>OY728147.1:466548133-476548133 GCA_963277665.1 Viscum album | reverse complement strand
TTAAGTCAGAAATCAGATGTCATGGTACTGGTGTACGGATATGTCGGCCGCCGCACCAACACTGGACTCCCTGGACAAATAACCACACTCAATATGCTAAACGCTATTTCTTATCATAGAATAAAGATCAGAGTCTACGGTAGAACCGACCACCTCTGATACCAATTTGTCATGACCCATCCTCAGGGCCCGTGTCGTGACTACCCCAAGCCCGCCTTCCATAGTCCAGGGGCTAGCGACTATCACCAAGGCGTAAATCTCGGAAAAAGTGAAGGCATTGCCTTTATAAAGTAAACAAGCACCACAAAGTAAGCAAGAGGAAAAGTAAACACTATGTAAAAACTGTAACAAGATGTGATGAAAGTAAAAGGGGACAGAAATACAAGCCCAACTGTAAAGTACAACTGAAAGGGAAAAACAACAACTGAAAAGAAAAGTCGTAGCTTCAAGACGTCCTCTGGAAGTCCCCCCTGAAGGGTGGGTACAAATAGTCTCCACTGCTCCTCGGGTCCACCTGACCGCTCCGAGTACGTCCCGCCCAGTGGTCCACCTCCAGGTACCGTCCTGCTCCGCAAGCCTCCACCACAATCAGCGCTGTCCATCGTCTGCAACCAACACAACGTAGTGCGGGCATAGCCCGTGCTGGGGTTAGTATAAGCTACTCAGTAGGGACCCCGTGACCCCCGAAGGTCTCCCGAAATCCAAAAAGGATAAACCAAAATGGAAAGATACAATCACGAAGTAACATCCGACACGGCTTAGGTATATTCCCACACATATACCTAAGTCATCAATTCTCGTTCAGCTCCAACACCCGAACCCAAACACAGCCCAATCCACACAGGAAAGCAAAACGTAAATCCACACAGGAGTAAACAGTAAATCCACACAGGGAAGTTCAACAGAATCCACAAAGGAGAGTAAACAGTAAATCCACCCAGGATAGTTCAACACAATCCAAAAAGGAGAGTAACATAGGATTCAGCTCACACAGGTACTTTTTTGTATGACTTTAGAGAAGATCAGATGTAGCCACTGATTCATCTAATCCGTCGGACCCACAAAGGATCTGTAGGTACTAATCCTCATAATGACTCACACACGAACGATCATGAAGTTGAACCCAAAGTTATTGGGAAACTCCTTCTCCATCAAGTACAGTGGTTATGCCGCTATGACCAAGCGCTTCCCTCTTACCTTGGACTGCTGTAGTACTCCACCTATCGGGTACTGTGGGCCTGCTACTACAACCAAGCGCTCCCCTGTGTCTCTACAACCAAGCGCACCTCTGTCGTGGGTCTTCCGCTACAACCAAGTGCTCCCCTGTGCCGCTACAACCAAGTGCACCTCTGTCGTGGGTCTGCTGCTACAACCAAGCTCTCCCCTGTGCCGCTACAACCAAGCGCACCTCTGTCGTGGGTCAGCAGCTACAACCAAGAGCTCCCCTCTACCGCTACAACCTAGCGCACCACTGACGGGCTATCCGAAACACACTGAGTTGTTCGATCAGCAGTCATCAAGTCTCAACAAGCTCTAGGGTTTCCGCACACAGCAAGCTCGTTCGGGAGGGTTTGCTCCACGAGCTAAGAGGTCGATGCATCAACTGAAATGTAGTCTGTAGTATATGTATTCCAAGTTGTACCGTAGTGATCACTACCAAAAACACGGAGGATTTCCGTACCGTTTTCATCATCGTCGCAGTCGAATCCACTGAGGATCTCTGTATAGTCATCGTCACAGTCCACTGAGGATCTCTGCACAGTCGTCGTCATAGTCACAATAGCAATCGTAGCCAGCACTAAGGTTCCCGCTCACTGCAAGCTCGTTCGGGAGGGTCCGCTCCATGATCGAAGAGGCTGATACATCAACTGACACAAAGTC
Organism: Viscum album; assembly: GCA_963277665.1. Lineage (NCBI taxonomy): Eukaryota > Viridiplantae > Streptophyta > Magnoliopsida > Santalales > Viscaceae > Viscum > Viscum album. The sequence goes on along the minus strand of OY728147.1, from coordinate 476,546,252 downwards.
CGAAGTTGATGTATCCAAAAGTTCCGTATCGTCAACAGTAACTCAACGTCGCAGACAGCGCATCAATCAGACGCCCGGTCTGAGAGTTATTGGCTTTTTCGTCCCAGGGGCCCGGTTGGTTTTTAAGGCAAAACCAACCCGAACGTACTCCACCTGCATCCAAAACTCGGGCGGAGTGAGCCAAAATATCCGTCTCACTTAGAGGAAATCAACAAAGTCGATAGCACGTCAATCAGACGTCCGGAGCTCAAGATATGAGTGTTTCCGCTCCGAGGGCCCGGTTGGTTTTGTGTATGAACCAACCCGGCCGAACCCAAAGTATTCCGAAACCTTGAGTACGATATACCGAAACAACCGTCTCGATCCAAGGATCGTATTGCCGCTAACGGCGCGTCGTTTGGAGGCTCATAGATCACGTTACGGGAAAAAGACCGAAAATGGTCCGAAGACGGGGGGGTCTGGGCCCGGCCCGACCCCCCTGTGTCGGCCGAACCGGGTCGACCCGAACCGGGCCGACCTGATCCTGTCTAACCAGGCTGGACCCGGTCCAGTCCGGCCAGGGCGCGGCCCGGCCGGTCGGACCGGCCCGGCTCGGCTCGGCTGAGCGGCCGACTGAGGCAGCCGTGGGGCACTGCCCCCGTGCGTAGGAAGAGCTGCGGCCCTGCGTGGGGCCACACTAGAGTCAAAGGGCGTGGCATAGCCAAGCCCCGTGCGGGAGGTCTGGACCCGTGCCGCCGCGGGTCCGCTGGCCACCGCTGTCGCGGCTTCAGTCGCGGCGGTCCTGTCTGGCGGCGCGCCGGGGCACCGCCGGCGCCGCCGGAAGCTTCAGCGGGCCACCGGAGTTGCTCTGGTGGTCCGTTTTCCTTCACCTCTACACCGCTGGTCCTCCCGGGTTCCATTCTTCACTGTGGGATCATTAAAAACGCCCTTGTGTCATGTTTGGCCGTCGCCCGCCAAATCCGTACAACAACGAAGAACGACAGAGGGTTTTCTGGTTGTGTTCGTTTGGCCCACACCCTCCGCGTTAGCCGATAACAAATGGGAGGATATTAAAACACATAGAAAACATAACCAAAACAATTTTAAAGAATTAAAATTGTTCTTATTATTCGGGTTATTCACATTGAACGGAAACATACACGGAGTATAAAACATTCAAATAAACCCCTACCGCATCAAGTCGTCACACGCAGGTACTTCGGGGATTTGATCGTCGCGGAAGGAGGGGATCTTCATGTCATCGCGGTATCTGGCGTTGCGTCGACGAACTCCGAGGTCCATGAAACAACAGATTTAATTTTAATAATTACATCCATCATGAGTTAAAATCCACAATGGAATTTTAAGAATCGAAAACTCTCACCTCAACGGATGATCGAAGGTTTTTGTCGCGGAGGAAGGAGCATCGTCGAAGAACATTGCGGGAGAGGAAACGTCGGCGTCGCAGCATACGACGTCGCGTTGTCGATTTCCGTGGGTTCAGCGTTCTTCATCGGAGGCCGGAATTCTTCATGTTCTTCACTTTCTTCGTGTTCTTCGCGAAGAAGGGTGAAGGCAACAAGAACTTCTGTCAAAAACCTCTCAACGTGTAATCCTCCAAATGTCGGTGTTGGTCTTATTTTATTATTACACCAACGGATGAAAAAGAGGTAAGTAACAACCCATTAATTCGTAGAAGTAATTCAACAAAAGAAACTGCCCATTTACTTCACGAATAAAACCGCTCAATTAAATGGTGCGTTAATAATTTAAGAAAACGCGTCAGTTGACATTCATAATGATGGGTTTTCGCGGGTGCGTTACTTAGCAGAAAAGAAACTGTGGGGGTCGTGCGGGCCCCACCTCAAAAATATCCTACAAAGAGGGTAGGATATTTTTGAATAGTACCCTATCTGTTTCAACTCAGTTTAAGTGGATTTTAAGTTGCTTAAGTGAAATAAAATAATGTTTGTCGTACAATTATTTTATTTCTTAACTTTAAGCCCGAAGATTAAAAACCACACCCGAGAAAACGCAACTCCAGAGGAAGAGTTTCTAAGCAAGTACCGACACTATGAATCCATCGGTGCCCTCAGAATTCGATTCCGAGCACCAGTTGAAAAGATTGAAAAACCCGCTCGTTCGTTCACTGAACTTACCTGAGCCAAACTTCAGAAAATTATTCTGGGCACTCCGAGCTTCGAAATCAGGTTCCGTCAGAAGCTGCGTTCTTTTAAAATTCCAAAGAAAATTATGAAAGAAATTTCCTTGAATTTAACGTGTCTTTACATGCCATGTTGTCATCTATGCACATTGGGTCCCACAGTCTGTAACCAAAAGTTATCCTATCTGACACCTTGCAATATTGGTGGCGTAACAACCATCGACTGGAGGTATGATACTAAATCTCCATCCAAAACTGTTACCTATAATGAGCCCAACATCTTTGATGAATGTTTCTGAAACTATGAACTAGATCTTCTGCTGAGATAATATTCCATCATATACCATATAAAATAAGTATTATAAATTTTAATTTCATAGTCTTGGTGGAATTCATTCCATGAAATCTATCTCAAGTGTTGATCCTTTTAATAGAATAAATATTTAAATCTATTATGATCATAGTAGAGGATAAAAACCTCTACCACAATGTTGTTTCATGACATATTGAACCAGAAGACTAAGAAAAATATCTTGAGATCATGGGTTGCATAGTTCTTATAATGTGGTCTCAACTGGCACGAAATAAAGGCTGTCAAATATCACATCTGTGTTAGGATAAAATCAATCATATTCCATCATGAATTACAGAACACTATGTACATGACACCCTCCTTTGGTAATCTCATTATTGGACTCCCTCTCAAAATATACATAATCTACTAAAAACCCATATTGAACTTATCTTTAATCATGAATGTTTGTCACTTTTCAATTAATTTTGTCACTGGTGATGATATTTGGGAGAAAACAGGTATGAATATCATATAATATCCCTCTATATTATGGAATTTTCAAACCACTATCATGTCCTTACAAAGCTCCCATGTTGAATCATCCTCGACCTTGACAAGTACACTTCCACTCTATCCTCAATGAAAATGTGTCCTAGAATGTGGACTGCATGAATCATTAACTAATTCTTATAGAGATTCCCATATATTTTGTTCTCTCGGAGTACGTCTGTAACCATCATTACATGTCTCACATGCTCCACCAATCGCTCCGAGTACAGAATTATATACTCGATGAATACTACCATGAATGGGTCCATGTATGAATGATAGATCCAGTTCATTAGTCCCATGTAATTTTTTCGGGTATTGATCATGACAAAGGGAATCACCAAGTACTCAATAGACGATTATGAAATCTAAAATACTTCTTTGGTATATCATTTTCCCATACTCTCAACTAATGATAAAATGATATGATTTCAACCACCGAGAGGCATCGTGAATATATCAACAGATTAAAGAGATATTCAATCATCAATAATATATACTTATTCATCATGGTTACATGGTTCAGGTTTTTTTAGTCCACAAACAACCTAAATATGCCATATGGCTTTTTGGAAATCATAACTAGGGCCACCCAAGGTTAAATAATGGGTCCCCGAATCCCTTATTATATAATTCCGCCAACTACACACTCTTCTCATGATTCCCTCTGAGATCCATAAGACATAATATTGGAGATTTCAGTGCCATCACAGGATGTATATAAATATTGATGTATATCTCCTTGTGGGGAGGTATTCCTGGATCATTTTCTGGAAGGACGCCCTCATACTATGACACTATTACGGGAAACTGAAATATCATAACATCTACTACAATGATGGTCAAGATGGAAAACTGAAGATTAATTAGCTAAAACTTTATATTCCCAAGTAAATACTACGTTACCTGGTATTCCCTTTCATTAAAAAAAGAAAACATCATATGATCGTTTCAGACCCAACACAACCTTATTCTAAAATAATCTTTTGGGAATATAATGTAGATAACCCATCCATAATAACCACAGTGTCCTAATGGCACCATTTTACCACCAAAAGTATCCAACCTAATTACTCTCCTACAAGGGGTATGTCACACTATGAGCACGAGTGTGTGATAACTCAGTATTCTCGATTAGGTGTCTCAAATCCTATTGGTTGAGTCAATCGTTCAACCAGAATCTATAACTCTAAAACATGAGATGTTGAGAGAATTAATTTACTAAAATCTCTGTATATATTTAATATATAAAATGTATAAAAGACACTTACTGTCCTTTGAATCGTTCAGGGAGACATTGGGTAATATTATGTGACTGGATGATGCTAACCCCTCTCGTGACCTCCAATTCCTTGTGCCTTTCGTAGGCCACCTAGGGATGGTGGTGTTAATAATTTAAAAAATCGACCACATAATGATTCTCCCTATAATCCAATACCACATCCCCCACCCTGTGGATCAATCTTCCCTTTTCATTTTATTTACATCGGTTGTTATTCCATAGTCTCCCTATCATCCGCACGACAGGTTTAACAATCTCAAGCCGATGTCCCCTACTATCTCATGAATAACATCCCATCTCCCTAGGTGAACTGGTACCACCCAGTGAGCCCTAAACTACATATAATCATTCTTGGGAAATCATCCTATTATGTATCCCATATATAGGCCCTTGGGAATGATGTTGGTTCCCTTCTAACATGGTTTTTTCTCTTTCTAATTCAATTGTAACTATTATCGATTTTATCTGCTCATCCAAGAAGGTTTCAACCACCAAAGCACACTTAGGCACCCCATAATAAGACATGATACATAGAGGAATGACACTTAATCATATGTCTTTATGTAGACCTATCTTAAATAATTTACCCTTGAATTACTAATTTGTAACCATATCATACATGTACCTATAATGGTTGGTGAAACTCAATGAATATTCATCCACCGTCATGCAACCGTACTAGAGCAGAAGAAGATCATTTATTCACAAATCTGTCAATATAACAAGCGATAACTACTCTATAAAAAACTAATAAAATATTTACATGAATGAGTCGAATTTCCATGTGTTTGAATAGCCACACTCCATTGTCGACTTACTGATCCATGTAGAAGGATCATTTCTAGAACCACCATCTTTTCTACTACTATTCTTACATGGTGGAAAATGCAGGTCACCACCTCTATCTAGAACTTTTCTACCTGAGGTCAATGCATGCAAAATCACATTAGGGGTTTCTATATATAAAACCAATGGAGATCACTCATCCAATTATCCACATCTTCTAGTACTGGGGAAACGACATGCAAATCAATAGGTAGAGGTATAATTGGTGTACCATATTGAGGTAACATCTGTGGAACATGTCCTTATATATATGGAACATCACTGAGGGTTTCATCCTCACGATGAATCTTCTAAATACCAGATCGTATGTTTCATATATTCATATCATAGGAAAACGCGTTGTACCACATTATAATATTATATCTTAAAAGCTGAATAAAGGAGGAAAAGGAAACCACATCCCATTATTATATGATATTGTACCATTATAATACCATAATCCAATTTTGTCATGTATTGTGTTGAATAGTAGATTTCAGTATCCTATTTTAAGTATACATCGGCCACTACACGAACACTATAATCACATGACTAAATAGAAAACACAAAACAATTATCATTGTTTCCCCAAACCAATCTCGTAGACTCAAGGACATAAAGTAAAACTGATCGTAATGACCTGCTTATTCCCATTGGGTTGAGAATACAACAAATTTATAACTAGGTCATAAGAGACAACCCCATGATTCTTATGTTTAGAAATAAATGATAATCTGTTTCAAACACAAGTGGGTGACGATATACCATTTTTGAGTAAAACCATTAAGAAAAAAAATCATTAAATGATTCATGAACATATGGAAGACAACTCAAAAATTGAATATGTTTCAAAACCACATAAATGTGTTCAATATAAGGATTCCAACAAATCAAATTAAATAATGGATAAACAATTAAAGACTATCATAAGTTCACAATACTCCATGCTCCACAAGCTCCATGGTCCACTATCTCCAAACATACCAGGTATCACAATGAGGTCCTAAAAAACTTTTTTACTTTAAATTTTACCATGACCATAAAGTCAACATATGAATAAGTACATAAGTGCCAGATAATGGGTTACTATAACACATAGTAGGTATTCTTCTATATGTTCCATACACTCTCCATTAGGATAGAAGATTTAGAATCATTTACATAAAATTGTATATATATATAAATTTCAAAAAACATTTTAAATACTAAATATAAACAAGTTTCCAAACAATATATAACTAATAGAGTATAAGTGAAATTTAAATATACTTTCCAGAGAGATAAGTTTCCAAAAAATTAACTAAAAAAATAATTACAATCATTTCTCACTATTATTTTTCATTACCCAATCCATTCCACACATCTACACAACCAACCATCAATGATACACGATGATTTTTCCATAATGATTAGTGGTTTCTCATCGATATTCCAATTAATTACAAGGTAAACATATCACATGTTCCATTTGGCAATTGAAATAAGAACAAAGTCATTTTTACCCATTTCCTCACAAATATAATATCAAGTCTCAAAATAGTATTCCCAAGTATCATGCCACAACACCTTTTTAATAATACTACTTATTTATAACCATTTTACCCCATCAATCCCATTTCAATTGATAAAAAATTCAATAAAACACCAATTTTATTTTAAACCACCTTTACCATCAATCCATTTATCAATTCCGAAAAACCAATAATTTATAATACTTATTTGTAATTCACAAAACTAAATCACTTTCCACAACATTTCACCAAGATCACAAAATTTCACACAAAACGATAAATCATCACTATAAAAGAATTATTCCCTATTTATCACAATATATTTAAATAAAATATGTTATTTTCAACTAATGAAATCAGTTCTATCAAGAGGAGTCTGGAGAGAATCCTCTTTTTTGATGGTTTTGACCAAACATCACAACAGATGAAGAACAGACATGAGATAAGGTCAATTTTCACAAGACCACCTTAGATATCTTCTTCTTATCATGATCAATAACAAATATAAACATAGGTGGAATTTTATATCATTGATCTAAACATAAAATTCAATGATCTAATAAACAGAGGAGAGATAAGATTTATATCTTTGTCGATATATGAATCCTATTATGAACAATTAAAAATGATCACATGCATAATGAATCTGAATTCTAATCACCGAGGGAATCCTTAGAATTGCCTATGGACCAAATGGATAACCTTATTTGGCATTAAGGTAAGGAAAATACAACGTTAGAGCTAGTTTGGGGCAGAAAATGAGTCGATTAAATGCATGGTAGACTTATATCCACTATTTTAGGATATTGTTTTAATCCGATGAATGGTTTTATCGCATGGTTATTAAAATAGTGCGCTATCTTTGTGTTAGCGACTGCCTTAATGTAACCCCCTTAAGAACTCCCCACATGGTCTCCCTAACCATGATCAAACATTGCTAAAGAATCTATGACAATAATTTAACTACATATGATTTATCATTGGATATATGCACGGTTTAGACAAACCATGCATGTCTCATTAAACCCTACTTTAGACCCAAAAACATATTTAGAGATCACCCAAATATCACAACCTATAACCTTACACATTATAACCATAAATATAATTATGTAAGGGTATCATAATCTATATAGGGGGTATTAAATTCTCCATCAACATATGATATTTTGTTTTGATAGAGTAGAAAACCATCATTTCTTGTAATGTGTTCTATCCATTTCTCATTCATTTGCTTCTCTCATTCCAATGTATCATCTTGAATATGATTAAGTTTCCATAAAAACTGAACTATACTATATCTTTTTCCACATATGACTTTTCATTTCTCTCAATAATCTGAATAGGGATATGTTCCAACAATGTATCCAACTCTAGGTCAACATGATCACATATTATCACATGGTCATGATCAGGATGATATATCTTCAACTAAGATACGTAGAACACGTTATTCACCGCATTGAACCATGGTGGGAATGAATACTGATATTCTACCCCTCGATCCTATTCTAGTATATAATATTTGATATTTTATCAATGAGATAACTTTCCCTACCTTCCAAAAGACAATATAAAAGTCTTTTTGTGATCCATAAGAAAAGTTGATCAGTCCCAGAAAACAAAAATGTCCTTCGTCAATGATCCACATAAGATTTATAATAACTTTCAAACATATCCATAATCTTTCTAAGATATTTAATCTTATACTTCGACTAACGGTCATGAGTAGTCCCAACTAGTTATGTCTCACTTATTTCCATGTAACACAGTGGAGAACGACAAGGATGCCTATACAAAGCTTCAAAGAATCCATTTGTATAATTTTCTGATATATGTTATTATAAAATAACCCCACTAATGGTACATTCTTCTCCCATGAGACACCAATATCCATTAAAAATCCTACAAATTTACTTACAATGTCAGTATCATTCTTTCCTTTTCTCCTTCCATATGAGGAAGATACACCATACCCATATTCAACTGTGTTCCAATGGAATTTTGTAAGGCTTTCTATAAATGATATTTGAACCCCATATCTATATATGACATGATCGATGTGGGTATGACATATATCTTTAAAACTGATTTTGTATAGATTTTGGATATATACTCCACCATGTGATTTTCACAAACTGTGATGAAATGTGCTGATATGTTATGATGAACCATTATCACCCATATAAAATCATGTTAATAAACCATTAATTGGAGAGCTGTAAAAAATACATTGTTATATTCTCCCATTTCTATACCGAGAGAGGTAAATACAAAAATATACATACCTTCCAATAACGATTTTCATTAAACTATTGATAAGTTTAGCAGTTAGATACATCCTCAACGACCTTGATTTTTATTCCGCTCCACCAAAACTATGCCTTTAACTCCTTGTACATCATTTTTGTACTCTAACATATAGACCATATTGAACGGTGGTATGCATGAAGAAGTTGATCATCACTATCCATGGTAACATCCATCTAATATTTGAACCACAATACCACACTCATATCATGTTTCCATCCCTCAATGATTTCCCCACCATTATGTTTTCAATTCTAAACTTGAATTATATATATGAAGTTTGTGCCTCTTCTACAATATTTAAAAAATCATGAACAACTGTAGCTAAAATAAAAACTAAAAAATCACCTTAGTCTTTACATTCAAAATTCATGTCATCTTAGATAGAAATCAATCACAATTTATATGAATCTTAATTTTCCAACTGAGCATATGATGTTCTACTAAATGCTTTTTCCACCATATTCCCATTTCTCTCTATATAAATCATTTCAATGTCAAACATCTGGAGATATTCCAACCAAATCAATTGAGTTAAATAATAATCTCATAGTGATAAAATGTATTTCAAGCATTTATTGTCAATAAACACCTTGAATTTCATAGAAAAGATATAATGATGAAAGGTATTGAAAGAATGGAGTAATGTAGTAAGATACAAACCATGTTTTTGGAAATTATTCGCATGAACTCACAACTGCTTTGAACCCTAAGCCATGATATGGTCTCCTTGTATAATAACATAGTTTATCACTTATCTGGAATCATTATAATACACCACATATTAGCATTCTGATTCTGAAAAAAAAATGATAATGGGTGTCGATGTACGATGATCATTCAACTCTAAGAATGATTTTTGTGATTCCTATATCTATTGTAAAGGATAATTATTCTTTTTCAAAGTTTTAATTGGTGAGGATAGCCATGGAAAGTCCCACATAATGTTTTTGTAATAATAATCTAGAAAAAGGAAAAAAATTATCTCAACGAAATTCATTAGATATGTCCATGAGACCACATATTCTATATTTTTTGGATCCACCAAAACATCTATTTTGAAATTTACATGGTTGAGAAGGCATGACTATTTTTTCACAAAATTCACAAGTTTATAATCAAGCATACAAATAGTGATCTCCTAAGATTTGTAACACTATCTCTAGGTGTTTCAAATTATCTATCATTTTCCTTGAATACACCATTATTTTATCACTAAACATCACTAAAAAATAATTCAAATATATCTCAAATATCTTATTCAACACAGCCAAGAAGAATGCATGTGAATTCATTAGAATGAAAGGTGTTAAAACATATTCTTAGTGGCCATATCTTCTTTTTGAAATCAATCTTATTAATAACATAATTATGAAATCTCAATTTATGATATGTTAGTCATAATACTATTTTATAGAAGCATTAAGATCCCCTCAGTTTATCAAATAGCTCATCAATTCATGGAATTGGATATCAATTATCTATTATAACATAGTTGGGTGTACTATAATTGATGCATAACTGAAGTGTTCCATCTTTTTTCATCATCAAAAATATTGGTTCTAACCCTAGATATGTACTTGGCTGAATGAAATCATTTCTTTCTAGTTCCTTTAAAAAAAATTTTATTCCAGGAAATCTATTGGTTATATTATATAATATAGAAGGTAAATATTAATCATCCTCTGAAAGAGATAAATATTAATCTCCACTTCCCTTAGAGGTGTAATCCATAATATTTTTATGGGAAATAAATCCTAATATTGTTCAAAAACTATAGGAAAACATTTATCCTTGATCTCTTACACTGATGCAAAAGTTAGTGCTGCCAACAAATTAGAGATCATCACCACAACTTATTCCAGCAAGCCCATAACACCTTTATATTCCACCCCCTCTCCTATAAATATATTATTGACACCATCCTAAATTGTGAAAATAAATTTTCTAATATAATATTCAATATGTGCCATAACCAAATTCAAGAAATCCATTAATTGTATTGAATTTTATACATCCATATCAAACACTGATAAGTCACATTTCAGCTTAATGACATCAATAGTTATAGATCAATTTCTACACATGAATTGTCAACATTAATTTTCATAAAGAGGATTTAAGGGTTTTAGTATTGAAGGAATCATATCTACATTTAGATTTACCAAATAAACAATATGAGAAGAAATGGTGGGATTTTATGCACTAGTATCAAACAAAAAAGAAATAATGCTAAAAATCAAAAAGAATTATATGTATCATTGTGGATGTAAAAACATGATTATCCACATTGATCATCTCATATCCATATAATATGTTCATCACAAAAAACAACTATTTCATTCCATGTAGAGAATTCCTTTTCTAAGGAGTCATGATATTCCAAGAATCTCCATGGCTAGCTCTACTTTGCTGATGAGACTGATTATGTTGGCCTCTTCTTGTCGAAACATATAATGCTTGCGACACATGAGAAGTGTCTTGAGAAAATGTCCTCATATCATTGTAAAAAAAGAACAAAATATTTCACATCATGTTATAGTCATTTCATGACCTTGATGGTCCTTTACAATTTTGCTTCCCGAGGTCAAGTATCCACATTTGTAGCATCCCACGTCACACATTGGTCATGGAGAAATATTTATCAATCCATCTGCCTGATTCTGAGTCCCAATCCCACTATGGAAATATGTGTCCCAATTGTGATTTCCCTCAGAATTCATGATCTCACTATTTCCCACATGTTTCATCATACTTCCTCCTCCCATAGTTCCTGAGATTTAATGGTCATCCACTACCTCCCTATTCAACATATATGTATACTCATCAATACATTACACCACAATCATCAATCGAATTTCATCCCATAGCCCTGATTAAAAGATGTTTGACATCAGCAACATGCTCACCACAACACCAGGTGAAAAGTTAACTAAATGAATCAATTTGGCCAAATATTCTTTGACCGAGATATTAACTTAATTCATGCTAAATAATTATGTTATTCTTTGGATCATGAATTTTTGTTTTTAGAATTGATTATAAAATAATTATTCAAAATAATATATACAAAGATCGTGATTTATTTAATATTTGTCCAATAAACCCCACCACTCGATTATTAGATCTTCAAAAATATAACTGTCATGAATGATTTTCATATCGGATGGAGTTCCATTGAAATAAAATATATGATTCATACTACTAAGAAACATCTCAAATTTTTTGAGTTCAGAATCCCCCAGGATGATGATAATATTATTATTCTTTAACTGGATGGAATTATCCACATACATTGGTTCATACCTCCATTTTCTCTTATACAAATCATGAAATGCATCAATAATACTATGAATCAGCTCTTGATTCAACTATGGTATAGTTGCAACCACTTTTTACACAAAATCTTCAAGATTATTTCCATGACGCATGTGAAAAGACATTAAAAAATTAAAAAAAGCATATAAAGTGTCTATCCCTAGAAAGTGATGTCTTTTCATTTCAAATTCAATCACATCAAAAATCTCATAATTTTTCACCAATAATGAAATTTTTCATGATCAAAATTTATTTATGAAAAATCCATTATTTCTTTTGAAAATCAATAAATTTTTAAATTACACCATAAATCCTCATAGAAATATAATTCCATTAAAAAACAGATTTTTTTATAAAATACTCCTTTTCATAAAATCATATGTCATTTAAACGAATGAAATATGTAACCCATGTGGGATGTCATTCCTCTAATGCATGACATGCTGGTCTCATTGGCTACACCCATAACAATGATATTCTGGTAACTTATAAGTGTCCAATAAATATTTATGTTCCCAACACCCTAGTAACATGATGTTTTTCATAAACTGGATAACTACATTGTGTTATACTATAATTTTTATTTCCCAACAATCCTACTCAATTTAATGATCAATACACAATGAATCAATGATCATAAATCAACTGCAAGACGATGAAAGTTTAAAATACTTGTTTTCCAATGATTGAACAAGGTTATACCATTTTTAATGACCATCGTATTCACATTATCATGAGAATAAAATTAATAATTACAAAGACATCAGGGAAATTCACAAGATGAAATGGATTGGAAATAAATTATTATTCATTTAAAATACTAGTTGGTAATTATTTACCATTTTAGAATAAAACCATAAACCCAAATGATGACAAAATGATGCCTGAAAAATATTAAAGACCACTCTACAACCTAATATGTCACATAACAACCTCAAACTGTGCAACAATTGAAGAACCAATTAAAATAAATGTATATATATGATAAACATCTATATAATCTCAGAAAAACATACCTTCATACTCCACAATATTTATGCTCCATAATCCCCGAACAATGAAGCTATCACCACGGGGTTCTAAAGACATGAGATACATAACCTTTTCCCATGTCATGGATGATATAATCTCTAAAAGAACAATAGTTCCAGAGAAGGGATGAGTTTTACCCACATTAGAATTTCCCAATGACTTCCCTACTCTTACCACATGGATCAGTGAGTTATATTCATTTATATAAAATAGTATATATATATATATAACAATTTATCATAATAGTTTGTAACTAAATATAAACACGTTTTGAAAACATTTTATAACCAAAATCATACATGTGAAATTGAATCCAATTTTCCATTCTGTTTTTTAATAGAAAATAATCTAAAAAATATTTAAAACCATTTCCTATTATTATTCATGCATTCACAATCTATACCACACATTCAAAAAACCACCTATGAATTCTATAAGATTATAGTTCCATACTCATTAGTGAGTTCTCATTCATCAACCACATTGTCATAAGGTAATAATATCTCAGGTTCCATTAGAAATTTTTCTCCAAGAACAGAGTCATATCTCAACCTATTTATGTAAATACAATATGAACTTACACACCAATATTCCCAATGATCATGCAACAACACCTATCACTTAATCGAAATATTTATGGAAACCCATTTTATCATCAATACCATTTATATTGCAAACCATTTTAATAAAAAATAATTTTTCTTGAGAACCACTTTTTCAATCAAACCACTTAGCAATTATTATAAGTCAATAATTTAAAATCACTCTTTTAAATTCATGTAACATAATCACATTGCACAACAATTCACCTAGATCAACCAATTAAACCCAAACCATAATTAATTACTAGAAAACATGTATTCCATGTTTTTTATAGCCATATTCATTAAAAATACCTAATTGGAAACAAATAGTGTCAATTCTAACTAGATTAGTCGAGATAAAATCCACCCAATTCAATGGTTTTGACAAAACTCCCCAATGGACAAAGAACAAACAAGAAATCGAATTGATTCTCCATAAAACAGCCTTAGATAATTTCTCCTATCATGATCATGACTGAATAATTTCATATTTGGAATCTATAATCATAGATCTAACCATATGGGAATATATATAGAGGAAAACTACAAGGGAGGAGAAGTAGATATAAGTAGATCTATTGAACTGATCATGATAGATAAAGAGAGATCACATACCACAATAATCAGGCTTTGAATCACCAAGGGAATCCATCAGATTGCCTCCAAGTCAATGAAAGAACACTGTATATCATTAAGAGAATTAAAATACTTAGTTAGTGTATATTTTGGGGAAAATTATTGTATTACATTTAAGGGAGACCTATATCCACTTTTTGAGGATCATGTTTTAACCCCACACATATTTAGTTTGAATTGTTAGACAAACCATGCATGATACATGTGTTAGATGCTGTCAAAAAAAACTGTCCTGTTTCCTCCTCTAACAATCTACCTATCCATGATCAAATTGTGCCAATGTTATTGCCTCAAAACTATAACTACACACTATTTCTCCAAGCATATCTTCTTTGTTTAGCCAAATCGTGTGCAACCTGTTCATGGAAACTATATCCCCCAAAAACTTATTTTGAGTTCACCCAACTCTCCCATACAACACCAATACACTATATAACCATGAAAAAATCTATTAAGGGTTAAATACTAGAATATAGGGGGACTACATTTATCACCTATGACACCACTCAGTCACGACCTATCCTAGTTAGTTATGTGATGTGACAACACAACCCTGCATCTAATAAGGCATTGGCTGGGGAGTAGCATTGATTAAGAAGATCACTAAAATGGGAATCATTACATGTGTACATATATAAACATACAAATATCAAATGAAAAATATGAAGAAATGTAAAATCCACTAAGTAATCATTGAAGAAGAACACTATATCTGAACTAGTAGATTTTGATAGGAATTTAATGTAAAGTGGAATTGGTCCAAATAAAATACCAAAAAATTATGTTTCTAATAATAAGTCTAAGCTATATTAAATGTTATATGGAGTACTCTCTATAGCCCAAGGAACACACCTCAGCCTGCCTGACCTCACAAAGCTCTGTCAGGTTCTGGTATAACTATTACTCTATCAAACACTAACTCATCTGCAAAAAAACAACATGTGTCGTCAAAGAATTTCTAGGAATTATTATAAAAACAATTATTTGGAAACCCCGAACAAAAATACAATATATAAAAGGAATGTACAAAAATATTTACCCTAGTATATCCCTATAGAACATATATGAATATCTAGAAATACTGACTCCAAGTCACATGGTGTAATGTAAAGTCAAATGTACTGCATACCAATACTAGAGATTTTTTTGAATATTCCATGAATCACTCATTCAGGAGGAAACACTCTTGAGCTTGATAGACCTGGAGATTCCCATTCGAGACATACTATTCTTCAAGAACACTCTTGTGAGAGATACTCTAGTATATGATGAGAATATTATACCATAGATTAAGATAAAATCTAGATCCATGGGGTGAGACCAATAAATTCATTTGAATTAACTTTTTATGTAGATGATCAATTCATAGTGAAGTAGAACACATAAATACAAAGGAATATACATAGGGAATAATGAATGAAAATAAGATTCTACTCTAGGGATATCAAGGGATTCCAAAAACGTTATCTAGGAAGTACAAAAGAGGGGATCATAGTTATTTGAGTACAACATGATTCATATCTACCTTCAGGGAAGGGATAAGGGAATGACCAAAACAAAACATGTCCAAGATATGTGGGACAAGAGAATAAAGTCTTGTCTAATGTGATACATGATGTGTAGTAGGGTCACACACCATCTCCCTTTTTCTCTATTAATACAAGTGTAAAATGGAAAATTTCATCCCAAACTATGTCGTGTAGATGTTGGGTAGACTACATGTACAAGGAGTCACACTTTATTTCCCTCAATCTGAGCTTTACCCATGTACTCTGGCCATGTTCTAGAACGTGATGTAAAACTATATATATCATCCCATGTACCAGTACATTGGGGTCTATGTGTACTTGGTCTAGGTATGGAGGCTCTGAGATCTCCTATTCTCAGTTGGCAGCCACAGAGATGGACGATGATTTTCTTCATTTAGAGGTCCTAGTTCATCTACCCCGATCCTCCGCTACATCATATTATGATTTGTACCTCATCACGAGTTTAGTGGTGCTCAGTCCAAAGGCTTGTTCTTCTCAGTCATATGGATTAACTTTCATCCTCTTTATTCCACAATATCTTCTTCTAGATGAAAAATTGTGGGAGAACGTTTTACCTTCCCCCCACACATTCCTAGTATAAGAAAGTGTTTCTACTTCCCTCAACAGGACCCCCTCAGGTCGTGTCCTTGGAGATAGCAGATGCACCATACGAGCCCTCTTCACCTCTTCCTTTATATAATGTTTCAATTGATTTATGAAATGTTGTCATAGCTGGTCCAGTTTTCTGAGAGATTAAATATATTAAAGGGATGTCTCCCTCCATACATTTGATTTCAAAGGTCAAGAGAGTTGTGGCCTCTGATCACCCTCTCCCCATACCCCCTTGGATTCCTTTCTTCTAGATCGAAGTCCTAGTGTGTTCACATGTTCTAGATTAAGATATACCCTTAGGGATGGACCCTCCTCCCACAAAAACATGACTGTTTCTCCTGACATCACAAAAATGACTATTTTTTTTATGTTATCAATTCTTATTTTGAATTTCTGTGGCATAGAGGCCCGGTTTAACACCCAATTTAATTCCTCGGAAGCTAGGAAACAAAAAAGATTCAATTGTTGCAGTTTTGGAGCCCATGAAGATTCTGTTTAAAATAAAGGATATTAGAGGTAAGGTTAATATTCATGGCTATCTGCACATGGACATGATGAACCAGTATATTTGGCCCTTATGAAATGGGGATAATTAGGTGGATTTGGTTTTTGTGAGTGATGAATTCACCTCTATTAATGTTTCAATAGGCTTGGAGATATTCATTGTATCCTTTTTCTATTGTATTTGTGATGATATGGTTTAGAGGCACTAATGTAAAGAGCTTGGATCCTGTGATCTGGTGGAATTACCGTGGTTGGTTACATGGGACATCAACATTGTATTTTATCTTAATGAGATGAATGGTCGAGGTGTTTTCCCATGTCAGGATTTCCTAGTCATTGTTTACATCGCGTTGAGTTAGGGTCTTCTAAACTTGGGTTACTGGTGATCTCCTCACATAGAGAAAAAACGATCAAGTAGTTAGGCAGTGTTGGAGACACCTCGACCGGTTCTCGGAAAACTGCAATGCTATCATCTTGTTCTCTGAAATAATGGTTGATATAATGGTGTGTGGCCTCTTAGATAATTCTAAAATCCTTGTACCTTGGCCCCTATGTCAGGACTCCTAGTAACATTTTAGGTTTCACATCCAGTGGGCTCGATCTCCTGAAAACCTGTGAGTTGTTCAATACTTGTAGGAGGGTCAGAAATAGGGGCATTCTTGGATGGCTCTCAAAAATATGCTTCAGAGGCTGAATCACGGGCTCCAAGTATGGTCTAGGAACTTTCCCCCCATTGATCAAAATATGGATGACATGAAACTGAGCATCATCATCCTATAATCTCAGTTTGCGGAGGACTGTAGTGGCAAAAGGTTTGAGGAGTCGAGGTCCGGGAATAACTCATGGGCGGAGTTGATCCTTAAACTAGAATGCATAGTAAGGGCCCTCTCTTCGGTGAAATGTATGAAGTATGATAATTGAAACAAAACGTTCTTCTATTCAGGTATGGGAGAAAAACGATGGTCGATCTAGACTGATATTTTACATGAATACCACACTAAAACAAATATTAGAGGCATAGGGGGAAGCATGGCTCTCTCTTTCATCAAGTATATCTTTGATAGACTTAATTTGTGGATTCCCAATGGCTACAATAGTGGAAATTTAGAGATTTTGGTAGATATTCCCAGTGTTGTTTAATTTCAGGATAATGAGGGATTGAAGGTTATTCCCAACAATGACGAGATCCTCTAGGCTATGTTGCATCTTGACCTAGAGAGTGCACCCAGTCCTAAATTTTTTAAAGGTCATTCTATTGGGGGCATGGTATATGGTTAAGGGTGACATAATTAGATCCATGCATTTTTTTTATCACGGACGGAACTTCCCTGTAGTTTCTAGTGCAACCACCCATGTTCTTGTTATAAATCTAAAGGATGCTTCTTCCTTATCACATTTTGGGCCATTTAGCTTGTGTAATTTCCCTTATAATATCCTTTTGAGAGTAATCAATTAATAGATATCTAGATTTCATCCACGATGGTTCTCAATTGTGATTCATTGTTTTTAGTGGTTTCTCCATTGTCGGAGCCACTCCATTGGCGAGGGATGTGGTCTGGAACATCAATTTTCATTCTGACGATTCCATCTTGGAAATAAAACTCTACATGAACAAGAAACGTTAAAGGATTGAGTGGATATACATAAATAGAGTTATCTCAATTATGTATTTAGCATCAATGTCAGTTGATATCAGATTATATTGATTCAAAACATCCTGGTTTTCTATCTCCTTTATGGGAATGATATAAGGATTCTACAAGGCTACTCGGGGTCTCCGGTAAGGGGACCCGATTTCCCCGGGCATTTTCATTTTAGATGAAAATGCTCTTAGCCACCTCATAAACCAGGGTAATTCATCTAGAGTAGTTCTCCCAAATATGAGGAATTTTAACCTTCCACTATATCTCACCTTGTGTTAGTGGATGATACATTAATTTTTATTAATGGTGGTAGATGCTCAGTTCGAGTAATCAAGTGGATTCTAGAAGAGTATTGACATTGGAGTGGGAAATTTATCAGCAATTCATTATGTAATACCTTTTTCAACTCTCAGTGTGATCCGAGTTGTGTGGTATCCCTTTGTGGCCACCTAGATATGAAGTGGGGATTCTTCCCTATGGAGTACCTAGGAATGAAAATTTCATTAAGAAGGCTACAAGTTCGTGACATCGACCATGTTGTTAACATGATTACCAGTCATATCCTGAACTAGAAATATTTCTTCTTATATTTTACGTGTCGAATTTCACTAGTTAATAGTGTGTTACCTACCATCCATATCCATGATTTGGACTCCAACATTTTCCCGCAATGTTTCATTAACAACATTGAAAATTTTCTAGGTAGTTTTTTCAAGGGTGCTTTTTCTGAAGCAAGAGGCTCTGGGCTGCATGGGAAAGGCTGGCGAGAGAAGTCCGTGAAGAGGGGATTAATATTAGAAGTCTTTGTAGCCCACTACACTGCATGAATTCCAAACATGTGTGGAATTTTAACAAGTATCGCACCATATGGAGGAATACAATTTCACATATTCATAGGGGGAATGAGGGAGTAGTGAATGTATATGTTTCTCCTTTTGGGTTGATAATATTCCCACTCATCCTGGACCAACATGTGCACTCCTGCTGGATCATGTGAAAAGGTACCTTAATCTTTTAGTTTTGGACTAGTGGGGCTCAGTTCATGGCTTTTCCGATTGTCCTGCCCCCATAAATTGCCTTAAGGAAGCAAGAGGTCATCCTAGGTTCAGACATGCTATCCTGGATGAGGCAACACAAGATCTCCTTGAGATAAATGTGTTTACCTCAGATCCATACAGGATCCCATCACTGTTCAATTTTTTTACTTCGTGCATTACGAATTATTCCATCACTATAGATTATAACGTTATGAAACTGGGGATCAGTTTTTCTTCGTGATACCACTTCTGCAATACCAGTAGATAGGAATGCACGACCCAACTTTTCATCAAAGGAGAATGGTCTCTGGCAGTTTTTTCAATTCATTGGGGATTTTGGATCCTTATTTTCAGGATCATAGAGAGGTCCCTTTTATGGATAGGTGGTTATGTGGTTCATGTGACTCCGGTATTGAACGAACGGCCATGGCAATGATCCTCGGTTTGAGGTGATAGTGATTATGGAAAGACAATAACCAGGCCATGGTTGAGGGTTATCTTCTCTATACAAGGTCCATCATGGAGAGGACCTGCTTCATGATGGAAGACATGGTTTAGTTCAGCCAAGAATGGTGGGCAGCTCCGTCGTTGCAGTTTTTGTAGGCTAGTATCACAATGCCTCATCCTTCCAAGCCCACGCTTGGGAGCTGGGTTTGTTGGCAGCCTCCAAAAATTTGCTACAAGCTGAACACTGATGGGTCCTTCATGCTGGTCCACAAGTGGTGAGGTGGTGCGGTCAACAGTGATGGGGGAAGTGTGGTCATTTCCTTCACATCATCCATTGTCAGGGGATCCTTGATGAGGGTCGAGGCCAATGCAATGATTAACTGGTTATCCCTATGTACACAGTATCATGTTGTCCTATCAAAGGCAATGTCAGAATCACTGATTTTGTGTGATTACTAGATCGGTAAGGCCCCCATTCATTGATTCATTTCATACATAGTCATGAAATTTCATGCTCTACTGAATAATACAATCCATTTTTCCCACAACCAGGGTAAAGGAAAGATGGTTGCAGATTATCTTACATTAGTGGCAGACGAGAGTTACAAACACACTTGTATCCTTTATCCTAATTGATTTAAGACAGAGGGTGTATATTTGGTCAGAGGAGATGCCCTCGGGTTTCACTATTTTAGGACCCCCTAACTTTTTTGTTTCTTGTAAGCATTGTTGAGTTTTTATTTCATTAAAATATAGTTTGATGGTGTACTTGGTCTTGGCCATGACATGTGGTGATGTACATACAATATAGGATTCCTGTGTACTCTACTCATGCCAGTGTACACCTAATGTAGACACAGAGTGGTCCGATGACAACCGCATTTAGTGTAGCCCATACTACAAATCTTGTGTTTTTCAATTTTCCAAACCACACACACCAAATGATCTGTTGGGTTCAACCTCTATTTTCCTTTCTTCTCAAAACTATGTATCAAGATTTATTATACCAATATTAGACATAATTGAGGTGTCTCAATCCTTTAATCGACTCAGATGTCAAATATAATTTCTTCTATTGAAAAATTTCCCAAATAATGATTTATACCAAATATATTTTATTCATTCTTCATCCTCTTCATATCACCTCCCCTAGGTTGTCCCATTTTTAGATCTCCAATTTCGAATCATTTCTTCAATAAGCTATAGTGAAATGATTTTCCCATTATTAATGCAATGTAGAATGAAGAACACACGTAGAAAATGGGATAGATGTAGAGACCCGAAGCTTAAAGTACATGGACATTACATTACATTTATGTAATACTTAATACATAACAAAAACACACACACAAGGACTGTAATAGTTTAGTGTCTTTGGAAACGTGGAACGTAATATTCTAATCGTGGTGAAAGATCCTAATAATCTCCCACAAAGATCTTCCCCTTTTTTTCTCACCTAAAAAATTTCTTTATATCTTGGGGAAAAGAAAACATAAAAGGGTGAGCTCAAATGCTCAGTAAGGGTAAACCAAAGAAATATCAATCACATCATATTCATAAGAACATGACATTTTGGAAATTTTAACCAACAAAAGAGATCATAATATCATAACATGGGATAAATCATAGTAGTGAAATGTGAACCCCAATAATCATGACATAAAACATGAAAAGTTGTGTCATACACAAAAAATCATATAGAATAATTTCTTATTAGTCATGACTCATTCCCAAGACTATCATAGTGGACAAATTCCATTTGTGAACCGAGTTCACAACTCGTTTCAGTCCTGTTTCACTAAACTGGTTTAACCTGCCATTCCAGCCATGTCTATCTCATGAGATATAAAATCTATAACCAATTCATTGGAGGGAGATATAGGTTTCACCCATCTCATAATGATACCATTGTTATCTGTGCTACAAAACCATAAATCATACATCATAGCATAACCCATGTAAGAAAAATGGGATTCTTAAACATCATTCCATCATAACATAATCCATATAAGATAAAAGGACATCATAAAAATAATTCCATCATAACACAATCAAAACAATGTAAATATAGAGATATAAACATAACTATATATAATCTTATATGGAAAATAATTTTGATAAAACACTTGAACTCCATTCTTGAGGAAAATATCCTTTCTACTTAAAAAACACTTTTCCTTTCTTAAAATGTCATACAATTATAAACTAAAAGAATTTGATTAAAAATAAACTCGAAAACTATTAAGGTAAGCTTCATGGAAATAATTTTTTAAAAACATATTCATTCCGTATAAGTTAAAAAAACCTTCTTCTCGTACTTTTGTCGGAAAAGTCAAAAAGTACCTAGTACGAAAAACGACAAAAGATTCCTTTCATATCTTTTAATAAATGCTCACTGAAGGTTTAAATTGGATTTAAAAAATTTTAGGTGGATGAAAATAATATTAAATATTGAGGAATCATGTATGTGGATGATAAAATACATCTTAGTAAATACCAAAGTATAAACAATCTCGGATAAAAATGAGATTGTGATATTTTCTCTTACCTTTGGTCCGATTTTCTTGGTAAGTGTCTGAACCTCCTGTATAATGATTTGAATAATGTCATTGACTTATAAAATAATCATACTCATTGTTATGATAACAAATATGGTTCACTTATGAATTTATTTTACCCGTTATTTTGTAAACTCCATGTTAAAGAGCGTTTTGGGTAAAATCGTTTCATTTGTCATCCGTGTTTTGACTTGTAATTATTCACATGATTACTTAGATCATGATTAAGTAATTTCAGAATATAAAACATGATTTATATATAAAATATATTCAGAATATACATATATATAATAGATCAGTAAATGTAAAGAAATACACCGTTCATGGAGACGGTAGGCCGTACGTACGCATGAACGCTGTTTCTGTTTCCTTATTGAGTTGAATGGAACTAAGTAGATGAAATACATGTATATAAATATAAAAACAGTATCATTATTATGTCATATATTTCATGATTACTTATTATATATATACTTTATAATCATTCATGAATGGTTAACGTGGAGAATGAATCTCGTCGCATCGTGGAGACGGTAGTCCGTACAAACGCACGAGCGATGATATTGTTCTCATGATCGTGGAATTTATAGGAGTTTTTGTATACTATTTCAGAATCAATATCAGTTTAAACTAATCATATAAAGTTATTATGTATACCATTATACCCATCCAAGTAAGGTGGTGGTGGAAAATAGATTACACCACGGCGTGGAGACATTATTCCGTACGTACGCACGCGCGGTGATTTCGTTTTCCGTAGGATGGATAGATAGTGAAATAGCATTGTTTCATACTTATAATAAAATATCAGTATATGAGTGCTACTGATTTTATTACATAATAATGAAACAACCTAATAAGAAGAAGTGGATGAAGAAATAAAGTTGAAAGAATCGGTAACAGACATTACCTCTTCTTTGAAGCGCCTCTTTGAGTTCTCCTCTTAGGGCACTACAATTGGTCTTTGAAGAAGACCAGGACCTCTAGGATGTTTTTAGGGAAGTGGAGATGATAATGTTTCAGTTTTTTCCCGTGCTTGAATGCTTAAAGTGGTGTGAGTAAGAGATGGAGGAGGTGCTTTTTTACAAGGGAGGAGAGGGGCACATTTGGAATAATTAAAAATCTTATTTTATTATAAAGCCAAATTCGGTTTTAAATAGCTCCAAATTGATTTATTCTGAAGATAAGGTGGGTATGGGTCAAAATCCTCTCATCCAATAGAATTTAGAGATGTTTAGGTTCCAATTTTAATCTTATCATTTAGATTTAACATTAAGTTAAATAATTTTACTTTTACCGTGTCTTCTTGTGTTCTTATACTATAAGGTTAATAAATATATTATAATAAGACAAACAAACCCCAAGTTGTTTATTATTAATATATATAACCTTCTGAAAGTCATTTGGCCCAACTATATATTTTTAGGAATAAAATAAAAATTAATAGTATAATATTTGTTTTAAAAACTATTTTATGTCAATTTTGACACTATTTAGTAATTGATTTTTGTGAAGATTATTTGTTTGAAAAAATTTAATTATATCAATAATAACATGTAATATGTACCTATATAATTATTGTAATTCATAAAACGTCTCAAATTACATTTATTTTGGTATTTATAACATCAATTATGTCAATATTTCATTAATAAGATAATTACTACATCATTTTTGTGTCATAAATAAATTAAATTATTTAATGTCTAAAAATTAAAAATAAAATACCATTATGTAGGAAATAGTTTTATCATTCTAATGAATATTTATAGTAGAATTTATCTAATGTATAACCCTATATTAAAAATGATATACTTATTAAACGTTGATTTTAACTATTTTGACCCTTCTTTAAATAAAGTAATAAAATATTTTCTAATCTAATCCAATTGGGACTAAATAGTCATATTTTATTCTTAAGGTTGTTTTTGGTCGAATTACACTTATCCAATAGAATTAGGACATGAGTTAGGGTAATAATAATATCATTTTTACCCTTAATTACCCTATTTACTTGTAATCGTGATAAATAAAAGTAAAAAGTAACTATTCACGAAAAAATATTTTCATCTCATTGAACCACATTTTACTTAATAGCATCAACTATGTCTCTCAGATTTTTGAAATTCCACTCATAGAAGTGGTAAAATTAATTGTTATGAATAATTCATTTTTTTAAACTACCACTTAGTGGTTTCACAATTAATCAAAAAATGAAAGTTTCCAGAAAAATACCAAAAATTAGGCCTAAGATATATTTGATATTATGAACTCAAAAATGATGTCTATTTTACCAAATTCAAAACATATCATTTTCATTAAATAATTTAACAATTAATTCCCATCGTCAAAACAAATAGTGTGTTCTTAAGAGATAATAACAATCAAAAGATTGACACTTGTTTATGTCTGGTTTAATTGTGAAATTACATCCAATGACCAACATTGTATTAAATTGTAAAAATATATTCTAAGTATACTTTAATACAACTCAAATTAATAATTTATCACTATTATTTATTTTGATTAAAAATTTGGTTTTTAATTAAATTTTAGTAATTTTCACTATTCATCAGAAAATGAACGTTATCCGAAAAGTACCAAAATTTCACCCTAAGATAATTTTGATATTCCAAATACAAAAATGAAATCCATTTTAAAAAATAAAATTTTTAAAAAAATCCAAATAGTGGTTATTACTATTCATAATGGTTAGTTTTAATAATATTTTAATAGCATATTGTTGTTTAGTGAATCTTGTTATTGCGTACAACCCACACTATCGAGGAAGGTCGCGATTGCGTGTAATGAAAGGCAATTCAAGGATGTGCGTTATGAAAGATCATTTTGGTGTAGAGTACAACACAAGACATTAATAATATTAAAAAGATTATTTTTCAAAAAATCTCGAGATGTTACATTCTACCCCCCTTAAAATGAATTTCACCTTCGAAATTCGTCAGGGTTATAAATGGTTTACTACTTGAAAGTTTATTTAATAGAAACCCACATCATAAAAAGGAATACCAAAAACAATTTTTAAAAACAAAAGTATGAAACATAACAGTTACCCAAATAAACTATTCACTGGGTTTCCACATAGGAGAACATAAGTGAAAATATGGATATGGAAGAGAAATCTTACCATCATGTTCTGATGGAGAGTGGTAGAGAACATTGCTATGAAAAATCCCACAATCACAAAGCCATAAATTTGTGATGATCTAGGGTACCATCTGATTCATCAGATATAAGGGCACAAGGAAAACATTTTCGATTTTCAAGATCATTTCCCTAAAGTTGAAGAAATTGAATTAGAATAAATACATACTTTATTTTGGTACAATCTCACTATTGTTCGTGATTTGAACAATTTCCACTTCAACTCTTAAAGAAATGAAGTTGAATTTGTTATTCATGAAGTGTTAATAGATCAAGTGATAGAATGATGGGTCATTCCATCTGTTTCAAACAATAGGTTAGCAAAAGTTATCAAATATACATAAGTACATCTATGTTGAGGTTAATCTTATATTATTCCAAGAATTAACTTATACTTCATATATCATACCGTGTAAAAAAATAAAACTAGTTTCTACTAACAAGGGACTTCCTGTAGGCCAGTGGTAGGTGATAAAGTCCAGGCGCACTTCGGTTCTCTGTTCGATTCCCACAGCCTTGTCCAATGCGATGGGCTGTCACCCGTCCTGCAGGTTTTCATTTTTCAAAAGCTATATTACTATAACACCCCATCAATAATATCAAAAAAAGATCTATCCTTAAAAAATAATAACTTATGTCCAACATAATCCATTCCAATCTTTAGTATTATCTAAAATACTTCGGTAAAGTCTCATAGTATAAAGATAATGATTACTTGAAATGTCATCAACCAAGCATGTGATTACCATCATTTATCCCCTATATATCTTGTTGGTCACATTCCAATCATGTGAATACATTAATCATGTATTCTCTTGAAATATTAATACCCATTAATCCTTAGTGAAAAAAAGAATGCTGTCAAAATGTAACTCTTTCCACATACAAAAATCCAAAAATTCTATATACTCCAACCATGATATAACCTTATCCTTATATCAGTCATGAGCTCAAGAATATTATCAAACATTTAATTTTCTCCTTATCCATTCATTATGCGCATATCATCTACATTCCAAAAATATCTGCATATCCTTTAATAGATATTGGAACCATTAATCATACACATTCAAAACTCAAGGAAAGACAACAGTGTAACAATCCTTAGATGTCTCTTTATTCCATAGTACCATGAGATTACTTATACAACATTACACATGTTAAACATGTAATTATTCCACTACATTCTTAAACCGAGCTTCAAAAATTCTTTTATCTCTCATATCATTTGTATTCTCTTCATCATCATCAACATAAATACTACCCATACGACGATACGAATTCTCTTCATGAGACTTTCCCTTAGGGAATTGGTTTGCATAATTCCCGTACATTCCACATTTAAAACATTTAACCATTGTTGACGTCGTAGCAATACCATTATCCTCATCCCTGGTGTTAACTAAACCTTTTTCTTTGCACTTACTGGCTTTGTGTCCTTCTTTTCTACACCCAAAGAATCTTCCAGTTCCTTTGAAACATTCTAATTGATGCCTCTTCCCACATGATTTACAGAGGGGAAATTGAACTTTCTTTCCTCAATGATCATCATGAAACTCCGTCTATCTCTTATTAGCTGAGTTAGGAAACTT
This sequence comes from Viscum album, assembly GCA_963277665.1. Taxonomy (NCBI): domain Eukaryota; kingdom Viridiplantae; phylum Streptophyta; class Magnoliopsida; order Santalales; family Viscaceae; genus Viscum; species Viscum album. Next base: position 476,518,683 of record OY728147.1, on the reverse strand, counting down.
ACAAAATTTTACATTATTGATCATATTATGAGATTGATGATTCGGTATAATAATGATGTTTGGACATCCAAATCCCATTTCATTTAGTTTCTCAGGAAGAATATCATTCCATTGTCCATCATATCCTTCATTATCGTGAATCATCTTGTTTCCAGTCATTTTCTAAAACCAAAAAAGAATAGAGTGAGAGGAAAAAATCATAATAAAGGGGGAGTAACATCAATATCTAACATCTTTTGTTTAATCTAATATCGTTACCATAGTTCTAGGACTATATACTATACGTATACTTATCCTTAGGGACATCCCTAGACATACCTTAGTTATATCTCTAGGGATCTCACTAACATTTTCGCATCCATGTTTCCAAAAGTTGACTAAACCTTTCCTCTGATACCAAATGTAGAGACCTGAAGCTTAACTTACATAGACATTACATTACTTTTCCGGAATACTTAAAACATTAAAAAAACACACACACAAGGACTGTAATAGTTTAGTGTCTTTGGAAACATGGAAGGTAATCTTCTAATCGTGGTGAAAGATCCTCATCATCTCCCATAAAGATCATCCCCTTTTTATTCTTACCTAAAAACTTTCTTTATATCCTAGGGAAAAGAAAACATAAAAGGGTGAGCTCAAATTCTCAGTAAGGGTAAACAAAAGAAATATCAATCACATCATATTCATAAGAACATAACATTTTGGAAATCTTAACCTGCAAAAGAGATCATAATATCATAACATGGGATAAATCATAGTAGTGAAATGTAAACCCCAATAATCATAACATAAAACATGAAAATTTGTGGAATACACAAATAATCATAGATAATCATTTCTTATTAGTCAAGACTCATTTCGAAGACTATCTTAGTGGACAAAGTCCATTTCTGAACCAATTTCACTCCTCGTTTCAGTCCTGTTTCACTGAACTATTTTAACCTGATGTTCCAGCCATGTCTATCTCATGAGATATAAAATCTTTACCCAATGTATTGGAGGGAGATATAGGTCCCACCCATCTCATAATTATACCATTCTTATGTGTGGCACAAAAACCATAAATCATACATCATAGAAGAACCCATGTAATAAAAATGGGAATCATAAACATCATGCCATCATAACATAACCCATATAATATAAAAGGACATCATAAAAATAATTCCATCATAACATAATCAAATCAATGTAAACATATGGATAGAAACAGAACCCTATATTATCTTAGATGGAAAATAATTGTGATAAAACAATTGAACTCCATTCTTGAGGAAAATGTCCCTTCTACTTCAAAAACACTTTTCCTTTCATAACATGTCATACAATTATAAACTAAAAGAAGTTGATTAAAAAAAACTTGATGACTTTTAAGGTAAGATTCTTGGAAATAATTTTTTAAAAATCCATTCATTCCGTATAAGTTATAAAAACATTCTTCTTGTACTTTTGTCGGAAAAGTAAAAAAGTACCTCGTACGAAAAACGACAAATGATTCATTTCATATCTTTTACTAAAAACTAACCGAAGGGTAAAATTGGATTTAAACAATTTAAGGTGGATTTAAATAATATTACAGGTTGAGGAAACATGAATGTGTATTTTAAAATACACCCCAGTAAATACCAAAGTATAAACAATCTCGGATAAAAATGAGATGTTGATATTTTCCCTTACCATAGGTCCGATTTTCTTCATAAGCGTCCGAAACTCCTGTATAATGATTTAAATAATGTCATTGACCTATTCCAGAATCATTCTCATTATTATGATATCATATATGGTTCACTTAAGGCTTTATTTTACACGTTTTTTTTGTAAATTCCATGTTAAAGAGCGTTTTGGGTAAAATTGTTTCATTTGTCATCCGTGTTTTGACTTGTAATTAATCATATGATCAATTAGATCATGATTACTTAATCCCAAAATAATAAAAATGATTTATATATAATATATATTCATAATATACATATATATAATAGATTAGTAAATGGAATGAAATACACTATTCATGGAGACGGTAGGTCGTACGTACGCATGAACGCTGTTTTCATTTCCTTATTGAGTTGAATGGAATTAAGTAGATGAAATACATATATATACACATAAATAAAATATCATTATTATGTCATATATTTCATTATTACTTATTATATATATACATTATAATCATTCATGAATAGTTAACGTGGAGAATGAATCTCATCGCGTCGTGGAGACGGTAGTCCGTACATATGAACGAGCGATGATATCGTTCTCATGATGGTGGAATTGTATAGAAGTGTATGTATACTATTTAAGAATCAATATCACTTTACAATAATCATATATAGTTATTATTTACACCATTATACCAATCCATGTAAGGTGGTGGTGGAAAATAGATTACACCACAGCGTGGAGACGGTATTCAATACGTACACATGCGCGATGATTTCATTTTCCGCAGGATGGATATATAGTGAAATAAGGTGTTTCATACTTATAATAGCATATCAGTATATTAGTGATACTTATTTTGTTACTTTATAATGAAACAGCATAAGAACAAGAAGTGGAAGAAGAAATAAAGTTGAAAGAATCGGTAACGGACATTACCTCTTCTTTGAAGCGCCTCTTTGAGTCCTCCTCATATGGCACTAAAATTGGTCTTTGAAGAAGACAAGTACCCCTAAGATTTTCTAGAGAAGTGGAGAAGAGAATTTGGTAGGGGTTGGCCGAGCTGGAAGGATCAATGTGGTGTGACGAAGAGAGGGAGGAGGTGCCCCTTTATAAGGGAGGAGAGGGGCATCTTTTGAATAACTAAAAATGTTATTTTATTATAAATCCAAATTCGGTTTTAAATAACTCCAAATTGAGTTATTTAGAATATAAGGTTGGGATGGGTCGAAATACTATAATCCAATAGAATTTAGACAAGTTTAGGTTCCTATTTTAACCATATCACGTAGATTTAACATTAAGTTAAATAATTTTACTTTTACCATGTCTTCTTGTGTTCTTATACTATAAGGTTAATAAACATACAATAAGAAGCCAAACGAACCCCAAGTTGTTTATTATAAATATATAAAACCTTATCTAAGTCATTTGGCTTAAAATTATATATTTAGGAATAAAATAATAATTAATAATATAATATTTGTTTTAAAAACTATTTTATGTCAATTTTGACACTATTTAGTTATTGATTTTTTTGAAAATCAAAACAGACTTATTAGTTCAAAAAAAGGAAATTATATCAATAATAACATGCCATATTAACCTAAAAAATTAGTGGAATTCATAAAACTACTCAAAGTAAATTTATTTTAATATTTATAACATCAATTATGTCAATATTTCATTAATTAGATAATTACTACATCATATTTGTGTCATAAATAAATTAAATTCTGTAATGTCTAAAAATTACATATAAAATACCATTATGTAGGAAATATTTTCTTCTTTCTAATTAATATTTATAGTCGAGTTTATATTATGTATAACCCTATATTGAATATGATATACTTATTAAACGTTGATTTTAACTATTTTTACCCTTCTTTAAATAAATTAACAATAAATGCCCTAATCTAATCCACATTAGCCAAAACGGACATATTTTATTTCTAAGGTTTTTTTTGGTCGAATTAAACTTATCCAATAGAATTAGGACATGTGTTAGGCTAATAATAATATCATTTTTACCCTTAATTACCCTATTTAATTTTAATCGTGGTAAATAAAAATAAAAAGATATTATTCACTAAAAATTATTTTTAATCACATTGAACCAAATTTTAATTACTGAAATCAACCGTGTCTCTCGGATTTTTGAAATTACACTCACAGAAGCGGTAAAATTATGTTTTATGAAAAATTCTTTTTTTAAACTACCACTTAGTGGTTTCACTATTCATCAAAAAATGAAAGTTTCCAGAAAAATACCAAAAATTAGGCCTAAGATATATTTGATATTATGAACTCAAAATTGATGTCTATTTTACCAAATTCAAATCATATCAGTTGCATTACTTATTTTAAAAATTAAAACCCATCGTCAAAACAAATAGCTTGTTCTAAAGAGATAATAACTATCAAAAGAATGACACTTGTTTATGTCTGGTTTAAATATGAAATTACAATCAATGACCAGCATTATATTAAATTGTAAAAATATATTCTAAATATACTTTAAAACAACTCAAATTAATAATTTATCACTATTAATTATTTCGATTAAAACGATTGTTTTTAATTAAAATTTAGTAATTTTCACTATTCATCAGAAAATAAAGGTTATCCGAAAAGTACCAAAATTTCACCCTAAGCTAATTTTGATATTCTGAATACAAAAATGAAGTCCATATTGAAAATTAAAATTATAAAAAATTAAAAAAGATGTTATTACTACTCATAACGGTTAGTTTTAATAATATTTTAATAGCATATTGATGTTTAGTGAAACTTGTTATGGCATACTACACATCCTAGCGAGGAAGGTCGTGATTGCATGAAATGCAATGCAAGTCAAGGATACATGTTGTGCAAGATCCTTTTGTTGTAACGTACAACAGAAGACATTAATAAAATTAAAAAGAATATTTTTCATAAAATATCGGGGTGTTACAAAAGAGATTAGAAAAAAGAACAAAATAATGGAATGAACCACCACCATTATTCATTTGGACGTTGATTCATTCCCATCATAATAATTAGTAAATCACATTAATTATAAAATATTAAAACCCGGATAATCTTATAATTAAACCCCTGCAGGAAGGTTACAATCAAACCACAGATCAACCTGTTTTTTGGATCATCTTCATTCAAAATTAAATCTCAAAAATAGAGAATTAAATAAAATATAACACATCCTTATTGAGAATTACATCATTAACTATTTATGATAAATTTTTGTTTGTGATATCCATAAATAAAGATCATCGATAAATATCTCTGTTGTTGCCGCTAAGAGAAATCTCTAGGTTTTCTCTCCAGGTCCTCTAGGGAATTTTTATGTTTATAAGCCAAAATTGGGATCATTTCATAAATGATTTCATAAAAATATATTCATCACTACATCACCACTTCAAAAAATAGATAAATAAAAAAAATATTCAATTTATTTTAATCATTAAAAATGTCTGAAACTAATTCTCACAACTGACCCAAGCTGGTTAATTTCATGACGCACCTAATGTAAATTTATTTCTCTGATTGAAATAATGAACCTGAATTTATAATCAAGGTTAACTGTATATAATTTATTCTAATTTTATGGAAAAAATCAATCATGTGAAATTTAAAAATAACACACCAAAATTCAGAGGCATTACAAGGTGATTACTGTGAATAATTATTATAGTTCTCATATAATGCACATGATCTTCCATATATTTATATTTAAAAAGGATATCCAACACTATTATTAGAATAATTATATCTAGATACATGTTGGAAAACATGTTCATTAGATCCATGATAACAAAATGATAATTTGTTAGACCAAAGGGTATACACGTGTAATAATAATGATTGTATCTATACTGAAACAAAGTTTTCTAAATGTCTGATTATTTTACCCTCAACTGATGTTAAACTAATAGGTCATTATTTGAAAACATCATCTCTCCTTTCAATGATCAAACATATCAGAAATCCATGGTATCATAATCTTGTACATTATTGTGATTATATTGATTTCTCAATAATAAATAGATAAGATAATAAAAACATAGTATTTACTTGAAAAATGAAGTGGTCCAACACAAGGTGATATACTTGGACATATAATGACATTCTAAAGATGATTTGTCACGACACGTCCCATGGGTCCCATATCGTGACCACCCCAAACCCACCTTCCATAGGCCAGGGGCTGGTGACTAGCACCAATGTCGTAAATCCTTACACTGGGAAGGCACTATCTTTATAAACTAAACATAGACAACAGAGTACGCAGTTAGAAGTATACACTAATTAAAACTGTATAAAAATGATATTCATATATGTAAATGGATCCATAAATACATGCCAAATAGTAATATACAAGAAAAATGTAAAAGAACAAGTAAAACTGAAAAAATTGAAAAACATCTAAAAAGTTATTGAGAAGATCCTAGATCACCCTATGAGGTTCCTACATGATTGGTAGGTACTGATGTCCACCTCAGCACACTATGTCCGTCAGACTCCCTTGTGTACCGACACATCGTAAGGTCCACCTCTAGGTATTGTCTAGTCCTAGAGCTCTCGGCCACTGTCATCTTTGTCCATTGTCTGCATCAACACAACGAGGTGTGGGCATAGCCCATGCAGGGGCGAGAATAACGATACATAGTTGGGGCCCCAAGACCATCATGGTCTCTCAATAACCAATAAGGATAAACCACAATGTATTAATTCAACGAATATCCATTACTTATGTATATTCCCATTCATATATCTAACACATCTAGTAACCCATATCAATTATGAGGAAAACTCATAAGTCACAGACTCAACTCAACCCAGGATTTCAATCTAGGGGGTAGTTTCAAGTAACAACCCCAGTCACACTGTCAGAACCTCTGAAGATGGCGTAATCCAACTTTATCAAGTTCAGTGGGCCATCCGCATCCCAAAAAGGTGTTTCCCACTATCTTTGGACTACTTAGGTACTCCTCATGTCGATTAACTTGGGTCTGTTGCATCACACAAAGATGCACCCAACCAAGGGTCTGCTGCTCTCACACAGAGGATCTCCCCCTCGTAGCCTGCTGAGGAAATCCTCATGTCGAGTACCGTGGGTCTGCTGCATCACACAGATGTGCTCCCCACTTTGGGCCTCCAGCATCAAATAGAGTCTCTTCCCATTAGTCTAGTTGAAACACTCCATGTCGAAAGGTCAACAGTTGTTAGGTATCAAACAACAACTAGGTCTTTGAACTCCACATGCTTGTCACTAGGAGGATTCGTTCAATGAGATATAGTAATATACTCCAACAATCACTAAAATCCATTTATATGAATCTCATAGATCCACCTCATCATAGGTGTATCAATGCAACAGACAGCGCGTCAATCAGACGCTCAGTTTGTGTGTTATTGTCATTTCCGTTTTGTGGAATGATTGGTTTTTAGGTTCAAATAAACCTGAACATAGTCCAACTAGGAAAAAATATCATGTGTGATATGCCAGAAGAAGCATCTCTCTATATGATTTCTGAAGACGTAGATGGTTCGTCGATCGAACACCCGTAACCCATGAGATGGGAAAAAATGTGTAAACATTACAAAGGGGGTTTGTGTCCGGTCTGGCCCTGTTCGACTGCCCCGGTGTGATCTGGGTGGGTTCCGGGGTCTGACCTGATCTGCGGGGCTGACCCGGTTTGAGGGGGTGGCCTGACCCAATGGCATGGCCCAGCCCGAGTGGGCAGCCTGGCCCAAGGTAGTGGCCAGACCCTAGAAGGTGGCCCGACCCGTAGGCAGCACAACCTGATGGAGGCCCTGTGGCCAGGTTGGCCCGATGGCCCGGTCAGCCTGGTGACTTGGCGACCCATCGGGGGTCTTCCTTTGCATTTTCCAGGGAAGGGGAGGTGCACGCACCCTGGATCTCGAACAACTCTGTCGTTCTGGTGTGAGTAGAAACTTGTTCCAGGTGGTGCTGATCTAGCACACGCGAGACCCGACGAGGTCTCGTTTATCCCGGCTGGCCGGGCGGCTGCCCGCTCCGCCTGCTCTTCCACGACCCGCCCTGGTCCTGACTCCCCTGCTACCCATGGCATGACGACACCGTGCCTCATCCATTGTGGCCCGGCCTGGCCGTAGCCTCCAGCTACTCTGTGCAGCACGATGGCACGACCCCACCTCCACCGCGGCCCAGCTTGGTCGCGGCCCCCTACTTCCCTTCCATGTAGCACGACAGTGCCACACTCCTCTGCTGTGGCCCAACATGGCTATAACTCTCCGTCTATGGGGCACAAAAGTGGTGCGTCCACTTGGAGACCCGGTGTCCTTGCACCACCGGTTTCTTCGTGGCTAGTCTGACGCCGGGTGCGTTGCTCAGCCTCTGTCGTCATCAAACTAGAACAATCAAAGGTTGAGGTTTGGGCTGTGTTCGCACAATCTGATCCTTCCAATTTACATTGATATCAATCGGGATATCTCAAACATAATTTTAATGATGATGAATATGAATAAAATGAAATCAAACACCTACCTCATATGACTTTGATCATTGATGATGTCACGGAAAGGTGGTGTCGAGAAGCGTCTTGTGTAGAAAACAGAGGATGAAGTGTCTTCAGCATTCTTCGTGGTTAGCCCCTTATCTTTTGGCTCTATTGAAGATCGATGAAGGAGTTATACGTTCTTCAATGAATGATGAATAGGCATTCTTCGCATTCTTCATTGAGAGGATGAAGTTCTCAAAATTCTTCCAAGTCCTCTCACAAGGTTCCACCCAAATGAATGTTGCCATCAAAAATAAAATAACAAGTTTGTCTATTATTTAATTATTGGAAATAATTATAATGATTTCAATGGTGTAGATTAATTTATTTGTGAAACATAAACAAATAAGATAAGTGGGTTGGCTGAAATAAACAGCGGGGGAAGGTGAAGAGGATTTTCACTTAATTGGGGGTTCCAAGGGGTTAAAACCCCTATGTGGTCCCCACCATGGAATATCTTCACAAGGGAGGTTATTTGCGGGTGTGCCCCACCTCCATAACCTCTCATGGGAGGTTATGGTGTGGTGGACCCACCACTAACCTCATTTTGGATCTTTTATCCACCACAAATAAAAATAAAGTTAACACTTTATTTTTATTCAATTTAATTATAAACCCCAGTATCTAACTTCTACTCTCATCAGAACACAACTACAGTGAAGGTATCACTAAGAAATCACCACCGCTGTGATCTCAACGGTGCCCTTAGATTTAAATTATGATCTCCACTTCAAAAGTTATAATATATGGATCATACATTTACTAATCATACATGAAAAAAATTCATAAATTTATTCCAGACACACCGATCCTTGGAATCATCCATCGTAAATTTTTGTGGACATGTAAAAATTTCATGAATTTAAGAAAAACATTTCCAATGAATTTCTGGGTCTTTAAATTCTCCCCACCTCATGGATTTACCTCCCCATAAGCTATTACTCGAACTATGGGAGAAAATTGGGGTACAGAGCATGCATCTGAGCCTCTCATTTCCAGGTGCTCTCTTGGAGGTTCACAAGCTGCCAGCGAACACGCAACAGGGGTATCGACAGTCCACACAGGTCCCACTCTATATGATACTAAATCTCTACTGGATCCTCTGTGAAAGTCTCTTCGTCATTGATTTCTATCTCTCAGTGGTAAATGATGTGGGAATGGTCATCCATGTATCTCCTGAACTGAGATATGTTGAAGATGTCATTCACCCGGTGCAACTGAGGTGGAAGAGCTAAGTAGTAAGCCACCTCACCTACTCAGCTATGGATCTGGAATGGTCTGATGAACCATGGAGATAACTTTTAGCCTTGGCCAAATCATTGTAGACCTTGATGTGGTGAGACCCATAGAAAGACGTGGTCTCCATCCTTGAACTACAGTGTCCTCTGTCTCCTGTCAGCATATGAATTCTACCTACTCTGTGCAGCATTCATCATCTCCTAGATGATCTGCACCTTCTCCATGGTAGCCTGTACCATATCTAGCCCCACTAGTGCTGATTCCATGGGGACTGTCTAGCATAGCAGCGATCAGAAAAGTCAACCATACAAGGCCTCAAAAGATGCCATACCGATGGTGGAGTGATAGTTGTTGTTGTAGGAAAACTCTAACAGATGCAAATGATCCTTCTAGCTGCATCCATTGTCGAGGACACATGGATGGATCATTTCATTGAGGGTCTAAATGGTCCACTCAGTCTGGACATCTGTCTGAGGATGGAAGGCATTGCTCTGATGTAGTTGCGTCTCAAAAGCGTCCTGAAACTCGTTCCATAGCAGAAATGTAAACTGTGCGTCATGGACGTAGACAATAGAAGAAGGTACAGCATGAAAACATACAATCTGTTGCACATAGATGCATTTCATGATCTATAATGAGCCCTGCTCTTTGATCTGTAAGAAGTGGGACGACCAGGTGAGTTTTTCAATGATCACACATATCGAATTGTGACACATAGATGTACGTGGAAGACCCATCATGAAGTCCATGGATAACCCATCCCACTTCCACTCTAATACCTCTACGAGGTGAACCAAGCCTTCTGGTAACGGGTGCTCCACTTTCACATGCTAACATGTGAGTCATAGAGAGAAAAACTATACTACCGCCTTCTCCACACCTAGCCACCAGTGATGTTGTCGAAGGTCCTGGTACATTTTCGTCACTCTTGAATGTACTGCTAGAGGGGACATGTGGAAATCCCTCAACACCTTCTCCTGAAGTGCTACTGGTACCACGGTATGTCCTCTGAATATGATGATGTGCTCCCCACTTTAAAAAAATCAATCAGGTGCCTGCCCTGGGGATATTTGAGCATGTTGCATCTCACAGTCATCGTCTCCACGTTGTGCCTCCCTGGTTTTTTATAGAATTCAAGGAGTAACTCTTTGAGAATGTAGATAGGTCACTCCATCCCTATCCACAAAAAATATATATATGCTGGGCAACTGCTCTTTCACCTCTCCTAGCTGTTGTATACCAGATCTCCAACTGAGAGAATCCACAATAAGGTTTCCCCTATCAGGAGTATAGACTATCTCAAAGTCATAGTACGTGATGATCTCAATCCATCGCCACTATCATAGGTTCACGTCCTTCTGAGAGAAGATATACCTAATACTATTCTGATCAGAGTACTTGGTAAAACATTCTCCCATCAGATAGTGCCTCCACATCTTCAAGGGGAAGACCATTGCTGCTAACTTCACGTCATTGGTAGCATAGTTCTGCTCATGCTTCTTCAGCTGTCGAGAACAATATGTGATCTCCACTCAATCCTGTGTTAGGACACACCCACGTCTGGTCGCTGATGTGTCACAGTTGACTACATACCCTATACCTTCCATTGGAAGCCTCAAGATGGGGGCACTAGTTAGCCTCTCTCTTTGCACATGAAATCTCTGTTTGTATCTCTTCGACCACACGAAGTGTTTCCCCTTTTTCGTCAAGGCTGATAGTGGTGCTTCAACTCTAGAGAAGTCTGGAAAAAATCTCTGGTAGTATCCACCCAAGCCCAAGAAACATTGTACCTCCATCAAAATCTTGTGTGGATCCCAAACATGTAACGCCTCAATATTCACTGGATGCACTGAAACTACGACCACCATGATGACATGTCCCTTGAAGTGAACCTCTCGAATCAAAAACTGTAACTTCGAGAGCTTACCATAAATTCGGTGCTCTCGAAGTGTGTCCAGTACTAGCTACAAATGGTAGGAATTCTCCTCCATAGTATTCGAGTAGATCAGAATGTTGTCAATAAAGACTATCACAATGTGATCATGGTATTGCTAGAAGATCCTTTTCATGAGACACATGAACACTTCTGGAGCGTTGGTTACACCGCAGGGCATAATATATTCAGAAATACCTGAGGCAAAGAATCAATACACACCATTCATACATTTCTCATATGATATCATGGGAGAAATAAAATTCATCTCATAAGTAATTCCCTAATAGATGACCACCTAATATATGATGGTTTTCTATATCATACTTTCGTACGATTGCAATCCCCGTGGAAGCTTCATTGTATATTCTAAAAGATTTAAAAGTCAACAATGGAAAACAAATAAAATGTAATGAAATTATTCATGATGATGAGTTATTTTCATAGTATGATATGTTATATATGAATATTTTTCTACCTTGTGATATTTACTCGTTGTGAATAAAATGACCATGAGAATCCACAGATGAAATCCATTATAGATGAAGAGCTACACAGATGGAGTTTCTTCACAAACCATAGTTCACGATAATTTCCTTTATAGAAAGCAGTTCACGATAATGATTGTTTGATGATAGGTTTGGTTGATGATTGAATTTTTTGAGTATGTTCATGCATGGATATTTTTTCATGGTGATTTACATTTTGTGTTACCATGATCATCACTTATGATTGCTTGAAGAAAAATATTATGAGTTGAAAGGGTTCATGTACGCGATGCTATTATGACATCCATGCTGTATTTGATGACACTACATTGAGGGAGATATATTATTTTGATAAATAAAGGAGAAAAGTAGATGATGAATAATGTTGTTTGAAAAAGACATTTTTTAAGGATTAGTTTTATCTAATAATCTATTCATATTTCGATGTACCATTTTAATCTGCTATTCCTGATGGAATTGTAATCAAGCATGATCTACTTAAAATAAATTTTTTTAATTAACATATATATATATATATGTATTTTGATTTAAGGATGTTCCAAAAATGAATGTAATATTTTTAGAAGAACACATTGAAGAGAGAAATGGAATTGCAGTCCTGTATAGATAATTTTATATGAAAATCATTTGTCACTCAATTTCTTGAGACCATGTTTGAAAACGAAATTAATCTTAAATTATTATGCCAAAAAATATATAAGTTCATTTATCAGTTCAATAAACAATATTTTTTTATGGATAAAACAGATTGAAGAATACATATGATATAGCTTAATTCCCCAAGTAATATAAAAAAATATTCATAAAATATGTGTATCACACATTTTTTTACTGAATACATGTAAAAAATAAGAATAATTTTTTTCCATTTTGGAATTAATAGGGAATTCAAGATTATTGACTAAGTTGATATCATCCAAGAACCTTATTTCATATAAATATTAATCATCGTTTATTTTTTAACTAATCTAACAAAAAAAAATTAGTTCATGTCTTCATAATTTTAACAAATAATATGTCAGGGAAATTTTTGTAATAAGGAAAATTTTCAAATAATGGTGATAGGAAATTGAAGAGAAAGACCAATAGGGAATTCAATGTCTCTTAAAGAGTACACATGAATTTGTGATCCATGAAGATAAACCAGTGTGAATTCAGGTAAAAATATGGGATTTGGAGTAAAGTAACTAATTTATAGGATAAGGAGCAATAAAACAAGACTATTTTTCATCCATGGTACTTATTTATAAAATTATATAACAGAATTTGTGTTGGCTAGAATAAACAACATAGAATGGAGTAGGTTTTTAAACTATACATTGAAAATCCATTAGTAATGTTCCTTTGAATTTATAGAATTATTTGATATAAGGATTAGAAACACTATAAGAATGGGTCAAGGATTCATCAAATCATATAGGATTAATTTAAATTAATCTTATTATAAATGAAAAAACGTATCATTGGTTCACACCTTACCTTTTTTAGGGATCACACACTGTTCCATTCACATTAGTGAATAAAATAAATAAATTTTTCTTATTTTGTAATAGTAGGATGATATGAGTTTTTATAATTATATCTTGATCTTTAGTATTGAGTATTAACTACTCGTGTATTTCTTTTTTAATAGTTGTAATGATTTGACCTAATATAAATGATGTTTTCCTTTTATATCAATTTAATATTGTATTATGTAACATTTTTATTGAAAACACATTCAATTGATTGGTTATATAATTTCAAGAATTTAAAGACTATTAGTTATATTTAAAATTTTTAATATAGCTGTTGAACATTGATCAAATGGTTTTTTATAAATATAGGGCCTTTAACAATTCCATTTTACTCAGACAGAGGTAGTGGAGGCCTTAAACAATATAATCATTCCATATGAATCCTATTAATCAGAACTTTTAACACCCCGAGCTTCCACGATAGGCTTGTCATTCAATAATGCAATATCTTGCATTGTACACAACTTCGAGTTCTAAAACACCGCGACTAATCAATGTAGCCGTTATGAATAGTAATAACCAATTTTTAAAATTATAGAAATTTTATATTTCAAAATGGACTTCATTTTTGTATTCTTAATATCAAAATTATCCTAAGTTGAATTTTTTGTAACTCTCTGAGAACTTCCAATTTTTTTATGAATAGTGGAAAATACTTAAAACAACTTTTTTAATCAAAATAATTTATTGTGAAAAATTATACTATTTAGTGTTTTTAAATTATAATTAGAATATATTTTTACCATTTTATCTAATGGTGGTCATTAGAATTAATTTAACATTGAAATTGGACATAAACAATTGCCAATCTTTTAATATAAATTGTTTCTTAAAAACACGCTATTTGTTATGACAGCGGGAATTAGTTATAAAATTAATTAATGCAACTTATGTGTTTGGAATTTTGTAAAATAGACATCATTTTTTAATTCGGAATATCAATTATAGCTTAGGGTGAAATTTTGGCATTATTCTGAAAAACTTCAATTTTTGATGAATAGTGAAACCACTAAGTGGTAGTTAAATAATTGATTTTTCGTTTAAATGAAATATTACCACTTCTGTGATTTGATTTTCAAAAATCCGACATACATGGTTGTCATTAAGAAGTAAAATGTGGTTCAATGAGATTTAAATAATTTTTTGGTGAATAGTAACATTTAAGTTCTTAATCGCGATTAGAGGTAATTAGTGTAGTTTAAGGTGCAAATAATGTTTTAATAATATGAGATGAGCATGACACTTGTCCTACTCCTATTGGATGAGTCATGGCCGACCAAGACAACCCATGGGTCAACTTGGGGTCCCCATGGAGCCACTTTAGTTGGAAAATGACATTAATATATATTTATTTAAAGTTAAAATTAAATTGACACAAACATGAGTTGTTTTACTAAAACAGTTCTTAAGTGGGGTTACACAAGTCCAAATTTTGACTATAAATATTAATTAGAAATCTAAAAAGATTTTCTACATCATAGTATTTGTTTTATAATTTTTAGACATTAAATAAATTAAATTATTTATGACATCATTATGATGCAGCGATGACCTCATTATTTAACGATTTAAATAAAATGAGAAGATAATGCAAAATCCAAGGCTTACACTTGTCCAAAGCCTATTGGATGAGGATATTTCGAAACCTTATCACCATTGACTAGAATTATATAAGTGTGGGACCTTTAGAATCCGAAAAGCATTGTGAAATAATGTAACATTTCAATGTTTCCAAAAGTGCCCCTCCTCTCCACTTATAAAAGGCCCCCACCTATCCCACTTCATTTACACTTTCAAGCCATTTGGCTCGGCCAACCTCTGCCCAAATACTCTCCCAACTTCCCTCCCTTACTCCTAGAAGCCTCACTTTGGGCAGAACTCTTCCCAAGGAAGCCTTTGGATCAAATCAAAAAGAGTTACCCGATTTTGAGGTAATGTCTTCTCTAATGTTGTTTTGTTTTATTTTTCTTCTCCAACCCCCTAAAATCTTTTTATTCATTTTTTTTGTAACAACAAAAGTATCCTGAATATTCTAGGATGTTGTTATAAGAAGTATTCTTTCTACACTTACACACACCTATATCTAATGGTTAAAGAACATACGGTTTCTGTGGATGGCGAATTTCTGCCTCACGAAACGATGATTGTTCAACACTCATATAACACCTTCATAGGTGGCCATTAAGATGTCACTATATTTATATATGATACATAATATGTTTATGTTTTACTTATGCTTCTGTATTTCTCATTTATGGAATACTTTATGATTTCCATTATGGGTAAAATGCGATAATTTCATTTTAGGAAGTGCGGACTACCTCCCCCTCAAAGTGATTTGAATCGTTAATGCCATATGTGGGATGTATAAAGGATGGAGTAAATGGTATTATACACTATATTATACTGTAATTATATTATAAATTTATATCATTATGATTTCATTCCATTAAATACAAAATAGGATGAAAGTAGCATTCATGCGTACGTACGGCTTACCGTCTCCATGAACGGTGCATTTCATTTCATACCTCTAAATGTTACGTGAAATTATGAATGAATGTATATACTGTATATATATGATATATATGACATCTAAATCATGAATATAATTCTGGATATAATGGATATTCTACCACATGATCAACTTATAATTATAAGAAGTTTATTGTTGACTCAAGTACCAAAGATCGACAAAACGACCGTTATTAACTTAAATAATTACATAATGTTCATATCATTGTAACAAGTGATATAAAAAGGATAATGATATTGAAAATGGTTATTAATAAGGTATATATTAACTCTAGTTTATTATTCAGGAGGTTAAATAACGGTTGAGTCAAGTCAGACACGAGGTAAGGGATTTTCTTAACCCAACTTCCATTCTTTGGGTTAATCTCCTACTTTCAAATTATGTCATGATATTATTATGTATTATTTTGTATATTTACTTTAATTATGTGTAACTATAGTGAATACACATAATAGATCTATTTTATTTTAAAAATTATCTTTTTAAGGACTTCGTCTCAATCTCCTTTCATTGAGGCATATTTGGTTTTATACACAACTTTCTTTTATACGGTGTATAAACCCCTTTGACGTTTACGTTTATTCAAAAGGAATCTTTTTTATACGAAGCGTTTTAATAAATGAAAAAAAGGGAATGTTTTTCTTTCCGTAATTATGCGGCGACAACGACCTCTCCGCCGCCGTGACCATTATTTGAGTTTCGGCTTCCTCTACAAGCCATATTTTTTCTAATGAAAAATAAATACAAAGTTTTAAATTTCTTTTATTTTGGTATTGAAAATGGTTTTGAAAGAGTTTTTATTATAACTATGTGTTGTATTGATATCCTGTGATTGAAATGTGGAAATGTTATGTTTCCTTTATGCATGTTTTAAGTGGTACGATTATGTTATGGTTTATGATATGTTTAAACGTATTCATATGAGGAATGTATTGGACTTAATAAGTGACGGGTGGAGCCCTCTATAGATCCTCGATGCATCGGTAGGTCTCATGAGACAACTAGACGCGGAATTGGCCGAGGCCCTTTCCAAATTTGATTTATGGTTTCGGACGAGGCCTTAATCATTTCAGAATGTCCGGCATTATACATTCCATCATTATGAAAGTGGTTATTGATATTTCATGTGATTATTCGACCAGTAGAATATCCATGTGAATAAGTAAATGGCATTATCTCGTTTTAATTTTGCCATATTATGTTGAAGTTCATGTTTAAAAGGCTTTTGTTTTAGTTATACATTGCCTTAAATGTTAATGATTATTTATTAAAGCTTCCGCATTACTGTTATCCTTACTGAGCATCTGAGCTCACCCCTTTCAATGTTTTAATATTTTCCAGGATGTGAAGAAGTATTTTATTAATGACCTACAGGGATAGTCAGAAGAGGCTATGAGTGTGGACTATGAAGACTTTGTAAGTAGTTTTTCACTTTATGATGTAATGTAAGACTTATGAATGTATCTAGTGTTTCCAAGGCTACTAAACTAATCGGTCTTTCGAGAATTTATCTTTTGTGATCATGCCAATGTTACGAAGTAATGCACCGACTCTGGGTAGCTGGGTTCGAGGCGTTACAGTTGGTATCAGAGGCAGTTTAGTACTAACCTTGGAAGCTAGATTTAGATAATCTCTGATTAGAGCACATAGCCCAAAGATAGAATTTGAGGATTAGTATAGAAAAACTTCCTAGAATTTTGGTATTATAGAGATGTTATGAGTTTTCCGAGAAATACATCCCTGTCTGGAAACGAGCAGGTAGAGGCGCCTCTGGCACAGATGTACCTAGGGGTAAAACCCAAAAACACCGATTTGAGCTAGACTCGAACGAGAACTGGTGCACGACAACGGGCCTTACTTCACTCTTGGTTACGACACTCCTGTGGGATATGCTTAGGATAATTCTCATTTTATTTACAAACCACTATGAAGGGTTATGAGTACATACTTCCTCAAAGAAAAAATTTCTTTTTATGATTATGGATTATATCCATAAATAGTTCATTTTATGTAAAGTGTTTAACAAGTATGAAATTATGTATTTTGATTCATAAACTAATCTAGTTTATGCCATTGTTTAGAAATGGCGCCTAGTGGAAGGATTGGAAACTGTATCAATGCACGCACTCCGTGCAGGGATTGCCCTCCTGCTCAAGATAATTATGGTGGAGCTAGTGATACAACTGGTGCCGATCAGCTTCTCACCGTACTGGGACAACTCACGCAGCTTATGAATAATAACCTTACTCGTATGGAGCACCCTGATCTGCAACGTGGAGGATCAAGGTTAGACCGCTTCATGAGGCAACAACCACCAACCTTCAATGGGAGTACAAATCCTATAGTACCTGAGCAATGGATAAATTCCTTAGAGAAAATATTTCATTCCTTGGGGAGTAGTGAAAGGGAGAAAGTTGTCATGGCAGTTTACCGCCTCACTGGAGATGACGATCAGTGGTGGTCGCTGATTCAAAACACAAAGGAAGATGATGATGTATCGAATATGGAATGGAGGGAGTTCAAAGAGCTTTTCATAGAAAAATACATTCCTCGTGACCATCGAGCAGATATGGAAAGGCAATTTCTGAGTCTGAGGTAGAAGGAGGATGAGAATGTCGCAAAGTATGAGGCTAACTTTACAAGGTTAGCGAGGCATGCTTCCGATTATATACATAACCCAAGATGTAAGATTGATCGTTTCTTTGATGGGTTAAAACCATTTCTCCGTCGAGCTTTAGTATCACAAACCTTCTCATCATACGAAGATATTGTCTTGTGTGCTATCAAGACAGAAAAGGAATTCTCTAAGTCTTATGACAACAACGTAAAGCAAGAGAAGAAGAGAACGGTGGAACAAGAGACAGATAAAGGGAAAATGGGAAAGAAGGATTTTCCATTATGTGATAATTGTGGGAAGAATCACCCTGGTACTTGCCTAAAAGGAATGGGAGTTTGTTATAAATGTGGAGAAAAGGGTCACCAGGCTCGTGATTGCAAGGGAAAGAAAGAGGCTATCAATGTTGAATGCTATAATTGTAGAGAAATGGGTCATTATGCAAATGAATGTCCTAATAATCAGGGAAAATTTCCTCAGAAAAGGCCAAGGGATCAAGGAAAATCTTATGCTGTTACTACAGTTGAAGCAGAATAACTAATGTATTGGTGCTTTTGGACTGATGGATTATATTTCGGTTATTAGAATAATGTGATATATATATATATATATAAGGATTTTACTGCAGTACTTGTTGATTTCAGTAAGGTTTTAATATTATGAAGGTAATCATATTTTTAGTATGTGACAATAAGAGAAACTTTACTTTGTTTGGGGAATCTGATAAATTGATTTTGGAATTAAGAGACCTTTTAGAGAAAGTCTAGACGGAGGTATTTTGGATAACTATAAAGGTTGGAGTGGATTAAGTTGATCTTTGGATAGTATTGTTTAAGGTTAAAACATTTATGAAGATTATTTTTGGAATAGTATAGTACTATATTTTTAGGAAAAGGACAACCTGCAGGGTGGGGCATAACCGTCGCATCGGACAAAGCTGCAGGAATCGAACCCACAACCATAGTGCGACAGGCCTTTATTTCCTACCACTAGCCTACAGGAAGTCCCTGGTTATTAAAAAATAATTTTACTAATCTAAATGGTATGTGTTAACATTTGGAACCTTATACAATTAAGATAAGTATAATATTTTTGAGTTCTATTATCTTTTTGAGTGAAAGATGAGTTGAAGGTTGAAACTCTAATTGTCAAGAATAAATATATACCTATCTCTTATTCAATGAATAAATTAATTCTTAAACTTTATTAAAGGGATATGAAAACAAAAAAATCTGTTATCCTAATACATTATGTCTTGTTGAACTGATGATATTTTAAATCAACATAGATTGAAGTCTTTGAGGCCCTCAATTTGACAGTTGATTGTGATTGATGACCTCAATCACTCCCTACGAATATTTACATTTTTCCTCCAATTATATGTCTCTAATTGCCACCAATGTTCTCCTAATCGAGATCATAATTGGGTGGTGACATTTTCATTTCCCTTTCCCTCTTATTAAGGCTAAATTTTATTAATATTATTTCTGATGTGGGTTTTCCACTAAGGTATTTTCTCTTTTCAACCTTTTATTTACAAAGAAAAATTTCAAATTGCGAGGACGCAATTTATTGAAAGAGGGGAGAATGTAACATCCCGAGCTTCCATGATAGGCTTCTCATTCAATAATGCAATATCTTGCATTGTACGCAACTTCGAGTTCTAAAACATCGCGACTAATCAATGTAGCCGTTAGGAATAGTAATAACCAATTTTTAAAATTATAGAAATTTTATATTTCAAAATGGACATCATTTTTGTATTCGTAATATCGAAATTATCCTAAGTTGAATTTATTGTAACTTTCTGAGAACTTCCAATTTTTTTATGAATAGTGGAAAATACTTAAAACAACTTTTTTAATCAAAATAATTTATTGTGATAAATTACACTATTTAGTGGTTTTAAAGTATAATTAGAATATATTTTTACCATTTTATCCAATGGTGGTCATTAGAATTAATTTAACATTGAAATTGGACATAAACAATTGCCAATCTTTTGATATAAATTGTTTCTTAAAAACACGCTATTTGTTGTGACAGCGGGAATTAATTATAAAATTAATTAATGAAACTTATGTGTTTGGAATTTTGTAAAATAGACATCATTTTTGAATTCGGAATATAAATTATAGCTTAGGGTGAAATTTTGGCATTGTTCTGAAAAACTTCAATTTTTGATGAATAGTGAAACCACTAAGTGGTAGTTAAATATCTGATTTTTCGTTTAAATGAAATATTACCACTTATGTGATTTGATTTTCAAAAATCCGACATACATGGTTGTCATTAAAAAGTAAAATGTGGTTCAATGAGATTAAAATAATTTTTTGGTGAATAGTAACTTTTAAGTTCTTAATCGCGATTAGAGGCAATTACTGTAGTTTAAGGTGAAAATAATGTTTTAATAATATGAGATGAGCATGACACTTGTCCTACTCCTATTGGATGAGTCATGACCGACCAGGACAACCCATGGGTCAACTTGGGGACCCCATGGAGCCACTTTAGTTGGAAAATGACATTAATATATATTTATTTAATGTTAAAATTAAATTGACACAAACATGAGTTGTTTTACTAAAATAGTTCTTAAGTGGGGTTACACAAGTCCAAATTTTGACTATAAATATTCATTAGAAATCTAAAAAGATTTTCTACATCATAGAATTTTTTTATAATTTTTATACATTAAATAAATAAAATTATTTATGACATCATTATGATGCAGCGATGACCTCATTATTTAACGATTTAAATAAAATGAGAAGATAATGCAAAATCCAAGGCTTACACTTGTCCAAAGCCTATTGGATGAGGAGATTTCGAAACCTTATCACCTTTTCCTCGAATTATATAAGTGTGGGACCTTTAGAATCCGAAAATCATTGTGAAATAATGTAACATTTCAATCTTTCCAAAAGTGCCCCTCCTCTCCACTTATAAAAGGCCCCCACCTCTCCCACCTCATTTACACATTCAAGCCATTTGGCTCGGCCAACCTCTGCCCAAATACTCTCCCAACTTCCCTACCTTAGTCCTTGAAGCCTCACTTTGGGCAGAACTCTTCCCAATGAAGCCTTTGGCTCAAATCAGAAAGAGTTACCCGATTTTGAGGTAATGTCTTCTCTAATGTTGTTCTGTTTTATTTTTCTTCTCCAGCCCCCTAAACTCTTTTTATTCATTTTTTTGTAACAACACCAGTATCCTCAATATACTAGGATGTTGTTATAAGAAGGATTCGAGCTAAACTTAAACACACCTACATCTAATGGTTAAAGAACATACGGTTTCTGTGGATGGCGAATTTCTGCCTCACGAAACGATGATTGTTCAACACTCATATAACACCTTCATAGGTGGACATTAAGATGTCACAATATTTATATATGATACATAATATGTTTATGTTTTACTTATGCTTCTGTATTTCTCATTTATGGCATACTTTATGATTTCCATTATGGGTAAAACGCGATAATTTCATTTTAGGAAGTGCGGACTACCGCCCCCTCAAAGTGATTTGAATCGTTAATGCCATATGTGGGATGTATAAAGGATGGAGTAAATGGTATTATACACTATATTATACTGTAATTATATTATAAATTTATATCATTATGATTTCATTCCATTAAATACAAAATAGAAATGAAAGTAGCGTTCATGCGTACGGACGGCTTACCGTCTCCATGAATGGTGCATTTCATTTCTTACCTCTAAATGTTACGTGACATTATGAATGAATGTATATACGGTATATATATGATATATATGAAATCTAAATCATGAATATAATTCTGGATATAATGGATATTCTACCACATGATCAACTTATAATTATAAGAAGTTTATTGTTGACTCAAGTACCAAAGATCGACAAAACGACCGTTATTAACTTAAATAATTACATAATGTTCATATCATTGTAATAAGTGATATAAAAAGGATGATGAAATTGAAAATGGTTCTTTATAAGGTATATATTAACTCTAGTTTATTATTTAGGAGGTTAAAGAACGGTTGTGTCAAGTCAGACACGAGGTAAGGGAATTTCTTAACCCAACTTCCATTCCTTGGGTTAATCTCCTACTTTCAAATTATGTCATGATATTATTATGTATTATTTTGTATTTTTACTTTAATTATGTGTACCTATAGTGAATACACATAATAGATCTATTTTATTTTAAAAATGATCTTTTTAAGTACTTCGTCTCAATCTCCTTTCATTGAGGCATATTTGGTTTTATACACAACTTTCTTTTATACGGTGTATAAACCCCTTTGACTTTTACGTTTATTCAAAAGGAATATTTTTTATATGAAGCGTTTTACTAAATGAAAAAAAGGGAATGTTTTTCTTTCCGTACTTATGCGGCGACAACGACTTCTCCGCTGCCGTGACCATTATTTGAGTTTTGGCTTCCTCTACAAGCCATCTTTTTTTTAATGAAAAATAAATACAAAGTTTTAACTTTCTTTTATTTTGGTATTGAAAATGGTTTTGAAAGCGTTTTTTATTATAACTATGTGTTGTATTGATATCTTGTGATTGAAATGTGGAAATGTTATGTTTCCTTTATGCATGTTTTATGTGATACGATTATGTTATATTTTATGATATGTTTAAACCTATTCATATGAGGAATGTATTGGACTTAATAAGTGACGGGTGGCGCCCGCTATAGCTCCTCGATGCATCGGTAGGTCTCATGAGACAACTAGACGCGGAATTTGCCGAGGCCCATTCCAAATTTGATTTATGGTTTTGGCCGAGGCCTTAATCATTTTAGGCGTGTTGGCTGAGGCCTTGACAAAATGTTTCAGAATGTCCGGCATTATACATTCCATCATTATGAAAGTGGTTATTGATATTTCATGTGATTATTCGACCAGTAGAATATCCATGTGAATATGTAAATGGAATTATCTCGTTTTAATTTTTCCATATTATGTTGAAGTTAATGATTAAAAGGCTTTTGTTTTAGTTATACATTGCCTTAAATGTTAATGTTTATTTATTAAAGCTTCCGCATTATTGTTATCCTTACTGAGCATCTGAGCTCACCCCTTTCAATGTTTTAATATTTTCCAGGATGTGAAGAAGTATTTTATGAATGACCTGCAGGGATAGTCAGAAGAGGATATGAGTGTGGACTATGAAGACTTTATTATTAGTTTTTCACTTTATGATGTAATGTAAGACTTATGAATGTATCCAGTGTTTTCAAGGCTACTAAACTAATCGGTCTTTCGAGACTTGATCTTTTGTGATCATGCCAATGTTACGAAGTAATGCACCGACTCTGGGTAGCTGGGGTCGGGGCGTTACAGAACTTTTGAGGGTGATAATAACTATTGGTGTTGACTTGACCATTAAAATGATTTGATTCATCAACTTATGCATATAAAAAACCACTTATGGGAGATAATCATCGTCATTGAGAGCATATCACAAACCATGTTCGTCGAACGACACCATGGAAGTCTCGTTATCTCATACCGTACTCATCGGGAATATGCCGAGGTAATAAAGAGACATGTATTAAGTACATAATAATATGAATATTCATATTATACGTAATAATGGATATATTTTCATTTTTTTATTATGTTATAATTGTTTTTATTTTTGATTTAATAAAAAATTGCATTTTTCGATAATATTAAAATTTAATTACGAGATTTATATTAATGAATAAATTTTTTGTTGAAATAAATATTATTTTTATTAAATTATATTATAAAAACTGTTTAGTTTATTATAAATGGACATATTATTTATATTTAATGATTTTTTTATATGGGTTCAAAATATTTTATCGTAAAAAAAGCACTACATTATCCAAGAAAATGTCACATATTAATTTCATAGTTAAAATGAAAGAATATAGAAATATTATTTAAAAAATATACTATTTTTTATTTCAAAATGTCTAATTTAACAGATGGTGATTTTTTAATAATTTTATGGGACATTCAATTTTATGGGTAAAAATTAAATATCTTATAAATATACAGTGTGTTGTATGACACCATAATGAACCAAATATGATGTAACAAATATTATAATGGTCATAATAAGAAATATATATGTTTTAACCTTATAATAGTGTTATTTTATGCCTATGAGATAAAATATATAATTAATTTATGAATATTCCAATTTATATAATATATTTTAATATTTTAAATTTAATCCTTATAAATGTGAAACACCTCCACATAATAAATTTTTATATTTTTATATGATTGGAATTTTTCATTTTAAAATAATTAATACATATCCAATTTGAAAAAACTATGGGAAAAACCAATCAGAGTGATTATGGTTTGGAATATATTTTATGTAGAGTCCAAAACCTATGTTTGTGAAATATTAACAAATTCTTCTCTTTTTTCCTATATAAAACCACCGAGTCTCTATTATATATTCACTCAAAATCCTTTTATCACGTCCTTTCTCTACCATATACTCACTATAATCCTCCCTAGGCTCCCGAATCTCTCAAAAAGCCTTTTTTAGGATTTTGGAGCAAGATATTCTGAAAGTATTCTTTCATTTATCATCTTCATCTATGTATTATTGTCTGGTTATTCCATTTTAATTTCAATTACTAAAAATGGTGTATGTCTTAAAACCTCCCAAAAAATCCCTTATTTTGTTTAAATGTTGGGATACCCATTTCTCTATCTTCAATCATTCCCATGTACACTCTTTATGTTTGACCTTGGTCCTTTCGGGAGGCATCTAGGGATAATTTAGAGGAACTCTATTAACATGTATTGATTAATATTCAATTATGTTTTTCATGGGGAGATTTTTGGTTGGTTATTTGAAAATTAGTGATGTTGTTGGGAAGACAGTGTGCCCTCATGTAGGAATCTGTGTGTAGGAATTAATTATGTCCTAAAATTATTTCTATTATTTCATGAACCCCCTAATTATCCCCAAATCATTTAAAATAAGTACCTAAAACATAATTCACCTTTGGGGATCACCCTAGAATATTTTTATCCCCTCCGAAACTCTTTTATTCATTAATAAATGCCTGAATCATAGACTACTTCACTCACGGTTAGTGATTTCCCCATTTTTCTTCATGTTCTCTTGTTTGTCCCATCTGACATTCTTTCAACAATGAAATACAATGTATTGTATAGATCTATATATAATTTTTGATATGGTTTTTTAATATTCTATATTAGGATATAATCATTCACGATATTGATTTTGTGTAATCATGATTATATATTTTGATAATTGGATCTTACGCTAAGTTTTTGTGCCGCTCAATTTTGGAGGATTTCTTTTGGGTGTCATTTAGCAAAAATTGAGATAGTAGATCATATAATATAGATAAATATATATATTAAACTTTCATCCATGTATTAAATATGGTTGGTAACCCTCTATTATATCCACACATATATATAGGTATTTTAGATAATTATTAATTTAAATCATTGATCTAGGAATTGAATCAAGATCAAATTATATATAATTATTCGGCTGAAATTTTCTGTTTTTCATTGGCGAGAATTCCTCATCGACGTTCTTGAGGTATTTGGTATAATAATAAATTTTAATATTCATTATTTTGATTATGTTTTCGAAATTTTATAATATATAAAAGTCTATAAAAATTTGAATTCCAAAATTTGTTAATTAATATGGACAATTGGATAATTGGATTATTATATATGTTTATTATTAATTTTAGGGTTAATCATGGGATTTAGGTTATTTAAAATTATATAATTAATTGAGAGTTAAATTCTGATAAATATAGGCTACCCAATTGGTGATTTAATTCAAGGATTAATTATGATATTAAAGGATTTGTCATTTAGATCATGGCCAATGATTTAATTGATAAATTGTTCAATAACATGACTAATTGGGAATTTGAATTTGATAATTAGGGGATTCATATTTTGATAATTAGTTGTGGAATTA
The DNA here is from genome assembly GCA_963277665.1 of Viscum album. NCBI lineage: Eukaryota > Viridiplantae > Streptophyta > Magnoliopsida > Santalales > Viscaceae > Viscum > Viscum album. The sequence goes on along the minus strand of OY728147.1, from coordinate 476,492,165 downwards.
ATTATGATGTTTATGTGATTGAAATTTACATTATTAATTTGCGGATTAGTTACGAGATTTAGGTATAAGCAATTTAGACAATTAATTGGGGAATAAATTGAGAGATATTTTGATAATTTGTTTAAGAAAATTAATCGAGGAATTAAATATTTGATGTAATGATATAAGAGTTGATTTAATTATTCAAATAATTAATTATGAGATATCAAGATATATGATTAGAGATAAATAACTATAAAATTATATATGAGATATCTTTATATTTGACTTCAAATAATTAGATATAGAATTAATCATTAGTTATTGATATATAAGTTTGGAAATAATTAATTATAGAATTAATTATATTTTACTAAGATTCATAAATATATATAGTTAATTTAAGAATTATTTATAAGATATTTATATTTTTTATTTGACTAATTAATTATACAATTAATATTGGGACCATCAAATCGTGATATTGACTAACTAAATGATGAATTAACTAATGGAATTGACATGGATAATTAATCATGGATATAATATAGTGATTTTATTTGATAAACTAATTTTTTTATTAATTATATTTAGATGACAATTTTATTGTGGAATTTATAAATGAGATTAATGTGATTAATTAATTAATGAAATAATTAAGGGATGTTGTGTGATTATATAATTGCCTAATTAATTAATAGGATTAATGATATTAATCAGATGATGAAATAATAAAGGGATGTAATGTTATTATTTAAAGGATGAATTAAATAATGTGATTGATGGTAGTTATTAATTAATTGTGTTAATAATAAACAGGAATTACTTGAACATTTAATCGGGGAATTAATTAAAGGTATTAGTGTAATTAATTGATTTTTTAATTATTTATGTAATTTATATGATTTAGAAATTAATGAAATTACTAGATATTTTAATTTTATTACATACTTATTTAATTAAAAATATTAATTTTCATGTTTATCTAATTGTTGAATTTAAAAATTGAAAATATGTTATTAATCAATTGGACAAATAATTCATGTATTTGATGTGATGAATTATTTTTTGAATTAAATAAAATTACATATGAGATTAGTATTTGTTCAATTAACTACAGTTAATGATGTATTTATTGAATTGAGGAATTAACATCAGTCACTAATGTGATTATTTAATTGTAGAATAAACTAAAGAAGTTGATGTTATTAGTGAATTATAGAATTAAAATTTGAAATTGAGAAGATTAATTAATTATTGATTTAGTTACCATTATTGATTTAATTATTGAATTATTTATTTAACTAGTGGAATTTTTATGTTTAACTAATTGTTGAATTGTTAATGTAATTGGTGTGGATAATCAACTGATGAACTAATTATGTGTTGATGAATTTTAACATGGTAATTCAATTGTGTGATTTATTGAATATTAACATGTCCATTCATTTTTTTTAATAATGAATGTTAACTTTGTCATGCAAAGGTGATACATAATGAATGGTAGAATTGCTATGCATTTGTTTTAAATAAAGAATAGTCACATGGTCATTAAATTGTGTGATTGAAATGATGGTAAAAATTTATAAATTTTTTGAATTAAGAATAGAAACACATACATTCATACATATGGTGTCCCCTAGGGATTGTTCAAATTGCAACATGGTCCAAAAGAGGTATTGATTCTCGAGATTCTATCAGATCCCTAGTTTTTTTTCTTAAACATAGAATATTTAATAATGAAATAATTTTTTATTAATTTTTTATACATATTCTTATTAAAATTACAAACACCATTTTTGATTGGAATTATTTTAGACAATGTTGGTGGTGTCCTAAGATGTTGTACTCATACCCTACTTAGGCTGTGTGATTGGGACATGAATAGGAATTATTATTACAAGGTAGTTCAAAATGGAATTCCCTTTGATATATGGAATGCTTGAGGTAGAGAAAGGATGATGTATCAAAATTTGTTTTTGGACTCGCTTGAGTGTCGTCAGTGTCTTATCATTTGAGTTTCATATTGACACATCGAATGTACATAATAATGACATATTTATTTTTTAATTCAAACATTTAACTTCAGGATTTTCCTATCATTGATATCATTATTTCATTTATTAATTTTTTCCTCTATTGTTTATTTATTTATTATAAAATATTACACTGATAAAAGAAGAGGTAATGTATATTATCCACATAAATGAATTATCATACACTTGCATCTAGTCGATAACCTCTACCATATGGGGATGTGAACTTGAGGACATGTGACTGGCCGGTTTGGGACACCTGTGTGTCGATCTCAGGTTGGGACATTACAAAGTGTTATCTTAGAAATTTTCATTTCTTCTACTTTTGGCATGCTTTTTGTGAATGGTAGGGAGGAGACGAGAAAGAGATTTGGGTTGGTTATGAGCATGATCATGGGAGTAAATACCCCATGTACGGGGGATAACGTATGTCCCAATGTGGGGATTGTTATTTTTAGAGGTTCATGTTACAGTTGAATATTATTTCACCTTGGCTGACATAATTTTTTTGTGATGTTGTTGTTGTTTATAAGATGTGTTGATATTGACTTGTGGACCTAATTGGAAGGAATATTCAGGTTTCATGCATCATTGTAGTCACTTATTATTTTTTTTGAACATGTTACATTTTATAAATGCATATGAAAATTATTTATGAGTATTTTGTTGAACATGGAGTATATTTCATTTCCTGTAGAATTAATAAAAATAGTACTTAATATGAAATTGAGAAATATTTTAAAATGATGAAATGTGAGAATAAATGTCTATATAATTGGTAATTTTTAATAATGATAATTTTTTTACCCTTGTTAACTTGGAAATTGGTTTTGAATTGTTAAGAGAAGTGGTAGTACCTCAGTTCTAACCATGAGGCAAAATAATGGACAATTATATGATGTGGTTTTGTGTGAAACCCACTAAAATATTGAGATAATTTTGTAAAATATATCTCATGTTTTTGTTTAATTTTACTTTTTTGTGGGTTGTTATATTACTGAAAATGGACTCATTGGAGAACTCTATTGGGAGTTAATTTAGAAAACATCTAATTATTTGTGTTGTAGGGACATGATGGTGTGTAGGGAAGCCCAATACATTAAACAAGTAATGGTGTTTCCACAATGGGAGTTAACATCAGTGATAGTGGGATTGTGGGGGTCTTCATTGACAAATTATTAGTTTATTAATAATTATTGTTGAACATTTCACCTACCTAGAAGTCTTTCCCAGTATGCTAAGAAATAAATGGATTTATTCCAAGCAACTAAATGTGTTTTGGTGAGATATGGGACCCCTAAGAGGTTGAGATTATGAAGTGGTATATGTGATTCTAGATAGTGTGAGGAAATCCATCGATTATTTATGGATGAGGATATATTGAGGGGTAAATGTATGATGAAAAATGTGTGTCATGGGCTATTGTGGTTGAGTTATATACAATTCGATGTTAGCAAGGCCCCAATGATTGGGATCGATGTGTCCAAAGTAGGTATGTGGAGAGAGACAACCAGTTGGAAGTGGTGGCATCAGAATGCTAAGGAGGAAACTATAAGGTGAGTTATTAGATTTCTCAGAGAAATTCTAGGAGAACCTGAGAGGTGGTGGGTGTATGTTCTTTCTTGGGAGTCTGCAATTTCAAGAAAAAGATCAAATTGTATTTTGTTTTTTGGTTTTTGGTAACATTAAATTGGGAAACATGATGGTAATTTTGATAATGATGATCTTGTGACTATTATATCATATAAGATCATCATATAAATTTATTTCATAATGATGAAAAGATTTTACAGGAAAATATTTTGTTGTTTTTACTTGTATTATGGAATCATGGAGGAACAAATGAATAATATGTGGAGATAGAAATGGATGATAGGGCTCAATGTTCTGATAATTTTGAATAAAAAAACATATAGAATCTTGGGAGTGCATCTCGAGTTTGATAAATTATAATGTTGACCAATTCTATGATCTTAATAATTTATAAAGACATCTTAGTCTAATTTAGAGGTTAAATTTTAACATGTATATATTAAATTTCTATTTTGATATTGATAGGGGAGTTTTTTTGGAGATTTCTGAAAAAATCGGAGGAGATGGGGTATACAAAGTACCTCTGTGCATGAAACTATGTGCCTGGAATAATTATGTCTGAATAGAAATTATAAATTTTTTTGAAATCCACTAATAGACCCCAACTAGAAGTAAATTAATCATTAATATATCAATCATGTTTTGGTTGGTGTTAAATTGAATTTTGGTTCCCCTATCCTCTATTTATAGTGAACAAAAAACTTGATCAATGACCACATCTCTAATGGTAATTGTTATCATCTCCTATTATTCCATTGTTCTGCCACCATTCTTTTTACTTTCATTCATTGATTAAATCTACTTAATTGTATTGGTATATATATATTAGGTAATATATATATCTATGATTATATATCTAGCTATAATTTTGAAAGATATTTTTTTTATATAATTTTGATCTTGGATTTCAAGATTCATATCTTGATCTATATTGTGGTGCTGGTCAAATATTTTGGATTTCCATTGGGAAATTGTCCATAATTTTTTTTATTATATAGATATTTCCAAGTATATAGATGACCATTTTCTACTCCTATATATGGATTGAAGATGGATGTTAACCAAATTTATTTAGAAGAACATAAATTAAAAAACATGGTAACAAAATGGTCATGGAACACCAACATAAATTACAATATTATGAATTACTGTTCAATGGATAAATAACACGTAATGATGTTGATCATAAAGTAAAAATATATGAAAAACATAAAAAATCACATGAATTAAACCCAATAACACCCTTCCTCTATATTTTCAGAAAGTATGAATATGAAAAAAATACATATTAATTTTATATATTGCTACAATTATTTTATTTTATAAAAACTCTTCTACATGATTTTAACAATTTATGAAATCAAAGATTTTCTAATTTTTAAAAAACATTATCATTTAGTTATTCAATATTAATACTCATAAATAGAAACGACCCTATAATTCTAATTATAAATAACATCATGAATATTGAAGGACAATAGTAATGACAAATATGAGATAATAGATTTATTGATTCAAAATATTTAATTTTTATGATTTATTTCTTTGGAAATACTCAAAATAAATCTATAATGGCGTTATTGGGATTATTTAATGAAAAAATACGTTATTATTTGTTTTCATCATAATGGGAAATGCATAATGGTGACATGTCATCATCTTTAATGTTGTATGTGAAAACATATGTTACCCTTACATAGAAATATTATATTAGTTTTCCCTCATGAACCCCTTATAATATAGGTATTAAAAATAAAATGTAATGTACCTAACAATACAAGGGTTATAGTAATTACAACATACATATACACAAGCACCATATTTCAGGGATAATTACTAAATAATGGCTAATTTAGAATCTAAATGGGTTAGGAAAAAATGAGTTAACCTTATGAATATATAATATTTCTCTAATAGGGTCATGGAAATGAATTTACCCAATTATAGATTTGAAATAATTACACATACATTACATTTATTTATTATTTTTAACATTACATATAGTCTAGGATACATTGATATAACACTTAAAACATTGTCATTATGGTCATTTAACTCAGATAATTTAATTGTTACCTATATAAACCACATGAATAATAGTACATACCATTACAAAACTAAGGGGAATCGCATATTTCCTTTACAAATCAATTTTAATTCATGTGTTCTATTATGATAAAATATAGGGTCCTATTTATTGATAATTATTACATTGTAAATTTATATTTTTTTTCAATAAAATGATTTAAATATAATAAAAAAGTGTCAAATTTTAAAAAGAAAAATTTTGTTACACCCATAAGCATTTTCATTAGAGTTATGTAAAATTTGGACATTTATATTCCACTCATGTTTCCTTCAGGGAATATATTAATTTTCAATATTTTTATTTCGTTTACATTTTGATCAATCATACCATTGCAATGTTTCATAATCCCTATTTATAAATTAAAATCTGAAATTTATTTGAGTATTATTAAATCCTTATACCTAATTTTTTTAATTATTTATTTTAACAAATCATTATATCATATTCTTATATCATTATGATGAAAAAATATATCAATAAGATTTAAATACATTTACCAAATTCAATTGTATTTCATATTTTTATTAGTTTTTAATATTAAACTATATATTATTGAAAATATTCCCATGTTAATATAAGATGAACTTGTTTCTCCATCTATTATTAGTATTAAAGAAAATTAAAATTTTGAATAACTAAACAATCAATACAATTCTCAATATTATTGATAGTTCATCTTATATTGACATGTATATACCCACATCATATTAATGATATTTATTTTCATAATCTAATAATTAAATAATATTTCACTATCATTCCATTTAGTGTATTAAATTTAATAATATTATATTCATTTACAGAATCTATTATATATCATTATATGATTGAATTATCCATCAATATTACACAATTATAATTTCATTGGTATGGTAGATTCTAATTATCATTTTAAATACCAAAAAGTTTTATAGTTGTAAAAACCAAACATTTTAAATTGAATAAAATTATTTAAAAAAGTGATAAGGGAATAAAAAATGGATTCTTATGATACACAGAAAAAAAATTCTTCATGATATTATATTACACACAGAACCAATGATTACATTCATTGAACCCAAAATTGATTTTTTTATTTTCGATAGCATATTCAAAACACAACATTTAAAAGTAACGACCAATAATTTATAATATCATTATTAAAAGGAATTTGGAAGGGTGGGTATGAACATGATTAAATGAGTTATACAAATTTGTTTAAATTATATATATCTAATTGATTAATTGGGGACCAAATAATTAGTAATGAAAAAAACATTTTGAAAATAATAGTGAAAACTTTTTCTGAAAAAATATTTTAATGTGTACTAATGTGTTTAATTCCAATGAATTAAAAATCATTATTGATATATCATATTAGTAAAATTTATATCTAATATACCAAATATAATGAATATTATTTATCAAATGTAAATTATGAAATGATATAAAAATAAATAAAATTTTATGATTATAACATTAAATTCATCTAAAATAACGAAATTTTTTAACCTTTTTATAGTGCCCATTTTTTTGACCAATTTTAACCAAATTTATAACCTTAAAAAATATTTCTATTTTTTATTGGGGTAGTTAAAATATACTTTGAGTAATACTAAGGGATTTTTTATGGAAAATAATAATTTTCTAGTGAATAATCAAAAATATATATTTTTTATAAAATGTATTATCATTTAAATAAATTATAAAATACAAAGGTAAAATATTTTTTAATTAGTTTCATGTATTTGAAATTATATTTTCCAAACTAATTAACTTTAAATAAATTTTAATTTGGTATTTATTATATGTTTGATTTTTTCTTAAAAACATGTTTTTCAAAAAACTGCATTGAACAACAAAATATTTATGTTTCTTAAAAAATTAAAATAATCCTGAATGGGGAATGATTTATAATCAATTAAAATAATTTATATAATATAATGTTATTATATTTTCCAAAAAACTTATTATTATTCATATAATTAAAATAGATTCATCTTTTTCTAAAAATAGACTCTTCAAAAAACCTAATGTTGCAGTTAAACTCTAGGATTTATATGAAATCATAATTTTCCTCGTCTGTGAATTGATTTATTAAAATTTGATCAAATTTTAATTATTAACGTAATTTAATATTCATTATATGGGAAAAATATATTTTCACTATGATTATTACTGAAAACAATTAATATTTAATTACACCAATTAATGTAATGACATATTAACTAAGTTGTTAACATATAATAATAATCTTTCAAATAACAAATATAATCCTATAACATCCATTTAATAACCATTATTATATATTTTATATTAACTGATAATGTTATGTGAATTATATTTCCATTTTATATGATATAATCATGGTTCAAATTAAAATATTCATAAAATGTATAAGTGTTTTACTGACAAAATTTATAATAGGCCACCACATATCCACCCCTCACAACATCTAAAATCATCATGGGTTCAAAAAATTCATGAACAAATAAATTCACAAAATCCTAACTGTATTTAAATAATCGTTATATTTTCTGTAATTTCTTCTATTCTACTCTATTTATTAACCCAAAAGGAGATAACTGAACAATGGGTTGCATTTATCAATAGAGGTTTTATTTAATTTCATTCTACACCACATATATTATTATTATTATAAAATTATGATATAATAATTTTTATATCTTTAACATAATTGGATGTTTTCTGTATCATTATAAACTACACCCAATCTGTCATCCATGATATGGTTTTTGAAATTATCAGCCTTGTGTATGATGGGCAGCTACCCTGTGATGTGATGCCATTCAGTTTTTAAAACCTCTCATTGTTAGTGATATTGATAGATATAAATTACATAAATGATATTTATAAAAATATTATAATTGTGAAATCATTATATATTAGATAAAAAATTTATGTTCCATTATAATAGGGATACATAAAAATAAATTGTTGGTACAAAGAACTATTACAACGCGGAGTGATGTGATTCCTTTTTCATTATAAAATTAAAAAGAAGTTTACAAAGGTAAGGATAATAAATATATGTGATATAAATAAAATATTTATAATATTATAAATTTTTTTTATCATTATGTTAATATACTATATCATATTTTTATTAATATTTACATTCACCTAAAAAATGATTACGTTGTTTGTGGATGTGTATACTACCGCCTCATCTAAGTAATGTGATTATTTTTATCACCATCACCTCACTAGATTAAAATATCTGTACATAATTATATATAAATAAATAAAATTATAAGTATTATATTATAATAATTTTATAAATATAAAATATTAATTACATACATTCCATATTGACTACTAAAAAATGGAAATGTTACTCATGCGTACCTGTGACCAACTCTCTCTATGATTGTCACATTAGATCATTATTAAAAAAAATATTATAGTAAGGGTATAAAAAATATATGTTATTAATAACTAGTATAAATATTTTATGATAATTATTATTTATATGATTATACTATATAATATAAAAAATAAATGGATATTTCATTATAAAACACACGTATGAAATCCACAAAATTAACATATGAAATAATGATAATAGTGAACTCATATTATATAATTGGTGATAATTTGTTATTAAAGATAATATATGATTTTACTAATATTTTTATATTAATTTTATTATATAATAACCCATATAAAAAATATGAAAATGGTTTAATGGTGTTCATGAAAAAATAAGTGAAAAGTAAGGGGTTTTCCAGTCCCACATTTATTTCGGTGAGATATGTGCCATATTCAAAACATATAATTATTTTGTTGTGTATATTGTTTCCATTACCGAATTATATGATTCATATTATTAAATATATTATTATTTACAAATAATTTTATCCTTGTCTCCTTCATTGGTTTTGTGATTTAATTGTCACAAAAGCGGTATGAGTTTTTTGTCACCATATTCATTCATTTAAAATTTTATTATCTCATAGAAATATATTATTTTATAAGATTTAATAAATTCCATTCAAATTTTTATCATAAAAACTATAATTTCCCATGAAACTATAACTTTCATTGAATATTATTCTTTCATTGGAATTGAAAATAAATGATAAAAAAAATTCTGTGTCGTTTTTTGCAATATCATCGTATGTTAAGATGTTTTATGATTTAGTCATAATGAATAATTATTAATATCTAACTCATAATATTACTCACGAATAATATTATTCTATGTTTATTTTGGTTATTTTTATATAATGGTACCATTTTGTGCAGTATATAGTACTAAAAATATTGGAGAAATGGTTTTTAATAACTTCTTATTTTCATGCTAACTTTAGAAGGAAATCATATTTCCAAAAAAAATGTTGTTATATAGAAAAATGAATTCAATAATCATTTTTAAAATATTAAATATATACTTAATGAAATATTTACAATTTATTATATATTTGATGCAATATTGTTTTCATTTTTAGATAATTGAAATATCATAGACTTTTAACATGGAAGATGAATGTTCTTTATGACATGTATAGACATACCCAACAAACATACCATAATTATGACAAACAAGCCATAAAATTTATTGAACATTATTTTTAATGAAATTATTCTCTTAATATTATACAAATTTAATTTTAAAACATTATTTCAACGAATCATATTTTTAAAAGGTTTTTTTGGAAATGATTTCCTAAGAAAAAAAATCCTTTCATGAGGAATGAATTTAAGGATATTTTAATGGTAGATAACGTTACTAAAAATTGATAAAATATGATTATATATATGTTCCAATTTATATAATTTTTAATTAGAAATTTCTAATTAGTTATATTTATAGATTAGGATTATTTCAAATAAATTATTATGGAACTGTAATCTTTTCCACGGGATACTCCTATTTTAATATATTATTAGGGGACAAATTTATTTCCAATCATTAATCATCTTTCAAGGATAATGTAATGATAACTATTTATTTTTAATGGAAAAATTATTTATATTGATATTTACATGAATGCAATTTATTTCATGGTATAATCATTTTATAAAATAATAATAATAATTATTACGTGTTTTAGGATTAAGGATAATTGAATAGAATTCTAGTTTTTGTTCATTAAAAAATTATACGTGGGGGAGTCCCATGTATCATGTTGTGACCCAATTATAGCTTATAAGATATGGTGTCACTAATATTCTATGTGACCCTGCTACATCATATAATATGGGGTTTCCCAGACAGTTTTGTTTTGTCCCATTATAGCATATTGGGATGGTGAAATAAAATATCTATCCACATTCATGGGAAATTATTCTACTAAATTTATACTATGTACATATTCCAATGAAATTTAGTTTCAAAGGGTTTTTTGAATATTATTTTCTATGTTACAGAATAGGATTTCAATTACTTACATTGAGTTATAATAGTACTTAAGATCATAATTGATATCAAATGGCTCCTAATTATTTATTCTAGGGAATATTTAATTTTTAATTCCAACATATTTATATATCCATGTTTTTAGGGGAATAGAATATTATATTATATGTTCATGATCTATGATTTGTCATCATACATTTATTCATGTCATATACTCATTGATGAAATTTAATAATTAATCTTTATCTATAGTTATAGTTCATTTGATTTGAAAGTTATTTTATTTTCTAATTTCATTGTTATCAACAATGAGAATTGATTAATTAGTACTATAAGGGATTTCATATATTTACAGTCCATGATCCATGCAGATTGACACTTTGTTTGTTTTTGAGCATTTAGGTTCCCATAAGAGGCTAGGAGGAAGACTAGAGTAATTTTGTTGAAGGGTGCTGGAAGTAGGGAAATATTTCACTTTGTGAATATTAACTCAACATGATAGAATGTTTCATACCATTTAATATATAATTTATTTTAATATAAAATAAAATTTACATGTGATGAGTTACTCAGTGTAAGCCAACCTCGATGCATTACACGGCCTGAAAGGGGATTATACATTGTGTAATAAACCGATGATGTAATGTGTTTTAGGTTTCATCTTTTTGGGGTTTTTAATAACCATGTGTCTTGTAAAATTCAACTCATTTTCATATATCAATCGACTCCCTTACAATATTTTTAGATATTACAACAATAAGAATCAACTATTGGGCTTCAATCGTTGATCTGTGGCGGTCTACATTCGATCGAATCAATGGTCATCCATCATTCCTATGTTTTCATATGCTTTGATATTTTTTGATCACTTAATCATTTCAATGTGATGGTATATGATCTCCCTTTTTCTAATGGGTTTTATCTCTAATATTTTGTGTGGTTGTGATATGAAATCCTTGTATTGATGTAGTTGTTTTGAAAGGGGTGACCAGAGATCTGTTGTGATGTATACTCTTGTGAGAAGAACATTGTTGACAATTTGAGCTTTGGGATTCATTACAAAAATATTTATTTACATGAAAATGTATATAAATCATGAATTATTCAATGAGATAAAAATTATTTTGACCTAATATATATTTGAACCAGATTAAATAATTGGTTTTGATAACATTGAAATATTGTGGCTTTGTACTATGACAATGGTTTTCCACTTTATTTGATAGACAGTGTGATGTATATTCCATTTAATTATTATCATGTTGTCCTTGGTTAATATTGGTCAATAATTAAATGTCAGAATTAATTTCTAATGAATTGTAAAAGGATTAAATAGAAACTAAAATGAATCGTGTGGTTGTTGTAGCTTTTTGATAATAAAATTGATGCAACTATGCATATTAAATTAAATCATATAATGAACCTGAATCTTGTTTATCATTGTTTATAATGTAATTATTGTCATCAAGAATTAATTAATTATTTATTTTTAGATAGATTTAGATTCATGCTTCTTAGGATGGTTGTAGTCAGAACATCTGGTTAACAAATTTGTAAATTCATGATTAAACACTCAATTGTTTTCTGAATTAAATAATGATCATGAAGGGTCCGAGTTTCCCGGTTTCTTGTAATGGCCTTGTGAATTTTTTTTGGATCCATGATATTTTTTAGTGTGTGATGCATAAATTCCTTGAATTGGGGCTGAGAGCCCAATCATATTTTTTCAAATACTTCATTTGTTGTGACCTATGCATGGGAAGGCTAATCCTATAGGGATATTGAGGTATGTGGGACATGTAATCCTTGATGTAACGTAAGCTTGGTTAACAGATCCAAGAGCGATTCTCTAGTATTTTGTGTGGGGATTCCTGATTATTGTGGCCATATTTGACACATGTAATCAAAGGATGCATTGGTATATGCATGTGCTTTTTAGGAAGGACCACATAGAAGATATAATAGGATGAAGACATAATTACATTTATTCATGATTATGTGGATAATGATTGAATGAGTGGTTTGTTTTATGACCAATTGTTTGTTTATCTGATTTCCTTTTACCACTACTACAAGAATATGGTCTGGGTTACTCTTATTCATAGTGATGAAAAAAGAATGAGGGTACACCACATGATTTCCATTATAGCTTCTATCTATAGAATGAGTTCACTCACATGGTATGGGTGGTGAATATTTCACATGTTGTTCATCTAATCACCTATCAAGCCCCATGTTAATTTACAATGTTACTCTTTTTCTTTATAGAGGTTGATTTACATGCTTTGAGGTATACCATATTCGGGTTCCCATGATTTCATTCTAAAATACCTATTAATATGTAATATAATGTTTTTTAATATTCATAAATGATTAACCCATGGGGTTATATAATACTGGGAAGCAATGTTGATGTAGTAATTCCGGGATGTCATTGTCTTGGTTTTTTATTCCTAGAGGGCACATATCATTATTGAGATGCTAATTTATTGAAATGTGGAAGTTAATGATGTACAGGTAATGGTCAAATTATTAATTAGAGTAAATTGTAACATTTTCAATATAAATAAAATAACATATCATGTCGCTTTTAATGTTTTTCTTTTATACATGATATATTTCCTTCACTGTGGTAGTCGGGAGTCCAATATATGATAGTTCTAGTTTAGTCTAAGCCTAGGTTATTCTCATAATATGGTTTCTATTTATATTATCTCATGAATTTTTTTATTTCTATACAGTACGCCACCCAAACTGTTAGGTAAATTGCAATCTTTTGAATTTTGATCCATTGGTGGCGTTTTACACTAAATCGTAGTGGAAGGATAGACTACTTACTACCCCAATTGGATCATCTCTATTCACTTGGTAATTACTGTTCTATAAATAATGTTGGGTATTTTTCCCACATAGTTGAATATGGTTTTTTAATGTCATATTGTCATTTCACACAAAAATATTCTGGGTATAGATTCCCTATGGACAACTATATGTATAACATGTATTGTTTATGATGGATTGAGGATCATTACTCGGTGTATGGGGTTTGAGGTCATAAAGTATAAAAAACAATTTATAAAAAAAATTATTAAATGTTGTGTATTTTGGAAAATACCATGATATATTTGATTATGTGGATGTCTTGGTGTTTTCAAAGAGGTTCATGTTGTGGTGCCCAGCCCTAGAGTTTTTTATATTGTTTAATTTTGGAGAGAGATGCTTAGGGTATTTGATGTTTCTAAAAAGATTCAATCCAATGAGGAAGCATTAGCATGGTACACATGATATTATTAGATTATATTCTATTTTATGTGATAGATGATTAGAGTATGCAGAGTAATTTGGGGAAAATAGTATACCTGTTTAGGTAATGAGTTAGTTTCAGTTATTTTCTATCGCGCATTAGCATGCATTCCTTACATTTTAAAGGAGTGACTCTAGGGAGGATCCTACTGTGAATACTATTATATTAACCCTATGTATTTATATGTGCTATTTTTAGGTCAGTTTGGGACATTTGGATATCATCCATGTTACTGCAAGTTTGGGTTTTTTAGGAGATGTTTGGGGTTTTTTGCCACTGTTTTATATACCATTTATTTGGAACTAAAAAATTATCAATTAAATTTTAGTACTTTTTTATAGAGATAAAATATGTGTACTTGGGATTCATTTTAAATTTTATTATGAGTAGGATTTATTTGGAGTATATATAATCTTTCTCTTTCACATGTGTTCACATAGAGGGTAATGCCATCTATTTTTTTACTATAACCTCGGTTCTAGTGTCCATCTTAAGGCCTACTAGTGGAGGGAATTAAGTGTCAATGCCCCCCTTATAGAATTTTCAGACTAGGAATGGTACAAATATGGGAAGGTGGGTATGATAGAGTTGTATTGGTTCTTTTTTTTAGCGACATTATAGAGTTTGGATTTTGGAATAGGTTAAATTCCAAGGGTGGTAGGTAAATAGTGCCTGCTAATTTCATCATTAATTGTAAACATAATAAACCGGCTGAGAAATGTGTATTTATTCAAACCTATGATCTGATAAAAATAACTTTACGCTTACTGTGGCTACTAAATGAGGTGATATGGGTTGTAGTGTAGAGAACCAAGAAAATATAATCAATCATTCTTCAATGAAATGATGTTTTAATTGGTAGTCATTAGTATTGTTTAAAATAAATGAATAAAATAAAATATTAATTAATGTAACAATCATAAATATTCCAATTTTAAGAGATATAACTATTTTTATTTTTTTTCATGTCAGAATATCAACATCCTCATCAAGTTTACATTGATGATGTTCAGCATGTTTCTCCAAATAATCACCATGGGGTAGAGGATGACAATGACAACACAGAGAAAAGGAGCCTTCATAACACTGGGAACCATAGTGTTCAGAGGTCCGAGGCCTCTGTCTTTGATACAAGAATAGAAATTGGAATGGTAGAGGTTGATATAGTCATCAGTTCGATCTGTTTCCAAATTTAGACCTGGGTGTCATTGGTTATGATGATGCAATGTGGGGTAGTGAGGTAGTTTTGGTTCCTCTCCCTTATGGATTGTAATTAGTTGGTCATATTATGGGTGGATTGCAAGAACATTTTAGAGTCTAATTTCATTATTTTTCAATGAAGGTGGATATTCACTATAATATTCTTATCCATTGTAAGAAAATTTCAACTCTACTATATTGCGTTTTCTATTTCATGAAACATCCACTATTTACATCGCAGGTGTTTCAAGAAGATGACAATAGGGAACAATATTTTGGGGTAGTATTTAATCTATAGTTCCAATACCATATCCCCTTTTTTATGATGAAGACATATATCTTTGATCGTCCACAAAAAATGTTCATTGATCAGAAAATATCCATAATAAGATCGAGAAGAGATGTGATCCATTATGATTCCCCATGAAGCATATCAGTGTTATTGGTTTCTCAATCGTGTTGGTATAAGATATTATGATCAGCCGAGTGTGGGACACAACATTCAATATTTCAATTATTCAGGTTAAATGGTTCTCAGAACTATTCCTAAGGATTAGGATAGTGATTCTGTTATGGATACTGAGATCATCATCAGTAAGAGTTCACAGTCGTTCAGATAAATCATATTGCACTAGATTGATCGCATTACGTTTCTACACTGAATTAGTTCCATCCAAATGAGAATTAGTAGTTTTCTGTAATTCAGGATCAGAAGATAGAATATTTGGAATGTAGAGGATAGCCCTGTTGTGCTCCATATCATTAGAGTTTACAACATGTCTATAGATTTGGACATCAAAAGGTTGAGAATGTATTTGGAGAAGGTCTTGGCCTACATCATGATTTATATTTTCAAACAGTAGGTGTTCAAGATGTTATTCAAGGTACACTTTTCATTATTTTTACTTTTGTGCTAGCTTCATTTATTCATGGAGTGATTCAATAAGTCATTTCAAATTCATTTTTCATTGATTTTCGAAATTTGGCATAGAGGCTTCCTGATCACTTGGAATTGAATACACTAGATGGGGGGAAACTTAATTGTTTGAATTTTGCTTAAATTATGATCTTGTGTTGGGGAAAAACAAAATTTTTGTATATTCCATATATTTATACATACAACCATATGAAATAATCATAAAAATGTATTGGTTTTATTAGGTGGAGGAAATCATGTATTGATTCAAGAGGCATGTTTTCTTCTTAGATGTTGATAGAGAGCTATCACTATTTATTGATGAGTGAGACCCTTGGATAGGTTATGGGTGTGGTTCCACCATGTCAACCTTGTTATCTAACTTCTTTGGATGTTTATCAGCTACTATTTCCCATATTCATAGAAAATTACTTTGATACATTTCTAGATGAGGTTTTAGCATTACCCACAAAACCAGAGATCGTCATCTGGATCAAACTACCTTAAGGCATATGTATTATAATTATTTAATTTTATTGGATGGTGCCTTATGAGATGAGAGCTACATGTATATCATGATGATATGTTGTAGATTCATTATCATCATCCAAGTGTTTTAATGTGGGGTGAAATATTTTTTTGTGTGAAGAGGTCTGATGTGATTTATTGGTTGTGTACTAATTATAACTACTTGATACTCATGAATGTGAGTTTTCTGGGGCATCCTCTGCATTTTCAGAGTATATCAATTATTAATGCGGTGGGTGATTCATTGGGATCATTTTTTTTATCGAATATAAAGAGAAGATGTCTCTAGGAGACAACTAACACTCATTTGTGTGTGGATATGGATCTATTGTGGGAATGTCCCATGTGTGTTATTAACAGGACAGATGATGAATTACATTGGTGGAAATGAATTCTCTACAATGAACTAATTAGGTTATTTGGATTCTACGGATAGCATGGGCTTTGTGTTTATTGTGTGCATGTGCAAGTCAGCAGCATAGAAAAAATTGAGTGGACCTTCACATGTGGGTTTGGATAGGGACCCATTGTGCTCTAGGGAGTCGACTTCGTACGTTGGGACTATTGAGGAAGATATTGTTGGAAGGGGCCTTTCATATTTGAATTTGTTAGTAGGACACATGTTTTAGACTTGGTGTCAGTGGTGCTGGATGACATGATTTCAGAGGAGTCTCTGATAGTTTCTGCATGTATGAGGGATTGGGTGTTGAGTGCAGTCATTTTTCTGGAAGGCCTACATCCTATTCAAATGGGTTCCTCTAGCGGAATTCAGACCTTATTATCAGTGGTCCTCCCAGTTAGGGACTTCTTGATCTCTTGGGATCCATGTGGCATGCTCTCTAACCTCTTCCAGCACGTTCAACAGACCGTGTCTTCTTCTTAGTAATCGTTTTTCTATTTCATAGAAACTCTCTCTAGAGTCTCTAAAGAGATCTATGACTAATAACCTAACGTCGGGGCTAAATGGTCATGAGAAGGGGGGTGTCCTGTCCACAGATAATGTGGGGAAACTCAAGGCGATGCACGACTATTCCCCTTAGATCCTCTGGTTCTCTATATTACATGGAGATAAAGATGAGTTCTTTTTTCATTCTCCTCCCACATCTAACAACTTGTATATGTCAGAGGTGTCAGAAGTTTTGTGCAAGAAGACCATTATCATCCTAAAGGAGGGCCTCTCCCCTAAAGGGTTGAGAGGGCCTATCACTCAGTCAATGTCGAAAGAGTCAGGTGACATCTTGTTCATTCCCCTACGTAATGGATCTGATCAGAATGATTGGGGGTTCTTGTGAATACGACATCTCTCTTCGTCTGGAATGCCCTAGGTCTCGGGGCATAATCATATTGTGCCATCATGGAAACTGGGTCCCGTAAACATAGGACCTCTATCATGGACATCCTCAATCCCATGTAAAATCCTGATAGGCATCCAATAAAGTCATTAAAATGGGATATTCTAATTTTATTCATGGGCATCCACAAAACAATCATATATGTGTTTGCTGGAGGAACAATCTTGTTGTGTACTTGGTTGGGCTATCATCGCTGTGCATGGGTCTTATGATTTATGGTAATGGACGTGTGATAATTTTTTGTTTTTTGAATGTGAGTACCAATATGTTGGAGAAAATGTTTCTATGGTAACATCTAGAGTCTACACAATAAAATGGACCACCATGGTTCATAGGGGTTATTTCAACATGATTGTGGACCTTGACGAAAATAAGTGTGGTTCTTCATCTAGCTTGGAGGGTATGTATGATTTTCATAATTTCATGACTAAGAAGGACTTTTTGACTAGGGGTGTGCGGGTTCTAAGTGAACATGGTGAAATAATAGAAGTGGAAATAGCGTGGTATAGAGTCTGCTTCATCGATTCCTTGTTAATATGCTTGGGTTGGATTTATTATACAAGAAAATGGTGATCAACATCCCTTGGGAAATTTTGGATCATGTTATGCCACTATTTGAAATCAAACGGAATAAGTTTCTTAGGTCGTAATTTTACTATATGATCAACTAAAACCAAGGGGATAACTTCAAGGACATGCTTGAATGCTCGAGGACCAGATAAGGGGTTAGGAACATCTGAAGTGGGCTCGCATACTGGTTAATGTGCATTAATTATGATATACAATGATGAATGGTGAATAGGTATGTGGATCGTTCTGGAGTGGAAAGTCTACAAGCTGATATTAACAGTTTGGAGGAGGGTCTTCGGGAAGTGTGGTTTGTTAATGAGTTTGACTTGTTTTCTAATAAGCGTGATCTCCATGAAGAGAAGTTGTTAGATGATGATAGAGATCTTAAATAATGGTCTTGGGTTATGTGGCACAATGAAAGGGACCAAAACAGGGATTTATTCCAGCCATGATTGAATGATAAGAGTTATACAAAAATCAACATAAATATGGGTAATGGTGTCATCACAATTGATGTAGAGGTGGCTGGCCAGTTGGAGTTGTAGCATTTTAAAATATTGTTTTAGGTGGATGTGCATGTGAGGAGCATGGGAGACCATATATATTTCAACATGGAAGACATTATGGGTTGCTTATATCTGTTACTTAATGATGTGGAAAATATGAACCTATCTGTGTTACCTACAAAGGAGGACGTTACGGAGAAGGTTTTTAGCATCCCTCATGAATGTTTCCCTCATCTAGATGGATTCCCTGGGGTGTTCAGTGTTGTGGCTTGGGAGGTGGTCATTCCTCAGGTTGTGGAAGCAATTTGGGATTACTTCAATGGGCGTCTATTTACTAGATATATTAAACATCCCACATTTTTCTTATTCCAAATTTCAAGGAACCAACCACTGTTAGAAAATATAAAAAAAAATTCTATTCAATGATTCTTATAAGATTTTGGATTCACTGAATTCAACTTGGCTAAGTAGATTTCTTCCACGGCTGGTAACAATTTTTCAGCATGGATTAATTAGAATATGTAGTATATAAGGTGTGGATGGGATAACAAGTGAATTTGTGAATGATATCATCAAGAGGATAGTGGGTTCAAATGATATACGACCTGTGGATATTGAGAAAGCATATGATCTATTGGAGTGGAGCTTTCTTATTCGGGCGATGAGGATGTGTGGCTTTCATGAGTGGCTTTGTGATATCTCCTTCTAATGTTTCTTGTCTTCATGGATTACTATTTCGATCATTTGAAATGATTTGGTTTCTTTAAAATGGTTCATCGAGTTTAGCAGTTTAATCCCCTTTCTCTAAGCATATTTTTTGGTGCAAGAACAACTTTAGTACAATCTTTGTAACTGCATAGAGGATGGAATGGTGGAAACATATTGCAGTAGAAGTGGAATTATAAGCATCTCATAGTTAATGTTCACTGAGGAAATTTTAATTTTCACATATCGTAGATGGTGATCCATGATGAATGCTATGATAATTTGGAGCACATATAGGCAGTTGAGTGGGCAGGTTATCAGTTCATTGAAAATCATTGCATACATCACAAAAAAGTGTTCGCAGTGGCACTGTATGAGAATATTAGATATTCTAGGCTTCCAGAAAATACTGATGCTAATTATCAACTTGGGGGGTGCCACTTTCCATTGGTTTCATCAGGCAGCACCATATTGAGGATATAATTTCACGGCTGGTGGGTAGGATATAGAACTAGAAACAGAAATTTAATTCAAGAGGTGGGACTTCGGCAATGGTAAATAGTGTGTTTTCATCAATACATATGCATGTGTTTTTGTTGCTACAGCCACCCAAAGGGGTGTTAAGTGGATCAAGATAATACTAAAATCACATTGGTGGGATGAAAATCAGTTTAGCCGATCTCACTACGACTATTGGGATTGCATGGACCGAACAATGGAAGAGAGATGATTGGGTCTACGTGATGTTAAAGGATCCATGAATGGTATGAAAGGTAGGATGGAATTGTACATTATCGTGTGTGAGTCCTTGTGGGATGCATTTTTTAGTGGAAGATATAGAGTTCAATATGGGGTGTCATCCATTGGGTCTCTATTAACACAGCTGGGACAAAGCATTGTTTCTCATATTCTGGCTCATTCAAGCTCATCTAGGAGTATTTTCAGAATAGGGGATCTATGTTTCATGATGGTCAAATAGTTAAGGGAGAAACTGGAGTTTCCTTACTATCCACGTTAAGAAAATTTGTACAAGGAGGCCTACCTTCAACTCGATCTGCTGCATACTTCTCTCAATTCTGAATAGATGATGGTTCAAGAATTCATAATCATGAATGAGGAAGAATATACATGTTTCTTCATAGGGTAATCTTCGTGAAGGTTCTTCTCTATGCACTATAGGATAATGGTGAACACAAAAGGTCTTCTGGAAGAGGAAACTAGAAAGGTGTGGTTAAAGGAGATCCCCTAGTAGTTTAATATTCTTATATAGTGGGATATGAATAATGAAATTCAAGGGGATTAAAACATAAAACAAAAAGGGATAGATTTATTGTTTTGATGTTTTTTTAGTTAGTGACCGCAAGATGAAAAAATTATTCCTCTATTTCATTCAGAGAAGATGGGGGCATTATTGTTGTATCTCTTCTCTCCACAACCATTCCTCATGGTTTAACACTATTCTATTCATGGGTCATCGATGATGGGTTTCATGGAGTTGAAGGTGTCCTTAGAGGCCATAAGGTTTTGTTGTTCATTCTTGCATCAGTATGCTGGGTCATCATGGAATCTCTTAATCCGGATAGAGGAGATAATAGGTGGTCTCCCTTGCTCTTACTCATTTGTTGGATCTTGCTAATACTCTTGTAATTTATCATAGATAGGGTTCCCTTTGTATGGAGTGTAGGAAGGTGGTCTAAGGGGTTGAAATGGGACTACACCACTTCTGTCCTCCATAAAGAGGTTTTTAAATGTACTCTGGTATAGTTTTACTAAATTTATCATGTTTAGTATGTGCGTAAAGGATAAAAATATACTAAAGACTAAATTCCATTTTCAACATGGGAATTCCGAGTTTTTGTGATGCTATTCATTGTAAAAAAACACAAGATATTTTCATGGTGTTTTCAAATTCTGTTTTCCATGAGTTCATGGATATGTTCATTGTTGGTTTCATTCATTGAATCCATAAATAATATGCATTCTACGTGGTGAATTCATAGAATATGCATTCCTCTTTGGGAATTAATTATTGTAAAAATAGTTTGGTATGTTTATAGTATTAGTTTTTATCAAAATAATTCCATTTCATAATGTATATTTTATCCTAGTATGGATTATCTATGGATCTATTGATTATATATGAAATTTCTACTATGGAATCCCCAAAGATAGTGGAAGAAGACTGAGGAATCTTTAGTCTTTCAATCTATTACAAGAGTTTTGTAACTGATTTCTCTTTGTTTTTCCTCCTCTTTCATCATTGAAAATAATGGATTAAGAGTTCTTATTGACATATTAAATTCAATTGTTTGGTTGCATTCTGATGTAGTAGCAAGTAGTTATTTTATATGGGTATTGAAATTTACATCCCAATGACAACAAATTTAGAACCCCTAGCCTCTAGTTAGTTGAAATGGTGTTTTCCATTATGATGTCGATACATTTATACATTAGAGAGAACATTGTTGTCTCCTCTGATCATAATATTTGGTGGTTTTTTTTATCATTACATGACATAAAAATTTATTAGTATTGATGGATGGAGTTCAGTAGGATTAAAAAATCATGATTTTTTTAAAAACCTGGAAATGGGAATGTCAAGGATTATGTGATAAACTATAAGTTAGGTAGTGATGTAGTACTAGAATCTATAGATTAGTAGGCTGATGGAATGACATTCAATATAGAATCTATATATCAAAGAAATTAGGAGAAAATGTTTTTTTATGATGGTGATTTCATCTCTATTATTGTATATGGTAGTAACCGATTTTAGGGTTCTTGAGGTGGAGATCTGGAGAGACTGATTTGTTTTTGAGAGGTGCATAATGGTTGGCAAAGGTTAATTCATGTTGATGCATAGTTTTTTCTTTAATGTTTTTTTAGCCAGAAGGTGAAGTTCAAAAACCATGTTTCTAATTGTTTGATGTATCCATTAGATGTTCCTTAGATGAATTGTATGGAAATCATGATGGAATTCGTTACTAGATTTCATAAATTAAAGGTACTATATGATGCTATATAATGGATAGTATATTATTATAAAATTTCATCTCACCAAAAAGTGATGATGGATTTATGATTAGTTGATTTTTTTAGGATGCATATGGAAGAGGTAGTTATAGTCCACAAATTCTCAAGGATTATCATATTTGATCGATAACATCATTTTACATATAGATTGTGCACTGGTCACTATGTTGTTTAATGTTATCCACTATGCCTTATCAGATCTTTTCATATGAAAAATAACGATCATATAGAGTAAACAATGTAGACTCTTGAAAAAAATATTGCACTATTATGTCATATATTTTGGAGGTTCAAGACTGAGTCACATATTGTTGGTGGAGTTTTATTAAAATAATTTCCTCCCCCACATTATCAGTTTGGCCCATTTTGAAGCATTTTATGTCTGGAAGTTACATTCTCCATTTTGATAGATTGGATTTGAGAGTAATCATATTATGATAGAAACATGTATTGAACATGAGAGATATGGCTTAGGTGATTCCAAAAATGAAGAAAGATGCACATGATCATTATAAATCCAAAGCCAGTCATTGGAGGATTCCTCTATAGTTCGATATTGGGGATCTTGTGTTCTTGAAGATCACTACCAATCATGGGAAGTGAATGTTTGGTGATGGGAGTATTCTTTCTCCATGTTTTTTTTGGCCATTCTGTTTTTGGCATGTGTTGGAGTTGGGTTTTATCAGTTATTAACACCAGAAATAAGGATTATGATACATGATTTTTATTCACATTTTGTAGATTTTGAGATATCCTCATGGATACTCCCACTTCATCAAGTTGGGAAAGATTGATTTTGACAGTGATACATCCAACAATGAGTATCCTTTATAGATAAATGACTACTAAGAAATGAAATTTTATAGGCATTCTATCACCATGGTTAGTGTATTGTAAATGCATGGGGTGGGTAGAATAGTACCTGGGAAAATGAGTAACATTTAAACTATTTCTACTTGGGACTATTAGGTGGTTGCATATTGTCATATAATTATGTTTTCTTATTGTTGTAGAAATATCACCCCAATGAGATGGATTTCACTTAATTCTTAATTGTTTATTTCTCTATTTGGAGAGGTGTCTCCGCCATGAGAGTGGTTATGTGCTAGTAATTGTTGATTCCTATTTTTTCTCTTATTCCGCTACTATGGTGGTTGAAAAACTGTAGTAACCATGAAAATGAGATTTATCTATTTGGGGGATATTTTAGATGACCCAATTTATGTGTCTACTATAGGATGGTTTTCGATTCCTAATGATGTTATTGTTTTTATAGGTATCAGATATATGGTCTCTGATCTAAATGGATCAACCCATTTCATGTTTCTGAGGGTGAGGTGCCAGGTGGAGGCTTGGAGGATGTCCGTATTAATTCAGATACTAGTTGCTGGAAGAATGAAATGATTTCATGTGCTAAAGAGTTACAATACATGAAATAGGGCATAATGCAATACAATATTTTAGGGTTCTAAAAAAATAAAATAGAATGTTGATGAATTTTTCATTTTAAACTGACCTGGATTAATTTAACAATTGGATGTGATATTATATATGATGTAATTCCCTAATATGATAAATTTTTTTTATAAATACAGTAAATTAGGTTATTCAAAAACCCCAATAATATCACACATCTTCTCATTTTCAAGTTTCCATCGGCTCCCTTACATGAATTTTGGATATTCCATCAATGTGAATTGAACACCCCTCTTCCACCATCATTCTTTTATTGATCCCGCTTTTATCCAATTTATGTTCATCCTTCATTCATGTGGTCTCTTCTAGTTTTTACTCTTTATTTTTTCTTTTGTTCTTCTATCCATGTGATGGTGGATGATATCTCATGTTTATAATGTGTTTTCACTTGATTTTATTTGATATATTTTTGTCTTAGTATGATAAGATTGACGAATTTATTATGGGAGAGGTGATTAGATATATGTTTTGTGGTACATTCTCTTGGGTAGAACAACAATGAGCCATTGAGGTAGGGGATTAATTTCAAAACTATTTATTTATTTTTAATCATAGAACTAGAAAATATTATCTAATTATATCAGAATAAAATGGACATTATATTTATTGGAACATGATTAATGAACTAGTGTCGATTAAATAGTATTTTTCTTCTTAGTACTATGATATTAGTTTTCCACATGATTTTTTAGACAGTCTATTATCTAAGTCATTCATCTATTATAATGTTTTTCATTATATAAATTGGTGATTTTCATAAGGCTATAATTAATTAATAAAAAACAGGTTAATGGTTATTAACGGAATGTTTAGTGAATGAGGTGGTTATTTTAATTTTATTATAATAAAATTGATGGATGTGTGATTGATTAATTGATTTAGTTAATGGATATAAAACATGTTTATATTCATTGATAATAAAATTAATATACTATTGAACTTATTATTAAATTATTTTTTTGTAGATTGTGAAATTTTTTTTCTTAGGTATCCTATAGTGGAAACGCATGGTTAATAATATTGTTAATTCAAAACATTATATGAAATTATTATTTGATGAAGGATAATTCCTTTGTAGTTCATGAGTTTCTCACTTTTTTTAAAGGAAAAATTTCTTTGATTTGGTTCCATGAGAACTCATTATGTGAAAAATTTTAAGGCATTTCATCAGGGATGAGATCCCTTTCTTGTTTTGGTATGTTTCTTCTTATGGAGTGAGGTGATATTGCGATAGTTGGCCTAGGGGAATG
The DNA here is from genome assembly GCA_963277665.1 of Viscum album. Taxonomy (NCBI): domain Eukaryota; kingdom Viridiplantae; phylum Streptophyta; class Magnoliopsida; order Santalales; family Viscaceae; genus Viscum; species Viscum album. The sequence continues at coordinate 476,466,266 of OY728147.1, read as the reverse complement.
TTGAGTTATGTGGTCAAGGGAGGCTCATATGTGATATAATAATTGATAGATGGTCCTAGATGGATGTTGGGCTATGTTGGGTAGGGGCCCCAGCTTTTGTGGAAACATTTGATGTCTATGATGTCTAGATGCATAGATATATGCATGTTGGAGTTTTTGAGGACACAAATGTTTTATGAAAAGGATACATTTGTTAATACCTATTTTTATGAAAAATTGTTTCCTTTTTGAGTCAGTTTTTAACTTTAATCTATGTAATTGTTTATCTAGTTTCTCTTACCTACTTATTAATTTATATTTTTTTTTTCACTCACCTTCTAAACTATGTGATTATTTGTGGGGTATTCCATGTTCTTTTAGGGTTTATATTTTTAACATCAGTTGAGTTCAGTCTCTTTCTACGGGTTGGTGATGTTTCAATGTGTAGTTAAATCACTCACAATGGGAACCCACCTATGATTAGATGAGGATAGTCCATATATTTATTAATATCGATTGGAATTTTTGGATGTATTCATTTCTTGGGAGATTTTGATGTTTTATTTGAATACCTGGTCATATGGATTGTTATTTTGGAAAATTATAAATTTTTTAACCCATCGTGGTTAGAGATTAATGGGATAAAATGTTGATGTTGTAATTATTATATTTCATGGACATGTTTTCATTATTATTCGAGGGAATTGATATTTTTGGATATGATAATTTAATGTAATTTTTTAATTCACATTGTTTAATAAATTGTAAAATAATTAATTAAAATAAATTGAAACTGATGAATAATCAATCAGATTACATAAAATTGATTTTTAAATGGTTTTGTTCTTATAAGATATCTAGTATTAGTACTTGCAGCCAAGAACCCGAGATACCTTACTAGATCATGATTATGAGACTTAGATGATTAAATTGTGTGGTTATGAGATATATTATATCCTATAAATTATTTTGTTTCCATATGGTACTCCACCCTGTCAGTTAGGGAAACTGAAACCCCTGGGATACGATGCCCTGCGGTTATTTTCTGCTACATTCGGATCGAAGGATGGATTTTTGGCTATCAACTCAAGATCTAGTCTCTTATATTGGTAGTTAAATTTGATAGAATCATATAGTTTAGTTTAAAACATATTTTTTTGTAGATGGATGTAGTTTCATGTGGTTTTTTCACACAGATGTATTTTTCATAGAGTTTCCATAAAGACTGTTTTGGGTATAATGTGTATAAGATGTGATGGGTAAATGATGATTATTAGGTGTTTGAGATTCGATGGATTGGGGCATAATACACGATGTTTGATTCATGTTATACACGATATTGTGGAATCTGAAAAATACCTAGTTACATTTAGTTATGTGGACGTGGTTATATGATTTATAAGGTGGATGTTGTGATTCCCATCTGAGGTGTTTTAGGGTGACATAAATTTTTTGAGAGATGCTTAAGTCATTTGATGTTTCAGAAAAGTGGAAAACAGTCAGAAAGATATAGTGGGGTACCCTTGAAATTTTTATACTATATGAATCAGTTTGAAATTATTGGATAGAATAACTATGTTGAGTCTAGGAACATAATACACATATTTAGTTGATGAGTTCATTTAAATTGTTTTTCACTGTAAATTATAATGCTTTAATTTTCATTTTTCATGGGAGGATATGGGGAGGATCCCAATATGTATTATATTGTAATCACCCTACATATATACTATTTTTTAAGTCATTTGAATTTGGTTGGAGATCAGAATAGTTATTACTAACTTGGGCTTTTTTGTAGGAGTTTGGTATTTATGGTCACTGTCAAATTTGACTTACTTTGGGAACATATAATATTTCATTCAATTGTAGAAGTTCTTTCATGATATCTCATATATGTACATGGGATTTATTTTATATTATGGTATGAGTATAAGTTGGTTGGTTTCTAAATATTCTCTCTCTTTTTCAGGTTTTCACATATAAGTTAATGCCCCTAATAATTGTTTTTACTATAGCCCTGATGCAAGTCCCTAACCCAAGGACTACTAGAGGTAGGACACTGGTGTCATTATCTCTATTCAATCAATTTTGACCAGTGAGGGGTAAACTTTTTATTCTGTGTTTCATGACAATTTATATTATTATGATGTCATAATCTGAAAAAAGAAAATATGGGAATAATGGGAGAAAGTGTTCCTCTATATGGACTGTTTTTTAATAAATCATAGTTGATATGATTTATTCCTAATTAATTAAAACTCTAAAACGAAATAAATTCATTGTTATGAAATTTAACCATTATTTTCATCTGATTTTGAATGATTTTATTGTATAAAATTGCTTCAACTTTTTCGGTTTCAAATATGAAATTATAACATGTACGAATTTAGCATCAGATCTGGGATTACGAGTAATCAATTTCTATAATTATAAACAAATATGGGTTTAGATAAATTTGGATATTTGAAAGATTTCATGTTTGGACATCTTATTATTTATGAATACCATAATTTGTTTGAATGCTTAATGATTATCATAAGTTAAAATTTTTAGACATCCCATTGAATCTTTATGAGATGATATCATATAGTGAATAATGTAATTTTAGGATATGTTTTGTTAAGGACATGAATTTTTGACCCATATTATCATCATGATGGTTTTAGGGGTGAAATTATTTATCCATGATTATTAAATAAACAAGATAATATTAATGGCTTGGTGACAGCCTGTCACATTGTGAATGGAAGTAGGGCATGAACCAACAAGTAAAGGACCAAAAAATGTATCCCTTACCATTTTTCTAAATGGTGTCTGAGTATATATGACAAAAATATTGTTAATTATTCATTTTTATTGCGAATTATACTTAATTTATTTCATATATAGTTATTTGACATATTGTGGAATAATATATGATCCAATCCTTTTTATCCTTAAGTGTTGAACATATTATATAATTTTTATTGAATATTAGGGATAATAGTTTATGTAATTATTTGTTTTTTACATTTTGTATTACAGTTCATCCTTGATTATTAAGATATCATATAATGGTTTATCTAATTTGATAATTATGTTACAATGGACTATCAATTTTTTATTTGATAGTTTTTAAAGGTTGGATTAATTTATTGATATCTCATTTAATGCTGTGTGGTTTTTAAAAATTTATTTTTTACATCAGGTATGATATATTTTTCTATAAAAATCCTCTTTGGGGGAGATGATGAGATTTTAGAATAAATTAATTAACAGATGAAATTACACTCATCCTGTTTGAATATTTCCAAATTAAATTCATAGAGTTATTAGGATTATCCACCGACTCTAGGAAAATGGTCCCCAAAATATATTATCTACATAAATTCCATAATATTGAATTAATGGTCTTCTATAATAATAAATTTATAGTTTTGAGGCCTTTAACACACTATTTATCAATCAATTTCATGTAAATAATGGCTTTAATCACTATGTAAAATTATTTATTATTTTTTTATTATTCCCACCTATATTATAAAATTTAAAAAAAGATATTTTTTATATATTTTGTCCATTATACATCCTATTATATCTTATTAATATGATGAATTACTATACCTATTTATGATTTGTCAATAAAACAATTATTTTCAATGACAACCCATTTATTAATAAGATAGTGGTCAAATTTTATGGGTATAATTTTTTTAATGTGGCAATGATATGACACAGACATATATTAAAAGATGAAAATTATATTTAATATTATATAGGGAACATAAAACTGAGTTTCTATTTTGAAACATGATATAATGTTTTTCTTTTATATCATACATTATTGGAAAGTCTAATATTTTCATAATTGACAGCTTATTAAAGACACAACACAAAATATAAAAAATTTTAACACATATTATTGTTATAACAAATATTTTTCAATTTATGGAATTAACACGATCAACTAAATTATGAAAATATTGTATACACATTTATATATAATTAATTTTATAGTGACCAATTAATTTGAAATGAAAAAACATTTTTTGATATAGAATTATTTTTAAAAAAAACTTTCTAATGCACAGAAGTTTTTTTATTAAAAAAAATTAAAAACAAATCTTGTTTTATTTAATTATGTAATTCATATATAATATATTCAGTATAATTTTCTACAATTTTCCACTTAGTATTCTAGACATGATATAAAAATGAAATCAATATTATGATAATTTTTTTAAATGTATATTTGTTGAGTTTTTATAAAACATTTATTATAAAATTGTTTATTTTAATAATTTATAAGATATATTTTAAAATTAAAAATTAAATTGTTAATTAAGAATATAATTATTTACATTGAGTTATTTTTTTTGATTATTTAGAAAACATATTTTTTCGGCGAATCTTGAATATAAAAGATCTTTTATTGAAACTTTCATTTTCATGAAAATATGTAATTTTAAATTTACAGAATGTATTGAATATGTTATAATGATTCTTATGATTAATATAATTCGTGTTTATAATTTAAAACAACATTATATTTGTTATTTATTATGATTATTTTTCTGTTCAAAAATAGTGTTTTCTAATAAATATTAAAATGTAATATTTTTTAATTTTTTAAATTATAAAAAGTATCCATAAAAGGGATTTGTAAACGAAAACTTTATATTTTTTATGAAAATATTATATTATTTTTATTAATTTATCATTATTAGTAATATTGTTAATTTAAAAACATGCATTTCTAAATAAAATGCAGTTCTTCCAAACTAAATGACTTTTCGAATCTCAATGAATAAAATTATATTAATATTTTTCCCTTTTGAGAAATAAATTATAAAGAATGGTTATAAATTTTTTTATCAGAATAATTCATTATATATAATATTTTGAACATTTTTTTGGAAAAATATTATTATCAAATATAGTTCAGAAGTAATATAACCGATTATAGAAAAATTACATTTATTATTTGTTTAACATTTATATTAAGTGGATAAATGACAAATAAATTTGTCCAAAATGAAATTTATGGTAATATATTAAACAAATAATTTATTTTCATTAATTTTATAAATTATTTGGGCAATAATATATGGAATAATATTTGGATAGAATTGACTCATTCAGAAAAAATTAAAAGCGTTCTACTCACCTAACATATAAAATGACACAAACATTTCAAGTTATTTAAATATTCAGACATTGTTTAATAAGATAAAAAAACCAAATAAAATATAAAAAATAAATAATTTCATACTAGAATTAATATTTTGAATGATATTCAAAATTTTATGGTCATTGGAATAAATAAAAATGATTTACCCAAAGAAGTTGTAACATTCATCCACGAGAATTTTTTGATTATTTCATTATCTACCAAATAAATACTTATAATAAAAGGTTATATAATAAATTAAGATTTTTTTAAAAATTGATGTTTTAATGTCATCTGTAGGATGTACACCCACACATTCTTCCATCTAATTTTTTACAAAATCATTATTCTTTTCTAAAGAGGAATTCTTGATTGTAAAATGATGTCATTCATTTTTCCATTAACTCATACATTTTTATTTTGTATATCATATATTACATTTTATTTTCCATTCAGTATGATGTAAAATAATTTCACTCATGTGTACAGTGGACTAAAACCTTGCGAATAGAGGTGATTTTTTTTCCACTAACACATTACACTGACGTGAATAAGATTATACATGTTATATAAATAAGAAATAACTGATTTATTTATTTTATTTATAAAATATTTATCATTATTTCGTTAAATTATAAAACTATTTTAACATTTTAGCTCAATGAAAAAAAATTATGTGGTCGTTGGTTGATATGAGGAATACCGCCTCCTTGAAGCATTATGATGCAATTTTTCAGAACCACGTAAAATTAATTATATGATTAAATCTTTAAATAATAAAATTAAATTATGTTTTTAATATTATTATCAATCTATATTGATAAAATATTATATTCCTTTTTTCAATAATGATAATTGAATAATATAATCTTTATTGATGAGTACATATTACCTACCAACAACATGATTATATCATTATCTAATTCATAATAACCACTATTCAATATGGTTTTATAATGAATAATTTATTTATAAATATTATATAAATTTTGTTGTGATTATTTTTTGGTGAAACTATATAATATGAATAATAAATTTATATTTCATGATGATGCATGCATATAAAAACAAATAAATTAACACATAAAACTTGGAAGCATTAATTTATAAATATATCCACAACCCTTATATTATCTTACATTCATAGTTTTTATGGTTTCATTCCTTGTAATGTGGGATGGAATTTTTGACATAATTTTCTGTCACTGAAAATTTTTTTACGGTACTTAAATATCTTGTTTTATATGTTTTCTATATTGTAAATATTATATCTTATATAATTAATAAATATATTATTGTTTACATTATATTATTCATTTAATTTTTTTATTTCATGTGGTTCATGACACTATGTTACAAAAGTGGTAATATTTTTCTATTAAAATCTTATCATTTATCAAAATTGTTTATTACAAAGTCTAATATGAGAAAATATTCTCATCCAACAACAAATAATTATAATTAATTTTCTTCTTTGATTGAACTTAATGTTCCTTTCAAGTAATTATACCATTTCCCAACAACTTTTCACATGAAACATTTGAGATTTTTCATAATAATATATGACATCATTTCTCATTTAGATAAAAAAATATTTTACTTCTAAAATGATGTTTTCAAAAAATTGGTATAATTTTTTTACCTTTTAAAATTGATTTATAAATGATTTTTTCCTATCATGTCATTTTAAATGTATTTTATAAAATCATCATTAGATTTTCCAATCAGGTTTCTTTTATATCATTCTAATGGGATAAATGTATGTTCATCATAAAATATAAAATATTAACCATTGACATGATTGTAATTTAAAGGAATCATATATAATATTTTTATATTATTAGTTATAATTAAAACAAATTCTTATTATTTTATAAATACATGGTTTTTGAATTAATTTTAAAAATTAATGGATTTTTAGAATATATTATTTTTAAATTATGTTTTCAAATTCAAAATTATATTTACCTTAGGAAGTATTATGAAAAAAATTTAATTTATTCGGCATTCATCAACCTTTAAGACCCATAATTGTACATATTTCCTAATAGGGGAATTTTCTAATTAATAAATAAAAATTCATTATAAATATTCTATGATAGTTTCAATGATATTTTTATGGACCTCATCCCTTTCCCATGGGTCAACCATGTTTTAAGTAGAGTTTTATTCCACTTTCATATTATCAATGGTTGAATCCTGATTTTATAAGATTCATATTTTATCAATGATATATCAATATGTTAATCATGTTTCAATGTTATTGAAAAAAATCAATTTCATTTCCAACTATTAATCTGGTTATAAAATATTATTGTTTGTTTCTATGAGTTTTATCATTAAATATCATTTTATATTATTCATATCATGGTTTAGTGACATTATATAGGATTAGGTAGAATATTAGAATTGGGAGGCCATTTATAACATATATGTAGGGTGGCTAGATATTACTAACTAAGCCCATTAACAACTTATATAATGGGGCGCCTAGATAGCATTGGGTTGGCCCATAATTTTTGATTTCTATCTATGGTATTATAATGTTTCTTATGACCATGATGGATATTTCATGGAATATGATTATTGATTATGTTGACTCACTACATTTCATTTATTTTATATTTGATTATAAATATTTTGATATGTATGTGTTCTATTTCCATAATCACATGCACAATTATTTTTTAGTCAAAGTCTTGGGCAATTTATATTCTCAATGACCACATTCAATTTTTAATGCGTCTATTTTACATTACTATAAAATTCAGATTATCATATATATGTATTAATCTTCTCCAAGTTGTATATAATTATATTCGAACGATTATTAATATAGTTAAATTCATATGGATATATTGGTGAATTAATTTGAAATAAAAAAGATGGGTTTGCTGGGAGATGATGTTCAACAATATTAACAAGTTGTTTAAGAATCCAAATTCATAGGGGTTTTTAATAATTATATTAAACAATTAACCTATAATATTCCATGGGAATGTAAGTGAACTGATTGTTATTTCTAACAATATAATATTTTATTTGAAAAAATTTCTTCACCTTCTTTGATATAAAATTATAAATTTTAATGTTTGTGAGTTTAGTAGTGGAACTGATAGTTTGGGTTATGGGATTCTATAAAACACTTTTTTCTATATATTTACATAGATAGATTAATAATTATAATTACTAAATTATTGATTAAAATTATAATCCATTACTTTTATTATGAAATTTATTTATTATTGTTTAATGTAAATGTGATATGTTTCAAAGGTAACATTGTTATTGGTATTGATAACAAAATTATTCATATAGTGAATTAAATGGACTTATTATATTATTAGTGTGTCCCATAATTATGTGGCCCCGATTTTAGGATTCTGGGGTATAAACTGATAATTTTTTTGTTTCATACAAAATTTTTTAATTATTATAACAATGTATAAGCTGTTGACTTTGTATTGATAAAGTCTCCAATTTTACATTCATTAATTTATAAATTTATTATTATTATATCTATCATTATTCAACCCAAATTTATATAATATTTTAATAAATTATTCTCCAAATATAATTCATATATTATCATTTATTTGTTATTTAAATGTTAATTATATCATATTTATGAAATTCTAGCATCTACTATAAGATATCTCTTAAGGGGAATCTGATCTCAAACACTATATTGTTTTCTTATTTCACTTAGTATCAATAAATAATCATACATGTTAACCATTTATTTTCATGGTGATATAATAATGAAATTTTTGTTTCAATTATGATTTAATGGTCATATATATATATGGTTTCATTTTATTACTAATTTTTTTTTTCATTCCTATTTCGATCTTATATATTATTTAAAATTATAATAACTAATTCCTAGTTCTGAGTCCATATGGTCATGGTTATTATCCATGGTAATATAAAAATTATCTTATAAAACTTAGTTTGTATATTTCTAACACCACTCATATAACAAAATCATTATGATAATTATTATAATTTTAAATAATATTTACCTGAAAAGATTGAATTCATGATATGAAATTTTAATTGAAATATATGAAATGTCTTTTAATATTTATAATTCATTTAATTATTCAATAAAATTTTATATATTTTATATGTTATATAAATTTTTCACAATATAAGGAATTAAAATCATGAAAATATCCATTAAACTTTCATAGATTTCCAAATAAATAAATACAATTTTGGTATTGTTATAGATGATGAAAATATCATAGTATTTGAGGATTTGACTTGTTTAAGGAAAATAATCATAGATATATAAAAATTATAGGGACCAATAAATCTGAATGAGTGGATGTTGAAATGATTTACCATAATTAAAAATTATGAATAAATATATTAATAATATAAATTTTCAAATCAGGACTCTATTGATATATTCAATACAATTACTATGAGAATAAAATGTGTATCCCCAATTTTTATGAATTTGATGAATACTTTATAAAATGAGATTCCAATAAATTTGAATAAAAAATTTATTCATTTTACCATCATTTAATCTGTTAAAAATAAAGATACATTCAACCAATTTTTTTATTATTATATAAACCCTTATAAAAATTAAGTAATTTTGGAATTTCATCAACTGGAAGATATTAAGGCAATATGAATGATTTTGTCCCCATTTTCCCACAAATTAAGTGATATAGTGTAACCAATTATGGCCTTGGTAGTTAATGAAATTATAATAACAATATATATAATTGATAAATCTATATTCCTTCTATTAGGTTCTTATTATAAATGAATTTCTCAAAAAATATCACTATCAATAATGTTTTTATATAGTGTTATCTGTAAAAAATTAAAATTTATATTGGAAATAAATGTAATGATGTGTTTGGAAGGATTATGAAAATAATAATTTATGCATCCATGGTGTTTGTATAAAATTTTATGGAATAATTGATTCTATAAAATGATTCATTATATAACGAATTGGCATGAAAACATATTCTAAAAAAATGTTTTTAAAGAGTTTTGAATTATATGAATTAATATTCTATGAATAAAATTGTCTAAAAAAATTTATTGTTATGGTTCCATTAATCATAAATTCTGTTATATAGAAAAAATTTGTACATATAATTATTTTTTATATAAATAATATAAAAAATATTTAATTATATACTAAAATAGAATGATCTAAATCTGAGACAATGAAAATGACTGGTTTTATTTAAGAACATTGAAAATGAAATAAAATATAATCTTGGGTTGTTGAATAGTGTTTTTGTTTAATTGATTAGGAATTTTTTTATGAACAAAATACCATAATGAGAATTATATAGGATCCAAAATTAAATAATTTTTATGTGTTGGAAACTGAAATTTTCAAATAATATATAATAGTAAAAATTTTCAATATAATTAAATTACTATAAATACAGTGGATTATAATGATATTTTCGAAATATAACATGTCTATTCATATTAATATTAATTATGAAATTAATACATTTTTTTTGGAACACAGACTATAATAATAGATCTTTAATGTCTACAAATATATTACGTGTGACATTGATTCTAATGATACACATGTAATTCATATATAAATCACATTGTTAAAATTTATATATACACCATGATAGATCCATAATGTATAATGAAATTTAAAAACACTTCTTGTAGGAGAACCATATATTAGAAATTTTGGACTATATATCTAGAATAATGGATTAATAAAATGAAATCATTATCTAAAAACATTTAATGGATATCATTTAATAAATACATATACTATTTTGGGAGAGGTGTAATATAAATATTAGTGTTTCTAGAAGACATCCTATTATTTAATGAGAATTAAAAAATGGGATATCATTTATTTTATTAATAGTCTGTAATATTTTAAATGTATGGGGGTATACCACTTTAAGAGTATAAATTAATGTAATTTTTCTGTTTTTTCTGTTTCATGATAAAAATAAATTAATTATATATGACCATAATTCCCATTATATATCCAAATTTTATATAATTCATCTAATGTATTTAAAAACTTAGAGAAATTATATCCAAATATATCCAACACAAATCTATGGATTATTTAAACGATATTAAAAACAATTCAATAGACAATAATGTTCATCTCAATATAATTCAGCGGAACCTGAGATTAATATAAAATTATATTGATATTATAATATAATAACAACAATTACTCTATTATATTAATTTAATTATTGAGTTTTTTTATCGGATATTTTTTTTCTAACCTACTAATATTTATTTATAATGATGTTATTATTTTAATGAACTAGTTATGCAGATACTAGAATATTTTTGAGATATAAAAAATCTTTTTACGATATGTCAATGTACATATAATTGATTTAAATATAATAAATGGTAATAATAATTGTTTTTATTAAGAGGTGAAATCCTCTTAATGGAGGCACACATCGAGGTATTTATAATGTTTTTAAGAATCAACATCTCCCTCAATTTTTTTCAACTTACTTTTCTATATTTTAATAAAGGTAACCATATAGATTGAACTTTCAATATTCCTCACTATAAATATAAATTATGTATCCACTTATAAGTGTCATTGATCAAGAAATATATTATAATACTAACACATATTTCCATCCTAATGTAATTGCTTATAGATTTGTAAGTATCGTATGACAATGATTAAATAGGGTATCTTGATACTTTTGGTGATGTATTATTGATCTAAAAACACTACATTTAAGGCTAAATTGGATTATTTGAAAATATGTGGTAGTGAAATTTGGGCATACGCATTAAATAATGAAGATATATCTGCATTGTTATATGGATTGATGTTTTCCCCAATTTGGAAAGAAAAATTAATTAAAAAGATAAATGGATGACAACATATCATATAAATGTAAAATAAAAAATACATTCCCATTTATCTTCATCATATATGATCCATTAAATATAATTATATTAGTAAAATATAATCTAGTGATTCATATTGACTAGAAATATACCAACTAATGTTTTATGTAATATAATTGAAAAGGTAAGCGTCAAACATTTTTACATTACATTATCATATTCTTAGGATACAGAAAAGAATAATGACACATTTTTATCATATAGAAAACAATATCTAAATTTATATATTATATAAATAATCTAATAGAATGATATGAAATATTTTAGATGATTGAATAATTAATATTTCTAATGGTTAATATGAACATTATTAATGTATGATGAACTTTGGATTCAAAATAAACCATTATTATAGGTTTTATGGAATTCATTTGTTATATTTATGTTTATAAAAAATATAATACCATAGGAATTTTTTAAATTTAATAAATATGAGTAATTTATATTTGTAAATTAATTATACTAAAATTACAATAACATAACATATTGATATGGTAGACTGTTATTTTTTATTTTGAATAAAAAATATTTATTCAAATGAATTGGTAATATATTATGAAATTACATTCTTTATAATATAATAATAATTTCTATTTAATAATTAAAATTATCATGTGTACAAATACTTATTCTCAAATATACATTTTCTAAAGAAATAGTTTTTTTTGTATAGTTTTATCCAATTGGTGATATCATGTGAAATATAACAATATTAATTTATTATTTTATTATGATTTTTTATTTTCTTAAATTTGCAATTTATTGGTTAAAAATTTATCAATTAGTTTTTTACTAAATGTTCATTTAAATACTGTTTGGAAATTATCTGAGCTGGGTTTGATCTCATTGAGTAATTATGAGTTTAAATAATTCAAAAAGTTCATTTTAGGGATAGATAATTTCCAAGATACATTGTTCTTAAATCTATATTCTAGTTAGCAGTTTTATAGTAATTATAAAGATGATGTTAGATATGTTTTGATTACTACATCACAAGATTTTTCAATAAGATAATAAAATTGGATAATGGTTCAATACACATACCAGTTCTACTGAGGTATGATCCTATATATTTTTATTTGAAATAAAAAAATTAATAGGATTTTCATTAATATAAATTAAAAAAATCAATATTTTCATTAATGAAATTGTACACACAATCTATATATTTTTATTCACCCATATGGTTTCTGTTTAGGGAAAATATTTTTTTATTGTTATATAATTTTTATCATTATATTTCTCGTATTGTGGTATTTCATATTCTATCATGTCATGTAACTTATCTTTTACTATTGTTTGATAACAATTCATCATGATGGACATGAAAAATGGTATTTTAGTAAGGGTGATTTATTATATATTTCATGGTTATTTAATTATTAATAAAACAAGTTTTATGTAATATCTATAATAATGTTATTTATTGTAGAATATATTGAAATAATGCGGTGTTACACTATTAATTCTTTATCAATATTTAGTAATTCTGAAATATAATTTAATTATACCTTCATTTAACTAATATTCAAGTACATGGTGTTTCGTATGTATTTAATGTGTAATTGTTATGGGAGTATATTTATAATTAGAGTGAAGTTTTCCTCTACGGTGAGATGTACCTTTAAGACTACAAAATTAGTATGTTAGTATATATAGTCCATTTCATTATTCATGATATTATTATATATTAAAAAAATGAACAATAAAGGATGATTATATATATAGTGTAGAATTATCTATGATAATTAATGTTTTGAAACATTACTAGAAAATTATTAAACCCAAATCAACAAATAATTGAGATTTTAATATTCATCCCAAACATCATTGTATTATATTCCTTCATTACATTCTTATAGTTCATTTTTTACATAACATATACCATTTTTTTCCTCCCTCATATCATTAATGTTATTTTTATTATTATCAATTTAGCCATTTAATTAAAAATATCTTTTTATTTAATTACATATCATTTAATTTAAAAATGAAATGATTATCTTTGCTCTGAATACCCTCACACATGATTCTGGTACTACTTTTTTTGCATACCATTCTATTAGAATAATATTATACAAAGCAACATCATAAAATCATTATTTTACATCATTTCAATTAGATAAAAAATTTATCCAAAAATATACACATATTCCATGGAATATATGGATCAGTATCATTGATTATCTAATACATAGAATGTTACTTTGAGATTGTTTTGGTCATCTATCAAAAATCTTGAAACAGTATACACAATACTAGACATATCACTACTTATAATCATTATTGTACCATGGTTAATATAATTGAATGATAATTTTTTACCTCAATCACATAATATGTGTTATCATATGAAATAACCATTAATAATAATAAATAAATATAAGATGAATATATATGTAAAATCATGTAACATCGGCATACAATTTTATTTTTTCGAAAAATAAATAATAAAATTACAATCCCATTTATATGGATATGTATATGAAAAAACATAAATATATTTATTTTTTAGAAACAATGGTTACTTAACATTTTCCATGAAATAATATCAACAGTATATGTATATATTGTTGCACAGAAATTATCATAATGAAGCACTAACTTCGTTATTCAAAAGATTACTCCAATAGTGGAAAATAATTATATCATGGTCATGTATACATGACCCATGAGATATAATATATTATATAATTGAATAGAGGGATATGTAGGTCACTTGTATATATTTATCCATACTTATATGATTCATGTGGAATTAATCATTTATAATATTATATATAACCTCCTAGGAAATTAAATTGGTATCATATCATTTAAAAATAGATTCATATAAAAAATATCTCATAATTCTAAAAGTTATAATATCATGATAAACACATGGATATTAAATTGGTAACATATGTCATTCAATAACATTATATTTAAATTCACATTAGTTATGGGGATGTGTTATATGATATTTTCACTGCATAGAAATATTAAAAACATTCTAGATAATTATTTCCCAAATCAATCTATCTATTCCATTCATATGAACACCCATCAATCAGAGAAACGAAATAGTTATTGTTTATAGTAGAAAATAATTTATAGAAAAAATATTTATATACATTGTGTAGGATAAGAAAAAACTATTGAAGTAAAAGATTTCAAATAGTTTACTACCCAAAAAGTATGAAATAATTTATTGGGTACTTTCATTAAATTATATACTTAAGAAAAAAACCATTTCTAATTTTTTTTTAATCATTAGGATAAATAATAAAAATTAAAATTTAGACACATTTTTTATATTATAATAAAACTAAAAGGTTCATGTCACATTAAATATTTAATAAAAAACTAATTTCAAAAATCATCATGTATTTTATTTTAAAAAATTAACATCAATAATTGATCCCTATAAAGTACATTATTTTAATTATATAGAAATTTGTAGGGAAGGATAAATTATATTATAATAGAAAGGAATATATTTTAATATTTTTAATTACAATTGAGGAAACCCACAAAATTAAAATGAAAAATATTATTTTGTATAATTAATTGGGAAATTTATTGTTTATATAAGATAATACATAAGAGGGTTTTAAAATATAAAATTAAAATTTTAATTTAATGGAAAATGTGGACAAGTTTGGGGAATTGTATTAATTGGAATGTGATTTACTTCCATCAATGGAATAATTATTGAGAAAAAACATCAACAATATAAAAATCATTTAAATAAAACTTTTTTTCATCCTGATGTGTATTATAAGGTAAAATGAATGAATTAATGTTTTACATGATAAGAATATTGTAACAATAATGTAAAAAATATCCCAAATAATAAAGTTCAGTTAATGGATCCCCAGATATCATGTTGTCCCCCTTAAAAATGAGGATATCGACTAGAAGAAATGGTCTAAAGCATTAAATGAGAATACTTTCACATTAGTGTCATGTCCTTTATAAAATAATAAAAATAATTAAGATAAAAATAATAATGAAAACCATATAGAAATAGAAACATTGACTACTTACTGTACATGAGAAAACAGGTTCTCAATGTGGTAATCTAAACCATGATAAAGAGAAGTAGGTAAAAAATTAGTTTTTTTTGACACTTTTATTGACTTTCCCAATCCTCTAATAGTTTCCAAATAGTTTGTTCAATAATACACCACATGGTTGTTTCCCATCATCATGTATCTAACAATGAAATATAATAGCACACTAAATTCATCTAGCTTTGGCTGGGTAAGATACTCAATTGGATACCATCGATGAACCCTTAACATATATGACCATAGTATTTCGAATTTAATTTTAGGAATAACAAAAATATCAAATAAATATAAAAATAATCATATTCTAAGTCATCGAGGGATGACCAATCCATTGCCAACAACTCCACCACCTAATTTATCTTGATTGAAATAAACATTCTCGATATGTAAACTAATTACGCCTTTATAGTCACACATATAAACTGTAGGATATTATGGGTCACATGTTGAAGTTAATGAAATCTACAATACTATTCTTAGTCTACTATAATTTCAGAACCCCATGGTCTGTGCTTGTAGGAAACCCATGTCGGTATACGCCAGCGATCCACATATCTAGATAAACCCATATGGATATAAATTCATTACATTATCAAAATATTGAAAATGTTAGGCTAAATAATCATAATCATATTCACATCCCACTATATGGATACCCAAACCAAACATTTTTTAATGTTTTGATCATATAACACTGACCTCAAGGATCTACCTAATCATCTCGAAACATAAAACACAATTCTTAGGGATATTCAACTCAATGAGAAATTCATATTTTATGACATAATAACTTAAAAAATATAGATCATTTATTTAAAGCTTCACATAAAAAATAAATATAAATTATTTCCTCACAGATACACATGAAACTTATTAAAGTCTTGTATTCATCATTAATAAATTCATCATGCCAAAAATTATATAAAAGTACCATATTTGTATCAAATATAAACCACATAGTTTTCATATTCAATGTCAATGTTCATCAATGGTTTAATCACACAATCAATATTTGAACATCAACCGAAATATGATAATAAAAAAGTACTCTTAGAACCAATTAGAATCCAAAATTACAAGAGATATAGTGTTTGTAAATGGAAAAGGAAAATGGTTATAAAAAAATCATTCATGAAATTTATCGTTGAAAAGAAAACTATAAACGAAAAGTGACCTATAGAAAACTACTTGGATTTATGGATGAATGATAGAAAAATGGGATTATAGTGTACTAATAACAGTCAACATGGGGAATAATGAAACCATTATGCAATAAATATGAAATGGGATATACCACTATGACATGGGTCGAACGATATTGGAATGGTAATTAACCACTAAGGAATAGAAAATGGTATTTGGGATGTGGAATGCATTGGATAAAGCCATGTTTTTATAATGAAAAATACTTTTCTATGTATTGTTTCTCCTTATACACTCATATATAATGAAATATTCTGATTATATAGGATGATACAAATAATTTTGGGATCAATACATTTGGAAAATACCATTTTCATGCATCCTGTAATCCCCTAATATACATTATAAATGTCTTCCATATATCATTTATAAAATATATAATTTCAAAACAAACCCATCAATGAAAAATGATTGTATATGAACATGTACTATAATTCTAAAACTAATATGGAATGTGGATTTGTGATGCGTTTTAAGAAACTATGAAGAATCCTTCTCAAATAATCATATATGATGAAAGATACTATTAATCCACTACAAAAAAGTGGATTCCTTAGAATTTTTTCCATTTAATCATCTCCACAAAATTATTTCAACACATACACCATTAACACCTCATAGTGACACTATATTTGGAGAAATAATTACAAAAAATATATATAAATCTAATAAAATCTCATCAAACATTTTACAAACATGGACAAATTAAATAAAAATTTGGAGGAAAAATGCATCCATTAAAGGAATACACATTTTTTAAAATTTTCAATTATCTTCACCAAATTGCATCCCATCATCAAGAAGTATCTATATGGTTTTATGTTACAACACGACCGTAGAAACCCATAGTCAGTTCATTATTGCGTATAGTTGAAATTATCCCAAAATATCAAGCCTCGAAACAAATATTTTTTAGTATCCATGGATGTACTAGATTTATTCATATGGCTTACAATACATAATAAAATCGAAAACTACAACAACATTGTTTCCATAGAAAACACTGATATCTCATTGACTATAACTTCAGGGTAGTCATAATATACTTATTCGCATCCAGGGAAAAATAAAACATAGAAAGGGATGACCTCAGATGATCAGTAAGGATAACAATATAGTAGAAACCTCCATAAATAAGCATAAACACTTAAGTCAATGTATAAGACTAAAAAATCCTTTTAAACATGATCTTTCGTATAATATGGAAAAGATAAAATAAAATAATTCCATTTTTATATTCACATGGATATTCTAATAGTTGAATAATCACATGAAATATCAATAGCCACTTTCATAATGATGCAATGCATAATTCCAAACTTCATAACCACATAGTTAAGGCCTTGTGCCCAGACTAAAAATATGATTTTTTTCAAGGTATTGTGCCATCACACTAGTTTGTCTTATGAGACCTACTGATGATCATGGAGTTATAGTTGGATCCAACCATCAGATACTAAGTCCAATTCATTCCACATATGAAAGTTTTGAAACATAAATAATAATTTGTATTAAAACATGCATATGAATTGTCATTACATATTCCACTAACAATGAATGGTATAAAAATAGCTCATCCATAGTCAAAAAGAACTCATTCAATAAAATATGGAAGATTGTATTGTAATAGTTTATCCTCAATAGAGAATAACGAAGGATATTGGCATAGATGAAAATAATCATCAAAACTATTTGAAGAAAATATCTCCATATTTCTTGAAATCATTTAAAAGTCACACTATTTTTCAGAAATCCATTACAAAATAGATTTTTAAAACCAAGAGCCCCACACCACTTTGAAAAATTTAAATGGAATATTAATTTTATAACATTAATTTCCATATAAATAAATCTTAAAACCATATTTAAATCAGTTTTATTAATTAGAATGGTTTAGAAAAATAAGTCAGTAAAATATTTATACTGATATCTTAGTTCGAGTTCCTAACCAAATTAGAGATGCATTAATACAATTAATAGAGATAATAAAAACATTATAATATCATGAGAATAAAATATTTCATGATATAATATGTCAAAGGATAGTATATACACCATATAAAATTGAATAGTTGTATAACAACAAAGATGTCTCAATGGAATGTAAATTGAGATAATGTCTCGTATAAAGTTTGTATTCTTAGGTTGAGGATAAATCGAAGACATAGTTATGTGAGAAAAATATAAATTCAGTCAATATCATTGGATACTTAGTGTAAATAAATCAGTGGAAATTCACAAAAAATATTTTAAAAACAACACCAATGAATTGGATGTTTAAATCAATAAATGCAGATTGAGTTAAAATTACTCTTATCATGTTCATGTCAATGACTTAAGAATTTTTCAATGGAGTGATTATGTGTGTCAAAAGTATATCCACTGAAAGGGGAGTGGAAATTACTATACAAATAAAAAATATTTATTCCACACATAATCATGGATTAGAATAATCAATGAAGTATAAGTAATTCCCAAAGAGTGGAAATTGAATTTGAAAATTCCATTACCGATTTGGTAACATATAAAACATACACCCCATGAAATCTGTATAATACATTGAATATGTAAAAACCCATACATTATAGTATATTACAAATAGAATACAATCATGGGTAGTATATACTCAACACAAAAGGATGTAATGGACAATATAACATGAATCTCAATAGAATTAAAGTGATATGAAAAACACTTAATTCAATAAAATCAGTCGAGTCGTATGAAAAAATGTTAATAAACACCAAATTAATCACATAATACCATAAAAATAAAAATAATAATGATAATATATATTAAATGGAAATACACAATACACCACATGAAATAATTAAGTGGAGAACAATGGAAATCTCATATAGTTAAAAGTGAGATAGAAAACCCCTTACCTCATTATTTTCAATGGTTGAGGCTAATTTAATCTCATGAATAATGGCGAAATAATTATTATTAAATTATTAAATAAGAATATACATTAATATGATATCATATATGATCTTCTTAATGATGATATTTTACTATTATTCTCATTTCAGGTGTTAACTGATTCGTTCTCCATTATATGCTTGGTTACGTAAGCCATTTTGTTATGGATGACATGTATCTTATTAATATTAAGAATGATATAATGTCATTAAACATTATTTTTAATCATAAAATGAAAATTATTCTTGAATGGATAGGATGGTGAATTAATCTGATCGCGTTCGTGGAGATGGTAATCCGTACGTATGCACGAGCGATGATATAATTATTTTAATTATAAAATAATATATAATTGGATGGAATATAATATATTAAGAATAATTATCATGTTATATTTATTATTTACCCCAATTATACATCATTATTATACCCATCCAAATAATAATGTATGGAATAACAACTACACCATGACGTCGAGACGGTAGGCCATACGCACAGACGTATGGTGAAATGTCATTCAAAGGATGGATATAATAATGAATATGGTTGTAACATGTTTATAATAACATCGCAGTATATACATGATACTGGATTTATTATTTTATAATTGAAACCACAATGAAAAAGGATTTGGAATTAGAAAGAATGTTGAAAGAGGTGATGAAATATTTTCCTCTTCTTTGGGTTCTTCCCATTTATTTGATTAAAAGGGCTCCATAGGTTGGATTTATGATTAATTTCAGGCCTTCAGAATGAAGAGAGTTTATTAGGGATGATATATGGTCATGGTATGTCCATGACTAATGGATTTTATTGTGTGAATTTGAGAGAAGGAGGAGTGCCTTTTTATAAGAGGGGTGAGGGGCACCTAATGAAAAGGTTGAAATATTATTTTTTGTATAAACTCATTTTCTGTTTCTAATGGTTCCAAAATTATTTTTTTAAATTTTAACATGGGGATTGGTCGAATACCACCCAACCAATTGTTTTTATATAGGTTTGGGTCACTATATAAATATTATCATTTAGATTTAACTCTTAGTTAAATAGTTTGACATTTACCATGTCTCTTTGTAATTTATAGTATATGGTTAATAAAAATACTATATATATCAAATAGAAGTCCAATTGGTTCATTAATGAAACAACTATCATTATATATTTATTTTTTCAAAACCATTGAATTTTAGGAATAGCATATCAATTAATAATATAATATTTTTTTAAAACTCTTTTATGTCAATTTTTAAAATATTCAATATATTGTTTTTTTCTAAATTCATAACATA
The DNA here is from genome assembly GCA_963277665.1 of Viscum album. Taxonomy (NCBI): domain Eukaryota; kingdom Viridiplantae; phylum Streptophyta; class Magnoliopsida; order Santalales; family Viscaceae; genus Viscum; species Viscum album. The sequence continues at coordinate 476,444,748 of OY728147.1, read as the reverse complement.
ATTATTACATATAAAAACATTCATATAACCAAAAAAACACATCATATTAATCTATAAAATTATTTCCATTCATAAAAAGTCACAAATTATATTTATTTGTATATTTATAATATCAATTATTTTAATATTTCATTAATTAGGTATTATTTCATCATCATTGTGTCATAAATTATTTAAATTATTTAAATATAAAACTATAAATAAAATAAAATTATGTAGAAAAACTTCTAATATATCTAATTAATATTTATAGTCAAATATTTCTTATGCGAAACCTTATATTAAAAATAATTTAGTTAATAAATTTTAAAATTTTCACTTTTAACTATTCATTACATTAAATAATAATAAAAGTCTTAATATAATCCAAGTGGACCTAAAGGGTCATATTGTATTTATAAGGTTGTTTTCTATCTAATTACACTTATCCCATAAAATTACGACATGTGTTAGGGTAATAATAATATCATTTTTACCCTTAATTACACTATTAACTTTTAACCCTTGTAAATAAAAGTAAAACGTTACTATTAACCAAAAATTATTTTCATCTTATTGAATCACTTTTTACATATTGATATCAACCGTTCCTTTCAATGTTTTTAAATTCAACTCACATAAGCAGTAAACGTTGGTTTTATGTAAATTCGCAAATGCTCTAAAGAGGAGGGTAAAAGACGCTAAAAAGATCAATAAAATTTTATACATCTAATTATATTATAATATGACCCAATAAGTTATATTGATATAATATATATATATTATATCTATTTTAAATTAAAATACAATAAATTAAAATAAATAATCATTTAAATAAAAAGTCGGTTTGAAACTATAATGCAGTGTTTTTCACTATTCATCAAAAATTGAATGTTTTCAGAAAAATAACAAAAATTCAACTAAAGATAATTTTGATATTCCAAATTAAAAAATTAATTATATTATAATAAATTAAAAATTTAGAAGTTACATTAATTAATTTAAAATTAATTCCCATTGTCAAAACCGAAAAGCGGGTTTTTTAAATGTAAAAACTATCAAAAGATTGACATGTGTTTATGTCAAATGTTAATGTGAAATAACTTATAATCACCTTCATTGTTTTAAATGATAAAAATATAATTTATTTATACTTCCAATCCATTCAAATACATAATTTCACACTATAAATTATTTCTATTAATTTTTTTTTCAATTAAAATTAATATTTTTCAGTATTAATCACGATATAAAAGTTATTAGAAATGTACAAAAAAATTATCAAAAAAAAAAATCACCGATTCTAAGGAAGAGCTTAATTTCATTAAAATGAATATATAAAAGATTAATATATTGTTTTTAAATATAATTTTACAATAAAAGGTGGTAAAATTGCCTTTTTTTTAAAAATACCTCTTTTATCTGAAAAAATGAATTTGTTCTTATATTATGTCTAAGAATCACTTAATATGGATTCTAATATTTTATGTAGTATATTACATTCAAAATTCAGTTAATTATATTCATAACTAATGGCTAGTTTTTTATGTCGTGGTGCGCTCAAACTCAGTGTTACGTGAAGAAAAAGCTATTGAATTAAAAAAAACATTTACTATGAAATATTGGGGTGTTAAATTCTTCCCCCATTTAGGAAATTGCATCATAGAAATTTTAGAATTTGTCTTGGGAACAACATAAAAATTCCCACATTTGAAAAAGAGTCAAAATAACTATCTTTTTAAAAGAATTAATTAGAAGTACAAAGGTCAACCGAGATAACCCACACTAGGAGTCCACGTAGGAAAACATGGATATGGAAGATAAAATAAGTGTCATGTTAAAGTAGAGAGTGGTAGAAAAAATTATTAAGAAAAAGTTAACAACAAGAAAACCACAATCACAGGATGAGATAAATGGACATTAGTTTCATAGAATCAATAGTAAATGAAAAACATATTTTGTATTATGTTCCATTTCATGATGATGCGGAATTTATTTATGAGATTGTCTAAAAACATATATTTATATACATATATTTTAACTAGAGTTTAATCATTTAATAAATTTTTTCAACTATCTAATCTTTTTTATCAAACGATGAGTATTCATGATGACTTGGTCACATCTGAATCACTAGAATCATCTTCTAGAGAATCACATAATCCACAAAGGATAAACTATAAAAATTTACCTTGTCTTTAGAAGTTAACCATAACCACAATGGTTATTACAAGATCATATGATCTCCAAAAAGGATAATCCTTTAGAGAATGAAATACTTACCTTAATTTCTCAAATTAAACAAACAATACATGAAGTACACATGGTATTCGTGTTATCCTTTTTCAAAAACTATATTTTATAATGCTCCCAAAGAGAGATAAATTCATCAAAATAACTATTACATAATTTCACCACAAATATTATCTCATACATTTAATTTTCATCCACAAATTTAATAACATGTAATTTCCTCAAATTAAAGGATCATATAAAACCAAATGGTTGTTTACAACTATATCAAAAATAGAAAACAAAATTATTCCAAAAATATTTTCTTTCATATAATAAACTGCAGGGTTAAACATAAGAGAATATTCTTCCAATGTAATCCCATTTGGAATGGTCACTAATATTTTAAACATTTCACCATACATTTATTTCCACAATGGTTCTTCCTTGACCATGGGGTTATCCTATAGAATAGGGAATTAAATCGGGTAATGCACAGGTCCTCTACATTTACGGAAAATGACTGTAACTTGATTCTTAGGATCATTTTTATTTTATTATACAGTACAATTCATTTTTACTCAGCAATTAATTACTTTATGGACATATTTTCCACACATATATCATTTATTCGTTCCACTAAGACACTTCTGTAGGTGTCTCCTTTCACATTTCTTGTATGATGGAAATTTACCTTTTGTTTCTCCATAGTCTCCACTATTGGATCTCTTATCATTAACCACCATTATATTCATTGTTGAGTATGGTATTTGGTTAATATATATGTTTTTGACCCTATTTATTGACAATTGATTCGGCATGAACATGATCTATATTAAACCTATCAATATTACATTTTTTTGCTTATTTCCTCCATCGTGCCCACATTGTACATCATGTTCAATGTTACTATGAATTCCTTGGAATCCAGCCATTGACTAACACAAGATATCCAAGTATGAGTTATCAAATCATTTAGAGAATATCATACCAAATTATTTTCAATCTAAAATACCTTATCATTAATGATGATTATTTATTCTCATCTGATATTAAAATCATTCAAATTTATTTGTAGTGAATTATCCTAAGAATATCCCCAGGAGTGTCGTAACCAAGAGTGCAACAATTCCCTTTATCATGCACCAGTTCTCATTTGATTCAATCTCAAAGCGGTGTTTTTGGGTTTTACACCTAGGTACATCTGTGACAATGGTTCCTCTACCTACTCGTATCTAGACATGGTTGTATTTCGTGGAAATAGGAGAAAATATCTACAACACCAAAATTCTAGGAAGTTAATCTATACTAATCTTCTAAGTATATCTTATGGATATGATATCTAATCAAAGATTATCTAAATCTAGTTTCCACAGTTCATACTAAACTTCCTCCAATTCCAACTGTAACACCCCGACCCCAAAATCCCAGAGTCGATTCATTATTATGTATCATTAGCATGATCACAAAAGAACATGTCTTGATAGACAAATTAGTTTAGTAGCCTTGGAAGAACCAGATACATTCATAAGGTTTACATTACATAACAAAATAGAAAACTACAAATACAATGATTCCAAAGAAAACACGGAGATCCCATAGGTTATCCCCACAGGTTAGTCATAATATACATCATCACATTCTAGGAAAAATAAAACATAGAAAGGGGTGAGCTCTGATGCTTAGTAAGGATGACAATATATCAAAAACATAAATAAATAAGCATAAACATTAATGGAAATGTATAAGACCAAAACAAAAGACTTTTAAACTTGAACATTGACATTATATGGAAATGATAAAATCAAATAATTCCATTTATTTATTCACATAGATATTCTACTAGTCGAATAATCACATGCAACATCAATAGCAACTTTCATAATGATGGAATGCATAATTCCAGCCTTCATAACTACATAGTCAAAGCCTTGTTCCATGACTAAAAATAAGATTTTGTCAAGGCCTTATTCCAAGACACTAGTTTGTCTCAAGAGACATACCGATGGATTGAGGATCTATAGAGGGATCCACCCTTCACTTACTAAGCCCAATTCATTCCTCATATTTAAAATATTACTTCATAACAGAATCATTCGTATTAAAAATAGAAAACAAAATGTCAATACGTTATCCACAAACCATGAATGGTATAAAAATATCACATCCACAGTCATACATAACTCAATAAATATAATATGGAATATTTTATTTTAATAGATTAACATCAATCTAGAATAATGAAGGATATTGACATATATGAAAATAATCTTCAATTCTATTTGAGAGAAATATCTCCCTTTTTCTTGAAATCATGTAAAAGTCACACTATTATTCAATAAGTTGTTTAAAAATAGATTTATTAATCACTGTGTCTCATACCACATTGAAACTTTTAAAATGACTATTATTTTAAAAACGTTAATGTCCATATAAATAAATCATTAAATTTTTTTTTAAACCATGTACATTAATGTGAGAGATTCAGAATAATAAATCATTAAAACATTTAAAATGATATTTTATTTACAGTTTCTAACCAAATGAGAGATGTTTGAATACAAATAATTGATATAATAAACACATTATAATATAATAAGAATAAATCATTTCATGATATACTATGTAAAATGACATTATATACACCATATAAAAGTTTATTGGTTCATAACAACAAAGAAGGATTGATGGAATTTAATGTGAGATAAAGTCCCTTATAAAGACAATATCCATAGGTTAAGGATAAATCAATGACATAATAATGTGTGAAAAATATAAATACACTCAATATGATTAGATATTCAGTGTAAATCAATCAGGGGACATTCGCAAATATTCTTTTAAAAACAAAAAAAATGAACAAGATGTTTAACTAAATAAAATAAGATTGAGTTAAAATTACTCCTATCAAGTTCATGACGATGACTTGAGAATTTATCCTTGGAGGGATTATGTTATTCAAAATTATATCAAAGAATGGGGAGTTAAAATTTCCAAAAAATTAATAAATAGCGATTCCACACGTAATCTTGGAGTAAAATAATTAATTCGGTATGCATAAAGCCCAATGAGTAGAAAATGAAATTTGAAATTCCATTGTCAATTTGGTAACTTATGAAACATACACCCTAGAAAATAAGAATCATTCAATGATGATGTAAATACCCATAAATTAAATTATATTATAAAAAGAATACAATCAGGGTCATTACATACTGCACACAAATAAAATAGTGGCCAATATAGCATGAATCTCACGGGAATAAAAGTGAGATGAAAAACACTAAATTCATTGAAAACAAAATAGTGGTGTGAAAAAAAGTTAATAAACACCCAATAAATCATTGAATACCATGATTATAAGGATAATAATGATAAGATATATCAAATGGCAGTGCACAATACACCACATGCATTAAATAATTGGCGAACAATGGAAATCTCACAGAGTTAAAAGTGACATAAGAAACCAATTACCTTGTACTTTTCCTTGGTCAATGTTACACTAATATCTTGTATAATGGTGAAATAATTGGTATTAAATTATTCAATAACCATATACATATATATTATATCATATATTATCTTCTAATATATTTATTATTGTATTATCGTCTTTTTGGATGTTAACTCATTCGTTCTACTTTATATGCTTGGTTACACAAGACTTGTTTGTTTTGGATGAGATATATCTTATTAATATTCAGAATTATATTTTGTCATTAAAAATTATTTTTAATCATCAAATGAAAATTATTCATGAATGGATACGATGGCTAATGAATCTCATCGTGTTTGCGGAGACGGTAATTCGTACGCACGCACGAGTGACAATATCATTATTTTGATATTGAAATCATATATAATTGGATGTTATATAATATATAAAGAATAATTATAATGATATATTTATTATTTACATTAATTATATATCATTGTTATACACATCCATATAACAATGTATTGAATAAGAACTACACCACGACGTGGAGAGGGTAAACCGTACGTACGCACGTTTGGTGACATGTCATTCAAATGATGGATCGAATAATGAATCTGGTTGTACCATATTTATAATAACGTCACTGTATATGGAATATACAGGAGTTGTTATTTTATAATCGAAAACACAAAAAAAAAGAGGATGTGGAAGAAGAAAGTATCTTGAAAGAGGTGATAAATAATTTACCTCTTCTTCGAGTTCCTGCTTTTGATTTGATCAAAAGGGCTCCATAAGATAGATTTCTAACTTAAGTAAGGAATCTATGATTAAGGGTGGAGAGTTAGGAGGATATTTGGTAATGTTTGGACTAAGAATAATGGCTTTGAATATTAGAATTAGAGTGAAGGGGGAGTGCCCTTTTATATGAGTGTAGTGGGGCACCATAAGAAAAGGTATAGATATTATTATATAATAAAATTATTTATTGTTTCTAATTGCTCCAAAATGATTTATTTAAAGTTTAAGGTGGGGAGAGGTAGAAAAACACGCATCCAAAAAGTTTTAGAAAGGTTTTAATCACTATATTAACTTTATATATTAGATATAACTCTTAGTTAAATAGTTTGACATTTACCATGACTCTTTGTATTTTTATATTATATGGTTAATAAAATAACTATATAATTTCACGTGAACTCCAAGTGGTTATTTAATGATAAAAATATAATTATATAAGTCTTTTGGCAGATCCTTATATTTTTATGAATAGAAAAAAATTAATAATACAATATTTTTTTCAAAAACTATTTTTTTCAATTTTTACACTATATGATATTTTTTATTTCCTATTATTATAAAAACATTATTACTTCCATGAAAAATCATCAAAATATCCCCAACATGTCATATTAAACTAGAAAATTAGTTCAATTCAATAATAGTCTCAAATTACATTTATTTGGATATTTATAATATCAATGATTTTAATATTTCATTTACTAGGTATTATTTCATCATCATTGTGTCATAAATAAATTAAATTATTTAATGTATAAAAAATATAAATAAAATACCATTATGAAGGAAATATTATTATCTATATTATTAATATATGTAGTCAAATTTATCTTATGTGTAACCCTATATTAAATTTTTTTTTGTTATTTAACTTTGAATTTAACACTTTTAACTATTCTATGAATAAAATAATAATAAATGTTCAAATATATTCCAAGTGAACCTAAAGGATCATATTTTATTCGTAACATTTTTTTCGGTCGAATTAAAATTATCCAATATAATTAGGACATGTGTTATGGTAATAATAATATCATGTTTACCCTTAATTACCTTATTTACTTATAATCGTGGAAAATAAAAGTAAAAAGTTATTATTCACCAAAAATTATTTTCATCTTATTGAACAAAATTTTACTTACTTATATCAATAGTGTCTATAATATTTTTGAAATTAAACATAAAAAAGTGATAAAATAATGTTTTAGGTAAATTTGTAAATGCTCCTAAGAGGTGGGTAAAAGACGGTAAAAAGTTCAATTTAATTTTTTACATCTAATTTTATTAAAAAATCATCTAATAAATTATATTAAACATATATAGATATTATATATCTATTTTGACTGAAAATAAATTTAAATAAAATAAATAATCCTTTAAATAAAAATCCAGTTTTAAACTATAACGTAGTCTATTTCACTATTTATCAAAAATTGAATGTTTTCAGAAAAATGCCGAAAATTTAACCAAATTTAATTTGGATATTAAAAATTCAAAAATGAATCATATTTTTCCAAATTAAAGATAGATATTTTTCATTAATTATTTTAAAATTATTCTCCATTGTCAAAACCGAAAAGTAGGTTTTTAAAAATTAAAAACTATAAAAAAATTGACATTTGTTTATGTCAAATTTTATTGTCGAATTACATATAATCACTTAAATTGTATTAAATTATAAATATATAATCTAATTATACTTCCAAAAAATTCACATACATAATTTAACTATAAATTATTTCTATTACAAAAATTTTCTCAATTAAAATTTTGTATTTTGAAATATTCATCAATATATAAAAGTTATTAAAAAAGTACCAAATATTTATCCAAAATAAATTTTTATGTCCTGATTCTAAAGAAGAATTTAATTCCATTATGTTGAAAAATAAAAATTGTCAAATATTTGTTTTAAAAAGGTTTTTCCATTAAAAGGTGGTAAAATTGATTTCTTTTTAAAAATACTACTTTTATCTGAAAAATTGAATATGTTCATATATTATATCTATGAAACACATAGTATGGACTCTTAAATTATATAGAGTATATAAAATTCAAAATTTAGTTAACAGTATTCATAACTACTTTTGAGTGAGTAGTTTGGTATGTCGTGGTGCATACAAACTCAGTGTTGTGTGTAGTGCAGGATATTGTATTAATGATAATAACGTGCTATGAAATATTGAGGTGTTAAATTCTTCCCCCCTTTTGGAAATTTATTCTTTTAAATTTTAAAATTGGGAATGGTTACTTCATTTATGGTAACACATAATAAAAAGAGTCAATATCACTATCTCTTTAAAAGAATGAAAGAGAGGTACAACGGTCACCCGAGATAACCCACACTAGGATTCCATTTAAGAAAACATTGATATGGAAGTTAAAATAAGTGTCATGTTCTAGTGGATAGTGATAGAAAACATGATTAGGAGAAAGTTCACAACAAAAAGAACCACAAACTTGTATTGAGATAAATGTTCATTAGTTTCTTAGAAGCAAAAGTAAATGGATAACATTTTTTGTTTTAAGTTCCATTTCTTAAAGTTGAGAAATTTATTTATGAGATTTCATAAGAACATAAAGAGATATATTTAGTTTTTATGTAGATTATCATCCTTTAATAAATTTATACAACTAAAACATATTTTTTTTTCAAATGATGAGTATTCAAGATGACTTGGTCACATCGGAAGCGCTAGAATCAACTTCTAGAGAAATACATAATCCACAAAGGATATATTATATATATTTACATTCCCTCTATAGATTAACCAACACCTAAATGGTTAGTACAAGATCAGATGATCCCCAAAAAGGATAATCCTTTAAAGAAAGGAATACTTATCTTAATGTATAAAATTAAACATAAATACCTAAAGTTCAATAAAATCCATTCAATAATAAATTTTCCTTAAAATCCATCAATATAATCTAAAATAATATTGAAAACAATAACATAGAAGAATTTTATTAAATAGTCTTTCAAGATAAATTGTATTTCCAAATAACATCGACTTCTATTAATGTCACATACTTAAAAGTAATTAACATAATAACATATTCTATATGATAGGTTATTTATTTCCATAAATATCCTGATAAATTATAAATCCATAATAAAAACATAGATAAAAATTTTAAAATTACTCTTCAAATGAAATCCCATAGTATTCTACTTTCCTTAGTCATATAAATTTCCCAAAAGAGAGAACATATTTCAAAATAACATTAATAACTTACTCACTAAATAATTTTCCAATTCTAAAGATATCCATTTGATAAGACATAAAATCAAAAATCAACTTATTATTGATCAATAAAATCATTTAACTAAAAATAATTACTCATACTAACCAGGGACATCACATAGTCTAGTGGTAGGCGATAAATCCCATTCCCACTATGTTTGTGGGTTCGATTCCTACAGCATTGTCTGATGTGATGGGTTGTCAAATGGTCTGTGTGTTGACCATTTTTAGAAACTATATTTTATAACTTTCCAAAAGTGATAGAAATTCTTCAAAATAACTATTACATAATTTCACCACAAATTTTATCTCATACCTCGCATTTTAATACAAAAATTAAATAAGAAGTAATTTCCTCAAATTCAAGTAACATATATACCCAAGTGGTTATTTATGACTATATCTATAATAGAATACACAATTATTCCAAAAATAACCTTTTCACATAATAAACTGCAAGCTTACACATAAGAGAAAAGTCTTCCAAAGTAATCCCATCAACAAAGAGCACTAATTGTTATAAACATTTCACCGTCCATTTATTTCTATATATGTTCTTCCTTGACGACAGGGATATACTATAGAATAGGGAATTCACTCGGGTAATGCCCAGGTCCCCTACATTTACAGAAAATGAATGTAAATTGATTCCTAGGATCATTTTTATTTTCATCCATAGTACTCTTTATTTTTCCACCAAATTTATTTACATTATGTACTTATTTCCTACAGATAAAGTTTTTATTTGTTCCACTGAAACACTTATCTAGGATTCTCCTTAAACATTTCATGCATGAATGAAATTGACTTTTATTCTCTTCATGGTCTCAACTGCTTCTGCTCTTATCATTCACCACATTTCTCTTCATTGTTGAGTCCAATATTAGATTAATATATATTTTGTTTTCATATTTTTGGAAAACTGATTCGTCAAGAACATGATATATTTTACAAATATCTACATTCCAATCGGTTTCACAATTCCTCTTTTGTTCCCACCTTATACATCATGTTCAATGGTACTATGACTTCCTTGGAATCGAGCAATTGACTAACACAGGAATGAATAGTGTATGTAATAAAATCATTTAGAGAATATCATTACACAAATTTTTCAATGTAAAAGACAGTTGGATTAATGACTTCTATTTATTATCATATATATTAAAATCCTTCGAATCATTTTGTAAACAAAATGTGAATTATCCTAATCGTATCCCCCGAGAGTGTCGTAACCAAGAATGCAGCAAGGCCAATCGTCATGCACCAGTTCTAGTTTGAGTCTAGATCAAAGTGGTGTTTTCGGGTTTTACCCTTAGGTACATTTGTTTCAGATCCACCTCTACCTACTCGTATCTACGAAGGTATGTATTGATCGTAAAACTCACAAAATCTCTACAATAAGAAAATTACTGGATGCCCTTATATATTAATCCTCAAACTCTATCTTAGAGCTATGTGCTCTAATCAGAGATTCTCTAAATCTAGTTTCCAAGGTTTGTATTAAACTTCCTCTGATGCCAACTCTAACACCCCAACCAGAGAATCTCAATGTCGGTGCATTATTATATATCATTGACACGATCACAAAAGATCATGTCTTGAAAGACCGATTAGTTTCGTAGCCTTCAATGTACTAGATACATTAATAAGGTTTACATTACATAATAAAATGGGAAACTACATCAACATTTTTTCCAGATACAACACTGACATCCCATTGACTATCCCTATAGGTTAGTCATAATATAATTTTTCGCATCCTTGGAAAAATAAAACATAGAAATGGGTGTGATCAGATAATCAATAATGATAACAATATTGCAAAAAACATCCATACATAAGCACAATAATTTAAGGAAATGTATATGACTAAAACAAAAGCCTTTTAATCTTGAAGTACAACACAATATGGAAATGATAAAATCAAATAATTCCATTTACATATTTTCATGGATATTCTACTAGTTTATTTATCACATACAATATCAATAGCCACTTTCATAATGATGGAATGCATAATCTCAAACTTCATAACCACCTAGTCAAAGCCTTTTGCCAAGAATACAAATAAGATTTTGTCAAGGCCATGTGCCAAGACACTAGTTTGTCTCATGAGACCTAACGATGCAACGAGGAGCTATATCGGGCTCCATCCTTCACCTAATAAGTCCATGGAATTTCTCATATGAAATGATTGAAACATAACAAAAACATTCGTATTAAAACTTGCATACGAAATGTCAATACGTTGTCCATAAACCATGAATGGTATTAAAAAAGCACATCCACTGTCAATCATAAGACATTCAATACAGTATGGAAGATTTTATTGTAACAGATTAACCTCAATTTAGTGTATTGAAGGATATTGACATAGATTAAAATAATCCTCAAATCTATTTTATGTAAATATCCCCCTTTTTCATGAAATCCTTTAAATGTCACACTAATTTTAAAGAATCCATTTAAAATTAAATTCTTCAATCAAAGTGTCCCATAACACTTTGAATCTTTTAAAAGGAATTTTAATTTTAAACCATTAATATATATATTAATAAATCCCAAAAACCATTTTTAAAACATGGACATTAGTGACATGAGAATGAAAATCAAATGTATATCATAAAAGGACATAGAAATGATTTTATATTTAACATCATTTTACTAGGGATTTTGATACATAAGTGTGTTTTAAACACATATAGGAATTTGAAATTTAATTTCCATGGGATTAACTAAAGAAATGAGAATGAAATTCCTGGTAGAAATGGCTTCACACAATGATTTCATATTTAATTGCCTTGATGATTTATGTTTTGGTATTAATATATTGATTGGATACAAAACGAAAAATATTTTCCAATGTGAGGATTAAAAATGCATGTATTGTTGTCATTTTGAAAATGGGTCAATTTTCAAAACATGGTGGACTTTTCAAATGTGTTACACCATGAGATGTTTGAACATGGTGAAAGAATAGTTTTGAGTGTTTGATTGATATTTAATTTGAAATTTTAATCCCATTATTACTAATGGAGTGAGACTTATTGATGTTTTTATGTTTATAGAAGTGGAACTAGGTAGGTGTCGAAGAGGCCATCCAGAGGAGCCTACATAAAACGTGGTTTCACATGAGCCCCATTTGAACCAGTAGCTAGTGTACTTTATAGTGATCCATTTCAATGGAGTGGAATGTTGGAATAAAATAAATGAGAATATGAATATGGAATTTTTAGTTATTTTAAAAAATTCATCCATTTTATTGGTAATTAATAATTATAAAATGAAGAGTCATTTATGAGGATAATGTATAAGATATTTGAATTCCTAGAAATTTTAGTGGAATTGAATGTCAGGAATAAAAATGAATTGATGGAAGATCATTCACTTCAATTTTCAATGTTGGAGGACCATTCCTAAATGGAGAAAGGGATGACATGGGAGGGATTTGAAGAATAGTTTACCAAACAATTCAACACTCATATGTTCATAATTCAATGCAAATTATATTTCATTCGTGTAAATCGAATGAACCTATCAACAATTGAATATGAGACTTTGATTATGAACATAGTGTGGTTTTCACCTGAGGTGGTTGGTAGTACATCATTGAAGGCACTCATATTTGAAGCTGGTTGAGGAATGAAATTCATTCTAAAAAAGTGTTATAAATAACTGATTAAAAATAAATTATTGATTAAAAAATAGTAGAAGCAAGTGATATCTTGGGGGATATAAGAGGGTGAAACATGTTTGTGCCCATAAGAAATGAGTAGAACTCTAATGATGGGTTCAAGTTGAATATGAACACATGTTTCCAGGGTGGGAGTATGGATTTAAATCTGATGGCATAATTTTTGAATTTCCTTCCAAAGCCTCAAAGTAAGTAGGGTTGTTTTCAGGGTGGTTCAAAAGGCCACATCATGCGGGTTTATGGGGAACAACCTAGAGAATGTTATAAATGTAAGTAGAAGTGGAATAATCAATGTAATTGTTATATTGATTCGAGTATGGTTGCTCATGATACACATATGGGGTAGCAGGTGTCTTATGAATCAATATTCTGGGAGTAGTATCATACCCATTATAAAAAGACAAATGATTAGAATGGTTATTCTAGGAACACCACAACTCCTTATAAGGGAAATAAAGTTATCATTATTGGAAGAATGTAGTTTTTATGAGCTAACCAAGTTGTGATGGATGTTTTTTCAGGACCATCGACAATACGAGGTATAATTATTTTAAATTCTATCATGATGAAAAAATTCTATTATATGGATGTTTCATATTCTTTTATTTACTCTTTTGTTGTTAGTATTATTGGATTAACTATGGAAACAATTCCTTCTGTTTTTAAACATCAATATTATCTAGTTTAAAAAATATATTGATGCTTCTTGTGTTGATAAGGCCTTATAGATGTGTATGGGATTATGTTAATGTTGGATTTCACAGTTCTTGAAAAAATGATAATGATATAATCCATTGAAAGTATTGTTTAGAATGTTTTAAGATCACATCTATGGTTATGTGGTAATGATTAGTTTCATGATAGGGGATGTTCTTGAAAATCACTTCATAGAAGAGACGAATGAAATTATAGGTGTAACATGAATCTTGGAACCAGGTGTTGGCCTGATCTCATAACACAATGCAGCATTATCATTAGAATAAATGGAAGTATTTTAACAAAGCTATTTTCTAGTGGTATTTGATCAATTATTGGATGTATTTTTGGAATAATTCACTTGGTTTCCACCCATTAGAGAAGTAGATGTTAAAATTAATCACTTCCTATGGACTATTAGTATCTCACTTCTGACACAGTTGATGGAATTAATTGAATAGATGGAATTGGTGGTGGATTATGAGGAGTTAGAAAAAAAATGTTTCATCTATCAAAGAACATCATCGTGAGAATCATTACTTCCATTTTTTAGAAATGGTGGAAGAAACTATTATGATGTGTGTTGATTATCGTATAATTAACTATTTTATGATTATGAAACATTATCATGTTCGACATATTGATGATTTGTTTGATCCATTGAGGGGAGAACAGTGGTTCATCATGATTGATGTGTGGTATGGATATCATCAATTGTCAGCGAGGATATATGATATTCCAAGAACAACCATATAATGTAAAAACGACCGTTTTGAGTATGTGTTTATGCCATACTGGCATATGAATGCACCAATGGTGTTCATGGAATTAATGAATAAGTTATTTCAAATAATTATAGATTCTTTATTTGTTGTTTTGTTAAAGACATGTTTGTGCATTTTAGGACAATGGTGGATCCTCCAAAACACTAGGTGATAGTGTTAGGGGACTTGAGAGATCATCATTTATATTAAAAATTGTTAAATTTTAATTTTGTTGGATATACATGGTTCATTTCATTGTCCATGTAATATTTGTAATTTGTGTTTCTGTAGATCCAGAAAAGATGGAGGGAATTATTTAGTGGAAACTGCCAAAGAATGGTTCTGAGATATGGAACTTCAATGGTCTATCTGGGTATTATAATCATTTTTTTGACTATTTTTTAGTATTGGACTTATGAATGGATGCATTGACTATAAAAAATTATCCATTTCAATGGATTTTGAAATGTCAAAAATAAATTGAATATCTTAAGAGTATCCTTAAATCAGCACAAATATTGGAGTTTCCCGAACCAAGCAAAGGGTACGTGTGTTATTGTGATTAATTATGATCAATGATGGGTTTTGTTTTAATGAAATGGGATCATGTGGTAGCATATAGATCATATTATTTGAGTTTTCATTATAATAAATATCAAACAGATGATTTGGATTTGGCAGATGTGGTTTATGTTATGAAAATTTGGCGTCATTACCTCTCTAGTGAGAAATTCGTGGTCTTTACTAATAATAAAAATTTAATACATATTATCTCCGACTAATACTATAACATTAGGAGTATAATATGGATAGACTATATCCAGATTTTTGACATTTAACTGATGTACACAACCCAAAATGGAAATATTATGGAAGATGCATTGATAATTAAGTCATATGATTAGGTGGTGAAACATGAATCATATCAATGGTAGTTGATGTTGGATACTACTGAGATGCAGTATAAATGATAGGAGAGGGTGATAGAGATATATTCATTCTAGTTTCATTAATTCTATCCATGGATGGTTTGGTTAATTAGGCACTGATGTATTATCCAGGGTTAATGGAAATGTGGTCAAAACCTAATGGTGGGGAGACCATTTAGGGCTATAAGCTGAATGACCATTCATTTATGTGTTTTCAGAATCTTGTGGTTGTAACATTGTCTTATCATGAGAAAATTATCATGGCTTATCATTATTACATATGCTATTTCTATCATAGAATTCCAAAAAAAATTATGCCTTGTTGAATGGGTAGTTTTGGTGGGCCAGTTTAAAGATGAGAGTGCAGGATTCGTTTCAAGAGGCATTTCTTTTAGCAAATAATGAAGAGAATAACTGGTTGAAAAGCGTGGTTTAATCATTACCCATCCCTGTATGGAAATGGTAACCGATAGATATGGATTTTGTTACAAGACTCCCATAAAAAGTCAATAAGCATGATGCCATATGGGTGATAGTGTATCCGCTCCCAATGTCATCCCATTTCATTCATATTTTTGAATTTCATTCATTGGAGGATATATATGACATCTATATATGTGATTTTCTGAAGATTCACGGTGTTCCAGTTTCAGTTTTATCTAACAGAGAACTGAGGTTCATGTATTATTTCATGAAATCCTTGCAACAAACCCCTCAGACATAGTATATGATGAGCATGACGTATCATCCTCAGATGGATGAGCAGTCTGAGAGGGAGATAAAATCATTTTATGATATTTTATGGGAATTTTGTGATGGATTTTGGTGGTTCATAGGACGATCACATTCCATTATTCGATTTCTCCTACAATTACACTTTTCTAACCATGATACATACGGAACTATTTGAATAATTTTATGGGCGTACTTATCATTCTCCACTTTTTTGGTTGGAAACGAGTGAGACCTTTATGATTGGAACAATAATTGTCCATGAAACTATGGAGAAGATCATGTTAACTTGGATGAGAATTGGGACAACTCAGTGACATTGGAAATCCTATGTGGATAATCATCGACAACCATTATCATTTGAGTTGAGTGATCTTGTGATCATGAGAATGTCTCCTAGGATTGGAAATTTAATGTTTGTGAATAAGTGTATGTTATCTACAAGGAATATTAGGAAACATGAGATACTTTCATGGTTTGTATTGATGTCCTATTGGTTGGCCTTTACACAATGATTTCGTGAAGGGAACTATGTGTATCATGATTCTCATTTGAAGAAGTCTCATCCAAATCATGTCGATGTGATTTGATGGAATAATGTTTACATATATCTAAAATCATAATTAGTGCATGTGCTAGTGTGGATTGGTTATAGGAAATGGAAAGTCTATGATGGTAAAATCATCATTCTAGTTTAGGTTTTTTGTTGCATCGTCAGAATTAGGAGGTGACGTGGGAGCAGGATAAATAGATGACAAATAAATGGACCAAGTTCTTCCAGAAAAGCAATTTTTTCAACTATCTGAGGAACAAAATTACATTGGTGGGGAGAATTTATCACCCCCCCCCCCTTTTTGAGGATTTTAACCCATTTTATGACCATTTAGGTGGTTAAATTAGTGGGGTAATTATTGGGAGTGTTTTGGAATGTTTTGGTATTCTTTTTAGGATTTTTATGTGGAGAAATATTAGAGATTTGTTTTTGGAAACCATACTAGATATCTAGGTAACCATGAATGTGGAGGTAGTGGGTGTCAAACAGAGTTCTCAAGGATTGTCAAACCTAGAAGGGTCCCTCTAGAGGTAGGTGTAATTGAAAAATTTGTGCATTGTTTTCCTAACTATGTGACCAAACCATGCGAGGCATTACAAAGTGTTTTTTAAATGGGACCACTCAAGATATTTCCTAAACACATTATCTCTTATAACATACGAAACCTACGTGGATGGTGGTATTATAATAAAAGAACATCATAGAAATATTATAATCATTTTTTTTTTTGAAAAATGATGAAAATTCCATAAAATAATAATTGGAATATTCCTTAATGAATATTCCATTATTCATTATGAAATTACTTATATAGAAACAAAAAATCATCCAAATAGTATGGAAATAAATTTCGTTTAAATTAATGTTCTAAACATATACTGAAATATTCTATGTATTTAATGGTCAAAAATTGTCAGAAATTAATTCATTAAATCATTTGATAATTTTTAGAAAATAATTTTATTAAATTTAGTGATAATATATATATGTATTAGAATGATTCATGAATGAGTAGAAAAAAGCTAGTATTCCATAGAATGATTATCTTTATATAATTATCACATAATGAGATGAATATTAATGGAGATATATAATTTATATATTCAAAAACAGATCATAAAATATATAGTATGTAATATAAAAATATCAAATAATTTCAACCACATAGACATAACCATTTACAACCCCTAAAATGATGACATTATGAAGTAAACACATACCTCAGGTACAACAACTATTTTACATGTTACATCATCATATAAAATAAATTATGATATAGTAGGCATATTTTTAATACCATTAATTATATATATGATACAATATTCTATTTCCCAAAAATCTTTGAATTACATTTTTTCTTCAATTCACTGTAAAAATTAATGGTATATGTAATTCAGATTTCATTTTTTTCATTTAAGTTCTGGATCGATAGTTTTGATACATATTCATTGATCATAGTTACATCTTCTACATAATAAATTTACAAATATTAATATCATATATGTTAATTATATAAATATTTATCATAATATATTAACGAATGAAATAGAGTAATTAATTACCATGTTCATGGGGAATGTCGATATAAGTACACATGGATGATGATTTGACATTTCGACTAATGGAATGAAATGAAGTGATTTTAACTATTTGGATTCTAATTTAATTATCATATTTTCCTATATTTTTATACATAACATAATTTTATACCATGAAATGTTGAAATGAGAAACGAATAATATATCTTTTAAGAGGTGGTATTCCTAACATTCACATGTGTAACACAATCATTTTAAATATGGTGGATATTTGGTGGATAAGGGTGGATTAATAATCATAATAAAATTTATGTATTTTGAAAAACATTGTGTTATTATGTGATTATAACTAATATAAGTATATAACTGCTTAAATAGGATTTAAAAATTAAATGATTAGTTAATGTGACAAAATATTTTTTCAAATAACTCATTCATATATACCATTAAGGATCATGTGGATTGTATTTTTTAAAGAACAAAAAAATAGAATTTCTAAATTGATTAAAATATAAGTAATTCATTCTTATGTATAAGTATTCAAAATGATCAATTATTAGACTATAAGGTGTTATATGGTTTATATATAATAAACCAATATTTTTTTGATTTTTCATCTCAAATTTGAACCAATATATTTTGGGTTATCCTATTACATAACCTATTTTTAACGTAACCCTATATATAACCATTTAAATAATAATGGGCTATAATATTACTTATAATGTATATAATGGCATATAATTAGATATGATATTACATTTTAAACAATAAAAAACCCCCATTACATCATGCAATATAACAAGGATTTCAAAATAAATTAGTAAAAAATAATTTCATAGGGCATAATTTTTTTCATTTTGGGATATATTATTTGAGTTTGAAATTAATAATAAAAATATAGTTTCCTAATTCGAATATAGTTTATTTACCCATCACTCATATTTAATTTTCTAACAAAAAATTCATGAAAAAATATAACTCACTCATATAATATTACAATTATATTTTTGAATCCATATATTATATTTTTCAATTAATATAAGAAAAATGATTCCACTATGATAATGATTCATTTTTATTAAATAAACCATTAATATATATAAAACATGTGTTTTCCCATATTTTAACACATATGAGGTATTTAATATTTATATATATTTAATTTTAAAATATTATTTATATCATGTTTTATATCGGAAAAATTTATGGAGATGTTTCCATAATGAAATTGAATTCCAATCCTTAGTTGAAGTGGGCCAATTTAAAATTTTACAATAAAAATAAATTTAATAATTTGTGACACTACAAGTTATTTTCAATCATGGATTACCTGATTATCCTTTTAATGTGGTGATATATTTTACCATGTTTACTAATATTAATTATAAATTAATAAAATTACATATTTTTAAAATTTGGATCTCTTATTTCTAAATATGGAATTCATCTTCAAAAGTATAATATGTAAATGTGGAAAAAATTTACTTCAAAATAAGTGATTATATATGGTGAAATCACCCCAAGAAAAATAAAATGTTTTAGCATAATAAATTATTAGTTATTATCCAATGGATAAATAAATTATTAGATGAATGATAAAAAAATTACGTGTCTGGAACCGTCCTAATGGGGACCATGAAGTGACTACCAAATCCCTCCACTTATTGGATATTGGATGTTGACTAGAACAGAGTCAATTTAATAAAAACATGGGAGGCATTGTCAATGTACTAGTACAGACACACATATCCAAACACACAAATTTTGAAATCTATAAAAGCTACGGAGGAACTAATACGTGCATACACTATAACCCATACAAATGAGTAAAACAAAGTCTAAAGAGTGGAAATTAAACTAGGAAGAAATACACGCCCACTAAAAGAAAGAGTCTAAAATCTACAGATCCAAACTTTTAAGAAATAAATTGGAACCGAGACAACTGCTCGTGGTTGTGGGAACACATTGGCCAATAAGGAAGCTCACAATGCATGATCTGATCATGCACCACAATGGATGTCATCAAGAGGATTCTCATCATCACAAGACATGAAATGTTAGGGAAAATCCATTGTAGGGGTGAGTATAATAATAATCAATAGAGTACCTTGAAAAACACAAATCAATAAAAATAGTTAAGTTATAGTCAACTCTAAATATATTATGTCAACAGAACAAAAATGAATAGAATCATTAAGATACACTCATAATCTAGCCATGTAGTATAAATGTAAGTTACAATGACCGCATACACACACTTCTTATTCAGTGTGATGATTCCATGAAACTCTGGTCTAGGATAAATCACATGAGGAGTCATATATCTCGAATTATGTTCATCTGAGAAGTATGTATTTTTGGGAATTTTCATGAGATTGATAGGTGCACAGATAGATTTGAAGAGAGAAAACAAATGCACTCATACCATGAGAACACACAATTGATTGGAGAAAGACCATAATACATGGATAAGTATCATTATCAGGGCCTTGGTGTATAACACGGCTCACCCAGATTCACCTGCTAAGTATTGGATCAACATTCTGTATGATTGTTATCCTCAATACGTGACTCTATCTATGGCCAAGAATGTGTAGAGGATATTTCTCTAGGTCTCTGGGAGGTACTCTGACACTATCCAGAAAACCCTACTATAGGGATCATACTCCTATGGAAGGAAATGATTTCTGACCATTAGAGGAATGAGAAAAGGGGCCACTAACCCAATAGAATCATATCCACGGTATGGTTGAAAATAGTTTCATTCCATGTTTGTGGTAGTACAAGGCATGTGTGAGTGTCACATGCTATGTCAATTGACCCTGGGTACAACCTGGATGAAATGACCCATGTCATAAATCATGTCCTATGGAAAAGGGTATGCATGGAATTTAATAATTCTAACACGTTGTGACCTTCTATCTGGGGGCTGCTCTATGTACCCTGTCGATGTGCCAAAACAAGGATTCAATCCATGTCTTCCACGCCATGTACCTGTACATGAGATTCCTTACATAACCATCATGGTATGGTTGTGTGGTGGAGAACTTGTTTTATACTACACCACATGTCTATGTATCACATGATATATGTGTTGATTCCCACGTAAGGACCCACACAATATGTTACAACTATCACACATAGTGTTATCTCTTCTTATCAACTGAATCCCTACACATCGTTGAATGGGTCCCATATGTTGTTTCCTCTAGGAAACACACTATGTTATTCATTTTACACAGCAAGGAAACCCTAGAATCAAATGAAACAGTCCAACACATTGTGTTATTTAAAGAAAATATTGTGATCTGCAGTATCTTCCAAAATCACAGGTTATTTGTTTGGCACTTTTGGTGACCCTTTGAGTCTCGATCCAGCCATTTTTTTCCATCAAACTGACAATCCATGTTTATTTCATAACCTCAAAGTCAATTCAGTATGTTTTAATCCTTTGATGATCTCAATAAACATGTTTTTATAATCCTCATAAATAAAAATTGATGAATTATTTCTCGACAACAAATTTATTTCATCATCTTCCATATTTTTACCAATGATCTATAATTTTGGATCATTTCTCAAAAAAATTATTTGAAACAATATGTTGTTCATAACCCCACAAACATGCAGATAACACGTAGGTAAAGGGGGGAAGAAATATAAATAGAAAATAAGGAATGTACCTATTAATTCATTCATCACAATATTAATAGTATATCATTAGAAGGATCAAATGGATAAAATCAAAATATGAATCGAATCAAACATGGTTCAATTCAAAAAAAAAACCGATAAAAGACTCTCCTGCTAGAATGAATGATCCACAGTTCAACATTGTCGTGTTTTGATCAATGATCATTTTTTGAATCCAATAACTAGGAATTAATAATCTAAATAACAACTCCCACCTCAATCATAAATGAAGTATGGTAAAGTGTTCTTCACTAATTTAGGTTTGATCTCATTGCACAATGAACCATGTGTCATCATTCATTGTCATTTTTTGAGAATTCTCTATGGTGGACCCCCTCAAATGCTCCATAGGATTTCAGGGAGTTTTCCATGGTTATGATCCTATCAATGGACTCTTGATTATTTTAAACCATAAATAAAATTAATGTGTCATTAAATTGTTTAAAAAAATATTAATTTATTTTGATTCAATTAAAACATCCAGAAATTATCTTTACCAGTCGACCTATGTCAGCCGATGTAATTCATCTCCTAAGTTATGTTCACTGATCATAATGAAACGGTTCCCTAAGATTTCTAATCTAAGAACCCATTTAAATGTTATTCAACTTTATCAGGAAAACTGCTCTCATGAGCAATTTAAAAGGTTAATTTATTTCAAACATTTCAATCGGGGACCCTAGGAATCAGAATCGCAGACCATTAGAAATACATTTATATAATTAATTCAATATAATATTTGAAAATAATACACAAAAAACAAGGTACATTACATTCTCCCCACATTTGCGCATTACTTCTCAATAAATCAAAAAAATCTACTTAAATAGATATGGGTACTAGGACCGAACAGGTGCCTCCCACCCCCACGTGCTATATTGTGGATTCTCATGCATTTATAAGAAAATAATAAAAGTAATCTCTCACCCTAGTCGATAACATGCAATGGATTAGGCTTGTTCCTCCTCACCCGTGACACATGTAATACATCATGTACTCAATGAAACGTCTATTTTAGAGATAGGATTTATGAAAAATTTCATACTCAAGGTACTATCATAAATGTTTCAACGATCCTTAAGGACAACATTCCACCTCTAGAAAAATATTTTTAACCCTCGACGAGATGAGACCCGATGGAAGACATGGTCTTGCTCTTCGAACTACAATGATCTCATTCATCTGTCACCAAAAGACTTATGTTTGATTTGTATAGTATACATATTATTATATATGATCTACACCATCTCATTGGTATCACACTTCTTCTTTGGACCCCTGAGTGCTGACTCATCAGGGTTGGTCCAGCAAAGAAGGGACTGGTAGGGTCGCTCATATAAAGTCACAAACTTTTCCATACAAATGGTGGTATTTTAGATTTTTTTGTACTCAAACTCCATCAGTGGTAGGTGGGTATCCCATATATGAATAATGTACAAGATATCGATGCATAATATATCCTTTAGAATTTGGATGGTTCTCTCCATATGAATACCTGTGTGGGGATGGAAAGATGTTCTCAAGCGTAGATGAGTACTAAAGGCCTCATGCAATCACTTACATAGTCTATATTTGAAATGTAAATCACAATATAATAGAATCATCAATAGTATTATATGAAACTAAATAATCTCTTTCACATAAGGGCATCCTTAAATGTCTTCAGAACTCTTCCCTCTAATAGCTGGGAAGCGGGCATACATATTTAGTCAGTCGGCAAACATCAAGATGTAATCATGTCCCCTAAAAATTCTCGGTAATCCCATAAGAATGTCCATATAAAATCCTTCTCTAATCAACTATAGAAAATATAGGTTGTGTTATAATACTCAAATAACATGGAGTGTAGATGTAAAGTACTAGCATATAAGGCATCGAAAAATGAACACTACTTCTACCCTCTTCATTTCGGTCCACCAAAACTAACGTCAGGGGTCTCTGTACATTTTATATAATCTAGGATGTACCGCCAAAGGAGATGTTGTATATTTCCTCATAACATCCTCCCATGTTTCCATTGGAACATTTATAATTCATATGAACGTAACGATGTTCCCCCAACCATGTGAATATCCATAAGGATCATGTCCTACAGACAACTGAGCACGTAATGTCTCATAGTGGACATACCCTTGTCGTTACACCGTTAATAAAAATATGACTGATGTGGTTCATCCAATGAATGAACATATGATTCATCATACACATCCATGAAGGATAACTGTAGTTAGGCTAACTACTCTGATGTCTCACTCTAAAGCGTGAAACATGATCTGATGCCGATAGAATCTGCCTCAACGATCCGCTTCTGAAGTGTAAAGATGATCAAAATGTAATAATCTGTGAGGAACTATATACATTTACTCTTACATAGATTCATATCCTCCTATATGATGTACATGATGAACTTTTTGTCAATGTTGATGATAAGCTGCTCACCCATTAGGTAGTGCTGCCACCTCTTCAACATGGAGAATACCTATTCCAACTAAAGAACATGGTTCATGTATTTCTTCTCATGTGGCCTTTTTTAGAGTGACCCACATTTAATAACCTCTTGTATCTAAATTAGATGACACAAAAGGCCATTAACTAATTCGATACATAAAACTATATACTTGAAACTCTCCCATGGTAATCTCAATTTTTGGGCACTCATAAAACATTTACTTAATTCCTAGAAATCCAACTGGAAATTTTTCTTAAATATATAATGATGACCCTATTGAGTCAAATATTACATCAATGATGATATTTGGAAGAAATTAATATTGAATATTTGGAAATAACATAGAATCCCATAGAATTTCCGCACCTTTGTCATGCTCCGAGGTGGATCCCATTGTAACACCTCCTCAACCATGACTGGGTCCACCGCTAACCCATCTACTGAGAAAAAATGTCACAAAATGTGGAATTATTGTATCTATAACTATCACTTCATGATATTCACAAAAATAACATGCTCTTTGGGTGCATCTAGAACATTCTATATGTGTCTTGCATGCTCTTCCTCTATCACCGAGTACACAGGAATGTTGTCGATAAATACTACTAGGAACTAGTCTACCTATTTATAGAATATATAGTTAAAAAGTCTCATGGACACTAAATGGGTGTTTGTCACACCAAAAGGAATTATAACGTACTCATGGTGAATTTAGAGACATCTGAAAGTCATTTTCATAAAATTCATGTCACATACTCAATGACGATGATAACTAGGCCAAAGGTCATCCTTAATGAACCATAGTGCCCCTCTAAGATGTTCAATGTGGTCATTGGTCCTCGATATTGGATACTTGTTCATCCCCATTACCTGGTCTTGGTATCGATAATACACACAAACCCTCAAACTCTGATATTTAATCTTGGAAAACAAAAACATTTGTATTAAAACTAGCATACAAAATGTCAATACTTTATCCACAAACAATGAATGGTATAAAAATAGCACATATAAAGTCAAACATAACTCATTCGATTCAATATAGAAGATTATATTGTATCATATTAATCTCAATCGAGAATAATGAAGGATATTTACATAGATGAAAATAATCATCAAAACTAATTGAGAAAAATATTACCCTTTTTCTTGAAATCACTTAAAGTCACACTATTTTTCAAGAAGCCATTTAAAAATAGATTTTTGAATCAAAGTGACCCATACCACATTGACATATTTAAAAGTAGTTATAATTTTAACACATTAATGTCCATATAAATAAATCCTTAAAACCATTTTTCAAAACATGGACATTAATGAGCAAGATTCAGAAGAATATGAATTTAAAACATTTAAAAATGTTATTTTAGTTACAGTTTCTAACAAAAAGAGAGACACATGAATACAAATAATTGAGGTAATAAAAACATTGTAATATCATGAGAATAAAGGGATTCATGATATACTATATCAAAGTATATTATATAAACCATATAAAAGTTATTTGGTGTATAACAACAAAGAAGTCTCAATGGAATGTAAATTGAGATGAAATCTCTCATAAAGGTCGTATCCTTAGGTTAAGGATAAATCAACAACATAATTATGTGTGAAAAATATAAATACACTAAATATTATTGGATATTCAGTGTAAAACAATCAAAGGACACTCACACATATTCTATTAAAAACAACACCAATGAATTGGATTTTTATCTCAACAAATCGAGATTGAGTAAACATTTCTCTTATCAAGTTCTTACCGATGACTTGAGAATTTATCGATGGAGTTATTATGTGTGTAAAAAAAGTATATCCAATGAAAGGGGAGTGGAAATTATGACATAATCAAATGAATAGTTATTCCTCACATAATTTGGGAGTAAAATAATCAATGAAGTATGCGTAAAGCCGAATGAGTGGAAATTTAAATTTCAAATTCCCTTCTCGATTTTGTACCTTATGAAACATGAGACCATGAAAGAAGGATAATATTATGATGATGTAAATATCCATAAATTAAATTATATTACTTAATCAGTACTATTATGGGAAGTACACACACCACATGCAATAAATAACTGGTGAATAATGGGAATCTCATGGAATTTAATGTTGGATAAGAAACCCCTTACCAAGTCATAATCAACTGAGTTGTATGACCAAAAGTTAATAACCACCAAAATATTTACAGAATAACATGAATATAGATAGAATCATGATAATATATATCAAATGGCAGTACACAATACACCACTTTCAATAATTTAGTGGCGAACAATGGAAATCTCATAGAATTGAAAGTGAGATAAGAAAATCCCTTACCTTGTACTTTTCCTTGGTTGAGGGTGGTTTAACCTCCTGTACAATGGTTAAATAATTGTTATTAAATTATTCAATAATCATATACATTAATATGATATCATATATGATCTTTTAACATTTCTTTGTAAAAAATATCTTAGCATTATCGTCGTTTCGGGTGTTAACTTACTCATTTTCTTTTATATGTTTGGTTACGTAATCCGTTGTTTTCATGGATGGGTTGTATATTATTCATATCCATAATGATATCATGTTTTCAAAAATTATTTTTAAATCATAAAATGATAATTATACTTGAATGGATACGATAGAGAATAAATCTCATCACGTTCGTGGAGACGGTAGTCTGTACGCACGCACGAGCAACAATATCATTCTTTTAATATCAAAATAATATATAATTGGATGGTATATCATATATACATAATAATTATCATGTTATATTTATTATTTACATGAATTAAACATCATTATTATACCAATCCAAATAATAATTTATTGAATAAAAATTACACCATGACGTGGAGACGGTAAGTCGTACGTACGCACGTATGGTGACATGTTATTCAAAGGGTGTATAGAATACTGAATATGATTGTACCATATTTATAATAATATTAAAATATATAGGAGATATTGGATTCATTATTTTAGAATATAAATAACAAATAATGAAGAAGTGGAAGAAGAAAGAAAATTGAAAAAGGGTTGTGAAATCATTACCTCTTCTTCGTGTTCTTCCTTTTGATTTGATCAAAAGGGCTCTTTAAGTTGGATTTCAGATCAAAATAAGGCCTCTAGGTTGTAGTTAGGGATGTTTAGAGAGTATTTGGGCAGGGTTTGGCCGATCCTAAAAGCTTAAGGTGTTAATTAATGAGAAGGGTGAGTGCCCTTTTATAGGAGGGGTGAGGGGCACCTTTGTAAAAGCTAGAAATATTATTTTATAATAAATTCATATTCGGTTTCTAATGGCTCAAAAGTGTATTATTTAAAAATTAAGGTTAGTATGGGTCGAAAACCACTCATCCAATAGAATTTAGACAGTTTTGGGACATTATATTAACCATATCTTTAAGTTTTAACTCTTAGTTAATTAGTTTGACACTTACCATGCCACTTTGTATATTTATATTATATAGTTAATAAACATAATATATACATCCAAGAGATCCCCAAGTGGTCCATTAATTATACAAATATTATGATATAAGTCTCTTGGCCGAACCATAGATTTTTAGGAATTTAATATCAATTAATAATATAATATTTTTTCAAAATCACTTTTATGTCAATTTTGACACTATTCAATAATTGATTTTTGTAAAAATCATAACAGAATGATTACTTCTAAAAAAGTAAATTTAATCAATAATAAAATTTCATATTATCCCATAAAATTAGTTTCATTCATAAAAAGTTTCAAATTATATTTATTTAGGTATTTATAATATCAATTATTTTAATTTTTTACTATTATGGTAAATACTGTGTCATCATTGTTTCCAAAATAATTTAACTTATTTAATGTATAAAAATTATAAATAAAATATCATTATGTAGGAAATCTTTTTATCTTTGTAATTAATATTTATATTCTAAAATACATCATATATAACCCTATGTAACAATTTCTTTTCTAAAAGATATATGCTTGTGTCATATTTATATTCATTTTAACTTAATTAAAATAAAGTGTCCCTATCACTTACAAGTGGATTCATGGGGTCCCAAAATCGACCCAGAGATTCCCAGGGTCGTCCATGTATAAACCAATAGGTTTAATACATGTTTTAGTGTAATTTAGTGTTATTATAATATAATTTGTTTAACCCTTATTTACCGGATTTACCATAAACCATGGTAAATAAAATATTTACCGAAGTAATTATTCAAAATGTCGAAAAATAAATGATACCTATTTACACAATATGAATATCATGATTCCAAATATGGAATCCATTTTTCCAAATTAAAAACACATAAGTGGCAGAAATTAATTTAATATTAATTCCCGTTGTTAAAACAAAAAGCGTGTTTTTTAGAGATAATAGCCATCAAAAGATTGACACTTTTTTATGTCTGTTTTAATTGTAATGTTATGTACAATGACCAAAATTGTATTAAATGGTAAAAATATATTCTAAATATACTTTAAAACCACTCAAATTAATAATCTATAAATATAAATTATTTTTATTAAAAATGTTTTTTTAATTATAATTTAGTAATTTTCGCTATTCATCAAAATATGAAATATATCTGAAAAGTACCAAAATTTCACCCTAGGATAATTTCGATATTCTGAATCCAAAAATGAAGCTCATTTTGAGAGATAGAATTTATAAAATTTCAAAAATAAGGTATTATTATTCATAATGGCTAGTTTGATTGGTTGTGGTGTGTTAGAATATCGAAGTTGCGTACAATGCAGGCCATTGCATTATTCAAAGGGAAACATAACGTAGAAGCATGCGGTGTTACAAATGTCACATATACCTTTTCATTTAATGCAACCAACACAGCCACTAGGAGGAAAATGAATTCCCTTCAACCCTGACATTCTGACCAGTTCCATCTCATCCATCATCGGCCTATCCAGCACATCAACATAAGTGGCCATCTTATATAATAAAACCTAAGAATGATTATATGATCGAATCTCCGACAAGAATCATTGTGCCTTCATCTTCTTATTAGATACAATCTGATGAGAAAACTGCACCATCTCAGTAAAGTGATATGAGTAATGAATCATTGTTTTGTCTGCTTGATCATGCTTTAAAAACTCCACATCCATGGCCAACACCATTGATTTCATATAGCACTAGATAATGAAAAGAACCTTGAAATCATTCCAATCCATTACCCCGTGTTTCCCAGTTATCACCATTGTGTCCCACCATCTCTGACTTGGTCCCTCCAGCATTAAGAAGGCCCACTTCACCTTGATCACATCAGGTGTCTCCAAGAACCCAAACAGACTTTTAATATTAATCATCTGTTTCTCAACATGATGAGGGCTAGAGGATCCTTTGAATAATGTTTCCTTGTGTCATAGGAACTACTGTGAACAACTTTGAATAATATCACTAAGAGGATCCATAGCATGATCCTGATTATAAATAAGAGGTGGTGCCTGTCTCAAAGCATGTACATTGCGAACAATAACCTCAACCAGACTCGGATCCACAAAAGCACTCACTTGCAGTGATTCAGCAGTAGCCTCTTTTTGGATCTGATTACCACTTATTCTTGGAGGCATGATAGTACACATCATCATTAAATAAAAAATATATATTATATTATCATTAAAACTGATTAAATATGAAACCATATATTAATAGAATAGATAACAATGATTTGGATTCAACTATATCCAAATCAAAATAGTGAAAATTCTATAAAAAATCTACATGTCGTATTTCCCTAACTAACCCTAGTGACATAATTTTCATTGGAGTAAGAGATGGAATGTCACTCATTCACAACTACTTCCAAAGTGTCGACAAGAATACTCACATGAATACTATCATCAAAGAAAGATACTTAAATTCCCTCTTACTTCATTTTGTCATGAACCAACCTGAGTACCCAGGTAACACAATGACTGAGGCGACCCCGACATAGCCTAAAGGGCATTCCTGATCCCCACATGTCAGAAACTAGCACCATGAATAACACAACATGCATGTGGAAACGATTTTTCCCCCAAAAATGCAAAAGAAAAGAATCAAGACTGTATGACTAACAAAAGAAACTCTACTTGGAGTTATGTACTAGAAGACAACAAGACATAAACTATCCCAGAGAACCTCAACCAATGTAATAAAATAAAAAAATCTGTGTTCCTAGGAAACACAACTCTCCACGACCAATGCTCAATAGATGGATCCAACACTAAGAGATCATTTCCCCTTTCTTTGACCTATAATAAGAAAGCCTACAAACACCCAAAGGCGAAAGTAGGGTGTGAGCCTAATGCTAGTTGGATAGCAAAAAGATTCCATAATAGTTTCCAAATATATAATATCCAAAGAAAATCTTTCAATATTATAATAAATGGGTTTTGAAATTCAAAATAATATTTAAAAAAAATCAAGCTATACATTTCAAAATAAAGGAAATGAATATTTTAAGAAATGATTTTAAAAATTATGTAATATTTCTAAAATAATGTCTTATGTAAAATAAACCAATATAAAACAATTTATAAAAATTCAGCAGCCATGTAATCATTTCCGACAAACATTCACATACATTTATATCTCAAATATAAATAAATATACAAGAAACATGGTCATATACCAAATGTTTTAATAGAATATACCAGTTATAGGATTCCACATTATCTATGTGAACTCAAACACATTTATATAAACATGTCCTTATGACACTCTCTAAAAAAGACATATCACCAACCAGCCGGGGATGTGACCCGCTGCAAGTATATTTTAGAATGTCGTCATAGCATAGAGTGTATCCACATAACATACTAATTATCTATGTCTTACATGCACTCTTACATGACGAGTGAACTATTTTAAGACTTATTAAAATGAAATCAATCACATTGTTCAATTTAAAAAGTTCATATTTGATAATTTAAGACAAAATATAATTTTTTCATAACATTCTTTTTTAACATGATAAAACAAATGGGTACCTATCAAATAATTTAATTCAATTTTCACCAGTTTGAAAATCATTAAAAACAAATTCCACCATTACACTATTAATTTCCACTATTATATTCAACAATTTAATTGAAATCATTTCTATAAATCCAAAATTTAAAATAATAAATTTAAATAAGCCAATTTCCACAAAGACACGCTATTCAATGTAATTTGTGTTTTTTAAATTTCCATGCCAAAATCATTTAAAATATCTTGACTCACTGAAATTAACTTTTTACTAATTTAATTGAATGTAGTTTTGGGTAATTGAATTTAAATCAAAAGTTGATATAAATCAAGCAACACAAGGATAATCAATTTGGCTAATCGGAACGAAACCACCTTCCTCAAGGTCATCAATGTTAGCAGTAATGATAATCATCACATTGTGGTTAAATATACCTCTTTAATACCCTATTATCATAATCATTAACACACCAATGTTAGATATTCATCTATGGGTCCTAGAACCAAAACAACTATATTATTTCAAAAGGAATTAAAATATTACATGAAAATACATTTTCTCTCTCCTGAATAATATATGGAATATTATATTATGTTATCGTATGAAATCCCATGAAAAATATATAAGAATAATTATAAAGATTAGGCAAAAATTATATCCATCTATTCTATTTCAGATGGAAAAAATATTACATGGGAATACATTTTTTCTTTCCTGGATAATTACAAATTATTCATTAAAATATTACATATGATAACATTTTATCTCTCTTGTATAATTTCAATTTATAAAATAAAATATAAGATGCGACAATATTTTATCCATTTTGGATAATTTCCAAATTATCATTTCGATTATCACATGTGATAATAGTCCCATCCTCCATGATAAAATTCCAAATTATCATTTTACATCAACAAATATTATCAAAATATTATCTTCAGAATAATTATAAACAACATTTTATTTTATAATATATTTAAAATAAAACAATAACACATGTGACATTCTTTAAAAAATATTCATATATAATTTAAATAAATATCGTTTGAAATATTCTTTCAATAATTATCATTTGGAAATCTCACGATTATCTCATAATTATTGATTTCCTTTATTATATGATAATTTTTTATAATCATCCTTTCAAAAAAGTGAGGAAATTATAATTTGGTGATTATTCATTATTATAATTTGACAATTTTACATAATTATATTTTGATAATACATGTAATTTTTTATTTAAAATTACCCATTTTAAATTTGATAAATGAAGATTAATCCAAATCATATTGCCTTCTAAATAAATGTATTATTTTGAATCTAAGAGTCAAGACGAATTAAACGACAGTAACAACACATAAAACTGAACAATATCGGGAAAGATTTTTAAAAGAGATGATTGAGGGAAGAATTAAAAAACAAAATAAAAATAAAATAATCAAAAAACGCCATACAATTTTTCACAGGCACCCCCATGGGAGATGAACCCCATCAATCCCAGATCTTTAGGAGGAACCAAAACTGGTTCGATGGGGTGCACAGAAGAGGACCTGAGGTTATTTGAACCTGTAAGAAACCACTTCCCTAAAATCTTGGATTCATTTGATTATTAAAACCCTATGAGAATGATAATTAACTCAATAATTGAAACACACATATTAATCCTCCGTTTATATTAACTCTTGATAGAGGAGGATTTAAATTTTCATATTAAGGCATTGTAACATGAACGGTTCCAAATTGTCAGGATACTGATGAATTTGATGGTTCATGTCATAAAAAATGGTAGTTGGTCTTAATGATACTGATGATGAACAATCCTACACTTTTTTTAACAATTAAATGAATTTCAAAAAATTAATAATATAGTGTAAAAGTTAAATGACATCGAAGATACATTGTGAACAAAATTAATAACTCTTCTTTATCAATCATCCCTTTCCGAACACAACGATCGTCTCATATTTCTCAAACGATAAGACGTCTGGGAGATATTAATGATTTATTAATGAAAAATCAGAATAATTAATTACTATAAAAAGTATTATTTTGGAGAGTGAGAAATCGGAACACATGATGCGATAAAAAATCTATACCTTGTATTGGGAAAATACCACGTTTCAGACCCATCAATGATCTCATATTTTCCATAAGATGAACCTTTTGGGAGATATTTAATTATTTTTAATAAATAATATAATATATATTATTTATAAATTTTATCTCACGAGAGAGGCATCCAAAAGTTCGGATCCTACAAATGCTATACCCCGCCTATCGTAAACACCATTATTTAGACATAACTATGGCCTCAAATTTCTCATATGATAGACCATTTTGGAGTTTTTGAATGATTTTTAATAAATTATTCTTGTATAAAATAATATTTTTATTATTTTTATTCCATTATCTTATAGACATTTAAAACCTCAAAAACACATTTTTACTCAATTTTAATCTTAGAAATCATTTAATTGAATACTCCAATGTATTAATTAGACATTTACCATTCTGTGATATATTTAAAAAAACACAATTGTTTACCGATAAACTATTTTTCCCAATTAACATATTTATAATTTTACATAAGAATGTTTACCACTACTTGAAATTATATCATAATGTTACATTAAAAATTTCATATTAATGGGATTCATAATACGAGACATCGGAAACATATCATCCAGTCCTCAATAACATACATATTACAAAAATTAATTTGGAATCATAGAAAAACCCATTCTGGGATGTCTTATAATACCTACTAATACATCGTGTAGTTATGTAATTTATGTCCCCAATTAAAATGAAATAAATCCAATTCATTCATCATATTAATCATCACAATAACATAATAAATATTCCCAAAAAATAAATACATGTATATATTAGAAGATGTAAGATGTAAAATACCAAAAATTTACAGAATATATTTTATTGTAAACCACCTAGGTTAATATGTAGTATGAAATAATTATTTATACCATACCTAAATCATTATTGTAAATTGTAAATGGATAAATGTTTTAAAATACCATCAGAATCTCACCAGATCATTTCTTGAAGAGAATACACATTTTTTACTCTTAAATAAAATATTTAAAATATAAAATTATATAAAATATTAAGGAAAAAATAATGTGATTGAAAAATATAAAAATTTAATGTATGATTATATTAAAATATAATTCATGTCTACAATAAACATTCTTCATTATGTATAATAATGAAATTAATATTAAATTCAAACAATTTTGAAACGTTTAAAAATTAGCACTTTTGGAAATTATCAAGAATAATAATTTGAAGCCAATTTTAAAAGTAAATAGTTATTAAAATTTTCATTAATAAATAAATTTAGAAAGTTAAATTCTTCTTATATGAATTTTTTTTGAAAAAATGTCCATGTAAGAGAATAATTATTTGTTGTTTAAAAATGGACAGTTTTCATTGGAATCATTATTTTCATATATTGACTACATAAATAGGGGAAAATGAATGAAATCATAATAATTTATATAAATAATTATTTATTTTTATTTTATATTTTTCAGTTATAATGAAAATATAATTACCTTATGGGAGACATAAAGATAAACAATTCAAAATAATACAGACATTATGAAATAAACCCTTACATCAGGACCAACATCCATCATACTAATTTGAACATCCAATAAAATAAATAATATTTTTAAATAAATATATTTCCAAATCACAAAAATTATTATATAAAATATATTTTTAAATGAAAAACATCTATGAAACATTTATTAACATTTATTTGCAAAATTCATTGTTCGGGTAATAATTGCTTATTTTTTATTGTATGTTTTAGTTTGGTCATTTAACATTTACCCAGGTTCTATTATATCCATAATATAAATTATGAATAAAATATAAAATATAATTAATATATTTCTATTTATTTTTATCTATAAATGAATTATATATAAAACACAAATACATTGTTCATGGAGAATGTAGTCTATACGTATACTAGATCAATTTCATCACATTTTGATAAATGAATTGAATTAATAGCCAATAATAATTCACATGTATACAGTAATTATTAAAATATATAATATATTTATATGAACATAAATTAAATATTTCCTTATATTTATTCATTAAATGTCAAAACAAAAAAATAAATTGTTTCATTCCATGTTTGTGGTGGTCCACACAGATGCACATGTGACATTATTTCTTTTTTGTTGATGAATAAGAGGGAATGCAATTTTTGTATCAGAATACTTATAACATTGTATTATATTGAATATATTGAATTAGTAATTTTATGATAAATAAAATATGTTTATAGGTTGAAATAGGAGAAGATAAACAAATATTTGTTAATATGATTACAACATCATTAAATGAAATCCATTAGAACTCCTCTTAAGGAAGCTATTGATGGGGTTATGAGAAGACCTCAACTAGTAAAGCATTTATTGGGATGTTTATAATATAATGGTTCTCAATTATGTGAAAATATTGGATGGAAAAGGTGTCCTTTTATAAGGGAGAGAAATGACACAATTTGAATTTTATTAAGCTAAAATATAACAGTCATTATATAGATTAGGGTTTAAAATTGGATTTTATTTTATAATAAGTTATGATACTATTTAAATAACACCCAAAAAATATATTTTGGTTTTTTTTATAAACTTATAATTTAGTTTACAACCATAGTATTCCAATTTTATCCTTAATCAATTTAACAACATGTTCAATAAGAAAGGGTTATTATTTTACATTTAATGTATAAATTCTCCCATAAATGGATAATTGATAATATTTTGATCATATTTTATACCCATTATCGACAATCATGATTTCTAAAATGGTAATTTAATTTATTAAAATATTATTTCCATTTAATACAATTATTTACATTTTAACTATATTCATTTAATCAGACATCAAATACGTGATCAAAATGTTGGAATTTCAATATAACCCTTTAACATAACAATAATAAGTTATAAGCATCACAATAATTAATAATAAAAAAGACTATTATATTTCGTTTTATATTTTTTATATCTTATATTTTATTTTAATAATAATTGATGAAATAACCTATTGACGTTGTGTATGAATTTGTGTTGATTATGAAATTAGAAAAAATTATATAAAAGATAACATAATTAATATAATTTCATTATTCAATGAATTGACATTTTAATTTTTCAACACCAATGTTTTTTCAATTATATATATCCATTTTTTCACAACTCAATATCTATATATAAAAGAATATAATTATAAATAATGCGTGAAAAACATGATATAAATAATTTTCAAATTAATATAGTTTTTAAAATAAAATATGATTTATTTTTATCACTTGAATAGAAAATTTATTCCTATAATGATAAGAAAAATTATTTAAAATCCAACACATATTTAATTAAAAATAATTCATCATAAGTTATTAATTTAATTTTTTATAATAAAAAGAAAGTTTTTGGATAATTAAAGGATTTAAAAATAAATAAATTTTTGATTATTTTTTGTCACTTAAAATCAAGTTGTAAATAAATATTTTATTATAATAATGTTAGAAACATGTAATTTTGATAATATAATTATTCCTATTTGTACCCACCACTTTAATTACAATTTTATAATAGTGTACTGTATTACAATTCAATAATTTCTGGGATTCATGTATCATAATATATCAAATAATAAAATAATTAAAAAAATTTATTAAACAATCAATTATTGATAAATTTTTTTATTTTTTCATATAAAATAATCAAAAAACATTAAGCAATATTTATATTTTTTCAAAAAATATTTTATTCCTATAATAATTATTATAAATTATTCTGGGGGAAGAATATATATATTTTTATATTATTTTATACTTTTTTCATAGGAAATTTTTAAATATCTAAACTATCATGTTAATAAAATATAATATTTAATTTGTGTAATTTTTTTGAATTTATTGATCATCAAATTAACTATGGAAGATATTTATTTTCATGGAAAACATTATATTACTTTTTTATGAATTAATAACGATTACATTTATTTTTAATGTTTCCAAAAACGTATTTATTAAATTATATTATGAATAATCCAGAGATATTAATTGTAATAAATTTAATATTGAATTTGGATTAATATTATTTGTATTCTATAAAGTTTTTTAATAATGAAATAAACCACTATTATTAATGTTTTTGGGTGTAATTTAAAATTAGATTCGTCAAAATCATGAAATAAGAACATGAAAAATGGATGATTTCTTTGAAATGAGGATGTCGATATTTTTAAAATAGGTTCATTTTATTTTTATTGTTCTGAATTGTAACATATGTGATTAATTATCAACATATTAATGGTTAATCTGGTAGTTACTGTGACAAATAATACGATGTAGAATAAAAATGTTTTTAACATTTCCAGTTTTTCAATTATCAAAAGGGGGACTCTATTTTTATTTTGAATAAAGGGTTTTTGAGAATCATTGTTTTTAAAAACCACCAATAAAATAATTATTACATTAAAATGAATATAAAATATTATAATTTTAAAATATTGAAAGTAATATAATTTTAATGATTTTAATTACAGCATGAATTTTTATATAACCTAATCATATTATATAATATATAATATATTCGATTCGGAATCAATTGATTTCTCGATGTTTTTAAATAATAATTAAATGAATATTATAAAAAATGTCATTTTACGTATTTTCTATTAAATAAAATTTTATTAAATTATATTAAAATTTATTTAAATTTTTCAATAAGAAAAATAATTTTATTAGTGGTCTAAAATTTCATCCATTTATGATATTATTATCAATTTAGAAGAAATTTTTAT
The DNA here is from genome assembly GCA_963277665.1 of Viscum album. NCBI lineage: Eukaryota > Viridiplantae > Streptophyta > Magnoliopsida > Santalales > Viscaceae > Viscum > Viscum album. The sequence goes on along the minus strand of OY728147.1, from coordinate 476,406,165 downwards.
TCCACTTATTATTGAAATAAAAAAACAATGTTATTGATAAAATGAGATATCTAGTGGGTTAATTCAAATATTAAGTGTTAAAATGATATCAATATATATCAAACATAGTATTTCTTATATTAAATCAATAAAATATTTATATTATAATACATGTCATTTTGGAATGATTTTACTTGGGTTTGACAGATATTATTTTATAATGTTTTGTGTATTTCAAACAATTATATAAATGATAATTTATAGAAAAAATATATTTTATTAAATGATTCATAGTTTTTTGTAATCCAATAATTTCAAAAAATTTGGATATGGTTGAATATATCATCCATGGTCTATTTATAAGATAAATATTGTTTTATAAAAACCAGTACAACCCATAAATACTAAAAAACTTAGTTATGGAAGTAATTGTCAAAAACAATTAACAAAGATAAAAATAGATGATATGGTTGAGGGCATCAAAAAATGTTAACTAATTAATATAAGATGAATCTATTTAGATTAAAATTATCTTACATTATAATTATATTTCTTTAGATACATTTTATGTTTACATTAATTTATATTAATTTCATTTAGTCTAAAATCACATCAATTCCCCACCCATTTTTTATAAAATGTATTCCTATCTCTTATAATGGTCACACTTGAAAACCATTTAGACCAAAAGATACATTCCCAGAACCCTACCTAAAAAATCTACAAAAATTATGGACTCCTTTTAACGGTCCTAAATCCAATACATGAATTCATTATTTATAATACTAAAATTGTTTTCTGAAGAAGATGTTTAGTTCCTCAATGCTATTTTTTTTTAATTTATTCTAATAACACCTTCAAATAATTTTCAACTTAGGTGATGTAATAATAAATTTATCTCCAATATATGTAGGATTTATTTTGTTTTTTGAAAACACTATGGCTCTCTCCTCTAATATCATATTTAAAATGAAACCATAGTTTGTGTGTACAAAAAATTACCACCTCATGAACCATCATAATTAATCATCCATAAACAACTCTCAGATATGCTAAAAATTATGGATTTAATTTTAATATATAATATTAATTACATAATTATAATTATAAATAATTATTATATCATTTATTCCTTACCATTCCATTCATGTAAAAAATGAAAATATCGATCATCTATAACTATGCATTACCAGCACCACGAAGTGATTTAAATTTGTTTATCATAGAAACACATTAATATTTATATATAATGATGTAATATGTTATTTATGATGCAATGATAATTATTTTATGATAAACTATGACATAAATATTTCATCATGATCATTAAACAAATAGAAACCTTACCCAAGATTATGTATGACCTGCAATCTCTATAATTGTATGGTAGTGAAATGTTTTGAACAATCTTTAATGGTTTGTTTAAAATGTATTAATAATTTATAAAAACAAACTTTTTCCTGATTATTAGGTTCTTCGTATAGAAAAACTCTTATTTTTTAACACATCAATCATATAAATGAAATTTTTTATATGAGATAAATATCATCAAAATATATAATTTGAAATTAATATATTTCGTAAGTTATTATAACATGGTAATGTAATAATACAAATTGAGATTGGTTTTTTAAATTAAATAAGTAATTTATTTTTATTATTTAGGAAGATATTAAATGTACAAAATGATTTTGAATTAAATTAATGGACCCAATAACTGAAAACTTCAATTTAAATGTTTTGATTATTTATTTTTAAAATATTTGTCTTCCATGTCAATAAATTGTTTATTTTTTGTTAATTTAATAAAATGAAAATAAAATAATTGTCCTAGGATAATTATTTCCCATTTTAATTTGATCTAAACTTTTTCCAAATTCAATATTTTTTCAGAATTTTTTGAAATGCCTCATAAAATAAAAATGGAATACTCTATTTTAAAGTATACTACATCAAATTCAATTATCAAAACCCTAAAAATATGCTTTTGTATTCCAATGTATTTTATTATGTTTTCATTAACTATAAAACATCAACTATTTATTGGCCTTAATTTATTATAATTTTATTTTAAAATGAATATATATTTTGATATCTTTTGTTTTTTCCATATATGATTAATTTTTTTAATGTGTATATAATATAAATGTATGAGAATATAATTTTTTTTAATTTTATGTTCATTGATAATAATTTATAATTCTAGGTTTTTATGATATTTCTCATGATGATGGGTGAGCCCAATATGGATCTCCAATTCATTGGTTTATGATTCTATTCTCTAATGAAATATATAAAATTTCAACCTTATAGTTTTTCCAAGCATAAGGGTTATTGAAAATGATATATGAAGATGATTTAACAAGGATACTAAATTCAATTTCTATTATTTTTAAGGAGTTTTTATATAATTCATTTTATTTTTAAACATAAAATAATGACTTTTTCAAAAATATGTTATTTTCCAATTTTTTTGAAAATTTTATTTTATTATGAAAATGATTCTTGTGTTTTATCATATTTTAAAAAAAAACCCTTTCTATTATGAATTAATTTTTTGATTTCATATATATTGTTTTTGGAATTTTTTTTCATTCCAATTAATTAAATGTTTAGGTAAATTATTAATTGAGGTAAGAGTTTTTTTATTTTAATATATTCTTTGTATGATCTATTGATTTTATAATTGGCTAATGTGATTTACTATATTTTTATTACCCTTTAGGTGCATTTAGTTTTCAACCCACATATTAATTTTTTTTAAAAAAATTATATATATGAGTTGGAGTACGGAATTAATAATCTATAATATTTTAAATATTCATCCCAAAATGAAAAGATGATTAATTATAATTTTTTATTATTTTTTAATTTATAAAAATTATAAAATTCCAATATATATTGTATTCAATATTTTTGTAAGATTTATTAACAAACTATATAAAAATATAAAATAGATATGGTAATTGAATTTATTAAGAGTGATTTATATTTTAATATTCATATTGAAGGTTGAATATGTATCATGTCCTTTTATAATTTCTTAACCATCACATGGTTAATATTTATATAATCAATGCACATTCAATGAATTTAATACAAATTATTTTAAAATAATATGTTTACAATATGATAATTTATTTACACTAATTAATCCCATTTTCTCTATAACCCCGATATATACCATGATTTATTTTGTCTCACCAAAAATCATTGTGTAGCACCCAGGATTGAGTTATGTAAAAATTTCTTATCCCAATTTAACTAGTTGAATAGAGGGGTAACATTTTTGTGGGATCGAGACAGTTTTGGAATGTTAAAGAGTATTTTATTATGGATCATGGTTTGAGCACAGTTTGGAAAAACCATGCAGTTTCTTTAGGTAAAAATGAATGTGGATGTAGTGTGATTCGAACAATTTTGGCATAGTTTTTCTATCCATGAAAAGAAATTGTGTGAGGTTCTTTTTGAGTCATTAACAATAGCACAATTACCACATGATTTTCCTAATCGTTCAAGCATGTCGTGCACGATATTTAAGTGTTCTTTTATAGTGAGACCACTCTGGATTTCACCTAAACTCTTCATATATTTTCCCATATGAATCATACATTGGATTACATGATCTTTAAGGTTTTAGGGGTTTTCACACTAATTTTAGAATTCAATTTAAGGATTAATCAAGGTACATGAATGTGATTCTCTTTTGGTAAGCCTTCTGTCTTAGATCATTCATGTTTTTACATCGATCTAGTTCTCCATGTATATATATGGTATCTAGTTATACACCCATTGAATTTATATCTATTGTTTTTGTTTCATAAAATTATGAGATTCATAATTATTGTTTATAGTCAAAGGGGTCTAACGTTGATTTAGAGTGGTGTTTTTCTGGACATGTTGTGTGGTTAAGAGTTGGTAAATTTTACTGAAACCTTATGGTAGGTGGGTTTTCTCTCAAATCAATTTATATGACAAGATTAATTGTTTTTAATTAATTAGTATTTCTTTAAATTTATTTGGAGTATGATGTAAGAAACATGATAGAAATTCATTTGGTCATGCTTCATGGTTTTTGGTGGAAATGAGTTATTGTGGTTAAATCTATATTATTGGAAATTTCAATATGGTTTATTAAAATTGTTAGATTTGGATGATTTGATAAGGTGGTTTCTAAAAATGGTTTTCAATATAAGGGGTTTCTTTATCGAAGTTGATATATAATGGAAGAAGTCTAAAGTTATTGATTGGTTGTCAAATATTTATTTCATATTGTTTAGACTTTATCTAATTTATATGCTTGTAATTAGCATAGGAATTTTTCAAATATTATGATTTTGAGGTGAATTGGGATGTTAGTAACACCATAAAAAGGGGACACATAGAATAAATATGGCTTACCAACGATGATAAGTGGACATTAAGTACCACTATGTTGGGAAAGAGGTAAAAGGGCTTGGAAGGGATGTTATGTCATGGTTGTTACGCCTGTTGGAGACTGTGAAACGTTATAGATATGTTTATTATGTGTGTATATAATCTAGATGAAATTTGTGGGAGAAAAGTGATCAAAAAAGGAATATAGATTTTTGGTTTACATTTCATTAAATTGTCTTGATTTGGGTGGAATGTGTCTTGGTAAGGGTGCGTTTGGAATGATGGAAATTGTATCATTTTTTTGATTTATATAAACTGAATTATAAATATTTTTTAATGGTTCTATTCTATTGTAATTTTTAGGGATGTCTATAGGGGAAAACCTACATAGTATTTTTACTCACCCCATTTATTGAAACTTATGTTCCTCTGTAGATGTTAAAATTCTAGACATATATGGGAACATCATCTCATTAAGAAAGAGGTTATTCATGATTATTGGATGGATCCATGGTTCATTGAGCATGGATCATTTCATAGAGATATGGAGTTTTGTCAAAGATTATTTTGATTTTTTTAGTCTTATGCTTGGTACTCTGATTATGAAACATTGTGATTGAGTTGTATTGGTCTATGGGAATGTTTATCGAATTGGTTGGGTTTCAAGGTTGTTCAAGGGTATTGATTTTATTGGTTTGCATTGTTTACATGAATCATGAAGATGAGGCAGGTCATAGCATGTTTGGTTGTTTTTTTTCATTAAAGGTAAAATAGTTCCTTAATGGTTCTTGATTCCCTAGGAATTAATTTCATTCCATTAGAGCATTGGGAAAATTTATGAAGGCCAAATATAATCTCACATCCTTCTCATGCCAATGAGGAAGGGGTGGGACATTACATGTGCTATTATTTTGTTTATTTCATGAATTTCAAGTGAAAGTAGTAGTTCAGTCGTATTACATTAGTTGTTTTTCATTGCATTGAAATTTTTTCTAGGCTTATTCCTAGAGTTGGTATGTTAGTAAGTAGTATAATTTTCAGAAAATCAAATGTATATCATAAAATGACAAGGAAAACCATTTTATATTGAACATCGTGTTACTAAGGATTTGGGTACAAACGTGTTTTTCCGACACTTATAGGAATTAGAAATTTAATTTTCATGGGTATATCTAATGAGATGAGCAAGAAATGCATGGTAAAAATGGAATCCCACAAGGATTTCATATTTAATTTCCATGATGATTTATTTTTTCGTATGAATATATTGATTGGATAAAAATATATAAAATATTTAAGAATGAGATGATTAAAAATTTGGGTAGTAGTGGAATTTTTAAAATGGGTCAATTTTCAAAACATGGTGGATTTTTTAAATGTGGTATAATGGAAGATGTTCGAAATTGTGGAAAAACAAGTTGTGAGTGATGGAATGAAACTGAATTTAAAATTTTTAGCCCCTTATTACTAAGGGATTGAGACTGACGGATGTTTTTATGTTGATAGAAATGGAACTGGTTTGGCATCGAAGAAGCCAACTAGAGAAGCCTACAGAAAATGTGGTTGCACATGAGCCACATGTGAACCAGTAGCTAGTGTAGTGTATTGTCTTACATTTCATAGGATTGGAATGTTGGAATAAATCAATTGATCCATTGAATATGGATTATTTAGTTATATAAAAAATCCAACAATTTTATGGGTTTTTAGGATGAAGAAAATGAAGAGCCTTGGTTGAGGATAATGAATATGATTTTTGAATTCCAAGGAATTTCAGTGGAGATGAATGTTAAGAAATAATCTTACATGTTATAAGATCATTGAATTCAGTTTTTAATGTTTGAGGTCCATGCTAGAATATAGAAAGGGATTACATGGGGGGGGGGGCGATTTGATGAATAGGATACCATACAATTCAACACTCATATCATAATAATTTAATGCAAATTAGATTTCATTTGTGTAAATCAATATAACCTATCAGTAATTGAATATGGTTCTTTGATTATTAGCATAGTGCAGTTTTCACCTAAGGTGGCAGGTAGTACATAATTGAAGGCACTAATATTTATAGCTGTTAGAGGAATGAAATTCATTCTAAAATATGATTTTTATGTATAACTAATTACAAGGAAATTCTGAAAAAAAAAATACTATCAAAAAGTGATATCACAGGGGATACAAGAGGGGGAAACAAGTCGGTGCCCACAAAAAATGAGGGGAACTCTAATGCAGGATTCAAGATTTATAAGAACACATGCTACCAGGTTTGGAGTGAAGATTTGAATCCAACTATAGAATTAGTGAATATTCATCCAAAGACTTAGAGTATGTATAGTTGTTTTCAGGGAGTTTCGAAGGGCCAAATCATGCGGGTTTTTGAGGAATAGCCACGAGAATGTCATAATTGTATGTTGACGGGGAATCATCAATGTTATTGTCATATTTCTTCGAGGTTGGGTGTTTGTGATACTCATCTGGGGCAGCAGGTGTCTTATTCTTTGATGGTTTGGGAGTAGTATCATACCCATTATCAGAAGACCAATGATAAGAATGCTTATTCTAGGAATACCACCACTCCTTAGAAGGGAAATAAAGATAACATTATTGGAAGAATGTAGTTTTTAGGAGATGACTAGGTTGTGAGGGATGTTTTTTCATGACCACCAACAGCCTGAGGTACAATTATTTTAAATTCTACCATGATGAAATAATTGGTTGATATGGATGATTCATATTCATTTATTTATTGTTGTGTTGTCAGTATTATGGGTTTTACTATGGATATGATTCCTCTAATTTTAAAACATCAAACTTCTCTTGGTAAAATAATATTTCAAGCCTTCATGACAGAAAATTTCTTCTTGGTGTGGATGGGATTATGCTAATGTTGGATTTCACAGTTATTGATATGAATGCTAATGATATAATACTTGGAATGTATTAGTTAGAAATGACTAAGAGCTCATCTACTTTTATGCCTGAATAGTTAGTTTCATGATGGGGGATGATGTCGAACATCTCTTCATAGTATAGAATAATGAAATTATAGGTGTAACATCATATTTGACACTAGGTGTTGGCTCAATCTCATAACACATTATAACATTATCATTGGAATAAGTGGACGGATTTTAGTAGAGAATTATTCCAGTGGTTGTTTATCAATTCATGGATGTATTTACTGAATAATTCACATGGTTATCATGCATTAGAGAAGAATATATTATACTTTATCTCTTCCTAGGGACCAATCCTATATTACTTCTGTCAGAGTTAATGGCACCAATAGAATGGATTGAATTGATGGTGGGGTATGAGGAGTTAGAAAATTAAGGGTTTATCTAGCATAGAACATCTTCGTGGGAATCATTAGTAATGTTTTTTTGAAAAAGGTATAAGAAACTATTCAGATGTTTGTTTATTATCGTATGCATAACCAGTTTATGATTATGAAATAGAATCATGTTACACACATTGATGATTTATTTGATCCGTTGAGGGGAGATCGGTGGTTCTTTATGATTGACGTGTAGTGTGGATATCATCAATTGTTTGTGAGGATAGATTATATTACAAAAACAATCATCTAAAGTAAATATTAACATTATCAGTGTGTGTTTATGCCCTTTGGGAAAATTAATGCAGCATTGGTGTTTATGGAAATAATGAATCAGATATTTCAAATATATCTAGATTCTTTTTTAGTAGTATTTTCTGAAGATATATTGTTGTATTTTAGGAAAATGGTGGATCATCAAAAACACTTGTTGATAGTGTTAGGGGACTTGATAGATCATCATTTATATTAAAAATTGTCAAACTGTGATTTTATTGATATACGATTTTCATTTCCTTGTCCACGTAATTTTTGTGATAGGTGTTTCAGTAGATCCAGAAAAGATAGAGGTAATTATTTTAATGAAACCTCCAAATAATGGTTCTGATATATGGATCTTCAATGGCCTATCTGGGTTTTATAAGTATTTTATTGATTATTTTTTAGTATTGGACTTATGAATGGAAGCGTTTACTATAAAAAGGATAAATTTCAATGAAATGAGAAATTTCAGAAATAAATTGAATATATTATGAGTCTACTTACATCAACACTAAAATTGGATTTTATATTACTATGGAAAGGGTACGTGGAGTATTGTAATGCATTATGATCAAGGATGAGTTTTATTCTAATGAAATGGGATCATTTGGTAGCATATGGATCATATTAGTTGAGGTTTAATAAGAATAGCTACCAAACAAATGATTTGGATTTGGAGGGTATGGTTTATGCTATTAAAAATTGTTTTCATTAACCCTTCAGTGAAAAATTCAAATTCATTACCAATCATAAAAATTAAAAAACATATTTCTCACACAAATATTATAATATTAGGAATATAATATTGATATACTATCTCCAGTTTTTTGACATTTACATTATGTAAACATCACAAAATGGAAATTTGATGGTGGATTCATTGAGTAAGAATTCATATTATTAGGTTGTGAAACAAGCATCATATCAATGGTAGTTGATGTTGGATAAAATTGAGATGTAGTAGGAATATTATTATTGGGTGATAAAGAGATTTCCATTCTACATTTGTTTATTCTATCCATTGTTGGTTTGGTTAATGAGGCACTGATGTTTGATCCATAGTTTATGGAAATTATGTCAAAACCTAATGGTGGGGAGACCATTGAGTTCTAGGAACTGAATGGCCATTCAGTTTTGTGTTTTCAAAATCATGTGGTTATACCAGTGGATTATCCTGTGAAAATTATCATGACCATTCATTATTACATATGGTATGTCTATCCTAGAATTCCATAAAAAGTATGCGGTGTAGAATGTGTAGTTTTGGTGGTCCAATATAAAGAGGAGAGTGTAGGATTCGTTTCAAGATGCATTACATTTAGCAATTCAATGAAGAGAATAACAGGTCGAAAAGAATGTTTTAAACAATACCATTTCCTATATGAAAATGTTAACCGATATATATGGACATTGTTATAGGTCTCCCATAAAATGTTAGGAAGCGTGATTCCATATGGGTGATAGTGGATCATCTCACAAATTTGTCCCATTTCCTTCATATTTTTGAATTTCATATAGTGGAAGATATATCCAACATCTATATATGTTACGTGGTGAAGATTCATGGTGTTCCAGTTTCAATTTTATTAGATAAAAATATAAGGTTCACATATCATTTCTTGGAATCCTTGAAACAAGCAATTTGGACATAGTTGATGATGATCACAACGTATCATCTTCCGATGGATGAGTAGTCTAAGAGGAATATAAAAAAATTTGAAGATATGTTGTGGGATTTTTGTGAGGGATTTTTGTTGTTCATGGGATGAACACTTTCCATTATTGGATTTCTCCAATAATTACACTTATCTAGCCTCGATAAATGTAGAGTCCCAAATCTTGATGGACACGGACATTACATTACTTTCGCGGAATACCTAATACATAACAGAAACAAACACACAAGAACTGTAATAGTTTAGTGTCTTTGGAAACATGGAATATTAACTTTTAATTATATTGAAAGATCTTCAAAAACTCTCTTAATGATCTTCCCCTTTTTATTTCCTTACCTAAAACAATTCTTTATTTCTAGGGGAAAATAAAACATAAAAAGGGTGAGCTCAAATCCACAAAATGGGAAAACATAGATAACATAAAACAATCCATAAACATTTGAAAGCAAAAACATCAACATGAAATTTAAACATCAAAATCTTGAGCGAAGACCTAAATCGTCGAAGTACGTAAGGCATATATCATATTGAAACATCAACCATGATAAAATATAATGGGACTAAATCATGTAATTTTGGAAACCATTCATCTCATTTTATGATTTCCATAGTAGCCAAATCCTTGTTTCCAAGACCATCTTAGTGGACAAAGTCCCCTTCTAAATTGAATTCACTCCTCGTTTTTGTCCTGTAACATTGTACAAGATTAACTTACCATTCCAGCCACGTCTATCTCATAAGATATAAATCATTACACAATGCATTGAAGGGAGATATAGGTCCCACCCATCTTATAATGAAATAATTTTTATATTTGCCACAACATAAACATAATTCATTCATCATAACCCAATGAATAGAAATGGGTTTCATAAACATCATCACATCATAACATAATCCATATGAAACAAATTGATATCATTTCATCATAAGAAAAGTGAAACCATGTAAATCATAGAAACATTATACTTGAAACATACACATATGAAATAATGTCATCTTAGATGGAAAATGGATTTGATAAAGCATTTTAAATGAATTTTTGAGGAAAATATCCTTTCTTCTTGAAAATCATTTTCTTTTCAAAAAATTCCATGAAATTTTAAATGAAATAGATTTTTTTGTAAATAGTTATGAAATCATTTGAAGGAATATTAATGTAAATAAAGATTTATAAAACTGCAAAAATCCTTTCATGCTGTATAAGTTAAAAAAAATTCTTTTTGTATATTTTCCGGAAAAGTAAAAAAGTACCTCATAAAAGTAAGATTATTTACATACCAAGTAGTAAAAGTAAAAAATTGGTAAAAAGGACATTAAACATACCTGAAAAAAATTATTGAAAACATGGTCTTGGATGATAAACATAACCCCATTAAATACTTATGAATAAACAACCTCGGTTAAAAATGAAATTGATAAATTATCCCTTACCTTAGGTTCGATATGATTTGTACATATCCAACCCTCCTATATAATGATTTAAATAATGTCATTGACTTATTACAGAATCATATTCATTGTTATTATATCATAAATGGTTCACTTATGACTTTATATTACCCATTCTTTTGTAAATTTTTGTTAAAGTAGCGTTTTGGGTAAAATCATTTCATTTTTCGTTCATGTATTATCATTTAATTATTCATATGATTACTTATATCATGATAAATTACATCTAGAATGTAAAACATGACTTATAGGTAATATAAATTTAGAATATACATATATATAATAGATCGACAAATGGAAAGAAATACACCGTTCATGGAGACGGTAGGTCGTACGTACGCATGAACGCTGTTTTCATTTCCTTATTGAATTGAAAGGAATTAATTATATGACATAAATATATATGTACATAAATATAGTAGAATTGTTATTTCATATATTTCATTACTACTTATCATATATACTTTATAATCATTCTTGAATTTTTAACATGGAAAACAAATCTCATCGCCTCGTGGAGACGGTAATCCGTACGTACGCACGAGCGATGATATCGTTCCCATGGAATTTTATTGGTGTGTATGTATACTATTTAAAAATCAATATCACTTTAAAATAATCATATATAGTTATAATTTACACCATTATACCCATACAAGTATGGTGGTGGTGGAAAATAGATTACACCATAGTGTGGAGACGGTATTCTGTAGGTACGCATGCGTGTTGATTTTGTTTTCTGTAGGATGGATAGATGGTGAAATAGGGTTGTTTCATACTTATAATAACATATCAGTATATTATTGATACTGATGTTATTAATTCATAATTAAACAACTACATAATTAGAATTCGAAGAAGAAATAAAGTTGAAAGAATCTGTATCGGACATTACATCTTGTTTGAAGCGCCTCTTTGAGACCTCCTCTTAGGGAACTAAACATGGTCTTTGAAGAAGAACAGGACCTCTAGGATGTTTCCAGGGAATTGGGGAAGTTAAATGGGCATGGGTTGGCTGAGCATAAAGGCTCATATTGGTGTGAGGAAGAGAGGGAGGAGGTGCCCTTTTATAAGGGAGGAGAGGGGCACCTTTGGAAAATTAAAAAATATTAATTTATAATAAATATAACCCCACTTAAAAACATCCAAAAATGACTCATATTCGAATATTAGTGGAGATAGGGTTGTAATCTCATCAACCAATAAAATGTAGACATGTTAGGAATTTATTTTAAATATTATCAACATGATTTATCCTTATTTAATCAATTTATTTTTATTTGTTGTAATAACATTATTAATTTTAAATTTAAAAAATTACTTATTTGATGTGAATTGTTCATAATTGGATACTTTATAAAATTTTAGACCATATAAATTTAAATTTATAATTTTTAAATATTTTTGTGATTTTTTAATAATTTTATAATATGTAATTTTTATAAAATAACAATAGTGTCAATTCTGAAACTATTCATTTATTAGAATTTAAATAAAATATATAAAAAAGATATGTTCGAACTAAAATCATTAATAGATTAATAAAAGGTAATATGTAACTATAAATTTAGTTTAGAACATTAAATAGTTCATATAATATAAATTTTATTATTTTTAAAACTATTTATTTGATATTTCTCTTAAAAAATTAACTACTACATCATTTTTGTATAATTTTTTAATATATTTATTTGTTGAATAAAAATATAAAATGAAAATATAGGATGTATATTAATCTATTAACTCTCACAATAATACATTTACTTGAATTTATCATCTTAAAATAACAATATTTAAATTGTAATTAAATTATGAAGGTGACAACATTGACATCATTTAAATAAAATAATATAAGTGTCATAATCGCTTTAATAAAGATTAAATGGTCAAATATCAGAACATTGGATGATTATTTTTTATATTTAAACGAAAAATAAGTTTCGGTCAGGGGTTTGTGCCTTTTATGGTCACTATTAGTTTAATAAAATCTATATTCTTAATTTTTCACTAGATAAACAATTTTCTGCATCACTATTGTGCCACAATTAATGATAATTATTTAATCCCTAAAAATTTTAATTAAATTCATATGATTTAGATAATTTAATTATATTTATGGAAACTATTAATGTTTGATGTTTCATTATGTTTATCAGTAAATTAAAATTAATATACTTATAAGATTTAAGAGAGTGACATGTTGTCACTTTCTTTGGTTTTAATAATAATTAAGTTATTTTCCTAGGAAAAAGTCCATTAAATGATTCTAATCCGACCCTTAGGTGATATGGGTCGACTTTTAGTCATCCAATAGGATTTTGATAGGTGTTAGGGCAATTTTATAATCATATATTTACCCATAATTACCCGATTTACCTTTAACTATGGTAAATACAATTTACCGTAGTTACTATTCATAATGCCAAAAAATAAAAAGTAGCTTATTAACATAATTTGGACCGAATTATTCCAAATATGGAATCTATTTTTTGAAATTCAATACACAAAAGTTTCAAAAATTAAATTAAAATTAATCCTGTTGTCTAAAAAAAACCAGATTTTGTTTAAAACATTGCAAAAGATTGAATTGATTTAACCTACGAATTCAAGGTAAAATCAATGATAATGACACATTATATTAAATGGTAAAAATATATTCTATTTATACTTTAAAACCATTCAATATTATCATTTAACCAAATAATTTATTACGATGAAAAAAGTTGGTTTTAATTAAAATATAGCGTGTTTTTACTATTCATTAAAATATGAAAGTTGTAGGAAAAATATCAAAACCTTATCCAATGTAAATTTTTATATCCTGATTCAAAAGAAGTAATTTATTTTGTCCAATTGAACTTATAAAGATGTCAAAATCTAGATTAAATTTGGGTGTTCCATTAAATGGTGGAAAAACTTCATTTTTAAAAAAATACATATTTTACCTGAAAAATTTATTTTATTCACATACCATGTTCTATAAAATGTGTAAGATGAAATAATAATGTTATAACATTCAAAATTTAGTTAATACTACTCATAATGGCTAGTTCATGATAATATTATAAACTGATATCATTGTTTAATGAAACCTGATATTGCGTACAACACACGCTATCGAGGAAAGTCGCGATTTCCTGTAATGCAATCCATGTAAGGGTTGCGTATTGTGCATGAATCTTTCGTGGTTTCATATAATAGAATCTAAACATATTTTATTTATACATTGAATATATATATATATATACACTCAATGTTACGTATAATGACTATTATAAAACGAACTTGAAATTGTGTATAACACAATCTAAGAGTAGTGTTTTGTATACTACAATCTAATACGGTGTTTCGTATAGCACAAGATAATATTGTTATAGAAAACAACATATGACATCAATTAAAAAGAATACCTATCATAAATTATCAGGTAGTTACATTCTAAACCCCTTAAAATGAATTTCTCCATCGAAATTCATCAGGCTTATAAATCGTTTACTATTCATTGAAACCCACATCGTAAAAAGGAATACTAAAACTTAATTTTAAAAACTAAAGTATGAAACATAACGATTATCCAAAGTAACTCATCAATGGGTTTCCATATAAGAGTACATAGGTAAAAATATAGATATGGAAGAAAAATTTGACCATCATGTTCTGATAGAGAGTGGTAGAGGAAATGTCTATGAAAAAGCCAACAATCTCAAAGCCATAAATTTGTGATGATCTAAGGTACCATCTGATTCATCAGATATAAGAGCACTAGGAAAACATTTTTGGTTTTTCAATATCATTTTCCTAAAGTTGAAAAATTTTAATTAGAAGAAATACTAGCTTGATTTTGGTACAATCTCATTGTTGTTCATGCTATGAACAATTTCCACTTCATCTATTAAAGATATGAAGTTTAATTTTTTATTCGTGAAGTGATAACAGATCATGTAAAAGAATGATGGGTCATTCCATCTATTTTAAACAAAAGGTTAGCAAAAGTTATCAAATATACATAAGTCCATCTATGGTGAGGTTAATCATATAAAATTCAAAAAATGAACCTATACATCATATATCATACCGCTTAATAAAATAAAACTCGTTTCTAATAACAATGGACTTCATGTAGGCCCGTGGTAGGCAATAAAGGCCAGTCGCACATCGGTTGTTGGTTTGATTCCTACAGCCTTATCCGACGCGATGTGTTGTCACCCATCCTGTAGGTTCTCCTTTTTCAAATACAACATTACTATAAAATACCATCATTAATATCGAAAAAAATTATAGCTTTAAACAATACTAAATTATATCCATCATAATACATTTAAAATCTTTAGGGTTATCCAAAATACTTTTGTCCAAGCTTGTAGTATAAAGAAAACAATTACTACAAATGTCATTTACCGAGCATGTGAATTCCTTCATTTGTCCCTGATTTATCTTGTTGGTCACATTCCAATCATGTGAATACCTAAATCATGTATCCTCTTGAAACATGAATTACCATAAAACCATAGTGAAAAGATGAATTCTATCAAAAGTTATCTCTTTCCACTTACAAAAATCCCAAATATAATCTATATACTCAAAACATGATATCACTTTGTCCATTTATCATCCATGAGCTCATTAATATAATCAAACATCTCATTATCTTATTATCCCTTCATTATGTGCATAACATCTACTTTCCAAAAATATCTAAATAACCTTTCATGGTTACCGGTACCATTCCACATATACTTTCAAATATTTTAGAAAAAACAATATTGTAACAATCCTTAGATGATTCATTATTCCATAGTACCATTAACTATACAACATAACTCTTTATAAACATAGAATCATTCCACTACCTTCCTAAACAACTGACTGAGCTTCAACAATTCATTCATCTCATATATCATTTTTAGTCTCCTCATCATCATCCGCATAAATACTACCCATATGACCAGGATGATTTTATTCATGTGATTTTCCCGTAGGGAATTGGTTTACATAATGCCTGTACATTCCACATTTAAAACATCTAATAATTATTGATATCGTAGCAATGCCATTATCCTTGTCCAAGGTGTTAACTGAACCTTTTCCTTTGCACTTGCTAGATTTGTGTCCTTATTTTCCAAAACCAAAGCATCATCAAGTTCCTTTGAAACAATCTCCCCGATGCCTCTTCCCACATGATTTAAATGAGAGAAATTGAACGTTCCTTTCTCTATGATCATTATGAAACTCCGTCTTTCACTTATTATCTGAGTCGGGAAACATACAAAAGTTGAGATTATTGATCAAATTATGAGATTTATGATTAGGAATAATAATGATGTTTGGAATTCCAAATCCTTGTTCATTTGGTTTCTCATGAATAATATCATTCCATTGTCCGTCATATCCTCCATTATCATGAATCTTCCTGTTTCCAACCATTTTCTAAAACCGAAAAGAATAGTGTGAGTGGAAAAAATCAAGATAGGGAAAACAATATCTTATAGGGGGAGTACCATCAATATCTAACATCTTACGTTAAATTCTAATATTTTTACCGTAGTTCTAGTACTATATCCTATACGTATACTTATCCTTAGGGACATCCCTAGTCATACCTTAAAAATATCTCTAGGGATCTCACTAACTTTTTCACATCGTAGTTTCCAAAGTTTAACTAAACCTTTCCTCTGATACCAACTGTAGAGACCCAAATCTTGATGTACATGGAAATTACATTACTTTTGCAGAATACTTAAGACATAACAAAAAACAGACACACAAGTACCGTCATAGTTCAGTGTCTTTGGAAATGTGGAATATAAACTTCTAATCATGATGAATGATATTCAAAAACTCCCATAACGATCTTCCACTTTTTATTACCTTACCTAAAACCATTCTTTTTTTCTTGGGGAAAATAAAACATAAAAAGGGTGAGTTAAAATGCTCAGTAAGGGCAAACATAGATAACATAAAACAATCCAAATTTTTTTGAAAGAATAAACATGAACATGAAAGTTAATCATCAAAATCATGTGCGAAGACATAAATTGTGGAAGTACGTAAGGCTTATATCATAATGGAACATAAACCACGACAAAATATAATGGGAATGAAACATATAATTTTTTCAACCATTCAGCTCATGTTATGATTTCAATTGTAGCCAAGGCATTTCTACCAAGACCATCTTAGTGGACAAAGTCCCTTTCTAAATCGAGTTCACTCCTCGTTTCAGTCCTGTAACACTAAACCAGATTAACTTTTCAATCCATCCATGTCCATCTCATGAGATATAAATTTTTACCCAATTTATTGGAGGTAGATATAGGTCCCACCCATCTCATAAGGAAATCATTCTTACTTGTGCCATAACATAAACATAAATCATTCATCATAACCCAAAGAATAATAATGGGATTCATAAACATCATCCCATCATAACATAATCCATATAAAATAAATGGATATTATTTAATCATAAGAATAGAGAAACCATATAAATCATATTGACATTATACTTGAAACATACACATATGAAATAATGTCATCTTAGATGGAAAATGTTTTTGATAAAGAACATGACATGAATTCTTGAGGAAAATATCCGTTCTTCTTCAAAATAATTTTCTTTTCAAAAAATCCATGCAATTTTAAAATAAAGAGATTTTTTTTTAAATAGTCATGAAATAATTTGGAGGAATCTTCAGGTAAATAAGGATTTACAAAACAGTAAAAATCTTTTCAGGCCTTATAACATAAAAAAACATTCTTTTTGTACTTTTGCTGGAAAAGTCAAAAAGTACCTTGTAAAATAAAGATTCTTTGCATACCATGTAGTAAAAGTCATAAATGGGTAAAAAGGACTTTAAACATACATTAAAACATTTTTAGAAAACATGGTCTTTGATAATAAAGATAACCCCAGTAAATACTTATGAATAAACAACCTCGGATAAAAATGATATTGAAAAATTATCCCTTACCATACGTCTGATATTCTTCGTACCTATCCAATCCTCATGTATAATGATTTAAATAATTTCATTGACTTATTACATAATCATATTCATTTTTATTATATCATATATTGTTCACTTTTGACTTTATATTACTCATTCTTTTGTAAATTCATGTTGATGTAGCGTTTTGTGTAAAATCGTGTCATTTGTTGTTCGTGTTTTAAATTGTAATTATTCATATGATTACATAGATCATGATTACTTACATCCAGAATTTAAAACATGACTTATATGTAATATATATTTAGAATATACATATATATAATATATCGATAAATTGAAAGAAATACATCGTTCATGGAGACGTCATGTCGTACGTACGCATGAACACTATTTTCGTTTCCTTATTGAATTGAATGAAATTAAGTATATGACATACATATATATGTACATAAATCCAGTATCATTATTATTTCATATATTTCATTATTACTTATTATATATACTTTATAATCATTCTTGAAATTTTAACATGGAAAATGAATCTCATCGCAACGTGGAGACGATAATCCGTACGTACGCACGAGCGATGACATCGTTTGCATGGAATTGTTTTGGAGTGTATGTATACTATTTAATAATAAATATAAATTTACAATAATCATATATTTTCATTATTTACACCATTATACCCGTCAATGTATGGTGGTGGTGGAAAATAGATTACACCACGGCCTGGAGACGGTATTTTGTACGTACGCACGTGTTGTGATTTCGGTTTCCGTTGTATGGATAGATGGTAAAATATTGTTGTTTCATACTTATAATAACATATCAGTATATTATGGATAATTATTTTATTACTACATAATGAAATAACTACATAAGAGGAAGTAGAAGAAGAAAAAAAGTTGAAAGAATCGGTAACAGACATTACATCTTCTTTGAAGCGCCTCTTTGAGACCTCCTCTTAGGTCACTAAAATTGGTCTTTGAAGAATTCCATGACCTCTAGGATGTTTATAGGTAAGTGGATAAGTGAAATGGGATAGTTTCTGGCCGAGCTTAAAGGCTAAAATTGATGTCGAGAAGATAGGGAGGTGGTGCCCTTTTATAAGGATGGAGACTGGAAGCTTTATAAATCTTAAAAATATTAATTTATAATTAATATAACCCCACATAAAAACATCCAAAAATGAATCATTTTAGAATATTATGTGAGATAGGGTTGCATTCACATAATCTAGTAAAATTTAGACATGTTAAATATTTATTTTATATATTATCTACTTGATTAATCCTTATTTAATCAATTTAATTTTATTTGTTGTAATAACATTCTAATTTTAAATTATAACAAATAATTACTTATTTGTTGTGAATTGTCAATAATTGGATACATTATAATATTTTATACCATATAAATTTAAATTTATAATTTGAAAATATTTTTGTTATTTTTGATCAATTTTTTAATATGTTATTTTTATATAATAACAATAGTCTAAATTTTGACACTATTAATTTATTTGAATTTAAATAAAATATATACAGAAGATATGTTATAAGTAAAAGCATTAATAGATTCATAAATGGTCATATGTATCTATAAAATTAGTGGAGAATATTAAATAGTTCATATAATATTTATTTTAATATTTTTAAAACCATTTATTTGATATTTCTCTTAATAAAATAATTACTACATCATTTTTGTATAATTATTTAATATACATATTTTTGCATAAAAAAAATAAAATCCTATGATGAAGATAAATCTATTACCTCTCACAATAATACTTTTACATGAATTTATCATCTTAAAATCATAATATTCAAATTGTTATTAAATTATAAAGGTGACAACTTTGGGATCATTTAAAATAAAATAATATAAGTGTCATAATCACTTTAATAAGGCTCCAAACGGTCAAATATTTGACAAT
This sequence comes from Viscum album, assembly GCA_963277665.1. Taxonomy (NCBI): domain Eukaryota; kingdom Viridiplantae; phylum Streptophyta; class Magnoliopsida; order Santalales; family Viscaceae; genus Viscum; species Viscum album. The sequence goes on along the minus strand of OY728147.1, from coordinate 476,386,188 downwards.
TGGATTATTATAGTATAAATTTTCATGAAAAATAAGTTTTGGTCAGGGTTTTCTGCCTTTTATTGTAACTATTATTTCAATAAAAACTATATTCTTGATTTTTCACTAGATAAACAATTTTCTGCATCACTATTCTGTCACAATTAATGAAAATTATTTAATCCCTAAAAATTATAAATAAATTCATATTATGTAGATAATTTCATTAGATTTATTGAGACTATTCATGTTGGAAGATTCATGAATTTTATCACTAAATTAAAATTAAAATACTTATAATATTTAAGGAAGTGACATGTTGTCACTTTCTTTGATTTTAATAATAATTCAATCAATTTCAAGGACAAAAGACCATTAAATGATTCTAATGTGATCCTTAGGTGATATGGGTCTCATTTTAATCATCCAATAGGATTTTGATAGGTGTTAGGGTAATTTTATAATCTTATATTTACCCTTAATTACCAAGTTTACCTTTAACTATGGAAAATAAAATTTACAGTAGTTACTATTCTTAATGCCCAAAAATAAAAAGTAGATTATTAACATAATTTTGACCCAATGATACCAAATATGGAATCCATTTTTCTGACTTCAATACACTATATTTGCATAAATTAAATTAAAATTAATCCCGTTGTCGAAAGAAAACTAGTTATTGTTTAAAACATTGTAAAGTGATTGAATTGATTTAACCTACGAATTCAAGGTAAAATCAATGATAATGACGTATATTATATTAAATGGTAAAAATATATTCTATTTATACTATAAAACCAATCAATATTATAATTTAACCTTATTAATTATTATGATGAAAAAATATTTTTTTAATTAAAATATATCGTGTTTTTACTATTCATTAAAATATAAAAGTTATCGTAAAAATATTAGAACATTATCCAATGTAAATTTTTATATCCTGATTCAAAAGAAGTCTTTTATTTTGTCAAATTGAACTTATAAATATTTCAAAAACTAGCTTTAAAGTGGGTGCGCCATTAAAGGGTGGGAAAACTGCATTTTTTTTATAATACTTATTTTACCCGAATTTTTTTTTATTCACATACCATGTTCTAGAAAATTTGTATAATAAAATAATAATGTTATAACATTAAAAATTTAGTTAATACTATTGATAATGGCTAGTTCATAAAAATATTACAACAATATATCATTGTTTAGTGAACCTGATATTGCGTACAACACACACTATCGAGGAAAGACATGATAGCGTGTAATGCAAGCCAAGTCAGGGTTGCGTATTGTGCATGAATATATAATGTTTTCATATAACAAAATCAATCAATATTTTATTTATACATTGAATATTTATATATATACACTCAATGTTGCGTAGAATGACTTTTATAAAACGAACATGAAATTGTCTATAACACAATCTAAGAACAGTGTTGTGTATACTACAAGCTAATACGGTGTTGCGTATAGCACAATATAATCTTGTTGTAGCATAAAACATATGAAATTAATTAAAAAGAATACTTATCATAAAATATCAGGTCTTTATGATAAATATGTCTCTGTTTGAAGAATTTTATGGGCATACATATCTTTCTCACCATTGTTAGGTAGAAACAGGTGATACCATAAGGATTGGACCAAGACATTTCCACGAAACTATGGAAAATATCATTTTTACAAAGACGAGAATTGAGATAGCATAGAGTCATCTAAAATTATATGTGAACCATCATCTACAACCTTTAACATTTTAGTTGGGTGAATATGTGATCTTGATAATGTTTCCTAGGTTTGGGAACAAGGTTATGTTATCTCCATGTAATATTGGGAAACATGAGATACATTCATGGTTTGAATCAGTGTCCTATTGGTTGGTCTTTTCACCATGATAACGTGAAGAGCACAATGTGTTTCATGATTATCAATTGAAGAAGTGTCTTCGAAATAATTTCCATGTGATTCAATATGATCATGCTTAGATATATCTAGATTCTTAATTAGTGCTTCTGATAGTGTGGATTGGGAATAGGAAATAGAAAGTCTTTCTTGTTAAAATCATCAGTCTAGTTCAGTTTTTATTGTAGCGTGGTCAGAATCAGGTGGTGGCTTGGGAGAATTTTTAAGATATGACCACGAAATGGACTGAGTTCTTCCATAAAATCAAATGTTTTCAAATATCCTAGGAAAACATTACAATGGTGGGGGGAATTTATAACCCCTTGATTGAGGTATGTAAAATTTTTATTCCCATTTATGTGGTTAAATTAGTGGTTTAATATTTGGGTGTGTTTGGGAAGGCTTTGGTATTGTTTTTAGGCTTTTCAAGGGGATAAATATTTGAGATTTGTTTTGTGAAACCATACAGGATATATAGGTAACCATGCAAGTGGATTTAGTGGGCATCAAATAGTGTTCTCATGGATTTTCTAACCATGATGGGTCCCACTAGAGCTTGTTATATCTCTCTATCTCTCAATTTTCTTTATATTCATCAATTTCATGAATACCAATGATTTTTTCAACCTAAAATAAATAATTTTGGGATTATTGATGATATGAAAAGGTATCTATGGTTGTTTTGGTGGACAGTTCATCGTGATTTGTTATGTGTTTGGGAGTTTGTCGATTTAATCAAAACCCTATGGTAAGTGGATTCTCTATCGACACCATTTGTAGAACTATAGTACTTATTTTTCAATTAATTGGTTTTTCATTAAAATAATTGGTATTATATTGTGATAGGCTTCATAGAACATCATTGGTTGATGCTTTTTGTATTTTTGAAAAAAATAGGTTATTGAGGTGAAATGTTCATTATTGTCAGATTTTAATAATTTGATTATGAAATTGGTATCTTGGGTTAATTTTAAAAAATGGTTTTTGAAAAAGGTTTCCAATTAAAGGCATTTTTTGTTGAATGTTATATGAGATGGAATTAGTTCTATGTTATTTTTTTGTTGTTAAAATTTTGTTACATATTTTTGTTGCTTTAGTAGTTTTATATTCTTCTTATTGGCATATGCATTTTATGCAGGTGAAGTGGGAATAGAGAACTACTATACGATGATAATGGATAGTGTATGAAAAAGATACCATCAATGATATGTTTCAGTGAAGTAATGATATGATTGGAAAGGAGAAAACAAGATTGAATGGGATGTTCCACTATGATTGTTACACTGGGTTTAGTGTGTGATACATTATGGATAAAGTAGATTATATTTGTGGATAATAAAGATTAATTTATTGTGATAATATGAGATTGAAAATTTAAAATTCCTTATTGGTTTTCATTCCCCTTGAAATGTAAGGATTTGGGTGGAAGGTGGATTGGTAATTGTGGGGTTTTCTTATTGGAAATTGATTCATTGTTTGATGTTTTATATAAACATCATTATATAAATTTTTTAATTATTATATCTAAGTTGAATTTATAGAGATTTCTTTTTCGGAAAAAATATTTTGTATATGATCTGACAACATAATTGTTTACATTGGTGCTTTTGCTTATGTTTTTTTTTCTGGAACACAAGTATTGGTAACTCATCTCATTTCACTATTAATTCCTAGAGATTCTTGGATGCATACTTTGTGCTTGGAGAATTAGAATTTTCATGGATATATATAGTTGTATAATGTATTCTTGATTGTTGTTATATATTATTCCACATGGTACTATAACAATGAATCATTGTTGTTGAGTAGTATCAGTTTATGTGAATTATAAAATTGGTCTAGTTTCATTATAGTTTTGTGGTACTGTGTTTAATTGGTTTAAATTTTTACAAGAATCATTTAGATGTGGTTGTTCATATATTGTTCAGTTGGTTGTTTTTAATTAATGATAAAATATTTCACCAATGCTTCTTGAGGCCCTTAAAATTTATTGCCAGCCATTGGTGACATATGAACATCTCCTAATGCCATGTATCATCTCACCACCTTCTCAAGACAATGTGGAATGTGAGGGACATTACATAAAGGATATATGGGTATTGAAATGTATTATGAACCCAAATAAAGATCAAGATTGTTTAATCATTTCCAATCATAATGGAAAAAACCCCAATCTAAAATTTGTTCATTAATATAAAAATGATTTGTTGTAAACAACTTAATAGTACCAGTTCCCCCTCTCATATAATCATAAAAATCTACCCAATAGGAAATATGAATAGATCACACCTATTAGAGAAGGAAATCCATGGTTATAAATTGGTCTGAAAATCCATACCTAGAATCATATAAATATTGATCATCTCTATAATCATCTGTTAAATTTTTATTATATAGTTTGAAACTAATTTTGGACACTATGGGAATAATTTAATATTGTATAATATCAGTCAAAATGGATTCTCAAAACACTATAACTCTAAAGTAGACATAACTAGTCAGTTATTTCTAGTAATAGTATGACAATGTGGGAGGAATCAAAAAGCCTACTGTCCAAAAAACTAGTATCTAATGTGTATATTATTATTATCATGTCTATAATAGTATATATCCCTTTTCCATGATAATATGAATCATTTTGTAATAGGTATACACATCATAACTCATCTCCCTGACACTTTCCACAACTAGTTATCACCTTGGAAGTCCACATCCTCTGTTGGGGTCGTCCACTCCCATCATATACCAATATACTAGTACCAAAATGACAAAATTACATGAAAAGGCTTCAATGTTGAAAATTCATTCTAATATGGGATTAATACATATATGGTTTCCATAATAACTTCTACAATGCGCCATTTCACCAAATTATTGATCCTCTTGGAATTATCTCCCATAGAGGATACGAGAGATGTACAAAAACGACCTATATTTTTTATTACATATCATCATTTTACACATTCACCTCACTAATAAAAGAATAAAATCTCATATTAATGAGAAAAATATTATCCATGAACCTAACATGTTTAAAATGTATGTCTGATACACTATCCCACATGGAAACCGTATGAGGACATTGTTTTTTGAAACACTTGTTTGTGAATAATTAGGGAAGAACCAAAAAATTTATTCATGAGAATTTTTCAATGTCCTATCATGATAATTTGGTATTTTTTTTCCTTAGTCCTTTACAATAATATATTAAGTTGACATATATATGAAAATTGAGTTGATTATAAAAAACATATATATAATATATATAAAATAATTTTACGTTCCATAAAAATAAATACCAAAAAATATAACAATGAAGCTACTGACACATTCAAGTATTAAATGGACTTGGCACATCGGAAAATTAGTATAATACATAAAATATACGTAATAAGTAATATTTTTTTCATAAATTTTTATTACTTTGTATCTATAAAATCAAATGATTTCCATAATACATGCTTTTCTCTATAGATATACATCATTTAATAGTCTGAGAAAAAATCTTATTAACACATGGAATAAGGAAAATGAATCAATATAAAATTAGTAGAATTATAATCATCATCACATCATAAAAATAATATCATCATCATAATCATGAGGAAAAAAATCCAAAATGGAATGGAATGTGATAATGTATTAACGGTAAACAGTATTTCCTAGAGGTTAAATACCACAGATAGTTGTGTACATAGCTTGCATCATGTTCACAGGGAATATATATACATAATTATAACATCATCACAATGATAAATTTTGGAATCCTATTCATGCTTAAAATTTATTTTCGTATGAGAGCAATAATATTAAAAATTTCATTTTATGGCTATATATTTTGAATATGATCCATCACATTATAATATTTTTGTATTCATTCATTCTACAAAAAATGTATAACAGTCATAGTCGTCAAATAACAAATTTTCAGAATTAGTTTTGATAAGGATTTATTATTTCATATTTTTAGAAATTACAATTTTGGGACCCCAATTGAACAAGGTAAATTAAATTTAGTACTGACATTATCATTCCTGATATATGAAGAAACAACAAATGAGTAGTTAAATATGTCTCTCAAAATGATAAATATTTTTGGATAATCTTTTTATTAGGATTAAAAACCATGTTGAAATATGAATATCTGTGAAAATAAAACAATATAACAGTGAAATTATAATTGAAAATCATTATTGGAATATACATACTGAGATTCATGTTATTTGGTGATAAAAGATAAAGGAATTGGGTATAATAATCTCATTATGATAAATAATATTGTATTTCATCTCATTCAGATTCCATAGTAATGAACACTGGATTATTAAAACATTTTTACAGAAGTATATTATGTTCATTTTATCTATTAATTTTCCATTATAATTATAGGAATACTATTTCTAGTATCCTTTTTAATTATAAATGTTTTGTAACCTTTTTTTATTCTATATACTCATTTTTTCCATTCCAATTATTGAATGAGATCATTTATACATAAGTATAATTATTTATAATTCCATAAAATACATAAAATTTTAAGTTTATATTCCATAAATAGGTAAATCTTTCCAAAATTAGTTTTTTTAATTATTGGTGATTATCATACCACTGATGGGATAATATCGAAAGAGTAAGAAAGTGATGTTTGAAATTTATATATTTAAAAATCTTACAATTTTAGTTTGTGAAAATCACAGATATAATGATAACAAGAATAACAATTAAATTAATAACAATTATTTTGAATATAATTCGGGAATATAATGATAAAAATAAAAAGTGTGAAGAATTGATTGGGAAATAGTCTATTTTTGGTGTTGTTTATCTTGTACAACAATAAACTATCCTTGAGGTTTGTAGTTCGATTACTACAAAACATCAACATTAATTCTAAGGGGATAATGTGGATGAAATTGTGGGGAACATTGGTTATGTAAAGTGAGGGATAAGTGGTTTTACAATGGGAGGTAAAGTGATTGTTTATTGAAGGTGAGAGAAATATATTTAGAAAAAAAAACATATTATACTATATCTAATATAAAAAATGTAATTGTTATTTTTTTTGTAATTATAAATCATTTATCAATAAAAAAATATTTTTTAGACTATAGACGACATTATAATTTGTTTACAAACAGACTATTAAAATTAGATGTTGAAAAAATTAAAAAATATTTTTTTCACAGGATCACATTTGACTTTTTTTGGAAAATTATATTTTGATGGGAAAATTTTGTTTGTTATAATTTAATGACTTAATTATTAAATAAAAAATATATTATCAAAACAGTAATTTATATAAATTATTTTTACATTATTACATCATAAATAATGTAATTTTATATACACAAGTTACGTGAAAATTATTATTTAAACTATTCACATTAAAATTGATATATTTAATAATAATACGACAAGCAGATTCTAGGAAAATTACATGTAAAATTTTCAATAATTATATTCATTTTATCATATTAATTTTGTTTCAAAATTAAATATAATTTATAAAATAAAAATTATGTTTTTTATGAAATAAATTCAATTATAAATTATTATAAGTATTAATTTATTTTCATTGTGTTTATTAATCATAATATTTATGTATATTAATTATTATAATTATATTTACCAAAATTAATGTAATGATCCAAAATTCCCATGGTAGTTATTTTTTAATAAATGGGAATTTGATGACTCTACGAAAACTGACGGTGCATTATTCCAAGACCCAGAGTGCTCGAAATGAATTTCTAAACATTATTTTAGGTATGTTCAGTAAACATGTGAGTGGAGTTTTAAGAGTTTTGAACCGATTCTTAGAATTGAAACCTGAGGGCACCATTGAACTCATTGTGCAGGTATTCTCTTAAGAAGACTTTCACCTCAATGACAGTTAGTTGAGGGTGAAAGATACTTTTTGGGATTTTCATGGAAATAATAAAATAAAATAAACATATTTTTTATTTTATTTTGTTGTAAGAACCTTCCATGTAGAAGTTGAGTAGTGGGGACCACAAAATCATAACCTCCCATGAAAGGTTATGGTTGTGGGGATAACTCGAGCCTATCATCCAATTAGAGGTTATGGTGGTGGGGACCACCAGATGTCTAAACCTCTCAACTCCCTCATTAATTTTTTTAGACCAACATCAACTCATCCAATAATAATTGTTCCAAACCTCCTTTAATTAAATTTAGGCCAACCTTATCAATTAATTAAGTGGATCCAACATAAATAATCCAATTAGATTTTTTTTGGAAAATAACTAAATAGCGAACAGAATCTATTATGTTTGTACATGGAATTTTTGGAGGAATTAGGATGGGTCGAAGCTTTGGAAAAAATAAGATATCCACCAGTGAACTTCAACTACCAATGAAGAATGCTCTGCCAACGATGAAGGCCGACCTCCTTCGACCATCTTCCTCGGGACTTCTTCTGATAATGTACTTCCTCCCCGACGACAAATCGATGTCTGTACATCCTTTTGGGAACAATGTAAACGAACAAACTGAGGTAGGTGAATATTTCTATTTGATTATCACTTCCCATGCACCCCCTTCTCTATTAAGTTTTGGGAGCAATCATTGAGGTATGATAAGATTTTATATCCATGATCATGTTCTTGATGAGCCATATTCTACCATCGTAACGAGGAGTGTACGGGCCCAGCAATCCTAGACTAAACCTTCCACAAATATTGTGGTGTTCTTCCTGATGGAGGAGGACGACAACCATCCAAGGACGTGGAACTAGAACAAGGACCGAAACCACTACTGGCTGCAATGAAGGCGATGGCGAAATGGAACCGTCCCACGACTATCGTTGATACTCTGTCTCCTCCACAACGACCAAGGCCACTGCCGCCATCTACGGCTTCGCACTGCCCCGCCGCAAAGGAATTTCCCGGTAATCGAGGCGTCGACACGTGGCCAGACTACTAGCTCATGGCCATATCGCCATACTACACCCAGAATGCCACCCTTTGGCCGGACTGATGGGCCAAATTGGATCCGCCGGTCCACAGACTGACGATGACCCCATGGGAGGTCTGTCGACCCACTGTTGGACCACCGCCCCACTACCTAATCGCCCCCCTGTGCGGCCAGACCACCACCCCGCATAGTCGGTCCACTGCCCTGCGGCCAGCCATCCATATCGTGTCCACCTACGTCTCTCCGTAGCTCCTCATGGCCTGCTGGGCCAGACCCTATGGGCTTTACCTCAATGTTGGCTGGTCCGAGTCGGGTCAGGTCGGAATGGACCCATTCCCACTACGACCCATTTACATTATTCATGCCATAACTTTGTCACCAGATGTCTGTTTGACGAACTGTCAGGGGCTTTAAGAACCCAAGAGAGAGACGGTGCCTTTCAGTGATAACCCACAAATATTTAGATTGATATGGGGTATAGTCAGGTAAGATTGAGTGCGAATCCCACGGGTCCACCCGGACAAAAAGGCTAGTAACTCATAGATCAGGTGTCCAATTGATGCACCGTCTATTACATTAAGAACCAAATGATGTGAAATACCTTTGAGATATGTCATCATGGAAATTCGTGGAAGTTGGAGTGTAAACTAGTAGAATTTGGATTGGATCCTAATGGAGATGAGCGAGCTAGTGCGGGAACCCAGTTACTGGCGGAGACATGATGACTGTTGACCGCTTCTACATAGTTTGACTGGATAGAACAAGTGGGGTGTTCCTTGGTGATGCGTCAGACACAAGGTATTGAATAGGTGTAGTACCCCAGTAGGCCATGAGGGGGAGCACCATGTTGATGAGGCAGACCAATGGTGGGGAGCACCTTGGTGACCCGGGAGACCCATGGTACTCCACATGAGGCGTACCTCAGTAGTCAAATCTTAGTGGGAAGTGCCTCTTTGTGACGCGGTTGGTCCAAATTACCAATTAGAAGAGGAGTTTCCTAGCAGTTGACGTGTTCGACATTGTAATGGGGAATGTTACTTGATACTAAACCTAGAATAAATCCTGCTTTGAGCTGAGTCTGTAGCTCTGTGTTTTCCTAATGATTGAGATGGATTAATTGATAAATTATTTATATTTATTGGAATATATATAGGTAGGGTTATCTATTGATTTCATACTTTGTTGATTATCGTTAGTGGATTTTCTGAGACCATTAAGGTGTAGGGGTCCCTACGGGGTAAGGTCTTACTCACCCATACATGGGCTATGTCGGCACCTTGTTGTGTTGGATGCAGATGATAGACAATGCTAACTGAGGCTAGGAGTACCGGGACATGACAGTGCCTGAAGGTGGACCATAAAACATTTCGGTATGGATAGGAGATTTCTGGACGTGGAGTGCTGAGGAGGCGATCTGTTCCTACCATTCCTGTTTGAACCTCATAGGATGATCCATTAGTTTCTTTCAATTTCTTCAGTTGAATTTCATTTCAATTGTACTTGTACATTTCAATTGGGATTGTATTTCATCCTCTCTTTACGTTCAAAACATTTTTCCTATATAGTTTACATGCATTCCTATCTTTTTGTGGGTTGGGATTCATGTGTTTACAATTAATAAAGGAAATGCATTCCCATTTTTTGGGAATAACCCATTGGTTCTAGTCACCATACCCTTGACTATAGAAGGTGGACTTGGGGTTTGTAACAACACTAGTCTCAGGAAATGGGTCGTGACAAATTGGTATCAAAGGATTCAGTTCTACCACAGAACATAGGTCACTAATCATTATTTTAATGTAAATAGTGTTATGTGTAGTGAGTGTGTTTATCAGTTTTGGGAATCTATTGTTGGTGTGGCAGTCGACATATCCATACATCAGGACCTTAACTTATGATTTCCGACTCAGTGCATGAAAACAATAATTGCGTGTGTGTTTTGAAAAATTTTCTTTCTTTTTTCTTGAGTCAGCTAACCAGGTATGACTTATTAACCATGGCGCAACAATTTATTTTCACGATACCTCCAAAAGGAAAGCCAACTACAGTTCCGAGTGTTGTTCACATTGATAGCCCACCAAGTGATGAGGCCTCAATGCAAGGCCATTTTTCAGTAGAATCACCAGTGGATGAACCAGCGGACCACATCTCGTTGGGCCACCCATGTCACAAGACCTAGTAGAAGAATATGCATGCCACATGAGCGCGTTTCACGAGTTCATGCACTATAGGACACACATGTTCAGGGGAGAAACAAACCCTCTGGCGGTTAATGATATGCTAGAGGCTGTGGTGAGAGTCTTTCGACTGGTAGGGACAACATCAGATTTCACGGTGATTCTTACCGCCAGCATTCTAAATACGGTAACCGGAAGATAGTGGAGCATGATGCTCCAGGTTCATGACAAGGTGAAACTCTTCTTGGTATACATGAGAGCCTGTTTCATGAGCTTCATAACCTATAGAAGGGCAACATGGTAATGGCTCACTACTTAGTAAGGATCACTGAACTCTCACTCTACTCCATAGATATAGTGTGGGACTCATTATTCAGGCCCGAATCGTCTAGCAGGGACTAATTTGAGGGATCAAGGCTTTTACGATATCACTTAACATCCCAACGGAGGTGGGAGATTTAGAGAGAGCCCTCTTGGTGGAGAGTTTCCCTGCTAAGCTGTCACCAGTAGTTAGACACACTACTAGTCATCACGTTCTAGAGTCTTCTGCATCTTGCAATAGAAAAATGTCATAGAGGTCCAAGTATACCATACCTACAGGTGGACTACTGCATAACTCATTATCGTTTGGGAGGGGTACCTGATTCGGAGCTAGTCATGTTATTAGCTGGAAGTGTTTCTCATATGGTGGGAAGGTTCACATGTCTCATGAATATAGAACCCATCGTATACATGATCAGAAGATGGTTAAGGGACCACCCAGGAAAGGACAATGTTTCAGTTGAGGTGTTCTGTAGGGAGCATATTGGCATGTAAAGGAGTAGGTCATGTAACTGGTGGTGGGAGACGATTCGAGATATTACTACCACCACCACCAGGAGATCCACCCCAACCATATGAAGTATGTGTACATGGCAGATCTCAGCTCTAGGAAGCTGAGGCTTATGATCATGGATCTCCTGAGATTCATTGAGGTATGATCTATGTCTACTCTATCATAGCTGCAGTACTTATAGACACATTTCCTAGCCATTCATTCATTTACACCACCCTTGTTCGGAGCTCAAAGATTATGATGAAGCCTTTGGATCAATCATTACAGCTAGATACTCCTAAGGAAGTAGATTCTACGATTACGCAATGGTTCCAGCCATACGAGCTTACTCTAGGCGGTGAGAGCTTCGGCTAGGATCTCATAGTAGCAGCATCAAGCCCTTACGAAATCATCATGTTTATGGACTAGTTATCTATAGTCCATGAACAAATACATTTTTTTAGGCATAATGTGCGGTGTGTCCACATGGATGGGACCAGTTTTAACTTCACCAGCAAGAAGGAAGCCTTTCCAACAAATGATGAACTTAGCCAAATGAGAGTACAATCGATCACTCAAGAGTTGGCTATCATTTCCCTCAGAGCTGTTGATGTGAAGAGTTTGAGTTATCCTTAGATTTAGACCAGTACGTGGATGTGTTCCCTGATGATGTTTTAGGTCTATCTCCTCGCTGATAGAAGGACTTTTAAATTTACTTGTATCCTCGAAGGACACTGGTATCTACACCAGAATATCGGATGGATCCCATTGGAGCTTTGTGAGCTGCAGATATAGTTAGAGGAATTTCATATTAAGGGATTCATTTGGCTCAGTGTTTCTCCCTTGTTAACCCCAATTTTGTTCAACATGAATGCCGAGGGGAGATTGAGGTTTTGTGACGACTATCGACGTCTGAACCAGGTAACCATGAAGAACATGTACACACTGCTGAGGAATAATGACTTCTTCGATCAGCTGAAGGGAGCACGGTGGTTCTCAAAGATAGACCTCATATCAGGATATCACCAGCACAGATTTTGAGACAAGGATGTGCATTAGAGGACATTCAGATGTCGGTATGGCCGTTATGAGTTTTTTGTTATTCCATTCGGTGTGACCAATGATCCAGTAGTGTTCATGGAACTCATGGACAAGATATTTTAGCCATACCTTGATCTATTTGTATTTTTCATCATTGAAAACATTCATATCTAATATACTATTGAATAGAATCATGCCTATCATTTGTAGTGAATCCAGTGAAGTTTGCGGTGGTTCTTTTTTGAAAGCCACACAAGAGTGTGACAGAGGTACATAGTTTTTTAGGATTGGCTGGATACTATCTGATGTTTGTGCCAAACTTCACCATAGTTGCAGCATCTCTATCAGTATTTACGAAGAATGGGAAACCATTGTTGTGGTTGGAGAAATGCTAGTGGAGTTTTCATGAATTGAGGTAAAGGCTCACTAGTGCCCCCATAATGAGGCTTCCAGAGAAGGGAATAGGGTACGCAAACTACTGTGACACATCAGATCGCAGACTCAGATGTGTATTGATGCAGTTGTGAGTAGTAATCGCATCTGGTTCATGACAGCTAAGACCACATGAGTATAACTAAACTACCCATGTCCTAGTGTTAGTAGCTGTTGTCTTCGCCTTGAAGATGTGTTGACACTATCTGATGGGGGAGATTTTTACAATGTTCTATGATCACATGCGTCTCAGGTATATCTTCTCTCAGAGGGACCTAATCTAGAGAGATTGGTGTTGTCTTGAGTTCCTCCCATGTTATGACTTCAAGATAGTCTATACTCCTTGGAATGGGAATGTTGTTGCGAATGCACTCAGTAGGAGGACCAGTTTACATCTACTAGGTGAGGTGATGGAGGAAATGTCTTCTTTTCAGATATATTTTGTGGATAGATATGGAGTAGTTTTCTATTGGTCTCTTACAGTCACTGCCCCACGTCTTCAGTGGGTCGAGGAGGTGCAGCGTGGGGACACTAACTGTGAGACATGACGTTCTTAGATATCCACAAGGTAGACACCTGATTTATTTTCTAAAGGTGGGTAGAATGTCATCCTCTTCAGAGGACGTACAATGAAACCAATGTCACTTCAGGAGGAAGTGTTGAGGGAGTTACACACTTCCCCTTTAGTGGTACATCCAATAGTAGAGAAGATGTATCATGATCATTGATTACAACACTTGTGGCCAGTAATGAAAAATAAGTTGAAGATTTTTCCTCTCAATGCCTCACTTATCTGCAAGTGAAGGTAAAGCATTAGGCACCCATAGGATTGGTTCAACCTTTAAGGGTACCATAGTAGAAGTGGGATGGAAAATACATGGACATCATAACCTTACATACACATATATATAGGGCATATGACTAAATTTGGGTGCCCATCGACTGACTCACCAAGTCGGCCAACTTCCTACAGATCAGACATCAAAGATCAGTTGAGATCTTGGGATTCCTCTATGTGAAAGAGATTGTTCGGCTATATGGAGTTCCATTAATGATTGTATCAGATCGTGACAAATGTTTTACATCCTGATTATGGAAGGGATTGCAGGAGGCTTTCGAGACACATCTTCATTTGAGCATCTCATTCCATCATCAGACGGATGGCCAGACTGAGAGGACCATTTAGACCCTTGAGGACATGCTTTGTGCCTGTGTCCTTGACTTTTGTCACAATTGGTTGGATCAATTTTCATTTGATGGAGTTTGAAAACAATAAAATCTATCACTCTGATATATGGATTCACCTTTTGAAGCATTATAAGTGTGGCCTTTCAGATCACCTTTGTGCTTGACTGATCGATCAGAGTCAGCACTAGTGGGCCCAGAGATGGTACATGCTACCACAGAGAAGGTTCAGCTCATCCTAGAGTGATTTAACACTGCACAAATCAGGACAATGACATATTATGAAAATAGATGGATACCTCTGGAGTTTGAGGATGGAGGTCACGTCTTTCTACGGGTCTCACCTCGATGAGTTTTTTGGATATTTGACCGAGGAGTGAAGTTATCTCTGAGAGTAATCGGACCCTTTCAGGTCTTCAATAGAGTTGGTGAGGTGGCATACCTCTTATCTCTTCCACCTCAGTTGCACCAGGTGTTTGTCCTCTTCTACGTATCCTAGCTGAGGAGATATGTGAGCGAACCTTCTCACATCATCGACCATGAAGAGAGGAATATTGATGATGGGGAGAATTTTATGGAGATTTCAGTAATGATTGAAGATAGAAAGGAGAGGGTCCTTTGTGGACGGTCAATAACTCTAATGCGCGTTCGCTGGTAGTGCAAGAAACTCTAGGAGAGAACATGGGAGAAAGAGGCAGAAAAATTTGCTCAGTACCCCCACTTTTTTTCCTAGTTTCAGTTGTGACTTACAGGGACGTGTTTTCTTGATGTGGGGAGAATGTAAATACTGGAATTTCCATGTAATTTTTTTTTAAATAAATAGAAATTTTATGAGTCTGGGAAAACAGATGGAACAAGATTCCGAATCCTGGAGGGTCTGGAATGATTTTTTGTGATTTATTTCGTGTAAGTTCAGTTAAGATGTGAGTGGGTTTTTCTAACTTTTGAACCGATGTTTGGAATTGAAATCTGAGGGCACCATTGAACTCGTATCACCAATATTCTCTTAAGAAGACTTTCACCTCGACGGTATTTGGTCGAGTGTGAGAGATAATTTTTGGGTTTTTCATGGAATTAACAAATAAAATAAACATTATTTTAATTTTATTTTGTTTTAGCCACCTTCCATGTGGATGTTGAGTAGTGGGTACCACCAAACCATAACCTCCCATGAGAATCTATGGTGGTGGGGACCACCTGAGCCTAACCTACTATGAGAGGCTATGGTGGTGGGAACCACCCGAGGCCTAAACCCTCAACTCCCCCATTATATATGGTAGAGCCTCTTCAACTCATCCTACATTAATTGTGCCAACCCTAATTTAATTATTTTTGTGCCAACATCATCAATTTATTAGGGGGAGCAAACTTAATTAATGCAATTTGAATTTTATGCCAACGAACTAAATATCCATCTTAATCTGTTATGTTGGATACATGGAATTTTTAGAGGAATTGGGAGAGGAGAGAGCTTTGAGAGAAATAATTCTCTCTAACGAATAAAATCACCTACCTAAGAAGAACGCTCCACAAAGAGAGAACACCAACTTATTTAGACCTTATCCCTTGGGACTTCATCCGACGTAGGACGTCCCCATCAATGATGAATCGACGTCCGAAATTTTTTCTCACACCAACATCAATGAAGAACCTGAGGTAGGAGTTTATTTATATTTGATTATCACATCTAATGTACCCCCCCCCCACATTCACTTTTGAAGGTTGGGAACAATCATTGAGGGAGGATAGGATTTTACGTCCATGATTATGTTCTTGATGAGCCATATGCTACCACCCTAATGCAGAGGGTACTGGCCAAAATAACATTGCCTGACCCTTCCCCAAATCTTATATTGTTCATTGTGATGGAAGAGGATGGAAACCATCCACGGAAGGTGTAAGAGAATGGAAGCTGACACCAGCACCAGCCGTGACGAAGGCGACTGCACAACAGCGCAGCCCCGCGGCCCCTGTCGCCGCCCAACGGCCTCCACGTTGACTGCTTCCCATTCAGCCACCTCCGGCTCTGAACAACCCCTTGGCCGATGTGCCACCCCATGGCCTGAGCGCCGCCCCGAGGCCTTTAGAGCTTCCTTCCCATGTCCGGACCACCGGCATACGACCGGACAGCAGCCCCGCGGTCGGACCACCTACCTGCAGCTAGACCGCCACCCCACCGCTGTCCCGCTGGCCCGCTGCCAGACCGCCTGCCTACGGCAGGTCCACCTCCAATGGCCGGACCACAGCCCCTTGGTCGGACCACCTCCCCATGTTACCGGAAAGCCGCAGCACCTGGCCAGACCGCTGCCCTGTGTGGCCGGACTACCACCCCGCATGGCCGGACCACCGATCATGCAGCCCGTGGCTAGACCGTCGACTTGCTGCCGGACCACTGCCTCGTGGCCGGACCGCAACCTCGGGCCACCCGTGGATCTCTGCAGCTCATCGCGGCCTAATGGTCTAGTCCTAGTGGTATGAGCCAAACCCAATGGGTCAGGCTGCACTGCGGGCTGGGCCAGGTTGTGTTGTGTCGGTTCCACCTGGTCGGACTGGACTTGTGCCTACTAAGACCCATTTTCCTTCTTCTAGAAATAACATTGGAACCAGAAATCCATTTGATGAATCATCAGTGTCGTTGGTAACCATGGACTGGGATGGTCCCATTGAGTGATTCCCAATAGAGATTTTGATTGAGATGGGGTACTGTCAGGTTGGATCGAGCACGAATCCAACCGGGCCGCCGGATCAAAAAGGAAAGTAACTCACAGACCGGGCATCAAATTGATGAATCGTATGTTACATTGAGACCTCTATTACATGTTGGACCTTTCATATATATATTTGTGGGACATAGTTGAATATAGAGTATGGAATACTATATTTTGAGGCGTATCCCCCAGAGATTATAGAGAATAGTGCGGGAACCCAGTGGCTGGCTGAGACTTGGTGATTGTTGACGGTTTCAACTCGGATTGTCTTGATAGGCCCAGTGGGGCGTGCCTTGGTGACATGGAAAACCCACAGTGTGGAGTTCCTTGGTGACCCAGTAGACCCATGGTAGCCGACAGGGGGAGTTCCTCAACAGGCCATGAGGGGGAGCACCTTGGAGACGCGGCAGAACCACAGTGGGTAGCACCTTGGTGACGCGGTAGACCCATGGAACTCAATAGGAGGAGTACCTGAGTAGTACAAGGTTAGTTGGAAGCAACTCTATGTGACAAGGTGGGCCCACTATACTCGATAGAGGATGATTTCTCCAGCAGCCGAGGTGGTCAACGTTGTAACTAGGAATGTTACTTAAAATGACCCCTAGAATAAATCATGGTGTGAGTAGAGTCAGTACCACTATGTTCTCATCATAATTTAGATGGATTACATGATAAATTAGATCTATGCATGGGCATATACCTAAGTAGGGTTATCTGTTTATTTCATACTTTGTGGTTTATCCTTGGTGGATTTTCCAATACTTTGAGGGACTCGGGGTCCCTACTGAGTATCATTATATTCACCCATACATGGGCTATTCCAGCACCATGTTTTGTTAGATGAAGATGATAGAAAACGCTGACTGAGTTTGAGAGTACTAGGACTGGATGATGTCTGGAGGTGGTCCATACGGTGTGTCGGTACGCAGAGAAGATGGGTTGTCGTGGAGTGCTGAGGAGGGCATCTGTACCTACCCTTCTTGTAGGAAGCTTGGCGGATGATATAGTTGATATCTTTCTCTTTCTTTAGTTGTATTTCATTTCAGTTGTACTGGTACATTTCTATTAGACTTATATTCTGACCCCATTTTACGTTCTGTACTCTTTTTTCTACACTGTTGAATTGTGTTCATATATTTATGTGTGCTTGGTTGTAGGTTTTTACAAGTTAAGAAGGATATTTCATCTCAGTTTTAGGGAATAAGACATTGGTCCTAGTCCCTAGCCCCTAGCCTATGGAGGGTGGGCTTAGGGTTAGTCACAACACTGGTCCCGAGAAATGGGTCATGATAATTAATCATGTAAAATATTATTTATATGAATTTTTTTTATTTCGATATAAAATTATCATTCTAATTGTCAGGTTATTATTCTCAACGGAAAGATTCATATTCCAATAAGTCGAGTTACTATTAAAACTATAACATTTACTATTATAAATAACACTATATTACATCACTCATTACACAATTCAATTCATCTCATTATTCTATATATCTATCTTTTCTATTTTTTTTATTAATATCTATTTTTTCTAGTTTAGTTCATGAAAGGGACTATTGTAGTATCTGGGGTTGATCATTATTTCAACATTGTTGTTTTCATTTTTTCTTTTTTCCACATATAATAATTTTAATTTTAATGGGATTATTTATTTACAAGGGTAATAATATTCATCTATAAAATTATTTGGTGATGGTCTATCTTTGTTTTGTATGTGTGTAGTATCATATCAAATAATACAATACACAATAATTTCAAAAAATAATTACCATTTCTAAAGTATTTTTTGTTATATTTATCCACCATTTATAATTTTATTCCCTAAAATTGACACTCGTATTATCTGTTCATTATAGGTGAGAGTATTTATATATCATTGTTCCCCATATTCCCATGTCTCTATTTCATAGTAATGGATATTCCAATAAAATTTACAATATTAGTTGTCATGTTTATTATAACATTTCATCTCGGTTCTATGATCATCATGGGATGATCAATATATGAAAGTTCATTATCTGGTTTCCCAAATTGTAGATTCATTAAATTTGATCAGTAAAATATGTACTTACACATTATAAATACCTTAAATAGGATATAATCTTAATCTAAATTTTATGGATGTTCAAGTTGATATAACATTAATATTATATTGTAATGGAAATACTTGAAACCAATGTACATATTTATAATATTCCCCATTTATAAACTATTAGGATATCTTCCATCATGAAATTTAATGAAAACAATATCAGGTTATTAAAACTCCACATACATTTGACGGTTATCAGTATAGTATTTTTTTTACTATGATTATATTAGGTATATAGTTGAATGGATTCATCCTTCACTGTCAACTCTTTTAGAAGATCATTTTCAAGTAGCATTCAATTCCCAACATCATTCCAATAAGTATGATTTCTACATCACATACAATACATATCATAATATGGATAAATTTGAATATTTTAGTTGGTGGTTTTATTGTTTGAGAATTCAATGAATGGGGGAAGTTAGTCCCACTAACCATTGAAGACAATATTTTAGGCTCTCCTCATATCTATGTGTGTCTGAATATTCATTTTTAAAAGACCATTATTTTTTGAATAATAGTGAGTGAATAAATTGACTTAGTAATCAAATAATGTTCAAAACTTCTCGGGAATTTTGAAGTGATCCATGGATCGGGACCATAGATTCTTAATAGTTGAATACCATAAATAATTTCCACTTCATAATTATATATTTTGGTAGGATTATAAATAGCTAAATATTGTAAAATGATTGTGATGTGGGAAAAAAAGGTATGTCGGTCGACCATAACCCATATGGAATTATTTCATTTTGATATATTTGTGTAACCATTAAAATTATTATAGTAACATTATATTACTTCCACATTAGTATATAAAATATTTTCATCATTACTTTTCATTTATTTCACTATTATTTAATATACAGACATACCATGAATCTTGATGTATACTCTGTAATGTACATCATCATGTTTTCTAATCATATATTAACATTTATATTACTCTACATCTTGGTTCTTCAAGGATCATTAGAATCAAGTGAGATATGTTCATTTTCCTATATCTCCTTCATTATCTCCTTTTATTAATACCCATAAATATTAGTTTAAAATTAAATCAAACCATCATCATCATTGTGTAAATCATGTATCTTTTCTCCAATTAATGATTTTAACATATTTTATAGCTATCGACTATCCATTGTTGACTCATTGGTCTTCATTTTGATATGTGGTTTGGTAATCCTTTTGTAAATCTATGATTTCATCCCATATAATAAGATATATAGATCCATCATTTTCATGTCTAAAAATATAGGATTATTCCCAATCCATTCAATGGATAATGTCGCATGTTGTTTACTTTTAAGATCATTATTTACATTTTTTTTCCTTTTTAATATGGTAGTTAATATTTAAATTAAAGTCCATGATTACATGTAAATATCATTATTGAGACATATTGGAGTCATTATATAAAATATATAACTTTAAATATTATAATTGGTATATATTTCCCACGACAAACAGTATTATATTGCATCCAAATCATCTTGGTTAAGATAAAAACTTCAAACTCAAGATCATTCTTATGGTAGAATTACTCATTAATCCTAAAATATTGTAACTCATATACTATCACATTGTCATTTGGCATGAGTACCCAACAGAATACATCATATGAATTATCATTGTATTTCCTAAAACTTTCTCCAACTAATGGTTGTCTGAGTACAAACACATTGATTTTACTCTTCTTATTCAATATTATTATTTCATTAAATTATTTATTGACAAAATAATCTACCACATTTGATGTCAAAATTAACAGTGGGATATAAAATGATGATTAATTTATCACAAAATGATTGCATTACCCTATTCTCAATGAAAACTGTTGACTTCTATGACAGTATTTGGACTGGTTACTCATCAATTGTTTTATCATTGAATTATCTATAAGAATTCTCACTCTTATGATCGTGTGCACCAAGAATGTGAATTTTTGTATCGAAAAGTCGCGAATTTTTTAGGTATGTTACATTATCTCCCACTATAATTTTCCATTACAATATATAGTTCATCTTTTTGTTCATTATTTCTCTTGAAAAAAAGTATAATATAAATAATACATAATTCCACAAATCAATTAAATTACACTATATAGACATTATTCATTAAATAAAGGAATATTTTAGGAGATTTAGTACATCCAAATTGAATCACAATGAACTCATGGTGTATATACGCTATATAGAAATAAATATTCTAAATATCATCCTTCTAATCATTTAGATGATGATATCCTGAATAATGATCCATATTTGTGATGTACTAATCACAACATGGTTGACCAATTAGGTCATAGAATCCATGGTAGTAGATAATTTTTTTATAGTGATATATTTGAGCCCCATATAATAAATACATTTCTACATTGATTCGTCCATCTTCTTAAAAATGATTACTAACACACCCAAAGGTGATGGAAAGGGTGTGTGAAATTTTTTAAAATTTTTATTACAAATACAATTTTAAAATCTCCCATTTTATCAAGGCCATCATATTGGGGAATTTAGAAGTAGTTCTATATTAATATATAATTTCAGTTGAAAAATATACGTCATGATATTGGGGAATTCATACTAACTATTCCTAAAATACATCATTTAATTCAATCATAAAATAAATTTCCACTTGGTTGATAAATAAATTTGACTAAACCATTTTGGGAAGGTATTAATCTTTATATTTTATCAACACAAAACCATTGAAATATACTTAAATAGATGTTTATGTTCATCCTTTCATTTTGGTAGGTGCATGTGTTGGATATTCATATAAAAAATAATTCCATTTTCTAATAATTGATGGGATATGTATATATCGTGAGACAATAAATGAAAAATATTACATATATGGGATGGATTTTGTTATTCATTTTGAAGAATGTGATGCCCTGAACCTGATGCTGCTCAACGGGTTCCCAAATATCAGCGAAAAACATGGCCACAATCACATCTCCTCAAACAACAGAGGCGGCCGACTAATAGTGAGGGACTATGTTGTGTGTCTGGGGAAACGTTTCCCTCATTACTAATGTGTAATGAAATTGGTGAATGTAAACATAGGTAAGTAGTAGATGAAATATTTATAAATAGAAGTGACAATACATAATTGTGGAAATAATAATAATAATTTAACAAACTCGAATAATATTCAATAATAAATGATGATATATATTTTACTAGAATAATGGAAACCATGGATACAAACAATATCCATAACATATTGCAAAATATATAACGGAAATATTTCCCAAGAATCTCATGCTCTTACTGAGTAATCTTCAATCATGATCCATACTAAATAGCAAGCAATCAAATGATTGAATCTATACTAATCCATTTGTCAACACCTACAACTATTTAATCTGCCTAGGGTACCAAATGGATCCAATAGAAGTGGTGGGATAACACTCAGTGGGACATCACCACTCTTTTCATTAACACCCATCATGTGTAATAGAAATGTAACAGTATGCATGAATACATGTATAATGTAGTGCAGTACAATTTAACTAAACACCCATGTGTATACATCAGCCCTCGGCTGGTGTATGAACATGGAAACAATTAATTAAATTTTGAAATTACCAGTTTTAGATTGATATGTCTCCAGAGGTATAGCAAAGGCTGACATCACCTCTTGATAATATAAATAGTAAATAATCCAAGATGTAACAAGGAAACCATGATTAATGATATTTAATAATGATTTTACATGGTAATAACCTAGGTAATGTAGTCCTCAATGGTCGCTAACATTTTAGTAATTTTATTTTTGAAAAGGATAATATTTTAATCCAGTAGGCAGAGTCTATGGTATTCCACAATAATGTTCCTACCAAATCTGAGGTGATACTCCGAGTTAATATTGGGCAATGATGTTTCAGTGCCCAATGGGATGTAACCATGGCACTAAATGTCAAATGTTTGATCCAATGAGTGTATGAAAAGAATACTATTATCATATTATTTGATCTTATATTGTCAAACCATGAATCCATGAATAGACGAGGATTAGGATGTTGGTGGGTATCAACATATGAAAGTTGTAATCCTGAATCAGAATGGGCTACCAGAGTGCCAAAGGCATTCTCCCATCAGAATCCAAGGCTAGAATAACTCCGTACATTTTTAATTACATACGAATTCATGTAATAATTCAATCTATTTAATCAGTTCCTTTCATTAGTGTCATAAGGTCATGTAGCATGAAACCTTTTAGTCATGTAATTTTATTGAATCCATGATATTCATTAATATTATAAGTTCAATTAGAATGAAACTATTCATTTAATCAATTTCTATAATCTTCCATATTACTGGCTCAGACTAAATCATTTCATTAATGTGGAAATGAGTGATAGAGATATGCAACCTACTATTCATTTACATTGAAGTCAAATTAATATGTATAGTATGATTACCTATTCAAATTTCTCATTTTATTATCCAATTGAAACACTTAACTTATTTTGTTCAAGAGGAATGATTATATAGTACTTTCCATTATATAATAAAATACTATAATGAAGACATATAATATAGAAATTCTAACCCTTAGAAAGGTAAATCAAAGGAAGACATGAACGGTGGATGAAATGTGTCAAAACAAAAAATAAAAATATATGAAATAACATTTTCCAATAAAAGTATTCTCTTGTGAGGGTAACCACTAAAAAATCACATATTTGAAAATAGCATAACCATACGGTTCTAATGATATAAAACATGTAATATAAATTCCAGAAATGCTTCACAATGAAATTGGTGGGCCGCACACAACAAATCAAAAATAAAAAAATTATGGATGAGTAATAAACCACCCATATTTGTCATGTATGACTATCATCTTCCATTATTGGCCAAAAAATGGTAGATATAAGAAAAATTGAAAATCTCTAACACCCTGATAAGTTCGTTAAGAGAAAAAAAGAAGGGGATAGCTTAAGATGAATCAAGTTGTTACCATTTCACATCCAACATGTTAAACATATGCTTGATCAGATACTAGACAAACATAATCTCTGGATCCTAATAATTGGCCTTCAATAACCGCTAACATGATATGAAAAGGGCTTATTCATATTGGTTATCTTATTAGGATAATGTAAAAGGATTAATATATAATTCAGGATAAAATTTTCAAATTTCCCAAAAATTTTCATCTACATGGTATGACAGGATGGTTTAAAAAACCGTATTTGACCCATTAAAGGTTCTACTGGTAGATGTTTCACTTTTCAAAACAATGCACCAACCGTGGGAAGTGGTTCTGCCCAAAATAATCATTCCACATACTTAGCCAAACTATTTGACAACTGTGTGCTACTAGTGTTACATTTTTATTTTTAAAAATAATATGGGATCTGAGATTAATACGTGTCCCCAAAACCATTGAAAACATTACTAAACCACAATTTTTCTATATTTGGTCCAAATTAATAATATAGAAAAAAATTAATGGATCCATATTAAAGGGAAGAAATGTTTTCTTAAAACCATCCCATTAAATGGAATTGTCACTGAGTTAACCATCGAATATTGGAGAAAAAGTGTCTTCAAACAACTTTAGATATAAAGATCCTACACATGATTTCCTCTCCCAAGTCTCATCCTATACAGGATAGTGCTACCATAACACCCATATTTGAAAGACAAATCGTCCTTGAAGAGCCTTCGTGCAATGTTCAACAATGTATACTAGATACTCCTCAAAGGAAACATCACCATCATACTAAAGTTCATTAAGATCAATAGTATGAGTTGGTTTAACATGATATTGGCGAATCAATGAAACAAGAATGATATCAGGGATGGAACAATACATATGATGTAAATGAAATAGATAATCTACAATCACGACTCTCTCTATAATATCAAAAGTTCTTAAAATGTTAGAAGACATCATTCTATGCATTCTTAACCCTCTATACCAAAGCCTGGGTGATACATGATGGAAAACACGATCCCCGACCTCACATTCAAAATTTCATTGATGACGATCGACATATGATTTATTTCTAGATGGAGATGTAGTAATTCACTTTCGGATCACTTTAGATAGCTATGAATTATTCATTATAAGATGAGGATGTAGTAGTGCTGACTCTCCCACCTCTATCCATCATATTTGGTGAATGATATGTCCTACTATTTAGGTCCTCAAAATTATCCACATAAACTATCTCTTGAATTCTATTATTATAGAAACTCTCAATGAGAGGGACATGCTTCTCCCAATTAACTATAAAATCAATGATTAATTCTTGGAGAATATTGACCCATAGCCTTTTTTAATCCCATCCAAAACCGCGACATGAAATGAGCATCCCTATCTGAAATGAGAGTATGTGGAACCTCATGTAGTCACATGATCTCACAGACATATAGTATTCCTATATCATTATCTGGGAAAGTATCCAGAATTGGAATAAAGTGGGACAATTTTTTTAATCATTAAATGAGTATCCATATAGCTTTGATAACCCTGTATACCAATGAATTCAGAAAATGAAATACATTGATATAACATCCCATTTTCATTCCAGTAATGGAAATGGATATAGAAATCATGTTGATCACTATTTCCCCTCCTTCACCTGCTAATACGTGGAACACCTACTGAAAAATCATTATAAACCATGTTTCATCCCATGTCACCAATAATAGAATCACATTTCATGATACATCTTGAAGATTCATGGATGAGCTATCCACTGAGAAGCGTTTGACTCTTTTTTAAACTATTAACTTATATATATAGGATCCCATATATGTCTCTGTAGATGAATGGTTTCATCAGTATCCATAGATCAATCATGTGGTGAGTTATCTAATGATATACTCACACAAGAAACTAAGCCATCATGATCTAAAAATAACGACTCTTCACCTTATCATGGTCAGAAGAGTATACTTTCAAGGATGTTATTTATGAATGCTCGTAGTTATCATTAAACTCTAGATGGATCTAAAATTACAATACCACTAACATACTTCCATAAATGGATTTCCCCACTTCTTATGCCTGTGTTTTCCGACTTAGTGCATCTTCTACAACATTTCGTCCCTAGGAAATTAATGATGCTCAAAATAAAAACCTTTTATATATTCGATCCATCATTGTTCTCTGAAATTAATACCATGATGAGGAAACTTATTTTTGTAGATCTTGTGATCTCAATACAAACAAATCACTCACCAAATAGATAATTTCACTAGAAATGTTTGACATGGAAAACTACAAGTGACTGAAGGTAGTGTGTTGGGTAGTTCCTCTCATGATGTATCAACAAAATAGATCCATATGAAACAACTATGTCTCCCTACATTATAATTTATCCTCAGATGATGCATGATGAATCAAATAAGATGTTATAACCTCTACCTGGCTCTAGAAGAGTCCAAATAGGTGATGAAACAATCCTCCACATCATCTCTGGAAAGTCATTCTCATATGAATATGACCATATAAACAATAAAACCTTATTTTTAGGGACAATAACTGTGAATGCAAGATGTGATAAATATTTTAGGAAATGTTTGTAATATAAAACCATCCCCAAGACACTTCATATATAAAACATGTTTTGGGGTTACCCCAAGGAAACTAAACCACTCACCTAATCTATGTCAATAGATAATCTTGATTATAATATTATATTACCCAATAATTGAAAATAATAAATATAGAATTGGAACTTATCATGGCTAGGGTAAATTTGATACCTTCCATGTGTACTCATAATAATGTCAATAGGTTTGGCATGGTCAATATTATATTAATAATACACTATTATGTCATCCAAAAATTCCACGACAATATAGTTTGAATAGGGGTTTAACACTCTGTTATTAAATACCATGAAATTAGATGGTGCATTCGTAAGATCGAATTCATTAAAAAGGTACTCATACAAATCATAAATGATAAAAAATGTTGTGTGAGATATGATTGATGGCCTGACACACACCTGATGATAACCAGATCTCATGTGAATCATGGTGAAGACCTTCTCTCCTCAGAGATGGTCGGAGAGATCATCATTTCAAGAAAGCTGATTGATGTTCTTGACCATAATATTTTTCAAACATTTTTTATCTACACAAATTTATAATGATCCATTTGTATTCATGGATAGATGAATATGTGATCTCCAAGGGGATGTACTTGGACGTATAAAACATTTTCCCTCTAAATCCTCTAACTGCCCCTTGAGCTCATTATGCACAATTGGTGACATCCTGTATGTAGTATTAGACATTGGAGATGATAATAGATCATGTTTGATTTTAAAATCTACCTCTCTCCACTGAGTTATTAAAAAAATATTCGATAAAGATATCCCTAAAATCATCCACAACTGGATGAAATCGAACATGAAGTAAACCTTGTATCTCTATGAAGATATTCGTAGTTCGGGATGTCACTCCTCCTAGCATGTGATGCTCTGGTGCCTCTCTACCATCCTAGAAAACACATCCATCTTTATTTAGATAAGAACTAACATAGGGTTATTAAAATGATAACGTACAACGATATATGTATACAAATTTATGACAAGGAACAAACCAGTCAATCTAATGTACGATGTCAAATCTTGTCATCTCAACAAATGAGGTACCATTTGAAAGGGTAAATTCCTACCTCAAGGGGTGGTCCTTAAACAAGCATATTTTCTCTTCCATAACCCTAAATATGTATCAAGGTTCATTAACCATAATGATATTGTATCTCTAGTCAGACAATTTTCAAGAAAGATTTTTAAATAAAAGAGTTCAGGAACTCGTATAAAAAAAGAAGACACTATAGTAGAGGATACTATAATAATAACTCGCACTATATATGGTCACAAACAAGTATCCTCACTTATTGGTTTTGGTGCATGCAACTGATCTGATCTAGCACTATGTGTAACAAATTGAGTACTATAATAAAAAATTATCATCTATAACTATTGGGGATTAGGGGCATTTCTACCACAACCACAAAAACCTCCTCTTCTAGACCAACCCCTGCTATTACAACTCCCCTCATGGAATAGAATAAAAGAAATCACTCCTAAAGATGAGGTTGGTGTGGTTCCATTTCTAATTGAGGCTCGTAGAAATTTCCTTTCAAAATGTTGCAGATTTCTCATATGTCCAAATTCCCAACACACCATTGGGTCTATATCATATTACGGCCCCTTATGGACTTGTTTCCCACATTGATGACACTCTATAGAGTTATCGATGATGGAAATCTTCTTGCCACTACTATAAAGAGAATCCACTAGGATATTATTCTTGCCACTAGAAATACTTCATAATTGCCTCTGCACTCGTCCTTTATGCCCTTAATTATTTCCATTCAACAGGTTTGACATTGTGATATGAGACTTATTGATTATTTAAGAAAACATTGGTAGGAAAAAACATGGTCATGTGAAAGGGATCCATACTAGAGTCTATACTAGAAGCATCTATCATATGAATTGTCTTCAATGAATAAAAGTAGTGAAATGTTCTGTGACTCTATGAAATGTAATAAAAATTCCATAACTGACAATGAACCCAACTCGAGATGCATGAACTCTGTAGATATATCATCTCTCTTCATCTTAGTATAAAGCTGATTATATAATTTATTCTAGAAATCAACCCAAAACATGACCTCATGAAGACTGACATGGATAATCACATCTATCAATTTCATATATGAATCATGAATATTGTATGTTTCAAGATTGACTATCCTCCATAGAGTAATTTCAATTTTCTCAATGATTGATATAGTGGCTTCTATCCAAGACTCAACAGCCCGTAGACCACCATCACTAGTGAATGAACGAGTATGCTGTAGCTGGGAATTTTCAGTAATATCATCCATTGTTAGTGCATGATATGGAGAATAATAATTTAAATACCTTAGATATAGTAAATTATCAAAACATGTGAATCAGTTCCCAAATCAGATACAATAGGTAGTGATTCATGTATCACTCTTAAATGTAAAACTGTTATCTCAGGACCCACCATGTCTGGAGCATGGTCGTCACCCCCCTCATAGAATATGATACAAGGAATCCTTGACATCATTGGATTACAAATACCAGTCACACGTTTCATCAAAATCATAGAATAATAACTGTAATCTTTATAGAGGATGTTAAACCCAATAAAACCAATTTCATAAGTCATACTACCCAAAATACCCGCATAGATATCCAGGTATCAGTAAGATCTTAGGTATATGTTTCATTTCATTTTACACACAATTACTAGGTTCACTCCATTAACAGTTGTAAATATAACATGGAACAATAACGAATTGAAACCATTGAATTTTATATTTCATGATTCAAATTATAATGGATTGTCATTTCTTATTAATGTGTTCCAAAACACCTATCACTATAATTGAAAACCGTTAATTTCTAACAAAATGGCTTGACTTGATAAATTATTTATCTAAACCCACTTTTACTAAAACACGTCATTAATTGTGGTAGGAAATCACTCAATCAAATCCATGATTAATACAAGCTTATTCTTGCTATCAATAAATCACACAACAATCATAGTCATACAATGCTAATAAAATAGTAAAACACACCTATATGGCAGGGAAACATTCATGTCATCTAATTTCTAGGTCCCCATAATGATCTATATAACAATTATCATTATCCTCAAATCATCGGTATAAGGATGAATGAATATCCCCAAACAGAGTAATAATTAATAAATCCATAAAACATGTGTCTCACCCAAATGTGAAATAATATCAATATTAAGTGGGAAAATTAGAACAAAAAATTATAATTTCGACAACATTGTTCTTATAATAAAAATTTGTTCCCTATGCCCAGGAACGGATTATGATGTAGTCCCATGTGTTCCTAATTTCCAATATATTTTCTAAAAATAAAAATGAAATAATATAAAAACCTAATATAGCACATTGTGATTCCCTAGACCAAGATGATACTCATTGAGTTCCCCTCGCCCATGGGCCACATGGCCTCAAGCACATCTCCCTGAATGCTAGAGGATGTTGACTAGTAGCGTGGGGCTTGGGTTGGATAGTGGTGAGATTTTCCACTCATTAACAGTTTTTTTGACCATGGGAGAATTAAAACATTGTTAAATAAGAGAAGAAATATATATAAATAGAAGTAACAATTGAAAATAAATACAAAAAATAATAATAACAGAATGAAATTGAAAAAAATTCAACAATAGATGATGATTTGTCATGTAAAATATTGTTTTAAAACATATATACAATCAACAATCATAAAATGTTCAAAAAATTATAATGGAAAAAAAAGAATATACCATGTATCTCATGTTGTGACCTATAGTCTGCTATAAAGATCCATACTAAAAGACAACCAATCAACTATTTCAAATGGTATGCTTCCTTAAATCCACAATTTCATCAGTGTAATCTCCCCGGCTACCAAATGGAACACAAAGAGTGTGTGAGATAAATATTATTGGGACCCCACCATCAACCTCTACAATATTTTCCCTATGTAATTGATATTTAATATAATACAACCATGTATATATAATGTAGAGCAGTATAAAGTAACTAATTACCCAAGTACTTACAACATCCAACGGATGGTGTTTGAACATGAAACCATTCCATTTAATTATTTAATTACCAATTTTAGACTAAAATGTTTCGTGGGTCATAGCCAACACTTTAATTACCTCGTGATATTATAAATAATAACAATTCCATGATGTAAATAGCAAACCCTGATTAATGATATTTAATAATTATGTTACAAGGTAATAATCAAGGCAATATAGATGACCAGGGTCTAAAACTCAATAATAAATATATACTCGAGAAGGATAAAAGTTTAATAAAAGGATAAAACTCCAATGTATTTGTAGAGACCCAAAGCTTGACGTACATTGACATTACATTACTTTTGCGGAATACTTAGTACATAACAAAAACACACACACCTGGATCGTAATATTTTAGTGTCTTTGGAAACTTGGAACATAATCTTCTAATCGTGGTGAAAGATCTTCAATATATCCCATAAAGATCTTCCTTTTTCTTTACCTAAAACCTTTCTTTATATCCTGGGGAAAAGAAAACATAAAAGGGTGAGCTCAAATGCTCAGTAAGGGTATACAAAAGAAATACAAATCATATCATATCTTTTTGAAAATCATAACCTGCAAAAGAGATCATAATATCTTAACATGGAACAAATCATAGAAGTGAAAATGAGATCACCATAATCATAACATGAAACTTGAAACTTTGTGGCATGCACACATAATCATGGAAAATCATTTCTTGTTAGTCATGACTCGTTGCCAAGACTATCTTAGTGGACAAAGTCCCTTTCTGAATCGAGTAACCCTCGTTTCAGTCCTGTTTCACTGAACCGGTATAACCTACCATTCCAGCCATGTCTATCTCATGAGATATAAAATCTTTACCCAATTCATTGGAGGGAGATATAGGTCCCACCCATCTTATAATGAATCCTTTCTTATGTGTGCCACATAATCATAAATCATACATCATCGCATAACCCATGTAACAAAAATGGGATTCTTAAACAACATGACATCATAAAACAATTCATATAAGAAAAAAGAATTCATAAAAATGTTTCCATCACAACATAATCAAATCCATGTAATAATAGGGATAAAAACAGAACCCTTTTATTATCATAGATGGAAAATAATTTTGATAAAACACTTGAACTCCATTCTTGAGGAAAATATCCTTTCTTCTTCAAAAACACTTTTCCTTTCATAACATGTCATATAACTTTAAAATAAAAGAAGTTGATTAAAAATAAACTTGAAAACTTGTAAAGTAATCTTCTTGTAAATAATGTTTTAAAAATCCATTCATGCCGTATAAGTTAAAAAAAACATTCTTCGTACTTTTGTCGGAAAAGTCAAAAAGTACCTCGTACGAAAAAAATGACAAAAGATTCCTTTCATATATTTTACTAAAAACTCACCGAAGGGTAAAATTGGATATAAACTATTGTATAAGGATGGAAATAATATTACATATTGAGGGAACATGGATGTGGATGATAAAATACACCCCAGTAATTACCAAAGTAAAAACAATCTCGGATAAAAGTGAGATTGTGATATTTCCCTTACCTTTGGTCTGACTTGCTTTGTAAGTGTCCGAACCTCCTGTATAATGATTTAAATCATGGTATTGACTTATTCCAGAATCATATTCATTGTTATGATATCATATATGGTTCACTTATGACATTATATTACCCGTTCTTTTGTAAATTCCATGTTAAAGAAGCGTTTTGGGTAAAATCGTTTCATTTATCTTAGGTGTTTTGACTTGTTGTTTTTGACATCATTATTACTTATATCATGATTTACTTACATCCAGAATATAAAATACGATTTATATATCATATATATTCAGTATATATATATATATAATAGATAGATAAATAAAATGAAAAACACCGTTCATGGAGACGGTAGTCCGTACGTACGCATGAACGCTGTTTTACTTTCCTTCTTGTCTTGAAATGGATGTAAGTAGATGACATACATATATATATATATATACATAAATCCAGTAGCTTTATAATGTCATATATTTCATTATTATTTCTTATATATACTTTATAATCATTCTTAAATTGTTAACATGGAGAATGAATCTCATCACGTCGTGGAGACGGTAGTCCGTACGTACGCACGAGCGATGATATCATTTCCATAAATATTGAACTGAATTGGAGTGGATTATACAATATATCAGAATCAATATGATGTTGTAATAACTATGTATAGTTATTCTTTACACCATTATACCCATCCATGTAAGGTGGTGGTGGAAAATAGATTACACCACGGCGTGGAGACGGTATTCCGTACGTACACATGCGCGGTGATTTCTTTTTCCGTAGGATGGATAGATGGTTAAATAGGGTTGTTTCATACTTATAATAACATATCAGTATATGAGTGATACTGATGTTATAACTTCATAATGAAACAACCTAAGAAGAAGAAGTGGAAGAAGAAATAAAGATGAAAGAATTGGTAACTGTAATTACCTCTTCTTTGAAGCGCCTCTTTGATACCTCCTCTTAGGGCACTAAAATTGGTCTTTGAGGAAGACCAGAACCTCTAGGATGTTTCTAGGGAAGTGGAGAAGAGATTTTGGCAGGGGTTGGCCGAGCTTGAGAGATCAAATTGGTGTGAGGAGGAGGGGGAGGAGGTGTCCTTTTATAGGGGAGGAGAGGGGCACCTTAGGAATTCTTAAAAATGTTAATTTATAATAAATCTAACCCCACTTAAAAACCTCCAAAAATGACTCATATTCGAAGCTTAGATGAGATAGGGTTGTAATCTCATCAACCAATCAAATTTAGACATGTTTGGATCTTATTTTAAACCATATCAATTATATTTAACTCTAAGTTAAATAATTTAACTTTTACCGTGTCTTTTTGTTTTCTTTAACTATATGGTTAATACACTTACTATAACATGCCAAAAGAACCCCAAATTGTTTATTATTAATATATATATCCTTATCTAAGTCATTTGGACGAACCTTAGATTTTTAGGAATAAAATAACAATTAATAATATAATATTTGATTTAAAAACTATTTTGTGTCAATTTTGACACTATTTGATATATGATTTTTGTGAAAGTCATAACAGAAATAAATGTTCGAACCAAGTTGATTAAATCAACATTAATATATCATAGTAACCTAGAAAATTAGTGTAATTCATAAAAATTCTCAAATTACATTTATTTTTGTGTTTATAACATCTATTATGTCAATATTTCATAAATAAGATAATTACTGCATCATCTTTGTGTCATAAATTAATTATATTATTTGATGTCTAAAAATTACAAATAAAATACCATTATGTAGGAAATCTTTTTATCTTTCTAATTAATATTTATAGTCGAATTTATCTTATGTATAACCCCATATTAAAAATGATTTACTTATTAAACTTTGATTTTAACTATTTTAACCCTTCTTTAAATAAATTAATAATAAATGTCCTAATCAAATCCAAGTGGGCCTAAATGGTCATATATTATTCCTAAGTTTGTTTTTGGTCGAATTACACGTGTCCAATAGAATTAGGACATGTTTTAGGGTAATATTGATATCATATTTACCCTTAGTTACCCTATTTACTATTAACCGCGGTAAAAATAGTAAAAAGTTACTATTCACCAAAAAATTATTTTTATCTCATTGAACCACATTTTACTTACTGATATCAACCGTGTCTGTCGGATTTTTGAAATTCCATTCACATAAGCGGTAAAATAAAGTTTTATGAAAAATTCTATTTTTTTAACTACCACTTAGTAGTTTCACTATTCATAAAAAAATGAAGGTTTTCAGAAAAATGCCAAAATTTCTTCCTAAGCTATATTTCATATTCCGAATTCAAAAATGAAGTATATTTTACCAAATTCATAACATAGAAGTTGAATTAATTAATTTTATAATTAAATCCCGCTGTTAAGACAAATAGCGTGTTTTTAAGAAACAATTTCTATCAAAAGATTGACACTTGATTACGTCTGGTTTAAATGTGAAATTACAACCAATGACCAACATTGAATTAAATTGTAAAAATATATTCTAAATATACTTTAAAACCACTCAAATTAATAATTTAACACTATTAATTATTTCGATTAAAAAAGTTGTTTTTTAATTATAATTAATAATTTTCACTATTCATCAGAATATGAAAGTTATCCGAAAAGTACCAAAATTTCACCTTAGGCTAAATTCGATACTCCGAATCCAAAAATGAAGTTCATTTTGAAATATAATATTTACAGAATTTTAAAAAGTGGTTATTACTTTTCATAACAGCTAGTTTTAATAATATTTTAATAGCATATCGTTGTTTAGTGAAACTCGTTATTGCGTACTACACACGCTATCGAGGAAGGTCGCGATTGCGTGTATGCAAGGCAAGTCAAGGATGAGTGTTGTGCAAGCTCCTTTTGGTGTAGCGTACAACACAAGTCATTAGTGAAATAAAAAGAATTTTTTTCATAAAATCTCGGGCTGTTACATTCTACCCCCCTTAAAATGAATTTCGCCCTCAAAATTCGTCGGGGTTATAAATGGTTTACTATTCGAAAGATTCTTTAATAGATTCCCACATCGTAAAAAGGAATACAAAAACTTGTCTTTAAAAACTAAAGTATGAAATGTAACGATTACCCAAATAAACTAATCGCTGGGTTTCCACATAGGTAAAAATATGGATATGGAAGAGAAATCTAACCATCATGTTCTGATGGAGAGTGGTAAAGAACATGGCTATGGAAAAGCCAGTAATCACACATCCATAGATTTGTGATGATATAAGGTACCATCTGATTCATCAGGTATAAGATCACTAGGACAACATTTTTGGTTTTCAAGATCATTTCCCTAAAGTTGAAAATTTGAATTAGAATAAATACTTACTTTATTTTGGTACAATCTCACTATTGTTCGTGCCTTGAACAATTTCCACTTCATCTCTTAAATAAATGAAGTTGAATTTGTTATTCGTGAAGTGTTAGCAGATCATGTGATAGAATGACGAGTCATTCCATCTGTCTCAAACAAAAGGTTAGTAAAAATTATATGCATAAGTCGATCTATAGTTTGATTAATCATATATGGTTCCTAAAATGGACTTATACTTCATATATCATACTTCTTAATATAATAAAACTAGTTTCTACTAAACAGGGACTTCCTGTAGGCCAGTGGTAGGTGATAAAGGCCAGTCGCACTTCGGTTGTGGGTTTGATTCCTACAGCCTTGTCCGAAGCGATGGGTTGTCGCCCGTCCTGCAGGTTGTCCTTTTTCCAAAACTATATTACTATAACATCCCATCAATAATATCGAAAAAAATTTCTATCCTTAAACAATACTAACTTACGTCCAACACAATCCATTCCAATCTTTAGACTTATCCATAATATTGCAGTCCACTCTCATAACATAGTGAAAACAATTACCAGAGATTTAATATCATCGTTGATCCCCATATATCATAAGATATGTTTTGTTGGTCACATTACAAACATTCAAAGTCCTTAATCATGTATATTCTTGAATACCCATTGAACCTTAGTGAAAACTTAAATGCAGTTAAAAGTTAACACTTTACACATACCAAAATTCTCAAAAAAATTTATACTCAAACCATGATATCACTTAGTCCTTATATCAATCATGAGCTCATGAATACAATCAAACATCTCATTATCTTCTTATCCTTTCATTATGCACTTATCATCTACTTTCCAAAAGTATCTGAATAACGTTTCATGGTTACTGGTAACATTAATCAGACAACAATATAACAATCCTTACATGTCTCTTTATTCCATAGTACCATGAGATTAGTTATACAACATTACACATGATAACCATGTAATCATTCCACTACATTCTTAAACCATTAACCGAGCTTCAACAATTCTTTCATCTCACATATCATTTGTAGTCTCTTCATCATCATCCACATAAATACTACCCATACGGCCATACCGATTATCTTCATGAGTCTTTCCCTTAGGACATTAGTTTGCATAATGCCCATACATTCCACATTTAAAACACTTAACCATTTTTGATGTCGTAGCAATACCATTATCCTCATCCACAGTGTTAACTGAACCTTTTCCTTTGCACTTACTTGCTTTGTGTCCTTCTTTTCCACACCCAAAGCATCTTCCAGTTCCTTTGAAACATTCTCCTTGATGCCTCTTACCACATGAATTACATAGGGGAAATTGAACTTTCTTTCCTCTATGATCATCGTGAAACTCCATCTTTCTCTTATTAGCCGAGTCAGGAAACTTACCAAATTTTACTTTATTGATCATATTATGAGATTGCCGATTCGGCATAATAATTATGTTTGGACTTCCAAATCCCATTTCATTATGAAGAATATCATTCCATTGTCCATCATATCCTCTATTATCGTGAATCATCTTGTTTCCAGCCATTTTCTAAAACCCAAAAAGAATAGTGTGAGAGGCAAAAATCATGCTAGGGAAAACAACATAATAAAGGGGGAGTACCTTCAATATCTAACATCTTAGGTTTAATTCTATGATCGTTAGCGTAGTTCTAGTACTATAACTTATACGTCTACTTAACCTTAGGGACATCCCTAGACATACCGTAGAAATATCTCTAGGGATATCACTAACGTTTTCGCATCCTAGTTTCCAAAGGTTGACTAAACCTTTCCTCTGATACCAACTGTAGAGACCCGAAGCTTGACGTACATTGACATTACATTACTTTTGCAGAATACTTAGTACATAACAAAAACACACACACAAGGATCGTAATAGTTTAGTGTCTTTGGAAACTTGGAACATAATCTTCTAATCGTGGTGAAAGATCTTCAATATCTCCCATAAAGATCTTCCTTTTTTTTACCTAAAACCTTTCTTTATATCATGGGGAAAAGAAAACATAAAAGGTTGAGCTCAAATGCTCAGTAAGGGTATACAAAAGAAATAAAAATCATATCATATCTTTTTGAAAACCATAACCTGCAAAAGAGATCATAATATCTTAACATGGAACAAATCATAGAAGTGAAAATGAGATCACCATAATCATAACATGAAACTTGAAACTTTGTGGCATGCACACATAATCATGGAAAATCATTTCTTGTTAGTCATGACTCGTTGCCAAGACTATCTTAGTGGACAAAGTCCCTTTCTGAATCGAGTAACCCTCGTTTCAGTCCTGTTTCACTGAACCGGTATAACCTACCATTCCAACCATGTCTATCTCATGAGATATAAAATCTTTACCCAATGCATTGGAGGGAGATATAGGTCCCACCCATCTTATAATGAATCCTTTCTTATGTGTGCCACATAATCATAAATCATACATCATCGCATAACCCATGTAATAAAAATGGGATTCTTAAACAACATGACATCATAAAACAATTCATATAAGATAAAAGAATTCATAAAAATATTTCCATCACAACATAATCAAATCCATGTAATAATAGGGATAAAAACAGAACCCTTTTATTATCTATGATGGAAAATAATTTTGATAAAACACTTGAACTCCATTCTTGAGGAAAATATCCTTTCTTCTTCAAAAACACTTTTCCTTTCATAACATGTCATATAACTTTAAAATAAAAGAAGTTGATTAAAAATAAACTTGAAAACTTGTAAAGTAAGATTCTTTTAAATAATGTTTTAAAAATCCATTCATGCCGTATAAGTTAAAAAAAACATTCTTCGTACTTTTGTCGGAAAAGTCAAAAAGTACCTCGTACGAAAAAAAACGACAAAAGATTCCTTTCATATCTTTTACTAAAAACTCACCGAAGGGTAAAATTGGATATAAACTATTGTATAAGGATGGAAATAATATTACATATTGAGGGAACATGGATGTGGATGATAAAATACACCCCAGTAATTACTTACGAATAAACAATCTCGGATAAAAATGAGATTGTGATATTTCCCTTACCTTAGGTCTGACTTGCTTTGTAAGTGTCCGAACCTCCTGTATAATGATTTAAATCATGTTATTGACTTATTCCAGAATCATATTCATTGTTATGATATCATATATGGTTCACTTATGACATTATATTACCCGTTCATTTGTAAATTCCATGTTAAAAAAGCGTTTTGGGTAAAATCGTTTCATTTATCTTAGGTGTTTTGACTTGTTGTTCTTGACATCATTATTACTTATATCATGATTTACTTACTTCCAGAATATAAAATATGATTTATATATCATATATATTCAGTGTATATATATATATAATAGATAGATAAATAAAATGAAAAACACCGTTCATGGAGACGGTAGTCCGTACGTACGCAATAACGCTGTTTTACTTTCCTTATTGTCTTGAAATGGAAGTAAGTAGATGACATACATACATATATATATATACATAAATCCAGTAGCTTTATAATGTCATATATTTCATTATTATTTCTTATATATACTTTATAATCATTCTTAAATGGTTAACATGGAGAATGAATCTCATCGCGTCGTGGAGACGGTAGTACGTACGTACGCACGAGCGATGATATCATTTCCATAAATATTGAACTGAAGTGGAGTGGATTATACAATATATCAGAATAAATATGATGTTGTAATAACTATGTATAGTTATTCTTTACACCATTATACCCATCCATGTAAGGTGGTGGTGGAAAATAGATTACACCACGGCGTGGAGACGGTATTCCGTACGTACACACGCGCGGTGATTTCTTTTTCCGTAGGATGGATAGATGGTTAAATAGGGTTTTTTCATACATATAATAACATATCAGTATATGAGTGATACTGATGTTATTACTTCATAATGAAACATCCTAAGAAGAAGAAGTGGAAGAAGAAATAATGATGAAAGAATTGGTAACGGTAATTACCTCTTCTTTGAAGCGCCTCTTTGAGACCTCCTCTTAGGGCACTAAAATTGGTCTTTGAGGAAGACCAGAACCTCTAGGATGTTTCTAGGGAAGTGGAGAAGAGATTTTGGCAGGGGTTGGCCGAGCTTGAGATCTCAAATTGGTGTGAGGAGGAGGGGGAGGAGGTGTCCTTTTATAGGGGAGGAGAGGGGCACCTTAGGAATTCTTAAAAATATTAATTTATAATAAATCTAACCCCACTTAAAAACCTCCAAAAATGACTCATATTCGAAGCTTAGATGAGATAGGGTTGTAAGATCATCAACCAATCAAATTTAGACATGTTTGGATCTTATTTTAAACCATATCAATTAGATTTAACTCTAAGTTAAATAATTTAACTTTTACCGTGTCTTTTTGTTTTCTTTCACTATATGGTTAATACACTTACTATAACATGCCAAACGAACCCCAAATTGTTTATTATTAATATATATATCCTTATCTAAGTCATTTGGCCGAACCTTGGATTTTTAGGAATAAAATAACAATTAATAATATAATATTTGATTTAAAAACTATTTTGTGTCAATTTTGACACTATTTGATATATGATTTTTGTGAAAGTCATAACAGAATTAAATGTTCGAACCAAGTTGATTAAATCAACATTAATATATCATAGTAACCTATAAAATTAGTGTAATTCATAAAAATTCTCAAATTACATTTATTTTGGTGTTTATAACATCAATTATGTCAATATTTCATAAATAAGATAATTACTGCATCATCATTGTGTCATAAATTAATTAAATTATTTGATGTCTAAAAATTACAAATAAAATACCATTATGTAGGAAATCTTTTTATCTTTCTAATTAATATTTATAGTCGAATTTATCTTATGTATAACCCCATATTAAAAATGATTTACTTATTAAACTTTGATTTTAACTATTTTAACCCTTCTTTAAATAAATTAATAATAAATGTCCTAATCTAATCCAAGTGGGCCTAAATGGTAATATTTTATTCCTAAGTTTGTTTTTGGTCGAATTACACTTGTCCAATATAATTAGGACATGTGTTAGGGTAATATTGATATCATATTTACCCTTAGTTACCCTATTTACTATTAACCGCGGTAAAAATAGTAAAAAGTTACTATTCACCAAAAAATTATTTTTATCACATTGAACCACATTTTACTTACTGATATCAACAGTGTCTGTCGGATTTTTGAAATTCCATTCACAGAAGCGGTAAAATTAAGTTTTATGAAAAATTCAATTTTTTTAACTACCACTTAGTAGTTTCACTATTCATCAAAAAATGAAGGTTTTCAGAAAAATGCCAAAATTTCATCCTAAGCTATATTTCATATTCCGAATTCAAAAATGAAGTCTATTTTACCAAATTCATAACATAGAAGTTGAATTAATTAATTTTATAATTAAATCCCGCTGTTAAGACAAATAGCGTGTTTTTAAGAAACAATTTCTATCAAAAGATTGACACTTGATTATGTCTGGTTTAAATGTGAAATTACAACCAATGACCAGCATTGAATTAAATTGTAAAAATATATTCTAAATATACTTTAAAACCACTCAAATTAATAATTTATCACTATTAATTATTTCTATTAAAAAAGTTGTTTTTTAATTATAATTAATAATTTTCACTATTCCTCAGAATATGAAAGTTATCCGAAAAGTACCCAAATTTCACCTTAGGCTAAATTCGATACTCTGAATCCAAAAATGAAGTTCATTTTGAAATATAAGATTTAAAGAATTTTAAAAAGTGGTTATTACTATTCATAAA
Organism: Viscum album; assembly: GCA_963277665.1. Classification (NCBI taxonomy): domain Eukaryota; kingdom Viridiplantae; phylum Streptophyta; class Magnoliopsida; order Santalales; family Viscaceae; genus Viscum; species Viscum album. Next base: position 476,344,609 of record OY728147.1, on the reverse strand, counting down.
AGCTAGTTTTAATAATATTTTAATAGCATATCGTTGTTTAGTGAAACTCGTTATTGCGTACTACACACGCTATCGAGGAAGGTCGCGATTGCGTGTATGCAAGGCAAGTCAATGATGCGTGTTGTGCAAGCTCCTTTTGGTGTAGCGTACAACACAAGACATTAGTGAAATAAAAAGAATATTTTTCATAAAATCTCGGGCTGTTACAGTATTCCACAATAAGGTGCCTAATGAATCCAGGGTGATCATCCAAGGTAAAATGGGGCAATTCATATTGAGGGCCCTTTGGGATGTATCCATTGAACCTACATGTCATTGCTAGATCTATTAAGTGTATCCATGGAATATTTTGATTATCTATAGGGATCATACGGTGTCACACTAGGCATCCAAGTATAGACAACAATCATGATAAAGTTGTGTAACAACCAATAAAATTTATATCCTTGATTCAAAATGGGTCTCTCGAGTGCTCATGGAATTTTCAAATCATAATCCATAGATAGATTAAGTCATGAAATTCATTTTTAATAATGAACTCATGTAATACTTCATTCGGTTCAAGCCATTAATTTCATTAGTTTGATATTGGCAAGTACCATGAAAAAATTAAATCATGTCATTTGGTTAATACTTTTCCTTCCATTACTGTGATAATATCATGTTACATGAAACTATTATTTTAATCCATTTAATGAATATTCCATTTTTAGGTTCATTCAATAACTATCAATTAATTTTTAATGGGGTGCAAAAAAATGCAACCTATTATTCATATAAATTTATGGCCAAGTCATATACATAGTATGCTTGCCAATTCAAATTTCACATTTTATTATGAAATTTAAGAACATATCCTAGGTAGTTCGGGTTTTGAGAATACATTGTATTTTAAATTATGATATTCAAAATTTAAAAATAATCCATTTAATATAGAAATGCATACCCTTAAAAAGGTAAATCCATGGTACACCCAAACGGATTCACAAACATGTCGGAACACTAATTATTTTTTCCTAACCTTAGACATGGAATGTATGGTGTAGTTGGTAAAACTACTAACAATTACTAACATATTTGGAAAGAGCATAATGATATGGTTTTATTAAATATTAATATGGAATATAAATTCCATAAACAGTATAAGATGAAGTTATTGGGCCCTACACGACAAATCGAAATTCAAAAAACAATAGGGATGAGTTATGGACCACCCACTATTGTATTATACCACTATCCTCCTAGGGTATTGGCCCTTGATTAATATCGGATCAGAATAGATCATTGAAAAAAGAGAAAAATGATCATACCCTGATAACTATGTCTGGAGAAAAAGAGAAGGAGAATGACTCCTGAGGACTTGAGTACTTACCGTTTCACATCCATCGTGATGAAAATAAGCACCATTGGATCCCATAAAAAGCGGATATATTGATCACTAAATTTTTTCTTCAAAAACATAAAAATTTAGTGGAAATGGTATTAATCTAGATTTTTCACATATTTGGAAGAATAAGTAATATAAATAAAACAATAAAGGAATATGGTCAAATTACTGAGAAAAAAATGGCATGTTCCATGTTTGTTCCCATGGATTGACAAACTGTATCGAAACATGGAACGAAATACATTGAAAAATGGGAAAATTGCGTTGTTAGGCTTAAATCCCATTATAAAACCATGAATGGTGGTTTTATCAATAATTTAAATTTGTAAGGTAAGATAAACAATGCACTAAATGTGTGTTAACTATGATAGCTAACATTATATTCAAAAAATATTGGTTTTGGGCATCAAACATGCCCCACACATCGTTCAGAACTTTAAAACTCCATTAGGAAACTGTACTATATCTACATTAAAGACATAAACATAAATTTAAATGACCCATACCCGAGTGAAAAATTGGTATTTTATAATGAATCTTCCCCTATACCTTAATAGGATAAAATACCAACACATGGTTAGAAATGATCACACCAATACCTGTTCTTATAGATATCTATACATTAAGTTGTCAAGGATTCAATTCAACATTTCAAGAAAAACTCTATAATAAAAATAATTTCATAGAATAGTAATGATATAATAAAATTAATTTTGGAGCTAATATGAAATGTACCTACTATGATTCATTTTCATGATCCACGTTATCATTTGTAATTGAATAATCTTTCACTTAATCCATTATGTTTTGTGGTTTCTAAAATTTATTAGACTCAAGAACCCAATGTTTAGTTAAATTATTGAATAGCAACCTTTCCCCTTAATGTTGGATAATTGATCCATTTATCATGCATTATGATGTTCATTTTTTTTCATCCATAATTTTGTTGAGCTTCTTAATCTCTATATAATATTCATGATCTTTGGTTTATTTTCTTCAACTATTGAAGCATTTCCCAATCCCATTGATGTAATAGGCATGATTTATCATCTTAAATATTTAACATATCAGTGATTGGATCCCCTTTTCGACTTTTTAATTTGACCAAGTAGATTTCTACTCCATTAATTTGTTCTTATCCCCTTGTTTAATGGACCAATCTACAAACACCATATCTTGTTTTAAAGTACATAAATACACTTATTCATACAATACAATTATAGATAGATTGAACCACTAAATGGTGTAATTTTAATCCTCTAATCAATATATCTATTTTTCTACTGATGATGATTAAAAACAATGAGCCATATAATTAAAGAATTTTGAATTATACCACACATGACATGAGCAATTAACATTCCATTTTCATCATCTCTATTAATAATCTCCTCATATATTTATTAAAATTAAAAAATATACATATTTGTATTTAAATAATTTCCTAAACTATTACCACATATTATAATTCAATTCATCATTCCACATAGTGTTCTTTATTAACAACCATCATTGATCATCGTCTCCATCTGATTGATTTATAGATAGTGTCACATTCTCATTCTTATAACAGAAGAGATCAAAATATATCTTCTTTATTATGACAATACAATTTTCTATTTAAGATGAATCATATAATCAAATAAATTATGGTGGATGTTCCTATATAAGTGACTCGATTACAAATTTCTCCTACTTCGATAATATAGGATATTATACATGGTTCATGTTATTATTAATAACCTACAACTAGTGGTTTGTCATTATCATGATGTATTGTATTACACCACCCAAGAATGTTCTGTTATTGTTCCTAAAATCCTTGTGTTATCTCATACATGGGAAATTGAATTTTTTTCGACTTGTTCTTAAATTATTATAAAATAAAATATGATTAAGATATATTTATGACAACAAAATTCTAGTAAACCTTTTTTTTATTTGAGCTATAATCAATGGAGTCGTTCATTATTGGATTCCTATGTCTATCATTTTTGAAAATGAATCTTTTCGTATTTCATTTTACATAAATTCATCACTAATTTTTTTTAATAATAATTTTAAAATTTACTAAATAGTACCTCAAATAAAAAATATAGTGTTCTTACATTTTGATACATGAAAATTACATCATTTTAAAGATAATAATAGTATTTTTTATACATTCATGGATGAATTGTTTTAGTGACTATATGAAATTATGATAATATGCTTATTATAAATAATAAATCATACACATTTATTTAAATAATGATTTTGTATCCTTCTAAATGATACCATTTTATGTCGTACATGCAGTCACGTAAGGTTATATATCAATGAATGGGGATATCTAAAAGCCATGTAATTAGATGAATACTATAGAAGAATTAATATAAAATTGTTGACAAAAATTATCATCATCACATTATATTTATAATATCATCATTGTAAACATGAGGGAAAAACATAAAAAATTGTTTGAATGTGGAAATGCCTAAAAATGATACATAATGTCACAACGGTCAAAAACCACACATATTTCTTAATAAACCAAGCATCATTTTCAAATATAAATATACTTATAATAAATGTATACTTGTTTGGAAAATATCACAGATCATTTTTACACATTTTATTCAATATATTATTAGATAAATCAAATTATATAATGTATTCGTGGATGAAATATTATTGCTTACACAAGCCAAATAATAATATATACATAATAATTCATGCATGATAGAATGTATAAAAATAATAATATTTAAATAACCCATGGGAGGAATGCGTCTCATTAGGTTTAAATAAATAATATTTTAATGATTAATATTTTTGGGTTCCCTAATGAATAAGGTAAAAAAATTGATATAAACATCAACATTCATGAGCATATAAGAAAAAAAAATTTGAGTAAAATTTTTATTTTGTAATGATTGTTTTTTAAAAATCATTGTATTTGTATTCGATAACAATTTTGGAACATCAAAACACTCAAAAATAATAGTAATGAATAGTGAAATGATAATTTAGAAACAATATATCAATGTTCATAATAAAATTGAGGTGAATGGGGGATTACCCAAATAATGATACTCGGTTCACGAATCATCATACCTTATATCCCATTTTATTTCATTAATTTTTCACTATGTAATAATAAATATATAACAATTAAAACATTATTCTAGATTAAATTTTTGGTCATTTCATCAACTATTTTTCCCTTATTAAAATTTCAATTCTAATTTATAACACCCATTATTAGTCGTGAAATTTTTTATCATATTTAAATTTTATTTCCAATTTTGATTCCTTGTTGCTAGTTTTTTTGGTCATCAATTGAAATGTATCAATAAACCATAATGAATAAGGGAAATTAATTTAAAAATTATTTATAATAAATTATTTATAATAAAAACCATTATATTTTTGTATGAAAATGACTGTTGTTGCCTCATATAATGAACCATTGACCATTGATTGGATATTATAGAATAATCATGAAATGGTTGTTTTATAATTTTTTATTTCATAAATATGATAATTATATTTGGAAAAAGAAAATAATATAATGGTAACATACTTCCTAATAAAATTTATAATTATTTTTTATTAAAAATGATATATTTATTATAGTAAGATAACACAAGATGAGTTTATATATACATATATTTTCCTCAGTTTATCACCTCTTATATGACACTAAAATTCAATGATCATTACTGTTGGTTCACTCTAGAAAACCCATATTTATTTTAAGGGATGTTAGAGGGATGATTTGGAAAGAACGTTTTATTTTTCATGTGTGGGAGAAGTGGTTATCCATGGGGAGGGAGTGTGTAACATTATACTATAATAGATATGTATTTTTAGAATAAAATATAAAATGTTCTATTATATCAATAATAACACTGTTAATAATTATTTTGTTTCAATATAAATAGAATATTAATATAGTAAAATGTATTTATCACTAAAAATCCATTTATAATTTTATTTGAGAGTATTTCTTAAAATGTAATGTGGAAAAGTAAAAACATGTAAATTTTATGGATCAATTTTGACATTATTTTATTGAAAATGGTACTTTGGTTTGAAAATTATGTTTGTAATATTTTAATGAAACATTTTGTAAATTTAATATTTTCTAAACATCGTGTTTTAAAATTAATTAAGTCATTATTACATCATGATTGATGTAATAAATGATATATGTCATATGTTCAAAAATGTATTTTTAAATTCCACTATTAAATTCATTTATTTATAACAATTAACCAAAATTTACCCATGGAAAATATAGATGTTATAATATTGAATATGATATTCATTATATCTAAAAAAATTATACCATTTGTAATTTTAAATTTAATTTTATTAATTTTTATTTTTATGAAATTCATTTAAATTAAATTAATTTTAAAAATAACTATATTTCCTCAGATATTATTAAGGAAGATTATTTTTTAGCATTTTAATATTTTTATATACTTTTATAAAACATGATAAATATTATTTATTTTAATATTTATTGAACTGATGTAAAAGTTTTAATCTGATAGTTAGGATACTATTTAAAATTGTTCGTTTACTATTCCCAATGGTATTGCTAATATTCAAATTGCCTCATACTATTCCAAATGTCACATTACATCTTATTAATACCTTTATATTCCTTCAAATACTATTAAAATCACTTTTTTTGGTTTTTATATTTCAAATCTATATAATTTTTATTAGATTAAAATTTTTTTATATATTATATATTACATTGTTAACTAGATGGAAAATTATTGGCGATTTTGTGTTCCATAACTTTCCATTTTATTTTTCATATTTTCAATTTTTTACACATGTAATATAGTGAATTTTAATCGGGTTATTTTTTTTATGTAATGATTTAATAAATAAATAAATACATTTTTTTTGGTTTCATTATAAATAGTATCCATATAATATTGTATATTATAATATAGTACACATTTAATTCATTAATTAGATATCATTTATAAAATCTGGGATGTCACATAGTTGTCTATTGTAATTATTTTATCTCTTTTTACCATTATATATTAATCATGTCAGTTATATATTTGTAGAACCGAAGATTCCATGAATGTAACCCTTTTTATATTATATATATATATATATAAAGTGTTTTTATAAAGATTGTGGATATATAAATTCTATAAAAATATTATTGATTCCTTTATAATGTTTCATGATGGAATAATTTATAGCAAGAACCCTGAAACTACTAAATAAACCATGCATGGTGAAAAGAGAATTCTATTTAGGTGCACAGTCAGATATACAATATTTTCAAATAATGCATCCACTGAGGAGAAATTATGAAAAGAGGTAAACATATTTTTTTGGTGAATAGTTTTCTAACAATCTGCGCCAACCATGATGGGTTCCCATCATGGCAGAGAATGGTTGATAGTTATGTCATAGTGTTACTTACACTACTGGAAATGGGGTCTATCCCCACGCACCTATTCCCACGGTTCTTTAAACCGTGTGGATAGTAGGTTTTTTTGATGTTTATACCCACGGTTTTATTAAAAGCGTGGGTATTAATTTTTTTTTCGAGCCCTACTATCGGGCTCCTCCTCATTCTCTCCTCAAATCCGCGACGCATCGCTCTACCCTACCTCCCCAAGCCGCGACGCCGCTCCCCGACCACTGACTCCCGACCCTCCCCTCTCCTCTCCGACTCCCCTCCCCGGCCTCCGACTCCCCTCCCCGGCCTCCAACCCCGGGCTCCGACTCCCGGCTCCGCCTCCCGGCTCCCGACTCGTGGCTCCCGACTCGCGGCTCCCGATTCGCGGCTCCCGACTCGCGGCTCCCGACTCGCGGCTCCCGACTCGTGGCTCCCGGCTCCCGACTCCCGGCTCCCGACTCCCGGCTCGGCATCCCGGCTCACGACCTGGACCTCCCGGCCTTCTCAGTAGTGATTTTTTTTATGCTGGAGTCCCAGATTTCCTGGTAATTTCTTAGTCTTGGCTGATTTCCCATAATTTCATCATATTACCTCTTGATAATCAATTAGTGTTGTAGTCAAAGGTAGCAGTTGATGCATTCATAGGTTAATGGAGTGGTTTGATTCTAAATTTTTTTAAGCAATTTCATTTTTTTTATGATGAAATACTAAAAGATGAATGATATAAATATCCTGATTATCAAACCCAGTGAGAATATTTCCCCAAATTAATTTAGCATTGATAATCCTAAGATGCACTATTTTGGCCTTAAAATAGTATATATGAAGGTATGTACATACACATGTTGAGCAGTTCCGGGTGGTTGTTTATAAATCTATCAAGTTTCAGGTGTTGGCTTGGTTCCTCTTTGAGGAAGGGTACCCTTCCAATTCCTCAAATTTATTAATGCATTAATTAGTTTCTTACTACACGTTTTCTTTGTTTTTAGTTAATGCAGTGAATACATTAGATTAAATTCCTCTTAATCTTGAATTTAGTATGTTTCATGATTTAAGAGTTAAAGGTAATAAATGATTGTTTCATAAGAAATATCATGTTTATATATTAAAACCCCTCCAACGGAGGTGCGCTGTCTTCAAGTTAAAAAACAATTATTAGACTTTTAGGATTTATTGTCTTGTTGTATTGATATTTCTTTATGAATTGATGTTATGTTTGAATTATGTCATATATGACCCCTAATGGAATTAAATAAACTATGTTTTCCTTTTTAAATGATTAAATAACCAAGGAACCGTTTAAGTTCTTTGACCGGTTTTTATATTGGAATTACCCATGTAGAATTGTTTCCCATAATTTTCATTTTAGTATGTTGACATGTTTGAGCCACCATTCGGTGAGCCTTAGATTTAAATTTCTAAGGGTATGATTTTCTATATTAAATGGCTTGAATTATCTTTTGAATTTCAGAATGGAAATTACCCTGTATGCACAACATTTAACCCGCCTAATGTAAGTGCTTCAATGTAATAATAAACTGTGAAATAGAAATTGTAAAGTATACTAAGTACATGAATTAGCCGTATTAGATGTAATTGAAAAATATGTTGCGTATTCATAGAACCCCTTACCATGTTAATGGAAGGTACCAGAGTGAACCTTGATTATTGAAAATGCCTTAAATGGATTAAATGAGTGGTTTCAAGCTACATGGCCTTGTCACACTAATGAAAGGCTAGGGTTGAACAAAATTGACTTATTGATTAATTATTACTTGATTAAAGGGTTTCATGCTACTTGGCCTTGTCACACTAATCAAAGGAAAGGCTTGAACCAAATGGAATATTATATGAATTCAATATCAAAGTAGGTGTGGCCTGACTCAAGCTCACCTTGGATACTTGAGAGAAAGCCTTGAGCACTCAAGGACCCTATTCCGAATTCAAGGATACAACTTTCTTAGGTTGAGACCTACATAGAACCTGATCCTTGTCTAACTTTAGATGCCTGGTATGACACCATATAATCCCTCATGTATTACAACAAGATTCCTTAGATACACTCCTTGGTTCCAGAATTGACAAGTAGGTGCCATGGTTAAATCCTAGCCCAATCTTTTCTTAGACCCATTTTACCTTGGATGAACTTCTTAGACTAGATAGTCCTCTTATTGTGGAATTAGTTGGACGGTTATCCTTGGATTACACTCTTACCCCATGTGAGGCTATAGTTATTACTAAGTTGTTGACACTTGAGGTCTATGTTTCCTTGGTTATAACCTTGGAACTTCATTATTAAATATCATTACATGTTTTTTTCTCACATCTTAGAACCTCAATATCTTTCTCATATAAATTATATTTAAACTGGATAAAATTGATTAATGAAATGGTTACACATTCTGACACCAGTCAAAGGCTAAAGAAGGTATAACTGCTATGTGTCCCATAGGAACCTGTACGGGTGATGTTTATTTATCTCTCTATTATTATTCTATATACCAGTGAACTATATATTTTATACTGCACTATCTAGATTGGGCTGGACATCAGTGGTTCCATCCTATTATTATTTATATCTCACACCCTACTCAGGCCGCTATTACATTGGGATACTCGAGTATACTTTCATTTTCTCAGGACCTTGGACCTTGCTTTTCAATGTATGCTTGTAACTAGAGTTAGGAGAAAAGGACTGAGTTGGATCTCGGGATGCTCAAGGAGATCGCCCATGGGGTTTTGATGTGACTTTATTATTTTTTTATTTTATTGAAAATAATGATGTAATGTTTACTACTTTTAGATATGTATCATTACCATGTCATGCATTCATCTGTTGTTTAAACTACCATTGACCACTTTAATTCAGTTATAATAATATTTATCTTATGCTGCTTTGTCATTTATTTACTACCTCTTTCATTGTTGATTGTTATTTATTCAATTTTACCACTGTGTATATGTGATAAGAGGGTATAGTCCCCACTATCACCTCTCGAGACCCTCACTACAAGTCAAAAACCTCTAACGTATGGGGAGACTCACCAGCCCCCCTGCCCTACACAACCTCTCCCCCTCCCTCTACTGCACCAGTCCCTCCCCCTCCCCCTTCCCTTGCACCAGCCCCTCCCTTAACCCCCTGCTGCAACATCCCCTCCCCCTGCACCAGCCCCTCCCCCTCCCCCCTCTTGCACCAGCCCCTCCCCCTACCATGCACCAGCCCATCCCCCCCACCAGCCCCTACCCCCCCCCCCCCCCCACTACACCACCCAGCCCCTCCCCCTCCCCCCTTCCCTTACATCATCCCCTCCCCCTCCCCCCTTCCCTTACATCAGCCCCTCCCCCCCCCACACTGCACCCCCACCAGCCCCTTACCCCATGCTTCCCCAGCCCCACCACCAGCCCCTCCCCCTCCCACTTTCCCTGCTGCACTGGCCCCTCCCCCTTTCCCTGCTGCACCAACCAACCCTCTCCCTCCCCCCTGCACTACTTTCCATGTGGAGTGTCTTTTTTAACTTTTTTCTTTAGTTTACATCTCAAGGAAGACCTTTTTCTCTTTTTCCCTACTTATTCAATCATGAACTCTTGTCATTAAATACTTGTCATTAAATATGTTTTGCTAGCTACTAATATGCTTTGATTGATTTAATAATAAAATTGATTGTAATGATTTTTTTAAATATGATTTACATTGTTGATTGAATGATAATTTTTTTTCTTGTTATAGAATGGATAGAAGCTGGATGTATCGTACCGATCGGATTTCAACCGAGTTTCAAAATAATTTGGAGAATTTTTTAGATTTTGCATTTAGCAATGCGTCAGATGGAGGTTGTATACAGTGTCCCTGCTATAATTGTGTTGGAAGACCATGGTTAAGACGAGAAGAAGTTAGTTACCATTTAACGAAATTTGGATTTCAAGCAAACTGGATTTCAAGCAAACTATAATGTTTGGTTTCACCATGGAGAGACGAGTCAATCTTCGACTGTTCATAAACGAAATGAACGAAGTGACATGGAGAATTTGATATTTGATCGGTTTCCATATGTGCATCATTCCGAGAGAGATAGCATGCCGGTGCAAGAAGACAATGATATCAGTACACATGAGGAAAATGCTGAAAATGATGATGTTGACATAGTGAAAAATTTATTGGATGATGCCAGAACTCCAGTATATCAAGAATGTACTAGAATGACCAAGTTGGAATTTTTAATGCGGTTATATCATGGGAAAACTATGTATGGGATTTCTAATACTGCCATTGATTATATTCTTACATTTTTGAAGGACTTGCTTCCTGATGGTGCAGATATTCCCTCAAATCATTACATGGCATGGAAGTTAATTAAGCAGCTTGGATTTGCTACTAATAAAGTCCATGCTTGTCCAAAATATTGCAGTTTATTTTTGGAGGAAACAGCTGACCGTAATGACTGTAAAGACTGTGGTACATCTCGATGGAAGACAAATGCAGATGGAACACCGTCTCGTGTGCCACAGAAAGTCATGTGGCACTTTCCATTGATTCCCAGACTTCAAAATCTATTCATGTCTCCAGAAATCTCAGCCAATATGCGATGGCACGATGTTGAGAGAATTAAAGGAAATGATGAGCTGGTCCATCCAGCAGATGGATTAGCATGGCGGACATTTGACGCACAACATCCTGATTTTGCAGCTGAGGTGCGTAATGTCAGATTGGGCCTATCATGTGATGGTTTTAATCCGTTTGGTCAGATGCTTACTGCTCATAGCACGTGGCCGGTTTTTATTCATGTTTATAATCTTCCTCCGTGGATGTGTATGAAAAAACCTTTCACTTTCTTGAGTATACTGATATCTGGACCTTCGGATCCTGGTAATGACATAGATGTATACTTGCAGCCTTTAATAAAAGAGTTGAAACAACTTTGGGATTTAGGTGTGCAGACATTTGATGCTTCTTCAAAGAATACGTTTCAGATGCGTGCTGCCCTTCTATGGACCATAAATGATTTCCCTGCCTATGCAATGATGTCTGGGTGGAGCACGAAGGGAAAACTTTCATGTCCCGTTTGTATGAAGAATACACGATCGAGAAGGCTTAAATATCGTCGTAGTTTCAGTTTCATGGGGCATCGCCGATTCTTGCCAATGGATCATCAATACAGGAAGAATCGTCGGAGGTTTGATAATAATGTTGACACTGAAGAACCACCTCAACGTATGTCAGGAAGTGATGTGCTTGATGAATTGAAAGATTTCAGCTTTTCATTAGGAAAAGGTCATTTGACATCTCGAAAGAGGAAGAATGCTGATACTGAAGTCATTTACAATTGGAAAAAGAGAAGTATTTTTTTTGTGTTGCCATATTGGTCTACTAATTTGTTACGTCATTGTTTAGACGTAATGCATATTGAGAAAAATATATGTGAAATGTTGCTTGCAATTCTTTTGAATATTAAGGGGAAGACCAAAGACGACTTCCGATCTCGTCGGGATTTATTGGATTGGGGTATTCGACCAGAACTACATCCTGTTTGTATCGGTGAAAACAAATGGAAAGTTCCCTGTGCTTCTTATGTGATGACACAGGCAGAGAAAGATCAATTTCTGGCAGTATTGGAGAATATTAAGGTTCCAGACGGCTATTCCAGCAACATATCTAAACGAGTCAACAGAAGACATTTGAAATTGAAATCCCTAAAAACTCATGATTACCACATCCTTCTTCATGAATTGATTCCAATAGCAATTCGACATTTGCTATCCAATAATGTAAGGGTGGCAGTGATTCGGTTGTGTCATTTTTTTAGTGACCTTTGTGCTAAAAGGTTATCCAAATCATTGTTGATAAAAATGCAGCAAGAGGCACCATTAATTCTGTGTGAGTTGGAAAAATTTTTTCCTCCATCCTTTTTCACTTGCATGCTGCATTTAACAGTTCATCTTCCAACTGAGACACTTCTTGGGGGACCAGTTGCTTTTCGGTGGATGTATCCCACTGAAAGAAATATGTGCACAATGAAATCATATGTCCGAAATAAAAATTATCCTGAAGGTTCCATTGTGAGGAGTTATCTGGCCCAAGAATGTATGGATTTTTGTTCAATGTATTTGTCTGATGTGAGCACAAGACATAATCGACCAATGAGAAATGAAGATGAGCAGTATGAGGAAATTCAACCCTCGTTTCCATCTCTTCCCCAAACAGGTGGAATTGTCGGGTCATATACATTGGTTACATTGAGCTCTGAAGAGCGGAATATGGCACATCGTACAGTCTTGTTTAATTGTGGTTTGTTCGATGCCTATATCAAGTAAGTAATTTGAATATATATATGTTATCTCATATGATATCATATCACATATACCTTATACTTTTATTGTCATTTTCTGTAGAGAACATAAACAAATTATAAGTAGATTTCATCGGTCTTTGCCGTTGAGAAGGAGAGAGGCTATGCATAGCCAAGAGTTCCCAGCTTGGTTGAAATCTAAGGTATGACCATTACATTAAATACCTTCAAATATAGATATATATTTAATTATATTACTCATGTATTCCAGGTATTGAGTTTACCTGCTGACTTCATTTCTCAAGAATTAAGAGCGTTGGCTTTTGGTCCCAATTCTTTGGTTCGTGACTGCAAATCTTTAATAATCAATGGATACAAATTTGTTACAACTGATAAAGCGGTGAAAATGAGAACACAGCATGATGGCGTTATGTTAATTGCTAGAACGGATTGTTATGCCAGTGCATCTGATAGTCGACCTCGATATGAAGATGTGTATTATTATGGACTGGTTGAGAAAATATTGTTATTGGATTACTACTCTCGAGGTCGAGTCACTATGATGCAATGTAAATGGTTTGATTCAATGACGCGCCATGGTACATTTATTGATGATTGCGGATTTAGAGTTATTGACATGAGTCGATTCCTGCATACCGATGAACCATACATTTTGGCATCAATGGCAAAACAAGTGTTTTATGTGAAAGATCATCTGAACCCTGATTACGGTGTCATTAATGAAGTAATCCCAAGACATATTTTTCATGATGCTGGGGATGAAATTGTCACCATTGACGCCCCCATCGGTGATAGCCAAAATATTGCATTTGATGACACAAATTGTCCCATTGTGAGGGATGATGTTGAACCTGAGGTAGTGGAGGGTAATATATAAAAGCAACCATATATATTCAGAGTTCATTCAGTTTACCTTGACGTGAGTTTCTCAGGTTGGTACTAATTTAATTACTTTAATTTACTTTTAGTTTGAAATGATATGTCTGTTTTAGTAATGTTTGGTTTCGTTTCATTTAATTCTATTTCATTCAATTCAGAAAAGTGGTTTTAAAATGTGGTTTTAAAAATTGTATAACTTGGTTGTAAATTATCATTACTGAAAGATGTTATGACATTTTTTAAGTAGTATCTATGATTTGTAAAAATTGTTGCTAAAAAATATTTATTTCATTCTTATGCAGATTATGAAGAAAACTACAGAAGCTCGCAGGAAGAGATTATTTGATGCTGATCCTGTTAGACGTGAGCGCGAGTTGTCTTCAGTGAGTATATTAATTTAAATATTTATCTTCTGCATTACAAATAATATTAAGTTCATATTTTTGATCCAATTATTTAGGGACATGTAACTCCAGAGAATCCTCTTCCCAGTATGGGACCGAGTAGGGATCCTCCTAGACCTAGGCGGAGCTCCCGTCTTACCACTCCCCACACTGACCCATTAGTGGACATCCCATCTACCACACATGTCCGCCCTCCGCTTGAGACCCCTGGGATGTTCCCATACATGCCGCCATCATCATCCCGTTTACCCTCTTTTTCCCATTCCATGTCCACGCCGACTCGACCGATGTTCTCACCTGCACAGTTTTCATATCCATTCATGTATCCCCAGACCTACTATGCATATTCTGACATGTCTACGCCACATCCTTTTCCTACCATCCATCCTACACATATTGAGTCTGTTCCTTCAGTTTCCACTCCTGTTCATGAAGATCAGCCGGAGCATGCTGTGGAACAGATACTTCCTTCGGAGGATGCTGATCCAGCACAGTCTACGGATGCCTCACAGCCTATTCAGGAGCCTGCATCAGGTTTTTTTATTATAAATGTTTCAAATTATAGCATTTCACTTTTTTTCTATTGTATTGTCACCTAACTCTTCTCTTGTCACCTCTTATCTTATTTAGTGGGATCTTCTAGTAGGCGACGTGGGCGCACTCGAATGAGGGATGCTTGGAATCGTGAAACTCAGATTATGGTGGATTACAATTCTCAAATCAAATGGTAGGTAAAAATGCTAAGGAGTGTAGAAGTTTCATGGCTACTTTAGCCAAATATCATGATATCGTTCCGGTGGAACCGGTCTCATGGAGACATATCAGTGCCGACATCAAGGATAGGGCATGGGCGCAGATATGGGTACGAAAATTTTATAAATTTATATTGATATTAGTAATGTATTTATATGACTTAACATGTTTGTTGCAGAGTCGATTTAACTTTCCTAACGGTGAAGCTGCCAAAGCTGCTAGGTTGAGTGATCTTGGAGAGTATTGGCGGTCATACAAGTATGAGTTACATATTGGTTGGAGGAGCAGAGTGGGTACTGAGTTAGAGGGTGTACCCACAAACCCTGACTGTCCAAAAAGTCAATATCAAAAAATGACCGCACATTGGAATACTGAACAGTATAAGGTACTACCCATCTTTACTGTTTTTTATATAAAATTTAATTTTTATTACTTGTATTGTTTTTTTGTTTCTTAGGAAGTGTCAGCGAAAAACAAAAAAAACAAAGATGAAATGACATATCTACACACATTGGGGCGCACTACAATGCCCGATAAAGAGAAGCGGCTGGTACGTTCATCTGAATTAAAATAATGTCCTTATTTATAACATGTCATCATAACTTATTCATGCTTTCCCTTGGTTAGTCCATGTCTTTACCTCAATGTTTGTGGGTCTTTGTTGCAACTCACTTCAATCCAATATTTTGCATTTATCATATATGGTTGTAATTCAAATTTGTGCACTTCTTATATGCAGCAAGCTGATTTGGGCATTGAAGGTCCTGTACCTCGTGCCAAATTATTCTGCTTCAGTAGGAAAAAAAAAGATGGAACTGCAGTTAATTCACAAACACAAGATAAAATTGTAAGTTTGTTTATTTATATTTCAAACATTTATACGAAATTCATAATTTAATATGTTTATAATTTCAACAGTCTGCCTTGGAGGCCATGGATGAGAAGGAAGCTGACAACTTAGGGCCAAATGATCATTTCAGTCAGGTGTTAGGTGTGGAGCATCCAGGAAGAGTCCGTTGTAGACCAGGCAAAAACATTGTCCCCTCTAGGTATTGGTCATCATCAGACTCCTCTAAGGCCTCTGAGTTGGAAAGTGCGCGTGCTGAATTAGCTGCGACAAAGAAAATAGTATTAGAGGAGCGTGAAAAAAGTAAGCTGATGAATGAACATTTCATGAAAGCTCTGTCAGTTTTGAGTCAGTCACTACCATCAGAGGTTGCTGCCACTTTTCATTCATGTATGACATCAATGCGCTCTTTAAATAATGCCTCGGTGATTCCCATGAGGGTCCTAGTGGCGATAACGGTGGTGGCGATAGAGCTGACGAGGATGTTGCTGATGATGTTGTTGGTGATGAGATTGCTGATGATGATGCTGACGGTGCGGTTGGTGATGATGTTGCTGTCGATGTTGCTGCTGATGATGATGATGCTGGACATGAGGATGACAGTGATGGCGATGGGGGGGATATTAATCCCCTCCATTTTTGACTTAGCAGAGAGACGTGTGTTGGAGTTTAATGTTTTTTTTTTGTATTGGTGGACTGCTTGTATGTGAATTTCTTTATGCAATGAAATGCATTTTGGATTAAGTTTTCATCAGGGGTGTTATTTGTCAGTTATTTAGGTAATTTTCACATGCCATTCTGTTTACTCCTTGTTTTTTCATGAACTTTCTACAGTGGGAGGTGGGGGGGGGGGGTGGGCAGGGGGGGAGGGGGAGGGGGGCTGGGCAGGGGGGGAGGGGAGGGGGAGGGGGAGGGGGGAGGGGGAGGGGGGAGGGGCAGTGGGGGGCTGGGCAGTGGGGGGGAGGGCTGGGCAGGAGGGGGAGGGGGAGGGGGAGGGGGTGGCTGGGCAGGGTGGGGGAGGGGGGGGGTGCTGGGCAGTGGGGAGGGGAGGGGGGTGGCTGGGCAAGGGGGGAGGGGGGGGGGGCTGGGCAGGGGGGGAGGGGGTGGCTGGGCAGTGGGGGGGGGGGGGTGGCTGGGCAGTGGGGGGGGGGGGGCTGGGCAGTGGGGGGGGGGGCTGGGCAGTGGGGGGGGGGGGCTGGGCAGTGGGGGGGGGGGGGGGGCTGGGCAGTTGGGCAGTGGGGGGGGGGGGCTGGGCAGTGGGGGGGGGGGGGGCTGGGCAGTGGGGGGGGGGGGGGCTGGGCAGTGGGGGGGGGGGGGCTGGGCAGTGGGGGGGGGGGGCTGGGCAGTTGGGCAGTGGGGGGGGGGGCTGGGCAGTGGGGAGGGCAGTATGGAGGGGGGGGGGAGGGGCTGGGCTGTGGGAATCCTGCACTAATAAGTGCGAGATCTCTACAACAGGTATGTTTTCCTAAAATTGTGGAATAAACCTCCCTACCATGCATCATTTTTCATTTGCATTTACACACTATATGAATGCAGGTTATTGGTCGTAAAATCATGGAGTTGACCCCCTTTTCATCCAACATATGAATGCAGGTGATATGTTTTAATTATTGACTCCACTGTATATTGATTTTTGTGGGTCATGTCTAAGAGTTGCTAGACATACTTTGATTGTTCTCATCCCAGCATAGCGATGAACCAAAATATTGGTGAATGTGCATGTGCTGATGGAATGAATGCCTTCAATTTACAAGCATGGAGAAGAAACTGACTGGTATTTCTTATCATCATATTCAGGCTTTTTATTCTGCATTTTAATCTGCACTTTAGTATTTTATTGTCATGTAGTAATAACAAAATTTCTATATGACATTTCATTGCTTATGAGTCTTATATATTCATTAATAATAATTCATGGTTTTATTTGTTGCATGTACAGACTGTAGCAAATTAAAGTATGATTACCAATCAGTGGTTTGCCATTCGATCTTTATCAAGGTGAGCTGACAAATCTATGTGCCAATCTAACACGTCATTTGAGCTTATTCATGCATGACTCATCTATGTGAATTCTTCTTTGAGTTAAGAGTCTAGCTGAAACACACTTTAGATATTGGAATCATTGAACACACATGCATTCTGAATGTCCAATTTTTTTTTCCTGCTCGTTGGTTATTGGTTTTAATCTAGCTTCTTTCATTTGGTTGGCATTTCCGATCACTTTTGTGCTGAATATGTTTTCCATCTGTTGCTGGCAGGGGGACAAGCAGGACGACACCTTGCGGCGGTTACTCCTCCTTAGAGAAACATTGAATGGTTAGCTCTATAATTTTTCGTATTTCCTCATTCCTAAAATATATCTCCTCTCAGCGCTGCCTCTCATCCATCTTTCCACAAAACGTGCATAGCAGGTGGTACAAAAGCTCAATTCAACTGAAAACATTGGTTTGGAATTGTCTGGCATATTTTATTCCTCTAGGTATTCCTACACATTTCTAGATCTCCAAACCTCACCGAATTAGGTATATCAGGGGTCATCCAATCCTCTATTCATCACAGATTACCATTCATTTCTTTAAATCTTCTGAGAAAACATCCTCTCATGTTGTCCATATCATCCTATTTGAAACTAAGTGGAAGATGTTGCCCTGCGGATGTCGCTGGACCGGGCAACACGCTGCGGTCACACTGCGGGTCACGCCGCGGTCACGCCGCGGTCACGTCGCGGTCACGCCGCGGTCACGCCGCGGTCACGCCGCGGTCACGCCGCGATTTGGCCCTGCTCCAGGACGACACCCTGCGGCGGTTACTCCTCCTTAGAGAAACATTGAATGGTTAGCTCTATAATTTTTCGTATTTCCTCATTCCTAAAATATATCTCCTCTCAGCGCTGCCTCTCATCCATCTTTCCACAAAACGTGCATAGCAGGTGGTACAAAAGCTCAATTCAACTGAAAACATTGGTTTGGAATTGTCTGGCATATTTTATTCCTCTAGGTATTCCTACACATTTCTAGATCTCCAAACCTCACCCGAATTAGGTATATCAGGGGTCATCCAATCCTCTATTCATCACAGATTACCATTCATTTCTTTAAATCTTCTGAGAAAACATCCTCTCATGTTGTCCATATCATCCTATTTGAAACTAAGTGGAAGATGTTGCCCCGCGGATGTCGCTGGACCCGGGCCAACACGCTGCGGTCACGCTGCGGTCACGCCGCGGTCACGCCGCGGTCACGCCGCGGTCACGCCGCGGTCACGCCGCGGTCACGCCGCGGTCACGACGCGGTCACGCCGCGGTCACGCCGCGGTCACGCCGCCCGCGGTCACCGCCGCGGTCACGCCGCGGTCACGCCGCGGTCACGCCGCGGTCACGCCGCGGTCACGCCGCGGTCACGCCGCGGTCACGCCGCGGTCACGCCGCGATTTGGCCCTGCTCCAGGACGACACCCTGCGGCGGTTACTCCTCCTTAGAGAAACATTGAATGGTTAGCAGGGGGAAGGGGGGGGGCTGGGCAGTGGGAAGGGGGGGGGCTGGCAGGGGGAAGGGGGGGGGGGGGGGCTGGGCAGGGGGGAGGGGGGGGGGCTGGCAGGGGGAAGGGGGGGGGGGGGGCTGGGCAGTGGGGAGGGGGGGGGGGGGGCTGGGCAGTGGGGAGGGGGGGGTGCTGGGGAGGGGGGGGGGGGTGCTGGGCAGTGGGGAGGGGTGCTGGGCAGTGGGGAGGGGGGGGTGCTGGCAGGGGGACAAGCAGGACGACACCTTGCGGCGGTCACGCCGCGGTCACGCCGCGGTCACGACGCGGTCACGCCGCGGTCACGCCGCGGTCACGCCGCGGTCACGCCGCGGTCACGCCGCGGTTTGGCCCTGCTCCAGGACGACACCCTGCGGCGGTTACTCCTCCTTAGAGAAACATTGAATGGTTAGCTCTATAATTTTTCGTATTTCCTCATTCCTAAAATATATCTCCTCTCAGCGCTGCCTCTCATCCATCTTTCCACAAAACGTGCATAGCAGGTGGTACAAAAGCTCAATTCAACTGAAAACATTGGTTTGGAATTGTCTGGCATATTTTATTCCTCTAGGTATTCCTACACATTTCTAGATCTCCAAACCTCACCGAATTAGGTATATCAGGGGTCATCCAATCCTCTATTCATCACAGATTACCATTCATTTCTTTAAATCTTCTGAGAAAACATCATTTCATGTTGTCCGAACCAGATCATCCTCATCCTCTGCACATGTCGTCTGAACCGAATCAGCCTGTTGTGATAGAAATTCAAGGTCTGCTTTTGACTGAATTTCACACCAAACCAAGAGATAATAAATGAGTCAAACAATCAGACAAATGGTTTAGGTTCTTTTTCCTCTGCTCACTACACCTATGACTCTAAAACTCTGGATGCCACTGGCACTGCTATAAAAACCAGAAAACTCTCCACTAATCTAAACGTCATTCATACCACTGGTTGTCCTATAAAAAATAGGAATCCTCATATTAGTCTAAAGTCTCTTTAGGCTAAGGCACAAACAAAACACACTAACATGGATAAACAAGGTACCTTGACACTGGAACCTATAAAACATACAAAAGGAAGCAGGGGGAAGGGGGGGGGGGGGCTGGCAGGGGCAGGGGCAGGGGGGGGGGGGGGCTGGTAGGGGGCTGGCAGGGGGACAAGTAGGGGGAAGGGGGGGGGCTGGCAGGGGCAGGGGCAGGGGGGGGGGGGGGCTGGGAGGGGGACAAGAAGGGGGAAGGGGGGGGGGGGGCTGGCAGGGGGACAAGCAGGGGGGAGTGGGGGGGCTGGCAGGGGGACAAGCAGGGGGAAGGGGGGGGGGGGGGGGCTGGCAGGGGCAGGGGGGGCTGGTAGGGGGACAAGCAGGGGGAATGGGGGGGGGGGGCTGGCAGGGGGACAAGCAGGGGGGAGTGGGGGGGGCTGGCAGGGGGACAAGCAGGGGGAAGGGGGGGGGGGCTGGCAGGGGCAGGGGGGGGGGGGGGCTGGTAGGGGGACAAGCAGGGGGAAGGGGGGGGGGGGGGCTGGCAGGGGGACAAGCAGGGGGGAGTGGGGGGGCTGGCAGGGGGACAAGCAGGGGGGAGGGGGGGGGCTGGCAGGGGGAAGGGGGGGGGCTGGGCAGTGGGGAGGGGGGGGCTGGGCAGTGGGGAGGGGGGGGGGGGGGGGCTGGGCAGTGGGGAGGGGGGGGGGGGGTGCTGGGCAGTGGGGAGGGGGGGGGGGTGCTGGGCAGTGGGGAGGGGGAGGGGTGCTGGGGAGGGGGGGGGGGGGTGCTGGGCAGTGGGGAGGGGTGCTGGGCAGTGGGGAGGGGTGCTGGGCAGTGGGGAGGGGGGGGGGTGCTGGCAGGGGGACAAGCAGGACGACACCTTGCGGCGGTCACGCCGCGGTCACGCCGCGGTCACGCCGCGGTCACGCCGCGGTCACGCCGCGATTTGGCCCTGCTCCAGGACGACACCCTGCGGCGGTTACTCCTCCTTAGAGAAACATTGAATGGTTAGCAGGGGGAAGGGGGGGGGGGGCTGGGCAGTGGGAAGGGGGGGGGGGGGCTGGCAGGGGGAAGGGGGGGGCTGGGCAGTGGGGAGGGGGGGGGGGGGGGCTGGGCAGTGGGGAGGGGGGGGGTGCTGGGGAGGGGGGGGGGGGTGCTGGGCAGTGGGGAGGGGTGCTGGGCAGTGGGGAGGGGGGGGTGCTGGCAGGGGGACAAGCAGGACGACACCTTGCGGCGGTCACGCCGCGGTCACGCCGCGATTTGGCCCTGCTCCAGGATGACACCCTGCGGCGGTTACTCCTCCTTAGAGAAACATTGAATGGTTAGCAGGGGGAAGGGGGGGGGGGGGCTGGGCAGTGGGAAGGGGGGGGGGGGGGCTGGCAGGGGGAAGGGGGGGGGGGCTGGGCAGGGGGGAGGGGGGGGGGGGGCTGGTAGGGGGAAGGGGGGGGGGGGGCTGGGCAGTGGGGAGGGGGGGGGGGGGCTGGGCAGTGGGGAGGGGGGGGGTGCTGGGGAGGGGGGGTGCTGGGCAGTGGGGAGGGGTGCTGGGCAGTGGGGAGGGGGGGTGCTGGCAGGGGGACAAGCAGGACGACACCTTGCGGCGGTCACGCCGCGGTCACGCCGCGGTCACGCCGCGGTCACGCCGCGGTCACGCCGCGATTTGGCCCTGCTCCAGGACGACACCCTGCGGTGGTTACTCCTCCTTAGAGAAACATTGAATGGTTAGCTCTATAATTTTTCGTATTTCCTCATTCCTAAAATATATCTCCTCTCAGCGCTGCCTCTCATCCATCTTTCCACAAAAAACCTCACCGAATTAGGTATATCAGGGGTCATCCAATCCTCTATTCATCACAGATTACCATTCATTTCTTTAAATCTTCTGAGAAAACATCCTTTCATGTTGTCCGAACCAGATCATCCTCATCCTCTGCACATGTCGTCTGAACCGGATCAGCCTGTTGTGATAGAAATTCAATGTCTGCTTTTGACTGAATTTCACACCAAACCAAGAGATAATAAATGAGTCAAACAATCAGACAAATGGTTTAGGTTCTTTTTCCTCTGCTCACTACACCTATGACTCTAAAACTCTGGATGCCACTGGCACTGCTATAAAAACCAGAAAACTCTCCACTAATCTAAACGTCATTCATACCACTGGTTGTCCTATAAAAAATAGGAATCCTCATATTAGTCTAAAGTCTCTTTAGGCTAAGGCACAAACAAAACACACTAACATGGATAAACAAGGTACCTTGACACTGGAACCTATAAAACATACAAAAGAAAGCAGGGGGAAGGGGGGGGGGGGGGGCTGGCAGGGGCAGGGGCAGGGGGGGGGGGGGGCTGGTAGGGGGCTGGCAGGGGGACAAGTAGGGGGAAGGGGGGGGCTGGCAGGGGCAGGGGCAGGGGGGGCTGGGAGGGGGACAAGCAGGGGGAAGGGGGGGGGGGGGGCTGGCAGGGGGACAAGCAGGGGGGAGTGGGGGGGCTGGCAGGGGGACAAGCAGGGGGAAGGGGGGGGGGGGGGGCTGGCAGGGGCAGGGGGGGCTGGTAGGGGGACAAGCAGGGGGAAGGGGGGGGGGCTGGCAGGGGGACAAGCAGGGGGGAGTGGGGGGGCTGGCAGGGGGACAAGCAGGGGGAAGGGGGGGGGGGCTGGCAGGGGCAGGGGGGGGGGCTGGTAGGGGGACAAGCAGGGGGAAGGGGGGGGGGGCTGGCAGGGGGACAAGCAGGGGGGAGTGGGGGGGCTGGCAGGGGGACAAGCAGGGGGGAGGGGGGGGGGGGCTGGCAGGGGGAAGGGGGGGGGGCTGGGCAGTGGGGAGGGGGGGGGGGGGGGGCTGGGCAGTGGGGAGGGGGGGGGGGGGGGGCTGGGCAGTGGGGAGGGGGGGGGTGCTGGGCAGTGGGGAGGGGGGGGGGGTGCTGGGCAGTGGGGAGGGGGAGGGGTGCTGGGGAGGGGGGGGGGTGCTGGGCAGTGGGGAGGGGTGCTGGGCAGTGGGGAGGGGTGCTGGGCAGTGGGGAGGGGGGGTGCTGGCAGGGGGACAAGCAGGACGACACCTTGCGGCGGTCACGCCGCGGTCACGCCGCGGTCACGCCGCGATTTGGCCCTGCTCCAGGACGACACCCTGCGGCGGTTACTCCTCCTTAGAGAAACATTGAATGGTTAGCAGAAGGAAGGGGGGGGGGCTGGGCAGTGGGAAGGGGGGGGGGGGGGCTGGCAGGGGGAAGGGGGGGGCTGGGCAGTGGGGAGGGGGGGGGGGCTGGGCAGTGGGGAGGGGGGGGGGTGCTGGGGAGGGGGGGGGTGCTGGGCAGTGGGGAGGGGTGCTGGGCAGTGGGGAGGGGGGGTGCTGGCAGGGGGACAAGCAGGACGACACCTTGCGGCGGTCACGCCGCGGTCACGCCGCGGCCACGCCGCGGTCACGCCGCGGTCACGCCGCGGTCACGCCGCGATTTGGCCCTGCTCCAGGACGACACCCTGCGGCGGTTACTCCTCCTTAGAGAAACATTGAATGGTTAGCAGGGGGAAGGGGGGGGCTGGGCAGTGGGAAGGGGGGGGGGGCTGGCAGGGGGAAGGGGGGGGGGGGGCTGGGCAGGGGGGAGGGGGGGGGGCTGGTAGGGGGAAGGGGGGGGGGGGGGGGCTGGGCAGTGGGGAGGGGGGGGGGGCTGGGCAGTGGGGAGGGGGGGGGGGTGCTGGGGAGGGGGGGGGGGTGCTGGGCAGTGGGGAGGGGTGCTGGGCAGTGGGGAGGGGGGGTGCTGGCAGGGGGACAAGCAGGACGACACCTTGCGGCGGTCACGCCGCGGTCACGCCGCGGTCACGCCGCGATTTGGCCCTGCTCCAGGACGACACCCTGCGGCGGTTACTCCTCCTTAGAGAAACATTGAATGGTTAGCTCTATAATTTTTCGTATTTCCTCATTCCTAAAATATATCTCCTCTCAGCGCTGCCTCTCATCCATCTTTCCACAAAACGTGCATAGCAGGTGGTACAAAAGCTCAATTCAACTGAAAACATTGGTTTGGAATTTTCTGGCATATTTTATTCCTCTAGGTATTCCTACACATTTCTAGATCTCCAAACCTCACCGAATTAGGTATATCAGGGGTCATCCAATCCTCTATTCATCACAGATTACCATTCATTTCTTTAAATCTTCTGAGAAAACATCCTTTCATGTTGTCCGAACCAGATCATCCTCATCCTCTGCACATGTCGTCTGAACCGGATCAGCCTGTTGTGATAGAAATTCAATGTCTGCTTTTGACTGAATTTCACACCAAACCAAGAGATAATAAATGAGTCAAACAATCAGACAAATGGTTTAGGTTCTTTTTCCTCTGCTCACTACACCTATGACTCTAAAACTTTTGATGCCACTGGCACTGCTATAAAAACCAGAAAACTCTCCACTAATCTAAACGTCATTCATACCACTGGTTGTCCTATAAAAAATAGGAATCCTCATATTAGTCTAAAGTCTCTTTAGGCTAAGGCACAAACAAAACACACTAACATGGATAAACAAGGTACCTTGACACTGGAACCTATAAAACATACAAAAGGAAGCAGGGGGAAGGGGGGGGGGGGGCTGGCAGGGGCAGGGGCAGGGGGGGGGGGGGGGCTGGTAGGGGGCTGGCAGGGGGACAAGCAGGGGGAAGGGGGGGGGGGGCTGGCAGGGGCAGGGGCAGGGGGGGGGGGGGCTGGCAGGGGGACAAGCAGGGGGAAGGGGGGGGGGGGGGCTGGTAGGGGGACAAGCAGGGGGAAGGGGGGGGGGGGGGGGGCTGGCAGGGGGACAAGCAGGGGGAGGGGGGGGGGGGCTGGCAGGGGCAGGGGGGGGGGCTGGTAGGGGGACAAGCAGGGGGAAGGGGGGGGGGGGGGCTGGCAGGGGGACAAGCAAGGGGGAGTGGGGGGGCTGGCAGGGGGACAAGCAGGGGGGAGGGGGGGGGGGGCTGGCAGGGGGAAGGGGGGGGGGCTGGCAGGGGGAAGGGGGGGCTGGCAGGGGGGCAGGGGGGGCTGGCAGGGGCAGGGGGGGCTGGCAGGGGGAAGGGGGGGGGGGCTGGCAGGGGGGAAGGGGGGGGCTGGCAGGGGCAGGGGGGGCTGGCAGGGGCAGGGGGGGCTGGCAGGGGGAAGGGGGGGGGGGCTGGCAGGGGGGCAGGGGGGGGGGGGGGGCTGGCAGGGGCAGGGGGGGCTGGCAGGGGCAGGGGGGGGGGGGCTGGCAGGGGCTGGCAGGGGCAGGGGGACAAGCAGGGGGGGTGGCAGGGGGACAAGCGGGGGGGGGGGGGGGGGCTGGCAGGGGGATAAGCAAGGGGCAGGGGGGGGGGGGGGGCTGGCAGGGGGACAAGCAAGGGGCAGGGGGGGATGGCAGGGGGACAAGCAAGGGGCAGGGGGGGATGGCAGGGGGACAAGCAGGTGGCAGGGGGGGGGGGCTGGCAGGGGGACAAGCAGGGGGGGCTGGCACAAATTTTTGCTAGATGTTTTTATTTCCATGGCTTTTATTGATGTTTTAATGCATTTTAATTTATGTTGTGCAGGTTGAAAGTTTCTTTTATTATTAAATTCCTGTCTCCAAATCACTATTCTTGTTGAACATCTTTAATGCAATATCCATTATTCCCATTGTGCTGGTAGTATCTGTATTGCTTCATTTTTTCCCTGCGGTTTCAAGCTATAGCCATGTAATGTTTTCAATGCCTATAATTAGACTTATTTTTAACTTGCACATTGTTCCATGTAGGATGATCAGAAATTTGTTAAGCGGAAAACAGAACTTGGCGGAACTTTCTCAATTGCAAGCTGCATACTTTTTGTTCTTATATTTTGTTCTTATATTTTGTCTTCAGGTAGAATTGTAGAGCTTGCTGCCGGGCCTGTGTTGATGCAGGGGACATTGCAAATACCCACGGTTCATTTGAACCGTGGAAATATCCTGGCGCTGGAAACATCTGTACCCACGGTTCAAGTGAACCGTGGGTATATTCTGCAGCTGCAAAAAAGTATACCCACGGTTATAAAACCGTGGGAATACATATATACCCACGGTTATAAAACCGTGGGAATACATATATACCCACGGTTCAAGTAAACCGTGGGTATATTCTGGAGCTGCAAAAACTATACCCACGGTTTTATAACCGTGGGTATACATATATACCGCAGCTGCAAACTATACCCACGGTTATAAAACCGTGGGTATACATATATACCTACGGTTTAATGAACCGTAGGTAATATAAAAATTTCTGGGTCTATACCCACGGTTTTTTAAAAACCGTGGGTATAGGGCTATTGCGACGGCATTCCAGCCCGCGGTTGGCGAAACCGTGGGTATACCCTATACCCACGGTTTCAAGGGCTATACCCACGGTTTCAAACCGTGGGTATAGGTGCAATTTCCAGTAGTGTTACAATGAAAGTGGATCATGTTTTGAATTATCATTAAACCGTTAATTTTATTCAATTTCAACCCTACGGTGATATTACTTTCTACCAAATGTAGTGGATACGTTCCATGTAGAATTAGAAGTGATCCAGATGCTTTTATAGGCGCGTTCATGCCCGATTAATTATGTATGTCTTCAACTGTAGTATTTTTACATATTTTTTCATAACTATATTTTCTTCCCTGTATATATTTCATAGATATAGTTTCTTTCAGATAGATATAGTTTGGACTATTATTATAAAAGTTAATTATTCCATAGTTTATTTTATGGTAAATAAACTATGCTAGGTTTTTGGAGATTCAACCTAGTTTTGGGTTTTTTAGTGTCATTCATCATTTTCCAAATAATGTTTGAATAAGGTGGATTCAAATAGAAATCATATTATGTTATAAATGAGGATGAGATTTAAATTTTTTGAATTTATGGAAATTTATTGAGATTTATTATTTAATCATGGTTGAAATATTCTTTAGTTATAGTTTAGAATATTGTGTAATTTATTTATTGTGAAATGCTTATCAATTCATGATTGTAAATTTATTTTTTAAAATATAGAACGAGATTGATTAATGTTAAAAATAAAAACAGTTTTCAATAAATTAACTTTTTTATTCATATGCCATGAAATTATTTAGGAGGATTTGGTTTTTAACATAATGGGTTGAGTGTTTTCACTTGCATCAGGTAAAATTAGTGTATGATGTTTTTCCCATCATTTCTATGATGGATAAGTTTATTAAAACTCTCACTATATAAATACATGGATAAGGGTATGATGTTTAAAACATAATTTTTAGACTGATAAGTGTGAAAAATTTTCCTTATTAAGAAGCTTCATTATGATAGGTATTGGTGAATGGATTTCTCACCACTTTTTCATGTGGCGAGGTCTATAGTTTTGTGCACAGTTGGATTAGTGGATTATTTAAAATAATTTATTATATAAATAAAAAACATTGAATTATATTAAATGTAATATTTTTTTTCCATTTTATGGAAATTATTAGGTTTGGAAAACAATTTTTCATAGATATAATTTTGATTTGTGATAAATTGTTTTAAATTTTTTTATATAATTTTATTATTTAAATTAATTAATATATTTTTTCTAACATTTTATATCTTTGTGTCATGATTAGGGAAATAAATTATGGAATCCCTACTGACTTATATTTCTGAACCCTTGGTCGTCATTTATTTGGTTAAACCAAAACAAGTTATCAGGACACATGAAATGGAAATGCTTCACAATTAATTAGTGGTTCACCATGATACCTCGTATGTTATACAGATTTGAATCATGGTGAATGTTGGCAGTTGTAAAGTTATGTATTTTACTTGATGATTTTATTCGTGTAGTCTACTAAGTTTTACTTTATTGATTTTGTTTTTTCTATTGTGGTAGTCTGTTGTATTTGGGATTTGATATCTATTTTATTACATTGAGTTCACTTACATTGTGTCATGAATCATAATGTTGTTTTTTTACTAGTTATTTTGTTTGGATTGTTTTATTTTTAAAAGGTAAAATCATCCCTCAAATGAATTTAAGCAATTAGAATTTATTAATTCCCTTTACCATCATTAGGATCGTGTCAAATACCAATTAAAAATTCTTCCTAAAATATAACCAATGAGGAAGGGTATAATGTTAAAATTGGTATTAGATTGATCAGTATCTTACCTTAATGTGGAATTAATATTGGTTTGTTTTTACATTGTTACATATTCACTATCAAATATTAGAAATACATTCAGATATATCCATTGATTAGGATTGGTATATTATAGTATGATTATCCAGACATGAAATCTAGTGTATAAAAAGTATGAGATATAATTATTATGATTATTTTAATGATTCAAGTGCAATGGGTATAGAATTGGTTTATAGACTATTATAATAATTGAAATCCTTTTTATAAATTTTTTAGCGAGTAAGACAAGCATGACAGGAATTATAGGAATTACTTCTCAGTATGAGTTCATCTTAATTTTTTGTAATGATATAATTTTCCGTTGAAACATGTTTTTTAATAAAAAGTGTTGAATCTTTTATCAAATATAATATTTTGAAAATAGATAGTCATTTGATATTATGATGTTGGGTTGATTTTAAAAATCATGGTGTAAATTTTATAAATGGTTGGACATAGAAAATATGGTGTTTTAGAAAGAAATATTGTGATTTGTATACTTTTTTAGAATTCAAAATTTTTATTCCTTCATTTTATAGAGTGAAAATGATGACATTTATTATATTAATAGAAAATTGATCCCCATATGCATCATATAAAACAACTTGTTTAAGATGTAATGAATGTGGTTTCACCTGATACATTTTTAACACAAAATACGGTTCCGAGCATAGTCCAATTCTTTCAAAATGATGATAGAGGGAACATGAAGGATGAAATTTGGAAAGTGGTTCATTATATCTAGTTCCACAAGTAGAATCTACCTATAATTGCAGGTGATTTGAAATCATAGAGGACAATGGTGTGGCTGAATAGGATGAATAAACTATTCAATTTAAGAGAAAGTTTGACAGTGTTAAAAGACAATATATAAATATATATTCCTGTTAATATTTCATTACAATGGTAAAAAATAATGGTTCGTGAAAAATTGGACCAATGTCGTGCAAATTAATATTTTGACTAATTTTTTAAAAAATCAAATTTATCCTCATACGCACATGGTTTCATGAACAATTTAATTTTGTATCTTGAATAAATATATCCACACAATGAATGAGTATGCTGATTAAATCATTAATTTTTTTTCCACCAAAAGATGTTTCTATTTTATCCTTTAGGAAAAAATTATTGAATTGGGCTTTGTACAAGAGTTACACTGAAAATATATGTATAATATATAACATATTATTCAATGATTGTTAATATTTTTTGGGTATAACCAAGGGACATATATGGATCTACGGGTTTTGGGTGTAAATTGATACGTAGAAAAATGGTGGGAACTCTAATTCTACGATAAAAAAGAATGATGTACTCTTATTTTCACTGTATTGGATTTTCATGAAGTCAAATGGATGGATTAGTTAATATTCCTCCAAATCTAATGACAATTAATTGTTGTTTTCATTGTTCCTCCTTCGACCAAATGCATCATGATTTTAGGGAACCACATGTAGTGTACCTTGATTGTAATTTGATGGATATCCTTCTTATATTTTTTCATAGTTCACTAATGTCAGATGTTGAAGAAACAACTTATTTTTCATTCATTTATTATGATTTGAATTGACAAGGGTAGCAGGATGATTTTCTTATGAAATAACATTGCTGATTGTGGGGATTCATGGAACACCATGACACCTCAGCAAGGGTAATATCAATATGTATATAAATAATCTAGTGATTGATGAAATTAAAAATATTAATCATATAAAATCATTTAAGATGATATGTCTGGACCATTGATTGTGATATGTATAATTCACTGTAATTATACCATCATGCAATATTTGATTGATATAATTTACCTCAATCCATTACCACTTCTTCAGAAGTCGATTTTATGGTTTTAATGATTTATATGATGTCATCTTTGTTGAAAAATCAAACTCATGTTCATTGAAGAAAATATAACTCATTTAAGAGTAGTGCATTATTATAATAGTTGATGGTGAATAGATCATAAGGTTTTTCTCAGTGCATGAGATGGATGTCTATGATATAATATTTGGTATGGATTGGATGATAATTAATAATGCTCACACTAACTATTATACATGATGGGTTAGTATTGTGAATAATATTGTCCTTGTGCATATCCTCATAGGTGACTAGAATGACATGGACAATGAAACATGACTGTTGGAACTACTAGTGGAAACAATATCAAACTAGTTCGAAGATTTGTCTATGTAATCAATTCAAGTGATTATTAATACTAAATTTCTTGTATCTCTTTATCATTTTCCATACGTTTTTCTTGAAAATATCTCTATTTTTACAACCACGTGATAAGAAAATTTTACAATTTACCTCCATACAAGGACCAATATTCTTTCTATTTTATGTTATCTGATAGAACCAATGTTAGTAAGGTAGATTAAGGTATAGTTGTAAGAGATGTAATGATATGGGTTTATTTTGAATAACAAATCTCTTTGTCTAGCACCAACTTTGTTGGTAAAAATGAATATGAAACACATTTTCATTTTGTTGAATATCATAAGCATAACAACGTTATGATATGGAATTGGAATATTATTCAATGAATTGATAATATGTTTGATCAATTGAGGGGAGACTAGTGGTTTGATAAAAATTAATTATAGTCAATATGACACCAATTATGATTTAGAAAATAGTATATTCCTATGAAATCATTTAGTAGTAGATATGGACATTATGAACATGTTTTTAATTACTTTTGGTCATAAGAATTATCCAATTATCTTTATAGAATTGATTAATTCAGTATTTCACATTTATCAGGATTAACTTATTGTTTTTTTTCTAGATGAAATGTTTTTGTATTCAAAGAAAAGGGTTGATCTATAGAAACTCATATAGATAGAGTCAGGAATCCAGAGAGATCGTCAAGAGTATTACAATATATCAAAGGGAATTATTTTGATACAAGTGGTTTGTATCAATTTCAATGTAATCACTATAAATTATGATTCTATAGATCTATAAAATATAGAGGTTTTTATCAAATGTAAACTACAAAATAATTTCATTAAGATATAGAGTTTTATTTGGTTTGATGTTTATTACTGATGCTTTTTGGAAAATTTTCATCAGTAGAATCACATGTTATAGCTCCGACAATGAATAGGGTTCCATTCCAGTTTAATGATTATATCATAAGCCATGTAAAGAGATGAAATGTCACATAACATCGACACCAATCATGATTTTTCAAGAATCAGGACAAGGTAACATGATGTATTATGATGATTTGGGATCTTGGTTTTGATGTTTTCTAGTGCATGGATACCATGTTGTTTATGGATCTAGGTAGTTATAGATTCAGGAGAATAGTACCCAAAAATTCATTTTCAGTTATCTACCATTGTCCATACTTTTATTAAAAGTTGTTATAAAATCATTTTTGAGATATTTACAATGTATACAGACCATAAAACCATGAAAAATATTTTATCACAATGAAAATAGAATCTTAATCCATAAAGATTGATGTCATATCCTTATATATTTTACATCAGTTTGATTTTAAAATTGGGTAATGGAAATTATGTGAAGAAATAATTAGGAAGAAATTTGTATGCTCAATTAGAAAAGAGATGCTTCAAATAAATAAAATTTAATGTAAGTCTTAACAAACATTCTCAAGGATTGTTAAGAATGATTTGAAATTGTGGTTTTGTTTATAGTTCATTTATCTGGGATATTTCTTAGAATATTAAAGAAGTATAGTAATATGAATCATAATGTGTTTCTATGAGTACCAAACTCATGGAGTGGGAGACCATTGAGGTATAGAGGTTGTATGTTATTTCTGTGTTTTCGTTTGGAAATATAATGTTTGTACCATTGGAATTCCACAAATGATATCATATTGAATATCTCTTTTGAATATGCGATGTTCATCATGGAATATAGTAGATGTATAAGGTATTCATACCATTATATTGATGGGTCAATATGGAAGGATGGGTGCATGTGTTCGGTTCGAGATTTGTAACATTAATAGATGTTAGGGAATATCATCAGTGACCAAATGGTATGTTTCAGTCTTTACCTATATGTATTAGGAAACATGTAAAGATAGCCTGGTATTATTTGAAAGGTCCCCCAAGACTGATCGGAAACACAATTCAATATGTTTGTTAGTAGATATGCTCACAATGTCTTCTCATTTCTTCCCAATTCATGAATCAGATATGTGAAAGGAAATGTCCAAAATCTACATCTAATAGGTTGTAATGTATCATGAAGTATCATTATATATAGTTTTAGAAAGATCTAAGTATAAAATTGTGTTTCTAGAAATCAATACAGAAGGACTATGGGACTATGTTGGCAATGTGTATAGTGTATCATCCTCAGATAGATAGGAAATCAAAAAGAATGATTATAATGATGGACGACATGTTGCGGGACTACATAATGGATTTTGGTCACTCATGGGATGATCATGCACCATTATCAGAGTACTCATATAAAACCAATTAATGAGAATTGATACATATGTCAAATTTTGAATAATTCTATGGGATCCCTGTTCATTCTTTACATGGATGGGTACAACCTGGTGATACGTCACTAGATCAGATACATGTAATCTGAAAGAAAATGGGAAAGATTCAAAAGATAAGGATGAAATCGTTGATGACTCATACTCAGTAGAAAATATATGTGGGTCATCATTAATGGTCATTATAATTCGATGTGACTAATTATGTGTAAATGATAATCTCTACAAGGTGTGTGAATTGCCATTTTGAGAAAAATAAAATATTATCCTTCAGATACATAGGACCTTTTGAGATACAAGAATTGGATGAACAGGTATAATATACTATGTAAATCCACCATGGTTTTGTTTTGTGCATATTTTGTTTCATGTATCATTGTTCAAAATGTATAATCCAATTCAATAACATCAAGTTCTATAGGATAACGTTGATATAGAGTCAGTTGCTTCATTGGTGCATGTGCTTATGTAGACTTTAGAAATCCCATATAATGTATTGCATGAGATTTGAAATATTATAGTTTGGTTTTTATGGAAACATGGTAAAATTTGGAATTATACATTGGAACAAGAGAAGGATAAGATCTATTAATGGCCATAACAATTTAAGGTAAAAGATGATTTTCTATATTATGAGGATGGAAGTAGGAATGGTGGGGATTATATATCACCTCTAGATTCATCTATATAACACATTATTAATTATTTTTATATATAAGTAATGTATTTGTGTTGTGTTTTCAAGGATTTGGAATACATTTCAAATGTATTTGTGGACATTATAATGTTGTACATTCATAGAACAACTATTGAACATCTTGTGAATCCTACTACAAATCATGAAAGGTGAAACAATGACATCATGTAAGGAATACCGTTTGGTAAATCCTTAGGAAAAAACATGTGAAACCATGAAAAGTAGGGAAAATAAATTTTTTATATTTGGGAATGTTATTCTAACTATGAAACTGTACTGTGTGGGGGTCCCCATGAGGTAGGGGCTAGCACATAGTTAACACACATTTTATCTAACCATTTGACTAATTTTCCTTGGATTAAAAACTATATCATAAATATGTGATCATGTTAATTATTTACTCTAAACCTATAAATTTTTTACATTTCGCGTATTCCAATATATTTATTCATCTTAAAGGAATTATAGTCTTTCACCATCAAACCAGAATTAATCCTGAGTATTTTTGTAGTGCATTGAAGCCTAATTCCAATGGTAAGTAAGATTTTGTTGTATTTTCAAATTTTTTTCACATATATACTTATATAATGTGTTTATACAAATCATGGTTACTAATGGAATAGTTTTGGTTAAGTGATGAGATCTAATATAGGTTTTTGAATATTCAACCTTGTTTTGCAGTCATTTCTTTTCATTTGTCATTTTCATCATAATATATTAGGTTGGTTGTTTTATTATATAATCATATTATTATAAAATGTAATCATGATTTCATTTTTTAAAAATTTCATTAAATTCATTGTGAATTTCTTTAGAAAATTTATATTGTATCCCAATTTATTAAAGCATTAGAAAATTGTAGAATGTGGTTGTCGTGAAAGGTTATATGTTTTATAATTTAAAATTATTATTTATAATATTTCATGGTATTTATTAATTAATTTTTTTAATTATAGTTGTTATCAGTAATATAAAGTTTCAATTTTAATAGTATGAAATGTTTTATTTTGATTTGGTTTTAGGAAAAATGGTTGTTCTGTGTTCATTTGTATGGGGATTGATTTGGGTACGAAGTTTTCCCCTTTATTTTTTTGGAAGGTTACGAGTAAGGAATTTTTCCCAAAAAAATGGTATGTATACGTGTATGAATTTCTTCTATTATTCGAAGATGGATAAGGTTATATATATTACACCATCAAAATGGTTCATTAGTTGAAGTCTTAATAAAAGGATTAGTCCAAACACATGAGTATAGGGAGTTCATTGGTTTCATGAACTGTTTGATTTTTTAATATGTGTAATGAAATGGAATATTCCAAAATGTTATTTTGGAAATGTCGTTGATTTTTTATGCTTTTTTCTATGGAAAATGATTATACATTCGAAAAAAAAATTCATAGAAATAGTTTTGTTATCTGATAAAATGTATTAATTTTTTTAATATAATGTTTTAATATAAATAAATTAATTTATATTTTCTAAAATGATAAATATTAGCATCATGAATTAGTTATTAATTTGTTAAAATAATGTTGAGTATCATTACTCTCCGCTACATTGACACTTTGGTGCTTTTTCAGATGTGGCTTATTTGGACACATGAAAAGTTAAGTTATCATATTTCATTAGTGGTGTATCCTAATAAATGGACAACGTTTTCAGTTATTATAATATTGGATGGTGGGACATGTGTAGTAAAGTCTTTGAGTACTATAGTTTGTTTTTTTCATCTTCTGATTTCTGATTTTATTATATATAGTCTTTCATTGTGGTAGGATTTTGTAGTTTTGTTTTCATATCAATAGTAATATAATTTTTTTTATTTTCAATTTTATCATGTATAAAATTTTATTTATTTAATTAAATTAGTTATTTTGAGTTGTTTTATATTATTTATTTCAAATTATAAATTAATTTAACTGAAGCACATTACATTTAATACAATGAATTGGAAACATTGAGTTGTATTATCATATAATGTAGCAATTTGGACAGGTCTCAATATAACGTGGAGGGGAATAATGTTATATTATTTATCAAGAAAAATAAAATTAAATTTCACCTTAGTAAGTCCCTCTCATCTCACAGTCTGAATGTAGAGACTGAATCTTTTCATAAATAGATATTAATTATTGTAGATTAATGTTCGTTATATTACATAATCAAATTAATTAGAATTGTAAAGGTTTAGTTCCATTTAAAAATATTTTAAAAATAAACTTATTAAATGAATGAAATTTAAAATACCCCACAAATATGTATTCCTTTTGTACAATATAATAATATATATTACGTAAAATAATTCCTCATTGAATGGGAGTGGAAATATTGGAATGGGTGGGACTTGATTTCCAGTAAGGGTAAATATGGGAAATGTGTAATCATTACACGAACTTAAGGATGTGAGAACATCAGAATAAACTATTGATTCCATACATATCTCATAGAAGATAAATTTCAAGGGATATATATTAATGATGTTATGTTAAAAAGAAATTTATCATAATATAATCAAAAAACATTTTACATGAGAGCATATCGTTGGCATAAAACATATATTTTATGAATATGTATAATCATAAAAAAATCTAAACTCAAATATAACTCCCAATATATTTATAACATGATAGGGTTGGGATAAGAATTTTATTACCTTATTTTGGCCAATGGTTGACTTCTCTTGTACCATATTTTGGGCTTCAGATATCCAATTAGTTAAAATATTTTTCTATATAGATAACCTCTCATGTTTCCATCGATCTCATATAACAAAAACCATTAACAAATGCATTGGATGTACATATTTTTTATTATAATTATTTCTATATTGTATAAGTCATCATTTTTTATATCGTAACCACCATTATCAGATATAATGTAACCACTATCACATATTGTAAAATCATTCGATTTCTTCCAAAGGATTAGAACAAATCATTCACATCATAACCCTTGAAAAGATGTAATCAATGATACGTAATAAATCATAAAATAACCAATATATAAGGGATGGTTTCCATATACATTTCATAATATCTTCATATAATATCATATGGCATAAAAGGAGGGTTTCATTATAATGTTATAATGGAATAATATATTTAATGCAATGGATTTTATAGATAAATTTTCATTACAAAAATAAAACATTATATAATATGGATATTTTTTCACTTGATCATATTTATAGTAATGAATATGTAACTCAATAGTATTTCCTCATATGTTGAAAAATATTTTGAAAGGACACTTGTAACATTTATTGAGGAAAATTATTTTTCTTTTAAAATAAATTTTTAAAAAGTAATAATAAATTAATTATATAACCTTAATTGAAAATAACTTATGAAAAATTATTTTATAATTTAATAAAAATATGTTTTTGAGATGGTAACCAATACCATTCATTTCATAGACTTTAAAGAAATATTAATTTACCATTTTCTCCAAAACAAATAGGAATTATTTCAAAAAGGGAATGATGATTTATATCAATGAAATTTTAATAATTTAACATAGTTATTAATAAAAAATTAAATCATTTAAATACACTTTATTAATATATTTATAAATTGTAGTTGTTTAATGAATATTTTTTTTTATCAAAGAGATAAATAAATAGGATTTTCCATAAAAAGATTCTTTTAAAATATTGTTCCCTAAAAAAGAGATAATAAAATTTTAAATATGTATTTCAACTATATTACCATAATATAATATATATCATTGTGTTTATTGATATTTGGGAAAGAATATATCATACTTAGAAGCATAAACATAAACAATCCTGATAAATGATGAAATTGTATCAAAATACCGTAAATAATTTGGTATTATATCATAGTATGACACATGAAATATATATCCTATAATTTTAATTTATATAAAAAAATATGATCGAGATTAATTATAAATTAAATTCAATGTGATTATACATACCAGACGTATGTAATAGTTGATGAATATGTCATGTGATCTCACAAACATAATAAAGTGAGATGAAAATCATTTAACATAAGTCATGATATCCAAATTTTAAAATAAAAACTATATATTATTAAATATTATTTTATTATAAGTATATTAATGAATAATAATTTTATATATCATACCTTATATGATTTACATATGATCTTTTATTACTTATTTATTAACATATCCATGTAAACATCAAATTTCAGGCAACATATCCTTTGTTTTTCATATTTTTTTATTTCTAATTTATTTTATATTCATAAATCGTCTATTACAGCATAATATAAATAATTTTAATGACGATATATATGTCAAATATATTCAATATATGATTTTTTATAGTCTTTCATTGATGATATATATAGAAAATGAAATACCCTGTTCATGGAGACCATAGGTCGTACATAGAAAAAACTAATTGTTATATATTCTCATATAATTGAATGAATTGATTGGAAATATTATATTAACATTCTAGAATAATTTTTTATATCACATATTTTAATAAAGAACATGCATATTAACATAAACATAATCTGTAGACTAACCGTATCGCTTAATGGGGTAGTAGTATCCATAATCATGAGCAAAATTATTATACTCCCATAGAATGGAAGGTAATAATATATGTGTTATTATAATTAAAATCTTATAATAATATCATAAATAGTACATATTAACATCTAATACATCATTATATCCATACATTATAAGTTGTTATACAAAAACGTATGGCATGGGTTTTCACGGAGGTAATCCACCAAGCACCCGTATGATGATTTATTAAGAAATTTTATTGATGAATATGTGAATTTCAATAATTAAAAAGTCATAGTGTGAGGAATAAACTATTTTTAGTATATAATCATTGTATAAAAATAAATGAATTAGATGTAAGGAAAAAATAATATCGGTTAGGGATGTCAATTCATTTTAAGAAATTTTTTTCACCAATAAGAATCATATGATTGGTTAATGAACTAAAAAGGGTTATATGATAATATAAATTAGTTATGGGGCTTGTTTTTTTAGTTCATGGATGAACCAATGGATTGCATGTTTTTAAGATGAGGGGAGTTGGTAAGTCATTTTAAATGTGATGTGAGTTTCACTATTGCAGTTTTGAAATTAAAAAGGTTTACCAATTTGTTTAATATTCTAAATAGATTAAAAGTGCTCCATCAGAAATAAAATAAGTTATATGGTCTATTTATGGCCATTACAATAACATATGTCATGGGTTTGCTATGAAGTATTCCACCATACAAAAGAATTCTAATTTCATAACCTATTTGAGGGATAAATATATGGATGTTGATAATTAAAATAAATTAAAAAATTATAGTGTTAGGAATTAACTATTTTTATTATATCATCATCATTTATAAATAATTGAATTGGGTATATGGAAAAATACAATGTTTTGTTAGGGATGTTTACTCTTTTTCAGAAATGATTTTTCACCAAAATGAATTGTATGATTGGTTACAGTACAAAAAAATATTCTATGATTATAAAAATTATTTAAGGTTGTTTTTATGGTATTTCTTGGTTGAACCACTGTATTATAGATGTTTTAAGATGCTGGGAGTGGGGAATTACTTTTATATGTGAGGTGACTGATATTGTTTCAGTTATGAAAAGAAAAAGGATTACCCTTGTGTTTAATTATCTACATTGATAAAAAAATTCCATTACTAAAAAATGTTATATGGTCTTTTAATCGACATTAAATGGGTTTGGTTTATTTTTATGTCATCTAAAACCATTATTTTTTCTTTTTATCTTATAATAAATGCATCATTACATCAAATGTGATTAATAATTTTTTAATTGATTTTAAAATTACTTATCTAATAAAATTATATAAACTAATTTTAAATTTTAAATTATTCTGATTACTAATATATAGTCAATTATTAAATACTCATCTCACATACATGGATGCATTTAATTTTAATTAATATAGCATATGGGATGAAAAACCAATATTTCAATGAGAATATATTCAATGGAAGATAGTGATATATTATCCAAATTCATTATGGAAATTATTACAAAAACCTAAATTAAATATTATGATCTATAATTAAAAAATAATTTTAAAAACATATTAATACAATTGGTATGTTTTTAAAATCATTAATAGAATATATATTTTATAACAAAATCCAATATTTTTCTTTATTCATTGTGAAAATTTTATTTTCCATTATTTCTAAAAAAACACGATGATAATTATAATATTATTATTTAATAAATGAATATTCATTATTTAAATAAATTTTCTACAAATGGAATCCTTTTATTTTACTCTAATATACAAAAGGATACTAAACTTCTATTATGAAAAAAATGTTTTAAGGGTAAGATAATTAGTATACTTATAACATCCTTGGGTAATGCTGAAAATGAATGTTAAAAAAATAAATGAATATATAATATATAAATTTACTGAATATAATTATCCAAAATTGTTTATTTTATTATATTAAGGAGTGGTTATTTTGTCTGAATAATTTTTTTTCATGGAAAAAACAATTGACTTTATTTTAAAATAGTTTTTATTTTCATATAAAATTAATTTTTAAATGTATAATTAATTTTATAATCATGTGTAAACCATATGAATTCATAATTTACATAATTTTAATTCATATATATCATTCTTACATTTACGTGAAAACTAAATTATTAATAAATAATTTATAAATTGTGGGTCACATTTCATTTCAACTCAATATTATATTCCACGATGTATGAACGTGTGGTTTTATGTAACTGCAGAAAATTTCAATATTGTGTGTAGTGAAAAATATCAAAAATATTAAATTCCTTGTAAAATAAATCATAACATCTTGGGGGTTAATGTATACCCATATAAATGGATTGTTGACCTTAAAATCCATCACATTGTTCTTAAAAACAGTTTATACTTCTGTATCAATGCGTTATCAAGTTCCATAATATCATCATCAAGACAGTTGTCTTAGAAAAAAAAATTTTGGTGAGTGATATTATTTTTTATTACAAAATCTAATTAATCTATAATGATCATCAGTTGTGCCTCATACGAAAAATATTTATCAAGAATATTCCCTCTTAGTTCAGTATATGTGACAGATCATATAGTTTCATCCACATATGTTCTATATGGAAAATATAATGAATCTAAGATATTTTTGATAGAATAACCCTGACATAATTTATAATATTGATATGATAAAAATTAAATTTTTCTGATATAAATCGGTTTTTCATCCATCGAGTAATCCATAGTCAAATTCATAGAACCACATTGACACCAAATTTAAATTCTAGGTCACTTCATTGATTAAATTCATCCAATCTCTATCAACATTCTCATTCCTATAAATGGTACTAAATGGATCTATGAATCTATACCATTTCATATACATTCTCATTTACAAATATATTTTATTCAACATGTTAATTAAATTTTGATAGAGTTCCACACTTATTTTAGTAATGGAATTCATAATAAGCCAGATGAATTATTTATGAATGATATTTTTTGTGATAGATCAACTAGAGGAAGGTGTTGATCTGCACCATCTTTTTATCTATATAAAAATATCATATAATATCATCTCGAGTTTTATAATTTTTTTGAAACATACCATAATCCATAAGATGATACATTGTGACAAACACAACTCCTTAAGAAGATATTTCTAAATATTTTTTCAAAACCACGTGGTAATAAAAAAATAACTCTTTTTTACAATTAATTTTCATATACTATGAAACCCTACATCTTCATTATGTTTATTCTTTAAGGGAGATCCAAATAAAGATGTTTTCTAATATCAAAGATGTGTGATGATATCATATATTTTTCAAATAAAATCCATAATTACCTCCAAATTATTGATAAGTTAAATTTAATAGAATTCCATTACCTATAATAATACTTTCACAAAATATAAAAAAATTTATACTCATGAATTAGTTTTTATGAAAACAAATCCCATGCAAAAAAAACATTTTCTAAAATAAAGGTCTCTTATAATATCCTTAATAATAGTGTGCTCCCACCACATATAACCTCAAAATAAGTGTGAACGAAATTAAACATATGATTAAATTTCCTCTGATAAATCCATTATGGTATCCTTAACTCATCATATATTCTTATATGGATTATTATTCACCCAAAAAATAGAATCCAACCATTTTCATATATAATATATTTTTATATACAAAATTTATTTCAAAGGATTCATGGGACCATTATTGCACCAATACAATTTCTAATGCGATTTCATTACTGAAAAATTAATTTTGATGATTAAAATCACATATAATTTCACTATAGGATGAAAAAAATTATTTTAATTAGACTCATTTATAAAAAACCAAAAAATTAATTTCCAAACAAGGTGGTTGAGTATTTGTGTTCCCTGATTATGATGATTCATTTCACCAATTTATATTACTTTATAATTACATTTATCCATTATCATTAGAGTATGTCATGACTTATAATCATTTATATCCCTTATATTGGGGCCTTGATTCAAATAATTACCAAAATGATTAAATATGAAAAACCTGATTTTAGGTGGCTCATTTTATTCTTCTCTCTCAACATGAATTTCATTGACGACTACCATCACATCTATTACGAATTATTTTTATGCTGGGATTAAAAAATCTATAAAAACATATATTTTCATTCATTAGTTCTCGTGGTAAGTGCTTCACACATTTCTGTAATTCAGGTGACTGAAATTTCATTCCACTATGATATTTATTCGAGTTATCATGGCTTCTATTATCATATTTCATATAATGATATTAGGAATTCATAGAGTTTATAATTTTCCTTTCATTATTTAGTAGACAAATGGGTAATATTTCAAATATACTAA
This sequence comes from Viscum album, assembly GCA_963277665.1. Lineage (NCBI taxonomy): Eukaryota > Viridiplantae > Streptophyta > Magnoliopsida > Santalales > Viscaceae > Viscum > Viscum album. The sequence continues at coordinate 476,301,911 of OY728147.1, read as the reverse complement.
TGCAATTTATAGTAAACACATATAGAAGAATTTTTCTCAAGACACAAACTAACTGATCATTTTTTCTATTATGACCTATAATTAAGTGAGAAGTATATTGTGAAACTCATGTAATATTAATATCACTTGTTCCAATTAACTCACTATCTTTATATTTGAATTTTTAAAATTACATTAAGATCCTTGTATGTAGAATAAAAGGGATGTACATATTGATAAATAATATTATATTCTCACCACATTATATAGATTAAATTACCTTCAATTTACTCAAATCCATAATAAGATTCTTCCACTGATATGTTTCTTCTCATTATAAAAATGATTCCAAAAATGGATTATTCATCCTCTAAACACCGGATAATGGAAAATATATTATCTATTCTATAGATGTATTCCTAATAAATTATTGGATGAATAGTCCCACTTAAAAATGTTATATGTTTCATAATTATGGATTCAATATAATGGAATTTCATCCTTTTATTTTATGGAATTTGATCATTATTTAAGGAAACAAACTATTTTTTGAACATAACAATGATGATTTGTATTTTATCCCCCACAAAAATCATTCTCAAGATTCAAAACATTAAATTATTATTGAACATAACATTTACATCTTTCCATTGGCTATCATCGATGGTCAATAACATAAATTCACTATGTAAGATGAACCAATAAATGAAAAAAGGAAAATAATCATGAAAAAGAACATACAATATATCTAAATAAGGACAAATTGTCTTTATTTTATGAATCCTATTGTCTATCCTACTTCTTTTAAATTAAAAATCTATTTAAATTGATCATGTAGTTCTAAAATAACTTTAAAAATACAAACAATATCACAAGGTAGTGAAAAATCGTTGTGAAATAGACCCATTATCATGTAAAAGATGAGGATTGAGACCATATCACTGAACTATTTTCAATGTTATTACCCTTGGTACCACTGTACTTGACCCAAAACCACATATTGTATCAAAAAATATATTTAATTTCATAGAAGCCAATCTATAAATCATTTACGATAGTTCCATTATATTTTACTATACAATGACGAACATATAGACTTTTCATGAGTCAAATCCCTCGACATATACTTAGATATATCCCTTGGGTACTCAACAATTGTTTATAATCCAAATTTACAAATGATAACTAAAAATTCCCTTATATACTAGAAATAGTGTCCCAAAACATATCACAAATTATATTACTTCATTTAGATGAATATTCATTACATTATAGAAACAAATTCCTAAAGATAATAATGGATTATTTCCATTGAAGACAAGGTACACAGTCAACATATTGAGTGAGATATGTTTAATGCATTCCATAAATATCATTTCCTCTAACACTATTACAAATAAAATCCTACTAAAAACAATTATTAATAACCATATAATGGAAAAATAAAAAACTGTGAGATTTTATGCACAGTGAGGGTAAACATGGGAAATTTGTAAACATAACATAACCATAAAGGGGTGAAAACCTGATAATAAAATATAAATGATTTCATGGAATATAAATGATAAATTTTATGTATTAAACATAAATATTTGTAGTTTATAAGACATTAATCACAACAGAATGTGTACATGATCAATGAGAGTATACCATAAGAATAAAGAAAATAGTTTTTTCATATAAATAGCTCTAGAAAATATTTTTTCTAGGGTACCCAAAAAAACATTATTAATATGATTATAATTTTATAACCAAGAGTATTTTTGAATTGGGTTTTGTATAGCCTCTTGTGTACTCGGGTTTTGGCTTGGGATGACCTCTCACATACCAACCTCTCAGATTAAGATAACCTCATACGTACACATTTAGCACATATAACATTAATCATTGCATAATATGTTGTAAGTAAATATATCTCCCAACTATTTATGTTTTAATGATACCATCATCCTTTTAAATATTGTAACAACTATATATTGTTATGGAATAACTATTGTACCATAATTAAAATCAAACATAACTGTATGAGAATATCAAAAAACAACTATCATTTCAATATAAATGGAATGAAAGGTGTTTCATGTGATGTAAATCCAAACATAACCCATGGAATAGAGATGGATTTCAATTTCATTTTATCATTTCAATATTGCATAACGAACGGAAAAAGAATCTAGTTTCTTATGGACATTAAAGCGTTATCATGTATTGAAAAGGGATTGTTTCATATAAATATTTTTATCATAAAAATAATCCATTACTATAAGGAATAATAATGATTTCCATGGATCAAATTCATGTAAAATAATAATTAGCATCAAATGATATCATCGTATATGATAAATTATATTGATCAGGCAAATGGAATAATTTTTTATGAATGTAACTTTTCATTAATTTTTTTATTAGAAATAATAATAATATTTGGAAATCTGATTATTTTTAAAAAAATCATTTACCATAATAATATTAGAATAATCTTATTAGGCATACAAAAATATAATTCTTCTTCTAGATGATAAAAATATAGTCCTTTTAAAATATTTCTAATCTGAAAATGAGTATATTTTACAAACAAATACATGATGTTTTCATTAAAATAATTTTTTAAAAAGTGTAAATTAATAAAAATAATTTATATTTAAATATATAGATTTTTAATGATAATTTTAATTATTTTTTCAATATATGGTTATGGAAGAAATATGGGTTTTTTATATAATAGTGGAATAAATAATATTTTTCATTAACAATATTCTTCTTAACTATTGAGTACATAATTAGTTGAATATGATGGGATAAATTTATTTTCATGATATAATGAGGGGATTATAAAATTAATAAAATTAGATAAAATTCAAATATATATTTTATTATATGAAATATAAACATAAATATCCTGAAAAGTTAGGACATTGTATAATTGGACCCTGATAACTTGGGTAACACAAAACCAATGCCCCAAGAAAGGGAGATCATTATATGGATATTTAATTATAAAAAATTATCTAGTTAAAAATAATAAAATTTCTTGTTTTGTGTTATATACACACCATAAATGAAATAATTATTTAATATGAAATCTATCTCAAAAAAGTAAAAAGTGAGAAATAAATCCCAGACATTATATCTTGATGTCCATTTTACACATTAAATGCGTAAAAAATATTATATATATTTATATTATAAATATATAATTTATACAAAATAAAGATTTTGAAAACATATATTATTTTTATATGACTATTTATTATCTGTTTATTAACAATTAAAGTTTGAAGTCACATTGATGATAATAACTATATTGTTTTTTGTTTATGTTTTGATTTTTTTTTTGTCATCATTCATTCATCATTGTAACATAATATAAATTGTTTTCTAGTGATATAAATTTAATATCAATTCATAATTTATATTATTAAATTTCTCCAAAATAATATATTGTCAATATGAAATATACCATTCTACGGTATGGTCGGTAATGTATACACATGATTAGTGTTTTCATTTTTTAGACCGATTGATTAGAGTAATGGTAAATAATTTATTACTATTAAAAAGTATTTTTTATGTTTTATATATCTCATATGTTAATTACACCGATCATTGTTACCTTACATTAAAATCATGTACAAATCACATCGCTTCCCGAGGAACTAGTTTGTTGTAAACCAGAGAGACATCATCATATTTACACAGAATCAAATCTAATACTTTATATATGATATAATAATTCAAGGAGAATTATTTTATAAAAAATATAATATATTAAAAATTAACCCGACATTATATTCAAATGATATACAATGTTATGAAAAAACTTATTACATCATTTCAGGATGTGATAATTTTCCGTACACAGAAATGTTGATTATGTTACAATTATGAGTGGAAAGAAAATATTTAAAAGACATTAAATTATAATAAAATAAATCATGTATATGTATGTTTAATATGATATTATAACAACATGTTTTAATTAGGATTTAATGATATTGAGGAAGAAATAAATCAAATAGTTTGTTAGGGATTACCTTTTGTTCAATCATCATCTTTTTATTTTGAAAAAATGATTCTTAGACAGTATTTATAATCAAAAATAAAAAATATCTAATGAACCATTTCATGTATATAAGTGATTTATGTAGGGAAATTTAGAATAAAATTAGTTTGGATGATTGAAGGGGAGTGTAGAGAGTTTAACATTTTATAATGGAGATCTCTGTCAGACAAGTAATTTTTTTAAATAAAATGGTGTACCCCAATTTTACAGATATAGAAAATATAAAGTGGAACATTAATTTTATTAAAATTAATATGGTAGAAATATGTTCTTCCATTTCTTTAAATGTTAAGGATTAGTTTTAACCATTATATTTTTAGTTTATCTCCATAAAAACCAATATTTACTTTAACCATGATTTTTTTATTTCATTCCATTTTTACTAATAATTTTGGTATGAAATAATGTTTATATTGATTAATATATTAATTAAATTTATTCAAAATAATTTTCATTTTTTATAATTCAACTTATAAAAGTGGCAGAATATAATATTAATTAAACATGATGATTCAATGAGAATATTTGTTTTCAAATAAATTTTTTAAATATAAATAATGCATTAATATATATATATATATAATAAATAATTGGTAAATATTACCTAAATTGAATTAATAGATATATAATTTAAAAAATATACTTTTAACACAATCCAGAATGATTATTAATTTTTGAATTCTTCAATAGAAATGAAAAATCGTAATAAATATTAGTGTTTTCATTATTAATAAAAATAATTACATTTTTTTTGAAATTCTCAAGAACTAACTAAAATATGAAATGAAATTAAATTTTTTAAAAAGGTTTTATTATATTTCAAATCATTTTTTAAATTTATTAAATAAAATAATTTAAAAATTTGTGTGGAAATTTTTAAAAGAATCTACATTAATAAAAAATAGTGTTTCTAGGAGTTTAATATGATATTATGTTACATATTGTATATATAAAACATTAAATGAATGATAAAAATATTATTTAATATATTATTTAAATTTTTCTATAAAATCAATCACAGTAATTGTTTTTGTTATTAATTGAAAATGAATTTTTTCATAAAAATAGTTTTCATAAAAATAATTCATTTACATTAAATTTGTATTCATTTGAATTTAAAAATAATTTTATATAAAATAATTATTTTTATATACATGTGTAAACCATATATTTTAATAATTTATAAAATATTTTTCATAGCATTCATTCCAGCATCTCAGTGATAAATATCCTACTGAATTATAATATAATATATTGAATATCATGATTCATTTATCCTCGGTGTTTCATGTAATATATTATTAAAATTATTTTTCATTAAAAAAATTTGTTATTCATAAATTGAAATAAATTGTAATTAATAATTTTTTTGATGGAAAAATATTTTACAAAATATTGGTGTTTTACATTATCACAAGGTATATTACAATATCTAGATGGGTCCATAGAATATAGCGTTCAACAGAAACATTATCCCCTCATCAAAATTAAATAAAATATCAATAATTATATCTATAATGTATTTATATAATTCTATATCCTATTGGGCTCTAGTAACTTGTCACAACTCATCCCACGGGGCACGTGCCGTTACTACCCCTAGCATGGCCTCCATAGGCATGGGGATGGAGACTAGCACCCAAAGTCGTATTCCCTAAAATAGTATGGAATTGTCTTTAATCCTATAGAAACAAATGTTACACAAACACAACATGAATCAAATATGAAGTAAACAGCTGTAGAAAAAGTAGTGTTGAATGTAAAAGGGATAGGAATACAAGGCCAACTAAAAGAAGGAGTACAACTGAATAGAACAATACAACTGAAAAAGGGAAAAAATATAATAAGTTATCCTATGAGGATCCTACCAGATGGGTAGGTACATATCTCCTCCTCAACACTCCACATATGCATGTATCCTCTTTTTAATTCCTTGTCTTGGCTCCCTCAAGCCTCATCCCAACTGCTCATTATCTACACAAGACACAACTAGGTCCAGGAGAACCTTATGTATGGATGAGTATAATGATACTTAGTAGGGACCATGAGACCCTCTAAGGTCTATAATAATTCAACAAGGGAAACAAGAAAGGATAATATCAATCACAAAGCACTAAGAAATAGAAAAATCTCAATTAGATTCTCAGGTAATACCAGTTATACATCTCTGAGAAACATGATTATAATGATGACCCACACAAGATCGCTATGAATGTTGATAGCCAGCCACAGATTCTCTATGGCCAAGAAAAAGTAACATTCCTAGTAACAACATTGAGCACCTCTTATGATAGAGAACTCCACCTTTAATGAGTATAGTTGGCATGCCGCATCACACTGAGGTGCTTCCAACAAACCTTCTGCTGCTGAGGTACTCCTCCCCATCATGTACCGTGGCCATTTCGGGTCACACATAGGTGCCCCCCCCCCATTTCGGCTTGTATAGGTACTTATCCCCATCACGTACCATGGATTTTTTGATCTGTGGTCTTCTGAGTTACTCATCCTCATCGAGTACCGTGGTCCGTCGAGTCACTTGAGGGAGAAAATTAAGCAAACATCAAATCTCAACCAATCACAGTGTTCCATACGTATTGAGTTTGGTAGAACCTCTGATCAACCATTTTTCATATTGAATCTAGCACAATTTTTCAAAAAGAAGTAACATTGTCATTCAAAATTTCATAGGGATTCCAATGCAATAGATGACACATTAATTAGACGACCAGTTTATGCATTATTGGCATTTCAGTGCCAAGGACCCGATTGGATTCGGGTGAAATCACACCCACCTATACTACATGATTCACCAAAACTATCATGTATTTTGTCAAAATATATGTCTCGCTCCATGGATCATGATACCGCTGACGGTTAGTAAAACGGAAATTTGGTTTAGAAGTTAGTGCCCATTTTTTGTAATTAATTGGTACTGGGTCCGGGTCTATTGTGCCTCGGTCAGACTGGTCTGACCCAGTTCATCATAGGCTAACCCGGTTCAATATGTGTTAAACCAACCTGACTAAGGCCTAACTCGACAATGGTCAAACTGCCCATCTAGGCTCGACCACACCGATCGGGGCCCGGGTCAGGCCGAATGGCCGCAGTTCTGCTCACTGAGTGGCGGGTCAAACCGCAGGACCGACCCGGTGGTGTGGCCACCTGGCAGCGCACGACGCCAGGGATACATGGACATGACACATCCAGGTAGGTAAAACGTGATGTTGAGCCCCATATGTTGGTCACTCATGGGGGTTGACCCAATACGATGCCATATGGAGGAGGTGTGGCGCACCACCGACGGGCCAGAACTTTGCTGCCAGGCGCGCCACTATCGTTTGCCTCATCCAGCAGTCGTCGGTCTAACCCACAGCCCCAGCACCCACCGCAGCAAATGAAGTCCATGATCCAATTGTAGCAAGGGCACACCACCGTGGGCGCACCCCAACCCTTCATGTTCTATTGCTGGTGGATGGAATACTGTCCGCCTTCCTCTGGTTGCAATGGCTGACGGGTCGTGGATCTCCTTGTTCATCGGCGATGCATGACGGTGTTCCATTCCTCCTCCACAACTCGCCAGTGATGGGTGCTCTGATGATCAATGCATCATCATGTCGTGGCCTCCTCTTGCGGAAACTATTTGTTCATCGTCTCCTTCGCAGCATGTGGTTGCGTTCGTGCCATAGGTCTTTCACAAATGGCACAGGGGTGTAGCAAATATATCATAGGGTTCATGCCGGTTTTTTTAGCCCCATGCCTTCCACATTAGGTCTTAAAATGTGGGGGTTTAAGGGTGTAATAAATAGATGTATTAAATTACAATTAAACCCCAAATTATTTCTCGCAAAAACCTCCCATAAAGACGATTGCATTAGAGGTCGACCCATTAGTCGGTTGACCTATGTTCATCATGTTATTCAATAACGGGGAAGAGGGAAAACATTTAGAAAGCATAAAAGAATAATAATCAACAAGTATCATCAGATAAAATTTAGGGTTGACGGTGGATGGTGTTCCTCATTCCCTCAAAGGGTCCCAAACAACACTACTCATACATCTCCCTTTGGTTTGGTGTCTCTGTCACCTCCTTATTGGTCGGATCCATCATCTAATGGTCTGGCATCATGACTCTCCTTCAATAATTCGTTTCTTTGTGATGTTGTACTAATACCATTCCCAAGCCCCATATATAAAAGATATGGGGATGTTGAGTAATTATGTTGGAATTTAATGGGGCTAATTAATTATGAAACTTCCAAATTCCCCAATGATGTCATTACTTAGGGTTGGCAGGTCAAGCCATTTATTGACGTAACAACTCACTGGCCCCACCCCATTTACATATCTGTTGGAGGAAATGAAATAAAATTACAAAATTGTATTATTTCATTACTTTTTAAAAAATTTCAAAACATAACTTTTCTAAAGACCCTTTGCTGTCAATATAAATCCTCCTATAAAATAATTCTTTTGATGAAGATTCAATGGTGTCTTTAAATTTTTTACTCGAGAAACAATTCAAATGATAGAAAATGCCAGCCATGTTTTTACTAATCATACACATAAAATGTTTCGAAATACATTTAGGACACTCTGGTCTTCAGAATCATGCATCGTAAATTTTCACAGACTCATAATAATTACATATATATAAAAAAATTACATGAAAAACTGGTTCATCATATTCTCCCCACCTGACGAACATTCAAACCTGAAATCCACAACATAGACTAAGAATACAAATGTGGGTACAAAGAATGAATCTGCTCTTTTAGGTCCCTTGTGCTCTCCTAAAGGTTCAAATGCTACCAGTGAATGCACACCAGAGGTATCAATCATCCCTGAAGGACCCAACATTATATTCAAACATGATTCAATGTAATGAAAAAACTGATTACATCATTTCAAGATGTGATAATTTTCTGTTCACAGAAATGGTGATTATGTTATCCCTATGATTGGAAAGGAAATAGATAAAGGAAATTAAATTATAATAAAAAATTCATGTATATGTATGTATAAAAGGATATTATAAAAAATGATTTAATTAAGATTTAATGATGATGATGACGAAATAAAATCAAACAGTTTGTTACGGACATTACATTTTGTTTGATCATCATCTTTATCTTTGGAAAAAATTATTCAAATATAGTATTTCTAACCAAAATAAAAATAATATAATGAACTATTTGATCTATATAAGTTATTTATGTAGGGAAATTTAGAATAAAATCATTATGGATGATTAAAGGGTAGTGTAGAGAGATTATCCTTTTATAATGGAGATTTGGGTCACACTTGTAATTTTTTAAATAAAATGGTGTACCACTATTTTTCAGATATATAAATTATAATATGGAACATTAATGATAGTACAATTAATGTGGTAAAAATATTTTCTTCCAATTTTTTTTGAAATGTTAGGTTTCGGTTTTAACCCGTATCTTTTTAGATTATCCCCACAAATACAAATATTTACTTTAACGATGATATTTTAATTTCATTCAATTTTTACTAATAATTAGTGTTAAAAATAGTGTTCATATTGATTAATATATTAATTTAATTTATTCACAAGAATTTGTCAATTTTTTATAATTCAACTCATAAAAGTGGTAGAATATAATTTAAATTAAACATGATGATTCAATGAGAATATTTGTCTTCAAATAATTTTTGTAAATATAAATAATGAATTAATATATATATGTATATATTAAACTAATAATTGATAAATATTACCTAAATTGAATTAATAGATATATAATTTAAAAAATATACTTTTATCACAATCCAAAAAGATTGTTAATTTTTGAATTCTTCAATAGAAATGAAAAATCCTTATAAATATTAGTATTTTAATTATTAATAAAAAATCATATAACTTTTTTGAAACACTCAAAAAATAACTAAAATATAAAATGATATTTAATTTTTTAAAAAGTGTAATTATATTTCTAATCATTTTTTTAATTTTTGAAATATATTAATTTTAAAATATGAGTGAAAATTTCAAAAAGAATCTACATTAATAAAAAATAGTGTTTTTAGGCGTTTAATATGGTATTATGTTACATATTGTATATATAAAACATTAATGATTGAAAAATATATTATTTAATATATTATATAATTTTTTAAAAAAATCAATCACAATAATTTTTTTTGGTATTAATTGAAAATGAATTTTTTCATAAAAATAGTTTTCCTAAAAACAATTCATTTACTTTAAAATAGTATTTATTTTATTTTCAAAATATTTTTATATAAAATAAATATTTTTATATACATGTGTAAACCATATATTTTAATAATTTAGAAAATATTATTCATAACATTCAGTCCAATATCTCGGTGTAAATATCCTAGTGAACTATAATGTAATATATTGAATATCATGATTCATTTAACGTAGGTGTTTCATGTAACATATTATTAAAATTATTTTTCATTAAAAAATTGGTGATTCCTAAATGGAAATATATTGTAATGAATAATTGTTTTTAGGGAAAAATATTTTACAAATTATGGGTGTTTTACACTATCACAAGGTAGTTTAAAATATCTAGATGGATACATAGAATATAGTGTTCAGCAGAAACACTCTCCCCTCATAAAAATTCATGAAAATCTCAATAATTATCTCTATAAGGTATTTATATAATTATATATCCTATTGGACTCTAGTAACCTGTCACGACTCATCCCCCGGGGCCCATTCTGTGACTACCAATAGCCCGACCTCCATAGTCTAGGGGCTGGAGACTATCACAAGAAGTAATATTCCCTAAAACAGGATGGCATTGACTTTAAACCTTTAGAAACACATGTTCCACAATCACAACAAAAAGAAACTATGAGGAAAAAATCTCTAGAAAAATTAGTGCTGAATGTAAAAGGGACAGGAATACAATCCCACCTGAAAGAATGAGTACAACTGAAAAGAACAATATAATTGAATAAGTGAAAAAATATACTAAGTTAACCTCTGCAGATCATACCTGAATGGTAGATACATATCTCCTCCTCAACACTCCACTTACGCATGTTACCTCCCGTTAACACCTTGTCTTGGCACCCTCAAGCCTCATCCCAGCATCCGATCATCTACACTAGACACAACTAGGTCTTGGAAAACCCTATGTATGGATGAGTATAATGATACACAGTAGGGACCATGAGACCCCCGAAGGTCTCCCATAATTACACAAGGGAAACAAAAAATCATGATATCAATCACAAAGCAATAAGAAATAGAAAAAGCTCAATTAGATTCATAGATAAAACCAATTATAAATCTCAGAGAAACAATATTATGATGATGACCCACACAAGATCGCTATGAATGCTGATAGCCAGCCACAGATTCTCTAGGGCCAAGAACAAGTAACAATCCCAGTAAAAAATTTGAACACCACATCTGATGGATAACTCCTCCTCTAATGAGTATAGTTGGCATGCCACGTCACACAGAGGTGATTCCCAATAACCTTCTGCTGTTGAGTTACTCCTCCCCATCGTGTACCATGGCTATGTTCGGTCACACATAAATACCCCCCCCCCATTTTGGCCTATATAGTTACTTATCCCCATCACCCGTCGTGGCTGCTTTAAACTATGGCTTGCTGAGTTACACGTCCTCATCGTGTACCGTGGTCCGTCGAGTCACTCGAGGGAGAAAATTTAGAAGACAAAAAATCTCATCCTATCACAGTGTTCGTTACGTATTGTGTTTTTTAGAACCACTACTCAACCATTGGTCATATTAAATCTAGCACAATGTCTCCAAAAGAAGTAACCCAATCATTCACCATGTCATAAGGTTTCCAACACAACAGACAACACATTAATTAGATGACCAGTTCATGAATTTTTGGTATTTTAGTTCCGAGGGCCTGATTGGATTCGGGTGAAATCCCACCCACCCGTACTACATGATTCACCAAAGCTATCATGAATTATGTCAAAAATAACTATCTCACTCCATGGATCCTGATGTCGCTGATGTTTAGTTAAAAGGAATTCCAGTTTAGAAGTTAGTTCACATTTTGTGTAATTCGTTGGTACTAGGTCCGGGTCTGGTGGGCCATAGTCGGACTGGCCAGACCCGGTTCATCATTGGCCAAACCGGTTCAATCTGTGTTAAACCAACCTGACACAGGTCTAACTCTACCATGGTCAAACTGGCCCTCTAGGCCCGACCCAACTGAGCGGGGCCAAGGTCAGGCCGAATGGCTGTGGATCGGCTCGGTGAGTGGTGGGTCAGACCGCTGTACCAACCCGGAGGTGCACCCGCCTGGCAGTGTACGATGGTAGGGATAACCATACACAACACATCCAGGTAGGGCATACATGATTCTGATCCCCATTAGTTGTTCAGTCGTGGGGGTTGACGCAATATGGCTCCATGTGGAGGAGGTGTGGCACACTGCCAACGGGCTGCAACTTTTCCGCCAGGCACTCCATTATCGCGTGCCTCACCCAGTAGTCGTCGGTTGATCCGGAAGCCCCAGCACCCACCACATCCAATGCAGTCCATGATCTTATTGTAGCATGGGCACACCGCCGGGGGTGCGCCCCACCCCTGCATGTTCTATTGTTGGCGGAAGGCATACCAGCCTCCTGCCTCCGGTTGCTTTGGCTGACAAGGTGTAGATCTCCTTGTTCATTGGTGGTGTGTGATGTTGTGCCACGCCTCCTCCAAAACTATCCCTTGATGGGTGCTCAGATGAATGATGCAGCTTCATGTCGTGGCATCCTCTTGCAGAAACTGTTGGTTCGTCGCATCCTTCGTGACCTGTGGGTGCAGTCGTGCTGGCGGTATTCCACAATTGGAACAAGGGTGTAGCAAATATATGGAAGAGTTCATGCTGGGTTTATTAGCCCCACATCCTCCACATTAGGTCGTAACAATAGGGGGGTTATGGTTGTAATAAATAGATGATTTAAATAACAAGTTAACCCCACAATATTTCCCGCAACATCCTCCTATAAAGACGAATGCATTGCAAGTCGACCCATTAGTCGGTTGACCTCTGATCATCATGTTATTCAAGAATGGGTAAGAGAGGAAACATTTAGAAAGCATAACAGAATATTAATCAACTAGTCTCATCGGAGAAACATCCAGGGATGAAGGTGGAGGGTGTTCCTCATTCCCTCAAAGGGTTCCAAACAACACCAATCATACGTCACCTTTCTGTATGGTGTCATCTGCCACCTCCTTGTTGGTCATCTCCATCATCTAATGGTCTTGTGTCACGACACTCCTTTAGCACTTCGTTTCATTATGATGTTTTACTAATACCCCTTCCCATGCCCCATATATATAGTAGATGGGTAGGTTAAGCAATGACGTAGGAATTTAATGGGGATAATTAATTAGGAAACATCCAAATTCCCCAATGACGTCTTTACATAGTATTGGTAGGTCAAGCCACTTATTGGCATTACACCTCACAGGCGCCACCCCATTTACACGTCTATTAGAGGAAATGAAATAAATTTAAAAACTTGTATTATTTCATTTCTTTTTATTAAATTGCAAAACATAACATTTTATCAAAACCTATTGCGGTCAATATAAAGCCTCCCTTAAATGAATTGTGGCACTGCAGATTCAATGGTGCCCTCAAATTTTTTACTCGAGAAACAATTCAAATGATACAAAATTACACCCATTTTCTTAATAAACGTATCCATAAAATGTTCTGAAATTCATTTTGTGCACTCTGGACCTCTGAATCATGCATCGTATATTTTCACAGGCCTATAATAATTCCATCTAAATTATATAAATACATGGAAAACCTGGTTCATCACATTCTCCCCACCATACAAAATTTCATCCCTAAAATCCACAACATAGAGTAAGAATACAAATGGGGGTACAAAGAATGAATCTGATCCTTCAGGTCCCTTGTGCTCTCCTGAAGGTTCTCATGCAACCAATGAATGTGCACCAGAGGTATCGATCATCCCCGAAGGACCCACTCATGTTTATCATTAATCTCTACTAGAACCTCTATATATGTATCCCCCTCATCTCTATCAAGGTTTCCATGGTCATTAATATGGGATGTGTCGTGCGTGTATCTCCTCATCTAGGATAGGTGAAAGACGTTTTGCACCTTCTACCACTACATTGGATGTTACAAGCGGTATGCCACCTCTCCTATCCTCTAAAGTATCATAAATGGCCTAATAAACATCGGTGGTGACATTCCTCCTCAGCCAAATCATTGTAGTCTCCGACGAGGAGAGACTTGAAAGAAAACATGGTCTCCCTTTTGGAACTTGAGTGGTCTCCATCTATTGTCAGCATATGGTTTTTTTCTACTCAGTGCAGTATTCATCTGCTCCTGGATGGTCTGCAACTTCTCAAGGGTAGCCTATACCAACATTGGACCCATAAGTGCGGACTCCCCTAGGTCTTTCCAGCATTGAGGTGATCTACAGGGTCGACCGTACGTGGAATTGAATGGTACCATATGGATAATGGAGTGATAAATGTTGTGGTAGGAGAACTCCAACAATGGCCAGTTGTCATCCCATATGTGGCCAAAATCTAGGATGTATTCACAAAGCCTGTCCTCTGGCGTCTTAATTATTTTCTCTATCTGACCATCCATCAAAGGGTGAATGGCAGTACATAAATGCAGCATACTACCACATGCCTCCTATAATCCATTCAACAACCAGGATGTAAAACATGTGAAATTGTCATAGAAGATGGTCAAAGGTACCCCCTGTAGACGCACAATCATACAAACACAGTGGCGTCCCAATCCCTCAATTGATCACTACTCACATATAGGTAAAAAGTGGGGAAACTCGGTGAGTCATTTAATGATCACCAAAATAGAATAATGTCCCTTAGATTTACGTGGATGACCTGTCAAAATGTCCATGGTGATCCAATCCTTGTTCATCTTTGGCTTCTCTAGTGGCTATGATAAGCCTTATGGAGCTAGATGCTCGGGCTTCATTTGCTGATATGTGAGGAATCAAGAGATAAACTACGCTACAACCTTCTTCATCTCTGGCCACCAGTGAAAACGTTGGAAGTCCCTCAACACCACCCCCATATAGAAGAACTGGTAACATGGTACATTCCTTAAAGATGTTTAAGTTCTCCCCACCTTCATAAAATCCATTAGGTTTATGTCCCGAGGATATCTAACCATGTCGAGCCACACATTTTCTGTCCCCTAGTTGCACCTCCCGGACTCACTAAAGGATTCGGGGAATGGCTTTCATATACTGGAGGTATGATGCTCCATCTCAATCAAATAAGGATAGATTCAACGTGGCAAGCTGCTCTATTGCCTCACTCATCAACTGCAGACCAGACCGCCTATTGATTGTATCTGTTAAAACATTACCCTTCTCTAGATTATAAACTATATAAATGTCATAGTGCTGGAGGAACTCTAGCCATCATTGTTGTTACATGTCCACATGCTTCTGAGAGAAGATATACATGAGACTCTAGTGATCTGAGTATACTGTAAAACATTTTCCCATCAGGTACTATCTCTACTTCTTTAACATTTGGACCACTGCTGCTAACCCTAGGTCGGGTGTAGCATAGTTCTCATGTTGTCTCAGCAGTCACGATCCATAAGTGTTCACTACTTGTTCCTAAATTAGAACACACCCAAGACTGGTCTCTGATGCGTCACAGTAGATTACATACCCAACTACCTCTTCCAGTAGCCTAAAGAAGTGGGCACTCGTCAGTCAATGCCTCATCTTTTGGAAACTCTACTAGAATCCCGTCGTACATCCAAAGTGATTCCCTTTCTTTGTCAATGCTATCAAGGGTGCCAAAATATTGGAATATTCAGGCATGAATCTTTGGTAATATCCAGTTAACTTCAGGAAACTATACACCTCACTCACATTCATGAGTGGCTCTCATGAATGTACAACCTCTATCTTTGCTAGATCCACTTCAACTCCAGCCATTGAGAAAACATGTCCCATAAAGTAGACCTCTCGTATCCAGAATTAGAATGTTGAGAGATTACTATAATGATGGTGATATCAGAGTGTAACCAAAACTATTTGCAGATGGCACGCATGCTCCTCATCTGTCACATATTATATCAAGATGTCATCGATGAAGACCACCTCAAAGAGATCGAGGCATGGCTAAAAGATCATGTTTATGAGTCCCATCAACACTTCTAGGGAATTATTCATGATTAAAGGCATAACCATGAACTCAAAATGGCCATACCGACATCTGAATTTAGTCTTCTATGCATCCTCATCTCCTATCCAGAGGTGATGATAAAATGATCTGAGGTCTATCAACGAAGAATAGTGATCTCCCTTCAACTGATCTAAATGATCATAAATCCACAGGATTGTAGAGTTGTTGTTAATATTCACCTGTTTTAGCTACATATTATCCACATAGAGTCTCATTCTCCCATTTTCCTTCATGGCAATGATAATCGGGGCTGCATATGGAGAAAAAATATGTCTTATAAACCCCTTTCCCTGATGTCCACCAACTATACCTATAACTCATGATGCTTCATGAGAGTCATCTGATATGCTAGCATAGATATTGGTGTCATCCCAAGGTATAGGTTAATATAAAATTCTACATCATTTCATGGAGGCAGTCTTGAAACATCATCATGAATTCCATTAGCATACTGGTCCACCGCTAAAGATATATCGGACTCTCAACATCAACTACTTCAAGGGTAAGGCTAGGCAACATATGAGTAATATGTTTCACCCTTCTCTGGGTAAGTTCATCAGGTGCTATAAAGGTTCCCTTCTCACCGGTGAATGAATAACATATCCCTATCTATTTAGACACACAACACATTGCATGTAATATAGTAAATCTAAGCATGGACATTGGATAAACATTCCATACACAAGATGACATCGTGAGGCCTGAACCCTTCTACTAAGAGATCCCAGCTGAATCCCATACCTTCTAGAGTAAGCGCAGAATATCTGAACTAGTGTGTAATTGTTTAATTCAATCCCGTAAGAGTCTCTAGTTCTAAGGATCGAGAAAACGGCTCTACCAGTGTCTCTGAGCACCGAATGAGGGTCATGGCAATAAAAGTATAACTGAAACCTGTGTCAATAAGTACTACAAAAATTGTGGAGTATACAAAAATCAGACCTTTAATTCTACCTAGAGAACTATTTTCATAAGGATCAAAGGCCTAGTACTGATCTTGTTCTTGTCCTCCTGCTCCATGTGGTCAAGGTGGAAATCATGGATACGGTGGTGGTGGATCCTCAAAACGCCGCCCACCACCTGCTGCATGGCCAAGTCCTCCACCACGTCTGCCACCCGGAAGACCTCCTAAATAGAACCTCCACCTCTACAATGACGATCCCTTGACTATCTTCTAGACCTCTATACAACATGTCGAGATGTGGCATGGCATATAATCCTACCCTTCAAACTTGTAACATTTTGTGTCCCTCTCCTGTCTTCCACTGCCTTATGAGCATCGCACCAAATTACCCTACATACCAAGGTCATCCAATAGAATGGCTAGTCCACTTGTAACTCTATGTCATTTGCATGTTACCTACTATAGACGGCTCTACTACCTAATGTTTGGTGAGCTTCTTGTTGTGGGTGCCTGCTTAGCATGAAAGATCTCAAAAAATAGCACTCACTATAGCACCCCAGCCAGATTTGATATGATGAGTGATACCATCGATGATCTAATATCCCTTTGGAGACTCTTCACAATGGAACAAGCCCTAATTAAAGGGTACTAAACAATGTAGTGGAGTAGCTGGATAGATTAGAGATCCTTGTTGAGTACATGGCCACTATCATGCTTCCCTTCTATAAGTGCAGGATCTCCTATATATTCAGAGAGCATATGGTTGTTGGATGAACACTGCCATAAAAAGGAACTTGAATTCCACATAGATGAGGGATGTATCATCGTGTATATGTATCATTAGGATCCACCATATCTATTCCTAAAAAAATTTCTTCTGGGATCATGATGAAAACATCTTGTATCCAAACTATGTGAAAAACATTGTCCATAACCTCTAGCTAGTCCCTGGACACCTACATGTCTATCTCACCTTGGATACTCAGAAACTTCTGGCACTGGAACTCGTGAAACGTTCCAAGGGTACATGCATCCATTTCTAAGGGGGGGGGGGATGGTGTAAAATTGTACCCAAAGGTTAGTGGTGCTGCGGGTATACCACCCTAAGGTAATAACTTCATAAGAGGGCCCTCCATTAAGGGCTCATCGCTTAGTGGGTTGTTGACGCATACTGTCCCAGGAATCCTGGAGGGCTGTCTATGCAGAGACATCCTAAAAGAAAATAGGTGTGCAATGTTCAATATGTTAATCTAGGTGATCTGACTCGAGAGATCAAAATAAATCATTCCCAAACACTAGCATTAAATTATTTTGTGTGCTGATTCAAAAATCAGAATTCAATGTCCTAGTGTATGGATATAATGACCACCGCACTAACACTAGATTCAAAAAACTTATAAACACACTCATTACACTAACCAATATTGTTACATAGAAAAGATCAGTACACTAGTACTTCAGTAGAATTGTACTCCTCTAATACCACATTATCAAGACCCATCCCCTGAGGCCCATGATGGGAATACCCCAAACCCACCTTATATTGTCCAGGGGCTAGAAAAAAGCATCAAACTATGTATTCCCTAAATTAGGAAGGAATTTATTTTATAAATGTACACACACATGGTTCTAAAACACCACAAGATGCATATGTGATGTAAAATACTATAGAAAAAAAGTAGTTTTGAAAGTAAAAGGGACCTGAATACAATCCAAATTGGAAGAATGTGTACAACTGAAAAGAACAATACACCCAAAAAATAGAAAAATGCTATTGAGTCATCCTCTGATGATCCTAACTAAATTATTTGTAATAGTCCTCACATCACCACTCCGAGTATTCCTGCCTTCTCCACGTACCGCCGAGTCATGAATCTATCAAGCCTCATCCTAACTTCTCATTGTCTACAAACGGGAGAACATGGTGTAGGAAAAGCCCATTTTAGGGTGAGTATAATGGTATTCAGTAGGAAACAAGAGACCCATGAAGGTATCTAATAATTCCACTTTGGAAACCACAGTGCATGATCGCAATCATAATGCACCATGAAATAGACACATCTCAATTAGAGTCTCAGATCAAACCAGGTATACAAGTCATAAAAACATGATTATGATGCAGACCCACACAGGATGGCTATGAATGCTGATATCTAGTCATGAATACTCTTGGCCTAAGAACAAGTAACATTCCCATTCAAAAAATCAAACACCTCGGATGTTGGAGAACTACTCCTCCAAAACGTACAATGGGCATGTTGTGTCACACAGATTCTCTTCACACTAACCATGGAATTTTGACATACTCCACCCCATCACGTACCGTGGGTCTATCAAGTCCCACATGCTCGCTCCCCCATCGTGTCCTACAGAGGTACTCCTCCCCATCACGTATCATGGCCAATCTCCACTGGGTCCTACTGAGTTACTCCTCCCCATCATATATGGTGGGCCGTCGAGTCTCTGAGCATCAAAAAGTCAGTTTTTATAATGTCTAGGCGAGTAACAGGGTTCCGTACATAGTACGCTTGGGAGAATTTCTCCTCATACATTGGTCATATTAAATTTGGAACATCTTCTCAAAATTATGTAACCCAATGATCTGCCATGTCAAAAGGATTCCTACAAAAAAGACGACGACTCAATCTGAAGCCCAATCTGTGTGTTATTGGCATCTCAGTGATGAGGGACTAGATGGATTTGTGTGAGATCCAACCAGACAATAATTGATGTTTCTCATAAACACTAATGGATAATGACAAAATAAGTATCTCGATCCACAAATCCCAACACTAAAGATAGTTCATCAAACGAATGTCTAGTTTAGATGTAAGGGCTCATTTTGGATAACTGGTCAACAGTAGGTTCAGGTATGGTCCACGTCGGTCGGACTGACCTAACCTGGTTCAGCATGGGCCCTCCCAAATCGACATAGGTCGAATAATCCTGACTTCGGTCTGACCTAACATGGGTTACCCGACACACTGGGCCTGCCCGACACAGATAGGCTGCTTGTCAGCCCAATGAGTGGTTGGTCGGCTAGCTAGACCGACCCAGCGGTGCCACCTATATGGCTGTGCGGGCAAAAAATGATACCCAAACATGGCATGTATGGTTAGGGATGACATGGAATGAATCCATTTCAGCGGTTTAACACATAGGGGTTCACCAACATGGTGCCACATGGCGTCGTGGGTCCATCGTGCCGCAGGTGATGGGCAGCGGCTTTGCCATCGGGAACACCGCTGGCGCTTGCACAATCCCCCAACCACCGGTTGATCCAGAGGCCCCTACTCCCACCATGGACAATTCATACCTCCTCCCTACTCATACATTGGTGCTTCTCCTGGGGCACACCCCACCCTTACTTGTTCTATCGCGGCCGACCATCTTGTCAGCCACCTTCCTCTGGTCGACGCGGGTGATGATTCGTGCCCCTCCTTGTTCATCGGTGGTGTGCGATGACATGACGCACCTCCACATTGGCCAGCTGGTGTCGGCCACTCCAATGGATGCTTTGGATTCATGCTAGGGACTTCTCTTGGCGCGTCCATTAGCAGGTCGCCTCCATCGATATCTGTTGGTGACGCCGCACTGGAAGTCTTCCACGGATGGGTCATGGATGTTGAAAATATAGCGGAGCATTCAAGATGGGATTTTTAGCCTCGCACCATCCGTGGTATCTCGTAACATGATGGTGGGTAAGCGTTTAAAAAGAAATATAAATAAAAAATCAGAAAAACCCTACAGGATTACTTGAAACAACCTCCCTAAATATCAAATGAATCTTGTGTCTACTCGTTAGTCAGTGGAGAAGATTTTTTTTTGTTATTCATGAATTGGGAAGAGTGAAATCATATAGAAATCATAAATGAATAAAATACACAATGGTTTTGTCAGATAAATGTCCACGCTTGAAGTTAGATCGTGTTGTTAGTTCCCGCAACCAGTTCCCAGTAAATCCACACGTACATCTCCCTTCGGTTTGGGGTCATCTGTCACCACTGACTAGGTCAACTCAGTCTTCTAATGGTTTGGCAGTGAAGCTCTCCTTTAGCACTTTATTGATTGGAAATGTTGTGTCGATACCCCTCCTACATGTTTCATTTGTATAGGATAATGGGAGGGTAGATAATTACATTGAAATTTAATAGGGATCATTAATTAAGAAGAATCCTAATACCCCAACGACATTATTACATTGGGTTGGTAGGTCAAGCCATTTATTTTTTTGACACATCACTTGCCACACACCCTTTAAATGTCCATTGGGAGATAATATATAATTTAAAAAAATTATTTTATTACAATTTCTTTTAAATTTCACAAAACATAATTTTTCTCTGGACCTACTGCAGTCAATTTAATGTCTCCCTTTAGAGAATATTGGTGCTACAGATTCAACAGTTCCCTCATAATATTAATCCATGAAACAATTCGATTATTAGAAATTGCTGCTCACATGTTTTCAGAAAGCATACTAAATAATGTTCAGAAATTCATTTCTGGAAATCTGGCCCTCATAATCATGCACCGACAATTTTCCAGGACTCATAATAATTCCACATAATAATAATATTACATTGAAAATATGGGTTTTACAAAGTCTCACATTCTAGATAATCATTATAGTAAATCTGAAACATTTGTGTCTTGGTCCTCTGAGTGGGTCCTCCTCGAAATGGATATATATGAACAAGTCACTAATAGAAGAAGAATATAACATTAATGATATATGTTGCTATAATAGTGTGGTACACTACATCCTCTTACCCCATGCGTGGTGGAACAATAGAATCCTGGGATTTCATAGCTAGTGATACCATCAAACATTTATTGATGTGGAATCTCTATAATGTCATGACTATTAAGAAAAAACCATAAATTTTCAATGGGAGACCATAAATGATTCACCAGTAGTCTACCATTAAATAAATGTATAAACCAATTAGCATTATCCATTGACTATATCAATGCCATTTAGTCCTAGTTTACATACAAATAATTAAAAAACAACAGTCTCTGATAATTCAGTTATTTCAAATAATAAATATTATAACATAATGAATACAAAATCATGTCACAAAGTTACATAGATTATCCCTCAAATATAATAAAAATCGAGTAATTAATGACTAAAATACTCAACATCAATTAGTTTATACATGGAATTTGTTTGTCTTATACTATTCATGATATAATAACTACCTTAAAATATCAATAAACACGTTAAAAAGTAATATTAATAACACTTGGTAAATTTATTCAATTATTACAGAAATCATATCCTATGTAACATAGATGTCCATGGACGTGTACTAGCCAGCATCATGGGAAATCTCCAAGCTGATTCATATTAAAGTACCAAAATTCTACATTGCATAGGTTAATGTAAAATAAATGAGGAAACTAATTCTATTATAAATATTTAGAACACCCCATCACATTCTATTCGGTTCAGCAATTATGTTCAGATGACCTCATGTGAAAATTTCCACATGATAGTGGCATTAGATTAGTGAAAAGGGTATAATTACATCAGTGAGATGAAAATACCCTCAATTTTACATCACAAAGGAGAATATAAAAGATAAAATGAAAACAAATAAGGGTAATGATGTTGAAGTAGAAATATAGTGTAAAATACATTGAAGATATAACGTTATCACATAGTGGTAAAATGAACTATGAAAGGAGGCAGAATTTATATATATAAATAAATAATGTGTCCTTTAAAGTTTATCCCATATAACCATAAACACTATAATCATATTCTCGGCATTAATCAAATTTAACCATCCCCTTATCTATGTCTTTTTTCATGAAGTATGAATGTTCACTAAAATTACAATGTAAGTATTTAGTACATGAATCAGTAGAATTTCACTGATGTGTCAGTAACATATTGGTATAAATGATATAATATCATATGTCGTTACATAATTAAAATATTAATAAAACATAAAATGACCCATGTTTGGATTTTTAATGCTTAGACCGAGCCTTTATAAACCTTGACCCCACTAGATTTGGATCATTTTTTAAGGTTGTTAGATATGTTAAAAAATAACATCCACTATGGTATCACATCCCACCCCTAAAAAAAATTTATAGTAGAAACATTGTATGTTCAAACATGTTAATCCCAATATACAATTTTCTTAAGCACTAATTGCATAAGTCAATTGGATTCCTGATCCACCATCTATCAATCAACCACTTATTCATATTCTTCTATATGGATAACTATTCTGTCATTTATGGATTTCTACAATAAATTAGGTTTGTTTACTATACAATATTACACATCCAATTTTAAGGATATCCATGCCCTCCATTAAGGATAGTTGATCCACATTTCGTAGATATCATGTATCAAATTGATCATCTAGACACTTTAAACATAGGTCCACATTTTATTCATGAAAATAATATATATATGATCTTTCAATGATCAACATTACTAATCAAAATCAAACATAAGTGTCCAAAATTATCACATGGTCATATACATGAACGACTCATATCTAATCTTGCACCCTCTAACCACTATGAAAATGAACATCTTAATCAAGAATAATCTACATATCATTTTAGAATCCTATATATGGGCCATAATTGTAACAAAAATGTCAATGATAGAATTAATATTTTTCATATTTATTAACGTAAATTAGTTTATATATATGTTATAAGATAATTAAGTTATTTTTAAATCAACAGTTAAATACCTTAAATAAACTACATTATTATATTAATTTTTTGAGATTATTTTCCTAAATTTATATTTTAAATGTTATAAAATTAATAATTTGGGATATAATAATTTAATTATTTATTATATTTGAAATTTTTGAAATTTTTTAAAATATTGATTTTATAGTGGACATTGAAATTTTTTTAAATTATAAAAAGTCCTTTATTTTAAATAACTTATGTAATTTATGTTTCCCAATATATATTTTTTTATTTTTATAACTAAAATTTTTATATAGATATGTATATATAATATACAATATTTCTTTTTAATCATATTTATATTTATTTTGTGTATATACATGTTTTTTAAAAATGGGTTTTCTAAAAACTTATTTAAAATGTACCGTGTTTATACATTTCATTTAATTTAAATAATCTATAATATTTTATATTTTAATTTAAATTCATATTTTATTTAGCAATAAATATTAAATTATTTTCATACAATTATTATGATTAATTATATAAATAATATATATTCATATTATTTAAAAACAATTCCTCTTAAATACCACCAATTCCACTACATCTACCTATTAAATTTAAAATTACAATTTTCCTAAAATATGGATTGAATTTCGAAATACAGATTACATAATTGGAATAAAAAAATTATTCTAATGTTGATAATATAATTTTATTACAAAAGTTATAACTTAAATCAACTAAATTTAATTATAATGAGTGTGATACAAATAAGTTTACTATCAATTTAAAAAAAGAATATAATTTGTAAAAAATGACCCAAAACTTTTCCATAACTTTTTATATTTCCATATATATGTATTATAAATTATATTATAGAATAAGAACCATTATTGGATCTTAGTGATAAAAAAAACATGGATGGAATCTAGTCATTCAAAAAATCACTATTATGCCACTGAACCCATGTATAAATGTACACCCCCTCTCCTACAATCATAAAATATAATAATTTTGATTTAATTTCCACTAAGATGGATAATAACATCCATAATTATTTTATATAATCTTATAATTCATATTTGAGGTATAAATCAACCCATCAATGTTATTTGGTGGAAGCCAACATGTGTTACCTGAAAAATAGGTGACATTTTCCAACGAGGTTTTTTGATTTAATATAATCATCCACATAAGTTATTATTATACCATTATGATATATTAAAATCTGTAAATTCCATATAATTAAACTATTTTATTTTCCATATTAGACCCAGAACCACATAAAATTACTCACATTTTTACAAAGGAATCATTCTTGTGTGTATCAAACTACAACCTCTTGAAACAATGTAATATTTCTTATTGCTACCTCTCATCACTGTGTATCATGACTAATTTAATCTTTATATATGATTACTATTATATAAATATTATTATGGATTCATTTTATAAAATATTCCATTTTTATATTCCATATTGTAGGAGATACGATAATGTCGTTGCTATGCATGGAAGAAAAAAACCTCATGAAGCAATGTGAATTGATTTTAATCAATGAGTTAATCGGAAGTTAATAAAGTTAGAAATAATGAATATCTGATAAAAATATGACATATTATAGATAATAATTTCATATTTATCATTATGTAATAATAATATATTATTTTACTTCTTAAATTTTCACTCTTAGAAAATGTTATAATGTCATTCAAGGTCGTGTGAACTAATGCAACCGTAATGTGAAATCCTCAAATATTTTATCACCACATCAGGAAAATGATAAATATAAGTATACATAATAAATTTTTTTTTATTTTTTTTATAATGTTATAGAAATATATAATATTATTCTCATACATTAAATATTGATCATTGAAAAATTGAAATGTTACTCCTGAGTATGTAGGACCTACGATCTCCATCATCGTAACATGAATTAATTTTTCATATAAATAATTCCTGATGAGTTTTAAAAGTATAATATTTTTATTAATACAATTACTATTTCATCATTATCATTCATTATATTTTAAAAAGTGAACTATTTGACCATAGTAATCCTCTGAAGGACATTTTCAAAATCATAATCCAAATATGGTAAAAACCACTAATGTAAGCATAATTGATTAATTAAATGTATATAAAGTGTTAACATTGGGAAAAAAATTATTAAATATAATAATGATTATTTATTATTCAAATAATTAAAATAAATTTATTATTCTTAAATATAGCATCACATGT
The DNA here is from genome assembly GCA_963277665.1 of Viscum album. Lineage (NCBI taxonomy): Eukaryota > Viridiplantae > Streptophyta > Magnoliopsida > Santalales > Viscaceae > Viscum > Viscum album. Next base: position 476,275,814 of record OY728147.1, on the reverse strand, counting down.
TACATGATAGACACAACCTTATCAACTTCATATAAATTTTCATTCATTAAGGAATGTTTTCGATATTATACAAAAAAATTAATTTATAAAGTGTATATGAAGCCCCTAGGATTGTAAATATATTGAATTTATATATTCCTATAATATATAATGTTTTTAATAGTTTTTTTAATATTTATTTTTATCATTCAATTGATTTCCAAGAGACAATGTTCAATTTTTTTAATTAATTATTTATTAATGTTTTCCATCCACCTACACATCTTACAAGTTTAGCTCATGGAAATAATTCACTAAATGTTTTTATACATAAACAATATATTTAAATTTTATTTCTTAGGTATAATTTACATTAAATTCATATATTTAAATATATAATTTTTTATGTCTTTTATATATAATGTTTTGACAAACAAAAAAAATAATTTTATATTCTTAAGTTACACAAATATGATTTTATAAATTTTTGTGACAATTATTTGATTTCAATATTAATTTTCAAAATTTCCATTTTAATTCAAATAAACCCATTTTCTCCTATTTGGAGTAATTTTATAATTGAAAAAACATTTTAAAATAATAGTGTATGTTGGTATTAAAATTGTGTATTTAAAAGATATGGTTATTATTATATAAAAAGTGATTTCCCTATGAGTATAAAAACATATTTAAAATTAAAATAATAAAATAATTTACATGTCATGTAATTTGATCATTATAAATTAAATATATGTTTTCCAATATTGAATTTGGAGATATTTTTACATTATATATAATGGAGATACCAAAATTATTCCACGTGTGAAAATTATATATAGTATGATGATGCCACTCAGATAGCATTAGGTTAGCCTATTATAACATATTGGATAGTGTGGACTAGATGGTACCGAGTGAGTCCTTTATATCATATTTGATTTGAATACACAAATATGTCCCCAATTCATAGGGTAATTATTTTAAAAGATGTATGACTTATGGTTATGTCAACTAAATATGTTTCAAAATGTTTTTATCAATATGATTCGCTATGCCACCAATATGGGATCTATTTTATGGATATGGGTTTAAGGATTTTATTTTTCATAATGTGTTATGATTATTCATGGGAATTTTTTTTTATTTCATGTAATAAATAATATTTACTATAAATCTAACACTTTATCAATATTATTTTTCTCACTGAAATAATGGATTTTTTTTATTTTATGTGCCTTACTAATATTTTCATGCTCATCCTGAAATATTAAATGTTTTTCTTGTGATTATTAAGGTAACTGATGAATTTATTATGAGTGTTTTAAAGATGATTCATGAATTTTATTATGATTTATTTTAAATGATTTACACAATGGAAAATATGAATATATATTATACATGAACTATTTTTGTTATACGGTTATTTATTGTACGAGTATAACATAACTCAATAAAAAATGAACCATAAAATGTAATAATATATATGAGTATCAGTTTAAAAAAAATAAATTTATGCTTATGGCATGGTCAATAATCATGGAATCATAGGAATCATTTAGACCACATTATATGATATAATAATGATAATAACATTACTGTGAAATATTTTACAATATTATTAGTTAAATTTAGATAGAAAGTAAATATTAACATGTTTCCCTGTGCATGGTATATTTTTTCAAAATGGATGATTCATAAGAAATAGTGGGATGATTTTGGGATGGATCCAAGAGAAAAATATTCTTCTATATCAGTATCTGAAGATGGTTGGAAAAAGAATTGACCTATTTGTTGCAGTGATGGGTCAGTTGACACAAATGATATTTTTTTGTGGTAGCAATTCTTGACATGAAACAGATATACCATGAAATGTATACATATTGTGGATTATTTCATTAGAAAACATACATTATATTTTATTTTATCATATTACCAGATATTATAAAAATGGTGTAGAAATAATTATGTTATGTTATTTAATCTCACCATATATTCATAAATTTTAATGGCAAATGTTCTGGGATTTCATTTTGAATGTGAATATAATCGAAGGAATTAATTAGTTATGATTAATATTGTGAAATTTTATTTTTATTCCATTTATCATGAAACAAATAAGGAATTATTCTATGAAATTTTGTTCCCAATTATTTTTTACCTCTAGATAAATATATATTTCCAAGAATTGAGGAAAACAGCAGATGAGCGATGTTAGGTCCCCTGTACCTACCATGACTCCTTTTCCTCGATGTCTCATGAGCGTTGATGGTTCATCTGCTTAAAAGCTACCTCATGGCGGTTGAGTTCCTATGGAATGTGAGATGTGGGAGGCATGGCGAGATGAGGGTTTCACTCCTCATCCCCTAACGTCCCTACCTTTTTCCTCACTGGTGGGATGTGGGGGGTATGGGTGGGATTGGGTCCTTTCCCCATCCTGTCGTACCCACAATGGGAAAGGAGGGAAAGGCCCCCATTTTCATCCACCGTCATATTCTGTATCCAATACAAGAAGAAATGACTTTGGGAACCATGGAAGTGGCATTATCTTTTAAACACGAGTGCCTGCGTCGCAAGGGCCGCACTGCCATCTGCCACATAACCCAACAAGTGTTGTCAACAGATATCCAACCAAGCCAAACCGTGTTCCAATATTCACATGGAAACATGCACAAGGACCAAATGAAAGCGAGTAGAAATTAAACCCCCACTTACGAAGGAGGGTTCCAACGAGACCAATGTTCCCTTCCCAAAAAAGGGAGACCGTCGTATCTTGACAACCATCCACCACTCCCACACAATCGCGTAATCAAAACCATCAACCCACACAACTGATCGTGACGCCTCGATGGAAGAAACATGAGAGGCATCACAATGCAGCACATGAAGGCAGGGAAAGCTCCACTATGCATGACACAAGAGAAGGATTGATATACCCAACCCCCGTGAGCCGAAAACCACATTATATAATGAGTACCATCCATTAGGCACCTGGGCCTTTGATCCATTATGACCTGGATCTCAAATTCATGCACCCACACATTTGAGTTTCATACCACTCAAACAACCAATAGACATTCTTGAATCTCGCCACATATCAGGGCCATCCACTTACCACTTGGATCATAACCTGCCACAATTCTCCGTATATGCACTAGTATACCTAATTTCGATCAATCATTTCATAATATTCAAATAGATCCCTTACTAACATGATGCATGCAGAATCTAAATTCCCATATGTAAATTTCATGCAATGTGGGAACAAACCTTTGGGAAACACGCAACCAAGGGACTATCAAGGGCCACACATCACCACTATGCACTAACATGCGATGGAGTCACAACATTCGATCTTCGCTCATCATTGATAAGAATTTCCAGCCCAAAACCTGATCATTTAGGATCGGACTACCCAACATTTTATAGGATCTCCCTGTAAAGAGTCTTCACCACTCAATGATGCTCAAGTACATCGCGCCGAACAAATAGATCTGACTTCCAACACTTCTTTTATACTAGAGACAAGAATGAATCATCATCGACAAGGTATCAGCATTCATTCCTTCCTTTACCCAGCACCAATGAGTATAGCCAAACCGATCCCTTCCCACGAATCCACTGGATCCCGGTTAATGAGTCATCACCTCCGCATGACGATCATGTATCTTGCATAAATAATAGAAACACATTCTCAAACCTCCGTTATGAACATCATCACCCAAGGCATGACTGAGGTGGAAGGCACCCCAACTTGTCAAATAATTAAACCTGCCAACTGTTTCCCTGGAGGTGTGAGTTTCTCAGGACCCAAATAACGCACAGGTGGCCCCGAAAATGCATTGGTCAAAGAACTCTCACAAATCATTGCCCAAGGCAGCTTGCTAGGGTTCACAAGGAATATCGCTGAATGGGAAATTTAGGAGCATGGTCTCTCATCCTGGTGATACCGATAGTTTCGCGCTTGAACCACTACAAAAATCCCACAACGCTCCAGAGAAGGTGAGGAAAAGGTAGGTACAGAAAAGGATGACAAAGGAACCCAATCCCACCATGCCTCCCACATCCCAACTTCTGCAAGAACTCAACCACACTCAGTGTCTTTTACGAAAACCCAACCCGCAACGCTCCATGAAAGGTGAGGAAAAAGGTGGGTACGACAGGACGGGGAAAAAATCCAATCCCACCCATACCCCCCACATCCCACTAGTGAGGAAAAAGGTAGGAACGTTAGGGGATGAGGAGGGAAACCCCCATCCTTCCATGCCTCCCACATCTCATATTTCATAGGAACTCAACCGCCATGAGGCATTTTTTAAGCAGACGAACCATCAACGCTCAAAAGACATCAAGGAAAAGGAGTCATGGTAGGTACGGGGGTCCTATGTCCTTTTGCAGAATCAGAATATGCCGAAGCAGACTAAGATAACTCACTCTCTAATGTCACATCCTACCTACATGCTACTGATCATCAATAATATTCATTGGTTGAACCTCCTATGACATAAATGTAATCCCATGCTGAAATCTCATTTTATAGGTGTAAGGGAACACATTAAAATGATACTTGAAAATTGAAGATCATAGAAGATCCCAATTAAGATGAGTTGTGATGTAAGAGGAATAAAACCTTTCCAAAAAGTAGTGTATGGAATTTCCCTAAGGGTACACAATATATATCAGTAATCATGGAACTGGTTCTATCTCATTCTCGAAAAACATTCACTTTTCCACAATACTCTGAGTTTTCCTTAGGTACATATATTGTAGATGTCATTCTGGTACACAACGTTTTGTTCTTCCCATGACCATGTAATTTTTTAAGGACACGATGTGAAAAAATCATTCATGGTATATTGGGCCAAATGATCTTCAATGATTTTACTGAACATACATGTCATTACACCCTCTATGTGTTACATTATGCATGATATGGACCCCACATTGAGTAACACTACCTATCCTCCCAAGCACGTACTACATTTACATGTTGAGCTAGTTTATTGAGGGTAACATAGCGTTTCACAAGTCTCACATGATGTGTGAAAATTTTCACTTTTCAGAAATCCTAGCCCCACAAATAAGGAAATAAATGATGTCTGCTTTTATCAATACATTCCCGGTAGTTAAGGATTTTATAGGAATTTAGGAAATTCAAATCATATTTTCATTATCTATTTTTAGCCACTAATCCCATAAATAATCCCACATCACAACATTTCTATTGGGTTAAATGAACCCTATCATTTTCATTAGACATATTCTGACCATTTTGGACATATCTTCTAATTAATAATCACCTATCATAGCACCTCTTCACTTATGCACCCCATGGTTTCTGTTACAAAACAGAGGTTCTTTGAAAGAAAAAATTACCTAAAAACGTAAATTGATGTTACAACCTCCCCACCATAAGACATTTCTACCCCCAGAAAGCCTAGGAAGAGACCTCCACATCAAAAATATGAGGCCACTACTATCTCATTAGTGCTTACCTTTCCCAAATATCACGAGAGTTAGAACCATGTTGCCATAGAACATAGATAAGAGGTATCATTCTACCACGAAGTACCTTGGTCTTAGAATCAACATCCCTGATTGGTTGTTCAGTAACAGAAAAATATGGTTCAATCTCAAGATCACTCCAGCTCAAAACATGAGATGTATCAGTGATATACTTTCGTAGCTATGATACAGAGAACACATTATATATCAACATCACCAGTGGTGATAAAGCTAGACCGTAAGAAAATATTCCTAAAAGACTTATAATCTTGAAAGGTCCCACAAAACGAGGAGCAATATTCCATTGCCTCCCAAGTCGTCGATGAACTAATCGGGTGAATGTTTCATGAAAACATAGTAACCAACTGAGAACACTAATGGTTTATGGCGATGATCAGCATAAGACTTGTTCTGACTCTGTGCTGTCAACATTATCTGAAGAAATAGCTAGATCTTATCCATCATCTCTTGGACCAAACACTGTCCTACTAATGAATTTTCCCCAATCTCGGACCAACATAAAAATTATTTACAAGTACTGTCGTACAAAGCCTCAAATGGATCCATTTAGATCGCAGACTGATAACCATTGTTATACGAAAACTCAACTTGCCCTATATGATCATCCCAAAACCCAGCAATGCCGAGAACACATGAACGGATCATATCCTCAAGGATATGAATAGCTCTATCTGTCTAGCCATCTGACTGTGGATGGTAGGCTGTGCTCAAATGTACCTGAGATCCCAGTGCCTCCTGAAGGCCTCTCCAAAACGAGAAGTAATATGAGGATCCTTATCAAAAACTATAACAGTTGGAACTCCCCAAAAATTAAAGACATATTTCACTTATATGTTTCAAAACTCATCAACTTTGGTTGTATCTCTAATAGGTATAACGTGAGCCGACATGGTCAGCCTATCGACCACAAACCATATCGTGTTGTTCTCCCTCTAGGTTTGAATTAACCAAACCAAAATATCAATAGAGATTTCATCCCACTTCTATATAGTGATTAGTATTGGTTGATGAAAACCCAAAGTTTCTGGTGCTCGTTATTCACCTGCTAGCATGTATAGAAACTAGGCACAGTCTCAGAAATGTATCAACTCATTCCTGGCCACTAGAACTGTTACTGAATTTCATAGAACGTCATCATGGTTCCTGGGTGTACAACCCACTAATAGTAATGGAAACCCCCCATCACATCCTTCCTTGATTCTAACAGCACAACACAACAATTTCTATAACATGAAACAACCCCATTGGAGAACGACCACTGGGTGTCGGTCTCCCACCATAAAAAGAGTCCTTAATTCAAGGAAAATCATCATCCAGTAGTTGTTTTTGAGGAATTAACTCAAGGAGATAAAAAGTAAACTGAACACTGGATAAAGAAACATCATTCCCCTTCCACTAAACTCCAATATGCAATTGTGAAAAAAGAGCCATCAAAATTCACTCTTTTGAAGATTCGTTAACAACCTGTGATGGAAGTATCATGCATAACACATCTGCAACTACATTGCCTTTCCCCAATGTATAGGCAATGTAAATGTCAAATGATTGAAGGTACTCCAACCAACGCCTATTACTGACATTCAAATCTTTTTTAGAGAAAATATTACTCATGCTTTTATAGTCTAAATACACAATAAACCTTTCTCTATAAAGGTAATGTCTCCAACACTTATGTGACTTCATTAAGGCTCCAAGTTCAAGGTCATCAATAGTATAGTTATTCTCATGAGGATTAAGCTGACGAGATCTATAAGAAACAATATGATCACCATGAATAAGGAGACATCCCAAACCAGAACCTAATGCATCACGAAAGACCACATATCCTAGCCCAGCCTTAGGAAGAGTCCATACTGGTGTAGTAGTCAAAAGACACATTAGTTCAACAAAATAAATATGAAATTTATCATTCCTGGAAAACCTCACTCCCTTTCGAGTTAGAGCAATCATTGGACAAGATAAAATTGATAAGTCTTTATAAAATCAATGATAATATCTTGTTAAGCCCATGAAGCTATGAATCTTGATAACATTTTAGGGATGTACCCAAGTCATGATAGCCTTAAACTTCTTAGGATCCACTGATATTCATCTCTCTGACATGAAATGTCCCAAGAATTTCACTTCCCGAATTGAGAAATCGCACTTTGAAAGCTTGGAATATATTCGGTGATTCCATAGAGCACACAAAACTATTCTCATATGATAAACATGATCCTCCTTATACATGAAGTAGACAAGAATTTCATTCTCAAAGACTACCACCAATGTATCTAGATACTCATAGAAAACCATGTTCATCAAATCCATGAAAACATACAGATCATTTTTTAGGCCGAAGGTCATAACAAGGTATTCATATTGGCCATACCTACTCCAAAAAGCGGTCTTATAAATGTTAGATTCCTTTATCATCAATTGATGGTAACCAGATCAAAGATCAATTTTTATAAACCACATTTGCCGTTTGAATTGATCAAACAGATCATCAATTTTTGGTAATAGATATTTTTTCATATCATAACTCGATTGAGACTTTGATAATCAACACATAAGCAAAGATAACCATAAGCCTTCGTGGCGATGAGAATAGGTGCTGCCCTAGGTGACACACTCAGGCATATAAAACCTTTTGCAAGAAGATCGTGGAACTACTACTTCAGTTTTTTTAGATCAGCTAGAGCCATTCGATAATAGGGAATATAAACTGGTTGATTACAATATATTAATTCAATAAAGAAATCAACCGCTCTTACTAGTAAGAACCCCAGAGAAGTTAGATGTAAATACACCAAGAATCTCAGAGACGACTGGAGGAAGATCACCACAAATTGAATATCTCTCTTGATCAAATTTAAACACTAATATAACATTCCCCAACTCTGGATAAGAGGGTCCGAATCTTCTTAAACTTGGGTCACATTCTACTTGAAAAACATGAGTCACAACATTGGGTGTAGTATGATAGACCCGTAAAATATAAAAACCAATCCAGGATTTATGGGCAATGTTCCAATCCATAAAAAATATGTCGTCAAAGTATTTCATGTCATGAAACAATAAACTCCATGCATGATCAACATCTGATAGAGAGAAGACAGAATCATGACTACAGAGACCCTTATCTCACATTTTACCAATGGGTGTAGTAATATCCATCGTACATGATAAAAGATACATAAGTAGATTAATCAAATTAACAATATGGGTTGAAATAAATGAGTGAGATGCACCAGTATCAAAAAATATTGTCAATAAAGATAAATCTATAATAATGGTACCTCTCACATTTGCAGGACCTATATCATCTACCTCTGGAAACACTTCCACTTTGTGAAGAAGCTTAATTCTGGATGCCTGTGGCTGGATGCTTTTTATATGTGAAGCATTTGATTGCCCCGTAGTTTTTGGAGGTGCTGATGAAGTTGTTCTACTATGTGGTGTAGAAATGTGATAGCAGAATCTCTGTAGGTTCCCTAAATGTCCATAAGAGTTACTATTCTTGGGTGCATCAATGGAAACCCTCTTAGAATGTCCTAGAATCCCACATTGATAGCAAGTCAAAGATGACCCTCCTGGTGCTATTAGAGGTCTGTAATGACTCTATTTTTGATATCTACCATGATAAATGAAACGCTTCTATTTTCCTTCAAAGAAACCCACACTCCCACTAGGATGGAAAATAACCTCCTTCGACCCTGACATTCTGGCCAAGTCCATCTGACCATCATCGCCCAATCCATCACATCAGTCTAAGTGTGTATCTTCAATAGTAAAACATGATAAAAAATAACTAATCGATGTCCCAACTCGAATCATAGAGCCTTCATCCTCCCATTATATAAAATCTCAGGAGAAAAATATACAAACTCAAAAAATCGATTTGACTACTCAATCATTGTTTTGTTGGTCTTATCAAGATTGAATAAATCCACAACCATTTCCAGCACCATTGATTCTGGATAGAACTGGTTTGTGAAAAGAACCCTAATGGCTTTCCACTCCAAACCCTAATGGTTCCTTGTAGTCACCATTGTGTCCCCCCATCTCCTACTTGGTCCCTCTAGTACAATGGTGGAACACTACACCTTGATGACATCAGCTGTCTCCAAGAACCAAGACAGACATTCAATAATACACAACCATTCCTCAGCATGTTGAGGGTCAGTGGAGACTTTGAAAACTGGCGGCTTCTAGACTGGGAGTTCATGAGAACGCCTTTAGATAACATCACTATGAAGATCTGTAGCTGGAGCCTGAACATGAACTAGAGCTGGAGCCTATCCCAGAGCTGGGATTGTGCGAACAATCACCTAAACCATACCTAGATCCACAATAATACTTTCTTGATTATATTCTACTGCAGTTTTTTTTGGGATCTAATTCCCATGTCTTCTCATATGCATGATGAGACCAAACATCAGAAGACAATAAATGAGACATTATATTAAAACTAAACTTGAGTAACAAGGAAAAATACTCTTAATAGATGGGATAACAAGATTTGGACTCCATTCTATCCAATTCAAAATAGGGAAAATACAAGTACTAATCCACAACTCGCCTTTCCCAAAACACCCCTGGTTACATAAGGTACATTTGCAGTGAGGTGGCCAGGCACTCAATCACAACTACTGCCTATGTCCCGATAAGAACACTCAAATTCATACTGTCATCAAGGCATGATTCTCAACCTCCTCTGATACCACTTTGACACGAACTAGCCCAGGTACCGTAGTAACCTAATAACCGATCCAGGAATGACATATCCAGAAGGCCGTTCCTGATCCCCATAGGTTGACGACTAGCACCTGGCATCATACAACATTCATGTGTGAACAATTTTTCCACAAGAATGTAGAAGAAATAGTAAAAAAACAGTATTCTTAACAAAAAAAACACCACTGGGAGTAATGTACCACAATACAAAGAGGCATAATAAACCAAAATATGATAACTCAAGTACCAAACGAGAAACAAATCCCATGGTACCTAAGGACACAACTCACCAAGTCCAAAGATCAAAAACTGGAACCACCTCCAACAGGTCCCATCCCTTTGCTCGATCCTGGAAGAAGAAAGTATACAAACAACTGAAGGCAAAATTATGGTGTGAGCCTAAGCCCACTAGGATACCCCCAAATATTCCTTAAAAGATTCCAGATATATATTATCCAAAGAAAGGATTTAAATTTTAAAATAAACAGGTTTGGAAATTCAAAATCACTTTTTAACGAATCATGCTATACATTTTTAAATAATGGATAATAATTTTATGAAAAGGCATTACAAATGATGGAATTTTTCTAAAACAATGTCGTAAAAAAATTAATATAAAACTGTTTATATTAATTCAGCAGGCATGTAAGTCAGTTCATAATTATTAGAAAACCATTATATCTCACATATAAATAAACTAGCGAGCAACATGGTCATCTTCTAAAAGGTATGATAGTATTAACCAGTTATAGGATTCTACACTCTCTATGTGATCTCAGAAAAATGTGTATACACACGTCCCTATGACACTGGCCAATGGAGACTCATCATTAACCTGTCGAGGATATGACCCACTGCATGTATGTTTTATAACGTTGTCTTATCATAGAGTGTATCCAAATAACTCACTAACTACCTAAGGCATGCATGCACTCTAACGTGATGTGTGAACTATTTTAAAAATTCTTAAAATACAATGAATCAAATTCATACATTTCAAAATTTCCAATTTCATTCCATTTAAAACCAAAACAAGATTTATTCAATTCTTGCCTTTTGACAAGATAAAAACAATGGGTTTCTATCAAATCATTTTAATCCATTTTCAGCAGATTGAAGTCCATTCAAAACCAATTCCATCATTACACAATTTTTTACCACAATTAAATCCAACAATTTAATTGAAATAATTTCCATCAAATCCACAATTTAAATTCAACAACTTAATTCGGCCAATTTTCATAAACACATCCAATTCAATGGAATTGGGGTTTTCCCAATTTACATGCCAAAACCATTTCAAATATCTCGATTCACTGGAATCAAGTTTTTATCAATTTAATTGAAAGGAAACATCAGCATTTTAATTTAAATCAACAATTGAAATAAATCAATCAAATTCAATGATAATAAATTTGGCATGTCTGGATGGAACCACCTACATCAAAGGTTTTGACCAAAACCACAACAGTTGTGAACGCTCAAGAAAACCAGGTAGCTTCTTCAAGAACCCGCATTAGATCTATTATCCTGGAAATATCAAGATCAAATCTCATCATACATGGTACCACACACATTGATCTACACATAAAGGGCGTTGATCTATGAAACTGAGTGGAGAAGTAGATCTCAGTAGATCTAAAAAATCATTCAATAATGATTAAGAATAATCACATACCTCAAGAATTCGACTTTGATTCTCCAAGAGGAGACTTTGGACTACCACCAAAATGATGAGAGAACCTTCTCTGACATTAGGATAAGACAAATCTCTAGTTAGGGACACTTTGGAGGAAAAATTAGCCACTTAGAGGAAAAACCGGGTGAGATCCACATTTTAAGGATCCCATTTATGTGGTCGTACAGTAAGTTCACAATGTTTAACAAACCGTGCGCTAGCCGTGCATTAGATTCTAACTCAACCACCTACTCGCACATTTTAGCCACATGGTTAGAAAAACCGTGTGCTTCCCATGCAGAGCCTACTTCCTCCATGACCAACTGCACATGGTTTGACTGTATGGTCGTGAATGCTCAAGAAAAACGGGTATCCTTTTCAATAACCCAGCATAGATATCTTTTCCTAGAAATATCAAGACAAAAAATCAACATAAAAGGTATCAAACACTTAGATCTACCCATAAAAAATAGATCTAATAAACAGAGAGAAGTGGAGATGTGGATATAAGTAAATGTAACAAACTGATCAAAAACTATTAAGAACGATCACATACCTCAAGAATACGACTTCGATTCACCAATAAGATCCATTGGATCACCTCCAGAATGATGGGAGATCCTTCTATGACCTTAGGAGAAGAAAATTCCCGAGTGAGGTCCACATTGGAAGATAAATGAGTCACATAGATTCAAAAATGAGTGAGATCCACAATTTAAGGATCTCATTTAAGTGGCTGCAGGGTTAGTTCGCATGGTTTGAAAAATCATTCTATATCAGTGCATTAGATTCTACCTCGTCCACCCTTCTCGCATGGTTTAGATGCACGGTTAGACAAACCGTGCACTGCCCATGTGGAAGCTACTACCTTAAAGTCCAACTGCGCACGGTTTGGCTGAATGGTATAGACAACCCATGCATCGCCCATGAGAATTCCCCTTTGACCCAAAACAACATTTAATGTTCTCCATACTCTCCCAAGTCACCACTCCAAAATAGAGGAATGTGGAAACATCAAAAGTACCTAAAAACCTAAAATGATGTCAAATTAGAGGAGCCAAAACCTAGGAGAAATTAGTTACTAACCATCTATATTATCTTTTGAGACCATCGAATCATAGAACCTCTACCAAATTATTTGGGGAAACCCAAGACACAACTGAATCTGCCTTTAACAGATCCATAGCCACTCCCTGCTGGGACACCACATCCCCCATGAAATTAAAATCTTGACCCCAAAACACTCACTTTGAATGCATCCCAAATAGTTGATGTCAATGAACAACTCCCATAACAACATGAAGATTATATGCATAAAACACCTCAAACCTGGAATACACAAGGTTTTAGATGATGAAAGACCACCATAAACTCACCCAAGAACTAAAAGAACATAGTTTTCAACCACCCCATGAACATAACATTTGGATTTGTCACATTGAATGACAATTTAATAAACTCATAATGCCTATGATGACAATATTAAAATGTCTTTCAAATATACTCTTCCTTCACACTTATCGAATGATATCCTAACTATTCGTCTATCTTCAAGAACCAAAATACAACATTAATTTGATTGAATAAATCATCAATCCAGGGGAAGAGGATAGAGAATCTTCACTGTCACATTGTTCAAGCAACGATAATTGATAAGACACCACAAACATCTATCTGCCATCTTCGTGAACAGAACTGGTTCACCACACAGTGTCACACATGGATAAACAAAGCCACAGTCAAACAAATTATCATGAAATATACACAGCTCTTGTATCAAATAAGTGGACATACTAGACATATAAATAGCGATAGGAGATTCTTCTGGAAGTAGTTCATTCCAAATAATTATCTCTCATCGAGGGGGTAAGGCTACTAGCTCTTCTAGAAATACATTAGGGTACTGTTCTTTGTCCCTGGGAAACATCAAATATTGATCCTTCAAAGAACCCAGCATTAGCATATCCATTAAGGAAGACATAGATGGAACCCACCTCTAACCTCGTTGAGGGTCTCAATCACCAACAAACACATCTAGCTCTCCATTAGTAACAAATAACACCACCTGCATCCAAAACCAATATACGATATCCTAAATAAAATAACATAAACTCATACCAAGTAATACATCTTATGTTTGTATTAGTAAACATTGGAAATATCCCCAAGAGATGTTCTACACAAGCACTTGATCATAGTCCTGTCATTATTCAAACATGTTTGCTCTACCTCCAACTAGTGTAGTCTATGCCCATGGTACTCAAAGACTCTCAGACTCAAGTCCCAAATCATGGTTACAGGAAGGAGATATGAAGGAGTGCATGGATCATGAATCGAAAAAGGAAATCACTCAAGAATAAATAAAGTAAATGGTACCTCGAATGAGATATGGATCATCTACTGATGGGAATGTTAAAGAATAAATCAGACCATGACCTACTCTATAGCCTCTCTGAACCTAGAGATTACCACCACCAGAACGGTGATCTAATCTTTGAGGATGAGGAGAATCCTCTAGGTATCTTCTGACTACTCCATCCACTCTATGTTGATCTAATAATGGTGCAACCTACATCTACTGACTCAGCTAGAACAACCTCAGTGGTGGAACTTGGATTGGAACACCTAGTGCACACTGATTTGTCTGATATTTCGTGAACTCTAACCAAATATGACCTCAGCATCCATAATAAAAAAACAAATGGATACCCTAGAATTAGCCTAAGGGTCACCACTCACGAAGAAATGAGATTTTAACGGTGGGACATACCCTAGGAAGAATGTAAACTCAGCCGCCTTGAAAATAGGATACTGCATACCACAACTCTATATTGTGAGGAATCCTAACAACTCCCCTCTCATAAAGAAATATTTTTGGATAAAGTGTTCACAACAATATATTCCCACTCTATCTCCTAGATATGTGTCATCAAAATAAATAGGTTGACATTGATCTAGATCTCTCGATACAAATCATTCTCGAAATTCCTCTCACTGTCCTCCACATACGGATATAGGCTGAATCCATATCTCATAAGGTTTCTGAAACAGATCCCAAATGGTCTTACACCAAAGCATCTATGCAGACACATAAGCAGTGACTAATGGATGGATGAATTTGTGGTCATATAAATAATCTCAACTATGAACATATTTCAGAACTCCTACCTTGATATTACTGACTCCTCATGTTCCATGGGGAACAAGAACCACCAATACCTCCCAAGCCAATGCATCATTGTCACAACAAATGAAGCATAGTTCTCATTCTGAGCATAGATCGAACTGAAATTTATCTCAACCTCTTCCAACTAATAAATTGTTATTTTATCAAAAATGTAGCCCTCATTTCTTAGTAGGCTCTGTTATTGAATCTCTCACAGATTCCTTCTCCATGTGTCATCATCATGAACCCCCACTTTGTGAAAATCTGATAGCACAACCTGGTGGATATCTTATGCACGAACTTGATGAGAACATAGACCATGATCTATACCTATATAATAGAAAATAGTAACTGGTCAAAAACCTGTAATATGGAATACTAAATAATATATTTTTTTATTATTTTATTTTAATAATTTTTAGTTAACCTATCCCACATTCAACACAGTCAAACACATGAACAATGAATAATGATGCACGATCCTTTCATAGGAAAGTATCGTACAACAAGTATCACCTCATTTATTTTCCACTATAAATATAATGGTCTGTGTGTCAGTCCACTGGGGGACTATAATACTTATATATCAGGTGATATATATTGTTTAATTTACTTTCTAAACAATTCTGACATCATCCCCCTACCAACCCATGCAACTTCATATGTTCCTAACTCAAAACTCCATCATATCAATCATCCAGATATTTTATATATCTCTATCACGAAACTCTCCCCACCACATGTACACATCCTGGGATGGCAATGTCAGTAAGTGGATATTTACCCACAAGTACCACCTGCAAAAGGACCTAGGTTGGAGACTAGAACTGTGTGTTTAATGAATACATAAATGTGAGGTATAACCCTTTAAGAAAACACATGATAAAAATATAGAGATATAAGCCAAACATAAACCATATAAAACTTAAACTAAAATTTAAATGAAATCCCAGGTTCACAAATTTAATTTCATGAAATAATCACTACAACTGAAATGAAAAAAAATCATGCACCAAAAGAATGTAAATCAACAAAAACCACAAATCCTAAACAAATCTTACAAATTGATGCTTTTAGAACCCAACCTGATCACCACCCTACTCAGGGTGTCCTGAAAATATTTTACCAAATAGGGTCAATATATTTTTATAATCATCAGGATCCTCCATGGTGCCTCTAATCACAAATTAATGAAATTATGCTACAGACTAATGAACAACGCATGAAACAAACTCATCGTATAACTAGTAAAATATGTTCCCAGTATCCCCATGGATATTCTTACAAAGTATCACATAAACTATTATATAATTAGATAATTAATATCAAGGGTTCCCAACTACAACATCCCAATTTGTTTTCCTCTTTTCCCCAATGTTTCACATCCTAAGCATCTCCACCCAAAAATATTTGCTTGAAAAGGCATAGGAAAAGCACTCCAACTTGCACCTAATGCAACATAACCACCAAATCCACATAACCATGGTAACAAAGTTATTTTTTGGAACATCCACAGCTCTCATAATGTGTAACATGCATCGATTATTGATCCTCAAGCCTTTATATCCCATATATCAAGTAGGGACCATCAAACCCTCAAAACCTATACATGTAACACCAATTGTAGTCAAATGGAAATTGCATATAGAATATATGTCTGTTACTAACCACGAGCCATTATATCACTCTACCCTCATATATGGGGAAAACTATATGTCGTTCATACCATCTTAATAACTACAAAAATAAGAGAGAGGGGCTAATGGGGGTAGTCATCCATCCGTTCTCGCATCAGGATGTTGGGGAAAACACCCCCGGATGAGATTCTCTAGTGTTTCAGTATCTCTAACCGACAGGGTGGGTAGTATAATAAAATTCAAAATTGAATTATACAATATAGATCATTTCAAAAATAGGAGAATCCACTATTTTTAGACTAAATTTCAGCTAACTTCTATCAGACACCTGACTGTCACTACTAAGAATAGATTTTGAATAAGCACACAACCATTTAGAGAGATTTATTGCATCATCTTGTCCTTTTTTATCAGTTACACATGTCATTAATTAATTTATTAACCAATAATTAATTATTATTAATTACACATTACATTTCATTATTGTCACACCAAACATCGATGCCCAAAGGAATAACCAAATAATTTCTACATCTTCTCTGAAATATTACCTCATTATTGAATCCTCACAAGTTCCTACACATAAGGTTAACATCATATATTAAATCATTTATTGAAAAAATTATTCATTTCATATAATAAAAGGTATTATGGAATAAAATTATATTCTTAAAAACATAAGGTTCTCAACATGGTGAGGAGATGAACTACCCATCGAGTCTTTTCACCAATAGAAATAGTGTAGAACCATCCTTCCTCTAGAGCTAAAAACAGAATGTATGTTTTGTACCCCACCTGTCATCTTTAAATGGAGTAGAGGATTATGATAAACTATATTTTACATTAAGATTATATCATTCAGTTATGTCATTATTTAATAGAGTAAAGGATTCATGGCTATTAGGTAAAATTAAGATTAGAGTTATGGGTTTTGAATTTGCTAAAATACCTTAAAACAAGGCCTTGAACTCATTTTACATCAAAAATCCTCAAACTGGTGAAATTGTAGGAATCTTGAACCAATTTTCACATCTATCTCACGGAAAACATTGTTCACATATGAGAAGATAACACCAATAGTAAAAATGAATCACCAATTCAAATAGAAAAATAGAATCACCAATGATGAATGTACAACGGTATCACTAAATCGAAGAGTAAAAATGTCTCACTGACACCGACAGTAAAAATTAATCATCAACGGAAACAATAAAAAGGACTCACTGACATCGAAGATAAAGATAACTCACCGATGATGAAATTATAAATGACTCACAGATACAGAATGTACAAATGACTCACTAATGCCTATAATACCAATTAATCATAAACATGTATAAAAATGGAATCAATTTTGACGAATTTAATAAAATGTAAACATCAATAAATGAACTGGATATTTTGAAAATTGGTGGGGATGGGCTGACATGACCTCCTAGAACACCTCAAACAATAGATTTCATAAATAGAATGGACCCAAGGGGAACAGGACATTACAATGCTAGTTTTTTATATAATTTTATGTATGTATTATCATTTATTATTTCATTAAAACTACGATTTTAGTCATAAGATTGTTTTTTTCAAGGATTTAATGCCTCTGTTAAATTACCATGATTAGAAGAAATTGATTTTAAGATTCAATGAAAATTAAAATGATTGAGTTTTTAAATATAATGATACTATTAAAATAATAGATTTTCTAATATTAATTGAAAATATTGATGTATTTATTGATATTTATATTGGTGAATTTCATGATCAAGAGATTGAGTATATTTTTATCATACTAAATGACTCTAATATTATTTTTACCCTGGAAATCAATAGTTCATGTGTAATGTTTTTCAAAAAAATGTTATAATGAGATTTTTTTGATAAATTATTAGTTGAACCTATCATTCATCCTGGGCCATCAAATTTTTTACCTAATTATGGTTAAAGGAGTCTTCTCAATGAATAAATAAATTATATTTACATCAATGTTATGAAAATTTATCTTATTAATCATATTAGTAATTTGTTTGATCAAATCAACAATGATATTTATTTTTTGAGGGTTTACTAGAAGTTGGTGTACCAATAGTTAAATTGTGTGGATTAATAAATTAGAAATACTACATTTTAGAATAATGATGGGAACAATATGATTGTACATATTTTATTTGGGTTGTATAATAAGCCTGTTATATTTTTTGGCCATATGAATTGATTAATTCATGTGTTCATGAAAATGTTTATTTATTTTTTATTCATAAAATTATATTATATTACAAATAAATATATCAACATGAGATATACATAACGATTGTTTTAATAAACTTAAATGAAAAATAGATTTATGGTTAATTTAGTAATTTTGAAACATTTTTTATAGAATTCTCATTCCATAGACATAATTTGTAAACTATTTTAATAATAGTTAACTTATTAAAAAAAATTATTGATGAATAGACAGGACCCTAAAATATCACACTGGTGTAATGTTTTATTGGATTATCAGGTTACTACTATGTCATTTTTGAAAAATTTTCTTAATTTATCTATCAATATTACAAATTTAACTAACAATGAAATAAAATTAAACTGGAAGAAATAATGTTATGACATTTTTTTGGAATTAAATGAATATTTATGAATTTTATAGTTTCATCCCAATCATCTAGAAATGAGGTATTATTCACATATATTGATTCTTCATTGAAAATACACGATTTTTAACTATTGAGGAATAATCAATTAATTTACTATCATTGATTTCAATTGAATTCATGTGGGTTAAATTATCCTACAAATGGCATTGAAATATATAATGGGGGTAACAAAATAATAAAATGTAAGGAATACATTTTATAAATAAATTTGAGAAATATGTATTGATTACAAATTCTTGAAAAATATATTCAATAACAAACAATTGAACTTGAGACAATGAAGATCATTGGAACATATAGTGAATTTTGAGTGTGTAATTAAATATAACAATGGAAATTAAAATACCATTTTTCAGGCTTAGTGTTAATCAAATATTTCAAATTAATGATATTACATTTTAAATGTGAACCCTTGGTTATGGATTTAATAATTATTTTCATATATAGTTTGTAAATATTGATATCATTTTTTACTTTTCTGGTTTTATAATACTTAATTGTGTTTGAAATAACTATTATTTCTCATACGGGGAATATATAATTTTTGTTGAACACAGAATCTATTTAGAATATTGTGTTTATGATATTTTAGAAACTAAGAAGAAGTTTCATTATTATATGGAAAATAATAATGTGTTCCTTGTGATAAATAATTTAGTAAAATGTAGTTTTCTGAAGCTTATAGTTCATTATTTTCATTCTTCCAATTTGAAATATGATATACATAAAAAGTTGAAATTATTACTAATGTGATGGAATGAAAACTATATTTCCTACTTTTCCATGAATTATTTTTCTCATTAACAGGTTAATGAAAAATGACTATTACTATTGTGTATGCTTCAACCATTGCGAATTCCATAGTGAAAAATAAAAACTGTAGAAATGAATTTCGTGGATGGATTTCCAATGAAATATTGGAAAAAAAAGGAAGTGGGTTACTTTGGATCGATTAAAAAATAAGATAATCCTTCCATTTTTTGATACAATTAATGTATATAAAATTTCTCGACTATATATAAATGATATTTTCAGGTTATATGGGGTGATACTCTCCATTCAATCCGACAGTTATATATTGTTCACATTAAATTTTATTAAAGGAAATTAATACTCATTATGTACTAAATTAATTTTCATTATAACATTTCATACTAAATATGATTGAAAGTAGAGGAGGTAATTCTGATCATGGAAGGTATTTCTCATTCATGTTCAATGAAATGCTAGGGATGCTGGTATAAAAAATCATTGATTTATTTTTAAAATATCATTTATAAGATCAATGAACCCTCCCTCCTAGATCAAGTGAAATTTTCATAAACATTACATTGTAATATTTATTACAAAAAAGGTGATTAAATTTCATCCAATAAAAAAATAACACATTTAAATGAAATATCAGTTCAATTAAATAGTAATAGAACTTTTTTATGTGTATAATTATAATGATCTAGGAAAAATCTATATCACCATTCATTTATAAAATAATGTTCATAAAGATGAAAAACATCTCCTATTTTACCCGTGTTTTATTATTTCATAGTAGTTTATAAAAATCATTCCCATGAAATGCCTTTTATATAGAATTCATACAAATAATTATTTATATACTAGTGAAGTGGAAAACATAAAGTGGGTGATCTCAAAATATCTTTTTGTGTAATCATTTGATTTATCAAAATAATTTGATTAATGAAATTATGATGTACATAAGGGTGTAATGAAGAAAAATTTGTGAATGAGAGAGTCATAAAAGATAACTTACCCATCAATATTTCATTCATAAAATAAGATAAAAAATTCAAAAGGTGTCAAATAAATAAATATGTTTGATCCATGAGGTATCAATATACCATAAGGATTGGGGTCAAGAACCTTTGATAGAAAAACTAAAAATAAATCTGAAACCCCTTTTAAACTGGTTATGGGAAAACCCATTACATGCCAAAGTGGTGAAATGGATTAGCCCCCCAAAAGCAGAGAGTGATAATGCATAAAATTCATAAAGGCTAGAGATATATCAATGATCAGAGACCCATGTGGGATAAAACCCAATACATGTTTTGTGATCCAACGGTCACACAAGGAAACCTATAAAACACGAAAAAACACTGCCTTAAATTATACATCGGCTAGGTCTCAAAGTCGCTGCCACAAATATTTTTGAAATCAAATATCCAGAATCAAATCCAGATTTGTGAACTGTGCCACGAAGACTGGAAAACATAGATCCTTGGTTCGGGATTCATCAGATCTGAAATTGAAGATTCTCCTGAATGGATCATTCATTTTCTTAAGTGTTCGCATCGGTTCCTTTACTGCAATGGTGAGAATCGGTCATTTGAGGTGAAAAATTCTGTCATAGTCTGCCTGACCGCACTTCCCAATCACCAATCACGTCACTGTCGGCCGCCATCGACCCACCATCGCGCCGTTAGTCAAGAAACCACACCTGCCTCCTTATACCTCCAACCCAGACCCCCCACCGAAGGAACATGACTATGCAAGAGGTGTGAGCCGGTGATCTAGAAGAAACCAGACTATTGAAGCACCAGATTTATCAGATCTCAATCCGCAAGAATGACTATCACTGACCGAATCTGAGCCTGATGCCACTGATGAGATCCCAAGCCACCCGCAACACTGTTGACCAAGAAATTCCTCCACTGGGACTACCACAGAGGCAGATACCACCTATCGCCAGCTGAAGATCTATTTCCAATACAATCCCAAAATAATCTATTGGATCACTATCTTGGTGCACCCATCGCATAAGCTAAAATGTGCTCACCCAATGCTATATATGCCAACTCAACATATACGATAAAATGTGATCACCAGACTCTCCATGGGCCTCACCATCATATAACCTATAAGAAGATCACAATACACAATCTTGGTAACCCTAACACATAATATTTACACAAACTATAACATTAAAAATGTATATATAGCATTAATTATATTACCCATTGAAAAAATTCATATTCATTTATAGTCTGATTAACTAATGGAAATAAATGAGATTTAGGTAAATATTATTGAATCATGATTATCCTATGGGAAATGAACATGTTTCATAATAATATCCTTAAAATTTATTAACTCTTGTAAAATAAAAGGGTTCTATAATTATATATTTAAAAAATAAATAACCCATGTATAAGTATTGGGTCCCACAAAAATTTAATAAAAATAATGTTATTTTAGTGAGAGAATTAATTTGGGTGGTATCATCAAAAAATACCCCAATTGGACAATAAGAAAAAGAAACATGTGTATTTTATGATTATCATTAGATATTCCATTAAATAATCATTAAATTATTCTTGAGGAAATTTACATCCTCATTTTTAAAATCACATTTTTAATCCTAATAAATTTTGAAATTCCTTTTCTTTGAAATTAATTTTTAATAACAAAAATATTCTGTAATAAATGTAAAAAATATTCATTGAAAATACCCTTTTAACCATCCAATGGAAGATTAAATTAAATTTCAACCGTGTTGCATGTTAATTCCATATGTGCTCTAAAGAACGTTACTTTTGTCATGGTAAATGTTTATAAATATTAATTAATTAGAAAATTACATGAACATTACTATAAATTTTTTTTTTAAAATAAATTTAAAAAGTGATAAATATTCACTTATTAATCATATTGGAAAAAAATTATATCTGAAAAAAAATTAGGAATCCTAGTTTTGGAGACAGAATGAAATTTTGACCGAAGAGATAAATGATGTCAAATTTTCATAAAGCACATTTTCTAACATTATAAGAACCATAGAATGAAAAATGGTAGTATGGCTTGAAAATAATAATAATAAATATAGTATAGTATAATTATATAGGATTATTTAATGTTATATAACATGTTTTCAGCATTCAGAAATTAATCATAAATAATCCTGAAAAATGATGATATCAAAAACATTATCTATTACCCAATTTGTAATTATGAATCATAATCCACATAAAATAATTTATTAAAATTATAAAAACAATAAAATTAATTTAAATTAGATTCATGGTATAAAATTTCATATTAGATGTATATACACATTATAATATAATATTTGTGTATAACACACAAAAATTCCTCAAGGAAAATTCTGAAAAAACCCATCATTGGATTGGTATCATTGAGACCATAAACCTAAAAGGGTAAGATAATAAAATTTATATAAATATGAAATTAAATTTAATCATTATAATCAATCAATACATACGATGAATTTATATATGACACAATATAAAAAAGATCTTAAAATCTTATAAAACTCACAGAAACAAATGATGAGAAAAACCATTACATTGCACATACATTAGGGTTAATTTTTTAGCCTCATTTATTATTTTGTTTAAAATTATGTCAACATATAGTAGAACAATATTATTATTTATATTATCCTATGTTAATTTTTATAAAGTCTAATAAGTAGTTGGTTAATATTCATTATCAATATTAATTGTTTTGAGTGTTAAATTCTTCGTTTTTATTCATGTTTCATTATGATAGATCTGATTATGAATCAATTTAAAATAATACATCATCAATAGAGTAAGAAAAATTACATAATTTGTATTATTATATAGATATTACTCTTTTTAATTCAATCTTGATTGGTGGTTTTGTAAATTTAACCAACATTAAGATAATGGAGACGATACGTCATGCGTACGCAAGAATTACATTTCTACTATTCAATGATCATCATGGGCATATTAGAAGTAATATTTTTTAATTAAATATATATTTAGATATCATTAATAAAATTATATTTAAATATTTATACATGTATATATATATATGTCTTATGATGTGTCAGTGAAAAAAAGTATCACATTGCTTCGACGTGGCAACTGTCCACTCGTCCATCATGGACTTTTATCATAATTTTACTGAATGAATGTGTAACAAAATAATGATATAATGTATTTAATGATTTATTTATTTGTTATTAATTTTGTAAAAATTCTATGTATACCACATATATTTTCCATCATTACCATTATTACCATTCATGAAACACATCAGTGAAAAAACACATATCGCTATGTGAGGCGGTGGTATTACATACACATGAGCCATGTTATTTTAACATTATATAATAGAATGAAATGATTATATATGATATAATGTATAAAAATGTATAATAAATAGTTATATATTATATATTATCTTTATCTCCATCATTATACCAAACCTTGATATGATGTAATTGAAAAAATAAAGATAATTTTTTTCATTGAATTAGTCCACTGTAAAAACGAATACTGATTATTTCACCACGTTGATGGATGTTCGTGCGAGAGAATGTCATAAATTTTAAATAAAACATCTCAGTAAATTTCAGATATTGAATTTATTATATCATCATTTTATTATCTGAATTTATTCGGTGGAGAAGGAAATAACTCAAATACACTAGTTGATGAATGTTACATAATCTTTAGGTATCTTATTTTTGGTTGCACCAATGAAATTATTCTATAGAATTTATTCATAAATAAGGTATTTAATGTTTATAGAAGGTATTTTTATATTTTAATTATGATTTAATTTCATGATACATTATAATTTTCATGATATATTAATGTTAGAGATGTGGTGGACATTTATAAGTTAGTTTAGTGGCATAATTGTGATTTTTTTATAGAGGGAATTACACCCAGGTTATTCTAATATCACTAGAAATTAAAATTTAACCAAAAATTACACCTTAAGAGAATATTTTGATATATTTACATAAAATGTGTGTTCTCTGCACTTCTAGGTTATTTTTTCTCATAAAATTAATATTTCAAAATATAATCATTCTTTATTTTACCATAATCTTTGTAATGAATTTAAAATGTATTCACTAATCAAATTGGTATGAAATTATTAAGAAAAAAATAGAAATTGTATATTATTATGAATATGAATCTTTATTATGTTTTTCTAGATAAATTTAAAAAACATTAAATGTTTGATTTAACATTAATCTTGCATATTCGGTGATAAAATTGTTTTCTATGATAGGTGTTTTTTAGGAAAAATGTCAATTCATTATATACACATTAATTAATAATTATAATTGTATGAAAAATAATAATATTTATTATAATATAATGTAATAATATCATATAGTTCATACCCACATAGTAATTAATTTAGTTATTTTTAATGTATAAATATTATTGATTCTAAAACTCATTTTTTAAAAAAATGTTTTAGACCAAAAAAATCATATAATACAAATACATATAATATTCATTAATAGTTATTAGTTTGACTAAATAAAAATTAGTTAACTATAATATATATTCAAAATATATTGATACTTTTAAAATACATAATTTATTTTAATTAAAATAATTTTTTTAGAAAATAATTTTTTTTCATTATTCCTTGAAATTTAAACTTTTATAAAAAAATAACACAATTTAAATTTTAATATTACGCTTCCAATAATGAATATTGTTCCATGAAATAATCTTTTATTTGTTTTTTATTTTAGTTTTAAAATAATTTTTCATAAAAAATGTTTAAATCCTATATCTTTTTTAAGACAAATGTTATCAAGAAGAAAATTTAATTTTTTAATATATTTTATATTAAAAATAGAATATAATACATTGGATTTAAAAAGTTATATAAAATTATCACTAATATAATATAATTTGAATTATTTTTTAAATTTTTTATATATAAAACATACTTCTGTGCATTTAATTAGTTTTCTAGAAAAATATTTCATTTTATTTTGAAATGGATTTTATTCTAATTTATATATAATTAGTCACAAAAAATACATTATATAAACATGAAGGAATGATAATTTCAAAATTTAGTTACTCATAACCATAAAATACATTCCATGAGTAATTTTAAAATTGATATATGTATCATGTAACATTTATGATTAGTATTTATAATTTAATAAACTATGAAATAAAAATTTCTTTTTTTCATGTAAGGGAAGTTGTCTGGGGTGTTGCATACAACCAAAGTTATAGATGAAAAACATTGTTTCATATACCATAAAGAAAAATCCAATTTCCATTCATATATGAATATAAATTATAATTTTTTTCTTCTATAATATCTAGATGTAACTTCTACCCCCTTTATAAAATAATGTCATCTCAGGTTTAACATTTTCTCAATGATCAATGGTTTTAAATCGAAAATAATTTTTGTTTAAACCCGTAATATTAAAAGTGGTAATAAATATTCATATTAATAATAGAAAAAAGGGTAAATGATGTACAATTTAAATAAGACCGAAATATTTCTCTAAATAGAATTACTTATTGGAGAATAGAGAGAAACTATAAATAATTATAGACAGTGACTTAGGTCATTGATCACAATCAAGTAATAGTTCATTATTAATTTCATGGAATAAAATATAAAAAGTTTTTATGATAATGAATAATATTGGTTAAACATAATTTAAGGCATTAATAATTTTTTCATTATTCTATTCAATGAGTTTAGAAATTATCTTTTCCACCCAACTAAGATACTCTGGATATTTAATTACAAGTTGAGTAGTATTTATTCTATTAATCAATTTCTATAACAATCCCATATTATTCACTAACAACTAATATTGACGTTGAGTTTTTTTATTAAAAAATAATCATTTATAGACCATACAACCATAATCGGGGCGTCAATTTATTCATTATGTATTTAGAAAATAACCAAAATCAAAATGGTTCAAAAAATTTCACTAATCACATTATGATATCATCCATAAAAACCACAATATGGTTTCTATGATTTTTAACTTATGACCATACATAAACATAAAGACACATTATTGTATCCATAACTCATTATTTATCCAAAAATTAAAACATCATAATATCCAAGTTTTTAATAATATTTTTTCTGATACAAACATAACAAATAAGAATATGTGCTCTAAAATAGGGTGTTACGTTCGTAGAAAATAATTTTTTAGAATTTATTGTTATAGTTGTGAAGTAATTATTACTAATTAAAACAAAAATATGAAAAATGACATGTTTTTCCATCACAAATCGTTTTAGCATTTTATGTTTATTGTTTTAGATAATATGTACTAACTTATAATGCCATGGATTTATAAACCATTGGATCATATAAATATACATAATCTCCCACTATATATAAACTTTATTATTTCAAATTAGTTCATAAAAAACATCCATTTGAAAACCCTTATTGACCTAATTCATTCAACCCAATTATTTATTACTAGGGGTTGATGAAAACATAAGAAATCAGAGTTGAAAATATCATTATTTGTTAACACGATCTTTAAAAATTGAATGTCAAAAATGATCATTTGTAGTGAAATAGGGTATGATTAAAAAATGATCATTATAGAATGATTGATAAAAGAATTATTAGACATGAATACATGTATAGTCATTTATGAAAACATTGTTAAGTTAAAATTCATCAAAATCAATACTGATGTACCATGTGATATAAATGTTAATGGCCAATATTTTCATGGACTAACTATATGCCTTTTATCAAGGATTGTAATGTTCCGAGGTGTCTTGAAGGAAATATAGATTATTTTAGGTGATGAGTACTCAGAGTATAAATCATTCAAGGAGTTAATGTTGGAATCACCCATTTTAGAGGAATATCATTACATGAGATAGGTTTTCATGTCTATTTAAATAATTTATACATTAAATATGGATTCCCTCCATATAATATATTAGGGTCAAAAAATAAATTAAATTCATGAGGTGATGGTTTTCTCTAAAGAATCTGGAATTGAGGTAATACAAGACATTATAGTAGAATACAGGTCATGTAATCTGCTGATGATTCAATTAATTAAAACATTCTTTTATCTTGGGTTGTAAAATTCTATGGTAGAAGCTTCCCTCCCTCTCATCCGAGATGACCTGATAGAATCCACATTTTCATTTGGCATATCCCTTTTGTAATACCCCGATATTTTATTAGAATTATTCTTTTTAATTTCAATGATATATTTTATTGTACGCTACACCACGATTATCTTATTCTATACACAACATTGTATTTTCTTTTAGTATACAAAACAAAATTCATGGCTTGCATTACATTCAAGAGAAACCTTCCTCGATAGCTTTCATTGTACGTAACACCGAGTTTCACTAAACAACGATATGTTTTAAAAATATTATATAAACTAGTTGTTATGAATAATAATACCAAATTTTTTAAATTTTATAAATTTTATCTTTTAATGTGGACTTCATTTTCAATTTCAGAATATTGAAAAATTTTTCGGGTGAAGTTTTGGTATTTTTTCTGAAAACATTAAATTTTTGATGAATAGTTAAAAACACTAAGTTAATGTTTAAAACATAATTCTTATTCAAAAAATGATTAATTTTATTTAAATTTATTATAGGTAAATATAGACACGTAATACCAATTTATTTTTAATTTAATTCATTGTAGTCATTTTATAATAATCGTAGATATATAAAATTTTAATTGAACTTTTTACAGTCTTTTACCCACCTCCTAGGAGCATTTGAAAATTTACATAAAACATAATTTCACCGCTTGTGTGAGTTGAATTTTGATAATCCAAGAGACATGGTTAATATGAAGCAGTAAAATTTGGTTCAATAAGAAAAAAAATAATTTTTGGTTAATAGTAACTTTTTCCTTTTATTTTCCACTGTTAAAAGTAAATAGGGTAATTGAAGGTAAAAATGATCTTATTATTACCCTATCACATGTTCTAATTCTATTTCATAAGTATAATTCGAACAAAAACAACCTTATGAATAAAATATGAACCTTATTGGTCAACATGGATTAGATTAATATATTTATTATTATTTAATTTAAAAAAGATTTAAAAGAGTTAAAATCAATGATTAATAAGTAAAACATTTTTAATATATGGATATAACTAAGATAAATTCGACTATAAATATTCATTAAAAATATAATGAAAATTCAAACATAATGGTATTTTATTTATATTTTTTTGACATTAAATAATTTAATTTATATTAGACACAATGATAATGAAATAATTACCTTATTAATTAAATATTAACATAATTGATATTATAAATACCCAAATAAATTTTATTTGAGGCTTTTTATGAATTAAAATATATTTAATATTTATATAACATTTTAGGGTTGGTTAGATTAATTTTATTCTATGTAATAACACTGTTATTAATTTACAAAATACAAAATACCAAATAGTTTCAAAAATGACATAAATTTTTTTTTAAAACAAATATTATATTGTTAATTGATATAATAGTCCTAAAAATCCAAGGTTTGGAAAAACGACTTATAAAATAATATATATGACATTAATGAACCAATTGGGGTTATATGTTATGTTTATAGTAATTTTCTACCATATAGTTTAAGAATACAAGAAGATATGGTAAAAGATAAATTATTTTACTTTAGTTAAATCTAAACGTTAAGGTTAAAATGGTAACCTAAAAATGTCTAAATCCTATTTGATTAGAGTATTTATACACATACCCACTGTACCCGATAAATAAGTTACTTTAGATCCATTTTAAAAAGAATATAAATTATTTATACAATAATATTTTATGTTTTCCCTAAGGTGCCTCTCTCGCCTCTTATAAAAGGGCATTCCGCCTTCTCTCTAATTCACATATCCTAATCAATTTTTCTTGGACAAAACCTGAAAAAATAACCTCTCAATATTCATCCCTTAATCATAGAGGCATTTCTTTAGTCAGAAAGCCATCATATGGATCCCTTTTGGTCATATAAAAAGTAAGAACTCGAAGAAGAGGTAAATATCTCACCATATATTTCAAGTACCTTTATTCTTCCACTTCCTTCTTATATGATGTATCCATTATAAAATAATAACTCCAGTATATTCTATATACTATGATGTTATTATAAAAATTTTACAACCATATTAGTTTTTTTATACATCCTATAAATGGAAAAGTCACCACACGTGTGTACGTACGGCTTACCGTATCCACGTCCTAGTGTATTTTGTTTATTAAAAAATATCATCATTTGGATATGTATAATAATGAGTATAAATGATATTAATAATAAATATAAAATTATGATTATTCTGCATATATTATATAACATCCAATTATATATGAATTTAATATTAAATTAATGATATTATCGCTCATGCGTACGTACGGACTACCGTCTCCAAAAACGCGATGAGATTCATTTTCCATGATTAACTATTAAAGTATGATTTTATGTCGAATATATATTAGATATAAATTGTGTTTTACATTATGTAATTAAATAAATAAGGATATAAGTACTAATATCAAGAAAAACAAGTCGAAACACGTATGATAAATGAGATGATTTTACACAAAACATTGCTTTGACATTGAATATACAAAAGAACGGGTAATATAAATTAATAAGTGAATCATAAATGAAATCATAAATTTTATTATTGTTATTTTAAAAATTAATAATATGTTTAAACCCACTATACAAGAGTCTTAGACACATAAAAAATAAATTGGACATAAGGTAAGGGATGATTTTGAAAATCTCAATTTTATATGATATTTCTTATACATAAGTCTTTATTGGGGTTATATTTTTCATCCATGTCCATAAAAATGTTTTCCATAAAGTGATTAATATTCTTCTATGTATTTTTAAGGTCATTTTCACCCCTATTTAACTTTTACATTGTGTTATGGAATGAATCATTCTTTTGTTTACCATACGTGGTACTTTTTGATTTTTATGTTAAAAGTAGGAGGAGAATGTTTTTTAACATGATTTTTACGGTTTTATAACGCCTTATATACATGAAGCTATCTATAAAAATTTCAAGATTATTTTCTACAAAATCCTTTTGTTTTAAAATTGCATTGCATTTTGTGAAAAGAAAATGATTTTGAAGAAGAAATGATATTTTCTTCAAGAATTAATTTAATGTGTTTTATCAAAACTATATTCCATATAAGATTAAATTATATAGAATGATTATGTTTCAAGTATAATGTATCATTTATTTACATGGTTTGATTTTAATTATGATGTAATGATATCCATTGGTTTTATATGGATTATGTCATGATGCGATAATGTTTATGAAACCGATTTTATTCATTAGGTTATGATAAATGATTTATGATTGTTTTGTGGCACATGTAAGAATTATTTCAATATGAGTTGGTTAGGAACTGTATATCCCTCTAATTCATTGGGTAATGTTTTATATCTCATGAGATAAACATGGATACAACAGCATGTGAATCCTTTTCAGTAATACAGGGTAGGAACGTCAAGTAAACTCGGTTAAGTAATGGACTTTGTCCACTATGATGGTATTGTAAAAAATTACATGGATGTTATGGAAATAGTTACATGTGCTTAATGGTTCTCCACAAATAAATTTTTTATTACCATTCTATTTAATCATGATTAATGTTCTTTTGTGATCCATGGCTTACGTACTGTCAAGGATTATTTCACAAACCAAGATGTTGATGTTTACACTTTTGGTTCATGTTTTTATGTTCAAATGTATATGGATTGTATTATAACTCCATTACCACCCTTACTATGAATTTGAGATCACAATTTTTTTGTTTTTTCATAGGATATAATGAATGGTTTTAGGTATGAAGGAAGGGAAGATATTTATGGGAGATGATGAAGATCTTTCACCATGATTAGAAGATTACATTCCGAGTTTCCCATGACACTAAAATATTACGATCCTTGGATGTCAATTTTTTTATGTATTAAGTATTCTGCAAAAGTAATGTAATGTCCATATATGTCAGGTTTGGGTCTCTGCAATGGGTATCATAAGAATGGATTAGTTAAGAATTCAAAACCAGGACGTGAAAACAATATAGAGATCCCTAATGGTATTTCTAAGGTATTTCTTGTGATGTCCCTGTGGTTTTGTATAATTGGAGGTTATAGTCCTAGAATTATTTTGACAATCATAAATAACCTAAGTTGTCATGGATTAAAGAATATGTGATAAGTTAGACAACCTATAAGTGAATTTTAATGATTATGTGGTTCTTCATTATTTTACCTATTTCTTACACTATGGTTTTTGGTTTTAGTCGATGGAGGGAACGAGAAAGAATTTTGTTAATGTTGATTCCGATGGACAAATTGGTGACTATGTTCAACTAAATTTTGCAGTTCCTAGTTATATAGATGTTGTGATTATTCTTAATCAGTTGTCAAGATATATAATTAACAAGGTTAACGTTGGTGGTATTCCTAATTCATTAAATAAGAGGATGATTAAGATTTATGCATGTTCTCAAGGAGAGGAACATAGAGGAAGTAAGATAAAGCTTTATACATGTCAAGAAGAAGGGAAGAAGAACCTTGAGGAATACCTCAAATGGATGGGAAGATGTTATCTGTGTGGAGAAAAGTGTCATAGAGTCATATACTATTATGGAGTTCAATGTCATATGGTTGGGGAACATTGTCATTACCCAACTCAATGCCCTGACCTAAGCAGTTACTTCTAAATAGAGGAAGGACATATTCCATGCCAATCATCAAAGATGATGGATTGAATTGCTTATGTATTGAAATTCAAGTATAATGTTGTTGAGTTGCTTTTATGGTATATTGAGATATCTGCATATTGGTTTTTTGTGGTTGTAAAAAATTGTATGGAACCAGAAACCATGAAAAGTGATTGAAATATTTTTGTAAAGAAGTGGATATTTAAATAATGAAAGGATAAAGAGAAAATAATATGTTTGATACTATTAATGTGCTCATGACTGATATTAGGACAATCTCATATCATGGTTTGAGTATATAGAATATTTATAATTTTTGGTATGTGTATATTGTTAACTTTTAACAGCATTCATGTTTTCAATAAAGATCAATGGGTATTCTTTTTTTAAGAAAATACATTATTAAGGTATTCACATGATTGGAATGTGACCAAGAAGATATATCCTATGATAAATGGGCGATAAGTGATGGTATTCAGATTCTTAGTTGATGACATTTCTAGTAATAATTTTCTTTATACTATGATCATGGATAGATATCTTTTGGATAATAATATAGATTTGAAATGGATTATATTGGACAGAATATAAATTTTTTTTAATGATAGATCCTTTTTTTGATATTATTTCGGGATTTTTATAATAGTTTAGTTTTAGAAAAAGGACAAACTGCAGGATGGGCGACAACCTATCGCATCAGACACAGTTTTCCGAATCGAAGCCACACCTGAAGTGTGATGGGCCTTTATCTCTTACCACTGAACTACAAGAAATACCTGGTTATTAGAAAATAGTTTTATTTTATTAAGAAGAATGATATATGAAGTATAAGTTCATTTTTTGAATCATATATGATTATCCTCACCATATAGGTACTTATGTATATTTGAAAACATTTGTTAATCTTTTGTTTGAGATAGATTGAATGGCCCCTCATTCTATCACATGATCTGCAAACTCATCAGGAATAAAAAATCCAACTTCATTTCATTATGATATCAATTGGAAATTTTTCATGGAACAACCAGTGGTGAGATTGTACCAAAATCAAGTAAGTATTTCTTCTAATTCAAAATTT
Source organism: Viscum album (assembly GCA_963277665.1). Lineage (NCBI taxonomy): Eukaryota > Viridiplantae > Streptophyta > Magnoliopsida > Santalales > Viscaceae > Viscum > Viscum album. Next base: position 476,241,857 of record OY728147.1, on the reverse strand, counting down.
TCAACTTTAGGGAAATGATATTGAAATCCAAAAATGTTGTACTAGTACCCTAATATATGATGATTTAGATGGTACCTTATATCCTCCAAAAATTATGGCTATGTTATTGTTGGGTTTTTCATAGACATGGTATTTACCTCTCTTTATTAGAACATGATTATTATATTTAACTTCCATATCCATATTTTAACCTATATTCTTATATGTGGCTACCCAATGATGAGTTACTTTGGGTATACATTATGTTTCTAATGTTCCTTTTTAAAATGATTTTTTTGTAATCCTTTTTACGATGTGGATTACTATGAAATAAACTTTCAATTAGAACACCATTTACAACCCCAATGAATTTCATGGGCTAATTTCATTTTAAGGGGGGTAGAATGTAACACCCCGAGATTTTATGAAAATTATTCTTTTTAATTTTGTTGATTTATTTTGGTGTATGCTACACCAAGATTATCTTGTAATATATGAAACACCATATTATCTTGTAGTATATGCAACACTATTCTTGGATTTCATTATACCCAAGACCAACCTTCCTGGATAGTTTGTGTCATACGCAATACCGAGTTTCACTAAACAACTATATGTTATTAAAATAAAATATGAATTAGCAGTTATGAATAGTAATACTGATTTTTTGAAATTTTATAAATTTTATCATTCAAAATGGTCTTCATTTTTGGATTTTTAATATCTAAATTATCATAGGGTGTGGTTTTGGTATTTTTCTGAAAACATTCAATTTTTTGATGAATAGTGAAAAAACTAAGTTATAGTTTAAAACCATATATTTATTTAAATAAATAATTATTTTATTTAAATTTATTTTAGGTCAAAATAGATACAAAATACCTATATATGTTCAATTTAATTCATTGGCAACTTTTTATAACAATTATAGATATATAAAAATTTTATTGACCTTTTTACCGTCTTTTACACACCTCCTAGGAGCATTTTCAAATTAACATAAATCATAATTTTACCACTTCTGTGAGTTAAATTTTGAAAATATGAGAGACACAGTTAATATCAAAGAGTAAAATTTTGTTCAATAAGATAAAAATATTTTTTGGTGTATAGTATCTTTTTACTTTTATTTATCACAGTTAAAAGAAAATAGGGTAATTAAGGGTAAAAATGATATTATTATTACCCTAATAAATGTCTTAATTATATTGGATTATTATAATTATACCTGAAACAACAATAGGAATAAAATATAAACCACTTTGGTCCAGTTGTATCAGATTAGGACATGTATTAATATTTTATTTAAAGAAAATTTGAAAGAGTTAAAATCAATGTTTAATAATTAAACATTTTTAATATAGGGTTATTCATAAGATAAATTCGACTATAAATATTCACTAGAAAAATAATAATATTTTATACATAATTATATTTTATTTATATTTTTTAGACATTAAATAATTTAATATATTTATGACACAATGACGATACAGTAATTACCTTATTAAGGAAATATTAACATAATTGATATTATAAATACCAAAATAAATGTAATTAAAAACTTTTTATGCATTAAACTAATTTTATAAGTTAATATATCATATTAGGGTTTCATAGATGATTTTATTTTGAAATTATAATGCTGTTATGAATTTAGATAAAAAAAATTACAAAATTGTTTCATAATTGACATAAAAGAGTTTTTAAAACAAATATTATATTATTAATTGACATAATAGATCTAAAAATACAAGTATCATCCAAAAGACTTATATAATAATATATATGACATTAATTAACCAATTGGAGTTCAATTGGTAGTTTATATTATGCTTTTTAACTGTATAGTGTAATAATACAAGAAGACATGGTAAAAGTTAATTTATTTAACTTAGAGTTAAGTCCAATTTAAAAAGATAAAATGGTAACATAAACATGTATAAAACCTATTTTTTTAGAGGATTCCATCCCATCGCAACCCAAGTCTCTAAATTAGTCACTTTGGTTCTATTATAAACCAATTATGAATTTATTATAAAATAATGTTTTAAGTTTTTCCTAAGGTGCCCCTCACCCCTCATATAAAAGAGCATTCCCCCTTCTAACTAATTTCCACCTCTAGATCCATTTGGTTCTGACAAAACCTACCCAAATACCCTATAAAATTCCCTCTATTCAACCTAGAGGCCTTACTTTAGTCATAAATCTAACCCAAGGAACCCTTTTGATCAAATCAAAAGGAAGAACCCGAAGAAGAGGTAAATATCTCACCACCTATTTCAAGTTCCATTATTCTTCCACATCCTCATTCTTTGTTTTTTACTTTATAAAATAATAACTCCAGTATATTATATATTCTTCGATGTTATTATAAAAATTTTACAACCATGTCAGTTATTATATCCATCCTATGAATGAAAAATTCACCACACGTGCATACGTACGGCTTAACGATCCACATCGTGGTATAGTTTGTCATTCTAACATTTCATAATTTGGATGGGTATAATAATGAGTATAAATGATATACATAATAAATATAACATTATTATTATTCTGTATATATGATATACCATCCAATTATATACAATTTTAATTTCAAAAGAATGACATTGTCGCTCGTGTGTACGTACGGACTACCATCTCCACAAATGCGATGAGATTCATTTTCCATGATTAACCATTCAAGTATGATTATAAAGTATATATAATAATTATTCATGAATTATATTACATTATAATTATACTAAATTTATGTACATATATGTTTCATTTACTTAATTCCATTCAATTCAATAAAGAAACCAAACATCATTCATACGTATGTACGACCTACCATCTCCATGAACAGTGTATTTCATTACTTTTATCAATATATCATATATATTTTTATTATGAATATATATTATATATAAAACCTGTTTTAAATTATGAAATTAAGTAAATCAATATATAAGTTATAATATCAAGAACAACAAGTCGAAATACGTACGATAAATGAAATGATTTTACCGAAAAAGGTGCTTCAACCTGGAATTTATAAATGAATAGTTAATATAGAGTCATATGTGAATAATATATGATATCATAAATGTAATTACGGTTATTTTAAAAGTTAATAAAATGTTTAATCCCACTATATAAAAGTCTTGGACACATATGGAAGCAATTGGACATAAGTTAAGGGATAATTTTGCAAATCTCATTTTTATCCAAGAATGCTTATACGTAAGTTTTTACTGGGGTTATATTTTTCATCCATGTACATAAAAATGTTTTTCATAATGTTTATAATATTATCATATGTATTTTTAAAGTCATGTTCACCCCGCTTTGACTTTGACTTTGTTTTATGGAAGAAATCTTTCTTTTGTTTACCATACATGGTACCTTTTTATTTTTCCATTAAAAGTACGAGGAGTATGTTTTTTAACTTATTTTACATGAACAGATTTTTACAGTTTCATAATGCCTTATTTTCATGAAGTATTCTCTATAAGATTTCATGATTATTTCCTAAAAATTCATTTTTTTAATTTCATGGCATTTTGTGAGGAGAAAATGATTTTGAAGAAAACATGATATTTTCCTCAATATTTCATTTCTAGTAATCTATCAAAACTATTTTACATATAATATGACATTATTTAGAATGTTTAAGTTTCTGGTATAATGTTTCTATTATTTACATGGTATGATTTTTCTTATGATGAAATTATATCCATTTTTTATGTGGATTGCGTCAGAATAAGATGATGTTTTTGAAACCCATTTAATTATCTTGGTTATGATGAATGATTAATGATTCTATTGTGGTACACATAAGAAAGATTTCAATATGAGATGGGTGGTACCTATATCTCCCTCCAATTCAATAGGTAGTGATTTATATCTCAGGAAATAGACATTTCTCGAATGGTAAGTGAATCATCTTTAGTAATACAGGACTGGAACGACAAGTAAACCCATTTCAGTAATGGACTTTGTCTGCTATGATAGTCTAAGAAAAAATGCCTTGGCTACTATAGAAATCATAAGAAGTGCTTAATGGTTTTACCCAATTAAATTTTTTATTCCCATGCTATTTTATCATGATTAATGTTCCTTTATGACCTATGCCTTACGTACTATCAAGGTTTATTTCACAAATCAAGATATTGATATTTAAACATTATGTTCATGTCATTATGTTTAAATTTATATGGTTTCTTTAATTTTCACAATTCTTACCCTTAATGAGCATTTGATGTCACCCTTTTTTATATTTTTCCCCAGTATATAAAGAAAGGTGTCAGGTAATAAAAAAATGGATGATCATTATGTGAGATGTTGAAGAACATTCACCATTATTAGAATATTATGTTCCATGTTTCTTAAGACACTAAACTATTATGATCAATGGATGTCAGTTTTTGTTATGTAATAAGTATTCATCAAAAGTAATGTAATGTCCATATACATCATGTATGGGTCTCTATACCTATATGAGGATCTATATTTGGAATCCAAATTCGATCCATGATGACATGGCTTGATCAAATGTGTGTTTCTTCCTTCCATTTCTAGAATTTTCTCATATTTTGACCTCATTTTCCTTTTGTTCTTATGGTAGTTCTATTTAGGTTTATTACACTTGGTTTTAATCAGGATTCTCATGGGTTTTTTTGTGTGGTGGTGTTGTGGATCCCCCATATTGATTTAGATATTGTAGGAGAGGTGATTGGTTATCCACGATGTTGTATGTTTGTATGCAAAGAATATTGACAACCATTTGATGTAGGTGATTCATAACTTCTCTATTTATTCACCATAAATCATAGTTTTTTCATTATTTGTTCCCTTAAATCGCAATGAAATATACCTAATTCAATAAATTAACCTCATTAAATAATTTTTATTGATTAAATACTAGTGTTTTTTAAACCATGATAACTTTTTTCATATTCATTTTCATGCTATTATGACATTATTTATTTCCATAGTCTAGCATGTTGTTGTTGAAGTATATATGTAATGAATGTAATGTCATAATTATTTCATATAAAATTTGATAAAATATAATGAGGCATGTTTAATGAATACAATTATTGTTGTAATTTGATGTCAAACTAATTGATGCACGTATGAATGTTCAATTTAATTTTTTAAATGACATGAAGAATGATGGTACTTCTTTATAAATAAATTTAAGGAATGTTAAATTTATTGGAAAACTAATATGGATTAGCTGTGATATCATATTCCATTGGTTTCATATAGTTGGAACGTGTGATAAAGTATCAACTATTTCTATATGGAATAAGAACCAGTAGTTTGATAATAAAAATTGTCACAATAGGTCATAAGATTCCCTCTTGATTGATAAGGCCATGTGTCTTGTGCGTTAATGTTGTGAGGTCTCATTGTGTGTAAAGTATGAATTCCTTGAATTTGGGTTTATAGTAGGTGTAAATATATATTTCCATCTTCTTGAGATGTGTTCTCAGCCAGGGATGAATGAGCATTGAGGGTGGTTGTGGTATGTGTGGAATGGTGTCCCAGATGTGATATGATATAGAGAGGATGGACCTGGATGGTTGTTATGGTAATTGGGGTGGGGAAGCCTATTTTTTTAGGTAGTGGTTGACAACTAGAGTTGTGAAATACATATATATATATGCATGTGGAATATAGGGATGACATTAGATATGATTTTATTTGTTTAAGTTGGGTTTACCCATTGTTTTTAATGATATATGCTTGTTGAATATTTCTTTTTGATTGTAGACATTTTTTAGTTTTTTTTCATTCCTTTACACACTACCTAAGGTAGATGGATTTATGTTTTTACACTCATTATATTTTAGGTGAATATTTTCGGTGAATGCCACATGATTTTTGTGTTTAGATAATCTTTGTTGGACAATTTTAGTTTCCATCTAAATGTTGTGATTAATCTATGTGAAGGTTATATACTCACAGTTTTTTTGAACCTTGTGTTTCAGGATCCTATAACATTTTCCAATATTAACCACTAATTTATAATTTAATTTTTATAATAAAGGAATATATATTAAACCCATTGGGGTTCAACATACTAGGATTCATTGTGGATGTTAAAATTATTAGAAGTTGTGGACTTGGTTTTCTAATGACTATAGGGAATGGATCATTTATTTGATGCTAATGAAATATAATTTGGAAAATTTTAATGGTAAAATAATGGTTTATAATTTATTACCCTAATGTTTAAATGATTAAATATAATAAGATAATTTAATTTATCTCATTAAATGGTTGTGCCATTATAGGATATCTGGTCTTAACAGTGGCAGTCGAGAGTATGAAAGACGTTAGATTTTGTTATGCATGACACTAGATTATGCCCTTACTGATTTCAGATCTATATTATCACTTAATTTTTGTATTTTTATATTATAATAGATAAATGAATTTTTTTTTGATATTGGTGACATGATGATTTTGGGCTATTGTGAGTTTTTTTCTAACATCCTAGTGGTTGAATGCATGACTGAGTACCCCCATTGGCCCCATTCTCTTCTCCTGGTTGTTACATGTAATGGTAAACACATTGGTCAATTATCTACATATATGGGTTTATAAGTCTATTAGGTATTTTTTAATTTCAAATACATGAATTTTGGATATAGTTTCTTATGGGATACTGTAGGAATAATCTGTATTTTATGTGATGGCCTGATGATCCTTACTCAGTGTTTGGGTTGAGATGGAATGTTGTATAATACCTGATGTATGCTATATGTTATGAGGGTTGTGGTAGATCCTAAGAACTACCAAGTTAAATTTTCTTATATGTACATGTACATGCACTTCATGAGGAACATATTGGGATGCTTCACCCACGTTTTGGCATGTTAGATTTTTCGGATAGATATGCATAGGACATGGAACTTTGGGGAAAACTGAAAAACATATAGGGAAGCAGTTTTGGGGTGAACTTGATATTAATTACTAAATGAGATTCTCTTGAATGAAAAACAGGGTGAGAAAAGAAATGGTATGTATGTAAACAAAGTATATCATATAAAGTGATAAGTTAGATTCAGTTTTTGTTTACTATTTTTAGCATTCATTATTTACCTTTTTCATGAGAGGCTCTGGAGTGGATCATAGTGTTTATATTTTATTATCACCCTATTTATATAAAATCAATTTTAGGTTAGTGGGAGCATGAATGAGATAAATCTTGTTTCTACTAAGTTTTAGGATTTTAGGAGCTATTTGCGATTTGAGGTAACTGACATCTTTACTTTATTTTGCAACATGAATTTTTTCAATTGATTTTAATTACATATTTCTCTACATTAAATTTGTGTACATGAGTTTTTTATATTTTATTTTGAGGTGGAGTTGGTTGGTTTTTTTATTATATCTCTCTTTTTCATGAGTTTCTCAGAGAGGGTAATGACTCAAATATGAATGTATAATCTGTCGACGGTGCAAGTCTCCATCTCAGGGCCTACTATAGGAAGGACATTGGGGTTACAATCTCACTTCTCCCAGTGTTATCCTAAAAGAAATACACAGTATTCGGTGGGGATCTGTACAGAATGGTATTCGATAGAATATGAGTTATTGGATGTAGTATGGGGTTAGGAATAATAGATGATTCATGGGTTGGTTGGGAAACAGTGTTTGATAAATTTAGAAGGAACTATAAACATTGGAGACTAGCTGAGACATGGTAATTCAGGGACCCATGTGAACTGGTTCACACTAAATTAAGAGATAATGACTACAAAATGAAGGGATACATGTTTCATTATCGATATATAGGAAAGGATCATGCACCATTCTTCTTTTCATAGGTTCTTGAATTGGTATCCCTTGGGATAATTAATTAATAATAATAAACTAAAATAATTAATTAAATATAAAACTCAACTGTATACTAGGTTTAATAGCTCAAATTGATTTTTATTTTGTAGGTATGGATCTAGGTAAGTATCCTCTTTAGGTTCACTAAGAATATGTTTAGCAGGTTACACTAGAAAATTGTTGGTGGGTAGAGGTTTCGATGATGAAACAGAGATAATGAATCTCCGATGTTTTAGTGTCAGTGTCTGAAGACGTATAAGGTCACAATTTCAATTTCAGTCCATGAAGAATGGTTGGGGGAGGTTTTTTATGCATAAGTTCAATCCATTCTCATAAGGATAACTGAGTGTCATTGGAATTGACGATGTCTTGTGCGGAATCAAGACATTGGTTTTTCTAATTCTATGTAGATTGAAATGAGTCAGATGAACCTTTTTAGGAGTTTTGAGACCAGTTCATAAATAATATTATTTCTTCGACCATGAAAGAATACACATTATAAGAGATAATTACCATTTTGTGGGGGATATCTAGTCACTGAGAGTTTTTAATCCAATTTAATAACCTTTTTTGATATGCTTTAGACTAGTTTCAAAATGACGAGTTTAGGGTGAAGCATTTAAATTTGGCATTATGTCCACAGTTCCATTCCAAGTAACATAATTTAATTTGAGTACTTATCTCAAGCTGATATAGAAACATGATGTCATAGATATGATGTTATGTAGAAATATATCTTCACAATAGGTGAGTCTTCTAGATTCCTCATGAAGCATAGTTGTGTTTTAAGGTTTCTAGTTGTAAGGGAATAAGAGAATTCGACCAGTCAGAGTTAGGTCCCAACCATCAGAGCCTCATTTCTCCAGGGAATGCTACTCACAGACCAATTCATAAGTATTAGAAAATATTTTTTCTTATAGAGGCTGATGAAATCATGAAGAAGTATTCTGAACCATTCATTGATGTAATGAAGCACCAGTTGATTTGTTTTCGGTTCCACTGTTGAGGTAGTTCCAATCGTGGAAGAAACAATAGGGTTCCCTAGTTCTGGGTCAATAGGGAGAATATGATGCATGAAGAGGACATTCAAAATATTCTCCACATCCCCAATGTTCATATCAAGGCCATATATGTGGTCTTCATCATGGTAGGAGAGGTCATGGATCATGTTGTTGTTACCTTCAAGCTTTAGTTTTTGCACTACTAGGTGATAAATACATAATCCGTGGTACCCTTTTCTTGTTTCCAACATGTGATCATTAAATATTTGTCATTTAATGATTGAAATCATCACATAACCCACCCTTGTAAATTTTTTGAGTTTTTAGGTATGTAGGATTTTAGATCCCTTGGGGTTGACTATTCTAGTTGGAGGTGGATATAACGTGTTTGAATTATGTACAAACTATGAACTACTGTTGGGGAAGCACTTCTATTGTGATGATTCCATATTTTTATGGATAAAACACAATGGATTCATCTTCAACATGTGTTGTTTTTATTAAGTGTAGGATTTTGTGGCATCATTTAGGATGTAGGTTTGGTTCATCGATTCTAATGGGGTTCCAACTATGATAGTTCTCTAGTAAGATCCTCGAATGGTTCAATGGATTTTCTCATCCTTGTAATCCATAATGGTAGATATGAGGCTGAGTTCAATTGATTTTCATCAACTATTTTTTACCAGGTTCATGGAAAAGTACCATGATGTCTTTACATAATGGGTGGTAGCATTACCAATTTGATGATAGATTAATTTCATGATCAAACTACGATAAATAGTATATATAATATTGATGTATATATATAGATTATAGCATTTTTAGATTTTTGAAATGTGATTACACAGAATTTTTTTACTGTATTGTAGTTTTTTTCGATCATGTGTGTCACTCAAGGGTGAACCAGTATTGTTTTTAATGAATTATAATGGAAGTTTATGGATTTGTATCGATTATTTTCATTTTAACAAAGTGAAATTATATAGAAACATACCTCTTCCAATGATTGATGATTTATTCGATCAACTGACAATTGTATGTTGGGTCTCGAATATCGATTTTCAATCAGGATACCAGAATATTAATGTAATAGATGTGGATATCATAAAGACTTCATTCAGCTTTCATCACAGAAATTAAGAGTTAATTATGACATAATTTATTATAAAGAATGATCCTTCTATGTTCATTGGGTTAAATAATTCTATATTTAGTGTGATCCTAGATATGTTTTGGAGGATTCCTTTAATGACGTCCTTCTGTACACAGTTTGTGGAGAGGTTATTGAAGTGAATCTGCATGGCATTTTGGGAGTTCTTAACCATGAGAAGTTGTTTGAGAAGATTCCAATGTGTTATTATTTAGCTCGAGAAGTCCATATCATCTTAATGTTTTTTTCTTAGAAGGGATTTTCTATGGATCCTTCGAAGGGGGAATTAATTTGTGTCATTATAAGTCAATATGATAATGGAAGAGGTATGATCTTTCTTTGGTATTGCATCATATTATTGGAGGATTGTTCAAAAATTTCAATTGGATTGAAACTATGGTGATAACATTGACTGGTAGGGATCTGGAATTCATGTGGACTGATTAGTGTCTGAAAACTTTTGAGTATCTACTAGATAATTTTGTAACAGCTAGAGTTCATTTTCATCAATTAAAAGGAATTCAGTTCGAGATTTTTTGTGATGCTTTACATCTTGGGTATGGTGGTATTCTGATGGATAATAGATTAGTCATTTTTTTAGTACTTGGTAGTTATGTCCTTGTGAGTGTAAATATGATACCAATGATCACAAGTTATCAGTAGTTGGGTTTTTCATGATGTTTTGGAAACAATACCTCATAGGTGAGCAATTTTTGGTCTTCACTGATCATAAGATACTGAGGTGCATTTTATCCCAATGATACATGAACCTATACAAGATTTGGTGGATGATGTTCTCATAGTATCAAGATGTAATAATATCAAAAAAACATGGAATGTGGAATGTCTTAGATGATTTGTTGATAAATAATTCATAATGTGATGTAATATAAGAATTATGCATTTCATTGAGTGTGATGGATGAAATTTAATCATTTCATTTATATATCGGAGATGTCTGAGATATTTTTTACTTTTTTAGATGGTTATAAAGAAATATGTGGTGAGGTGGGTGATAGAATCCCATTGTGGGGATCATGAGGTTTAGTTCTAGAGAGACAATGTTTTTTTTCGGTGAGTCCCCTGATTCATGGTATAAAGATAAACCAAATTATGTGTTGTTTTAGGGAGGTATTTTTTCATTTGGTGATTCATGGTATGGTTCTCTTAGAGTTTCATAACTCTCCCTTAGTGGTACATCCTATAATGAAAATTTTGTACCTAGAATTGAGAGGTTAGTTTTCGTGGCCATTGGTAAAGCATTTGTTAGGATAATTTCTTTCTCATGGTTTTGTCTGGAAGAGGGTGTATTCCAAGAAACCTATTCCCTAATGTTTTATCCAGCCATTATATGTTTCGTAGGTGATGTTGGAGGACCTATTGATGTAATTTTTTATTGGTTCACCATGTTCTTAAGGAGGCTATGATGTTGTATGGGTGTAAGTGGATTATTTTACAAAATCATCCAGCGTTATAGGGACCAAATAGTCTAGATATGTGTTATTCTTGTCGAGACTATATCTATAGGATGTTCTGAGACTTCATAAATTCCTGAGGATGGTAATTTATTTTTGAGATCCTCATCTTGACTCAAGTGTGTGGAGAGGTCTCGAACATGCTAATGGTTCTATAAAATTCATTAGAACTACATTTTTCTATAGAAGGATTGAGAGACAATGTGGACTATCCACACTCTTGAAGACATGGTGTTCTCTTATATCATGGATTTTGGACGTGTTTTGGATGTGGCACATCCCTTGGTAGATTTCCCTTCCATAAATTGTTTTCATTGAACCTTTAGTACAACATTGTTTGAAGCAATATATGATCGACCTTTCCAATCACAATTATGCTATACTATGGATGAATAGTTAGCAATTGTCAGACTGGAATAGGTTTCAAATTCAGTAGATACAATTTCGGTGATTCACGAAGGGATGAATGCAGTGCATGATCATCATTTTTACATTTATGCTCATAGGAGGAGTCCCCTATAGTGAGTTTTTTGGGAGCACCTTTTCCTGAAGTTTTCTCCCCAATATGGAATTCAATGGTTTTTTTATGAGAGTAATCTTTTTCCCAAATTTTAGCACCCTTTGAGGATTTTGATCATGTTAGAGTTGTTTCATACTAGATTTAACATCATTCATAAAATAGTTAGATACATGATGTTTTTAGCATATCTCAACTCCATTTTTCACTTTGTGAAGAATCATACATTATCAATTCAGGTGATAAAAAATTTAACAATTATTTGACTTTTTATGAGTTGCCTGTAGATATTCAAGACCACCAAGAGAATTTATTTACGAGCGTGTTATCCCCTTAATGAGTGCCAGGTGGTGGAACGGTATCATGGAGGAGAGTACCTTGAAAGTTGAGTGAATAATATCTTATCCGTACCCTAATTTTTTTATGATTATATTTTCTCTTGTAGAGTTTTTTATTTTGTGTTTGTTGAGTGTTTCATGTTGTTTGATGATTTATCTTTATACTTGTTTTTCCTAGATCTCATTTGGAATGAATATCCCCATTGAGAGTGTTTAAGATCTGGTGGTGTATTTTGAGTGTTTTTGTGTTGTTACTCTAGTGATGTGGTTGAGCTCCTATGGGGACGATAAAATTTTAAGTAATGTTGTGTGGTGGGTTTTCAGAAGAAATGATTTTCAATTATCTCCTTCGTTTAGTTTTAAATTACTTTTATAGAAATTTGATTGAGAGGTAGCTAATATAAGGGCTTAGATCCATAAGGATTGATCCTTTTCATGTTCCAGATCCAGTTGGGCATGGAGCTGGCTTGAAGGATGTGTGGAAGATTATGGGCTAGAACCTGGAGAAGAGAACATTCATTACATGAATTAAAATTTCACATCAATTAGAATAATTTCATGATTTGGTTTTGGGTTTCATAAAATGTAGAAAAAATCATAACATGAAAGTCTTTATCATTCCAAATAATTTTATCAATTTCAAATTATAAGTTTTATTAATGGGGATAAATTTTCAGTGGAAACAAACCTCAAGGTATTACAAAACATGAAAGGGGATAAAACATCATGTAATTCCAATATGATATAATGTTTTAAAACTATCCAACCCATGGGTTGTCAAAACCTATGGATATATATTCTCTCACTATCATCACATTAGATCTTACTATCGCTTCTTCAGTGATTTGGTGATCCACTTAACATGGTTGGATATCAATAATTCACCTTTGATCTTTGGTGACTCGACTAGATCCACAGTGTGTTTCACTTTATTTTATAGAGGTTTCTCCTAGATTTATATATATTAACTCATGTTATTTTCACTATGTTCTGGTGGATGATTACCCACGGTTATATTTATTCTTATCTCAATTATTCTGGGTTTGGTGGTACCACAACATAATCAGATGCATATAAATCTTGTGAGATAGGTGATCAGAGTTCTGTTCTGTGGTGGATTCCCATATGAAGAATGTCGACGACCTTATGACGTAGGGAATTCATTTCATATCCATTTAAGTACATGAATTAAAAGAGTTATCATATTGAATCCACTTTAATATCAATTAAATTGAACTAATTAAATAATTGAATAAGATTAATGAAATTGAATCGATTAAATATAGATTTTTTTGTTTTAGTCTTGATAGTTTTTTACATATTGATTTAATAGGTAGTGTGATATGTATAATTTTTTTATTTTAGCATTTTGTTCTTGGTAGGAAATTTTTATTAATGTAAAGCTCAAATTAATTGATGATTAGTTTAATATAGATAAATATGAATGTTTAATGAATCTGGTTGTGGTTGTAATTTGATTTTAATAAAATTTAGTTATGAATGAATGCTTAATTAAACTGCGTAATGAATCTATATCATGATGATTCATATTGACAATGAAATATATAGAATCTAAAATTAATTGGTTAATAAATTTTTGATATGTGTGATAGATTCTTACATTGGTTGCATGTAGTTACAAACTATAATAATCAATTGGTTAAATTAGGGTTTAATAAGAACCAGTTCTGTGATAAATGAAAATGATCTTGTAGGGACTGAGTCCCCGATTATCTATGAAGTCCATATTATATATTCATTAATGTGATGAAACGTCATTATGTGTGGAGTATTAATACCTTGAATTAGTGTTGATATCCCATTTATAAATTTTTTTCCTACTGATTGTGAGGTGTGGTGAGCCTATTATTGTAGAGCATGGAAGTATGTGGGGGTATGTGGGGTAGGGAGGTAGTAATGTGACATGAGCATAGGATTGCATTCCCTGTAGGGCTATTATTCTATGCATTTTAGGGAGGCCCAATTTTTACAGAAGTAGTTGATTGCAAGAGTAACGACAAGAATCAATATGTTCTTATGTATGTAGTGGAGGATATTAGAGATGATAAGTTAGGATCAATATGTGCTTACCCAAAGTAATGAAATATGGATTCTTCTGGAATTTGTTGTTTGGATGGAGGGCATATTTTTGGTTTATTTTAATTCCATAACCCACTACCTGTGGTAGATATATTTGTTAGTTTACTTCCATTTAATGATAGATGAATAGGTTTGGGATGCTCCATATGATTTCTATGTATATATTGTTGTGTTTGGATGACATCACACTCTTACTATAGGTGTAAATGAATCGACGGGTGGTTAATCTAGTCACCATGTTGATTACCTTGTGTATGTTCATCGTAGAATGTTTTTTTGTAGTACCATGTGATAAAGAATAAATGTTGTTACTAAAAGAGTAATATTTTTTTGATGGATTTGGATATTCTTAGGATGCAATGATGAGGATGTAATTCTCAGAAGACTTGGACTTGGTTTTCTTATACATATAAAGCATGGATTTATATTGTGATGAAAATGAAATTTAATGTGGAAAATATATATTTTTAATTAATTTTTATGATTTCATAAATATAATGTTAAACTAATGAGAATTAATGAAATAATTTGATGTATCTCTTTATATTGTTTTGTGATTATAGGACATTCGGTCATAGAAGTGGTAGTTAGGAGTCAAATATATGTTAGCAGAAATTTTGTTTGAAACAAGGATATATCCACAATGTTTATGTGATCAATATAATCTTGCATGTTTTGTGTTTTTATTTTCTAGTCCACCCTATTTTTTATTGAAACTACACCCAATGGATTTTAATCCTTGGGGGTGTTTTTCCCCATCATCCCATTAGGAGGATGGATGGCTGACCACCCACTTTAGAATATCTATATTATCTTTGTTGTAACTTATACTAGTTTTCATGATTCATAGTCTTATACATATATTGGTGTATATGGATGTAATTTTTTATGGTTATTTCATACACATGTATTATAGATATAGTTTCATGTTGCCTAAAATATGTATAACGTGAATAAGATGGGATAAAATGAGGACCCTTTCTCAATTTATTGGCTATAATGGATTGAGGTATAAAACACGATGTATTAAACATGTTCTTTAGGTTATTTTAGATCTCAAAAACTATGTCATTACATTGTTTATGTAGAAGTGGATGTGTGTTTCCTATGTTACATATTGTTGTGCTTCAAATTGGTGTCGATGTTCTTGCCTTTTTAGGGTGAGTTAATAAGGATCTGTGAAATTATGGTAGAGCAGCCAACTAGTTGGTAAATGGTAGTGTGCTAGGATTGATATAATTTATTATATTATATTTCATTTTATATGATACATGGTGAGTGTATAAATGTTGACAGTGGTTTTTTAGTATATGACATTATGTGAAAATATAGATTAACTAGTTATTCATTGTTCTTTAGAATTATTTCATTAAATGTTTCAAAAGAGGATCTTGGAGGATTTGAAAAAGATTACATTTATTCTCACCATACGTATATATAAACTAATTACATGTCAGTTAGAGATGGTTTTTGATGATGTTAGTTAATAAATTCTTGGGGGGTTTCATGATTTTTTTGGTATTCGAGGCCATTATTGACTTAACATTATTTTGTTAATTGATATTTAACATTTCAGTTGTGCTATTTCTTGTTTGATATTACATATTTTGTATATTTATTTTCTTTTATAATTTATTTTGAGTATGATTTGGTTGTATTGTCTTATTTTTATCAAATATATGTATTTATATTATAGGGTAATTTATCCCATATGCATGTTTATTATGGCCACAATTCTAGTCACCAACCCATGGCCTCCTATGGGTAGGTTTCAGGGGACACAAAAAGAGTTCTCCCAATGCTAACCTAGTAGGGGTACTATTTTTGGTGTGGGGTTCATGGCATGAATCATTATCATAAGAGTCATTTTTAACCACTTGGAAAAATATTATAAACCTTTTTAATAACATCGAGGATCATATTCATAAAACCAACTAAAAAAAATTAATTAAAATAACCCTATGGTTGGACAAAAATATTATTATTCCCAAATGAATTTGAGTGAAATCTTGGAACAATCATCGAATAGTCTATAACATGCTCACCTGGTATTATATAGGACCCCTCATTGTATATGTTGCAATAGGACCACTCAACACTATTTTTAATCCCCGTTGTTGAAGATATAATGGGATAAAACAAAAATATATGAGCCACATGATCATATACTGTGTCATAGAACCACAACATGAATAAGGTAAATATAGTCTTCATTATTAAATTCTTTTTAAAAATTATTATTCTTCTAAAACCATATTTTAACATGGAAAAGAAATAAGATTCATGTCAATCTCATTGAATGATGTTTCACCCATGTAAAAATTTGTGTTCTAATAAAATTTACCTTGATACATGATTTACTCATGGAATGTAATTGGGTTCCATTAAAATCGATATAAATCATTATTAGCTTGTGGGAATGCAATGGGATCCAGAACAATCTCTTTGAAAAAATGATAATCCATCCAAAAAATTAACGACCATTGTATAATTACAAAATGTCCCCAATGGATCATATTTAATAAAATGGGTCAAAGGAATTTAGGAATGGAAATACAAAAAAATAATAATTAAATAAATCTGAATGATAATATATTATCTCTTTACAATATCACTTTTAAATACATAAATCAATTTAAAATTCTTATTCAATGAAAATAATTTAAAAGGCAGTAATTTAAAAGATATTAAAATAATATTTCAAAATAACAATGTAAACATCATATAGAGTCATCAGAAAAATGAATATCCTACATATTCTTTATTCCTAACATTCAATACTGAAACTGACATTTCCATGTAAAAATGTTACATACTACCTTGATTAGAATAATATTATTATATTACATTGAAAAAATTTTAAAGAAGAAATAATGTGTAAAAATGTCACCAATAAATAATTTTTAAATGGTTAATTTATTTTATTCAAAATGAACATTTTTTTTGTTGAAAACTGTTTTCCATCAGAATAGGGAAATGCAGATAGATTTTTATAAAAACGCATTATCAAACATGTTAAGTACCAAGTAGTGGAAAATTTGTGAAATTAAATTATAATAACAAGAATATCCATATGAGATGATATTTAATTACAATTATTTAGTGGTTTATCTTATATTTTATCATTGGAACTTAATCACAAAAAATTACAATTAACGATGAGACGGTAAGAAAAGGATATCACAACTTTTATAAGAGTGAATTATAATACCCATGATGGAATAAAATTTAATTAAACCAAAATTACAAGGAAATAAATGTAGATTGATGGTATTAAAATACAATTGTAAAGTACAAACACAATATAGAATATTATAGTTGTATAATAAAAAAGGCATCACGAAGAAGTAAAATTTTGAAAAAAAATCTTGTTCAACATTCATAACTTCGATAGCGTAATCCACATGATTGTGAGATTAACAATGGTATATGTAAATAAAAAAAATTAATTAATAATAATAATTATATAATATTATAGTCATTATACATAGATCAAAACAGAAATAATCGATGATCTGGAATATATATAACAGAAATTAAAGATATATTTTAAAAATACTAACCTTGCAATTCATTCGGAGAGAAGATTCATTTGTCTCATGTATAGTTGTTTTAATCATGTTATATACATAAAAAATAAAAAAATTAATATTTATTATATAATATATTGTTATTTTTCAAAATATTATCTAATTTATATTCATAATAATTAATTAGTTTCAATGTTTCCTCTTGGAATTTTCTTGTTTTTTAATGTTCGTTTTGTAATGAAAGATTCATTTCTTCTTAGTATTATATATATTCATCATCTCTTGAATAATATTCATGATATAATATGTTAATTATATATAAATTAAAATTTTAAATCCCATCAAGAATTGTTTTTATAATAAATAAACTAACATTCTAATCATTGAGATAGTTGGTCATATGTACACATGAATAACATTTCCATTTTTAAATGATCATTATAAAAATAAGTTACGTAAACAAGATAATACCTTAGACTTAAAACATTATAAAATATTGATTTATGTAAATAATTTTATATTGATTTACATTTAGGGTATTTTCTTGTATTTAGTTTAAGATAATTGGGATATAACTCAAATATAATAAATGAAAAATTACAATGTGGACACTTCTACTCAAAATCAATTTTTCCCATAAAAGAATTTTAAAATGATACACGGTTTCCTTTTATGTTAAATCATCATAATTTGTCCTTAATACCAATCATGTCTATATAATAGTATAATAAAATTAAATTTTGGTTTTTTAATATGAATATCATTAAGGGATACCCAATCTAAGAAAGTTGTTAGCCTTTTTAGGACATGAAAACCAATGAATACATTATCATTATGTAAAAATTTAATCCATTAATATTTGATAAAAAAATTCCATTGAAATTATCATCAATTAATGTCATCTTTTAAATCAAAATAGTATCATAAAATCCATCAAATCTTGGATAAAAAATAATGTAAACATGGGAAATATTTATATTTAAATGGAATAAGCTTGCAGTTGACTTCCATACACGTCACCCTTATAAAATTAAATAACCATTGGTTAACTTCTAAAACAATTCCATTAGAGGTTACAAAATAACAAACCATACTTGGATTATCATGAAACCAGTAATATTTAGTTTCTCACATATCCACTAGTCTAATTTCGAAGAACCAATATATAATCAAAACACATAAAATATTTTAATTTCCTTCATTTTACGAGAAAAATTTAATTTACACTAAGAATAATTAATTTCAAGATATATAAATAATAAATTCATGTTGAAATTCATTTTAAATACCAAAACGCCTAGAAAATATATAATGGTAAATTATTCCTTTTAAAAACATGATGTCTTGTTGATTAATATAAATATAAAATAATTGTAATGGCTTCATAGAAGTCATTGTGACCATAAATGTAAAAAAATTAGTCTTTCAAATGTTTGTAAAAAATTTCAAACAATCTATATATAAAACATAAAATTTTAATTTTTTATAATAATTTATGATATTAAAAAATCATGAGTCTATTTATGCACAACATTGAATAAGGTGGTGCATAACAGCGTAATATGCCTCAACGAAAGATGATTGAGAATATATCTGTAACCATGAGTCTAATTCCTCATATATGTTATTTATGTTTTAGAATAGTAAACATAATATTATAATTTAAATTCATTAAAACAATTTTCATGGTTATTATCCCTTTTTATACAACTTCATACCATGTTAAAACAATAAAAAAATTATTTATTTTCGCATCAAAATTTTTGATGATATTCTCTCCATGAGCCAAAATTGACTTTTCCAGGTTGTATATAGTAAAAAGTGTTTATTATTGCATAATATAGATAATAATATTTATTATAGAATAATAATTATTATACATTAATTAATATTTCTAAAGCCAAATAGAATATAATTATTATGAAAAAATAGATTACAAGACACTAAAGTACGTGATCAAGTTACAATCATTTCCATGAATAGAAATGAAATCGGCTGGGAGGTCATCACACCAGGTGAAGTCTTGATTGAACCCCCATGTTAGAAAGGACATATAAAACAATGTTTGCTTCTCGATACACATGTCTGATGATATTGTTTACTTATGTAAGAAAACAATGGAAATCCATCCAATGAGTAGTAATCGACCAAGAAAGATGAGATACGCCATTCCAAATAGAGTGCATGATGGTGGTCGAGCCTCTTTCAGTCCAGTTATTATTCAAACAAAAGTGGATTGAAATTTAAAAGAAATGAATGGAACCTTGCATCTCGGATTCTTGGGAGGTTGCATATCCACATTTTTTCATGAAGCGTCAAGGAATCTGCCTGATATGATTCCTAAATACCGCACGAAACCTTGTTGGACATAGGGTTCCCTTCTATGCACCATCAATATTGATTTTTATCCATCCATGTAGAGGGGCCCCCATAATACCACTAATGTGAGATTTGGTTGACTGATATTTTTGTTTAACGACAACCGTTTCAGGATACCAAAGTCGTGCATGGTGTTGTGGCGAGGAAGATTTTGTAAAATAGTAACATAATGTATATCATTAAGGACCTGCATCCATCATGCCTTAATACTGAGTTAGAAATTGTGATGGAAAATAGAATTTCTATAATACCAGATCACATGGTGGATTACAGCAACATTATAGTTGAAAGATTTATTGATTTGTTGAGAGCCTTCCATTTCATCAAAATATGTTAGTTGAGTTCTAATAGAGTCAAAAAACAACTATCTCCCATAAAAAATGTCAATAATATAGTTCCAAAGAGCAGAAACAGAAACACAAGAAAGAAAAAGCTGGATGGCATCTTCTCTATGATGACTGATGATTATACACTATGCTCCAAGATGGATACCAAAGTATTGATGAAAAATTTCAGTGGGAACTCTATAGTGAGCAGGATGCTAGATGAGATATAATCATGAAGAATTAATCCAAGGTTTGGTAAAATGTTTTACATAGTGGTAACCAATCTCAGAATCACAGAAATAATGATTATATAAAATTTATTTGCGGTGGAATACCATTGTGAGATTGTTCCCAAACTAAGATATCCATAGTGTGACTGATAGATAAATTTGGAATATTATACAGAATAATATCAAGGAGGTGATCATGTTGAATATTTAAAATATCTTTGATAGTGAATTTGTGGTTTTCAGTAGTGCAATCCATAGAAATCATATAAATTAATGGTGTCCCATCATATTTTTCCCTCAAAGTTACATGGAAGAGTCATGGGAGGCCATATATATGGAATTAATCGTAATTATGTTGAAGAAGCATTTTATGTAAGGAAAAATGGAAGAATTAATGAAACTAGATACTCTTAATAACTATATGGAGGGTATTGTGCATAAAATAAGGCTTCATTAATTTGAAGAGTAATTCTATGAGGAAATCTAGGAATATCGTGGACAAATAAAATTTAATTTTATATGTGATGAATTAATAATAAATAGATCGCTTTTATTAGAGACTACTGGGGTACACATTTATTTCTTCAATTTAATAAATTAATATAAATTTATTGCCTTCTAAAATTGGATCTAAATTGATTTAATAACATCATTGTATTATTATGTGTATAAAAATAATAATAAAAGGAATGTTTCATTTGTTTTTTATTAATTTTTTAATCACTATCTGTTTTTAATCCCTTGTTTTACTGTTTTAACTCTTACTGTGTTTTCATTAAATTTAAAATTTGATGGTTTATATAATTACAATGATGTGTAAAAAATATATTAAATGTGTAATTTATGAAATTTTAGGACTCATATTAATTAGTTGGATGAGTCTTATATCTTCTAGAAATTTTACTTCCCTTTATAATATATTTTATATTATAAAAACCCATTGGTGTAAATTTTTACTATATTAATTTCTTGATTTTTAAATTATATCATAACAACATTATATATTTCATAAATAATCTATTAACACATCTGTAAATAGTAAACGTAGTAGATATAATTTTTAGATGTCATTAAAAATAAAATATTTTATGTATTTTAATATTTATAACATCATTTATTTGATAGTTACTTTAACTAAACAATTACTGCAGAATAACTGTGGATATCATTAATTTAAATATTGATTCCCAAAAAACTAAAATTAAATTACATTAAAATGATAAAAATATATTATTTAAAATTAAAATATATTGTGAAATGTATATTTTATATAACTTCATATTAAAAAAAATTATTTTATTAAAAAAACTTATGAAAAAATGTATTTTCATTCAATAAAATATTAAAACTTTAATATAGTCATCAATGTTTCTACAAGATCCCACAAACAATTCCCAATTATTATATAGATGCATATAATTTTTCCACTAAATTGCAAAATGTTGTTATTTTTATTTTATAATTTTTTATAATATTATTTTTATCCTTAATAACTCAATTTACTCTAATCTATTTTGGAAAAAATTATTATGAATGTAACTTCATATATTGTCCAAAAATTAAAAGTGACCTAATTATTAAATCTGGAACATTTGATTCCAAATATTGAATACATTTTTCAAAATTCAAAACATTGTACAGTATGAAATTAATATAAAATTAATCCCTTTGAGGGATTAAGAAAACTAATTTTTAAATTAATAATGATCAAAATTTCACAAATAATATATATCCAATTCTAAGGTAATGTTAATTAAAATGATTTATAAAGGATTAAATAATAAAAATTAATTTAATTATACATTGTAACAATATAATAATATAATTTAAATATATTAAAAAATTGATGGAAATGTAATTTTGATCTAATATTTTGTATTATTAATAATTCATCAAAATATTAAGGTTCTTATTAAACTAAAAACAACCAATGAAAATTTTGAAATCTAATACAAAAATTTTAATTATGTATTCATATAGAAATTACTCCATAATTATTATTATGTTATAAATATCATACATAAACATTATATACTTTATATCATCTTTTGGAAAATACTTTTGGTTGGAACCAATTTCCTTCCATGGAAATCATTACTCCATATTTATGTCTTCTATAAAGAGAGAAGTTATTTTTATAAGTGAATCTTCCATGGATTGACTGTGCCCATGTTATTTTATGGTGTAAGGAATGAACAAATATTGGTGGCCTTTTATACATGAGGTTAGTGACACACTTGTAATTTATTTGAACGTGAGGATTCCACCCATGTATGAAATAATGTCACAAAATGCACACATATTTAACCAAACTTTAGGAAATAATGGATGATACCACAATATGAAATGAAAATTGGTATTGTAAATTTTTCTAATGTATTTGGCCACATCATTATAACACTTATCCTTTATGTGAAATCATTTTTAGAGTAATCACTGTAATAAAGTTTGGACAATTTTCACTAAAAAATATGGTAAAAATTTATTTTTAACCTAATATAATGTATAAAATATTTTAATTCGATATATGGAATAAATTTTTACAAAATCAATTCATATAAGTAGAATATATTTATTTAATATTAATCCCATGCTTTCAGAATGACGATGGGGCATTTAGTGGTTTATATTAAATAAAAACCATTTCAATATAAATTTTATGACTAATTATAATTTAATAATTCATCCTTAAACATTACATTTTCTGGTGATTTTAAAATATAATATACATTTTTAAATTCAAATCATTAATATTAGTTTATATTTTTATATAATTAGGAAAAAAAATTTCAAAACATAACCATATATTATATGTGCACAATTATACTAAATGATTAATTTTTCAAAAAAAAATTATAAAATAAAATATCTGTTTCTTTTTAGGATCCAATCATCCCAATTTTCCCTATGATATAATTATTTACTAATAAAATCATATTATTTCTTGAGATTATCCAAAAATATCATTAATTTACTTATAGGAATAGAGATTTCTAGTTCCGTAAAAATTTATTAAAACATTTTCATAAAAACATAATATTTTAATTTAAAATAGTAATCATCTATTCGCAAATATCGGTATCATAAATTTTTAATTTAAATCAAAATTCAATAAAATTTATTTAGAAATTCTAAAATATTAGAAGTTATCTTGAGACATTATATTAAATAAAATTATTACCAATGGAGTAACCAATATGTACACCCTCCATCACTTATGTTCCCAATGCATTTGAGGGGGCATGTAACCACTCATCCACTGTTTATCATGTAACCACATGTCATTTTTCATCATGTGACCACACATCATTGGTTTAAGACATAACCACCAATAATTATTTATCACATAACCACCTATCATTATAAATAATAATATGAAACCACAAAATTAATTTAGAAAATGAAAAATTGTTTTATAAAAACACTCTTTGAAGAATATGATCTTTTCATTTTGAAAAAATATTTCCTATAAAATGAAAACCATTTTATTTGAATGTAACCATATAAAATAGTAATGAAATATTAAAAATATTGATGTTAAAATAAATTATAGAATTATATTTACTCCACTTATGTATTAAAAACACCGTTTAAAAAAAGTAACCTTAATAAAGGTTTTATATATTTATGTCAACTACATGTATAATAACATACAAGTGGGCAATAATAAAATTGATGAACTCTTTTTATTCAATTTAAATCATCATAAAAATTGATTAAATATATATTATTACATGAAAAATAAATATCATTCTAAATTAATAAATGAAACAATCACAATGTATTTTTTTAACATAATTAATTGAAATTGGGTTAATAATTCCATTAAATCACATTCAATATCCATAATTCCTGATCACAAATCTAGTATAATTGTATAATGAATGTTATTAACTCATTAAAGAACTACAAATTTTTTTTATTGCTACAAATTTGTTTATATATCCTCTTACGACTCTTTCATTAATAAAGTTTCGTTATTTTAATTATTTCAAGTAACCTTGTTTCATGGTTTCGGGATACATTCATTATTTTAAACTCATATATGTTCTTGTAAAATTACAATAATTCTAAAAAAGTAGAATTAAATGTTATTAATTACCTAATATATGTTTGAAAAGTCTAATTGGTAAATCTTCTCATACATGATGATTGTTCATTAGATATAATTTAAAAGATATATGTTTAGTTTTTTTACATTTTTTTGAAAAACACAAACTAGTTTCATGTTATATAATATATTTTTTTATATTATTTCAAAATGATTAAATATTTAATAATACTCCTATTTCAATATAAATTAATTAAAAGGAATATTTTATGATCATCCAAATAGGTGGTAAGGAAAAACAAAATATCATTATCTTCTAAGATGGTTAACCATTATAATTTGGAAAATGGTTCTGGTTTATTGATTAAAAGGAGATAACCAAAAATATATATGTATTATATATTAAAAAATAGAATAAAAAACCATTTTATAAATGATTTTTGAGTTCAAATTAATTATTTTATGATGTATGTGAAGAGAAAGTAGATAAATAAAACAAAATAAGAGAGGTTCTTTTAGATAGTTAACTCACAGATGTCACCTCTTAGATAGACCCCTTGAAGAATTTTAGTTGGTTTTATAGTGTAACCAGAAAAATTGAAAATAATGAGATTGAGTTAGAGTGGTTTTGGTAGATATGTTTTATCTTCATGTCAACTAAGGAAAAGTTTTGTGTTGATTTGATATATATATATATATATACTAGAGGTGGGGTGGAATTAAGTGATTAAATATTGATTATTTTATATTTATATATATCCATAAGGATGTGGAATTAATATCCATGACATTGGATGAAAATTAGGGTTAAAATGGTTTTATATTGATGATAAAAAGATAATCCACACATTAAATACTTTATTTTTTTATATATTTACACTTTAATGTTTAATGCTTAACAATTTTCATTATTTTACACATTATGCATAATTTGTTTCCCATATTAAATTTTTCATGCCAAAAAATGAAAATGATCTTAAAACATAATTTTTATATTCCGAATCCAAATATGGAATCCATTTTTCCAAATTAATTTTATATCATTTGAAATAATATATTTAAACTAAACACATAGACAGAACAAAAACGTTGGGCTATAAAGTGGAAATGTTCAAATGCATACAACGTTATTAAATACAATTTCATTTTGAAACTTATTACAATGAAATAAATTTCATTTTATTATTTAAAATGTTATTAATAATAACTTAAATAAAATTTAAAATATAAATTTATCATGTAAAAAAATAAGATGAATAAACAATTTTTTATTAAAAAAATATCATTTTCACAATTCTTCAAAAAATGAATCCTCTTTAAAAAATACAAAAATTTATCCATAAGGTAATTTTGATATAACACATTGAGAAAAAAAATTGTATTTTTAGATAGTAATTTATAAAAGTGTAAAAAATATATTTAATATAGTTTTAAAATAAAAATGAAACAAAATTACTTCTTATATATGTATATATGTAAATGCTTAAAATTATTTTTATTCATATCAATGTCCTATCAAAAGTATAGGATGAATTTTCAATAAATAATTCTGAATATATTAAATATAAATTTCATTAATATCATTTAATAATAATTATTACTTGAAATAAATAAGACTAATAAATTTTAAAACAAGTTATTATATCGCTACCTCAGTTGTTAATTGTCACAAATTTCCAGAAAAAGCATTATCATATTTTTATTCAGTTAAAAATACGTGTGGATGTTTTTCCCACATAGATTTTTCATCAACAAAATTTTGTTTCATCAGCAACATAGTTTATCCACAAAATCCTTAACTCGGTGAATTACATAGTTTCACAAACCATTCTCATTAAATTTAAGAATATTAACATGATATTCAATATATTAATTGATATCTTACAAATAAATAACATGATTCCACAAAAAATGAGTTGAATCCATGTTATACTTTTATAACATTGAAACCTGAAAACATTTGTCTACTAGCTATAAATTCAATGAAAATAAACTCAGTATGAACCTTATCCATCTTTCACCATAATATTATATGGTCCAATGAACCATGGAAACAACATTAACTTCATAAATAATTGTATAACTGTTTTCCAGGTATATGTTCTTTGAATTTCATGACCATTGACATCAAAGTATATATATTTCTTTATATTACATGTATAGATTGAATTTTAGATAACTTCATAAGTTACTAAATTATCTTCATGTTATCCACCATTACCTATACCATTTCTAGTCCGAAATATAATCATTCACATACATCATACCTAAATAATGTAGTTTGAAATTCAATTTTTAGTAATTCTTCATAAGGTTCCACCTATATATTAGAATGTATAATGTTATTAGAAGAAAACACAACCAAATAATGTGACAAATTCCATTGACCCTATTAATTCAACGAACAAGATCAAAGCATACCATCCTTTGTATATGTTCCTCACATAGACCTTTTATTAGAAAAAAATTAATTCTACAAATTAATTTTGATTGTAATTTATTTATTAGTAATTTAAAAAAAATTGAAGTTACATTGGGATCACATTCTGATGAAATGGGGAGGGTAACACTATGTAACTGAACAATATACATAACACAAATTTAAATATATGATCAAATGATATATTGTTTCAAAATAGATGTAATTGGGATGATTTTACAGTTGATCAACAATATCAAAAATTTCATTATTACATATTGATGAATTTTGGAAATATCTCTCTATAATCCATTGATATATTTCCACATTTACACTCAATTAATATAAATGTTTAAATCATCTCGTTGAGTAGTTTTCGTTACTCTATATCCTATTGAAATTTCAAACACTATATTTGAAATTGAGAAAAAATTATATTCATTACATCTAACGAGTATCACACTCAAAGGACTGTGTAGATCTTTGTGATGCAAGGATAAATGTAAAAAAGGAAAATGATCTATAGTAAAAAACTCATTCCTCATGATATAATCATGAGGAACACATAATAAAAATTTCCATAACTTTATACATATTCTTATTCAATATTAAATTCATGAAACATTCCATTTTTAAAAATAACATCATTTTTCGATAACTATTGTTCATCCTTATTAACATGCTTAATTATATTTAATCTTGATTATTACATTGAATAATAAAAAAATAGAGTTTGTAAATGTATTTTGAACCGTAATGAAAAATTCATAAAATTAATAACCAAATGTTCTTAATCTACATGTGACATGGATAATGAAGATTTATTTTTTCAACTCAAAGAATGAACCACCATTTATTAATTTCTAGGATGATAATGAGTTTTAAATTTATAATCCATGTGTTTTTCTGGATAATTTTTCTATCTCATATTCAATTCCTTCTGATGGAATATATACATAAATATTTTTTTATCAATATATATATATATCAAACCATACCCCATAAAAATGATTCTTCAATATTTTTAAAGGTAAAACCAGAGTATATAATTCCAAAACTATATTTTATAACATTTCATATTATGATTTAATTGTCATAATTAATATGAAGTTACCTAATAATTCAATATCATAATGAAACCATGTCAATTTTATAAAGATTCACCATATATAACCATATACGCATTTCCAAAGGGTAGGTAAAAAACCAAAGTAGTTACCAAAATTATATATAATTAATTGAAATATTAATAATATTATTTTTTCATGATAAATATAACTATTTTTGTTTTTAACATATTCACGAACCATTCTAGTTGAGCTCATGTCATGACTAGGACATGTTGTGACAGAGTGGTATCAGATATTCGTTGGGTCTACCTTCAGACAAAGATTTTATGAGATTGGTTTGGGGAAACAGTGTCATGACTATTGAGCATGGAATTTAGGTCTGGGACTCAGTGTTTGGTGTAGGAAGCCGACATATCCATACTCTCAGACTCTAATAACATGTATTTCGAACTGGTCTAAGAAAAAAAAAATTAACCAAAATAATAGTAAATACATCATATTGGTATGTGTTGTGTCTTCAATGTCACTTTTGTCTATTATCCAGATATACACAAACACCATGGTAAATATTGTTTCTATACATAATTTCAATGTAACAAATACCCTCTAGAATTTATTACCTTGATCATGATGATGACACCCTTGTGACGAGGCATCAATTCATAGATTAGTTTCCCATGTGTTACCTCAAGGTGGTGAACTTGTTATACCACCACCAGTGGAGCACCATGTGGAACCTACAGTACCGAATGATGTGGTGCACATGATAAGAAATTATCTATGAGTTTTAAAGATAGATACCCATCAGGATTAGTGCCTAGACAGACCCTCCGGCGGCTGAGTACTGGCGTGAGGTCGAGACCAGTGTTTTCTATATAGTGAGGACATCATCAGACCGTACGAGGATCCTAGGAGAGAGCCTCTTACAGGGATCAGTGGGACAGTGGTGGTGTATGACGATGTAGACTCATGATTAGGAGTTTTTTCATGGATGGTTTTCAATAGACTCTTTATGGAGGAGTTATATATGGGTACGCTGAGAGATTATCATATCTAAGAGCTTCATATGCTCTAGTAATTTAGTTTAACGGTGGATGACTATTCATTGAGTGAAACCAACATCAAAAGGTACTCCATGGATATGGTCAGTGATATATACATTATGGCTCATACCTTCGAGTGATGTCTGTGATGGGACAACAGAGATAGTATCATTCCTCTATGCATTTCGACTAGTGCAGGAGATCATAAGAGCGTTTGTAGTTAAAAAGATTCGTTTTTAAGCATAGACTGACTGTAGCAGTCAGCAATATGGAAATAGGTGCCGCTACCTCGAAAGAAGGGCGCCGATGTCAGGCACATGGATCGTGATGTGGGAGGCATCATAGGAGGAACCATGACATGGGATTTGCAGTCCAGTGATCTCAGGATGGATCTAGTCATCCATGGGATATATGATGCTATGAATGCAATGGTAGAGGAAATCTTGTTAGTTATTTTCCAACCCTTCGAGATCTTGATAGATAGGTAGTGGATGGATCACTAAGGTAGAGGCCAAGAGTGGATCGGGTAGACCCACTATGTGGAAATCATGGGAGAGGAGTGGGGAAAATTGTGGGAGGTGGCAGTCACTTTGTTCTACATCCACCAACAACTGAATATTTATTCACTAGCCTCATTGAACTAGTGTATAGGGCTGAGGGAAGATACATGAGGTTGAGGTGTATGACCCTGGAACTATAGAGATGATCTGAGGTACGATATGTGTCTTTATTAAAATAGATGTTGTACTCATAGACAAAACATCCAGTCATCTTTCCTAGCCACATGTTAGGTGAGAAAGAATGGGATTCAGGTAGAGCCATTGACATGACCCTTACTCTTTAATACATCTATGATACAAGACTCGATGATCATGAATATTTTATGAATGTGTGATCTGGCCGATGGAGGAGAGTATTCTTATTGGTACATATTTAATGTAGCATCGATGCCTTGCGACGTTATTCTCCGTATTGATTTTTTTAACTTTTATCCATTCAATGATTGACTGCTTTTTGATAAGAGTGAAATGATTCCATATTGATGGAAAGAATTTTTCATTTGATGGTTAAATGGAAGACCAATCAGGAATGAATGATCTCATGAAAATGATGGTGGAGATGATCACTCAATAGTTAGCTAGACTTATCATTATACTAGAAAATTTTTTGACCTTATAGTTACCAGAAGTAGTGGTAGAGTATGAGGATGTCTTTCTAGAATATGTTAAATGATTACCTCCCCTCTAAAATATAAACTTCTTCATAGAAAAATACTCATGATTGCATCGATATCCTTGTCAGAATATTCGATTACTTCCATAGAACTTTTAGACTTGAGGATGAATTTAGAGTATTTTTATAATAAGTTCTTTGTAAGACCTTGTGATTCTCCCTGGGAATCCCCACTTCTATTTACCAAGAAAGTAGAACATATATTGTGGCTGTACGTGGAGTACAGTCGGTAGAAATATTTCATGATAAAGAACAAGTATCCACTACCAAGGATTGAAGACCTCTTAGATCAACTGAGAGGGGAATGATGGTTCTATAATGATGATCTTTGATTGGGTTACCATCAGTTATGAGTATAAAATGGGAATATATTGAAGATAGAATTAAAATTCTCTATGACCCCTACAAATACCTGATGATTACTATCAGTGTGAGGAACACCATATTAGTGTTCATGGGACATATGAACTGGATCATCCAGTCATATTTAGACCAGATCCTAGTAGTTTTAATCATTGACATATGTGGGTACATGAAGTTAGAGTAGGAGAACAAAATACACCTACAGGTGGTTCTAGATTTACTCCAAGAGAACTATAATTTCTGTAAGCACATGATGTGATTCTACTATGTACAAAAGTTCCACATTTTTTTGTCATGTTATCATAGTAGATGGAGTAGCAGTAGACGTAGCCAATGTCTAGGTGGTTTTAGAATGGGATCAACCTCAGGGTTTGGTAGAGGTTTAGATCATCCTTGGGTTAGAGGGTTACTACAAAAGATTTATCCTGGATTTATCCTGGATAGGTGTACTGATTATAGCCATGACTTGGAATTTTCATCCTTTTGTTTAGACAAAGAAAATCCAGTAGGCTTTCTAGTAGTTGAGGATGATATTGACAAGCACACGAATCTTGAGAATGCCAGAAGAGTGTTTTGAGTATGTATTTTTCTATGACACATCAAGGATCACACTTGAATTTGTCCTAATGTCGAGTAGGAAATTATTTCTTATTGTTCATTCTATCTAAAGCTGCATGATATGAACAACAAGACCCATGATCTTGAGTTGGATGTTGTATTATTTTATTTGAAGATACAGAGTAACTAATTTAGGGTAGGAAATATTATCATATACTCTAACCACAAGAGCCTAAAATACATAATCTCAAAAAATGATCTGAATCTGAGGTAGAGATGATGACTAGTGTTCATCCTGGATTAGGACTATGATATCTTTTATACACATAGTATGAGGAACACTGTGGTAAATAATCTAAAGAGGAGATCGAGTTTGCAGCTATTGGTCGATGAATTGCAGAAGCTATCCACAGTATAATTATCATTCATGGATAGAGATTGTGAAAATTCTCTCTATTCAATTGGTGTAACCCCTATAATATTACAGTGAGTATGGGAGGAACAGCTAGGGGATGTCAACTATGAGACATCACATTCTATGTTATCCAAAAGTCTAGATCCTTTTTGATAATCGATAGTGAGGATTATGTCGTCCTTTTCAGTGGACACACAGTTGTGCCAGTGGAATTGAAGTAGGAGGTTATATAGGTGTTTTCTAAATCCCAACTAGTGGTACATCGGGAGTGGAAAAAAGTACCAGCACATCCATTGTCAGTTCTTATGGATATTTATGAATAGTTGTTAATAGATTTCATTTCATGATTCCTTACATGCCAGTACGAGAAATTTTAGAATAAATTTCTAGTGGGGTTATCTCACACTAAGAAGTACATATGTCTATGTAGAATGGAATAAGAATGGACATTCTATTATGTATATCACAAATTTCTATGGTATATAAATCTATCTGGGTGATCATTGACTGATCACCATATTGGGCCACTTCCTTCCTATCAAAGGGTTGATTTTCATCGAGATCGTGGGACGACTCTATGAGCTTGAGATTATTAAGCATCATGGTCTTAATTAAATGATAGTTTCAGATCACGATGCTTGTTTCACATATTGGTTGGGGAAGACATTATAAGAAGTGTTTGGAACTGAGCTACATTAGATCATAGTGTTCCATCCAATGATAGATGGTCAGACATAGAGAACAATTCAGTTTTTAGAATATACATTGAGGGACTATATCGTGGAATATTTCACAGTAGAGAGGCCCATCTACGACTGTTGGTAATCACGTATAACAACACCTACCCCTCCACCATTAGTATGGCACTGTTTGAGGCTTTATATGGGTGACCCTTCTAGTCACTTTTTTGCTGGATCGACCACAGAGATTCAAAACTCATGGTTCAAATGATGGGGTTATCTACCACCAAAAAGGTGCAGATTATCTATAAGTGTATGAAGACTTCACTGAGCCCACAAAAGATTTAAACTAACACATGGTGGAGACCACTGGAGACAGAAGAGAGATACAATGTCTTCCTTTCAGTATCACATCATCGAGGGTAGTGTAGATTTGACTGCGGAGGCTAGTAGTATCCTAGCTTCATCATCCCATTTCATATATTAAGAAGAGTATGCAAGGTTGCATACCTCCTAGATCTACCTTCACATTTTCACCTGGTACATTATGTCTTCTAGTTGTCTCAGTTTAGGAGGTACATGCATGACCCATCCTACATCATTGATTGTGGCGATCTAGACATGAAGGATGTAGAAACCTTCACCATGCACTCTATGGAGAAAGATGTTTGATATGATAGGATTTTTAATAGGTGATATATCCATCTAGTTTCTCTCCAATGACATCTTGGGAATCTCTAGGATGGCACGTGGGAGCAGGTGGCTCAGATTCGAGTGTCTTACCCACATCTATTTTAGTTTAATTTCTTTTGGAATTTTGAATATTTAAAATCCCTAAGGTGTGGATAGTTTAATGTCTCATATTTTACATTTATTATTTTATAATATTATATTGAATATTTATGGGATCATTCTTTTTGATGTCCTACGATTTTGAGCCCATGAGTTCCTGATATAAATGATTCAATGAATTAAACATTTAAATAGCACAGACGATTGTTTTTCTGAAAAAATAGAATAACATTAAAATGGGATCCCCGATCTGAAATATGAGGGCACACTTTCATTAAATGTAGCATCTTTACCTTTTTTGAGGCCTGACATCGACTGGAGCAAGTCACAATTAGATGTTATTTATTGGAAATTTTAAAATAAATAAAATATATCCAATGGTTTATTTTATTTCAATGTTTACATAATGCGCGAGAACAATAATGTGGATTTATATAAATGGGAACCCATGGATAGGGTCGTAACCCTGAAAAAGTTCCCTAGAATTCTCTAGTACATTGGATTAGAGCCACCCAAGAGAATTCTTGAAAGACAACGATGAAATGTGATGCATGGATTGTTATGCGTAGAGATAGAATCATGGCAAGAGACTTCTCTCCATCTTCATCAATGATTAGGGGAGGGGTGATTATTTTAATTTTATTATTCCTCATTATATGATTTAAATGAAATATTTGGATCAACCCACAAACAGGTTGACCTAAACAACATTTGTTCTTACTGGAGAGTTTGTTATTGGCTCTATTTTAGGGAATTGATCAACATTTTATTTGATTTAATTTTATTTGATCTATTGGATACATGTAATGGGATATGATCAATGTTGTGATGAAAGAAGGATGAGGATTATTCCTCATTCCATTTTGAGGATTTCTTCTACCCTTATTACCATGCGTTCTTTGTGTTCTCCGTGGGGATATGAACAAAAAATCATTCTGAGTCTATTTCAAAATGCAATAGTCATGAATGGTAGATTCGTCATCTTGAAGACGTCGCATTGGTGAAACATCCATGGTGGAGGGTGAAGTAACTCGGATTGGGGGAAATCATTCTTCAACGGTTCATTGTGCAGATGAATCGAACATGTTTTCATGGTCTATCGAAGGTCCGGAACAACTGGAATAATCTTAGTAGTGATGAATCGACCTTGGATCATTAGTATAGTGGAAAAATGGCTAGATTGATAATTGGAGGATCTCCTGAAGCACCGAATGATGAACCTATTATTATAGAAAATTGAATGGTACTGAACATGTAGTTCAGA
This sequence comes from Viscum album, assembly GCA_963277665.1. Classification (NCBI taxonomy): domain Eukaryota; kingdom Viridiplantae; phylum Streptophyta; class Magnoliopsida; order Santalales; family Viscaceae; genus Viscum; species Viscum album. The sequence continues at coordinate 476,207,102 of OY728147.1, read as the reverse complement.
CTATACAGCATGTGGTCCTTGTTGAGATAGAAAAAATTTTACAGTTGACTTTTAGAGATAACACGACATGTGGTAGCTATAACATAAAATGTGGGTCATTACATGGGACTTAGTGTGTATCATGGATGATAAATAGAATTGCGGGGGAGTACACAACATGTACTACACTACACAGCCTAACCATGACAGTTACATGGGTTTCACTAGGTACAAGTACACAGGTCAGCAGACATGGGTTGATGCCATGTACAAGCACATGACCAGCATACATGGAGCATCCCCTGGATAGTAGGACACTACATGTTATTCTATGGAACACTATTTTTGTAACTATCTACATGAAATTTTCTTTGACATGGGTCGTTGCACACTGGTAGTGACAAGAGTCAAAGGACACGATGTGTGAGATGTGTACATGTCTTGTACTTTTATGTACATTGAATGATCTTCTTATGGAATATTCCATGGTAATGTTTCCTTTGGGTTATTTACCTCTTACCACATTCCCTATGATTTTCTGGTGTAATTTCCATACCCATGAGTATGAACACATTAGCAATACATTCTTCAAAGAGTCAAAATCCCTTAGTTAGGCTATGAGTGAGATCTTATACCAATTATTGACCCTAGGTAGAGTCTAATATCAACATTTCCAATCCTACATGCTTCTGATCCTCTACATACTAGGTGAATATGGATGTGTTTCTGTATAAAAAAATTCCTTATCTGGGATCCTAATTAATGTATCATGATAGTTTTCCAATCATGAGTGTGTTCTCATAGAATGTGTGCATCTCTTTAAATTTCTGATCTATTAGTGCGTCTGTATCTCTCTCAAGAAATTTCCCGATGTACGCACATCTTAGATGGACATCATCATTGCTACCAGACTTATAGAGTGTGTTCTCGCTAATGAGTGGTTCATGGAATCTTATTATTGAATCCCTATAGTGGGTATGAATTCGTCATTATTTACCTCTAGAATACATGTTAGGTTTTGATTATATTTGGATATTTTTCTATTTTTATATATTTTCTATACATATACTGTGTACAGTTGATTGTACCATTACTTTGTGTATTGTTTTTTGGTTTTCGGGGTCATCTACTAAAAATTGTTATGCACACCCCAGAATGGTCTATTCCTGCATGCGTTATGTTTTGTGAAGATGAGAGGTATTTTAACGGATTCTAGGGAAAACCAGCACTCGACCAAGATTTTTGAGATTCCTTAACGGAGGAGGTGTCCCTACAACAATGATAAAAATTCATGTACCTATTTCTCTCATACAGGTTGGACTATGTTGTTAGAAAATTCCTTCTTTTTGTGGGCCTATATTCTGCCCTAGTTTACATTCAACAATTTACATTCTATTGTACTCTATTGGTTGATTTTAGTTGTATGCATGCACATTTTTCCTTGGTGTTTCTTTTCATTTCAGCATTTGTGGGCATAGAGGTGTGTGTGTGTGTGTGTGTGTGTACATGTACTAAGGAAATGCCTCCCTTATTAGTGATATTCCAACTTAGTGTTAGTCACCAGCACTCGGCCAATTTGAGGATTTCATGGGGAGTCGTGTATCATGCCTAATTGGTAATGGTCTTCACAAACATAGTTATAGGGATAGATAAACATGAAATATTTTCAGTAAATCACAAGTAAAAGCCTATATATCATAAAATACCTATATTATCAAAAATATTTTTTGTGTATGGTCATTAATCAACAACTTCATTTGGCGGTATCAAATGTTATTTTTTATTTACTAATAAAGTTCCCATGAAATTAAATCTATTATATCCAAAAAACACAAATTCTAAATTTTCCATAAATTATTTTTAGTTTGAATAAATATCCTAAAGTATTTTTTATGATACTCAATATTTTAAAAATAAACCCAAATATAAAAAAACTAAATATATATATATCTAACATTTTATAGGAAACATTATTCATGAAATCCATTAATATAGCCGAGGAATATTGAAACTCGAAGGGTATAACTATGAACTCATAATTCATATATGTAGTCTGAAATGATGTCTCTAAAATATATAACTTATTCAAATTAATATGATGGTAACCCATCTATGGATCCATCATTGAAAAGTACTTGTCTCCCTGGTGTTGATCAATGAAATCATCAATATGATTTAATGGTTACTTTATCAAAATATGATTTTATATAAGGAAATATAAATAATTTAATTTCATTTACCATTATAATTTTTTAATAAACAACAAAATAGCACTCGGTGGTGATATTTAACGATGAATAACACATTTATATAACAACTCTTGAAGTATCATATTTTTAGTTCCAAAAGTAATACAGTTTTCATTTTCTAAGAGGGTATTGAAATTAGATTCACATTAGGCAATATTTCAATAATATACACAACCACTCAATCACGAAATGTACCATGAAATTAGTCTATAAAACCAACTATGTGTTCATTATCTAGTGTAATTTCACTAATCATAATAGTTATATTTTCATATTGACATTTTTATGTAATATTTTCCTCAATTTATAATCATTCTACCTTTTTCATTGTATGATATTCAATATATGAAATTTTTGAACAATACATTATTAACTCATCACTATATTTTAACATGGGAAATTTAATTCAAATATATGAAGAAAATAGACGGAAACTACACTATCGGTAGTTCAACAAGATTTGATGATGGGGTGTTAAAATAATTTTTGATGTTTTATTAAAATTAATTAAGGAAATATCTAAAACATTAAAGAAATGAATTTTACAAAATAAAAAATGTTTTTTAGATAATTTTAATAAAAAATTAAAATTCCATTTACTAATTAATTTAACACTCTGTCAATAATAAAATTATTAGAAAAATATTTTTCCACACCCATCTATTGTTATTTTGTTGGTCCCCCTAGTGACCATCATTGTGAACCCATTATCCTAATTTCCCAACTCATTTAAATTTTCATAACTCACCATCATATTTTCATAATTTCTCTAAACATTATCCTTATTGACATGTGAAATGTGACCAAAATTTATACATATAACGAATTTCACTGACATTGAGTTACATTCCCATGTATACTTTATACCACACTTTTCCTAAGATCGAAATTATATTTTCTTACCTTTAAATTTCATTGATTAATTTTTTCAAAATCTCTTCCTATATGAATTTTTCTTATTCATTTAATAAGGAAGAACATTTTAGTCATTAAAATACATTTAATAATTTTATAGATAGACTAACTAGATAATAAATAATTTTAATTTCCCATGACGTGAAATTATTTTATAAAATCGGTTTCAATATGAATATGAACTACTTGCATTACAATTTATCTCACGAACAAAATATGTTACATACATTGTCAGTCATTCCTAATTGGAATTATATCCATCTACAAAATACTCTTCCATTTTCCTCAACTGTTGAAATTGTATCACTATTCTACAAAAAATAGTCTTTAGAAAAACAATTCACCGTAATATTGTCTTTAACCATAAAATTCCACCTTGAAAACAATAAGCAGTGATGGTTACCATTTGGAGTTTTTATCATAACATTTATTGAAATGTAATTTTATGTGATCTAGATTATACACATGATATCACTCGATCAGAGGTTCCAATGAAATCTAGTAGATATTTCCACATAAAATGATTCACTTATAACAGATTACTATATATTTGATCCAGTGTATCCCTTTCATTGATTCCACCACCATTTATTGATTTTTTCAACTATGCCATCATGGAAAAAAAATTCTATTCCAAATCCTCCAATCTCAGGATACTGATTTGGAAGGAAGTTATCCCCCCTGACTCCTTCTAAACATAGAATCAATGTTTTATCTAAAGAAACCCATTATGAACAAACATGTATTATACAATGTAACATTGTGATCAAAAAATTTAATTTTATAAAAACATAATCATAATGTAAAAAAATATTATTATTACATTAACTATATAAAAACCCAATATTTTATATTATCCATTCTATAATACCCACTGGAGGGACTCAACCACAAAAATTATATAGTCTATTGATTTTAAATAATAATCTACAATATTTTATTATGATGAAAAAATTTATTGTAATATTTTATTAAATTTTTTATAACACTTGAATATAAACCAATAGATAATCTTTATATCCAATACTTCCTTAAAAAATCTGTAAACTAAAAATATAAAAAAATTTCGAATCAAATTCTCAAAATTTTCTTAATCATCTCATCCTTGTATCTATTATCCATTAAATCGAATGAAAATCCTTTTACAAACTTAGATGAGAATAATATACCAGTAATGGATATAAAGGAAATAAACTCATTCTTCCTCCAGAAATCCTTAAATTCATTTTCATAAAATCATATACTTTTATTCAAAAAATAATATATTTTTCAATAAGATAAATATACTGCCTTTATAATGTCAATAGATATTCAATAAAAGTAATTAGAACACAAAACAATGTTACAGAGTGGCATGGAAATAATTTTACCTCTCATTCATAAAAATATGTTTACCAATATGGCCAACATCCATCTTCAATGTACTCAATGACTGAGATGTAATCATGTAACCACATGTCCATAGATTAACACCAGACCACGATCAATTTCTTTATCACATAACAAAATGTAATTTCATTATCATTTTTTTTCATGTAATATATTTTTTATTTTACCATCATTCATTATAAATAATTCCCAATAACAATAAAAAATTAAAAATTAATGAAAAATTCTATTACCATAACATTATTTAATGAAAATGAACATTTAATTATGAATTCACAAATTTGGAAAATCCTCACATACACGATGGAGGATATATTATATTAAATTAGCCATATAAACATATAAGGTAATAATTAAAATATTTATGTAACATGAAAGTAGATAAATCATTTCATACCATATATTTAATAATTTTTTTTGGAAAACAGAGACATAAAAGATGAGTTTTAAAATAATATCCTTCTCAAGTTTTAGATACTATATGTGAGGATAAATGAATTGTATCAATGGTTTTTATTCCTAGTAAATCAAATGAAGACAAAAGAAAATAAAATATAAGATATTTAAAATTCAAATCACAAATAATAATAGAATATTACAATTAATATATAGACGATTAAATTGTAGAACTGAAATTAGGATTGAATTTCATTACCTATTTTTCATATTATTTAAAAATAGTTAACACAATTGAATAATTGGTTTAAATAATGTTATTAACTCATTAATAAAATTTATAATATTTATAATATCTGAAATGATGTTTTTATAAGATATTATGACCCGATCATTAACAATATTTTGTTATATTAATTTTTTAGTTATATTCATGTCTTGGTTTCAACAATAATTCATTTTTTAATAATTTATGGATTTTATTGTCAAAATGAATACTATAGTAGGATAGTAATTAAATTATATTAAATAAATTGTATAATTTTATAGAGTCTCATATTTTACTTTTAATTCTTATATGATTATTATATATAAGAAAAAATATAATGATTAATGTTCAGTTTATTTGGGCTATTTTTCTGATCATTGCATAATAGTTTCATAATATTTTATATTAAATGTGTATAATAGATATAGAATATAAAATAGATTATAATAGACATATTTAAATTTATGGTATTCTGAATTATACATTTATGACCATCAATTGAGGCAGTAATGGAAAATATAAAAAATTATCTATTTAAATGGTAAACTATAATAATTGGGAAAATTGTTTTATTTAATTCCAAAAATTGAGAAAATAAATTTAAATAATTATATACATTAAATTTAAAATGTTAACACAATAGTATGTAAAATATTATGTAGTAATCATGACTTGATTAAAAAAGTAGGATATGAGAAAATAGTAGAGGAAAATAAAATTAGAGTGGTTCTTTGAGAAAATTGCTTCTTGGATATCACCTCCTTCAAGAACCACTTATGGACCATGGATTTAGTATTTTTGTGATAAAATCTACAAATTAACTTATGGATAGTGAGGATGAGATTTTTTTATAGAGACTTAAAAAGTTTCATATATTTTTACGAGAAATGGGTAGGTCAGGGGTGGTATTTATAAATTTTGATGGGTGGTTTTAAGTGATTAAGTAATAATTATTTGAAAATTGTAGCTGAAAACATAGAGGTGGAATTAATTTATAGTATTTTTTGGAATAACTAATTATTTAGAGGCTGGTTAGAGTTTTTAAATATTTCAAACACACATTTAATGTTGTATTTTTTAATTATTTTATGCCAATACTTTTTAACATTAACATGTTTCATTTTTTTCCTATAATGTAATAATTCTTTTACCATGTTTAATTTTTTTTCCAAAAACTAAAAATTAAATTAAAATATATTTTGAAACATATTATTCTAAATATGTCCTAAAATTTAACGAATTCATTTCATTGAATTATAAATATTATATTTAAATCTATTCCAATATAAAAAACAAAAAAATGATTTAATGTAAAAAATATCAAATTTTTATAATAAAGATGTATTCCATTTCAATATGAAAATAAATACACTAAAATAAATTTGATATATTAATTTATAAATAAATTAATTTAATATTAAACCAACAAAATATTTAAACTAAATATATTAACACATTAGTTGAAAATATAGTTTTCAAGAAAAATTCTGCATTTCCACTATTCATAAAATTGAAATTATGTAAAAATATATAAAAATAATATAATTAATAAATTATCATAGAAAAAATGATGGTTAATTATTCAAATAATATTTTTCAATTTTTAAAAATATATATTTTGAAATGATTCAAAATATATTATCATAAAAAATCAATTTAGATTAATATAACATTTTATGAATATAATTTGATTTATCACTATATTATTCCAATTATATTAATTTTAAAAAAATTATTCAAAATTTACTTGTATATAACAAATAAATGTCTTTATAATCATCTAGAAATATTGATTAATCTAATTAATGAATGATAATAAAGAGAAAACAAATTGTTGTATCTGTACCTACGTAGTTATAAATAATAACTACATATGACTCAATTAAAATTCAAATATACACAGTCTATCAATTTTATAAAAGTTATTCTTAATTATGTGTTATTGTAATTAATTAAAATTGAGAAATAATATGTTATTATAAATATTGTATAGAAAAACATGTTATTAAAACAAATACCAATGTCAAATTAAAAACCTTTATAATGATAATTAAATATAGTATTGTTCACTATTCCCTAAATATAAAAATCCTATTACTATATTTAATTTACATAATTTATTTAAATGGACATAATTTTAGAAAAAATAAGTATTGTTCACTATTCCATGAATAATAAATATATTTTGTAAAATCATAAAATATTTAAGAAGGTAAAATGTTATTTTATGTTTTTTAAAGTCAATTTTTTATTTTAAATGTTGTTCTTGAAGGTTGTTTAATTGATTTTAAAAAATAATTTCACCATAAACATTGAAAAACTTCTTTTTTAACAATATGAAATATTATTCATAAAATATTATTTATTTTTATTTTATTCCATGAAAACAAAAAATATGAACATAAAAAATGATATTTAATACATTGTGTATAATAATCAATAATATAATAAAATAAATGTGATTTTATATTTTTGTGGTATAAAACACTTATATGTGCGTAAAAATTGTTTTTCAGAAAAATATTTATTTTAATTTTTGAAGGTGTACAATTACATTTAAGTTTAATTGGCCACAAAATTATTCAATATATATACATGTGTAAACCATATTTTCATTTTTCCATTAATATTATTAATATTTACTAATCCAATGGATAGGTTAAAATTGTTATATATAGAGTGTGTCTTTTAATTTTGTTGTTTAGTTTTAAATATGCTATAAAAAAATTGTTCTGGTTCCATGTAATGTATGATGACCCGGTTGTAGTTTTTAACAGAGTATATTAATTAAAAAAAATTTATGTTATTCATAGGAATATCCAAGAAACTTTACCTTTATGCTATTAAATATAATTTTTTTATATTAATATCTTATGGTGCTATATCCAAAGATTTCCTTGTAATATACTAATAAAAAAATTTGATTCATTATATTGAAATTTATGTTGGACACCATCATTTTGGGAATCTGTATGAGAAATAATTATGAGGGAAAAATAGTATATCAATAAATTTTCAGAAATGTTGCAGTTCATTCCGTGTTATACGAAGGCAGGTCAATGAAGGAATAAACGTTGTGCAGTTAATGGGAATAATGATCTATCATTTTATGTATGTGACATTGTATTTATCAATAGTTCTTACACAAAAAATAATTTATGTTGTGGTAAAATGGATATCTATTTCGACATTTTTTTTGGTCCATATTATGTCCGATTTATAGAAGGATCATAATTATAATCAACATGATTTTCCTCTGAGTTTTTCTCAGGAGAACTATATATTTAATTTTTTACTATTACAGAGATATCTTCACAATTCATCTCAAGTTTTGAGCTTAAAAGAAGTTTTGTGGGAATATGACCATTCTTCTAAGGAACAAAATATTCATATTTGTAAACATAGAGATAATTTTGAATTATAATTCGAATAAAAATATAAAATTTTTATTGAAAAAAATCTTGTCTATGGATGAAATATAAGAATATAAAAATCATATGAGTGAATACATCCCAAAATTTTAAATATTTGAATAAAATCACTATGCCACAATTTATAAAAATTTTATGTATATGAAAAAAAATATTATTGATAAAAAATATCATCTCTATTTTTATTAATAAGTCTTATATTGGTATATTAGATATGAAATTAATATTTATTCTTAAAAAAATAGTTTAACAAATATATATTCTCATATGTTTTTATTTATAATCCCAATTATAATTTTATTAATTAAATTTTGATAAAATTATTTTCATTTTTGATATAAAAATATAGAAATATACATTTGGATAATTTTTTGGATTATTTAGAGAATATTTATTTTTCAGATAATAGAAAAAAACTTTTTCTAATAAAATGAATTTTCATTTTAATAATTTATGTAATTTAAGAGTCCATATATTTTTGGATTATTATTTCAATTAACCTAATTATTATTTTTTAATATATTATCAACTTAATTAATTTTTAATTATATATATATATAGTAAATGTTTTTTTGGAATAGAAATATTTTTTTTCAAAAGAAATTCTACTGATTAATTTTTATCCATTTTAATTAATTAATATAATATATTGAGTCAAATTATATAAATGAAATATATATATATATATATATTTATTTATTAAATTTTTTATTATAATAATTGATTTTAACACAAATATAATAATATTACATAGAGGTCATATAGAGTTTAATTTTTCATAAAAAATACTCTTCTTAGAAATGCTATCTCACACCAACTCTGTGAGATTAATATTATAGTTAAATTAAAAAAAATTGAATATAATCTGTAAAAATAATTTAAATATTTCGAATCATAATATTTTTTTATAATAAAAAATGTTACACATAAATTTTTACCAGAATCACTAATGAAATAATATAAAATTAATTATATCTATTTAAGCAAAATGTGTTTATGTAGTAGTTAAAAATATAAATTATGTTTTAAAAATTACCCAAATGTGGAAAAAAATTATAATATACATATTTCTATAGTTTAACTTCTTGTATAAGTTATTATAAATTTTTTGGTGATGATGTGATGATGAAAATATTGGTTGAATTCAGTCTTTCCCAAAACATTACAAACATGCGATTCAACTCAATAATAAAATACCACCATGACTCATCATTATTTAAAATCCTAACAAATAGTTGAATATTACTAGAAATCCAAACCATTTTTTATCAACAATACTTGAAGACATATTATTTTCTAAACATACCAAGAAAGTAAATTGGAAAAATCCATATGGAGTTAACTTAAGAAGTGATAAAATTACCCAATGTGCATTTTTTACTCCAAAAAATCATTCATTTATTCTTATAAAATAATAAAATAATAATATAATTATAATAAATATACAAATAATTTTTTTATTTTAATTTTTTTTATTTTAACAACTCACACTTTTGTCAAATGGATTACAAAATTATCATTTAATTATATTTCAGAAAATTGTCTTACAAACCAATGTAAATCCTTAATCTATTACTAACACTCATGGAAGTTTATTATGATGGAAATAAATATCATATTTGATATTTTTTAAAAAAATATATTTCTATAGTTATGATAATAAATATAACCACATTATATTACATGCGTTATGAGATATGAAAACGTAGCTCATGTGTATAGTAGATTGCTGCCTCGCCGAAAACTGTGATTAATTTTTCCAAAACATGTTACATGGATGGTAATTAGTGTAAATATAATAAATATCCATGGCATAAATTTTATTTTCTTGATATTCATGAAATAATGTTTTATATTTTTGTTTAATATATCATTTTTCCACTTAACGATTAAGTCACTAAAAACTGATAACGCCATTCGTGGACGTGTGGACTACTTCCTCCTCAAATCCATGAGATGTATTTTATCATCACCATGCCACAATATGAAATAAATATGTATAGATAAATAAAAAATATTTTATATATGATAAAACTAAAATTATTTAATTATAGAATATTATTTATATTTTTTTTACAAAATGATAATTGTAAAATGAAAATGTAACCGAAGCGTACACACAACCTATCATCTCCTTGAACGTATCATTATTTCAATTTTAACCATATTTCATTGTAGGATTCTAATTTAAAATTTATGTATCTATATGATAATTATTACATGATTATTATTATGGAGATTTTTTAAATAATGGCATAATTAACGATTTTTAACCTTCCAATATCACTTTTAAGGAAAATATGAATGTCTTCAAAACATCATATCAAAATATAATAGATTAAGTGATTTTATATAACATGTAAATAAGGTAAATTAATATAAATGTAAATATTAAAATGGATTCCAAAAATTGATATTATTAATATATGTTTATAATTTAGTAAAATAACATCACGCGTGATAATTTAAACACTAGGTAAGGGACATCATCTCAATTTTTTAACTGAGTGATTTTTTATGTTATATATATATATATATATATCATTTTGAAGTTGATTATAATGACCCCATGAATAAAAGAAACAATAATTTATCTATTCGCATGATATTTAAATTTTTTATAAATTTTATATTTTTTGGGGTTTATGGTTCATGTGTTTTCCAAGGGAGATGAATTTTTTTAAAGAAATATATTTTAATGTTTCCTATACTACAATTAATTTTCCATTTTGATGTCTTTATAAATAATTTATGAAAACATTTACTTATACATAAGGTATTTCTAAAGTTCATTTATGTATCTTTTAAATTATTTCAATGGTTTTAATAAAGGAATATTTTTAATGTTATATATGGAATGACATGCCGGACGAAAAATAAAATTATCATTTATTTTCCTAAATGTTGAAAATGAATTTTCCACAACCATACCATATCATTATTTTTAGATTGAAATGTAATATTTATTATATTTATACCTAGAAAAACAATTTTCCTTATAAGTAATTTGGTATATATATAATGTTATTTAGATGAAATGTTTATTGGTTTATTTAAAGAGGAGTTTTATATAAATATGGTATTTTGTTATCCAAATGTGATAATATTATTTTTTAATATTTTTTTCAAATTTAATAATTAATTTTTGTAAATTTTATTTTACATGAGATTTGTTAAAGATATATTGGTTGGACTATATGGAACTGGGTGATCCCATCACAATATAATTGATGGTGAAGGCTTAATAGAGACATGTGAACAAATTAAATGTTATATGATTGGGATTCCCATATAACAAAAAATAATCCCAGTATATCATATCGAATGTAGCATCCCAAATTTGTTATGGTGGAACCATTATATATTCAAAAATTGTTCTGCATATATTTAACTCCATTGCATTATATAAGGATTATAATGATATTTTATTGCATGGTTTTTACGATTAAATGTTGTCTTAAATGGTTTTATGAATACAATTTTTTGTGTGACCACTACATTAGTTCTTATTACATTAAGTAGGGTTTTTTTATTCTTACAGTGAAATATGTGTGTATGTTTTTAATGCAAATAAGTATTTTATTTCATATTCTCAATGTACTGTAATGATAAATTTAAACACCATATTATTTTCCATATTTTTTATGGACTTCGTATTTCATTCGTTATATATCAATTAATAATATTTTTGTGGTCATCTAAATTTTTTAAAAAAGTGTTATCGAATCCTGAATGGAAATGATTAATTTCTGTTGAAATTCATTAAGTGTTTTCATGAATGAAGTAATTATATATTTTATTATTTGTACTTTATTATAAAAATTGATACTAATTTGATGTGTCAACATTGTATTAAATGTTTTATAATGATTCATTAATGACCCAATTCTTTAAAAATATATTCCTAAAAATATATTCAATTTTTTTTGATTGAATTCATGACATAGAAACTGATTATTCAATAGTGTATGGGGGTCCTTATAAACACGTTGTGAAATTTCCTACCACTTTATATCCATTTTTATTTTAATTTTCATGAATAATTTTGTAATGGTCCAGACCTCCTCGGTCAATTACATTACAAAAATCCATTTTTGGTAGTGTTTTGGGAGGAAATAATAGTTCATTCCAAGAGTTTTCTAAAATTCTAATTTCTCCATTGGTTGGTCACAATGGTGAATCTGTGTTGGTAGGATACATTTTTGACCCATAATCTGAATTATTTAATGGTAGGTGGTATTTTTAGCTTGCTACTGGCGACTCACATCAGTAAATCTTCCATCAGTGAGTTATTTTTAGCCTTTTTCTTGTTTTCCCTGTTTCACCCCTATTATATTTTATTTTATTTAAATAGACTTCAAAACCATGTTTGAGTGTTTTTCAGATAATTTCAAAATATATTTAATATATCATTCATATCCTAATGTATGAAGGAATTTGAAATAGTATAACTGCATAATCATTTCCATGATCTAACTATAATTTCCCTTAAAACTATTTCCATCCATTGATATAGGATCTAGAGATTCTAAGAAGATTACATCTCATCTCTTTGTGTTTCCATTTTTTTCTCAGTGAACCCAAATCCATAATTCTGTCAAGAGGCATGTGTTGTGCTATGGACGTTAGATTTAGTCTCCCTTAGGGTTTCTAGCTGCTTGCTTGACCTCTTGTTTTGGCACAAAGAGGTGTTTTTGATCGTATGTTCATCGAGGTTGTCCTGAGTCATTATTTATATATGTATCATGAATGTTGAGTGAACTAATGCCTATTTGCTAATAAGGTCTAATCATAGGGGTGAAATAATAATATACCATATTATAAATATAATCGGACTTGTAAATACATTGTGTTTTGTTACCTTAGTAATAAATAAGGGGTAGGGAAGATGATGATGATGATGATTGTATTGTTTTTCAAATTATCTTTGATCCATGTTGTGAAATGTGTTTACTATTTTTTATATGAATATCATGCTCATTTGTGGTGTATGATTGTGTATCAGACAAATGAATACATGTTGTTAATATTTTATTTGAGGGTTGTGAAAAAAAATTGATTAATCATGTATATTCGTTTAATTAAATGGACTCCCAAAAATCAAAAACCTTTTTTGATATCACCCAACTTATCAAAGTTGAATTAAAAAATGTTTGTGTTAAATATGAATACACATTTCCATTATTTGGTAAATTGGGTGTGTGGCTGTGTGTAGGAGGTTTTCAGGCAGTTTAATAGAATATCAGATGGAGATTTTGATTTATTGGGGAATAGATAAACTTATTGAACAATTGGTGAAAATCTGGGTTGTGTTTTGGTTGTTGAAAATGTTAGAGTTTTTATAGTGGGACTTCAAATTGGATGTGTTTTTTTGTTTTTCTATAAGTGGATTTTTTGTGTAGCTGGGCTAACAAGGATGGTTCTAGATAAATAACTTTGGAGATGGATGGTTTTAACATTGATGGACATTTATCCCATCGTTTATAGAGAAATTATTGAGGTTTTTGTTGGTTATTATGTTACTTGTGGTGTGATATCATTAGTAGTTTCAAATATAGGAATATAGTAAATAACTAAACTAACTGATTAATGAAGACTGATAATTAGGAAAATGATGAACTGTGGTTATTAATAATGTATGTGTCAGGATGTGTGGTTGTGAATTAGGGGTGTAAGTAAGAGATGTATTTTGTGGGTAGGTTTCTTATTTGAGAACCTGTAGGATTGGTTGAGTGTTTGTTACATTTATATATACTTGATATTCCTTGTGATTTCTATACACACCCAACCCAATTTTACCACTTTGTTTCAAACATCCCCATTTCATGAGATATGGTATTTCTTCCAACATACACCACTTATGATGGATGGATGGTTATTGGATCTACTCTACTCTATCATAAATGAATTAGTATCCCAATACATTTCGGTAAGGTTGTGGTTCTTTTTTTAGGCACATTTGTCTGGGGTTGATGTGAGAAACATATTTTTCTTTGGGATCAGATGTGTTGTCCATTCCTGGGTGTCTTCAGGATGAGGTTGTGATTTTTTGACACATGTTTCTGCGGTTATGATGTTATGTGGTTGTGGAGTTTGTGTTTGTAAGAGAGATGTGTTATATTTCCTAGTTTTGTGTGGACAGGTTGTAGAAGTGGGGCTTGTGGAAGAGTGTGATAGAATATAGATGTTCACCATTATGGATGAGTTGTTAACTAGTGGGAATTGGTTGGGATAACCTATCAATTATGTACTTATTATATTACCTTACATGACATGTGTTTTTTTGAGTGTTTGATTGCGATATTCATTATGGATAGTATACCTTGTCAGGTGCTCTTGTGTTTTTAGTTTTCCCATGGGGGAATTATTTTTCTACTATACTAATGCACGAGAGTCCTTGGTTTTCCATACTGATTATACTTATATGATCACCATACATATATAAAAATGTATTTTGGTTTCTAGAAGTACAATGGAAACTATGATGGGCATCATTATCTCAAACATTGTGAATGATTCCATGTCTCTACATAATATAGTCTTTTTGGTATTTATGTTGGATATTTTAATTGTATTCTAAGCCGTAATACATTAAACATGCATGGGGAATGTATTTTGTCATATTTTTATTATGTGTTAGTGTGTTAGAGTTGTAATGAGGTTGGAATTTCTAATATCCTAACATTGGTTATAATAAATATAGTAATTCTTACAATTTAGTGATATTTGAATATTCTTGGTGTTGGATGCCACCCCGAGTCCTTCTTGATGTTGATCTAGGGGGTCGTTATCTATTTTTCATCTTGAATAAGCAAGGGAATGACACATTTCTATCACATCCCTCATCCTGATGAAGGATGGTCGTGTAAGAGTGGTACCAAATGTTATGGTTGAGGGATATGATGGATTTTGGAGTTATAGTGAGGATTGCATGGGATGGGAGGGAATCATTGTTAGGTGATCATGGTGCATTTAATAGGTTGGGAAACAACGGCTAGGACATGGGATTTTAGGGCCCCTTGTGATTTGATAAAAAAACCATGAGCTAACCAATTGACTAAGTTAATCTATTTTCTTTTTAGGTTAGACACACTTTTTGAGGTATATGAATCATGATGATTTTTGTTATTGTATTATTTTGGATTTTTTAGTGAAATTATATAAACAATGTTTTAAAATGAATCCTAAATTAATTTCATACTACTTAGGCTTATGAGTTCCCTTTTTACATTTTCGGTTACGGTACATGGTTTTCATCTAAATGTGTAATGAGTATAAAATGATGATTAGAATAAAATGATTAACATGTGGAGGGTTTTCCTAGTGGGTAAGGATAAATAGTGACAATAGATGCATCATTATTTACATCAGTATACTATTGGATTGTACTAATTCATCATTTCAGATAAATAGATGAAGAGTTTTTTTGAAAAGTTGGTGATCACATCCACCTTGATATGGGCTTCAATAGAGTACTGGTGTCCAATAAATGTGAGCCATATTTGAGGAGTTTTATATTAGTGGTAGACACTCTGCCAGGGGGAGTGGAAGGATAATGATATTCTATTGGTGGATTCTAAGAAAGAGACTTGGTTGGAATTACTCTTCCCGACTATAAATGCCAGGAACATTAAAGAGTTACTCTCCCTCCAGGAGGGTAGTATGTTAGTACGAATGATTGATATCATTTTCTTTTATATCCATTTATTTAATCCAGATCACATTTTGGATGAGGAGTCTTAGGTGAGATTCATATTTTAGGAACTTCGTCCTTCCCTCTAGTACACATAAACATCCTTAACATATCTGAAATAACTAGAGGTCTATAATAAGATGAAAGTGGTTGAGATGATGAAATCACGATGAGGTGTTATTAGAGATGGGATCAATTATTGTTCTACAATGGGAAATGCTTTCTGCAGTAGGTCTCTACAGCTACGGACTTTTGAGGTTTTTCCCAGTGGGAAATCGAACTCACCAGTTATTGTTTCAAAATTCTAGTCATAGTAGATTTACCATTGTATTGGGAATAAGATGTTTCCCTTTTGGTGTCCACAAGCATCATTAGCGTAATTCAGCAGTTTCATCATTCTATGGTAAAGGTGGTGAGGTTAAGCCTATGCCACAATAGTTTTTTCATGTTGGGCTATTTTAGTAGTAGGTTTATCATGGTCATTATCCACAGAGGGGAGATGTAATAGGTGTAGGACGACCTTAGTGTTCTCCATAGGGACCTTGAAATGGATGTTTTCAATGAGGTGGCCAATTGTATGGGAGAAGAGGATCAGTGAATGATAATTTTTACACACTAGAAACAGCTATTCCAGTAGGGATAGTGATCGTTTGAGGTATATCCATCATATTTTGTAATATTTTGTGTGACTTCATTGATTTAAGAGCTTCACACTCCTTTATTTCACAGGATCAAACCCTGACCAGAAAATAGATATAGATAGATTCTCTATGAGACTTATGTTGAGTACAAAATTAAGGGTTTATTCTATCTTGGATGATGTATTCCTTGGATATAAAGTGAATAAGAGACCACATCATTCCTATGGGGATTATTTCTTGTTGTAGATGAAACTGTAAAATTTCATCCATGACATCAAATAGTTGTACACATTAGATGATATTATCAACTGCTTCGAGATTAGATTGTAGTTTTTAGACGACGATGGACAATGTTTGGCTATCTATGGTTTGTGGAGTTTTCTAATGGGCAGTCAGCATGTGGATATTTTTCATTACTTGTTGCATGAGTTGTTAGCAGAATCAGTGGATGCTGAGACTGTAGGGGTTCCCATAGTTGTTGTGGATTTTATCGATGTTTTTTTCCTAAGGATGTTATGACTCTACCCGCTCGACATGATGTTGATTTCAGTATACACTTATTGTATGATGCTTCTACAATTTAGATAGAACATTCTGAGTCTGTAGGAGTATAGGATTTATATTGAATATTTAGTTAAGAAGGAATTTATACTACCAAGTGTGTCGTCGTGGGGTTCTTCCAAGTTGTTTTTAATGATGAATGATGGTTTTTTGATGTGTTTTATAGACTATCTGAGGATGAGTCTCATGATTGTTAAGAATTGTCAATCCCTTCTATGGATAGATGAAGTTTTCTACTAGCTGATGTCTAAATTATTGTTCTCTAAGATCGATCTATGCTCTGGATAAAAGTAGTTGAAGATGATGGATGATTACATCTTAAATACAAATATGTTGTGTAGGTACAATAACATCGAGTTCATTGACATGCCCTTCGGTTATACCTTTTATGGTGGATAGAAGGTCACTTCCTTGGGCATGTGGTGCCTTAGTAGTGGATTATTGTGGACCCAATGATAGTAGAGGATGTTATTTCATAGGTATCACAAGATGATGTGGTAGAGGATGGTGTTTTTCTTGTTGTGGATGGCTATTAATAAATATGTGTACCTGATTTATCTTCTTTTGAAGATTTTTTAATAGATCTGACAAATAATGGACATGATTGTGTTTTTAAAGATTAATTCCTTTTAGTGATCAAATATATATAAGAGATTTTTGTCAATGATACAGTTTCCAACAGAGGGTGTGATGTTTGAGATTTTTTGTGATGCTTCGCATCTAGGATTGGGATGTTTTATGATGCTGCAACAAGAAGTAATCTCGTAGGGGTCTAGGAATTATATCCCCGAGAATTTCAATTTTACAATAATGAGCTATATCTCGAATGAGTACTGTTTTCATTAAATCTTCATTGGAATTACCTCATTGGTGAGTGCTTTGTGGTCATTATGGGTCATAAGATATTGAGGAAATGTTTTCCCCAGTGATACTTGAACATGATGTAGTGGAGGTTGATGCAATTTCTCAAGGATTAATGCTCATGTATAAATTAAACCTCATGAAATGATAATGTTTTGGCTAATGATTTTTTTTTATGATTTTAGAGAAGGATGTTGATCATGAATTTGCAGATCTTGAAAGGTGATGGTGTATTTGGTAGTTATTCAAAAAGATGAAGCGTGGATGTGGTAGATGCTTTATGTTTCAGATGATCGTGTAAGAATCTATGAGAAAGTAGTTGAAGGGGTATCCATGGGGAGACTCATAAAAGGAGGTGATTCCTGACCAGGTTGACCATGGTGATACTCTGAAGGGATGGTTGGAGTACAGAAAAAATTTGATGTTGGTCTATGGAAGCTATATTCCCCATAGAATTGTGTGAGGGTGTACTATGTGAGTTTCAAATACCACCCTTAGTGGTACACCCAAAATTTTCCATGTTAACATGTATTTAGAAAATAGTTTTGGTGGCTTTTCATGAATAAGGTCTTATTTTAGTTATTCATGAAGTCAATGGTGTGCTATCAATTGAAGGATGATGCTAGTCTTCCTGATTGTTTTTTTCAATGCATATGATGTACTCGAGTATAAGTGGGATGAATTTTCCAAGTATTTTTTCACATGATTGTCTAGAGATCAGTTAGGATTAGCAATGATTTATGTGGATATTTTGGTGTGGTTGCATGGTGTTCTGTTATCCACATTTTGGATCGGGATATATATTTTACTCCTCATGTAGGGAGGGGATTTCATCATGTTTTTTACTGAGATATGCTTCAACAATACATTCCATAGTCATCGAAATCGGAACACAATGCAGACCATCTATACACTAAAGATATGTTATGGGTGTGTAGTTTTTTAAATTAGAGGATCGTGGGTAAAACACATTCCCTTTATTGAGTTTTATTACATTTATATGTATCTCTCTTCCACTATTATGGATATATTCAAATATCTGTATTGAATATTGTTTCGTTAACCCATGTGCTAGAGGGAATATGGGGATACAATCGTTCTTTTTCATGTGGTGGTGCAGAGAATGGTAGAGTAGGATTAGCTCATGCACATAAAGATGAAGGAAGATTATTACCAGAAGAAGAATTATGTCAATCATAGGAGTATGCCGTTGAATTTTGAGCTTAAATACCATATTTCATTGATTGTATCCACTTGGAATGTGCCACAGAGGATTGGTAAGGGGAGGAAACATTCTCCGAGGTTCAATATACCATTTGAGGTGTTGGGGAGATTTTTTGATGTGGTATAATAATTGGATTACACAACAGTTGGAGAGGATAAATTAAATCATACATGTACGCATCTTCATTAGTGTCCTAATTATGTCTCCCATTTCATTGGCATGGGATATATGGATATCACCGACGACACAACATTCATGGATTGCCTTGTGGAGAACTAGGATCGTCAAGATATGGTTTTTTGTGGTAATTCTATTCCCTTGTTTTGTGTGTAGTGGATAAATTGTAGCAATGTGTAGAATACTTGGTTGAGATATGCGTAGATGCATGATCAATTTGTGGAGTTGTTTTGAGTTCAGCTTGTGTGATTTTCATTGTATTGAAATGGTTGACCCATGTTTTCTATAAGATGAATTGTTTTCATGTTATTATCGAGTGATTAAGAACTATTCATGAGGAGAAAATAAACAAATTTGTAACTAATCTACATTAATTTAGTTGAAATTAAACCGACATGGATGAGTTAATGCCACCTTGATTAGATACCATATGGAAATGGTGGAATGAATTCCCTAATTAATGTATCTGAAAAATGTAATTTTGGTCATTGAATGACATGCCTTCTCGTTAATTTGGGTTGGTGAATCTTGGAGGAAGTGTTCCAGGATTTTAACATTTTGAACAACACAGGGTGGTTTATCGTTGAAATATGATGATGATTGATGGGTTTCAAATGTAGTGATATCCTTGAGTAGTATCTAGTAGGGTAGTTGTTTAGACCCCTCATTCTTATAGAGTTTGTTTTGAATTATAAGTGGAATTAATAGCCTGATAGGTATTGATGTATAGTCTCGGAACACACCAGTCCATTAATTTGTAATAATCTAGTCCTTAGGGTGTTCGTAGTGGAATGGGTAGATCATTTCAAGAGTTCGAAAAATTTATAATTTTTCCATCGGTAAGCTACATCTGTGACTCACTATCGGTAGGTCATGTCGGTTGGTGGCATCACTCTCTCCCCCCTGTATTTTCATATTTTTCATGGTGAACCCAAAGCATTTCTTTCCCGTTGAGTCATGTATTATGTTATGGCCTTCAAATTTAACCCCCCTTGGATTCTCCTACTGCTAGTTTGACCCTGTGTTTTTATAAATGCAATATTTGAACATGATATGATCATCAAGGTAGGTATTCTTTATTCTATATTTTTTTATCATGTGGGGTGAGTAATATTTTAGAGACCCATTTTTTTGTATGTGTTATGAATATTTATAAATATATTTCCTAATCTAGGCAATGAGATGGCGTGTAATTCTGATGCCTGGTGATCCCAGAATAAATTATTTGAAATGATTAATTTTTTTATTATATTCACTTGATAGAAATGGTATAGCAGTAAAATGGTTGCTCAGAATTGAAATCCATGGCCTTAGTCATGTCTGGATTGTGTCATTTAACCTAGTCGGGGCATAACATTTCTCACTGTTGGACTTCTGTGAAAAAATTCACCCTGGGGAAAATCGTAACTAAAATAAATAAATTTAATCATTTTAAGTTTAATATTAATCAAAATAATATAAATATGGGAACTCAGATTTGAAATACGAGACTTCCGTTAAATTCATGATGATTTCTATTTCCTAAGTGCAATATAAAAAGAGAAAGCCTGATAATTTCAGATAGCTCATGGAGGGAGACTTATATAAATAATAGTTAAGAGAAATTTAATTTTTGTTAAACCATATTTATCTTTATATTTCTACTAATACCATCTCTTTTATCCCTCTCTAATTTTTTTGATGAATCAATAACGTATTTTCAGTGGATCAAAGCGGGATCAAGATTATCACAACGACAGTGATAAAAAAAAGAATCTACGTAGGATTTATTTTACTTTTGAGTAATGATTCATGTTTCTAAATTAACAATCCTTCATTTCTTATTTTATACATCATTTTGATTATCATCGTTGAGGGTCTCACTAACCTGGACAACAATCAATCATAGAATATATTTTATTCTTTGTGTCATTCATTTTTCTTCTTCGAGTTCATCGTTACATTGATTTGATACCTAAATTATTCAATGGATTGTTTAGAGAAGTTAATGGATATGAAGATAATATTCTAAGATTCCCAAAATAATGAATGAAATAATTTTCAGACCCCTAGTTTGATCATGCTTGAATGCGAAAGGGGTCACTAGAGAAGAATTTTTAGCGGGGCCCATAGTGGCCACGATCCATGGTATCCGAGTGTTGGAGTGGCTAAGCGTGCAATGAAGACTAGTTGGGTGAGTGAGGCGATTTTGGGAGATCCGTATGCTAGAGAGATGGGTGTGGGGGAGTTCGTACGTAAACTTGAAAGCTACATTCATTTCTTCGTCATATTAATGGAATGAAAACCAAATGATATATAATAATACTATAATCCCAATTTAATATCAATTTTTTTATATGTTACATAATTTCATTAATGTCATCCACTATACATTCCATGTATGTTTTTAACAAGTGATATCATTTTGAAGGGACTATATTACACATATCCTCAAATGAAATTATCATATTTACACATAATGTAAGGAAAAAAGTATGTTATAATTAATAATTATAGAATAATATGGAAAATATAATTATATTATATTTAATATATATTTATAGTTATACAATAATGGCCACCATGAGGTGTGGTAGGTGAAATTTGACTAATCATTATTTCATGAGGCAGTAGTTCACGGTATATAGAAACAATGTGTTCTAAATGAATTGGATCGAGGTGTGTGTAACTATATATGGAACTATTAGTATAAAAACATAAATTTAGATTAATTATACTGAGTTTTTCTAAAATAAGGTAATAAAAAGTGTTTATGGGTGGAGAAGAGAACTATATTAGAGGATCTTGAGAGATGACCTTACCTCTAAATAAAGTTGCTCTTTATGATATGACTAAAAAAAGAATTTAATTTATTTTATTATTCTAATAGTAAGGATTCTAAGTAGAATTTCGGGATGTTGGGAGATTATTTGTGTTAATATTTGGTGAGCCAAGGGGATAGAGAGGTGTCATTAAATGGGCATTGGTTGTGGCCATTTATAAGAGGGGGGAGAGACACTTTAGGAATGTCATGACATATTATTTTACTATAAATTATTTTTCACATTATTGTAGTTACAATGTGATATATGTCGAGGAATATATTAGTATGGGTCAAAATACTCTAATTCAATAGGTTTGATACATTTTTAGGTCCCAAATTTTACCTTATTTTTTTGGTTATAAACTATTATTAAATAAATTATCTCTTACCATATCTTCTTGTATTTATACACTATATGGAAAATATATTTAATATAAAATACCAAGACAAAATAAAGTGAATTTTCAATTACATTTTTATCATTACATATGTTATTTATAAAAATATAATTTTTTATGACTATTATATTGATTAATAAAATAGTATTTGTTTTATACCCACATTATGTCAATTATGACTCTATTTAGTAATTGATTTTTGATAAAGCCATAAAAACATGTTTAATTAGAATAAAATAAATTAATTCCAATATAACATGAAATAATCATAAACAAAATTGTTACATATAATTAAAAGTTTCAAAATATATTTATTTTAATATTTATAATATAATTTATTTGAATCATTAATTAATAAGTTAATCAATGATTCTGGATTGTATCAGAAAAAACATAATTTATATAATGTCTAAAAATTATAAATAAAATACCATGATGTAGGAAATATTTTTATCCTTATAATGAATAATTATTGTCATGGAGATGAGTTATATGACCCCATATAAAAATTATTTTATTAAAAATATACATGATTATGTTATGTTTCTCTTTAGTTTAAATTAATTTTTATAACATCTCATTTTCACACTCAAGTGTCTCCCAAATGAAAAAAATTCAGAATAAGGATTTTATTTAGTCTCCCATGAGAAAACCTATAATTTTATGACTCATTTTAGTGTGTTTTAAAATAATTATTAGATTATTTTAACTTTATTTGTTTAATTTACACTTTAAACATGGTAAATAAAAATAATTAATAATGTTACTACTCTTAATGTCCAAAAATAAATGGTATCTATTAACATAATTTGGAATTTTAGATTCCTAATAAAGAATCCATTATTCCAAATTCAAAACACAGAAGTTTCATTAATTTATTTAAAATTATATCCCATTGTGAAAACCAGAAAGTAGTTTTTTAAGTAATAAAACTGTCAAAATATTGACATTGGATTAGGTCAAATTTAAAAATTAAATTAAATAAAATGAAAAAAATGTGTTAAATTATAAAAACATTACCCAAATAATCTTTAAAACTGATTATAAAATTATAATTTAACTATATAAGAAAATTTGATGAAAAGGCAGGTTTGAATTAAAATGCTGTAATTGTCACTATTAATTAAAATATGAATTTCCTTAGAAAAACACCAAATTTTCAACCAAATTAAATTATGAAGTCCTGATTCAAAATAAAATTTTATTGTTTCAAATGGAATGTATAAAATTTCCAAATTTTTATTTCATATGGGGTATCCATGAATAGGTGGAAAACTGTATTCTTTTTATATAATTCCTTTATAAAGAATTAGAAATTGTTGTTATATCTTATATAAAAGACATATAAAATTAATATTAAACATTTTATTTATTATATAACATATATAGTTCATTAAATAAAAAATCCATTACGAATGACATGAATTTATATGCACAATTAATTTTTTTAAATATGTTTTAATAAAAACACATCCATTATATTAAATTGGTTTTTATTTCAATTTTAATATACTTTTTTTCCAATAAATCATAATTTAAACATGTGTACACCATATTTTCATAATTATGTTGATTCCATTCATTAATTATTTTCAAATGGCTATGATATAATGGTATCATTTAAATAATAATATTTAGTTGTTCGTTTCAGCTTCATGTTGGGTAATATGTATCCTATTGAACATAATTTTTAATTTTCAAAATTCAAAATGTTACATTCCGCCCTGATTTTATGAATTTTGTACTCGAAATTTGTATTTGGTTATGTTAAATAGGGTATGAATTTTTAAAATACCTTTATTGCAATCCCACATTGGAAATAGTGTTGAAAATATCCAATTTAAATGATTGAAAGTAAACTATGATGGTCTTCCTAGTTAACACGTTCAAAGGTCACATGTAGGAAAACATTGATATAGATAAAAAAATAACAATATTGGTTTGATGGGGAAGAAAAAAAACATGATTTAGAGAATGTTAACAATAATGAACCCAAAAACATTTGATAGGATAAACAGTATTTAATATGATTGTAGTAAAATGTAAAAAGAAATGATTTTATATTTAAGATCAACATCATAATGGGGAGGAAATCCTTTTCTACATAGAACAATTACATAAGGAAACATACAAGCATAAAATATTGATTTTCATCCATTAATATAATTCCACCACAATATCTGTTTTTCATAAATTTAGAAGTATTTAAGATTAGTCACTCCTAATGATAATGAATCAACTTTTAGAGAAACACATAATAATAAAAAGATAAACCGTATTTTTTACCTACCTTTTTTCGTTTAACAAAACCAAAATGGGTTGTAAATGATATGATATTCCCCCAAAAAGAATTAACCATTATAAGGATCCAAACTACTTTTGATATCGAAAATTAAACAATAATACTCCAGATCTATATAGACCATTCAACTGACAAATTTCCATAAAATCCAACCAAATAATAAAAAATAACATTGAAACCCAATATTCTGAAGGATTTGGTCAGATATTCTTCAACACCAAGAAATAAAATTTATCACCAAATAACATTCATGACATTTAATGTATCACAATGAAAATTAATTTAATAATCATATATATTTCCATGATAGGATAATAATTTACACAAATAACACAAATGTCCATATTGTTTCCATAAAATAATTGATTCATACAAAGTAACAATAAAACACTGCTTATCAAATTTATTCCCATTGTATTCTTTTTTCCATATCTAAAATGTTTTCTAAAATATAAAGCATCTTCCCTAATAGATGGTATCACTTAATTACCAAATAATTTTCCTACACTAAGGATATCCTTTTAATAAACCGTATGTTCCCAAAATCAACTTATTTGAATTTCATAAACGATTTTTACTAAAAATATTAAGTACTACTATCTAGAGAATTCATATAGGCTTGTGGTTGGTGATGAACCCTTGTCACCCATTGGTTGTGGGTTCGATAACTACTACCTTACCATACAAGACATGTTGTTAATAATCTAGCATGTTCTTCCTTTTGTTAAAACTCAAAAAATATGCATTATATATTTTATACATACGATTTGACTTATACATATAATTTTCATCCAAACTCATAAGTAAATAAACATATTAATTCAAGAAACCATATATATATTGAATTTTGTTCACATCCAAAATATTGAAGAAAACTATTCCCAACTAAATGAACATCATACATTTGTCATGGTGTCCAACATATTTACTTGTCAATTTTTTATTATAGATATAAGGTCCATGAATTACAATAATGATTTATTTATTCATAAAAATCACATGCTTTCATTTTCCAAAGACACCAAGTACAACTTGGTTCATTTGGGTGTTTGTAGCTAAATTGTTTTGGATAATAATCCCATATGAAATATAATTTCAAAAAATCATATATGAATTTCTTTAAAAGACACTCAATCCATTTTTGAGTTTTAACATTCAATAAATTATCCTTTTACAATACCATTGGCATTCGCTGAAAGG
Source organism: Viscum album (assembly GCA_963277665.1). Classification (NCBI taxonomy): domain Eukaryota; kingdom Viridiplantae; phylum Streptophyta; class Magnoliopsida; order Santalales; family Viscaceae; genus Viscum; species Viscum album. The sequence goes on along the minus strand of OY728147.1, from coordinate 476,180,614 downwards.
ATATATTTTAGAAGAATATACAAATAGACTGAAAATGTGTCTCCATATTTAGAAGCTTTTTCAAAATCATAATATGCTTTATAATATTGTGAAAAGGGAAAATATCTTAAAATTTATTGAAAATATTTACCGTTTATTAAAATATGACAACATTGAAAAAATATTATTATATTAAAAAACACCCATGATCCACGATGTTATCGAGGTATAATAGAGTTTTTTCGTATATAAAACTATTTCTTGCAAGTGAGTTGTATGTTATAAAAAGTTTAAAAATCATCTGGATATGACTTTGAAAAAAAAATTACAAGAAAGGCATGAGTTAGATATAATAATGTTGTTTGAGACACCCTCCTTCCATTTTTAACATAAATTACATTATCTAATAAAGTTATATAACGTGGATTTAACTAAAATAACATACATATAGTGTTAATGTATGTTAATCCAAAAGGACTAATCCATAATGTTTTCTAAACTGAATAATATTGTATATTTCCAAAGTACAAACTTCTTAAAATAATAGGGTTGCTTATGTGGAGGTGAGTCATACTCCAATTGAACTTAATTTAAAAAAGACAAGTTGTTTATAAAGTCTTCTGGGGTCCATTAATGCTTTAAAAAGTTAGACAAACAAATCCAAAATAACATTATTTTAATGGTAAAACATATATTGGCCGAAAATAAATATTATAATATTTTATAACATCACACTTGGTACATTATGATGTCATGAAACAATATATTTAATTAAATGATATTTAATTTTTACCCAAAAATTTGACTGTCTTATAAATTTTGAAAAATTCACCATTGGATAATTTCGACATCCTGATTCCAAAAATAACTTTTATATTATCTAAATAATTTTCTAAATATGTTTATTTTCACTTTTAAAATAAAAACTGATATTTATATAAAATTCGAGGGTTTTTACAGAAATGGCTTTCAAACCTTGATAAAAATTAAAATTGCATTCATAAAATTATAACATCATTGATATTTAATAAAAATTAATTTAATAATAATAATATTATTATATTAAAATATTATTTAATTCAAAAATCCATTAATTTAATAAAATAGAATGCTTAATTAAATAATAACTAAAAACACCATTTATACTTTAAAAAACTATTCACAATGTATCGATAATGTCAAGAAATTATATTAATGATTATATACAAAAATAATGTACATGAACATAGTAATATTGATTAGATACATAACCCTTTAAAACAGCCGCATAAGACCTAAGGGTTAGGTGTGCGATGGTGACATACTCTTGGGGTGGCTCGGATAACATCGCTCGAGTGGTAATTTATATCAACTTCCATTTATCCCGTAGACTACCCCGTTCGAGCTTGATATGGTGAAGCTCAGGTTGGGCTTGGTCAAGAGCGAAGCCCAAGGATGACACCTCTTTTCCGAGCTCCAATAAATGGGCTTTGTATGGGGAAATTATACTCGATGAGGCCATCACTTCCTTTTTCTGAGTAAATTGGATTTGTTAAAGTCCTATATTTATACTAATCATGTGATCACTGATCAATGACTATATTAGAAATGTTCAATATTAAATACATAAAACCAAATAAGTTGACATTTTATATAAACATAAAGATAGATTTAATAAGATCAAGAGAGATTTCCATTAATTAAACATTGGGTCATTACAATATTCCCCCATTAAGAAATTTCACCAACGAAATTTCGTTTCCTCACACTAAAACAGATGTGGGTAATTTAGCTTCATCATTTCCTCTGATTTCTAAGTCGCTTCTTCAAACTTGTGGTTTCTCCACAGCACCATGATGAGGGGCATTGTCTTATTTCGTAGAATTTTTTCTCTACGATCTAAGATCTTCACTAGTTTCTCATCATATAAAAGATTATATTCCAATTGTACCACCTCAGAAGAGAGTAAAAGTGAAGGGTACCGTATGTACTTCCATAAGAGGGATACATGAAAGACATCATGTACATTGGCCTTGGTAGGTTGAAGTGCTACTCGATAGGCCACATCCCCGACACGATCAAGAATCTCAAAGGGGCCGATGTACCATGGAATTAACATTCCCTTCTTTCCAAACCTCACGACCTTCTTCCATGGAGATATGCAAAGAAAAACCATGTCTCCAAATTTAAACTCAAGGTCTCGATGATGATTATCGGCATAACACTTTTGTCGACTCAGGGCTGCCTTGGTATGATACTGAATGGTTTTCACCTTCTCCAGCATTTCCTCAACCATTTCTGGTCCATGCATCTTACGTTCACCAACCTCATCCCATCATGTTTGTGTTCTTCACCTTTTCCCATACATGGTTTCATATGGTTCCATTTGGATGCTCGAGTGGAAACTTTTATTATAAGATAAATCAACTAGAGGAAGATGTTGATACCATCCTCCTTTAAATTCCATTGAGCACGCTCTCAATATATCCTCAAGTGTTTGTATAGTCCACTCGGATTGGACATCATTTTGAGGATGATAGGCCGCATTGATGTTCAGTTTAGTAGTCACATCTTGTTGAAGACACTTTCAAAACATAGAGTTGAATGTTTGATCTCAGTTAGATACAATAGAGAGTGGTTCTCCATGCAACCATACCACATCTCTGATATATATCCATGAAAGTTGATCCAATGATAAATCCATCCGAATAGAAATGAAGGGTGTAGTCTTTGTATGTAACGACCCAAACTTTTTGAATAGTATAATAAATTACTCTTATTGATTTAATAGAGATGTTAATTGTTAATGAAGAAAGAGGTGTCAATGGATTCATCAAGTAGACTCGAACATTATGAAACCCACTTATCTGTGCTTGGGAAGGAGGTGGCATCTTTGGGCATCGATTGGGACCTATCCCAAGACGAACTCCTGCGTGTCAAGATTGAACGGAAATGCCTGTGGAGGAAGTTTATGTTAGTAGAGATTTATACTAGGGAAATGTTATCTGAGCCTCCATTAGATTCTATCACCATTGCACACCTTACACATAGGTCATTTGCTTGTGTTATAAGGGGCAATGTGACGAGACCGTAGCTTCTTTGTGTACTCTTTTAGGATGAATAAATTGATATTTCTTCCTTTAGTGAAGCTGGTGAAATATCAAATATCTGAATAATTTTAGGATGTATTTTATTGTTTAATTTTGAAAAAAAAAGGATATTTTAAAAATTTTATGTAAACCCTAAATAATTAATGATTTCAAATGATTATCAGAAAATAGTCTTCTTAAAAAGTGTTCGGTAAGAAATTTGGAGTCTAATAAGATCGACTTAATTTTTGATGAATAGTAAATTATGAATAGTGATTTTACTCTTAGGATTAATAATGTGACTAAATGGATTAGTAATCTCACTTAAATAATGTTTTAATATAATTTAGACACCTAGATTAAATAATGTGATGCAATAAAATGTGTAAATAACGGTTTCGTAATTATTAGCCAGGTATTAGTTTATCAGGTGAATAGTGTTTTTTAATTAAAAATTAAATTAAAATATTTATAAAAATATGTTTATAAAATGGAACTTATTTTTGAACTCAGAGCATCGATATTATGTTATGATAATTTTGGGTTTTTTTCTGAGAAAAATAATTTTTTGGTGAATAGTATTTTTATTTAAAAATTAAATTAATATTATTTAGAAAATTATTTTTATAAAATGGAGTTCATAATTGTAATCATAGAATCAATATTTAGTTAAGGTGATATTTTTTGTTTTTTCAATGAAAGATGAATTTTCAGTGAATAGTAAAAATGCAGTTTTAGGGTTTTGGTATGTTTAATGACATCATATATGGGTCATGATGATGTCATGAGATATTTTAAGGTTTAGACGACCAAAGGTGATGAATTATTGTATTGGGGGCCCCATGTGTCCTAACTCCATTGGAAATACCATGGGAGAGCCCATGGTTTTGAGAAAACCTGTTGAGAGGTGTCCCTTGAAATTATTAAAGTATCACCTCACTTTCCATATAAATACCAACCCTTTATCTCATACATTCGACTCCAAAGGCATTCTCAATGATGTTCTGGACTCCTTACCTCTAAAGGTGCCCTCAAGCCTCTCATGGTCCCAACCTTTCAGTTTTAAGAATTACATTTAAGGTAAGGGATTTGACCTCTGTCTTTCTTTTCTTGCAATCTCTTTTATGTCATTTCTTTTATGATCCATGTTCATATGTTGTATTATGTTATTTTATATTCATCTTACTTCCATTTTCATGTATAAATAATATATACCCCCTCTTGATCTCATCAATTCGTTTTAAGAATGATTAAGTGGCGCTGTTTTGCTACCGAATTTTTAAGGGATCCTTTCACCCTTCTCATTTTTTCAAAGATCTACTTCCATGTCAAGTCTTTCAAGTTAATTTTTATTATTTTTGTGTATGATCTTTATATCTATCATACTGAACTTTTATTTTCATATGATTATAGACCATATTAGATCTCGTCAATTCATTTTTTTTTATGTTTAAGTGACGCCGTTAGGCTGCCGAATTTTTATAAGAGAAATCTAATTTTTGTCTGTCTTCCATATTTTTCATTTCAAATGGTATGTCCTTAAAATTTCTATACCATGTTAATATATCCTTAATATTCAGACCCTCAACTGTTTTATGGGTCATTTATGAATGTTTGACCAATGTACCCTCTCTTTTCGAAGTTTTCTAAAACCCCAAAACATTGTCGTTATGCTGCAGAATTTCCGTCTCAAAATGTCTCTCTTTTTTTCTAAAGTTATTTTATTTTATTAAGTGAATACTCAAAGCTCTCTATTCTACCGGGGTATTCACATATATACAAAATTGTTATATTTTAAATTCTTGGATTTACATAAATGAGACCATCAATCCCTTTCCATGGGTTTAAAGTGACATAAAGATCATGTCATTAATGCAGTTTTAAAATGTCATGAATATGAAATGAAACACATTTATTTTATGCTATATGGGGTTTTTATAAAATTATTGATGATGATATATGTGGCTCACATGATGATAAAGAAAAATTTAAGGGTTCTCCCTAATAGTGCTCCAATGAATTGGGTAATGACATAATCTCTAGAGATGACCATTTTTAACGACGCCTTGTTGAATAACCTTGGTAATTTTAATGACACCTTGGGGATGGAACTTGATGAAATGGAAATGATTTTCTATGTTAAATTTTGTAGCCCCGTCTCCAAGATATGAAAAAATTTAGTTTTATTATTATTTTCTTCATGATTTATTTCTCATGCCTTAATGTTCTTTTCATCATCATATTGAAGTATCTCAAGTTCACATGTTAAATGTTTCTCTTGTTTCCCTTACTGGGCCTTATGCTCACCCTTTCATTTGATGTATGTCCCCAGGATATGAGATGCGATAATGAACATATGATGAACTTAAGTAGAAGCCATTCATGTGTTTATAAAGAATGTTTTATGTTTTTTTCATGTATTATTGTTCCTGGTTTTCAAGACACTAATCCTTAAAGATCCTCAGTTTTGGGTAATTTAATTAAAGTTAATTTTATAAAGAGGCGGGATTCCACAGTTGGTATAAAGGGGTGGTTTAGTTATTTGTGGAAATTAGGATATAAAAACATTAGAAAACCGTACATATATGTTTAAATACAAGAAATCGTCTTTGTATTTTGGTAAGTATTGAGTAAGTGGTTTATCAAACAAATATATCCCTTTCTGGATACGAGCAGGTAGAGGCGTCTATGGCACAGATGTACATAGGGGTAAAACCTGAAAACAACGATTTGAGCTAGAATAAAATGAGAACTTGTGCACGATAGGGGGGCTTTCTGCACTCTTGGTTATGACACTCCTGAGGGATATGTTTCGTTAATCACAAGCATTTTACGAATCATTATGAATGAATTATTGAGAAATGTAATTGTATAACAATGAAGTCTTAGTTATATGATTCAAAAACGAAATATGTTTCTCACTTAGGTTTTATCTTTTTTTTAAATGGTGGTCAATAGGAGGAACCATGAAGATAGTGACAACAATTCACTATGTGCTGACAGCCCTCCGATGGAAGCCGGAATGGAAACATTCATGCGAATGATGAACCAACTGACTCAAGTTATGAGTAACAACATAAATAATGCTGAGAGGATGATCTCACCAAGAAGGGAAAAACACTCTATTGAGTCCTTCATGCGTTAACGACCACAAACATTCAGTGGATCTAGTGACCCATTGGTTTTGGAATAATGGATAAGCTCCATTGAAAAGATCTTTTCTCTACTCCTTTGTTTGGAACAAGAAATAGTCACCCTTGCTGTTTACCGCCTAGAGGGAGAAGCTGATCAGTGGTGGTCACTAGTCAAAAACATGAATCCTAGAGGAGAGATGGATGATATGGAGTGGGAATAGTTCAAGGGAATATTATTTAATAAGTATTTCCCCCATTCCATGACAACAAGAATAGAGAATGAGTTTCTTGAGATGAATTAGAAGGAGAATGAATCTATCAAAATCTATGAGATGAACTTAACCTGAATTTCACGATATACCACTATCTTTTTCATGGATCCAATTGGGAAGGATGATAGATTTTTTGATGGACTGAGACCACATCTGTGGAAGAATCTAGAAAACCGGGACTACAATAGCTACGAGGAGATTGTGCGGAGTGCAATGAAAGTCCGTCTAGAGTTTGGTGAGACACAATGGTCTCATAAATCAAATGACAAGAAGAGATAGTTGGAGCCCATTTTAGGGAATACTTTTTATCATGGAAGTGGTGGAAAGAAAATGCAACTTACCACATGAAATAAATGTGGGAAGAAGAATTTGGGGAACTGCTTGATCGAAAGTGGCAAGTGGTACAAGTGGGGAAGTGGAGGCCATATTGCCTGGAATTGTTGTAGTGACCTGAAGCCTCAACTCCCCAACACTAACGAAAGAGGAAAAATGGTTCTAGACCTACTCGAAGACCATTCCTTCATGTGTGGATAGCTTTGGCACTTTGCTAATCACTATCCAAATCCAAGGGCAGTAGAGGGGAATCACAATCAACCTCAGAAAAGGCCAGTGGAGAAAGGTCATGCTTTTGCTATCACAAAAAATGAATTTGAATCTCTGAATGATGTGGTAGTTGGTAGTCTTGTTGTCCTCTCAATACAAGAAACTACTTTTTTTGATTCTGGTTCTACACATTCCTTTATTTCCTCCAAGTTTGCAAAGAATATAGAATCAATCCCCTAACTTCTTGAGGTAGAGTTATCAGTCAAGACTCAATGTGGTATAATCCATGCATCAACAGTGTTTATATACTCCAGTGTTAACTTTAGTGAGAACAATATTATCACAAATCTAGTAGTCATTCCCATGTTGTAATTGGACGTTATACTAGGGATGGACCGGATCTCAAAGTAAAATGCTAAGATCAAATGCAGAAGTAAAGAAATCTTAGTATTCATGAATTAAGGACCTACAATTATCTTCCAAGGAAAGATATACTGAAATGATCCCTATCTAGAAGCGCCACCTATAGCTTTATTTATGGATTTAATTGGTGATTATGAAGAAGGAAAAAGGTGAATACAAATACAAGATGTTCCGATTGTCCAGGAATACATGGATATATTTCCTAAGGAGTTACCTGGACCTCCCACAGAAAGAATGGTAGAGTTATCCATTGAACCAGTACCTAGATCTCAAATGATATCAATGACCCCGTATGGAAAATGTGGAGCTAGAAGTGTGAATGAAACAACTCCAAGACTTGTTGGAGAAGGGGTTTATCCGACTGAGTGTGTCTCCATGGGGACCACTAGTTCTCTTTGAGAAGAATAAGGATGGATCAATGTGGCTAGGAATTGATTATAGAGAACTGAATGGGATCATACTGAAGAACTGATACCCTCTTCCATGAATTGATGATTTATTTGACCAACTTCATGGGGATCAATTATTCTCTAAGATTGACCTTCGATCTGGTTATCATCAACTGAGGGTGAAGAAGGAAGATATCCCAAAGACTGCCTTCCGATCCAGATATGGGCATTATGAGTTTACTGTTATTCCCTATAACATGACTAATTATCCTACTATTTTAATGGATTTGATGAATATAGTCATTAAAGACTACCTTGATAACATTCAGGTAGTTTTTATTGATGATATATTGATATATTCAAAATGTCATGAAGAGCATAAAGATCATCTGAGGGTTATTTTGAAAACTCTGTGGAAGGAGAGGCTCTTTGGAAAGTTCAGCAAGTTTGAGTTTTGGTTACAACAAGTGGCTTTTTTGGGGAACATCGTAACCAATGAAGGAATCTCAGTTGACCCTGCAACGACAATGGTTGTGAAAAAGTGGCCTCATCCCACAACAGTAACTGAGATTCGTAGTTTCCTGGGTTTAGCGGGATATTATAGTAGATTTGTGAAAAACTTTTCACGGATTTCTAATCCACTAACCTAGCTGACTCGAAAATTGGTTATGTTCATCTGGACAATTGAATGCGGGGAATGGTTCCAAGAGCTGAAGAAGAGATTAGTTAATGCACCTGTGTTAACACAACCCTCTATCAGAGAATTATTCGTTATTTTTAGTGATGCATCTCTGAAAGGCATTGAGTGCGTCCTCATGAAAAATGAGAAGGTAATTGCTTATGCATCTCGACAGTTGAAGATTGATGATCTTTATTATACCATGCATGATCTAGAGCTAATGTCACTTTTTTTCCTCTAAATATATGGAGGAACTCTCATTATGGGGAGATATGTAATATATACACCGACCACCAATGTTTAAAGTATATTTCCACATTGAAATAATTGAACATGAGACAAAGGAGGTGGTTGGAGATTATTAAAGGCTATGATTATTAAATTCATTATAACCCTGGAAGAGAAAAGATAGTCACGAATGCGATAAGTAGGAGAGAACCTGTTGTTCTGGAAATATTGAGGATTCTAGTAGATCCCTCGATTAATGATCTCGTAAAACTGGACATGGGAATTGTAAGTGAAGGGAAATCATCAACTTTATCCCAAATGATTTCTAAACCTTCATTACAAGAGAAGATCAAGAAGGCTCAAAAAGAATATCCTTTGCTATAGGAGAAGTTTGAGGCTATAAAGGATGGGAAGTTTCCTGATTTCAATATTGATCAATAAGGTGTATTGAAATTACATACAAGACTATGTGTTCCATCTATTCCGGAGATAATGAAAGAACAGATGGATGAAGATCATAGCTCTACTTTATCTATACATCCCAGATGCACTAAAATGTGTAGAGACCATTGTGATCATTATGGGTGGGATAACATGAAGAGGGAGATTGCTGATTACACTACAAGGTGCCTGGTGTGTCAACAAGTAAAGGAAGAATGACATCTTCCTAAGGGGGTATTACAACCGCTACCCATACCACTATGGAAGTGGGATAATATCACAATGTAATTTGTAACTAGTCTCCTGAAAACAGCCAACGGAAACAATGTGATATGGGTTATTGTGGACTGTCTCACCATGATCGCCCATTTTATCTCTTTTTGAGAAGATTTCTCTCTAGATCCACTGACAACAATATACGTAAAGGAAGTGGTAAGGCTACATGGGGTACCATTATTCATCGTGTCTGATCGTGATCCAATATTCACATCAATATTCTGGAGAAGTCTTCAACATGCTATGAATACTGAATTGAATTTTTGTATGGCCTATCATCCTCAAAATGATGTCCAATCTGAATGGACTATTCAGTCGCTTGAGACATGCTGAGAATATGCTCAATGGAATTTAAAGGTGGATGGGATCAACACCTTCCATTAGTTGAGTTCTCCTATAAAAACAGCTTCCATTAGTGTATTCAGATGGAACCCTATGAAGCTTTGTATAGAAAGCGATGTAGAACTCCTACTTGTTGGGATGAAACTGGTGAGAGAATGATTCTTCGGCCAGATCTTGTGCAAGAGATGACAAAACAGGTTCATGCCATCCAATAACACATAAAGGCTGCTCAGAGTTAGTAGAAGAGCTATGCTAACAACCGTCGAAGGGACATGGTGTTTGGTGTTGGCGACAAAGCCTTCCTTATAATTTCTCTGTGGAAGAGAGTCATGCAGTTTCGGAAGAAAGGGAAAATTAGCCCTAAGTATATTAGCCCATATGAAATCATTGATCGCATAGGAATAGTGGCCTATCGTATAAAACTTCCACCGAAGCTAGCTTAAGATGACAATGTCTTCCATGTATCTCTCTTGAGGAAGTACATACCCGACCCTTCACATGTACCGAACCCAGAGGTGGTACAACTGGAAGATGACCACTCTTATGAGGAGTATCCAGTGGAGATCTTAGACCGTAGAGACAAGGTTCTATGGAACAAGACTACCCAACTTGTGAAAGTGTTGTGGAGGAATCATAAGTATGAAGAAGTGACTTGGAAGCCTAAGGAAACAATAAAGAAAAAGTACCCTCAACATTTCTACTAGGCCTCAAGTATAAAATTTTAGGGACACAATTTCTTAAGGGGGGAAGAATGTAATGACACAAACTTTTTGAATAGTATATTATCTTACTCTTAACGATTTAATAGAGATGTTATTGGTTTATAAAGAAAGTGGATTCGATGGCTTCATCTAGCAGACTCGAACCTTATGAAGCCCACTTATCAGAGCTTGGGAAGGAGGTGGCATCAATGGGATTCTCTTTGGACCAAGCCCATGCTGAACTCCATCATGTCAAGCATGGACGGAAACACCTCTGGGAGAAGTTCAAGTTAGTATAGATTACTACTAGGGTAATTTTATCTGAGCCTCCCTTAGATTCTCTCACCATAGCACACCTTACACTTAGGTCATATACTGGTTTTATAAGGGTGTATGTGATGAGACCGTAGCTTCATTGTGTAATCTGTTGGGATCAATAAATTGATATTTCTACCTTAATTAAGTTTGTGAAATTTCAAATTTTCAGATAATTTTTGGATGTATTTTATTAATGAATTTTGAGAAAAGTATATTTTAAAATATTTATGTAAACCTTAAATAATTAATTATGTGTAATGATTTTCAAAAAATGGTCTTCTGAAAAAGTGTTCAGTAAGGAATTTGGAGTCTAAAAAGACCAGCATAATTTTTGATGAATAGTAAATTATGAATAGTTATTTTTTGATTAGGATTAGTAATGTTACCAAATGGATTAGTAATCTCACTTAAAAAAAGTATTAATATTATTTAGACACCTAGATTTAGTAATGTGAATCAATAAAATGGGTAAATAACGGTTCCATAAATTATTATTCAAGTATTAGTTTTTTCGGGTGGATAGTGTTTTTTAATTAAAAATGAAATTAAAAATATTTAGAGAAGTATTTTTATAAAATGGAATTTATTTTTGAACTCATATCATTGATATTATGTTATGGTATTTTTTGGGGTTTTTCTGAAAAAAATGAATTTTTGGTGAATAGTGTTTTTCTTTAAAAATTAAATTTAAAATATTTAGAAAATTATTTTTAAAAAATGGACTTCATAATTGTAATCATAACATTGATATTTTTTTAATGTGAAATTTTGGGTTTTTTATGAGAAAGATGAATTTTCAGTGAATAGTACAAATGCCGTTTTAGGGTTCCAGTATGTTTAATGACATCATAACGGTGTAATGATGATTTCATGAAATATTTTAATGGTTGTCCAACCAAATGTGATGTATTATTATAGTTCGGTCCCCATGTGGCCTATCTCCATGGGAAATACCATGGGAGAGCACATGGTTTTGAGAAAACCACTTGTGAGGTGTCCCTTTATATTATTAAAGTATCACCTCACTTTCCCTATAAATACAAAGCCATTATCTCCTCCATTCGACTAAAAAATAATTCAAAACGAATTTCTGGTCTCCTTACCTCCCAAGGAGTCAACCCAAGGTTCCTTCAAGGAACACAAGGTCCCAACCATTGAGTTTTAAGAGTTACATTTAAGGGAAGGGATCCGACCTCTTTCTTTCTTTTCAAGTAATCTCTTTTATGTCATTTCTTTTATGATACATGTAATTATGTTGGAGGATGTTATTTTATATTAATATTAGTTCCCTTTTCATGTTAATATGATTATATACCCCCACTTTCTCTAATCAATTCGTTTTATGAATGTTTAAGTGGCGCCATTAGGCTGCCGAATTTTTAAGGGATTCTTTCACCCATCTCATTTTTTCAAAGTTCTACTTCCATGTCAAGTCTTTAAAGTTCCTTTTCATTATATAGGGGTATGATATATATATCTATAATACTGAAATATTATGTTTATATGATGAGAGACCCTATTTGATCTCGTATATTCATTTTTGTTGAAGTTTATATGATGTCGTTAGGCTTCCAAATTATCATAAGAGAAATCTAATTTTTTTTCTTCCTTCCATGTTTTTCATTTCAAATGGTTTGTCCTTAAAATTTCATTTCCATGTTCATATATCCTTCATATTCTGTACCTCTACTATTTAATGGGTCATTTATGAATTTTTGACCCATTTTCCCTCTTTTTTCAATGTTTTCTAAAACCCTGAAACATAGCCGTTATGCTACAGAATTTCCGTCTCAAAATGTCTCACAATTTTTCGAAAGATATTTTATTTTATTAAGTGAATAGTCAAATATCTCTTTTATATATGGGTATTCACATATATTCCAAATTTTTCTATTTTAATTTCCGAGATTTACATACATGAAACCCGCATTCCCTTTCCGTGGGATTAATGTGACATAAAGATCATGTCTTTAAAGCAGTTATAAAATGTTATGATTATGAAATGAAACCCATTTCTTTTAGGATATATGGGTTTTTTATGAAATTATTGATGATGATATATTTGGCTCACATGATGATAATGTCAAATTTAAGTGTGCACCCTAATAGCGATCCAATGCATTGGGTAAAGACTTAATCTCTAGATATGACCATTTTTAATGACACCTTGGTGAATAATCTTTGTAATATTAATGACACCTTGGGGATGGACCATGGTGAAATGGAAATGATTTTCTATGTTGAATTTTTTAGTCACATATTAAAGTTATGAAAATCATTATTTTTATTATCATATGCCTCATGATTTCTTTCTCAGGCCTTAAAGTTAACTTCATGACCTTATTGAAGTATCTCATGTTCACATGTAAAATGTTTCTCTTATTTCCCTTACTGGTCCTTCTGCTCGCCCTTTATTTTTATGTATGTCCCCATGTTATGAGATGTTGTAATTAACATAGTATGAACTTAAGGAGAAGCCATTCAAGTGTTTAATAAGAATTTTTTATTTTGTTTTCATGTATTATTGTTCCTGGTTTCCAAGACAGTAAACCTTAAAGATCCATAGTTTTGTGTAATGTAAAGAAAGTTTATGTTATAAAGATGCGGGATTCCACATTGTTAGACGATCCACAACAACTCAGAATGTATTGTTGCCTTTGGATTCTCTCAGATGTCCGGTGACAAAGCCGATGGTGATGTTATCCCATTTCCATTCTGCTATGGGAAATGGTTGCGTCGTCCCCTTAGACTTCTTCCTCCTTACCTTCACTTACTGACACACCAGGCACTTTGATGTATATTCAGTGATCTACTTCTTCATATTATCCCATCAAAAATATTCTTAGAGATCTAGATATATCTTTGTGCTTCTTGGGTTAATAGTGAAATTTGAACTTTGTGAATCATCCAAAAGTTCCTTCTTCTGCTCCAGACATGATAGTACACATAGTCTTTTCCCAAACTGTACAATTTCTTTTTCATTAACATTAAACTCTAAGGATTTCCCATTTTCGATAGCTTCAACATTTTCTTGAATTCCCACATCATCCTTTTGAGCATCCTTTATCATTTCGAAAAGATACGGTTGGGCAATGATTTGTGAAAGGATTGATGATTTTTCTTTCTCTATGATTCCCATGTCCATATTCGTCTAGTCTAAGAAAATATGATCCATCTAAATTCTCATCATTGATAGAATTTATGGATCCTTTCTACTTAGGGCTTCTGCCACCTTGTTCTCCTTCCTAGGGCGGTAATGGTTTGAATAGTTGTAATCCTTGATGAGCTTTATCCATCTTCTCTGGCGCATATTAAGCTCTTTCTGTGTGAATATATATTTAATACCCTTGTGTTTAGTATATATCTCACATTTCTCTCCATAGAGATATTTCCGCCATATTTTCAATGCAAAGATCACCGCCAATAACTCCAGATCATGAGTTGTATAGTTTCACCAATGGATTTTCAACTTCCTTGAGGAATCAGATATAACTTTATCATTCTACATCAGTACACAGCCTAATCCCTTCTTTGAAGAACCACTAAAAAAACAGATAGTTCCCCACTTGTGGGTAATGTGAGCACGAGCGCAGTGATAAGCCACCTTTTAAACTCCTTTAAGCTTTCTTCACATTCATCACTCCAAGATAACATTACTGCCTTTCGAGTTAGCTTGGTAAGAGCATTGGAAAATTGTGAAAAATTTCTCACTAATCATTGATAATATTCAGCTAACCCCAAGAAGCCACAGATATCTGTTACCGAAGTTGGCCTCGACCATCCCTCAATTTCATCTTTTTTGGATCGATCCATAGATATCCCATTTCTTGTGATGATATGGCCCATGAATGAGACAACCTTCAATCAGAACTCACACTTTCAGTACTTTTCATAGAGCTTCTCCTTGCACAATGTCTCTAGTACAATTATTAAATGCTCCTCATGATCCTCATTGGTTTTGGAGTATATTAGAATATCATATATAAAGACAACAAAAAATTTGTCGAGGAAATATCTAAAGACTCTATTCATGAAGTCGATGAATATTTCTGGAGCATTAGTGAGTCTGAATGGAATTACTATGAATTCATAGTGCTTGTATCTTGTACGAAAAGCAGTCTTGGGGATATCTTCCTTATTCACCCTTACATGATAATGTGCTGACCTCAAGTCCACCTTGGAGAAGTATTATGCTCCACGCAGCTTATCTAACAAGTCATCAATTATTGGGGAAGGATATTTTTTCTTTATCATGATTATTTATTTTCATGATAATCTATGCAAAGCTGCATTGACCCATCCTTCTTCTTGATGAAGTGGACCGGTGCACCCCATGGTGAAGAACATGGGCTTATAAACACTTTTTCCATATTCACCTATAGTTGTTTCCTCGGCTCTTAAAGCTCTTATGCAGCCATTCTATATGGATTCTTGGATATTGGTAAAGACCCATGTATAAGATAAATTAAGAATTCAACATCTCGTCTAGGAGGAAGACCAGGTAGTTCCTCGGGAAACACTTCAGCGAATTATCTCACAATTGGCGTTTATTCCAGGATGGTTTCTTCCATGGACTCAATCTTCTGAGCCAAATACGCATGCTCATAAGGCAGTAAAATCCATTCTTGAGATGACAGAGCTAAAGTATATTAATATTCCTCCGTACACTAATAAAGAATCAGGATTCGATTCTCCATATGGAGTGTGATTTCCCTCTCCCAACAATTTATGTTGGCTCTATATAAAGAAAGCCAATCCATGCCATGAATTGAATCAAATTCTACTAGAGGGAGTATGAAGAGGTTCACTGAGAAATTCAATCCACATATTATAATAGGGGAGGACATATATTCATGGGATGCAATGATTGCCCCATTTTCCGTACTCAATGACATATTCACTTCCATGATTTGTGGTGGTGGTTGGATGGTTCTACTAAACTTTAGAGATATAAAAGAATTATTAGAACCTGAATCAAAAAATATGTTCGCTATTCTTGAATAAATAACTAGCGTACCTATCACCACTTCGTTGTCGGGGTTCTCTTCGGTTGAAGTGATGGGAAAAGATCTTCCTTGCTGCCTTGGAGGTTTTTGGATGCCTCCAAAAACCATCGGATTAGGGAACTGATTTGTAAAATGACCTGGTTCTTTGTATTTGAAGCATTGAAGAACCCATTGTGGTTTGAACGGAGTGTTCCTCTACTTTTTCATAGCTGTGGGTATTTATTTCTGACAGTTAACATCGAGGTTCCCTTCTCTTCTACAACTGAAGCATTTCCACATCCCCTTATGGAAATTTCTTGGGTGCTTCATTCCTAACTTTTGGAATGTGGGGTGCTGGATCTTCTTAGCACTGTTGGACTTAACCATCGGACAACCAACATTGAATTCCACCTTACAAATCTTGTCCCCATGATACCCCTATGATTCCCTAATCTCCATTTCGACCTTGAGGGCACATCATACAATTTCCAGATAGATGTCGAAGTCACGGATCACTAATTCTTTTCCTAGTCTAGGATTCAGCCCACCAAAGATGCGGTCAACTTTGTATTTAGGGGTAACGACAAAGCCAGAAGTGTATCATGCAAGCCTTGCGAATTTTGCCTTGTACGCTCCAACATATTCTTCATCATTTTTCTTGAGGTAAAGGAATTCCCTTTCCATATTAAGCCAGAGGGTGCACTGATAATATTTATCGAAAAACATCTTACGAAAATCCTTTCATTCTAATGCCTAAATCTCCTCCTCAAGCTTCTTATTTTTGATCAACGTCCACCATTGATTAGCTTCACCCTCCATACGATAAGAAGCCAGGAGAACCTTCTCATGTTCAGAACATTGAAGGATGGAGTTGATCTTTTCAATGGATTTGAAGCATTGTTCAACGATCGTGGGATCGGATGATCCACTAAAATTATGATACCTTTGTCTCATGAAGCACTCGATAGAGACTTGTTCTTTCTTTGTGGGGGGGGGGAGGGTTGATCTTTCTTATTGAACTGTGTTTCTATTCAAAACATGAGTTAGCTGAGAGAGAAGCATGAAAAAGTTCATGATTCCTACTCCCATTGGATTGGGCATCTCATTAGTACATTCATCACACTGATCTTCACATAGGTTGTTAGCCCAAGTCATTCTATTACTGACCATTGGATGGAATAAAAGGAAAATTATGTGTAACACATAAAGGGTAATCCAAAGACAAAAGTTGATGAAATATAAATAAACTTTTATTTACTAAAATCATGAGTCTATAGGATTCAATGTAGGCTTTTCATGATCTACGTTCTAATATAAATTCATAGGGGCATTTTTTTAAATCCCTTAATAAGGGTTCATACTAAGCTTGTGAATTTATCAAAACATATCCCCTGAGAGTTTCATAATCGATAGTGCATCAAGGCCCGTTGTCGTGCACCATTTCCCATTCGAGTCTAGCTCAAAGCGGTGTTTTTTAGTTCTACCCCAAGGATACATATGTGCCAGAGCTACCTATACCTGCTCGTATACAGAAAGCGATGTATTTGCTTGATAACCCAGTAACTAAATACTCACCAAAACATAGGTATGTTTTTATTATACATATTCATGACTCTAAGGCCATACTAGGGTTTTCTAATCCTAATCCCAAAACAACTAAACCTATCCTCTGATACCAACTATGAAAACCCTTATTTTATTACAAACATAAACATGACTTATTACATTAAACATCACTTGATACAACAAATAAGATCATGAGGTCTAGTGCGATTGGGTATTAGGATCATTACATAACAACTTAAAAAATGAAATACTAAATCTTTATTGAAAACTTCTTTTTCATGACCACTACATTCCCTCGTACTTAGCATTGCATTGGATAACCCGAGGAAATGCATAAGAAAAGGGTAAGCTATAAAGCCCAGTAAGGGAGTACACATGGTATAACATGAGGAGTACAATGAATGTTAGGAAATAGACATATAAATATATAATAAGAGAAATAATAAAATCCTGGAATGATAACGCATGATAATTATAACAAGGAAATGTGGCTACAACACTTAATATGGAATTAGCATGAGCCAAGGCTCATTGCACATGGAGCCTGAGTAAATCATAATTGCACATAAAGCACGAGTAAACCCTTGTTGCACTTGAATTAGCATGAGTAAACAGTCATTTCACATGACGTATCATGATACCATACATTACCCAATGTATTGGAGCGCTATAAGGGTGCACCCTTCCTAAACATTTCATTTCCTGCATAAGTGTGCCATGTGGATCATAAAACATCAACTCATAAAACAAAACCATTTATTCTCCAATATTGGAATTTTTAATTCATAAATAAAACATTAATATCAATATGATAATGTGCATAAATATGAATACCCTTGATGGAGAAATGGGCGTGGTATTCACTACACAATGACACTATCTTAGAAAATCGGTGCGATTTCGGTAGCACAACGGCGTGACATAAGAATTCATAAAAAGTGTTGATGAGATAGAAAGGGGTTACTCCTGATATTTAAATTTAATGGATAGTAAGGAGGTCGTATAGATACATGTCTCAACAATTGTAATTGAATTTAGATTCATGATTCAATAGTATTGCTTCAATGTAAAAGAGGAGAGAGAAGTTCCTTTCAAAATTTCGGCATAGTAACATGTGTACATGGGAGAAATTTAATGAGAGAGAAAGGGGTATCCCATCATTCAAATGTAAATATGGAAGTGTGAGGGAGGTTCGAAACCATATCACAACAATCATAATTTAAATTAAAATGGAAAAACATCATAAAGAAAATTGAACAAACATTAGAATGGAGGTAAAACCCTTACTTAAAAGTGTGCTTCCTAAGGCTAGAGAGAGGGCTGTGAAAGGCTTAATGGGATCTTGGGGCTCCTTGGGAGGATTCGTGAGAGAGTAGGGTAGAGTTTGGATGACCACAAAAGGCGTTGAGTGAGGATGAAGTGGGAGCTTCGGTGGGATTATATAGGAAAGGTGAGGGAATTCTTTATTATTTAGGTTTGGGTCCCCTTACAATAAATTAATCCAAACAACAAACCATCCCATGGTTTTTGCACATGTTTTTTGGAAAAGCGAAGAGGAAAAAAATATTTTATAATTCCAATGTCCGAACTTCTTAAAGTAATAGGTTTTCTAATGTGGAGATGAGACATACTCCAATGGAAATTAATTTAAAAAGACATGGTTTTTAATAAGTCTTGAGGGATCCATTAATGCCTTGAAAATTAAGAAACACAAACCAAAAATCACATTATTTTAATGGTAAAACATATATTGGAAGAAAATAAAGATTATAGTATTTTATTACATCACTACTGGGTCATTATGATCACATAAAACACATTATATATTAAAACATTATTTAATTTTTACCCAAAACTTTGGCTGTCTCAGAAAATTTTAAAAAATTCCCCATTGGATAATTTCAACATCCTAATTCTAGAAATAACATTTAGTTTATCGAAATAACATTCTAAATATGTTAATTATGACTTTTAAAATAAAAATTGACATTTATCGAAAATTCATGGGTTTTGAAAGAAATTGCTTTCAAACCTTAATAGAAATTACAACTGCATTCATAAAATTATAAGATAATTTATATTTAATAAAAAATAATTTAACAATAATATTATTATTTTATTAAAATATTTTATAATTAAAAAACCCATTAATTTTATGAAATATAATTCTTAATTAAATAATAACTATAAACACCATTTGTACTTTTAAAAACAATTTAAAATGTTTCAATAAAGACATGAAAGTATATTAATTATTATAAAAAAATTTAAATGAACATAGTAATATCGATTAGTTACACAACCCCTTAAAACAGCTTCATAATACCTAAGGGTAAGGTGTGAAATGGTGACAGACTCTTGGGGTGGCTCGAATAAAATCGCTCGAGTGGTAATTTCTATCAACTTCTACTTCTCCCGTAGACAGTCCCATTAGAGCTTGACATGGTGATGCTCAGCATGGGATTGGTCAATAGCGACACCCATGGATGTCACCTCTTTTTTGAGCTATGATAATTGGGCTTCGTATAGGGAATTCTACTGGATAAGGACTTCAAATCCTTTGTTTGAGAAAATTGGATTTGATAAAGTCCTATATTTATACTAATCATGTGATCACTGTTCAATGACTATATTAGCAACTGTCAAAATTCATAACATAAAATAAAAGAAGTTGAAATTTTATATAAACATAATGATACATTTAACAAGACAAAGAGGGATTTACATTAATGAATCTTTGGGTCGTTACAACCTATCCCAAGGTCTACCCATTCAATCAAAGGCACAATGAAGAATGATGCATGATCCATTCCTAGCTATCAAACCTACAACTAGTATCACCCTGTTTAGTAGCCATTTTAAACATAAAGGTCCGTACATCAGATCATAGGGGTGCCTAAACACCTATGTCTTATTCGGTCTCCAGTGTTTGCCTCACTTTTTAAACATGAATGACATCATTGCCCTACTAACCCATCAAACCTCAATTATGCCTAACTCCAAACTACATCCAATCCCTCAACCAGACCTCTGATACCACTCTGTCATGACCCCCTCCCCACAAAGTCTACCCCTCCTGGGCCATCAATGTGGAAATGGTGATAATGACCCCTGAGTCCCGCCTCCATTAGGCCCCGGGTTGGTGACTAGCACCGAGGGTATAATAAACACAGAAATGGGAGGCATTAAACTCTAAGAGAACACATGAAGAAGAGAGATATAAGATAGAAACCAACCAACTCCAACTCATAACTATAATATAAATAAAACCCAAGTACATATATGAAATTCCAAGAAAACGTACTTCAACTGAAGGGAAAACAACAAGTACCCAGAAGAAAGTAAAAACAGTAGTGACCACAAGCACGAACATCTCCTGCAACCACAAGTTTCTAGTAACCAGCCTGATCTCCAACCTTCTCCATGTGACCGAAAAAATAGTTTATATATATTTGGGGTGAGTATAACAGTATACTCGGTAGGATCCTCCCCGAAACCTCTCGTGCAAATGTAATGAAATCATGCTAATGAACAATGAACTACATGTGAAACTAAATCGTCGCCTAAATAGGCATACTAGGTTCCCAACCACACCATTACAACTCTCACAAAGTAACACATACAAGAATATTGCATATAGTAAAGAATATCATGGGTAACCCGCTACTACATCCCCAATGGTTTTCTGCTTTTCCCCAACGACAAACGTCCTGTGAATCTCTCTCAAAAGGATTGCCCATATAAACATGGTCTAAGCTCAACAAAATGCAACACGTGCACCACAAAGGCTTTCTTGCATACACCTAGGCTAATCACCATACCATCCTCACAACCAAAAGTACCCTGGTAGTTTCTGGGAGCCACCACAGCTTGCATAACATATATCATACATCGGGTATTATACCTCAATCCATTAAATCACATTCACCAGGTAAGGATCCTCAAGCCATCATAGCCTACACACGTTACACCTTTAGTAGTCTTATGATACTATATCCAGAATATATGTGTGTGAAAAATCAACAAGCCATTAAAACCCTCGACACACATATATGGGGAAAACTAATCATTGTGCCTCATGGCACTAGTATCTACCAAGAGAAGAGAGTGGGGTCAAATGGGTTAGTCATTCATTCATCCTCCCACAGATATTTTGAGGAAAACACCCCCCCATGGCTTAGAATCCCCAAGGTGTCATTTTCCCTTATTGACAGGGTGGAGTAATGTATAGAAAAACAAAAAGTACAGAATATATTATAACTCACATCCACACTATGGGCATAACCTAGTCATTGACACGACTACAACTAATGTCTCTAGGACTCCAGGATGCCACTTCTAAGACTACATATACAATAAGCACACAACCAATTAAAGGGCTTAATTATATTACTTCCTTATCTTTTTAATAATTCTAGTGTACATTAATTAATTATTTATATATTAATTAACCATGAAGAATTTTTCACATTAAATCCCATTAACATCACATCCAAAAGCCATTGTCCCTTAAAAATTTCTCAACCTCATCATTATGTTTCAACATACTCCAAACCCATGGGTTAACATCATTTATTCAGACAATCATTACATAATTACATTCCCATATTCCCAGGAATTCTAGTACAACATCCTATGCTACTAAACACAAGGGGGATTAACACGGTGAGTAGATGTACTACCCATCGAGTCTTTGCATCCTAGAGTAAGAGCGTAGGCCAATTCTCCCTTGAGGGGCTAAACACGGAAAGCACGTGGCATACCCCGTGTGTCTTATACTCCTTCGGAAGAAGGGAAACCAAGACCAGCTGCCTAGAGAAGTTGGGAAATGTAATGTAGATAAACAACCAAGAATCATCAAACTACCAGCAATCACATCCATCCCATTCCATCATCACTACTGTCCTCCCTGACACCCAAATGCACAAACGGATGCATCTCGCCACTCTAGGTGTCATCCACTACCACATCCACAAGGCCTCCCAGCCTCCACATATCACAATACTCTCCTGGGTCATATCAAAACACATGATATCTCAATACCCCTCTAGGGTCACAACACAACACAAAAACCAGGAAAACAAACCATACAACAATTTGGGAACTTGGCCCTTTAGCAAGGCATCCTGCCTTCAACAACAAACACCAACAATCACATCAAATAGGCTTTTAGCCCTAATTCATAACAAGAGGGTAACTTTGAACCCTTCATGGGAATAAATCAAGTTATTTAATCAATCATGAATAAAAAAATTCAATTCTTTGGTTCTAACATCATGAAATAATTCAGTAAGCTATCGTCGAAGATTAAACATGCTTACTATGAAAAATTGGATCAATATCATGTCACAACAAAAACAAGGTTTCCATTCACCACTCTTTATATTTATACAAACAATTATCAATTAATTCCGTCTTTAGGTTCTTTATCAATTTCATCAATAACCCCATTCTAACAAGCTAGGCAAAGATATCACACTTATCTAGAAAATCAACAGGCAAACCATTCTCACGGTACAAAGCAACAAACATGCGATCAAACCATTTATTTTAATCTGGGTCATGTATTTAATTAGGTCAATTCCATTATGATCCAAAGGGATAAATCATGATAACTCTACGATTTCACATAAAAATTTAGAAAAGCCACAAATCCCCTACCTCAAAGGTTTTCTTGGAAATACACAACGGTCAATGAACACCCATGAAACTGGGTTTATTCTCCACGATTCTGCCTTATATATCATCTCCTAACAGAACCAAGACCAAAGATCAACATATTCAGCTTCCACACACTTAGACCTACCCATAACGGGAGTGAATCTAAGAAACAGATATTAGGGGAGGTTTATATCTAAGTAGATCTAAGAATATCAAGCAGGAATGACCACGTACTTCAAGAAACTGGCACCGCTTTGCCAAGGGATGGCACTTAATCACCTCCAAAATGATTGGGATAGGTTCTTCCACCTCAAAGGAGAGGTAATCCCAAATAATGGCCAATTAGGTTCTTAAACGTGGTGATTAATGGAAAAACGATTTAGATCCAAAATTTTAGGATCTAACTTTAAGTGCCTGCATGGTTAGTCCACACGGTTTAACAAACAATGCACTAACCTTGCGTTAGGTTCGACCTCGAAAATCACTTCTCACACTATTAGTCCGCACTATTAGACAAACCGTGCACGAACCGTGCGTTATCCACTGCCTCCACGACTAGCCTTGCATAGTTTGGCCACACGGTTTTGGCAAACCGTGAGCCTCCTGTGCGAGGGCCATAACCCTTTAGATTTCTTTAAATGTCCACTCAAACACTACACCAGTCACCATGACCTTCTAGAACACCTCTAACTCCATATTTTTCCAAGGGAATGGACTGGAGTGGTCAATGTCATTACATTATTTCCTGAATTAATGTAAAATTTTGGAGTTACTCAACATTCATCTATTGGGTTATAAACATTAATATTAAAATATATCTCTCCATTTCGGATTTCTGTAACCAGATTAAGAGTCACTATTTTATTTCCTCTATCCCATTTTGGTTCTATTATTCATCAATATAAATATATTAAAATATTGTTCATACCACAATAATTTGTTTATTTAATTGGTATTGTTATCAATAATTAAATGTCAAGAGGTATTTTATTTTTTTAAATCAAGAATATGTTTGGTATTGAATGATTAGATAATAATATATTACATGGAATATGTTCATCTAATTTGATAATTAATAAGTTAAAAAAATGTAATGAATTTATATGGACATGGATTATAATGATAAAATGATTGTATGGGTTTGATTTTAATAAATATTTATCCAATAAGTTTGAAACATTCTTATTTAACTCTACTATAAAATGTATAATCTTTTTTACCAATGGAATAATTGTTATTGTATATGATAAGTTTTATTAACTATAAAATTATTCCTTATAGATTAATTATCAAATTTTTCTTACCTTAATTATATAATTAATTGAAATAGGGTTCATTTCTGAATTTTCACCCCCTATAAAAAATTTTCTTATTATACACCATGTTTTTTGAATGGTTAATCTAATAACCATTAGATATTTTAAATCCAGAAACTATCATTATTCTTGGTATTTTATGTTACATTTAAATTACATTATTTGGAGGTAGTTTGAAAAGATTATATCAGAAATGATAACTGGTATTCATCACTATATTCAATTATATGAGATATTTTTGACATTGTGAAGCATCATTTATTATTTATAGTGTTTTGATGACCATAATGGTATCTATTATAATGAATATTTTTATTTCCATATATTTTAGTTTCATGGATACCCTATCTTGTTCTTTTATCCTTACATAAACATTATCTTATGTATCCATTCATCAGAATCTGGATTCACTAATATATGAATCAAATTCACTAATTTATTGGACTTTATGGTCTATATATTTTCAATGGATTACTCTTTATATGAAAATTATATATTTTCTTCTAGGGGATTAATATTGAATAAATTGATCCTGAACAATTTATTTTGAATATAATCCTCATTTATAGGCATGAGTTTTATTTTAATTTCTTTATTATGTGGATACACAATTTCCATCACACTTTTTGGTAGTAAGTACGCAATGATTCATATACTAGTTTACTGAATTAATTATTAACATAACAATCTCTGCATTTCTAAATATATGTTAATTTTTAGGATTCTTACATAAAATTATATTCAATTTATTTAATGGAGACATGATTAAAATCATTATTTTTTTATTCCAATATGGATATTTATTTATTAATAATAAGTATTTTATTTTATTTTTATATCATCATTATTACATTATATAAATAATACTTTAGAAATATTTAATGATTGGTGGGGTGTATAACAACCAATTTTGTAATGGATAAGACTCATTAGAGAAACTAGGATCATTTTCAATTGTATTCATGTATATAAGAGAATAACAACAAATTGAATGGATCTCTTATTTTGGGACCAATTATTTGTATCCTTCTATTTATAAAATTTATAATTCACCATAAGATATTTTATTCGCGTAGTTTTATTATTTATCATATTATTTGGATTATAATATCATCCATTATTATTTATTCTCACCTTATACTCAAGTATGTTCTTTGAATATTATCATTTATATTTACCATTATAGAGAATTTATTATCACAAATGTTTAACTTTCAATTTGAACATGCAATCAATAAATATATTAAAAATTATATTTCAAATTGGGTATTTTTTTGAAATGTTTTTTGGGAGATCATGATGATTTATATAGACTTATTATACTTTTAAATAATGATGAAAATATATAACATATATTATATATATTAGAATTTATTATTAAGGGGTTTTAACTCTCAAAAACAGAAATTCTAAATCGTCCATTCATTAAATTTTGATTAATAATTTCTCGTGATGTTATAATATGTAGATGCTAAAAACTGACCACTGTATTTGACTTCAAATAAGGAATCTAGGGAATTTTTTTATGTTAATTGGATCAATAGAGTCATACATTACAAGAAATTGATTTTCAACAGATTATTATAATTATCCTTTAATCTTGAGAAGAAAATTTAAAATCAATATATTTCATTAGGGATTGGTATATTACAGTTGATCATGATTTATAATTTATAGATTACACTTTTATTAATTTACGTAATATTGAGTACATTAATTTGATTTGGTTTTAGAATAATAGAACATAATTGATTATACTTGGGAGAAATTAAATATAATATGTATCCATATAGATGTTGATGATAATGTCTTTTCAAAGTCGATATTTTGTGGTTATCCTATAAATTAAATAAATTAATGGATTCTATATATTGTATGTGGTCATGGAATAGATACAATTTGGGGTAATCTCCTTGATACAGGTTGGGTGATTATTAACTCAATAATTGATATTATTCAAGATGATTGGACCTAAGACTACACACCATTATAGAATCCATTTACGGTTATGTTTTTTTAATCACATTGATTGTGCATTGTATTATAAAGGATTTTCTAGGTTTCATAATTATGGTAATGAATATAATTAAACCAAACATAAAGAAACACATATTATATTGAAATTTATTTTCATTAAACAAATATCTAATGTAATAATTTATAATTTTTATATTTTTTTGAATTTGAATTAATTAAAATAATTATCATATTGTGATATTTAATTAAATTATTCCATTTTTCTATAGTAATAGTTAAATCTAGATAGAATCATTGTTCAAATGGATGTCATGGATGATGAAAATAATACATAAATTGGAAACCAAATGAGATACTTAATGAAAAAATAATAATTATTATATTTTTTTAATTTTGAAAAATAATCGTGATTTAAATAATGAAAAGATTTTCATACACATATACAAGAAATAATACAAATTTGGTGTCATATAGATGTTCAACTTACATAGATGATGAATGATTGATCTTTTAATATAACATGTTTTAATAATGTGGTAAGAAACAACCAATGGATTTATTAAACTGATTTGAAATTTTATATAATTGTGAAAATTAAGGCCACAAAAAATGTTGAATGGAATAGAGAGATGGTAATTTTTATATTAAATTACATGGGAAATGGAACAATCCATAACAATGCCAAAATTCATGGTCTAACAACGAATATTGGAATAAAATGTTTTAAAAAAATAGAATCCATATAAAACAAAAAATAAGGGGGTGAATTGATAATATAATTATCAGTGTTGATGATTATTCACATAGTCAATAATTATGAGTATTGTATTCATATATTTACGAACCTTATAATTTGTTTCTATTATAATTTCTAAAAAAATAAACACTCGAACCAAATGAATATATGTTGAATTGATAATAATAACATTTAGTGTTTTTATTATTGTACCCAATTATATAACTCATATCTTATAATTTTTTTATAGAAATATTATTCCTATATAATCTAGTTGTCATATCATTTGTCATATTTGATGTGATATTATCATTTAATGGGTGTTGTTGGCATAATGTAAATAATAATTTTAATTTTAGAAAAGCCATATATACAAATCAACTTATAAGAAAATATCAATACAAGGTTGAATATAAATTTAATATTAAACATAAATAACATTATACTGGCTAATTTAACTCCACAATATTAATATTCACATACTGAGGGAAAAATGAGTCCACAATCCATTTTAAGGTTTATATGGATTAAACCTCATAATATGTCAGATTATGTGTCACACCAATATTACTGATACCATAAATTTTTTTGATAATTATTATTTAATATAATCATGTGTAAAAAAATGTGTTTATAGAAAGAGATTGTGACCCACAATGACTTCAATATATATTTTCCATTAAATACTATTATTCTTGAAAACATGTATTGAATGAATCATAGAAACAATACGAACTATGGGACATTTTATGACCATTAGAAATATTAATCGACTTAGATGTTAAAAATAAATTTAGGTAATATTGAATTGTTTTAATAATTAAAACAAATATTTTTATTATAATTACTATACTATTAAAAATAAACTAATATAGGTAATGAGATAACAAGAAAAATTCACACTAAAACTTCATTTTCGCAAATTAGTTTTTTATGATCATCATATTAATGAATATAATATGTTATAGAAAAATATATTTTTTATATGAACAATTTATTGATGATAATCAATATAATATTGTGTTGTAAATAAAAATAAGAAAGGTTAAGTTTATAATGATTAGTATCCATGGAAAACATTGTCATTATATTTTTATTTAGAATCTAAAAAAATAAAATATTGTTATTGATATTTAATAAAAGGAAACATTTTTCGTTATATAATAAAAATATTGTATTAAGATGATTTTTTTTATTTTATAGAAGTATGTTATTTTCAGACGAATAGAAAAAGAAAGTGAACATTGTAAAAACCATCACATTTATGAAACTATCGTAATAATTTAATGACATAAATTTATAGAAAAATATTTTTAATGATATATACCTATTATTTAAATAAATAATTTAAAATTAATATTTTTAATAAAATTTTCAATGTATACCATATTGGAAACCGAAGTACGATTTCACACTAAAAACCTGATTTATTTTCTAAAATTTTAAAAAATTTATTAATCACATATAAAAAATAAATACATAAATATATTGAAATATTTTAAATAAATATGATCATATTATTTAAAACGATATATATCAATTTTTTGATTAAATTACGATTGTAATGATAAATTTAAATTCCCAGATAATGGTAAATTTTTTATTATTAATGAATTATTTTATTAAACATTAATAATATATATATTTACTTTACAATTAATTCTAATGAAATTCAATACAAAATATTAATATAAAACCCTATTTTTATGAACAATATGTTACTAGAAAAAAAATTCTTTAGTATATATATATGTTCTTTTAAATTATAAATTAATATTCTCTATGATAGAAAATTAATATGATATAGTGGTTATTAAATGTACTATCTGAAAAAAAAATTATGCTACAGTGAATTATTTTATATTTTTAATGAGACATATGTTACATGGGATGAAACTAGTACAAATAGAACGATCCAATGAAAATAAATTTAAAAATAATAATAAAATATGACCCTAATGATGAATAAAGAAAGTGTGGAAAAAATTTATATTGATTTATCATCCCACAGAGACCCAAAATACAATCATTTAAATATTTTTAAACCGTGTACACTTTTATTATATTCATTATATAATTGAAAAATAACATGTGTTTGAAAAATAACCTTTTTCTACACATATAAATGGGTGTCATTTCATTCATTTCATTGATAAACTCACCCATACAAATATAATTGATAATAAACACAATTTTACATTCTTATATGTTCATTGATTAACATGAAAATCCATCTAACTAAAAAAATGTCATATTCAATTCAATTATAATTTATTTATCAATATGATTTTCAATTTTCAAATGTATGTATTACTTAGTCCATAACAATTTTTTTTAATTAATTATCTTATAATCGTACCATAATAATATTAATATAATAATCTAAATATCATTAGTAAAATAATGTGTTATTATATTAATGGAAAAGACTTATTTATTTATTCATATTATCTTATAAAATAAAAACAACATTGAATATGTGTTCTACTATCAATGAAATATATGATGCAACATCATCAGTTTTTCACCACCTCTGATATTTCATTAATATTAAGATATAAAAAAGTAATAAATTGTAAATATATAATATAATTATAAATTTATTTTTCTTAATATCATTCATCCAAAATTTATAATTATTTTTTAGGAAACATAAATTTTAACTTTTTGTTGTGAAGAATACGACCTCTATAATGTATCATTTTATCCTACTTCAATATTATTTTCATTAATAATAATTTTTTTTTCAAATATTAACATTTAAAATAAAAAATCAAATTAATATCCTTAATATCAATTTATAAATATATAATTAAAAAATAAAAAAATTCATCACTCTACCCACCCATCAAATTAAGGTATCTTCACGTTTGGGTTTGTATAACAAACTACATGAAAATTTAATAAATAAACTCACGGATGACTGTGATAATTAAAATAATAATAATATTATGGAATAATTTCAACATAATTAATATTTTATGCTGCTAGAAAGTTCATATTTTTTAAAATACTTATCATTCATGATTTTTAGATTTTCTAAAATAACCTGACACTGATTCGATTTTCATGCATTATAACAAAAAACTACTATAATGAGGTAAAATATTTATAAATAAACATTATATATTTATTCTAGTAACATAAATTATCCTGAAATAATTTATATTTGGAGAAAATAAAAAACAATACTATTAAATTCATAGTTCTAAATGATCATGATTATATACAGATGATATAGAAAATAAAAAATAACTGACTAAAACACATTTATAGAATAAATAAATATATTTTTTTATAAACATATATATAATTTTTTTGAAATAGGTTATAAGGGTATATATTTTTAAATAATATTATGATTTTTTTAGTGGGATTTCATGAAATTTGTTATGTTTTTCTATTATATCAATTTATTAAATTCAATAACAGACAATAATATTGAACTATATTATACAATGTTTTATTTATTACACTATATTAATATACTATATTTTATGTCATTTAATTTAGAGTGTTTTAAAATGATTACCTAGTTCAAAAAACCAATTAAACTAGTCTTTGAATTGTAGAGATGAAACAAGATAACATTACCAAGAAAACATGATCCTTCTTTTGTGTTCCATAATGAGATTTGATCAATGAGATAAATGGGTTTAATCTTCATAAAATGTATATATCATATCAACAGAGTATTAATATACAACTAATGCAAGTGATGAATAAAATATTTTTGGGAACATATAAAACATAAAAAAAACTTGATAACTAAATATTTGTTAATCTAAACTAATATATGAGGTCATTCAAGGTAGTCACCCAATTCTATAATTGAATCCCAATGAGCTTTCAAAAGATAATTTCATTAAGAACTCTATAAATGAAAAAATTATGTATGGGTTCATTAAATATATATATGAGTTAAAAACATATTACAACCTACAACGTAAAAATATCTATGTTTCAAAAAATAGACGTAATACCTTCCATGAAAATAAGTGAAAAATTAACCCATTTGAATTTTAAAATAGATGTCACTATGACGTGGTGGGGTTAACCAAAAAAAATTGTGGCCTCGATCTAGCCAAACTTCTAACTCAAAATTCCCACTAAACAAATCATAACACATAAATTTTCGTTGTTTGGCCATGACAACACCCACCACTATTCCACAGTGAGGAGTTATTGGCTATAGAGAAAATAGAGACTGCTAACATTCCATTATAGACCACAGATTACAATGGGAATGGTGACTCTACCAATGTTTTGTAGGAACCATGTATGAGAAATTTTTTTTGGACCACATTGTGGTCCATCCCATTATACACAATCAAATTCCAAACGACCATTTAAAATCCACTAAAACGTGCCATGTAAATTCCACAACCCTGTTTTTATATAGATAGTTGTTACATTATTAAAATATAACAATACTAAATTAATTACATCCTAATTTACTAAATATATTAGTATACTATATAATATTGAACATATGTGAAATTCACATCACATTTTGATCGATAAAATATGAAATGAATTTTCATTAACAATTAAATTTTTTCCTTAGACACCCTAAAAATAAATCTGAAAAAACATCTTGGTATCATAGGGGAAAATGTTAAGATCATATATTATTTTCATGGGTAATACTATAAAATTTTCTACCATGAATAAATAATCATAATTTATATTCAATTTAAGGGATAAAAAATATTGGATTATCATAAACCATACTCTCAATAGTGATAAATAAAAAATAGTAATATCGCGCAATTACACGAAATTATCATTAATAAACATAATATGAGACAATATAAAAATTATTACCTTTAAAAAATAAGTAATTCCTCCATGTTACTATTAATCATATGAAATCTAGAATATTGATGAGACTGTGAAATAAACACTTACATTTTTGGAATTTTTTAAAAATAAAACTGTTAAAATAATTAAAATCAAAAGAAAAAATGTGTGATTATTAATTGAAAAATAATATAACATATCATAATTTTTTATATGCACCACATTATGGAATAAGATATTAATATAGAATATATCTAGAAAAAGTAAAATTTAGATATCAAACTCATTCATCAACTATGATTTCCATCTTACATGTGTTTATAACTCCTATATAATAAATATAATTTTTTCTTATATAAAATAAAAATATAATATTATATATTATACAACAAAAAGTATAATACATTATTATTAAAATTTCACTATCCAAATAAAAAGTTTTGGTGATAAATGATTTATTTTTAATTTTATTTTGGTTATTTTATTTGAGTTCATTTATATTCATCATCATAACACCTTATAGAAAATGATAACCATGATTTAAATATAAAATTTATTCATTTTAAATGTATTTATATTAATATAAATTTTGTAAGGAAAAATCTATTACATTGTTCATGAAGAAAGAAGTTCATTAATTTGTAATAATGATGTTTGTATTTTTCATGATAGAATGAATAAATAAATGGTAAATAATATATCACATTTATAGAGTAATTATGATTAAATATAAATATAATTATACATAAAATCAATTATATTTTGTAAATTTTTCTTTATTAACATAAATTGAGTCAAATGCTAAAAAGGCCAAATCACTTCGTGAGGTGTTATTCTGATGTACACATAGGC
Source organism: Viscum album (assembly GCA_963277665.1). Taxonomy (NCBI): domain Eukaryota; kingdom Viridiplantae; phylum Streptophyta; class Magnoliopsida; order Santalales; family Viscaceae; genus Viscum; species Viscum album. Next base: position 476,147,925 of record OY728147.1, on the reverse strand, counting down.
TATGTTATTTTATAAACTTATAATGATAAAGTAATAAAGTCTATTATTTAATTATTTATTTATGTATAATTATTGCTAAATTGTAATAAATATTAATTTATTATCTTCTTATAACAATCATGTCAAATGGATATAGGAAAAACACATCAATTCTGTTCTTGAGGTGGTAATATATAATACACAGAAGAAATGTTAATGTTTTAAAATGGGCTGGAAGTAAAGAAATTAAACCTCATGTTAATCTCAAATAAGATTATTTTTTACAGATATCATATAAATATTTTACAAACTCAGTATTTACGTAAATTAGTGGTAGCGATTAAAATAAATTTTCATCGGTTTGCAAGGTGGTGGTCACAGTACATAAGGTTGATAATTTCAATTTCAATTTTATGGATGTAGAAATGAATATAGTATATTTCCTTAACATAATTACATATAATTATATTATATTAAATAGTTATTTCATATTATCATTATTGAATAACATAGGATGTTTTTGGAAGATGATATAAAATAAAAATTCTTGTTTATGAATTTTAACTCCTCTTTGGTTTACCAATTTATTGTTGCATAAAAAACAATTATATGTTTAGTTTACAATCAATATTGGATCGATAAGATGTTTTTCAAGGATTACTATAGGTATTGTTTCATGTATTGGATGAACCAAATGGATATGGTGGTGTTAATAATATATAATTGTTGATGGCCATTTATATGTGTGGGAGAGGAAACCCATTGTGTTTTCAAATAAAAATCTTGTGTACCCAGATTTTTTAAATGAAACATGGCTAAAAAACTGTATATTATTAATAATTAATGGTTATATGGTCGAAATATAACTATTAAATGAATTTTGGAAAATATTTAGGTTATTTTTATCCACGATCTTCATGGATTAAACCGATATTATCCCTTTTTCACCTTAACCTCTATAAGTTTTTTACTATTTAAAATATTCTTTATGGTCAAATAATAAGTTAATGTTTTTAAAATAATATATCATTATAGCTAAAAATAATGAATAATGTATTTAAAAATTTTAATTCATCTAAATTGAAAAATTATATTATATATAAAACTTATAGTTGCATCAAAAAAATCTTTTTCCAACTAAAATTATTTATATTTCTAAAAAAAATTTACATTTGAATTAATTATGTAATTGATTGCAATAGACCAAATAAATAAAATTTTAATTTAATTGAAAATATATTTCATAAAAAATATTTTAAATACATAATATTACTCTATAAATTATTATACCTAATTTTTAATTTTCAATTAAAATAAAAAAATTTACAATTAAAAACACTAATATTTTCATAAAATTATCAAAAAATGAAACAAAGAAAATTTTAACATGTATATTTAGATGTTTACATTTATCATCCAATTTTTTTTAATGTGTTAACAATTAATATTAAATTATTTTTACAATGCATGACTATACCACCTTTTAAAAATATATAATTTTTTATAAAATAGTTCATCCTCAATAAATTGGATATTATATTATTTTTAATCAATATATAACTATTGAGTTTATTACTTAGATGTGTAAAAAATGTTATTATAAAAAATTAATCATTTTTATTCATAAATCCCAACATAATGAAATTATTATAGTGGTTGTATTAAATAATAATATTTTAATAATATACATCATTTCTTATAAACCCAATGTTTTATGCATTATACGATACATAAGATATTAAATTTAACTAATATATATATCATAAATCCTAGTGGAGTTATATATAATTTTAATCTTCGTATTCCATGTTATATAAGTTATCAAGGGTGGTTCTCCTTTAAAAAAATATTAGGATGTTACATTATTCTGCATTAGGTAAATTGCGCTAATTGAATTTAATATAGATCACAATATTAAATGTTTATACATTGGAACATAAATTTTTTTAATCGAAAATTTTTAAATGTGTTATAAAAAATTACCTTTGATAAGAGATAAAAGAAATGTACAAATATCATCTACAATAAAACATTCTAGTGTAACAAATTAGACATCATATGTGGGAAGTGAAGAGTTGAAATAGATAAAAGGCATAGATAAATATGGAGATTTATATAAATCATTAATATCTTGAATGTGAATGATCAATAAAAATTATGGTTCACAAAGAAATAAATAATTACTCATTTATGAGACCTTTTGATTTATACGAAATGCTGGTATGTGGATAAATTTTTTGAAGATCCTTTCCTAGCATTGATGATTTCCAATACTATATAGAATATGAACGTATGAATGTTTAATAAATTTATATCATTATATTTATTTTTCATAATTTTATTCATTGGTAGTTTTTTGATCAATTCATACTTCATCAATTACCACAATTAATGAACATTCATTATTAGTTTTCATGGATATTTCACTATAATAATGAATTAATTAATTATTGTTTCAATAAAACAATTACAATTCATCCCTTATATCAATAAATAGTTATCAAAATCAAAATGTTTTAAACAATTTATTTATTAACATCCAAATATAAATATAATAATTTAAAATAATATGTATCCTTATGGTTCTACCAAATTCTATTGGAAAAATAAGAAGCCTATAAATTCAAATTGATGTCAGAAAATCAAATTTATATTTCTTGAATATATTATGATTCCATTGATATTAAATTACCTAAAATATTTGATACCATGATCTCTATAAATCCATAAATAAAACAGTTTTCATACAATAAAAAAATCTCATCTGGTTATATATATTCAATAAATATAATCATGTAGTAGTCTATAGAAATCATAATATTAATCATCAAATCACCCTCCAATTTTGGTTTCACCAGTTCTATTGCATAAATATATATTTTTATCATTATTATCTCAACACATGGATCATATTTATGGTTATCCTATATCATTAATTAATTATTAAAAAATATCAACTTTCCAATGTATCAATGTTTCCTAGTCAATGAGACTATTCAATGTATGTATCCAAATACTTAAATTTCTGATACTGCTGTAAATTCATCCTAACATTTTTATTCTTTTAATGTAAAAATAATAGATTAAATACATGTAAAATATAATTAATGAAATATCCATTGAAAATAAAATTAATCAAACTAATTCATATGTTTTTAGAATATAACAATGACCATGATCTATTAGCTTCTTATATGGAATGCTCCTTTATCACATGGTATATTCATTTGTAATGTTCTCCATCATCATAATGCTAAATAATTTAAAATTTTAAAATTAAAATTTTAACATTAAATCATGATCATGAAGTCTATTCTCACTTATCATGTATAAAACTACAATTACATTCAAGTAAGTTTTGGGATGTTATGTTCCATAATTATCAAATGTTGGAAAATCCCACATTCTATTCATCCCATTATCAAAAATTTTCTCTACCATCCTATTATTCTCATACATTACATAAAATCTATAATAGCAGCGATTTATTTCACTAACATGACACCACATGATAAAAAGTAATCATTTGATGAAAATGTGTTAGATAATATATTAATTTGATGAATTTTATGATGGCCATCAATGAAAGGGAAAATTTCGATGTTTGGATTACTCATATTGTTGGTAGAATATTATTTTAAATTATTACTTTTATAAACATATTATGGTACATGGTAAAATTTATTTTTTATTATAATGCAGAATTATCCATATATATTCTATCATTGATCATGAGGAATATCATAATCCATAAAGACTGTCGTAAAATCCATTCAATCTCTTTTTTCTATTTATTCTTCACCTTATATTTTTTGAATAATGAACTCAACTGATCTATGTACCCTATGATATGATATACATCCACAAAGAATTCACCATTTTATTACTTCAAAAATTTATAAATATCTAATGTAAAAAATTTATCAATTTTCTAGCTTTAAATGGGCTTATAGTCCCATTTAATGAGTGTTATTTTTACAGATAATGATTTATTATATTGATATACCAATTGATCGATATATAATATTATATGAATTTGAAATTTTATTTGTCATATCCAGATTCATCAACAACAATAAAATTATAATTCTGTTATTTTCTATCTAAAATTATATTAAAAATATCATTTACATTCATAGAATGGAAATTATGATATTGTGTACTTTCATTCAGATAATTCCAATTCCTTCCAATAGTAACCATTATAAAAATTTAATATAATAGAAAATTTATTATCAATAATAAATGTAATTTAAAATATAATAATTGTGTAATACATAACATAATTTGTAAATAATATACCTAGGTAATCTCAAAATCCTAAACATTATTTCGTTGTAATATTTTCCAAATCATAAAATATGTTCTCATTATTTTTGAAGGATTTTAAATAAAATGTTAATTAACCATGGAATATTAGCCAATATTTTCAATATAGGTTATCATAATGGCATTATTATTGTTCTGGGGATGTATTGTGTCATTACTAAGGCACCTAATTCAATGATATTAATTGTAACTAAATATGTTCTATAACAATATCTGATTATTTTCCATAAGTGGATACATTCTAAGGAAAAAAATTTCACCAATACAGAAATAAAACAATAGTTTGTTATCATTTAAATAATTTTAACATTAATTTATGACATTGGGTTATAATATAAAAACATTTCATTCCAAAATCTACCTGAAATTTTTTCTACTAATGTTGCTCTAATACAAATTTTACTGTCCCCAGCCCCAGTATCCTATGTTTAATGGTTTTTTCCTTCAGAGACTATTAATTTTTCATAGTTTGGTTATTAGAAGAGTTCACAGGAGGCTTAGATAATATCAGTTGCAAACGGATATTGGTAGTTATACTACATGTTGTGTATGTGGATTACACGATGTAAAGGTCACTTTCATGTACTATTCAGATATATTCAGGACATGTATTCATAATGTGTAATATTTCACGGTATAAAATTAAATAAAATAATGAAAAGGTGATTCATTTTTGGGTAAAAATTTTCCTAGGTTATTACATGATGTGAATGGGAATTACATGTTGTGTAATACCCATATCCAGTTTTGTTGTAAACTTTGTTGACTGAAAATTCATTCATTCACATGTGGTTACATTTTCTTCTAAATTTCTGTGAACTATTGGCTCCCCATGGGTTTCATAAAGCATATATTCCCCCTATTAGATTATTCAATCGTATTGGTTGTTCCTTTGTGATCTATAATAGATCTACGGTGAGTTCTCTTCTTGTTTTAATCTTTATTCTTCTTTTATTCTCCTATGGATTCTATGCAGCAACAGTGCTGTGTTTGTGGTTCCATTGGGATGCTTTTTTTCTACCCTTTTATGTGTTATAGTATTTTACATGGTTATTCAATGTGATATTTTGTTTTTTGGGAGTTCAACCTCACACTTTAGTGAGATAATATTCATTGATGTAGGATTTATTCATTTCCCTATAATTTTTTATAATGTTTTCGGGGTTTTGCCATTATTACTTATGTATTCTTCTTGAGACGTACTAATAAAATACTAAGAATAATTTAAATGGAATATATGTGGGGTAAATTTGTTTTTTCATAATTTTCTATAGCTTTATATTCCTTGTGATGTGTTAGATTCTATGGGTAATGCCACTCAAAAAAAATTTGTTAGGTGGTGGATTTGTTTCTTGATATTTCTGTTCTAATTTTTCAAATTGTTGAGAATTTTTCATATCCCCCTAAAATGGAAATCATATAACCATGTATATTTTTACAATCAAATGGTTTTCCCCTGATTTTGACTTTTCTAATAACAACCTAAGGAAAATAAAATGTTCTGAAAAAATATCCTTTGAAAATTTTCAAAATTAACAAAATGTGTTTTTATATATATGGTTTGTTCTTGTGGTGATTATGGTTTTTACCATGGTTTTGTGTTGGTGATGATGTATTTGTTTTTTATATTCTTTTTTCATGTTGATGATATGTGTTTTTTGAGCGTTCTACTGGGAATGTGAGGTGGAGATATGTACATCCATTTGAGAAAATCAGTATCTTTGTCCTAGATGCCAATTTAATGATTGAGAAAATAAATATTTTTTTCATAACTTTTAACATTTAAAGGGTTGGTTTGGTTAATTTTTTGATATTTTTTAGTAAATAATTTAATTTTCGGTTTTGGGATTAATGCTTGATGATGTAAAATAATGAATAGAATGGGTGTTAATCATAGAGAAAAATAGAATACACATTTTAGGGCACTTTACCTTCATAAAAACCTAATACAGATACAAATAAATTCATTTAGATGTTGTAGAAAAAGTTGTGGTGATGTGAGTTGGTTAGTTGGTTGTAATCCCATAGGTAGGTCTTGTGTGATGTTATCTTTATATATGTATACAATGAATATTATATTCAATTCATTACTCACCACACCCACATTGATCCCTATGTGTTGAACATCGACAATATCATCCAAGGGCTATTTTTTCAAACATTTGTTAAGGATTACGGATGGATGGATACAATCTCTTATCAACTGAACAATATAGGCAAGTGATATATAGAACATTTTGGGATGGAAAGAGGTTTTCTAGTGCTTTAGATGTTTATTGTGATGGTCCATGTTTCTTCAAGAGAGAAGTGATAATCAAGTTGTTTTCATGAGAAGTGGTTTGTGTAAAATGTGTCTTGGGGATGAGTTGTGATATGTTTCCCCATCATATGTTGGTATGATATGTAATGATATGTGAAGCAATGTAACTTTTTTTGAGGATATGGTATATAAAATAGGGATGTGTTGTGACACTCATCTATGTGTGGGAAAGAAGTGTTATGAAGCCAATGTGTGAGTGGGTAGCATGTGATGTGGTATATGTAATGGATGAGAGTTCCATAAAGCATGAAAATGGTTGAGATAATATTTCTAGACAAAATGTTGTTCATGGTACCCTATCATCGATTTAAATTCAATAATATTGTATTGCATGTATTTTATTACCTAGAGGGTGTTCCTTGATGAGGTTGTAATTGTTAGTTTACCTTGATAGGAGTTGTTTGGTTCTACTGTTTTCTTACAGGGTCATTCATATTATTCATTCAAATTTGTGTGAGAGATTATGGATTTTTCTATTGACAATAATTTATTACTCACCTTATATATATATAATAGTTATCAATTTTTTTTATTATTATGTGGACAATGCATGATGTTACAAGATCTGTCCTTTTAATGTTTCTAAGTCACTAATTTTTCATTACTTTTTGGTATTTAAATTATAGAATTTATATTATTTTTCATCATATTTATTTGTACATGAATTGTTAGATTGTTTTTGGGATTCTATATATATGTATTCCTTTGAGTTTATTTTATTATTCATATTATCTTGGTATATTGTTTTCCTATAAAAGATAATGCCTACCAGTTTTTATAATGGTACACTCTTGTTGGTGGTCACTATGATGGGCCCAACAAGAGTTGGGACTTGTGAGACATTATATCACTTTCATCATTACTAGCGCAGGAGGGGAATCTTTTTAGGGAGGTTTTCATGATAAAATGGTATCAGATATGATGTTTTAGAGGTAGGGTGGAGTTTGGAGTAATTACTACTGAGTATTACATGACATCATATGTAAACAAACTAGCTATCCTTGGTGTGTGAGATGGGGTGGGGAAGCCACCTAGGATACAGGATAATAGGTCCCCTAGTGATCCATTACACAGACTCTGAGTTTATTGAATGGACAAGTGTGATTGACATGCATATATATAGGAGGCATATGAAAGGTATATGAATCATAATTATGTGAGTTATAAATGAATTGAGTTGTTTTGGGAATGTTTGAATGAAAATTAATAAAATTAAATAACATAAAATGTATGTTATTGAAATTCCTTACTACTAAAGATTTGGAGATCTTATTTTTTTATATATGGATCTTGTTCATCGTATGAATGTGGCTAGGGATGTTGAGGTTCAGTAAGATGATCTGCTTGATCATCATAGGGTTTATATTATTGAGGAAGAGGATTAATGGAAGATGAAGTTGCATTATTACAATCAACTTGATTTGGGAAAGTATGATGGCATGGATTTAGATTTGGAGATATAGATTTGTGGAGAGGATTTCGATATCTCTTTCTATTTGATCTGAGGCCTGATAGAGTACATGGTCCCTTTGGTAATTAGTCCTATTCTAGGAGATATGTGTCACTAGTTAAAATTGTTTCTATAACAGAAGAAAGTGGGAAATTATATGTTCAATTAATTATATAAGGAGTTCCATGTAAAGTACCATTCATAAATCAATAAAGCAGTTAATAGGTTGGATATTATTTATATAATATAGATGAGAATATCAGTACGAGAGTTAGGAATCATGTTCCTGGACCTTATTATTTTCACAGACCTCTTTCTATATTATGAGTATAGTGGAATATGTTTTGATGTGGATCTTCATCCTTTTATCTGGTATGAAGTTACTCAATTTAAATTGCTAGCATACCTGGGTATTATGAAGAAGGATGTGGAGATCAAGCTGATGAACTCATAAGTATGTTCATTATGAGAGGGTATCCGGTAGGGTTCCTCAAGGGGGAGATTTATTTGATGGATGTATTAGTTATTAAGACCATGTATATTTCTACTCATTGGGACTGAAATTTGTAATATTATTTTTTTCATCTAGTGCTACTGGATTCAATTATTTTAATGGTAGCAATGTGAAAATGTGTTTTTGTGGTTTTTAGACACCCATAGATCTAGTTTTATGTGTTTCCCCAAGATCAATTTTGTAGAGGTGTACTAGTTCACCACTAGACATAGAAGCAGTTTCTAGTGAGACTATTTCGACAACAAAGACATCAGGTTTTTTCTACTCCGAAAGTAGATGGAGAAGATAGATATGGACTTCAGGATGTTCATTATGTTCTAGGAAAACATCACAAGAGTTGTTGTGGTGGTGTTCATCAGTTGATAGGTAGTGTCTTTGGGAAAGGTAAGTATCATTCCATATTTTCATAAAATTGATCTGTTCCAGAGGTTTTCAGAGGTACGATTAGTTTTCTTAGTACCCATGTTTTTTCCTTATCTGATTAAAGTAATTATCACTCCTTTTTATAGCCAAGATAGGCCATTTTTTGGAATAGACATATATTGAATTTTCATTCCACATGAGATGACTATGCCATTCAGAGTCTATACTATCTTTTAAGATGATTGTTGATGGTGTAGACTAAGGGTGAGACTGAATATGTCAAATGTGGATCTTTTCATTCTATAGATGTTCCATAGGATGTCATCCTTGGAATAGACTAGTTGTTTTCCATACATAATTTTATCATCTTCTTCTAGTGGAGAGTAATATTTTTTGATGTGGATAATAAATTTGTGGTTCTTGTTATTGAGAAAAGTTATCTTGTGAGAATTAATCCTGTGGATCCACTTCATTCATTATTGGGTGAGTTGCAGTGGAATCATTAGATGCTATGATATTGTATGTCCATTGTGTTTTATGGAGTTTCATAATTATTTCCTAAGGATTTTATAATGATACCCCCATGAAGTAATGATGGATTTTTGATAAACATTCAACATGGTTCTTCTCCAGTTTCAATGGTTCTTTAGTGAATGTAAACATTGGTGTTTTGGGAGTTGAGGATTTAGATAGATGATCTAATGTAGGAGGGTGTTATATGGACCAGCGTGTCATTTCATCGTTCTTTGGTTTTGTTAAAAAATAATGTATATGGTTTCCTATATTATTTATAGACTAGAAGTTTTTGAATTTGGTGACAGTAAAAACAGTTATCCAATTTCAAGGATAGATGATATTTTTGACCATATAAGAGAGGTGACATTGTTTTCTATGATCGATCTATGGTCTAGATATCACCTATTGTGGGTGAAAGTTGATAACTCAAAGACTGAATTCAGATAAACGTATGGGCACTTCGAACATGTAGTATTGTCATTAAATTTTATAAATTCACCATACACATTCATGAATATTCTTAAATCAATATTTTTGGCGTTACTAGATCATTTATTCATAATATTAATTGATTTAATATTAATCTACTCAATGTTAGTGTTAGAGCATGTTGTGAATCTCTGAACTATCTTACATTTTCATCGATACCACTAGCTATGTTCAATGATTCTCAAGTGTTTGTTCTAAATATATTTTTATGTTTCCTTGGGATTGTGGTGTTTCATCCTAGTGTGCATGTTTACCCATCAATGGTTAAAGCATCAATTTCATGTGATATACCAAGAATGTTCCAAAATATCATAGCATTCTTGGCATTACTGGAAATTATAAGTGGGTTTAACTCGATTTCTGTAGAGTTTTAGCCATGATGAACACAATTTTTATAAGGGTAAAATTAATTATTTGTAATGATCACATTCATATAACATTCAGTTACCTAAAGGTAATGTTGGGTTATTATCCAATTCTCCACCTGGTGGAAGAGGGTGTGTTGTTTGAGGCGTTTTTTGATGCCTCCCATATAGGATTGGGATGAATGACAATGAAATAGATGGTAGTAATCTATTATGGTTCTAGGATGGTATCTACCAATGAATGTTTTTATTCCACTCATGATTAAAAGTTAGTGGATGATTTTATTTTTCTTATGTTTTAAAGACATTCCCTTAATGGGGAGCACTTTTTTTACTTCACGAATAACAAGATATTGAGGAGAAATTATCAATGATAAATATGATCTTACAACAGCTGGGGTGGATGAAGTTTCAACAAGACTATTATTGTGAAATTACATAGACCTTAGTAAAAGGATGATGTTTTTTGTCAACTAGTTGAGAAGGACGTCACAAAAGGGAGTTTTTAGGAGTTTGGTGACTGATTGAGAGATATGGAAGAATTTGAAACCTCAAACATAGATGTAAGAGTGGGTTGTGGTAGATGATGCATTTTTCAACTGAATGTGTAGTTTTCAATGATATTGAAAGTGGAGTTTTCTATGAGGAATGTCTCATATTATGAGGTGATGTGTGATCTTGTTGGGAATGGTGATGCTCTCGGTGGATAATCAGAGAATTCTCAGAACTAGATATTGTTTCATGAAAGGCTATATAATTTGATATTACTATAGGAGGGAATTAATATTGATTTTAAAAACATAACTTTGGTGGTAATCTAAAGAATTTGTTAAATTCTATACAGTGTAAGGATTCAGTTTTTTAGGATCATGATTAAACATGTAGTGGGGTAGTATGTGGCGTGATTCTTGGTTTTTAGGTAGGTAGAGGTAAATCAGCATGTTCTTGGTGGGTTTTTCCATCCATTTGATGTTCACAATAGATTGTAAGATGACATATCAATTGATTTAATTGTAGTATTACCAAAAAATAATGGAAGTTGTGATGTTATATTTTTGATGCGGATTGACTAAAAATAATATTCCCGCTTCAAAGTGATCAATGACTCAGGAACTAAAGATTTTTTGGATAAAAGGTACATGGATGAGGCAGTGATCTCTCATTCAATTCTGAGGACCATATTATATTATATCGATACATGTATAACCTCACAAGTCCAGAGGGGATTTCAGAATTTTTTTCTAACTCAATTACCACTCTACACTGCATTCCACACTCTTTTAAATTGGTAGATGTAATAGAAAATAATGACATTTGAAGATATCTTTCAGGCATGCTTCTTGGACATTGGGTGATCTTCGGTATGACCCCCGACATCTGTATAGTTTTTTATTAAAAAAATTACCACATTTAAATTATAATGGTTTATTTTGGGGCTTTCTATAGTATATTGTTTCATTCACCATTGTGCTAGATGATGGATGGGGAGACAGCATGCCATGGTTCCTATAGTGGTGCATATCTTGACATTGAAAGTTCATCTCTTTTATGATAGGATTAAAGTAGTTCAAGGACGTTGAATGTCTTATGATAATCGTATAATCAGTTTAATTGATTTCTAGGTAAGTGATGATATGCCTTAAATGTTATCACCTTGATGTGAGATGTGGAGTCTTCGAAGAGGGAGAAAGAATCCTCCCAGGAATGCTAGGCCCCTTGAGGTTTTGGGGTGAGTTGTCCGGGTGGAATATCAATTTATATTACCTCCACTATTAGATAATATTTAAAATGCATTATATGATTCACAACACCAGTGTTATCATCATGACGATAACCATTTAATCGTATGGGCATTGTTTAATATCGAGGGAGACTCAATTGTTGTGGATAGAACACAAGAGATCTTGGATTATTAAGAGAAGTTGATGTGTAGATGGACAAATTATTTTATTCATTCGTTTTTGTGGAATTTTTTCCCCGAGTAGAGTACTTGGGAGTGATAAATTAAATTGAGTCCCAGAAACATGAGTTTTTATAATTTATTTACTATTCTATTTTTCATTCTAATATTATGTTTGAACCTTATTTTTTGAATTGTACTATTTTATTACTTGTTTGATATTTATGTTGTGTGATGTCTGAGAAATTGATAAAATATGAAAAGGGGAGGAGTAGATTCCTAATAGATACGAATTAAAATCTTCGTGATTAAACTCATATAGGAGAATGACGGCCACCCAGAGCAGATAATATATTGACATGGAATATAGAATTCTACGAGTCATGTTTTGAGAATAGTGTGGTTCATTGGTTGTAGTGGTTTTCTGTATGGGATTTTTCAATGTAGATATAGTTGTGTTGTATTTGTGTAGATATGTAGATCTGTGAGTGGAGATGGTTAGTAATATAGGTTTCATGATGATATGGTTGATCGAGATAATGGTTTTCTTCTTGTCTGATGTGGTTTAATGGAAGTAACATTTGAGGTATGATGAGTTCCTTGAGGTTTTTCTCAAGGGTTGATTGTTCCGACCCTTTTTCAGATGGTCTTGGTTTTGGATTATCCATGGTGAGAATCATTTGAGAGTTATCTAATGAAACATTATAGTCCCTTTGGTCCATATTTTTTCCAATTGTTGGTTCTTAGAGGTTTTATAGTGGAGGTTTGGAGATGTTTGGTTTCTAATGGAATGAGTTAGGTTAACTATACATCAGGTAAGTTGATTAAACTCTATAATGGTCTCTTTTATATTTTATACATAGTGAATCATGATGTGATTAAATTTTCATGTCTAGAATGAGTGTATAATGATGTTTTATATTAATTGGATTAATAATTAATTATAAAATTAAGAGCTAACAATTTTTCAGTTGAAAACTATCCATGGGTATTACATAGTTTGAAATGTGATTACACATTATCTAATATCCATATCTGATTTCGTATTAAAATTATAATTATCCTAACCATCATTCAAATGATGCTACATCCCTATTCCTCTCATTTTTGGAAAACCCTAAGCACCGCGAGGTGTTCTTCGAGCCCTCTTCCTTAATATTTGATCTGTTAATATTATTGGTTTCTTGTTAGTGATCTGTATTTGAAATTTTGTATGATATATTCTCTTTCCCATCAATTTTTCCATTCTCCTCCAAGGGATTCATTGTGGAGGTGATTTTTTTTGTTTGTACTACATCTGGTTTGGGGTTTTTACCACTATTCTATGGGGTATATCATGATATGGGTTTCCTCATGGTGTGGTAGTCTCTTCTATGCATTATTCTTGACCCATCGTGGAGAAATTGTTAACCGAGTATGGATTTTTTAATTTCTATTGTATTGTGCATCATGTTGGAGGGGTTTTTTACCCATTTATTATGGTTTCTATACATTAATGTAATTTTAAGAATTACATAAATGGAATAGAAAGGTGGAAAAGGGTGTTTTCCATGTTAATTTTTTATTTTTATTTATATGTTTGAGATACTATCGGATCACGCCCAAATGAAAATATTGTATGATTGTGGATCTGTTTGTGAAGTATATCTGTATTTTGATTGTTTTATTTGTGGAAATTATTTGGTATCAACCTAAAATGGAAATAGGTAAACCAAATAAATTTGGATAATAATATGGTTTTCATAGTATTTGAACATGTGGGATAACAACACATATAAATATTTTATAATGTGATAAAATAAACTTAATAAAACTCTAAAATGATTATAATGCATTTTGATGTGTATAGAGGGGGACCGTGGGGGTTATGGTGTTTTTTTTCCATTCTTCTGAAGTGGTGATGATTTGTTTGTTTTTATTGTTTATAGTTTGATAAATATATGTTATGTTTGGCATTGATTTTGTAGTGGTAAGGAGGTCTTGGGTTGAGGAGTTTGTGGAATGTGGTTTTCTGTGCACGATTCTTGTGCGGTGATGGAGCAAATAAATAATTATTTTATAACGTTTTAAATGGAAGGGGTTGGGTTTGAAAATGGGATGATATTTGTTTTTAAAGAATTTAATGATTTGTTGTGTGATTAATGGTTTTTATCGTAAATATTAAAAATAATAGGTTTTTAATGAATATGAAATGTGATTCCACTGGTCAGGGCTCTTCAAATTCTGAAACAACTATTGAATATACTAATAAATGCATTTAATAATTGTTGAAAAAGTGGAAGTGATGTGATATTGTTAGTTTTTTTGTAGGCCCCTTGATTTTGGGATTTTATCAACATATGTATATTTATACACTACAAATTAATGTTATTTTTATATGAACCCCAACCACATTGGGAATTATGTGCTGAAAGATTTCATCGTAATGTGTGGCGTGTTTCTCTTGACATCTGGTGAGGAGTGAATATGGATGGTTACCTACACATTTATACCATTTAATCTAGAATTTTTAGGTATGGAAAAAGTTTTCATGGTTAGAGGTCAATTTTTCATCAAATGAATATATTGTTGGCCCATGTGTCTTCAGGTGAAATGTGATCTACCAGGTGCCTGTGGGAAGGGTAGTATGGGTCCCATTATTATTTAGGATGATTTGTGATATGCATTTCTCGGTGACTAGAGTATGAGATGTGATTTGATTATTGTATATTGAGACCCAGAAGATAGCATTCATTATGTGGTTTGGGAACTATGTGTGTGTGTATGGGATGTTTTGGGAGGACCATGTGTGTGTTGATGAGATGTTTTTGAGGCCCCGATGAGTGTGGGCGGAATGTTATGAAGTTTACAGAAGCGATGGGAGTTCCAGGATGTACGATGCTGGAGGATAGTGACATACCAATGGGAATCTGTTGTAAGGTACCCTATCATTGATTTTCTATTATTTAAAATACATTACATGACTTGTGTGACATGGTGAGTGTGCCTTTTCATGGATAGGATGGTTTGTATACCCTATTAGGTTTTTTTGTTCAATTATTTTCAAAAAAGATAATTATTATGATTCATTCACATATCCAAAAGATACATTTCATTTTTCTACTCTATATACACATATACTCACCCTACAATATTAAATTGTATTTTTCATTGAGTAGGATTTTGTGGATCATGTCTGGAATTACAAGCATAGGCCTTGGGATAGTTCATCCTTCACTGCATTAGAATTAATTTTGGGTATATACCTCCTCCCTTGCGACAATTTTTGGATTAAAATTACTAGAAACCCGTATCATAATTCACTTGGTGTGATTTTATTCAATTCATTTCATTGAAAAAATTACCATATATATATAGAACATAAGTTGAAGTTTGGGTAAAATCGCTCCCTATATTTAAAATCAACCCTGGATTCTATAAAAGTGCATGAAGGGGGGGAAAATTCTCTAGAATCATCGATCAATGAATTTATGTTTCTTCTCTATGATCATGCATATCTAGTTTTGATAATCTATTTAAAATAAGGAACCATTCTCCATTACATACCTATTGTGAGGGAATTCACAGATGTGTTTCTCGATGAATTGTTTGGTCTTCCTCCATCAAATGATGTTGAATTATCGAATAATATTATACAAGGGAGTTTCAAATATCAATGATTGTACAAAAAATAACTTGTGTGGAACATGAGTTTATAAATAAAAAAAGAAATAGAATATGGATAAATGGTTCATATGCCCAAGTGCTTCACTACAGGGTGGATCAATCCTCTTCATCAAGAATATGAATGGTTAATTACTCCATTTCATGGATTGTCTTGAGATCATCATGATAATGGTAAAGAAAATGTATCCTTTTCCACGAATTGATGTACTGTTTGATTAGAAAAAATGAGAAAAACATTTCTCCATGGTGGATCTACAGTTGGGATATTTCCACATAATAGTGAATGAGGAGGATATCCCCATGACTGAGTTTTGTGAATGGTATGGTCATTATGAGTTCATAGTGATTCCATTTAGAACCACATTAGTTTTATCAATCTTATTGGACATGAAGAATACAATATTTCGAGATTATCTCAAAAAAATTGTGATAGTATTTATTGATGATATTAGTATTTAGGTACTATGCGAAATAACTTGCGAATGGAAATGAATTATTCCATGTTTAACAGATGTGATTTTTGGTTGAAGGAAGTCTCTTTCATGGGTAATATCATCACATGTAATGAGATATATTTGGACCATTTGAAGACTAATGTAACTGAATGTTTGATGGGGCCAACATATTTGAATGATATCCACAGTTTCCATGGATTAGTTAGGTATTATTGTTGATTTGTTAGAAATTTATCATGATTGTCAATCCCCATAACCAAACTAACTGAGAAGGGAGTCAACGTGTCATAAAATGATTAATATGAATAAATCATTTAGGAGATGAAAACTAGAATTATCATTAAACTTGTGGCAACACTACCCACAAGTAGAATGATTTTAATGGTATTCACTGATGCTTATATGAATGAAATGGTATCTATGTTGATGAAAAATTAAAAATTCATTGCTTATGCGTCAAGTTAGTTGAGAAACCATGATAGGAACAATTCAAAACAAGATTTGGTGTGGGCTACAGTGATATTTTCTTTGATAATTTTGTGACATTATCTCTTTGGTGAAATGTGTGAAATATATACAGATCCCAAAAGCCTCATGTATGTATTCACACAGAAAGTGTTCAATTTGTTCCAATAAAGATAGCTAGAGTAGATTAAAGGCTTTTATAGCTCTATTCCCAACCATACGAGAAAAGTGAATAATGTGGTAGATTCTCTATGTAGAAAGGATCCAAAAACTCATTCATTGAAGAGTATTGGGAAGGGTTAGATCTTCTTATAAATGAAGATAATGGAGATGGAAATCATAATTGCAGGAAAATTATCAATCATTTCATAAATGATTTCACAACTATTGCATCTGGGAAGGTTAAAGGATTCTCAAAGAGATGATGTTGTAATCTTGAAGAAAAATCAATCTATAATAAAAGGTAAATCATTGGAATTCAATGTTAATGAATAAAATGTTTTATGATTTTCCCTAAGATGATGTGTAACATCAATTATTGAGATATGGAAGGAGTTGTTGAATGATTCCCATATATCAACCTTACCTATCCACCCTTGAAGAACAATGATGTATTTAGATTTCCGTTAACAAAATTAGTGGGATAATATGATGAATGAGATCACAGAATATACATCCAGATTTTTGGTATGTAAGCAAGTGAATGTAAAAAGGAATAAATATATGGCGATAATGAATCCATTACCCTTACCAACATGGAAATGTAAATACATCACCACAGACACTGTCATCATACTTCCTAATACATATATAAGAAACAAGTCTATCATGTATGTGGTGGATCATTTAAGAAAGACTGTACACATCACTAGGATTCGAGAGGATTTTTCCCTATATCAGTAGTCACAGATATACATCATATAAGTGGGGAAGCTGCATGGAGTACCACGATCAATTGTATTTGATCAAGATCCAAGATTCACCTCTATTTTAAAAATGAGTATCCAGAATTCGTTGAATTCTAAGATTAACATCAGCATAACCTATCACCATAAAATTGATGGCCAATCTTGGTGGACTATCCAAACACTTGAGAAAATGTTGAGGGATTTTTAAATAGACTTCACGGGAAGATGGGATCAACATCTTACTATGGTTGTGTTCTTCTATGTCAACAGTTTCTACTCAAACATCCAAATACCTACCTTTGAAGCACATTACAATTAGAGGTGAAGATCACATAGATGCTAGTATTATGTTGGGGAAAAAAAACTACAATGTCCTTAAATAATCGAGGAAATGATGGCGAAGGTTATAAACATTCAACAACACAAGATGATTACTAATAGTGGACAGAAAATCTATGATGAAAGTCATCAAAAATACCAAGAATTTAATGTTGGTTACATGGTATTCCTATATGTATCACCATGATATAGTTCAATTATTATTTTAAATAATGAATGATTATTCCAAGGTATGTTTTTCTTTTAGGGAACCTTGATCACATTAGAGAGGTGGCCTACCGAAAAAAGTCCCACATTACCTATCTCAAGTAAAGGATGCCTTCCATGTGTCCCTATTGAGAATGTTTTTACCATACCACTCACTTATACTCAATCGATTGGTGTTACAATTACTGAATGACCTATCTTATGAGGAGTAGCAAGTGAATATCTAATAATGTTGATAAATTTTTTAATGGAATAAGAAAATGAAAATAGTAAAAGTTTTGTTAAGAAACCACATATTTGATGAAGAAATGTGGGAACTAGATGAGGTGATGAAATAAAGTTACCCACGTCTGTTTTAATGTTGGAACTAAAAATTTTTAGGGTAATATTTCATAAGGGTTGATGATTGTAAAAACCCGAAATATTGTAAGTAAAATTATCCTTGTAATTTAACTGAATTTTTTATATTTTTAAAAATGAATATAGAAAATTATTTCACTCCATTTTTTAATATATCCAAATGAATTTTAATGAATGTTATGTATCATTACTGTTGACAATACAACTGTTGAACAATGATCACATTACTAGAATTAATATACTGTTATAAAGAATCCATTTGACCGATTCATCGGATGTGTTGGAGTCAACCAGTATGAAAATTATCTTGGAATCTAATTTACCTGGGCTTCCAATGGAGATATAATTTTAGTTCTCTTACCTAGAAAAATCCATAATCAAGATCTAACATCTTATGCATGAGAAAAATTGATTACGAGAGATGATAAATCTCATCGAGATCATATCCCAAGCCATGTCCACCCAACATACCTCTGAACGCCCCACCATAACACACCTTACTCTAAGGGTGTATGTTGATATAATAATGGTATATGTATTTATACCATAATATTAGGATAGTTAGCATTATTTTTGTATAGAATAATGGGTATACCTTATCTATTATTCTTATTAAAGCACAAATAATTTTATAGGTTCATTTTCAAATTGAATTAACAAATATATTTTGAATAATTAATAAGTAAAATATTATTATTTTATTATTATTTTAATACGCTTATTTTAAATAACTGATCATATAATTTTATGAAGCCAAATATCATTTTTATTTAGGATTTAAAATAGTTTTGGGAAAAACCCATCAATTTTTATAAATGTTGGTTTCTATTTACAAATAGAAAGTTGAAATATTAAAAAATTAATTTCAATATATTGAATATTATTATTTTATTAATTGTTTCAAAATTACGAAATGCTATATTTTAAACAATTTTCTAAGACAATTGATTTTTGGGTTAAAAATAAAATACCATATAGATATTTTGTGTTTTATGACACCATAATGGAAGAATAGTAATGTTATAAAAACTCTGAAAGGAATACTAATCTAAATGTTAGTTTTATATTTAAAATATTGTGATTTTAGATTTCTTATATTTATTTTATTAAGTCTTTGTAAATCCTCTAAAATGAGTAATATGTTTTTTGATTTTATGTTCATTTATTTAATAATGTTACTCACACCAATATAAGTAAGGATAATATTTTAATATCATCATTCAATGCCCTTAAAAATAATGATTTCTAATAATATTATTAAAAATGGGAAAAACATGGGACGATATATGTTTTTTAAAATTTGATTATATAGACACCTAAACTAATGTTTGGAAAATATTAAAGAATTCACCACTCATTTCCATTATCAAATAGCCAAGTATCACACATCTACACTCTGAAAAAAATTGATGCACGTCATTACTTTGTCCTCTCATCTCTAAAATCCTGCCAGGGTTCCCTATTCTCCTATGATGTCCTTCATCAATAATTTGCTGTCATGCCCTCATGTAAGGTTCATTATTTTATCATGTTTATCTAGGTTTCATATATTTTTGAACCATTTTAATTTTTTTTATATTATGGGGTGTGATTTATAACCTCCCCCATAAATTCTTTATTATGTTTTCATGGTGATATATCACTTTATATATCATCGATCCCTCCCACATACACCTATTACCATTCCGAAATTTCATATGAGTAGTTCCATTTCTCTTGTTTCATCAAGTTTCAATATTATGTTATGACTTCTATTTCCAAATTAAATATATCAGGACATGTATTCCTATGAACCTATTACATTCCATTTCATGTATAAATTATGATAGACCACATTCACTCTCATAAATCCAATTTATGAAAAAAAAAATCATGTTGTTAGGATTTCTAAATTGCAATTTGAATCTTCATTCTAATACAATTGTGTAAGTGAATACCATACCCATCCCTAATTAAAGGTGTTCTATTTTATACAGATATACCTTTTTATAAAGGAAAAACTTGTATTTTTACAATTCCTTTGATCATGGAAAAAATAATAATGATGAATGAATCTATTATTTATGATATATTTAGAACTCTTAAGAATGGGAATAAAATGAAAGTGATTGGTGTAATGTTCCAATGAATTGGGTAGTATTTAGTATCAGGATACTACATGTTGGTATAAGTGTTTTTCTAATTCCTTTATGGTATATTTTCCACTATGATATCTTGACTATTTTGAATTGACCTATGATACAATGTTTTTAGTAGATTCCACATTTTCATGTTATGATTGTCATGGTATATTATTCCCTTATATCCATGATTCTTTTAAGCTATATTGATACGACTATTGTCTAACATGGGTTGTATTCCACATATTATTGCTTGTTTATTCCCTTTTTAGGATTTATAGCTCAACCATTTCTTATGTATATCCTAATCTTATACCATGAAATGTTAAGTATAAAGGATTGTTGTGGTCAGGGTAATTATTTTTTCAACAATGATGTTGTATTTAAAATTATAATATGCTATGCAATTTTCCTAATTTCCCTTTACACTATATTTATTTTTATTTTAGGTTGTATTGTGAGAAATTTTATTTCATTAAATCATGCATAAATATCATTAAATGAGCAAGGTTATTATATGTAACATATATTTTAAGGGATTTTATGAACAATGTATTGAACTAATTTAAAAAATATTTTTTTAATGACATTTATTGATGATATCATGGGGTTTTAAAAGAGAAATGAGAGCATGAAAATTACTCAAAGATTATTATGGACACACTGATTTTAAAAATGATATATGGAAAATTTCACTAGTTTGACTAATAGTAATAGAATTTTTATTTTCATAGAAATATTGTCTCCATGGATAGAATCATTGTCGACCAAATGAAGGGAATTTCATACCAAGAATGAAATACACTATTCAAAATAGCCATTTTTATATATTCATTGGTTTGGTGTGTCACTATATGTGATTTGCATGATATATATCAATATTAGCTACCCTTTTAACAGATATTACTTGAAAATGGTTTGATATTATATGGAAAAAATATTATTTGAATGTATTGTCGAAACAATGTTAGTATTGGTGAGTTAACAAATAAAGACTCTACCATAAAGTAGTGATATAAATCTAATATGTAATGATGCATCAAAAAAATGGTATCTTAATTTCATTTAATATGATGAAAAACTTATTTCTTATTGATCAAAGTAGTTAATGAATCATTAATAAAACAATCAAAAAAATTCCTTGAATTATCGTGTGTAATATTTTGTAATGGACAATGCCATTTCACATTTAAACATTATGTATTTAAGTTTTTGGAGGTGTTTAGAGGAGGATAAGAAAGAGTCTATCGATTTTTAGTTACAAAATCATTTAAGATGAAATATTTTAATTTCTGTAACTAGATTACTTGTTTTGAAATTTTATTTTACATATTAATTAGTAAGATTTATGGTGTGTAATTATTTTACAATTTTTGAATAAGAGGTTCAAAATGTATAAAATTTCACGTTTATAAAAATAAAATTAATTAAAGAGGTAACAAATTTTAAGAAGATACTAAAACATGTGTATTACTTGATGTGAAAGGAGATCATGCCTCATGTAATACCCCAATCATATGAAGGTTTAAAAAATTATTATTTTTAGAACACTCATTCATTCTATTATTCTCCATTTTTCTCCCATTTTTGGAAATCCCTGTCCACCATTAGGTGTCAATTAAGGCATTATCCATCTCTATTTCATCCAATTATCCTAGTATAAGTTTTATAGAGATCGTTGGTTGATAAATAGTTAGTTTTATTCCCTTTAAAAAATGTTTTCACCCAATATTCGTGTAGGGATCAGCTGGGGTGGTGTTTCCTCAGTTTAAGGAGTGCGTTGGGTTTTGTATTATGGTGTTGGTATGGGTTTTAGGTTGATATGTGGTACATAATTGTGTGGAAGTGGTTTTATATTGTTTATCCTCACCTTGATATTTTTAATTCTTCTCTGAAGTAAGGTTTTTCATAGTTTATACTTTTTTTGCATCATCTAGGAATTGTTTACTTTTTTATCTATGGATTTCGGTTTTTACAGTTAAATATAATATTGATAAATTTCATAACTGAATTTTAAGTGTAGAGGAGTGTGATACACATATATTTACATTATTAATATGAATGTGATTTTGTGAATTGTTTTGGCATGACACCCCATTGAAAATTGTGGTCGTTGGTTGTATTTTTTTCACTATTTAACATGTTTTTTGGAACCATTTTTTGATGTGATGGTTGTGATTTAGGTGATATCACCTTAAATGGAAATTATTTAATTTATGGAACTTTTATAACTAAATAGTTTCACCAAAAATAAGGATTTTTTAGTGGCCCCAAAAAAGAGAAATCTGATTAAATCTTCATTAATAAATATGTTAATATGTTAATATGATCCCAATTTGCTTTGATGTTTCCCCTTTTTTATAGAGATGGGTGATAATAATGGGGCATGTGGAGAAATTTGATTCTTTGGTTCTGGATTTTGTATGGAGATTTAGTAGTTGTGGGTTATTATTTTTTAGTGGTGAGTTGACTATATGTTGATCTATTTTTGACATTCAGTTTCCTTGTTCGATATTTCCTTGTATTGGTGGAATGAATTTATTTATGTTTAAAAAAATGAAATGGAATGGTTTGGTGTGGTTAATTGATTGGAAATTGTTAATGAATGAGTAAATGATGGTTTCTGTGACTAAATATAGTGGATTTTAAATGGATAAGTAAATAGTTGTAAAACATAGAAGAAATGTGAAGCCACATTAATTTATTAGGGATCATTACATTTAGAAATTAGTATTATAAATATTAGTAAATTCATTTAGAGGTTGAAGTAAATGTAACAGTGTTTGGGTCTATTGTTTGTAAGATAACCCATAGGTTTGGATGGATTTTTTGATACATTATTTATATTTTTATATTCCTATGTTTTAAAAATTCACCCCACAAATGATGATCACTATATTCCAAACAAACACATCATCATTTAGTATGAGTTTTCACCAACATCTGTTATAAAGTAGGGATGGCTTGTTATATTCTATTTTTTTCAATGTTCTATGAATGATTGGTATTTCACATTTGGTGATAGTAAGTGACCCTTAGGTTCCTTAGATATTTGTTTTGATGGTATAGGGTTTTTAATGATATATATGATAGAACATGTCTTTACAGGTGAGGTGGTTTATGATTTCTTATGTGTCTTCAGCTGAGATGTGATATACGTGGTTTTTGTGGGTGATGTCGTTTTTGTTATCCCTATTATCTTTGGGATGATATCTAATGTGATGTTTTGATTGTTCAATGTGTGTGTGGGAATGATGCATTGTGAGGCCCACGTGTGCTTGGGATGGTTGTAATTTGGTATACTGAAGGGATGGGAGTACTAGGACATACAATATTAGGTGCGAGAATCATACCTCTGCTAAAGTGTATTGGGTACCCCAGAGCTGATCATATTTATAACCTATAATATTTCAATTTTTTTACTTGGTGCTTGTTCCTTGATGATGTTGGAATGATTTTTATAACTTTTAATGTGTTTTTTGGATCTGTTTTATTCTCACAGAAGCATTATTATGCTTCTTTCACATGCTCACAAGAGTCATTGGATTCCTACGGAGTATACACATATTATGAACAAATGTATAATAAAATAATTTTCAAGTATACAAAATGATTTCATGGACGATTATAATAGTAACTGGCTAAGACCTTTGGACTGTTGTTGTGTCACTGTTTATCATTTTTTGGTATTTACATTAATGAAATATATTGTATCGGATATATTTTTTACAAGTGGGACTGTTTTTGACATTCCACATTATATTATTTCATGGAGTTTTTGTGGAAAACTCATTAAATCATAGAATATTTTGTCTTATATATGTTAATGCCTCCCATATTCTGTGATTTGTACACCCTTAGTGCTAGTCACAATTTAGGGGACAACTGGCGGCCAGACTCATGGGATCGTTATCACTCTCCCCTCATAGCGTTATATTTTGACGGAGAGGGTCAGGATATATTGTTAATAGAGGCGGATGGTTTATAGAAATGATTGAGTTTGGGGTTATTAATACTGATGATCACATGGTGTGTTATTGAAATATTTCCAGTTGAACATGGTATGTGACATATCATAGGGAAACCAGCTATGACATGGGATTTTAGGTCACCCGTGATTCAGTCCACATGTTATGGGCTAATTTAAGAGCCAATTAAGGTGGACCAGATTATATGATATATACCTAGGAGTTGTACATGAATCATAATTACATGTGTTTTTTTATTTTGGCTGTTTCGGGATGGTTATAATATATAATATGAAAAAAATAATTAATATTAATCATAATGAAAAATCTATTTCACATGGTATGTGAAATATATATTTAAAAATTCTTTATAGATCATATTCATTGTCATGTGTGTCTCAAGATTTGGAGGCTTAGCGGGCTGAACAAGTTGATCATTATCGGGGTGATCTACTTGAGGAGGATTGTAATTAGTAGGGGACATCGTGATATTTCTAGAAAAATACATTGAGGAAGTTTTAGGGAAATGATTCAAATGTGGAGATAGAGAGCAAGCACGATGACCTTGAGATTAAATTTCGTTTTTTCCAGGCCCTAATGGGGTATCTGATCTCTTTGGATGTCAATAAGATGTATTGAACTGTTAATAATTTGTGGATGTTGTATAGTGGAGAGTAGAGGGAGGTGGACGTTTTTGTGGGTTGTCTTATTGAACTAGTTTTGGGAAGAGTTCCATTCATCAAGAACGATGGATGAAGATAGTTATAAGATACACTCATATTAATAGGGGAATATATTAATATGAATGTTGGGAATTAACATCAAAGAAATTATGTTGTTTTTTAAACCTTTTTCTAGTTGAGGAGTGCTATGAATGATTTATTGAGGAGACAATTTTTTATTCAATCAAAAATGATGTTACCCCATTTTCATTTCCAATATATTTAAACCTATTAGAGAAGGTTGGCGTGATCAAAATTATGCACTCAGGAAGTGGTCCACTATAAGAGGGGATCCAAAAAAGTTCTTATAGAGGAAGAGTTATATGTAGAGTATCTCATGTGGAAGGACCTTCGTGGATTGATTAGAACAGAATCGACCTTGGTATCTTCTTTTGAGGCCATATCATGCTAGTCATTTTTATGATTTTCCTGGGAGAATTGTTCCAATGAGTTTTGGTTGTGGGGTTCATTTCCATCACTAGAGTCATTTCATAGTAATTCCCTAAGAACCATATGGTGTATGTTTAATGGTTCAACTATAGCCTACGTAACAATTTCTAGTGACACTGCTTCAAAAACAGTGAAAGACATATTTTCATTCATGAGGAGAGAATAAGAAGGTATATTCCACCCACATGACGTTCCTCATGATTATGGATAGTGACCTAATAACATATATAGAGGTGGTCTTTAAGAGATTGTTAGAGGAGCGGTGAGTGATCGGTTCCACGAAGTGGATGCTGTGGTTACATATGGTCCACTAAATGTTAGATTTATGATCAGTTTTTTTCATACCCTTGTTTGTTCATTTTTTGTTTTAGGTTATTTTCACTCCTCTATTTCAGCCACTCTTTAGAATTCTCTAGGACTAGACATAGAGTGGTATTACATGAAAATGGTGTGAAGTAATCCTGTAAAAGGCCAAAACTTATTTTTTAATGTGTTCCAATTATGTATATTGATTATGGGACGCCATCATCCCCTTGGGGATCATATATTGTTACATATTCATCAATCAAATGCCATCTTTACATTGACTATTTTTATTACATTCATCCGATTATCAAATACTTGTAGAGGATATTTTTGTTATTTAATGTGAATGGAATATGGTTTTAGTTGTTGATTGGAGTTTTTATTTGGGATAGAGGAATGTAGAGCTCATTCATTCTAATATGGATAATTTATCAATTGAATCAGTGGATGATAGGATCTTTGAGGTTACCTTGGTCAATGTCAATTTTTGGGATGTTTTTTCAGAGGAAGTTGTTATGACACCCTATTATATGTGTTATTGAATTAAAAATAGACATACAACCCAATGAATCTTCGATTTGACAGGCTACTAATCAGATAGAACCGTCTCAGTTTCTTGATTTGTGGATTTATATGGATGATATGATGAATATGGGTTCAATCCAGCCATGATCGTCAATGTCAAGACCCCTATGATGTTATCAATGAATATGGATAATTGTATGATTTTTTCCAAAGGTTATCAGACATTGAATCAAAATATGGTAAAAAACCATTACATTATTCAGAGAAATAACGATATATCCAACCAGCTGAGAGAGGATATTTTAATTTATATAATCGATCTCTGGTCTGTATGTCACTAGTTACGAGTGAATGAGGGTGATATCTCAAATAATATATTCATATGTTTGTATGGGAAAATTGAGTATAGATCCATTCAATTAAGTGTTATGAACGCACATATAGTGTTTATAGGGCTTATGAACTCTATCTTCTGTTAGTTCTTGGACGGTTTCATCATAGTGTTCATTGATGAAATCATTATTTACATAATGTCAGAGGATGAACATGTGGTGATTCTTAGAACATTCTT
Source organism: Viscum album (assembly GCA_963277665.1). Classification (NCBI taxonomy): domain Eukaryota; kingdom Viridiplantae; phylum Streptophyta; class Magnoliopsida; order Santalales; family Viscaceae; genus Viscum; species Viscum album. The sequence continues at coordinate 476,120,638 of OY728147.1, read as the reverse complement.
CCATGTTCTTCAATTCCACTAGCTCTATGGATTGATATCAATGTGTAATATTTTGGACACTTGGGTACATGTCGATGGGAATTTGGTGTCTCATCATGGTGTGATAGTATACCCATCAATGTATGAAGTAGTTGATTCTTGGGAATCACCTAAGAATGCAGAATAATTTCACGGTTTCCTTGGTTATAATGGATATTATTGGACGTTTGTTTCTTATATCATCTGAGTTTCATCCCCTATAAAGATTTAATAATGTAGGATGATGATATTTAATTGACTAATCATTAAATGGATTCATTCCTTTAAGTGATGGTGATGTTTCTCAGTTCAACAGTGCTCTTATTTCCCCAGAATGGGGAAATGATTGAGGTGTATTATGATGCTTCTTGATTCTTTAGGGGATGGATGATGATGAAGAAGTGAGAAATGATATATTATGGGTCTAGCTGGTTACATCTTTATAAGAATCACTATGCCACCAATGATCTGGATATAACATCACTTGTATTTGGACTCATGTCATGGTGGCATTACCTTATTGTGCAGCGATTTGTTGTATTCCCATATTAAATGAGAATGAGGCATAACTTTTCCTACAAAGACATAAATATAATAATGTGAAGGTTGATGGAGATTTTTTAGGACTATGATTTTGAGGTATCCTACACCTCTAGAATGGTAAATTTTGTGTTCGATGCCTTTTATTAAATGTAACATTAGAAGTAATTCATGAAATTGTGGATTCTTGGAGAACAATAATGGAGTTATAATACATTCATATCGATGAATTGGTGAATAATAAAAAAGGATATTTGATTCAAATTATGGTCATATCGTATCTGATACATCCCAGAGTAATGTTCTTAGTTGGTATCATTGGAGGAAGAAGTGATACACGGTCAGGTTTTCATTTGTGATGATTTGGAGGGATGTCAAGAATATAGTAATAAACAGATGTTATTTCAAGTCATTTTGTTTGTTTTGGTTGCTCTGTATGTGCGATTTTTTTGTGAGTGTCACGAATCCACTTTTTTGGTCAACCCAAGGATTCCATGATGTAATGTTTCTTGAGAATTTTTTTTGGTTCCCTTAGATTCAATGAGTAGTGGTGGAGTCTGTAAAGGTGTTTTTGGGTTTCCACAATATAATAGAGGAGAATCATCTTCCAGGTGGGTTATAACAACACTAGGATGTTCATGAGGTGAAAAGGTATAAAATATCCATGGATTTGGACAATGTGTTACCAAATAATTGGGAGGTTATGATATTGTCAAAGAAGTTTTCTACCAGTAAATGAAATGGATCACTTATTTAATATCAATGAGTCATGAAAAATTAATTTTTTGGCTAAGAGTTATGTGTAAGAGAGGGATTTTTTCATATATTTTTAAGGACCACTCTCTCAGACCTAGAAACAAGGTTTATCTTCAATTTATGGAGGGTGTTTCAACTTATTTTTGGAACTCAGTTACACCTCAATATAAATTTCCAACTGTAGATAGATGGGTATAAAAAACAAACAAGACATTCATTGAAGGTTATTATCCTTGTGTAGATCTTGTATTTTGGTGGATCTTAGGTTAGAAACCTACATAGGTGGTTTTTTCAAATAATAATAGTTATAAATCTCTTATTATCATGGCCAGGGTTGAGGATGTTTCTAGGAGATCATGTTGTTAACCATTTTGTTGGTTGGTGGTGGGAGATATAATCATTCATGAACCTGGTGTGGAGTAGAGAACAATATAGAAATATCATCTTATTCATGGGAGGGTGAAATAAGTGCAGGACCACAAGAAATCTTATATTGATTGAATATAGATTCCATTATTGTTCAATGTTGGTAACCATGTCTTCATGAATGTTTCCCCATGATGTTTCTAGTAGAGGATTGGTAGAGGGTTTATAAATTTCCATTGTTTGTGGGGCCCTTTTTGGTGATAGGGTTAGTTGGTAATGTGTCATAGTTGTTGGAATTTCCTCAATGGTTTTATAGTATCCAGGAAATCTTCCTAGTGACTTAGCATATTCATGATAACACACATGTCATTGACTAGTGAGAATTGGATATCGAGGATTACTCGATGATTATGGAGTGGTTGGTGGAAATCCATGATCATCATGATAAGGTGTTGTGTGGAAGGAACATTTAATTGATTGTTGTGTTATGGATTCAGGGTGGGAAGGAGTAGGGTTCACAAGAGTGAGAAAGACAAATGTTTTTCTCGTACCCAATGTTTTTTTAGTTTTTCATTGTTATGTAAACCATTTTAAGGTGATTTTTTATCCTGATTTTATTAGATGTTATTTTTTAGGGTTTATGAGACGTGTGGAAGGATTTGTGATAATGTACTATCATAAGATAATGGGAAGACTAGATTCCTACTCAAGACACATTAACTATGAAACTATTAATCCCATGAGGGGAGTAAATGTTGTCCATAGTGAAAAGTATGTTGATATGTTATATGTAAATCATTGACTCATGTGTTTAAGATGATTAATTTGGTTTTTTTAGTGGTTTTTGGTGTGTGATCTATGATTTCTTATATGGTAATGTAGTGGTTTAGTGGTGGAGTTTTTTATGAGAATAAATAGTATGTAGTTGTGGCTTCTTAGTGATTAGGGTTAGTGATAATCCTGTGATCATTTGGCTTGAATGGATTGTTTTGTGGTAACATTTCAAGTATAAATATATTCTTTAGTGGTTTCTCATAGGGTTGTTGTTCAGACCCATATCCCTTTTTATGGGTTTTCGATCCTCGAGGGATAGAATCATTCGAGAGGTATCTAATGTAAAATAATGTTCCCACCCAGTCCATTACATTTGTTAGTTTTGGGTTTTGGGGGTTTTGGGGGACGACCATAGGGTATTTAGATATGTTGAGATTCTAATGGATAGATGTAGGGAAATTACATTATACATAACTAGAGTACATGATGTGATATTTTACTTCATAGATTTTCTAGGATGTTTTAGGGTGAGTAAATATTAATCAAATGATAATGAAGAGCTTCAAAACATGAAATATATTGGGGTTATACAAAAAATAAATTGAAGAATCAACACAATTTTTGGTCCTAAAACAAAACCATTGGTACTAAACGATGTGAAAGGTAATTACACATCATTTAATAGCCCAATATTGTTCAGTTTTTTTAAAAATAATATTTAAAATTAGATTGATTAATTTGGTTGTCATACATTTTCATCTCATTTTGGGGTAACACATGCACCCACATGTGTCCTTCACACACTTATTTAAACATTTTTGATCATATGCTCCATGTAGGTTTTCACTAGAAATCCATGGTTGTCTTATAGTGAGTTCTCCTCCCATTCTCACCCATTTTTTCCATTACCCTCTTGGTGATCCATTTTAGTGGATTTTCCCTGGATTTAAGTGTGAATTGGGTATTTTTGATAGACTTTGGATACTATGTCGGTTGATCCATGGTTCCTTGTCGTGATGATATTGTTTCTAGTCATTCTTCTTCACCCATAGATGCAAAAATCTTCCTTGAGGAAGCATTTTCACTCATTTCCCATTTCTGTGTATCATATAGGTGTGGTATACTTTTGATATATGTTGACTGATGTTTTATCTTATTTAATATATCATATAAATGTTAGCTAATTTATATTTAATAGTATAGGGCTGGGATTATGTTGTTTTTAAATCCTTCATATGGTTGTGATATAGTTAATTGTTCGAGATTGATGTCCACCTAAAAATTGTGGCCACTTGTGTTTTTTTCAATATTTTACATGAGTTGTGGAACCAATATTCATTTTTAATGTTTTCATAGTAGTGATATCATATTAATTAATAATTTTTTAACTAAATACACATGGATAATGAAATTGTTTTTCTAGTATGTTGGTTATGTGACAATTCCCCTAAAAGAAAGTTAGATTTTATAAAATCTTATTTTGTAAATCAATGAAGATAATCATGTAATTTTTTGACGTTTTCTCAGGAATGTGGGAATGGGATGGGTGATTTCAATGGCATGTTGGGTGAAACATGGTTTTTAGTTCATGATTTAAGGGAAGTGAGGTGATAGTTATGGGTCATGGTTTTGGTGTGGCGAGGGGATAGTGTATGGGACATACTTTTCTTAGGGAGAGGTGATGGAATAATGTGATGTTTTTTGTATTTGGTTTCCTTGTTCTATATTCCTATAATGTGGTGGAGTGAATAAATGAGTATTTAATAATAATGGAAATAGCATCAGTTTTTTTGGATATTAGAACAGAAATGGATAATTAAAGATTAAATGGAGGTTCATTTGAATAAATTTGGATGATGATAAATCATGAAATGATTTGGTATTGAAAATACAATAAATTAGATGCTCTCTTAATTTACCAAGGATCATTCCAATATGAAATGAAAATTTCAGTTTCTAATAAATGCATATGAAGGAGGATGAAAAGGTGAAAAGGTTCCAAGTTTGTTGTTTGTTAGAGAACTAATTGGTTGGGATAGAGTGTTTGATGCTATAAATATATTTTTATATTCTTTTCATTTCAATACACACCAAACCTTTTTTAGATCTATGTCTCAAACTCCCAAATCATCTGAAGGTGGTATTTTCTAAAAATAAGAAATGGTGTATGAATATATGGGTATCCACACTTTTCTATTTTCTCATCTAGGAGTGAAATTTATGGAACAATATGTGATTGATTAAGGTCTATTGCTGCATTAGTTGTTGGTTGTGTTGACCCAAAAATCATTGGGTGAGATGTGATAGCTATATTGTTTTTGGGATAGTTTCTATGTATTCTCTAATGTGTGGTTGTGTAAGATGTTGTAGCCCATGTGTTTTTGGGAAATGTGTTTTGTGCCATCCCTTGAGTATTTGATATTAGTTTTGAAATTATTCCCCATGTGACTTCAGGATTAGATATAATGAGATGTGTTGTGTGGGAATGTTGTATGTGAGGGTCATGTTTTATGAGGCCCATGTGTGTGTGGGAGGGATGGGATGTGGTATAATAAAGGGATGTGAGGAACATAAAATACATTGTTATGTGATAATGGATTACTAGTGGGAATGTGGAATGTAATACACTATAATTGGTTTATCTATAACATATTATATTATGTGTTTTGTATTACATGGTGAGTGTGCATTAGTGAGGTTGGTATTATTGTTATACTTATTTAGGTATTTTTTAGTTCTCATGTTTTCTCATGGGATAATTCATATTCATCCTTCATTTGTGAATGAGAGACTTTGGTTTTTCTACCAAGTAGCCATGTATCATATCACTATGTATATAAAACATCTTTTAGATATCCATGAAGAATTTTTTAGAAATGATTGGTGTTACTATCATTGACCATTAGAGTGTGTTTTTGTGGATTCTTAGAGTTACTTATCTGTAATTACTTTTGTTACCTTAATTGTATATGTTATAAATCCTCATGAAAGTTTTATGGTTTTTTGATTTCTCATTTACGTTAGGGATTGGAGTTCTCTGTGGATGATTAATTCTATTTCGCTATCCTGTATATCATAATCGTAATTCCTCCCATATTTTGAGAGGTGTAAACCCTTGATTCTAATTGCCTACATGAGGCCTACTAGGGGGGACTCGTGGTATTTATCTCTCTCCCTACATTATGGTATCATTAGAGGGATGGGTCATGTCATCATTCATCTATAAATATGTATACAATATATATATGGTAAAAATGTGATATATAAATATATCATAATTGTTTGACATACATATTTTCATGTGAAAGAGATCATCATTGGGAGAATTTTATTAACCATGATACTTAGTGAATATCATTATTCAATATAGTACCACCCATTGAAGGAAATTATGGTATCAATTGCATTGAGTCAGAATGGTCGAGAAGTTATAAAAAAATGACTACTAATTGGGATCATATGTTTATGGATTTATTAAATAATTATATGTTAATTACTATGGACATAGAAAAAAACGCTTTAAAAATGATTTAGGAATAATAACAATTATAAAATATAAAATTTTATCTTCATGATGATGAAAGTATTAAAAATATAAATATATTAATGATTGATATGAAATTGTATGACATCATATATTAATATTTGGTTTTGATATTTGTAAAGAAACTATTAATTCTATATAAATTTGTAATGACTGGATGATTATTGTATGATGGCCATTGGTCGAATATCTGTATACACCTTGGTACCACATGGTTTTATAGATATTGGATGGAAAATATTTTATGTGATAATATGATGTGTTAATTTGAATATTATGTTTCATATCATCTGTTTTATCAACATGAAATTGATTAAAGGTTCAACCCATAGGATTTATGCAATATCTACCTAAAACATCATATAAATTGGATTACATTACTATGGAGATTGTCAGTAGATTATCAAAGGCAACATGAATGAATAACTGAATATTATTTCTTATTGAACACCACACAAAATTTTCATACTTCCTTAGTATAAGTATGGTATTAAATCATTATATAATCTTATAAACCTATATAAAAGATATCCTAAGACATAATCATGCATGTATTTCAATTATCTTGTTAATGAACCACAATTTACCTAATAATATGTATAATTATTTAGAATTATACTGATATTATGCTTCATTTTATCCCCTCTTATATGCCGCAAACTGATGGATAGTTTGAATGGACTAATCTAACATTACAATTCATATTTAATATAACTTCACATTACATTTCCAATATTTTTGATTAGTATTAACCATTGTTATAATTACCAAACAATAATGTAATCTATTATGATAATCAAAATGAATCACATCGTTTATTATATTATTAGAGAATTCATATTCCATCTTATTGGGATGTTGTTTCCAAATTAAATATTTTTGTCTGTTGACATTTAGATGATAAATTTCAATGGTAATGAATATTCCAAACCATCTCAGCATTTTTTAATGAATGTAAAATATATATATTCATAAAAAAATGAATTATCTAAGAATTCAAGTGGGAGATTAGGTTGTCATGAAATTATATCCTTGTAATGGGGTCATATGGACCAGTTTGAAAGGTTAAATAATCCCCTAACACATTGGAAAACATAAAATAATGGATATATAGGGAGTTGTTGAATATGATTTATATAATCCATCTAGAAACTTTGAAGTATACGATATGTCCAATATCTCATTTTTATTTATTAATATTCACATAGAATACATTACATCACCTATATAGAAATAGATTTAAAAGTTGATTTCTCTATCTATGAATAGATTTCCTATATTTTTGAATTCAGGGAATTAGTATTGAGGAATAAGAAAACTATATTGGTGATGGTCCATTAGAGAAATCATAATATTCAAAAGCTGAAGTGGGATCCTAAAAAAAATTATGATGAAGTGATACCAAAATCTATTCATGACGATAAGGAATAAAAATTTTTAGAATGATTATTTTAATGAATGATGAATGTAACACATTATGATTTTATATTATGTTTCTTTTAATATAAATATAATTTCATCAATATCATTTGATACATTGAATCATGAGTCTAAATGAAACGTAAAATATTATTTTTTTTATAAAATATTTTTTATATTTTGTTTTATAAATAGGACTACCTATATTTTGAAACATATAGTTTTCATAAATAGATAAAATATATTTATATTTCATCAACTAATTAGATATAAAATTCAAAACCATTTAAATGTTAATGAAGTATTCTTTTAAAAAATATATTATATGTGTTCAACATATTATTTTCATAGTAAATATAATTAATATGTACTCAAGAATAATTTAAATGGAATTTAGATATTTCATATTCAAAAAAGTATTTAATCCTTAATATAATATTTTATTCTATGACTGGATTATGAAAGGATCGATTGTAAAGATAAAAATATTTTACGGAATAAATATATTTTTTCACATTTTGTTTGAATATTTCAAAATTAATTAATTAAAATTATTGAAATATATTTTTATAAAATATATTGAATATTATGAATCATTAGAATGAAATAATGTAAATAAAATCCATATATTTTTTTCAATATGTATATAAAACATTGTAAATATTATCCAATCAATAAATTGTAAATCAAGTTACTCATGTATAACAGTAAGTAAAAGGGTCAAAATAATTCATATGATTTTTAATTTGATGAATTAAAATATTTTTTTCATAAACATAGGCCTAAAATTAATTTTATTGAATGATAATTTCCCATAAAAGTTACAAATATAATTATTAAATCAACTAAATTTACAAAAGTTCCCACTTAGTTTTAAAAGCATGTTATGTGATCATGTATGGATAATGTTGTTATAAATGGTTTTATATTTTGATTTTTCAATTTTTATAATTTTTTTCATCGATAAAATTTATTTATGATTTTTTTATATAAGTACCATAAATACTTATGTATCACAGACAACATATTTCCAAATTTAATTTAAAAAAGTGAATAAATGATTTAAAAATATTAGAAGTGTTATTATATGAGTGATTTTTCGAGATAAATGAAATTTTTTAATTAATATGAAACATTATTATAGTTGTAATGTATAATATTCTAATTAGTACTTTTAATTGTTCCACTAATGAAATATTTAATTTATAGTTTCAAAATTGAAATTGATGATTGTTTATTTAAATAATGTTAAATAAATTATTTAGAAATAAGATAAAAATTTAATTATGTAATATTAATTTATGTTAAAAATTAAAATCCATTGTCAATTTTCAAGTCAATAGTTACATTATTTGTTGAAATAAAAACATTTTATAATGAAATAACGATAACCACGATTAATGTTAAAATAAAATAACTAAATGTTTAATGTAAATGATAAGGATTAAGGCAGAAAAAAATAAAAAAATTTAATTTTTCAATTTTATTTAAATCATAACCTATCTCATCATTAGAAAAAAAATTAATTTTATATTGATAATGGATTTTTAATTATTTAAAAATTTATTAAAATAAAAGTGTTCCCTTTCATCAATAATAGAAAATAATCTATTACTTTAGATATATTCACCACATCTAGAAACCATTATAAACAAGTCCATTATCATTCCTACTAAAAACCTCAATATCCACATTATGGAGATTATTTTCTCCCCAATATAAGAATAAAAGTTTATTTTATAGAATATCTAAATGTGTTACGTCAAAATATTAATAGTCACCTTAACCAATCACTTTCATTTTACATCTTCATTAACTCATATAAATATATAGTATTTATCATAATGTAAAAAATAAATAATTTAATTAAATTTAATAAAATTTAATTATTAATTTTAAATAACTATTTTCTCGCCTCAATTCCTTCAAATGTAATGTGAAATTATCACTCATGCATACGAAAAGATTACTCTTTCAAGCTGGTCATGAAATTTGTTAACCCAAACTATATTTTATTTATTATTATTATGATGTGTTAAAAAATTATACATGATACTTATGGATAAAATCTACCTCTAATTCTTTAAATCGAACTGTATTTCATACCATATACTCTTTTCAAAAAAAATATTGTCTCTTACGCATGTCTATATACAACAACATTCAGAATGAAATGTGATTTTATTTTTCAATTAAATTTTAATTACAACATAATAATGATATATTTAATTATTATGTATGATATATATGACATAATATTGAGTATGGGAATTAAAATATATTTATTACCACTTATTTATTTTATCAATCTAAAAATGATTATAATGTTCATGTGTATGTTTGGTATAACATCTCTATTAATGTTTTAATTATTTTTTTGTTTACATATTTTGTAGATGAATATATATATATATATATATGATTATATGATTAATATATATGATATTTATATTATTATAATAATTATTTCCATAATAGAGCGTTTATCATTGTAAAAGAAAGCAAACTATTTTACTCAAACATATATTAAAAATTAATAATTTATTTCCAAAGTTAGTTATTTTAATGAATAATTGATTACAAATTGGTGATAAAATTTTATGATTAAATAATATTTGATTTTATATGTATTTTTGTTCTTTAATTGATGAATAAATTAACACTTATTATAAATTCTATTTTGATAAATATGATAGAATCCGAACCAAATGTATATCGTTATTTCAAAATCAAATTACTAATATGGATTATTTATATTTATGACTTACTTATGGAAAAAAATTTATTTCCTTGTTTAAGAAAATATATTTTATACAACTCCATTTATTAATGATCATTACACGAAATCTCACCAATTTCCACTATTCGGTAATAATAACGAATTAAATAATTAATTTAATGAACAATTGACTATATTTCACTCCTCATATGGAAATACATTTTATCAATATGAATGGTTATAAATAAAATTTTCAAAATATTCACATCGTTTCCAGAAATGATTCATTATTATATTTTTCAACCATGTTTAAATATATAGTTAAATATTTTTAAATAAGTCAACATTTCATTATCTAAATGAATAACTTCTTGAAAATATTACAAATGTGTGAAGTGAATATTTATTATCTAATACAATGTTTACAAAAATACACACCATAATGACTACTATTTTGTTTGAATAATTTATTTTATGATTCTATTACATGATTGAAATATAATATTTTCTTAGATATTTTAAATTATATGTTTCTAAACGTTTTTTCAAAGTGAATGGTGGATTTTCCTCAATAATGTTTTTAATGATATATATAATTATTTATATTCATCAACAGAAATACACAATTTTTATATACTCTACTATCTGCATTGTAATTCTACCATCCTTGTTATTTATCTATAATGTTTAGGTTTAGTTTGACTCGATATGAAATATTTTGATACTATTATCTTTAATAATTTCGATATTTCCCAAATTTATTTACTGATTGGGTAATGTGTAAACATTTAGTATGATTTTTTATAAATATGGATGACTATTTTTATTTTTTGTAACACTTTTTTATGATGAAATAATTGATCTTAGTAAGTGATGTTTAGGGACCTCCATAATCCCACAATAAATTGTTATGTATTATAAGAAAAAGAATATTTGTTTTCTCAATAGTATTTTTCCCTTCGTGTAGATGGCACAAGACAATGTCTTAGTGATTTTTGTCAAATGACATGGTACATGGACTCAATATTATATTTCATATGACTTCTATTATGATTTACATTTAATATGGAATGAGTTTTTGATTTCCACAATGATATTTGATATGTTATAATACCATAGGATACATTTCTTTCTCACTAGATTATTTAAATGAAATTATTTTATAAATATTTATTATTATCATATTAATCATGGGTTTTTATCATTTGAATTATTCATACCATTATTGTGAATCGAGTTCACCCCATTATTATGTATCATATCTGTAGTATTCAATGAATTTTATTTTGATTGATATACATGGTTCTGCAAAAAAATATTAAGATGTACTCATTGAAAGAAAATATTTATTATTTAAATTTATTCAACTATCATTTTAAATTTAAGTAGTTATCGTGTTTTCCATGATATATACAATATTATTTCATTTTGGATTTTGTTTTTCATTACTACTCCAAATGAATTAATGTAACCCATAACCTGGGTCTACTAGGGTTTGGATAATTAGATCATTAGAATAATTTTAATAGATAGAATTTAAATATGATGTTTATTATTATAATTAATATAACAAAATTTATAAATATACTATTCATAATGAAAAACATACAATAAAAACAACTTTTTTTTTAATTTTATAATAAGCTTCTTTGTTTGAAATCATATATTGTTTCCAGTTATAATTAGAATAAATTATTTTAAATAAATTATTTTATTATTAAATAATATTCATAATAATATTCATCTATTATACCATTACTCATTTTAGAATGTTCTGGCATGTTATGCGTGAAATTTAACTTTTTATTCAACTATTATAAAATATATTCTGAAATCCCATTGTGACACAGATATACTATATTCTATGTTGATATATTGATTTTACCTAAGATATTTACCATGATGTTTTTTCACTATAGTGAATCCCATTAGAAAATACATAAATATAATTATATAGGAATTCGTGGAGATTTATATTCACCAATTTCACATCATATATCGGGTGAGTGAAATCAATTTTGATCCGTGATATCAATTTCAATATTATGAAATAACAAATATTTATAACAAAAAATACAATAATATGGGATTCACCTTTGAAACTGAATTTTCTGGAAATAAATAATTGTATTTTTATATTTTAGGCAATGACTAGAAATTATATAGTAATATATTTATTTGTTAATTGATAAATTGTGTATAGTGAGTTATTTAATCCATCAAATAAGGAACATATTGTGTTATCTAGTTTTCTTAATGAGTATGAAACAGATTTATAATAAATATTATCTTTTCAAAATCAATTAAAATATACATTACATATGTATGATGATAAAGAAATAATTATAGATGACTTACACCAAACAAATCTTGTAATATCAATGATAATAATATAATATCTTGAGAAGGAGTAAAAAAACAAATAACCAAAAAAAAAATATATGAAAGCATGTTTTAATCTCTTATTATTCAATCTATGCCTTGAATAAAATATATTATAATTTCTCTTCCATTGATGGTATAGATTCATCAAAACTATGTAATATAATTGTGATAATAGTGAAGAGAATACAGAATTAGACGTGGTCTATTTTTAAAAATGTTTGGATGATCCAATATCTAAACAATTATTCCACACATCAACATATATTTTAGGTTCATTATATGAAATAAAATATGAAAATTTTTAAATGATTATGTGATATAAATACATTTTCTTATCATGCGATTACAATTAAAAGAATCCCATCATGAAATATTATTTATATTGTCAAATAGCCATTATTTATATATTTATATTATTGGATAATTAGATTATGAATAGTTATTATTCTGTAGTATAACTAGATAAATTTGATGATAGTATAGAAGTTTCAATAAATCATTTGACTATGATAATAAAAAAGGAGGAAATCTGATATGAATTCATGAAGAATCAAAACATAAATTGAAAAATTGACCCTTAATATATAGTAATTTCAAGACATAATGGGTGTAATATCACTATATATGAAGTGCATGATACCCCATTACCCTTATATCTACCCAACATAAATCACTTTATTATATAATCAAAGGGGATGTATATAGGTTTAATTTCCAATAAAACCAAAAAATTGAATAATTATGGAACTACGTGGGAACTAACTAGATATTCTTATTTATATTAAATAATATAATACATACACATTAATTATTACTAGTAACTTCTACTGTCAATTTATACCAATCCAAAACATATAAACCATAAGTTTTATCATAAGAGTTCCAGCTTTTAAACACATAATTAGTTCTATCTTATTTATTATAATTTTGAATCAATTTTTTTCTTATTATATGTCTTAATTTAAATCTCTATTTCATATGATATATTTAACTTATGTAAATTTTATTTATTTTATATATTAATTTATAGGGAACAACATTTTAAAATAAACCATTACATAATATTAATTTATTTTTAATTAATGAGATATTTATTCCCCAGTTATTTGATTAGCATATGTCAATATGACTAATTGAATTATGAATGATGCATGGTTTATATATGTTTATAATTAATTAATTTTTTATATATTGATTATAAATGAAAATAAAAATCATTTTAAAGGAAAAGAGATGTATTTTTAAGAATAGCTATTTTCTGTGAAATGTTTTTATGTCATAAAAATGTAAGTAAATCAATATTATGGAAATAATATAAGGAAATTTTTTATATCTAAAAAATATTTGGTCATTCTATTAATTTTTTATCTTGGGATCAAATTAAAATATATCATGTTTTATGTTTAAAATTATATTTATTAAAACTGGGTATATTATTGTTTTTCACAATTCATTGAAAATTAATAACTATGAATAATTGAAAATTTAATCATAAAATATTAGATTGCATATTTGGAATCATCTAAAACAAATTTCATTAATTGGACCCTCTTATTTATTGTCATTATGAAAATTATACATTCTAAATTTTGGTCACATAGGTAAGGGTAAAACATATATAATATGATTAAAAATATATGATAATGCATTAATATTACATTAATACTTCAATATATCATGTGGTATAAGTGGAGTTAATCAGTTACAATTAATATCTAAAAAATATGGAAACATTGTTCCATTTTTCTTTGATATAGATTTTAGTATAATTTATTAAAATAATAAATATATAATATCACTCTATGGAAATTCAAATTATTTAATTTTTTTAAAAAAGGATATGAATAATATTATATCAGATATGAATGTTTAGTTTAAATATCATTTATTTTTTTACCATTTTAATTAATTTATTATTTTTAGTTGTTTGATAATTATTTTAAATTCATACGAAATACTACAATCTTATGCATTCAATTAATATTAAAATTAAATAAATTATAGTAAGAATATTATATTATATAAAATCAGGGAAAATTATTAAATTTCAGAAAACTTTAATAAGAATATATAATATAATCAATGTTTTAATTTTTTAATTAAAATTTATTTTTTCAAGGAGTACTTAATTTCAAACAAAATGAGTAGTGAAAAACATGACATTAATTATATTCTATGTGAATTAATTTTTTATTTATTTATTTAAAATTTATATAATTTGTTAAAGATGCCAATTATGTTTATGAATTTAATATAATTTAATCCCATGTTAATTTAGAAGAGAAATTCAACGTAAACAAAAAATTATTCCCAGTAGTATTAAAAAATGTATTATTATGCTTAAGATAAAAATAAATTACCAATTGTGATAAATTTAATGTTTGGTTTTAAAATGACACAAATACATTTATAAACATCATTGGATCGTGAAATTTTGACCTTATGCAAATATTTATTTTATATGTATCAATTTTAATGAATATTTCATTAGAATGGCACAATTATATTTTCATCCTTTTAAGAATTTCATAAGTTTTATTTCCCTCCATTATAAAATTACACCTCTTATCAATTTTATTTACAAGACATTGGGCCATATAAATTTACCAAAACATAAAAAATTCTATTCTACATTACCTAGACACTATTTAGATGTCTTATTATTCAAATAAATAATATTCAATTTGACTATGATAATCAATAATAAAGATGTCACCCGATTAAGTAGTAATCATATTCCCTATACATTTTTAATTTATTTCTTCATATAACTCTTAAAAATAAAATTTATTAATCAAAAAAATAATAATTTTTAATTCCAATATATATGAAAATTATATTCTAATAAATAATGAACTCGTAAAAACCATCTATTCCCTCAAATGGGAAGTGAAATTATTTCCCATTCTCACATTTTTACTACCATATCTGCATATTTATACAATCCATTTTTAAACTATAATATTCATTTATAGTTATTTTTAAGTGATTAATTTTTTAAAATGAAATTTATGACCCAATTATTCATCTAGAATTTTTATTTCTTAATTAAATATGATCTTTTGATCCATTGAAAAATAGTAATTCATGTCATATGTACTTGTGTACTATTACCTATTGGATGATGTTTTATTAATTTTTTTCCACTAGAAATTGATGTTAAAGGATAGAATTAATAAATACATATTAGATATTTTATATTATAAAAATAATGTAAATCATAAAAATTAATTAACTGAATTTTTTATCCATTGAAAACTTAAAACAACATTCATTAATACATAAAGAACAATGTCTTCATTAATCATGTAATTCATTTTATAAACATAAATACATTATGAATCAATATAAATGTATATATACATATATAATATATTTAACTTCTATCATTATTTAAATTAGAATTTTTATTTAATGATTACTAAATAACAAGGACTAGATTAACTCAATCTAAATTTTCATTAATAATTAAATTGTTAACACCATGAAATATTGATTCAAATGATGAATTAATTATAAATTGTTCTAAAAAAATATTTAATTTTTCATGTATGACATTTTAATGAAGCTTGTGACATTTTTATATAATTATAATAAATATAAATATATTATGTAGTAGGTGAAACCAATTTTAAAAGATGCTTTTCTAAAGTTATTTGATTTTAGTCTAACTTAAATTTATATGACATACATTCCATACTGAACAATTTTATATTATATTTTCTATATATACATACCATCAATGTATTTTATGAAAGTTATAATTATATTATTGTGATATTAATATCCATCTAATGGAATTTATTTTATGGGTCTTATGATTCGATGATACTATAGTAGTAAGGATTTATATTAAATTCTCATGGTTTTTGAGCATTGATTATAACTATGTTCAAAATGTGAAAATTTCATGATATATGCATATATATCCACATAAATAATCATATATTCTATTTATTTATCTGCAATACAGTTTTTACCTTAATTTTCATCACATTAGTTTCTTAAGAGAATTAAATATTTATTTAAATAAAAAATTATTGTTGTCCTCTTTGGTCAATGATTATTATTATTTTATATCCATATTATAAAATAATGTTTCAAAATAGTTTTTTGAATTTTTCCTATTAAATATTAGATTAAATTTTACCAATGATTATATTTTTACAAAATTTTTGAATGTAATTTTTCTTGACATTTTCCTAATGATGTAAATTAGACTTAAATAGGAAATTTTAAAGGAATCCTTATTTAAACATTCATGGAATGAATTGAAATTCGTATCATAATGACAAATTTTCTATTTAATTATATTATTATTTTATTCCATGTTTAATTTATGATAAAAATATTCCCTTTATATTTTAAACATAATTAGATTTTAAATAAGTACATTAAATTTCAAAATAGTATTATCCTCAATTATTGTTAATATAAACCAAAATATAAAAGGAAATAATAAAGTTGTAAAATTTTATAAATTCCAATGGATGGTGATATGTGCACCCTATACCCTATTAGATCAAATTTGGACAATTATATGATTCAGATTACTAGATATAAATTATGGTGGAATTCTCATTCAATTAATTACAACTTTGTCACATCCATCTGACTCCTTCATCTCTCTTGTGCCTCATTGGACAAAAAAAAGTTCTACCATGAAATATCCTCAACATCCCACCCCTAAACGTAGAAGCCATAAATTTGGATAACATACATCGATAGAATCAATACACAACAAACCAAAAGGAGTTACCCAAATAAGAGGCAACATTCTTCCTCACACTCTTAATGTTTTAATTACATTTCGGAACTTTAATATATTATTATTACAATATTATATAAAAAATGTATCCTAAATGTACTAATATATATTTTTTATTATTCTTCTTCTCTATCATAACATGCCTTCAACAAGATTTGGTATGGTACAAAAACCCCCAATACCTACCTTCATCTAGTTGAAGGAGACATAGTGGCCCCCAACTCCTGCATTCAGTAGGCTCATAGTGGCGAATAGCACAAAGGGATATGAATATCAACTGAAATGGAAGGCATTAGACTTCTTATGGAACAAGATCTGGTTATAGAATGGAAAATACCAAAAAGAAAACTTGAAATGATGAATGTAAATTTAAAGACAAAATCTATTCCCATATGTTAGAACAAAAAAATGATAAATAGTACAATATAACTCCATATTATTGTACCAAAAGAATGAAAACCAGCAATGAAAACCCCTAATTCTTGATCTAGTAAGGCCCCACATAGTCCATGAAGTCCTCATGAAATCCTAAATGTAGTTTTATATACATAAGGTGAGTATATGGGAATACCCAGTAGGGATACCAAAAGCTCTTGTGCACTTTTCGGGAGGCATTCTAATGCCCTGTGAAAGGTATAGGTAGACAAAACACGCAACATGGAAAATAATTCATACAACCTCAACAAGGTATAATCACAAAATAACTCTTATTATGTAATGTAATAGATATATATCATCGATATTTGGGTACCCTCCAACACTTTCCCATTGGTTATATAGGATATCATACGCATCAGACCACCCCCAAAAGATTCAACACAGTCCCAATACCGCCCCAAAAACAACCTTATAGGCCATCACAACCAAACTACCCCACATCCACAGACGCATGGTTCAAAAACACCATATACAAACACACCTGTAAAAACCTAGGCTAGAAAAAGCACAGCTCATCATGCCAGTAGACACATAAGACACAACAACCACTACCACACTCGAATACACATGGGCCTCATCACGAATGCACTTGTGAAACAAACATGCATGCACACACCTGGACTAACCAGTACAATAGACCCTACCAAATATTATAGTCCCATAAGGTTCATTATGCCATTAGAGCCTTCCTAAAGAGTCTTAAGATACCTAGTAGAGGGAGAATAATGTAACTATCAAACATACACTCATAAGTATGTTGGGAAAAACACCCTATCCCATGAGATAGGGGTTCTTCAAACGAAGTTCTAGACATTGGTGTGGTGTGTACAAGAAACACAAGAACTAAATTTTATAAAAATATCTAATAAAGAACTCATCTCAACCTAAGTCTCCTAAAATAGACAAATAGCTTATTCACAACAACCCTTGTTGATATCCCTGTATGAACTAATGTACCACAACAACAACCAGGACAATACCCAATAATGGGCAATAGTTTTACCATATAACCCATTATATTTACCATGTTCATGTGATTCTATTGATAATAATTCTCCACTACTAGGAAACTAGTTGGAACAATAAAAAACCAGCATGACACTGGACTGATGAATAAAATGTTGAAGCTTCAATTTATGCATTCAAACCCGATTCTATTATAAAGTCACAAAATCAAAAAGTATCTATAAGATACTATGAAAAACATGATCCAAACCATGAACCCAACATATGGCTCCACATGGTCTCGTATTTTGAAAAACAACATCCCTTTATCCATAAGATCCATTCCCCTCTAGGTCACATGATACGACATCAAAAAGAGCCGCCACACATATCACCAGAGTAGAGCAAGGATGTTTTTAGATTTAACAAGATCATTTATTATGTTACTACATTTTATTTTTGTAGCTGGGGTTTTCAAAAAAGGATTCTTATTCATTGGTCATCCATTTAATCAATTGAGTTTACATGATTAACCAGTTTCCATTTTTAATTCATTCAATTGGAATATTATATTGAAAAATAGACGTTAATTGTTGTGCAATGATGGAACACCAATGGCCATGATTTTCAATTTTAAAATCCCATAAAATTCACAACATTGAAAATATAAAAGAATATATCAACATGATGATCATTTACACCCTCTCATTTTTTAAAATTATGATTATTATCATTATTTACATTTAGATTCATCCACATCATAAGGGAAAGATTTTCACAACCACCCAACATGATGTATAGTTAGAGAGACAAAGGAAAGAATCGTACACTGATGATCAACATTCTAGGTATTATATGCAGCTAAGAACTTCAGATGTGATAGTTTCAGAGTAAGACCTATGTGGAATCGATGGATGAGAGGGAAGGGATCCCACACGGGCACATGATTCGTCTTGGAATGAAGTATTAAGGCACAACAAGTGAAACCTAAAGGAAACGTAGAAAGGATCTCAAATTATGAGGATTCTATATCCTAAAATCATGGATACAATTTTGATGTACTTATAATCGGATTGTTTCTAAACCATGTGGTTGGAATATTTCACACATTGGGATTAATTGAGATTTAACAATTCTCCTCAGAAGTGGTGGAGATAACTGCTATGGGATAATAAGACTTATTTTAAATGTTAATAAAATGTACCAAGGGAGAAACTATAAAACACAAAATGGTGTCACACCAGGAATGAAGGTAAAGGTTTTCTGATATGCGCTTGTACAACATCCTCATTCTTCATTGGGGTGATTATTCATTATAGGATCTCCTTTATTAGATGATTCTTGTGAAAATGCCTCCTCTCCCTTTCACCAATGGAAAAAAAACCATCAATTCCCACCATAAGAGTTAATAAAATAACCCTTAATTAACAAGTTGTTTAATTAATTTAGATTTAATAAACTCTATTAATTAAAAAGAGTTGTGGTTAAATATTTTATGTAATATGGAATTTAATTCCATTCCCTAAATACCCGACCACCCTCATGTGGTCCCCACCACTATAATTAAAATGGGAGGATATAGAAATAATATAAATGTTGACTATTTTATTTTATTATTTATCTAACCCTCCAACAGAAAAAAAACTAACTTCTCTCCTCGACCTACTGTGGTCGAGGTGAAGGACTACTTAATAGAATATCAGTGTTGTGAGTTCAATGGTGCCCTCTACTTTTAATTTTGAGCACCGGTTAAAAGGATAAAAAAACTGTCTTTGACATTTACAAAATGTACCAAAAAAATTTAATAAATTTCGTTATGTAATTCTAGGCCATTGAATCACGTTCATTCAATTTCCGCGTAACCATAAATTGCCCATATAATATAAAGAAATCAAGGGAAAATATTATACTTTCCATTATTCCCATATCAGGTCTTCTCATCCATGAAAGAAACTACAAAAACTAGGGATACATGTGGGGGTATTGTGAATGATGTTGAGCCTCCCGCTCCAAAGTGCTCTTATGGAGGTTACTGTGCTTCCATTGTATGAACACCAGAGGTATCGATCTCCCAGATAAGAATCTCTCCTGTCGATCCTCAATCTCTAATGGATCCTCCAAAAACATTGCCCCATCATCAATGTAAATCTCTCCCTAGTCAATGTTATAATAATGATCATATAAGTATCTTCATAGCCTGGATACATGGAAAAGGTTGTTCACCCTGTGCATATGAGGTGAAAAATCTAAGTGTTAAGCCACCTCACCAACTCTTCTGAGGACCTGAAAGGGTCCAATGAACCTCATAAATGTCTTGTATCCCCGGAAAAATCAACGCATACCTCTTTGAGGTGAAACATATAGAATGAGATGGTAATTTTCATCTAATTCTAGTGTTATCTGTCTTCTATTAGCATAAAACTTATGCCTACTCTGTGTATTCTTCCTCAGCTCATGGATGATCTGCACCGTTTCATTGGTATCCCTTACAATCTTTGGTACCACAAGTGTTGAATCACATGGTTCAGTCCATCATAGAATTGATCTGCAAGGACGGCTGCACAACGCCTTGAATGGTGTCATACTGATAGTGGAGTGATAGTTGTTGTTGTAAGTGAACTCCAACAAGGGCAAGTGATCCTCCAAGATACGGCCAAAATAAAGGATGCAAGGAAGCAACATTTTCTTCACAGGTATAAATTGTTTTCTCTGTCTGACCATCCTTCTAAGGGTGGAAGGAAGTGCTCAACTGAAGTTGTGTCTCTAATGCCTACAATGACCACATCCATAGCCGGGAAGTGAAAAATGCTTCATGATCAGATACAATCAAAAATGGAACTCCATGAAGCCGCACAATCTCATATACATAGAGACATGCAAGAACTCTACCTTACCCTCCTCTTAGATAGGTATGAAGTGGGGTAACATGGTGAGTGGTCCAAAGATCACACAAATATAATCAGGACCATTGGACATGCAAGGAATCCCTGCCATGAAGTCCATGTAATTCATATCCCACTTCCACTCAGACACCTCTAGAAGCCGAATTAAGTATACTAGAACCTGATGCTCTGCCTTCACTTGGGGACAACTTAGGCACCATGAGACAAACTTAGCTACTGCTTTCATCATTCCCAGTCACCAATGCTAACGCTGATGGTCTAGCTACAACTTTTCCATGCATTGATGTAATGCTAGGGGGCATATTGAACTCCCTCAACACATCCTCCCATAGCACCAACGGTACCATTGTACAACCTCAGAAGATGATTTCATGCTCCACACCTTCCGAAAATCCCTCAGGTGCCTATCCTATGGATATCTGAGCATGCCATGCCTTACAGACTATGTCCACAAACTGTGCCTCCATGACTCACTAAACGAGTAGGGGAGTGACTATCAGTGATTTACGATAAGGTTATCTATCTTTATCCATGTAAGATATCTGGAAAGAAACTTTTTGTTTTGTTTCCTCACTCAAAAACTTTATACTAGATCTCTTGCAGAGGGAATCTATTACAACGTACCCCTTCCCCGGAGTATATATTATATCAAAGTCATAGTCTTGGAGGAACTCAATACCAATTTGATATCTAAGGTTCATTTCATTCTAAGAGATGATATAGATGAAACTCGTGTGACCATTGTATACCATAAATTTTTTTCCAACCAAGTAATGTCGCCACATCTTCAAAGCGATGACTACTACTATGAAATCTAGGTCATGGGTAGGGAAGTATGTATATATATTATTGTAATTTTTTTTGGATTTCTAAATACACCCCACTCTATTTTTTCACCATGTTCAGAAAATCCCCATTTCATAGGGGTGCGCGTCTTTCCCAACATCCCAGTGGGTGGATCGATGGATGATTACTGACTTTCCTCATCACACCCTCATCTGGGATTATACCACATAAGCATATATAGGCAGGTTGTAATGGATTGAGGATTAACATATTCTCATTTCCTTCAGGTATGATTGGTGTGGAAGTGAGTCATAGGTTTTTGTGGGTTCGGATTGTTTTACCAAGTGTCTTGGAAATGGGGCATAGTTGTTGTCTAGTGGATGGTGCGGTTGTTGTGGCCCAACTATCTACACGTGGGATCTCCTATGATTTAATCCCATGTTTGTGTGGGATTGTTGTGGCTGTGGGATTGTATATGGGAATAGACGTCTCATCAATATATTATCCATTAGGAATGAGAAACAAATGAGTGTGATAGTGGGGTGGGTTACCCAAATATTGACAGTTTTACACTACTACCTTACTTGACACGGGTTATTTGGTGGTCTTTCAATGTTGAGGTATGAATTGTTAGTATTCCATGGTTGTTTCAATTAGGTTATACTATTTTCTCTCATGGATATTATTATGATCCCCCACTTATTCACATATAGATTTAGTTTCCTTACTGAGAATACCCATATGCTCACCCTATGTATATAATATTGTTTTCAGGTTTACATTAGGAAAATCAAGACTATGCTAGTCTTTTCTTTCTTGGGAATCAGGATTAGTTGATGTTTCATCTTATCCTAATTTTTCTTCTCATATATTACATTGGTTTTATGTTATAACATGTATCATATTTACATTTGTTCATTCAATTGTTATTAGATCATTGGATTTACCTTTAATTTTAGTATTTGGAGATTCATTGGAATACCATATTATCTCAAAATAATGTTCTATAAAAGGATAATTCCAACCATAATATATGACATACCATGACCATTGATTCCATTATTTTCTCTAGGGAATACTGAAAATGGTATATGTAGTAAAAATTCTCTCCTTTATCTTGAGGATTGAAGGGAGTGGAACTTTGACATCCCTTAACACTGCATGATGAATGTGGGTCGTGAAAAAGTGGTATTAGAGGTATGTTGATGGAAATGATGGATTTCAGAGTTAGGAACAATGAGATTTGAATTGGATGGTAGGGAAATGTTGTTAGGTGACCTTAGTGCTTGTAATTGGTTAGGGAAGACTGGATAGGACACCTGATTTTATGGCCCCCATGTGATCCGATGAAAGGAATATTGACCTAAAAAACATCCAAGTGAGTATATACTAATTATAGTTTAGAGAGATTTAGAATTGTACATCCATCATAATGTCTATTGATCATGAGTTTCTTCAAAGTATAGAAAATTTGATTTAAATAATGAGTAAAAATAATATATTTTTAATAAATTTAATACTACTTGGGATTAGGAATTTCTGGTTTTCATTGACATATATGGAACTCAAATGTCATCCATATGTGCTATTTGATGTTGGGGCCCAACAGGCTGACCAAGTTGACCAGCGGAGGTCTGATCAAGAGGAATTAGTTGACCAATTGAAAAAGACGCTTTGCACATTCGAGCGACAGACTCTGGAAATGTAAAAGGGAAGCGTCTCGTACATAAAGATTGAGAGTAGGTTCAATTAGTTGTTGATCACATTTAGCTTGATCCATTCAGGGATAAATTACCAGGATCCTCTATCTGTGATCTAGATAAAGATACCATCCCTCTAGTGGTGGATGTTTTACCTCAAGGAGAAGAATGAGAGTGATGTTACATGGGATGACTTGGAGATAGAGTTCTAGGAGGGATTATTTCTTCCATGATGATGTCCAAGAAGAGACACGATATACTATACATCTAGTAGGGAATTATTTCAGGATGTGAACTAGGGATCAAGATCAAGGATCTCCTACACTTCAAACTCTATCTCTTTCCAGAAGAGGATAACTAATAGAGATTGATAGAGGAGGCACTCTTACCTTCAATATGTTATGTCTTCACTCCCTTAACTATACCGACATACATGGTGGATTAAAAGAAGAATAATTTAGTTGATATTATGTAATCAAGGGGAGGTTTGCTGCACAAATTGACCCTACCATGTTTGACAATGGGGATGGCTGTCAACAGTAGTTCTCCACCATCAGGGCATTCTGGGTTTCAGGTAGTGGGGGGTACGCCTCATCAGTTCTAGTTCAAATATTTTTGTCCTATCCATGTCCCCATGCGCCAATACCTATGTTATTTTTTTATAGAGGATGTGTGAATCATCAATATCGGTTCCCAATTCGAGAAAAATACAATGACAGCTAGTAGTTTAAGGGCCTACTACAGTTTTAATAGTCTCTTGTCACACCTTTCTAGAAGATTGGGAAGCAAACTTCTACTACACCATAGGATGACGATTCTTGAGGAGGCCGACCTCAGGGTGCTTCTACGGGGCCTCTACCCAGGATTGGTTGGATAGGAATTGGATATTAGAGTGTTTGAGGTGATAGGTTTGGGAAATTACACCCCTTACAGGAAACAGTTCAAGCAGGACTTGGGGTTGTTCGAGTTATGGTTAATCTATTTTGTAATATTTTTTGTCCCATGTTTGATTTATGAGAATCACACTCCATTGATTCACCAAGTAAATCACACACCATAGGACATGACATGGAATGAAATTTTGTATCATTAGTTTTGTGTATTCCATTTAGTGGTCATATCCATTTTTCTGATGACTGTTGGGGATGTAGACTGATGTTAGGGCCACATTAGTCCAATTGGGACATTGTTCTACAACAGATGTAGTTATACAATGTCATCATAGGAATCAACTAGTTTTTTTTCGGTGATCTCCATTATATACTGATTATAGAGGATATTTGTGTTCTAATATATGGGTGTCCATTAGGTAGCTTACATTGGCATGCAGAGTCATCAGGTGGAAAACAGTTTTGTAGAGGCTCTTCTCTCCACGTTAGTCGAGCTCTCAAGGGGATCAAGAGGAAAAAAAATATGATGGATGTTTAGGGGGTTTGTTAGTGAGTATTGGGATGTACTCCAAGAAGAGGTTGTGACTTTATCCCCCTTAAATGACATTGAGTTCGCGATTGACATGCTACCTGATGCCCATCAGATTTCAATGGATACCTATTGAATGGATTCATCTGAGTTACGAGGGTTTTGGACTCCTGTTGAAAACATGATGAAGGAGGGTTCTATCCAGTAGAGTGTATCTTCTTGTGGTACTCTAATCATATTATTAATGAATGTATTCAATGGTCTAAGACTATACATAGACTACCAGAGGCTGAATTAGGTGACGATAATTGACGGTTACCCTCTAACAAGGATATAAAATATTTTCCACCAATTAATGGGATTGTTTTTCATATCAATGATCAATCTCCATTTATATTTGTTATATAATATACAAATAGTGTCTTTATAATTTAAAATTTTATTATATATAGAATAATATTATTCTTTCTGTTTGTGGGTATACGATAACATTTTTTGTTGAAGTGCGGTGTACAGACTCCTCAAAGTGATGTGATTCATCCAAGATATACATGGAATTAATAATTTATTGTTTAAAATAAAAATATGTGACATAAATGAAATTTTTGAGATATTCATTTCATAATTAATTTTTTATAAATATACCATATCCCTATCTTTATTACAGATTTTACACACTAAAAGGTCATAATGCCTGTTGTGGATGTGTGGAATACTATCTATTCAACATGATGTGATTGATTTTACATGACTTGAATTATATATATAATTATATGTGATATGTAAAATGGTATTTATTTTATAATTATCATTTTTAACGATATAGGGTTACTTACAGCTTTTCTAGAATGATCCTTGAAAAATTGGGATGCCGACCATATGTATGTACAAACTACCATCCCTACAACTATGAAACATGATCAATAATACATAACCATAATTCATGATGGTTTTACAAATTATATGTGATGTATACATATTTTAGTAATTTCATGATTATTATTCTGTACTTGTTTATATAATGTAACTTATTTTCATTATTTACTGACCTATGTTGTTTCAGAGACATTAACGGAATTTGGTCAAATGACATGATTTATACAAAATTGTTATGATAGTGTTATAAAAATTATAATATATTTTTCATGAGTTATAAATAAATGAAAATGTTTCTATAGAAATTGAATAATTAAAATAAGTTAATTATTTGACAAAACGATGAAAAAAGTATTAAGTCGGACATGAGGTATGGGGTTTTTTCTCGATTAATATACCATATAGACTTATTTGGTATTGTGGACCAATTAACTTTTATATGGTGATAGACAACCATTTGACATGTTATATCATGAATATTATTATTATAATAATATCTTATGTTCCATTTTAATGTTATTCATTCAAGTTTATAATGAATAAAACGATAAAAATTGGTATGGAACACATTAGAGGGTTTAATATTTTTTTTCAACATGATCGTTTAATGATATTTGAGGGATATTTACATTAATCAACAACCCTTTATTTTTAAATATCCTCCATCTGTAATTATTTATCAATCCGTATAAATAATTCAATAATGACATTTGATAAGAAATAATGTTCATTAATTAAATTTATTATTCAACATGAGGAATTATATGGATAAGAAATGAGGAGGGGGGCCTAAACATTATATATCCTCTAGTTGCATTTAAAATCACTCATGAGAAATCTGTGTTTGTAAAATTAAAAAGTTTTTTACTAGTAGTTTTAGACTGACTTATGAGAATCCTTGATTTTATAGGATTTTATATACCTTAGTCCTGATATCCACTAATTAATCATTTCATTCATTGATATTTATATTATCAATATTTATATACAAGAGGATTTCATATGAAAAAATCTTTTGATTCATTTTCATTTTCATGTTATTAATTAAATGGTAAGTGTTTTCTATTTAATATATTTTTATATTGATTTTATCATTATTAAATAATTTGAATGGGTTTTTTACTTGGTAAGTAATCATTTCATGTTGATTTATTATTGTTGATCCAATTGTTTATCCACTATAATTACCCTTACTGAGCATTTTAACTCAGACTTATTATGTTTTCTTTCCCCAGGACATTTTTATGAATCCTATTCATTTTTTTCTATGATTCTGAGATATTACATATGTTATGATTTTTTTTATTAAAAATATATTTTGGATGTCACATATATAATTTTTCATTTCAAAACTACTAACTTGTTTGGTCATTTGAGATTTTAATTTCATATCGATACCATTGTAAAAAAATTTTGTATTGGATCCTTCCATATTGGGTTAGGTCAATATAGTTTGTATAAGAGTGGGATTATAAGCTATCAATGAAACTAGATTTAAAAAACATTGATTATGGACTATAACACAATGACAGAAAGTATGTATATGTATAGAAATCCTTCCTAGCAATTTTTTTGTGATTTAGATTATATGTTTCTTCTTTGTAAAGTATCATTGAGGATACTAAAAGTAGATGAGGTTCTATTATAGATATACATATGTGTAACTATACCAAGATGGTATGTTAGGTCTAAATCGGCATAACCTCATACATGGAAAAAGTACATACTGAGTAAATGGATTTAAATTTCTAGGGTATACACTTAGGATAATTCAAAATTTGATTACCCATCATTATGATGGATTTGAATAAAATTATATACCCAAAAAAACTATGTTTTTATAAGATTAGTTATGGAAAAAATTCTAAATTAATGGTTAGTGTTTTCTTAGTTTTATGATTATACTTTATGTTACATAATGTTACGATCTAATGAGGTACACTTCTTATTTTATTAGTTGTTCTTGGATGGAACAATAGAATACCTACTCTTGGAAAATGTCAATATTTATGTAGTTACAAAGCTAATACACACAATATTTGAACTAAAATGGTATGGAAATAATAGGGAAACATATATTTAGGTTATGAAACATAACATTCTCCGGATGGAGAAACCAATTCCATGGAGAGATTATATGATTTTTGATCACATTATGTGATAGAAACCCCCATCATTTAGAGGTACTATAGACCCAATGGAGAGTGATCAATGAATTATGTATTTTTAGATGTTGTTCATGGTATTTTTATGTGGTGACAATTAATATGATACACAGGCAATGTAGTTTCAAATAAGATATACTATTTATTATTGGTTTTTGATCCATAACACTATAGAGAAAAAAGAAATGAAACTCTTGGAATGTATATCTTTTATGAAGAAATTATTAAATAAATATATAATTAATGATCAAAAAAATGATATGGAAATTATGTTCCATTTATAAATGAAAATATTTCAATAATGTTTTATAGTGTATAAATACACCATTACATGGTTAAAATGGAATTCAATGGATTTTATATTTAACATGGCATGAATGGTTGATCATTTCATATTAGTAATTGAGCCATCTAGATAATAGGATCTACTGACTCAAACATTTTCATCCTTTCAGGTAATAGTTTCATGTTAAATAAATTTAGATATATATTTCCTAAAATCCTATGGTTTTGAATAGAATCATGAGAATAATATTAAGTATGATAAAATTATAGGTAATGTAAAAATTCGAAACAATAATATTCCTACGTGTGATAACAGTGTAAAGAATCAACCTGGTAAAATATAGCATGGATTGTGAGTTTGTTAAAAGTGTAGATAAAACAATCACTATATAGAATAATTCAATGGGAATTAGTTAAACATTTTTATTTGGTGGTTCAACTTTTTGTACATGGGGAACAATGAAAACAAATCCCCCAAACATCAAGATAATATAACTCCAAAAAATTTAAAGGGTTCATATATAGAATTTGTTATTGACAAAACCGATGAGTAATATTTAATTAACATTGGAATTTTTGACTATAAAATATGATTTAAATTAATTTAATTTATGATTTTATAAATTTATAATTTTTGAAATACTATGTATTTTATTACATTAATTTTCAATAAGTATTTTATATTTTATGTGCAATGGTACGAGGTGAATTTATTATGTAGTATGTAAAGCTTTCGGGAAAACACATGGTAAGAGGAAAGGAACATCTTAATATATTCCTAATATTATGATACATATGTTTAGATAAATAAATGATTTGTCTAGATAATTTCTACTAGATAAGTACTTACATCATTGGAACTGAGTAATAATTTATTGAAAAAGTGGTTTATTATATTATTGATCACGTTTAAATATTTTTTATTTACATTAATATATATATAAAAATCTATATTCTATTTAATTAGTAAGATGAATTCATTATTTCAATAATGATTTGTGGTAATTCATGATATTAATAAATTTAAAATTTTCATATGTGATGATTAAAAGAAAATTAATGCTATTTGTTAAAATCATTTATTAAATTAGGTGATCTTTCATATAATATGATGGATCAGAATATATAAAAAAGTTATCCATTTATGAAATGAGATATGTTGATCATTGAATAAGATATAGAGTATAATATATTACCTGGTCGTATGATGCATCATGTACTATGAAATGATATTTAAATAGTTAAAGGAACAAACAATGTACATGATTGTTCTTATGAAACAAAAATTTATAATTACTTATTATATTATACAATTAATGATTTCCTCAACTATTGGAAAATCGAATTGAAATTTTTTTCACCCAATATCAACATTCATAATAATACCAATGGCCTTTTAATAATATTATCTTAAGGATTTATTTTTCATCACTATTAAACTTAATATATTCTCTCACTCTGCACAAGAAAGTGAATTTTATATATTTCAATTTTATGCATGTTTCCATTTCCCAGCCATCTTCTTTAGTGAGGAAACCTACTTACAAGACCAATGTACTTCCATATATCACATATTAATAAGATAGGTTGTTATTGTTAATCATGCGGTGGGATTTTTATCAATATATTATTTGCATATATCAATGTCATGATTAAAGATATCAAATTTTAATTATGAGAATGATATTTACTTTAGGTGTGGAGAATGTAATACCCCATGAATATATAATCAAAACCTTTTAGATTAAATTAAAATTTTTATCATATATTTATTTATATGTAACACCAAGTTATGATTTTTTTATTGAAAAATAAATTTTATGTTACTATACATGATACATCGATGTAAAGTTTATTTACAAGCGATTATTTCTTTCGTTGGTGTCTTCCGTAAAATATAAGACTCAGTTTTACGAAACAAAAATATATTTATAAAGATACTATTATTCAATATAATAAAATAAAACATATCCATTAAATTTATGAGTATGTATATGAATAAAAAATTTAAAAAATATATGGTTTAATTCATTGCTTAATAAATAAATAAAAACGAATATTAAACTAATGGAATGTAATGTTAATGTTTTTATAAAAAACTATTTATGCCATAAAATCATTTTTCTATAAAAAATAAGATAATTTTAATAATTTAGTGATATTATTATAATATATATATCAAATATTCAGTCAAATATATTTTTCATTTATTTAATAGAATAGAAGGAATTGTATTAGAGTAAACCACATATTTCATATGAAACCTATTTTTATAATGGAAAGTGTCCACTATTTAATGGTGAACCAAATTTAAATTTTATTTTTTTGAATTTTAATAATTTTATATGAAAAATTCCATTTTGGAAAAAGAAACATCAAAATTTATTATTGACATTTTTTTGTATTTTTATGATATGTATCATTTTCTATGAAAAGTAATTAATACATAATTGAAAATCAATATTTCTTCTTCATCTCATTCATTAATATGGATAAATTATATTTTAAATTAGTTTTAATGTTAAATTATTTCAAATATATATCAATTAATCAAATTTATGTCACAGTAAATTATTTTACTTTTGAAATCAGGAATAAAATTCTTGAAATCCTTTTGGACGTTTTAACATTAAAAACCTCCATTATCATCCTGTCAGGGGGATAAATTTTAAATTATTTTCAGCTACTTATGTTATTTGAATTTGGAAAACTAAATTATATATTTTGAATAAGAATAATTTATAATATTTAATATGGTAAAAATATTATATGACTAATAATATTAATGAATGTGATTAAAATTTTATACGATGAAAAAACAAAATTAGGTTATAATGTTAGTAAATCTAATTAATAACTGCAAAAATTACATATAAATTTGTAAAAAAATTAAATTCACTAATTAAAAAATATAATCCATTTGGTATAATATTTATATTTATTATATCCACTTTTAATGGGATGACATGCGAGAAATTCCATTTAAACAAATTTACTTGAGTGTAGTCCACTCAACAATAAAAATGCATTCACACTTTTGACTTATAAACATGTCTAATTCAACATTAGGTCAACAAATATTTTTTCAAATCTCTTCTCAACATCTCTTTAATAAATATTGAAGCCTCACATTGGAAATAAGTTCCTCCATTAAATCCATTTGGAGGAAACAAAAATGGAATATCCGAATAAGAGGACCCATTCATCCCCAAGCTCTTTATGGTTTAATAAATTTTCCACCACCTCATTAATTTTTATTAAATTAATATATAAAAAAGAATATATGAAATATATTTTTATTTTTTTATGATAATATTTTATCCTAAACATTCACACACATCCATATAATGGGTAATGAAATTAAATAGTATTTGTATGTTGAAATACCACATCACGAAATGATTCCATTCATTTTTCATTTATTACCAATAATGGTTGTGATTTTTGATTTAAAAAATATTTACATATGATATATATGATATTTATAATTTCATTATTTTTAATTTATTTTTTTATATATTAAAACAGTATGCTTTCAATTTTTTGGAATACGATATAACCATTTATGGAAATGTGGACTACTACATTTTCGAAGCTATGTGAATTTTCATGACAAAAATGTAATGTAAAAATCAGTATATTAATTGATATTTTGTTACATTAATGGAAACTATATGATATTCCTGAAATAATTAACTGTCTTTCAATATAATAAATCACATTCTTTATTACCCATTTCACACACTAAATAATGATAATGATAGTGATGGACTTACTGGGTACCACATGCTTAACACTATGTGATTCCTTTTACAAAAAAAATAATATATATTGTAACACCCCATGATTTCATAGTGTGTTACTTCTTCAAAATAATTTAATAACTTGCACTACACGCAACACCGAGTTCAAGGGCATCATGAATTACCAAACAAGCCGTTCAAAAGAGACTATGAAGAGTATTAAATAAATATTGAACATTATATAATCCTTATAATTTTAGAATCAATATTATGAGTATCTTATACATAATGTAAGAACAGATTCCTTTTTATCAGACAAAATAAGTACTTTTCAAAATTGCACTTTTACCAACTTTTAATAGTGAACCCTTTTAAATCCAATATTTTAAATTTTATATATTCAATTTGACAAAATAAATTTATTTTTTAGAATGGGGACATCAATAATTTACAATTAAAAATGTCATACATCCACGATACACTTCTCTTTGAATAAAATAGTAGCATGTGTTGTCCGCCACGTCGAGTTGTAACACACACCACAACCAATAAGACTAGCAGTTATGAATAGTAATTTCTACTTTTTGAAATATTATAAACTTTATCTTTCATGTTGGACTTTATTTTTGGATTTTTAATATCTAATTTAGCCTAGGGTGAAATTTTGGTACTTTTTGGATAAGTTTTATATTTTTATAAATAGTGAAAATTACTAAATTTTAAATAAAAACACCATTTTTAATCAAAATAATTAATATTGATAAATTATGTATTTGAGTGGTTTTAGAGTATATTTAGAATATATTTTTACGATTTAATACAATGCTAGTCATTGGACATTATTTCACAATTAAACTAGACATAAACAAGTGTCAATATTTTGACAGTTATTATATCTTCAAAACACGCTTTAGGTTTTGCAGCGGGAATTAATTTTAAATTAATTTCTGCCAATTCTGTGTTTTGAATTCGGAAAAAGGATTCCATTTTTGGAATCAGTATTTCCAAATTGTGTAAATAGTCAACTTATATTTTCAGGCATTTTGAATAATTATTTCAGAAAATATTATATTAAACATGGTTAAAAGATAAATTTGTTAAATAATGGTTAAAAATTAATATTATAATAATAATAAATTACCCTAAAAAGTGTCTCTACCTTATTGGTGGATACATGTCAGTCCATGGGAATCTTTGGGTCGATCTTTGGGACCTCATGGAGCCACATGTATGTGATAGGGTCACATTATTTTAATTAAGTTAATGTAAATACCAAAATGACATAAGCATATATCTTTTATGAAAATAATTTTTACATAGTGTGATATATGTTATATTTTCGATTATAAATATTAATTCGAAAGATAAAACGATTTCCTACATAATTATATTTTATTTATAATTTTTATAGATTTAAAAAGTAAAAATATATATGACACAATAATGATGCTGTATTTTCCTTATTAATGAATGAATCAAATAATTGGTATTATAAATGTTAAAATATTTATAATTTGAATGTTTTAATGACATACATGAATTTTAATGGTTAATATGAAATCTTATATTTTCTTAAATGAATTTAGTTTGAATTAATAATGTTGTTACGACTTTAACAGAAATCAATTATTGAGTAGTGTCAAAATTTACATAAATGAGTTTTTGAAACAAATATTATATTATTAATTTATATTCTATTACTAAAACCTAAGGTTAGGCAAAAGGACTTATATAATTATTGTTATATCATTAATGGACTACTTGGGGGTCGCTTGTATGTAAATATTATGTTTATTAACTACATATTATAAATATATAATATCACATACTAAGTGTTAAACTAATTAACCAAGAGTTAAAACTAAAAGATATGTTCTATATAATGACCCAAACATATCTAAAATCTATTTGTTGAAAGGGTTTCGACCCATCCCCACCTTATAATTTAAATAATCCACTTTTTATCTATTATAAACCAAATATTATTTTATTATAATATAATAAATTAAGTTTTTTCTAAAGAGCACCTCACCCCTCTTATAAAAGGGAACTCCCCTTCTCATTAATTCACACCATCAAAGCCATTTAGATCGGCCTACCCCTTCCCAAATATCATCTAAACATCCCTAAATTTATCCTAGAGGCCTTATTTTGATCATAAAGCCAACCTAAGGATCCCATTTTGTCAAATAAAAAGGAAGAACCCGAAGAAGATGTAACGTCTTCACCACCCTCTTTAAAGTTCCTTTCATCTTCAACTTCATCATTACTTGTTATTTAAATTCTAAAATAATAACTCCAGTACCTTATATATACTGTTATTATATTATAATTATGTAACAAACAGATTCATTATTCTATCCATCACTTTAATGACATGTCACCGTACGTGTGTACGTATGACCTACCGTCTCCTCGTTGTGGTGTAATTGTTATTCAATATACTATTATTTAGATTTGTATAATAATGATGTATAATTCATGTAAATAATAAATATAACATTATAATGATTATTTCTATATGATATAATATCCTATTATATATTATTTTAATATCAAATTAATGATATTGGCGCTCGTGCGTACGTACTGATTACCGTCTCCACAAACATGATGAGATTCATTCTCCATCGTATCCATTCCAGACTAAATTTTATTGGAAGATTAAAAATAATATTTAAGGACTTAATATCATTCTGTATATGTGTATGATACAACCTATCCATAAGAAATGCGGCTTATATATTAGAAAATGAGTAAATTAACACCCAAAATGAAGATAATAATAAGATTTTATTAACAAAGCGATGTTAAAAGATCATATATGATATCATATTAATATGTATGATTATTTTATAATTAAATAACAATTATTTAATCATTATATAGGATTTTAACCTAAGAATAACCAACGAAAATTAAAAGGTAATGGGTTTTTATCTCACTCCTTATTCCAGTGAGATTCGTACCATATTACCACAATTACCTTTTGTGTTGTGTATGTACAACCCATAATTGTATTCATTGTGTAATACACATTAATTTATATTTATCTACATATTCATTGCATGAAACCTCTTTCATGGTGTGTATGTTTCGTAATTTACCAAATTTTTAAGGGATTATTTTACAATCTCTTCATTATTCGAGGTTGTTTATACGTATTTATCTACTGGGACCTCTTTATCATCCACATCCATGATTCTTTAAAATGTATTTCAAAACAGTATTACTATTTTACATAATATGGTTTAATGTAATTTATATCCTCGTTTGACATTTTATTATATGTTTATAATGGAATATTTCCATCGTTTACCAAACAAGGTCCTTTTTAAACTTTTCGACATAATTATGGTAAGAATGTCATTTTCATAACATATACGGAGGGTGCGGATATTTTCCACCATTATAAAATTTATTAAGCTTCTCTTAAAATCTTATAAGGATATTTTCAATGTAAATTTTTTATTTTATAATTATGTGACATTTAAATGGTTTAAAAAATGATATTTATCTCAAGTAGTTTTGATTTCATCTATGTCAACATCCTTTGATGGATTTCAAGTTATTTTGAATATGATTTATTATGATAAAAAAATCCATATTATAATTAAGTTTTTGTGATATGATTCACTGTAGATGTGCTATTTTTATACCATTCATGGTTTATGGTTAAATTATTGACATTTCGTATGGTAGTTTTAATACGAATGGTTATGATATGTTTAAACCTTTTCATATGAGGAATGTATTGGATTTAGTAAGTGATGGGTGGAGCCCTCTATAGCTCCTCGACGCATCAGTAGGTCATATGAGAAAACTAGATGTTGAATTGGACAAGGACCTTTCCCAATTTGATTTATGGTTTTGTCGGGGGCCTTAATCATTTTAGACGTCTTGGCCGAGGCCTTAACAAAATGTTTCAGAATGTCCGACATTATACATTCCCTCATTATGGAAATAATATAGATGGTTCATGTGGTAATTCGACTAGTAGACTATCCATGATTATGTTTTACAATGAAATTATTTACTAATCTCATATTCATTCCATATAAATATTCATGTTTATTATTGGTAAGGACATGTAGTTTCAATTATTTACCATTCTTAATATTTATGTCATTTTCCACTATATTACATACCCTTACCGAGCGTTTGAGCTAACCTCATTCAATTTTTTATTTTTTCTATGATTCCAAGAAGTGTATTGTGATTGATATTAAATGTTAATACAAGGGAATAATAGTGTTCATAATGATTATTTATTTATTTTTTCTATGTATTATAAAGAAACATAACATTAATGTATGTAATCTATTTTCCCAGACTGATAAACAAATCGGTCCTTCAGGACTTTATTCCTTGAAATCATGCCAATGTATAAACATAATGCACTGTGTCTTGGGAACTACGGATGGGGTGTTATAGTTGACATCAGAGGAAGTTTAGAAATAACCTTGGAAACTAGATTTGGATAAACTCTGATTAGAGAACATTACCCTAAGATAGACTTTGAGGATTACTATAGAAGAACTTCCTATAATTTTTTTAATGTAGAGATTTTGTGTGTTTTCCGAGCAATACATCCCTCTCTCTATACAAGAAGTTAGAGGCGGATCTGGCATAGATGTACCTAGGGGTAAAACCTGAAAACACCGCTTTATCATAGACTCGAACAAGAACTGGTGCATGACACCGGGCCTTGCTGCACTCTTGGTTACGACACTCCTGTGGGATATGCATAGGATAATTATCATTTTCTATACAAACAACTATGAATGGTTTATGAGTATACACCTCCTCAAAGAAAACATTTATGTGATTATGGATTATATCAATAAACTATTCAATTTTTGTTAGGTATTTTACATGTTTGGAATTATTCATTGCAATTCATAATCTGACCTAGTTTATGCTATTGTATAGAAATGGTGCCCAGTAGATGGAATGTGAACTCCAGTAATACATATGATCCAAAGAGTAAGAAGGATTGTATCATTCATGGAATTAAGCCATCATTTAGCAGGTAAATCATCTCCCATGTATTATCATCATATAAATAAATAATATCATGTTATTATAAGAAATATAATGAGTTCCTTGAGTCTTATGGCTTTTAATGGAACCAATAGAAGAAAAGGATGGAAGAGAGAAAGATGGACAAAGGGAAGAGGGGAAAGAACAATTTTCCCATATGTGTTAATTGTGGGAAGAAACACCCTGGAACTTTCCTAAAAGGAATGTGTGTTTGTTATAAGTGTGGAGAAAAAGGACACCACGTTCGTGATTGTGAGGGTAAGAAAAAGGTTTCAAATGTACAATGCTTCATTTTCAAGGAGTGGGGACTCTACGCGAATCAATGTTCAAATCATCAGAGTATGCCCCAAATGATGCTATTGGATAATAATAAACTTATGATACTACCATAGTTGAAGAGGAAATACTAGGGTTTGTATGCTATTATTAAAGAATTATTTCATCTCATTGTTGTATCATTGATGTACTGGTTATATGAATTATTGAGATAAATAAGGATTGTACTTCAGTACTATTTCATTGAGGATTTGAGATTATATGGTACTATAAAAAGTGACTAAACAACAAGTTAATTTTTTTTCAAAATACATGGTTGAAGGAAAGGTAATAGTTAATATGGACTTAATACCGAGGATGTAATTTTTGAATATTATATGGTTGATTTGGTTAAATTATATTGGATATTCTTGACTACCTTGGCACTGATTGATGGTTTATTTATATCATCATTGTTAGAATATTCAATGTTTTTGGATATAAGGAATATATCTAGTATTCTATAAGGAATATGAGAGCATGAATATAATCAATAAGGATTTATGGTAATTTAGGGTGTTACCATATTTTATAAAAATACATTATGAAGGTATTAACAAGTTATTATGAGAGAAAAAAATTCCATTAATTATATTTACCTTCCATATAAATTTTGGAATATGAGTATGGACAGAGGTAATTTGGATAATTCTAAAGGCCAAAATGAATTATATTTTACATTTGATACAATTTTTAAGGTTAAATAATTTCTGAAAATTATTTTTGGATTGTTATAAAAAGGACAACATGGAGGTCAGGCCACAACCCGTCGCGTCCGGCAAGGCTGTGAGACTTAAACCCACAACTGAAGGGTGACAAGGGTGTATCACATACCACTGGCCCATGATATGCCCTAGATTAAATAAAGTAGTTTAATTTAAAAAAATCTAGTAGATGAATTATAAATTCTTTTTTTTAACCAAATCAAAAATGATAAATAGAATATTTTTTTAGTACAATTATCTTTTAGAGTGAAAGATGATTTTGTGGTAGAAATTAGTTAATGAACGGAACTCTACTTGAGAAGTAAATATTTTTCTTCTCCTCTTATTAAATGAAGATATTAATTCTTATACTTTATTGAAGGGATCATAAAACTAAAAATGTGTTATCCTAATACCTTATGTTTAGTTTAACTGATAGAATTTTTTATCATAATAGTTTGATTAATTTAAGGACCACAATTTTAAACATGTTTGTGATTGATGAACTCAATAACTACCTATAAATATATATTTTTTTACTCAAATTATATGTCTCTAATTGCCACCAATGTTCTCCTAATCGATATCATAATATGGTGGTGACCCTTTCATTTCTCTTTTCCTCTTATTTAGACTAAATTTTATTAACCAAATTTCTGATGTGGGTTTGCCGACAAAGATATTTTCTATTTACAACCTTTATTTTCGAAAAAAATATCAAATTTCGAGGACAAAATTTAATGAATGAGGGAATAATTTATCACCCAATGATTTCTTAGTGTGTTACTTCTTCAAAATAATTCAATAACTTACAGTACACACATCACTGAGTTCAAATGCACCACAACTTACCAAAAAAGCCCTTCAAAGTTGTTATGAATAGTATTAAATAAATTATAAACTTTATATAATCCTTATAATTTTATAATCCATATTATGAGTTTCATAGACATAATTTAAGAACAAATTCTTTTTTTAAGATAAAAGAAGTATTTTTAAAAAATACACTTTTACCAACTATTAATAGTGAACCATTTTTAAAGACAGTATTTTAATTATTTATATATTAAATTTGACTAAATAAATTTATTTTTTAGAATGGGGACATAAAAAATTTACAATGAAACACCCCAAGATTTCACAGTATGCTTCTCTTTGAATAAAATAGTAGCGTGTGTTGTATGCGACTTCGAGTTCCAACACACACCACAACCAATCAAACTAGACGTTTTTAATAGTAATACCTATTTTCTGAAATTTTATAAATTGTATCTATCAAAATGGACTTATTTTTTGGATTCGGAATATCAAATTTATTTTACGGTGAAATTTTGGTACTTTTTGGATAACTTTTATATTTTGTTGAATAGTGAGAATTACTAAATTTTAATTTAAAACAACTTTTTTAATCAAAATAATTAGTAGTGATAAATAATGTATTTCAGTGGATTTAAATTATATTTAGAATATATTTTTAACATTTAATACAATTTTTTTCATTGGAAATAATTTCACAATTAAACCTGACATAAACAAGTGTCAATCTTTTGATAACTATTATATCTTAAAAACGCGCTTTTTGTTTTGACAGTGGGAATTAATTTTAAATTAATTTCTGCCACTTTTTAGTTTTGGAT
Organism: Viscum album; assembly: GCA_963277665.1. Taxonomy (NCBI): domain Eukaryota; kingdom Viridiplantae; phylum Streptophyta; class Magnoliopsida; order Santalales; family Viscaceae; genus Viscum; species Viscum album. The sequence continues at coordinate 476,080,390 of OY728147.1, read as the reverse complement.
TTAGAAAAATGAATTCCATATTTGGAATCAGGATGTCTAAATTGTGTAAATAGGTATCTTTTAAATTTATACATTTTTAATAACTACTTTGGTAAATATTTTATTTACCATTGTTAAAGGGAAAATCAGGTAAATAAGGGTTAAAAAATAATATTATAATAATAATAAATTGTAGTAAAATGTGTCATAAACTTATTGGTTGATACATGTCCGACCATGGTCAACATTGGGTTGATTTTTGGGAACCCATGGAGAAACTTGTAGGTGATAGGGACGCATTATTTTAATTAAGATTTAGTAAGAACAAAAATGACATAAGCTTATATATTTTAGGAAAATAATTTTTACATAGGTTTATATATGTTATATATTCGATTATAAATATTCATTTGAAATATAAAATATTTCCTATATAATTATATTTTATTTATAATTTTTAGACATTGAAAAAGTAAAAATATATATGACACAACAATGATGCAGTATTTTCCTTATTAATGAATGAATAAAATTATTGATATTATAAATTTAAAAATAAATAATATTTGAATGTTTTGATGACATACACGAATTTTATAAAATAATATGACATGTTAGGATTGATTAAATGAATTTATTTTGAATTAATAACATTGTTAAGACTTTAACAAAAATAAATTATTGAGTAGTGTCAAAATTGACATAAATGAGTTTTTAAAACAAATATTATATTATTAATTTATATTCTGTTCCTAAAAACCTAAGGCTCATCCATAGGAATTATATAATTATTTTTTTATCATTAATGACCACTTGGGGTACTCTTGGATGTATATAATATGTTTATTAACAATATATTATAAAAATAAAATGTGACATGGTAAGTGTTAAACTAATTAACCAATAGTTAAAACTAAAAGATAGGGTTAATATATTGACCTAAACCAATCTAAAATCTATTGGTTGAAAGGATTTAGATGTATCCCCACATTAGACTTTGAATAATCCACATTGGATATATTATAAACCAAATATGATTTTATTATAAAATAATACTTTAAGTTTTTCCTAAAGAGCCTCTCACCCCTCTTATAAAAGGGCACTCTCCCTTCTAATTAATTCATTCCATCAAAGCCATTTGGCTCGACCATCCACTAACCAAAATCCTCCCATAATACCTCAATTCATCTTAGAGGCCTTAGTTTGATCAGAAAGCCAACCGATGGAGCCCTCTTGATCAAATCAAAAGGAAGAACCCAATGAAGAGGTAACATCTTCACCACCCTCATTAATGTTCCTTTCTTCTTCAACTTCATCATTCCTTGTTATTTCCATTATGAAATAATAACTCTAGTACCTTATATATACAGTAATGTTATTATAATTTTGGAACAAACAAATTCATTATTCTATCCATCCCTTGAATGTATATGTCACCATACGTGTCTATGTACGGCCTACCTTATCCACATTGTGGTGTAATTGTTATTCAATATACTATTATTTAGATGAGTTTGATAATGATGTATAATTCATGTAAATAATAAATATAAAATGATAATGATTATTTCTATATGATATACCATCCAATTATAAATTAATTGAAATATCAAAAGAATTATATTGTCGCTCGTGCGTACGTACGGATTACCGTCTCCACAAACGTGACGAGATTCATTCCCCAAAATATCAATTCAAGACTAAAAAATATTGGAAGATTAAAAATAATATTTTAGGACTTAATATAATTCTGGATATGAGTTTGATACAACCTATAGATAATAAACATGACTTATAGAAAATAAAACGAGTAAGTTAACACCCAAAACGACAATAATACCAATATTTTATTAACAAAGCGATGTTAAAAGATCGTATAAGATATCATATTAATATATATGATTATTTAATAACTAAATAAAAATTATTATACCATTATAAATGAGGTTAATCTAACATTAATGAAGAAATAGTACAAGGTAATGGGTTTTCATCTCACTCCTTAATCCCATGGGATTCATACCATATTGCCACTATTACCAATTGTGTGGTGTATGTACTGCCCATAATTGTATTCATTGTGAAATACACTTTAATTTATGTGTATCTACATATTAATTGTATGATAACCCTTTCATGGGGTTTATGTTTCCTATGTTACCAAATTGGTAAGGGTTTATTTCACAATCTCTTCATTATTTGAGGTTTTTTATATGTAGTTATCTACTGGGACCTCTTTATCATCCACATCCATGGTTCTTAAAAATGTATTTCAAAAAATTCTTCCTATTTTATATAATATGTTTTAAAGTCATTTATACCCTTGTTTTAATTTTTATGATAATTTTATGAAAGAATCTTCCCATCTTTTTCCAGACAAGGTCCTTTTTAACCTTTTAGACCGAATATTGGTAAGAATGTCATTTTCTTAACTTGTATGGAGGGTTCGGGTATTTTCCTCCATTATAAAATCGCTGAAGCTTCCCATAAAATATTATAAGGATATTTTCAAAGTAAATGTTTTATTTTATAATTATGTGACTTTTAAATTATATAAAAAAAATAATTTCTCTAAAATATTTTTGATTCCATCTATGTCAACATCCTTTGATGGATTTCAAGATTATTTGAAATTGATTTATTATGATTCTAAACATCCATATTTTAATGATGTTTTTGCGATATGTTTGACTGTGGATGTGCTATTTTTATACCATTCATGGTTTATGGTTATTGTATTGTCATTTCTTATGCTACAATTATTACGAATATTTATGATATGTTTAAACCTTTTCATATGAGGAATGTATTGGACTTAGTAAGTGATGGGTGGTGCCCGCTATAGCTTCTCAATACATTGGTAGGTCTCATGAGACAACTAAAAGTAGAATTGGCCAAGGCCTTTTCCAAATTTTATTTATGGTTTTGGATGAGGCCTTAATCATTTTAGACGTATTGGACGAGGCCTTAACAAAATGTTTCAGAGTGTACCACATTATACATTCCTTCATTATTGAAATAATATTGATGGTTCATGTAGTCATTCAACTAGTAGAATACCTATGATTATGTTTTATAACTGCTTTATTTACTCATCTCATATTCATTCCATTAATGTATTCATTTTTATTATTGGTAAGGATTTTTGGATTCAATTAATTACCATGCTTAGTATTTATGTCATTTTCCGTTGAATTACTTACCCTTACTGAGCGTTTGAGAACACCACTTTAAATGTTTTTTTCTCCCAAGATTTCAAGAAGTTTATTTTGATTGATATGCAGTGTTAAGACAATGGAATAATGGAATTCATAAAGAATATTTATGTTTTTTTGTATGTCATAAAGTGCAATGTAACATTCATGTATGTAATCTTATTTCCAAGACTGTTAAACTAATCGGTCCGTCGGGACTTGATTCCTTGTAATCATGCAAATGTATTAAAATAATGCACTGACTCTGGGAAACTGCGGTCGGGCCATTACATATATAACTATACATGATTATATAAACTTTTATTTCTTATATATATATAATTATGTAATGATATAGTGTTACTTACATTTTTTCAGCAATGATCATTGAAATTGGTAATGTTACTCTTGAATACTTATTGAATTCCATCTCCATGATTGTAACATTTGTTCTTTTCTTGGAACCGTATTTCATGAATTTATTAAATGTATAAGTTATTTATATATATCATAATTATTTCATTATTATTATTCTTTGAATTTTTATAAAATTTATCCTTTAGCTATTGTCGACCAACCAATGACTTTCTTGACCCATGAACCGAATTTGGTATAATCACCCGATATAAAATTAATTAATTATGTAGTTTTATACAACCTTGTAATAACTGACATACATTAAATTATAAGCATTAAAATTATTTTGATTAAATTAAATATATAAAATATGTTTATTAAGCAGTAATATAAAGGCAAACAAGACATTTTAGACTCAATGTAATGGATTTGGTCTCTTATTATATTATATTGAGACTTAATTGTTATTATACACCAAAATGAAATTTATATGAAATATATAATGACCTTACACGTTTTTTATCATGAATATCCTGATTCATGTGATATTGTAATCATAATTTAATGTTATTTCTTGATAATTTTTAGGAATCGTATTTTTTAAAGTGGTATGAGACACTTAAGAGTGTTTAACGATAAATTACATATAGAATGTGATTATTATCAATCAATTGTATTTCTATACATTAATTTCAAAAAACCTTATTTCACCTTATGATACATTGATGAAATAATGATAAATACATATCACTTATTCAATATGGATCTTTGATATGGCATATTTTTTATTAATAAAATTGATTTATCAGTATAAGGAATGAATTGGATTGGATATCACAGGTTGGGACTAAACATTATTTTTCACCTTGATGCATCGATAGGTTCTCATTAATAATAATATTTTCTAAAATTAATCATATTTATACATAAAAAATTTATACTTTTTTTGAATGGTTATGATAGTAGAGATTTTTATGTGACTGAGACAGTATGTCTAATAGTTATGAATTTAAATCATAGATATTTTAGTTAACATTGTTTTTATAAATGATATTTTCATATTAAAAAATATATATAAGCATTTTTATTCCCTATTTATTGACTATATGTAATTTTTTATCAGTTTCATAGCTTTAGTTAATTATTTTTATTATCTAGTTATTTAATTGGAATATTATCCCTATTTTGCAACTTTCTATGTATTTTTATTCTTATTGATCCATTATTTCTTGTTTATTGCATAACCTTAGAATAAATTTTAGTCCACTCTCAAATTTTTAATATTTTATAGGTTATTTGGGGAATACATTGAATTTGTTTCATGGATTCTGATCTTTTACATATGTTATGTATTATTTTCATTTCCAAATGTATTATATGTATCATGAATGTAATCTTGTATTCAATAACTATGGAAATATAACTTCCAAAGGGATTTAAAATTTTTATTTTAGACAATGTAATAAATTAACTCATTGGTTATGGGATTATAGGGTTTTGTAATAATATTATATTATGAATGAATTACCATATTACATGTAAAAAAGCTTTGAACCTTAAATGATCCTTAAAAATATAACAATTAACACAAGGGAGTGGTTTTCAAATAAATGTGTTTAAATAAATATGTATTAACATGTTTTAATTGCATTATATATGATACTATAATTGTGAAAATGAATCTTTTATATAGTTATAGAAAATAAAAATGTATTATATATGATTATAAAATAATTATTAAAAAAACCAGACTTGTTGTATAGAATTTTTTTCAACCTTTTTTATCTCTGAGACACTTTTCATATTAATATATTATATATTTATGTTGTTAATTTAAACAGTTTAAATATTTTTTTACTATAACAAGAATTATGGGATATAAATATCAATATACAGTTCATTTTATCATAAGGATGATGATTTAATGTTACTAAATATATATTGGTTTTATGTTACAATCTAACTATTTCTCAGGATTGTTTATGTCTTACATTAATTGGTTAAAATTTAGTATCTCACATAAAAAACAATTTATTTTTATTTTTCTTTATTTATTTTAGAATATATAGTATTAAATTTCATTTTTCACACTTTATATACATGAACGTGTGAAATAGGATTTCAAGGAAAAACACTACATCTCCTTATTTAGTTAAAATTAATCATTAATCCATATCCATGATTTTTAAAAAAAAATTAAAAATTAATTCTTCTTCCTTCATGTTTTTTTAAATTCATTTTTTTTGAATAAATTTTTTTCCTAAAAATCTCTTTCAAATAGCATGTTTTTTCCATATGAGATGCATATATGTTTTTAATGAAAATGTTAATGGAATAATTATTTCAATGTACATAAATTAATGTATTTTTTCTTATTATAAATAATAAATTATTTAGATCCTTATTTAAAATATTTCTTGGATACTTAAAAAAAATACTATTAATTGTGAATTCTTTTTTAATTATTAGATTTATATTTTAAATGAACATATGTCGTTAATTTTTTCCACTAATACATTAAAATATTATTAAATAGGTTTGAAATATTTTATGTTAATTATAAATTAATGACATTATGATTCAATGATCCAACTATCACAGCTTGTCCCCTAGGGTCTGAGTCATTACTATCCCAAGCCCACCTATTCTTGGGATGGGGCTGGAAACATGAAACTGGAAATGCATATCCCAAAAACCGGGAATGCATAGCCTTTATAACCTATAAACTCTCACAAAAAAGCACACATCATGATATGTTCATAAAGTAAACTGTATTTTAAAAAGAGTGTGTATAGTAAGTAAATGGGCCAAAATACCAGACCAACTAAAAATATAGGAAAAACTAGAAAGTACAAGTAAAACTAAAAAATAGCTCATATGATAACCCCCCCCCCCCCCATGGTTTTTACTTGAATGGTAGGTATATTTCTCAAATGGTAGTCTTTGTAGTAAACCTTGTCTATGGTCTTCCACCGAGAAGCCTCCAGTCCTTGTACCTTCTCTCTCAGTCAGTGATGTCCGTCCTTCGAACAAGACACAACAATATGCGGGTGTATCTCGTGCATGGGTTAGTATAAACAATACTCAGTAGGGACCCCGTGACCCCCAAAGATCTCTCAAAATCCCCAAAGTATAGATCATAATCAAGGAAAAAAGTCAAACCTAATTATGTATATGCCTATACGTATACCTCTGTTATCATGTATACCCTTGTCATTAATGAGGAAACACAAGGCCAAAATATTTTAGCAAAAAACACAACTATTCCATGGAGGAAGAATAACACGAGGGTAACACCACAAAGGTATGTAATACAAATGTAAATCCACATAGAAGAATACTACAAAGGCATCACAACATAGGTAAGTACCAAAAATGTACACAATACATAAGAATACCACCTAGGAATGTTCCACAATGTTAAAGCCACACAAAAGAACACCATAGTGTTATGTACCACAACGGAAAAGACTCTTCTCACACCAGGTATAACATAAGTATGGAATTTTAGATGATTAGTTGTATTGAATGATCATCATACTTCATCAAGAGGCTCCAATGTGGACCCACACATGATCGAAGATTACCCTACAGTGGAGTTAGAAGGTGGTAGACTAGCTCGCTGGGCATGGCCCACTGCGGTGCTGCCTGCTTGGTTGGGTGGTCTTCCGTGGTGGTGTCCGCCCTTGCCAACAACTGAGGAGAGGCGCCCCCTGGTATTCTAAATGCTCCGTGGATAGTTCGGATGGGGCCTCCTAGTGCATGAGACCTTCTTCTAACTCCATGTCATGGGTTGGGTAGTTCAACCCATGTTATCTCAAATGTCAAGAACCATAAAAAATAACTAATCGCTCTTGCATCAGGAAACATCCTTGTACAAACCCTGATGTGTCATTGTAGATGATGTACCCAACACCCTCCTCTGGTAGACTGATGATGGGAGCACTCGTTAGTCTCTTCCTCAGCTTCTGAAAACTCAGCTGGCATCTCTCCAACCACACGAAGGGTTTCCCCTTCTTTATCATTTTAGATAATGTTTCCACAACCCTGGAAATGCCATGCACAATCCCTCAGTAGTATCTCACCAATCCCAGCAAACAATGGACTTCCGTCACACATTTGGGTGGTTCCCAAGCAAGATTCTCCTCAATCATCACTGGATCCACCACAACTCTAGCATCCAAGTTTATGTGTTCTAGAAAGCGAACCACTCATATCAAGAACTGGCACTTCTAGAGCTTTCCATAAAGCTGGTGCTCTCGGTGTGTGTCCAAAACTATATGAAGATGGTAGGAATACTACTCTTCTATCGCTGAATATATAAAGATGTCATTAATTAAGACTACCATAATGTGATTGATGTATGTCTGGAATATCCATTACATAAGTCCCATAAACACTGTTGGAGAATTGGTCATGATGATTGGCATAACTATGAACTAATCATGGAAATACCGATATATGATGGTCATATTCTACACATCCTTGTATCCTACCACGAGTCAGTGATAGCTTGTTCTGAGTTCTATCTTCAAAAACCACTATGCTCCATTTATCAAATCAAAGAGATAATCAATCCTCGAGAGTGGGTACTTGTACTTCACGGTATCCTGGTTCAAGCATCGATTGTCCACAAAATGTCTCAAACTCCCATCCACCTTCTTGGTGAACAAAATCGGGGCTACCCAAGGAGAAACAGTGGCCATACCCCTTTCTTTGCAAGTCCTCCATATTTACATGTAGCTCTCAATGCTCTATGGGAGCCATCTGATATGATAGAGTAGATATCCGTGTCTTCCCAGTATACAAGTCGATTTTGAATCCCACCACTGTACGGAGAGGTAAAAACAAAACATCATTAGGGAAAATATCAGTGTATTGGTCCAAAACTACTGGATAGCATGGACTTTCAACATCAACCGCTCTGAGGGTAAGTCTAGAAAACTAATGTGTAATCTGTTGCACCCTCCTCCGGGTAAGTCCATCCAATTATTCAAAGGATCTCTTCTCACTGGTGATTGAAAACCTGTCCCCATCAATGAAGACACACTACACATTCCACCTTGTATAGTGGATCTGAGCATGGACTATGTATAAAATGTCTCTATCCATGATGACATTGTATGTCCTCGACACCACTTATAAAAGATCTCAGCTTAAGATCTCACCTCGTAGAGTAGTCACACACTGCCGGCACTAGTGCACAATAGTCTCATCTGCTTTATAGAAGTCTCTAGCCATAAGGATCGAGCCAAAATTCTCCACCAGAATCACTGAGATCTGAATGACAGTTGTGGAAATAAAAAATTACTAGAACATGTTCCAATAAAAACTACAGCTAAGGTAGAGTAGACACAGATCATACCTCATATCATCTCTAGATCACCGTGGTCGTAGGCCTCAGCTGCCAAATACTGAGCTCGTCCCTGTCCAATTGATCCTTGTGGTGGGGGTGGAATAGCTGGTGGTGGTTGTGATAGAACCTTGAATATACATCCACTGGCAGCTGCATGACCAGCTCCTCTGCCAAATCCTCCAACTACCTGTGGACACCCTCTATCAAATCATCACATCTACTGAGGTGGTCATTCGACAGTCTGTTCGTAGTCTGTACATTGGGTCAGGCAATCACGAGCAATTTGACTCTGTCCACCGTACGACTATCACTACATGTTCCTCTCCAGTCCTACTGTGTCTCTAAACCCCCGCATCACCGACCCTATATCTAGAAGTCGTCCACTTATAGGTTTGGTCCTCTTTGACCTCTTTTTCATCTGTCTTCATCCTGCTGCATAAGTCTCTGCTACATAGTATCTGGTGGTGGGTCTCACTGCATGTGACTGCCTAGTAAGGAAGATCTCTACTAATATTACTCTCTCAATGACCCCCACCTACATCGGGATTCTGATAGAAATCATTGATGCTCTAATATCCCATTCGAGCCCTTACTCGAAGTTCCGAGCCCAAAACAAAGAGTCTCGCATGATTTATGTGGAGTAGCGCAAGAGGTTAGTGAACCTTGCTGAATACTGAGCCACAGTCGTGCTACCCAGCTTCAACTAGAGAGGCTCATGTATACGCACTGAGCATAAAGTAGATGGGATGAACTCTTCTCTAAAAAGAATATCGATGTCCGCCCAGATGAGGGTGACCTCATCAGGGACCTAGAACATCAATCTCCACCATTTGCGTATAGAAGAATGTCTAGGAGGAACACCATGTGATCATGTGGTGTTATACTAGTCAATAAACTCACACCACAGCCTCCATCCAGTCCTTAGCCACCTGTGAATCTATCTCACCCCGAAGCCTCAAAGGGCTATGGCGCTAAAACTCCTGCAACGTGATCACGCGGTGTGCTTCTCTCTGTTGCTGGGGCTAGTGGCATCGACTGTCCAATAGGTAGTGGTGCAACTGTTACACCAACCAGTGGTAAAACTACCGTAAGGGGCTTCTGCACTGAAGCTGCATCTCATGATGGGCTATCATAACATACTATTCCTAGAACATGGGCTCGTTGTCTTCATAGAGGCTTCTTGAAAACAAACAGGTGCACCACAGTCATTTATTTATTCTGGGTGAGATGACATAAAGAGATAAAAAAGAATACATTTCAAAAAACACAAGCGCAATCTATTTTTTCAGGTACTGGGACTGATAAAAGGTATTCGGGTCCTTATGTATGGATAGGTCTACTGCCACACCGTCACTAGATTCCCCATACTAAAAACCATATTAATAACACTTAACATTTTTTCCACACCGAAATGATCAGAGTCATAGTTCTCTGGTAGAACCAAATTACTTTGATAACAATTGGTCATGACCATTCCCCTCGGGTCCATGCCATGACTACCCCTTGTCCTCTTTGTATAGGCTTGAGGCTGACAACTAGCACTAGAAAAGAATACACTTAAAATTGGGAAGGCATTTCCTTTAAAATAGTAAATGGGTCTGAATACAAGACAAAATGATAATATATGTAAAAAAATATTGTACAGGTAAAACTGAAAACATATCATGTGATAAGCCTCCAGGAATCCTACCTGAACGGTAGGTACAACTCTCAAACGGTTGCCTCTGGGGTATGACTCATCTAATGTCCATCTATGAGTATCCTCTAGTCCGGTTACCCTAATCTTCAGTCAGTGTTGTCTGTCACCTACACAAGACATATCATTGTGTTGGCGTAGCCCCTACAGGGGTGAGTATAACAATACACAGTAGGGAACCCGAGACCCTCGAAGGTCTCTCAAAATCCACCAAGGATAAACCGTATGCATGGAAAAAATATTCAATAATACTTAGGTAAATTATCATACATATACCTAAGATATCATGTATACCCATATCATTCATATGGAAACACAAGGCCCAACTCTATTAGCCTAAATCTTAACTGTTCTACAGAGGAAGAATACCATGAAGGTAACACCATAATGTTAATTGCCACAATGTTAAATCCACATAGGAGAATAACAAAAAGTTATCACCATGATGTTTTGTACTAAAAAGGTAATACCACATAGTAAAATAGCAAAAATTTATGTAGAACAAATTTAAATCCTCAAAGAAGAATACCACCAAGGTAATTACCATAAAGGTATAGTCTCAGCTCACAAATGGTATAACCTAAGTAAAAAAGTAAAAATGATATACTATATTCCTAGATCGTCTTACTTTGTTGAGATGCTATACTGTTGTCCCACACAAGATCGTAGATGACCCACATGGGATATGAAGATGACACACACATGATCAGGAGACGACCCACACATGATCAGTATGCGCTGATCCATAGATGATCGCTGAGTGTTGACCCAAACAGTATTGATATGCACTAACCCCTAATGAATTTTTGAGTTATAACTCAGATATGATCAGTTTGTGCTTACCCACAAAGGATCGTTGAGTGCTAACACACACAGGATCCTATGGTTCTTCAAGTACAACCATCCACTGGGTTTCCGAACCAACCATGGATGATTCCAGGATGTTATGCACCCCAAGACATTGTTCGATACTTCATCTACAAATATTTCCCACGAAGAAGTATCCCAACACTATGTCACATTATAAGGGATCCGATGTGATAGACGGTGCGTCAATCGGACACAAGATCATAATGTTTTTATCATTTTCATTCCGAGGTCCCGATTGGATTTAGGTTCAATCTAACCCGGTCATACTCCATATTTATCAAAAAATTATTTGTAGTATATCTAAGGGATATTCTTGATCCAAGTATTCTAGTGGCATAGACTGTTCATCAAATGGATTCTAGGTTCTCATGATATGGCCAAAAAAGCGTATCTCTGTCCAGATGGGCTCAGGTCCAGTCCGACCAGGCTTGTGCTAACCTGACCCGGTTCGACTAACCTCGACCCATTCCGGGTCCATCCCAGATGAGTTGGGTCGTGGCGGGCTTGGCCCGCTGGGCTACGATCTGGACCAGACATCGATGTGGGTGGCCCGACCAGCTGGGCGCGGCACACCGCAACATGGCTCGCATGGTTGAATGGTCCACCGTGGCGGGGTACACAGTAGCTGAAACCTAGGGGGGAGGTGCCCCCATTATTTTTAACACTCCATGGTCCATACGGCTAGAGCCTTCTGAATCAAGGGACCTCCAGAGAAGTCCCCCTTGGCGTGATGTGGCTTGCCAGATTCCATGTCGTTCCTCCTCCCAGATTGGTGACGACAGCACTGGTCTTCCACGACCAGCCAGTTTTTGGCCGCATTGGTGTGCCATCATTACCATCAGGCCACGACCTGCTCCACCACTGTTGTTGTGGATGTTCACTGCCACACCATCATGTAGTCTTCCAATGTTCCAGCCGACGTTCTCCTCTGCGGTAGTTGATGGGCCACGACTTCCTCTAGTAGCACAGTTCTATCATCGCAGCCATAGTGGCCAGCCAGAGTTCCTACTGCCACCTTGTTCCTATCCATCATCGGTCTCCAACATCATGGTAGGTTTCTACTCAACATATTGCTCCACTCACGAAGAACACATCAGACCATGAAAAATTATGGAGGAATTGAGTCGTGTACGATTGGCCCACACCCTTCGTGATATACTGATAGCAGAAGGTTCAAGAGGATCAAATAAATGTGAAAATGCAAAGAACAAACTTAATCAAACCACTACCGTGTTTGATCATTGAACAAAATCCAGCAACATGTTTATTATCCTGGCTCATACAATGTCCTCATTCTTCATTGGGGTTGTTTCATCATTGGAGGATCACTTTAATAAGATGATTCTCGAGAAAAGGCATCCTCTCCCTTTCACCAATGGACAATGAACCCTCAATTATCTCAAAAAGCATTAATAAATTAACTATTAATTAATAAGTTGTTACATTAATTTAGATTTGATGAACTCTATTAATCAAAAGGTGTTGTGGTTGCATTTTTGTGTAATATGGAATTTCATTCCCAACATTAAATGACTGACCACCCTCATGTGGTCCCCACCATTATGATTCCAATTGAAGGTTCTAAAATTAAATTAAATGTTTATTATTTTAATTTATTATTTTTCTAAACCTCCCATGAAAATATGAAGAACTAACATAGACCCTTGACTTATTATGGTTGAGATGAACATCTCCATAAAATAATATCAGCTCTGCGAGTTCAACAGTGCCCTCAGATTTCAATAATGTGGACTGGTTCAAATATTACAAAAAACATATTGAATATTTACTGAACATACATAAAAAATGTTATGAAATTCATTCCGAGAACACCAGGCCTCATAATCACGTGTTATCAATTTTTTCGGACACAGAAATTCACATATAATTAAAACAATTACAAGTAAAAATCATATAAATTAAATTCTCCACACCTCAGAGCTTGGAGTCCTTGAATTTCACTACATAAGGGAAACATTTGAGGGTACTATGCACAAATTTGAACATCCCACTCCCAGGGGCTCTAATTGAGGTTTCCATTCTACCATCGTACGCACACCAGAGGTATCAATATCCCACTTAAGACTCTCTATCGTCGATCCTCAATCTAAACTGGATCCTCTGAAAACATCTCCCCATCATCTATGTACATATCTCCTCAATAAATGATGCGCGAATGATCATGTATGTATTTCCTTAGTAGGGATACATGGAAAACGTCGTGCACATGGTGAAACTGAAGTGATAGAGCTAAGCGGTAAGCCACCTCGCCAACTCTGCTAAGGACATGAAACTATTCGATGAACCTCAGATATATCTTGCCGCCTTAACCAAATCTCCACAATCCTTGTCAAGGATAAACCCTTTGAATGGCATGGTCACATTACTAGAATTATAGTGGTCTCCATCTCCTGTTATAATAAGTCATTGACCAACTTTGTGTAGTATTAATTAGCTCCTAGATGATCTGCACCTTTTGTGTGGTAGCTCGTACCATCTATGGTACCATGAGTGTTGACTCACCTTGGTCAGTCCAGCATAAGCATGATCTTCACAGTCGACCACACAATGACTCTAATGGTTTCATACTAATATTGGATAGATAATTTTTTTACGTGAACTCCAACAAGGGAAACTGATCAGCAAAGATATAGCCAAAAATAATGGAAGTACGGAAGTAACATATCTTCAAAGGTCGAAATGGTCTGCTCGCTCTGACCATCCATCTGAAAATGGAAGGCAGTGGCCAACCGATGATGTGTCCGAAATTCCTCCTACAAACCCTTCCAGATCCAGAATTAAAACATACATCATGATCAGAGTCAATAATAAATGGAACCTCAAAAAGATGTACAACCTCTTGTACATAAATTTTCCCCAAGAACAATACTAAACCCTACTCTCAGATAGTTCATGTCTGGGGAAAATTCTAAATCGGAGAAAGATCACCCAGATAGAATCAAGACCCCTGGACATGCATGGAAGTCCTGTCACAATATCCATTGAATTTCCATCCCACTTCAACTCTAGAGCCACTAGTAGGTGAACAAATCATGTTGGAACCTAATGCTCTGCCTTTACATTCTGACAAGTGATTCACCGTGAGACAAACTCTACTATTGCTTTCATCATTCCCAGCCACCAGTGATGACACCGAAGGTCCAGGTACATCATTTCCACAAATGGATGTTTCACTATAGGGGACGTATGGAACTACCTCAACACTTCCTCCCATAGCATCACTGATACCATAGTTTATCCTCATAAAAGGATGAACTATTCCACACCTTTTGAAAATCCATCAGGTCCCGATCCTGTTGATATCTGAACACGTCAAGCCTCAAAGTTTGTGTCCCCAAACTATGCCTCCTTGCTTCACTGGAAGAGTTGTGGAGTGACTGTACAGACCCCAATCATAACGTACATGGACATTACATTACTTTTTTGGAATACATAGTACATAACAACAACACACACACAAGGTCTGTAATAGTTTAGTGTCTTTGGAAACTCGGAATATAATCTTCTAATCATTGTGAAAGATCATCAACATCTCCCATAAAGATCTTCCATTTTTTTCTTACGTAAAACCATTCTTTATATCCTGGGGAAAAGAAAACATAAAAGGGTGAGATCAAATGCTCAATAAGTTTAAAAAAAAGAAATATCAATCACATCATATACATAAGAACATAAAATTTTGGAAATCATAACCTGCAAAAAGATCATAATATCATAACATGGAATAAATCAAAGTAGTGAAATGTAATCCCAATAATCATAACATAAAACATAAAAATTTGTGGCATACACACATAATCATAGAGAATCATTTCTTATTAGTCAAGTCTCATTGCCAAGACTATCTTAGTGGACAATGTCCCTTTCTGAAATGAGTTCACTCCTCGTTTCAGTTATGTTTCACTGAACCGGTTCAACCTGTCATTACAGCCATGTCTATCTCATGAGATATAACATATTTACCCAATGTATTGGAGAGTGATATAGTTCCCACCCATCTCTTAATGATACCATTCTTATGTGTGCCACAAAATAATAAATCATACATCATTTCATAACCCAAGTAATAAAAATGGGAATCTTTAAACATCGTGACATCATAAAACAATTCATATAAGATAAAATAATTCATAAAAATATTTCCATCACAACATAAGGAAATACATGTAATAATAGGGATAGAAACAGAACCCTTTATTATCTTAGATGGAAAATAATTTGGATAAAACACTTGAACTCCATTCTTGGGGAAAATATCCTTTCTACTTGAAAATATTTTTTCATTTCAAAACATGTCATACAATTTTAAACTAAAAGAAGTTGATTAACAATAAACATGAAAACATGTAAAGGAATATTCTTGAAAATAATGTTTTAAAAATCCATTCATGCCGTATAAGATAAAAAAACATTCTTCTCGTACTTTTGTCAGAAAAGTCAAAAAGTGCCTCATACAAAAAACGTCAAAAGATTCCATTCAAATATTTTACTAAATACTCACCTAAGGGTTAAATTGGATTTTAAAAAAAATGTAGGTGGACGGAAATAAAATTACATTTTGAAAAAACATGGATGTGGATGATAAAATACACCCCAGTAATTACGAAAGTATAAACAATCTCGGATAAAATGAGATTGCGATATTTGCCTTATGTTAAGTCTGATTTCCTTCGTAAGTGTCTTAACCTCCTGTATAATGATTTAAATCATGTCATTGACTTATTCAAAAATCATAAACATTGTTATTATATCATATATGGTTCACTTATGACTTTATTTTACCCGTTCTTCTGTAAATTCCATGTTAAATAGCGTTTTGGGTAAAATCGTTTCATTTGTCGTATGTGTTTTCACTTGTAATTATTCATATGATTACTTAGATCATGATTACTTAATTCCAGAATATAAAACATGATTTATATATAATATATATTCAGAATATACATATATATAATAGATCATTAAATGGAAAGAAATACACAGTTCATGGAGACGGTAGGCCGTAGGTACGCATGAACGCTATTTTTGTTTCCTTATTGAGTTGAATGGAATTAAGTAGATGACATACATATATACACACATAAATCACGTATCATTATTATGTCATTTGTTTCATGATTAGTTATTATATATATTGTATCATCATTCATGAATGTTTAACGTGGAAAATGAATATCATCACGTCGTGGAGACGGTAGTCCATACATACGCACGAGCGATGATATCATTCTCATGATTGTGGAATTGTATTGGAGTGTATGAATACTATTTCAGAATCAATATCACTTTACAATAATCATATATAGTTATTTTGTACACCATTATACCCATCCAAGTAAGGTGGTGGTGGAAAATAGATTGCACCACGGTGTGGAGACGGTATTCCATACGTACACACCCGCGGTGATTTCATTTTCCGTAGGTTGGATAGATGGTGAAATAGGGTTGTTTCATACTTATAATAATATATCAGCATATTAGTGATACTGACGTTTTTTACTTCATAATTAAAAAACCGAAGAAGAAGAAGTGTAAAAAGAAATAAATTTGAAAGAATCGGTAACAGACATTACATCTTCTTTGAAGCGCCTCTTTGAGTCCTCCTCATAGGGAACTAAAATTGGTATTTGAAGAATACCAGGACCACTAGGATGTTTCTAGTGAAGTGGATAAGAGAATTTGGCAGGGTTTGGCCGAGCGTGAAGGATAAAAGTGGTGTGAGGAAGAGAGGGAGGAGGTTCCCTTTTATAAGGGAAGAGAGGGTCCCTTTTAGAAAAACTAAAAATATTATTTTATTATAAATACATTTTCGGTTTTAAATAGCTCCAAATTTATTTATTTAGAAGATAAGGTTGTTATGGCTCGAAATACTCTCATTAAACTGAATTTAGTCAAGTTTCGTTTCCTATTGTATCCTTATCATTTTTATTTAACTTTAAGATAAATAATTTTTCTTTTACCGTGAATTTTGTGTTCATACCCTATAAGGTTAATAAACATACTATAAGAAGACAAAAGAACCCCAAGTTGTTAATTATTAATATATATAACCATATATAAGGCATTTGGACTAACCTTATATTTTTAAGAATAAAATAAAATTTAATAATATAATATTTATTTTCAAAAATATTTATGTCAATTTTGACACTATTTAGTAATTTATTTTTGTGAAACTCATAACAGAATTATTAGTTTTAAAAAAGTTAAATAAATCAATAATAACATGTCATATTAACCTAGAAAATTATTTTAATTAATAATAAGTCTCAAATTTCATTTATTTGGGTATTTATTAGATAAATTAGGTCAATATTTCATTAATAAGGTAATTACTACATCATCATTGTGTCATAAATAAATTTGCTTATTTAATGTCTAAAAATTAAAAATAAAATATCATTATGTAGGAAATAATTTTAGATTTATAATTAATTCTTATAGTCGAATTTAACATATTTATTAGCCTATATTAAAAATTGATTTACTTATTGAACTTTGATTTTAACTATTTTAACCATTCTTTAAATAAATTAATAATAAATGTCCTAATCTAATCCATGTGGGCCTAAATGGTCATATTTTATTCTTAAGGTTGTTTTTGGTCGAATTACACTTATACAATATAATTAGGACATGTTTTAGGGTAATAATAATATCATTTTTACCCTTAATTACTATATTTACTATTAACCGTGGTAAAAAAAAGTAAAAAGTTACTATTCACCAAAAATTATTTTCATCTCATTGAACAACATTTTACTTACTGTCATCAACCGTGTCTCCCGGATTTTTAAAATTCCACTCATAGAAGTGGTAAAATAATTTTTTATGAAAAAATCATTTTTTTAACTACCACTTAGTGGTTTCACTATTCATCAAAAATCAACGTTTCTAGAAAAATTCCAAAAATTGTGCCTAAGCTATATTTGATATTATAAATTCAAAATTGATGTCTATTTTACAAAATTCAAAACATATCAGTTCCATTAATTAATTTAAAAATTAATTCCTTTCTTCAAAACTAATAGTGTGTTCTTAAAAGATAATAACTATCAAAAGATTGACAGTTGTTTATGTCTGGTTTAAATGTGAAATTACATCCAATAACCACCAATGTATTAAATTGTAAAAATATTTTCTAAATATACTTAAAACCACTCATATTAATTATTTATTACTATTAATTATTTCTATTAAAAAGGTTGTTTTTAATTAAAATTTAGATATTTTCACTATTCATCAAAAAATGAAAGTTAGCCGAAAAGTACCAAAATATCACCATAAGATAATTTCAATATTCCGAATCCAAAAATGAAGTCCATTGTGAATAATAAAATTTAAAAAATTTCAAAAAGTGGTTATTACATTTCATAATGACTAGTTTTAATAATATTTTAATAGCATATCGTTGTTTAGTGAAACTCGGTATTGCCTACTACACATGCTATCGAGGAAGGTCGTGATTGCGTGTAATGAAAGGCAAGTCCAGGATGTGTGATGTGCAAGCTCCTTTTGGTGTAGTGTAAAACACAATAAATTAATGAAATTAAAAAGAATATTTTTCATAAATTCTCGAGGTGTTACATTCTACCCCCCTTAAAATGAATTTCGCCCTCAAAATTCGTCGGGGTTATAAATGGTTTACTACTCAAAGGTTTCTTTAATAGAAACCTACATTGTAAAAAAATACCATAACCAATCTTTAAAAACAAAAGTATGAAACGTAATAGTTACCCAAATAAAATAATCACTGGGTTTCCACATAGGTGAAAATATGGATATGGAAGAGAAATCTAATCATCATATTCTTAAGTAGAGTGGTAGAGAACATGGGTATGGAAAAGACAGCAATCACAAATCCATAAATGTGTGATGATCAACGGTACCATCTGATCCATCAGATATAAGGGCACTAGGACAACATTTTTTTGGTTTTCAAAATCATTTCCCTAAAGTTGAAGATTTTGAATTAGAATAAATACTTACTTTATTTTGGTACAATCTCACTATTGTTCGTGCTATGAACAATTTCAACGTAATCACATAAAGAAATGAAGTTGAATTTTCTATTCATGAAGTGTTAATAGATCATGTGATAGAATGATGGGTCATTCCATCTATTTCAAACAAAAGGTTAGAAAAAGTTATCAAATATAAAAAAGTCCATCTATGGTGAGGTTAATCATATACGATTCCAAAAATTAACTTATACTTCATATATCATATCGCGTAATAAAATAAAACTAGTTTCTACCAACCCGGGACTTCTTGTAGGCTAGTGGTAGGCGATAATGTCCAGTCGTACTTTGGTTGTGTGTTCGATTCCCACAGCCTTGTCCGATGCGAAGGGTTGTCACCCGTCCAGAAGGATGTCCTTTTTATAAAGCTATAATACTATAACATCCCATAAATAATATCAAAAAAAGTTTTGTCCTAACTTTTGTCCAACATAATCCATTCCAATATTTAGGCTTATCTAAAACACTTCATTCCATGATCATAGTATATAGATAATCATTACTTGAACTGTCACATAACAATCACGTGAATGCCATCATTTATCCCCCATATATCATAAGATATATCTTGCTGGTCAAATTACAAACATGTGAATACCTTAATCATGTATTCTCTTGAAGAATGAATACCCATTGATACTTAGTGAAAACATGTATGCAGTCAAAAGTTAAATCTTTGCACATACCAAAAACCAAAAATTCTATATACTGAAACCATGATATAACCTTCTACTTATATCAGTCATGAGCTCATGAATACGGTCAAATTTTTCATTTTCTCATTTTCCTTTCATTAAGAACATATCATCTTTTTTCCATAAATATCTCAATCACATTATATGGTTACGGGTACCATTGAAAACAACAATAGACCAATACATAAATATTCTAATATTCCACGATAATATATACAACATAATTTTGTAATCCTATTACATTAACACTTAATCATTCCACCACATTATTGTCATATTCAACATCGCCAATAGTGATTGCATGTGACTTACTTTTGTCCTTTGACATAAGTGGTTTCTCATGTCGATCATCACTATCCCTTGGATTAGGGTATTTATTAGCATAATGCCCCATTTCCTTGCACTTGAAGCATTGAAGAGTTGGTGGTGTGTTCTCTGTAGTTTTTCTTTATTCACATCATTAGAAACAATTTGTCCATTACTTCGACACTCAGTTGCTCGATGACCTTCTTTTTCACACATAAAACAATTTCTAGTCCCTTTAAGACAATCTCCACCATGCTTCTTTCCACACTTTGAGCTTAAGGAAACATTCATCTTCTTTTCACCATTATTCTGAGATTTCTCCTTGAACTCCATCTTACATTTCTTGTCAAAACTATGAGATGGATAAGTAACACCAACTTTTATTTCTACCTTGATATCACAACTCACAATTTCATCAAATCTATTGAAGTCTCTTATAGTTAATGCCCTTCGAAGATTTGGTTTTAAGCCACTGAAGAATCCTTCAACTTTACCTTCAGGTTGGATGATAAATCTAGATGCGTACCTTGCAAGCCTTGTAAAATTCACTTCGTATATACCAACAGATCCATCATCCTTTTGCTTTAGTTCAAGAAACTCCTTCTCCATCTTTGTTCAAAGAATATGAGGGATGTACTTATTGAAAAATAAGTTCTTGAACTCGTCCCATTCCATGTACTCAATTTTATCTCTTGGACTAGTATTCTTGATAAGATTCCACCATTTATCTGCATCAGCTTCCTAACGATACACTGCTTAGATGACTTTATCATGTTCAGAACATTGAAGAACTAAAAATATCTTTTCAGTAGTACTAATCCATTGTTCAGCAACAAGTGGATCAAAAGACCCACTGAAAGAAGGTGGACGTTGACTCATGAAGGACTCAATAGAATATTGTTCCCTTCCCTTCTCATTTGGATGTCCAGAATGATTTATAGCTTGTGTAAGTATAGAAATATGATTATGGACTCCATCTCCCAAAACATTTGTTTGTTCAGGAGGACAATCAATACATTGCCCATTACATTGATCAATATGGTTCCTTCGGGTTCTAGACATCATCTAAAACCCAAAAAGAATAGTGTTAGAGGCAAAAATCACACTAGGGAAAACAATATAACAAAGGGGGAGTAACTTCATTATCTAACATCTTAGGTTACCATAATTCTAGTACTATAAAATATACTTATACTTAACCTTAGGGACATCCCTAGACATACCATAGAAATATCTCTAGCGATCTCCCTAAAGTTCTCGCATCCTAGTTTCCAATGGTTAAATGAACCATTCCACTGATACCAACTGTAGAGACCCTAAGCTTAACGTACATGGAAATTACATTAGTTTTGCAGAATACATAGTACATAACAAAAACACCCACACAAGGACCGTAATAGTATAGTGTCTTTGGAAACTTGTAATATAATATTCTAATCGTGGTGAAAGGTATTCAACATCTCCCATAATGATCTTCACTTTTTTTCTTATCTAAAAGCTTTCTTTATATCCTTGGGAAAAGAAAACATAAATGGGTGAGCTCAACTGCTCAATAAGGGTAAACAAAAGAAATATCAATCAAATCAAATTCATAAGAACATAACATTTTGGAAATATTAACCTGCAAAAAGATCATAATATCATAACATGGAATAAATCATAGTAGTGAAATGTAATCCCAATAATCATAACATAAAACATTAAACATTGTGTCATACACACATAATCATAGAGAATCATTTCTTATTAGTCAATACTGATTTCCAAGATTATCTTAGTGAAAAAAGTTCCTTTCTGAACTGAGTTCATTCCTCGTTTCAGTCCTGTTTCACTGAACTGGTGTAACCTGTCGTTCCAGCCATGTCTATCTCATGAGTTATAAAATATTTACACAATTAATTGGAGGGAGATATAGGTCCCACCCATCTCATAATGATACCATTCTTATGTGTGCCACAAAATCATAAATCATACATCATTTCATAACCAATGTAATAAAAATGGTAAACTTTAAACATCATGACATCATAAAAAAATTAATATAATATAAAATAATTCATAAAAATATTTCCATCACAACATAATCAAATCCATGTAATAATAGGGATAGAAACCGAACCCATTATTATCTTATATAGAAAATAATTTTGATAAAACACTTGAACTCCATTCTTGAGGAAAATATACTTTCTATTTCAATTTTTTTTTCACTTCTTAACATGTCATACAATTTGAAACTAAAAGAAGTTGATCGAAAATAAACTTGAAAACTTTTAATGGAATATTCTTGGAAATAATGTTTTAAAAATCCCTTCATGTCGTATAAGTTTAAAAAAACATTCTTATCGTACTTCTGTCGGAAAAGTCAAAAAGTACCTTTTACGAAAAATGACAAAAGATTCCTTTCATATCTTTTACTAAAAACTCACCAAAGGGTAAAATTGGATTTTAAAAAAATTTAAGTGGATGGAAATAAATTTACATTTTAATTAAACATGGATGTGGATTATAAAACACAAAACAGTAATTATGAAAGTATAAACAATCTCAGAGAAAATGTGATTGTTATATTTCCCTTACCTTAGGTCCGATTTGCTTTGTATGTTTCCAAACCTCATGTATAATGATTTAAATAATTTCATTTACTTATTCCATAATCATACTCATTGTTATAATATCTTATATGGTTCACTTATGACTTTATTTTACCCGTTCTTTTGTAAATTCCATGTTAAAGAGCATTTTGGGTAAAATCGTTTCATTTGTCATCTGTGTTTTGACATGTAATTATTCGTATGATTACTTAGATCATGATTACTTAATTCCATAATAAATAACATTATTTATATATAATATATTTTCAGAATATACTTATATATAATAGATCAGTATATGGAAAGAAATAGACCGTTCATGGAGACGGTAGGCCATACGTATTCATGAATGCTGTTTTCATTATTATGTCATTTGATTCATGATTACTTATTATATATACTATATAATCATTCATGAATGGTTAACATCGAGAATTAATCTCAGCGCGTCGTGGAGACGGTAGTCCGTACGTACGCACGAGCGATGATATCGTTCTCATTATTGTGGAATTGTATTGGAGTGTATGTATACAATTTCAGAATCAATATCACTTTACAATAAATATATATAGTAATTATTTACACCATTATACCCATCCAAGTAAGGTGGTGGTGGAAAATAGATTACACCACGGCGTGGAGACGGTATTTCGTACGTACGCACGCGCGGTGATTTCATTTTCCGTAGGATGGATAGATGGTGAAATATGGTTTTTTCATAATTATAATAACATATCTGTATATTAGTGATACTGATTTTATTACTTCATAATGAAACAACCTAATAAGAAGAAGTGGAAGAAGAAATAAATTTGAAATAATCGGTAACAGACATTACCTCTTCTTTGAAGTGCCTCTTTGAGTCCTCCTCTTAGAGCACTAAACATTGTCTTTGAAGAAGACCAGGACCTATAGGATGTTTCAATGGAAGTGTATAAGAGAATTTTTTAGGGTTTGGCCGAGCATGAAGGCTCAAAGTGGTGTGAGTAAGAGATGGAGGAGGTTCCCATTTATAAGGGAGGAGAGGGCCTCTTTTGGAAAAACAAAAAATATTATTTTATTATAAAGCCAAATTTGGTTTTAAATAGCTCCAAATTGATTTATTTAGAATCTAAGGTGGGTATGGTTCAAAATCCTCTCATCCAATAGAATTTAGAAATGTTTAGGTTCCTATTTCAACATTATCATTTATATTTAACTTTAAGATAGATAATTTTACTTTTACCATGTCTTTTTGTGTTCTTACACTATAAGGTTAATAAACATTCTATATGAATAAAAAAGAACCCCCAAAAGTTTATTATTAATATATATAACCTTATCTATGTCATTTGGCCTAACCTTATATTTTTTAGAATAAAATAAAAATTAATAATATAATATTTGTTTTAAAAACTATTATATGTCAATTTTGACACTATTTAGTAATTGATTTTTGTGAAACTCATAACAGAATTATTAGTTTGAAAAAATTCAATTAAATCAATAATAACATGTCATATTAACCTATAAAATTATTTCAATTCATAAAAAATATCAAATTACATTTATTTGGGTATTTATAACATCAAATATTTCAATATTTCATTAATAAGATAATTACTACATCATCTTTGTGTCATAAATAAATTAAATTATTTAAAGTCTAAAAATTAAAAATAAAATATCATTATGTAGGAAATATTTATATCTTCCTAGTTAATATTTATAGTCGAATTTATTTTATGTATAACCCTATATTAAAAATGATATACTTATTAATCTTTGATTTTAACTATTTTAACCCTTCTTTAAATAAATTAATAGTAAATGTCCTAATCCAATCCAAGTGGGCCTAAATGGTCATGTTTTATTCCTATGGTTTTTTTGGTCGAATTACAATTATCCAATAGAATTAGGACATGTGTTAGGTTAATAATAATATCATATTTACCCTAAATTACTCTATTTACTTTTACAGTGGTAAAAAAAGTAAAAAGTTACTATTCAACAAAAAATATTTTCATCTCATTAATCCACATTTTACTTATTGACATCAATCTTCATTCTTGGATTTTTAAAATTACACTAAAAGAAGTGGTAAAATTATGTTTTATGAAAAATTCCTTTTTTTAACTACCACTTTTTGGTTTCACTATTCATCAAAAAATGAATGTTTCCAGAAAAATACCGAAAATTAGGCCTAAGTTATATTTGATATTATGAATTGAAAAATGATGTCTATTTTCACAAATTCAAAACATATCAGTTGCAGTAATTAATTTAAAAATTAATTCTCGTCGTCAAAACAAATAGCGTTTTCTTAAAAGATAATAACTATCAAAAGATTGACAGTTGTTTATGTCTGGTTTAAATGTGAAATTACATCCAATAACCAACATTGTATTCAATTGTAAAAATATATTCTAAATATACTTTAAAACCTCTCAAATTAATAATTTATCACTATTAATTATTTCTATTAAAAAGGATGTTTTTAATTAATATTTAGAAATTATCACTATTCATCAGAAAATGAAAGTGAGCCGAAAAGTACCAAAATTTAACCCTAAGCTATTTTCAATATTCTGAATCCAAAAATGAAGTCCATTTTGAAAAATAAAATTTACAAAATTTAAAAAAGTGGTTATTACTATTCATAACGACAAGTTTTAATAATATTTTAATAGAATATCATTGTTTAGTGAAACTCGGTATTGCGTACTACACACACTATCGAGGAATGTCGCGATTGCGTGTAATAAAGGGCATGTCAAGGATGCGTGTTGTGCATGTTCTTTTTGGTGTAGCGTACAAAACAAGACATTAATGAAATTAAAAAGAATATTTTTCATAAAATGTTGGGGTGTTACAGTCATTCTTAGAGACTGATGACAAGCTGGTCCATGTTGATCCACATAGGATATCTGCAATGCGTAAAACTATTATGTTGCCTCACTTAGAAACTGTATACCAGATCTCCTGCTGAGTGCCTCATCTACTAATTTTCCCTTTCTAGGAGTATAGACTAAGTCAAATTCATATTCCTAGAGGAACTCAAGCCAACGTCACTATCTAAGGTTTAGGTCCTTGTAAGAGAATTAATACATGAGACAATTGTGATCATAGTAGACCATAAAACGTGTGCCCATCTTGTAATGTTCCAAAATCTTCAAATCTAAGACTAACACTATGAACTCCAAGTCATGGATAGTTTAGTATGTATATATATGCACGTAATTTCATTTTTATATCTAAATACACACCAATCTATTTCAACCCCAGGTTCTGAATATCCCTATTTCATAGGGGTGCATGTGTTAACCTAGATCCTAGGGGGAGGATCGATGGATTGTTACAAAAATTCCTCCTCACACCCTATTCCTAGTTCATACCACTTGATCATATCTAGGAACGTTGTAATTGCTTGAGGATTACCATATTCTCAAATCCTTCAGGTAGGATTATTCTGCAAGAGATTCAATGGTTTTAGAGGGCGGGTATTGATTTAGCAAGAGTCTTTGAAATGATGCATAGGTGTCTTCTAGTGGGAGGCATGGTTGTTGTGGCCCAGATGTCTATAGGTTGGATTACCTGTTATTTGAGGCCCATGTATTTGTGGGAAGGATGTGTCTGGGGGATTGAATATTGGAATATTGGTCTCATCAAGATATTAACCTTAATGAATGAGAAACCAATGGGTGGGAAATTAGTGTGGGGTGCCCAAATATTTACAATCATACACTACTACCTTTCATGACATGGGTTATATTGTGGGATTTCTATGGTGTGGTCAGGATGGTTATTATTCCATTGTAGTTTCTATGAGGTTCTACTGTTTTCTCTCCCAGACAATAGTATGATCCCCCGCTTATGAACATGCAGATTTATTTTCCTTAATAAGAATACTCATATGATATCCATGTGTATATAAAAATGTTTTCATGTTTACAGGAGTACATTCAAGACTATGCTAGTATTTACTAACTTGGGCATCAGGATTAGTTGATGTTTCATCTTAGAATTCTTTTTCATCTCGTACAATAGTTTAGATTTATGTTGTACCATTTATCATCCTTACATATGATAATTAGTTTGTTATTATATCATTTCCTTTACTTTTACTTTTAATTTGGTGTTTCATGGGATTTACCATCTTATATCCCAATATTCTTCTATAAAATGATAAATCCATCCATATTATATGATATTACATGCCCTTTCCTTCTACTATTTCCACTAGGGACTATTGATGGTGGAACATGTGTTTAAAAATCTCTCCTTCATCATGATTATGGAAATGAGTGGCACATTGATGACCCTTACCTTAGCATGAAGAATGTGGGTTGTGATGAAATGGAATTTGAGTTATGTTGATGGAAATGACTTATTTAAGAGTTAGGAAGAGTGATAATTGAATGGGATGGGAGGGAAATAGTGTTAGGTGACTTTGGTGCCCAAAATAGGTCATGGAATAATTGATAGGACACATGATTTTAGGCACCCCATGTGATCCAATGAAAGGAATCTAGACCTACAAAATGACTAATTGAGGCTACACTAATTATTCATTACAGAAAATAATAATTTTACATCCATTATAATTTCCAATGATCAAGTGTGTCTTTGATGTATTAAAAATTTATTTTAAACAATGAGTTGAAAATGTTTTATTTTTATGACATTTCATACTACATGGGATAAGGAATTTCTCGTTTTCTTTAAAATCTATGGCTCTAAGATGTCTTCCATGTGTGATATGAGCAGTTGTGGCCCAACAGGATGACCTGGATGATTATTGGAGGTCTGATCAAGATGAGGAAGATGAGCAGTGGAAAAAGACGCTTTGTTCCTTCCAGCTACAGACACTCAAAAAGTACAAGGTAAGGGTCTCATACATAGGGATGGAGAGTAGGTTAAATGTTATGGGGAACACAATTAGCATGATCCATTCATGGATAGATTACTCGGTTCCACTATCTGTGATCCAGATAATCAGAGTGTCCCTTTAGTGGTGGCAGCTTTACCTCAAGGAGGGGAAGGAGAGTGATGTTAAGTGGGTTTACTTGGAGAAAATGTTTTAGGTGGGATTATTTTAATCCATGATGAATACTGAGAATAGGAATGATCTATTATCCATCTAAAAGGGAATTATGTCGGGAAGTGACTAGGAATCATGATCAATTATATCCTACACTTCAAATAGTATCCCTTCAGGAAGAGGATAATTGAGGGAGATTCCTAGAGGGGGAACTCCATCCGTTAATCTATTATGTCTTCAACCCCTTCACACTACCTACATATATTGAGGTTTAGCATAATACAAATTTAGTTTCGAGTATGTACTCATGTGGAGGTTCACCACAATAATTGGCCCTGACATGTTTGACAAAGGGGATGGTCATTAGCAGTAGTTCCCCACCGACATAGCATTATGGGTTTTGGGAATTGGGGAGTAGGCCTTAATAGTTCTATTTATATTCTTTTGGTCTTCTCCAGTTCCCCATAGGCCCTAGTCCAAGGTTCATTTTTTGTGGCGGATGTGCGAATCTTCGACATCGGTGCCCAATTCGTGCAAAATACAGTGGCAGTTTGTAACATCCCATGTAAATAAAGAATATGAAAATTTCATATTTATTAATATTTTTTAATAAAATGTTAATATTTATTTAAAGGTAATTCTATGTTCGATGGTGTACCCAATACACAACAATGGGTTTCTTTGAAATATTATGTTGCACACTAATAAGATTATAATATTATTTTAAATGGTAGTTAACGCCTAACCGTTGTATTGGAGAGAATGAACAAAACTAACTAAAAATGATTATATATATTTCATAAATATTTTAACAACTACCCAATAAATGATAGTGGATTAAAATGTGAATTAATACAATTTTAAGCATAAATATTCTTATATTCTTTAAAAGGACGATTAACCTCCTTTTGATGGTGAACCCTTTTTAAAACTACTTTTTTTCAATTTTTTATGTTATATTTGACAAAATAGAATCATTATTTTGAATCGGGGTAGCACAATTTACATTGTGTAAATTTTTTTTATTTTTCAGTTAAAGATCATTTTTAATGAATAGTGGAATGCTGTATTTTAATTCCAAACCTCCTTTAAATCTAATTTATTTATATGTATAGATTAGTATTTTAATTGGATTAAATGTTTAGTAAAAATATATTTTTACCATTTAATACAATGGTGGTCATTGAAATTAATTTCACATTGAAATTGTTCATAAACAAGTGTCAATATTTTGGTAGATATTGTTTCTTAAAAACATGCTATTTGTTTTGACAGCAGGAATTAATTATAAAATTAATTAATTAAAATTATATGATTTTAATTTGGTAAAATTGACATCATTTTTTAATTTGGAATATCAAATTTACTTTTGATAAATATTTTGTATTTTTCTGACAAATGTTCATTTTTAATGAAAAGTGAAAAATACTGCATTTTACATCAAAACTGCTTTTTCATCAAATAAAATTACATAGTTAGATTTTATTTTTAAGCTGTTTTAAACTGTAATTTAATTATATTTTTATCACTTAATATAATTTTGTACATTTTATGTAATTTCACTTTTCAATGGGATGCTAAAACAAGTCAATATTTTTGTAAAGTTTACTGCTTAAAAACTTGTCTTTGGTGCAGACAATGGGAATTGATACTAAATTAATTACTGAAATTTCTGTGTATGGAATTTGATAAAATGGATTCCATATTTTTAATCAGAAGGTCCAAATTATTTAATTAATACTATTTTATTGACATAATGAATTCTAACGATGGTAATTATCATTAATTATCGTGATTAATTAGTAATAGTGTAGTTAAGGGTTATAAAATAATATCATAATAATATAAAATGACCCCAACATGTGTCAAAATACTCTGGGTTGAGTAATGGAAGACCATGGGAAGCGTATTAACAATCTTTAGGGCTCATGTAGTCACATGTGTTTTATAGTGGCATTTATGACATTATTTGTAAAAGGAAGAAAAATATGACAAATGTTTGTATATCCTAATTAAAAAAAATTGATTTTGTTTAAATAATTGATCACTTAGACTGTAAATAGTCATTGGATAAATAAATATATTTATTACATCATGATATTTTTTTTATAATTTTTAGACATTAAATAAATAAATTCATTTTTGACCCCATGACAATGCAGTGATTACATCATTAATGAATGATTTAAATAAAAAGAAATGATAAGGTAAAATATTAATCATAAACTACTTGTAAACCTATTGTATGGGCAGATTTCAAACCCTTATCACCTTATACTCAAAATATATCATTGTGGGACCTTTAAAATTAGAAAATCAATTTATAATAATGTATCATTTCAAGACATTTCAAAAGTGACACTCCTCCCTCTTATAAAAGGCCCCCACATCTACCCCATTTCCCACACCTATCAAGACCTTGTATATTCCATACACTACTCATATTATTTCTCCACATCCATCTCTTACTCCTAGTATCCTCACTTTGGGCAGAATTTATTCCATGGAAGTCTTCGGGTCAAACCAAGAAGAGTTAACTTATTTAGAGGCAATGTCTTCTCTTGGGTTTGTTTCTTTTATTTTAATTCTTCACTCACCAATATATTCTTATTATTTGACCCTATAATAACCCAATTATCCACAATATACTAAAATTATTTTATGATATGTATTCTACCTACACATACACACACCCCTGACTAATGGTTAAAGAACACACTGTTTATGTGGGTGGTGAATTACTACCTCATGAAATGATGATTGTTCAATATTATTTTAACACCTCTCATGGTGGCCATTATGATGGAACTATTTTTATATATGATATATATTATATTTATTTTCTCCCTATTCTTCGGTATTTTATATTTTAATCATACTTTTATGCTTTGCATGTTGTGCAAATGCGATAATTTCATATGAGGAAGACTGGACAACCGCCCCTCATGTGATGTGACTCGTTCATTCCAAACATGGAATTTATAAAAAATGTAATTAATGGAAATATGTTACCAATATAACATATATATTATAATGTAATTATAATATATCTATGAATAATTTGGTTTTAATGTCCGTTAATATGATAAAAAAATTAAAGTAGCGTTCATGCGTACGTATGACTTACTGTCTCCATGAACGGTACATATCATTTATTATCTCCAAACATTATGGAATATTATTAAATACATACATACTGGATATATATGATATTTAAATCATGAACGCCACTCTTGAGATGATGTACTTATAACTACATGGACAATTCTCTTCAAACAAGTTCAATTTTGACTCATGTACCGAACATCAACAAAACGTATCATATGAACTCACATAATTAAGTAATTATTATAACATGATAATATGTGATATGAATTTAATATTTTACATTAATGTAATTCCTTAATAAATTTTATATTTACCATAGATTATTATTCATGAATATAAAAAAATGAACAAGACAAGTTGGACTTGAGGTAAGGGGATTTCTTATCTCACTTTTAATTCCTTGATATTTCCATTGTCGCCAATTACTTATTTAATGTGGTTTATTGTGTACATCCATTTGATATATATTATCCTGATTTTATTTATTGTCATGGTATTAAGTGATTCCTTTGGTTCTTATTATCTTTTGGTCATATGACTCAATTTTTTACAAAGAGGTAAGGGGTTTTAATCTATATATTTATTCCAGTGAGATTCATGCTATATTTGTCACTATCTTTTTTGAGTGTAGTATGTACTGCCAATTATTCTACTCATTGTGTAATAGACATTATTTTATGGGTATTTAAATCATCGTTGTATAGTATTTCAATCATGTGGTTTGCGTTTCGAAACATATCCAAATCGGTAAGGGATCCTTTCAGCCTCCTCTTTTTAAAGGACTGCTTTTTTAGGCCTTTTAATTTACTTCTTCTAATTTTTGTATATGTTATTATATATCCTTATTTATATAAATTTTTTTTCCATGTGTTGAGATACACTTTTTATCTCTCATGAACTCATTTTCTTAATTTTAATGTGATGTCATTAGGCTGTCGAACTTCTGTAAGGGAACTTCTAAATCCAATTTCAATTCATTGGCATAAACCTCTACATCTTGATTATGTTTTACTAAGAATATGTGTGGATGAACTATGATTGTATTACACTTAATATCCACTTATATTTGGTTATTTATTTACATTTTTACATATAATTATGTAATTGATTTATCCTTATTCTAAGGATATCATCTTTGTATGGGACTTCATCTCAATTTCCATTCATTGAGGTATACTTCAATTTATATACAACCTTATGTTATTAGCTGTATAATAAAACCTTTTGTCCTTTAATTTCATTCAAATTGAATCTTTTAAATGAGGCGTTTTACTAAACGACAAAAGGAATTTTTTTTGTCTTACGTATTTGGCGACAATGACTTCTCTGCCACCGTGACCATTATTTGAGTTTCGGCTTCCTATACAAGTCATAAAATTTTTTAAATGAAAAATAAATACCATGTTTTACTTGTATTTTATTTAAAATGGTTTCGATAATTATTTTATTATATCAATGTTTTTATTGAAATATTGTGTTTTAAATGTGGAACTGTTATGTTTCATTTAGGCATGTTTTATGTTATATGATTATGTTATGGTTTTTTGGAATATTTTATGATGTCAGGTGGTTCCATTATAAACTAAGGGTGGGTGAGCCCTAGATAGCTCTCCAATGCATTGGGTAATGTGAATGAGTTAAACGCTAAGGTTTCTCTGAAAATATTTAGGGAGTATACTTTGATGGGTATTCCAAGCGTAACAATGAGAGTTACTCCCTACATAAGAAAGTTATGAATACCTCAAGAGACCGTTAGGTTTTATGATTTCTATGAGTTATTAATAAATCTTATGATTTCATGAGGTATGTTAATGTGCTTATGTTTCATGAGTAAAGTATGATTTCACTAATTCTTATGTATACATTGGCTAACATTTTCATTCTGTATTTTTAAATCCCATACTGTGCTTTTTATGCGCATACGAGGTTTTTGAAATGTTTTACAAACGACTTAAAGATGAATAGGGTCAAGGATTGGATCAAGGGAAGGCATGCTATCTAAAACATGGAACTGGACCTGTTTCTTTTCTAAGAGTTTTCATTTTATGAAAAAAACGGAAACTAATTATAATTGTATACTTTATAATCTTTTGAGATGTACTAGTTATGTCCTAATTCTCTAAAACTCTAATCCTAAAAAGATCCTCTAAGTGAATTAATCATTTAATTCAATATTATGTAATTTTTTAAGTCTGGGTCCTTATAGTTTGTATCAGAGAGAGGGTTAGATAACTTTTTAAGATAGGGTATTCTTTAAGATTAAGTGGCAATACCATAATGTCTAGGATTTCAGAAAGAATCATAGATTACATTAGATAAATTGAATGAGTTTAAGACAACATGAATAATTATATCATAGTATTAGAATATGGTTTTTATGATATACTCACACTGACCTTTTTGGTTTATATGATCCTTGAATTTGAGGTAATTCTTGGTTATTATATTTTATGATGCAAAATGAAGGTTAATAGATAAACATTGTATTTAAAATAAATTATGGTTATTTTTGATGAATTTATCTCTTTTTGTGAATGTTATAAAATAATGTAGTTTTTAAAAAGGGAAAACACGCAAACCATGTGACAACCCATCGCATCGGATGAATCTGCAGGAATTGAACCCACAACCAAAGTTTGACGGGTATTTATCTCCTACCAGTAGACTACGTGATGTCCGTGACTATTATGACTAATTAATTTTAGTTGGATGATCATATTAATCATGAATAAGTTGATTTTGGGAAATGAATAACCTATCATGGAGGATATGTGATTAGGTTAATTACTTTTCAGAATAAGACTTTAAGAGTTACTGATGTTATTTAATGAGAAATATTAAGATTTACCTTGGAAGACTATGTTTTTATATCATTCAATGATTTCGGTTTCAATCTTAGTTTAGATTAAATTGATGAATTTTATGGATATCTGTTTATTTAATAGTCTTTCTTGAACCTTGGGTTCTTTTTTTTAAATTTTGGAGATTAAGAGTAGTATTTATTTTTATAAAGGACTATCCTTTTTGGGATTATCTGATCTTGTAATAAAATTTTTGGTATTCATTATGGTCTAAATACATGGGAAATATATAGTTCATCTTTTGTGGATTAGGTGATTATCAAGTAGTTGATTATAGCGCTCTTAATGTGAACAAGCCATCCAAAATACTCATCATTTGGAGAAAATATGAGTTTTTGTTATAAATCTAGTAAAAGATGAAAGTCTAAATGACAAGTAAGTATGATTCCTTATGTTTTAGTTAAGATCATAAATAAATTTCCCAATGGAAAGTAACATAAAACAAAAATCATTTCTTTTGATTTTTCCTACTGGGAAATCAAATACCGTTCAACCCATCACAAGTTTGTGATTTTCTAGTGGATAACATTCTCCTAGTAATATTTCCTATCA
The DNA here is from genome assembly GCA_963277665.1 of Viscum album. NCBI lineage: Eukaryota > Viridiplantae > Streptophyta > Magnoliopsida > Santalales > Viscaceae > Viscum > Viscum album. The sequence continues at coordinate 476,045,760 of OY728147.1, read as the reverse complement.
CTCTGAATTAGAACATGATGGGTTGTTTTCTCATCCATATCAATATTTCATGGAATCCTAGTATCTGCTTTCTCAGGTGAGCTTTGTACTTTTCATTCTTTTTTTAATGTAATTGTTTAATTTACTCTTTTTTCATGTGGGGATTTCACTAATGTTTCCGAGCCCAATTTTATAATTGAAAGAATGCAATTTCCAAAAGGGGGGATGGATGTAACATCTCAGGTAAATAAACAAAATGAAATTTTTATATATATTAACATTTGTTAATAAAATGTTAATATTACATTATAGGGAATTCTTTTTTCGATGGCATACCCAATACGCAACAACGAGTTTATTTGAAATCTTACATTGTACACTAATAATTTAATTATATAATTTTAAATGGTAGTTAACGCCTATCCATTTTTAATGGATTAAATGAAAATAACTAACTACAAAATTATTATATATGTTTGTTAAATTTTTTAACAATTACCCAATAAATTATAGAGGTTTAAAATGCGAATGAATCCAATTTTAAGCATAAATATTCAAATGTTATTAAAAGGTAGATTTACCCACATTTAATGGAGAACCCTTTTTAAAACTAATTTTTTTAATTTTATATGTCATATTTTTCAAAAAACATCGTTCTTTAAAATCGGGAGATCAAAATTTACTTTGTGTAAATCTTTGTTATTTTTCTGATAATGTTTATTTTTATTGAATAGTGAGAATGCTGTATTTTTATTCAAAACCTCCTTTTAATTTAATTTATTTATATGGTTAGATTATCTTTTTAATTGGGTTTAAAGTGTAGTTAAAATATATTTTAACCATTTAATCAAATGTTGGTCATTGAAATTAATTTCACTTTGAAATTAGACATAAATAAGTGTCATTCTTTTGATAGATATTGATTTTTAAAAACATGCTATTTGTTTTGAAAGTGGTAATTAATTATAAAATTAATTAATTGAACTTATATTTATCGAATTTGGTAAAATGAAAATAATTTTTGAATTTGGAGTATCATATTTAAATTGTATAAATTATTGGTAATTTTCAGACAAATGTTCATTTTTAATGATAATTAAAAAATACTGCATTTTACATCAAAAATTAATTTTCATCTAATTTTAATATATAGTTATATTTTTTTAATTGGTTTTAAAGTGTAATTGAATTATATTTTCGTCACCTAATACAATTTTGTTTATTTTATGTAATATTACTTTTCAATTGGATGTAAATTCAAGTCAATCTTTTGGTAAATTTTACTTCTTAAAAACCCGTCTTTGGTAGTGACAACCGGGATTATTTTTAAAATAATTAATTCAATTTCTGCGTTTGGAAGTTGATAAAATGGATTCCATATTTGGAATAAAACTTTCCAAATTATTTAATTATGGCTCTTTTGTTTTTTATTAGTATGAATAGTAAAGATGGTGATTCTCTTTAGTTATCGTCATTAATTAGTAATCAGGAAGTTAAGGGTAATAAAATAATATCAAAATAATATACAATGACTGAAAAATATGTCCAAATCCTTTTTTGTGTAATTTCATACCATGGGGATATTATTACTAAACTTGAGGGCCCATGGAGTCACATGGGTGTGATAGTGATATTTATGCCAGTATTTTTGAAAAAGAAGAGAAATATAACAAAGGTTTGTATATCCTATATTGAAAAATTTTAATTTTGTTTACATAAATAACATCTTAACTATAAATATTCATTGTAAATATTATAATATTTCAAACATCATTATAATTTTTATGTAATTTTTAGACAATAAATAAATATATTTATTTATGACATCATGATGATGCAGTGATTACATCATTAATGAATGATTTAATCAAAAAGAACTATAAGGATAAATATTAACCATAATCAGGTCTAATACCTATTTTATGGGTTTATTTATAACCCTTATCACATTATACTCAAAATATATCATTTTGGGACCTTTAATATTCGAAAATCATTTTATAATAAAGTAACATTTCAAGACTTTCCAAAAGTGACCCACCTCCATCATATGAAAGGCCCCCACCTGTACTGCCTTACCCACTCTTCTCAAGACATTGGATCATCCATAATCTACTCATATTATCTATAAATATCCCTCTATTTATCCTAGAATCCTCACTTTGGGCAGAAGTCTTTCAAGGAAGCCTTTTGCTCAAACTAAAAAGAGTTACACGATTTAGAGTTAATGTCTTCTCTCAAGTTTTTTTCTTTTATTTTCCTTCATCACTCACCACTATCTTATTATTATCTGTTCCCATAATAACACTAGTATCCTCAATGTACTAGTATTTTGTTATGATACGGAATCTACATACACTTACACACACCCCCGTCTAATTGTTAATGAACATACTGTTTCTGTGTGTGGTGAATTACTTTCTCATGAAACGATGATTGTTCAATATTATATTAACACCTATAATGGTGGCCATTATGATAGAACAATATTTATATACGATATATATATTATATTTATATCCTCTCTATTATTCTATATTTTATATTAAAAAACATACCTTTATACTTTGAATGTTGTGCACAAGTGATAATTTCATATGAGGAAGTGTGGACAACCGCCCACTCAAATGATGTGACTCATTCATGCCAAACATGGAATTTATAAAGAATGTAATTAATGAACATATTTTACCTATATAACATATATATTATACTAGAATTATAATAAATCTATGTGTAATTTAGTTTTAATTCCCATTAATATGAAAAAAATGAAACTAACATTCATGTGTATGTACGGTTTACCGTCTCCATGAACAATACATTTAATTTATTATCTCCAAACATTATGGAATATTATTAAATACACATATAATGGATATATATTATATTTAAATCACTAACACCATTCTAGAGATGATTTACTAATAACTACATGGACAATTCTCTTCAAACAAGTTTGTTTTTGACTCAAGTACCGAACAACAAAAAAATGTATGATATGAACTCACATAATTAACAAAATACTATAACATGATAATATGTTATATGAATTGAATAATAAATATTAAATTATGTCCTTATAAAATTATAAATAAAAAAATGGTTATTATTCAGGAATATAAAGAAACTAACAAGACAAGTCATACTTGAGGTAAGGGGATTTCTTATCTCACTATTAATTCAAGGAGATTTCCATTGTTCAACAATTATTTATTGCATGTGGTGTATTTTTTACTTCCATATGATATATATTATCATGATTCTATTTTTAGTCATGATATTATCTGATTCATTTGGTTTTTATTATCTTTTGTTCATATGACTCGATTTATTACAACGAGGTAAGGGGTTTTTATCTCAATATATATTCATGTGAGATTCATGCTATATTTTTCACTGTCTCATTTGAGTGGTGTATGAAAACCCTATTATTCTACAACTTCTGTAATATACAATTGTTTATGGTTATTTACATCAACATTGTATATTCATTCTTTAATGGGGTGTCCATGTGATTAGATACCATTTTTATCTCTTATCAACTCATTTTCTGAATTTTAGAGTGACGTCATTAGGCTGTTAAATTTCTCGAAGGGAACTTCTTAATCCAATTTCAATTCTTTTGGATAATCCTCTACATCTTGATTATGTCATAATATGAATATTTTTGGATGACCTCTGATTGTTTTAAACTTAATATCCACTTATATTAGGTGTATTTATATTTTCCACAAATAATTATGTAATTGATTTATCCTAAATATAAGTATATAATCTTTGTACAGGACAATGTCTCAATTTCCTTTTGATGAGGCAGACATAAATATATTTACAAACTTATTTTATTAGTTGTATAATAAAACTTTTTTAAATTTAATTTCATTAAATGGTAATCTTTTTACATGCAGCGTTTTTATAAAACGTCAAATGGAATGTTTTTTGACTTACGTATGCCGCGACAATTACTTCTCCTACTCAGTGACCATTTTTTAAATTTCGGCTTCCTCTACAGGCCATAACATTTTTTAAATTAAAAATAAATAACATGTTTTACTATTAATTTATTTTCGTATTTATAATTGTTTAGATAATGTTATGATTCTATCAATGTGTTTAATTTTTATCTTGTGATTGTAATGTGGAAATGTTACGTTTCATTTATGCATGAATTATGCGATATGATTCTGTTATGGTTCATTTGGATTGTTTATGAATTCGGGTGGTTCTGTGATGAACTAAGGGAAGGTGAGTTCGAGATAGATCTCCAATTCATTGGGTAACGTGAAGGAGTTAAACACTATGGTTTCTAGAATGTGATTTAGGGAATATACTGTGATGGGTATTCCAAACGTAACCAAGAGGGGTACTCCCAATGTAAGAAAGTTATGAATTACATAATATTCCTTTATGTATTATGATTTATATGATTTATTCATAAATCTTTTTATTTCATGAGGTAGGTTAATTTTCTTTTGTTTCATGTGTAAGGTATGATTTCATTGATTCATATGTATTCATTGACTAATGTTTTCATTCTGTATTTTTCTATCCCTTACTGAGATATTTATGCTCATCCCATGTTTCTAAAGTGTTATAAAAAAGACATAAAGATGAATAGGGTCAAGGATGGGATCATTGAAAGAGATGATGACTAAAACATATAACTAGTCGTGTTTCTTTTTTAAGAGTTTTTATTTTATAAAAAAAATGGAATCTGAGTAGAAGTATCTACTTTATAATCTTTTGTGATGTAATAGTTATGTCGTAATTCTCAAAAACTATTAACCTAAAAAGATCCTCAATGTAAATTTTTCATTTAATTCAAGATTATGTAATGTATTAAGACCAATGTTGTAAATAGTAAGTAGGTTCAGTGCCTTCTACAGTATAAATGGTGTCATGTCATGCCTTTCTAGAAGAAGGTGAATCAAATTACTATTACACCATGGGAAGAAAACTCTTGAAGAGGCCGACCTCAGGGTGAATTACAGGGGCCTCGACCCCAGATTGGTCAGATAGGAAATCGAAATTAGAGAGGTAGAGGAGCCAGGTGTGGGAAATTACACCCTTTAGAGGTAACAGTTCTAGCAGGACCAGGGGTGGTTCGAGGTATGATCAATCTATATTGTAATATTATTTTTCCTTGTTTGAATTATGAGAATCACACTCCACGATTGCACCATGATCATCCAATTCCATGGGACTATTAATTGATATAAATTTTGTAACACTAGTTTTTTTCCATTTTGAGTTCATAACAATTTTTCTGATGATTGTTTGGAATATAGACTAATGTTGAGGCCACATCAATCCAATAGGGACATTATTTTGCTATACCAGGAATCGAATAGTTTTTTCTGGTGATCTCAGTTATCGACTGATTTTGGAGGAGAGTGGTGTTCCCATATATTGGTGGCAATCATGTAGATTTCATTGTCATGTAGAGTCATCACCTGGACCATAGTTTTTTGGAGCCTCTTCTCTTCATGTTATCCGAGTACTCTGGGGGATCAAGAGACAAATATATGGCGGATGTTTAGGGGGTTGTTAGGTTGTTCTGGGTTGTTTTCCAAGAAGAGGTAGTGAATTTACCACTACTACATGACGTTGAGTTCGAGATAGAAATGTGACATGATGGCCATCATATTTCAATGGATAACTATTGGATGGATCCATCTATGTTATGAGGGTTGTGGATTCTCGTTGAAAACATGATGAAGGAGGGTTTTATCCAGCTGAGTATATCTTCATGTGGTACTCTAGTAATATTATTAAAGATGGATGAAAATTGTCTAAGACTATAAATAGACTACCATATGCTGAATCAGGTGACGGTCATGAACAGTTACCCTCTCACAAGGATAAAAAATATTTTCCACCAATTAATGGGAGTAGGTTTCTTCTATAAGATCAATCTCCATTATAGATATCACATGTCATCATTGAAGGAGGGTGACATCCCATAATTTTTTTCATATGTATTTAGGGGTAGTACTTGTTTTTAGTCATAAACTTCTTTGTCATGAATGCAGTTTCCATGTTCATGGGGCTCATGAACTCTTTTTTCCTTGAGTTCATAGAACAGTCTGTCATAATGCTCATTAATGACATCCTGAAATTCTTATTTTCAAAAGAGGAGAATATAAGGAATCTAGGGACTGTCATAGAGGCCCTCATGCACCAAAATATATTTTGGATGTGGTCCAAGTGCATGTTCTTTATTCAATTAAAGAACGCATAAAGACACATGGTGTCTCAGCAAAAGAAAATAAATTCACACATCAATGGTTGAAGTAGTGGTTTCATGAGATTCGCCCCATATTGTGGTAGATGATTAAGGATTCATTGGAATGACAGGATATTACTAGAGGTTCATAACAAACCTCTGTTGATTTGAAGATTCATTGACATATTATTCAAGAATATACCACGACATTGTATTGAGTGAGTCGTGTCAGCCTTATTTCAGCTATCTGAATGGGAAAATATTTAGTTCACCAGTGATTAGGATGGTAGGATAAGGGGTGGCATTCTAGATATTTTGTGAGGCTTCAATCCTAGTATTGGGACATGTTGGAATGTAACAGAAAAGAGTGGTCTCTTACTGGTCTAACTAGTTTATTCTAGATGAACATAAAAATTCCACCCATTATCTGGATATTATTCTGGTCATGTTCACATAAATAATGTGGTTTCATTACCTCATTGAGGATAAATTTATGGTATTCATGGATCAAAATATGTTCTTGTATATATTTCCCCAATGAGAACTGAACATGCAAATGATGCTGTGGATGAATATTCTTTGGGACTAAATCTTCATGATCTCTTAAACCGTAGGAATAGGGAACATGGTGGATGATGCCTTAATTGGGATGTCATTGAATGATGTTTTTTGGGAGTCCACAGATTCATGGAAATCAATTGATGATTTTTCCATCTGGCACGAGTATGCTAGGGAAGACAGTGGAAGAGGCTATATGTTTTTGATGAAGTTGAAGTATTCTGTAGTGAGATAGGTTGGGGAGTCTTAGTGGGGAGGCTCAGTGACTTATGTGATGTTTGATCACAGCACTCAGGTTGATGCTTCAAAGTGATGTTTGGAGGATAGTCAGAATCAAATGTTATTTAATGGGAATATATCTTTCCCAGTGGAAATTCATGATGGAATTCATCATGAGTTCCATATTTCACCTCTGGTGGTACACTAAAGAGTATAAAATATGTTCCAAGTCTTGTGGGAATATTTTTGGTGGCCCGAGGTGAAGTGGGATGTGGATATGTCTATTACAAGGACTATGGGTTTTTAATAGGTGAAGGTTGTGAACTATGTTAATGGATGTCTGTTTCAAACCTTATATGATATTGAGTTGAAGTGGGATGATGTATTTGTGGATTTAAGCACAACATTACCCAACACTCATGGTGGATGTGATACTCTATTTGTAGTAGGTGATGAGTTGAGGAAATCAACTCACTTTATAGCAATCAAGGAGTGTAGGGAAGTAGATTCCATAGCCCATATGTATATGGATGAGGTGGTATGGATGAATGGAGTTCCAATATCCATCATCTCAGATTGAGGTTCATGGTTTAACTCATGAGTTTTGAGGGGATTAAACCATGATTTTGGCACCCATCTTTGCTTCTACACAACCTTCCACCCTCAAACGGATTGGTAGATAGAGAGAAACATCTAGAAGTTGTATCACATGAAGAAATCATGTGTTATTGACTTCATAGGATCATGGTTATGAAACTTTTCCATGGTATAGTATGACTAAAATAATATCTATTACTCAACCAAAATAATGGAACCATTAAAGGATTTATACAGAAGGTATTTTCATTCACTAGTATACTTATAATATGTTTTGACTGTAGCCCTTCTTGGGCCAGAGATAGTGTAGAGAACAATAGAAAAGTTTTATATTTTATTTTAGAGGATGAAGGCAGAACATGAATGACAGAAGACACATGTCAATTATAAGAGCAGGACATTGGAGTTTGAGGTTGGGGGCTATGTTTTCATAATGTTTTCCCCTCAACGTGGGCAGCATAAGTCCGGTATGTGAAGAATGATTTATCCCAGGTTCATAAGACGTTTAGATGGGTTAGGACGTTTTGAAGAGGTGGCCTATCTACTGTGGTCACCACCGTAGTTGGAGAAGATCCATGATGTCTTCCATGTCTCACAGCATCAATGGTATATACATGCTGACTATCACATCCCTAAATATGGAGTGTTAGGTACCAAGTATGAAGTGATATTCGTGTAGTGACAAGTATGAATTGAGTATCTTGTTGAGAATTATTTGTGGGGATGTACTATTTTATTGGTTTATGTGTTATAGAGGCATACTGGCCTTGAGCAGAGTACATAGGAACATGAAGTACATACGCGTACATAGATCCTATATTTTCTGTACATTTTTCATCTGTGATTTAATTTTTTTTTCAATCAATTATGTAATTATTGAGCTTGTTCTTTATCAGATGAGTTGTTTCTATGTTCATTAAATTCATGTAAAAATTCCTTACTATGGGGAGGGGAGGATCTGTTCCCTAATCAAGAGGCATTAATGTGTATGTGATTAATCCTGTTTAGATGAGTCACTGACGCCCAATTTGGAAATTATCTTAACATGGAGGATGGAGATCCCAAATAAATGTTTCTTGATGGTGTGCCATTTGGTATTTGTGTTGTTGTTTGGGGTAGTAGGGACTTAGTGTCTGCAAAGATGGTCAGGATATATATGTCAGGGAGGTGTCCTTGGATGTTGAGGTTTTCATTCTAGATTTAAAAATAACACAAGGTGGTTTTCCCCTGATAGGTATCTTTAGTGGTGGTACTTCAGACCCCTATTCTTCTAGATTAGTTTTGAATTTTCATTGAGGATAATATTTTGATAGTTATCTTATGTAATAACATTGATTTCCCTAGGCATTTACTTTGTTAAAATCAAGTGTTTGATGTTTCTTGGGTGCTATAAATGAAAAGTTTCACGAGATTCCCAAATTTATAGTTTTTCATAGGTAACTCAAGGCATCAACGTCACCATGTGTGTGTGTCAGTATGTAATTACATCGACATGTCATTTCAAGATTGAGTCAGGAGTGTTGGTGTTGGTGAGTTGAGCGCGTCGGTGTTGGAGAGTCGGGGCATCATTAGGTTCGGGCGTCGATAAGACAATGAATCAGTATGTCAAGGAGTTGTTTGGTCATTGATTCAATACCTTAGAGTAGGATGATTAGAAGCTGTCGATCACGTTTGTATCTAACCCGTCAGTGGATCTCCCATTGGTGACTCATTTTCAATTTCCCCATTTTTTCAATGTTGTCAATTTTTACCCCTATAGCATTTTATTTGACGTAATCCATCATTCAAGCCTTCCTTGAGAGTTTATGTTCGTGTTTTGAAGGATATTAAATACATCTTAAACCTCCTAATGTCCGAAGGGATTTTAGATAATCAAACTATGTAAACTTAACTACGATCACATTTTATTGAAATTTGGAAACCATTCTTCCATTAATATAGAATATGGATCATCAATGATATGATCTCTACATTATATTTTTTTTCTATTTACCCTTACTGTGTCTCGGGACTTCCTTCCTAGATGAGTTATGCACCTTTGATAGAGACCATCCTACTTAGTTTTCTTTGAGTTTTTATCTGCATTCCTGATCCCCTATTATTGGCACTATGATGAACTTAAATATTTTGATCATCCATGTAGGGATTTCAGTTTTCTCTATTTAATTGTGTTTCATGTATGGTGGGTTTACTAATTATTCATTATAAAGTATAAGTGAATACATTATTTAAAACAATAAATAAATAAGAAGGGAATATGAACAAAAGATAACATCGGTAAATAATGTAATGGACATAGAGTATTTGATGGCTAGTTTTATTTTCTTATATCTGATTATTTTTTGGTTGTAATTCTTGTCAGCCATCTGAAAATTATTTCCACTGGTGTTCTTTGCTTCTACATTTGTGATGTTTGGTTTTGATGAGATACATAATAAATTCTTGTAACATGAAATGAACAAAATCAAATACACTTGGTTAATTAAAATGGATGCCCCATGATGAAAACCCTTGGGTGATCAACCATATTTATCAACTGTACTTAATGAATAATTTTTATGAAAGAAAAATATCTTCTGTTAAATTGGTGTTGTTGAGTGATGTGTTTTGTTGGGTTTTTTCTATTGTGTGGTGTTGTTGTTGGGGGATTAGTTATGTGTATAGGGGTGGGTAAAGGATTTTGTTTTGTGATAAGGGTGTGGTATGTTTTGTAGCAGGTAATTCATAAAAAATTTGTTAATATGGGTTTTTCTTTTCAGTTGGTGTCTGTGGAAAGATGGTATCGTAGTTTGAGAGAGTAATTGGTTGTGGTATGGAAGGGCTTGAAGGAATTGGGACTCCCTGTGTTTATGTCGTGGCCATCGAACATCATTGGAAAGGTAGACTGCAAATTACATACAAACATCAATACAGTGGTACTGTATCAAGGAAATGTTTTGTAAGTGATTTTGTAGGGCTGGGATACGAAAGAATGATTTATGTGGTATAACGATGAAGAATTGTAGTTGGTAGTGGTTAAATGTGTGTGTGTAGTGGGAATATAACTATGGTTTTTTTCTTATATGGTTAAGGATGGTATATTATCAATTTTTCAAGAATAATCTAATGTTAACCTTTAATATAATAGAATGTTATTAAATGAAAATGGGGTTGGGTATGTGGTTCATTTCTAGGTGTTTTTCATCTTGAGGGAGAAGCAAGGGAGATGTGTGGTGACTTTTTCATTTATTGAAAACTCGTATCCTAGGCAGAGTTCTTCTTATTATGTATATATATATGCTTGTATTTTAAATTTGATATATATACACACCCGACCCAATTTTAGAACCATGTGAGGAACCCTCCAATTTCTTGGGGGAGGGTGTGTTTCCCAACATCCTTTTAAGAGGATTGATATTTGGTTACTGACATTATTTCTCACACCCTCTTATGTGATATTATAGCTCATGTTTATCTGAACATGTCTTAATGGCTTGAGGATTACAATAGTCCTAGATCCATTATAAAAGTATTATTGTGGATGAGAGGAAATTTATTTTGCAGGTTGGGATTTTTTTCCCATGCTTCTTCAGGATGCGGCCAATGTGTCTTTTGGTGAGAGGAATGGATGTTGTGGACCAAGTGTTTAGGGGTAGTATTGTATGTGGTTTGAGGAAATGGTGTGTGTGAACAGGTTGTGTATGTATGACTTATTCTTGAAATAATTAAAGTGATAAGACATTATCCATTAGGAATTTGGATCAAACAAATTGGAATGTGTTGTGGGGTACCCAAATGTCAATTATTTTATACATCTATCTTACATGAATAGCATTATTTTGATAGTGTGACATGGTGGGGCTCGACTGGTTAGTATACCAAGGAAGGTACATTGAGGTTCTACTATTTGCATATATGAACATTAGTATGTTTCCAAACATGTACAATGGTATTGTTAGTTTCCATACTGTGTGTACTCTTCGCCTCACCCTACATATATAAATTTGTTTTCAGTTTTCAAGGAGTAATATTAGAATTGTGGTGGACATTACAAGAATTGTTGTCGGGATTGGTTGTTGATGATTCAAAGCCTCATTACATTTGGTTCAATAATTTTTATGTTTTATAATACCTTGTATCTGCTTCACTTATGAACTTGAATGTTAGAATGTAATTTTTTTATTTTTCTTTTCTTTTATTATTGGGAATTGTTTTGGATTTAACATATTATCTCCCAATCTTGTTATATAGAAATTGTAATTCCATCCATATTATGTGAGATTCCATTCCCTTTGTAGATTTTCACTGCTCTGAGGCCTATTGAAGGTGGGACTCTGGGGGTTATTATATCTTCGTCATCATGAGGACGGAAGGGTGTGTCACAATGTTCTCCATTCCATCGCCTTGATGAAGGAAGGTCATGAAAACCTCACTGGGGTTCCTTTTCCATTTATCCATGACACAGTGTAAGGTCAACACACCGCTGAGGGCTAATGATTTTTCTTACATAAATTTTTTTAGTAGGATTCCAATGAATTTAACCATAAAAAGACTCTATGAAATAATCCTTATATGGTAAATATCGAAAAATTGTATGATATAATAATTTTAATTGTTATATTCTATGAATGGTTAACCAATTGGTTTTTTCATTGATATTTGATAAAATCTTTATAATACAATGATGTGAAAATATTAAAAATTCATTTATTTAATAATGAGTCCTATATAAATCAAATAGTAAATAATAACTGGTCCACTGAACAAGTCTCTCAGACATATTTCATATATAACAGAAGAAAACCAAAATAGAAAAATACCCTATAATGTTATAAAATCAAGTAACTAGGACACATGTACTATATAAATATGTTAAAAGATCTATGTAAACTCTTTTAAAAAAATTCAAATGAACATAACTAAACCACCTTACAGGTACACATTTTCTATGTTTGAATAATATGTCAAATCAGTCTTATTTTACAAGGTATTATGATATTTAATGAAAAATATCTATAAAAATCATATCACCAAAGTAATTATTTTAGAAAAAATTAGAAAAATCAGTCAATAGTTCCTCAGACTAAATATTTTCCTTAAAAAAGTGATCCTTAACTTTTACTTAATTCAATTATAAATATATATCAAAAGAGTAAATATTATTCCAATAATTATTTATATAACCACATAGAACACTAATATAAATTTTTATTCCCAAATCATAAGCTAGAGACCAAACATCATCACTCACACTTGAGTTTTATAGTCACCACAACATGATCTACATACCATAATGAAAGAGAACGCCGAATTTTAAATCCAGAGGCCTAGGAAATAATCATTCAAATTTTAGAATTTAGTTTTTAGACATATATGATTGCCAGAGAAGAGAACTCATCACTTAACTATGATATCCTAGATTATAAAACACAGTAAACTAGAGAACTAAAATCTGGAAGAGAAATGATGTATAATTTAATAACGTGTTGAGATATATCATAAATATATATATATTAGAACAAAAAAAATACTGCAAACACATATAAATGCATGGTAGCTAGGTTTACTTTCATTATTGATAATTTGACTATGTAGTGACCCGAAGCTTGAGGTACATTGACATTACATTACTTTTGTGGAATACTTAATACATAACACAAACAGACACACAAGGATTGTAATAGTTTAGTAACTTAAGAAACTTGGAATGTAATTTTCTAATCGTGGTGAAAGATCTTCAACATCTCCCATAAAGATCTTCCCCTTTTTTTTCTTACCTAAACCTTTCTTTATATGATGGGGAAAAGAAAACAAAAAAAGGGTGAGCTCAAATGCTCAGTAAGGGTAAGCATGGATAAAATAAAACATACCATATACATTTGAACTTAAAAACATTAACATAATGTTCAAACATCAAAACCTTGAGCAATGACATAAAACATGGAAGTATGTGTGGAATAGATCATAAAGAAACATTAATAATGATAAAAGAGAACGGGAATAAAACATGTAATTTGTGGTAACCATTAAGCACTTGATATGATTTCCATATTAGACAGGCATTGCGGCCAAGATCGTCTTAGTAGACAAAGTCGCTTTCTAAATCGCGTCCACTCCTCATTTCAGTGCTGTGTTACTGAACCGATTTAACCTTCCATTCTAGCCATGTCTATCTCATGAGATATAAATCATTACAAAATTAATTGGAGGGAGACATAGGTCCCACCCATCTCATAATGAAATCATTCTTACATGTGCCACAAAATATACATACATCATTCATAATAACCCAACGAATAAAATGGGTATCATAAACATCATCCCATCATCACATAATCCATATAAAAAAATTGATATCATTTCATAATAAGAAATCGAAAATCATGTAAATCATAGATACTTTATACTAGAACCATACAAATTTGAAATAATATCATCTTAGATGGAAAATGGTTTTGATAAAACACTTGAAATGAATTCTTGAGGAAAATATCCTTTCTTTTTCAAAATCAATTTCATTTCACAAAACTTCATGATATTTTAAAAGAAAAATATTTTGTTTAAAATAGTCATGAAATATTTTGAAGGATGATTCATGAAAATAAGCCTTTATAAGACCATAAAAATCCTTTCACGCCATATAAGTTAAAAATAACATTCACCTCTTACTTTTTTCAGAAACGTCCCAAATTACCTTATATGATAACCAAAGGAAAGATTCAATTCATACAATGTGGTAAAAAGTCAATAACGGGTAAAAATAAAATTAAACATTCATGGAATAATATTAAACATTTTATGAAAACATTTTTAGTAAAAATGTTCATGGATGATAAACAGATCCCTAGTAAATACTTATGTATAAGCAATATCGGATAATAAAATGAGATTGAAAATTTATCCCTTGCCTTAGGTCTAATATGCATCATATGGATCTGAACCTCCTGTATAATGATATAAATAATGTTATTGAATTATTATGGAATCATATTAATTGTTATGATATCATATATGGTTTGCTTATGACTTTATATTTCCGGTTCTTTTGTAAATTCCATGTTAAAGAGCGTTCTGGGTAAAATCGTTTCATTTGTAGTCCGTGATTTGACTTTTAATTATTCATATGATTACTTAGATCATGATTACATAATTTCATAATATAAAACATGATTTATATATAATATATATTAACAATATATATATATATATAATAGATCGATAAACGGAACGAAATACACCGTTCATGGAGACAGTAGGCCGTACATACGCATGAACGATGTTTTCGTTTCCGTATTGAATTGAATGGAATTAAGTATATGACAAAAATATATATATATAAATCAGTAAAGTATCATTTTCATGTCATATATTTCATGATTACTTATTATATATACTTTATAATCAATCATTAATTGTTAATCCTTGAGAATGAATCTCATCTCATCGTGGAGACGGTAGTTCGTACGTACGCACGAGCGATGATATCATTCCCATGATCGTGGAATTTTATTGAAGTGTATGTATAATATTTCAGATTTGATATCACTTTAGAATAATCATATATAGTCATTATTTACACCATTATACCCATCCAAGTAATGTGGTGGTGGAAAATAGATTACACCACGGCGTGCAAATGGTATTCAGTACGTACGCACCAGTGGTGATTTCATTTTCCATAGGATGGATATATGGTTAAATAGGGTTATTTCATACTTTTAATAACATATTAGTATATTAGTGATACATATGTTATTACTTCATAATTAAACAACTAAAGAAGAATAAGTAGAAGAAGAAATAAAGTTGAAAGAATCGGTAACGGTCATTACCTCTTCTTTGAAGCGCCTCTTTGAGACCTCCTCTTAGGGTACTAAAATTGGTATTTGAAGAAGACCAAGACCTATAGAATGTTTCTAGGGAAGTTTATAAGGGAAATGGGAAGGGGTTGGCCGAGCTTCAAGGCTCCAAATTGTGTGATGAAGAGAGGGAGGAGGTTCCCTTTTATAAGGGAGGAGAGGGGCACCTTTGGAAATCCTAAAAATATTAATTTATAATAAATATAACCATACATAAAAACCTCCAAAAAATGACTCATATTCTAATATTAGATGTGATTGGGTTTTTATATCATCAACTAATTAAATTTAGTCATGGTAGGAAATTCTTTTAAACATTATCAACTTGATTTATCCTCACTTAATAAATTTAATTTAATTTGTGGTAATAGAATTCTTAATTTTAAATTATAACAAATAATTACTTATTTGTTTTTAATTATCCATAATTGGATACTTTATAACATTTTTTAACATATAAATATAAATTTATAATTTGTATATATTTTTGTGATTTTTAAACAATTTTATAATATGTTATTTTTATACAATAACAATAGTGTAAATTTTGACACTATTAATTTTTATGAATTTAAATAAAATATATACAGAAGATACGTTCAAAATAAAAGCATTAATAGATTAATAAAATTTCATAAGTATATAGAAAATTAGTGGAGCACATTAAATAGTTCTTATAATATTTATTTTATTATTTTTAAAACCATTTATATGGTTTATCTCTTAATAAAATACTTACTACAACATTTTTGTATAATTATTTAATATAATTATCTATCGCATAAAAATTAAAACTAAAATCCTATGATGAAGATAAATCTATTACCTTTCACAATAATACTTTTACTCGAATTTAGCTTCGTAAAATCATAAAATTTAAATTGTTATATTTATTAAATTATGAAGGTGACAACATTGGCATCATTTAAAATAAAATACTAAAAGCATCATAATCCCTTTTATAAGACTCCAAACGGTTATATATTAGGTCATTGGATGCTTATGGTGTATATATACACTACCAATAAGTTTTGGTCTGGTTTTTGTGTAACACCCCGAGATGTTATGAAAAATATTCTTTTTAATTTTATTGATGTCTTGTGTTGTATGCTACACCAAAAGGATATTTCACAACACGAATCCTTGACATGCCATGAATTACACGCAATCACGACCTTCCTTGATAGCGTGTGTAGTACGCAATACCGAGTTTCACTAAACGAGATATTATTATAATATTATTATGAACTAGCCATTATGAATAGTAATACCCACTTTTTGAAATTTTATAAATTTTATCATTTAAAATGGACTTCATTTTTAGATTTGGAATATTGAAATTAGCTTAGGGTGAAATTTTGGAACTTTTCAGATAACATTTATATTTTGATGAATAGTGAAAATTTCAAATTTTTAATTAAAACAACTTTTTTAATCAAAATAATTCATATTGATAAATTATGAATTTGAGTGGGTTTAAGGTATATTTAGAATTTATTTTTACCATTTAATTCAATGTTGGTAATTGTACATAATTTCACTTTGAAAATGGACATAAAAAATTGTCAATCTTTTGATATATATTGTTTCTTATAAACAAGCTATTTGTTGTAACCGCGGGAATTAATTATAAAATTAATTAATTCAACTTATATGTTTGGAATTTAGTAAAATAGAAATAATTTTTGAATTCGGAATATAAATTATAGCTTAGGTGAAATTTTGGCATTATTCAGAAAAACGTCAATTTTTTATGAATAGTGAAACCACTAAGTGGTTGTTAAAAAAACTGAATTTTTCATAAAACTTAATTCTACTGCTTCTGTGAATGGAATTACGAAAATCCGAGAGACCCAGTTAATATCAAGTAATAAAATGTGGTTCAATGAGATGAAAATAATTTTTGGTGAATAGTATCTTTTTACTTTTTTTTACCACGGTTAAATGTAAATAGGGTAATTAAGGGTAAAAGTGTTATTATTATTACACTAACACATGTCCTAATTCTATTGGATAAGTTTAATTCGACCAAAAACATCCTTATAAATAAAATAAGACCATTTAGGCCAACTTGGATTAGATTAGGACATTTATTATCAATTTATTTAAAGAAGGGTAAAAATAGTTAAAATCAAAGTTTATTAACTAAATAATTTTTAATATAGGGTTATACATAAGATAAATTCTACTATAAATATTCATTATAAATATAAAAAGTTTTCTAACATAATGATATTTTATTTGTAATTTATAGACTTAAAATAGTTTAATTTATTTATGATACAATAATGATGCAGTAATTATCCTATTAATGAAATATTGACATAAGTTATGTTATAAATACCCAAATAAATGTAATTTGAGAATTTTTAAGAATTACAATAATTTTATATGTTAATATGACATGTTATTATTGATTTAATTTATTTTTATCGAACTAATAATTCTGTTATGATTTTCACAAAAATCAATTACCAAATAGTGTGAAAATTGACATAAAATAGTTTTTAAAAGATATAGTATATTATTATTTGTTATTATATTCCTAAAAATATAAGGATCGTCCAAGATACTTATATCATTATATTTGTATCATTAATGGACCACTTGGGGGTCTCTTGGATGTATATGGTATGTTTATTAACTATATAATATAATAATACAAAGTGACATGGTAAATGTCAATCTAATTAACTTAGATTTAAAACCAAAAGATAAGGTTAATATAATGACCTAAACCTATCTAAATTCTATTGGATTAGATGCTTTCGACCCATCCCCACCTTATCTTTGAATATATCAATTTGGGACTATTAAAAACCGAATTTGACTTTATAATAAAATAATATTTTTAGTTATTCCAATGGTGCCCCTCTCCTCCCTTATAAAAGGGCACCTCCTACCTCTCTTCCTCACACCACATTGAGCCTTAATTCTCGTCCAAACCCTGTCAAATTATCTTCTACACTTTCCTAGAAACATTCTATAGGTCTTGGTCTTCTTCAAAGTCCAATTTTAGTTCCCTAATAGAAGGACTCAAAGAGGCGCTTCAAAGAAGAGGTAATGTCCGTTACCGATTCCTTCATCATTAATTCTTTATATACTTCTTTTTTTTTGTTTCATTATTAAGTACTAACATAAGTATCACTAATATACTGATATGTTATTATAAGTATGAAACAACCCTATTTCACCATCTATCCATCCTACGGAAAACAAAATCACCTCGTGTGCGTACGTACGAAATACCGTCTCCACGCCGTGGTGTAACCTATTTTCCACCACCACCTTACATGGATGGGTATAATGGTGTAAATAATAACTATATATGATTATAGTAATGTGATATGGATTCTGAAATATTATACATACAATCCAATACAATTCCACGATCATGAGAACGATATCATCGCTTGTGCGCACGTACGGACTACCGTCTCCGCGACGCGATGAGATTCATTCTCCACGTTAAACATTCTTGAATGATTATAAAGTATATATAATAAGTAATCACGATATATATGAAATAATAATGATACTGGATTTATGTGTATATATATGTATGTCATCTACTTAATTCCATTCAACTCAATAAGGTAATGAAAACATCGTTTATGCGTACGTACAGCCTACCATCTCCATGAATGGTGTATTTCTTTCCATTTTATGATTTATTATATATATGTATTTTCTAAAAATATATTATATATAATTCAAGTTTTATATTCTGGAATTATGTAATCATAATCTAAGTAATCATATGAATAATTACAAGTCAAATCACAGACGACAAATGAAACGATTTTACCCTAAACGCTCTTTAACATGTAATTTACAAAATAATGGGTAATATAAAGTCATAAGTGAACCACATATGATATCATAACAATGTTTATTATTCTGGAATAAGTCAGTGAAATTATTTAAATCATTATACAGAAGTTTCGGACACTTACGAAGCAAATCAGACCTAAGGTAAGGGAAAATATCACAATCTCATTTTATCCGATATTGTTTATACATTGAAATTTACTGGGGTGTATTTTATCATCCACATCCATGTTTCCTCAAAATGTAATATTATTTCCATCCACCTACATTGTTTAAATCCAATTTTATCCCTCGATGAGTTTTTAGTAAAAGATATGAAAGGAATCTTTTGTTGTTTTTCGTACGAGGTACTTTTTGACTTTTCCAACAAAAGTACGAGAAGAATGTTTTTTTTACTTATACTGAATGAATGGATTTTTAAAACATTATTTACAAGAATATTCAATTACATGTTTTAATGTTTATTATTAATCATCTTCTTTTAGTTTAGAATTGTATGACATGTTATGAATGGAAAAGTTTTTTTGAAGTAGAAAGGATATTTTCCTCAAGAATGGAGTTCAAGTGTTTTATCAAAATTATTTTCCATATAAGATAATAAAGGGTTCAGTTTATATCTCTATTATTACATTAATTTGATTATGTTGTGATGGAATTATTTTTATGAATTTCTTTATCTTATATTAATTGTTTTATAATGTCACGATGTTTAAGAATCCCATTTTTTTACATGAGTTATGCAATGATGTATGATTTATGATTTTGTGGCACACATAAGAATGGTATAATTATGAGTTGGGTGGGACCTATATCTCCCTCCAATGCATTGGGTAGAGATTTTATATCTCATGAGATAGACATGGCTAGAATGGCAGGTTAAACCGGTTCAGTGAAACAGGACTGAAACGAGGAGTGAACTCGGTTCAGAAATGGACGTTGTCCATTAAGATAGTCTTGACAATGAGTCTTGACTAATAAGAAATGATTCTCCATGATTATGTGTGTATGCCACAAAGTTTCATGTAATAAGTTATGATTATTGGGATTAAATTTCACTACTATGATTTATTAAATGTTTTGATATTATGATCTCTTTTGCGGGTTAATATTTCCAAAATGTTATGTTCTTATGAATTTGATGTGATAGATATTTCTTTTATTTACACTTACTGGGAATTTGAGCTCACCCTTGTATGTTTTCTTTTCCCCAGGATATAAAGAAAGGTTTTAATTAAATAAAAAGGAGATATTTATGGGAGATGTTGAAGATCCTTCACCACGATGAGAAGATTATATTTTGACTTTCCAGAGACACTAAAATATTACGGACCTTGTGTGTGTGTTTTTGTTATGTACTATGTATTCCGCAAAAGTATTGTAATGTCCATGTACATTAAGCTTCGGGTCTCTATAGTTGGTATTAGAGGAAAGGTTTAGTCGACCTTTGGAAACTAGGATTTGAGGACTTTAGTGAGATCCCTAGAGATATTTCTATGGTATATCTAGGGATGTCCCTAAATTGAAGTATAAGTATAGGTTATAGTTCATGAATTGCACTAACGATATTAGAATTAAACCTAAGATGTTAGATATTGAAGTTACTCCCGCATTATTATGTTGTTTTCCCTAGCATGACTTTTGCCTCTCACTCTATTCTTTTTGGGTTTTAGACGATGGATGGAACCCGAAGGAACCACGTTGATCAATGTAATGGACAATGCAATGATTTTCCTCCTGAACAATCAAATGTTATGGGAGATGGAGTGAAAAATCTTATTTCTATACTTACACTAGCTATGAATCATTATGTACATCCAAATGAGCAGTGAAGGGAACAATATTCTATTGAGTCCTTCATGAGGCAACGTCCGCCTTCTTTCAGTGGGTCTTCTGATCCACTTGTTACTGAACAATGGATCAGTACCACTGAAATGATATTTTCAGTTCTTCAATGTTCTGAACATGATAAATTTATCTTATCGGTATATCGCTTGGAAGGTGAATCTGATCAATGGTGGAATTTTATCAAGAATACGAGGCCAAGAGATGAAATTGAGTCCATGGAATGGGACGAGTTCAAGAACATATTTTTCAATACGTACTTCCATCGTATTCTTAGAAAAAATATGTAGAAGGAGTTTATTGAACTAAAGCAAAAGGATGATGAATCTATTGGTATATAGAAAGTGAATTTTACAAGGCTTGCAAGGTATGCATCTGGATTTATCATTAAACTTGAAATTAAAGTTGATCGATTCTTCAGTGGCTTAAGACCAAATATTCGAAGGGCATTATCTATAAGGGACTTCAGTAGCTATGAAGAAATTGTGCGTTGTGGTATCAATGTAGAAATGGAAGTTGGTGTTACTTATCCATCTCATATTTTTGACAAGAAATGAAAGATGGAGTTCAAGGAGAAATATCACAATAATCCTGAAAAGAATATTAATGTTTTTTTATGCTCAATGTTTGGAAATAAGCATGGTGGAAAATGTCTTAAAGGGACTAGAAAATGTTTTAAGAGTGGAAAAGAAAGTCACCGAGCAGCTGAGTGTCAATGTAATGGAAAAATGGTTGCTGATGATGCGAATAAAGAAAATACTTCAGGGAACACACCACCAACACTTAAATGCTTCAAGTGCAAGGAAATGGGGCATTATGCTAATAAATTCACTAATCCAAGGGTTAGTGATGATCGAAGTGAGCAACCACTTAAGGAAAAGGACAAAGGGAAGTCACATGAAATCACTATTGGAGATGTTGAATATGAAAACGATGTGTTATAATGATTAAGTGTTTATGTAATGGGATTGCAAAACAATGTTGTATATAGTATCGCGGAATATTGGAATAGTTATGTATTGTTCTATTGTGGTTTTCAATAATTTTATGGTTATGGTAAGCATGGAATGTGATTGAGATATTTTTGGAAAAAATATGATATGCGCATAATGAATGGATAACGAGAAAATGAAATGTTTGATAGTATTCATGATCTCATGACTGATATAAGGAAAGAGTTATATCATGGTTTGAGTTTTTTGTATTTGAAAAGAGTTAACTTTTGACAGCACTCATGTTTTCACTATGATTCAATGGGTATTCATTTTTCAAAAGAATAAATGATTAAGGCCTTCAAATTTTTGTAATGTGACCAACAAGACATATCTCATGATATATGGGGATCAACGATGGTATTAACATTCTTGTTATATGAACTCTTTGGTAATCATTTTCACTATAATATGAGATTGGACAGCAGTATTTTGGATAATCCTAAAGATTGGAAGGGATTATGTTGGACATAAGTTAGTATTGTTTAAGGATAGAACATTTTTCGATATTATTGATGGGATGTTATAGTAATGTAGTTTTAGAAAAAGGACAACCTGCAGGATGAGCGACATCCCATCGTGTCGGATAAGGCTGTGGGAATCGAACCCACAACCGAAGTGCGACTGGCCTTTATCACCTACTACTGGCCTACACGAAGTCCATTTATAGTAGAAACTAGTTTTATTATATTAATCAGTATGATATATGAGGTATAAGTCCATTTTTGGAACCATATATGATTAATCTCACTAAAGGTCGACTTATGTATATTTAATGACTTTTTCTAACCTTTAGAGACAGATGGAATGACCCATCATTCTATCATATGATCTGCTAACACTTCACGAATAACAAATTCAACATTATTTTTTTAAGAGATGAAGTGGAAATTGTTCTAGGCACGAACAACAGTGAGATTGTAGCAAAATAAAGTAAGTATTTATTCTAATTCAAATTCTTCAACTTTAGGGAAATGATCTTGAAAACCAAAAATGTTGTCATAGTGCACTTGTATCCGATGAATCAGATGGTACCCTAGATCATCACAAATTTATGGCTTTGTGATTGTTGTCTTTTTTCATAGCCATGTTCTCTACCACTCTCCATCAGAACATGACGGTTATATTTCTCTTCCGTATCCATATTTTCACCTATGTTTACCTATGTAGAAACCCAGTGATTAGTTAATTTTGGTAACCGTTACGTTTCATAATTTAGTTTTTAAAACCAAGTTTTTTTATTCCTTTTTATAATTAAAGAAACTTTCTAGTAGTAAAAATTTTATAGCCCTCACGAATTTCGAGGGAGAAATTAATTTTATGGTGGGTAGAATGTAACACCCTGAGATTTTATGAAAAATATTATTTTTAATTTTATTGATGTCTTTTGTTGTACGATACAAAAAAAGGAGATTTCACAACACACATCATTTAATTGCCTTGCATTACACGCAATCACAACCTTCCTCGATAGCGTGTGTAGTACGCAATACCGAGTTTCACTAAACGAGATATTATTGTAATATTATTATGAACTAGCCCTTATGAATAGTAATACCCACTTTTTGAAATTTTATAAATTTTATCTTTTAAAATGGGCTACATTTTTGGATTTGGAATATCGAAATTATCTTAGGGTGAAATTTTGGATCTTTTCAGATACCATTTATATTTTAATGAATAGTGAAAATTACTAAATTTTAATTAAAAACAACGTTTTAATCAAAATAACATATATTCATAAATTATGAATTTGAATGATTTTAAGGAATATTTATAATATATTTTTACCATTTAATAAAATTTTGGTCATTGTATATAATTTCACTATGAAATTGGACATAAACAATTGTCAATATTTTGATATATATTGTGTCTTACAAACACGCTATTTGTTGTAACAGCGGGAATTAATTATAAAATTAATTAATGCAGCTTATATTTTTGGAATTTTGTAAAATATACATAATTTTTGAATTCGGAATATCAGTTATAACTTAGGGTGAAATTTTGGCATTATTCAGAAAAACTTCAATTTTTGATGAATAGTGAAACCACTTAGTGGTAGTTAAAAAAACTGAATTTTTAAAAAAACATATTTTACCGCTTCTGTGAATGGAATTTCAAAAATTCTAGAGACACAATTAATATCAAGTAGTAAAATGTGTGTCAATGAGATGAAAATAATTTTTGGCGAATAGTAACATTTTACTTTTTTTTACCATGGTTAAAAGTAAATATGGTAATTCAGGGTAAATGTGTTATTATTATTACCCTAACACATGTCCTAATTTTATTGGTTAAGTGTAATTCGACCAAAAACAACCTTCGAAATAAAATATGACCATTTAGGCCCACTTGGATTAGATTAGGACATTTATTATCAAATTATTTAAAGAAGGGTTAAAATTGTAAAAATCAATGATTAACAACTAAATAATTTTTAATATAGGGTTATACATAAGATAAATTATACTATAAATATTCATTAGAAATATAAAATGATTTCCAACATAATGTTATTTTATTTGTAATTTTTATACTTAAAATAGTTTAATTTATTTATGATACAATAATGATGCAGTGATTATCCTATTAATGAAGTATTGACATAATTGATGTTATAAATACCCAAATAAATGTAGTTTGAGACTTTTTATGAATTACAATAATTTTCTATGATAATATTCCATTTTAGTATTGATTTAAGTAATTTTTTTAGAACAAATAATTCTTTTATGATTTTCAAAAAAATCAATTACCAAATATTGTCAAAATTGACATAAAATAGTTTTTAAAACAAATATTATATTATTAATTGTTATTATATTCCTAAAAACCGAAGGATCGGCCAAGATACTTATATCATGATAGTTGTATCATTAATGGACCAATTTGGGGTCTCTTGGATGTATATGATAAGTTTATTAACTATATAATATAAAAATACAAAGTGACATGGTAAATGTCAATGTAATTAACTAAGAGTTAAAACCAAAAGATAAGGTTAATATAATGACCTAAACTTGTCTAAATTCTTTTTCGTGAGAGGATTTCGACCCATACCCAACATATATTCCAAATATATCAATATGGAGCTATTATAAACCTAATTTGACTTTATAATAAAATAATATTTTTAGTTATTCCTAAGGTGCACCTCTCCTCCCATATAAAAGGGCACCTCCCACCACTCTTCCTTACACCACATTGAGCCTTAATCCTCAGCCAACCCCTTAAAAATTCTCTTCTCCACTTCCCTAGATACATTCTAGAGGTACTCGTCTTTTTCAAAGTCCAATTTTAGTGTGCTAATAGAAGGACTCAAAGAGGTTCTTCAAATAATAGGTAATGTCTGTTAATGATTCTTTCTACATTATTTCTTCTTCCACTTCTTCTTCTTAGGTTTTTTAATTATGAAGTTATAACATCAGTATCACTCATATACTGATATGTTATTATATTTATGAAAAAACTCTATTTCACAATCTATCCATCCTACGGAAAATGAAATCACCGCGTGTGCGTACGTACGGAATACCATCTCCACGCCGTGGTGTAATCTATTTTCCACCACCACCTTACCTGGATAGGTATAATGGTTTACATAATAACTATATATGATTATTGTAAAGTGATATTGATTCTGAAATAGTATACATAATCTCCAATACAATTCCATGATCATGAAAACTATATCATCGCTCGTGCGTACGTACGGACTACTGTCTCCACGACGCGATGAGATTCATTCTCCACATTAACCATTCATGAATGATTATAAAGTATATATAATAAGTAATTATGAAATATATGTCATAATAATGATACTAGATTAATGTGTATATATATGCATGTCATCTACTTAATTTCATTCAACTCAATAAGGAAACAAAAATAGCATTCATGCGTACGTACATCCTACCGTCTCCATGAAAGGTGTATTTCTTTCCATTTACTGATTTATTATATATATGTATATTATAAATATATATTATACTTAAATCATATTTTATATTCTGGAATTAATTAATCATGATCTATTTAATCATATGAATAATTACAAGTCAAAGCACGGATGACAAATGAAACGATTTTACCCAAAACACACTTTAACATCGAATTTACAAATGAATAGGTAATATAAAGTAATAAGTGAACCATATATGATATCATAACAATGATTATGATTCTGGAATAAGTCAATGACATTATTTAAATCATTATACAGGAGGATCGGATACATACAAAGCAAATCAGACCTATGGTAAGGGAAAAATATCACAATCTCATTTTATCCGAGATTGTTTATACTTTGAAAATTATTGGGGTGTATTTTATCATCCACATCCATGTTTCCTCAATATGTAATATTATTTCCATCCACCTTAAATTGTTTAAATCAAATTTTACCCTTCGGTGAGTTTTTAGTAAATGATATGAAATGAATCTTTTGTCGTTTCTCGTACGAGGTACTTTTTGACTTTTCCTACAAAAGTACGAGAAGAATGTTTTTTTAACTTATACGGCATGAATGGAATTTTAAAAAATTATTTCCAAGAATCTTCCATTACAAGTTTTAATGTTTAATTTTAATCAACTTCATTTAGTTTAGAATTGTATGACATGTTAGGAAAGGAAAATTGTTTTTTATGTAGAAAAGATATTTTCCTCAAGAATCGAGTTCAAGTGTTTTATCAAAATTATTTTCCATCTAAGATAATAAAGGGTTATGTTTCTATCCCTAATTATTACATTGATTTGATTATGTTGTGATGGAATTATTTTTATGAATTCATTTATCTTATATTAATTGTTTTATGATGTCATGATGTTTAAGAATCCCATTTTAAACACGAGTTATGCAATGATGTATGATTTATGATTTTGGGGCAAACATAAGAATGGTATCATTATGAGATGGGTGGGACCTATATCTCCCTCCAATTAATTGGGTAAAGATTTTATATCTCATGAGATAGACATGGCTGGAACGGCAGGTTAAACCGGTTCAGTGAAACAGGACTGAAACGAGGAGTGAACTCGGTTCAGAAATGGACTTTCTCCACTAAGATAGTCTTGATAATGAGTATTCAATAATAAGAAATGATTCGCTATGATTATGTGTCTATTCCACAAAGTTTCATGTTTTAGGTTATGATTATTTGGATTACATTTCACTACTATGATTTATCTTATGTTATGATATTATATTCTCTTTTGCAGGTTATGATTTCCAAAATGTTATGTTATTATGAATATGATGTGATTGATATTTATTTTGTTTACCCTTACTGATCATTTGAGCTCACCATTTTATGTTTAATTTTCCCCAGGATATAAAGAAATGTTTTAGGTAAAAAAAAGAAGATCTTTATGGGAGATGTTGAAGATCTTTCACCACGAATAGAAGATTTTATTCCGAGTTTCCATAGACACTAAACTATTAAGGTCCTTGTGTATGTGTTTTTGACATGTACTAAGTATTCAGAAAAAGTAATGTAATGTCCACGTAAATTAAGCTTTGGTTATCTACATTTTGGGCCTTTTAATGGGTATTATTATTTCAATAAAAACTATATTACTGATTTTTCACTTAATAAATAATTTCTGCATCATTAATGTATCACCATTAATGAGAATTATTTAATCCCTAAAAATTTTAAATAAATTATCATGATATAGATAATGTTATAATATTTCTAGAGACTATTAATGTTATAAGTTTTATGAATTTTATCATTAAATTAAAATTATTATACTTATAAGATTTAAGAGAGTGGCATGTTGTCACTTTCTTTGGATTTAATAATAATTAAATTATTTTCCGGGTCAAAAGACCATAAAATGAATCTAATTAGACTATTAGGTGATATGGGTATACTTTTAGCCATCCAATATAATTTTGGCTGGTGTTAGGGTAATTTTATAATATTATTTTTACCCTTAATTACCTGATTTACCTTTAACTATGGTAAATAAAATTTACCCTAGTTACTATTCATAATTCCCAAAAAAGTAGCTTATTAACATTATTTGTACCCACTAATTCTAAATATGGAATCAATTTTTCCAAATTCAATACACAAAAGTTTCAGAAATTAAATTAAAAATAATCCTGTTGTGGAAAGAAAATAGGTTTTTGTTTAAAACATTGCAAAAGATTAAATTGATTCAACCTTTGAATTCAATGTAAAATTAATGATAATGACATACAATATATTAATTGGTAAAAATATATTATATTTATACTTTAAAACCATAAAATATTATAATTTAACCATATAAATTATCTCAATGAAAAAAGTTGTTTTTAATTAAAAATTAGCGTATTTTTACTATTCATCAAAACATGAAAGTTATCAAAAAAGTATCAAAAATTTATCCAAAGTAAACTATTATATCCTGATTCCAAAGAAGAATCATATTTTATCAAATTTAACTTATAAACGTGTCAAAAACTAGATTTAATATGGGTGTGGCATCTAAAGGAGGCAAAACTGCATTTTTTTAAAAATACTTATTTTACCCGAAAAAATTATTTTGTTCTCTTAACATGTTCTTGAAAATGTGTAAGATGAATAATAATGTTATAAAATTCAATATATAGTTAATAATATTCATAACACCTAATCCATAATAATATTATAACAATATATCATTGTTTACTGAAACCTGGTATTGCGTACAACACACACTATCGAGGAAGGTCGTGATTGCGTGTAATGCAAGCCAAGTCAGGGTTGCATGTAGTGCAAGACATCTCTATTGTTTTGTATAACATATTACAAGAATATTTCATTTATATATTAAATATATATATATATATATATATACATATATATACACTCAATGATGCGAACATGAAATTGTGTGTAATAAGATCCAAGAATAGTCTTGCATATACTGCAAGCTAATATGGTGTTGCGTATAGTACAAGCTAATCATGGTGTAGTGTACTGTCAAAGGAATTAAAAAGAATATATCTCATAAAACATTGGGGTGTTACATTCTACCCCCCCCTTAACATAAATTTCATCCTCAAAATTCTTTGGTGTTATAGATCGTTTACTATTCATAGAAACCCACATTGTAAAAAGGAATACGAAAACATAACATTAAAAAAAGTTAGAAACGTAACGGTCACCCAAGGGTACAGAAAATTGGGATTCCACATAGGATAGTATAGGTGAAAATATGGATATGGAGGAATAATATAATGATCTTGTTCTGATGGAGAGTGGTAGAGAACATGGCTATGAAAAAACCAACAATCACAAAAAAAATAGATTTGTGATTATCTAAGGTACCATCCGATTCATCGGATATAAGGGCATTAAGAAAAAAATTTTGGTTTTCAATATCATTTCCCTAATGTTGAAAATTTTGAGTTAGAAGAAATACTTGCTTGATTTTGGTACAATATCACTGTTGTTCATGCTTTGAACAATTTCCACTTCATCTCTTAAAGAAATTAAGTTGAATATGTTATTCGTGAAGTGCTAAAAGATCATGTGATAGAATAATGGGTGATTCCATCTATTTAAAACAAACGGTTTGAAAAAGATATCGAATATACATAATCCCATATATGGTGAGGTTAATCATATACGATTCCAAAAATGTACTTATACTTCATATATCATAACGATTAATAAAATAAAACTTTTTTCTACTAACAAGGGACTTCTTGTAGGCCAGTGGTAGGTGATAAAGGCCAGTCGCGCTTCGGTTATGGGTTCGATTCCCACAGCCTTGTCCGATGCGAAGGGTTGTCTCCCATCCTGTAGTTTTTTTATTTTATAAAACTACATTACTATAACATCCCATAAATAATATCCAATAAAGTTATATCCTTAAACAATACTAAATTATATCCATCATAATCCATTTCAAATATTAGTGTTATCCAAAATACTTTTGTCCATGCTCATAGTATAAAGAAAACAATTACTAGAAAGGTTATCTACCATGAATGTGAATTCAAGCATTTATCCCACTTATATCATAAGATATAACTTGTTGGTTACATTCCAAACACATGAATACCTTAGTCATGTATTCTCTAGAAAAATAAATTACCATATAACCTTAGTGAAAACATGAATGCTGTCAAAAGGTAACTCTTTCCACATACCAAAATCAAAAAAATCAATATACTCAAACCATGATATCACTTTGTCATTATATCAGTAATGAGCTCATGAATACAATCAAACATCACATTATCTTCTTATCCCTTCATTATGCGCATATCATATACTTTTCAAAAATATATGAATAACCATCCATGGTTACCGGTACCATTCAACATATACCATCAAATTCTTTAGGAAAAACAATAGTGTAACAATCCTTAGATGATTCTTTATTCCATAGTACCATACATTATTCTTTATAAACATATAATCATTCCACTAACTTGTTAAACCACTAGCTGAGCTTCATCATTTCTTTCATCTCATATTTCATTTGTAGTCTCTCCATCATCATCCACATAAACACTACTCATGGGACCATGCTGATTCTCTTCATGAGATTTTCCCTTATGGAATTGGTTTTCATAAATCCCATACATTCCACATGTAAAACATATAATCATTGTTGATGTCGTAGCAATTACATTATCCTTGTCCATGGTGTTAACTGAACCTTTTCCTTTGCCCTTACTGGCTTTTTGTCCTTCTTTTCCACAACCAACGCATCCTTTAGATCCTTTGAAACAATCTCCCGGATGCCTCTTCCCACATGATTTACATGAGGGAAATTGAACTTTCTTTCCTCTATGATCATAATGAAACTCTATCTTTCTCTTATTATCTAAGTCGGGAAACTTACCAAAGTTGATATTATTGATCATATTATGAGATTGCTGATTAGGAATAATAACGATGTTTGGACTTCCAAATCCTGTTTCATTTGGTTTCTCATGAATTATATCATTCCATTGTCCATCATATACTCAATTATAGTGAATCTTACTATTTCCAGCCATTTTTTAAAACCCAAAAAGTATAGTGTGAGGGGAAAAAATCATGCTACAGAAAACAACATAGTAAAGGGGGAGTACCCTCAATATCTAACATCTTAGGTTAAATTCTAAGATCGTAACCATAGTTCTAGGACTATATCCTATACGTATACTTATCCTTAGGGACATCACTAAAGATACCTTAGAAATATCTTTAGGGATCTCACTAACGTTTTTGCATCCTAGTTTTCAACGGTTGACAAAACCATTCCTCTGATACTAACTAAAGAGACCTGAATCTTGACGTACATGGACATTAGGTTACTTTAGTGAAATACATAATACATAACAAAAATAGACACATAAGGACCGTAATAGTTTAGTGTCTTTGAAAACTTGGAACGTAATCTTCTAATCGCGGTGAAAGATTTTCAACATCTCCCATAAAGATCTTCCCCTTTTTTCTTACCTAAAACCTTTCTTTATATACTGGAGAAAAGAAAACATAAAAAGGGTGAGCTCAAATGCTCAGTAAGGGTAAGCATGGATAAAATAAAACATACCATATAGATTTGAACATAAAAACATGAACATAATGTTTAAACATCAAAAGCTTGGGCAGTGACATAAAACATTGAAGTATGTAAGGCATAGATCATAAAGAAACATTAATAATGACAAAATAGCATGGGAATAAATCATGTAATTGTGGAAACCATTAAGAACATGATATGATTTCCATATTAGACAAGGCATTGCTGCCAAGACCATCTTAGTGGACAAAGTCCCTTTCTGAATCGAGTTCACTCCTCGTTTCAGTCATGTATTACAGAATCGGTTTACCTTGTCCTTCCAGCCATTTATATCTCATGAGATATAAATCTTTACCCAATGAATTGGAGGGAGATATAGGTCCCACACATCTCATAATTAAATAATTATTACTTATGCCACAAAATAAACATACATCATTCATAATAACCCAATGAATAAAATGGGTTTCGTAAACATCATCCCATCATCACATAATCCATATAAAAGAAATTGATATCATTTCATAATAATAAAAGTGAAGCCATGTAAATCATAAAGTCTATACTTGAAACATACACATATGAAATAATATCATCTTAGATGGAAAATGGTTTTGATAAAACACTTGAAATGAATTCTTGAATAAAAAAATACTTTCATTTTCAAAAACAATTTCTTTTCACAAAACTTCATGAAATTTTAAATTAAAAATATTTTGTTAAAAATAGTTATGAAATATTTTGAAGGATGATTCTTGAAAATATGGCTTTATAAAACAATAAAAATCCTTTCATTCCGTATAATTTAAAAATAACATTCTTCTCTTACTTTTGTCGAAAAACTCAAAAAGTACCTTATATGATGACCAAAGGAAAGAGTCCATTTATAAAATGTGGTAAAAAGTCAATAATGGGTAAAAATGCCTTTGAACATTAATGGAAGAATAGTAAACATTTTATGAAAACTGTTTTAGTAATAATGGTCATGGAAGATAAATGTAGCCCTAGTAAATACTTACGTTTAACCAATCTTGGATAAAAAAATGAGATTGAAAATTTATCCCTTACCTTAGGTCTGATATGCTTCGTATGGATCCAAACCTCCTGTATAATGATTTAAATAATTTTATTGACTTATTACAGAATCATATTCATTGTTATGATATCATATATGGTTCACTTATGACTTTATATTACCTGTTCTTTTGTAAATTCCATGTTAAAGAGCGTTTTGGGTAAAATCGTTTCATTTGTCGTCCGTGTTTTGACTTGCAATTATTTATATGATTACTTAGATCATGATTACATAATTTCAGAACATAAAACATGATTTATATATAATAAATATTAATAATATTCATATATATAATAGATCTATAAATTGTTAGAAATACACCATTCATGGAGATGGTAGGCCGTACATATGCATGAATGTTGTTTTCGTTTTCGTATTGTATTAAATGGAATTAATTAGTTGACATACATATATATATATATATACATAAATCCAGTATCATTATCATGTCATATATTTCATTATTACTTATTATATATAATTTATAATAATTCATGAATGGTTAATCATTGTGAATGAATCTCATCGCGTCGTGGAGACGGTAGTCCGTACGTACGCAAGAGCGATGATATCATTCCCATGATCATGGAATTGTATTGAAGTGTATGTATAATATTTCATAGTCAATATCAATTTACAATAATCATATATAGTCATTATTTACACCATTATACCCATCGAAGTAATGTAGTGGTGGAAAATAGATTACACCACGGTGTGGAGACGGTATTCCATACGTACGCACGCATGGTGATTCTATTTTCCGTAGGATGGATAGATGGTTAAATAGGGTTATTTCATACTTGTAATAACATATGATTATATGAGTGATACTTATGTTATTACTTCATAATGAAACAACTAAATAAGAAGATGTAGAAGAAGAAATAAATTGGAAAGAATCTGTAACGGGCATTACCTCTTTTTTGAAGCGCCTCTTTGAGACCTCCTCTTAGGGTACTAAAATTGGTCTTTGAAGAAGACCAAGACCTCTAGAATGTTTCTAGGGAAGTTTAAAAGGGAAATGGGTAGGGGTTTTCCAAGCTTCAAGGCTCCAAATTGTGTGAGGAATAGTGGGAGGAGGTGCCCTTTTATGAGGGAGGAGAGGGGCACCTTTGGAAATCTTAAAAATATTAATTTATAATAAATCTAACCCTAAATAAAAACCACCAAAAATGACTAATATTAGAATATTAGATGATATAGGGTTTTAATATCGTCAACCAATATAATTTAAACATGTTAGGAAATTATTTTAAACATTATCAGCATGATTTATCCTTAATCAATTTAATTTTATTTCTGGTAATAAAATTCTAAATTTTAAATTATAACAAATAATTACATATTTGTTTTGAATTATACATAATTGGATACATAATAACATTTTAGACCATATAAATTTAAATTTATAATTTTTATATATTTTTGTGATTTTTAAACAATTTTATAATATTTTATTTTTTAAAAATATCAATTGTGTCAATTTTGACACAATTCATTTATTTGAATTTAAATAAAATCTATACTGAAGCTATGTTTGAAATAAAAACTTTAATATATTCATAAAAGGTCATACGTATCTATAAAATTATTGGATCACATTAAATAGTTCATATAATATTTATTTTATTAATTTTAAAACTATTTATTTGGTTTATCTCTTAATAAAATAATTACTAAAACTTTTTTGTATATTTATTTAATATAATTATCTCTTGCATAAAAATTAAAAATAAAATCCTATAATGAAGATAAATCTATTAAATTTAACAATAATACTTTTACTCTAATTTATCATATTAAAATCATAATATTTAAATTGTTATATTTATTAAATTATGAAGGTGACAACTTTGGAATCATTTAAATTAAAATAATAAAAGTGTCATAATCACTTTTATAAGACTACAAACGGTTATATATTAGGTCATTTGATGCTTATGGTGTAGATATACACTACCAATAAGTTTTAGTGAGGTTTGTGGGCATTTTAATGGGTATTATTATTTCAATAAAAACTATATTACTCATTGTTCACTTAATAAATAATTTTTGCATCATTAATGTATCACCATTAATGACAATTATTTAATCCCTAAAATTTTTAAATTAATTATAATGATATATATAATGTTATTAGATTTCTTGAGACTATTCATGTTAGGAGTTTTATAAGGTTTATCACTAAGTTAAAATTATTATAATAATAATATTTAAGAGAGTGGCATGTTGTCACTTTCATTGGTTTTAATAATAATTAAATTATTTTCATCATCAAAAGTCCATAAAATGAGTCTAATAAGACCATTAGGTGAAATGGGTATACTTTTAGCCATACAATATAATTTTGGCAGGTGTTAGGGTAATTTTATAATCTTATATTTACCCTTAATTACCAAATTTATCTCTGATTATGGTAAATAAAATTTACCGAAGTTACTATTCATAATGCCCAAATATAAAAAGTGCCTTTTTAACATAATTTGGACCCACAGATTCTAAATATGGAATCCATTTTTCCAAATTCAATACACAAAAGATGCATAAATTAAATTAAAAATAATCCCATTGTTGAAAGAAAACATGTTTTTGTATAAAACATTGCAAAAGACTGAATTGATTTAACCTACGAATTCAGTGTAAAATCAATTCTAATGACATAAATTATATTAAATGGTAAAAATATATTATATTTATACTTTAAAACCATTCAATATTATAATTTAACCATATAAATTATCTCAATGAAAAAAGTTGTTTTTAATTAAAAATTAGCGTATTTTTACTATTCATCAAAACATGAAAGTTATCAGAAAAGTATAAAAAATTTATCCAAAGTAAATTTTTATATCCGGATTCCAATGAATAATTTTATTTTATAAAATTTAAATTATAAACGTGTCAAAAACTAGTTTACTTTAGGTGTGCCATCAAAAGTCGGCAAAACAACATTTTTTGAAAAATACTTATTTTACCCAAAAAATTTATTTTGTTCTCTTAACATGTTCTAGAAAATGTGTAAGATTAATAATAATGTTATAAAATTCAAAATTTAGTTAATACTATTCATAACTTCTAGTCCATAATAATATAATAACAATATATCATTGTTTAGTGAAACCCGATATTGCGTACAACACACGCTATCGAGGAAGGTCGTGATTGCGTGTAATGCAAGCCAAGTCAAGGTTGCGTGTATTTCAAGACTTCTATGTTGTTTTGTATAACATAATCCAACAATATGTCATTTATACATTAAATATATATATATATATATACACATATATATACACTCAATGTTGCGAACTTGAAATTGTGTCTAACAAGATCCAACAATAGTGTTGTGTATACTGCAAGCTAATATGGTGTTGCGTATAGTACGTGCTAATCATGGTGTAGTGTACAATCAAAGGAATTAAAAAGAATATATCTCATAAAATCATGGGGTGTTACAGACTATGTTCACTTTCATTATTGAGAAGGGAACCATTGAAGCTCAAGATTGACTTTCTTAGAGGAGGTTCCATCAAATCACTCCTCAGTTGGTTAGACATACCCTTAGAGAAGTTGATGTGATGAGTTTGAGTTATCCTGTAGTGGTTGACCTATATGCTGATGTATTTCATGATGATATTCTAGGACTACCTCCTCATATTTTGGTATACATAAACATTAAATTGTACCCTAGGATGGAACTGATATATAATACCACATATCATATGGTACCCACAGATATTTGTGAGGTGATGGTACAACAGGAGGAATTGCTGGGTAAAGGGTTCATATGGCCAAATGTATCTCCATAGACAGTCCCGATTCATTTCTCTATGAAGGCAGCCAAATGTTTTTGGCCATGCATGGACTATCGTTGTCTGATCCAAGTGACCATGATGAATAATTATCAACATACGAGAATTTATGATCTCTTCAATCTGCTAATTTTATCTCGGTGGTTTTCAAACATCAAACAAAAATAAGGCTATCCTTATCTTAGAGTATGATATTAGGATGCACTAATGAAATCCTTCAGATTCTGGTAGGGCTACTATGAGTTCTAGGTTATTTCTTTTCGTGTGGCCATTGCTCAATCAGTGTTCCTGGGGATCATGAGTATAATCTTGTAGAATTACCTTGACCCCTTTTTGGTGGTATTCATTGATGACATCTTGGTGTACTCATCTTTGGAAAAAAAGCACGCCACTCATTTGTACGTAGTTTTGGAAACACTTTTATAGAACTACCATTATGGTAAGCTCTCGAAGTTCTAGTTCTGTATATTATAGGTCCGCTTTATGGTATACGTTATCTCAGAGGTTGGAATTCTGGTTGATCAGACGAAGAAAGAGGTAGTGATATATTGGGAGCCACCGTGGAGTGTGACCGAGGCGCGATGTTTCCTGATATTGGATTGGTACTACCAAAGATTCATACCTGACTATTCTAGATTAGTAGGACCCTTTTCATCATTGACATAGAATATCAACCAATATTATGTAAATAGAGACACTGCCATGGTTTCTAGTAGTTGAGGTGGAGACTGATGAGTCCCTCATTTTGAGGTTACTATAAGAGGGTGTTGGGTATGTAGTCTATTGTGATGCATAAAGGACCCTACTAGTATGTGTCCAGATGCATAAGTAAAGGGTTAATAGCCTATGGCGCATCTCTATAGATGGTATAATGAGAATAAGAAATATACACATGACATGGAGTTAGAAAAATTGCTCTTTTCCGTAAATTTGTGGTGAAACTACATCATTGGTGAAAGGTTTACCGACTACTCCTATCACATAAGTCTCAGTAATATCCAATAAAATATGTAACTAAACATGAGAAATCTGTGATGGAGGGAGTTCTTCCAAGACTATGACTTTAAGATATTCTACAGTCCTGCATAAGGGAACATAGTAGTAGACACACTCTATAGGCGGTCTGGACTTCATCTACTGAGTGAGGTGACAGAGCCGCTAACGGCGTTGTAGCGGTCTGGAATTACTTCCAGTGGACTATAATTGATACCTATCATGTAACTCCATGGGCGGCTACACCCCCTGGGTGGGACACACCACCATCCCCAGTGGCAGCCAATTCCTCATGAAGCCCTTGGGCGGAGAGCCATGCTCCGTCCAACTCTCACATGTGAGAGTTCTCAAGGATCAGATACATTACTACCTCCTTTGCCTCTGATACCAACTTTAGAGACCCGAATCTTGATGTACATTGACATTACATTACATTTTCGGAATACTTAGTACATAACAAAACACGACACACAAGGACTGTAATAGTTTAGTGTCTTTGGAAACTCAGAATATAATCTTCTAAATGTGGTGAAAGATCATCAACATCTCCCATAAATATCTTCCCCTTTTTTTACCTAAAACCTTTCTTTATATCCTGGGGAAAAGAAAATATTAAAGGGTGAGCTCAAATGCTCAGTAACGGTAAATAAAAGAAATATCAATCACATCATATTCATAAGAACATAACATTTTAGAAATCATAACCTGCAAAAGAGAGCATAATTTCATAACATGGGATAAATCATAGTAGTGAAATGAAATCCCAATAATCATAACTTAAAACATGAATCTTTGTGGCATACACACATATTCATAGAGAATCATTTCTTGTTAGTAAAGACTCATTTCCAAGACTATCTTAGTGGACAAAGTCCCTTTCTGAACTGAGCCACCCTTATTTCAGTCATGTTTCACTGAACCGGTATAACCTACCATTCCAGCCATGTCTATCTCATGAGATATAAAATCTGTACCCAATGTATTGGAGGGAGATATTGGTCCCACCCATCTTATAATGATACCATTATTATGTGTGCCACAAAATCATAAATCATACATCATTGCATAACCAATGTAATAAAAATGGGAATCTTAAACATCGTGACATCATAAAACAATTCATATAAGATAAAGGAATATAATTCCATCACAACATAATCAAATCAATGTAATAATAGGTATAAAAACAGAACCCTTTATTATCTTAGATGGAAAATAATTTCGATAAAACACTTGAACTCCATTTTTGAGGAAAATATCCTTTCTCCTTCAAAAACACTTTTCCTTTTTAAACATGTCGTACAATTATAAACTAAAAGAAGTTGATTAAAAAAAACATGAAAACCTGTAAAGGATGATTCTTGGAAATAGTGTTTTAAAAATCCATTCATGTCATATATGTTAAAAAACATTCTTTTTGTACTTTTGTCAGAAAAGTCAAAAAAAGAACCTCGTATGAAAAACGACAAAAGATTCCTTTCATATCTTTTACTAAAAAATCACCGAAGGGTAAAATTGGATATAAACTATTTTAGAAGGATATAAATATTACATATTGAGGAAACATGGATGTGGATGATAAAATACACCCCATTAATTACCAATGTAAAAACAAACTCGGATAAAAGTGAGATTGTGATATTTCCCTTACCATAGGTCCAATTTGCTTCGTAAGTGTCCGAACCTCCTGTATAATGATTTAAATAATGTCATTGACTTATTCCAGAATCATACGCATTTGTATTATATCATATATGGTTCACTTATGACTTTATTTTACCCGTTCGTTTGTAAATTCCATGTTAAAGAGTGTTTTGGGTAAAATCGATTCATTTGTTGTAGGTGTTTGGACTTGTTATTAATGACATTATTATTACATATATCATGATTTACTTACTTCCAGAATATAAAACATGATTTATATATCATATATATTCAGTATATATATATATATTAGATAGATAAATGAAATGAAACACACCGTTCATGATTTACTTACGCATGAACGCTGTTTTCCTTTCCTTATTGTCTTGAATGGAAGTAAGTAGATGACATACATATATATATATACATAAATCCAGTAGATTTAACATGTCATATATTTCATTATTATTCATTATATATACTTTATAATCATTCATGAATGGTTAATGTGGAGAATGAATCTCATCGGGTCGTGGAGACGGTATTTCGTACGTACGCACGAGCGATGATATCGTTCTCATGATCGTGAACTTGTGTTGAAGTGTATGTATAATATTCCAGTATCAATATCACTTTATAATAATCATATATAGTTACTCATTACACCATTATAACCATCCAATTAAGGTGGTGGTGGAAAATAGATCACACCACGGTGTCGAGACGGTATTCAGTACGTACGCAAGCGCGATGATTTCGTTTTCCGTAGGATGGATAGATGGTGAAATAGGATTGTTTCATACTTATAAAAACATATATGTATATGAGTGATACTGATGTTATTACTTCATAATGAAACAACCTAATAAGAATAAGTGGAAGAAGAAATAAAGGTGAAAGAATCGGTAACAGAAATTACCTTTTCTTTGAAGCGCCTCTTTGAGACCTCCTCTTAGGGCACTAAAATTTGGTCTTTAAGGAAGACCAGAACCTCTAGTATGTTGCTAGGGAAGTGGAGAAGAGAATTTGGAAGGGTTTGGCCGAGCATGAAGGCTCAATGTTGTGTGAGGAAGAGAGGGATGAGGTGCCCTTTTATAAGGGAGGAGAGGGGCTCCTTTGGAAAAACTGAAAATATTATTTTATTATAAAGTCAAGTTCTTTTTTAAATAGCTCCAAATTGATTTATTTCGATGCTAAGGCAGGTATGGGTCGAAAACCTCTCATCCAATAGAATTTAGACAAGTTTAGGTTCCTATTTTAACCTTATAATTTAGATTTAACATTAAGTTTAATAATTTTACTTTTACCGTGTCTTATTGTGTTCTTATAATATAAGGTTACTAAACTTACTATAACAAGCCAAACAAACCCCAAATTGTTTATTATTAATATATATAACCTTATATAATTCATTTGGCCGAAACTTAGATTTTTAGGAATAAAATGACAATTAATAATATAATATTTGTTTTAAAAAACTATTTTATGTCAATTTGACACTATTTAGTAATAGATTTTTGAGAAAATCATAACAGAATGATAAGTTCGAAAACAGTTAACTAAATCAACAATAACATGTCATATTAGCCTTGAAAGTTATTGTAAGTCATAAAAAGTCTCAAATTATATTTATTTGAGTATTTATAACATCAATTATGTCAATATTTCATTAATAAGATAATTACTGCATCATCGTTGTGTCATAAATGAATTAAATTATTTAATGTCTAAAAATTACAAATAAAATACCATTATGTAGTAAATATTTTCAGATTTCTAATGAATTTTTACAATCGAATTGATCTTTTGTATAACCCTATATTAAAAATGTTTTAGTAAATAAACGTTGATTTTAACTCTTTTAACTCTTCTTTGAATTAAATAATAATAAATGTCCTAATCTAATCCAAGTGGGTCTAAATGGTAAAATTTTATTCCTAATATTGTTTTTGGTCGAATTACACTTATCCAATAGAATTTGGACATGTGTTAGGGTAATAATAATTTCATTTTTACCCTTAATAACCCTATTTACTTTTATCCGTGGTAAATAAAAGTAAAAAGTTACTATTCACCAAAAATTATTTTCATCTCATTGAATCACATTTTACTTACTGACATCAACCATGTCTCTCGGATTTTTGAAATTCCACTCACAGAAGTGGTAAAATTTAGTTTTATGAAAATTTTAGTTTTTTTAACTACCACTTAGGGGTTTCACTATTCATCAAAAAATGAAAGTTTTCAGAAAAATACAAAAAATTAGGCCTAAGCTATATTTGATATTATGAACTCAAAAATGATTTCTCTTTTACCAAATTCAAAACATATTAGTTGCATTAATTATTTTAAAAATTAATTCCCGTCGTCAAAACAAATAGCGTGTTCTTAAGAGATAACAACTATCAAAAGATTGACACTTGTTTATGTCTGGTTTAAATGTAAAATTACATCCAATGACAAACATTGTATTAAATTGTAAAAATATATTCTAAATATACTTTAAACCCAACAAATTAATAATTTATCACTATTAAATATTTCGATTGAATAAGTTGTTTTTAATTAAAATTTATTAATTTTCACTATTCATCAAAATATGAAAGTTATCCGAAAATCACCAAAATTTCACCCTAAGTTAATTTCGATTTTCCGAATCCAAAAATGAAGTCCATTTTGAAAAATAAAATTTACAAAATTTCAATAATTGGTTATTACTGTTCATAACGGCTAGTTTTAATAATATTTTAATAGCATATTGTTGTTTAGTGAAACTCGTTATTGGGTACTACACACGCTATCAAGGAAGGTCGCAATTGCGTGTTATACAAGGCGAGTCAAGGATGCGTTTTGTGCAAGCTCCTTTTGGTGTAGCGTACAACACAAGACATTAATGAAATTAAAAGAATTTTTTACATATAATCTCGGGGTGTTACAGGCGTTGTAGATATTCATCATGGATAGAGATTGAGTAGTTTAACTCCAGTCTATAATTGCCACTCCCCCTCTCTTTCAGTGACTTTGGGATTCACAACATTGGGACATGGAATGTGAGGCCTGACTTGCCAAGATATCCTCTGGATAGTCTCCTGAATGATTTTAGGAAGTTGCGGAGAACCTCATTCTCTTAATAGCTTTTACCATGGTTCTAGTGAAACCAGGAAATGCTTTATTGATGTAGTTACACACATCACCATTGGATGTATATAATGGAGTGGTGAAGATGTACTAGGATATCCAGCATCAGTATTAGTCGCCATGGATGTTGAATGTCATGGTAGAGTTCATATCATGATGCCTTAATTTTCCACAAGTGAAGGATGATAATCAGTTATCGGCTGATTTAGCTCATCCAATTAAGGTTCCAAAATGAAACTGGGATGGTGTCTCAATGGAAATTTTTAGAGGGCTACCGTGTTCATCTACGGGCTATGATTCCGTCTAGGTGATAATTGAATGGCTCACCAAGTCGGCCCGCTTCCAACACATCCAAAAGCAGGGATATGTAGAGGTCTTAATATGCCTCTATGTACAAAACATTCTACCACCTCAAGTGATCCCATCAATGATGGTATCACTTAGGGATGCTTGTTTTACATCCAGCTAGTAGAATTGATTATAGGAGGCTTTCAGGAGTGAGCTGCGCTAGAGAACCACCTTTAATTCTCAGAATGATGTTCAGTTGGAGCAGACCATACATACAATCAAGGAATTGAATCATGCTTGCGTCCATGATTTTGGGGATAATTGGGAGGACCACCTTCCCTTGGAGGAGTTCACATATAATATTATTCATCACTCTACTATCGGTATTGCTCCATTTGACGCCCTATACGGATGACCATGCAGATCACCTCTATGGTAGAAAGACCAAGGGGAGTTAGCTCTTATGGGTCCATAAGTGGTATGGGCTGCCACTAACATTATCCAGATAATTTGTGAGAAGTTGAAGATGCCATAGAGCGGGTTGAAGTCTTATGATGACATGAGAAATATAACCTTGGTGTTCAAGGAGTGAGATAATATCTTCTTACAGGACTCACCCTAACAATGGATTTTGGAGATTTGTGTAGTGTGACAAGATAACTTTAATGCTTATTGGATCATTCTAGATCCTCATCTATGTAATTTCGGTTGTGTACCATATAGCTCATTCCCCATAGATGCACCAGGTTCTTATTGTTTCCATGTGTAGTATCTGAGAAGGTATTTGCAAGATTCATTTAACTATATCAACCGGGGCATGATAGACAATGATGATGTGGTGACATTTGCAGAGTTCCCAATGGTGATAGAGGATTGATTGGAGTGGGATCGTCATGGGCCATATATGTTGTTATTTATTTTCACTATTTTTATATAGAAAAAGTGTATTCATGAAAAATTGGAGATTTAGAATAACTACGTCTAAAATCAGTGATTGTGTACTGAATCAACAACACTTTAGCATAACATTGATTCAGATGATAGATATTTAATTTAGTATTTGAAATTTCTACATAATATAATTTTTTTCAATATTATGTAACTAAAGTATCTCTTATGAATTTAGATGTACAATAAATTATTCTCTTATCAATTTGACAATTATAAAACACGTCATTTAATAAACAATAATTTAAATTGATTTATAAGAGTATAATTTCAAACAAGATCCATTGTTATACTATAGTATAGAAAATAAAATTTTATAACATTATTATAAAATTATACAGGATTTCATTGATATCTCACATATATGAAAATTGATAATAGTAAATCTAGTAATCAATCTTTAACATATAGTAAACAAAAAATCAATCCTCTAAAAATCAATTGATGAACTATTTTCACAAATTCACCATGAATAGTATTTTTTGAGGTACAAATATGTTTCATAATACTATCATTTAATTCATAAATAAACCATTACTGTAATTATATTATATAATATTAATGATATATAAAATATTTTTATCATTTTTGAGAAATTTAAATTTCATAGAAAAATGTTGGTTCCCCTATAATGGATATCTCAAAATCATATATCATATAATAATTAATTAAATTAATATATTATATTTCAAATAATAAAAAAATTATTACATCAACAAAAATTTAGAAAAAAAAATATAAATTTGAATGAAATTTAATAAAAATATTTTGTCCTAAAACACGCATAATAAAATTGTTTGGAAAACAATTCTTGTTATCCAATCATCCACACTGTATGGGCCTATTTAAGTCTATAGTATTTTTTATCATGTCTAAAGACATGTTACAAATATTATTTTCATTCACTACATTATTTTTAATAGACATACAGATCGTCCACTACTTTTCAATTAATAAAAACACCCCTTACAGCCATTTGAAAATGGTTGACATTCAGAAATGATGCTTATTCTAGAAGAATATAAATAGATTCATGTATTTATACAAGAGATGAGAATCCGAAAATTTATATTATTACTTATTGTATGTAAACCATTCTTAAAATTGATGATTAATTTTGGATTGTATCATAATTTTAATAGAATTCATTCGAGAAAACCAATTTTATATTGTTTATTATAGAATATTTCAGTCATTCTACCAGGGTAACAACGTTATTCCTATATAACTCAGTGTGTTCATCCAATATTTATATTTTAAATAAAATTCAAATTAATAATAATTATTCATATTTTGTTTGAATAGTGATGAAAATTTATAATGATTAATTTGATTTGTAAATGAACATTTTCTTTTAACTGGTTATCCTACAT
The DNA here is from genome assembly GCA_963277665.1 of Viscum album. Lineage (NCBI taxonomy): Eukaryota > Viridiplantae > Streptophyta > Magnoliopsida > Santalales > Viscaceae > Viscum > Viscum album. The sequence continues at coordinate 476,000,900 of OY728147.1, read as the reverse complement.
AACTGAGGATATTTTTAGTAGGATGAGTCCAAATGAATGTCAAACATCATGTTTTTTTAAAATAATATTCTTTCTAAAATGGTTGAATTTAATCTGTAGGTAAAACATATAATATATTTTATTATGTTTATTTATCATTAAATGAAATTTCAAGAATGCATTGAAAATCAATTTTTTTAATACATATAATGATATTTTTTCATGTTTTTTAAAAAATTATCAGTTTCCACACATTTAACATGCACTATTTCATAAATAGTATAATTATTTTTATTAAAAAATATATGATCCTTAACAGTTATAGAATAACCTATTAATGAAAAATAATTATAATAATTACGGTATATATATTTATTTCTATTAGTGTTCATAATTATTACTTTTATACTAGAAATAGTAAAGTGCTAATGTTTTTTTATCTTACTATACATATTCCAAACGTTGTTTAAAAAAGGAAAAATACACAGAAACTAAAATTTGTACAATAATATGTAGTTCTAATGGATTCTGTGGAAATATATATTTTAGTTGAGTGTTCAATCAACATAGTTTTATTAATATCATAAATAAAAGTAATTTTTAATTAAAATAATAAATTTTTATGAGGTATTCTAAGAGAAAAAATGATATTTTTATACCTCTTTAAATCAAAACATATCGATATCATAATTAATCAATTTTCAATCATTTTCACTATGAATATATAAAAAAGGTATATTATTCACATTTTAAACATGGTATAAAACAATTTCAAAAAAACATCTACCATTTAATCTAAAAAATATTTCAAGGTGAACTTAAATTTGTCTTTAAATGAAATATATTGCAATTAATTAATTCCAATACTTGAATTTTTTAAGAAAAAATAAATCCATCTGTAGTAACTGTAATGAAATAAAATATAAAACTTCATTAATATTTTTAAAACATTACATATTTTTCCTTTCAAAATGATAAGAAAAAAATATTTATAATATGAAACATATTCTCTAGCAGATTTAGATATTTCATATATATATATATATTCTAGGTATGGTTCTAATATTTGTGATAATAAATATTATATTCCAAAATAAATACAGTTTTTATATTTTACTTTTTAGATAATGATCTTGGCTTCTATGATCATCATTGATAAGAGAATATATATTCACATACTCTCGTCTAATGGAAAAACTGAGTACCTATTATACAACTATGTCATGAGCCATAAAAATGGGGTTAATTTCATGAATCCATAATCCATCGTATAATAGTCTAGGGGGTGGATACTAGAACCAAGTACACATATAACATTCATGAGAGGCCTTATACTATTTGCCAAAACACACAAAGACATTTGTAATTACATAAAATGAAGAAAATATTAAAAAACTACCAAAAATCAATGTATAAATATAAATCCCAAAACCTATGTATGATAGGAATAAAAAGAATTAAAACATCATAGTATACAAGACAACAAAAATGTGTCTAAAAAAACTTCCAACCTAAATATACAGAGGGGGATTTATTTCATGTTTCCATATGAATTCAACAAGGTCATTTTTTCTCATTACACACCATATTTTCCTCATCACATTAGAATTATTTCCAAAGGATGTCTATCTACACAAGACATGGCATGTGAGGAAAATTCCTGGGCATGTTTTGTTATAAAATACCCCTTATTATAACCTACACACAAAAATAATACAACCACATAATAAAAATTATCTCCACATTGGTATATGTCTAAAAATAAGTTATCTTGAAATATCCAGATAAACACAGTAATGAAACATTGTTTTAAGTAATTTTCACAACTGTAATTTCAACTTAATCTCCAATATCTAATTCTTCATAAAGCACTTGTCTATGACAACACACCATACATAACTGATATCAATGATAGAATAAAAATAATATATAGTTCCTATCAGTTTTCTTCATAGCAATTATTAACTGAACTCTAAAGTGATATGATACACATATAACGTTCACACCAATTTACAGGTTGTATAAAAACCTGTCACCATGAAATATCCTATAAAAAATATAACAGATAGTCATGTAGTGTTGGTCACAAAAAATTAATGAATTCCACGTAGGGCAAGAAGATTATAAATGTTTTCACTTTGAGCCTGAAGGAAAAATTCCATATATTCTATCAAATATGTACCACTAAATGAATCACTATACTATGTGATTATTTTTAAATATTTATGATTTTAGTATAGTCATTTGTATTATTTTATTCTTACATTAAATTTAAATATAAAAAATTCATTACATCTTAAAAAAATATAAAATATATAATTTCATTTCATTTAATCAATTATAATAAATAAAGGTTTATAATATTTTAAATTATATTTAGAGAATGTATATATAAATATTTTCTACATCCAAATTTTTTCCCTTAAATAACCAAACCAAAATTGTATTATTGAGAGTTAAAATACAACTATACACAAAATCAAAAGAAAATTATTAATTAATTAAATATACCAAAATATAATTTGGGATGAATTAGTTAAAACATATTAATATATTTTAACAGTGTCTATATTAGAAAATTATTTATGGAAATCCCTTTTGAATGATATAATGAAAAAAAACCATTCATAGTGTTCAATTAGGTGTTTATTTGTATGTTATACTATTCTTGAACAATTTATTTTTTGAATATTTTTATTATGATAAAATTGTAGTAAATATTATAGTATATATAAAACCAAAACATTGTAACTAATTGATTATAAACCTTTAATATTCATTGAAAATATAAAATAATGAGTATGGAATCTATTTATTTTGTTAAATAATTTATATAATTCATCATTTATGTAGCTAAACCAGAATATGATAATGTAGTAGTTTAGGTGGTGAATATATACTCATTATTTAGTAATATGATTAGGGAAAGTCTCAAATATCATAATTTCTAAGACATTATGGGAAATGATTAATTTGGAATAAGTACAATAAAATATGAGCATAATTTCTTATTTAATTATATAATTTTAGATGATTGTGGGAATATTAACATTAAAAGATGTTAAAAATATTTTAAATTGAAAAAATTAATTTCATAAAAAACATATGTATTTTGAAAAAAATAATTTCCTTTACCTAGTTATGTTTTCTTGATAAGGACTGTCAGTTAGACCCACATGGATTTTTCAAAGTCAAATGGATGAGCCTGAAAACATATTCTCAAAATAAAGATATTTTAGTAACCAATGATTATTTATATGATGATGGAAAATTTACAATAGTTTCAATATTAGATTAGAATCAAATTTTATTATCACTCATATACATTCCAAATAATCTATTTAAAATTTATGTATAATTTTATTTTATATATATTAATATCACAGGGTGTATATATTAATATACCACATATTTTTTATGATGATGAATTTAAAAAACATTTTTTTAAATCTCTAATGTTATATATTTACAAAATAAATCTACAGGTTCTTCATATCAAATAAAGGATTTAATTTCCCTAAATCAAATATGATATTAATTATATTTAATTAAACCAATTCAAAATTGATTCATGTAAATATATTAGAACCAATGTGGGAAATAATTTTGGAAAATATATTTGATGAATCTTGAAAGGAGTTTAGAGATAAATTATAAAATGGGATGATCTAAAATCATTTACATCTATCCACATCAAAGTCTAACACCTAGTTTTTTTATGTATGTGTTTTTGATATCAATATAATTCTAATTAAATACAATTTAAGGATTTATAACTTTTTATTACATATGTTAATGTTACTATGAACACTAATTCAATTTACTCCAATAATAATCATTTTAATCAATTAACATTTCTATATATAAATTTTGAGTTAATAAATTTGTCATGGAGAATAGATATTATGTGTACCTTAACAATTAAATTATTTATTTCATCGTAATAAAAAAATAATTTTATATTTCATTTTCAATATTTGAGGTTGACCGCATTACCACTATTTATATTCACGATCAAATCCTTTAAGAAAAAAATATAATGTAATTTTTTTATTACTTATAAAAGCATAAAGTATTTTTTCTGAACACATCATCCATTTAGATATCTAAATAAACATGTTTTAATTAATGTAATAATAAAAATATTATATTTCACAATATAATAGTCATTTTTAATATAGGGTTCATTCTTGTGGAATACATTCCTATAAAAATAAACAAGTAGATATACATATTATTACACAAGAATATGTGAGGATCGAAATATTAATGCTATAATGGTGGTTAATAGGGATTTAGGATTTGAATTAGGTTATTTGTTACTCTATTTCACGATCTGGTTGAACTCTTGTTGGTGGGGGGGGGGGGTAATCACGTCATTGATAATTCATATTTTTATTATTTTTTTAATAATAAACACTATTTTATGTATAATCTAGTTTTTTTTAAGTTTTTTTTACCATCCATATGTTTTTTCTGCATAATATTATTAAATTATTTATTATATTTGAAGAATTTCTAAAAGCTGAATAAATTTGTGGAGGAAAATATAAATTTCCCAGAATATTTTTTTTCATTTAATAATAAGGAAGTGGTTATTTGGGTATATCGATTGCACTATTGTTTAATATTAATATATGAATTATTATTTTGATAAATATGATTCTTTAAAATTTATTATAAATTAAATTTCAAATTTATTTTAATGATATTATATATATGCATCCTAACTGATGAAATATTGATCCACATAGCTATTTTTTTAGAAGTGAGATTTGACGATTCCAAATGATAAATTGGAATTACATATTTGTTAGATATGTATCCATGTAAAGAAGAAAAAGAAATAGTGATATTATATGTACATATATTGTAAAATAAAACAACAAAACCATTTTATAGGTTTACATTTTGAGTTTAGTTCTATAAATATCATTACAGAATTAAATATAATATATGTATTGCATTTGGTTCTTTATATTCGTTTTGCAGAACAGATCCAATTGGGATATTGTAACTATTAGAACAAGGAATTTGGTTTTTATTTATATATATATATATATTGTATCATATGTAAATACCATTTTCTCATGAATGGAGTACTTATTGTGAATCCTCCAAGAATACGATCTTATGAGGTACCTACATGAAATCGATAAATAATATTCTTTCCATAAGATCCAATTTAAGTCATCATAATTGATTTCATGTATATTATACAAAATGATATTATTTCATGAATCCCTCTCATGTGTTGTGTGCACACAATATGAATATTGATCGAATTCATTCACATGACTACTATATCAAATTTCATATTTTTTTGATGTAATAAATCTATCCATAATACCTTTTCATTCCTTGTTATTATATATTATTATATTTTGTAAGAGTAATAAATAGGTTTTTATCATTATAATTTTTTGGAAAATGGATATATATGATAAAAAAAATTAGATAATATACTGATGAATTTTTTTTTACAAAAAAAATATATTTTTAATAATATAATTTTTGATGGTTTATATAACTTTCTATTTTTTATTCATTTTAATAACTATCATTACTGTTAAAAAATGAATCTTTTTGAGGTTATTATAAACATAAATAATATAATGAGATGAGATTTAATTACGAGATTGAGAAATCATTATTTGGTAATTGATTTTTTTTATTATATCTATAATATTTCATTGATTGAGAATCTCCGAAATATATGGAGTAATGAGTCAAATTAAAATATCATGTAGAATATCAATGAATGTTATAAAATTGATATCAATATTGATATTTTCATTACTATTTAATTAAAAATGAAAATGAAAATTTTAAATAATCATATTGATAAAAAATACAATTTTCATTTTATAATGAATATGTTATGATTTCATTAATAGATATTGATATATCGATTCCATCATAATAGAATTCATATTTCTAATCACAAAATAATAATATTATTTTAGACCTTTATATGCAGAAACTTTATATACCTATTTCCCCAATTTTATATTAATTCATTCAGAAGAACCCTTTTTCATTTCTTCTAACCCTTTTTTAGTTTTGTAGAGTCTAGTTTACTGTGTCCCCATCCAAAATATTTAATATTGTGTTATTTCTCCCATATGTAAGGATGGTTGGGATATTACTTCTGAAAAAAAAGAATATAATCTTTGACTTCTTCAATAATCACAAGATATAAAAATGGTTAGAAAATGGTACATCTGTTTATAATTATATTATATCTCCCTATAAAAATAATAGTCCTAGTACACATCAGTACACTTTCCCAGTAATGTATACTGAATATTGGACAAGGATATTGGTTATGAAAACAACTGTAATAACATCATCTATAATATTGTTGAATTTACACGTCATATTTAACTCTTTTTGGTCCATCAAAGAAATAATATTATTCTTAATATTTTTAAAATGGAATATTCTTTCCCTGTGTAGTCTCTTCTTCAAAATTTTGACAAAAAACAATTTATACCAAATCATTTATAAAAAGGGTGTAAGTCACGACTCTCCATATTCATGATGAGGGAAAGGATGGAAGTGTATCATGACATTCCTTCTTCATGATGAAAAAAATATAATGCCCTCGAGCCCCGCCTCCAGTAGGCCCTGGGTTGGTGACCCCACCAAGTGTGTATAAATATAACAATAATTGGAGAAATTAACATTTTTAATGAAACCAATATTAGGGGATAATATGTATCGACCATAAAAAACTCCATGAATCATAGATATATATATTGATACCAAAATCTATCCCACTTGAATGTTTAGAGTAAAACTGCTAGAAATTCAAAATAACATCATATTATCACTATTGAAAATAATGGAATTTGAGATGGGTCATTTGCGTCGGGATCCCATCGCTAATAGGCTTTTGCGACGGGGTCCCGTCACAAATAGCCCGTCGTGGAAAACAGTGTCGCAACAACAATTATTTGCGACGGGCACGTCGCTAAAGGTATTATTTGTGACAGAGATTCTTCCCGTCGCAAATATTAGTCCATATATTTGTGAAAACTTTTAAAAATCAAAATTGAGACGGGCTCGTGGCAAAAAAGAATTTCCAGGGGCCCGTCGCAACTACTAATTGTGACGGGCCCGTCGCAAATATTTTTTTTTTAAAAAAAATTAAAAAATATTAGTATATTATTTTAATCAATATAATAATAATACTATTTGCGACGGGCATAGTATCCCAATGAAAATACTAAAAAAATAAAAAAATAAATTAATAATAAATTATTTAAATTAATATAATAATAATCCAATTATAATTCAAAAATAATTAAACATTGATAAATTATTTTAATTAATATAATAATAATATAAATATAATTCAAAAATAAAAAATAATAGAATATTAATAAATTATTTTAATTAATATAATAATATTAGAATTATAATTCATAAATAAAAAAAATATTAATAAGATATTTTAATTAATATAAAAATAATAGAATTAATTTACATTCAAATATTAAAATAATTCCAATATTATAAAAAAATATAATTAAATTATAATGCTATAAAATTTTAATATATATATATTTTTTAATATTATAAAATATAAATAATAATATTATTAATATTAATATTGTTATTTCAAAATATAATATTATTAATATTTTATAATGAGACAGAAACTACGAATAAAAAAATATTCATATTTTGATTTAACAAACTTTATAACATAAAACAAACTATAATCATAAGGAGGGGGGAGGGGGGGAGGGGGGATCTGCCAATGCTGGTGGATGAATCTCCATCCCTAAAGCATTAGTGAGTCGGCACATGTACTTCATCTTCTCCTGATGTTGCTACTGCCACCGAATCATCTGCTCCTCATACAGCTGCTGCTGGCGTCGATGCTCCTCCTCATGTTGCTACTGCTGCTAACACATATTCTCCTGCTCCTGTCGGAGACTCTCTATCAGTGCAGTCTGAGATCGCAACTGATCATCATACTGTGTAGCAGATGAAGATTCACGAGCTCCTCTCGAGCTGGACGCCGACATCACAGCACTGCCATAATAATCTCTAGGAGTTAGTCAAGAGCTGATACCAACTACCCGACCCTTCTCGAAGGCATACTGGGTGGCCTGCATCCATGCCGCCTCATCAAACTGATGGACAGTGGTTTGATCTGATTACTCGACCTGACTCTGAGGCCGGGTCTGTGACACTGCGGCCTCATATGAATCCTGTAATTGCATTTTAAAATTAAAATTGTGAATATATTATATGCAATTAATTTTTAAACTTGAAAACAAATAATACTGACCACGATGTGACGTTGACGATCACCTCTGAGCTCCCCAGTAGCAAGATCACTATACATCCTCTGATATACATAGTACTCCGTAATATCAAGGTGCTCGACAGCCTATAAGAATAAAAAATAAACTTTAATATTTACAGTTATATAAAATATTTATAAATAATGTACGTATGAGATGTTGTCTATGAGTACTGAAAGTATGACTCCCATCTCGATGAGTCACCTCCTGTCTCCCCTGATTCTGCCTCCCCACGGATGATCTCCTCTGAAAATCATAACTCAACCAGTGCGCACATAATCCATCCCATACATGGGATGAAATGTACTCTGGTCGGTATACTCTACATAACTCATCAAAAACTGACACTCCTGCTTTCTTCATGGCATATTTTCTTAAATTTTGCAAAAACTGACGAAAGCGATCACGCATGGCCACCTCCCATGCCTTGTGGATAGTGTCACGCATGGTATCCTCGATCGGATACAATAAACCTTACAAATAAATCAAAATATCATGTTAGAAATGAAATAATTTTCAAAATAAAAATTATTTATTTACGTACGTACCAACCAATGGCCGAACATGGCCTGCTTCACATCAATAGGAATCTGCTCCCATGTGGTCCAAGGCTGAGAGAAATAGTTGTGCAAAAGAGCGTTGCCCTGTCTGACTGCTATATGCGGAAAACTGTAGAAATAATATACATTTATTATCTGAATATATTAATAAAATCTTAGTCAAATCCACAGGTTATCACACAGGTTATTACACCTCCGTGTGCATGGATCAAACCCAAGACGTGGACGTCGCTCGGGGACGGGGTCAGGAGTAATAAATCGTGCAAGACCGCGCCCCCTCCGCATACTCCCTAGAGCACCTGCAAGCTAAGGGTCATCTACCAGCAACACATCCACATCGAAATGCAGGTTAGTATCCGCCAACTCACGAAATGTGTCTTCGTCCATCTGAAACAGAAAATTATAATGTTGTTAGCAAATAATTGATAATTACTATTATATATACATATATATTAGTTATTATTGTATATAACTACCATGAAATTCTATCAGTGTTCATCTTCATCATCATCTTCATATATGTCAATGTCATCTTCATATTCCTCCTCAACATCATCGATATCCATTCAAGTTCCAGTTGCTTCATCTCTTACCATTTCAAATTCATATGTGACATCCTTAACATCATCGTTATCACCGACTCTTAAATGAGGGGTGTCGTCATCGATACTCATGTCTCTTTGTAAAAAAGATTGATTTTGAGTACCATCTTGAAAAACATCAATTCTTTTCACATCAGTGAAAGCACATTCACTTTGACTAAACGAATTGTCTCGAATTTTGATTTTTATTATACTCCACCAATTAGTCAACTCTCTTGATGTAGCACAGTACTTTGCGTAATAAACATGATGTGCCTGTTGAGCCAATAAGAATGGTGCATTTACTGCGAGAACACTTTTACATTTAATATCGATGATTCCATGAGTCGGATGAACATGCATGCCTCTCTCTGTATCCAATTATTGGTAATTATTACTAATTATTAGTAATTATTACTAATTATTACTATGTAGTGGTAATTATTACTAAGTATTACCAATTATTACTAATTATTACCAATTATTACTAATTATTGGTAAATATTACTAATTATTGGTAATTATTGGTAATTATTACTAATTATTGGTAATTATTGGTAATTATTACTAATTATTGCTAATTATTGGTAATTATTACTAATTATTGGTAATTATTACTAATTATTGGTAATTATTGGTAATTATTACTAATTATTGGTAATTATTTTTAATTATTGGTAATTATTACTAATTATTGGTAATTATTACTAATTATTGGTAATTATTACCAATTATTACCAATTATTACTAATTATTGGTAATTATTGGTAATTATTGCTAAATATTATTAATTATGGATAATTATTGGTAATTATTTCCAATTAATTGTAATTATTGGTAATTATTTCTAACTAATTGTAATTATTTGTAATTATCTCTAATTATTACTAATTATTGGTAATTATTACTAATTATTTTTAATTATTCTAATTATGGAAAATTATTGGTAATTAGTACATTATTACTAATTATTGGTAATTATCTGTAATTATTACTAATAATTGATGATTATTTGTAATTCATAAATTAATACTAATTATTGTTAATTCTTGGTAATTATTGGTAATTATTACTAATTATGGATAATTATTGGAAATTATTACTAATTATTGATAATTATTGGTAATTATTACTAATTATTGGTAATTATTGGTAATTATTACTAATTATTGGTAATTATTACTAATTATTTCTAATTATGGGTAATTATTTTTAATTATTACTAATTATTGGTAATTATTGGTAATTATTACTAATTATTCATAATTATTGGTAATTATTACTAATTATTACTATTTGGTACTAAATATTGGTAATTATTACGAATTATTGGAGATTATTACTAATTATTGGTAATTATTACTAATTAATGGAAATTCTTGGTAATTAGTGGTAATTAATACTAATTATGGATAATTATTGGTAATAATTACTAATTATGGATAATTATTGGTAATTATTACTAATTATTGGTAATTATTGGTAATTATTACTAATTATTGTTAATTATTACTAATTATTGCTAATTAGGGGTAATTATTTTTAATTATTACTTATTATTGGTAATTATTGGTAATTATTACAAATTATTCATAATTATTGGAAATTATTACTAATTATTACTATTTAGTACTAAATATTGGTAGTTATTACAAATTATTGGAGATTATTACTAATTATTTTTAATTATTACTAATTATTGCTAATTATTTGTAATTATTTGAAATTATTACAAATTATTGGTAATTATTCGTAATTATTAATAATTATTCCTAATCATTGTAATTTATTACTAAATATTATTACTTACTTGTAATTATTGGTAATTATTACTAATTATTCCTAATTACCATTAACTATGAACAATGAATACTAATAATTTAAATTTATTAAGTAACAAAACAATTTAAACATAATTAAATTACAACTAATTAAGAATAATTGAAAGTAACAAAAAATTTAAAATAAATATTAAATTAAAATGAACATAAATACCTTTAAAATTGATCTGAGGTTGATCTCTGATCGTTTTTGAAAACTTCAATATCAACTCGGGAAAAAAAATTAATCTTAAGAAACGTTGAACTCTAAAAATAGAGTTTTGAGTGAAGTAGAAGATAGAGTTTAAGAATGAATGAAAAAAAAGATGGGGGGTATTTATCGGTTAGCTTATTTGCGATGACAGTCGCAAATAGTATTATTTGCGACGGTACCCGTCGCAAAAAACTTAGCCCTCATTTATTACGGTCAACGGTTAAATAGTTATTTGCGATGGGTCCCGTCACAAATAATAACCTGCTGACAAACTATTTTTGATGGAGGTATATTCCCGTCGAAAATATCTGTTACCGCCACCGGTTATTTGCGACGGGCTGTAACCACCCGTTGCAAATAACGTTCCCGCGATTTGGCGCGCAAAGCGCGCCAGTCCTTTTGCGACGGGTTAGCTTTCACCGTCGCAAATAACTACATATTTGAGACGGGAAAATACCCCCGTCGCAAATATGTTTTTAATGGGACTATTTGCGACGGGGATAAATCCCGTCGCAAATATCCATTTTTCCTGTAGTGTATGTACCTAAATAAAACTACACAAATTTTAAGAAACCGCACCAAACATATGATCTAGTGTGATCCATCTGGGTTAGCGTAATCTCCTTGGAAACCTAAAAAAATTTCATATACATATAGTGAAAATACATGTAACATCCCAAGTAAGTAATTAATAATAGATATTTTTATCTAGGTCTATTAGTGAATTAGATAGTTTTTTAGAGGCTTAAAATGAGAATAAATCCAATCTTAATCATAAAATATAGTAATATTTTTAAAAGATTGTTTTACTGCCTTTTGATGGAAAACCATTTTTAAATGTATATTTTGAAAATTTTATAAGATATGTTTGTCAAAATAAACTTATTCTTTATGATTGAGAGATCAAAATTTACATTGTGTGAATTTTTGGTATTTTTCCAATAAAGTTTAATTTTTAATGAATAGTGAAAAATGTTGTATTTTAATTCAAAACCTCTTTTTAATCTAATTTATTAACATGATTAGATTATCTTTTGAATTGTTTTTGAAGTGAAATTAGAATATATATTTTTCCATTTAATCCAGTGGTGGTTATTGGTATCAATTTCAATTTGAAATTGGACTTAAAATAGTGACAATCTTTTGATAATTATTGTTTCATAAAAACACGCTATTTGTGATGACAGTGGGAATTAATGATTAAATTAATTAATGTAACTTATATGATTTGAATTTTTTAAAATAGACATCATTTTTGAATTCAGAATATCAAATATAGCTTAGGGTGAAGTTTTGGTATTTTTCTAAAAAACTTCAATTTTTTATGAATAGCGAAAACACTATGTGGTAGTTAAAGAAACTGATTTTTCGTTTAAATAAAACTTTGGCACTTTTGTGATTTTATTTTCAAAAATCTGACATACTTGGTTGTCATTAAGAAATAAATTGTGGTTCAAGGAGATCAAAATAATTTATTGGTGAATAGTAACTTTTATGTTTTTAATCACGATTAGAGGTAATTAGTGTAATTTAAGGAATGAATAATGTTTTAATAATATGAAATGAACATGAAACATGTCATACCCTTATTGGATATGTCATGGGAGACCATGAAAATCCATTGGTCAACTTGGGGACCCCATGGAGCCACTTTGGATGGAAAATGACATTAATACCTTTTTATTTAATGTTAAAGTAAAAATAGCACAAACATGAGTTGTTTTACTAAAACTAATTTTACATGGGGTTATACAAGCCAGATTTTTGACTATAAATTTTCATTAGAAAGATAAAATTATTTCCTAAATCATAGTATTTTTTTATAATTTTTAAACATTATATAAATGAAATTATTTATGACATCATAACAATGCAGCGATTACCTCATTAATAAAGGATTTAAAAAAATGAAAAGATAATGTAACATATATGACCTACACATGTCCAAAACCAATTGGATGGGTTTATTTAGAACCCTTATCACCATACCCTATAATTATATCAATGTGGGACCTTTTTGAATCCGAAAATCATTTTAAAATAAAGTAACATTTCTTTACTTTCCAAGAGAGCCCCTCCTCTCCTCTTATAAAAGGCCCCCACCTCTACCTCTTTATCCACAAATACAAAGAATTTGGCTCAGCCAAACCCTACCCATATTGTCTCTCCACTTCCCTCTATTACTCCTTGAAGCCTCACTTTGGGCATAAGTCTTCCCAAGGAAGCCTTTGAGCTAAAACCAAAGGGAGTTACCCGATTTTAAGGTAATGTCTTCACTTGAGTCCTTTTGTATTATTTTGCTTCTCCAACCCCCTAAACTTTTTTTATTCATTTCATTTGTAAAAACTCTAGTATCTTCAATATACTAGGACGTTGTTATAAAACGGATTGGAGCTACACTTACACACATCTAAATCTAATGGTTAAACAACATGCTGTTTCTGTGGATGGCGAATTTCTGCCTCATGAAACGATGATTATTCAACACTAAAATACACATTCAAAGGTGGCCATTAATATGCAACTATATTTATATATGATATATAATATGTTTATGTTTTACTTAAGCTTATGTTCTTTTCATTTATGGCGTACCTTTATGGTTTCCATTATGGGTAAACGTGATATCTTCATTTAAGGAAGTGCAGAATACCGCCCCCTCAAAGTGATTTGATTCGTTAATACCATACGTGGGACGTGTAAAGGATGGAGTTATGATATTATATATGATATTAGATTGGAATTATAATATACCTTTATATCATTATGATTCAATTTCAAAAAATATGAAATAGAAATGAAAGCAGCGTTCATGCATACGTACGACTTACCGTCTCCATGAACAGTGCATTTCATTTCTTACCTCTAAATGTTATATAATATTATAAATGCGTGCATGTACTGGGTATATATGATATACATGATATCTACATCATGAATACCATTCTGGATATAATGGATACATGAACAACTTGTAATTATAATGTGTTTATTTTTTACTGAAATACCAATGATCGTTAAAACGACCGTTATTAACTTAAATAATTACATAGTGTTCATGAAATAGTAATAAGTGATATAAAAGGAATAATGAACTTGAAAAAGGTTTTTAAACAAGTAAAAATTAACTCAAGTTTATTATTCAGGAGATTAAAGAACGACCGAGTCTTGTCGGACCCGAGCTATTGGACTTCGTCTCAATCTCCATTCATTGAGGCATATTTTTGTTTTATACACATCCTTCTTTTATACGGGGTATAAACCCCTTTGACTTTTACATTTACCAAAAATTAATATTTTTTAAACGAACCGTTTTACTAAATGACAAAAGGGAATTTTTTTGTCGTACGTATGCGACGACAACGACTTTTCTACCGCCATGACCATTATTTGAGTTTTGGCTTCCTCTGCAAGACATACGTTTTTTTAAATGAAAAATAAATACCATGTTTTACTTTTCATTTATTCTGGTATTTAAAATGGTTTTGATAATGTTTTTATTATATCACTGTGTTATTGATATCTTGTGACTGAAATGTGGAAATGTTATGTTTCTTTTATGCATGTTTTATGTGATATGATTATGTTTTGGTTCTTGGGAATTATTACGATGACATGTGGTTCCGTGATAAACTAAGGGAGGGTGAGCCCAATATAGCTGTCCAATGCATTGGGTAACGCAAAGGAGTGAAATGTTAAGGTTTCTTCAAAATGATTTAGGGAATATACTGTGATGGGTATTCCAAACGTAACAAAGAGGGTTACTCCCTATGTAAGAATGTTATGAATGCCTCATGTTACCTTTATGTCTTATGATTTCAATGATTTATTCATTATTGGATGAGGTATGTTAAAGTGCCTATGTTTTATGGGTAATGTATGATTTCATTCTTATGTATATATGATCTCATGTTTCATTTCCATATATTAATAACCCTTACTAAGATTTTTATGCTCAATCCAAGTTGTTTTGAAATGTTTTTCACAGGATAAGGAAAAGGTACAAGATATGATGATAGTGTCAAGGAAGTGTCAAGAAAAAATCAATGTTTTCTTTCAAATATGTTTCTGTTGATGGGAAAAATTAATACTATCTTTTATGTAACCACTTTGCTTAAATGTGGAATGTAATACATGTTTTATGATATAATTTTCTAATACTCTAAACCTGAAAGATCCTTAAGGTGTATTCTTGAAATATATCAAGATTAAGTAAGGTTTAAGGCCGAGGCATATAGTTGGTATCAGATGTCAGTTTAGAAATCTTTAGGAGTTAGAATTCTATTCAATGATTATCCAAAAATATTTTTTTATGGTCAAATTGAAATGATATAGAATTTATGATTACCATGTCGCTTCATCTAAGGTATGTTTGTTCAGAATGGTTTTCCGCAGAGGAAACAGGGAAGCAGTGCTAGGAAGGAACACAAAAGGAAATAACCTTCCGAATCAGCATCCCGAGATGGTCGGAATTGGAACTGAACAGTTTGTTGATGTAATGGACCAGTTGACTTAAACGATAAATGGTGGTGGTATTCATGCACGAGATCAGACAGATCAACCACATATGAACATGTCAGTGGTGGGACATTTCATGAGGCAACATCCCCCATCATTCAGAGGATCATCTGACCCTATGTTAGCTGAAGGGTGTATTAAAGCCCTAGAGAAGATTTTTGATTTCATGGGGTGTTCAGACAATCAAATGGTTAGTCTTTCTATTTACCGTTGGGAGGGTGAAGCAGATCAGTGGTGGTCGATGGTTAAAAATATCAAGGATGGTGATGAGATTGATGCTCTCAACTGGGATGAATTCAAAGGTATGTTTCTTGAGAAGTATTTTCCTAAGGCTATTCGACTTAGTATGGAAAATCAATTCATGGAATTGAGGTAAGAGGAAGACTCAGTGACTGCCTATGAAGAGAGGTTCACTCGATTGGCAAGGTATGCTCCAAATTTTATCCGAGTCCTTGATTGTAAAATAAATCGTTTTTACTCAATATTAAAACCAAAATATCGAAGGGCATTAGCTTCCCGTGAGTTTAAAAGTTATGAAAAGCTTGTTTGATATGCTGAGAAGGTGGAAATGGAGTTTTCCGATGATCAAGTGTTATATAACAACCAGTAGAAGAAGAGACCGAGGTGGCAAGGGAAAGGGAAGAATTCTTTAAAAAATTCTAATGGTAAGAAAACTATGTTTCCAGTTTGTGATATAAATGTGGTAAAATGCATGCTGGGGAATGACTTCTGACTTCTAAAAAGTGCTACCGATGTGGTAAGATGGGACATATGGATCGTGATTTCACTGAAAAAGATCGAGTTGATGGTAAGACCAAATTTGATTTACAGTTAGTGAAATGTTTTAAGTGAAATGAGATGGGTCACTATGAAAATGAGTGTCCGACAAAGAGCTCGAGTGATGGGAAGCAGTTAGACTACAAGTATAAAGGGGTGGTGAAATCCTTTTCAACTACCTCAGTAGATGTCAAGCCATCTAATGAAGATGTATCAGGTACTTTGTTTGTTTTTTCAGATTATGCCAGTGTGTTGTTTGATTCGGGGTCTATACATTCTTTCATCTCTGAAACCTTTTCTAGTAAAATGGGAATACCATCTCAAGAAATGATTCCTGAACTTTTATTAAAAACACCTAGGCGAAATGTTGAGGCAAAAAGAATTTATAAGAATCTTCCTATCCTTATCTGTGGAAAGAACCTACTTGCAAACCTTATTGTTCTACCTCTAGTAGAGTTTGATGTTATCATGGGTATTGATTGGCTCTCTATTTACCATGCAAAGATTTACTGTAGAGATAATGAAGTTTCTTTTCAGAAAGACTTTCAGTTTGTGTACAAGAATGAACACTTACTGTTGATAACTTCTCAAGAGGCCGAGAAACATGTAAAAGATGGAAATGAATGTTACCTTGCACATATTGTTAAAAACAAGGGAACTGTTCAGATTAATGATATGCCAATGGTAAATAAGTATTTTGATGTTTTTACTGATGGGTTGCCTGGATAATACCAGATCGGGAAGTTGAATTTACTGTAGACTTAGTTCATGATGCTAAGTCAATTTAAAAACACCCTTATCGAATGGCTCAAATTGAACTTTTAGAGTTGAAGGAGCAATTGAAAGATTTATTAGATAAAGGTTTCATTCGACCAAGTACATCACCATGGGGTGATCCTATTTTATTTGTTAATAAGAAATATGGTTCTATGAGACTTTTCATTGATTAAAGAGCCTTGAATAACATCACTTTTAAGAACAAATATCCTTTGCCTCTTATTGATGATTTGTTTGATCAGCTCTAGGGAGCTCAGTTTTTTTCAAAGATTGACCTGAGATCGGGATACCATCAGCTGAAGGTAAAGGAAGCAGATGTTCTGAAGACTGAGTTTCATACATGATATGGCCATTATGAATTTGTAGTAATGTTTTTTGGGCTAACCCATGCACCTACTGTATTCATGGACTTAATGAATAGAATTTTCCATGAGTTCTTGGATAAGTTTGTGGTGGGTTTCATTGATGATATTTTGGTATTTTCAAAAAGTAATGTAGAGCATGAAAGACATTTAAGGGGTATTTTGCAAACCATAAAAGAAATGAAATTGTATGGGAAATTCAGCAAGTGTGCGTTTTGGTTGCAACAAATTTATTTCCTTGGTCACATTGTTTCTAAAGATGGGATAACCATTGATCCTGCAAAAGAAAATGTTGTTGAACAATGGCCAAAACCCACAAATGTAATAGATATTCATAGATTCCTTGGTTTGGCAGGCTGTTACCAAAGGTTTGTTGAAAATTATCCATGGTTATCTAGTCCAATGACTATGCTAACTAGTAAGGTTGTTAAGTTCATCTGGTCAAAAGAATGAGATGATTGTTTTCAGGAGTTTAAAGGAAGATTGGTGAATGATCCAGTTTTGACACTTCCTTAGGAATGGTGAGTTTGTTATATATAGTGATTCTTCATTGAAGGGACTTGGTTGTGTCCTTATGCAGAATGATCAGGTAATTACTTATGCTTCATGACAGTTGAAAAATCATGAGGTAAATTATCCTACACATGATTTGGAATTAGCTACTGTTGTTTTCACTTTAAAATTTTGGAGGCTTAATTTGAATGCAGTAAAGTGTGAAATATATACTGATCAAAAAAATTTAAAGTATATATTCACTCAGAAAGAATTGAACATGAGACAGAGGAGATGTCTATAATTAATCATGGATTATAATTGTACAATTCATTACCATCCGCGAAAAGCAAATAAAGTGGCTGATTCTTTGAGTCGAAAAGGTAATGCTTCATTAGAAATGTTGCGTTTGGAACGTGATCCTTTGGTTAAGGATTTGATAAACATTGGCATAGAAGTTATTGTGTGTGCCTTGTTATTCACATTTTAAGAGAGAGTTGTTATGTGAAGCTCATAGTTCTCTGTTTTCAGTTCATCCTGGCAGTACTAAGATGTACAGAGATCTATGGAAGTATTACTGGTGGGATGGAATGAAAAGAGATATTGCTGATTTTACTTGGAAGTGTTTGACATGTCAACAGGTTAAAGCAGAGTGGCAGTTAACGAAAGGGATACTTCATCCTTTACCAGTTATAGAGTGGAAATGGGAGAATATATCCATGGACTTTATTGTGGGATTGTCGAAGACCCCTCAGGTAATAATGCATTCTGGGTTATTGTTGATTGGTTAACTAAATATGCTAATTTCCTTGCTATACGAGATAATTTTTCTCTAGAAGAACTTTCCCATTTGTATCTTAAAGAGATATTCAGGTAACATGGAGTTCCCCTCTCCATTGTATATGACCATGATCCCAGGTTTACTTCTAACTTCTGGAAAGGCCTTCAGAAGTCATTGGGTACTGAATTATATTTTAGTAAAACTTTTCATCCTCAACCAGATGGGCAGTCAAAATGAACAATTCAGACTTTGGAAGATATGATACCTTCTTGTTCGATGGAGTATCAGGGAATTTGGGACCAACATCTTTCTTTGGTTGAATTTTCATATAATAACAGTTTTCATTCCAGTATACAGATGGCACCATTTGAGTCGTTATATGGGATGCGGTGTCGAACTCCAGCTATTTGGGATGATGTGGGTGAAAGAAATCTGATGGGATGAGAATTGTTAGAAGAGTTGGCTGAAAACGTTCAGCTGATACAGAAACACATGAGAACAGCTCAGAGCAAGAAGAATAGTTATGCAGACAACAGGAAGAATGATCTCTCTTTTAATGTAGGTGATCTTGTTTTTCTCAAAGTCTCACCATGGAAAAGTGTGATGCGATTGGGTAAAAAAGGAAAGCTGAGTCCAAGGTTCATTGGACCATATGAAATTCTGGAGAGAGTTGGATCAGTTGCTTACCGAGTGGCATTACCTCCGAGTATATCTCAGGTATACAATGTTTTTCATGTTTCGATGTTTATAAAGTACATGCCAGATCCACCTCATGTTTTGAGTATAGAGGTAGTTCAGCTCGCAGAGAACCTATCTTATGAGGAACAACCGGTCCATATTCTTGACCACAAGGAGCAAGTGTTACGGAATAAGGTTATTCACTAGGTAAAGGTTTTGTGGAAAAACCATATGGTTGAAGTGGCAACATGGTAATCTGAAAATGCAATAAGGGATAAGTACCCCCATTTATTCGATAAGTAAATAAATTGCGGGGACGCAATTTTATAAAGGGGGAAGGATGTAACATCCCAAGTAAGTAATGAATAATATATATTTTTATCTATGTCTATTAGTGAATTAGATAGTGATTTAGAGGCTTAAAATGAAAATAAATCCAATCTTAAGCATGTCATACACTAATGTTTTTAAAAGATAGTTTTATTGCCTTTTGATGGAAAACCATTTTTTAATCTATATTTTGACAATTATATAAGCTATTTATGTCAAAAAAACTTATTCTTTATGATTGGGACATCAAAATTTACTTTGTGTGAATTTTTGGTATTTTTCCGATAATGTTCATTTTTTAATAAATAGTGAAAAATGTTGTATTTTAATTCAAAACCTCTTTTTAATCTAATTTATTTATATGATTATATTGTCTTTTGAATTTTTTTTATGTGAAATTAAAATATATTTTTATCATATAATCCAATGGTGGTCATTTCAATCAATTTCACTTTGAAATTGGAATTAAACGGGTGTCAATCTTTTGATACTTATTGTTTCATAAAAACACGCTATTTATCATGGTAGTGGGAATTAATTATTACATTAATTAATGTAACTTATATTATTTGAATTTTTTAAAATAGAAATCATTTTTGAATTCAGAATATCAAATATAGCTTAGGGTGATGTTTTGGTATTTTTCTGAAAAACTATAATTTTTGATGAATAGTGAAACCACTAAGTGGTAGTTAAAAAAACTGATTTTTCATTTAAATGAAACGTTGACACTTCTGTGATTTTATTTTCAAAAATAAAACATACTTGGTTTTTATTAATAAATAAAATGTGGTTCAATGAGATTAAAATAATTTTTTGGTGAATAGTAACTTTTATGTTTTTAATCACGATTAGAGGTAATTGGTGTAATTTAAGGTAAGAATAATGTCTTAATAATATGAAATGAACTTGACACATGTACTACCATTATTGGATATGTCATGGACGTACAAGACAATCCATGGGTCAACTTGGGGTCCCCATGGATCCACATTGGAAGGAAACTGACATTAATACATTTTTATTTAATGTTAAAGTAAAATTGACCCAAACATGAGTTGTTTTACTAAAACAATTTATACAAAGGGATATACAAGTCATATTTTTGACTATAAAAATTCATTAGAAATCCAAAAAGATTTATTACATTAGAGTATTTTTTTATTATTTTTAGAGAATAAATAAATAAATTTATTTATGACATGATAATGATGCAACGATTACCTTATTAATAAAGGATTTAAATAAAATGAAAAGATAATGTAAAATCTATGAACTACATATGTCCAAATCCTATTGGATGGGTGGATTTAGAACCCTTATCACCTTATCCTCTAATTATATTAATGTGGGACATTTTTATTCTGAAAATCATTTTAAAATAAAGTAACATTTCTTTACTTTCCAAGAGTGCCCCTCCTCTCCTCTTATAAAAGGCCCCCACATCTAACTCATTACCCACATCTCCAAAGCCTTTGGCTCGGCAAACCCCTGCCTAATTTGTCTCTCCACTTCTCTCTAATACTCTTTGAAGCCTCAATTTCGGCATAAGTCTTCCCAATGAAGCCTTTGAGCTCAAACCCAAGGGAGTCACCCTATTTTAAGGAAATGTCTTCACTTTAGTCCTTTTGTTTTATTTTGCTTCTCCAACCCCCTAAATTGTATTAATTTCTTTTGTAACAAATACAGTATCTACAATATAATAGGATGTTGTTATAAGATGTATTAGAGATACACTTACACACACCTCCATATAATGGTTAAAGAACATGTTGTTTCTGTGGATGGTGAATTTCTGCCTCACGAGACGATTATTTTTCAACACTCATATAACACCTTTATAGGTGGCCATTAAGATGTAACTATATTTATATATGATATATAATATGTTTATGTTTTACTTAAGCTTCTTTATTTTTAGTTTATGGCGTACCTTTATGATTTCCTTTATGGGTAAACGTGATATCTTCATTAAAGGAAGTGCGGACTACCACCCCCTCAAAGTGATTTGATTTGTTAATACCATATGTGGGACGTATAAAAAATGGACTTATGATATTATATATGATATTATACTGGAATTATAATATACCTAAAAATAATTATGATTCCATTTCATAAAAAACGAAATATAAATGAAAGCAGCGTTCATGCATACGTACGGCTTAACGTCTCCGTGAACGGTGCATTTCATTTCTTACCTCTAAATGTTATATAATATTATAAATGCATGTATGTACTGGATATATATAATATATATGATATCTAAATCTTGAATAAAATTCTGGATGTAATGGATACATGAACAACATTTAATTATAAAGGGTTTATTTTTTACTCAAGTACCAATGATCATTAAAATGACCGTTATTAACTTAAATAATTACATAGTGTTCATGACATGGAAATATGTGATATAAAAGTAATAATGAACATGAAAAAGGTTTTTAAACAAATATAAATTAACTCAAGTTTATTATTCAGGAGATTAATGAACGACCGAGTCAAGTCGGACCCGAGGTATGGGACTTCGTCTCAATCTCCTTTCATTGAGACATATTTTTGTTTTATACACAACATTCTTTTATACGGTGTATAAACCCCTTTGACTTTTAAATTATCCAAAAGTAATCTTTTTTATACAAATCATTTTACAAAAAGGAAAGAGGGAATGTTTTTGTCATACGTATGCGGCGACAATGACTTCTCTGCCGCCATGATCATTATTTGAGTTTCAGATTCTTCTACAATCCATACCTTTCTTTTAAATGAAAAATAAATACCATGTTTTACTTTTCTTTTATTCTGGTATTTAAAATGGTTTTGATAATGTTTTTATTATATCATTGTGTAATTTATATCTTGTGATTGAAATAAGGAAATGTTATGTTTCCTTTATGCATGTTTTATGTGATATGATTATGTTGTGGTTCTTGGGCATTATTACGAAGATGGGTGGTTCCGTGATAAACTAAGGCGGTGATCCCGATATAACTCTCCAATGCATTGGGTAACACGAAGGAGTGAAACGTTAAGGTTTCTTCGAAGAGATTTATGGAATATATTGTGTGGGTATTCCAAACGTAACCAAGAGGGTTACTCCCTACGTAAGAATGTTATGAATGGGTTATGTTACCTTTATGTCTTATAGTTTCTATGATTTATTCATGATTTGATGAGGTATGTTAAAGTGCCTATGTTTTATGGGTAAAGTATGATTTCATTCTTATGTATATATAAACTCATGTTTCATTTCAATATTATTATAACCCTTACTGAGGTTTTTAGGCTCATCAAATGTTTTTTTGAAATGTTTTTCATAGGACAAGGGAAAGGTCAATGATATGATGATAGTGTCATGGAAGTGTCAAGAAAGAATTCATGTTTTATTTTAAATATGTTTTCGTTGATGGGAAAAATGAATACTATCTTTTATGTAATCACTTTTCTTAAATGTGGAATGTAATACATGTTTTATGATCTAATTCTCTAAAACTCTGAACCTGAAAATATCCTCAAGTTTTATTCATGAAATATCTCAAGATTATGTCAGGATTAAGGCTGGGGCCTCATAATACAAGTATACTTAGTAGAAAATCCAAAGACACTCATGAAAAATTGTAAAAAGTATACTAATTCTTCTATGTGAAAATATCAGAAACCAAAAAGCACCTTACAAGGTACATGATCCACGCTATCCTCACCAAAGAATAAAATCCAAAACACGATAGTCAGGTTTGTTAAAAAGTTTAGGCACATTGATATGTGGGTATCCTGTACCAAATCCCACAAGTTAACTGGTCATCACTAATTGAGAACATCATGACGCTACCATGCTCTTTCACAAACCCAACTATCTCAATATTACCACACACTCCTAGGACACACACCACATCCTTCTAGAAATCACATGTGCCACAATAATATCACATCCCTACCACAGACACCGAATCCAAAAAACCATAACCTCATCCTAAAGTCACATGGGAATGTACTATGTATCTCATCCTGAAGACACCTTGGAAGCACACCTCTCCCTCAGACACCTGGGCCTCACAACTGAAGAAAAACCATCCAAAAAAGTCATGGGATCACAATTCCTAGAATAAATCATTGATAATAGAAAATATCCATCCTTCAAACCTCCAATTGTTATTTGGTGAATTTAATCTATCCAATTAACAGAAGTGGTGTTTAACATGTAGTTCACTTTATGATTGGGGTGCAGATAGAAATCACAAGGAACTAAATTTATTTATATTGGCGTGAAACACTCTACCCAACCTATGGGTTACAAATTTAACAACCACCCCACAACAAAATTTCCCTTTCATCCAATACTACATGCATGTACCTCCCTGAATTAATGTCACTTCCATGATTTGATGAATGAACTCAACTTCACTACTAGTCACAACTCAAAACATATACCTTTTGTAATTCGTTTAACTGTTTCTCATTATTATTAAAAAAATCATCAATTTCTTTATTCCATCCATACCTTGGAATCTAACAAAAAAATATCACCATAAGAAAATCATAATTATCACATACTTCACAATGTCCATTAATTCTCTATGCAAAAGGCCCACACAAGGTAACAATATCCTTCTTCAATATCATCCCTCATAAACCGTAATTGACATCCCAGCTGCACAAAAAGCACCATATTTAGTGAAATACAACTCACCCATCATGGAGTCACACTAAACACTCCCTTCCATTGGACATCTCTTAAACAAAATCCAATATAATTCATTAATGTAATGTCTCGATGTCATTCCTCTAAAAATGAAAACCACCAACTCACCTCATCACTACCACACTAAAAAATCCTGATGTAGAACAACACCACACCACAACACCCATTAACATAAACATAAAACAACCCAATCATGTATCCCAACTGCCTAACCACTTCCCAAATATATTCCAACAAAATTTCAAGTTAATCCATACAAAAATCAAACAATCTATAAAACTGCGAATTCACTACACCACTTGTACGACCACATAATCACAACCACACACCAAGAGAGAATACCACATGACCAACACAAAACACATGATTAACCAGATCCATACACAACTCACATCGACACCAAACAGAAATCTGTATAGAGATTTGACAAACATCATTCAGTAATTGAATTTCATTATCAAGGGCTGATCATAAAACAAGTTTGATCCTGGGTAATTCATTTAATTAATCATATATAAATGATTTTTTTTCATGTTTGAATCAATTCATCATAATATTAAAACCAAGTATTTACGAGTAGTGTGCACAAATAAAAATCACCAAAAACAATGATTTTTAAGAGAATACAACCTATACAATACAAAATTGGGACCAAGGATGACATATTAAACAATGTCACCATCACCATAATCTTCCCATCCCATCATTTGTTACATCTTATTAACATCATTATCTTTGGGTCCAACAGTATTAAAAAGGGGAAATGAGTACACCCACCCCACCTGATACAAAAATGAAAAATATACCAATGATTCACTGCAAGGAACAACATAAAATAAATGATTTTCCTAGTACCAACACATGGGGTCACACGAGTTATAAGAATGATAGAAGTGGAAACTCGATAGACTGCTATTGTGCAGCCACAAGATTCCATGAGGAAGAAACGATATAAGAGATCTATGAAAACGAAAGGCTTCGAAAGAATATATGATATATGATTTATAAATGTGAGCTCCAATATCAAAATAAGGGAAATGGTTTCATAGGCCATTAATGTTAGATCATGGTTATGACCACACATTTGGACTATTTCAAAGTCCCATGAGTGTTAGGATACTATGGATATAATTAGTATCATTTGAAACACCTATTGAAATTCTCACACGCCTCATTAAACTTGATTTTCATCAAATAAAACATATGAGGGTAAAAACTAAACAAAATGGGGAAATCTAGAAATGACCAACCTATGGGAGAGTCAGAGACCATTGCCATTGACACTTAGTTATTAACGAATGAATGAACAATTTATGTCACCGACATTACTCAATAACATGAGTCAATTACACAACTCATTTACACAAATCACTAATACCCATATTATGGATGAATGGCCTACTAATACCTTGACCTAACAATGGTTAGCCCTACCATTGCCTCAAACTATCGATGCCCTATGTCAATGATGTAATGAGTATCCGATGAACTATGTCATAAGAGATAATCTACCAATTAGAGCTACAAATTCCATCCTACCAACATTGATGCAATAATGTGACTCAAAGACACATGAGCTACTGAAGTGACTCACAAATGCCTATCTAAACGATGGAAAATCTTGAAATTTGGGAATACTATAAAAATGGGATACAGATGCCTCCCAGAACAACTCACACACATGATTTTGAAAAATTAATGTACCTCATAGGTTTGATACATTACATCATATAACCTTGACTCTACTCTCTCTTATGAGAATTCAAAACCAAACCTAGAAGGATAAGATTTCTGAACAGACACCCTGTAAGATACACTCAAGTATAAACCACCATGTGTTTTATCAAATCTAGAGTGAATCCTCAAAATCAATGAAAAACTCTTACAACATCTAAAAACCCAAAAATCAACATGATTCCCCACAAAAGTAGATAAATTCATAGCATAATAATTAGGGAATATATTTATCCATGTTATGATACTCTCCTCTATGGGAAGAACGTACTTCCCTTCATGGTTTGAATAACATATCAATTAATGATTCTTTCTTAGGAATCCTTCCCTCCCTTTCCCAAAAGTCAATATTTAATTAAACATTTCAAAATAATGAAATAACTCATCTCATATAAAACAATGTTAAATAACTGTATCGAATAAAAAAACACGTGAAAAACTCAAATAATCTTTGAGTATTATAAACTCATCTCTGCATCTCTCCCCCTATTACTCTTCTCCATGCAATAATGCCTCCACAACTTTTGAACAGAAGGAATGGTTCATCCATGAATCATTTTCTCTCACAAATCCTAGTATCTACTTGTTGCTCCACGAATGTTTCTTCGTTATCAATATTCAACTCCCACAATCCCATGAAATAGGAGTCATCATTATGATTCCAACGAAGATGAGATACAATAAAGTCGTTATGGACCCTATATAGTAATGAAGGAAATTCTAAATTATATGGCACCTTCCCAAATCTCCCAATTCCCTAATAAAATACCAATGATTTCATAGTTTGTTATCTTTTTAATGTTATTCAATAGCTGAAAGTACACGAAACACAGAGTTCGAGTGCTCCACAACTTACCAAACTAGCCATTTAAAAATCAGTTATTAATAGTAATAACTGAATATTGAATATAATATACTCCATATAAATTTGGTATCCATATTATGTGATTTTTAAACATAAACTAAGAACCAAATAAATTTTTCAGCTTATAGAAGTAATTTTTTTCAAATAATGAATTTTTACCACCTTTTAAGTGAGAAGGCTTATTAAATTCAATATTAGACACATTAATATATTCAATATGTCAAAATAAAAATATTTTTAAGAAGAATGACATTAAAAATGGTTTGGATAAATTTTTGGTATTTTTGTGATTACTTTTATATTTAGATTAATAGTAAAATATAATACATTTTTATTGAAAACCAATTTTAAATAGAATTATATTTGAGATTGATATTATTAATTTGAGTGGTTTTAAAGAATAATTAGATTATATTTTTTCATTTATTATAATGTAGGTCATTATAATTATTTTCATATTTAAATTGGACATAAACACATGTCAATCTTTTGATGCTTTTTACTTTTCAAAAATCCTGCTTTATTGGATTTAACAATGGGATTTAATTTCAAAATAATTAATGAAACATATATGTTTTGAATTTGGTAAAATAGACATCATTTTTGGAATCATAATATCAAAATTTTCTTTTGGTGACTTTTTTTTATTTTTCAAAAAACGTTCAATTTTAGATTAATAGTGAAAAACAATGCATTATTGTTTAGAACTTAATATTATATAAATAAAAATTTTATTATAAAAATTAAATTTAATTTCAAAATAGATACATAATACCTATATTAGTATGATTTAGTGTATTTGGAGTAATTTAATAATATGATATGATATATATAATTTTATTATATTTTTAACGTTTTTTACCCATCTTCTAGGAACATTAGAAAATTATCTGAAAATGATATTTTAACACATAGAAGAATAGAATTAAAAAAATATGATAGGCTTGGTTGACAGTAGTAGGTATAATTTTCTTCAGTAGGATGAATATTTTTTTCTTGAATAGTAACTTTTAAATTTTATTCACCATTACAAAAAGAAAATATGGTAATTAAATGTGAAATTTATATGATATTTATCCTTACGCATGCCATAATTTTATTAGATATGTGTATTTCAACCATAAAAGATCTTAGGAATAAAATTTGATCCTCTTTGATCGACATAGATTATATCAGGTCATTAATTATTATTTTATTTAATGAAGAGTTAAATGTTTTAAATTCATGTTTTAATAACTAAATCATTTTTAATATAGGGTTATAGATTAGATGAATTATAATAATTATATTAATCATAAAGATAAAAATATTTCCTATATGATGGTATTTTATTTTTATTTTTTAGACATTAAATATTTAAATTTATCTATGACATAATGATAATGTAATAATAACCTTATTAATTTAAGATTAAAATATTTGATATTATATGTATATATAATAATTGTAAATGGAAACATTTGATGCATTACACTGATTTTCATTATTAATAAAAAAATTTGGATTCATTTAATTTATTTTCTTTGACATAATCAGTTTTTCATTTAATTTTACAAAAACCATATACTAAATAGTATAAAAATTGTCATAAATGATTTTTAAAACAAATAATATATAATTAAATGATATAATATCTCTAAAAATATATTATTCCTCCAAATGACTTATATAAGGATAAATATAATATTAATGAACCAATTTTTGATTTCTTTGGAATTTATA
This sequence comes from Viscum album, assembly GCA_963277665.1. Classification (NCBI taxonomy): domain Eukaryota; kingdom Viridiplantae; phylum Streptophyta; class Magnoliopsida; order Santalales; family Viscaceae; genus Viscum; species Viscum album. The sequence continues at coordinate 475,971,687 of OY728147.1, read as the reverse complement.
GTATGTTTATTAACCATGTAATATAAAAATACATGAAGACACTATAAAAGTCAAACTATTTAACAAAGTGTTAAATCTAAAACATAAGGTTAATATGGTGACCTAAACATTTCTGAAACTAATTTTATTATTGTATTAAAGCCCAACCCCACCATATCCTCTAAAATAATCTATTTAGAGTAATTCTAAAAAGAAAACGATTTTATAATATAATATTATTTATAGATTTTCATAAAGTGACCATAAAATCTCTTGTAATAGGGTAATTCCCCTTATCTCAAAATTACAACTCCTATACCATTTGGATGAGGAAAAACCTGCTCACATTTCCACCCAAATACCATCACTTCATCCTAGAGGTCGTAGATTGATCATAAATCCATTTTATGGATCCCATTTGATCAAATCAAAAAGAAGCACCCAAAGATGTGTTGATTATTTCATCACATCATTAAAATTTATTTTCTTCTACCAATTCCTCATTATTTGTTGTTTACATACCAAAATAATAAATCCATTACCTTATACATACTGTTATGTTATTATAAATTCGGTAAAACCAGATTCATTATTCTATCCATTCTATCAATGACATTGTCATGATAGGTGCGTATGTACGCCATATCATCTCCACATCACGGTGATGTTTGTTATTAAAAACATCATTATTATATTTTGTATAATAATATGTAAAATTAATTTAAAAACTAAATATAAGATGTTAATTATTCTTTGTATATAATATAAAATCTTATTACATACAATTTCAACATCAATAGAATGATATTTTCACTCTTGTGTACGTACAGCTTATTATCTCCACGATGTGATGAGATTCACCTTCATTTATCACCATTCAAGAAGATTTATAAAAATATATATTTATTATGTTTGAGATATATGAAATAATATTTCTACTATTATTTTATATATTTATCTAAATAAATATAAATCTTTTACTTTCTTCCATTCTACATGATAAGAAAACTGAAACAACATTAATGCATAAGTACTGACCACCATCTCAATGAATGGTATTTCCCATTCAAATATGTATCTATTGTAAAAATTAATATTTTGGAAGTATGTAAACCATGATCTAATTGATAATATCACGAATAACATTTTATAACACAAATGGTAAATCTAGCCCATATTACCCGAAATGATTCTTTTACATTGAAACAATTATTAAATGGGTAGTATAAAGTCATAAATGAATCATATATGATATCATAAATATTAATATGGTCCTAGTATAATTTAATAACATACTATGGTCATTATACAAGAGATTAAATGTACCATATACTATTTGAATGACCAAGGTTAGGGTTAATTCATCAATCTCATTATTATCCATGATTGTTTATGTGTAAGTATTTACTTCAAAATTTTAGTCAACCATGTCCATTTTCATAAAAAATATTTTAAAAATTATTATTTTTATGGTTTTGTGGAAGGGACACTATTGCAAGATCCTCATTTTAAATGATTTAATGATTTATTTTTCTAAATTATTTAAAATAATATCAATTTTTTAAAAATGATAATAAGTAATTATTTATATTGAGTTGATTGTTTTAAAATGTTAATTGCTTTGAAAAGTATAAAAGTGTTGTGAGAAACATTAACTCAAAAAATAAATTTTAAATGACTTCCTTTATAAATTTGTGAATTTTAAATGATATAAATAGGATATTTTTCTCGATGATTTTTACTAATAATTTTCAACAATGTCCACATAATTTACTAGATATTATTCTTTTATTGAGGTTGATTCATTATAATAAAATATTATATATTGTATTGAATGAATTCTGCTATGTTTGAATGTGGATGTTCTATTTTTATAGCATTCAAATATGTATCTATTAATGATTTTTCATATTATGAATGAATTAGACATAGTAAGTGATGGGTGGATCCCACTATATCTCCCCGATGTATCAGTAGGTCACATGGGACTAACTACTATCATTGCATAAGGCCTTGAACTAATTTTTATTTATATTCATGGCAAGAGGCCTTGAAAATGTGGTTATGATGTCCGATATTATGAATTCTCTCATTATGAAATTATTTATCAAATGTGATTATTTGACTGTTAGAATATCCATGTGAATATTTATATGGTACTGTAAGATTTTTTTCCCATATTATGTCCAATATTATGTTTAAAATGTATTTTGTTCTTGGTATACATATTTCATAAAAATTTTCATTCTTCTACTAAATTATTTTCCCTTACTAACCATCTAAGATCACTACATTATCATGTCTTGTTTCCCAAGGATGCCATGATGTGTATTACTATTTATATGAAGTTTATATATATATAAATAATGGAATTATCAAAATATATGTTATGTTGTGTGTGAATGTATAAATTAATGCTCATGTATGTAATATATTTTCCAAGAATGCTAAACTGATCGGTTCATCAGGACATGATTCCTTGTAATCATACCAATGTAATAAAATAATGCCCTGGCTCTAGGCTTCCATGTTTAAGTAATTACATTTTCTATCAAAGGATGTTTAGTGAAAACCATGGAAACCATATTTGGAAAAAAATTATTATAGATCATTATCCTAAGATAGAGCTTGAGGATTAGTATAGAATGAACTTCGTAGAATTTTTTTTGTTATATAGGGATTGTGTGAATTTTTCAAGAAATTCGTCCCACTCTGGATAAGAGAAGTAGAGTCAGCTCTAGCCTAGATTTACCTAGGAGAGAATATTCCAACAAGGAGATTTGGGCTTCATCTGGTGTATTCATGTACACAACAATGGGATTTTTTTACTCTTTGTTATGAAACTATAGGGGGATATGCGAATTATATATCTATATTCTATAATAAATCATTATAAAGGATTTATGTGTAAGTAATTCTTAAAAGAAAACATTATTATGATTATGGATTATATGCATAAACTATTAAATTTATATTAGGTATTTTATATGTTTGGAATTATGCATTCAAATTCATTAACTAACATAGAGTATGCAATTATTTAGAGATGATTCCAAATAGAAGGAATGATTGCTCTAGAAATATGAATGATCAAAATAGTAAGATGGTTCATATCTTTCATTATAATAAGAAAAAAATTATAAAGGAAATGGTCTCCCACATATTCTCATAATATGAAAAAATATTATCATTCGTTAATAAGATATATAAATATATCTCTAAGTCCTATGGCTTTGAAGGGATGGTAGGGATGAAAAGGATGCTAGATAGAAAGATGGATAAATGGAAGAAGGGAAAGAATTATTTTCCCATATGTGATAACTAAAGATAGAATCACCTTGGTAAATGATTGAAGGGAATTATTATTAGTTTTATGTTCAAACAAAAATGACACCAAGTACACGATTGAAATGGTAATGAATAATGTTTCGAATTTACAATTCATCATCTGGAAGGAGTTGGGGCACTACCCAAATCAATATACCAATCATCAGTGTATACCAAAAATGATGCAATTATATAATAATCAAGTTATGATAATGCTGATGATAATGAAAAATAATTAGTGTTCTTATATTTATAATAATGAGTCTTATCATTTGAGTGTTTTATCAATTCCATACTAGTTATATTAATTATGGAAATAAATTAGGATTGTGAGGAAATACTACTTCATTGAGGATTTGAGATTAAATGGTACTGAGAAAAGTGACTCAAGAAAAATTTAAAAATTTATGTAAATAAATGGTTGAAGGAATGATAAACCTCAATATGGTCTTGATACTAAGGAGGTGATTTTAAAATAATAGATGGTTGATTTTGATAAATTATATTTGATATTATTGACTACATTTAATTTGATTAATGATATGTTTCTTCCATCATTAATGGATTATTAAAAAAATTATGATATATGTAATATATCTGACATTCTATAAGTAATAAGGGAGCATGTTTATAATCAATAATGATTTATGGTAATTTAGGGTGTTACCACACATGATGAAGGTACTCACATGTTATTATGGGGAAAATGTAACGCCCCGACTCCAGCTACCCAGAGTCGGTGCATTAATTACATAACATTGGCATGATCACAAGAAAGATCAAATCTCGAAAGACCGATTGGTTTAGTAGCCTTGGAAACACTAGATATATTCATAAGTTTTACATTACATCATAAAATGAGAAACTAATACAACAACATAATGTTCCACAATCCACACTATTAACCCCTCATAAAATCCCTGCAGGTCATTCATAACTTACTTCTTCACATCCTGGGAAAAATAAAACATAGAAAAGGGGTGAGCTCAAATGCCCAGTAAGGATAACAATATAGTAGAACATTCAAAATAAGCATAAAAATTTAAGGCAATGCATTACTAAAACAAAATCCTTTAAACTTGAACTTCAACATAGTATGGCAAAAGTAAAATGAAATAATGCCATTTACTTATTCACATGGATATTCTACTAATCGAATAATCACATGCAAAAATCAATAACCACTTTCATAATGTTGGAATTCATAATGTCAAACGTTAATTTCATTGTCTAGGCCTCATCCCAAGACCTAGGGGTTACTTCTAACCGGAACCCAACCCGGAGTGCCTCTAATAACCGGACACCAACCCGGAGTGCCTCTAATAACCGGACACCAACCCGGAGTACCTCTAATAACCGGAGACCAAACCGGAGGGCTTACTTTTACCAGTCCCTAACCTGGAGGGCTTAATTTTACCAGTCCCCAACCTGGAGGGCTTACTTTAACCAGTCTCCAACCTGGAGGGCTTACTTTTACCGGTCCCCAACCCGGAACATACTTGTTCAGCACATTCATCTGAAGAAAAGTTTGAAATATAACATAAACATTCGGATTAAAAATAACTTCTGAAATGTCAACACTTTAAACATAAACCATGAGTGATATAAAAATAGCACATCCACAATCAAACATAACTCATTCGATACAATATGGAAGATTGTATTGTATCACATTGACCTCAATCAAGAATAATGAAGGATGTTGACATAGATGAAATCAAATTTTTTAAAGAAATATCTCCTTTTACTTTTGAAATCATTTAAAAATAAAACATTTTCTTGAAAATATTCTTATAAGCTTGTAAGGAAAGCTTTGAATATTTTATAACGGCGAAAAATAACTGCACCCGCCGTATAAGTTAAAAAAACATTCTTACCTTAATTTTGTCGAAAAGGTTAAAAAGGACCTTGTTTTGAAAACGACGGAAAGATTCCTTTATAAACCTCTTATAAAAAGTCAAATAAGGGTATAAATGACTTTAACCCATATTCTTGTAAATAACAAATATGTTTTGAAATACATTTTGAAGAAACATGAATGTGGATGATAAAGAGATCCCAGTAGATTATTACGTATAAACAACCTCGAATAATGAAGAGATTGTGAAATAACCCTTACCTTGTACTTTTCCTTTGTTGGGGTAGGTTAACCTCCTGTATAATGGTGAAATAATTGTTATTAAATTATACAAGAATCATATTCATTAATATGATATCATATATGATCTTTTAACATTGCTTTATTAATAATATTTTAGTATTATCGTCGTTTCGGGTGATAATCGATTCGTTCTTCTTAAATGTTTGGTTACGTAAGACATGTTTGTAATGGATATATTATATCTTATTCATAATCAGAATGATATTAACATTATTTTTAACCCTAAAATGAGAATAATACTTGAATGGATATGATGGAGAATGAATCTTATCGCGTTCGTGGAGACGATAGTCCGTACGTACGCACGAACGCTACTTCCATTTAATTTTTATTTTAAAAGAATCAAATCCAAATGATACATAGGTATATTACTATTCCAGTATAATATAATATTTTATATATGTTACTTAAGTTCATTAACACCATCCTTTATACGTTCCATGTGTGGTATGAACGAGTCATAACATTTTAAGGGGGCGGTAGTCCGCACTTCCTCAAATGAAATTATCGTATGTATATACAACATGAAACGAATAATGGTATGAAATAAAATGGAATTACAGAAGCTTATATATAAAATATATATCATTAATATCATATTTAATTACAGTGCCATCATAATGGCCACCATGAGAGGTGGTAAGATTTATTTGAACAATCATCGTTTCGTGAGGCGTTAGTTTGCCATCCACAGAAACATTATGTTCATCATCCATTAGATGAAGTTGTGTGTATGTGTAGTTTGAATCCTTCTTATAACAACATCCTAGTATATTGAGGATACTGGTGTTGTTAGAAAAGAAAGGAAATAAAAAGATTTTGGGGTTTGGAGAAGCAAAATAAATGAAAATACTTTAAGAGAAATTGTTACCTTTAATTTAGGTAACTCACTTTGGTTGGAACCAAAGGACTTCTTGAAATGCTTTCTGCCTAAGGGGAAGCTACAAGGAGGAGGAGAGGGATGTTGGGAGCTTAGTTGGGCAGAGTTTGGACGAGCCAAGTGGCTTGAGAGGTGTGAGGAAAAGAGAAGGAGGAGTGCCCTTTTATAAGAGGGGTGAAGGGCACCTTTGGAAAAGCTAGAAATATTAATTTATAATAAATTCATATTCGGTTTCCAAAGGCTCCAAAGTTGACTATTAAAAGGATGAGGTAGGGATAGGTCGAAAACAACTCATCCAATAGAATTTAGACAGGTTTGGGTACTTATATTAACCTTATCTTTAAGTATTAACTCTAAGTTAATTAGTTTCACTTTTACAATGTCTCTTTGTATTTTTATATAATATGGTTAATAAACTTACTATATACATCCAAGCGACCCCCAAGTGGTCCATTAATGATTAACCTATCATAATATAAGTTTCTTGGCCGAACCTTAGATTTTTAGGAATTTAATATCAATTAATAATATAATATTTGTTTTAAGAACTCTTTTATGTCAATTTTGACACTATTCAATAGTTGATTTTTGTGAAACTCATAACAGATTGATTACTTCAAAAAAAGTCAATTAAATCAATCCTAATATATCATATTATCCTAGAAAATTATTTTAATTCATTAAAAGTTACATATTATATTTATTTGGGTATTTATAATATCAATTATTTTAATTTTTCACTATTATAGTAATTACTGCATCATCATTGTGTCATAAATAAAATAACTTATTTAATGTCTAAAAATTATAAATAAAATATCATTATGTAGGAAATCGTTTTATCTTTCTAATGAATATTTATAATCGAAAATCCAACATGTATAACCCTATGTAAAAATTGTTCTTATAAAAGATGTAAGCTTATGCCATTTTTATTTTTATTTAAGCTTTATTAATATAATGTGTCATTATCACTTACAAGTGGATCCATGGGGTCCCAATATTGACACAAAGATTCCCATGGTCGACCATGTATCAACCAATAGGGTTAAGACACGTTTTAGGGTAATTTAGTATTATTATAATATTATTTTTTTAACCCTTATTTACCGGATTTACCCTTAACCATGGTAAATAAAATATTTACCGCAGTAATTATTCAAAATGTCTAAAAATAAAAGTTACCTATTTACACAATTTGAACATCCTGATTCCAAATATGGAATCCATTTTTCTAAATTCAAAACACAGAAGTGGCAGAAATTAATTTAAAATTAATTCCCGCTGTCAAAACAAAAAGCGTGTTTTTAAGAGATAATAACTATCAAAAGATTGACACTTGTTTATGTTCGGTTTAATTGTAAAATTATGTCCAATGACCAACATTATATTAAATGGTAAAAATATATTCTAAATATACTTTAAAACCACTCAAATTCATAATTTATCACTATTAATTATTTTGATTAAAAAAGTTGTTTTTTAATTAAAATTTAGTAATTTTCACTATTCATCAAAATATAAAAGTTATCCGAAAAGTACCAAAATTTCACCCTAGGATAATTTCAATATTCCGAATCCAAAAATGAAGTCCATTTTGAAATATAAAATATATATGATTTCAAAAAGTAGGTATAACTATTCACAACGGCTAGTTTAATTAGTTGTGGTGTGTGTTAGAACTCGAGGTTGCGTACAACACACGTTATCGCATTATTCGAAGGGAAACGTACCGTGGAAGCTTGGGGTGTTTCATTTTAATTTTTTGATTTCCCCATTTAGTCAAAAAGTTTAAAATATTGTATTTAAAAAGGTTTCACTATTAGAAGTTGATAAAAGTGAAATACTGAAAATGAATCTGTTCTTGCAATATGACTAAGAAACTCATAATAGGGATTCTAAAATTATAAGGATTATATAAAGTTCAAAATGTAGTTAATACTATTCATGACCTCTTTTAATGGTTTGATTGAACTCGGTGTTGCGTGTGGTGCAAGTTATTGAATTATTTTTAAGAAATAACACACTCTGAAATCCTAGGGTGTTACATTCTCCCCTCCTTCAATAAATTGCGTCCTCGCAATTTGAAATTGTTCTTCGAAAATAAAAGGTTGAAAGTAGAAAATATATTTGTGGGAAAACCCACATCGGAAATTGGGTTACTAAAATTTAGTCTTAATATGAGGAAAAGAGAAATGAAAGGGTCACCACCAAATTATGATCTCGATTAGGAGAACATTGGTGGCAATTAGAGACATATAATTGGAGGAAAAACGTAAATATTTATAGGTAGTGATTGAGGTCATCAATCACAAACAAGTATAAAATTGAGGTCCTTAAACTTATCAATCTATGATGATTTGAAGTACCATCGGTTCAACAAAATATAGGGTATTGGGACAACACATTTTTGACATTTCAAAATATCTTAGTTGAAATCCCTCATCGAAAAATGAATTAATGAGGTCTCTATTTAAAATAAAGAGTGGAAAGTATGAAGATTACCGAAAATAACACATACTAGGGTTCCATGTAGGAAAATATGGATATGGAAGAGAAATCTAACCATCAATTATCTGATGGAGAGTGGTAGAGAACATGGCTATGAAAAGGCCAACAATCCCAAAGCCATAAATTTGTGATGATTTAAGGTACCATCTAGGACAACATTTTTGTTCTAAGTTCCTTTTATTAATGTTGAGGAATTTATTTATGAGATTGGCTAAGATCATAAGGAGATATACTTACATTATAATTAGAGTTTTATCCATTAATAAATTTCTACCACAAACTCATCTTTCACTCTAAAAGATAATAGAACGTAAAAAAAAATTTCTATTTATACTATTCGTACAGGGTTCCAAAATAAATGAATTTATAATTCATCTACCAGATCTTTAAAAAAAACTACATTATTTAATCCAATACATCTCGTGGGCCAGTGGTAGGTGATACACCCTTGTCTCCCTTCGGTTGCGGGTTCAAGTCTCGCAGCCTTGCCGGACGCGACGGGTTGCCGCCCGACCTCCGGGTTGTCCTTTTATGGCAATCCAAAATAATCCAAACTAGAACTATCCAAAATACTTCTGTCCAAACTCATAGTCCAACATTTATAAGGAAGGTAAGAATAATGTAGATCCTCTTTACCCCATAATAGCATATGAATACCATCATCTTGTATTCTTTTAATACACTGAAACATCCTGAATTACCATATTCCTTATTGATTACATTCATGCTCCCCTATTCCATATAGAATGATGGATATACTTCATCAATCCAAAAATGTTTTAAACCCCAATAATAATGGAATATACAGATCATTAATCAGTTCCAAGGTAGTCAAGAATATCCAATATAATTTATCCAAATCCATCATGTATTATTCTAAAATCACTAACTCGGTATCAGAACCATATTATGGTTTATCTTTCTCTCAACCATATATTTTCCAAAAATTTATCCTGCTATTGAGTCACTTTTCTTTGTTCCACACAATCTCATGTCCTTAATGAAATAGTACTGCAGTACAATCCTTATATACTCCATAATTATTATATCAAGTACATTGTTGATACAATACTCAATTGACATAATCAACATAAGAACTCTAATCATTCCTCTTCATCTATGGTAGTATCATAACTTGATTATTATCCAATAACATCATTTGCGGTATAGTCTGATGACTGGGACATAGGTTCGCGTAGTGTCCAAACTCCTTGCAAATGAAGCATTGTACATTTAAAACCATTTTCTTACCCTTGCAGTCACGTACTTTGTGCCCTTTTCCTCCACACTTATAACAAACTCCCATTCCTTTCAGGAAAGTTCCAGGGTGTTTCTTTCCACAGTTACCACATATGGGAAAATTCTTCTTTTCCTTCTTCCCTTTATCCATCTTTCTATCTTCCACCCTTTTCTTCTCTTGCTTCCCTTCAAAGCCATAGGACTCAGTAAACTCTTTACTTATCAACACATGATATTATTTCTTCATATGATGATAATACATGGGAGACTATTTCTCTTATAAATTCTAGCTTAAGACCATGAAAGATATGATCCTTCCTTCTCTTTGGATCATGTGCATTTCTGGAGTTCTCATTCCTTCTACTGGGCACCATTTCTAAACAATGGCATACACTAGATCAGTTTATGAATCAAAATACATAATCCCATACTTATAAAACACTTAACATAAATTGAACTATTTATGGATATAATCCATAATCATAAAAATGTCTCCTTTGAGGATGTATATACTCATAAACCCTTCATAATGATTTGTAAAGAAAATGAGAGTTATCCTAAGCATATCCCCCGGGAGTGTCGTAACCAAGAGTGCAGCAAGGCCCGTTGTCGTGCACCAGTTCCCGTTCGAGTCTAGCTCAAAGCGGTGTTTTCGGGTTTTACCCCTAGGTACATCTGTGCCAGAGCCGCCTCTACCTGCTCGTATCCAGACAGGGATGTATTGCTCAGAAAACTCACAAAATCTCTACAATACCAAAATTCTAGGAAGTTCTTTTACACTAATCCTCAAAGTTCATCTTAGGTCTACGTGCTCTAATCAGAGTTTATCTAAATCTAGCTTCCAAGGTTTGTACTAAACTTCCTCTGATACCAACTGTAACGCCCCGACTCCAGCTACCCAGAGTCGGTGCATTAATTACATAACATTGGCATGATCACAATAAAGATCAAATCTCGAAAGACCGATTGGTTTAGTAGCCTTGGAAACAGTAGATATATTCATAAGTTTTACATTACATCATAAAATGAGAAACTAATACAACAACATAATGTTCCACAATCCACACTATTAACCCCTCATAAAATCCCTGCAGGTCATTCATAACTTACTTCTTCACATCCTGGGAAAAATAAAACATAGAAAAGGGGTGAGCTCAAATGCCCAGTAAGGATAACAATATAGTAGAACATTCAAAATAAGCATAAAAATTTAAGGCAATTCATTACTAAAACAAAATCCTTTAAACTTGAACTTCAACATAGTATGGCAAAAGTAAAATGAAATAATGCCATTTACTTATTCACATGGATATTCTACTAATCGAATAATCACATGCAAAAATCAATAACCACTTTCATAATGTTGGAATTCATAATTTCAAACGTTAATTTCATTGTCTAGGCCTCATCCCAAGACCTAGGGGTTACTTCTAACCGGAACCCAACCCGGAGTGCCTCTAATAACCGGACACCAACCCGGAGTGCCTCTAATAACCGGGCACCAACCCGGAGTACCTCTAATAACCGGAGACCAAACCGGAGGGCTTACATTTACCAGTCCCTAACCTGGAGGGCTTAATTTAACCAGTCCCCAACCTGGAGGGCTTACTTTAACCAGTCCCCAACCTGGAGGGCTTACTTTTACCGGTCCCCAACCCGGAACATACTTGTTCAGCACATTCATCTGAAGAAAAGTTTGAAATATAACATAAACATTCGGATTAAAAATAACTTCTGAAATGTCAACACTTTAAACATAAACCATGAGTGATATAAAAATAGCACATCCACAATCAAACATAACTCATTCGATACAATATGGAAGATTGTATTGTATCACATTGACCTCAATCAAGAATAATGAAGGATGTTGACATAGATGAAATCAAATTTTTTAAAGAAATATCTCCTTTTACTTTTGAAATCATTTAAAAATAAAACATTTTCTTGAAAATATTCTTATAAGCTTGTAAGGAAAGATTTGAATATTTTATAACGGCGAAAAATAACTGCACCCGCCGTATAAGTTAAAAAAAACATTCTTACCTTAATTTTGTCGAAAAGGTTAAAAAGGACCTTGTTTTGAAAACGACAGAAAGATTCCTTTATAAACCTCTTATAAAAAGTCAAATAAGGGTATAAATGACTTTAACCCATATTCTTGTAAATAATAAATATGTTTTGAAATACATTTTGAAGAAACATGAATGTGGATGATAAAGAGATCCCAGTAGATTATTACGTATAAACAACCTCGAATAATGAAGAGATTGTGAAATAACCCTTACCTTGTACATTTCCTTTGTTGGGGTAGGTTAACCTCCTGTATAATGGTGAAATAATTGTTATTAAATTATACAAGAATCATATTCATTAATATGATATCATATATGATCTTTTAACATTGCTTTATTAATAATATTTTAGTATTATCGTCGTTTCGGGTGATAATCGATTCGTTCTTCTTAAATGTTTGGTTACGTAAGACATGTTTGTAATGGATATATTATATCTTATTCATAATCAGAATGATATTAACATGATTTTTAACCCTAAAATGAGAGTAATACTTGAATGGATATGATGGAGAATGAATCTTATCGCGTTCGTGGAGACGATAGTCCGTACGTACGCACGAACGCTACTTCCATTTAATTTTTATTTTAAAAGAATCAAATCCAAATGATACATAGGTATATTACTATTCCAGTATAATATAATATTTTATATATGTTACTTAAGTTCATTAACACCATCCTTTATACGTTCCATGTGTGGTATGAACGAGTCATAACATTTTAAGGGGGCGGTAGTCCGCACTTCCTCAAATGAAATTATCGTATGTATATACAACATGAAACGAATAATGGTATGAAATAAAATGGAATTACAGAAGCTTATATATAAAATATATATCATTAATATCATATTTAATTACAGTGCCATCATAATGGCCACCATGAGAGGTGGTAAGATGTATTTGAACAATCATCGTTTCGTGAGGCGTTAGTTTGCCATCCACAGAAACATTATGTTCATCATCCATTAGATGAAGTTGTGTGTATGTGTAGTTTGAATACTTCTTATAACAACATCCTAGTATATTGAGGATACTGGTGTTGTTAGAAAAGAAAGGAAATAAAAAGATTTTGGGGTTTGGAGAAGCAAAATAAATGAAAATACTTTAAGAGAAATTGTTACCTTTAATTTAGGTAACTCACTTTGGTTGGAACCAAAGGACTTCTTGAAATGCTTTCTGCCTAAGGGGAAGCTTCAAGGAGGAGGAGAGGGATGTGGGGAGCTTAGTTGGGCAGAGTTTGGACGAGCCAAGTGGCTTGAGAGGTGTGAGGAAAAGAGAAGGAGGAGTGCCCTTTTATAAGAGGGGTGAGGGGCACCTTTGGAAAAGCTAGAAATATTAATTTATAATAAATTCATATTCGGTTTCCAAAGGCTCCAAAGTTGACTATTCAAAGGATGAGGTAGGGATAGGTCGAAAACAACTCATCCAATAGAATTTAGACAGGTTTGGGTACTTATATTATCCTTATCTTTAAGTATTAACTCAAAGTTAATTAGTTTCACTTTTACAATGTCTCTTTGTATTTTTATATAATATGGTTAATAAACTTACTATATACATCCAAGCGACCCCCAAGTGGTCCATTAATGATTAACCTATCATAATATAAGTTTCTTGGCCGAACCTTAGATTTTTAGGAATTTAATATCAATTAATAATATAATATTTGTTTTAAGAACTCTTTTATGTCAATTTTGACACTATTCAATAGGTGATTTTTGTGAAACTCATAACAGATTTATTACTTCGAACAAAGTCAATTAAATCAATCCTAATATATCATATTATCCTAGAAAATTAGTTTAATTCATTAAAAGTTTCATATTATATTTATTTGGGTATTTATAATATCAATTATTTTAATTTTTCACTATTATAGTAATTACTGCATCATCATTGTGTCATAAATAAAATAACTTATTTAATGTCTAAAAATTATAAATAAAATATCATTATGTAGGAAATCTTTTTATCTTTCTAATGAATATTTATAATCGAAAATCCAACATGTATAACCCTATGTAAAAATTGTTCTTATAAAAGATGTAAGCTTATGCCATTTTTATTTTTATTTAAGCTTTATTAATATAATGTGTCATTATCACTTACAAGTGGATCCATGGGGTCCCAATATTGACACAAAGATGCCCATGGTCGACCATGTATCAACCAATAGGGTTAAGACACGTTTTAGGGTAATTTAGTATTATTATAATATTATTTTTTTAACCCTTATTTACCGGATTTACCCTTAACCATGGTAAATAAAATATTTACCGCAGTAATTATTCAAAATGTCTAAAAATAAAAGTTACCTATTTACACAATTTGAACATCCTGATTCCAAATATGGAATCCATTTTTCTAAATTCAAAACACAGAAGTGGCAGAAATTAATTTAAAATAAATTCCCGCTGTCAAAACAAAAAGCGTGTTTTTAAGAGATAATAACTATCAAAAGATTGACACTTGTTTATGTTCGGTTTAATTGTAAAATTATGTCCAATGACCAACATTATATTAAATGGTAAAAATATATTCTAAATATACTTTAAAACCACTCAAATTCATAATTTATCACTATTAATTATTTTGATTAAAAAAGTTGTTTTTTAATTAAAATTTAGTAATTTTCACTATTCATCAAAATATAAAAGTTATCTGAAAAGTACCAAAATTTCACCCTAGGATAATTTCAATATTCCGAATCCAAAAATGAAGTCCATTTTGAAATATAAAATATATATGATTTCAAAAAGTAGGTATAACTATTCACAACGGCTAGTTTAATTAGTTGTGGTGTGTGTTAGAACTCGAGGTTGCGTACAACACACGTTATCGCATTATTCGAAGGGAAACGTACCGTGGAAGCTTGGGGTGTTTCATTTTAATTTTTTGATGTCCCCATTTAGTCAAAAAGTTTAAAATATTGTATTTAAAAAGGTTTCACTATTAGAAGTTGATAAAAGTGAAATACTGAAAATGAATCTGTTCTTGCAATATGACTAAGAAACTCATAATAGGGATTCTAAAATTATAAGGATTATATAAAGTTCAAAATGTAGTTAATACTATTCATGACCTCTTTTAATGGTGTGATTGAACTCGGTGTTGCGTGTGGTGCAAGTTATTGAATTATTTTTAAGAAATAACACACTCTGAAATCCTAGGGTGTTACAGAAAAAGTTATCTTCATTATGTTATGTTGACCTTCTTTATAAATTTTGGATAGTGAGTTTGAACAGATGTATTCTAGATAAGTCTAAAGGTTATCATGGATTTATTAGGACATAAAATACCATGTTCTATGGTTAAAAATTTTAATATGGTTATTTTTGTATTGAAAAAAAATGACATCCCAGAGGTTGGGTGAAAAATAGTCGCATCCAGAAACACTACAAGACATGAACCCGCATCCAAAGGATGATAAGGGAGAATCACTTACCACTGGCCTATGTGATGTCCTATTTTTTATAATGTAGATTTTTAAAATTCTGACAAATGACTTATAAATTCATTATTTTTGGAAGCCTATATTATTAGGATAAATAAATGATTTTTGAATTCTATTATCTTTTGGATTGAATGATGAGTTTGTGGTAGAAATTAGTTAAAGGATGAAACTATACATATAATGTACATATATTTTTATCTTAATCTATGAAGATACTAATTCATAAACTTTAGGGTGGCGATCTTGAAACAAAATAATCTTTTATCATAATACCTTATGTTTTGTTCATCCGATGATATTTTAAATCATCGTAGATTGATGACTTTAAGGCCGTCAATTTTACACAATATTACAATTGATGACCTCAATCACTCCCAATAAATATTTATGTTATTTTCACCAACAATGTGTCTATAATTTCCACAAATGTTCTAATATTTGAAACCCTAATTTGGTGGTGGCTTTTTCATTTCCCTTTCACTATTATTAAGTCTAAGTTTTATTAACCCTATTTTTGATGTGGGTCTTCCTCAAAGGTACATTATATTTTTAACTATTAATTTTTAAAGAACTATTTAAAACTTTTAGGACACAATTTATTGATGCGGGGTAGAATGTGACACATCAGGATTTAATAGTATGTTATTTATTTAATTTATTTCAATTACATGCACGACACACAACATTAAGATTGAGCACACAACATCTTACCAAACTCATCTTTCAAAAAGTGGTTATTAAGAGTATTAACTTCATATGGAATTTTATATAACAAATATAAATTTATCATCCATATTATGTATTTATTAAACATAATATATGATCAAATTAAATATTTCAGATTAAAGATTTATTTTTCAAAAAATGCAATTTTACTGCCTTTTAATGGTGAATGCCTTTTAAATCAAATATTTGACACTATTAAATATTCAATTTGACAAGATAGGATTATTCATTAGAATAATAAAATACAAGTATATATTGGATACAATTTTGGAATTTTTTGGATAACTTACATACTTTGATAAATAGTGAAAAATACTAAATTTTAATTGAAAACAACTTTTTAAATAAAAATAATTTTTATTGTGGAATTATTAATTTGAGCAGTTTTAACGTTTAATTGGATTATATTTTTATAATTTAATATAATTTAGTTCATTATAATTAATTTTACATTTAAATAGGACATAAACACGTGCGAAACGTTTTTTGTTTTATACTTTTTAAATACATGCTTTTTGGTTTTAACAATGAGAATTAATATTAAATTATTTATGAACCTTATTTGTTTTGAATTTGGTAAAATAGGCTTCATTTTGGTATTTGGAATATCAAAATAATTTAATGGTGAAATTTTATTTTTTTATCAAAACATTAAATATTTGATGAATAGATAAAATACTGCATTATTGTTTAAAATCGACATTCCTATAAATAATTATTATTTTTATATAAATTTATTTTAAATTAAAAATAGATAAATAATACCTATGTTAGTCCAATTTAATTTATTAGAGTCATTATATATTATGATTATATATATATATATATAATTTTATTGAACTTTTATAAGTCTTTTACCCACCTTCTAGGCACATTTGCAAATTTTTGTAAAATATAATTTTAACCCTTCAATTAATTTAATTTCTAAAATCCAGGATACATGGTTTTTATCATTAACTATACTGTGGATCAATCAGATGATTTTTTTTGGTTAATAGTACCTTTTGAATTTTATATTCCATGGTTAAAAGTTAATATGGAAATTAAAAATAAAAATGATATTATAATTAACCTAAGATTAAGACATTTATTATTATTTATACCAAAATAATCTGTCGGAATAAAATATGATATTCTTTGATCCACTTGTATAAGATTAATACATTTATTATTATTTTATTTAAAGAAGCGTAAAAGGTGTTAAATTCAAATATTAATAACATAAACATTTTTATTGAAGTGTTATTAAAATGATAATTTAGACCATAAATATTTTAATTAGTAAGTTAAAAAATATCCTACATCATGGTATTTTATTTATATTTATTTGACCTTAAATAATTAAAATAATTTATTACACAATGACGATGCAGTAATTACATTATTAATAAAAAATTAAAAAAAATAACATTACAAAAATCCAAATAAATGTAAATTCGGAATTTTTATGTATAAAACTAATTTTATAGGTTAATATAACTTGTAATTATTAATTTTTATTATCTTTATTGATGTAATCAGATTTTTTTGAATTTTAAAAAATACTAAATAATGTCAAAATTGAAATAAATGAGTTTTTAAAACAAATACTATTTTATTAAATAGAATAATATTCCCAAAAAATTTAAGGATTGGCCAACATAGTTATATAATGATAAATATTCCATTAATTAACCACTTGGGGTTGACATGGAATCTTATAGTAAATTTATTGACCATGAAATATAAAAATAGAATAATACATTGTAAAAGTTAATTTATTTAAATAAGAGCTAAATCAAAAATATAACGTTAATATGCAGACTTAAATGCTCAAAAACCTATTGGTTGATGGTATTTAGAACTATTACCACCTTAGCCTCGAAATAAATCTATTTGGAGACATTATAATCTAAAAAGTGTTTAGCAATAATCTAATATTTAATGCTTTTCCTAAAGTGAACCTCACCTCACTTATAAAATGGTACTTTACCATCTCTCAAAATCACTCATACAAAGCCATTTTGCAAGGTCGAAACCAAATCAAATAACCATCTAATTACCCTCACTTCATCATAGGGGCCTTACTTTTATCCTAAAGCCTACCTAATGATCCATTTTGATAAAATCAAAATGAATCACTAGAAAAATATGTTATTATTTCATTACCTTTTTAAAAGTTCCATTCTTCTTCCACTTCCAAATTCACTGTTGTTTCCATATAAAAATAAGATCTATAGTTACATCAACATAATTCAATGTTATTATAAATATGTTACAAAAATGTTTATTATTATATCCTTTCAATGAATGAAAAAGTCTCCATATGTGCAAACGTACGGCTTATCGTCTCCACGTAGTGGTGATGTTTTTCATTAAACATTTCATTATTTGGATATGTATAATAATGAGTATAAATGATTTATATATTAAATATAAAATTTTTATAATTATTTATATATTATATAACATGCAATTAGATATGATTTAACCATCAATAAAATGATATTGTCACTCGTTCATACATATGACTTACCCATTCCCCAACGCGATGAGATTCATCATCAATGTAGACCATTCAAAAAATTTAAAAAATATAAAGATATTAATTAATTATGAGATATGTGAAATAATATTTCTACTTGTATAATATATATTTATGTAGATAAATATATGTCATTTACTTAATTCCATATTATACAATTAAAAACAAAAACAATGTTCACTCATACGTACAATCTACCATCTCTATGAACGGTGTTTCCATTTAATATATCTATCTATTATACATATTTATATATTGGAAGTATGTAAATCATGAACTATGTGATATGATCATGAATAAAATGTTAATGTAGATATGATAAGGAAATCGATTATTGCTTGAAATGATACTCTAACAGGGATACTATTATTAAATGGTTTGTATAAAGTCATAAATGAATCATATACGATATCATAAATATTAATATGGTCATGGAATAATTTAATAACATACTATGGTCATTATATAGGAGGATAAATGTACCCTCGAAGAAAAGAAATAACAAGGTAAGGGTTAATTATATAGTCTCATTATTATCCTAGATTGTTTTTGTTTACATATTTACTGTGATATTTTTATCATCCATATCCATGTTTAACAAAAATGTTTTTGAAATGAATATTTTATAGTTTCTTTTAAGGGAATATTTAGAAAGATTGTTATTTTAAATAATTTAATTATTAATTTCTCAAAAAAATTTAATTAACGTCTATGTATTAAAAATGTTATTAAGTATTAATTTTTAGGGACATGATTATATTAAATTGTCAATTCCTTTCAAATGTTTCGTTGTTGTATGTGAGGCATTGATTCAAAAAAATATCTTTCAATGACTTCATTTAAAATTTTGTGACTTATAAATGATTTCAAAAATAAGGATATTTCTCTCGAAGAGTTTTATTGATCATTTTCAACTATGTCAACATACATTAATAGATATTATTCTTAATTGATGTTTATTTTTTATAATACCATATTATATAATTTATTGAATGGTTTATGCTATGTTGGACTGTGTATGTTCTATTTCTATACCATTAATTGTTTATGGTAATAGTATTGACATTTCGTATGCCAGATTTAGTTCAAATATTTATGTTATGTTTCAAAATATTTATATAAGAAATGTATTGGAATTAGTATATGACGGATGGAGACTTCTATAGCTCCTCGATTCATCGGTAGGCCTCTTGAGAGAAACTAGTGTCTTGGCACAAGGCCTTGAAAAAAAATTAATTTATAGTCACAATATAAGGACTTACCTATGTGGTTATGATGTCCGGCATTACGCATTCCTATATTATGAAATTAGTTATTACAACTGATTATTAGACTAGTAGAATATCCATGTGCATGTTTATATGATATTTTTAGATTTAATTTTTCCATATTATGTTCACGATTATGTTTAATAAGTATTTGGTGTTTATACTTCATGCCTAAAAATTTTAAAGCATTATCCAAATTTTAACCATTACATAGAATCTGAGCTCATCCCATTCTAATGTTTTTGTTTCCCAGGATGCCACAAAGTTTATTATGATTTATATGTAGGTTTAATCTAGAAGAATAATGGAATTCACAATGGATTTGTTAATATTTTTTTGTGAATGTGTAATGTAACATTAATTTATGAAATCTATTTTCCATGACTGTTAAACTTTTCTGTCCTTCGGGACATGATTATTATAATCATACCAATGTATTAAAATAGTGCACCAGCTCCAGACATCTGGGAGCAGGGAGTTACACTTGAAAGATCCGTTGAAAATGGGGGAATTCATCCCCCCTCTACTTATCCTACATTCCCCATGTCGAGGGGAAAACTGAAAGAACACATGGTCCCCAACCTCAAATTCAAAGGGCCTTCTCCTACCAGCGGCAGATAAATTCTTCCAGTACTGTGCTTCGTTCATCCTCTTATGGTCATGTTATACCTCATTTTTTATAATCTTGAAAACATCTGAAAAAACAGCTGCCTCACCATCTTCTTTTAAGTAAAAAGTTTAATAAAAGGGTCCTCTATATAAATATTACAATTGAGGCACTCTAATGGAAGAATGATGGGTATTATTTTAAGAAAAAATCTACCAGGTGAATGTGTCCTACCCATAGTTTTCCAATGTACAGAACACATGGAAAACAAATTTCCACCAATGTTTGAATGGTCAACTCTATCTACACATCTGTTTGAAGTTGGAAAGCAGTGTAGAGGAAGAACTGAGTTCCAAAATCATTATAAAATACCCTCCATAATCAATAGGTAAAAAATATATTTGTGTCTAAGTTAATGGATCTTTGAACCCTATAAAGTCACACCACATCATTCACATACATCTTTGCTAAGGAATCCACTGTGCCCGTCTCCATGATCGATCAGAAGTGAGTTGATTTCTTCAATTGATATACTACTACTTAAATTGAATCACATACTCTCTAAGCCAAAGGCGATCCTTTGATGAAATCAATTGATATTTAATCTAGAATCCACTAAGGGATATATTAGGGTATAAATAATCCATTGGTAACACAGTGCACAACCATCACCTGATGGAACACAAGGATCTTTTCAACAATCTCCACAATTGCTTATTTCATCCAAGGCCACTAAAACTTTTTCGTCAATCCACAATTAATCTTCCTAACTTCTAGGTATACAAATAATTGTGATATATGAATCTAATGGTGAAATAACCCACACATCATCACTGGAAGAAATAGCTTCTCATGGAACAACATAAGATTCTAACCATCCTCCGACCATCTCTTCAGAGCATCGCCCATGGAAATGTGATCACTCATTAATAATACCTCCATGTCTCCCCACTGAGACTCATCCACAATCTTCTTCAAAGATGAATTCACCATCATATGAATCATATATTCTCTACCACCATCGGTTCCTACATCTATGTACAAGGTAGACACCCCCTCCATCACATCTCAATTGTCTTCAAATTTCCAAAATACGTAATTATATGACTTCAATCTCAATTTTTCGTCAATAAGATTCAATATTCTTGATATTTATGAGATCTAAAAATATTAATATTGAAGAAAATCCATCCACCTGCACTCTAGCAAGTTTTGATCTCACATGGAAAATATTTACCTCATGATCAAGGGATCTATAAAGACCATAAAGAGATCCATATTGAGGAAATGTATCCACACAATTATTGCAAACATGATCAATTCGAAATTTAGATCAAGGGTATAATATTAATGTTCATGGAAATATTCCATCCTTGTCCAAAATGAGATCACTCTTAATTGTTGCATAAATCCACATCCCAACTCCAAACTAGATTCATCACAAAACAACATTAACAACAAATATTTGTCATGAAACTTGAATATAATGGCTTTGAACAGCATCGTATTTTGATAGAAAAAAGATTTCTGACACATCTCTCTCAAAATAATGTCATGGTCTATTCTGGTATGTGTTGTGAAAAAATTTGCTTCCTTAAAAAAACTGGTACAAATATCCAATAATAAACATCCTGGATGACAAAACATCAAACCTATAGCACATTCATGGTTGATAACCATGAAAAAAAATTACTCTACCATCAATGAGTCCACTTATACACCGTTTTGAGACACAACAAGACTATGCATATGAACATCCTGTGTGAAATACATTCACATGATAAAATATTCATAGATATTGTGGTATCAAATAATCTCCAAGACAGTTTGGAGATGCTCGAATTGATCCCCATTTAACTGAAGTATATCAAATTTTATTCAATTAATATTAGGATAAACTGGACGAGGAACCTACAAATGAAAGAGTTCATATTTCTAATGAACATGACTAGTGTGTTCGTAACACCGAATGAAATAACCAAATTTTCAAAGTTCCCATATATACACAAAAAAATTTCATCACGATTTCACCCAAATTTCCCCTCATCTGGTGATACAAAAGCCACATATCGATCTTATAAAACCAAAATTTTCCGCTCAGTAGGTCAAAAAATCAATTATCCTTGGGAGATGATAACATTTCATGACCCTTAATGGATTCATTTTTTGGTTATCTATTCAATGATATAGACTTAAATCATCAATTTTATAAAATAGAACCAATGCACCCCATAGTGATACAATGTGTCTGATAAATCCCTTTGTCATCAGATCATTAATATGAATCCCTTTCTCTTTTAGCTCAGAAGGATCCATCCAATAATAATCAATCGAAATCAAATTATTATCGAGGTGTATTTCTATAAAAAATCAACGTAATGTTAACGAAGAAAATTGAAAACTATTTTGGGGAAAATATACAATAACACTAAAAAAAGTATTAGAATACCCACTATCCAATCATACAACGATTCAACGAATTTCTTGTCCAACATGGAATAAATGGGATTCACATATAGACTTCATGTTAGACAACTCCACAACCCAAAAAAATCCAAATAATGGTCATCTAATTATGTAAACAAAAATCTTCTCTGGAATCATTTTAAAATAGAATTCACAAAGATACACCATTTGATGCTATGTATTGCACTATTGGGATTAATTTGTAGCATGAAGAGACCACACTAGATTGATGCGGCCCCAACATCAGTCTTTATAACTGAAGAAAATAAAAATGGTTGGTTAGACCTCTAACTAGAATAATTAACACCAGGGTGATATAATGTATCCCTATGAAATGTCACATAGTATGGGCTAGAGTTGTCTAAACAATGGAGTGAGAAATTCCTGAATTGTACATGGTAATCATTAGAGTACTGAAGAAACAGATCATACGTCGGATGATCTCCAACCCTATTGGGACTACTACCTCTATGGAGTGAAACATCACACACCTAGCTCCATTGACCCTCCACTAATGATCGCCTCCCCATCCATGCTGGGGTTGAGGTCCTTGATGGAATCCCTAAGGATGGCATCCACCTACCCTATATCCCCTCAGTAGAGTAGGAGCCTGTTGTCCATTCTGATGAAACGTACTGGCCGACAACAGTTGTTGAAGTTGTTGTTGAACCTTCCAACCACCACCATACTATGATTGAACTAGTTACTAACATGGAAGGTTCTTCTGTCCTCCACATTTAAAAAGCCGTAATCCCAAGACAACGAGATAAGAATGATGACATATGTATTAAAACCCCAACTACTATAGTTGACTCCCTGCTGGTCGAAGCCTGGATGATCTTGATACCAGAGGCCCACTGGTGACAACCATACAATTTAAAAAACTTGGAAATCTCCCCTATCATGATAAACCTCTCCCTGAGTTAATCAATTCCACTTCCTCACCCTTCTTATAAACCTCTATGTATGTTTCCAAGGATAAAAAAGTAACTACATTCTGAAGAGAGAAATAAAGTTCCTCTTCTATGTGTCTTTCCCAAGACTCCTCATCTGGAAAGAGAACTAGGAAAAATAGAATATATCCTCAAACATGATCCATATATTACTCATTAAGATAATATCATAATGGAGGTATATATTATCTTTCCATTTATCGCCCTTCATATATGAAGAAAGGAATTCCACACAAAACACTTTCTTATAATCAATCAACAGAACATCACCCTCATTTCTCTCCCCCAGGTAAATAGTACACCATGGAAACATAAGCCCCTAATCTGACTAACCTCTAATGGAACCCAGTACTCGATCATAGCATGTATCAAGTTTAAATTCTTCACTATGACTTCAATAAAACTCTATTATTTGTTATTTCAAATAATGACTTTGTACATTCCTAGAGTCTACCACAAAAAATTAGGAATGATATTCTGCTACTGATCATCCTCCCCAACCAATTCAACCTCCATTTAGTCAACTGGGTCAACCTACAGAGCCTCCAATTCTTGATCCACTCATGGACGAGGACCTGGGTGCCATAGCTGAAGGGTAATCAAAGAACTCTTTTACCCAATTAGTATGAAATTTATTTATGATTTATATTAACTCATTATTTGTTAAACTTTTTCCGGAACTCCAAAAACATACAACAAAATGTGTCATTATGATGCATTTATCATTCCAATGGAATCTACCCAAAAATGGTGTACCCACTCTTGGTTTTTGAGTATGCTTAGAGTCTACAAATCAGATAATGGGGGACCTAGAATATCGAGTCTTATTCAGTAATCCATGGCATTTGTCACACACCATGATTTCCTAATATTACTTCCATACAATCCCATGCAATAATATTTGTGACCAACATCAAACTCCATCATATCTCCCAAACATAACATATGATACCGAAGTGTCACAACCCTTCATCTTCAAGAATATGTATGGTATGCAATTTTTTTTCCCATCTGTCATCATGAAAAAAATAGATAATGACCACAATGTCCCGCCTCCAGTTGGCATCGGCCTGGTGACCAACACAAAAGTTATAGAAATTTATCCATATGGGATTCATTACCCTTTTATAGTATTCATGATCGGGATATAAGATGTTTCAACCTAAAAACACATCATTAAACAAATATATAATGAACCCAAACCCAATCATACATACGTATTTAATATAAATAAACTATAAATTCAAAGAAAAAACAATATAATTACAAAAATATAACTAAGAAGAGTCAAAATAAGAGTCCTCAACATTCGAGCTTGAATTGTAAATCCTAATCCACATAATCTCATTGGATACATGAAATATGTTATATATTCTGAGGGTCAGCATACAATCATACTCATTTGAAAATCCGAAGACACGCATGGACAAGTGGGTGATGTATACTAATTATCCTATGAGAAATAGTAAGAAACTCAAAATACCCTTATAAGATATACTATCCACCCCTACCTCAAAAAGAAACTATCAACAAATAACACATGTAATATGATGTAAAACTAGTAATCACATTGATATTTGTTCACCCTACACCACTAAAATTTTGTTAACATCTCATGCCTTATATTGAATATACTACACTACCTTTCTCTTCCACAATCCCCAATGTACCAAATATCCCGCAAACACCTGGTCTAAAAAACCACAACCTCACCCCAAGGACACCTTGGAATAGAAAATGTATCTCATCCTGAAGACAAATTGGAATCACACCTCTCCCACATACACCACTTAATATCACCACCGTCACAACCTTCCTAATGATTATAGGGATACCAATGCCTAGATGAGGGATCATATAATATCTAATAACCATCCATCCATCCATCAACCATGATGTTGGGAAAAGACACCATCAACAATAATAATCATTGTGTTCGACATGTAGTTCTGAACATTGGTGGGGTGCATATAGAAATAACAAGGAACTGCTTGTATATATATATAGGCACCTAACATTATACATAACCTATGTGTTTTCAAAACAATAACCACCCTATAACAAAACATACCTTGTTTCCAACCCTACATGTAGTACCATAATGAATGTCTGTCACTTCTATGAATCGATAAATAAATGCTCCTTCACTACATGTCAAAACTCAAAACACAACCAAACAAATTCATTTAACAAATTTTCATTCTTCATTATCAATTCAATTATTAATTTATTCCATACCTACCATGGAATCTACCAAACACATAACACTACAAGAACATCATAACCAACACATTCTTCAAAAATTCTGTTGTACACTAGGTGAAAGGCCCTTACATGTTATTCAAAAACATAATCCAAATAAAACCACATAAACAATATTTGGTACCCCTACATCACAAAAAAGACCATATCAAGTGAAACAAAACACATCGAGCATGCAGTCCCACTACACAATCCCCTCTCTAGGAAAACAACTCAACCACTACAACCATAATTCTTCATGTTAAGGTATCCCATTCCACATTCATAACTAGTAAAACCCCAAAAAATTTCATCACTACCAAAATCGTTGTCCTCAATGTATAACAACACCACACCCAGCACACCCATTAACATAAACATAACCCAACATGATCTTTAGCCCCAATTTCCAACAACTTCCCAAATGTAGTCCATCTGCATAACATGTTCAATTACATAATCAACCATTCCTGAAAAATGATATTATAGTAACTCACTCATACTGCCCCATACTCAAAACCACAATCCCAGCTATAGAACAACTAGACAATCACAAAACAAATGCTCAAAAATATCTATAAATAGCACACCATCACACCAAACAGAAAGGTGTATTGAAATTTATCATCTCTCGTTCTATAATTCCACATTCATTATTTAGGGGTTAAAACATTACATGTTTTATCCTCCAGATTCCTTTTAATTAAATAGATATACATGGTTTATGTTTTTTCATGTTCAAAAACATTAAACATACGATTTACAACATGTATGCATGAGTACATGGCAGAAATATAGACAACCAATGACCATGATTTTCAATATTATTAAAACTTTATAATTGACAATAGTGTTCAAGGATAAATTATAATACAAATTAATCATTATAATATTATTCTCATCATCACAATTATTACTTTTTTTTTATCATTTTTATTTTTGGGTCTTACTGTATTCACGAAGAGACCTGTGTGCAGTCACACCTGCCTAATGCACGAAATGAATATCGATGATGTGATAACTACTTGGAAAAAAATACAATCAACAATTTAACAATTTAGAAAAATAGAGGGTCACTTGAGTATAACGAATGACTCTATTAAAAAACAAAAAAAAAACTTCTATAGCACATGTTACTGAATCCCCAGGGATGAAAGGTTTTCGGTGCACCAATAGAAAACTGGAGGTTCCAAATGAAGAGAGGATCATAGATTTTAAAAACCCATATCTTATATCAACATAATGGAAACGTTTTGAAATTAAATTTCTGTCACATAATGGTCAAGAATACATTGTTTTACTATATTGATGTCCTCCGAGCATTAGTATATGAAGGATATAATTAATCTCCCCTGAAAATCCTTTAAAAATTATCAAAACATAATTAATCTCGATTTGTGTAAAATAAAATGTATTAGGGGAGAAACTGAATAATGTAGGAAAAATTAGAAATGACTCACCTATTGGGTGATTTACTATAATGAGTCATTGAATGTGAGTCAGTGGCACCTGACTCAACATGTGTGTAACTAACATGACATTCCCACATGAGTTACCAACACCGCTCACTTATGAAACTCACTGATACTCATCATACTAATGCTGAACCTACCAGCGCCACAACCAACTAATGCCTTATCCTACCAACACCTCAAAATACCAACACCACGACCAATCATCACCCAGAGTCATTGATTCCCTAAGTCACTATCACCCTATGTCACTTATTCTATGATACCCATATAATCTATCTATGAAAACCTAATATTTTTGACCACTAGATGAGACTCACTGATGCCTGTTCTATTGACACAACTCACCATTTCCTGACTCACAATATGACAATCTGGAAATTTATTAAATCTCTAAATAAACTATAGTTTCATCTGGGGACACTCCAAACAGCAGTCATTGAAAATATATTATACGACAGTGGTCTGGGACATTACAGTTGATGTATTTATGTATTAAGATTTGAGGATTACATTGTAAAAAATCATTAACAAGATTATATTACATATATTAATGATGAAACCAATATGTATAATTTTAATTTTAAAACATATATATTCCATTATGTTTTATTTTTTTGATCGTTATGAATACCATCATGTGTTCATGTGTATAAGTATTATCATATAATTAATGTTATAGAAACATTGTATGTGATTTTATGTTATTGGATTTTTATGTGACCAATGATATTTAGAAAGATTTTCTTTTTGGGTTTGTATTGAAAAACATTTGATTAGAAAAGAATAATTATTTTTAAAAAATTATATTACAATTTTAAGGATAACATATAAATAGTTTTATGGAAAGATAATTACATATTTGATTAAGTAGAACATCAGGAGTTATAATTGAGGCATGAGATAGTAATGTGTTATGAAATATTAGTTTTTAAAACCAATTTGGTTTTTGAAAAAATAAAGCTGGAATATATTGTTACTATATTGGGGATTTCATTGTCCTTTTGAATGTTTATTTTAGTTATTTTTTATGAAAAAATCATTGTAACTAGAAATTTATGGGAAAGAAGATGATATAGTGGTCAAAATTTAATATAGGATACAATTTTACATTTCTTGTATGTATAAATTCTAAATTCATTACTATAGATGTAAAATTAAATCCTAAAGACCATGAAAAGGATGCCAAGGAAAAAATATTATTATATACCATTCATATTTGTGGATTCAGTGTTCATCAAACAAATTAAATGTGTATTTTTTTAAATCCATAAAATTATATTGATAATTCAATTACTTTTAAACATCGATCTATAACACTCTCAATAATATTTTTTTTAATTTCATTCATTCCCTTTTCTTCACATTACAACAATGTTATCCTATGTGGAAACACTGTACATGTTTTTACATATGCCATTAGTACAACCATTTTTATATTTTCAAGAGTAAATTTTTTTATCCCTTTTTATGATGTAGTATTACAAAATATGTATTTAAAAATATTACAAAATTTATTTTCATGAAAAAATTTAATTTTTATAAATATATATATTTATGGGGGAAACAATAAGATTCTCCAATAATTAAATAGAATAACAATAGGTTCAGTAGTGTATATGACTTGTAACAAAAATTATAAAAGATAATATAATACATCAATATTTTAAAAAGATGAACATATAGTTTAAAATTTTATATAATATATAATAATATAATATATAAAATATTACTTTTCAAATAAATTTTATATCTTTTAAATCCCATTTTACACAAAAACTAGGATTACTTATAACATGATTTTATATAAATATATTATTATTTATATGTGTCCTTTATATACATACCATTGAGTAAGTGGTTATGAATATGTTTAAGTGATTTTATAAAATTACACTGTTTATTAATGTATAAAACATATTTAATGGTTATCTAATAATTAGATATAAAATAAGAAACATTTGGAATAAATATAATTGTTTTCCAAGAAACAATATTTATCTAAAATGATATCAAAATTCACTATGATAATATAATTTAAAATTAATATTAAATAATTTAATAGAATTTAATTTTAAAATTTAAAATTATTTTACATGATAAAAAATCAAAATTATACAAAAAAGGAATTTTTGAATTTTGGAAAAGATTCATTATTTTAAAATTATTGAAAAATGAAAATTTTAATTAAATACTACCCTTTAATTAACATACAATTATATTTTAAGTTATTTTCAATAGTATTATTAGTTAATATATATATAATTGTCAAAAATTGTTTATTTTATTCAATTTCATACTGATTTTTTTTAAATAGTAGAGATATATGATTTTATTTTATCCGGAAATTTTTTTTAATTGCACATATGTGGTATAATTTTATATTAGAATATTCCACTTCTAAGTGTTTTATCAATAATATATATTAAATATTATTATTTAAAATAATTTATACTATCAAATATGGAAAACATAATTTTTTTAATGAGATGATGAAACAAAACAATTGTATGATGTCGTTAATGGGAAATGAGTATAGAAAGGGGGTTAAACTAAAATTTTTTAATAACTAAAAACATAAAAAATATATTTTTTTCTCATATTTATAGATTATATATACTATGGTCAAAATTTACCATTATTTAAAAATTTTCCGTATAAAAATGTGGGTTCATTTTCATCAAAAAAAAATCCAACTATGTCCTCTCCCACACTTATAAAATTCAAAATCCTCTCCCCTCCATTGTAAGCATCAATTACTCATTGAATCTAGACATAACTACACATGTAACATAATTAATTCAATAAAATCATCAAAAATCTCTAGATATATCATAAATTCAACCTACAATGGATTTTGTTTCAATCTTGGAAAATTTGTCTGAATTATTGGTAGTGTTATTTAATCGAGAATTTTATTCTATTTCTTCTTAAAACTATTAAAAAACTATTATGTAAATATTATATAATAAAATATTTATATTCTATATAATTATATTTTTTGTGTCAATGAAATTACATAAAATAATATTCTCTTCCTCCCAACTGCATATAAAATCATTGATTACATGTAGGGCGTACAACTGCCTCACGATCCAAATTTTAATATTTTATATCACTCCATGTAACATTAGAATATAATGATGTATATAATTTTCATTTACTATATTTATTATATAATTATTCTTCAATAATTAAAATTTCATGTATACCTTCATTTATTCCAATGATTGTATAGTCGGACAACTTCGCTCTTGTTTACGGAGGACAACAACCACACGAAGTTACACGATTTTTTCACATATGATTTAAAAGGTTTTTAAAATAGATTAATTTAATAATAATATATTATAATCATTAAATATTTATAGTTATTGATTTTTATTAAATTTTATTCTTTCTTATATTTCCATCCATATAAAATGATAACATCATTCATGTGTATGGTGGACTACCTAGTCATGGAATGATGTGCTTCAATTTTGTAATTTACAATGTCACATGTATTTTATATCTATGTTTATTTTTATATATTATACAATATTAACTATTTATTTTTCATGACAAAATTATAGAATAACATTGACATTCATTCCATCATGATCATTCAAAAGTGGAAGCATAACTCATGTGTGCATACGACCTACTGTCTCCATGATTGTAGACATTTCAATTTTCATAACAAATTTTCACGAATGATTATAAATTTATAAATACTGTTTTAAATTGATAATTATATCATCAATACAAATATTGGGATGATTTAATAATAATTATATTTATATTATCCAAAATAAAACTATGATATTCAACAAGTGTGTTTATATCGTTAAAACTCTCAACATGAAATTAATTTTGTGTATACTTTAATATGATAGGTTATAGAAATATTTGAATTTTATAGAAGGTAATAGTTATTAATAAATTATGAAAATAAAATATTTTTTCAGTATATATGATAAGGAATATATTTTTTGATCCAAACTTAAGGTAAGGGTATTCATCTCCATGGTTTCATCATTGAGGTTACTTTTCTTTTATTCACAAAATATATTTAATATACTGACTGTACTTCCCCATTACATATTATATCATTAATCATTCATGGATCATATTATTTCAGGATAAAATTAAATTAATTTATTTGTGGTGTTTATGATTAATATTTACTGAAGTGATTGGGGTTTATGTTACAGTATTATATTAATTGGGGTTGTTTATTCATGAAATTATTTTATTAGAAATTATGTGTTTATTAAATAATAAATCATACCCATTTTACAATCCCCAGGATATGATGTTTTCTTGTGAAAGTGTGTACTAGACTTATCCCTTCCTTCTCATTACTTTTTTAGAATTTTTGGGTTTTAGGTGTCTTGGGAAGTCAAGGTGACTCTTTTAAACACTTTTCAAAATCCCAATTTTCCTTTATTTCAACATCATCTCAGAAAAATGGTGTTCAACCATTATATTGTCCCGTAGCTTTGTATCCTGAGTGATGACTCAAACAGGATGTGTCACCATATCAATGTCTTACCGTGCATTTATTACCAAAGTGGTTTTCACCTTGTGGTAGATCGCACTGGTGGTTGCTCACCGGCGGTGGCTCGCTAGTGTTTATTCAACGTGTGGTGCCCAATCCAGCAATGTATCTACTCACGGTGACTCAATAATGCTGGAATATTGTTCCCTTGATGGTTTCATATCTAAAATTGCCTCATCCAGAAGTACCTCATCCAGTGGTCACTCCCTCATCTATTGGTGCCTCTTCTGGTTGTCCCTCATTGTATGAATCTCAGGAATATTGTTCCCAGTTCAACTAGTTTTTACATTTTCTAGTCTTTATTATAAATTAAATGTTTTTTGATTACATTAAAGTATTCTAACACTGGTTCAAAGGAAATTAATATTATTGTTATTTATATAAGTGTTTAGAGTCATTCATTTGGATAAAACGTGTTGTCTTGGACCAATAATCCTTTATTAGAAAATAAAAACTTTATTTAATCATGTGTCCCTATTTATTTTTTCTTAATGATAATATTATATTCCTTCATCCATTCATTCTTGGTTTCTCTTTCTACTAGACAACATGAATCCTTCTTCATGTACGATTTCATTATACTAGTAGTGGTTTATTTTTTCCAAGATATTATCCTTCATTATATGTGTCCCTATAATTGACCCAACCAGAGAGTGTAGATAATTATTTTTCAATGTATGTTTTCCTTCATATTTATTAATTTTTCATCATGTTGTATGGGTATATAGATTTTTTCCTTTATGAATATATTAGATTTAATATTTTTAAAGGTAATAGAATTGGTTTAATAATTACTATACAAGGGCTTATGGGAGGTGATACATGATCTTTTTTTATGATTTCTATTATTGATATTTCGATCTGTGTGGGAAAAATACATTCCATAAATTTTGGCGATTGGAGGACTTTGTTAGTGCACATGATATATTTTGAGATAATTCTTGTTTGTTTTTTTAGCAGCACATTATAAAATATTTGACACCCCTTATATTTGTCCTATAAACATAGGAAACATGATCCTTCAATTTTTATGATAACCCCCAAATTTATAGGTGCAATTAAATAGTAATTTCCATATTAAAACATAATTTTTCTTTCATTGGAGTGTGAGTTTATTGTATTTGTGGAATTGATATGGTTTGTCTATATGGTGGGACATTGATTATGTGCATCTGTGTAGTAGGGATGTGATGGGTTTGGTGAGATTATTGAAAAGGGATGCATAATCTTGTTCTTCTATATTATGTAGTTGGATGTGGTTCTGATTATTGGGGTTATATTGGGTTGGTATGAGGTTTTGAGAAGGATTAGATGGAATAAATATAGTATATATTATTATGGGTTCTTCGACATTGAAAACACATAAAATTTTTCCCCAAATATTTAGAGGTCATGGTATGATGTGTATTTAATTTTAAGTGTGTTATTTAACCATGTCAATTCATCACTAAGATGACTTTGAAATAAGATTACTTGGTTAGACGTTATGTTTCTTTACTCATCGTTGCTTGGGCAGTGATAGAAAAAATAATTTTTTGATACTATTTTGAGTGACATGGGTTGGTTTGGTTAATGAAACATGTAACAGCCCGAGATTTTATGAAAACTATTATTTTTAATTTTATTAATGTCTTGTGTTGTACGCTACACCAAAAAGAGCTTGCACAACACGCATTCTTGACTTTCCTTCCATTACACGCAATCACGAACTTCCTCGATAGCTTGCGTCGTACGCAATACCGAGTTTCACTAAACAATAATATGCTATTAAAACTAGCCGTTATGAATAGTAATAACCACTTTTTGAAATTTTGTAAATTTTATTTTTCAAAATGGACTTCATTTATGGATTCAGAGTATCGAATTTATCCTAAGGTGAAATTTTGGTACTTTTCGGATAACTTTCATATTCTAATGAATAGTGAAAATTACTAAATTTTAATTAAAAACAACTTTTTTAATCGAAATAATTAATAGTGATAAATTATTAATTTGAGTGGTTTTAAAGTATATTTAGAATATATTTTTACAATTTAATACAATGTTGGACATTGGATTTAATTTCACATTTAAACCAGTTATAAACAAGTGTCAATGTTTTGATAGTTATTATCTCTTAAAAACACGCTATTTGTTGTGACAGCGGAAATTAATTATAAAATTAATTAATGCAACTTATATGTTGGGAATTTTGTAAAATAGAAATCATTTTTGAATTCGGAATATCAATTATAGCTTAGGGTGAAATTTTGGCATTTTTCTGAAAAACTTCAATTTTTGATGAATAGTGAAACCACTAAGTGGTAGGTTAAAAACTGAATTTTGCATAAAACTTAATTTTACCACTTCTGTGAATGGAATTTCAAAAATCCGAGATACACGGTTAATATCAAGGACTAAAATGTGGTTCAATGAGATGAAAATAATTTTTTGGTGAATAGTAACTTTTTACTATTTTTACCGCGGTTAATAGTAAATAGGGTAACTAAGGGTAAATATGATATCAATATTACCCTAACACATGTCCTAATTCTATTGGACAAGTGTAATTCGACCAAAAACAAACTTAGGAATAAAATATGACCATTTAGGCCCACTTGGATTAGATTAGGACATTTATTATTAATTTATTTAAAGAAGGGTTAAAATAGTTAAAATCAAAGTTTAATAAGTAAATCATTTTTAATATAGGGTTATACATAAGATAAATTCGATTGTAAATATTCATTAGAAAGCTAAAAAGATTTCCTACATGATGGTATTTTATTTGTAATTTTTAGACATCAAATAATTTAATTTATTTATGACACAAAGATGATGCAGTAATTATCTTATTAATGAAATATTGACAAAATTGATAATATAAATACCAAAATAAATGTAATTTGAGACTTTTTATGAATTCCACTAATTTTCTAGGTTACTATGATATATTAGTATTTATTTAATCAACTTGGTTCGAACATATAATTCTGTTATGACTTTGAAAAAAATCATATATCAAATAGTGTCAAAATTGACACAAAATAGTTTTTAAATCAAATATTATATTATTAATTGTTATTTTATTCCTAAAAATCTAAGGTTCGGCCAAATGACTTAGATAAGGATATATATATTAATAATAAACAAGTTGGGGTTCGTTTGGCATGTTATAGTAAGTGTATTAACCATATAGTGAAAGAAAACAAAAAGACATGGTAAAAGTTAAATTATTTAACTTAGAGTTAAATTTAATTGATAAGGTTAAAATAATATCCTAAACTTGTCTAAATTCTATTGGTTGATAGGATTTCGACCCATCCCCACTTTAGCTTCGAAATAAGACCCTTTGGAACCATTATAAACCGATTTTGACTTTAATATAAAATAATATTTTGAGATATTCTTAAGGTGCCCCTCTCCTCCCTTATAAAAAGGCACCTCCTCCCCCTCCTCCTCACACCAATTTGAGCACTCAAGCTCGGCCAACCCCTGCAAAAATCCCTTCTCCACTTCCCTAAAAACATCCTAGAGGTTCTGGTATTCCTCAAAGACCAATTCTAGTGCCCTAAGAGGAGGTCTCAAAGAGGCACTTCAAAGAAGAGGTAATTACCGTTACCAATTCTTTCATCTTTATTTCTTCTTCCACTTCTTCTTATTAGGTTGTTTCATTATGAAGTAATAACATCAGTATCACTCATATACTGATATGTTATTATAAGTATGAAACAACCCTATTTCACCATCTATCCATCCTATGGAAAAAGAAATCACCGCGCGTGCGTACGTACGGAATACCCTCTCCACGCCGTGGTGTAATCTATTTTCCACCACCACCTTACATGGATGGGTATAATGGTGTAAAGAATAACTATACATAGTTATTACAACATCATATTGATTATGATATATTGTATAATCCACTCCAATTCAATTCAATATTTATAGAAATGATATCATCGCTCGTGCGTACGTACGGACTACCGTCTCCACGACGCGATGAGAATCATTCTCCATGTTAACCATTTAAGAATGATTATAATGTATATATAAGAAATAATAATGAAATATATGACATTATAAAGCTACTGGATTTATGTATATATATACATATGTATGTCATCTACTTACTTCCATTTCAAGACAATAAGGAAAGAAAAACAGCGTTCATGCGTACGTACGGACTACCGTCTCCATGAACGGTGTTTTTCATTTTATTTATCTATCTATTATATATATATATATACTGAATATATATGATATATAAATCATATTTTATATTCTGGAAGAATGTAAATCATGATATAAGTAATAATGATGTCAAGAACAACAAGTCAAAACACCTACGATAAATGAAACGATTTTACCCAAAACGCTTCTTTAACATGGAATTTACAAAAGAACGGGTAATATAATGTCATAAGTGAACCATATATGATATCATAACAATGAATATGATTCTGTAATAAGTCAATGACATTATTTAAATCATTATACAGGAGGTTCGGACACATACAAAGCAAATTGGACCTAAGGTAAGGGTAATATCACAATCTCATTTTTATCCGAGATTGTTTATTCGTAAGTATTTACTGGGGTGTATTTTATCATCCACATCCATGTTCCTTCAATATGTAATATTGTTTCCATCCACATACAATAGTTTAAATCCAATTTTACTCTTCGGTGAGTTTTTAGTAAAGAATATGAAAAGAATCTTTTGTCGCTTTTTCATACGAGGTACTTTTTGACTTTTCCGACAAAAGTACGAAGAATGTTTTTTTTAACTTAAACGGCATGAACGGATTTTTACGGTTTTATAAAGCCTTATTTTAATGAAGCTTCCTCCAAAATATTTGATGACTATTTTTAATAAAATCTCTTTCTTTTAAAATTGCATGATGTTTTGTGAAAAGAAATTGATTTTGAAGAAGAAAGGATATTTTCCTCAAGAATTCATTTCAAGTGTTTTATCAAAATTATTTTCCATCTAAGATAATAAAGGGTTCTGTTTCTATCCATATTTTTACATTGATTTGACTATGTTGTTATGGAATTATGTTTATGAATTCCTTTATCTTATATGAATGGTTTTATGATGTCATGTTGTTTTAAATCCCATTTTTATTACATGGGTTATGAAATGATGTATGATTTATGATTTTGTGGCACACATAAGAATGGTATCATTATGAGATGGGTGGGACCTATATCTCCCTCCAATGCATTGGGTAAAGATTTTATATCTCATGAGATAGACATGGCTGAAATGGTAGGTTATACCGGTTCAGTGAAACAGGACTGAAACGAGGGTTACTCGATTCAGAAAGGGACTTTGTCCACTAAGATAGTCTTGGCAATGAGTCTTGACTAACAAGAAATGATTTTATATGATTATGTGTGTATGCCACAAAGTTTCATGTTTTAAGTTATGATTATTGGGATTACATTTCACTTCTATGATATATCCCATGTTATGATATTATGAGCTCTTTTGCAGGTTAAGATTTCCAAAAGCTATGTATATGATGTGATTGATTTTTCTTTTGTTTACCCTTACTGAGCATTTGAGCTCACCCTTTTATGTTTTCTTTTCCCCAGGATATAAAGAAAGGTTTTAGGTAGAAAAAAGGGATGACCTTTATGGGAGATATTGAAGAACTTTCACCACGATTAGAAGATTACGTTCCGAGTTTCCAAAGACACTAAACTATTACGATCCTTTAGTGTGTGTTTTTGTTATGTACTAAGTATTCCGCAAATGTAATGTAATGTCCATGTACGGAAAGCTTCGGGTCTCTACAGTTGGTATCAGAGGCAAAGGAGGTAGGAATGTATCCGATCCTTGGGAACTCTCACATGTGAGCGTTGGACGGAGCATGGCTCTCCGCCCAAGGGCTTCATGAGGAAATGGCTGCCACTGGGGATGGTGGTGTGTCCCGCCCAGGGGGTGTATCCGCCCATGGAGTGCCCTGATAGGTATCAATTGTAGTCCACTGGAAGTAATTCCAGACCGTTACAGTTGGTATCAGAGGAAAGGTTTAGTCAACCTTTGGAAACTAGGATGCGAGAACTTTAGTGAGATCCCTAGAGATATTTATAAGGTTTGTTTAGGGATGTCCCTAAGGATAAGTATACGTATAGGATATATTCCTAGAACTATGGTAATGATATTAGATTAAAACTAAGAAGTTAGGTATTGAGGATACTTTTCCTTTACTATGTTGTTTTCTCTAGCATGATTTTTGATTCTCACAAAATTATTTTTGTGTTTTAGTTAATGGAGGGAACCAAAAGGAATTCAGTTAACATTGAATCCAATGGACAAATTGGTGACTATGAGAAACAAAATTGTGTAATGCCTAGAGAGAAAGATGTTGTGATTATGCCGAATCAATCATCGCGATATATGATTAACAAGGTGAAATTTAGTGGTATGCCTAATTCTTCAAAGAAGAGGAAGATAGACTATTATGCATGTTCGCATGTTGAGGAGCATAAAGAAAGGAAGATTGAGATTTCTAAAGAAGGGAAGAAGAACCTTGAGGAATACCTCAAATGGAGGGACCGATGTTATCTGTGTGGAGAAAAGGGTCATAGAGTGACAGACTGTTATGGAGTTCAATGTCTTATTTGTGGAGAACATGGGCATTACCCAACTCAATGCCCTGACCTAAAAAGTTACTTCTAAATCAAGGAAGGACTTATTCTAGGATAATCATTGATGTGGATGGACTGAAGTGTTTTGGTATTCAAGAATAATGTTGTTGAGGTACTTTTATGGTGTATTGAAATATTTAAGTATTGGTCTATTGTGGTTTTCAATAATTTTAAGGTACCAATAACTATGAAAAGTGATTGAAATATTTTGGAAAGTAGATGATAAGTGCAGAATGAAAGGATAAGAAGATAATGAAATGTTTAATAGTATTCATGAGCTCATGATTTATATAAGGACTAAGTGATATCATGGTTTGAGTATATAGAATTTTGAGGATTTTGGTATGTGGAAAGTGTTAACTTTTAACTGCACTCATGTTTTCACTAAGGTATTCAAGAGAATACACGATTAAGGACTTTGAATGTTTGGAATGTGACCAACAAAACATATCTTATGATATATGGGGATCAACGATGGTATTAAATCTCTGGTAATCATTTTCACTATGTTATGAGAGTGGACTGCAGTATTATGGATAAGCCTAAAGATTAGAATGGATTATGTTGGACATAAGTTAGTATTGTTTAAGGATAGAAGTTTTTTCGATATTATTGATGGGATGTTATAATAATATAGTTTTATAAAAAGGACAACCTGCAGGACGGGCGACAGCCCATCACTTCGGACAAGGCTGTAGGAATCGAACCCACAACCGAAGTGTGACTGGCCTTTATCGCCTACCACTGACCTACAAGAAGTCCCTGTTTATTAGAAACTAGTTTTATTATATTAAGCAGTATGATATATGAAGTATAAGTCCATTTTAGAAACCATATGTGATTAATCTCACTATAGATCGACTTATGTATATAATTTTTGCTAACCTTTTGTTTGAGACAGATGGAATGACCCGTCATTCTATCACATGATCTGCTAACACTTCACGAATAACAAATTCAACTTCATTTATTTAAGAGATGAAGTGGAAATTGTTAAAGGCACGAACAACAGTGAGAGTGTACCAAAATAAAGTAAGTATTTATTCTAATTCAAATTCTTTAACTTTAGGGAAATGATCTTGAAAACCAAAAATGTTGTCCTAGTTCTCTTATACCTGATGAATCAGATGGTACCTTAT
This sequence comes from Viscum album, assembly GCA_963277665.1. NCBI lineage: Eukaryota > Viridiplantae > Streptophyta > Magnoliopsida > Santalales > Viscaceae > Viscum > Viscum album. The sequence goes on along the minus strand of OY728147.1, from coordinate 475,931,475 downwards.
ATCGTCACAAATTTATGGATTTGTGATTACTGGCTTTTCCATATCCATGTTCTCTACCACTCTCCATCAGAACATGATGGTTAGATTTCTCTTCCATGTCCATATTTTCACCTATGTAGAAACCCAGTGATTAGTTTATTTGGGTAATTGTTACATTTCATACTTTAGTTTTTAAAGCCATGTTTTGGTATTCCTTTTTACGATGTGGGTTTCTATTAAAGAAACTTTTGAATAGTAAACTATTTATAACCCCGACGAATTTCGAGGGCGAAATTAATTTTAAGGGGGGTAGAATGTAACAGCCCGAGATTTTATGAAAACTATTATTTTTAATTTTATTAATGTCTTGTGTTGTACGCTACACCAAAAAGAGCTTGCACAACACGCATTCTTGACTTTCCTTCCATTACACGCAATCACGAACTTCCTCGATAGCTTGCGTCGTACGCAATACCGAGTTTCACTAAACAACAATATGCTATTAAAACTAGCCGTTATGAATAGTAATAACCACTTTTTGAAATTTTGTAAATTTTATTTTTCAAAATGGACTTCATTGTAGAGACCCGGAGCCTGACGTACATGGACATTACATTACTTTTGCGGAATACTTAGTACATAACAAAAACACACACACAAGGATCGTAATAGTTTAGTGTCTTTGGAAACTCGGAACGTAAACTTCTAATTGTGGTGGAAGATCTTCAACATCTCCCATAAAGATCTTCCTTTTTATACCTAAAACCTTTCTTTATATCCTGGGGAAAAGAAAACATAAAAGGGTGAGCTCAAATGCTCAGTAAGGGTATACAAAAGAAAAATCAATCACATCATATTCATAAGAACATAACTTTTGGAAATCTTAACCTGAAAAAGAGAGCATAATTTCATAACATGGGATAAATCATAGTAGTGAAATGAAATCCCAATAATCATAACTTATAACATGAAACTTTGTGGCATACACACATAATCATAGAGAATCATTTCTTGTTAGTCAAGACTCATTGCCAAGACTATCTTAGTGGACAAAGTCCCTTTCTGAATCGAGTAATCCTCGTTTCAGTCCTGTTTCACTGAACCGGTATAACCTACCATTCCAGCCATGTCTATCTCATGAGATATGAAATCTTTACCCAATGCATTGGAGGGAGATATAGGTCCCACCCATCTCTTAATGAATCCTTTCTTATGTGTGCCACCAAATCATAAATCATACATCATTGCATAACCCATGTAATAAAAATGGGATTCTTAAACAACATGACATCATAAAACCATTCATATAAGATAAAGGAATTCATAAACATAATTCCATCACAACATAGTCAAATCATTGTAAAAATATGGATAGAAATAAAACCCTTTATTATCTTAGATGAAAAATAATTTTGATAAAACACTTGAATTGAATTCTTGAGGAAAATATCCTTTCTTCTTCAAAATCAATTTCTTTTCACAAAACATCATGCAATTTTAAAATAAAGAGATTTTATTGAAAATAGTCATGAAATATTTTAGAGGAAGCTTCATGAAAATAAGGCTTTATAAAATAGTATAAATCCGTTCGTGCCGTATAAGTTAAAAAAAACATTCTTCGTACTTTTGTCGGAAAAGTCAAAAAGTACCTCGTACGGAAAAACGACAAAAGATTCCTTTCATATTCTTTAATAAAAACTCACCTAAGGGTAAAATTGGATTTAAACTATTGCAAGTGGATGGAAACAATATTACATATTGAGGGAACATGGATGTGGATGATAAAATACACCCCAGTAAATACTTACGAATAAACAATCTCGGATAAAAATGAGATTGTGATATTTCCCTTACCTTAGATCCGACTTGCTTTGTAAGTGTCCGAACCTCCTGTATAATGATTTAAATCATGTTATTGACTTATTATAGAATCATATTCATTGTTATGATATCATATATGGTTCACTTATGACATTATATTACCCGTTATTTTGTAAATTCCATGTTAAAGAAGCGTTTTGGGTAAAATCGTTTCATTTATCGTAGGTGTTTTGACTTGTTGTTCTTGACATCATTATTACTTATATCATGATTTAATTACTTCCAGAATATAAAATATGATTTATATATCATATATATTTAGTATATATATATATATAATAGGTAGATAAAAAAAATGAAAAACACCGTTCATGGAAACGGTAGTCCGTACGTACGCATGAACGCTGTTTTCCTATCCTTATTGTCTTGAAATGGAAGTAAGTAGATGACATACATAGGTATATATATACATAAATCCAGTAGCTTTATAATGTCATATATTTCATTATTATTTCTTATATATACATTATAATCATTCTTAAATGGTTAACATGGAGAATGAATCTCATCGCGTCGTGGAGACGGTATTCCGTACGTACGCACGAGCGATGATATTATTTCTATAAATATTGAATTGAATTGGAGTTGATTATACAATATATCAGAATCAATATGATGTTTTAATAACTATTTATAGTTATTCTTTACACCATTATACCCATCCATGTAAGGTGGTGGTGGAAAATAGATTACACCACGGCGTGGAGACGGTATTCCGTACGTACGCACGCGCGGTGATTTCTTTTTCCGTAGGATGGATAGATGGTGAAATAGGGTTGTTTCATACTTATAATAACATATCAGTATATGAGTGATACTGATGTTATTACTTCATAATGAAACAACCTAAGAAGAAGAAGTGGAAGAAGAAATAAAGATGAAAGAATTGGTAACGGTAATTACCTCTTCTTTGAAGTGCCTCTTTGAGACCTCCTCTTAGGGCACTAAAATTGGTCTTTGAGGAAGACCAGAACCTCTAGGATGTTTCTAGGGAAGTGGAGAAGAGATTTTGGCAGGGGTTGGCCGAGCTTGAGTGCTAAAATTGGTGTGAGGAGGAGGGGGAGGAGGTGTCCTTTTATAAGGGAGGAGAGGGGCACCTTAGGAATATCTCAAAATATTATTTTATATTAAAGTCAAAATCGGTTTATAATGGTTCCAAAGGGTCTTATTTCGAAGCTAAAGTGGGGATGGGTCGAAAGCCTATCAACCAATAGAATTTAGACAAGTTTAGGATATTATTTTAACCTTATCAATTAGATTTAACTCTAAGTTAAATAATTTAACTTTTACCATGTCTTTTTGTTTTCTTTCACTATATGGTTAATAAACTTACTATAACATGCCAAACGAACCCCAAATTGTATATTATTAATACATATATCCTTATCTAAGTCATTTGACCGAACCTTAGATTTTTAGGAATAAAATAACAATTAATAATATAATATTTGATTTAAAAACTATTTTGTGTCAATTTTGACACTATTTGATATATGATTTTTGTGAAAGTCATAACAGAATTATATGTTCGAACCAAGTTGATTAAATCAACACTAATATATCATAGTAACCTAGAAAATTATTGGAATTCATATAAAGTCTTAAATTACATTTATTTTGGTATTTTTATTATCAATTATGTCAATATTTCATTAATAAGATAATTACTGCATCATTTTTGTGTCATAAATAAATTATATTATTTGATGTCTAAAAATTACAAATAAAATACCATCATGTAGGAAATCTTTTTAGCTTCCTAATGAATATTTACAATCTAATTTATCTTATGTATAACCCCATATTAAAAATGATTTACTTATTAAACTTTGATTTTAACTATTTTAACCTTTCTTTAAATAAATTAATAATAAATGTCCTAATCTAATCCAAGTGGGCCTAAATGGTCATATTTTATTCCTAAGTTTGTTTTTGGTCGAATTACACTTGTCCAATAGAATTAGGACATGTGTTATGGTAATAGTAATATCATATTTACCCTTAGTTACCCTATTTACTATTAACCGCGGTAAAAAAAAGTAAAAAGTTCATATTCACCAAAAATTATTTTCATCTCATTGAACCACATTTTAGACCTTGATATTAACCGTGTCTCTCGGATTTTCGAAATTCCATTCACAGAAGTGGTAAAATTATGTTTTATGCAAAATTCAGTTTTTAACCTACCACTTAGTGGTTTCACTATTCATCAAAAATTGAAGTTTTTCAGAAAAATGCCAAAATTTCATCCTAAGATATAATTGATATTCCGAATTCAAAAATGATTTCTATTTTACAAAATTCTCAACATATAAGTTGCATTAATTAATTTTATAATTAAATCCCGCTGTTAAAACAAACAGCGTGTTTTTAAGAAACAATATCTATCAAAAGATTGACACTTGTTTATGTAATGCAACTTATATGTTGGGAATTTTGTAAAATAGAAATCATTTTTGAATTCGGAATATCAATTATAGCTTAGGGTGAAATTTTGGCATTTTTCTGAAAAACTTCAATTTTTGATGAATAGTGAAACCACTAAGTGGTAGGTTAAAAACTGAATTTTGCATAAAACTTAATTTTACCACTTCTGTGAATGGAATTTCAAAAATCCGAGATACACGGTTAATATCAAGGACTAAAATGTGGTTCAATGAGATGAAAATAATTTTTTGGTGAATAGTAACTTTTTACTATTTTTACCGCGGTTAATAGTAAATAGGGTAACTAAGGGTAAATATGATATCAATATTACCCTAACACATGTCCTAATTCTATTGGACAAGTGTAATTCGACCAAAAACAAACTTAGGAATAAAATATGACCATTTAGGCCCACTTGGATTAGATTAGGACATTTATTATTAATTTATTTAAAGAAGGGTTAAAATAGTTAAAATCAATGTTTAATAAGTAAATCATTTTTAATATAGGGTTATACATAAGATAAATTCGATTGTAAATATTCATTAGAAAGCTAAAACGATTTCCTACATGATGGTATTTTATTTGTAATTTTTAGACATCAAATAATTTAATTTATTTATGACACAAAGATGATGCAGTAATTATCTTATTAATGAAATATTGACAAAATTGATAATATAAATACCAAAATAAATGTAATTTGAGACTTTTTATGAATTCCACTAATTTTCTAGGTTACTATGATATATTAGTATTTATTTAATCAACTTGATTCGAACATATAATTCTGTTATGACTTTGAAAAAAATCATATATCAAATAGTGTCAAAATTGACACAAAATAGTTTTTAAATCAAATATTATATTATTAATTGTTATTTTATTCCTAAAAATCTAAGGTTCGGCCAAATGTCTTAGATAAGGATATATATATTAATACTAAACAATTTGGGGTTCTTTTGGCATGTTATAGTAAGTGTATTAACCATATAGTGAAAGAAAACAAAAAGACATGGTAAAAGTTAAATTATTTAACTTAGAGTTAAATTTAATTGATAAGGTTAAAATAATATCCTAAACTTGTCTAAATTCTATTGGTTGATATGATTTCGACCCATCCCCACTTTAGCTTCGAAATAAGACCCTTTGGAACCATTATAAACCGATTTTGACTTTAATATAAAATAATATTTTGAGATATTCCTAAGGTGCCCCTCTCCTCCCTTATAAAAGGGCACCTCCTCCCCCTCCTCCTCACACCAATTTGAGCACTCATGCTCGGCCAACCCCTGAAAAAATCCCTTCTCCACTTCCCTAGAAACATCCTAGAGGTTCTGGTCTTCCTCAAAGACCAATTCTAGTGCCCTAAGAGGAGGTCTCAAAGAGGCACTTCAAAGAAGAGGTAATTACCGTTACCAATTCTTTCATCTTTATTTCTTCTTACACTTCTTCTTCTTAGGTTGTTTCATTATGAAGTAATAACATCAGTATCACTCATATACTGATATGTTATTATAAGTATGAAACAAACCTATTTCACCATCTATCCATCCTATGGAAAAAGAAATCACCGCGCGTGCGTACGAACGGAATACCGTCTCCACGCCGTGGTGTAATCTATTTTCCACCACCACCTTACATGGATGGGTATAATGGTGTAAAGAATAACTATACATATTTATTACAACATCATATTGATTCTGATATATTGTATAATCCACTCCAATTCAATTCAATATTTATAGAAATGATATCATCGCTCGTGCGTACGTACGGACTACCGTCTCCACGACGCGATGAGATTCATTCTCCATGTTAACCATTTAAGAATGATTATAATGTATATATAAGAAATAATAATGAAATATATGACATTATAAAGCTACTGGATTTATGTATATATATACATATGTATGTCATCTACTTACTTCCATTTCAAGACAATAAGGAAAGAAAAACAGCGTTCATGCGTACGTACGGACTACCGTCTCCATGAACGGTGTTTTTCATTTTATTTATCTATCTATTATATATATATATATATACTGAATATATATGATATATAAATCATATTTTATATTCTGGAAGTAAGTAAATCATGATATAAGTAATAATGATGTCAAGAACAACAAGTCAAAACACCTACGATAAATGAAACGATTTTACCCAAAACGCTTCTTTAACATGAAATTTACAAAAGAACGGGTAATATAATGTCATAAGTGAACCATATATGATATCATAACAATGAATATGATTCTGTAATAAGTCAATGACATTATTTAAATCATTATACAGGAGGTTCGGACACATACGAAGCAAATTGGACTTAAGGTAAGGGAAATATCACAATCTCATATTTATCCGAGATTGTTTATTCGTAAGTATTTACTGGGGTGTATTTTATCATCCACATCCATGTTCCTTCAATATGTAATATTGTTTCCATCCACTTACAATAGTTTAAATCCAATTTTACTCTTCGGTGAGTTTTTAGTAAAGAATATGAAAGGAATCTTTTGTCGCTTTTTCATACGAGGTACTTTTTGACTTTTCCGACAAAAGTACGAAGAATGTTTTTTTTTAACTTAAACGGCATGAACGGATTTTTACGGTTTTATAAAGCCTTATTTTAATGAAGCTTCCTCCAAAATATTTCATGACTATTTTTAATAAAATCTCTTTCTTTTAAAATTGCATGATGTTTTGTGAAAAGAAATTGATTTTGAAGAAGAAAGGATATTTTCCTCAAGAATTCATTTCAAGTGTTTTATCAAAATTATTTTCCATCTAAGATAATAAAGGGTTCTGTTTCTATCCATATTTTTACATTGATTTGACTATGTTGTTATGGAATTATGTTTATGAATTCCTTTATCTTATATGAATGGTTTTATGATGTCATGTTGTTTTAAATCCCATTTTTATTACATGGGTTATGAAATGATGTATGATTTATGATTTTGTGGCACACATAAGAATGGTATCATTATGAGATGGGTGGGACCTATATCTCCCTCCAATTAATTGGGTAAAGATTTTATATCTCATGAGATAGACATGGCTGAAATGGTAGGTTATACCGGTTCAGTGAAACAGGACTGAAACGAGGGTTACTCGATTCAGAAAGGGACTTTGTCCACTAAGATAGTCTTGGCAATGAGTCTTGACTAACAAGAAATGATTTTATATGATTATGTGTGTATGCCACAAAGTTTCATGTTTTAAGTTATGATTATTGGGATTACATTTCACTTCTATGATATATCCCATGTTATGATATTATGAGCTCTTTTGCAGGTTAAGATTTCCAAAAGCTATGTATATGATGTGATTGATTTTTCTTTTGTTTACCCTTACTGAGCATTTGAGCTCACCCTTTTATGTTTTCTTTTCCCCAGGATATAAAGAAAGGTTTTAGGTAGAAAAAAGGGATGACCTTTATGGGAGATATTGAAGAACTTTCACCACGATTAGAAGATTATGTTCCGAGTTTCCAAAGACACTAAACTATTACGATCCTTTACTGTGTGTTTTTGTTATGTACTAAGTATTCCGCAAATGTAATGTAATGTCCATGTACGGAAAGCTTCGGGTCTCTACAGTTGGTATCAGAGGCAAAGGAGGTAGGAATGTATCCGATCCTTGGGAACTCTCACATGTGAGCGTTGGACGAAGCATGGCTCTCCGCCCAAGGGCTTCATGAGGAAATGGCTGCCACTGGGGATGGTGGTGTGTCCCGCCCAGGGGGTGTATCCGCCCATGGAGTGCCCTGATAGGTATCAATTGTAGTCCACTGGAAGTAATTCCAGACCGTTACAATACAGTTGTGGTTAATGAAATATTAAAATTTCTTTTGTATGATTAAACATTTATGATGCTAAATGATTAAATTATTGGTTGTTTAACATATGGGTAATGTGAATCTACATTAATTTCTCATGCTCTTCACCATCTAAATTTATGGTTTTCGATATTTATTATATCATTTATAGTTGCCTACAAAGGTGACCATGTTATCATTTGTTGTCTATTTGAGGACTGATAAGTTAGGATAATGTTCTTAATAATGTACATATACTTTTATATTTTTTTATTTCTATATTCAACACAACCATGTTTATCACTATGTGTCAAACACCTCCATTATCATGAGGGGGTGTTCTCCAACATCTCATAAAGAGTTTATATGGGTGGGTACCCACACTTTTATACTCTCTCTTACATGCGATATAGGATTGGTATCTGATAAGAAGGCTAGAGTACTGTTACTAAATTTTATGATGTTTGTGATGGTGTAGTATTCTTTGGTTGTGAAGTGGTAGCCCAGTTGTTTAAGGGTAACATGTTTTTTATCCCATGTGTCATTGAGAGGAGTTTTGATATGCTTTCTAAGGGTTTTTCAGGATGATATGAGATTTATTATGAGGACCATCTGTTTGTGGGTGGGATGTGTTATTAGTCCCTAGTGTGTGTTTTCATGATGTGTTGTATGGCCTTGGTGTGTGAGGGTGTGATGTGTTGTGAATCCTAGGTGTGCACATGCGAGATGTGATGTGTTATAAAGAGAGGATTGGAGATTCAAGACAAATGACGTTGGGGAAGATCAACATACCAATGTAAAATTTGTGTTGGGTACCCTATCATCGATTTGACTTTTCCTTTTTTATATTACATGACTTGTGTTACATGGTTAGTGTACATTGGTTAGGTTGGGATGGTTATCATACCTGTTTAGGTGTTTTTTTCTTCCATCACATTCTTAGAGGATATTTAGTATTCATCTTCCACATCTAAATGAGAGACATTATTTTTCTAACTAAATATACATATACGATCACCATAAATATATAAAATAAAAATTTTGGTGTCCTAAAGTATTTTTATGACCATGTTGGGTGTTACAATCTCATATTGATTGACAGCTGATGTATTGTTGCATTGATTTTCATTCACGTATATACATTCAAGAAATTTACTGCATCAGTTATATTTATTCATTCCCTATCAAATGGTATGAATATTATTAATTTACATTATTCGTTGTTTTTATTGTTGATTATTCATTCTATTTCCTGATATTATTTGGAAATAAATTGTAATTCCTCCCAAATTATGACATTTTTAAACCCCTGGTTCTTTTCTCCAGCCTGAGGCCTACTAGAGGCATGTATATTGGGTCATTATATCTCTACCCTAATTTTTTAATCGTTATTTGGAAGGTGTTATGATACATTGGTATCAAATAACATGGTTTAGAGATATTATTGAGTTTTGAGTTCGTAACAATGAAAATTTAATGGGTTGGTATGGAAATAGTTCCATTCATCCTTGGTCCAGGACATGGGATAGGGAGACAGAATAAGAAAATTGATTTTAGGGCCCCCATGATCTGGGGAATGAATTATGATCTTATTGAATAGAAAAGCGAGATAGACTATCGTGGAGGGTACATATCTGGGAAAGGAACATGAAATATAATTGATTATATTATTACTTAAATTTGGTTGTTTTAGAAAATATTAAATTGAAAAAAATGAATTAAATGAGTTCAAATAAATCATATTAAAATTCCATAATATTTTGGAATATAATGTTTGTGTTTTCCTTTAATATATTTATCATCTTTATCATAAGTTTGTGGCCCAGGAAGCTGAGGATTATCTGGGTGATTAGTTAATTGTCATATAGTTTATCCAAAGACAGTGATAATTGGAAGAGTATGTTACAAGCTTTCGAGTGGTAGGAATTGAGAAATTTTTATGGTTTTGTTACAAACGAGCATATTTAGAGCTAGTTGGAGGATCTCATGATCACTTTTAGTTTTATTCTCACCCCAATAGGGTATTGGGTCCCTTATATAATAAGTTACATTTTGGGATTTATGTGTCAGTGGTGGATGAAGTATTCGGAAGGGAATTATGTGGAATAAATTTTTTTGGATGACTTCCAAAGGTTGTTTTAAGAGGACTAACATTCTTCTAAGAGGAATGATGATATAAGGTAAGAGATACTCTCCATCATGTAGAGAATTTTGTAATTGTGGGATCTTGGAATTTAAATCTACAACCTTCTGCATTTTTTTTAGAAAATATTTAAATAAGGAATCTTATTGAAGGATTATTGATTCAACAATCCATCATTAAATCTATTATGATGTTAATATTTTTTTGTTTCAAACATATATGGAGGTATAGAAGAAAGAAGAGTTGATCGAGAGATTTATACCCAAAGGAGTTCTGCAATGGGCATGTTGATAGAATAGCTATTTGAGAGGATGTATTGTTAGAGGAAGATATCAGGCACCAGGATCATAGATTTTTCAATTGATAGGATGTTGACCTCTGTAGCCTCCGTTCGGGCCTTCTGGTGTTGGTGGTTTTCATTCTTTTCCTGGTATTTTTATGCCAGTGAATTTTTTATTAGGGGATCATGGTCATCACCATTGCAAGTTCCTAGTAGTTACTTGAGCTCTGTTTGGTGTAGGTGGAGAGCATCAGTGATAGACTCTACACTAGTTTTTAGTGACACTGTTTCTGAAATTGGGGGAAAAGGATTTTCCATCACTGAATAGAGATTGAGAACATAGAGGCATTCCTCAGAATGTTCCCCATGTTCATAGACAAGGAACTGATCATTATTGTTGATGTAGTAATTCGTAGAGGGTTAGTGAAAATGAGCTTGGTCATTTTTTAATAGTGGGGGATGTAGTTCTTTTGGGGACATAGATCATAATAGGTATAATCATTTTTAATAATACACATGTTTGTTCCTTTTTTGATTCAATATCATCAAACATAATTTATCAACCCTCTAAATACCATTAGGTGGGACTATACATATAGTGGATTCCCATTCCCAAGGTTTTGAGTATGAATTTCAATGGTAATACATGCATGTTTGATGTCTCCTGGGGGTGCAGACAGATTATTTGACCACATTAGTCCCATGGGGATCTCTTCAGGGAACATATGAATCCATTCAATGTCATTGTTGACAAAAAATATTTTTTTACATGTTGTAATCAATTTATTTTAAATGAGATTCTTGTTTCTGGATGTGTATAACTAGTGAGTGCATTTCATAAGTCATTGGAGTTATCAAGAGGGATTTCGGTCTATGGGGCCCTTTTTCTCGTCGATGACTATGTTTTTTTAGAAATAGTGTAATCTTGTATTATGGAGGTTCTCATGGTCATTGTGGAGTTCTTATAAATTTTCACCTATGAGCATGTGATATTACCCCTCGACGTGATGTTGAGTTTAGCATAGACTTGTGGCCTTGTGCCTATCTAATTTACATGGATCCTAGTTAGATGGTACCTTTTGGGTTGTGGAATTTTAGGATTAAACATGATGGTCTATAAAAGAAGGTTTTTATCTCGCCTAGTGTGTTTTGATGTGGTTTTCTACTATTGTATGTTTAGAAGGTAGTAAATAGTGTGAGGTTATCCATAGACAACTCATGTTTGAATCAAGTGAAAGGAATGAATGTTACACTCTTCCATGAATAGGAGATCTCATCAACCAATTTATATGGTGGTGTTGGTTTTCTACGATCAATTTGTAGTTTGGATATCAACGGTTACGGGCTATGGTGGGTGATATCACAAAGAATTCCTTCAGAGGAATGTATGGGAACTATATATTTTTAGTCATTCAATTTGGTGTTACGAACACACTGGCCAGGTTCATGGGTATCATAAACTCTATAATCATTGATTTACTGGACTAGTTCATCATGGTATTCATCAGTTACATCGTAACATAATGATTTTTAGAGGACGAGAACGTCGAGCATCTCAAAACAGTCATACTTGTTCATTGACGCCACAAATTCCATTGAACGATTTCCAAGCGTAAGTTCTATAGATGATGGATTAATTTCCTTCAGTATACGGTGACTTCTAATTGTGTGTAGGTAGACCCATCTATGGACGACTCAACTTTTTCTTAGGAATCACCTATGAACATGGAATAACTTCACATTTTTGTTGGTCTCAATTGCTATAATCGTTTTTATAAGATTTCACACTAGATTCATCCCCATTGAAGAATTTAACTAATAAATACAAATATATCATGTGGATTGATCAGTTTCATGTGCATTCAGTTACAAAAAATTGATCTTTGTTAGTGGTGCAGTGCTTCATCTTCACGAGGAAGGATAAATGTTTTATGATTCTTGTGATCCTTTTAGTCTTGACATGGGATGAAAGATGGTATTATTGAAGGAAATGATCTCATATGGGTCATGACAGTTACATCCCCATGGCTGTATCTGTTTCACTCATGTTCAGTAACTACCTTCATTGATTGTTTCAATGATGGTGTGGAAAAATTTCCCCACTCTGTCATGCCTTGTGGTATTCACATATCAAATGATCATCAGGTATAAAATTCATTATCATGACTTGAATCAATGAAAGGATATGTGGATGATGTATCAGACTAACTCTAAATTTTGTATCTCATTCACCTCAGAAAATGGGAATATTGTGGCTCATGCTTTTAGAATAAATGCATAGAAGGAGTTTTTTTTTGTGAATTTGTGTATTCATGTAATGTGATAGAGGACATGGAATCCATTAAAATTTATGTACCAATGGATGGTGGAAATTATTTTTTGTTTCAGATGATTTTGTATTATTATATGATGAACTTAGTGTATGAGTCTCATTGTGGGGACTCTCATGGAGGGGGATAATCAATTGTGTTGGCCATAGTGATGCTTGGAATGGATGGTCAAAGGTGGGTAAAAAATAGATGTTTTATTAGGTAAATTTTCTTCTTTGAATGGGGGTGTGTGTTGGAGATCATAGTGAGTTTCATAAAAAATCATTGTTGGCACATCTAGGAGTTTGTAGGATGAATCATGGCCTACGAATTCATTTTTCAGGGACATAGATGAAACCTAAAGTAGTATAGTATATGGGTAAGAGCTTGGTTTTTTAGTAGGTAATGATCTAGCATCTTATCCTATGTGATATAATAAATCACTTTGATGTTCCATATATAAAATTGGATGAAATATAATTGAATTTATTCATTATATAATGAATTTCTCTAGGTGATTGTGATGCTACTGGAGTGATCATAGATCATTTGTTTAAATATGCTCACATTTTCGTGATCAAGGAGTCGGTAACAATGGAGGATTTCACTCAATATTATATTGATGATGTATTTTGGTTGCATGATGTTTTGTTTTACAATATCTTAGATCCAGAACCTTATTATACCTGAAAAGTATGGAGTGGAATGAAACATGTATTTTTTACTCATTTACACCTCAACATAGCTTTCCACCCACATATAGATGTTGTGATTGAACAGACTATCCATACATTAGAGGATATAATTTGAGCATGTGTCATGGACATTGAATGATTTTGGGTATGACACCTACCCTTGGTGTAGTTTTTTTATATTAATATATATCACTCTTCCGTTGGAAGGGACCCATTTGATGCATTGTACTGGAGTTGGTGTAGTTCGTAATTGAGCTAGATTAGTTTTAAGAGTTAACAATTCTGGGTCATTATGTGATTCATAACATGACAGAAAAGTATTAGCATGTTCGTGAGAGGATGAATATAGCTTATCATGAAAGGAAATATTATTCTGATAAATGTAGGTGTCCCTTTTATATTGAGGTAGGGGACCACATGTCCTAGATGGTTTCCACACAATGAGGGAAGCATATTCTTTGTTGAGGTAGTAAAATTTCTACGAGTTTTTTGGGACCATTGAGGTCGTGGGGAGAGTTGGCATGTTGGTGTACTGGTTGGAATTTTTACCACGGTTATAGAGAATCAAAAAATTAATTCATGAATAATGAATTCATTTGTATTTTCATGATGACTTATGTGTCATTGATTGGAGAGAGTTAGATGTCAAGGGTGACATGCCGTATTGTGGAGCTTCTAGTAGTGATCTATGATCTTAAAGAGATGTTATTGTATGAATTTACTATACCATTCTTTCATGGGTTGTGGATGCATTTTGTCTTATAAGAGAGTATATAGGATCATGATACCCAATTAATTCCCTATACGTAGAGTTTTTTTCTTTTTTTATGTTTTTTGTAATATTATGATTGAAACTTGTTCATTTTGAGATGACCTATTTTCATTGGATTTTGATATATGTAGTGTGATATGTGATTGTTTTATGAAATATTAAAAAAGGAGGACCAAATTACTAATCTATAAAAATTAACTGTGATGTGATTAAACAATCGTGGGCATGTTAGTGCCATCTATAGAGAATATTATCATCCAATGGATTCCAAAATTCTAGTATATCATGTTTTTGGATAGTGTGGTTTTTTATTGTTGATGAAATGTGTTTTTTTTCATTTGGGGGTGACATGTCAACAACACTGATGACATGGATGGGTTGGCATATGTCGGTGGTGGTTTTCTTGGTTGAAGAGGTTTCTGCTATAGCTTTTGAATAGAACAAGTATGTTGGTCATTGAATGTTAATGATTTTATTTGAAAATAATAATTCAAGTGTAACGAGATCATTGAGAGGTATCTCAATGGATGGTTTTTTAGAACCTTCCTCACTTTTACAACATGTTTTTTTTTCAAATTTCATGGTAGGGAATATTTAGATATGATTCTAATGTAACATCTCAGACAATTACAATAAATAAATTTGGTGGTGTCTTGATGTATGAGGTTTCATGCCATATCATGGTGACTCTTTCCTACATTTTTCAAAATTCCTAGTTTTCCATGTTTTCTAATAGAGCATCATGTCAATGGTGTCTCACATTGGTGGTGTCACTATGATGGAATCCCTATTATGGCATCACCCTAAAGGTATCTCACCCTCACAGTGTCACCCTAGGTGTGTCTCTCCCAGGCAGTATCTCACCCTGGTGGTGTCACCATAAGGGTAGCTCACCCTAGATTTGTCACCCTAGTGGTGTCACCTTTGAGATTTCTCATCCAAGAAGTCTCTTGATAGTGTGAGCTTGTTGGTAGTTTCTTGACCCGTGGGGGCTCATTCAATAGTGTCTCTCCTTATAGTGACTCATTAATTGTGTCAGGCGGTTCATCTTGGAAGTGCATTGTGAAATATTTCTTCATCTAGTAGTGCCTAGTCAAATATTTCCTCATCAAAAAGTGCCATGTTCATTGCTATATCATCTGGCAGTGTCTAGTCTGGTGATTCTTGATGTTGTTGTCTCATGAATAGTGTTCATAGACCCAATAATTTTTCCAATTAGATGTAATTATTTGCGATAAAAATCATTCATGTACAAAGTTTAAATTTTTTTAGACCCCTTGAAAGGATATTAATTTTTCATTTAATTTCCTAAGGGTCTGAAGACATTTAAATGAAAAAAATGTGTGGCCTTGGCCAGACCCCCTTTATTGGAAAATCCAGCATGTATCAAACTCTATGACTATTTTTCAACTATCACATTTCCAATATATATGTCTTCTCATCCATTAAATATTGGTTACACTTTCTACAAGATTCCAGATATCCTTATTCCCTTATAATTCATTAAAACAATATAATAATTGTTTTTCCTTGATATTTTCCTACTGCGTGTGTGCGATTTCTTGGCTCAACCAGAATGTGTTGATCATTCTTCATGATGTTATATTTTCAATCATATTTCATAATTTTGAATCATGTGGTATGACTATGTATATTATTCCCCTTGTGATTATAGTTGATTATAGATAGATAGATATACTAAAAATGGTTTAATAATCAACTAATAGGGGATGGGGAATGTGACACAAGATCTTGTTTTATGTTTTTTTATTTATATTATATTTTAATGGGTTAACTACCCATTTTAAATCATTTTAGATGGGGTAATTTTATATTAATGAGTTAATTTATGAGATTCATATTTTCTATATTTTGACGCAATTTTATAAATGACGGTTAACCACATATATTAGGATAAAAAATAGGTTCCTATGGATCAAATAGTTTCTATGATATACAGAAAATTTAAACGTGGAATTATTTTAGGGATTATTTATTAAAACTAAAAATTCAGTTCCCTTAGTATGTGAGGTGATGTGAAGTGTCTAATTGTTTTTGTTTTTGTTGATGGGGGGAATTTTTGATGTGTGGATTTATAGGGGGTTGTGATTGGTGTGTTGAGATTATGCAATACGGGTACAAAAATAGGTTGTGAAATATTATATTATTGGACATGGATGAGATTTGAGGGTTTTTTGGGATGGAATGTTGGTTTGTGAAGGAAAATTTTGAAGAAGTAATGTAGTGATTGATATCATTTATTCAATAGTGATAAAATACAGAATGCTAACCCCATATTTAGCGGCCAGTGGTACAATGATTCATTAATATTTTTTGTGTTAGGTTACCATGGATCTCTATTCCTCAAATGTTTGTAAGAAACTGCCACTTTGGTACATGTTATGTTTCATGCCTGATTGTTTCTCCGGTATTGATGGAATAAATTTTTGGTTGATATCTTTGTAGTGACTTTGGTTGGTTTCATTAATGAGATGGAAGTGGTTAATGATATATTAAAACGTTTTTTTTTATTATGCATGTTTGATGATAAATGATGAAATGAATGGATGTTGATCATAGAGTTTCTGTGAGAACTCATTATAATATTAGTCTATGCACCATAAAAATTTATGTTTTTGGATCCTAATATATTCAATTAGAGGAGGAAGGATAGGTGAATGTGTGGTGAGTTAATTTTTTGATTGAGAAATGATTGGTTTTAATTGTGTGATTGATACAAAAAATAAACTTTTCCATTATTGTGATTTCTATACTCACCCCACACATGTTGAGAAGTATTTTCCTAACACCTTGATTTAAATTTGGATGGTTTTTATATCATCTAGTAAGGATAATTGATGGCTTGGTAACAACAATATTTTGCACTCTCATCCATGGGAGAATGTTATGAGACATTCCATGTTGGATAGATGAATGTCAGTGCTTTAGATGACTGTTGTGATGGATCATGAGTTTTTGGGTGAGATGTGGTCGCCAAGGTGTTTTAAGGTGAGGTGGTTTGTTTCCTAGTTGTATTCAGAGTGAGATGGGATGTATTGTAAGGATGAGGTGTGTGTGGTAAGGATGTGTTGGGTAGCCCAAGTGTGTGAATACATGATGTGTTGTGTGGATCAGGTGTGTTAAGGTGGAATGATATGTGAGGGACAAGTGTTTATTGGAATTATGTGATACGGTATATAGAAGGGATGAGAGCAATGAGATATACAATGTCGGTAGGTAGTGGAATACTTTTGGGAATGTGGATTGGGGTACCCTATCTTCTATGTGACTATAAACAAATTATATTACATGACTTGAATTACGTGGTTAGTGTTCCATAGGGAGGTCGGGATGGTCTGTATGACGTTTTAGGTGTTGATTGGTTCTACAGTTTTCACACAAGAGAATTATTATAGTTCATTCACATGTTCACGATATATATGTCTTCTCCTAATGGGAATGAATTAATGATCAAACTACATATATAATACTTATATCAACTTTATAAGAGGATTTCTTGGAATGTGTTTGGAATTACTAGCTCAAACAATCATATAATTGTTTTGTTGATGCTTAGAGTTAATTTTTGGCATTTTTATTGGATTATTTTGTGGTGGTAATTATATTTTCACATTCAATGTGCGATGGTTCATGGAATTATCATTTATTGTATGACTTGATTTTATTGTGGATGATTCCATATATATCTAAATCATTTTTATTTTAGTGGTTAATCCCTCTCATATTGTTATATTTGTACACCCATGGTACTAGTGGAAAACACGAGGCCTATAAGAGGTGGGACTCAGTGGAGTGGGTCATTATCTCTCTCCTATCATTGGGTTATCTTTGGGGGATAGTTTCATGATAATGTAAAATTTCTGTATCTTTGGTTAATAAAATTATTGAGATTTTTTTGACATATTCAATTAAAATTTTCCCTTCTTTCAAATATAATATTTATTCCATATCCTTGTTATCTAAAATTTTATTTAATTTTCTTTTACTATATTCTTATGATTGATAAATTTTATTTTTGTACCTATTTTTTAACAAATATTTTTAGTGGAATATTTTCAACATTTTCATAAAAAAGGATCCTTTTAACAATTTCTAGAAACATGAACGGTTTCATTCATCAAATATGTACATAATGATTACACCATAATAGATATTATTTACATAAAACGATCCATTATATGTATCATTGGATATCATTAAATAATTTATTTTACAAAATTTTCTATGTATTGTATTTATTCAAATTTGGTTTTTATTGTTGATATTTAAATTTTCCTAATAGGTTTTTTATCTCATTAATGTTATATCTATTCATCAATAAAAATAAAAATTAAAATTATGAAATTATTCTAAATTCTATATATATATATCACTTACATACATACAATGTTCATTAGTCATCACATTGATTCATTAAAATATTCTATATACCTATTAATAAAATTATATGTTTAATAAATCAATTTATCTAATGTTATATGACATGATATTGCTACCAATTTTTATTGATAATTATAATGATTATTTATCATGATTGATATCTTTGGTGGAAAACATATGAATTTAAATGAATTTAATGTGGTGGGAGGTAAATTAATTATATATCCCTCAAATGCATTCAGTAATGTTTTATTCTAATGGGACATCATGTAAGACAATACAGTGTGTGAATAATTCATAATTGGATTTTGTCTACAATGTGATGTTGTCTAAATAATTAGCCATGAAATATGTTTACTTCATCAATTATATTGATGAAAATTTCTTATGATGTGAATTTTTTATGATTCCATGATATTTATGTCATTATACAATGTAATTACACATTAATATTATCTTTTATGTTTTTATGTTATATTTTTAATTCACATGATATTCTTACATATCATGTTTATTACCAAACATGAATTTTTATATCACTAAATTCATTCATGTACTCTTATATAGTTATGCATTTATTTTTTAGGAGATCGAATATATCTATGCGATAAGATCATTAAATAATTAGTAGGTATAACATTTTTTAATTTTTGTTGATGTAGTATGATAAATGTTCCCATAAAACAACTGTATCACAAGTTCATTGGATTGTAATTAAAATATGATTATTTTAATGATCATTTGAAAATATGTGTAAAATAATTTGGGGGCTATATTAATTCAAATTAAAACAATATAATTTTATATGATTTAGAATATTACAACCATATACTATAGTAAAATAAAATTCCATGAAATTTGGAGCCACATTCACATGAATGTTTCCCTAAGATATTGAGATAATTAAGGAAAAATCATGTATGTCACTCATGTCACATATAAATGATAACATATTTTAGTAAATTAGTTATACAATTTCATACTTATATATTTTTTATTAATGGTTATAAATTATTCAAGTACTATTTCACTTTCTCCTCCAGCTTCTGGTCATCTCCTAAAACTATTCAATAATATATAATTCTGTAAATAAGTGAGAAAATTAAAATAATAGTTTAATATTTGAACTGAAAATAGTAAATATTATATAAACATTTATATATTATAAAATATTTCTATATATTAAAACATAGTGAATATCATATCATAAATAGAATGACATATTTTTTAATGATTGAAAATCTTGTTTGTAATAACCCAAATCATTTTTAATGAATGGATCAGGATTTCAGATAGTTTTTTTAGGAATAATAATGAAATTGGGTTATTTTGAGTTCCCATCATGTACCTCCATTTACACGATGAGTCCCCATATGTTGCGTACAACCACGTACTAGTTGTATGATAGTAGAGTACATTGTTGTGTGATGATCTTACAGATCGCTTAAGTTGGGGGCCGGTTAAGGCTACTACACAACATGTAGGATTAATGAGAACACCATGTATGTTACTTTTTTATGTGATATATTAGAGAGGGGTTTCATCTTATGTTTAAATTCATCTTCTTCTCCATGTGATTCGTAAATGTGAGTGAAAAAATGGTCGTTGAACTCATAAACCCTCTCGATTCTCTATCTAGGATCCGATAAAGACATCGTCATGTGCATGGGAATCCAATGGGAGATTTCTAAAACCATCCAGATCCATTCTTCATAATTCCTCCTATACAAAGAGTTATTCAATGTTTGGTGTTTTTTAGATTTTTGTGTATCTATGTCCATCTAGGCTGATTCTGGGTATGACATTAAACTATATCAATCGTACTAAATTGAGGAAGGTGGTTTATGAATTTCATTTTTTTCTATGTATAATATATGGTAAAATTCATGAATACCTACATTTGGGGTGTTGCATTATTCTGAATGTAACACTCTTTATTACCTTCTATTTTTTTGTTGATTGATAAAGGGTTGTCGCCTTTTTTAAGGTTAAGTACCCTTTTTAGGACAACCCATGTGTGAATTTCACATGGTTTATTATTTATTCTAGTTTAGTCTAGAATTTATATTAGGAATTCCTTGTTTTCCATGCACTGTTTTGTTGTGACGGAGATACTAATTTTATGCATTTCATGAGATATGAATTCTTAATGTGGACCATAGGGTATTTTACTATGAGATCTTCCCAAAGGGTTTAGACCATGAGATCTACCCATGTGGTCATTTATATTTTTTTTAAATGAACCTTTTGACCCAGGGGTATTGGCCATGAGAGAAACCTAGGTTGTCATTTATAACGAATTTATGATATGTTGTCCTGGGGGTGTTGATTGAGAGTGATGACCAGGTGGTCATTTATTATTTACTAATGCTATTTTGACCAAGGGGTATTGACCATGAGATCTACCAAAGTGGTAATCTATAATTTATCTATGCTATGTAAAATCAATGGAAATGGATTGTAAAAACTTTCCCAATGGGTTGTTTATGAATGATTGAATGAATTTCATGACACTTACAAGCAAAAGAACAATCGTAGACATGTTTTCAATTGTTTTTTTAGATTATTTATAAGAGATTTGTTTTTTTTACTATTATAGAGGGGGATGTAGATATTATGTTATTTCTAGAGATCATATTAATCAATAGATTATTAATAAATGTAAATGAATGTAATTGAATGTTGTATGGTTTGTTATATTTGATTACATCCCAGTTTATTACATCACATCTTCATATTACCTTCTATTTTTATATTCACTGGTAGTTTGGAATATATATTTTGGTGGCGGCCTGCCATGATTGAATCCCTCCATGTTTGGGTAATGTTTTTGAAAAAAACTGATCATATTTTTTCATGTATAGATAATGGAATGTGTCTTTCCTAATTATGTACATGCTTTTCATTGGAGCTGGAGAGCATGGAACCAAACTGAGGAATGCGATGCATCTAGATTTTACTTGTTTCTTTTGTACTTCATTTTATGTATTAAATTCCACAATTGTGACTTGTTTCAATTATTTCTTAGATATATATTATTTGTGTCATATATATATATATATATACTCCATTTTTTTATTACTATAAAATTGTGGATTTTTAATGCTTTTTAATGTTTACTTCTTTTTTATTGTATTATTGATTCCTCTATTGATTACTATTTGTTTTCCACAAGGTATATTCTTCCAAAGAGGGCATAGTTTCTCAAATTTCACACATTGGCCCCCTCTTCTATTCATAAGACTTTGGAATTTGGGGAAATGTGCTTGAGGTTATGTGAGAAACTGGTTTTGGGGAACCTTTGGGCGATACCCAGATCCGTGACATTACAAAGGGGTGTCAGATGAGATTCCATTCAACATAGAATTAAAATTTGAATCCAATAGAGTTGGATATGAATGAATAGTTAGTTGATAATCGAGTGTTCTCAGGAGTTGCTAACACATGTATAGAAAAAATCCATGTTACCTATAATATAACCAATATTCTTGTTTTGTAATTATTACAGTTGATCTGATTCCACTATTGGGTGAGTCACATGTTTTGTGATATTATTTTTTATTTCCAATTGGTTAAGTTACTTATGATACACGATGAGATTAGGGTATTCCATCTCAAGTATCAAATATGAACATTATAGAGATCACAAATCAGGAATTCATTTCATTCCATTTAGGGAGCATCAATGATAGCTTGATGTTGTGATAGATGTTGTGATATGAATGCATGTTGTTCTGATTGATTTCTTTATATAAATAACTACTATTTTGATAAGGTGTTGTTATATTTAATGTTTCATTTGGATGGAATCCAATCATTGGTCTATAAGGTTTTAAGTCCCACATGGACCAAAATTTGGTGGATGTTGTTTGAACTTTTATATTGATTTCAGCAAAGATATGAAATGAATAAGGATTCTAAAAATTTAATCATGTAGATTATGGGCTCTCACAGATTGTAACATGGCCTGACTATGCCAAATTTTATGATTTTGGGGGTTCCGGAGATGATTAAGTGGCATACTAACCAAAAAACCTTGAAAACATTGCGTTTGATTTTATGAACAGATGTCATATTTTCATCTATTTTGAATGAAATGACTAATATTAAGTACAAAACATGTAACGTATGTACACACCGTGTAGTAGTTGACTCTATGACTAATTGTGTGAGTACAGGGTTGGTAAATTATTGGTAGACCATTCCATGTACAGAAATTACACATCGTGCTATAGTTGAAAATGTATTTAGATGTGTTTGTAGTGACATGGGTTAATGGAAATTTTGTCTTACACATTTTTTATAGAGTATGGACATCATTTTTTGTTATAGGTGAAAAACCATGTAGTTCTAGCAGTGTACAAGTACTGGGTAATGATGGAATATTCAACTACTTGTCACGTCTTGTAAGGAATACACAGTGTGTATCGGGTGTTACACGACAAAGTTGGTAGAGTTACACACCCATGATAATGAATAATGAAAAAAATCTTATAGTGTTTCTATACACAGTGTAACCATATTTTTTTAAAACATGAATTATTTCCTTCACCTGTTCCATTATTTCACTCTTGAGTTAAAATATTTTTAATATTTTTTATAGGTGTGCGATTGACCATGCACAGTCATGCCACTAAGTCGTCCTCTGATTGTATGCCTAGTACAAAGCGATGATCAGTCCTCAGAAATGCTAGATTAAGCACTACCAGTAGATACACCTGTCATGCCCATCTTAACAACAACTATTATACACGATGGAGGTGTTGATTCATAGTTCCATGAAGGCTTTATAAGGATGAAGTAAAACATTCTTGGAGTACCACATCAATGTTGTAGGTCATTATTTATATCTTCCAACATCTGTAGATGCCTCCTGAGAGGATGGTGTAGATCGCAATGTACATGTTAAGTGATTACTCAATGAGATATTGGGATGTTATCTCACTGGAGGGATGTCAAAGTGATTTTTCATAGGAAGTGTTTCATAGGACCTCTTATGATTACCTCTACTCTAAAACATTGATGGTCGATCAAGCCCATGAGTTTATGCAATTGATATAGGGTGCTCTTTTAGTGATTGATTATTCTTCTTGTTTTATATTGCGTCACTGCATCACACCTATTTTTAAAAGTGATGAGTTATCACTAGAAATGTGATTTGAGGATGGAATCAGGTATGAAACATAATTCCAGGTCAATGTTATCAGGTTAAAAATGGTGAAAACTATATTAAATATGAAACTGATTACCAAGCACAATCCGAGGGAGTTTTGAGCAGCGAGTTAGTGCAGTTCAACATCTTGGGATTTTACACCTTCGACCAATATCAGGATGCACCATAGGGAAAATGTAATATGTTTTCTTCTATTAGCCATGTGGGGTACTTAAAATGGAGGAATATTGGGAATATAAGACTTTATTGCCCGAAGAACTGAGTTGAGTGCAGATCTTGCAGAATGATTGTTCATATTCATCGTTTTTGTAGGTTGTTCTCACGAGAAGCTAGTAATAAGGGATTAGTAATGAGTTCAAGTTCATGATCAAAAACACCACTTTCTAATTAGTCAAGAAATATGTGTTAATCCAACCTTTTAGGCTGAGTATGTGGTCAAGTATGTGATAGCTATATGAGAAGTTTTCAGCGACATCACAGTGTGTCAGCTTAGTGAAGTCAGGTAGTGTCACAGGGTCGTGGTACATGTCAGAAATTTCTGATGGAGGAAGAACCAAAATAAAAGGGTCTCAGACTCTCTATAGTTAGAGGTATGATTCTATATTCCTCTGTTTTATCTTATTGTTGTCATGATATAAGGATATCCCATAGTAATATATATGTTTCTTTTGAGAAGAACATTGGGATTTTCATCCTTGTTTTGGATAACATGATTTATTTGATGTTATTACAGTAGACACTGTGTTGGAAATTAGGATGATTAGTATACATCAGTGCAAGGAGTGACCTCTTCAGGTTGTTAAGTGTCAATTATTAGGGTACCTCTTGGTCTATGAGATTTTATCCATCAATGTCATTCTCATAATAGACCGGTTGGTTTCATTTTCAGCCTTCGTTGACTTCTATTTCTGCAGTGTAAGATTCACGTCACCATAGGGTTGGAAATTTCTACACAAGGGACAATGGGATGTCCAAGATATCATAGGTGGAACAAAGAATCATGCTTTATATGAAATTGAAGGCCTGGTCACTATTTTATATCTATATGACAAGGGAACATCACAAAAAAAAATTTCTATAGTGGTGGATCATTTCCGAGATGTATTTTCATAAGACTTTTATGGTTTACCTCAAGAGGTTGGTGAAGATTTATGAATTGATCTTGTGCCCGAAATAGCACTACTGTCCATTAATCCATATATGTTGGGTACACCATATTTAGAAGAGCTCAAGAATATGTTAAAGGTGTTGTAGGAAAATGTTTTCTTCTGACCCAGAACATATCCTTGGGGGTCTTCAAAACTTTTTCCAAACAAAGATGAGATAGAGTCTTGCTATTTACGGTTTAGTCAATGCTAAATTATTTGACATTAAAGAACCCATTTCCCTTGCCAAGGATTTATGATCTCTTTGATCAGCTTCAAGAAACACATGTATTCTAGAAGAATGAATTGATTCTAGTTATCATCAATTGAGGGTTAGTCCATCAAATATAACTCTTAGATAATTTCAGAGTATTTATGGACTATATGAGTATTATTTTTATGTCAATTGATCTCACAAATTCAAAGGAAGTTTTCCTAGAACAGATGAATTAAGTGTTCCGTCATTACATGGATTATTTTGTGGTATTCTTCATGGATGATATCAAAGTTTACTCTCAATCTCTACATGACCTCAACATCCATATTGATATCATATTGAGTACACTGCAACAGAATTAGTTATATTTGATTCTTTCATTGTGCCACTTTTTGATATACTAAATTCCTTTCATAGGACATGTTATCTGAAATATTGAAGTATCAGTAGACCCAATGAAGGTGAGATTCATATTTTCCTAGGAGGAACTGAACAATTCCATTTAGGTACATAGTTCTCTGGGTGTATGGTTACCAAAAATGATTTATTGAATAAATTTCACATTTATTAGCAATAAAGATTGGCCTGAATAAGAAGGATGAAATGTATTTGTAAAAATATTCATATGATTTATCCGTTTATGTGTTGAAAGGGAGATTGGCATCTACACTGATAATATTTTTCTAATGTTTGGAATGAGATACAAAATTTACATTGATGCATCAGGTAATGGAATGGTAGCAGTTACTATGCATTGGGAATGATTCATTGCATACGGGTCCTGACAGTTGACGTCACACGAGAGGTATTACTTGACCCAAGTTATCGATTTATCTTTAGTTGTTCATGACATTAACTATTGTAGTCATTAACTTTTGGGATATATTTTTGCGGGTATACAATGAAAAAAAATCATCAATTATATATTTACTCAATGAGATATAAATTTGATAAAATAGAGGTGGGTTGAGTACCATCATTCCTTACACATTGAGCTAGCCTACACACTAGGGAAATGCAACGTAGTGGCTGATTCATTGAGTAGGAGAACTAAGATGCATGCAGTTAAGGATGATAGAAGTGAATGAAAGATTATGGATATGTTTTCTAAGATGCATTTGGAGGCACATGACATATAGGGAAATACATTTCTTTCTTATATATCATTTTCCTCAAATGTACTTGATCGAGTGTCATTGAGAGTGATCTCAGATTCCGAGGGCCTGGTCTTATAAGAGTGAGTGTATGGTGAGGAACCTACTCAAGGGTGGTCTATAAGACAATACAAGGTTTTTGTTTTCATGGATGTGTATGGGTGTTAGGAGACATGTTCAAGGAGCTATTGAGAGATTTTCATGCCTCGTTATGGGAAGTTCACCCTGGTGTAACCATGATGTATTGAGATCTATGTTGTCAGTATTTGTGGCTAGGAATAAATATTGAAGTAATTGGTTTTGTTATGAGATCTTCCACCGGTAATAGTTGATGGTGGATCATCGACAAACAAATTTGTTGTTACAGAAGTCACTCATTCCTGAGTGGAAGTAAAATGACATTGCGATTGATTTTTTATGGGATTCCTAAAGCCTCATCTGAGGAATGATACATTTTATGTTGTTATCAATAATGACTAGAAGGATTAACATTTCATAATGATAAAAGAATAATTCAGTGTTGATTATCTATGAGTGTTGAAAATCTACGTGATACTGCATTTGTATGGGGTTCCATAATGTGTTGTTTCTGATGGGGACATACAGTTTCCTTCTCGTGTCTGGTAGTGACTATAGAGTGATTTTGGAACATAAGTACTTATGAGTAAATCTCACCATCCATATACAGATGTCCAGTCTGAGAATATGATTTAGGATTTGTAGTTCATGCTCTGAAAATGTGTCCTAGTATTTTGAGACACTTTGGTGATACATATTCCCCTGGTGGAGATTGCTTACATTAACAGTATTCAAGAGACAATTCAGATTGAACCTTATGGAGATTTATATTATATGTAGTTCTGATCACCCCAATATTGGATTAAGGCTCGAGAGGCAGATGTGATAGGACCTTGTCTTGTTGAGGAGTTCACTTAGTGGGTGTAGTTGATTTAGAATATGATTGATAAAACAAAATCTCACTAGAAATTATATGATAATTTGGAGAGACGACATCTGGTGTTTGGGGTAAGATATCAGGTTTTCCTATGCGTCACAATGAGGTTATAGAAAAGGAGGATTTGGAGAAAAGGGAATCATTCCCCCAGAAAAGTTGGGTTATTTGAGGGTTTAGGGAGAGTTGGGTCAGTTTACAATTAGTTTCTATTACACAGTAGGTAGCCATATATAAATTTTTTCACTCATGTTTCTCATCTAAAATGAAACATTTCAGACTCATCACATGTTTTTCATCACACAGAGGTTGAGTTAGAGGTGGATTCATCCTTCTTGGATCTCCCTATACATATAGAGGAATGAAATATGAATATCCTCTATGACTAGTCTATTACCCAAGTATGGGTGAAATAGTAGCATGACAGAGTGTAGGATGACACATGGTATAGGGAGGCTAACGTGTGATCATAGTGGTAGTAGTTGTTTGGGTATTATTCATCACTACCCATGTATGGGAAATTCAGGTATAAATTTATTTTAAAGGGGGTTGTTTGTAAGAAACCATATTTTTTTCTGTTATGGATCTTGATTATGGGTTGTTTTGAAGAAAAATGATGAAATGGGGTTATTCTAATTACATGTCGTGTACTTGGATGTACACATCACGTACCAGGTTTCCATGTATAGATCCGTACAATCAGTGTTACAGCCGAGTACATGGTAATGTGATGACCTGGATTAACTCTTATGTTTGGGCTCAGTTAAGGCTATTAAACACAATATATTATTAATAGTCATGTTGTGTACTTTTATATATATTTGATATATTAGAGTGGAGTCATGTGTTATGTAAAGATATATCTTCTTCCCTACATGGTTCATACATGGGATCAACTGATGTACCAATGAACTCCAAACCCCTCCCGATTCTCTATCAAAACTCTGATTGAGACATCGTCAGGTGCAGTAGAATCCCACCAGATAGTTTTCATATAATATAGATACATACACTTTATTACTCCTCTCTTCTGAGGAAATCAAGGTTGGTTATTTTTCACCTTTTTGTTGATCTACACCAATCTAGTCTGAGTCAAGGACTAAATTCAATTATATCAATCCTAAGACATCGAGGTAGGTGATTTATGCCTTTTGTAGATCATTTTTTGATTATATATGCTAAAAGGGACACATATCCACATTTTGGGTTTTGTGTGATTCGAAATTTAACCCTGGTCATTACCTATTAAAGATGGATTGATTGATTAAGGTTTTATGCCCTTAATTTAGGATAAAAACCTTGTTAATGGGACACCCCCGAGGTGTGTTTACCTTGGTTGATTTTTTACGGGAATTTGGTCTAGAATTACTTTTAGGGTTTCCTTCTTTCTTTTCCTAGTTTTGTTGGGATGGAGTTACAAATTATTTTAGATTCCTATGAAATGCTTTGTGAATTTTGACCAAAGTTGATTGGATAGTGAGTGATTCCCAAATGGGTTATAAAATGAGAGATACCCATGTGGTCATTTATACATTTTTTAAATGATACATTAACACATGGGTTTTGACTGTGAGAGCTAACCTAGTGGTTATTTATAATTGATTTATGCTATGGTGAACCAGGGGTATTGACCATGAGATATACCAATGTGGTAATTTATATTTTATTGACACAATTTTGACCAAGAATTATTGGCCATGACAGCATCCCATGTTGTTTTTTGTAATTGATTTATTCTATGTTAAACCAAGGGGTTAGGCTGTCAGAGATTTCGCATATGGTTTTTTTTAGAAATATTGAATGATTGTGATGAATCTTCCAAGACAAATCACAATATTGGACTCATTCATTATTGGTATTTTAGATGATCTTTATATTAATTGTTTTTGTTACAATTACATAAGGGGATATATAAATTAAGATTGATCTTGAGATCACATGATTAAAAGGACGAATAATAAATGTAAATGAAAACAATTGAAATCTGTATCATAGTTAAATTATGAGTACTTCCTATTTTATTGCATAATTTTTGAAAATTACCAAATATTTTTTTTTTCAAAAATAGTAAGTCATATGCCTTTTGGTGGTTTCATGTTAGGATTGGTCTCACAACCTGTTTGGGTATCGTTTTGAACCCAAACTGAATATATGGATATATTTATAGATAAGGGAAATCACCCTTCAAAATTAGGTTCTTGGTTGTTATTAAAACTAGAGTGCATGGGACAAATGTAAAACTTTTGATGCTGCTGGAGTTTTAATGTTTTTTGAATTCTTTGGTATATGTATTGATTTAAGACATTGTGACTTGTTTGGATTCTTTCCTAAATACATATTCGATTCATCATTTAGATATATATATATATATATATATATTCCAATTGTTTTTTTAATTTGAGTATTCCACAGTTTACGTTTGTTATAATGTATTAATGCTTCCATTATAGTTTAATATTTAATTCAATATATGCATACTCTACCAATAAGGGCATGGTTTCGCAAATATCAAACTTTGTCCCACACTGCAATTCAGCAACCTTTGGCATTTGGGGAAATGCGCTTGAGATTATGTGGCCAACCGGGTTAGGAGACCTATGGATTTCACCCAGATCTAGGATCATTCAATATCCAACATCTTCTTCATATAATCATATATACAGGTAAATTAAATTTATGTATATGAATTACAACAACTACATATTAGTACAATCCATTTTATGTCATTGTATTATGATTATGGTTATTTTTAGGAGTTTAATGTTCAATATATGATATCTATTAATTTGTATTTATTTTAGAATTATATTATCATATATAACTTCTAACCATCACATCCTTTATAAAATAGTTATGATACTCAAACATATGTATGTACAATCAAATCATTCAGGTGATCTGATTCTCTCTACATTTCATTTTTGATCCTTACATAAAAAAGTAGAATTATACTCATGAATACATGCAGACTATCTTATTAAAGAAGTTATGTAATTTATTTTATGATATATTATAATAATAATTATAATGTTTTATATAATGATAAATAATGATACATTTTATATTTTTATGATTATAAGAATCTATGAACCACAATCAATGTTCATAGTCCATAACACTAGAACAAAAGAATTCAAAAAAAATTGAACGAAGAACACTGAAAATAATTCTTTTAATGAATTTTTGTTAATAATTTTATTTGAAATGTTATAAATGGATAATATATGATAAAATATATTTCTGTATGTATTTTTCATATTATATTTCAATATAATGTTTTTACAATGGAGGATAGATTTCATACAAAACAAGTAATACATAAGGTAATGATTTTTTATCATAATTTTTTTTCATTGATATATGTTATATGATATGCATGCCATTATGTTTTTGAGGTTAATTTTTATATTGGATGAAATTTTATACCACATATCGTTCTTTTTTTGGGATTTTAGATTGTAATATAAATTATTTCATCCAATGCTATTGGATTCAATACATACCAATTTTTTAATGGTTTACTATCTGAGATAATATTCATTGTGACATCGGTTATATTATACTAATATTGTATTAAATAATTTTTAGGTAATAACACATTGATATTTTTATATTTAAAATCCTTATTTACATGTTACATAACATTTCATTAGATGTTCTCATATTCATCTGACATAAAAATCTATCAATATCGAAGACATATGTTTTTTAAATAATAATATATCATTTTTTGGGATTGATTGGGCACAAATTTCTAATTGTGAAACTATATAAAATATCTAAACCATATATTATGTTGTTTCATATCAATTTCATATTCTTGTTGATGACAATATTCTCTTTATTTTCATCGCATTATGGAATCAATAGATTAAATTAATATTTTTATAGAAATGGAAAATTATATCCACTCAATTGATAATAATGTTCTTAAAAAAAACTAACATATAATTTATATTAAATAATGTTTTAAAATTACCCAATTATTTTATGAATCAATTTGTCTATATATTTTATTTCTATTTAAATTTTTAAATATAATATTTTTAAATTTTCTGAATAAGGAATTTTTGAAATTTTAACTAATATTTGAAAATTGTCAGTGTTTTAATTACTGTAATGAAATAAAATTTACCTCTTATTATGACATCTATTTACATTGGCTCATATGTTATATGTTTCCATGTTTCATTCAAATGAAATTTTTTTTTGTAAATATTTTCATAAAATTTAGATTTTAAATAAGTGATGTCAAAATGAAATGGAATCATCACTCAAAAAATAGTCTAGTGATATAAGAATATATGATTTGCAATATAAATGATTTATGTTACCAAATATTTCTTGTTGATGAGATATCGTGATATCACATTTATTATATCTCTAGAATGTACATGATATTTATTATGAAATATTATTGAAAGACATTTTCATATCCCTTGGTCAAAATATGATTAATAAACAATAGTTTTAATGGTTTTTTATCATACTTATGAATGTATTATTTTTATGTTAATGGTTTATTTGTTACAACCATCCAAATAATTGAAAAAAATAATGTTTTTTATGCTCAAGGGTTACATGGGAGGTCATTGTAATACCAACATAGGGTACAATAGAGTTTATCTAAATCCCACAAGATAATACATGAGAGGTTATATCTAGACTAAAAATGGTATACATGTTGTAATATCATTCCTAACATGTGATTAATTTATTAGTCAATATAATTTACATAATATTTCTATTATATTGATTATAAAAATGATTTTTCTATTTTATCATGAATCATTATTCTTATAATGAATTATTCCCATTGTAGAAGATATTAAAATCAATTACAATCCATTTATTAGGAATATCAAATGAATTAATCCATGGTACAGGTCTATGCCGTGATTAAGGTTTACTATGATTTAGTAATGTAAATTGGATTCTCTCATTGTCTAATTCTTCTCATACAGTTACTTATTATTGTTGATTTATATATATGTCTTTACCATTAATTATATTATATGATTAACAATAACATGTTTTCTATTCTCTAATACATTTATAAGTTTTTATACATTGTAAATATATGAAGGGTTTTATTTGTGATGAAATTAACAGGGTAAGATATAGACATTTTATGTACTATTTCTTTATATATTTGAGTTTTTAGTAATACTATTCTCTTGTGTCTACATATATTACAATAATATGTTCGTAATATTGAGATAATAATGTAAAATATTTTACTATGTGAATTTTTTATTAATTGTGATTATATTAGATTGGGGTTTATTTATTTTTTGATGATAGTATTATAAAAAATTATTGTGAACAATTAGTATTACAATAACTACAATATAACATGCTATATTATTTTTATAACGGAGTTATCATTTTCTAATAAAAAAATTTAGATATTATAATGTGGATGTGGTTGTGGAAAAGATGAGATTTGTGTTAATTGATCATAATGGGGTTTATTGTGTATTAATTCTATCAATAATGGTTCACAATGAAATGGAATAATACTTCACAAGATACCACCCATGTTCTAGTGGTTATTGAGATTTTTGCATGAATTTAATGTTTCCCTTTATAGATCATGTGAGGTGTGAAATAATAGTTTTTCCCATTAATATGATCTCTGTTATTTTTTTTCTCTCAGATGATCCTTGAATAGGTAATCTATAAAAGAAACTTATTTTGTTGTAATTATGTGTTTATCTCCTTTTGGAAAAAAATTTAATATTTAATTAATTAAATAATATATTTATTAAAGAATATTGATTTGAAATAAAATTAAAATAGAGAACCATATATATATTTTTATCCCACATTGGAGTCTAGAACATGGAGTTATTCCAATGTGACGAATAAACCTTTTTCATGTCTTAAGAAGTGGGATGATTTTTAAATTTTACTTTTTAAACAAAAATAAATAATTCAAAATATGGTCTCACATCCCTATGAAGTGGTTAGATATGAATTAAGGGATGCTGAGAGATCTTGCATATTATTATTAATGACAAAAGTGAGAAAGGAAATCATTTGCGATAAGAATTCTTGTATGATGGATATTGAGACTAAATTATGGTACAACATCTTCTAGTGGCTGATTTTCACTTAATGATTCAATTTTATTGGAATGAGGTAGTATATTTCAGTGTTTTTATTCCCCATCCTTAGAAATGTTTTTTTATTTTTTTATATAAATATTATATCATTTAGGAACACAAAGTGGTTAATCTATGTTTATTAATAGACCATATTAGTTCCCTGATGTATGAAACAGTTTTCTATTCCGAAATGTATATCACATTATGTGTAGTGTAGGAAAACATAATATATGTTATTCATATTCTAAAATGATTATATTTCAGAAAAGAACCCATTTTATGTGGACACAATGCATATTATGGGACACGGTTTGGTGGCCAGGTACATAGCCAAATTGACAATATAGGGGAACATGGTTGAGTAGGGTACATAGATAGACCCTGCATGATATAAATTATATGTATAAGTATACATCATGAAAAAAAATCAAGTCATGTCCTTGTGTGATACACATGAAGGTACCATGTTTATTTTACACGTTCTGTAATTTTTTCACTCAATATGAACATTAGTTTTATATATGATGTCAATCTAATGTACAATACCATATAGGTCATAGAGTGTACATGACATGTACATAGGTATACACATCACTTACTCATACCTTATTTCCCACTGTATGGTTACACATTTATTCTCCTTAGTGTTAAATTTTGAAAAATTAGAGTATATTGGGGATTTTTTTACATAGAACTTGATTGAGTACCCCTTAGGATGTCTTAAGAACTTATATGTAGTAGTTATAGGGATTTTAAGTTATTACTAATTTTTTTCCTCCGAATTAGAGTTCGTCATTTTACTATGTCTCAAAATAGACCATGTACCCTACATAGATGATTACTGAGTTGACCATGACATGTACCGAAGGGCATTCCCGATCCCTACTGGTTGTTGACTAGAACCTGTCGTCATATAACAAGCATGTGGGAATAAATATTCAAGAAAACATATGAGAAGAAAAGATGCAAGGTAGTATGCATGTCAAATGAAAAACTCACTGTGAGAAAAAAAAATAGAATAATTCATAAATCCCCATTACTACATACTGATACACTAAAATGGAAAAAATAGATTCATTTTCTATATGGAAAAAACAAACCATGAACATGATTTAGTAGCTATATCTACCCTTAAGAGATCTCTTATATTTGATCGAACCTAGAAAAAGATTTTATTGAAACACATGAAGTGAAATGTTGGTTATGAGCCTATTCCCATTAAGATACCAGCAATGAATCCATAAAAAATTACAAATATTGATTATCCAATGATAATTATTCTAATTTTCATTGTAAGCATGTTTAGAAAATCAAAATCAATTTTAATAAAAACACTATATACATTATAATAATGATGGAAATATACTTTTAAATAATATTATTTTTTTACGAAGGGTTAATCATTTTTAAAACATTGTATCATTTAAAAAATTATATAAAATAGTTTTTATAAATTTAGAAACCATTTAATGAAGTTCAAAGTACATTTTCACACATTTATATTTTAAATATAAATGAATAATTGAGAAACATGGCCATTTATCATATAGAATTTTAATATTAACCAATTATAGGATTCCACATTCTATAATTGAACACATGGAAATGTGTATAATCTTGTCCCCCTGACACTGGCCATAGGTGATAATCAACCTCCAATCGAGTATGTGACCCTCTATAGGTATGTTTAAGGATTTTATCATATCATAAATTGTATCCAAAGAAATCACCAAATTCCTTATGATTTCATGTTCTCTTAAATGTTGAGAAATATATTTAATGACTGCATGAAATAAAATAAATCTCATTTATCCATTTCAAAAATTATATTTTTTCCATTTAAAACAGAAATAGGTTTAATTAAAATAATACCTATTTAAGAAGATAAATCTATTTTGTTTCGATCATATCGATGTAATCAATATTAATGATTTTAAATCCATTCAAAATAAATTCAATATTTTCTAAAATTGATGTTCCCAATTAAAATGAAGATTTTAATTGAAAAAAGATCCAACAAATATACAATTTAAAATCAATAATTTAGATCAAAAAATTTCCAAAAAAGTCACCAAATTCAAATTAATTAGGGGTTTTCTATATTTATATTACCATAACTTTTAAAATGTCCCAATTAATTTGAATTGGGATTTATTAATGGAATTGAAAAAAAATATTGATGTTAAATCAGAATTGAAAAAAATCTATTAATAAAATATTAATCAAATTAGCCAAATCATGAAGGAACAACCCACCACTATGCTTGGTTCACACCCTCCTATAACAGAGTTCACCAACAATGAAATCCCACAGTATGAATTAAATCCCTAGATTCATATCCCATCATCTTAGTAATGACACAAATATAAACACATGACGTTGGTGGGAGAGGGAAGACCCTATACCATGAGGATGAACACCCTCCATACCATGAATAACTAAGTAGAAGACCCTTGGGACAAGATGTCGTAACACATGTAGAAGAAACCAGCATGAAAAAGCAAACACAGATCAAATGATCTTGAACCGTAATGATGTGGGGATACTGTGATCAACCACAAGAAAGACATGGGATGAACACATATCGAAAGATACCCACAACAAATGGAATGATGATACAAAGAATATCTAATCTATCATGTAGTGGGGGGCCTCTAAAAGATCCAATAAATTGATATTGGTGAATATCCAATGGGTATAAAATGACATGATTGGGAGAAACATCCAAATGTGTGACTAATTGATGTGTGTTTGTCGGTAATGATGTGTACCTAAGAGCCGTGACCTGCAGTCCACATAATATAGGATACAGTGAAAAACCCATTTCCATTCATTAAAAATACCTTATTTAAACCATACAAAATTTCTACCCTCCATTCAAGATGTGTAGCAGTTCATAGTGTGATCTCCCATATCACGAATTATACACAACATCATGCAAATAGTGTGTACCACAGGTACACGATTTATACCTAGTCGACAGCCAAACAAAATCCAAAAAACCACTTATATGGCCTTTAAACCAAAAGGGAACATTGAAAAGGGGGAATCATACATGATAAATGTTACAAGATGTTACAAACACCACACCTAAAAACATTCAACCCCTATACATATGATGATGGAACATCAATTCCAATGAGATGAGGCCACTTCATCCTCATCAGTTCCTCAGGCTGCATCCTCTCATAACTATCATAGCAATGATTACATTGTTCTTAAACCAATGTTATTGTCTTCCCATGATGTACCTTGGCCTCAGAATCATCTATCCTTAATGGTCGCTCCGTCAACGATAAATCGGGCTCGATTTCAATATCACTCCAACTCAATACATGGGATGGATTAGATTGATACTTTCTCAACTATGATACATGGATCACACTATGTATCAATATCAACTATTTTTGAAATTAAAAATGGTGAAAAACCATCCCCTCCTTCAAAATAACATTGATACGTCCCACAATGTGAGGAAAAATATTCTTTGTCTCCTAATCTATTGATGTCCCAACTGAGGTGAAACCTTCATGATAACATGGTCACCAACTAAATACTCCAAAGGCTGATGGTTTCAATCATCATATGACATATATTAGAACTATTGTACCATCTTAATTTGATAAATCAACTAAATCATTATTGTCATCTCTTGCACCATGTTTATTTAAACCAATGAAATTTCATCCACCGTCGTCCAACAGAACAAATATTTACATGGTCGGTAATACAATTCCTCGAAAGATTCAATTATAATCATAGACTATTTATTGATGTTATATCAAAACTCAACCCGACCTATGTGATCATCCATAGATCAACTAATTTAATTAAGACAGGTGTGAATAATATCCTCAAAAATCATTATAGCTCTTTCTTTTTTGCCATCTGTCTACTGTTGGTAGGTTGTGCTCAAATGAACATGAGATACCAATTACTCTTGAAGGCCTATCCGAAATAATATTTCAACCAGGGATACCTATTAAAGAATATATATTATTGTACTCTGTGAAAACAAACAATCACTCTCAGATAGAGACTTTCAAAATCATCTACATTGGATGCATCTCACATGGTTATATATGAGCCGACTTGGTCAGTCTATCGATCACAACCCAAATCACATTCTTATTTATTGGGTTATGTGGATACACAAACATATATAACCTTGAGATATCATCCGCCATCAATGTATGAAATGTAAGTGGATGTTGTAAACCTGAAGGTTTCTGATGCTTTTCCTTAACCTGCTAGAACGTATAACAATAAGAGACAAAATCAGTACTGTATTGTCTCATTCTCAACCACATGAGATGTCCTGAAACATCATAGATATTTTTGTTTTTACTGGGTGCATATCCCATTGTTATTTTTTGTAATCTCCAATTTCAACCTTCAATGTTGATAAAAACACATAGAGGTAGCTATGATAACAAGGAACACCCTATTTGGGGAATGACCAAATAGAAATTGTCTCCCCAAAATAATGGGATTCTATAATGTTATATAACTCATCATCAAGTTGTTCATCATGTAGATTAAAATTGAAAAGTTATGATTTAAACTTAAAAATGGTATGTAAAACCATATCCCTTCCTCCTGAACTCTAATATGATACTATGAATAGAGGGAAATAAAATTTCAATCCTCAATGGTTTTTTTCACAACATTGGTTTGAAATTTCCTGCTGAACACATCTATATCATCATTTAAATTTTCTATTTTATATGTGATATCATAGACAGAAAACTATAGGGACTCCACCTAATGCCTCTACTGATGATTCAAATATTTTTTAGAGAAGACATAAATCATGATTTTTTTGTATGAATATACCATAAAAATTTCTCTTAAGAGGTAGTTCTGCCAAATATTAAGCATGTACATAATAGCGGCATGTTCTATGTCATCGGTAGGATAATTATTCTCAAATGAACAATTTTGATGAGATCCATATGATAATACATGATCTCCATATATATGAATGAATTTCATTCCTGAATGTTATGCATTACAAAAACCCACAATTCCGTACATAGATACAAGAATAATAAATACCAGCATAGTAGTCCACAACTATTTTTGTATGAAAAATTAACTCGTATATTTATCAATCAATTTAATCTTAATCGCCTTCTATGTCAGAGAAGTCAATGGAAAATCTAGATTCATTATGTCTTTCAAAAACCAACGGAAAAATCTTGGTAAGCCCATGATGATTGTGATCTCAAATACATTTCATGGCTTATCTCATTTCATAACTTCATTCTACTTATATGGATCAAATGATACACCATTTTTAGAATCCACATGTCCTATGTATTTCAATTCCATTATATATAAATCAGACTATGAAAACACGGAATAAGGGAAGTTATTTCTCAGCAGACTTAGAACTATTCTATGATGCTTCACATGAACTTCCTTGGACATGGATTATTAAATAATGACATCTATAAATACAACAAAAATTTAATCAAAATACACATGGAATAAAATGTTCATTTTTTCCATGAAACCTTCATGAGAAAATATTTATCCAACAGGGAAAAAATTGTACACATCATGGCCATACCTACTCTAAAATGGTATTTTATGAACATCTGATTTTTTCTTCCTCAATTGATGGAATCCAGATCAATGGTCGATGTTCAAAAACCCCATCACACTATTGAAGTGATCAAAAATAATTTTAATTAGTGGAAATATATACTTTATCATTATCATAGTTCGATTCATCTTTCAATAATCGACACATATGCGAATAGAACCATCATCTTTCTAGGAGAAGAGAACCAGGGATTCCCATGCTGACACATATGGGTGAATAAATAATTTATCAATAATAAAAACTAAAATGAATTACATGCATTCAAATCAACTGGATCCATTTGGAAAGAGGTAATAGATAATGGTTTAGTCCCCTATCATTATTTCAAAAATAAATTAAATCACTCTCATTGGTGTTAGACTAGAGAAATCCATATAGAACACGTCATGAAACCTGATGATGACTAGAGGGAGATCCCCACTCATTGAATCCCTCTCCAGATCAAGATGAAAATCAGATATCACTTTCTCCAGTTATGAATAAGAAGATAAATCTCTAGCTGACCATGTGTCCTAATCTACTTGAAAAACAAGAGGCACACTACAAGGTATAGTAAATTAGACTCGTAGAAGATAACGAAAAATTTAGGAATTAATGGTAGTGAGAAAATATATCCCTAATATTAAATCTGTATATTTCATATCAACACCAGGAAACTCAATGATAGATCAGCATATAATATATTGAAAACTGATGCAGGACTACGAATACCCTTCTTTCTCTTAGAACTAATGTGTAGAGTTATATTAATTCCAGAATATAGTTTCTCTATTAGAAAATAATTTAGATTAATAATACAACTTAAATATGATTTAGATGCACCAGTACCAAAAGAATCAATCTTCAATAACGATCCTATAGTAATGGTATCTCTCACAGTTTCTAGTCCATTTTCTTATCCCAATGGAGACTATTCAAATGCGTAAATAAGATTAATTTTAGATGCATATGATTGGATCCCTTTATATAATGATTAATATGATTTCCCTACAGTTATAAGAGTTGAATATGGTCATGTACCACTACACAGATTAGAGATGTGATGAATGATAAACTATATGTGTTTGGAATGATTGAAAGAATAACTGTCCTTGGTTGCCTCAGTGTAAATTCTCTAGGAATATATTTGATTGACACAATGATATAAAATGAATTATATTCCTATAGGAGCTGTAGGAAGTTTGAAATGTCTATCCCATTTATAACCTTCATGAGAGTCATCAATCTTTTATATTCCTTTAAAGGAACTAATTCAACCCCATGGAGGATAATGAACTCCTGTCAACCATGAATTTCCATTCAATCTATCTCAAGCATAATCGCCCCATCCATCACAACATCATAAGTGGGTTGATTTTGTATGAATACCAAATAAAGGATATTCAATATATGTTCCAATATAAACCATCAAGAAATCATCTTCTAAATATATACAATATCAGGAGAAAACTACACTAGCTCTGAAAAGTGATTTGAATACTCAATCATGGTTCTATCAGCCTTCCCATGATTGGATAACTAAATAAAGATATCCAAAACCATTGATTCATGATAGATATATTTGGAAAAAATAACCTTTATTTCTTTCCCCACTAAGCACTCATGTTTCCCTACCATCACCAATGTGTCCAACCACCACCAGCTAGGTCCTTCCCGCATGATGGTGGCACACTTATCCCTGATCACGTTTGGTTTCTCCAATAACACAATGAGATTTTATATCATGCACATCCATTATTCAACATGTTGAGGGTCAGTGGATCCCTTAAATACTAGTGGCATCATTTGAATGATCAATTGATATTGATTCAAAATAAGTCTTTAGATTTACAATTGATCGATATAATAGGAGAAAACAAATCTTCATAAGGAACAACCATATTTGAATTTCACTATATCCAAATAAAAATATAGAAAATACTACTAATAATAAACAATACCTCTATCCCTAACCACAAAATGAAACATAAGGTTTATTGTTGTGAGATCTATACATGAACTCAATGAAAACATCCTCTTATGTCCTAACATGAATACCCAAATTCATAATATCATCCAAGAATGATGTTGAACAACATCCTCTTATATCCATATTCCACAAAACAACATGAGTACCCACATAAACCAATAATATAGATATCCCTGATGTGTAACGGAGGGCATTTCTGATACCCATTTATTGGAGACTAGAGCGTTTCATCATACAATATGCATGATGGAAAAGAGTTGCCCCAAATCATAGCA
This sequence comes from Viscum album, assembly GCA_963277665.1. NCBI lineage: Eukaryota > Viridiplantae > Streptophyta > Magnoliopsida > Santalales > Viscaceae > Viscum > Viscum album. The sequence goes on along the minus strand of OY728147.1, from coordinate 475,890,156 downwards.
GATGTAATGAATGAAGAAAATATTCATATCAAAAGAAAACACCACTAAAAGTAAAATATCCTAATACGACAAGGAATAAATGATGATTTACAACAACCCAATGTAATAAAATTGTAAAAAAATATCCCTATGGTCCCTAAGGACACACTCACCAAGAACACTGTCTAGTAGTTGTTTCCACCTCCCTGAGATCCCATACAATTACATGAAACTATAAATGAATATAAACAAAAAAAATAATGCAAAGATGTATTTTGTGATCCTAATCCTAGTAAGATACCAAAAAATTCCATAACATATAGAAAATAAAAATTATCCAATGAGAATCATTCAGATTTTCAAGGTAAATAGTTATGGAATATTAAAATCATATTAAAATGAATCACGCATTAAATATTCAAAATTATTGAAGGATACATTTAACTAAGATGATTTTCATAAATATGGATAAAAACATTTCTAAAATAATTAATTATGTAAAATATTTATATAAAAAATCTAATATAATTCAGAAGGAATGTAAAAAATTTAGAATAACATTATTATACATTTATATCTCAAATATAAATGCAAAAGTGAGGAACATGGAAATCTACAAAAAGTTATCACAAAATTAACTAACTATAGAATTCTGTATTCTGTACGTGGACACGTCAATATGAGTATACTCACATCCCCATAACACAAACAAGTGGTGACATGTCACCCTCCCATCAGTTTTGTGACCTGCTATAAATATGATTTAGAATGTTGTTATATCTTATAGTATATCAAAACAAGTCACCAACTACCTAAGCCTTTCAGGTGCTCTTAAATTATTGGGAATTCACTTTAAGACTTCTTAAAATATAAAAAATTCCATTATTCCATTCCAAATATTCCAATATATTTCAATTTAAAACCCAAATAGGTTTTATTTAAAAACATACCTCTTTCACAAGATAAAACCATTAGGTTTCTATAAAATTATTTGAATTAATTTTCATGAGTTTTAAATGATTTAAAAACCAATTCCATCATTTGAGAAATTCATTATTACTATTAAATTCAAAATAATATTTGATAACTTTTCCAAAAACTCCAAAAAATATATTAACAAATTTAAATCAACCAATTGATAGAAACCTACAAAAATTAAATAGACTTGGTAATTTTCAAAAATTTTGTTCCATACCCATTTCAAATAACCCAATTCACTAGAATTGGGTTTTATCAATGTAATTGAAAGAAATATTCAATATTACATAAATACAAAATTGAAATAAGTCATGAAATTAAACAGTAATCAAATTGGGAAAATCATGATGGATCCACCTACCTCATTTCTCAGGTCTCAGCCACCCAAAACCGAATTGAGAAACAAAAAGAACACAAAATGAAAATGATGGACCTAGAATTAAACAACTGCATCGTATAATTTTTCAAAAAAAAACTAAATTGTTCAGTGGCAGAGAAGAAACCCACATACATAGTGGACGAACACATTCAATACCACTACCAATGAAGGAAAAGACCTTTGGAACCAGATATCATGATGAATCATGAAGAAACCATGAAAATCATCTGAAATAGTTCTACAAATCCAGAACCACAAAATTTGGGTTCTACTATGATCAACCGAAATGAAGAACCTAGATGAACACATACATGAAGAGACGGACTACAGAACAAATGATGTTCAAATTCCAAACAGATCGATTTGGATGTAGTGGGGCTACAGAAAAAACATTTGGAGAATTTTGTTTTGAGAGACAAGGGGTTTGAAATGAAATGATAGATAAAAAATTCCAAACATCTGAAAAAATATGGACAGAGTTCGGGTCATGATGTGTACCCAAAGGCCATGACATGTAGTCCATGATAGATATATTGTGTAGAACAATCCATCCCATTGAGATAAAATATATCATTAAACGATATATTATGTGTACCCACAATTTATAATGTGTAACAGTTCAGAACACGATATCCCATACAAAAAATTTTACACAATATTCATTATATGATTCTTACCTTAGGTACATGATGTTTACATCGTCAACATCGAGTAAAAAATCTAGAAATCTACTTCTACAGACACTGAAATAAAATGGAAATTGGGAAAAAGGGAAAACATAGCTAATCACGGTAATGACGTATTATATACTGGGTGCATTAAATGTGATGATACATAAGTGAGTGTCTTTAATGTAAATCGGTGATTTTGAATGATTTTGTCTAAGAAACATATTGGATTTGTGATGTGAATTTCCCTAGTATTTAGGATTTTGTTCTGACTTATAGATATAGATTTGTATGTGGAACACTGCAAAAATTAGTGGTTTGATGAGTATTTGTTCTTGATGAAACATCCATTATGATTTTAATATCAACTGAACCAATGATGCAATGAGATTATAGATACTAGTATTTTGGATGGGTTACCCCATGAGATGGGTGTTGGCCCATGAATATACCTATAACCATGTATTTATTGAAGGATGATAAAGATTATGTTACAACCCATAGGATCCCATAAATGATTCCTCAACATGTTTGGTGGTACAAAATATATCATGATGGACAATTATATACATATTTATAACAACAGTTCCATATGTGTTCCATATTGATAGAACATAAGTTGATTTTATTTGTGTATAAATACTATCTGGTAATTCCTTTGGACACAAATAAATGAATGAGATTATGGGGATGGGATTTTGATGAGATAAATTAGTGTTCAGAAATCCCTTTATATATATCTATGATTCTCCCCATCCATGGATTCCAAATTTAAAAAAGAAACTCCACACATTTATGATAAGAGTTTGTAAAATTTGTTCCATATCAATACTGATATTTCATGTGGATTTATTTGTAGACTGTAGTACTCAAAACATTTTATTTGATATAGCTGTTATGGTGGAAACCATGATCATAATTTTTAATTAGGACACATGACTTTTTCTCCAGTCACGAGTACTATATTATATTGATTTAATCAATTAATTACTATCAATAATTTTTGAGTATATCAATTATTAATATTTTAATGAACATTCTAGGAAGTGATGGAATCAATATGAAATACGATGTAGGATCATGATTCCTCATCATTGGAATATTTCCATCCTAATATAATAGGAACAAGCAACATTTATCTCAAGATAGGTGTTAGGATGATGATTCATGAATAATAGATTATGATTTAAGGTATTGAATATTGGAATAATGACTCGAGTAACAAATGATTAGACAAAAAATGGATACATGAATATATGATATAGGTTTCAGTAAATTGATTACTTGGGTGGTTGGATATCCATGGATTGAGTTCCACATGTTACGATAATTGGTTGGGGTTTCCATGGATAAGTCACCAATTTTATATTTGTAATATATGTTCATATATAAAATATAATAATGACCATGGCATTTTATGATGTAGGTATAAATAATCATGGTCTTGAATCTAAGGTTTAACAGTAGTTGTTATCTTTATTTTAGTTATTATTCCCTATGTGAAAATATTGAATTATAATTATCTTATATATATTGGTAACAGGTTCACCATCATGGGCGGTATCATAAGATTTATTTCGAAGTGCTTTTACATGAAAATTTATGTGAAATTACATTATATTTAATATTTTAGGATCATCATTTGTTCATGATTTATTGTGACAATGACTACTATTTAATGATTATGTGCATTTTTCATTTGAATTATAATGATTGGGATGGACCAAACTGATAGGTTATTGTGGAATGATTATATGGAATCGATCAAAGTATGATATAGATCCTAATGTATTTTTTTAAAAAATAATTTATCATTCATGTAGAAAATTGATTTTGAAGGTAAGGCATGATTAAATTAGACACTATTTTATTGCAATTTTTTATAGTATTATTGTATTTTGGATTATTTATAATTTTTGGATAATATGATGTGTATTATGTTTTATAATTTACTTCTACTTGTACGATATATTATCGTTTCATTGTTACCCTAGATTACAACCTTTGAAATGAGATTTGTGTTTTCATAATCTGGAATATGAGGAGGAATGACTAAGGTCTTATGTGGGGCCATCATGGGGATCATATTTAATTGAATACAAACATGAAATTCAAAGGTGGTATCAGAGCTATTTATCTTCCAATAACATACACTTTTTTGTTTTGTAGACATGAAATATTTTACTGTGTCGGTGCTTGTGGTGGATTTCCCATCAATGCATCATGTACACCTATTCCAATATTAAATATTTGTTACCAAGGGATGTAGTTTAAATTTTCTGTATTTATGGAACAATTTTTAAGATTTTTGTTTTTTTAATTAACATTTTGTTTAGATTGGATTATTTATCATGGATTTCTATATCCTGGTCCATGAGTTAAAGCACAATTATTTTTGTCTATTCTAAGAATATATATGAAAGCATGTCTCATGTATCATGTTATGACAATTGGATTGATATTTTATTGTATTTATAGTTTTCAATTTAATATATATCAATATGATGTCTTATAGTAAGTATCTATAGTGAGATTCTTGGTTTTTAGGAATTTGGTATTGTCTTAATGCATATAAGTGTAGTAACCCCATTAGGTCAGTATAGTATAAGTACATAGCAGTTGACCCATTTTGGATGGTTTTTTTGAATGTTAGTTAGGCTTAGTCTTCTTGAGATATGTGTGATGCGTGGATGATTATAGATGGTGGGTGAACTATTGGTGGAATTGTGGTATGGTATATGATGTTCCCTATTTGTGGGGTCATTGAGAGTTGTGTTTTGACAAGAAGATATTACCAAATGTTTGGATAGTTGAGTTTTTTAAACCCATTCAGGTGTGTCATTATTTGAGTGTTTTTACACAAAGATGGTTTGAACTACAAACGTGTTGTATAAAATATAAAAACTTTTCTAGTGAGAAGGCCTTGTATCCATACTATAATTACTCCAATTTTGGAAATTTTTGCATAGTATATTTTTACGGTGGCATGTGAGATGGTCGGGTCAAGTTATTTTTACCCATTGTTTTTTATTTTAGTGGTTAATGTTCTGGGACCATTAAAAAATGTTTATAATGGTTTATCAGTAGTTTTAGTTTTGGACATTATTTATTCATCTTTTGTGGAGAATGAAATTTTTTTTAAGATATTCAATGATTTTTTGGTTTCAACTGGGATAGATTAAGTCATGTTCTTTGCACTAGGAGTTAATTGTTTAAAAAGGCAGTTCCATGTAATTATTTTAAGGATAGGAATTGAATGAAATTATCCTTGCTTCTTATAAGTCATGTGATGCATGTTTCATTCTGGTGTGACTTAGTAGAGTTAGAATTTGGTTTTGGGATTTAGAAACACAAAATCATTTAACAGTTATTTTTTAATGGAGTCATGTAGACCAGATCACTTATAACATAATTTAATGATCAGTTTTTAAATTTGGTGTTATGAATTTAAACATTGTGATTCAGTAGTTGATAATAAATGAATGAGTATACTAATTTCATTACTAGGGTTTATGAGTGTCTTTTAGGAATAGTGAATTATTTCCTCGTGATAAAATCATCGTATTAAAAATGGATGATGTGTGATCAAATTCATCGATGAAATCTTAGTATATTGAGATCCTACATAGGATTATTTCCAAAACAATGATAGCTTCCAATTTATAATTTTATACAATCATTTGTCACATGGGATCTATTGATATTACATTTTATCAATATGGGATCTCCATGTAGGTTTTTCTCATCTTTCAATGAATTTTCAGTCTTATGGTGGTATTTTACAATCTTCCATATTTAGGGTAGTCTGTTTTGAATAACTATATTTTCAAAAATATTAGGTTTTTTATTCTTATATTTTTGTATTGTATGATATTTCATGTTAATATTTTTACATAGGAGAGATATAGTGATGTTTGTGGCTGATTCAATAGTTTAGCAGTGATTGGATCATGGGCTTTGTGTTGTTTTTTAGTTCTTCAGATTCAACAAGGATAATAATAGGAAATAGAGTATTAGATAATGTATGGTGATGTGAAACCAATGTGAGTAGTATTTGAGATTTAGTTGGAACCACATCACGTGGGGTAGAGGACCATTCAAGATATGTTTTCAAAGTCGAATTCAAAGGTGCAGACAATCATGGAGTAGAATCAGACATTTTAGTTTAATTTATTTGGACCGGATCACTGAGAAATTGAGGATTATTTTTCTATGGAACTAGATTATATCAGGATGGATGGGTTTGGTCAATATCAAAACTGGTAGGGTTTTAAAAAATTGATGTAATGGATTTACTTTACTAAATAAGGATGCATGTCTTTTGAGATGTTTAGATGGTCAAATTTGACATCGTATTGTTGAACATAATCACATTGGGATGAGTTTATTAACAATTTTGGTTAATATTTTCTCTTTGATTACCACTATGCAATATCAATTTTGATAAGTTATATATTGGGGATGTTAAATATCGTGTTATAATGACTGCAAATTTTAAAAACTAAATTCTATTTTTGAGTGAATTAATATATTATTAATGAATGAAGTTATAAAAAACACATCCACTATAATGGGGTTTTTTATTGATATATGGTCAATATATTAAAATGAAAATAAATTATCAATCCCACTGATAATACATCCATTGTATTGTGACCTAAAAAATTATTATATATTATAACTTATGATTGATCCTATTGATATAGACAATGTAATAAATATCATTGACTAGTAATATCGTAAATTAAAAATCAGATTTATCAGATATTTCTAGGGTTATAGCATCATTGGTCATTTACCTTGACCAATCAAAATATAATTCATGTTTTCTATCATATATGTGACAATTTAAAAATCATTGCGATCATGACCCACACCATGTTGTCGTATCCTCCCAAAGATAATCTAATAATTACACACATTACCATTAGAGAATTCCCTAGTGTATCAACGTGGGATGTTTTTGGACCTGGCAATTGTTATTTTTTATAATTTCAATCAATAAAATAATCTTTATAGTTATTATATAGTATTATTACATTTAAAATTACTAGATATTGAGTTTGAAAAAAATATTTTCCTATGACGAAACAAAAATTAAATTTTTTCGAAAATATATACATTCAATAAGGACTCCAATTTTTATAAATTCAATAATTTTTTAAATAAATTATAATTTTATTTCCATTAAATAATATTTATAAAATTGAAATGATTATATAATTTTATGAATTGAAATAGCATATTGATAACGTTTATAAAACCAGTATGACCAAAAAACTAGTATTTTATAAAGAATGGGAATATAAAATATAAAATATTAAATTATATTATTTTAATAAAATTTTTTAAGAAATAAATATAATCTTTGAGATCATCATGTTGAATGTATTGAATATTGAAACATTAATAATTTTATGATTTAATAGAATTTTTGTGTAGAAATTAAATACATTATAAATATATAGTAGGAATGATGATATAATAAAAGACCAAAAATGAATTAATAAATAAAATAGAGTATGCAAGACCAATATATTAGTTTTCCATTAATATAATTATTTATTAATACCATTTATTATTTTTAAACCACAAATAAATCCATTAAAAAAATATTATATTTTTTGTTTTAAAAATCAAATCATTATAAAGATATATCACCTAAACATCCCCATGGGAACTATATTAATAAACTTTGTTCATATATTTATAAAATACACAAAACCAATCCACTTTAGTAGATACCATTTGTATAATAGTTGGATGTTTTGAGGGTTGAATTAAATTATCCTACATAGTCCAGAGAATATATTTTTAAATTTATAAATAATTCCCTTCTATTGTTTTTACAACCCCCACCCAACCACCCATTTATTATATAAAAAAACCCATGCATCATGAATTTAATTTTTAAATCAATCTCTAGATCCCTACTAAGGTGTCCTAATGATCTGTAGTAGCTCCTATGTTTTTAGATGTTCCCTCTCAAGTAAATGGTTACATTCTATCTCAATTTGATTCAATACAATTTTTATATAATTACATATGATTTCAAATTTATCATGTAGTGATAAAATTTTAGACATAAAATGTATTTTCCATATGATTTTCACGTAAAAATACACCAATTCACTCACATTAAACCCTTTAATGAATCAATATATATATATATATATGTTTTTATGTAGAAATTACCCTAGGATTTTTCCATGATGAAATTCAATGTTTAGAATACCCATAATTATTTGAACTCAAATGAATTAAACTAAATTTTCATGTAACTGATTTATTTTTTACATCCCTCTATTTAAATCATGCTCATCGTTTATTTGATGGATATTTATTTAAAGTAATATGTGTGTCTTATGTTCTATATTGCACACTTATATATGAATATTATATTAATGTAAGCGTTAGACCTATAATTATATTACCCTCTAATTAATTATGTAATTTTTTGTTATCGTGATTTGTTATTTAATGGATTATAGATTGAACTTAAATAGATAAGGGGATTTTCCCTCAGTATGATTTTTCCCATGTAACTGTCTTTAAATTATTATTTTTTATGAATTTTGTTATTTCCAAATTCATTTTTCCAAAAATGTTATAATGTTTTACCCATCCCAATTAATAAATATTAAGATTCTCAGCAAAATTATGTCACATTAATAATCCAATTTAATCAATTTTATTATATTTAGAATGTCATTATTTTATTAATCCCACCCAGGGGCATTACTGCTCAACAATTTTTTATGTGCATCATCGGGTATTCCTATGATGTTTTAAAAGATCCAATGAATATAAAGGCATGTTTTAGAGTATTTACATAATAATTTTTTCCCATGAATTGTGATAATGTTATATGAACCAAATTTTCCATATATTCATTGCATCATGTTCTTTTAGGGTTTAATTATGTGTGTCTTTTCTTTCTAAATCATTAATTATGGTTTTATAAAATTAGTGTTGTCATAGTTGGTACCATTTTTATTTTTTGTTCATTTTTGAGATTATTATCTGAAATATCTAGATAATTACTTACGTATAATACTATTACTTGGAAAATATCTCATAATTTAGTTAAAATAAAAATTATTTTTTTCTAACAAAAAATTCTCTATCTAATTACGGTAATGGGATGTGGCTATGGTATAGTTATACCATGGGGTAATATCTGCAATGAGAGTTCATTGAGATAAAATCGACCATCACATAATTTTTTAATATGGACCTTAATACATAGGTGATATTATGATATAAAGTTATTTGATATATTAAATTCTCATGAACATTGTGAACTAGTATCAAAAAAACAAAATTGACCTTAATATTTCAGATTAGGATATATACCTTGTATAATATATATTTTATAATATAAATTCATTTGCTGAGTAATTAATTTCATTAGTGAGTTCTAACATCAATTATACTAATTTTTTGTATTTAATAATTTTAAAATTAGTAAACCTATGAATCTTTTCTATAAATAAAATAACAAGAAGATGTATAGAAAAGATTAAGGCTGTATAATCAGAAATTAATTAATTTTTATTTTCTTATGTGACTATGGTTCTACACACAAAATCATATCATGCATTCTTTTAAAATATTCAATCAATTCCCTAAAAAATTGATGTCATATTATTATTGATGGTGTAAAAATGTTGAATTATTTCATAACATTAATATAACTCATCCACTATCCATGATTCGAAGTGAAATAATATATTATACATGGTTAAATTTAATTTATATAATTTTATTCTATTACGATAATGAATTTTATTTCCATATATAGAGATAATAGAAATTATCAAGAGAAGGAAGCCTCCTTCTTTAAAAAATTACCTTCTGATTCAATACAAGCACATAGATGAGGATGAATCATTATTTGTTTCTTTATCTCAATAATTGAAATTATTTCATTCAGGTTATAAATATCTGGAAAATATTTTTGAAATTAAATAAAATATCTTCCTCGATGACATTCCTAATATAAGAGAATTAGATGATGTGTTTCTCAATGAATTTTATGGACTTGCTCCTTATTATGATTCTTATTTCATAGTCAATATCATAACCTAACATAATAATGTACAAATAATCCATATAAATTTATTATTTTGAACATGAGTAGTTGAATAATCAATTATATATTAAACTAGATACTGTTTTTAGAATTTCATGTGTATCACCATGAAATTTAATGTTTATTTTCATTAAGAAAAATTATTGGTTAATATGCATATTCATTGAAAAATTTGAGATTAAAAATTCATGATAATGATCATGTATCCACTTATTTTTATTTATGTCATGTTTTATAAATTATGTGTTGTCCAATAATGCCCCTTTACAGATATCTGGTTGCGATATTAGCACACAATGAAGAAGTTGGTGGATATCTCTATGAAAATATCATATAATCTATGGGAACAATGAGTTCATGGTTATAAAATTTGAACCCAAAAATTCTCCAACAATCATTTCAGACATATTGAATGGAGTATTTATTAATTACATCAACAAAATATTTATATCCATTATAGATGATGCTATTATTGTTTTTAAAAGAATAAAATAACATCAAGAGGAGTTAAATAAAAAACAAAATACATTATGGAGGGAAATTTTTTATTCCAACTATAATATATATACATATTTTTTTAGAGAAACATTCATAGGGGATTTTATTACAAAATTTAGTGATATCTAATGCTCTATCATACAATAATTTCATTTAATGTTGAACCAAACTAATATTTGTGTTTGAAATCATTATATTCCTAGGATAAGTATTATATGATAATGTATTTTTACAAAATTTCTCAGGATTTTCAAGACCACATACCAGGATAATTAAAATGGATTCATATTTGAATGATAAGATGAGGGTGAAGAAAATGATAATGAGATGTGGATGAGGGTAATCAGTCAACCATTTCATACAAGACTAAATAGTGGGAATGATTTTTGATATATAGTGTTCTATAAAAAATTGATGGATTTTTTTATTCATTAAATATTACCTATTGATATCATATTACTCAAAAAAATGAGTTTATTTATCAAATCTACATACCCCATAATCTTTAATTAGTTATAGTGGTCATCGCAATAATGAAATTAGGATAATATATTTTTGGAGAAAAATGTTGCAAATATAGATATAAAAAAATACTAATTTATATATTCAATTTAATTGAGATCGATATGCACCAATTAATTTTGTTAGATCTGATTGAGATTTATGATTTTCTAAACCATTACCATAAAAAAAATCCATGTGGAATATGATCCTAGTAGATAGGCGATCGTAAATCATTATATTTTTTAGATTTCAAGGGAACTAATATTCATGGATGTGGAATGGATGGTTAATGGAATTAAAAAGGGATAATTATGAAAACATTCTAAAAAAACATACCAACCTTATATTTAGGAGAGGATATATGGGTCCTTGAAATATTTTGAGTTTTTTATGAATACATTAGTGAAAAATATACTGATAAATTTTGATGAAGACGAAATTTTATGGCTTGCAACATGTATATGTCACCCATAAATAAAATAATTGAAGGTGAAGTTTTAGAATAATATGAAATTATTAGTATTAAATATTAATTAAACCAATATTATGATGTTTAGTTAGTGGAAGAGAATCGTCTAGTGGTATTACATGGAGAGGGAGATTTTTTAGTAGGAATATCAATGCACAGTATGATAAAAAAATAACGATAGACAAAATATGTGAAGGGGTTTGAAGAAACCATTTCCCTTAACTGTATGGAAATTCGAAAACATTAAAATGGATTTAATTATAGTAATAATAAATACACCTAATGTAAATAACTCAATATGGGAGGTATCTAAAACAACTAAAAATGCACATCATTTATTAATGGTAGTGCTTCCTCCCAATAATTGTGAATCATATTTACAATAGAATAACGTAGAATGGATTTCAATATCATGTATACCATATTCAAAAAAGATAAATTTTTAATAGTAAACCATTGAAAAAATCATGTAAATATATTGAATAATAGAATATTCATTGTAAAAAACTCCATAAGAGTGAAATCACACATGAATTTATCATATTAATAAATATTATAAAAAAATCAATCATAAAATGATAGACATTATAAGTATCTATGTTTCAATATCTATATTTTACAAAACGAGTAATTATTATAGTATTATAGGATATATTTATATGGTGATATATTGTTTCTAAATTATGACTATTGGTATATAAGACCAATGAGAATTATGAAAATTTAATTACGAAGATGATTTTTAAATATTATATTTGTTGTCCCAATAAAGATTCCATTGGATTTATTTTATAGAAATTTAATAAATTTCTAATTTACATTAAAAAAATATGTATTATAAAGAATTTTAATTTTTCATATTAATGATACATTCAACTAAATATCTTGTATAATCATAAATATGATAATATAAAATTTGGAAGCTCTAAGTATTTTAATAGTGGTCCACAAAATATATGTCCTAATTTTTTTTAAAAATTGATATAAATAAGAATTTTTATTTATAAAAATAAATTATAATATTAAATAAACTATATTGATAAAATGTTTCCCATTCTTATTTTGAACACATCCACATTATCTTATGTTTAATTTATGATTATTTTTAAATAAATGTTGATTTTTTTGTTTATAATTGATAATATTGTAAAAAAAATCAAAAAAATTTAATCATATTGTTTTATATGACCAATATCTAAAATTATTTAATCCATTTGATTAATTTATAATTATTTTATGAAAAAAATATTATCTAATTTTTCACATTTACAAAAACATGTTTGGTATTTCTAAAAGCCATGATTTTAACAACAAAATCTATATTTTAGTTATACATGTATCACATTTGAATTTAATTTACCCACTTATATAACATGAATATTGTAATAATGATTTAATTTTTTGAATCATAACATATAAATTTTATAGTAAGATTGATTTCATTGTTATAAATAAAAAATATAATATTGTAAAAAGTGTTTTCATGGTATAGGTAAAATAATGTAACATGTTATTGCGAAATGATATATGTATAGAATAAAAACAAAACAAAAAAATAATTGGGTGTTTTAGTTTTTAGATGAACTAAAAAATCCATGAAAACATTAATTTAATAAAAAAATCATCGAAATTAATTTCATAGAAAAATGGAAAGAAATAAATTTAAAATATTACTTTTATATTCATATAATGATACACCTATCAAGTATAAATACCCTCTACACACCCCCAACATCTTATAGAAATTCTAAATACATGACATTATTCTATTTTCCCTTCCAGGATAGTCACTTAATGGTTACACAATGGTGTGTCAAAGGACCATTTTTCCCCCACCATTATTTAGGAAAAAACTCTTTAATGAATGCAATCCACATCCTCCTAATTTTCATTCATGCTATCCTCAATTCCAAGTCATAAAAATGAAAAATATTCATTCAATTTATTATTTTATTATCATTATAATAATTACCATTATATTTTTTATCATTTGGAGACCATATATCCCTTATATTATTTCATTTTATAGAAACACCAATATATATTATTATGTTGAAAAAATTAATAAGGGAATACCCCCTTTTTTTAATTCATCTACATCATTATTTTATATCTTATAAGATTACATATTGTTTCATTTCATTCTTTCTATTTTTTGTTCGTGTCACATCCAATGTGTTTTTTTCCAATTGGGTACATCTAATCTTCCTAATTACGATTTCCCCTAATTCTTTGTTTATACCATTATCTTGTTGTAATATTTTCCCGAATATGTATATTTTAATGATATATTTTCATATTTGGGATTCTAAAATCTCAAATATTAAAATAAAAAATCACCTAAAGTTATAATGATATTATTAATTGTATTTTAAACAATTATAAATCTCATATTTCCTATTTAACGTGTTAAAAAATATGTATTGATCAATAATGTTATGTGCATTATGTAAAATTATTTTCATACGAGTCACATTATTTTTTTTACAAGGGTTATTGATGATATGATTCCCTTTATATTCAATGTCTCTCTAATAAATTATAACATATGATTGGAAAATCCTGATAGAACACCAATACACTATATAACGAAATAATACCTGTAGAATATTGTATATGATACCATGGAGAATGAACATGGAAGTAATTATTAATGAATCATTAGTGTTAAACATTTTTGATATGCATTGAATGCACAATTTTATTTTTTTACCATGTTTCCCTATTATGATTCATTTAAATTAATTTATGATATTCATCATATTCATATAATAATTTATTATTCTTATGCATCTTTTACAGTGGGGAAGTGTTTCTGTTGTTTATTCCCATAAATAGACTTATGGTCACCTCTTACAATATGGTATATCATTAGGATATGAGATGATGTAAGAGTGACCAAGGAAACCCCTATAACGTTTTATAATATGTGGATTAGAATAACTAGTATTTTTTTGTTGTCCTTAGGTACTAAATATAATATTTACCTAATTTCCAAGATACTACTCCTAAAAAGTTACTATTGTTCATTATTGAAATAATTTATAAAGGATTTATGTAATAGACATGTATTTAAATGGTGGGTAATCATAATTTCTTTCAAAGAATTTTTGGTTGTATTTTGAAATTATGATTAAAATAAATTAGTAATATCGTAAGTATATATGTATATATATTAGCACATGATGGAATGTTGGTGAATATTAATTACATTATTTCAATATAATTAAATCATTTTATAAATACTAAATGTTCATATAGATCATGAATTGATTTAGATTGATGTGGCACCTTAAAAAACCAAATTTATCTAGAATACATTTGGACCATGTTCACAATCGTTGGATTTTTTATACACCTATTTTGACACTCTCAATGGATACAAATTTGTTAATCTCATTATTTTATTAAAATTATGTATTGGATAAAATAAAAATTATTTATTTATGTTAATAATACCATAAGAATGATATTAATAAATTTAAATATTAATAATTCTGTTAAAAATATTAATATATGATTTAAAATTGTAAAAAAATTATCATTTCTGTTTTATCCTTGTAGAAAAACTGATCGAATGAAATCGATGAAATCATGAAAATAATATATACAATAGAAAATTTGATGAAGGACATCCCAATATGGGAGGAACTAATGTATATAAAATAATAATCATTCTAAACTAGTTGTTGTGGATTAATATTCTCAAATAGAATATTTATGAGTTTCTTGTCATAGAAAAATAGATAATTTTTTAGAAAAAATTTCTGAATAATACAAACCTAATGAAATTACAAAACTCCAATTGAATCAGCTATTTGAAAAGGTATATGTCGAATTGTTTACATTCATTTTTTTAGTGTTTCAAGTGTGTAAAAGGTGACCATAGAGCTATAAATTATCCCAGTGAGATAAATAATCAATTTATAAACACTAATTTGAAGTGAATATGGTGCAAACCCGTCTAGATGTTCAATGATTCATTTGTCAGAGGAATGGTATATTTTAGAGTCATTGTCCAAATCAGAAGACAATGGAGGGTAAATTGGATAACCTATGGTCATATTAACTGTTCTATGTCATAGATGAAGGTAAAATTAGATTTATCAAATCCAATGACCTATTCAAATTGCTAATAAAGATGATATGAACATGTAATATATAATCCAATGGAACTACATTGATGATAAAGTATGATTGTTATGATCTACTATGTCAATGTTTTATTTCAATTTTAATGTGAACGGTTTATATTGTATTTATTATAAAATTCACCAGTCACCTTAAAAATTATTTGATTTCATCAATGGAAATCATTTATGATATTTGAATCATATGTCCTTATTTATGAGTATTTAAATTTTAAAATATGTTAATTACACCATTACTATAATTTTTTATTATTTAAAAAACTATAATCCATCATATTTATGACTTTTTTAATACAATGGATAAGAATATGTTGTATTTTAAAAGAAATAAATTTTTCATTGATAATTTCTTTTTTCCATTTTCAATAAGAAAAATATAAAATGGTAGAAATGTTATTGTGAAGAAAATTATCATCACTTCTAGAAGATTCAATCATCAACATTAATTAAAGGGGTATTTTTAATGATTTATATTGTTTTCAAATATTCATCTAACCTATAATTACTATTTTATATCTAACACCTTAGAATTTTCATCTATTATGTAAATTTTTTGATATGATGTTAATGGACTAATAATATAACCCCC
This sequence comes from Viscum album, assembly GCA_963277665.1. Taxonomy (NCBI): domain Eukaryota; kingdom Viridiplantae; phylum Streptophyta; class Magnoliopsida; order Santalales; family Viscaceae; genus Viscum; species Viscum album. The sequence goes on along the minus strand of OY728147.1, from coordinate 475,873,846 downwards.
TTTTGGAAATAAATAACCACAATGTACCTAAAACATTCAATATTGGTGTTACATATGAAATGATGATGGTCCAATTAAAAATCAACCACATTGATAAAGTCCATGATATTATTAATTAACGGATTTTTACACATGGAGTTAGTTTCCATTGAAATAAGGCTTGATGATATTTCACCCATTATTAAAGAGGATCAATTGAATACTAAATGGGATGATGTGACATGTCCCATATGCTTGGATTTCCCTCACAACAGAGTGAAACCTAAATTTTCATTAAATGATAAGGGGTTCCATCCTTTTGTATATGACATAATCTACCTCCATTCCGACTTTATTGATCATTTCTAGAGTGCATAAGGAATTACATCTGAGGTGAAAATTACATCTAAATCTCCCCCGACTGATGCCATTCATCCAATTGAGCAATAAAATATAGATAAAACCATTTTTTTGGTATTTGGGATGTTTCAAGGTGTTTTATTATTGAAAAGTCATATTTGAAGTTGCATTAAAGGAAATTATCTTATGAAGAGGAACAATGTGGTTTTAATGGAAACTAAGTGGAACATAAAAAATATTATCCAATTAAAAAAACCATATGCCTGACCATAAATTATTGATCCCATTAAAAAGTTAGACTATGATAATTTCTACCAGTAATTTGTGATAATAGATGTTCTTGGCACCATCCATTCTGAGGTTATAAGAGGTGTGCTTATAAGATACAATGTGATTTAATATGGGTTCGATGAAACAGAGGATTATTTTGAGGACTACATTGGATGTGATGGAAACAGGTGGATATAATGCATATTTTATCAAGTTTATGATATGCTGATGAATTATAGAAATAGAAGGAAGTCAAAAGTCATTGATTCCAGAAGAGGAATCCTCCATTTGAGTTATGATGCTTCAAATTCTGAAGAGGGGCATGTGGCACCAGCAGTTGTTTTTGAATAGAATTGATGAGATTCATGAAGTGTCGATGACTACAAGTGAAGATTCAAAAAACAATACCCCTTCAAAGTGTAGAGGTAATCGTAGGTCTCCAAGTCATCTTTGAGATCACATTGACAACTATTGAATTCCACCTATCCAATCATGGTACAAAGATTTAAGAGATCTTGAATGTAAGGGTTTTGCACTATGATTGGATGTGTGGTGTAGATGTAAATATTGGGAGAAATGTTTATCATATTTTGGATTTTATTTCATTGTATTTATATTTCTATTTATTTTCTCTGGATGGATTGGTGTAGTAGTTTTCTTTTATTTTTATGTACATGGATTATTATTTCCCTAGAAAAGGTGGAATAAAATATTGTCCCATTAAATTTAATTTTTTTAATTGATCTATTTCTTCTGTGTGATTTTTTTTATGTTTAAAATACAATACCACATAAATATTTTTTATTTGAAGAAAACATCACACATAATTAACAAATATGGAATGATAAATAGTCACAATTAACGTAAAATAACCATTAATGAATAATTAATTCACTACAACATTCTCTAAGGAAAATAAATTAATTATTATCATTACCTCTACAATAAATATCATAAATATGAAATGAAGAATAATGAAAAAGTAGTAATAATCTAAATATGTGAATGATCATTTTCAATTTAAATAAGGACTAATTTATAGTGTATGAAAAATATATTTATAGGTATATATGATTGTTGCACAAGAGTATCATTGGCCATATGACTAGTGTCAATTATGAAAATTATTTAATAAGTCGTTTGATCGATATATTTTTTTGGAAAAAAAAAGTGACCATATATTTTGTTATAGATACCGTTAAAAAATTAAATTACATTAAGTGTATGTTTTAGAAAAAAATTATATGTTTTATAAAAAATTTATCTTCTTGAAATTATCATATATATATATTTTAATTGATAAAATAAATTACGGATGTCCAAATTATTTTTTTAGTGGTATGAAAAATCATTATGCCATAAAAATGGTTAAAATTATATAAATTGAGATTTTAATTTAAAATACATGATTATCATATAGTTAAAAAATTAATTTATTTAATGTAATAAATATTTAGAAAATAATTTTTAAAATAAAATCACCCAGCCTCTTAATCTTATTAAAAAAACATGGGACTATGCATTTACCATACAATGTCCCCAATAAAACAATCAAATGGTATCCCCCTGATCATAATAATAATAACCCATAATTTCAGAAGTTTTATATCAATGTTTTTGATCATATCATTATCACTATTATTCAAGACCCTTCTTAATATTATAACTATTGTCTCTTTATTTTTCATGTTCGTATAGGTTTTACGATTCAAGTTATTGTAGTTATGCTTTTTTATGATGGTATACACATTTCTCTCATATTAAACCGTTCAATGAGCCAGTATCAACAATAATTATGTTAAAAATATTATTTTGTAATTTGATAATGCCAAATCATTATGTATGAATACCCTAACCACATCCAATCTAGTGTGATCAGTTGGATGTTCCTTTCGTTCAATGAATTAAGACTATTATTAATTTTACTAAAATGAAATAATGTTTGGCTTTATATTAATTAATAAAATCCCTATTGATAATGATTTATGTTGAAAACATATACAAGAAAACTATATGAATATGATTGGTGTGACTAATATTATAAATTCCTCTAATGGGTTGGGTAATTATTTTATCAGAAGATATGTTATTTTTTGGAATAGAGAGTGAAAAAAATAAATGATGGGACATTTTATCACATGTGATGTGGTCTTAGAAATTATATTTTAATTATGATTATGTAATGTTTTATATAGATTTAAAATTCCTATGTTTCTTTGTTGTTATCTTGTTATGTCGTGCCTAACTATACGACATTATGATTTCCACCCATTTTATATATCACGAATATGAATATTTGATAAAATTTTATTCATTTTTAATTTTATGATATGTACTTTTTCCTAGTGAGATTTATTAGATAGACCATTAACATGTACATCCCGAGTATATCCAATACAGTTTTAGAAAATACAAGGAACATAATGGAAAAATCCATTGTTTATAAATAATTATGTTCTTGTCTGGGTTCATGATAATGCTCTATGTACCTAATTTTAAATCTAAAATAGTCCTCATGACCTTCTAGTAATATATTAAGTGTATTTTGTAATAAATTAGTAATTATTTATTAATAAAATTTATATTTTTTATTTATATTTCTCTAGAATATGGAATATTTTAAAAAATATAATTTTTTTCTTTTTGGTTATTTATATAGGAAAATTTTTTATTTTTTCTCATTATATGAGTTTGTATTATTTTCCAATTAAATTATTCATAAATTACATATTTTATCCTAATAGTGTATTTTTTCAAAATATCAACAAATTTAATTTTTGGAAGAATTTTTAATATGTAATTAAATATTTATTAAATTATTAACAAGTGGATATGTGTACACATCATATGAATAGTGAATATAAATGTTATTTTGACTCCATAGATGATTGCAGACTATGAGTTTTTCATATATGTGGTATATGCCCATATTGGGTTTTGGGAATCAAGATGAGTATGTAATGAGAATTTTCATAATATAATAAATAATTCAATTATGGCCACCCTCCAAATTTAGGGATTCATGTGCACATAATTATGGTGGTGAGAACCTCTCATGATTTATGGACAAGATATGAGAATAATGTGATGAGTTGATTTCATAATTCTTTGAGGGAAGTGATTAAAATATGATCACTATGCAACATCTTTTGATAGAGGATTTGGACACATATATTCAGTATTATCCCCATAAATGTGAAATGGGTTGGATAAACATAATCCCATTAACACATAATCCATTCACAGAATGAATATGAATAGAAATGTTGTTTTAAATTTCCCATAAATTCATGATTACATCAATAAATGTTTTGTTTTATTGGAAATAAATTTTAAATATCATTTAAAAGCATTTCTTGAGGAGAATACCCATTCTATCTATAAGTACGTTTTAATACAAAAGTACCTATTTTAAAAAAAGTCCTTAAAATTTATATGAAATATTTGAATGGAATTAGTAAAAAAATTAAAAAACATTACAATATGTTTCCCTTGAAAATTATCATCATGGATATTTTAATATCATTTTCGAAAATGTTTTCGAAAACATGAATTTTTTATTCAATTGATTACCAACTGATCTGTGAAGTGGTAAAATGTCACTAAACATATTTTTTTATGTTCCAATGACTGATAATATGGAACTAACACATGAGGATATCTTGAATAGTAAGTGTAGAGTGAAACTGGTGAGTATTCTATAGTGATAGATCAGAATAATTTATTAATGGCTGAAAAAACATAACCAATCTCGAACAAATGATGAGATTGTCTCAATAAGAAAATATAACATTGGAACATTTGATCATACTATACCTGTAGAAAATATTTTTTACATGTATATAAAAATATCATGAATTCAATTATATTCATGTTATATCATGTAAAACAGAAGTATATAAACCATAAATAAGAGTTTAGGTGCATAAAAATATATAAGTCTCAAATAATGTAAATTGAGACGAAACCATTAAATTGAATTGGTAACATTTGATAACTAAACACAATGAGAAATAATTCATAAAATGGATATGTTAATACCAATAGATTTAGTTATAATATTCATATGACTAAATCATGGTTAGTAAATACACCTCACAAATAGAATGTGTGGTGATCATAACATATATCTAATTTGAATAATAAGTGAGTTGAAATCCCCCTACATAGTGTCTTCTCTCACACCGTACTCTCTAAAACCACATACATAATAAAAATAATTTTATTATTAATCAATTTAATTATCAAATAATTATATATAATAATGTTTATTTTTTTATTACGATGTGATACTAAACATGTGTTAATAATGTTATGTTATGGTTTCACCTCCGATAAAATTCAATTCGTTCTTCTCATGTTTTTTAGTTTGTTAAATTGATGGTTATAATAAATATATCATGATTCAAAAATGTCAAAAATTATATAAATATCATATAAATAATGTATATTTGATTATAATAATCTATATAATATATATTTATTTAATAGAAACAACCTTCATGGAGATAGTTGGTCATACATACACATGAATTCTATTTCCGTTTAATTGTCCTGTTCAGAGAAAGAATGTAAAAGTAATATATGTATATATATATATCAATCAATTTTAAATTATAATTATGGTATCATATATATCTTATATATTAATTAAAACAATATATAAAACAATAAATGTTGTGTACAAATGAATAATATCTCATTGAGGTGGTGGTAGCCCACATTTCATCAAATAAAAGTATTTTATTTATATAAGACGGAATGCATAATTTTATGTTCTAAAAAAATTAATTATGTTTTAATATATTATAAATATAATATATATCATTTATCTAATATTGTGTCTATCATAATTTCATCCACGAGAGGTAGTATGGAAATTTAAATTATCATCATATGGTGAGATAGTTGTTCACCGTATTCATAAAGTAAATGTTCATTATCTATTAGATGTAGGGGAGTGTAACATTGGGTAGAATCCAGAGATTTTAAAAATACCATAATATTGAAGATACTGGTTTCGGTAAACATTAATGTGAAAATTAATTTTGAGGGGTGGAGAATGAAAATAAAAAAATTGAATTGATAGAAAACGTGTCCTCTTCGTTACGTAACTCCTTTGGTTTGTGACAATATTCATACATGGATTGTATTATGACCAATAGATGGATTATAATAAGAATAACGAGATGTTGTGAATTGTATTTGTGAAGTTATATGGATAAAAAATATATTTTTTAAATTTTCTAGGTCATTTAGGCCCTTAATTTTTTGTTTTAGTCCATAATTAATCTTAATTTGGCCTTAATAACTATGATTAATTTTAATCACTTTAACTAAAACCATTGGTAAAAAATTAACATGGTCATACAAGATTATTAAAATTCTAATGAATATAATCTATTATGTAGTTTATTTTAAATTCAGATAACAATATAGGTATAATTAAGATGAATGGTAATAATGTTGATGGAACGAAATAACGGGTTTTTAATGTTGAAAAATGTTCAAAAGTTAACTATTATTTTATATTCAACATCATACTGAAATTGAGTATAGTGAATAAAATTTTATTAAAATATATTATTTTTATCTACGATGATCATAAAATAAGTTACAATTATCATTTAAAATTAATATTTAATTAATCCAAATAGTTGTTTTCAACTAAAAATAATATTTTAAACTATTCATAATAAAATGAAGATTATCAAAACAAAATAAAAAAATATACCCTCAGATAATTTTTATATTATGAATTCAAATAATTATGATTATTTTATGAAACCATATTTGTAAACATGTTTACAATTAATTTTATTATTTTACACAAAAATAAATTTAAAGATGTTTTTTTGAGAAAATTTTATTTAAAAAAAAATATAATTATCTTAAAATGATATCTTTCATTAACAATAAGAGTTATATATATAATTAAATATAAAATTATTTACGAAGTTGTTATTATTATTATTAATAATAAGTTTTATCAACTATGTCATAACTAACTCGTTTAAATATTTATAAAGTGAAATGATGTTTCATATAAATTACACATTATTTGTAACATATACAAGGTCAATGTTCCATGAGAATGCAATTTTTGAAATATTTAATGGATATAAATAATGAAAATTATATTTTTAGGATATACATGCTTTGTGACCAAAATAATGTTTCCTTTTATAATAAATATATTTTCATATTAATTTATAATTAATTGTTAACCATTGAGTTCCTATTATATTGGTTGAACTATATACTTTCTTAAAGTAATTAGTACAATTCATATCCTATAATTTAACATATGGATATTATATTATTCTATTAAAAATCATATTATATTAATATATTCTTGTTAAGTAATCCTCGGTATTGTGAGTTACGCTAGTCATCAAGAAAATTTATTTGTGTGTATACCTCAAGATAATGTTGGAGTTTCGTGTAGATCATGCCAATGATTTTTTTTCATGCAGTGAACTTTTAACATGGTTTTGTTTATAAATCAATTCATTCATTGGTAATTAATATTAAATGAACTATATTTAGTGTTCTATGAAATGAAAAATATCAAGAAGTTAAAATTATTTCATTAAAATTTATAAAATATCAGGGTGTTCTATTATGCCTACATTAAAAAGAATTATACCATCAAAATTATTAACGTTTATCAATTTTATAATACATGAATGTTTAATTCATATAAACCCACAACATAAAAATGAATAAAAAAGCATCCCTTAGAAAGGAAACATTGGGAGCACAATAGTTATCCAAATTCTCATATAATTGTATATCCATATATGATAACATAAGTTGGGAGTAAATATTTGAAACAGAGAAATATGGTAAATATTTATATCATGTGATTAGGGTAATCAATCTAAAATAAGTGAATGATCAAAAAAATAGGTCCTCAAATTCAAATTTTTTTTGTGATTTCAAAATCATTCTGTTCAACAAAATTTGAGGTATTATGAAAAAAATATTTTTTTATAACATTTAAAACAATGATTAAATCATGGTATATTTACCTAATAAATCACATTCATGAGTTACACATTGAATGTTTTATAATAAATCCATTACCTTGAGGAATTATTCTTCCCAAATTAACCATGATGAATATATCATGAAAATACACTTATAGCAGATATTAATGTCCATATAATAATGAAAAGTCAATCTATTTGTCTCTTCAAAATCAATTTTCATCAATAGTTAAACATTAATAGTAACAATACTGATTCATAATTAATATTTAATTGCTAATAATAAGTATATATTAACACGGACAACACGTAGTCCATTAATAGGTGTGAAATCATTACCTCGATTGGTCATTGGTTCAAAACATGTGGCCTTGTCGGACAAGATAGGTTGTCAGCTAACATACATGATTTGATACTCTAAAACCATAGTAATTCTATTTCTAAAATAAATACGATATAAATCATTTAATAATTTTAATTAATAAATAACATTATATTGCAGGACATTAGTAAAAACTGGATACATAGATAAATCCTCTAACATTTAAAATAAGTTCTTCATGAATAATTTACCTTATAACCCTTCCTAATGATATAAATACAATGCATTAAATATAAATCATGAAATAAGATTAGCATAGATCCCACATATATCAAAATTTATCTATTGTTTGTAAAATTCCATATATCTGAACATCCTTATCGTATATTCCCATGAATCATGATAATAACCTTAATTTGCATAAATACATTTCAAAAACATGTATTATTACTTATTCCAATGTACACTATATATATTATGTAAATCCAAAAATGTTGTAACCATAATCAATGATTGCATAACCCACTTATTATAAATTCCTTTCATAATTACATGGTAATTATTCCTACCCAATTTAAAATTTAATAATTTAATTAACATAAAATAAAGACAATATTTATGGTTATCTTCAAATAGAAAAAACGTCACCCTTTCATTATATCAATCCAACAGACCATCTCAAATAATCAACATTAACTAGTACATACATAGTAAAAAACATATGTAAAACATCCCTTGTATATTTCAACATTCACAAAACAAAATTTTTTAATCCAAATACATATAAATATTCATCATTCAAGACCATTCTTATAAAAATATAAAGGATACCTCATCCAATTACACAATATCTCTTTCTATTTACATTTTATCCATTGTCTCTTCATCATCATCAATGTTATTAATAATCACTGCACATTTTGTATTCTCTAATGTATCTTTCATCTTGTGACATTGATTTTCATAAGGACCATTAATCCAATATTTAAAACACATAAACTTCTATGATGTCTTAGGGATTCCAATATTCTCATCCATTCCATTAACCAAACTCTTCATTTTCCCTTGCAGATAATTTCTTTGGGCCCTTATTTTTCACATTTTAAAAAACTTCATGTTCCTCTAATATTATAACTAAAGTGATTATTTCCAAAATCATGATAAAAAAGAAACTGAATGTTTTTTTTGAAATGATATCTATTTCCCGATAGATAATAGAACTTTTTAATTCTCTTAATTAGCGAGACCATGAGTTGGTTATGGTACATTTTTATAGTCATGTTCCTAAAAAATTATTAGTTTCTACCACAACTTATTTCAGTCCATTGATTATAAAACATGACCATCATATTATACATTAATGTAGTTCATTTTAGTTCCCTCAATGGACTAAAACCTGGGGAATAGTGTAACCATTACTTATCATTTTATAAAACCATATAGAAAAAATAATATTTACATATAGGATATGTAAATCACTATATGCCCATTAATATATTAAAACCTATGTTATTTTTAGGTTATTAATATCTAAATAATATATAAATACTTTATAATGGTTCTTGATGAATTCATGAATTTCCAAAGCATATCCCCCCGAGAGGGTTAATCTATGTTTGCATCAAGGAAGATTCCATGTAACACATTACCATGAGTTAAAACAAGAAAAACATGACATTGTTTTTACCACTAGGTACATCTATGGAATATAGACATCTAATTGTATTGTCTAGATAGGGATTTATTACTACGAAACCACTCACTATACACTTTACCAAATTCCCTGAACATTTTATAAAATGATTACTCATCCTTATACATATCTATAGAGACATACCTAGATGTATCATTAGAAACATAACAAGGGCCCCCAGTAATGTTTTCTAATAATTCATTCCAAATATTAACAAAAATATTACATTAATACCATCTATAATGAGAAAGGCTTGACATACATGGATATTACATATTTTTTAGACGATTATTCAGCAAGTTACAAAAATACATGCCTAATGTCCATAATAGTTTAATGTAATTATAATAATTGAGTCTAAATCATATATCCTAGTGAAATATATTCATGATATAACATAAATATATAAACATTTATTATTTATACAGAAAAACATTCTTTGTATCATTGGGAAAACAAACATAAGAAATCGGTGATCTATAATGACCAATTACTATAAACATGGGGATATATAAGCATAATCATGATCATGAGGTTATGTGAAATGATCTTGAAAATAGAATATCATACAATGCATATCAAACAAAATATACATGAATCATGGAAAAAATAATTTTAGTTTAGCAGACATGAATCAGAAGTAAATAATGAAATTAGTCCATAAAATCATAACTTAGGAACAAAGTTAGGAATTATGGTAGACACATAAGAATATTATAATATTTAAATTGTATCCATGTCTCTAATTATAAATCCATCATTGTTGTATGAGTTCAGTCTGCACAACATATTTTTAGTCATGGTTCATACCCATTACAATATTTGTATCATGAGTTCACTCCTCATAATATCATGGTAGTCATGGTTCACTCCCATATAAATCATAATTGTTGTGGTTCATTCCCAATTAAATTTTACTATATCTCATTAGATATAAATCATTACACCAATGCATTGGAGAGACATATAGGTCCATGTGATCTCATAATGAAATCATAGTATATTTACCAAAAGATCGTAGATAACCATATCCTAACCCATGAAATGAAATCGATATTGTAAACATTTAATCATATCATAACATGTGTAAAGAGACATATTAAAATAATATTTCATTTTCAATATATCCAGTGAAATGAAGCAGGTTTGAAAAGTATATATCCTATGAATTTGAAATATTTTCCATAAAAAATATGATATCAACACATAATCTATTCTTAGAAATAATAGGAATGGAAATAACAAATAAATTACCCATAAAAAATTACTAACACCCATTTATGTTAACTTAGATGGTTTAATATGGTGTATTTATTTTTTAAAAATATTTATTTAGGAAAATATAATTTCTACTTTGAATACAAATTTTAAAAAATAAAACAATTATGGAAATATTTTTCTTTGAAAAATAGATTTGATTACATATAAATGATACTTTTAATAGAGTGAAATTATTTATGAAATCAATTTCCTTTTAAAGTTGTCAACATGTATCTTTTTAAAACATTCTGGAAAACATTAAAAAAACATTGTTTTTGAAGACAATATATTTCATACCGAAGAGAGAGGCTGTCATATTTAACATAAAAATAAGATCTTATTTAAAAAAGTGTGAAAAAATTGTACTAACACATTATTAAATCTTGAATAAATATTTATTAAAGAATCTCATGAGTAAAATTGATAAATTGATAAAATTATTTCATCAAATTAATCAGAAAAGAAGACAATCTCAAAAAACAATCAGATTGTCTCTATATACTCCTCGAACATAGTAACATTGGATCATAATTTTCATGTATGAAAATAAAATATATTTAATTATAAAATATAATGAAAATATGGATAATAATGAAATAATGTTTAAAATTGCAGTAAATACTCATTTAAAAATAGTTTAGCTTCATATAAATCATAAATCTTGTATTTTGGAAATTGAGAAAAAACTTTTTATCCAATTTGGTATCTTTTGAAACATAATACCTTGATTTAATATTCATAAAATTTTTATTTGAATAACCATAATTATTACTATGATAATTATAACCAAATCAAGGGAATTACATACACCAAACAAAAGTAAATAGTGGCGAACATTGCATGTATCATGTGGGAATAAAAATTGAGATAAAATCCCCATACCTTTTTTCATAACTCTCATCATACTCACTCAATACACTAGTATAATACATATCAAATTTTTGTAAATATTTTATAGAACCATAATATTATATATGATATCAGGTATTTTTTTGATAATTTCATTATATTAACATCTTCATAATGATCGTATGTTAAGGTTTCACTTCGGATAATTTTCTCATTGTTTTTTCATCTGTATTAGTTTTTTATAATGATGGAAATTATACATATATGTTGATTTAACAATAAAAAAATTATATAAATAACACATATATATATATATATATATATATTATATTTAAAATATAATAATTTTATAATATATATTTTTTAAATGAAAGAAATCGTTCATAAAGATGGTAGTTAGTATGTAAACTTGAATGCTATTTCAATTTAAATGTCTTGTAAAGAGAAAAAATGAAAAAGACATATATGTTTATATAAATATTATTATTAATGTAGTTGTATGATATCATATATATTGTATATATTATCTAAATTCATCATTAATATAATATATGTAGTGTATGAATGATTCATATCACATGGAAGGCCTGATAGTCCACACTTCCTCAAATGATGTTTTTGTATTTACATAAGATGGAAATTTTTAAGGTATGTTCCAATTAAGAATTATAGAATAATAAATAAATTATAAAAATATTATAAATATTATATGGGCAAATCTTAAATCAAAATGGATTCCATGATATGTTGTATGGTAAATTGAACAATCATCAATCAGTGAGGTTGTAGTTAGCAGTACAGTAAACAATATTTTCATTATTCATTAGATGGATGTGTGTGTAATTTTAGTTCTATTAATTAGTATAAAAACATCCCATTATATTAATAATACATGAATTGTTATAAAAGTATTTATAAAATAAATTATAGGGGTTGAGAAGTGAAATAAAATAGAGGTTGTGAGAGAAGACGTCACATCATGATTGGTAAACTCCTTTGGGTTTTTTCCAAAAGGATTAAATGGATTTTGTTATGACATTGTGAAAGATTCATGGAGGAATACATGGATGTGGGGAAGTTTATTTGGTAGATTTTTTTCCATGGATATGTTTTTTGAGTGGTGTGAGAATGTGGTGGAGGTTGTGGGTTTTATAGGGAAGTAAAATGACTCAATTGGAATTTTTAGAAAAATGTCTTGTTTACATATGTTCATAAAAAAATGTCTGATAAAAACAATAAACTAAAAAATGTATGGTCTATAGAAAAAATAATTAAATACAATGGTTGTTGGACACGTTTATAGGTCATTGGAGCACTTAGTTTTATGGTTTAGTCTGTAATTTAGCTTAATTTGGTCCAAATTATTGTGATTAATTTTAATCACATTGACCAATCATTTTGGTCATTAATTAACATTGTATTATCACATTGACCTGCCATCAACGAATGTCATTGATGCGTATAATGTAATCTAGCCTTTTTTTCATATAGACCATACCAATATGCATTGTATTATCACATTGACCAGAAATTTACCTTATGATAATTTCAACATTATGAATTAAAAATGTAGTTTATTTTATAAAATTGAATCTAGTGAAAAATCTTTTTTTAAAGTCATTAATATAAGTACTTTCATGAAAATAGTAATTTGAAATAGGTTAATGAATTTACCAAAAAACGTATCATTCATTATCAATGGGTTTTATTTAAATAAAAATTATATCCAATATTTAATAAGTAGTTATTACCATTTACATTACTATTTTTTAATGACCTATTTATAAATAAAATTAATAAATAATTATAATAATTAAAAAATGTTTTGTAGTTATTATTATAAAAATGTATTGTAACCATAATAAAATATATTTTTATATCCAATTAGATTTCATATTGATTTTTAATTAGTTTTTAACCTATGAATTCATATTATGTTCAGTAAACCATATATTTTAAAAAATTATTTAATACTATTCATAACCACTAATTTAATGTCAATTGTTAATCTTATTATATTAAAAATAGAATTTTAATAATAATTAATTGTTTTGTAAACCCCAGTCTTCGATGTTATTTCTGTCATCATGGAATGTCATTGATCCGTATAATGTAATCTAACCTCTATTTTTCATATAGACCATACCTATATATATATATATATATATATTCCGAATAGTGTAATATTAACTTTGTGTTTCATATAACACCACCCAATCATAGTTATTTAATAAAAATGAACTATCTTCTATGTTTTATGAAACAAAAAATATCATATAGTTTATATTAATTAAATTTTAATTTTTAGAAAATATTTTCTTATTATATAGATGATGGAAAGGAAGCTATTATAAGTTAACTTTTTTGTGTAGGATATATAAACCTACACCTGGTGAGATATACAACGGTATAGGTTCATTTCTAGGATTAAACATATCTTATGGTTGTTTGTGGTTCATGTAGAGGTCATATGAAGGGAATATGTCATTAATATGTTTTACACAATCTGTACATAAGATTCACATACATTGTATGTCTACAATACCAAACCAGTTGGATATTTTATTGTACACAACATGTACTTAGATATAAATTTCAAGTACATATCAAAAGTCACCATTTTATGGTTTATTTGTTTGGTACCCCAATGACTAAATTGGGAAAAATTGGATCCCTTTATGAGTGATTTTCTCATATAATGTGATTATAGTTAGATTTTTGAATTTTGTAGAATTATATTAGGTGGTTCAGGGTATGTATGTTATGGATAATATTTTTTCTTTCATAATGTTTTTACATATATCCTAAGGTAGAAACATGATATGAGACCCGGTTGAGGGTAGAGAAAATGACAAGAGATTGTGGAATTAGATTTTTAGAGAACATAATCATTATTGGGATTATATTATTCATAGATAGAAATAATGATTTTCTACTTGGGATGAAAAATAGTATGGATATATGGTCCAAACTATAAATGATTGTAATGGGGTTGGTAAATATGAAATATCACTTATGTGGTTCATGAGAAATGACACTCTGAGGATATGTGATGAAAAATAATAGGTTTAATGATGTGTTACTAAAAGATATGGGTTTTGACCTGATAATATAGGTGTGACCATGGATTTTAAATTAGATGATTCAACATATGTTCTAATACAGATCATCCAAATATGGATGCCTCTTCATTTTTTTTGTTCAATAGATTCCAAAATAGATTCCTCTATTCATGTGTAAACCATGTTGGGAAAGTGGGTTCTTGATTAATTGGGAGAACCTACGCATGTTCTAGTGCATGTATATTTATGGTTACATGTGATCATTTCATAGAAAAATCAATGAATGTGATTATGGGGATGAGATATTAATGACAAGGTTGAGTGATTTGGAATCCCTTTATGTTTTCCATAATTTTTGGGGACTGAGACTTCATTATTTTCATCGAAGTATTTTTATATCATAAGGACACACTTCATTAGAGTTGACTCATGTGATATGTGATTATATCCACGAGAGAGTTGGAAACATAAAAAAATTCAGTATATATTTTTTATCAAATTATGATGAATTTACCATGATTTAAAAAATATAAACCCTTTATTTTTAATGTTTTAGTCAATTATTATTTATATAGAAAGGGTAATGAATTTGGTGTAACATTATTAAACTACAATTCCTTTTGGAATATGTGTTTTTATCATTAAATCATACGGTATAATTTAGGAAATAGAGAACAGAATTTAACAGATATTCATACTTGGTTCATCCAAAAATGATCCCATCTGGGATACTCAAAAAAATCTCATACAGCTTATAGGCAGGTCGCATGGGGTCCACAAAACCAAATAATCCTTGAGAGATACAATAAATTACATGGGGTGCATGATGTGTCAGGTTTGTACATGGAACATAGGTGGTCATTCGTTGTAGGTGTAGACTGAGTCTAAAGGCTCTAGAAGGGGCCAATTGTTTGTTCATAATTCATATATTTTGTGTGAAGTGAACTTGGGATCCAACTATTTGAGGTATAATAGAATATCGAAGATTCATTGAGACTTAAATGTTCTCATCCCAAACCAAACATTTCATTTTTGGATTCAAACTCCAACACACTCTGGCAATATTTTCTGTATCATCCATTCCTTCCTTTATGATTCACCTATCCAATAGTTCCAGTGCCACCACGATTCATATTCAACATTCCGTTTATTTATCTGATCCCCTGATACTATTTGTGACCACCATGGAAACCTTCATCATTCATCATCACAGTAGGCGAGGAGTCACATAGCTAATGTTGCCACTAGACATTACTATTTATCATAATAACGTCCATGCAAAAATAATACCACTTATATTCCGCATGTAATCCTTTCCTAGCCACTACACGAGCTCAAAAAATAATCCTCCACGACAACCATAATTTGTATATGTCACCCACCATGCCCATTGTCTAATTGTTGCATCAACCAAGATGTATCCGATTGAAACATATTGAGCCCAATCAACTATTGTGAAGGTTGATGGAGAAGGAATAAAAAACCCCATTGAGATCCACAGCTGCTAACCACTAGGGAATTCAACATTTGAATTCCCCTCACCATTTCCACCCATATATTTTCCACACCACATCCATCACCAATGATTATTCACTACATTGAATCATTACAGCAGTATCATAATCACAACAAGACATTTGGGGGGAATAAAATCCATACTAGATATTAAGTTTCTATTTAGTATTGAGGAGTCCAATACCCACTCAGATTTCCTATAAAAATAGGCATGCACTTCCCCACTGAAGGAGAGATTGACAATATTGAGGGAGGGAACCCACCCATAGAGTCTACTAAAACATTCCTCTCATCCACCCTTTATTATTCAAATTTTATTTTCATATTTAGAGTTGGTTTATTTTTAATTGTTAAATAATAATTTTTCATTATTTTCATTGTTCTTTTATCAAATAGATCAGTAATTACTTTCAAATTTTTTCCATCCATAAAAATTTTCATATTATTACTCTTTAAATCCTAATCTATTTATTTTTAATAATAATATTATAATTAGAGTTGATGATAATAATAAATTTTATTTTTATTATTACAATTATTATATATTCTTATTCATATTTTTCTTAAATTATTTACTTTAATTATTAAAATTATAACCATTATCATTATTATTAGTAATTATAATAATTATAATAATACTATTATTATTATTATTATATTATCATTTTTTATTAATATTATCATTTTTTCATTTATATAAATTTCATTTGAATCATTTTTTAAATTATCTTTATTTACCTTTATATAATACCAAATATGTTATATTATTTTATTTTTCATCTCATCTACATTCTTTTAAATTTTTTATTTACATAATATTATTTAATTTATTCCTCATCTCGTATTCCATATATCATCTATTTTGATCTAATATTCTTATAAATTATTGGTAGACTCTAAGGCTTGGTCTGGTTGAAGTTCAAGGTGTTAGTCAATTTTCCTAAAATGATATTTATTTTTTTGGTATCTTTGATTAGTATTAATGGGGAGGTCAATGTCTCATAATATTTGATTTTACAAAACAACAAGAAACTAAAATGAATTTTTATTTTTTTATTTGAATCACTTTCCCTCTTTCAATTGATTAACTCTTCATACAAATGAATTGAGTTCATCAATGGATGAAAATAAATAAATAAATATGGTTCTAGATGATGGAACCTCATAAACCAATGAGTTTTATCTATCTTAATTATAGGTGGTGGTGGAATTAGGATCTACTAAAATCTCATTTATTCCACAAATTCTATGTAATGAATAATAATAAAACATGATATTTCATGTTTGGATTATTAAAATAAAATAGAACACATAATGTATAATATCTACTGAAACTAAAATCGATCCCATAATATAGTGCTTTATATTATTACCTCATTTTGTTTAAATTTTCATGTTAGGTAAAAATTACAAATTTCATGTCACTATTAATGTAATCAAAACCCATTAATATTTTCATTAATTTTCATGAAGATATATAAAAATAGAAATTATTTGATAGGGTAATATATATTTATTGGTGAAAATACTGAGAATCTACTCTAGTGAGATATCCACGGTAAGCCTATGTGATATGTTAGGGAATATATATTTTGTTTTTCCAGACCCAATGAATGGTGTGTGTCAAAACATGCACTATTGTCAGGGAACCAATTGTATGTTTTCCAATATTTTTGAAGCAATTATTTAATTTTTTAGTTTACTAATGGAATATATGTTTTTAAATATATGTTGTGTTAGTATTGTATTAGGGGTGGATAAATAATTGGTAAATTTATTTTATAAAAATAATGGGAACATGGTCATTCTAATTTGAGAAGTAAAAATGGTAAATTGGTTATCATACATATGAGTAAAGAGGATCAGAACGTGGTGATTGTAAGGGATGTATACAAGATAAAATGGTAATTATATTTTTTAGTAAGAGAATGGGATTATGTCAATTATATAGAGTATTAGGCTGGGTAATATATTCATAATACATAAATTGGTGATACTAGTAACATAGGAAATGCGGATTATAAATGTGAAATTGATGAATGGAAATATTGGAAATATGAGTTATGGTCTCACAGGAGAATATTCGAACTACAACAATAATCGAATGAGGTACTGAGATAAAATATGACCTTTAATACATTGATATTCAAAAATAAGTAGGTATTATGACATTATATTTCATAGGGAACACTTCAGGCTCTTGTATGAGATGAATATTGTATTAAGGTACAAGTAACCTTGTGAATACTAGATTTAATGTTATTAGATTAGAATAAATAATATTTTAATAATTTTCATTTGTTAATTTTTATAATTTCTTATTGAATATCATACATACTATTCTGACTAGAATGGTTTCAGATAGAATTGGTGGTTGGATAAAGTGTTGAAGTCACACTGTATTTGGGATGCCTGATTGATACCAAAATAGATTATATTGTTTCAAGATTATATAAGGGCAATGACCCTATGATAAGTGGCTGATTGGGGATAGACAATGGTGGAGGAGACCAAACATGTTTACATGGAAATTTCTATAGTCTTAATGTCTTTACATTGAGTATCATTATAGGCACATGACACCTATATTAGTATATAATGTTTTTTCATTTCAGATGAGTGTTGTATTTCCAATTTGGTTAAATTGTGGCATGAGTACTATTCTGGTGATATATGATTTTGATTATGAATATTTATTTCTGTTAGAATTTCTGTCTGATAAATGAGGGTATAATATTTCCATGTGTGAATTATTAGAGCCTTTATTATAGTAGAAAACCACTAGAGTATGGGGAGTCTCACTTCATTTCATTTTTCGAACTGGCTTAGGGTAATGTCATGTGGCACCCAGAGTGAGATTCTATATAGTGGTTTCATAGGCTCAGTTTTCATTCTTCTTCATTAGTCTTAATAATTTGGGAAAGGAGCATAAGCGATATGGAATATTATGGTTTTGTAATGAGCTAGTGAATGGATGTTGAAAACCCATGTGCGGGGGAAACACAAGTTCTCGGTATGGGATTATTATTATTGATGTTTTTTGGTTGGAGTATAATATTATTTCACCAAGTGTGATTCACATGTGGTTGGATACTATTTCTGTTTCTATGAATTTTTTCCTTATTGATTTATGGCCCAAAATGGAACGATAGATGATTTTTCATGGACCATTTTAGGCAATCAGGTTTATTTGTGAAATACATCATTTTAGGAACAGGTGGGAAATGGGTTATTAGTATGTTCCTAAACATTAAATTTTTCCTTGTTTGTGATATGAAAATAAAAAATGGATTCTAAAATGGATTGGGTAGGATTTCAAGATAATGAAAAATGATAATAATGGGGTATATAACTATGAAAATTGATTTTTATTGTATGTTTACCATGATAACCAAAACCTATAAGTAGGTTAATTAAGGGTAGTGATAGATCCACAGTTTTAAATGAGTGGATAGGTGGGTGAAAATGGATTGTTGTGATTATTTCCACTTTATGAGTGATATTTTTCGGTTCTATGAGAAATGAGATTTTTTTTGGACTTGTATAGAGTATTCATCCGCAATGCATGATGAGGGGATGATTGAGTGGTGTGCCTAGGAATTATTTGTTAGTTAATGATGACGAGCCACGGATAATGATAGATGAAGATGAAGGGGAGATGTTTTGAAATAAATTTTCAATGTTCTTGGAATTCATGGAAAAAAGAATACTTGTGGGTTGTGAAATGTATATCTGAGTTGAAAATGGACTTTTAGTTACAACACCCTTTTCCATTTACTAGAGTGGGGGGTCATGATGCTATTTAATTTTGAGATGAGACTATTGAGATAATAAAAAACAATTTGGAGTCTCTAGATGAGTGGAGTGTTAATTTGGATGATTATATGATATAAGGACCATCGATGCACTGGTGGGATATTTGGGCACGGACTGGACAGAATGACGGTATGTTATGGAAGGACTTATTTGAGTGGTTATTAGAGATCTTATATCCAGAGTCGTTGAGATATGTGAATGTTGTCGCGTGGATGCATCTAGCATAGTATAAAATGTCAGTCATGGTCTGTACTAGGTGCTGACATGATCTACAGAACTTTTCTCCAACATTAGGATGATGTGAGTCACCTATGACGAAACATTTTCAATATATTAAAATCTGTGAAATTATTTCAAAGGTGAATATCATCAGAATAAAAACGATTATAGATGTGTTGGACCAATCTGTAATAGTATAATGGAACCTATGGGAGGATTATATTGGTGGATAGGGAGTTGTTACTAGATGATTCGGAGAAGAAATTACCTAGAGAAGGAAGTGTTGTTATGACAATAATAAGCAAGGTAGTGGGAATTCGAGTATGTAGAAAGGAGGTTCGATAAGACATTACCTTATTGAGGTGATCTGTCATCAGTGTGGTTAGTCAAGACACTATCATCAACCTTATTCCAAAAAAACAGAAGAGTTTCGATATTGAAAAAATATGGTACATCTATAGAAACATTGTAGTTCGTAATGAGATACTAGTACTAAAGGTGATTCTATGTAGAGTCAGAGTTTTGGAATAGAAATTTCTACAAATATCATGCTGGAACTTGGAGTTCCACAGGCTGAGGTGGTAGAGATATAAGATTTGGTGCATTAGGGTAGGATTTCCCACATATGTAAGGTGGTTTTACTCATGTGAGTCAGACAACATCACATGAATGAGGGGAACAAAATTTAAATGCAGGACATCCTACACCTGTGGATAGCGAGGCTAGACCACCAATAGTGAGAAGTACTATTCTATTAGCTTGTAATTTAGCTTTTTTATTGTCTGATACTAGTGACTGTAATTCCATTATATATGAAAAACATGGTGAGGGTTTGAGCCTGACAGTGGAGTTTTTTAGAGGGGTAATGAATATTGATACACTCTTGGGAGTGCGGCCTAGATATATATATATATATAATCTATGTTCAGTATAGATTATTGAATATTTATTTCTATGGGATCTATATGTTCTTGATATGACAAACTACATCCTAATTATGGGTATGAACTGGCTAGTTTCTTACAGATCTCATATTTATTATTACTATGGGAGACTAACCTTTACAAATCCTAAGAATTAATATTACATTCCCTAGGGGGATTGGAATATCCATGTAGGCTGAGCATGGACAATTACTCAGCAACTAGATAAATCAAAACACATGTTTAAAGTATATTGTTTGATGGAGAGGGTGTTAGGTATGATGTCCTCCCACCAGTAGTATAACTGTATTAGGATTGCTTTCCTGTAGACTTCTCGGTCTTACTGCCTTATAGAGAAGTATAATTCACCATTGATATCATATAGGGGGTTGGTCTAGTATGTATTCCACTATAAAAAATCAAACTGACTAAGCATCAAGAGATTAAGATGTAGTTCGAGGAGTTAGAGAATAAGTGATTTATCCATCCAATGATTTCACCTTGGGAATGACATCTTTTGTTTACATAGAAGGATGAGGTGATTTTACATATATATTTCCATTAATAGAAGATGAAAAAAAAAATATTGTGAAGAACTGATAACCTCTTCCATGGATCAACAATCTGTTTGACCAATTGAACGGATCATGTCTGTTATCTAATTTATTCATGAGATCATGGTATCATTAGTTCAGTGTACACACTTCTGATATACCATGGACTGCTTCTAGTATTAGGTATGAAATTTATATTTTTTTTATTGTATATTGGGATGAAAAATGAACTATAAGTGTTAAGGATTTTATGTATAGGATCTTTCATCCATATCTTGTAACACCCCATGCTTCTACGGTACGTTTCCCTTTGAATAATGCAATAGCGTGCATTGTACGCAACTTCGAGATTCTAACACACCACAACCAATCAAACTAGCCGTTATGAATAGTAATACCTACTTTTTGAAGATTTATAAATTTTATCTCTCAAGTTGGACTTCATTTTTTGATTCAGAATATCGAATTTATCCTAGGGTGAAATTTTGGTACTTTTCGGATAACTTTGATATTTTGATGAATAGTGAAAATTACTAAATTTTAATTAAAAACAACTATTTTAATAGAAAAAATTAATATTTATAATTTATGAATTTGAGTGGTTTTAAATTATATTTAGAATATATTTTTACAATTTAATATAATTTTGGTCATTGTACATAATTTTACAATTAAACTGGACATAAACAAGTGTCAATCTTTTGATGGTTATTATCTCTTAAAAACACGATTTTTGTTTTTACAATGCGAATTAATTTTAATTTAATTTCTGCCACTTATGTGTTTTGAATTTGGAAAAATGGATTCCATATTTGTAATCAGTATGTTCATATTGTGTAAATAGGTATCTTTTATTTTTATACATTTTGAATAATTACATCGGTAAATATTTTATTTACCATGGTTAAGGGTAAATCAGGTAAGTAAGGGTTAAACAAATAATAATATAATAACAATAAATTAACCTAAAACGTGTCTTAACCCTATTGGTTGATTCATGGCCTACAATGGGCATCTTTGGGTCGATTTTGGGACCCCATGAATCCACTTGTAAGTGATAGGGACACTTTATCTTAATTAAGATAAAATGAATACAAAAATGACACAAGCATATATCTTATAGAAAAACAATTGTTAAATAAGGTTATATATGTTGTATTTTAGACTATAAATATTCATTATAAATATGAAAATATTTACTACATAAAGGTATTTTATTTATAATTTTTAGACATTAAATAAGTTAAATTATTTATGACACAATTTTGATGCAGTAATTAAAAGAATAGTGAAAAATTAAAATAATTGAATTTATAAATACCCAAAAAAATATAATTTGTGACTTTTTATGAATTACAATAATTTTCTATGATAATATGACATTTTATTATTGATTTCATTAATGTTTTTTGAAGTAATTATTCTGTTATGATTTTTACAAAAATCTATTATTGAATAGTGTTAAAATTGACATAAAAGAGTTTTTAAAACAAATATAATATTATTAATTGATATTAAATTTCTAAAAATATAATGTTCGGACAAGAGATGTATATCATGATATGTGTATCATTAATGGACCACTTGGGGGTCTATTGGATGTATATAGTATGTTTATTAACTATATAATAAAAAATTCAAAGTTGCATGGTAAGTGTCAAACTAATTAACTAAGAGTTAAAACTAAAAGATAAGGTTAATATAATGACCCAAACAGGTCTAAATTCTATTTTTTGAGTGGTTTTAGACCCACCCCCACCTTAACTGTTAAATAATCCACTTTGGAGCCATTAGAAACTGAATATGAATTTATTTTAAAATAATATTTCTAGCTTTTCCAATGGTGCCCCTCACCCCTCTTATAAAAGGTCACTCACCTTTCTCATTAATTTACACATCAAAGCCTTTATGATCGGAAAACCCTACTCCAATACTCTCTCAACATCCCTCAATACAACCTAGTGGCCTTAGTTTGATCATAAATCCAACCTAACGATCCCTTTTGATCAAATCAAAAGGAAGAACCCGAAGAAGATGTAATTATTTCACCACCCTTTTTCAAGATTCTTTCTTCTTCCACTTCTTCTTTATTTGATATTTCTATTCTAAAATAATTAATCCTGTATCTCCTATATTATGTAACATTATTATAAATATTATTCAACCATATTCGGTATTATATCCACCCTTTGAATAACATGTCACCATATGTGCGTACGTACGGCTTACCGTCTCCACGTTGGGGTGTAATTGTTATTCAACAAATTATTATTTGTATGGGAATAATAATGATGTGTAATTCATTTAAATAATAAATATAACATGATAAATATTCTTTATATATGAAATACCATCCAATTATATATTATTATAATTTTTAAAGTATGTTATTGTCGCTCCTGCGTATGTACGGACTACCGTCTCCACGAACGTGATGAGATTCATTCTCTATCGTTTCCATTCAAGTATAATTATCATATGATGATTTAAAAATAATTTTTAAGGACATCATATCATTTTGCATACGAATAAGATACAACCTATCCATGACAACCACGTCTTACGTAACAAAACATATAAAAGAAAACAAGTAAGTTAAGACCTAAAACGATGATAATTCTAAGATATTATTAACAACGCAATTTTAAAAGATCATATATGATATCATATTAATGTATATAATTATTTAATAATTTAATAACAATTATTTAACCATTATATAGGATGTTAACCTACCCTCAACAACGGAAAAGCAAAAGGTAAGGGATTTTCTTATCTCACTTTCAATTTCGTGAGATTTCCATTATTCGCCACTAAATTATTGAAAGTGGTGTATTGTGTACTTCCATTTGATATATATTATCATGATTCCCTTTATAATCATTTTATTCTGTAAATAATTAGGTGGTTATTAACTTTTGGTCTTCCGACTCAGTTGATTACAACGTGGTAAGGGGTTTCTTATCTCACTTTAAATTCCATGAGATTTCCATTATTCACCACTTATTTATTGCATGTTGTGTATGTACTGCCCATGATTGAATTGATTGAGTAATATACTATAATTTATGGATATTTTTATAATCATTGTATTATCCTTCTTTCATTGGTGCATGTTTCATAAGTTACTAAATTGATAAGGGAATTTAAAATTTCAATTTCCACTCATTCGTCTTTACGCATACTTCGTTGATTATTTTACTCAAATATTATGTGTGGAATCACTATTCATTTGATTATGTCATAATTTCCACTCCCCTTTCTGTGGATATACTTTTTATACACATAATCACTCCACTGATAAATTCTCAAGTCATCGGTATGAACTTGATAAGAGAAATTTTTACTCAATCTCGATTTGATGAGATAAACATCCAATTCATTGGTGTTGTTTTTATTAGAATATGTGTTAATGTACTTTGATTGTTATACACGGAATATCCAATAATATTTAGGGTATTTATATTTTTCACACATAATTATGTCGTTGATTTATCCTTAACCTAAGGGTATGAACTTTATGAGATATTTCATCTCAATTTACATTCCATTGAGACTCCATTGTTGTTATACACCAAATCACTTTTATGTGGTGTATATAATGTTCTTTGACATAGTATATAATGAATCACTTTATTATCATGATATTATAAAGTTTTTATTACCTCAATTATTTTTATTCATGTGTCTCTCTTTCGGTTAGAAACTATACCTAAAATACCATTTCAAAATATCTCTTCTTCTAGTTCTTGATCATTAGTGTCCAAGTTTTAAATTTTTTTTAAGGATTTATTTATATGGATATTAAAGATTTAAAATTAAATATCCTTTTAAATGATTCAAAGTCTTATCGAACACATTGATTGAAAAATATATATTTAAACGTCTTCTTGACAAATATTGTGAGTTTTAAATGTTTTCAAGAAAAGGGGGATATTTCTCTCAAATAGTTTTGATTGTTATTTTCATCAATGTCAATATCATTCATTATTATCCACTGAGGTTAATATGATACAATAAAATCTTTCATATTGTATCGAATGAGTTATGGATGACTGTGGATGTGCTATTTTTATACCATTCATGGTAAGTGGTTAATGTATTGACATTTCATATGATGGTTTTAATACGAATGTTTATGTTATGATTAAACATGTTCATAAGAGAATGCATTGGACTTAGTAAGTGAAGGCTAGAGCCCGCTATAGCTCCTCAATGCATCGGTAGTTCTCATGAGACAAACTAGTGTCTTGGCACAAGACCTTGACAAAATCATATTTGTATTCTTGGCACGAGGCCTTGGCTATGTGGTTATGATAGTCTGGTATTATGAATTCCATCATTATGAAAGTAGTTATTGATATTTCATGTGATTATTGGAGTAGTAGAATATCCATGTAATTATGTAAATGGCATAAGTTCATTTTATCTTTTCAATTTTATGTTGAGGTTCAAGTTTAAAAGGATTTTGTTTTAGTTATAAATTGCCTTTTGTGTTTATGTTTATCTAAGAATTCTTCTGTTATATTGTTATCCTTACTGAGAATCTGAGCTCACCCCTTTCAATGTTTTATTTTTCCCAGGATTGTGAAAAAGTAAATAATGAATGACCTGCAGGGATATTATGAGCGTGGACTATGGAGAATATGTTGTTGTTGTTTATAGTTTATGATGTAATGTAAACTTTATTAATGTATCTAGTTATTACAAGGCTACTAAGCTAATCGGTCTTTCAAGACTTGATCTTTCTTGTGATCATACCAATGTTATGTAATAATGCTCCAACTCTGGGTAACTAGGGATGGGGCATTACAGTTGGTATTACAAGAAGTTTAGTACAAACCATGGACGATTGATTTAGATAAACTCTGATTAGAACACGTAGAACTAAGATGAACTTTGAGGATTATAATAGAAGAACTTCCTTAAATTTTTTTATTGTAGAGATTTTGTGAGTTTTCCAAGAAATACATCCCTGTATGGATATGAGCAGCTAGAGGCAGCTCTGGCACATATATACCTAGGGGTAAAACCCGAGAACACCGCTTTGAGATAGAATCAAACGAGAACTGGTGCACGACAATGGGCCTTGCTGCACTCTTAGTTATGACACACCTAGGGGATATTCTTAGGATAATTTACATTTTATTTACTCGCAAATTTGAAGTATTAAATATATAAGATGATAGTAAATGACCTCGGTTAATCCTAATGTGTTTCAAATTGAGAATCTGGTGACATGTTAATCTCTAAATGATTTTATGACTACTGTTACACACATAATGCTTTCTGGTTTTAGTCAATGGATGGATTCCAAGGAAGTCATAGTGACTTTGAGAATGATATATAAGGTGGGAAAGGTGGTGGAAATGAGCAACAAAATTGAATTTTTATAGGCGTAAAAGATATCTTCTTTATGAAAAATCAATTTTACAAAAATATGATCAACAATATATATATTATCCAATTCTTGGACTCAAAATAGAAGAGAAATGTGATGAATGATAAGAGCTTCAATAGTGGAGACCTTGGAGAATGGAATCCTTAATTTCCATCATACAGGAAATGTAGAAGGAGACACCCACGAAAGTGTCTCAATGGGACAATGAAATGCGTTAGATGCAAGAAGATGGGACATAAAGTGAAGAATTGCTGAAGAAAAATGAAGAGTACTAAGGAAGAAGATAATAATGGTCCCAAGAGTCCATTTACAGTCATTTTCCGTAAATGTAGGGGACCTGGAAATTACCCAATTGAATTCCTTATTCTATAGAATATTTTCTTGGTTAATGAAGAAGCTATGTGGAAATAAATGGTTAGAGAAATGTTTAAAAAGTATTAGAGCTCCTTGTTGATGGGTTTACTTTGGAATAATTTTCTCTTGTATTTGAAACCCCGCAGTTTTCCATGTGAGAATGATATTTGAGGAATAATTATCTCTTCCCATGTGGATATAGGTATAAATAACCATTTTGTTTTATATGATCATTGGGGTTTGATAGAATTTTAAGTTATTATTATTTGGGATGAAAATTCAAGGTATGATATAATATTTTTGATCAAATTATGTTATAGTATTTTGAGGAATTTATCACATTTTAGTAATATTATAAAATATTGTTTTTGAAAAACGACAACACGTAGACCGTGTGACAACCCGTTGTGTCGGACAAAGCTGTGGGAGTCGAACCCACAACCAAAGTGTGATTGGGATTTATCACCTACCATTGGACTACGTGAAGTCTCTGGGTAGTGTAACTAATTATTTTAAGTTAAAGGATTTTATTGATCAATAATAAGTTGATTTGGGTTCTTATGTCTTATCAAATGAATACCCTTGGTATAGGAAAATGATTTGGTGATGAAGTGATAGATGTTATTTTGGAAGTTGTTTGCTTTGTTGTGAACACTACATGCCCAAGGAAAATAGAATAGTATGTGATTTCATTTGAGGAGTAATAGTGGATTTTTAACTATGTTTTTATTATGGATTTATAGTGATTTGGGTTGTTTATACAAATGATTATTTTAATTACGTTAAATATGTGACTTGAAGAGTATTTGATTTCAATTGGAGAAACAATTTAACGTGTAAAACTACATTCTTATATGTTTTTAGTTTAAATATTAGTTTGGATTATATTGAAGGATTTTAAGGACAGTTGATTATTTAATGGTATTTATTTAACTTTTGGGTATTGATGGTTTAATTTTAGAAATTAAGATTAGTTTTTTTCTCTAATGAAATATCTGTTGGTGGGGTGGTCATCTGATATTATACTAACCATTTTGGTTTTGATTAATCTATAAAGAGCAGTTAAATATATAGTTTATCCTACATGGATCATGTATTACTATAGAAGTTTTTTCTAGCTCTTTTATTGTGACCAAGTCTTCTTGAATACTCATTGTTCAAAAAAAAGAGTTAGTAGTAAAAAGTTATTGAATAATAAAACTATTAATAAAAAGTAGGTATATCTATTTATGTTCTTATTCAATATCATAAATTAATTCCTCGTCCTTATGTAATGTAACTTAAATCAAAAAATGTTGTTCGTTTACTTTTCCTACTGGGAGACTAAGGACCGTTTGTCCCAACACAAGTTTGTGATTTTATTATTGTTAACTTTCTCCTGATCTTGTTTTCTATCCCTCTCCATCAGAACTGAACACTTACTTTATCATTCATATCCATGTTTTCCTACATTGAATCCTAGTATGGTTTATCTTGGGTGACCTTTATACCTTTCTTTATTTCTTTTAAAGTGATAGTTTTATTGACTCATTTTCGGATGTGAGACTTTCCTTTATATTATCAAGCCCAATTTTAAAAAAAAATACGCGGATAAAATTTATTGAAAGAGGGGAGAATGTAACACTACATTCTTCCACAGTACGTTTCCCTTTGAATAATTCAATGGCGTGCATTGTACGCAACTTCGAGATTCTAACACACCACAACCAATCAAACTATCTATTATGAATAGTAATACCTTCTTTTTGAAATTTTATAAATTTTATCTCTCTAAATGGAATTCATTTTTGTATTAGGAATATCGAAATTAGCCTAGGGTGAAATTTTTTTACTTTTCGGATAAATTTCATAATTTGATGAACAATGAAAATTACTAAATTTTAATTAAAAACAACTTTTTTAATCGAAATAATTAATATTGATAAATTATGAATTTGAGTGGTTTTAAAGTATATTTAGAATATATTTTTACCATTTAATACAATTTTGGTCATTTTACATAATTTTACAATTAAACCGGACATAAACAAGTGTCAATCTTTTGATGGTTATTATCTCGTAAAAACACGCTTTTTGTTTTAACAACGTGAAATAATATTAAATTAATTTCTGCCACTTCTGTGTTTTGAATTTGGAAAAATGGATTCCATATTTGGAATCAGAATTTTCATATTGTGTAAATAGGTAACTTTTATTTTTAGACATTTTGAATAATTACTTCGGTAAATATTTAATTTACCATGGTTAAGGGTAAATCCGGTAAATAAGGGTTAAAAAAATAATATTCTAATAATAATAAATTACCCTAAAACATGTCTTAACAATATTGGTTGATACATGGCCGACCAAGGGAATATTTGAGTCGATTTTGGGTCCCCATGAATCCACTTGTAAGTGATAGGGACACATTATTTTAATGAAGTTAAAATGAATACAAAAATGACACAAGCATATATCTTTTAGAAAAACAAGTGTTACATTGGGTTATATATGTTGGATATAAAACTATAAATATTAATTAGAAAGATAAAAAGATTTTTTGACATAATTATATTTTATTTATAATTTTTATACACTAAATAATTTTAAATATCTATGACACAATGATGAAGCAGTAATTACCATAATAGTGAAAAATTAAAATAATTGATATTATAAATAACCAAATAAATATAATTTGATACTTTTTATGAATCACATTAATTTTATACGATAATATAAAATGTTAGGATTGATTTAATTAACTTTTTTAGAATTAATAATTCTGTTATGATTTTAAAAAAAATCCATTATTGAATAGTGCCAAAATTGTCATAAAAGAGATTTTAAAACAAATACTATATTATTAATTGATATTAAATTTATAAAAATTTAAGGATCATCCAAGATACTTATTCAATGATAGGTGTATCATTAATGGACCACTTGGGGTCGCTTGGATGTATATAGTATGTTTATTAACTATATAATATAAAAATACAAAGTTGCATGGTAAGTGTCAAACTAATTAACTAAGAGTTAAAACTAAAATATAAGGTTAATATAATGACCCAAACCTGTATAAATTCTATTTATTGAGTTTTTTTCGACCCAAAACCACCTTAATATTTAAATAATCCACTTTTGAGCCATTAGAAACCGAATATGAATTTATTATAAAATAATATTTTAGATTTTCCAAGGGTGCCCCACACCCCTCTTATAAAAGAAAACACCCCCTTCTAATTAATTCACACCATCGAAGCCTTTAGGACCGGCCAACCCCTGCCCAAATACTATATCATCATCCCTCAATAGGACCTAGAGGCCTTAGTTTGATCATAAATCTATCATATGGAGCCCTTTTGATCAAATCAAAAGGAAGAACCCAAAGAAGATGTAATGATTTCACCACCCTTTTTCAAGTTCCTTTCTTCATACACTTCATCTTTCTTTGTTATTTATATTCTAAAATAATTAATACATTATCTCCAATATACTTTAATATTATTATAAATATGGTACAACCATATTCAGTATTTTATCCACCCTTTTAATTACATGTCACCATACGTGCGTACATATGACTTACCGTCTCCACGTCGTGGTGTAATTGTTATTCAATAAATTATTATTTGTATGGGTATAATAATGATGTTTAATACATGTAAATAATACATGTAACATGATAATTATTCTGTATATATGATATACCATACAATTATATATTATTTTAATATTAAAATAATGATATTGTCGCTCGTGCGTACGTATGGTCTACCATCTCCACGAACGCGATGAGATACATTCTCTATCATATCCATTCAAGTATAATTATCATTTGGTGATTTAAAAATAATATTTATAGACTAGATATCATTCTGTATATGAATAAAATACATCCTATCCATGAAAACCACGACTTACGTAACAAAACATATAAAATAAAACGAGTAAGTTAACACCCAAAATGACGATAATTCTATGATATTATTAATAATGAAATGTTATAAGATCATATATGATATCATATTAATGTATAATATTATTGAATAATTTAATAACAATTATTTCACCATTATACTGGAGGTTAACCTACCCTCAACCAAGTAAAAGTACAAGGTAAGGTATTTTCTTATCTCACTTTCAATTCCGTGAGATTTCCATTGTTCGCCACTAAATTATTGAAAGTGGTGTATTGTGTACTGCCATTTTATATATATTATCATGATTCTATTTATAATAATGTTATTCTATAAATCATTTGGTGCTTATTAACTTTTGGTCATACGACTCAGTTGATTACATTGTGGTAAGGGGTTTCATATCTCACTTTAAATTCCATGAGATTTCCATTATTCACCACTTATTTATTGCATGTGGTGTGTGTACTACCAATGATTGTATTGATTGAGTGATATAATTTAATTTATTGATATTTAAATCATAATTTTATTATACTTATTTCATGGTTGCATGTTTCATAAGTTACCAAATCTATAAGGGAATTTGAAATTTCAATTTCAACTTATTCGGCTTTACGCATAATTCATTGATTATTTTACTCCATTATTATGTGTGGAATCACATTTAATTTGATTATGTCATAATTTCCACTCCCCTTTCTGTGGATATACTTTTTATACACATAATCACTCCATTGATAAATTCTCAAGTCATCGGTATGAACTTGATAAGAGAAATGTTTACTCAATCTCAATTTTTTGAGATAAACATCCAATTCGTTGGTGTTGTTTTTACTAGAATGTGTGTGAATATCTTTTGATAGTTTTACACTGAATATCCAATCATATTTAGTGTATTTATATTTTTCACACATTATTATGTCATTGATTTATCCTTAACCTAAGGGTACGACATATATGATATATTTCATCTCAATTTACATTCCATTGAGACTACTTTGTTGTTGTACACTAAATCACTTTTATGTGGTGTATATAATGTAATTTGACATAGTATATCATGAATCCCTTTGTTCTCATGATATTACAATGTTTTGATTACCTCAATTATTTGTATTCAAGTGTCTCTCTTTTGTTTAGAAACTCTAACTAAAATACCATTTTTAAATACTTATTCTTCTAAATCTTGCTCATTAATGTCCACGTTTTAAAAAATTATTTTAAGAATTTATTTATATGGAAATTAAAGATTTAAAATTAAAACCCCCTTTAAAAGTTTCAATGTCGTATGGGACACATTGATTCAAAAATCTATTTTTAAATGGCTTCTTGACAAATAGTGCGAGTTTTAAATATTTACAAGAAAAGGGGGATATTTCTCTCAAATAGTTTTGATGGTTATTTTCATCAATGTCAATATCATTCATTATTATCGATAAAGGTTAATATGATACAATAAAATCATTCATATTGTATTGAATGAGTTATGTTTGACTGTGGATGTGCTATTTTTATACCATTCATGGTATGTGGTTAATTTATTGACATTTTGTATGCATGTTTTAATACGAATATTTTTGTTATATGTAAACATGATCATATGAGGAATGAATTGGACATAGTAAGTGATGGGTGGAGGACGCTATAGATCCTTGATGCATCGATAGGTATCATGAGACAAACTAGTGTCTTGGTACAAGGCCTTGACAAAATATTATTTGTAGTCTTGTCACGAGGCCTTGGCTATGTGGTTATGATAGTCTGGTATTATTCATTTCATCATTATGAAAATAGTTATTGATATTGAATGTGATTATTTGACTAGTAGAATATACATGTAATTAATTAAATGGCATAATTTCATTTTATCTTTTCCATTTTAAGTTGATGTTCTTATTTAAAAGTTTTTTGTTTTATTTATTAATTTCCTTAAGTGTTTATGCTTATATATGAATGCTTCTTCTATATTATTATCCTTACTGAGCATATGAGCTCACCCCTTTTAATGTTTTATTTTTCCCAGGATTGTGAAGAAGTAAACTATGAATGACCTGCTAGCATATTATGAGTGTGGACTATGGAGACTATGTTGTTGTTGTTTTCAGTTTATGATGTAATGTAAACTTTATTAATGTATCCAATTATTCCCAGGCTACTAAACTAATCGGTCTTTCAAGACATGATCTTTCTGGTGATCATGACAATGTTATGTAATACTACACCGACTCTGGGTAACTAGGGTAGGGGTGTTACATATCTATATAATTTATTATGGTGTTTATGGATCCACTAACAAAGGTATCACATTAAATTACATTAATAGAAAAATTTATAGAAGAAGAGTTGGGGGGAAATGAACATTTGGGATATAGTATGTATTCTTGGAGTGCCATATACAATAGTTTCATATTATTCCTCATGTGTAACTTCATTCTTAAGAGAGTGATTCCAAAAATCACTTGGATCATAGGTATTATTGAAAATGGATTTCCAGCCCATAATGATGAGATGACTGAAATTACCATTCAGTTGATTGAGGATATGTTTCCAGAATGTGTACTTGTCATAAATTGACATTGGGAGAATCACTTTTCTTTAGTGGGGTTCTACTGTAACAATAGTTATCATGAAACTATACTTATTACAACTTATTATACTCTTTATTATAGGACACATATATTACCACTATACAAGATGGAGGCTAGGGAGTCAGGTTTATTGGAAAATAGTCACGTGCATGAAACATCAAAGAAGGGGATATAGATTTTGATCCATATGGATAATGATTAGATTTGACATAATTCATACACTTATTTATGGATAAAACCCCTAGAGTTTTAATAAAATTATTTTGTGATCCTTCATTTTTCACCAAGGTAGAGTCACCATAATATATGGAGGTAGGAAAAGAAGGGGGCCATTTTTTTGGATATATTGAGATAGTGGAGAGAATCAGGTAGGTTGTGTTCCAAATGTATCTTCCAAT
Organism: Viscum album; assembly: GCA_963277665.1. NCBI lineage: Eukaryota > Viridiplantae > Streptophyta > Magnoliopsida > Santalales > Viscaceae > Viscum > Viscum album. Next base: position 475,839,386 of record OY728147.1, on the reverse strand, counting down.
GAGTTACAATGATATGTGAGAGGTTTTTTATTATTGAAATATTCGGACGTATCAACCCGACCCATCACATGCGATCGATGTGGTGGGTTTGATCTTAAGATATATGCGTCATTTGAGGAGCATCATATATATGTGTTGGACTGTAATGAGAATGTGTTGCGTGGAATGACCATGCCAATATTCAATTGTTATATAAAATAGGATGTGTGAAACTTGAATCATGGGAATGAGATGTAGATATAATGCGTCAATGTCCTGATCTTTTGTGCTCATAATCGTAGAATTGCAGGGATGTGTAGCTCATAGAATATTATTTATAAGGTGGGTAGATAATAAGATCTCAAACATTACAGGAGATATTTCAGATGTTATTGCTGGTTCTTTTGCTCTAATTTATGTATAGTTATTTGAAGATATGACTTCGGGTGCATTTTGGTGGATCTATAAGAAGTAATTTCAGAAAATGGTTATGTTCATAGTTGGCCCATGGTTAGGGTAAAATATATTCCCAATATAATTAAGTGTGTGAACCCTGCAAGAGGGAAATGCATGGGTAGAACATGGTTTGAAAAAAATGTTAACCCAATCCCTAGAAATTTTTCTACCTCGTATAGTGTGTTTGGCACAATTTGATTATATTTTATCCAAATAGTGCACCCATTCCCATGAAACCATTCACATAGTTATTAATTATCCGAAAATTTGTTTTAAAATCCCCTAAACCACCTGAACCATCTTATATTCAACCGAGGATTAGGAATTGATTATTTTGGTGGATATCATATCATCATAATTGGATTAAAAGGCCTTAAGAGAACAATTATTTGAGATCAATAGACCAAATTAAAGATTCACTCTTCTCCTAGTTAGTGGATTTCATATTGACGCTTACAATATTAATTATTCTATCATTCCTTGATCTTTTACTATAATATATCCTTCATTTCAATGGTTCTAAGCCTATAAAGTGAGATCTAGATCTCATATTGTAGATCATGATCTAGTTTTATGATTTCTTGACACCTCTGATCTAGATTTGGGTTTTGGGATTTTGATCTGGAATTTTTATCAACATTATTATTCTTCAATTATTTTTTTTTTGATTTCCATCGTGACTAAATTCATGGAATATAAATATAGGTGGTATAAATATAATTCTAATAGTACTGTGTTGGGTAATTTTTTTAAAAAAATTCATAATTTCTTTCATTGGGTCGAAAAATCATTTTCATGAATTTGGTTAATTTGATTTAAATTTATTTTATCGAATAATTTTGGAGATAGGTGATCAATTGGTAAACTAATGATGATAATAAAGGGATATAGTATTATATAATTAGTTTGGGATTATTTTTATAAGGTGAAGCATTTATTTCTCTATAATTTATTTGGTTTTTAATTATTAGACAATGAAATGGATATGTAGTGATAAATAGTTGTAGATTAATTATGTGACTTTGAAAATAAGATATATATAATTAATCATGGGACATATTGTAGATAATGTATATAATAATGGGATAATTAATTATGGAAAATTATTTATAGAATATGAATTATGATATTGAACAATTTATTGTTGAATTAGTTAATAGTTTGAAGAACATCGTTAATTGTTCAATTAAATAATGGAAGGAATATATTTAACTAGTTTTTAATTAGGAATGGTATGGGAGTGGATAATTAATTTGTAGATTAATAATGTGATATATAATGGGAACAAGGAGAATCAATGTTGAGAAGTAGAATTTGTAACATGGTTATCATATTAATGATGAAATTTAATCGGAACATGGTCAATAAAAATTGAGAAGTATAGATGGTAACATGTCATTGCACATATAATTAATCTGGATGGGATCATTTTCATTATACTAAATAGTATTCATGGTAAAATGGAAATCATACTTATGATTTGGTATTGGTAATATTTAAAATGTGTCATACTGATGTGAAATTAAATAATGGAAAAAATTTACTCAATGTTCTAGACTAACACAATATTATTAGATCTCCGACATGAGTTGAATCAGATACCTGGATATCAATGAACATTAGAATACTTTGAGCATCGATAATGAGCAGGTATTATGATATGATATTACATAGGTAATTCTTTGGGATACAGTATGAGATGAAGTTAGAATAGAAGTACATGTATACTGGGTAAAACCTAATTTTAATGTAGTTATATTTGAATAAATGAAAATAAAATAACTAGTTATCAATGAATTGTACATATTTCATACAGAACAAATACACTATTTTTTGAGTGGAATTTTTTCAGACAAAAAGGGTGGTGGCCAACTATATTTTTATCCCACCCTATTCAGGTTGCATGATTAGTACCTAAATAAATAATATTGTTACTTGAGTGGATAATAGAAAAGGAACTAAAATTGGTGGCTAATTCGGGATGAAACAAGGAGGAGGTAACCATACTTTGTTCCAGACCCATTAGGGGGATCCTTGTTTCATTATAGAAACATGACACATCAATTAGAAAAACATATTTTTCTAATTAATTTGAATGATGTATGTCTTATTTGGTTATATTGTGACATGAGTATTGTTATGGATATATATTCTTCAACATTGGTTTAATAAATTATACATGTGTTCTACTCTGATAGACGTGGGTATAGTCTCCCCAATAATGAATTATTAATCATTAAGTTCTAATATGTAGCCTCTATTATATGGGGTAGCGTGCATGAGGATTTGTGGCGAATCGGCTTAGGGCATAGTCACATTGCACCATTGTTGGGATGTAACTTATTTATATATTATTCCTATTAAATATATTAGAATTATATAATAAAATATTTGGTTGCATATAAAGATATAGGTTTATAGAATTTACCAATTGATATTAATTTAATTTATAATAATAAAATCACATTGGGAGAATCAAAATAAAAATATTGGCTTTATATTCAATTTGAATATATTTTTATTTATATGTAATTTCTTAATAAAATATTCATCTTATAAACACTATATAATCATACGAGAGTTTATACTATTTTTAAATTCAAATTTATCTTCTAGTTTATTATAATATAATATTAATCTAATGATTTGTATAAAATCAATGGTTCATGTAATTAAATCTATGACGGTGTTGTAGGAATAATATGGTTTAGTTTGAAATGTAGTATATCAAATTATTTAAATATATACATCATATAAATTTTGGGTGTTACATTCTACCCCCTTAAAAGGAATTTCTCACTATAAACTCTTTTAGGTTGTAAATGATTTAATAATTGGTAGATTATTTCATATAGACTCAAATAATAAAAATTGTGTCTAAAAAAATTTTAAAAGGGAAAATTGGTAACATAATATTTAACTAAACTATCTCATAATTTGGGTTACACTAGAAAACATAAAAATCAAATTGAAATCTAACAATACAGTAATGATAGAGAATGATAGAGTACATTTTAAAGAGATGTATAAAAATCAATAGTATATAAATCTTTGATTATATAAGGATCAATTTAATTCATTAGAATAGAATGTACAAGTATAAAACTATTTGTTTCAAGATAATTTCCCATGATGTGATAGATTTTTCATGAGAAGAAATACATACATGATTTTTCATGATATTATCATTTATTTTTTCCTGGGTGAAATTCTACATCATCCATTATTCCATGAAATTAAGGAGAATGTGTAATTCCTAAAGCATTAAAAGGAAATGATATATATATTTTATATCATTTTATCCGACTTTAACAAAATAAAAATGATGGAACATGTCATCAGATAAGCATAAATCCTCATATGTTAGGTTAATAAAATAATACCAAAAATATAATCTAATGTTTATCATAAACTATTGGATAAAAATATATCCTCAAAAAACATCTCGAATGAGTAATTATTAATTTTTATTAATAGGGTCACTAAATTTCCATAAAATAGATTATAATTGATCACTATATGACATCAAGTAGCTTTTATTTGTTAAATACCAACCATGTGAATTCCATTATCAGGTATTCTTATGAATCATGGTAATTAACATAAATTGTTATAGAAAACATGAATTAATTTTTTATTCCTAAAATAAGTAGATATATTCTTACTATAACAAAATTTGCAAACCACATTCATGATAGTATAAAAAAATTTTCAAAAAAATCATTATTTAGTTCAAAGGTAATATGTAACTTAAAATTTAATTATTTATAATAAAAATCATTAACAAAACATAATTATCTCAACATTAATATCATATTATGGGTTAAAATACCTCATTAAAGATCTCATTTATCTATTAAATAACATTTATATTATATCATTACATTTACATATATTCATGTGATTCATATCGGAAAACACTTGAAAAAAACCATAAATGTTTCATTATTATTAAATCCAAAAAATTAAATAAATAAAATATTACACCTCATATTTAATACATTAACATGGATAAATCATCCTATTACATTATACCTTTTTTCTATTCACATTTAAGAAATAGGGAGGCATGTATTTCCATCCATTTGGTTAACAGAAATATTCATGTTCTCATTAATGTTACATGCTTAGTATCATCATTTTCCACAATCAAAACATATCCTTGTTCATTGGAGGAATTACATAGGTTTTTTATATCCACATTTTCAATATTTCAGAAAATAGTAGTCTTCGTTCATTGGTGGTATCCATTGAATATATTTTAATGGAACTCCATCCTTATCATCTTTGATGAGTCCAAAAGTTAGTTAAGGTTGATGTCATTAATAATGTTCCTTCAATGCTAATTTGGAATTATTACAATTTACATTAATAAATTAATCAAGACATGTGACATATCATCAAAAAAATTTACATTAACTCAATTTCTTTTGCTTCCCCCAATTTACTAAAAACTATAGAATGATTTAATATGAAATAATCAATGTGAGGAAACCTCAAAGTCACATGAAATTATCATTAATCTATAATTTATAATTTTATATCCTAGGTTATTCATCATCATTACCAATAATCTACGATTGAAACATATACATATGCTTCTCCTTAGGGACATCCATAAACATATATTTATTAGTATATCTAGGTATGTCAAATTTTTTTGCAACATATTTACCAAATGTTTTGAAAAATAGTCACTATAATTCTATGAATAACGACCCAAGATATTCATAGATGTATATTAAATAATATTTATATAATACAGTAGAACATTACTGAAGAATGTATTTGTTTAGTATATTAGGAAATATAAAACTCAAACTGGTATCCTATTGAATTATCATTATTGTTTCCCATACAGATCATAGCTTTTTATACTACTATCTAAAAATATTCATTATAAGCTATAAAAAATAAACCAAATAAAGGTTGACCAAATATATTTAGTAATGTTAAAAAAATATATATGAATTATAACATGAATATAAGGGTGAAAGAATTTGAACAAGAAGATTTTTAATTATAACCTTCATATCGATGATCATAATCATCTGTCATTAAATTATATATTATTACAAAAAAATATAACCTTCATATAACACATATTATATTGGAAAACACATATGAATAGAAAATAATTTCAATATTATTTAAGAACTGTTTCTAATACTATAATTTTCAAACAATTATTCTATTTAAATATATTCAATCTGTAATCTAGCACTATGACACTAAACTATGATCATTTGACATTCTAAACCAATATTACTAAAACAATATCATTAACCTTTTTATAATTATCTATCTAATGAGATGTAAATAATTACCCAATTAATTTTAGTGAGATATAGGTCCCAACCATCACAAAATTAAAAAAATTACATATTTATACCACATGATCCAAAATCATTCATCATATCAAAACCAAATAAATAAAATGGGTTCTATAACCATCATTCGGTCATAACGTAACCCAACGAAATGATATGGGTATCATAAAAAACATTGAATCATAAATATAATCCATACATATAAATAATAAAGATAAATTACATGAAATATATATTCCTATTATTGAATATGTATCATTATTGATTATTATTTTAGATGAAAAATAATTTTGTGAAATTTCATGAGAATAATTCTTGAGGAAAATATCATTTATGTTTTTATAAAATTATTCATTCTCATAAAATTATATAGATCACTTAAATATAAAAATATCATTGATAATAGTTTTTTAATATTGTAAAAAAATATTCAAATCATTTAGGATTCATGACAATGGAAAATTCCATTCAGGACATATAATTTTAAAGACATGTTTCATGTACATTTAAAAAAATTTCACTGAGTTCATTATTTGTAAAAAATAACCATTCAAACATATTTTTAAATGTAAAAAATATTAAACAATGACATAATCATCCATAAGAGAATATAGAAACATTTTTTTGAAATACATTATTAAAAAATATATAAATTGATGATAAATATAAGCCAATAAATACTTGTTTATAATTAATATGAGATAATAATGAGATTTTTATATAATACCTTACCGTAGACATGGCTTCCTTCATACATTTTAGAAAATATTTTTCTTGAGTAAGCACCCTCTATATATCTTTTACATGTAACTAGAGTTTTCATTTTGAGAAGACCATCACCACTATATTAGAACTAGGGAATATGAGGAGATAAATTGTTGTGGGATGGTTTGGTTTCAGGAATCAAAGTGATGCTATGATGTGAGGGATAAAGTTCCCTTTTTACAATTGGAGTGAGGGGAAATATTGAATTTTTATAAAATATTAATTTATATAACATTAAATATCATTAAAAATATAAACAAAATATAATAAACATAGAAATTATTTTATATATGTTTTTAATATACACAACCTATAAAATTTAGATATGTTTTTTTATGAATTTGAACCTTATAATTCTAATTATCTCTTAATTGTATCTTTTTTATGTTAGCTAAGGTAAAAAATATTTTAAAATTATAAGATGTTATTTTTTAATTATTGGTGTATCATAGACCATAAATGAACAATTTAGAATTTTTTCTACCTTATACTAAATTTATTTATTTTTCAGATTATTTTATGTTTTTTAAATCATTTAATACAACAATATTTTGATTATACATAAATAGTGAAAATTTAGACAGTAATCAATGCATGGATTATAAAAATATACTTATAAAACTTTAACATGGATCGACATATTTAATTATTTTCTAAGGGTTCACATTTATCTATAATATTAACTGGTTTAATTAAGTAACTCAAATGAAATTTATTTAAATCTATTTAAAATCATTAGTATTATTTATTCATAATTTAAATATTTATTTCATTATCATTGTGAAACACATTAATGTAATTAATTTATCCAAAAAATTTATAAAAACATTTCAGGGAATGATATTAATTTATTGTCATTGAAATAACTATTCATATTTTAATGACTCCTCACTAAAACCATATATTAAAGTAATATAATAATTACAATCCTATAGTTCAAACCAATTGACATTATTTTTAAATAAATATTATAAGCTACTTATTAATACCCTTGTATCTACATATTTTCATTAATTTGACCCGTCGAAACCCATAAACGTGATATAAACTACCTGCAGGATTTAATTTTTATTTTTTGTCATTTAATAGTTGTTATATTTTTCATTAGAATCATATTATTTATTTTCATCATTTTGTAAAAGCACTACAACAGTATTGCATAAGACCATAAGATTATTATATAATTCATGAATACTGGAAATAAATAAAATAATTTATAAAAAATATATATATTTCAAATGACTATTTATAGTCAAATTTACATTTTTTATTATCATATATTAAATAATATATATTATTTAAAATCGAACCATTCCATCCTTAAATTGTTAGTAACTATTATATTATATATATCATAATCTCATCTAATGATTCCAAAATATAAAAAATAATATTTTCATTAATATATGATTTTGAGGATAAAAATATTCTACTTTGTTCATTGGTAATATAAAATTATCCCCATATTGTCACATAAGTAAAAATCATGTGAAAAAAATAATGTGGTGATTTTCATTGAATTAAATATTATATAAGTCATTTTAAAGGAATTGTGCCAATTAAATGACTAAAATATTTATTTTTATGTGTTATCAGTATCCGTATATTGAAAAAATAATATTTTTGAATGTTTTAAAGTGATTTTAATGTCTTTATCATTTTATTTTTTAACATAATTTAAAAAATTATCATTTATTGTAGTATTAAAATTTAGCATGCTTACTAATAATACTGGAAAATTATAAAAAACAATTGAAAGTTTAATCCTTATGTATAAAAATTTTACATCCACTTTTCAATATTAATAACATCGAAGTTGAAGAATTATATTAAAATAAAAGTGTTAAAATTCATTGAGAATAAGTTATTTGAAAAATGAACTATCAAACAATAAAAATAATTATTATAAAATCTTGTAAAAAATAAATTTTAGAAACCCTAATTGGATTATTTTAATTAATAGATGACATAATAATATTTATGATCATTGTAATAGTATTTATGAAAAAAATACAATTTTACATAAATAACTATTTTTCTCTATTCCTGAAAACATTAGCTCTTCATACAAATACCAAATAATTACCAAATAGTAATTTTGATATCCCATTATCAATTGAATACATTATTTGTTCATGTAAAATTAATATAATAGGCAAAAATGGAATTAAAATGTGTTCACAATCAATGGGTAAAATATATATCTTTTTATTCATAGAAAAATATATGTTATTATAATATACCTATAAATCATATTGGATAGATATAAAATATTATTTGAATGAATAGATATTTATCTCATTATTATCCTTCACTAATTATAAATAATTAATTAATATTGACAATGTCACATTGTGAGCATAAAAGTAAAAATATTACCTTTATATACAATTTGTAGGTATGCTCATTTCAGTGTAATTGGAAAATAAAAAATTCATATTGTAAACCCTATATATTCATATGTTAGTTAATACAATGTATAACCACTAATTTAACAAATATGTTATTATCTTATAATAATAAAATTATATCTCATAAAAACTCAAGGTAGTGTGTAACACAATCTATGTTGGTGTCGAATATAGCTAAGTAAAAACATGGTGTAGCATAAAAATAAATATATTAAACTATTTATAAATCTATTTCATAAAAATCATGAGGTGTAATAGTTTTTATCCATTACTACCATACTCTTGCTTTTTGGATACTTTATATTCGATGTGTGAGTGTAATGGAAGTCATGGTGGATGGTATGAAATGCATTAAATGTAAAAAGTCTGGATATGTTATTTTTTAGTGTAAATAATTTTCATTGAATCATTCAATGTACTTTTTTTTATCCCTCAATTGAATAAAAGTGAAAATAATAAAAGGGAAAAAATGAATTAGAAGTATCTTATGTTCTTGGGGAAAGAAATTATTTCCATTAATGGGCCTATGATGAATATCATAAGTGTTTAAGATAAGGGTGGGAGGTGTATTATAATAATAAATTTTGATAAAAAATAGTTCCCTTAAAAATAATATATGAGTTCACAAAATTTCAATAGGTTGAACAAATAATTTTTTATGAATTCATTAATTATGTAATTTCAGTTTATTATTGTGTGAATTTCGAGTTACTTCATAAAGGGAATATCATGATTTATGAATGAAGTGAAAAAACACCTCAATGAGCTATCATTTTGAACATAATTTCCTATAAACCATAATACTCATAGATATTTTTCCAAAAATTGAAATCCATCATTATTATATGTTCCCTTTATAATTAAAATGTGTATAATGAAATTAATGCACAAGTTTATGGATAATGTGTATGTTCACATTATATGAGAATAAATCAACATGAATTTTACCAAGAGATATTTTTTAAAATATTCATTTCAGATAACTATAATGATTTTTCTTGATAAATAATAATTAATTTAGGAAAACTAATGAATTAGTGGACAATATACATCTATTTTAGAAGATGAAATGTAAGTTAAATTTATAGTATATTTCATTGAAAAATTATAAATTTAATTTATAAATTATGTTGAAATTGAAATTTTTATTTGAAATTTTTAATTATTTAATTTTTTTGGCCTTGATGTTTGAATACTGATAACCTTGGTGCCCTTATTAAATACTTTTTGATATTATATATTAAAGGAAAATAATGGTTTATTTTTTCGGGATTTATAATAGAAAAATTATGTGCATATATTTTATTAAATTTGTACGATTTCCCCATGATTTACAATATAAAAACTATTGATAACATTTAAGTTAATGAATTATTGGAATATTTCTCTATTTAATGAATATGGGGATAAATGAATAATATAATTTTTTTATTTAATTTTAATTTTTATCAATATTTCATAATTAATAATTTATTACATTTTTAATAAATTTTTCATAATATTTCAATGTTTATTTTTCAAAAATAAATATACTAGCTTGGATTTCCATCATCAACGGTCCATGTTCCACATAGGTATCACACAAAGGGAATCCTGGCCACATAGGCCATAGGAAATAAATCATCTGATCTGGTGTCCAAGGGGCATCAAGCTCATGCATGGTTTATGGGTGGTCCATTCCTATTTGTGTAGATTCCACTTGAAGGATCGAGCGTGGGCTACCTGTATGTGGTTCCCACATGTGGCATGTGTGAAGTGAATTTGAGATCCCTCTTCCATAATTACAGTGGCCCCACTGACCATCAACTACATTCTTCCTCTGACTTCATTCCCATGTTACCACCTAATCCACCATGGAATTAATATTCATCACAATTGGTTTATTTTTATCACATATCCCACCTTGGTTTCCACACTATGTCAGAGTACATCAAATAAAATTCCATGGACAAGGCCATCACATATTTTTATCTCAACAACCATGGCCAAAAACTGAATGGGCTTGATAAGATTTCATATACAACAACCATGGCTACTTAACGTCATTATTATTTCCCCTTAATTCAACTATTTAGGTACCCTAAAAAATAAACATGAAAAATTACAAGATCCTCTATTAAATGTGATGTACATAAGAGAAAGAGGGTCCAGAATCATCAAGCATTTCTACTGATATCCTCCCCAGACCACTATGTATGTGATACCATAGTTACTACCACATTGATGGATTCAGAGCCCAATTCACTACATAAGAAGTTGGCCCACATAAATTTCATTGACATAAGATCATCCTCACATTTGTTATTTCTTGGTAATTAAAACCCTCCTTCATTTGAGTGTGAAATGAAGGCATGAAGAGTTATAGGCCCCTCCAATTTCCATTATAATTTAGAATGAAATACATCAATAGAGTAGTGCTTGAGAACAATGAGGGAAGGAACCCACATGAGGAGGATGCTGAAACTCCCCTATCACTCCTTCTTTAATCATCATATTTTTTTAATTTTATTTCACTCTCTCTTTTAAAATAATAAATTCTTTTTTCCTTTATATAAATAAATAGGACATGATTTTTTTTTAATTTGGTCCAATGATCCTATTCAATTTATTTTTATTATATTATTATTATCTATTCAATATTTTCTAGTAATATTATAATTAATATTAGTTGTAATAAAAAATAGTAATAATAATAATAATAATAATATAATTATTATTTCTATTCTCATCATTCTTCCCTCTTCGTTATCATCTTAGTTTAACGTATTATTTTTTATTTTATTAGTATTATTATGATTATAATTATTATATTTATCATTAATAATATAAACAAAAAATGACTGTGATTATTATTATTGATAATGTCATATTTTTAATAATTTACACAAATTTATTAATTATTTTTAATTTCATTTCCTTCAATTTATTTATCGTAGTTATTTCATTATATAATAAAAAATATAAATTTTTTAATCTTTTATTTTCTAATCAATATTTGTTTTAATTTATTAAGTAATTTTTATTTTATTTCTCCATCTTATATTCATCCATTTATAGATTGTTGTGATATCTTACTATAAGAAATGAGAGAATAAACTGGAGGCTTGTCCAGGGGTTGGATAAGGTGTTCATGAATTTTCAATATTTTTTATTTTATTTTATTGGATTGTTTTATTAGCATGAATGGTGATGTGAATGTCTGTGGTTTGGAGAATTCTGACCAATGATACAAAATTCAGTTTATTTATATTATTTTATTGAAATATATTTTCCCACACTCCATTGGTTATCTATTCATATAAAGAATTAATCAAATCAAGTGATTAAACATCATTGATAGAGTTGGTTCCTCAATGATTTCACCTTGTAGACAATGGATAATAATCCACATAAATTAAAATAGTAGGTGGAATTATTATTTATTATTCTATAATATGTTCCACAATTTATAAGTAAATAATATTAGATATAACATTATATATCATGTTTGGATTATCAAAATAAAATTTACACATACATGAGAATAATGAATAAACCCATAATCAAACCAATTTCCAAGGAATTTCTTTTTAAAAACTCCATATATTTATATTATCATTTTTGCTTAAAATTACACATTTAATATCATTATAAAATTAATAAAAAAAAAACATTTACAAATTTTTCAATAAAAATTTACACAATAAGACTATTTTATGCCATATAGAATATTTTGGTTAATAATTAGAGAATACACTCATGTGAGATGACCTTTTTCAAACTCTATAATGGATTATTAAAATAGAATTTATATTCCCAAACCACATGATTTGTATGTGTCTATTTTAAATGTGGATCCATATATATGATTTCTGATGTCTACGATGTTGTTCCACATCCAAGGTATAGAGAGGTTGATATAATGATATATAGGTGTAATTCCAGGTTTATAACATGACTATTCACATTTATGGTTGAGGGAGTTAGATATGAAACTCCCCATCAATGGGTTTTATATGTCTAAGATGAAACTCTACATTCAATGTTGTGTTGGTTGCTCATGATTCTATACACCTCTATGATTGGAGTTTATAAAAAACAATTTAATTAGCTCGATTTTTTTTCTTGAGTGATATAAAATGGTGTTTAAATCTTATAGTTAGTTCAACCCGTGTAATTGATCCTAGTCGATCCCATAACAACATGTCAAACTGTATAAATTTCAATAGCTATATTTAATAATATAGAGATACTAGTGTGATAGTGGGGAAGTTTTAAATATGTTCAGAGTAGATAATATTAGTGATGTAACATATATAATTTGAAAATCATAATAATGAACAGTACAATATGTGAATGTTAATATAATCATCCAACCAAAATAATCACAAAAAACTGCATTCTAAAGCATATAAAAGAAGGCGATATCATGTATATATAAAATTAAAATAAATAATACATGGAAGTGGGAAGAAAATACAATAAATGCTATAAAAAACAATGAATGATACAACTATAAATGAATCTTCAGTACTGGCCCAATCATCTATAACACATCTCAAATCCTATTGAAATCATATAAGGTATCCAAAGTTGGATTCATCCCCTTCTCCACAACTGCAATCATATAATCCTCACATGATCCAATAGCAGGCCTATATGGGTGTAATATAAATTTTAGTTGGACACCAATTATGTCGTCTAGGCAATCTATTATGTGAAAATAAATATTAATGTATGAAGGTATATAATGTTAAATTAGTAGAAATAAAAAACCCATAAATACTTCATCCTTATCCTGTTTATGAAGATATTTCCATTTTTTGACTTTTTTCATATTCAAATTATAATAATTGATCATGTCTAAATGTCAATAGAAATGAAATAGACCATAATATTAAAAATAATTGAAACTAATTAAACCTATACCTCAGTGTTAAATTACACTCATGTTAGTTACAAATCTTATATAGCTATTATATTATGGGAGTACTCCAATGATGTGGTTCCATAGAATTTTATTATAAAAAGTAAAACCAGGACAAAGGATCACATTCATGGTAATCTAGTTTTAAGCATTATTCTTCCAAATATGAATAAATCATGGTACTGCATTTTCAAATACATCGTATTGAATGAAAAGAGTGATTCCACGAAAAACAAATATCCTAAAAACATTTCATCTGAATTTTTTATAATATACCATTGAATTCACATTATAAGACAATGAAAACATTATGTGTTGTGTATCTCCCATGAAAATTATCTCATTTAATGAGAATGGTATCCTCTGAGTGCTCATTGAATTCCTTCATGAATCCATGGCTTCCTAAAATATGACCACATAAATAAATAAAATAATGGTACAATGAAATTGGAACCATAAAATCATTATATTTATATAATTTTTATTCATTAGAATTGTAAAAACAATGATGTTTAATCATTTTGTAGATTCATTCTATAACATTCCATTAAATAAGAAATGGTGAATCAAGGACATGAAACCAATATCATTTCAATATATAATCATTTAATAGTACTTTTATAATACTAGTAATAAAAAATGTTATGTTTATTTTCGGTCATGAAACTAGTATCAAGTCAATTTTTTACCCCATTCCATGTGAGATATATATACATACGTTAAAATATATATGATTCATCTAAAAAATTAAATCATGATCCTTATTTATGGAAATAAAATAAACCTTAATGGTTTCCAATTTAATATGAAATTACCCCATCGAGGACTATGGAAGGAATAATCCCTATATTGGTGGCCTTCATTGAGGTCTCAGCATCCAATGGTGTCATGATGTTCTTCATGGTATATATCATTAAATTATGATTTGTGAAATTAAAGAATGTTAATTTATGGGAAAAATCTTGGTGATACCTACATGAGGACATGGACACAAATTTTTAGATTGAGTGACATTAAGGGATGACCCATAAAAGATATATTATCTCCTTTTAGTAGATACCACATCCAGTATTGGCTTGCAGTTTTTCCAGAATTATAATAAAATGTAATAAATGATAAACTCCTTTGCAATATGGAGTATGATCTGGAAAATGAAATTTGTCGATAGAATGAAGAATGAATATAAGAGCCTAATTGTTAGAGAACAATGTGAGTGTAATCAAGTATGAAATATTAAATTTGAAAAATAGGTCATATGATGAATGGAATCTATATTAATGAATGGTCATGTAGGGATATTTGAATGATGGAAAAGGAAAAAAAATTAACTCTTTAAACATAAAATAAAATTCTTTGTTAAAATTATAACGATGTGTGGGAAAATTAGTCCTTTGTAACATTAAAATTTGGCATTTATTGTTTTGAGGTATTTTTGGACCAACTGTTCCACAAATGTGCACCATGACCAACATAATGACCCCATGAATTAGTCATGGGTTGTCACGACCCCCTCCACACAATGTGTACCCCTCTTAGGCCAAAAATGTGTGATGGGAGATAATGACCGCTGAGTCCCCCCTCCAGTATGCCCCAGGTTGGCGACTAGCACCGAGGGTATGATAAACACACAAATGAGAGTCATTAACCTCTAATAGAACACATGGGAAAGAGAGATATAAGATAGGCACCAATAAAATCCTACCCATAACATGAATACAAATGAATCCCAAGTGCATTTATGAAATTTAATTCCAATGTACTACAACTGGAAGGGAAATACTACAAGTATGCAAAAGAAACTAAAGTAGCAACAACCACAAGCCCGAATAGCTCCTGCAACTGCTTGTTAGTAGAATCCATCTTGATCTCCAACCTGTTCCATGTGACCTGAAAAATAGTATATATATATATAGGGTGATAATAACAGTATACTCAGTAGGATCCTCTACGAAGCCTCTCGTACAAATGTAATGAAATCTTGCTAAAGCACAGTGAACAACAAGTGAAATTAACTCATCACCAAAATAGGTATACAAAGTTCCCAAAATCACCATGGATACTCTCACCAAGTAACTCATATACGAATATATCATATAATAATGAATATCAAAGGTACACCACGACTACTTCCCCACTGGTTTTCCACTTTTCCTCATTGTCACGCGTCCAAAGCATCTCTCTCCAAGAAGGCTTGCCCACAATCACTTGGGCGAAGAACCACAATATGCACCTCATTCAACACAAAGTCTTGCCCACAGACACCTGGGCAAACAACCACACCATCCTCACAGTCAAAATTAACCAGGTAGAATCCTGAAGCCACCACAGTTCTCATAACGTGTATCACACATCGAGTATTATACCTCATGCCATTGTAGCCCATACATCGGGTAAGGATTCTCAATCCATCAAAGCCTATACACGTTACACCTATAGTAGTCCATAAGATACTATATCCAAAATTTATGTGTGTGAATAACCACAATCCATTATAGTCCTCTACACACATATATGGGGAAAACTAACCAATGTGCCTATCATCACATGTAATTACCAAGAGAAGAGAGTGGGACCAATGGGGGTAGTCATCCATTCACCCTACCATAGGAATGTTGGGGAAAACAGCCCACATGGATTAGAATCCCAGGGGTGTTATTTTCCCATATTGACATGGTGGAGCAGCATATAGAAACACACAAAGTACAGAATATACTATATCTCACATCCACACTATGTGCATAACCTAGTCTTAGACAAACTGCATGTAACATCTCTCAGACTTCGGGCTGCTACTTCTAATACAAGGTATCCAAAAAGCACAAAATCATTTTAAAGAGATTTATTATATTACATCATTCAATTTTTATTAGTTCCAATGTACGTTAATTAATTCATTAAACAATAATTAACCATGAAAAATTCCACATTATAATTAATTATATTCACACCCAAAAGCCACTGTCCTAGCCAAATTACAACCTCATCATTATGTTCTAGCAAATCCAACCCCTTGATTTAACACTACTTATTGAATTATCCATTATATAATTACTTTCCCATATTATCAGGCATTCTAGAAAACCATTCTATGCTACTAAACACAAGGGGGCACAACACGGTGAGTATATGTACTACACGCTGAGTCTTTGCTTCCTATAGCAAGAGTGTAGACCCATTCTCCCTTGAGAAGATAAACACAGAATGTACGTGGCATATCGCGCGTGTCTTCCCCTCCTTCAGAAGAAGGGTTAGCAAGACCAGCTGCCTTGGTTAGTGGGTAAATGTAAAGTAGATAAAAAACCAATAAAAATAAGTAAGCATGCAATAATCACATCCATCTGATTCCATCATCCATGTGTCCTCCCTGACACCGACATGCATAAATCGATGAATCTCGACACTCTAGGCATCATCTGCTGCCACACCCAAATGACTCCAAGCATCCAAATATCACAACATCCATCCAGGCTCACATCACAGCACACGCAGCAGGAAACTAAACATCACATAAATGGGCCCTTGTCCCTTTATCAATCAAGATGGTAAATCAGAACCCTTTTAGAAATTATCAAACAAGTAGTTCTTTAATCCATCACGAATTAACATATTTATTAAATGTAGGTTCCAAATTTGGTATATATAATCAGTAAGTTGTCACAAATAAAAAATTTGTCTTACTACACTATTTTTTTTACTCCACCAAAGGATGACACGGTACTACAACTCCAACCAAACCCCAATAAAACCCCATTAGACGCATGGATATTACATTCTATAATATGGAAAGGAGAAATACGAAAAGATGAAACCTAAAAGAACGACAATACAACATACCTTATATCAAAGATTGATCGATACAGCATGGTTGTAAAAAAACATAGCAGAACCAATCATAGGTGTAATGTTTGATTATGAAACACCTATGAGAATGATTGAAAGGTTATATTGTCTCATAGATGGTAAAAAATAGGAAGAACAAGGGAGGATGATATCATGACCCTTTGTGACGATTTAATGGGATGACGGTTTAAGATACACTTAAATAACCATTAAAATAAAATCACATTAACCAACATTGTTTGACCAAGTAAAAACATCATGATCCAAAGGAATAATTAATTTAGGAGTTATGGATTTTTAATTGGCCTTATATTCCTTAAAACAAGGCGTTAAATTCATTTTACGTCAAAGGAAACGTAAATGGGGTGAAATAACTGAAAGCTGGAAATAATGTTCACATATTCGAATTTTTGCAACGAAAATAACTGTTAGAACCTCACTGATCAGGAAACACTGTTCACAGAACTCAAAATTTGGAAAAGTGTTTGGGATATGTCACGTTTACCTCCAAAAATACCTCTAACAACACATATTCACAATGAAATCGACCGGAGTGGTCTGGGCCATTTCATCAGATCCCTCTCAAAACATTGTCATCCTTGATAATTCAAAACCAACCTTAATAGACGAGAAAAAGAAACGGGGTCGGAAAAACCACACATTAAGATACCAATCAAAAGAGAGAAAGCCACACAAGAAACTACAGAAATTCATAAATAAAACATGAAAGGTCTAACCTTGAAGGGAATATCATTACATGAAAAGAGTTAAAAATCAGTCAAATCTGGGTACTAAGCACGTATTTGTGACTCACATTCCCATGTACTCTCCTCCGGGCCACCGTGTCACCACAAGACATGATCGAATGGGATAGAACACCCACACAACACCTTCTCCTTGTGGTCTTGGATCACCATAGGTCGCTCCTCGAAGGATGCATCATCATAAACATAGATCTCTCCCCAATCGATAACGTGGGAGTCATCATGAAGATAACGATGGAGCTATGATACGTGGAAATCATCATGTATTTGATTTATCTGTGGGGGAAGTGCTACTCGATACCCCACAACTCCAACACCACCTAACACCTCGAAAGGCCCAACAAACCGGGGAGAAAGCATACTTCTATGACCAATCATTCATTGCCCATGATAGTGAGTCCCCTTCAGAAACACATGATCCCCATCATTAAACTGCATGAGTATCCTCCTTTGATCAGCATATGATTTCTAATGATCTGGAACTATCTTAATCCTATCACGAATCACCTGAACCATATCTGTTGTATTTTGCACTAGTTCCGGTCCATGAATTTCCAACTCTCAGACCCCAGTCCAGCACAACGGATAATGGTAGGGCCAAATATGCAAGGCTTCAAACGACGCCATACTGATGGTGGAGTGATAGCTATTATTGTATGTGAACTCCACCATGGGTTTGTTCCTCATCCATAAACCTCCAAAATCAAGAACACAACAACGTAACATGTCTCCAAGAGTCTGGATGGTTTGCTCTATCTGACCATATGTTTTACGATGAAAAGCAGTGCTAAGGAATAGGTGAGAACCAAATGCATTTCATAGACCTCTACACACCCCTGAGGTAAACCAAGGATCATGATCAGAAATGATAATTTTAGGGACTCCGTGAAGTCTCACCACCTCCTCCAGATACTTCATTGACAAAACATCCACCGAGATCGACTCCTTGATTGTAATTAAGTGTAATGATTTTGTTAAACAATCCCTTACCACCCAAATAGCATCATGTCCTCCTAGAGCTTGAGGTAAACCTGTAACAATTTCCACTGAGATGTCCTCCCACATCCACTGGGGAATCTCTAATGGATGGGGAAGACCACCAGGAACACGGTGTTCGACATTCACCTTATTGAAAACTAATCATTGAGACACAAACTCTGCAACCACACAATTCAGCCTAGGCCACCAAAACTGACTCCTCAAGGATCGGTACATCTTTGTCATACTAGGATGTACTAATAAAGGGGAATAATGGAACTCTCTGAGAACCTTCTCGCGCCTCTCCAAGAAAAAAAAAGACATTTTAGATACAACACTCAGTGTTGTTCATCCTTTGACCAACCATCAGGGGCCTCACCACAAACAACTCGGTCTCTCCCATCCTCCACATTTAGATCTCCCAACTGGGAATATTCTACCTTCTACACCAGGGATGACTGTACCGTCATCTGAAAAAGCCAACCTCTACCCCCAACATCACCCATATCAAGATGTAATTCTGACAGTTATTCCATTACTCTCCATTAATCTCTGAATTCATCCACAACATCACTACATGAATTTTAGCTCAACGCATCAGCTACAACATTCCTATTCCAAGGTGAATACAATATTTTGAAGCTGTATTCCTATATGAACTCCATCACCCGACACTGTTGTAAGTTCAAGTAATGCAGGGATATAACATACTTCAAACTCTTATGATCTGTGAAAACCACAAAGCGCTCACAATGAGTTAATGTCTTCACAACATCAGCACAAACACCGTGGCTTTCAAATGAAGATCATGTGTGGCATAGTTATGTTCATGGGGACGTATAAAACATTACCCATAAGAAACAACTAACCTCTACTACACGAGGACACAATTGAACCCCAAATGTGAAGTGTCGTAGAAAACATCAAACTAAACTCCCTCAGTTGGAACACAAAGAACTGGAGCACTTACTAACATCCTCTTTAGTTTCTCAAAAGCATCCTGAATCTAATCAGTCAATATGAAAACTTTATCCTTTATGGTAATATCTGTTAGAGGAGTTGCAACTCAAGAGAAATTGTCTACGAACATCCTGTAGTAGCCTGTGAGATCAAGGATACATCCCACCACAGAACCTATCTTAGGGGTTTCCCAAGACACAATTCTTCTATATTTAATGGATCCACAACTAATCCCTATTGGTGCAAAACATTCCCCAAGAAATGGCCTTCTCGAGCTCAAAATCAAACTTCAAAAACTTCCCAAATAGATGGTGTTTACGAAGAACTTCCAAAAAATTATGTTGATGCTCTGAATGCTCCTCTTCAGATGTAGAGTAAAAAAGGATTCTGTCGATGAAAATCACCACAAACGTGTCTAAAAACTCATGGAACACAGTATTCATCAATCCCATGAATACAAATACATCATTATTCATGACAATTGGCATTACATTGAACTCATAATGCCCATGACGACAATGTAAATCAATCTTCGGGATATCCTCATCCTTCACACGCATTAGATGACATCCATACTGCAAGTCGATCTTTGAGAACCAACTTGCATCATTCAGTTGATCGAATAAATCATCAATATGCGGAAGAGTATAGTGATTATTTCTTTTCACTTTGTTTAAGTGATGATAATCGACACACAACCACAAACTGTTGTCGGACTTCTTCACAAACTAAACCGGTGCACCTCATGGTGACAGACATGGCCGATCAAAACCGTACTGCAAAAGACAATCAAGTTTTATACGTAGCTCTCATAACTCAGAAGGGGATATCCTATATGGAGACATAGAAATAGAAGATTCTCATAGCTGGAGCTTTATCCCGAACTCGATCGCTCATCCAGGGGGTAACGCTTCAACCTGTTATGGAAAGACATCAGGGTACTCCTCTATGACCCTAGGAAGTGCCAACTACTAAACCATTGATGAACTCAATATCATCTAATCCATCATGGATGATAAGGATGGAACACACCTATGACCCATCCGAGGGTCTCGCTCACCAACAAACACCACTTGCCCTCCATCCGCATCAATGAAGGAAACCTTTTTCCTGAAGAAATCCATGATAGCCTACACTGAATACAAACAATCCATGATGAGGATGACATCATATGGTTTTATTAGTAAACATAAGAAATCTCCCCAAGAGTAGTGTTTCCCCAACACTAGCTCACAGTCTCAACATAAATAAAATAAGTCAGCTCGACCTCCAACTAGCATAGTCAACGCCAAGGGCACTAGAAGCCTCTCCACCTCATGTCCCAAAGCATGGAAAAAGGTAGGTGATATGATGGAGTGTGTCACAATTGAATCAAACAAGACATATACCAATGTGGAAAACATGAAATGGGTACCTTGAATGACGTCAGGTTCAACTGGAGTTGTTAACGCTAGAGCATGAAGTTGGCCATGACCTCCTCCACGACCTCTCTAAACCTAAGGATGACCACCTCCATTGTCGCTCTCTGCTCTCTGAGGATGGAGAGCATCATGGGGCTTTCCTCTGCCCGACCCATCTACCCTCTACTAATATAATGCTGGGGAAACTGGCTGTTGTTGCCCTGGCTGGAATTGACTCAGTGGAGGAACCAGGAGGGTAATTCCTCGTGCATGATGTATGATCGGAATGGTCGGGCATTCCTGTTGTTCATAACCACGACCACCACAAGAAAAACAAGCGCATGATCCCTCGGAATATTCCTGAGAGTTGCTGCCTTTGGAGAAACGAGATGTGAAGGGCTGGGACATACCCCTTGGTGAATGGAAACTCTTATGCCCTGAAAACTGATAACCCCAGACCACAGCTCTACTTCCTGAGGAATCATGCCGATTACCCTCTCATGATGATCTGATCCTGTCCAATGTCCTTTAGACAACCTCTAACCTCTCCAACACCTCATGATATGTTTTCAGCATAAAAGGATTTAGTTGGTGCTGGATCTCTGGATGCAAATCCTACAAAAAATTCCTTGCCAGGGCCTCCTCATCGGGTAGCAAGTTCAAAGCATATCATAAAAGTTTATTGAAATGGATTCCAAACATTCGAACACTAGAGGTCCCCTGTCATAGTGTAAGAAGCTCTTAGTGAAAGGATGCCATCATGGTAAAAGAATGAAACTCTACTCTAAACATGTCTTGGAACTCCTCTCAGGATATCAATGACTCCTCACGATCCCCGAGGAACAAGAAACTCCACTGCCTCGAAGCTCCACACAGCATCATCACAACCAAGGACACTCGTTGCTCTTTCTAAGAACTAATAAAACTGAAGCTGATCTCGACCACCTCTTACTAGTCTTCTATGATTGTATCTGAAATGGAGCCATCAAACATAAGCAGACTCTGGCATTGAAACTCTCGGAGATTCTTTCTCCATGTATCATCGTCGCCAACCTCTAACCTATGATGATCTGCTGGAACATCCCGTTGGACAATTTCTTCTCAGACCTGATGAGGAAATCGACATGGATCCAAACCTATATAATAAAAAACCATTAGTTCTCCTCAACATGGAATATGGAAGACCCATGTTTAATAAATTTATTGTTTTCTTTTACTTATTTTAGGTTATCCTACCCCAAGGTCTTACCATTCAAACAAAGGCACAATGAAAAATGATGCATGATCCTTTCTTAAGTGTCTACCCTTCAACCAGTATAACTTTGTTTAGTAGCCATTGTAAACATAAAGGTCAAAACATCAGATCATAGGGGGCCATAAATGCCTATGGCTCAGCCAGTCTCAAGTGTTTACCTCACTTGCTAAACATGAAGGACAATGTTGCCCCACCAACCCATTCAACCTCAATTATGACTAACTCCACACTCTATCCTATCCCTCAAACTCTATCTGATACCACTCTATCACAACCCCCTCCCTACAATGTGTACCCCTATTAGGCCGGCAATGTGAGAAGGGAGATAATGACCCCATGAGTCCCACCTTGAGTAGGCCCCGGGTTGGCGACTAGCACCGAGGGTATGATAAACACACAAATGGTATACATTTCCCTCTATGAGAACACATTAGGAATATATATATAATATGGACTCCAATCAACTCCAATATAGAAGTATAAAATAAAATAAACCCAAGTGAATATATGAAATTTCACGCAAAAGTACTACAACTTGAAGGGAAAAACACTAAGTACCAAAAAGAAAGAATATCAATAGCAACCACAATCCCAAATAGTTGCTACAACCCCGATCTAGTAGAAACCATCATGATCTCTATCCTAGACTAAGTGACCTGAAAAACCATTTATATATATACATACGGTGAGTATAATAGTGTATTTAGTAGGATCCTATTTAATGCCTTTCATGAAAATGTAATTAATGCATGCTAAAGCACAGTGAAGAACAAGTGAAATTAACTCACCACCTAAATAAGGTATAATAAGTTACCAACCTAACCATGGCTACTCTCAGCAAGTAACACATACAAGAATATATCATATAATAATGAATATAAAGGTTACCCCTGTACTAATTCCACACTGGTTTTCTGCTTTTCCCCAACATCGCACGTCCTAAGAATCTCTCTCCAAAAAGTCATGCCCGCAGACACCTGGGTGAAGCACCACAATATGAACCTCGTGCAACAGAAAGGCTTACCCGCAGACACATGGGTGAGGAACCAAACCATAATCACAACCACAAGTAACCATGTAGTTTCCCAGATCCACCACAGCTCACATAACATGTATCATATGTCGGGTATTATACCACAAGCCATTACAGCCCATACACTGAGTAAGGATCCTCAATCCATAGCAGCCTATACATGTTACACATATAGTATTCCATATGGTATTATATCTAGAATATATGTGTGTGAATAACCACAAGTCATTACATCCCTCTACACACATATTTGGGGGAAACTAACCAATGTGCCTATAATCAAAAGTAACTACCAAGAGAAGAGAGCAGGGCCAAAGGGGGAAGTCAGCCATTCAACCTCCCATCAGAATGTTGGGGAAAACACCCCCAAGGCTTAGAATCCAATGGGTGTTAGTTGCCCTAACTGACAGGGTGGTGTAGCGTATTGAAACACAAAAAGTATAGAATATTCTATATCTAACATTGACACTATGGGCATAACCAAGCCTTAGACCAACTACAACTATTGTCTCTTAAACTCCGAGCTTCAACTTCTATGACTAGGAATCCTATAAGCATACAATAATTTTATAGAGCTTTAATAAATCACTTCATTCTCTTTTTATCAGTTCTAATGTATGTTAATTAATCTATTAAACATTATTTAACCATAAACAATTCTATATTAAACTTCATTAGCATCACACCCAATATCCACTGTCCCTTCCAAATAACAACCTCATCATTATGTTCCAGCAACTCCAACCCCATGAGTTAACACTATTTATTCAATTATCCATTACTAAATTACTTTCCCATATTCCCAGGCAATATAGAAACACATTCTATGAGACTAAACACAAGGGGGATCAACACAGTGAGTTGATGTACTACCCATAGAGTATTTTCTGCCTATACCATGAACAAAGACCCACTATCACATGAGAATCTATACACGGAAAGCACGTGGCATACCCCACGCGTCTTCTCCTATTTCAGATGAAGTGTGAGAAAGACCAGTATCCTTGAGCAGTAGGGAAAAGTAAAGAAGATAAACCACCAATAAGAATTAACAAGAATCCAACAATCTCATCCATCCCATTCCATCATCCTTGGTGTCCTCCCAAACACCCACATTCATAAACTGATGAATCTCTCTAATCTAGGAGTCATCTGATGCCATAACCAAAAGTCTGCATGCCACCCCTTATCATAATAACCATCCAGGCTCACATCACAACACAAGTAGCAGGAAAACGATCATCACCTCAATGGGATCTTAGCCCTTTAACTATCAACAGGGTAACTCAGAAGCCTTTTAGAAATCAACAAACCAGCAGTTCTTTAATCCATCTTGAATTAACAAATTTATTAAACGTAGGTTCCAAATTTGGGAAACCAAATCATTAAGCTATCAAAAATAAATAATTATGCTTACTGCACTAATGTGATTAACATCCACGTACAATGAGAACCATATTTTTTTCATGCCTCTTTATATTTAGACAAAAATTATTAATTAATCCCATTTTACGTTATTTACCTATTTCAATCGAGAAAAAACAACTAAAAAAAGAAAGCATAGATATCACACTATCATGCAAAACCAGATGCAATAACATACGATAAATATCAATTTATTAATCTAGTTCTGTTATTTATTATGTAAATTAATTTGTGATCCAATGGAATAAAACATGATAACGATACCATTGAACATAATAGAAAAGAGAAGCAAAGAATCCCCTAAATCAGTAGTTCATGACGATCTTTATCCGCACAATAGGTCACAATCCTCCTCTCGCGACAACTACATCCACCCAAGGATTCCACAGTACGACAAAAAAAACAAAACCCTATGAAAACCCCATTAGAAGCATGGAGATTACTTGTAATAATATGGAAAGGAGAAATAAAAGAAGATCAACCCCAAAATAACGATGACACAACATTCCTTATATTGAAGATTGATTGATACATCTTCGTTGTAAGAAAATAGAGCAGAACCAATCCTTGGAGAAAGGATGGATTATGCTACTACTACGGGATGAATTGAAAGATTCTAGTGTCTCATAGCTGATAACAAAGAGGATGAACATGTAAGCATGATATCTTGTCTATTTATTAAGATTTAATGGGGCGACAGTTTAAGATATGCTTAATTCCCCATTTAATGTTGACCGCATTAACCCACATGGTTTGACAAAGTAAAAAAATACCGAGCCCTAGGAAAAATTATTTTAGGTTTTACGGCCATTGATTTGGCCATAGAGTCCATAAATTAAATCATTAAATTCATTTTATTTCAACGAAAACATCAAACGGTTGAAATTGTAAGATGCTGGAAACACTATTCAGGTAGTCGAAATTTATCAAAGGAGATAACTATTTGAACCTCACTGATCATGAAACATTACTCATGAACTCGAAATTTGGAAAATGAGATAACTGTTAGAACCTAACTGATCTAGAAACACTATTTATGAACTCAAAATTTGGCAAAGGCGATAACTGTTAGAACCTCACTGATCTGGAAACACTATTCATGAACTCAAAATTTGGCGAAGGAGATAACTCTTAGAACCTCACTGATCTGGAAACACTATTCATCAACTCGAAATTTGACAAATAAGATAACTGATAAAACCTCCCTGATTTGGAAACAATGTTCACATACTCTAAATTTGGCAAAGAAGATAACTGTTGGAACCTCACTAATCTGGAAACACTATTCATGAAATTGAAATTAGGAAAATGAATTTACTGTAAGAACCTCACTAATCTGGAAGCACTATTCATAGTACTAGAAATTTGGAAAAGTGCTGAGGATAAGTCACCTTGACCTCTCGGAACACCTCCAACATCACATTTTCACAAAGTAATGGATATGAGAGGTCTGGGCAATTTCATGGGTCCTGGTTAAACAAATATTATCTGAAAATGAATTTATTAAAGATTAGAAACTATATTAAGGCAAACGTTTTTTCATAAAATGATTCATGTTAAGGGAAAACTATTTAACCCCTTACTGATCACTAAAACCTTCTACATAGTTAGTGGAATTCTTCTAGACTAGGCGACATTGTTTCTACAAAAATTATAGTCATATTGTATTCTCATAAATGCAAGACCTCTGGATCTATAAATTTATTGAAAACCATTGATTCCTCTACATCCATAGTTGGAATTAATATTAGGTCAAAAAAAGAATTAAACATGAAATAGAAGGATCCCTAACTCATGGAATGACCCATTTCATATAGTTTTTCAATAATAAATGATCACATCCCCTTGTTCTCCTTCATAGTAATGTTTAATACTATCTGGGAACAAAATATACCACTAATAAAATTTGTCTGAGTTCATGTAAAATTATTTATCCTATAAATGGTTAGGATTCTGTATCATCAAATAAATAAAAATAAACCGACTTCAAATAAACATTATTTTATAATAAATTATGTTTATTTGGTAATCCTCAAAAGAACAATCAATATCCAATTCAACAGCCCCCATATAAAAATATGAGATATTCTATTATTGTAACATATATGATGGGAAACGTGGAATACATCATTCATGAAATAGTACATCTAACATATTAACTAAAGATATGATGCCATCCCAACATTGTCCAATTTTTCAGATGGGATGAATAAATTGGGTGATGGATTCATATTCATTATTATATGTTTTTTCCCATGACTAAGAGATGACTTCATGAAAAAATAACCTATGATCTCGAACACTATAGTTCACAAATGGAGATTGGAATATAATTTAAATCTAGAATCTACAGTATAAAAATATTTTTTTGATCAAATTAAACTACTCTAAATTTTCATGTATGAGATGATGAACTAGAAGAATTGTCACATTTTTCTACATCATATACATATCTGAATAGAATGTTCTATCATATATGGCCTTGTATGGATCATTATGAATATTTTTTTTCATTTATTATAGTTGCAAAACATGATGTGGGTTATATATCCACCAAAATCAAATAAACATTCATCGATTATGTCCTCCAATACCTTTATAGTATTTTTATAATTGAACATAACTCTGTAGGTGGAATTATGTGTAAAAATATACTTGTATTCCCAAATCATATTGTAATCCATTCTTTAACCCCAATGTTAAATGAGATTCCTGATCATAAATTTTTGTACAGGGGAAACATTTTAGGTTTATAATCCAACACAAATACAATATTCACAGCTCAAAAAAGTAGAATGTCTCCCAGATATAAATAAAGTTGGTTACATTCATTAATCGATTCAATACAACCCAAACTGTGTTTCAATATTAATTTGAACTCAGTACTCCAATCAAAAAATCAACCTTCATGTAATCCCATTTATCTTTCAAGAATGTAAATGACAGTAATGATCCAGTATGTCACTAATTATCTACCTTCAACTAATGATTTTTGTAACACCGAGTGATAAAACAAAAAATATGATGTTAAAACCTATCCACCAATACTAAAAACTCATAACCAAACTCATCATAAAGATACCTAGATTCACAAACAAATAAAGATCATGGGATTATCACAACAGATCATATCACATGAATGTTAGAATAATGATAATCCCAAATATATAGAGGATGTAATCTCCATAAATAGGCCAATCTAAATTTTTGTCTCAACATTAAATACATTCCAATAAGATAAAACCACTAGGATCAAAGAACTGGCTATTCATTACCCCATATAGGTTTGAGGAAGTAATTTATAATGATTTATGAAAATAATAATCAAGAATTAATTGAAGCATTAGATACAATTAAAAAAAGAGATCCATCAATTTATATTCATCAATATCATCCTTAAAGACATGTACCATCGTTCTCTAGGTCAGTTAATTAGCTACATCATTGACCATTCAAAGAGCGTACATATTCTCAATGTAAACATCCTAAAAATATTTGTACATATTCCCACTCATTGATTCACATCACATTATAAAATGATATATTTGAGGTACTTTTAGTCCATATATACAGTAAATAAATATCTCAAATGAAAATGTGTCCAACAAAGAAAATTATTGACAACTACAGCTATCTCAAGGTCATTCTATGTGTAATTATGCATGCATGTTCTCAACTGAATAGACTGAAAAAAAGAATATGACATCCTAAATCAATTATATATCTAATGAGATTCGTGATCAATTAGGGAACAACATATAGTCCTAATTCTAATATTTTATGTCCCAAGAAGTGAACTTTCCCGATCTATATGTGGATGATTTATAGATTAGAATATAACATTTTCCTATTTTTTTACTCATTTAATTCATAAAATCATTGGAATGGTTTCTTAGGGTATGAAAATATATCAATATATCATCCATGAAACCCATGGTGAAGTAATTCAAGTATGGATGGAAACCCCTATTCATTACAGACATGAAAATTACATGAACATTTGAATGATTGAATGAAATTTCTATACACTAATAAAAAATGTACTGACATAATAAATTTATATGTTGTATATCTAAAGCACGACATGCATCGACTAATAACCAAATCTCCTGTAAAAATTGTAGAACACTCTATCTCATTAGATCTTTTCAAATATATCATATATCTAAAGAAAATGATACATGTTCATAACATTAAGCTGGAACAAACACCAGAAATTAAAATATATATAAAATTTTACATCTTACATCTATGGGAAAACCAAGGGCAAACACAAATATAAAGTTTTTGGTCATATAAAACACTTATATTCTAATTCTAAAAAATATCTATTGAAAGAATGTGTATAAATATATTCTATCGTGTATAAAGGATTAAATGACTATTAAAAATAATATTGTAACCTCGATCACTAACTTTATATGTAGTTTATAAAATTCACCTATGAAACATCATTGAATCAATCATCCATAAGGGAATATATATCCTGTGGAATTACATGATACTATAGATAAGGGATTGAAATCATGTTATTTATTCCAACTATACCACGATCGTCTTGTGTATATCCAATTTTATTGACATTATAGTCAGTAATATGTAAATAAATATCCCCCTCAAGGGATATAAATAATACCTCATAATGATAGTAAGCCACATACACGTCATAGGGAACCTACTGCTCCATATCCATAATGACATAAAAAACTATCAAATTATAGAGGAATAGGAAAATTACAAATGAATAATAATTTCCTCGATGGGATAGTCCATGCATTGACATATTTCATGTAATAACACACCTAATGGTTATTCGTGAATCATTATCCCACAAAATTAATAAATCTCTAGCAGGACAATATCCATGATCAAATTAGAGATAACAAAAAAAAGTGTAAATTTTATCAAGTAATATAGATTAGATAATATAGGCTACTGAAATAAAACCTCACATTGTTGATGATCCTACATAGAAATCCAATTTTTTTATTTAAATCATGTTAGTAGCATTATCATTTGTACTTGAGTTATAGTTGGACTTCCTAGAGTGGGTCGGATTTATCGAATCTAATAACCAGAGGTCTGTATACCTTTTCTTTGACCTCCTCCATATTCCTTTTGTCCTGGTAGACCCAATATTTATATAATATGTTTTCTAACTCATCATTCCTAATGATGTGGAGATAGTGAATGTACTATTCCCCTTGAAACTTGCTAAACAATCCAAAAAAACATTGTTCAATGACCTATCTCATCAAAATAATTGCACTAAAACATCATATATGACACACAATGGAATTAAATGTTCCTCCATTCCACATTGATGGGATGTAATGATATTATAGTTGTATATACTATTTCTACAACATTTTAGATGACGAATATCATCGATTCACTTCCTAATTCTATAAGAACCAATAACATACCTCATCTCAAACCCTATATGCCCATTAATCTTATAATTCATCATGTTTCACTTAGTGATATGATATTGGTTCATATTTTCATTAAATATAGATATGAAAAGTTTACCTATGATAGGATAACATAATTCACACCAAAATCAATCTTTCTCAATCATGATAGATCAACATTGGCTGAAAGTGGTGGAAAACATTGAATCTACAATAATTTTTTTGGATATAACATAATGGGAATAACAACCATCTTTATGAATAATAATTTTCTATTATATTCACGTCGTTGAATATAAAGGGGAAATTAATCATATAAGGATGTCTATAATTCCACCATGACCATGCCTTGATGGATACCAGCCTGAGTAATCACATGCCTCGAGCATATGGTGAAATCACACGACAGATAGGTGGATAGATTCACCCTACTATTAGTATGTGTCTCCAAATGATCGAGGATATATTACATTTTTTAATAATATTACCCAGCAGCCGAAGGACCACCATTCAACAAGTGAATGGGAGGATGTCACTGTATGAAATATGAAACCAGATCTGGGATTGTAGGATTTGGTAATGGGTCACCAGAATAATAAAAATGGTGGAAACCCTCCTAATGGTGATACTCAATTACATTTTTGGGAAGATGGTGTCATTCCATAGGTGGAACTTTTTGGATCCATTAGTTGTTGATTTGGACCCACCTGCTAGAGTGTTAGGTTATCACCTCCCTCATGAAACATGACTGAAGGATATCACTGTGGCGGAACTCTACAAATAATGAAAACATGACTCAAAACATGATTTGAATATATTTCTAGAAAATAATAAAATAAAAAAAATTGAAAAGGGGATCATTAACCAAAATATAACCTGATATACCCTCATAGAATGTCATGATATTAGAACATGTTCATGTTTAATTTATAATGTTTCTTTTATACTGATGTTCAATTGAAATTTAAATATAAAAATACTCATTAAAGGGAATTTTTCATATTCATTTACCAAAAACCAATGTATTAGTGTCTATAAATTAAGATATTATATTTGTAAATGTATTTAATCATAAAATAAAGTTTGATTAACTATATTTTCATTCCCAATTTATAATGTGCCAAAAATATTATAAAATGATATCAACCCCAATTTATTTACATCCACCCCAATTTATTTATCCTCACAATATCAGGTCATATATATGAGATTTCTTTCAATAACTTACCTATTCAGCTTCATTTAAAGGGACTATACATATTATAAATGGAAATTGGTATATATAAAATCACAATGAAGACTAAGACATGTAACTAGGGGTTTATAGAATAAAATTTTCATTATTGTAAATTTTAGATGCACTTAGAAATATCAATTATAAGAAACAATTTGAAACGATGAATATATTTTTATAAATGAATTTTATTTTCCTACAGAATTCATTAGTTGAATTTTTTTATTAGAAATACATGGCTCAGTCCAAAATCACCAGAAACCAAGCTAACAATTGTATGAAAATTTACCAATATTAAATGGTTTATTAAAGGTGTATGAATAGTTTATTTCTATATAGATACATAAAATAATGATCAATGGTATATACAAAAATAATGAATTATAATAATTTATATCAAAGACCACAATTCATTGCATCACCCAATGGTTATTATATGTAAAATATGAAATAAAAAATATATAAAAATAATTTCCAATTTATATGAATAATAGTATTTTCAAAGAGAATCAGTTATCAACTCCTATGAAACACATAGGGTCCTGTTATGAAATTTTTGTAATATAGAATCTAAATATATGATTATATATGTAAAATAAAATAATACTGCCTCTAACAACACTTTTGAAATATTAAGCCTCTTTCAGTCCCAAGTTCCCAAACCTGGTTTAATACAAACATTGAAGTGTACATCCCCATTAAACTGATGTAGTTGAGAAATAGTGAAATCCTAGGGGGTTGATGTTGGGAGATTTTTACCACTAGGTGTAGTGGAAAATTGATCTGATATAATATTATTAAATAATAGTAAATGAAATAATGAATAATTTGGGTAGTAATAGTTAGTATATTTATCCTGATATTAATTTCCACTAAATACATAATCTGAATCTTAATTATTGTGATGACAGAATGTCTCTACAAAATGTAAATAAGACATAAAAGGCAACAATAACCTGATAAAAATGTAATAAAGTGGTAATCATTACGGAAAAACCCCTCGAAGAATCCCCATAACTGGCACAGTCATCTTCAAACTAGCTTCCATCCTAACTCTAGAATGTCACATGTCCAAATAAGTATGATTCCCCCAATCCAAACCTATGATAATTTAGTTTCCCATAGTACCAACTATGTCCCACATATGGTGTGAGATAAATATCAGTAAACCCCTAACAATGACACCTATACAATCCATTATGTGAATCAGAACATTGCATTGTGGAGGTATATCAATGATATGAATGAGTAATACACAACCCATACCAACTTCAGTATCATATCATGTCTAATGATATGAATATAATTTCATTTAAATGTGATTCATTTTATGAAAATAGAATAAATGAATGTTTAAACACCACTGAAATAGATCATTATGATAAAAAAAGTGGGTCTATAGTGAATTTCGGGAATCCGTGACCTCCAAGGTTAGGAAAACAAATAATAATAACTCAAGTAGTTTTGTTATAATGTTATGAGTCTCATCTAATGATGAACTACCATTTAATTCCTTTAAAAATGTGTCAATCCTAGTCCATGGATCTCATCCATAGAGATATCAGGAAAAGATTGATTGTTCTTATTAGGGGGAATCCATGGTGATGTGTGACAGAGGACCCCATACTGAATCCAGGAAATGCATTTTAATAATTCTATTATATATATAATATTAAAATGAATCTTCACTTCAACAATAAGGAATCCACATTATTTGAGAACGACCAAATTTTGTGGTAAAAATAACTGATGGAAACCATTTCAATTATTCCGAAACAAATCCTCATAGTTTTAAATTCATTCTATCAGAAATCCAATGAAGGATAAAGTATTATGATTCTTATGATCATGAAAACATTACGTAGAAATAGGAACCAAATACTCATCCAATAAATATCCTACATAATCATTGTCTATATAATACCCATTTCAATTAATTATTTGATAGGTTTGTTCCATTAAATTTCATTAAACATGGATAGGTTAATCGATGACAAGAAACCATTTTCCAATTAAATTTTAATAATTTTATATTTTCATTCCATTTCTACTAATCATTAACGAACAAGTTATTTAAGGAAATAAAACTCATATATGTAAAATAAAATTATACATGGAAATGACATATATATATACACATTCTATTTAATAATTAATGATTAATTTATAATATTTTTTCACATAGCATATTAAATCCCAATTTAAACAATCATGATCAAATTACCATTTACTATCATCATATCTCTTGAAGGAATAAATATATAAATCACACAAAATGGGTGGAATGTTTAGTGGACTAAAAGTAAAATGTGTTTAGTTTATCATACAACAACCATATATTGTTATTTATACATGTTAAATTAAAGATGATGAATTTAAGGAGTAATTCATAGTGAAATTAGATGGTGCCTAATG
This sequence comes from Viscum album, assembly GCA_963277665.1. Taxonomy (NCBI): domain Eukaryota; kingdom Viridiplantae; phylum Streptophyta; class Magnoliopsida; order Santalales; family Viscaceae; genus Viscum; species Viscum album. Next base: position 475,804,821 of record OY728147.1, on the reverse strand, counting down.
GAATCAATTTATAGACAACACGATATTAATGTATTACTCATAAACCACCTATCATATAAAGATATTAGAAGTCATTTCATTATCAACCCTTAGTTTCTTCTATAATCAATGAAAAATTAAGAATAGATGAACACCCTAAAAATAAATATTATTTCCTTACACATAAATATTGTTTCAAATAGAAATAATAATTATGATCATAGACTAAGGTCTCATTCATTTACCATCATGAATCAAAAAATTCATCTATATTTGGAATTTGATTTCAGATGATGAATCCAAACTAATTCATATCTTATTCTTGAGGAGAGCATCAAATATACGAATAGGTTCTATTTTTATCTATAATAAAAAATTGAATAGGGGTTTTAAAATGTTATTATTTTTTTAAAAATTAATCATTTAACAACCTAAAAATGGGTTAGATGGTTTTCCCACAATTTTTGACAAGCCATTTACCTTTTGTGAACCATAGAATACCTTAACACACCACTCAATCAGTCTAGGAAAATAGTAAAAAAAAATAATTTTCCAAAGATGAATTTTTCCTATGTTAGTAATCATAGAAAGAATGAAAATGCATGGGGCATAGATACACTTTTAGTGAAAACCACACATCACACATATGAATCATAAAATTCCTACAAACTATTAGTAGATACCAAGAAATACTAGTTGAACAATTCCTACCAACTGTACATCCAATATTATTTATTTAGAAGTGGTACATTAGATTATGAAAAATCCTTAGAAACCAATGTTTTATTCATATCCTTATTATGTATTAATATTTAGATTATGTAAAGGAATTAATTAAAATATTATAGGAACTCTAACTCAATAAAAAGATATTTTCCGTTAAGAGGTTCTTGGAATGTTAATTTTTGTATGTCTATTATGATATACATGATAATCTATCTGATCTGAATGTCATACTGAGGATCCATGGATGTGTTATATTGTATATGGAATAGTTGTTATAAAAATGATATGGAAAATAGTTGTATATTAATTAGATTATTCCATATAGAGTCATTATGGGTAGATAATTATTACCATATGGAATATGATATCGAACCAATGATCAACATCTTCGGGTTTATGCCAGAATGACACTATATGAACCAACAATTATTATGTATAGTTAGGTGTTGGTTTGATTCAAAAAGGACATTTATTTATGATATGTGGGATTGATTGTTCAAATAATAAGTTTAGATACCAAGGATGAGCCAATTATTGATTGGGACCTAATGTTGGATGGCATATATTTTGTTCGTGGGTGATTTGATATCTTTGGAATGAGTTTATAATGTTGAGATAATTATCCGTGGTTTCAATTGATATTGATCCCCATTTTGTTTTTCAGAGGTTTGGTATTTGAGAAGATATCATAGCTTACAATAAAATTTCTACAGAATTTTGAGAGGGCCAATATCTCATACATATTGTTCAATAGGGTTTTTTGATATTTATTTCAATTTTGTTTCATCTACACGAATCATTTATCATGATTATGAACTTATAAAAATAGTTTATATTTTCTCCATTGGTGGATGAATATTGAGATTTATTTATCACCCCTATATATGAAAATTAGTCTACATTAAACATTTATATATTCATTTAGGATGAAAAAAAATGTACGAATTGGAGGGGGAAGTATCATGGCTAAATGAATGAGTTTTCTATTCATGTGGGGTCTATGACTAGGTTGGTGAAGCTCAATAGGGTATTATATACATGGTATATGACCTGGATGGTTTTTTGGGGTAGAGCAATTTTTTTTTATTTTTTTCTATTTATTTTTCATATGTGAAAAGTTTAGTTGGTGACTGATGTTTTATGCAATTAATGGATTTATAAGCCTTTAGTTTATTTCATGTTAATACATAAGGCTTCTATTTTAGTTAATTTATTTTTTTATTTACTATATTTTGTATAATTTTTTTATATCTAAATCTGTTTCTCCCCTCAAATATGGGGGAATATTTTTCTCATAGTTCTACCTCGAACCCCATATTCTCTTTGAATTAATATATTATATGGGGATGATTTCTATATGTCTTCTGGAAATATCTATAAGGAAACATGTATGTTGGAATCATGGTAATGATGTAACTTTCACTTAACTCGAAACTACTGAGGGATATTATACTCTTAATTATCATTTTGTTACAAACCAAAATATATAATTAATGTATATGATGACATTGGATGACCAATGCTAAACCTACTATTTCAAATATGGAAATGAAGGTGCGATGATATAAATATCCTATAAAAACATTCTGGATTATATGATTACACAATATTTTTATTATTACATAAATTGTTCTTTTAATAAATTGTTTTAATTAAAATAAATTATGTTAATTCAAAATCTGAGATATGTCATAGTAGTTTTACTCATGTTCATCTGAACTAAAGGAGATATGAAATGTGGAGTCTTGTGGTTATTTCTAAATATCTATCATGAGGTATGATTAAGAACGTAATCCTATGTGAGTTTTAGAATCAATGATATAAGAGTAAAAAAGAGTTTGATGACTTGTGTGGAGAAAACAACATTCCAATTTCTAAGAGTCTAAAATGATGATTGAAACCCTGACGGTATTATCTCAAAATTATTGAAAAACATATTGGATGTTTAAAATAATGGAATTAAGTGGCTAATTTGAACAGAAAAATGACTACATTTGTTATTTCTATGTACGTAATTAATGACATCCACATAGAATCATATGTTATTAAATGATATAAATTATTAATGAATAATACATATGAAAAAATATTTCCAAATGGAATTTTTTTTGAAAGGATTTGAAAAAAATATTTGTAATAATTATTCTATTCATTGGGAAGAGAATTAAAGTAACATAAAAATGATATTATATATTTTCACATCCCTTTTTATGTAAAATGTTGGAATTATAATTAATATGAGGTTGATTAATGCTATAAAAAGATTAATATTTCACATTAATTGATGAATTATTTAAGAAAAATTTATCCGCATATTCTAATTATTTTTATTAGGATGTGGTCTATTTTTTGATTTTATATATTGGGATTTATGGATCAGGTTGTAGATGTCATTTATAATAAAATACCTATTATAACAATCTTGAATCATTAAAAAATAATTTCTCAACTTTTTTATATATTCTTAAGTATATATTGAATTGCATTGATAACCAAAAATATGATATAGTAGTGATTTGATATATTTGGAAAAAATAATTGATAGAGGGATAAGTAATCATTAACATAATAATGTTTCTGGAAATATAATGACTTTTTGGGATATATATATCTATATATGATTTAAAGTATAAAATAAAAATGAATATAATTGGTGAACATGAAATTAATTATAGACATAATTATGAGGTAAAATATACTTACAAATTACTATAATGTATTAGGTATCCTATTATATTATTTATATAATAATTATAGCATGTGTATTTTATGGAATTAATGATTTCATTTAGTTTTTTGGTAATTCACTGTACTTATGCAATGGACAACATGTTTTCAGATAATATATGCTCTTGTTATTTATGTTATTTTATGTTAAATTTATTATCTATTATATATTATTGGGAATAAATAGAAAATATTATAATGGATAAAATTTCTGATCAAATCATTTTCTAATTTTTTGTTTTTAAAATTGGAAAAACAGATCATGAAGATGATTTATGTTTAAATATTTTTTAATTATTTATGTTACAATTTCTAAGCCAACAGTTTTGTACTCTATAATAATGTATTGTATAATTATATGTTTTTATATCTATATTTTATAACATATGAACTTAATCAGTTTTTTATAAATATCTAGATACAGTAGGATTATCTTATCATTATTTTAAAGATCATATGATATATTATATGTACATCATACTATATCAACCATGAAAAATAATATTCATCAGTCATTGATGGAATATGGTATGAATAAGAGTGGAAATTAATTGGAATAAGTAAAAAAGTTTTAATATAAAATTATAAATTTAAATAAATCATTTTTTTGAATTTTTTCGTATTCAATGGTAAATTTATAAATCAACACATAGAAAAAGGACCATGAAAATGAATATTTATTCCTTATTATTATTATTATTATTATTGAGGGTGTTATGTTCATTTTCACACCACCCAAAATTCTTGTATTGTGGTCATTAGCATTATCATTCCAGGTTCCCTATAACAATTTATTAATCATTTGAAATTATAATTATCATAATATTCTTTATTTTCATTTACCATTTTATTCCATATTGTGTAACCCAATTAAGTGTTATTTTAAGAAACTATTATGTTTCACACCTCTGATTTTCAGAGATACATTATACATCATTTTGTACGATTTTTTTTCCGATAAATATCTTATCAAATATTAATAACATAATTAAGAAAATAATACTGTGAGGATAAAATGTAATTAAAGTGGGAAAATTTAAAAACGCAATAAAATAGATAAAAAATATATTATGAGAGATTTATTTGCTATTACATAATATCCTTATTTTTTATAATAATGACAAACAAGTAAGAAAATATTGGAAAAATTTTAATATTATAAGTAATTTAATTAAAAATATTTTTTTAATAGAAATAAAAACATAATTATATATTTCTATAGTGGTTTTAATTATTTGAAATATATTTATTGATGTATAATAAAAACAGAATCAATTTTATGTGATTTCATATTATGCAAGAGAATAAATACACATAAAATATGACTTCTATTTTGATTTACATGTTTACTATATAGTCAATGTATAATATCATTATAAATTTAATATTATAAAAATAACAAAATTTTTAAAACCATTATGAAAATATATTCTTAGGATTAATTTTTGGATTTTCTTAAATATATTTACTTACAGTGACTTGTGAAATATACCAATCACATAAAAAATATCATTTCCATTTATTATATCTGTTAATTTAAATGTCCGAATATATTATCTATTATAACCTAACATAATATATCTATCCATTTTTTATAAATATTATATTAATTTACACATTATTAATAATTATACATGATTTCGTTATACATTTGTTTATGGGATTAAAATTGTAATTTATTTATAATATTTTATGTAAGCATGAAATGCATTTTTATATAATAAATTTATTTATGTTGGATCAAATATGTAGATGTATATTTATATTAGATGGAACAATACATGAGGGGGTGAATTGTAGGTTTGAGAACATTGTTTTTAAACACTTAAGAAATTAGATTAAATGATATTAAACTAATACAATTCACAACAAGAACAAACAACCACAATTGTATTGAATATAATGGTTTGATATGAAGTAATACTATAAGAAAACTAATGAAATTGTATTCAAGATGAATACAATAATCACAGTAATACAATAGTGAAGGATTCTACCTTAAAGAATGAAGAATCAATCAATACAATATGTAACAATATAATTGTAATTGAAACAATTACAAATGAATATGGAATGAAGAAATGAAAACAATACAATTTCATTTCTTAAAACAAACACCAGTGGAAATGTAAAAGTATTACAATTCTTTTGACACAAAGAGAAGGGTTATCCTTTCACCTATGATAACAGGTTTTTCTTACCTCCACCATAGTAAGCGCCTGATATGATGATTAGTATTTCTGTTTTGCTATCCTTGTAAGCCCTCGATATGATTATTGGTAAGTCTGTCTTGATATCCCTGCAAGACCTCAATATGATGATCAGTATTTATGTCTTGTTATCCCTTCAAGCCCTTTATTTTGTAGGTAAAAGGAAACTCTATATTTCAATCACATGAAGGCCCTCGATATGATGATCTATAGCATAGTCGGCCTATCTTTGGCAACCCATGATCGTCATTAGCTGATTGGTCGCACAAAGAAAAACAAAGCACTTATTGAAATACAAAAACATAGAATGAGCCATTTAGGTTTTGTAGTTTCAAGGCATTCCCATGAATCTTGAGAGAAGTCACATCGTCTCTCTCTATAACTTGATATAAGCAAAGTCTCACATGTTATTTTACTCAGGTTCAAATGACCTCTTATTTATAGGCCTCAGGTTCCAACAGTCATATTTCCTCCAATGATCATATTTCTCTGGAAAACATGGAGATACTTGGACACCTGGCATTATAATGGTAATATTGAAACAGAAAACAAAACATCATTTTTAGTAGTTTATAACTAACTCCACAACATCATTTTGGTTAAAAAAATATATATGAAGATGATAAACATGTGTATGGTTAATATGAAACATGTGTTTTTGATAAAGGACCAAATAAATAAAGTAATGAAAGTAAAGTATGAGTACCCTAAGTATTACATAATGTAATGTATTGATACGATACAGACTGAGTATGATTCACAAAAGTCAGTCTAATTGACATGGTCAGTACGATAAGCATGATCAGTATGATAAACATGGTTAGTATGATCAACATGATCAGTATAATAAACATGGTTATTATGATTAGTATGATTAGTATGATAAACATGGTCAGTATGATTTGCATGATCAGTACGATAAACATGGTCAGTACGATCAGCATGATTAGTATGATAAACATGGTCAGTACAATCAACATGATCAGTAAGATAATCTTGGTCAGTACTCTCGGCATGGTCAGTACGATCAGCACCGTCTGTATGATCAGCACAGTCATTTCGATCAACATGGTCAGTACAATCAGCATGTTTAATGACATCTATGATTTCCAAAACAACATATAAAAGTCAAAAAAGAAATCTTTTCCCAACAATATCCCCCTTTTTGGAATGCAAAAGCACAAACTAAAAACAAAAAAGAAATACTTATCTTCCACTGAGTTATTGGAAACTCTTCTGAATAAGAAATTGAATACAACTAACTACACCTTAGTTATGTACTATCATAAGGATTGTATTCATGGGTTTTCCTTGATTTAGAAGTGTTTGTTCAAAACATTCTATCTTTTTAAAACATTATCCCCCTTTATAAAACATTCTCCCCCTTTGAGATTTACAAAAAGAATGGGGTAAACATGAGTTTCTTGAATGATTTAGTGAAAAGAAATGAAAGAATATGGGAAAGGTAACGTTAATCCTATTACGATAACATATGATTATATATTTCATGAAAAGAAAAAAAAATACAATAGTCATTTGTTTTCTCTTTCCATTTCTTTCTTTATCATATCATGATGAACGTCTTTCAACTTTTTGATTCCTTTCTTGTTTTTAGATATAGAATCACCCAGAGATCTGAGAAGCTTTTGTTGGTCTGAAAAGAGAAGATCCTGATTCTTGATGGCCTTTTCTTGGACTATGATAAATTCTTCAAGAGTATCAATTCCGATTTGCAGATTCTTGTTGTCTTTGGAAAACGTAGAATTTTGATTCTTCAACAAAATTATTTCGTCATTTAAAGATGAATCCATAGAAAACTCTTATTGAAAAGCATTAAATCTCTCTTGCACCTATTTTACTGAAGGAATATCGGCACCATGAGTATTTGACAAGATCTTCATTCTTTCAACAGTTTCTTTATCAATCTTGTTGAATGAAATTGCGAGATAATTAGAAAGCCTCCGTAACTCATCAATTAAAACTTTATGATCATTCACTGAGATCTCTATTTTGTATGACCACATAGTCATTCTATTGTAAGCATTCTTATGAACGACTGAATTTCAGACAGAACTTTCACATCATCTTCAATTGACAACACTTTCTTTCTATGTTATCTTACAGAACCAAACTTTTTCCTATGATTATCATTGATGAAATAAAATTTCCCATGAATTATAGGGAAATAATAAATAGTCATTTCAATCCTTCTCAAAACATGAACAATGCAATCACTCCTCTTGAGAGAAATTGTCTGTTCTGAATGAGTATCCTCATCGTATTAATCCAGTTCATTTGATTGAGTTGATTTTTCAACTGGCAGTTTTCTTATTACTTTTTCTTTCTCCCATTTTTCTTCTACATTGTCACTATTTACAATTACATTTTAATTCTGAGAGGATTGAGCACCTTTCTTTAATTGAGAAGAAATTTTATCTAGAGTTTCAAAATATTCATCTTGAGCTAGATCGGCATGAGGAGTTTGTTGAATAACATCACCTTGTTTTGATAATATTTCTCTCTACATTTCTTTTAACTCTGAAGGAATTCCATAAGAAAATATTCTTCTTCTTCTTCAACTTCTTGTATTTCATCCAAAATTTGTTTTCCTTTCTCATTCTATGGATGACTCTTTACGATAGGTTCTTGATATACTTATTTCATTAGTTGAGCACTTTCCACCTCAACCAATCTCATGATTTTAGAGAAATCAAGGTCTTGATCATTACTTTCCATAATATTCTTCTTTTTCTTTTCAGCCTGAAGGGTATCCTCAACCCTTATTCTCTCAGTGAAGCATTATCTTGGTCAAGACCAAACATCAGATATCCTTCATTTCTTTGTTCACTTTATTTTCTCCATTTGGCCACAACCACCTTACTGTACTTATGTTTATTCTTGTGCTTATAACTGTTTTGAGGATCTGACTTTTGAGGAAAAACAGTAGATGGATTCTCTTTGACTATCATAGGTGCCGATTGATTTGGTTCGAATAGATTTTGTGCTGACTCATCTTCTATGTCTCTGAAAAAAGCATTGAATTTGGTTCAAAAAATTACAAAACTTCTTCAATGTACTCTTACTTATCCAAGAAGTCTTTAGCTCGTTGAATTTCCCTATCAATGGAATATTACAAAACATCATGTTCTCAAAATGAACATTGTACAGATAGAGGGATACAAGATCATGTGAGATTTGATTGCTCCTGACTTGACATTATTGACTATTTCAATGATGTATACCATGAGATTTACCTTTCTCATATTAACAAGATAGTCAAGCATGAAGATTTCAAAAAAATTCATAGTTTCTCTATATCATTTTCTTGGGATAGGAAAACCTTGCATCCAGAGTTCCATGAATCTATTATCTAAAGATAGATGAGCCACATTCCTCTTCTCTTCATTTTTTTGAAACAACGACTTTTAAGTGCTTTCTTTATTAAATGTACCAATATCCTCTGGAATTTTATGATATGGACAGAAAGACTCACCTTCTGTTGCAACATTGAGAAAGTGGGCTTCTTGTTTGATAGACATTGGTATCATTCTATCATACACAGCAATGTTGATAGTCATGGTTTTGTCAAAAGACATGGTTTTGTAGAATTGACTAACCTCTTCAATAAAAACCAGATCATGAGATATTGGTTTTTTAACACACAGTTGTTCCCAGCCGTAAAACAAAATAATTACTCTGATTGTAGAATCGTAAAAATCAAAGAAGACTTGAGAAACTAACCTTTCTCTAAGGAAGTATTTCTTTCAAAAAGACTTTGAAGACATTTTGGAATGAGTGTTGGAAGAGGACAGAGACATATATGTGATGTCGATGAAGGATCGTACTGAGTCTTAAAACATGGAAATATTCACGCCACAATATTTGAAAAAACCATTGAGGGTTTTAGAAGTGGAGAGGTCTACTTATAAACAAAAAATGACCATTGATCTTCTACGGTTTAGATTAGAAGAGAAAAAAAATGACGGATGGGATTAAAATGGTTTTTTTTAAAAAAAATTAAAAACAAAATCAGAAAACAATAGAAAGTAAAAACAATAAAAATTAAGGAAACAATGTACCTTCTAGAAATTTTAAGGAAATTATTTTTTAAGAAATCAAAAGCGTATAATGAGAAATAATACGATTATTTGTGAAGACAATGGAAATCAATCTTGTTTCCATGAACTGATCTGCCGATGGAAAACATTCTTGTTACCATAAACTGACATGCCGATGAAAAACAATCTTGTTAGAATGAACTGACATGCCGATGGAAAACAATATTATTACCATGATCTGACGTGCCGATGGAAAACAATCTTGTTACCATGAATTGGCGTGCCGATGGAAACCAATCTTGTTACCATGAACTAACATGCCGCTAGAAAACAATATTGTTACCATGAACTGCATGCCGATGGAAAACAATCATGTTACCATGAACTGACATGTCGATGGAAAAAAATCATATAACCATGAACTGAAGTGCCGATGAAATACAATCTTGTTACCTTGAACTGTCGTGCCGATGGAAAACAATCAAGTTACCATGAACTGACGTGCCAATGGAAAACAATTTTGTTACCATGAACTGTCATGCCGATGGAAAACAATCTTGTTACCATGAAATGTTGTGCCGATGGAAAACAATCATGTTACCATAGGTGATGTGACGATGGAAAACAAACATGAATATGGTAATCCGACAAACAATATGAAAAACATAAAATAAAAAATAATAACAAAACATTTAATATGATAGACAGAATAACAAACCATGAGATTAATCAAATAAAGAACATTAGAAAATAAGAAACACAATAATTAAATAATGTTCTCCCCCTTTCTAAGAGGAGTATTTTAATGTAATGAGAAGTGTAAAACATGAAGTAGATATTAATGATTATTTTAATTTAATCATTCTTAGCTTCTGTTTTTTAAACTAAAACCTATCGGAAGGATATTATTTTTTAAAAATGTCGGCATATTGTTCTTACATTTCGATGAATTGTAAAATAATATATCCTCTTTTTGTGTAATCCCAAAGAAATAGATTCCTAATATCTACGTGTTTTGCACGAGAGTGATGTGCTGTGTTCTTACTAAGAGATATGGAAATAGTATTATCAAAAATAATTTGATTTTAGGAAAAACTCAATCCATAGTCAGTGAGTGTGTACTGCATCCACAACACTTGAGGACAAGAACTTCCAGTTGCTGCATATTCTGCTTCAGTATTCGAGAGCGCTACTGAGTATTGTTTCGTGCAGGACCATGAAACTAGAGAATCTCCTAAGAAATGACATGTTCCAGATGTTCTATTTTTATCAATTCTACAACCACCAGTGTCAGCATCTGAAAAACTTTTTAAAACAAAATCATTTCCAGATGAGTAAAAAAGACCTAAATCGAGAGTGCCTTTTAAATACCTAATGATTCTCATCACAACTTTTATATGAGACAATTTTGGATGAGATTAGTATCTTGCACATAATCATACAGAAAACATTAAGTATGGTCGACTGGCTGTAAAGTATAACAAACATCCTATCATACCTCTAAAAATTGTTTGATCTGCTGGTTTTCCAGTTTCATCAAGATCAATTGTATTTTAGGTACCAATTGGAGTGATAATACTTTTGTTCTTGTCATAAAAATAATTTTTGAGTATGTATTTTATATACTTATTTTGAGATATATATGTTCCTTCTAGTTTTTTTTTTAAAATTTGAAAACCTAAAAAGAGGGTTAACTTAGCAATCATACTCATTTCAAACTCAGATTTCATTAAGTTAGCAAATCAATCAGTTTCATATTTCTGATTTGATCCCAATATGATGTCATAAACATAAATCTTAACAATAATTTTTTTTATTTTTCATTTTTATAAAAAGGGTTGGATTCGCAATACCTTTTTTCATAATTGTTTTGTAAAGGAAATCAAGTAACTCTATCATACCATGCTCTAGGGGCTTGTTTAAGGCCATATAGAGCTTTGGTAAGTTTAAAAACATGATTCGGATGTTATGAGTCAAGAAATCGAGGGAAATGTTCAACAAACACTTCGTCTTGAACAAAACCATTTAGAAAAGCACATTTAACATCCATTTGAAATAGTTTGAAATTTAAGTATGATGCAAAGGCTAATAGAATATAAATAGATTCAAGTCTAGCTATAGGAGCATACCTTTCTTCATATTCTATTCCCACTTATTGATTATAGCCCTTAGCAACAAGTCTTGCTTTAATTCTTACAATGATTCCACTTTCATCACATTTATTTATGAAACCCCACTTTACACCAATTACAGTTGTTTCTTTAGGACATTCAACTAAATTCCAGACTTGATTCCATTAAAATTCATTTAGACATCTTGGATTGCTTTAATACAATATTCATCACCTAAGGCATCACCTGTTATTTATGGTTCAACTTGAGAAAGAAAGGCAAGATGTTCAATTTCATTTCTTATGGAATTTTTGGCCCTTACAGGTTGATTTACATCATCAATGATATTATCAATTGGATGATTCCTAAGAAACAATTGATTCCGGTTTTTATAAAACTTGTTCATCAACATATGGTAAAAATTCATCTAGGGTTAAAGTTTCAGGAACTCTTTCATGAAAATATTCCTTATCAGGAAAATCAACAAATTGAGGTTGATTAACATCATTAGAAAACACATCTATGGATGTAGGTTGGGGTTGGTTGAAAACAAAAGGGTTGGTTTCATCAAATTTAACATGTACTATTTCTTCAATAGTAAAATTGTTTTTATAGAAAACATTATAAGCCATAGAAGTTGTAGAATAGCCTATAAATATTCTTTCATCAGATTTTGGTGATAATTTGTGAATATTCTCTTTAGTATTAAAAATGAATACTTTTCACCCAAAAACATTGAAGTATGAAACATTAGGATTTCTACTAGTCCACAATTCATAAGGTGATTTATTATGAAAATTTCTGGTTAAAACATGATTTATTGTATAACAAATAGTACTTATAGATTCAGACCAAATATGCTTAGAAATTGAGTATTCACTCAACATGCTTCTTTTCATTTCTTCAAGAATACAATTTCTTCTCTCAACGACACCATTTTGCTGAAGAGTTATCAGAGTTGAGAAATTGTGAGTAATACCTTTCTTACAACAAAATGGTTCAAAATAAGAATTTAGAAATTCACCACCATTATCACTATGAATAGATATAAGTGGTAGGTTTTTCCCATTTTTAACTTGGGATCTAAAAGTTTTGAAATAGTTAAATGCTTGATATTTCTTTGTTAGAATATAGACCCATCAAAATCTAGAATTTTTATCAACTAAGAAAAATAAACAGTATTGGCCTCTAACGCTCCCTGATTGTGAAGAACCAAAAAGATCCATATGCACTAGCTGTAATGCATTAGAAGTTGAAACGACCTTAATTGATTTAAAGCTAGTTTTATGTTTCTTGAAAAATTTACAAGGATCACAGACTTTTGAAGAATAATATCTACGATCTGGTAGTCCCATTACAAGTATTTTCATTGAATTTTTACAAAGGTTTCTTAGGTTACAATGTCCTATTCATCTATTCCATAGCCGTTATTGGTCATTTATTGAACTTCAGCAGGGTAAATTTTGGTGCCTAAGATATTCTATGTCAATAGTATATGATTTCTCCTGCCTCTGGGCAGATTGAATGAACCAGTCCATGTAATTGTGAACTAGAAATTTATCATTTCTAAAATTCACAAGGTAGCCTTCATCACATAATCGACTTATGCTGATGAGATTGTGCATAAGTCCTTTATCAAACAAAACATTTGAAACAAGATCTTTTCCAAGAAAAAAAATATTACCTATTCCAATAATTTTTCCTTTAGAATTATCTTTGAAGGTAAACTTTCCACCTTTTGTTTTGATGATATTTTCAAAGAAAAACTTATTTCCCATCATATGTTGAGAACACCCACTAACCATGTACAAAATTTTTTTTGGGTCCACTTCTTATTTTCCTGAAAAAGAAACAATTTGTTTTTTGGAATCCAAAATTGGTTGGATACTGAAGGGTTAGATAAAATTATTTTAGGAATCCAAATTTGATTTAAAAAATGGGATTTATGAAATACTAAATATTGGGTTCTATTAATAGAAAAATCTCTTTTCTAGTGTCCACCATATTGACACATAGAGAAAAAAGGTTTATATTGATGAAGAAAATATTTATTACTAAATATTGGTTTAGAATGTCTAAGACAAATAACTGAATTATCCCTCAAATGTCTATGTTGATAATACAACTTATCAATGTTTTCATTGCCATAAGTAATGTTTGACAAACATTTTTTCATGGAATATTATTTTGATTTTAGTTTTAAACCCAAGTTCTTATCCTCCTAAACATTTTATTTTGAAGTAGAGTTCGGCTTTAAAATATTTTTCTTAGAAATTACTTTTTCCAGATTTTTAGAAAGTATATCATTATTAGATTTGACTTTCTCAAGGGTTTTTAAGTACATTCAAAATCAGAAGTTTTAGTATCAAGATCATTAAAAGGATCTGGTACTTATTTAGTTAAAATCGAATATCTTGATTTTTCATTATTATGAGTTTTCATGAGTTTATAATTTTCATTATCATGTAATTTAACATACCTAGACACTTCATCAAAATAAGGTAAAGTATTATCTTCTGATGATGAGGACTCATCATTTGAAGATTCATAATATTTATTATCAGTATAATTTTCATTCAAAGAAACATTTGTAATAGCTTCAGCATTGTGTATCTTAGCCACGTGACAATGATCTTCAATTGGTAATCTGGCTAAAAGTCCAATATTCCACTATTCTGAGGATTCATATTTTGAAGAATTATCTAATTAATAGCTACCAATTGCACTCCATGTAACATTTTCTTTCATGACTTTCTTCATATTTTTCTTTTAATACCTTTTCTTCTTTCTTTCACAATGTTTCTCCTTTATGGATTTTCACTCCAATAAATAAAAATCAGGTCTTATATGACCTACTTTCTTGCACTCATAACATGTTACTTCTGAATCATTCTTATCCTTCTTATCATTATTTTTTAATCTGTATTGGAAGTCTTTCATTCCCAAAATCTTGTTCATCCTTCAAGATATATTGGACAACTCATTATCTGAATGATCACAATCACTAGAATCAGAAAAAACAACTTTCTTAGATTTGGATCTTGTTATCCTTTTTGGTGTTTTATCTTTAGATGTAGTGGTAAAAGTTACACATCCATTTCAATTTTTCCCCTTGTTGAAATCAACACCTCACTTCAATCTTGTCTCGTGTTGTAGAAGTGTTCCAAATAGTTCATCAAATGTAATCTGGAAATCTATTTGGTTTTCATCAATAACTGTCCTTTTTAACTCCCATTCGTTTGGCATAATATCAATAATCTTATCTAAAAGAGTTCATAATCAAGACCTTTTTCGCCAAAATATTGTAAACTGTTGACAATTTTCATAAATCATTGTTTCACTTTACATACTAGCTATCCATAAGGAAAAATAAATCCACGATACTCTACTCGAAGCATTGCTCTTATTGTTTCAATAACCTTAGAATTACCAAAATGTGTGACTTCCAATTTCATCCAAATACAGTTGGCTGGTTCACAAGATTATATCTCGCTATATATATTCCTGGTCATTGAACAGAGTAATGTATTGCGTACCTTGTAATTCAGTTGATATTCTTTCTTCTCTTGATTAGTGAAGGTACTAACTTCTTTTTCAGGAATTTTGTAACCTTTAGTAAGCATAATAAAATTGACTAAACTAGTATTGATAACGAATGTATTCTTTCGATCTCTCCAGCACTCATAATCATTTCCATCAAAGATTGGTTGTATAGTTGGATTTAGATTTTCAATAGAACCAATATTCATTCCTGCCATCTAATAAAACAAAATCTTTTCCACTCCACATGTTAGTGTAGTAAATAGTTAAAACAAAAATTTGGAGGAAATAGAGCTACTAATACAAATCAGTGGAAACCTTCTCGGATACAAATTGTTGGATCGAATATGTAGATGTATATGTATATTATAAGGAACAATACAAGAGGTGGGTGAATTATAGGGTTAAAAACATTGTGTTTAAATAATTGATAAATTATTTTAAATGATCTTATAATAATACAATTCAAAACAAATCAAAAAATCACAATTGTATTGAATATAAAGGTATGATATGATGTAATACTATAATAAATGTAAATCAATTGTATTAAAGATGTATTCAATAATTTGACTAATAAAATATTGAAGGATTCTATCATAAATCATATAAAATCAATCGATACAATTTGTAACAGTATAATTGTAATTGAAACAATTACAAATTAATAAGGAATGAAGAATGGAAAACAATACAACTCCCTTTCTTAAAACAAATAGTAGCGGAAATGTAAAAGTATTACAATTGTTTTAACCCAAAGAGAAGTGTTATACTTTCACCTAGGATAATAGGTCTGTCTTTCCACCACCTTCGTAAGCCCTAGATACGATGATCGGTATATATGTCTTGATATCCCAAAAACCCCTCGATACTATGATCGGAAAATTTGTCTTGCTATCCCGGAAAGTACTCGATTCGATGATCGGTTCGTCTATATCTATATCCCTGCAAGACCTTGATTTTTTAGGTAATCAGAACCTATGTCTTTCAATCACTTGAAAGCCCTTGATACAATGATTGGTAGAATCGTCTGCATATCCCCGGCACCCCTCGATCATTATCACCTGATCGGTCGCACAAAGAAAAACAAAGCACTTATTGAAAAACAAAAACTAAGAAAGAGTCGTTCACGTTTTGTATTTTCAAGGAATTCCAACGAAGAATGAGAGTAGTCACAACGTCTCTATCTAGAACATGATATAAGAAATGTCTAACACGATATTTTTCACATGTTCAAATGACCTCCTATTTATAGGCCTCAGGTTCTAACGGTCATATTTCCTTTAACAGTCATATTTCCCTAGAAAACATGGAGGGACATGGACACCTCGCATTATAACGGTCATATTAAAACAAAAAACATGACATCATTTTGATTATTTTATAACTAACTCCACGACATCATTTTGATTAAAACAAAAGATATATGATGATGATAATCATGAGTACGATTAATATGAAAAATGTGTTTTTGATGAAGGACCAAAACAAGAAAATAATGAAATTAAAGTATGTGTAATATTTTTTTTACTTATTGGAATTTATTGATACGATACAGACTGGGTATGATTCAAAAAAGTCAGTACGATTGACATTGTCAGTACGATCAGCATGATCAATACGATAAACATGGTCAGTATGATCAGCATTATCAGTACGATAATCATGGTCAATACGATCTGCATGATCAGTATGATAAACATGGTCGATACGATGAGAATGATCAGTGTGATAAACATGTTCAGTACAATCCGCATGATTAGTATGATAAACTTCGTTAGTACGATCAGCATGATCGATACAATAACCATGGTCAATACGATCAGCATGGACAGTACGATCATCACAGTTAGTACGATCAGCACAGTTAGTAAGATCAACATGGTCAGTATGATCAGAATGATCGGTACGATCGACATGGTCAGTATGATCAGCATGGTAAAAAAATTTGTGATTTCCAAAACAATATATTTCAGTCAAAAGACAACTTCTGACTCAACAATTTATTCACTTTTTATTAATGGTTTTAATATAATGAATATATTAGGAATTCAATATCAATATTTTGAGATTAATTTATTGTTTTCCCAAGTCATATAATGGATATAAATTCATTATTATGCTGAAATGGTTATTTTCTAAAATGGGAACTCATTTCATTTTGTACTCATATATGAAATCAACTCCAATCACTATTAGTAATTAAAGATAGAAAAAAGAATGAAATATTTTAAGTAATTGTAATTATATAAATTATTATTCCAAAATAATGTATAGGTTATAAAATACATTACAAGAAGTGGATTTTGAATCTACGATTAAGGTTAAAATGGGTCATCCACGTTTAAAACAAAGATATAAATAATTTAATTACAGATAAACTATTAAAATTAATTTTGGATAAATATATTGAATCATTATATTAAACAAATATATTTTTTATTTTTTATTTTTAAATATTTATTTTAATATGACATTATATCGTTATAATATTTTAAGTAATTACATGTCTGTAAGTAAGTTCAAATATGATAGGGAACCTCTTATAGTCCCTTACTCACACAGCTATTTACCTAATCCTCATATAGAACCCACTTTATAAACATTATATATTTATTCCCTTAATCCTGTAGATTATATCATTCTCTTTGTTTTGAAATTACAAAGCATAATTCATAATCCAACTGAGTTCTATCAAATACATTGTATAAATCATAGGTTATCTTAGTGAATATTATTTCTATTCCACATCATTAAAAACTATTTTTACATATTTAAAATATAAAAATAGTACCATAAATACAATTTTAATGTATTATTATTATTCTAAAATAATTTTACACCTCCTATTATTCAAATAGGAAATGAACGTTTCACTCAAGTTTTGGTGTGTACTACCACCTCCACATATTGATATGATCAATTTTTTACCACCATCATTGAAAGATGGTTATTAAGATTTATTTATGATTTTAATATATTATGTATTATATAAATATATTTTTTATAATTATATGATCATATCTATCTTTTTATCATCCAATCATTGTAAAATGATAAATTTTCTCGTATAAACATGGCGAAAATCACAAATACAGTGCAAAGTGATTCAATTTTAAAATTTTATTACATAGATTGTAATAAAATTATGTCACAACCCCCTCCCCAAAAATTGAACTCCTCCTTGGCCAGAAATGTGAGAAGAGAGATAATGACCCCCGATTCTTAACTCCAGTTGGCCTTGGATTGAAGACTAGAACCAAGGGTATAATAACACATCGATGGGAGGCATTACCCTCTTAAAAGAACACATGCAGAAGAGAGTGATAAGATAGACACCAATCAACTCCAACTCAGAACTGGAAATATATAAAAGAAATATGATTTCACATATGTAATGTCATGAAAATTTACTACAACTGAAAAGTAAAAACTGCATGTACCTAATGGAATGTAAAAACAACTACAACCACAATCCCGAACAGCTCTTTCAACCCCCAAACTAGTAGAAACCAGCTCGATCTCCAACCAGCTCCAAGTGACCTAAAAAATAGTATATATATACGTATGGTTAGTATAATGGTATACTCAGTAGGATCCTCCATGAAGTCTCTCATGAAAAAGTAAATAATGCAAGCTAAATCCTAGTGAACAACAAGTAAAACCAACTCATCACCCAAACAGG
This sequence comes from Viscum album, assembly GCA_963277665.1. Classification (NCBI taxonomy): domain Eukaryota; kingdom Viridiplantae; phylum Streptophyta; class Magnoliopsida; order Santalales; family Viscaceae; genus Viscum; species Viscum album. The sequence goes on along the minus strand of OY728147.1, from coordinate 475,785,785 downwards.
TAAACTAAGCTCCCAACCTCCCCATGGAAACTGTCACCAAGTAACACATACAAGAAAATATCATACAGTAGTGAATATAAAGGGTACCTCACTACTACTTCTCCACTGGTTTTCCACTTAACCCTAATGTCATATGTCATGTGCATCTCTCCCCAAAGGCCTTCAAAGAAACACCTGGGCTATGCTCCACAATCTGCACCACGTGCATAAAAAAGCATGCCCAGAGACATCTGGGCAAAGCACCACACCTTCCGCATAAAGAAAAGTAACCAGGTAATTTCCGAGATCCCCCACAGCTTGCATAATGTGTATCATACGTCAGATATTATACCTCATGCCATTACAGCCCATAAACCGAGTAAGGATCATCATCCCATCATAGCCTATACACGTTACACCTATAGTAGTCCATAGGATACTATATCTAGAATATATATGTGTGAATAACCACAAGCCATTACAGCCCTCTACACACATATATGGGGAAAACTAACAGATGTGCCTAATGGAACAAGTATCTACCAAGAGAAGAGAGCAAGGTAAAAGGGGGTAGTCAGCCATTCATCCTCCCACCATAATGATACAAAAAACACCCCCTAGGGATCAGAATCACTAGTGTGTCATTTTCCCTTACTAACATGGTGCAGTAGAGTATAGAAATACAAAAATTACAGAATATATTATAACTCACAACTATACTATGGGCATAACCTAGTCTTAGTCTCAACTGCAGCTAATGTCTCTCGGACACCGGGATGTTATCTCTAAGACTAGGTATCCTATAATCACATAACCAATTAAAGAACTTAATTCGATTACTTTATTCCCTTTTTCATCAATTCCACGTTACATTAATTAATTAATTACAAATTAATTAATGATGAAAACTTCCACATTAAATTCCATTAACACCATATCCAAAAAATTCCATTTTCCCTTCAAATGTTCTCAACCACGTCATTGTGTTTCAACAAACTCCACCCCATGTGTTAACATAATTTATTCAAAAATTAAATACATAATTTCCTTCCTATATTCCCGTGCATTCTAGAATAGAATACTATGCTACTAAACACAAGGGGTCTCAACATCGTCAGTAGATTTACTACCCATCGTGTCTTTGCCGCCTATAGAAAAAGTGTATATAAATTCTCCCATGAGAGGCTAAACACGAAAAGAACATGGCATACCCCGTGTGTCTTTTCCCCTTTTGGAAGAAGGGTAAGAAAGACCAGCTGCCTTGAGTAGTGGTTAAAAATTTAAGCAGATTAACAACCAAAGAATCAACAAGCATACTTTAACCACATCCATCCCATTCTATCATCCCTGGTGTCCTAGCCAACACCCACATGCATAGAGTGTTGAATCTCTCTACTCTAGGTGTCATCCACTGCCACAACCATCATGACTCTATTCCTCCACATATCACAACAGCCATCTAGGGTCACATCACAACACAAGCAGCAGGACATCAAACATCACATCATTTAGGATCTTGGCCCTTTAACAGTCAAGAGGGTAACTAAGAACCTTTTAAGTAATTTGTCAAACATTCACATTATTTAAACCATCTTGAATTTACAGATTTATTCTATCGGTTCCAAAATTGGGAACTTATACAGTAAGATATCACAAAAAATTAAACATACTTACTATGCGAATTTGATCAACATAAAATTAGAAAAGGAACCACATTCAATAACCTGGCTCTTTATCTTTATCCAAAAAAACATCAATTAGTCCCAGTTTACATTCTTTACCAATTTCTACCACGATGAACATCTAAGAAAGGAAATCATAGATATCAGACTATCTAGAAAAACATGAGGAAAAAACAAAAAATCAATAAAATTTCATTATCCTATTCATAGTATTTATTTGGTTAGTTCCACTCTCCTCCAACGGGGTTAAATATGCCAACAATACAATTAAACATAAATGAATGAGAAGCAATGAATTTCCTACCTCAATGGTTTTTGACGAAACCCAAAATGGTTGAATAACGCTCAAGGAACCTGGGTTGATTCTCCAAATCACGCCGTATATCACTTCCCATAGCAAGATCAAGACCAAAATCATCATATTTGGTGTCCACATACTTAGATCTACCCAAAACTGGCATACATCTATGAAATTGAGAGATGACTAGGAGTTGATCTAAGTAGATATATGAAATCATGAAAGAGTGATAACATACCTCAAGAAACATCCTTCTATTCACCAAGAGATTCCATCAGATCACCTCCAAAACATTTGGGAGAGGTTCTCTTACATTCAAGGAAGCGTAATAAAGAGTTATGGCTGCTTTGAGGCTTAAAAAACCATTTAGAGGCAAAACAAGTTAGATCCACAATTTTAGAATCTCGATTTTAGTGCATGTATGGTTAGTCTTCATGGTTTGACAAACCGTGCACTAACCGTGCATTAGCTTCTTCCTTGTCAACACTGCTCGCATGGTTAGGCCACACAGATAGAAAAACCATGCATTATCCGTTCATTAGCCACTGTCTCCAAAACCAACCTAGCACGGTTTTGCCACACAGTTAAGGCAAACAATTCACCAATAGTGTGAAAGTTATTGCCCTTAGAATTCCATAATTTTCCAACCAAACGCACCCCACAAGTAAACATGACCTCTCGAAAGACCTTCATGACTGCATTTTCCCAGAGGAATTAACCGAAGACGTCCGGGCCATTACATTAGATACCCCTCAAAATATTATCGTCCTCGATAATCCAGAACCCACTTAAAGGGAAAACAAAACTAGGTCTGAACAAACACCAATCGAGATACCTCACAAAAGTGATAATGTCACAAAAACAAGAAAGGGAGACATATCATAAACATTAATGTTCCACAACCACAAACTATTGTCGGCCTTCTTTTTGAAAAAAACCGGTGCACCCCATGGGGACACACATGGATGAACAAAACCGCACTACAACAGACCATCGAGCTATATACATAGCTCTCATAACTCATAAAGGTCTGTCCTATACAGAGACATATGGATAAAGTATGGCCCTGGCTATAGCTCGATCCCAAACACAATCTCTCATCGAGGGGGTAATGCTACAACATCTTATGTAAAGACATCAGGGTACTCCTCTATGACCGTAGGAAATGACAACTGTTGAACCTATGATGAAATCTGCATCATCCTATATTGCATGGATGATAAGGATGAAACATGCCTTTGACCCATCTGAGGGTCTCTCTCACCGACAAACAACACTTGCTCTCCATCTGCATCAAAGACAATGACCTTCTTCTTGAAGCAATACATAATATCTTGTAGTTAATACAACCTATCCATGCCGAGGATGACATCATATGGTTGTATTCATAATAATAGGAAATCTCCCCATGAGTGTTCTTGCAACAACACTAGCTCACAATCATTACATACTTCAAACAAGTCTGCTCGACCTCCAACTGGCGTAGTCAACTAAAAGGGAACAGGAATCCTCTCTACCTAATGTCCCAAAGCATGGAAAAGGGTAGGTGATATGAAAGAGTGTTTCAATCCTGAATCAAACAAGGCAAACACCAATGTAGAAAACAAGAAAATGGTACCTCAGACGACATCTGGCTCGTCTGGTGTTGGCAACATTAGAGCATGAAGCTAACCACTAACTACTCCACAATCTCTCTAACCCTGATTACAACCACCACCACGGCTGCACTCTGATCCCTGAGGACGGGGAGCTCCATGGGGCTATCCACTACCTTCTCCATCTATCATCTGATAATATAAATCTGGTGCAACTAGATGTTATTGAATTGGCTTGAACTTCCTCAATGGAGGAACCTGGAGAATAGCGCCCACTGCAAGATGACTGCTCTGAAAGTTTGGCTACTCCAGTTTTTGATGACAATCACCATGAGAAGAAAAACAAGAACCTGATCCCTTGTAATAGGCCTCAGAGTTTCTGCCTCTGGAGAAAAGAGATTTGAAGAACTGGGACTTGCCCCCGGATGAACGGAAACTTATTTTCCTTGAAAACCTAGAACCCCGGACCACAACATTATTTCGTGAGGAATCAAGCTGATCCCCCTCTCGTGATGATCTGTTCTGGGCCAATGTCCTCTCAACAACCTATTCCCTCTACAACACCTCAAGATATGTGTTTAATATATATGGGGTGACCTAACGCTGGATCTCTGGAAGTAAAACCTCCTCGAAATGACTCACTTTGGCCTCCTCATATGGTAACAGGTCGGAAGCATATCATAAAAGGTTCTTGAAACGGATTCCAAACTCTCGAAAAATGGTGCTCCCCTGTTGATGGGTAAGAAGCTATTGACGACTGGATGGCTTCGCAGTCAAAAAAAGGAACTCAACTCTAAACATGTCTCGGAACTCCTCCAATGAGATCGATGACTCGTCACAATCCTCGAGGAACATGATCCACCACTTCATCAATGCTCTATGCTGCATCATCACAGATAAGGACACCCAGTTCTCCTTCCGAGCACAGATCGAACTGAAGACAATCTCAACCTCCTCCAACCAGTCTTCCGTGACAGTATCAGTAATGGATCCCTGGTACTTCTATTGTCTCTGGTGCTGAAACTCTCAGAGTTTCTTCCTCCAAGTGTCGTTGTCGTCAACCTCTACCGTACGGAAATCTGCTGGAACATCCAGCTACACATCATATATGCGATCCGAACGAGGACGTCGACCAGGTTCCATAACTTCAAAATAAAAACATGTAGAGCTCCTAAACCTGGAATATGGAAGACTCGACATTCATTAGTTAATTGTTTTCTTTTATTCATTTTATGTTATCCAATCCCAAGGACTACCCATTCAAAAACAAGCACAAAGAAGAATTATTCATGATACTTTCCTAGGTCTCTACCCTACAACTAGTATCACCTTGTTTAGTAGACATTGTAAACCTAATGGTCCATACATCAGATCATAGGGGGCCATAAACGCCTTTGTCTCCGCTGGTCTCTAGTGTTTACCTAACATGCTAAAAAGTAAGGGCCTTGTTTCCCTAAAAACCCATGAATCCTCATATATGCCTACCTCCAACCTCCACTCTATCCCTCAACCGTTCCTATGATACCAATCTGTAATGACCCCTCCCGACAAAGTGCACCTCTCCTGGGTCGGCAATGTGAGAACAGTGATAATAACCCCCGAGTCCCGCCTCAAGTAGGCCACTGGTTGGCGACTAGCACCGATGGTATAATAACACACTGATGGAAGGTATTACCCTCTTAAGAGAACACATGCGGAAGAGAGAGATAAGATATACACAAATCAAAGACAACTCAGAACTGGAAATATATAAAAGAAACCCAAGTGAACATATGTAATGTCAGGAAAAATTACTACAACTGAAATGGAAAAACTGCAAGTACCCAATGGAATGTAAGAATAGAGGCAACCACAAGTCCAAACTGCTCCTACAACCAGCCAAGCTAGTTGAAGACATCTCGATCAATAACCCTCTCTAGGTGACCAGAAAAACAGTTTATATATTTGTAGTGTTGTTATAACAGTATACATAGTAGGATCATCCCCAAAGCCTCTCTTGCAAAAGTAATGAAATCATGCTAGAGCCTAGTGAACAATAAGTTAAACCAACTCATCACCTAAACAGGTATACTGAGTTTCCAACCACACCATGGCTACTCACACCATGTAATACATACAAGAAAATATCATATAGTAGATAATATCAAGGGTAACCAGCTATTACTTCACCACTAGTTTTCCTCTTTTCCCCAACAAAATATGTCATGTGCATCTCTCTCCAAAGGCAAACCTATAGACAACTGCACTATGATCCACAATCTACACCATGTGCACCACAATGTCTGGTTCGTAGAAACCTGGGCGAAGCACCACACCATCCTCACAACCAAAAAGTAACCAGTTAGTTTTCGAGATCCCCCACAGCTCACATAACTTGTATCTGACATCAGGTATTATACCACAAGACAATATAGCCCATACACCGAGTAAGGATCCTCAAGCCATCATTGCCTATACAAGATACAACTATAGTAGTCCATAGGATGCAATATCCAGAATATATGTGTGTTATTAACCACAAGCCATTATAGCCCTCTACACAAATATATGTGGAAAACTAGATGATGTACCTAATGGAACAAGTATTTACCAAGAGAAGAGAGCAGGGTAAAAGGTGGTTGTCATCCATTCATCATCTCCCTGGAATGTTCTGGAAAACACCCACCATGTGCTTAGAATCCTCGGGGTTTCAGTTTCCCTTTCCAATAGGGTGGAGTAGCATATAGAAACACTAAAAGTACGGAATATATTATAACTCACAACCACACTATGTGCATAACATTGTCTTAGTCTCAACTATAGCTAAGGTCTCTCAGACTCCGGGCTGCTATATTTAAGACTAGGTATCCTATAAGCACACAACCAATTAAATAACTTCATTATATTACTTCATTCCCTTTTTCATCAATTCCACATTATGTTAATTAATTCTATACACATTAATTAACCATGAAATATTTCACATTAAATTCAATTATTACCACATCCAAAAAATGTCACTTTCCATTCAAAAGTTCTCAACCTCATCATTAAGTTTCAACAAACTCCAACTCATGGGTTAACATCATTTATTAAAATATTCATCATTGAATTTCTTTCCCATATTCCTATGCATTCTATAAATGCATCCTATGCTACTTAACACAAGGTGTCTCAACAGGATGAGTAGATGTACAACCTCTCGAGTCTTTCCCGCCTATAGCATGAGCGTAGACCCATTCTCCCTTGAGAGGCGAAACACAGAAAGAACGTGGAATTCCCTGCATGTGTTATCCCCTTTCAGAAGAAGGGTATGAAAGACCAACTTCCTTGAGCAGTGTTGAAAAATTAATGTAGATAAACAACCAAAGAATCAATAAGTATCCAACAACCATATCCATCCCATTCCATCATCCCTAGTGTCCTCCCCGACACCCACATGCATAAACCAAAACATCCCACCACTCTCGGAGTCATTCGTTGTAACAACCAATAGGCATCTTTGCATCCACATATCACAACACCCATCCAGAGTCTCATCACAACACAAGCACCAGGAAATCAAACATCACATCAATCTGGATATTGGCCCTTTAAAAATCAAAAGGGTAACTCGGTAACCCTTTAAGGAATTTTCAAACAATCACATTATTTAAACCATCTAGAATTAACAAATTTAATCTGTTGGTACCAAAATTGGGAACCTAACAAGTATGCTATCACAACAGATTAAACATTATTACTATTCCAATTTGATCAATATCAAATTACAACAGGAACCCGATTCATTTTCATGCCTCTTTATATTTAGGAAAACAAAAATAAATTTGTACCAGTTCACGTTCATTACCAATTTTTACCAAGAACAACCGTTAAACAAGGAAAGCATAGATATCACACTATCTAGGAAAACATGAGGCAATAAAATACAGTTGATACAATTTCTATAACTGATTCAAAATATTTATTCGGTCAAATCCATTGTCATCCAGTGGGATTAAACACACCAACAATATAGGTGAACATTAAAAAAAGAGAGGCAATGAATCTCTTACCTCAATGGTTTTTTACGACAACCACAACGGCTGTAGAACGCTCAAGGAACCTTGGTCGATTCTCCAAAAACTGCCTTAGATATCTTCTACTAGCAAGATCAAGACCAAACTCATCATATTTGGTATCCAAAAACTTAGATCTACACATAACTTGTGTAGATCTATGAAACCTATAGAAGAGGAGGAGTATATCTATGTAGATCATAGAAATCAACCAAGAACGATCACATACCTCATGAAACGGGCTTCGATTCTCTAAGAAAAGCCTTCGGATCACCTCCAAAATGCCTGGGATAGGGTCTTCTACCTTTAAGGAAGGGTAATACCATGTTATGGCCGCTTAGGGGATTAAATGAACCATTTAGAGGCCAATCTTGTTAGATCCATAATTTTTGGATCTAGATTTATGTGCCAACATGGTTAGTCCGCACGGTTTGACAAACCATGCGCTAACCGTGCGTTATCTTCTGCCGTGTCAACACTCCTCGCATGGATAGGCCATATGGTGAGACAAACCGTGCGCTTATCGTGTGTTATCCACTATCTCCAAAACTAAACTTGCATGGTTTGGTAGCACGGTTTAGGCAAACTATGCACCAAATATGCGAAAGCTATTTCCCTTTTGCATTCCTTAAAAGTCCTCCCAAACGCACCCCCATGTCATAATGACCTCCCAGAACACCTCCAATACCACATTTTCACAATGGAATGGACCGGAGAGGTCTGGGCCATTACAAGATAGATTTAATTAATAAATATAATGATAATTATATAGTTTTTATTTTAAATGTTACGTTATTATTTAATTTCAGTTACTTCTATCCATCGAATTGTGGAATCATATATAAATCATTTGTAGAGACTACTATCTCGATGAGGTCTTGTAAATTATTTTCCATCTATTATTTATATGAAGGATTATAAATTGTTATATTACAATAAAATATAGTGCATATGAAATAATTAATTTTATTTGGATTAAGGAAGCATAATAAAATTGCAGTATCCACAACCCTTGAACAAATACCAAATTGAAAAATGAAATAAAAAAAGAATAAATAATGAATTATTAAAAAATTGATGGTAAATTTTTATATGATGAAAATTTATTATATAATAATTAATCATATGGTTCCATTATTATTATATAATATATTTTAATTCATTAAAAGATAGGTTAGATTGATTACAAATCATCTCGGATATAAAATAAGGGTTTATTATCCTGATTTCGTTTTGCAAAGACAATTTTTATGTTACGAAAATATATATTTTGATGAGGTATATATAAATATCCATTTAAATTATATATTGTGAATAACTATAAATTTATGATATTTAAGGTTAAAAATAATTCATTTTTATCCATGTGGATTTTATTTAAATGTTTCTAATGTCTCGATGATCTACTAACTCAAGTCGAGATTTTTAGGTAATTTATTATACCATAAAACTACACTATTTATATGTAAAATCTAATACGTGTTTGATATATTGAATAATTGATGTCCATATTGTCATGGTATGTAATTTTTCACTTTATTTTATTTCATTTAATGGACCACTGAATGAAATTTTACCTAATTAATGAGGGTTTTATGTTGCAGTCTCACTTATTACGAAGATTATTTATTCTAAACATTTCCATAATTAAATTATATGATATATATTTATAAAATTCTATGTCATTTAATATTATCTTTTAATCACTATATATTGTATTTTTTCATTCATTCTTGTCTCTTTAATGACTCCAGTGGTCAATTGAATGATTTTAAGGAAAACTGACTTTATTTACGTCTTCGGTTTAGAATATTTTGAATACATTTCCATAGTTTATATTAGATGTTTAGATTAATGTTTTTTAAATTACAAAATAATTTTATAATTTAATTATTATCAATCCTTGACATTACATAAAAATATTTGTATAAAATATTTTCTTCCTGTGAAAATGTTTTCTTCCATATTTTTCAGAAAAATAATTATGAAATATTTGTGTTAACATACAATCCATGAATGTATTTTCCCATCATCATGAAATTTCCTCTCCTTAAATATTACATTAAAAGTGTTCATGTATCATATACATGAATATTATTTCCTTTATATTATATAAATTTTCATATTTTGAGTATGTAATTTCAAAATTAAATGGATACTTTCCTCAAAAAAATTTTTTTAATATTTTAATGGAAATTTTTTATTAATGTTTATATAAATTGCTGTAATTTTTAAATAAATTGGCATGTGATAATATTATACAATAATTTCTATATATATGGATATTATATGATTAATATTATAAAATAATGAAAAATCATTTTTCAATTTACCTGGGTTATGAAATGTTGAAAAGATAATTGTTTGATGACATAGTGGAGTATATATGTATGGATTATGATATTTTTGAACATGGGTCCACTATATACATCTAATGAATATGGAGAAAATTTATATTTTATGATTTCATAAGGTATAATGAAGGTTATCTAAACCCATTAATAGTGTATATGTGAGGTTATTCAAATCCATCAAAGAGTGAACACAATATGATATTTGATTCCAAATGATGGTACAAGGATGGATATCTCGTGTCTATCATAAGGTCAATGTTTTCATTAAAAGAGTTGGCATAATATCAATAGTCTTATGTTTATAATATACTCCTATATAATTTTTTTATTCCAATATTATACTATCATGGATCTTTATCATTGATTATATATTTATTCATGTCTAGAGAAATACGGATTTATTATAATGTAATTCATATATTTGTTCATTGAATTTGATGGTATTATTTTATAATTTTATGGTAATTTTATCTAGCCCATATACTAATTTTAAACTAAAATATGATCATTGATTAATATATCTATTTTTTCCTTACTTATCATTTATGATCTCCCTTTATTATAATTTTTAATCTATATGATAAGAGGAAATATTTTATGAGTAACACGTCTATGATGGGTGCTCATTGTGATGAACAACACGACAAATGATATAGTTCATTTATGTTTTAGGTATTTTTTATCCTTATAGGGAATCCAAATAAATAATTATGGTTCTGTTTTGGATCAATATTATATTAAATGATTAATGATCATATATGAAGAAATATATGTTCATGTATTTCATAGTCTTAAACATATGTTCTAACATCCAACTATTTAATCATACATATGAAATATTTCCCCAAGAACTATCTTCTACACGTGTTTCGGAATGATGAGAGATTACATTGTAAAATCTAGGGGATTATATTTTGAATTAAATTTTTATTATTTCAACAATGAATTTATATTACCTAATATCTTCATTTCATATCATCATGTACATATGTGGATAAGATTTTTATATGAATGAGGTTGTTGAATCAATAAAATTGTTCTTTTTTGAACACATTACTATTAATTTGTTATTAAATATTTTGACTATAGAAAATGGTTGACTTAATCTAAATAAGTTAATATTCATTCAACGTTAATATCATCTATCATGGAATGAATTTTAATGAGTATTTTATTTAATATATAGTATTACATGGTTCATGTGTTAAAAGAAATTACTCAAAAATTGTTTCTTCTAAAATGTATTTTCAATCATTTAAATAGTAATCCTTTATATTTATATTACATTAATAAAATATTTATTAGGACGTACTTAAATTGCTATATTCAAAATTTCATAGAGGATCCATGGGATCTATTAGAAATTAATAGATACCTTCTATATTTACTATGGATCTACTTGGTGTAATGGATGTGATACTAATAACATTGGTCTGAATAATTATCATTAGGCTTCACATTTTAAGTAACTAGTGCTCCATGTTTTTCATTTATATTCATTTATCTATACAAGTGATTGTTTTTCAATTTTTAACAATTTATTTCATGTTAAAATCATTGATTCCACATGTATGGAAGGGTTCATATACATATCACATTAATATATTATGTAATGTTCCCATAAATACTCATTGAATTACAATTATGTTTATAGATTGATTTTGGGAATATTTAGATTAAACATGCCTTGTTTTATTAATAATTATTCAATTTACATAATATTAAATCATGATGTTCATATTGTAAATCGACAATGTATTAAAAATCATATTATGTTCTATCAATAATTTATTAGGGATAATTCCGCCTATAAGGATATCATCGATCTAGTGGAAATGATGTATTATATAATCCCAATATGAAAAATAACTTGTTGACCCCAAGATAGTGTAAATTTAAATAATGAATATTTAATCAATGAGTCATGATGGTGGAGGAATCCAGAATCAAATTCTGGATCATTTTTTAGAATTTACCATTCAAAATCCACCAATTATCTGGGTGAAAACCCTAGATCCTAATGAGTTTATTGAAGGAATTATGAATAATTTCACGTTTTTGAAGACTTTTTAGGACTTAAATGTGGGCTTTGATAATCCAGAAATTTAATGATATGTATGTATATAAATGTTTTTCATCATGAATGATAAACTTCAAGAGATACAAACCTTTAAAACATGAAATATAACCTTTAATAAATAGTTCAACCCAAAGGCATTTTGTGTTGTAATGTTTTAGGTATTTGTGTCCTTTTATCAAAGAGTACATTCCATGATGGTGTGTTCTATTAACATTCTTGAAGCAATATATTTATCTATAAAACTTGTTATTAATTACCACTCCTATATTGAACGTTTTTATGGGTCTAAATCCTAAAAATCAATCTATGTATATTCTTATATGGATAACGACATTATTGATAGCATGAAATAATTTGGTAATGGTAGACGTAAACATAATCCCAATGAAATGTATCGTTATATATTTTATTCATGATTTTCATAAGTACGTTGTAATGTATTTCTAGAAAATTATGTCAATTTTGTGTTCTAAATTTACATCAATATCAGTTTGTTGAGATTCAGGGAGACCACAAGAAGTTTTTTTCTTTCATTGTAAATGTATCTACCATAATGTGACTTATTATTATGTAACAAAAAGGTTTAATAATCATTTATGAGTTATTCATAATCATATTCATTATATAATAAATGTATCATAAAACATGAGATCTATATATAACCCTTTGAAAGGATTAAATTTCGATTATGATGGAAAAAATGTGGTGGATCTCATTATCAAGAAAATTATGATACCCATGATGAAATGGAAGCTTAATGAAGAGCTAATATTTCCTTCTATTATGTATCTAAGTATATACAAGGAGTAGTAGAGATTATTTCCATCATGTTGTATCATTTAAATATGATGGGAAATATGAATTAAATGGGTCGTAAATGTTTTTAATTCAAGGACATTACTGATGTCCAGGAAGTAATATGTGGTTTCATATTCAATGATATTGATGTTTTTTTTTTCATTTTTTATAGATTTAATGTCTGGTTTTATGTCCAATTTTTTTATCAATGTAATGTTCATTTTTATCTAATGTATTGTATCTATCTTATTTCAAGATCAATAGGATCAATGATTTGGAATATATGTTCCTAGTATTATTTATAGTATAAATATGTCATTCTAAATTTCGGTGATGATTCATAAGGATTTTAATTATTTTTTAGAGGTCTAAATAATAAAATATTGAATCTCTACCCAATAATATTTCATGGTGATTTTTCAATATAACATCCTAATAGATTTTTCATGTTTATTAATGAAATATTATAATGGATGAATCCAATCTAATTCTTACCGTATCATATGAAAAATACAATGTTGAATGATAATAGGTATTATATTGAGGATATTGAGTCAATGAGTTTTATTATTTCAATATTTTTTCATTTTTATATACTTTATGTAAACATTTAAGTATAACTATAGCCTCTAATATTGTGTTGATTAATTAATGACTAACTAGATTAATAATAAGAAAAAAGTATGGTAATATTAGGATGAATGGTCTGTTTGTTTCTCTATAATGACCACAATGGTTTTCTATAACTGATATATGTTTAGGGTACCATTAATGAACAAATTTAGTGGAGGAAATTCCATATAGAAACATCATGAGATGGTATGCACATTATGAGTATTTTTTTATTACATTTATTATTATTAATGAGGTGATATTTAGGGATAAACATAGCATAATTTGTTGGAATCATAGATTCATGGATTTAGAAATAGAATGTGGGAATAATTTATATATTTTTAAAGAATTAAACTCATATGATAGTGTTATCCCAAATGATGTAATGTATTTGTGGAATCTTATTTTTTAAATCTAATTTGTTCTTGGTATGGATATATTATTATGTAACAGATTGAGGAATTTTCCTATATTACTCTCCAACTGCTCCATCATGATAAGAATTATGACAAATATTTTCTCAAATTTCGTAGATCATTCTATTCCCTATGTACATGAGTTCACTATATCTTTGAATGGAATTTTTACGTATATTGTGATCATAATATAATGATGTATATTTTTTCTATAATTTATCATAACCAATTACAAATATTCTAGGAAAAGTATATATTGACATTTCATTGTGGTGTATCATTCACAATTATTAATGGAAATGTCTTGGTAAAATTATCGATCCAATTTCATTTACTCAATCCATTATGGGATTAATGGAATATGGGTAATTGAGGAGTCTTTTTGATGACATGTGGGTTGATGTGGAAAAAACAGAATGGAAGGTGTTTTGAGTTTTTTTGGATCCTCTTCCATTATTTATGGTTTAGTTTTTATTTATATTATAATTAAAAACATATTTCATGTGTTTTTATGAAATAATATAATTTGTAGATGCATCGAGTGAAAATTAATTATCTCTTTATGGTTTATTTTTTTTATAATGTTTTATAGTCAGTCAAATATTTCATAGTAAGGGGTCAAAGGATAGTGTACATTAGTCTAGTAGGTTTTAACAATATACAACAACAAATTCTGATCCTGGATTCATATATTATTATTGTTGTCTAAGGATGTGCATATCTTATGAAGACATCATATCATGATTCAAAAAAGGATATAAGATTTATGATAATCATTGTTCACCAAATTTATTTCACAACCATTACTCAATCCATTGCGGAAATTTTATTTCATATCTATAACACTCAGATTTCATACATTAGTATTGACTCCCACCCCCTCAAAGTGGTGTGATTTGTTCTTACATTAATTGGAATGTATTGAAGATGTTTTTAGAGTAATGTTTTCATATAAATAACATTATAAAGTTATTATAATTATATTATACATTAATATTTCATTTTTCAATATGAAAATAAAAACAGAAACATTTTTCATGAGTATGTATGGCTTACTGTCACCATGAATGGTGTATTACATTTCATACATCTCTATGATATAGATATATATAATATAAAAATATATGTTATTAATTATATTTGTGTCATGTTTTAAATTCAATAATTCCTGATATAAAAATATTTAGCAAATATATTATTAATTATGACACATACAATGACCAAAGTGAATATTAAACAACATGAATCCTTATTATAGGATCGTTAACAAGATGATAATATATGTTCATAATAAATACATTTATGGTATTATATATGAACATATTCTTCTATAAATGATATATAATAATCATATATATATTACAATAGAATATTGATTGAGTACAATAAGAGTCAAGTCACTAGGTAAGAGAATTACATCTCACTTTTATCATTGTGAGATACATGCTTTAATCCCCACTCCCATAATCTATGTGGTATATGTGGTTACAAAGAATTTATTATATTCATATTATATATAAATTAATGGTAATTCTAATTTCCATTTTATGATCTTTCATTCATGGGGTTTATGTTTCAAAAGTTATAATGTAAGATAAATATTTATGTCTCAATTTTCAATCTTTCAGTCCCATGTTTGGTTATTCACCTAAAATCATTTTTGAGGTGTATATACCTTATTTTTATATGTTATATCATGAATATAATAATTTTCATGAATTTATATAATTAATTTAATCTACATATATTACATTGATAATATGATATAATGATACCGTGTTATTAGAGTCTATTTAAATAATCTTATCTATTTTCGAGTTTATGTATGTTTATTCATTATTTGATGAAATATTATGATCCATATCTAAAGAAGATTCATGGATTTTATAATAATAAGTATATTCAGAATATAAATATGTATTGGTATCATTTTTATAATATTGGATTTATAATGTTATAAGAATTTGTTTTTTGAAAATCCCTACATTTCCATCCCTTTAGCCGGAAATCTGTGTTCATTCAAAACCATGTTTTCTAAAAAGGGTTTCCATGAATATTCTAGAAATATCATATTATCATTAAAGTACATTTTACCCTTTTTTTATTTCACAAATTAACAAAGGAATCATATTGACACTTTTTGATGAAGGCATTTTTCATTCCTTTTTATCATTAAAAAATAAAATATTAATTTTACCGTGTTTGACAAGTACAAGTTAACCCGTTATCATTTCAATGAAGCTTCCCTTTGATGATTAAAGGATTAAATTTTAGTATTGAATTTTTTAAATTATATTCAACATAAATTCTTCTAAAAACATTTTAATATTTTATTTATATTTTTTCAATGTATTTTGAAAGAAATTGTTTTCAAATTGATTTCATGATTTATTTATATGATTTCAATGTATTTTAAATTAAGTATTTTTTAAATCATTTCCTTGTTGTAGGAATATTTCATCAATGTTATTTAAAAAAAATGATATTTAGATTTTTTGGAATATTATTTTATTAGTTTCTAGAAAAATGGTTTTGGAATTGATTTAATTTATTCTTTATATGGTCTAATGTAATTTTTAAGGAAATTATTTAAAATTGAATTTCTATTTTAAAAACCCATTTTCAAAGAAGAATGGTTATTTTAAAAATAATTTTTTCCAATAGTTGTTTCAATATTATTACCCTTCTATGAAAGAATCTGTTGGTGTTAAATATTTTTTTCTTGGATGTGAATTAATGGATCCAATCATTTCATTTCTATAATTGGTTTATTCTTCATGTTGTGGTATTTATGAATCTTTTTTCTATTCCATGGGTTATTTGTTTAGGAAATATATTTATCTTACAAGGGATAATTGTTTATGAGATCCATTTCTATTCCAGTAGTAATATTCTTTTGATAATTACTTCTTTTTACAGTTTATGAATTTATGGAATAATAATGACACATTCGACTTATCTATAGGTTATGATGTTATAAAATTTTAATGATAACCATTTAGTTTCATAGGATATGATTTTATGTTTATAGAACACATATCATTTTTGGGGTTAGGATATGATAAATTGTTTTTGGAACATCAATGTATTAGTTAATTATTTGATGAGTTTGACCTATATATCCAAAAGATACATTAAATAATGATAAATGATTTATGAGTATAAACAGTACACGAGTGGATATCCCATGCATGAAATAAGAGGGTATATGGGATAACATCCTAAGAACAAAATAAGAGGGAATACACATGTAAATATTAATCCCAAAAATTATGGTAATTGGGAGGAAATCCAATTCAGGAAGCAAGAGGGTATATAGGGGGACATCCCACACCTGAAATAATATAGTACACTAGAGGAAATCCCAAGACCAAAACAAAAGGATATGAGGTAGGGTATAATAATACCAATGTTGGTACATGAGTGATTAAACAAATCATGACATGATTCAAAGGCCTTTATAGGAATCCATGACATGTGGTTTTTTGATGTTTATGTGTTTTCGATAATTGAATGTTTTATTTCTATGTTATGATTTCATGGTTTATATGCGGTCACGACATTATTATTTTTCTATTATAGAGGTTATGAAGAATTGTTTTGGTAGACATTCTATTTTTATGGATCTATTAGGGAGACATTGAGGATCTTTTATTAGGATAAAACATTCTATTTCAGTGTTTCTAATGACAATTATCTATAATGTTCCTCTTGCATGCATTTTTTCTATGTACTAAATATTCATCTAAAATTATATAATATCTATATTTGATAATCCTAGGATTATACAGTGGGTTTTAAATGAATGGTTTTGTAAACCATTTCAGTCTAGGATGAGAAAACATTAGTTAGACCCCTACATATATTTCTATGGACATGTATAGGTATGTCTCAATGGATAAGTATAATATTGAGTAAAAATATAGGAAAAGGCTATAGGATTCTTGGAAAGTATAGAATATGTGGTTTTAAAGAAATGAAACCCTACTTGGATAATAAATGTGGATGTTGATCTAGAACAAATTTAGCTAGGGGTAACATCTCTAACATGAGTATTTTTTACTGAATTGAGATAATATGGTACATGACAATGGGCCTTGGTCAACACATGGTTTTACACTCCCAGTAGATATGATTTGGGAAATAAATAAATCATCATGAACCATCCAGATGTATTTCGATAGAATATGGATATAAACAACCTAGTATAAACAAATTTTTGGGATAAATTAAAGATGTTTTCATAATATTGACATCATATATTTGACTTTTCATGAATATGAGGTTCATCATTATGATAAATATATCTTAATATATACCTGTTTTTAACTTATTGATTTTACCATTATGAACCACATTAATAGTGATTAAAAATGTTAATGCTATGAATATCCTCATGATGATCTGAATGCTCTGGGGAGTATAATAAAAATCATCTTTGCTACACTCTCACTGATTTCTCATACTATGAATCATGATGAGTATCAAAATGAGAAAAGGAGGGAGCTACATTGTTTTGAGTCCTTCATGTGGAATCACCCACAATCTTCGAGTGGGTGATCTGATCCCCTTAATTTTGAACACTATATCAGTACAACTGAATGAATATTCTCCATTCTCAATTGTTCGGATCCTGAGGAGATTTTTATCAGTTAGAAGGTGAAATGAAAGTGTTATAATATATTTAAGAATACATGGAAAAATATCTTCCATTTATGGATTAAATAAATCTTATCATTCGTAGAACGTTTAATTTTATGAAGCCATAAGAGATTTTGGTTTCATTAATAATGAATTTGAGACATTTTTTTACAAGAGGTTGACTGGGAATGTTGTAATTATACTAGAACTATATGTTGTTGAAATATTTATTATTGGAAAAGACCGACCATTATTAAATTCATTCAATGACTAGTTGAACATATTATTCTACAAAAAGGATATTGGAAATGTAGCCAACATTTTAGTTATCCAGATCATTCGTGATATATCCAAGAGGATTCTTGAACTGTGTTAATGTATATATATTTACCATTTACTAATGTGATTCATTAAGGAATAATCAATGAATAGATTGGTTCATGTGTCATATGGTATACATAATTCCAAGAGAATGTGTCCCGAGAACAATATGAGGAAGATAGGATGTGTATGATTCCATACACTTAACCAATAGAATTTATCATGTATTCTATGTCATGTATAAGACATGATGTTGCATATTCATTGAGAATGGTCTGTATATTTCGTGAAGATTTAGGAGAATATCATTGGGCTTCTATCAAGACTATCCTGATATATCTTGAGGATCTATGGATATTTTCCTAGTGCATAGAGGATACTAGAGGATTCTCATCAGAGGGTTTGCTGATAGATGTTTTTAGAAAAATCTACATTATTTGATATCACAATAAGGATATCTTTTTTAATGATGGATCTGTGAGCTGGAAGAGTTCAATGCAGCCAGTAGACATTGATTATAAAATGGATTTTGAAGATATAAATTTTTTTGAGGAATCCAAAGAAGCCTTTAGGATTCAGAAACATGTCCATGAACCTAATGGAGAGCCGACAACTACTGATCCCATTACAATGTATTGTAATAATTATGTAGTAACTACTATTTCAATAGAACCTATGTCACATAAATGGATAAATAACATATTCTGAAAGCATCACATATTGATGGATTCCTATCAATGGGGAGAGTTTTCAGTGAGAAGAATGATTATGGAAGAGAATGTGGAGGACCCCGTGACTAAAGGCACAGGTCAGTAGAATCATTTTTATATTGTGAGGGAATCCAGATTGAAGGTTGTTAGCAGTTGGCTCTACTTCCAATGGTAGTATATTGATGTTGGTGCCTTAAAAACAAACTTATTTGTTCTTTATTACAAAAAAGTATTCATTGGATTGATATTAAAAAACTATGTGTCATAAAATTATTGTTCTAATGTGTGACATAGTTTGAGATAATGTTTTAGGAATTTCTATCACATTAAAATATCATAGAAGATCCCCATAATGATGAAATTACTAATGTTCCATGACACTATTCTTTAATATATATTCTATGGACAGATGATATCATTTGAATAGACAAAAATGATACATTCTATCAGGGGTGAGTACTCATGAAAATATGAGGCACCAACTCCTGGTGTGCATATTGGTTAATATCTATGAGAAAATTAGGTGAAAAAAAACTGCCCATAGTAAATCCACAATCATATGTGTATTTGGATGTTTCTGTCTACAGATGTGAGTATTGTTTCTTAGAATATAATATTATTATTAATGTATATTTTGACATTAGTACATATTGGTTTTGACAAAAACTGTTATAACAGATGTTCACTGTGAGGTAGGATATGTTGGGTGTGTCCTGAGTAATACTACATTAATGATTAATGCGAGAAAGGATTGTTCACTTTTACAGATATATATATCTCATGCCTTTTGGTGGATATTATATATCCTAACTAAATATATGGTCATTGTGTTCACTATAAATGCACAATTCGAGGATGTCAAAGAATGAGAAACCAAGTACATGGGTTTATAAAACGTGCATTCAACCAGCTTGATTTAATATATCATTAAAAATGAATTATATTACACGGTAAGAATTCATATGAGTCACGTTGTCTGTGCAACATTTGCTTCATTCCCACGGGTTTCATGACCCACTGCTAGAGTGTAATCATTGACTTTAGAAATTCCGGCCAAATGAAAACGAGAAAGTGTCGATGAGGTTCACACAGTAGGTATAGTCAGTGTCATTGTTAAAAAAATTATTTATTTAACATGATGAATAAAAATGACTCCTAGTTGTGGTAAAATAGTTATTTTAGTATGTTTTTATTTCAGCTCTAGTTATTTTAGGGAATATATTTCAGATATTATATGTTTTTATCATCGAATAATGCAGCTATATTTTTTAAAGAAACTGTTATTATTCATGGCCCAATTAATTTTATGGATGATTTTTGAACCCAATGATGGGTCAAGTGAGAAAAAATATTTAAAATTATTTGGTTAAATAATATTTAAATATAATTGGCCTTTTAAATAAATTACATGGAAATGATATCCTTTCTATAATTATTTGTCATTGGGTTTATGATTGAATAATAAATTAAGAAACGCAAATTGTGCTAATTATTTTTTATTACCTATGGAATTAAATTCCTTGTTATCATATAATTATCAATATTACACAAGGGGTCATTTGATTGACTAACAAATCATTGTCTCCACATCACCTATAGAGAAAAAATCGTTATCCAAGGGAACTCTTCCCTCTCCAAAAACGATCTATAGAACATGAGAGGTCCTACTACAGCAGATCTAGGATAATGCATTGGGTTCAATTCTCAAGGTGATCGAAGGCGGATACCACAAGCATATGTAGCATCCAAGTTTTAAAATAGAGAACCCATCAGTGACTTCTAGATATACGTGGAAAACATGTGAATATTTTCTATAGGATTCCTATTTGTGGATTATATATCACAATGGGGACACAACATGTACACGTGGTTGGACACATAAATAAAGAATGAATCACTATGGAGTTAATTCAATATTTTAATTAAATTAATTATAAACAAAATATTTCAGTCCTATATTATTAGTTATTTGTTCTATCCATTGAATTTTAACTTTGATTAAATTGAATTGATACAATAATTCACTGTCTTACCGATCCTAGATTAATAATAGATTATAATGATTTACAATGTTGTGTACATAGATATCTT
Organism: Viscum album; assembly: GCA_963277665.1. Lineage (NCBI taxonomy): Eukaryota > Viridiplantae > Streptophyta > Magnoliopsida > Santalales > Viscaceae > Viscum > Viscum album. The sequence continues at coordinate 475,764,168 of OY728147.1, read as the reverse complement.
GCAATTTCGCTCTTCCATGAACCTTATTGTATTATCAACCAACATTAATGTAATGTTCATAGGTTCATCAGTGGATTATAGAAGACATTTAGAAGTGTGTTTTACATAAGAGACATTATTAGCTATGATGATATTGTGTGTTGTTTAATCTATGTTTACATGGAGTGTAGAGTAATTTATCAATCTCATGGGATTGATATGAAAATGAATTTTTCATTAAAAAGAAAATCAAACAACCATGGAGAATAGAAAAATATAATAATACAATTATCATCAATCTAATAGATTGAACATATTATAATTCCACCTCATCAGTTAGTTTTGATTACAACAACCTTTATCACATTTATTTATCACTATAAACCACCCACAAGTTTATCTATCTTGTTCAGAAATAATTTTTTATATTTTTCAAATAATCACATATTATTTTTCATCATAGTATAGTTCATTACTAGTAGTATATCCTCTATGATTATTATATGTTATATATATAGTATCTACTCAAATTTGAGAGATACATGGGATACATCATGAAAAATTATGTGATTTGATAGATGAACCAAGTGATAAGAAGTAGTCCTCATTCAAAAAAATAATTTTAAAACAATTAAAATATATAGGTATCATAATTATATTCTTTCAAAATAGAAAAACCATAATCCAATGTGTATTGTTTAGGAATATCATTTCACCAACATTTAAATATAATGTCTTTTTAGTATTTTAAATATTACCTTTATGTATAATCACCGATTAAATTATGTGTTTCTAAATGGATCTATTCATCAGAAAATATACTCAGATAGAATATTGACCAATATATTTCATTATTCATATTTATTATAAAAAAACTAAGATTTTCATGATATGAAATAGAGGTGTCCATGATATTTTATCTAAAATACAGAGTAAAATATATTGCATTATGATATATTGATAAAGAATGTATTTGATCCCAGCCACCCATAATACCTTTAAAATTTTCACTATTCATATCTTATTGGGATTGAAAGATCCTCTTAGACATTACATTATCTTGAGGTAGATATGTAGTGAAATAGTTCAACATTAAAATTAAATGCAAGATGAATAATTCTCTAAAATATTTAGGTAAAAATTAGATATAAAATAGATCTAGTGAGATCCCATTACCCATGAAACATTACGAATTCTAAATGGATATATTATAAATTTAATATAGAAGAATATATTCTTCGATTAGATTAATATTTGATGAATTATTAAAGTTACCCACTATAATAAATACTGAATTATGAAAATTAAATGTTTTAGGGGGCATGATGATGAAAATAATTCTGTCATTCTCCTTTTTGGACTATAGTATGGATGATGGTTTTGGTAAGCCCTATGACATATGTCCTATTTTCATAACATTATATCATTCTTTACATCATGATATATACTCTACGATTTCACTTTTGAAGTTTCTCAACCAGAAATAGTCATCCATATATCTATATATAATCCTAATTTCAATATTAATATATAATGATGTGTTATGAAATTTATAAAATTTGTTATTATTGAAATATTATATATTTTACACACATTCCTTGTTATTTTACATAATTATTCCATTACAAACTTGGTAGTTCTTAAAAAATTTCCTAGCATCTTATATAATTCTACATTTTCATTACAAAACTCATTAATTTTCACATATATATAAAAGTGAACACTAGTTTGATTAAGTTAATATTTCTCTCCTTCTATAATTTTTTCTTCAAATTATCCTTTGATAATTAATAATTAATTTGATCATTATAGATCATAATCATAGATAATCTAGTATGATCCTTTCAACTCAACGAATCTTCCAACTTGATTACATTCCCAGACTGTTAATGTATTGAGATATTACAATTTTTAATCAGTACTAATCAAAAAATTCATTGAATATTACACATTTAATGGGTGGTAATAAACATTTATATTTTTTCTTTAGTAAATAAAACACACATTTAATTTTAATGATAATTCTTATATATCATCAATTCAAGGATTAACAGTACTAATTTTATTCATGTGTTGTTTAAATATATTTCCAAACATTTACTTTTTGAGAAAAATATGAAATCTAGATATTATTTTTCATAATAAAAGACCGCCCTTCATTCTTATATTCCTCACTATAGATTAAAAAACATGTCCACATTTTGGAAGGGTGATTATATGTGAACTAACAGATCTTCACATCAGCTCCATGATATTTTATAAATATTCGTAATACCAAAATAATTTAATCCCTTTAATGTTAATATTTCTATTCAATTATATTATTATGAGATATTGTTAAATAATCTTAAATAATTTTAACTTCTATATATTTTAGAAAAAATTATCTGATAGATTATTTGACACGCAACACCGAGCATAAATGATTTTCAAAATATTTTATCATTATATAATTTCCTTTAAAATTTTGAGTATGAATATTATTAAATAATTTATGTTATATATTTTTATGTACTAATCAATAAATTTAACTATAATTAATCAATCAATTTGAAGTAATGTAAATTTATTATTTGAAAATATATTTTCATTTAGAAATTATTTTTTATGATTTTTCTAAAAAAATTATAATTATGTTCAAAAAAACTAAGAATTATTATTTTACAGAACCAAAATAAATATCTAAATTAAAATATAAATGTTTATGTTTGTAAGAATTTAGATATATTTTGAAAAAAAATTATTGAATAATTAAAAATAATGATTTCCTAAAATTTCATTTATGGTCCTTAATTTTGTAAATATTACAGGTACAACATTTTCATAGATATGAATTTATATAAGTTACGTATTATTTATTAATATTTTCTCCCCTAAATTTCAATTTAATCAACAAATAATTTAATTTTAATATATACATTTAAATATTAAGTTTTCGTTAAAATTTTATAATGTGAGTAATATTTATCCTTTTTAATTATTATAAAATCTTCTGTATAATATTTAATTAAACAAAATCGATTTAATATATAGTCTTATAAAATAAATTTATTTTAAATGAAATTAAACATAATTTATGACCAATATAAATAGTGAAAATATTATTAATGAATAACAAAAGTTTCAGTGAAAACTATTTATTGAGGTTAAAACAAAAATAAGGCAGTAAAATTTTAGAAAAACATGAATAAGAACAATTTTATTTAATTATTGTGTCATAATATTGTATGTGTTGAGCTAATGGATGATTTGGATCATTATAGAATGTGATCAAATGTGGGTACACCATTTTCAAATAAAACATTACTACCATTCCAGTCACATCACTTATTAAAGGACATACATACTTATTTCATTATTAAAACATAAAAATATTTTGGATTAAAAATTCTGTTAACAAATAACATACTAATATTAATCACCTAATTATATAATTATTGTTTTGGTCATTACATTAATCTAGATATACAATAGGTATAATTTTGAATTCATCATCTAAGAAGATGTAAAAGTACTAACTGTACGTTTTATTTATTTATTATTAATACAACAAATATTATTCAAAAAAAATTCATATATGATAAATATTGTCTGTTTTATACAACGATGTAATTATATTAATTTAATAACAAACATCCACCTCCCATTCCATCAAATAGAATACATAATCATCATTTATATGTATAAAAGCATACTGCCATATATACTGATGTCATTCATTATAAGTCATAAAATATAACCAAATGATTTTATAAAATATTAAAAGTATACTTATAAGATAATTTTAAAATATGTACAATTTATTATTTATTATATCACATACTTTTTTTTACTTAACATTCTATGGGTTTATGATAAATTTCTCTTCTGTAAGACGGAGTGCCACATCATGACGACATGTGATTCATTTTTCACTACTATAAAACATAGAAATTAGCTAAGATTATTTAATTATTTATTGTAAAATTAATCATCAAATTAATATTTTCATGAACAATATATTGTAATGAAAATTAAATTATTTTGATTCCTTTTTTACATAGAAAAATAATAACATTATTCCTCCATGTGTGGACTTCTACATCCACGAATAGATTTTATTATTTTTTATCGCCACATATAAATTATGCTATATATAAGATTATAAAAAATAATAATATATGTAATATATTTATATATTTTTGGAAATATAAATAAATATATAAATTCATCCCATACTAACCATTGAGAAATGTAAATGTCAGTCGTGCTTATGTATGACCAAGAATATCTATGTTCCTAAAATATTACATTTATCATAACCATTTTTCATGGTTATTTTTAAAATTATATTTTATGATATAATATTAAAAACATTTAACAATAATTTTTATTTATATGTATAAATATTTACCACACTGGCAATAGTGATCACAACTAATAAATTTAAAAATACTGAATTGAATGTTCCCAAAAACCCAGATGTCGATTAAGACGAATATGTCTAAAATATGTCATTGTAAATATATATAATAGTTTTTTTGTGTATAAGTGGTTGAACATGAAGATGGTTTTTATGAAGAAAAAAATTTTATAAATGATTTTTATTCAATATTAAATGTACATACGTGGAAATTGTTTCACAATATAGTATTGTTCTTATATAACTTATACATATAATACATATTCTAGATTAATTATAATTTTATATTATGTGGTTTATTTACTATAATTTTTATATGTAATATATTAAATACTTCATAAATCATGATATTTTATTATTCAATATTAATTCATTTATACAAGTGGATTGAAATTGTTGTTACTAATTGGTAATGATTTTTTCTTCAAAAATCGCATTAAATAGGTAATAAAACTTCTTCATTGACTCAATTAGGATATGATTAAATGTGATACGACCAAAAAGTTGTAATTTATTTATTTTTTTATTTTTAATTTGTACTTATATTTTTAAAAAATATTTATTCCATTGAATATCATTTAATTAAATCATATGTCCTTTGTAAGGGTTAAGCATCCAAAATTCATTAATTGGGACATATATTTATGAAAAGAAAAACTCTTATTTATGAGGATTATATATATCCATTAAACATTTTATATCATTAAACAAATTATTTTTATGATATTTAATGTTTGATATTATGTCCTTCTTTCAAGGGGATTATGATTAATGTGTAACCAAAGTGAAAAAGTTTTTATGTAACAATCCACTTTAATTCGTAATTGATTATTTTCAGGATAATTTTTTGTAAATAATGTTGAAATATTTTCTTGATCTAAATTTAATTTATTATATTATTATTATGAATTTGTTTCAAATTTATATTATCATATTTTATTCTTATGAATTATTAAATAATCACGAATGTATATTTAATTGTTAGTGACATTAGATTTTATTTTAGATTGGCTTTATTAATATTCCATGTCCATGTTCTCTAATTTTTTATATTAAATTATTTTTATAAATAAATGCTTTCATGAATAAATTTTACATTAACTTGTATTTTCTTTGAATTTCTTTTTAAAATAAAATATCGTATCAATTTTAAAAGTATCACTTTTGAATCACATTTTAAATTGTTCTAAAATGAATGATTAATATAATTTTTAATCATGGATTTATTTTTACATATAAATCCAAATTAATTTCCTCGAGGTCCAATTTATAAGTTTCTAATGAAATATTAAATGTAAATTATTATAAAATGTTTTTGTTACTTCATTTTTTGAAAACTGGTTTAAAAATGGAATTTCATTTACCAAAAAAATTTATTCAAATAAAATTTATATAAATTTACATTAACCCCATCAATTATTTTCTTAATTACATACCAATATATATAAATTATTTACTGAAAAAATATTGATTCATTAGCTTGATGGATTATTAATGTTTCAAACGAATTGATGTTTAAATTGTTTATTTTCTATAGGATAATATTGTATCAAATAGATTGTTTTGAAACCTATTTATTTTCCACATGAACATCATGTTTCATAGATATTTTAATAGACCCATTTCTTTCCCACATGTTAACCACGTTCTATGCTATTTTTATGGAACCTATTTCAACTCCATGGGAAAAACATGTTTGAAAATATTTTTGTGGTCTCGTTTCATTTACATAGGTTTATTATGATTCAAATATATTTTTATGGAAATCGTTCCATTTATATGGCTTAATCATTGTTAAAAATATCAAACAATGTTAAAATTATATTAAGATGAATTTATTTGTATATGTACATAAATTATTACAATTATAGTGGAAAATACATAAATAATTGTTTGTGACATTATAAACCATGAATGGGTGGTTACATTATTATCCAAGTACATGTTATACCATCATTAAACAAGGTTGGGTTGTTACATTATTAATCACAGATAGATGGAACCATTATATCTCTAAAATTGAATCGGTATTCTTGATATTTATGTAAACCATATTTGTGTTTCCATTTATATTTTGTGATGTGAAGATAATGTTATGAGGTACCAATAAGTTATTTCTATTTTTTCAATGAGTCTATAATATATTTTATTATCATGAATGATATCTCATGGGAAATGATTATTTGTCCTAATTAATATTTACTCTCTTAAAGCCTTCAGGAATATTACCAGGTTTGTTTATCAAGTTATTGATGTGGATGAATATTGCAAGGTTATTCTCAACAATTTCATTTTTTATTACACCATTATAATATTAATATAATATATGATGAAGTTTAATTAATAACGATTTTTTACCATTTCTCATTATTTTTTTAAACACTTATTATGTTTCATATTCCTTATGTTCTCAATGTATTATTTAGAATTAATTAAGTCTATATGAATTTCATTCAGCTGATGTTTATGACCTAATATTGAATATGTAATGTTGTTTATAGTGATAAATAAAATCTCTTGAATTCTTGTTTTGTTTTATGAATGTTTGGTTTCAAATTACTAAAAACATTGATCATAAAAGTACCATGATAATATATATGATAAAATATTTGATTTTGATATTAATTTTTTTGGATTTAAATTATTGTTTTACCTTTATCGATATCAAAACATGGAATGTAATTTTTATGATTTCTGTACAAGGCCAAGGAGTGTGGTTTGAATTAATTTATAGTTGGTATCATAAGAATGGTTTAGAAATATTTGGATATTAATGTGTTTTAATACGGGGTTATATTATAATTTTTGGATACCATCATATGTGTGTAATATTAATTTTTATCATATGTGCAAGTTAATAGACTATCATTTAATATATTTTATGGATGAGATCTCAATGAAATATAAAAATAATTAGTATATGTTTTATTGAATTGATGTATTTGTGATACATCAATTTAATTTGAACAATTTAAATACATTGTTAGATAAAATTTTTATGTTATTTATTAACTTTTATCAATATATGATCTTTGATATTGATGAAATTTTATGATGACATGTTTTCTCATATAAAAGGACATTTAGTTGAATATTGATTTTTAAACTATGTGATTAATTTTATTTTTTGTAGAATATTTTTATAATTTTATTACTATAATATTTAACTAATGAGTGAATCGTTGAGGATAAAAAACTTTTGTATTATAATTTTATTAATATTCATTTTGATACTTGTTTGTTTACATATTGAATTACTTAATTTTAATGCTGGAAATTACTAGTTAAAGTTAGATATAAATATGTAATTTAAAAATATAAATGACTACTAATTTGTTGTGTTAACGACCCATGTGATTACAGTTTTATATATGTTATATTTATATATAGTTCTGGAATGGTTTAATTTTACCTTTCATGAAAACATGGTTCATTAAAATCTAATTTCATGTGCTTTAGGCATCATGGATTCATGTTTGAAAATATTAATGTGAGAACTAATCAGAGTGTGGTGGTAATTGATTAATAAAAATAATTATTCTATGAAACAAGAAATATCTTATTTTGAATTTAGTCCACAACTTAATGAAATTACTAAAATATAGGTAAATAATTTTGAAATAATATTTTTTTCCTATTACCAAAAATTCAAATCCAATCAATGACATTTCTAAAACACCATTGGTTTATAGTTTTGAGGTCATTGTAATTATTTTTATTGTTTATTTTATTATTATCAGTTATCTATAGCAATCTCCATCATTATTTTGGAATTAATCTTTTCTACCAAGTCCAATAATTAACATCCATCCTAAGTTCAAGTATTTGGAAAACTAATATGTGTTATCATATATGTAATTGTACATATTTATCTATATTAATGAGACGATGATTTATTATAACATTTTATGATCTGATTTTCCATAAAAAATGTTATTTCTAAATATTAAATAATTTATTTTCATGAATTTTATGAAATTGAATGGGAAAAAATTATAAATGCATGGGAGGATGTGAAATCCTGAAATTATATATATCATTTTCAGTACTATTCAAAGACAACATATATGAAAAAGAAAATATATTATCATTATATCATAACTATGAAATAGGTGTGTTTGAAATTATTAAATAATTTAGGATATATATATATATATATATATATATTCTACATGAAACAAATTAATGATAAATAATAATAAAATTAGTAATGTAATGTTATTCTTTAAAAATGATTCATTAAAAAAATTTCAATTTTGCTTAGACAAAATTATTACATGAAAATTTTAAAATGTTTAGAAAATTTACATAATTAAATTAACATAATATATTAAATTAAATTATATGTTTTTTAAATTGTATTTATTTTAGGAAAAATACTAAATTTAATATGAATAATGAAAATTGCGGAATTTTATAAATCTGTTAATTTAATAAATATTAAAAAAATTAAAACGATTAATATAAAATAATAAATTTATTAAAATTATTATTATTTGGGTTTTTAATCCACAAAATCTTTTTTAAACCAACATAATATTTTCTTTTAGAACATTTTTTCTTCTTCTTTAATAACATGATTTTTCTAAAAAATGCTTTAATGTGGATATTGAATATCTATTTTAATTAATAAAGGAAATCCCTATTTAGCAGCAATTTAATTGAAATTTAAATTTTATATATAAATAACTATTATGTTATTTTCATTCACATATTATTAATAGTTTTATTTCCAATATGAAATCATAATTACCTTGAAAAATACATTTCTCAAAAACTACATTTTCATTACATTTGTGCTATTACATTGAAATTAAATATTTCCACTGTTATGAATATAATGTGAAATCTTTTATTCTAAATTTTGAATTATAATAATTTAAATTTTATTATTTGTTCAACTTATTTTTTTATCATAATAAATTCTAAAACCCTTAAAAATAAATTATGTTGTTAAGGTAATAAAAGTTTATTCCATGAGGATAAACCAAACTGATAAGGGTAAAAATGAAATAAATCTTGTATAAAAAATAATTGATTGACATATGTTGAACTTATATAATTTAATTAATTATATTTATCAATTTTGGATCCTTTTTTAATTTAAAAAACATTGTTTCATTATTTTCATTTTGAAAATCATATGTATGCCACTCAACTCACCTATAGAAGGAAACCCAAAACTCGGTTAATCATATCGTAAACCAAATTTTTATTAGTCTATACCTACCAAAAACAAATCATAAATTCCTTAATATCATCCAATTATATTTTTAATTGACAAAAATCGATTATTCAAATTATTTTGGTATAATCAAAAATATATGGTATTGGAAGCGGAATAAAACCTAAATATGCCTTTGTTTATATATTTATTTTTATAACACTATAAAATATTCATAAACATTGATAACATGATAATAATTTTATAAAAAATATATTTATTGTTCTTTATATTTATTTAAAACATATATCCATCTTTTATTCCATCAAATATGATAATAAACCTTTATTTGTGTGTACGGTGCACTATCTCCTCACAAACCAATGTCGATAATTTTCCATCATTTTTTCTCAAGAATCACTATAAATAAAGAATTAAATATATATATTTATATGATACATACAATAAATTTATATTTATTGAGTTATGATTACAAATATTCATTTTTTCGTTCTATTCGTTGAGGTAGAGGATAAAATATCACGTCTATATAACAAACAACTACATCATGAAACTATTTAATTAATTATTAATATATTTTTTACATGGAATTAAATAATGAAAATTTTAATTAATATATATGATATAAAATATATAATTACAATTTTCAGGAAAAATTTATCATATGAAAATACAATATATATTTTTAATTTTCAAATTCAAACATAATAACATTGTTTGTGTATATGTAGACCACCACCTTGATGATGTGATGTGATTATTTTTTCATCACCACATTCTAATAATTATATATATATTATAACATAATGATATTAAATGGTAATTTTTTTAATGCTTATTTGTTTGTATTGAACAAAATAACAGATACATAATTCCAAAATGATAATTTAAAAAAGGAAATATTACTCAAGCATACATACATACAACCACCACCAAGAACATAAAAGTGTATTGCTTTTATAAAAAAGTATGATTAATTTTAAAAAGATCAATTATGATTAAATATAATAATTAAATCATGATTATTTTTATTATGGATATAATGTAATTAAATTGTACATATGGACACTAGTTAAAGGTTTTATCCATCTCACTTTTACTTCTATTAGACTAATAATGTATTACAAAAAATTATGTGGTGTATATATTATACACATTACATTAATATCATATGTGGAAAATAAAATATTGTAATTATATTTAAATATTATTTAATTTATCCAATGATGTAAACATCAAAATTATTATGTTTAAAATAGTTTCTTTAGAAAATTTCTTTTTGCAGGGTTATAACACAACATTATTGAATCTGTCATCATATATTTATTTTTTAATTTATCTATAAAATTATTTTTATGTATTTAAATTTATTTCTGTGATTTTTAATTTTTACACATAATATAGCATTTTATTAATAATTAGTTCTATTGAATGATCATGTAAGGGATTAATCATTCCAAAATTCATTTATTGGTACATATGGTTATGATATAGGCATATATTATTTTTTATTTGTACTTACAGACCTATGAAATGTTATCTCATAAAAATAAGTATGTTATTTATATTTAATGAAAATTTTAAGTTATTCTTTCATGAGGATTATAATTTAAGAGTTACAATAGTATAAATTTTTTCATTCTATAATCTCCATTCTATTATAATTTTTTTATGTTCTAGTTAGTTTTGGATAATGTAATGTGATATAATTATAATTAACAACAAATCATTTATTTTATTTAGTTACAAATGTTCCACAAATGTTTAATTTCTATTTCCTTCATTTTGATTATATAAACTCAATAAATTCATAATTTTGTGAGACTAATCATGTACATTATTTCAGATCTGCTATCATTATCATCCATGTCCTTATTTTCCATGAATACTAATATATTTTTATCATAATAAATAATTTATTTCATAATGATATTTTATATGATCAGTTACCTAATTTTGAATTGTTTTAGAAGAAATATTCACTACAATTTTTATTGTGTCACTTTTCACTCATATTTTAATGGATAATTGTATGGAATGTGTATTTTTAACATTTAGGAAGTTACCATATTGTACACCCATAATGTATCATAATATATCATTATATTACTTTATATTTTAATTTTGATTTAAAAAAATTTATTTATTCATTACTATTTAAATTTTATGTTTTAAAAAGACATTTTTCAAATGAAATAGTATTTTTATGAAAAAAATTGTTTTAATTATTAGTAATAGTTTTTACATGATATTAAAAAATCATTGGAAACACTCATACACTAATGGAGATAGTATAATAACTTTTCAGACTCATTATTTATATGGATGTATAAATATTTTTTCAAATATAAATATATTATACCCATTTTTTCCATGTGTAAATCATCCTTAAATATATTATATATGAATAATTTTTCATTTGGATGACACGATTACAATTCAATGCGATTTTCATAGAGAATATTTATTTTATAATGGTTAGTCATGTTTTTTGTTCTTTTTATAGAAAAAATTTATTTCCATGTGTTAATTATATTTCATTATATTTTTATGGATCATGATTCATAAAAAGGATATCCCAAGTATTCAATGTCATTGTTATTGAAAAATTTATTTCCTCTAATTTAATAATGTTATAGAATTAATAATGAATTAATAATGTTTTTATAATGAAATTAATTATTTATGTAAATAACTCAATATACATTTATTTGAAATTGATTATTAGGATAGGTTGTTCAATTATAATAAATCGACTTGTGGTTATTTTATTTATCATAAATGTGTTTTCAAATGATTATACAAGTCTAGGTGGTTATGTTATGGACCATGTATTGGTGGGTTGGTTATATCACTCTAATGTGATGGTTACTCTATAGATGGATTTCAACCATATTGGTTATCCCGGTTGTAATATGTGATGTGTATAAAATGTTCAAAGACACCATCATGATTTCTGTATTCTTTATATGGGTTTATAATATTAATTTTGTTAAATATTGATTACCCATGGATCATGATTATAGATTATGTTGAATCGTTCACCATTTATAGACATATTTTATGTTTTAATGTTTGTTGAATTTGGTATTTATGGGTAAAAATATTCATATATTATGATCAAGAAATTTTATTAGGTCATCATACCCTTATTCTCTCCTTATACTGACTTATGATATATAATTTTTATTAATTATATTTTCTCTTATTGGGGATTTGGGACAGCAATCATATGTATCATATTCCCTCAGTTATCATGGATGATATAGAATAAATTATGTTTACAATATTATCACAAGGATGATTTTGATGGCATAATTTGTAATATTAAAATTTGGGTACAGTGGTAATTATACTCTCTGGGAATATCATGTATTGTGTATGTTGGATTCTTTCCTACTTATCTAAAATGGTTACCCTAATAGATGTTTGAAAATGCTTTTCGTCCAATGTTTCATATTTTATATTTTATGTTTTGGATGGTGAAAAATGTACCACATTCATTAATAAAAATTCCAAAAATGAAATTTTGATAATTATATTATTGGATAAAATATTTTGGGTTTTGGGATAATATAACAATATATATCCAATGAAATAAAAATATCTATCTCAGTCAATGTGGTTGGTCATTGAAAAATTTTAATTACATCTATCCATTGAGGTTTACTATTATAATCCACAGATCTTCCCATGTCCCATGATTGACACATTCTATATTAGTTATTTGAACATCCTAAATTTGGCACATGATTTCTCTTTCACTATGGCATTCCTCACATTTATCAAGTGACCTTAATTCTCTTCTAGTATCTTATAATATATATTTATGTAATCTAAAAAAGGTGACAAATTTATTAGTGTATTATAAGATGACTCTAATCATTAAGTCCTTAAATAATGTGGTGGAATTAGAATGTCCTTATTTAATCATGATGAATTAATAATGATAAATAATCACATATATGGTTATCTTGTTTATAACAAAAAAATCAACATCAAATGATTATATTTAGAATGAAATTTATTTTGGTAATTCTATTTATCTCCTCATATTTGATCATGTAATTAACCAATATGGGGCATATTATACTTTTCCATGATCATGGTTTTTATAAATTTCAAAATAATTCAATATTTCATAAACCTAATAATTTAGTTATCCATGAAAATGAGCCTTATAATTATTTATCCTCTATCCATTGAAATAATAAAAATAAGAATTGTTTGAAAAATAATAAATAATAAAATGATATTATATAATCATGAGAATAAATTAGAGGAATTCTTAATCATGTAAAATTTTCACAAATTTATGACTCCATAGGTTAATCTAGATCATCGATTTTTTTATATATTAAAATACATTATACTAATTTATAAAAAAATATTCAAATTATTCCTATAATTTCGTACTGGATTTTTAGAAATTTGTTCAATATTAGGCCCACTCATCATTAATCAATGACGACAGAGATAATTTTAAATCAACATATTTTACAGTCATTATCCCTAAGTGAATATATCAGTAATGGAATTAAAAATATAGAATCTAAATAGGGATAAATTCTATATTAAAATGGTAATACTTCCATTACCATATATTATGAAGTTAAATTATTATTATTGTTACACAATGAATTCTCACTGTTTCGTTAATAAAATAATCCAATAATAATTGTATTGTTCTCTATATCCATATAAGGAGAAAAAATAAGTACATGAAAATATAGTAACATTTTATTTGAGTATATAATACATCTCACAACAATAAATTCTCATGAAATGTTATCGTTTAGGGCATTTTGATATTTTATATAGAATGATCAAATTTATTTACTTGATTTCAACATCTCAAATAAATTTCATCTAACAAACTAAAAATGATACATATACATATAAAAATTAATAGGGGAAATGAAAAAAATGTTTTTGTTATCATGAATAATGGAAAATATATTTGTAATAAAAAATTCATAATTTATTAGAGTGAAGAATCATCATTAATGAATCATGTTCTATGAGAACATATCATAAGAAAATAAAATAATTATAGAATACAAAAAACCATATATCTTCATTATTCAATAATTACTCCCAAAAAAATAATTGTGTAGAATTATCAATCCCTATTTTATCTTTTCATTATTCAAGGTTCACTCCCATGAAAATATCAGTAGAAAATATCACTTATTATACTATGTTAACTCCAAATTAATGTCTCTATTACCATATGAGATTTTAATATTTAACAAATGCATTAGTTGTATATATAATTTAATTTAAATAAATCTAATAATAAAAATATATGTATGTTTTCTATATGATCGTAAAATCTTCATCATACCATAATATCATAAACAGACATAACAGAACCATGATTCATAAAAACATTCTTCTATGTACAACCCATTTAAAATAAATGGGCATTATTTTTATTTCAACTTAACAAAACGAAATGAGTTTCATAAAGTGATCCTTAAATCATCAACATCTTAATAAATTATAAATATTATGTTTTATTTGATACAAAATATTATATCCCTTATTAATCATTACAATCCCAGAATTTTTATTTCATAGATGAAATATATATAAAATATTATTTTATTATTTCATTGAAAACATGGAAAATATTCAATTATATCAGTATATTTTAAAAATGGCAATTCATAGAAAATAGGGAATATTAGTTTCATTGTACTAAAAAATAAATACATAAAAAATATTTATCAAAAAAAATATTAGTAGTGGTTATGGGAATATATTTTCAAAATAAATACATTTATATAGATAATCCCAATAACAATTTTTTATAATTTAAAAATCTACATGTTAAAATTTTTTATTAATATTAGGATTAATACCATTTAGATAAATTCATATGTATCAGGATTTATATTTATAATAAATATAATTTCGATCTAAAAAATCATGGAATTTAATTATTATGAAATGGCATGGTGGTAAATTTCAATTAGAAGAAGTGAAAAAAATGTATGGTTTTATTTAAAAATTATATTATAATTAATTGAAAGAAAATATATTGGAAAATGGATCAATTATGAAAATCCATGAATTACTATGGTATTAAAATATATATTCAATTTAATGGATATGTATCATAGTGTTTCCCACTACATAAGTTTAACATAGACAATCCAATAAAAATGAGGCTGTAATTTTAATATCTTTCCTCAAGCCACATATCAAATCATCAACATCCATACCACCATATTAATAATTATATATTAATAATAAATTAAATTTATAAAAAAATTCATACATAACATTAAATATATAATTCTATTCAAGGTATAATTATCCATCTATAAATAAGTTCTTAATTAAAATTATTATTCACTTGAATATTGAATCATTTTTCATGAAATATTCAAGTTGATTCTTCCATTACAGTAAAATTGATATTGAATTCATTGAACGAATGAAATAAATAATAAAAAATGTATCATATTTATTCAATATATACACTTTTTGGATCGTCGATATAAAGTAGTGATGGAAATTGAATTATATAACTTCTTGGAGCTAACAGTGACAAGTATGCGCCTGTGATATATTCATTTTTCTATAGATTAAATGAAAAACATTTAAATAATAATTCACTAAAATCTATTTAAATTATATCACATATATATTATATATTAATTATATATATCCTTATGAACGTCCATTTGACGTGAAATTGAAGAATAATCACATAACTTTTTTTCATATGGTTGTACACACGTACGTATGAGTGAATATATTATTTTTCATTTAATGATTAAGTTATAGAAAAAATATTTCTTTTAATCACAAAAAATATAATTATATTTTGTTTGGTTTGATAAAATTCCTGATTATATCCTTATTTTTATTAATAGGGACCGTGACAAATCCCCCATTTTTAGTCTTTTGTAAGTTTCTTTTGGGGCCTGTTTGTTTTTGGAGTGGCTTGTTTCTTTTTCTTCAGGTTGGCAGTAGAGCTTTGCTCTGTCGAGTTGCTGTGGTTTCCCAAATTCTGGGATTCAGTGTGCTGATCTGGAGCAGGCTGGAGTCTGCAGAGTAGCTGGCTTCATTTGGTTTCCCAAATTCTGGGAATCAGTGTGCTGTTTGGAGCGGGCTGGAGGCTTAGTTGCTGGCTTCTTTTGGTGGAAGGATGGCTTTTTTGTTGCTGTTTTTGGCTAATAAAGGCCAGGGCTGATGGATATTCTTCTGTCCTGGAGATATCTTTCTTGATCCGGCTTTGATCTTCTTTGGCGGCATTGGTGGCCTCATCCCATAGCCCACCCTTTTTATTGGGTGTTTGTCGGCTTTGGTTTCTTTCTTTTTCACATTAACCATTTTTATGGTTTTGGTGTTTTTTGTTTGTATTTTTCTTGTTCTGTTTTCTTTTTTCTTTAATAAATTTCCATTATTATAATATAATTATAAGAAGACATAAAAATTAAAAATTTTTGTTATAATAATTAACTCCTCTTTGAGAAACCTTATTTAGAATAAAAATTAATCCATTAAAGGATAGTATTAATTTAATTAATGAAGCTATAGAATATTGTTAAATATTATAATAATATAAGTTATATTTCCCTGATCAATTAATTTTTCTATTGTGGTAGGTAGAATATAAGAGAAGTGGTTCCCCTGTTCAGGTGAGGGGAGTGGGAATCCTTAATAATTCAAACAATTTTATTAATAAAAATAATTATTCATGTTCGTGTTGATCTAATGTACCAATTATTTGTATAATATAATTTAGTGTCCTTATATAAACACACATAAAATTTTATATACAATATTGGTGGAATTTTAATACTTATTCTGTATTCAACCCTCAATAAAAACAAATTTTACAATAACCATGGGTATTTAACTTATTAACATTAATAACAAAATTATAAATTGACGTTGGGTTCTAAAACAAATGTGGACATATATATATATATATATTATACATTTAAAATTTACAATATCAAAATCAAAGTTTAAATGTTTTATAAAATCTATATTATACTTGTGTAATAAATTTAAAATAATTATTTCATAACAATAAAATTGATTCATTTGTTAAAAGAATATAAGCATGAAAAAAAATTCAAAATTATTTACAATAAAATAATAATTAATTAGTTAATTGAAGATAATTTTTAAAAAATTTATCAGTATATCACTAATTGTACATTCCAAACTTAATATTAAATGAAAGGTCTAAAAAAGTTTTTAATATTTAAAAAATATAATTTCATCTCAAAAAAGTCAGTAATGTGTTCTAAAATTCAAAATAATATTTAAAAATAATACAATTAACACGTTAAATCTTTAGTTGGTTCAATAAAACAAAAAAAATAATGATGAATACTTTAGAGTGATATGGATGCCTTCCCTCATATATTTAACCAAATTTTTCATGTATTACCATTACTGAACTGAAAAATAATTACAATTGTTACATATAATAATGAACATTTATGAATAATAATTATTTTAGGATATTAAACAAATTACTTCAATTTTTTAAATTCTAATTTAATGATTCATATTTTTGAAATCAATGAAATAAATTTTAATATAAATTTATAAAATAAAACGAATTTTTTTATAATTATTATTTATAATCATATAGAATAAATTAATCATTCTATAATTTAATTTAAAAAAAATTATGTTAAAAAATATATTGATTAATAATATTTATAATTTTACAAAATAATTCATCAATAGATATTAAATAAATGTATATTGAATAAAATAAATTTCATACATAATGATTGTAGTAATATAATACATTACTATTTCAAAATCATTTATTTTAATTGATATGTAATTAATTATGAATTAATTAATTTTATTGATGTGTATAAAAAAATCATAATTTATTACAATATTTCATTATTAGAAATCCAACAAATTAGATATAACTATCAGAAGAGATAAAAATATTTTAAATAAAAATTGCCATTTTTTTAAACTCAACTTTTCTTGTAAATAATGATATCAATGAAATAATTTTTATTTGAATATATATATATACTAAAATTATTGTCTACTATATGATTCACGTTTTTTGAAGTAGGGGGTGTCATATGGTCTAATTATCATGCTATAAAATGTGCAATTATTGATCATCAACTAGATAACTCTTTTGTTCGGAGATAAGAGAAAATTTTATATCATTAATCTAACATTGTTTCTTATAAAACGATTCCCATAGTTATTATACTGTGGTTATTAAATTTTGTTAATTAATATTATTGTAATCATGAATCATAAGAAATATAATAATGTTATTATGACACTATGAGTCTAGATTATAAATTTCATTATTAGAAGATATAATAATAAGGTAGGGAGAATTATGATTTCATGGAGGTTCACTTTTGGGACCATTAGTGACTATCCTTATTTGATAGAGTATATCATCAAGGAATTTCATATTTTCAACTAGTTTTATCATCCTATATGTTTATATCTAAAAAATATTTATTCTAAATAAATTTTTATAATTCATTTGGAATACATAACCAATTTCAGTGGTTTATATAGTGAAATTATTATGTATCATATTGATATATTATTTAGTGGATAAAGTTTTTTATTTTAAGACGTCATTTATAAAGGTGATTATGTTTACACTACTAGAATGCAAGGTTATTCATTATATTTGAAATTGATCATGAAAATTATTATCATTGATCTATTTTATAGTACTTCAGTAATTTTAAATGGGATCATTTAAATTAATGAAGTCTTATTTTGTGTAATTAAATATTCTGTTGAATGGAAAATGGTGTCAATAGGGGTTTCCATTAAAAATGGGGTTATAAGAATTTTTTGTTCAATGAAATTACAAAATAATGATTCTGAATCTAAAATGGGTTTTCAAGAAATCAAGTTATAATATATATCCTTCATAAAGGATTTTTTATTAATTGTGAAAATGTTTGTCTAATTTTTTGGACCACAAATCCTGGAAACCTATAGTGAATTTTATTATGCACTAAAGAAGTACATTGTGAGTGTGGAACAAAATGATATTATCATTTCTATGCTGATAAGACATGGTAAGACAATTTCTTATTATGATTTAGTTTTATAAATGATTTTTCATTGGATCTCTTAGATATGTTTTACATTATCTGAGATTCCATTAGTTATTATTGTTCGAGGTATCATTGTTGATTTGTTCTTTGATTATAAAATTAAATCATGTATATTGTTTTATTATATCCCAATGTTTATCTTTTATTAACTTTTTATCATATTTATTTATTTATATATATTAATTTTTTATAGAATCTAACATTTTTTGATTGAAAATTTTTTTATATAGAATAAATTTATTAAACATGTTTTCTTTCATACCTTGATCCCAGGTTTTCATCGTTGGAGTCATCATATATATTTATGTTGTTATAATAATATGAAAAATTATTAAACCTTTTATATTCCAATGGGCGTATGATTCGTGATGTTTTAACATACATTTATTTATAATGGTGTTATGTCACATGATGAAATCTGTAAGTTGATGGTATATTTTGGTGGTTTTGGATAGTGGTTATGGATGGTCATAGGTAGATCGGGATTTGATTAAGTTGTATGATCCACATTCATGTTCTAATTAGTTTTACATATTCATAAATATTTTATTCTACATATTTATGTTATCGTGTTATAAATAATTAATGTTATTTGTTGATTTATTTGTGAAATACTTCCTATTGTTTTGTATGATGATACATAAGTTCATATCACTACTATAAGGCAATTGGGATTTCAATTTTAGGATTTTGGAATGTCAGTTTAGCTAATGTGATAGGTCATCCAATGATAGTTCATTAAAATTAAAATGATTAAAATATTTTTCTTAGTCATATAGTTATAATTTATATGTGTGCTATAAGGAAGAGGATTCGAAACATTATAATGGTGTATATGAGGATAAAAAAAATTGAATGGTTTCAAATATTTTTTTAAGAAATTTTCAATGTGATAATATATATGAAATAGAAACAGAAATTATATTTTATATAATTATATTTTTTGTACTGAAATATTATGAATATATAATTAAACCAAATATTAATCAATGAAAAAATAAATTAAAAATAGAAAATAAATTAAGGTAAAAAATAAAGAAAATAAATAATTTCTCACTTGTTGGATGTGTGAAGAAATTTCATATTCAGATATATAATCTAATACTATGAAAGTGGCCATTAACCTATACATAATGGTTACTACTTATTGAGTTTTCTTTTTATAGTTTTCGATTGGACTAGGATTCCAATAATTATTTTATTTCTGAATTACATTGCTTAAATGTATATAAGTTGTAATATTAGTAAATTTGATCAATATATCAATAGAATAAAAATTTTATATGATGAACTAAAATTAATAAATATGATTTATATTTATGAAAACTATAATCTTAATTATTAAATTTAGATACATTAGAATACCTCTCTAGCCATAAAAAAAATTCTTCAAATATATTTTATTTTATTTTTAGAATTCACAAATTGTATTATTTCTACTGTTATGTATTTTATATTCTAAATTAATGAACAATTTTCTTGTGAATTTTCTATTAGATTCTAGTACCTTTTGATACATAATAATGGAATAATATAAAAATATTCATCTTTTATATTATATTTTATTACATTATATCAATAAATATTTTTTTCCAAAAATAAAATGACTAATACAATTGTACACAAATCTACGTGTGTATAATAATTATATAATTTTTTTCATGAGAAATGACATTGAATCATCGTGTAAGATACACTTTAAATGGTTTTTGGTTGGTAAAATCATATTTTTGAAGGAGAAACAAATTTATACTTAACTAACGATGGTATGGAAGAAAAAATGTTTTTATTGTAAACATTAATGTAAGGGTTAATGGTTATGGTCAAAATTTTTTGTTAACTCTATTATTATTATTATGATTATCATTTTGTTTCATTATGTTTACATACTAATTGAATTAGTATTCTTTGTTATGTGACATTGAAATTATTTTTAAATATCTGAAGAAAATAAATTTCATATTATTTATAATAAATTTAATTCATTTTATGAAAAATGTTAATATATTAATAGCTCTACTAGCCTTAAAAAATAATGGTCCAATATAATATTTTTTAAATTGTATTATTGAAAAATTAAAATTTATGAAATAATTAATTGAATCTATAGCTACTGAAATAGTAAAATTATTTTAATACCCTCAATAATAATGATAATATAACACATATATGTTTTCCATTAATGAAATGAATGCATTGAAATGAGTATTTGATCATTTATACATGTGAGGACTTTAATAATTCATAAACTATTTCATTTAGATTTATATATTAGTTAATGGAAATTTATTAAAGAAAAAAGAAAACAGAACAAGAAAAATACAAACAAAAAACACCAAAACCATAAAAATGGTTAAGGTGAAAAAGAATGAAACCAAAGCCGACAAACACCCAATAAAAAGGGTGGGCTATGGTATGAGGCCACCAATGCCGCCAAAGAAGATCAAAGCCAGATCAAGAAAGATATCTCCAGGACAGAAGAATCTACATCAGCCCTGGCCTTTATTAGCCAAAAGCAGCAACAAAAAAGCCATCCTTCCACCAAAAGAAGCCAGCAACTAAGCCTCCAGCCCGCTCCAAACAGCACACTGATTCCCAGAATTTGGGAAACCAAATGAAGGCAGCTACTCTGCAGACTCCAGCCTGCTCCAGATCAGCACACTGAATCCCAGAATTTGGGAAACCACAGCAACTCGACACAGCAAAGCTCTACTGCCAACCTGAAGAAAAAGAAACAAGCCACTCCAAAAACAAACAGGCCCCAAAAGAAACTTACAAAAGTCTAAAAATGGGGGATTTGTCATGGTCCCTATTAATAAAAATAAGGAGATCATCAAGAATTTGATCAAACCAAACAAAATCAACACCATTAACACCTTTATTAGCCAGACCATCAGCAACAGAATTAGCTTCCCTATAAACGTGAGTGATAATATGATTCAAAGAAAAAAGAGACTCCAAACAATTAATCCAGCGATTAGTAAGCTTCCAGGACAAGTGATAAAAACCCATCCTAATTGCAGAAACAACAACAGAAGAATCACTCTCAAACCATAAATTATCCCAACCACGCTGCACAGCTTGATCAATAGCAACAATAATGCCAAGCATTTCGGCCTCAAGTGAAGAGGCAAAGCCACAAGAACCATGAAAACAACCAAGGACATCCCCTTTATGATTCCTGAAAACAACACCATAACCAGAATGCCCCGGATTGCCCCTAGAAGCACCATCTGAATTTACTTTTATCCAACCAAAAAAAGGTTCCTTCCATAGAACTTCTAAAGTACCACGCGGAGGCTTGAAATTACCCTTAACACCTATCCTGTTCAGAACGGACAAATTATGAACCGAGTTAAAGCAAAAATGCTTCCTTGGAATAACAACATTACGTATAGCACCAAGAATAGCGGATAAAACCCCACTAACCGAGAAGGAAAATTTATCATGAATCATCTTATTTCGAGCAAACCAAATAAAATGAAGGAGTTCAGAAGCAGCGACTCTAAAAAGATCCAACAATTGGGGAGAGAGCGAAATAGAATTCCAGCTTTGAAGGAAATGATGAATTGAAGACATATTAGGCATGGGAATTTCAAAGATATCAAAAACAGCCTTCCACATTGAAGAGGCATTGACACAACTAATAAACAAATGATCAATATCTTCCCTATGTTGATAACAAAACACACACGAAGAGCAGAGAGAGATGCCACATTTCTGAAGGAAACAACCAGTAGGAAGTTTCCCATGAGCCAATCTCCAGGTAAAAGAAGACCGAGAGGGCCTAATAAAGTTCATATGAAGATCCCTCATCCATTTACACCCTATATTGCAAGGTAAAGAATGACAATAAAAATTTTTAGAAGTCAACAGGCCATTAAAAGCAGGTTCCCAAGCCCAAAAATCCTCTCTGTTAGAGAAACAGTAACTATTGATAATAGTAACAATATGATTAGGGAGACCCCCCATATTATCAAGCTGATCCTTAATCGTAGCATCCATATCAACATTAAAATCATCATCCAACAAGGAGTCAGCTAAAGGACATCCAGTCCAATTGGCCTTCCAAAAGGATAAAGACGAGTTCCTTGAAACAAGCCATCTGGCATGAGAGTCAATAGAAGAAAAGATGTATTTAAAAGCCGGCCAAACAGAAGAATCCAGATAATTAAAAACTCCATTCCTGAGCCTATCCCTAAATTTATAGCGGAGAAAGTCCAGAGACTGAGATTTATCATTGACAAGCCTCCAAATGAACGAGGCCAGTAAAGAATCATTAAACACCTCAAGATTTTTAATACCAAGACCCCCAGCATCATAGGGTTTACAACAATTATTCCAAGAAACAGTAACTAATTTCCTCTCTGAAATATTTCCACTCCAAATAAAATTTTTAATAGAAACGTTAATGCTTTTGATAAGAGAGATCAGCCACTTATAAATCATGAAAGAATAAACAAACTTAGATATGATAACAGCTCTAACCAAACAAACCCGACCAGCCAAGGAAAGGGACTTACCCTTCCATGTAGCAAGATGACGTCTGATTTTATATACAATATCAGAAAAATAACAAGCTTTAGGCCTCCCCCAAAACATAGGAACACCTAAATACGTAAAGGGAAAAACACCTTCATGAATACCCAAATCCCTAATAATGCCATTCTTCCTAGAAATAGGAAAATTCCTTCCAAAATAAACAAAGGACTTGTCCCAGCTAATCTCTTGCCCAGAGACATTTTCATAATGCAAAAGGGAACGCTTAATATTTTTAATATTCCTCTTATTCCCTTTAGTGAAAAGAATAATATCATCCGCATAAAACAAGTGAGTGGGAGCAACAAAACCTCTACCAGCACTAATAGAATACAGATTCCCATTACCAGCCATAATAGAAAGTAATCTACTAATGTTGTTGTAAAATTTAATGAATTATTATTATTTTTGTTCGATATTTTTTAAATATTATAAATTTTTTAATAAAAATGGCTATTTTAATTGAAAAATATGGTCATTAAATGTTTTAATTGAATAATTATGTGGATAAATCCGATTAATTATATCTTCTTAGAGAAGAAATTAGAAATCAAATTTTTAAATAAAACCAAAATGAACCTATTATGGTGGATCATATACCCTATATGATCTATATAATACTAAGACATACATGTTAGGATCGGGTAGTGTTTCACATGTTGTGGGAAGCGTCACATGGCTCGTGATTTTCCAACCTGACGATCGGATGATAAACAGGCGATCGAAGGACCACCCATACAGAGACAAAGATTAGATTGATGTGGTCCGCATGGAGTAGGAATACGTGGAAGAGGAGCTGGTCGTGCAACTGTTGGTGGACGACATTTCGAGTTTTAACTGTCTCCACCACCGGGAGGTCCACCCCAACAGCCAGGAGCAGGTGGAAAGTCAAGAGATCTACTCCAGGCAGCTGAGGCATATAATAATAGCGCTATTAAGATAATTCAAGATACGGTCTGTGTCTACTCCACCATAGATAAAGTTGTTATAGACATATGTTCTAGTCAATCTTTCGTTTCCATTGCCCTCGTTCGGAGCACGGGGATTTTGGTGGATCCATTGGCTCTATCCATACTGCTACAGACTCCTACTAGAGAAGACTCGATGATTATGAACTAGTTACGGCAATGTGAGATTACTCTAGGAGGTAAGAGTTCTGGCTTGAATCGCTTAGTAGCGGCGTCGAGGCCTTACGACATCACCATGGGTATGGACTGGTTATGTACAGTCCACGATCAGATCGACTGTATTAGGTGAAAAGTGTGGTGTTTTTGAATGGATGGGACCATGATTACATTCATCGGTGAGAAGGGAGCCCTTTCATCACATGATAGACTTTATTAGAGGAGGGTTCACCTGATCACTCATCAGTTGGCTTGCCATACCCTCAGAGTAGCTGAGAAGTAGAGTTTGACCTATCTTGTAATGGTGGACTAGTATGTTGATGTTTTCCCTGATGATTTTCCAGGACTACCTCCTCACAGGGAGGGGGATTAATACTTTGACCTATACCCTGGGGCGACACTGATATATACACCAGCATATCATATAGCTCGGGCAGAGTGTTTCGAGTTGTGGGTACAAATAAAGGACTTGAAGGAGAAGGGATTCATCTAGCCCATTGTTTCTCACTAGGCAGCCCCAATTTTGTTCTCCGTGGAGGAGGATAGGAGCTTGAGGCATTGTGTCTACTACAATCACATAAACCATGTATCTGTGAAGAACAAGTACCCACCCTCGTGGATTAATGACCTCTTTTATCAGTAAAAGGGAACACGATGGTTCTCAAAGATAGACCTCACATCAGGCTATCACCAGCTCAATTATTGAGATGAGGATGTGATGAAGATGACATTTAGATATCGGTACGACCACTATGAGTTCATGGTTTGGATTTTGTCATAAACAATGCTCCAGTAGTGTTCATGGGATCATGAATAGGATTTTCTAACCATAATGAAATCGCTTTGTCATAATCTTTATCGAAGACATTCTGATCTGCTCGACTAATGAGAAAAAGCATGCCTACCATTTGCAGGTAGTAATGGACATAATCATAGAGCACCAGCTTTATGGCAAGCTCTCAAATTTCCAGTTTTTTTTACGAGATGTTCAGTTCATGGGACACATCATCATGGATGATGGATTTGTTCTGGATCTAGTGAAGATTGAAGCAGTACATTCTTTGGAGCCACCCAGGCGTGTGACGATGGTATGACGTTTCCTGGGTTTGGCTGGTTACTACCAGATGTTCTTTCCAGAATTCCCCAATGTTTCTGTTCCACTATCATCCTTTAAGAATAATGGGAAACCCTTTGTGTGTTCGAAGAGATGCTAGTAGAGCTTTCAGAAGCTAAGGAAGAGGCTGACTGGTGCCCCCCTCCCCACATCATGAGGCTTCTAGAGGAAGGTGTAGTGTATATAGCCTACTGTGATGCATCAAGGACCATACATCAGAGTGTCTGGATGTAAGAGCGAGTAGTGGTCACATATGTTTCTCGGCAGCTAAGATAGCACGAGAAGAACTATGCTACCCATGACATGGAGTTAGCAGTAGTGGTCATTTACATGAGGATGCGGGGACAATATCTGATGAGTGAACATTCTACCATGTAATCTAATCACAAGTGCCTCAGGAATATCTTATCTTAGAAGGACCTGAAACTGAGACCGTAGCGATTTCTTGAGTTCCTCCCAGACAATGAATATGATATAGTCTATACTCCTGTAATGGGGAATGTTGTAGAAGATGCACTCAGAAGGATATCCTGTATACAACTGCCTTGTGAGGCGACAGAGTAGCTGGCCGCTTTGCAGATATCCTTTTTTGATCGATATAGATCAGCTTTCAATCAGTCCCTTACTTCCACTCCTACACTTCTTCAGCGAGTCTTGGTGGCACAACATGGGGATGCTGACTGCGAGAAACGACATGCTAAGATATCCACAGGGCAAGAACCTTATGGATTTTCTGAAGTTGGGGAGTACATCATCCTCTTCAGAGGACGTACTATGGTACCAATGTCACATTAGGATGATGTGTATAGGGAGTTCCACATGTCCCCATTAATTGTATAACAAAGAGTGGAAAATATGTACCAGTAACTTTGACAAAAACACTGGTGGCCATGTATGAAGAAGGCAGTAGCAGAGTTTTTCTCACGATGCCTCACCTTCCAGCTAGTGAAGGCGGAGCAATAGGTACCATGAGGCCTGGTTCAGCCTTTATAGGTCACAGAGTCGATGTGGGATGGTATATCCATGAACTTCTTGATAGGACACCCACGTACTTCCATGGGACACGACTCAATTGGGGTTGTCGTTGATCGACTCACCAAGTCGGCCCACATCCTAACGATCATAGAGAAGGGTTATGTAGAGAGAATGTGATTTCTTTTTGTGCATGGGATTTTGTGGATACATGGAGTACCATCATCTATTATCTTTGATAATAACACATGGATTACTTTTCAGCTATATAATGGGTTGGAATATTCTTTTGGGATACAACTCCATCTGAGCACCGCCTTCCGTCCTCAGACGGATGGCCAGTCTGAGCGGTCCATTCAGACTCTCGAGGGCAAGATGCTTTCTTGGGTCATCGAATTCAGTCGCATCTTGGAGGATCACTTATCTCTAGTGCGGTTTTCATACCACAACACCTATCACTCTATAATAGAGATGACACCTTTTGAGGCGTTATACAGATGACCTTTCTTATCACTTTTGTGCTAAAATGAACTTGGGGAGTATGGACCAGTGGGACCAAAGATAGTATAGGCTACCACAGAAAAGGTATAGATCATATAGGAGAAGATGAAGACTGCACAGAGAAGATTGAAATCATATGCTGATAGAAGACAGAGACCTCTATAATTCAAAGACGGTGACCACAACTTTCATCGGGTCTCACCTTGATGAGTACTATAAAGATTTGGCTGAGGCAGAAACTTTTCTCTGAGAATCATTGGAACGTTCAGGTCCACCGCAATGTTGGCGAGGAGGCTTACTGTTTAGATATACCACCTCAGTTGCTCTGGGTTCACGATGACTTCAACGTATCTCATTTGAGGAGATACGTGCATGACCCTTCCCACATCATCATCCATGGAGAGTTGGACGTCAAAAATGGGGATAATTTCATGGAGTTTCTAGTGGATATAGAGGATCGATATGAATAGGTCCTACGTGGATAGTCGATACATCTGGTGTGCGTTCGCTGGCCGCACGAGAATGTCTAGGAGAGCACATAGGAGGGGGAGGCTCAGATGTGTGCTCAGTAACCCCACATGTTTTCATAGTTCAGGTTATAGCTTATGGGGATGTAAATCCCTGAGGTGGGGAGATTGTAATGACCCAAAAATTCAGTGGATTTTTTTTAAATAAATGGTAATTTTACGAGCAAATGAAAATTGATGGTAGATGATTCTGAGGCCCGGTGTGTCCTGAATCAATTTCAAATTTTTTGTTCAATTATGTTCATTAAATGAATCAGCGGGTTCTTATAACTTCTGAAACGGTGCTCAGAATAGAAATATAAGGGTACCGTTGAACTCGATGCCCCCGTATTTGCTTAAGGAGATGTTCATTTTGATGATAGTGAATCGAGGTTAAAAGTTAGTTTTTGGGTTATCGTGGAAAGTAAAAAAATAATTTGAGCATCACATTATTTTTATTTGAGCTACCATGTGGGCTTTTGGAAGAGCGTCCCATGGATATATAACCACCTTGTGGAGGACAGATGTTGGAGGTGAGATAACCACACCTTATCCTCCCATGAGGGTTTATGGTGGTGGGGCCCACCCGAATCTAACCATCCATGAGAGGTTACGAAGTGGGGACCACACGGGAAAAATCCCCCTATTAATGTGAGGAGGGGAAAATCTCTCAACTCCCCTCATTAATAAGGTGGATCTCCTTGACCTCCTCTACCATTTATGTTGCCACCACCTCCCCTATAATTATTTGAGCCAACAAATAATTTATTTTTCCAAATACATTACATTAATTATGTGGATCTAATTAAATTAATTAAAACAATTTTAATATTGTGCCAACATATTAAAAATATATCACAATATCTTATTATTTTGGTTGGAATTTCACTTTTGGTGGAACTTGGGTGATTAGAGAAAATCCCCCAACAAAGAATTGAGAACGAAGAATGAAGAAAACCGGTGAAGAGCGATTTGACTTCCTTCCTCGGATCCTACTGACATGGAGTGTCTTCTACAGTCGACATGCGAGATCGGGATTGGAAGTGTGCGGCGAACCCTACGAATGGGGACAACACCGTCTTCCTCCCCATGACTCTATCAATGAACGAAGAACAAAGCTAGTGGTTATTTTGAGTAATATTACATTCCTTGTTCTCTTTATTGGTTTGAAAGGAAACATTGCCGAGGTAGTAAATCAATTGAAGTTCGTCTTTCTTAATTCTTGGTCAGCCAAATGATACCACCCTTAAACTGGTGGGTGGGCCAAACAAACATGTCTCGACAACTCTGTCGTTATTCTTTATCATGATTTTCGGCTTGGAGACGAAGGTGGCGATAAAATTAGCCGCTCTACCCATATCCTCTGTGATACGCACCGCCCCCGGGCGTTCCTCACTGCCTCATGCCGATCTGGCCCTGGCCGCGCCCCCGCTGGCAGCGCCGCTCGCAGAGCCGAGAAGCATCCCTGAGCCGTCCTGCGGCCCACCGGCCTTCCACGCCGCCTCTAGGCCTGCCATACCTCCTCCTGACTGCCTGCCGGACAACCTAGCTTCCCACCTGCTGGCCCACATGGCACCCTTCCCGAGCGCCTGCCAGACTGGACGAGCCCCACCAGCTTTCCCGGAAGCCTCACGTCATCCCTAACAAACCGTGCTGGCCCTCGCACCCCGTGTTCTCGGTGTGCCCCTTTCCGCCTAAACCACGCCCCTTGTGGCTCTGGAAAAACTTGTATCGGCCATCCGAGCTAAGACATTGGGCTTTGCTCCACATGCTCTGGGCCGAACCGAACCTGATCCCTTGCCGAACTGCCCTCACAGATGTTGGGCGAGGCCTAGTTTGTCGGGCCGAACCTAAAAAGCTGGCCCATAAAATGGGTTGGGAAAGACCCAACATGTCTAACTAGGTCGACCCAAACTGGTTAGGCTAACACTGGGTCAGACCGGGACAGTCCGACCGGGTCATATCGGACCCAATCCCACTACCGACCCTTAACTTTCATTGTCCATAACATTGGCACTGAATGATTCTTTGATGAACTGTCTGTGATGAAAGATTTCATTGAGCGTGTTGGTCCCTTTGAGTATACCGCACTGGTGTTCGAGTTAAAGTTGAGATATGTTCAGAATGGATCGTGCACAAATCCAACTAGGCCCTCGGAACAAAAAGACTAATAACTCAAAGGTCGGTCATCTGATTGACGTACCGTCTGTTGTGATGATACCCTTATGGCATTGTAGACCGTTGAGATACTTATATGTTGAACTTCATGACATTTGGAGTATCCACATATAACTCATGGATTGGATCCTTCTAGAGCCGGGCGATCCTAGTGCAGAGACCTAGTAGCTGGCTGAGACCTGACGACTGCTGACTGATTTGACTCAAAGCGATTCAACTAGCCCAGTTTGGAGTGCTTTCGAGTCGCGTCAATCCCATAGTGGGGAGCTCCTTGGTTTTACAGCAGGTACATGGTACTCTACAGTTAGATTTGCTCAGTAGACTATGAGGGGGAGCACCTTGGTGATGCGGTAGACCCATGATGGGGAGTGCCTTGATGACACAACAGAACCACGGTACTCAGCAGGAGTAGTACCTCAGCAGTCCAATGTTAGAAGAAAGCGCCTTGTTGACACGGTAGGCCCACTGTACTCTATAATGTATATTTCAATAGTAGCCAATGATTCGAAAGTGTGACTGGGGATGTTACATGAAATAACCCCTGTAATAAAATCCTTTTCTGAGCTGAGTCAGTACCTTTTGTGTTTACCTCAGGATAGAGATGGATTACTTGATAACATAGGTATACATATGGGCATATACCTAAGTGGGATAATCTGTTTATTTCATATTTTTTGGTTTATACATGTTGGATTTTGTGAGACCTTGAGTGTCTCGGGGTCCCTACTGAGTATCGTTATACTCACCCTAGCATGGGCTATGCCTCCACCTCATTGTGTTTATTGCAGATGAGAGACAGCGCTGACAGAGGCTGAGAGTAACATAACTGGATGGTACCCAGAGGTGGACCATAAGATGTGTCAGTACATGAAGGAGACCAAAATACGTGGAGTGCGGAGGAAGCTATATGTGCCTAACCTTCAGGTAGCATCCGTTGTGTATGATCCAGGAGCTGCTTTTCACCATTTAGCTAGTTTATTCTTTTCTTTTGTACTTGTACATTAATGTTGGGCTTGTATTTATGGCCCCTTTACTTTTCAGCACTCTATTTTTGTACAGTTTTAAATAGTGTTTTGTATACAAATTTGTTCTCTGTAGTGTGTTTTTATAGTTATAGAGGCAATCCATTCCCAGATTTTTGGAATTACGGCTTTGGTGCTAGTTTCCAGTCCCTGGCCTATAAAATGTGGGCTTGGGTTAGTCACTGCATGGGTCCCGTGGGGAGGGTCGTGACATGTATCATGAATCATAAAACATGAAATAACACTATAGTAAATGAACTATTAATAAGATTCATTAATAATGATCCATGTGATGCCAAAATTCATAGATGAATTTATTAAAAAATATTAAATCATAATGAGAACGTGTACGTATCATGGAAAATATTTCTCATAGGTCCCTTATGGAACATTTAAGATTTTTAAAAACAATATTGCAATGAAAAAATATTTTTATATGATGAACATTATCATTACCTAATAAAATAGATAAAATCATGGCATATCAACCATCGTATAATGAGACAAATTAGGATGCATACCATTGTATCATTACTATAATGTGAATCAACCTATCATATATTGAGTTATAATAGGGATCAAAAAATCTAATCTTGATAAATAATTGTGATCAACCTATCATATAAGCACTATCATTATCTATTTCGAGTTATAATTGGGATCAAACCATCCTAAAAAAATTCCAGGAAACATATCCTAAATAAAACAAAAAATTTATTGTATATAATCATTAACAAATAAAAACATCATATATTCATCGAGTTACATGATTAATTTTTAGAAATGGAATTATTTCAAAGATAATATCCACCAAACAATAATAATACTGACTAAAAAAGTATTAGGATGGTATCATAAGAAAATATCCAAATTATAGTCTCCATGAGAACAATGTTTTTTAATTTTGGTGAATATTGATTAGATTAAATGAAAATAAAAACATTCGTCATGAAAAATATATTTTCATTTTGATATAAGTATTGAAACATGAAAAATGTCACCAAGGGATATAAAAAAATCAAGGAAAATAACCAATCAATCCTCCAAATGAATATTTAAAAAATTCAGTATTGATAAAAAAATCTATTATTTTTTTTAAAAAAAATTAAAATATAAATTATATTCAATAATTTTGTAAGTGAAGTAAAAAATTTACAAATTTGAAAATTTTATAAATATTTTTTAAAAAACAATAAAAATAAATTTTTGAATTCTCAAAATATATAGTGGAAATAATATTTTTAATTAGCATCCTGTTTTAAATCATTAAAAACAAATATATGAAAAATAATGGTTGCCGACCATGTTAAAAATATATTTTGTTTTCCAGAAAAAAAAATATTGAAATAATGAGTACAAAAAGATAATAAATTGTAAATTAAAAATAAATCACAACGAATAATAAGTCGATTATTAAACATATTATATTTTGGATGTGTAGATCGTAATATTTCAATATTAGAAACTAAATTATATATAATATCGATAATAAATGATATCATTAAATAAAATATTGCTACATTTAGAAATTTTGAATAATAAGCTCCAAATAATTAACATAAGTAAACATGAAATGCATTTAATATAAAAGGACTCATGATGTATCATACCCAAAGTGGTGTAATAGATATCATATTTCTTATCATATGGAAGTACAATAGTTTATTTATTATTCACTATGTAGAATAGAGGATGACTATGGTTATCTAAATTAATTGTTGACGATCATGATAAATCAGAATTAAAAAATCCCCCAAATTTAATTCTTTCTGTTCAATTAATTTTTGATTAAAATATGAATTTTTTGTGTCTTGGGTTTTTTGAAAAAAAATATATGATAATCGTAGACCATAAAGAAAATAGACAAAATAAATAATGAAATTATTGAGAATGGTTGTGGTATTTGGGATTTTGTTGTAAATGATCCTTCATTATTCAATTAATCATTAAATCCAATTCCATTGCACATGAATTTATATTACATAACTTCTATCGTATTTTTATTTTTCTTGAGAAACTACTTCAGTTCAGTAAATTCCAATGACAAATGGTTGAAAATTTGAATCTGTGCGTGTTTTTTTCTTGGAGGATGATTTATTCACCAATGAATTAAAATAACATAAATAAAATATAAAATTATTTCAGTTAAATAAGTTTATAATACTAATTATGAATATATTGAAACCTCCCCTATGGAAAATAATTTTTTAGTCACTCGTTATTGAAAAAAAAAGACCATTGTGGGAGAATGAAGAGAGGGGAAGGAAGATGGTGGAATAATGGGGTAAATGAATGATTTGTTGTATTGAAATAAAAAGGACCACATGAAGTAAAAATATTAATGACATATATAAATATTGAGATTATAATAAAAAAATAAAAATATAAACACTAATATATCACAATCCCTACAATGTTATAAATCGGTATTTCATTTTCTAATATTTGATTTAAATTAATTTACTTCACTCTATAAAAACACTAGGGAATATTAATGGGGTGATAATGGGTCATAATATAACATAAGCCATCATGTGGTCACAATAGTGGTCCTATGACTAAATTATATTGAAGAAAATAATTTTTCCTCAAATAAAGTGATCTCACATCCAGAATACCGTTCATAAATTTTAATGTTTGAGGAAATAAAATTTGGAAAATATTGACAATATTAAACAATTTTTTATGTCATGAGTGAGTGTTTTACAGTGTTTCCATATATGTCACAACATGAAGCATGTTTTCATAAACCAGAATAACCTTTTTTCTTCACAACCTGGATTCAAAACCTGGATTCACAACCATGGTTTTGTCATGTATTATATAGTGAATGAAATTAATTATCTAAATAGAATTTTTTAGATAATATTTCATATTTTTATCCCAGTTATTCACATTAAATTGTTTTTAGTAATTATTAACATTCACTTTGTCTCCAAACATCATTTTCAAAATCAGTTCGAAATTATTTTAGACAATTTTTATATCGTACAATCAATAAAAAAACTGATATTTTTTATGAAATTACATTTCATTAACAATTGGATATATATCAAAATATTCATACAAAATTCAAATCTATAAATTCCCACTAACTTATAATTTTTTGTTACATAATGTATATAATCTCACCAAATATTTCATCAAATTCCATTTTACCAAATTATAAATTTTAAAACAAATAAATAAATCATAGATAATGGAAAATTAAATTTACAATAACACATAATGGATATTATTCATGTCTTTAGTCATAAATTAATGAAATACAGTCATTTATTTAAATACCTTTATTATAAAATAAAATATCCTCCCCACAATTTTTATTTATTAATTTATTGTTAATGTGTATTCCAAATGGAATATATATCACATTTAATTATATTTATAAATATCTCAAAGTTAAAATTTATTTGCAATTGTGATCATACCTCATGTTCATATTGGATTTTCATTAAGGGAAAAAAAATCAATGATGAATAATTATAGTAGAATAAATGATAAAAAATTATCACAAATCGGTAGTTAGGCTATGTATCATTCAATGTGACATCATTAGATAATCCAAATAAATACTCCAACTTATGACAAACCCAAACCTCAACACTCAATGTACACATAGGATAAATGTAATCATAATTAATGAATATCCATATTTTTATTTTATGATTTGTTTCTTTCACTATTTTTTTGATGTTCGTGGATATTTAATATAACATTGACCACATAAAAACATTTGATAAAAATCATTTCTCTAGTGATTCTATTTTATTTTCCTATATAAATAATTAGATTATGACAATTTTTCATTTTATTTATTATTTTTATCATGATAGGTGAGTACAAAATTACAATGAAGACATATGATCATCGTAAATATCATGAAAATCCCTAGAAATATAAATTAAACAGTAAAAAGACATAGAAAACCATTCCCCATAATTTCATCAGTGTATTTCATGAAATATAAATCATATACAGTAGTAATGGTCATAATTGAACATTAATAAGAATAATTTAAAAATATTTTTAATCATGGATAATGAGAAAAAGATGAGTGGATGTTATGATGGATCTACAGATAAAGGGTTAACAAGTATGCCTTGATCGTGTTAGAATTTATTATGTACAATCGTTGATAATAGAACCTTCAAATGATGTACAAGAATATAAAATTACATACTCTATGTAGATATATAATATATATTGAATATCAAATATTTTTCTCATTATTATTCTAATGGATGATATCATATTGTTTTGGAAAAACTGGGCATGAAAATTAAAATAAACTATATAATATCAATTTTATGAAATTTGAAACATGCCAAATTATTTTATTATGATGAAATATTTTTTTTATATTTTCATTTCTTCAATATTCCTCCAATAAAATTAATACATTATGAAAGCTTTTCATATTGAAAGCTAGCTTTTAATGATAAATTTACCAAGAGTATATAAATTCAATGTCATATAGGATGTGAGTTATCAATCTATATACATTAATTTTTTTATGTGTATATAATTATATATATAATAATTTATCTACCACTAAAACTAATTTAAGAAAAGTAGAATATATGATAATTATAGTTCATTAAATGGACATAAATCTGATCATTAAATATTGATCTCTAACGTATATTTTGAATGATGATATTGGTGTATCATCCAAATATTAATATACAAATTTTCTAAGACATATTATATTGAAAACCCCTTATTTTATATATTACAAAAAACAAAATTATTTTCTTTTATTTTTTATAAAAAAATGTTATCAACAATGATGTCAAAAATAATAATAATGACGTTGATGTAAAATTAGAATATTTTTTTGTATTTTTTATTTACTAAAAAATTATAACAATTTTTTAATAAAAAAGACTATGGTTATTTCATAATATATTAATGTTAAATTTGACAAGAATGACTATAAGGATAAATCTTATTAATAATATCATATTGAAGGACTATTTAGTGAACACAATTCTAGATGAAACCAAAATACACCGAATTTGGTGGATCGTATACTAAATAAATAAATTATTGGGAAATACTATAGATATCACCCCATTGAGAAAACTATATGTGATGTTGATTAAATAGTTAAAATAAGAAATTATAAACCATTGTGCCCATATAAATTTATATCTATTATTTTTTTGAATTATATATTTGTTCTATCAATACAACATAATTGATTTAATCTATGTCTGAAATTCATAAATAAATTTACAGGTATGATGGCTTGGATTTGGTTATTACACCAAATTATTAGAGAGTTATTAAAAGTAAATTAATATAAAATATTAATGCTGTTGAATCATGAAATATTATATGTAATAAAACAAAAATAGGTTTTCATTAATTTTTTCATGAATAATGAGTTGATTATGGTGAATCTGTCAACTGTTTTATGATGTGAATCCATTAAGGTTTTGTTGTATTATGCATGGCATAATTGTTTCAATGATTAATAATTGGATGTGAAATTCTTATTAATAAATTAGTTTATATTTGGGGAATCTTATGTAAAAAACTACATAATTTTTTTAATGATAATAGACATCAAAACGCGTTGAATCCCTAAATAGATAACATTGTACTCTTAGAGTCACCAAAAATATTTATTGGATGTAATATTTACCATATATTGTTCATTAAAATGTTTTTTATCATTTTATAATCATATATATTTATTTTGATGTAATTATTACGATGTAATATATTTTAATTATTTATAAATAATATTTATTTTTTATGGATAATAAACTTAGCATGTGATTTATTTGAGAAATAAAGATAATTTATGGATTTATGATACATTAGTTGAAAGGTATAATATTTATTTATCAATGTATGAATGATAGACTTCAATAAATGATTTTGACATTACTATTGTAAAATAATAATAAATACATTTAGTGAATCATATACCATAGAAATAGAATCATTATAAAAGGAATTTAATATAAATATTTATTATTAATTTTACATATCTATTATATCAAATTTCTTGAAAACATTTTTTAATGTTTTGTTTTCTAATATGTGAAATAATTCACGTTGAAAATAAAAATTTCAATTTATAGTATTTAAAAATATGACTTTTTAAAATTCATTAAGTTATAAATAATCGTGATTTATTTTAGACATATTATAATCTTTTTTTTGAATAGTTTTATAATTCTATTTTTTAGGATTTTGGTTGGACATAAATTAAAATTGATGAATGTGTTTCTTATAATGGAAATTTTTTATTTCAAAGAGTTCAAAAATATGAATTTAATGCTTTAATAAACTATTAATGTCATGTATGTTGTATTGACGAGATGTTTTAATAAAGAATTATGGATTTATAAATAATAATACTATTTAAAAATTCCTTATTCATATCTTTATATTATTATAATAATTTGGTAGAATATATTAAATTTAAAAAATCAACGACATTATTCATGATCTATGCATATCAATTCATGAAATAATTATATCGTTGGTGTAACACCCTGAGCTTCCATGATACGCTTCTCGTTCAATAATGCAATAGATTGCATTATACGCAACTTCGAGTTCTAAAACACCACAACTAATCAAAGTAGATGTTATGAATAGTAATAACCACTTTTTAAAATTTTAGAAATTTTATATTTCAAAATGGACTTCCTTTTTGGATTCAGAATATCGAAATTAGCCTATGTTGAATTTTTGGTATTTTTCTGAGAACTTCTAATTTTTTATGAATAGTGAAAAATACTTAAAAACAACCTTTTTAATCAAAATAATATATAGTGATAAATTATACTATATAGTGGTTTTAAAGTATAATTAGAATCTATTTTTACCATTTTATCCAATGGTGGTCATTATAATTAATTTAACATTGAAATTGGACATAAACAATTGCCAATCTTTTGATATAAATTGTTTCTTAAAAACACGCTATTTGTTGTGACAGCGGGAATTAATTATAAAATTAATTAATTCAACATATATGTTTGGAATTTTGTAAAATATACATCATTTTTGAATTTGAAATATCAATTATAGCTTAGGGTGAAATTTTCGCATTGTTCTGAAAAACTTCAATTTTTGATTAATAGTGAAACCACTAAGTGGTAGTTAAAAAACTGATTTTTCGTTTAAATGAAATATTACCACTTCTATGGTTTGATTTTCAAAAATCCGACATACATGGTTGACATTAAGAAGTAAAATGTGGTTCAATGAGATTAAAATAATTTTTTGGTGAATAGTAACTTTTTTGTTCTTAATCGCGATTAGAGGTAATTAGTGTAGTTTAAGGTAAAAATAATGTTTTAATAATATGAGATGAGCTTGACACATGTCCTACCCTCATTGGATGTGCCATGGCCGACCAATAAAATCCATGGGTCAACTTGGGGACCCCATAGAGCCACTTTAGTTGGAAAATGACATAAATACCTTTTATTTAATGTTAAAGTAATAAAATGACACAAACATGAAATGTTTTACTAAAACAATTATTACATGGGGTTATACAAGCCATATTTTAGAATATAAATAGTCATTGGAAATCTAAAAATATTTCCTACATCATAGTATTTTTTTTATAATTTTTAGACTTTAAATAAATTAAATTATTTATGACATCATGATGATGCAGCGATGACCTCATTATTTAACTATTTAATTAAAATGGAAAGATAATGTAATATCTAAGACCTACACATGTCCAAAACCTATTTTATTGGTGTATTTAGAACCATTATCACCTTATACTCGAATTATATAAGTGTGGGACCTTTAGAATCCGAAAAGAATTGTATAATAATGTAAAATTTCCTTACATTCCAAGAGTGCCCCTCCTCTCCTCTTATAAAAGGCTCCCAACTCTACCACATCACTCACACTTTAAAGCCATTTGGCTCGCCCAAACTCTGGCCAAATACTCTCCCAACATCCCCCTCTTACTCCTAGAAGTCTCACTTTGGGCATAACTCTTCCCAAGGAAGCCTTTGACTCAAATCAAAATGAGTTACCCGATTTTGAGGTAATGTCTTCTCTAATGTTGTTTTGTTTTATTTTTCTTCTCCAACCCCCTAAAAACTTTTTATTCATTTATTTTGTAAAAACACCAGTATCCTAAATATACTAGGATGTTTTATAAGAATGATTCGAGATACACATACAGACACCTACATCTAATGGTTAAAGAACATACAGTTTCTGTGGATGGCGAATTTCTGCCTCACGAAACGATGATTGTTCAACACTCATATAACACCTTAAAAGGTGGCCATTAAGATCTCACTATATTTATATATGATATATAATATGTTTATGTTTTCCTTATGCTTCTGTATTTCTCATTTATGGCATACTTTATGATTTCCATTATGTGTAAACGCGATAATTTCATTTTAGGAAGTGCGGACTACCGCCCCCTCAAAGTGATATGAATCGTTAATGCCATATGTGGGATGCGTAAAGGATGGAGTAAATGATATTATATTAGATATTATACTGTAACTATATTATACCTTTATATAATTATGATTTCATTCCATTAAATACGAAATAGAAATGAAAGTAGCGTTCATGTGTACGTACGACTTACCGTCTCCGTGAACGGTGCATTTAATTTCTTACCTCTAAATTTTACGTAATTTTATGAATGAATGTATCTATTGTTTTCAAAGCTACTAAACTAATCGGTCTTTTGAGACGTGATCTTTTGTGATCATGCCAATGTTACGAAGTAATGCATTGACTCTGGGTACCTGGGGTTGGGGCGTTACAGTTGGTATCAGAGGCAGTTTAGTACTAACCTTGGAAGCTAGATTTAGATAAACTCTGATTAGAGCACATAGCCTGAAGACAGACAATAAGGATTAGTATCGAAGAACTTCCTAGAATTTTTGTATTATAGAGATTTTGTGAGTTTTCTGAACAATACATCTCTGTCTGGATACGAGCAGGTAGAGGCGGCTTTGGCACAGATGTACCTAGGGGTAAAACCCGAAAACACCGCTTTGAGCTAGAATCGAACGGAAACTGGTGCACAACAACGGGTCGTGCTGCACTCTTGGTTACGACACTCACGAGGGATATTCTTAGGATAATTCTAATTTTATTTAAAAACCACTATTAACGGTTATGAGTATATATCTCCTCAACGAAAAACTTTTTATGATTATGGATTATATCCATAAATAGTTCAATTTATGTTAAGTATTTTATATGTATGGAATTATGTATTTTGATTCATAAACTAATCTAGTTTATGCCATTGTATAGAAATAGCACCTAGTGGAAGGAATGGAAACTGTATCAATGCACGCATTCCGTGTAGGGATTGCCCTCCTGCTCAAGATAATTATTGTGGATGTGGAGATACAACATGTGTTGAACAACTTATTACCATACTAGGGCAACTCAGTCAAGTTATGAATAATAACCATACTCGTGTGGATCACCCTAATCCACAATGTGG
Organism: Viscum album; assembly: GCA_963277665.1. Lineage (NCBI taxonomy): Eukaryota > Viridiplantae > Streptophyta > Magnoliopsida > Santalales > Viscaceae > Viscum > Viscum album. Next base: position 475,723,059 of record OY728147.1, on the reverse strand, counting down.
AGGATCAATGTTAGACAGCTTCATGAGGCAACAACCACCAACATTTAATGGGGGTACAAATCCATTAGTAGCTGAGCAATGGATAAACTCCTTAGAGAAAATATTCCATGCCTTGTGGAGTAGCGAAAGGGAGAAGGTTGTCATGGCAGTTTACCACCTCACTAAAGATGCCGATCGGTGGTGGTCGCTGATTCAAAACACAAAGGAAGATTATGACTTATAAAATATGGAATGGAGGGTGTTCAAAGAACTTTTCCTAGAAAAATACTATCCTCGTGACCATTGAACAGATATGGAAAGACAATTTTTGAGTCTGAGACAAATGGAGGATGAGAATGTCGCAAAGTATGAGGCCAACTTTACAAGGTTAGCGAGGAATGCTGCAGATTATATAAGTAACCCATGAAGTAATATTGATCATTTATTTGATGGGTTAAAACCATTTCTCCATGGATCATTAGTCTCACAAACCTTCTCGTCATACGAAGATATTGTCTCGTGTTCTATCAAGACAGAAAATGAATTCTCTAAGTCTTATGACAACAATGTAAAGCAAGAGAAGAAGATAATAGTGGAAACAGAGACAGATAAATGGAAAAATGGAAAGAAGTATTTTCCATTATGTGATAATTGTGGGATGAATCACCCTGGTACTTGCCTAAAAGGAATGAGAGTTTGTTATAAATGTGGAGAAAAGGGTCACTAGGCTCGTGATTGAAAGGGAAAAAAAGATGCTATCAAAGTTGAATGCTACAATTGTAGGGAAATGGGGCATTATGAAAATGAATGTCCTAAGAGTCAGGGAAACTTACCTCAGAAAAGGCCAAGGGATCAAGGACAATCTTATGCTGTTACTACAGTTGAAGCAGAATAACTAATGTATTGGTGCTTTTGGACTCATGGATTATATTCTGGTTATTAGAATAATGTGATATCTATATAAGGATTGTACTATATTACATGTTGATTTCAGTAAGGTTTTAATATGATGAAGGTAATTATATTTTTAGTACATGACAATAATAGAAACTTTACTTTGTTTGGGGAATCTGATAAATTGATTTTGGAATTAAGAGACCTTTTAGAGAATGTTTGGACAGAGGAATTTTGGATAAATATAAAGGTTGGAGTGGATTAAGTTGATCTTTGGATAGTATTGTTTAAGGTTAAAAATTTTTATGAAGAATATTTTTGGAATATTATAATACTATAATTTTAGGAAAAGAACAACCTGCAGGGTGGGGCCTTTATTTCCTACCACTAGCGTACAAGAAGTCCTTCATTATTACAAAATAATTTTACTAATCTAAATGGTATGTGTTAACATTTAGAACCTTATACAATTAGGATAAGTATAATATTTTTGAGTTCTATTATCTTTTTCAGTGAAAGATGAGTTGAAGGTTGAAACTCTAATTGTCAAGCATAAATATATATATAACTATCTCTTTTTCAATGAATAAATTAATTCTTAAACATTAGTAAAGGGATATTAAAAAAAGTGTTATCATAATACCTTATGTCTTGTGGAACTGATGATATTTTAAATCAACATAGATTGAAGGCTTTGAGGCCCTCAATAAGACAGTTGATTATGATTGATGACCTCAATCACTCCTTACAAATATTTATGTTTTTCCTCCAATTATATGTCTATAATTTCCACCAATATTCTCCTAATCGAGATCATAATTGGGTGGTGAATTTTTCATTTCCCTTTCCCTCTTATTAAGGCTAAATTTTATTAATCTTATTTCCGATGTGGGTTTTCCACAAAGGTATTTTATCTTTTCAAACTTTTATTTTCAAAGAAAATTTTAAAATTGCGAGGACGCAATTTATTGAAGGAGGGGAGAATGTAACACCCCGAGCTTCCATGATACGCTTCTCATTCAATAATGCAATAGCTTGCACTGTACACAACTTCGAGTTCTAAAACACCGCAACTAATCAAATTAGCCGTTATGAATAGTAATAACTACTTTTTAAAATTATAGAAATTTTATATTTCAAAATGGACTTCATTTTTGGATTCGGAATATCGAAATTAGCCTATGTTGAATTTTTGGTATTATTCTGAGAACTTCTAATTTTTTATGAATAGTGAAAAATACTTAAAAACAACTTTTTTAATCAAAACAATTTATAGTGATAAATTATACTATTTAGTGGTTTTAAAGTATAATTAGAATATATTTTTACCATTTTATCCAATGGTGGTCATTAGAATTAATTTAACATTGAAATTGGACATAAACAATTGCCAATCTTTTGATATAATTTGTTTCTTAAAAACACGCTATTTGTTGTGACAGCGGGAATTAATTATAAAATTAATTAATTCAACTTATATGTTTGGAATTTTGTAAAATAGAAATAATTTTTGAATTCGAAATATCAATTATAGCTTAGGGTGAAATTTTGGCATTGTTCTGAAAAACTTCAATTTTTGATGAATAGTGAAACCACAAAGTGGTAGTTAAAAAACTGATTTTTCGTTTAAATGAAATATTACCACTTCTGTGGTATGATTTTAAAAAAATTACATACATGGTTGTCATTAAGAAGTAAAATGTGGTTCAATGAGATTAAAATAATTTTTTGGTGAATAGTAACTTTTATGTTCTTAATCGCGATTAGAGGTAATTAGTGTAGTTTAAGGTAAAAATAATGTTTTAATAATATGAGATGTCTTGAAACATGTACTACCCTCATTTGATGTGCCATGACCGACCAAGACAATCCATGGGTAAACTTGGGGACCCCATAGAGCCACATTAGTTGGAAAATGACATAAATACCTTTTATTTAATGTTAAAGTAAAAAAATGACACAAACATGAAATGTTTTACTAAAAAAAATTTACATGTGGTTATACAAGTCATATTTTAGACTACAAATAGTCATTAGAAATATAATAATATTTCCTATATCATAATATTTTTTTAATAATTTTTAGATATTAAATAAATTAAATTATTTATGACATCATGATGATGCAGCGATGACCTCATTATTTAACGATTTAAATAAAATGCAAAGATAATGTAATTTCTAAGACCTAAACATGTCCAAAACCAATTTGATGGGTGTATTTTGAACCCTTATCAACTTATCCTCGAATTATATAAGTTTGGGAACTTTAGAATCCGAAAATCATTGTATAATAATGTTAAATTTCATTACTTTCCAAGAGTGCCGCTCCTCTCCTCTTATAAAAGGCCCCCACCTCTACCACCTCACTCACACATTCAAGCCATTTGGCTCAGCCATCCTCTGCCCAAATACTCTCCCAACTTCCCCCTATTACTCCTAGAAGCCTCACATTGGGCAGAACTCTTCCCATGGAAGCCTTTGGCTCAAATCAAAAGGAGTTACCCAATTTTGAGGTAATGTCTTCTATAATGTTGTTTTGTTTTATTTTTCTTCTCCAACCACATAAAACTTCTTATTCATTTCTTTTGTAAAAACACCAGTATCCTCAATATACTAGGATGTTTTTATAATACGGATTCTTTCTAAAATTACACACACCTACATCTAATGGTTAATGAACATACGGTTTCCGTGGATGGCGAATTTCTGCCTCACGAAACGATGATTGTTCAACACTCATAAAACACCTTCAAAGGTGGCCATTAAGATCTCAATATATTTATATATGATATATAATATGTTTATGTTTTCCTTGTGCTTCATTATTTCACATTTATGGCATACTTTATGATTTCCATTATGGGTAAACGCAATAATTTCATTTTAGGAAGTGCGGACTACCGCCCCATCAAAGTGATGTGAATCATTAATGCCATATGTGGGATGTATAAAGGATGGAATAAATGATAATATATATGATATTATACTGTAACTATATTATACCATTATATAATTATGATTTCATTCCATTAAATATGAAATAGAAATGAAAGTAGTGTTCATGCGTACGTACGACTTACCATCTCCATGAACGGTGTGCTTAATTTCTTACCTCTAAATGTTACGTAATATTATGAATGAATGTATCTAGTGTTTCCAAGGCTACTAAAATAATCGGTCTTTCGAGAATTGATCTTTTGTGATCATTCCAATGTTACGAATTAATGCACCGACTCTGGGTACCTGGGGTCGGGGCGTTACAGTTGGTAATGTATATGAAGTGGATATAGAATATTAAATTTTTACTACTAATGAAAATTTTGATAAAATATTTTCAATTTCAATTAATGTATTATAATATATAATGATTATGTATTTTTAGAAGGATGGATGTTTTTAACATAATTAAACATGATGAATGATATTATCCTCATAGGTAGATCTCTTCATAAGAAATTTTTTTATCTATAAATAAATTATTAATTAATTGTCTATATATTTTCATTAAATATGGATAATGTTTTATTTATCTTGATAAAGCTAGTATATATTGGAATATTACTTTATAGAAGGATATCACTATAATTACATTTAAAATGATGATGGTCTGTTTTATTTGTGTTTATGTATTATTATTTTACTTATATAATTACATCATCTAAAAATATATCTATTTCAATATGTGTAAATTTGATTTATTTATGATATTAAGATAAGGGTAATTTTATCTTTAGAAATAACCTATATTTATGCAATATTTAAAAATCCAAATGATGAAAAATGCTGACTGTAATCTATTGAATAAATAATAATTTTAATTTTTATCCAAAATTTATTATATTGTTGAAATATATTTTAAAATTTTTTATTATACATAATTATTATTTATTTATCTATAGTAACCGTTCATTATAATTTTTTATTCAAAATTAATATTTTGTTCTTACATTTTGGATTGAAAATATTTTCATATATTAATGTCATTAAGGTTATGATACATTATAATTAAATGATATTAATTATGGTTTTATTTTTAAAGAAATTGTAGGGATTTTATGTTCAAGATGAAGGAATATTACATTTTTTACCCACAACCTGTACCTCTCTTTTCATGACAATGGTTTTTTGATATTATCCCTGGATGCCTTTTTCTAAAATACCTCAGTTTTTTACTATCAGAATGTTTATAATGAAAAATTTATTAGATAATTTTCTATGAATTTTTTTAAATAATAATATTTTTTGAGAACTCATTAATTTACAACATGTGTTATATAAATGTCTCTGTAAAATACATAGTAAGCCAAATACAAGAAATGTGATTCAAAAAAAATATGAAACTAAAAATAAAACAATGAATCATCAATTTTAACCACTAAGCTCTGAATTATTCAATATAATAGATCAATCTAGTAATCCCATTTAAATCACTAATAATTAGAGGATGAAAAGGAAAATATTTTAAGTATAAGTGTAATTCTAATAACCCATATACATATAACGATCTTCCTTGATACATATTTTCAAAAATTAGAATGCATTAGACCAAATTGCTCTGAATAAATAAATAAATCCAACTCATGAAATATTAATGGTTTCTAATTTCCTATCACCACAAATATATTTGAGGGGTAACAGTCACGAATGGTCATGAAAATGTGGGAATATAATTACAATGAGAGTTAGTATTTTCTATATATATATAAAATATGTGTATTTAATGGGTTGAAGGTATTTTCTTCTGGGTATATTACATGATATAAACATGGTAGTGTAGGCATGGTTTAGATATTTAGGGATCCCTGTTATCTGATGTATGTTACTTCAATATTAATTTGTGTGTAATAATTAGTTGCAACTATTTTATAGCAGAGTCCTAGGTATGTTTCATGAATCATTATTGTCTTTTACTATTAATGAATTGGATAGATAATGGAAATAATATTTAATGTAATTACCATTTTGATAAAAGAAATATATTATTTGGTTTTTTAATATATTATTTTTATTAACGTTTTGAAAAAAGATTATAAAAGTATCCCAATGGCTATGTACTAAATGATGTCAACAAGATCTTCTATCTGATCAATGTCTGGTGGAAATCTATAATGATCAAACATGATTGACTCCACACTAAGAGTTGAAAAAAAACATTTTATTGATTTATAATGTAACCAACCTGGATCATGAGATAGAATATTTGTTGAATTATGAATATATATCTTCTTCATAGAATCATTCTATATTTCAATGCTGGGTTTTTTTGGAAATAAACTATTGAATGTATTACCACTTAACAATGGTGGATCTTGTTCCATGAATATTTAAATGAGTTATTTTATGGTTATGGGTTCTAAAATAATTAAAATTATTGATATGGATTTATTAACTTAAGTGGTATATTCTTAGTGGAGTACGGTTATCATTCACAAAGAGTTTTTTTGAAGTCATATTTCTCTATAAAACCTCCTAGAAAAATGTTGAAACACATTATTTCGATACTCATCTCAATTAATAAAATTTCAAAAATAATTAACATTGACTAGTATTTTTTATTAAATAAAAAATATATTTAGGGAGACCACATTAGTCTCATTCTTTGAAAATACATGTCGGTCCATTGTGTCAATACAATTATAATTCTTCAACCATTGATTACAATACTAAAGCTTAACATTATTTTATGATGGTATGTTCCCTCTCCCATCTCTGCCATTTTTTTGATGATTTTTTCCCGAGTTATGGATTAATATTATAAATTATGATAATAATTTTTTATTCACATCGAATAGTTCTAGTGTTATTGGATTTTATTTATTGGATGGTCTCGTTAAACGATATATATTTTGTTATCAAACACTCCCCCAAAGACTATTATTGTATTAACATAACACAAATGAATGTTCCATTATAGGAATTCATTTTTATATATCTCGTACCCCTATCGATCCTGGTGACATTATTAATATTCTAGATAAAGTGGTCGTTTTTATTATTCATAAGATGTAATGGCTATGAAAATACCAGGGTGGGCTGAATATTAGTTAAAACAATTAAATCATCATCCATCCAATATGCATAACAATGATCGAATATATGAAATATTATTTACCAGAAAAAATTAAAAACAATACATGCAAAAGAAATAAAAAACAATATATATTATTTATAGAAATGTAAAAAAGGTTTGTGAGAATCATATTAAAATAATATTATTGTAACATAATAATAAAAAATAATGAATTTAAAATATTATGATGTAAAAAATATTAAATACTAGTAATAATAATTTTAAAATATATATAAAATGATTATGGATTAATTTAGAAACCAAAAAATTGTTCTATTAATATTTTCAAACAAACAATGACACTGAATTATACCATGGATCTATATACAAGATCAATGGTATCCATTAATCTTAATGTATCATATGTTGTCCTGAATTTTGTATCTAATAAAAATCTATGAAATACTATACTCTTATTTATTATACAAAATGTATAAATCAATAGTATCATCATGACACTCTAAATAACTACAATTAATTTACATATCTATAGAAACCCAAAATCTTAAGGATCATAATTTCACCATTTTTATTTCCTTGAAATGACTCAGTCAAGATATGTATCTAAAATAAATACTACTATTTATATTTATATGATATATAAAATCAAAACCATAAAATATTAACTCAAGGACGAAACACTCAAAATGAAAACATCTTAACCAAATAGATGATACATAGGATCAATGAAATTTCACATCATTAAAATGAATACATAATTTATGAATTATTGATTCATGTATGCATTTTTTATGATATGTATTACATATGATTTTTGTTTCGTATCATTAATTATATTGTTTTTTTGTTGAAAACAAATAGTTAGGTTCAAATAACCATTTAGTATGTTGTTACTGTATCGTAAATAACATTTATATCCACCAGTTAACAATGTATTATTCGTTAACAATAACTGTGTCTTCTTTTAACATATAATGTGATTCAATGAATCAATGGATAAACTAGGAATGATAATTTTTGTCATCATAATTTCATAATTAAAATTATTTCTTTGGTGTTTTAGATATATGAAGTCCTATTTGGATAAATATTAAATAAAAAAAAAACAATATAAATTATGGTAATATAAATGGTATTTGTCTTTTTGTAAAAATTAAATATAGTGGTTCATCCACTAAAAAATATTCATGTTATGGAATACAAAAATCAAGCATGTATATTAAAATGTTAAAGGAAAATTATTAGTTAATATACTATTAATCATATTAGAAATAATTCATATTTTTTCATCATATAGTTGTGAAAATAAAATATTTTGAAATAAATATGATGAAAATTTTTATTCTCCAATCATGATATACATAATATTTTTAAAATTCAATATATATTTATATTCTATTTCTATTTTCGTGACATGTTGGAGGTAAAAAAATTATTGAATGGAGGAAATTAAAAAATGATTCAAAATTTTTTAAATGAAATTATCATTGAGAATAAACAATAAATGAAATTATATGTTAATTGTTATAATTTTATAATTATTAATATCATAAATAAAATTAAATTCGTCATAGATTACGTAACAAATCTATTACACAAATTACATTTTGATAAATAATTAATATCTTTAATTATCTATGGATGATGGCCACCTATATTGAACATCTTCTTCTCCATTAGTAATAATGATCCTATTAAAAAACTCCAAATAATGATAAATGTTACCAATTGTGATCAAAAGGTAATCTTCTACTTCTTTACCACTGTTTAGTAAATGTAATTCATAAATATTTGGTGAGCATATAACATTAAAAACTACATCATTGATCACTTCATATTACCTGTTCATAATCATTTTATAAACACTACCTAATAACTTTATAATGAATTATATTTCAAAAAACACATGATAATATAAATAATGTTGTATGATTACCATACTTGTGAATTGAGTCCCTATATATTTTTTGGATGTTTCATAAATTTTAATATCTTCTATTTTTTATTATTTGGATTAATTTGATTTTCACTAAAACATGTGACAAAAACATACGTCATTGAAATTTATTTTTATAATTAAATTTATATTACTTTTACAAAAGTATCAATTAGAAAATTAATAAATCAACCATTCATAAATAATTTAAATTTTTGTACAAAATATTTTAATGTTATTACCATGAATGGGAATTTATCATCTTATTATATGAAAAAATAAAATTATGTGAATATTAATGGAGTAAAAGATATGGATAAAAATATTATTGTCTTCTTAATTTTATCATATAATAGCAATAGTTGATGTCAGACACCAAATATGGTTTCCACTAATACTAGCACCAAAACCAGCATGTGTGAAAAGCTGAAAGGTATTCCCTATCCCCATGGGCAAGCACATGTTCCCGGGTATCATTAATTTATTTTTGGATTGATTTACTAGATTATGAAAGTACAAAACCTTTAAAACAATCATTTATATAAATCGGAATTTTTCGAGCCAAAAATGTTTTAATAAAATTACCATAACTGAATATATTTGTTTAATGACAATACTAGGGGTCCAAATACAAATAATGAATGTAGAAAGTGATCCTCAAGACTCCATGCTACAAGGGGTCATCACCCACAAGTCCTCTCCACAACTATGCACCACGGATTGGAACTAACGCCCTTAAATGCCATCACCCATAGACTTCCCTTTATGAGACTCAATCATAATAAATTCTACATATACCCATGGGGATTATGTGGTGTGTGATATTAATCCAAATAGGATACCAACCAATGATTCCAATGAACGAGCAATATGATGGGAAAAAGAATGCATTTTTAATACACAAAGAAAACAATGATTAATTCAAAGAAATGCAACATTCAATTGAAAATAGTCTTCATGCTAAAATTTTCCTAATGTTAACACATTTAAATAGAAATTTTAGCTACAGTAAATTACTGAAAAAAAATCCAAATACTATTGAAAATAACACAAATAAAATAAAAAACCGGGAACACCCCGTGGCATTAGATAATCTCTAGCCCCATGCAACTCATACTTTGGTGTAATGTAACCTTATTAAAATCCATTACCATGCACGGGTAACTAATAGGGAACATACCCACAACCTACTGGTCCCCAATAATCATCCACATAGTTTAGTTTGAGTTGTCGTTATCCGAATTCTTTGTGGAATAAGGACAAAACCTATTCGGTCCGCTAGTCGTACTAGTTCACATCTTCCCCACGTGGTACTTAGGCTTCCCCCATTGTTCTCAAACAATTAAATACTGAAAAGCATATCCATATAAATTTAAAACATCACTACTGGTCACATAAACCCAGTAATGTATCTATCACATTTTATTCCACTAGAAAATCACAACAAACACTTTCATTTTTAATGAAACAATTTCTCAAAATCCCATATAGTTTTTCACAATAAACCCATTAAGATCCCCAGTTGATAACTATGATAACACTAGTATGTTACAAAAATAGTAAATTAATCCAAATAAATTTCAATTAAAATATTAAAATAAAATTTAGGGTAGCCTCAAGTTAAACAAGAAGTGATAACTCTGTAAACCTCCTTTTTCTCACAAAAGTGTCACCAAAACATCACATTCATTACAAACACCAGTACAACCAATTTTCTCAGCAACAAGCAAAGGAAATAAACAGTATAGGCAATATTTTTATCACTATTATAGTTCAATAAAAACAAATAATTATTTATAGGGAATCCCAAAGTACACAAATATAACATTTCTTTTGAAACCCACCAATTTCATGCCAAATTGGAATTTAAAAAAATTGCATTTGAAACACCACAAAAAATACATTTTTCAGCACTAAAATAATGATCTAATCCTGAAAATATGATATATATACAACATGATAAGACAAAAATATTTCATAAAAATTGGAATCACCTACTAGAACAATGGAAACCCTTGAATTGTCGTAAGAATGTCAAGTCACCCACCGCCGCAATAAGAGGGACATAGATCACACATAAAATGAAATGAATGGATCAATAAAACCCAATGTTAAACCCTAGGTTCAAAAACACACCCCTAGTCATTTATCAATTCATGGAAATTGAATGAAACTTCATGGAAAGTGGAAGAACTAATTAGGAGAGACACTTACTTGAGATTCTTTGATGTTCATCCACAAAATCCCCCTTCATATGGGGTTTCAAAGATGTTTTGAGAGACTTTTCTGTTTTAAATGGATTCGAGTATTGAAGAGGATGAGTAAGGTTTGAATTAGGAACTTGAAAAAAGTTTATGGATTATGAGAGCCTAGAAATAAATAAGTTACCTCTTTAAATATGGTCTATTTGAGAAATGCTATGATGTTTCAAACTAATTCTCAATGAACATGAGATCAAAAGAGGGGTGAATGTGGAGGGGTGTGCCTCTAGGTTCAGTGGGCTTGGGTGACACTTGTAATAACCATTAAAATCCTTAAAATTGAATATGTTATTAATTAAATATTTTTTTTAAACTAGAAATGGTCTTTCAGGCTGGCACAATTCCATAAATAAAAACCAAAATCCACTATTATTATGGATTTATAAAAGGTAAAAATAGAAATGGTGGTGTTAATACATCAGGGGAGTCCATTTAGGAAATAAAATGGGTGCCAAATATAAAAAATCAAAATAGTTTTAAATGAAAAAAAATGTGTTTTTAAATATGGAAATGAGCTCACATTTTGGGCCTAATCATGAAAAAACACCCTTTCATCCAAAAAAAGCATGGGAAACCCCCCCAAAACAATTATTAATAAAATTAAATTAAATTTATATTTAAACTAAGACATAGACATTAAAATTCTCCCCACCATGAAACAAATTACTCCCCGTATATTCATCATGAAACTGGATTGGAAAATAAGAACGAGTACTCTTCCTCGACCCATGACTTCTGCTCCCATGTCTCATGTGTATCATTTCCCGGCTGTCAATGAACCCGAACCAGCGGAGTAGACTTACCTTGATGAACGGTCTATTGGGAGTCCACAATTTGCATTAGCCACTCAAAAACATACAAGTCTGGATTTATCTCAAGTTCTTCCCAGCTCAATACATGCGAGAGATCCAGGTTGTATTTCTTCAATGAGCAGATAGGGAATACATCCTGGATGGACGTCAACTGAGATGGTATGGACAATATGTATGCCGATCTTCCAATACTCTTGGCGATCACAAAGGGTCTGAAATTCTTTATTGTCCTGTTTCCTTTCTTCCTCAGTCGATGTTGTCCCAAATGAAGAGACACTTTCATAAATACCCTATTACCCACAGAAAACTCTAGGTCTATATGCCTCTTGTCAGCATATGATTTAGGTGACTCAGAGCTGTCAATTAATTGTGCATGGTACACTTGACCTTCTCATACTTCTCCTACTCCATACTCGGCCCCAGTAGTGAGGTCTCACCTACCTCAACCCAATAGAGGGGTGACTGACAAGTCTGATCATAGAGTGCCTCATAAGGATCTGTTCAAATCAAATACTGATATCTATTATTATAATCAAACTCAATCAACCCCAAAATGTTTATCCCAGGAACATAAAAAGTCCAGAACCAATACATGGACCATTTCATCCAAAATTTGATTCTCCCCCTTTGTCTGACCATCCAACTGAGGATGGTATGCCGTGCTCATCTTAATCTGATATCCCATGACCTTTGGAAGGCCTTCCTAGAATCTAGAAGTTAAATGTGGTCTCTATATGAGACAACTACTGAGGTCACTCTATGATGTCTCACTAACATAGGAACATAAAAATGGCCCAACTCACCCACATTAGTTATATTTCTACACAAACTTAACTGGGATAATTTGGTCAGTTGATCAATCACCACCAAAATGGAATTCATACAATAAATTGTACAAGGTATGCCAACAATAACATCCATGGAGATCTTTTCCCACTTCCAGGTAAAATGGGTAATTGATGGAGAAAACTGGTGGGCCTTTGATTCTCAAAATTCACCTTCTGAAATGTGTAGCATCTTGAAACAATGTATGATATGTCTTGTCTCATACCTATACACAAAAACTACCAAAATACATCATAATACATCCTGGTGGCACCCATATGGACATCCCACTACTACTGGTGGCTATCCTGTATCACCACTTTCTGTAGAGACGATGGAACTACTGAGCATCCCTTAAATCACATGATGCCCATGGGAGATTCAGACCAATTAGTGGACATCTCCCCACAATGATGAAACTTCCTTGAATGCTGACAAGTCTCATCACTATTTTGTTCCCGCAGAATCAACAACAAGAGAGAAGGAGTCAACTAAAATATCACCACAAATGCACCTCCACTATGCACCCTGGAATTCACATTTATCTAAGAAAAGAGTCCTATCCATGTCTAATAATCTCTATACTTATTCCAAACCTAATCTATAACTCTTCTCCTCAATGAATTGTCCATAACTTACCCTTTCATGGTGTGTTGACAATGTCAATGTCATAACCCTTGGAGTACTCAATCCAGCGACGCTTCCTCATGTAGAGGTCCTTCTATGAGAAGATATAGGCCATGATTTTGTGTTCAGAGTGGACCACCATCTTCTCTCCAAAGACATATTGTCACCATGTTTTCAAAGCATATATCACCACATCCAACTTAATTTCATGGGTTTTGTAGTTCTTTTCTTGTGGTTGAAGTTGTCAAGATGCATACACCACAATGTTATCATCTTGCATAAGCACGCACCCACAACCAATACCTGAAGCATCACAATATACCACATTCCCCTTACTAGACATTTGGAAAATAATCCTGGGTGAAGTAGTCAAAATCCAATTCATCTCCTCGAATGATGCCTAACATTTTAAATCCCATACAAACATCACCCCTTTTTGGTTGATCACAGTCATTAGAGAAGCCATCCAAGAAAAATCATGAACGAATCACTTTTAATACCCACCTAGGCCATGGAAACTCATGATATTGAACAATTTATTTAGCCACTCCCATGAAATAATTTCACTAATCTTCTTTGGGTCCAATGAAACCCCCAAATATGAGATCACATGACCCAGAAATCTCACTTCTATAATCCATAAAGTGCACTTTGACAACAATGAAAAGAGGTAGTAATCCCACCAAATTCCCAAGATGATCCCCTTGTGATGTTTGTGTTCCTCCATAGAGACAAAGTACACATTAATGTCATCCAAAAACACCACAACAAAATAATCAACATACAAATAGAACTTCCAGTACATGAGTTCCATAAAACCCGCTGGAGCATTCGACAATCCGAAAGGCATGACCAAATACTCAAATTTTACGTACATTCTTCAAAATCCTACCTTTGAGATATCTAACTCCTTCACCACGAGTTGATGATTCCCTAAATGATGGTCTATCATTGAGAACAACTTTTACCACTTCCACTGATCAAAAACATCATCTATTCTGGGAAATGTGTATTTGTTCTTAATTTTTACCTTATTGAGCTCTTGATTGTGAATGAACAACCGATGGGATCCATCAGCCTTTTTTACTTAACAACATAAGAGCACCCCAAGGAGAGATACTAGGGAGAATGAATCCTTTGGATTCAAAGTCATTCATAAGTATCTTTAATTCTCTATACATGATAGGGGCTATACGATATGAAGAAAGAGATATCATCTGTGTTCCTGATGCCAGCTCAATCGAAAACTCCATATCCCACTCCAAAGGAAAATTAAAATATCATGCAGGAATACTTCCAGAAACTCATTCACTACAAGATGTAGTGCATCTTCAGTGGATATACCGTCGTAATCTAGTACGAGCGATGACAACTAGAAGATGATACATCCAATCTATGGGGGTGGAGGCCCTATGAGACCCAATAGAGGATCCCATTATCCACAAAAAAAACCTAACGACTCCCATCAAGTGTCCTGAAACTCACTCGACGCTTATCGCAATTGATGTGAGCTTGGAAGTGTTCTAGCTAATCCATTAAAAGTATAACATCAAAAAGATAATTTTCTAAGAACAAGTGTTCCCACTCCTTCTTGACCCCTATCATGGAAGGCGCACACAATGAGAACAAGAGACCCTACACCTTCTTCATTCCATGTAGCATAACCAACACCATCACAAAAGACAACAACTTGATTGGCAAGTTCAGCGTGTCCCAAAAATGGGAATAAATGATTGAAACAGAATAAAAAATATAAAAAAGAGTTGAACCTATAAAATATGTGATGAAAATGATACATTGAACAGTTGATGGTTTGACATATGATCCTCCGGTGCCTGATCAACTGCATGGGGATGTCTGGTGTCTGCCTGAGGATGACCAATAGTCTGTGGATATGATCTGAACTGGGTCTACCTAGAAGATGACCCATCCCTACCACAATGGCCACCAAATCGGGATCCCCCAGTCCTTGACTGTTTAGACTGTGCTGGAACTCCACTTGGTGCCACTGACCCAGCCCCAATCGGAAGTGGATGTGCCACCCCAAAAAAAGATGTAAATTATTAATGCCTCCACACTATTAACATGGATTTAGAGGAAGCACAAATGATGGTCAGATGTGCCCAGTCATCCCACATTGCTTGAAATTGACTGATATCACAACTGAAATCGTAGACAAAAACTTCGTGGATGAGTGGCCTGAATTTCCACCACCATTCTTCACATGATCCTCCGGCTTCCGTTTCTTCTATAAGTAGATACCACTACTCTCTACTAATACTGATCCAAAGACACCATCACTGAATTTCGTTTCAATATCCACCATACATTCCCAGTCAATGACCTCAGTATAGGTCCTCATCATGAACATGAAAACCTGGGAGAATATCTCTGGTCTCAAGCCTTTATCAAACCTTTGTGCCTTCAACTGTTCATTCGAGATGAATTTAGGGGCATACCGAACAATCCCAACAAAATATTTGGTGTACTCCATCAATGAAATATTCCACATAAAAAGGTCCATGAACTCTTCAGACGTGGCATATTCCAAGAACTCATGGAAGTATTGTTCATTGAAAACGTCATTGAAATCTCCACAGCGCATCTGCTCAATTTTCCCAATTTGAAGCACTGAACCCCACCACATATTGTTGGGTACCTCCAATAGAAATGAGGAACACTTCACCCTGATCTCCTCATGATTTTAAAGGATGTCAAACATACACTTGATCTTCATGAGCCATTACTCTACATCCTGGGGTTCTAATATGAGTTGTAAGGTAAGAGGCTTGTTTTTTAGAAATTATTTAGCATTATCATTTGTAGTTCATGTATATTAGTCTCTAGAAATAATAGGATCTAGAGTATTTCCCTACCCTAGAGCTTGGATATCCCAAACCAAAACATCAACAAGCCTCTAATCTATCGGTGTGGTAGAACTCTCACTTGCATCCTCTCGTGGGTGAGTGGGAGATTTCTGGGGAGGCATGTTGCTACAAAATGCAATAATCAAAATACAATAATGAATACTACAATTTGTAAAATTTTAATCAAATACATAAAATATAAATAATAAAAAATCATTCCATTAAAAAAAGGAAACAACTGCTCCACCTATGCATGATGTCCACCTACAGTCTGAATCCCACACATCTCATCTGGATGTAAAGTAAATATGTAAACTCAAACATCCCCTATTTACTCAATGTCTGGAACATGATTTTGGGGCTAGGAACCATTCTCATTACCAAAACCTTGAGCCTTTAATGTCCTAACTCATGTATATCCTAACTCATCCAAAAATACCAATATAACCCAAAAACATTAACCTCTTTTGATATTATTTGGTCACAAACTTAATCTGGTCGCCATTAATACCGGCACCAAACCTGGCATGTGGTAAAACCTGAATGGTGTTACTTATCCCAATTGGATAGAAAAATTTCTCGGGTATCATTTCAATAGTTTTGGTTATGATTTACCCGAGTATGAAAGCATAAAACATAAACAAAATCCATAATATAAATCGAAAATATTCGAGCGAAACAAGTCATATGAATAAACAAAAACTGAATTAATTGTTTTAAGTACAATATAAGTGGTCCAAATAAATATAATAATAGCATAAAGATACCCCAAGGACTCCACACAACAAGGGGTCATCACCCATAAGTCGTACCCAAAACTCGGCACTAAGGATGTGAACTGACACCTAGAACCACAATGACACATAGCCTTACGTTTACCTGAGTCATGAATAATATATTCTACTTAAACCAAAGGGGTTTAAGAGGGTGTGATCCTAAGCCATGTGTGATACCAACAAATGAATCTAAATATATTTAAAGATAATGTGAAAAATAAATTAGTTTTATTAAGTAAAGAAAATAAGTGATAAATTCTATGAAATGAATGTTCCAATTGAAAAACTTTTTAAAGAAAATACTTTTTAGAATGTTAACACTTATAAATAGACATGTTAGATACTATATTTCACTTCCAAAAAAACAAAATTAAATGTAAAATAAAAAAAATTCAATGAGTAGCCAAATCCAAAAAACCCCTAGACACTAGATAGTCTCGAGGCCCATACACAACCCACCTCTATGTAAAGTAACCATAGTAAAATTTGTTCTCAACCACAAGACAATAATAGGGGAAATATCCATAAACTAGTAGTCAATAATAAACTTCCTCATCGTTTAGCTGGAGCTATCGCTATCCAAATTCTAGGTGGAACAGGCAGAAAACCCATCTGGTCCACTAGTCCTACTTGTCAACATATTCCCCACCCAGGTACTTGAGCTTCCCCCATTGTGCTCAAAATATTTCATCATGAAAAAAATTCACTTTTTATGTAGAACACTGCTAAGGGTCACATACACCCAGTACAGTTTCTATCACATTTTATACCTCCTAATTTACACAACAAACACTTTGTTTTTTAAAGAAACAAATTTTCAAAATCCCAAATTGTTTAGCACACAAAATCCCTTAAGAACTGCACTTGTACACTATGTGAACATTGTTAAGATACCAAAACATTAAATGAATTCCAATACATTTCAATGGAAAAAAATCAATTTTAGGGCATTCCCATGTTAAACAAGACATGATAAATTTGAAAATTTTCAATTTTCACAAAAAAATTTGGACCAAAATTTTATGATCATTACAAACACGATTAAAAACCATTTTCTCTATTGCAACAAAAGGGGATAAACATTGAAATAGTATTTTTATCCCTATTATAGTTAAATACAAACTAAAAAATCTTTTTAGGGCGGCCCAAAATACACCAATAATACATTTCGTTGGAAAACACACAATTTTACACCAAATTTTCATTTAAAATTAAATTACAATAGAAATAGCACTATAAATAATTTGTATAGAAATAATATAATGATATAAACCAGAAAATATGATAAATACAACATTAAAATACACAAAGACTGCATAAAAATTTGATTCAACTTCTAGAACAAATGAAATCCTTGAATCACCATATAAAAGTCATGTCACACCACCGCTGCACCAAGAGGGACATAGATATAACATAAAACCACAATAATTTACTATGAGACCCCATGGTTAAACACCATGTTCCAAACCCTACCACCAATTCATTTTTCACATAATGGAAATTGAATGAATCTTTATGGAATGAGGATGAACTAAGGAGGAGAGACACTTACTGGAGTATCTTTGAAGTTCCTCCAGCTAATTCCCATTTCACATGGGGTTCCAAGAGGTTTTGAGTGACTTTAAGAGAAACCATCCCTTTTAGGATTAACGTGGAGGAGCAAGGGTCGAATTAAGAACTTGAATGAATGTAAAAGAGTAAGAACCGAGGGATTTAGAAAGAACGATGTTACCTCTTTGAATCTGGTCGATTTGAGAACCTCTAGGATGTTATGCAATAATTAGCGATGATCACAAGCACCAAATAGGGGAGAAATTGCATAGACACACAGCTAGGTTCAATGGTCATGGGTTACACATTTAATCACCTAAAAATCCATAAAATTGAAAATGTTATTAATTAAATATTTTTTTAAACTATAAATGGGGTTTTGGGATGAAAAAATACATTAAATAAAAACACAAATCCACACTTATTATGGATTATTTAATTGTACAAATTTAAACGGTGAATATAATAGGTTATGGGAGACCATTTAAGAATTGGAATGGTGAAAATTATTAAAAACATAAATATTTATTAAAGAAACAATATTTTGTTTTATATATAGGAATGGGCTCGCAGTTTGTCCCCAATCATGAAAACTCTACCTTTACCCCAAAAAACATAGAGAAACCCCCAAAACAATGAATAAATAGAAATTAAATGAAATCTAACAATAAAATAAGTCTTATACGTGACTCCTGATATTCTTATATTATGTATAGTCTAATTTAAATTTATATTGATAATTTAAATATTTTAAAATAAAATGAAAAATGTGATAGATAAAATATCTATTCAATTCACATGTTTATATAAATCTGTCGAAAATATACTGATTCAAATTAAAATTCAATGAATGATATGTTATTCAAAATTTTTTGACATTTTAAATTCAATGATATTGGTTGATGAAGAAGATGATGGATGATCACATTCAATAGATCATTCCCCAATTAAATTTAATAAATTTTAGCATATCGGAATGATTATGGTTTTTTAAAAAATTTATTATTTTTATTGTCCACTATGATAATGTCAAAACATATATAAACTTATCTTATGTCATCCTAATAGAAATAGTGTTGTGGATCTATGATATCATCTTACGATTGAAGTGATGTGTTAAAAAATAATGAAAAATAGTATTTTTACAATGGATTAGAGTTCACTTGAAATTCATACCAAAAATAAGTTATGTGTATTGCATCTACAACATATAACACACAAACATCCAACTCCTACATATTACACATCATCAGTGGAAAGTGGAATATAATATTTTTTTAATTGACCATGATATTATGGATTACCCAGTGAAAAGAAATTTTATATAAGAATAATATTTCTCTAACATGAAACAACTATTTTAGATTTTAAATATCTTTAATGTATTAAATATTTTCTAAAATAAAAAAATAGTAAATGACTAAAAGTTAAATTATGTTATTATAAATGCATTTTATGAATTTGAAATGTGATTCCATGACGATAACATGAAATTTCATGCTAGAACACTCTAATAACACAATATATGTCTTACATACTACAAAATAAATTTCACATTCAATCAAATATCTATAATTATTTGGATCTAAAATTTTACCAGATTGATTATCATCAATTTGATATTAGTGGCTATCAGATTATGGAAAATTGATGGAATGACAAAAAAAATAAATATGGAATATATATATTTATGTTCATTTAATATAAATCCTTGTGTTATTTTATAAAATAGAAAATAAAATAATAAAATCATTATAATGGTTAGATGACATAATCTATTTTCATGTGCATACATCAATTGAAATGAGACCATTAATACATTGATTATCAATCATGAAACAAGGAATTATTCTGAAATAATGAAAATACTCATCAAATCCAAGATTAATTATCCATGTGTTGTCAATATTTTAAGATTAAACAATTAAAAAATAATAAATAATAATGAAAACATATTGTTATCAATAAAGATATTCCACATATGTCCGTTACATTATCCATAAATAAGGTAAAACCATATGGGTTACATCAAATACAAATCTATAAAAACGTAATCATTAATTGATGAATTAGATAACAATAAGGGGGATCACCAATTATATAATGAGATATAATTGGGGTCTATCCATAGTATATTGAGATATAATGGGGATAAAACATTTTTATATTGAGTCATAATATGAAACAACATATCGAATCTTGATCAATTTTTGGGGTCAACCCTTCATATAAACATCATGGTCCCCTCTTATGTCTTATAATGGGCCTCAATCCTTCATAAATAATTTCTGTGAAACATAACATAAATAAAATATAATGAGGTTTTATATAATCATAAAACATTATGAAACATCCAATATTGAACAAATAATAAAATTAACCTGCAAAAACTATATGAAATCCAAGGAAATATAATTCAAACAATAATAATTCCCCAAAATAAACAATATGGACATTATACTAATAAAATATCCTCAATGTTGTGTATGTAACATTAAGGGATGTTTATTTTGGTAAATCATAATGACATTAAAATATAATTAAAAAAATTCATGTTCTGAAAATATATTTATTTTGAAATAGACAATGAAAAATGAAAAATAAAAAATATATTTTGAAATAAAATTTCACATAAAAAAAACATTGATTCAAAAAAATGATTATGTAAAAATTTGGTCATGATAATGGAAAAATCCATTTAGATCATAAATGATAAAAATAAACCATTTTATTTAATATTATTGTTAAACTAGTAAAATTGGACCATTTATAAAAATAATAGGAATGATTTTCTAAAACAAATTAAAAGGAATCAAAGAATGTGTTAAATATCACTCAAAATAATTTATTTTTATCGATGTTAATTTTTTAAAAACATTTCCCACAACATGTATATATAAAATAATGATTCCCATCTATATATAAAATCAATGTTGTATTCAATAAAAAACAATATTTAGGATTCTTGAGTAAATTATTAGATTGAATATAAGGAAAAAATATTAATCTTAAGAAATTACTATAGGAGTATAAAAATATTTAGTTTCATGATAGATAGATAATAATATTCCATTATCATAAACATAATCACAAAAAACCTCTATAAAAGATGAGGACAGAAAATATAAGGTTACCACATTTGAAAAATTTGAATCATAATCCCAAAAAAATGAACAAAAATGACACATTAAATCACATAAAAATAACATGATTAGTGTTTTAAAATACCAATGGGATATAATTTGCATTAGATTACCTATCATAGGGAAATTTTAGAAGTTGATTTATTTTTCTTATTGTTTCATTGTTTATGACCAAGGTCATATCACTTAATGAATTTCAAATATTATAATACAAAATTCATAATTCACCATATATAATAATATTTTATTTACTAATATTTTTATTAAATATAGATTTTTTATTTTTTGGTTTTGGAATAAAATGGAATGAATTTCATAAACAATTTTCATTTATGTGATCAAATAATGAAATTAGGGAGAATGGACTTTGTCTTTAAAGTTTTTAATGAATGTTTTTTCATTATTAAATTCATCTCAACTACCTGTTCATTTGTAAATGTATTTATATTACGTATCTTCAACAATATTTATTGCATACCTGAGAATACACTTAAAAAAACAATACTACAATCAAACTTAGTTGGAAATAGGCATGGATATTAGTATTTCATAATAATGGACGATTTTTTACCCATGAAATTCACTATGATAAAGTAAAAATAAAATTAACTCATTTAATTAATTAAAGAATTCAAATTAAGAGCATCTGGTAACACCAATATGAACAATATATGGTTTGTATCTCACAATTGGAAGTTATAGAAGAGACAAAAGTTATAGAAGGAATAGAGTGGATAGAATACAATGAAATAAATCAATAATATAAAGATAATTAGTATTGTATGAAAAATGATACTTGTATGAAAAATTTCAAAGAGTTACCTAAGAAATGAAATTATAAATATTAAACTAAACATAAAATATCCATGCTATAATTATCCCTATAGTACTATGCATAGGTTGAACTTTTGTAACTAGTTCTTTTTCTCATATTTTGTTTACCTCTATTTATAAGACTCCATCCCACATCTATGTCATCATAATGGCGTGATAATGAGTCATAAAGTAGCATGGTTCATCACATGGCCATAAAAGTGATCTTTTGACTAAATTACATCGAACCAGCTTATTTTTTTCAAATTAGGTGATGTTACATCATGAATACAATTCCTAACATTTAATGGGTGGGAAAACATTTCATGAAATTTTTCTCAATATAAAACCTATTCGAGGTCGTAAATGGTTGTTTCCTTGTGAGACCATATGTGACACCCCATGAAACATTTTTCAATTATCCATATTAACATTTTTTCTCCAAATCATGCATTCACATCCATTGTTACTTCATGTATCATGTCATGACTGAAATTAAATATTCAAATTGGAATTTTTCTTAAAAATTAACCATTATTCATATATATTTTTTCACATTTAAAATGGGGTTTTTTTCAATGACTTTTCCCTTGTCCCAAAACATGATATATATATAATCAATTATGAAAAACTAATTATTTTTCTAGAAATTTTATATATCCTTCTATCTAACTAAAAAACTATAAATTTTAATCAATTAAATTACATAAACTCTAGGTTTTATATCAAATTATTCATATAATATATGCATCATTAAATTCCCCCAAATATAGAGTTAATGTCTCTGAATTTTTGAAACCTAAAAAACAGTTCAATAGAATTCCATTATACATGTATTTAGTATTCATTACTAATTAAAAATATATATATCTTTGAAAATAAAATTAAAAATTCTGTATAATGATGTTTATCCATTTACATAATCTTAATGGAATCATATCCAATCCTATATATTAATTTACATATTATAAATTACACTTCCTCCCCTCAACATTCATAATAATTAATTATTAATGCGTATTCCAATTGGAATTGATCTCACATTGAATTATTCTTACTCATGTATCATGGATAAATTTTAACTAGAATTATGATCATTCTTCTAGTACATGTAACTTACTATAATCATTATATTCATATAACATCTCCACATAATTTATATAGAAATCAAAATTAATCATGCCCATTTATATTATGGATTTAATATCATTGAAAAAAATCCATGTATGAAAAATGATTATAAATTGTCACAATTAGGTGTATGAACTCTTTATAATTCAATAATAAATAAATAACTTAAACTAAAAAAATAATCATGCATCTTTCAAATCCCAACCCAAAAGCTCAATATATACATTGGATAAATGTAACCATAATTAATGAAAATCCAAAATTTTATTTTTTTATATCAATTTTTTTATTTTTTTAATGTATGAGGATAACAGGAAAATAACATAAACCACATAACCACATATGATAAAAACAATTGCTCGGATGATGATGATATTTTATCATCTCAGAAATAATATATTTGATTCAATTTTTATTCTTCCCATTTTTATTTTTGTCCAGAATGTCGAGTAATAACGTACAATGATAAAATGGAGTCATAAAAAATATGTGAAAAAACCCAATACATATAGATTAAATCAGAAAAAACGCAAAAAACACTTCCCCCTACTTATTTCATTTCTATCATGCTATATATTTCATGTATAGTAGGAATGGATATAATATGTCATTAACATGTCTAATTTCTGAATAATTTCATTCATGGAATGTGAAAAAATATTGGTTGATGTTATGTTCAGTACAATGATAAATGTTTACCAAAAAAATCCCAAATCATTTTAAAATTGATTATATATCATCATAGATTTAAAAATCATTAAAATACATACATGAATAAAACAATCACTATTCTCTCAAGAAAAATACTATATAGGGAATGGGAAATATTAGCCTCCAAATTTGTTTTAGTGATGATATAAATTTTCTGCGATAAAGTATCAATGTAAATTAGACAATTAAACAATTTCAATTTGAAAAAAAATTAAAACAAGAAAAATATTTGAATAATTTTATTTAAAATAATCTACTCATTATCAAAAGTTATTATTTTTCCAATTAAATAAATAATGATTATCTTTTTAACAAATATTAACATTTATCTTTTCATGTTAAAATATAAAAATAAAACTTGTAATAAAGATTATCCAAAGTTACTATCTTCCCTACGATCAAAACTATAGTAAAAGGGTTGTAATGTGGTTTGTGATTGCATTTTAAAGATCATAATAAAATTTAAATTCATGATGGTAATATAAAATTTTTATTTTAAAATACCAAAAATGCTTACATTGATGATTTGGTTCAAATTATGTATGTTATAGAAGTAAAAGATTAATTATGAAGAATCTACTTGAAATTAAATCCTTTAACGATGTCAATTTTAAATTAATATCTATATTCTCCTGCATGTTAGTGATGTGATTTCCTTTCAGGGTTTGAATTGAATTTTTGATGTGTGTTTCTTAATGTTTCACCAAATTCCAATATCTTTCATTATGTCATGTTGACAGCCCTACAAAATTTGACAAATCATTGTCAATACAATTAAAATATCATATATCGAAAATGGGAGATAGATTTAGGAAGTCAATCTAGTAAATTAATAAAATTATTAATTGAAATTTAAAATAAAATAAATCATATGGGATATTTCATGGTTAGTCCCCCATGTGAGATCATGATTTTTTCTACCTCCACGTTATCATAAATAAATATTTTCCAAACTTTAGTGACTAGAGGGATTTCATGGAAATAAACAGAGAAATATTTCTTCATCAATCTCATTATTTATTATGGTGGATTTGATAG
Source organism: Viscum album (assembly GCA_963277665.1). Taxonomy (NCBI): domain Eukaryota; kingdom Viridiplantae; phylum Streptophyta; class Magnoliopsida; order Santalales; family Viscaceae; genus Viscum; species Viscum album. The sequence goes on along the minus strand of OY728147.1, from coordinate 475,697,658 downwards.
ATATAGTAAATTAAATTCGACCAGTTTGCAATTTCATATAACTTACATGGAAGGTCTAGTACGAAGTATGGAACCTATGTTTAGTTGGTTAAACATGTGAAACATTATAATTATTGTCTAGACGTTTCTCAAATTGTGCTTCATGACAGGATTATTCAATGTTGTAGTGAAAAGGTAATTAATTTGTGATATAAAAAAACTGATTAATTATTATTAGTTATTCCATTATTTTATTAGAAAATCGTCTCTATAGACCTTCAAAAATATAAGCTGAGATATCAACATATGATTTTCTAATAATCAACCATTATCTTTATATGATGTTCATGTCAACAAAAAGTGTACATTTCTATTCAAAAACATCCCCAATGGAAAATTATGAGTTTTATGAATCAAAAAATTAAAAACAGTGTAATGTGATGACAAATTCAGTTGAAATTTAATTAGATGATACAAGAGTTCAATAAGGAGTAAACCCTTTAAGATGGTTAGAATATAATTTATTATTCAGTTGAAAGTACCTATTAGATTAGATTAGTAGCAGATGAAGGAAATTATTCAGTATTTACCATACATTATTCAAATTCTATCATAGTGGCAGTTTCTTCACCATTTTCAAGAGTTAGTTACCATGTTGCAAATTCGTCTACAATGCATTTATGCAAGATCTCATTTATTTTATTAATTTTTAAAATAACTCAAATTTATAACCATTGTTTCCTATCTCATATATTTATATCAACACATATAACATAATATTATCTATCATTATCCTCATTGTAGGAATCAATTTTACTCATCTAATCAAATGGTTGATGATGGTTTACAAATATGGCTTTAAATTCCTTGACTAAATCCAAAAAATATAGAATGATTATGGGTTCTTCCTTTGGTTCTGGTATCTGTATCACTATTAGTAGATTAAAATATTTTAAAAACCCTTTAATCATTACCAATAGTTTTTATAAAATTTCTAGTTTTCTATCAGTTTTGACATTTTATACTTAAAATCTAATTTAACATGTTTTTGTTTTATATTTGATAAAATATCAGAATTGATGTGAATTATTGAAATAAATATTTAAAAAAATTATTAAGATAAATTATAAAAATTCAAATGAAAAACGTAGACCTATTATAACTACTGAAAATGAATATTTGGTTTTTCGTATATCAAATGGATGTAAAAGAAGATAATTTATTCATCCTAATTGAGAACATAGGGCAACCATTGTCATGTCAATTGAATGGGTTGTGTTGATCAATCAAAATTCATTTTTAACCAAATATATATTTTTTGTTTTTATTTTTGATGTAAAAATAAAAATTTTATTTGTTATTATTAAAAAAAATAAATAAAATAATAATATTAAATTCATGAAGTTACTAAACATAATGAAATTAGGGAAAATTATAATGGTCAGTATTATTTGGTTTTTTGGGATCCATAATTACTAAATTTAATTTCAAAATTCATCATATCACAAAATAGATTTGTTATCCCTTCCATGAGTTAGAGTTTTATCATGGATTTATAACAATATTTACACCCCAATACATAGATAATTTTGCATAAATTATTAATGAATATTAGTTTTATGTAGTGGTGGATTATTATTCTACACATTATATTCCTTGAATTCCTCAAAAAAAAATTAATAAATTTTTTAAAAAAATTATGCTCAATAATTAAGGATGAATTGAATCCTCCCCCAAGACCAATCTTTGGGTTTGTCACTCGAAATTGTTATGTGATAAGGTATCACTAAGGGAGAATAAATAAAGCCATAGAATAATGATAAATAATGGGACAAAAATGTATAATGGGTTATATAAGAAAACATAACACATAAATTATAATGATGAATGTGTTACATAGAAAATTAAAATAAAAAATAAAAAAATCCAAGGAAAACACCATCGACACCCAAAAGTGAATTAATGTATCCTTTTGAATTGGTTAAATTTCTCATATTCATAGTAAAATATTAATAATTTTCTATTTCACATTTGATGAATCATAATTTCTTTATAACATGTCACAATGGTCCTAGAGTTGCAATGTGGTCTTCTATGAGCTGTTCTTCGATTAATATGTCTGACCTGATCATTTTTTACCATCTTGTGATCTCAAATTATTTATTCTATTCATGAAATATAATTTTTTGGGGATAATGTTTTTACAATTTGTGTAAGTAATTGAATCCAATTACAGTAATGGATTTTTAGTTTCATTGTGATACAATATGTGTAATTTCATAACATATGTTGTCTTAACCTAGAACATGCTTTTTTCTTTCATCCCATGGCATCATGTATTGTATTTCATCATATATAACAACATGATTGATATAAATTATAGGTATTCTTATTTTTTTTAATCTTTTTACATCATTAATTCTGTTTCATCATTTGTGAGCCCTTGGAATCATCCTTTACAAACCTATTTTTCTGAACGTCATCTGAAACCTCAATTTATCGATGTGTAGTTCATTTCCAAAAATTTCATGAATCTATCAATCGACCATTTAAAATATTAAATAAATTTATTTATATGAAATTAATTTTTTTACAAAATTTGTTTTATATTAATTAATTAGGTAAAATATTGTACACTATCATATAAAAATACAAATGAAATAAATTTTCAATAAGCTATATGATTCATGAATGTAAAAGAAGGATGAGAATCCAATACCTTAGTCAATAATTTTAAATTATCAGTATTAAAACATGTATAATTACATTATATCAATTTTATTATTCCATTAAAACAATTTCAAGGATTAATAATTTGTATTTAAATTACTTTATTATATTTATTTTATTAACATAATAAAATTCCTAATCCATTAATTTCACATCAATTATTTTGAGGATGTTGAGTCCATATTTCGAAAGGAGTAAAAATCTACAACCAGGGTAAATGGTGTTATTACTCCATAAAATCTAAAATAATTATAAGGACTTAATTACCATTTTAATAGATCAATTATACAATTTTTAGACCACTCATGCATAATGGTTCTGAAATTAGAATATTATTGTCGATATAGACTTGTAGATCATATATATGAATGAGAAATGATTCCAATTTTATAAATATAATTTACATAGAATATGTGAAATATTATTCATTTATATGTTGATCATATAATAATTAATAAAATATTTCATCATTGTATTTTTTAAAATTTCTTATCCAATGGATGTGGTGATTAAAAAAAATAACAACACTTTGTGCAGGATATTGTCGCTTCGTATGCATGAATGATGATATCATCAATAAATAAATGGAATGTAAATAAAATAAATGATATATAAGCATTTAATAATTTACAAAATTTCATGTACAATATATACGAAAATTAAATCAATCATCATGTATAGTTCAGAAAATCAATGACAAATAATATATTAAAAAGGTAATGAGGTGATATTCTTCTATACACTTGAACGATGGGTTCAAGTACCTTTTAATGGATGAGGAGATGGATTCATGTTATTTTTCTAACATAATAACATATTAATATATAGGTAATATTTATCTTATTATATCATCATAGATGATGAATATATTAATGTGGTGTAAAAAGAAATAAAATATAACACACTTATAGAAAAGAAATTCTGATCCGGATGATCTCTTTAGGATTGTACCAAAATCAATTATAGGATGGGTTTATAACAAAATAAAGTACTACATTAAATTTTTAGGAATTTTTAGAAGGAATATTGGTATTTTTTATCTTATCCAAATGATTTTATGGTTTCAATACTATTTGAGTGGTGATATATTACTATAATTGTGGGAGAACACATATATGGAAAGTTCGAAATTTAATGGTTATACCCATAATTTATAGATTTTACAAAGATCCGAAATTTAAAGTTATTTTTAGATAGATGTGATAATATATAAATATTTTTATACAATATAATTGAAAACAATTAGTTTATTTTATTCAATTTTTTTAGTGGAAGCCTTCGGTAATCATGATCTAACCAAAACCATAATAACCAATTTTTATTGTTTTCATTATTAGATATGTAAAAAATATGACTATAATAATATATAATAAAAATTATTTTTATTCCAAATATGTAATCAAATTTTTCACATTAAATAAATAAATCACCTATATTTATTTAAAAAATCATACCAACATAATAAATTAAAAATAAAATTTCCTGAAATATATTTTTTGAAAAAATATGATGATTATATATTAAAATTATATCTACTAATAAATATTATATGAATTTTAAATCATATTGAAATATATATATAATATATAAATTTTATATAAATAATTATTAATTTTGATTTAATTGAATTTTAGAAATTGAAACACTTTATTAACCATAAATCCTTTTCTAGATAAATGTGTTTTATGCTTTGAAAGTAATCTTATAATAATGTTCTATATAAATATGATTAAAATTTAATTAATTAGATGAAGCATTGAGAAATAATTAATATAATTTTTCGAATAATTTTTTTAATAAAATTAGTTATTTAAATTCATTGCTTTATTGAATATAAATTAATTTTATAGAAAAATATAATTAATCCTTATTCAATGGAAATTTAATTTCTAACAAAATAGAAATCATTAACCCTAAATTTCATTTCATATTATAATTTAAAATATAATTTTAATAATAAAAAATAAAATTCATATATATATTATAACATAAATAAATATTCTCATTTTATGAAATCAAAATGATTTTTGAAGAATATTTTATTTAATGGATAAATTTTTATTAAATAATTATAAATTATTTACTATGAATAGATAAATAAATTTATATTTAATAAAAGTAATATAATATAAATATATTTATCAGAATGTTTTGAATCATATTAATACCTTCGATTTTGATGGCCATGTTATTTTGGGAATATAGTTCATGTGACGTTTAACTTCTATGTATCACATTGAATAGAATATAGAACATTTTTTTATTATTTTAAAATATCATGATGTAACATTATCCACAAATTAATAAACTATTTAATTGAAATTGTAAAATGAACAAAAAAAATTGTATCAAATTTAAAAATACCTTAATTGGAATTCCATATTGTAAAATGGGTTTCCAAAACATATACATCAGAATATAAAGAGCGATGTATGAAAATGAATTCGAATAATAATTTTTTTCCATTTTGAAAAAAATTAATTGAATATTAATATATATATATATATGGACATGTAATAATTTATTAATTCCCACAATATATTATAGAGATACCATGATCAATGATAAAAAAATGTGATTGACAAAGATATTTTTTTGAACCAAAAATTTCTAGTGAAAATAGGTATGAAAAAGATCATCATACCCTTAAAAATAAAATATCTAGGATTATATTAATATTCTAATGATCAATCAACTAGATCTAATGAATTTAATAATATTATGAATTTTAATATTTGATGATTAATTGAAATTTAATTTTATAATTTCATAGATTATAATATTTAAAATATAATTTAACCATTTTATCCGAATGAATTGTATTTAATATAATTTATATGCATGATTCCATGAAATCCAATTTTATGGAATCAAATTATTAATAAAATAGATAAAAATACAGTCATAATTTTATTATATATTAAATAACGTCCAAATGGTTATCACTTGTATTGATAATTATAGAACTGAAAAAACCATTTCAATGGTGTAATATAACTTTAACATATAATCCCTCAATAATAATAACCATTTTTTAGATTAAATCATTTGAAAAATGATTTTCCAACATATTTATAAAAATATTATTATATACAATTGAAACCCACCAATAAATAAGGTTTGATCACATAATCATCCGAAGTTGATTTAAAAATAATCTCGAAAAAACAGATTCTCTTTTAATTTAACATATCCAAAAATAGATATTCCCAAATCATTTCATCTCTTTATTGTAGGAATATTTTTAAAAAATAGCATAGATCACCAAAAATCATTATTACTATCATATATGATTCAAAAATAGAATTTGAAACAAAACAAACCCTTTTGTGCTAGATACAATGAAATTATTTATTAAAATGGAAAACATTAATGACTAAATTATAATATTATTAAATAGTTTTTTAATTTGGAAAACTATATTACATAAATGATACACATTTCCTATTTTGAAAATTTAATGACTCGTAATATATAAAAAATAGAATGATTATATTATATAAATATGCATTTAATGAATTCCTCTTCATAATCTAAGGAAAGGAAAATTGGAGGGAATGAATATTTAGTATGACTGGTGTACATATTAAGCTCTCATGAATCAATAATCATATTCAACATTACAAGGTTGAAAACTGAAACACATTCAATATAATAAATCAACAGATAACAAAATGCATCCATAGTTAATTTTCATAAAAAACAAGGATAACAGTATTATTGAATGGATAATTGACATAAATGATTAAATATTGGATAACATGTTTATTGTGAACATGGAACATTTTGTGAATAGACATTTCATAATATTGTTTAAAACAAACCATGTAGAAACCATATTATTTGGCAAACAGATGCATCACCTAAGTCTAAAAATGAATTGAAGTAATTAATTTATATGGTACACATCACTTTTAATACAAGTAAAAGATATTCTTATTATATAAAATAATATATTTAACTCATAATCAATCTTTATTAAAAAATATCTGTATTGAGTAGAGGTTACCTAATTTTCATTAAATAAACTGATAATAAAATAACATTCTTATTAATGAATTTAAGTAAAAAATTTAACATGGTCATGAAATAATCATATCAATTAAAGTCTAATTATTATAATTATGAAAAATTTAATATACATGGAAAATGATAACAATAAAAGTTCTAGATAAATTTATCAAAAAAACATATTGACACTAAATAATAAATTTTACAACTTGGTAATTTTTAATTATAACACCATTAGTTTAAATAAGTAACATTGGATGTTAAAATACCATGAATTATGAATCAATAAATTCCATATTAATATAGAATTATATAAACCTCCTTAAATAATTTTTTTTATTAATATTGAATATTTATGAGTGGAATGAAAAATGAGATGACTTCTTTAACCATATGATTCCTTTTGTTTGAAAACTATTTCATCTCCTGTATATGATTTTAATAATTTTATTAACAATATATAGAACTATAGTAATTGATATAATATCATATATTAATTATTTATAAAATCACATCTCCCATTTTTCAATAATAAATTATTATTTTTTATTTTTATGTGTTTGTTTCTTTCTTTTTCACATATGTTATTAATTATTTATTTTATGGTCCAGAATTTTCGATTATGATTCTATCATCCCCAATGTCACGACCCGTCATCGGGGCCCGTGACGTGACTTCCCGAAGCCCGGCTCCCATAGGCCAAGGGATAGCGACTAGCACCAAAGGAATAAATCCAAATAAAAAGGGAAGGCATTGCCTTTAGATAGTAAAAAACACCATAGGGTACACAAGATGAGTAAACACTAAGTAAACTGAGTACAAATGTAAGTTCTGGAATGTAAATGGGCCAGAATACAATCCCAACTGAAAGAAAATTACAACATAAAAGGACGTACAAGAACAGAGAAGTAATGCAGGGAGTCCGTGTCATCCTCTAGAAATCCCATCTGAAGGGTGTGTACAGATAGTCTCCTCTGGTCTTCGGCTCCATCCGTCCACTCTGAGTACGACATGTCCAGTGATCCACCTCTAGGTACCGTCCATCTCCATGACCTCCCACGTCGATCAGCGCTATCCGTCGTCTGCATCCAACACAACGTAGTGTGGGTATAGCCTGAGTAGGGGTGAGTATACGCTACTCAGTAGGGACCCCGAGACCCCTGAAGCTCTCCAAGAATCAACGAAGGATAAACCACAATGGAAAGATACATTCACGAAGTAACAACCAACTCTACTTAGGTATATTCCCATTCATATACCTAAGTCATCTATTCCTGCTCGGCTCCAGCACACGGGCTCATTCACAACCCAGTCCCCACAGGAAAGCATAATCCAATCCACACAGGATAACAAAACCCTATCCACACATGAAATAAAACAACCATATCGAAGATAGTGATTGTAAGTTAAGACTCAACTCATATAGGTATACAGTTTGTAAGATGATATAGATGATCAGATGTAGCCACTTATTCTTCAAACCTATTGGACCCACATAGGATACAAGACCAGCTAAGCTGTCAGACCCACAAAGGATACAAGACCAGCTACTCCGCCGGACCCACATTGGATACAAGTACATAGTCAAATAATGCTGGACCCACATAGGATACAAGAAAAGTAGTCAAGTTCTACCAGATCCACATCAGATAAAATAACATTAGTCATCGTCATCGATCCCATGAAGGATTCCAGAATGGTCATCGTTGCTACCGAACCCACGAAGGATTTTAGTATAGTCTTCATCGTCATCGCAGTCACAGCCAGCTCTATGGTTCCCGCACACAACACACTCGTTTCCAGGAGGGTCCTCTCCACAATCCAAGGGGGGGGGGGGTCGATACATCATCTAACATGAAGTCTGGAGTAGATGTATCTCAAATTTCCCTCTCGACAGAGGTAACTCAACACGATAGACGGCGCATAGATTGGATGTCCGGTCTGAGAGTTATTGGCTTTTCGCCCTAGGGGCCCGGTTAGTATTTAAGATAAAACAAACCCGAACATAGTCCATATGCGTCCAAAACTCTAGTGGAGTAATCCAAAAGGACCATCTCACTATGAGGAATCCAACAAAGTTGACGGTATGTCAATCGGACTTCTGTAGCTCAAGTTATTAGTGTTTCCGCTCTAAGGGCCCGGTTGGTTTTATGTTCGAACCAACCCGTCCATACCCAAAGTTCTCCAAAACCATATGTGTAATATACTGCAACAACCACCGCAATCCAAGGATCGCTACACAACTAACGGTGTGTCGATCGTAGGTCTGTAGCCCACATTATGGATGTTTAAACGGATCTGTCTGGAAACATGAGGTTTGGGCCCGGTCCGACCTGGCCCAATACCCAATGGGTGGACCCGACCCGGGTTTGGGTCTGGCCCAGCCATCACGGGCAGACCAGCCCGAGTGGTAGGTTTCTAGACCTTCTGCCGAGCGGGATGTGGGGGGGGGGCACTGCCCTCCTTGATTGGGAAATGGTCGGTCATTTATGGCCGCACTTAATTGAACCCGCAGGACCCTTCAGGCCCCAACTCTACCTGGCACTAGCGGGTGGCTCAGCCGACCGCTCCCCTAAAATGCCACGGCCATAGGCAGTGGCTCATCCCCGTTCGGTGCGTCGCGACGGCGCGGCGGTCTTCCATGGTGCTCCTGCGCGGCACGACGCTGCCGCGGCCTTCCCTCGGCCGCACCTTCATTCACCCTCACCTACGCGGTACGACGTCACCACGCTCCTTCGCCATTTCCCGCTCCGGCCACTGTTCTCTCATCCTCGAGTGGTGAAATAGTAACACATCTCCTAGTTTCAAGACACAAAGAAGAACATCAACAAAAAAGGGAAGGTGTTTCGGTCGTGTTCATATGGTCCGACCTCCTCCCATTATTTTTATAACATGCGGCCAATAACATAACGATGAATCATCAAAATATTCTTAAATTTTAAAAAGAAAACCTTCCTATATTCACATAGGTCGATTTATTTACGAAGAAAGGGAAGTTATGTTGTTCCATAGATGTTGTCGTGGGATGACCGTGTTTCTTCGTCAATCGTTGAGAAAAGGAAGTTGGGGTTGGTGCTGGCATATTTCCAAGGAGGGGATGATGTCTCACACTGGCTGGAGAGAGGAGAAGAACGTCTCGGTGATCACTCCTTGAATTAATGGAATTCAACGTCTAGTTCTTGATGTTCTTCAACGAAGATGATGTTATTCTACAAGGCTTAGAGAATTATCTCCAAAGATGCTCACACATCTAAACAACCCCCAAATAAAATAAGGGCTTCCATATTTTATTAACACATTCCATGAGTTTTCAAATCATCAAAAACTAAAACACAAAATTAAATTAATTTATTATCTTTAATCAATCAATTTAATGTGAGATTTGACATGCAATTAAAGATGGAGAGTGGGTGAGTTACAAATTAATGGGGGGTTTGCCAAATTTAAGAGATGTTAGAGGAATTTGAAAAGGTGGGAATCATGTGGGTCCCAACTCACTAATATCTTATCAAGAGGAGTTAGGATTTAATGGATCCCACCTCAAATTCAACATGTAGGTTATAATTACATAGAGTAGAAATAAAATTGTAACATGTATTTTATTTCAGTCTTCAATTAAAAAACTTATTTTTTAAGAAACACCTCTCAAGCAAACGCAACTCCTGTGAAATTCTTATTAAGTAATTACCAGCACTACGGTTTCATCAGAGCCCTTAGATTTATATTCCAAGCACTGGTTCAAATGTTATAAAAACCCACCCATTTGTTCACTGAACGTACTCGAGCATAACTTCGGAAATTGATTCTAGGCACACTGGGCCTCAGAATCAGGTGTCGTCAGAAACTATGTACTTGTAAAATCCCAAATATTTTAAGAAAGAATTTAATTGAAATTTATAGTTATTTAAAATACTCCAACCTCAGGTATTTACTTCCTCGTAAAGATACTTCAGAAAATAGGGAAACAAATGAGGGTAATAAGCAAGCATATGAGCCTCCCGCTCCCATGTGCTCTCCTTGAGGTTCTCATGCTGCCACCTGATGCACATAAGAGTAATCGACAAACCACATAAAACCACTCTAGTCGATCCTCGATCTCCAATGGGACCTCCACAAAAGTCACCTCGTCATCAGTGTCCTCCTCCCCATGGTCGATGATATGCGTCATGAACCCGGTGCAACTGTGGTGGTGGAGATAGGCGATATGCCACTTCACCTATCCTGCTAGAAACCTGGAATGGTCATATTAAGCATGAAGATAACTTGCAGCCCCGACCAAATCATTGTAAACCACGCCGATGTGAGACCTATAAGAAAACGTGGTCGTCATACTCGAACTCGCGTGGTCTCCACCTCCTGTCAGCATAAGACTTCTGTCGGCTCTGAGCTATCCTCATCTACTCCTGGATGACCTGGACCTTCTCTATCATGGCCTGGACCATCTCTAGTCCCACAAGTGTTGACTCCCCGAGGTCTGTCCCACATAGAGGTGATCTGCAAGTCGGTCGTACAATGCCACATTTTGTTCCATCCCGATGGTGGAGTGGTAGCTATTTTTGTATGAAAACTCCACCAAGGGTAAGTGATCCTCCCGGCTATTTCCAACATCGAGGACACATGTATGGATCCTGTCCTCAAGAGAGTGAATGGTCCTCTCCATTTGAACATCTGTCTAAGGGTGAAAGGCAGTGATCAGGAGTAATTGTGTCCCAAAAGCCTAATGCAACCCCTCCTAATGCCGGGAAGTAGAACATGTATCTCGATCGGAGACGATAGATGATGGAACACCATGAAGTAATACTATCTCCTGAACATAGAGACGTCTCAGGCTCTCCACTAAGCCCTGCTCCCTGATGGGTATGAAGTGTGCCGACTTGGTAAGTCAGTCGACAATCACCCAAATAGAGTCATGACCTCTGGAAGTACGTGGAAGTCAGATCAGGAAATCAATAGATATCCCATCCCACTTCCACTCTAGGACCTACAAGGGCTCTACCATGCCTGTTGGTACCTAGTGCTCCCCCTTCACCTGCTGGCAGGTGAGGCATCGAGAAACGAACTTAGCCATAACCTTCTTCATACCCGTCCACCAGGGCTATCGTCTGAGATCCTGGTACATATTTGACACTCCTGCATGTACCGCTAAAGGTGATGTATGAAAATATCTTAGCACCTCCTCCTGTAATGCTGCTGGTACCAAGGTACATCCTCTGAAAAGGATGACGTGGTATCCTTCTACAGTAAATAAATCAGGTGCATGTCCTGTGGAAATTTGTTCACGCCGTGTCTCACAGTCATCGTCCCCACGTTGTGCCTCTCTGACCCGCTGAAGAAGTGGTGGAGTGACCGTGAGCAACATCAAAAAGGCTTCCCCATCTCTATCCATGAAGGATATCTGCAACGTGGCTAGCTGCTCTGTCACCTCTCCAAATTGGTGAATGCACATCCTCCTACTAAGAGTATCGAATACTACGTTCCATTTTCTAGGAGTATAGACTATCATAAAGACATTGTCCTAGAGGAACTCGAGCCATCGTTTCTATCTCAGGTTCAGGTCCTTCTGCGAGAATATGTACCTGAGACTCTGGTGGTCAGAATAGACTGTAAAGTGCTCGCCCATCAGATATTTATTTCATATCTTCAGAGCGAAGACCACTGCGGATAACTCCAGGTCATGGGTTTCAAAGTTCCTCTCGTGATGCCTCAACTTCCATGATCCAAAGGTGATCACTGCCTGATACTGCATTAGGACACACCCAAGTCTGGTCCCTGATGCATCGCAGTACACTACGAACCCTACTCCCTCCTCTGGTAGCCTCAACATGGGTGCACTGGTCTATCTCTCTCTCAGCTCTTGGAATCTCTGCAGACTTTTATCGGAACTCCAGAAGGGTATCCCCTTCTTCGTCAAAGATTAAAGTGGTGCTGCAACTCTGGAGAAGTCTGGCATAAATCTCCAGTAGTAACCAACAAAACCTAGGAAACTCTGCACCTCTGTCATGCTTCTGGGTAGATCGCAAGCTAGAACTGCCTCAATCTTCGTAGGATCCACCGCAAATCCGGCCATATAGATGACATGTCCCATGAAGTGGACCTCATGTATTCAGATTTGAATCTTAGAGAAGTTACCATAAATTTGGTGCTCTCAGAGTGTGTCCAGTACAACCTGCTAGTGGTAGGCATGAACCTCCTCAGTGGTCGAGTAAATGAATATGTCGTCGATGAAGACTACAACAAATTGATCAAGGTAAGACTGGAAGATCCTGTTCATGAGACTCATGAACACTGCTAGAGCATTGGTTACACTGAAAGGAATAACCATGAACTCATAGTGGCTATATCAACACCTGAAAGTCATCTTCTGCACATCCTCGTCTCGAACTCTGAGCTGACGATAGCCTCACCTATGGTCTACCGTCGAGAACCATTATGTTCCATTGAGATGATTGAAGAGGTCGTCAATCCTCAGAAGTGGATACTTGTTTTTCACAGTCACTGTATTCAAGCAGCGTTAATTAACACACAAACGAATGCTCACATCCGCATTCGTGGTGACCAAAATCGTAGATGCCCAGGGTGAAACACTGTGTCGGAGGAATCCCTTGTCCTGCAAGTCCTCCAGTTGAACCCATAGCTCTTGAAGCTCAGCGTGAGCCATTCGATATGCTGGAGTAGATATCAGGGCCATCCTAGGGTACAAGTCAATATATAAGTCTACCTCTCTGCGAGGAGGTAGTCCTGGAACGTCGTTAGGAATGACGTTTGCATACTGATCCACCACAACAGGAAAACTCAGACTTCGCACATCTGTTTCTCCTAAGATGAGGCTATCCAACTGATGAGTGATCGGCTGTCCTCCCCTCTGCATGATTCCATCCTGTGCTTCATAGGCTCCCTTCTCTCAGGTGAAGGTGAACCTTTTCCAATCGATGTGAAAACATCATACATTGCGCCTAATACAATCTATCTGAGATAAACCATAGATAACCAATCCATGCCCAAGATGACATCGTAAGGCCTCGACGCCACTACATGAAGATCATAGCCAATGCTCTCACCTCCTATAGTAAGATCACACTTCCGGAACCAGTGCTTAATCGTAGAATATGCTCCCATAGGAGTCTATAGCCGTAAGGATTGAGTCAACGGCTCCATTGGAAGGATGGATCTGCGCCGTGTGCCCCGCACCTCTAAGCCAGTATCCTGAGGTCATCCCCCCAATGGTCTGGTCTCCTTAGACCCTAGTGAAATCCATCAACTGCCTGCTGAAGAGGGATCCGCTACATGTCGCCCTACGGTAGGTCTTGCTGCTGCTGTAGTCTCAGAAAAAAATCTCTCTAGAAGGAGGGATCGCTCCAGTACTCTTTCCTGCGTCGGAATGACGAGGGAGATCATCGAAGCCTTGATCACATGCCTTTGTCCCTGTTTGAAGGTCCGAGTCCAAATGAATGCATCTCGTACCATGTCCATGGAGTAACGCGAGAGTTCAGTAAATATCGTTGAGTACTGGGCTACTGTCATGCTGCCCAACTGCTTTTGCAGTAACTCCTGACTGTGCACTGCACAGAGGGTGGCAGGAACGAAGTCCGAGTGGAAGAGGCTCTCAAATTCCATCCAATGAAGAGATGCCTTGTCTTTCACCAGGACCATCATGCCCCACCTTCTACCTGTTGTCGCATATAAGAGACGCACTGCAAGGATCACCATGAGGCCACCTGGTGTCCCTAATAACCAAAAATCTCATACAACAGCCTCCAGCCAATCCTCAGTTGCCTGAGGGTCCATTCCCCCTTGGACTTGGGTGGTCTCTAATGCTAAAACTCGTATAGTGCACTAAGGTGGCATGCACTCTCAGTGGTTGGGCCTGGTAGCACCGGTGGTTCAACGGGATGAGGTACCACTGGTGCCTCCTCTGTAATAGGGCCCTGCACAGAGGCCTCGTCACTTGGTGGGATACCGTCTAGAACAATTCTCGGAAACCTAGATGGCTGCCATCATGGTTCCATATTGAAATGAAATAGGTGTTCCACAGTCAATACGGTATACCTGTTGAGCTGACACAATGTTATCACAATGACAACATTTGAAACACACTTGAAATCATTGTTTTCGTGCATTGAGTCAGAAATTAGAAATAAGGGTCCTGGTGTATGGATATGTCGGCCTCCACAAGATCATTGGACTCCCAGGACTGATAACCACACTCAATACCATTAGCACTCTTACTTCACATAGAAGTAGAGTCATATTCCTGAGTTCTGTGGTAGAACTGAACTCCTGTGAAACCAATTTGTCACGACCCGTTCTCGGGGACCGTGTCGTGACTACCCCACGCCTGCCTCCCATAGGCCAGGGGTTGGCGACTAGCACCAATGTCATAAATACCAATAAAAAGCGAAGGAATTTCCATTAGATAGTAAACAAACACCATAGAGTACACAAGCAGAGTAAACACTAAATAAACTGAGTACAAAAGTAAGTGATGGAAAGTAAATGGGCTAAAATACAATCCCAACTTAAATTAAAGTACAACTGAAAAGGATTTAGAGCAACAGAAAAGTAACTCAGCGATTCCAAGCCATCCTCTGGAAACCCCACCTGAAGGGTGGGTACAGATAGTCTCCTCTGCTCCTTGGCTCCAGCCGTCCGCTCCGAGTACGTATTGTCCAGTGACCCACCACTAGGTATCATCCAGCTCCACGAGCTCCCACCTCGATCAGCGTTGTCTGTCGTCATCATCCAACAAAACATAGTGCATGTATAGCCCATGCAGGGGTGAGTATATGTTAGTCATTAGGGACCCCAAGACCTCCGAAGGTCTCCTAGAGTCCACAAAGGATAAACCACAATGGAAAGATACAATTCTGAAGTAACAACCAACTCTACTTAGGTATATGACCAAACATATACCTAAGTCATTTATTCCAGCTCAGCTCCAGTAAACAAGCTCATGTACATCTCAGTCCACACAAAAAAGCACAATCCAATCCATACAGGATAACACAATCCAATCTAGATAGGAAAGCAAAACAATCATATTGAAGATTGAGATTGTATGTTAAGACACAACTCACACAGGTATACACATCGTAATAGGATAGAGATGATCAGATGTATCCACTGATTCATCTAAGATTTCGGATCCACATAAAAAACAAGACCAGCTAAGCTTTCAGACCCACAAAGTATACAAGACCAGCTACTCTGCCGAACTTACATATGATACAAGTACAGAGTCAAATAATTCCATCCCCACATAGTAAACAAGAACAGTAGTGATGTACTGCTGGACCCACATAGGATACATGAACAATAGTAATAGCTATCGAACCGACTAGGGATTCCAGTATGGTCGTCGTCGCTGCCGAACCCACGGAGGATTTTAGTATAGTCGTTGTCATCGTCATAGTCACAGCCAGCTCCAGTGTTCCCGCATACAGCATGCTCGTTTCCAAGAGGGTATGCTCCACAAGACAAGGTGGGGTTGATACATCAACTGACACGAAGTCCAGAGTTGAGGTATCCCAAATTTCCTTCTCAACCAAAGGAGCTCAACACGACAGATGGCGCACCAATCAGAGGTATGATCTGAGAGTTCTTGGCTTTTTCGTCTGAGAGGCTCGGCGGGTTTTTAAGCTAAAACAAACCAACCATAATCCAACTACATCCAAAACTCAAGTTGAGTAATCCATAAGAGCTGCCTCACTAAGAGGAAACCAACAATGTTGATGACACGTCAATCGGATGTCCGAAACTCAAGTTATAATCGTTTCTGCTCCGAGGGCCCAGTTGGTTTCGTGTTCGAACCAACTCGGCCACACCCAATGTTCTCCGAAACCCTGAGTACAGAATACTAAAACGACCATCTTCATCTAATGATTGCTATGTAACTGATTTTGTGTCAATCGGAGGTCCGTAGCCCATGTTATGGGAGTTTGAACAGATATGTCTGGAAATAGGAGGTTTGGGCCCGGTCCGACCTGGCCCAATACCCCCTGGGTTAGCCCGAACTAGATCGACCCGACACGTGCCCAGGTCCAGCCCATTAGGGAATGACCCGAACTGGCTAGCATGGCATGGCCTAGCCAGTGCGGTCCGGCCCGGCGCGGGTGGCCCGATCCGCATGGCCGGAGGCTCGACCTTCAGCCGAGCGGGATGCGGGGGGGGGGGGTGCTTCCCCCCTTGATTGAGAAATGGCCGACCATTTCTGGATGACCATAATTGAACCTTCATGACCCTTCAAGTCCCACCTCCAACTGGTGCTAGCAGCCAGCTACGCTGGACCATCCCCCGAACCACCGCGGCTCCTCAACGTCCGGCGCGGCGCGACAGCGCCGCGCCCCTCCGCTGCGGCTGCGGCCCTCCATGGTGCTCCGACATAGCATGACAGTGCCACGCCCCTCCGCCGCTGCCCTACCTTATCTGCGGCTTCCTTCGGCCTCACCAACATGGTGCGACGACACTGCGCTCCTTCATCGCAGCCCGCTCCGGCCGCGGTTCTCCCTTCCTCACGCAGTGCAATGGCACAACGTCGCCTCGTTTCAAGCCACAAAGAAGAACATCAACAAAAAGGGGAGGAGGTTCGGCCATGTTCATGAGGTCCAACCTCCTCTCGTTATTTTGATAACTCGAGGCCAATAATTTAATGATGAATCGTCAAAATATTCTTGAATTGTAAAAACAACCCCTACCCAGATTCACGTAGGTCGCTCGCTTGACGAATAATGGGAAGTTCTGCTGTTCTCCAGACGTTGTCGTGGGATGATGGTGTTGCTTCAACAATCGTCATGAAAAGAAATCTGGGGTTGGCGCCGACATACATCCATGGAGGGGATGACATCCCACACTGGCTGTATAGAGTAGAAGAACGAATCGTCGATCACTCCTTGTGGTGATGGCATTCTTTGTCGAGTTCTTGACTTTCTTCAACGATGCTGATGTAATTCTCCAAGACTTAGAGAATTCTCTCCAAAGATCCTCACACAACTAAACCACCCCAAAATATTATAAGGGTATTCTTATTTTATTAACACATGTCATGCATTTTAAAATCTTCAAAATATCATTCTCAAAATTAAATTAATTGAATAGCTTTAATCAATCAATTTATTGTGAGAGTTGGCGTGCAATTAAAGAGGGAGAGTGGGTGAGTTACAAATTAATGGGGGGGTTTTCCAACATTAAGAGAGTTTGGAGGTATTTGAAAAGGTGGGACATGTATGGGGCCCTCCTCAATACTATTTTATCAAGAGGAGTTAGGATTTAGTGGATCCGGCCTCAACTTCAACACGTAGGATATAATTAATTAGAGTAGAAATAAAATTGTAACACATATTTTATTTCACACTTCAATTAAACCACTTCTTTATTAAACAACACATCCAAGGAAAATGAAACTCTAGTGAAAGCCTTCTTAAGCAATTACCAGTGCAGTGGTTTCATTGGTGCCCTCAGATTATGATTCCGAGCACCGGTTCAAAAGTTACAAAAACTCAATCGTTTGTTCACTGAACGTACCCGAGCCTAACTTCGGAAATTGATTACGGGCACACCGGGCCTCGTAATCAGGTTCCATAAATCATTGTGTACTTGTAAAATCCCAATGAAATTAAGAAAATATTTTCATTGAAATTTATGTGTATTTATACCCGAAATGTATATCACGATGTATATATTGTATATATTAATTATATCTTTATTTATATTTACCCATAAATTCATTTATAGGAAATTTACATCACCTTTCGTGATTATCTTAGGTCGTATATAGGCATGAATATTTCCTCTATTTTCATGAATCATTAATGAATGAAAAGTAAATGATATATTTTTATATGATCAGTATAGTAATATGATAATTTTATATATATATAATTGTTTTATTAAAATTATCCATAATACATATTATGTAATGTATTAATAAATCATATCATTTTTTGAGGCCATATCATGCTGTAAAAATGAATGACATTATTGTATATCCCACCAAATGGAAAATATAATGTTATGTTTTATGTAATAATTACATAATAATAAATAAATTATAAAATTAATACTTATAAAAACATCAAACTTAAACAATATCTCTATAATTATTACTATCCATGATTTTTTAATAGAAATTGTATGTCCTAGGATTGTGAGGCATTCGTCTACATTACAACCACATTTTGAATTTGTAACCCATTTATGGATTTAAGTTATGTTATTGTTAATAACCATAATATAGAAAAACCTATGTATATTTAATATAAACATTTTTAGGATAATATTGACTAAAAATGAAATATGTTGGTATATGAGGAAATAAAATAAAAAGGATTTTTGATCAACATTACCTCTTCTTGGGGTATAAAGTTTAGGTTTCCACTAATGTCAACCAAAGTTTTCATTCAACACAATTGATGATTTTAGAAAGTGCGAATGAATTTTTTTAATAATCTCGGATATTATTAACATAATGTTATTGTATTTAATGTGTGAAATGAGTGGGATAAAGGGTGTCCATTTACAATATGCAATGAAAACATAATGAAATTTTTTAAAATAATTTAGTTGTATTAATGGTTTTAAAAAATATTACTTAAATAAATTATGAAATATTATAAATTTAGGGGTATGGTCGACAAAAGGACACCAAATTGGTTTTTTACAAGTTTATTGGATGTTTATTCCATTTTTTTAATGATAATCCCTTCGTAAACACAATTATCTCTTAATCACTCTAATTTCTAATCTATTTAGTCACAAAATGTTTCGTAAATATATGTAATTATATATTATTCTAAAGATAAATATTGATTCAATTTTTTAGAAATTAATTCACATTAGTGTAGACAATTAATTTCAAATTATTACAAATCAAGGAACAAGAAAGTGGGAATTTTAAATTTAAATGATCAGTAATTTAAAATTTTTATATATATATAATCAATATAATAATTATTAAATTATATTAAATAAGAATTAAAAATTATATATCTATATTTTTAAATTAAAAAAATACAATAAAATTTAATAATATATTTTTCCGATCGAAATACAGTTTTGATTTAAAATTTATTATTTTTAACTCCTTAAAAAATATTAAAACTATTATAAAAACATAAACATTAAAACTTGATAATTTTGACATTCCACATTCGAAAATCAATATTATATTGTTTAATAAAATTTATAATACTGTAATAAATCGGTTTTAAATATTTTCAATATGAAAAAAGATAAAACATCTTTTATTAAAACACACCCTTTACTGTGTAAAATTTGTTCTCTTATTATAATTTCCCAAAAAATTATATTGGGATAATGTTTAAAATCATTATTGAATATATAATATTTAAATTTTCATTTGATAATTATCTTATAGTAATTAATATAATTTATTATGACAAAACAACTTCATAGAATAATTTTTTAAATATAAACATTTCCTTTGTATTCAAATATTTTATATTCATTTATTCTTAATTATTAACGAATATATTATAAAAAATATTTTCCTAAAATATTAATTTATATTCATATCCTAAAAGTTGACATGTAGGTTATATCATATTCTATTACATGAAAAAATGATTAAAAAATTTATGTCATTCTATAATGTCTAGTCTTGCGTGAAACACATATTACCGATAAAATATGGTCGATAATGTATCTTATGAAAACTCATTGATTCACTAATTGAAATATATTTCATTAAAAAATATTATTTTTCAAAAACTAAACTACTTTTCAATATTATGATGTTACATTATAACAACAAGATGAAATAATGAAATGTTTTCCATAAATTAATTTAGTTCATTAATAGCTAGAAATGCACACATTCTTGAGTATAAATGAACCGCAATACTCACATAATATAGAATGACCATTATAACACAGATTATAGGTTAGCATAAATAAATATAAATAACTTATGAAATTGTATGGTGAAGTCCATAACTACTAATTATTTATGAAAAATATAAATCAATTATATATGTTTATTATTTTGAATTACAATTAGTATATTTAATTAATGAATTGTATAATTTATATACTTAATAAAATATTTTTTATGTTCAAACAATCGCTATTTTTGTCAAAATGTATGAATAAACCTTATTTGATGTATAAAAAACTATATTTTTAAATTTTTTATTATTTTTGACATTTTATGGTGAATCATTTTTATATTTATATCTTGGAACATTAATAGTTTTCATATGGAAAAAAATCTTCTTAATGGGAATATTAAAATGTACATTGGATGATTTTTTTAATATTTTTTGATAACATTCAAATTTTATTGAATAATAAAAATACAATAAATTTTAATTGGAAAAAAAATCATCAAAAAAATTTATATGGTAAATTTATAATATATAATATTATTAATGCATAAAAATAATAAATTATTTTTAATATAAAATTATTTATTTATAATTTATTTTACATTGAAAAAAAAATGTTAAAAAAATTCAATCATTCGCAATGTTTTATCCTCTTAAAATATGTTCTCTCTTTTTGATAATGTGAACCATTTTCAATTTATTTTTGCAACATCTATGATATGAATTAAGAAATATAGTTTCAATATTTGGAATCAGTAGGTCCAAATTATTTAAATAGCTTTATTATATTTCTGGGAATTATGAATTGTTACATTATTAATTTTAATTAATATATTAAATAAGTAAATTAGGTAATTATGGGTAAGAATACTATTATAAAATTAACCTCACTCTTTTATTAAAATAATTATATTAGTGTTCTTTGACCAAAATAATTCGTCAGTTGATGTTGTGTTCTTTTGATGCCACTTGGATGAGATTAAGTCATTTACATTATTTTATGTAAAGAAATATTTAAATATGCCTTACTAAAAATTTAATAATTATATCGTTTTGTATATTAAAATATATTGAATATAAATTCAATTATAGATACTAATTTTAATGATAACTATTTTTTATATCATTGTAATTTATTTTTAATTTTTAGGAAATAAATAATTACCATGAATACATATATATATTTTTTGGAAAAAATAATTTACTGATGAGAAATCAATAAAAAAAATTTTAAAATGTAAATAACCATGAATATTACCTATAACATGAGAAATTATAATTTTTAGGGTATATATATAATATCCATCAATGTATATTGTTTATTACCTTTTAGAGACATATATGAGAGATTGGGATACTTTTAATTTTTATTTAATGTCATATTAAAGTTACCACATTCATAGTTTAAAAAGAATATCATATTATGTGTTAGTTTTTTCCAACAAATAAATTCTACTAATAATGATCTTTTGATATATTGAATATTTAAATTCATCATAGTATTTTATTTTTAATTTTATTTTACAAACCAATATATAAAATATTTACACATAGTTGATGCAATAATTATTTTATTAATATAAATCAAAAATAAATATCATTAAGAATAGTAAATTAATTTTAATTTGAATAATTATTATGTCTAATGAATATTCAAGATTTCCCTGACATATTAGGTATATAATAAAATATTTTGTTCGATGTTATCTTGGTGTGGTAATATTATAAAAAATCCATGATTTTAATATTCTCCAAATTTAAACTGTTGATTTTTTATGAAAATAATGTTTTATTAAAATATTTTAAAATTAGAAAACATTTTTTCATTATATACAATAATTATTATATAGTCAAAGAAATAATATTTTATATATTTTTTATTTAATTGACAGAAAATTCATAATATGAATGTCATTTAATACTGAATATTTGTTACCCTAGTTTAAAATTAAAAAATATAAGTATGTTTTAATTTAAATTATAGTGCTTAAAATGACAGAAATAAATTTTAAAAAATTTATTTCTTAATTAGATTCAAACCATAGCTAATTTCCTATTATAATTTTGATCATTTTAGTATTTTTAAGATGGTATTTTATTTTATTATAAATTAATATTTTTAGAGATCCCCAAATTCCCCATCACCTTAATTATTAAGGTGAACCTCCCCCATCAAAAATTAACTTCAATTTGACCCATCATGATCATCCATCCCTATCCTTTTTCCCTACCTCACATCCATAGTAAAATTCAATAGGTTCTAATCTTCTTGAACAACCAACTCTGGCTCTCTAAGAGTATATTTAAAGGATGCACATTAAAGAAGTGGTAATAGCTTCTACATATTCATTTTAAAACTTCTTTATTTTTCTAGTTACTCTTAAGGGGTTGTTCATTATAAAGTAATAACTCAAATATATATATATATATATATGATATTATACTTATGAAATAACCATATCCTATAAATATATAGAATGAATAAATATGTTTTATATTATGTTTATATTTTTTTAATGTTATAAATATGAATTAAGTAGGAGAATCGTATCTTATTATTGAAAAACATTTATATAAACATAAAGTATATAATATTTAAATAACAATTAACATGAAAAATTACTAACATATATACGATAATATAATCATATATGATATCATAAAAATTACAATGATTCTTAAATAAGTAAATGAAACTATGTAATTCATTATACATGAGGTTTAGATACACACAATCGATATCATACCTTTGGTATGATATAATTTTACAATCTAAATATTATCATAGATTTGTTATACATGTGTATTTACTCAGGTATATTTATTTTCCATTTCCATGTTTCCTAAATATGTAATACTAATTCTATTATTCTTTAATATTTTAATGTCAATTTTACCAATTGACTAATATTTAAATGGGGTGAATAAAATCCTTTTTTGTTATTCTAATAGTGGAACATTATGAATTTTCAATCAAAAGTATTAAAATAATGTTTTCATAACTAATAATGAATGAAAATATTTTTTATATCATTATAAATGTGTATTTCCATGTATTTAACTCTACACTATGTCATGTTTATTTTCAAAAAAATTATTTTCCTCTAAAATTTTGTATCCTTTTGAGAAAGGATTTTTTTGAACAAGAAATGTTATTTTTATCAAGAAATAATACCATCTATTTTATCATAATTATATTCCATCTAATATTACATTCATTAAATTGGGTTATGTTTATATACCTATTATTCAATTTATTTGAATATGTTTATGATGGAATTATTTTTATGAAATCCACATGTATTTTACTAATTGTGATGGAATGATGTCTAAAAAACCCATTCATTACTAAGGTTATTATATAAGTAATTATTTATGATTTTTTTAACTCTTAATAGTAATTATATAATGAGATATGTGTTATCTATAGCTCACTACAATTCATTAGGGATTGATTTATCTCTCTTACGATAGACATGGCCGAAAAGGGAAATATTCTCACTTCAATAATATAGGGCTGGAATGATGAGTAAACTCTGTTCAGTAATGGACTTTTTCCACTATAATGGAATTGAAAATGTTCCTTGACTAATATGAAATTTTTTTACATTCTTATGTGTATGTGAAAGTTTCTTTGGCTTATGTTATGACTTTTGGAAATACATTCATTGATTCATTGGAACATTAATTTTATATGCCATGGCGGGAAATATTTTTTATATCATATGCAAGATAATATTTTCAAATGTTATATTCATATGTCTTATTATAATTTTATGATTGATATATCCTTTTCTATTTATAATAATAATATGAGCTATCCCTTTTATATGATTTTTTCCGCAGTCCATGAAGAAGGTTACTAAGTAAGATACGCCAAAAAGGTGTCCAGTTAAGATGAAATTAGTCGAAGAAAATCAATATTTCTTATAAATTGGTTGTTTATGTTTCCCTATTTCTAATGAAATGATACCTATATCATTCTACTAGGGAATTGTTATATTCAAAAATGCGTTTTCTTTATATTTTAAGTAATATAAATGTATGTAGAGTATGGGTCGTTATATTTTGTACTAGAAAAAAGGTATTGTTATCATTTGGAAATAGGGATGTGAAATCATTTTTAAACACCCAATGAATTTGTCTAAATATAGGTTATAATCCTAGGGTTTCATAAATTATCTCGAATAACCTAGGATAAAACCTAGAGTTTTATGTATTTAATTTTTTTTCTGGATTATGTTGTTTTCCAATTATAATTTTGGTTTCACACATTATGCATATTGGTTTTAGTCGATGGCTAGAACCTGAAGGAACCACGTTAATGTGGAATGTGATGAGAAATGAAATGATTCTCCACCATAGAAAACAAATGGAATGATTTTTTTTATCTATGATCAAACAAAATTTTCAATATACAAATCATGTTGGACATCACAATGGGAAAAGGATGGAACAACATTCTATGGAGTCCTCCAAGAGGCA
Source organism: Viscum album (assembly GCA_963277665.1). NCBI lineage: Eukaryota > Viridiplantae > Streptophyta > Magnoliopsida > Santalales > Viscaceae > Viscum > Viscum album. The sequence continues at coordinate 475,672,615 of OY728147.1, read as the reverse complement.
ACACACACCATTATTCATTAGGTATTCTGATCCAATAATGCCTGAATAATTCACCAGTACCACTAATAATATATTTTCATATCTCCAATTTAATGAACATGATAAATAAAACATTGTAGTCAATAACTTGTAATTTGAAGATGGAAATTGGTCGAACCTTATCAAGAATAAACGGAAAAGAGATGAAATTGAATCCATTAATTTGGATGTGTTTAAGAACATATATTTCAGTAAGTACATCAATTTTATTCTTCAATCGAATATGGAGAAGGAGTTCCTTGAACATAACCCAAAGGATGAAGAATCAATCGTTAACAATAGTGAAAATTTTATATCAAATTCAAGGTACACATCGGAAATTATTATCTACTAGAGAGTAATGTTGGTCGATTCTTTAGTCAAATTCAAAATAGTCTCTAAACAGATTTTTACATAAAGGACAAAAATACCTATGATGAAATAAAATGATGTGTTGTTAAAGTTGATATAGTTATTGGAGTATCACATCAATCCTATGGGTTTCATGTGAAGATAAAAATGGAATTAAATGGAAAATATAAAGACAGCATTGAAAATAATACATGTTTCCCATTATGATCATAGTGTGTTAATAATCAATGGTGGATATTGTCTTCATGTGACTATTAAATGTATGAAATGTGGAAAAGATGGTTATCAGGTAGTTGAATGCCGATTTGATGGGAATAATAAGTCTAACAACTTTAGTAATTTAAAGGCTACAAAAAATTCACCTCTTAAACATCAATTTCACAAGTGAAAGGAAATATGTAATTATGATTATCAATACACTAATCCAAGGGTTATTTTTGATTTTCGACGTCAGCAAACTCATAAGGAAAAAGACAAATGAAAGTCCAAATGTAATCAATATCATCAATGTAGTGTACGATAATCAAATGTTGAATGGTACACCTAACATACACTCTAATGTAGAAAATGTTTTATTTTATTCTAGATTCACCTACAATTTTATTTCGGAATACCCTTTTCAATGTATCAATATATTTTCAAAAAAATTATATTATGTGTTTGCGGTGAAAACTCTTAATGACACAATGATTGCATTCAAATTTGATAAATATTCATTGATATATTTTTGTGGAAATGTGCTCCCTATAAATCATTTGATCCATCATATAGTGGAATTTGATGGGATTCTTTGAATGGATTTTATTTATCTCTATGAATATCATATTAATTAACCAAGAAGGCAACTCACATTTCATATTCAGGAGCATTCAATGGTCATCTATCGATGTAATGATTAGTATAAACCTCGAGATGAAATTTGTTCCATCCTATGGGTGCCGATCCCAATAAATTAATTTCATATATCACAAATTGTAGGGGAGAAACTCATGATTAAGAATACACTAATTTTATGAGGTTTTGATGAAATATTTTTTGGAAAATTATTCATGTCATCCACCAAATCATGAAGTTGATTTATTAATAAATATCATACCGGGTGCAATGCCTATTTCAAAGACACTTCATAGAATTGACCATGTTGAGTAGCTAGAATTTAAAAAGTATTTCCAAGAGATTCATTATATGAGATTCATATTCCCTAGTTCATCTCCTTAGAGTGGACCTGTTTAATATGTCAATAAGAATGATTTACCAATGTGACTCTGCATTGATTATTGATATATTAAAATGATCACTATCAAAAAAACAAACACTTCTTCATATTGATGACATATTTTACCAAGTACACAACGAAAATTAACTTTCTATGATTTATATTTATTCAGGATGTTTTCAATTAATTGTAAATAAATAGGATATTTAAAAGATGACATTTCATACAAGTTGAAGAAAATATAAATTTATATTGTGGACTTTTGGTCTTACGAATTCCCCATCTATATTCATAGATTTATTGAATAGAGTCTGATGGGTCTGTAATGATCAATATTTAGTAGTCATTATAGGTGATATTCTTATATATTTTAATATTAAGGATGAACATGAAGATCACTTGATTATTGTGATGAGTAACATATCAATGGAGAATATTAATGAAAATTTTACCAAGAGTTTATTTTGGCTTCATAATGATTCATTTTTGGATCACATAATCTTTAAAGAGGGAAATTATGTTGATATAGAAAAAGTAATTTAATGTTGTCATGGATAATGTAAAATAACTATGATCCGAAATTTTCTTGTTTTGGAAAGATATTAACATTATTTTGTGAATGAGTTTCAACGGTTACCAAAACCACTAACCATGTTGTCTTGAGAAGGGATTTAGGATCATGTGGATGAAGGAATGCGAATATAATTTTAAATAGAAACAAATATGTTTTTCTTAGGTACACATTCTATAAATTCCATGCAGTGGAGTGGGGGTTTTCATCTATATTTTTGAATCCAAACAGGGGCTGGGTTTTGATATCGTGAAAAATGATTGGGTGATAGCTTATGCCTCATGATAATTGAAAATCCATGTTAAGAAATTAATCAAAACATAATTTTCAGTCATCTAAATTAATCAATTCTCTAAACAAATGAGGGAATTGTTATTATGGAGAAATGTGTTTTATTTATACTAATCATATATTGTTTAAGTCTATTTTCGAAAAATAGAAGACTAATATGCATCAAATAAGATGGTTGTAGTTGATTAATGATTACAAATTTGAAATACATAACCATACTGGGAAAGCGGAAAAGGTGGAAGATGCGTTGAGTCAAAAGGAACAACACAGTCTATATATGATGAGGGTAAAAAAATATCTTATATTTATGTATTTTAAATTGATGGATAATGAAATTTTAAATGTATGATAAATATCTCATAGATAAAAAATGAACTTTCCACTATATTTACATCTGATGATTATGTAGGGGAAAAATGAGGATTTTTATATAAAAACTAATGTGAGAAATGTTCCTTAATTCAACATTGATTGTGACTGAATTATAATGTTTACAAAATTGGGTTGAAATTCTCCAATACAAAAAATAAAGAAATAGATATTCGGTAAGGCTAATAGTTCATCCTTATCTATTCACTATGGAAGCACAATGATGTAAATGGACATTAATGAGTATATTGTGTGGGATTGCAAGAAAATAGATTATTCGGAATTTGTCTCTCAGTGATTTGTTTATCAGCAAGTTAAGTATGATAGACTGATGTTTATGGGGATGTTATAACAATTACCAATACCTGAAGTAAAATTAGAACAAATCACAATAGAATTTGTCATCTATCTTCCAAAAACATCTAAAGGCCATAATGATATATTGTATAAAGTTGATGGCCTTATGAAGTTAGCACACATAATTTCTATTTGAGATTATTTCTCTCATTATCAACATTCCTATATATATGTAAATGAACTGGTATGATTTAATTCAGTTCAACATTATATTATATATGATCAGGATTCGAGTATTACCCTGATGTTCTAGAGAAATATTAAGTTGGATCTGGATACACAGTTATGTTTCAACACTTCTTATAATCCGTATACATATGGTTAATTTGAAAGGAAAATTCTATATCTAGAAGTCTTTTTGAGATATTTCATTATAGATTTCAATGGATGTTTGGATAAACAACTTCCCCTGGTGGAATATTCATAGAAAATAACATTCACTCTAGTATTCAGATGCATCATTTTGAAGCCCTCCATGTAAATAAGTGAATAACTACAATTTTTTGCAATTAATTTGGGGATAATAATATATAAAAACATGATCATTTTGATGTAATGGCAGAAAATTTCTTATATATTCAACAAAACATAAGTGAATCACGTAGTCAACAAAAAAGTTAAGCTGACAACCAATAAAAATGAATATTTTTTTAAGTCGGGGTTAAGGTGTTTCTATAAATATCATCATTTGTGAGAGTAATTATATTTGGAATGAAGTTAAATCTGAGTCCATGGTATATTAGTCATTTTTAGTTTCTAGATCATGTTGGGAAGGCAGCGTACTTATTGATTCTTCCACAGAATCTCTCTCAGGTTCATGATGTGTTCCATTCATTTCTCTTGAGAATGTCCATTACATATTCTTAAAATGAACTAACTATCAAAGTCATACTGCAGGAATAAGATAATTTTTAATAAGAACATCTGATAAAAATTATGGATCATAATGAAAAAGTTCTTCACATCAATACCACACACTTCGTTAATGTTTTTTGGATAAACCACGAGTTCAAGGATTTTCTGTGGGAACATTAGTATATGATGAAAGACATGTATCCTAATCTGTTTTTATACAAGTGATAGATTTTTATGGATAGATTCAGTTTCAGGGGTGCAGAATGTAACACTAATATTTATTTAGAAAATATTTTCATTAAAAAAATTTAATTAATCAATATCTTGTATTACAAACAATAATGAGTTTAGACGAACTGTGAGACACCCTTAATATAAAATGGAAATAATAAACAAGTTGTTAGTTCAGAGGGATTATATATAACTAACTTATGAAAATTTATTTGGGATATAATTCTCTACTAATTATTGACAAAAAATATATATCAAATTTATTTTTATATTTGTTTGCATTAATATTAGTAGTGGAAATTAATGAAATATATAGTTTATACAAATAATAATTTTTTTTATATTCACCCTATATATAATTTTGTTTTACGGAATTAATAAACGATATTTATTGTTTAAAATGTAATATTTTTAATTGGCATGTTTTAGATCGATTTAATAGAGAAAACTTTTTAAAATATAATGATAACACATTAAAAATTATTAGATGAAAAAATATTTTTATTTTGAATAACGATATAAAAATTTACTTTGGAAGAAAATTTTAATTTTTTTTGGATCTTTCAAATTTCAATGATTTGTAAAATTACAAAAAATATTAATTAAAAACAACTTCTTTCATAGAAAAACATTATCGACTGAAATTAAAATGTTGACTATTTTTAAATTTGAAATAGTATATATTTATATTATTCAAAATAATTTTTTATATTATACATAATTTTACATTTAATTATTATGTATAAACAATTATTTATTTCGCAATGTTTTAAATTTTAAATACTCATTCTCATTTTAAAATAATGAGAATAATTTTAAATTATTTTTGGATGTAATGTGTTTTGAATTTTAAAAATTGGATTCCTTATTTGGAATCATTAGTTCCAAATTAGGATAATATCTTTATTTGGATTTTAGGGATTATGAATAGTATCTTTGGTATTTGATTTAATACGATAAAATTATAAATCAGGTAATGAAGTGTAAAAATAAAATTTTATAATTTTAATAAAAATTTTCTAAGTATCATTTGATTATTTTTGTTCGACATTTGTCATTATTGGGTTGAAATGGTTTCCTAAGGAATATACTTGGATGATATCATTTAACATCCCAGGTAAATGAAGAATAAGTCATATTTCATAATATTTGTGGACTAAATATTTATTTTAATTTAAAGGGGTTTCTATGTTCGATAGCGTACCTGATACGCAACGACAAGTTTCATTGGAATCTTACGTTGCACACTAATAATATAATATTATTATATTAAATGGTAGTTATCTCCTAGACGTTGTATTGGCTGGAATGAATGAATCTAACTACAATAAGATTATACATATTTGTTAAATGTCTTTACATTTATCTAATAATTGTTAGAGGATTAAAATGTGAATGAATCTAATTTTAATGATAATTTACATAAAAAGGACGACTTATCGCCTTTTAATGGAGAACCCTCTTAAAATCTAGTTTTGGTCAACATAATACATTCTAATTTACCAATTAAAATCTTTCTTTAGTATGGTGGCATCAAATTTTACTTTGGGTTTTTTTGGAATTTTTCTAATAATGATCGTTTTTAATGAATAGCGAAAAATATTGTATTTTAATTCAAAAGTGCCTTTTAATATAATTTATTTATATTGTTAGATTATCTTTCTAATTGATAATAACATTAAATTGAAATATATTTTTACCATTTAATCCAATTTTAGTCATTATAATTAATTTCACTTTGAAATTGGTCATAAACAAATATCAATCTTTTGATAGTTATTGTTTCTTAAAAACACGCTATTCATTTTAACAAAAAGAATTAATTTTTAAATTAATTACTGCCACACCTATTTTATGAATTTTGAAAAATAGACATCAATTTTAAATTCGGAATATCAATTAATTCTTAGGCTGAAATATTGGTATTTTTCTAAAAAACCTCAATTTTTGATGAATAGTGACACCACTTAGTGGTAGTTAAAAAAGTGACTTGTTCATTAAACTGAAATTATACCACTTCTGTGAATTTAATTTCAAAAATCCAACATACATGGTTGTTATCAAGAAATAAAATGTGGTTCATTATGATGAAAATAATTTTTTGTGAATAGTAACTTTTGACTTTTATTTACGGTTGTTAAAGGTAAATAAGGAAATTTAAGGTAAAAAGAATATTATAATAATTAAAAATTACATTAATACTTTTTCTAACCTTATTGGATGAGTAGTGTTCGGCCATGGGCATACTTGGGTTGATTTGGGACCCCATGGAGCCACTTATGAAAGATAATCAAATTTTAGATTAAATAATTTAATGTAAAGACAAAATTGTCAATAACAAAAATCTTCTAGTAAATTAATTTTTATATGGTGTTATATAATGAATATTTTTGACTATAAATATTCATTGGAAATAAAAAATACTTCATAAATCATGGTAATTTTTTTAGAATTTTTAGACAATAAATAAATGAAATTATTCATGACTTAATAATGATGCAGTGTTTACCTCATTAATAAATGATTAAATAAATAAGATTATAATGATTAAAATATTATCCAAAACAAGTCCAATTGTGATTAAATGATTTTATTTCGAACTTTCCTCATCTTATATTAGACTATAATTATTTTTGGAGCATTATAAACCGAATATAATTATATTATAAAATAATACATTCACACATTCATAAAGAGCCCCTCCTACCCCTTATATAAGGCGATCACTTCTATAAAATTACTCAAATATCTCAAGCCATTTGGTTCATCCAACCTATGACAAATTTTGTTCTCAACAACCCTATACTCTTCTTAGAATCCTTACCTTTTGTAGAAGGCACTTCAAGAAGTCCTATGGTTCAAACGAAAGTAAGTTACCCAAATTAAAGGTAACAGTTTCTCTTAAATTTATTTCTTTATTTTTCTTCTCCAACCACTAATTTTTTTTATTCCTTTATTTTGTAACAACACTAGTATCCTAATTATACATGGATGTTTTTATGATAATTATTCGAACTACACTAACATACTCTTTCATCTAATGGTTGAAGAACATAATGTTTCTATGGATGGAAAACTAACACCTCACGAAACGATGATTGATCAACTACCTCTTACCGCCTCTCATGGTGGCCATTATGATTTCACTATATTTATATATGAAATATATTATGTTTATGGTTTTCTTATGCTTCTTTATTTCCCAACTATATCATCCCTTTATGGTTTCCATAGTGGGTAATAAGATAATTTCATTTGAGGAAGTGCGGACTACCGCCCCCTCAAAGTGATGTGATTCGTTAATGCCTTATGTGGGATGTATAAAGGATGAAGTTAAAGATATTATATATGATATTAAACTGGTATTATAATATAACTATGTATAATAATGTTTTATTTCAATTAAAATAAGAAATATAAATGAAAAAAGCATTCATTCTTACGTACAACTTACCGTCTCCATGAACGGTGCATTTCATTTCATAGCTCTAAATGTTATGTACTATTATAAAAACATGTATATAAAGGATATATATGATATATATGATATAAAAATATTGAATAATATTTTGGATATAATGAACCATTGACCACATCGACAACTTGTAAATATAAGGTGTACATTTTTTAATCAAGTACCAAATATAGACAAAATGAACATTATTAACATAAATGATTTCATAATGTTTCTAACATGGTAATAAGTGATAGAAAATGAATAATAAAATTGAAAAAGGTTCTTAAGAATGTAGAAACTATCTTTAGTTTATTATTCAGGAAATTAAAGAATGATCGAGTCAAGTCGGACGTGAGGTAAGGGACATCGTCTCAATCTCCATTCATTGAGGCATTTTTAGTTTTATACACGACTTTATTTTATATGGTTTATAAATCCCTTTGACATTTGATTCAAAGGGTATCTTTTTATATGAAGCGTTTTACTAAACAGAAAAAAGAAATGTTTTTTAATGTATGCAGTGACAAAGATCTTTCCACCGCAGTGAGTATTATTTGATCATTGGTTTCATAAAAAAGCCAGAATGTTTTTAAAAGGAAAAATAAATACCATATACTCTTTTTATGTATTTTGGTATTGAAAATGATTTTGAGAATGGATTTATTATTTAAATATCTTTAATTTATATTTTATTAATTTAATGTGGAAAGTTATCTTTCCTTTATGCTTTTGTTATGTGTTATGATCATGTTATGGTTCTTGGACATTATTTACGTATACGGGTGGTTCCAGGATAAAACTATGGTGGGTGAGCCCGAGATTGCTCTCTAATGCATTATGTAACGCGATGGAGGTAAACATAAAGGTTTCTCCTAAATGATTTTAGGGAATATATTTTGATGGGTATTCCAATGTAACTCTCTATATAGCTTTGAAAGCTATAATGTAAATATGATATGGATTCCACAATTTACCTTTTTGAATTATGATTTCTATGTGTCTATCATAGAAATTATGATTTCATGAGGTAAGTAAATGATTTCATGTAATGTATGTATTTATGAACAAATGTTTTCATTATTTGTTTTATAACCCTTACTGATCTTTTTATGCTCATCCCATGTTTTGAAATGTTTTCACAGTACTTGAAGATGAATAGGGTCAAGGATGGGATCATGGAAAAGTAATGCTGATGAAAACATGTAACTAGAGAAGACATTTTTTTTCAAGTGTTTTTATTTTATATAAAAATGGAGACTGTGTAGATATGTCTACTTTGTAATATTTTGAGATGTTATTGTTATGTCCTAATTCTCTAAAACTCTAAACCTGAAAATATCCTCAATTTGAATTAATAATTTAATTCAATATTATGTAATGTTTATGGGCATGCCCTTATAGATGATGACATTTATTTTATTGTATTAATAGAAAAACATAAATTTGTCTTACTAAAAATTTAATATCTATAACATTTATTATATAAGGTTATTCAAAATATTAATTCGATTTTAGACTCTCATTTGAAAGCTAAAATGTTTCTATTTATCATGATATTTTATTTATAATTTTTATGAAATAAGTAATTACAATTAATAATTATATTATGATGGTGTAACGATTAAATAACTGATGTGATATCAATAAAATAATATTAATTAACTTGGTAATAACCATAAAAAACCCAAAACCATAACCAAATATTGTTATTCAAGAAAATATTGAACATTACAATCCATAATTATAGTTAGTAACCATTTAATTATATATATGAGAGACTGTGAAACTATAATAATTTTATTTTAAGTGATTTTAAAGTGTTCACATTCCTAATATAATAACTATATAATTATAAATGATGTATTTTCAAGTAAAAAAAATTCAAAAAAAATTCATAGATAAATCAGTAGGTTTATTTAATTATATTATTTTGTTTTTAATTTTTATTTAATAAAAATTTATATTAAATATATACTCATAATTGATATAGTATTTATTTTATTAATAGTTACACCAAATTAAAGATAATAAAAACATTATAATAAATATATTTTTGTTTAATTATAATGTCTAATGAATTTGATATAATACACTAAACACTTTGTAATATAATAAAATGATTTTTTCTAAAATAAATTTTTATTATAATTTTTTATATAATCAAGGAATTGAATGGTGTCAAATCTAACAATATTTATTGTTTATTAAAATAACATATAATTAAATTATTTAAAAAATAGAATGATTTTTTAAATAATATATAATAATAATATTATGATTTAAAATGTTTTATGGTATTAATTTATTGTATTATTGACATCATATATGTAAATATTACACCATTTTAAGATTAAAATATTTTTTACTTTAGTTAAAAATTAAACAAGATAACAATGTGTAAATTAAAAATATAAGGATTAAATTAATATAGATATTTGTTAAAAACTATACTAATTGATAAAATATAAACCTTTTATAATCTAAAATTTTATTCTAGTTCTTTTTTAGCTGTTCGTATAGGTTTGATTTTATTTTAATTTATTTTTTTTGGAGACCCCAAAAGTTCCCCACACCTCAATTATTAATGGTAACATTCACCCTCACCTATTCAAATCACATTGATCCATAATGCTCTGCCATCTCTTCCTTTCACCGTTATAATTTTCCATAGTTACATAATAGACATTATGTTTTTCTTCAATTTCAACTCTAGTGCTCTAAGAGGAGATTTAGATGATTCATTTCAAGGAAGAGGTAATTTCCTAAACTGAGTCCTTCTAACTTCACTATTCTTATAATTTATCTTCATTAGTTCTTTCCTTATAAATTATAATCTATGATATCTATTATATAATTGGTTGTTATTATAATGACTATAAATACATATTCTACTTTCTATCCAACCTATCTAAAATGAAATCCCCACCTATGCATACATACTTATTACTGTCTCCATGTCGTGGTGTAATCTATTTTTCACCCCCATCATTCAGGGTTGCCTATAATGATTGAATAATAAAAATATATGATTATTACAACAATATATTTGTTTTTAAATATTATACACCATTCAATAAAATAGAAATCTTCAAATATGGCAATGATTTTTTCACTACTGCGTACAAACATCCCAGCGTCCCCAAGATGCGATGTGAATCATTCCACATGATTATAATTAAATAATGATTATTTATGTTTAAAAAAGTAATAAATATTGTATATATTATGTTAATATCATTTTTTAATTATGTAACTATGACCTAATAAAGATTACCAAAAGTAAATCGGACAAACATGCATAAGAACATAAAGAAGTTAATATCTAAATAATGAGTAACAATGGAATTTCACTAACAAACATATGATCATATAAAAATATATGTTATAATAATCTTTTCTATGTTTCATAAATAATTAAATGAAAATATTTAATTTATTTTACAGGAGTTTCATAAATTATACGAAGGATATCAGACAAAAGGTAATGGATTATTTGGCAATCACATAATTATCCATAATTATTTATACATAAGTATTTAAAGAATTATATTTATCATCCATGTCCATGTTTCCAAAATATATAATATATTTATATTCATAAAAAGAAAATTATAATGTCTATTTTACCAATATTAAAAAAATAAACTGTATGTATAGAAACATTGAAAATTTTCAATATGTGGTATTTTGGGCATTTTCAGTAAAATGTTCAGGGAGAAGGTTTTTTTAAAATATATTGCAGGAAATAATTTTTATGTCTTCATAAAACGTTATTTCTATGAATCATCCTTTACACGATTTAAATTTTTACATTAATACTATTTTTTCCGTCTAATATTGAATGAAATTTTCCGAGAAGAAATAGTTTGTGATTAAGAGAGGATATTTTTGTTAATAATTAATAAGTATTGGTTTTTCAAAATAATCTTCCATCTAAGAGAAAATTATTTAAATAAGGAAATAATCTATCACTATTATTTATATGGTTATATTGGGTTTCTTATGTAATTATATTTTTAAAATAACTTTTTTTATATGGATTATGAGGTAATTATTTTTAATAAAACCATTTTATTTCTTGGGTTATGTTATGGTGAAGGATTTATATTTTTCTGTAATGTGTACGAATGATTTACCTATTATTTTGATGGGACCTATATCACCCTACACTGCATTGGATATGGATATATATCTAAATTTATTGACATGACTGGAATGGGAAATTATCTTTGTTCGATAATATATGGCGGGAACGAGGAGTGATCTCTGTTTAGTAATGGACGTTGTCTCCTTTGATGGTTCTATAAATCATCCTTGAATAATAAGAAATTATTTTATATTATTATGTGTATTAAAAAATACTACATGTTTGATGTTATTTAATTTATTTTTTTGTTTATTTATTCTTTTGAAATATCATTCTTTATCCAATAGAAATAAATCACGATCTTTCATATGCATGATATGATTTTCAAATGTCATGTTCTTATGTCTTATGATTATGATATGATTGATATATCCATAGATCACCCTTAATTAGTATATGATCTCACCCATTTCTATGTTTCTTCTCCTCAGGTGATGAATAACGTTATTATATATGATATATCAATAAGTTTTCGTCTTATAAAAAAATTTGTGGGAGATATTGAAGATGTATTATGAACCATTTGTTTATGTTTCCTAGTTTCAAAATACCCCATACTTATACATTCATGTGAGGGATTTGTAATAATTTTTAATGATTATTCAGAAACATTGAATTAATGTTAATGAATTAAAATAGTGTTTCATTATATGCATTCATCCCTCCTTTATTAATTTTATCCATTAATTTTCATGTATTTTACCTTCTGAATAGGTGATGGAAGCACTTATTCCGAATATCATATAGTTATTATATTTTCTTTTTATTTTTAAATTCCAAAAGATTATATTAGCTAGATTATTTTTTTTCCTCAATAAATTCAATCTATTTTCAATTACCTATATTTTTTCTTCAAAATATGATAAATTATTTTTCAAATATATTTCATAAGCATGAAAATCAACATAACATGGAAAAAAATGGAATAATTTCATTTATGTATTCACATGGATATTCTATTATTCGATAAGTCACATGAAATATCAATAAATACAGTCATAATGATGGAATGCAAAATGCCTGACAATCATAACCACATAGTCATGGTCTTGGTCCAAGACTACAAAAAATATTTTTTCAAGGCCTTGTGACAAGAAACTAAGTCCAATGTATACCTCATATGAACAGGTTTAAAAATAACATAAACATTCGTATGAAAACTATTATACAAAATGTCCTTACATACTCCATAAACCATTAATGAAATAAAAATAAAACATCCACAGTCAATCATATCACATCACCTTCAATACAATATGGATGGTTTTTATCATAATAAATCAACATCAAATACGATTAAAATCTTCAAAGGACGTCGATATAGATGAAATCAAAACTATTTGAGTGAAATATCTCTATTTCTGAAATCATTTAAAAGTCACATAATAAGAAAAAATAAATTTACATTAAAAATATTCTTCTAAACTTGTAAGGGAAGATTCGACTATTTTATAACAGTGGAAAATAGCTGCACCCACTATATAAGTTAAAAAAATAAAATCTTTCCTTAATTTTGTCGAAAAGGTTAAAAAATACCTGGTTTGGGAAACTATTGAAAGATTCCTTTATAACATCTTATAAAATTTTAAAAAAGTGTATAAATGAAATTAATCCATATTCTATATAACAGTAAAAAAATTTTGAAATTCATTTTTAGGAAACATGGATGTGGATGATAAAGAGGACATATTAGATAATTACGTATAAACAATCTCGGATAATGGTTAGATTGTGAGATAAAACCTTACCATGTACTTTTCCTCAGTCGAGGGTTAGTTAAACTACTATATAATAGTTAAATAATTCTTATTAAATTATACAAGAATAATATACATAAATAAGATATCATATATGATCTATTAATATTAATTTGTTAATAGTAATTTAGTATTATCATCATTTTAGGTGTTCACTTACTAGTTTTTTTATATGTTTTATTACATAAGATGTGATTTTTTTCCATAGGTTGTATCTTATTCATATAAAAAATTATATCAAGTCCATAAACATTATTTTTAATAATCAAATGAAAATTATTCTTGAATGGATATGATGATGAATGAATCTCATCGCCTTCATGGAGACTATAGTCCTTACGTACGCACGAACGACAATATCATTCTTTTGATATATAAAAAATATATAATTGGGTGGTGAATCATATATATAGAATAATTATCTTGTTATATTTATTATTTAAATTAATTAAAAATCATTTTTATACCCATCCAAATAATAATGTATTGAATAACAATTACACCACGACGTGGAGACAGTATGTCGTACGTACACACATATGGTGACATGTCATCCATGAGATTGATAGAATAATGAATATGGATGTACCATATTTATAATAACATCACATTATATATATGATACTAGATTTACTATTTTATAATGGATATAACAAATTAAAAAGAAGTGGAAGAAGAAAGGAACTTGAAAGAGGGTGGTGAAAACATTACCTCTTCTTCAAGTTCTTCTTTTTTATTTGATCAAAAATATATCCTTATGTTGTATTTCAGATCAAACAATGGAATCTAGGTTGATGTTATGGAATCTAATAGGATATATGGGTAGGTTTTGTCCGAGACAAATGGCATTGAAGGTGTGAATTAGTATGAAGGGCGAGTGCCCTTTTATAAGAGGGGTGATGGTCACCAAAGGAAAAGCTAGAAATAATATCTTATAATAAATTTATATTCAGTTTCAAATGTCCCCAAAGTGACATATATAGATTCATATGTGGGTTTGGGTCAAAAAACACCCAACCAATAATTTTTATACAGGTTTGGGTCACCATATTAACCTTATCATCTAATTTTAACTATTTGATTATTAGTTTCACATTTACCATGTCTCTTTATATTTATATATTATATGGTTAATAAACATACTATAAACATAAAATTGAACCCCAAGTGCTTCATTAATGATACAAATATCATTACATAAGTTCCTTGACCGATCCTTAGATTTTTAGGAATTGAATATCAATTAATAATATAATATTTGTTTTAAAAACTATTTTATGTAAATTTTGAAACTATTTGGAATTTTGTTTTTGATAAATTTATAACAGCATTATTACTTTGATCCTAATTTATTTAATCATACATAACATTTCAAATTAACAAATAAAATTATTGGAATTCATAATATTTGGCAAATTATATTTATTTGGGTATTTATAATATCAATTATTTTTATATTTCACTAATAAGTTAATTATTGCGTCATCATTGTGTCATAAATAAATTAGAGTATATAAAGTCTAAAAATTGTAAATAAAGTACCATTATGTAGGAAATATTATTATATTTCTATGGAATATTTATAATTTAATTTATCTTATGTATAACTCTATATTAAAAATGTTTTAGTTATTAGCATTTGATTTTAACTCTTTTAAATCTTCTTTGATATAAATAATAATAAATCTCCAAATCTAATGAAAATGGACTAAAAAGGGTCTAATTTTTCTCATAAGGGTGTTTTTAGTCGAATTATACTTGTCCAATAGAATTAGGACATGTTTTAGGGTAATAATAATATCATTTTTACCCTTAATTACCCTTATTTACATTTAACAGTGGTAAATAAAATTAAATAGTTACGATTCCCCAAAAATTATTTTTATCATATTTAACTACATTTTACTCATTGATATTAACCATGTCTATCTAATTTTCGTAATTCAACTCACATATGTGGTAATATTATTTTTTATGTGAAATTTCAAATTCTCTTAGGAGGTGGGTAAAAGATGGTGAAAGGTTCTATAAAATTTTAATATATCTAAAATTATTATAAATTTTCTCCAATGAATTACATTGGACATATATAAGTATTATGTGTCTATTTTGACATAAAATAAATTTAAATAAAATAAATAATTATTTAAATAAATATTTGGTATTAAACTATAACTCAGTGTTTTCACTAATCATTAAAAATTGAATGTTTTAAAAAAATACCAAAAATTTACCCTAAGCTAAATTCGATATTCCAAATCCAAAAATGAAGTCCATTTCCAATGATAAAATTTATAAAATTTCAAAATGTGGTTATTACTATTCATAATGACTAGTTTGATTTGTTGTGGTGTGTGTTAGAACTCGAATTTGAGTACCACGCGCGCTACTGTATTATTTAAAGAGAAGCGTACCGTAGAAGCTTGGGGTGTAACATTATCCTATCTTTCAAATAATTTTTTCCTCAAAATTTCTATAATATTAATGCATAAGAACATTCAGGTGGGTCTTCATCATATGTTCCTCAGGATTCCACATTGCCTCTTCCATCTTATGGTTTCTCCATAGAACTTTTACCAGAAGATTCATCTGTTTTCTCAACACTTGTTCTCTAGTATCAAGAATCCTGATGGGATATTCACAATAAGATAGATCGTGTTCCGGTTCTACTTCCTCATAGGTGAGTACATGCAAGGGGATATGCATGTTTTTTCTCAATAGTGATACGTTTAACACATCGTGAACATTAGCGAGACTTGGTTTCGTTGCCACACAGTAAGCTACAACCCCAATTAATTATAGTATTTCAAACGTTCTGATATACCTAGGACTCAATTTCCCTTTCTACCGAAACGTATAACACCCTTCCATAGAGATTCCTTCAAGAAAACATGATCTCCTACCTTAAATTCAAAATACTTCCTTTGGATGTCAATATAGATCATGTTCCTACATTGAGCTGTTGGATGTGGGTTTGGATTACCTTCACCTTTTCCATCGTTTCCTCAAAATGTTATGAGCCTACAAGTTTTATTTCACCAAAATCATCCCAACTGGTTGTTGTACGACATCTCATTCCGTATAACACTTCATATGGTGCCATCCGAATACTTGAAGGGAAGCTATTGTTATAGGAAAATTCTACCAGAGATAAATATTGATCCCACATGACATAAATGTCATGTGCTCATGATCTCAACTTGTCTTATAAGGTTTTAATAGTCTATTCTGATTGTCCATCAGTTTGAGGGTGGTAAGCAGTGCTTAAACTAAGTTCAGTATCCATGGCCTTCTAAAGACTCTTCCAGAATCATGAAGTAAAATGGGGATCATTATCAGAAAATATCGATAGGGTTACTCCATAATGTATCACATCATCATTAATATATAGTCTTGCTAGTCATTCACATGGTAAATCCTCTCTTATAGCATGAAAATGTGAATAATTGGTAAGACGATCAACAATGACCCATATTGGATCGTTCCTTCTAGGAGTCTATTGTAGTCCCATGAAAAAGTCTATAATGATATTATCCCATTACCACTCACATATGAGAAGACGTTGCATGACTCATCCAAGCTGTTGCCTTCCAGATTTCACTTGTTGAAAAACAATACATCTTAAAGAAAAATAAAAAATCTCCCTCTTCATGTTATCCCACAAAAAATGTTCCATCAGATCTCTTTACATTTTGGTGCTCCAATGGTGTATAGGGAAATTAGAACTATGAGCATTATCCAACAATTCCCTTTTTAGATCAGGTATATCGGGAACACAAAGTCACTTCCCAATTTTTAAAATTCCTTCTTCATAAACAAATTCACTAAATATCCCATCATTCACGTCATAAATATTCTTATGAAATTCATCATCAATGGTCTGAGAACTCTTAATCCTTTCTAGTAAATATGTATTCAAAACCATTTGAAAAAGTATCAATGTTTCACCTTCCATGGTTATTCTAATATACAACTTTACTCGATCCATGAAAATTGGATCCCTTTCAACTCTTATTTTGTTCAAAACTACATGAATCTTTCTGCTCAATGAATTTGCCACTTTATTTTTCTTCCCTGGGTTTTCTTCTATCGTGCAATCATAATACTTGTGTATTTTAAGCCATTGGCTTTGCCTCATGTTGATTTCTATCTGTGATAAAAATACTTCAAACTCTTATGAATGGTATATATCTAACAATTTTTACCATAGAGATAATGTCTCCATATCTCAAAGAAAAGATTAAAGTAGATAACTCAAGATCATGTGTAGGATATTTCTTCTCATGAAATTTCAGTTGTAGAGATGCATCGACAATAACCCTATCATTCATCATAAGGACACAACCAAGTCCTTTTTTTTGAAGTCTCCCTACGAATAACAAAACCATAATTCCCTGATGGTCATGTCAATATATAAGCATTGAGTATTATTCTCATCAGTTCTTCAAATAATTCTTCACACTCTTTTTCCAAATAAATTTAACCCCTTTACATTTGAGCTTCATTAATTGGTTAGCCAATCGGGAAAAATTCTGGACAAAATTCCATTAATAACTTTCATAACCAATAAAACCTCTTACCATAGTTATACTCGTCAGTGGTGGCCATTCATAGATTGCCTTGGTCGTAAAAGGATAAATAGAGATTCCATCATTGGAGACAATATGGCCATGAAAAGAAATCCTCTGGATCCAGAATTCATACTTGTTAAACATTCCATATAATTCATGTCTTCTCAGAGTCTTCAATATAATGCGCACATGATTTTCAAAATCGTCATATCTTTTTTAGTATACCAAAATATCATCAATAAATACAACTACAAATTCATCAAGATATTACATGGAATATCTGTTTATTTGATACATGAAAAAAAAGGTGCATCAGTCATCCCAAAAAGCATTACTATAAACTCATAATGTCCATACCTGGGTAGAAATGCAATCATTGGAATGTCATCCTTCTTCACACACAACTGATGGAATCCAGATCAAAGGTAAGTCTTTGAAATTTATTGATCTCCATGCATTTTTTCAAATAAATCATCAATGCGAGGTAGTGGATACATGTCCATTATTGTTATAGCATTGATCTCCCTCTAGTCGATACATAATCTCATATATCCATCATTCTTATTAAGAAAAAGGACAGGGGCTCCCCATGGATAAACAGTAGGGAGAAAAAATCCCTTATTACTCAATTAATATAATTGATTCTTTAGTTCCACTAATTCCACAGTGGACATTTTTCAAGGGGTCTTCGATATGGGCCTTGATCCAGGATTTAAATCAAAGGAAAACTAAATTTCTCATTCTAGAGGATGTCTAGGAAAATATTCTGGAAACAAATCTACATATTATTTCACAATAGGTACATCCTCTATTTGAACATTCCTTTCCTCACCCATAGATATCTCATTATCTTCCTCCCCAATAATTGAATTTAGTTGATCTACTTTTGGTGGATCAAGATAAGAATTAGGTGGTGACGATTCTTCTCTAATGATAAGGTGTTCTTTATCATCATCATCGAAAATTGTAACCTCCTTATTCTTAAAATAAATCTTCACATCATAGTCTAAAATTGAATCTATATAGACGATTATATCAAACTAAATCATAGGTATGACGATGGGATCATCAGATAAAGAACATTTATATGATCTAATGGGGACACATTCACAAAACATTGTTGTGATGATACTTCCATTAAGAGTTTTAACTAAAAAAACCCTTGTAAAATTATATTGAAAAAATATAATTTTTTTAGAAAACTGGGAAATTATGAAACAATGCGATGATCCAGAATAAAATAAAGCATTGTCTAAACTTGAGGAAGCCATTAAATTACCTGCCACCACGCCTTTTGGAGGTTCTACCTTAGTAGTAGTGATATACTATGATTGGCCTTGATCCCATATCCTTTTTTGAGGTAAGTTCCCCTGCGCCTAGTACATTCATTTTCATAATGTCCCATATCCCTGAAATTGTATCATTGAACATCTCTAGCATCTTTCTTCCTATAAAAATCATGATCTTGGTGGCCTTTTTCACCAAA
Source organism: Viscum album (assembly GCA_963277665.1). Taxonomy (NCBI): domain Eukaryota; kingdom Viridiplantae; phylum Streptophyta; class Magnoliopsida; order Santalales; family Viscaceae; genus Viscum; species Viscum album. Next base: position 475,652,917 of record OY728147.1, on the reverse strand, counting down.
CATGTAAAAGACTGCCATTTCTTTTAAGAATGTACAGGGGTGTTTCTTCCCACATATACTACAGTATGGATATTCAAAATTTCCATTCATTCCCTTATTTCCATTTCCAGAGTGATCTGCAGCGCTTTAATTATCATGCTTTTCATTTAAGTCATAAGACTTAGAGAATTACTTTTCTATCTTGATAGCACATGGGACAATATCTTCATACGACGTGAATGATTTTGAAACTAATTCTCGACAAAGAAATTTTTTTATCCAATTAAAAAAATTATCAATCTTACTTCATGGGTTACATATACAAGCTGGATCATGCCTTTCTAATCTTGTAATGTTAGCTTCATACTTTTCAACATTCTCGTCCTTCTTTTACTTCAGACTCGGAAATTGTCTTTCCATATCTGTCGATGGTCATGAGGAAGTATTTTTATAAGAAAGTCTCTTTATCCTCCCTCCATTAAATATTTGATACTTATTCATCTTTCTTTGTGTTTTTTATCAATGACAACCATTGATCATCATCTTCAGTGAGGCGGTAAGCTGCCAGGATATCCTTTTCCCTTTCACTACTCCCCAAAGACTGAAATATTTCCTCTAGGGAACTTATCCATTTCTCAGGTACTAGTGGATTTGAGACCCCATTGAATATTGGTGGTTGTTTCCTAACTAAGAAATCTAATAATTATCCTCCACGTTGATGATCTGGGTGCTCCATATGGGTAAGGTTATTATTTATAACCTAAGTGAGCTGTCTCATTATGGTGATTAGCTGATCAACACCACTTGCATCACCAGCTCTACTATAATTATGTTGAGAAGGTGGGAAATACCTACATGGAGTTTCTTCATTTGTATGGTTATCATTCCTTCCACTAGGCACCATTTCTAAACAATGGAATAAACTAGAATAGTTTATGAATCATAATACATAGTCCCATACATGTAAAACACTTAACATAAATTGAACAGTTTATGGATATAATCCATTATCATAAAAAAAATGTATTATTTGAAGAATTATATACTCATAAAATCTTCTTAATAGTTTGTAATGAAAATGAGAATTATCCTAAGCATATCTCCCGGGAGCGTCATAACTAAGAGTGCAGCAAGTCCAGTTGTCATGCACTAGTTTCCATTCGAGTCTAGCTCAAAGTGGTGTTTTCAGGTTTTACCACTATATACATCTGATCCAGAGCTGCCTCTACCTACTCATATCCAGATAGGGATGTATTTCTCAGAAATATCAAAAAATTCCATACAATACCTATATTTTATTAAATTATTCTATAATAATCCTCAATGACTATCTTACGGCTATGTGCACTAATCAGAGGTTATCTAAATCTAGCTTCCAAGGTTTGTACTAAACTTCTCTGATAACATCTGTAATGCCCCGACCCCAGTTTACCAGAGTCGGTGCCTTATTACATAACATTGGCATGATCACAAATTATCATTTCTTGAAAAACCTATTAGTTTATTAGCCTTGGAAACACTAGATACATCCATAAGTAATGCATTACATGATAAAATGGAAAACTACAACAACTTAGTCTCCATATTCCACACTCATATCCCCTAAGACTATCCCTATAGGTCAGTAATAAAAAAAATCATCACATACTAGAAAAAATAAAACATAGAAAGGGATGAGCTCAGATGCTCAGTAAGGATAACAATATAGGGTAATCATTCATTAGTAACCATAAAATTTTAAGGCAATGTATAACTAAAACAAAAGCCTTTTAAACTGGAAATTCAGCATTACATGGAAAAAAGAAATTGAAATGATTCCATTTACTTATTCACATTGATATTATACTATTTGAATAATCACATGTAATATCAATAACCACCTTCATAATGATGGAATGCATAATGCCAGACTAGCAAAGCCACATAGTCAAGGTCTTGTGGCCAGACTAAAAATAAGATTTTGTCAAGGCCTTATGCCAAGACAATATTTTGTCTAATTAGACCTACCGATGCATTGAGGAGCCATAGCGGGCTCCACCCGTCACATACTAAGTCCAATTCATTCCTCATATATACTGGTTAAAATATAACATAAACATTTTTTATTAAAACTAGCATATGAAATTGCAATAATTACTCCATAAACCATGAATTGTATATAAATAACAGATTCACAGCCAATCATATCACAAAACCACCAATGAAATATTGATGTTTTGTATTAAAATAAATCAACCTCAAATAAGCTTAAAATCCATCAATGGATGTTGACATAGATGAGATTAAAACTATTTGAGTGAAATATCTCTTTTTTTTGAAATTATTTAAAAGTCACATAATTATTAAATAAAAAATTTTATTTGAAAATATTCATATAATCATTTAATGGAAGCATTGAAAATATTATAATGTCAGAAAATAGTTTCACCCGCCGTATATGTTTAATAATGTAATTCTTACCTTAATAATGTGGGAACAGTAAAAAAGGAAATTGTTTGGAAAACAACAGAATGATTCCTTTTTTAACATCATATAAAAATTAAAAAAAGGTTATAAATGAATTTAAACTGTATTCTATAAAATAGTAATAATTTTTAGAATTATATTATTAAGTAACATGGATGTGGATGATAAAGAGGTCCTAGTAGATAATTACATATAAACAACCTCAGATAATGGAGAGATTGTGAAATAAACCCTTACATTGTACTTTTCCATGTTATAGGGTCAGTTAACCTTCTTTATAAAAGCTAAATAATTTTTATTATATTATAAAAGAATCATATAAACAAATATAATATCATATGTTATCTTTTAATATTGTTTTGTTAATAATATTTTAGTATTATCGTCGTTTTGGGTGTTCACTTACTCATTATATTTTATATGTTTTGTTACATAAGACGTGTTTGTTATCCATAAGTTGTATATTATCCATATCCATAATAATATCAAGTCATTATACAATATTCTTAATCATCAAATGAAAATTATTCTTAAGGTATACAATGTGGAATGAATCGAATCGTGTTCGTGGAGACGGTAGTCTGTACATATGCACGAGTGACAATATCATATTTTTTGACATAAATATAATATATAATAGGGTGGTGTATCATATATACAGAATAATTATCATGTTATATTTATTATTTACATGAATTAAACATATTCTTTATATACATGCATATAATAATGTATTGAATAACAATTACACCATGACGTGTAGAAGGTAAGCCTTTCGCACGCACGTATGGTGACATGTCATCCAAGGGTTGTATAGAATAATGAATATGGTTGTACCATATTTATAATAACATAATAGTATATAGAATATTCTATAGTAATTATTTTATAATATAAATAACAATGAATGAATATGTTTAAGAAGAAATGAACATAATAGAGTGCGGTGAAAACATTACCTCTTCTTCAGGTTCTTCCTTTTTTTTGATCAAAAAGGGCTCCATAGAATGGCTTTATTATCAAAGTAAGTCCACTAGGTTGAAATTAGGGAATCATAGAGGATATTTTTTTAGGCTTCGGCCAAGTCAAATTTCTTTCAGGGTGTGAATTAGTGAGAAGGGGGAGTGCCCTTTTATAAGAGGGGTTAGAGGAAATATAGGAAAAGCTAGAAATATTATTTTATAATAATTTCATATTTGATTTATAATGGATCCAAAGTGAATTATTTATATTCTATGGTTGGGATGGGTCAAAAATCAACCAATAAATATGTTTTAAACAGGTTTGGGAATCTATATTAACCTTATATTTTAATTTTAACTCTTAGTTAATTAGTTTCAGATTTACCATGTCTCCTTGTATATTTATATTATATGGTTAATAAACATACTATAAACTTCCAAAAGAACCCCATGTGGTTAATAAATTATAAAACTATAATTATATAAGTCTCGTGGCCTATACATAGATTTTTAGATTTGAATATTAATTAATAATATAATATTTGTTTTAAAAACTATTTTATGTCAATTTATACTCTATTTAGTATTTTAATTTTTCTAAATTCATAACAACATTATTACTTGGAACCTAATTTATTTAAAATCCATAACATGGCATATTAACTTATAAAATTCTTGTAATTCATTAAAATTCTCAAATTATATTTATTTGGGTATTTATAATATCAATTATTTTAATATTTCACTAATAATGTAATTAATGCATCACCACTGTGTCAAAAATAAATTAAATTATTTAATGTCTAAAAATTATAAATAAAATACCACTATGTAGGAAATAATTTTATCTTTTTAATTAATATTTATAATTGAATTTATCTTATGTATATACCTATATTAAAAATGTTTTATTTATTAAACATTGATTTTAACTCTTTTAACTCATCTTTTAATTAAATAATAATAAACAGCCTAATCAAATCCAAGTGGACCAAAGAGATTAATATTTTATTTCTAAGGTTTATTTATGTTGAATTATACTTATCCAATAGAATTAGGTAATGTTTTAGGGTAGTAATATTATCATTTTACCCTTAATTACCCTTATTTACATTTAACCGTGGTAAATAAATGTAAAAAGTTACTATTCACCAAAAAATTATTTTTATCTTATTGAAACACATTTTACTCCTTGATATTAATTGTCTCTCTTGTATTTTTTAAATTCAACTCATAGAAGCGGTAAAATAATGTTTTATGTGAATTTTTATTTTTTCCAAGGAGGTGGGTAAAAGATTGTGAAAAGTCCTATAAATTTTTTATATATATAAAATTATTATAAATTCACTCCAATGAGTTTCATTGGACTTATATATGTATTATGTGTCTTTTTAGAGTTAAAATAAATTTAAATAAAATAAATAATTATTTAAAAAAAATTCTTTTTTAAACTATAACACTGTATTTTTCCCTATTCATCAAAAATTGAATGTTTTCAGAAAAATACCAAATATTCACCCTAAGAAATATTTTTTATTCCGAATCCATAAATGAAGTCCATTTTGAAAGATAAAATTTATTAAAATTCAAAAAGTGGGTATTACTATTCATAATATCTCGTTTGATTGGTTGTGGTGTGTGTTAGAACATGAAGTTGTGTACAACACACGTTATTGAATTATTCATAGAGAAACGTACCGTAGAAGCTTGGGGTGTCATAGGTAATGTGGAGTGTGTGGGAAAAAGGAAACAGGATCGGACCATCCACAACATTTACTGTAATTTAATTCTTCATTGAAATGTTTTGAATTATATGGAAATGCGAATCAGAGGGTCACAAAATGATGAAGACATCCCAGGAGGCTCCTAGGTGCATACGAATGTGAAAACAAATCTCCAGAGCATCACTCGTGTCCCACGGAAGAACCACTGGCATGAAAACAGCGTGGTGGAGAAAATGACCATCGACGGTGGATGAGGTATCCGCTGAAAACCGCTGTCCATGTTTGAATTGCGGCACCACATTGTGCCATAGTAGAATGAATGGTGTCGCCAGCATCGATTAGTCGTGTGGGAAGCAGTGGCGGCTTCCTGTAGCACGCTGCGAAAGGTGGGACACATCAGAGGAGGGGAAACTACAACCGCATGCCACACTAGTAGGGGGTTGTGCCACATGGCGCTGCTATTTCACTAACCTGAATGGCTTGTTCCACTCTGGAGGGGGACCGACGTCGTGCCACCTTTGTGGTCTGACTAACTGGCGGGTTGTGCCCAGCCAGGGGGTCATGCCATTTCTCCGGCCTGGAGGGCCATTACCAGTTGATGTAGTCTGGGCGAGTTTCATGGCCCGTCGGGCTGAGCCCCCCATGGCCCAGGCCATATTTGCTATATTTTAATGGGTCAGGTCAGCCTAGCTCAGCTCGGGTTGTTCCGACCTATTCATCCCAAACCCCGACCCACATCTACACCGTTTTTCAAAATGATCTGTGACTAACAAACTACATGTCCATTTGATGAACCATATAGGGCAATGGAATCCATGGAAAGAAATAGTTATTCTTAGATACTCCACCTTAGATTTTTATAGGGTTCCAGTGTGGTCGATTTGGATCTTACCCAAATCTGACTGGGTCCTCGACACCAAGATCCATACAAATTTTAGAATGGGCTTCATATTAAAGAATTTTTTATTGAGGTAGAACCCTTATATCATGTAGGATCATTGGGTTACATTTTCATTGGTCTTTGTGGTAGTTTAGGCATGATCGATATCATGTGGAGTAGATAATACTGATTTATAGCACTGTAGTAGTGGAGAATCACGTGGATTATTGTCAATTGAATAATGATCCTATGTGGATTAGAAACAACTAAACATGTGTGGATAAACACCTAGTGATCATCTGTGGATCATCACCAAATGATCCTATGCAGATCAGCACCTAGAAATCCCATGTGGATCAACACCGATCATGTCTGGGTAAGATAGTGTGTGGTTCAGTGCTCAGTGATCTTGTCTGGGTCAGTGCATACCGAGCCTATGTGGGTCATATCATGTGTGGGTCACTAGGAGTTTTTACCTATCGATCATGGGCAGGTCATTTCCTTTGTGGGTCAGCGGGGGATTGTACCTATCTATAATATCCCAAGTAAGTAATGAATAATAGATATTTTTATCAATGTATATTAGTGAATTAGATAGTGTTTTAGAGGCTTAAAATGATAATAAATCCTATCTTAAGCATGGAATACACTAATATTTTTAAATGATTATTTTACTACCTTTTGATGGAAAACATATTTTTAAATCTATATTTTGACAATTTTATAAGCTATGTCTGTCAAAATAAACTTAGTATTAAGAATTGGGACATAAAAATTTACTTTGTGTGAATTTTTGTTATTTTTCCGATAAAGTTCATTTTTTAATGAATATTGAAAATGTTGTATTTTAATTCAAAACCCCTTTTTAATCTAATTTATTTATATGATTAGATTATCTATTGGATTGGTTTTGAAGTAAAATTAGAATATATTTTTTCCATTTAATCCAATGGTGGTCATTGGAATCAATTTCACTTTGAAATTGGACTTAAACTACTTTCAATCTTTTGATACTTATTGTTTCTTAAAAACACGCTATTTACTCTGACAGCGGGAATTAATTATTAAATTAATTAATTCAACTTTTATGTTTTTAATTTTTTAAAATATACAACATTTTTGAATTCAGAATATCAAATATAGCTTAGGGTTATGTTTTGGTATTTTTCTGAAAAACTTCAATTTTTGATGAATAGTGAAACCACTAAGTGGTAGTTAAAGAAACTGATTTTTCGTTTGAATGAAACTTTGCCACTTATGTGATTTGATTTTCAAAAATCTGAAATACTTGGTTGTCATTAAGAATTAAAATGTGGTTCAATGATATTAAAATAATTATTTGGTGAATAGTAACTTTTAAGTTCTTAATCACGATTAGAGGTAATTAGTGTAGTTTAAGGTAAAAATAATGTTTTAATAATATGAGATAGGCATGACACATGTCCTACCCTCATTGGATGTGTCATGGCCAACCATGAAAATACATGGGTCAACTTGGTGACCCCATGGAGCAACATTGGTAGGAAAATGACATTAATATCTTTTTATTTAATGTTAAAGTAAAAATGACACAAACATGAGTTTTTTTACTAAACCAATTTTTAACTAGGCTTATAAAAGTCAGTTTTTTGACTATAAATGTTCATTTAAAATATAAAAAGATTTACTACATCAATATATTTTTTTTATAATTTTTAGAAATTAAATAAAATAAATTATTTATGACATCATGATGATGCAGCGATTACCTCATTAATAAAGGATTTAAATAAAATGAAAAGATAATGTAAACACTATGACCTAAACATGTCCAAAACCTATTTTATGGGTGGATTTAGAACCCTTATCACCTTACCCAAGAATTATATCAATGTGTGACATTTTGAATCCGAAACTCTTTTTAAAATAAAGTAACATTTCTTTACATTCCATGAGTGCCCCTCCTCTACTCTTATAAAAGGCCCCCAACTCTACCTCCTTACCCAGGCGTCCAAAGCCTTTTTCTCAGAAAACCCCTGAACATTTTGTCTCTCCACTTCCCTCTATTACTCCTTGAAGCACCACTTTAGGAATAAGTCTTCCCAAGGAAGCCTTTGATCTCAAACCAAAGGGAGTTACCCGATTTTAAGGTAATGTCTTCACTTGAGTCCTTTTGTTTTATTTTGCTTCTACCACCACCTAAACACTTTTTATTCATTTATTTTTTAACAAATACAATGTCTCCAATATACTATGATATTTTTATAAGAAGGATTCGTGCTACACTTACAGACACCTACATCTAATGTATAAATAACATACTGTTTCCGTGGATGGCGAATTTCGGCCACCCGAAACGATGATTGTTCAACATTCATTTAACACCTTCAAAGGTGGCCATTAAGATGAAACTATATTTATATATGATATATAATATTTTTATGCTTTCCTTAAGCTTCTGTATTTTTAATTTTGGTCATACCTTTATGGTTCCTATTATGGGTAAACGCGATATCTTCATTTAAGGAAGTGCAGACTACCGACCCCTCAAAGTGATTTGATTCGTTAAATACCATATGTGCGATGTATAAAAGATGAAGTTATGATATTATATATGATATTACACTTGAATTATAATATACCTTTATATCATTATTATTCCATTCTATAAAATACAAAATAGAAATGAAAGTAGTGTTCATGCGTACGTACGGCTTACCGTCTCCATGAACGGTGCATTTCATTTCTTACCTCTTAATGATTATGAAATATTATAAATGCATGCATGTACTGGATATATATGACATATATGATATATAAATCATGAATACCATTCTTGATATAATGGATACATGAACAACTTGTAATTATAAAGGGATTATTTTTTACTCAAGTACCAATGATCGTTAAAACGACCGTTATTAACTTAAATAATTACATAGTGTTCATGACATGGAAATAAGTGATATAAAAAGAATGAACTTGAAAAAGGTTCTTAAACAAGTAGAAATTAAATCAAGTTTATTATTAAGGAGATTAATGAACGATCGAGTCAAGTCAGGCCCGAGGTATGGGACTTCGTCTCAATCTCTTTTCATTGAGGCGTATTTGGTTTTATACACAATATTCTTTTATACGGTGTATAAACCCCTTTGACTTTTAAAATTATTCAAATGTAAACTTTTTTATACAAAGCGTTTACTAAATGACAAAATGGAATGTTTTTTTGTCGTACGTGTGCGGAGACAACGACTTCTCCGCCACCGTGACCATTATTTGAGTTTTGGCTTCCTCTACAAGCCATACCTTCTTTTTAAAAGAAAAATAAATACCATGTTTTACTTTTCTTTTATTTTGGTATTGAAAATGGTTTTCATAATGTCTTTATATCAATGTTTTGTATTGTTATATTGTGATTGAAAGGTGGAAATGTTATGTTTCCTTTATGTATGTTTTATGTGATACGATTATGTTGAGGTTCTTGGGTATTATTATGATGACTGGTGGTTTTGTGATAAACTAAGGGCGTGTGAGCCGATATAGCTCTCCAATGCATTGGGAAATGCGAAGGAGTGAAACATTAAGGATTCTCCAAAGAGATTTAGGGAATATACTGTGATGGATATTCCAAACGTAACGAAGAGGGTTACTCCCTATGTAAGAATGTTATGAATGCCTCAAGTTACCTTTATGTCTTATGATTTCTATGATTTATTCATGATTTGATTAGGTATGTTAAATTGATTATGTTTTATGCATAAAGTATGATTTCATTCTTATGTATATATGAACTCATGTTTCCTTTCAGTATTTTTATAACCCATACTATGCTTTTTATGCTCATCCCATGTTTTTTGAAATTTTTTTCACAGGTCAAGGGAAAGGTACATGATATGATTATAGTGTCAAGTAAGTTTCAAGAAGGAATCCATGTTTTATTTTAAATATGTTTCAATTGATGGGAAAAAATGAATATTATCTTTATGTAACCACTTTGTTTATTTGTGTAATGTAATGCATTTTTATGATCTAATTATTTAAAACACTTATCCCGAAAAGATCCTCAAGGTGTAATCTTGTTATAACTCAAGATTAAGTAAGGTTTAAGGCTGGGGCCTTATAGTTGGTATCAGAGGTCGGTTTAGATAACTTAAGGAGATAGAATTCTATTAAATTAATATCCAAAAATATTTTTTTATGGTCAAATTGAAATGATATAGCATTTGAGGATTACCATGTTTCTTTATCTAAGACTTGTTTGTTCAGAATGGTTTTCCGCATAGGAAACAGGGAAGCAGTGCTAGGAAGGAATACAGAAGGAAATAACCTTCCGAATCAGCATCCTGAGATGGTTGGAATTGGAACTGAACAGTTTGTTGCAGTAATGGAAAAGTTGACTCAAGCAATAAATGGTGGTGGTATCCATGAATGAGATCATCCAGATCAACCACAGAGGAACATGTTAGTTGTGGAACATTTAATGAGGCAACATCCCCCATCATTCAGAGGATCATATGACCCAGTGCTAGCTGATGGGTGGATAAAAGCTCTGGAGAAGATTTTCGATGTCATGTGGTGGTCAGACAATCAAAACGTTAGTCTTGCTATTTACTGTTTGGAGGGTGAAACAGATCAGTGGTGGTCGATGGTTAAAAATATCAGGGGCGCCGATTAGATTGATTCTCATGACTGGAATGAATTTAAAGGTATGTTTCTTGAGAAGTATTTTCCTATGGCTGTTCGACATAGGATGGAAAATCAATTCTTGGAATTGAGGCAAGAGGAAGACTCAGTGGCTGCCTATGAAGAAAGGTTCACTCGATTGGCAAGGTATGCCCCAAATTTTATCCGAGACCTTGATAGTAAAATCAATCGTTTTTACTCAGGATTAAAGCCAAAATATTGAAGGGCATTAGCTTCTCGTGAGTTTAAAAGTTATGAAAAGCTTGTTCTATTTCCTGAGAAAGTGGAAATGGAGTTAAAAATGATCAAGTGATCTATAACAAACAGCAGAAGAAGAGACCGAGGAGGCATGAGAAAGGAAATAATTATTCAGAAATTTCTGATGGTAAGAAAACTAAGTTTCTAGTTTGTGATAAATGTGGTAAAAGGCATGTTGTGGAATATCTTCTGAATTTTGGAAAGTGCTACTGATGTGGTAAGATGGGACATAAGGATCGTGATTGCACTGAAAAAGATCAAGGTGAAGGTAATACCAAATTTGATTTACAGTTAGTGAAATGTTTAATGTGAAATGAGATGAGTCACTATGAAAACGAGTGTCCGAAAAAGAGCTTGAGTGATGGGAAGCAGTTAGAATACAAGCAGAAAGGGGTGGTGAAATCCTTTGAAACCCCTTCAGCAGATGTCGGGCCATCAAATGAAGTTGTATCAGGTACTTTGTTTGTTTTTTCAGATTATTCTTGTGTGTTTTTTGATTCGGGGTCTACACATTCTTTCATCTCTGAAAACTTTGCTAGTAAAATAGGAATACCATCTCAAGAAATTACTCCTGAACTTTTGGAAAAAACACATGGGGGAAATGTTGAGGCAATGAGTATTTATAAAAATCTTCCTAACCTTATCTGTGGAAAGAACCTACTTGCAAACCATATTGTTCTACCTCTATTAGAGTTTGATGTTATCTTATGTATGGATTTTCTCTCTATTTACCATGCTAAGATTGACTATAGATCTATAGAAGTTTCTTTTCAGAAAGACTTTCAGTTTGGGTACAAAAATGAACCCTTATTGTTGATAACATATCAAGAGGCCGAGAAAATTGTAAAAGATGGAAATGAATGTTACCTTGCACACATCGTTGAAAATAAATGAACTATTCAGATTAATGATGTACCAGTGGTAAAGAAGTATCCTGATGTTTTTCCTGAGGAGGTGCATGGAATAATACCAGATCGGGAAGTTGAGTTTACTGTTTACTTTGTTCCTGATGATAATCCAATTTAAAAACCCCCATATCAAATTGCTAAAATTTAACTTTTTGAGTTAAAGGAGCAATTGCAAGATTTATTAGAGAAAGGTTTTATTCGACCTAGCAATTCACCATGGGTTGCCCCTGATTTATTTGTTAAAAAGAAATATGGTTCTATGATACTTTGCATTGATTATAGAGCCTTGAATAACATCACTGTTAAGAACAAATATCCTTTGTCTCATATCGATTGTTTGTTTGATCAGCTCCCGGGAGCTCACTATTTTTCAAAGATTGACTTCAGATCGGGGTACCATCAGCTGAAGGTAAAGGAAGAAGATGTTCTGAAGACTGCGTTTCGTACAAGATATGGCCATTATGAATTTGTAGTAATGACTTTTGGGCTAACCAATGCACCTGTTGTATTAATGGATTTAATGAATAAAATTTTCCATGAGTTCTTGGATAAGTTTTTGGTGGTTTTTATTGATGATATTCTGGTGTTTTCTAAAAGTAAAGAGGAGCATGAAAGAGAATTAAGGGTTATTTTGAAAACCTTAAAAGAAATGAAATTTTATGGGAAATTCATCAAGTGTGTGTTTTGGTTGCAACAAATTTCTTTCCTTGGTCACATTGTTTCTAAAGATGGGATAAATGTTGATCCTGCAAAAACAATGGTTGTTGATGAATGGCCAAGACCCACAAATGTAACAGAGATTCGTAATTTCCTTGGTTTGGCAGGCTATTACCGAAGGTTTGTTAGAAATTTTTCACGGTTATCTAGTCCAATGTCTAAGCTAACTCGGAAGGGTGTTAAGTTTATCTAGACAAAAGAATATGATGATTGCTTTCAAGAATTGAAATGAAGATTGGTGAATGCTCCAGTTTTGGAACTACCTTCCAGGAATGGTGAGTTTGTTATATACAATGATGCATCATTGAAAGGACTTGGTTGCATCCTAATGCAGAATGATCTTGTAATTGATTATGCTTCACGACAGTTGAAAACTCATGAGGTAAATTACCCTACTCATGATTTGGAATTAGCTGCTATTGTTTTCGCTTTATAAATTTTGAGGCATCATTTGTATGGAGTAAAGTGTCAAAAATATGCTGATCACAAAAGTTTAAAGTATATATTCACTCAGAAAGAATTGAAAATGAGACAAAGGAGATGGCTAGAATTAATCAAAGATTATGATTGTACAATTCATTACCATCCAGGAAAAGAAAATAAGGTGGTTGATCCATTGAGTCGAAAAAGTAATGCTTCATTAGCAATGTTGTGTTTGGAACGTGATCCTTTGGTTAAGGATTTGATGGAATTAGGCATAGAAGTTGTTGGTGCAGGATTTTCTTCTGTTTTGTTTCAGGTATCAGTGAAATCGTCTCTAGTAGATAGAATCAAGAAAGCACAGAAGATAGACAGTGAGTTGCATGAAAAGGTAGAGCTGGTTCAGAATGGTAAGTTTCCTGAATTCAACATTGATAGTGATTGCGTTTTGTGATTTGGGATGAAATTGTGTGTTCCTTGTGATCCAAAATTGAAGAGAGATTTGTTATGTGAAGCTCATAGTTCTCCCTTTTCAGTTCATCCTGGCAGTACTAAAATGTACAGAGATCTGCGGGACTATTACTGGTGGGATGGAATGAAAAGATATATTGATGATTTTACTGTGAAGTGTTTGACTTTTCAACAGTTTAAAGCAGAGAGACAATTACCGAAAGGGATGATTCGGCCTTTACCAGTGTCAGAGTGGAAATGGGAAAATATATCCATGGACTTTGTTGAGGGATTACCCAAGACATCTTGAGGTAATAATGCAATCTGGGTTATTGTTGATCGCTTGACTAAATCTGCTCATTTCCTTGCCAGACGAGATAATTTCTCTGTAGATCAACTTTCCCGTTTGTATCTTATAGAGATAGTCCGGTTACATGGAGTTCTTCTCTCCATTGTATCCGATCGTGATCCCAGGTTTACTTTTAACTTTTGGAAGGGCCTTCAGAAGTCGTTGGGTACTGAATTAAATTTTAGTACAACATTTCATCCTCAATCAGATGGGCAGTCAGAACGAACAATTCAGACATTGGAGGATATGCTACGTTCTTGCTCTATAGATTATTAGGGAAGTTGGGATCAACATATTAATTTGGTTGAATTTTCATATAATAACAGTTTTCATTCCAGTATACAGATGACACCAATTGAGGCGTTATATGGGAAGTAGTGTCGAACATTAGCTTTCTGGGATGAAGTGGGTGAAAGGAAGTTGATGGGACCAGAATTGGCAGAAGAGTTGGCAGAAAATGTTCAGCTGATATAGAAACACATGAGAGTATCTCAGAGCAGGCAAAAGAGTTATACGGACAACACAAGGAAGGATCTATCTTTTGAGGTAGGTGATCATGTTTTTCTCAAAGTCTCAGCATGGAAAATTGTGATGCGATTTGGTAAGAAAGGAAAGCTGAGTCCAAGGCTCATTGGACCATATTAAATTCTGGAGAGAGTTGGATCAGTTGATTACTGAGTGGCTTTACCTCCGAGTTTATCTCAGGTACACAATGTCTTTCATGTGTCGATGTTGAGAATGTATATGCCAGATCCATCTCATTTTTTGAGTCCAGAGGTAGTTCACCTGGAAGAGAACCTATCATATGAGGAAAAACCAGTCCAGATTCTTGACCATAGGGAGCAAGTGTTACGTAATAAGATGATCAATCAGGTAAAGGTTTTGTGAAAAAACCACATGATGGAAGAGGCAACATGGGAATCTGAAAATGCCATGAGAAATAAGTACCCCCATTTATTCGATAAGTAAATAAATTTCGGGGACACAATTTTCTAAATGGGGGAAGGATGTAACACCCCACATAAGTAATGAATAATAGATATTTTATCCATGTCTATTATTGAATTAGATAGTGTTTTAGAGGATTAAAATGATAATAAATCCTATCTTAAGCATGGAATACACTAATATTTTTAAAAGATTGTTTTTCTGCCTTTTGATGGAATTTTTTTAAATCTATATTTTGACAATTTTATAAGCTATTTTTTTCAAAATAAACTTATTATTTAGGATTTGGACACCAAAATTTCATTTGTGTGAATTTTTGGTATTTTTCTGATAAAGTTCATTTTTTAATGAATAGTGAAAAATGATGTATTTTAATTCAAAACCTATTATTAATCTAATTTATTTATATGAATATATTATATTTTGAATTGATTTTGAAGTGAAATTATAATATATATTTACCATTTAATCCAATGGTTGTCATTTGAATCAATTTCACTTTGAAATTGGACTTACACTAGTTTCAATCTTTTGATACTTATTGTTTCATAAAAACACACTATTTTCTCTGACAGAAGGAATTAATTATTAAATTAATTAATGAAACATATATTTTTTGAATTTTGTAAAATAGACAACATTTTTGAATTCATAATATCAAATATAGCTTAGGTTGAAGTTTTGGTATTTTTCTAAAAAACATCAGTTTTTGATGAATATTGAAACCACTAAGTGGAAGTTAATGAAACTGATTTTTAATTTGAATGAAACTTTGACACTTCTGTGATTCGAATTTAAAAAACCCAACAAACATGTTTTTCATTAAGAAGTAAAATTTGGTTCAATGAGATTAAAATAATTTGTTGGTGAATAGTAACTTTTCAGTTCTTAATCGCGATTAGAGGTAATTAGTGTAGTTTAAGGTAAAAATAATATTTTAATAATATGAGTTGAGCTTGACACATGTCCTACCATCATTTGATGTGTCATGGCCATCAAAAAAAATTCATGGGTAATCTTGGGGACCCCATGGAGCCACATTGGTAGGAAAATGACATTAATATCTTTTTATTTAATGTTAAAGTAAAAATGACACAATCATGAGTTGTTTTATTAATCCAATTTTTAACTATGGATATACAAGTCAGATTTTTGACTATAAATATTCATTAGAAATATAAAAATATTTCCTACATCATGATAATTTTTTTATAATTTTTATCCATTAAATAAATTAAATTATTTAGGACATCATGATGATGCAGCGATTGCCTCATTGATAAAAGATTAAAAAAATTAAAAGATAATGTAAAATATATGACCTACACAAGTCCAAAACATATTGGATGGGTGGATTTCGAATCCTTATCACCATACCCTATAATTATATCAATGTGGGACCTTTTAAATCTGATACTCTATTTAAAATAAAGTATCATTTCTTTACATTCCAAGAATGCCCCTCCTCTCCTCTTATAAAAGGCCCCCATATCTACCTCCTTATCCACACATCCAAAGCATTTACCTCGGCCAAAACCTACCCATTTTGTCTCTCCAATTCCCTCTCTTACTCCTTGAAGCATCAATTTGGGCAGAAGTCTTATCAAGGAAGCCTTTGAGCTCAAACCAAAGGGAGTTACCCGATTTTAAGGTAATGTCTTCACTTGAGTCCTTTTGTTTTATTTTGCTTCTCCAACCCGCTAAACTCTTTTTATTCATTTCTTTTGTAACAACTCCAGTATCTCCAATATACTATGATGTTGTTATATGAAGTATTTGAGCTACACTTACACACACCTACATCTAATGGTTAATGAACATACTGTTTCCGTTGATGGTGAATTTCGACCTCCCAAAACGATGATTGTTCAACATTATTTTAACAACTTCAAAGGTGGCCATTATGATGACACTATATTTATATATGATATATAATATGTTTATGTTTTCCTTATTCTTCGGTATTTTTCATTTTGGTCATACCTTTATGGTTCCCATTATGGGTAAACATGATATCTTCATTTAAGGAAGTGCAGACTACCACCCCCTCAAAGTGATTTGATTCGTTAAATACCATATTTGGGACGTATAAAATATGTAGTTATGATATTATATATGATATTACACTGGAATTATAATATACCTTTATATCATTATGATTCCATTTTATAAAATACAAAATATAAATGAAAGTAGCGTTCTTCCGTACGTACGGCTTACCGTCTCCATGAATGTTGCATTTCATTTGTTACCTCTAAATGATTATGCAATATTATAAATGCATGAATGTACTGGATATATATGACATATATGATATCTACATCATGAATACCATTCTGGATATAATGGATACATGAACAACTTGTAATTATAAAGGGCCTATTTTTTACTCTAGTACCAATGATCGTTAAAACGACTGTTATTAACTTAAATAATTACATAGTGTTCATGAGATGGAAATAAGTCATATAAAAGGAATAATGAACATGGAAAAGGTTATTAATCAAGTATAATTTTACTCAAGTTTATTATTCAGGAGATTAAAGAACGATCATGCCAATTCGGAACTGAGGAATGGGACTTCATCTCAATCTCCTTTCATTGAGGCATATTTTGTTTTATACACAACTTTCTTTTATACGGTGTATAAACCCCTTTCACTTTTATGATTATTAAAAAGGAATCTTTTCTATACAAAGTGTTTACTAAACAACAAAAGGGATTGTTTTTTTCTCATACGTGTGCGGCGACAACGACTTCTCTATCACCGTGACCATTATTTGAGTTTCGGCTTCCTCTACAAGCCATACCTTATTTTTAAAAGAAAAATAAAAACCATGTTTTACTTTTATTTTATTTTGGTATTGAAAATGGTTTTCATAATGTCTTTATATCAATGTTTTGTATTGATATCTTTTTATTGAAAGGTGGAAATGTTTTGTTTCCTTTATGTATGTTTTATGTGATACGATTATGTTGAGGTTCTTAGGAATTATTATTAAGAGGGGTGGTTCCGTAATAAACCGAGGGCGGGTGAGCCCGATATAGCTCTCTAATGCATTGGGTAATTAGAAGGAGTGAAATGTTAAGTTTTCTCCGAAGAGATTTAGGGAACATACTGTGATGGGTATTCCAAACGTAACCAAGAGGGTTACTCCCTACGTAAGAATGTTATGAATGCCTCAAGTTTCCATTATGTCTTATTATTTCTATGATTTATTCATGATTTGATGAGGTATGTTAAGGTGCTTATGTTTTATGGGTAATGTATGATTTCACTCTTATGTATATATGAACTCATGTTTTTTAACCATATTTTTATAACCCATACTGAGCTTTTTATGCTCATCCCATGTTTTTTGAAATGTTTTTCACATGTTAAGGGAAAGGTACATGATATGATGATAGTGTCAAGGATGTGTCAAGAAGGAATACATTTTTTTATTTTAAATATGTTTTTATTGATGGGAAAAATGAATACTATCTTTATGTAACCACTCTGTTTATATGTGGAATGTAATGAAGGTTTTATGTTCTAATTCTCTAAAACTCTAAACCCAAAAAGATCCTCAAGGTGTAATCTTGAAATAACTCAAGATTAAGTAAGGTTTAAGGCTGGGGCCTTATACCATCGATCCTAGGCAGGTTGATCATGTGTGGGAAAGTGGGGGTTTGTATATATCAATCATGTGTGGGTTAGCACCAGTCCACCATAATAGAATAATATTATCTAGATTTATGAAAAACAATTTTGAGTTTGGTACTTATGTTATACCTGGTTTGAGAAGAGTCCTTTTTTTGTGTTTTATCATTGAGATCATACATTGTGGTTTTCCTTCATGGAATTCTGAGAGACCATCAAGGGCTTCAGGGTCCCTACCATGTATTGTTATACTCAACATTTCACCAGGTTTCTCCCACACCTTGTTGTTTCGTATAATGATGAAAAGCAGCTTGGATGACAGTATAGTAGAGAGGAAAACGAGGTACACAGAGGTGTCTAGTATATGTGGAGAGGTGTGGAGATGATTTGTTCCTACCCAATATGTTGGATCCTTTGAGGGTGATCTCAGGAGATGTTTTATATTTTATGTTGTGTTGTATCTTTCAGTTGGGATTGTATTCTGGCCTCATTACATTTAGTACATTCTTTTATTACTGTAGATTAACGTTGTGGTTAAAACTTTTTATGTTCATGGACTATTTGTTTTTACAAGTATAAAGGCAATGTATTTCTGTTTTAGGTATATGACTTTTTAGTGCTAGATGCCTACCAATGGCCTATGGAAGGATGGATTGGGGTAGTCACAGCATGGTCCCCAAGGGATAGGTTGTGACAAAGTCGTATCAGAGGGTTCATTTCTACCAATGAACTATGATTCTGATCTATCTAAATGAACAATAGTGTTATGTTTTTTGAGCATGGTTTTTAGTTCGGGGAGTCCTATTTTGGTGTGGCGGCTGAAGAATCCGTACACAAGGAACCTAAATTCTGATTTCCAACTTGGTGCATGAAAACATTGATTGTGTCTATTTTGGAAATGTTTAAAATTTGATCTATTTTTTTCAGCTCACCATGTATAACTTCTTGACCATGGAACACATTTTTTTTCAGGATTTTGCAGCATAGAAATCCAACAAGGATTATTGAGAGAGTACATGGTGATGGCCCAATGAGCGAAGAGGCATCAGTGCAGGGACCTCATAATTTGTTGGATCCTTGGGGTGGTGTACCAACATCACCACAATGCGGAGGGTAGCGGTTTCCACCAGAACCACTAGCAGACCATGCACACTAACTGAGCATATTGCAGTATTTCTAGCAGTTTCCACCAGAACCACGAGGAGATGACACATTCCTTGTTGGACTTTGAGACCCTCATTAGGGTGGAGTTTGTACCTTCGACATTGTGATTAGTGTATATCCAGGAGCTGCTGCAGTTACAGTAGGGAATCCTATCAGTGTCCCAGTACTCAGCAAGGTTCACCGACCTCTGACGGTACTCCATCGATAAGGTGTGAGACCCTATTTCGGGGCCCTGAAAAATGAATTGTGTCTTCGGTGGGAGATCAAAGCATCGATGATATCACTCAATATCTCGACACAGTCTGGAGAGCTCAAGAGAGCATTATTGGTGGATAGATTCATAGGTGAGTATCACCAATGGTGAGAGCCACCACGATACGAAATGTAGTTGAGTCCTCTACCGTAGGTAGTGTGAATATGATGCAATGGTCCAAATAGAATAGACCTACCGGGTGATGTCCCCATGGCATAGGGTCTAAAGTGAGGAGCCTAAAAGGATGAGTAGGAATGTAGAGGAGAACACTATGCTTCATGTGCGGTGGGAAAGGATACATGGCTCACGACTACATGACCCACCGTACCGACGATCAGCTGAAAGTCGAGGGACATCTAATAAAGAGGTAGAAATTATAAATAGGTGGTCCATAGGGTAGAATATGTGGCATAATAGTAGGTCGTGGAGTAGGTGGTTGATGACAGTTTGAGGTTTTACCACCACCAACCCCAGGCGGTCCACCCTGACCACAGGGAGCAGGTGGTATGCCCTGACCATCTGTTACAGGTGGATAGGGGGAAGATGAGCTTCATGTGGTAGAGACATATGGCCTCAGAACACCATAGATGATTAGTGGTACTATTTTTCTATTCGACCATAGTTATAGTTCATATAGACACAGGTACTAGTCACTCTTTTATGTCCATGACACTCAATCGAAGCTCCGGGATTCCGATAATGGTTTTGTCTGGATCTTTAAGATTAGAGACTCCTAGAGGAAAATATTCCACAATTTCCAACTAATACAGATAGTTTTAGGTCCCTATATGAGGTTAGAGCTTCATCTTGGTTCTCGTAGTAGCTGTGTCGAGGCCTTAAAATGTCATCATTGGTATGTACTAGGTGTCTGCAGTCCATGCTTAGATCTATTGATTTTGGTTCAAAGTGTGTTGTTTCCACCAGGATGTGACTTGGGATTACATCAGTAGCTAGAATGGGACCTTTGCAGGACATGATGGACATACATGGAGGAGGGTGCATCCGGTCACTAATCAGTTGTCCAGCCTTACCATTGGAATAGTTGAATGGAGGAGTCCGAGTTATCTTGTAGTGGTGGACCAGTATGCTGATATCATTCCTAATTATGTACCTAGAAAACTCATCACAAAAATATAGAATTCTACATTGAAATGTATCTTGGGATTACACTGATAACTACACCAACATATTCGTTGGCTCTCACAGAGCATCATGAGTTTGGGTTATATTTGGGGGACTTACAGGGAAGTGGTTAAAAAAGACCAATGTTTCTCTATGGGAATCCTTGGTTTTATTCGCCATGAATGGAGATTGTAGTAAGATAATTTGTGTGAAATATCATTTCTTGAACTAGGTAACTATAAAGAACAAGTATTCACTCGCAAGGAATAATGATCTCTTTGACCAGCTGAATATAGCCCAATTGTTTTTAAAGATAGACCTCAGATCATGCTATCATCAGCTCATGGTAAAAGACGGGGACATACAGAAGACATCTAGCAGATGTGTGTATGTCCATTATGAGTTCTTTGTAATTGCCTCTAGCATGACCAATGCTCCAGTATTGTGCATGGTGCTCATGAACCGGATCATCCATCCTTACCTTGACTGCATCATGGTGGTCTTCATTGAATAAATCTTCATATAGTCTCCATCAGAGGATGATCATGCCAAGGATGTATAGATAGCTCCATATACACTTAGAGGGAACCAGGACTATGTAAAGCTATCGAAGTGCCAGTTTTGGATGAAGAATGTCCAATTCATTGGGAACGTTATCTCGAAGGTGGGAGTTAGTATTGATCAAAAGAAGATAGGGGTAGTGCTTGCTTGGGAGCCACCCAGATGTATGACTGACGTGCATAGCTTACTGGGATTGTCTGGGTACTACCGACGATTTGTACTCGACTTTTCTCAAGTGGTGGCACCCTTTTCAACTTTGTAAAAGAAGGTAATGATTTTTGTGTGGATGTAGAGAGGCCAGTAGAGTTTTTAGGACCAGAGACAAAGACCGATGAGTGTGCAAATCATGAGGCTACTTGAGGAGGGAGATTGGTATATTGTATAATTCGATGAATCAAGGACCAGAATAGGTTTTGTCCTAATACAAGAGTGAGTAGTGATCACCTATGGCTCAAAAAAATTGAGACAAAATGATAAGAACTACGATACCATTGACCTGGAGTTATCAGCATTGGACTTTTCCCTAAAGATGTTCCATCACTACATTATGGGTGAATATTATACAGTCTACTCTAATAACAAGAGTCTCTTGTATGTCTTCTCTAATAATAAAATGAATCTGAGAAAATTATGATGGACAGAGGTTTTCATGAACTATGACTTTGTGATAATCTACCCTCCAGGGAAGGGGAATTTGGTAGCAGAAGCACTAAACATGTAGATTGGTCTACAATTGTTGAGTGAGGTGAAACAGAAGCTTTCCCTATTGTAGTTATCCTTTATGGATAGTGATGGATCATATTACCTCCTGTCTATGATAGTAATTCCCCCACTTCGTTAGTGAGTTAGGGAGGCACAACTTGTGGAGGTAGACTATGAGGCCCGACATGCTCAGATAAACATAGGATATGCCCATGATTGATATTATGAAGATGGGGAGCATGTCTACCTCTTTATAGGATGCACTATGGTACCCATAACTCTTCCTAAGGAGGTGTTGAGTGAGTTCCATACATCCTTGTTGGTGGTACATCCTTATGTAGAGAATATATATTTAGAAATATGGTCTTAGTACTGGTGGACAGGGATAATGAAAGCAGTGGTATATTTCATATCATGATGATCCACGTGTCAGCAAGTGAAGGTCGAGCATCTAGTACTAGCAGGCATAAATCATCCACTTGAGGTGCCTGAGTTGAAGTGGGATGATATCTCCATGGATTTTGTGACAAATATACCATGAATTTCTAGGGCCGACGATTCCATATGGGTGATCGTTGATCGAATCACAATGTCAGCCCACTTCCAACCCATCTGATAGATGGGATCAGTAGAGAACATGGGACGCCTCTATGTACAGAATATTGTACGACGTCACTGGGTTCCATCAACTATCATCTGGGATCACTATGCTCGTCATACATTTTTCATTTAGAAATGATTACAAGATGATTTTGGGACTCAGCTAAATTTGATAATCACCTTTCATCCTCAGACTGATTTTTGGATAGAGAAGACCATTCAGACCCCTCATGTATAGACACTATAAACCACATGAATCTACACATTGAAATCATGTGGAAGACCCCTCATGTATGTTCTTATCCCGGTAAGAGAGAATGAAAATCTATATTCTATAAAAATTGTGGAATGTAATGCAGAAAAATGAAGCAAACCTTCAACGAGAATCCAAATATCATATGAACATGTAAACATAGATTCAAAACCTTCCATAAACATTGGTGTCCTCGCTCACAGTCACCTATAGCTTGATAGTAGTCCCATCAAACCACAAGAATCAAGATATGGAATTCAAATGGAATACCCCATGTGTCTTTTCTTGACTTGGATGTAGAGTAAGTAATAAAATATTCCTCGTGATATGGTGAAATACAAGAAGATAAAAAAAATATTGAACTAGAATCGAACATTTATATAAATATTTAATCCCTACATCAACCCATTCCATAATCCCTAATGGCATACCTATCCCTGAAATGCATAAATTGATGCATCTTACAAATACATGCACCATCAGCTACCCAAAAACAAAGGCCTCCCTAACCAATGTGCCACAAAATCCCACCTATCTCATCCATCTGAGGCCCACATCACATTCAATCATCCCTTCCCCATATACCACAATTCTTGTATCTAGAGCGAATCACATGTATTATGATGGAATAAAGTAATGGGATCATGTAGTAAAATAGAGGCATTCATCCTTCACAAACAACTATAGATTATGGATCAAAATCACAAGCCACTTATCATTTACATGAAATATGGAATCCCAAAACCATGCAAAGGAATCATATTATATCAGATAACATCTTTTTATTCCTTCTTGAATTAACAAATTCATTAACAGTGGTTAAATATATGGGAAACCAAAGACATAAGCTATCACATCTAATAAAAATTAAATTAAATAATTAATTTATAATTCATATATTATTTTATCCACAAGTATCAACATGATTCAGCTTCATTAACATATTAAATTATAAAATAATTTCTACAACAGTTATATCAACATAAAATTACAATAACAACACCCAAATTCAATAATGATGCATCATTATATTTTATCCATATGATTACAACTAATTCTATATTTAAATTATTATTAATTTCTATTTAGAAAAATATTGTTACCATGAAAGAAAAGTTATCACACTATCTTTCAAATCAAGAGGAAATACATTATTACAATATAAAGAAATAACATCACTATTTGATATGTACCAATTATTTAAATAGGTTCATGGATTAAATTATGTCAATTAAATTTTAATAAAAGTGTATAAATCATTCTAAATATCCTTTTATGATATACATATATATATATATGATTTTTTATGATTTTATGCTACTTTCAAACTCTCATGGATCACCTGAACCATCTCTGTCATATTTTGTCCTATTTACAATCAGAGAATTACTGACTATTCGATCCAAATATATCACAATGGAGTATAGAAATGATGACCATAAAAGAATTCAGACAACGCCATGTTGATGAAAATGGGAAAATTATTTTTTGGATAAATCTACCAAGGAAATATGCCTCATTCACAAAACATCACAATATTGATCCATTCTTTGCACCATGTCTTGAAGAGTCTGGATGGTATATTATGTCTGAATATCTATCAATGGATGAAAACGAGTGCTAAGACATAGTTAAGGATAAAAATCATGATGGAAACCTCTCCACACTCTATATGTAATACATGGTTATCAATTAAAATCATAATCCATGGGGATCTATGGAGTCTACAAAAATCTAATAGATACTGCCTAAAAAACCACCGTTTTGATAGACTCCTATTTCACTACAATGTGGGTTTGTTTCATAAAAAAATCCTATAAAACTAATATAGAGTGATGGACACCATGAGATTGAGGTAAATCCAAAACAATGTCCATCGTGGTGTCCTCCAACTTCCACAAAGGAATATCTATCAGTTGGAGAAACCCACCAGGAAAATGGTTCGTAGCCTTCACTTTATGGTAGAGCCGACATCAAGACACAATCTCTGAAAAAGGATGCAAAAAACCAGGACACCAAAACACACATCTAATGGAAATGTACATCATTTTATCTCCATGATTAACTGATAAATTCAAAACATTTAACTCTATGATAACCATATCATGAATATAAAAAACCCAAATCCATCAATAGATCAATAGTTAGTGTTTTTTTATCATTAGAACAATCAATAGGGGCCCCACCACCGACAACTCGATCACTATAGAACTCCGCCTCTCAATCCCCCTATTGGGACTCCTCCACCTAATGCACTAGTGATGAGTCACCTACACCATTGAAGGACAACCTCTTCCCCCTTCTTTTCCCATGTCTAGATGTAATGATGGATGTTCTTCCATCATCCTTATAGAACCAACTATTTTACCCACTGCATCACTATGCAACATTTGTATCAATGTATAAGAAACATCATTTCCCTTACCAGGGGTATATTAGATCACAATATCGTAATCATTTAATAAATAAATACACGAATGCTATATAATATTTGTCTCACGTTGAGAGAAAATATACATCATGATATTTTATCATTGATGACCATATAGATCCATCTGATTAGGTAATGTCTCCACAATATCCGGGAAAACAGCATATTTTCATTCATGAGATTGTGGGAGTCATAATTACATTCATGGCGAAATAACATCTGATAAATATTAGAAACTATCGATCTCATCACCATAAAAACACATCCTAAACCATGAAGTAATGAATTAGATAATACCTCAAAATAAAATCCTTCTTTTAGTAGAGAATAAACTGGAACACCGACCAACTTCTCCTTCATATTCTCGAATGCCACATGACACTAATCAGTCCAAAAAATAAATAATTTTTTATCATCAATTCTAATAGTGGATTCACAATAAAAGAGAAATCGGTTTTGAACCACTTATAATATCAATCATGACCACAGAAACATTAAATGTCTACCAATGACATGGGGGCTACCCAAGGCGCTATATCTTCAATCTTCAGGGGATACACAAAATGCACACATAATAAACATACGAAACATTTTTTTTATATTTCAGAAAAAAATGGCACAATGATGGTCTGTTTGCATTTTCCTCAGATGTAGAGGACACAAGGACGTCATCGATGAAAACCACATCAATATTATATATGAACTCATGAAACAAATCCTTAATTATCAACATAAATATAACTATAAGGCTCAATACACTAAATGGCATCACAATGAACTCATAATGACCATGAGGATGACATAAATTATACTTAAGTATATACACGTCCTTTACATTCATATGATGATATCCTAATCTACATTCGGTTTTTAGAAGAAACATTCATCATTTAATTGATCGAATAATTCAAATAATTATAAAATAGGTCTATAGAAGAATTTTTCACTATGTTTTCCTTTGTCTCAACCCAAAAAACAATACCAATTTGTTTCATGGTCACTATAATCTAAAAAGACAGTGCACCTGATCAGAGGGGCCCCTAAAAACTCATGACTTTTAAATTACCCCATGTTTACAAGGCATTCAAAACATTGATGACAATGTTGTTCTAACTACCCCTAAAACCTCACATTTGTTTAACTCCAAAATCAACCCTATCAATAAATAAGAACTTTGATACCACTATGTAATGACTCTCTCCCCAAATATTATATCTATCTTGTCTTGGAAATGTGATAAAAGAGATTGTGAGCCCCTAGTCCAACCTCATGGGAGCCCCGAGTTGGCAACGAGCACTGAGGGTATAATTAACATGCATATAGGAGGCATTGCCATCAATGAGAAACACATGCGTAAGGAGGACATAAGACACAATCCAAACAACCCCATCATAGAGAAAAATATAAGATAATCCAAAGTACACAAATATAATACCATGAATGAACAATAATAACTAAAATAAAAATATTTATTTCAAAATGATAGTAAAGATGTTAGTGACATCAATGCCTAAAAAAATCATGAATCCAGCATGTTATTGGTAACCATGAAGATCACTATCCTACTCCAAATTACCATCAAAATAGTTTTTATGTATGTAGGGTTAGTATAATAGTATATTCGGTATGATCCTCCTTGTAGCCTCTTGTGGATAAGTAATGATAGAATGTTAAAGCACAGTGAACAACATGTAAAAAAACTCATAAACTAAACATGTATAATAATATACAATCCTCACCATGTCTACTCTCAGAAATTTTCTCATTCAAGAAAATATATTATAATAAATAATATCATTGGTTCCCCTCTACCAATTCTCCCTAGTTTGTAGCTTTTTGCCATTGCTGCACATTAATAGTATCATTCCTTAAAAAGAAAATCCCATTGACACCTGGGAAAATAGCCAAATCATGCACCTCATTAAACAGACCCCCACATACACATAACCAAAATTATAAATGTTGTTTCTAGGAACCACCATAGATCACATAATGTGTAATATACGTGAGATATTATTCCTCATGCCATCACAACCCATACACCATGTAAGGATTCTGAAGCCATTATAGCCTAAACATATTTCACCAATATGTGACCATAGGAAACTAAATTTTGAATATATGTTTCTTAAATAACCACAAGCCTTTGAATCCATCAACAATAATATAGGGGGTGAACTAACATCCATGAAATTTAGCACAATTAACTAACAAAAGAAGGGTTTAGGGCCAAATGGTGTAGTCATCCCTCCAACCTCCCAAATGGATGTTAGGGGAAACAACTTCTTGGGCTTAGAAAACCTAAGGTGTATTTTTTCTAACTGATATGGTACAGTAGCTAATTGAGTGAAAAAATTACAATATAGAATAAATCTATAAATGTCACAAAATTGAATAACCTACTATTTGACTCAAATGTATTTAATGTCTCACATACACCCAACATCCAATATTTTGACAAGATATCCTTTACGAAAACAACAATTTAAAGAGCTACTTAATGATATACTATGAATTTTTAATTTTCACACATTACATAAATTAATTCATTGAAAATTAACTAACAATGAAAAAAATCCCACATTACATTTCATTAACATTTCAAATAACACATTATGTAAACAAATAATCAAACGGATTCTACAGATTCACAAAATTTCATCCTCAGTATTGCATCCCATCAATATAAAACCCCATGGGATAAACATTTGATACATTTCTTAACAGTATTATTTCATTTGGTATTTACTAGTGTTCTACATAAAAATTATATGCAACCCAACATAAGGGGATAAACAAGGTTAGTAGAGGAACTATATGTTGAGTAATTTACACCTATTGAATGATTATATACCCATACAACCATGATAATTTTGACATAGAAAGCTTGTTTCATACAACATGAATCATCAAATCACTGGTAATGAGAGTGGAGATACCATATTCCACATGTTGTTGGAAAAGTAATGAATAAATAAAAACAAAACATTCAATAAGCATACAACGTTCATATAAAGGATAAGCTCGACATTAACCTCTTCCACAATCTCTGGTGTCCTTGCTGACATAGAATGCATAAACTGATACATCTCACCAATGATTTATTCATCATCTACCAAAAAAACCGGGCCTCCCTATCTCATTTACCACTTCATCCCTTGAAGCTCAATGATCTCATGAACAAATCTTATCAGGGACAACTGGAACCACATACCACAACTCTCTTATCTGGAATACATCACAAATATGAGGAACAATCATATAAAAGAGATCTTGAATCCAATGAATAGAAATTAACAGTCACACACGATGAGATCTTAGGACTCCAAAGAATAACGAAACTGGTCTATATAGGAATGAAAGAATCCCATGACCAATAAATACATTATTTTATTCACACAATAACCCCATATTACGTCAATAATTTATTGATACATTGCCATATGTTCTAACTACAACATTCCTATGCAACAAGATACCACTACCATAAAAAATTTAAAAAAAATTAATGTATGATGCCTTTAATAATTTAATCAAAAACTATAAAAATGTATCATGTTAAATATCCAATTTGTTTATACATTCATATCTTCTTCAATATTATAAACATCAAATTACATCAACAAAACCATATTCATCCAGCATGCCCCTTTATCATTTAGCCAATTAATTACAAATAATTAAATAATTTATGTTCCTTAACAATTTCCAACAAGAGAAACATGATAACCCATCATGGAATAGATGTCACACTATCTATAATATCAAGAGGAAACATGTTTTTATGGTATAATGAAACATCATAGCTACATGATTTATTCCAATTTAATAAAAAGGTTTATTTATTCGATTAGGTCAATTCCATTATTATCCAAGTAAATAAATTATTCTTAATCTATAATTTCACATAAATTAATTGAAAATAAATAATTCCCCTACCTAAAATAGTTTTTGACATTTTTCGCATGAGAATGTGTCAGCGCAATAGATCTTTTATACCTCAATCACAATAACCACTTCCACTTAATGATGCTGCTGCACCACAATGCAAACAACAACTGATAGAACCCCACAAGAAACATGCTATAACATCATACATCAAAAGGAATGGTGAAACAACAGGTAATTGATTGAATTATTACAAATAATGAGGTATATCAAACCTTATATCAAAAATGGATCACGACGGATCGAAGGAGGCAAGCAGGCAATCGATCTCAGATGAAGAAATACCAAGAATATTGACGATGGGGTCATCATGTCACCTTGATTCAAGAATGTGTTATTGATTTTATAAGTTATGAAAAACCATAGTATCATGAAAACACCTAAAACATACTACAATGGGGAATTACAAGACATGTAATCCCATTTCACATCATTTAATTCCTCTAGGTTCATTTTTTCCCAAAAACATGTCCACGAAACACTTTTTTTCTTTCCATGATGTATTTCACACCCTTAATCCCTCATTCACAGTTGCAATATTTCTACACATCCTGATTGTTTCTAGGAGAACCCATGAAACATGATTTCATGTGAGGAAATTAAATTACATGAAATTTAATCCTCATCCATCTTTTACATAACAAAACATATCCAAATAACATAACATACTCAAATTAGAACATTTATATTTTAAAACACAAAAGGGTTAATCCATGTAGATCACAGAACTTATAGAAATTCGTTCAATTATTCTATAAATATATTTCCATTTATAATAAAACAAAATTTCATATTGGTATGTTGTGTGATAGAGATATTTCCTTAAGTTAGTTCAGTGAAGATGGATATGGATGTGATTTGAATGAGATTGAAATTATGTAGTTATTAATTTATATCATTGATTATTTGTTCAATATTATATTTTTTTGGTCAAGGGTGCATCCAAGTGATTCTATCTCCTTCAAAAGCTATGATAAATGTGATTTTTTGTTACAATCAAACTGGTAGTGGTCTAAAATACTTATGTTAGTGTCAAATATACTTTATCAAAAATCTAAATATATCAATCATAATGTTTACTATACAATGTATATATTACCAATGCTAATGATTCATAATAATCTATGTAATTTTAATGGTTATAAAATAGTCCAGAATATCCAAATATAACCATTGGATTTTTATAATTCCATTTCATAATTTGAAATCAAAATATTTAAAAAGGTTATAGATTATAAAATATTTTGTCCTCACAAGAGGATTTTTGAAGTAAAATATATATCACAGTGATGTGAAATAAATATATTATCAAGGGAGAATGAAATTATTTTTCATAGCTTGGATTGACTAGGGTAATCCCATATTATAAGTCAGGGCAAATGATTTTTCTAAATATTTCATCTTAAAAAACGACAACATTCATGTATAGTATGGATTATCATTATGATAAAAAAATATAAGAGATAAAAATTTGTTAATTAAAATAATGAAAAATAATTTTGGGGAAATTTTTTTCTTTGTTTTATCTGTTTTTAAATTTTTTATGCACTTTTTAACAAATAATTTATTTTTTTCCATTAATTTTTTTAATTATGTTAACTAAATTATAATACAATTAATTAAATATTTATCATTATAAAATTATGAAAATTTTCTTTTAAATAGAGATACATTTTTATGATATTAATTTGACGTTTGTTTTTAAAATTAATTTTAATTTTAGCACACATTATATAGTTTGGAAAATATTTATTCACAATCCTAACAAGTACAAAAATGATAAGATTTCATTTATTTTTTTAATGAAAATTAATTTTATTATAATTTATGAATAAAAAATTATGGGGTTTTAATATTAATAAATAAAATTACATTCATAATTAGATGATACCCAAAAAAATGAGTATTTATTAAATGAAATATTACTCATGAATAAAAATCAAATGTGTTGGTTTTATAAATGAAGAATATTATTTTAAAATAATTCAATTTACTTATAAAAAATTATATATATTTTTTATAGTTATACCCGGTATATTATAATTTCATAAAACTAACATATATGAAGTTAATTTATTTTTATCAATTCAATGAAAAATAAACACATTAATAACACAAAAATTTCTCCCCGACCTGAATTTAACATTATGATTTCAAATATGTTGTAAAATTGTAAAAAAATTAAATTTTATGATTTTTATGAATTTTTTATTTTTTAAGAAAAATAAATATTACTATTAAAAAATTAATAATTAAATTATTTTATAAATATTTTATTCTCGTATTAATATCCATAATTAGATTGTAATTGAATTAGTGACAATTTATTATTAACTTAAAAATAAATTTTACTATCCTCGAACCCTACTATATTTAGTTTTATCATATTTAAAGGTCTTTCGAATAAAAAAGTTAGACAAAATACATTTTTATTTATGTAATTACATTTTTTGTTATTAAATATAGTAATTTTATTGATGAATGATATAGTATTAAATGATAAAATAATTTTCCAATTAACATATTTTGTAGTTTTTCTTAAATCTATTTAAACCCACGAACATAACAGCTATATTATAATAATTATTTTTTTACATTATCATAATAAAATGTATTTGTTATTATATTAGATTCGTGTTGTGTGTGAAAAAATGTATTCAATGTATTATATAATAATATGGAAATATTTACTAAAAAAAGGGGTGTAATATTTCTCTAATTAGATATATTTCATTCCAATATATATAATTCACTATCACTAATCTAGGATATTATGTGGTCCATAAAAAAAATCTTGATATATTTTATTATAAGACATCAACAACACATTAAAAAAAATTATAATCCTTTCATTCATAATTGGATTTTATCTTTTTTATGTTTTATCCCAAAATTATTAAAAACATATGCTTCCATTATAATCGGAATTTATATGGGTATTCCACTCATAACATAATTTTCAATATCTTATTGACAACTAAATAGTAAAATCAAAATAATTATGATAATAAAGATTAAAATGTGATCAATTGATTACATGAATATGAATATACAATCTTTTGCTTTCATCTCCTATGGAAGCATCTCATCAATCGTAGATATTTTAAATTCTGCTATGATATTATAAGTTAAACATATTGCACCAACAATTTAACCCATGTTATCCATTATAATATTATTATTTGTTTTTAAAACACAATCTTTATATATTATACCATCAAATTCATATTAGGATAGTCGTAATGATTTTATTTATCATGGGAATCACTATATAATATCCCCCATGGATGCTAATTTTATTTTTCAATATGGATCACTATTTTTAACTAGGTGAATATAGTTTTAATAAATAAAAAACATTATCATTATTATTACACTTATTTACAAGTATGTCAGATCATACATATTTATGTTTTTATCCACATATGGATTTCATTTTATTAAATCTATCTAATTCATAATTTACCAAAATGTAATGATGATATCCAATAATTTATCATATCCCTTTGGTTTTACTAAATGTTTTCTCACCATATTTAATAAAATATGTATGATAAAAAACATAACAAGATAATCAAATTGTAATAAAAATTACTACTCATGAAGAGGCCCGTGAAAAACATGACAAAAATAATTTATTTATCTCATTATTTAATTAATAAATGAAAAAATTCTATAAAAATATAATCAATGAATGGTTTTGTTTTAATGATAATAGAAACATAAAAACAATATATTATCATTTAATGCTAATTTCTATATAATTACACCCACACTTAGACATTCCCTAGAAATAACCATTATAAAATCCTAGTGAATGGAAAAATGAAGGGGTGAGATCGAATTCTTATCAATGGATTACATATCAAAGTATATATTAGTGAAATCCTAAACATATGGGAAATCATGAAAAAATTATAACTGACTTTAACTAAAATATATCAATAAGTGTTACGAAACAAGTATATAATATATATTTTTTCACATTAAAAAACAATAATGCCATTGAATGATAAAATAAATCATTATAAATGTAACATGATCCATGGAATAATGGAAGGAATGTGAAGGAAATGTAAACATAATATATCATCATTATGAACATATCTACTTTTCTATATGTTATCACATTATATAATTATTTGAGCTACATTTCATTAGACTCGCCATTTAAGGAAATAGATACCCAGAAAAATTTTCAATTAAAATTTTTAGTATATATAAAATCCATCACACACAAACTTTGTCAACATAGATACCCACTAACAGAATCACACAATAGAATTTGAGATATATTAAAAATAACCACACACTTCTTTTGGGACCTAGCTACTCACAAACAAGTTTACACGACCATTCTATCGTATGGGTTAAAATCACTTAAAAATTAAATTTATGGTTATATTTTCCCATAAAATATCATCATAAAAAAATTAATTTCTTTTTTTTAATAAATTAACATTAAATCCAAAAATATTATATACATGTAAAAAATGGATGTAAGGAAATTATATAATTTTATCTCATTAAATATGATAAAAATTAAACACAAATGAAATATAAAAAAATTCTCCAAACCGATATTCATTAATATAAATCATGAATTTTGATTCAAGGAACGTAACTCCATTGGTGTTATATAATTCAGTGATCATGTAATTATGGAAAAAACATAATTAAATTTTTCCAATAAAACCACCGAAAATATTTTGTACAAAAAGAACTAAAATTATTTTAGAAATTATTTTAGTTATTTTTTATTAAAAATTATAAAAATTAATTTATAGAAATAAAAATTTTGAATGAATAATTTTCATTTACAATACCATTTTTTTATAACATAGAATAAATGAACTCAAAATATAAACCCTTTAAAATCCAATAAAATAAAATTGTATTTCAACACACATTATATTACATTTTATTAAAACATCTATTTAAAAATTTGTATTGTAAAATATGAGGTTTACAATGTATAATAAATGGACATCGTAATAAATACTATATTTTTTAGAAAATGGATATTATTGAATTCTAAAATAAATGATCATTTTTAATTAATAAAATTATTCATTACATATTTACACATTATAGATGAAAGAAAAATGTAAGTGAAATGGATATATAACATTATTTTCTATTGCAGAAAAAGGGTTTATGACCTGACATAATGATTTTGATTCATAGAATAATTGTTTTTTAAATTTTCAATAAATATGATTATAAATTAATGATATATAATTGTTTTATAAAATACTTTAAAGTTTTTATAATAGTTTAATAATAATTATTTGTAATCAAGAAAATAAAAATTATTTCTAAATCCAATGAATTAACTTTTGGATTATAAAAAAATAGTTTCATCTATAGTATGTACATCACATATATAAAAAATGGGTGCATATAATTAAAATATATCTCTATGAAGATATCATTCTATAGAAATCCCTTACAGATGATGGAATATTTAAATAATAATGCATGAAAGACAAAGAGAAATCTTCAAGATGATGTGAAAATATAATGAATAAATATAATAAATTATATTATATATCAAATTGGTAGAATAAAATTTATTCCAATGTAATTATGTGTGTGTTATAAAATTTTCTTAATGATGATTTTTTTATTGATACCATTACATTGAATTCTTGAAGAGTTGATCACTCTCTAAACTACTATATAAAATATAAAACTATATTAAAATAATATTTAATAAACGCAAAAATTAAAATAATACATTATGAAATACATTTAAATGTATAATATGTAATGATTTTCTATGTGAGTTTATTTCAACATGAGGATAGAATATCAAGGAATGATTTCAGAAGAATAAAGACTATATAAAAGGGATTAACCTAGATTTATGTGATGAAATGATTTACTCTAATAATTAGGTAATAGTTTGGATAGTAAAGGATTTTTTATTGAATATTTTTTTGAATAATCACATTGAAATAATATGGATTATAACAAATTATGTGATAGAAATTAATAATTGGGTGAGAGAGAGACAATAAATAATGATATGATTTCAGAAGCATAATGGAAATAAACAAGTACTATAGACTAGTAATAACGATATATATTTTTATTTTCTCATTTGAATTGAATTATTGGTATGTTAAATAATTTTTATAACATATAGATTCATAATAAAATTATATTCAAAAGGATTATCAATAAAGAAATATTTCAATAAAATAGAGTATTATAAGAAACCTCACCAACCAAACTTACATTATATTAATTTTTCAGAATCCCTGGAACACAATAAAATACATGATATGGATACAAATAAATAGTTGGATGGGAAATGTTTGGTCAAGGTACTTTTGGTGGAGAGTAACCAAAGAATATGTGAGAGTGATCTTCTTTATAATTGAAATAAGAGTGATATTCATAGAATCTAATCATAGTAAATTTTAGGAATATAATCATATTTTTGTTATCTGGGTTTTGTGAGATTTTTGAGTTAATGGGAGAAATTATATATTATAAAATTGGGTATGAATAACATACGCACTAGGGCATCCTAGATTGTGTAAAGTAAATTTTATCTAAGAAAACTTTTTAACTTTTATCAACTCGGTTTTACACTTTTATTCATGATTAAAAATTAATCATGGTAACTATTAATTGAGAAAATATAAAATTAAACTTATATTTTTATTGATGTGAATATTTTAAATACAGAATCAATAAAACATAATTAATTTTTTAATGAGGGTAATATTATTATTTACTACATACTATCTTCATTTAAAATCAAATTTTAAAACCAATTATATTTATCTCGTAGTTGCATCTCTTTTAATATTTTCATGTATCCACTTATGGGTTTGTTAGATCTGATTTTGTTAAACGATCTAAAATATGATGTTTAAGATTATGAATATATCATTGATTCTCTAATCATAATATTTGAGGTCATTCAATATATTTTCTGTTTAGAAATCTTTTATTAGTGATCCCTTTACTCCAAAGTAGGTCGTTGCATTTATTTTTTCACAATTGATTTAACTATAAATTTATTTGTTTAAATTATCATTAATTAAATTTTATCATGAAAAAATAATTTATTTTATTGTGAGATGCAGAATATATTTTCAATGAAAATCTGGGAAAATAACTAATTTTAGTAAATTGGTTTCTTTCTGGAATTCGTGGAATATTGTGAAATTAAATTAAATAATTTATATTAGTGAATATAAAGTGAGGAATTCAACTGTGAAATTTATTTTAGAGGATAATTTGAAATTAGTATCTGAAAATATATTTTAACTTGTGATGATAATAAACTGTAATGCCCCAACCCCAGAAACCTAGACTCGGTGCATTATGACATGACATTGGCATGATCACAAAAGATCAATGTCTCAAAAGACTGATTAGTTTAGTATCCTTGGAAACATTAGATACATTCATAAGTATTACATTACATGATAATGTGAAAAACTAAATATAAATAGTGTCCATATTCCACACTCATAACCCCTCAAACGTTCCCTACAGGTTAGTCATAAAATTCTTCTACACATCCTGGGATAAATATAACATATAAAGGGGTGAGATCCGATGCCCAAGAAGGATAACGATATAGCAGATACATTAATAATAAAGCATAAACAATTAAGGCTATGTATAAATAAAAAAATACATTTAAACTTCATCTTCAGCATAATATGAGAGAAATAAAATGAAATAATTACATATACTAATTCCCATGGATATTCTACTAGTCGAATAATCATATGCAATATCAATAACCACTTTCATTATGATAGAATGCATAATGCCATACTATCATAACCATGTTTCCAAGGCCTCGTGACAAGAATACAAATAATATTTTTTCAAGGCCTCATTACAAGACACTAGATTTTCTTATGAGACCAACTGATGCATCTTGGAGATATATTGGGATCTACCAATCACTTACTATGTCCAATGCATTCCTCATACGAACAGGTTTAAACATAACATAAACATTCTTATTAAAACTAGCATATGAAATGAAAATACATTCTCCATAAACCATTAATGGTATAAAAATAACACATCCAAAGTCAAACATATCACAAAACCTTGAATACAATATTCATGTTTTCTCTCATAATAATTTAACTTCAAATAAGATTAAAATCCATCAAAGGATGTGGACACAGTTGAAATCAAAACTATTTGAGAGAAATATCTCATTATTGAAATCATTTATAAGTAACATTATTATAAAATAATACATTTACATTGAAAATATTCTTATAAAAATGTATGGTAATCTTTTATGATTTTATAATGGTGTAAAATACCCACACCATGCGTATAAGATAAAAAGACATTCTTTCATTAATTCTGTCGAAAAGGTTAAAATGTACCTTGTTTGGAAAACAACAGAAATATTTTTTTATAAACATCTTTTAAAAAGTCAATAAGGTTATAAATGAATTTAACCCATAGTCCATAAAATGGTAAGAATTATTTGAAATACATTTTTAAGAAACATGGATGAGGATGATAATGAGGTCTCATTAGATAATTAAGTATAAACAACCTCAAATAATGAACAGATTGTGAAATAACCCTTACCATGTAATTTTCCATAGTCGATGGTATGTTAACCTCTAGTAAAATAGTTAATTTTTTTTACTAATTTATACAAGAACCATATACATAATTATGATATCTTATATGATCTCTTAATAATTCTTTGTTAATAATATTTTAGTATTATCGTCATTTCAGGTGTTAACTTGTTTATTTTATTTTATAGGTTTTGTTATATAATCCAGGTTTGTAATGGATATGTTGTATCTTATTAATATCCAGAATTATATCAAGTCCTTAAACATTATTTTTAATCATCAAATGAGAATTAAACATGAATGGATATGATGGGGAATGAATCTCATCGCTTTCATGTAGACGGTAGTCCGTACGTACGCATGAGCGACGATATCATTCTTTTGATATTAAAATAATATATAATTGGATGTTGAATTATATATACAGAATCATTATCAAGTTATATTTATTATTTACATCAATTACATATCATTATCATACCCATCCAAATAATAATGTTTTTGAATAACAATTACACCACAACGTGGAGACGGTAAGTCTTACGTACGCACAAATGGTGACATGTCATTCAAAGGAAGGATATAATATTGAATATGGTTGTATCATATTTATAATTACATAAACATATATAGAATATACTGGAGTTATTATTTTAGAATGGAAATAACAAATAATGAATAAGTTGAAGATGAAAGGAACTTGAGAAAAGGTGGTGAAAACATTACGTCTTCTTCAGGTTATTCCTTTTGATATGATCAAAAGGGGTCCTTAGGTTGGTTTTTTGATCAAAATAAGTCATATAGGTTATAGTGAGGGAATTTGAGTGAATATTTGGACAGGTTTTGGCCGAGACAAAAGGCTTTTATGGTGTGAATAATTTGTTAGAAGTGGTGTCCTTTTATAAGGGGGAGGGGGGGCTCTTTAGGAAAAACATAAAGTATTATTTTATAATAAATTCATATTCGGTTTCTATTGGATAAAAAGTGGATTATTAAAATACTAAGGTGGGGATGGTTTTAAAGCCTTTCACCATATTGTTTTTAGACAGGTTTAGGTCATTATATTAACCTTATCTTTTAGTTTTAAATCTTTGTTAATTAGATTGACATTAACCATGTCACTTTGTATTTTTATATTATATAGTTAATAAACATACTATATACAACCAAGAGACCCCCCAAGTGGTCCATTGATGATTCAACTGTCATTATATAAGTCATTTGGATTAACCTTTGATTTCTAGGAATATAATATCAACTATTAATATAATATTTGATTGAAAAACTATTTTATGTCAATGTTGACACTATTTGGTATTTTGTTTTTGATAAATTAATAATAGCATTATTACTTCGAAACAAATTCATATATACATTGCTAATATGTTATATTAACCTCTAAAATTAGTGTAATATAAAAAAAATTGAAATTACATTTATTATGATATTTATAATACTAATTATTCAAAAAATTTATTAATTAGGTAGTTACTGCCTCACCATTGTGTCATTAAAAAATTATATTATTTAATGTCTAAAAATTATAAGTAAAATACCATTATGTAGTAAATCTTTTTATTTTTCTATTTAATATTTATAATCAAATATATATTATGTATATCCTTATATTAAAAATCTTTTAGTACATAAACATTGATTTTAACTCTCTTAACTCTTCTTTGAATTAAATAATAATAAATGTCCTAATCTAATTCATGTGGAACTAAATGATAATATTTTATTAATAAGGTTGTTTATGGTCTAGATACACTTGTCAAACATAATTAGGATATGTTTTAGGGTAATATTAATATCATTATTATCCTTAATTAACCTATTTTCTTTTAACCGTTGTAAATAAAAGTAAAAAGTTACTATTCACAAAAAAATTATTATTATCTTATTGAACCTCATTTTACACCTTGATATTAACTGTGTCTCTCAAATTTTCTAAATTACACTTACAGAAGCGGTAAAATTAAGTTTTATGTCAATTTAAAAATTCTCCTAGGAGGTGGGTAAAAGACGGTGAATGTTCAAAAAACTTTTATATATCTACAATTATTCTAAACTAACTCCAATGAATTAAATTGAACATATATATGTAATATGTATCTATTTTGACCTTAATTATATTTATATAAAATAAATAATTATTTAAATAAAAATTCATCATTACACTATAACTCAGTGTTTTACACTATTCATAAAAAAATTGAATGTTTTTAGAAAGATACCAAAAATTTCACCCTAGGCTAATTTCGATATTTTGATTCCAAAAATGGAGTCCATTTTGAAAGATAAAATGTATAAAATAACAAATAGTTGGTATTACTATTCATAATGACTAGTTTGATTAGTTTTGGTGTGTTAGAATCATGAAATTCTGTACAATGAAAGCTATTGTATTATTCAAAGGTAAACGTACCGTGGATGCATGGGGTGTTACAAAAACCATTGTTTCTATCTTGGAAATGGAATTATTTTATTTAAACATTGTTTATTTATTAAATTAAAATTTCCATCTTTAAATAAGAAATTTTTTAAAAGTAATTTAAATAGTATTGAAATAAATTTTCTATTATTGAATATTCCTAGAGAACACGAAATCATGTGTAGTTAGCTATTTATTCCTGAATACACTCTTTTAATTCTTTAAATTAATATCTTTACATAGTGGAGA
The DNA here is from genome assembly GCA_963277665.1 of Viscum album. Classification (NCBI taxonomy): domain Eukaryota; kingdom Viridiplantae; phylum Streptophyta; class Magnoliopsida; order Santalales; family Viscaceae; genus Viscum; species Viscum album. The sequence continues at coordinate 475,612,246 of OY728147.1, read as the reverse complement.
TGGTAACATTCCTCATGGTATGGTGATAAATCCTTTATTTCTAGTGTTTCATGGACATTTGAACAAATATTCTCTTTATCATCAATTCAATTGTGTTAGGATCCCATAACCAAGAAATTTTGATCCCCTTGGATGATGGAATTTTTTCTCATTTGTTATATATATATATAATCATTGTTAATAAATTTTTCACAAATTACATCTAAAATTTTTACAATTATTTAAATAACATCTTTTTATGTCATCTATTAGAAATATTTTCCTTCATTTCAAATGTAATGAAGGATTTTTGTTAAAAGTTATTGTATAAAGGCATGATTGTTTATTTAAAATTGAAATATATTTCTTGTTAACTAATTGTGGAATATTATAATGGAATCTTGGGTGAGACCGTAAATGGATTTTATCTTAATAAATACACTTTACATTTGGTTTTTGTAAATTTTTTCTATCATTTTTTGATAAAGGGGGATAAAAACATGGAGGTGGTAGTTGTGGTAAATCATTAGAAATTGTACTTCTGAGTCATTGGGTAAACGGTTTCTCTATCATGATTTCATGTACATTGTGGTTTTTCATTGATATTTTATATTTCTTTTTTCAATATTGTTCTCCATGTATAATTTTCCTCTATTTATACAGACATGTAACTATTTATTCCACTCATTATATTGAAAACACATTCCTATTTTTACCTTCTATGATGAGATGTGATAGTCTTCAAAAAATGGGGACTAATAATTCCCTTTTGGCTCTATTACTGTCATATTTTCTAACGAAAGAATATTTATGTAAGATGACATTACATTTCCTTGGAGGAATACATAATACAATATAGAAATAGACTCCCAATGACTATATTTGTTTGTTGTCTTTGGAATCATATAACACATGCTTCTAACATGGTTAAATATCTTCAATATCTATGATAAATAGATTCCCCTTATGTTTTCCTACATATAAAATTCATTATATCCTAGGAAAATTAATTAAATAAAAATGGTGAGATCAAATGCTTGCTAACAATATGAATTCAGAAGCATTAAACAAAATATAAACATAAGAATTTTAATAAATGACCAAAAACTTTAATTATCTAAATATTGAGTCAATAAATAAATCTTTTAAGTAATTTAAGATTAAATCGTAATATAACATTAGAAATGATAACATAACATTATCATAAAACATGACCTTATGGAAAAAAAAGTAGTATAGAATATCATTTCCATATAATCCCAGGATAATATCGCTGTCCACCGTACTAGTCAAATTCCATTACTGAACTAAGATCACTCATAGTTCCAGCCCTCTATAACATATGTTTTATTATAATGGTGGTTTATAAACCACATGTTCTAGAGAAATAAAAGAGAGAGATAATAGTTCATTGCCTTAAGTAATATTTTAATTAAATGTATCTGAGCCTCTTATTTAATTATTTAAATAATTTCATTTACATTTATAATAATTATAGTAATTTTTATTTTATGATATGTGATCATATTAGAATATTTTTTTAATAACATTTCATTGTTTCATGTTAATAATATTACAACTATTCTGTGTTCTTATCAAATTTTAGTCGACTTAGTTGTTGTTATCCTTATTACATCAAATTAATATCATTAAAATATTATATTATCATATTATATAAAATATTTATCCATTCGTTTCATTTTTATAATCAGTAGTTAATGATGATCATGTATAATGAATCATGTCGCTTTGTGGATATGGTAGATGTACGTACGCATGACTGTTGATATCACTCTTAAATTTGAAGAATGATATCTAATTAAATGGTGTGTAATATATTATATTAAATAAATTTTTTTCATAATAATATATTTATATTAAATCAGTCATTGTAACCATCCATATAATATTGTGGTGAAAAACAGATTAAACCATAGTGCTGAGACGACAAGCAGTACGTATGGACGTGTGGTGATTTTACTTATTCATTAGATTGAAAGATGGTTGAATGTGGTTGCTTAAAAATAATAATAACATATCAAAATATAATTTATTATATGGTTTTTACTTTATAATGAAGCGAATTATGAAGAGGATGCAGAAGAACAAAAAAGTTTTATAGAATCTGAAGAGAAAGTTACCTCTTCTTCGATGTGCTTCCTCTAAATATCATGTTTGAGAACTAGAGTTAGTCATTGAGAAATACCAGAAACTATATAATGCCTATATGGTATTTTATGTGTTAAAATTTAATGGGATGGACATCCATGATGACTCCAATTGATGTGAATAAGTAAGTGAGGATGTTCCGTTTTATTATTGGGGTGGGGCAGTTTTGGAAACCTCAAATTATTAATTTATAATAAAATCAAACTCTACTCAAAAACCAAAAATTTTCCCAATATCAAATATGATATGTTTTATTTTTGTAATATAATCATAAAATAAATTGTAGACAGGTTTTTATATCATGTTAATTATTATCATTTTAATTTGAAATTTGTTATTCTATTTAAATTTCATTAACATAAAAAATACTTTAATATTAAATGGGTGCCATATTTATTTATAAGATGTAAATTACTACATAAATAATTACCTCAGTGAAATATGGATATTATGATAATTATTATATATTTTATAAAAATGGTTTTTAATATTTAAAATAAATACTAAAACAATGTTTTGACAATAAAAAAATAAATTCAATTCAAAAACTATTCAATTCATGGATTTTTATTAATATCATCATAAGATGTTACCATCAATACAATTAATTAATAATATACCTATGGGGTCTGGGTAATATTTTAAAATAATTGGATATATTAATTACAAAAAAATTATATTTGTTTTAATATTTTTAATAACATTATTTTGTTATTACCATTAATAATATAGTTACTATGTCTATTTTGTGTAATTAATTAATATACACATATTTCAATTAAATATTAAAAATAAAATAATTTTATGAAGATAAATATAATATATATTGTATTAATACTTTTAGATGATATTCAATTTTTTAATATTCAACAATATAAATTTTATAATTATTAAATTATGTGTTTGACAACATTAACATGACATTACAAAAATAATATAACTATCACAATATCCTATATATAGAACCAAATTATTAATATTATGACCCTGGGATGATTAAGTTTGATATATAGTCTTCAAATATTAATTGGGAAACTATTTGGGTCTTTTGACGGTTATTATCATTTAAATAATTATTATTTTATTGTGTTGTAATTAATTAATTAATGTGTACACCACCAAATTATAAGTCTTTATGGTAATTATATATTTCCAATAAATTACTAATAAATTACCATGATAAAGGAAAAAATTTAGATTTTAAATTGTTATTTATAATAGGATTTATATTCTGTATATCCAATTATAACAAATTGTTTAGTGAATAATATTTTATTGAGACAAATTTAATATTTCTATAAATAAAAAATAAATGACCTAATATCATACAAGTTGTTTCAAAAGGACAACATTTTTTCAAAATGATGATTTATTTCAAAACACACTCATATAATGATATTAACACAAATGATAGTGTAATTTTATAATATTAATCATACCCTTAATTACCTATTTTACCCTTTTACTATATTAATAAACTATATCTAATTTAATATTCAAATTTCCAAAAAATAAGATAAATATATTTACAAAACATGGGTAAACTCATTATAAATATGGAATCCATATTTCAATATTCCATACAGTTTATCTTTTATAATTAAATTAAAACAATTCACTTTGTTGAAATGAGAGAATGAGTTTTGTATACATTTAAACATTGAAAATGATTGAAATGCTTTTACATCTAAATTCAACGTAATATTTATGGTAATGAAATATTTTATATTGAATTTTAATATTTTATTTTATTTATACACTAAAAAAATTCATTAATATAATTTTACTACATAAATTATTTGGCCGAAAAAATTTATTTTCAATGAATATTTATTATAGTTTTAATATTCATCAAAATTTACAATTGATTAAAAAATTATGAGAAATTAATCCAAAATAAATATTTATTTTTCACTTCAAATGATGAATTATATTATGTTAAATAAAATATATAAAATTTCAAACAAATATACTTGAAATGGGTGTTCTATCAAAAGGCATAAATACTTCTTTATAAAAAACATATTTCGTATGAAACAATTTAATTTGTTTCTACATCATATTTATAAAACATATAAGATGAATTTTATTCCATATATTGAATCCATAATGACTGATTTTATTAAATTTTAGATTAACTGGAAATTATTTAAGAAGTTATATATAAAGGAAGCTAATACTATTCATACAATATATTATTATCAATACATTATAATATTTTGTTTTTTTATATATACTCAGCCTTGTTTGAAATGAATTATATCAAGAAAACGTGAAATTATGTGTAACATAAACCAAAATTATTTCTTCATGTACTTCAAATTAATATGATGTTGTGTATAACACTTGCTAATTAGGGTGTATCCTACAACACAATACATCAATGAAATTAAAAACAATACATCTCATAAAATCCAGTGGTGTTAACGATTTAGTAACATGGTTCTAGTGTATTTGGGATGATTCGGGACCATGTGGTATCAGAGGCTGGTAAGTGCCTTTCCCGGATTCCCATAGGGAGTTGTGTAATCTTGTATGTATATTGGAGGTGGTTGTGATTTTGTTCAAACCCATCTCTTGATAAAATGATCATTCAGATACTAGGGGTGGTTTAAGAAAATAATCGTGAATATTAGTTATATCAATTTCCCATAGTTAAATTTTGATTGATTGAAATATGAATCACGATTACCTATCTATTTTAACTTGTTTCCATTTTTTAGTTATTCGAGTGGAAATCACATGAATAATATATATTCAGTTTTTTTATAATTATGACACTACAATGACACGAAAATAAAATATATAAGGAAGATGATAGAACCCACAGTAAGAATATTTTATCAATGACCATAATCTGATTGAGGTTTTCGTGTGTGATGTCCTTGTTCTTGGATAAGCAACTCCACCTGTTCCCTTTTTTGATCAATCTTTAGAACACTAAAGTATTCTTCAAGAATTTCATTCTCATGATATCTATATATATAATCCACAAACATTATAGTTCTTAATTAATCAAAAACTACTTAAGTAATGGTTGAGATATATATAGTTTCTATTTGAGTTCTTGTAAATTCTCGACAAAATCAAGGTGAAATGAGTATCCTTCATGGATAAGTGAACTAGAAGGAGATGGTGGAACATGTTGTTTATGAAAAAATTATGAGTTCATAGAGCGGTATTCCCTAAATGTTATTTTTTCCAAATAAATCTATCCCTAGTTAATGTTGTTGGATAAGGATTCATAGTTTTTATGATCATATATAAAAACATGATCGTTATATATTATGACAATCATTTTTTATCTTGTGAACACAGCTCCTATGATAGTATATGTATGAACCTTTTTTCCATTAGGTATCAATACATGAAATTTTTGTCAAATAATTTCATTTGAGCTAATATAGACTCAAAATGAGTTTGCAAAGGATTCATTGGCTTCTGAAGAAAATTCAGATCCCAGAACCCATATTTTTGGGGAAATTGTCCATGTGTCATAGTTAGTGGATGGTTGGCCCATGGTCTAGCTAACCTTGTAGATGTAAATTTCCATTCAAAAACCAATAGAATAGTTTTCGGACAACTATGTTGCCTTAAAATGGATGTTCCCTTTCTACCAAGGTAAGTATGAATGGTTTGCACATTAATTGTAAAATAATGTAGAAAAATCATTCAAATGCTATTTTTCTAAGTAAATATTCCCTTTTTCCTTAATTATATAATTATATACATCATTATTCCCTAATTTGAGTTTATAAAGGACGTAACACTATGGCTTAATTATGTCAATTTTGGATGGAAAATCCAGGGATATGATTCTCTCTTTCATCTGGAATGTGACCGAGCTTCCATTCATTACATTATATGTACAACGAGTTTTAATTGAGTCCTTTTATTACTATCAGCTTCACTATTTCTATCGATATAGTTATTATGGTATGATTAGGTTTCCCCTTTTTTAGATCAACTACAATTTGTGCCAAATCAATGGCCAATTCCATTGGATGAGAGTTTTGAATACCTACTATGGGGGTCTATAAGTCACCCATCTATTTTAGTAATTTTCGATTAGTCTTGTGGGGACCACCAATTTCATCAGATGTTGTTAATCGTATTTATATTACATGCTTATAATAATTATAGAAATATGGAAATGCTCTTTTCTATATTAAATATCTTGATTTAAATTATGAATTTCATAATAGAAATTACCATTTATTCCCACCACTTGAACCACTAATGATATGTGATTCAATTGACCATTAAATGTTAAATGATAATTGGAATGTTTAAAAATAATATTACATGACATGAATAAAGTTGAATGAATTATAGTTATGAAGGTACTTGGACATTTCACACTAATAAAAGGAAATGCTAGAACCAAGTGGACTTATTAAATAATAAAGGCTGAATTCTACATGAATGTTTTACACTAATGAATGAAAATGATTGAACCAAATGAAATGTTACTAGAATAGATAATAAAATATGAATGTACTAACACAAAATCCCATTGGATTCTAATTGGAGAATTCCATGAGATCATGGGAACCCCATTCTTATTCAAGTATATGGATTTCTTAGTTTGAGTCCCACCAATATCACTATATTTTCCAAATATTAAAAAACCCAATATAAAATGTAGGATCACTTCAATATCCATATAGATTGCATGGATACACTCTTTGGATCAAACATTGAACTATAGGTTCCATTTTTAATGCCCATCAAGGCCAAATATTTCGTAGCCCCATTTTAACTTGGATGTACTCCTTGTAAATGGTTTGAATCAAATTGATGAATGAATTGTACTATGATCATTGGATAAAACTCTTACCTCATACCAATATATTGTTATTACTATGAAGGCAAGCCTCAAGGTCTATGTCTCCTTGGTTATTACATTGGGACATCACTATTAATTATCATTACAGGTTTCCTTTTTATTAGGTGTAACAATTCCTATTTTTAACAATTGAATTATTAAAAAATTTGTAACCATAAAATAATGCAATGGTTATGTTCAGATGTAATATGACGGATGAATTAGGTACTTGGGTAAAATATTACACTGTAAATCATTAGATTCTATATGAATACGTACACACTGTTACATTTACATTAGACAGGCTGAATGTTATCACCATAATTTCTAGGGGCCACTGATATTTATTTCACACCCTCCCTAGTGCCATTTTGTAGCCATTGTAAATTACATAAATGGTGATGTTGATAGAGGGTTTCAAATGGATTTAAAAATTGATTTCTTGAAATTTAGGATGGGGGTTGATAGGAGGGTACTGAGGTGGATATTGGGATTCTTGTGATAATTTCTAATATCCATTGTACCTATGTGGAATATGTCATGCCTACTATCATGGATCAATCTATTCTAGTTCTATAGTGACATGACATATCATCAAATGTTGAATCATGTTCTAGTTGTTTTCATTATTTTTATTGTTGTCTCTATTTTATGTTTTGACTTATGTTTACATATATTTATTCACGTATTTAACATTGTTTATAATAATATGCGTCGCTAAATTTTTTTAAGGATGTCATTTTTTACACACGTACACACCCATGGCCTTTGTGGATAGTAGGAAGCCTCAGGCGTTTGAGGAGATGCACTTGATTCCATTTGTCTAACGAGGATTCGGGAACCAATTATGTGGTCTCAGGGTCCAGGATGTCAAAAATTAATATAAAAACGATTTTTCATGCATGATTTACTACTTGGAGACAATATATTGGATATTAGGAACACAAGGAAAATGGTTATAATCTATTCATGGGCTTCATTGTCCCATGTTTAGGTAAAAACAGAGAGAGCCTAAATTATAATCATTGATTAATTTTACAAATTACATTTTAAATTGATTCAAATTTTTTTGAGGAACATGTTTTTTGGTGATGTTGATTATAACTATTTTTGAGGATTTACATTCATCTTGGTCCTGTGATTTAAGGGAAAAGAGGACTTTAAGATTCATCATTATTGGCACCTAAAATTTACATGTCACACATATTTCCATTTTATATATGTGAATTTGAGTACTATCCATTCAATGATTTTCATGTGATTTTTGAGTTATGTTGTTATAGATAGGTGATTCCTATATTAATATGTGTTGAAATTGAGTGATTTCTGATCTATATTCATGAGGTATTTGGGCCCTCACATATTGGGATGAGTAATTTACTGAGTCAATACATTATTCTATATATAAATGTGTTTTTTTATTGTTTTAGGTCTATGCAGACTGATTCATCCGAAATAGATATCCATTAAAAAAATGATTCATGAAATCATAAATGATTTTGTATCACATCCTTATCCCAAAATTTTATTTTTTTGAATGGAAAACTTCTTAACCTCAAAATTTAATTTATAATTAAATTAATTTTATATATTAGAATATATCGATACATGGATTTATAAGATGTTAATTTTGGATGTATGCCTTGGGTAGTGAGTTTTCATACTTTTGGATTATCATAGTGAGGGTATCGTCCTTCATAAGCTTGTTCTGAGTCATGTTTTGGGCATTTTTAGACCAATTCCACCACAAAGGCCTCTTATCATACTCATAGAGGGTTGTGAAGACCATGATCCCAATTCGGTGGGCCCTGAGCTGACAGTATTTCCTCTAGGAGTTCCTCCTGTGGAATTGCCTACCAGACCTAATATGGACACAGATAGACATGTTCATGATTGGTTCCTATGTCTGATGTAGTCTGTGTAAGGTTCTACACAATATGCATCTATAATGGATCATATAACTCGTGAATTATAGAATTAGCATCCATCTATCATTTTTGCGGATGGAAGTCCATAGGATAATGAGTCTTGTCTAGAATCCAACCTATCAATATTTGATAATATCATGATTCCACCAAATTGGAGTGTGATGCTATCCACATACATGATTCAGTATTTATACAAAAAATTGTGGAAGTTTATTTCCTAGGTCGGTCATCATTAGGGCATGTTGTGGATTGATCTCCAGAGTGTCATATATTATCAGTTCATTCCTCAGACGCTGATATCTGAAAAATCTAGAGAGGTTATGAATCTCGATGTTTGATCAATTTCAGTAATGGAATATTCATCACATTTCATAGATATAATGTAATTGCCACCACTTCTATCAGGTTACGAGCTTTCACATTGATGATTTGAGTATGGGCTCTAGTTTTCCATCTTAAAGAAGTGTAATCACTTTATCCCACCCAAATATTTAATGACAGAAAATAATGCTCTTTTTACATATTGTAACCTATGGGAAAACTATATTTCCTGGTTTAAATTATTAGTGCCTCACCAGTAATTTAGTTATTCCGGTTTCCGGAAATGTTCTCTCATGGTCTCTAACTTGGGCAATGACAACTTGAGTCCTTGTTTCGATAGCTCTAAATTGTGTTATTGGTGTTGATGAAGGGGGCATTCAAATCATTAGTGTGATAAAGGCCATATATAGTATATATCATGTGGAAGTATGAGGCCTCCTTATAATTTCTATATCATTTTTTCATAAAATTAATGTGTAAATATATGAGTACCAACTCCACCATCAGAAGAATGTTTGATTACGCAGCATCATGTGGGGAGTTAGAATAGAAACTATAGGTCTGGCCGAGGAGGTTTTCATGGCCATGGTATCCAAGACCCTGATCATCCGTAGTTCTAGTATAGCATTTTTTATTTTGGTAGTCCATCTCTTTCATAGTGCTACAGATCAATTAATATGCATCCACTATAACCGATATTGATGATAATGTTGTAGGAAAATCTACAATATGAATTACTACTTTGGGACTTCTACCCAATTATATTATGTGTTTGAGATTGGTTCATAAATAACTTTTATATTTATAACTATCATGGAGAGTCTCGGACAATATATACAATATTTATATGTAATAAATACCCAAGATACACCATTATCGGTACAAAAAAAGTGAGTACAACAATGTATGAAATGCCCCCATAAAGTGGGAAATATAAATTTCTTATAATAAAACTTCATTCTTGAAATGGAAGTCTTGGATTTAATTATATTTATGGACTGGTTGGTTTAGTATCAATATTTTGATGACTATTATTACTACATATTTTTTTTGTGTCACTAGAGGGTATCAGTTAACTACATAATGGTGTGTGGGATGCCTAGGAAGGAAGAGCGGGACAAGATCATCAAGGGCTAGGTGTAGTGTCCTACCTTATTTCCAATATATCCATAGAGTACCATCAATTACATAAATATAATTTCAATCTTGTAATAGATCATTTTAGGGAAGCATCCATAATGAATTTTCATGATTACCTCCTGAGAGATGGGTAGAGTTTAAAATCTAGCTAGTTCTGGGAGTAGCTCCAATGACTATTCCTCTATATAGGATGGAAACTAAAAATCTTCAGAAGCTCAGTTTGTAGTTATAGGATTTAGAGGAAAAAGATTCATATATTTCAGTACATCCTTTTGTGGGTTTCCAATCATTTTTTACAATAAGTATGATGGAACCTTACATCTATGTATTAATTACATAAAGTTGAACCATCAAACGATCATAAAATATTATCCACTTCTTCAAATATATTATCTATTCAACGTGATAAGATAATAAATGGTCTTCTCTAAGATCAACATGAGATCATGATATCATCAGGTACAAGATAAGACATTATAAATATATCATAAAACATTTTGTAGTTGGTATTTTTTTGAGTACACTATTATGCAATTTGGTCATACAAACACACCCCCATGTTATCATGGAATTGATGTGTTGGGTTTTCCAAACCTATTTTGGCTCATTTTTCATGGTCATATTTGGAGAAATATTGGTTTATTATCACACTCATAGTTACCATGCCAAATATATTGAGGTCATTTTGTGTACAGTAAGAGATAATCATCGTCATTTAATGCTAGATAAGTGCCATTGTTGGATAGGAAAATGTCACATCGTGAGAAATATTATCTCAGAATCAGGCATAACTATTGTCTAACCATAGTATTGTTCTGTCACTTCTTGGGGGAAACCAAAGAACATATTGGATATATTGAGTTTTTTGGGACTTGATAGATATTATATGCATTTAATACAATTCATTTACCTATATGGTTCACTTATTACTGATCTTACATAGAAGGGTGTCAGGTTCATATGGTTAGTAGAATGTGAGAAATGAATTCAATATCTTAAAGGGAGCCTTGTATCAGTACATATTCTAACTCTTCTAGAGCCAGGCATATGTTACACTGTCATCACTGTTCATCATGAATTATCCTTGTAGTAGTGATGTTTTATGAATACTAATTTGATGTTTATAGATCATGACAATTGAGGTCATGTGAGTAAAACTACATAACACAAGACCTTGATCTTATATAAGTTGTCCATTCCATACATTACTGGATAAATTATCTATTTGGTTATCAAATTATGGATTACATGAATCAAATGTTCCTCAAATATTTATATCCTCATACTAAATTGGGCCTCACATAGTAGATATGGGTTGAATATATACAATCCTTTGATTTGACCTAGCAATTATGATTTGGAAGGGAAATTTAGTTTATGATACAATGAGTCGAAAAAATAAAACATAGGTCGTGTGAGAAGATAGTGTTGAATGGAAGTTAATGGAAATTTTTATAATATTAACCTAGTGTTTTAGGACAATCATGAGTATTCTTACCTCGTGTCATTGATAGGTACCTCTTCTCACCTTGAGAAGGTCAATAGTGGACAATTTTCAAATCATGAAAGTTAGTTTTTCTATGATAGAATATTTGGTGATAACCCACCTCTTGATCTATTTGTGGATAAAGATGACATTTTTCATCTATGTGTGTAAATATAGGTTCCAACAGATATGATAAAGGAAGTTGAGTTAGTTTTATAGGATACATTTGATGACAATCCATTATACATCATTGACTAGATCATGAAGGTTTTCTAGGGCCAGTCTTTCCATATTTTACGGGTGCTATGTCAGCATGGATATCTGTTGGATTAGACATTGGATATGGATTGATGCATATATTCCCAACGGAAATTTTTTTTGTCACAAAATGTTTATACACCCCAGGAAGTGGAACTAATTGAGGGTGGGGAGAGAGTTTGTTTATGACGATAGGATTGTAAGATCCCAATTATCAATTAGGTTTGGATCCTTTCAATTTTATTCTAAATAATTTATATATACCTAATATGGATTATTAATGAGTTAAAAAGGACTCAGGGGTTTCTGGGGAATGTTTGTATCCTGGAACACATATTTTTGGCAAAACATTCCATGTAACATTGTTTGCGCGCGTTTGGAACACGGATTGCCTAACAGCGCATGTGGAAATTTTTGGACAAAACCAAATATTTTAGTTTGTGCATATACATGATGAAAAATCATTAAAGTAACCAGTTTTTAGTTATCCATGCATTATTTTCAAATGGTTTTTCAATTTTTGTGGGGAAAACATGCAAATGTTACTTTTCTAGGTAAATTGTAATATTTTACCTTAATGATCTACGAAGATCCCTCCTTCAAATATTATCACTATTAATGTATAGTTTACTTACATGGATTATATTTTTGATATTATTGAATGAAAATTATATGGACTAGATTATCTCCATCATCTGAGTTCCAATAAATCATTTCGTTATCAAATTAGATCCACAATTGTAATTACATGACTCTATTTAAGCCTTTCCAACTCTCTCTTCATCCTGACCTAGTTATCGAGGTATGAAAATTTTTCTGGATAGCGTACATATTTCAGATAGGAGCCAATCTAAGGGCCAATATTGGATTGCGTTATTCGTACATTCATAAGGTTCATGTTCAGCAACTTATAACAAATGATCGTTGATTTTATATGTGTACTGTGTGGCCCATCGATATCATTTGGTGTCATTAATAGAATTTTTATTCCCTGGAAATAATCATTAGAAAATTATCGGTATGATATTTACATATATATATGACTATTTTTTTTATGACCACAACATCATCCATCCCGTGTTGTATGTTTTCACATAATTGGGCTTTTAGTTTTTGATATTTTTGAGCTACAAATTGGGCGTTAATTGGTAGAACCTTCTAAGGGTAAGTGTTTATATTTTAAATTTTATGATTTATATTGTTAAATTAATTATAGAAAGTATTGTGAATGCTCACCACTTGACCCACCTTAGGTATGTTCTTCGATGGATAATTAAAAATGAAATAGAAATTAGATAGTATATTAAGTATGTGACTGGACCTGATTAAATGGGAATGAATAATATGTTGCATGTCTTTAGCACCAATTACCACATTAATGGATGGTTTCCTAATGATCCTTAATTATTGAATATTACTTCAATATAATTAATAATGTATGTATGATACATTTCTTTGTCACACTAATCAACGTAAAGTCATGAAAAAAATGGAGTTATTAACTAATACATGGTGCTTTCTAATTGGACAGAACATAGTAATTCTAGTCTAGGCCTGATAAAAATGAAATATTACATGACTGAATAATCAAATAGTAATGGAATGACTCAACCTCACCTTGGATTCTGGTTGGACAATTTCATGAGCACTCAAGAACCCTATTCTGGTTCACATATACTAATTTCATTGGTTGAGACCCACCAAGATCCTAATAATTTTCAATGCATTGTATTCCTGACATGACACCATATTATTCATTAAATATATTTATAGGATTCCTTATATAAACTCCATTGATCCAAAATTTACATGTAGGCTCCGCAAATAAAGCCCAACATGCCCACAGATTTTTTATCCCCATATTACATTGGATGAACTCCTTGGACGTGGTAGGAAACTCATTGTGGAATTCCATGGACTATGATCCATGGACAACACTTTTATGACATGCCATGATACAATGTTTACTATTTTAGTGAACCATGAGATCTATTCCACCTTGGTTATTACCATGTGACATCACAATTAAATATCATTATATTCTACCTTGATATAACATGGAAACATCACTATTTATAAAATGTGACTTATTTATAAAACTAAAATCATATATTAAGCGGAAAATTACGATCATAAAATTGGTGAGGGATGATGTAGGTACATGAGTATTTAGTTACATTGTACTATGATACATATATATTCATGCATGCAGGCTTTTACATGTCTTTTACATGTGAAAAATGTTTTAGATGCCACTTGTGGTGGCCCACTATGATTTATCTGACACACTTCATGGTTTTCATTTAGTACATATTGTTGATTACATAATGTATGTTGTTTAAAAAGGGAATCATATGTATTTGAACACTTGTTTTCATTCTATTTACAATAGATATTGATATTATATGACTGAGTTAGAACATGAGGGGATTGGGAAAGTCATTGATTTAAGTTAGTATTATGTGAAACATGTTATGTTTGATGTCCTATATCCATGTTTTTATATTTATAGTGACATGAAATATCATATATTGTTGACTTTTTATATTTATTTATGTTATTGTTAATCTTTTCAATATTTTTAGATATTCTTTCTGATTACATATAAGTAGCATCCAGGTCCGGGATGTAATAGTATTAAATGAGAATATGATGACATGTAGTTTTGATATAAGAATTGAATATGATATTCACTCTTAGGATTTATTATGGATTCTTCCCTCTTACACTTAGATGAATGATAATGATTTTATGGTTTAAATTGACATGGATAGTACTTCATGGATGGTGGGAGTGAATTTTTCTCCTAATGGATGTTATGTGAGTTCCCAAAATGTAAAGAGAATGTGTTATGACTCTGATGGGGGATATTTATAGTGGAGGTCATCTATACATCCCGTAGTGCATTCATATAGTCCCTCAAAATGGGTTGGTACAGACGAACCCAAAATATATAGATCATGTGGATGATTGGTTCACCTACAAATGAAATACCCAAAATTTTCTACACCTATCTATTTCATGGTATCATAATAAAATTATATAATAGTAATTGAATAAGATCATTCATGAAAAAATGGTTACAGCAACATGAATCTAGAATAATGCTTCTTAACACTAGGGAAGAGTGTGAATAGGAAGATAATACATGTCCAGTGACTAGGGGATACTATCAATACAGATTCATCAGATGGGACTTCTCTATCAGACACAAGTGCATCTCATTCATTTATTTCAAATGATTTTAGGAATCTACTTCATATTCATACCTATCAATAATCTAATAATATTGATATTACTACACCACAAAGAATAAATATACAAAAGTTTATCAATAGTCCATTACATGCATTATTATTACAAGATATTGTTATTTTTTTCGATTCACTGGTTCTTGAGATGAAATTAGTTGATGTAAATTTTGGGATGGGTAGGATCATTTGATAAAATAATGAGATACATTGTAAAATTTTTCAGGTCTCTGTTACTACAATTGATTGTGTGTTCCATGAATATTCTTTAGTACCACAAGGAACAATCTAAAATGAAATATTCGATGTCTTAGATAAATTATCCTTGAAAAAAATACATTTTATGACCGATTTTGTGATATTTTTATGTGCTAAATCAATTGTCTGTGAATTCTTTAATGTCAGTTCACATTTTTTTGATAAAAAATAGTCACATTAAATAAAATTTACTTATTTCAACATATTAATGATATATTAAATTTGTTTAAAGTGAAAATTCGGTTCTCAAAGATCGATATTTTATATAGTTACCATCAATTGAGAAATACGAATGTTAAATTTAATAAACCTCATTTTATAGTAGGTATGTAAATTATATGTGCCTTGTAATTTCTTTTTATATAAAAATTCTCTTTTATTCATTATAAATTTAATGAGAATGATTTTTCATTAGTATCATGATATCTTTGTGTAATTAATTTTGAATTAAATCCTTGACAATTCAATTTTCAAGGAGGGTAATGAGTGTCATTCATGAGTTGTTAATGAATTGATGTGAAATCACAAAAGTTATTAAATCATTTTGGAAGCATGTGATTTTCATGGGAATGTTGTTGTCAATCAATGTATTTTAATTCATCATGAAAAGGTGAATGATATTATTACATGGGATCAAAAATAAAATGTTTTGGTTATTTAGATATTTTTTGGTTTAGAATGATATTATTATTGGGTATTAAATCACATATCATAGTTGGATGATATGATGAATTCCCTAACATGAAATTGTGTATTGTTTAATTGGAATAAAAAATGTATGAGTTCTATTGTTGAGGAGAAACCTCACTCCAATAGTGTATCGGTGTTGACTTTTCCATAGGCTCTCAATATAAGTATGGTATTGTGTAATGATTCGGGTTCTGTTTTGGTATCTGATTTTGCATAGGGTAAAGATGTTGTTTCGTAGGGTTATGATATTCCTAAGATAGTTGATTAGAATTATCTTACCCAGTAAAAAGATCATGAAGCTATGATTAATGATTGTAATAGTTTTTTTATTTATTTTTTGTATATTGTTTTATGTTTATTTAAATAAAAATATAATTAATATTATATTCTCTAAAAAGTTTCAAAATAGCTATCAGAGGTGTTGGTTAGAATACCTAAAAATATTTGACTATGAAATCACCCATAACCTAGTGAAAGGAAATTCTTTTTTTATAATTTTAGAATCAACCATTAGATAGAGATTATTAAATAACCATCAATATAGTGAAAATGTTGTATATATTTTCGATAGATTAATATAAAATTATATAAAGAAGGGGTTAAGGTTTCCTTGGATAGTGTTATGTTGGGATTAAGTCTTCTCAATATGATTCTTTAGGAATAAAATTCTTATGTTGACTTTCATAGAAATATTGAAACTTTTTATATTGTGGAGGCGATTTATGACTTTTCATACTTCATGGGGATAATTATATGTTATCATAATTGATTTGTTTTTTCGTTATTGGTCAAGAATGATGTTATGTCGGATTCCCATATTTCCTGGTGGTGAGTATGAACAAAAACCGTGATGTTCTTATTTGGAATTCAATAAATATTAGTGAATCTATGTATGAGGTGGGGCATTACAAATTTTTTATATCATTTTTTACATTCCAAAAGGTCAAGACCGAGCACCAATCATCTTCTGGTTGGATTCATACTCTTTCAGTGCAGACATGGATGTTTGATGAGATCTCATTGAACATTATTGATGGGTTCTCATGATCCTAGAGATTTAATAATAAGTTATTCATTGTGACCAATTTTATGATATTATTGTCCCACATTAAATCAATACAATATACAACAAAATTTGAGGAGTTGGTAAATCAGTATTTGAGTGATATATATAATTTCACAATGTTATTTGTGCTATTATTTCTGATAGAGATACATTGTTTACTTATTTTATTTGTAATGGCTTTCATGAGGAACTTGGATCTTAGGTTTTTTCAGTGTTTGGAATACCATCTATAGTTGGATGGTCTGATAGAAAGAGTTATGTTGATTCTGGAGGATATTCATCATTCTAATGATGATGGTTATTTTTTATATTGGAATAATGATATAGGGATTTTTAGTTCCCTTATAACATCAATTAATAGTCCACGATCACAATGGAACATTTCAAGGCCTTTAATGGATGGCCTGGTAAATAATTTATTATTTTGATTAGATTTTGGAGAATGAATCTTATTTGGACTGAGAATTGTTAAAGAGTTGATGGCATTGATTTAGTTAATTCATAAATGAATATTAATGGAATATATACAATAATGGGAAATTTTTTATTGTTATCACTGACAATTTGAATTCTAGAATGTGTAAAATGAGTTCTTGAATGATTCCCCTTGGTCGGATCATTAAAATCATGGGATGTAAGGGAACATGTTTCCAGTTTTTTGGAAAATTTGAAGTTGGTGAACTTGTTGGGAATTTTTCCTACCGTTTTGAACTTCTAGCCAATTTTCATAGATTCTTGATGTGTTTCATGTAAAGTAGTTCTAATAAAATATTTTTTAATTGATCTCTAATTTTTTTTATAGAGTGATCTCGATGTAGAGCATGATTTATCTATGAATGATCATTTAGTTGGGATATTGGAATCTGAAACCAATGTAATTATTGGGAGGAATATAACATTGGCTTGAGTGATATGGTATCACAGTTTTGATACTAATGATACATGAGGGAGATATGCACTAATTTTAGAATAGTGATATCATCCTTTGTACATGAAATCTTCTCTACATGATTACAGGGGGAAATATTTATATGGTTTAATGTTTGTAACAAACTAATACTATTTTCGTGAACTTATATACCCAAATTTTATCATTATTTTGCTTGGTCTCATTTTAGGTTTTTTCAGTCAATATTTTGGAAATTTATATATTCTCTTTTTTATGCATGATAGGCATAATGTATTCCCAAAATGGGCCCCTTTCATGTTCAATCAATGTAGAACAATGAATTGGAGGTTTTACAAGTTGTTACATGGTTTATAATACCATGTGCATCCATGATCGTATATTATAACCCCAATAGTAGGGGTTCATGATTAGGGGAAATGTTTCGATATATCTTATAGTCCTTCCTAATTAACCATATGCATAAAATATGTGTATTCGTTAAAAAAATTTAAAATTTAATGATCAACTATTTGAATCCCCACATGACCATAAATCAATATATTTTGATTTAATAGTTTGACAATGGTCACAAGTAATAATTTTGGATCCTCTAACCCCTCTAAAATTTTGATCTGAATAGGAGATCTTCAATCAGTCATTTAATGGTATGTTTTATCTCTCTTAGACTATTCATATTTCAGCATTAGGGGTTTTTATTTGTATATTTTTTTGGAAGATGTAATATAAGTTGATTTATATCATTATTCAACGATTTATACTTGGATAATTTATTCTTTTTATCTTCAATAGTGATTCATTTTTAAGGATTATTGATTAGGAATATCATTATTCAGATATAAGTTATTTATTTCAAGAATTAAAAATTTATTTATCCCTAATTTAAATTAGTTTGAAACGTATTATAGAAATTTAATGTTGCAGGGGTATATTAGGATTTAATTTGACATGAAATTGATTGAAAACACCAACACAATGGAATTATGTCCTATTTGTGGGATTGATGGAACATTTTGAAATTGTCTTTTAAAAATTAAATTAGAAAATTGATTTATAGAGTTTATTTTTTTTAATTTATATAAAATTTTAATTTGATACAATTGAAAAATATTTTTCTAAATATAACCCAATGTTTTTATCCAACTAAAGTGTATGAATTTATTAAAAACAAATATTTGTTATTCAATGGAAATTGGATTGTTTTGAGGATAAATGCTATAATTATATTTTAAACAGTTCTGAAATACGTTGGCTATTATTGAAGGTTGTTATAGAACATGAAATACTAGGTATATATTATTTTATTTAGAATTATAGTCTTTTGACTCTTGATAATTTCATCATAAAATTCATTAAAATGTCACATCCTGGAGGGAATTATAACGAGTCCTCTCTTATCATTGTTTGAGAAACATACGTGCCTATATTTTTATGATCATCTATTTGATTATATGGTTATCCCATTACCTGTAACTATCATACCACTTTTATGATGACCATGTTGATCATTTTTATTATTTTTAATATATTCTATTGTTTTTAAACTAATTTAAATATGAATTTTGAATTTCTACAAGGGATTTAATATATATATATATATTATACATTGATTAAAAATATATATCTTCATTTGTAATCAATTGAATGATGTGTTTTAAATATAATTTGTAAATTCCATATATGTTATTTAATCTTGATATCAATATATAGTAATGGAATTTTGAAATTGGGTCACACAATTCTTGGTGAGACAACAATACTATATTATATCACAAATTAAATGTGTCATTGGTTGTTTGTATATTACCTATTATTATGTTCAATATTTGGGAAAACACCAATTAGTTGTTGTATTTATTGTTAATTATTTGGATTTTTGCAACTCGATATTTTTGGACTTAGGTTGAAAGTCTAGTTACAATGTATGTTGTTGTAATACATTAATATTTTAGCCATATTTTACATCTGGTAAATTTCTACCGGTGGATTTTTTGTTTTTTTTCAGACTGACTTGAAAATATTTCACACATTTCAAATTAGAAAAAATTATTCATTGTTAAATCTTGTATAATAAGAGGTTCTTGTTTCCAAATATTTGGGATTAAGTAAATCCATTATTAAATGTTTGTGTGGAATTAGGTTTCAGGGTACTGGGGTATAGTTTCTGGTTCATGGATGTCAATGTTGATAAGGTTCAGGGATTCAAGCAAGTAGGTTTCATGTTATTGGGGGTGTTATGGTCATTCTATGACTGTGATTTTTGTTAATAAAAAACATTAATGAAATGTGGTCTTACTGTATTTTGTCCTTAGGGAATTGTTTTTAAGAACATTGTTTGTAAATATTTCTTCCAGATCCTATAATTAAATGTCTTTTCGCTATTAATTTAATTAATATTGGGGACTGACCATTGAAATATATTTTTTAATTATTTTAACAAAAATAATAAAATTTAACTTAAGATAATTTCAAGTTGATAAATCCAGCAAATGGTATACATTATATCTAATTATAATTCTATAATTTTTAATTAAATATTTTAATAATATCCCAAAATATATTGTAAATCATTTCATACAGAAACATTGATTTTAAATATGTTAATTATTCTATATTCATATTTATTATCAAGGAATATATATTTTATTTATGAATATATAATTTTATGTATATTTATATAAATGTGTGACATATATTCATTTCAATAATCAATCACATAACAATGCGATTTAACCTAAAAATTAATTTTATTGCTATATTACCAATTGAATATATTGATAATAACAAAATATGTATATCTCTGTTATTTATTCTCAAAAAACCCCTTATTAACAAAGTAAATCATCTGTCAAATATACAACTATTAGTGGATGTAATAGATATTGATTTAGTAAGAAATGATTTCACAAAAGAGTCTACATGTATAATATTTCATCATAAAAGTTTTTTCTAATGTCGTAGTGACTCCAGTTTGGAATTGGAATTGTCTAAAAGAAACCCATTGAATAGACCATCATTCTGATATTCTATATATCATATTTTATTGAACAATTCTTCTATATAATGAAATTTATTCCTATTTTAAGAACTGGTTCTGAAATATTATTACTTATTTTTATACCAATTAATTAATCACATATGTTTTTTGATGTTGTATATATATATATCAATGTTATTTTCTCACTCTAATTTAGTATAGTTTTTTAAATAAAAAAATTAATATATTATTTTTTTTATTACAATATATACTGAAATCATGGTTCATAAGATTCTCTCATTATTAAACAAATTACATCCAAAAAATGATAATTGTTTCTATATAACGATGTCGAATATGATTTATTATTAGATATCCCATGATATTTTTTGGTGAGTAATTATTGAATGAGATTCAAAAATGATAGGGATAATCAATGTATTTTCATTCATTCCAACACCATTTGAGAAAAATTTCATTCATGGACTGGTATTAAGAAATATATTTTTTAGTTCACAATTAAAACAGAAAATGAATTGTTATCATAAACATGATTACCATATGAATGGAAATTTTCTATTATTATAACACCTACATTTCACAATCCTTTCTTCAAATCATCCTGGTTATACATCATGGTGGTTCTGGATGAAATTTCCCATATAATGATGAATATGATGAAGTATGATCCTATAACTTATAATTCACAATTACATTAATGTTCAAAAAATTCCTTGGATATTATATATTACCCATCTCTAATGGATCCAACTATTAAAATCACTTAGTATACCTCACATTCATTTCCTACATCAAAATATAACCACGTATAACTTCACAATGTTGTGGAACATGTCATTGGAAAACATGATCCGTATAAAGCCATCAGAAAAATGTTATTGGGGATAGACACATATCCAAAATCTATGTAGGATTCATTTCATGTATCCAAATAGGTCCATGAATGAAACAAATAATTTTACACATTTGTTTCACGGGATCACTTTTTTTGTGGAATCAAACATGATTCTCAAACTACATGTTACCCTATGTCACACGATGGCCCCATTTTTATCTTCTTAATAATTTATTGTCGTAGTTGATTTAATGTATGGGAACATTATTCTATATAATTTGTCATCCTTCTATTAGAATCTTCATGCAAAATATTATGTTCTACATGTGTCAATGATGCATTGAGAGAGAATGAAAAATATTTTTTTTCTATATTCTCATATAGAAGTGATAATATGATAATTTAATTATTGAAAATTGTTTTAATCTCTATTGTCATCAATTTTTACTGTCCATGTTTTTATGGTTAATATAACCATGATAGTGAAGATGGTGTATATGTAGAAATAGTTAACAAATCATATCAAATATATATAATTGGAATATATATATATTTATATTATCATATATTATGTTATGAAAATAACGAATTATTATTTTAGATACTTTTTTGGTAAATAAATTGTATGAAATTTTACAAATAAATAATCCTTGAAACTAGTTGATATATTAATAATTTTATCAAATTAATTGTTCTATCCCTAAGGATTTAGATATCATAATCCACCTAAATGTTATTTATTTACAATTTTCAACCTTATACCATTATTTTTTATTTTTGTTAATGCAGAACAAAATTTATCTTGATTAGATTTCTGACATAGAATTTGGTGATGTTGATGTCGTGAACATTTCTATCATAGAATCATCATTTTTTTAGGATTAATGTTTTCCAATCCCATCATAAAAAATATTTTCTTCCTTTTACAAAGGTATATTGATTCTTGATTACCCAACTTTACACTAAAACATAATATTATAGTATACTTTATAAAAAATAATTACTGATTCCTCAATCATTTATGAATTATTTGAAATTTGATAATCCCACCACCATCTTCGTTGAATGATATTTCCTGATACTCCCTCCAAAATTACATTTTTAATTTCAATAAATTTTCTTTCTTTACATTTTCTATCATATTTCGTGATATATGTATTATCATAATAAGAAGGATCATCACTTTTCTCCCATAATGATGAGTTATTCATTGATTTATATCAGAATTGTTAGTCCAATATACGTTTCCTTATACTTTAATCAATTTTTAAAACTAATATATTCATCTAGTGTAAAAAATCAGTAAAAATAATTTATAATTAATTTTAAATTATATTATAGTTAAATTATATTATTCTATTATATTTTCCTATAACTGAATCAAATAAACATATATTAATCTGTATATATAATAGGTTACTTAACAGTTGGATAACACAAGTTCTTACTCCTAATATATTAGTTATTCTATGAAATAAATTATTCTTATTGGATAGTAATGAAAATTTGAGCACAAAAATCATGTCCTAAACGACTGTCAGGCCACATGTGTAGTAATACATCTTTTTTCAAGCACTAGGAGATTGAAAAGATAAAAATAATCACACTCTTTTTATTGTTATTATCCAAATGTACATACATGTCAACTCCTCCATAAAATTTTAGTAGAAATGTGGGGATTGATTCCTTTGGAAAAACATATTCTAATGTAGTTAAAAATATTTCATATTATAATTGTATATAATTATATAGGGGTATCAAAAAGATTCATTAAATTAATAACAAAAATTACATGACAATTCTTTAATAATAACAAAATACATATCTAATTTCGATTGAATTGGACCAATATAAACATGAAATATTTGATTGTTTTATCAAATGATTTTAATAAAACTATTTACTAACAGTTTCATAATAAAATTTCCAAATATTTAGTGTCTTTATTACTTGTAAAATTAAAATTCTAATTATAGGGGCCATAAACATATCACCCAAAAGAGACTCCTATTATACATTCGACGACACATATACATCCTTGTATAGATGGGATAGGGAAAAATAATATTTTTTGTGATGAGATACTCAGTAATGGATTACACATCAATGAATATAATTGTTAAATCATAAAAAAGTGACATAGAATATCAAAAATATATATCAGGATTTGTATTATATAATTCAATTTATATTGACAATATGAATGACTGATATACCCATCATACCAAATGATAAATGTTTTACCAATCAATGATAAAATAATATTGTAAACATTAACCATGAGACATGTAATTTTGTATTGGAATTGGAATAATCATAATGGAGAATTTTCTTATGAATATAAACCAGACTAACCACTATCCCATTCACATGAAAATTTTAAAGTATAGAAATCCATCATAATACTCGGTGATTGTAAACCAGATAAAATCTAATAAATAACATATTAAACTTTTCATAGAGTTAAAAATGATCACATTCACAATTTTAAATTTTTGAATCATGTTAATCAATTTAAAGGTAATATTTTGAGTTGAGAAAAGCTTAATCAAACCAGTCCTTTGTAAACATAGTTTTTCACTATCATTTCCACATTACCATACAATATAATTACATATATTCCATTAATAAATGAATTATTGGTAGATTTATATCCCACTAAACACGTAATCTCTTCATTTACTTGACTATTTTAGAAAACATCAGATCATTAAATAACCCTCAGAAAGAAGAATCTGTATCATTAAATTATCAACTTCTATATAGTATAATCCTGAAAAAAAATAAAATCATGTGATACAAAAACATTTTCAAAAATATTTAGTACCACACATGGAAAAATTAATTTTGAATAATAATTTTACAGTACATTATATGTAAAATTTCATGTGGCTAATAAAAAATATAAAGATATTTTTTAATAAAAAATCATAGACACCCATATAAATATTTTGTAAAATAAATTTCCATATCATTTTTTAAATATTTTCATACCAATTTAATGAAACATTTACATTATATGCTATGTGGATATGAAATATAAAATGAATAATATTCATGAATAAGAAAAAATTGGATATGATATAAATATTTCATCCTGAATTTTAAATACTATTATATAAACATATTAAAAATGAAATCATCATTGAAGAATAAATTTCTATAAATCAGGACACACTAAATAATAAAATAAAAAACAATATAATAAAACTAATAATTAGGAAAACATTTTAAAAATAAAATTATATACATAGCTATGTAACTCAATATGAAGAAACATAGTTATTGAAACACTTAGCTCTTTATTAGTATTTAAATAAAAATGAATTGGATTCTTCAAAATAATATGGATATATTAACCCAATTTATTAAATTATACAATGTTGAAAAACAATATTTAGGTTGTGTATACACTATAGAGATATAAATTTGTTAAATATCATTCAAACATGTCTGAATATTGAGAAATTAAGTCGTAAATCACTAACGACAGAAGAAACATAATAAATAAACAACATAATATATAGAAAAAATTATGATGATGTAATAATTATATATATAAATTTAATTCAGTTTATTATATAACCAATAGGACATATACAAAAAATTTAAATTGAATTTATTATATAAAAAATTATCTCATAGAAGAAATTTTTAGACAAATACCCTTACATGATGTATCATCTAGTTTAACAAATTTTAACCAACTATGAAGAAAAATAACTATATAATTTACCTATTAAATAATATTTTAAAAAACAGTATTACATAAACATCCTTTATATGGATACCTTGAACTTTATTATATTTTATTATCTACACCATAATGATGGAAAATCATGGAATCATTTTGGCATCATGATGAAAGTATAAAGTGAACTATATAGTCAATTAATGAGAGGGGTAGATAGAACCAAATCAATTTGGACTAATTTGAACAATAAAGGATTAGTTATTAATATAGAGAAGAAAATTAAAATTTTAATCAAAAGGCTTATAAAAAAGAAAGATATTGAATTGAATAGAAGTGGGGCATAATCAGGTAGAAATTATAGAATTATAACTTATATAAATTTTTTTATAATTGGATTAGTTAGTGGGAAGTAATATATCTCATAATTATAGACTAACATGGATATTACAATTTGGATTATAAATCAAAAAAATATTGATAATTTGATACTCAAATGGATAATCCCAATAGATTTAATTCCATCAAAATGACAAGTAGGAGATAAGTTATTTTTCCATGTTGCTTAATAATTATTGATAAGACTCCATTAAACATTAATAATTCATTGGAGTGATTTCTATATGGATATTGTTTGAAAATTAATGATATATGCCATTTTTGTGGGGAGAAATGTGAGACTTGATGGGAGATAGATCCTTTTATCATTGAAAAATTACTTGCTAGTTAATGGAAAAAATATATAGGTATGGGTTGGGAATTAATTGAGATGAGTATGTGGTGGAAAATTTAATTTTGGTGAATTTGATGGAGAAATTGTAGGTATGACATGTTTTTATGAATCTCTTGGATAAATTGTCTTTCCTGAACGTTTAAGTGGCATCATAATAATTTTAAATTTTAAGATTCTTTATTTAACAAATTACTCTTATATTAGACCTGATTATAAATAATACATGGTAATTTTTCTACCAAACAAAGCATATAATAAACCATGAAAATATATTTTTACGAGTTCAGTCATTTTTTGGGTTCCATTTATCCTAAATTAATTTATAAATATGAGAAAAGTAAAATTAATATAAAAATATATATGTTGTTTAATTTTAATTGTATACATATTTTTTTATTCACTATGTGTACTTAATATTATATTACATTCATTAACAATAAAATTTCAGTTAATATATATATAAATATATATATATATGTTTGAAAATAAAATTTGATTATTTTCTAATAATATAATAGTTTTCACTTTAAAAACACATTATCTAGAATTATATTATTCATTGGAAATAAATTTTCACTCCAGGGTAAATAATATTTAATCAATTATGCCTAATAATTAGATATAAAAATAATTTTTACCTTTATTGATTATGTTTAATTATATATTTTATATTCATAATCCATTCCTTTAAAATAAAATTGTTTAATTTTCCAAAATTAATTACAAAATACATATAAATAATGTGTTTAATTTTTTGAAATATTAATTCATATTTTATAATATTTAAAAAATATTTTATTAATTCAAAAATATAAGTTAATAATATTATTTGTTACATAAAAAATATATCATGTCATCAAAAATAGTTTCAATAGTTTTTTGTTATGATTATATCATGGTGATTTTATTAAAACAACAGTATTTTCCGAAAATGAATTTTCCACTGTTCTTCAACCAAAATATTTATAATCAATAAAAACTAATCATAAGATAATATGATAATTATAAATTTATAAAACATGTTATTTTATCATATTAAAATTCCAAAATTTTATAATTTTATATTTTTATAAAATCATTTAAAATTTTAAAAAACAATATAATTATAAATATCTTTTTAAAATGATTAATATTATTCACTAATATATTTTTTCATGGATTTTATTTATATTCAATCATAATTTACTTTTACAATTATTTGAATATAAAAGTAATCTAATTTCATTTTACTATAGGATTTCGTTATAAAATATATTACTCGTAATTTTAATTTTATATTTATTTTGAAACTTAATAATTTGAATAAAATATTCATTTTTATATAAACTAATTTTGACTCTCAAAACATCATCTAAATTATTCATATGATCATGGTGAAATAAAAAAAGTAGTGGGTCAATTTGGATGTGATTCAACAAACATGGATTTCAAATAATGTTCTACAAGATAAATATTTGCCAACAAGTGATTTCATTCATGAAATAATTATTTTTCTTTAGCATATTTTTCATTCATTTAAAATACCTAAGAAATATACATCTTTTATTTGATCAAACCAATGGGATCAATGTGGAAAAAAATCAATTTTGTAAGTAATTTTGTCATACATTTATTATTGATTTTGTGATATGGTTACATGAATTTATACTATATTATATTAATATTATTTTTAATAGTGATAATTAATATTCAATATATAGCATGTATTTTTATTCAATTCATGTTTGAATAATGTATAAATAATGTTTTTAACATATTATTTATTTTACGAGAATATACAGTGAAATCTATGGTCCTTACATTTCTTTGTGTTGATAATGAATGTAAAACGATTGACTCACACACCCATATCCTATGCTATAAAACCATATTTTCAGTATATATTGAAACCAATTAATTATTAATAGGATAATCCCACACATATTATATAATTAAAAATTAAAACTGTCATGAATCACATAATGTATTGAATGGAAGGACTAGTGCCTTTCAATATTACGATCTTATGAAACATATTTTGGAGTTACTATGAACATTTTTTCATAATAGATCTAAATTATAGTACATGATAGACAAATTAAATGTTATAATCATCATTATAATTAATTTAATGGAGTCATAGAATATTTTTGTCCTCAAAAACTCTATTAAAAAACCTAGAAGATTGTAGTGTATTATCAAATTTTGAAACTGGTAAGTGTGTTTGTTTGAGGACATAATTAATATATAATAACATAACATTTGAATATCATAAATCAATACATGGATCACAAGACTGAAATAAATTATATTTTTATAAAAAAAATTCAAAAATATAATGAGTAACATTAAGAAATAAAATTATTTTACAACAAAATTGAATAGTTTATATACTAGTTATTACAGAATATACACCCATTCCACAAAACATTTTTAATATAAATAACAATATGATTAACAATAAATATTATTATAGGAATCCCTAATTAATTCTTATAACACCATTGAGACATAATATTTACATAATTTCCATTTAATAGATGGATTTGTAAAGTATCCAATGTAACGTCTTATTATTTATCTAAAACCATATATAAATTTTTGGGATTATTATATCAACCCATGTATCCACATTAATATCATGTGATATTAATCATAATCCAAAATATTAGTGAGTGATATGGGACCCCAGATAATATGATACATATATATGTGTGTGTGAAATATTATATATATCAATTATTATGTCTTGAAAACTCATGGATTGAAAAAAATTTCCATTTCATTTATAAATGACTAGAAAATTAGATCGATTGATAATGAATGTTTATATAAATAAACGGGGAATCATAAAATAGAATTTTTAAGGTTATATATAAGAAATAATCCATGTTTCTTGAAATAAATAGATCTAAATAGAGCAATTGAATTAAAATAGGTAATATTATTTCAAAAAAATTCTTAACATTTTTGTAAAAAATAATTTATTAGTATCAATTTAAAAGGACCACTCTTATAAATTTAAATTAAAATATTTAATGTTATTTTTAATTGTAATTTCATATACTTGGTTCACTTGTTGGTAAACGAACTCATTTGGGCATATTGTCTTAATGGTGCCTTCTTGTAGACTTTCTAAGAAGTAGTGGCAATCAATGGTGGTATGTTTAGGATACTATATCCATATAATTATAGTGGATCAAGATATTATAATAAATGAATAATATGTGTAATCATAATAAATGGAATACAATATAATATGTAGTCATTAACAATAATAATAAGATAGATTGAATAGTACTCAAACCACATCCACTATCATATGAATAATTATTTCGAGTATTTATACTGTACAAAAATATTTTGTTAAGAGAAATAGTAGTAGTCATATACATGATTCTATAAAAAATGGGTAGTATTCAATAAGTAATATCCAATATCATAAAGGTAGTAGTATAATTCCATTGATCTTTTACTCCACTCTAGTCTAGAAAATAAACCATACAATATATTGTTCTTCCCATTATCCCTACCTTAAACCATTAATTAGGTTAAATACCTAATTGGTTGTAGAAAATCAGAGGGAGTTAAAATCAGTAGGCCAACACCATCATTGTATATCACTATCTAGTATATGTTATATAATAAAAAATTTAATTTTATAAGGGCTTATGCAATAATATATCTGAAGAAGAGTCATTATAATACTATGTGACAATTTGATAAAACATAATCAACCATCAGATAAAAGGAATATACTTCAGGATTCCTTATAATATTATTTGATATCCGAGATAAAATGATGCAAATAATGTTGGTGTTTAGCAACAATATGTATGGAGGAAGTTATATAGCCTTGGAATATAACTCTATAGTGATTTAACCGATCACCAAAGACAGGTTCTAGGTGGCCATGATCAAAGGAATAATATGATCCATATCATATCATGAAATTAGGTTCATTTATCATAATTTAATCACATAATAATATGATCGTTGTCTCAATTTCGAATATAATATTTATGTTGAATGAACATATTGTAAAATAATACATAACAAGGAGAGTAAATTCCTAGTACAATATCATTTTCATGTTTAAGGACCATCTACTCCGTTATACTAATCCATGGAGATGTTTATGAGTTGAGAGATATGAAAAACTCATTAACATTCAAAAATTAAGAACTCAAGGTCCAATAATGATAATAAAATATCAAAAATAATACTAGTATTCAAGGTGACCCATTATAATACCATAATCGATGTGTTACATTTTTACTAAATTATCCCTCTAAATATTTCTTTTAGATGTATTATTTCGACAGTATAATCGTAATATAATTTTTATGTTATTTAAATTAAATATACTTGGGCATCAAAAAAATGTTGTCATATTGTCCACATTATAATATTTAATCTTCTCATTTTGGATGAAAATTTCGAAACATCTCCCATGGTGGTGTAAATTCCGAAAAATGAATATCATTTCATGACACTTAAATCAAAAAATATTATGCGGATACCCAATTATGGTATTTCAACAACCAACATCACCATATATATAATTGAAGTATATATAATTTAACAATTCTGGAAAAAAAAATTTATTAAAATTATATCATTTTTGAAATGTACAGAATGGTAACACTACTTATGAGTAAATATACGTAATGGTATAGAACTGCTGATGTTGGAATAGAAGTCATACATTCTACTATATAAAGGAAATAAAAATTGATTTAATTAATTATACATTTGATGGGGAACACCTGGAAGGTCCTACGAATTTCAAAAAGGTTCCTAATATAATCATATTTATTATAGTGAATGATAAAATAAATCTCAACATAGTATGGAAATAGAAAAAATATCTAACATCATATTATGATTATGTTTAGAATATGAGAAATCAATGTAATAGTAAAATCAATTGAAAATAGGTCATTTTAACTGAGTCATATTCATCATTCCTTTCGTCAACCAAAACAACATTTGGAAACAAGGAGATTGATGAGATTTCTAATTGGGAGACTGCACGAACTACAATACATGAATCTAATTTCATATGATGTCCAATGATCAAATCCTATATTAATATATGTTAATAATATCTCATTCTAGAGAACTATTATACATACAAACTAAATAATAATATATGAAAAATGATCAATAGAAGGTGGTGAAAAATTTTACATTATTTATTTTAATATTTCAAATTCTATATAGAACACCACCTTCATTGTTTCTTTCATGGTTTGATAGTCTGTGGACAGACCATATTGTTCACCTAACAAAAACAACTCTACAACATTTCACATTATTTAGTGTCCTCCCTCCCATTATTTATCAAAAATTTCAGAACTTCAATTGGAGTGTAAAATTTATTAGCACTACCAATACTAATCATGATACAATAGTGTAGCTCAACTTGTTTCTCTAAAAAGTAGACCGACATGCTCTGAACCCGAACCATATTCCCATAACACATCTTTAAACTATTATTACCATTATTAGAATATATTATGATGATTTAATATTAATTTATATTATATATATCTATATTAATTGATCATATGTTATGATCTATCCTCTTTAAAAACACCCATCAGTGAGTTTTCAACATGTGTGTTTGAGAAAACAATTTTAGAATAATTTCCTAAATTAAGAAGTTGTGATGGCCTATCTCCCCCGTGTTTCATTTAATATGTTTCCAATATTCCTTGGAAACTAATCACGATGAAATTAACTACATTATAGGTTATTCATGCTCAGATCCATGATTTGAAACTGATAGTCCATAAAATAAATATAAACTTCCATCTCCACATTGTCCTGATGTAATAAATTGGATATGTTTGAATGGTAATGATGAAGTTGTGATACATGGAAGTTCTCTTGGATATCTCAATACCTCTGAGGCTACTCCAACTGATAGTGTACCTGTCTGACACCATCCAAAATTTCAATGACTAAAATAAACTTATGTTCTAGACTCCCTTGATTAAAAATCCTTCAATTAGGCAATATTGATTAAAATATAAAGAAACACTTATCACCCACCTCAATCTTGATAGGTTTTTAGTGGAGATAATCTTATGAATAATTACTAGACTACACTATATCCAATTGCTTCAATATAAGTTGTACCATCATTGATATATCAACAGCGATATAGGATACCTATATCACTAACACCCTTACCTATAACTTGTGCATGGTTAAATTGAACAATATACAATATAGGTACTTGTATGGAGTGATAAGTATAATAGCCCTGATTCTATTAGTATAAAAAAACATAAGAAATGTGATTTTCTCTCCTAGTAACCTCAGAAATCAAATATTAGTGGTCAAAATCTAATAATAATATTATACACATAGAATATTTTTTGTTCAATGGGTGATTTGTTATCCTTAGTAGAAAATTCCATCATAGATCCTTCTACATCTTAATCAAAAAAAAATTAAAGAATAATACATATAGGATATGATGGTCCATGGAACCCTATTAAGGCATATTATCTCTTAGACATATAGCCTCCATTGACAATCAACAAAATATCATGTCAAATAGGCACGAAATATGTGAATCTTATCATCATGTCCATTATAAAAAGAGATTTTTCACTTCTTATTTGTTTCACTTGTAATCCTTTCCAAAAAAAACGTTGTAATTATATCCCCAAAACAAAATGCACAATGTTATTACTATAACAATATTGTAAGAAAATTGTTCTATGTATTCAACTACTGATAGGTGTAACACACAGTAAAAACCCCACTCTCACCATTTTAATAAATAAAACTCTGATAATTATGGACAATGTCTCAGTACATATTACAAAGATAATGAATTACTACACATTAAAAGGATTGAGACACCCACATAAATTTTTATCTCACATTTTCAGCAACCCACGCACATCTATGAATAAACTGGAACTCACCATCTCTAGTGTTCTACCCCGGGGGGAGGCGGCTAAGGGTTCATGCCAAAAAGATCGCCTCATATTAAAAAACCACAGAATACTAGAATGTAGCATCATTATCACCACATCCACAAGAGAATATATCAATGATAATGATTCTTTTATATGATTCCACCATATTTTCTTTAAACACATAGTCAATATCAAAAAACATGTATATTAACTATATTCATAGATTATCTCCCTAATTATATCATTATGATTCAT
Source organism: Viscum album (assembly GCA_963277665.1). Lineage (NCBI taxonomy): Eukaryota > Viridiplantae > Streptophyta > Magnoliopsida > Santalales > Viscaceae > Viscum > Viscum album. The sequence goes on along the minus strand of OY728147.1, from coordinate 475,578,533 downwards.
CCTACTCATATCATTTACCACATCATTTCCCTTCATAGGAATATAAAATTGTGAAAATTGAATTAATATAGGTATTCAACCCATATTGATTTATAGTAATTAAATGATGTTTTCAGATTATGTATTTGAAAATTTTGAGATAAATGTAATTCATAATCCATTACCCTAATATTTAATTCCACAAACAACTGATGTTATGATGCAATAGACTACCATGAAATTTCTATAAATATAGTTATCCATTATGAAAATAATAATCTCTATGTTGTGAAGTTATAAATACCCTTTAGTTAAATAAGAAAAACAACTGTAATGATTTATAAACCATTCTATCCTATGAATGAAGTCGAAGTCATTCACATTCAAGATGATGTGGTTCTATATGATCTGATACTAACCTTTCCCAAGGTGAAATTCCTTAAATCATTATACATACTCAGTTATATCAACCAATAAAGTTAAAAAAGGGTCATCAATCAAGCCAAATACACAATATCAAGGCTAATACATTATGTAATATCATCATATATTATAGATTGTGACATGTTTATATAGAATATTTTTCCCCTAATGTAAATGATATGAATATCATCCATTGAACTATATGATTCCCAACACTCTACTCCTCAAGTGTTAGTTTTACATTATTTATCTCCCATATCCATATACATATTTTATAACCCAACATCCCTATGGTGATCCAATATTCTAAAACAATATATCATGTGTCTAGATCCCATGACTATAACCACCTCCTCACTATAAATATCTAGTAGTAATATCTCCTTTATAAAAAATATTATGGGATGTCGATTTCTCCTTCCTTTAATTCATCCTTTCCGATTATTTCTTAGTTTATTTCTCAAAAAAATATTAAATAATTTTCATGGAACACATTCCTAGTTTCATATGAATATGGATACCAGTTAATTATTAATCTTTGGTCTCAATAGTGAAGAATATTTTGAAAAAAATTGTACTCACATTGGGCACATATGTGTATATATAGACATCAGGTATATTTGGAAGTTGTAAGTGCTACACAATTTTCAGAATCTCACTTATAAGGACTCTTTGGCATGGAACACAATCATTTTTTTCCATAATTATGTAATTAAAATCATTGGAGTATTTATTGGATGAACTATTACCAAAAACACAAATTGATTATTGAATGGGGTAGATTAAATATTTTGGAATGAGTATAATTTCATGTGGTTATTTTCAAAGGGTTAATGTCTTGTAGAAGTTTGGTTTTTGCCGGTTTTTTCGTATTTTTTTAATATTATAAGAGAATGTTTATCACCATGTCGAGTCATGTTTTCAAAATGACTAACGTATTGTAGGGGTAGGTTGGGAGCATGTGTAACATGATTTTTGGAAAGGGTCATAATTTATTATCATGAAGGATCTAGTTTTTTACTATGTCAATAGAAGGGATGATTTCACACATAACATGCGCGGGGAGTCTTTTAGGATTAATGTCTCAGAAATACAGATAAGATGTTACTTTTGAGATAGTTCATTAGAGTTGTTACCTTAGGAAGATAAATTTATACTTAGATAGTAGATTGGGATTCCCTATTTGGAATAATCTTGAAGTTGTGTCAATAGAATGTAATTTTTAACACCTCGTTTGTAGAACAAGATTCTCTATTGACGCTGATTAAGGAGGTTTATTTATAGGAAGGAATATTTCAATAATGGAGGGTATATTAAGAATTAATATTAAAGTGGGTTAGATGGAATACTATGGTTTATCTAGTTGGTGTCTTCCATTGATGGAATATTTATCACCTTGATGGTGGATCATGAAACCCTATTTACACGAATTCTAGTAGTCTGTCTATATTATAGATTATGTCACACCTAGATGATGGACTTCGAATCCCTATTTAGGTGGGTCTAATATGATATTTCGTATGAGGGATTCTATTACAACTAGATGGTTGTTGTCAGGATTTAACCATAAGGAGGAATCCTATATAGTATTTTTAAGTAATAGGGATCAAAATCACAATGTTTGATGTCATATTTTAATGTCATCTGTATAGACTGATCCATGTATTTTAATATCATTGGTAATTATTCTTTTGTCGTGATAGTAGATAAGGGGCATTAAAATATTATCTTAGAGGGAGAATATAGTGATTACCATAAAATTTTAGTCTAGATTTTTATGTCATGTGGTATGGAAATTTTTCTGTTCTTTAAAAATCATATGAATATGACATTGTGATATATCATTTCACATCATTAATATCTGATATGGAGTAAAAGGCCACTCTTTTATCGATCCAATGTCTAATGAAGGTGAAGATTCATAACAAATTTCTAAAAAGGTAGGTGCATAGTACCTATTGAAGATTCAACCTATATATATTACATGTCCACAACACATTTTATCTTTATTGAAGATGGAATTGAAACATCCCTGGGGGGTTGAAAATAAATAAACATGATTTTAGTGTCCCTACATTTATGCTAAATGGGGATAATATTTCATATTCATTGTAGAAACTTGTATGGTAATGGTTGATGATAAATCATAGAAAATACAATGTTGGTGACCAAGAAAAGGAATCTTATTTTTTTTGTATTTCATGAAATATTTTGGATACCATGTGTACCTAGTTGAAGGGAATCTAATTGATATTAGAGGCATTGTTTCGTGTGTGATTCATATTAACACAAATATCATGGTTTAGTGATGAAATTTTCTCTTTTGGAAATCAAAACAATTTTTAAGAGAATTTATACAATGATATTTATACCAGATGAAAATTTTTTTGGTCACCCAAGAGGTATCTTTCTCGAATTTTCTACCATTGAGTGTCCTTGATTTATTGTGTATCACATGTCATGAAAAATATATGGTAGCACGCATGGTAGCAGAATTTTATATTCCAAATAGCCACTCCAATGAAGGATGGCTCTTCAATTTATACTTAATATTTTCATATTTTGGCATGAAACTTCTTCAGATTGGAACTTTTTGGGTCACTACTATGTTACTTGTTCTCTTGGGCTTGGATGCGAAGCATTTCATGTTTTCATCTCCTTGGTACTGAAAAAATGATGGTTTCATGACTAGTCTATTATCAATCGTATTATTTGTTGTGAATGTATTTATAATCAGGTGCTTTATCCTTCGTTAGTTTTTTAGAAATATGGTCAACCTTATTACTTTTCATCACATTTTATGCACAAATAATTTCCATAATGAATCATATCATTTCACACTAATATAAAAACATGTACTTATGAATCTCATAATCCATGAATTTTCATTAGTGTCAGGTTGGTTTCTAGACTTTTTAAAAGACCACATTTAATTTCTGAAGAATTCATTCTACACTAATAATTTCCATTATATTATCGTAACTGATAGGTGGTAGGATGATAAGGTTCTTTAGTAAACACTAAAAATAATTGGTCATTTCGGTCACGTCGTAAAATACATTCCTATCATCACACAACTACATTTGAAACATTGTGAAAATTATGTTTAGGGTCTAACAAAAAGGGGAAGGTTCCTTATATATTGTAATAAATCATCCTTGCATGGAAAGTATTATTTCCTTCAAAAAACAAAATATTTTCCTAAAATACCAAGCCATATCAGTTACATTCAACCAACACCACATTATGGAATGTAATTTCATGAACTAGAAGAAATTTTGTATCAATTATTCCAAAGATGCACATAATGTCATATTTTTCACACCCATTGAATTTAAATGAATGATTCAACCATAAAAACCATATATTTTACTAAAATGGCCAAAAAACCAATCCAATATATGATTGAAATTGTTTATGCAACCAGATTAACTATGATAGTGCGGTACCTTGAGATTACTTTTACAAGGAGGGTCTATTCCAATTACATAGTTATCATGGAATTTTAAACTAAATCACTAATGAATTTAATTCATTTATACTACCTTACATTATAAAATTTACATAAATATAGGGGATGACCATCCCAAATATGTATGTCAACATATTGAGATCTTTGTAATTCTATCACAATGATACATCTCACTGGAACATCCTTATTCAAGTTCACCCATCTCGAGAGAATGAGGATATTTTCTTCAACACACATTGTGGATAGAAGGAGGAAGTTACTAAGGGATAGCCAGAGGCTGATGTGTTGCAGAATCACTATGAATACTTTTTCCAGTGTAGTATCTAGGATAATAAATGTTGATGGTAAACATACTAAGATATGCTGGTTAGAGAGAACATCACCAATTAGTAGCCCTGGTTATAATTAGTGATAATAACCTTCCTTGTGTACATAATAGATTTGTGACATATGACTTTGTATAAGTTAGTGTTGTTGGAATAATTCCATAGATACAACAAACATGATCTATTTACATTTCTCCTCAGATGTTTGTCTCCAGATACTAAAAAATTAACCTTCACCAGGGGGACGTGGGAATCATCACGTGAGTTGATAACCACATTAGTGGCATCCAACATCATTGGTTCTTATCTGATAATATTGACCTATATTTTTATACATGGTAAAACAGTCAGATGAACCATCTCCTATAACAACGTCTTCTATATGTGCTTATGAGAAAAATATACAATTATTTACATTCAATAAGTAAAAAAATTCAATAAATGGATGGGTGAGTCCTTATAGAATGTCCATATTCAAAAAATTAGGGGTGGAAAAATTAATGTATTTTTATACTGAAAAAGAGGTGTCCTGGATCATACTGTCTATTAGTAGGGGAATGAAAACATAATAAGTTGGGATACAATATGTTGAATTAATAGAAAACTTTATTCCACTACATTTCATTCCATGAGACCTTCTATAATGGATTGTTGTTCACAATAATAATCAATTCCATGGAACAGTACCCTAGGACACATGTAATAGTTGTGATAACTTTTGTAAGTAAAATGATGAATCTGAGGTGAACAATGCATTCATATCTCAACTCCCATTTGGGAAATTTTGATATGGGAAATGCAAAGGAGGATATTTTTATTCTAACAATTAGTATAGTTATTTATTTTAGAAAAAAATTTATGATATGAATTTATAAATACTATTACCCATTATAATATTGTTCCATGTCCATCACTATTTATTGTTATAGAGGTATTGAAATTAGAGCTCAACAAATTCTATTTCATTATTGTCATTTAGTAATTATTAAATTTCGCATCTACGTGATCTAAAATCCATATTGATATACAGATTAAATCATATATGGGACATTAGAGAGGGAATGATACAAGAAAAACATTCATGGTAGATTACTGGTTTTCATAAATGATGAAAACACTTATCTCAAAATATAAAATTAGTATCAGTTCTCCAAAAATATTAGGTGCATCTATAATCGATGAATATAGTCAACTAAATGTCCCATTTTGGATTTAATACCTATTTACATCATCATTAGTGGTGTATAATAGTAGCTATGTGTGAAGAGGAAACTATTATGTTTTTGAAAACTAATGATAATGTTGATATAACATATCCATATGTTGGAAACTAGGAAGAGTGTTACCTAGGAGAGATACATTATTAATGGATAAGGGTGGTTGAGTTTTTTTAGTGATATTCAATAGAAGTATTTTGGAAGGGGGTAAGATCATCAAGGGGATTTCCATTCATTAGGTGTTTCTTTAAGTGGAGCTATAGTGGTGGTAGTGAATGATGACATCTCAACAAAAACACCGGAAGGGTAGGTCCATACCGATAAGATATCATAGGACAAAGAAGGGGGATCTAATTATCATATAATTAGAGATAGGTTTTCCTTCATCAAGAATATGTGTTACCCCTTAGTAACGGTTGTCAATTCTATTTTCCATGTGCATTGGGAAACATTAGAAATGATGAAGATGAACGTACCATGGGATAAGCTGTCACTAATGCTAACATGGGAATATGTTATGCTAGAAGAGAATGGGAATTCATGTATAACTAAAAGGTGAAATTCCAAAATATATGAGAATAATAATACTCCATGGATTTCATTTTATATCTTGGTGGCACAATTTTCCCCCTCCCAATCCATATGTGAGTGATGTTTATTGGTGCTTTTGATTGTGACCATACATCATATCCCATATAATCTAATATGTAAGCATCAAACTATGATGATATGTTAGGAACCTAGTATGGATAATCATGAGGGTTTTACTCTGAGTATGTATGTATCCTAAAAAGAAATTTAAGACACTCTTATGTATTATATTTTTCTTATTTGAACTTATGGATGTAATAATTTTATCTTACTTAAATCAATCAATCATTCCCTTATTTATATATTAGAGGTTCTAACAAGTATTTTTTGTTCATGTCAGTTTCAATGATGTAAGAGAGGTGCATTATGAAGGGGAAACCAGTTATTCATTCAATACTATAGAGCCTTCTCTTGGACATGTGCACTAAGATTCCACAATAAGAGCCCCTTCCGTGGATGTAGGAGTGTGGAACTAATCCCCTCCAAGCATCCAAGTAAAATATGTGTGCTCATGCCCTAGTAACCCAACATACTTGTGTACTATTGGAAAAGTTGGTCATCTATTGTATATTATTATCATAAACCCACTGCCTATATGTAATATAAAATGTCAATCCATTTGGTCCATTTCAGACATTCACAGAGATTTCGATTTTGGAACAAATATGTGTTTTCATCCCACACATCATCATCTCAACTAATGTTTGAGATATATCGAAAACAATCAATTTATAAACATGTTTTGAGTGTTATCCTATGGTGGATATCCATTGATAGTATAATGGAATATGAGACTCAAAAACCCGTGGCCATTGTATGATAGTCACCCTACAATGAGTAATGTTTTTGCAACACGCTATAAATGATATAAATAAAAAATGTTACATTATTTAATTAAGGCATCAAGAAGGTTTTTTCTCATTAAATGATGTGACCTGGAAGTCATGGGGATATTCTCTGATAGTTGTTCTAGCTCAAGAGGATTCATTCATTCATGTTTATCGGACCATGGTACTATAAGTGAATCCAATTATGGTAACACATGAAGCCACTATAATGGTGGTGCTTGAGGCTAGAATAGAAGATGACACTAAGGAATTGTCACATAAATGTGGAAATTCTATCGACTAAGATCCCAACCCAGATGAATGGATCCTGAAGGAGAAATCATTCACTAATATACTCACTTCCTTTACTAATTATGAGCCCACACAATGTGATGAACTATGTGGCTCCAGGTATAGCATCACTATTGATAATAAAATAGTCCTACATAAAGAATGGATAATATTGATGTGTTAAATTGTCCACAACTCATATCCATACAAATTGATAATGGTAGGGTACATTCACCACTATCTATGAAATTGTGGAACTAATGGGCTGGATTCGTGTTCTCTCCATCTTTAGGGCTGTTATTACATTGTCATGTGGGTTTTTGCAGATAGCCATAATATGGGAATCAGATGACAGAATGTGATACCAAATAGAACATGAATTATATAAGAATACTACTGATAATTTATATTTATAGAAGAGTACAATAATGATATCAAATCATTTCTTAATAATGATAAGGTTGTCAATTGCGAGTTGGAGGATCAAGTGCTGGCATCCATGGATGAAGCAAGGGATGAAATATCCTATAAATCTGAGTACCATGTTGAGTATAAATATATGTATATTAAGGATAATTAATAATTTTTAATGGATGAGGATGTGTAAATTGATCTTCTTTTGATACTTTAATCCTTGACATAAACATTCCAAGGGATGGAAGACATGACCCACTCAATCAAATAGGAAGAGGGTATGAGAAATTCATACTAGGACCTATGAGAGGCTCCAATGGATGGATAACCCCACAAAAATAATTAATTAAATAATAATTTCATAGATACATATATATATTTTGTATTTTATATTTTTTCAATTTCACCTCAATTGCAATCCTAAAACAAAAAAACAAAAACTGAATCCCAAGGGTGTCATGTTCTATTTTAGAAATAATGGATGACCACTTGACATGTTATTCAGGATAGAGAGTTAAAAAATACTTTAATAGTCTATTTCAGATTATTCTTACTTAAAATAGGGATAATTCAATTTTATAGAGGCTATAGGTGAAGAACATGGTTCTATTTTGTGACAAATTGGTTTTCCAACACATTCTATAACATGAATTGGGTAATTTAAGTGGAATTTAATTAAACAAAAAGAAGGACAATGAATTCTGATAACAATGATGTCCAAAATCCATAACATAAATTTGGATTCATGACAATAATGAATAACTTATGACTATATATACAACCCAACATCAATAATAATTTTTCTATATGATTTTGAAAACAAACAAGAGTTGAGTGTTGACCATGATTGAAACATGGGACCTATATACAAATGTAGTATATTTTTCAACGAGACATATTCAAAAGACACTAGGTGAGCCAGTGGGTCATGGGAGCATTATTCCATGGTTTATCAATTTAGATGTATACAAGGATAAATATATAGAGAGATGGTAATATTAACCATAAGGATGTATTGTTGTTATGTTTTAATGGATTTCAACTATAATGAAATTAAGATACCCTAACGATGGATTCTATAATAAATAAATAAATAAATATTAGAATTAATTTATTTTGTTTTACAATTATAATAAAACGAATAGTTCATTCATATGTATGTATGACAAAAAGACTTCATGATATATTAATTTCAGTTACAGTTAGTAAATATTATGGATTAATATAAATTTATATATAAATAAAATAAATTATATTTAAATAATTTCTTATATTCTGTAGCTAATAAAACAATGATAATTTTAGGAGGAATTTAAAAAAACAAGTCATAACATAATTAATACAAAAAGAAGATGTTACATGGAACAATTAAATAATGTAAGAATATTTTATAATAGGTTATAATATATTATAAAAAGTTAAATATATGATATCATAACTATTATTATGGTATCTAAACAATTCAATTACATGAAAAAATTAATCATAACGAATAGGATTCTATCTCAATATCATTACAATGATGCATATTGTAATTTTATGCTCCTAGATTGTTTTATCTAGGTTATGTACATAAAATATTATATTTCATATGAATAAAACATCAATTTTTATTATACTTTTAGTATTGGTTTGAAATAATTTATATAAAGGAATTTCAAAATAATGATCCCATTGGGTTGCTAATTTTCATAACTAAATTCCATTTCAGTTGGATATAATACATTCATATTTTTAATAATATTATAGAATTATATGTATATTCTTTGAGAAAATATATTTATTTATTTTCAATTTTCTAGATTATTTATATATAATACAAATAATCAATGATTTTATTAATTTCCACTTCAAAATTATGATAATTTCAAGGGTTTATTTTAAAATATATATCTTATAAATATTGTTTATTTATGAAATTATATTCTAAGTTATGTATTATACTTTTTTAATAAACAAATTTATATAATTATATCATTTTTAAATAGTTTTCATGTGATGGTACAATTTTCCACTATTTAGTTCGTAAAATATTTGAATTATTTTAATATAATTTGTTTCCATTTATACATATGGTTGAAAATAAATTTTACTACAAAATATTTTTTCTTAAATGATATTGAAGAAACACTATAAAGATATTTATAAAAATATGTATTTAATGATATTTTCATGGAAAAGGTTTTTAAATAATATTTCACAAAATGAAAATGATATTTTTCTCAGTAAATTTTTTAAATATATCATTTATTTATAAATTATGAAAAAATATTAATCATACTCTAATATTTATAGGTCATATTGATAAAATTATTATTATTCCTATAAATTTTATATGAATTTTTTTACAAAGGATTTTATAGACACTCATTACTGAAATCAATTTTTAATTATTGAAAAAAAAATACAGAATTCAGTTTCAAGTGACCATTAAATATTAAACTTCCATAATATAACCACATTATTTCTGAATTATATTATTATTTTATAAAATATATTACATTTTTAAATTATATTTAAATTGATTATTATTTTCATATTATGGGAAACATTGTAATTTATGTATTTTTTACTCAATATGGTTATTTTACACGTAACATTGTATATTAATTAAAAAAATATTATTTAATATATGTGGAATGATTTATACTTGTTTGACAAGGGTTGGGGATATTTAAATTCATCCCTAAATGCATCACTAATCCGGTGAGGATAATCAATTATGAAAATGAGATAAGTATCATGCTCGTATAATTTTAATTTTATTATGATTGGTCTTGTTTGAAAAATTCACTTGTTTGTAGGATACATTTTCTCTAATAAATATGTATTTTTTTTATTCAGATAAATTTAGTATTGTCTATTTTATTTTCATTATGAAAAAAATATATAGATTCATTTCATACTCATTTTTTTGAATATGTATTATAGTTCTTACATATTGAAATATGTATATTGATAATTCATTAACCAATTATTTAAAATCACTGTATGATGGAATATTTAAAATGACATATTGATTATTCTTATTAATTGAGTAATTAACCCATTGAACATAACAATTTTGAATCATTTAATATATAATTGAATTTATTTCTTTTACATGGGATTCAATGAAATTAAATAAGTCTTATTTTACAGGAAACACTAAATGGATGAATTTAATTATCCTCAAAATGAATACAATTATTTTGAAATTTTTGTATTCTTTTGTATTAGAAGTATCACATATATATCTATTTAACAATAACTATGAAACTATTTAGAAGCTTATTACATTATATACTTGTATATAATTCCAATGTATTGGTATTTGGGACTAACTAATGTATTTTTGGGTCGGGATTTTTATAGTTTGAATCAGACCATTTTTAGTAGATACCGTAGAAAATAGATTATGATATACTATGTTTGAGAACATTACCCTATGAATGAATTTGATGAATATATAGATGATAATCATAATATTTTGGTAACATAAATATTTATTGGTATTCGAAGAAATGCATCTATCTGTGGAAAATAAATGTGGATGTCGTTATGTTACAGATATCCTTATGTGTAATAACTCCTAAAATTTTTCGTTGGACTAGCCATTAGAATAACTTGGAACATGACAATAATTCTTACTACCCACCTTGTTAGATATTTCTAGAGGATATTTTTGGATAATCCATGTGTACATCGAAATATATTATAAATTAATTTGAAATATAATGAAAATGAATTACCATGGAAAAATATATTCAAACAAAGGAATAGTTTCAATATAAAACAGATGAACTATATCTGATTTTGGATTCATGAATAAAATTTTAGAAGAATTCCAAAGGGTGATATTTTAGTTATAATAATTATGATTCATATAAATATTTTTTAAAATTGTAGATGAGAATGTGTTTTCATTATTTTAAGTGTTATAATGTAAATTGTTATAAGATTTATGAGATTAAATTTGATCATAGTCTTGTGGTCATAAACAATAATTTTTATGATTATGAAGATTGTAATTTTTAAATAATAATTATATTCTTGATGAGATATATTTAAAGAAAATCCTTAAATTTAGTATATGATATATTTTCAACGTTATTCATGGAATAATATCTTTAACTTATATAGACTATGTATAAAGGAATTGATAAAAATTAGGGTTGATATATAAATATTATTATTATTATTTGTGAAAAGAAAATTTGATTTGAAAAAAAAAATTATTTAATTTTTAATGATTAACATTAATTATAATGATAAAATAATATATATTTGTAAATATAATGAAATTATATTAATATAGTTTAAAAAAGGAAATCCCACATGTATAGAAAAAACTTGTCTCATTAAGAAATGATTTTTTTCTTGTTCCCTTTCAAATGGGTTATATGTGTTTTAAAGCTACCATTTAACTATGTGATATTCATTTTAATGTGTCCTTTTTTCTATATAAACAATATTATCAAAAAACTAACGGTAAACCTATGGTGTTTGTTTATTAGGTTTAATTATTAATGAATTGGCCATATTGGTTTTAGATAAATCTAATTGTCATAAGGAAATGGCTCTCACTATTTTATTTACCATAAGAATAATTAAATGTGATATATTAGTTGATTTGAATTAAAAAACATCATTTTTAGATATTTTTATCCTAGACTAACAAATGAAAAAATAATAATGAATGAAATTGTGTTTATGAAATTAAAACATATCAGGTATTTATATTTAATTATATTCATTGATAGTTAAATAATTACTCTAATTTAGAAAATGGATCATGAAATAAAATGAAATTATATTATCATTATTTGTTATGATATCAATTTAATTTTCACACTTATTATGTTTTGGGATTTGAGGACTTAAAAATTCCATTTACCATTATAATTTTTGGGATTAATGACCAAAATAATCCTCATTATATAGTTATGTTTCCCCTCAAGTAAATATTTTCACATTCCACCAATGTTCTCTAACGTACAATCCTTGATATTTATTATTACATATGAACATTATAATTAAAATTAACATTTATTGATATTTTTTTTATTAAATATTTTATTATATGGGTTTATTAGAAATTGAATTTTCAAATATTAATCCTTTGATTACCATGATCATATTTCAATTCTGAATATGAAATTTATATAATGTAGGAAGAATGTATTTTAAAAAAATTATTAATTAATATTTCCTTAAAGGTAATTTATGAGTTGAAACAACCTGAATATAATTGATTATAACATCCTTATAATTTTGAATATATATTCTGTTATAAATAAATAAAATCATTGATATTTCATATGTTTCATCCAGAATTGAGTTAACTTACATTACAAGTACTAAATATTTTCTTCAATTTCTTGTGTTACATGTAAAAAAGATATTTACATTATACTATTAATATTACTTCTTAATATGATAATTAAACCTTTTATAATTTTTTGGTGCATAAAAAAGTAATTAACTATCATATGAATATATATGTCTCAAATCACGGTTACCAATTTACTATAAATTATAATATATCAAATTCACTATAAATTAAAATTTTTTATGTGTTCTAGAAATATTTATATTAATAAATTATATTTTATTTTATTTTATAATTCTCATAATGATATTTATATTTTTTTAAATTTTTTATTAAATTCATTAAATAAATTTTGTAGGCTTATTATATGAATATTTCCAATTATAGTCATAAAAAATATATATTTTTTAATGGAATTTTGCCCGACATTCTATGCCACACAATTTTTTAATTACTTTTGAAATATTCCTAAAATTTAATAAAAAATTATACTTTGTATTTTAATTATGAATTTCAAATTTATATTAATGGGAATAGTATTTACTTTTAATATATGATTAGTTTTCTGATTAATAATGAATAATTTGGATTTATAATTGATAACAAAATTATTTATCATAAAAATTTAAATTTCTCAATTATATTAAATTTTTTAAATATGAAATAAATATATTTTACTTCTATTTATCCATTTTTATTACTAAAAATAATTTTATAGTTAATTTTGATGTAAAATAATTTCGATCTTATCATCATTTTCACATAATAAACATAAATTTTAATCAATTCAATAGTATAAATATTTAATTAAATTATGGCACATTGGTGAGATGAATTTGAAAACAGGTATTCCATAGTTAGAATTATAATAATATATAATGTATAGTAATTTATTTTTAATTTTTTGCCAATGTGATTAGAAAAACCAGATGATGTCAATAACAATGATTAATTAAAAATGTGTCTACATAGTGGAAAATCAAAATAAGGAATTTTGGTAATTAAATCTACACTAATTGAAAAAATATCACCATATTAAAAAAATATCACAAATTGTTTCTAAAATGGTTCATTATTTTAGGTAGACATGTTAAGGGATACATCATAATATTGTTTACATATAGATAATAACAATAATTCCACTCACCCTCCACTATAAAAGGGACGTCACTAAAACCACCTTTTCAGACTTCCAAAAAAAATTTGATTATAATAACCCTTAAAAATCCACATCCCACCTACATTATAATCTTTTTATAAGTATGAATTTTGGAATAAATCCATCCAATAATGTCCTTTGGTGAAATCCAAATGTATAAAACCAAGGAAGAGGTAACGTTCCACAACATAGATTTTGTATAATTTCAACAAGGAATCCCTTAAATTATTTTCAAATAATATTTATATAATAAATATATAATCACCAATATAAATTTTTATTTTATTTTATTACATATTAAATAGTTACAAACATCCTTAAAATGGTTTTTGAAATCATCATTCGTGTGTATTGAGGACTCCCTCTTTACGAACCATGGTCAATATAATATTTTTTTAAATCATTCTAGGTTTTGAATAATGATGGATCCCCATTTATATATTATATTTATGATTTAATTTTACTTATTTAATTATTATATATTGATACAATCATTTATTTCATTTATTTCAAACATGATATTATTGTTTTGGTGTATAGTGGACTACTTCCTCATTAAAATAATTGAATCATTCAATATTGAAATTTAATATATTAAGGAATCATTTAATTAAAATATTTGATTTATATGACATTATTGTGATGATGTAATAGTAATATAAATATAAATCATTTATTTTTATTTTTTTAAAATGACTAGAAAATGGAAGCAATGTTCATGTTATGTACATCCTACCTTATCCTTGGACGGTGCTTTACATGTCCATTCCCTAAATTTTATAGATTAATCTAAATACATATACCATGACTATATATTTCATCTAAGTAATTTGTTACAATTTTAAGGATTGTAAATAATTACTCAGGTAATGTGAAAAAAATAAAAAAAATTAAAATATACATGAATCTCAAAGTAGTTGTTACACGAAATGGGGAAAATAACCAATGATTATTAAAAAATATCGAAGAATATTTAATAAATTGTTAATATATGAAATAATAATTTTTTTAAATACAATTATAATAAATAAATAAATTTATTAAAACTATTATAAATTGGGTTTTGGAGTGTTCATCCAAAATGACTCATAAGGTATGTGATTCCATCAAAATTTCAGTTTATTGAAGAATATTGTAATTTTATGCATCTATTATCTTTTTTAAGTTTTATATAAATTCTGAATGTAATTAAAAATAATGAATAATTATTTATTTATTGTAAAAGTTGTTTCAATTTTAATTATTTCATCAAATATTAGTAGATGAAAATGTTATCCAATGGTAAAAAATATTTCATAAATCCATTTCACATCATTGGGTAATATTACTTCCATGTTGTTGTTAGTATTATATGATTATCTATGAAATTATATTTATAATTTATAATTTTATTTCAATAATAAATATATATATATATATATATATTTAGAGTTTATACATTTAATCTATTAATTATCTAATTTGGAGAAATAAATTATGATCATTTTAATGGATCATTTCACAATTTTATTATAATCATGATTGGTTAAACATGAAATATAATTATTGGAAATTAGATGACAATTATCTAATAATTCCTTTTTTTTTTATGGTTATTCATAATCATTTTCAAGTGATATCAACTTTTTATGCACCTTTGGTGTATAAAAATATTTTAAGTATTCATTTGATAAAATATGAATATAATTTTTCTTCAAACCGAAATATGTTTTCTTGCAAATCCACATTTTATAAAAATGAATTTAAAAATTTTTTCATTATTCATTATAAAATAATCTATTTCAATAATTTTTTTTCCTTTTTTTTATTTTTAAATGGAATATTCTTATATTTTTTTGATTATATTTTTTATTATAATTATTTAAATTTGATTTTCAAATAGAAGTATTTTATAAAATATTTTTCAAAATGATAATGTTATGTTACAAAAAATGTTTTTAATTTTCTTTTTATAAATAATCAATTAAATCTTCATTTACTCTTACTACAATGGGAATAATCCATGTTGATACCATAACAACTATTGTTCTGAATAGCTAATGAGAATAATGTCTAAGGATAGTATTTACATTCACATACTGGAATAATTTTTATAGAAATTAATTTCCCTCGATTTATTCATATTCTAGAGAATATTGAATATTAAATAACCCAATATATATATAACTTGTCTTGAAGAATGTAATATCCAAAACATTATACCATAATACATTCTATGTATACTTTGATATTTATTTGATTTTATGCGGAATAGTTTATAAATACATCTTAAAAAATCAATACATATACATGATGAAGCACATTATTTATGGAATAAATCAATTATTAGAAATAGGGGGAATAATTTGGACTTTTATAACATGGGTCGGATATAGTTCCATGTTATCCCCTCGACACAAATTGTTTCTTATGAAATGAATTAGTTTTCTATACTTGGTATGTTTCTACATTGTATATTTTATTCAGCCTTATGAAATTAATTGATGTAAATGTTTTCATGTACATAGAAAATATTAAATTACATAAATAATTCTATCATTCATTCAAAATCAGTTATTATTATTCAAGATATTTTTAATATATAAAAAAACATATGGATGTATTACATCATATGATTATTGATTAAAGGCATGTTTCTCAATTTTTTACATTTACATATTTTTTATTCCATATCTAGTTGTTCAAATTTCTCATTTTCATTATTATTTTCCATCGCATAATTAGTATGCATTATTGAGTTATCTAAAGGTCATGTTTTATCCATTATACATATATATTTATTTATTTTTATTATAAATAATATAATTCTTCCACTATACATTACCCTTAATGGTTACTTTATATCAACATTATTTGGGTTCCATTATCTACTATCACATGAATTCTACAATTATTGACATTCAATGATGTATTACATGGAATAAATTTATTAACATTAAATATTTATATTTATATTGTATTTTCTATTTTAATTTTCCATTAAATAATCATGTATGTATTTATATTACTAATATTTCTAAACCATTTTCCATTGGGACTTGTTTTCCTTGTTTCTTATGAAAATTTAATTGTAGTATACATCGACAATGGTCTTCTTGGACCATGGTTTCTAAAAACAGAGCTCTGTTCTACCCGAATGTGTGTTGTAGACAATTTCTTAATATGAAACTATTAATTCAATGCATTATGCCAAACTAGATAATTGATTCATCACCTGAACCATTCCATGATGCTTCCTCTCTCTCTTATCATAATAGGTTTTTGTGTGGTTAGAGTGTGTATAATATTCATTGGTTACTACCATATTAAATAGTTTCCGGGTCAAGATTTGATTGATACCAATACGGGTATCCTCTACGATGTTATGTATTTCTAGTAATGGAGTAAAATTGTAACACATAATGGGAGTATTCTTCCTTGAATGTTGATTCCCTATTCTTCCCCAGGAGATTAAATGATGTCTCTGAATTCATATTTCTTGGATTTCACTACATTTTTATGTCTTTTTGGATACTACCTTATTTAACAACTAGATATGGATATTCAAGACACAATCATAGGACTCACTAATTTAATTAGACAAATTAACATAGTTCATGATCAGAATCCTCAAGGCTATTCCTGATTGGTGCTTCAACACATTATTAATTTGTGACAAGGGAACATATTCCCTCATAAAAGGTAATTTATTTATATTGGTTCAACTGATACTATAGGATAAACCCCAAAAGACTGAATAGTGCTAAAACAATTACACTAAAATCATCCTAGCTTACTAGGAAAAACATCTTCTTACCTGTTTATATGATAAGGTCATACATTGGCTGGACCCAGCAAACCATGGTGCAAACTTGAATGAGATACTCAGCCAAATGATTCGGTATACTATAGACATGTACTAATTCAGTATAATTTGGAGTATTGTTTATGCAATGCTCTATGAAATACATGATTTCTATCCTCTGTAGTATAAATGGCTGGGTTTTCCTACAAATTCTAAGGGATCAAATTTCCTAATACATTTCATCATCAAAAAATAGTAGTGGCACTAAATAGTTTGGAGTGGAATTAACCACTAATAAGAACCATGATGTATTATACCATCTAAAAAAAATAAACAGTGAAATAATCATTCACTTCACATGTAGGGTAGTCCATTAGTGGGTGGACATTGGGAGCATCTCTTATATATGATTACCTTGGGACACGATGTGTATGAGATAAATTTGAAATCATTGATAGAATATAATATCTCTTGTGACATCAGTTCCTATTTCTCTTTTCCTTGGAAGGATTCAATGTAGATGATGTGGTAGTAGATGAGGGGAATAATAACAAAATATGGTTATGTCAATCCAAAGAAAGAACAAATGGAAAAATTTGAATTGGAAAAAAATTGTTAACCAAATTATTATCACATTTCTATGTCTCGCGACAATAATACCACTACCACTAAAAAAATCCTTCAAATAAGATGACAGGGATAGTAGATACATGATTCACATATGATGGAAAGACTTCCAACATGATCAAGAATCGATTCACATAGAATTTCAACTAATAGATGATCATTATCCATTCTATGATCTTGTGTCTGATGATTCTATGGAATGGGAAATTATCTTCATGGGTTGTAATTACTGCCTCCTATATAATATTTTACTATACAAAATTCATGATTCTATTCTACAATGAGTAGATGGAAAACTTAAGGTCATATGATTCAATGGATTAATAGGTCAAAATTCATCTATATGATCATGAAACTCTTTATGAATAGCCTTGTATTTGGGTTAGATATGAATTATATCATCATGTCAATTCCTCTTGGTCATGTAGTTCCTTACTCCTCTATTTTAATGAGGTTCTAATAGATAAGGATTCACTTAGTGAGGCTCTTAGAGAAAGGGTCTAGTAGGAGAACTGACTCTAATACCTCTAAATGCGCAACCTTGGTCGTCTTTTATTTTGCAGGCCTATTTAGGATATCTGGAAGATGCCACATGTAAGATTAATATCTAATTTGTTTAGAGGCTCCATCTATAAATAGGCCCCTTTCTGAAAAAACCCATAATCCCTCATGGTAGTTATATTTGATATGTCTGTGGAATATTTAATTCTTAAATTTCCTCAAAAACATTTTAGGATGATATTATTAGACAGTGGAATGTCGATTCAATACATGATACCTTTCCACCATTTGAAAATTTATTTGACTCACTCATAAGGCCTTTATTTTCAAATGAAGAGGTCATAAAAAATTTATTTTTTATTGTTCAGATAAAACAGTAGGGAAACTATCTATTAAATTTTTCTAAACTAGGAATGGACCTTATGTGAAAGTTTTTATACTTGAAAAACCAGATTTTTTCTTTATTTTGACAAAACATCACAACTATGTATGCTTTTCTATTCCGAGGTCCCAAATTTTTTTCATCGCTTTGAAATATGGTCCCCATGTTATTTAGTACGTCAAAAATCCAATTGATTAGGGAGAATAATGATTACCAATCTATGTAAATTATGAAAAATTATCCATGAACATTGGGTTTGTCATTCTTTATTGATATGAGATCCACCGGTTATCTTGGAAGGGCCTCAAAAAGATTAGTTAGAGTAGATATCTTGTCAACCAATAATGGTTATTATAAAACCAATAAATATATACATTCTTCAGCACATTGATTTGTCTCAATAAATCTGGTGATAATAAATCCTGGATCCAAATTTAACGAATTGCACTTTTCTAGTAGGTTTATTGACGCATACCATGGTAGCCTTTCATTTCCCTCTAGCAACTTATCTAAATGGAAATATGGGGCTTCCAAGACCAAACATGGAATCCAAACATCAAGGAAAATCTACCCCACTAGGGGAGTGATGATATCTCTTAGGGAATAGCCAAAATATAGGATCCACTTGAATATGATGCCATCTATGACACTTTTTTCCTACAATCGGTGAGATAAAGGATGTTATCAATGGATTTTATTATGCCATCATATAAACATAAATTTTCTCATAAGGATTGATATTCCCATTCATTTTATTTTTTATAACAATATAGATAAAGAATTCCATTAGATTTAATAAAGATTTCATGTTACTAACAAAACTAATGACTAAGGATGAATAATGATGGTTCAACCTAAAAATATATCGAACTTTGATGTAGTTCATCCAAGTCATGTCATTTTTTAGTGCTCGTATTTCGTATCAAATATAGAATGTTTGTAAATAATATAGTTATTAAAATGATAACACAGTTGTGAAATTCATCATTGACGTGTTGGGCATACTTCCACATGATTGGAATGAAATGAATAAAATCAATTACTCCACAACCTCGGATTTATATATATTAAGACATATATTGACTAAATTGGTGGAGAACTATGAGGAGCTAAAAATATTTCTATTGATATGTTTGGAAATGACAATACAAATATGGAATATTATATAACATGAACAATGTGATATCAATCCTCATGGACTACTTCATGGTAGTGTCAGTCTGGTTCGAACTCCTGGTATAAGTTATCCTCCTATTACGGAGGGGGTGATATGTCACCAAGATGATAATGATGAAATACATTTACATTTTTAATATTAGGAATATAATGAATTTTTTTTATTTTAGTAATCCAGAAAAATAATTACAACTGGTCATTTACCCAAACCTCCCAAATTCCCTCTAGATTATACGATAATCATGAATATGGTTAAACTATTCCTCCATTTATAATGTCCATTTTATGGGGAAAAGTTTATTTATTTTGGTTTCAATTTGATGTTATAAATGGTTTTATCAATACAAATTAATCAACCATGATCCTTATATTTGTTAAACATCTTATGTAGTGGTTGATATTTAAGAAAGTGATGTTATCATAGTTGGATTCCTAGATATTAATTTCAAGGCAAGAAATACACTCTCTATCTAAATATATCTTTGGTGGGATTTAGAGATATGGTGGGCCTATGATTCAAAAATTATTATTATGAACTCATATAATTCTACACAAGACAATATAATATTGGGTGAAGGCTCTATCATAAAGTCATATTTCACATTAGAGACCTAGTGGGTGTCGAGGAAAATAACAATGTAGTGGTTCTAATTTTCATACCTACAATGGTAGTAATACCGTCTCATAGTTATTGATAGTTCATAAATGTAGTGTATATTGTTAGCATGAGTAGATCATCGATTATGTTTGGTTGTAATGAATAGAGGACAACTTCATTGGTCATTAAGAGAATGATTACTACCTCAATTATGGTAGAGTAGTGGTGTGCGCAAGACATATTTATTTGTTGTTTATGTAGAATAGAAGACCTCTTCTATGATTTGTAATAACATTACAAGGACCTCTATTTTATATGGAGGTAGTAAATGGTGGAACATTATAATGATATTATATATTTTTGAGATATCCTTTTCTCAAGTTGGTAATGTCATAGGTAGTGCAACCAAATAGAACTAATCATCACATGACAGCCAACAATAGTTATTGGGAAATTAATTTAATGATAAAATCACTCTATTATAAATATTTGGTGTATATGGTTAGTACCAAATACAGGAAAAAACATATCCATGTTATCATTTTTCAATTATCTGGTGGTATAACCTTGTGGTAGAGGGGTCCAAATGAGTTATATGAGATACCCCTTGTAGGCACAATATTGGGACTACCCCCAAAGCTGGGTTCGAGTGTGCTAGAAAAATACTATAGAATTAGCTGTGAATTCCACTGTCTCTCCTCTTATGGGACTATTTTTCTAATGTTAATGAATCTTGGTGAGTTCCATACATGGATTCACATGGGTGGTTTTCGTTGTATTCATGAATCAAACATCCTATAACTCTTCAATGTAGGGAATTTATCCATCAAATCACTCTAGTGATATGATACTGAATATGTTAATCCTCAAAAATGGGTTTCTTGTCCCGTGTGTGTGCCTAGGGAATAATAGTGTCAATTATGAGTTGATGGATGAAATTCATTATTGAACATATCCACAATAGGAATAAAAATTTCATATTAATTCTAGAGTACGATGGAATTTCTCACTAATACATGATGATATCATTGGGTAATATGTGGTGAGGAGAGCCTGTTGATTATGGAAATGATCATGCAGATGTGGTTGTATAGATTTGTGGGATTAGTACATTAACATTTCTCATACCATGGAACCATTAACTGTATGATTACTGGATTCCTATATCTTGAGTTCTGTAGGGATGATGGATTCATCCCTCAGTATATATACACCAATTATAAATCCCACTACATTATTTTTTTCATATATTCTGAAGTACATAAGGTTCCATATTGAGGATGAGGTTTCCTATGTTTTCCATATTCTAACTACACCAATTTATAGGTGATCCTCAAGTTGGGTCCAAATTTTTTATGGTGGGACCTAGAACCACATATTTCGATATTAGAGAATGAATTTCAGATAATTAAAAAAACACATCATGTCCCCATGAGTAAGGTGAAGAGTTTCACATAATGTTCACAATTTATATTGGAAAATGCAAACATCATTAATGTATAGGTTCAATCGAAAATATGATGAATTCCAAAAATATATGTCTTCATTATTAGATAAAAGTTTTTCACCTGAAGATGAAAATGGTGCTTCTAAAACTCTCACTGGTGTCACACATCATGTGTTTTCGTTTCCATGAATTAAAATTTTCTATAAGAAATTTAATCTAATTACACACATCATTGTTGTCATCTCCATCATCAAAATAAGATGATGTATATCTGTTCATCCTTCAATTTATTCCATGCTCGAGATGTCTTCCATATTAGGAACTACCAAGATTATTACTTCTTATTAATGAACATCATTATAGGTTCAATATCAATTTGTCTTTTGGCTCATTACAATATATCAATATCAACACGGCCACCACATTTGGTCTATAGGGCAGCCATGATGGGCACATATGGACATTTCTGATAATTGATTATATTAAGAACCTATAAAGAATATTAATTAGAATAAATATCACATGTCTGGTATCATATGAATGTAACCCTATAATTCTTTAAGGATCATGAAGTAGTTATCTATGGGAGAAGAATATATATATGTGTGTTTACATTAATCAATCCATATTTAATTCATGGGGTAGATATTCAAGTTTAAGGAATTAGTTTTACATATTACAGGGAGGTGAACAATGTTAATTTAATGTGGGTAGATGATGGTATCCCCTTTAATTTATATATTTTACCATATGGATGAAGGTTTAAAACCAAATACAAAACAATTGGGGTCACGTTTATCATCATACAATGAATAATTGGGTTATGGTTTAACATCATGCTATGATAAGATCCGAATTTTCTATTAATATAGATTGAGTGGTTAGGTGTGAATCAATGAGGTAAAATGTAAGACATAGATGTAGGGGTGTTTCATGTTGGATAAAAATCTCATAGAGATGGATGAAAAGGTACTATTGGGAAATTTCATGGGATTTTTCTCTATATGATGAATGAATTCAAACATGAATTGTATATTAAGATTCCAAATGGAGGTAGATTATGTAGTTGTGTCTTATGGAAAGAAAATTTTACATTTCAAGGGAATTTGATTTTTCCTTATTTAGGCTGATCAAGGTGGTGTTCCCCATGAAATATCATTTCATACCTGGTGGGTAGATGCATATTCCCAATTGTTGAAGATCGTGTTGGGGTGTTCCACAGTAGGAACACGACACAGATGGATGCTGGATCTGGATACACTATTGAGATTGATCAGGGAGGTGGATCCGTTAGAGGGATTATTTCACAATTGATTGGTATATTATGACTCCATAATGTGGTGAATCCATGAGGTGAACCCTTTGTAGGTATACTGTCATTAATGTATGTTACCTCACCAAACACAATTGATACAGATCCAGTAGGTGTTCCCCAAGGGGAAAATATATTACACCTTGATGGTTTTTTCAAGAATTATCCTCAATGTGTAATCTTATGTATAATATATAAGATATTGTGATAAAAACCCATGAGAATTGATTTCAATTTTTTTTGTTGTGTGATAGGACCAATAAATTCAGTTTCTTCATTCTGTAAAGAGTTTCATTCCAAAAAAGGAGAATCTATGAGGGATGGGGTGGGGCTTATGTTTCTATGATTCCATTGAAATGTGTCTAATATCCCATGTTTTGGTTGAAGGTGGAATCACATGATAATAGTATATTTGGAATCTTATTTTAAAGACATAGTGTATGTATATAGTTTTACTTTATGTGTTGTGGATGTTGTTGTTCATTTTTTCATCATATCACTATGATGTAATGTTTGGAAACTTTTAGTCATGATATTCAGAAAGGGGGAAACCACAAATTATTAAGCATCAAACTGCTTTTTTTATCTTCTCTATCCTATTACAACAAGGCTTGGAAAATCAAAATATATTTTCTAACATCTCCATTTATGTTAATAATGTTGGATACATGAATGTTTTTTAATTAATGGAATATCATCACGTGCACACCTATATTTTTTTTCAATTAGCATTGGGTAGGGGTTTAGATGAAGGGACCTCCATGATAATTGAATTCTCATTTCGATTGAATCTCATTTTAAGGGGGAATCAAATAATTGTGATCCATCATTAAAACATGTATAATTTAAAGACCTGATAATTCTGTGAAATTTTTAAAAAAAATTCATTGGATTTTTAGTATTCCGAAAAAAATTTCAGTTCTTGATTCCAAGGCCCGGTGTTACCGGAATGAATTTCTGATTTTTTTTTTCAGGTATGTTCAGTAAACGTTCAAGAAAGATTTTATAACTTTTGAACCGGTGATCAGTATTGAAATATGATGGCACCATTGATCTCGTAGTGTTGTTATTCGCTCAAGAATACTTTCACCTCGACTGCAGTTGGTCGAGAATGGAAGATAGTTTTAAGATTTTTAATAAAATTAAATAAAAATAAGTGTGTAGCTTATTTTAATTTTTGGTGGTTAAAACCTCCAAGAGGTGGTTACACGTGGAATCCACCACACCATAACCTCCATTGAGAGGTTATGGTGGTGGGGCCCACCCGCTCATAACCTCCATTGCGAGGATATTTTTTCGGTCGGGACCACCTGGTCTTGTAACCCCACGGAAGCCCCAATTATGTAAAGAAAACATAAAACATCACTTTTCATAATTTTAGCCAACTCTCTTCACAAAATTGAAAATCTTCTTCTCCCTTAATTTTGAATTTCAACCAATTCTACCCCTGTTATTTAAATGAGTAGTCTCTTTTAATTAAACAAAACAATATGTATTTTTGTGCCAACAAATAATTGACATATTCTTCTATTATTTTTCCCTTTCCATTTTGGTGGAGCATAGGGAGAAGAAGAAATCTCCCACGAATAACGCGAATTACACTAGCAACACTTCTTCCTAGGTATTCTACCTTGAACACTTTTAGATGAATAAGCTTGATTTGGGAGTGCAGGACAAATGCATAGAACAAAGAAACAACATCAAAATTTCCACAACATCATCAACGAACAACAATACGAGGCATTAATTTTTTTATGATTGAGTTTAACCCTACGTTCATCTTTGTTTGTTGTGATATTTGAGGCAGATTGTTGCCACCCTAACATGGAGGTTACGAGGCGAACAAACACGCCCTGAACTCCCCCTATTTTTCTTCACATTGTTGAGAATGGTTTTCGCACAACAGCACCACCGGAGGAGCGGGCTGCAGCCAACGAGCCGAGGTAGAGCAATGGCTTCCGGAGGCGATCCCACCCTGAAGAAACTAGAGGAACAAGGCTGACAGGTTTTCGAAAGGGTGTGGCACCGCCATGCCATGTAGAAGAAAGGGCACGACGCTATCACGCCACACATTGGAGAAGGGGGACGTGGTTAGGGTGAGTTGCATTGGTGGAGAAGGAGCGGCCGGCGAAGGTCCCAACACCGGCGGTGCGGAGCGGATGGATACTCGGCCAGCCGAGAGATTTGGGGCCACGCTAGGTCCCGTGTGAGATGGACCGGTGCCACCACAAACCGGTTTGGTTCCACCCTAACGGTTCAACCATTCGGGATTCCAGGGGGTGCACTCCTCCCACCTAGACGTGGCTACGGTGGGCCCCGTAGGGTGCCTCGTGCGGCGACCAAAAGAATAAAAAGAGATGGTTCTTTCGGCACACCTCACATGTGGATTGGACACAGTTGGGATACGTTATGGTTGGTTTGAACCTAAAATCAAATCAGACCCCTGGAATGGAAATGACATTTACTCATAGACCACGTATCCTATTGAGGCAACATCTGTTGCATTGAGACCCCTAAGAGGAGGTGGACCATTAAGATACATCTACATGGAACTTCGAGACAGTTGGGGAATTGACTTATAGCTCATGCAGCGGATCCTCCCTGAGACGAGTGAGCAGTTTACGGAGACCTAGTAGCAGGATGAGCCCTGGTGACTACTGACCTTTCGACTTGGAGGGTTTAGACTTGCCCCGTGGGAAGCGCCTCTGTCTGATGTGGCAGACCCATAGTGGGAGTACCTCTATGTGATGTGGCAGACCCACAGTACATGAGAAGTGTATTATCCTAGCTGACTACAAGGCGGAGCACCTCTCTGTGATATGACAGACCCATAGTGGGGAGCGCCTCTTTGTGAGGCACCATACCCACGATGCTCGATAAGTGGAGTACCAAAACAGTCCAGGATACTGGAAAGTACCACTATGTGATGTGACAGGACCACAGTACTCTATAGAAGAGGAGTAAACCCACAGCTGAGGTTTTGATAGTTTGACTGGGAGTGTTACATGTTACCCCCTAGAATAAAATCCCTATTTTGAGATGAGTCTTTGACTATTGTGTTTTCCTCAAGATAGAGATGGGTTATTATATAACATAGGTATATGTATAGGCATATACCTATGTATTGTTTATCAGTTGATTTCATACTTTTTGTTTATCCATGTTGGATTTTTTGTGACCATGAGGGTCTCGGGGTCCCTACAGGGTATCATTATACTCAAAACTGCACGGTTTATGCCCTCAAATCATTCTGTTGGCTATAGACGATGGAAAATGATGACTGAGGCAGAGATTTGTAGGAATTGACTGTACCAGAGATAGACCCCTCGTAGAGATGGTACACAGAGAGGAAAGATGAATGTGGAGTGCAGAGGAGTCCATCTGTATCTACCTTTCAAGTAGGAACCCCGGAGGATGACCCAATAGCTACTATGCATTTCTTCAGTTGTACTTGCATTCAGTTATACTTGTACTTTCCTATTGGGATTGAATTTCCAACCCCTTTAACTTACCATTAATTCTTCTGTATACAGTTATACTTAGTGCTCTGCTTCTAGTTATGTACTCTGTTGTGTTTATTTTCAGTTATAATGGCAATGCCTTCCCAATATACTAATTTATCCCTTTGCTGCTAGTCTCCAGCACCTGGACTATGGAAGGAGGGCATGTGAATGTCACAATACGGGGACCGGGGGATAGGTTGTGACATATACAAGAATCTCTTCATCGACATAATGAAACATCATGATGTGTCCCATATTCATTCGTTCTGAAACACAACTTTTGGGTTCTGAAGAATTTTTTCCACTCCAATAAAAAAATCACGTTTCTATGAAAACTATAATCATATCTAGGTGTTTCCCCATCATAGACCACACCTATATAATCTAGTATTTAAAACATAGTAACAAATGCATGAACCACTATCATATATGTTGTAATCAACTAGAAAATTCATACATATTATTATATGTCAAATTTGATTCCACAATAAAACCATATAACTTATGATTTCTCGTAACCATGGAGAATATATTTGAATACCTAGAGCTCTAATAAATTGGTAGAGTACTACATAACCTATAGATTCAATTGTATAATTTGAATAAACTCTATATCTTGATCCAAAATTAAATATTAAACATTAAAATAACTAATGAATTGTATTTTATGAACAACTCTTATCAATAAAATGATGTAAATATTGTCAAATGATAACATCCTACAATCAGTTTTTAGATTGATGAATAATTTATGTAGTGAGAACCAAACATCTTTAGAGAGGTGTCTCAACATTAATTATAGAGAACATTTCTTCCATCCATTACTCAATAACAATGGAATCACCTTCAACAAGTAAATTAAAAGCATGGTATTGTTGTAACTCCGATGACCACTATTCTATATAAGGTAAGTATATGAATATCCTTGTATAGTCATCATCATCCAAAAGATACTCTCTCAAAATTGTGAATCAGTTCCGATTTCGAGAATAATCTGAAATGTCACATATGAAAACCCATGTATTTATAACATGATGATTCATGATATATTACATAAATTAACACTATGCCAAACCAAGAAGAACTGGAAGCCTAGAGTTTTTCATAATTATTTACATAGATCATATTCATCATAAATGAATAAAAAAAGATTATTAAAAACATATTTATCATTATTCTAACATTACATTTCCCTTTTAAAATTTCAATGGATATCAATAGGAAATTCCTAAGAAATGGGTGATATATAAAGACCAAAAGGGATTAAAAAAGAATGACATAATGAAATTATAACAAGTTATAGAATATAAATTCTAGTGGTAAATAATAATGGTTATAACAATAATAATTAATAACGGGACATGATATATCATTATATAATAAATTAAAAATTGTAATTTGTATAAAAAAGTAAACATTATATCATAATTATTTTTAGAGGATAAAAGATAATTGTCTTATAATGTTAGATATTTTTGATTTTTGATTATGTTCAATCTTTTCTAACATGCATGATGTCTCATGAGTTTAATAAATTACCAAAATAAATAACTAATTATGAAATTTTGCGTTCAAATGTCGCATTAATATCATGTATATTAATATGTGTGACACATATAACATTAAAATTTTGTACATTTTTCATCATATTTCATGCTATGATTAATGAATACTGGTAAAATACATGTTCTTACACTTCCAATAAAGAATATATAAAAAATATTGAATACACTTTTGTGAAAAATGGATGTAATATAAACATCCGAATTGAATGGATTCAAAAATAGTAGTGATAATTTTTTAGTATTGAATGATATCTAAAATAGTGTTATGAAACAGAAGGTGGAATCTAATTAGTTGTAAGTAAAAAAATAAATTAATGAGGGATATGTAATAAAATAATACAATTTTAAAAATTTGGGATTTAAGAGGAATTTAAAAAATGGCGGTTAATATAATTCATGGCCTGAAAAATCATAGTTTAATTTTAGATGAATATCCCACCATTCAGAATTTGAAATCAATCACATATAAAATGATTGTGATTGAATGAAATAGTAGATAGATAAAGAGGTCCCTTGTCTTAGAGTTTGATTCATAATGAAATATTGGGACTCCATTGATGATTGTAACCACATCAGAATTACATTAGTGATGGGAATTGAGAGTAAATTCATTCATTATTGATTTTTGGTAGAAAGTGGGAGAAATTGTGGGTATATAACTTTATGATGGGATATTTTTATTGAATTAATTATAATTAGATTTTATTAAAAGATAATGTGTATTAGAGGAATTATCTACAATGATTTTTCATTTAAAATAATATTATAAATTGGGTTTATGATCACGAAATACATTATCCATCCATTTTTTTCTTCATTATTTAGGATTTTTTTTCTATTAAATTTTAACAAAAAATCACAGTAATATATTACTTATACATTGGGTAATCTTATCCTACAAGAGAAAATTAATTATGTATAAAATTTAAATTGACATTAATAAAAAAATTATATCATATATTTAAAAATATCAAAAAAAATTACATTATCGAATATAAAAAAAATTAATAATCAATTAAATTGACATACACACATAACTCATAAAAAATATTTTTCTAGAAATGGTGAATCCATGAGTTCATGTGTCCATAATAAGTGGCATATTATTTGTTTTATCATTAAATAATAAATTATTTAGGAAAATAAGGGCCAATAAAATTGAAATCATGATTAAATAATTATTATATCATAAGATTTATTGTATTTCATAAAAACATTATTTTCAAATTGGTACCCAAAAATCAATATTTTTAAAAATCTATCAAAAAATATATCCTAATATATTTATGACATGTTTAGTCCTAAAATGGTATATATTCATTCCATAATAATAATAAAATTTTTAATTTTTAATTTTAAATAAATATAGATTTTTATTGAAATTTATTAATTTAATGGAAAATTAAATACTCTAACCATTATAAAAAGAACATGGGACATTGAGAAAATAAATTTTCATTTATAAAATTTTTATCATTATTTAGTGAATTTTTTTTAATTTTTCATAATCCATATTTTAATTTACTATGTTTATATTCTCTAAAAATTATATAAAATTTCATATTAAACAAACTCAATGATCATTTATACATGTCGGCCTTACAAACAACAATAATAATTGATATTTTTTTTATGAATTTCAATAATTTTGATCAAATACATTAGTTAACATAACATTTTATTTAATACCATATTTCCATAAAAATTAATCATGATACATATTTTTCCTTGCATTGGGATTCTTTCAATATGTCTGGATGTAGATCACGGATCCACTTCATCAAAAAAAATTCACTAAGGAATCCCCTATTCAGATCAACTATTGATGGGGTGGGTGTGGTTAATCGATGCTTCGTTGTGGAATTATCTTGATTTAATCACAGCTAAGACATTCTCATTATCTCCATTATTTCTCAGTTGTGATACATCTTCATTAACTACCCTCATCACCTAATATTTTCAGATCTGGTCTCTCCTACTATGGATCTGAACAGTTATTGGTGGTTTGTTTCATAGAAGATTGTTATCTAATGGATGGTGTCTCTTTGACGTTATACATGGATGGTGATGCATGATGGCCATGTAGTTGTTTAGGTTTTTCAATTATTTTCAGGTATCTCTATTCATCAAATAACATGATGGAACCAATGAGGGGATAATTTGGTTATTAGTTCACATTAAAAGTATGTCAATGGTCTCCTGGTTGACTATTGTGGTGTTCTAGTGATTTGGGTATTCCAAATACTCTCAAGAGTGATTCCTAAGAAATTCATCTGGTTGTTCACTAGTATTTTTTGGATCAGTGATTTCATAGTGATAATATATCTTTGTAATTATTGGTTTTCATTTCAGAAATATGATGTAGTGTAGCTTTTGGCCGGTGTCATTCGGCGGGAGGCCTCGAAAAATAGACGGGTGTGATGACTCCAAGTAGTCTACCATCCATCCTCACTTATATTAGATGGAAAGGTACCTTTCAAGAAATCATATCAATATTTTTACGTCTTATTTCATGTCGTATCTGGTTGATGATGTTGATATTCCATTTCATTGTTTTTTGTGTCGGTAAATCAAAAGAGATAAGTGTTTTTGGGAATCATTCATCTAGTTCACCTTTATATTTCTAAGTCACTTTTAGAGGTTATCATACACATTGTGCCACCAACAATTTGAAAATTATTAGAAGAGGGGGTTACATTTTAGTTGAACTAATATAACAATTACATTGATTGGTGAGGGGTGTTGAATCATTTTGGTTCTTATTTGGTTGTTTGTTTCATTGGAATGCGTAGAATCTATTAGACCTTCATTTATTTTTTATATAAATTCAGTTCTCCATTCCTGTAATGGGTTCCTTCTTTCCAAGTGATAGAATATGATCTATAATTATTATATATAATAAATGTGGATGATCTTATATTTTCTATAAATAAAATTCAATTCAAATTAAATCTTTGATAATTATAAAATTAAAATAGAATATTTTTTTGTGACTATTAATGTCATTATTATAGCAATTTTCTTTGGTGGGATGAATTATGGGGATCATGGTTTCAATAATTTTTATATATTAATGTTTTTATTTTATGTTTGTACTTCCACTTTAATATTAGGATTAATAATTGGAATTTTTATAGAATGAATTTAATGTTCTTAAATAAAATAAATAATATTTTTAGGGTTATTATTATTTGATTTATTACCCCTTCGTAATAAATGTTGAAAAAATTCATATTAATGAATTATTTTCAAAGTTATTATAAAATTAAAATGTATTTTTATGTTATTTTAAATAATCAATCATTATAAAATACGATTTCTATTATTAACATAATTTAATTTTGGAGGCACAAAATTATTCACCCATTAAAAAAATTTCCAAATAAATTATTATTATTATATAAATTTCAGATTCCTTACTATCACATCCCAAGAATAATTATCCTTGTTATTAATCACATCAATGAGTTATTTGGTTTTTTATATTGATGTATTCATCTAGGATAGTGTTTATTCTTTAGAATGGCACATAATAATATATCGAAATTCATAAACATACTTTTAAAAAATACTTCCATTTCTTTTTGGATTATATCATTGGATGAAAAATTAAATCATTATAAATTTAATTCAAAAATATAATTTTAATCAATCATCATGAAATTTTTTTTTAAAATGCAATCTTAGTGATTCATAATCAAATTCTTCAAAATGATTTAATTATAAATCTATTTTGAAATTTCCAAAACATAAAAAAAATTGTATTAATATATACATATATATATTAATTACTCAGATGTCTCCATATTATGAACAAACTATAAAACAATAATTTTATAGATTTTTAAAAAATTAATTGTTTAATTTAAATTATCCTCACCATACATTTCATACATAGTATGATATAATAATCTATTTTTCATGAATCAGCAGTATATAAAAAATGAAAAATGAAATAATCCTGAAACGGTAAAGGTATTGAATGCATCATATTTTATTTTTAATTAAAAATATATTTTGAAAAAAATTTAGAATCCATCCTAGTTTTATTTTAGTATAATCATTGTAAGTATATTTTTTGAAAGAGATAAAAGAGTTGATATTTATTTTCCCCTACCAGATATGAATCTATTTTGAAAAAATATAATTAATACATTAAATTATTTACCAACAACTTTATAATTAATTTATAATCAATATATTTGTTGAATAAATTAAAATTCATATCTCACTTATGAGAAATCAATAAAATCATAAGTAAATAATGAATATAAATTTGAAATTATCCCTCTTATTAAAATCTATAGTGCCCAAATATTTTTTACTATTCTATATTAGAGTCAAACAATTTACCCTATGAATAATATAGTTTTTGTTGTTCTGAGTTTTCTTATACTCTTATCATAATTATGAACTAGGAATCAACAAATTATAATAGAATTTCTTAAAAATAATAAAAATCAAATATCATAAAATTTGTCATTAAATTTATCTATAAAATTAAATATCATTTAATATATTATAGAAATTGAGAATAAACATTCTTTATTAAATGTTACCCATCTTCGAATTCCAAATATAATCTCTTATAGGAATTTTTTCCCTTAATAATATTTTTTATGGAGCAAGGGAAATAATCAAATCATTTCCATTGGTAGTGTCACTAATGGTGTCTTAAAATACCCATTATCATTCATTATTTCCCAGTCAGGTCTATATCAATAAAAAAGTTTTTATTTGTTTCCCAAAATTAATTCATTTATAGAGCCATGTCTACATGTATTATATATGAAGGATTGTATCATTTTCACAATCAACTACTATAAATGATTTTACATGACATTAACTCATTAACTGATGGATTATGGTTCTATAAAAATCCGGATGTACCCATAACTTTCATATCATGTACATGCATAATTTTTCTAGATATTTCAATCAAAATAGATAATTTTTCTTATAATTTAAACCAATGAATATGGAATGTTGGATAAATTCATGAAATTCCAAAAATAAACTCATTATGGATACAAATAGGTGAATAAACTTTATTGATAATGGCTATTAGTAATGAAATCACAAATTTTTGGTGTGGGAATCATAATGACATATCAAAACATAAGGACTATATTAAATGAATAAAAAATTGGTTAATGAGAGAGAAGTTGAATCTCATCACTTTTAATTCAAATGGAAATTATGATGTAAATGTAATACTATAATAAATCATTGTCATTTTTAATTAATATGAATAAGTAAAATATGTTCTTGAATTTAATGTTTTTCATGATTAATCACATTGACGGTATATAGATGTTTATTAAATGGAATAACGATATATAATTTGGTCTCTCATAATTATTATATTAATACTAATGTATGATTTATGAGATCAAAATTATCCATCAAGAGAAATTTAAAATCAAACATTAAAAGTCAATAGGATTCTAAAATGGAAAAGTGGTGAGAGAGGTCCCTTACAAAAGTATGAGGCTTCATAATATTATAGAGGGACAAATTGAACTATAGAAGAAACATTATGAGACTATTGTTAAATTATATGATAAAAAATATATTTTCAGTTTATTTGGTGTGGAAATTTTGGATGAAATATCCATATTTATAATTGAGGAAGGGTGGTTTTATTTTGTTATATAAATATAATTCTGTATTTAAAACAAAATGTTTTCAAATTCCAATAATTCCAAATATAATTATTCAAAATATATGTTTATAATGACGGAACTAGTATTTAAATACATAAAAAAAATTAATGTCTTATGATTTATTTATTTTATGCTTTTACCCATCCACATTAATATACTATGGTGTTTAACCTATACAACAGTAACTCATTTATTACCATAGTAAATTTTTTATATCTATAAATAAAACTAAAATTATTACATATTTTAGAGAATAAAATATGAATAAACAATCCATTTATTTTTATTTTTTCTATAATAATTCAACTAATCGATTATAATGTGATAAGAGTATAATTCAAAAAAACTATTCTTTAGAATAAGTGAAAATTTTTTTTATAAAACTAGTAATGTGTTTATAATTATAATACCTTACGTATTATTTCATTAAATAAGTAAATATCTGTCATTACTATTGGTAAAAAAATTTAAAATAATGATTTGAAAATAATTATATCACACGAGTTATGATATTTCAAAAAAATGATATTTTATTATATACAAAAAGCCATAATTTTTAGAAAATAATGGAAAAATTACAATTAGATAAATATAACATGTTGAGGTGAAAAAATCATTTTATGTTGGAAAAATGATTCTTTATACAAGATAAAATATATATTTAACTAAATATCATTAATTATTTATTTTTGGAATCATCATTAATAAATAAATATCTGGACTGTTATAAAACATACATAAGAATTCATTAAAACATAATGTTAATTTAACTTAATTTTGAATACTATTTCAAGAAACAAAAAATTCTTAGTAATCTCACATGAAAAATATTTCAATGGAATGTGATTAATGTGTATGAAAATAATAAAAAATTTTATTAATTCATCATGATGATTATTTGTATGTCTATACATAACGAACAAAAATTGTGATTACAAGCTATATTATAGAAAAGAAGTCATAATTTTTACATTCATTATTAAATGTAAAATTTAATGATGATGATTATATGATCCTAAAATTAAAATATTACATATTCTACTCATCATTAAATTCAATTTGAGTCATAGTTTATATTCATTTATAATATGAATATTGCATTAACAACTATTTTTTATTTTCATAGTCATGATCAAGTGTTGTATAATTATATGGGATTAAAATGAATGTAATTGTAATACTTCACTTTATTTTTATCTATTATTCATACAATAAAAATATTTAAGTTAACAATAGTAATTTCTTTATTCTAGATTTGACGTTTATAAATAATGAAAATTATTTATTGATTGTTTAAATTATTTGTTTAATGTAACCTTATTAATCATTGTTTTTTAGATCATATCAATACATAATGTTTAATGATATTTTGAAAGTAAAATTTATTTCAACATTCTCATAAGAACTCCTTATAAAATAATTTTTTCATTAAATAAATAAGGGGATTTTTATAGTGTTGTAGTAAATGTTGAACTCCTACATGTAATATTCCTATTTCAATTCACACAACCTGCAAAGTATTCTAATAACAACCTCCAAAACATTTGAATCGAGGCCATTATTGAGAAATATCTCCACATTACTATGAATATAACCCCTATAAAATTATTGTAAAATAATTGAACATAATTAACAAATTAGGATAGGTTCAATCCCTCTTATATAGGATTGATAACATCATTTTCTACTCCAAAAATAAGGAATTTGTGTAATAAACCATCATAATCAACCTAATATACATTCCCTATTTCCAGCTACTATTGTTGGGTTAGGGTCAATTTCTCATATTTCTATAATTTAGGTTCTATTAAATGGATCATAAATAATATGTTATATAATTAAATAATATTTATGCTACAATTTTTACCCAATTATTTTGACTTCCATTTCATTGAGGAATTATAGTTTTCATGTTATATATATATATATCATTGATTAAATACATCCATTTAAAATTACCATGTTATATAATCCAATTATTTTTCTATTTCAATTGGACATTCATGTAACTATGAATGGATTATTTCAATGATTAAATGAATTTTATCACCATTAAAAATTTATTGATGTCCTTAGACCATTTTATTTCAATCTATATCAAATAAATTTCAACAACTAATGTTTATAATCATCTAATAAATGGTCCATTAATCAGAGTGTTATATATTATTATTTAAGGAACCATAATCTTGATATATGGGGAAATTGAATAGTAAATTCTAGATAAATTAAAACAAAAATATTAATCCTCTACTGAAATTAATCATTTGTATAGATACAAATAATCTTGTTAATTCAGAAACATAATTTTGGAGGAAATTAATAGAAGAATGTAAACATCGAATGAAATATATTAGACATATAAATTTCTATTTTCCTATAAATATGATTTTTAT
This sequence comes from Viscum album, assembly GCA_963277665.1. Lineage (NCBI taxonomy): Eukaryota > Viridiplantae > Streptophyta > Magnoliopsida > Santalales > Viscaceae > Viscum > Viscum album. Next base: position 475,541,566 of record OY728147.1, on the reverse strand, counting down.
GTACCTCCATTCCACAATGTTATGAGGGTTAAAAAATAATCCATAAAAATAACAATAATACACTAAAAACATGTGTTTCACCTAACTGTGAAATATTTACAAAGGTAATACGTAAAAACACGAAAAACAAGTCCGATACTAGAAAACATGTATTTTTCAGATATATGTCTAATTGTACCCCATGTATAGGCTTATTACAAAAATATCCACATATTTATATTTAATTGTAGAAAATACCAAAAAATAATTAAAGGTAGATGATGCAATAATAAATCATTGTAATGTCTCAATATATGTTCACTCATAGGTAACTAACCACATTTGGATCCATGGAATCTGGAACACATCCCCATACGTCAGAGGCTATGGAGAAGTGGAGAGTGTATATAGTGGTTTGATGGGTATAATATACCATAATAAACATAGTGGATCAAAGTTTTATAATATATAAATATTGAGTAAACACATAATAATTGAGGAACATGAGAATAAGTGAAAATACAAAATAATATGTAGATAATTAAAATAATAATTGAATAACAACCCCATAACATAAAAATTGATATAAGGGATTACTCCTATAAAAAATAATGTATTAAATTGAAAATATGGAAACATAAATATAAAACATATTGAAAATTATTGTTAAAGGAAATAAATATATTTCTAATAGCATAACATGCATAATATGAGTACACATCTACCATAATCTAGCATTGTACATAAAATCAATCATCCAAATATTGGTGCTTCCCATTTCCATTAAAATTATGAAGGAATTGTATACTAATATAAATTTTAATCCATAATATGGTGTGAATTAAACTCAGTTATCCAACACCAATAGTGTTTAGTATTATCAAACTAATGAATATATAATTAGTTGTGTACATTCATTATGTAAAATGATAGTAAATTAGTAAATATCAATGCATGTCTGTGTTTTAGATGATATTAATGTGTAAAAATTCTTAAAATGACCTATTTGAGAGTTTCTATTAACCTGTGAGATCATATAAATTATATTATATAATAATAAATAATATTTCCTCTTATGGATTTTATCATTTGATATGGATAAATAAACAACTAGAGGAAGTAGGTTGATTTAGTATATTGAAATTTTTTAGCCAATGTATCTGATGACAGTCGAATCATATCTCTTATAAGAGATGAGACAACAAGGTTGAGATTATTTATGTAAAAAGGTAATAACATATTAGGAGATAAGATAAATAGAATGAAGAACAGAATTTTAATTCGCTAATTTCTTTGGGTCCAGGGTTTTGAAAAATTGACAACCAATCTATGTTCCAACCATTTACCAACATTTTATAAATTAAACACCCCCTTTAATGGTCTATTCATAGTTTAAAAAAGCAAACATACATTACACTGATCACTTATGAAATAAATCTATTCTATTTTGAACATTCATGAGGAAACACTCTCGATATATTTCAAAATATTCATATTATCTAGGGGAAGGAATGGTTGATTCAATTATAGATCACTGGTATTGAGGTGATCATAAGAACCATTCATTTTCAAATAACGTTGTGGCTCCATGATTCAAAACAATCCTAAAACATTGCCTATCTTTTGTATAATATAAATATCTGGTTTATTAGAGTAAAAGAAGTGGTTTAAATAGAATTTTAATGGATCTATACCTCTATGAATTTCGTTGAAGTTACAGTTTAGAATTAAATCTTAAAAATAGAACCTAAATGATATAAACATACTTGAAAATGAGGTCTAAAACATATTTCAAAAAATTTCATTAAAAATATACATCAATAGTGGAACCACGATGAATCCCAAATTAACATCAAGAAAATATATATTATATTGAAAATTTTTCTTTTGAATATATAATAATATTCAATTTTTCCTTCAAAAAAATTATTAATTAAAATAGTTTTTAATATATTTATGAAATAAATAAATTTATTCTCCATAAAAAATCTATTTCTTACATTCATTATAAATTACATTAAGTGGAAAATGTAAAGGTGGTTATTTTTTCAATATTATATTTATTAAATCATTAATACATTAATTGATATATATTTAAAATTATTTGTAACATTATAAAAATTCCTTTACAAATTATTGAAAATTGAATAATTATATCCATTATATGAATTATTTCTCATAGTTTTATGGTTCCTAACAAAAAAATACGTGCATTAAATTTTACATACATGACATACATCATGTAATTTATTTACCAGGAGAAATGAGATGGTTGACGTATATATTAATTCTTAAATATTTACATAATAAAAAATAACATTGGGGGTTTTAGTGAGAATGGGCATAAAAATTTGACATACATATTATAATTTAAATGAACTATCGAGTTGAAATTGGGGGTTGTGACAAAAACCTTATGTTTTCAATAACCCTTGACAAAATAGTATATTATATATAATAAAAAATTTCGACCTATAATAACTATAATTACCACAAAATTTTTAATAAAAAAATCCAATGTAATTTACATACACTATAATGATAGAACAAGAGGTGGATATGGAATATGTCTAAAAGAACATTAATTGAATCATGAAATTGAAAAAAATAGTTCACAACATCCATGAATTTGATTTAAAACCACTTATATAAAATATTAATTTCATAATAATAAATTTAATGAAAATATTCATATGTATTACCTTACATATACTTCAATTATAGTCATTTATTATTTAATAATTTATTAATGATTATTTCATTCAACATAAGGGATTGATATTTATTATTCCAAATGGTTTTTGTCATAATGATATCATTGTTTATCATCATTTATATAAGATCATCATTAATATTTAAATAATTATTTCATAATATATTTTTCTATAAAAAATTATATATTCTAATTTTATTACATGAATGTTATAATTATTATTCATGATTTTGAAAATTGTAATGATCACATTTCAGTAGTTTTTAACAAAATAAATCTAAAATATTAATGAATACTACAATATTTATATAACATATAAAGAAACATTATCTAAAAATTATTCACTGATTATATTCTATTAATTTTTTGAGTAGAGTTTGAAAAGAAATTTATGGTAATTATTTTTATCATTGTTCGTATAGGTGGTTAAACCGAAAAAATATGTACTATCTATAATCTATGTGTGAGTGTGGTTCTCCAATTAAGGGATTGATATAAAATAAATATTAAAAAACACTATAATACATTATTCATTTTTTTAATACTATATTTGAATTTTTGTAATAAAATAGATATAGTAATCAAAATTCATAACTTCATGGATGTGGTAGTCCTAACATAAACATATATAATGTCTTAATTTTCAAATGATTTGTAGATGGGTAGGTTGTGGTTTAGTTTTTATAGAATGATAAAAATTATACTAATAAAAATTAAGCCACTAATTACCCTTTTTGAACAATCCTTTTAAGACGGTTATGAAAAATGTAACACGCCATTTATACCGGTGATATTTTTCATGTATGCATCAATATGTTTTCATTTTTATAATAAAATAGTTCTAATGTAAATAATTTTTTTGTTAAATGATATCAAATTTCAATATGATATTAATAACTATGTGGTCATTTTATAATGTATTTGATGGGTTTAGAGTAGATTTATCAATATCAATAGAAAATAAACTAAATTTGTTAAATATGATGAGAATTTGAAATTTTTCTTTAGGAAATTCATGGAAATAAATGTTTAAAATTATTAATGTGGATAATGGAAAATATATGAGTAACATAATTTTTGTTCTTTTAAAATTGGAATATTTTGATGCATTATGAAATTATTAGTGTTGATTTTATTTGGTTTTGGAAACCCATTTTTATTTGTGACAGGAATTTATTTTTTATAAATATTACATACTAATATAAAATAAACACATTTTGTCACAATGAATGTGAATTTAATTATGTGTAATAATATAGATTACATAATTATGGGATGAGAAAAAACTCAAAAAATTATTTATAATTATTAATTTTACACCTATAAATTATTTTACACATTTATAAACTATTTTTACATAAATCTTAATTTAATGTGGTGTTGTCATTTCAAACAATGGGTACTCACTATTATGTACACAATATAAAAAAATATTATTTGATAATTTAGACAATATAATCATATATATAGCATGAATTTTATCGATCATAATTTCTAAAGTCAAGGAAAATTAACATTAATATTATTATAACATACATGAGAAATACATATGTAAATGATGTGTGATTTTATCCACAAAAACTTCATAGAATAAAATTATCAATTTTGTGAGTTTTAATGAAATTTATATGTATATTATTATACATTTATGTTTTATTCTGATCTAATTTAAATTAATATGTAAATTACATTTCAATTAATTCAAATAAAATAAAATTAGTTTTTATATAAATAAATATTTCATATGTCTAAAATAGAATACATCTTTTTTCAGAATTTAATATAATATGGATAAATTAGTAATATTATGTTGTGAATATAAATTTTTAAAAATGAAATGTTTTATATATCTCTGTGAAAATATTTTTATGATAGTGTTATAAAAGATACAATATATGTTTATATTCAATAAATCCTTAAAAAAATTATATTTCATAAATATCAGAAAATATTAATTTAATATAATTAGTGAATTCTGAGTAGAAAAATTACTTTAATTTTTTACAAATTTAATATAATAAGTTTTTAAATTAAACTATTATATGTAATTAGAATATATAATGACAAATTATTTTTATAGAAAAGGATATTTTTTAAATTATTTCTCTTATTATTATATCAAAATTAATAATAATTTATTTAATTCTAATTTATAATTAAATTAAAAAATTATTATATAATCATTATACAATAATATTTTATGTTTCCAAAAATGATGATATATATCACATAGATATTCAATTTCTAAAAATTACATTTTTATGCATAAAAATATATAATTATTTTTTTATCTACAATAATTGTCTCTAATAAATGATTTTACAATTAAAAGGATCTATATTTTTCATTATAACTATACTTTATAATAAATTTTCAAATATTTTTATTAAAAAAATTATTAAAAACATTTGGAAAATTTTAACTTCTATTTATATTATTTTCATTGTAATTGGTATTGTGGTTATTTTCGGTTTTGGTGATTCATTTTAAAAATGTTATTTATAATATTATTTAATTAGTAGAAAATATATACTAAAATCACAGCACATTACACTATTTTCTTAACAAAACCATAATATGTAATTTATTGGATCCAAGGTAAGATATTTACTAATGTTGAGACTGTAATTCCTTGATTAAAAAAGGATCATGATATTGTCCAAGTAATTATTGTTCTACTAACCATTTCAACTAATTTTATTCCCATTTCGGAGTATATTTTTAGAAATATTTATGAATAATGAAACAAATTAAATTATATATTTTTAAATAATATGATAAAAGAATAAATTTTAATTCAATTCGTATTTCCCATTATGGATTTAATGGATCTTGGAGTATATTTTTTGGAGCTATATTTTTAATGGTTGGACAGTCCAATCCTATAGGAATGGTAAACAAAGTGGAATATTTATGTTTTCATGTACATATTGTTAGACAATATGGAATATTTTGGACTTATTTCAATTGATCATATTCCATTATTAGAATATAATACTCCAACTATACTATTAGAGTAATTTCATTCATGTTCCTCTCCAAGAGACATTATTAAAGAAATATCTATTATGGGTCTTGGGAGAGATTTAAAAATATGATGATGGTGTGTGTGATATATTTGAAAATGATGAAATTCCAAATACAGAAGATGTTATTTCCTAATATAATATACAAAATTTTGATGATTGAGTTGGATACAATGTGTTCTGAATTGAATCACCACCCATTGTTTTGGAAATGTTTTTTTAGTGTATGATTAAATCAAAAATATTACATAACATATATGTGGTTTTGAAATGGGTAGGTTGGTTCTACTAAAAATGTATCAAAAACATAGATGTATTGGTTTTGTACCATTTTACACTATTCCAATTAAAGTAAAATGTACGAAATCTATACGACATTATCAACTAGGGTGAGTTGGATAACAAGGTTGACACAAAATTTATAGAGTGTGTGGTTGAAATTATTGATTGGTTGGAGTTTATATATCATGTTTGAATTATTAATTTTGTATGTTTCTTATATGTCCATGTAAATATTCCCCATGTCTACTCTGATTTATATTAATAGACATATGACTGGGACCATCACATGTTTATAAATGTTATATTTGTTTTGGAAAAAAATCATTGAATATAGGGACGGTGTGGTTATAATTGTTTTTTAAATAAATACCATCAATTATATTATATAAAATCTTTAGAAGAATTATTAAGTAAATTTTATTTTTATTTTTGGAAAAATTCACTTAAATATTAATAAATAAATTATAATTTTTCATGAACAGGTGACTGATTAATATTACATCATTAAAGTTATAATTTCATTCATGTGTATATCTTTTTAAAATATATGGATTTATGTATGAGAATTTCTTTTATTTTGTTCCATAATTTTGTATTGAATTTTTGTGGTTAATTACTAAAATACTAAATAATATGATACAGTTGTAAAAAAATTATTATTTTTGTATTGGTTTAGTGTCAGTAGTATAGACATATGGAATATATGTCAAATATTAGAGGTTTAAATAGAACCATTTTTATATATGGATGACTAATCAATGATTGAGTAATTTAAAATATAATTTATGATGTGAAATTATAATAATAATGATAATGGTATTGTTGTATGATATTATAGTGATATTTCGATAATGAATATTTGGAGTTGTTTATTCAACCACAAAACCCATTTTAAAATTATATTACCAAAATAAATAGTCAGTAATGATTTATTGGGAATAAAGTTTATGTTTAAATTATGTTATAATCATTATTACATTGAATATGGATCTAAGAGTGAACATTAAGGTGAGGGTGACACACTATCAAGGACATAAATTCACGCCTTTTTACATTCTTAATTATGTATAACTATTTGCCTTAAATGTAATTTTCATTACTTGTGGGATATTATTAAACTATTTAGTACTAAAAACAATATGATTCAAAAAAATGATGTTTTCATTGTATTATAATGGTGTTTTATTTATTCTCAAATTACTTGTTAATATTTTTTTTGAATTGTGTCGTACATTTCTATGAGAAAAATAATCTATTTTAGATATTTATAATATGAATTATAATAAATCATGATTTCTAAAATAATTATTGAGATTCATATTGTACTCTAAAGGGAAGTAGATTTTGTAACATTTTCATCATTTAATGATATTGTATTGAGTATCATTAATATAGTTTATTATTGTTATGGGTGTATTTAAATCATGTATAATGAAGAAAATAAATTTTTTCCTATCAATTGAAGAAAAATACAGACATCAATGAAAAAAATTCATATATTAATTCTAACATGTGATAAATGTAGAAAGAAACACCAATGTACTTCACTAATGGAAAACATAGTATTTTACAATTATGAAGAAATAGTTCATAAGGATCTTGAATGTAAATGAAATAATTTAAGAAATACAATTTAATAATTTAACCGAAATCTGATGGTAAATTATTAAAACCAATCTCCAAATCAAAATAGAACCTCAAAAAATTGTAGGTGAGGTGATATAATATATTATTATTTGACTACTAAGGATAATGATGATGTTTTCAATTATGAGGTGTCATGTACCATCATGACCATCACCCAAAAAGGTGTACCCCTCCTTGTCTGAGAATGTGAGAAGGGAAATAGTGACCCCCGAGTCCCATATCCTGTAGGCCCTAGGTGGGTGACTAACACCGAGGCTATTGTAAACCAAAAATTGGAGGCATTAGCCTCTAAGAGAACACATGAGATAGAGAGATATAAGATATAAATAAACCAAATACAACTCAGAATATGATATAATATAAATATCAAGTACACATGTTTAATGCCCTGCAAAACTACTACAGATAAAATGTAATACTACGAGTAACAAAGGAAAGTAAAAAAATAGAGACCATGAAGATCGAAAAACTCCATAATCCCCATGTCAGTAGTAATAAACCTGATCTAAAACCTTCTTCAAGTGACCTGAAAAATAGATTATATATACATCGGGAGAGTATAAAAGTATACTTAGTAGGATCCTATGCATAGCCTCTCATTTATAAGTACTAAAAGCACAATAAATCAGTATGAAAAATAATTGAATCTAATTAAACACCTAAACAGTTATACTACTTCCCCACTTGTTTTCCACTTTCCTCAACATCACACTTCCTAGGTATCTCTCTCAAAAAAGGATTTCCTACTGACACCTACGCGAAGCACCACAATATGAACTTCATGAATCACAACCACCACATCCAGATAACCAAGGTATCCAATGAAAATCATGAATCCACAAAATCTTGCATGATGTGTATCCTTCATCGTGTATTAAACCTCAAGAAATTATAACCCATGCACCAAGTAAAGATCCTCATGCCATCCCAAAAAACACATATTAAACTTATAATTGTCCATAAGATACTATATCCAGAATATGTGTGTGTGATTAAATAGAAGACATTACTATCGTCAACACACATATATGGGGAATACATACCACTTTACCTACCAAAACATGTAACTAACAACAGATTAGAGTATGGTCAAAGGGGGTAGTCAGTCATTCATCCTCCCACTAGAATATTGGGGAAAACACCCCTCATGGCACAAAATCCCTAGGGAGTCATTTTCCCTAACTTATGGGGTGGAGGATAATATAGATAAAAACATTATATAATATACAGTATCTCAAAACAACATTATGGGCATAGCCTAGTCTTAGACTCACTTGCAGCTATCGTCTCTCAGAATCCTGATAGAAACTTCTAATACTAGATATCCTATATGAACACAACCATTTAAAGAGATTTCATACATTAATTCATTACCTTTTTATATATTTCTCTTTACATTAAATATTTATTTAAAACATAATTAAACTTTAACAATTCCAAATTATATTACATTTTCATCACACAAATGATTTATTCAATTTAGGCATGACAAAACCAATTCCACACCTTCTCATTAATATTACCTCAGTACTGTAGCACAACAATCTCAAACCCCGTTGGATTACATCATTTATAAAATTATTTATTAATATAATAATAAATCTCCCATATTCCTATGCATTCGATAAAAACATTATAAACTACTAACCATAAGGGGAATCACATGGAGCGTAGTAGAACTACCCTTCTAGTATTTTACACATATATAAAGAGAGAAGACACATCATCCCATGAGAATCTAATAATTTAAATCATGTGGCATACCCCACGCGTCTTAGCCTCTTTTAGAAGGAGGGTAAGTAATAAAATCTACCATGAGAAGTGGGGAATGTGATGTAGAAAAATAACAAATAATATTTAATAAACAAGACATTAATCACATCCATCCAATATCATTATCTCTGATGACATCCCCAACACACACATGTATAAAACAATGCATCACTCCACTCTAGGTTTCAGCTACTACAACAACCAATTGGCCTCCCATCCCCCTCAAATCACAAAATCCATCAAATCTGACATCACAAAACACATATGATGAAAACAAACATCATATCAACTGGGCTCTTGTCCCCTAAACAAAGAATCACAACTTCAAACATTATGAGATCCAAATGAATATATTTACAAAGCACTCGGCCGTATAAGAAGGAGGTAAATTCATAACACTACCAGGCATTATCATCCCTCAAAAAATCTAGTTATTTATTCCTCCTTGAATTAATTTATTTATTATTTGGAGGTTTCATATATGAGAAACCAAAACTGTAAGCTATCACAACTAATTAAACATGAAAAATGAGTGAATTTTATTAACATGTAATTACAAAATCAAACACCAAATTTGTATACATTACATTTAATCTTTACCAAAATAATTAAAATCAATCCCAGTTAACATTAAATACCAATTACCATCATGACTGAATAGTTAAACAATTAAACCATAGATACCACACTATCTAGCAAAACAATGGGAAATGGAATAAAATAAATAAAAATTATTATTCCAGTTCTAATATTTCTTATGTCAATTCCATTGTGATATAGTATGATAATACATGGTAACTCTATAGATTCATGTAGATGAATAAAGAAGCAATGAATACCCTACCTCATAAAGGTTTCAGAAGCAATTTGAACAGACTAACACGACATATCATGTTCACATCTCTGGGAGGAATACATCCTCCCAAGGATGCAGACTCACAACCACACTGGGCAAAACGGAATAAAAGTTTATTAGGAACATGAAGATATCATGTCGTAATATGTAAAGGAGAAATAGAAGGATGTGAACCCAAAAGATCGATGTTATATCATTACTTATCTCGTAGATTGATCGATAATGATTATTATTACATAGAAAACAGTGTGAGCTGGTAAAAGAAGTTCTTCAAGGGGAAATAATCCATATAGTAATGTTTTATTTCACGAATCATATGGGAAGGATCAAAATATTTGAAAGTATCGTACCAGGAATAAAAATTGAAGAATGATCCCATTGAAATGATTTAATTGAGAAGCAGTTTCTAATAAGATGGATTTTCTATTAAAATAAGATCACATTAAACCACACAGTTTGACTATGTAAGGAATCCTAATAATTAATATATTTAATATTAGAATTATGGGATTTTAATCATCCTCAACTCCCTTAAAACAAGGTCTTGAATGCTTTTAATTTTAAATAAATTATTAAATCGGAGAAACTGGAAAATTCTAGAAATATGGAAAATAAAATATGAAACAATATCTTTGAGATAGTATCTATGAGAAATTATATATTTGAAAATTTCATAGAGAAAGTATTCATGAGACAATATTTGTGGCATTGTTTTTGTGTCATAGTTTTTGTGACACTATTTTTCTGACACTGTTTTTGTGACACTGTTTTTCTGAAACCGTTTCTATGACACCGTTTCTGTGACACGGTTTCTGTGACATAGTTTATGTGTCACTGTTTCTGAGACACTGGTTTATTGAAATTATTTCCGTAACACTGCTTCTATGACAACATTTCATGATAAATATCATGAAACATATTTGAATTTTTCAAAAATTTTGGGGACATTTCCCCTTAACCTCATAGAACACATCTTGTAGTAGAATTAAGATATGAAATGAACTTGATAAGTATGTGTCATTACATCAGATACCTTTCAAAACAATCTGGTTCTCAAGAATTCAAAACCAACCAAAAATGAAACAGAAAAGGGTTTCAACCTACCACCCATTGAGAAACCTTTATATAGAGAGAAAATCACAAATGAAACAAAAGAAATCTATCTCATAGAAAACAATGTTCTCCCATCAAAAATGAAATCTTTTACAAGAAAAGTGTTAAAAATAAAACAACTCGATTTACAGATCATGTATCTGCAACTCATGTTCCAAGTTCTATCCCCCATGAAACAGTGACACATCAATACATGATCCTAGGTGATAGAATTATCATGAAAAACATTATCATCATGGTCTTAGATTTTCACAGTCCACTCCTCGAAGGTCGCATAATCATAAATATCGACCTACCCCTAATCGATGATGAGAGACTCATCAAGAAGATAACGATTGAGCTATGTCATATGAAAAACATTTTGTTTCTGACTTAACAACAGGGTAAGTGATATATGATATGACACATCACTAACATGAGCCAAAAATACAAAATGACCAAAAAACCGAGTATAATTCTTACTCCCCTAACCAATCCACCAGTATCCATGAGGGGGAGTCATCTTCAGGAACATGTGATCCAAAATATAAAACTCTAAATGACTCAACCTCTGATTGAAAAATGATTTATGACAATCATGCACTACCTTCATCCTCTGAAAAATCACCTAAACCATCTCTATCATATTCTTCACTATTTCCGGTATAAGAATTGGTGACACTCCAACACCAGTCCAGCACAATGAAGAATTGTAATTTCAATAATATAAGGTTCGAAATGGTACAATACTGATGGTGGAGTGGAAAATATTTTTGTATGAGAACTAAGGAAAGGATAAGTTCCTCATCCATGAACCTCCAAAATATAGGACATAAGAGATCCACATTTCATCAAGAAATCAGATAGTCCTCTCAATGTTATCATTGATCTATGGATGAAAATCTATGGAAAGGTATAAATGGGAACCAAAACAATACTACTGACCTTTCCACATAGTAGATGTAAATTGTGGATCATTATTAGAAATGATCATCCTTGGGACAACATGAAGTCTCTACACCTTTTCCAAAAACTGCCTTGACAAAATATACGCTGAGATTGATTACATTAAAATTATGAATTGGGATTGTTTTGTTAAATGACCAATAACAACCTAAATAGTGTCATGGAATCCATGATCTTGAGGTAAACAAGTAACAAAGTCCATTGGGATGACATCCTACTTCCACTGATGATCATCTAATGGATGGAGCAGACCACTAGGGACACGTTGTTTGAAATTCACCTTCTGGAAGACTAATCATTGAGACAAAAACTCGACAACTACATGATTCAAACCAAGCCACAAAAACTAACTCCTCAAGGCTTGGTATATCATTTTCATGCCAAGATATACAGTTAATGGATAAATATTTAACCCTTTAAGAAATGTCTCACTCATCGTCAATGAACTGGAAACCCATCCCTAATACAACACTCTGTTTTGTTCATCCTCAGAAAAACAATCATGGTCCTCACCATAAGGACAAAGTCTCTCTACACCTCCTCTGATAGATCCCCAATGAGGAATCTTACTCCTGCTGCACTAGGAATGTTTGAACCATAATTTCAAAAATAAAACATATTCCCCAACATCTCCCATATCAAGAGGTAATGCTAAGATTTCTTCCATCACTCTTCAAGTAACATTAGATTGAAACACTACATCACTATATGACATACTGATCAGCACATGAGCAACAAAATACCCCTTACATGGTGTATACAAAATATTGAAGATGTATTCAGATAAGAAATCCAACCAATGTCATTGCCGCAACTTCATGTCATGATGGGAGAAAACATACATCATACTATAATTATCGGTGTGAAAAACATTATTCTCACTAGTGGGGAAATATATCAACTTGTTCAGATAAAACACGATTGATGGAAACAAATGATCATGGGTGGAATAGTTCTTTTCATGGATATGTATCTTACAATAACCCTAAGAAAAAACTAAACTCTTCCCATTAGAACATTACATAACCTCGAATACGACGCATCGCAGAAAACATCCAACTGAACTCACTCTACTTGATGAAAAATAACTGAAGAACATTCCAAATTATCCAATAGATACATCAAAGATTCCTAACATGGATCAGTCCACAAAAACGCCTTTTCATTCCTGGAAAATACTATCAGAGGAGTCTAAACACATGAAAAATCATCTATGAACCTCCAATAGTAGCATACATGACCATGGAAAATTCGCACATATGCCATTGTCATAGGGGATTCCCAAGACAAAAATGATTCTATCTTTAATTTATCCAAAACTACTAACTACGGGGACACCACATTCCCCGTTAAATAACCTTCATGGGACCAAAAATCACTCATTATAAACTTACCAAATAGCTTTTGTTGATGAGAACATAAAAAATTGTGGGCAGACTCACTGAATTCTATTCCACATATGTAGAGTACACATGGATTTGGTCAATGAAAACCTCCACGAACATATCTAAAATCATGAGGAAGAAAGCATTCATCAATCTAATTATCACAGTTGTATTATTCATCGCACAAAACAACATTACAACTAACACATAATGCCCATAATAAAAACGGAAAGCAATCATCATGATATCCTCATCCTTCCCATGCATTTGATGATATCCTGATCAGAAATCAACCTTTTAGAATAATTATTCACCCTTCATTTGATCTAATAAATCAATAATTCGTAGAAGAGGATATCAATTTTTCAATGTCAGACAATTAATGCAAATATAATTGATACAGAACTGCAAACTGCAGTCATCATTTTTAATGAACATAATTGTTGCACCCCATAGTGACACACTCATCCAAACAAAATAGCAACGTAATAGGCCATCATGATATATATGTAGATAGTTTAACTACTAAGGGGTCATTCTATAAGGATACATGGAGATATGATTCACTCTTGGATGTAGGTCATTCCCAAAACATGATCTCTCATCTAGGGGTAATGCTACAACCTCTTCTAGAAGGATAACAGGGTACTCATTTATTACCATGGTAAATTCCAACTGATAAACCTCTGAATAATTCATAATTATCTCATCTATAATGTAGTATAAGTATGAAACTTGGCTCTGACCCATCTATGGGTCTCGCTCACCAACAAACACCACTATCTCTCCCTTTGAATCAAATAAAACCACTTGAATCATTAATAAATCCATGATATCCAGCTTCAAAAACAACATATCAATGCTAAGGATGACATCATATCAATGTACTTGAAACATAGGAAATCTCCCCAATAGTAGTGCTTCCCTTGCACTAGCTCACATTCCATACATACTTCAAACAAGTCTATTCGACCTATTACTAGCATAGTCTACATCATGGTAACATGAAGCTTCTCTACATCAAGTACCGAAGCATAGAAAAATGATGGTGATATAATGGAGTTCTTTGTTCCAGAATCAAATAGTGAATACACCTGAGAAAAAAACCAAAAAATGGTCCTTGAATAACGTTTTTCTCGCATGGTGCTGGAGATGCTAATGCATGAACATGAGCATAACCTCCTCAACAGCCTCTCTTAACCTGATGAACACCACCACCACAGCAGCGGTCAGATATTTGAGTTTTAGGAGCATCATGTGGATGTCTTCTACCTATCCTATTTTCTATCTGATGATCCAATGATAGTGCAACATGTTGCTACTCTGTAACAACATGGTATTTTTTTAGAAGTATTCTTTTTAATTTATTTGATGTCTTTTTTCGTATGATACACCAATATTATATTTCCATATACACAACACCATATTAGCTTTCGGTATATGCTACAATATTCTTGGATCGCGTTAAACACAATGTTATGTTCGTTTGACAGAAGTTATTATACGCAACATTGATTGTGTATATATATATATAAATACATTAAATGTATAAATAAAATATGGTTGGATTATGTTATACACAACAACAAAAGAATCATTCCCAACATGCAACCATGACTTGTCTTGCATTAGAAGCAATCATGACCTTTATCGATATCTTGCATTGTACGCAAGACCGAGTTTCACTAAACAACGATCTGTTGTTAAAATATTATATAAACTAGCCATTGTGATTAGTAATAACCACTTTTTAAAATTTTATAAATTTTATCATTCAACATGAATTCATTTATGGATTCGGAATTTCTAAATTATCCTAGGTTGAATTTTTGGTATTTTTCTGAAAAAATTCAATTTTTTTGATGAATAGTGAAAATGGTGAGTTATTGGTTAAAACTGACTTTTTATTTAAATAACAATTTATTTTATTTAATTTTATTTTAGGTAAAAATTGAAAAAAATACCTATATAAGTTTAATGTGATTGATTGGATTCAATTTATTATAATGGTAGATATATGAACATTTTATAGAACATTTCACCGTCTTTTACCCACCTTATAAGAGCATTTGCAAATTTATATAATACGTACTTTTACCGCTTCTGTGAGTTGAATTTAGAAACTCTGAGAGACACAGTTAATATCAAGGTGTAAAATTTAGTTCAATAAGATAAAAATATTTTTTGGTGAATGGTAGCTTTTTACATTTATTTACAACAGGTAAAAGTAAATATGGTTATTAAGAGTAAAAATGATATTATTATTACCAAAACACATTTCCTAATTCTAATGGATAAGTATAATTCGACCACAAACAACCTTAGAAATAAAATATTAACCTCTTTGGTCCACTTGGATTATATTACGACACTTATTATTAGTTTATTTAAATGGGAGTTAAAAAAGTAAAAATCAAAGTTTAATAAATAATACATTTTTAATATAAAGTTATACATAAGATAAACTAAACAATAATTATTCATTGAAATATAAAATTTTTCATACATAATGTTATTATATTTATATTTTTTAGACATTAACTAATTAAAATTATTTATGAGACAATGATGTTGCCGTAATTACCATATTAATGAAATATTAACATTATTGATATTATAAATACACAAATAAATGTAATTTGAGACTTTTTATGAATTAAACTAATTTTATAGGTTAATATAACATAGTAGTGATGGTTAGATTAATATTTTTTGATTTAAGAATGCTGTTATGAATTTAGAGAAAAAAATACCAAAAATTGTCAAAATTGACAGAAAATAATTTTGAAAACAAATATTATATTATTAATTGATATAATTGTCTTAATGATCTAATGTTCAGCCAAAAGACATATATAATAATGTATATGACATTAATGAACGAATTAGTATTCTATTGGCAGTTTATTGTATGTTTATTATCAATAAATTATAAGAATACATGAAGACACGGTAAAAGTTAAATTATTTAACGTAGAGTTAAATCTAAATGATAAGGTTAAAATGGTAAAATAAACTTGTCTAAAACCTATTGATTGAGAGGATTTCAACACATCCCCACCCTATCCTCGAAATATGACACTTTGGAGCCATTAAAATAGTAATATGAATTTATTATAAATTAATATTATATGTTTTTCTTAAGGGGCCCCTAACCCCTCTTATAAAAGGGCACTCCCCCTTTTCTCTAATTCACAACTCCAAAGCCATTTGGATCGGCCAAACCCTTCCCAAATATGCTCTCAAATGTCCTCTTTTCATCCTAGAGGCCTTACTTATGTCAGAAATACAACCTATGGTTCCCTTTTGATCAAATAAAAAGGTAGAACCCGAGAAAGAAGATATTTGGATAGGAACGAAGCATATCAGATCTAAGGTAAGGGATAATTTTGCAATCTCATTTTTATATGATATTTCATATATGTATGTTTTTACTAGGGATATATTTTTAATCCATGTCCATAAATATGATTTTTATAAAGTGTTTAATATTCTTCCATGTATTTTTAATGTCATGTTTACCCCTCTTTGACTTTTACATTGTGTTATGGAAGGAATGTTTCTTCTGTTTACCAAAGGTGGTACTTTTTGACCTTTCTGTTAAAAGTATGAGTAGAATGTTATTATAACATATATGACATGAACATATTTTTACGGTTTTATTATAACTAATTTTCGTGAACCTTTTACTATAATATTTCCTGAATATTTTCAAAAAATCCTTTTATTTTAAAATTACCTGTCATTTTGTGAAAAGAAAATTATTTTGAAGAAGAAAGGATAATTTACTCAAGAAAATATTTCATGTGTTTAATCAAAATCATTTTCCATCTATGATGACATTATTTCATTTCTTTATCTTTCATGTATAATCTCTATATGACATACATGGTTTCACTTTTCTTTTGATTAAATGATATCCATTTGTTTTATATGGATTATGTTATAATGGGATGAGGTTTTTGAAATACATTTTTTTCTTAGGGATATGATGAATGATTTATGTATATGTTTTGGCACACGTAATAATGATTTCATTATAAGATGGGTGGGACCTATATCTCCCTCCAATGCATTGGGTAATGATTTATATCTCATGATATAGACATTTCTGTAACGAGATGAAAATCTGATATTGTAATACTAGGCTGGAATTGTAGGTATACCCGATTAAGTAATGGCCATTGTCCATTAATATGGCATTGGAAAATATTCTTTGTCTACTATGTAAATCATATCATGTGCAAAACGGTTTTCAACAATAAATGTTTTATTCCCATGCTATTTTATCATTATTGAAGTTCCATTATTATACATGCCTTAAGTACTTCCAAGATTTATGCCATCACTCAAGATCTTTATGTTTAAACATTATGATCATTTTTAAGTCCAAATGTATATTGGTTGCTTTATATTCTCCATGATTAACCTTAATGAGCATTTGAGCTCACCCTTTTTACGTTTTCTTTTCGCCAGTATATAAAGAAAGTTTTAGTTACGAAAAAAAGCAAAGAACTTTATGGGAGAAGTTGAAAATATTTCACCATGATTACTAGAGTATGTTCTGTGTTTCCAATGACACTAAACTATTATGGTCCTTGGGTGTCTGTTTTTTGTTATATATTAAGTATTCTGCAAGTGTAATGTAATGTACACATACGTCATGTTTGGGTCTCCATAGTTTGTATTAGATCAATGGAGGAAGGAAGGAATCCAATCCTTCAAAACTCTCATGTGTGAGCATTCGACAAAGCATGCGTCTCTTCCCAAGGGCTTCATGAGGAAATTGAAGCTGTTGGGGATGGTGGTTTGTCCCGCCCAGGGGGTGTATCCACCAGAGGAGTGCTCTAATCGGTATAAATTCAAGTCCACTAGATAATAGTCATGACCACAACAGTTTGTATCAGAGGAATGGTTTATTTAACCTTTGGAAACAAGGATGTGAAAACTGTAGAGAGATCCCTTGAAATATTTCTATGGTATCTAGGGATGTCTCTAAGGTTTAGTATAACTGTTGGTTATAGTCGTAGAATTATGTTGATGATCTTGAATAACCATGTGTGAACCTAAGGTGTCATAGATTAAAGAATGTGTGATAAGTTAGACATCCCATAAGTGACTTTAAATTTTTTTTGTGGATCCTCATTATTTTAACTATTTCTTACACTATGGTATCAAGTTTTAGTCAATCGAGGGAAGGAGAAGGAATTCAGTTAACATTGATTCCGATGGAAAAATTGGTGACTGTGATCAACCAAATTTTATAATTCTTAGAGAGAAAGATATTATGATTATGCTGAATCACACATCACAATATACGATTAACAAGCTGAACTTTTGTGGTATTCCTACATCATCAAATAAGAGGAAGATAAACATCTATGCATTTTCTCATGGAGAGGAACACAGAGAAATAAAGATGAATATTTCTAAATACCAAGAATAAGGGAAGAGGATCCTTGAGGAATACCTCATATGTAGGGGAAGATGTTATCTCTCTAGAGAAAAGGGTCATAGAATGATATAATGTTATAGAGTTCAATGTCTTATCTATGGAAAACATGGGAATTATCCAACTCAATGCCATGAACTAAGTGGTTACATATAAATAGAGAAAGTAACTATTCTATTCCAATCATCAAATAGGAAGGATTGAAGGGCTTGTATTGGAATTCAAGATCAATGTTCTTGAGGTACTGTTATGGTATATTTATATATTTGTGTAATGGTTCATTTTGGTTTTCCATAAGAATATGGTATTGGTAACCATGAAAAGTGATTGAAATATTTTTTTAAATAAGATGATATCCTCAAAATGAATGGATATGAAGAAAATAATATTTCTGATACTATTAATGAGTACATGACTGATATAAGGACAAGGTGACATCATGGTTTGCGTATATAGAAATTTAGTGATTTTGGAATATTAAAAGAGATAACTTTTGATTGCATTTATGTTCTAAATAAGGTTCTATGGTAATTCATGTTGCAAGAGAATAAAATATTAAGGTATTCGAATCTTTGGAATGTGACCAACAAGATATATCTTATGGGGAAAAATAATAGTATTCACATGCTTGGTTGATAAAATTTCTAGTAATCGTTGCCTTTATAATATAAGCATGGGTAGAAGTATTTTGGATAAGACTAAAGATTTGAAATGGTTTTTTTTGACATATGATAATATTGTTTAAGGATAAAACATTTTTTTGATATTACTTATGGAATGTTATAATAGTGTAGTCGTAGAAAAAGGACAGCCTACAGGATGGGTGACAACCTGTCATGTCAGAAATGGTTACGGGAATTGAACCCACAACCTAAGTGAGGCATGCCATTATCACATACCACTGGCCTACATGAAGTCCTTGGTTAGTAGAAACTAGTTTTATTTTAATATGAGTTATGATAGATGAAGTATAAGTCCATTTTAGGAACCATATATAATTAATCTAACCATTGATGGACTTCTGTATAAAAATATTCCTAAACTTATGTTGAGACAGATGGAATGACCTGTCATTTTATTGCATGATCTACTAACACTTCATGAAATACAAATTTAGCTCCATTTCATTAAGCGATAAAGTTGAAATGTTTAAAGGCACAAAAAATAGTGATATTGTACAAAACTCAAGTAAGTATTTCTTTTAATTCAAAAATTCTTCAGCATTAGGGAAATGATCTTGAAAACCAAAAATGATGTCCCAGAACTCTCATATCTGATGAATCAGATGGTACTTTAGATCATCACAAATTTATTTCTTTGTGATTATTGGCGTTTTCATATCCATGTTCTCTACCACTCTCCATCAGAACATGATGGTTATATTTCTCTTCCATATCCTTGTTTTTTACTATGTTATGTTATCTGGAAACCCAGTGAAGAGATACTTTGGGTATCTTTTATGTTTATAATGTTGATTTTTAAAATGAGGTTTTAGTGTTTATTTATATGATGTTGGTTTCTATGAAAGAAACATTCATGTAGAAAACCATTTATAACCCTGATGAATTTCGAGGGAGAAATTCATTATAATAGTTGTAGAATGTAACACCACCCGATTTTATGAGAATTGTTCCTTTTAATTTATCTGATGTCATGTTTTTTATGCTACACCAATATTATCTTGCACTATACACAACACCATATTAGCTTGTAGTATACACGACACTATTTTTTGTATCGTGTTACACTCAATTTCAAGTTCATTTGATAGAAGTTATTCTACACAACATTTAGTGTGTGTATATATATAAATATATATATTCAATGTATAAATGAAATTTGGTTGGATTTTGTAATACGCAACAAAAAAGGAATATTTCGTTACACACACCCATAACTTGGCTTCCATTACACTCAATCGCGGCCTTCGTCGATAGCTTGCATTGTAAGCAATACCAAGTTTCACTAAAAAACAATATGTTATTAAAATATTATATAAACTAGTCAATACAAATTGTAATATCCACTTTTAAACACATTATAAATTATATCTTTTGAAATGGACTTTATTTTTTGATTTGGAATATTGAAATTAGCCTAGGGTGAATTTTTGGTGTTTTTCTAAAAACATTAAATTTTTTATGAATAATGAAAACAATGAGTTATTGGTTAAAACCGAATTTTAATTTCAATAATAATTTATTTTATTTAAATTTATTAATGGTCAAAATAACACATAATACATATATAAGTTCAATTTAATTCATTAGAGTAAATTTAAAATAATTTGAGATAAATAAAAAATTTATAGAACTTTTCATCGTCTTTTACCCACCAACTAGGAACATTTGAAAATTTACATAAATCATAATTTTTCCGCTTCTATGAGTTGAAATTCGAAAATATGGGAGACATGGTTAATATCATGTTGTTAAATGTGGTTCAATAACATAAAAATAATTTTTGGTGAATATGAACTTTTTACTTTTATTTAACACGGTTAAAAGTAAATATGGTAATTATGGGTAGCAATGATATTATTACTACCCTAAAACATGACCTAATTCGATTTTATATGTATAATTCGACCAAAATCAACATTATGAATAAAATATGAACCTATCTGGTCTACTTGGATTTGATTAGGAAACTTATTATTATTTAATTTAAAGAAGAGTTAAAATAGTTAAAATCAATGTATAATTACATAATCATTTTTAATATTAAGATATATATATATATAAGATAAATTTCACAATAAATATTCATTATAAAGATAAAATTATTTTCTATATAATAGTGTTTTATTTATATTTATTAGTCATTAACTAATTC
The DNA here is from genome assembly GCA_963277665.1 of Viscum album. Classification (NCBI taxonomy): domain Eukaryota; kingdom Viridiplantae; phylum Streptophyta; class Magnoliopsida; order Santalales; family Viscaceae; genus Viscum; species Viscum album. The sequence goes on along the minus strand of OY728147.1, from coordinate 475,519,560 downwards.
AGTTTATTAATAACACAATTACCTTACTAATGAAATATTAACATAATTGATATTATTAATAACCAAATAAATGTAATTTGAGAGTTTTTATGAATTACATTAATTTTATAGGTTAACATAACTTATTAGTGTTGGTTATATTATTTTTTTTTTGAAGTAATAAAGCTGTTATGAATTTAGAGAAAACAAAATAACAAAGAGTATCAAAATTGACATAAGAGTGTTTTTAAAACAAACATTATATTATTAATTGATATAACTATCTTAATGATGTAACGTTCTTCCAAAACACTTATTTAATAATATATACGGCATTAATGAGCCAATTAAGGTTTTATTGGCAGTTTATAGTATGTTTACTAACCATATAGTGTAAGAATACAAGAATACATGGTAAAAGTCCAATTATTTGACTTAGATTTAAATCTAAATGATAATATTAAAATGGTAACCTAAACTTTTCTAAAACCTATTGGTTGATGGGATATCAACCAATTCCAACCCTTTCCATGAAATAAGACACTTCAGAGCCATTAAAAATCAAATATGGATTTATTATAAAATAATATTTTATGTTTTTTCTAAGGTCCCCCTCACCCCTCTTTTAAAATGGAGCTCCACCTTCTCTCTAATTCACACCTCCAAATCCATTTGGATCGGCCAAACCCTACCCAATTACCCTATAAAATTTCCACAATTCATCCTAGAGGAATTAAATAAGTCATAAAGCCAACCAACTGAGGCATTTTGAACCAATCAAAAGGAAGAACCCGAAGAATAGGAGGTTTGGATACGTACGAAGAATATCAGATCCAAGGTAAGGGATAATTTTGAAATCACATTTTTATCCGAGATTTATTAAACATAAGTATATAATGGTGTTATATTTTTCATCCATGTCCATAAAAATGTTTTTCATAAAGTTTTTAATATTCTTCCATGTATGTTTAAAGTCATGTTTACCCCTCTTTGACTATTACATTGTGTTATGGAAGGATTCTTTCTTTTTTTACCATACGTGGTACGTTTTGACCATTCCGTTAAATTTATGAGGAGAATTATTTTTTAACTTATATGAAATGAGGTAATTTTTACGGTTTTATAAAGCCTAATATTCATGAACCTTCCTCTATAAGATTTCGTGACTATATTCAACAAAATCCTTTCTTCTAAAATTGCATGGGATTTTGTGATAAGAAAATGATTTAGAAGAAGAAAGGATATTTTACTCAAGAATTCAGTTCAACTATTTCATAAAAATCATTTTCCATATAAGATGACATTATTTCATATGTCTATGTTTCATGTATAATGACTCTATGATTTTCATGGTTCCTCATTTCTTATGATGAATTGATATATATTTGTCTTACATTGATTATGTTATGAGGGGATGATTTTTATGAAACTCATTTCATTTGTTGGGTTATGATGAATGATTTATGTTTATGTTGTGGCACACGTAATAATGATTTCATTATGAGATCGGTGGGACCTATATCTCCCTCCAATGCATTGGGTAATGTTTTATATCTATTGAGATAGACATGGATGTAATGACAAGTAAATCTGGTACAGTAATAAAGGGATGGAACGGTAGGTATACCTAATCCAGTAATGGAATTTCTCTCCTAAATGGTATTGAATGTAATGACTTAGATACTTTGGAAATAATATCATGTGATTAATGGATTTCCACGATTACATGTTCTATTCCCAAGATATTTTATCGTGATTGTTGTTTCCTTATGATATATGCCTTACATAAATCCAAGATTAATGTCATTACTCACGATTTTGATGATTAAACATTATGTTCATGTTTTTAAGTTCAAATGTATATGGGTTTTTTTATTTTCTCCATGCATACCCTTATCGAGAATTTGAGGTCACCCTATTTATGTTTTATTTTCCCCAGTATATAAAGAAAGGTTTAGGTAATAAAAAAATGGATGATCATTATAGGAGATGTTGAAGATCATTCAACATGATTAGAAGTGTTTGTTCCATGTTTCCAAAGAGACTAAACTATTGCTATCCTTAGGTGTCTTCTTTTTTGTTATGTATTATGTATTCCCAAAACGTAATGCAATGTACTTGTACATCATGTTTTGGTCTCTACATAATACCTCGGCTGGATATTCCCCAATAGAGGAACCTTGAGTGGAATAACTAATGTCTGATGACGGGTCTGAAATTTGAGGCACTTTCGCTACTAATGAACTCACCCTACACAATTTAATACTACTGAAAAAAATGTGAGTCAGATTGCTGGATTTCAATTCACAAAAGTGGTAAAATATCATTTAAATGAAAAATTTAGTTTTTGAACTACTACTTAGTGGTTTCACTATTCATCAAAAAATGATTTTTTTCCCAAAAATCAGAAAATTCACCATAAAATAAAATTTATATTCATAAATAAGAAAAAATTACTTTTTATCAAATTCAAAACATCAATTTTTAATTAATTAATTTTATATTTAATTTCCATTTTCAAAACAAAAAGCGTGTTTTTAAAAATAATAATTATCAAAATATTGACACTTGTTTTTCTCCAATTTCAAAATGAAATTACATCCAAGGAACAACATTGGAATAAATGTTAAAAATATAATCTATTTATACTTTAACTCAAATTATAAATTTAATCATACATAATTATAAATTAGATTACAATGAGGTTTTGAATTAAAATACTTCATTTTTCACTATAAATTAAAAAATGAACATTATCAGAATAATACCAAAAAATAACACAAAGTAAATTTCTATGTCCCAGTTATATAGAAAAATTTCAAATTTTTAAATAGAACATATAAGAGTGAGAAAAACTAGATTTAATATGGGTTGTAATCAAAAGGAGGTAAATCAACCTTTTAAATAATAATTCTATATTTATGCATAAAATGAGATTATTTCCTATTTTGATCCACTAAAATTTATTGGATAAATGTAAAAATATTTATAAATTATGTATAGTCATATTTTAGTTACTTCTGTTCATTCCATACAATACAACAACTTGGTGTTAACTAACATTTAAGATAATAATCTTATATTTTTAGTGTGCAATGTAAGATTTCAAAGAAACTCCTTGTCACATATCGGGTATGCTATCTAAGTTAGTAACCCCTTTAAAGTAATATTAATATTTAAATCAAAAATATTAATAAATATGAACAATTTATTATTCTTTATGTACTTGGTATGTTACATCTTTCCCCCCTTTTGGAAATTGTGTTCTCACAATTTTATTCATTTATCAAATAAATGGTGGTATTTTCCCTCATATCACTTTCTTATTCCCACATTGCCTCTTCAACCATATTTTTTTTCCACAAAACCATTAATTGGTAATTATACTTTTCCAACAACACTAGCTATTGATGTTCAAGAATCTATACTGGTTGTTCTTCATATGAGAGGTTCTCCTCCAACTGAACTACCACTAGACTCTAAACACGATATGAATTTGGCATATACTTTCTCAACATTGAATCATGAAAAAAAATTTATACCTAGGAGAAAAAATGACGTAAAGACACTATATATGAAATTGATCCAGCATTATCAAGGATTTCATATGATCTAATGAACCTCAGACTAAACATTTTAATCTTACCAAAACAAATCACAATTTCCTATGGAGAAACGTTGAGAAAAACATGACCACCTACCTTAAAAGAATGACCCTTCATCATGTTATTAGAATAACATTTCTTACGAATCAATGTTATTCTAATGTTCTTCTGAATCAACTAATCATTTGCTACAATATCTTCTACCAATTCTGGTCACATCAGCTTCCATTCCCCTACTTCCTCCCAAAAAGCAGAAGATCGACACCGCTTCCCATATAATGAATCAAACAGATCCATCTGTATACTAGAATGAAAACATTTATTATAAGAATATTCAACCATAAAATGATTTTGGCCCCAAAATCCCTGATAATCCATCAAAAAAGCACCTAACATATATTCCATTGTCTAAATTATTCATTCTGACTGACCATATGATTGAGGATGAAAAGCTATACTGAAATTTAATTCAGTACCCAATGACATCTTAAGGCCTTTACAAAAGATGGAAGTAACCTATGATCACTATCAGATACAATAGAGAGGGGAACTATATGCAACCTTACTATGTCCTTAACATACTATCGATAAAGTTTATCTATAGATGAAGTTTCTCAAATTGGAAGGAAGTGAGCATATTTAGTCAACAGATCAATAATAACCCAGATTTAATTATTTCCTCAAGATGTCCTACATTATCCCACACCAATGTATTTTGTTATAATTTCCCATTACCACTCTAACACCGATAAAGACTTAATCATCCATTTTGGTAACTATCGAACTTCTTTAAATTGATGACAAGTTAAACACTTCACCGTAAAGTCAAAAATAATTTTCTTCATTCCATCCCACCAATAATACTCTAGAAGATCTATTTACTTATTAGTACTTCTAGGATGAACTGAAAATAGAGAACTATGAGATTCACATAACCACTCATTCTTCAACAGGGAATCACTTGGCCCACACAATCTCTTCCAAAATCTCAAAACACAATCATTATTAATGTTAAATTCATGAAACATACACTTCTGAACCTACTCTACCATTTTCTACAACTCTCTGTCATCCTACTGCGCTTCCTTAATTCTGTCTGATAGAGATGATCTCACTAATAACTGAATCAAAACCAATGAACATCATGTGTCACGACACGTCTCCCAAGGCCCATGCCATGACTACCCCAAGCCCACCTTGCCTAGGCCAGGGGATGGTGACTAGCACTAAAATGTGTATTCCACAAAACTGGGAAGGCATTGCATTTATAACCTATAAGCACACACAACCATGCACACAAAAAGATATGAACACAAGTCAATTATATAGAAAAAAGAGTGTTGAAAGTAAAAAGTGGGACTGAATACAAGCCCGACTATAAATATACAAGTACAAATGATATAGAAAACAACTAAAAAAAGTGAAATGATAGATACTAGATCATCCTTAGAGGTTCCTACTAGAAGGGAAGGTACGTATCTCCTTCTCAGCACTCTACCTCCACCCATCTCCTCTGCGTATCGACACGCCGTATGGTCCACCTCTGGGAACCATCCAGTTCGGGTACTCTCAGCCTCAGTCGGCAATGTCTATCATCTACTTCCTACACAACAAGATACAGGCATAGCCCAGGCATGGGAGAGTATAAAGATACTTAGTAGGGACCCCGACACCTCACGATCCCAAAAAAACCACAAAGGATAATCCAAAAGGTATGAAATCAACAGATATCCCTACTTAGGTATATGCTCATACATATAACAATGTTATCATGTAATTCATCTCAATCCTTAGTAAAACATAGAGGTACTCATTTATCTCACACTAGGATTTATTCTAGGGGTATTATGAAGTAAAATAATCAATCACATCGTCGAACTACTCGGCTGGTGGAGAACTCATCCTCAATCAAGAACAGTGGGTATGCCGTGTCACACAGAGGTGCTTCCCACAAACCATGGACAACCGAGGTACTCCACCTATTGAGTACCATGAGTCTGCCATGTCATTGGATGAAAAATTAAATCATTATAAATTTAATTCAAAAATATAATTTTAATCAATCATCATGAAAAAGTTTTTTAAAATGCAATCTTAGTGATTCATAATCAAATACTTCAAAATGATTTAATTATAAATCTATTTTGAAATTTCCAAAACATAAAAAAAATTGTATTAATATATACATATATATATTAATTACTCAGATGTCTCCATATTATGAACAAACTATAAAACAATAATTTTATAGATTTTTAAAAAATTAATTGTTTAATTTAAATTATCCTCACCATACATTTCATACATAGTATGATATAATAATCTATTTTTCATGAATCAGCAGTATATAAAAAATGAAAAATGAAATAATCCTGAAACGGTAAAGGTATTGAATGCATCATATTTTATTTTTAATTAAAAATATATTTTGAAAAAAATTTAGAATCCATCCTAGTTTTATTTTAGTATAATCATTGTAAGTATATTTTTTGAAAGAGATAAAAGAGTTGATATTTATTTTCCCCTACCAGATATGAATCTATTTTGAAAAAATATAATTAATACATTAAATTATTTACCAACAACTTTATAATTAATTTATAATCAATATATTTGTTGAATAAATTAAAATTCATATCTCACTTATGAGAAATCAATAAAATCATAAGTAAATAATGAATATAAATTTGAAATTATCCCTCTTATTAAAATCTATAGTGCCCAAATATTTTTTACTATTCTATATTAGAGTCAAACAATTTACCCTATGAATAATATAGTTTTTGTTGTTCTGAGTTTTCTTATACTCTTATCATAATTATGAACTAGGAATCAACAAATTATAATAGAATTTCTTAAAAATAATAAAAATCAAATATCATAAAATTTGTCATTAAATTTATCTATAAAATTAAATATCATTTAATATATTATAGAAATTGAGAATAAACATTCTTTATTAAATGTTACCCATCTTCGAATTCCAAATATAATCTCTTATAGGAATTTTTTCCCTTAATAATATTTTTTATGGAGCAAGGGAAATAATCAAATCATTTCCATTGGTAGTGTCACTAATGGTGTCTTAAAATACCCATTATCATTCATTATTTCCCAGTCAAGTCTATATCAATAAAAAAGTTTTTATTTGTTTCCCAAAATTAATTCATTTATAGAGCCATGTCTACATGTATTATATATGAAGGATTGTATCATTTTCACAATCAACTACTATAAATGATTTTACATGACATTAACTCATTAACTGATGGATTATGGTTCTATAAAAATCCGGATGTACCCATAACTTTCATATCATGTACATGCATAATTTTTCTAGATATTTCAATCAAAATAGATAATTTTTCTTATAATTTAAACCAATGAATATGGAATGTTGGATAAATTCATGAAATTCCAAAAATAAACTCATTATGGATACAAATAGGTGAATAAACTTTATTGATAATGGCTATTAGTAATGAAATCACAAATTTTTGGTGTGGGAATCATAATGACATATCAAAACATAAGGACTATATTAAATGAATAAAAAATTGGTTAATGAGAGAGAAGTTGAATCTCATCACTTTTAATTCAAATGGAAATTATGATGTAAATGTAATACTATAATAAATCATTGTCATTTTTAATTAATATGAATAAGTAAAATATGTTCTTGAATTTAATGTTTTTCATGATTAATCACATTGACGGTATATAGATGTTTATTAAATGGAATAACGATATATAATTTGGTCTCTCATAATTATTATATTAATACTAATGTATGATTTATGAGATCAAAATTATCCATCAAGAGAAATTTAAAATCAAACATTAAAAGTCAATAGGATTCTAAAATGGAAAAGTGGTGAGAGAGGTCCCTTACAAAAGTATGAGGCTTCATAATATTATAGAGGGACAAATTGAACTATAGAAGAAACATTATGAGACTATTGTTAAATTATATGATAAAAAATATATTTTCAGTTTATTTGGTGTGGAAATTTTGGATGAAATATCCATATTTATAATTGAGGAAGGGTGGTTTTATTTTGTTATATAAATATAATTCTGTATTTAAAACAAAATGTTTTCAAATTCCAATAATTCCAAATATAATTATTCAAAATATATGTTTATAATGACGGAACTAGTATTTAAATACATAAAAAAAATTAATGTCTTATGATTTATTTATTTTATGCTTTTACCCATCCACATTAATATACTATGGTGTTTAACCTATACAACAGTAACTCATTTATTACCATAGTAAATTTTTTATATCTATAAATAAAACTAAAATTATTACATATTTTAGAGAATAAAATATGAATAAACAATCCATTTATTTTTATTTTTTCTATAATAATTCAACTAATCGATTATAATGTGATAAGAGTATAATTCAAAAAAACTATTCTTTAGAATAAGTGAAGGATTTTTTTTATAAAACTAGTAATGTGTTTATAATTATAATACCTTACGTATTATTTCATTAAATAAGTAAATATCTGTCATTACTATTGGTAAAAAAATTTAAAATAATGATTTGATAATAATTATATCACACGAGTTATGATATTTCAAAAAAATGATATTTTATTATATACAAAAAGCCATAATTTTTAGAAAATAATGGAAAAATTACAATTAGATAAATATAACATGTTGAGGTGAAAAAATAATTTTATGTTGGAAAAATGATTCTTTATACAAGATAAAATATATATTTAACTAAATATCATTAATTATTTATTTTTGGAATCATCATTAATAAATAAATATCTGGACTGTTATAAAACATACATAAGAATTCATTAAAACATAATGTTAATTTAACTTAATTTTGAATACTATTTCAAGAAACAAAAAATTCTTAGTAATCTCACATGAAAAATATTTCAATGGAATGTGATTAATGTGTATGAAAATAATAAAAATTTTTATTAATTCATCATGATGATTATTTGTATGTCTATACATAACGAACAAAAATTGTGATTACAAGCTATATTATAGAAAAGAAGTCATAATTTTTACATTCATTATTAAATGTAAAATTTAATGATGATGATTATATGATCCTAAAATTAAAATATTACATATTCTACTCATCATTAAATTCAATTTGAGTCATAGTTTATATTCATTTATAATATGAATATTGTATTAACAACTATTTTTTATTTTCATAGTCATGATCAAGTGTTGTATAATTATATGGGATTAAAATGAATGTAATTGTAATACTTCACTATATTTTTATCTATTATTCATACAATAAAAATATTTAAGTTAACAATAGTAATTTCTTTATTCTAGATTTGACGTTTATAAATAATGAAAATTATTTATTGATTGTTTAAATTATTTGTTTAATGTAACCTTATTAATCATTGTTTTTTAGATCATATCAATACATAATGTTTAATGATATTTTGAAAGTAAAATTTATTTCAACATTCTCATAAGAACTCCTTATAAAATAATTTTTTCATTAAATAAATAAGGGGATTTTTATAGTGTTGTAGTAAATGTTGAACTCCTACATGTAATATTCCTATTTCAATTCACACAACCTGCAAAGTATTCTAATAACAACCTCCAAAACATTTGAATCGAGGCCATTATTGAGAAATATCTCCACATTACTATGAATATAACCCCTATAAAATTATTGTAAAATAATTGAACATAATTAACAAATTAGGATAGGTTCAATCCCTCTTATATAGGATTGATAACATCATTTTCTACTCCAAAAATAAGGAATTTGTGTAATAAACCATCATAATCAACCTAAGATACATTCCCTATTTCCAGCTACTATTGTTGGGTTAGGGTCAATTTCTCATATTTCTATAATTTAGGTTCTATTAAATGGATCATAAATAATATGTTATATAATTAAATAATATTTATGCTACAATTTTTACCCAATTATTTTGACTTCCATTTCATTGAGGAATTATAGTTTTCATGTTATATATATATATATCATTGATTAAATACATCCATTTAAAATTACCATGTTATATAATCCAATTATTTTTCTATTTCAATTGGACATTCATGTAACTATGAATGGATTATTTCAATGATTAAATGAATTTTATCACCATTAAAAATTTATTGATGTCCTTAGACCATTTTATTTCAATCTATATCAAATAAATTTCAACAACTAATGTTTATAATCATCTAATAAATGGTCCATTAATCAGAGTGTTATATATTATTATTTAAGGAACCATAATCTTGATATATGGGGAAATTGAATAGTAAATTCTAGATAAATTAAAACAAAAATATTAATCCTCTACTGAAATTAATCATTTGTATAGATACAAATAATCTTGTTAATTCAGAAACATAATTTTGGAGGAAATTAATAGAAGAATGTAAACATCGAATGAAATATATTAGACATATAAATTTCTATTTTCCTATAAATATGATTTTTATGTACCTCCATTCCACAATGTTATGAGGGTTAAAAAATAATCCATAAAAATAACAATAATACACTAAAAACATGTGTTTCACCTAACTGTGAAATATTTACAAAGGTAATACGTAAAAACACGAAAAACAAGTCCCATACTAGAAAACATGTATTTTTCAGATATATGTCTAATTGTACCCCATGTATAGGCTTATTACAAAAATATCCACATATTTATATTTAATTGTAGAAAATACCAAAAAATAATTAAAGGTAGATGATGCAATAATAAATCATTGTAATGTCTCAATATATGTTCACTCATAGGTAACTAACCACATTTGGATCCATGGAATCTGGAACACATCCCCATACGTCAGAGGCTATGGAGAAGTGGAGAGTGTATATAGTGGTTTGATGGGTATAATATACCATAATAAACATAGTGGATCAAAGTTTTATAATATATAAATATTGAGTAAACACATAATAATTGAGGAACATGAGAATAAGTGAAAATACAAAATAATATGTAGATAATTAAAATAATAATTGAATAACAACCCCATAACATAAAAATTGATATAAGGGATTACTCCTATAAAAAATAATGTATTAAATTGAAAATATGGAAACATAAATATAAAACATATTGAAAATTATTGTTAAAGGAAATAAATATATTTCTAATAGCATAACATGCATAATATGAGTACACATCTACCATAATCTAGCATTGTACATAAAATCAATCATCCAAATATTGGTGCTTCCCATTTCCATTAAAATTATGAAGGAATTGTATACTAATATAAATTTTAATCCATAATATGGTGTGAATTAAACTCAGTTATCCAACACCAATAGTGTTTAGTATTATCAAACTAATGAATATATAATTAGTTGTGTACATTCATTATGTAAAATGATAGTAAATTAGTAAATATCAATGCATGTCTGTGTTTTAGATGATATTAATGTGTAAAAATTCTTAAAATGACCTATTTGAGAGTTTCTATTAACCTGTGAGATCATATAAATTATATTATATAATAATAAATAATATTTCCTCTTATGGATTTTATCATTTGATATGGATAAATAAACAACTAGAGGAAGTAGGTTGATTTAGTATATTGAAATTTTTTAGCCAATGTATCTGATGACAGTCGAATCATATCTCTTATAAGAGATGAGACAACAAGGTTGAGATTATTTATGTAAAAAGGTAATAACATATTAGGAGATAAGATAAATAGAATGAAGAACAGAATTTTAATTCGCTAATTTCTTTGGGTCCAGGGTTTTGAAAAATTGACAACCAATCTATGTTCCAACCATTTACCAACATTTTATAAATTAAACACCCCCTTTAATGGTCTATTCATAGTTTAAAAAAGCAAACATACATTACACTGATCACTTATGAAATAAATCTATTCTATTTTGAACATTCATGAGGAAACACTCTCGATATATTTCAAAATATTCATATTATCTAGGGGAAGGAATGGTTGATTCAATTATAGATCACTGGTATTGAGGTGATCATAAGAACCATTCATTTTCAAATAACGTTGTGGCTCCATGATTCAAAACAATCCTAAAACATTGCCTATCTTTTGTATAATATAAATATCTGGTTTATTAGAGTAAAAGAAGTGGTTTAAATAGAATTTTAATGGATCTATACCTCTATGAATTTCGTTGAAGTTACAGTTTAGAATTAAATCTTAAAAATAGAACCTAAATGATATAAACATACTTGAAAATGAGGTCTAAAACATATTTCAAAAAATTTCATTAAAAATATACATCAATAGTGGAACCACGATGAATCCCAAATTAACATCAAGAAAATATATATTATATTGAAAATTTTTCTTTTGAATATATAATAATATTCAATTTTTCCTTCAAAAAAATTATTAATTAAAATAGTTTTTAATATATTTATGAAATAAATAAATTTATTCTCCATAAAAAATCTATTTCTTACATTCATTATAAATTACATTAAGTGGAAAATGTAAAGGTGGTTATTTTTTCAATATTATATTTATTAAATCATTAATACATTAATTGATATATATTTAAAATTATTTGTAACATTATAAAAATTCCTTTACAAATTATTGAAAATTGAATAATTATATCCATTATATGAATTATATCTCATAGTTTTATGGTTCCTAACAAAAAAATATGTGCATTAAATTTTACATACATGACATACATCATGTAATTTATTTACCAGGAGAAATGAGATGGTTGACGTATATATTAATTCTTAAATATTTACATAATAAAAAATAACATTGGGGGTTTTAGTGAGAATGGGCATAAAAATTTGACATACATATTATAATTTAAATGAACTATCGAGTTGAAATTGGGGGTTGTGACAAAAACCTTATGTTTTCAATAACCCTTGACAAAATAGTATATTATATATAATAAAAAATTTCGACCTATAATAACTATAATTACAACAAAATTTTTAATAAAAAAATCCAATGTAATTTACATACACTATAATGATAGAACAAGAGGTGGATATGGAATATGTCTAAAAGAACATTAATTGAATCATGAAATTGAAAAAAATAGTTCACAACATCCATGAATTTGATTTAAAACCACTTATATAAAATATTAATTTCATAATAATAAATTTAATGAAAATATTCATATGTATTACCTTACATATACTTCAATTATAGTCATTTATTATTTAATAATTTATTAATGATTATTTCATTCAACATAAGGGATTGATATTTATTATTCCAAATGGTTTTTGTCATAATGATATCATTGTTTATCATCATTTATATAAGATCATCATTAATATTTAAATAATTATTTCATAATATATTTTTCTATAAAAAATTATATATTCTAATTTTATTACATGAATGTTATAATTATTATTCATGATTTTGAAAATTGTAATGATCACATTTCAGTAGTTTTTAACAAAATAAATCTAAAATATTAATGAATACTACAATATTTATATAACATATAAAGAAACATTATCTAAAAATTATTCACTGATTATATTCTATTAATTTTTTGAGTAGAGTTTGAAAAGAAATTTATGGTAATTATTTTTATCATTGTTCGTATAGGTGGTTAAACCGAAAAAATATGTACTATCTATAATCTATGCGTGAGTGTGGTTCTCCAATTAAGGGATTGATATAAAATAAATATTAAAAAACACTATAATTCATTATTCATTTTTTTAATACTATATTTGAATTTTTGTAATAAAATAGATATAGTAATCAAAATTCATAACTTCATGGATGTGGTAGTCCTAACATAAACATATATAATGTCTTAATTTTCAAATGATTTGTAGATGGGTAGGTTGTGGTTTAGTTTTTATAGAATGATAAAAATTATACTAATAAAAATTAAGCCACTAATTACCCTTTTTGAACAATCCTTTTAAGACGGTTATGAAAAATATAACACGCCATTTATACCGGTGATATTTTTCATGTATGCATCAATATGTTTTCATTTTTATAATAAAATAGTTCTAATGTAAATAATTTTTTTGTTAAATGATATCAAATTTCAATATGATATTAATAACTATGTGGTCATTTTATAATGTATTTGATGGGTTTAGAGTAGATTTATCAATATCAATAGAAAATAAACTAAATTTGTTAAATATGATGAGAATTTGAAATTTTTCTTTAGGAAATTCATGGAAATAAATGTTTAAAATTATTAATGTGGATAATGGAAAATATATGAGTAACATAATTTTTGTTCTTTTAAAATTGGAATATTTTGATGCATTATGAAATTATTAGTGTTGATTTTATTTGGTTTTGGAAACCCATTTTTATTTGTGACAGGAATTTATTTTTTATAAATATTACATACTAATATAAAATAAACACATTTTGTCACAATGAATGTGAATTTAATTATGTGTAATAATATAGATTACATAATTATGGGATGAGAAAAAACTCAAAAAATTATTTATAATTATTAATTTTACACCTATAAATTATTTTACACATTTATAAACTATTTTTACATAAATCTTAATTTAATGTGGTGTTGTCATTTCAAACAATGGGTACTCACTATTATGTACACAATATAAAAAATATTATTTGATAATTTAGACAATATAATCATATATATAGCATGAATTTTATCGATCATAATTTCTAAAGTCAAGGAAAATTAACATTAATATTATTATAACATACATGAGAAATACATATGTAAATGATGTGTGATTTTATCCACAAAAACTTCATAGAATAAAATTATCAATTTTGTGAGTTTTAATGAAATTTATATGTATATTATTATACATTTATGTTTTATTCTGATCTAATTTAAATTAATATGTGAATTACATTTCAATTAATTCAAATAAAATAAAATTAGTTTTTATATAAATAAATATTTCATATGTCTAAAATAGAATACATCTTTTTTCAGAATTTAATATAATATGGATAAATTAGTAATATTATGTTGTGAATATAAATTTTTAAAAATGAAATGTTTTATATATCTCTGTGAAAATATTTTTATGATAGTGTTATAAAAGATACAATATATGTTTATATTCAATAAATCCTTAAAAAAATTATATTTCATAAATATCAGAAAATATTAATTTAATATAATTAGTGAATTCTGAGTAGAAAAATTACTTTAATTTTTTACAAATTTAATATAATAAGTTTTTAAATTAAACTATTATATGTAATTAGAATATATAATGACAAATTATTTTTATAGAAAAGGATATTTTTTAAATTATTTCTCTTATTATTATATCAAATTTAATAATAATTTATTTAATTCTAATTTATAATTAAATTAAAAAATTATTATATAATCATTATACAATAATATTTTATGTTTCCAAAAATGATGATATATATCACATAGATATTCAATTTCTAAAAATTACATTTTTATGCATAAAAATATATAATTATTTTTTTATCTACAATATTTGTCTCTAATAAATGATTTTACAATTAAAAGGATCTATATTTTTCATTATAACTATACTTTATAATAAATTTTCAAATATTTTTATTAAAAAAATTATTAAAAACATTTGGAAAATTTTAACTTCTATTTATATTATTTTCATTGTAATTGGTATTGTGGTTATTTTCGGTTTTGGTGATTCATTTTAAAAATGTTATTTATAATATTATTTAATTAGTAGAAAATATATACTAAAATCACAGCACATTACACTATTTTCTTAACAAAACCATAATATGTAATTTATTGGATCCAAGGTAAGATATTTACTAATGTTGAGACTGTAATTCCTTGATTAAAAAAGGATCATGATATTGTCCAAGTAATTATTGTTCTACTAACCATTTCAACTAATTTTATTCCCATTTCGGAGTATATTTTTAGAAATATTTATGAATAATGAAACAAATTAAATTATATATTTTTAAATAATATGATAAAAGAATAAATTTTAATTCAATTCGTATTTCCCATTATGGATTTAATGGATCTTGGAGTATATTTTTTGGAGCTATATTTTTAATGGTTGGACAGTCCAATCCTATAGGAATGGTAAACAAAGTGGAATATTTATGTTTTCATGTACATATTGTTAGACAATATGGAATATTTTGGACTTATTTCAATTGATCATATTCCATTATTAGAATATAATACTCCAACTATACTATTAGAGTAATTTCATTCATGTTCCTCTCCAAGAGACATTATTAAAGAAATATCTATTATGGGTCTTGGGAGAGATTTAAAAATATGATGATGGTGTGTGTGATATATTTGAAAATGATGAAATTCCAAATACAGAAGATGTTATTTCCTAATATAATATACAAAATTTTGATGATTGAGTTGGATACAATGTGTTCTGAATTGAATCACCACCCATTGTTTTGGAAATGTTTTTTTAGTGTATGATTAAATCAAAAATATTACATAACATATATGTGGTTTTGAAATGGGTAGGTTGGTTCTACTAAAAATGTATCAAAAACATAGATGTATTGGTTTTGTACCATTTTACACTATTCCAATTAAAGTAAAATGTACGAAATCTATACGACATTATCAACTAGGGTGAGTTGGATAACAAGGTTGACACAAAATTTATAGAGTGTGTGGTTGAAATTATTGATTGGTTGGAGTTTATATATCATGTTTGAATTATTAATTTTGTATGTTTCTTATATGTCCATGTAAATATTCCCCATGTCTACTCTGATTTATATTAATAGACATATGACTGGGACCATCACATGTTTATAAATGTTATATTTGTTTTGGAAAAAAATCATTGAATATAGGGACGGTGTGGTTATAATTGTTTTTTAAATAAATACCATCAATTATATTATATAAAATCTTTAGAAGAATTATTAAGTAAATTTTATTTTTATTTTTGGAAAAATTCACTTAAATATTAATAAATAAATTATAATTTTTCATGAACAGGTGACTGATTAATATTACATCATTAAAGTTATAATTTCATTCATGTGTATATCTTTTTAAAATATATGGATTTATGTATGAGAATTTCTTTTATTTTGTTCCATAATTTTGTATTGAATTTTTGTGGTTAATTACTAAAATACTAAATAATATGATACAGTTGTAAAAAAATTATTATTTTTGTATTGGTTTAGTGTCAGTAGTATAGACATATGGAATATATGTCAAATATTAGAGGTTTAAATAGAACCATTTTTATATATGGATGACTAATCAATGATTGAGTAATTTAAAATATAATTTATGATGTGAAATTATAATAATAATGATAATGGTATTGTTGTATGATATTATAGTGATATTTCGATAATGAATATTTGGAGTTGTTTATTCAACCACAAAACCCATTTTAAAATTATATTACCAAAATAAATAGTCAGTAATGATTTATTGGGAATAAAGTTTATGTTTAAATTATGTTATAATCATTATTACATTGAATATGGATCTAAGAGTGAACATTAAGGTGAGGGTGACACACTATCAAGGACATAAATTCACGCCTTTTTACATTCTTAATTATGTATAACTATTTGCCTTAAATGTAATTTTCATTACTTGTGGGATATTATTAAACTATTTAGTACTAAAAACAATATGATTCAAAAAAATGATGTTTTCATTGTATTATAATGGTGTTTTATTTATTCTCAAATTACTTGTTAATATTTTTTTTGAATTGTGTCGTACATTTCTATGAGAAAAATAATCTATTTTAGATATTTATAATATGAATTATAATAAATCATGATTTCTAAAATAATTATTGAGATTCATATTGTACTCTAAAGGGAAGTAGATTTTGTAACATTTTCATCATTTAATGATATTGTATTGAGTATCATTAATATAGTTTATTATTGTTATGGGTGTATTTAAATCATGTATAATGAAGAAAATAAATTTTTTCCTATCAATTGAAGAAAAATACAGACATCAATGAAAAAAATTCATATATTAATTCTAACATGTGATAAATGTAGAAAGAAACACCAATGTACTTCACTAATGGAAAACATAGTATTTTACAATTATGAAGAAATAGTTCATAAGGATCTTGAATGTAAATGAAATAATTTAAGAAATAAAATTTAATAATTTAACCGAAATCTGATGGTAAATTATTAAAACCAATCTCCAAATCAAAATAGAACCTCAAAAAATTGTAGGTGAGGTGATATAATATATTATTATTTGACTACTAAGGATAATGATGATGTTTTCAATTATGAGGTGTCATGTACCATCATGACCATCACCCAAAAAGGTGTACCCCTCCTTGTCTGAGAATGTGAGAAGGGAAATAGTGACCCCCGAGTCCCATATCCTGTAGGCCCTAGGTGGGTGACTAACACCGAGGCTATTGTAAACCAAAAATTGGAGGCATTAGCCTCTAAGAGAACACATGAGATAGAGAGATATAAGATATAAATAAACCAAATACAACTCAGAATATGATATAATATAAATATCAAGTACACATGTTTAATGCCCTGCAAAACTACTACAGATAAAATGTAATACTACGAGTAACAAAGGAAAGTAAAAAAATAGAGACCATGAAGATCGAAAAACTCCATAATCCCCATGTCAGTAGTAATAAACCTGATCTAAAACCTTCTTCAAGTGACCTGAAAAATAGATTATATATACATCGGGAGAGTATAAAAGTATACTTAGTAGGATCCTATGCATAGCCTCTCATTTATAAGTACTAAAAGCACAATAAATCAGTATGAAAAATAATTGAATCTAATTAAACACCTAAACAGTTATACTACTTCCCCACTTGTTTTCCACTTTCCTCAACATCACACTTCCTAGGTATCTCTCTCAAAAAAGGATTTCCTACTGACACCTACGCGAAGCACCACAATATGAACTTCATGAATCACAACCACCACATCCAGATAACCAAGGTATCCAATGAAAATCATGAATCCACAAAATCTTGCATGATGTGTATCCTTCATCGTGTATTAAACCTCAAGAAATTATAACCCATGCACCAAGTAAAGATCCTCATGCCATCCCAAAAAACACATATTAAACTTATAATTGTCCATAAGATACTATATCCAGAATATGTGTGTGTGATTAAATAGAAGACATTACTATCGTCAACACACATATATGGGGAATACATACCACTTTACCTACCAAAACATGTAACTAACAACAGATTAGAGTATGGTCAAAGGGGGTAGTCAGTCATTCATCCTCCCACTAGAATATTGGGGAAAACACCCCTCATGGCACAAAATCCCTAGGGAGTAATTTTCCCTAACTTATGGGGTGGATGATAATATAGATAAAAACATTATATAATATACAGTATCTCAAAACAACATTATGGGCATAGCCTAGTCTTAGACTCACTTGCAGCTATCGTCTCTCAGAATCCTGATAGAAACTTCTAATACTAGTTATCCTATATGAACACAACCATTTAAAGAGATTTCATACATTAATTCATTACCTTTTTATATATTTCTCTTTACATTAAATATTTATTTAAAACATAATTAAACTTTAACAATTCCAAATTATATTACATTTTCATCACACAAATGATTTATTCAATTTAGGCATGACAAAACCAATTCCACACCTTCTCATTAATATTACCTCAGTACTGTAGCACAACAATCTCAAACCCCGTTGGATTACATCATTTATAAAATTATTTATTAATATAATAATAAATCTCCCATATTCCTATGCATTCGATAAAAACATTATAAACTACTAACCATAAGGGGAATCACATGGAGCGTAGTAGAACTACCCTTCTAGTATTTTACACATATATAAAGAGAGAAGACACATCATCCCATGAGAATCTAATAATTTAAATCATGTGGCATACCCCACGCGTCTTCGCCTCTTTTAGAAGGAGGGTAAGTAATAAAATCTACCATGAGAAGTGGGGAATGTGATGTAGAAAAATAACAAATAATATTTAATAAACAAGACATTAATCACATCCATCCAATATCATTATCTCTGATGACATCCCCAACACACACATGTATAAAACAATGCATCACTCCACTCTAGGTTTCAGCTACTACAACAACCAATTGGCCTCCCATCCCCCTCAAATCACAAAATCCATCAAATCTGACATCACAAAACACATATGATGAAAACAAACATCATATCAACTGGGCTCTTGTCCCCTAAACAAAGAATCACAACTTCAAACATTATGAGATCCAAATGAATATATTTACAAAGCACTCGGCCGTATAAGAAGGAGGTAAATTCATAACACTACCAGGCATTATCATCCCTCAAAAAATCTAGTTATTTATTCCTCCTTGAATTAATTTATTTATTATTTGGAGGTTTCATATATGAGAAACCAAAACTGTAAGCTATCACAACTAATTAAACATGAAAAATGAGTGAATTTTATTAACATGTAATTACAAAATCAAACACCAAATTTGTATACATTACATTTAATCTTTACCAAAATAATTAAAATCAATCCCAGTTAACATTAAATACCAATTACCATCATGACTGAATAGTTAAACAATTAAACCATAGATACCACACTATCTAGCAAAACAATGGGAAATGGAATAAAATAAATAAAAATTATTATTCCAGTTCTAATATTTCTTATGTCAATTCCATTGTGATATAGTATGATAATACATGGTAACTCTATAGATTCATGTAGATGAATAAAGAAGCAATGAATACCCTACCTCATAAAGGTTTCAGAAGCAATTTGAACAGACTAACACGACATATCATGTTCACATCTCTGGGAGGAATACATCCTCCCAAGGATGCAGACTCACAACCACACTGGGCAAAACGGAATAAAAGTTTATTAGGAACCTGAAGATATCATGTCGTAATATGTAAAGGAGAAATAGAAGGATGTGAACCCAAAAGATCGATGTTATATCATTACTTATCTCGTAGATTGATCGATAATGATTATTATTACATAGAAAACAGTGTGAGCTGGTAAAAGAAGTTCTTCATGGGGAAATAATCCATAGAGTAATGTTTTATTTCACGAATCATATGGGAAGGATCAAAATATTTGAAAGTATCGTACCAGGAATAAATATTGAAGAATGATCCCATTGAAATGATTTAATTGAGAAGCAGTTTCTAATAAGATGGATTTTCTATTAAAATAAGATCACATTAAACCACACAGTTTGACTATGTAAGGAATCCTAATAATTAATATATTTAATATTAGAATTATGGGATTTTAATCATCCTCAACTCCCTTAAAACAAGGTATTGAATGCTTTTAATTTTAAATAAATTATTAAATCGGAGAAACTGGAAAATTCTAGAAATATGGAAAATAAAATATGAAACAATATCTTTGAGATAGTATCTATGAGAAATTATATATTTGAAAATTTCATAGAGAAAGTATTCATGAGACAATATTTGTGGCATTGTTTTTGTGTCATAGTTTTTGTGACACTATTTTTCTGACACTGTTTTTGTGACACTGTTTTTCTGAAACCGTTTCTATGACACCGTTTCTGTGACACGGTTTCTGTGACATTGTTTATGTGTCACTGTTTCTGAGACACTGGTTTATTGAAATTATTTCCGTAACACTGCTTCTATGACAACATTTCATGATAAATATCATGAAACATATTTGAATTTTTCAAAAATTTTGGGGACATTTCCCCTTAACCTCATAGAACACATCTTGTAGTAGAATTAAGATATGAAATGAACTTGATAAGTATGTGTCATTACATCAGATACCTTTCAAAACAATCTGGTTCTCAAGAATTCAAAACCAACCAAAAATGAAACAGAAAAGGGTTTCAACCTACCACCCATTGAGAAACCTTTATATAGAGAGAAAATCACAAATGAAACAAAAGAAATCTATCTCATAGAAAACAATGTTCTCCCATCAAAAATGAAATCTTTTACAAGAAAAGTGTTAAAAATAAAACAACTCGGTTTACAAATCATGTATCTGCAACTCATGTTCCAAGTTCTATCCCCCATGAAACAGTGACACATCAATACATGATCCTAGGTGATAGAATTATCATGAAAAACATTATCATCATGGTCTTAGATTTTCACAGTCCACTCCTCGAAGGTCGCATAATCATAAATATCGACCTACCCCTAATCGATGATGAGAGACTCATCAAGAAGATAACGATTGAGCTATGTCATATGAAAAACATTTTGTTTCTGACTTAACAACAGGGTAAGTGATATATGATATGACACATCACTAACATGACCCAAAAATACAAAATGCCCAAAAAACCGAGTATAATTCTTACTCCCCTAACCAATCCACCAGTATCCATGAGGGGGAGTCATCTTCAGGAACATGTGATCCAAAATATAAAACTCTAAATGACTCAACCTCTGATTGAAAAATGATTTATGACAATCATGCACTACCTTCATCCTCTGAAAAATCACCTAAACCATCTCTATCATATTCTTCACTATTTCCGGTATAAGAATTGGTGACACTCCAACACCAGTCCAGCACAATGAAGAATTGTAATTTCAATAATATAAGGTTCGAAATGGTACAATACTGATGGTGGAGTGGAAAATATTTTTGTATGAGAACTAAGGAAAGGATAAGTTCCTCATCCATGAACCTCCAAAATATAGGACATAAGAGATCCACATTTCATCAAGAAATCAGATAGTCCTCTCAATGTTATCATTGATCTATGGATGAAAATCTATGGAAAGGTATAAATGGGAACCAAAACAATACTACTGACCTTTCCACATAGTAGATGTAAATTGTGGATCATTATTAGAAATGATCATCCTTGGGACAACATGAAGTCTCTACACCTTTTCCAAAAACTGCCTTGACAAAATATACGCTGAGATTGATTACATTAAAATTATGAATTGGGATTGTTTTGTTAAATGACCAATAACAACCTAAATAGTGTCATGGAATCCATGATCTTGAGGTAAAAAAGTAACAAAGTCCATTGGGATGACATCCTACTTCCACTGATGATCATCTAATGGATGGAGCAGACCACTAGGGACACGTTGTTTGAAATTCACCTTCTGGAAGACTAATCATTGAGACAAAAACTCGACAACTACATGATTCAACCCAAGCCACAAAAACTAACTCCTCAAGGCTTGGTATATCATTTTCATGCCAAGATATACAGTTAATGGATAAATATTTAACCCTTTAAGAAATGTCTCACTCATCGTCAATGAACTGGAAACCCATCCCTAATACAACACTCTGTTTTGTTCATCCTCAGAAAAACAATCATGGTCCTCACCATAAGGACAAAGTCTCTCTACACCTCCTCTGATAGATCCCCAATGAGGAATCTTACTCCTGCTGCACTAGGAATGTTTGAACCATAATTTCAAAAATAAAACATATTCCCCAACATCTCCCATATCAAGAGGTAATGCTAAGATTTCTTCCATCACTCTTCAAGTAACATTAGATTGAAACACTACATCACTATATGACATACTGATCAGCACATGAGCAACAAAATACCCCTTACATGGTGTATACAAAATATTGAAGATGTATTCAGATAAGAAATCCAACCAATGTCATTGCCGCAACTTCATGTCATGATGGGAGAAAACATACATCATACTATAATTATCGGTGTGAAAAACATTATTCTCACTAGTGGGGAAATATATCAACTTGTTCAGATAAAACACGATTGATGGAAACAAATGATCATGGGTGGAATAGTTCATTTCATGGATATGTATCTTAGAATAACCCTAAGAAAAAACTAAACTCTTCCCATTAGAACATTACATAACCTCGAATACGACGCATCGCAGAAAACATCCAACTGAACTCACTCTACTTGATGAAAAATAACTGAAGAACATTCCAAATTATCCAATAGATACATCAAAGATTCCTAACATGGATCAGTCCACAAAAACGCCTTTTCATTCCTGGAAAATACTATCAGAGGAGTCTAAACACATGAAAAATCATCTATGAACCTCCAATAGTAGCATACATGACCATGGAAAATTCGCACATATGCCATTGTCATAGGGGATTCCCAAGACAAAAATGATTCTATCTTTAATTTATCCAAAACTACTAACTACGGGGACACCACATTCCCCGTTAAATGACCTTAATGGGCCCAAAAATCACTCATTATAAACTTACCAAATAGCTTTTGTTGATGAGAACATAAAAAATTGTGGGCAGACTCACTGAATTCTATTCCACATATGTAGAGTACACATGGATTTGGTCAATGAAAACCTCCACGAACATATCTAAAATCATGAGGAAGAAAGCATTCATCAATCTAATTATCACAGTTGTATTATTCATCGCACAAAACAACATTACAACTAACACATAATGCCCATAATAAAAACGGAAAGCAATCATCATGATATCCTCATCCTTCCCATGCATTTGATGATATCCTGATCAGAAATCAACCTTTTAGAATAATTATTCACCCTTCATTTGATCTAATAAATCAATAATTCGTAGAAGAGGATATCAATTTTTCAATGTCAGACAATTAATGCAAATATAATTGATACAGAACTGCAAACTGCAGTCATCATTTTTAATGAACATAATTGTTGCACCCCATAGTGACACACTCATCCAAACAAAATAGCAACATAATAGGCCATCATGATATATATGTAGATAGTTTAACTACTAAGGGGTCATTCTATAAGGATACATGGAGATATGATTCACTCTTGGATGTAGGTCATTCCCAAAACATGATCTCTCATCTAGGGGTAATGCTACAACCTCTTCTAGAAGGATAACAGGGTACTCATTTATTACCATGGTAAATTCCAACTGATAAACCTCTGAATAATTCATAATTATCTCATCTATAATGTAGTATAAGTATGAAACTTGGCTCTGACCCATCTATGGGTCTCGCTCACCAACAAACACCACTATCTCTCCCTTTGAATCAAATAAAACCACTTGAATCATTAATAAATCCATGATATCCAGCTTCAAAAACAACATATCAATGCTAAGGATGACATCATATCAATGTACTTGAAACATAGGAAATCTCCCCAATAGTAGTGCTTCCCTTGCACTAGCTCACATTCCATACATACTTCAAACAAGTCTATTCGACCTATTACTAGCATAGTCTACATCATGGTAACATGAAGCTTCTCTACATCAAGTACCGAAGCATAGAAAAATGATGGTGATATAATGGAGTTCTTTGTTCCAGAATCAAATAGTGAATACACCTGAGAAAAAAACCAAAAAATGGTCCTTGAATAACGTTTTTCTCGCATGGTGCTGGAGATGCTAATGCATGAACATGAGCATAACCTCCTCAACAGCCTCTCTTAACCTGATGAACACCACCACCACAGCAGCGGTCAGATATTTGAGTTTTAGGAGCATCATGTGGATGTCTTCTACCTATCCTATTTTCTATCTGATGATCCAATGATAGTGCAACATGTTGCTACTCTGTAACAACATGGTATTTTTTTAGAAGTATTCTTTTTAATTTATTTGATGTCTTTTTTTGTATGATACACCAATATTATATTTCCATATACACAACACCATATTAGCTTTCGGTATATGCTACAATATTCTTGGATCGCGTTAAACACAATGTTATGTTCGTTTGACAGAAGTTATTATACGCAACATTGATTGTGTATATATATATATAAATACATTAAATGTATAAATAAAATATGGTTGGATTATGTTATACACAACAACAAAAGAATCATTCCCAACATGCAACCATGACTTGTCTTGCATTAGAAGCAATCATGACCTTTATCGATATCTTGCATTGTACGCAAGACCGAGTTTCACTAAACAACGATCTGTTGTTAAAATATTATATAAACTAGCCATTGTGATTAGTAATAACCACTTTTTAAAATTTTATAAATTTTATCATTCAACATGAATTCATTTATGGATTCGGAATTTCTAAATTATCCTAGGTTGAATTTTTGGTATTTTTCTGAAAAAATTCAATTTTTTTGATGAATAGTGAAAATGGTGAGTTATTGGTTAAAACTGACTTTTTATTTAAATAACAATTTATTTTATTTAATTTTATTTTAGGTAAAAATTGAAAAAAATACCTATATAAGTTTAATGTGATTGATTGGATTCAATTTATTATAATGGTAGATATATGAACATTTTATAGAACATTTCACCGTCTTTTACCCACCTTATAAGAGCATTTGCAAATTTATATAATACGTACTTTTACCGCTTCTGTGAGTTGAATTTAGAAACTCTGAGAGACACAGTTAATATCAAGGTGTAAAATTTAGTTCAATAAGATAAAAATATTTTTTGGTGAATGGTAGCTTTTTACATTTATTTACAACAGGTAAAAGTAAATATGGTTATTAAGAGTAAAAATGATATTATTATTACCAAAACACATTTCCTAATTCTAATGGATAAGTATAATTCGACCACAAACAACCTTAGAAATAAAATATTAACCTCTTTGGTCCACTTGGATTATATTACGACACTTATTATTAGTTTATTTAAATGGGAGTTAAAAAAGTAAAAATCAAAGTTTAATAAATAATACATTTTTAATATAAAGTTATACATAAGATAAACTAAACAATAATTATTCATTGAAATATAAAATTTTTCATACATAATGTTATTATATTTATATTTTTTAGACATTAACTAATTAAAATTATTTATGAGACAATGATGTTGCCGTAATTACCATATTAATGAAATATTAACATTATTGATATTATAAATACACAAATAAATGTAATTTGAGACTTTTTATGAATTAAACTAATTTTATAGGTTAATATAACATAGTAGTGATGGTTAGATTAATATTTTTTGATTTAAGAATGCTGTTATGAATTTAGAGAAAAAAATACCAAATATTGTCAAAATTGACAGAAAATAATTTTGAAAACAAATATTATATTATTAATTGATATAATTGTCTTAATGATCTAATGTTCAGCCAAAAGACATATATAATAATGTATATGACATTAATGAACGAATTAGTATTCTATTGGCAGTTTATTGTATGTTTATTATCAATAAATTATAAGAATACATAAAGACACGGTAAAAGTTAAATTATTTAACGTAGAGTTAAATCTAAATGATAAGGTTAAAATGGTAAAATAAACTTGTCTAAAACCTATTGATTGAGAGGATTTCAACACATCCCCACCCTATCCTCGAAATATGACACTTTGGAGCCATTAAAATAGTAATATGAATTTATTATAAATTAATATTATATGTTTTTCTTAAGGGGCCCCTAACCCCTCTTATAAAAGGGCACTCCCCCTTTTCTCTAATTCACAACTCCAAAGCCATTTGGATCGGCCAAACCCTTCCCAAATATGCTCTCAACTGTCCTCTTTTCATCCTAGAGGCCTTACTTATGTCAGAAATACAACCTATGGTTCCCTTTTGATCAAATAAAAAGGTAGAACCCGAGAAAGAAGATATTTGGATAGGAACGAAGCATATCAGATCTAAGGTAAGGGATAATTTTGCAATCTCATATTTATATGATATTTCATATATGTATGTTTTTACTAGGGATATATTTTTAATCCATGTCCATAAATATGATTTTTATAAAGTGTTTAATATTCTTCCATGTATTTTTAATGTCATGTTTACCCCTCTTTGACTTTTACATTGTGTTATGGAAGGAATGTTTCTTCTGTTTACCAATGGTGGTACTTTTTGACCTTTCTGTTAAAAGTATGAGTAGAATGTTATTATAACATATATGACATGAACATATTTTTACGGTTTTATTATAACTAATTTTCGTGAACCTTTTACTATAATATTTCCTGAATATTTTCAAAAAATCCTTTTATTTTAAAATTACCTGTCATTTTGTGAAAAGAAAATTATTTTGAAGAAGAAAGGATAATTTACTCAAGAAAATATTTCATGTGTTTAATCAAAATCATTTTCCATCTATGATGACATTATTTCATTTCTTTATCTTTCATGTATAATCTCTATATGACATACATGGTTTCACTTTTCTTTTGATTAAATGATATCCATTTGTTTTATATGGATTATGTTATAATGGGATGAGGTTTTTGAAATACATTTTTTTCTTAGGGATATGATGAATGATTTATGTATATGTTTTGGCACACGTAATAATGATTTCATTATAAGATGGGTGGGACCTATATCTCCCTCCAATGCATTGGGTAATGATTTATATCTCATGATATAGACATTTCTGTAACGAGATGAAAATCTGATATTGTAATACTAGGCTGGAATTGTAGGTATACCCGATTAAGTAATGGCCATTGTCCATTAATATGGCATTGGAAAATATTCTTTGTCTACTATGTAAATCATATCATGTTCAAAACGGTTTTCAACAATAAATGTTTTATTCCCATGCTATTTTATCATTATTGAAGTTCCATTATTATACATGCCTTAAGTACTTCCAAGATTTATGCCATCACTCAAGATCTTTATGTTTAAACATTATGATCATTTTTAAGTCCAAATGTATATTGGTTGCTTTATATTCTCCATGATTAACCTTAATGAGCATTTGAGCTCACCCTTTTTACGTTTTCTTTTCGCCAGTATATAAAGAAAGTTTTAGTTACGAAAAAAAGCAAAGAACTTTATGGGAGAAGTTGAAAATATTTCACCATGATTACTAGAGTATGTTCTGTGTTTCCAATGACACTAAACTATTATGGTCCTTGGGTGTCTGTTTTTTGTTATATATTAAGTATTCTGCAAGTGTAATGTAATGTACACATACGTCATGTTTGGGTCTCCATAGTTTGTATTAGATCAATGGAGGAAGGAAGGAATCCAATCCTTCAAAACTCTCATGTGTGAGCATTCGACAAAGCATGCGTCTCTTCCCAAGGGCTTCATGAGGAAATTGAAGCTGTTGGGGATGGTGGTTTGTCCCGCCCAGGGGGTGTATCCACCAGTGGAGTGCTCTAATCGGTATAAATTCAAGTCCACTAGATAATAGTCATGACCACAACAGTTTGTATCAGAGGAATGGTTTATTTAACCTTTGGAAACAAGGATGTGAAAACTGTAGAGAGATCCCTTGAAATATTTCTATGGTATCTAGGGATGTCTCTAAGGTTTAGTATAACTGTTGGTTATAGTCGTAGAATTATGTTGATGATCTTGAATAACCATGTGTGAACCTAAGGTGTCATAGATTAAAGAATGTGTGATAAGTTAGACATCCCATAAGTGACTTTAAATTTTTTTTGTGGATCCTCATTATTTTAACTATTTCTTACACTATGGTATCAAGTTTTAGTCAATCGAGGGAAGGAGAAGGAATTCAGTTAACATTGATTCCGATGGAAAAATTGGTGACTGTGATCAACCAAATTTTATAATTCTTAGAGAGAAAGATATTATGATTATGCTGAATCACACATAACAATATACGATTAACAAGCTGAACTTTTGTGGTATTCCTACATCATCAAATAAGAGGAAGATAAACATCTATGCATTTTCTCATGGAGAGGAACACAGAGAAATAAAGATGAATATTTCTAAATACCAAGAATAAGGGAAGAGGATCCTTGAGGAATACCTCATATGTAGGGAAAGATGTTATCTCTCTAGAGAAAAGGGTCATAGAATGATATAATGTTATAGAGTTCAATGTCTTATCTATGGAAAACATGGGAATTATCCAACTCAATGCCATGAACTAAGTGGTTACATATAAATAGAGAAAGTAACTATTCTATTCCAATCATCAAATAGGAAGGATTGAAGGGCTTGTATTGGAATTCAAGATCAATGTTCTTGAGGTACTGTTATGGTATATTTATATATTTGTGTAATGGTTCATTTTGGTTTTCCATAAGAATATGGTATTGGTAACCATGAAAAGTGATTGAAATATTTTTTTAAATAAGATGATATCCTCAAAATGAATGGATATGAAGAAAATAATATTTCTGATACTATTAATGAGTACATGACTGATATAAGGACAAGGTGACATCATGGTTTGCGTATATAGAAATTTAGTGATTTTGGAATATTAAAAGAGATAACTTTTGATTGCATTTATGTTCTAAATAAGGTTCTATGGTAATTCATGTTGCAAGAGAATAAAATATTAAGGTATTCGAATCTTTGGAATGTGACCAACAAGATATATCTTATGGGGAAAAATAATAGTATTCACATGCTTGGTTGATAAAATTTCTAGTAATCGTTGCCTTTATAATATAAGCATGGGTAGAAGTATTTTGGATAAGACTAAAGATTTGAAATGGTTTTTTTTGACATATGATAATATTGTTTAAGGATAAAACATTTTTTTGATATTACTTATGGAATGTTATAATAGTGTAGTCGTAGAAAAAGGACAGCCTACAGGATGGGTGACAACCTGTCATGTCAGAAATGGTTACGGGAATTGAACCCACAACCTAAGTGAGGCATGCCATTATCACATACCACTGGCCTACATGAAGTCCTTGGTTAGTAGAAACTAGTTTTATTTTAATATGAGTTATGATAGATGAAGTATAAGTCCATTTTAGGAACCATATATAATTAATCTAACCATTGATGGACTTCTGTATAAAAATATTCCTAAACTTATGTTGAGACAGATGGAATGACCTGTCATTTTATTGCATGATCTACTAACACTTCATGAAATACAAATTTAGCTCCATTTCATTAAGCGATAAAGTTGAAATGTTTAAAGGCACAAAAAATAGTGATATTGTACAAAACTCAAGTAAGTATTTCTTTTAATTCAAAAATTCTTCAGCATTAGGGAAATGATCTTGAAAACCAAAAATGATGTCCCAGAACTCTCATATCTGATGAATCAGATGGTACTTTAGATCATCACAAATTTATTTCTTTGTGATTATTGGCGTTTTCATATCCATGTTCTCTACCACTCTCCATCAGAACATGATGGTTATATTTCTCTTCCATATCCTTGTTTTTTACTATGTTATGTTATCTGGAAACCCAGTGAAGAGATACTTTGGGTATCTTTTATGTTTATAATGTTGATTTTTAAAATGAGGTTTTAGTGTTTATTTATATGATGTTGGTTTCTATGAAAGAAACATTCATGTAGGAAACCATTTATAACCCTGATGAATTTCGAGGGAGAAATTCATTATAATAGTTGTAGAATGTAACACCACCCGATTTTATGAGAATTGTTCCTTTTAATTTATCTGATGTCATGTTTTTTATGCTACACCAATATTATCTTGCACTATACACAACACCATATTAGCTTGTAGTATACACGACACTATTTTTTGTATCGTGTTACACTCAATTTCAAGTTCATTTGATAGAAGTTATTCTACACAACATTTAGTGTGTGTATATATATAAATATATATATTCAATGTATAAATGAAATTTGGTTGGATTTTGTAATACGCAACAAAAAAGGAATATTTCGTTACACACACCCATAACTTGGCTTCCATTACACTCAATCGCGGCCTTCGTCGATAGCTTGCATTGTAAGCAATACCAAGTTTCACTAAAAAACAATATGTTATTAAAATATTATATAAACTAGTCGATACAAATTGTAATATCCACTTTTAAACACATTATAAATTATATCTTTTGAAATGGACTTTATTTTTTGATTTGGAATATTGAAATTAGCCTAGGGTGAATTTTTGGTGTTTTTCTAAAAACATTAAATTTTTTATGAATAATGAAAACAATGAGTTATTGGTTAAAACCGAATTTTAATTTCAATAATAATTTATTTTATTTAAATTTATTAATGGTCAAAATAACACATAATACATATATAAGTTCAATTTAATTCATTAGAGTAAATTTAAAATAATTTGAGATAAATAAAAAATTTATAGAACTTTTCATCGTCTTTTACCCACCAACTAGGAACATTTGAAAATTTACATAAATCATAATTTTTCCGCTTCTATGAGTTGAAATTCGAAAATATGGGAGACATGGTTAATATCATGTTGTTAAATGTGGTTCAATAACATAAAAATAATTTTTGGTGAATAGGAACTTTTTACTTTTATTTAACACGGTTAAAAGTAAATATGGTAATTATGGGTAGCAATGATATTATTACTACCCTAAAACATGACCTAATTCGATTTTATATGTATAATTCGACCAAAATCAACATTATGAATAAAATATGAACCTATCTGGTCTACTTGGATTTGATTAGGAAACTTATTATTATTTAATTTAAAGAAGAGTTAAAATAGTTAAAATCAATGTATAATTACATAATCATTTTTAATATTAAGATATATATATATATATAAGATAAATTTCACAATAAATATTCATTATAAAGATAAAATTATTTTCTATATAATAGTGTTTTATTTATATTTATTAGTCATTAACTAATTCAGTTTATTAATAACACAATTACCTTACTAATGAAATATTAACATAATTGATATTATTAATAACCAAATAAATGTAATTTGAGAGTTTTTATGAATTACATTAATTTTATAGGTTAACATAACTTATTAGTGTTGGTTATATTATTTTTTTTTGAAGTAATAAAGCTGTTATGAATTTAGAGAAAACAAAATAACAAAGAGTATCAAAATTGACATAAGAGTGTTTTTAAAACAAACATTATATTATTAATTGATATAACTATCTTAATGATGTAACGTTCTTCCAAAACACTTATTTAATAATATATACGGCATTAATGAGCCAATTAAGGTTTTATTGGCAGTTTATAGTATGTTTACTAACCATATAGTGTAAGAATACAAGAATACATGGTAAAAGTCCAATTATTTGACTTAGATTTAAATCTAAATGATAATATTAAAATGGTAACCTAAACTTTTCTAAAACCTATTGGTTGATGGGATATCAACCAATTCCAACCCTTTCCATGAAATAAGACACTTCAGAGCCATTAAAAATCAAATATGGATTTATTATAAAATAATATTTTATGTTTTTTCTAAGGTCCCCCTCACCCCTCTTTTAAAATGGAACTCCACCTTCTCTCTAATTCACACCTCCAAATCCATTTGGATCGGCCAAACCCTACCCAATTACCCTATAAAATTTCCACAATTCATCCTAGAGGAATTAAATAAGTCATAAAGCCAACCAACTGAGGCATTTTGAACCAATCAAAAGGAAGAACCCGAAGAATAGGAGGTTTGGATACGTACGAAGAATATCAGATCCAAGGTAAGGGATAATTTTGCAATCACATTTTTATCCGAGATTTATTAAACATAAGTATATAATGGTGTTATATTTTTCATCCATGTCCATAAAAATGTTTTTCATAAAGTTTTTAATATTCTTCCATGTATGTTTAAAGTCATGTTTACCCCTCTTTGACTATTACATTGTGTTATGGAAGGATTCTTTCTTTTTTTACCATACGTGGTACGTTTTGACCATTCCGTTAAATTTATGAGGAGAATTATTTTTTAACTTATATGAAATGAGGTAATTTTTACGGTTTTATAAAGCCTAATATTCATGAACCTTCCTCTATAAGATTTCGTGACTATATTCAACAAAATCCTTTCTTCTAAAATTGCATGGGATTTTGTGATAAGAAAATGATTTAGAAGAAGAAAGGATATTTTACTCAAGAATTCAGTTCAACTATTTCATAAAAATCATTTTCCATATAAGATGACATTATTTCATATGTCTATGTTTCATGTATAATGACTCTATGATTTTCATGGTTCCTCGTTTCTTATGATGAATTGATATATATTTGTCTTACATGGATTATGTTATGAGGGGATGATTTTTATGAAACTCATTTCATTTGTTGGGTTATGATGAATGATTTATGTTTATGTTGTGGCACACGTAATAATGATTTCATTATGAGATCGGTGGGACCTATATCTCCCTCCAATGCATTGGGTAATGTTTTATATCTATTGAGATAGACATGGATGTAATGACAAGTAAATCTGGTACAGTAATAAAGGGATGGAACGGTAGGTATACCTAATCCAGTAATGGAATTTCTCTCCTAAATGGTATTGAATGTAATGACTTAGATACTTTGGAAATAATATCATGTGATTAATGGATTTCCACGATTACATGTTCTATTCCCAAGATATTTTATCGTGATTGTTGTTTCCTTATGATATATGCCTTACATAAATCCAAGATTAATGTCATTACTCACGATTTTGATGATTAAACATTATGTTCATGTTTTTAAGTTCAAATGTATATGGGTTTTTTTATTTTCTCCATGCATACCCTTATCGAGAATTTGAGGTCACCCTATTTATGTTTTATTTTCCCCAGTATATAAAGAAAGGTTTAGGTAATAAAAAAATGGATGATCATTATAGGAGATGTTGAAGATCATTCAACATGATTAGAAGTGTTTGTTCCATGTTTCCAAAGAGACTAAACTATTGCTATCCTTAGGTGTCTTCTTTTTTGTTATGTATTATGTATTCCCAAAACGTAATGCAATGTACTTGTACATCATGTTTTGGTCTCTACATAATACCTCGGCTGGATATTCCCCAATAGAGGAACCTTGAGTGGAATAACTAATGTCTGATGACGGGTCTGAAATTTGAGGCACTTTCGCTACTAATGAACTCACCCTACACAATTTAATACTACTGAAAAAAATGTGAGTCAGATTGCTGGATTTCAATTCACAAAAGTGGTAAAATATCATTTAAATGAAAAATTTAGTTTTTGAACTACTACTTAGTGGTTTCACTATTCATCAAAAAATGATTTTTTTCCCAAAAATCAGAAAATTCACCATAAAATAAAATTTATATTCATAAATAAGAAAAAATTACTTTTTATCAAATTCAAAACATCAATTTTTAATTAATTAATTTTATATTTAATTTCCATTTTCAAAACAAAAAGCGTGTTTTTAAAAATAATAATTATCAAAATATTGACACTTGTTTTTCTCCAATTTCAAAATGAAATTACAT
Source organism: Viscum album (assembly GCA_963277665.1). Lineage (NCBI taxonomy): Eukaryota > Viridiplantae > Streptophyta > Magnoliopsida > Santalales > Viscaceae > Viscum > Viscum album. Next base: position 475,484,916 of record OY728147.1, on the reverse strand, counting down.
CCAAGGAACAACATTGGAATAAATGTTAAAAATATAATCTATTTATACTTTAACTCAAATTATAAATTTAATCATACATAATTATAAATTAGATTACAATGAGGTTTTGAATTAAAATACTTCATTTTTCACTATAAATTAAAAAATGAACATTATCAGAATAATACCAAAAAATAACACAAAGTAAATTTCTATGTCCCAGTTATATAGAAAAATTTCAAATTTTTAAATAGAACATATAAGAGTGAGAAAAACTAGATTTAATATGGGTTGTAATCAAAAGGAGGTAAATCAACCTTTTAAATAATAATTCTATATTTATGCATAAAATGAGATTATTTCCTATTTTGATCCACTAAAATTTATTGGATAAATGTAAAAATATTTATAAATTATGTATAGTCATATTTTAGTTACTTCTGTTCATTCCATACAATACAACAACTTGGTGTTAACTAACATTTAAGATAATAATCTTATATTTTTAGTGTGCAATGTAAGATTTCAAAGAAACTCCTTGTCGCATATCGGGTATGCTATCTAAGTTAGTAACCCCTTTAAAGTAATATTAATATTTAAATCAAAAATATTAATAAATATGAACAATTTATTATTCTTTATGTACTTGGTATGTTACATCTTTCCCCCCTTTTGGAAATTGTGTTCTCACAATTTTATTCATTTATCAAATAAATGGTGGTATTTTCCCTCATATCACTTTCTTATTCCCACATTGCCTCTTCAACCATATATTTTTTCCACAAAACCATTAATTGGTAATTATACTTTTCCAACAACACTAGCTATTGATGTTCAAGAATCTATACTGGTTGTTCTTCATATGAGAGGTTCTCCTCCAACTGAACTACCACTAGACTCTAAACACGATATGAATTTGGAATATACTTTCTCAACATTGAATCATGAAAAAAAATTTATACCTGGGAGAAAAAATGACGTAAAGACACTATATATGAAATTGATCCAGCATTATCAAGGATTTCATATGATCTAATGAACCTCAGACTAAACATTTTAATCTTACCAAAACAAATCACAATTTCCTATGGAGAAACGTTGAGAAAAACATGACCACCTACCTTAAAAGAATGACCCTTCATCATGTTATTAGAATAACATTTCTTACGAATCAATGTTATTCTAATGTTCTTCTGAATCAACTAATCATTTGCTACAATATCTTCTACCAATTCTGGTCACATCAGCTTCCATTCCCCTACTTCCTCCCAAAAAGCAGAAGATCGACACCGCTTCCCATATAATGAATCAAACAGATCCATCTGTATACTAGAATGAAAACATTTATTATAAGAATATTCAACCATAAAATGATTTTGGCCCCAAAATCCCTGATAATCCATCAAAAAAGCACCTAACATATATTCCATTGTCTAAATTATTCATTCTGACTGACCATATGATTGAGGATGAAAAGCTATACTGAAATTTAATTCAGTACCCAATGACATCTTAAGGCCTTTACAAAAGATGGAAGTAACCTATGATCACTATCAGATACAATAGAGAGGGGAACTATATGCAACCTTACTATGTCCTTAACATACTATCGATAAAGTTTATCTATATATGAAGTTTCTCAAATTGGAAGGAAGTGAGCATATTTAGTCAACAGATCAATAATAACCCAGATTTAATTATTTCCTCAAGATGTCCTACATTATCCCACACCAATGTATTTTGTTATAATTTCCCATTACCACTCTAACACCGATAAAGACTTAATCATCCATTTTGGTAACTATCGAACTTCTTTAAATTGATGACAAGTTAAACACTTCACCGTAAAGTCAAAAATAATTTTCTTCATTCCATCCCACCAATAATACTCTAGAAGATCTATTTACTTATTAGTACTTCTAGGATGAACTGAAAATAGAGAACTATGAGATTCACATAACCACTCATTCTTCAGCAGGGAATCACTTGGCCCACACAATCTCTTCCAAAATCTCAAAACACAATCATTATTAATGTTAAATTCATGAAACATACACTTCTGAACCTACTCTACCATTTTCTACAACTCTCTGTCATCCTACTGCGCTTCCTTAATTCTGTCTGATAGAGATGATCTCACTAATAACTGAATCAAAACCAAAGAACATCATGTGTCACGACACGTCTCCCAAGGCCCATGCCATGACTACCCCAAGCCCACCTTGCCTAGGCCAGGGGATGGTGACTAGCACTAAAATGTGTATTCCACAAAACTGGGAAGGCATTGCATTTATAACCTATAAGCACACACAACCATGCACACAAAAAGATATGAACACAAGTCAATTATATAGAAAAAAGAGTGTTGAAAGTAAAAAGTGGGCCTGAATACAAGCCCGACTATAAATATACAAGTACAAATGATATAGAAAACAACTAAAAAAAGTGAAATGATAGATACTAGATCATCCTTAGAGGTTCCTACTAGAAGGGAAGCTACGTATCTCCTTCTCAGCACTCTACCTCCACCCATCTCCTCTGCGTATCGACACGCCGTATGGTCCACCTCTGGGAACCATCCAGTTCGGGTACTCTCAGCCTCAGTCGGCAATGTCTATCATCTACTTCCTACACAACAAGATACAGGCATAGCCCAGGCATGGGAGAGTATAAAGATACTTAGTAGGGACCCCGACACCTCACGATCCCAAAAAAACCACAAAGGATAATCCAAAAGGTATGAAATCAACAGATATCCCTACTTAGGTATATGCTCATACATATAACAATGTTATCATGTAATTCATCTCAATCCTTAGTAAAACATAGAGGTACTCATTTATCTCACACTAGGATTTATTCTAGGGGTATTATGAAGTAAAATAATCAATCACATCGTCGAACTCCTCGGCTGGTGGAGAACTCATCCTCAATCAAGAACAGTGGGTATGCCGTGTCACACAGAGGTGCTTCCCACAAACCATGGACAACCGAGGTACTCCACCTATTGAGTACCATGAGTCTGCCATGTCACACAGATTTGCTTCCCACTGTGGTTCTGCTGCATCACATAGAGGGGATCTTATTCGTAACTACTGAGGTACTCTTCGTGTCAAGAGTCATGGGTCTACCGCATCACACAGAGGTGCTCCCTCTCGAAGCATGCTGAGGTAAATCTTCTTTATAGTACCATGGTTCTTCCATGTCACACCGAGAAGCTCCCCACTGTGGGTCTACCATGTTACACAGAGGCGCTCCCCACTGGGCTTTTCATGTCACTCCGAGTCGAAATGGTCAGCAGTCATCTAGTTTCTACCAGCACTAGTTTACAGCACTATTCTCGCTCGTCTCTAGCTATATCCGCTCCACAAGCTACTGGTCGATACACCCACGTCCAAGAAGTCCTGCGATGAATCATCCCCATGGTCTAGCACGTCATAGTGGTCTCAACGCAATAGATGTAATGACAATCGGACACCCGACATGTGAGTTTATATCATTTTAGTCACCGGGGCCCGGTTGGATTCATGCTCGATCCAACCTAACTATCCACCATCATAATAAAAAAATTCAGTGGGTTATACTCTAAATTACCATCTCACTCCATGATTTCCATAACTACAGAAGGTTCGTCAAAGGGACGTCTGGTGCCAATGTAATGGCCAAAATAAATTAAATGGGTTATGGTGGGCACTGGTCTGGCCCGACATAGTCGGGCCAACTCTTCCTGACCCGAACCGACCTGCAGGGTCCATCCCGACCCACTGTATGGCCCGAACCTTTTTTTTCCTGAAGACCGGGACGGGCCGCAGTCGCAGCATGGCCTAGGAGGGTGCCCCGAGGGTGGCTCGACCATGTAACGGCTCAAACATGGGCAAACTCTGCTCAGGGTGGCTCACAAGTTCATGCCGAGAAAGGCTCGGGAAACTCAGAGGTCTGTGGCGAAGGAACCTCGGTGGCGGTGGCTTGGCTTGTCCTGGACAGTGGTTCGGCATAGCGGCAGTGAAACTCCACTCGGCAAGGACATCAGTGCGGCTCAACGGATGGCTGTATGACTTGGTGAATGTTGGTGGTGCAGTATCACGAAAAGACGGCGAAGTGGCAAGGGGATTGAGCCCAGGGCAGCGCGGTAGCTTGGAAAAGCGGATCAGCAAGGTGGAGGCATGGAGGCCCGGCATGGCGGTGGCGCGACGAGGGGGTTCGGCCCCGGGCGACACTGCAGCTCTTTCCAACCACGGGTGCCTTGGTCAGGCACGAGTCCAGTACAGCAAGGAGGGAATAGTTTCGTGTGGTGGCACAGGTTGTGGTGACCACAGGTGGTAGTGTCTTTTCCTTAACCGCCTTTGTGTCCTTCCTCCATTTCAAAGGACACACTAAATAAGAAAGATGGAGGGGTAGGGCCATGTTTTTTTGCATACACCCTCCACATTTATAGTGGTTGCAATTGTTTCACAAATAACGAAGCCTGAATGTTAATGGAATATATTTTAAAAAATCATTTCCCACAACCATCGACAATATATATTCCCATTCCCACAAAATAATTAGATGAGGAGAACATGGGAAGCTATAAAAAAATAAACCCCTACCTCGTTCACATGATGACTTTGGCGCAAGAAGGTAGTACGATCGTTGATTTGTTATAGATGAGGACATCCCACGTCAGATGAAGTCCCGAGGAAGAAGGTTGAATGAGGTCGGCTTTCTTCGTTGGTGGAGCGTTCTTTGTTGGGGTAGTGTTCTCTATGAAAGAACATGTTCTTCATTGGAGGGCTTTAAACTAAGATCTCCTTCCTCCCAATTCCACCGAAGATACGAAGGATAATAGATTAAGTTCTATATTTATTTCGTTGGATCAAATTTAAAATTGCATAATAAATTACTTGGTTTCCATATTTATTGTATATTATTCGACATAATTAATATGGAGAAAGTAAAAAAGGCTCATGCATATTAATGAGGGTGTTGAGATGTTTTTCTCCATAATGAGGGGAATTCAAGATGTTTAGGTTTCGTTTGGTCCCCATTACCATAACCCCACATGGGAGGTTAGGTTCGGGTGGTCCCCACCATCATAACCACTCATGGGAGGATATGGTCTGTCGGTCCCCACATCTCAACTTCCACTTGGTAGTTTAGTTCCGATGGGCCCAACCTCACAACACCCACATCGGTGTTGGAAATAAAAATAAAATGTCACAGTATTTTATTTTTATTTTATAATTTCATGAAAGAACGAAAAACTAACTTTAACCATCAACCATCTACCATCGAGGTGAAAGTCTCCTTAAGTGAATACTAGTGATGCGAGTTCAATGGTGCCCTCAAATTTCAATTCCGAGAACCAGTTGAATGGTTTGCAAAACTCGCTCATGCGTTTACCGAATGTAGACAAACAAAAGTTCAGAAATTCATTCCAAGCACCCCAGACCTTGGAATTACGTGCCATCAATTTACACAGACTTGTAATATTACCATTTATTTAAAAACAATTACTTGGAAACTCTAATTTTTAAAATTCTACCCACCTCAGGGATCTACATTTCTATAATCCACAACTCATTATAGGTAAACATGTTTTAATACTGAGCACACATCTGAGCCTACTGTGCCCATGTGCTCTCTTCGAGGTTCCCATGCTTCTAGCGTATGCACACAAGTGGTATCAACCATACATGATGGACCCGATCATGTCCATACTCAATCTCTTTTGTAACCTCTGTAAAATTATCACCATCATTGACGTTGACCTCACCATGGTCGATGATATGGAAAGGGTGATGCATGTTTCTCCTGAGCAAGGATACGCGGAAGATGCCATGCACACGGTGCAACTGAATTTGAAGAGCTATGCAGTTGTCACCACGACAACTCTGTTGTGGACTTGAAAGGGTCCGATGAACATCAGAGGTAACATGCCACTTCGGAAAAATCTATGCAAACCACGTCAAGGTGAGACCCATAGAAAGTCATGGTCGCCATCCCGGAACTCTAGAGGTCTCTATCTCTTGTCGGCATATGACTTCTACCTACTATGTGCAGTCTTCATCCACTCTTGGATGATCTGCACCTTCTTTGTGGTAGCTCGTACCATCTTTGGTCCCACTAGTGCGGACTCTCCAAGGCCGATTCAACATAAAGGTAATCTACAAGGTCGCACGTAAAATGCCTCAAAAATAGTCGACCCAATGGTGGAGAGACAACTATTGTGGTATGAAAACTCCAACAAAAGAAATTTTTCATCCTAGCAGTGACTGAAGTTTAGGATAAGATCATGCAACATGTGCTTGAGGGTCTGAATGGTCCGCTCAGTCTGACCATCCGTCTGAGGATGGACGGCAGTGCTCAAACGAAGCTGCATCCTGAAAGCCTCTTACAAGCCATTCCATAACCAGGAAGTAAAACATGGATCATGATCGGAGACAAACGTCTAGGTTACTCCATGTAGTTTCATAATCTCATGTACAAAGAGTCATCCCAAGCTCTCTTATGAACCCTGTTCTCTAATTGGTAGGAAGTGGGCCAACATGGGGAGTCCGTCGACGATCACCCAAATCGACTCATGTCCCATGGATATACACGTATGTATTTTCATGACGTCCATGGATTTCTAATCCGAAAACCAATTGGGGACCACTAATGGATATTCCAATACTGATAGTACCTGATGCTCTGCCTTCACTTGCTGACAAATGAGGCACCAAGAGACAAAATCTTCTACTACATTCTTCATTCTCAGCCACCAATGTTGTTTTTGGAGATCCTGGAGCATCTTCACCTCTTCTGGATGTTCCTATAGAGGTTAAATGTGGAACTCCCTCAACCCTTTAACCCGATGTGACACTTATACCATGGTACTTTATCTGAAAAGGATGATGTGCTCCCCAACATCAGAAAATGCATAAGATTCATGTCCAATAGATATCTGAGAACGTCGTGTCTCAAAGTCAGTGTCCCCATGCTATGCATATCTGACTCGCTGATGGAGTGGGGGAGTGATTGTAAGAGGCTGAAGAAAATATTCTCAATCTCTATCCACAATGTAAATCTATAAAGAATCCATCTACTCTATTGACACACCAAGAAGATGTATACCAGACCTCCTACGGAGTGCATCTTCTACAATGTTCCCCTTGAAAAGAGAACAGACTATTGTGAAGTTATAGTCCTGGAGGAACTCAATCCATCATAGTTGTCTTAGGTTCAGGTCCTCTGGAATAAGATATACCTGAGACTCATGTTATCAAGGTACATGGTAAAATGCTCTCCCATCAGATAGTGTCGCCATATTTTAAAGGCAATGAACACTCCTGCTAACTCTAGGTCATGGGTGGCATAGTTCTGCTCATTCTATCTCAGATATTGAGATCCATATTAAATCACCACTCGCTCCTACATTCGGACACATCCGAGTCTATTCCCTAATGTGTCGCAGTAAACTACATACCATATTCCCTCTTATGGAAGCCTCTAGATGGGGGGACTAGTGAGCCTCTGCCTGAGCTCCTGAAAACTCCATTGGAATTTTTCCGACCAAACGATGGGTTTCCTATTCATCATCAATCCTAATAGTGTTGCTGCAACTATGGAGAAATATAGATAAAATCTTCGGTAGTATCTGGCCAAAACTAGGAAACTCCGTAATTCCATCACACTCTTGGGTGGATACCAAGAAAGTACAGCCTCAACCGTCTTTTGATCCACTGCAACTCCATCCTCTGATATAATATGTCCCAGAATGTGAACCACTCAAATCCAGTACTGGCACTTCGAAAGCATACTATAAAGCTGATGCTCTCTGAATGTGTCTAGTACTACCTGCAAATGATAGACATTGTCCTAATAAGTAGTCGAGTAGATCAGAACGTCATCGATGAAGACTATTAAAAATGAGATCAAGCTATGGATAAATAATCATGTTATTGAGTCCCATTAACAATTCTAGAGCATTGGTCACACTGAATGTCATAACCAATAACTCGTAATGTCCATACTAACATCTGATGGTCATCTTCTGCAAATCCTCGTCTCGTACACTAAGCTGGTGAGAGCCTAATCTATGTTTTGTCTTCAATAACCACAGTGATCCATTCATCTGATAACATAGGCCTTCAATCCTCGTTATTTGTACTTTTTCTTCATGTTCACCTAGTTCATGCGTCGATAGTTGACTAAATGTCTCACGCTCCCATCCACTTTCTTGGTTAACAAAATCGGGGTTTCCCAAGGTGAAACACTGGGTCGGATGAACCCCATCTCCTATAAGTCCTCAAAAATTAACTGCAGCTCACGGAGCACTGCGGGATCCATCTGATATGCTGGTGTAGATATAGGTTTTATACCGGGGTACAATCAATGTAAAATTATACCTCTCTCTGAGGAGGGAGACCAGGACATCATTATGGAAAACATCATCGTACTGGTCCACCACATCTGGATATCTCAGAGTCTCCACATCAATAGCTCTGAAGGTAAGGGTATCCAACTGATGAGTGATATGCTACACACTCCTTCAGGTATGTCCATCTTGTGCTGCAAAGGTGCCCTTCTCGGTGGTGAAGGTAAACCCGGTCCGATCCGTGCAGGCACACTACACTTTGTGCGAAAAAATGTCTATCTGAGCATGGAATGTAGATAACCAGTCCATAACCATGATGAAGACATAAGGCCATGAAGATACTACTATGAGAACCTAGTTGAATCTATCGCTTCCTTGAGAAAGCTCACACGGGTGACACCAGTGCCAAATCATATAATCTAATCATGTAGGAGTCTTTAACTGTAAATATCGAGCCAATGACTATGTCAGAATCTCCAATCTTTAATAGAGGGCAGTGGAAATAAAGGTATGGATGGCGCCTGTATCTATAAGTATAGAAGCTATGGTGGAGTAGACATAGATCGTACCTAGAATCATCTCTGGAGTTCCATGATCGTAAGCCCCAGCTTCCTGGAACTGATCTCTCCCTTCTCTACATGTTCCTTGTGGTCAGGGTGAACATCCTGGGGGTTGTGTCCATAATATCATTCATCGTTGCCCACCAGCTACAACATGACCTGCTCATCTTCTAGGTCTACCTTCTCCCTGAGGACCTCATAGATAGCTCTTTTGTCTCTTCTTGGATGGTCGTTCGGTCATCTACTGATCATCTGTACGATGGGTCGGACAGTCACGAGCCATGTGACCATGCCCGCCGCATGAGAAACACTACCTAATTTTGGCATAACTGGCTCTGCCTCGGGTCCCCGCAAAACCGATCCTGAGTCATGCAGTCATCCACATATAGGTATGGTCCTCTTAGACCACTACGTCATCTAGCTGCTACCATCTTTATAAGACTCCGCTATGTTATCCCTGGTAGTGGGTCTTGCTGTAGCTGACTACATAGTAAGGAAACACTCTATCAAGAGTGCTCTCTCTAACACCCACTCCTCCATCGGGATGCTGAGTGAGATCGTCGAAATCCGGATCTAACAGTTGAGCCCTTGATAAAATGATCAAGAGATGAATAATGGGTCCTGAACCATATATGTGGAGTAGCGTGGGAGGTCCATGAACCTCGATGAGTACTGAGCCACAGTCTTGCTACCAAGCTGCAGAAGAAGAAGCTCCTATATGCCCACTACATGAAGAGTCACTAGAACAAACTCTTCCTAAAAAAGGCTCTCTAAATCTACCTAGATAAGTGTCACCTAATCGTGAACCTATAGCATAAAGCTCCTCCAACATCCTGTTGTTTCATGTTGAATGCTGGCAGAAAGAATCACCATAAAATCGGTTGGTGTCCCTACAAGTCGGAAGACTCTCAGAACAGCCCCCAACCAATCCTTAGCCACATGTGGGTCAATTTCTCCCCTGGACCTGGGTGGCCTCTGGCACTGGAATTAATGCAATGCACTCAAGCGGCATGCATCGTCTACTTCTAGGGCTGGTGGAATTGGTGACCAAACGAGGAGTGGTACAGTCTGTCCCTCTGATGGTGCCTCTACTTGAAAATGGCCCTACACCGTGGCCTCGTCACTTGGTTGGCAATTAGTGCATACAACACTAATAACTCTATCTCACTATCTTTGTAGAGGCATCCTTAAATGAAACAGGTGATCCATAGTTAATAAGTTATACCTACTTATATGACTCAAGAGATAACAAAGAAAACATTCGGAAACACACACACTATTAATGTTTCCATGCACATAGTCGTAAATCAGAATTCAGGGTCCTGGTGTATGGATATGTCTGCCGCGACACCAACACTAGACATCCTGAATTGAAAATCGTACTCATTAACCCTAACACTATTGATTCATACAAAATACCCAATACCCGGTTCTTCGGTAGAACCAACTCCTATGATACCAATTTTTCATGACACCTCCCCTGGGGCTCGTGTTGTGACTACACCACGCTTTCCCTCCATAGGCCATGGGCTGGCGACTAGCACTAAAAGACATATTCCCCAAAACAGGGGACACATTTCGTTTATAACCTGTAAGCACACACAACCATGAACACAACAAGCTAAGAACCCAAGTAAACTGTTTAGAAAAAAGAGTGCTTAATGTAAAAAAGGGGGGCTAGAATACAAGCCCTACTGTAAAGATACAAGTAAAACAGAAATAAAAAACAACTTAATAAAGATAAAAGATAGCTATTAGATCTTCTACTAAGGATCCCACCTGATGGGTAGGTACAGTTCACATCATCATCACTGCATGTCCAACTGTCTTGTCTGTGTACCGACACACCATTTGGTCCTCCACCAGGAATCGTCCAGTCCTGGTACTCTCTTCCTCACTCAACGCTATCAGTCGTCTGCATCCAATACAACATGGATTGGGAATATCCCCTATATGTGTGAATATAACGATACTTAGTTTAGACTCCAAGACACTCAAGGTCTCACAAAACCCACAAAGGATAAACCACATATTATGAAATCAACCGATAACCCAACATATGTATATGCCAATACATATACCTATGTTATATAGTAATCCATCTCAATCAAAAAGAAAACACAGTGATACGGACTCAGATCACACCAGGATTTATTCTAGGGGTCGTATCATGTAATATCCCTAGACACGTCATCGAACACCTCGTCTGCTGGAGGACTCATCCTCTATCGAGAAAAGTGGCCCTACCGCGTCACATCGAGGCACTTCCCACTTTCCTTGGACTACTGAGATACTCTTATTTTCAAGTATCGTGGGACCTCCTTGTCACACAAAGGCTCTCCCCACTATGGGTCTGCGGTGTCACATAGAGGCGCTCCCCCTCGTGACTTCTGAGGTACTCTTACTATCAAGAACCTTTGGTCTGTCACATCACACATAGATGCTCCCCCTCGATGCTTGCTGAGGTACTCCTCCTGTCGTGTACCGTGGGTCTACCACATAACATAAAGGCTTGCCCCACCATGGGACTACAACACCACATAGATTCGCTCCCCACTAGGCTTTTCAAGTCAATCCGAGTCAAAACGGTCAGCGGTCGTCAACTCTCAGCCATCTACTATGTTTCTGCATAATGCTCGACTGTCTCTAGGAGGATATTCTGCACATGCAACTGATCGATACTACAACTGCCCCGAATTTCCATGAAGAAGAATCACACTATTATGCCACGTCATCGGGGTCTCAATGCAATAGACAGAATGTCAATCGTACGACCGGTCTGTGAGTTATTTTCCTTTTAGACCCAGGGGCCCAGTAGGATTCATGCTCGATCCAACCAGACCGTCCCCTATTTTAATCCAAAATTCCAATGGGGTATAATCAAAGAGACAATATCACTCTGATTTTTAGCATTGTGTATGGTTCATCTAATGGATTTCTGGTGCCAATGTTATGGCCAAATGAAAGTAAATGTGTTGTATCAGGCCCGAATCCATTCCGACCTGGTCGGACCGACTCGGGTCGTCCCAGCCTGACCCACCTGGTCCGACCCATGCTGCCAGGCTGCCCGGCCTATTTTTTCGGCCCAACAACCTTAAGGTTATGCTGAGATGGCTCAACCTCGTAGGGTTCCGCAGGGGTGGCTCGGCCACAGAACAGCTCACCCGTCGGCCGTCTCGTCTCGTGGCCGCTCGCAAGGCCACAACGAGGGAGGCATAGGAAGCTCAGAGGGACTCAGTGAGGGCACAGTGGAAGAAGCTCAGCATAGCCCATATAGTGGTTCAGTATGGTGATAGTGTGGCTTGACTCGTCCCGGAAAGTGGCACGATATGGCGGAAGGTGGCGGTGCGGCGACTCGGCACGGTAGCTGCGTGATGAGGGGGTTCGGCTTGGGGTGGAGCCGCTACTCGGACTAGCCACGGGAGGCTCGACTAGGTGCAGTACTGGTTCAGTCAAGGGGGGAGAGCACCACGGGGAAGCGGGGGTCGACATGGCCACAGGTCAAGGTGCCGTTTCCTTCGTCACCGTTGTGGCCTTCATCATTTTCAATGGACGCACCAAATAAGAACATCGGAGGGGTCATTCCATGTTTTTTTAGCCTACACCCTCCTCATTTAGTGTGATAGAAATAGATTCACAAATAAAAAATCTTTAACATGTTTGGAAGATATTTTAAAACATCATTTCCCACAACCCTCATCAATCTCTATTCCCAATCCCGCAAAAGAATTAGAATGGGAGGACATGGGAAGTGATAAAAAAATATAAATAAACCTCTATATAATTCCCTTGATGATGTTGAAAGAAGATGGTAGAATGGTCATCGATTCTCCATAGGAGAGGATGTCTAACGTTGGATGAAGTCCCAAGGAAGAAGGTCGAAGGAGGTCAGTGTTCTCAATTGGGGGAGCTTTCTTCGTCGGTGGAGTTTTCTTCATAGAAGAATGTGTTCTTCGTTGGAGGGATTTCTCCCAGGTGCTCTTACATCCCAATTCCACCAATGATGCCAAGGACAATAGATTAGGTTCTATATTTTTTTTTCTTTTCCACAAATTCAAAATAGCCTAATCAATTAACTTGGTTGGAATTTCAATGGTATGTGTTCTGGCTCAATTGATGTGGAGGAAGTCAAGTGGCTCCTCCACCATAAAGATGGGGTTGCAAGGTTTTTGCCTATAATGAGGGGAGTTTAATAGGTTTATGCCTTAGGTGGTCCCCACCACCATTACCTCTCATGTGGGATTAGAATCATGTGGTCCCCACCACCATAACGTTTCATGTGAGGTTAAGGTCTGGTGGTCTCCATTTATCAACATCCACATGAAGGTAGAGTTCTGGTTAACCCCACCTACCAACACCCACATGGGTGTTGGAAATAAAAATAAAATGTCACACACATTTTTTTTATAATTTCACAAAAATCCCATAAACTAACATTCAACCTCGACCATCTGTCGTCGATGTGAAAGTCACCATAGCAAATATCAGCACTACGAGTTCAACGGTGCGCTCAAATTTCAATTCCGAGAAACTGTTAAAAATTTAAGAAACCCACTCTCACGTGTATTGAACATACCCGAAAGGAAGTTAATAAAGTCATTCCAGTCACTCCAGAACATAAAATTACATGCAGTCAATTTTTTGAGACTCGTAAAATGCACATGTATTTAAATGAATTTTACTTGGAAATTTCGGATCATTACATCCTACACCGAAAACTATTCTTCCAAAGTTCATTAAATAAAAAACCAAAGCATCTCATTACCAGTGTAACATGGTTAGTTAAGAATTACAATTTCGACTCAAAGCATCAGCCACTTTATTTGTTTTTCCCAGATAGTAAGGGATTGATAAATGATAATCTTTGTTTAATTCCAGCCATCTCTTATTTTTAACAGTTAATTCTATCTGTGTGATTATATATTCTAAACATTTGTGGTCAGTATATATTTCACATTTTCCTCCATACAGATGATTCCTCAAAATTTGTAAAGAAAAAAACAATAATATCTAATTCCAAATCATGTATAGGGTAATTTATCTCATGAGGTTTCAATTTATATGATAAATGATCTATTACCTAATCATTCTTTATAATGACACAACCAAATCCGTTCAATAAAGCATCATTATAGAAAACAAATTCACCATATATGGAAGTCAATTCCCAAAATAGAGCATTCACCAATCTACATTTCAATTCAGAAAAAAAATATCATCATATTCATTTGTCCATCTAACCATAACACCTTTTTGAGTTAGCTTGTTCATTGGAATAGATAATCCTGAAAAATTCTTAACAGACGTCTGCTAATAACCCGCAAAAACAAGAATACTACAGATCTCAGTTATATTTTAGGTTCTTGGCTATGCTTCAAAAAAAAAAATTTAGATGGATCAACAGTTATTAATTTTTTTGATACAATGTGACCAAATAAAGAAATATGTGAAAACCAAAACTCACACTTGTTGGATTTCCCATACAGTTTCATTTCATTAAAAGATTGCAAGACATCCCTTAAATGACTTTTATGCTCCTATTTACTTATAGAATAAACCAAATATCATCAATGAACACATCCACTATATATCAACTGAGTCAACTTATCCATCACTATAAAAAGATATTCAATTCTGATTCTGACCATCTCACGATGCTGATTATGAAGGTTATTTCCCTTTGATTGCCTTTGCATAACAACGTCATTATTTCCTCTAGAAAACCATTCTCAATAAACAAATATATAAGGAGAAGAAACATGGTATTCTGTAATTGATATATCATATCAATATTTCCAAAAATTATTTTATGGTTTTTAATTTAACAATACCCTATCTCTAAAAGTTGTCTAAAATGACCTTTGATACCAACTATAATGGATCGGCCATAGAACATTACACGATCTTGAATTAAATGAATAATTCAAATTAAGGATATTCTATGGTTTTGAGTTGTTGAAAATTAGGCCATAACTATTACATTACATCTCAAAAATTACAATGCAAAAACATCTACTCAGTTTCCATTTTTTCTCAAAATAAAAACTCTTCAAAAAAATGATTTCTGTCTAGTTCCTTGTTTTCGACATCATGAATTTTCCTTGATCTCATCCTTGACCCTATTCATTTTTAGGTCCTGTGAAAAACATTTAAAACTAGGGATGAACATAAAAGGAGAATTAAGGGTTATAAAACAATTAAAGAAAACATTAGTTCAACAATAAGTACATAACATAATCTCATTAACATATCTAATGAGAACATAAGATTTCTTAATAATACATAGTAATCAGAAATCATAATGGTAACCTGTGGCTTCCATATCATACTTAAATTGTACGTATCACTTCTACGTATGGAGTTACATTTGGAATAACCATCACATTATATTACCTAAATCTATTAGGAGAAACATTCAGGTTTACCTCTGTCACGTTACCTAATGCATTAGAAAGCTATATCTTGCTCACTTTTCCTAGTTATATCATTGATCCACCTGTATACATATGCAATTCCCAAGAACACTAACACAAAAAATAATCAAAAATGAAAGATAACATTTCCACATTTCAATCACATTATATAATTTAAATATATTGAAATAACCAATAGATTATGAAAACCATTTTCAATACCAAAATATGTAAAAGATTATATGGTATTTATTTTCCTTTTAAAAACATAATGACTTGTAATGTAAGACAAATATCAAATAATACTCGTGGGGGTGGAAAGGTCATTGTCAACGCATATGTTAAAACGAAACATTATTTTTCTTTAATTTAGTAAAACACCTTGTAGAAAAAGGTTCCCTTTGAAAGAAATTAAACTTCATAGGTGTTTACACAATGTATAATATACTTTTGTGTATTAAAACAAAACATTCCTCAATGAAAGGAGATTGATATGAAGTACCTTTCAAGGTTCTTTTTTTAAATAAAATTGTTTGATTATGTGTATTATCTATAATTATACATAATATATGTATAAATAAAATATAGTATATGAAAATTTATTTCTAGTATAGTCATATCATGGAATAATAATGAAGTAGAATATTAACCCAATGAATAGAAATTGGGTTAAGAGGTTCCCTTACATTGTGTCCGACACGACCCGTTTTTTCTTTAATCTAAAAATTAATATATTAATGTTAATATATAAATTCTTAAGAACCTTTTTAAATTTTATTATTACTTTTATATAACTTATTTACATGTTATAAACATTATGTAATCATTTATGTTAATGAAGGTCATTTTTTTGATATTTGGTACATCAGTCAAAAATGGACATATTATAAGTACAAGTAGTTAATGTGGTCAAATATCAATAGTCATCGGAATGATATTAAAAAAGTAAATATAATATATATAATATATATTCATTATATTTATGTATTTATAGTTGTACATAGCATCTGGATATAAGAAATGCAATGCACCATTCATGGAGACGGTTAGTCGTACGTACGCATGAATGGTACATTCATTTCTATTTCATATTTTGATGGAATGAAAAAATGATGATGCATATGTAGATTATAATTCCGGTATAATATCATATATAATTTCATTTACAATATCCTTTATACATTCCAGGTATGGTATGAAGGAGTCATATCACATTGAGGTGACGGTAGTCCGCACTTCCTCAAATGAAATTATCGTGTTTACCAATTATAGAAACCCTAATGAATTGATATAAAAAGAAATATAAAGAATAATAGAAACAATATAAATAAATAATATATCATATATAAATACATATCCATCTTAATTTCCACCATGAGAGGTGACTGTAGATAATTGAACAATCATCGTTTCGTGAGGCAGTAGTTCATAGTCCACTGAAACAGTATGTTCTTTACCCATTAAATAGAGGTATGTGTAATTGTAGCTATAATTATTCTCATAAATACATCCTAGTATATAGAAGATAATTTTTTTGTAATAAATTAAATGATAAAGATTAGTTATGTTGGTTGGAGATGTAAAATAAAACAAAAGAACTTAAGAGAAGATGTTACCTTTAAATCGGGTAACTCCCTTTCGTTTGAACCAAAATAGTTTCTTGAAGTGCCTAAATCCTAAGGTAAGACTTGTAGGATGAAGATAGGGATCATGGGATCTTATTGGAGTAGAGTTTGGATGAGACAATGTGCTTTATAAGTGTGAGAAAACTGTAGGATGTGAGGTCTTTTTATAAGGGGGAGGAGGGGCTCTTTTGAAAAGTTTGAAAATATTTATTTTATATAATTATTTTCAATTTCTCAAAGGACAAAATTAATTAAAGTATAGGATAATGTGCCCCATATTTGAAATGAAATCATCCCATAAGAATTGGACATGTTTTTATACTGGATTAGTTTTTATCTTATTATGTATTTAAATATCCATTTATGACGTAAACATTTCACCATCATTGTGTCATAAATAGATTAATTATATGATGTATAAAAATTATAAAAAATACCATGATGTAGGAAATTTTTTAGATTTATAATGAGTAATTATTATCAAATATATCAATTATATAACCCCACATTATTTTTTTTAGAATAGTAATTATGAAATTTTTTTTTACTTTAATTATACAGTTTTTAATGTTATTATCATTCCCATGTGACTCCATGGGGTCCCAAAATAGAGACATGGGTTTTCATGGACGTCCATTACTCCTCCAATAAGGTTAGGAAACCTATAAAGGTAATTTTATATTATTATAAGATTATTTTTACATAAAATTAAACTAATTACCTTTAATAATGGTTAATAAAATTAAAAAAATTACTATTCACCCAATATTATTTTCATCCCATTGAACCAAATTTTACATACTAATGAAAAAAATGAATGTGGTATTTTTTAAATTCAATTCAATGAACTAGTAATATTTAATTTAAATTAAAAAGTCAGTTTTTACCTACTACTCAGTAGTTTCACTATTCATCAATAATTGAATGTTTTCAAAAAAATTCCAAAACATCACCCTAAGAATAATTTGATATTAATCCTTCAAAAATGATTTCTATTTTTTCCATATACAAAACATAAATGTTTCATTAATTAATATTATATTTATTTATCGTTTTTGAAACAAAGAACGTGTTTTTAGGAAATAACAAATTTCAAAAGATTGACACTTGTGTATCTCCAATTTATAAGTTAAATTAAATATAATTTAAAAAATTGGATTAAATGGAAAAAATATAAAATATTTATACATTATAACTGATTAAAAATATAATTAATACATATAAATAAATTATATTTAAAGACGGTTTTGAATTAAAATAAAACATTTTCCACTATTCACTTAATTAACTTTATTGAAAATATACCAAAATATTACACAATGAAAATTTTGATGTCCCTATGATAAAAAATAATTTTATTTTTCTCAAATAGAACAAATAATAGTGAAAAACATATATTTAAAAAGGGTTCTCCATCAAAAGGTGGTAAATTGTCCTTTTAAAGAATATTAGACTATTTATTCTTAAATTCAGATTCTTTGTTATTTTAAGCCTCTAAATTTTGTTGGATAAATGTAAAAACATTTATAAAAAACGTATAATAATATTTTAGTTAGTTAAATTTATTCCCGAAAATACAACATATTGGCGTTAACTGTCCTTTAAAATAACAATATTATATTGATTTTATGGAATGTAAGATTTCAAAGAAACTTGTTGTTGCGTATTGGGTACTCCATTGAACATAGGAACACCGTTAATGTAAAATTATTATTTAATTCACAAATATTAATAAATATGAACAATTTCTAATTATTTATTTTCCTGAGATGTTACTGTTATTGTACCTTCCATGCGCTCTTTTGTCCTATTGTTATCTTATAGGGGAATTAGTATTCTTACCCACCTTGATCACGAGATGCATTGATATTTCTACCATGTATACCGGTATGCAAAAACCACATATATAAAAAATAAATCAATATTCTAGTTTGATTTTGTGATCCATACTGTGTGTCTAAGTCTTGTTCTTTGGGATGTTTTAGATTTGCTGTTTTTGATTGATTTTTTTGTACTTTTCTTTTGACTTTATCTATTATTATACATGATTAATTTTATTCATTCTTATGGGATGATTATTTTCATTAATTAATATATGTACTTGAGTTTTTTTGTGGGTATTCCATCATTTCAACAGATCTTGTTTCATGAAAAGGTTAATGCCTTATATATTCTGTGATATGCATACCCTTTATACTTGACATCAAACTAGGCCGTACTAATGTTGGGACATATGGGTCACTATCTTCCATTCCTAACTTCTCTCCTAAAAATTGTTTCTCTAGATTGAGGAGTATTATTATTATTATACATAGGTTGATATTTATTTTATCAGATACTATTTATTATGTACATTGTGAACATGATATTATATGAATGAATAAAAAATGAGTATTTTAAAATTGCTTACTGTATTTTTGAAATACCACCATTAAATGTAATTTTATTCTATTTCTCAATATTCATGATGATTATGAGAAACATTATCTGTTTACTTGTTTAGATTTATTTCCAAATGAATTAAATGGAATCAAGACTATTAGAAATTATAGGGATTTCTCAACAAGAAAAGAAAATAAATTTTTTTTGGACCTAATATGGTCATGTTTATAATATGAAAACTGATTTAGGTTAAGATGATTACTAATAAATATGTGTAGAAATATATTCATTCACAACATTATTTATATAGTTTGTATAACATAATTTGATATAAAAGTTAATTAGTTAATTTAATTATTAATATGTTGTTTAAAGAAAATAGATTATGTCCTTATGAAATATATTCAAGTACTTGACATGTAATAGGAGGGAAGAAATTATTGTTGTACTATATTTTTTTATGAGATAAACTAACTAATGGTGTGCATTGATCATGAAAACTAAAATGGATTTTGAACTAGAAACTAGGGAAAAGATATATTTCAATGAGGCATCATTTTAGAAATAAATTCCTCATGAACCGTTAGGTAGAATGAATAAGAATCTTGTCATTCAAAATTAGATTGAAGAATAAATTATTATCATGTATTGATATAATATTATAGGATTATCTAAGTATGTTGTTGACTACAATATAGTCTAGAAATCAATTATGATAGTTTCATTCATCTATTATTTTTTCCCTTTTGGGGACTAGTATCTACAATATTTTCATCATATCACAGTATAGTATCAATTTCCACAATGGATGTTAAATAATGTAATAGGAACTATATCTTCAATTGAATTCAATAAAATAAGTAGTATTCAAAAATTAAATAAAAAATAAATATAGAAATGATGAATTAATTTGGGGTAATATATTTAATTTATTCTACATAGAGATTGAAGCATCCATTTAATTACATAATAGGAATATAAGTCTCTTTCATGTGTAGAGAACGGTCTCATAACCATCTAAAATAAAGGTTTATGAATGAAACCATGCATATCAGGTGCTTCAGTAAAATTTTATTTATGATTATTAAAAAAATGTCTCTATCATTATGGGGGTAATACACCATAGATAAAAAGAGGATTTTATAGTGACCCATGATTAACCTAAATTGATATTAATTCAATTTTGATGAATATTTTGTACATTACCAATATATATGTCTATGGATCATAATAATTTATTTTCGTTGGAATACCAGAAAAAAAATATTTATTTCTTGTGAAAGATCCTCACCATCTCCATAAATATCTTGACCTTATGTAGTCATTCATATTACCATTTTTAATAGAATTTGAAAAGGAAACATAAGAACGGGATGATCTCAAATTTTCAGTATGAGAAAATAAGGGATATATAAAGAGATAATAATGAGAAAAATGTTATCATTACAAGGTCAGAAAAATATATGATCATACCATGAAAATCAAATATCATATACATCAATCACTAAATAATTAATGGTAGTTCATTTGATGTGAATCATTAGGAAATTATGATAATAATCCATGATATCTTGACATAGGAATAAAAAATGGGATTATAATATATACATAATAATATAATATGACATCCTTAGATTCCATTAATTAGATAAAACTCCATCATGTTATAATGGGTTTACTCTTCAAAACATATTGGCCATCATGTTTCACTCTCATATACTGCTTAGTATCATGAGTTCACTCCTAATACCATCATTGATGTCATGGTTCAATTCTATGGTGAGCTTATTAGCATGAGTTCACTCCAAATTCCATCATGCTATACATTGTTCACCCCCATGAACATCTTTGTAATCATGCATTACTCCCAATACCAACTTACTCTATCTCATTAGAATTAAATATATACCCAATGCATTAGAGGGAGATATATGTCTCACCCGTCTCATAGTGAAATCATACACACATGGTCCACAAAATCATAAATAATAATAATATTATAACCCATTAAAAGAAATGGGTTTTAAAAACATGTAATCTTATTATAACCTATGAATAATTATACAAGTTTCATAATCATGTCATCAAAATCATGACTCTAGGAAATGAAATAAGCTTATGAAATATATAACCAATGATAGGGAAATAGATTTCAAAAACTTAAAAACCTTGAATGAAAAATGTGATTGATAAAGACCATGACTTTAATCATAAAACATTCATAGAAAGGAAATGAATGAAAAAATTAGATCATGATAAAATATTATATCAAAAATTAAAATAAAAAAATATGTCATCTTAATTTTTTAATACACATTTTAATAAAAAAATTACAATATGATATATTTTGTGAAATTAATAAATGTAAACAAGATATAAACATATGTTACATGAAATGTTAGGAATATAAAAATGGCTTTTATTCACAAATTAATTCTTCATGATCGTTCCTTATAGAATAAACCATTTCTTCAGCATCCTCATCATTATTTTATACTAATCCTTCCATGGCTGTAGGAAGATCACATAAAGAAGCTTCTTTATCACGTTGATCCTCACCAAAATATTGTTTTTCCCTAATAAAACAATAGACCATTGCTTATATGATTGATCAACAACATATAAAATCTTTTTTCTATGTTTTATTGTTATAAAATTACCTGTTGTGTCTCCCAATCTATTTAGATTAAGAACTGTCATTCCAAATTCATCGTGTCTGACACAGTAGTTACCAATAAACCATTTTCTGTTAAAAACAAGAACGTTAATATTAATATAGTCCACCTAAAATATTTTTTCAATGATTCAATAATATGATCATGATGTAGAAATTGGATTCTTGACTTTAAAACACAAAAAATACACTTCTTCTGAAAACACCAATACACCACATTTTTGAACTTCACATCGATTGTCATTAGCATTAATATAAAATTTGTAGCCATTAATATCATTCATGTACACTGTTATAAAATTTAATCATGGACACACACTAACCATATTAATATCAATGATTCCTATGCTCTACCATGAAAGGTATTTCTAAACCATGTAATTTTAATTCTGTTCTCATTCAAAATCCACATTTCATTCTTATTTGGATGACATTGATTCCACTCATTTATATTCAATGTGATATAAGGTGGAGAAGAAGCTATGTTATTCAATATGTATAGTTGTATATTCTTCATCTGTTTAGTAAATAGTGATTTAAATTTCATGCCACGAATCATATATCCCTCATTATTAACTCATTTATGGTGAAATGGAGGCAAACCTATGTTCTCTGCCACAGCCAAGTAACACGTACAAAAATAACTTCCCCATTAATATACATTTCAATATTGTAGGGTTCAGGTATATATTCATTCTTAATCTACCACTTAAATATTATCATATAACATTCTAATGGATACATCCAATAATGATATACAGGTCCACAAAGCATTATTTCTCAAACCAGATGAACCATTAAATTAACTGTTATATAATAAAGGATGGAGGAAAATAAATTTCCCACTTAAAAAGTATATAAATTGAATCATATTCCAAAATTTTCAACGAATTATCATCAATCATCATATTACAAATTTAATTGAAAAATTAATAAACCTTCTTTATAGTCTTTATAACACATATTGGAATTATTCCACTCAATGAAACTGGTATATGTAGTGGCATGATGATGTGAGAAACATGCGATTTCATACCTATCAACCTCAAATCTTTCAAAGAGACAATTTTTTTATTTGAATAATATCCTTGAAACACTTTGATATCACGATGACACTGAAAAAAGCTTATTTTATCCTGGGATAATGTTTTTCAAGATAGGGGAAGATAATATCGTCTTCCATTAGAAGTGGGAGCTATCTCCAAGCTTATTCCCATTGATAGTAAGTCTAATATTGCATTCAATCCATCTTCTGTCATTCCATTAATATCTAACAATGTTCTAGTCAAAATATCACATATATTCTTCTCTACGTGCATGACAACAATACTATTTTTCACTTAATGATATCTCTAATATTGTATCTCTAAAAAATATTGACCTTTTCTTCTAAATATTCCTATCATTACCATATTTATGTGCCTTTCCCAATGTCACATCATTTGTTTTCACCCTCTCAAAATACACATCATGGGATAATGGTTTTGGAGAAATATTAAATTCATGTGATCCATTAAATGACTCTTTTAGTATTCTATATGTGTGATCTATTGGAAAAAATATCAATGAACCATGTATAATATTATCCTCCCATGATGTAATTGACAATATGATGTCTTTTGATTGAAAATTGATCATGCTTTATTCCCCTTAACATTGAATCCAAACAAATTCCTATATGTTGGGAAGTCATTTATAGTGAACATGGGAACTCTATACAGTTGATAATATTCCATTTTATATGATTCATACACCCTAATACCATCTTCTAATAATAGTTTCATGTCATCAATCAATAGGGAAAAAATCAATACCATTTTTGCGTTTTTTCAGACTAGATATCATTATACTCAACATGACCTATTGGATATTCATAGAAAGTTCAAAAGATAGGTTCTTAATTACCAAAAAAATAGTACATGAAATATGTTTTCTACTGAGGGTTCACTATGGATTCATTCCATATTTGAACAACACAAGTCTGATATTTATAATATTATTTTTGAATGTATGATACTGCTCATCAATTTTCTTCTATTGTAAAAAAATGGCAAGATGGCGTATTTTTCAATTAAATATCTACTCATAATAATTACTTATTATTATTTATTCATCATGTTATGTACCCAATAAACTTTTCAAATGTTCAGTTATAGGATTATACCAAAATAACTTTGTTGGGATCTCCGCAATCTCAACATTTGCCTACGATTTTTCTGTCATATTATAATGTGATGTCTAATATTTTTGGCACTATGATAGAAATTTATATTACATATTATATATTACATAGTAATTACGATATAATTGTATTTTTAGTATCCAAATCCCATCATGAATAATATTTTCTTGGCTTTTAAATGATAATCTAGAAGTTAGTTGTCATTTGAATGAATGGCTTTGAACAATTATAGCAGCTCTGTAAAGCTTATGTCACTGCATCATTATATCACCTTCAGGTTAAAAAATATTTACACCATGTAAAATACCATAAAATCCATAAAAATATGATACAATTGTTTCTAGCATCACCATACAGACATAAAATGATCAGTTCTTCATGATATGATCTACTAAAAGATCACGAATCATTTCATCAATTCCATCAGAGTTACCATGTTGAAAATCAGCATCAGTAGATCTGAAATTCTCTCAAGATTCCCCATTCCAAATTCATGTGTTTTAACTCGGATTAATACCAGGAAAATTAATATGATCTTTGATCTCTCTAATTTTAACCTTCCTCATATTCAAAAGGTTCAGGCAAGGAAATAAAAATATCATGTTCTTTGGAACATTTCCTTTAGCAAACTCCTAAAAGGCATCAACACATTCCTCATATCCATTATTCATTTTATGTGTAATAATACATATTCAAATCATTATTACCAGTAACAAATATAAAAATAAGACATCATAAAATGAAATGAAAATTTTATATTTATATGTGAAATATCAAAATTTGAATGTAAATCAATTTTTATATATTAAAAAATATGTCTATTTGTAATAGATATGCAGGGAAATAATTTTAAAATGAATACATTGTTAGAGAGATAATTTTATATTTATATTAAATTCTTTTTAGGATTACATAAACCTCTCATATGGATCATGATATAACAGAATAAATTAATGTTGGATCATTTCTTCTTAAAGTACACCAAGAATACATCCTGGTGAAACTAGATACCATATTCACCCTTCCGTAAACAAGAAATATGATGTATAGATATTAAAATTTGTATAAATTTACTACTTAAAATAACAACTATAACAAATTATTGAAACTGTTGGGATAGAATTTCCCAATGGTTTCATACACTATTGGCATGATGTCTTTTGCAATAGCCCTATACCAATGGTTCTACAATAACTGGTCATATAGACTATCTAATGATATTATATGAAAATTTATTGTGATATATATATACAAATGGTTAATGACCTAATTGTATACATGTTGTCTATCATATAATATATTACAATGGTTTCACGGGAACTGTTTGGATATATGTATATCAAAAATTCAAGAACAGTTGGAAAAAACTCTATAGTATAAAATCTATTGCAATGGGGGTTGGGGGATGCACAGTTTAGTGGTGGGATGTCCTTGGGGGTGTGGGCATCCAGAGGGTAGGGGTTTATAGGGGTGGGGTGGTGTATAGGGGGTGGGGTGTCTAGGGGGTGGGGTGTATACGGGACGGGGGCTGTCTAAGGGGGTGGTGTTGCCTCGTGTGTGTCAAGGGGGTGTGAGGGATATATACATGGGTGGGGTTTCCAAGGGGTTGGGAGGGACGTCTAGGGGCTGGGGGTGTCCATAGGGATAGTGGGTTGTCCTTGGGGGTGGGGGTTGTCCAAGGGGGGGTGGAGTCTATGGGGTGTGGGTGTTGTCAAAGGGGGTAGGGTTTGTACATGGTGGTGGGGTGTCCGATGGGGTTGGGGGGATGTCTAGTGGTGGGGTGTTCGGTGGGTTGGGGAAATGTCCATGTGGGTGGGAGATATCCATGGGGCCGGGGTGTCTAGGGGTTGGGGGGTGTCCATGTGTGGGGGTTTTTCAATGGTGTAGGGGGTGTCCAGGGGTGGGGGTATCTAGTGGTGGGGGGGGGGGCTATCTAAGGGGTGGGGGTTTTCTAGGGGTGGGGGTGTCCTAGGGGTGCGGTTGTCTAGGGGGTGGGGGTGTCCATGGGGTGGGGTGGTGTCTAGGGGTTGGGTTGGTGTCCTGGGGGTGGGGGTGTCCAGGGGGTGGGGGATGTCTAGGTGTGTGGGGCGTCTATGGGTGTCTAGGGATTTTAGGGGGTGTCATAGGGGGTGGGGTGTACAAGGGGTGGGGGACTTTCTAGGGGATAGGGTGTCCTAGGTTTGGGGGCTCTCTAGGAGGGTTGAGCTTCTACCCTGGGTTGGGGGAGTCCAAGGGGTGTTCAAGGGGGTGGGGGTAGTGTCCAAGGTGGTGGTGTCTAGGGGGTGAGGGGCTTGTCCGGGGGGGGGGGGGGGGGGTCCATGAGGGTGGGGGAGTCTGGGGGGGTGTCAGGGGGGTTGGGGGATGTCCATGGGGGTGGGTTCATCCAGGGGGTGGGGGTGTCTTGGGGGTGGGGTATGTACATGGGGGATGGGAGATATCAGTGGGGGTGGGGTGTTTAGGGATGGGGCAATGTCTCTGGGGTGGGGTTGCCTTGGGTGTGGTGGTTTCCAGGATGTGTGATGTCTAGGGGGGTGGGGGGATGTCCATGGGGTAGGGTGTCCAGGGTGCGGTCTAGGGGTTCAAGTGTCCAAGGGGTGGGGCTTTCCATGGGGCTGAGGGGCTTTCTAAGGTGGTGAGGGGTTTTTCCAAGAGGATAGGGTGTGTCTTGGGGGTGTCTAGGGTGTGGGGATGTCCAGGGGGTGGGGGTTGACCATAGGGTTTTGGGGCATCCAAGGGGTAGTTGTGTGGTCTACGTTTGTCGTTGGTTGAAGTTTCATGTGTCCCAAATTAATTACTCATTCTTAGAACTTTAGTATAGAATAAGTTTGGGGTCGATCCATAGGGAACCATGGCGTCCATGAATTTAATTGAGTTAATAAATAATTAGGTGAAGTATGAAATGTTTAGAAATGATTGGGTTTATTTTTTGGGTTTTGATTTATAGTGAACTGAATTACATTGAAGAATGGATACAGTTTTAAGGAAAACAATGGGTAACTTTAAAAAGTTCATAGAAATGGAAAGAAAAGACATGTCGGGGCTACGGTGAATAAGGAGTTCTTATGCAGATTGTTTAAATGGTTGTGCTATTCATAATAATTCAATCATTTAGGATTTCATTTTGTTACAAGATTTCCTTGGTTCAGTTCCTCTTATTTCGAATTAGAGATGTTGACTCCTTGGTCTGGTAGTAGATGTCCTTAATTCTTTATTACATCCATTCCATTACTTGAATCGGTGAAAACCTTCCAATGGTCATGGATGTTTGCACCGTTACTTTTCTTTGGTATCACATAGAATCCTTCCCTTGGTCCGTCTAAGAATTCTCAGTTATATTAGACAGTGGATTAAGAAAAGTAAGATGAATTACAACGATTCAAACACAACTATATTAAAAAATATACAAATTATAATCCCAACATCCACAGCCCCAACACAAGGGGTTTAGTTACACATACAATTTATGAGTGAAACGACACACGTGATACCTGACAGATTCATCGTGTAGGAGTTGAGGTAGAATATCGGAGGGTGGAATGGTGGAATAGCAGAATGACGGCACCTCGGTGGGTTTGGGAATAGTGGTAGAAGATCTTCTCCCTTCTCCAATGGTTTTGACCTCCCTAATTTGTAGCCCAAGGCCTCCTTTTATAGAAAAATCAAGTACAAGATGTGTATATAAATTACACGCCGTGTAGTTTTCGTCAACGTGTTTTGGCACCATTTTCTCTGCTGGCAGGTGGCTGAGCACGCCGTTCTTGACTTTTCCACACGGCACCGCCTGCAAGTTGAGTGAACATGGCATGTACCACCACCATACACAGCATATAGCGCTGCCAGCCCCTTCTCGAATAGCAGACACAACGTGTAAAAGTTCAGACACACCGTGTCTTCATCAACGGCCACATGGGAGTGTGGACTTTTCTCAGCACCACTGCTTCTAGAAGGTGGTACACGGCGTGTAGTGCTGACCCACAAGGCATGAATCTCTTCCTGGTAGACATGGGCATGTACTCCCTACTTTGGTTCGTGTCCTTGTCTGGATGTACACGGCATGTATAGAAAGTACATGCCGTGTTGTTTTAAAAATGTCACAAACTTCCCTTGATCCTTGTATTAAGCCAGAAAGCTCATGCAAGTAAACAGATTCACCAAAATCAAAGAATATGTTCATGAAACCACAAATATATTCTAAAAACAAGCTTTTATCTTAAATTCTATATTTGGAAATGTATACACAAATTGGGTGCATCAAATTCCCCAACACTTAGTCGTTTGCTTGACCTCATGCAAAATCTCGACATCTAATTAAGAGAGCCTATAATTTTAAGAGTATGGTATTTAGTTAATCAAATGTATAACTGATAATGTTGCTGGGGAAAAATTCGAAAAGGCACAATCATATTCAATTCATAAGATATTAAAATCATGAATCATATATAATGCAATTAACTACTCTCATCCTCTTTCAACATACTGTTCAACCATTCAAAAATAAGCATGCCACTTGATGATTTACCTTACCAGTTGAAATCACACTCCACACTCAATATGTTTTTAATCGATGTTATGCTCAATCCAAGGCATATACATTCTATCCATAGGTTTGCAAGATATCTTGTTCTGCATTTCAGAAAAATTGAATTACAAAAATCATGAGGGCTTTATCAATAAGGTTTAGATGTTTTTGTGGATAATGGTTGGTAGGTTCAGATGTGAAAATAAATTCTGAGGCTTGAAAAAGCATGGCTAATTTCATTAAACAACGTTGCATGATATTCAAAGTAAAGCTTATTGAAAATACATCCTTCAATAGTGCAGTCAAATTCTTTTGTAATCATTACCAACTCCCTTAGGTAAGTACAGTTTAAGGGGAAATAAGTAGCAAATAAATATAAGGTCCCCTCATTGTTTGTTTGTTTTTGTTGTTTTTTTTAACAAAAAAACACAAGGGTGTCCCTTATGAATACAATGAGTACATGTTTGGAACCCATTCTGCCACAAATAATCAAGAGGCACTCCCCCACTCTTTATTTCATTGTTGTAAAAAAATAATCCATGTATTGCCAACTCCCTCTTTAAATCTTAAATGAGTAATCATGCAATGTTTAAAAATAAATACGGTAGGAAGGGAAATAGACTTGTAAAGTGGCTTCATATGAAGGTTGTTCATGGCTTCAATGGGCTTAACGGTGATTAAATGTAGGGTAGGTCTCAATATAAATGGGTTGAAACAATCTAATTCCTCAATCATGTTAATGTAATTCAAAAATTTCATTATATTTTGAAAAGAAAAACATTCCAATTCTGGTAGGGATGTATATCATAGGAATATCTCACGAACGAGGGTATTAAAAAATAAATACAAAAAAGGGTTTAGAATGACTCTTAGGAGTGGAATAATAATAAAGGGACAATCAGATCGTGACATGCATATAAATTATTTGCCCAATTAATGTAATTTAATTAAGGATGAAAAGTTGTAATTGAAACTATATCAGCAATCATTTTAAAATACTTAAAAAACGAAAAAAAACATGTATCCTTTCAAAAAGTTCCTACTAATAACTCTAGCATTTATAAGATTAATTAATAAATAATTCTTTACATTTACAAATATAGAGTCTAATAATGATGTCTCCTAGGTTAGTTTAATAGAAAAGACTAAGGTGAATGATATAGATGCTCCCCCACACAGAACACTGCACATGTTCCACCAAGTGCAACACCAAGGTAAAGGGTAGGCAGCAGGGAGAAATGGGGGACAAAATGAGGGAATGCAATGGAAGACATAAATCCAAAAAAAAGAAAATAGAAATGGATAAATACTACTCTTGTAAAAAGTGATGCCAAAAACGTGCCATGCTTGTACTTCTGACTGTCGAGAAAAAGAAAGAAGACTACAAACATGCATAACATCACATCACAGAAAATGACAGAAGAGATATATAAGAGAAAGGAAAATGTCACTATCACGGGGTCACCTCAGGAGAGGCATCATCCAGTACAGAATCGGCTAGGAGAGATGGCGCATGAGCCATGGAAGGGTGAGGCTCTGAATCGAAATTGGGAAGGGTAGCTAAAGAAGTAGGAGCGGCAGGTGCTAGACTCAGGATCAGAAGCTCAGCAGCAGGCCCTAGCTCAGCAGAAGTGGCAGCAATAGAGCTCACCGTAGTCATCAGAACAGAAGCTGTGGCTGACGCAGGAGACGGCGGTGGAGCAGTAGCATAAGGGATAGGAATGGAGGCAGGGGCTGGTGGCTGAGGCAATGGAACACCACGATACTGAGCAATATGTACCAACAGATGCTCCATCCGATCCTGGCGGCTGTCCAGACGAATCAAATGGCGTGCAATGGTGTCCTGGTGGCCGATGATATGGGCCAACTGCTGCTCCATCATGGATAGGTGGAGGGAAATGGCTGGATCGACCGAGGGTGTGGGGGTAGGTGGGATGGGAGATGGGACAAAAGAAGGAAGGTTAGAAGAGGTGGGGTTAGTAGGAGGTGGGTGAGGGGGAAAAGCTGGAGGAGGTGGGGAAGGAGGGGCAGGGTCAGCAAGTGGGGTAGGGTCAGCAGGTGGTGGGGCTCGAGCCTGAGCAAGGATGTAGTCACCCCCTGCTTTCGTACCAATCCCATGCGAATGAGCATGAAGAAGTCCATCCGCTGGGGTGAACCTAACAAGTCATGAGGTGATGAGGGCTCGAATACCCCCAAGTGGTGGGAAAGACGGGTGGTGTAAAACCCGCCATTCAGGTTGCCCTGATGGCCGGTAAATATGAAGTGATAATATGAGGCGGAAAGAAAGTGGAGGTCCAGGTAGGCATGCCGGATGACACAGGTAAGAAGCTTCATGTCATGGACGGTCAACACCACCCATATCCTCATGGCGGTTGAAGATTATGGCGCTGAAGCACCGGTGGGTGAAGCGAAGGACGGGATCGGCTATAAGAGTTCTCTTCTGAGAAGTGGGGGAGTACCGGTGGTCAGGCCCCACGATCTCCCGCCACATGGCAATGTGGTTAGAGCGCTCGGGCCGGGTCAAGTCAAAAACGGGGGGTTGGGTGAAAGGATGAGGGTAGAAGCCGCAACCTCGGCCGAACTCTGTCATCGTCATAGAAAAACGACGGCCGCCTAGCCGGAATCGAACTACTGGCACCACATCGCCAGGTGCCTCTCGGTACTCCGCTCCATCGAAACCAAAGGAGGCCACAAACTCCATAAATAAATCTTGGAACACAAGAGTGTTGACCTGGAAAATCTCGAGGAGTGCAGTGTGCCCGAGAAGTACCTCCAATTCCTCCCAAATACTGAGCCGTTATGGAATGCTGCTATCAAGGTACTGGCCGCTCAATGGTATTGGCTGACAAGAAAAGCGTCAGAGCCTGTCGTATGCGAGGTCGGTAACCGGGATTACCGTGCAGGGATAGGGAGCACCTGCAGGTCCCGAACCAGGTGCCGGTGCAGCAGCATCATCTATCTCTGGAGGTGGATCCGCCGAAGAAGATGTTGGCTCGGTGGAAGGGGTGATCGAAGAGGGACCAACTGTTGAGGATGATTGTACAGTGGAAGTGGCAGCTGGTGCAGTAGAAGGAGGCCCCACCTCATTTGAGGGAGTGAGTGGCGGCAGAATGTACAATAGAGGGAGTTCAAAGACCGAAGCGTCGGGGTCCGGCAGAGTAGGTTGTCGGAGTTGGATCCGACGATAACTAGACTCCTCTCCCTCAGTGGCGGAGGTTGGACGCTTCCCGCGTGAATGATCATGATCTTCTATATCCTGAAATAGAAAGAAAAATAAAAAGAAAAATAAAACAAAAGAAGAAAATAAAACAAAGAAAACATGAGAAAACTGGAAAATTAAAGTACACGGCGTGTACTCAGAGTACACGATGTGTACTTAGAGCTGAAGGTATCCCATGTTCCTTGCAAAGACATTCTGAGGGTGGAAAGAGACCATGTAATAGGACACAGTGTGTACCGAACATACACGCTGTGTTCACATCAAAGCACAGGTGGTCGTGTAGCAAATGGCACAGCCATGTTTTTAACAGTTCATATAAATCAATACAAGTCATGTAGTGTCTGGACATGACGTGGACTACTTACAAATAACATGGCCGTGCAGAGGGGGAGACACAGTCTGGCCACATATATATAGGACACGGCGTGTACCGAACATACACGCCATGTTTTGGAACTTTGGGTGACAGGCTGTGTTATGTTCCAAACACGGAGGGGCCAATACAAATAACAGACACGGCGTGTACCAAACACACACGCCGTGTAAAGGAAAATGGTGTGTGAGACCGTGTGCAAAAGTGCACGCGGGCATGATGAAACAGACACGGTGTGTACTGAAAATACACACCGTGTATCTTAAAATTTCTGAAAATTCATTCTGAGGCCGTGTTCAGACGTACACGGCATGTGTTCTTCATTTCGTGGCCATGTACTGCAGGAATCAGATCTATCGGCCGATCTGAAAACACCCTAAAAAAGTCTAAAAATTTGAAACAGAGGGTGTAGAATGGTGTACCAGGATCGAGGATCACAATGTGAAAGGAATCAGAACTTGAAACGCCCCAAATCGACGGATTTGGAAAAAGCAAGTTTGGACGGCGTTTGGGAGAAGAAACGGGAAGAATGTAACACCCCGAGATTTTTTGAAAAATATAGTTTTAATTTCATTGATTTCATCTGTTATACACCACACCAAGTTTATCTTGTACTATATGGAACATTGTATTAGCTTGCAGTATATGCAACACTATTCTTGGATCGTGTTACACACAATTTCAAGTTTGTTTTATAATAGTAATTCTATGCAACATTGAGTGTGTTTCATATATATATATATATATATTCAATTTATAAATAAAATATGGTTGGATTCTGTTATATGAAACAACGAAAGATTCATTCACAACACGCAACCCTGACATGGCTTGCATTTCAGGCAATCACGACCTTCCTCGATTGTGTGTGTTGTACGCAATACTGAGTTTTAATAAACAATGATATATTATTATAATATTATTATGAAATAGCTGTTATGAATAGTATTAACTAACTTTTAAATTTTAAAACATTATTATTAATATTACATATTTTCTAGAACATGGTATGAGAACAAAATAAATTTTTCATGTAAAATATGTATTTTTAAAAAAATGCAGTTTTTCCACCTTTTGATGGTGCACCCACATTAAATCTAGTTTTTTGCATGTTTATAAGTTCAATTTTACAGAATAGAATTCTTTTTTTGAATCAGGATATAAAAATTTACATTTGATAATGTTTTTATATTTTTCTGATAACTTTCATATTTTAATGAATGGTAAAAAACACGCTATATTTTAATTAAAAACAACTTCTTCCATCATAATAATTTATGTGGTTAAATAATAATATTTAATGGATTTAAAGTATAAATATAATATATTTTTTCCATTTAATATAATGTTTTTCATTAGCATTTATTTTAACTTGAATTCGTAGGTTAAATAAATTCAATCTTTTGCAATGTTTTAAACAAAAACCCATTTTCTTTGGACAATGGGATTAATTTTAATTTTATTTCAACAACTTTTTTGTATTGAATTTGGAAAAATGGATTACATATTTGGAAACAGTGGGTCCAAATTATGTTAATAAGCTACTTTTTATTTTTGGGCATTATGAATAGTAACTACGGAAATTTTAATTTACTGCGGTTAAAGGTAAATAGGGTAATTCAAGGTTAAAATAATATTATAATAATTCAAAATTACCTTGAAACTTTTCCTAACCATATTGGATGAGTAGTGGCCGACCGTGGTCATCCTTTGGCAAATTTTGGGACCCCAATGAGCCACTTGGTAGGGAAAATGACAATTTGGATTAATTAATTTAATGTAAAGACAAAATTGACTTTAACAAAACTCTTTTAGAAATTAATTTTTTTATGTGGTTACATAAGTTATATTTTTGACTATAAATTTCTTTGGAAATCCAAAAATAATCCCTACATTATGGTATTTTTTTCATAATTTTTAGACATCAAATGTATTAAATTATTTATGACACAATAACAATGTAGTGTTTACCTCATTAATAAATGATTTAAATAAATATGATTATAATGATTAAAATATCATCCAAAACCTGTCCAATTCCAATTGGATGATTTTATTTCTAATATTAGTCATCATAATGTTGACATTAATGTGTTTTGGACCTCTTGAAACTGAAGATAAGTTTATAATAAAATAATGTTTTCACACTTTTCTAAAGAGCCCCTCCTCTCCCTTATAAAAGAAGACTACTTATATGCAATTCCTCACACCTATCAAGCCATTTGGCTAGTCCAAACTCTACAAATATAATCTCCCTACATCCCTATCCTTCCCCTTGAAACCTTACATTAGGAATAAGACTCTCCAAGAAGTCCTTTTGGTTCAAACTAAAGGAAGTTACCAAAATTAAAGGTAACAGTTTCTCTTAAGTTGATTTCTTTTATTCTACTTATCCAACCCCTAAACTCTTTTTAATACTTTCTTTTATACCAAAAAAATATCCTAAATATACAAGTATGTTTTAATGAGAAGGATTTTAACTACACTTACACACACCTCCATCTAATGGATGAAGAACATAATGTTTTTGTGATGGGAAACTAACGCCTCACGAAACGATGATTGTTCGATTTTATCCTACCACCTCTCATGGCGGCCATTATGATGGAACTATATTTATATATAATATATAATATGTTTATGATTTCCTTATTCTTCTTTACTGCCTAATTATATCATGTCTTTACGGCTTCCATAGTTGCTAAATACGATAATTTCAATTGAGGAAGAGCGGACTACCGCCCCTCAAAGTGTTGTGATTCGTTAATACCTTATATGGGATGTATAAAGGATGTATTTAATGATATTATATATGATATTATACTGTAATTATAATATTCCTATGTATTATTAAGTTTTAAATCCATTAGAATAAGAAATAGAAATGAAAGTAGTGTTTATGTGTACGTACGGCTTACCATCTCCATGAACGGTGCGCTTCATTTCTTACCTACATATGTTATATACTATTATAAATTATTTTATATTATGTATATATAATAAATGTATATGATACATAAATCATTATTTACATTTTGGAAGTATGGAAATCATTATATAAGTAATAATAACATCACGAAAAATGAGTCCAAACACGTACAATAAATAAGATGATTTTACCCAAAACGCTTTACAAAATAATGGGTAATATAAACCATATATGATGTCATAAAAATGAATATTATTCTGTAATAAGTCAATGAAATTATTTAAATCATTATACAGGAGGTTTGGACACATACAAAGAAAATCAGACCTAAGGTATGGGAAATATCACAATCTCATTTTTATCTGAGATTGTTTATACTTTGGTATTTACTAGGGTGTATTTTATCACCCACGTCCATGTTTCCTCAATATGTAATATTTATATCCTTTTACAATAGTTTATATCCAATTTTACCCTTCGGAGATTTTTTAGTAAAATATATGAAAGTAATCTTTTGTCGAGGTACTTTTTGACTTTTCCGACAAAAGTACGAGAATAATGTTTTTTTTAACTTATACGGCATGAATGGATTTTTAAAACATTATTTACAAGAAGCTTCCTTTACATGTTTTCAAGTTTATTTTTAATCAACTTCTTTTAGTTTATAATTGTATGACATGTTATGAAAGGAAAAGTGTTTTTGAAGTAAAAAGTATATTTTCCCCAAGAATGGAGTTCAAGTGTTTTATCAAAATTATTTTCCATCTAAGATAATATATGGTTCTGTTTCTACCCCTATTATTAAATAGATTTGATTATGTTGTGATGGAATTATTTCTATGAATTCCTTTATCTTATATAAATTGTTTTATGATGTCATGATGTTTAAGAATCCCATTTTTATTACATGGGTTATGCAATGATGTATGATTTATGATTTTGTGGCACACATAATAATGGAATCACTATGAGATGGGTGGGACCTATATCTCCCTCCAATGCATTGGGTGATGATTTTATATCTCATGAGATAGACATGGATGGAACGACAGGTTAAAATGGTTCAGGGAAAAAGGACTGAAACGAGGAGTGAACTTGGTTCAGAAATGGACTTTGTCCACCAAGATAGTCTTGGCAATGAGTCTTGACTAATAAGAAATGATTCCTTATGATTATGTGTGCATGCCACAAAGTTTCATTTTTTATGTTATGATTAATGGGATTACATTTCAATACGATTATTTATCCCATGTTATGAAATTATGATCTCATTTGCAGGGTATGATTTCTAAATTGCTATGTTCTTATGAATATGATTTGATTGATATTTCTCTTGTTTACCCTTATTGAGAATTTGAGCTCACCCTTTTATGTTTTCATTTCCCCATGATATAAATAAAGGTTTTAGGTAAGGAAACAAAAATTGGAAGATATTTATGTGAGATTTTGAAGATCTTTCACCACGATTAGAAGATTATGTTCCAGGTTTCCAAAGACACTAAACAATTACGGGCCTTGTGTGTCTGTTTTTGTTATGTATTAAGTATTCAGAAAAAGTAATGTAATGTACATGTACATTAAGCATCGGGTCACTACAAATAAGGGGAAGAATTAGGTGGCCGTGCAACATGGCCTCAAGCCGGGTGGCCCGTGGCTTTTATAGCTGAGGTACACGGTGTGTATAGAAAGTTCACGCCGTGTTATTTATTTTTATTTATTTTTTTAAAGAAAAGTACAAATTTTAATTATTATAGTAAACTATATAATAATTATTAAAAATAGAAATTTTGACAAATTCTATTATACATAATCCTAAACACAACGTATATCGGGAAATACACGCCGTGTATTTTAAAATAATAAAAAGAGTAGTACAACCTTTGGTCCGGTGCTTGGGGTGGAATTCGAACTGACGATCGGCTGATTCGAAAGGATGCCTTCACCAACTAGAGAAAAGGTTGTCCTGTTGTTCATATTTATTGTATATATATATTTATTCTATACGTATTATACACACGCAAAGAAATAAAAACACAGCGTGCGGTTTTTATTTAGGAAAGGATGGGGTGAAGCAGGGAGATTAGCGTGATTCGAAACCGGGTCTTGTGAACCTGGTGTCGAGACTTTGCCAATCCTCCAACTTCACCCCCGTGTAATTTCATATTTTTTAAACCGTTTTGTTTTATATATGAAAAATCATGGCACACACGGTGTATATCAGAGTACACATCGTGTGGTTTTATTAAAAGATCAAATGATGGGAATGGGACGATTGTCTGGATTCGAACCCGGGTCTTTTGAAACCGGATCATGATTCTAGAAAACCGGCCCATCCCCACCATGAGTTTTATTAAACACATGTACATATATATATAGATAGACAATACCACACATTTAATGTAATTTAAAAGGAGGAACCCCGTGACGAAGGTTGGTCAAGAGGATTCGAACCGAGGACAGCTTGAAAAAACTCCAGTGACTTACCTTCGGCACCGGTATCATCCCTGGTTAGTTATTTTTTATTTTATAGAATTATACTATTATGTTTATAAATGATAAAGACATAGTACAGGCTGTGTATATTTGTGGGACACGGCATGTAACCTCTGGGTTGCCTCCCAGGAAGCGCCTTTGTTTTAGGTCATTGGATCAACCTACCTACCTTGCTTACCAAATTTTTATGGTGTATAACGGTCTCAATAGTGGCCGCCATGGACATCTAGGAGTTGAATGTTCTATGGATCTTCTTCAATAGGAATTCCTGGATTAGTAAAATTATCAGAAATATAGGAACATACCAGATCATCCACTAGGTGGTCATCCATGGTAGTTATTGCTAAACAATCCTCATGATCAGACGATGATGCCTGCTTGATGGATTTGAGTACATTGTAGGAGACTCTCTCGTCTCCTACCCAAAATATAAGCTCCCCTTGGTGCACATCGATCAGTGCCTTACCAGTTTCCAAGAACGGCCTTCCAAGTATAAGAGGTGCTTCCTGGTCATCCCCCATGTCGAGGATGATGAAATCAGTAGGGAGAATCAGCCTACCCACCATGACCAGTACGTCCTCAAGTAGTCCCTTCAGGTGGATGATGGATATATCAGCAAGTTGAAGGGCGACGCGGGTAGGATTGAGCTCGTGGAGTCCCAGCTTCATGAAAACTCGGAGGGGAATAATGTTCATTCTAGACCCTAAGTCACAGAGGGCCTTCCCAAATTCGCAGGATCCACCAGTACATGTAATGGTGAAAATACCTAGATCTTGGAGATTGGGAGGAATGTAATGTTGAACCACCGAGGAGCACTCCATAATTATTGAAATTACGCCCAACTCCTCCATTTTCCTTTTATTCGAGAGGATTTCCTTCATGAATTTGGCATATGTTTGAATTTGTGTCAGGGCTTCCACAAATGGTATGTTGATATGTAGCTTCTTGAAAACATCCATAAATTTTCTGAATTGGTGGTCAAGCTTCCTCTGCTTCAATCTTCCCGGAAATGGTAAGGCAGGCTTGAATGGTTTGATTACTTCCTTTTCATTATTTTGTAAAGCCTCATTCTGTGGGATATTGGATGAGGAGGGGTTAGTATTGGTACCTTTTTCTTCAACAGTGGGTGTGGATGCACCTTGCTGTGTCGAATGGTTCAGGTGGATCTCTTTTCCACACCGGAGCATAATAGCATAGGCCTCCTCCCTTGGGTTCTTTTCGGTGTTCCCTAGTAGTGTACCGGGCTACCTCCCTAAGAGTTGATTTGCCATCTGGCCAATCTGATTCTCCAATCCTCGAATCGAAGCTTCCTGATTCGGGAACCGAGTCTCAGCAGTAGATATGAATTTAGTCATCAAATCCTCTAACCTTGAGGTGTTCTCGTGCTAAGGTGGTTTTTGAGCCAGTGGAGGAGGTGACTGACGTGGCTGCTGTGGAAGAGGTTTTTGATACCCTTGTTGCGGATAAGGACCCGGTTGGGGTTGTTG
This sequence comes from Viscum album, assembly GCA_963277665.1. NCBI lineage: Eukaryota > Viridiplantae > Streptophyta > Magnoliopsida > Santalales > Viscaceae > Viscum > Viscum album. Next base: position 475,445,742 of record OY728147.1, on the reverse strand, counting down.
CGGCCTTTGGAATGGGTTCTGGAATAGAGGTTGGTTGTAGTAGGGCGGTCGCTGGGCGGAGGATTTTGCTGTTGTTGGCCCCAACCTATGTTCTGTTGATCTCTCCATGCCTGGTTCTGGTACTGCCTGTACTGGTTGGGCCCTTGATTGTGGGAAAAATAACTCACCTCGCTCGTTGAGGTGCCTCCAGTTTAACCCGGGCATTCTCCCATGATGTGGTTATCACCACAATCGTAGCATGCTGGGTGGTGCGCCGCATGAACTTGAGATGTTACTTTGAGGTTCAATGCATCGATTTTCTTGGACACAACGTCCAACTGAGCAGCCAACATTGTGGTAGTGTCAACATTGTGCATACCTTTCTTTTGATTCCCCCGCTCGTAGTGCCACTGGAAGCTGTTGGCTGACATATCTTCTAGTAGTTCGAATAGTTCTTCGGGGGACATCCGCATCATCGTACCTCCAGCAGCAGCATCCACCACAGACTTGGTATTTGTGGTAAGTCCTCTATAGAAGGTCTGGACTTGTATCCAGAGTGGGATTCCGTGATGGGGGAATTTTCATAACATCTCCTTGAAGCGTTCCCAGGACTCGTACAATGACTCGGAGTCGTGCTGTTGGAAGTTATGAATCTCATTCCGGAGTGTCACCGTATTGGATGGCGGGAAGTACATGGAAAGGAACGCCTGGGATAGCTCTTCCCAGGTGAGGATAGATCATTGTGGTAGCCCCTTGATCGAGTCCACCTCCTTATCCTGTAGAGAAAAGGGAAATAAGGGAAGACAGATGGCATCCTCGGGCACGCCATGGTACCGAAAGGTGTCGCAGATCTCTAGAAAGTTGGAGAGATGGGAGTTAGGATCCTCGCTGGATAGGCCTCCAAATTGGACTGTGTTTTGGATCAGCTGCATGATTGCAGGCTTGATCTCAACGTTTTAGGCCTGGACCAGAGGACGAACGATGCATGTATCAGCTCTGTGAATTGACGGAAGTCCGTACTCCATATGTGTACATCTTGGAAGTTGTTGTTGATGGGGTGGAGCTTGCATAAATTGCTCCTGAGGGGAAAAGTATGGCCGTGGGAAGAGTTTATGTGGTGGACGTTGGTAATCCCTTGGGAGGAATTCCATGAAGGTTCCATGAGGTTTCTCCGGTGGACCAGCTACTGGAGGCTGCTGATCATGGTACTGATGCTCAGTCGCATCATCTACGGCTGATGCTCCCTCTTCCTTGTTCGCAATATGTCTTTGTAGATGTTTGCGAGTTTCTGTCAGTGTATGCCGACGATGAAGCATGGTCTGTTTGATTTCCGGGTCAAGCGGAACTAATTCCGAAGACTCGGCACTTCTGGATCGTGTAAAGTGTCGAAACATACACTTGATGCACTACACAACACAAAAACGAACACCATGCGTAAAAGTGAAAAAATAAAGAAAATTTGGATTGAGAATTAGAAAACAGATTTTTGATAATAATTTTTTTTATGTTCACTTAAATCAATTATTAACACAATTTAAATTTTAACACTATACAGGGTCCCCGACAACATCGCCAAAATTTGGTCTACGCTTGTCGTTGGTTGAAGTTTTATGTGTCCCAAATTAATTACCCATTCATATAACATTAGTATAGAATAATTTCGGGGACGATCCACATTGAACCATGGCATTCATGAATTTAATTAAGTTAATACATAATTAGGTGAAGTATGAAAATTTTAGAAACGATTGGGTTGATTTTTGTGTTTTGATTTAAACTAAACTAATCTACATTGAAGAATGGATACAGTTTGAAGGAAAACAACGGGTAAATTTAAGAAAGTTCTTAGAAATGGAAAGAAACGACGTGTCAGGGATGTGGTGAATAAGGATTTCTTATGCAGATTGTTTAAATTGTTGTGATGTTCATAATAATTCAATCATTCAGGATTTCATTTTGTTACAAAATTTCCTTGGTCCGATTCCACTTGTTTTGAATTAGAGTAGTTGACTCCTTGGTCCAGTAGTCAATGTACTTAATTATTTATTACGTCCAGTCCATTAAATGAATTGGTGAAGAAATTTCAATGGTTTTGGATGTTTGCACCGTTACTTTTCTTTTGTATCGCTGAGAATCCTTCCCTTGGTCCGACTAAGAATTCTCAGTCATATTAGACATTGGCTTAAGAAAAGTAAGATAAATTAAAATGATTCAAACAAAAATATATAAAAAAATATACAAATTATAATCCCATTATCCACAGCCACAACACGAGGGGTTTAGTTACAGATAGGATTTAGGAGAGAAACGACACACATGATACCCGACAGATTCATCGTGTAGGCGTTGAGGTAAAATATCGGAGGGTGGAATGGTGGAATAGCGGAATGATGGCACCTCGGTGGCTTCGGGAATGTTGGTAGCAGAGCTTCTCCCTTCTCCAATGGTTCTGAACTCCCATACTCATAGGCCAAGGCCTCCTTTTATAGAAAAATAAATTAAACTACGTGTATAGAATGTACACGCCGTGTAATTTTTGTCAACGCGTTTTGGCACCATTTTCTCCGCTGGAAGATGGACGAGCACGCCATTTTTGACTTTTTCACACGGTGTCGCCTGCAAGTTGAGCAAACACGACGTGTAGCGCCGCCATACACGGCGTGTAGCACCTCCAAACCCTTCTATAATAGTAGACACGGTGTGTAAAAGTTCAGACCTGACATGTCTTCATCAACGACCACATGGGCGTGTGGACTTTTATCTGCAACCACCGATTCTAAAAGGTGGTACACGACATGTAGCGCTGACCCACACGGTGTGCATCTCTTCCTCATAGACATGGGCATGTACTCCCTGATTTGGTCCATGTCCTTGTCTGGATGTACACGGCATGTATAGAATGTACACGCCGTGTAGTTTCAAAAGTGTCACAAACTTCCCTTGATCCGTGTATTAAGCCAGAAATCTCTTGCAAGTAAACAGATTCACCAAAATCAGAGAATATGTTCATGAAACCACATATATATGTGAAAAACATGCTTTTATCTTCAATTATATATTTTTAAATGTATACACAAATTGGGTGCATCATGGTGTATGGGTGGTGGGGGTGTTGTCCAAGTGGTTGGGGGTGTCAAGGGGGTGGAGGGATTGTCCAGGGTGTGGGGGCCATCCATGGGGGTGGGGGTGACCATAGGTTGTGGGACTATCCATCGGGTGGGGGATATCCAAGGGGTAGGGGTGTCTAGGGGGTTGTAGTACCCATGGGTGATGGGGGGTGTCTAGGGTGTGGGGTGTTGTCAAGTGGGTTGAGGTGTCCAAGGGGTGGGGGTGTCCTTGTGGGTGGGGTAGGGCTGTGTCCAACCAAGTTAATTATTAATGGTAATGGTGGAGTATTTTTTTATTGATGGAGACACTAAATAAAGAGTTTTATCATATAATGAAAAATAAAATTTTGAATATAAAAGTTATTTTAATTTATATATATTACGAAAATTAAAAAGTATTTAAATACCACATTATTGATGGACTACAAATGAATTGAATAACATCCTTGGTTGTATTGTTATTGGGATGAACATGCATGATAATTATTACTTGGTCGCACACACATTGAAGTACTCACACACACATATGATAGAACACACATGGTAGCCACAAAAATCGTTGAACATGAATGATATCACTCCCATGGTTTATTTTAAAAGAAAATAACATAGAAATTTATAAAAGAATAATATGAAACATACCATGATAAGAATAAAAATGATATAAAAACAACATATCAAAACATAAATGTAAGGAATCATCAAAAATTGTGAACGAAGATGAGGAGTGTGTGGCATATATTCATGTTTTGAGTCGACCTCATCGATAAGGTGATAACAAAGATTGTGTATGTTGTTGCAAAAATGATTTAGGAGGGAATGAATTTGAAGAATATTTTCTCGGTTTTCTAGGTGAGAGATATGTTTCACGGGTCACCCAGTAGATAAAAATAGAATAAAATAATACAAGGCGCAATATACCACAGATAATTGATTTATCTCATTAGTTATAAAATAACTGACATGATTACACACCGAGATTTGATCTTTCATGTCAATTCTAAAATAACTGAGGTGAAAAATCACATCTCTATATTTTTTATGCTGGTTATAAAATTACTAACATCATAAATCGATACATGATGAATTAACACATCGTTTATAAAATAACGTATGTGATAAAGATTTTTTTACAGCATGTGGTCTTATTCCTACTCTCATTCGGCCTCTTGAATGTCGCTAGAAGGCAAGAAAAATCCTATTAATTTTGTTATATTCCTCCTCTCATTCGTCCCTCTCTGATCAACTAAGACAAAATATCGTCCCACAACTAATCATACCAGAAGGGGGTGACATTCGAGTTCCATAGCAGAAAAGTACACAGTGAACTCCTTTACATGAGTAGTGTGAAAATTTCATTTAAATTTGATTTAACTATTCAAAAATATTAAATTTCCAAAACACCAAGGTTTTTTAAGAACACAAGTCATTATGATTCGTTTACCGTCCATAGGGTCTCTATAAAGTAATTGACATAACCTCACTTGGTCAATTAGTAGGTCCGAGTCCGTGCATTAGATCATTGGGGGCCCTAAAATCCCATGTCCTAGTTGGTCTTCCCAAGAATATTTCGCATGCCATGATTTCCAAACCTCATTACACAGTAATCCCATGAAATACTCAATATTCCTAACTCTTGAAAACATCATATCTATCAAACTCCCAAAACCTCCCTTTAATACCATTTACTCATGACCAACATTCTTCATGATGAGGGAAGGGGATGAAAAGTTCCATGACCTCCATTTCTTCATGTTGAAGGAGAGATACTGCCCCCCTTGAGTCCTACATTCAATATTACCTAGTGTGACAACTAGCACTAATGGAATTGAATCACACATAATATGTAAGACATTAGTTTTTTATATCACACGACAGGGATATCAGACAACAAATTCCATGAAACTCCAAGTACCAAAAGTTAAGGTAAATCCAAAAACCCTTTCCAACCTGCATGTTCAAATGTAAAACTAATACAATGTACCAAAAAAATCGAAGTTAGTGTAGAAAATTTAAAGTCGCTAAACTTTAAATGATTCCAATCATGATTCCCATGATAAAAAATTGTATCATGATCCATAACGTCCTCTTAGAAACCTTAAAATAGATTTTTAAACATAGGGTGATTATACACGTAAAAAAAGTAGGACATATAAATCCCATCATGAACAAGTGAGGGAACATACTAATATACCTTCACAAAATAATTGGAACCCCAAAAATACATTTATGTAATACTATCCATCCCATCCTCACCAAGGCACACTCACCAAATAATAGAAGTCATGTAATGTAGTAGTATAAGCACATCGATATTTCCGTACCCCAGAACACATTCCCACTAGTTAACTGCCCACCCATAATGACTAATGTCTTCACACTACCAATATTCCCATATATATTCCCTCTAACACATACCAACCACACACAACTTGGCCTTAAACGACATACGATCTCTCTCATTGACTCCTAGGATAGAAAAAATATGTCTCTCTTTCGAAGACACCTAAGCCTCATCTCAAAGATACATGGGAAATCTTTCGTGTCCCACAAACACCTAGGAATCATAAAAATACACCCTCAAACAATGGTTCATGGGCTATGTTATACTTCATGATTTTATAGCCTACATGAATATGATCAAGTGGTAGGAACCTGGAAGTGTGTGTGATAAATAATGTCAATAACCAGCCATCTATCCTCACATTGGGATGTTTGAATAGACACCCTCCCATTTGTGATGTAGGATTTCATCACATGGTTCTCAAAAAGGGTGGGGTGCATTAATAAATCTCATAGAACTAAATTTTATATATAATGGAATGAATACAATCATACCAACATATGGGTTTCAAACCATAAAAAAATGAGCCTACCAGTATCACTTTTGCGGCTACCCATATATGTATAACCACAGAACACCCATTTACAAGCATTAGCCCATCCCATTTTCATTTAACCACTTCACCTTTATTTATTTTATATATTCAAATTAATTTTTTCCATAAGTATCCAGAATCTAGCATCCATAACCACACCAAATTAAAAACAAATCCAGCTTTTTAGTCCCACTGAACAACCCAATTCATCAACTTCCAACTATCACTTTTTAAAGTAATACCACACAATCATTTTTGACAACCCAAATCCACTCCCCCATTTACCAATAGCAAACCCACACATATCGCAAATGGTTACACAACACACAAAAACACCACACTCTAACACACCTATTAACTCGATGTTATAAAAAAATTGTTCTTTAATTTTACTTAATTATAACTTGGGTGATCACAAAATATGATTGACCATGGGGAATACATTTATTTAATCATGTATACATGGTTTAATATTTTTCATGTAGCTGCTGATTATTAAATGGTCCAAAAAAAGTAGGAAATAATTTTTGTTTAATATTGGACCACCAAAAATCATGATTTCCAGGAGGCATACAGTCAAAAAAATCCATTAAGGAATCAAAGAAAACAAATATAATAGGTAATCAACATGAAACCACTCCATTCCCATTATTTTATTTACCCCTAGTATATTTTGACCATATTTACTTCTTCTTTTTTTCACATTTAAATACTGGTATTCCACCTTTCTTTACTAGAAATCAGTAGTACACCAAACAATCAAAATTCATAATTAATGATTAAAAGATGAAATATATAATGAATTATCAAAGGATAGATGTTTCTCCACGCCCCATGAATTGGGGATCACAATAGTAGTTTGAAAGAACTCAAATAAAACTGGAAAGGAGAGGCTCTAGTACTGGCGCATGAATTTTATAGGGAAGAAAGCTCTAAGAACCCCAAGGGGAAATAGAAAATACACATGGAAGGGAATATACTAGATTTAAATAGGTGGATCCTATTTTAATTGAATAATGGTTTTAAAAGATATCATTGTGGGATCTTGGTGATGGTCATGTGGTTTTAGTATCTCAAATCACCCAAGATATTTGGATATTTAAAGATATAATCAATAACCTTAGAAACTGCCTTAAAAATGTATGAATAATGATTTAATCAAAGATTTCTATATATAAAATATAATATGTATGAAACGGGGAAACTGAGAAAAATAGGAAAACCACAAATTAATCACTAATGTGTGATTCAATGACATTAAGCCACCAACGGGTGAACCACCAAAGTGACTTACAAAAATTGAGACACTAACATTGATCCATTGACACCATGAACTACTAACACAATGACATATCAATGCCTCAACCAACCATCTTCTCGGCTCACCAATTATGATACCCTCGACTCACTAATGCTGATGCCCTTGACTCACTGATGCTGACAATCTAACTCACTAATGCACTGAAATATCGATGCACTAAAATGCCAATGATAGAATAGATATTTGATAATCTTTGTATGTGATGAAATGAATGCTCACATAAGTCCTCAATCATTGGATTCTCACAAAGGATAGTCGTGGGGAAATATGGTTTCTTACAAAAATCGCAATAAATAATTTATTATTGAAGGAGAAAATATTTTTAATTCTAAATATAAAACAAATAAATCATCCATATAATATAAAAATCAATAAATGAATCACATCTAATTTTAATGGTGGCTATATACACTTTCATGTCAGTGATGATAACTTTTCCTAACGACTTGAAGGGTAACAAGGTAGATGGTTTCATATATTACCATAATCCTACTTATTTTTTATAAATCATATATATTAAATTATTTTATATTTATAAATATCTCATTATTTCAGGGATGAAACTTAACATACATCGATCTTCTTTCATTGTAACACATACATATGCAAATATTTTTCTTACATTACTCTTCATATGGATATGGATAAAAATGATTTCAACATAAATATAATAAATTTTAGATATATTTTTTTCTAATTTTTTTATTTTATAATGGGTATGATATTATTTAATTAGTGTGAATATAATTAACTTCATATTACTCACATTATAGTTTTACCAATTCTTTGGAAAAACTCTTTTATCATAAACAAAATGAAATATTTTGTTAGATTTTTTATTATACCTAGATCTCCATGAAATGGGAATAAATGTTATAAATTTATATGGGTCAGTCTTAGGTAATCTTGATTTATGAGTATTTTTGAATTACTAAAATAAGATGTACCATTTCATTAGAGAGGTCAGTGGAAACCCTGAAATTACATAATGAATTATTGTATATTATATATCCGAAAATATTCATGTGGTTATATATTATAACATTAAATAATATTTTAAGTTCAATGTAGAAATTTAACCACCAACATAGATTTAATAATGTTGTTTATGTTATCCTGAAGCCTTATACCTTAAACACATCACACGTAACTAATTTTACCGATAATTTTGGTGATAAATTTTTACTATAGTTAATATTAACTATAATAAATATATTAGTAGAACTAATTATCCAAATTAAAATAATATAACAATTAATATTGAATATATTTTATAATACTATATTACTATAAAAGGAAAAATATTATTTCAAAATAATTTCATAGAAAATTATTGAAATATATATTAGTAATATAACAATTTTCTGAATAAAAAAAAATTCGGTATCATTAATGTTAAATTTTTACTTCCAACAAATTATTTATATTTTCATTTGTGAATTTAAAAAATTTTACATTAAAACATGAATAAGAAATATATGATCATTTAGAATATATGTTTTAAATATATTATACAAAAATTTAATTTATTCTTATAAAATAATTACTTAGTTTTACAAAATGTAAGACATATATTTAATATTTCATCTCATATTTGTAATTTTCGTATATACATTAAAAATTATATATTATTGTACTCTAAATAAGGTATCAAAATCATTAAAACACATCATTTTAAATCCAAATTTCTGAAATAGATTATCATTATTTTATTTCTTAAATGAGATCATATATTGTATTTATTAATTAATAAATTTATATTACTAAAATTTTTCCAAATTTATTTTATATTCTAGACAATAATATCTATAAGTGAGAATATATTAAAAAAATTAAAGGACATATTAAAATATTAATAATTCTATAGGGTATGATGTTTTGTTAAATGTTTTCCCAAACATATATATCACTAATTAATATGTATACAATGATTTGTAAATTATAGGATAACAAAATGAATCTTATTATTGATAAATTAAATATTTCATGATTTTTTTATATTTATGAAAAATCATAATTTAAAATTTTTTCCCTCAGGAATTACATGATAGATATGTGATACTTTACATAAAAATAATTTTTGATTTATCTTCCATTGTATTGATTAATTATAAGAAAATATAGTTAACTGATTACATTTATCATCTTATCTTCAATTAATTTCAAAATCAAATTCAGATAATAATTAAAATGATGAAAACAATATTTAAACCTTTCATGCATAAATTAAAAAAACCAACATTTAATTTATCATGACATCCATTTACCGAAATTGTTATTCAATTTTTGAGAATGTATGACCATTGAACCCTGCACAATAAATAAATTTACGAAAACAAAATGCTTCTCATATTTAAATGTATTATAGAACACCCTATTAAATGAAAGAGTAATATTTTAATCCTATAAATATCAATAATTACACCCAATATTTATCATTAATCATTAATATATTAAAAACTATTTAATAAGAATGTCATCATATAATTTTCAATAATTATATATGAACATAAATTTACTATAATTAACCTTAATTAAAATAATCATCTTACCCTACATATTATATTTAATTATGATCTTATTGGATTCTAAGAAACATTAGAAACATTTAGTTTTTGAAAAAACTATTTCTATGAAAATTGACATTAAAATATAAAATTTTAGACATGATTAACTTATTAAATAAATTAATTCTTTTAAGAGTCTCATGAATGATTCAACATTAATTAAAACACTATTGAAGACTTTTATTATGAAAATATAACTGTATTTAGTAGTATAATGAAATTATCATGAAAATCATTAATTCTTGAAAAATAGATTCAAATATTATGACATATAATTATAGATAACGAATTATATATCACATTCTATATTCCAGAATTAACATTCATGATCCTTATTTCCTTCATCAACTTACTTATATAAAAATAACATTAAATATAGAGATTTTTTGAGAGGGATCATTCCCAAATTCATACATTTTGGAATCTATAACATTTCTTATTAAATTATTTTTAAAATTATTCGTTCCCTATGGTCAGTTATCAAAATATTTATTTGATATATATAGAAAAAGATAATACTGAGATAATTATATTTCATAGTTCATGACACGTGATACAATATCATCATATAAGTTATTTTATATTAAGCTACCTATCTTTAAGGAATAACAATTATCTCAACAATGAAATGTGTATCCACACATTCTGGATTTTAGGTATAGTTTGTATCATATCATACAAATATATAAATTTTATCCTCATATTTTTTATCATTTCAACCTATTTATTAATTATTTAATAAAACTCCATTCCAAATTACCATGTTCTTATTCTAGAATATATTTATCAATGAATATAACTATAAAAATTTATTAGATAAATTCTATCACCTCTTCGTCATTGTTATTATAAATAATAGTATAATTTATTTTCATGACCATTTAAAATAATATAATACTAGTAGAGAAATTTCTATTTGTTCAGTTTATAATTATTTAAATGTTGTTTAATGGGATATGATCCATTCTTTAATAAAATTTTATTTTTATTTATAATAAATTTATAAAGGTTTTACTATATAATTTTCTCTAATATAATTGACCTTTGTTAACAAGAAACATATTGGTCTCTATTTAAGGAATTATTTGTCTTCATTTTAGATAGCTTCCCAAATAAAGTCATAATATATCCACCTACAATGCTAGTCATACATGCATTATCTAGTGGGTAATCATTAGATTAGACACATTTTCTTATTTCATTAACCAACATAATTGTATGATCCTTATTTATAAAATTCAACCAATATAATAAGTTCATATTCATCATCAATATTGACCTATAAAATAACAATCCATTATAATGGAAATGCACTCAAATATTCTAATGGATCTAAAAAATGGTCATACTGGTAGTAATAATCAATAATATAGTTCCCATTGGTTTTACTAGACATCAAGGATTATAATTGTTGCCACATAACCTGTAATAACCCATATCATGTGTATAATTTATTAATACAGTACAAGATACAACAAATAACAACAACAATGGATGTTAATTTATAATTATTTAAAAAAGATGATATATGCATCAATTAAATGTTACATTGGAATATAAAATGATAAATAAATTTATTTCTTCATCTCAAATAATTTAATGATTCCAATTTCATATTGTTTGGAAAATATAAGAAATAAAATTGTTATATAAGATACTATATGAAGGTTACATAGAATTGGATCTGTCTTGAGTATACATGTTATGATAAATTTGGTGGATCCTATAATGAATATATTTTCAATATATAAAATTAAAATATATTAAGTAATGATTTTTGAAAAATACCAATATAACCATCACATGAATAATAAAGACATAAAATATACTGAAAAAAATTTATTATGATTAATATAGTTATTTTATCAGTATAACCTCAGGCCAAAAAGTATTGAATTTTACCATTATTTCCTTATACACATACATAATATATAATATAAATAAATCATTCTTGGAAATTTTATTTGTATGGCTAGAAATATATCACATAATATAATCATGTTTTTTTAAGAGACCTATTTATGAGTCGATAAGAAAAAAACCTAGGCCTCACCTATCACAAAAATATTCACAAAAAAATACCAAATATATGGAATGAATAATGTAATACACATTCTATATTCCTTATTAATCCATAAATGTCCTTATGAAATTAATAATATTGGACATCCATGTTTCATTATTAAATGAAATAAATATATTAATAAGATTCATTTATTTAACAATGTATTCATTATTTTTATAACAGTAATATAAAATTATATTTATATTTATATATGTGATATAAAAGAATACATATATGAAAGATAAATTTAGAGATCAATAAATTATGGATAGTTATAGAGATCATAATCATAATATTTTGAATTAAAAAAATTTAATAATAAATATATCAAAAAATAACAATCTATTCCCAACTATTAATAATATATGAATGATTCAAATAAAAACATCACTTTTGGAAATTAGATAATAAAATTTAATAAAATTTTAAGAAATATCCGAAATTGAATTTCCTCAATTCTATAAAACATTATTTGATTAATCATTCCATGTATTCTACTAATTATTTTGTTAAATAATATCATTTTATAATAAAAAACAAAATATTCATTGAATTATAGAATAATGAATTTCTTTAAATAGAAAATATAATTATATAGGAATATAAATAGATAATAATTCTAATGGGGGACGAAAATTCCATTCAATGGGTATAAATGAGACACAACATTTCACTCACTATTCCATACTGAATTTTAATGATAACTAGTTCATAAATTTTTTATAGGATTCATTTTAATCCAATTTAAATAGTGTAAATAATAGATTTTTTTTAATTTTTAAATTATCTATTTACATATTATTACTATAACATCTAGTTAATATATTCAGGTGCTCTTATATCCATATTATAATAATGCCTTGGTTTAGATTTGTTTTATTTTCATTCTTGGGAGATTATTAGAAATTTTAAACGTTTTGGGGTTGTGAATGGTTGCCACAACGTTTTCCCAAAATTTTCCCCATATTAATAAAAAATGAAAATTGGGGTCATTAGATTTTAAATTGTTCACATACTATTTGATAAACAATTCACCCACTAAAGAGAATCATTACACATGGAAAATAGAGATTCATGGTTTGGCAGCACAATTTGTCAAACTATGTGGCAATTCACATTATATTGTGCTTATGGTAATTAATTAGTCTGAAAACTGTTATAAAATTTGGAAAACATATTTTTTAGAGCCCCATAAGATTTTTACAACCTAGATATAATATCCTCTTCATTATATGATCACATGAGAATTTATTATCCCCTCACCACCGTACCAAAATAAGATCAATGAAATGATAATGAGGTTCGATATTTTCCCAATCACATTCCACTTCCCATTATAATTAATTAGATCACTCATTCTTCCTCGATATGGTTTATAGAAATAGGTGTGTATTTTATGATATAATAATAATATATGTCTAGGATCCTAGATCTAGGTTTGATTCACAAATTTTGTTGTTGTAGTTTATATTTAAGGAACACCTATTAGGGATAGGTGTTTTGTGTTCTTGTGATCATGAGGAAGGAGGTTCGGTTTTGATTAGCCATTTTAATTAAGAATAAAATTCATTAATTGATTGAATTTCATTGAATTGAATATGCATGAATTTAATATTATAAATATTTATTGTTGAAAAAAAAAATTTATTTAAATGGGGCATTTCGATTTGAAATTTGTTTTTTGGAAAAAATTATTAAAGACAACAATTCTATTATAATGGGGATTCATTGTAAAATTAATCCATTTTATGGAATTTATAGTCTATTTAAATTATGAAGGTGGACTATGAAATTAAATTTAGAATTTATTACAAATTATTATAATAAATACTTGGATTAAAATATTTCATATATAAGCCTTTGGGTTTTGTCTTAAAAAAAGACATGGTCTTTATGTAAAAACAATGTATTTGTTATTTAATGGAATTTTTAATAACAATATAATATAATGGGTTGAATATCATTATTGGAATTAATAAATAATGTTACCCATCATTGATTTTGTATTAACAAAGATGTAATCTTAAGGATTTTACGGTTTTATTTCAATTGAACTCAATGAATTACAATGTTCCAAAACATAAATAACACATTTCACATCCTGGATGGGATATTGAATATTTCCTCTTGGTCAATTTTAAAGGGGGATGTTTATACAAATATTTTCCTCTCACCTTGAGTTTTCAGAGTGAAATATCCAATAAATTTCATTCTGTTTTGATATATGTCCAACTTTAATAATTTTTTTGTAATTGAAATAAAATTGTCCAACTATTTTAAACTTTTTCTTTACATTGTGATATATAATAACTATATTATATTTGTTTTTTAATTAATAAATGTGAATAAAATATTTATGATATTTTAATATTAAAATTATTATCTGTTTAAATATTATTTTGATATTACAAAACTGATTGTTTAAAATTGAATTATCTATTTGTATAATTATATATTGGATTTTCTTGTGTAAACCAATGTGTAAAAATCCTGAGAGTATAACTCATAAACTAAACATTCCATCAGGTGTTTTTAGACAATATCATTCCTAGTTCAACAAGGTGTAATTCCCCATATAGAGGACATTTATTTTTGATGTGTGGACTTAGTGAGAATAATCTATTATAAATTTGATTAAGAGTCACATTTTTTGAAACATTTTTTAGTAACATTTATTTTTTATCAATTTTACATATAGTACACTTATCCATATAGAGTTTATTTTGAATACATAAATATTTTTCATCTTTTTACTATATTGTTTGTTAATAATTTATTCAAGCATATTTTTTGAGTGAATCTTGGTTCTAGTCAAAAACCAGTGGTTATAGAAAATTCACTTGGGACTTGTAAGGACTTTCTTGGTTATCGTGTTACCAGTGTAACTAAAATGGTTCGCAAGAAAAATAGAATTAGATCATCAAGACTATCTTCCAGTCACCATGTTCATATGATGTTGTGTAATATTTTCATGTCTTAGGAGGTTGTTCCAATTGAATGGCTATTTATATCTTACAAAAATGTTCCTTATTTCACCAGGGGTTATCTTGGAATTAAACCATTAGTATTATAATAAATATTTAACATTATTTATATTTGTATTTTTTAAAATAACATACTTGTTTTTTATCACATAGTATAATTTCAACTCGGTTTTCTAATTGAGTTTTAATGTGAGGACATACTTGTAGGAAGATGATATTCTATAGTATCATTTATATGATTATATGTGAAAACAAGAGCCCATAAAAAGATGTAGATGAACTTGAGTGAGTGAATAATATCATGGACCCAAATATTGTTGAAGTAATTGTATGTAATGACTATGATATGGGATATGAACCAACACCATGTCCCATTTAGGCTCCCACTGTGGATCCTCAAACAGATGATCTATAAAATTATTCACAGAGGTTTCCTCACATGAATCATTTAGTTTTCAATGGATAAAAAAATTATAAAGTGGTTAGGGAATGGTTGATCATTATGGAGAAATTTATGGGATTCATATATACAAATGATGAAATAAAGCTGAATGTTTCCACATTTGTGATGTAGGGACAATGAATGATATGGTGGGACACTCTACTGATAGTGAATAAACATGATGTATTATAGTGTAATGAATCATTAGTAATTTTGATGGACAGTGATTCCATGATTTGATGTTTTTGGGAAAGTATACAGAGTTTTTAAAAAATTATATGACTTACATAACTATGAAAGTGTATGTAAATCATTGTTCAGATCTAGTAGTGTATTCAAATGATATAGTCCCATATGAGATATGAATAATTGATTGTTCAATTTGAAAATTTGACACTATATAAAATATTATGAATTCTTGATAAATCATCAATATTATTAAAATGTACTATATATAATAATGTTTATCTAAATAGTCATCTCTGCCATGTCATAGTTGTTATGAGTTACATTCTAATCTAGTACTTGAGAAAGTTCACCCAACATATATAATTATCATGATGATCTTTTTGTAGATATATATATTAGTGTATTTTTCTACCTCCCACTGTGTCTTTCATGGGACAATTTATTTTCAAAATTTTTTGTAGGATCATACATTCAAGGAGGGTTTTCACTGGGGAACTTATGGTATACAGATATCTGTGTTGATCAGGTCACCTACAAAAGTTTTTTATTGTTTATTACACTTTATGTAGTGGCATGAGATAAAAAATACCTTCTAAAAATGAAATGTAATTAGATGATTCATTTAAAAAGATGATATTGAAATTAGAATATATAATGAAGTGTCTTTACATAGTGGATGTGTCCTTAGTGGAAGAAGATATGACACTAATGACAATTTGAGTTACCATAACTATTACTTCATCATTTGTTACTGTTTTATTTTATACTAGTAAGTCAAAATTGTTTCTTTCAACCCATGTTATTAATATTCTAAATCATCATACAGATATTTTATCTTATGTCATGGATATTAATACACCACATTGAATAATGAAAGAGAAATATCCATGTAGACTAGAAATTTTTTTCACTCTATCTATAGTTGAGCGTTCTCACATTTCTCTAGATCTTGACATGATATCATTTGATGAAAATTTCAGGATTGTTTGGATAATTTTGAATTAATCCAGAATTCATTTTTATATTAAATGGGTATCCTTCAGTAAAACCGATGGTGGGTGATTTATCATCAAAGACGGTGGGACCCTAGGCTTTTTAGATTGAGACTTTCTTATCTATTGTTGGGAAAGTTATATATGTGTTTTCATTTGATCTAGAGCATGAATTTCTAGTCGGAGTCTCCCACCTACTACTGATGTGCCTCCCGACATGTTTCCATTGTACTTTATTATTTTTCACCATTATGGGATCGATAGTTTTCTTTTTTTTAGTAAATATTATTAAAATAATGTCAATTTATTCTTACTTGATGGCACTAGATGACCTAAAATTTTCTATGTCTCAATTGATTGTTCTTATTGGGAAAGGATTAACAGGCCAAAGTTTGTAACCTAGGTATGTTCTAGTTTAATTTTCTATGAATGTTTCTGATTAACTAAACCTATATTATGATTAAAAAATCTCATTAGATTAAAGATAATGAAACAATTTGAATTTTAAATTTTGAAGATCTAGTTTATCATTTTAAATAATTAATATGATTCTATATGATTAATTTTCATTCTAGTTACCATCTAATTTATATAATACATTTTGACATAAAAAAGTGCCTTTTGGAGAAAGTTTTACCATTTTTAGAACAATTTACTGCCATTTTATCTAACTAATTATCTATAGGTTTTCATGGATTTCATGAAAATGATTTTTTATTAATCTTTTGATGTATTTGTGGTTTTCATTTTGAATAAAATATCATTTTTCCCTATGTTTGAAGAGGATAATATGCATCATTTGAGAGTAGTTATGGAATTGTTGATAAATCTCCAATACAATTCCATTTTTTTGTGTTATATATAGATTGTAGAATTTAATTTATTTGGAAACAAAGTATTTGAAAATGGTATTTAGTTTGATCATGAAATTATAAAGGCTGTTATACCATGGAAATAACAGTGAAATGAATTTTTGATTTAAATGTTCTAGGGTGTAGAAGATGGTTATTGCCAGTTTGTAACAGATTTCCCAATGATATAATTATCTATTACTATAATTACTAGGATTTGTGGGATATTGTTTTACGATGTGAACTGAGATAATTATTATTTTTAGTACAATTGTATTTTTACTACTACTATGCATATGACCCTTCCAGAGGCCCGGTTGGTCTATGTGATTTTCAGTGATGAATTAGGTTCAGGTTTCTACTGTTTTAATATGAATAATGATCAATTAACATCTTATGGACCTAGTGAGCTTACTATTCTCTAGAATAATTATATATCCCATGACCTTGAACATTCATATATGTTGCATGAACATAGGATTTGTTGTCATTACAATTATAGAGGATGGATTTCCATGTTTTTAGAGAACCAAAGGTTGAGTTTTATCTTATCTCAATAATATTTAAATCTACACTATAGTAGTTTCATGGAATTCCATCAATCATTCAACATTGAAATTTACTATACCCCTAGGGAAATAAATTGTTTTTATAAATTCCTAGAGTATGAAACTTTTGTCCCATTCTTTGATGGAAATATCAAAACTATGGAACTTGATGGATCTCTTGAAATGAGTCTTATTGGAGTACTATATTTAGGGATATCATATAATGTTATACCCGTTAATGAATGAAACAATGTTGAGGAGATGGTAAAAGATTATGTGAAAGTGATTTTTTAAGGAAGTTCCTTCTATGATAGTCATTAATAGTATTGATTGGATCACTTCATGCGTTGGGAGAGGATTCCAGGTGGTATGGGAACAAAATGTAATCATCAATGTGATTGACATAGTCATTTATTTCAGAATGAATATCTATTTCTAAAATTTAATGTAAAACTCATCATCAAATTGTATTTTAAATTAAAATCATTTTTCTCAAAATATATAAGAGACCTAATTTTTAAATTTCAAAATATAGTAACCATATTGGAATGATATTCATGAAGAGAATATATAACTCAAAATTATATGGTTGATTTCCCAAAACCCTTACCATAACCCTGTATTTCAATTGATGTACTTTTACATACAAACGTCGTAGATTATCTATATTTTTATTTGGGTAAACATAAAGGGGAATATAATTTTAATTTTTCCATATCCTCTTGATGGATGATAAAAATGTTTTGTATAATTTTTCATTGGGTTTTGTCACAATAATTATTGTTGTTTTTTCAGGGGTGGTAATGAGAGGGGTTCTCCTTTAACAATTGAAAATGGAATATATTTTTTAAAATACTAATAAAATTAATAATGACATGAGACATTAAATGTCAGAGGCTCAAAAATATGTAAATAATCAATATTTTATATGATAATGTGGAGAATGTATTGAACTAAATATTTATATAGATGTTTTAAGCTTGTTTTTGGTCATATACTCTTATATATATATTTTTTAATTTTACCTCATGAACTATTTTATCCCTATGTAACTTATAAATTATTATTAAATAAATGGTAAATAATATATATTTTTTAACTAGATATATCATATTTAGAATACATATAATTTTGTTCAATTGTAATATGTGATGCATATAATTTTTAAAATAAAATTAATATCATCTATTTATTTTTTTAATAATAATATTTCATAAGTTATAAAAATTTAAATATGAGTTTAAAAATATCAATGTTTTTAAAAAAAATTATAAAATTACATATATAAAACATATTCAATCATAGAAAAATGTTTCCAAAAATTCGAAGTAATAATTATTTTCATGCCATGTCATAAAAATCATGTTTTATTTAAAAAATATTATTGAACTACAAACATAAATATCAATTATTTTATAGAAAATATAAATAAATCATTCATATCATATTATTTCAATAGTAAATAAAATTATAACAGTGATATTTTTTAAAATATATTTCTAAAATATATTAATTGAATATGTATTTCCAAAAAAATTATTTAACGAATAGTTTTTTATAATAATATGATTGTTCTTATATTCCTTTTTATTTTTAATATAAAAATTCATTAATTTATTGTATAATATTAGATATACATTATATTTATAATAATATATTTTTACCATAATATGAATTGATCCATCTAATCAAAAACAAATTTTTAATAAATTTATTTATTGTAATAATTTGAATTAAAAAAAATAGTTTTGAAAAACAATAAAAAGTCTTGATATATCATCACATCGTAATATTTTAAATAATATAGATATGATATGAATATTCAAAAACATAATTCCTTATGATCTCATTATAAGACTTTTGAATAAGGTATATATGTTTACATTTTTCGATAATGGTTTACATAGCCTAGATCATATTACAATCTCTATGATCATGATAGTATCCCACATATAGTGGTTTTCAAAAATTAATTATTCATGTTTTTATTGGGATTTAATAATTAAAAACCAATATATATCATCCCTCTATTCCAATAAAAAACAAATTGTATTCATATAGAATATGTCCAACAATCCATTTCCATTGTTCTTAGATTCATTATATATTTTTTTATATGTTCATTTAAATTTATACCAACTAATATGATTGTTAATTATGTAAATTAATGTTTAATATTAAAAATATATTATAGTTTTGTATTTCTATTTTATATTTTTTATTAGAAAAATTATTGGAATGATAATTATTTTAGTAAAATGTGTTCTAATTTGCCACCTTTTTACACAAATGATTAAGAATCATACATCATGATTATGAATCAATGTGTGTGTAATCCCAAATTAGTCATAATGTTAAGGAACTATTTAAAGCCATATTACCCTCCATGAAATATGAATAATCACTCAAAAAATTTGATGATCTACATAATCCATATTTAAATTGATGGCATGCTTAACTCCAAATGATATAATTACTAAATTATCCAATATATTTTTAAATAAAAACATAACATATATATTCCTATAAATAAGTGATTTTAGAATAAATAAAAAAATCAACATCTTCTATGGAGATCTAGATCAACAATGTACATTTTAATTTTCATGGAACTACCCTATTTGAAGAAAATCTAACAATGTAGTATGTGACATAAAAATGATAAATAATACTAACTCAAAAGGGAGGGATATAATAAAATTATAAAAAACCAAATGAAATAAATATGGAATACTAGTTTAATGAATATATCATTATATTGTAAGAGCCATTGTCAATATTTTCTGGAAATGGAGTTTGGTTTTTGTTTTCTGAAATCAATCATATAGATGATTAGGGATTTTGCAAGGAATGTGATCATAAAGTTCATGCTTGATACAATATTTAAGGTTACATAATTAAATTGTATTTTCTATATTTTGGTCTCAAAATTCAGAATTTAGATTCCACAATCATGAATGGTAGTTTTTTAGAATAAAATAATTATATAAATTTTAATGTAAAGGTTTTTGCAGTGGTTGGGATGAGTGTCACAATGATAATTTTTTTTAAAAGATTTGACAGTGATAAATGTGATAACAATAATAGGAACAACAAGAGTACCTGATGGTTTGATACAAATCTTCAAAAATACATCAAATATAAATGTTGCTTCATGAATGAAAGTGCCCCGATAAGATGTTTATGATGATTAAAAAAATGTGTATGTGTTGGTGGAGTATTTAAAAATTCCTAACCTAAAAATATTAGGCTACCCATATAAAATTAAAATGAATTATTCAAGTACAAGCTAAAATATCCCTGATTTTTAGATTCTAGTAGATTATAGAGTACCATTATGTTTATACGAGCATGTTCCTCAAGGAATGACTAAAAATTTAATGACTAATTCAAATGCTCTTGATTATTGGCTGATTCGTGATAAATGTGTATTGTGGGAGGACATAGTGAGAATTGTTAAGATAGTCGACTTTCTGATGGTGGTGAACATTGAAAATATGGTTTGCGAACCATAGTTCTGAAAAATATGTTATTTGAAACATGTGTTTTATTGTACATAAAATCATTTCAAGGATGAAATTAGAGTCACATGAATGATATGTAAAAATAAAATAATTCGTTTCAATTGAAGTGTCCATCATGTCAATAATATGTGTTAGAAATCACTCATTGATGTGAGAAAAGGGGAGTAGACAAAAGTGCCCTATGATATGTAGTTTGTTATCAAAAAAATCATGTACTCATAGTGATCTAAGAGTAGGGTGACTATTTCTGAACATAAGTATTCAACAACTAGTAATGATTTTTGGATTTAGGTAAAACCTACACACTACTGTAATATGATCTTCCGAGTAGACCATAATGGTTATACATTTAAATTGATGTGTATTCTCTTGAAATTTTATTTTTTACCAATCATTCCAAACATAATGTTTTAATATGTTCATACCCACATGTCAAAAAGATCATTCAGATTAAAATAAAAATTTGACACCCTGATTCACCCATCCCCTACTTGTTTGTTATATGGTCCTTCATCCCAAAGATCAATGATAAGATAAGAACTAATAATGAAATAAAAAAAACAATGAAATCTCAGAATAATATCTTAGATAAATTAAACAATGTCCACATATATGAATAGGTGCAGTTAATTACTAGTATAATTTATTTATATTATATTTCAATAAGTTTCATCAAATTTTTTATATCATATTAAAATTATTTAGTAATTTAGTCCCAAAATCTCAATAATTTATTTAAAATAATCATTTAAATAAATTGCATCAATCAATAAATTGTAAAATAGAAATCCAAATGAAATTTTATTTGTATATTTAGCGTTGTCCTAACCTTAAATATCAAATTGATCATCCTATTCCCAAATCGTATTTTTTATTATATAAACAATCATATTTTAAATATTAAATAATTTAACAATGTAATACAAGTGTAAACATGAATAATTCTATTATTAAAATAACGGTATTAAATTGTCAAAACCATCAATGATAAATGAAACACCAAATATAATCACCCAATTGACCAGCTCGAAATCATTTATGATCGGGGACATGATTATTATGTATGAAATATAAAATCATACCACCACCATTACACCTAACCAAAACATATCTACCATGTGGGGGATAGTGTATATAATAATAAATATGTTATACTATTAGAACCCCTTCCGCAGTCCAAACAATCATCATTTATCTAGATGATATATCCATGAATAGAATATAAATTGAAAACAATATATATACCTCCACATAAATAATAAATCATCACCAATTCATAATAATGTGAAGAAATTTACATGTCTTAATAAATTTTTTTACTCAAGTTGATAATTAATTAATACTGTGGAACATAAGACATACTATACTAGTTTTATAACTTCTTTTAGATCAATAAAATTTTGGGTGTAAATATCATTAATACAATGGGGCTAGAAAATAATGATGAATATTAAAAATTCATGATGCTCAAATCAAGAACAAAATTAAATAATGTATTTGAGATAGAAAATGGTTACACATATATAACAAAACTAACTAATAATATTTTGATTTTAGAAGTTAGAAGTAAAAATAAAAATCTTATCACATAATGAAAACAATGAAGCATCGTGTCAATGGAAGGGAATCTTACCACTAGAGATCCCTTCATATGTTAAACTATATTGCATCATCACTTTAATTATTAGAAATTCCAACATATCCTTAGAAAAATTCAATCAATATTTTATCTTGCATCAATAAGGAACTAATCTAAAGTAATGGATTAATTTAACTTAGAATGACACCTTATGTCAATATAAGATTAATGTAACTATCATAACCAAGCCCATTAAGGCTGTCATTGCCTTGGGTATGCTAAGTGTGACAGTGTAACACCTCCTCCAACATGCCATAGACTGCGTAGAATCACTCATTAGGTAGATCTCATGTATGTAATGCCTTATCCAACAATACAATAACACATACATATCCAAAAAAATACATTAATAAAGTGTAAATATAATAATTCAAAAATTTATCACACACCTATATCTAACAATTAGAGTAATATGAATGTATTGTAAATCCAGAAAGGAAAATTAAAAAAGTACAAAAGAAAATTAAAAACACACCACATAATAAAAATTTGTGGAAAACTATAAAATGAAAATACAAATGAAAACCACATTCTGTCTAGGTAACTATGCTTTAACTAATTCTGGTTACCCAAGGATTCCAATAAATACTATAAAATCATCATAACAGAAGTCATATTCAATAATATAATATGTATGTTTGAGTGAAAACAGCTAATAGGAAAAATAATAATAATGAATCATGAGAGTAATCAACTCCTCACCAAAATTGTATGCAAAAAACAATGTGATTCATAAAAATAAGAACAACCAAATATACTCAAAATAAATACCTTGAATGAAATAGAATATAGACACACATATAGTCAAAAAATTCTTCTCTATGGTGTAAGGCAATACTAATAAAGTATAAATACCTCCTTGAGCCATTAAATAATTGATATTTCTCATCCCCAAAGACATATTCAGTTAGTATCACCATATAATTACTCACAATGATTCTGAAGATATCGGTTCATAGATACAGGAATTCACCCAGGGCCACTATGGTATACTAGACCCTACCTCGAATAACCCACCATATTGGAAAATGATTTTCCATGTATGTTATAAATTACCTTTCCTCAATCCACAAAAATGGAATAACATTGAATGATAGAGGATCCCCCCTTGGAACTCACTATGTGATTCATGAATATAATATCATAGAAAAATCTCATTTAGTGTAATATTATAATATGCTCATTATGTAATGAAAATTTTTCAATCATGTAGATAGATCATAGAAACACACCCAAATAATACTAATAAAAACTAATTATATGTAGGGCCTCAACCACCCTAGAAAAAATCACATTGTGTTCATATGGAGTAAAATTATTATTCTTTTCTAGCATTGGTATTCCTATATAATCTGGCCCTAGCATGTTTACTTAATTTTATACCTTTGTAATATTGATTTGGATTTATACAAGACATAGTTTGGGTGATCTATTCATATATGAGTACTGATTAATGCTACTCCCTATTGTTTTATTGTGTGATTATTTTAAATAAAATTTACTTTCTATGATATCATGCAATTCAATCAACCTCATTTCTATGTGGATCATAATATTGAATATTGTTTGAACATACCATTAAATGAGCATGTATAAATAAGAATGAATAAATTTGTAATAGTATAATATTTACATAGATATATAATAATAACATTGGATCCTAATTATTATGAAATTGAAAGGAAAATCAGTTTAAGGAAAAGGAAGGGTTTTTATAGGCAAATATTTTTGCCTGAAATGAGTTTTTATAGTAACAAATTTAATTAATTACTATTTATAACAACATGAAATTTTAATAGAGGAACATCATGTTTGATATATTGTTGCACATGAGTAACCAAAATTATAAAAGAACATAAAATGCCAATGCAATAAAATATATTAATATTTAATAAATTTAATCTTATATATACCTTGTGACAAACAAAAGATCAGGTTTAAATGAAACCAAATAATCTATTAAAATATTATTATTTATGAATTACAATTATAATCTTCATATACGATTTGTGATGTAATGTATGACTAAGTAAATTAGATAAAATATATGTTTTACACCATAATAAAATAAATTTAATGGTTATTAATATATTATAAATAAAATAAAATCCATTTAAAAGAGTAAAAATATTTTTATTAAAAATTATATTTTTCTATGAGGTGGTTTAGTCACGCTTTGAACATATATTATAACATTATTTTTTACCATATTCATATAAATTTATTTGAAAACATATTCTATTTTTTTCTATACATTTTATGAAATATTTGGATAAATTAATGATACTTTTTTACGAATTATAATTGTTTTGAGATTTTTGAAATATATTAATTTTTTTAAATCTGGATTTTCATATAAAATATTGAAAAAGTTATTTTTTTTAATTTTTATCAAAGTTAAATTATTTAAAATAAATGTGAAATTATATAATTTATTACATTAAAATAATTTTCATATTGAATAATGATAAAATATCTTTTTTACTTTTTAAATGATATTATTTTTTAAAATAATATATTTATAAAACTACAAGTTTATTTTTAAATTGAATTGAACAAATTATATAAATTTATTTTTGTTAAATATATACCACATTTCAATAATTTATATTTTATAATATAAAATAAATTATATGTAATTTTAAAATATAAATAAAATTGAAAATAGTAAAATATAATTATTATTATTAAGGTAAAACTGAGTTTAATGGGGGTCAAATAAAGAAGGTATGATTTAAAAAATACCTAAAATATGTATGAATCATATTTTATAGAAACATTTTCAAAATATATCTATAATAGATTGTGAATATTCCATTTATGAGTGATTTTTCATTATACATACATGGGTATCACTTTTACATATAAAAAATTCCTTATGTGTCATATCCCCCTTGAAAAGCACACGCTATCTAACCCCCTCCTAAAACATCCAAAAACTTATGGTTTAAAAAGTGTAAAAAATAAATTGATTACTCATATTTTTTCACTATATAGTCCATTTTTAGAATTTCAATCTAGAAAGGTATTAGGTGTAAACCAAAAAAGGTGTATGGGAAGAAGATGTAAAATTAAAAACGGATATTTTTTTTATAACATCATTAAAGTAAATCGAATCATATGAAAAAGTATATTTTACTAACACTAGAATATGTCATAATCTATTATGTGTTATGTTAATTTTATAACCAAAGACAATATGTAATACCTTTAAATGAGAAATTAAAATGTCGATAGTTTGTATGGTAGACTACAGCCATGCGAATCGATGCGATGTATTTTTTAAATTTTTTTATTATATAGATTGTAATAAGGATATATTAAATATATATATATATATATAATGTTACATGTATATTCCTATTTAATTATAATATCACATATACCTTGTTATATTCCATTCTACGGAGGACAAGCTAATTTCACTTGTTTATAGGACAGAGTACAGCCTTGAAAAGTAAAGAGAATCGTTTTCCTCTAATGACTTATATAGACAGTAATAATGTCAAACACAATTAATATATGACATATATATAAATATGTATCTGTGTGTGTGTGCATGTTATATTAAATACCAATAACTATGTAATTTTATATGTAACTTAGCATTCATTTGTTCAATCTATCGATAAAAGTTGAAATGATGATCATGCTTACGTTTATAGTACTCCATTGTATGTCTAAATATTTAATTGTATGATATAAATGCCTTAATAATTAATATATAATATTTTTATATCATATTTATCAATACATATATGTTTTATTAATGGTAAATTTATATTTTTCAAAATAACAAAAAAAAAACAGACATGGAAACAAGAAATTATAACAAGAATAAGTTATTTTTATTAAATATTCTATTTGGTTTTGTATATAAATACAGTTTTTTTGTAATATAATTATAATATTTATTGTTATTTTTTATAATAATTCAATTTATATTATTTATTTTATTGGGATCATGATTCCATAGTAACCAATGTGGTATGTGATAATTTTAGAGTCACACATTATTCAAGATTGATTTTTATTATGTAACCTATTAGGGAATTTTTTTTATTTCTCCAAAAAACAATTATATTTTTATATAAATTAATTATTCAATATATTTTCATGAAAATGTTTCCAATTACCAACTTATGAATAAATTTGTTTTATTTAAATGTAAAAAAATCATTTTCTATATTAAATCCTTTTCTTACAAGATCAATTTTTTCAAATAAAATATATTCAATAATTTCTAAAATTATAAAACTGATTTTTTAAATATATATTTACTTGTTTTCAATTTTTTCTTAAAAATGAAATTAATCATCAAAAAAATTTCCAAAAAATTAACATTTGATATGTATGAAAAATGTAATAGGAATCATTGTTTTGATGTGTATATATTAAATATAATTTTCCTCATATAGGAATATTAAAATATATAACCCTTTAATTATAAGACTCATTGGTAATTTACAATGAAAATTATTATCAAAATAATTTTTTCCATTTTGTGTTAAATACATTTTTAAATTGGAATTGTTCTTTTAATATTGAATATTTTTAATGAAATTTTTATTATATTTATTTTCATAAATTAAATAAAAAAACTATTAACATATTATTCAACGATGATATTTTGTATTGATATCATCCCTATTCATTATATGGATGTATTATGTTTACTTTTATTGATGATTTACAATATTATTACTATTAAAAATATTACCTGAGATGGTTTATGGTTATGTTTATTTTATTAGGGAATGTACTATCATTTCATAAGTTACTGTATCAATAAAAAGGTTTAAGTTGATTATGAATCACCTCATTTATATGTTTAATTCATTGTAATTAGTATTTTTAGGGTTGGAATTTTTATATATATCACCGCAATGCATTATGGGTCTCATGAGACAAATCTATTTCCCAATTCAAAAGGGGTTTTACCCATATTTTTATGCTCTACTATTAAGTATTGTGAAATTATGATTGATATTTCCGAACATATGTATTGCGTCATCATGATACTATTTATCAAATTCTATTTTATTATTATATTAGTTATAATGTACAAATTGAATTTTCATCCTTAAGTGATTATTATTATGGAATTACGTGAACATCATGTATTCCTACACTATTATGTTCAAATTACTGTTTAAATATCATGTGTTCTAGTAATTTAACAAGTAAAATTGGTTACGTTTCTTATTCATGATATCATTCACTCTACACATACCCATACACATTATCTTAGTTCTACTATTTATTAGGTTTCATTTTCCATAGGATACAATAATATTTTTCACGATTGATTCCCAGGGATATGGCTTGCGGTGTAATGGGGTTCTTAAAGGGAAAATATTGTATAATTTTTTTAAATGTAATTTTAATTTTTTGAATGTATTTAGTTTACTAATAATATTATGTTATAAATTACATTTTTATGATATCACTTGAATCTTGGGAAAATTTAATAATGTATATAAAGACACTAATCTACTGGGATTGGGGTCGTCACAAGTGCTATCAGATAATGTTTAGTAAAAATATTGGGAACCTTATTTTGGAAAAAATATTTTGGAATGTAATTATATGATTTATTTTAAAAATATATAAATAAATAGTATGAAATAATATTTTTTTGTAAGGTAGTTATTTTGTTGGTTTTCTAAGAAATAAGTTCAAATAATGATACTTTAAGCTGATTTGGTTTTAGAATAGATATTAGTATGCTTAATTAATTAAAAATGTTGTTTTTGAATTGACCATAGTGTTATGTAATACACAAATACATTCCAGAAAAATAAATTGGTATGATTCTATTATGAGACATTCATTGTTTAATTAAAATTTATTATTAACCATTATAAAGTTACTAAAAATCGTTTATGACTTCAAAATATTCAAAAAATGTTTAATTATTATGATATCTTTTAGGCACAAATTTTTTAATTTATGTTCAATATTTCACTAGTGTTGGGATTAAAAAAATTGTTTCATTATTTTATGATTAAATATCATGTATAGAATTATCTATAATTGTAACCATGTAAATATAATGTGAACTGTATAAATGTACATACACAACGTATAGTTTTCTAATATATTATTGATAATGACGATTGAGGTAGATATTAAAATTGAAATAATTATAATAAAAAATATTGTTGTACCTAACTCTTGTATGTCAAATAACCATTCCTATAAAGATATTTCTTCTGATGAACAATGTAGTGTAATAATGTGAAATTATAGTTTGTGTCAACCACTAACATCATTATGTTGGAATATATTCCCATTTTTATTTGATTTATGTATATGTTCCGTAGATAAGATGTATATTTCAATGGGATGTAATAAAATAATGATTGTTCTATTTGATTGTTTTCATATATTTGGAGATGTGAATCTATGGCGGGAGTTGATATAAAAAAAGAAATAAGATACAAAATACAACATGTAATGGAATGATTTTATAATAGACTCCACAGATTATTATTTTCCTCAAGGGAAACAAGAATCCATTGAGTGGTAATTACTTAGTCTAAGACATAATGAAGAGGAAAATAAATCAATAATTGTGACAAATTAATTACTAATAGCAGCCCAAGATATGAAATATATAAATAAAAAAATGTGTGATATTTCATATTTATGAAATAAATAAAATCAAATCATTTGAATGGAATTCTCCATCTGAAAATCACCATTATGTGAGTACATATTATAATTCTATATCAATAAAACGAAATAATTATCCTATAATTATGTATTAAAAGAGAATCAAGTATAAAATACGTCGTTAGTCAATGATATGAATTATTTGAATAGAGAATATGTACATTAAACATGTTATAATTGTGGAATGAAAACCATAGAGTTTTCTTGAATGGATTTGGAGATTATCACCAATGTGGAGATAAAGGTCATCATACTCATGATTTCATAGAAAAAATAGTTGATTCCTTCATTCTATTATTAAACATTAAGGATATGGGTAAATATAAAGAAATATCTCGAGACTCAAGGAAATAAACCTCAAAAAGGATGACAGATTATGGTCATATTTATTTTATTAACATGCCCTTTGTGGAATTTTTAAATTAATTAGTTACTAATATCTAACAGATAAGTTGTAGAATAATATTATAAATTATATTCTAAAAATAAAATTCATATAATGTATTAGAATTTTAGATAAGTAAAATTTCTATATGAATTATGAATGTATGTTGAGTTTTGGGGATTACTAATAAATGTGATTTTGGTGAATGTTGTTATTTTTTGAAAACACATTATTGATGGATGATAACCATTAATGTTTTTATAAAGATGATAAAATACGGATATTGATTGGTTTTTAGGGTATATTTGTTATCCATGACATTTATTATTTATTTATGTTATCTTTTTTTAGATTTTACCTCTTGATGGGATTTATATAATATATTCAATAACATGAAATTACAGTTTTGTAAGAATACATGATTTCATTAAGTCTTTTTGATATTGTGTCTTTCACATATTTTTAATGTGAAATTAAGAACCATATCAAATTTTATATGGATTATTTTAATGATTTATGGACATTCTTTCATATTTTTTTTATTTTGATTTTGGTTTCTCAATTTATAAATGATTTTTAATACAATATTATTTGGAATTGATTAAATAGAAATTCATGTTTTATTATTGAAATTGTACTATCCAATTGGGTTTTTAAAAATATATTGGAAATAAGGAATGAAATGTAATTCTTTTATTAATCTAACTATATGATTAATGATTATTTTCATACAAAAATAAATAAAAAAAACTGCTTTGGATATTAATTTCATTATTATAGAGATTAAGAAATAATTAATAAAACAACCAATGGATATAATTAATCCTATGAAATATAATGATATGATTAAAAATTCATTTCATATGTTATTATCCATGATTATACTTTAAATACTTAACTCCATCCAAAGGATCGTCAAACAAAAATTTATTCGAATACCATTATTCTTGATGAAATAAATAGTCACATAACTAATCATATTTTTATATATTGGGGTCATAAAACATAATGAACCATTTATTTTCTTAGGATTAATTGTCTATATCACAATCCATTATTATCAAAGATTTAATTCTATATTTATATATTTACATCCTACCAATGATATACTATAAAGAAAAAAATTATTAACAAAAAATAACCATCATACATAACATTCTATATTATCAAGATAATGTTTAATAAACCAATATTAAAATCTATGTATCCTTAAAAAAATTTAAAACATCAATGATTTTATTGCTATGATTAAGATTAAAATACAGTTATATGATCTATTTAAGGGTGACTAATATAACACCACATCATTTTAAGAGGTACATTATGTTTAATAACATAAATGATATTAAACACCGTTTTTATAAGAGAATACAACACCAAACTGATTTATGATATATTACTTATTAAATAAATTCAATTTATTTAATATCTTTAGAATTATGAATCTTAATATTAAAATGAAACATGATACTCAAAAAATATATTATTATTTAAACACGACCATTATAGCATAGAAAAAATGTTGTCGACTAATAATTAGTAAAACATAATTATTAAAATTATTCAGATTATACTTCTAAAAAATAAATTTTATTGATTTATATTAATTAGGAATAAAATAATAACTATTTGAATGAGGGAAGATGTTTTTTTAAAACTAGTATTTTTCTAAATGTTGGGTTAGTCTCAAATTATATAGGTAATATAAAATTATATTAAACAAATATGAAATTTTATTGTAAAAATATTAATTATTTTTTCAATAAACATGTCAAAAATATATTTTGGTGTTTTTTTTATTTTTTTAATAAAATGTATTTTACAATGTACAGTGTAAAATACTTATTTTTATTAAAAAGAAACATTTAAATAAAATTATTTACTATATAAAAATCTATTTTAAAACATTTTATCATTAAATTTATTCAATAATTTTAAAAATATATATTTGAGTGGATTTTAATAAATTTCATTTTAAATTATGATAAGAAATAATTTTTTTTTCTTTTGAATTCTTCTCTATGAAGAAACTATTTTTTAGACATGATTTATTGTTTAATGTTTAATTTGGTAACACCCATTTATAGAAATTGAATTTTGAAATATTTGTTAAAAATTTCAAAAAAATAATAATTAATATTATCTATATTGAAGAAATTAATTTTTACAAATTTTAATGGTGAAATATTGAAAATTATTTATCACAGTTAAGATAAAAATTTATTTACAGATGTTAAACTAAAAATAAAATCATTCAAAATGATGAAAACAATTTCTTTATCAAAATGTATGGTGATATTTTGAAATTTCATCTTCCATGTCTCTAGAATTAAAATTATTGGAGGCTTTTTACATGAGAAAAATGTTAGTATTTCATCTTCTTTTAAAAAATCCAATGCATTTTCTCTCGCACCACATTAAATGGCCACCCATATCCTCTATTATTTACACATCCAAAACCATTGGTTTAAAAAATACCGTACCATACCATATCATTATTCATATATATATATATATATCATAATTTCCTCTTTTTTTGAATAAATACCACATAGTAATGCCTTATGTATAAAACCTTAATGATTTCTCTATAAAATAGATAAATTTATTATCAAAAATAATTATTTAATTTATTCATCAATTTGAATTATGTTTTACTGAGTAGTTATTACATAATAACCGAATGATCTTTCATATAGTGAAATTTTATAATGTTATTGTAATAACAAATATCCATTTTTGCTTCCATAAAATGAAATTCCAAACCATCGATCGTGTTTTTAGTGGACTACTCCCTTGTGAACCAATGTGTTCTGTTTATCAAAAATCCATTTTAATTGTATGAAAATAAGAAGAATATATGTCATTATATATTAAATTATTTTCATATTTATACATATTTATATATAATATAACAATTAACTTCTTAATTTTCAATTTATGGGGGATTCCAAAATTTATATCTTGTGTACAATTGGCAATCACCTTATGATGCGACGTGTCTCATTATATCACTACTGATTTAAATAAATGGTAATAAAGATGAAATTTATTAATATATGTGATATATAGATATGTTAATTGATAAATATTCTATTAATGTAATGTATTATTTACCTTCCTATTGGAATATCCATTCATAAAAATGGAATAAATATCCATTCATGTGTAATAGTTACCATCTCTTTGAATAGTGTAATACATTTTCAATCTGAAACATTTATATATATATGAAGATAAAAAAATAATTAAATAATATATTAGGCCGTATGCTGATCATCCTAACGACAGGTAAGTCAGTCACAAGCCATGTGACCCCTGCACACTTCTTGAGAAACAATGCCCACTATTGGCATGTATGTCTCTTCTCCGGGTGCCCCGCACTACAGATCAAGATTCATGCAGTCATCCACCAAAGGGTCTGGTCCTCTTAGACATCTACGACATCTTTCTAATTCTAGATATAGAAGACTCTGATTCATTTCGACTATTGGTGGGTCTCGCTACTGGACACTTCTCAGCAAGGAATCTCTCAACTAAGAGGGGTCGTTCCAACACCTCTGCCTGCGTCAAGATGCTGAGTGAGATCACTGAACATCTGATCTCTCGTCTGAGTCCCTTATCGAAGGTACGGTCCTGGAATAATGGGTCATATACCATGTCTGTTGAGTAGCAAGAGTGGTTGGTGAATCTCACTGAGTACTGTTCCACTTTTATGATACCCTTCTACATGTTAAGTAGCTCATGTATCTGCACTGCACATAGTGTGGTTGATAGAAAATCTGACTGAATCAGGCTCTTGATGTCTTCCCATAGTAGAGTATCTTCATCCTAAACCTGGAGCATCATGCTCCACTATCTTCACGGTACTTCAAGTAGAAGGATGGCAGCAATAATCACCATGAAGTCTACTGGTTTCCTTACTAGCCCGAAAACTCTCACCACAACCTTCATCCAATCGTCAGTCACCTATGGGTCCGTCTCTCCCCTGAACCTGGGTGGCCTGTGGTGTTGGAACTCGTGTAACACGCTCATGAAGCGTGAATCTTCTATTGATGGGGATGGTGGCATCAGTGCCCCAACATGGTGTGTTACCATTGGTGCCTCTACTGTAAAAGGGCCCTCCACCGAGTCTTCATCGCTTGGTGGGATATCTATGAAAAAAAATCTCGAGACTCTAGCTTTTCTTCTGTGTGGATGCATCCTGAGATAATAAAATTCAATATAGTCTATGATTATACCAGGTGAGATGTCCTAGTTGAGCTGACATAATGAAAACATTTGTGTTTACCTCATGAATGAGATGGATTAATTGTTAACATATGTATATGTGTGGGAATATACGTAAGTGGGGTTATTTATTTATTTCATACATATTAGTATACCCTTGTTATATTTTGTGAGACTTTGAGGGTCTTGGGGTCCCTACTGAGAATTGTTATACTCACCCCTGCAATAGATATGCCTCTGCCTCGTTGTGTTGGAGGCAAACTATAGACAGTGCTGACCGAGGCTGATTGTACAAGGACTGGACGGTACCATGAGGTGGACCATATGACATGTTGGTACACGGTGGAGACCATCATTTGTGGAGTGTTAAGGAGGATATATGTACCTATCCTTCGTGTAGGATCCATGGTGGATGATCCATGCACTTTTTTCAACTTTCATCTATTTTGTACTTTTCATTTGTAAATGTTTTCAGTTTTACTTGAACTCTCTTATTGGGCTTTTATTTCGACCCCTCTACATTCAGAACTAATTTGTATATAGTTTTACATAGTTTTTTTATTCGAACTCGTACTCTATTGTGTGTGTTTTAAACTTTTGAAGGCAATGCCTTCCCAATTTAGGTATTTTCGTCTTTAGTGCTAGTCGCTAGCCACTGGAATATCGAATGTGGGCTTGGGGTCGTCACGGCATGGGCCCCAGGTGACGTTTCATGACATACAATTTACTATGGAGTTAGATTATTAACCATAGAACCATATTTCTACTTTCTACTATATCAAAACAGTTTTTCTCGAGCCACATGTCATTCTATATTCAATTTATGCCTCTAAAATGACATTGAATGTAAGAATTCTTAATTTATGATAGGTTACAACAAAACTGTAATTTCATTACTAAAATTATATAACAATGTTATCAATCAAATAAATTATGGAGGAACAAATAAAAATTGAATGTCATAAAAAATGATTATAAATTTTCATACCTACTATCTCTAATGATCTGCAATCATAGTATGTCTCATTGTGTGGACGTATTTCTTAGCATCTGTGTTTCTTTATTTGTTCCATATGCATCCAAAATAAAATTCAATAATTATTATTAATGGAAACCATGAAATTTTAATTTAAATGCCTCTATTTTAATTAAGACCATAAATTGTCTAGTCACTCAATGATTAATCATATGTAATTACTATTCTATTAGACAATCTTCTATGACAGGGACATCTTCTAACACTATTCCCACACTAGCATGCTATCCAATGTAAAAATCAAGCTTATAAGCTCTCTGAAGATCACCTAAATCATTCTGATGTGCTGGTCGTGCACCCTCACCTTCTAAGAAATTAAACCGCAACTAACATAAAAATATAAATTCATATAATTACTAAAATTAATATATTTCATTTAATACAACAGATTCGTGTACCCATATCTCTACCCAGGATTTATCCGTGAATTCATTTGTAAGTTGAGTCCATGTGAGCGTGCTAACAGGAAGAATGTTGAAGTATTTGGCTTGTGTCTCCATGAAACTCTGACCTTGCTGCCATGATTTTTCAATCATCTGACTATCTTCATTGTAGCCCACCATCAACTGTGTGTGGCGGTTCCACACCACATGCATGCATGTGTGCCCCCGACCCCACCTCCTATCAGTAGATGTATCAGTAATTGATGAAAAAAATTTATTATATCAATAAATTTTATAATTAAAATAAATAATGGTGTATCAATTTGTTTGGGTTGTATAAGTATACCTGTAATAGTCTGATCGATGGGCGCTGCTGGATCTGCAGAAACTGAAAGAACACCCTGTACAAATGGATTGAGTCCCAATGTATACTCCGTAGGGAAAGACTCTAGTAGAGTAGGAGTCAAAGAAGATGGAATATAAATGCCCGGAGAGATAGAAGTAGTAGTAAAAAAAGATGAGAGGGATTGCTGGCAAAAAGCTGGATGGGGAGTGGGAATCATCATCAGATATGGTACTGATGGGTGAGAAGGGTAAGATGTAAAGGGTGGTGTAAAAATGGAGGCCTAGATATCACTTGTGTCCATAACAGAACACCAAGATTGGAATGTAGGATGCATGGTATGTCAGTCTGAGAGGCATGGTCTAATCAGGTATGCCAACTAGACTATCTCCCATACCACCCACCCACCCCCTTGTACAAACACCCTACGTAATGGGACCACTACTAGGATTCTCATAGAATATTTTTCTCCTCATAAATGGATCAAGAATAAATTTTTTAAGAAAATTAATCACATAACATTATATATAATTTTAATAAATATATTTGAAATAAAATAGTCACTGCAGGCACAAGTGGTGGAATGCCTAGCTCAGTCATGCAAAAATTATTGCCCATAATTTGGTTTCGTCACCTCTCTTCAATTGGTTTAATTTCCTACATTTAAAAACAAATATTAAAGTTAATAGAAAAATAAAACAAATGTGTAACATAATCAAAGGAGAGGGAATATGGGGATTCATGTATTATTTATCTAACCATTTTTTATGTGAGATTGAAAAAATATATAATGAAGTTAATAAATCGTACAAGATGTAAAAAAAGAAATTTAATTTTTATTTTGATAATTATATACTATGTTTCATCAGTCTATTAAAATCATGAATCATTGATTGTACCAGATTCAAAAGTGGAAAATATATTTTCAAAATTAATGAAAATATTAAAATCATTAGCTTAGGTAGATGATGCAGGTTTCAATACATGTTTTTTTGAATAATATAAACCATCATGTTCATTACTTGGTAAATGTTAAAGAGAGGATTAGAGTCATTCCAATTTTAAACAAATCATAGTTAAATCATTGGAATGTTCACCAAGCTATAAATTTTGGTTTCAAAGGTTTTAATATAGTTCAATTACAATTTAGAAAATGAAATTCAAATAAAATTTCAACCAATAATCATTGAAACATCACATAATGGTCAAGTCAGATACAAACTTTTTTAAATCAATAATAAATCAATCTGAATTCAGACAACCTTAACAACCCAACTCAAGGTAAACCAAAAGAATTGAGGACATGAATGGATGATTTTATATATTTCCCACCACAACATCGGGTTCATATTCAACTCTAACAATTGATCTACTTGACTCATCAAAATAAATACTTGGATTGGTTCCAATGGTAGTAGGGATGGTCTCAATTCCATCAACAACATCATAAAAAATATTCAATGCAATTACTTCAACTATGATACCATATCCTGTTTGAATATAGTCTTTGACAAAAAAAATATTATAGATTTGATTCCAATACATATGGTTTTTCGGTAGCAAGAGTGCAAGTCATATTAATAACTCGAAATCCAAAATCATCAATAATTGTGACAATTCTCATAATTTAATAAAACCAATGCCATTTCATCATCGTTACTCGTCCATGAGAGTAATAATCCACATAATTATTTTTTCAACGACTTTATAACAACCCACATTTTTAAATCATAGTCTATTATCTGATGCACTGGCTTAAAAATATGTTGTGAAAGTAACCATAAGACCATCATGTTGTGTTCTCATGTTATTTAATCATTTAGTAAATATAAATTTGTACCCATTGATAAAAATTGATTTACAGTCAAGAACCATGGTATTAAGAGATTATTCTAAAGCTCTTATTTCCAAAAAGACATAATCAATAGGAAAACTCAATACCTGTAATATAAATGAATATTAAAATTAATTAAATATAGATTTAATTATTTTAAACAGTAATATTTTTACCATCAATTATAACCAAGAAAAAAACTCTTAGCTATGAAAAATATTTCTCCTTCTCATTGATAAGGAATGATGATTTCTTTTTATCATTGATTTATTTTCCTTATAGATAATTAATTGGAATGGTTTAACAGGTATAAATGTAAGATATAAATTTTCAATTTAGTAACCTGATGTAGTCATCTAACAAATATAAGTTGAACAAAACCATGTGATGTTCCATCTCCCAATCATCAAGGCATAATGTATTCAATATATATGATCCCAAAATTCATCATGTTTGAGTAAGTGATGGAAAACTGGGTTCAATTTTCACATACTAATCTTTTTCATTTCTCATTGGTATTTTCAATCTTGTAGTAATATCAAAAAAATACATTGAGCAGAAATCCAAACATTCATGAGCCAAGTAACAAATCATAATATAACCCTCTGGATGATTCATATTTCAGAAAATAGACTTTAATGTGTACATATTACTTTCTGTTGGATACATTTAACAAACAGATTCTGGTCCTCTGAGATTTATTTCAGTGTGTATATCTACAGCCAGATGTAGCTTGTATGTGGAAAATTATTGAGGAAATATTTTTTTTTCAACTCACACAAAATTAATTGGCCGTCTGTAAATTTATTTTCCAGAATGATTTGGGAATCTTCCTAGAACCATGATCTTAAAACAAATGGAACAACCATATAAAAATCACCCTCACATGATTAGACAAAATTTTACGGATCGCTATTGCAATCCACTCTGCATAAGAACATGATCATCAAGAGTCTTCAAAGATTTTAGCATCAAATCTCTTCTATTGACCCATTTAGATATGTTTCTTAAATAGCCATCTAGAACCCTAATTGACACTAATACATCAAGAAATTGTATTTTTTTAGGCATTATTTCATAAGAAGCACATGGAACTTTCGATTTATTTTCACTAATACGAACAGGATGCAATTTTGTTCCGATTCCCCAGTCCATGAAGACATTTCGAGATCATAAATCAAATGTTGTCATTCCCTTAACATTTAAATGAATCCAAAGATAATTTTCATTAATATTTTTTCCAATTTTCATTATGTCTAATAAATGATGTAACATATTAGTTGAAAAATAAGGAAAACCAAAAAAGATTCTCCACATCCTCTAATTTTAATAGTTTTCAGTGAAAACATTCTTTCTCATTACAGAATTCAATTGAACCTTATAGAATGAAAAAAGTGATATCTTTGAATTCATTAATAACATTAGTTACAAACATACATAGAGGTGGATCATCTGTATCTATGGTATTATCATATAGTCGACGATTTTTTTATATGGTTGGTACATTGGCATGAGTCGTCGATGTCCCATAAAACTAAAACTACAATAATGTTTCAGTATTCTGGATCATGTATTCCTCATAAAAATAGGACATGAATGTTTTTCCTTCATACTATATCCATACTTCATTTTATAAGCCGAAAATCAATGATCATCCACTAAAGAATAGAATTATTATAAATGAGATCTTTCTAATTTACATCATATGTGTTCACACCCAAATCTCAAAAAAGTATTAACACTTTTATAAAATATATCATTTATATGTCAATATAAATGCCAGGATCAGAAGGGCCAGACATGAGTATACTATTGAAAGGGAAAGGTTTTTTCATACACAACCATGATGGAAGATTATAAAGGTGTATAAAAATTGTCCATGTGTTGTTCGCAGTAAGCTTATGCCTAAAAAGATTAAAACCAACGCTTGAATGACACAATCTCACATTACGCACGTCATCTAAAAATTCAAGATATCGAGTATTAAATATCTGTCATTCAGATCCATCTTCAGGGTGAACCAAAACATCATTGGTCTTATTTATCTCTATATCATTCCATCTCATTTTTATTGATATGTCATCAGACATAAAAAGATTCATGAGTCTGGGGATCAATGGAACGTGCCACATTACATTCTATGGAATGTGAGATAGTGTTCCCTCAGAATTTGATTTTCCTCGGGATGTGCAACATTTTATACAATCATTTCATTCTGCGGTTTCTTCCCAGAATAAACTATCATATTACGGGCAAGCCAAAATTTTGTTTCCTAAAAATCCATGTGCCTCAACAAACATCCATGCCAAATAGTGGTTTTATTGAATATATGCATCATCTTGAATTAAATACTTCAATAAGGTAATAATGTAATCATTTTATATATTAGAAATCTCATACATAGTTTTCCCCTAAAACAATCGGATTCAAAATCCCATCTTTTTCATTTTATCGCACTATCGATATACTAGAGTCGTGGCATCATTAATTTTTTTCACCTAAAAAATATCATCATATTTATTAGACTCTTAATTTGCCCTCATGTCGAAGCCTTATTGAGTAGAAATCCTTTCTTTTTCATGATTATGAATAAATATAAATAGTTTATCCTTCAAATTTTCATGTCAAGTCCTTTCATTTCGTTCATCAGCAATTTGAGATATAAATTTCTCCCCTTTGGGATTCCACACATAGTAGTTTTATTGAAAACCATATTTGGTTATGTGGTATATAACTTTTTCACAGCTCAACCAATTTCATCCATCATAATTGGAACATGGGATGTGTATGCGACCACTATATGAAGCATTGAGAAATGGAAAATCAAAAAATCCCCCCAAATTGTTTTAAAAATCACATGAGATTTGATTGGTTTCATACATCCAACTTCTATCCATTCTATAAAGTGAATTTTTATAAGTCATTTAGTCCTAATGAATTCAATAAGATTGATGTTTAATAAAAAATAAATTGATGTAAATGATAAAAGAATTATTTTCTAGTTGATGTAGAGTACTATTAAAACAACGTAATGATATAATAATTTAGTTATGTGTGCCTAAATAATAAGTGAGATATGTTTTGTAATTTTTTCATTTATCACATACATGAAGACACAATAGACTTGATATAGCATTGTTCAATATATTAAAATGTGAAGGATTTTCATAAAAGATACAGAATGTGTAAAGAGAGTATTATAAAAAATTTATAGATTCTAAAAATGGAAATATTTGTAAAATGTTTTTACATGTTAGAAGACCTAAGTTAAAGTCTACAAAAAGTACCATGTCACCCCAGTAAAAAAATGAAAACCAACTACCCCATTACCCCAACCTTCCCCAATCCCCTCACATAGATCATCATTATATACATTACCTACCTCTAAAAAATATGACAAAACAAACCATTTTCCATCTTTGAGTAGGGATATATCTCACCAGCACCACCATTAATCGATATGATTGACTATGTTTATAAAAGGAGGTGCTATTAAGACTTTAAATGTTGTTGATTCATATAATCATGACACATGAATTGTAAAATTAAAATATAAAACAAATCAAGCTACATTAATTGGGTATGTCATGCCACACAAGTCACCACCTAGTTTAGTTCAAATCAAAATAGAAACAAAGATTAATATATGAAAAACATTAAAACTAAGTTAAGAAATATATAATTCGAGTGTAGAACTAAAAAATTGTTTGACATCAGATTGATTAATAGGGGGAAGGACTTCCCAGCCTCTATAAAGAGGGAGGCCTCTAGTTTATAATCTAAGAGGGACTTCTCCATGTATTATTAAATCATAATCACTATGAATATAAGGAATATTTCACCATGGTATTCTAAAAATAGTCATCACAAATCCATGGGGTTTCCAAATGGAATTAAATTCTATGTTTTTTATGTAAATCCATATTTGGTTTCTTCAAGTAATTCCAAATCATTAATAAAAGAACATGTACTCAAAATAAAATTAAAATTTATTTATATTGATTTTTAATAGGTCTCATATAAGAGGCACATGGATCAGGTCCTATTATGTGTTATAGTAATCCCAATCATTCACTCATGTTCAATAACACATTCTTGTAACCCCTATGGTCATTCCATTCATTACCCAATTAGTTCTCCATGTCAAGCACAACAAATGGGTGGATAATGTTTAGGATTATAAATTAATGGGTTGTTTATGGATCATAAAAAGAATTAATTTTGTAATGTATTGACAAAATAATTTATTTTTAAATTTGAGATTAAATAAAACTATGTCAATGATGATAAACATCATAAAGAATAAAAAACAGTGATATTTTTAAGATATAGTTTATAAAACATCATATATATACTCATAGATATCTACCAATCATGTATTAGTCATTTATTCAATATCATATAGTGTGAATCCAAAAAATCTCCAAAATTAATATATATAGGGAATAATGATGTGAACTTTCAAGATAGTGATATAAATAGTGAATGGTTGATAATAGAAGGATATCCGCTCATA
Organism: Viscum album; assembly: GCA_963277665.1. Lineage (NCBI taxonomy): Eukaryota > Viridiplantae > Streptophyta > Magnoliopsida > Santalales > Viscaceae > Viscum > Viscum album. The sequence continues at coordinate 475,403,250 of OY728147.1, read as the reverse complement.
GTTTGGATGAACATAACTTGAAATGGATAAGATACCTCAACTCACCATGTTATGTCATAGAGTATGGTAGAACACACACCCACAATGTAAATTACCTCAATGAGGGATTATATGCCAGTATTTGGGAAGAGTTAGAAGTTGTATAACTTGAATGGGGGAGTTGCATCCAATAAGATTGAAGAACATGTGTTAGGGTTCACCTTTGCGGGGGCTTCTAGAAATCGAGGCAAATATTTGGCTTCTGTGTAATTGGGGGTCGGGGTACTGTATTGGGGGAGGGGGGGAATTTTTCCAATTGTTTTAAAAATATATTGGGAAAAGCATGGAGACTACCAAAGTCGTGTAAAAAACATTGGTAATTGGGAAAAAAAATTATATTTCCCAATGGTTTCTTCAAATCATTAGGAAATACTTCACATACTCAACATTTACTAATGGTTTGAATAAACTATTGGTATAAAAGTGTTGAAAAAACCCAGCATCCCAATATTGTGATGATTTATGTAAGCCTAGAATGTGTCAGTTGCAAGTGAAGGGGTTTCATTTTAATTTTATATAATTAATATTGTTTTTATATTTAATGAAAAAGAATTTTTATTTATTTTGAAATATTAATTTTTGTGGTATTATATAATTTAATAACTCTTATTCATGGTAACATAATATCAATGACATTATCTCTTTTAATATTCTATTAATTATATCTTATTTATTTTCAAAGTGGTTAATTTTCTCAAATTTAATTATATAAGACACATCTTATTAGGGCACCAATTTTTTTTTTAATATTGATTGCTTGCTACAAAATGCATATATTTTTGCCACAGAAATGGGATTTGAAGACATCTATAATTTACTTGACTTAAATTTCCTAGAATTCAAATGATACCAAACTTTAAATTGGTTTTTATTAAAATCTTACTCAACCCATATGTTTTATATTGACAATCATATTTTTCAAATAATTTTTATTTCATAAATATATTGATTATAAGTAATTTGAAATATTTATAAAAAAATTATTACATATATTGGAAATTAATTTTGTATTATTAATCACCTTATAAATTCTTTTCAATATACTTCTATTTTACACAATGTGTTTCTTTTTTAAGTAACTAACACATATTTATTCGTATTGGTTTATAACAACACATAATATATATTATTTATTCATTGTATTCCATTTATATTTCTATTATTAATGCTTGATAAATTTGTTAATATAATTTTCAACTAATTTTCAATACATCAAATGTTTAACTAAAATTTTAACATTGTTTCTGCTAGATTTTTCTAAAATTATGATAATATTTTTTTAGAATTTACATGTTATAACATTATTTAACTGACATTTACATATTATATGAAGCTTTATATATTTTATTTCAATATTTCAAAAATAACTTATATTTCTATTATTTATAAAAATTAATATTATTAATATACTTCCATGAAATCATTAATATTTATTGTATCCATATTGTTTAATAAAAGAAACATTAATTATTTTTAATTTAAGTCATTATTATTCATCATTTATAATTTTTTATCATGGAAATTATTCAATTGATATAATTGAAACCATTTATGTTGGTGGATTATGTATTTCCCATATGTTATAGGGTAATGATCTGTCACTTCTTTTATATATCATAAACATCCTCTATGTATAAATATTTGTTATCTAAATATATATAACCTATATAGAATATTTAAATTTCCTTCATATGATTGATTAGTATTAACATAGGATCCATAAAAAGTTTGATTATGTATATAATTATCTTAATCATATACATTTTTAATTCATTCTTAATACCATTAGATTTATTATATTTTTTTGTAGAACTTTCCTATAATGTTTCATAATATCATTGGATAACCATTTACATTACATGGGAATATCAAATTAGAATTACTGTTTTAAATATTAATTATTTCCTTTTTTAAACCTTTAGAAAAGGATATGAAACCTATTTTGATTGAATGTGTTATTTATGATGTGTTTAATGAATCCCATTATCACCCAATCACATATTTATTCTATAAAAATAGATCATTTTTATTTGAATGTTTTGTAAAATCCAAATAAAACCCTTGGAAACATTCTAATGTTATTATAGAATTATTTTTATGTGTCGCAAATATGGGAGCTATAAGTTCTTTTTTACATAATTATTATTAATTATATGTTAGTATTAGTGCTAATTGTAATATTAAAAAAATATTATCAATTTTCGTTAAATTATAATTGATTTTGTAAATATTTTTAAATGAGATTATTATATCATTTATCCTATTTAATTTACCATTTTTACAATCATTTAATTATACAACTATTTAATTTATTATTTTCCATATAAATATTATTTCTTTTAACAATGAATGAATTTTTTAATAATTGATTTTAATATTTTTATATTTTTATTTTTATTAAATTTAATAATAAATAGACTAGAACCATTTTATGTTTAATTTTGGAATTCATTTGATTTGAAATGTGTAAATAATTTTTTAATTTAATTATTTAATTAAGATTAAATTTTTTAAAAGTTTCAGTATTTTAACTAATAATTTAGAATATATATTTTGATTGTATTATTATTATTCTATTATGGGAAGGCCCCAATAACTAGTAATTACTTCCAAAAGAGATGATGATATAACCCTTGATGACTATACTATATAACATCCCTTCATCTAATAATACACATGTACTTATAGAGATTACGACACCACCAATTAAGAAGATACATTTGGTGATTTCATTATCATGCTATTTTCGATGGAAAGATTCCACTACCGTAAGGACATATACTAACATTGTTGTTTTACCATGGATGCATTCATACATCAACAATATCCAATAATAACATATACTAAAACCATTAAATATATACTTTGTACATTCATGTTGAAGGATATATTACTCGTCTGAGTTGAATGTTATGTATAATTTAGTTACGAATAAATATGATTATTAGAATAAAAAATGTTGGATGCGATTATTGTGAGAGAGTATGTTTTGATTACATTATTTAATAAAAATATATCATTAATGAAGTCGAAAAAGGTTGGTCTAGGACTTGTATATGAATATGGGGAATCATCACTTTGTGGGATATGTTGATCTATTTATTAAATAAAATTTATTAATAACATTAAATTTTGTGTTTTTGGATTCTTTTATCCAATTTAATTGAATTTTAATATTATTATTATTTTATGTGGTGGTGAATATGGATATAGTATTGACATATGATTTTTGTTATATTGGGTTTATTTTACAACTCACACTATGATACAAATAACATACATCTGAGAAATTATTGGAGAAGATTGTGAAGAGGTTGTTCTGGACGGTGAGACTCTATTTATGGATGATTGAAACAAATTTGAATTATTTAGATTCATTAATGAGTTCTGTTAGGGACAGATTTTTTTTGTAAGTGTGATATATTGTTAGTGTAATGGTGAAAAGAAGGTCTGACAGATCACGTAAGGGTATCACAATAGCCTCAACCTGTCAAAGATTAATATCAATTCATGAACACATATAAGGTCACTCCCAGCATTATTAAAGTTATGATTAGTAATATTAACCATAATAATATGAATCATTGAGATGGATATTTTTTCTTTTATTTAATGAACTATGCTAAAATAACTTACACATTTGATAACATCTTTAATTAAGAAGTATATGTTCAGGTCCCATAGAGGTGCGAGTTCACATTTATGGATACTAAATGATTAATGTTGTGGTTAAATATAATTTTACGTACTTGGAAATTTTTATGCTAATGGGAAAACTATTATAAAATATAAAATTACACATATAGGGTGGTAGTTTTTAATAATTCATTGGATCCAATATGGTTGTGAGAAGATAATTGAGTGTGAATAATTTCATAGATCTTCATACTAGGTGAATAATAATAATCACCCCTGATGTTGTCTTCATTATAATATCTTCATAATTTTTTTAATATGATTTGGATATTAATATATCATGTAATTATTATTTTTTATAATTTTAGTTTATTATTCCATTATCAATTCAGTACTGTAATAATTCTTTATAGTATATTTTTGGATTTCAATTTTTTTTAAATTTTGACTTCCATCTCATTATAATATTGATCTAATTAGTGAAGAAATTAAGCCAATTTTCTATTAGATATTGACTTAATAAGATATTGTTGTAAAAGTAAATTTTAACTCAGCAAAATAAATAACATATTAATTTTATTCGTTAGATCATATAATATGGACTAATTACTGTTTAATAAGCAGTGAAAGTTCATTGAGGTTCGAAATAAGAGAATTATAACATTTCCTTGTGCACTGAAAAATTATTGTTAACTATATTAGGGTTATAATATATATCTAATAAATTAATTTTAGATTATATTCCTAAAAATATATTATTTTAACTCTTAACCTTTTTTTCCATTCACTACCTCCACAAATTCTCAGCCACATACAGTTCGCATCATGTTATCTATGTTAATTTTCTATGTGTACATGTTTATTGGTTTTATATTTATAACATGTAACTGAAATCTCTTAATGTTGAGATGACCCTCATACTCAAAACCACACATGTTAAATACAGAACATGGTTTTTAAATATAATTTAAATAACATGTAACTAAACAATGATCCATAACCATAATTGTAATGGCCTGGGTTTTGTGGGGAACCTTTACATTGTGAAAACATCGTGTTTTGTTTTCTGGTATGGGAATCGTGGTGGAGTAGGCCTATCAGTAGCCTTAGCCTACCGGTAGAAGGCCTGTCGGTAGACTTGGCGTACCGGTAGCCTTGGCGTACCATTATCCTTGGCATACCGGTAGCCCAAGATTACCGGTAGCCTTGGCCTACCGGTGGCCATGGCCTACCGGTTTCCCAACTACTAGTAGCCGCCACCCACCGGTAGCCCTCATCCACCGGTGGCTCTGGACAACCCTCACAGGTTCTTTCTAGTGGATGCGCAATTAGGGTTTTAAACCCTATTTTGACATGTTTGGCCACGTTTTAATGACCCATAACATTCTAAATAAATGACTAATGAATTAATGAGTCGGTTTAAACCACATGACACATTAATTTCATGGTCAACCCATGACCCCCGCCCCTTACTCCGTTTAGTGTTTTTTATCTCAACTATCCGTGACCTTATAAACCAGAGGGTTATGCATGGTTTCTTCTTTCCTCAATTGAGGATTTTCATGAATAACTTTTGGTGCATCGGGCGTGCCGCATCGTTATCCATAATGTTCTGCGCCCAGCCTAAGCATCGATTGTCGATCAATAGGTAGGGAATTTCTCATCGTCTCTCACATTTGATTATCATGCGGGGTGGGTGTTCTTTTGTTTCTTTAGAATTGGTTGGACCGAACCTTAATGAAGATAATAAACGATGTTGTAAAGAATGAAAAGATGGGGGGAAATGAATTTTGATGTTGTTGTATAATGATTATCATTCTATGTTGTGCGGTCTTACGCCCTCTGAAAATCTTGTCTGTTGGTGGTCTTTCTTAGTGCACTATTTAAACCCTCATGGTGTTTTAAAATGGATTATTTGAAATTGAGAACTCCTGCTGTGAAAAGTAAATTGGTTAATCACGTATACCCGGCTGAATAAATTGAAAGCACCAGGATCATCACGTCTATGATAACTCCCGGTTAAAGAACATGTAAATTGATGTCATGGAGTGTGTTAAATCGTTTAAATCTGAAATTACCATTATGGCCCTGCTTTGTGTCGTTGGTAGTAGTTTGGTTGTTTCCTTTTTCGGGCCTATTTCTGGAGATGTGGGATGGGATGGGATCCCTTGTTTTTATAGTCTTGATGGTTGTTGAATTAGGGATGGGATTCCATGTTGATGTGGATTCAGTGTTTGTGAGTTTTGAGACCGGGTGGTTACCTTGTTTATATCATGAATTGGAGTGGGATCCTCTATTGTTAAGAACCATGTGTGGGTGTTATGGTTGATTCTCGACTGGTTACTTTCCTTGGTTATGATTATGTTTTAGTTACCCATTAGCACATAAACTTATTTGAACATTATTAGTGAACATGAAACGAGAATGGCACAAATGGGTTTTGTTGTAAAGAGTGGTGTCTCCGACTTGAGCGCTGTTGTGATCTGTAGGCTGTTAGAAGGAAAACCTAACTTTGGTTGATTGCTTGTTACCTATACTTTTATATTTTTAGTTTTTTTCATCTTATTCGCACCCCACACAAGTTGATAACTTACTACCAAACACCCCCATTTCATGGGGGAGAGTGTTTTTTCCAACACAATTATTAGTGGCGGGTTATTAGATCCTATTCTACTCCCTTTCCCAGATAGCCCAAGTATCTTCGAGTAGGTTGTGATGGCTTGAGGTCCATTATTAGCCCTAGAACCTTCGGTCGGGGTGGTGTGGTGGTTGGCCAGGTGTGTGCGGTAGGTGGTTTTTTCAAGTGTCTTCGGGATGAGGCCCAAGTGTCTTCGGGCGTGGTAGTGGATCTTCTAGCCCTGGTGTCTTTGGGCGTGGTTAAGTGTGACAGTTGTGGCCTAGGGGTTTGCGGGTGGGATTTGGCAGTGGGACTGTGTGTGGTTGTGGACCAAGTGTGTGCGGGCAGGTGTGGCAGTGGGACAATGGTGAGAATGGCGGGATTGGTACGATGCGTAGGATGTCTCAATAACCAGTGGGAAAGTGGAACGGGGTACCCAAACATTGATGTGCTCTTATTATATATATATTACATGAATTGCTTTATTTGGGGAGTGTAACTTGGTGATACATGGGTGGATATTTTACCTTGATAGGTGTTTGGTTTACTTTTTTCCTCACGGGACGTTAGTACGTTCCCCCAATTGTGCATGAGAGTCTTTGCTTTTACCTTCTGAGATTACTTGTATGATCACCCTACGTACATAAAACTACTTTTAGGTTTCTAGGAGGACATCGGGGATCACGCAGGACCATTCTAGCTCAGACCATTGAGGTAGTTGTAGTTGGTGTTTTTCTTCCGTTGGTACTTGTCTTTATAGTCACCTTTTGTACTTTGTGGATTTTACTCTTTGGAACATGCATGTGGAAATGGTTTACTTTTGGATTTACTTATCTTTTACTCTCGTGTTGTTGGGTTTCATTATCTTATCTCCATATCCTACAAAACAAAAAGGGGAAATGCCTTCCATTTGTGAGAAATTTCTATACCCTTGGTTCTAGTCGGCACTCCGGGACCTATTGAAGGCGGGTCTCGGGGGTCATTATCCCTCCTTCAACATCATAAAGGAAGGGCCTGACAATATACTGACCCTTCCCTCCTTTTGGTGAAGGTGGATCGTGACAGAATGGTATCAGAGGCAATGGTTCTGGGATAGGATGGAGTCTGGAGTTAGGCACAGTGATTATTGCATGGAATGGTAGGGAAACGGTGTTGGGTGACCATGGTGCATGAATTAGGCCAGGGAAGACCGGCTAGGACACGGGATTTTAGGGACCCCAGTGATCTGACGTAAGGACTTTGGACCTACCGAACGACCAAGCGATGCTACACTGATTGCAGGGTAGAGACCTTAGGAATGGTACATGCATCATAATGACTTCTGTTATCGTGTTTTTGGGGTGTTTTGGGAATTAAGAATAAACTAAAAGTTTAAGAGGTATTAATGGAAATAATTTTCACTTCGTGGGCATAGGAATTCCTTGTTTGACATGCAGCTATGTGACCTGGAAGGCGACCGCGTGTTGTATAGACGATCGAGGCCCCGCAGACTACCTTGGCTGATCGGTAGAAGGCTGATCGAGAAGAGGAGTACAACAAGTGGAAGAGGACTCTCCCGGCCTTCTAGCAACATAGCCTCATGAAGTATGAGGGAAGCACCTCCGACATGAAGACGGAAGGCTGGCTAGATGAGCAAGTTAGAGGTTTCTTCCTGATTCGGGCCTCGTTCGAGTACTGGGTTTGTCTGGCTGTTAGCCAGATGTGGGGAGCGGCGCATTAGTGGTGGACTCTTTACTTGGGGGAGAGGAGAAATGCTAAGGTGGATTGGGCAGATTTGGAGAGGGAGTTCTGGGCAGAATTCCTCTCTTCGACGATGAAGGCGGAAAAGGGATATAAGCTACTCTACCTCCAACATGGGTGTATGTCCATGAGAGAGCATGGAATCAATTTCAAGGACCTCATACATTTTTCTTCGGACCACTTTCCCAATGAGGAGTCTCGGAAAGACATTTGGGGGAGGCGCTCCGACCCTCCCTCCAGTATTCTATTACCCCCTTTACCCTGCCGACGTACTTGGAGGTCTATAAGAAGGCCGAAGTGGTGGAGAAAATGCATGCTCTAGGAGGAGTGTCATGAGAGGGGATCTAGCTGGGACCATCGAAGGGGAAGGCTGTCAGCACCAGGCCTCCAGCATCAGGACCCTCCAGGTTCCGACCCATTGGGAGCAGGACACAGCAGTTTCAGTTTTGATCTCCGGGTCCTCACCCCTTTTCATCGGGCCCAGGGCCATGATGATTTTTCTATGGGAGACCTGGACATATCCGGAGTTAGTGTCCGATCTGGGTGCACTACAGCAGTGGCGGACATCCCTAGCACCCGACCGAGCATCAGCTTCAAGCCAGGCCTTTACAGAAGCAGTAGCAGCAGGGACAGCGAGCTCCCTCTCCTCTGAGGGTAGACGTAGGAGGACGAGGGCGACCTCAGGGCACTCCATAGAGACCTCGACTAGGGTATGGTCGGGGAGGTGGCCGATATCCGAGAGGTAGAGGAGTCGGGCGTAGAAAGCTACACGTCGCTGAGGCAGTAGTTCCAGCAGGGCTGGAGGTTGTTCGAGGTACGATCAGTTTGTTTAGCACTCATTCTTATTCCTTGTTCAATACTGGAGCTTTGCGCTCCTTTGTTGCACCCAGTCTAGCCCGTGCCTTGGGTCTAGATGTCGAGAGACTTCCAGTTCCCCTAGTGTTGATCACACCAGTCGGAGGTCAGACCGACTTGTTGTTTGTTTGTCGAGGATGTAGACTGATGATATGGCCACATCAGTCGGTTAGGGATCTTCATCTGCTACAGATACAACCATCAGATGTAATCCCAGGAATTTACTAGCTGTTCTCTATGTGTGTTTTCATCGACTGTTTCCGAGGAATGGTTGTGTTCTCAGACTTGGATGGTCGGAGTGTTGTTTTCACAGGCGAGCGGAGAAGTCAGAAGGGAAACAGGCAAGAGGAAACCGTCCTCTCCTTGATAGCTGAGCTGTCAGTAGGGTCAGTTGATACTGAAATGGTGGATATGCCAGAGATCGTTCATAGGTTTATGGAAATTTTCCATGTGGAGGTGAAGACTCTACCCCCTCAACTTGATATTGAGTTCAGGATAGACCTGCAGCCTGGCGCTCATCCGATCTCGATGGCTCCTTATCGGATGGAACCTTCGGAGCTGCAGGAGTTGCAGATTCAGATTGAAGATCTAATGAAGAGGGGTTATGTTCGTCTCAGTGCATCATCATGGGGTGCTCCAGTATTGTATGAAAAGATGGTAGATGGTGGCTTAAGGCTGTGCAATGACTACAGGAGTCTGAATCAGTTGACAATCAAGAATCTCTACCCTCTTCCGAGGATAGATGATCTTTTCGACCAGCTGAAGGGGGCAGGATGGTTCTCGAAGATCGACATGCGGTCTGGGTACCACCAGCTAAGAGTGAAGGAGAGCGGCATCCCGAAGATGACGTTCAGATGTAGGTATGGACACTTCGAGTTAGTGGTTATTCCCATCGGTGTTATGAACTCCCCAGCCATGTTTATGGGGCTTATGAACTCCATCTTCCGGGAGTACCTAGATCGGTTCGTAGTTGTGTTCATCGAAGACATCCTGGTCTACTCTAGATCAGAGGAGGACCATGCGGATCACCCATGGACGGTTTTGGAGGTCCTAAGACAGCACCAGATCTATGGGAAGTTGTCAAAATGCAAGTTCTAGACATGAGAAGTGAACTTCCTCGAGCACGTGGTGTCTGAGCAGGGGGTAGCGGTGGACCCATCAAAGGTTGAGGCAGTTGTTTCTTGGGTATCAACCAAGAATTTGGTGGATGTCCGAAGATTCCTCGGGATAGCAGGTTATTATAGGAGATTCATACCCATCTTCTTCCGAGTAGCAGCCCCTTTGATGGCTCTGAACAAGAAAGTCCAGGTTTCCGAGTGGAGTGAGTAGTGCGAGTCAGCCTTTAGATATTTGAAGGAGATGTTGGTCAGTGCACCAGTGTTGAGATTACCAAATGAAGGGGATGCTTATGAGGTGTTCTGTGATGCTTCAGGACAGGGCTTAGGATGTGTGCTGATGCAGTGACTAGGGGTGATCTATTATGGGTCCAGGAAGCTATGCCCCCATGGGTGTAATTACACAACCCATGACCTGAAGCTTGCAGCGGTTGTTTTTGTGCTAAATTTATAGAGGCACTACATCATCAGAGAAAGCTTTGTGATCTACACAGATCACAAAATATTGAGGTATATCTTCTCTCAGCGGGACCTAAACTTGCGATAGCGGAGATGGGTAGAGTTCTACCAGGATTACGAATTGGATATCTCTTATACTGAGGGAAAGGGAAATGTAGTGGCCAATGCCTTGAGCAGGAGGACGTAGAAGGACGCAGTCCGAGAGTCGGTAGATGCCTGGAAAGCAATGGAGGAGTTGGCTGCCTTACACCTGGATGTGAGGACAGATGCTGATTGAGGTTCCCTATATCAGATGAAAGTGCAGTCATCTTTGTTTCAGCATGTGGAGGACTCTCAGTGGGTTGATCCAGAGTGTGAAGTGATGTGTGACCGAGTTTATCAGGGCAATGCTCTGGAAGGATGGACTGAGGATGGTCAGAACCGGATGATTTTCCAGGGAATTTTGATTGTTCAGGAGGCGATGCGCTGTAAGGTTATCAATGAGTTCAACAACTCACCCTTGGAAGTACACCCAGAAGATTCCAAGATGTACCAAGGACTGAAGAGGTAGTTTTGGTGTCCTGTAGTTAAGCGAGCGGTGGCATAGTTTGGGGCCAAGTGCTTAGTATGTCACCAAGTGATGGCTAAACACCGAGTTCCAGGTGGCCTCCTACATCCTCTAGTTGTCCCAGAGTGGATGTGGGACGACATCTCAATGGATTTCGTCACAGGACTAACCAAGGTCCAAGGGGGATACAACGCCATCTGGGTGGTCGTGGACATGTTGATGAAATTGGCTCACTTTCTGGAAATCAGGGAGTCGAGTTCAGTAGATGCTTTGGCAAGAAAGTACATCGATGAGGTGGTGTGGTTCCATGGGGTTCTGAGTCCTATAGTCTCAGATAGTGATGCACGGTTTACCTCGCGAGTCGGGAGAGGATTGCAGCATGCTTTTGTCACCCAACTGCAACATATCACTGTCTTCCATCCCTAGAGAGATGGACCAAAAGATCGCACCATCCAGACCTTGGATGATATGCTGCGAGCATGTGTTCTGGACATTGGGGGATCATGAGTGCGTTACTTGCCTCCGTTAGAGTTTTCTTACAATAATAGCTATCACTCTACCAGCGGTATGTCCCCCTTTGATTATTTGTATGGGAGGCCATGCTGTTCGCCTGTGTGTTGGACCGAAGTAGGAGAGGCAGGAAACCTTGGAACGGAGGTGGTGCAGAGCATGACAGAGAAGGTTCAGCTCATATGGGAAAGGATGAAGGCGGCCTAGGACCGACAGAAGTCGTATGTCGATAGCAGGAGGAGGCCCTTGGAAATTGAGGTTGGAGACCACGAGTTCTTGAAGGTCTCCCCTCGGCGTGGGCCGTGGAGGATCAACAAGGGGAGTAAGTTTTCTCCCAGGTTTATCGAACCCTTTGATGTGTTGTGGAGGGTCGGTGAAGTGGCTTATCAGCTAGCGTTTCCACCACCGCTACTGAGGATACATTATGTCTTTCATGTGTCCCAGCTCCATCGGTATCTACACGACGATTAACATGTCCTTGATTGGGGTGAGATGGACATCGAGGACGACGTGACCTTGGTGGAGAGACAAGTGATGATCATGGATCACAGGTAGAAAGGTCCTTCATGGGTGAACCATTCCCTTGGTTCGTGTCTTGTGAAGACATGGTGGGCTTGAGGAGAGTATGTGGGAGTGAGAATAACAGATGCGTACCCAGTACCCAGAGTTGATTTGAGCTCTGTTCCTTATTGTACCTGTTGCAGTAGAACATTTAGCCCTTTTTACTATGGAATTACTGGTTTTCTTTCCTCTGAATTTGTGTAAAATGCCTTGGATATGGGGGAGGAGAGACCCCGACCCCTAATCATGACACATTAAAGTGGGTACGATTAAATCCGTGCAGGAGAGTCAGTGCCGCCCAAAGTGGATAATATTTTGACATGTGGAAGGTGACTCCCCAACCCACATGTCTTGGCAGTTTTCGTTAGTATTTTTCTTGGCTCTTGTTATGGAATTGTTTTAGTTAGCATGGGTTCTCTCTTACGATGTATATTTCTAGGTGTTTGTTTGAACCCTCTCTTTCCTTCTGGGTTTTTTTGATTCTCGGGGACGAGAATCATTTATGAGGTTTCTGATTTAATGGCTGAGGTTTTTTGGGGAACCATTACTTTGTGAAAACCTCATGTTTGGTTTTCTGGTCTGGGATTCACGGTGGTGTAGGCCTATCGATAGCCTTAGCCTACCGGTAGCAGGCCTATCATTGTACTTAGACAACTGGTAGCCTTGGAGTAACGGTAGCCTTGGCATACCGGTAGCCTTGGCATACTGGTGGCCTTGGACTACCGGAAGCCTTGGCCTACTGGTAGCCTAGCTGCTGGTAGCCGCAACCCACAGGTAGCCCTCAGCCACCGGTGGTTCTGGCCAACCCTCATGGGTTCTTTCCAGTAGTTGCGCAATTAGGGTTTTAAACCCTGTTTTGACCAGTTTGAGCGCGTTTTAAAGACCTGTAACATTTTAAATAAATAATTAATGAATTAATTAGTCAGTTTAAACCACCCGACCCTTTAATGACGTGGTCAACCAATGATCCCCGCCCCTTATGTCGTTTCACATTTTTTATCTCAACCGTCTGTGGCCTTATAAAGCAGAGGGTTAGGCATGGTTTTTTATTTCCTCAATAACGGATTTTCATGAACATATTTTGGTGCATCGGGCGCACCGCATCATTATCCGTAATGTTCCGCGCCCGGCCTAAGTGTCGATCGTCGATAAACAGGTAGAGAATTTCTCATTGTCTCTCAATTTTGTGTTTCATGCGGGGTGGGTGTTCTTTTGTTTCTATAGAATAGGATGGACCGAACTTTAATGAAGATAATAAACGAAGTTGTAAAGAATGAAAAGAAGGGGGGGGGCTGTGAATGATGTTGTTGTTGTATTCTGATTATCTTTCTGAGTTGTGTAGGCTTACGCCTTCTGAAAATCGTGGCCGTTGGTGGTCTTTCTTTGTGCATTAATGAACCCCTCGTGGTGTTTTAAAATGGCTTGTTTGAAATTTTGAACTCCTACTGTGAAAAGTAAATTGGTTAATCATGTATACTCGGCTGAATAAATTGGAAGCACCAAGATCAACCTTTATGTGATAACTCCCACTTAAAGCACACGAAAATTGAAGTCATGGAGTGTGTTAAATCGTTTATATCTGAAATTACTGGTATGTCCCTGCTTTGTGCGGGTGGTAGTGGTTTGGTTGTTTCCTTTTTTGGGCCGATTGCTGGAGATGTGGGATGGATGGGATCCCCTATTTTTATACACTTTATGGTTGTGGGATTGGGGATGGGATTCCCTGTTATTGTGGATAAAATGTTTGTGCGTTTTAAGACCGGGTGGTTAAATTATTTATATCACGAATTGGGGTGGGATTCTCTGTTGTTAAGAACCGAGTGTGGGTGTTATGGTTGATGCTTGGCTGGTTACATTCCTTGGTTATGAATATGGTTTAGTTTCCCAATAGTGCATAAACTTTTTTGAACATTTTTACTGAACATGAAACAAGAATGGGAAAAATGGGTTTTGTTGGCCAGAGTGGTGTCTCGGACTTGAGTGCTGCTGTGATCTGTAAGCTTTTAGAAGGAAAACCTAACTTTGGTTGAGTGCTTGTTACCTATACTTATATATTTGTAGTTTTGTTTTTATTATTCGCGCCCCACCCATGTTGAGAACTTAGTGCCGAACACCCACATTTCCTGGGGGAGGGTGTTTTTCCCAACACTATTATTAGTGGATGGTTATTAGATTTTTTCTTCTCCTTTTCCCGGATATCCCAAGTATCTTAGGGCAGGTTGTGATGGCCTGAGGTCCATTATTAGCCCAAGAACCTTCGGGCGGGGTGGTGTGGTGGTCGTACAGGTGCGTGAGGCAGGTGGTTTCCCAAGTGTCCTTGAGATGAAGTCCAAGTTTCTTCAGTCCTGGCAGTGGATCTTATAGCCAAGGTGTCTTCGTGTGTGGTTATGTGTGCCAGTTGTGGCCCAGGTGTTGGCAGGCGAGATTCGGCAGTGGGACTGCGTGTGGTTGTGGCCCAGGTGTGTGCAGGCGGGTGTGGTAGTGGGACTGCGGTGAGAATGGTAGGATTGGTCCGATGTGTAGGATGTCTCAATAACTAGTGGGAAAGTGGCGTGGGGTACCCAAATATCGATGTGCTCTTATTAAATATATATATATTACATGACTTGCGTTATTTGTGGAGTGTGCCTTGGTGAGGCTTGGGTGGATATTTTACCTTGATAGGTGTTTTTATTACTCCTTTTCTCATTGGACTTTAGTACGTTCCTCCACTTGTGCACGAGAGTCTTCAGTTTTCCCTACCGAGTGTACTTGTATGCTCACCCTACATATAGAAAACTGATTTAAGGTATCCATAAGGACTTCGGGGATCACGCAAGACCATACTAGCTTGGACCCTTGAGGCAGTTGCAGTTGGTGTTTTTCTTCTGAGGGTACTTGTCTATGTAGTCACTGTTTGTACTTTGTGGATTTTACTCTTTTGAACATGCATGTGGGAATGGTTTACTATTGGTTTTACTTTTATTTTACTCTAGTGTTGTTGGGTTTCGTCATCTTATCTCCCGATACTATAAAACAAAAAGGGGTAATTCCTTCTATTTGTGAGAAATTTCTATACCCTTGGTTCTAGTCGCCACTCCGGGACCTATTGAAGGCAGGTCTCGGGGGACATTATCCATCCTTCCACTTAAAGAAGGAAGGGCCTGGTAATCTACTGATCCTTCCCTCCTTTTGGTGAAGGTGGGTCGTGACAACAATCAAGTATTTTAATTGTTTTAAGTGAAGGATTGTGCGTCCAATAAAAAAATATTTATAACTAAATTAAATAAGTCTTAAAATAATTTTAGTAGATGTAAATTTTGAAAAAAATATGATGAATATAAATTATGTAAATGAAATATTATGCATTGTTCTTATTTTTTGTTGTCTACTGATTTTTCATGATAACTAGGTAATAAATGGATAAAATTGATCCCTTAAATCAATTAATTGTTTGATATGGTTCATGCCACTAAAATATAATGAAATCATTGAAAATCAAAGATCTAACTTATTTGAAAACGATAACTTGAACATATAAAATACCTTATTTCATGTCTCAATGGACCTAGTATTTTGGAATTATATTTTTCTTTTATGCATATAAAACCTTATCATGTAAGTTATTAGTCATTGTGAAGTAGTAATGACATTAGAGAGACTCAAATATATATGATTTATAATTTCAATTTTCTTCCATAATGTGATTATTTATTATTTATTAGATATATTTATTTTTATTTCCTTGAATTACATATTTAATGGTTGAGTATAGAGAAGTTGAGGATGTGAAATTTTACCTTTTTTCTCAAGGGGTGGTCTAGGACCCAGTTCATAAACCATGATGGGTAATGAATCAACATATGGAATGAATTTTTTATTTCTATTTATTACACATTTTTTTTATCATAGTTACACTATATAATTTGGGCATATGATCATAGGTTTTGTGATGAATTATTGGGTGATATGTTTCTATGATAGTGAATGATTCAGAAAATTATTAAAAAATTTCCCAATAATTAGAAACATCCCCACTTACATATGAATATTCTACGTAGCAGCCTCAATCATTACCTCTATAATGTTGTTGAAGAATTGTATATTGTTGATATCATTTAATTTATAATATAATTTCTTATAAAAATCATTGATAAGTTATCTCAAGTGTCCAAATAAAATTTAAAATTGAAGACATCCAATAATATGAATGAATATAGTACCTCATATGTTTTCCTTATGGGAAAAACGTAGCAGGAGGTTCTTTCATTGAGTGATTTTTTACATTCTTAATTATTGTTCAATAATATTGAAAACTTTTACTAGCCTATAGAGATTGAAATTTCATATTATTAAATTACATAAAATAATTGTCTCTAATTTCTTCTCACTAATCCATATAATTATTGATATTAATATAACCCCACAATATCGTGGAATCCAATATTTAATATAATAACACATATGCCGAAACATAATAATCTCATAAAAAATAATATGATTCAAATCAAAATTGTGATGATTTATTACACACTAAATGGTAATTTTACACAATTTATACTAGTTTTGGATAAAAGATGTCCATTTAACAATGAATCCTAATATAGTATTCACAGCCAGGAATTTTAAATGTCTTAAATCACTATATATATTTGTAATGATGATATAGAAATATTACCTAGTATAATTTTACAAATTATTGAAGAACTATGATATATGTAGTAACATGTTCTTGTAATATAACTCAAGATCCAAATTAGAAAATTTTCTATGAAAGGAAAAATAAATGGTCAAGTTGAATTTTGATATTAAAATCTTGATAATGTAAATAAATAAACCTATATAGACCAATACAATATAAAAATAAAATAGTTAACATTCTATTGAAGTTTAATGTTAATAGATTAATGTTAATTGGGGATTATATAATGAATATAATAAGAAGTGTTGTTTTCATAATGAGTATAGGGAACAACCTATTTTGAAAAAATATTCACCTCCATTAAATTTACAAATTAGAATAAAAATTAAAACAAATTACCTCAAATTCCATAAAAATATTTATGATTTTCAATATAATCATTCCATTTTTATATTGATATAATTATATTCCTTCAGACATTAAATTTTATTATGCATTTTTATCCAATAATTTGGATTGGGCATAATATTCCACAAAAAATCATAAAAATCCATGAGGTCATATTATAAAAACTAATATTAATACTATATGGAAATACCTTGGAAATTTAATAATTTCAAGAATATTTCTTTTAATAATGTATTTAGGTGACAATGGATCTTTGGTTGAATTATTAACATTATTATCTACTATGAACACGAATATTTCTAACTTAATATGGTGAAACTAATAATTGTTTCTATACTTTTATCTAATTGGTCAATTATATATCGTTAGGAGTGGGGGAAAACTATTTATTATGTTGGGAAGAAATATTTTACAATGTATTTAATTATTATTTAAATAGGATGTGATAGAAAAATTCAAATAATTTTATTTCCTCCATTATTATCCATAGATGTGGATTTCAGATTTTTTGCAAAGGGTAAATTGACACACTAGTATTTTTCAATATCATGATTAATTTCATTTACATGATGTCCCCACCTATGGTATATTTTATGAAAAATGATATTTATAAAAATTTTATCAAGTATGATGGCATGAAAAAATATTATCATCATCTTGACTATCTTATATCTGATGTAATGACCTCGATTGCCTTAATGGTACATTTTATTTTTTTTAGTTTAATTTTTTATGTAATATTATTGCTTCATAACATTGTAAAAGAGTTCATGGGATCTATGGGGCTAGGTAAGAGCATGGATCCCTATAAATGTAAAATATAGACTACGACACCCAATTAGTTGAAATCATGTAGCTAGCCCACATGATTAACCAAAATAGTGTGGTGGAAGATAGTGGGGGTGATGGGGACTGCATAGTTTGTCTTCAACCGTGAATCACTTGGTGTTTTTTAATGTTATGTTGATGATGTTTGGTATCGATTCCATTCACATGGTATTGTCAGGGGTTTTTCTTCTATGTGGTAAAATCATGTTCCCTTGTTTATAAGGGTGAAATTAAAATTTCTCCTATATATGTTTTAACTAATATCCTCATTTTCTTAAGATTCCCCATTGGTTCATCAATCCTCCCTCACACATGAAAATCCTCATACCATATTTATAAGGGTTTCTATAACATTTTCGATCAAAATCCAAATAAATCATCATCGTTTCCTTTTTAATGTTATCAATATTCATTACTAGCCTCACCCGTCTATTTCATAACATATCCATCCCTTTTTGTTGTATTTAGGTTTGATAGTTTTTTCATATTTTATGTAATACAAAATATTTAATTTTTTAATACTGTTCTTACATGATTAACATTTTGATAATGTAATTTTTTAGTGTTACATCTCAAAGGTAGGTTCCATAGATATTTCATTTATGTTTTGTCCCTTTTTAAATGATGAACATTGGTTCCACATGCTAGATCCTTCAAGATTTGATTAAGACATGTTAAATAAATAAATTTAATTATTTCCCCTATAATGTGTGATCCTTTTTGAGGAAATAACAATAGTTGGGTTTTCCATATCATCATTGAACACCCCATTGCGTATTCTATCCATAATGGAATATTTTTTCACACTTTAAATATTCAACAACCTTCTCTGTGTGATAATAATAATGGTTAAATAGATAAATTTGTAATATTATTTAAGACTTTTTGTTATCCATGAGTTATTAAAACCACATTTAATAGTCACTAATGCTTCAACATTATTGAATTATTCCTCATACCTTAAGTGTTATGTCATTCCTTATGATTTTTCATTTTGTGCATTCTATGTAGAAACATATCCTAGTATTCAAACATTGGCCATGTAAATTACATTATGTTTTCATAAAATTTATTATTTACATGTGTTATTTTTTATATATATCTTTCCACATCTTCTCATTATTATTTTGAATGCATGTGTATAATGAATCATTAATTTCTTTCTTATTTTCGATGAAATGTTAATGATTGTTTGTTATTTTCACATTTCATTCTTATTTGATTAGAATTGTTTTTCATGAATTTATTATTTAGACTATGATATTAAGAATATTATTAACAATTTTTTTGGGGGTTTCATTGTTTTATATATTCTTTTCTTTCCATTCTTTTCCTGCTGCACGATGAGATATAATACCAGCCCACATTTTATGACGTCATAGATAGAAATTTCATCATTGTTTGGATCTACTTAACATGAAGGCAGACATACTTTTTATCGCTTTGTAAATTCCTCTCAGGGATGAAACCATGAATGTAATAGTTGTTATGATGGATACCCCATGGATTCGGTGATACCCAACCCCATATGTGAGAATCTTGGTATGGAATCAGAGTTCCCATTGCCATGAGTTATACAATGGACACCATTATGGTATTTACTGGACAGACTTGGTGGTATTTATTATATTAAATAAAATTTTATGGATCATTGAAATTATTTATATATCACAATGTATGGGATTAAGTTTACATCATTGGATTTGATTTATTATCATTCTTGGTTCATATGTGATGATTCACATTTTATTTGGGGCATAATAGTATAAATCTAGTTAGAAGATACCACAATGAAAAAGCACATCGTGGGTCTCCCAATAATTTTTACCATAATTTATGATGGAATAAGAGTATAAAATATCAATTATATTGGTTATACCTTGGTTAAGACGTCCATACAATGCCAAAGAAGTTGGAACTAATCTAGTGTTAATTTTTATACTCAAATGATGATTTATTTATTTATTTATATTTTTTCATACCTTTATTATATAGGGCTCACTTATCCATTATTTAAATCTCAAAATGGTTTTTAGGCACTTTCGGTGGAAGCACACTGGGATTATATCTCACACAATGCTTGGACTGCCTTTGGTACCCATGTAGACATCATGATTGAAGGTATTGATAAAGGGAAGTGGAAAACATTTGATGATATTTTTATATACATCATTTTTATAGAGTATGTGCGTAGAGGACAGGGCATTTCCAATAGATTCTAATTGTAGATTATTCCCTTGTTGTGTTTTTATACCATGTAGTGTATGAATTTATTCCATTTTTCTTGTGCAATATTTTTTCTTTCCATATAAAATCATGATCGTCATTATTTGTGAGTTTTGATTTCTCCTTATATATGACTATATATGTTTTCTAGTCTATTTCTATTAATTATACTTCTATCTATTGATACATTGGATTCAACAATCTAGAATTGAATGATATCTATTCTATTCACTCTCATATGTGAGAACATAATCTGGACATGAATACAACCTAGGACCTCGTTTCTTGTCAAAAGACTCATGTGTTTTGGGAGGCTCCCATTAGGTCTAATGGGAACTATCTATAGGAACATCTATGTGGAATATGTTTCTTGATATTAAATGATGAAATCATGGATTTATTTTAATTTTTCTTACTATTTGGGTAAATAAGGTTTACTATGACATTGTAATCTGGCGATGATCATTATCTTGAGTTTTTTAATCCCATGTATAGGGAAAAAAATTTCTTGTGATAGATAAACGCCTATATGATTTTAATGTAAATGTTTTAGGTTTCAACTACCATTGGATTCAAATTTATTGGGATTGAATTAATGGATATTTTATTAAATATGAGATTTTATCCTTTTATTGATTATATAAGGGTGTATCAAAGAATTAATCATAAATGAAACCATATAATTTACATTAATTTAATTCTTCTGTTCTATTTTTACTTTTCTATCATCATTTCTTATTTTGAATGTTATCATTACATGTTCCTTGCTTTTTAGACTATGTGGGGATTTGATTATTATTATTTGAAATGTGATAATTTTCCATTAGAGTACTGATAATTCTCGATTAGAACATAATTTCTTTTCCATGAACTGATATTTATTTCCTTCTTTTGTTAATGATGATTCCCTACAAACCCTTTGGGGAAAATTGAACCATTGACCATCAGTCGCATCAACTAGAACGTGATATGGATATGATTAAATGGATTCTAAATATCACATTATAAGGTGGATTGGACCATAAAAATTAGAAACAATAGTCAATATTACTTGAAAAATAAATGGTATTTAGAATACCAAATACAGTTACAATTAACACAACTATGAAAATGAACAGGGCATCCTATTGGTGTCATATATGACAACGAACCTGACCTGACCAAGTAGTATCTAGTAGGTTGTGCATCCATTGATCCTTCTTCGACCATATCATAACACTTATTCCTTTCCAAAGGAGAAGGAATAATTTTATGTTTTATTTTTTATATTATATTTTTATCTTCCATTTATTTACATCCTTTTTTGTCTCGTATAAATCCAATTAGAGGGAAGAATATAAATATTTTATGGAAATTCCAGAAAGAATACATATTGTTATATGTCAATATCATGGTGATCAATATTCCCCGAATGTGCTGGTCCCTAAGACAATCATGATTCCTTGTATAGTTCCACATTTGGCACCTCTTATATATCATTCACTATATGATGATTATCCTTTGTGTGGCAGGTTTCTTCTGTCCATTTATAATGTTATGGTTGCCTCTATTAATTCACCTACTATAGAATAGGCTACTCGATACTAGCACAACAACATCTACCCATCCTTATCAAGGGATATAGGAAATCCGACTATTTATTTTTTAAGAAGCTTTGTTTTCAATCTTTTTCAATATTTAGAAACATCTAGAGAAAAAGTTCATGCTCATTGCATACAAGTTAATTTACTCTTCCTGGAACTAGTGGGATATAATATCATAGGCTATGAATCATCTTGGTATGGACTGGGTAGAACATTTAATGTAGATCAATGCTCTATTATTCTCATTGACTATTATAAGGTTTAATTACACTCATATCATAATTCTTTTGAATGGAACTATTACCATGCTTGTGTATTATTCTCTCTCCATAAAGTTCCAGAATTTCTCTCTATAAGTGATTGGTGATGAGTTTCTAGCTATATAACTTTGTATATATAGTAATGGATCTTATATCATATCATAACTGAAACTATAATTATTTAATATCATAATTGAAATATTTAACTTGTCCAACATTATATAAAAAATTCTTAGAAAACTTGGTAATGCGAGCTAGAGAATTTCTTTTCTGAGGAAGGGTGATAAATCATGGAGTAGTAAGAAGTGTCATTTCTAGCGTTCGTTTTCACCAACATTTAGTTAGATGTGATCTATATTTAATCCTCTAAAATTTAAATGATCTACAACTCTTTGTCAGGTGGGATGTGGACTTCTAAATTTAGATCATTCTATGGTGGTAGTGGGTGTTTTCTATGTATTCATCCCCTAGAGCATTAGCTTCAGTATAGTAGATATGATCAGGAATGCTAGGTGGCATCTCTTGGTCATAGATTAGGCAATATCAATTTACTATATCCTTCACATGAGGAGTAGTGTCCATAGTCATTTACTATTATAGGTACTATTCTGGATGCCTCTACTTTAGTTTATTCCATTTTTTGATATCGCTCATCCCATTTATTTATATCTGATGCAGTTTTAGAATGAGTGTGTCTTGTAATTGAGTAAATTCCAAGTGTCATGTATCATGAAATATTCTTAGGGTTAGATCAGAAGGATTACGTTAGTGCTAATTGTTCTCCTTGAGAAGTGTGGGTACAATTTTTTATGGTGTTTCATCATCCCCAATATGACTGGCTTCAATGTCATTCTTGGTATACTGTATCCTATGACTTATCATGCCTAACATTATTTTTATCACTATCGTGTTCCATTCAAATCACGGATGTGAGACATGTATATCTAAATGGCGAATTGGTGTATCCCGGAAATTCGAACTAGACCCTAGCTTAACGATCATGCATGCGTGACCACACACATGTTTGAATTCTTGATGATCGTCATGAGAATGCATTCAGTAGTGTTTTTTAATGTTTTAGATAATTTCCTGAATTTCAACCATGATAATTTCTCTATAGTACCTCTATGATATAAGATGAATCCACCATATATCTTGTTCATGGTGTGGCCCTATACTCAATTCATACATATATGATGGATCATATAGTGCACCAAGAAGTAAATACGAAGCATGATGATATAGGTGCATTGTGTTTTATCTAACCTGACACATTGCCATTGAGTACACCCATATTATTCTCCATGAAGGTGGTTGATACCCTTAGATTATGGATGGATTACCAAAGGCTAAAATAGATAATTGTGAAAAACAACTATCCACATCATCCACATCCTGACATCTCAGACAAAATCCTTGTACGGATGATTATCTTGAGGTTCTATTTGAGGTTAGACTACAATCATGGTTGAGTGAGGAATGAGATCATAACACTTATAGAGTTCCAATGTAGCTATGGATTTAATTGGAGTCTTTTCATGTTATTTTTCCTAATGAATATATTTTATGTCTTTATTCCTTTGATGAATTTGGATTTTCACCCATATGTAGAATTCATTGGGGTGGTCTTAAAATGTTATATTTTATTTTAATCACACGCCAAACAGAACCATGCCAATTATCATGAGTACATGTTGAGAACACTAAGATAGAGCCATCAACCTATGAAACTCTGTAAAAACGAAATTTTAATCAATAAACATCAATTATGTGGTGATATTATATATAATAAAGAATAATATTCTGAATTGAATTAGGTGAGCATTGTGGTTTTTTTTGTGAATCTCAATAATTTATTTGGTACCATTACCCACATAATGATGGATGAAGATTATAGGTTATTAATCTAGGATTTAAAATGCCTAGAAGAAAAAAATAATGTTTTGAAAATGAATGTTTTAATTTCATCTAATCTTAGGATTGTGGGATATATTTTTGTGTGTTAAGGGAAGAGTAACTTCAACACAGATCCATATTGTTCCTCATCAAGGGAATTTTTTTAATATTTATTATTATTAATTATGAATCATTCCTAGGGATGTGATTATTCCATGTGAAATTTTTTTGGAGTATGGGTCCTACTAGATGAGACCTCATTAGTGGAATTTCCTTTCACATTTCCTTGATGATTTTTTCATGGTTCATGATAAAATATATTTTAGAAACATTCAATTGGGTGAGACATGATTTTTAACATAGATGAAGAAACTCTAAAATACATCTATAGTATGTGAAATTTTAATATGAGGTAAAACATTGGGATGGAATACATATAATAATTTTATATTGAGATTAATTAAACTCTTGGAAGAGGAAATTGCATAACTGATCACTTGATCTGGAATACTCTAATGAAAGTTGAAAATAATGAATGTAGCTTGTGGTATTTGATGTATTTGTTGTCTATGATGCATCTATATGATAAATAATAGTATAGGAATCTTGTCTTAACATTATTAATAGTTACATTGTATCTTATGGAGTGGGTTAGGATGTTGTAGATGTCTAATTCTAAGGTAATAGTTTTGATGTAGTGTTTTATAAGAGGAAACATGACTCCAAGTTGGGTTTCTGAGGGAAGTGAAACCATATTATTTTGTTACTATGTTTGAGTGACTTAATATATATGATAAGCGATGATGAAGGAATAACATCCATAAGTTTGGGTTTTCATTCCGCACTTCCCAATAAGCTTAATGATATAAACTACCAATATTTGTTTCTATGTTTGAATAGGAAAATATAGGGTTTAATCACTCAGTTCTCCATTATTAGTTATGTGATGAAAGGGAACCCAAGTAATTCTTCAATACTACAGAAAATCCCCAATCCTATTTGAAAAATGGATCGATAACACACTTTATTTCATGATAAGTAGTTAGGATCCCCATTGGGTACTAATCTAGTATGATTTATCATCAAAATGTTGAACACGGGTGAACACAGTCTACCAATTATGGAAACCATCCCTTTGGATGTGATTTTTAGGATATAAATCCAGGATATACTACACCTTCATGGTGTTACCCATTCTATCATTTAGGACTAAGATGGTTATTTCACTTCATGGTTCATAAAAGGATTGTAGAATGGACTTCATCCACATATGATCATTACAACAACATATCTAACTCATAATGATAGTAATATTCTACCACAAATAGAGGTGTTAGAGGATATGATTCAATATTTCATCCCATATTTTGAAGGTTCAAGGGTATGTATATTCATATGGTTATTTATTCATACAGAAATAGTTTATTGGAAATTATTTAGAAGGATAAATATTGGGATCAATATGGTAGTCTGAAAAAATAAACTCTATGATTTCATGAGGAAGGTATGTATCTCAAATGGGTCCCCATATCATTCAAAAGTCATTAGATAATGTCCACCTGATTCTGTAGAATTTTTTTATAACCTAGTCTGGGAAGAAGTATTATACCAATCGTTATGGTTTTCCCCTATTGTTTCAGGTGTGACATTGGGTGTTTCTACATGTATGCTTTATATTCGATTATAGATGACATATGAGAAAGGGAATATTATCTCCTTATCATGTCATACCTTTTGATAGTGTGGGTAGGTTCGAGATGGTATAATATCGGTTGATGCTACCATGTGTGTATCATATTATTCATGATATCTTCCACATATTATAGAGTCTGCATTATCATGATGTCCCATTGGATTCATTTGACACAGATGATATTGAGATAGTGGTAGATGAATCCATTTAGGAGTACCTAATACATATCATTGAATTGAGAACAAATTCTCTATAAAGAAGGTCATTTCTTATAGTCATGGTGTTATGGCAGCACAAACCTATACTGGATGTGACATGGTAAAGGTTTCTTATGTGCATTTACAATGGTTGACATTTTATTTGGATGATGTGTACAATCATTGAAATGGAAACTATGTGAGACTAGTATTATTGAAGGGAGGTCATAACATCATGGATTTTATCTAAGGTACAAACAATTCAATTTCAATTTAAATTCTATTGCATGGATGTTTAAATGATTACTATGTGAGTTAATAAGATATCATAGGTGAATGGGGATTTATCAAAGACCATAGTCTTGTGAATTGAATAAAATGACAATGTTACATGTTTATTGAATCTATGAGGCCTAGCTCACACGTATTCCCAAAACCAGTTAGTTATAGACTATGTGGTTCTGAGGGATCCACATATTCTCTTCAACTGTGAGACCATAGGTGCATGGATGTATTACGCAACAATAGTTTTGAAAAGCTAAATATCAAAATGGTTGTCACATTTTTGGAAAAATATTTTTCTATACCACTTTCCCTTGTTTATGGGGTGAAATTCACATTTTTCTCATATTTTAATTTTTAATTAAATAACCCAATTCTCCCTTTTCCCCCTATAGTGTAGACATCCTCCCTCTCACACAAGCATCCACCTTTACACATTGTAGGCTTTTTTATTTCTCTCTTATCATGAATCCAAATATCTTATTGTTAGAACCATTTGAATTATCTCTATATGATTTATAATCCTCTATATTATATTTAGATGTACTTCCATCCTATTTTCTACTATTTGGGTGTTACATAATTTCTGAAATGTCATTGAATTTTACAATATCTACAATTTCTATCATTCAAGACTGATTAGAGATTCGAAAACGTATGAATAAAGTGATACCACATAGAGAGAGGTTTTCTATTTATCTCATGTTTGTTTTGTTTATTTTTAAAATATTCTTCTTAATTATGTGTTCCAAATACATTCATTGATTTGGTAAACATGTTAAATAAATTAAATTAATTATCTCTTGATGTAATGTTTGACTCTACCTTGTGGGGAAATAAACCCATGGTTTGTTAATTTCATCATTGGACACCCCATTGGGTGTCCCCGACATAATTTTACTATATTACCTTGCATAGTTTTTTGATCAACAAATGTTTGTGTTTCATCTTTGTTAAATTCATTAATTTATAATTTGAGTAAAAATTAATATTGGACCATGAGTTTGGCCCACCATGGAAATTCCTATTTATTAAATCTTATTTAATTAGTCCTTTTTCATATTACATATGTCATTGATTATGACTACTTCTGTGTTTCATGGTTCTTAGCCTCATTTCATAAGCTTGATACATTTTCCAAGTAACATGCTTTAAATGTTCAATGTTATTCATAGTTCTTTGTGAAATTTTCCTCAATAATTCCCCTTTTTTAATGATTATGCTACATTTTTGTACTATGCCTATAACTCTACATTATTGTCTTCGATGAAATGCTTTTTCTTTTTGGTTTTACCCATGTTCGATAGTTGTTTAGATTGAATTATTTTTCATAGCTAGAATGAAATTCCATTCATACTGACAATCTTATTGGTGAAATGTGATTTTAAATGTCATGTTGTGATATATCACTTGGTATCAATGTGTTACCTACACTGAAACTTGAATTAACATGATACCCAATTTGAGGACATCCTGTAAGAAATCAATAATCTTGTTTGGTCCTTATTGATGAAATACGAGGGAATATTTTACTTGGGTTGAATAGAATCTCATGTAAGATAATTTATAATCATGGGTGACATTGGTTCCATATGGGAGAAATCGTCAATGGAATTGTTGGTCTGACGTCTACACCATGTATAATGTGATACATTGTCCCCTTTAATAGATACATGGAATAGAATCATTATTCACCATTACATGTGTGATACAATAGACATGTTTATTGGGTTCATTTTATGGTCTCAGTGGAATTGGATATTTTGATGACACTTAGAGCCTTCCATGTGATTCTTTTTCGATAATATTGGAAGGGATATAGAATCCATCATTGAATTTGATGAATATCCTAACTTTTTTCATAATTTATTATTGAAATTATATTTGAGGATTTAAATTATGATGTCATGGGGATTTGATTTAAAAAATAAAAAATAATCTTGGGGTCTACCTGTCCAGCAATATTTATTTATGATGGCCTATTTATGAATCATATCAATTGTACTCATTTTCCCTTTGTCCAAATATCATTATTTGGCTGATGAATGTTTTATCAGTTGGAATTCCATATTATATCCTATATGATGTTTTATATATATACTTTATATACTTCTCTACATGAATTAACATGGCCTCAATTATCAATTATTTACATCATGAAATGGGTGGTTTTGGACACCGTTGGAGGTATCCTACAGAGATTGTATCTCGCTCCCGGCATGTGCCACCTTTGGTACCCAATAAGACTTCATGATTATAGGAACTTATACATATATGTGTATATATATTGATTCATTATATATTTTCTGCATTGGCATGGAGTATGGGGCGTTGTAAAAAGCCTATGATTGAGATTCCAGTTGTATATGTTTTTGGTCATTACAGGTTTTGATATCATTTATCATGTGTTATTTTTGTATTCCCCATTTAAACATTTTTTATGTAACATGATGTCATGGTCATCATCTTTTATATCTACTATTTTATACAGCTTATACATGAATTCTTATATATCATGGTTTAATTCAATGCTTTATGATGGTATCTATTTTACTTTATACTTCCTTTATTTAAAATATATTATGCTGAATTTTTTTGAATCTCATATGTGAGGCTATAGTCTTCCCAATGAAATAAAATATTTCCAGGCTTCAATTCATAAACATCTTCTTTTTGGGAAGGCACACATGAGGTCTTAGGTCATCCTTCTCGAATCACTGGTGTGTGGAATGATTGCTGGGATGCTAAAAATGAATCATCTATTGATCTTTTTATTGTGCAGTTTTTGACATCTGAATCCTAAAATGTCCTAAAATGTTTGGGGATAATTAAGAGTAATATTATAAAATTAATTTAGTAGGTACATAAATTTATACATCCTAGAACATCTTTTCATGTTGGTAGTGTTTCTCAACCTTCTAAATCACTACAGCCATCCCATGTACCCGATAAGAATTCAATTTTCTTTTCTACCAGATTAAAGATTGTAACCATCCTCTTGATGTTTTATCTATTAAAAACGATTAATCAATGTAATATATATAGTCTATTTTTATTTAGAATCATCATATAGATACATATGATTTTTAAAAATAATTCAATAATGCTTTATTGGTGATTTTTAATATTTTACCAGATGTTGAATGTTTCATTCTGGACGCATTGATTTGTTATAGTTGAATTATTTTTTAACTAGAAATTGAAAAGATCATACAATATCATGAGGAAGGATCCACTACTTCATCGTAAGATATTTATTTAATTATTCGTTTAGATTTTTTTATTTAGTTGGTTGGAGGAATTTTTAATCTTTTTATGAAAATAGAAATCTTTTTTTCTATAGATATTTTGAATGAGAATGCTTAGATTCTATATTATTTCATGGTTATAATGCTTCATGATCATCCTCAATTCATAAATAATCTAATTGAAATCTATTTATTTATGATTCTGGTGGATGGAGGCATACTCATACAGTTTTTTATTTTATTTTTTACAATTATTTGGGAAAATTAGAAACATGATTTCGTGACTGAACATATATTATTTTCAACAAAAATTACAATGAACTATTTGATAATAATTATTATCAATTTAATGATAATTACAATAATAATTTTTTGGATGAGTAAAACTATGGACTGTAAAACTAGTATTTAATGTGTTGGACTAGATGAGTTTTGTTTTTTTGTTAATATGTTTGTGTTTTTACTGTTTATAAATGTATCTCTTTTTTTGGTACTCTTATGTTTTAATAGATTCTCCAAGTTATGGTATTACTTTTTTTATCTTTGTCATATGGCTAGTTTCTGGGATAAATTGGTGGTGCAATTTCATAAGTTCCTACGTTCATTATTAGTCAAGAAATATGAAATATGTATAGGGCCTCGAATATAATGTGGCTATTTTTTTATGGTGGCTTTATGATAAATATATTTATAAAAGAATGAAATTTTCTATAAAAAATAACTCAAAATTAGATATATATAGAAAATATCATTTAACATACCCTTTATTTTTTGTTATCTTCTCTCTCATAAATATATTAACATTTATAAAGTTTATTTATTAAATATTGTGGGAGATTTATATTTTATAGTAGTGGATTTTGTTAATAACGTATTGATGAAATATTAAGAATGAGATCAGTAAATGGATAGTTCAACATTAAATAGTGGAGTAATAATATTAGAATGTAAATTTATTTTTTTAGTTTTATAAATTCATTAAGGTTGTTTGTATTTTTGAATCATATTTGTATTTTTTTTATTTGAGAAACATTCATTATCATTATACATGTTCAAAAAAGTAATTTAATTGTTTGGATAACACCACATGTTAGGTTATTACGAAGGTTGAATCAAATTCATGAACATACCAATATAATTAATGTTTTGTAACACTATTTCATCACCTTTTTCTATATGGCAGCCAATATAAAACCATTTCATGATTGTTTAGTTTTTTCTGGATTTACCAACTTCATTGATATATAATGTTACCCCTAAAAATATTTTATCACTATCATTAATGTTAAAGTCACTGTGAATCAAACATTGTATTTAATTAACTCGTATAAAACCACATTAGGGACAATGAAAGGTTTTCTTTTTGGGGACAGGGCTTAATAGAAAAAAAATTCCCATATATAGAATCCAATAAAGTCCACTTAAAATTATTCATAATTTTGAGTATTTATTATTAATATATTATTTTAAAATTGGATAAATTTTTTCTCAAATAAAAATTTTATACTTAAATATTAATGAAATTAGTCATTTTAGCTTAAAAATTTATTTATGTGATGGATTTTTCATGCCTATGAAAAATTGGAATTCATGAAATTTTTGGGAAGGTATTATTTTAAAAGATCTAACATTGACATTTCTAAATTAAACTCAACTCCAAATATAAGCATACAAATCAATTATAAAATGAAAATAGTTGAACTGGATAAGGTTTAATTAATTTTACATCTTTTATTATTTTTTCAGTTAATTTTGGATGGGATATTTCATCCATTAATAATTTAACACATCACTTCAGTCATTTGTGTGTCAATATATTATGGATTCATAAATAATTTAATTCTATTCTTCCTGAGGTAATGGGAAATTTTAACATCCTTTTTGATAAAAATTTATGTTTGTTAAATTCCTATTAAAATGACATATTACTGTTCATTTTTAGAAAATAATGTAATCAAAATTTGAACAATGTTATTTAATTTGATAGGGCATAATAATTTTCGTCATGAAAATATATTTGAGGCATGTTAATTTTTTCAATATATTCACTTTTTAATTTTAGTATTAAATTTTAGTGATTCATTTTTACTAAAAATTTGGATTAATATTTGTAGGGGGAAACAAAATGTCATGATCGAAAGAATTTTATGAGGCTGTAATTTGATTTATTTTCCTATATAACAATGTTTAAATATACAGTTTTATAGTTATAATTGTGGTATTAAAATGGGATTATTTTACTAAGAATAAATTAATTTAGATTTACTAAATTATTTTAAATTAACATGATTATACCTTATTATTTAAATTTTATGTTTTATTCCTTTATATTTTTATTTAATCATTCAAATAATATTTTGTTTTTTTTAAATTTTTAAAATAGTTGTGATTTTAAATGTGTAAATTCACTGTTAACATATTTAATTATTTACCAATCTGTTGTTTTAAATGATTTTGTATTGAAAATATAAATTTTTATTTTTTATATAGAAAGTTTTTTCTTTTACCATTTGAAATCTGAGGATACAAAAACATTCCAGATATATTGATGATGAAACCACTACTAATGAAGCTACCTATAAAGAATCTACTACAACTGTGAAAACCTAAAACCTATTCTTTTCATCAACCTCTAGGGAATATTGATCTAAAAGTAAGGATGATACCACTAGTGATTTTATTCTCATGCTATTGTACGTTGATAAATTTGGCTACCAAAAAAATTGTATTTTTCATTGTAATTATACTAAGGATTTATTATTTTTCAACTAATAACCTACATTATATAATTATAATATTAGTTAGAATATAATTAAAACAAATATGTTTAATGAGATAATAAAAAACAAGATATTATAGAAATATTGGATTAATGTTTTATTTAATCAATCATGAGGATGGAAAATAATGGATGATTATCAGGTGATGTGCGACATGATGAAACTAATCATCCAAGGAATGTTATAATCAATGATGTAAAAAACACATATGTCATGACATGAATTTGAGGCCATAATAAATCAGTATTATAACTATTTAAATCAAGTTGTTCATTCTAATTAATGAAGCACTAGATATTCGAAGGTTATTCCTGTATGGGAACATTTGATTGGTGGCTCTTCATTTTACAATTAAATGATGTGTTTATTTTGATGAGGATATGGAACATCCATTATTTTATAATAAATATTCTTTATTAATAATGAACATGTGTATATGGAAATTCTATATATTAATTATAAATAAATTTGTAGCCTATAATGTTCTAGATAAATAGCATAGTTAGGGATGTCAGAAGAAGATCATGGTTTTGTAAAGGACATTGATGATTTGTTTTTATAACATCATATTACTATTTATAGGTATTTATAATCCCATAAATTTTTTATATTTTCTTGGTTTCTTTGGGATTTTTCTGGTAAATTATTGAAAATTCTACAATTTACTAGACTATTTCACAGTTGGCTCACGACTTTCACACTATTTTCAAATCAATGGAACCTACTATAGAAAATTACATATTTTGGAATGTAATCATCACACCAAATGAACATGGTTATTCCATCTACAAGATTCACCATGAGAAACCATGAGACCCATTTAAAATTGGAACATGAACTGCACATTATTTTTTCAAACCATAGGTTGTTTCCTTGGAAACCATGCACACAAATTTTAATTATTCTTAAAATTAAAAAAAATATTCAATACATATTTATCCACAATTAAAAATGATCCTTCAACCGATACTAAAATTATAAATTATTTGGGGCTCCCATGAACAATCTTTGACTCCTCGAAATCACTTCCACGGATAATAAATGCTAGGCAATTCTTATTTTGTATCATTCTAGTAATGTTTCTCTTACTCGTCTCTTAATCTCAGAGTCGGTAACATTCAACCAATTGTTTTATCTATATATGTATATTATTAGAAGAAAAAATACCATCTTTAATGGATCTAAAACTGTGCTTGATTCTTGTAACCCCTATATTGTTTTTTTCATGTTTTTTATCATACAATCATAATTATGGATTGATGTCTTTGAACCTACCAGCTCCATGGTAGGTGGATCTGTTATAATGGAAACTTTATATTATCACTAATTCATTTTATTAAATTTAAAATTCATAATTTAATGTAAATTCTCATTATTTGAATCATATGGCTTTTAATCCTTTAGTTTTGGAAGAACGCAAATCTGGTGAATTGGGAGTGTTTCGTAAAATTTGGTTTCTCATGGAATTTAAAATTTGTGACATTTGAATTGGATAATTTAAATTTTTTGTTTTTATTTAAATTGAATCAATTAAAATATTCAATGTAATTATAGATCATGGTTTTTATCGAAAATTATTCTAAACCCCAATTCCTTTGAATTTGGGGTTTGTTATCAAATTGATGGAATTGTATGTAAATTATATATTTTGATATAATTGTGAAATGTATTGAGAAATATCATGAATGTTTTTAAAATCATAATTTGGTAACAATGTACTAGAAATTAATTTATAGAGTCTAGGGGTTTTTCCTTGTGAACATGAATATTTTTATGAAGAACACATTATTTTTTTTAAAATTAATTTTTTATTAATAACATAGTATTATTTCACTTAGGATAAATGTAACCTATGTACATACATTCAATTTCATATTGATGATTCCCAATATCCTAGATCTATCATACTTATTTGATATATGACATTGTTTCTAACTTGTTTATATTTCAACAATATATTCATATGTTATAAAATTTTTACATTCCCTGAGAATTTATATAGACCATTTTAAATAAATGTTTTTTTAGCCATTTAGGGTAATGTGTCCTTTGTGTAATGAACCATTTTTTTAATTTTACATCAATACTTTAAAATGTAAATTTCATCGTTTGAAATGTGATTCTCAATTTTCAAAAGTATTTCTATATTTTTAATTATAGAGGATGTTTATTTTTCATATTTTAATTATGTATATGTGAAATATATTTTATTTTAAATTTAATGCACATTATTGGTTAATTTGATATTAGCATCATGCTATGAAATCATTGGTGAATTCATTGCATGGTTTCACTCACACCCTACTTGTTCCTTTCGGTTTTGGTATGTTTTCCTATTCTATATTAGATTAATGGAAAATGATATCATAGAGTTGGATCCAATAGTTAAATATTGGACTTGGGGAGTTATGTACTTTCCGAATTGGGGTTTTTTCGCTATCTTAGTACTTTGGTAGTAAATAATTGGGATCTGTTTCCTATTTGACATTTGGTATGTTACTCCAATTGGTGTTTTATTTCATCTCCATACATACTTTTCTCCATTACATCCCCAATGTTTTTGGAAAACCGTACCAACATTATTTATTAATAATACATGGAACTAGTTTTAGACATGTGGGGATCAATAATTCCCTTCAAGACAATGTAAAGTAAAATAATTTATCATGATACCAGGTCACCTGGGATATTTCATCAAAATATTGTATCAGATATCTCGATTAATATTTTATCATGACATTAGTATGCATTTGTCTAATATTGTAAAGACATATAAAGTAGAAGAAATTTCGTCCATGGACAGCTCTCACCGCAATAAATATTTTGTCTACAGGGTTGGTTAGGTAAATATATCATATGAATTAGTACAAATATTTTCCCAATTTTGATTTGGATATAGTGAAATAGAGATAGTATTTTTCAATATATCATGATTGATTTCCCTTGTTCTTCACTTTGAGTGTTAATATAATGTATTTCGTGTAGGATTATGATGTTGTATAGAATAATTCCTCTTTGAAGACATGTGAATTAGATCCAATAGGAAGATTCTGCTCATCCTTAGTGAGCCAATCAAGTAGTTGATTTGAAACTAATTGTGGTGATTGTATGAATTGTCCTTAATATTTAATGGGATCCATGTCATGTTCCAATTAATTCTATATCAATTTAACATTGAAGGGATGATCTCAAGTATTGCTCTCATGATATCCTTCACCAAAATCCAGAACTATTTTATGGCTCAAATGATCCTCAAGAGGATGTATAATTTTTGAGCAATATAGAATTCCTGTTTGGGTTCTAGGATACCCTCGATGAGATCAATGTTAGTTGTGCAACCTTAATTCAAGAATAAATGAGAAGATTTTTATGGGACAACATGATAATAGAGAAGAAATATGCGGTATTGAACAAGAAAAAATACAATGTTCATTTCACTAGGAAATTCGATCAAGATATGATTTTTGTGGACATATCAAAAATGTTTTTCAGGCTTCAGCAAGCTAACATGACCTTGAAATACTATGAAATTAAATTTTTATCTCATGCACTTTTGACCTATTATTTTATCGAAGAAGAAGATCTTGAGGATATTTTTTGAGTTTGGACTTCATTAGAATATTCATTATCACTGTTTTTTTCTGAAGTGCCAATCTTATTCTGATGTACTATATTTTGTGACTATGGTGGAAATGGAACTGCATGTCTAGTCAGGATTATCGATAGGTTGTTTTTCTCACACTAGAAGCATGATTCCCATTATAAGAAATATGATGTGTAATGATTATTTTGGAGGATTTATATTGAAGTGTCATTTTCTACACCATTCAGAATAATGAAGAGGAAATTTGGTTTGCTACCAGTGTGGAATGTTAATACATTGTGAGAGGGGGTACACTGAGGCACCTAATAATTATGAATACTTCCAATGTTTTATTCACTATTCAATCTCATTCATTTGATTCCTATTGTATTATTAATATTATTAATATTTTTAATGGAGTTCTTATCTATCCCAATAGATATTAATACAACACATGTCACAAATAAAATGCTTGGACACCATAGTTTCGCTTGTGACTTCTATCTATCTGATGATGAGACTATTTGGATATTTCTTGTTCTCAATCTGAAACTAACTGATTTCATTTCTAGATTGAATGGAACATTTTAAATAAGTATTAGATTCCATTTTCATTGATGAGTCTCATTTTATACACCAAATGGTGTGTCTCAATTCATTAATGGAGAATGGGACCCATAGTCAACAAGATTTGGGCCATCTATTATACTATTGGGTAATGTAATATCAGTGTTTTATTTTGATCTGCAAAAATAATATTGGTGTTGTGATATTCCTCTAGTGTTCATTATTTTTTCTAACATTTTTTCTTTTGAATTCATTTTTACCAATTGTATTTGAGACTTAGTTTTTTATTTACAAGATGCTTGATAAAAAACTGGTTTCATTTCCCTCAAATCTCATTGTACTAAATGAATTAAAATTGTTGAATTGAACATAATACAATCATCTAGGGAATCGATTTTTATGTCACAGTGTGTCATTTTGGGAATTACCAATTCTCTTTTCTATGAAAGATAATGTTACACCTTTCCTAGGTGTTATTTACTAAACACTGAATCATGTGATGATGAAAAAAATTATTCTTTTCCATGGATTGAGTATATTGTTTTAACATTTTAAATTTTAAAAGTGGTTATTAGTTGTTGATCATCATTCTCGTATGAAACTATTCATAATAATAAAATCTAATATTAAAAAAAAGATATTTGGAGTAGGTACGACGATTATGTATACTTTTATATGCACTTTGGTCACACAAATTCTCCTACAATTTTCATGGAATAGATTAATCTAATGTTCTATTAGAATAATGATAAATTCATAGTGTACCTTTTGGATTAAATACTCATTAAATATTTTCCATAGGTAGATTATTTGAATAATATAATAGGGGTTTTGAAATAGTTCATAAAACAAATACTTTATGACATCATTTTGATGTTTTATTGTTTGATCATGGAAGAGAAATTATTTTTACTCGTATTGTAAGAATATGGCATTTAAATTCATTCCAAATTAGAAAAATCTGTAATGACATGGGAGAAAACATATACGTTTTTTTGAGATTTTGATATTCAAGGTTATGGATAGTTAATAAGACTAGTTTTTAGGGACATATCATTGTCTTCTTTCCAAATGTAAACACTAACTTGTAAGAGAGTGGTGTATTATAGATATGATAAATTAATGTGATATTTTTAAGATAAAATGTATTTTGAATATTTTTTCGGTGTTTACTCTTCCAGATGTTTGGCATAGCTATGTGGTATTTTATGAAGGTTTAGTTCATGATTTGGATTCATTGTTATGAAATGCATCAGTTTTTTTTCATATGTATATCACCATCATAGACCACATGAGTAAAATTATTCAACCCATGACCACAAAATTTTTGCAATAATGAATGATCATAATATTTGGAAGAATTAATTTAATGGAAGAATAAGTAACATTATTTTTTTAATCATCATATGTAGTGTTACATATTTTTATAGAATGATTTTAATCTCTTTAAGATGATTTGGGTGGAATTCATGTAACATTTGATCATTAACATTGCATATACCCTAGGGAAAGGGATTATTTCTATAGAAGAATTGAGAAGGAAAATATTGACCCCTGTTTTGAAAGAATATTCATAAGAGTGATATTTTATGAAACCATTTTCATAATTTCATATTAAAATTATGGGGAAATGGGCCATGTTCTCCTTGTCTAACATTCAGTTAACATTCAGACTTCTCAAAATGATTCTTCAGGATCCAAAACATGATGATGTTTTTGTAAAAATATAAAATCTCTCTATGGTAGTGAGACAGTTTCCCAGTGGTTATTCTCTAATGTTAGTATTTTTTTATTATAATAATTGCTACATTATTCCATATTCAGAAGGAATGATGTGGTTGGGTACAATCAAAATTCCAAGTGGGTAGTGAACCATTGAACATAGAGGATGGTCTATGAAATGTGGTAGTAGTTTTGGAATCTAATTATAATAACGCTCATTGGATAATTTCCCTCTCATTGTTATACACTCCAATAGGTGAAAGATGAGAACCAATGACCTTAATGTATTTTTCACCCAATTCTAATAGATTCATGAATGAAGGATGATTCGTAATGGTCATTGTGGTTGGATTTCCATCTTCTAGTGAGAGTATAATGTGATATGTGTTAGGAAAAATAGACTGACAAAATTTGATCACCTTATAACCCTTTTTAATACATATAATGTTAATGAATTTGGAAATCCATATGTAAATAAGATTGTTATATTTGCATGGAGTTTCATATACTGTATTCATTGATAAAGATCCCAGGTTTACCCCACATTTTTTGAGATTCCTTTAGGAGGAACAATGACCTCATATCTATTTGAGTATGAAATACCATATGCAGTCAGATAGCCAGAATGAAATAGCTATAACGAATCCTGATGATATTATCAATGCTTGTAAACACTACTTTGGTTGGGCTTGGGATGTTCATTTTCTGATGGAATAATTTTCAAATTATTGAATTTAAAATTCATTGATTAGAATGGATCCTTTTCAGTCCTTGTATTGTAGGCTATGTAAATCTTTATGGTGCTAGTCAGTGATTGGTGAATGTTTCATTGGTTAACCATTCTTGGTGAAAGAGACTAAATCCAAGACTATGTTGATCTATAAGAGGATGCTGATGGGACCAATCCCATATATGTCTAATAATGGTCATAAATATAGAAATTTGGAATGTTTACTGGGTGTCTAGTTGTATTTTAAATCTTCACCCAGGTTGGTTCATAAAATTCATGGGAGGAACAAGAAACATGGTTGACATTTTTTGGGCCATTAAGGGTTTTTGAGAGGGTAGGGAATTTTTCATACCATTTACCACATCCACAACAACTGATAATGCAACATAAAATTTTCTTAGTATCTCTACAATGAATGTTTTTTTCTGATCCATCTCATGTTATAAGTTCTCATGATCATGAAGTTAAACTTGATTTATCCATGACTAAATAACTAATCAGGATACGTGATTATGAGAACAAGGTACTTTATTGGGAGATGATGCCAAATTTTTGTGTGATTTTGAAGCATGGTTTCTTTCAAGATACATAGGTTAGGGAGACACATATGAGAGAATAGTGCCGTCATCTTTTTGATAAAGAGGGTTCATTGTAAGATTAATGATGACATGACGTTTCTATGGTCTGGTGGATGAATCATAATATTGTTTTATATTCCTAAACACCATTTTTTTATATTTAATTGTGTTTATTTTGGGGTTGATCACTATGAATTTATGAATATTTTCAATGATTATAGGTAGTTCGTGGTTTGTGTATGGCGAGTGAGATGTTTTACAAACCCTTTGACATAATTCAAAAAATTGAAATTTTGGACAGTATGCATCACACGACCTAAGAATTATGATTCATGACATACTACCCCTAAATAAGAACATCTTACACATTTTAAACAAGCTCACATTCCATATATAGTTTTTCCAAACTATGATCCATATCCCATGACCTATCCATTTGACTTTAAATAATTCCAAAAAAAAATAAATTCACAAAACCTTTCTTTTTGACACTCTCTCAAAATGATTCCACCACTAATCATTTTCTCCTTTTTTTCGGGCACCTAAAACCCATTTTGATTCATTAATCCCTCATCCAATGAGGATTGGAACTTGGAGATCCATGTTCAGTCTCATCACTGTATGGTTTATCTTCCAAAACAATTTTATCTAGAGACTCTTCTTTTATCCATAACGTATAATTGATATTTTTATGTTCCTGGAGGACCTAATACCTCCTATTATGTATATAAAACATTGTTTCACTATTATTTTGACTTGATCCTTTTTTCATCTTCTTTATAAAATCTGGCATAGGGTTTGACTCTTAAATATCTATTGGCTCTATTGTATGTGTTTCCAATATGATACGCGATTTTCAATAATACTAATATATTGTTTAAACATAAATTATTTAAATTTAAAATCATATTTTTGATATTAATTATATGTCCTTAAATTGATTTTTTTGAAAACTGACATTATAGTTAATATTAGTTTTGTTGAAAAATGGGATTTTTTCATGGAATTGTAAATTTAAGAGATTTATATTAATTAATATAAAACTATGTTATTATATATATTAAATCAATTAAATTTTTGAATTAAATTTTTGAAATCATTTTTCATGAAATATAATAGAAATCCACCATACCATTTAATTTTGTGATTTTGATGATTTTGATTAATTTTGATGAATATTAAATTGCAAATTTCCATTGTTAAATGTGTATAAAAATTGCGTGAATTGTATTAATTTATTTATATGTGATAAATTGAAGAATTAATTTTATAGAATCATAGAAGTGTCATATTAGTGAATATGAATGTTTTTTATTAAATCCTTTTTATGTGGTTTGGAGAAAAATTTCCCATTTTTTTAAATGGGTGATGTTATTCCATTATATTTTATGTTTTATTCAAATAAATTTACCATTATTGTTTTTAATTGATCACATGATATCATTAAATAATAATAGTTTATTATTTGATAGAATATAAAATTTATGACATTTAACAAAATCATATCAGCACAACATCATTCCTTAGGTGATGGTGATTATTCCCCTTTTCCTTGTTCTCAATGTATAGTACATACATTAATGAAATTTCACATAGATGAGCCCTTATAACCTATAACTATCGTACATATAATGAGCATGAAAATGATGCTCACATGTTTATATTATAGATCTATTTGACTCTATTTTAAACTGATTAACATGCACTGATAATTAATATAAATGGTTTCATATATATATGTGTATTTAATCCATTATTTTTAAATACACGTTTTTGTAAATACCAATTTATTTCAGTTAAATTCAATCTTTTGAAATGTAAATTTTTTAATTTGAAATGTGAATAATAAATTTCTAAATATTTTACATCTTTTTAATTATGAATCATGATTTGTTTAAAAATGATGTTAGTTACTCCAAACCCATTTTTTAATTTAATTAACATTATTAGTTAATGAATGTTTGAATAAAATATATTGTGACAATGATTTATAGAAAAAATGGGATATAAAATAGAGTATTATCAATACATAAACAATTTTGGTTTCATATATGGAAATAAAATTGATTTTAATCATGTTTTTTGGTAAATTTAAGAATTATATTTTTAGTTTAACGACATGTAAACTCATTATACCCTAACCATGGTACTGAATTTTTACAATTTTTGATATTTATTTTGTTAAAAAAATGTGGATGATATTAATAAAAATATGTTTTATTGATTCAAAATATTTAATAACTTTTTTCTAATTTCATTCAATGAAGTGGGAAAATTAACATTTATATTTATATGACAAACAATACAACAAATAATGTTTTCAATAGAAAATGGGGAAAAGTTTACAATGTTTTTATATAAAAATTTAATATGAAAATTTGTTAAATGAAATAAATTGGAATTATAGATATATAATTTCAAAAATTTTACATTAAAAAAATATTTTAACATAATTTAGCATTATAATTTCCTTAAATGAAATTGTATTTGTTAATATAAATTATTCATTTGATACTATTCATTATAAATCTAGTTCATTCAGAAAAATAATTGAAATCCACCCTATGATAAATTTTTTAATATTATCTTCAAAAAAATATAATTATATGATATTCAATTTTATATAAATTTCAAAAAAATTATTATTGTAAGTCATGTGCATAGAAATGTAAAAAATTTTATTTTTATATAAATACAGTTTGTAAGCATGAAAATGGATTTATAATTTTATGTTGTCATGAAAAACATAAGATTACTTCTAAATAGGTGATTTAATCGTTAATATATAATTTTTTAAAAAATAATACACTGAAAATGTGTTCATTAGTTTATTTATGTAAAACATTTTTTTAGATTAATTTTTTTTTACTGAATCATTTTCATTATTTTAAATAAAAATTATAATAATTTTAAATTAATTAGTCACGAAATAATTTATTTTAAATAATTTTTTAACCATATATTTTCATAATATATTTTATACTATTAATACATTCAATTACAATGGCTAATTGATATATATCATGTATTAATTATTTGGTAATATTACAAGTTTCACTCAAACTTAGTGTTTTGTGTAACACATTCTAAAAATAATGTTTCATATACTAGAAAATGATGACAATAAAAAAAATAAAAAAAAATTATTTAACAATATCTGTGACTGTTGAATTTATTCATTAAGGTTAATGAATTCTATTTTTGAACCCAATTCAATTCAATGATCATACCAACTAAACTTTTATATACATTAGAAATTTTTCTAG
This sequence comes from Viscum album, assembly GCA_963277665.1. Taxonomy (NCBI): domain Eukaryota; kingdom Viridiplantae; phylum Streptophyta; class Magnoliopsida; order Santalales; family Viscaceae; genus Viscum; species Viscum album. The sequence goes on along the minus strand of OY728147.1, from coordinate 475,360,703 downwards.
TGCTCACTATAACGGGAGACTAATTGATATTTTTCATTGTAAAAAAATAGAATAGTAATATAAAAATTTAATTTAAATTATTCTTGATCACATGTAGAGTGATGTATTTATTTTCCAAATTTATCATTTCATCTTAAAACCAACATTTTGATATTTCTTAATTTTTTTATGTGCAGATTAATAATTAAAATCATGAAGAGCCGATGTCAATTGTGGGTTTAAATAAGGGATTCAAGAATTATCACAAAGGGATACTTCCCATTGATTATTAAACATTGATAACATCTATGGTTTGTAATGTCATCTCTATAAAGACCATAAAATTATAGGGGATGTTTATTTCATTAAAATATCATAACTAATCTCACCGGTATTAATTTTAGAACCAATAGGGAGATTAATAGAGTTCTCTACGTGGACTTATGTTTTCCTTTTAATTAGTATTTCAAAACGTTTATTATTTATTTATCATGTACTGTGATCAATAATAACTATATAGGGTAATCATGAATTATGTTACGTTCATATGAAATGATTAATATCTCCCACTACCTTCCACTGTTACTATTTTTTTAATTTTTATATTATATGATGATAATTGTCCCCCCATTTTGTTGTAACCTCTAACATTATGATATAATGGTTTAACTTATTAGTTAAAAATAAGAGATTGATGATCCAATTCTACATAATGATTCAATGTTCATGTTTATCATTATCGTTATCCATAATATTAGAGGATTTTTAATGTTAATGTTTTTTTGTGAGAGCCCAAACTCCCATTGGATGTTTTTGTAAATAATTTCCCCTATATATTTATTCACATTATCACTAATTATACATAATCTTGATTCAATGATCATATATGTTGATGACTATTGATGGTGTAGAGAAACATGCTATTAAATGTGATTTCATCAATATAAATATTAATATTATTTCACTCTTTAGTACTATGGTATGAAAAGTTGAACTAGAGAGGAATTTCTTTTAGGAAAATAAAAAAAAAAATTGAAAAAAGTTATAATATAGGGGAAAATAAAATGATTGAATGAATGTGAACCTATAGTTGGAGGAATGTGTTCAGATAGAAGTAAATTATAAAATGATAGAAAGGTCTAGAATAAAATATATTTGTTCTGGGGAATATGACTAAATGATATTCAAATAAATGTCACTAATATTGAATGAAATAAAACGCAGAAATTATCATGTCATGTATAGTGACATTAAATTTTCATCTCTTGTTATATAATCACCCACCCATGAGATCTATCATGATATAAATTAAATGTAATAAAATTTATTAATGTGATGATACCTCATAGAAAAGTGATTTCCACAACCATTACATTATGACTAATATATTTTTATAGAAATAAAAAAATAAACTACATCATTGACCATAATGTAGATTGGTTACGTTGATAATAATCTCAAAATTAATAGATGTTGAGATCACCAGGTTAGAGAATTAAACTCTATGATTTAATATTTCAATGAAACTAAATGATAATTATATCATTAGACATATCCTAATACACATAAGCTATTATTGTACTCCTTACAGTAGAATCTATGTTAGAAAAATTAAAATTATCTTTAAATAATGGAACCCGGTGTAATGATTGGAAAGTGATGTTCTTGTAGTATTACCTGCTTTTTCAATGACCTCCAACAACATAATCAAAACAATAAGTGTGTTCTCTATCCTCTTATCTATCTCTACTTTCATGTGCAAGGAAAATTATTAATGAATTACCAGTGGAATAAAATGGTAAATTAATAAATAACTTAAAAAGGAAATTGAATGTAGTTGGATTGATGTGCATAGTGTTTTCCTCAAATTTGAGGTCTCATTTTCATTCAATCCTAATTTTTACACTCACTCGTAGAATCACAATTACTTATTTACATATGATTTATTCTTTAATAAATGGTCTCCAAATTATGAGTTTGTCAAAATAAATCACCCTCTTCATGTTACAAGAGTGAAACTACACTAGGAGTGAGAAATCACAAAATATGTCGTTTTCCTAAATTATGAAACAAAATCATAAGAATCAATGTCCTATGATGAATCATTTTATATTCATTGAATATCTACTACATTAAAAATTATTTAAAAATATATATTAGCTCCCTTGTTGTTTTTTTATTTATAGGGTTCTCTATTTTGAATAAAATATGATATTGACTAGAATGACCTAATATTTCATAATTACATGGTCAATTATGAATCTATATTATTTGGTTATTCATTACCCCATTTTTATTATACCAGATCATGCATAAATATGATTTCCATTTTTCCTATCATTATGACAATAATTTCCATGTTTTAGTTATAATTTTATAATCTAAAAAAATCACTACTTTCATTTCATTATGATGAGTATTTTAAGTATAACTCGATATTATATCAATAAAAATCACTCAAACAACATAGTTTCTGAATTCAATAAATTAATTATAAAATAATAAAATATCATAGAACCAAGAAAAGTTCAATTTTTAATTATAAATTTTTCCCCAAATATTGAAACTCTCCACCAATATAGATTTCCTCCTAATTTAGTAATATTAGATTTGATATTCTCCAAAATAGGTTGTTTGTCTGAATACTAAACATAATTACTATGAAATATATATCATCTACTTAACCATCCATGGTTATCGTTCAATGTGCTCAAATATGAAATGATATTATCATCACAATATCAAAAAATGGAATTCCATGTGGGTAAATACATAGAATGGGGGAATCATTTGAATATTAATCAATGTAGTAAGAAAATTTTATAAAACAATTCCCACTAACGTCAACCATCTCCAAAAAATAAAGTGTTCACCAATGTAGATAAATCATGGTAATAAATTAGAATATTTATTGAGACCCATTTAACGGATGATACTGGGAATCATTATTTACATAAAATTTCAATTATCATTTTCACTACAAAAATTTAAAAGGTTTGTATTAACAATAAAATACTTGTTTTATTCACCCAGTCACCTTAAAATATAATGGGATCAGTTGGATCCAGACGTTAAATATATGCTCCAATATTGGTTCTTATTTATTCCTTGATTTTTAGTGTTGGGAATCAAGATAACAAGAATCAACCACAATAAAAACTCAAATAACACAACCTAAGATAGTTTAAATAACATATCTTCTAATTTTGTATCATTCATCATGGATTATCGAAGTAAATCGGCTCTGATATTCCAATAATTAGTGTTAATGAAAAACAATTAATATTTATTTCATCATTTATTGAATCTAATGGATAAACCAAAAATATTGACTTTGGTAAAAAAAACACAGACATTTTTTATCTCCCTATATTTATGTAGTATTGTGGACATTTTTTTATCGAGATCTGATGCATAATTTTTGGGATGGAATAATTCTAGTGTGGTTTTGTGTCAATGATATGAAATGATGAAAAAAGATATTTTATATATTTTTATAGTGGTCAAATAAAACACTGTGTTCATTATGATTTCAATTAAATCCCCTTTAAGTGCAATAAAAATGGTCATATATATTCATTCATTATAGTAGGAACCAAAATATGAGGTTGTGAACTTCTATGCGATAATGATATAATCACCTCCTACCATAGACATATTCTATTAAAAATGTTATCAAATAAGTAAAATATACAATAAATTTTTATCAATTTACATTATAGGAACTGTCACATACAATTACATTCATGTAGTAGGATGACGTGTAGTTAGGTATAATCAGTTCAATTTTCTTCTTGGGGTCATGTATATAACCATATTTTTGCATGTAGCATATGTTGTTTTCAATTTGAATCATCCATGTGAAGTTAGTGTAATTAAAATTTATCCACTCTTAATAGTCATATTATTATTTACAATAGTATTACATATATTATAAAAATTAATAAAATAAAGAATTATTAATGATAAAATATTAAATTTAATAATGTTGTAAACTATGAAATAATCGTACCAAAATATATGGGTAAAATTAATTTTAGTAATAATATTTACATGGAAATCATGGAATTATGATAGAATTAATTCCAATAATTAATATTAATCCAAAAATTATTAAAAATATTTTCTAAAAAATTTTGTTATAATATTTTATAACTATTAAATCATGAACAATATAATAATTTGTATAAAAAAAACACATCAAATCCAATAAATTTTCTATTTAAGGAAAGAAAATAAAAAATCACTAAATGTTCATCCAAATAAATTTACCCTAGAAGTAAGGAACTTTCTAAATTTCTCCCTCCAAATATCATTTATATTTATCAAGACATTTTTTTTAATTTATATTTATTTATAATTAATTAATATTCAAAAATTCTCATTTGAAATGTAATTTTTTAATGAAGAAAAACTTTTATTCAAAAAATTAGGTATAGAATAGTGTAATCAATATATGACACATTAAAATTTCCCAATATTAATAATTTCACAAATTATAAATTGAAATGAAACATTATATTTATAAAGAAGAGACCATAAAAATATTATTATTATCATGTCCATGTTTCAATACATATTATTGTAAAAAAGAAAACTACAAGTTATGCTAAATAAAAGATTTATCTTCTCACATAGATTATTTATTCACTGAACCATAAAATAAATCACATCCATGTCATAGTTTATTTAGTGAAGTCTATTGAGATTCATGTAAAATTATATTTATAAAAAGAAGAACTAATATTTGTTAATATCTCCCATGATCGTTAATCCAATATTCAACATCCACATCAATGGTACAACTTAGAATATTTTCATATAGAGATATAGTCCATTTATCTATATATGTTCAGTATTACCCACACTCCACTAAATGTATGTTTTGAAAAATTAACCATATAAGAATTTTTAGCAACCATGTGTCTATCCATATCACTACATGAATCGTGTCAAGGCTTAGTAAATGTATTAATATTCACTAATTTCTTTACCCCTTCCGGTAGTTTCACCAATAGATCAAAATATAGGATTTAACATGATTTTCATTGTATATATATTACTTTTGAATGTTTTATCTTTCTTTGTACTTCCATTTAACCATGGATAAGATACCATGTTCAAGATAAAAATCATATTTCATCACATTATGAATATATAACAAATAAAACGTACTAGAATTAATTTCCTACTTTTTAAATAGTATTTCTAAAAAAATTCATTTATCAAGATTCATTTACCATTCATATTAATCAATTTTATAATTAGATAGAACCATTTAATATAACATAAAATAAAACCCTTATACATTACATGTTGAGTTTTTATTTTCCGAAATATGATGTGCCCTAAAAAATTAAATTTATTTACTGGTAATTTTTTTCATACATCCTAAAAATGATTCTAGTAAAGGAAGAATTTTAATAATATTTTTCTTTTTTATATTGGGAATTAAATTTATCTATACTATTACTTTAGAGAAAGGCCCATCACCGTAAACTAGAAATATAACATTTACTTCAATGAGGAATCAAAATGTTGGAATAAAATTTTGATTGATATTTTCATTGTTTATTTTAAATATTCATTAGTTTATAGATAATTAATATTCTTTCATAATGAAATTCAAAAATAACTTTTCTACAAAACATACATAATTATCCAGATATTTTTTTTAGGATTTCATTCCAATTTTTTGAAATTAGCCAAAATAAAGCACAATTAAGCTCAAATTGTATAATAATGAAAATTAAATTCATTTTGAACACTTTTTCTATTAATATATTGTTTGTATTACATGAAAGAGTGGTTGATTCCACAATTATGTTTTGAATTTTTTTTAAGTTGAATAGATTTTGTGTTGAGTGCTCATAAACCTTTAGAGTAGAGTGTGAATAATGATGTGGATCATCTATTGAGTAATGGTCAAAAATGATATAATCCATTAAGATACCAAAGATAGGTAATAAATAATTTCATTTACTTGAAAATGGTCCTATTTCATGGTAAAATAGTTTTCCGTTTCAATATCTATTAGATATACATTTTGTCAATCCATTTTCTAACCCAATTTTTTCTACCACTATTGATAATTTTTTCCACTCATTAAATAATATAATAAATTTTATTAAATAAATAAAATATTCCCTATGATGACTGACATGACATATATGACATTGAACCCTTAGTTGGCCACTATGTTATTCTAGCGAGATAATAAATATATCTAAAAAAGGAAAATAATGTAGGTTATTATTCAAGGAAAACCCAAAAAATTAGAGCACCACATAAATCATGTTTCATTTTATTTTCATTAAAAAAATCATGTGTATTAGACCCTTAGTTGGATATTATTATAATTTTTTATCATTTAATATTAAACATTTATTCAGAATGAAATAAATCATATCTTTTATTTTTTGTGATATTTCTTGATTCGGGTTTTACATAGGTAGTATGACATTAATTAATAAATTATTTATGTATTTATCACTTCTGATAGAAATTCCATATTATTGTCCACATTACTAGGATTTTTTTTCATTGACTATTTAAAATTTTATTATATATTAATGAAAATTTATCCAAATTTAATTATAAATATAGTGTTAATCAATTATGAAACAATTTATTCATTCTTCATTATGAGATACCAAGCGATAATGAGATTTTATTATACGATCTGTGATTGTCAGAGAATATAAATTATTTGACATATTATTTTCAAAATATGGTACATGATGTGTTGATAAATCACATACATAGTCGTTGATTAGGACTCATTAATAATGAGATAAGGGCAAAGAGTGTTTTACACATTCAATATCTACTTATTCAATAAATTTTGAAGAAATTGAACATAGAATAATGGGGTACCCCATTATAAGGAATTATAAATCTCCAAAAATAAATTTTTATAACAAAATAAATTAATAAATTAGATTATATATTATATAAAAGTATAATAATTAATTTTTATTTATATACTTTTGTTTGAAATGTATTTAAATTTTAATTTCAAAAAATGTAAAATGATAATTTTTTAACTGTTAATATATTTTTAGTGTTCATTAAATGGTCATCATTGTTAAATAGCATAACCAATGGTTTATATTTTATCACATAGAAAATATAATTTTTACAATAAAGTGATTAAATATTCATGTTTTATTGATGATTATAAATATACAAAATATATAGTGATGGGTAAAAATGATGGTTATAACAGTATAAGTACAAAACTATTATTTTATTGAATTTAATCTTCTTATTTATCATTATTTATAATCTACAAAATAGTATCGTGAACCTTTTTAATGAGTTTGGGGACATATCCCTCTTCCACTCCATTATGTTTTAAAGGGAGTAATTAAATGTTAAATAATAAACCATACATCTTTCATTGTCATATTTAGTTTTCAATCTTATTTTGATTGAGAGTAATATGAGATGAATTTATTTCAACTATGCTATCAAAATGGTATTGATGAATGGATATACATTGAAAATTTCTATATTTATGATCTTGAGGGTCTTAATTTCACTACAACAAGCTTGGAAAATACATGGATTAGCATAATACACCTAGATCACTATTTTTCTCCATGAAACTATTTGATTTTCATATTTATTTTTTGAAAATGAATATATTTAATTTTAAAGATCTATTATGACGATCATAATTTTTTTATTTTTGGTCAATGGTTAATGTGTTGATTTGGTCCCATATTTTTCTCACTGACACTAGAACATTTCAGATGTACCTTTATTTTTGATATTCCTCATTTATATGGTCTAGCTGATTATTCCAAAAGTAGGTGATATTTCTATTACATACATTCAAACGTTATTTAAATTTTTTATTTCCAAAATATATAGGTATATAATATATAATCATTAATAATATTTCCTATGTAATAAAAATTTACATTCAATTGTTTAAATGTTTTACATTTCATTATAGTGAGTGTGATAACTTTTATATTTGAACTATAAACAAAAAAAATATGGTTTAAATATAGTAAAAATATATAATTTGAATGACGAATAAATATTGAATATATGTGTATAAAATTCCAAAATCATTAATGTATTTTTTATTAATCAATTTCATATATGTGTGTATATATATATTTATCTCCCTTACCAAATATTATAATATTTTAGGTCTAGATATATGATAAAATTGGTAGTTAATCATTTGTATCTAATAAAAATTTTTCTTAAATTAATAATAATATTTTCATTCACATTCAAAAATATAATATCTAATTACTATAATATTATCTAAAATCTCATTTTAATATATAAATCTATTACATAGTGATTGAAAAATTAAATTCTAAGGTCAATTTTGTGATAATTATAAAAAAAAATTAGTTGGTATTATAATTATAATAATATTTAATTTTGTTGAATAAAATTAAAATGAAATGAAGAATTCAGAAATCATATATATATATTGGTAAATATTAATTTTTAACAATAGATCGTTTCCTTTTTACTATTTAAATAAAAATAAATATATTTAAAAATATATTTTTTAAAATATATGTCCTATAACTATTGGATATTTATTTGAAAACTAAATTTCTAATTAATTATCTAATAAATAATAAAAACCCAATATATATATATATAAGTATTATTATTGAGAAACTAATTTATACAAAAATGTATTAACTACTTGTGTTTTCAAAAACTATTTAGTTAATAATATCACTGACAACATGTACGTGATAATTATTATTTCCCTATGTTTTGAGGTCACCTAAATTAAATAATAAAGGACTTATTATATTCCAAATTTCAAAATAATTTAGTAATTGAAAATAATTGTGGGTTTATATATATCACCATATTTATATTTACCTAATGAAATCTATGTATGTATACATGAATCCAGCTATTTATTTTCTCTATCCTTTGACATCCAACATTTGAAAAATTTTATAATTTATTATTTCTCAAATATAAAAAATAATGATTTTTGTTGGGATATTATATAAAAAAATAATTATCCCATTCAAAACAAATTTATATATTTCAATTCATGTTGTATAAAATTCCCTTTTATATAACCAATCATAATATCATAAAAACATAATTATATGTAATTGTATATATAATATGAAATTTTGTTTATTATAACAATATTAATATAACAGCAGTATATAATACAGTTGAAGTCCAATAATTATTCACATTATTACAATATCAATTCTCAAATTTTCTATTATTTCAAAGATAATAAAAAACCCCAATATTTCTCAAATAATTATAATAATTTCATTCTATCAAATATAATAACATAATAGTTAATTCAACTTTTCATAAATGAAATAATATATTTTAACTAGAATGAAACATGAAAAACGAGTCGAATCATACATTATAATAGTGATTTCAATAATTTCAAATATATAACTAATAAATTATTAATATAAAAAATATTATACATGAATTATAAATAGGTCTTTAAAGAAATAATAATTTCATGATATTTATAGTTTTTATTATAAATAATTAGTTGTTGAAAAACTATGTTAAACATTAATAAAATCATTTCATGAATACTTTATTGATAATTTTTGTTTGAATTATTTTTAAATTTAAATTTGATTTATAAATTTTTATTTTAATTAAAAAATTTAATAAATTTTTAATAACCATGCCATGGATAATGAAATCCCTATATCATTAGCCATCATATGTAAGGTCGTATATTGATCGACACATGAAATCATGTGGTCAGAATAAAATATTAAAAAAGTTAAGATATCAATATATATTTATAGTTTCTGTCTCTATCCTTGAGAACTATTACCATTATATCCCATGTACATTTTTATATATTTTTTAAGTCGTATATAAAATAATATTTTAAAATAAATTTGTTAAATATCTTAAATAAAAAGATTTTTGAATTTCATCACATGTTAAAATATCCTAATATCACTTATTCTTTTCAATGGTCAATCATAGGGATCTAGTATTTGAAAATTTTTAAGTAGTTATATTTATATTAATTCATGTTTTTTAAAGTAGGTTTGAATTAATCTAGTTTTAAAAATTATAGTGGCATGTATATATTGATTCATGATTATTTATTTTCCATAATGATATCTTCATATCAATTCTAATAAAATTGGTTATTTATTGATTTTATAAAACTTTTAGATTTCAATGATTCATTCATCCATCCTGAAGGATGGATTTCATAACATATAATGATTTTTCTAATTAAATAAATAAATATATATATATTATAAAATTAAATCAAACTAGAAAATATAATTTTATGAAAAAAATTTAAAAACTGTTAATTAGGGAAACAAATAATTACATTCTATCTAATAGTGGTATCTTTAATTTTTTATGATGACTACAAAAAAAATGAAATCAATATTTCCATCTATTTTCATATGTCATTTATGGATTCCATAAATAATTATAAGAAAATTTCACTATATTATAATTTGATATTATTATCCACACTATGTTTTTGAAGGAAGAAAGAAAAAATGTGTATTGCTGAAATGATTGTCATACATAGTCAAATTATTTCACAATAATATAGATTTAGTATCCCTTATATAGGTCTATATTGTTGATAAAGGGGACTAATTATGTTTGGTTATTTAATAAACAATTTTTCATGCCTTTTAATAATTATAATATAATTAATATAATATTCATAATTTATCACCGCTTATTGTTTATCTACTATATAATTGATTTTCAGTAAATACATCATCACATGATATATAAACCAAGAAAATTAATTGATCATATAAATGATAAAAAAATACATTCATAAAGGATATCTACTATTTCACACACAACATCTTCAGTGATATCCCAAACCATACAAGATCATATAGATCATATCATTATATAAACAGTGGGTCACCTTTGTACTATTTAAATTTTCATGATATTTTCTCTACCCTCAAAACCCCATTTATTTCACAGTAATATATATTTGGATTAATCTAATCCTACTACTGACTTGGTTTTCATTGATTATATTTAGTAAGATATCTTTAACAGAATATTTTTAATGAAATATTTCTTAAGAGATGAGATTTTTTAGAAATCATTTCATGAAATGTATGATAATTTTTGAAGGATTTATTAATTTTCAATGATAGGAGAAGATCTATGTGAAAAAATAGAGTTTCAAATTATACTATCTCGAAATTTTTACATATTTTTATATTATTGTTGGATTTAGTGGGGAATATTATTTAGATGTAATAGAATATGATGTTTTTACAGAAATTATTAACTATGAATTCAACATGTTAGTGACGATGTTCCTCTACAAGGTTAAGTATATAATATCTCAGATATAAATCTATATAATAATTATTTATTGACTATTTAAATTATTATTTCTCATTATATTATTTAATTACAATTTTATAATAGGATTTTTCATCACTCTTCAAGTGAGAGTAGTAATGCTATGGAAGAAAATATACTTGATATTGAGAAATTATTATGAGGAAAATCATTATGTTATTCCTATATTTATAATGAACATTCCTTTTAGTATGAAAAATATTAATTTATTAAAATTATGTTTCATTCTATTTAGACTATTAAGAAAAAATCCATGAAATCATTGATTTTCATTTTTTCATGTTTTACAGAAATTAATTAGATTAAATATATGAAAATTTATGAGATTATGAATATGTTACATGATATTGGTAAAAGATTTATTTTATTTCGTGCAATCAACCATGTTCATAATTAAATTCTTATTTATTCCAATGATGAAGATGTTTGATGAAATGTCTGAAAATGTAGCAATAAATACTTTTTTTAATGGAAAATAATATCCACATAAAAAAAATTAAAAGTTGAGTATTCTTTATACACTTTTAGTGGAAAAAATTAATCTCACATGAAGAATTTATGATTTTTTCGTATCCTAAATATGAATAGAATATAGAGGATGCATGTGTTTTGAATAGGTAATATTGATTCTAGAGTTATTAAAATAATGATATATAATGAAATCAGATGAATATAATATCAGAAAAATAAATTGAAAATACATAATTAGGAAATGATTATTGAGAAAATACATAGGTGAGTAGAATGTGAAATGTGATATACCCCGTTTTAACATTATTCTATATTAGATGTATGATATATTCTTAGTGTTGAGACCATTCCTACCTGTAATTTATAATGTTTTAAATACTTTTTATTCAATTTTTTTTAAAATTAAATGTAAATGAATGTGTACTAAAACATTTAACTTACACATAGATGGAACATTTTAGATTATGAATAATCTCCAATGTAATTATGGAATACATTTGTGAATAAAATAAAAAATTGGTTATAAGGATTTAATGTTATTATTTAGGATTTGTAACATATTCCTTTTAAAAATTATCTACAAAATATGTAGTAGTGATAGTATTTTCTGTAGTAGAGGGTTGGAGGAGGAGGAGGAATAAAAAAAATAAGAAGTGACATCATCAGTGTTATCTTCATCATCTACTATCATATCATCTCAATCTTATAGGAACCCAATTATAGATGTTTTAGTGAATGTTAAATATTCATGACATAATGAATAGGATTTTCAATAGTCTCTTATAAATGTTTTGAACAAGGAATGAGTCTATAGATATATTGAGGTTGAAAATGTTTTGGGGGTAGAAAATGTTGAAGTAAAATAGGTTTGATTTTTTGGAAAATCTCATCAACATGTTTCAATTTCCTAATTAGAGAATTTGTATTAATCATCCACTAAATATCATATAATTGTTGATGATTTTTTAAAAATATAAAAAACATAACTTATTCATTGAAATATCATCCTAACATAGAAGAATGATGAATGAAGATTCAGAATAGTTTGATTGACAAGGTAAAATCATTAATATATATATTAATATTAGTTGTCTATAAAGATTCTCCTATAAATTGTTTCAAAAAAAATCTAATTCTGACACATGAATATTAATTCAGATAGTGAAATGGAATAGACATGTTTTCCTGAGACATGAAATAACAAGGTGATCAAAATTTCATTGTCATGAATGTGTCAATTCATAATTTTTATTCCTTTGTGAGTTATCTTCCTTTTAATATTATAGTATTTATTCATTGGAGATGTTAAATAATATTTCAAACTCCTATAATCATGAGATTTTAGGAATAAATTGTGAAATTCAGAAGATAAATAGAAGAATATCATGATAATATATTTTTATGAATTCCTTCTAAAGCTAATGTTAGTAAAGAAAAAATTATTTCTTGTGGAGTATATTGAATGTTTGTTGAACAGAACCAAATTATATTAGTAATTATAGAGATGATAACAATGATTCATTCTTCAATGTCCCAAAAAGGATAAATAGAAATCCATGAACGTAAGTGAAATTGTCTAAATGTTCAACAAGAAATCATAAACATCTTTTTTCATCACACATAATTTATATCAAAAATTTTGATTTCCACTTTGTTTAAATTACTTATTCTCTCAATTTGTTTTGTTTTTTTGTCTTTAAATTTTAATTTTATGATTGTTTTATTTTTTATATCTTCAATTAATATTAATTCATTCTCAATTGATTTGATTAAATTTTTTTATTATTGAAGGACATTGAAAAACATTCGTATTTTCTTTTTAAAAAATACGATTGTAGTGATATAAAAAAATTGTGAATAAATTTTATAAGGGGGACAAACTAACTATGTGAGTCTATTGTTTATATTAGAGAATTTAGAGTAATATAGTTAATCTGATCCAGAATTTCATACAAGAAGAATAATTAAATTAAATAAGATAAAGACGTTATAAAAATAATATTTTTAATAATAGAATAATATTATTGATGTTCCTTAATGAACATGGTTTTTTAATTTATTAAGTATCTATATATATCGATTTTCGTGATGTGTTTATATATTTTGAAGATGGTGGATATTGTGGAGTGGATATTTATACATTATAAATTTCATATCATTATATTTGAAAATAAAAAACACTTTTATAAAGAAACATTTTTCTGAAATTATATATCAGATGTATTTTATAATTTTTTTATACCAAATAATTATATAAAAAACATTTAAATAGTTCTAATATTAATGAATAAAAACTATTACTATACAATATGATATAGAAGTTTAGTTTAGTGTCATGTAAATTATACAAAATTGTGTTATTTAAATTAGATTGAATAAGGTATTATCTTCCAGACTGACCATGTTCATATCAATCAGACTTACAATTTTTCAAATTTTTCAAAAAAATAATAATTAAATTAATTGGATAAACAATATATTAGTTATTTGATGTAATAAAATTTCATAATAGTGATGTTGTGATTGTTTTTATTATATGGAATCTAAAAAAATATTATTATAATTATAATCAAAATAAATTCAAATGGATATTTTTTTGGGAGATATCAAGTGAAGATCACCATTGGAGATTACAACTAAATATGATATTCATTTAATAAAAGTAGTTTGACGATGTCTATTAATTTTTGTTTATTCGAGGAGTAGTGCGATGATGCATTTTCAACTAAACATACATGAGAATTTTCATTTCCTAAAAATATCATTGTCACGAAATTTTTTTGATATGTAGTTCTTAGAATTTTGACTATGAAATTTTAAAATTATTAGAACTAGTTTTTCTTTTGAATTCTTCGATCTCATAATGTTTGAGAACAAGGTCACATAGGTTTAACATGACTGCTGATATTGATCCATAGGATCTATAGAACCTATGAGATTGGAATTAAATGTGAAATTTTATCATCAGAGCGAGGGCTTCCAAGGATATTAAGACATATGTGAAACTGATCTTATTTTTGTCGATTTTATTGTTTAATACTGATAGAGTTGAAAATTTTCATTTTCATGAGGTATTTCTTGATGTGGAATGATGTACCTTATAGTTAGGTTATAAACTATGGATATCATAAGAAAATATTTATGGATTTGTTAATTTTTATGGCCAAATAGTATAATTAGATTTATGAACCATGTAACTCAATCATACATTTGTTAATATATCATATGACCTTTTAAAAAGATTTTAATTTTTATATAGGAAACAAATTAGATGGTTATTATAATATACATTCTAATAACTATTTTATCAAAATTTTCATGAGCTTGAATACAATTTTTATCATAAAAATTGAAATCTAATACACATAATTTAATCATAAAACCATTATTGAGCCCAATATTTTTAATAATGTGGCATTAAGATTATTAGTTTTCTAAATCTATAAATATATATTCACCCCCATCATGCATCCATCTTATTCTCTTAAAATCCAATGGGATTAAATAATTACAATTCTTTTGATTCAAAATAAATAAATGAATAACTGGCCTTTTGATTATAATAATATTCAAACATTTGAAGTTTATAAATCCAATCATATTTTCAAATGAATACTATTTAAAAAAACTATAAAATCAGTTTAATTTATATAAATTCTAAATATATTTTGTCTTTTCATCCAATATTAATGGAGTTTTACAATCCCACCCAAAAAGTCATGTGGCAATATTTCTGGGGGATAATTATGACACATGTCTTTATATAAATTCTATATTATTGCTATACATTCAAACATGTGAAGGATAGGAACAATATACCTTCATGTTTCTATGCACCAACTTCTAATCCACTATTGGATGTGGGAGGATATGTAAAAGGCATTGTGGTTGTATTTGCATGTACCCAGTCAATGAATAATTTTATTTGTGTTGGGATAAATATATTGTTGATATTTGATCACCTTATACCCCATTTTTGATACATATAAAGTTGATTAGTTGGTAAATTTCATTTTAAAGGGAATTTTAGATTCCATGGAGTTTCATATACTGTAGTATCTGATAGGGATCACTGGTTACACCTCTTTTTTTGAAATAACATAAGGAGGCACTATGGCCTTATATCTATTTGAGTATGAAATACTATATTCCGTCAGATAGACAACAAGAAAGAGCTATATCTAATCTTGATTATATGACCATTTCTAGTTTTATCGACATTGGTGGGGCTTGGGATGATCATTTGGGGTTGGATGATTTTCCAATTTTTTGTACCAAGAATTCCATGATCAGAATGGAATATTTTCAATTCTTGTATTATAATGTATGTAAATATCTATAGTGCTAGTCGGTGATTGGTGAATGTTTCAGTGGTGGACCATACATGAAGTAAGAGACAACATCAAAGATTTTTCAGATCCTTAAGAGGATGTTTATGGAACCAAGATGATATTTGTCTAATAATGGTCATCACTATAGAACATTGGAGTATTCAGTGGGTTCCTAGAAGTGTTTTAAAGCTTCACCCAAGTATGGTCATCGACGGTGTGGGAGAAACAATAAAAATTGTCTAAATTTTGTGGGACCATGAAAAGATATCATGATATTAAAAAATATTGCATAAAATTTATCACATCCACCACAACTAGAATTTCAGCATAACATATTCTGTGTATCTAAAATATGAATGTATATATCTTATCCATCTCATGTTATAAGATGGAGTGATCTTGAATTTGAAGCTCATTTATCCACAACTGAACTACCAATTAGGATATATTACTATGCGAACAAGGTAGATTTTGTAGATGATTTCATTTTTGTGTGTGATATGGATTCGTGGTTTTTATATTTATTATAAATTGTAGAGGCATGCACTGATAAGAGAGTAGTGGACTCATCACTTTGATGTAGAGGGTTCTTTGTATGTTTTTTAGTGAAAAAAAGATTTTATGGTGTGGATGATGTAACACCATATTAAATTTTTTTGTATCCCTAAACTCCCATATTTATTGATATTTTGTTTTTTCATTTGGGGTTTATTTGGGTTAATTTATGGAAATTTGTGATGTTTTTGGATAGGGCATGGTCCATACATGGACGGTGTGTTGTTTTCCAAACCAGGCTCCCTACTACAAAAAACAAAAATTTTGGATAATACGCATCACACAGCTTGAGAATTATTATTCACGACATACTGAACTTGAATAAAAACATTTAACCCATTGAAAATGAGCTCACATCCGACAAAATATTTTTCCAAATTATGCACCATATAAAATGAACTATGCGTATGAATTTTAATTATTCCAAAAAAATAATTAAATTTAAAACCCCTTATTTTTAGCATTCCTCAATATGGTTTCACCCATACTTGTTTTCTCCTTGTTTTAGGGCTCCTAAAATCTATTTTGATTCATAATACCCCCATATAAGGAGGATCAAATCTTAGAGATCCATGTTCAGTCTCATTAGTGTAAGGTTTCACTTCCCAACTATATTATCTATTGTCTCTACTTTTATCCATAATATTTTCTAGATATTTTTATCTTATCATTGGATCTAATATCAGCAGTTATGGATCTAAAACTATGATGGATTCATATTTTTACTGGATAATTGTTTCATTTTCCTTAGATAATTTTACTTAGGGGATGACACTTATATATCTATCGGCAACAAGGAAGGTGTTTGCAATATGATAAAAGATTATTATTATTACTAATTCATTTTTTAAATATAAATTATTTATATTTTAAATTAGAATTTTGGTTTGGGATTACATGGCCTTCAATTGATTTTTTTTTGATAAATACCATTCCTTATAATCCGTATTTTTGAGAAAAATTGGTTTTTATCATGGAATTGGAAATTTATTAGACTTAAAATAATTAATTTAATATTTTTTTATGGAAATTGAATCAATAAAATTTTTGACATTAATTGTGAATATAAATTTTCATGAAATATAATAAAAAAACACAATATAATTGATTAGTGTGTTTTTGATGAAATGGATTGATTTTTATGAACATTAAATTGTTGGATTAAATTGTGAAATGTGTTTTGAAATTGAGTGAATTGGATTAAATTATTTATATGTGATAAATGAAAAATGTTATTTTATAGATTCCTAAGGTATTCATCATAGTGAATATGATTTTTTTTATTAGATCCATGTAATGTGGTTTGGGGTGAAGATTTATATATTTGAAATGGGTGGTGTTATTCCATTTTATTTTATGTTGTCTTCAAATAAATTTACAATTTTATTTCAATTCATCACTGGATATCCTTAAACAATAACACTTATACTGTTGATAGACTATAAAATTAATGATATTCTAAAACTTCATATCAGCATATCATAATTCTATTGGTGATGGAGATTCTTCCACTTTTCCATTTTCCCAATGTGGAGTATAAACATACTTAAAAATTTATATAGATGATTCCCTATAGCCTATAACAATTATACATATTTGGAGAATGAAACTGTAGCTCGATTGTTTATATTTTATATATATATGACTCTATAGTAAAATGTTTAACCTGACTTGATAATTAATATTATATATTATATATTCTTATGATTTTTTAATCCATTATGTGTAATGTCATGCTTTAATATATATCCCTTGATTTAGGTTAAATTTCATATTTTTTAATGTAAATTCCTTCATTTTAAATGTTAATAATATATTTTTAAAATATTTCTATATGTATAATTATGATTCATGGTTTTTTAATTTTGATGTTGGATATCTCAACCCATTTTATAATTTAATGAAAATTCATAGATAATTAGATATTGGCATTGTTTTCTGAATATTTATAGAAATACTTATGGGCTTTGGCTCACACCTTACATGTGTCTTCCGGTGTTGGTAGATATTCATCTCATGGTTTGATCAAGAGAACAATTTCTATTATATGTGGATAAAAACGTTGATCCTTGGACATTGTGAGTTTTTCTATTGTGAATCTGTGTATTTTAAATGTTATGGTATAGGGTTTTAGATCATTGGTATTTTTGCCTATTTGATTTACAATACATTAATCCCATTGTAATTTTCTTTGATATGAATAATTCAATTTCTCATTTACTTCATTGTTTATTTTTTAAACTCTACCTAATTTTTTTCTATAATGATAGGCACTAGTCTTCGAACCATGGAGATCATGACTGACCATTAGGATCTGTCAATGTTGGTTCAGTTATCGATATACCTGGGTACCTGGCCTGGTTCCAAAAATAGTTAGAGTCGCAGTTCACATATGCATAATGGAAAGTTTATGTAAATTTATCAAAGGTTCTAAAACATATTTAAGGGAACCCCTCCAATTTTGATTCTATATAATATTATATAATCCAAAATAATATGTTTCTAAATATAGGCGATGTTATTCAAATTTGATGTATTAAATTAGTAAATAAACATTTATGTTTACATATGTTGTTATGGCGGAATATTTCAAGTCATACGAAGCTGAAAATGCATATTCATATCTTCCATATGTACATTTCTACGTGGAAGGACTTTTTTAATATGGTATATATAATTATTAAATTGATAATATGATTAAAAAAACAATTAAAAAACACGAATATTTTGGTTCACCCTTCATTTAAAAAAAATTATTTTTTAGTATATGAAAAATCATGGAGTAGTTCAATGATCTAGGGATTTGGGAATGCATTTATCATGATAATGAATGTTTCATCCCTACACATTTTTTTCATCTAATTATTAATAACATTAATTTTTATTTAATAGTTTACTAAATTTATTGTATGATTTATAGTAATTTATTAATTTGTTATACATTTTAAAAAGTAACTGTATTGTTTAATTTAAATTCAAAATTCACTTATTTATCAATTTATAGTACCTTGTAATGTAAATCCAAAAATTATTTCTGATGGTTGTGAATCAATGAAAAATTGTTCTTTGAGAATAATTTAAATAATTTTAAAAATATGATGTCCATATTTCATAATATTATAATATTTATTCTAGAATTTTTATTATGAGATCAAGACTGAATAATGATCACTATGTTGTAGATTTTGGTAATGTGAGAGCTCAATAATTTTTTAGTTTTATATATAGAAATTAAAATATTAATTAATGAAAAAGGGATCATAACATATTTTGAATAATTTTTATATAGATTAAAATATATATTAAGATCCTTTTTTCAACTATTTATCTCTTTGGTTGTTTTTCTTGAACAACCTCTAGAAATTCTCGGTCATATTAACATCAAATGTCTTTTTTATTTTTTTTATTTTTGTTTTCTTAAATTTTTAAATATTTATTCACAGTTAAATAACATATATAAATTTTTATACAATACCCATTCTCTCCACAATATTTATTACAATTATTTGTAATATTTTGTGAAGAATTATATTTACGTAGGTATAATCAATGATCCAACACCTTTATCACATATTTATTTATAGTTGAATGACATATGGGGAACTGTATATCCCCCAGTACCATTAGGAAAATATAATATATGAATATATTTTGTATAAATGTGTTATGATTCTTGATCCAAAGTTGAAAACCAGTTGCAATTCCTCATCCAAAAGAGGAATAAGAGTGTGAATCAAGTTACACTATGGGAAAAATGTTTTGATACATGATCTTTTATAATATTATTTTTAATGTTATAGGCATGAAATAATTATGTATATTCCATTCTTATATGATCTATGGTCATTTATAATATATTCCTTAATTATTCTATAATGGACGATATATAATTGTTTTGTTAATATAATCTTATGAATATTCCTTCAACCCATCTAAATATCATATTCTCACATGAATTTATTGATTATTATCATCTTATGTCTACACTTACTGAGCATTTCATCTAACCCTTTCATATTTTATAATATTTAGGATCCATTAACAGTGGAAGATATTCTATAAAATATTAAACTCATCCTTTTTACTATAGATATATGAATAAATATTATGTGAAAATCAATTTATCTCTTTAAAAATTTAATTCATATATTACTTTAGTAGAGTAAGAACAAAAAATAGCTTGGGAAAAAATTCTAATGTTATTTATAATTAATTAATAATAATAACTATATTTACATAAACACGTCATTCTCACTTCATTGATGATTTGGTTGAATCTGTATAATTATACAAGTAACATGTTGTATGATCCTAATATTAAATTACCATAGTGGTGAGCCACATATTCCTCCACAATTGTGGATTCTGGCAACAAAATCATCATTCTATAAAATGACATATCCTAATCACTTACATCATTACACATTTATAATTTTAAAATTATTATATGGGGTTGAATAACTCTAGATTTTATATTGATATATAAATAGTGGAGGGGGATACAATACACTTTTAGATCACAATAACTCTCTATAAGAAATGGCTATGCCATTATTTCTAGACTATTTATAATAATTATGGTTTTCAAAGAAATAGAAATAGATATTTGTTATAGTATGTCTAGGGTCATAGTATTGTATAAAAACACACCAAAAAATTTTTTATAGAACCCAATGTCTTAAAGGTTTTATAATTACTATTCACCTAACATTTGAATCACAAAAGAATAGATGAATCGCATTTATGTCACTTCTAATCAAACCATAAAATTCATTCGACATGTTACATTAAAAAAATTTATTCATGAAAAATATAATTTAATGATTAATAAATATTACTAAAATATTTGTAAAAATAATATTAATATCAAATATTTCAAGCCACAAAAAAATATTTATTATTTATATTTAACACAATTATTAATTAAAACAACTTATGATTAAATTTTTATGATCAACCATACCACAAATATAATGTAGTTTGTAGAACATTTAAAATTAAATATTTTATTTTTCATGTGATTTAGTAAAAAAAATTTTGATATTATTATCACCCTTATATAAAGAATTAGTTAAACAACCAAAATAAAAATGAAATCATCTATGAATACCATAATAAATATATAGGTATTGATGTTTTTATTTCAACAATAATCATGCTAAAATGAATTCATTCCATGTGATATAATATCATTTTCATTATATCTCAAATCAGGTAGGTTTCATAATGGTGTTGAATAAATATATAATTATCTTCCTACCCTTAATTGAATATATCTAATTTAACATTATAGCATATAACATTAATCTGTTAGAATTTATCAATTAATATATTCATATAACACCTGGTTTTCATAAAAGTTGGTGCATATTATGAAATCTAAGTGTAACATATATTTATATGAAATTAAAAAAGGAACATGTACCCTTATAATATTTAAATAATATGAAATATCTTTAAAAAATAATACATGTAATAATTTGTATAAAACATGGTTTAGGGGAAACAATGAAATATACTACTACAAGAACTAAATAAAATTATTTATATCCATCTCTCCAATATCAATCATAGTAAACTCATGCTTTAACTATGATATAGACTTTTAGGGTTTTTATAAGTATTCCTATATAGATACTATTCTTAGTGAATCTTCACCTCATTTAGAAAAATACATTAAGAGATAAAATATGTTAAATATATAGTTTTTATATTGATGAAATCGTGGGTCATTGGAAATTGACACTAATCTACTATAATGAAATTAAAATTTTATAAGTTCATCGCATCAAGGAACCACATCAAGAACATGTCTAATATTACTAATCCATAAATCTACCATTTTATTGTCAAAAGAAAAAATATACATAGACTCTACAATAGAATCAAGGACCATGTTTTTTTACAACTCTTCCTTATTTTATCTAATTCGTTAAAAATAAAGGATCATCAAGAAAATAAAATGAAATCATTTTAATTTGTATGAAATCTATAATCATTATAATCTTTGATGACTATCTATTAATCAACTATATAAAATAGGAATATATTGATATTATTTATTATATTAATTAGGATTTCCTTAATAGTTCTTTAATATTTTTTACCAAAATCATCATGATATCATCAAACAATGATAAAATAATATAAACTACATCACTCTTAAATAACATATCATATATTATTTATACAATCAAAAAACATTACTTGATCATTTTAATTCTCATGATTTCATCTTTTATATGAGGAAACACTTAAGTAAAAAAGTTGTATACCATGAGACACTAAATACAATCCTCTAACAGTACATTCCATATGAAGCATATTCAATTTTTTGCCTATGTATAAACTATTTCATATTCTAATAAACCTCTTTGATCTATCATCAAAAATCACGGTCACTATAATACAGTATACATCACTTTATTACATCATATAGAAGATCATTATCAACCGCATGTTAACCGATGCTAAGGATAGTATCCCATTTCTCATTAGTAATATATAAATAACATATAACACTCTGAATTTTTTTTATCAAGATAAAAAACTTTTAAAAAAATGGATCATTCAAATTCTTAATCTAAATAAAAATTTACATAATTGATTTATCTAAAAAAATTATTCCTAATATGGATGAATTATTTAATCTATAAATTGATTTTTACAAAAAAAATCATAACAATAAATTTAGTGAGAAACATTTATCATTAGGTCATATAAAAATCATACATAGGATTATTATTAAGTAGATAATTATTAACATCCATCAATAAAATATCATATTTTTTGATAGCCACTATTATGTGGAAAATTCTAGTGGATTTAAATACGTAAAATGTTGGAAATGATTCAATACACTGGATTACATTCTATTTATATTCCATGTATCTTCTAGTTGATCAGTATAGATACTATCATTAAACATCATGTCTATATTTTTCATTAATATATATTTTTACCCAAAAAATTTAAACCAATATGTGTATAGATCATCACCCTTTAATTTTTGTAATACATGGAATCCATATCAAAACTCATTGTTTCATTTCATTATACAGTTTATAAGATATCAATTTTATCCTTATGGGATAAAGTATGATTATATACAACCAAAAATGATTCAATATGTTTTACGAGTATGAAATAGAAACTTTTCAGTTTTCAAAAAAATATTGTTTTACCACAAAAGTCTTTTGTTAAATGAAAACAATAATCCGTTTGGACTGGTTAAATTTCTCTTATAAAAACAATTTTTCATCTTATGTATCAATAGTTCAATGCCAATATTTTTCCCATAGTTATCCATGAGGATGATCTCCCTATAATCAAATACAAATTGGGGAACTATAAACATTTTATAGGCGAGAAAATATAGGTAGTTCAACATCGTTTACATAGGTTAACATAACTGGTAAACCTTATTCCTCAGGTATAGAGTTTGTTTCCTGATATATCCTTAATAAATTCATTCACCTACAAGAATAAATATTTGACACAATGACTATTATTTCTCTCCATAAATCAAATGAATTATTGTTTTTTTGATTTTTTGGTACATTGAAACGTATATATATACTATCTTGTGTGATTCATATCATATATAGAACAATGTAACTATTTTTTGACTCTTCATAAACCATTTCATGTCATGAAATTTATGGTTCCCCCTTTCAATGACATAAGTACACTATAATGTATAATATGGATTGTGAAAAAGTAAAATACAATACTGCCCTTGAATGTTATTATAAAATTTTCTATGGTGTTTACAAACCCAATCTAAACAATAATCCTTATTTCCTTACCAATATGATAATAAACATCATTATTGAATTCTTGAACATATCTATGGATTTAGTCATATAACTCGTTATGAAAATTTTATTCTATCCACTCATGTTATCATTAAACATAATGATTTACTAGAATTATTCTATATGTTCTTCTTGAAAAGTCTCATTCAGATCAGTTTGTACTAATTATATATTCTCCATGAAACTTTCACAATGACCCAAAAATTGTGGGTTTGATGGCATTTTATTGTAATAAATATATAAAACATTCATGTGTTTTAATTAAAATATATCCTAATTTAATATCTTGTTATAGATTTTTAAATCACATATCATTTACATAGTGATGTATGAGACTCCATAAATAGGGGATAAAAAATTCTTATATAATTTATTCATTATCATTTTCCAATATATTCAGTTTCTAATAAAATAGATAATGTCCATTTTTTATAGATTCATTTCATTTAATATTTTATTTTTATAAATATATCTACTATTTTTTAAAAATTAAAAAATTAACCTATCATTGTATAATACTTAAAAGGAATGGATTTATTTTTAAGGGTAGGAACACAATAATATTTCATTAATACCTTGATTGATCATGTTATCATCTTGAGAATATCATCTCTAATTGATATTAAAGAAACCCACAATCCATTTGATGCTCATACATCACCCTTTCCATGAAAACCCTTAATTATTTACATGGTTTAATTATTTGGATGAAAATGTAAGGAGTATATGTACTATTTAATATGCAAAAATGGTATTATTACACATGATAATTAATAAACCACATGCTTCAATTTTTTATTGATTGTGTCTATTCATAAATTGGACATTATTTCCCATGAAAATTTGAAAACATTGTATTCCATACATAGTATTTGTTCTTCTTCTTATTGGATTAATGGTTCTCTAGAGATGAACGAATGATATAGTTCATTCACACATTTTCCTTGTTAATCAAATTCTGGTTCACTATAATAACTATGATTTTTCATGATTCATGCCTTCTAAAATATTTGGAATAAGATTAAGATTACTTAGAAGATTATTCTCAACATATCACATATTACAATTCACAATAAAATAATAGATTTTTTGGTAGTTAGGACATGATGAGATATTCCTACAATAAAAAATGGTTCTTAAACTCTAACATATCATAGAAACAAAAAGGTCCAATAAACATCACTAAATGATGTCTTGGGGACAGCAAATATCTTACCACACACTTTAACAGTGCATTGAATAATTGGTACCTCTCTAATCACACATCCTCATTGTAACACCATAATATTTTTAAATATGATAATTATAATAGATCACATAAGTGGTTTGAGTGACTGATTTTATCTTATGATAAATGCAACATTGAGTTTTTTAATAGATTTCACTACATGAAATTCCACAATTAGAATTCATTACATGAAACCCCAATATTTTTATTTTTGATAGTGTATAAAACTTTTACATCCAAATATAAGTGAATAATTATTTATATTTCCACCATAAACATTTCATTGGAATGGAATTTAAGAATAAGATATGATGAATAATTAATATATGGATTATAAAACTATATATATTTAATTACACAATGAGTAAATAATTATAAATTAAAACAAAACCCTTTTTAAAATAAGATGAAATTATTTCCCAACAAACTATTATAATGAAAAAAAGTAATATTTATATAAATAAATTCAGAAAACACTAATTTTGGAATATACTGAATGAATGTATATTAATTTCAATCTAATTATTAGCATTTTTCATATGTAATTTCCTTATAGGATATAAAATTAAAGTCAATTATATTCTTACAAATGTTTAGATTTTTATAATACACTATTCAACTATTTAATACGCATTTATCGTAAATATAATATTTAACAAATTATTAATTTATAAAAAAAATGATTTCATTTCTTGAATTGGTATATTACTTTTTTATAAATTAATTTTTTTTCAAAAAATATTAATTTTTTGTGATTATTGAAATATAATTATTTATATTAAAATAATTTTCTTTTAATTTTAATAGTTAACTAGAAAGTCCCATTATGAATCAAATATTTATTCAGGTACTTTATGATAATTTTATACCACTTAATTAATTTAAAACATATTACATTAATTTTGGTATATGATTTTTTGAATATAATAAAGTGGTCATCTAAAAAAAATACAATGTATAATGTTTTTCCATCATAATTATTCAAAATAATCCATATTGGTGGATAATTTAAATAATATTTATAGACTATCTAAAATTAAATATTAATTATGTTTCATAAAACATGTATTTTTCGACATTATTTTAATATTGAATAATATTTTCAAAAAAAATTAATCTTCTTATTAACTCATTGTGTCTTCATATCTCCATAATTAATACTAAAACGTTATTTTATAGTTATATTAATTAATTTTGTACAAATGGATTTTTTTAATGGAATCATAATAATTTATAATTTATAGTTATTCAAAATATATTTTTACCAATGTGATTAGTGAATATTGATAAAAATTAGTTACAAAAATTCTGGTAAGAATGTGTTTACGTAGAGATTAAACCTTAAAATTAAGGATTGAAATGACCTATAATCATTTAAAAATCCATTGGATGAAAATATTAATACAATATCCCTTCATGTATTGAGTCAATTTTCTTGTTACATCGTTATGACTGAAAAAAATTTAGGTTTTTCTCACCCATTAAAAAATTTACATGTGATCCACGAACCTCACCTCTATGATTCCACCACCAATAAACTCTTCATTAGACAATAAACCTCTTAGGTTCAGTTATAAAATTCTAAAATAACATTTCAACATAACTCCTATCATCTAGAATCTTTAAATTGGGAAAAATACATCAAACAACATCTCTTATAAGAATCCAAATGGAGAACCCTAAATATGATGTAATGTTAATCAAAGAACATTTTTTTAGAATTTCATTATCCATCAATTCATTTGTTATTTTATAATATTGATATAAATAATTCATTATGATCCATATAATTAGAATTATTTATGTTAGTTTTATTATCTATACCCATACACTTCCATCAAATGTGTTTTGAAATCATCAATCACTCATACATCAGACTACCGCCTCATGAAACAATGTCGTTCATTTCCATTTACAACTCTCAAGGTTGGGTATAATGATAAATATAAATATTGTATTTTGTATTTTTATTTTAATTATACATATGGAGTTATTATATCATTAATAAACCATTTTACATTACCTTCTATAATGATGAAAATAACATAAGTCTTGGGTATGTCAACCTACCACCCTGTAAAGATATGAGATTTGTTATTCACTATTGTGTTACCATGAAGAAATAAAGGAAAATAATATATTTATATATATACATAAACATATATGTGTGTGTGTGTGTGTGTTTGAAATGGATGAAATATATATGATAATAATAACATATTTTTCATTACTAAAATATATTCAATTATTTTTTATAAAATTTCGCTCATTAAAAAATGATAATGTCATTCATCAACGGGTGGAGTACCGCCTCCTCAATGTGATGTTATTACTTTTTCACTCACACATCCCATGAAATATATATATATATATATATGATTATATGATTAAATAATAATATATTTTTGATATTATTATCATTATTTAGATATCAAATAATATGTACAATATTTCAATTATGAGAATATAAAAATTTAAATGTTAGACATGTGTATGTTCGGCCTACTGTCTGAATGATAATAACATTAGTTTATATATATTAAACATATTTAATTATATAGCATAAAATTATATTTTATGTTCAAATATTATATATTTTTAATTATTAGTATTAATTATACAATGATACAATATAATATAAATAGTAATTATAACATTCATGATAACACAGACATTAGAAAACATGGAAATCAAGACATAGAACTATGAAAATAATGATGAATTTTTAAAAACCGGTAATAATAAATTATAAAATAATCATATGTGATATTATAAATATTAATATGGGCCATTTATATTTTAATAACATTCTTGAAAATAGTATACATAATTTTAAAATATTTTCACCCAAAAGGAAGCGTAAGGTAAGTGTTTTTATTGTCTTTATATTTTCTATGATATATATGCCATATTCATCTCTTATTTCTGTTGTGTATATATTGAAATAAATTTCTTTTACGATTAATATAATTAAATTTATTTGAATTTATATTTATATTTTATTACCTTAAAATAATAGGATTTATATTTACAATGTTACAAAAGAGGTAAGTTATTTATTTCACGATTTACCTTCACTAAAAAGTTTGTTATGTTATAAACTAAACATATATTATAATTTGTATATACTGGAAGATTTATATGTTATATCATGAATTTCATTATTTATAATGTCATTATATGTTTCAATTAATTTTATTCTTCCATGGAGATTACTATTGAGGGACATAAAATTACTAATAGTCCCTTTCTACAATCAAATTGTGTATCCATATTGTTAATGATTATAAAAAAAATGAAATATTATGTTACAACTATCCATAATTCTCATTTATTATCTTATAAAATTAGTTTCTTGTTATTTTCATGAAATTTTACCATTATTTGATTCCTCAATATTTAAATTGTTTGAAAAAGTATTTTCTTTAAAATGTTACATAATTTCTATTTTTGGAATTTAAATAAATTTTCATTAAAAAATCATGTTTTCTAAAAAATGTTTTTTATTTATTGTATCATATTAAACTGATTTATTTTAAATTTTTTCACATAGTTATAACTATTCATTAACAAATATTCAATGGAATAAATTTATTCGTTTCCTAACAAACAAACTTTTATATCCTTTAACCCTGAAAATGATATGTTTAATACGACAAGTATGTAATTATTCACAAACATGAAAATTATTTATTTGAAGAATTATTTTTTATATTAAATTGATATTTTTAATGATAAATTATTATCAAAATTATGGTTATTCTATGTTTTTTAAAAAATATCTTCATGAAAATTATTATCAAATGTTTTTATTGTTTTATAAGCTGGATTTCAATATTAAATTGATATTTCACCAAGATTAATATTTATTGTATTTTAATAGAATATTCATTATCAAATATTCAATTAAATTTTATACTTATGATCCATTGGGGATATTTTTTAATGAATCCATCCACATTCCTTATCTAGATTGATTAAATAAATTACAGTGATATTTTTATGCAATTTATTTTTTCTACAATTTAATAATGGTTTAATGTAATTATAATTGAACCCGTTCTTTTTTCCGAGTTTAATAATGATTCAAGGATATTTTTGTGATACTGATATTTTTATTTGTTTTAATAATTATTCAATATTACTAAAATGAAACCCTATTCATTTCTATTGGGGTAATAATTATATAAAATAATAATTATACCTCTGGGAGTTTTATTTTGAATGATCATTGTAATTTATTCATGTTATATTTATTATACCTCATATATTATTGTAATTTCCTGATTTAATTTGGTCAGCACACTACTATTTATACAATGGTGTGCCCAAAATTGCATTAGGTAATGTTATTCTAACTTCTATGATAGGGTGGACGAGATAGCACAACGTGGTCGTGTTATAGATTATACAATGTGTGTTCATTGATAGTGACCCAAAATATTTATTGTTGATTATGCAGTTAGTTTCCCATATGGTTAAATCAATTAAAATGGTTATGAATGGGTTTTAAAAATATCATTAACCATGATTCCAAAAATGGTTTTAAATTATTTTTCTGAGTTATCAATTTTTTGATGACAGGGATTTACATCACATGACTTGTGATTATTTATTATAATATATATTTTTTAATCTTTGTTTTCATATTTGATAATAAAATGATTTATTTGTATGATTTATTTTTTAATTTCACATTCCATGTTATATTTTCAACATATTGATATTTTATTCTTATTCAAATTAATAAAATTAAATTTAAAATTGTTATTTTTCGCCATAAATATAATTTTATCTCACCCTTATTATGTTTTCCTCCTCATTAGTTATAACAAACTTATTTTATGAATTTCAATTCAAAGGAATTTTATATCGATTATATTTATGATCAACTATGAAATAAGAATATTTAGGTGTAACACATGACGATATTTATCATTATGAATCAGTTGTTTACAAACCTAAGATGATATGAGTTGGTTATAATTATAAAAAATAGATAACCTAAAATTTTCCATTTGAGAATAAGAGAAAATATATATCATTTAGATTTTTTTTTTCTTTTGCCAAAATTGGGTCACCTTATTCTAGAAAAAATCCATTACATTAATGATTTTGAATTTTTCATCAGATCTATGAGTGCAGATTAAAGACCGTTGTAGTTGGTATCAGATCCTGATTTAGACATCATTAAAGGTTTTGATGTTTTCATGTGAGGTTAATAACTGATTTAATAGATAACATAATAATCTGAAAATATTATGGAGGATCAAATGTTTAATGTCTTTGACAACCTATTATATTTATAAGAGATGGGATAATAAATTTATTACTAAATTATTTAGAGATATTTTATTATGTTTGTGTTTTTAAAACATCAAGTAACAACATGATATTTAGTAATGTGGTGAATTAATTTTTCATTTTTAAAGAGATAATTCACAATAGGAATACCCTATGATAACATATCCCATATAGTAAGGCCACATGGCATCAAAATATTAATTAGAGAAGACAAGGTTTTTTATACTAATGGCCTACATGACGTTCCAGTCACTATTGCATTTTTAATAGTATCATTTATGGTTATAATGGAATCATATGAGTTTTTATTTCTAGAATAACATTTTACACTCCATTGATTAAATTATTATAAATTCATTATAATAGTAGTTATTGAAATATAGTGATCATGTGTTTGTTGAATTTGATGGGTAGTTAATTTTGAATTGATTTAGTGTTAAAAATGGGTATTGCTGCTATATTTTTAATATAATTATATCTTATTCTTGTTTATGATTTTTGGAATTATCATTAAATGTGAAAACGGTATTGGCTTTTGATAATGTCTAATGACAGAGGAATAAATTTTTACCATCAATATAGTTAGTGGTTAAGTAAAATTATATTTTTGTGCTTCTGACATGAATGATTTTTCTTGAAAATATATCAAATGATAAAATGATGATATTGTGTTGAAAATTGATTAATGGTTAATATTTTGCAAATATAGTATGTATATTTCAATTTTATCTTTTTCTAGACAGTAATAGAATTTCTGAAAAATAAGAAAATGATCATGAAAACACTATTATCCCACTCCCTTCAATTCTATTTATCCAATGGACTTTTTTAATCATTATAAATTTATTTTTTATACGTTTTTAACATTCCATGATCATTCAAATTATATAGATCAATATCCAAAATCACTCTCTACTATTATTTATGAAATTCCATCATTCCCACATATGTTCCCATATTAGAAAATCTAATTATGTTGTTTCTAGATGACATTGTGAAATCGTATTATCCCATATTAAAATGAAGATTTATTAATGCTTTTATGATTTGGGATTATAAGAAAAAAATTATCAGTGTCTAACCTTTGATTAAAAAGATTAATTTCAAAATGTGAGGCCATAATATATAAAGGGGGTATGACGTAACACCTCTAGATTTTAAAAGGAGACAAATTATATTTGATAGAATAATTGTAATACTAGAATAATTTTTTCTTATGATGTACACAAAGACATGTTTCATTAATACATTGTATTACATGAAATACCCTTGTCAGATTGTATTACACATAACCCTATGAATTTTATGTTAAATAGCATATTCAACACACAAATACCATAAATAGAAACCACAATGTATATATTACCATAAAAACCTAGACATTTCAATGTTATATAATAATAGGATGAACTGAATGATAAAAATTCAACCTAAAACAATTAGCCAATGAATTATTTTATTACCAAATAATTATAAATTAATTTAGAAAAAATTTTATTATTAAAGGGATTCACTTTTTAAAATGGTATATTAATGTTAAAAATATTATTTAATTATAATAAAATTTTACAAATCACAATATTTGTTTTATATAAATGAATTTATATAAAAATAATCATTATAATATTTAAGATTAATCCTATTTATTTTAATAAAATGATTCAAAAAATTTATACATAAAAATATATATTTTTCGATGAAATTCTGTTTTGGATTTTAATTTAGTAATATTATTTGGTTTAATAACATGTTTTCCTAATAAATATTTTATAATGAATATTTTTTTACATTTTAATTAATTAAATTATTCCATAATTGAAATTATTTTTATTACAATTGATGAAAATTCAAATGTTAATATTAATTAAGAATCAGAGAGTGATTATTAATTTTCATAGAGTGAATATAGAATCATCATTTTCTAAAAAAAAAAATTTCAAAAAAATAACATGTCTTGTAGAATAAGATAGATTATTATTATATAAAAATTTAAACTTATGTGTGTTTCACATGGAAAATTTATTCCATATTTTTAATAAATATAATTTCTAATTTTATATATGTATTAAATAAATTATGACCTAATTCTGTAGTGAGAACAGTTTAAATTTAATAACAGAAATGAAAACAAAAATGAGTTCATATAGTGGATAAAATTTAATAATTAATGTAAATATAACATAAAAACTTTTTTAGTACCATTATCAAGAAGTATATGGTCCTCATAAATTATATATTCAATTTTAGAGAATTATTAGATCCTAGAAACATGTATAAAACATGCATGGTAGAAACTCTTTCAATGATATTTCAAGTATGCCCCTCACATAACATTCAAAAACCCAGCACCAATCCACCGTTCATTAAATAGTCACACCTATTTTGTTATTTAAATTCATGAAGAAAATAGCTTCTCAACATACCTCAAATCATCCAAGAAACAATACATTTTAAATAAATCCAACCACGTATGTCCTTTGTTGAAAACCTACAGGAGAGAACTGGATATTATGTAACATAGATCAATGACTGTTCATTGGTTTATATCCTTATCAAATTTTTATTTTGTATTATATCATTAATTTATAATATATTTATTACCATTTGCATACATTGATTTTTCTATGTTATGGATTTGACCTACACTTACATACAGATTTGTGATATGTGTTATGAAATCATTCTTCATGTGCCTGGAAAACAACCACCTCTTGAAATGATGTCATTATATTTTCCCATTACTCATTCCCATATATTGGTTTAATTATGGATATAATGTAAATATATGATATTTATTAAAAAATAAATCCACTCTAATAAATATATAATGTATAACCTTTTACTCACTATTCTGTAAGGGATATTATTAGATTACACTTTTGTAATGTAGACTGCAGCCGTATAAATTGATGTAATTGGTTTTTCACTAATGAATTATATATATCCTAAAAACGGTAAAAATGATAAATAGATGATATATATATATAATATTATATATTCATAAAATTATTAACATTTAGAGACCCAATATTTACATACATAGACATTACAATACTTATAGGGAATACCTAATACATATAAAAAATAGTCGCCCAAAGGCCGTATTAGTTTAGGGTCTTTTGATACTCAGAACAAAATCTTCTAATCCTGGTGAATTATTTTCAACATAAATCATATTGATATTAACATTTTTTAAATACCCAAATAATTTAGTTATATCCTAGGGAAAAGAAAAAATAGAAGGTTTGAGCTCAAATTCTTAGCAATGGTAAACATGAAAAACATAAAACAAACCATAAATATTTTAACATAAAATCATATACATAAAAATTAATCATCAAAATACAGAGAAATTAAAAAAATCATGGAAGTGTGTCATGGATAATAGAAGTATAATTAACCATAAAAGAATATAATTTGAATAAAAAATGTAATTTTGTAAAACATGTATTCAAATATTATTATTTCCATAAAATCCAAGGGATTTCTTCCACGACCATCACAATGGACGAAGTCCATTACTAAACCAAAATTGCATTCCATTCCAACCCTATATTACTAAATCATATTTAGTTTACATTACATCCATGTCTATCTAATGAGATTTAAATCATTAACCAATTCATTGGATGGAGATATATGTACCACCCATCTCATAATTAAATCATACTTATGTGTGACACAATATAAACATAAATCATTCCTCATAACACAATAAATAAAATTGGTTTAATAAACATCATCCCATCATAAAATAATCCATATAAAACAATGTATATCATTTTATAATAATCAAAATCAACCTGTATAAACAGATACATTATACATGAAATGAAACCATATTAAACAATTTAATCTTGGATTGAATATATTTTTGATAAAACACTTGAAATTAATTCTTGGGAAAATATCTTTTATTCTACAAAATAATTTACATTTCTAAATATTTCATGAAAATTTGTAATAAAGTAATTTTTTAGAAAAAAATATTGTAATTTATAACATGAATCTTCATGGAAATAAGTCCATAAGAAATCGTAAAAATATGTTCATGCCCTATATGATTAAAAATAATTTTCACATACTTTTGTGGGGAAAATGCAAATGTTTCTCTTACCGAAAAAATTACATTCATATAATTTAATAAAAATTCAACAATGGGTAAAATTGGATTTAAAAAATAGTTGTAGGATATAAATAATATTACATATTTATGAAACATGGATGTGGATGATAAATATGCCCTAGTAAATACTTCAGTATAAACAATATCGAATAAAAATGAGATTGTGAGATTTTATCTTACCTTTGGTATGATATGCTTTGTACATATCTGAACATCCTATATAATTATTTAAATAATTTTATTGACATATTATAGAATCATTTTCATTTTTATGATATAATATATATAGTCATATTTTTTACTGTTTGTTAGTAACATTTCATTGTTAGTCGTTATTCCGGTGTCAACGACTTTTTATTTTCCAGCATGTTTTGTCGAATAAAACATATTCATATTTTTAGGATGTATTTTTATCATTAACATAATGATATAAGTATAATATATATCATATTTATTCAGTTAATTAAATTTAATAATCATTATTCAATGATGATCATATAGAACAAATCACATCACATCGTGGATACGGTAGGCCAGACGTACGAACAAGCGATAGTATAATTCCCATGATTATGGAATTGTATTGATGTTTTTGGTGTATAATTTTTCAGAATAAATTTAATTTTACAATAATAATATATAGTTATTTATTCTATCATTATACACATCCATCTATATTGGTGATGAATAATAGATTACACAACATTTTGGGGACAGTAGGTCGTACTTACGCACGTGTAGTAATTTCATTTTTCATATGATGGATAGAAGATTGAATATGGTTGTTACAAATTCATAATAATATATCAGTATAAATGTGATACTTTAGTTATAACTTAATTATGAAACAACTCATATAGAGGAAGTAGACGAAGAAATAAGTTTGAATGAATTGGTAAATGAAATTAACTCTTCTTTGATGTGCCTCTTATAAACCTCCTCTTTGCTGACAAAAGAGGGTCTTTGAAGAATACCAAGACATGTTGTATGTTTTTATGGAATATGATAATGTATATATATAGGTTTTGGCTGAGTATGAAGGCTCAACATTCAGTGAAGAGGATATGGGCTTTTGGAATGCTCAAAAATATTCATTTATAATAAAATCAAACCCCACATTAAAACCACGAAAATGATTCAAAATCGAATATGTGATGAGATAGGGCGGTAATATAATAATAAAATAATATGTTTACATGTTTTTATTTTATTTGAAACCATATCATTTTTATTTAACTTTATTAAATATATTTAATATTATTTTAGATAATAATTTTTTAAATTTTAAATGGTTATAAATACTTACAAAAGTGTTGTGAATTTTCCATAATTAGATACATAATAAAATTATAGATAAAATAATTTTCAATTTGTAATTTTAAAATATTTTTTTGATTTTTAATAAATTTAATAATATGTCATTTTTATAAAATACCAATAGTGTCAATTTTTACAATATTCATTTATTTGAATTGAAATAAAATCCAAACATAAAATAGATAAAAAAATATTTAATAGATTCATATATTGTATTATTCATTATTAAAATTAGTTAATCACATTAATTATTTTATGTAATATTTATTTTAATTTTTCTAAAACCATTTATTTGATATTTATCGTAATAAAATAATTGCTACTTCAATTTTTTATAATTATTTAATATAAATATATGATGCATAAAAATTAAAAACAAATCATGATGAAGATAAATCTCATATATTTTATAATAATAATTTTATTCTAATTTATCTTCCAAAAAAACCAACTTTTAAAATGATATCTTTATAAAATTATGAAGCTTACAACATTGACATCATTTAACATAAAATAATATAAGTGTCATAATCTCTTTTATAATAATCCAAATGTTCAAAATGTCGACACATGGATTATTATGGATTATTTATACTACAAAAATAATAGTTGTTAATGTTATTAGGCTTTTTGATCGGTATTATTATTTTAATAAAAACTATATTATTGATTTTCCACTAAATAAATAATTTATGCATCGTTAATGTATAATCAATTAAGGTAACTATATATTTTAGAAATATTACAAATAAATTACCATGATAATGAAACCCATATTATCCTTTAAATTAATATTTATAATTTAATTTATATTTTTTAAAAACTTATATTAAATTTATTCTAATTATTATTGATTGAGTGAGTCATATTCCACTTTTCATTAAATAAAATAAATTAAATGTATTAATCTCATCAGAATGTGTTCCAATAGATACCATTTAGACTGAATTATATTTAAATATGAAATATAATCATCATATTATATTATTAAATTTGTTAGAGTAATTTTATAATATTATTTTTACCCTTAATTACACGATTGTCCTTTAAGTGTGGTAAATAAAATTTACCCTAGTAACTATTCATTGTGGACAAAAATAAAATTATCCAATTAACATTAATTATACATTCTGATTCCAAATATGGAATAAATTTTTCCAAAATCTTGACACAGATGTTGCAGTAATTAATTTAAAATTAATCCTGTTCATTAATTGAAAAAATGGGTTTTAAAAGTTAAAAAATTGAAAAATATTGAAATATTTTTACCTGTGAATTGAATGTAAAATTAATTATAATGAACTAAATTATATAAAATTGAAAAAAATTATTGTATTCATAATTTAATATCATTAAATATTATAATTTAACCATTTAAATTTTCTCAATTATAAAAGATGTTTTTAAATAAAGTTTAGAATATTATTTGTATTCATCAAAATATGAAATCTATCAAAAAAATATCCAAAAAATATCCAAAATAAAATTCTTTATCCTGATTCAAAATATAGTGTTTATTTGGTCAAAATCTACTTATAAAATTGTCAAAAATTAGAGTGGAAAATGTTGGAAAACTAAATTTTTCTAAAATAATTCTTTTATCATAAAAATGGATTTTCATCTCATTCCATGTTCTAGAAAATGTTTAACATGAATCATAATGTTATTAAATTCAAAATGTTCTTAATAATAATTATAATGGTTTGTTTTTAATAATATTATCATAATGTATTTTGTTTAGTGAAACTCTGTATTGCATACCACGCATGCTATCAAGGAAGGTTGCTCTACCATGTTACACAAGCCAAGTAAGTGTTGCTTGTATTGAAAGCATCAATAGTAGTATGGTATAATATAATCCCATCATTGTTATTTTATTTATTGAAAAAAAATATATCCTCAATGTAACATAAAATAAATTATATAAAACAATCTTGAAATCATGTTCGACACAAGCCTAGAATAGTGTTCTATATATTGCGAGCCAATACCGTGTTGCATATAAGACAAGATAATCAAGGGGTTTCATTAAATAAAATACATTAAAGAAATTAAAGATAATTTTTAGTACCCTCATTTCCTGGTATGTAACCCTTACATGATGCTTTTTTTGGTCTTAATAGTTAAGAGTGACGTATGGGGGAGTTAGGAGATCCAAGAGTGAAGTTTGAAGAAAAGGGGAAGGCGCACGGGCGGCGCACTGTATGTCTAACCGTATGGCCAAACCATGAGTGGTTGAATGAGGAGGTAGTGTCTTCTGCACGGTCATCACACGGTTATGGTAACCCTTGAGATGAGGTCATGCGATAAGGGTGGCTGAGGCAGGAGCCAACACATAGTTTGCGCACGATTTGTCAAACCGTTCGATCACATTAAATTAGATCCTTAAATTGTGGATATAACTTGTTTCTCCTCTAATTTCGTCATTAAAGCTCTTAATCAACCCTAACTCGGGATTTAGTATCTCCTAAGGTCAATGAGGGTTCACCTATCATTTTGGAGGTGATCCGAAGGCTTCTTTTAGTGAATCGAAGACTGATTCTTGAGTTATGTGATCATTCTCCTTCATTCTTGAATGATTTCTTAGATCTACTTATATCTACTTCTCCCTTTCTCACAGTTTCATATATATATGCCCATTATGGGTATATTTAAGTGTTTGGATGCCAAATATGACAATATTTGGTGTTTGTTGTGTTAGGAGAAGTGATCCAAGGAGGGTTTTGGAGATTTGACATGTTGTTCATGAGCGTTCTTCATCCGTTTCTTGGTTTCACCTTTTTAATGAGGTAGGTGGATTCACTCTCGACTCCTCTTGTTAGAACTGTTTGGGGTAGTTTCAAATTTTTTATTTTAATGTAATTGATTGCGAAAGGCATGGAATGATCTTCATTAGTGATGATTTATGCTTTTGATGAAATTGTGAAATCATGGTGAATTGTGTTCAAAGTGACTTGGCTATTTGAATTTAAAATGTTGATATTAAATTATTAAATTTCTGAAATTGTAAATGGTTTGATGAGAAATGGGTTTTCAATAAAAAAGTTGTTTTATTGAAATGGTTTTGATGGATCTGGTTTTCACGAAAAAGGCAGATTCATTGAAATCGTTTGAATTGTTTGATCTCACTTGGTTTGGATGGAAAAATGGTTTTCAATAAAAGGTGTTTTATTGAATGGATGGTTTGAAATGATTGTTGGGAATGGGTGGTGTGTCTTCAAATTTCATGTACAAGGCTTGGTTGAAATAGGCCCTTGTGCTCATTGTCAATCATTTAATGGCATGTGGTAACTATATTTATAAGGCTTGGTTGAAATATGACCTTGTGCTCGGTGCCAATGGTGTAATGTCACATGGGAAGTAATTACATTGTGACTACTTGAATGATCGATGAGAAACCGTACATGAGTATGGAACTGTCAAAACGACGCATGCATGGTTGATTTCACGGGTTTGTGAAAAGGATGGGTATGCCAAAATGGGATGTTTGTGAAATGGTTTGAAATTTTTTTTTGTTATTTTTTTGTAAAATAACACATTGAAAAAGCCAGTTTAAATTGAACTTTTATGCTTTTAAGCATGGATGGTTTTTCAAAACTAAGTTATATTTAGTTATAAACTACTTTGGTGAAAATGTTTTAAATAAAGTATTTTTATATAAATGTGGATAACTTTTCTATCCTAGTAGTGCGAGTAGGAAAATCATTGGGGAAAACCTACATAGTTTTATACTCACCCCTACTCTAGCACATCGGTGCTTTATTAGATGTCGTATTCCAAGACATGGGTAAAGGAAAATCATGTCATTACTAATTTCTAGTGGTGATGTTTGGGAGATGTCATGGATTGTGGAGCTTGTGGACCACTGAGTGTTGCTATCTTTCGAGAGTCTTGTGTTTTTCTTCCACTGTGTATTTTGATGATTGGTTTGGTATTCCACTGTTATGTACTTTGTTGTGGTATAACATAAATGAAGTTGTTTTTTGGTCCTTCATTTGTTCATTCATCATATATTGAATGATTATTGTATGGGTTTATTTCATAAAGGGTAAATCATCCCCCACATATGCTTGAGAACCTTTAGCATTTATTGCCAGCCTTTGGTGTCTTGGGGATGTCTCTTATGGCCTAGTAACGACTCGTTCCACTCTCAAGACAACGAGAATTGGTGGGTCATTACAAATGGTATCAGCTTGCTCTGTCCTTGCAAAACAAGTACTCATCGATGTTCTTGGTCTTCAAGTTGAAATTCCTTCTTGTCTATTCCTTTGGTTAAAATCATAGACATGAGTAGTATTGTCGGAACATGAAAGGTATAGCATAAAAGGACAAAGCTAAAATGTTTATTCTTAACATCAAGTTACTAGGGTGTTGGTCAAATAAGTGTTTTGGATACACTTCTAGAATTTTGAAAATCTCATTTTTTATGGGTTTATCCAATGATAGGAGCATGAAATTAATTGTAGAGGAATGAATTCCCAATAAAATTTCATATCTCATTGTGAGGAAGGGGAAAGAATTTTGTGAAGGTGATAATTTTTAAAAAATTCAGAAATTGTTTTCAACTGAAAGTCCTTGAAAACAGGGTATTTGGTGTATTTTGAAAATGGACTAATTTTCAAAAATTAAGTTGAATGTCTTCAAAAATTGTTGAACATGGAAAATGGTTTTTTGAGAATAATATTGTGATAGTTGATATGATAGAATTTTAAATACTAATCCAACAGTTATTAGTGTGTGAGATTGACATAGATTGTTGTTGGTTTAGAAAATGGCACCAGGTATGGGTCATTGAACCCAACATGAAGAAGCTGTGGAGTAAGTGGTTGCACCTGAACCACATATGAACCTCGAGCTAGATCAGAGTATTGTCCAATCATTTCAAGCTGTGGATACCGGGAACCAGAGGAATGAGCCAGGACATGTGGATCATACCATCTAGTTAATGAAACAGAATCCACCAAATATTAGGGTGATGCTGATCCCGAGAAGGCATAGGTGTAGCTAGGAAGGATGAATCGTATATTCGATTTCATCGTCACACCAGTGGAGATGAAAGTAATGCTTGAGACGTTTATGCTCTAGTATCTTTCAGGTCAGTATAGGAATTTAGCGGTGCACGCTAAATTGGATGATGACCTTAGATGGGAGGATTTTGAAGAATTGCTCAACAAAAAATTCTATACTCACACGTTCAAGATCCAGAAAACGACGGACATCTTCATCTTGAAACAAGTGATCCTCTCTATCACAGAGTATGCGACTATGTTCATAAATAAAGTCTGTTTTTCACTAGAGGTTGCAGCAGGTGCTTCTTTGAAGGAATGCATCTTTGAATCGGGGATAAAGCAGGAGATTCAATTGAATATTGCGGTTCCCGGTATTATGGATTATACAGAGATGGTGAATAGAGCAACGATTGATGAATGTGATATCTTCTGATCGATAGGAGGAGGAATGATGATACCCATAGAAATGGGAGGAAACTCCAATGCTGGAAACAAGCAGAAGAGGGACACCTACTTCCAAGGTGGGAGTGTGAATCAGAACCAGACAATGGGATCAGTCAACCTTCCTCCATGACCCTAGAGCAGAGTAGGTTGTTTTCAATGTGGTTCGACTGATCAAATGAAACGACAATGTACAACACCAACTAGATCATTCCCCAATTGCAAGAATATGTGGAATCTACATTAATATTGTATAAATTCTCTAAGGATGGGTGCACATGACACTTTCCAATCATCAGAAGCATCGTATGCTTCAACAGGGCAAGGACAGCAAAATCAGTCCCACTAGTAGAACAGAGCTAGTTATGGTGATTATAGAAATACAACGACTCCATGGGTAGGGCAATTTCAACAAGGTAATGAGAAGCAATTTGCATCAACAAAGCAATTGTTTAGACCGAGCAGATGACGGTCGATGATCAGGATGGACCATCTACGGTGATAGGTACGATAATTTTGAAATCTACCCTCATGTAAGTGTTGTTAGATACCAGATCATCACATTCATTTATTTCTTCTCGTATTGCTGATTTTCGGAACTTAAAACTGGAAATGATTCCTTCTCCCATGAAACTACAAACTCCTCTTAGTGAAGGAGAATGTCAAGCCTTTGTGAGTAGAGCATGTGTTATAACTGTTGATGGAGCTAATCTGAAGTGGTATTTCTATATATTGGATATGGATGTCTATGATGTAATCCTGGGTATGGATTGTTTGACAAGGTTTAAGGCTCACATAAATTGTATTATGAGAACATGTAGTTTCATGACAAAGGACGGCATGAAGCATGTCTTCAGAGAATAGAGAATAACAAAGAAAGGTACAAAAGCATGATGGCACAAATGGTTGGAATGATCTCTTACCAATTAGAATCAATGACTATGGAATCATTGGAAGAGAGTTAGGAAAATAGTTTACCATCATCGGTGTATCAATTTCCTAATGTTTTTCCAGAAAACTTCTCAGGATTACCACTTATAAGAGAAGTGGAGTTTATGATTGATCTCCTTCCCAGGACTAGTCCTATCTCACTTATATCTTATAGGATTGCACTAATGGAGTTAATGTAATTGAATGTGCAGTTAGAGAAGCTGGAAATAAGGGGTTTAATTCACCCAGGTGTGTCTCCATGGGCAGCACCAGTTTTGTTCATGAAGAATGAAGATGGAACTCTTCGGTTGTGTGTTGATTATCATATGCTTAACTAAGTTATGATAAAGAAAAGATATCCACTTCCATGCATGG
Source organism: Viscum album (assembly GCA_963277665.1). Classification (NCBI taxonomy): domain Eukaryota; kingdom Viridiplantae; phylum Streptophyta; class Magnoliopsida; order Santalales; family Viscaceae; genus Viscum; species Viscum album. The sequence goes on along the minus strand of OY728147.1, from coordinate 475,317,453 downwards.
ATGATCTGTTCGATCAATTAAGGGGAGCTAAGTGGTTCTCCAAGATTGACTTGTGATCAGGATATCACCAATTGCGAGTTCGGAAGGAGGATATTCCAAAGACATATTTTAGAAGAAGATATGACCACTACAAAAATGTAGTCATGCCTTTTGGTCTAATGAATGCACCAGTGGTCTTCATGTCTTTGCTGAATAAAAAATTTCCGCAATATCTGGATTCTTTTGTTGTGGTTTTTGTGGAAAACATATTGGTGTATTCAAGAACAAGGGCTGAGCATGAGCAACACTTGGTGATAGTGTTCGAAATTTTTAGAGACCATCAGTTGTATTCCAAATTATCAATGTGCGAATTTTGGATACAATAGGAACATTTTCTAGGACAAGATGTTTCTATGAGTGGTGTTTCAATGGATCTATAAAAGATCGATGTTGTTCTTTCTTGGAAACCGCCGAAGAATATCTTTGAAATGCGATGTTTTATTTGTCTAGCTTGTTACTACCGACGCTTCCTGCTTGATTTATCACGACTATCCTAACCAATTATTTCTCTTAAAAAGAATATTTCTCCATTAAAATGGATATAAGTATGTCAGAAGTCTTTCCAGGAACTGATACTTTGTCTTACATCGGCAACTATCCGGATCATGCTAGAATCAGGACAGGGATATGTGGTGTATTGTGATGCTTCGGGAATAGGGTTGTGTTGTGTTTACCGAAATTCTTCCTTTTCTTACATAAATATTACATCATTTCAAAGATAGAAAACATAATAGTATTTCAAAAAGGGGGTCCAAAGGTTTCGTGTCTTGGACAAACTAGAACCACACATAACAAATACAACATCAAGCATAATCATTTATTTTATTTCATATTATATAGCTTATTATTGGAACTTTTCCTCTATTTATTACATTAAGACATGTGAGGATATACATCAAAGGGTTCTGCTAGAAGCCCAGTAAAAGGATTGATAAGAAAAATATATCATGTGGTGAGCATAATAATAACATAGACAAAAGTTCTTGACCATGAGAGGAGCATAAATAAAAGTCTTGAAATGTGGAAATACATAAAAATGAAACATCATGTCTTAGTGGTTAACTACCACACTACATGTGAACCCAGCTAGCATCTTGCTCACACATCATATCACATTTACTCATGAGATTAATCACTTTACCCAATGCAATGGAGCCCTGTATAATTCCGGGTGCACTTTTCACATAATAACATTATCATCATCATGCTTGACAAATAGAACACATATAAAAAATATACATAACTAACCCATGTAATGGAATGGGTTTCTTCTCATTATAACACATTCATAAGCATTGGGTTCACAAAAGAAAGAGGTAATATCAAACATGTTACATGAACCGTCCACTTTGAGTGAGAAGTAAAAGCGGTGTTCTTAAAAGAAGAGTTCTTTTGGAAAACATTTTGTTTGACGAAAAAACCAGTGACAAATATTTATATCCCAGAAATTTTTATAAAATTTGGAAAAATTGATCTTTAAAGAGTAACTATATAGAAAGGGAGTTAAAGAGGGATAACCGAAGGAAGAAAATTGGGTTCGATATTTCCCCTTACCTTTTATCTGAATTCTTTCTTCCCTTTAATGTCCTTTATAATGAAATTATATTCATTAATTAGAAATAAAAAACCTTTTGTACATTAATATGGTTAATTATGGTTTCATTATATGTTTTCATGTGCCTTTGGATGAGTTATAGAGTTTTAAAACATTATTCGGGATTGTTTGTTTTTATGGTTTTCTTGAGTGGTTCACTTGTATTCTTAAATTGATGTTTAGGTAGAACATGATTAAACATCCATAAATGATATTACATGACATTAATGATATTACAAGAGTTTTTGGGATCTTAAAATTAATTATATTAGATACATGTGGATGAATCATTAGATAAGAATTAAATGATGGTTATTTGGGTCAATTTGTGCGCTTTTTCGACCACAATGAACATGTTTTAACTTATACCTTAGTAATATGGAATTAGATTATTTATAGAACTTTAAATAGAAAATAATACATATAACATATTATGGTCCAATGATAATAATGATATCATGGCCAGATCTGATGGTAAAAATGGAAAAGAAAGCATGTTGTTCTTTAGGATAATAAATTAACACCTCAAAAACAATGTTCTCTTTAATAAAATATATGGAAGAGGGAAATGGGGTTGGATGATATAATATCCCATTAGAATCATAAAATTAAATTATATGTATAATAATGGATTTATAGTACAATTTTGATGATGATAGGTGGTGAGAGATCAAGAAATGAACTTGAACTTGAAATGAAATTAAAGGAGAAGAGGGAGGGAAATTACATCTTGGATCCATCTCTTGAGAACCTCTTTAATTGCCTACGAATGGTCTTTTGATGAGGCTATAAGCTCTTGGAAGTGGGGGAGGGACCATTGAAGTTTTTTTGGTAGAGTTTAGGGAATTAATGGAGCTTGAGAGGTGTGAGGAAATATGGGTGTGAATGGTGGCGTTTATAGTGGCGGGGAGAGGGGTTTACTTAATATAAAATTCATTAGTTTATTAATTTCCACCAAGAAAAGTAATAGTGAGTCTTGAATGACCAATAATAGTAATATTATCATGTGATCACGAACCATGTGGTATTACATCAGTAGAGCACCATCGATGACTCAATTAAACAATTATTTAGCATTTATTGTTAATTTTCGGATTCTACTATTCATCAAAAATTCATGTACCTCAGAAAAATCCAAAAAATTACCCAAAACATTTATAAACATGTAGAATCCAAAAATGAAGACAAGTTTTATGAAATAATTATATAAATATTAATAATTTAATATTTAATTAAAATAATAATTTATATAAAAAATAGTTTTTATGATTAAAACTGATATTATAGTTCTTTCAAAAATTACATAGGGTCTTATCAAATTATCTAAAAAATATAATACATTGATTCAATAATTAATGAATATATTTTAGGGAAATATATTTTCTTTTAAATTAGTTAATTTATTAAAAATTAATTATTTATAAATCACTAAATTCGAAAATGTTTACTAAGGTCAAACTTGCACATTCTAAGATGTCTAAATTTTATTCAATTATTCAAATGTAATGTTACTATTATGATTGATGATTTACTATTCATAAGTGTTATATTAATTTTCATAAGGTTATTTTACACTTCATAAGGGTAGGTCACTATTCACCAAAAATTATTTTTGTTTCATTAGACTCCAAAAAACATCTTGAACACAACTGTGTATGTCAGATTTTCAAAATTCCAAACACATAAGTAAAAAAATTATTTTTAAAGGTAACTTATCACTTAGTAGTTCAATATCATGTGTATTCATGTTATTTTATGATATAAATAATAGAAGGGAATTTCCACTAAAAAACATTGGGTCGTTACATTCTTACACCCCTTAACAAATTTCACCCCCGAAATATAACATTACACAAACGGCTGAGGTTGTTTCTCCTTCATTGCCTCTTCTGGTTCCCGAGTTGCTTCATAAATCTTATGGCTCCTCCAAAACACTTTGAAAAAATGTGTGGTCTTGTTGCATATAACCTTATCAATCTGATCCAGAATTTTTACTGGATACTCCTCATAGGAGAGATCATCTTACAGCTGCACCACCACTGAGTTTAGTACATGTGAGGGGTCTGGTATGTATTTCCTAAGTAGTGATACATGAAACACATCATGAACAAGATCCATATTTGTTGTAAATGCATGACAATATGCCACGACTTCTATGTAGTCAAGGATCTCAACTGTGCCAATATACATTGGGATTAACATCCCATTCTTCCCGAAATGCATAACTCTCTTCCATGGAGATATTCAAAGGAAGACTATATCTCTAACGTCGAACTCCAAGTCCCTTCAACGGTTGTCATCATAGCTGTTTTTCCGACATTGAGCAGCTTTGATGTGTTTCTAGGTGACCTGAACTTTTTCTGTAATATCTTGAACAAGATCAGGTCCATGTAGCTTTCTTTCTCCAAATTCTTCCCAATAGGTTGGAGTTCTACATCACTTCCCATAAAGAGATTCATATGGAGCCATATGGCTACTCGAGTGGAAGCTATTGTTGTATTAGAACTCAACCAATGGGAGATGCTAATCCAAACCACCTTTGAATTCAAGAGAGCATTCTCTTAGCATATCATCAAGAGTTTGACTAGTCCTTTAAGATTGGCCAACATTTTGGCTATGATTGGCCGTGATGAAATTTAATTTAGTACTCAATGCATGTTGAAGGCTCCTCCAGAATTTATATGTGAACTTTGGATCATGGTCAGAGACAATTTATAGTGGAACACCATGCACTCTCACCATATCCTTAACATATACCATTGCATGTTTTTCAAGAGAGAGATCTTCCTGAATAGCGATAAAATGGACAGTCTTGGTGAGTCGGTCAACCACAACTCATATCGTATGATTTCCCTTTGACATGTTTGGGAGACCTGTGACAGTGTCCATAATAACATCTTCATATTTCCACATGGGTATAGGCTATGGTTGCATCATACATTTGGACTTTTGTTGCATGGAATTAACTTGCTGGCATACCAAGAACATTGATATATATTCCGCAATCCACTTATTCTTGTTATCCCACATATGTGTTCTCAGAGATCACGGTACATCATGGTACTCCCAAGATGGATAGGGAATGTTGAGTTAATTTCATTATCCAAAAGCTCTTACTTTATCTCGGGTGATGAAGGCACATAATGTCGGGTTCCAAACCAAATCACACCATCATCATCGATATGGAACTCTTGCAGCTTCCCTTCCATTACTGCATTCACCCTCTTTTGTATCTCCACATCATCCCTCTGTGCTTCCTTAATCTTATCCTTGATAGATGTTTGCACAATAATTTGGGAAAGGTAGGATATATCATTTTCCCTTATGATTTATAAATCCATCCTTTTCATTTCTAAGAAGATAGTGTCTTTATCAATCTATAACATGGATTGAGTAGCATGTTCTTTTTTGTTTAGTGCATCAGATACCTTGTTTCCTTTCTAGGATGATAGTGAATAGAGCAATCATAATCCTAGATTATCTCTATCCATCTCCTTTGACGAATGTTGAGATAATTTTGTGTGAATATATTCTTTAGGCTCTTTTTGTTCGGTGTATATGTCAAACTTATCTCCATAAAGGTTATGCCGTAAGATTTTCAATGAAAAAATTACATCTACCAGCTCGAGATCATTTGTTGGGCTGTTCTACTCATGGATCATCAACTGTCGTGAGGCATATCCTTTGACATTGTCATTTTGCAAGAGTACACACCCCAAGACTTTCTTTGAAGCATCATTGTATATAACGAAACATTCTCCACTTTTCGTTAGTGTGAGTACAAGTGTAGTGATCAACATTATCTATAGCTCCTTGAAGCTTCCGTCACATTGATTCGTCCAGACATACTTTACCCCTTTATTTGTTCACTTATTTATCAGGCTTGACAATCATGAGAAATATCTCACAAAATGTCAGTAGTACCCTGCTAATCCATGAACACTACAGATTTTTTGAAAATAGAGGGCACGCGCCATTCCTAAATCGCATTTTTCTTTGAAGGATCCACAGAAATTCCCTCACTTGTGATCACATGTCCCAAGAACATTACTTGATTCATCCAAAAGTCACATTTGTTGAACATGGTGTACAACTTCTCCTTTCGCAATGTCACAACACAAGACATAGATGTTCTTCATGTTCCTCCTTCCTCTTGGAGTAGATGAGAATATCATCGATAAAAACTACCACAAATTTTTCAAGGAATGTATCAAGACTCTATTCATTAAATCCATGAATTTTGAAGGGGAATTAGTAAGTCCGAAAGGAATCTCCAAAAACTCATAATGCCCATTCCTTGTACAGAAGGCATTCTTCTGAATATCTTCCTTCTTAACATTTACCTGATGATATAGAAAATGAAGATCCAACATTGAGAAGTATTTACCTCCTCATAATTGGTCGAAAAAGTCATCAATACATGGGAGAGTATTCCTTTTCATTATGGTGATTTTTTGAGTTCCTGATAATCGATACACAGCCACATTGTTCCATGATTCATCTCCACAAAAAGCATTGTGCACCCCAAATTGACGCAGTAGGGAATATGAACCCTTTTTCCAGATGCTCTTGATGCTGCTTCATTAACTCCTCCAATTCGATAGGGGCCATCCTATTGGGACACTTCGATATAGGAGTATCTCCAAGTATGAGTTCAATTGAGAACTCTACCTCACGATCCGGTGGATTTCTGTGTAACTATTCGTGAAATACATCGATATATTCCCTTATGTCGGGAATTTCCTCAAGGTTGGCACTTTCCTTCGACTCAACCATTTGGGAGAGGTATGTTTCTTCATGGGGAATCAACACCCACAAATTGATGGATTTTTCAAAGGAGATTCATGATCTTCCTTGAATTTTTATAGGGCATGGGATGGTTTATAATATGAAATGATATCTCCTATTCCCGAAAGTTGATATGTGTAATGCCCCAACCCCAGTTACCCAGATTCAGTGCATTATTACATAACATTCGCATTTTCACAAGAATGATCATGTCTCGAAAGACCGATTAGTGTAGTATCCTGTGAATAACTAGATACATTTATAATGTTTATATTACATCATAAAATGAAAACTACAACAATATAGACTCCATAGTCTACACTCTTATCCCCTCATACTATCCCTGTAGGTCATTTATTAAATACTTCTTCACATCTTGGGAAAAATAAAACATAAAAGGGGGTGAGCTCAAATACCCAGAAAGGATAACAATATAGCAAAAAACTTCATAAATAAGAATAATCATTTATGGCAATGTATAACTAAAACAAAATCTTTTTAAAACATTAACTTCACCATAATATGGGAAAAATAAAATGAAATAATGCCATATAATTATTCATATGGATATTCTACAAGTCTAATAATCACATGCAATATCAATAACCTCTTTCATAATGATGGAATGCATGATGCCACACTATCATAACCACATAGTCAAGGCCTCTTTCCAAGACTACAAATAATATTTTGTCAAGGCCTTGTGCCAAGACAATAGTTTGTCTCATGAGACCTACCGATGCATCAATGAGCTATAGCGGGCTCCACCCATAACATATTATGTCCAATGCATTCCCATTTTAAATGGTTTAAACATAACATAAACATTCTTATTAAAAATAGCATACAAAATGTAAATAATTTATCCATAAACAATGACTGTTATAAAAATAACACATCCATAGTCAAACATATCACAAAACCTTCAATATAATGTAGAAGTTTTGTATAATAATAAATCAACTTCAAATAAGCTTAAAATCTATCAAAGGATGTTGACATAGATGAAATCAAAACTATTTAAGAGAAATATCTCTTTTTTTTATACATTTAAAAGACAGATAATTATAAAAAACATTTAAATTGAAAATTTTCATATAATCTTGTAAGGGAATCTTTGAAGATTTTATAACGGTGGAAAATAGTCGCACCCACTGCTTAATTCTATCGAAAAGGATAAAAAGGAACTTGTTTGGAAAATGATGGAATGATTCCTTTATAAACATATTATAAAAATTAAAAAAAGGGTATAAATGACTTTAACCCATATTCTAGTAAATAGTAAAAAAAAATTGAAATACATTTTTATGAAACATGGATGTGGATGATAAGGAAGTCCATGTATATTATTACGTATAAACAACTTCGGATAAAGAAGAGATTCTGAAATAAACCCTTACCTTGTAATTTTCCTTGGTTATGGGTAGGGTATCCTCCTTTATAATGGTGAAATAATTGTTATTAAATTATACATGAATTATATACATTAATATGTTATCATATATGAACTGTTAACATTTTTTTAAATAATATCTTTTTATTATCATCGTTTCGGGTGTTAACTTACTCGTATATGTTCTGTTACATAAGTCATGTTTTTAATGGATAGAGTGTATCTTATTCATATCCATAATGATACCAAGTCCTTAAAATTTATTTTTGATCATCATATGATAATTATACTTTAATGGATATGATGGAGAATGAATCTCATCGCGTTCATGGAGATGGTATTCTGTACGAACGCACGAACGACAATATCATTCCTCTGATATTAAAATAATATATAATTGGAAGGTATATCATATATAAAGAATAATTACAATGTTCTATTTTTTATTTACATTTATTACACATCATTATTATACCCATCCAACTAATAATATATTGAATAACAATTACACCATGATGTGGAGACGGTAAGCCGTACGTTCGCACATATGGTGACATGTCATTCAAAGGATGGATAGAATACTGAATATGGTTGTAACATATTTATAATAATATCATTGTATATAGGATATACTGGAGTTATTAATTTATAATGGTAATAAAAAAGAAAGAATAAGTTGAAGAAGAAATGAACTTGAAAAAGGGTGGTGAAAACATTACATCTTTTTCGGGTTCTTACTTTTGATTTGATCAAAAGGGATTTTCGGTTCGCTTTATAATCAAACTAAGGCCTCTAGGTTGAATTTAGGGATGTTGAGAGAGTATTTGGGCAGGGTTTTTCCGAGCCAAAAGGCTTTGAATTTGTGAATTAGTTATAAGGGAGAGTTCCCTTGTATAAGAGGGGTGAGTGGCACCTTTGGATAAGCTAGAAATATTATTTTATAATAAATTAATATTTGGTTTTTAATGGCTCAAAAGTTTATTATTTAAATTTTAAGTTGGGGATAGGTCAAAAACCACATTAAAAATAGGTTTTAGACATGTTTGGGTCTCTATATTAACCTTATCATTTAGTTTTAACTCTTAGTTAATTAGATTAACATTTTCCATATCACTTTTAATTTTTATATTATATACTAATAAACATTCTATATAAATCTGTGAGACCTCCAAGTGTTCCATTAATGATACAACTATCATGATATATGTCTCTTGGATGAGCATAAGATTTTTAGGAATTTAATATCAATTAATAATATAATATTTGTCTTAAATAACTCTTTTATTTGAATTTTGACACTATTCAATAATTGATTTTTGTTAAATTCATAAAAACATTATTAATTCAAACAAAATTCATTTAAGCAATACTATAATGTCATATTAAGCAATAAAATTCATGTATTTCATCAAAACATTCAAATAATAATAATTTTAATATTTATATTACCAATTATTTGATTCATTCATTAATAAGGAAAATACTGCATCATTATTGTGTCATAATTAATATTAAATATTAAATGTCTAAAAATTATAAAAAATACCTTTATATAGGAAATAATTTTATCTATCTAATGAATTTTTATAGTTGAAGATCCAACATATATAACCCAATGTAAAAATTGTTTTTCTAAAAGATATATGTTTATGTCATTTTTGTATTTATTTTAACTTAATTAATATAAAGTGTCATTATCACTTACAAGTGGCTCCATGGGGTCCCAAGATCTACCCAAAGATACCCATGGTCTGAAATGTATCAACCAATATGTTTAGGACGTGTTTTAGGATAATTTATTATTTTTATAATATTATATTTTTCCTTATTTACCGGATTTATCCTTTAACCATGATAAATAAAATATATACCGAAATAATTATTCAAAATGTCTAAAAATAAAAGTTACCTATTTACACAATTTGGAAATCCTGATTCCAAATATGTAATCCATTTTTCGAAATCAAAACACAAAAGTGGTAGAAATTAATTTATAATTAATTCTCATTGATAAAACAAAAAGTGTGTTTTTAAGAGATAATAACTATCAAAAGATTGACATTTGTTCATTTCCGGATTAATTTTGAAATTATGTACAATGAAAAACATTGTATTGAATAGTAAAAATATATTCTAAATATAATTTAAAACCACTCAAATTCATAATTTATACCTGTTAATTATTTCTTTTAAAAAAGTTGTTTTTAATTGAAATTTATTAATTTTCACTATTCATCAAAATATAAATGTTATCTGAAAAGATACAAAAATTTACCCTAAGCTAATATCGATATTCGGAATCCAGATATAAAGTCAATTTTGATAGGTCAAATTAATAAAATTTCAAAAAGTGGGTACTAATATTCATAATGGCTAGTTTGATTGGTTGTGGTGTGTGTTAGAACTCGATGTTGCGTACAACACAAGATATTGTATTATTCAAAGAGACACATATCGTGGAAGCTTGGGGTGTTATATTCTCCCCTCCATCAAATAATTTTGTCCACAAAATTTCAAAAATATTATTGTATAAAAAGGATCGGGTGGTTCTTCATCATATGTACCTTGGATTCACATCTTGTCTCTTCCATCTTTTTGTTTCTCCATATATCTTTTACCAAACCGAGTCTACTAGTTTCTCAACACTTGTTCTCTTGTATTATGAATCCTGATGGGCTCTTCATAATAACACAGATCGTGTTCCAGTTCTACTTTTTCATAGGATTGTACAAGTGTTGGGCGTGGCATGTATTTTTTCAACAGTAATACGGGGAACACATCTTGAACTTTGGAGAGATTTTGCGGCATTTCCAAACGGTAATCTACAACCCAAATTTGTTCTAGAATTTCGAAGGGACTGATATACATGGGAATCAATTTACCTTTCTTTTCGAAATGTATAACTCCCTTCCAGGGAGATACCTTCATGAAGACATGATCTCCCACCTGAAATTCCAAATCCTATCTTCGGTTGTCACCATAGCTCTTCTGCCTACTTTGAGCTACTTTGATGTGGTTTTGTATTACCATCACCTTTTCCATCATTTCCGCCACTAGTTATAAGTCAACAAGTATTCTTTTTCCAACGTCATCCCAATAGGTTGGTGTGTGACATCAGTTTCATATAATGCTTCATATAGTGCCATCCGAATACTTGAATGGAAGCTATTGTTATAGGAAAATTTAACCGAGGTAAAAATTGATCCCACATACCCTGAAATTCATGCGATAAATATCGCAACTTGTCTTCTAAGGTTTGAATAGTCTGTTCTGATTTGCCATCTATTTGATTGTGGAAATAAGTGCTCAAATGAGGATCAGTGTCCAATGCCTTTTGATGAATATTCCAGAATGTCAAAGTAAAACAGGGATCTCGATCTGAAAAAATCGATAGGGGTACTCCATGAAGTCTCACAAATTCATTAATATATATTCATGCTAGACGTTCAAGTGGTAAATCTTCTCTTATAGCAAGAAAATGTGCTGACTTGGTAAGACGATCAACAATGTCCCATATTTCATCATTCCTTCTAGGAGTCATTGTTAGTCCAATGACAAAGTCCATAGTGATATTATCCCATTTCCCTCAGGTATGGGAAAAGGTTTCCTGACTCCTCCAGGCTGTTGCCTTCCAGGTTTCACTTGTTGACAAATCATACATCATGACACAAAATCAGAAAACTATATATTCATGTAGTCCAACCAAATATGTTTTTTTAAATATCTATACATTTTGGTGCTCCCATGGTGTATAGAGAAATTGTAATTATGAGCATCGTCTAATAATTCCCTTTTCCAATCAGGTATATCGGGAACACAATGCCTCTTCCCGAATTTCAAAATTCCTTCTTCATACACAAAGTCTCTCAATCTCCCATCATTGACATCTTTAATCTTCTTTTGAAATTCTTCATCATTGGTATGAGAACTCTTAATCCTTTTTAGTAAAGATGGTTTTGAAACCATTTGAAAAAGCACTGATTATTCACCATCCATGGTTATTCCCATGTCCATCTTCACTATATCAATGAAAATTTGATACCCTTCAATTCTCATATTGTTCAAAACTCCATGATCTTTTCTTCTCAAAGCATCTGCCACCTTATTTTCCTTCCCTTGGTTGTAGTTTATCTTAAAATCATAATCCTTGAGTAATCCAAGCCATCTATTTGGCCTCATATTGAGTTATTTTTGTGAAAAAATATTTTCAAACTCTTGTAATCAGTATAAATCTCACATTTTTTACCATAGAGGTAGTGTCTCCATATCATCACAGCAAATATCACAGCTGCTAACTTGAGATCATGTTTAGGACATTTTTTCCCAGGAATTTTCAAATGTCGTGATGCATAGCCAATAACCCTATCATTGGGCATAAGGACACACACTGTCCTTTCTTCGATGCATCACTATAAATAATGACCCCATCATTCCCCGGTGGTACAGTAAATATAGGAGCATTGACTAATCTTCTATTCAATTCATTAAAAAATTCTTCACACAATTTTTTCCAAACAAATTTAACTCCTTTACATGTGATCTTTGTTAATGGGTTATCCAATCGGTCAAAATTCTGGATGAAACGTCGATAATAACCTGCTAAACCAATAAAACTGCATAACTCTGTGATACTCGTAGGTGCTAGACATTATTGGATTGCCATGGTATTAGAAGGATAAACATATATTCCATCATTAGAGACAATATGACCATGAAAAGAAATCTCCTGAAGCTAGAATTCACACTTTCTACACATCCCATATAATTCATTTCTTCTCATAGTCTTCAAGTTATGCGCAAGTGATTTTCATGATCGTCGTATCTTTTAAAGTATACCAATATATCATCAATAAATACCACAAAAAAATCATCGAGATATTCCTCAAAAACTCCATTAATTATATTAATGAATACAAATGGTGAATTAGTCATCCAAAAAGTCATTACCGTAAACACGTAATGCCCGTACATTGTTTGAAATGTTTTATTTGGAATGTCTTCCTTCATCACACACAACTGATGGTATCTAGATCGAAGGTCAATCTTTGAAAATTATTGATCTCCATGCAATTGGTCAAATAAATCATCAATGCGAGGTTGGGGATACTTGTTCTTTATTGTTATAGAATTGATCTCCCTGTAGTCGATACATAAACTCATAGATCCATCTTTCATTTTAACAAAAATAATAGGGTACCCCATAGAGAAACACTAGGGTGAATAAATCCATTATTACTCATTTCCTCTAGTTGTTTCTTTAGTTCAACTAATTTTACAGTGGCCATTCTATAAGGGTCCTTCGATATAGGCATTGATAATAGAATTAAGTCAACGGAAAACTAAACTTCTCGTTCTGGAGGATGTCCAAGTATATCATCTGAAAACACATTTAAATATTCTTTCACAATAGGTACGTATTCAAATTGAACATTACATTCCTCACCCACAGTCATTTCATTCTCTTCCTCCCCAATAATTGAATTTAGTTGAGTTATTGGGGGTGGATCTAGATAAGAATTAGGTGGTGATGATTCTTCTCAAAAGATAAGGTGTTCATTATCATCATCATCAAAAATCATAAACTCATTATTATTACAATAAATCTTCGCATCATGGTCCGAAATCCAATCCATATTGAGGATTATGTCAAACTCAACCATAGGTATGACGATGAGATCAGCGAATAAAGAACATTTATGTGCTCTAATGGGGACTGATTCACAAAACTTTGTTGCAATCGTACTTCCCTTAAGAGTTTTAACTGTCAATTCCCTTGTTAAATAAAATTTTAAATACGTTATTTTTTTAGCAAACTGAGAAGATATGAAACAATGCGATGATCCAGAATCAAATAATGCATTTTATAAACTTCAATAATCCATTAAATTACCTGCCACCACGTATTTCGGAGCTTCTATCTCAGCAGTAGTGATAGCATAAGCTTGGCCTTTGTCACTTGGCGTTTTCTGATTTATGTTCCCCTGATGCTTAGGAAATTCATTTTCATAATGTCCTATCTCCCTACAATTGTATCATTGGACATCAGTAGCTTCCTTATTCCCCTTGCAATCACAAGCTTGGTGGCCTTTTTCACCACACTAGTAACAGATTCCCATTCCTTTCAAGAAAGTACCGGGGTGTATCTTCCAACATCTATTGCAGGATGGATATACATCAATTACCTTATTCCCCTTATTTTCATTCCCAGATTGATCTGTAGATATCTTCTTTACATTCTGTGCTTTAAATTCATAAGACATAGAGAATTCCTTTTCTGTCTTGATAGAAAATGAGACAATGTATTCGTACGATGAGAAGGACTGTGAGACTAATGCTTGACAGAGAAATGATTTTAACCCATCAAAGAAATGATCAATCTTAATTCTTGGGTTACGTATATAATATCCAGCATACCTTGTTAACCTTGTATAGTTAGCCTCATACTTCGCGACATTCTCATCCTCCTTTTTTCTCAGAATCAAAAATTGTCTTTCCATATTTACTCGATGGTCATGAGGAAAGTATTTCTCTAAAAAAATCCTTTAACACCCTCCATTACATATTTGATTGTTCACCATCTTCCTTTGTGTTTTGAGTCAATGACCTCCATTGATCAGCATCTCCAGTGAGGCGGTAAACTACAATGATAACTTTTTCCCTTTCACAACTCCCAAAGCCTGAAATATTTTCTCTAGGGAATTAATCCATATGCTGATATACTGAGGGATTTGAACTCCCATTGAACGTTGTTGGTGGTTTCCTCATGAATATATCTAACATTGATCCTCCATGCTATGGATTAGGGTTCTCCATATGGGTATGGAAATTATTCATAACCTGAGTGAGTTGTCCCGGTATGGTGATTAGCTGATCAACACCAGTTTCATCACCAACTCTACTATAATTCTCTTTAGAAGGATAGAAATCCCTACATGGAGTGCGTGAATTGATAGAGTTTCCATTTCTTCTAGTAGGATCCATTTCCAAACAATGGCATAAAGTACATCAGTTTATGAATCAAAATACATAATTCCATACTTATAAAACACATAACATAAATTGGACTATTTATGGATATAGTCCATAATCATAATAATGTTTTCTTTGATGAATTACATACTCATAAACCCTTCATAATGGTTTGTAATGAAAATGAGTGTTATCCTATGTATATCCCCCGGGCGTGTCGTAACCCATAATGCAGCAAGGCTCGTTGTCGTGCACCTATTCTTGTTCGATTCTAGCTCAAAGCACTGTTTTAGGGTTCTACCCCTAGGTACATCTGGGCCAGAGCTACCTCTACTTGATTGTATCCAGTCAGGTATGTATTTCTCAGAAAACTCAACAAATATTTACAATACCAAAATTCTAGGAAGTTCTTCTATACAAATCCTCAAAGTCCATCTTAGGTCTATGTGCTCTAATCAGAGTTTATATAAATCTAGCTTTAATGGATTGTACTAAACATTCTCTGATACCAACTGTAATGCCCTGACCCTAGTTACCTAGAGTTGGTACATTATTACATAACATTGGCCTGATCATATGAAATATCATGTCTGGAAAGACCGATTATTTTAATAGCATTGGAATAACTAGATACATTCATAAAGTTTACATTACATCATATAAAGAAAACTACAACAATATAGTCTCCATAGTCCACACTCTTATCCCCTCAATATATCCTTGCAAATCATTCATAAAATACTTCATCACATCCTGGGAAACATAAAACAAAGAAAGGGGTGAGCACAAATGCCTAGTAAGGATTACAATATAGTGGAAATATACATAAATAAGAATAAAAATTTAAGGCAACGTATAACTAAAACAAAAGCATTTTAAAACATGAAAATTAGTTTAATATGGCAGAAATAAAATTAAATAATTCCATATACTTATTCACATGGATATTTTACTAGTCGAATAATGACATAGAATATCAATAACCACTTTTATAATGATGGAATTCATAATGTCAAAATATCCTAACCACATAGTCAAGGCCTCGTGCCAAGACTACTAATAATATTTGGTCAATGACTTGTGACAAGACACTATTTTGCCTCATGAGACCTACCGATGCATTGAGATACTATAACGGTTTCCACCCGTCACTTACTAAGTCCAATGCTTTCCCATATTAGAAGGTTTAAACATAACATAAACATTCATATTAAAACTAGAATACGAAATGTAAAT
The DNA here is from genome assembly GCA_963277665.1 of Viscum album. Taxonomy (NCBI): domain Eukaryota; kingdom Viridiplantae; phylum Streptophyta; class Magnoliopsida; order Santalales; family Viscaceae; genus Viscum; species Viscum album. The sequence goes on along the minus strand of OY728147.1, from coordinate 475,301,434 downwards.
ACTTTTTCATAAACCACGAATGGTATAAAAATAACACATCCACAGCCAAACATATCGAAAAACCTTCAATACAATATATAATTTTGGTATCAAAATAAATCATCTTCAAATAAGCTTAAAATCCCTCAAAGGATGTTGACATAGATGAAATCACAACTGTTTGAGAGAAATATCTCTTATTTTGAATTCATTTAAAAGTCACATAATAATAAAATAAAACATTTTCATTGAAAATTTTCTTATAAGCTTGTAAGTGATTCTTCTAGTATTTTATAATGGTGGAAAATGGCTGCACCCGCCACATAAGTTAAAAAAAATTCATACCTTAATTCTTTAGAAAAGGTTAAAAAGGACCTTGTTTGGAAAACGGCAGAAATATTCCTTTATAAACCTCTTATAAAACTTCATACAAGGGTACAAATTACCTTAACACATATTATAGTAAATAGTATAATTGTTTAGAAATACATTTTTAAGAAACATGGATGTGGATGATAAATATGTCCAAGTAGATTATTACGTATAAACAACCTCTGATAAAGAAGAGATTGTGAAATAAACCCTTACCTTGTAATTTTACTTTGTTGGGGGTAGGTTAACCAATTTTATATTGTTTAAATAATTGTTATTAAATTATAAAAGAATCATATACATTAATATGATATCATATATGATCTGTAATCATTGCTTTGTAAATAATATCTTAGTATTATCATCGTTTCGGGTGTTAACTTACTCGTATATGTTTGGTTACATAATCCATGTTTGTTATTGATAGGTTGTATCTTATTCATATCCATAATGATATCATGTACGTAAACATTATTTTTAATCAACAGATTATAGTTATACTTGAATGGATATGATGGAGAATTAATCTCATCGCGTTCGTGGAGATGGTAGTCCGTACATACGCACGAGCAAAAATATCATTCATTTGATATTAAAATAATATATTATTGGATGTTATATCATATATAAAGAATAATTATCATGTTTTATTTATTATTTAAATGAATTACCCATCTTTATTATAACCATCCAAAAAATAATATATTGAATAACAATTACACCACGACGTGGAGACGGTAAGCCGTACGTACGCACGTATGGTGACATGTCATTCAAAGGATGGATAGAATACTAAATATGGTTGTACCATATTAATAATAATATCACAGTATATAGGAGATACTGGAGATATTATTTTAGAATAGGAATAACAAATAATGATGAAGTTGAAGAAGAAATGAACTTGAAAAAGGGTGGTGAAAACATTACCTCTTCTTCGGTTTCTTCTGTTTTCATTCGATCGAAATGGCTTCATAAGATGGCTTTCTGATCAAACTAAAGACATTAGGTTGAAGTGTGGGAATCTGAGAGCGTATTTGGTCTGGGGTTGGCCAAGCCAATATCAATGAATGTGTGAATTAGTGAGAAGGGGATGTTCCCTTTTATAAGAGGGGTGAGGGGCACCTTTGGAAATGCAAAAAAAATATTATTTTATAATAAATTAATATTCGGTTTCTAATGGCTCCAAAGTGGATTATTTAAAGGATAAGGTTTCGTTAGGTCGAACATAAAAAACAAGTTTTATATAGTTTTGGGTCAATATATTAACCTTATCTTTTAGTTTTAACTCTTAGTTAATATGTTTACATTTCCCATCTAACATTGTATTTTTATATTATATAGTTAATAAACATACTATATACATCCAAGAAAACACTAAGTGTTCCATTAATGATACAAATATCATGATATAAGTCTCTTGTCCGATCCTTAGATATTATGGAATTAAATATCAATTAATAATATAATATTTGTTTTAAAAAACACTTTTTTCTGAATTTTAACACTATTCAATAATTTATTTTTGATAAAGTCTTAACAAATTTATTAATTTAAACCAAATTAATTTGAGAAATAATAAAATGTCATATTATTCAATAAAATCAATATATGTCATCAAAACATTAAATTATTACAATGATAACATTTATAATACCAATTATTTGATTATTTCATTAATAAGGAAAATACTGCATCATTATAGGGTCATAAATAATATTAATTATTAAATGTCTGAAAATTATAAATAAAATAAAATTATGTAGGAAATATTTTATTCATTCTAATGAATATTTATAGTATAAAATCCAACATATATAACCCTATGTAAAAATTGTTTTTCGAAAAGATGTATGCTTATGTCATTTTTGTATTTATTTAAACTTAATTAATATAAAGTGTCATTATCACTTACAAGTGGCTCCATGGGGTCCAAAAATCAACCAAAAGGTGCCCATGGTCTGAAATGTATCAACCAATAAGGTTAAGACACATTTTATGGTAATTTATTATTATTATAATATTCTTTTTTACACATATTAACCAGATTTATCATTTAACCATGGTAAAAAAAATATTTACCGAAGTATTTATTCAAAATGTATTAAAATAAAAGTTACCAATTTACACAATTTGGAATTCCTGATTCAAAATATGGAATCCATTTTTCCAAATTCAAAACACAGAATAGGCAGAAATTAATTTATAATTAATTCCTGTTGTTAAAACAACAAGTGTGTTTTTTTGAGATAATAACTATCAAAATATTGACAATTGTTCATGTCTAGTTTAATTGTGAAATTATGTCCAATAAACAAAATTGTATTAAATGGTAAATATAAATTCTAAATATACTTTAAAACCAATCCAATTCATAATTTATCACTATTAATAATTTCGATTAAAAATGTTGTTTTTAATTGAAATTTAGTAATTTTCACTATTAATCAAAATATAAATGTTATCTGTAAAGTTCCAAAATTTTACCTTAGGCTAATTTTGATATTCCAAATACAAAAATGAAGACAATTTTTAGGGTTAAAATTTATAATATTTAAAAAAGTGGGTATTACTATTCATAACCGCTAGTATGATTGGTTGTGCTGTGTGTTAGAACTCGATGTTGCGTACAACACACGCTACTATATTATTCAAAGAGAAACATACTATGGAAGCTTGGGGTGTTATAATATGTGCTCTATTTAATGAGAGCTTGTCCATTCCCATTATAGCGTTCAATTCCACCAAGGGATGTATTACGAGATTTTCTGGAAGAATCTTCCCATATACACCAACAGGAGAAGAGTCAAACACATTGGTTGCAATGATTGTACCCCATGGTGTTTTTACAGATATCTCTACATCATGGTTTCAAGGAATCAATTCTATAGTTATACAAAACATTCATGATATAATGAAATGCATAGAACCAAAATAAAATAAGACTTTTTCCATTCTTGAGTGAATATGAAGTTTTCCTTATAAGACTTCATTATAATGATCCACCTTCGTAGTAGTGATGGCAAAAGCCTTACCTTATTAATTTGTCATTGGTGGTTGCAGAATTTTATTACCCTCAAGAACTAGAGTTTTAGTACAGTAGTTTTCATAGTTCCCAAGCTCCTTACAGTTTTAGCATTGAACCATGAGTGTTTCTTTCCATTCATCGACTACATTCTCTTTCATTTTCGTGTCTTTTTGACACTCTTGTGAATGGTTTCCTTCTTTCCCACAATTGAATCATTTACCCATCCCTTTGAGGTAGTTCCCATGGTGTATCTTTCCACATTGTTGGTATGTGGGTCATTGAGTTTTCATCCAACTTTTATCATTACATCCACCAACTTGAAACTCCAACTTTCTTTTCTTATCACCATATCGATAGGGCCATTCTCCAAACTCAATCTCCACATTGAGAGAAAACCAAAAAAATTCTTCATAACTCAAAAAGTCGTTATTTGCAAGAGCCTTTCGAATTTGTGGTTTTATTCCACTAAATAATCTATCAATTTTTATATCATTGTTGATAACAAAACCTAAAGCGTACCTGCAAGCCTTGTGAAATTCACTTTATAGGTTGTGACAGATTCTCCTCCTTTTTTCTAGATCTCTATTAATTATCTCTCTATATTTGTGTGAAGAGTTCTTCGGATGTACAATTTAGGAAAGATTATCTTAAATTTTTCCCATTCCATCTATTCAATTTCCTCTCTTGGTTTTGTGTTCATAATCAAATCCCACCATTGATCGGCTTATCCATCTAGATGATAAACGGCTAGAGTCACCTTCTCCTTCTTAGAACTGTGATGCACAAAAAAGTTCTTCTCTATGTGTTTGAACCACTATTCAACAACTAGTGGATCAGAAGGTCCACAAAATGTCAGCGGTCGTTGCCGCATAAAACATTTGATAGCCACTTTCTCCTTCTTTGGTGAAGGAGGAAGTTCCCCATTATTATGGTTATTATTCATAACCTGAGGTAATTGGGTACGAATCACCATGATTTTTTGAACTCCAACTCCCAAATCATTGTTGATGTCGTTCGGGCAATCGTTGCATTGTCCCTTGCATGAGTTGTTGGCCAGATTTCTCCTGGTTCCCACCATTTTCTAAAATATAAAATGATAGAACAAAACATAAGTAACAAGTAATGAATAAAATTTTCATGTAAACAATTTATAACAAAAACATAACATATGTGATTCCTATTTAAATATTCTTGTGTGAATATTTGTACTTAGTTTCGTTCTATAGGTTTCCTCTAGGGTTCACTAATACTAATTCCCAAATTTTCTAAAACTCTCCTCTTCTAGCAACTATAGAAACTCAGCCTTATCTAGCATTAATATTATATAATTTCGAAGATAAATATCATAATAGTATTACACAAATAGTATCCCGTGGTTTAGTGTCAAGGGAAAACTAGGACCGCACATAACAGATACAACATCATTCATAATCATTTATCTAATTTCTTCTTCTCTTGCTTCTTATTGGCACCTTTCCTCTCCTTAGTACATGGATCCACCTGAGGATATACATCAAATGGGTGATCTATAAGACAATTAAGAGGATAGATAAGAACAATATATCATTGGGTGAGAATAATCATGACATAGGCCAAAGATCATGAACTTGACAGGAGCATAAATAAAGGACTTGAAATGTGGCAATGCATAAAAATGAAACATCATGTCTTAGTGGTTAATTACAACACATACTTGTGACCCATGCTATAATCTGGTTCACACATAATTTAACATTTAATCATGAGATTCATCACTTTACCTAATGCATTGGAGTGCTGTATAATTCCAGTCACACCCGTCACATTGAAACATTCATATTGTGCAATATAATTTCGGGCACACTAATCACATCATAACATTATCATCATCATTCTTGCCACATATAACACATATAAAAAATGGACATAAATTTCCCATTTAATTTAATGTTTTTCTTCTCATAATAAAACATTCATAATCGTTGCATTCCCAAAAGAAAGTGGGAATATCAAACATGTTTCATGAATCGTCCAATTTGAGTGAGAAGTAAAAGTGGTATTTTTAAAAGATGATTTCCTTTGGAAAACATTTTGATTGACATAGAAACCTATGATATTCATTTATATCTCATAAAATTAAATAAAATGATGAAACATGATCTTTATCTAGTAACTGTATCAAAAATTGAGTGGATGAGGGAGAACCCGATGGAAGCAAATGGCATTCCAGGTTTCCCCTTACCTAGTATCTGAATGCTTCCTTCTCTTTAATGTCCTTTATAATTAAATTATATTAATTAATTATAAATAACAAAATTTGGTACATTATTAGGTTCATTATGGATTCATTATGTCATTTCATGTGCTTATGGATGAGTTATATAGTTTAAAAACATTAATTGAGAATGGTTGTTTTTATGGTTTTCTTGAGTGGTTCACATGTATTCTTAAATTGAAGTTTGGGTAGAACATGAGTAAATATCCATAAATGATATTACATGTCATTAATGATATTACTGTATTTTAAATGATATAATAAAGAAATATATTAGATCCTTGTGGATGAAACATTAGATAAGTATTAAATGATGGTTATTGGGTCAATTTGGGCGGTTTGTTGGATCACAATGAACTTGTTTTAACTTATCACTTAGTAATATGGACATAGGTTATTTCTAGAACATTAAATAGAACATAATACATCGAACATATTCACGCTCAACCAAAAAAATGGTTTCATGACTAGATCTGATGGTAGAAATGGAAGAAGAAAGCATGTCATTCTTGAAGGTGATAAATTAACACCTGACGAACAACGTTCTCTTTAATAAAATAAAAGGAAGATGGAAAGGGGGTTGGATGATATAATATCTCATTAGAATCATAAAATTACATTATATTTATAATATTAGAGTTACAATAAAATTTGGATGATGATAGGTGGGGAGATATCAATTAATGAACTTGAACATGAAATGAAATTAATGGGGAAGAGGGAGGGAAATTACCTCTTGAAACCTTCTCTTGAGAACCTCCTTAAGGGCGTAACAATGGTCCTTTGATGAGACCAGAATCACTTGGATGTTGGGAGGGGATAGGGATGGTGTTTTTGCATAGTTTAGGGAAGGATTGGAGCTTCAGAGGTGTAAGGAAATGAGGGTGTGATGGTTGGCTTTTATAATGGAGTGAGAGGGGTTTCCTTAATATAAATTTCATTAGTTTATTAATATCCCCTAAGACAAGTAATAGTGAGTCCCTAATGACCAAGAATAGTAATTTAATAATTTGATCTAGAACCCAGTGGGATTACATAAGCATAGCATAGTTAATGACTCAATTAATCCATTATTTAGCATTTGTTGTAAATTATCAGATTCTACTATTCATCAAAAAATTTTGTATCTCAGAAAAATCCAAAAAAATTACCACAACATTTTTTTGACATGTAGAATCAAAAAATTAATTCCATTTTTAATAAATAATTTTCAAAATATTATTAATTTAATATTAATTTAAAATCCTAATTTACTTAAAAATCATTTTTAATATTAAAACTGATTTTATAGTGCTTTCTAAAGTTAGGTAGGGTCATATAAAATTATCTAAAAACTATAATACATTTATTAAATCATTTATTAATACATTTTATTGAAATAAATTTTCTTTTAAATTAATTAATTAATTATAATTATTTATTTATGACTTACAAAATACGAAAACATTTACTAAGGTCAAATTGTCACTTTCTAAGATGTCTAAATTTTATTCAATTATAAAAAGGTAATGTTACTCTTATATAGGATGATTTACTATTCATAAGGGTCATATTAACTTTCATAAGGGTATGTTACTATTCATAAGGGTATGCCAGTATTCACCAAAAATTATTTTTGTTTCATTAGACTCCAAAAAACATCTTGAACACAACTGTGTATGTCGGATTTTTTAAATTCCAAACACAGAAGTGACAAACTTAAGTTTAAAGGTCACTTATCACTTGCTAGTTCATTATTTTGTGTGTTCATGTTATTTTATGTCATAAATATAATAAGGGAATTTCCATTGAAAATCATTGGGGCATTTCAGTGTTCTAATGCAAAGAGACCATATTGTTTCTTATGGTTCAAGGCAGTTGAGGGTGCATTAGAAGAATTACCCAACACATGATTTGGAGTTGTCTGTAGTCATACATGCTTTCCAAATAGGGAGACATTATCTCTTTGGTGAGAAATTTATTGTGTTTATGGATCAAAAAAGCTTGAAACACATTTTATCACAGTGAGATTTGAATCTGAGCCAAAGGAGATAGATTGAGTATCTTCAAATGTTCGACTTTGACTTAATGTATACACCGGGTAAGGGCAATTATGTGGCTGATGAATTAAGAAGGAAGTCTTATGTTCATTTGGAGAAGGAAGCTTTATATGAATGGCAGTTAATGTCTGTCTTAGCAGACATGCATGCAGAATGTGAGAACTGAGATGATGTTGCAGTTTTATATTCAGCAATGCGTGTTCTTGATCTGGTAAAAGTGGTAAAAGAGTCACAAACATCTGATGTGGAATATTTGGTAATGAGTTCAAAACTCAATGGTAGGGAGACGATTGATGGCTGGAAACTGGAAGCGGTTTCAGTTTTTTATTTCATAGATCATATGGTTGTACCTATAGTTTGTTAGGAACAAATCGTTAATACTTACCAACATGCAAGATTGGTTTTACATCCGGGTACACAGAATATGTATAAGGTGCTAAAAGCGCAGTTTTGGTGGAGTGGCATGAAAAAGAAGGTGGTCGAGATAATCTCGTGATGCTTAACTTGTAAGCAGGTTACATCTGAGCATCAGAGACAAACTGGTATGTTACAGTCTTTACCAATCCCAATGTGGAAATGGGAGTAGATGGAAATTGAATTTGTTACAGGTCTTCCATGAACGGTCTGGAAACACAATGCCATTTGGGTGATAGTGGATCGTCTAACCAAGTCAGCCCATTTCATCCAGATTCGTGAAACTCATTCATTGTATGATCATTCAAAAATCTATATCTGAGTAGTGGTAAAGAGGCTTGGTGTACCAGTGTCTATAGTCTCATGTAGAGATTTAAGGTTCACATATCATTTCTAGAAATCATTACAGCAAGCTCTGGGGACTCATTTGATGATGAGTATGACGTATCATCCTCAGACTGATGGGCAATATGAGAAGATGATATAAATGTTGGAAGACATGTTGCGGGCTTGTGTAATGGACTTTGGCATCTCATGGGAGGGGCATATACCCTTAGTGGAGTTCTCATATAATAACACATATCAGTCATCGATATGCATGGATCTGTTTGAAGCATTTTATGGGCATCCATGTCATTCTCCACTATGCTATGTGGAAACTTGTAAAAATTTACTAGTCGTGCTGAGCCATGTCCATGAAACAACAGAGAAGATTCAGTTGATTAGAAAGCAGATGGAGATGACTCAAATTCGTCAGAAATATTATGCAGATCACTGTCACAGACCATTGGTGTTCGTTTTGAGTGATCATGTCTTCTTTAGGATCTCTCTATGACTTGGAAATCATTGTTTTGGGAAGCAGATAAAATTATCTTATCATTATATATGCCCTTTTGAAATACTACAACGGGTTAGAGAGGTGTCATATCGGTTGGCATTACCACCAGGGTTCAGTTCGGTGCACAATGTGTTCCGTGTATCTTAGTTAAAGAAGTATCATCCAGATCCTGACTATGTGATCAGATGGGATCATGTTTACCTAGAGCCGGATGATTCATTGGTACATATCCCAGTGCAGATTTTGGATAGGTAGGATAATGTCTGGCATAGTAAAAGCATCGTTCTAGTGCAGTTTTTGTGGAAACAAGGTCAGATTCAGGAAGATACTTAGGAACGTGAGAAAGAAATGAGAGAGTAGTGGACATAACACTTTCAGACAAGTATTGTTTTATACTTTCTAAGGATGGAAAGGCCAATGGCAGGGATAATTTAGTTCCCCCCAGTTTCTGGTATGTAACCCTTATTTGATCCTTTTCTTGTTTCTAAATGTTATGTGTGACATATGGGTGAGTCGGGAGATCCTGTAGTGATGTTTGTAGCAAAGGGGAAGGCACACAGACGGTGCACGTTTTGTCTAACTATGCGGCCAAACCGTGCATGCTTGACTGAGGATGCAATGGCTTCTAGACAGTCGGCGAATAGTTAAGGGAAACCATGTGATGAGGCCTTGTGAGAAGGGTGGTCGAGGTAGTAGCTAACGCACAGTTTGTGCATGGTTTGTCAAACTGTGCGGACTAACTAGGTGATCACTTAAAAATAGATCACTAAATTGTGGATATATCTTGTTTTGCCTCTAATTCTCTCATTAAATCTTCTATGCAGCCCCAACACAGGATTTCGGTTCTCTTAAGGTCAAAGATGGATCTCCCATCGTTCTAGAGGCTATCCGAATTCTTCTCTTGGCGATTCAAAGTCGTATTCTTGAGGTATGTGATCATTCTCCTTTGTTCATGAATGGTTTCTTTGATCTACTATGATATAATTATCCCATTATCTCGGTTTCTTAGATCTATGAACTTTATGTGTATATCTAAGTGTGTTGATGCCAAATATGTCATGATTTGTTCTTGGTTATGTTAGGAGAAGTGATCTAGGGGGGGGGGAGGGTTGGAGAATTGAATCGGTGTTCTTGAGCAATCTTTGTTCGTTGATTGGTTTCACATTTTTGTTGTGGTAGGTGGCTTTACTCTCGACTGCTCTTGTTAGAATTGGATGGTTTGGTTTCAAATTGTTTATTTGTATGGAATTTATTGTGAAAAGCATGGAATGATCTTCTTTAGTGATGATTTATTGTTATGATGAAATTGATAAATCTTGGTGAATTGTGTGCAAAGTGAATTTTCTATTTTAATTTAAAATTTTGATTTTAAATTATGAAATTTTTGAAATTTTAAATGGTTTGATGAGAAATTGGTTTTAAATAAAAGGGTGTTTTATTGAAATGGTTTTGATGGATTTGGTTTTCAATAAAAAGGTAACTTTATTGAAATGGGTTGAATTGTTTGAACACACTTGGTTTGGCTGTAAAAATTGTTTTCAATAAAAGGTGTTTTATTGAAAGGATGGTTTGACATGATTGTTGTGAATTAGTGGTGTGTGTTCCTATTGCATGTACGAGGCTTGTTTGAAATAGGAACTTGTGCTCGGTGCCAAACATTTAATGGCACGTTGTAACTATATGTATGAGGATTTGTTGAAATGTGACCTTGTTCTTGGTGCCAATGGTGTAATTGCACATGGGATTTAATTACCTTATGATCAATAGGTAGATCGACGAGAAACCACTCATGAGTATAAAACTATCATAACGATGCATGCATGGATGATTTCACGAGTTTGTGAAATGGTTGGGTATGGAAAAACGAGATGTTTGTGAAATGGTTTGGAAATTTGTTTGGTTATTTTTATAGAAAATAACATGTAGGAAAAGCTGAATTAAATTTCAATATGATGATTTTGAGCATTGATGGTTTTTGAAAACATGATTATATTTAGTTATAAACTGCTTCGGTGAAAATGTTTTATATAAACTATTTTTATAAAAATTTGGCTAACTTTTCTATCCTAGTGGCGTGAGTAGGGATGTCATTGGGGAAAACCTACATTGTTTTACACTCACCCCATCTCTGGAACTTTGTTTATTTTTGATATTTTGTATTCTCAGACATAGGTAAAGGTAAAACATCTCATTATTAATGGATCATGGTTATTTTTTGGAGATTCCATGGAGCTTGGAGATTGTTGACCACTGATTCATGGTGTCTTTTGAGTGTCTTGTGTTGTATTTCCACTGTGTATTTTAATGTTTGGTTTGATATTCCACTGATATTTACTCTGATGTGGTTTAACATAAATGAAGTTGTTGGTTGGTCTTTCATTTGTTCATGCATAATATAGTGAATGATTATTGGATGGGTTTATTTTTTAATGGTAAATCATCCCCAACTTAAGCATGAGACCCTTCGACATTTATTTCCAGCCTTTGGCATCTTGGGGATGTCTCTTAAGGCTTATTAATAACTTGTTTCACTCTCGATCCCTTGAAAATTTGCAGGACATTACATAATTCAACTCATAAATTATTGGGGTCTTATATTCTACACCCCTTAAAAATAATTTCTACCTCAAAATTCATAGGGGTAATAAATTATTTTCATCTTGAAAGTTTCATTCATAGAATCGCACATTGTAGAAAAGAATATAAATACATAAAATTTAAAAAATAATTTTATAAATATAGTGGTTACCCAAAGTAACTCATCACTGGTATTCCAAATAGGTGAAAATAGAAGAAAACATGGATATGAAAGAGAATCTATCCATCATGTTCTGATGTATATTGGTATAAAACATGGCTATGATAAAGCCAACAATCACAAATCCATAAATTTGAGATTATCTAAGGTATCATGTTTTTCATCATATATGAGGGTACCATGAATACATTTTTGGTTTTAAATATCATTTCACGAAAGTTGATGAATTTTTTCATAAGGAGAAATACATACTTGATTTCAATGTAATATCATTGTTGGTGATTCCACGAACAATTTCCACATCCTCTCTTATTTTGAGAACTGTAGTTGAATTACTCATTATTGATGTTTTAGTATATCACGTTATAAAATGATAGGTCATTGAATATATATTTATCACAAAAAGGTTAGGACAAGTTATTAAATATACATAATTCCATCTACGGTGAGATTAATTGTATATGGTTCAAAAAATGGACTTATATATCATCTATCATACCGACTAATAAGATAAAACTAATTTCTACAAACCAAGGATATCTTGTAGGCCATTGTTAGGCGATAAAGGTATGTTTCACTTCTGTTGTGGGTTCAATTACTACATCCTTGTCCGACGTGACGAGTTTTCACTCTTTCTATGGGTTATCCTTTTTCTAAGGCAACACTATTATAACATTCCAGAAATAATAATAATAATATTGTTCTATCCATTAATAGAACTTCTTAATGTCCAACTAAATCCATTATAAAACCTTTAGGCTTACCCAAAATATTTCTATACAATCGCACAGTACAATGAAAAAAATTACCAGGATGGTCATACAATAGGCATTTGAATATCATCATTTATCCCCCATATATCATAAGATATATCTTATTTGTCACATCCAAATAATTTAAGGACTTCATCATGAATCATCTTGAAATATCATAATAACATTAATTATCGTAGAACCTTAGTGAAATCATGAATTCCACCAAAATTAACTCATTCATACACCAAATATACCAATAATTATATATACTCAATCCATGATATCACTTTTTACTTTCATTAATTGTGATCTAATTAATACTGTCAGACAAAATAATTTACCCTTATCCCTTTATTAAGAACATTCCATCAACTATCACAAAATATTTCAATAAATTTTCATGATTACTGGTAGAATATAATTATACAAAATATAATAGACAAATACATTGATATTCCAATATTACAAAATACTATAAATGAGATTCCCCAACACTATTTTCAAATCCCTTTACATAAAAAGTTAGTCCTTCCACTACTTCATTCTCTTACTCAACATCACAAATAGTGATCATATGTGACTTCCCATTGTCCTTTTCCTTAAGAGGATTTTGATGTCTATCACCATTAACCCATGGACTAGGTCATTGGTTAGCATAATGTCCCATTTCCTTGAAATTGTATCATTAATGAGTTGGGGGTATGATCTCTATAGTATTTTCTCTATTCACATAATTAACTAAATTATTCCCAATACTTCAGCCCTAAGCCACTCGATGACCATAGCTTCCACACTTAAAACATTTTCTAGTCCCTTTAATACAATCCCCACCATGCTCCATTCCACACATTTCACATAAGGGAACAGTCATCTTCTTTTCACCATTGTTTTGAGATATTCCCTCAAACTCCATCATTCATTTCTCTTAAATACAATGAGATGGATATGTAACACCATATTCCAGAACTACTTCTACAGCACAATGCACAATATCTTTATAGCTAATGATTTCTTTTATAGATACTTATATATTTTATATGTAATTCTCATCGAAGACTTGGTTTTAAGACACTAAAGAATCGATCAACTTTTTCTTTCATGTTGGATGATAAATCCAGATGCATAAATCATGAGCCTTGTAAAATTATCCTCGAATATACCAACAGATTCATCATCATTTTTCTTATGATCAAGGATGTCCTTTTCCATCTTCGGTAGAAGAATACGAGGAAAGCACTTATCAGAAAATATGTTCTTGAACTCATCCCATTTCATGGATTCACATTAATCTTGGGGCCTTGTATTATTAATTGGAGACCAACACTAGTCTTCTTCACCTTCTAAATAGTAAACAACAAAAATGAATTTTTCATGTTTTGGAGAACAATATATATAAAATATCTTTTCAATTCTACTGATCCAATGTTCACCAATAAGTGTATTAGATACCCTCTGAAATAAGGTGGACATTGACACATGAAGGAATACATAGAATATTTTTCCCTTATCTGAAAATTTGGTTGTCCATAATTATTCATACCTTTTGTATCTTTGGAACTAATATTTTTCACTCTATATAATATTGCATTTGGTTGATAAAGAGGACAATCATTGCATTGCCTAGTGCATTGATTGTTAACATTGTTCCATCGGATTTCATCCATTATCTAATACCCAACAAGACTATTGTGAGAGTAAAAAATAACACTAGAAAAAAACATAATACCAGGGGAGTACATTCAATATCTAAAATCTTAGGTGTAATCCTTGGTTATTCATGATCTTAATAAAATTTCTTGGATTTTAAACTATATTAATAATTGACCTTAAAGACATCCCATTACATACCATTGAAATATCTCTATGGATCTCACAAAATTTATCACATCCTAGTTTCCAAAGGATAACTAAAACATTACTCTGATACCAAAAATAGATAACCAAGCTTCTCATACATGGAAATTACATTACTTTTTTATAATACATTATAAATAACAAAAAATTATGCCCAATGACTGTATTATATTAGTTTCTTTGGAAACCCATAATAGAATCTACTAATCATGGTGAAAGATCATCAAAATCTCCCATTAAGATATTCCCTTTTGTTTTCATACCTAAAACCATTATTTATGTGATGGTAAAATGAAAAAAAATGGTGAGCTCAAATGCTTAGAAATGGTATACATGAAGAAAACAAACAAACCATTATCATTTTAACATAAAAACATGAACATAAAATTTAAACATAAAAATCATGAGTCATGACATAAATATTGATAGTACAGAAGCCATGGATCATAAATAAACATTTACCATAAAAGAATAGCATTGTAATAAAACAAGTAATTTTGGAAAACTAATAAGCACATATTATGATTCCTATAGTAACCACAACATTGCTTCCAAGACCACCATATTGGACGATGTCAATTACTGAACCTAGTATACCTTTCATTCTAATGTTGTATTACTAAACCAGATTTACTTTATGATCTTCCCATGTCTATCTCATGAAATATAAATCATTACACAATAAATTGGAGGTAGATATAGGTCCCAACCATCTTGTAATGAAATCATTCTTATGTGTTACACAAAAAAACATAAATCATTCATTATAACCCAATGAATAAAATGGGTTTTATAAACATTATCCCATCATAACATAATACATATAAAACAATTGGTAAAATTTCATCATAAAAAAAACCATTCAAATAATATGGAAATTATACTTGAAACATATCCATACTAATGAATGTAATCTAATATGTCAAATAGTTTTGATAAAAAAATTGAAATCAATTCATAAGGAAAATATCATTTCATATTCAAAATATGGCATTATGAATTCATAAAAATCTGTTCATTCTGGATAATTTATAAACAAATCTACTCATACTTTTTCTGGAAAAGTGAAAAAGTATCTCATACTAAAAACGGAGAAATATTAATTTCATATCATTTAAAAAAAATTCACCAAATGTTAAAATTGGATTTAAAAAATTGTAGGAGTTTACAAATAATATTATATATTTAGGAAAGATGTATGTGGATGATAAATATGTTCCAGTAATTACTTAATTTTAAAAAATCTCGGATAAAAATAAGATGGTGATATTTTCCATTACCTTATGTCTGATAATCATTTTATGTATTAGAACATATTGTATAATGATTCAAATAATTTCATTGATTTTTTGAAGAATAATTTTAATTTTTATTATTTCATATATGGTCATATTCTTATCTGTTTATTAGTAACATATCATTGTTACTCATTATTCAGGTGTTAACTACTTTATTCTCTTCTGCCTATATTGTCCAATAAATTCTCCTTCATCCTTTTAGGTTGTATTTAAATAATTTATATTATGTAATTGGTATACTATATATCTTATTTATTAATTTAATTCATTTATTGAATAATTAATTAAATAATATCATGTTAAATGAACCACATTACATCGTGCAGAAGATAGGTTGTACCTACGCAGAAGCGACGAAATCATCCCATGATTGAGGAATTGTATTGAAGGGTATGGTGTATAATATTTAAAAATATATATAATTTTCCATTAGTCTTTTATATTTATTTCTCCCATAAATATACACAACCATGTATGTTGGTGATGAAAAATAGCTTACACCACGACATGGAGACTGTAGGTCGTACATACGCAGGCGTGGTGATTTCATTTTTCAAAGGATGTATAGAAGATGGAATATGGCTGTTTCACATTAATAATAACATATTTTTATAAAATTTATATGGTGTATTTTTCTTAATAATGAAACAACTCATATATAGGTTGCAGAAGAAGAAAGAATTTTGAAAGGATCGATAAAGTATATTACCTTTTTTCAATGTGCATCTTTTAAACCGTCCCATACAAGAATAAATATTGTATTTGAAGAAGACCATAACCTATAGACATTTTCTAGGGGATAGGGGGTGAAATGGATAGGGTTTGTCTGAGTTTTAAGGCTCAAAATGGATTAAAGAGTAGAGGGAAGAGGTTCACTTTTATAAGAGATAGGAGTGGCACTTTTGGAAACATCAAAAATATTTATTTATAATAAAATCAATCCCCACATAAAAACCACCAAAATGAATCAAATTCTAAGATGAGATGAGATAGGATTGAAATATCATCAAAAAGCAAAATTTATATATTTTTTTATTTTATTTAATACATTATCATTTTGATTTATCGTTATTTAATATATTTAATTTTATTTCTGCTAATAGTATTTTAAATTTTAAATGGTAATAAATACTTACTTATATGTTGGGAATTGTACATAATTGGATCCATAATTACAGTTTCATCCATATAATTTTCAATTTATCATTTTCAAATATTTTATGATTTTTTGACAATTTAATAATATGTACTTTTTATAAAGTATCAATACTGTAAATTTTTACACTAATCATTTAATTAAATTTAAATAAAATAAAAATAAAATATATATTCAAAAATAATAATAGATTCTTAACATGTATTATACATCTATAAAATTCAGGGAGCACATTAATTAATTCATATAATTTTTATTTTAATATTTTTTAAACCATTTAGTTGATTATTCTCTTAATAATATTATTATTACAAAATTTATGTATTATTATTTTTATAAGTATATGTTGCCTAAAAATTAAAAATAACATAATTTGATAATGATAAATGTAATTAATTTATTAATAATACTTTTAGCCTATTTTATCTTCTAAAAACTCAACTTTTAAAATGAAATATTTATTAAATTATAAAGGTGAAAACATTGCCATTATTTAAAATAAAATAATTTAAGTATAATAATATCATTTATAAGGATCCAAATGTTCATCAAGTCGACCCATGTATTCTTATGGTTTATATATACTCGACCAATATGTTTTGATCAAGTGTTTGGGCATTTTGATGGGTATTAATGTTTTATTAAGAACAATATTACTCATATTTCACGAAATATATAATTTATGCATCAATAATGTATATGTTATTAAGGTAATTATATATATTTTAAAAATTACAAATAAATTACCACAATAAAGAAAAATATTTTAGCTTTAAAATTTGTATTTATAATTGAATTTATATTTTTAATAAACTTATATTAAAATAATATAATTATTAGATTTTGAGTGAGTCATATTTCACTTTCCATTAAATACAATAAAGTTGATGTGTAAATTTCGTCTAAGTGGGTTCTAATAGATACCATTTTTACCCATGTATGTTTTAGGGAGTAATATAATCATCAAATTATATTAATAAAATTATTAGGGTAATTTTATAATATTATATTTAACCTTAATTACACAATTTACCTTTAACTGTTGTAAATAAAATTTACCATAGTTATTATTGAAAATTCCCAAATATTAAAGTAGCATATTAAAATATTTTGAACCTAACTCTTCCAATTATGGATTAAATTTGTATAAATTGAAGACACAGATGTTTTAGTAGTTAATTTAAAAATAATATCGTTGATGAAATGAGAAAATTGGTTTTATAAAATAAAACATTGAAAAACAAATGATAGGTTTTTACCTAGGAATTCGATGTAAAATTAATGATACCCAATTAAATTATATTAAATGGAAATTGAAATTATATTCTTAATTTAAAACAATTCATTATTATAATTTAACCACAGAAATCATCTATTCGAAAAAAGTTGTTTTTAAATAAAATTTAGCATACTTTTACTATTCATCAAAATATTATTGTTATTAGAAAAATATCCAAAATTTAATCAACGTAAATATTTATATCCTGATTAAATATAATAAGTTTATTTTGTCAAATTGGACTTATAAACATGTCAAAAAATGCATTAAAAGAGGTAGAAAATGTCATTTTCTTTATAAATACAACTTTTATATGAAAAAATGATTTTCTCTCAAATGATGAACTAAAAATTTGTAAGATGAATGATAATGATATAAAATTCAAAATTTTGTTAATACTATTTATTATATAAAGTTCACTATAATATTATAAAAATATATCATCATTTATTGAGGCTCAATATTGCATACAACTCAATCTATCGAGGAAGGCCTCTCTTGCATGTAACGCAAGCCAATTCAATGTTGCGTGTAGTGAAAGATTCCATTGATGTTGAGTATAACATAATATAAACCTATTTTTTTATAAATTGAAAAAAATCTACCATAATGTTGTGTAAAATAAATTCTATAAAACAAACATTAAATAGTGTGTAACAAAATCCAAGAATATATTTCATATACTGTAATCTAATACGGTGTTCCATATAACACAAGCTAGAAATGGTGTTGAATATAACACAACAGTTTCATGAAATTAATGATAATACGTCTCATAAATTTTTAGTGTGTAAAAAACATTATGGAAATAATATATGTAATTTATTTTGTTCCTTGTCACTAATTAAAAAAATGATAAGTCTTTCATGGATGTATGGACTACCACCACCTTGATGCCATGTGATTCATTGTTACCACCACATCATAAGAATGATATATATAAAAGTATATATTATATAATAATTTTTCATATAACATTATGGAAATTCAAGAAATATAAAATATTATTTACATTCATTTTTTAACGATCATCGAAAAATTGAAATTTTACTCACACATACATATTGCCTACAATATATATGATCTTAAAGATAGTTATGTTTTCATTAATATCCATTATTATAGGATTAAAAATTATAACATATGTACCAAAATGATAATTATTTTAGTATTATTATTCTATAGGTGATGTAAAGTATAATATGAATAATAACAATATCATCCTCACTTAATAGTGAATAAGAAAACAAGACATTTAATGCCCAAAACAAGGAAAATAATGAATAAATATCACAAAAAGTTTTGAAGATTTTTTAATTGATAGTATATGATATATTATATATTAAAATGGTACATTTGTTTGTAAATAATATTTTTAATACCACAATTCTTGAGCTTTAATGATGTTCGACCATTCGGAAATACAAAGTAAGATGTTTTCGCATATAACATTTATTTCTCCTATATATATGAAATATTCACCCCTTATTTATCTTTTATGAAGTATACAGTAACCTATTATGTATTTATGATTCCTATTTTTAATTTTTAGAGGATATACATATCACATTTTTATATCACCTTCATGTCATTTATAGATACAATGTTTTGGAAATGGTAAGGGATTTTTGTTTGAAATTTCCATCTTAGTGATATTTTTTATGTTATTCACCTATCATATTTTTTATGTTTTATATACTACTGATATATAATTTATATCATAACATTTTTCCACATAATATATCACTTTTTTTCTCATTTAATAATTAAATAATAATCCTTACTTAATTATTTCACAATTGTTTACTTTTTTGAATTATGTTAATTATTTCTCAATTGTTTTCCCTCATAACCAACTATTAGATGTTACTAACAGTTACACCTCCCCCAATTATTGGTAGTTTCCTTCTCAATATTATCATTCAAATTACATACCAATCATAATATTCCATCCATCCAATTATGGCTCTTCAGAAACTATTCCACCACAAGCTAACCAACCTTCATTCAATGGTGAGACCCAATCATTGGGTGGGACTCAATTAATAGTCAATCCCCTGAGTCAACGTTGTTCAACAATTCATTCCAACCATTCCTCCTTCTACCAATTTTGGCCGACCATTGACACCATACCTCAACCCACTAGAACTAATATTTACCTACTACCCCACCCACCATTTCCTATTCTCTCTACTCACAAACACTCTTCGTTCCAATAGTTCTCTTCAAGACAACACTATTCATTCCATAAAATATTACAAAATTTCCAAATCATTGATTCATCTATAATAAAAATTGTGCGAGAGAAAAAAATATGATATTTGAAAATGAAAATTTTGATGATCCATAATAGAAATAAAAATACAAAAAGTCCAAAAAATGATCAACTGTTTTGATAACTACACAAAATTTATCCAAAATTTCCCAAACCTAATCCTCACTATTGATGATTTATGCCACACTTGATGTCCACCAAACACCGCTTAGAAGACTTCCACCACAACTTTGTGCATAGTCACTACCACCCACTTCAATGGAGGAGTCATGCCTCCATAATCTACCTCTACCTCGATGAATCACTATCATTGATATATGAAGAACCCACCCAATCATCATTTTCATGTGACACTCCGGGTTGAATATCGCCTCACCAAGGTTCTTGATAGATCATCATAAAATGAATAATGGTCACTTAAATGGACACCACCTCTATGAATGATCCACCAGGGGTTCCAATGACCTACATGACTGGGACATCTCCTCTCCCCTTGCTCAAACTAACAAAACCAAAACCCCATCTTATATTCTTAATTTATAAATATAAATAATAATTATATTATATAAATGGAATTTTATTAAAGAAAAAAGAATAAAAATACAGGAAAAAATAAAAAGAAAAAACACCAAACAATCATAAAGTATGGCTATGGTGGAATGGAAGCCAAATCAAAAAAACACCCAATGAAATAGGGTGTGATCTCGAAGACAAGAAAAAGTTATTGTATAAATAATCCCGCAACGGAAGACATAAAATACCCTCTATAAGAGCATGAACGCTTCATCACCAAAGACTCAATAATGAAGACACCAACAGGCCCCCATCAAAGGAAGAAGCTAAATTATTCATATCAGCACTGCTCTCACAATATTATGAAGCTTCAAAAAACATAAATAAAAGCAAACCACTCCAGGCCAACACACCACAAATGAATCCCCGAAAAAAACTGCATCAAGAAAGAAAACAGAGCAGAAACAACAGAGAACAACGGCCTACTACTACATACTGGTAGATAAATAAAAGAAAATCACTCCAGAGAATAATTTAGCTCCATTAATCAGCCTACAGATGATGCTTCAACAACCCAGTCCTAAAAAAACACCTTCACGCCCCAGGATTTTAAGGCAGGCTCACCAGAATTTGGGAAGACCGCTGCAACTGACCAGAAAATGGGAAACCGCTGCAACTAAATGCATCACAAAAAAATAACAAGAAATAAAAAAGAAAGAAATCATGGTGAATTTTTTGATAACAAAAACATCTCAGGAATGTAAAATCATGAAAAATTTCACCTCTGGTTCCTCATTAGCAGGCCGACCTGCATGATTATTCCCTAAAGGATTCCTCCTCTGCTCAAAATTTGGACAATGCTCCTCATTCCCAGGGTAGCCCAACAGAACCCAACACCTCTCTATATTCCCCACAATAACGATGGGGTAAGCATGCTCAAAATCCAACCAAAATAAAGCTAACAAATAGAAAGGTAAGGCTTACAAAAGTCTAAAAATGAGAGACTTGTCACGATCCTTTTTACAAAAAATAAAGAGATCATCAGGAACATGATCATACCAAACAAAATCAACTCCATTAACACCTTTATTAGATAGACCATCAGAAACAGAAGTGGATTCCCTATATATATGAGAGATAATATGATTCAATGGAAATAGAGTCTCCAAACAATTAATCCAGCGATTAGTAAGCTTCCAAGACAAGTTCTGAAAACCCATCCTTAGGGCAGAAACAACAACAAAATAATCACTCTCAAACCATAAATTATCCTTACCTCACTTCAAAAAATGATCTAAATCAATGATAATTCCTAGCATTTCAGCCTCAAGTGAAGAGGCAAATCCACAAGAACCATTAAAATAACCAATGAAAACCCCTTTATGGTTCCTGAAAACAACACCATAACCAGAACACCCCGGATTATCCATAGAAGCACCATCTGAATTTACATTTAACCAACCAAAAAGATGTTCCTTCCAGATAACATCTAATGTACCACACGGAGGCCTGAAATTTTCCTTAACACCTAGCCTATTCAGAATGGACATTTCATGAACTGAGTTGAAGCAAAAGTGATTCTTTGGAATATTAGTATTATGCATAGCACCAAGAATAGCTAATAAAACCCCATATACCGAGAAGGTAAATCTATCAGGAATCATCTTATTCCAAGCAAACCAAATAAAATGAAGGAGTTCAGAAGAATCAACTATAAAAAGATGCATCAATTGGGGAGAGAGAGAAATAGAATTCCATCCTTGAAGGAAATGATGAATTGAAGATATATTAGGCATGGGGTTTCAAAAATATCCAAAACAACCTTCCACATTGATGAGGAATTAACACATCTAATAAACAAATGATCAATATATTCCCTATGTTGATGGAAAAAACACACGAAGAGCAGAGAGAGATTCCACATTTCTAAAGGAAACAATCGGTAGAAAGCTTCCCATGAGCCAGTCTCCAGGAAAATGATGTTTGATAGGGCCTAATAATTTATATAAAGACCCCTCATCCATTTATACACTATATTGCAAGATAGATAATAACTATAAACATTTTTAGAAGTCAACATGCCATTTATAGCAGGTTCCCAAGTCCATAAATCCTATCGGTTAGAGAAACAGTAACTATTGATAATAGTAACAATATGATTAGAGAGACCCCACATTTTATTAAGCTAATCTTTAATCGTAGCATCCATATCATCATTAAAGTCACCATTTATCAAGTAATAATCTAAAGGAAATTCGGTCCAATTGGCCTTACAAAAGGATAAATATGATTTACTTGAAACAAGCCATCTGGCATGAGAATCAATGGAAGAGAAGATGGATTAAAAAGCAGGACAAACAGAAGAATCCAAATAATTAAAATCTCCATTCCTGAGCCTATCCTTGAATTAATTAAGGAGAAATTCCAGATACTCAGAATTACTATTGGCAAGCCTACAAATGAATGAGGACTATAAATAATAATTAAACACCTCATGATTATTAATACTAAGACCCCCAACATCACAGGATTTACGACAATTATTCCCAGAGACTGTAACGAATGTTTTCTCCAAAATATTACCTCTCTAAATAAATTTTTTTATAGAAACATTAATGATCTTAATAAGAGTGATTGGAAACTTATAGACCATGAATGAATAAACAAACATAGAAATGATCACAGCCCTAACCAAGAAAACCCGACCTTCTAGGGAAAGGGACTTACCCTTCCATGTAGCAAGATGTCATCTAATTTTACATATAATATCAGAAAAATAACATACTTTAGGAATCCCCCAAAACATAGGAACACCCAAATATGTAAATGGAAAAACAACTTTGTGAATACCAAAATCCCAGATAATGCCAGTCTTCCTAGAAATAGGAAAATTCTTACCAAAAAAAACAAAGGGATTATTCCAACTAATATCATTCCCAGAGAATTTTTCCTAATGAAAAAGGGCATGCTTAATATTTTAAATATTTCTCTTATCCCCTTTAGTGAAACTAATAATATCATCAGCATACACCAAGTAAGTGGGAGCAACAAAACCTCACCAGCACTAATAGACTGCAATTTCCCATTGCCAACCATAATAGATAGTAATCTACAATGATAATATTCGGAAATGGAAAAAATAATTGCTATGAGAGGGTCTCCTTATCTAACACCTCTAGAACAAGCAAAGAAGCCCTCAGGGGAACCATTAACAAGGACATAGATACGAGTTGACCCAAAAATGGTTTTAACCCAATTAATGAATACATTATCAAAACCCAAAAAAAAATGATGAAACATATAAATGAAATTCCAATTTATAGTATCAAAATCTTTCCTAACGTCCAACTTGAGAGCAATATTACCATCCCCTGTGGATTTCTTAAGAAGGATAGCACATTCCGAGGCATTAATAAGGCAATCTTGAATAGACCTACCCTTAATAAAACCTAACTGATAAGGAGAAAAAATCTTACTTGAAATAGAGTAAAACCATGTAGCCATGATTTTGAAAATAATTTTAAAAATTGTATTGATCATAGAAACTAGTCTGAACAAATGAATCTCATTAGCATTCTCTTTCTTTGGAATGAGGGAAAGGAATTTAGAATTCAGGCACTGAGTAAGAGAGCCAACTTTATAAAAATTAGTAACCAACCCGCAAACATAATCATGAATGACGTCCCTAAATGTTTGAAAGAAAAAATTCCCAAAACTATCAGGACCCGGGGAGCTGTCAGACTTTAGGCTAAAGGCCGCTTACTTGATATCAAAGTCCAAAGGGATGAATTTATGATTGGAATTATCCTCTTGATTAAAAAGAGTCAAAATAATACTCTCCACAGGATCATCAAGAGGAACATGACTGGAAAATAGATCCTTAAAATAAGTTACAACATGCTCAGAAAGATCCCTTCTGTTGTCAAACACATTATTCCAATTTCTAACCAAAGAGAGAGGCCGTGAGAATTTCTTAATTCTCTACAATGAATTGAAAAATTTAGAATTTATATCCCCATCTCTCAATCAATTAGACATAAAATTGTCTCTCTCCAAAGAATATTTAAGATTCAACAAATTATTATGCTTGGAAACCTACTGAGTCTCACCCAAAACATCATTAGAGAAGTCATTTGAATAATTATGCTCCTGTATTTTTTGAAGAGAATCATCAATAGAGGAAATTTCAGAATCAAGGGAACTGAAATGATATTTATTCCAGAATTTAAAATTTCTTTTAAGGAGTTTGAACTTGATGTCACAAGAAAAATCATTATCCCTACCATACCAAGAATTCCAATTTTGTTCGACAATAGTTCTAAATTCAAGATGATTAACCAATGCCATATTAAATCTAAAAGGCAAAAGAGGTTTGGGATCTTTACTCACAAGGTCAATCAAAATAAGATGATGATCAAAGTTGATTTGAGAAAGATTCATACAAGAATAAGAAACCAATAAATCTAGAAAATCCTCATTGACAAAAGCCCTATCAATTCTACTAGAAACAAATCTATCCAAAACTTTCATGTACCAAGTATACATAGCCCCAACAATATTAACTTCACTCAAACCATTATTATCAATACAGGCTTTGAAATCTCTAGAAGAAATGACATTAGTCATGGATCCAATCTTCTCATCAAAATTCATTATGTAATTAAAGCCACTAAGAATAGACCATGTATCCGTGATCGAAGAATTGAGAGATCCAATATCCATCCATAAATTCCTACGGTCCTGATAATAGTTATGGGAATAATTAAAAGAGAATAAATGTTGGAGCCCTTGAAGAAAGAAGGTGCATGTGACATGTTGATCAGAATTAGTAATTAGGGTGATACGATATAAAGAATAATGATCCAATAACCATAACCATTTAATATATGATGAGGATCTATTGGATTCCACAAAATTAAAACCAAGGATTTCAAAATTGAAAATATTGGGAGAAAAAACTATTTTGTGTTCAGACAAACCAGTAAGAAGGATCAAGTGATCATCTGAAAATATGACAGGAGCAACAATTATTATTGGTTTGTGCATATTATCTTAAATATGATACTCATAGGTGGGGACCATAATTTTTAATCATGAAATGTTGAACGAATATAGTTGTTATGAACCATTTGTCCATATTTAATTTTTATGATTAAGATTACTTATCTTATATATTTTTATGTATCCATGGACATGAGAACCATCTGACTACCTGGCGATGAGAACGATTCATATAAATATATTTTTCTCTATTTTTCCTATTTATATTTCTATCTATTTCATTAAATATTAGTGATTTGATTTTTATTCATTGAATTGAAATTTTGTTTTCGATTGATCCTATATTTGTTATTATTCATCTTGTGTTGGGATATTAATTATGCTGAAATATGCAATTTATTTATTGGTGTAGATTTATGAATTTTATCCTGATGCATCAAAGTTATTATTTCATGATTGAAATCATTATTTTCCCTTCATCTTTTTTAGATGACCATGAAGTTGAATTTGGCTATGGGAGAGAAAATTCATTACCTAGATCAATTTATCCTATTTATTGATTGATAATATTTTCCTTTGTTTAGTTATCATTCATGATCGAGTGGCATGGTGATGTTTTTTATATTTTATTCCTTTTATTGTCACTTATTAGATGAATAAATTCTGGGATGGAGTTATTTAATATTGATATTTTTTCTATCGTTTGGGATCTTGTGTGTTGGAAGTGATTCAGATCTCGACCACTCAATGTTTCATTGAAAGATATGCTTGTGTAACAATCCATCAACCATGCACATAGTAGGGATGAGGGGTGAAAATTAATTTTTTTCAATGGATATTTGATAAGGTGTTGAGGATGGATCAATATGGATCTACACCTATTCATGCATCTTTTATTGTTCTTTAATTTATTTATTATATTTATGATTCCTTATTGTTTTACCATCCAATTTTGTTTTTTCACTTTTTTTATTTTTTTGGACACTTACAAAATATTTGAAAACAATGAATATTTTGTGTGAAAATAGCAGGTAACGTGGCACAAAATCCTTCATTACTACCCCCTGGTTAGCCAATATGATATACTTGTGTTTCATATATATATCATAATCCATTATCATGAAAATGTAAAATTACCCATTAAATGTTATATCATGAATGTTTTGAATTTAAATGATATTAAATTATTATCTTAATGTAATTATTTCAGGGTTATTATTATTCCATGTTCCAATTTTATTAAAATTTTTATTTACACTCCCATAATTTATCAAGAATATTTATGTTTAAGTCTCAAATGATGAATTAAAATTATAAAAATCACATGAATCCTCACTATTTCTCATTTACATTGGATAAATGTGTTCTTTTCACATAAATGTACCATAATCCAGTCGTTTTTATTGGAAAATATTGATAATGCATTTCTATTAAAATCAGACATTATCTCTCTTTTTGATTGTATATTTTTTTTCTTCCAAAACCATGAATCATAATAAATTTCTTCCAAATTTACCCAACCATTTCATATTTATTTATTATAGGAATTTTTATAGATTATATATTTTATCTAAACAAATTGTCCAATAGATTCTTCATTTCTTCTTCTGACCAAGGCACTTTTCTATCTATTTTCATACAAAAGGAGTTTTCATTACAACATGTTTTGAAAAACCAGAAGATATAAAAATGTTTTGTAATAATCCTTTATTATATAAAAATATAATCAATAATTATTATTTTTTATTCTATATATTATAGGTTTTGTAATGTTGAATTAAAAAAATGATTTTAAATATACATTTCGTTAATAATTTCTTTTTGAAAGTGAAAAGTATATTTTCCTCAAGAATGTTTCCAATGATATTTTAATTGTACTTCCATTCATCAATGCTGAATACCTTTTCGTGCAAATACTTAAGTGGGTATATTACATAATGGAACTAGGTACATTTTTCCCTATATGGTTTATTATTGATTGAAATTGACTTTTATTTATCTCTTTTTTTTCAGTGCCTTAATTTAATTTCAATGAGATTAACATGAACCATATTCAATTATCATTTATTAAACATGTTAAAATAATATTTATTATTTTTATGGGTTTTATGATGAAATAACGTTGGGATCTATTCTTTTTATTGTTCTTGGACATATACTTTGATGGAGAATCGAAGATGGTTTTGGGTCATCCCATTACATCTGATCTAATTTGATGGCATAGAGAGAACCCTATGATGCATTTATAGCATATACGATGATGTGGACCATATTGTATAATGTGATATCTTTATAAAATACATGATTATTGAACCGAGATAGCACATCAGTGCATTATTTAATTATAATACAGGATGTACAATACATGGTTATTTCACAAAAAAAAATTATGAATTATGAATATGATGTTCTATGATATCGAAATGAGTTTTACATTCATTGAATCAATTTATACTATTTCTTATGATCATGATTAATATAAAATGGATCGTGGATAATAATAGTAATAATTTCTATAAGGGATTTTATATAGATCTTATTGTTGAACTAATCAGAAATAATAATAACCCGGTATAATGCGATTTTATGTTCATAAGTATGAACAAGTTGTTTATGATTCATATTCAATTTGAGTTGGATTTATGTCTCTAAAAATATAATCATAATAAGGTCCATGTGTATTTAAGTGAACCTAAATTTCATTTCAATGTTGTTTGTATTTTTTATTAATAATTGGTTCACCTTTTTTTGTAACAAATCTAATAATTTAAAATGAATGAATTTAGAACAATGCCAGGAGTGTCTGTTCTACGTTGTCATAATAATGATATAGATCATAAAGTTGAGAAATTATAAAAAATTTATCCATTTCTTCATATTTCATATGATTATGATTTTACACGAATGATATTATGAAAAATATGATATCTATATCATTATACAAAAGTTTCTAGAAGAGAGTTAGTTATTCTTAAATAGAATATTTTAATATCCACAATATAATTTAGGTTTCCATAATGAATAGATTCCATTAATTATTTAGTATAACCTATATCCTTTAATAATATTAATGAAATTTTATACTAGGTATAAGGATATAGATATCTATTATGGACCCTATTGATATTATCAATGTCGAGTGATCATTTAATTTATCAAATTGAAATAATATAATTATTATTTCCATGAATGCCAACATATATTAATAATTTTAAGTTGTATAAAGTTCCATTAATCTTGATTTTTTTAAAACCTAGTTGACCTCCCCATTAGTTATACAACATTAGGATTCATTTATATCTCAGTTTCAATGGAATATATTCCCCTTCATACAACCCATTCATGGACCTGAAAAATTATTTGAATATTATTAGGGAGGTGTATCTTTAAAAATTCAATAACTCATAGTTATAATATCTTTTGAGTGGAATCCAAAATATGGAATTGAGGTATGAATATTTCTTCAATCCATAATAGTCAGCTACCACATTTTATCTTTTATATTCAATCCTTGATTTAAACCATGTTATGAAAAATAAAAAATTCAACAAAAAAGTTTCTTAATAATATAAACCACTATAAAAATGGTTTGTTATGAAATTGGATCATAGATGCTGATTATAGCATTATCAAAGGATATTTTGAAATTCTAAATACTTTGGTTTATTTATTTTATTGAAATGACTAAAAAAATTTCAATATTAATTTTATAAATTATTTGGAGAAATTCTGAAACTATGTGCTGATATGGAATGTGATTCTGATGCCTGAGGTTCCACAAAAAATTAATTGAAAAATGTTATTTTTTAATATCATGAGAATGTGGATACCTATAAAAAGTAAAATATATTTAAAAAGTTTTACCAGATTAAAAATATATGGGAACTATTGAGCTCAAAATGGTGGATTTACCCTACGTGTGACCTATATCTAGTTGGCATAAGTCATCTAATGAAAAATTATCATGGGACCTAATGATAAATAAAATAAATAAATAAATTAAATTATTTTAACAGTATAATAACTCAAGAATGGAAACCTGGATTGGAAATATGTGACCCCCATTGAGTTCAGAATTTCATGTTTATAATTATGAGAGGCCTAACATCAGCCAGTGCAAGTTTGCAATGAAATTTTTTATCTGGATGTTTTAATGAATAAATTAAACCTTGATTTTTTTATATTAATATTAAATCGATGCAGTGACACTATATAAATTAAAATAAGTGCTACGCAGAGACCCTAGGTTATCCAAATAACCTTCGAAATACCCAGCAGGCTCTTTATGGAATCCTTTGATAATCTTCTCTAAATCAATTACAATCACTATGATCAGATATCGTTCATTAAGGTTGACAGATGGATATAAATCCTCGATATAAATTTATCTATATCCTAGGTTGGGTGTTTTATTTCTTATTCTTTTCCCCATTGCTTAATTCCATGAAGATCATGGGTGAATTGACAAATAGATTGATCCACAGTTCGATCACTATTGTGGGATGGGTTATTATTATGGGATTATTCATAGATTTGTTTATCCATTTAACGATAACTAATCTAGGCCAACAAAGAAAGAGACCAAGGTTTATTTTTTGGTAATTCATGTTCTTTATCTCTCCCCTTTGTATTATTTGTCACCATAGGATCCTCATGGTCAAAGATCGACTTGCTTGGAGGATCTGAACATGGAATGACCAACCTATTTGAGGAAAGAAAAAGCGAGGTAGATCAATGTAGCTTAGGATATAAGGATCACATTAAAGTTTTTTTTTCAGAAATTGAATCATCAATGAATAATGATGGACTGTGGAAGGAAGGGGATCGGTGACCTATGCATTTAGTGGAAGATGTCAGTGTGTGGAAGCACATGGTGATGTAGTGCTTCCATCTCCACGTGGACCAATGGTTGCCACCATAGGAGACTAAATTTGCCTAATTATCCCAGATAGTTGATTGGGTTTTGTTATTGGGTTTAGGTGAGCCGATTAGTTGGGTTTGGGTTACCTAGATGAATGGTTTAGACCCATAGGGATGGATTGGACCTCACTAGTCATGGTATACCCAGATCAGTCCCATGTTATAAAGGGGCATCTAGACTGGTCAATGCTCAACCGAGCTACGACATTTCCATGATAGTTAGGGCATGGTCAACCATCATAATTGTTGCACTGACTGCATGATCATTCCATTAACTATGGAAAACCACTTTAAATTTTTAAATATCCATAACATTCAAAACGACCATCTGTATGATGATCCATCAATGGTGTTGGGAGCCATAAAACATGACAGTTATTTCATGATATCCAAATTGGGGTTTGTGGGAGTGTAATATGACCTAATTTATTGAGGAGTGAGTTTTCCGAGAATGTTCATGCATCAAGATGTCGTTTATACTACTGTATTTGTCCTAGAGAGTATGTGTCTTTTATAAATTTTGTGTCTTATATAAATGGTGTTTTTTATGGAGTTTATGTGTCTTATGGATACTGAATGTCTTATGAAGAGTATGAGTCTTTTTGAGACTGTGTGTGTTATTAGATTGAGTATATTTAGCTGTTCATGATATACATGATGTAGACATATATATTTTTGGATCTATCTATGCATTTCAATGGGGTATTCAGTTTTGGTAATATTTGGTGGTATTTTTTCACGGAATATCCCTAGTGGTATTCCTTAATTGTATTTCCTATTTTGGTATTGCTTCATTGTATTTCCTTCATAGAATTCTGTTTAGGTATTCATTCATAGTATTTCATTTATGGAATTTTCTTTGTCATACTTATTTTTGGTTTTTCGGTGTCCTATTGAGTATTGTTTTTTTTCAACCTTGAACATGATATGCACAAATGTTTCATGTGCTATGAAGATGACCGACTATTCGATGGAGTTGTAGGCAGCCAGGACCATGAAGTACCTTTTGATACCGAACAAGCCATGTTGTGTTCCGACAAATTTTCTGGTGATAGTCCAAGTACCTCTTATGATACAGGTTGGACGTGTGGCTATAAATTAATTTAATTTATTGGTATTCAATTGACCCTATTTACTTTCGAGTAAATTCATTGTTGTACTCTTGTTGTGTGACATTGTAGTTCTCAAGCATTGTTTACATAGGGCTTTTACATTTCATAATATGTGTTTTAGATATATGTATGTGCATACAGGTACTTAGGTGAATTATGTATATGTGGTATATGCCTACTTAGTGCTATTGTCCATCCCATAGTCCATTAATGGAAGGATTAATGTGATCAAGACATGGTACCCTCTTGGATGGGTTATGACAGATTTGTAATAGAGGTGGATTGTTCTACTTTAAGACTAAGAGCATCAGATGTACATTTTTTTAAACAATGTTATTTATTATGAGTTTTGAATTCAGTCCTAGGAATCTAGTTATGGTATTGTGGCTGACATATCTATACACCATGATTATGGGGACCATATTTTTGACATTGTAAAAGAAAAAACATTTTGTGGTAAAAATATTTTTACATGCATCATATATGAATGGGTTGTTTCTTCCATGTCCTTCTTATGTCATCCCTATATAATTACTCTATCTACTATCAAAAATATTATTTTATTAAACAATGAATCAATAATGACATCAATCTATAATTCCATTATGTGACCATCAAGACGATCTTACTTGAAACGATGCATTGGCACAAGTGATTTTACAAGAGATAGCACCATCATTTGGTTTACTAGCTATACTGACTCCCATCGTGCAGTATCTACTACCAGTTGTAAAAACTAAGGACAAACATATATAGAGATTTATTCATGAGTTTCATAGGTGGTGAAATCCAATATTTTGGGGTGATCCATACTCATAAGCAGTTGAGGATTGGATGGATAAAGTTACATTTTCCATCTTCCTTTTGAGGATTCTTTCTAACTAGATAGATATTATTTCCACAATTCTTTTTTAGGTCTATATGGAATGATAAATAAGTTTACTGTCCCCAAAAAAGGATTATATGACTCGATATTCAGAAGATTTTGAGTGTCTCTTCAGCGAGGAATTATTTTAGCCACATTGTGGTCAGTGCACAAACTGGAGCTTTTGCATCTGCAGTATGGTAGAGAGGCTGTGGTAGAGTATTCCTCAAGATTTACCGATCATTTGGGATACTCAATAGATATGTTCTAGGGCACATTATTCAGGGATTGGGCATTTGATAAATTATACACCAGGAGATTCGGGCATCCATGATATCTCTCCATTAATACTTATGTTTGTGTAATTGAGTGGGCCCTATTAGTGGATACCTTCTCAGTAGTGCATGCACCGGTAGTGGGACCTACCAATAGGCACTAGGTAATTGAGACCATGGATGTAGGGAGGATAATTCAGTACTAGGGACCTAAAAATTTGAGCGCATTTAGAGATGACCAATTGACATAGGATCTACAGTGATTGGATCCAAAGGAAGATCATGTAGGGTGAGGGACATGTTGTGTTAGTATTGATGTGGTAGAGGACATCTGGAATGAGGTTGCATGATACCCCATACAACTGATCAGGATATGGGAAGTGGTCCACTGTGATAGATGTGGATTTAATTAGAGTGTTTTCCTTAGAGTAGATGATTTGGAAGGGGAGCAAGAAGGGCAACAATAGGTGGTCTATGTTTCGAATTATTTCTACCCCCCACACCTATGTTGTCCAGGACAATCTCATAGATCTATTGGAAATGGATGGGGACAAATATATGTGTTGGAGGATACAAATATAAGTCTCTTGATAGGATTATAGATATGCTCTGTCTATTTTACTCATCTTCTAATTCTTTGATAGACAAATTTTCTAGTTAATCTTTTATTTCCACAAACCTTGTTTGAGACTCTAATATTATAGTAGAACTTTTGACTCAATACTTACACTTGGAGACTCCAATGGGAGGATATTTTATGATGACACTCATGTTATAACTATTTGAACTTACTCTATGAGGTGATAGTTTGTGTTTGGAACTTTTTATATATGCTCCCAGTCCTTAAGACATCATTATCAATATAGAATTGTTTCCATATTTCATGATCATATTTTCTATTTTATTTGAATAGTGAGGTTTTGTTCATAGTTAAGGTAACATGTTTTCTATTATTGGAGACAGTAAAAAATAGGAAGTGCTGGATAGACTGACAGATATAAGGGTGTAGCCGATCACTCAATATTTTTCTAGCCCCACGCTCACTATAGTGGATGATTTGGGTCCACATTGCCTTGTTGTGGTTGAAGATTATGTTGACATATTTCATCATGATTTTACATGATTTCCTCCCCATTTTGTGGAAGAATTATTCAATGATATGTACCCAAGGATGCAATAAATATTTACACATTCATATCATATGGATTTCGCAGAGCTTTTTGAGATGAGGTTTCACTGTGATGACATGTAGTGGAAGGGTTTCATGAGACATAGTTTTACAACCTAGATAGCTCCATTTTTATATTATAATAAGGTATAATATAAATTTAGGATATTTTTGGACTTAATATTCATGAATTAGGTGACACTAATGAATAAATATCCTCTACTGAGGATCGATGACCACTTTGATCAATTTTAAGGGTCACAATGCTTATTGAAGATTGAATTCATATCTGGATGTCACTAGATAAATGAATGAGATTTGGATATTCCAAATGAAACAATAATATGTAGTTTTACCACTATGAGTACATGGTGACGTTTTTTGTCTTGGGTAACTCCCCAAAAATATTCACGGGACTCATAAACAAGATCATTTTTCCATACTTATACCAGTCCATTGTGGTCTTTATTGATGAAATCCTAGTGTAATCGGAGTTCAAATAGGATCAAACTACACACTAGATGATGGTAATGTAATCCCTCTAATATAACTAGCACTACTAAAATCTATAAATGTTTTATTTACATATTCCAATGGTAAATTTTCTAGGAAACGTCATTTTAGAGGCTGGAGTTGTAGTAGATCCAACGATGATTGAGGAAGTGTATTGATGGGACACAACTAAGAGTGTAAGGATGTTATGTAGATTCAAGGGTTATACATGGTACTATCTAAGGATTATATCATTGTTTTCCAGATTTTATGCATCCTTTATGGCTTTGACATGAATGGGGAATCTTTTTGGATGGACATAAAAGTGCAAGGAGAGATTATAACAGTTGTGGTTGAGATTGACATGTTCTTAGTTCTTGAGAATTCTACTGGGGGGTATCTAGTATATATTATTATACTATAAATCATGATATTTTCTAGTTTGTGTCCTTATATAGGGGAATATGGTGATATATTATAGTCCACACTAGTTCAGACCACACCAGCATTACTATGTTACCCCTGATATTGAGCTAACAAGGTAGTTTTATCATTGAAGGTGTGTCTACACTACCTCACGAGGGAGTGATATACCATCTACTCTAACCACAATAGTCTCATCTATATATTATCATATTAGGATTTTAACTCTAGACAACGGTTATGGCTATAGATCCTCCTGTACTATAACATTGAGATTTTCTGTACTCATGGGTAGGGGAACGTGGTGGAAGACGCTCTCAGAATGACATCTAGTTCATTTGAGCTGAATGAGGAATCAAATCATTTATACATATTAATAATAACCTTTTGGGATGGGGATAGAGTATCTTACATCCATATGATGTATTTTACGACTCATCACATATTGTGTGCAGGGGAGGCACATATTGTTGATACCAACTATGATACATTGTATGGGTAAATGCCTATAGATCATTCCAATGATGAATATTTGATATTTGGGATTAATTACATTTTACATAGAGGTCGCACAAATGTACCAATGATGTTTTATGATGAGGTTTTGAAAGATTTCAATAAATCCACATTAATTGTACATCTAGGGTTGGACGAGACGAACAAGGACCTCCAACACCAATTCTGGTGTCTGTGGATGAAAAAGGGAGTTGTAGAGTTGGTTTCATGATTCATCACCTTTTAGTAGGTAATGGTGATGTACAATGATCCATTTGGTTTGAAATAACCACTTGAGGTTCGTGAATGGATGGGGGATGGGATGTCGATGGACTTGGTGAATTTTTACAATGTAAATATTGGGGGCATGATACCATCTGAGTGATCATAGTCTGACCAACCAAGTTGGATTACATCGTAGATATTTGAGAGAAACATTCATTCGAGAGATTGAGACTCCACTATATTTATGAGATAAATTGACTAAATGGTGATACATCAAGGCTAGTCTCATATAATGATGCTCAATTTAAAACTCAGTTGCTTAAGGGATTGCATGAGGCATTTGTGACCCAATTACACTTGAGCATAGCATTTCACCCACGGAAGGTTGACCAAAAATAGGTGACCATATAGGTTATGGTGGAAATTCTATGGTAATTCATGTTATATTTTTTCATATTTGGGAAGATAATATACCCTAGGTGGAATTTTTATACAACAAAAAATATAATTACACCATCAGTGTGGAACCATTCGACTTCTTGAATGGGTGACCCTACATGTCACTACATAGTCAGAAGGACCCAAGAGTGTCTACAGTCATGAGTATAGAGTGGGTGGAGGTTAATATAAAGAAGGTTTGGATCATCCAAGAGTTGATGAAGACTGCATGAAGAATCCATAATTTTTATATTGAATTATGAAGGAGTACATTGGTGTTTGATGAAGGAGACCATGTATTCTTTCAGGTCTCTCTCGATCTGGAATAAATATATTTGTTCGTGGTGTCAAGCTATCTACGAGGTTCATTAGACCGTTCCTCATACAATGTCGAGTTGTCTTGGTGGAATACTACATAGTATACCTCCAAAGTTAGATCATGTAAACGATTTTTTCAATCGGTCACAACTGAGGAGTTATTGCATCACCCATCCTTGGTCATTGACTTGGGAGAGCTAATCTTTAAAAAAGGGTTGAAATTTTTGGGGTACATGGTGGAGATTTTGTATCCATAGGAAAGGTTCCTTCATTGGTGGTTGTTTTGTTTGGTGTGTTTCTGATGGTATAAATGAAATATCCAAGATTAAAAATGGGATTGAGTGTGTCATTTTCTATCTTTGTTACATCATGTTTTTTAATTACTATTTTTTATTTTTTGAAACAATATTCCCTATAGTTGGAACAATTTAATGACTCAGATATTTTAAAATTTAATTTTTACAAACTATTAGATGATATTTTTAGACTAGGAGATAAGACATCATGTTATTTAGAGACCTAGTGTGCTAGGAACAATTCGATTAAAAATATTATTATTTTTTCATAGCACACGTACATGATTATTGAGAAAAATTAGAGCATCATTTTAATGGATTCCCATATTATAAAAGTGAGGCAATGAATCCACTCTGAAGATCAGCTATATCATAGGTTAAACCTAACTATTTTCATCCCATGTAAAATGAAAAATATTCACCATGGACATACTAGTAAATAAAACATCTACATCGAATTATTTTATTTTAAAGTCCTAATAACTCATGATGGTTGACTCATATTGAAATTATAAGACAAAAATTAAGTACATAATGTGGCTTCGTACATATGTGAGGCATAACATCGTCTGACACAGGTCGCATGTGGAAAATATTATTGGATGATTTTAATATATAAAATAACCTTTGAGTTAATATTAATTTAATTTTATGTCGATGCATTGATGCTATTTCATTTAAATGAAGATGTTTGAAGGAACCATGGTTCGGTTCATAACCATGGAAATTTCATTGATGCTCTAGAGAGAATTAAAAAAAAGATATTCATATAAGAGAAAAAATATATTGTCATATGATATCATTATTCATGGATCACCAAAGGTAATAAATACTGAATAGTCAATCATCCGTATCCCAGTTTGGGCATTTGATTTCAGAATTCATTTCCTTGTTCATTGTTTCAATGAAGAGCATATGTCAATACATAAATTTACTGATAAAAGGTTCAATCATTTTATCAGGATGGGTTATTTTTTCATGTTTATTGTTATATTAATTTATCCTCGTAGTTTATCATTCTAATGATATCAACATGAGGAAAATAAGAAAAATGTTCAATGTTTTTTTAAATCATTCTTGTGTTTTCCCTCCCAAGTTATTTGTTTTTATTCATCATTGGATCCTTTAAATCACAGCATGACATTCCAAGAGGCTCTAAACATGATCATACCCCTGGATTGGAGGCCATACAATGAAGCTACTATATTTTTGTAGCTCAAGACCTAAGGATAATGGATGAATTTTTGTAACATAGATTGTAGCAATGAAGCAAGAACTTCATACAATGAATGGAATGTCACAATAGACCGGTGAGTACGTGTCACTAGGGGCAGGACTATAGAGTAAGTTGTAGACATCATGGGTGAAAAAATGTGTTAGATTGACTCAGAATGTGAAATAGGTCAAGTTACCTAGACAGGTCTTTGTTAGGGGTTAGGCCGGTGTTGTTGGTCAGGCCCATGCAGAGTGGGATTGAACCAGTGGACTCGACTATGTTGGTCAGGTTAACCCCACAGACCAGGTAAGACCCCGTGGCTCGGGGCAGACCCTGTGGGTTAGGGAGGATCCAGACATTACATTAAAACTAGATGTCTTTTAGATGATCCCTCTATGGTGATGGAACCCATATGATTAGATAATCATTTTTAGATATCCTATATTTGTTTTTATGTTAGTGGGAATATGTACTATTGGATTGAGGAGTATGTTAGCCCATATCAAGTGTGCATTGATAAAACAATTTATCTCTAGATGTGACCTAAAGACTATGTGTCTTATTGAGGCAGTGTGTCTTATGGAAACTTTCTGTCTTATGGAGACACTTTGCATTATAGAGAATGTGTTTTTGTTATAGATTCTATATGTATTATTGATACTATGTGTCTTTTTAAATTTAGTATATATGGATGATCTATATATATATATATTGACATATATCATTGTGGAGTTCATTATCCATTCCATTGTGGTATTTATTAATGAATTACATGGTGGTATACCTTGGTGGTGTATTGGTTTTATTTTTTTGTGGTGTTTTTTTGGTATTAGTTTGTGGTATATCTTTTGGGGTATTTTATTTTGGATATTCCTTTGTTGATTCAAGATG
This sequence comes from Viscum album, assembly GCA_963277665.1. Taxonomy (NCBI): domain Eukaryota; kingdom Viridiplantae; phylum Streptophyta; class Magnoliopsida; order Santalales; family Viscaceae; genus Viscum; species Viscum album. The sequence continues at coordinate 475,262,487 of OY728147.1, read as the reverse complement.
TCTTACTGTGTATTGTTTTATTCACCCATGAATGGGTTTTCCCAACACATGTCATGTCTTGTGTTGAAGATAGAATCATTTACAGTGTTCTTGGAAGACTAGGATATGGAAATTCCTTGTGAGAATAGAAATGTGGAGGTCAATTCCATCATTTTTTCAAATGAAAATAAATGTGATTCTTAAATTAATAAATAGACTTGTGGTTGCTGTCTATTTCCATTGGGTGGTCTTTTATTGTCTTCTTTACATTCCATTACATTAATTTATGTTCATTAATTGCTGAATAGAGTGGTTTTCAAGCCATGTTTACTTACTGAATTTAAATTTCATCATTTATTTTTTGGAGATGTGTTCGTGCATACATGTACATATGAATATCCCTCCAGTTTTTTGAATATTCAAACTCAATTATTGTCAACAGTCCCCGGATTATTGAACGTAGTCAAGGGGAATTCACCGCACGACACCATTTGAGATTGGTCATTGAATTTTTATCAATATTCATCAAATCAAAATATATTCTATCACATGACGTGTTAAATTTAAGTGATAACCTAACATTACCAAAAATAAATAATAAACTATGACCATGACAAAAAAAATTGTTTCAAATTTGAGATTTTGTAATGGAAAATTTATCAAACGAGTGATAAAATAAAACCTCATATATTGAGGATACCAATGGAAACTTTATTTTGGTTTTTGTTGTTTGATTACAACATAGCTCCATTTTATCACTTATACTGGTTTAACCTCATACACAAGAAGAGAACATTCTTCTATCATTTAATGGATCCATAATTGTATAAAATTTTCATTATATACATGTGGGAGGATCTAATGGATTTAATATGGGGTAAAAAAATTAGTTTTGGTCATTCATTACATTATATAATAAAGAGGTGGTTATGACACTGTAGAAATCATTTTAATTTAAGATTTTAAGTATTATAAATGGAAACTGATCAGTTAGATGTGTCATATCAAATATCTTGATTGTCTTGGTAAAAATCAAGGAACAAGGATTTTCAATAAATCCATCAATTTCCTCAAATTATTATTTAGTAACATAATACTCAACGAATTAATAAAATAAAATTAATTGATATTAATTAGAACACAACATTGTCTTATGAAAGTAAATAATGTTCGATATTTTATATGACATGTATCAGTGAGCATAACTGAGCAGTGATATATATAGCAGTTAAATCCTAGAATATAAATTAGTACGAATGAGTTATATTAACAAATATATATATATATATATTCATATTAAAATGTTAAAAATATTTTATCAATTAATAAATCAAATTTTTTATGTAAATAAATTACTCAAAAATAAATTTAATTCAAAAATGATTTAATTTCTTTTTACTAGTTCAATAAATATTATTATGTTTTGGGAAAAAAATTTTGTAAAATAAAGATCAATTTTTAAATGGGAATATCCAAATTTAATTTCAGTGAAAGTTAGGATTTTATTTTGTAAAATAGGTATTTTTTATTGAGTAGAATAAAAATTCCCATTCTTTTTAAAAGTACATTTTCTCTCTATAAGTTACATAAATTTAATATTATGTAAATTTTAAATAAAAGTTTTATTATAAAATAATATGAAATGAAAAAATTATTATATATTTATATTTAATACACTTATTTAAATTTTATTATTTATTATATTAAATTTTAGTATAATTACATTTTTGAGTTCAAAATTGATTTGTTAAGAAATTTTTTTAAAGTCCATACATAATCTAATTTTTGTTAAATTAAGAAAGCCAATATTTATGAATGTATTAAATAAAACATAACTATTATATATTTATAAAAAAATTGTTTATTTCATAAATTTATTGAAATTTATTTTTTTAATATAAATCATCTTTTTATACAAAAATACGATTTGAAAACTTGTTTTTTCATCTCATTTTCATGTTCTGTTTTAATTTAAAAAATTTCATTTCATGAATTTAATTATTTAAAATAAATTGAATATTTTTAATTTTTATAACTTATATTAAATAATCATTCAAATACAATTATTGAACATAATTAATAGTGAATATTATATAAATTAATTACCATTATTAGTTGTGAAAATGGTTTTACCAAGTGTTGTACTTATAAAATAATGATCTTAATGACCCAATTAAAATTAATAGAAACAATTTTGTGTGCATATTTAGATCTTATAATTTATTTATGTATAATAAGTCACTTAGTTTCCAATGAGAAAATGAAAATGAAGGGTGCAGATTTTTATTTTTCCAACAATATAAGTGTGTTAATCACATCACATATAAAATGAAAACCAATATCCATATCACATTAAATATTCAAAGTGATTTGTGTCAACAAATATCATAAAATATATATTCAAAACTTATATAAACGACTATATTTTTTTATTTTTTTCATATATACATCTTAATAGGTTTTTGGATCTCAACTAGTAATGATACTTGATATATAAGTTGCATGTCTAATAGAGCAAATTTATTTTATTAATTCTCCTAACTCCATTAAATAGACATCAATTCGTTTTACATGTTTTCACTTATATATTCCTTATATAGAGATTTTTATTTAGACACAATATCCTAAATCAATATCCTCTTCCATCCAATGAGAAATGATATCATCATTTGCCTATATGGTGGACACTGACCTTGAGGATTGCTGATATTTTATCCAATAATTATCATTCATTGATTGATTAAATGATGGATTTATAATATATTTATTTTATTTATAACTTATTTATAATTATGATGTTATGATATCACAAAAAAAACCTTCTTAATTTACGGTTTTTGAGCAATACGATAATGTTTTTCCAATATACGATAGACGACCACATCAAGAAAAAATGTGATTCATTTATCACTAATTAATTACATGTATGATAATGTGGATATTTATAATAAATAAAATTTCTAATACATTAAATATTAATCATATTTATAAATTTTTTGACATTATTAAACGATGATATATCAGTTTTATTATTCCATTGAATAATTGTAATGTCATTCATGGATGTGTATACCATCACATCCATGATGAAATGTGATTTTTTTAAACTTTAAATCATATTGATTATATTTATATATCAGATTTTTTTTAAAAAAATATGATATTTATTCTATTATTATATTTTTATTATGCGAAAATAATTCATAATTTCATTACATAATGATCTTTGATAACTAGAAAGGTTAATCAATAGTACATAAGACCAACCATCTCCATGATCATAATATTGTTAATTTTTCATTTACATCTATCAGGATTGTTTTTAAATATTATAATATATGACAAAATATTATAATATATTCATTATTATTAGTCATTTTTTATTTAAATGATTTTCTCTTTATCCACACTAAACACAGAGAATTGATTTGGTAACAATAAATAGGACATCTTTAAAAATCCCACACATATGTAAACCTATTAAGTATTATAATATATATTTAAAAATAAAAAATAATTATTTTATCTTAATTTATAAACCGTATATTTTTTCATATAAATAAAATATTCATATATTCTTATTATAATAGAGTTATTGGAAACACAATGAAATTCATGAATCTGGGTATTTTATTTCTGTCAAAGTGTATATTTCTCAAAGACACATTCCTTATAGATCTTTTTTGTTTATATGGTTTATATTAATCCCATTATTATATTATATGATTATTCTCCTCAAAATTATTCTATTTTAAAAATATATTTTAGGATCTATCTTTCATGGGTCTTAATGTTCCAAAATTACCTATACGATTAGCGATTTGTGTCTCAATATACGGTTTTCAGACATATGTTATGTTATCCAGCATTCTTATTTTTTTGACGGGTCTATAATACAAAATGTACATGTAATATTATTAAAATAATTATAGTATGTATAATTTACTACTTATTTAATAATTTTATTCTGTCCTGTCAATCAATAATAACAATGTGGTAATGGATTTATTATAAAATCCCATTATTTTTCAGTATTTTGTTTAGTTTTGAATATTCTGATAAAATCATCTTTTCTGTATCTCATGAATCTCATGATCCTTTTCATTCTTTGATAGTTGTATGATAACACAAGTTTCCCTCTATTTCCATCTCTTTTAAACTTAGAATTTCAAAATAATTCATTATAAAAATACACATTATTTGTCACTTTAACCGAAAGATCTCAACCACAATGTTTTATAAAAATGTTTTTGAGGATGTTTTAAAATTATTCAACTGAATTATTTAATATATTTTACATTCTTTTAAATTTTAAATTTTTTTAAAAAAATAATATTTATATAATTTTAAAAAAAATATACCATTTTGATATTACATAAAATGTTAGAGGAACCTTCATTTTAACATGAAACAAATTAATGAAATTTTCTGATTTCATGAACATTATAATATTTGAATGCTTCATTATAAATTTTCAAGTTTATATTCAATGAAAACGTTTTTTTTTCATACCATTAAAAAATTGTTTTTTAAAAAGAACGGATATAATCTCTTAGAAATGTATCAAGTAATATTTAAATAATCCAATATTAGATTGGAATAATAATTAAAATTAAATATATATTAAGAATGATATATTTTAAAAAAACTATGTTTCAATGCATAATAAAAATTTTTCAAAAGAAATAATTAAAATGAGTATTTAATATTCTTTTATATGATTTAGTAGTTAATTTTTATCAAAATGATATAAAAATTATTTTTAGAATTTTTAGTTTTAAAGAGTTTTTATGAAATAAAAATAAATTTCCTTAATAAATTTTTTAAGAGATCATTATAATAACCCCAATCCATGAAGCCTGAAGATGGTTACTTTTTCCCCTAATTGGTTGACTATACAATTAATTCCATCCTGAAAGGAAAAAATATTACTAGTGTTGTAAAACCAGATATATACTTGATTTTTAATTACATTATGATAAAAAAAATTATAACAAATATTTTTTTCAAGAAAACTTTAATCCACCTATAAAAACAATACTTGTCAATAATATTACCCTACATGGAATCCTAGGATAATATAAATAATAAGGGTGGAATAAAAAATCATTAAAATACTTAGGTCTAAAAGAAGAAATCATTAATCAATATGAATAATCAATATGAAAAAATAAATAACCTGTAACATATTCCATGTAATAAATAAATATATTATGATGTGAATTTAAGGATAATACCAATTTTATAGTCTCATGGATAATTAAGAAAAGTTATTTGTAATTTACATAAAACACAGTCCATTTATACTATAACATAACATTTGGAGAAAAAATGAAATGAAATGCACCGTTCATGGAGACGGTAGGTCGTACGTCCGCATGAATGCTACTTTCATTTATTTGACATATTAATGGAATTAAAAATAATTGAGAGATATATATATTATAATTCTAGTATAATATATATGTATTATTGGTCACATATGTAACACCCTGGGATTTTATGAAAAATATTATTTTAATTTCATTGATGTCTTCTATTATACACCACACCAAGTTTATCTTGTACAATACGCAACACCGTATTAGCATTCAGTATACGCAACGCTATTCTTGGATCATGTTACACACAATTTCATGTTCATTTTATAATAGTCATTCTATGCAACATTGAGTGAGTTTTTTATATATTTATATATATATATTCAACGTATAAATAAAATATGGTTGAATTATGTTATATGATACAACAAAGTATTCTTACAAAACACGCAACCCTGACTTGGCTTGCATTTCATGCAATCACGACCTTCCTCGATAGCGTGTGTTGTACGCAATACAGAGTTTTACTAAACAATGATATATTATTATAATATAATTATAAACTAGCCGTTATTATAATTATTAACTACATTTTAAATTTTATAACATTATTATTAATCTTACATATTTTCTAGAACATGGTATGAGAACAAAATAAATTTTTCGGGTAAAAGAAGTATTTTTAAAAAAAATACAGTTTTTCATCCTATTGATGGTGCACCAACATTAAATATAGTTTTTGAGATGTTTATAAGTTCAATTTTACAGAATAAATTTTTTTTTGAATCAAGATATAAAAATTTACATTGGATAAAGTTTTGATATTATTTTGATAACTTTCATATTTAATGAATAGTAAAGACAAGCTATATTTTAATTAAAATCAACTATTTCCATCATAATAATTTATGTGGTTAAATTATAATATTTAATGGTTTTAATGTATAAATAAAATATATTTTTAACATTTAATATAATGTAAGTCATTATCATTATTTTACCTTGAATTCGGTGGTTAAATCAATTCAATCTTTTGCATTGTTTTAAACAAAAACCAGTTATCTTTTGACAACAGGATTTATTTTAATTTAATTTCTGCAACTTTTGTATATTGAATTTGGAAAAATGGATTCCATATTTGGAATCAGTGGGTCAAAAAAATGTTAATAATCTACTTTTCATTTTTGGGCATTATGAATAGTAACTACGATAATTTTTATTTACTGCGGTTAAAGGTAAATAGGGTAATTCAAGGTTAAAATAATATTATAATAATTAAAAATTACCTTGAAACTTGTCCTAACCATATTGGATGAGTAGTAGCCGACCATTGGCATCCTTGGGCCGATTTTGGGACCCCAGTGAGCCACTTGAAGTGAAAATGACAATTTGGATTAATTAATTTAATGTAAAGACAAAATTGACTTTAACAAAACTCTTTTAGTAATTAATTTTTGTAAGGGGTTATATAAGTTATATTTTTTACTATAAATATTCTTTGGAAAGATAAATATATTCCATATATAATGGTAGTTTTGTCATAATTTTTAGACATCAAATGTATTAAATTATTTATGACACAATAATGATGTAGTGTTTACCTCATTAATAAATGATTTAAATAAATAAGATTATAATGATTAAAATATCATCCAACACCTGTAAAATTCCAATTGGATGATTTTATTTAGAATATGAGTCAACAACCCTTTTGACATTAATGTGTTTTGGACCTCTTGAAACCGAAGATAAGTTTATAATAAAATAATGTTTTCACACTTCCCTAAAGAGCCCCTCCTCTCCCTTATAAAATGAGGCCACTTCTATGAAATTTCTCACACCTCTCAATCCTTTTGGATTGTCCAAAATCTTCCCAAATAAGCTCCCTACATCCCGATCCCCCCCCCCTTGAAACCTTACATTAGTCAGAAGACTCTCCAAGAAGCCCTTTTGGTTCAAACCAAAGGAAGTTACCAAAATTAAAGGTAACCGTTTCTCTTAAGTTGTTTGCTTTTATTTTACTTCTCCAACCACTAAACTCTTCTTAATAATTTCTTTTGTAACAACAAAAATATCCTAAATATACTAGGATGTTTTTTAGAGAAGGATTGGAACTACACTTACACACACCACTATCTAATGGATGAAGAACATAATGTTTCTATGATGGAAAACTAACGCCTCACGAAACGATGATTGTTCGATTTTCCCCTAAAGCCTCTCATGGTGGCCATTATTATGGAACTGTATTTATATATAATATATATTATGTTTATGATTTCCTTATTCTTCTTTACTTCCAAATTATATCAGGCCTTTACAGTTTCCATAGTCGGTAAATACGACAAACTCATTTGAGGATGTGCGGACTACCGCCCCCTCAAAGTGATGTGATTCGTTAATACCTTATGTGGGATGTATAAAGGATGTGGCTAATGATATTATATATGATTAAAAACTGGAATTATTATATACCTATGTATCATTATGTTTTAATTCCATTAAAATAAGAAATAGAAATGAAAGTAGCGTTTATGCGTACGTACAACTTACCGTCTCCATGAACGGTGCGTTTCATTTCTTACCTCCATATGTTATGTACTATAATAAATTATTGTATATTCTGGATATATAATGAATTTATATGTTACATAAATCATTATTTACATGTTGGAAGTAAGTAAATCATGCTATAAGTGATAATAACATCAAGAACAACTAGTCCAAACATGTACGATAAATAAGATGATTTTACCCAAAGTGCTTTACAAAATAATGGGTAATATAAACCATATATGATGTCATAAAAATTAATATGATTCTGTAATAAGTCAATTACATTATTTAAATCATTATACAGTAGGTTCAGACACTTATGAAGCAAATCAGACCTAAGGTAAGGGAAATATCACAATCTCATTTTTATCTGAGATTGTTTATACTTTGGAATTTACTGGGGTGTATTTTATAATCCACATCCATGTTTCCTCAATATGTAATATTTATATCCTTATACAATATTTTATATCCAATTTTATCCATTGGAGAGTTTTTAGTAAAAGATATTAAAGGAATCTTTTGTCGAGGTACTTTTTGACTTTTCTAGCAAAAGTACGAGAAGAATGTTTTTTTAACTTATACGGCATGAATGGATTTTTAAAACATTATTTCCAAGAATCTTAATTTACAAGTTTTCAAGTTTATTTTTAATAATATTATTTTAATTTAGAATTGTATGACTTGTTAAAAACGGAAATCTGTTTTTGAAGTAAAAACGATATTTTCTTCAAGAATGGAGTTCAAGTGTTTTATCAAAATTATTTTCCATCAAAGATAATATAGGGTTCTGTTTCTACACCTAATATTAAATTGATTTGATTATATTGTGATGAAATTATTTTTATGAATTCCATTATCTTATATGAATTGTTTTATGATGTCATGATTTTTAAAAATCCAATTTTTATTACATGGGTTATGAAATGATATATGATTTATGATTTTGTGGCCCACATAAGAATGGTATCATTATGAGATGGGTGGCGCCTATATCTACCTCCAATGCATTGGGTAAAGGTTTTATATCTCATGATAGAGACATTGTTGGAACGGAAGGTTAAACCGGTTAAGTGAAACAGGACTGAAACGTTGAGTGAACTCGGTTCAGAAATGTAGTTTGTCCACTAAGATAGCCTTTGCAATGAGTTTTGACTAATAAGAAATGATTATCTATGATTATGTGTGAATGCCACAAAGTTTCATGTTTTATGTTAATATTATTTGGATTAAATTTCACTACCATGATTTATCCCATGTTATGAAATTCTGATCTCTTTTCCAGGGTAAGATTTCCTAATTGTTATATTCTTATTAATATGATGTGATTGATATTTCTTTTGTTTACCCTTACTGAGCATTTGAGCTCACCCTTTTATGTTTTCTTTTCCCCAGGATATAAATACAGGTTTTAGGTATGGAAACAAAAAGTGGAAGATCGTTATGGGAGGTGTTGAAGATCGTTCACCATGATTAGAAGATTACGTTCCAAGTTTCCAAAGACACTAAACTATTATGTTCCTTGTGTTTCTGTTTTTGTTATGTGTTAAGTATTCTGCAAAAGTAATGTAATGTCCATGTACGTTAAGCTTCGGGTCTCTATAGTTGGTATAAGAGCAAAGGTTTAGTCAAACATTGGAAACTAGGATGCGAGAACTTTAGTGATCCCTAGAGATATTTCTAAGGTATGTCTAGGGATGTCCCTAAGGTTATGTATAAGTATAGGTTATAGTACTAAGATTACGGTAACCCAATATGTTGGATATCGAAGGTACTCCCCCATTATTGTGTTGTTTTCCGTAGCATGATTTTTGCCTCTCACACTATTTTTTTTGGGTTTTAGATGATGGCTGGAACCCGAAGGAACTGTGATGATCAATGTAATGGACAATGCAATGATTGTCCTCTTGAACATAAAAATGTTATGGGAGATGGAGTGAAAAATCTTATTGCTATACTTACACAAGGTATGAATCATTCTGGAAATCCAAATGAGCAGAGAAGGGAACAATATTCTATTGAGTCCTTCATGAGGAAACACACACCTTCTTTCAGTGGGTCTTCTAATCCACTTGTTGCTGAACAATGGATCAGTACTACTGAAATGATATTTTCAGTTCTTCAATGTTCTGAACATGATAATGTCATCTTAGCAGTGTATTGCTTGGAATCTGATGCTGATCAATGGTGGAATCTTATCAAGAATACGAGGCCAAGAGATGAAATTGAGTCCATGGAATGGAAAGAGTTCAAGAACTTATTTTTCAATAAGTACTTCCCTCGTATTCTTCGAACAAATATTGAGAAGGTGTTTCTTGAACTAAAGCAAAAGGATGATGAATCTGTTGGTATATACGAAGTGAATTTTACATGACTTGCAAGGTATGCATCTGGATTTATCATCCAACCTGAAAGTAAAGTTGATCGATTCTTCAGTGGCTTAAAACCAAATCATAGAAGGGAATTTGCTATAAGATACTTCAGTAGCTATGAAGAAATTGTGCGTTTTGCTATCAAGGTAGAAATGGATGTTGGTGTTTCTTATCCTTCTCATAGTTTTGACAAGAAAAGAAAGATGGAGTTCAAGGAGAAATCTCAGAATAATGGTGAAAAGAAGATGAATGTTTCCTTATGCTCAATTTGTGGAAAGAAGAATTGTAGAGATTGTCTTAAATGGACAAGTAAATGTTTCAAATGGGAAAAGGAAGGTCATCTGGAACTTGAATGCCGCAATGATGGGAAGAAGATGTCTAATGATGTAATCAAAGGAAGGGATGCACAGAATGAACCTACTACACTTCAATGCTTCAAGTGCAAGGAAATGGGTCATTATGCTAATAAATGCCCTAATCCAATGGTTAGTGATGATCGACGTGAGCAACCACTTAAGGAAAAGGGCAAAGGGAAGTCACATGCGATCACCATTAGCGACGTTGAATATGACAACGACGTGATGGAATGATTAAGAGTTTATGTAATGGGATTCCAAAATAAAGTTTTCTATAGTATCGTCGAATATTGGAATATTTATGTATTTGTCTATTGTGGTTTTCAATAATTTTATGGTACCGGTAACCATGGAAAGTGATTGAGATATTTTTGGAAAAAAAAAGATGATATGTACATAATGAAGGGATAAGGAAAAAATGAAATTTTTGACAGTATTCATGAGCTCATGATTGATATAAGGACTAAGTGATATCATGGTTTGAGTATATATAATTTTGAGGATTTTGGTATGTGGAAAGTGTTAACTTTTAACTGCATTCATATTTTCACTAAAATTTAATGGGTATTCATTCTTCAAGAGAATACATGATTAATGTATTCAACAAGATATATATTATGATATATGGGGGTAAATGATGGCATTAATGTGATTGTTATGTGACATTTCAACAATCATTTTCTTGATACTATGAGCTTGGACCGAAGTATTTTAGATAAGCCTAATGATTGGAATGGATTATTTTGGACATAAGTTAGTATTGTTTACGGATAAAACATTATTTCGATATTATGGATGGGATGTAATAGTAATGTAGTTTTAGAAAAAAGACAACCTGCAAGATGGGTGACAGCCCATCGCGTCGGACAAGGCTGTGGGAATCGAACCCCCAACTGAAGTGCGACAGGCCTTTATCACCTACCACTAGCCTACAGGAAGTCCCTTGTTAGTGGAAAGTAGTTTTATATTATTAATCAGAATGATAAATAAAGTATAAGTCCATTTTTGGAACCATATACGATTAATCTCACCATAAGATGGAATTATAACTTTTTCTAACATTTTATTTGAAACAGATGGAATGACCCATCATTCTATCACATGATCTGTTAATGCTTCATGAATAAAAAATTCAACTTCATTTCTTTACAATATGAAGTGGACATTTTCTAATTCACGAACAATAGTGAGATTTTACCAAAATCATGTAAGTATTTATTTTAATTCATAAAATTTAGGGAAATGATCTTGAAAAACAAATATGTTGTCCTACGGCTCTTATATCCGATGAATCAAATGGTACCCTAGATCATCACAAATTTATGGCGTTGTGATTATTGGCTTTTTCATAGACTTGTTCTCTACCACTCTCCATCAGAACTTGATGGTTATATTTTTCTTCCATATCCATATTTTCACCTATGTTCCCCTACATGGAAACCTAGTGATGAGTTAATTTGGGTAACCATTCTGTTTCATACTTTAGTTTTTAATGCCATGTTTTTGTATTCCTTTTTACGATGTGGGTTTCTATTAAAGAAATTTTTGAAGTAGTAAACCATTTATAACCCCGACAAATTTCGAGGGGGAAATTCATTTTAAGGGGGGTAGAAAGTAACACCCTGAGATTTTATGAAAAATATTCTTTTAATTTCATTGATGTCTTCTATTATACACCACACCAAGTTTAGATTGTACTAAATGCAACACCGTATTAGCTTGCAGTATACATAATGCTATTCTGGGATCGTGTTACACAGAATTTCAAGTTCGTTTTATAATAATCATTCGACGCAACATTGAGTGTGTTATATATATGTATATACATATTCAATGTATAAATAAAATATGGTTGGATTCTGTTATACGAAACAATGAAGGAATCTTGCACAACACGCAACCCAGATTTGGCTTGCATTTCATGCAATCGCGACCTTCCTCGATAGTGTCTATTGTACGCAATACTGAGTTTTACTAAACAATGATATATTATTATAATATTATTATGAACTAGCAATTATGAATAGCATTAAATAAATTTTTAATTTTATAGCATTATTAATAATATTACATATTTTCTAGATCATGGTATGAGAACAAAATAAATTTTTCGGGTAAAATAAGTATTTTTTAAAAAATGCAGTTTTGTCACCATTTGATGGTGCATCCACATTAAATCTAGTTTTTGACATGTTTATAAGTTCAATTTTACAGAATAAAATTCTTCTTTTGAATCAGGATATAAAAATTTACTTTGGTTAAAGTTTTGATATTTTTCTGATAACTTTCATATTTTAATGAATAGTAAAAACAAGCTATATTTTAATTAAAAACAAGTTTTTCCATCATAAAAATTTATGTGGTTAGAATATAATATTGAATTGTTTTAAAGTACATATAGAATATATTTTTACCATATAATATAATGTATGTCGTTAGCATTTATTTTGCCTTTAATTCATAGGTTAAATCAATTCAATCTTTTGTAATGTTTTAAACAAAAACTCGTTTTCTTTCGACAACGGGATTAATTTAAATTTAAATTCTGCAACTTTTGTATATTGAATTTGGAAAAATGAATTCCATATTTGGAATCAGTGGGTCTAAATTATGTTAATAAGCTACTTTTTATTTTTGGGCATTATGAATAGTAACTACGGTAATTTTTATTTACTGCGGTTAAAGGTAAATAGGGTAATTCAAGGTTAAAATAATATTATAATAATTCAAAACTACCTTGAAACTTGTACTAACCTTATTTGATGAGTATTGGCCGACCATGGGAATCCTTGGGCCGATTTTGGGACCCCTATAAGCCACTTGGTAGTGAAAATGACAAATTAGATTAATTAATTTAATGTAAAGACAAAATTGACTATAACAAAACGTTTTTAGTAATTAGTTGTTATAAGAGGTTATATAAGTTATATTTTAGAATATAAATATTATTTGGAAATCTAAAACTATTACCTACATCATGGTAGTTATTTCATAATTTTTAGACATCAAATGAATTAAATTATTTATGACACAATAATGATGTAGTGTTACCTCATTAATAAATGATTTAAATAAATAAGATTATAATGATTAAAATATCATTAAAAACCTATCCAATTCCATTTGGATGATTTTATTTTGAATATGAGTCATCTTTCCTTCGACATTAATGTGTTTTTGACCTCTTGAAACCGAAGATAAGTTTATAATAAAATAATGTTTTCACACTTTCCTAAAGAGCCCCTCCTCTCCCTTATAAAAAGGAGACCACATCTATGCAATTCCTCACACCTCTCAAGCCTTATGGATCGTCCAAACTCTACCCAACTAAGCTTCATAAATCCATATCATCCCCCTTAAAAAATTACATTAGGCTGAAGACTCTCCAAGATGTACTTTTGGTTCAAACCAAAGGAAGTTATCAAAATTAAAGGTAACAGTTTCTCTTAAGTTGTTTTCTTTTATTCTACTTCTCCAACCCCTAAAATATTTTTAATCATTTATTTTTTAACAACACAAATATCCTAAATATACGAGGATGTTGTTATGAGATGTATTGGAACTAAACTTACACACACCTCCATCTAATGAATGAAGAACATAATGTTTCTGTGATAGAAAACTAACGCCTCACGAAACGATGATTGTTCGATTTTCTCCTACCGCCTCTCATGGTGGCCATTATGATGGAAATGTATTTATATATAATATATATTATGTTTATTATTTCCTTATGCATCTATAATTCACAATTATATCAATCCGTTACGGTTTCCATAGTCGGTAAATACGATAATCTCATTTGAGGAAGAGCGGGGGACCGCCCCCTCAAAGTGATGTGATTCGTTAATACCTTATGTGGGATGTATAAAGGATGTGGTTAATGATATTTTATATGATATTATACTGGAATTATAATATACCTATGTATCATTATGTTTTAATTCCATTAAAATAATAAATAGAATTGAAAGTATCATTTATGCGTACGTACGGCTTACTATCTCCATGAATGGTGTGTTTCATTTCTTACCTCCATATGTTATGTACTATTATAAATTCATGTATATTATAGATATATAATGAATGTATATTATACATAAATCATTATTTACATTTTGGAAGTAATTAAATAAATAGATATGTTATAATAACATCAAGAACAACAAGTCCAAACACGTACGATAAATAAGATGATTTTACCCAAAACGATTTACAAAATAATGGGTAATATAAACTATATAAGATGACATAAAAATGAATATTATTCTGTAATAAGTCAGTGACATTATTTAAATCATTATATATGAGGTTCGGACATTAACGACGCAAATCAGATTAATGTAATGGAAATATCACAATCTCATTTTTATCCGAGATTGATTATACTTTGGAATTTACTGGGGTGTATTTTATCATCCACATCCATGTTTCCTAAATATGTAATATTTATATCCTTCTACAATATTTTATATCCAATTTTACCCTTCGTAGAGTATTTAGTAAAAGATATTAATGGAATCTTTTGTCAAGGTACTTTTTGACTTTTCCGACAAAAGTACGAGAAGAATGTTTTTTTAACTTATACAACATGAATGGATTTTTAAAACATTATTTCCAAGAATATTCCATTACAAGTTATTAGGTTTATTTTTAATCAACATCTTTTTGTTTATAATTGTATGACATGTTAAGAAAGGAAAAGTGTTTTTGAAGTAAAAAGCATATTTTCCTAACAAATGGAGTTCAAGTGTTTTATCAAAATAGCTTTCCATCTAAGATAATATTGGATTCTGTTTCTACCCCTATTATTAAATTTATTTGATTATGTTGTGATGGAATTATTTTTATGAATTTCATTATCTTATATGAATTGTTTTATGATGTTGTGATGTTTAAGAATCCCATTTTTAATACATGGGTTATGAAATGATGTATGATTTATGATTTTGTGGCACACAAAAGAATGGTATCATTATGAGATGGGTGGGACCTATATCTCCCTCCAATGCATTGGGTAAAGATTTTATATCTCATGAGATAGTCATGGCTAGATTGGCATGTTAAACCGGTTCAGTGAAACAGGACTGAAACGAGGAGTGAACTCGGTTCAGAAATGGACTTTGTCCACTAAGATAGTCATGGCAAAGAGTATTGAATAATAAGAAATGATTCTCTATGATTATATGTTCATGCCACAAAGTCTCATGTTTTATGTTATGATTATTGGGATTATATTGCACTACCCTGATTTATCCCATGTTATGAAATTATGATCTCTTTTACAGGGTAAGATTTCCAAATTGTTATGTTCTTATGAATATGATGTGATTGATATTTCTTTTGTTTACCCTTACTGAGCATTTGAGCTCACCCTTTTATGTTTTCTTTTCCCCAGTATAGAAGTAAAGGTTTTAGGTAATGAAACAAAAAGTGGAAGATCTTTATGGGAGATTTTGAAGATCTTTCACCACTATTAGAAGATTACGTTCCATGTTTCCAAAGACACTAAACTATTACGGTCCTTGTGTGTCTGTTTTTGTTATTTATTAAGTATTCCGCAAAATTAATTTAATCTTCATGTACGTTAAGCTTCGGGTCTCAACAAGATAATTTCATTAATTTCTTTCATTATACATTTCATGTATTGCAAGAATGAGTCACATACCTTGAGGGGGTGGTAGTCCACACTTCCTAGTATGAAATTATCCCATTTACAGAACATGAAAAGCATAATGGTATGTATTAAATATAAAATACAGAAGCATATGGAAAACAGAAATACCATATATATCATATATAAAATAATTTGACATCATAATGGCCACCATAAAAGGTGATAAGATAAGATTTAAAAATCATCGTTTTTTGAGGTAGTAATTCACCATCCAAAGAAACAGTATGTTCTTTAACCATTAGATAAAGGTGTGTGTAAGTGTAGCTCAAATCATTCACATAACAATATCTTACTATATTTAAGATTCACGTTTTGTTACAAATGAAATGAATAAACGGATTTTAGGGGTTAGGAGATGAAAAATAAAACAAAAGAACACAAGTGAATACATTACCATTAAATCGGGTAACTCCTCTTGGTTTGATACAAAAGGGTTTTTTTTGAAGAGCATTCTGCCAATGGTGAGGAATCAATGATGAAGAGATGGATGTGCAGAGATGAAATGGTTAGGGGTTGGCTGAGCGAATGTCTTGAGAGGTGTGAGTAATGTAGTAGAGGTGGGGGCGTTTTATAAGAGAAGAGGAGGGGCACTCTTGGAATGTTATAAAATATTACTTTATTATAAAATACTTTTCGGATTTTAATGGCCCAAAAATGATATATTTTGATGCTAAGGTGATAAGGTTTTGAAATCAACTCATCCAATTGGTTATTGACATATTTAATACTTATATGTCACCCTATCTTCTCATTTTATTTGAAGCGTTCATTTATAAGGTAATCACTGCATCATCACAGTGTCATAAATAAAATAATTTATTTAATGTCTAAAAATTATACAAAAAATATCATGATGTATTAAATATTTTTAGCGTTCCAATGAAAATTTATAGAATAATAGAAAGTTTATTTAGGAAATATTAAAATTATTTTACATAGGTGTTACATACTTTGGTTACATTTTCCTTTCAAAAAAAATGATAAAATGTCACTATCACACTAAAGTGATTTCATGGGGTCCTAAGGTTGGAAGAAAGCATCAAATGGTCGTCCATGACAACACCAATATCATTAGGACACATTTTGGGGTCATTTTATATTTTTATGATATTATTTTCTTACCCTTAATTACCTGATTACTAATTAAACAAGATAATTAAAGATAATTAATCTCGTTACTATTCATATTTTCCAAAAACAAAATAGTCTTAATTACATAATTTTGACCATATGATTCAAAATATGGTATCCATTTCATCAAATAAAAAACACATAAATTTTAGTAATAAATTTAAAAGTAAATCTCGTTGTCAAATCAAAAGGCGTGTTTTTAAGATGTAAAATTTATCAGATGATTGACTTGATTTTACATCAAATTGAAAATTGAAATTACTTTCAACAAAAAAAATTGTATTATGTGATAAAAACATAATTCAATTATAATTTAAAAAAAAATTAAATGAAAATCTAAATATCTAAATAAATTGGATGAAAAGGCAGTTTTGAATTCAAAACTGTATTATTCACTATTCATTTAAAAAAGAATTATCAGAAAAATACCAAAAATTATCCATAAGCTATATATGATATTTCAAAATCATAAATGATTTCCATTTTACCAAATTCAAAAAATATATGTTTAATTAATAAATCATATAGTTAATTCCCACTGTCAAAACAAATAGCGGGTTTTTTGGAATCAATATCTATGAAAAGTTTGGCAATTATTTATGTCCATTTTCAAAGTGAAATTTATTATAATGACCACCATTGAATTAAATTGTATAAATATATTATAATTAAACATTAAAACAAAGCAAAAAGATAATCTAACCATATATTTAAATTAGATGAAAAAGCAGTTTTGATGTAAAATGCAATATAATTCACTATTCATTAAAAAGAATGAACATTGTCAGAAACATACCAAAAATTTAACCAAAGTAAATTTCAATATCTAAATAATAAGTAATAAGTTTATTTTGACAAATATAGCTTATAATAGTGTCAAAAGTTATATTTAAAAAAGTTTTTCAATCAAAAGGCGGTAAAACAATCTTTTAAAAATATTAGAGTGTTTATTCTTAAAATTGGATTCATTTAGATTTTAAGCCTCTAAAATTTATTGGATAAATGTAAAAATATTTGAGAAACATATGTAATCATTTTGTAGTTATTTCTATTCATTCTCTCAATTACAACTTCTAGGTGTTAACTATTATAATATTATTATATTATTAGTGTGCAATGTAATATTTCAAAGAAATTCGTTATTGTGTATTGGGTACGCCACCGAGCATTGGATTCCCTATAATGTAGTATTAAAAATTTATCCGAAAATATTGATAAACAGTAGATTGTAATATTATTTATTTACCTGGGATGTTACATTATCCATATTATTTCTTTCTTAGAGAGGTCAAAAACGATTATCTTCATCTTCATGATTTTTATTTTCATCCATCATCTTATCAATAGATTCCTTCTAAGAAAGAAAAATTTATTATTTTAATCAAATAATTTGTTGGGGTTATGAATCATGTCCTCCCATGATTGTAACTTTTTTTTTGATAATGCAAATCTTTACTTCCTTGGATTTGATTTTTTGATCTTGAAAATCAACTCTATCAATCAGAAAGAAATTTTCATTTTTCTAATTAGTTATCTAAACATTTAAATTTTAAACATTGAAACATATAGATGAATACCATTCATAATATTTTAAATCACATTTAATTATTGTGATTTAGAGTCATTTGGGATTTTGAATTAATTTTTTTCTGAGTTTTGTCACTAGAAAACTTATTGTCTACAATTTTGAATTCATTCACATATTTGTAATATCTATAGTTGAATCATAAATAAGGTTGATACTTGAATAAAATTTATGTGACCATGTCAACACCTTAATTCATTCCACTCATTTCTTATTTTATGTTTCTTCAAACAAATTTATGTTAGTATCATGATTGATCAGTTTTATTTTATAAAATTTACTTAGTCTAATAATTTATTATTGTTCTATCTAGCCAAGTAATTTTTCCATTCAATCAATTGGATGAAAAACTTCCAGAATCTGATTCTGATCATATTCATATCTGTTCATTTCATTTTTCACTGATATATGAATCATATTATCAACCTGGGTTCTCTATTTATCTTTTTTTTGAGAATCTACTATAAGAAAATTTATCTTTTTTGATGTTTAATTTTAAGATCATAATGGTATCATGTTCGATTAAAAATATTTTTATTGATAAAAGACTAATTCCTACTCACCGATTTTCCTTTCTTCTTCATATTCATTTTTTTCTACCATTTAATATCATTAAACATATTCAATGAGAATAAAATATATATCTCTTATATGAATATAATCTTATTTTCTAAAATAATTTCATGAGATAATTTTAAGAGACGATTCTTCACATGGATTTTCTATATTCTATCCCCTGGGATGAACAATGAGGGTGATTTTTTCATCATGAATGGAATTTATAATGATGATTATAGATCTATACATTTGAAATACTTTTAATATCTTATCAACATCTAATTATGTCATCATTTATTTTATTCAACTTATTATTCATCACAACTTTTTAAGAGTATCGAGAGAAAGTATTTTTTTCATCTAGGATTTTTTCTAGATGAGGAAAAAATTATGGGTCTCCATTATTTCATTTAGATTATCATTTTCTACCAATAAAACAATTCATCACTATAAACATTTATATTATTTTTTTATAAATAAGAATCACTAAGGACATTAATTTCATTCTCAGAATGAATCAGTACTGAATGTTTGGAATTCCATGACATCTACATAATATTTTTTTTATTATTAAAATTAATTATCTTTAACATAATTAATTGATTCGGAATAAAAATGAAATGTTATCCACATATCATATAATCACTAAGAATAAGATTGTTAAAATTTATTGTAACCAATTTGAGTGGAAGATTATAGAACATCACACATTCTGAAATGAAAATTGTCAACATTTCTAGAAACATAATCAATTATGAATTGATAACACCAGAAATAAAATTTAATACGGTTTAAAAAAATTGGAACTATAAAATTTACCATTCCCACATTCTAAAAATAATCATGAATAAAAAAATATAATACCTAATGTGTTTATCTATCAATATTTATAGTATTTAAAAAATATTCTTTCCAGAGAGGTGTAAAGAGACTGTCTAATGATAGATGACTAGTTTATATTTTAGGCTCATGAAATTCAAAAATAGATTATTTTTTTGATCTATTAATGATGTTTCCTTTTTTTAGATTCATGGGAGAATGTAGAAGCCATATTTCACTAATCGTAATCCTTGAAAATGTTTGCATGTTTTGATTATATACTAATCTAACTATAGAAAACATAAAATGTAACGCCCTGACCACAGTTAACCAGAGTCGGTGCATTATTGCGTAACATTGGCATGATCACAAAAGATCATGTCTTGAAAGACAGATTAGTTTAGTATCCATGGAAACAATTGATACATTCATAAATGTTACATTACATCATAACGTGAAAAATAACAATAACATAGTCTCCATTGTCCATACTTTTATCCCCTTCAGACTATCCCTGTTGGTCAGTCATAAAATATTTCTTCAAATCCTAGGAAAAATAAAACATTGAAAGAGGTGATCTCAGATGCTCAGTAAGTATAAAAATATAGTGTAAGCTTCCATAAATAAACATAAACATTTAAGGAAATGTATAACTAAAACAAAATCCTTTTAAACATGAAATTTAACATAATATGGGAAAATGAAAATGATATAATTCCATTTAACTATTCACATGGAAATTCTACTGGTCGAATAATCACATGCAATATCAGTAACCACTTTCATAATGATGGAATGCATAATGCCAGACTACCATAACCACGTATCCAAGGTCTCGTGCCAAGAATACCAATAAGATTTTTTCAAGGCCTCGTTCAAAGATACTAGTTTGTCTCATGTGACCTACCGATTCATCGAGGAGCTATAGAGGGCTCCACCCATCACTTATTATATACAATGCATTCCTCATATGAACAGGTTTAAAAATATAATAAACCATAACATAATTGTATCACATAAAACATGAATAAAGGAAACATAAAATTTCCACAAGTCAATCACAAGATATCAATACAACACATTGATATAATAAAAATATTATCAAAACCATTTTCAATACAAAAATAAAATAAAATTAAAACATGGTATTTATTCTTCATTAAAAAAATGATATTTCTTGTAGTGGAATCCGAAACTCAAAAAATGGTCACGGCGGTGGAGAAGTCATTGTCTCCGGATCCGTACGACAAGAAATACATTCCTTTTTGTCGTTTTGTAAAACTCTTCATATAAAAAAGATTCTTTTTGAATAAACGTAAATGTCAATGGGGTTTATACACCGTATAAAATAATGTTGTGTATAAAATAAAATATGCCTCAATGAGAGAAGATTGAGGCGAAGTCTTTACAAGGATAATTTTATAAATAAAATAGATCTATTATGTGTATTCACCATAATTACACATAATGAATGTACAAATACAAGATAGTACATAATAATATCATGAAATAATTTGAATATAGGATATTAACCCAAAGAATGGAAATTGGGTTTAGAAGTTCCCTTACCTCGTGTCCGACATGACTCAATCGTTCTTTAACCTCCTTAATAATAAACTGGAGTTAATTTATAATTTCTTAAGAACCTTTTTCTAGTTCATTATTCCTATTATATAACTTATTACCATGTTATGATCATTTTTTAATTATTTAAGTTAATAACGGTCATTTTTTTGATCTTTGGTATTTGAGTCAAAAATAAACTTCTTATAACTACAAGTTGTTCATATGGTAAAATATCCATTACATCCAGAATTATATTTATGATGTAGATATCATATATATCATATATATCCAGTATATATATGCATTATTTATATTACATAACATTTAGAGGTATGAAATGAAATGCACTGTTCATGGAGATGGTAAGTCGTACGTACGCATAAATGCTACTTTCATTTATATTTAATATTTAATGGAATGAAATAATAATTATATAATGTTATATTATAATTCCATTATAATATAATATATAATATTATTTCCTCCATCCTTTATACATCCCTCATATGGCATTAACGATTCAAATCACTTTGATGGGGCGGTAGTCCACACTTCCTAAAATGAAATTATCTTGTTTACCCATAATGGAAATCATAAAGGTATACCATAAATGAGAAATAAAAGAAAATAAGGAAAACATTAACATAATATATATATCATATATGAAAATAGTGTCATCATAATGGCCACCATGAAAGGTAGTACGAGAAGATAGAACAATCATCGTTTCGTGAGGGAGTATTTAGCCACCCACAGAAGCAGTATGTTCTTTAACCTTTAGACGGAGGTGTGTGTATGTTTAAATCAAATACTTATCATAAAAATATCCTACTATATTTTAGATACTATTTTTTTTATAAATTAATTTAATAAAAAGAGTTTAAGGTGTTGGAGAAGCAAAATAATACAAACTAACATAAGAGAAGACATTACATTAAAATTGGGTAACTCTTTTTGATTTGAGACAAAGGCTTCCTTGGGATGACTTCTGCCCAATGTGTGGCTTTTGGGAGTAAGAGAGGGAAGTTGGGAGAGTATTTGAGCAGAGGTTGTCCCATCCAAATCACTTTATGGTGTGAATAAGTTGGTAGAGGTGGGGACATTTTATAAGAGGAGAGGAGGGGCACTCTTGGAAAGTCATGAAAGGATACATTATTATGAAATCCTTTTCAAATTTCAAAGGTCCGAAAATTATATATTTATAGGCTAAGGTGATAAGGGTTCTTGATCTACCCATCCAATAGGATTTTGAGAATATTAAGTCTTGGATTTTACATTATCTTTTCATTTTATTTAAATCATTAATTAATTAGGTAATCGCTTCATCATCACGTTGTCATAAATAATTTAATTTATTTTATGTCTAAAAATTATAAAAAAATTACCATGATGTAGGAAATATATTTTTCTTTGCAATGAATAATTATAGTCTATTCATTAACTTATATAACCCCATGTAATAATAGTTTTTGTAAAACAACACATGTTTGTGACAATTTTATTTTTACATTAAATAAAAAGTTAATAATGTCATTTTATTACCCATGTGGCTCCATGGGGTCCCCAAGTTGACACATGGATTGTATGTGTTGGCCATGACTCATCCAATAAGGGTAAATCAAGTTTCTAGATATTTTTATATTTTTATAATATCATTTTTACCTTCAAATTAACTAATTATCTATAATCACGATTAATAACAAATAAATGTTACTATTCACCAAAAAATTATTATAATCCCATTGAACAACATTTTACTTCATAATGAAAACCAGGTATGCATGAATTTTCAAAATCTAAGAATATAAGTGGTAATGTTTCATTTACATTAAAAAATTTGTTTTTAAACTACCACTTATTAGTTTCCCTATTCATCAAAAATTGATGTTTTTTAGAAAAATAAAAAAAAATCACCCTAAGATATATTTGATATTCCTAACTAAAAAATGTTTTATATTTTAAAAAATTAAACACATATAAGTTGAATTTATTATTTTAATAACTAATTCCCGCTATCACAACAAACAGCGTGTTTTTAAGAAAAAATATATATCAAAAGATTGACAATTGTTTATGTCCAATTTCTAAGTGAAATTAATATAATGATCACCATTGCAAAATATCGTAATATAATATTATCATTATACCCTAAAACCACTCAAAAGTATAACTTCACACTATTAATTATTTTTCTTAAAAAAGTTTTTTTAATTAAAATTTAAAAATTTTCACTATTCAGCAAAATATAAAAGTTATCCGAAAATTACCAAAATTTCACCCTAGGATAAATTCGATATTCCGAATCCAAAAATGAAGTCCATTTTGAAAGATAAAATTTATAAAATTTCAAAAATTATGTATTAATATTCATAACGGCTACTTTGATTGGTTGTGGTGTGTGTCAGATCTCGAAGTTGTGTACATCACAAGCTACTATATTATTTAAAGTTAAGCGTACCGTGGAAACATGGGATGTTACATTCTCCCCTCCTTCAAATAATTTCATCCTTGAAATTTCATAGTATTTCACTATATAAAAAGAATCGGGTGATTTTTCATCATAATATTCTCTGGTTCCCACATTGCCTTTTCCATCTTATTGTTTCCCCATAGAACTTTTACCAGACGAGTCGTCCAGTTTCTCAGCACTTGTTCTCTTGTATCAATAATCCTGACAAGATATTCAGAATAAAAAAGATCTAGTTTCAGTTCTAATTCCTCATAGGTGAGTACATGTGTTGGGTCAGGTATTTATTTTATCAATAGTGATACATGGAATATATCGTGAACATTGAAGAGACTTGGAGGCATTGACAAACAGTAAGATACAGCCCCAATTCGTTCTAGAATTTCAAAGGGTCAGATATACCTGGGACTCAATTTACCCTTCTAACTGAAACGTATAACTCCCTTCCATTGAGATACCTTCATGAAAACATGATCTCCTACCTGAAATTACAAATCATTCCTTCAGTTGTCAGCATTGATCTTCTGCCTACTTTGATATGATTTGATGCGGTTTTGGATTACCTTCACCTTTTCCATCGTTTCCTCCACTAGTTCTAGTCCTACAAGATTTCATTCAATAACGTCATCCCAATAGGTTGGTGTGAGACATCTCTTTCTGTATAACGCTTCAGATTGTGTCATCTGAATACTTGAATGGAATATATTGTTATAAAAAGATTCTACCAGAGGTAAATATTGATGCCTCATACCATGAAAGTCTAGTGAGCATGAACTCAACATGTCATCTAAGGTTTGAATAGTTTGTTCTGATTTTCCATCTATTTGAGGGTGGTAAGCAGTGCTCAAACAAGGTTCAGTATCCAAGGCCTTCTGAAGCCTTTTCTAGAATCTTGATATAAAACGGGGATCATGATCTGAGACAATATATAGGGGTACTCCATGAAGTCTCACAACTTCATTAATATATAATCTTGCTGGACGTTCAAGTGGTAGATCTTCTCTTATATCAAGAAAATGCACTGACTTCATGAGGAGATCAACAATGACCCATATTTCATCATTCCTTCTAGGAGTCTTTGGTAGTCCTATGACAAAATCCATCATAATATTATCCAATTTCCACTCAGGTATGGGAAGAGGTTACAAAACTCCACCTGGCAGTTGCCTTCCAGCTTTCATTTGTTGAGAAACCATACATCTTGACACAAAATCAGCAATCTCTCCCTTCTTGTTGTCCCTTTAAATCTCTATACATTTTGGTTCTCCTAGGGTGTATAGAGGAATTGGATCTATGAGAATCATCCAACAATTCCCTCTTTAAATTAGGTATATCGGGAACACAATGTCTCCTCCCAAATTTCAAAATTTCATCTTCATACAAAAAGTCACTCAATCACCCATCATTCATAGCATTAATCTTCATTTTCAACTCTTCATCATCGGCTTGAGAACACATTATCCTTTCTATTAATGATGGTTTGGAATCCTTGTGAAAAATATTTTATGTTTCACCCTCCATGGTGATTCCCAAATCCATCTTTACTTGATCGATGAAAATAAGATCCCTTTCCAATCTCATCATGTTCAAAACTCCATGACCATTTCTACTCAAAGCATCTGCAACCTTATTTTAATTCCCTAGGTGGTAGTGAATCATGCAATCATAATCCATGAGTAGTTCAAGCCATCGCCCTTTCCTCATGTTGAGTTCTTTTTGTGATAAAATATATTTCAAACTCTTGTGATCGGTATATATAACTAAAAATTTTCACCATAGATATAATGTCTCCATATAATCAAGGAAAAAATTACAGTATCTAACTCGAGATCATGAGTAGGATAGTTCTGAACCTGAATTTTTAGTTGTCGTGATGCATAAGCAATAACACTACCATCCTGCATATTGACACAACCAAGTCCGTTCATCGATGCATCACTATAAATAGCAAACCCATTTTTCCCTAATGGTAGAGTCAATATAGGAGAATTGACTTATCTTCTCTTCAGTTCTTCATAAAATTCATCACAATCTTTTTTCCAGACAAATTTAACACCTTTACGTGTGAGATTTGTTAATGGGTTATCCAATCGGGCAAAATTATGGACAAAACATCGATAATAACCTGCCAAACCAATAAAACTACGTACCTCAGTTATACTCATCAGTGTTGGCCATTTATCGATTTCCTTGTTCATAGAAGTATCAGTATAAATTCCTTCCTTAGTGACAATATGGCCAAGAAATAAATCTCCTGAAGCCAGAATTCAATGTTTCTAAACTTCCTATATAATTCATGCTTTCTAAGAATCATCAAGATAATGTGCAAGTTACATTCATGATATTAGTACCTTTGGGAGTAT
This sequence comes from Viscum album, assembly GCA_963277665.1. Lineage (NCBI taxonomy): Eukaryota > Viridiplantae > Streptophyta > Magnoliopsida > Santalales > Viscaceae > Viscum > Viscum album. Next base: position 475,235,737 of record OY728147.1, on the reverse strand, counting down.
ACAAAGATATCATCAATAAATACAACCACAAAATAATCGATATATTCTTTTAAAACTATATTCATTATATACATGAATACATAGGGTGCATTGGTCAATTCAAAAGAAATTACTCTAAACTTGAAATGCATGTACCTTGTTCAAAATTCTGTATACGAAATTTCTTCCTTCTTCACAGACAACTGATGTTATCCAGATCAAAGTTAAGCCTTTGAAAAGTATTGATCTCCATGAAATTTGACAAATAAATCATCAATGCTCGGTAGGGGATACTTGTTCTATATTGTTATAGCATTGATCTACTTGTAGTCAACGGACAACCTCATAGACCCATCTTTCTTCTTAACAAAAAGGACAGGGGATCCCTATGTAGAAACAATAGGTAGAATATATCCCTTATTACTCAACTACTCTAGTTGTGTCTTTAGTTCAAATAATTCCACGGTGTCCATTCTATAAGGGGTCTTCGATATAGGACTTGATCTAAATCAATAGAAAACTCAACTTCTTGTTCTGGAGGATGTCCAGGTAAATCATCCGGAAAAACATATACATATTCTTTCACAATAGTTAAATCCTCTATTTGAACATTCCTTTCCTCGCCCTCAGTCATTTCATTCTCTTCCTCCACAATAATTGAATTTAGTTGAGCTACTAGGGGTGGATCTATATAAATATTAGGTGGTGACAATTCTTCTCTAAAGATAAGGTGTTCCTTATCATCATCATAAAAAATCATAACCTAATTCTTCTTACAATAAATATTTTCATCATAGTTTGAAAGCCAATCCATATAAAGGATTATATCAAACTCAATCATAGCTATGACAATGAGATCAGTAGATAAAGAACATTTATGTTCTCTAATGGGGACTAATTCACAAAACTTTGTTACAATGATACTTCCCTTAAGAGTTTTCAATGAAAATTATCTTATTAAATCAAATTAGAAATATCTAATTTCTTAGAAAAATATTTAGATATGAAACTATGCGATGATCCAGAATCAAAAAATGCATTTTCTAAACATGATGAAACCATTAAATTACCTGCCACCACGCCTTTCGGAGCTTCAACCTCAGTAGTAGTGATAGCATAATCTTGGCATTGATACATTGGCCTCTTCTAAGGTAACTTCCCCTGACTTGTAGGAAACTAATTTGCATAATTTCCCATCTCTCTAATATTATAGAATTATACATAGACAGAAACTCTCTTTCCCTTACAATGCTGAGCTTGGTGGCCTTTTTCTCCACACTTGTAACAGACTCCTAATCCCTTCAAGCAAGTACTGGGGTGTTTCCTCCAACATTTACTACAAGGCTTATATTTAACTTTTCCCTTCTTCCCCTTATTTCCATTTCCATATTGATCAGATGATCTCTTCATCTCTTTCTTTGCTTTAATGTCATAAGACTTAGAGAATTCCTATTCCGTCTTGATAGCACACGAGATAATATCTTCGTATGACGAGAAGGTTTTTGATACTAATGATTGATGGAGAAATGGTTTTAACCCATCAAATAAATGATCAATATTACTTTTTGGGTTACGTATATAATCCGGAGCATGTCTCGCTATCCTTGTAATGTTAGCCTCATACTTTGGGACATTCTCATCCTCCTTCTGCCTCAGAATCAAAAATTGCCTTTCCATATCTGCTCGATGGTCATGTGGAAAGTATTATTCTTAAAAAATTTCATTAATCTCCCTCCATTCCATACTTTATACTTCTTCATCTTTCTTTTTGATTTGAATCAGCGACCACCATTGATCGGAATCTCCAGTGAGGCGGCAAACATTCCTGACAACCTTTTTCCTTTCGCTACTCCCCAAGGTATGTAATATTTTCTCTAAGGAGTTTATCCATTGCTCAGATACTAATGGATTTCTACCCCAATTAAATTTTTGTGGTTGTTGCCTCATTAATAGGTCTAACATTTATACTCCATGTTGCGGATCTGGGTGCTCTATACGAGTATGGTTATTATTCATAACCTGAGTGAGTTTTCCCAGTATGGTGATAATTTGATCAGCACCAGTTGTATCTCCAGCTCCACAATAATTATCTTGAGCAGGAGGGAAATCACTAAATGGAGTGCATGCATTGATATGGTTTCCAATCCTCCCACTAGGTGCCATTTCTAAATACAGCATCAACTTGCTTAGTTTATGAATCAAAATACATAATTCCATACTTGTAAAACACTTCACATAAATAGAACTATAATCAAAAAAATGTTTTCCTTGAGGAAGTATATACACATAAACCCTTCATAATGGTTTGTAAACAAAATGAGAGTTATCCTAAGCATATCCTCTGGGAGTGTCGTAACCAAGGGTGCAACAAGGCCCATTGTCGTGCACCAGTTCCCGTTTGAGTCTAGCTCAATGCGGTGTTTTCGGGTTTTACACCTAGGTTCATCTGTGCCAGATCCGCCTCTACCTACTCGTATCCTCACAGGGATGTATTGCTCAAAAAACTCACAAAATATCTATAATACCAAAAGTTTTGGAAGATCTTATATACTAATAATCAAAGTCTATATTTGGGCTATGTACTTTAACCAGATTTTATATAAATCTAGATTCCAAGGTTACTACTAAACAGCCTCTGATACAAACTATAACGCCCCGACCCCAGTTACCCAGAGTCAGTGCATTATTGCGTAACATTGGCATTGTCACAAAAGATCATGTCTCGAAAGAACGATTAGTTTAGTAGCCTTAGAAACACTAGAAACATTCATAAATGTTACATTACATCATAAACATAAAAATAAAAATAACCTAGTCTCCATAGTCCACACTTCTTTCCCCTTCAGACTATCCCTGTAAGTCAGTCAGAAAATATTTCTTCACTTCATGGGAAAAATAATACATTGAAAGGGGTGAGCTCAGATGCTCAGTAAGGATAACAATATAACTGATGGTTTCATAAATAAACATAAACATTTAATGTAATGTATAACTAAAAAAAGCCTTTTAAACTTGATCTTCAACATAATGTGGAAAAAGAAAAATGAGATAATGCAATTTACTTATTCAAATGGATATTCTACTAGTCGAATAATCACATGCAATATCAATAACAAATTCCACAATGATGGAATGCGTAATGCCATAATGTCATAACCACGTAGACAAGGCCTCATGCCAAGACCAGAAATTATATTTTATCATGTCCTCGTTCCAAGACAGTAGTTTGTCTCATGAGACCAACTGATGCATCGAAGAGCTATAGCAGCCTCCACCAGTCACTTATTATGTCCAATTCATTCCTCATATGAACAGTTTTAAACATATCATAAACCAAAACATAATCGTATGACATAAAACATGCATAAAAGAAACATAACACTTCCATATTTCAATCACAAGATATCAATACAACACATTGATATAATAAAAAAATTATCAAAACCATTTTCAGTACCAATGTAAAAGAAAAGTAAAACATTGTATTTATTTTTCATTTAGAAAAAAGTTATGGCTTGTAGAGGAAGCTGGAACTCAAATAATAGTCACGACGGTAGAGAAGTTGTTGTCTCCGCATACGTATGACAAGAAAAACATTCCTTTTTTTCATTTAGTAAAACTATTTGTATAAAAAATATTCCTTTTGAATAAACGTAAAAGTCAAAGGGGTTTATACACTGTATAAAATAAAGTTGTATATAAAATAAAATATGACTCAATGAATGGAAATTGAGACGAAGTCCATACAAATATCATTTTTTAAATAAAATATATCTATTATGTGTATTCAACATAAGTACACATAAATAAAGAACAAATACAAGATAGGACATAATAATATCATGACATAATTTGAAAGTAGAAGATTAACCCAAAGAACAGTAATTGGGTTAATAAGTTCCCTTACCTCGTGTCCGACTTGACTCGATCGTTCTTTAACCTAATGAATAAAAAACATGAATTAATTTATACTTGAATAAGAAACTTTTTCAAGTTCATTACTACTTTTATATCACTTATTACCTTGTTATGATCATTATTTAATTATTTAAGTTAATAACGGCCGTTTTGTCGATATTTGGTACTTGAGTCAAAAATAAACATCATATAATTACAAGTTGTTCATGACGTAAAATATCAACTATATCCAGAATTATATTCATGATTTAGATATCATATATATCATATATATCCAATATATAAATTCATTTTTAATATTTCATAACATGTAGATGTATGAAATGAAATGCACCATTCATGGAGACGGTAAGCCATATGTTCGCATGAACGCTACTTTCTTTTCTATTTCATATTTAATGGAATGAAATCATAATAATATAATTTTTCTTTCTAATTCCAGTATATTAAAATATATAATATCATTTCCTCCATCCTTTATACATCCCACATATGGCATTAATGATTCAAATAACTATGAGGGGGCGGTAGTCCGCACTTCCTAAAATGAAATTATCACGTTTAACCATAATGGAAATCATAAAGGTATGCCATAAATGAGAAATACAGAAGCATAAGAAAATAATAAAAACTAATATATATATATATATATCATATATGAAAATAGTGTCATCAAAATTGCCACCATGAGAGGTGGTAGGAGAAGATAGAACAATCATCGTTTCGTGAGGCAGTATTTCACAACCCATAGAAACAATATGTTCTTTAACCATTAGACAGAGGCGTGTGTAAGTGTAAATCAAATATTTCTCATAAAAATATCCTAGTATATTGTAGATACTGTTGTTGTTATAAAAAAATTTAATAAAAAGCGGTTATGGGGTTGGAGAAGCAAAATTAAACAAAAGAACATAAGAGAAGACATTACCAAAAAATTGGGTAACTCTTTTTGATTTGAGCCAAAGGCTTCCTTGAGAAGACTTCTACCCAAAGTGATGATTCTAGGAGTAATATAGGGAAGTTGGGAAAGTATTTGGGTATATTTTGGCCGATCCAAATTGCTTGATGGTGTGAATTAGGTGGTAGATGTGGGGGCCTTTTATAAGAGGAGAGGAGGGGAACTCTTGGAATGTCATGAAATGTTAAATTATTATGATATGATTTTCGGATTTCAAAGGTCCCAAAATAATATATTTCGAGTATAAGGTGATACGGGTTCTAGATATACTCATAAAATAGGATTATGACATGTCTATGTCTTAATGTTTACATTATCTTTTCATTTTATTTAAATCGTTAATTAATGAGGTAATCGTTGCATCATCATGGTGTCATAAAGAAATTAATTAATTTATTATCTATAAAATTATAAAAATATTACCATGATGTATGAAATCTATTTACATTTCCAATTAAAATTTATAGTCTAAAATATTACTTATATAACCCCATGTAATAATTTTTTTAGTAAAACAACACATGTTTATGACAATTTTATTTTCACTTTAAATAAAAAGTGGATAATGTCATTTTCATACCCATGTGAATCCATGGGGTCCCCAAGATGACCCTTGGATTGTATTGGTCGTCCATGACTCATACAATAAGGGTAGGAAAAGTTTCATGATATTTTAATATTTGTATAATATCATTTTTACCTTAAATTTCTCAAATTACCTTTAATAGCGATTAATAAAACATAAAAGTTACTATTCTCCAAAAAATTATTTTAATCCCATTGAACAAAATTTTACTTCCTAATGACAACCATGTTTGTTTTATTTTTGAAAATAAAATCACAGAATTGGTAATGTTTCATTTATATGAAAAAATCTATTTTTTTTACTACCACTTAGTGGTTTCACTATTCATCAAAAATTGATGTTTTTCAGAAAAATACCAAAAAATCACCATGTGCTATATTTGATATTCATAACTCAAAAATGAATTCTATTTTAAAAAACTAAACAAAAATAATTTTAATTTATTAATTTAAAAAATAATTCCCGTTTTCACAACAAATAACGTGTTTTTATGAAACAATATATATCAAAAGATTGACAATTGTTTATGTCCAATTTCAATGTGAAATTAATTCTAATGATCACTATTAGATAAAATGGTAAAATTATATTATAATTATACCTTAAAACCACATAATATTATAATTTATCACTTTTAATTTTTTTGATTAACGATGTTGTTTTTAATTAAAATTTAGAAATTTTCACTATTCATCAAAATATAAAAGTTATCTGAAAAGTTCCAAAATTTCACCCTAGGCTAAATTAGATACTCTGAGTCCAAAAATGAAGTCCATATTGAACGATAAAATTTATAAAATTTAAAAAATTAGGTATTACTATTCATACCGACTACATTGATTGGTTATGGTATGTGTTAGAACTTGAAGTTGCATACAACACACGCTACTGTTTTATTCAAAAAGATGCGTACCGTGGAAGCATGGGGTGTTACAGAAAATGAAACATTTAAATCCTTATAAACAATTATAGTACAAAAAAATATCTAGATTATCAAAAATAATAATATCTTGATGAGTTTTTGGTTTTCTAGAAAAAGAAAAATAATAATTATCATAAAATTCTCTATAGACTAAAAATTCATTAAAAACATCATAGATGATAAACATTTTAGGTAATCCAAATCCATTATTTTTTGAGACAATGTTTTAGAGGTTTCAGTTTTTTCTGGCAAGAGTATGATGAAAAAAATTGGGAATGAAAAACATTGGACTTGACTACTTGACTGGTGGGAGGGTTTCATCACAAAATAAGATACAAATGTTGTGGGTCTAGGTAGGTGTAACATTATATATGTGAATTAATATGACCATTGATATTATAGGACTCATATTTGATAAGAAATGATCAAATGTTTTAAATTATTTAAAATATTAATTTTCGATTAAAAAAATTTACAAGATTTATCATATTCTTCATTAATCCAATAAGGATTTAAATAATTTATAATATTGAAAATATAATAATTAGAAATATACAAGAAATTATAGGGTAAGAAAATGATCCTTTCTGAGTCTGAAGAAAAATACTTTTGTTTCAATATATTGTTCTATTTAAATTTTGACTACGAAAACAATTTTCTACATACAAGAAAAATAAAATTGAAAATAATAAAACTGAAAACATGAAAAAAAAATTCTAATTACATGAATAATGATATTAAAAATGATAAACTTTTGAGTTGGAAATTATTTTTTATTAAAAAAATAATGTATTTGATAACGATAAAATATTCTGAGTATGAAAACATTGTGGAGTTAGAAAAGAAATTATTTAAAAGTTATAATATTTTGATCATTAAAATATTTTAGAGTATGAAAATAAATTAATTGAACATGATAATATTTTGTGTATGAAAAAAATATAATTAAAATCAATAAAAATATGAATATAAAATCCATTTTGTAAATAATAAATTTATGAGTATGAAAATTTTGAGAGAATGAAAAATTAAAAATTAACAGAAATTTATGTGTAAAAAAATTTCTTTATAATAATTTATAAATAAAAAAACTTCATGAATAAAAATATTTATGTGTATGAAAATATTTGAAAAAAAAATTATTTTATAAAACATCAATTATAAGTACTCCACCTTTTAAAAAAGAGTGATTCAATTTTTAGAGTTGATTTTAAAAAGATGTATATATGAATAATTACTCTATAGTGATCATTCCTACAATATTATTAATGAATTTAAATATATCAAAGGGTAATGGGATTAAAAATATATTATAATGTTTTTATTTACTCTAATAAATTGTAAATTGATTCCACCTTTATGTTTTTGATCTCTATGAAAACAATGTCTGATATCTATGGGTTTTTCAAGTGGGTAATGTGCATGGTTTTGACATAAGGTAATTGAACTAGTGTTCTCACATAGTATTTGAGTTTTAGTAACACTTCTTCCTAAAATAGTTAGTGTGTGGTGCATCCACACCACATGAGCACAACAATTTCCAGATACTACGTATTTGGATTCATTAGTGGAATGTGCTACTGTGTGTTTTTTATTGAGAGACCAAGAAACTAATGAATCGCGTATGAAATGAAATGTGCTAGATGGTCTATTTCTATCCATTTTAGAACTACTATTGTTATCAACCAAGAAAATTAATTACATATCATATCTATAATAATAGAATAGTTCTAAATCTATGTTTCCATTCAAATAACATAAAATTATTTTTAAATATTTAAAATGTGATTCCTTTATATTTTCATTATTCCATTCACATAATCATACTCCAAAATATATTCTTTATGAATACCGGTTATATATAGTAAACTTCTTTTCATCCCTCTAAAAGTTGTTTGATTTTATGGTTTTCCTGCTTCATTAAGTTCGTGATTTTTTGAGGAACTTATTTTAGTATTTATAATATTAGTGTTATAACATCAATACTTTTTAAGAATATATTTAATATGCTTTTGTTGGGTTATATAAGTCCCTTATAATTTTTGAGAAATTTTAATACCAAAAATGATTGTTAACTCAACCATGATACTCATTTCAAACTCAAATTTTATAATACATTCAAAAATATGTTAATGATTATTGAGTTGAAAAAAATATAATTTCATCAACATAAATTTTAATAATTTCAAAAAGTTTGATTTATTTTATTAGAAAAAAAATTGGATAAAAATTGAAATAACAAACTTTTTTCAAACCAAAATCATGTTAATCTATTATAAAAGTCTCTAGAAGATTATTAACGTCCATATAAATAATTTTTAATTTTATAAACATATTCAGGATGTTTGTATCTTCATAACCATGTGGTTCTTCAACAAAAAATCTTATTAAACAAATCTATTAATGAAAGAGCATTATACATACATTTTAAGATGTCCATTGATAATGAATGATGCAATGCATAATATCATTTGAATGTATTCATATATAACTTTTAGAAGATTGGTTTATTCATAATATATTCCCTGTTATGTATTTTAACCATTCACAACTAGTCGTTCATTATTTGTAATTTTTAATCAATTTTCATCATATTAATTTAGAAGGACCATTTAATTCCTATTTTAGATGTTTTATTTAGTCTTTTAACCATTAACCTAACTTAATTACGTTTAAATTCAATTAGTTCTTCTTACATTACTTCAAAACAATATTCATCACCTAAATCGTCATTGGGAATATTTCATTCTAATTGGGAATGAAATGTTACATGATCAACATCATTTCTTCGTGAACACAAATTTATTTTAAGATTATTTAAATCAGCAATGATACAATCACTGAGATGATTTATAAGAAACCACTAACATGGGATTGGTAAATCATGTTTATCTACTTATAATATAAAATCAAATAAAGTAAAATACATAAAAAATAATTTCTACTGTATTTTACTAAATAAAAGAGTCTACAAACAAATATTGATAATCAGTTTTTGGAACACCAATGACACGATGTATGTTCGGTTTGTTAAAAATCAAATAGATTGGATTATCAAATATTACATTTATTATATACTCAATAGTTAAAATTTTATTATTTAATAATATATAATCTATATAAGTAGTGGAATAAAATAATAATATTCCTTCAATGTGCTTGAGTGTGAATTTGTGTAAATTATCTTTTTTATTCAAAATGAATATAATGCCTCAATCTAGTTTGATGTATTAATCATTTTTTTCAGCCTTTCTATAACTAATATTGTTTTTTATTAAGAACATGTCTAATAAAACATGATTTATGGAATAACATGAAGTACTCACATATTTATCCCAAATATGTTTTGCAATTAAATATTCATTTAACATGCCTCATGTAATCCCTCGAATAATTCTATTTATTCCACCAAAAGATCAATTTTGGTGAGTTGTTTTAAGAGATAAAAAGTTATGTGTAATTAATTATTTACAATAAAAAGTTTCAAAATCAAAATTTCCAAATTATCCTCCACGATCACAATCAATAGTTATCAATTTATGTTTTTTCTCATATTTAAATTTGGATACAAATGTTTAAAAATAATTATATACTTTATATTTATTTTCTATAAGACAGACCCATATATATTTATTGTAGTCCTAAAAAAAATTTAAAAACTATTTACCACTAATTCATCATAATTATTTAGGAAAAAAATGATCCATTTGCACTCACTGTAATCAAGAAGACACTGAATCAACACTAATCCATTTAATTCGTGACTTATATTTCATTCGATATTGAAAAGGGTTGTTGAATTTTAATTTATCACATATATGTTCTATTAGATTCATAATAATTATTTTCTTATAAAATTTATATAATATCATATGGATGCAATGTCCTAAATATTAGGCCATAACCAAGGATGATGTTTCATTACACAAAGACATGGTATCTCTTGGATCATGTGGTCTTCTATGTTTACTTAGTGAACATTTTCAAGATAATGTGATTAAATAATGAAATGATAATTTGAAATAGGTACTACATATTTATCATTCCTAAAAACCACATGATAACATTAATCACATAATTTTATTTTTATTATAAGTTTTTACTTTAGAACTTTAAGAAATAAAACATAAAAAATCTACGATTTTCAAAGAAGAATAATATTACAAAGACCTACAATAATCCATTGAGCATTATACCCAAAGGTAAATCTTATAACTTTAATTTCATTAATATTTTAAAATAAATTATTTTTAACATTCATATTTTAGAATCATCAACTTTCCATGAAACATAAATTCATGTTAATTGCACTTCCATTGTTTTCTTGAAAAAAGATAATTAATCTTTTGGAATCCAAACATTATAAGATCCTGAAATTTTAATATTATAGATCATTGTAATCATTATTTTTTTTAAAATATATGATATTTGGAACCCCAAGTATTGAATATTTTTTAAAACGATTATATTCCAATAACCTACAAATTGGCATTTTAAAAAAAAGTGATATTTAATGAAATGTATAGTAGTTGCTAAAAATGGTTTTTTATTAGAATAGTTGATTCTAGAACTAGTCATATGAAGATGATAGTTTTTATAAACCATAATTATTTTTTCTGTTCTAGAATTAAAATGAGGTAAAATTTTCTTAAGAGAATAAATTACAGTCTTTAGTTCTACAACTAAATCGTTTTCCTCAAAAACATTAGTTTGAGTAATATAATTTGTTTCAAAAACATTTTCATTCAAAAATTAATCTTTCAATATCACTTGAAAGAATATTCTTATAATAATTATTTTAATCATATTTTTTAGAATTATTTTCAATATAAAATTTTTTATCACGATCTTTTGAGAGATCTAATACTTCTTTTTTCATGATATTTATTATATAATTTTATTTCTCAATATTCTTATTATCATTCAATTTTAATTATCAATAAATATAAGACAAACTATATATTTATTAATATGGTTGTAATGAATTATCATCCACAGAAAAATTCAAATCATTAAAAGATATATTAAAATTATCATTGGTACTGATTGAATTTAGTCACATATTTGTTAAATAATCATAACTATTTACCTTTTCCATAAAACATTGCAATCTAAATAGTATTTTTATATAGAAACGAAAATTATTCCATTCGAAATTAACATTGAACGAAGTATCAATTTATGATTCTCATACACAAGCCCTCCATTAGTCATTATATTTCAATAATTTCATTCCTTTTGGTTTTTAATAGTCATTATGATTCCTTTCATAATGTCATTACTCTATATATTTGATATTTGTTATTGAAAAACTAGTTTTTCTATGTCCAAACTTTTAGAATTTGTAATGTGTAACATCGGTATCATTCTTATCGATTTTATTTTTTAAATATTGATACTAAAAATATATCAATCAATTAATATTTTTCATAAAAAGAGCATGATTGGCTTACACTTTTTATGAATTTTTTTATTTATTTGAGTATGAATTCATAACCACTTTTAAATTCTATGAATATTTAGAATTTTATTTAAGAGTATGATCTTTCATATTAGTTGATGTATAATTAAAATAAACTCAACCAATTTTATTTTTGTATATTTTAGAATCTCATTTAAAAATTTTCTCATATTGTAAAAGAATTTCTAGCATACCTATAGGAATTACAATTGTGACCTTCCATGACTCATAAATAGTTTCTCTTTTTTATTCTTATTCATTTGGGATAATATATATTATAATTTATGCAAGGATCTAATCAGTTAATCCATTCCCTCCAATATATTATAAAATGATCAAAATTGTCATGACCCATTTTTGTACAATAACAATATGTTCTCCATAAGGAAATTAGAAATCCTGATAATCTTCTATTGCAATGAATCCTTTTTTATCAATAACATCATATGTAACTAGAGTAATAATCTGTAGTTTATTTGAAAATACTATTAGTTTGTTCCCAATATTAAATATGGATATTTATATTTCTAGTCATAGAACAGAGTAATGCATTCCATAACATATAATCTAGTAGATATAGATTTTTTCTTGATGGGTAAGGGTTTCATTTTCCATGATAGTAATTTATTATTATCCAGTATGAATAACATAATAATCAACTCTACTGTTGATTTCAAAGGTCATTATTCATTACCTATTGTATTTATAATAGTTTCTATATGATATTGGTGGTCCAGTAGGATTGGGATTATCAATTGAACCAATAATGAGTCTCAACATCAATAAAACAATGAAACAATTATAATTCCATAGTATACATTAGTGTAACTATTATTTATAAATATTAGTGTATTAATGAAATAAAATTAACTTGAACAAATAACACAAGTAAAAATAATAGATGTTGAATCCTCCTCTGATAAAAAATGTATTTATTAGTAATTCATAAGCAAGGTTCTAATTACAATTATTGGATTGAAATGTATATGTAGATCAAAACCAATAAGAGGAGTGAATTTAACGTCAAAATTATTAATTTTTAAATTGAGAAAAATTATCATGATAAAATTAAATTAATTTCATTCAAAACCCACTTCTATATTTAATCACTAATCAGATAGGGCACTAGGTCTATTGTAAAATTTATCATTATTAGTAGGTTACGATAAGTATTCCATATGTTTTAACTAATTGTATTAAAAGTAAGAATGCAATTGATTTAGATAATGATTGGTATGGATTATAATCTCATTGGATAAGATAAATATAATGAATTAATTAATGATTTTATCAAAATTATTATTGAATCATAATTAGTAAATGAATTTATCACAATAAAATGTATCATAATTATAATGATCGTAATCAAATAAATGAGAATAGAAAGATGAATATATAAAATATTTCACATTGTATTAAAATGAAAGGGAAATGTAAAAAATATTAATGAATAAACTTATTTTAACACACATATTATGGTATCCAATAACCTTGGATATAGGTCCCATGATTTATACCCTCATGAAATTCCATCTTACATAGTCCAGGGTAATAACATGATATGATGATCGGCCTTAGTCTTTTAATCCATACAAGTCCTTGATCAAAGAGTTGATTAGTACCTATTTCTTCCTAACCATGGAAGCCCTCAATCCTAAAATGATCGATACCATAGTCTTCATATAAATGGATTCCATCAAACATAATACCATTAAACATCATCATGAGAAAAAAAATAAAACTCCTTAGAGTAATAAGTAAATGAGACCAAGATTTTATAACTTGTAATCTTCAATGTTTAGAAATGTAGAAGAATTTTGGCAGTGCCCTAACAGTATGCCATAATTTAGTAGTATCAATAACTACATCTTGTCAAAATGATCTGTTATTTATAGATGTTCATCCCAATGATCATCCTAGTCTCCAACTATCATAATTTCTTCAGATATCTCAAATGTAAATAGACACATAGATATATAATATGAATTTTATTACTAAAAAAATACATCGATTTATAATGCAAATTGAATCAGAATAAAACACATCAGTTTTATTTAATGGGTTTTTTTCAATAAAATAGCCCTTTATTGATACAATAAACAAAAATTAAAAAGGGTTTGATGATTTTTATTATGAGGTTTAGTATGATTTATATCATTTCAAAAAAATAGAAGTCAAAACTGGACAGTGATTAAAATGAAAATTGTATTCATTTGGTATGATATAAATCATATCTAGGTTCATTATGATAATCATGGTATTAAATAATTCGCAAAACTAATGAGCATCATTATTGTTAAATGCATGTGAAGAAATATTATATTGATAAAATATTTATCAAATGTATAAATGAATGTATGGTAGGTAAATATATGATTCTATTATAAATATACATTGAATATAAAAGAGATCGTAATTTTTTATTCAACAAAGTATTTGTGACTTCCAAAACAAAAGGAATTGAGAAGTCAAAAGAGACATTTGACTAAACATTGTCATTATATCATAATGATGAATATGTCATGAACATTATATTTAATTCATGAATATAAAATATAAAATATTATTTTATTATTATTATATATATATATATATATCATTACATAACAACCAGACACATCACATTCTATGGCAGTAGTCCATTGTATACTGCTTCGAAATTATAATATCCCCAATAAAATTTAAAAAACATGGTATTAATATTATAATTCTAATAAATAGTTTTCATTATTTTTAATATATAATAAATATACATTATATTCACCATCAAGATAAAAAATTATAAATCGTAATTGAAGAATTATTTACATTGGTATATATGGTGCAAGTCCACTTTACATATTAATGACGATTTAGTTGCTCGTTTAAAAGATGTGATAATTTTTCTAGGTCATTGACTCATTATAAATATATATAAATTTATGTAGAAATAATTATTTAATTATATCACAATTGTTAAGTAATAATTAATTGTCTTATTGGATGAAATAAAAAAATAGTCAGTGATTAATTTTTACTTATATTTGGGTAAACTACATTAGATTGAAACAAAATCATTCCTTGGTAAGATTTATCCAAAATATTTTGATTAAAAGATGTTTTTTATTATGGGATGTGATTGAGTTTGGTAACATCTTAAGAAATAGGGTGAGAATTTTGGGATAATAAAGGATATTAGGCTTTCATTTATATATTAGGTGAGTGGCACAATTGTAATTTATAAAAAAAAAGGTGTAAACAAATTTTTCCCCATAAAAATGGTCTTAAATATAGTTTTCTAGATTTTTATACAATATAAGGTTAAAATATAAAGATTTAATATATTTTATTTATGTTTTTTATAATTTTTATCATTATATTCTTAGTTTAACCACTAGGTTTATTCATTTACCATTATCCACAATTAATTATATTTAAATTTTTCCCTATTAATAATACTAAACAAATATGTTGATCTAATTAGATACATTAATTTATTCGGATTTCATATATTCAATAAATTAATCAATATTATCTTCTAAATAATTTTGATAATTTATTTCAAAAATAACACCCTAGACATTATGAAATAATGGCTTTTCAAATGGAAAATCATTAAATATATTCGATATTTTTATATAAATAATGTATTTGAGATTGAGTAAAATTAATAAAATTTTCATAATTTATATATAATTTATCTACTGATACAAAAAATTAAATAAAAAATAAAATTAAATCTTATAAATTATTTAAATGAAAATTAAATTTTCAATTAAAATTCCGTTTTTTCATTGTTCATTAAGAAATGAAATTATTTAGAAAAAATAAATCACCACTAGATTATTTTGTTATTAATATTTCAATAATTTTATCCATTTATCAAATTTCATTTATAGAATTTTGAAAAGTAATTTATAAATTCATTGTGAAAGGCATTGCTATGTTGTTAATTAGAAAAATACATCTTTGGGAAATCATTTCTTTTTATTTTAAATGATTTGTATTATATTTATAATAAATATATAAAAATAATTTTAAAATTCATATATTAATATCCATACATTAAAATTTTATAGTTAGATTATAATGATTTAATATATTATGGTTTATATCAACTCAGAGTTTCAAGTATGTAAATATAATGAAAAAAATAAATTAAAATAATTAAATTTCATGGTATGTTTGACCTCGATGCTCGCTATCACATTGTATATAAAATATGTTCTTGGGTTTTAAAAATTAAAATTTTAAATTCTCCAAACCATAAATAATTTACATCCATACAATTAAAATATTATCAATGTAATCATTATTTTTATTTTTGAAAATTCCTTATTTGATATCAAACATTGATAAATTGTTTATAAAACATCCTATTTATGAGAGGGAAAAGAATGTAGAGTGGTCATTTGTATAAATTGCATGAATAAGATTCCAGGTTAGAAAACATATTGGGAAAATGATATCATATATGTGAAATATAATACCAGTTCCCATGTATTAATTCAGAGTTATATTGATTATTGATCCCAATTACAGTGGGGATCTATAGAAGGTTTATGTGAACAAAACCAAAAACCATACATGTGTGGAAATAGTCAATAAAATCATAAAAATTATTAAAATATAATTCTTTTTGATGTGCTTTCCCTATGGTTGAAAAATTATAATACTCTAATAATATAATTAAATATAGTTATTAAATATATTTATATTTAATAGGAACAATTTCATCCTCTATTAATGCTCCAATAAATATCCAATTCATAACAAAAACCATGAAATAAATATCCAATAATTTAATTTAATTTTATGGAGATATAAAATTCAATTTTAAAGAAACATAATATCTATAAAAGAGTGGTTTATATTTCATTTTATCTCTATGTACCAACCAAAATAAATATAGTTAGATAAAATTTCCCCAATTTAATACACTAATATCTAAATAATAATATTAACCACAATATTTCATAATTAATATTTTTTTCTATTTATTTTAAAAAAATTGAAATTTTATCTAGGAAATCACATTGTATAGTGGACGGTACTAAACTATTATCTTCACTTTGTAATGGATTCATTCCGTGTTACATTTTCAGATTTATCATGTTGTTACATTAATTTTTTGTTGTCCTTTATTTGACTACATATAAATATTATTCATATAATGTTATCATATTATTTTGATAAATGATTATAACAACAAAAAAGATATGATAAACTTTAATTATTACCAACACAATTAGTATAATGAAAAAATTATAATAAATTATTTCATTAGTATATATTTATATTTCAAATTTTTCGGTTTTATTGGGAAATTTTTTTTCCGGAAAATTTATATAATCATGCCATCTTAAAACCTTAAAATATATCATTAGTATAATTAATGTCTTGTAAGTTATGATCAACCTTAAACTCATAGACACATGCTATTATTCATATCTATTTATTAAATAAAGATATAAATGATTCTAAAATTGAACACAATTGATATGTGCTTTAAAATTATTATCAACAAAATATCACTCGTAAAAATACTTCAATTTTATTTGAACAGAAAAATTTTAAAAAACAATTCTTATTGCACATATGACCTTCCTTGGTATTAGGAATAACATTTAGAAGAAGTAGTTGACTCATATTAATCCTAGTTTACCCTTCATGAATTTGTACATTAAAATTATCCTTAGTATTGTTATAATTTCAAATCATCATACACTTTATTATTCCTTATTAATTATTTTCCTTACTACATAAGTTTCATCAAAAATATTATATTAAATTTAGAATGTTATTTTAAATCAAACCCACCTTAGTTTTTTTTATTAATTCATTTTCATCATGTATTAGATTCATTCAACAAATTTTGTATTAAAAATAATAATTATCCATATAATATCACGGAGTAGTGTCATATTAGTTGGAAATTGAGGTGTGTTTTCTTGTACAAAGTGATGATCGATTCAATACCAGTGCAACCTTTTTATATTTATAACCCTTAAGTACATATGTTTTATCACTGTGTACAATTTTATTATCAAAATATGGTAGTATTTTAATAAAAAATCAAAAAATATATAATGCTATAAAACATTATGATGCACGTATATACAAATCCACAATTCATATAACATAATTATTTTCCCTAAACTATTATTCTTCCATATTCTTGTTCCTACGTATTTTATTAATTTTAATTTGAATCCAAACATACTGATCTTAACCGTAGTATCCCACATCTACTGTCTCATTTAATAAATTGGAATAAAATAAAAGGAATCACATCCTATGTGACTAAATAGTATAGTATTCATTGTAAAATAGATATATATTTTAGTATTAAATATAATTATACATAAAATAATATGAATGAATTTTTTTCATGAATAATGGTATTCGCTCATGAATAAATTTTAATGTAAAACATATTACAACTCATGAATACCTTGGAATATAAAAATATGATTTTGGTATAAAATTTTTAGTGAGATTTTATTTATTTGGAATAAATCATGAATATGTTAAAAGAAGACTATGTGATTTTTAATTTTGATAACCAACCTCTAAATTTTTGTTGAAAGATCGATAAAAAAAATCCATTAGTTGATGAAGACCATTCAATTACAAAAATATTAATGAGTTCAATATATAAAACCTAGAAAAAATATTTATTTTATTAAAAAATAGAAAACCCTATATCTAAATAAATCACAAATATAGGAAAAAATCATTGTTATCACTGAAATAATGATGGGCTTGATAAAGGATACCAACCGTCCAGAGATATCCTACCTTGAGAGTTTCAGATATGTCACAGATATCATCAATACATATATAACCAATAATAAAAGGACTAAAAATCCATATGATATCCTCCATAATGGAGGGGAATTATTTTTTTTAGAGGTTTCAAAGAATGAGAGTTCAAAATTGTGGTACAAAAAATATAAAATGAATATTATGTGAAATAAATGTGTTTTCTCATTTTCCTTTGTATGGTGGACATTTTTCAAAATGGAACTTCATAACTGTGATCCTATCATTTGGGGGGATTTTTTCTACTATTATTTTTCATATTTTGATAAAATTTATTCCAATATGAAAACCTTATCTCTTTAGGGTATCACGGTTTTCTGGCACACGACCCAAGATTTTGAAAAACAGACACCAACTATTCACTTCACAAAACCTCTTCCAAATGTTTGAAAATTTATCCAAACACAACCAAAATTCACATCAACCAATGTATTAAAAATATAAAGGATTTTTAATTAATGATAACCCTAAATTTCCTAAAAATAATACGATATTTCACATATAAAAACAAAACTACAATAATTTCAAATGATATTATTATGAACAAGGTATGTTCTTTGTATGTGTATCATGGATTTTCCCATATGATGATGAAATCCCTAACATGGAAATTTTTAAATCCTAGATGACCCACAAAATGAATTAATTTACACAAAATTTTATAATGTCATGTCATGGTAAAATTTACTCAAGTCAAAGCACTAATGGGATAAAATTACTCAATTGTTACATCGCCCTTATGAAGGTATAATAAATAATGTTCAACCATTATAGATGATTTGAATAAAAAATACAAAAGTTATAAGAACCCAATTCTAACTCTTAAAAGAATTATATAAACATCACATATCCTTTAAAAATTTATTAAATACAATCTTTCTGTTATGTGTGATTATAAAAAACACATATACCATTATGCATCTAAATGAAAACGATCCCTACCATTACAAATCACTTGGAAAAAAACTGTTACCATTATAAAAACCATAAAAATTATTTGTTAACATAAAAAATAGCATGAAAATTTGTATAGGAAAGAGTATATTTAAATATATTAAAATTATTTTTATTTTATATTTTAAATGATTATGTAAAACATTATTACCACAAAAAGATTACAAATAAATCATATAATCACCTTGAAAATAATTCATTTAAATTAAAAATAATCATTAAATATATTAAAATTTATTGATAATTTTTAAAAAAATTAACTCTACATAATAAATTATGAGTACATATAAATATAGTATCCAAATATTTGAAGCATCTCCTAAACCATGAGACACCCCAGAACAAAAATTTTAGGGCCCTAGAAAAACCTACACATTATATTAAATTATAATATAAAATTCACTTCATTTAGAATTAAAAAAACACAATGTAAAAGAAAATTATGTTGAATTATTAATTATACCCATGAGATACATATCATGTAAATAACTATTTTAAAAACAATGAAACAAACTTGTGTAATAATTGTTACAGAATTAAAAAAAATTGTTTCGAAACAATTTTCTAGTGACGATATAACGAAAAAAATAATTTGTTAAAAAAATCCTACATCAAGTATGAAAATATGAATTTCATATATCATCGTGATATTATATACATTAATGAATAGAAATAAAAATATAGTCGACATTGTATATTTTTCATGAATAGTTTACTTGTATTCTAATTAAAGTAATACAATCACTTCAAAGGTCAAACAAATATCTAGGAATTGTTAAATGATATTAGAATGATTAAAAAATTACTAATATTATAACAAAAAAATAAATAACAGATAAATGAATAAAAAGTTATATAGATTTAAATAAATTGAATAGTATATAATTTATTTGTAAAGAAGAATACAACACGCACTTCAATATGTTTATATAACCACTAATTTAATTAAAAATATAAACATAATTTTCCATTATTTTATTAAAATTAAAATGTTTAAGATTCAATGATCAGGGTAAATTATCAATAGTGTATTATAATTTATTAATTAATATATATTAATAGGTTATTAAATTTAATCATATCCTTACTGGCTATGCCGTTCAAAATATAAACATGTTTTCCAAATTATTTTGATCCTAAAACACATGCATACAAACATTTCACATTACGTATAAATAAATTTCAAAACTATTTGATAAACTTTTCTCCTAGTACCGTGTGGAAAAATAAATAAAATTTTTTTTCAAAACAACTTTTATAGTAAATATATGTTTCATGGAAAACTATAATAGTTATCATAATAAAATATTGATAACAAAAAATTAATTTTCTACTAAACATTTTTTATCTAATTAATTAAAAATTACATGTCCATAAATTATTTAATTCATATTATTTTCAAAAATTAACTTAATTTATCCACCAAACCCTAAAATTTAAAATATTTTTCATTGAAATAAAATTTATATTTATGATAAACATTATACACGATTTATAAAAAAATTATATTCAAATAACATTGTTAATAAATTCTATATAAAAAACGAAAATTATATTCATAACAAAAAACGTGTTGGACTCACGTTTAACAAATAATATTAATGAATAAAATATTAAAACAAACATTTTTCAGTCATTTTTAATTCAATATTTGTCTGATTTTTATAAAAACTTTATTTTTCAGGTAGACACTAATGTAAAAGACACAAAAATTGTGTTTTCCCTTTTCAATTTACCATATTTGAACTCTTTCACAACTGATAGTCTAAAATTAATTACTCGTGAAATTACTCACTAATATAATAACTTATGTCATCATAAATAAATATTAAACATATATAATGAATATGATAACTCTCAATGAAATCATGACATTGTCTATTTTTTTGAAAATAACTCACCCATATTGTTCTGAAAAGTTTTGTAATATATCTTATAGTGATGGGTGATGTTTACCCATAATTGACATTCCTGTGGAAATAATAAATGTAAATAGAATGAGATAATTAACCTCGAAGGATTGATAATGGTATTTTATAATCTCATAATATAAAATTTCACAAGCACCACCCTAAAAAAACATGTATTAACAAATAGTAAAGACAATCATTATTACAAAAATAGAATGAAAATAAATATGACTCTAATAGACAACATAGACATTCATGAAACCAAGAAGATAAAACATTGAATAATTTGAGATTATAAGGTATTAAATAATATATTAAATACCAAAACCCCTTCCCCATTGTTATATATCTAACAAAATTGAATTTATAGAAGCATATATTATGCACATGATGATGAAAACTCCAACCCACAGACCAAATCAGGTTCAAATTTCTGAGTAAATTATTAACCCACCACTAAGAAAAAAGATGGGGCCATGGAGAAAGTAATAAAATATTATTAATAAGGTTATATAATCCTCATCCTATGAAAATATCTAAATCTCAACACCATGTATTAAAAATTGTTTTAAACATATCATCATTTATGGCTTTTAGATTTTAGTTTGGTTTTAAACATTGAATTGTAACAAAATGTTATTGTTTGACGATGAAGTTGGATGGATTAATTTGTATAAATAATGTTTTTACCCTATACACATTGTGAATGTTTAGTATTTGAATAATTTTTATTATCCATGTTATTCAATTCATGGAGAAAATAATCGAATGAGGTTTTGGTCAAATATTAATTTCATAAGTTTGATTACATTAGAAGATTGGATCTCATAAATCACAATATATTGAAAAAATAGTCATATAAATAACCACCATGAAAAGAAATGCATAAAATTAAGTATGAAAACCTAACTCATAACATGCATTGAATTATATAAAATATCCAATAATCTATAAAGAACATGAATTACCACTTTTGAGCTATATTACGTAGCTATATCAGTGATTTCAAAGCCCAACACTCTATCAAATAATATTTAAAATCAATATCTAACCGTCAATCATATGATCAATCCATATTTTAGGATTGTAATTGGATCCTATATAGATTGTATAAATTTTCACTCGAACACTCAGAGTGTTCTCATTTTATCATTTTTGTCTTCATATTCCAATATATTGGGATGTAATGGTAAATATTTTCAAACGTTTAGGCATTTTCTTGATTAGGAAAATGGATTATAGCTATCCCAAAAAAATTATAATACGTAATTATTCATTACCTATGAAACAAATTATTTAACATTTATGTATTACCTTTTTTTCAACGTTCCCAATTATCTAGATATGAAAACACAATAATATATAATCATTTTTCCTGAACTTATCACATGTATCTACCTCACATGAAACATTTCCTCATGTTCTATATATTTTTGAATGAATAGTCAATAAATTATATCACATGGGAAATGAAAATTATATATCTTAAATGGTCTTCTTTCTTTACCTCACATACATAACCAATCTGGCATTATTTCCCTACCAATCCATGCATCCTCACTAGTACCAATATATAATATCCATCTTATCTCCCAAACATAAATCATTTATTCTACACTATTATGACCATTACGCAATAAATGTACACATAAAATAATTAGAATTAATGATGATATATAATTAATCCTATACCCTATATCTAATTTCCCACTAGAAAGATACATTCATCATGGGTATGTAATTATACACATTATAGGGAGTACACATCATACTTACTTCAGAATAATAGACAAGATTTGAAAAACCACCTAAAACCCCCTTAAAATAATAATATTAAATGTTACCTCAATTTATTAAAGACTAGAAATATATGAAAAATAAATGGAAAACCAATAAATAATCCTCAATAATGATGATTAAGTTCATCAGATCCGGAATAGCTCCCAATAATAGTAGTAAACAACCTTTTACCAACAATCCCAGGTTTAAATAAAAAAAATATCATCTATAAATATGATGACTGTAACATTTATACATTATTGGATCATTCTAGATTCCACACATTAATGATTTGAAAGAAGAACACTATGTACTTGTGATTAAAAAAATAAAACTAACTAGACACCAAATCATGTTTAATATTATTTTCCATATTTATCAATATATCACCCTCCGGGGGTCACATACTGATAAATATATAATATCTAATATAATATAAAATGAATTTTCCCATGTACCCCTTCCCCAAATGGGTTTTCACTCTTTCCCGTCATCACACATCTTTATAATTCATTATTTAAATGTAATTTTGTCAGAATACATCATGTAAAATATATTACCTCATGCATCCCATCCATACCATTGTCTAATTATCCAATTATTAAAGTTGATATAGTATCCTGGTAGTTATAAGGAGACACCACAACCCATATGTAATGTTCTATACCCCAAAATATTATATCCCATAAATGAAATTCCAATAATAATTGATCAAATAAAATATATGGACATTTATTTGTTTATAATAAATTAAGTAATGGTATCCCTCTACAATGATATATGGAGATTGATAACCACCATAAATATGAACACATAATACTATCAATAAAATATTAATATGAAATAAGGACTAGGCAGTCATTCTTTCATCGAAAAATATGATATTGGTGAAAACAACCTCATATATTCCAATTACTATCAGACTCACTATCAACATACGTTTTATAGTGTATAAAATAAATGAATATATATATTATGAAACTTTTAAAACCATACAATAAGAAACAATATATCCTTATAATAATATTATACTAAGGATGTAAATATCTATTAAATAACATTGTTCTCAGTGAATATCAAAAGATACAAAATAGAAATTTCATTAAATTTTTATAATTATCCATTTAATAATTTACCTCCATTTTATATTTTTTTATTATGATTTTATTTTTCAAATATATGTTTTTTGGTAATCTTAGTTCATTTCATATATTTTCCAGACCATCATCATCATAACACAAACATCAAGAACCAACTTTGTTCTTTTGTATTTTGTTTTATCATTTCATAATGTATTTGAAAATCTATGACTCAAACTATAATACAAATTAATGATCTACTCAAATTTCATGAAATAAAACTATATACAACAGTTGGAAACTGATTATGTAAAAAAAAATTCATCACTGTTCCATGAAGTCAATATTAAAAATGAAGTAGGCATTGAAATAGAAGACGTGCTGAAATCATTTCCCAACTATTCTTATCTAATCCCCAATAGATATTCAAATAATATCACGTCTAGAAGCCCATTAAAATATAAAAATAAAATCTAGAAGCACGTTCACCATCAATACTTGATGTATTCCCACACACCATCACCATTAAAATCAGAAAATCATTATAAATCATAGACAAGGTCATGATATTGATTATTCTAAATTCATAATTCTACCATTAAATAAAACTAAGGGCATAAATTCATATATCATAAATAAATATTAAATTTATTTATCCACGATATTTTAAAATACATCATTGTTAAAATGACACATGGGATTATAGACTTTATCAAATACTATCAAGATCTCTCAGACCAAAATCAATGATTTAGGTAATCATTAGATTTTTAAACATTCCATAATTAGTTTATTAAAAAATAATAAAATCTAGACCCATTATCCAATGAAATCCTAGGTTAAATATTATTTCACTAATTTAGTGATATTCATTAAAATAGATTTTTATACAGCATTAATATATTGACAATTAGGTAAACATTCCACTTATTTTGAAAAAAAAATTAAAGATGGATGTTTTTTTAATATCCAAGAATATGACCATGTTTATCAAATATAATACATTGTTAGGTACTCTCTATTAAATATAATATAAAACAATTACAAATGAATGATCGAATTTTACCATACATAAAAAGGTAGTCTTTCATATATATATATACATATTTACAATTGATAATAATTTTTCATTGAGTTAAATTAAATTATAAAACATGATAATTAAATTAAATTATAATATTAATTAATTAAATGAAATAATATTTTTTAAAAAATTAATAAAAACTATAGAACAATTGAGAATGTATATTTGAATGTTTGAATACAATGATATATCCAACAAATATCATTTTTAATTTTTTATGTTGTTTAACAACATGGAATTGATAATCTTAATTAGATAATAATATAACTTAAAATTAAAAATAAATAATCTATTTTTGAATCATTAATAATTTATAAAATAATAATCACTATTCCACAACATGCAGTTATGTATTTCCATCTTATTTGATAATCATAAAATAAAATCAATGTGATTAAAAAAAATATTCAAACAAATCATTCATGATAAAAATTTATAATCTATTTATAAGAAAATAAGTTCATGAATAGAATATAAAATAACCTCATGAAAAGATATTTTATAATAAATAAACAAACTACATATTGTTCTTATTACATTAGTAATATAATAATACTCCCAATATATGAAATAATACGTTCAAAAGATATATTTTTCTAAAATATGAAATTTATTTTATTTTATATGAACATTTAAAGATAATATCAACATGATGTACAAATCATTATTCTTAATTATGTTATTATTATTTTTATCAATATTCAAATTCATTAATAATATCTTTTATAATTTTAAATTTTATATCTTCATTAAAAAAATTAATCATATAATTATTTTCAGATTAATTATGGACTTTGGATAATCAGATAGATTTAAATGAATAATAAAAATAAGATTATATTTAAATCAATAATGAATATGATAAAAAGATGTAATAATTCCCCATACTATTTATTTCCCTTTTTGTCATTGTGACCGATATGATATAGGATATAGTAATATATTGAGTAATTTAATTCCTATAATAATTAATATGAGGTCATTGGAAATTTAAGAAATCATAATAATACTAATTTTATGAATTTATTGATTCTCATGTTCAATGGTATGAAAAATAGATTAGAGGAAGGAATATATGAAGAAATTTAAAAATGATTTATCTTTTTTACATTAATAGAATACCATTTCTTCTTGTTTATTAACATTTAAATATGTTTTAATTAAAAACTTGATCATGAAGGTATGCCATAAATTAGAAATACAAAAGAATAAGAAAATCATAAAAATAATATATATATATATATATCATATATGAAAATAGATTCATCAAAATGGCCACCATGAGAGGTGGGAAGAGAAGATAGATCAATCATCATTTTGTGAGGCAGTATTTCACAACCCATAGAGACAATATGTTCTTTAACCATTAGACAGAGGTGTGTGCTAGTGTAAATCAAATATTTCTCATAACAATATCCTAGTATATTGTAGATACTGTTGTTGTTATAAAAAAAGTAATGAAAAGAGTTTATGGGGTTGGAGAAGCAAAATTAAACAAAAGAACATAAGAGAAGACATTACCATAAAATTGGGTAACTCTTTTGGATTTGAGCCAAAGGCTTCCTTGGGAAGACTTCTACCCAAAGTGAGGATTATAGGAGTAAGAGAGTGAAGTTGGTAGATGTGGGGTCCTTTTATAAGAGGAGAGGAGGGGAACTCTTGGAATGTCAGGAAATGTTACATTATTATGATATGTTTTTTGGATTTCAAAGGTTCCAAAATTTTATATTTTGAGTATATGGTGATAATGGTTCTAGATATACTCATAAAATAGGTTTTTTACAAGGGTATGTCTTATATTTTACATTATCTTTTCATTATATTTAAATCGTTAAGTAATGAGGTAATCGTTGCATCATCATGGTGTCATAAATAATTTAATTTATTTATTGTCTATAAAATTATAAAAAATTACCATGATGTAGGAAATATTTTTATATTTCCAATGAATATTTATAGTCTAAAATTTTAATTATATAATCCAATCTAATAATTTTTTTAGTAAATCAACACATGTTTGTGAAAATTTTATTTTCACTTTAAATAAAATGTTGTTAATGACATTTCCATACCCAAGTAAATCCATGTGGTCTCCAAGTTGTCCCATGGATTTTATTGGTCAGCCATGAATCATCCAATAAGGTTAGGACAAGTTTCATGATATTTTCATATTTTTATAATATCATTTTTACCTTAAATTTCTTGAATTACCTTTAATAGTGATTATTAAAACGTAAAAGTTAATATTCTCCAAAACAATATTTTAATCTCATTGAACAACATTTTACTTTCTAATGACAACTATGTTTGACTTATTTTAGAAAATCAAATCAGAGTAGTGGTAATGATTCATTTACATGAAAAAATTTGTTTTTTTAACTACTACTTAGTGGTTTCACTATTCATAAAAAATTAATGTTATTCAGAAAAATACCAAAAATTCACCCTGTGCTATATCTGATATTTATAATTCAAAAATGAAGTCTATTTTAAAATTTTAAATAAATATAATTTGAATTTATTAATTTAATAATTAATTCTCGTTGTTACAACAAATAGCGTGTTTTTAAGAAACAATATATATCAAAAGATTGACAATTGTTTATGTCCAATTTCAATGTGAAATTAATTATAATGATCACTATTGGATAAAATGGTAAAATTATATTATAATTATACCTTAAAATGACTTAATAGTATAATTTATCACTTTTAATTATTTTTATTAATGTTGTTGTTTTAAATTTAAATTTAGTAATTTTCATTATTCATCAAAATATAAAAGTTAACTGAAAAGTTCCAAAATATCACCCTAGGCTAAATTCGATATTCTGAATCCAAAAATGAAGTCCATTTTGAACGATAAAATTTATAAAATTTCAAATATTTGGTATTACTATACATAACGGCTACTTTGATTGGTTGTGGTATGTGTTAGATCTCGATGTTGCATACAACACACGCTACTATATTATTCAAAAAGAAGCATACCGTGGAATCTGGGGGTGTTACAAAAAACGATACATTTAAAAACTTATAAACTATTATAGTACTAAAAAATATCTTGATTATCAAAAATAATAATATCTTGATGAGTTTTTGGTTTTCTAAAAAATGAAAAATAATAATTATCCTAAAATTATCTATTGATAGAAATTCATTAAAAACATCATAGATGATAAATATTTTAGGTAATCCAAATCCGTCATTTTTTGAGACAATGTGTTCGAGGTTTTAGTTTTTTCTGGCAAGATTATGAAAAAAAATTGGGAATGAAAAGCAATGGACTTGACTACTTGATTGGTGGGATGGGTTTATCAAAAAATAAGATACTAATGTTGTGGGTCTAAGTAGGTGTAACATTATATATGTGAATAAATATGACCATTGATATTATATGACTCATATTTGATAAGAAATGATCAAATGGTTGAAATAAATTAAAATATTAATGTTTTTATTAAAATAAAAAAAAATTACAAGATTTATCATATTCTTCATTAATCTTATAAAGGTTTTAAATAATTTATATTATTGAAAATATACTAATTAGAAATATATAAGAAATTGTAGGGTAAGAAAATGATCCTTTCTGAGTATGAAGAAAAATATTTTTTGTTTTAATATATTGTTCTATTTAGATTTTTAGTAAGAAAACAATTTTCTACATACAAGAAAAATAAAATTTAAAATCATAAAATCCAAAACATGAAAAAAAATTCTGATTCCAAGAAGAATGTTATTAAAAATTATAAACATTTGAGATGGAAAATTTTTTTGATTAAAAAAATAATGTATTTGAAAACTAAAATATTCAGCATATGAAAACATTTTTGAGTTAAAAAAGAAATTATTTAAAAGATATTATATTTTGATCATAAAAATATTTTACAGTATGAAAAGAAATAAATTTAACATGATAATATTTTGTGTATGAAAAAAATATAATTGAAAACAATATAAATATGAATATAAAATTCCTTTTGTAAATAATAAATTTATGGGTATGAAAATTTTGACAGTATGGAAAATAATAAATTACTATAAATTTATGTGTAAATAAATTTATTTATAATAATTTATAAATAAAAAAACTTCATGGATAAAAATAATTAGGTGTATGAAAATATTTCATAAAAAAATATTTTATAAAACATAAATTATAGGTACTCCCCCTTTTAAAAAATAGTGATGTAATTTTTGGAGTTGATTTTAAAAAGATTTATATATGAATAATTACTCTATAGTGATCATTCCTACAATATGTTTAATGTATTTAAATATATCGAAGGGTAATGGGCTTGAAAATATATTATAAAGTTTTTATTTACTCTAATAAATTGTAAATTGATATCACCTTTAAGTTTGTGATCTCTATGAAAGTAATGTCTAATATCTATGGGTTTTTAATGTGAGTAATGTGCATGGTTTTGACATAATGTAACTGAACTAGTGTTCTCACATAGTATTTGAGTTTTTGTAACACTCCTTCCTAAAATGGTGAGTGTGTGGTCCATCCACAACACATGAGCACAACAATTTCCAGATAATACATATATTTATTCATTAGTGGAAAGTGCTACTGAGTGTTATT
This sequence comes from Viscum album, assembly GCA_963277665.1. NCBI lineage: Eukaryota > Viridiplantae > Streptophyta > Magnoliopsida > Santalales > Viscaceae > Viscum > Viscum album. Next base: position 475,205,709 of record OY728147.1, on the reverse strand, counting down.
TAATGAAAGACCAAGAATCTAATGAATCGTGTATGAAATGAAAAGTGCTAGATGGTCTATTTATATCCATTTTAGAAATACTATTGTTATAGTCCAAAAAAATTAATTAAATATCATATCTATAAGAATAGAATAGTTATAAATATATGGTTCCATTCAAATAACATAAAATTATTTTTAAATATTTAAAATGTGATTCCTTTACATTTTCATTATTCCATTCACATAATCATACTCAAAAAATAGTCTTTATGAATACATATTATGTATAGTAAACTTCTTTTCATCCCTCTAAAAGTTGATTGATTTATTGGTTTTCCTGCTTCATCATGTTCATGTTTATTTGAGGAACCGATTGTAGTAGTTATAATATTAGTGTTATAACATCAATACTTTTTAAGAATATATATAATATTCTTATGTTGGGTTATATAAGTCCCTTCTAATTTTTGAGAAATTTTAAAACCAAAAATGATTGTTAACTCAACCATGATACTCATTTCAAACTCGAATATGATAATACATTCAATAAAATATGTTAATGATTATTGAGATGATACAAATATAATTTCATCATCATAAATTTTAATAATTTCATAAATTTTGATTTATTTTATTAGAAAAATAACTGGATAAAAAATTAAAATAACATAATTTTTTCAAGCAAAAATCATGTTAATCTATTATAAAGGTCTCTAGATGATGGTAACGTCCATATAAATAATTTTTAATTTTATAAATATATTCTAGATGTTTGTATCTTCATAACCATGGGGTTCTTCAACAAAAAATCTTATTGAACATATCTATTAAAGAAAGAGCACTATACATACATTTTATGATGTCCATTGATAATGAATGATGCAATGCATAATATCATTTGAATGTATTCATATATAACTTCCAGAAAATAAGTTTATTCATAATATATTCCCTGTTGTAGATTTTAACATTTCACAACTAGTCTTTCATTATTTGTAATGTTTATTCAATTTTCATCAGATTTATTTCAGAAGACCCATTTAATTCTTATTTTAGATGTTTTATTTAGTCTTTTAACCATTAACCTAACTTAATTACGTTGAAATTCATTTAGTTCTTCTTACATTACTTCAATTCAATATTCATCACCTAAATTTTTATTGGGAATATTGCATTCTAATTGGGAATGAAATGTAACATGATCAACATAATTTCTTAGTGAACACAAATTTATTATAAGACGATTTACATCAGCAATGATACAATCACTGAGATGATTTATAAGAAACCACTAACATGGTATTGGTAAATCATTTTTATCTAATTATGATATAAAATCATATAGAGTAAAATACTTAAAAAATAATTTCTACTGTATTTTACGAAATAAAAGAGTCTACAAACAAATATTGATAATCAGTTTTTGGAACACCCCTGACACGATGTAAGTTGGGATTGCTAAAAATCAAAACGTTTGGATTATCAAATATTACATTTATTGTATACTAAATAGTTAAAATTTTATTATTAAATAATATCTAATCTATATAAGTAGTGGAATAACATAATAATATACCATCATTGTGCTTGAGTGGGAATTTATGTAAATTATATTTTTTATTCGAAATGAATATAATGCCTCAATCGAGTTTGATGTTTTAGTCATTTTTTTTCAACATGTCTATATCTAATAATGTGTTTTATTAATAACATGTCTAATAAAATATAATTTATGGTATAACATGATGTACTCACATATTTATCCAAAATATTTTTTTCAATTAAATTTTCATTTAACATGGCTCATTAATCCCATGGATAATTCGATTTATTCCACAAACTGATCAATTGTGTTGAGTTTATTTAAGAGATAAAAAGTTATGTGTAATTAATTATTTACAATAAAAAGATTCAAAATCAAAATATCCAAATTATCTTCCACGATCACAATGAATAGTTGTCAATTTATGTTTTTTCTCATATTTAAATTTCGCTACAAATGTTAAAAAATAATTTTATACTTTATATTTATTTTCTATAAGACAGATCCATATATATTTATTGTAGTAATCAAAAAAAATTAAAAACTATTTACCAATAATACATCATATTTTTTTAGGAACAACATTATCCATTTTCACTTACAGTAAACTTGAAGACACTGAATCCACACTTATCCATTAAATTCGTGACTTATATTTCATTTGATATTGACAAGGGTCGTTGACTTCTAATTTATCACATATATGTTCTATTAGACTCATAATAAGTATTTTCTTATAAAATTTAAAAAATATCATATGGATACAATGTTCTGCATTTTAGGCCACAACCAAGGACGATGCTTCATTACACTAAGACATGGTATCTCTTGGATCATGTGGTCTTCTATTTTTACATAGTGAACATTTTCAAGCTAATGTGAGTATATAATGAAATGATAATTTGAAATAGGTAATACATATTTATCATTCCTAAAAACCGCATGATAACATTGATCACATAATTGTATTTTTATTATATGTTTCTACTTTAGAACTCTAAGAAATAAAAAATAAAAAATTTACTCTTTTCCAAGAAGAATAATATTACAAATAACTATAATAATCCATTGAGAATTGTCCCCATAGGTAAATCTTCTAACATTAATTTCATCAATATTTTAAAATAAGTCATTTTTAACATTCATGTTTTGGAATCATCAACTTTCCATGAAACATAAATTCATATTAATTGCACTTCCATTGTTTTCTTGAAAAATGGATAATTAGTCTTTTGGAATCTAAACATTATAAGATCCTGAAATTTTAAAATAATCAATCATATTAATCATTATTTGTTTTAAAAAAAAGTAAATTGGGAACCCCAAGTATTGAATATTATTTAAAAAGATTATATTCCAATTACTTATAAATTGGCATTTTTTTAAAAAGGGATATATAATGAAATATATATTAATTGCTAGAAATGGTTTTTCATGAGAATAGATGATTCTAGATCTAATCATATGAAGATGATAGTTTTATTAAACCGTAATGATTCCTTCTATTCTAGAATTAAAATGATACAAATGTTTCTTAAGAGACTAAATTACAGTCTCTAGTTCTACAAGTAAATCGTTTTCCTCACAGACATTAGTTTGAGTAATATAAATTGATTCAAAAACATTTTCATTCAAAAATTAATCTTTCAATATCACTAGAATAAATATTATTATAAGAATTAGTTTAATCATATTTTTTAGATTTATATTCAATTAAATTTTTTTTATCAAGATCTTTTGAGATATCTAATACTTCTTTTTTCATGATATTTATTATATAATTTTATTTCTCAATATTCTTATTATCATTAAATTTTAATTATCAATAAATATAAGAAAAACTATATACTTATTCATATGGTTGTAATGAATTATCATCCACTGAAAAAATAAAATCATTAGAAGATAGATAAAAATTATCCTTGGGATTGTTTGAATTTAGTCAAATATTTGTTAAATAATCATAACTATTTATCATTTCCATAAAACATTGCAATCAAAATGGTATTTTAATATAGAATCTAAAATTATTCCTTTTGAAATTAACATTTAACGAAGAATCAATATAAGAGTCTCATACAAAAGCCCTCCGTGAGTCATTATATTTCAATAATTTCATTCCATTTGGTTTTTAATAGTCTTTATGATTCCAGTCATAATTTCATTCCTCTATATCATTGATATATATTATTCAAAAACTAGTTTTTCTATGTCCAAACTTTTTGAATTTGTAATGTGTAACATCAATATCATTCTTATCGACTTTATTTTTTATATATTGATATTAAAAATATTTCTTTAAAATAATATTTTTCATAAGAGGAGCATGATTAGCTTACTCTTTTTATGAATTTTTTGATTTATTTGATTATGAATACATAACCACCTTTAAATTCTATGATAATTTAGAATTTTATTTAAGAGTATTCACTTTCATATTAGTTGATGTATAATTAAAATAAACTCAACCAATTTTATTTTTGTATTTTATAGAATTTCATTTAAAAATTTTCACTTATTGTAAAAGAATTTCTAACATTCCTATAGGAATTACAATTGTGACCTTCCATGACTCATAAATAGTTGATCTTTTTTATTCTCATTCATTTGGGATAATATATATTATAATTTATGCAAGGATCTAATCAGTTAATACATTCCCTCCAATATATTATAAACTGTTCAAAATTGTCATGAATAATTTTTGTACAATAACAATATGTTATCCATAAGGAAATTTGAAATCCTGAAAATCTTCTATTACCATGGATCTTTTTTATCAATAACATCATATGTACCTAGAGAAATAATCTCAAGTTTATTGGAAAATACTATTACTTCGTTCCCAACATTATAGATGGATATATATATTTCTAGACATAGAACAGAGTACTAAATTCCATACATTACAATTTAGTAGATATAGATTTTTTCTTGATTGGTAAGGGATTCATTTTCCATGATATTTATTTTTTATTATTCAGTATGTATAACAAAATATTTAACACTACTGTTTATTTCAATGGTATTATTCATTACCTGTTGTATTTATAATTGGTTCTATATGATATTGGTGGTCCAGTTGGATTGGGATTATCAATTGAACCAATAATGAGTATCAATATCAATAAAACAATGAAATAATTATAATTACATAGTATACATTAGTGTAATTATTATTTATATAAATTAGTGTATTAATGAAATAAAATTAACTTGAAAAAATAACGTATGTAAAAATAATAGAAGTTGAATCCTCCACTGATAAAAAATGTATTTATTAGTAATTCATAAGCAAGGCTATAATTCCAATTATTGGATTAAAGTGTATATGTAGATGAAAACCAATAATAGGGGTGAATTAAACGTCAAAATTATTAATTTTTACATAGCGAAAAATTAGCTCGATAAAATTAAATTAATTTCATTCAAAACCCACTTTTGTATTTAATCACTAATCAGATAGGGCACTAGGTCTAATGTAAGATTTATCATTATTAGTAGGTTACGATAATTATTCCATATGTTTTAAATAATTTTAATAATATTAAGAATGCAATAGATTTAGATAAAGATTGGTATGGATTATAATATCATTGGATAAGATAAATATAATGAAATAATTAATGATTCGATCAAAATTATTGTTGAATCGTAATTAGTAAATGAAGTGATCAGAATAAAATGTATCATAATTATAATGATCGTATTCAAATAAATGAGAATAGAAATATGAGTATATAAAATATTTCACTTTGTATTAAAATTAACGGGAAATGTAAAAAATGTAAATGAATAAACTAATTTTAACACACATATTATGGTATCCAATAACCTTGGATATAGGTCCCTTGATTTATACCCTCAAAAAATTCCATCTTACCTTGACCTGGGTAATAACTTGATATGATGATCGGCCTTAGTCTTTTAATCCATACAAGTTTTTGATCAAAGAGTTGATCAGTAACTATTTCATTCTATCCTTGGAAGCCCTCAATCCTAAATTGATCGACACCATTGTCTTCATATATGTGGATTTCATCAATCATAATACCAATGATCAGCGTCATGAGAAGAAAAAATAAAACTCCTTAGAGTAATAAGTAAATAATACCAGGACTTTATAACTTGTAATCTTCAATGTTTTAAAATGTAGAAGAATTTTGACAGTTCCCTAACAGTATTCCATAATTTAGTAGTATCAATAACTCCATCTTGTCAAAATGATCTGTTATTTATATATGTTCATCACAATGATCATCCTAGTCTCCAAATATCATAATTTCTTTGGATATCTCAAATGTATATAGGCACTTAGAACTATAATATGAATTTTATTACTAAAAAAAATAAATCGATTTGTAATGAAAATTGAATCATAATAAAACACATCGGTTTTATCTAATGGTTTTTTGCATTACAATAGCATTTTATTGATACAAAAAAAAATTAAAAAGGGTTTCATGATTTTTATTATGAGGTTAAGTATGATTTATATCATTTCAAATAAATCGATGTCAAAACTGGACAGTGAGTACAATGAAAATTGTATTCTTTTGGTATGATATAAATCATATCTCGATTCGTTATGATAATCATGGAATGAAATAATTTTTCAAAACTGATGAGCGTCAATGTTGTCCAATGCATGTGTTGAAATATCATATTGATAAAATATTTATCAAATGTATTAATGAATTTATGGTAGGTAAATATATGATTCAATTATAAATATACATTGAATATAAAAGAGTTAGTAATTTTTTATTCAACAAAGAATTTGTGACTTCCAAAAAAAAGGATTGAGAAGTCAAAAGAGACATTTGACTAAACATTGTCATTATATCATAATGATTAAAATGTCATGAACATTAGATTTAATTCATGAATATAAAATATATAATTTTATTTTATTATTATGATTACATATATATATTGTTAATTAACAACCAAACACATCACTTTCTATGGCGTTAGTCCATTGTATACTACTTCGAAATTATAATATCCCCAATAATATTTAAAAAACAGGGTAGTAATATTATAATTATAATAAATAGTTTTAATTAATATTAATATATAATAAATCTACTTTATATTCAACATAATGATAAAAATTTATAAGTCGTAATTGATGAATTATTGACATTGGTATATATGGTGGTAGTCCACTGTACATATTAATGATGATTTAGTTGCTCGTTTAAAGGAAGTGATAATATTTCTAGGTCATTGACTCATTATAAATATATATAAATTTATGTAGAAATAATTATTTTATTATATCACAATTGTTTAGTAATAATTGATTGTCGTATTATATGAAATAAAAAAATAGTCAGTGATTAATTTTTACTTATATTTGCGTAAACTACATAGGATTGAAACAAAATAATTCCTTGGTAAGATTTATACAAAATATTTTGATTACAAGATGTGGGTATTTATTATGGGATGTGATTGAGTTTGGTAAAATCTTATGATATAGGGTGAGATTGTTTGGATAATAAAAGAAAATTAGGATTTCATTTATATATGAGGTGAGTGGCACACTTGTAATTTATTTAAAAAAAGGTGTAAACTAATTTTTCCCCATAAAAATGGTCTTAAATATAGTTTTCTAGATTTTTATACATTATAAGGTTAAAATATAAATATTTAATATATTTTATTTATGTTTTTGATAATTTTTATCATTATATTCTTAGTTTAACCACCAAGTTTATTCATTTACCCTTATCCAAAATTAATTATATTTAAATTTTTCTCTATTAATAATAGTAAAAAATTATGTCGAGCTTATTAGATACATTAATTTATTCTGATTTCATATATTCAATAAATTAATCAACATTATCTTCTAGATAATTTTGATAATTTATTTCAAAATAACACCATAGACATTATGAGAAAATGGGCTTTCAACTGGAAAATCATTAAATATATTCAATATTTTGATATAAATAATGTATTTGAGATTGATTAAAATTAATAAAATTTTCATAATTTATATATAATTTATCTAATAATACATAAAAATAAATAGAAAATAAAATTAATTCTTATATATTATTTAAATGAAAATTAAATTTTCAATTAAAATTCACTTTTTTCATTGTTCATTAAGAAATAAAATTATTTAGAATAAATAATTCACCACTAGATTATTTTTTTATTAATATTTCAATAATTTTATCCATTTTATCAAATTTCATTTCTAGAATTTTGAAAATTATTTAATAAATTCTTTGTAAAAGGTATTGCTATGTTGTACATTAGAAAAAATACATCTTTGGGAAATTATTTCTTTTTCTTTTAAATTACTTGGATTATATTTATAATAAATATAAAAAAATAATTTTAAAAATCATATATTAATATCCAAACATTAAAATTTAATAGTTAGATTATAATGATTTAATATATTATGGTTTATATCGTCCTAGAGTTTCAAGTATGTAAATCTAATGAAAATAAATAAATTAAAATAATTATATTTCATGGTATGTTTGACATCGGTGCTCGCAATCACATTTTATATAAAATATGTTCTTGTGTTTCAAAAATTAAAAATCTAAATTATCCAAACCATAAATAATTTACATTCATAAAATTAAAATATTATCTAGGTAATCATTATTTTGATTTTTGAAAATTCATTATTTGATATCAGACATTGAAAAATTGTTTATAAAACATCCTATTTATGAGAGGGAAAATAATGTAGAGTGGTCATATGTATAAATTACATGAATAAGATTCCAGGTTAGAAAACATATTGGGAAAATGATATCATATATGTGATATATAAACATAGTTCCCATGCATTAATTGAGAGTTATATTGATTATTGATCCCAATTATGGTGGGGATCTAGAGAATGTTTATATGAACAAAACCAAAAACCATACATGTGTGTAAATAGTCAATGAAATCATAAAAATTATTAAAATATTATTCCTTGTAATGTTCTTTCCCTATGGTTGAAAAATTATAATACTCTAATAATATAATTAAATATAGTTATTAAATATATTTATATTTAATAGGAACAATTTCATCCTCTAGTAGTTCTCCAATAAATATCCAATTCATCACCAAAACAATGAAATAAATATCCAATAATTTAATATAATTTTATGGAGATAGAAAATTCATTTTTAAAGAAACACAATATCTATAAAAGAGTGGGTAATATTTCATTTTATCTCTGTGTACCATCTAAAATAAATATAGTTAGATAAAATTTCCCAAATTTAATACACTAATATCTAAACAAAAATATTATCCAAAATATTTCATCATTAATATTTTTTTCTATTTATTTCAATAAAAATGAAATTTTATCTAGGAAATCACAGTGTATAGTGGTCGGTACTAAACTATTATCTTCATTTTGTAATGGATTCATTCCATGTTACCTTTTTAGATGTATCGTGTTGTTACCTTAATTGTTTGTTGTCCTTTATTTTAATACATATAAATATTATTCATGTAATGTTATCATATTATTTTGATAAATGATTACAACAAAAAAAAAGATAGGATATTATTTAAAGATTATCAATACAATTAGTATAATGAAAAAAATATAATGAAATTATTTCATAAGTATATATTCATATTTCAAATTTATCCGTTTTATTCGGAATTTTTTTTCCCTGAATGTTTATATAATCATGCCATCTTAAAACCTTAAAATATATCATTAGTATAATTAATGTATTGTAAATTATTATCAACCTTAAAATCATAAACAAATGCTATTATTCATATCTATTTAGTTAATAAAGATATAAATGATTCTAAAATTGAATACAATTGATATGCGCTTTAAAATTATTTTCAAAAAAATATCACTGGTAAAAATACTTCAATTTTATTTGAACACAATAATTTAAATAAACAATTATTATTGCACATATGCCCTCCCTTGGTATTAGGTATAACATTTAGAAGAGGTAGTTGACTCGTATTAATCCCAGTTTACCCTTGATGAATTTGTACATTAAAATATCCTTAATATGTATATAATTTCAATTCATCATACACATTATTATTCCTTATTAATTATTTTCCTTACTTCATTATTTTCATAAAAAATATTATATTAAATTTAGAATGTTATTTTAAATAAAAACCACATTATTTTTTTCGTTAATAATTCATTTTAGTCATCTAAAGGATTCATTCAAAATTTTTGGTATTAAATATAAGAATTATCCATAGAATATCAATTAGTAGTGTCATATCAGTTGGAAATTGAGGTGTGTTTTCTTGTACCAAGTGATGATTGATTCAATACCAGTGTACATTTTTTAGATTTATTACCCTTAAGTACATCTGTTTTATCACCGTGTACACTTTTATTATCCAAATATGGTAGTATTTTAACAAAAAATCAATGAATCTATAATGTTATAAAACATTATGATATTCTTATATACATATCCACAATTCATATCACATATTTATTTTCCACAAAATATTATTTTTTGATATTCTTGTTCCTACATATTTTATTAAATTTAATTTGAATCCAAACATACTGATCTCAACTGTAGTATCTCACATCTAGTGTCTCCTTTAATAAATTGGAATAAAAAAAGGAATCACATCCTATGTGACTAAACAGTATAGTATTCATTGTAAAAAAGATATATATTTTAGTATTAAATATAATTATACAAAAAATAATAGGAATGGATTTTTTGTCATGAATATAGTTATTCTGTCATGAATAAATTTTTATGTTTATCATAGTATGTCTCATGAATACCTTGGAATCTAAAAAATTGATTTTGATATTTAATTTTTAGTGAGAATTTATTTATTTGGAATAAATCATGAATAAGTTAAAAGAAGACTATGTTATTTTTAATTTCGATAACCGACCTTGAAATTTTTGTTGGCAGCTCGATAAAAAAATCCATATGTTGATGAAGACCAATCAATTACAAAAAATATTAATGAGTTAAATTATAAATCCTAGAAAAAATATTTATTTGATTAAAAAATATAAAACCCTATATATAAATGAATCACAAATAAGGGAAAAATCATTGCAATCACTGGGATTATAATGGGCTTGATAAAGGATACTAATCAGCTAGAGATATCCAACCTTGAGAGGTTCAGATATGTTACAGATATCCCCAATACATATATAACCAATAATAAAAGGCCTTAAAATCTATATGATTTCCTCCATAATGGAGGGGTAATTATTTTTGTTCTAGGTTTCGTAGAATGATAGTTCAAAATTGGGGTTGAAAAATTATAAAATGAATATTATGTAAAATAAATCTTGTTTTCACAGTTTCCTTTCTAGGGTGGACATATTTCAAAACGGTGCTTCATAATTGTGATCCTCTCATTTGGGGGGATTTTGTCTACTATTAGTTTTCATAGTTTGATAAAATTTATTCCAATACCAAATCCTTATCTCTTTAGGGTATCACGGTTTTCTAGCACATGATACAAGATTTTGAAAAATGGACACCAACTGTTCACTTCACAAAACCTCTTCTAAATGTTTGTAAATTTATCCAAACACAACCAAAATTCGCTTCAACCAATGTATTAAAAATATAAAGGATTTATAATTAATGATAATACTAAATATCCAAAAAAGAATATGATCTTTCACATATAAAAACAAAACTACAATAATTTCAAATGATATTATTATGAACAAGGTATGTGCTCTGTATGTGTAACATGGTTTTGCCCATATGATGTCGAAATCCCTAACATGCACATTTTTAAATACTAGATGACCCAAAAAATGTATTAATTTACACATAAATTTATAAGGTCATGTCAATGTAAAATTTACTCAAGTCTAAGCACTCATGGGATAAAATTACCCAATTGTTACATCGCCCTTATGAAGGTATAATAAAAATGTTCAACGAATATAGATAATTTGAATGAAAATTAAAAAAGTTCTAAGAACCCCATTATCGCTCTTAAAAGAATTATATAAATGTCCCATATCCTTTTCAAATTCAATAAATTCAATCTTTCTGTTATGTGTGATTCTAAAAACACATATACCATTATGCATGTCAATGAAAACGATCCCTACCATTACAAATCTCTTGGAAAAAAACTGTTACCATTATAAACACCATAAAAATTATGTGTTACCATAAAAAATAGTATGAAAATTTGTATAGGAAAGAGTATATTTAAAAATATTAAATTTATTTTTATTTTATATTTTAAATTATTATGTAAAACATTATTACCACTAAAAAATTACAAATAATTCATATAATCACTTTGAAAATAATTCATTTAAATTAACAATAATCATTAAATATATTAAAATTTATTGATTATTTTAAAAAAAATAAATCCACATAATAAATTATGAATACATATAAATATAATATCCAAATATTTGAAGCATCTCCAAAACCATGAGACACCCCAGAACGAAAATTTTTGGGCCCTTGAAAAACCTACACATTATATTAAACTATAATATAAAATTCCGTTCATTTTGAATTAAAAAAACTCAAAGTAAAAAAATTTATGTGGAATTATTAATTATACCCATGAGATACATATCATATAAATAACTATTTCCAAAACAATGAAACAAACTTGTTGAATAATTGGTACAGAATCAAAAAAAATTGTTTCGAAACAATTTTCTAGTGGCGATATAACTAAATTTAATTAGTTAAAAAAAATCCTACATCAAGTATGAAAATATGAATTTCATATATAATCGTGATATTATATACATTAATGAATAGAAATAAAAAAAATAATCGACATTGTATATTTTTCAATAATGGTTTACTCGTATTCTAATTAAAGTAACACAATCACATCAAAGGTCATACAAATATATACGAATTATTAAATGATCTTAGAATTAGTAAAAAATTACTAACATTATAACAAACAAATAAAGAACACATAAATGAATAAAACGTTATATTGATTTAAATAAATTTAATAGTATATAATTTATTTGTAAAGATGAATACAACATAAACTTCAATATGTTTATATAATCATGAATATAATTAAAAATATAAACCTAATTTTACATTTTCTTATTGAAATTACAATGGTTAAGACTCAATGATCAGGTTAAATTATCAATAGTGTATTATAATTTATTAATTAATATATATTAATATGTTATAAAATTTAATCATATCCTTACTGGCTATTCCGTTCAAAATATAAACAAGTTTTCCAAATGATTTTGATAAAAAAACATGCATACAAACATTTCACATTACATATCGATAAATTTCAAAACCATTTGATAAACTTTTCTCCTAGTCACGTGTAAAATATAAAAAAATAATATTTTTAAAACTACGTTTCTAGTAAATATATGTTTCATGGAAAACTATAATAGTTAACATAATAATATTTTGATCACAGAAAATTATTTTTCTGCTAAACATTTTGTATCTAATTAATTAAATATTACATGTACATAAATTATTCAATTCTTATTATTATCAAAAAACAACTTAATTTATTCACCAAACACTAAAATTTAAAACATTTTTCATTGAAATAAAATTAATATTTATGATAAATATTATACACGATTTATAAAAAAAATTATAGTCTAATAACATTGTTATAAAATTCTATATAAAAAACTAAAATTAAATACATAAATAAAAATGTGTTGGAATGACATTTAAAAAATAATATTAATGAATAAAATATTAGAACAAACATCTTTTAGTCAGTTTTAATTCAATATTTGTCGGATTTTTATAAAAACATTATTTTGCAGGTATACACTAATGTAAAAGACACAAAAATTATGTTTTCCCTTTTCTATTTATCATATTATAACTCTTTCACAATTGATGGTCTAAAATTAATTACTCGTGAAGTTCCTCACTAATATAATAACTTATGTCATCATAAATAAATATTACACATATATAATGAATATGAGAACTCTCAATAAAATCATGACATTGTCTATTTTTTGTGAAAATAGCTCACCCATATTGTTCTGAAAAATTTTGTAATATATCATATAATGAATGGTGATGTTTACCCATAATTAACATTCCTGTAGAAATATTAAGTTCAAATAGAATGAGATAATTCACCTCTAAGGATTGATAATGGTATTTTATAATATCATCATATAAAATTTCACAAGCACCACCCTAAAAAAACATTTATAAACAAATAGTAAAGACAATCATTATTACAAAAATAGAAAGAAAATAAATATGACTCTAATAGACAACATAGACATTCATGAAACCAAGGAAGATAACAAATTGAATAATTCAAGAGTATAAGTGATTAAATAATAAATGAAATACGAAAACCCCTTCCCCATTGTTATATATCGAACAAAATTGAAATTATAGAAGCATATATTATGCACATGATAATGAAGACTCCACCCCGCAGACCAAATCCGGGCCCAATTTGTGAGTAAATTATTAACCCTCAACTAAGAAAAATGATGGGTCCATGGATAAAGTAGTAGAATTTAATAAATAAGGTTATATAATCCTCATCCTATGAAAATATCTAAATATCAACACCATGTATTTAAAATTGTTTTAAACATATCATCATTTATGGCCTATAGATTTTAGTTTGGTTTCTAAACATTGAATTGTAACAAAATTTTATTGTTTGAAGATGAAGTTGGATGGATTAAATTGTAAGAATGTGGTTTTTACCCTATACACATTGTGAATTTTTATTAGTTGAATAATTTTTATTATCCATGTAATTAAATTCATGGAAAAAATAATCGAATGAGGTTTTGGTCAAATGTTAATTTAATATGTTTGATTACATTAGAAGAGTGGATCTCATAAATCACAATATATTGAAAAACAATAATCATATAAATAACCACCATGAAAAGAAATGAATAAAATTAAGTATGAAAACCTACCACGGAAGATGCACTGAATTATATAAAACATCCAATAATCTATGAAGAACATGAATTACCATTTTGAGCTATATTACGTAGCTACATTAGTGATTTCAAAGCCCAATACTCTATCAAATAATATTTCAAATCAATATATGACCATTAATCATATGAACAATCCATATTTTAGTATTGTAATTGGATCCTATATAGATTGTATACATTTTCACTCGAACACTCAGAGTGTTCTCATTTTATCATTTTTGTCTTCATATTCCACTCTATTGGGATGTAATGGTAAATATTTTCAAATGTTTAAGCATAATCATGATTAAGAAAATGGACTATAGCTATCCCAAAGAAATGATAAAAATTAATTACTCATTACCCAAAGAAAAAATTATTTAACATTTATGTATTACCTTTTTTCAACATTCCCAATTATCTAGATATGCAAACACAATAATATATAATCATTTTCCTGAACTTTTCACATGTCTCTACCTCACATGAAACATTACCTCATGTTCTATATATTGTGGACTGGATAATCAATAAATTATATCACATGGGCACTGAAAATTATATATCTTAAATGGTCTTCCTTCTATACCTAACATATATAACCAATCTGGCATTATTTCCCTACCAATCCATGCATCCTCACTAGTACCAATATCTAATATCCATTTTATCTCCCAAACATAAATAATTTATTCTACTCTATCATGACTATTACACAATTAATGTACCCATCAAATAATTAAAATTAATGAATATATATATTGAATCCTATACCCTACATCAAATTTCCCACTAGAAAGAAACATTCATCATGGGTATTTAATCATACACATTATTGGGAGTACACATCATAATTAATTCAAAAATAATAGACCAGATGTGAAAAACCACCTAAAAACACATTAAAATAGTAAATATTAAATGTAACCTCAATTTATTAAATTATAGAAATATATCAAAAATAAATGGAAAACCAATAAATAATCCTCAATAATGATGATGAAGTTCATCATATCCTGAATAACTCCCAACAATAGTAATAAACAACCTTTTACCAACCATCCCATGTTTAAATAATAAAAAATATCATCTATAAATATGATGATTGTAACATTTATACATTATTGGATCATTCTTGATTCCACACATTAATGATTTGATAGAAGAACACTATGTACTTGTGATTAAAAAAAACTATCTAGACACCAAATCATGTTTAATATTATTTTCCATATTTATCAATATATCACCCTCCAAGGGTCACCTACTGATAAATATATAATATATAATATAATATAAAATGAATTTTCCCCTGTACCCCTATCCCAAATGGGTTTTCACTCTTCCTCATCATCACACATAGTTATCATTCATTATTTAAAAGTAATTTTGTCAGAATAAATCATGTAAAATATATTACCTCATGCATCACATCCATACCATTGTCGAATTATCCAATTACGAAAGTTGATATAGTATCCAGGTAGATATAAGGAGACACCACAACCCATATGTATTGTTCTATACCACAAAATAGTATATCCCATAAATGAAATACCAATAATAATTCATCAGATAAAATATATGGACAAATCTTTGTTTATAATAAATTAAGTAATGTTATTCCTCAACAATGATATATGGAGATTGATAACCACCATGAATATAAACACATAATACTATCAATAAAATATTAATATGAAATAAGGGCTATGCAGTCATCCATTCATCGAAAAATAAGATATTGGTGAAAACAACCTCATATATTCCAATTACAATCAGTCTCTCTATCAACATAGGTTTTATAGTGTATAAAATAAATTAATATATATATTATGAATCATTTAAAAC
Source organism: Viscum album (assembly GCA_963277665.1). Classification (NCBI taxonomy): domain Eukaryota; kingdom Viridiplantae; phylum Streptophyta; class Magnoliopsida; order Santalales; family Viscaceae; genus Viscum; species Viscum album. Next base: position 475,189,405 of record OY728147.1, on the reverse strand, counting down.
CATACTATAAGAAACAGTATATCCTTATAATCATATTATACTAAGGATATAAAAAACTATTAAATAACATTGTTCTCAGTGAATATCAAATTATAAAAAATAGAAATATCATTAAATCTTAATAATTATCCATTTAATAATAAACCTCCATTTTATATTTTTGTATTATAATTTTATTTTTCAAATATATGTTTTTTGTTAATATTAATTCATTTCATATATTTTCAAGACCATCATCATCATAACACAAACATCAAGAACCAACATTGTTCTTATGTATTTTGTTTTATCTTTTCATAACATACATGATAATCTATGACTCAAAATATAATCCACATAAATGATCTACTCAAAGTTCATTAAATAAAACTATATACAATAGTTGGAAACTGATTATGAAAATAAAATTTGATCATTGTTCCATGAAGTCAACATTAAAAATGAACTAGTCATTGAAATAGAAGACCCACTCAAAACTTTTCCCAACTATTCTTATATAATCCCCAATAGATATTCAAATAATATCACAACTAGAATCCCATTGAAATATAAAAATAAAATCTAGAAGAACATTCACCATCAAAACCGGATGTATTCCCACACACCATCACCATTAAAATCATAAAATCATTATAAATCATAGCTTAGGTCATGATATTTATTATTCTAAATTCATAATACTACCATTAAATAAAATTAAGGGCATAAATTCATATATCATAAATAAATATTAAATTTATTATTCCATGATATTTTAAAATCCATCATCGGTAAAATGAAACATGGGAATATAGAAGTTATCAAATACTATCAGGATATCTCAGACCAAAATCAATGATTTAGGTAATCATTATATTTTTTAAACATTCCATAATTAGTTGATTAGAAAATAATAAAATCTAGACCCATTATCCAATGAAATACCAGGGTAATTATTATTTCACTAATTTAGTGATATTCCATAAAATACACTTTTATACACCATTAATATATTGAAAATTAGGTAAACATTCCACTTATTTTGAAAAAAAATTCAAAGATGGATGTTTTTTTTAGTATCCAAGAATATGACCACGTTTATCAAATATAATACATTGGTAGGTAGTCTCTATCAAATATCATATAAAACCATTACATATGAATGATAGAATTTTACCAAACATAAAAAAGCATTATTATATATATATATATACATATTTACAATTGATACTAATTTTTCATTAATGAGTTAAATCAAATTCTAAAACATGATAATTCAATTAAATTATAATATTAATTAGTTAAATGAAATAATATTTTTTAAAAATTTAATAAAAACTATAGAACAATTGAGAATGTATATTTGAATGTTTGAATACCAAGAAATATCCAACAAATCTCATAATTATTTTTTTATTTTGTTTAAAAACATAGAATTCATCATCTTAATTAGATAATAATATAAATTAAAATTAAAAAGAAATAATCTATTTTTCAATCACTAATAATTTCTAAATTAATAATCACTATTATACAACATGCAGTTATGTATTTCCATCTTGTTTGATAATCATTAAAAAAATTCAATGGGATTAAATAAAATATTCAAACAAATCATTCATGATGAAAATTTATAATCTAATTATAAGAAAATAATTTCATTAATAGAATATAAAATAACCTCATAAAAAGATATTTTATAATAAATAAACTAAATACATATTTTTCTTCTTAATTTAGTGATATAATAATACTTCCAATATATGAAATAATACGTTCAAAAGATATATTTTTCTACAATATAAAATTTAGTTTATTTTATATTAAAAATTGAAGATAATTTAAACATGATGTAACAATATTTATTCTAAATTATTTTATTATTATTTTTATCAATATTCCAATTCATTAATAATATCTTTTTTAATTTTAAATTTTATATCTTCATAAAAAAAATTAATCATATAATTATTTTCAGATTATTTATGGACTTTGGATAATAAGATATATTTAAATGAAAAATAAAAATAAGATTATATTTACACCAACAATGAATAAGATAAAAAGAAGTAATAATTCCCCAGACAATTTATTTCTGTTTTATTTCATTGTGACCAATATGATATAGGATATAGTAATATATAGAATAATTCCATTCCTATAATAATTAATATCAGGTCATTTGAAATTTAATAAATCATAGTTATACTAATTTCATGAATATATTGATTATCATGTTCAGTGGTATGTAAATAGTTTATAGGAAGGAATATATGAAGAATTTTAAAAATGATTTATCTTTATTACATTAATAGAATACCATTTTTCTTGCTTATTAACATTTAAATTAGTTTTAATTAAAAACTTAATCATTAATACTTTTAAGAATATTAAAATTGATAGATTATTAATAATATGTCAAATGATATTTAACTCCTTGGTATTCAATAATTAAATTAGAAAATTGTAACATATGATTAAAAAAGGTAACATTGAAACAAAAACACGTTATGACCCATCTATTGAAAAAAAAATAAGTCTTACATATAAAATTTCCCAAAAAATGTATGATATATTAGTTTCATCTCTAAAATATTGTTTAATAGTATGAAGATAAATCATTATATCAAATTATATAATAATATTTTGAAACATTATTATGTGTTTTTTGTTTAGTATAATTAATGGAAATTTTGATTAAATACATGATTATTTTATTAATTAATGTTATTCATTTTAATGATTAAGTAGGTTTTTTATAACTATCCATCCATATTGAATATGATATTTTCCCTTAATGAGAAAATTACATATTTGATATTCATAAATTTCATTAAGGAATCCATGTAAAGCACTAAATAATATTTCAATGAATTAACCTTTAAAACCAATAATTTCAATATTTAATACATTTGTAATAAAATAGGTTTTAAATGGAAATAATTATATTAAATATCATTATATTAAAAAACCTAACAACGGTTTATAAATAATATTCGAATTATCCCATGTATATACAACAAAAATGCATATATAGGGGTGCTGTCTTAGGTCAAAATTTCATTGACATTGTGTTACTTTCATTAAAACCTAGACATCCACTTTTTTAATTATTATCATAAAATTAATATATTTAACAAACACATCATTTTTAAATTACCTATATTGGGATTTAATCATTGGGAATAACATAATGTATTTTCACTGAATAATAATTCAGATATTATCCTATAGATCGATTTTTAAAAACAATAATTTTATATAAAAATCATCAACAATGTTATATAAATCATCCAATCAACTAAAATTATCTGAACCATTCTAATGATACCATGTATAACATTAAAACACCTGCACTCCCACCTCTCATCATAAAAAAATAATCATTTCCTTTGATGTAGATAAACATAACGTAATATTAGAAATCAAAAAATATAAAATCAAATTTAAATATTGGATCACATATAAAAAATTCATTTATGTTTAATGTTTTACATAATTATGAACCAATCATATATCAAAATATATAATTTTCACAGAGTGTCAATTTTTTCAATATTCTTTTTCCTTTCAATGAATTAGTTGATTCGTTCATGGAATCTCCCATATCAAGAACTTTGATTTTGTTAATGTTTGTACACATAGTTAAGCCCATTGAAAAATTACATGAAAATGTTGTATGGAGAAAAATTCTCTAATAGATATAAAATAATATGTTTATTTGAAAAAAAAAATATTATATAAGAGGGTTCCCCTTTAACATAATAAACATTGATATAAAATATTTCATTACATAAAAAATGAAATAGATTAAAATCATTATTTTTTTATAAAACATATATAAGAGGAATGAAATAGAAAATCATAATCATTTAATAAAATACCTAAATAACAATCAATAAATTCTAATAAAAATTTCTATGTATAACCATAATGTTCATAATCATTTATTTAAAATATATATATATACTATACCATATGAAATGTAAATATTTCCATGATAATTCGGTATAAATCAAAAAAATTCTTGTTTGTTCCTTTAAAAAATATCACCATTCAACCATTATAAGACCCTCTATATATAACCTTACTAATTTGTTTACTTACTCATTTATTTCAATCATAAGTCTATTTTAAAATTTTGTCATCAAATGAATTATCAAGAAATATAATGAACACATATCAGCAAAAGATAAATTTCTTTGACGATAAAATAAATGGAACTGATAAAATATTACATTTCAATCATCAATTTAATAAAAATAATATATTTAAACTATTAGAGATGCATGTTAGGATATTGATAAATCCACTAACATTAAAACACAATTTTGTGAACTAAAATACATAGAAAATTAAATGGATTATTTTCATTTTACACATCTAAGAATTATATAACTCAATAGATATATAAATTAATGCAATTTTCTATGGTTAAATTTTTCAGTGATGTTTGAGTTAATATATAACATCCATATCTTTATTTTATAAATAATGTCAAATCATTTGGTATAAAATACATTAAAAGGTTTATTTTGAGAAATAGTCTATTTATAATAAATGATAGATAAATTTTTTCATCACAATTTTTTTACTTCAATATAAATATTTCTAAATCATGATTATATGTATATGTACATATAATCAAAATAATTAATAAAATTTATATAAAAATATATGTGATTAATTTACGTTTTTAAGATAATTATCCATTTTCTTTTAGTTTTATACATAAAATACATAATTATATAATTGAGATAATTAATTCTTATTTTATGTTAACATTTGAAATATAAGATATAATTTAATTGTCTATGTTGAGTATAGTCTGTATTTTTAATATTACCTCAACAGAATCCTATTAGTTGAATATTAAAAATTAATATGCCTGAAATATAATTTTATTACCATATATGGAATCAACCATGTAAAATGAATCACATTACTTAGTGGTGGTGGTATTGAACATGTACGTACAAACGAAGCAAATAATTTTTAGTGGAACATTGAAAATATCGTCTTTTTTCCATTTATTATACTTTTTTTATTTTATAGAATCTCCATTTACTCTTAATGTATATTTTTTTAAGATTTAAGGTGATTAAATAAGTGTTAAACCATAAATATATAGTTATATATATATATATAGTGACAAAATTACTTGATTTTGTTGTGTGAGGGTATATAGACCCATATAAAGCTTATATAATAAATAAATCAATTTCAATCCTTTTAAAATTAAATAATAATTTATATTTATTTAATATTTTTTGGATTTCTAGGATTTCCCCTCCACTCTATAATTATTGGGCTCATATTCTTTACAACCTATTTCACATAAAACAATATATAGTTTAGACAAAACCAGAAGAACTTCCTCAAAATATTCTCTCTAATCCAGTGAGATAATGTTAATTAGGAATAATACCATCATTATCTATCCTAAGGTTTTAATAAAAAAATCAACAAAATGATATTAATTTTTTTTATCTGTATGCTTTTGAGTTTTTTATCTATATGATCTCTCAAAACCTTTTAAGTGATTCAATAATATTAGCATTACAGACCATTGTATTATGAGATATTATTATTTTCATGAAATGATATATATCATTTCCTACTTCCATCAACCTAGAAAATAATTTATCACTCATGTTCATGACACATAATCTACTCACAACCTAATGAAATTCATTTTCCATCACAGTATCCCTTGACTTGTAATGATTATAAAATTAACATTCCTATCCAAAATTCAAAATATATATATCACAATTAAAATATAATATATCTTTTAGTATATTTATTTCACATTTATTAGAATATTATAATGTAGTACAGGAAGATGCGTGGACTACAACATCTACAATGTTATGTGAATTTTTATTAATGTTGATATCACAAAGATGATATATATATATATGTGTGTGTGTATGTATATATTTAAATAAATAATGTAGTGTTTGTGTGTGACTGTGTCTATGAAATTTTTAATATTTTATATGTGTAAATTAATATTTACCTTATTTATGTAATTACCATTATAAATGGAAATGTTACTCATGAATACATATGGCCTGCATTCTCCACGATTGCAATAATGTTTATTTTTCTTAACCATATATAATGAATGGATTAAAAATTAGAATTTATGTCAGTAATAGATACTTCTTTCATGAATATAATTTTGGATACAGGGGAATAATATCCTCTTTTACCATAGTATATAAACATAAGTCATTTTTTTACTTATGAACCATATACCAAAAAAATATTCGAATTGTATTAACTGTGTAATTCAAAATAAGATTGAGATAAGAAAATAATGTAATAATGATCATCCAAAGGTATATTATAAATTTATAAATTATCCTATATTTATTAATAATTTAGAAACCAAAATTTTAGTGATATGTGAGACTCATGATATGAAAATTTCTTTCAAATATCCACTTTTAGTGATCCAATATTAAAGTATTTTTAAAAATATGAAAATAAATGTATTTTGTAATCTTATAATACATGAAATGAATTTATATCCTTTATAACAAATTTTTTATTTGATTTATTCTGTGACTATATTTCATTTTTTTAATATAATTCAATAATTATTATTTGAGTAAATTTTTTGTATTAAAAATTTGGTTTAATGGAAAATTATTATTTCCCATTCCAAATTTTTATGTACTTTGTTATAAAATATTATTCAATGTATTTGTTAATGACATGGTCAATTTATATTATAATAATGGGTTAATACCCATTACATCTCATTGGTGATCTAATTAGTTAATATGTTGGTGGCGCCAAGATAGAGCTCCAATAAAATTGTTTAATATAATTTTCTCTCCATGTTTATATTAGAGGTAAACCATATAGTTATTCCAATTTTTTTGATTTCATGAAACTGTTCATTAATGATTATGTGATGATGATATCTTATGTTACCAACATGTCCTTTATATTAGTTGTAATGATATATCAATTAAATTATATTTTTTAAAGGTAATACCATCATTTATTAAAGGAAAATTATTTCTCATTTAAGATGAAAAAATATGATATTAATATATTTTATATATGATTTTACATGATTCTTACACGATATAATAATTTCTTATATTATTTCTCCAACTATCCTTTTATAAAAAATACACATTGTAATATATTTTCAAAGGGATTAAATAATGAGTGAGGAAAAGAATGTGTCCAAGACATTTTGTGTATTATATTTCATAAAAAGACATATTATTTTAATTTATAAGATTCATATTCTGAAAAAATATATATTGACTATATATAAAAACATTATAATATATTACATTTTATATATTTTATGTTATATATCTTTAAAAATGAAAATTGAAATGATCCTCTAGATTATGATAATTTGTCTTCTAGTTCAAAGAAAGCATTATAATTAATTATTAAGACATGTTCATTTCCCATACTATTGTATAGTTTTGTAGATAACATTTAGATTTATGAAAATTATAATATAATATCCATATATGATTTTTAATAATTTTTATGTTTAAATTATATTGAATTTTAACAATACGACGTTACTTTTCCAAAACTATGTTATTTCATAACGGTTTTCCAAAGATGAAACATGGAGGATGTATTTTTCTGTCACCAAGAGGATGAAATCCATCCAAATCAAAAAATTGAATTTGTTTATATTTTAAATTTATATTTTCACAATGAAGAATCATTTTAATGAGGCTATAAATAGTTATGGAAGAAATGCTACAAAATAGAAAAATCTATCAAACATGTACAAGATTATAGAATTGAATATTATTATACAACATCCTACAGAAATAATTAGATCATCTAACATACTGTTGGTAGTTGGATATATTAATTACATATAAAGATATTTTATGTCATGTGTGTTTTAGAATTTGAGAATTTAATCCTTTCCATTAATCGGTTTGAAGGTGATGTTGAACAAAATTGTTATCTTTTTGAGAATACCAAATAGAAATTTATTATTTACTCCATTGAATGTTGAAAATTTAAGAATGTTTTCCAGTATTACAATTTCCCAGATTTTGTTTAATGAATGATGTAAATCAATTACTATCATTAAATAAATGTGATGATTATCCTATTTTCATGTACAATTCTAATTTCAGAAGAAAATAATTATATCTATCATATATTGTTTACTATATTGATAAAAAATTAATTTATTTAAATGAGATTAAAAATAATACATAGTAATATATTTAGCTACATGATATATTAATGGAAATGAGGAAATTTTTCATGGAACTGAAAAGTTGAGGTAGCGATTTCAGAAATTTTTTTCCTCATGATGATGAATTTTAGAATCAACCACGATGATATATAAAGAGAAAAGATATATAAAATAAATATGGAGGAATGAATATGATGTTCCCATAATCTTAGTAAGTGTGTTAAGAATCACGAGGGATAATGTATTAAAAATAAGGGAATTTTAACTGATAAAGAATATTTATTTATATAGAATGTGAATGAATAGAAATAAATCCTAATGAAACCAATAATGGGTTAATAATGTTCTATATATTCATGAGATGTTATTGTTTCAATTATTTTTTTCATTATGGAAATGTATGCCTGAGATTAGTATATTAGGGAGGAAATCATAAATATCCAATGATAAGAGGTGTATAATACTCTTTTTCTACAGAAAAAAGATAGTAATTGGGTTATTATATGAATTAGTGACATATATGTCACATGTGTAATCAAATTACCGTAAAACCCTATTTTATTCAAGGTTATTTCACTCATTCATTTTTGATAAATTTTAAAAAATATTGGGAATATCACACCATGAATGTATCATAGATATTTTGCAGAAAATACCATGTGGGAGTATTAAAGAAACATAAAAATATTAGAATCATCCTATTTTTTTCAGTGCAATGTTCCTCCGTACAGATGATATTAAGAAATCTAAATATATTTTTATATTATTTTAGTTATGGGTTTTATTTATAGATATCATACAAAGATATAATAGTCTTCCATGAAGGTTTTATTCAATGATATCATACACATTATAAACTATTATGAATATATGAAATTGACTAGAGAATTAATTGATTAATAAATTTCTAATGTTACTAAAAATCATGATTCTGTTCAAATAAGTATTGTTTCAGTAGTAAATGAATATACGGATGTTTTCAAAAATTATAAATAAGGTGTTATTAGGGTAATGTAGTTTATTTTACTATTTACATAGTGCATGATATAACCTTATTCCTAAACCCCTTTAATGATTGGATCATGTATAAAAATTGGAATTAAAAATTAATATTCAAGTGTTTCTAGAAATATGATTCATTATTCCTAGAATATCACCATGGGATACTCTAATTGTTTTCCAGAAAAATAATCATTCTAATATTATTTTCCTTGATTATAGTGAAAATAATTACATCATTATTATTAAAAATTTCCTATTCCCCATATCAATGATATTTTTGGCATGATCTAGGTAAATAATTTATTTTAAAATATGGAACATAGATCATGAAATCCTAAGTCGAAGGTGAGATATGGTGATATTGTGGTGAAAAATATTCAGACTATATGTGGTCACTATGAGTTTTAAGTTATTCCCTTTGGTTTTCCCAATGTAGTAACTATATTTATGGATTTAATGAATAGATTTTTCAAAGAGTATTTGATTGTTTTGGGTTGTTTAAATTAATGATAATCTAATATATTTTAAATTTAATGTGGAATAAGTTTGACACCAACTCATTTTTTTGAAATCTATAATATAAATTAAACTCTATGTAAAATTTTATATATGTAAATTTTGTTAGAAACAAATTCCTTTCCCAAGAAAAAATATTTCTAAACATGTAATAACTATTAATATCAATAAAATATTTTTTTGATGGATGTGAAACACTTCTAAATGTTACATGATTATTTATATCATGGATTATTGGTTTACTACAAGGATTTTTTTAAAAACATTGTTATGATATTAAAACAAATAAATATTGTAACCCAAAAACGAATTAAATTATTTCCAAAAATTTACTACTATAATTTTTTCAGAAAATAATATGTTTATTCTTGAATGATGTATTTTTGGTACACCCCCCTAGAAATAAATATTTTATTTATCTATATCGATTCCTCCCTTAAGTTAATTTGTTAAATTATAATGAATAATGATTTAATGATTGCTTATGCTACATGACAACTAAATCATAATTTAGAAAATTATGCTACCCATGATTTAAAATTATCTACTACGGTTTTTATCTTTTTGAATTAGGAAAAATAATTTATATAGATCACCGTTAAAAAATTATTCTGATCATAAAATATTGAAGTATAAAATAAATCCTAAGGATTTGAACAATATTTATGGCATATTCGTGGAACTGATCAAGGTTTATGATTGTACAATTTTTTGCCGCTATGGAAAATAAAACAAAGTGGATGATTTTATATTTTAGTAAAATAATAAAACATTGGGATATTTATGTTTGAAAAATAACCCATTAGTCAATGATTTTATTAATGTTTTCAGAGATGTTTGTTATACAATAACACGATCTTATTTGATTTAGGTGTAGGTCTATTCATTTATATCAGATAGTATTATGTTATTTTGAAACAATCACTTAAGACGTATTAAATGTTAGAATTTTCAATGAATTGTATATTTCCGGAATTAATGGCTGATAATGAATGTGTATTCATATTTGTAATGAGACTATATGTCCTATTTTATTACCATATAATGATGGAATTGTTAAGTGAATCACATAGTTCTAGATTTAACATTTATCAAAGAAGAAAAATATGTATAGAGATTATTTTGATTATTACATGTGAGATAGAATGAATGTATATATCGCTAAATTTATAGGGAAATGATTTACGTGAAAACTGGTTAAAAATAATGGAAATTACTAAAGGAGATTAATCATTCATTTAAAAATCTAGGGTGGAAATTGTAAAATATATCAATTTTTTCCTAGTTGGACTAATAAAAGAATATTGGGGTAATCATTTATCATCCGAAAAAATTATATAACTAATAAATGATTTTTAAATTTTAATAAATAATGTTAATTGAAGATATTATTTAAATATAATTATGTATTTTTATATTGATTTGTATTAGTTTTCCAATTTTAACAATTAAATAAGAGGCAATATTAAATTAATGATTATTTATAAAAATTATAATATTTTCAAATAATATTATTCAAAAAATAATGTTATTATTTCAAATTTTATAAGAAAATAAGATTTTTGTTTATAAATGTGATATTTTTAGGATGTATATATTGAAATTCATGTCAAAGCTAAATGCAGTAATACTACAATTTCGTAAAAATGGGTTTTAGATTTTTTTATGTGTTTTATAAAATTGACACCTATATACTATAACATGAAATTTTATTAATGATATAGTAATTTTAATATGTTTTTTTAGTAATAAAAAATAATTTATGGTGATATTAAAATAATATAATATTACAAGTTGTGTTTTAAATTATTTTGGTTTAATGGAAAGATTAACAATTACAAAAAATTACAAATTTTTAATAAAAATTAATTTCAATACATGTCTATATTATTAATTTCATTAATTAAATTATATATTCACTTATTATTAATGAATTTAAATAAAAGATAATGATACATATAATAATTTTTTTAATAAAACATTAATAACAACAAATTGGACGTAACAAAATCAAGGTTATCAGGAAACGCGTTGCATTTAGGGTTTATAGGATTCATGTTCATGAAGTAAAGTATTTCCCAAAAATAGGTGTGTCAATAGGGGTTTTGAGTTTCTAGGAGATCTGATGGGCCAATGTATTTGAGGGAGCTTAGGTGTGAGACAAATCAAGGGAGAGGTCACGATAGAGGTCTCTAGGTCGCATTGGAAGGCATCGAGATGATACCTTGTTCCAAGAGGCATAAAATTTTGTGCCAAATTTGGAGCCTATCTTAGGATGTTATAGTTATGGGATGAAATCAATGTAGTTTTTTCTTTCGTCCATCTATGAGAAATGGTTTTTTACTACTAAAGTAATGGGTACATCACAATTATTGTTTTACTTGGTCAAAATCTGTGAGGTGTATTTATTTGTCCTGAAGTCCAATCTTCATTACTATAAAATCGATTTTTTTTTCATTATGTTAATTATCTTTAAAAAATTTTCTATCGGTCGACTGTTTAATGTTTATTTATTAATATTATTAAGGTACTTTTTCTAAATAATGGATTACATTTTTTTCATTTAATCACTTCTTGATTATAATGTTTGTTACTTTTGATAATATTATCAGAAAATAGTTCAAACTTCTTCCAAATACTGTTTTTGTTATGAAATGAATCTCACATAGGGTTTATATCATTTTTTAAATCCATGTTGTAACAAAAAGCCTTCTCAAATTATCATTGTGGTGTGTATTTATATAAGGGTTATTAAGCATAGAAGAACCCAAATCCCTCTATATGAGGAATACTCCGCCTAATCTTATCATGCCTCTCTTTTATTATATCTGATTTGAGATTCTTCCATTAGAAAGTCACCTTCTTCCCTCATATGTCTCAGGTTACAATTGGAACAAGTGTAATTGTTATTCAGGTTCTTCTTTTTAGGTAAGTGTATTTATACTTCTCTGTAAATTTTCTTGACTATTTTCATTATCATGAAATTTTTTTAAATAGTGTTTTTTAATTTTCTAATTATGTTCTTCATAATTGTTTTCCTAGGATATATATTTTAATTTTAATTTTGTTTCATAAAAATATATATATGTATATAAATGTAAAACCATTTAATTCTACTGTAATCTTTATATGTTATATGTTTTCATAATTTAAAAGATATATTTTTTACAAATATATAGTTATAAGGGTGTGATTTTTTAAACATATTATGATATTTATTTAAATTATTACACATATATTCATATATACAAGTGTATATAAACATATATGATTAATATTTTCAGTATAAATGTATATAAATATTTAAATTGTTTCCTTGTATTGAATTTTTCTAATATGAACTAATGTATATTTGGGATTAACATGGTTTCAAATTTTGATTAAATAAGGGTGATGTATATACATATATATAAAGATATGTGTATATATGGGTATATGTGTGTTCTTTCATGAAAATAAACTTATATATGCATACTTATCAATCCTTTTTGGTGTATTTCTCATAAGAGGATTATTGTTTAAAAATCATTGAATATTTTTGTGAATACAAACCATAAATAAAATATATATGTATATATATATATATATATTTATATATATAAATGAAATTGAGTATAAACAACTAAAATATGAATGTACCATATCATTTATTTATAAATTATAAATGGTGTTTGTCAATCTCCAATCTGATGTTTAGTTTTTATAAAACCATATATATACATTGTTTTGTCAAATTGAAAAAGATAAATTTTATCATTTTATGTGAAATTATGAAACAAGACCAAAACTAATCCCAAAAAAATTTAATGATTATTTATATTAGTCTTAATATGTATTTCATAAAATCAAATAAAGGAATCATTCTTGTTATTCATATAATTCTATCTCTATGTTTATAAAAAATAACATAACATGTATTCATATTATATTAACATTAAAGTCATCAATTTTGTACATGAACATGTCCATGTGTTATGAATATAGTCTACATCCATTGAATTCATAATTAATTCCTGATTTCAATATATATTTTATGGTATGCATCTGAATTTATTGAGTATAATGATTAATACATGATTTTAAATGGTTTATTCAAAATGATCCTTTCATTTGAAAAGCATAAAATATTCATACAAATATAAAATGTATTTCATGAAATAATTATTGATGACTATTAATGTTTATGAAAATGTATGTGGTATGGGTATTAGTTGAATCCAATCTGACATATGTTATGAAATGAATATATATATATATATACATACTTATATATAATTATTAGTCGGGATATCTATTTTAATATGGTGACATGTTTTGAAAATTAAAAACAATAGTTAATATATATATATAAGTAAAGAAAGAATATATGTTTCTGGAAAACCTTTCTCTTGTATGTTAAAATAATCATGGTAATTGTGCAGTGAACTTCTCCTTCCACAAGCGGGTAGGCCCACATAACCTTTAACGATTCAAGTTACATCGAAATATATTTATGTTTTCAAAAGATGTAATATTGTTATTAGAAAAAAGTTCAATTTGATTAAATAATTTTTCATACAAAGGTATTTTCTAAATGATATATTATATTTTAAATAGTAAGTGATTTCAGACAATATCTTCAAAAAGTTATTTTTATATGTATTTTTAAATAATAAAATTAAAAGATATAGAATAGTTTTTAAAATTCCGTTCTGGGTAATTTAACGCTCGTATCTTGTTTTCAAATTTTATTATCCTATCTTATTGGAGTCCATAGTTTGACATAATCGATTTCGAGCTATTGAAGAATTGTTGGATTTTTGTTTTATTTAATTTCTCTAGCAACTCTGATAAATGTAAAAAATTGTATCCAATCATCCAAAAACTAGAATAGTGAATGTTTATTTTATAATTTAATTTCTATGTTTGGGTCGTTATAATTGGTATCATAGTAAAGGTATAGAAATATTTGGAGGTTATATAATGATGAGTCATAATGTTTATCCATCATAAGGTTTCATAATTATAAATATGGAAATTTGGATATATTTTCAGTCTAACAAAATGAATTATGAATATGAAATTATTTCGTGGTTAGAATACTGTGATATCCCATAAAAATTATGTAATTAATAGATGAATTAAAAATTTAAATAATTAATTTTATTTCTTGACATCATTTTTACAAAATGAAAATTTGAATACATTGATTTTTGTTTTTTTAATATTGTATCTTTTATAAATGATGTAATATTAAATTTATTATTCATAAAAAAATTATATAGTTTTCAGATGGAATTAATATATAATAAAGGATATTATTTTTAATTTTATATATTTTTTTGTTATAAATGTTATATTATTATGATAATATACGTGGATATACATGTCATAATTAAATGAGGTAAAAAATGTTTTTATAAAATCTGTTTTGAAATAAGTTTTAGGTGTGGTTAAGAATTGACAAATAAATATTATAACATGAAGTATTTTTAATGAAATATTAATTTTCAATATATTTTTAATATATAAAATTAATTTATGTTGATATTATATTTAATATAATATTATAAATTATCTTATTGAATGTATTGGTTGAAAGGTAATATTAACAGTAATAAAAAATAAATTTTTATAAATGAAACATAATTTCTATATGTTTATATTATTAATTTGTTTAAATAAAATCCAAATTCACTTATTATAAATGTATTTATGTAAATTATAATGATAGGAATAAAATAAATATTATAATATTGAATAAAAAATAAGTAACAAAATCAGGATTAGGGTGAATCTTGTTTCTTTTAGGGTTCCTATGATTCATGTTCACGTAGCAGGGGATATCCTAAGCATTGGGGTATCTACCAGGGTTTCAAGTCACTAGAATAATAGTTGGGTTAATGTTTTAGAGGGATTCTAGGCATGAGAAGAAGTAAGGGACTAGCAACAACAGAGTTCTCCAGGTCGTGTAGGAAGGCTTTGTGTTGAGTCCATTGTTGGAGAGGCATTGTCATCATTCCAAAAGAGGAGTCCAGACAATTCCATTTGGTTTACATGATGTTTTCATCAGTAGAGATTCATTCGTCCGTAGGTGAGGAATGTTTTTCGACTGCTAGGGTTCCCATTCTTGAGAGGTTAGGGTTTACATGGGTCCAAAATAGTGAAGTAGATGATTTTTTTCTTAAGTCATGTTTTCTTCGGGATTATTTTTTTTTTGGTTTTATATGTCTTGATTTATATCATTATTTTCACTATTGTTCATTGTTCCAAAATATTTTATTCATATTATTTTGGATCATTTTTCAAATACTGGTTTGCGTTTTTTTGTCATTTAAATCTCTCTAATTATGAATTTTATTTCATTTTATAATATTATCAAAGATTGATTGAAATTTTTAGCCTCTTATGATTTTTGTATGAAACAATTCTAATAGAGGATTTTGATCTAATTTTTAATCCATGTTATTTCCACAATGATTCCCAGATATCCTTAGTTTCATGTATTTATATAACTATTATAACGCATAGAAGAACGCAACACCCTTTTTGTAGTGAAGAATCTACCCGAGCCAAATCATTCATTCTTTTCCTAACGTTGGATTGAGATTCTTCATGTAAGAAGACACCTTATGACCTCATGTAGTTTATGAAATTATTTGTAGAAGTGTTGTTGTTATTCAGGTTCTTAATATTAGGTAATAAAAACTATACTTCTAAGATAATATGATTGACTATTTTCATTATCCGAAAATGATTTCAAAAACAGTTTTTCCATTTTAATGTTATGTTAATTTTTATTTTTTTTGAGGGATATATTTTATAATTTCTGTTTTTTTTCTTAAACATATATATATATATATATATATTTTAAACCATATCTTTATCATCCAAATACTATATGACAAAGGTTTTCTTCAAATAAATGATATATTTTCATAATAAATCTGTATTTATAAAGGTGGGATTTCGTTTAACATGTTAGGATATCTATTCAAAGGATTACATATATATGAATATATTAATGCGTATATACATGTATATGACTTAGTATTTTTAGTATAAATGTATAAAAATATGTAATTGGTTTTCATGTCTTGAATTTTATTTATATGAACTTATGTATATATAGGATTATCTTTGATTTCAGTATTTGATTAAATCAGAGAGATATACATATATATATTAACCCATATGTGTATATATTGGTAAATTTTGATCCTGCATGAAAATACCCTCGTATACGCATACTCATCGACCCTTTTTTATGTAGTTCACATATTATGATTCTTGTTTTAGAGTACTAAAATAATTTTGTGAATACAAAACACAATCAAAAATACATATTTATCTTGATATATATATATATATATTTATAGTTATATATATACAAATATATGCAATTGAGAATAAAAAAGTTGTGTATGGTTGTTCCTTATCTTTAATTTAGAAATTCAAAATGTTTTTTTTTCATTACACAAACTAATGTTTAGTGTTTATAAAATCCTACAATCACTTTTTTTATATAATTGAATAAGATATATATTATCATTTTATGTGAAATTATAAAACAAGAACATAACTAATATCAAATAAATTATTGATGATTATGTATAATAATATTAATATGTTTTTCTTAAAATAAAAAAATGGAATAATTATTGTTATACATATAATTCTATCATCATGTTTAATAAAAATGCACATAACATGTTATCTCACTATATTATAATTATGGTCCTTGAATCTATATGTGAACATGAACATGCGTTAGGAATATCATTGAAATCCATTTCATTCCATAATAATTCATTATTTATATTTAAATTTTATTGTATGATTCATAATTTATTGAGTATAAAGATATCTTAAGACTTTTAAAAGTTTTATTCAAAATGATTCTCTTATATGTGAAATATATAATATTTATAGTAATAGAAAATTAATTTCCTAAATTAATGGTTGAATACATCTATTGTTTATGAAATGATATATGGTGTGGGTTTTGGTTGTAACCAAACTCACAAGTGTTATGAAATGATAGTTTATATATATATATACACATACTTATATATATTTTAAATAGGGAATAAGTATTATAATATAGTGACATGTTTTCAAAATTAAGAACTCCAGTAAATATATATATATATGTAATGAAATATCAAATATTTTCAGAATACCTGACACTTGTATATATTAAATATAGATGGTCATTGGGGAGTTAACCCATCCTTTAATAAGTGGGTAGGCCCAGAAAACCTTCAACTATTCATGTGACCTCATAATTTTTTTTTGTTTTTAGTAGAATGCTTATTTTTTCGGAAAAACAATGAAATGTGTTTAATGCAGTTTTCGAACGTACATATTTTATAAAGGATATAGTAGTTTTCAAATCATAAGTGATTATATACAATTTCTTCAAAAGGATATTTTTAACTATATTATCTAAAAATATATTAAAATTTATTTTTCAATTGTTTTAAACACCCTCATTGGAAATTTATTTCTAATACCTTCTTTGAATATTGTTTTAATATGTTTCTTTGGAGTCTAAAGTAAGACATCGTCATTTTCATGTTACTGAAGTGTAGTTGTCATTTTGTTTTGTTTTATTTTTATTGCAACTCTTGTAATTTATTGATAAGTTTTTAATCCTCAAAAACCAGTTGAAAGGTCCTCTATTACGTAATGTTTAATGTGGGGTCATTATAAATTATTTAATTTGAGTTATTGTTGAATTATTACATAAATAATAACATTTCCTTCCCATTAAGGATATTATTTATTTATATCATCAATTCGAAAAAATATCATTATGTCATAATTAGGATAAATGAAGTTACCCTCCCCATCATATCTAACAGTGATCCATGATTCAATTCATTTTGTTTTGAAAAAATCCTAAAAATTCAGTTTGTACTGAATTAAAATTTTTCATAACCTTCCATAATCTAGGAAATATATAGTTTGTATGAACAATTCAGACTATTGAAGATAGGCTTTATAATTTTCCAATACGTTAATAGATATGTTGTAGTCAACATTGTTCCATATTTTGGATTTCTTAAAATAACATTATTAATTTCATTATTGTGAGGGAAACATTTCTATAGTTTTATTGAAATAGGTTTCTACCTCCATCATCTTGGGATAAATTTAGTTAAAGGATATTTATGGGATAAGAATTGGAAAATGTAATAGATGAGAACGTGAAAAAATTTCAACATCATATGATGACATCATAGAGTAGAAAAAAATTATATGGATAACCAGTTGTAGGATCTTTATTTTGAATGTGGTGAATATTTTTTTCTTGAAACATGTTCTTGGAAATGTTATATGTCTTTCGTAAAAAAATGTATTTATAGTCCATAAATCATTTGATTATATGAAATCCTTAATAATTTTTCAACTATTTCTTACTAAATAGACATTCCTCCACATTTATCTTAGACATATAATGTTTTTCAATTTTCATGTGACGAAATTATGTTCTTTATTCATAAAATTAATTGTTCCTTTATGTAGTTTAGTTGATAGAGAACCAATCCTATGAGGATAAACCATTTCACATTCGTAAAACAATATGGAATTTGTTGTGGTCCAAGGTAAATAAAAAATTTATGATTATGTGGAAAAACATATAATTTATGAAGAATCCATCATGCCAAAAAATAATATTGGAATAAAAATTTGAGCCTAAAAATTAAATCCGAGAAATGTATACACTATTTTAATTTTAATTAAAATTTAACGAATGAAATTTCTAAAAGTGGGAATAATATAACATCATAATTGTATGTGAAAATATATATTTGTCATGATTTATATAATTTTTTTATTAATTATTGACGTTTATATTATAGAATATTATACTCTGAAAATGATAATCACTTCTTGATTTAGTATGTTAAAATTTATGTATGATATTTTTATAATTTTGTCAATGTAATACAGTATATGTGAATACATAAATATAAATGTCATTATAAAATAGTATTTATAATTATATTTAAATTTCCCATTATGAATATAATTTTATTTCCACACAATAGAGGTACAATAGAGTTAGATATAATCTATGAATAATATTTTAATGATCCATATAAGATGTTTAGGTATAAATGTATTTTTTGGCTTAAAATTAATTTTTCTTAAAAAAAGGATTTTTTTTGGGATTTAGAAGATTAATATTAAATTAAAATCATCTAATTAAATCCAATTATTCATTAATAAAATTCGATATTTGTAATCATTTTTTCTAAATGTATTTAATCGTTCACTTTTTTTCAATATGAATAATAACCTAAAATTTTTTCATACAATGGTAAAATGGTAAAAAATCTAATTGAAGATTAAAACTAAGATTATATGAACTATAAATTTGACATAAAACATTCATAAATTTTATTTTTAGAATATATATCAACTATAAAAATTAAGGTGTTATGATTTGACCATTTAGGCCAAATGGATGAGATTATCACCTTTATATTTTTTTAAATAAAACAAAAACCATGTCACATACTCACTTTTAATAAGTTTAATATTTATAATATGCTATTCTCTTGAAGAAATTTCATAATATAAATCTTATTTTGAAATCTAAATGAATAACCTATTTTATTTGGACCTATCCATAAAACATTAAAAAATTGTGAATTTTAGTCATGAACATAAATTCTTTATTAGTGGGGTTTTTTTAGGTTTTGAGTTTTAGATTAGTAGTACATAATACATATATAATGGACCACATTCATACATGGATGATACTACTAAAACAAAATTCTTTTTAAAAATTAAAATAGATTTTAAAAATAAAATATGTTTTCTTTTAAAAATATTTATAGAATTTATCTTACCTTTATTTTTTCACTAGCATATCCTTGTAACATTTCAAACACATTTAAACACATTGTATCAACATTGATATCTTATTAAGGAACATAAGGAATGAAAAATTGTTCTCTCAATGAAAACATGAAAACCCATTTAATCATTTTTCATAAAACCTAATAAGAATTCATATAAACATCATTTACTTTCCACAGAACATATTTACTATATCAATCATACATTAACACTATATCAAGGAATAACCATTTTTTATGCTTCTATATCTGTAGTACCTAATAAATTGAAGAGCTATAATGGGTCTCATAATTCATATCATTAGCTATAATGGTATCATACCAATATATATTCAGTTATAATGGGGATCAAACTGAAAAATATTTAGCTATAAGGTGTTTATCCCAACAGAAAAAATATATGAAGAACATAGCATAGAAATAAACCCTTGATAACTCATTTATACGTATGAGGAAAACACATTCACATATCCAAATACCCTTTATCATAAAAAATATATACAAATATAAATATAGAATGTGCACATAATTATGAGATAATGTAGTAAAAAAATAAATATGAAATATTAAAACTGAACAAATATGTTAATAAAGTATGTCAAATATTCTATAAACATCTCATAATGTATAAAGATATTTTTTTATTATGTAAAAGTCTCATTTAATATTATTTTTAAATGAACATCCCATATAGAAATTTTGAAAAAAAATCAATTTTAATAAATCATAAGAAAAATTTAAAATTTATAATCATATATATATATATATATATATAACATTTGGTTACATGGATATAAAATAGACATATTTAGTAGAATAAATATTGAAATCATATGAAACAGTGATTTAGATGAAGAGTCACTTACCTCATGTACAAATTTCCTAAAATATATTACAACCTCTTGTAAAATGGTTTGAATAGGGTTATTTATATACTATGGAACCATATTCACATTTTTAATACATTATATAAACATTTTATTATCACTTTCAACCTATTAATTGAAAATAATTTTGAAATTTTAATTGTTTCATGTTTGTTCTTTATATAGTTTTAATGGACAACTTTTTATTGATTTTCATGTCGAATGGATGTGAAACTCTAGAAGAGGAATTAAATTGAATATAAATGTTTCTAATACATTGAATTATAAAATATTTAATTCTTTTATATACATTTATTATTCATTAGAGAAAAAATTAAATATATATTTTGGATCATTTTGGTTGTTCCTTGATCATCACGAACTAGTTTCTTTATATAATTCAATATTATATATACGTGTTAATAAAAAAATATAATATGTAATATAATGCACCATATTACATGTTTCAGAAAATTAAAATGGATTTATAACCATCCATCAAGGATGTAGTGTGAGTTGAAATCACAATGTCCATGTTTTCGGTATGTAGACACATCACGAGGGGTGTTATTATTTCAAAATTAAACTATAAAGGAAAATAAGTATGATGATAAACTCTTCCATTAAAATTTTAACATTATAGTATATTTATTATAATAAATATTTCATTTCCATTGGATAACGGTATGTAAACAAAGTCTAATAAAATAAAAAAAATTAAGATGAAAATAAATGAAAATGAAAGAAGTTGTTTTTACCTTGAATTATTCTCCTTGATAACTTCCTTAAGTCGTTTAATTTTGATCAATTGGTGAAATATATAGTTTTAGTTAGTGTTTAATAACCTTGGGAAGAAAATGGGGCTGAATTTGGATAAGGATAAATTCTTCAGAGATGTGATGTGAAAAGTGGGAGATGAGTGGTATTTATAGTATAGTAGAAGGGGGGGTTCAAATATTTTAATAATTATTTTAGTATTTTACTCAAGATAATAAACAATTTTCACCAATCTGACAAAAAAATTATTTTTTCATATGAGTTATATACAAGGGTTATTACCTTATCATAATATCATCCATGACTCAATAATTCATGTTATCTTCTAATTTCAAAAATTATAATACTTCATTATTCATTAAAAAATTATTCATTACATTATAATCTAAATAAATATCTCTATACCTTTTATTAATTTTTGAATTAAAATATGTACTCAATATTATGATAATAATATTATAAATAGGGGAAATTACATTCAATTAATATCCTAAATTATTCCAAAAATTACATCTTAAAAACTATTATTGATTATATAATGATATGAAAAAATAATTAAGCTCTCATAATATTATCATATATTAATAAAAAATAAAATTTATATTAATGATTATATTTTATCAAATTATTTTTTATTTTAAATTATTAAATTAATTAAAAATATTTATTATTTATTTATTATTTATAAAAATTCAAACAATTTTTTTTAATTTTAGTTTAATAATCAATTTTTAAATAATATAAATATGTCATATTTTCACATATAAAAAGGTGTAATTTTATTTATAACATATCAGGTGAGGTTATTATTCTATTTTCTATATTACTATTTTGAATGGCCATTATACTATTCATATATCCAATTTACAATGCTATATGTACAAATACATTAACTTCAATTAGTGCCATTTATTTTATTATTCATTTATAAGTAATATGAATATTTTATTATAAAATATAAAATAATAATTTTATTTGTACATAGGATATTAAATTATCCCCACCATTTGGATATTTCATCCTTGAAATTTTTTTATAACTTATTAAAAAAGTGAGTATACCTTTCCCTCATTGTATTTTCAGATTCCCATGTTGAATATTCAACATTGGGGTCACATCACAAAATCATATCCTATTGAATTATATAATTATGAAATAATTTATCTTAACAATATATTTATATGAATATGGTTTTCTTTATAATAAAAGTTCACTTTTAGTAGAACAATATCTAGGATAAAAACATGGGATTGATCTTGGCATACTTTCTCAACATCGATACATGGAAAACATAAATACCTAATATATACTCAGTGTACAAGCTAATAATTAGGAAACTTGTTTATCTATATCTAGCATATTCAACGTTTTCATTAATCATATACTTAAAATCCCTTTATTAACAAAACACATAGCACTTCTACGTGTAGATATTTTCAGGAAATCCTGACAACTTACTTCTAATGAAATGTCATCCTAACTATTATGTTCATAAAATTTATTCCAACTCTGAGTTGTTTTCATGGCCTGTACCCCGAGGCCCATTTTGTGACTACCTCATGCCCACCTTCTATAGGCCAAGGGTTGGCGATTAGCACCAAAAGGCATATCCCTATAATGGGAAATAATTACCATTAATCCTAAACAAACACAATGACTATAATGCAAGAAGAAGAAACCACTATATAAATTGTTGTAGTGAAAAGAGTGATTAATGTAATAGTTGGTGGAATACAAGCCCTTCGGTAAAAGTACAAGTACAACTGAAAAGTACAATACAACTGATAAAGGGAAAACATCTCCAGGGCCATCATCAGAGGTTCCTACCTGAAGGGTAGGTTCAGATCACCTCCTCAAAACTACATGTCTACCCGTCTCTTCTGCATAATTCCATGTCCTGGCACCCTCAAACCTCATCCCAGATGCTAGTCGTCAACATAAGACACAATAAGGTGCTGGTGAAACCCGTGAAGGGGTGAGTATAACGATACTCACTAGGGACCCCATGATCCCCGATGGTCTATCAGAATTCTACAATGGAAAACCACAAAGCATGATCATAATAAAAAATAAAAAAGAAATAGACAAGGATCAAAATGATTCTCAGATCAATGTGGGTTTTCATTGAAGTATATAACAATAGATTATTAGTCACAAAGCTAGGTCATCTAGTTTTTTCAAGAATCATTCCTTCTGACCATAATGATTCGAACACACAAAATATCGATAGGTACTAACCCCCAAAATGACACACAGATGATCTGATCCACCAATGATTGATATATAACTATCCCTGACACTAATCCACATAGGATCTGACCCACACAAGATCGGCATGAGCTAACCCACAAAGGATCAATGAGCGATGACCCACACATGAACTGAAACACACATTATTGGTATGCATTGACCCAAAAGGGATCGCTAATCGTTGACCCACACAATATCTTTCCCATATAGGATTGGTGTTCACCCATATATGATCATTCTGTACTGACCTCAATATGAAATGTCTCTAACCTCCGCCTCCCAACTAGCCACAAGATTTCTCGCACCAGGTACACATGAATTTTCTAGTATCTTCCGCAAAATATATCGTTCATACCTCTACAAACACTAAGACAAAGAAATTTTTAGTCCAAAGGACCTCCATGTTGTAAGGGATCCAATGTGATAGACAGTGTGTCAATCAGACACCTGGTTTGTGAGTTATAATAGTTTTATCTCTGAGGGACCGATTGGATTCAGGTTCAATCCAACCAATCTGTACACCAACTGTCTCCAAAATTCATGAAGAATATATAAAAAATACCATCTTGATACAGGGATCCCAATGCTTCATACGGTTCATTAGACTAACATCTTATTCTCAAGATATGGCCCTTTAAGTGATTTTGGGCCCGGTTGGCCATCGGTCCAGACATACCCGGTTGGATTGACCCTGCCCAACCCAATCTGCGCTGGGACGAGGACTGGCCCAAGTTACATGGGGGTGGCTCGGACAATAATGGGGAAAGCCAACAAAGGGAGGCCTGCAAGGCGGGATTCCAGTAATGGGGGGCCCGCAAGGGTGGCCCGAATAGTATAGGGCGCGACCACCAAAGGGGTGGAGGCCTGACAACGTTAGAGCATGGCCCGATGGGGGATCACTCCTGGTTGAATTGGGGAGTGGCTCCAATTATTTCCTGAATTATCCGGAGGTCATTTGTCTCGTCCGCAGCGGTGGCACCACATGGCGCAGCCAGGTAGCTTGAGGGACCTACTGAAGAGGGTCCTGACAATCTCTTACGGTCAGCCGATGTGTCAGATGACATCTCCATTGGCGTGCAGTGACACACATCGATGCCAACCATGGTCAGCTGGTGTGCCATCCACCATCCTATGATTCTCCACGGTTGACGAGCCATGGCCTGAGTCCTTTAGTGGTGCGGATGTGTTGCCTTCTCTTCATATGCGAATGGCTGGTGTGTCGTCCACTTTCTCAAACCTCCATTGTTTTGTTCCACGATCCCCTCTTACAGCGTTTCATAGCATGCTATCCCCAACTGAGCCGGTCTATGTCTAAGTGCTGGCAGTATTCCACGGATAACACAAGGGTGTCGCAAATTAGCCTAGGGTATGGGCATGGATAATTAGTCTCACACCATTTTTATTATCTCCTAACATAGTGTAGGATAAATGGTTCAATATATTCAATTGAATTTAAAACAAAAATCAATAACCCTACATCGAATCATCATAGAAATTCATGTTCTTGAATGTGGATCAGTGTTCTTCATTCCCGCAATAGGCTTCCAACGACGCTTCTCGGACGTCGTCCTTCAGTTTGTGGTTTGGTTTCTCCCATCACCTACAGCTTAGATAGGCACCATCAAATAAGGGTTCAATGTCACAGCACTCCATCAGCAGTTTGTTTCTTGGTAAAGATGTGTTGATACCCCTCCCCAAGCTCCATATAAATAGGATTGGTGGTGGGTATTTAACGACTTGGTAAAATTAATGGAACACAATAATTAATAAGCTAACCAATTCTGCAATGAAACTTGTTATATAGGAATGAATGTTCAAGGCATATAATGAATTGAAACATTGCAGGTCCCATACAATGGTTTTCCATTGGAGGACATGGATGAAAAAAAAATTATTATATTTAATTTCTTTTAAAATGTATCAAAACATATATTATTCTCTAGGCCTACTGTAGTCTGGGTAAAATTTATTTTAAGATAATATTAGTGTTGCAGATTCAACTGTGCCCTCGAATTTTTAATCGGAGTACCAGTTCAAAATTTATAAGATTCTTATCACGCATTTTATGAACGTACATAAAAAATGTTCAGAAAATAATTTCAGGCACACCAGTCCTCAGAATCAAGCACCGTCAATTTTCACGGACTTCTAACAATTCCATATAATTAAAAACAATTACATGTTAAATCCGGGAGTTTAAATTCTATCCACCTCAAGACTTTACATCCCGAAAACAAAAATATAGACTAAAATAATGGGGTTACTGAGAATGTATATGAGCCTCCCGCACCCATGTGATCTCATAGAGGTTCCCAAATTGCCATCAAATGTGCACCAAAGGTATCGATCTCCAATTAAGTACTTCCACCTATAAATCCTTAATTTATATTGGAACCTCCATAAATGGCACCCCATAATCGAAGTCTAGATCTCTGGGGTCGATGATCATAGATGTTTCATTCACATACCTCCTTAGCAGGGATATGTGGGAGACATTGTGCACCCTCTCCAAATGTGGTGGAAGAGCCAAGTGGTGTGCCAACTCACCTATGCTCTAATGTAGGAGAAAATTCTTGATAGACCTCAATGATAACATACTGCCTCTATCCAATCACCATAGTCCTCATCGAGGAGCAACTTGCAAGAATATGTTGTCCCCTGGAACTCCAAGGGCCTCCATCTCTTATCATCATAAGTCTTTTGTCTACTCTGTGAGGTCTTCTTCCACTCCAGGATGATCTGCACCTTCTTAGTGGTAGCTCATACCAACTCTGGCGCCATAATTTCTGACTCCCCTAGGTCTATCTAACATTTAAGGAATTTTCATGGTTGACCGTATGAGGCCTTAAATGGAACCATACCAATGGTGGAGTGATAATTTTTGGTGTATGTGATATCCACCAATGAAATGTGATCCTCCAAAATATGTCCCAATTCTAGGACGCAAGCACGAAGAATGTCCTACAATGTCTAAATTGCCTTCTCCATCTGACCATCCATCAGAGAATGAAAGGTTGTGCTCAAACATAGCTGAGTCCCGAATACCTCTTGTAATACCTTCAAAAACCGTGATTCAAAATGTGCATCACAGTGAGAAACTATCATAAATGGAACCCCATGAATTCAAACAATATCATAAACATAGATGCTTCTCGTTCCCTCTACTAAACCCTACATTGGGATGGATAGGAAGTGGGCCGACATGGTGTGACGTTCAATTATCACTGAGATAGAATCATGTCCCCTAGACATACGTGGAAGCCCTATCGAAAAGTCCATAGAGAATCAATCCCACTTCCACTCAGGAACCTCCAGTGGCTACAGTATTACTTCTAGAACTTGATGCTCATCCATCATTTGTTGACAAGTGTGGCATCATTAAACAAACTCTACCATGGATTTCTTCATCCCTAGCTACCATTGCTAACTCTGGAGGTCTTGGTACATCATCGACACACTAGGATGTACCGCAAGAGGGGATTTATGGAAATCCTTCAACACCAACCCATGTAGAGACAACAATACCATGTTACTTACTCTATTGAAGAATATTTGATCCCCACCATATGAACATTCATCTGGTGTATGTCCTAATCTTATCTGTGCACGTCGATCCTCACAGTCAATTTCCCTATGCTACACCTCCCTGAATCACTAATGGAGTGGGGGAGTGACTGTAATAGACTATAGGTAAGCTGATCCATCTCTATCCAGGAAGGATATCTGCATTATGGCTTTCTACACTCTCGCCTTACTAAGTAATGACAAAACAGACCTCCTGGTGGGTTCATCCACTACTACAATCCCCAACCCAAGAATATAGACTATCTTGAAGTCATAGTCCTAGATGAACTCAAGCCATTACCGTTATATCATGTTCTTGTCCCTCTGATATAAGATATATGTGATTCTCTTGTGATCAATGTAGACTATAAAATTTTCCCCCATCACGTAATGTCACCACATAATCAGGGTTAAGACCACTACTTGTAACTTTAAGTCTTTTGGGGAATAGTTCATCTCATTTTTTCTTAGTTGTTGCGAGCCATAGGCGATCACTATCTCTCCTACATCAAGACATACACAAGTCCATTCCATGTGGTGTCATAGATGAATACATACCCAATTCCATTTTCTGGTAGCCTCAATATGGAGGCACTCGTTAGTCTCTATCTTAGCTCCTATAAACACTGTAGGCATCACTTTGTCTATAAAAAAAGATTTTCCTTCTTCATTAACACTTAAAGTGGTGCTGAAACTCTCGATCCACTGAAACGTTATCCTCCAAGATATCGTGTCCTAGAATGTGGACCTATTATATCTAGAACTGGAACTTCAAGAGCCTACCATAATTATGGTGCCCTCAGAGTGTATTTAGAGCTATCTAAAGATGATAGGAATGCTCCTCCTCCTTTACTGAGTACCCAAAGATGTTTTCTATGAAATCCAAAATAATGTGATTGAAGTATGGCTGAAAGATCCTTTTCATGAGTCCCATGAATACTGCTGTGGAATTGCTCATGACAAATGGCATAACCAAGAACTCATACTAGCCATTCTGACATGTGAAGGTCGTCTTTCGTACATATTCATCTCTTACCCGAAGATAATGATAGCATGACCTGAGTTCTATCTTTCAAAACCAATGAGCTCCCTTTTTCTGATTGAAAATATCATAAACCCTTATAAGTATATATTTTATCGTCACTTTCAAATGGTTCAGGCACTGATAGTCGACACGGAGTCTTGAAATCCCATATGCCTTCTTGGAGATCAAAATCAGGGCTCCCCATTGAGAAATGCTGCGACTTCGGAACCCCTTACTCTGCAAGTCAAAAAAATGTACCCATAACTCACAAAGCTCCACGAGATCCATATGATATTCTAGTGAAGATATCAGATTCATACTTGGGTGCATGTCGATGTAAAAGTCTACCACCCTTAGTGGAGGTAGTACGAGAACATCATCTAAAAAGACATCATCATTCTGCTCTACCACTATAGGGCAGTTTGAACTTCAACATATACTGCTAAATTGGTAATTCTATCCTACTGATGTGTGATCGGTTGTATTCTCTTCTAGAAAAGTCCATCTTGTGCTACAAATGATCCCATCATGTTAGTGAATGAAAACATGGTCTCATCATTGTGAAGACACCACACATTCCGCCTAATATAGTCAATCTTAGAATGGACTGTGGATAACCAGTCTATACCCAAGATGACCTAATACGGCCTTGATGCCACAACTAGGTGATCCCAGATAAATCTCTCGACTACTAGAATAATCTCACACTATTGAAACTAGTGTGTAATCGTTGAATCTTCTCCCATATGAATTTCTAGACCTAAGGATTAACCCAAAAGGATCCACCAGAATCACTAAGCTTCGAATTTGGGTCGTGGAAATTAAAGAGTGAGTTTCACCTCTTTCAATAAATACAACATCTAAGGAAAAGAAGACACACATCGTACCATTAATAATCTTCAGATCACTGTGGTGATAGGCCTTAGCTTCCTAGAGTAGAGATCATCCATGTCCACCTGCTACCTATGGTTGGGGTGTACCACATGGTGGTGTTGGCTTTAGATCCTTGTAACACCACCCACTGCATGATGCATGGCTAGCTCCACTTCCATATCCTCTTACGGCCAGGGGACCACCTCTATCAAAACAATGCCTCTACCTTGGTAGTCCCTCGACCATCTGCTGGTTGTCCGTATGGAAGGTCGGGCAATCTTGATCCATGTGACCCTACCGATCGCATATTTAACACTGCGTGTCCCACATCTGTCCTCCTCGGCGTTAGGAGCCACACACCTCTGATCATATGTCTCGAGCCATCCACCAGAAAAGATGTTCCACTTTGACCTCTGTGTCAGCTGCCTACTACCAGTCATAGATGAATATACTATGTGTTTCTCAGTGGTGGATCTCGATGTCATTGTCTGCTCAGCTATAAATCTATCCACCCAATGTTCTTATGCTAGCACACCACACTGCATCGGAATGCTAGGTGATATAATGGATTCTCTGATCTCCGATCAGATACCCTGCTCAATGTATTAGACCGTATAGAAAGGGTCTCATACCATGTCAATGGAATATCATGAGATATCAGTGAACCTCTCTGAGTTTATGGCTCCTATAATGCTACCCTACTGTAGGTGTAGAAAATCTTATATATGATCAAAGAATAAGGTCTTTTAGATGAACTCTGACAAGAAATGGATCTCGATGTCCTCCCAGATTTGGGACATCCTGTCATGTATCTTGAGCCTAAATCTCCACCATCTCACTACTGATGCTAGAAATAGACTGGATGCTAGGATCACTATAAGATCAGTTGGTGTCCCAACCAAGAGGAAAACGCTGACTATAGGATCCATCTAGTCTTCAGTCTCTTGGAGGTCCCTTTCACCTTAGGACCTCAGAGGCCTCTACCACAGAAACTCGTGCAGTGCCCTCAGTCAGCGTGCACCCACTACTAGTGTTACTAGTGGTAATGGCTACCCAAATGGTAGTGGAGGTGATGGTACACCACACGAAGGTGCTAACGATGTATGAGGGCCCTACACCAAGGCCTCATCGCTCGGTGGTCCATCAATGGTTACTCTCTCAGGAATCATGGCTTGCTGTGTACAGGGCAGCATCATGAAAAAAGATAGGTGTTCTATAGTCAAAAAGTTATAACTTGTTTGCTGATAAGAAGAAATTACAATAAAAACTCTTAAAACACACATGTAATCAGTGCTTCCGTAAACTGAGTCAGAAATCAGAATTCATGGTCCTTGAGTATGGATACGTAGGTGGCCACACCAACCCAAGACTAACTGAACTCAAAACCACACATATAACACATAAGACTATTGATATACAGAGAAGATCATAGTCCCCTTGGGCTCATGCCGTGACAACCCCATGCCCGCCTACCAAAGGCCAAGGGCCGGTGACTAGCATCGAAAAGGTGTATCCCTATAAATGGGTAAAAATTCCTTTAATACTCTACAAATACACATCCTAGAACTGAAGAAGAAGAAACTACTACATAAAATGCTATAGTGAAAAGACTGTTGAATGTAAAAGGGTAAGAATACAATCCCAACTGTAAAAGTACAAGTACAACTGAAAGGTATAATACAACTGAAAAATTGAAATTAGCTCTAAGGTTGTCTTCCAAGTATACTACCTCATGGGAAGGTAAAGATTGCCTCCTTATCAATCCACATCTGCATATCTCCTCTTTGTACCACATAGTTCTAGATACCTCAATCCTCATCCCATCTGCTCGTCGTCTGCACAAGACACAACAAGGTCCGGTCAAAGCCTATGTAGGGGTGAGTATAATGATACTCAGTAGGGAACCCAAGACCCCTGAATATATCTCATAATTATATATAGGAAACCCATTAATAATTATCTCAATATTAATGTACAAAATAATAGACACGTCTCAAAAAGAGTTTTCACTAAAACCAGGTATTCAGTGATGTATAGAAGTACATGTGATTGGTCGTGAAGGTAGGTCATCTTATTCTAACAAGATAAATTGCTTCTAACCATACAGAGTCTGTAGAACATAGGATCAACAGGTACTGTCCCCTGAAATGACCCAACCATTATCTGATCCTACCATGATGAATAGATAACTAACCTCTGCAATGACCCACATATGATCTAACCCACAAATGATCGGTATGCGTTGACCCACACATGCTGCTGAGCACAGATCCACACAGGATCAATGAGTGCTAATATGAAAAATATCTAACCCACACTGTATTGGATCATACCCACACTGGATTGCTTGGTACTAACTTCTATATGATCTGTCTCTAACCTCCGCCTCACTACATGCCACTAGATTCCTCACGCAGTGTGTTCTAGTTCTGTAGAATCTTATCCTGGAGATATCTATCATTCCTCAAATACAACTACGATCAATAAAGGATTAACACAACGAACCTCCATATATTTTGGATTCAAACGTGATAGACAATGCGTCAATCGGACACTCGGTCTGTGAGTTATAAGCGTTTTAGCACTGGGGGCGCGGTTGGATTCTAGTTCGATACAACCCAACCACACATAAAATGTCCCCAAAACACAGGAGAATTATTCCAAAAGGACCATGTCAAAAAAAGGCTCCCAACGCTTCAGATGAAACATCAAATAGACGTTCAGTTCTCAAGATATGACCCTTTATGTGATTCTTGGCCCAGTTGGCCCCATGTCTCGTCCGACCCGGTAGGACTGACCCAACATTACCTAGATTGGGCTGTACCATAGCAGGCTTTGCCCACTAGGCTGATGTCTAGCCTGGAAAACAATGGGGTTCCATGGATAACAAAGGGGCGACCCGCAAAGTGTAGCATGAGAGGGTGGCACGGCACGTTGAGGGCGCGACCCGCGAGGGGGAGGCCCAGTAGGGCTACCCGTAAGGAAATCCAAACACGTAAAGGGAATGGCCCACCATGGGGAGGCCCGAAAGGGTGGAATCCTTATAGGTTAGTGACATTATATAGTGGCATCCTGGCTGTAATGGAGCACACCCAGCTGGGCACTCACCCAAGGTTACATGGGGGAGCGTATCCCCTAATTTCCCGAAAGGCCCAGATGCTGTTTGGCTACTCTGCAGCGACGACGCCATGAGGAGCTTCCAGGTTATTTGCAGTACCTACTAGAGTGGTTCCTATCTATACATTGTGTCCAAAGTACTTCTTCATCGTCGCGCGATGGTGTACCGTTCAGGCACATGTGGGTGGCTGGTGGGATGGCCGCCTTCCTCTAATCTGTGGTGTCTTATGAGTCGCGGACTGAGTCCTTCGGTGGCTTTGATGCACTGCCTCCTCTTCTTCCATGGTCAGCCTCTATGACAACCTTTTTCTCCAACCATTGCTACTTTATGATTTAGTCTCATCTTTCAGCACACTTCAACACGTTGTCCACAACATATCTGGTCAGTATCAGCTATCTGTTTGTATTCCACAGAGAATGCAAGGGTATAGCAAAGTAGCAGAGGGTCTTGGTAAGGATCATTAGGCCCATGCCATCTATGATAGCTCAGAGCAGATAAGTGGTTAAAAGGTTCAATAAATTAACTTGAATTTATCACAATAATCAAAACCCCTACCTCGAATAATTTGAGAAATTTTCACCCAAGAAGGTGGATTGGAGTTCTTCATTACAGCAACAAGCTTCCAGTAAAACCGCTCATACATTGTCCTTTAGATCATTTTCTGTTGTCATCTGTAACATCAAAATGGGATTAGTTCCATTCTCTAGAGTTTCTGCATCACGAAACTCCTTCAAAACTTCATTTCAGGGTGAATTTGTTTGGATAACCCTCCCCAATATCCATATAAATATGATAGGGGGAGTCTAAGAAAGGACATGGGGAAATTAATGGGTCTCATTAATAATGAAGTTTCCCAATTCTCCAACTATACTATTACAGAGGAATGAATTATCATGCATTTTAATGTCTTGAAAAATCTCTAA
Organism: Viscum album; assembly: GCA_963277665.1. Lineage (NCBI taxonomy): Eukaryota > Viridiplantae > Streptophyta > Magnoliopsida > Santalales > Viscaceae > Viscum > Viscum album. The sequence goes on along the minus strand of OY728147.1, from coordinate 475,155,451 downwards.
TCCAACACTAAATTTTTCCATTATTGGATTTGATAGAAAATAAAATAATTATTTTATTTTATTTTATTTATTTTAAAATAAAAAAATACATTATCTTCAGACCTACTACTGTCAAAGTAAAGAATCTCTTAAGTAATAATCCACACTTCAGATTCAATGGGGTCATCAGATTTTTAATCTGATAACTGGTTCAAATGTTATAAAATGCCACTCGTGTTATAACTAAACATAACTAAAAATGTTCAGAAATTCATTTTGGCCACACCTAGCATCGGAATCAGACGTTGTCAATTTTCACAGACTCGTAAAACTTCTATATAATTAAAAAATACTGGTAAAATTTGGGTCATTACAGTCATCATAATGATTAACTAAATCATCTTCACATTCACATCTACTTCATCCACTAATTTAGGTCCCATCTACTTTCCTTCCTCGACATCTTCCAAAATTTTTGGAATTAGACACCACATCCAAAATAAAACCTCAAAAGGAAAAATATATAAATTGAAATGAAATTTTTTATTATAAAATAATCATCTAATGAAATATGTTTATCCAAACATCCCATGTAATCCATTAAACAAGCTTGATAAATATTTTCAAATTTATAAATTGTTTGCTCCGTCTGTCTAACAGATTGAAGATAAAATTTGATGCTGAAATTTAATTTTGTTCCCAATGACTTCTAAATGATTTTAAATGTAATATTTGAACCTGATATCATTGATAGATACAATGTACAGAGGAACACAATGATAACTGAAAATCTCTTCGAGGTAAAACTGAGAAATTATATTAAAACACGTAGTATCTATAATAGGAATGAAATTTGAACATTGAGTTAGTTGGTCAACAATTACCCAAATAGAAATTCTACCTCAATATTTCTTTGTTAATACTACCACAAATTCATCTGATATATTTCTATATTTTCACCCTTTAAATTGAAAAGTATTAATAAAAAACTTTGGTATCTTCCACTCTACATTAACCTATTATCTAGTTAAACACTTCACGGTAAAATCAACAATATATATTTTCATTACATCCCTACATTAATACTCTCAATAGAATTTCTATATCATTATGTTGTCATGTTGAACTGAAAAGATATAACTATGAGAATATCATTTCAATTATTTCTTAATATTAGAATAATTATTATATTCACTTCCCAAACTACAAAACCAAATCAATTTCAATTCTAAAATCAAGATACATAACCATTTGAACCAATCCTGGAGTTCTCTGCAACAAATGGTCCTCATTTTGAAATTTTGTTATTCTATTTAACATATATGATTGCACTTACATCATAATAAGATAACATAATTTATGGAACTAACAACCACCAAGCCAAAATTCTATAAATAATTAACCAAAGGGCCATGTTATTAAAGTTTCATGGCAAATGTATAATTAATATTATGAATCAAATAATTGATCACACTATTTTCTTTTCAATACAGTAATGTATCATTTAATTATATCCCCGATTAGATTTAGTAATATTATTTTAATATTTTTCAATTCCTTATTTGTAAATATATACTACCAACAATAATTGTATATTTTAATGTCACATTCTACTGCATTAAAATTATGCCTCCAAATTTATAATAATAATAATAATATATAATTAGAAATCTTGAGTAGAGTAATTTAACTTATGTTGTTTTAAATAATATGAAACATAAGTGATTACATGAATCATTCTCCATTAGGTGAAAATCATTTCCTTTCAATGATGTATCACAATAGATGAAAAATTCACCATTTCTGAAAGGATGGGTCACAATAGAAGATTTCACCGATCTTCTATTCAATTCCTCAAAACAAAAAACACATTATATTCTCCATATATATATTACGCTATTCCATGTTACCTCATTCATTGGTGTAGATAACTTCGAAATTTATTCCAAAAACATTTGGTAATAGTTTTCCAATCTTTGGAAACAATGAATCTCTATAATAATTTATGGTCTTACTAATTCTTCAAAAACATGTTTTTATTGGGATCAAACGTTATGACATATTTAGAGACAATGTGACCCAATGATGAATTTTTTTTATCTAACTTCATATTCTATGAATTTTACACAATGATTCATCGTATAAAATGTTTTCAAAACAACCCATATATCCCTTTAATTCTCCACATTAATTCTAAAATATACCAAAATTTCATCAATAAACACAACCAAAAACATATACCTGATCTCAAGTAATATTCTTTTCATATGGATTATGAATTCATTTAGGGCATTAGATAACCTAAATGATATAACTAAAAAATCAAAATTCCTATTTCTAGTAATCAAGAAAATATTCAAGATGTCATATTCTTTAAATTTAATCTAATGGTACCTTTACCCCAAGTAAACAATCAAAAATTAGAGTGCTCCATGGATCTAATTAAAAAAATCATAAAAATGAAGATAAGTGAACAATTTCATTCGAGTGATTTTAAAAAAGTCTCAATAATCATTCGGAAGTCTCATTGTATACTATTATTCATTAACAAAAAAATAGTAGAAACCTATAGTGAAGTTCTAGGTCAGATGAATCCTTTATCTAATAATCATTTATAATAATTTTCAAAATTAAATAATCAAATTGTTCTATTCAAAAAAAGGCTTTAAAATTGTATTGGCATCAGTAACTACATTAATATTATAGATATCCTCTTGATAGGGAACATCAATAGTCAAATCAATTGGAAAAAATCAAGATACTGATTTTCAATAATAAAATCAATAATCTAAAAAGATAAATAAGTTTCAAATATATTTTCAATATAACTTTCAATTACAAATATAAATAATTTCATTTCTTTCACTTATGTTATCAATTGTATGGGTTCATTCTTAACATAGACCAAAACTCTATCTGAAAAAAATTCCTTTATCCTAACAAGAACTATTATCATGATAAATTGTAATCCATTCCCCACCAAGAATAACATCAAAATCCACTCATGGAATTAATACACATTTTTCAGGTCTACTTTTTTCAAATACAAATTTTGGTAGAAGATTTTTATTTCTTGTGGGATACATATTTAATCATGAAATTTTAACGAAGATTTTTGGCATCATTTCATTTGGTGGAATTTCTAATTCTGTAGAAATATTAAAAAAAATAGTGGAATGTGTAGAACTTGAATCAAAATACACATTAGAATATTCAATGAAAATTAGAATATAAATGATACCAATTCTTATGACTAGTAAATATCTACTAATGTATATTCATATTGTTTTCCACAACCTTATGCTTGTAATCATGGTGATTTACTACCTGAGTACTAATATTTTGATAGAACATAGAGAAATGAGCCTATTAAATATTTTTAAAGTATTTCATTATCAGTGTACCATTAATTTTATGGTCAATTTTTATGAACTCGTGAGAAATGTCCTCAAAAAATTCACATGGGTCGAATTACCTATAATTTATAAAACTTTATATAGAATTACTTTTGCCACACATTTAATAAGAACAAAAATTGTTTTTCTTACCTTAATATTTCATTGATACATTATTCTCTAATTCCTACCAAACATACCGATTCTTTTTATTATATACTCAAGGAACAAACAAAGTCAGTATATTCCATATCATATATTTCATTTTAACTAAAACTTTTATCATATTTTTTAACAATACATAATAAATATATCATCATAAAAAATCATTCTAATAGGATTAAAATCTAGTCAATTTATTATGAATAAACCGAGTAATATCTAGTACATACCTAGCCAGTATCATAAAACTTTCTCAAAATGAATTTATATAATCATCATCATTATAATTTGGATTCAATAATTTTGTCTCCATTCTGAGTCAAATAATTTTAGGTAAATATTTATCAAGAAAAAGACTCTTAAATTCATCCAATTCCAATGTATCAAGATCATAATTTTATCTAGTTTTCTTTACATTAGAAAATCATTGAAAAACATCACCTTCAAAATGTTAAATGCAAATGGTTAAATTTTGTAATTTAAAACATACCATGAAATAAAATATATTTTCTAATGCACTAATCCATCCTTCGGCCACCACCGGCTCAGATGATCCACTGAATGATGGGGGATGTTGCCTAATGAAATTGTAAAAAAAAGACATGTTCCATCATGATATATCATGTTCCACAATTGAATGAATTCAAATCTAATTTAAATCCTAAATAAACTAATCCATAAAAATAAAAACTACTCAGTTCCAATTCTCACCATTCCAGGCAACATATTTTGACACATATCAGCCTCTTGGAGCATCCCTACTTCAGATTTTTTTCTTCTTGGGAAATCCATTTTGAATAGACATATCGTATTTGAAGCAACATGGTATTCTTCACAGTATATTTTATTTCAAATTAAAAATAATTAAAAAATATATCACGGTATAAAATTAACATCATTATATCCCCAATGATTACCCAAACCATCCAATAATACACACTATATGTACCCATCCAAAAAATTATATTATTTAATTTTAGATAAGAAAATACTTTCATTCACATTGAAGATACTTTCTGGTCTATATATATAAATGATTAGGAAATAAAACATACATAACTAACCTCATTCTGAAAAGGGTATAATACTACAAAAATATAATTTTTTTCATAATATAAAAAATTTTAAAAATTAAATAATGTATTCATTGAGAAAAATTACAAACATTTAATATTAATTCATTATTTCTCATATAAATTATTATAAATAGTAAAAAATATTTAAAAACATAGGATGAGCATAAAAATCAATCTAAGGGACATTATGAATGTAAATAAGTTGGTTCATAAAAAACATAAAAACCAATTAAAAATCAGTTCTTAAAAACAAATAATCATGAAGAGAAACAACATTTACTTTCCTCTGAACATATTAACCATATCACACATAAATTAACCCTTATACATGTTATAATCATTCGGTCATCACCCATATTCGACGAACCCAATGCATTGGAGATCTACAATGGGGATCACTAGTTTTATCTAGAGATATAATGGGACCAACCTAGTATATCACAATCTATAATGGGGATCAAACCTTTATATCATAGCTATAATAGGCTCAAACCAATATAAAATATCTCTAAGGAACACATCATGGATAGAATCCTTGATCACTAATTCAAACCCTTTAGAAACACACATTCACATAACCAAATACCCTTTTGCATGAAAACACTACTTAATAAAAATATAAAAATTGTGTATATACTTATGAAATTATATACATAAAAAATACTTATTAGATAATATAATAGAAAAATAATATTTAAAAAAATCATTAAATTGTTATAAACCACTCAATCTATAAAATAATGTTTTTTAAATTATTTAAAATAAACATTATACTGATTTTGAAAGGAATGACCCTTACACAACACAAGAAAAATATCCCCTTTAAAAACATAGTAGATAAATTAATACATTAACAAACATATATATATATACATTTATAAATACCATTGTCAAGGCTTGAAAAAATATATAATGATATAGAAGAATAAATAATTAAACCATTTAAGATATGGTATTAGTAAAAGATCCCATTACCTTCAGTTCGACTACCTTCAAATGTATAAAAAATCATGTATAATTGTTTGAACAGTTTTATTAATATATAAATAAACTTATTATAATTTATAATACATTATATCATCCTTCAATAACATAATTGAAATCATTTTTTAATTATATTTTGTTAATTTAAAATGTTTCAGGTGCATTCTTTACATGGTTTCCATGTTCATTTCGTTATGGATTTTCTTGTTGAATGGAAGAGAGACACCAGAATTGGAATTAAATGGTATTTAAATGATTCCATTCAATTAAATTATAGAATATATAATTTAATATATATATATAGATGAATCATTAGATAAAAGATTAATGATATTTGTTTACAAAATTTTGGCGGTACATTGATCATCATGAACTGGTTTATTTATATATTTCAATATTATGCATATATTTTTTCCAAAACCCTAAAATAGGTTATATATTTGATATAAAACCTATATCAACCAATAAAATGGTTTTATGAATGTCCATGATTTTTTTAACGGAAATTGAGAAAACATCTTCCACGTTGTTGGTAAATAAACACATCACAGATTATGTTATTATTTATTTTTTGAAAGGTAGAGGATAAGAATAATGATGATATATTTTTCAAGAAGCATGATAAAATTATTTTATATATTATGAAATGGATTTATCCTAATTCTTGGATAATTTTATATGAATAGAGTATATCAAGAAAATTTAATTGAAATTAAACTAAAATATAATTAAAGAGGGTTTATACCCCTTGAATTATCATTCTTGAGAACCTTTTTAAGTCCATCATTTTTGAGGTTTGGATAGAACAAATTGTTTTGGACAAAGAGAAGAAACTTGGGAAGAGTATTTGGTGAAACTTTTATAAGAATAAAATTTTGAGACATGCAGGGAGTAGAGGGGATGAAGGGTGGTATTTCTATTAGAGGAAATGGTGTGGATTCCATTATTTTTGTCATTATTTTATTATATTCCACCAAAAAAGAAATAATGTTCATTTTTTTGACCAATAATTGTAATTAGGCCATGTGAATTCGAACCCAGGGTTATTACCCTAGCATAACATCATTAGTGACTCAAAAATTCACGTAATTATATTATTTCATAAATTATATTATTTAACTATTCACCGAAAAAATAATTTCTACCAGAAAAATCGAAATAATTGACCTCTATGAATTTTTAAAGTGTTGAATTACAAAATAATCTCCATTTGATGAAAAAAATTAATATGAGATATATAATTTATAATTTAATTTACAATTTTTTTGTAAAATAATAGTTTAAAAACTATTTCCGATTTTATTAATGTTTAAAAATATAATAATGTTCTTATAACAATATCTTATAATCAAAATGAAATATGATATATTTTTTCTTGAATCTATTTTATTAATATTGAATTTATTTTAATTTAGTAAATTAAATATAAAATATTTATTATATATTTATTACATACAAGAATCCTATCACATAATATATAAGTATTAAAAAAATAAAAAAAAATCAATGATATAAATATTTCATATATTTATTAATAGAATTGTTAAATATATAATGTAAATTATTAGTTTATGATAATATCCTATTATAGAGAGTGTTATTCATAATTGTCATGTTATTATTCTACGGTCAAGGTACAATTCCATCAGTATAAGTTTCTTCAATATTATAGATAACATTAATTTCATTATAAATTTAAAAAGAATAAGTCTATTTAATTATAGAGTGAACGAAAAATATTTTATAATTACCTGGGTCTTTAAATTTATTAGGGTAATTTATTTTTTATTTTTAGTAAATAAATCATTTCCTTTAATTCTTATGAAATACTGATGTAGTAATATTTCTATTAATGTAAAAGTATAATAAATGATGAGAACACGATTAAAATATATTCCATTTCATGGAAACTATTTAATAATATAATTTGATTAGTTATAATTTCATGATATGGAAATAATAAAATTTATTTTTCTATTTTTAAATTTATTATTCAAATTAAAAAATTCATCTTAATGGATACTTAGAAAAAAAATTATTTGGATAATTTGTAGTGATTATTATTTTGTTACATGAAATATTATTATTAGAAATAATAAATTTGAATTTGTTATTAGTATAATGTTGTAAATCTCTATTGTGAATCATATATACGGGTTTTACCTTTTATATTTTCTATATTATGCATTAATATGATACAATATTTATTTTCATGATATGATATAAAGGGTTTAAATAGGGAACAAAACCAAAATATAAAGGCTAAAATATAGTAAAAACATGTATCAATTTTAATGAATGGGTGTATTTATGAAAATAATCATGTTTTCAATGAAAAAATCATGTCTTATCAATTTTTTATTAAAAAATTATTTACAATGATTTCATATTTAGAAGAACATTTATAGTTCTCCTTTCCTATCATTTAAAAGGGTAATCATTCCGAACAATTCATTTCATTTCAAAACAAATTTTTCTGTCCAATAACTAAAAAATTACATCCCTAAATTCACCGGCTAGATAGTGAGTTTTTATTAGGTTCAATAATAATTTTAGGATTCCTCATGTGTTATGAATAAGGATATTTTCCAGTGAAAAGGAATTGTTTTTATCATAATGTTGTAGTTTTGATTATTATTTCAAATACCTCAAACCTTCTCTAACCAGGAAAAAATGGTATCAAATGTATCCTTCATGTTATAATATGTTATTATATATGTAATAAAAGTTTTATGCTCCCCCAATTCCAATAATTGTGAAAATAATTATACATTTTTGTGTATGATAGACCACTGCCTTCTGAACCATTGTAATTCATTTTTTTATATATGTCCATAAATACTTGTTATAATAATAGAATTAATGTATCTATATGACATTAATATAATACTATTCGTAAATAAAATATAGAAACATTTATGGCTATAAAGATCCATTATATAAAGAATGATAATGGTGTTCATGCATACAAGTGGAATACCACCTATTTGAACAGATGTGATTAATTTTTTATCATGGAATCACAATGATGATTTATAAAAATAAAGAATAAAAAATAATATGATATATATTATATTATTATATATATATAAAGAAAAAAATTATAGTAATTTATTTCATAATAACCATTGAAATATGTAAATTATAGTCATGTGTATGTGTATACAACAGTCTCATAGATTGTAACAAATATCATATTTAACAACCATATATGATGGAAGGATTTAAATGAATACTTTTTCTTAAAATTTACAAAAATTTTATTAATATAATTTTTTTAGATATTTAGTTGACGACCACATTGACCATATTACACATACATAAAAAATATTGGACTTATGAACTGAATATCATCATAATATCATAAGTGAATCAATTTTGTAGTTTCATATAATTTAATAATAAATAAAATATAAAAACAATAAAAATAAAATTTTATGTAAAAAATAGTAATAAATAAATTATTTTTAAATAATTGAGATAAATAAATATCTATTGAGACAGACTCAAGGAAAAACACTTTTTTTATATTTTGCATTTTAATGCTCATTATTTATCTCATTAAATAAAATAAAAAATGAATTTTTTTTAATAAATTATTCAAAATGTGTATATTTTCCCACCAAAATAATTGATTTATATTTCAAATATTAAATTAGAATTCTCCATATCTCATTTCAAATAACATGTATACTTAATTATGTGTTCAATTTTCAAATTTAGAAAATTATTTTTAATGAAAATGGGTATTTTTTAAAACAAATGGTAATTTTTATATACATCTAAATTAATTTATTATTTATTACTTCTTTTCATGTTTATTTTAAATTATTATAAATGGTTTATACCTATTATATCTCACAGGTGATCCCATTATATCTTATATGATGATGTTAACCAGATTTCACTCAAATTCATTCGGTTATGATTTTGTTATCCAAATGTCTATATTGTAATTCACAAATATAGTAATTACAATTTGTAAGGGTTATAATAAGGGTTATATAATTGTTCTATTATTATTATTTCCCAAGTAACACCCATTAATTTTCTATGATTACTAATTATTTTTCATTGAAATTATTTTATTTCAAAAGGAAGGATAATAATTTCTTTTTTAAATAAACTATCCTCTTTTCAGATGAAAATAATTTTTTTAGTGAAAGTGTTTTTTTGTGACGTTTTAAATGGAAAATCTATTTTTTTATTTTATATTCAATGTTAATATTTTTGTGAACATTGAACAAACTAAAATATTATTTAAAGTTAGTTAAATATATTTATGGACAATGATGTAGAGAAGATAAAATTTGTGATGAAATTTCTTGGAAATCAATAATTTTTTATATATATTCATACTATGAAGAGAATTTTTATGGATTATAAGTTATTATTTATTATATATGAGTTCTAATATATTATTTATGAACCAAATTTCTAAATTCAATTTTCAAAATGTTTATCTCAATTTCAGAAAATGTGAAATGTTATTCGAAGAAGATAGATTATTCAGGTAATAATTCTATTTCATTACATTTTTATTTTCATATAAAATAAATGAGATTGATTGGAAACTCTAATCAACATTTCCTCATTGATGACACAACAAATAATTTCATAATAGTATAATGATGTGCTTTATATCTAATGAAAGTAATAGGCTTGATAATATGACATTGAATTATAAATTTTTCTTTCCTTCAATATAGATATTATTACCAGAATAATACATTGCATGTCTTGTATGATTTTCTTCATAGGTAGGAAAAATTCATCATCCATCTATATCTGGTCATGTAATTCCATCCCCATTTTAAATAAAATAATATGTTCAATATACATATTTCAATAAAAAATTCATAAACTAATCTGACTCTATAGAGTTAATTTCTTCCTATTTGAACATGTTCTTGATAAGAGAACACTATTTTTATAGATCTCCATTAAACAGATAAATAATGGGATTAGAATTATATTTTTCTATAAGCTAGAGAATATAAATATCATTTTATTGGTAAGGAATAATTTTCCAGGGCCTAGTGGAATAGTGGAACAAATAATAGAATTTGGACATTTCATTATGGTGAAAAGAAGAAATATTTGTTCCCAATATTTCTCGTTTGTATTCTATATTCGATTCAAATATTGAAAACATTGTATGATCATATCTATGGAATATTTTTTCCATCGATAATATTATTATTATTATCGAGAGGGAAATAATTTTATTTTTCATCATATTTTGTTAAAACATGATTCTTTCAGGTTAAATATATTTATAAAATAAAAATATTAATTTTATAAACAATAATAATAATTTAAAACCTCATAATAAAGGAAAATCATTTATTGGTTGTCTAAATCCTGAAAAATTCATCTCAGATGCCTTATGATTTACCTAAGACAATTGTTATCACTAATATAGCATATGATTTGTTTCATACGCAAATAATTCTCTATAGTGTTCTCACAAATGTTTTAAAATCCTAGATTCCATGAGATAACTATTATTTTCGTTGAAAACAAGTTTGAAAACCATATTTCCAATACATTAATATTATGCCAATTTATTTGAATACTTGTTTAATTACACAATAATCCCTGAAAGAATCATATTGTTCTTGTGTCATTTGATACCTGAAAAAATTGTTCATATTAATTTTATAGAATCTCCCATTAATATCATATCAACACAAACCATTCATATACATTTCATTTAAAAAATATTATTTATATCCTAGGAAAAGTAACATATAAATTATTGATTTTTACTTCAATGTAATGGTAAATAAAGTAGTTATCAATGATCATATATTAATAAAATGAAAAAAATTACATTATCAAATATAAAAAATATATTAAAACCATAACCTGTATATAAAAAATCATAATCACGATTCATGGACAAATTCGTGTCAATTTTCAAAACATGGGTCAAAATGGAATCAAAGAACATGATCCATGAGACTGAAATATAGGTTTATGAAATAATATTTTTGCATACTAAAAATCATTTAAAATAATTATCTAATTATAGAAGTATTTTTTCATTGAATATCATTGTATAATGGTTTCATTCCCTAAACCATCACAGTATTATTTTTTCACTATCTAGAATATCATAGTAGAAAAAAACCATTAATTAATTCTTGTCAATCAATATTCCATTCATATTTTCTTCATGAGATATTATTCTATATCCAATTGATACAAGTAGATTAATGCTCCACCATTCAGATAATAAAAATCATATATATATATATATATAAATATATGTGTCACATAAATACATAAACTATTCATTATATCAAACCCCATTAAAATTATATTATTTTAAAAATCTTTTATCATAGAATAACATTCAGAAAATGAGTTGGTCTTGTATATATCATACCATAATAATAATATAACATACAAATATATAATAATTGTCGATCCCTTCAGTCATATTCCGAGTAAATAATAATCCAATGTTTAGGTGGTTCTTTTAATGAATCAAATGAACATCAAAACAATATTATGTATAATAATCCTTCAATTATGAAATCACATCATCAAAATAAAAAAAATTTAAAAAATTATTTAGAATGTTAACATTAAAAATAACCATTGTAAAATTTAAAGGAAGACTAAATATATAGAGTGTCTATGCCAGAAAAAAAAAATTCTTATTATATCAACAAAATAAACCATTCCATCTGTATTTTTTTAGAATAGTCGCAATAATTCAACTTTTGAAAAAGTCATTTCGATTCTTTCTAAAACATTTTTTTAAATCAAATAATGGTTAAATATTATATTATTAAATCATAAGATAATATTGAGATATTTTTTAAAATATTTCATAAAACTTCAATATGAATGAATTTTTTTACCAAATAGTGAAATGATATTGATTTTCATAAAAAACTTATTTGAGGTCCCATGAGTAATAATATGAGTAAACTAATTATAATTTTTTATAAATAATTAAATATAGAAAAATAAATATCATCATAATCATGAGGGGTTGATAGTATGATTTTATCATAAAAAAAAATTAAAAATTATACATATAAATATTGACATTTTGACATAAACCTTTTACCTAGGCCCTTAATTTATTCATAAGTTTTAATATGACATATATAATAAATATAGTTTACTATATATATTATTAAAAAAATAATACATAATATTTAATTTTAATCATATTACAACCATTTAATAGAAATTCAATATTAAAATTACTATTTTGTGATATAATTGCATTATTTTTTCATGAATGTATTTGTTTGGTAGTTTCATTACATTTATAATGATCATAGTTCCATATTATAAATCATTTTCATAATTAAATAAATATCATGAGTATTAATTATATAAATATTTATATACATCCATAAATATTACTGATTGAAAAATGAACTACATTGTTCAATGATATGATAATCTATTAGTATACATGAATACTATTTTTATTTTTAAAAGAATGGAATAAAAAAATTAAATATTTATTCATATTAAAAAATATTATTATTATACAACGTTTATTAAATAAGATTATTAAAATCAAATATAGCTCCATAAATATAAAAAATAAATAAATTGTGATAGACCAGTCTTTTTAGAGGATGTATCCTACACATACCCATAAATAACCTTTTCTTCCCCCTAAATATTCTATGATAAGAATAAAAAATGGTATTACAATTAAAATGGTTATATAATTAAAAAATATCATTAAAATTATTAAATTCATTATAATAACAATCCACCAATTGTGCATATTAAAAATTAATTATATCATTATGTGGTGATAGTAAATCATATGTATGGACATGTGATTCTTTCACTTACAATTTGATGGAAATGGGGGTGTATAATTTTATTTCCCAAAATATAATATTTTTTAAATTATATCGGGATACTGAATTTATTATCCTATGAAAAATATATCTTATTTAGTTTTGGTAATGATAAAATTTAAAATTACGTTTTTGATTATTGAGATTATCTCTTCTTTGGAACAACCCATTTAGCTCCCGTATAAATGGAAATACAGATACACTTTTGGAAATCCTTTTCCTCAATAATGTGGGTAGATATGTATAGAATATAAATTGACAATTTTTATTAATTTATAATTCTCAAGGTGGATTGAGAATGGTAAATTACAGATAAAGTTTATATTTTATTGGAGAGGAACTTTTAAAATTTCATAAAATAAAATATTATATTATATTATATCAGACATCTAAATAGTGATAAATTTTATTTATTAAAATTAAATTTTAATAGTATTCATAATTATCAGATATAATAAATTTTTATTAGTTTAAAATTTATTTTTTCACTTATAGTTTAGTTTTAACTAAAATTTAACCCTTCATTACATTTAAAACAATATTTATGCTTCCAATATTTTAATGATTACTAATGTAAAATTGTAATGAATAGTAAACCTCAACTAGAACATGGATGTTGTTTAACGCAATATCAAATTAATTTGTACTAATATAATATTTTTAAGAATTTCATACAATTTATATAAATAATATTTATTAAATAATATCATTAATGTCCCTTTTAACACCATTTATTTAATATAACATTAAAAAAATCAAGAAAATATTTAAATTATATTATAATTGTTCCATAAATAAATTATACGTCATATAAATCTTAAAAATCGATTAGACATATTATGCATTCAAATTAAATAACCTTTAATATTTTTATAATCATTTATTATATTTTTTATTAAATAGAAAAATATAGCATCGGTGTTGAAAACGAAGATAAGGTCTCTATATAGTAAATAATAAATAAATATAAATTCTCTTAAAGAAAATAAATTCATTAATGTCAAAATATTTAATTACTTCCATTAATAACTTATTCTATTCTTATGTCAAAACAGAATATATATTAAAAACACATGGAGTTGCATTATGGATGATTATTTGATTTTAATATTATATATTTCATTTTCCAGAAATCAATTCCATTAAAATAATAAATTTCGAGACTAACATGAAAATAGAAATATAAAATTAAATAATAATAAATTTGATTAAAAACTATTACCTTACCACTTGGCATTGCTAATATATTCATCACATAACATTTAATATGTTGATAAATCTTACAAATGTTTGTTATTGATACAAAACAAAAATGAAACTATCAGATTTCAAGAATTTTAGTCTTATATTTAAAAATATGTCATTTATAAAATCACATTAAAAATGATATAAATTGAATATTTTAATTTTATATTAGGGTTTCAAAATATGATGATAATTGCTTTTAAAAAATAATTTATGCATAAAACCGGTGTTATTATTATCCTATGCTTAATAAAAACTATTATTTGAATGATAAGAAATAATTTAATAGTTAATATATGAATTTATATAAAATCATTCCCTTTATAAATAAATTAAAAATTTTTGTATAAGAATATATTTATCAAATAAATACTATTTTATAGAAAAAAAGTCATTTATTTTTAAATTATTTTTATTTCAATTTAAAATTCATTTATAACTTATGAATTTATTTTATACATATTTTAAACATACTGTTTCATAATTTATTTAGTTATTTTATTCCTCTACAATCCAAATTATATCGGATAATAATTTTTTAATATCATATTATGGTTTTTCTAATTATTATGTTGTATTCCATGAAACCTCTCAAAGAAAATATTTTTTATGGAAAAAATATATCAGAAACATTAATCAGTGTAACAAATAATGTCCTCAAGAATATCTCATAACTAGGATTTAAGGATGTAAAAATTTATTGGGATGTTAAACAAAAGAAATATAAAAAAATTCTTTCAGACTAATATAAAATTATAGATAACATTGTTGGGAGAAAGAAAACAATCACCAAACCAAAAATAATTTTTTGGTTAATAGAACATGGATTTATATATATCAAAAGAAAATAGTTTTAATTTTTATCTCAATAAACAATCCATTTCGTTTAAGAATTTCATTATAACCTATTCTATAAAAATGTAAATATACTTACTTTATAAGTATAATTTCTTCTTCTATTGAATTTCAACCTCAATTGCATCTTTTTACCTAAAACTTTTTATTAATAGTGAATTTATCATGATTGATGAAATAAAATAATCATAAAATGAATCAAATAATTTCAAAACAGTATTTCCTTCTATTTATATTTTCATTATATAATATATACCATAAATAATGCTTAGCAACAAATAATATTAATCAATAAATGAATTAAAAATCAAAATAATATCATAATCCATAAATATAACTCCCAAAATGATCCAAAATCATTACATAAATAATAATACTATGATTACCTAATATATTCTTGAAAATTATATAAACAAAAATAATAATAATGATTTTATACCAAAGACTTCTGATAATAATTTAACAGTATCTTATAAATAACACAAATCATTCTTATTGTATCATTCCGAAAATGTTTATACCTTAATTATATAATCACCATGATATTATAATTTCTTCATCAAACAATACGAATTTGAATTAAGCCAAATTATAATTTTATATTCCAAAAAAAATTATTTTACCCTTAATCCTAAAAACAAAGTATATCATTCTATTGAACATAATCATATATAGAACCAAAAAAACTGAATTTCTTCAAATATAACATATATTCCATATATTATATTAAAAAATTAACAGTTCAATATCAATGAATATATAAATCATAATGTTTATCATTAATATTAAAATTATGTCCCTCAAATGTAACTAATTTCTTCTTCAAATAAATTTTCTTAATTGTAAGTCTTAATTTTTTAATGCATATCAAACTATAAATAATTATTGAAACTGTAATCACATTTCCATTATTCCAGTTTTAAAAGTTTATATTTGAAATTAATTATGTTTTATATTTCCCAAACAAAAAGTAAAATATAATTGTCCATGGGATTTTATCTAATGAAATAATAACACTATATCATATTTATGAAAATATATTCAAAAACAAATCCAAATATCTTAAAACAATGCTATTATTCTAATTCCCATAAAATTAATAACAATAAATAAAATATATGAAATCTTTTTTAATGGGATTTTAATATTATCTCAATCATTGTTCATAATGAGGATAAAATAAAATATTTCTTAAAATAATTCTTGTCATTAGATATTCCATTAATTGTGTTGATGTCCCTTTTTTCTTCCAGTATGAAATATATATATACCAAAATGAAATAACCATGTCTCTGGTCATATTTCCCTTGATGATAGATATGTATAAAATTGTATTTGGAAATCAAATAATAAACACCATGATTAATGGTAATTTAATATTTATGAAAGGTTTTAGTTTGTTCAAATGGTTTATGGGTGGTGATTTTGATGTTCCAAAATAATTCAACATCATTTGACCAAGATTTTCCCTTTTGGTGGTGAAATAAATAATTTGTATGGATAATAAGTTTTTAAAATGATCTCTTCCATTATATTTTTATAATATTTCCTTGATCTATTTAATTATGGATGATTTTAACATTAAATTAATTATTATAAATAGAATAATTCATCATTGTAAATTAAATAGAAGATATTTTTTACAACACACTGATACATCAGATACCTTATATTTTGATTTATTTAAATTACATCAAATTCCTATTAATAATAACATAAATTATTTATATCATACAAGATATTATGTTTATATACAATATTATTCCATAAAAAATTTAAAATCCTAATATTTAATGATTTGTAAGCCACGTTCGGATAATAATTTTAATGAATATGAACCTGCACATCCAAATCATGTGAAAAAAATAATAAAAATTCTTTTATGCTTTTGATACCGATAAGTGTGACCCAATTTGACCATCTAATTAATACTACATGAATTGGAAGTACTATATCACATATACAACAAAGGTTCTTTTTAGGTAAATTTGTTTAGATAATTTGAAAAAAAATCCATACAACCTATATTCCTAGTCAACATTCTAATTGATCTACTCATCAACCACTTGACAATTATTTTTGATATTACATGTTGAGTCGCCAAAATCCCCAGAATTTTTATTTCAAATATAAATCAATTTTTATTCAAATAATTTAACAATCATCTAAATAAAATATCGAATAAGAAACATAATATGGGTGATCTTAAATTCTCTTTAATGAAGAATATTAAAATTAAAATCATAATAACACTAGTTAGGTTAATACATTGAAAAGCATATGATGAGATAGTCATATTTAATAATCACAACATATTAGAATTAATATCAATATATAAATAGAACATTAATGAGAAAACATGTCATAGATATTTTAGAAAATGATTGATTCCATAAAATAAATAATAATGAACCATGTGAGGTAAAAAAAATTGAAAAATTAGTCATTAATATCAATTAAAAATCACATTTAGATAAATAATATATATTTATTTAAATTGAAACTGGTTATCAAATGTTGTGATTTCATATTATATTCATAAATTCACATTTAAATCTTATGTATATCATATATGTAAATTTGGTTATCATATTCATATCACTCTTATATATGGAGTAAACATTAAATTGTAATGTAGAGTAAAAATAATATTTACTCTTGAAATAACCATTATTATTATAATTTGAGAGAACATCACATTATATTCCCACAATCTCTTAGGATAATCATAGACAATAACTCAACCCCTATAACAAATGTATTGGAGTTCTAAAATAGTCTCAATTGAAAACATATTATATCATAACCACCAATCATCGTAATCAATTTTCATGCAACATAACATAAATAATGAATATAAGGTTTAAATATTAGCATAAAACTCATAGAAACATCCATTATAACATTAATAACATCATTAAGGTGAGGAAAAAAGATCAAGTTAAATGAATATATATTAAACAATAATAATACATTGAGAGATATAATGAAAATTCTATAAGTACAAAACATACCTAACTAATAATTTATTTTCTCAGACCACTTCGGTCCATTCCATTGTGAAAATGTGATGTTGGAGGTGTTCAGGGAGGTCAAGGTGACTTGGAGGTGCGTTTGGGTGGACTTTTAAGGAAAGATAAAGGGGAATAGCTTTCGCACGGTTATCACACAGATTGCCTAAACCATACTACCAAACCATGCAAGGTTGGTGTTGGAGGCACTTGCTCCCTTAAAGTTAGTTCATGGTTTGTCTAACCATGTGGACTAACCGTGCGAGGACTGTTTGGCGAGGCAGAGGCAAATGCACGGTTAGCGCACAGTTTCTAAAACTGTGCGGACTAACTATGCGGGCACTTAAATGTAGATCCTAAAATTGTGGATCTGAACTCTTTTTTCCCATAATGGTTTTTTTAATCCCCTAAGTAGCCATAACTCGGGATTACCCTTCCTTGGAGGTAGAAGAACCTCTCCCAATATTTTTGGAGGCAATCCGGAGGCTTCTGTTCGCGAATTAAAGCTGGTTTCTTGATGTATGTGGTCGTTCTTCATCGTTCATGTTGGTTTCTTATATCTACTTAGATCTACTACTCCACTTCTCTCATCTTCTTATATCTATGACCGTTACGGGTAGATCTAGTTGTGTGGATGTTGAAAATGATGAGCTTTTTTCTTGGTTGTGTTAGGAGAAGACATCTAGGGAGGATCCTTCGTGAATCAGCCCGGCCTTCTGGGGTGTTCATCGAATGTTGTATTTTATGTCAAAACCGTTGTTTTAGGGGATTCATGGCTTCTATAATTGTTTTTATGAAATCATAGAGTTTGCATGATTTAGCCCTTTGGATGATAATGAAATTGACCTAATTAAATACTTGAAAAATATTAAAAGAGTTTTTTTGTTCGCATGTTGTTGCTTGCACTATGAAAATAGTTAGCCTCTCGATTTCCTGGATAGTGTGATGTCTATGCCTTTCTTGTTAGCATGTTGTTCTTGATGAAATTTACAAAGAATGTAAAGATGATATTAATTGATACTTATTTGGCTAAATTCAAAGAGGCATGTATACGAATCTGGTTGTTGTTGTTGTTGTGGTTGTTGTTACGATTTTAGGTTAATCAAATTGATGTCGATGTATGTGATTAATTCAGATGGTTGGTAAACCTGAAATCTGTTGGTGCTTGTGTATGAAGGCATGATGCCTTGTTAAATGGACAAGAGACCAAATTGTAGTGATGATTACTTTCTAGCTACTTGGGATGTGATGTGATCTTGTATGGATGTTGTGATATATGGGGGCATTGAGGCCTTGTGGTTGTGGCAGCGTATGAATCCTAGAGTGGCGAGATGCATCATTTTATGCATATGGGTGTCAGTGTGGACACCAGGGATACTGGAATGGGATAACGTGATTGTTGGATTCTTGGTGGATTGTTTGGATGTTCATCTTCTTTACTTTTCCACACTGCTCAAGGCAGCTAGTCTTGCTTACCCTTCTTCCAAAGGAGTCAATGACACACGGGGTATGCCACTGGGTTTCCATGTTTATCCTCTCAAGGGAGAATGGGTCTACACTCTTTATATAGTTGGAAAAGAGTCTACGGGTAGTACATCTACTCATTGTGTTGAGCCCCACTGTGTTTAGTAGCATAGTATGCATTTCTAGAATTCTTGGGAATATTGGAAGGTAATTATGTAGTGAATTTTTGAATAAATTATTTTAACACAATGGGTTGGAGTTTGTTGGATCTTAATGATGAGGATGAGAACATTTTAAGGGACAATTGATTTTGGATGTGATGTTAATGGAATTTAGTGTGGAATTATACATTGTTAATTAATGTTTAAAGAATTAATTAACATACAATGGAATTGATTAAAGGGGAATGAAGTAATCTAACAAATCCCTTTAAATGGTTTTGTTCTTATAGGATACCTAGAATTATAATTGGAATCTTGGAGTCCGTGATAAGTTAGCTAAAGTTGTGTCTACAACTAGGTTATTCCCATAGTGTGGTTTTGAGTTATAATATACACTGTACTTTTTTTGTTTCTATATGCCACTCCTCCCTGTCAGTAAGGGCAATAGACACCCCGGGGATTCTGATCCCTGGGGAGTGTTTTTTCCCAAAATTACAATGGGGTGGTGAATGGCTGACTACCCCCTTTGACCCAGCTGTCTTCTCTTGGTAGATACATGTGCCACTAGGCACAATGGTTAGTTACCCCATATATGGGTGTAGATGGTGGTAAAAGCTTTTGGTTATTCTCACACATATATTCTCGATATAGTATCATATGGACTACTATTGGTGTAACATGTATAGGTTTTGATAGATTGAGGATCCTTACTCAGAGTATGGCCTGTAATGTCTTGAGGTATAATACTCGGCTTGTGATACACGTTATGCGAGCTATGGTGGCTCCAAGAAACTACCTGGTTACTTTTGGTTGTGAGGTTGGTGTTGTTATTTTCCCAGGTGTCTGTGAGCAAGCCTTTATGGTGCACGCGGTACAGATTATGGAAAATAGCCAAGGTGTATTCGGGAAAGAAATTGGAGAGAGATGCACAAGACGTATGTTGTTGGGGAAAGCAGAAAACCAGTTGGGAAGTAGTAGTGGGGTACCCTTGATATTCTTTTCTATATTCTAGATTCTTGTATGTGATACATGGTTAGAATATCCATGATGAGGTTTGGAACATAGTATACATGTTTATGTGACATTTTAGGTTCACTTATTGTTCACTGTGCTTTAGCATGATTTATTTACATTTACACGAGAGGCTTCGGGGAGGATCTTACTGAGTATACTGTTATAATCACCGTACGTATATATAAAATGTTTTTTCAGGTCACTTGGAGTAGGTTGGAGATCAGGCTCGTTACTTCAAGCTTGTGGTTGCGGAAGCTGTTCGGGCTTCTGGTCGCAGCTGTCTTTACTTTCCTTTGGGTACTTGTAGTTTTCCCCATTCATTTGTAGTACCTTTTCATGACATTACATATGTGCACTTGGGTTTTCTTTTACATGTTATTTATGATTTGGAGTTGGTAGATGTCTATCTTATCTCTCTCTTCTACATGTGTTGTTTTAGAGGGTAATGCCTCCCATTTGTGTGTTTATTATACACTCGATGTTAGTCGCCAACCCGGGGGCTACTGGAGGCGGGACTCAGGGGTCATTATCTCCATTATCACATTGACGGCCCAGGAAGGGTACACTTTGTGGGGATGCGGTCGTGAGAGAGTGGTATCAGAGGTCTGGATGAGGGTAAGATAGAGTTTGGAGTTCGGCACATGTGAGGTTTTGTGTGTTGGTAGGGCAACAGTGTCATTCATGTTTAGCAAGTGAGGTAAACACTTCAGACCAGCTAAGGCATAGGCATTTAGGGACCTCTATGATTTGATTCATGGACCATTAAGATTACAATGGCTACTAAAAATGTTGATACTAGTTGGAGGGTAGAGACCCATGAAAGGATCATGAATCATTCTTCTTTGAGCCTGTGTTTGAATGGGTATACCTTGAAATAGGTTAACCTAAAATAAAAAAAAATAAAAAACTTAATTAATAAATGTTGGGTCTTCCTAATATCCAGGCTTAGGATTTCAACGTGTTTGTTATTTTAAAGGTATGGATCCAGGTTGATGTCCTAGTTAGGTTTGCATAGAAGATATCTAGTGGGCTATTCCAGGAGGTTGACATAGGGTAGAGGTTGATAACGACGACACATAGATGAAGACACTCAGAGAGTTTTTGCGCCAGAGTCTGCAGAAGTACAAGGGATTCTTTTCATATGCAGACATAGAAGACTGGTTAGAGGATGTCAAGATAGGATTCAGTTGGATCTGTGCCCGGAAGGAGCACTGTGTGTCCATGGCTGTGACGATGTTGCGTGTTGCAGCAATGCAATGGTGGTTCTTCATTCTTGGGGATCGTGAGAAGTTAGCGATCTCATTGAGGAGTGCCAAGACAAGTTTATAGTCGAGTTCCTTTCCTCGACTGCGAAGGCATCCAGTCGCCAGGAGCTTCTTACTCTTCGACAATGGATCTCTTGTGTTCGAGGGTTTAGAATATGTTTCAAGAACCTTTTACGATATTTTTCGGACTTGTTACTAGATGAGGAGGTCAGGGCGAGGCACATAGAGGATGCTTTGCTTCATGAGATCCTACACCAGGTCACCACATTTATGATGAAAACATATCTTGAGGTGTTGGTTAGTGCAGAGGATGTCGAGAGGACTTTGGCCAGGACTATATCATCACGAGAGGGGAATCGACATGATTACTCACAAAGCAGAGTTGTGGTCTGGTGTTCTTGGTTTTCAGGGCAGATGAGTTTCCGTACTGCTGGGGGTAGGTCTCAGCCCATCACGTCTCATTTATCCAGAGGCAGCAACTCTCAGGCCTATGTCAAGGGATCAGGCGCTTGTTTTTCATGTGGTGGTCGTGCCCATCACCACTGGTAGTGCCTGAACATTAATATTGGTCATCGTGCACCAGGATATACGCCCTAGGTTCCTCCTTTGAGATAGTTCCAGTCGAGCCAACAGAAACTAAGTTTTCACTAGATTTATTTCAGAATAGAGTGGATGGGGAAAGCAGAGGACAACCCCATGATTCTCCCCTTCCTCAGAGAGTAAAGAAGGACTGTGGTGGGGGTCGTTATCTGGGACATATTGGCTATAGAGGAGGTCATGGTTAGCTTCATGCTCTAGCATTGCCAACACCATACGAGCCAGATGTCATTCGAGGTACCCTTTTCTTGTTTTTACCATGGTGTATTCTAGTTTTATTCAGTAGGGAAACACTCTTTCATATCTCCAACCCTTGTCACTGCTTTGAGACATGAGTTAGAGAGGCTTCCAGTGGCCTTGGCGTTTACTACGCCAGTTGGAGGTTGAGCTGACTTGTTTGAAGTATGTAGAGATTGTGAGATAGTGTTGGGGAAACATCATTCATGGGGTGGTTTCCTATGGTTACGAGTACAACCATATGACGTCATCCTCAGCATGGATTGGTTGTATTTGATGTAGGATATCGTGGATTCCATCATGAAGAAGGTCGTTTTCTTTGGTGCAGATGGAGAGAAAGTGGTGTTTGTTGGTGAGAGAGACCCATAGATAGGTCATAGGCATGTTTCAACCTTATCATCCATGGCGGTTGATGTGATGATGAGTTATTCAGTGGTTCGACAGTTGGGGTTTCCTAGGATCGTAGAGGAGTACCCTGATGTCTTTCAAGAAGAGGTTGTAGCCTGACCCCCTCGACGAGAGATCGAGTTTGGGATCGAGATGCAGTCGGAAGTGTCTCATATTTCTATGTATCCATATATTATTCCCCTTTCTTTAGTTACGAGATATACATATACAACTTGATGGTATATTGTACTATGGTTTTGTTTGGCCAAGTGTGTCACCATGGGGTGCACTAGTTTTGTTCATGAAGAAGGATGAAGATTGTTTGTTGTTGTGTGTCGATTATCATTGCTTAACAAATTGTCACTAAAGAATCACTATCCTCTTCCATGGATTGATGACTTATTCGATCAACTAAAGGGTTCGAGTAGGATTTCGAAATCCAACTTCTGTTCAGGATATCATCAGACGCGTGTGAACGATGAGAATATACCGAAGACTTATTTACATTGTCGTCATGGGCATTATGAGTTCGTTGTATTGTTGTTTGGTGTGATGAATTCTCCAGCTGTATTCATGGGATTGATGAATGATGTGTTCCATGAGTTCCAGGACAAGTTTGTGGTAGTTTTCATTGATGACATCCTTGTGTACTCCACATCTGAAGTGGATCATACAGAGCATCTATGAGCAGTTTTGGGAGTTCATCACCAATATTAGTTATTCAGGTAGTTGTCGAAGTGTGAGTAATGGGCTCAAGTTGTTTGTTTCATGGTGTACGTTGTGTCCCAATTGGGAGTAGTTGTGGATCCATCAATGATAGAATCAATTGTGTCTTGGGAATCCCCCAAGACAGTGTTAGAGGTGCGAAGCATCCTTGGTCTCGCAGGATACTATATGAGGTTCGTATCAAATTTTTTCCCAAGTTGCAAATCCTCTGACAACTTTGACTGGAAATGATCAGGTGTTCATTTGGACTGATCAGTGTTATACATCTTTTGAGTATCTAAAGGAGAAGTTAGTAAGTGCTCCAATCCTTGGTATTCCAGCTGAGGGATTTCAGTTTGATGTCTTCTGTGAATTATACACATCTGGGGTTAGGTTGTGTTCTCATGAAATGGAGGTTAGTTGATTCTTATGTGTCTTGGAAGTTTCATCCCCATGAACGCAACTATGACTCTCATGATCTTGAGTTGACAGTCGTGGTCTTTTCTCTAAAGTTGTAAATACATTACCTAATCGGTGAGCGCTTTGTGGTTTTAACTGATCATAAGTGTTTGAGGTATGTTTTCTCCTAGCATGACATGAACTTACAACAGTGTCACTGGATGGAGTTAAGGTAGGAATTTGACTTTAGAATATCATATACACCTGGAAAGGGGAATGTCGTAGCTGAAGTGCTTAGCCGAAAGTCACATAGGGATGTTGTGCATGAATCAGGTTATTTCTGTAGAGTAATGGAAGAATTGTCAGCCTTACATCTTGATATGGGAGACGTTAGGTGTAGAGGTTGTCTTTTTTAGATGAAGATGCAGCCATCCCTGACGCAGAATATGGAAGAGTACCACTTGGGGTATCTTGAGTTGGAGGATTGTAGATACCGAGTTTTTTATGGTGAGGCACCTGATGGTTGTTCGGATGATGAACAACCTCGAGTGTTGTATCATGGAAGGCTTTTTGTTCCCTTGATAATGTGTGAGACGATCCTCAGGGAGTTCCATAGTTCACCGTTATTGATACATCCTGGTGTGACAAAGATGTACTGAGCCTTGAGGAGTCATTTTTGGTGGCCTGGGCTAAAGCACACAGTTGTAGAGTTTGTGTCTCGATGTTTAGTCTGCCAAAAGGTAAAAGCTGAACAACATGTTCCTGGTGGTCTCTTCCATCCATTAATGATTCATCAATGGAAGTGGGAGGATATCTCAATGGACATTGTTACTGGATTACCTCGAGTTCTGGGAGGACTTGAGGATATTAGGGAGGCAGTTGATCATTTGACAAAATAATCCCACTTCATAGTGATCGAGGAGTCTAGCTCAGTGGAAGTTTTGTCGACGTAGTATCTGGAGGTGGTGGTGAAAATCCATGGAGTCCCAAGGACGATCGATTCGTCTCGAGGTCCTTGTTTTACCTCCATGGTGTAGAGAGTCCTCCAGCATGCTTTCAGTTCTCATCTATGCCTTAGCACTACTTTTCACCCTCAAATGGATGGTCGGATAGAGCGAACCATCCAGACTCATGAAGACATGTTATGATCTTGTGTTCTTAATTTTGGAGGTTCATGGATGAGGCAATTACCCTTGGTGGAGTTCGCTTACAATAATAGATTTCACTCCACTATCCGTATGGTACCGTTTGAAGCCTTTTATAGCTGATCATGCAGTTCTACATTGTGATGGACTATGGTCGGAGAGTCAGCAATTCATTGACCGAAACTAGTGCAGAATACAACAGAGATGGTTCTAGTGATTTGTGTGAGGATTAGGGCAATGGAAGATCGTCTGAAATCATATGGCGATCAAAGGAGGAGGCCCTTATAGTTTAATGTTTGGTATCATGTGTTTCTGAAGGTGACTTCCCATTGTGGGCAACGAAGGATTATTCATGGGAGTTATCTTTCTCCCCGCTTTGTTGGGCCTTCGAGGTGTTAGTTCGTGTTAGAGATATGGCTTATCGAGTAGCACTTCCCCCTCAGATGATTCAGATACATGATGTTCCCTATGTATCACATCCCCGTCATTATCTTCATGATGACTTTAACATCATCTATTAGGAAGAGATTGATGTCGATGATGATGCAACCTTTGAGGAAATACCTGTGGAGATCCAAAAACACATCTAAAAGGTGTTACATGGGCATTCTATTCCTTTAGTTCGTGTCTTGTGGAGACACAGTGGCTGGGATGAGAGTAACTGGGAACGTGAGACACCGATACATGCTTTGTACCCAAAGTTGATTGATGTTTAACTATATTCCATTATTGTTGTAAATTATGTGCTTGTAGAACTCTCATATTTAATAGACGACACCCTTTGTTGCTTTGGAGGCTTTCTCTCTTTTGAGAGGTATCTCGATGGGTGGTTGTTCATACCCTGTTTTGTTTTCACTTTAGGTGGGTTTTTGATTCACGAGGATGAGAATGTTTTGAGAGGTATCTGATGTAATGGACCAGACATCTCATGTCCATTATTTTGTGAAAATGTGCTGTCGAAGGTGTTCTGGGAGGTCAGGGTGACTTGGAGGTGTGTTTGGGTGGACTTTTAAGGAAAGCTAAAGGGAAATTTCTTTCTCGCAGTTGGCACATGGTTTGCCTAAACTGTGCGGACAAACCGTGCATGTTTGTTGTTGGAGGTAGTGGCTAGCACATGGTTAGTTCACAGTTTGTCTAACCGTGTGGACTAACCGTGCGAGGAGTGTTTGGCGAGGCAGAGGCTAATGAATAGTTGGTGCACAGTTTCTCAATCTGTGTGGACTACCCATGCTGGCACATAATGATAAATCCTAAAATTGTGGATCTATACTCTTTTTCCTATAAATGGTTCTTTTAATCCCCTATGTGGCCATAACTCAGGATTACCCTAACATGGAGGTAGAAGAACCTCTCCCAAGCATTTACGAGGTGATCCAGAGGCTTCTCTTCACGGATCGAAGCCGGTCTCATGAGGTATGTGATCGTTCTTCAATGTTCTTGTTGCCTTCTTAGATCTACTTAGATATACTCATCCTCTTCTATCATCTTCTTAGATCTATGCCTCTTCTGGGTAGATATAGGTGTGTGTATATCAAAAATGAATAGATTTTGTCTTGTTTGTGTTAGTAGAATAGATCTTGGGAGGAACCTTGGTGATTCGGCCCGGTCTTCTTGGGCGTTCTTCGACCGCTGTGGTTTCCCTAAAAACAATTGAGGGAGGGGATTTGTGGCTTCTCTAATTATTTATGTGCAATCATAGATTTACCATTATTAATCCCTTTGGATCACATTGACATTTACCTAATTAAATACTTGAAATAGAGTGAAGGATTTGGTTTGGTCTCATGTTATTTCTTCTACCGTGATAAATGTTCACCTCTAGATTTGTTGGATAGTGTGATGTCTATGACTTTCTTGTTAGCATTTTGTTATTGATGAAATTGATAATAAACTTAAAGCTGATATTAATTTATAATTAATTGTCTAATGACAAAGAGGAATGTAAGAGGAAATGGCTATTATGGTTTTAGTTGTTGTTCCAAATTGATGGTAATCAAATTGATGTCGATGTATGTGATTAATTCATTTGGTTGGTAAACCTGAAATCTGTTGGTGCTTGTGTATGAAGGCAAGATGCCATGTTAAAGGGCCAGGATCCCAAAATATTGTGATCATTAATTTCCTACTGCTCTTATTGTGATGTGATCCTGGATAAATGTTTTCATATGTGGGGGCATGGAGGCCATGAGGTCTTGGTAGCATATGACGCCTAGAGTGGAGAGATGCATAGGTTTATGCATATGGGTGTCAGGGAGGACACCAGAGGTGATGGAATGGGATTACGTGATTGTTGGATGCTTAGTGATTTGTTTGGTTGTTTATCTTCTTTACTTCTACCCACTTCTCAAGGCATCTATTTGTGCTTACACTTCTCTCGAAGGAGGTGAAGACATGGGTGGTATGCCACACACTTTCCATGTTTATCATCTCAAGGGAGAATGGGTCTACGCTCTTGCTATAGGCGGCAAAGACTCAAAGAGTAGTACATATACTCACTGTTTTCATCCCCCTAATGTTTAGTTGCATAGGATGCTTTTCTAGAATTCCTGGGAATGTGGGAATTTATTTTTGTAATGAATGTTTGAATAAATGATGTTAACCCATGGGGTTGGAGTTTTTGGAACTTAATGATGAGGTTAGATCTTTTTAAGGGATAGTGTATTTTGGATGTGATGATAATGGAATTTAGTGTGTAATTCTCCATTGTTAATTCATTATAGAAGAATTAATTAACATACAGTGTAATTGATAAAAAGGGAATGAAATAATATAATAAATCCCTTTAAATGGTTGTGTGCTTATAGGATTCATAGTCTTAGAACTGAAAGCCCTGAGTCTGGGAGACCTTAGCTGTAATGGTGTCTAAGACTAGGTTATTCCCATAGTGTGGTTGTGAGTTATAATATATATTATAATTTTTTTTCTATACATTAATCGACACTTTCAAAAAGGGAAACAGACACCCCAGGGATTCTGAGCTCTAGGGGATGTTTTCCCAAACATTCGGATGGGAGGGGTGAATGGATGACTACCCCCTTTGACCCCGCTCTCTACTCTTCGTAGCTACTTATGCCATTAGGAACAATTGTTAGTTACCCAATATTTGTGTGTATAGGGCTGTAATGTCTTGTGGTTATTCACACACATATATTCTGGATATAGTATCATATAGAATAATATAGGTGTAATGTGTATAGGCTATGATGGCTTGAGGATCATTACTCGGAGTATGTCTTTTAATGGCTTCATTTATAATACCTGACGTATGATACACGTTATGCGAGTTTTGTTGGCTCACGGAAACTACCTCATTACATTTGGTTGGGAGGATGGTGTGGTGCTTCGCCCATGTGTTTGTGGGAATGCATTTTTGGGGCACAAGGTGTAGATTGGGGAGCTTATACCTGGTGTATTCGGGCAAGCCTTTGGAGAGAGATTCACATGACATATATCGTTGGGGAAAAGCGGAAAACCAGTGGGGATTTAGTAGAGAGGTACCCATGATATTGTTTTCAATATGCTACATTCTCGTTTGGGTTACATGGAGATAGTAGACATGTTATGGTTGGGAACTTAGTATACCTGTTTAGGTGACGTTTTAGTTTCACATGTTGTTCACTGTGATTTAGCATTATTTCATTACATTTTCACGAGAGGCTTTGGGGAGGATCCTACTGAGTATACTATTATACTCAACCGACTTATATATATTCTGTTTTTTCAGGTCACTTGGAGTAGGTTGGAGATCATGCTGGTTACTACTAGCTTGTGGTTGCCAGAGCTGTTCGGGCTTTTGGTTGCTGCTGTCTTTAATTTCCTTTGGGTACTTGTAGTTTTCCCCATTATGTTTTAGTATATTTGCATGGAATTACATATGTGCACTTGGGTTTTCTTTTACACTTCAATTTTGATTTGGAGTTGTTAGGGGTATATCTTATCTCTCTCTTTGGCATGTGTTCTCTTAGAGGGTAATGCCTCCCATTTGTGTGTTTATTATACCCTCGGTGCTAGTCTCCAACTCGGGGCCTACTGGCAGCGGGACTCGGGGGGTCATTATCTCCTTTCCCACATTGTCGGCCCAGGAGGGGTACACATTGTGGGAAGGGGGTCTTGAAATATTATAAGTGACATTATGCGTTGATAACATTTATTAATAGCAAACCATTAATAGTTCATTAAGAGAACTCTTGAGAAAATTAAACATTCACCTTGAAAAAAAATTAAAACATAACATAAATAGAATATTATGATGACAATTGATTAAAAATAACCATGTAATCATATAAAAGTTTTATTAAATAAAATAATGGTCATGGGATATTGAAAACCTTATCACATTATAAACATTTAAAATAATAAATCATTTCCAACAATTGTCAAAATTGGATAAGGTGACCCATTTGGTAAATTGTATGTCATTTAATTTTCGAAAGTATTTAAAATCTGGTCAGATAACATATGAATCAGTTTAATAATTTTTTTATAAAATATTATTTTTTAGTATTTTAGGAAATGTTGATATTTAGTAAAATGATTCTTGATCAAAAATAGGATACATGGTAAATATGACATAATATTATTTTTGTGATGTTTCATAAATCTATAATGTAATAAAATAAATGTAATCATGTTGAAAATAAGAAAATGTAAAACAAACTATATGTGGAACATGAAAAAATATC
Source organism: Viscum album (assembly GCA_963277665.1). Lineage (NCBI taxonomy): Eukaryota > Viridiplantae > Streptophyta > Magnoliopsida > Santalales > Viscaceae > Viscum > Viscum album. The sequence goes on along the minus strand of OY728147.1, from coordinate 475,124,841 downwards.
ATATAATTTATAAAAAATTAAGACTGAACATAAACAATCACATAAATAATGATAAATTTTAACATTATATTATCCAATTTAGTAACTATTAAATAATAATCCTTATGAATGGATAACATCAAATTAAACTATAAAATATTAGAAAGATTAAATTAATGATATATTTTTGAAATAGAATGCATAACCTCAATTTTTTTATATCAACCACTTTTATAGAAAAAGTGAAAAACCATGCGTTCAATCATAATTAAAAGTTACCAAGACATTAAAATAATAATGAATCTTTCAGGTTTTAGTCTCCTTAGATAATTTCCAAGAGATAGTGTTCATCTGAGTTTCTAGTTCCCTCTTTAGGAGATCTTCGATCTGAAAATCCAGCTTGCCCCAAGACTGCTTGTACTATTCTATAATGATTATACCATTATTGAATCCTCATATTATGATGATAACCTGTTTATAAATCCAGTTTCACTACTCTTCATTCATATTCACCCTTATAGTTCTTTCCATCATTATTTCAGCCTCTATATAAGTAGCATTAATTGTCCGAAAAGATTCATCCACTACCTCTTTCGAGCTGAAAAGCAGTTCCAAAGGGTGTTGAATCATAGCATCAGACTTCCCGTGTTGGAAAGATGATATAGAGATGTTGGGGACATTTTCCATCTTCTTGGTCTCCATAGTATATACTTATTTTTTACATGATGTTGATTTCAGAAAAATAACCCACACAATGATCATATCAGTGTAATGAGAAATAATCAATGTAGGGATTATTGGTAACTAATGTAAATACATAAAAATATAGGAATGATTGATTAAATCAAATTATAGATCCATTATGTCATAATTGAGGAAAAATAAATTCAATTAAAAATAGCTATAAGTTATTTAAATGAAATTAACTCTAGAATCCTCTTACCTCTTAGTATCCTTGATGTTAAATACCCTTAGATTAATTAATTGAAATGTAAAATTAATATAAGTTGAATTATTTTGGTTTCATTATATAACATGAAAAATAAATTTATATATTTCTATAAACCATTTAAATGTATTTTGGATCATAATAATAAATTGTGATCGAATGAAATAAAATTGAGACAAAATCGCTTACCGTGAGTCTGATACATCACATACATTCATTATCATATGGAAATTTTTTTATAAAAATTATTTTATGTATAGAAGTATTCATATTTATTATATAGTTTATTTCACTTATTAAAATATAATTATAATTTACTTCATATTTTAATTTTACATTGGTTGTTCGGAGAATGTTTGTTTTAAAAGTAAAAAATTGTCTTCGGTTCATTTCTTACTTTTCAATAAATAAAAGATTATAATTGTGATGAAAAAAATAAAATTTAAAAAATCCCATATAACCATATAATGGATTATTTTGGATGAAATTTTCTCGTAAAATAAAAAATAAGTGATGTTTCATTGTGGTCTAATAGACTATATCGTATTATTTTTAAACCTCAATTACCATGTTTACTGAAGCAGTTGTAACAAATGTAACCAACGTTACTATTCAAAATTCCACAAATATCATCGAAATATCCAATATATATGGGTCTATTAATTCCAAACATGGAATCCAAATTTTAAATTTTAAATTTCATATTTTGAAATTTTTTATTTAATACTTCATCTGGAGAATGTGTTGAAAAATAGTTTTTCTTAAAACTAACCAATGTAAGTATAAAATGTTTTTTTAATATATATAAGTATACATTTTTTTCTTCAAACACTATAATTGGATTTATTTAATTAATATTGAAATAATATTATTTTAAAAAACTAAAATTTATACTCATACAATATTAATAATTTAAAACCAATTACAACATTGATTTAATATTATGATTTGTTCACTTTTCATTGCGAACACAAATATTTCATGGAAATTTCAAAATATCAACAAAAAAAATATGTGGATTTCAATAATTTAAGTTACTATTTGAAATAAAATATCACAAATTTCATAAATTTAATTTAATAGTTTTGTCACGATAAAAAAATAAAAACTAATTTTTAATTTATTAATAATAATCAAAAATAAAATAGTTTTACTAAATCTTGAGTTATCTTTTCTATATCATTTATCTATAAATTTGTATTGATTATAATATATATATTTGTGTGTGTGTGTTTCAAAATTTATTAATTTCTATTCATAACCCATAATTAGACTTCTAGATTTATCATTCATATTTAAATACAATGTTTACGAGGTTCATATAAACAGGATGATTCATATCGTACATGTTATAGAATATATTATCCTTATCTAAAAATATTGTGATATTATATATATGAAAAAAATAATCATAGTAAGGTATTTATATTTTAACTAAAATGAATGTGTATTTATTCCATGTTTCATTAAAATTGATATCTATAAAGAATTATGAAATATCATCATGTATGCTTTCTGTTAAGCAATAGTATAAAATCTGAAAATTCTATAATTGAGGTTCCCCTTTCAATGAATATATTTATTATAATGAAAAGTTTTTATTGAAAATTTATCTATAAATCATTTTTATATTTTCCACAATAAAATGTAGTTATACTTTAATAATGGTCGTAAAATTCTGATAATGTGACTTCCCAACCTAGGATCCATTGAACGGTTCCCCATGCCAGTTGGCCACAAGCCCTCAAGCGTGTGTCCCTATACGCTAGAGGGTGGTGACTTGATGAGAGGGTCTGCTAAGTCTGTCTTGTGAATACTATACCATCATCTTTCAAAAAAACATCAATGGAAGAAAATAACAATAACCTAGTGCGGAATCATATATATATAACGAAAACTAATCCATTTCATATGATAACCAAATTTGGAAAATACAATACTCAACTAAAGGGTAAAGCATGACATGTGTATAAAAATGTCACGTGTCTATAATGAAACTGAATATAAAGAAGCAAAGAATCCAAATGGGTCCCTGAAAAACGTCTGGTTCAATCTAACATGCTCTAATCCCAAACTATAACCGATCCCAAGGCCATTCCCTTATCATGTCCTCCAATAACAATGTTTTCTCGGGAGTCGATCATGCGTCCCAAATAAGTTGTTCTTATAACTTAGTAGGCCACCACCAATGGTGTCTAAAATTACTCTAGTTGAAATATAGTGCATATAAATATATGATTAAAAAAATAATATGAATTTTTTAAATAGTAATCCCATTTTCAATTTATTAATAATAATCACATTAGGAAAATTTAAATTTTGATTCCCATTTGAGTCATCATTCATTATCATCATTAATCATTTGGTGTAAGTTGTCAAGCCAATCACCCAAATTCTATATTGAATCATTGTTCATTATTATTATTACTCATTTGGTGTACTTCATCATTTCAACCACCACAAATCTCATTGATTTTAGGTCTTCTTGCCTATCACCCATTTTGTCACTCGGTGTAGGTCATCATTCCTCTCACTCAATAATCTCGAGCTTTGATAACTATTTGGGAGGAAAATCGTTCTTAATTCCCTACATCAAATCAAATTAAGACGCCATTCATAGAACCAAAATATCTCATCCATTTAATCATTCATTAATTCATAATACTTGTCAACATTTTTCATTTAACAATCCAATGATTAGTTAAGAATTTCAAAGTATATTAGTTAAGTCAATAATTAACAATACATATAACTCATTAATTAATTCATCAATTAATTAATCAATCAACACATTTCCCTTTCCATAATTAATTCTTCACAATTAATTTCCTATAAAAAACCAAAAAAATTCAAAATTAATTATCACAATTTATTATTATTTATCAAATCATGACACAAAATTAATTCTATCAATTATTTATCATTGGTCAACTTCATGGCACATAATTAATTTTAACAAAAAATTACCTTACACATAAAAAATTATTCAACAATTAAGTCTTCCTTATTATTTATCTTATAAAAAAATTATATACCTCAAGATAATATCTCAAATGAGAATCAATCTCCATAAAAATTATCAATTTTAGAAACCCCCTTAGTTTGTTTCGTGATCAATTTTCTATTAACCACCAAGGAAAATCACTAGTCAAATCCATATTCCTTATTAAATTAATTTTTTAATAAATTATAATGGGTATGTAAACAATTCTTAAAAACATAAAAATATCATAAATAATGACTATGGGTGTACGGTTTAGACCACCTACCTTGGTTTATTTACAGATGTTTTCCCCACAATACTCCCAAATATTCATGTGGCACAACCTCATCGATGAAGATACGAATCTGAATCACTAAACCAAAAATAAGTTGAAAGGCATAAAAATCACAAAAAACTAGATCTAGATCCACAATAATAGATCTAGATCTCAAATCATATGTTTCATCCATGTAAACATTGAGGATCATACTTGAAAACATCATGGAATGATATGGCAATGAACGGAAGATGCAATGTGATGAAATTCAAATATCGGGAGGAGAGTAGATCATTAATCCATGCTTTTGATCTCGGAGAATGGTGTTCGGATTGCCTTGTGATCCCTAAGTATGGCTTTGAAAACACCTATAATTTTTCTTGCCCAATCCAATGATTAAATATGAGAGTCTTAGAGTGATCGAGTTGTTTAAAATAGGATTATCAAATATTAAAATAAGCACCAATGGTTTTCTGGGAAGAGGCACATAGTAAGGATAATTTTGAGACAACCATGTAGACCTATATGTGCATATATGAATTATTGGTACAATTTGGACACACTATTTGGAAAATCGTGCACAAAACATGAAGACCCCTCTTTCCAGTTTTGCATGCAGGGCAGAGTTTGGCTGCACGGTTTGTCAAACCGTGTGAAAACTGTACACAAACCCTCTATCCATTAGTTTTTAATAAAATTCTCCCAAACTCACCACAAGACACTAATCAAAATCAATTTAACATAAAAACACCAAAAAGTACCTGAAAACATGGATAATATGACTCTATAAATGTTTGATATGTAATAATATTTCCACCTAAGAGCAACTCAACCTTGAGATACAGTCCCGAAATTCTCTAATATTCGATGATAAAAAGATTTAGACATTGACCCCTCATGTATTCTTCCCATTTCTATGTTTCCTCTTCAAAACCTCCATGATTCCATAACACTTTAACTAACTGCACAATCTTTCCGCATAACACATTCTCACTACGACCCATCACACGTATCAGATGCTCTTCAATGGAGGAATCTATCTATAGGTCAACATCCTCCAAATCAATCGCTAATTATGGGTCAGGGTGATACCTTTGTATTTTTGAGACATGGAAAACATCAGGCTTTCAGATAAATTTCTACATATGTGATAACTAGTATGCCATAGACCTGATTCACTTCAGTACCACAAATGGTCCTTCCAGCCTAGGTGCCAACTTGACTAGTCTCCAAATCCTATGGTGACCCAATCATGGTGACTCCAAAAGGAGTACACGATAACCCTCTGTAAACACTATGGGTTGTATGCTCCAATTAGCACATGAGTTCTATATAATATGAGCTGAAACCATATGATTATGAATCAAATCCATATACTCTGATGTCTCCTGAATGATTCACGGTCCCATCAACTCTGACTCCTTGTCCTCTAACCAACATTGTTGTGATCTACAAGGTATTCCATAAACTGCCTCATATGGTTCCATCTGTATATTTGGATAATAAATGTTGTTATAGGTGAACTCCACTATATCCTAGGTCATTTACCAAGAACCACCAAAGTCAATCACACATGATCTCATCATATCCTCTAACACATGTATAGTACCCTCTGACTACCCATATGTATGTGGGTGGATGGACGTACTTAACAGAACCTGTGTACCATGCGCCTTTTGAATTCCCTTCCAGAAGCGTGATGTAAACATGAGTTTCAATATGAAACTATAGTCTATGGATCCCCATGAAAATAGACTATCTCTCTAATATATAGTTCACCCATTTCCACTATTTTAAAAGTTTATTTTATAGGAATGATGTGTGCTACATTCTTTAGTCGGTCCACAATGACCCAAATTGCAACATTCTTCCAAAGAGTCTTTCAAAGTCCTAACAAAAATTCCATAGTTAGTAGATCCAACTTCCATTCTAGAATAGGTGAGGGATACAATAGGCCTCCAGGTCATTGATTCTCTTCTTTCGCCTACTGATAGGTGAAACCACTTGTTATGAACCGTAATGTCTCCATTTTCAATCATGTCCACCAAAACTATTATCGAAGGTTACAGTACATTTTTCCCCCTAGGATATACCTTCAACCATGATGAATGTCATTATCCTATGATTTCCTCTCACATAATCATAGTCACAAATACCTAATCTTTTACAATGGGGATTTCATCCACAGGTATTTTCTAGTCTAAAGGTGTCTCCCCACCTTCAAGGGCTTCCCTCAAGGATAAAAATTTAGATACTCGTACTGCCTATCCCCGATCTATCTCAAGATTGAAGACTCCACTATTACAAAAACTAGTGTCATCCCTTTCATAAACTCCTGAACTATAACATCCCAAGTTTCCATTGTACGCTTCTCTTTGAATAATACTGTAGTGTGTGTTGTATTCAACTTCGAGTTTAACACACACCACAACCATTCAAACAAGCCGTTATAAATAGTAATACCCAATTATTGAAATTTTATAAATTTTATCTCTCAAAATTGACTTCATTTTTAGATTCGGAAGATAGAAATTATCATAGGGTAAAATTTTTGATCTTTTCAGATAACATTTATATTTTGATGAATAGAGAAAATTACTAAATTTCAATTAAAAACAACTTTTTTAATCGAAATAGTTAATAGTGATAAATTATGAATTTGAATGGTTTTAATGTTTATTTATAATATATTTTTACCAGTTAATAAAAATTTGTTCAATGGACATTATTTCACAATTAAACTAGACATGAACTAGTTTCAATCTTTTGATGGCTATTATCTCTTAAAAACAGGCTTTTTGTTTTAACAATGGGAATTAATTTTAAATTAATTTCAGCCAATTCTGTGTTTTGAATTTGGAAAAATCAATTCCATATTTGGAATCAGGATTTCCAAACTGTTTATATAGGAAACATTTATTTTTAGGCATTTTGAATAATTATTTCGGTAAATATTTTATTTACCATGGTTAAAGGATAAATCCGGTAAATAAGGGTAATAAAATAATAATATAATAATAATAAATTACCCTAAAACGTGTCTTAACATTATTTATTGATACATTTCCGACCATGGAAATATTTGGGTTGATTTTGGGATCCCATGGAGCCTCTTGTAAGTGATAATGACACATTATATTAATTAAGATAAAATAAATACAAAAATGACATAAGCATATATCTTTTAGAAAAAAAATTTACATAGGGTTATATATGTTGGATTTTTTACTATAAATATTCATTAGAAAGATAACAATATTTCCCCCGTAATGGTTTTTTATTTTTAATTTTTAGACATTTAATAATTAATAGAATTTATGACACAATAATGATGCAATATTTTTCTTTATTCAAGAAAAAATCAAATAATTGGTATTATAAAAGTCAAAATTTTTATAATTTGATGGTTTTGATGACATAAATAAATTTTATTGCTTAATATAAAATTATAGTATTAGTTAAATGAATTTGGTTTGAATTAATAATGTTGTGAATACTTTAACAAAAATCAATTATTGAATAGTGTCAAAATTCACCTAAAAGAGTTTTTTAAAACAAATATTATATTATTAATTGATATTCAACTTGAAAATATCTAACGTTAATCCAAAAGACTTATATAATTATAGGTGATTAATTAGTGGACCACTTGGGGGACTCTTGGATGTATATAGTATGTTTATTAATTATATAATATAAAAATATAAACTGACATGGTAAATGTTAAACTAATTAACTAAGAGTTAAAACTAAAAGATATGGTTAATATAGTGACCCAAACCTATCTACAACCGATTGGTTAAGGGTTTTATGACCTATCCCCACCTCAAAATTTAAATAATCCACTCTGGAGCCATTATAATTTGATTATTAATTTATTATAAAATAATATTTCTAGCTTTTCCAAAGGTGCCCCTCACATCTCTTATAAAAAGGAACGCCCCCTTCTCACTAATTCACACATTCAAGGCCTTTTGGATCTTCCAAAAACTGCCCAAATACTATCTATACTTACATAAAATCAACCTATAGTGATTATCTTTATCATAAAGCCTACCTAAGAAGCCCTTTTGATCAAATCAATAGGAAGAACCCGAAAAAGAGGTAATGTTTTCACCACTATTATTCAAGATCATTTCTTTTTCAAGTTCTTCATTATTTGTTATTCACATTCTAAAATAATAACTATTTTATCTCCTATTTATTGTGATATTATTATAAATATCATACAACCATATTCAGTATTCTATCCATCCTTTGAATGACATGTCACCATACGTGTGTACGCACGACTTACCATCTCCACGTCATGGTGTAATTGTTATTCTATATATTATTATTTTTATGGATATAATAATGATTTTTAATTCATGAATATAATAAATATAACATGATAATTATTCTTTATATATGATATACCATCTAATTATATATTATTTTAATATCAAAAGAATGATATTGTCGCTCGTGCGCACGTACGAACTACTGTCTCCCCGAACGCGACGAGATTCATTCTCCATCGTATCCATTCAAGTATAATTATCATATGACTATTAAAAATAATGTTTATGGACTTAATATCATTCTGTATATGAATATGATACAACCTATCCCTAACAAACATGGCTTATTTAACAAAACATATACGAGTAAGTTAACAACCGAAACGACGATAATACTAAGATATTATTAACAATGCAATGTTAAATGATCATATATGATATCATATTAATTTATATGATTATTGTATAATTTAATAACAATTATTTAACCATTATACAGGAGTTTAACCTTCCCCCAACAAAGGAAAAGTACAAAGTAAGGGTTTATTTCACAATCTCTTCTTTATCTGAGGTTGTTTATACGTAATAATCTACTGGGACCTCTTTCACATCCACATCCATGTTTCTTAAAAATATATTTCAATACATTTTTAATATTTACTAGAATATGGGTTAAAGGAAATTATATCCTTGTTTGAATTTTTATAAGTGGTTTATAATGGAATATTTCTGTCATTTTCCAAACAAGGTCCTTTCTAATATTTTCGATAGAATTAAGGTAAGAATGATTTTTTTTAACTTATGCGGTGGGTGCGGCTATTTTCCACTATTATAAAATCTTCGAAGCTTCCCATATAAGCTTATAAGAAAACTTTCAAAGTAATTGTTTTATTTCATAATTATGTGACTTTTATATGAATTCAAAATAAGAGATATTTCTATAAAATACATGTGATTTCATCTATTTCAACATCCATTGATGGATTTTAAGCTTATTTTAAGTTGATTTATTAGGATACAAAACTTCTATATTGTAATGAAGGTTTAGTGATATGTTTGACTGTGGTTGTGTTATTTTTATACCATTTATATTTTATGGATGATGTATTTACATGTTTTATGACATTTTTAATACTAATGTTTATGTTATCTTTAAACCTTTTCATATGGGAATGCATTGGATTTAATAAGTGATGGGTGGAGCTCGTTATAGCTCCATGATGCATCGAAATGTCTCATGAGACAAACTAGTGTCTTGGCATAAGTCCTTGACAAAATCTTATTTGTATTGTTGGCACGAGGCCTAGACTATTTGGTTATGATAGTCTAGAATTATTAATTTCATCATTATTTAAGTGGGTATTTATATTGCATGTGATTATTAGACTATTATAATATCCATGTGAATATGTATATGGAATTATTTCATTTTATTTCTGCTATATTATGCTGAAGTTCATGTTTTAAAAGGCTTCTGTTTTAGTTATACATTTCCTTAAATGTTTATTCTTATTTATGAATGTGTCCTCTATATTGTTATCCTTACTGGGCATTTGAGCTCACCCCTTTATGTGATTTATTTTTCCCAGGATGTGAATAAGTATTTTATGAAGGACATGCAGGGTTAGTATGAGGGGATAAGAATGTGGACTATGGAGACTTTATTGTGGTAGTTTTCATTTATGATGTAATGTAAACTTTATGAATGTATCTAGTTATTCCAAGGATACTAAACTAATCGGTCTTTAAAGACTTGATCATTCTTGTGATCTTGACAATGTTATGTAATAATGCACCGACTCTGGGTAACTAGGGTTAGGGCATTACAGTTGGTATCAAGGAATGTTTTTACAAACATTGGAATCTAGATTTAGATAAAATCTGATTAGAGCACATATACCTAAGATGGATTTTGATAATTAATATAGAAGAACATCCTAGAATTTTTGTATTGTAGAGATTTTTATTAGTTTTCTGAGCGATACATCCCTACCTGGATATGAGCAGGTAGAGGCAGCTCTGGAATAGATGTACCTAGGGGTAAAACCCGAAAACACTGCTTTGAGCTAGACTTGAATGGGAACTGGTGCACGAAAATGGGCCTTGCTGCACTCTTGGTTACAACACTCCCAGGGGATATGCATTGGATTAATAAAATTTTCCTTAAAAATCAATATGAAGGGTTTGTGAGTATATACTTTCTCAATGAAATCATTTTTAGGCTTATAGATTTTATCCATAAATAGTTCCATTTATATAATGTTTTTTATAAGTATGGAATTGGGTATTTTGATTCACAAACTGATCTAGATTATGCCTTTCTTTAGAAATGGCACCTAGTGGAAGAAATGGAAACTTTATCAATGCACGAACTCCATTTAGAGATTTCCCTCCTACTCAAGATAATTACAGTGGAGCTGGTGATGCAACTGGTGCTGATCAGCTAATCACCATACTGGGACAACTCACTCTGTTTATGAATAATAACCTTACCCTTATGGAGCTCCCTGATCCGAAACGTGGAGGATCAATGATATATTGCTTCATGAGGAAACAAACACCAAATATCAATGCGAGTAAAAATACCTTAGTAGGTAAGCAATGGATAAATTCCCTAGAAAAAATATTTCAGGCTTTGGGGAGTAGTGAAAGGGAAAAAGTAATCATGGAAGTTTACCACCTCACTAAAGATGTTGATTAATGGTGGTCGTTGATTCAAAACAATAAGGAAGATGATGAAGTATCAAATATGGAATGGAGGGTGTTCAATGATCTGTTTTTAGAAAAATACTTTACACGTTCCCATCAATCAGATATGGAAAAACAATTTCTAAGTCTGAGACAAAAGGAGGATGTTAATATCGCAATGTATGAGGATAACACTACAAGGATAGAAAGGTATTTTGGAGTTTATATACGTAACCTAAGAATTAATATTGATCGATTCTTTGATGGGTTAAAACAATTTCTCTCTCTAGAATTAATCTCACTATCCTTCTTGTCGTACGAAGACATTGTCTCATGTGATATCAAGACAAAAAAGGAATTGTCTAAGTATTATGAATTTAAAGCAATAAAAGAGTATAAAATATCTGATGATAAATCTGGGAATGGAAATAAGGGAATGAAGGGAAAAGTTTAATATCCATCCTGTAGTAAATGTTGGATAAAACACCATGTTACTTGCTTAAAAGGAATGGGATTCTGTTACAAGTGTGGTGAAAAAGGCCACCATGCTCTTGATTTTAAGGGGTAGAAGGAAGCTACCGATGTCCAATGCTACCATTGTAGGGATATGGGATATTATCCAATTTAATTTCCAAAGCATCAAGGGAACTTACCTTAGAAAAGGCCAATGGATAATGGCCAAGCTTATTCTATCTCTACTGCTGAGGTAGAAGCTCCGAAAGACATGGTGGTTGGTAATTTAATGGTTTCCTCATGTTTAGAAAATGAATTATTTGATTTTGGATCATCACATTGTTTCATGTCTCCCCAGTTTGCTATGAAAATTAGATATTTCCAACTTGATTTATTAAGGGATTTTTCTTTTAAAACTCTTAATGGATGTATCATTGCAATAATGTTTTGTGAATCAGTCCCCATTAGAGCACCTAAATGTTCTTTATCTGCTGATCTCATCATCATACCTATGATTGAGAATGATATAATCCTCAGTATGGGTTGTATTTCAAACCATGATGCGAAGATTTATTTTAAGAAGAAGGAGTTTATGATTTTTGATGATGATGATAGGGAACACCTTATCATTAGAGAAAAATTGTCACCACCTAATTCTTATCTAGATCCACCCCCAGTAGCTCAACTAAATTAAATTATTGGAAAGAAAACAGAATTAAATGACTTTGGGTGAGGAAAGGAATGTTCACCTAGAGGATGTACCTATTGTGAAAGAATATTTAGATGTGTTTCTAAAAGATTTACATGGACATCCTCGAGAATGAGAAGATGAGTTTTCCATTGATTTAATTCCTGGATCAAAGACTATATCGAATACCCCTTATTGAATGGCCACTGTATAATTAGTATAACTAACGAAATAACTAGAGGAATTGAGTAATGAGGTATTTATTCTCCCTAGTGTTTCTCCATAGGGATCCCATGTTCTTTCTGTTAAAATTAATGATGGATCTATGAGATTATGCATCGACTACAGGGAGATCAATGACATAAAAATAAAGAACAAAAATCCCCAACCTCTCATTGATGATTTATTTGACCAACTACATGGAGCTCAATATTTTCAAATATTGACCTTCGATCTTGATACCATCAGTTGTGTGTGAATAAGGAATACATTCCGAAGACATCATTTTGTACAAGGTACAAGCATTACGAGTTTACGGTAATGACTTTTGGGATGACTAATGAACCCTCTATACTCATGGATCTAATGAATTGTTTTTTCAAGGACTATCTCGATGATTTTTTGGTGGTATTTATTGGTGATATCTTGTTATACTCTAAAATATATGAAGATCATGAAAATAACTTGCAAATTATCTTGAAGACTCTGAGAATACAATAATTATATGGGAATTTTAGAAAATGTGAATTCTAGCTTAAGGAGATTTCTTTTCTTGGCAATATTGTCTCTAAAAATGTAATCTCTGTTGATCCTTCTAAGACCAATGCAATCCATGAACGTCCAGCACTAACGATTATAAATGATGTGTGCAGTTTTATTGGTTTAGCAGGATATTATCACTTTTCGTCCAGAATTTTCCCGATTGGCTAACCCATTAACAAAGCTCACATCTAAGAGGGTCAAGTTTGTGTGGAAAAAAGAGTGTGAATATTGTTTTGGAGAAATGAAGAAAATATTATTCAATGCTCTTATATTGACTCTACCATCAGGGAATGATGGGTTCATTATTTATAGTGATGCATCGATGAAATGACTTGGTTGTGTCCTTATGCAGAATGATAGGTTTATTGCCAATGCATCACGACAGTTGAAAATTCCCAGGAAAAACAGTCCTACTCATGATATCGAGTTAGAAGTTGTGACCATTTCTTTGATGATATTGAGAGACTACCTCAATGGTGAAAAATGTGAGATTTATACTGGTCATAAGAGATTGATGTATTTTTTCTCACAAAAAGAACTCAACATGATGAAAAGAAGATGAATTGAATTACTCATGGATTATGATAGTAAGATACACTACCACTCGGGGAAGGCAAATAAGGTGGCATATGCTTTGAGAATAAAGCATCATGGAGTTTTGAACATTATGATAATTTAAAGGGATCCAATTTTCATGGATCTAGTGAAGATGGACATGGGAATAACCTTGGAAGGTGAAACATCAGCGATTTTTCAAATGGTTGCTAAACCAAATTTACTAGAAAGGATTAAGAGTTCTCAGACTGATGATGATGATTTTGAAAAGATGATTAAAGCTGTGAATGATGGGAGATTGAGATACTTTGTGTATGAAGAATGAATTTTGAAATTCGGGAAGAGGCTTTTTGTTCCCGATATACCTAATTTCAAAAGGGAATTGTTAGATGATGCTCATAGTTCCAATTTTTCTATACACCCTGGGAGCACCAAAATGTATTGATATTTAATAGAACATTTTTGGTGGGACCACATGAAGAGGGATATTGATTATTTTGTGTCAAGATATATAGTTTTTCAGCAAGTGAATGCTAGAAGGCAATAGCCTAGAGGATTCATGAAACCTCTTCCCATTCTTGAGTGTAAATGGGATAATATCACTATGGTATTTGTCATGGGACTACCAAATAATCCTAGAAATAACGATGAAATATGGGTCTTTGTTGACCATCTAACCATTTCAGCACATTTCCAATCAATAAGGGAAGATTTACCACATGAAATCCTAGCAATATTGTATATTAATGATTTTGTGAGACATCATGGAGTACCCCTATCGATTGTTTCGGATCGAGATCCCCGTTTTACTTCGAGATTATGGAAGAGTCATAAGAAGGCCTTGGATACTGAACTACATTTGAGCACTTCTTACCACCCTCAAACAGATGGACAAGCGGAACGGACTATTCAAAACATAGAAGACATGTTGAGATCTTGCTCACTTGACTTTCATTGTAAGTGGGATCATTATTTACCTCTTTTAGAATTTTCGTATAACAATAGCTTCCATTCAAGTATTCAGATGGCACCATATGAAGCATTATACTGAAAGAGATGTCGCACACCAACCTGTTGGGGTGACGTTGGAAAAATAAAACTTGTAGGCCCAGAACTGGTGGAGGAAACGATGGAAAAGTTTATGGTAATCCAATACCACATCAAAGAAGCTCAAAGTAGGCAGAAGAGCTATGCTGACAACCAAAGAAAGGATTTGGAATCTCAGGTGGTAGATTATGTCATCTTTAAGATATGTGCATGGAAGGGAGTTATACGTTTTGGAATAAAATGTAAATTGAGTCCCAGGTGCATTGGTCCTTTCGAAATTCTAGAATGAATAGGGGTTGTATATTACCATTTGGAAATGCTGCCAAATCTCTACAAAGTTCATGATGTGTTCCACGTATCAATGTTAAGAAAACACATTCCTGACCCAATGCATGTACTCACCTATGAGGAATTAGAACTGGAGCACGATCTGTCTTATTATGAAGATCCCATCAGGATTCTTGATACAAGAGAACAAGAGCTAAGAAACCGGATGACTCGTCTGGTAAATGTTCTATGGAGAAACCATAAGATGGAAGAGGAAACATGGGAACCCGAGGAATATATGATAAAGAACCACCTAAGTCATTTTATGCAATAATATTCTTGAAATTTTTTGGATGAAATTATTTGAAGGAGGGGAGAATATAACATCTCATGCTTCCATGGTACGCTTTCCTTTGAATAATACAGCAGCGTGTGTTGTACGCAACTTCGAGTTCGGACACACACCACAACCAATCAAACTTGCCGTTATGAATAGTAATTCCAACTTTTTGAATTTTATAAATATTATCTCTCAAAATGGACTTCATTTTTGGATTCCGAATATCAAAATTAGCCAAGGGTAAAATTTTGGAACTTTTTGGATAACATTTATATTTTGAGGAATAGTGAAAATTACTAAATTTCAATTACAAACAACTTTTTTAATAGAAAACATTAATAGTGATAAATTATGAATTTTAGTGGTTTTAAATTATATTTATAATATATTTTTACCATTTAATACAATGTTTATCATTGGAAATAATTTCACTATTAAATCGGGCATGAACAAGTGTCAATCTTTTGATAGTTATTATCTCTTAAAAACACGATTTTTGTTTTAACAACAGGAATTAATTTTAAAATTATTTCTACATATTCTGAGTTTTGAATTTTTAAAAATGGATTCTATATTTGGAATAATTATTTCCAAACTTTGTAAATAGATAACTTTTATTTTTATAGATTTTGAATAATTACTTCGGTAAATACCATGCTAAAAGTATAAATCCGGTAAATAAGGGTAAGAAAATAATATAATAATAATTATAAATTACCCTAAAACGTGTCCTAACCTAATTGGTTGATACATGTATGACCATGGACATATTTGGGTCGATTTTGGGACCCCATGGTGCCACTTTTAAGCTATAATGACACTTTATATTAATTAAGTTAAAATAAATACAAAAATGACAAAGCATATATCTTTTAGAAAATGAATTTTTACATAGGGTTTTATATGTTGGATTTTAGAAAGTAAATTTTCATTAGAAAGATAAACATATTTCCTACATAATGGTATTTTCTATAATTTTTATACATTTAATTAGTAATGTTATTAATGACACAATAATGATGCAGTATTTTCCTTATTAACGAATGAATCAAATAATTGGTATTATAAATGTTAAAATTATTATAATTTGAAAGTTTTGATGACATCGATGAAATTTATTGCTTAATTTGACATTATATTATTGCTTAAATTATTTTCTTTCGAATTAATAATGTTTTGATAAATTGAAAAAAAATCATTTATTGAGTAGTGTCAAAATTCACATAAAAGAGTTTTTTAAAACAAATATTACATTATTAATTGATATTAAATTAAAAAAAATATAATTATCGGCCAAGAGACTTATATCATGATAGGTGTATCATTTATGGACTACTTGGGGGTCTATTGGATGTATATAGTATGTTTATTAACTATATAATATAAAAATACAAAGGGACATAATAAGTGTTAAACTAATAAACTAATAGTTAAAACTAAAATATAAGGTTAATATAGGGAGCCAAACCTGTCTAAAACCTATTTTTTAGGTGTTTATAGTCCTTTCTCCTCCTTAACCTTTAAATAATCCACTTTTGAGCCATTATAAACTGAATATTAATTTATTATAAAATAATATTTCTAGAATTTCCAAAGGTGCCCCTCACCCCTCTTAAACATCTACTTTCTTTGTTATTTACATTATAATAAAATAACTCATATATCTCCTATATACATTTATATTATTATAAATATGGTACAACCGTATTCTGTATTCTATCCATCCGTTGAATGACATGTCACCATACGTGCATACGTACGGCTTAACGTCTCCATGTCGTGGTGTAATTGTTATTCAATATATTATTATTTAGATGAGTATAATAATGATCTGTAACTCATGTAAATAATAAAGATAACATGATAATTATTCTTTATATATGATATACCATCCAATTATATATTATTTTAACATCAAAACAATGATATTTTCACTCGTGCGTACGTACGGAATACCGTCTCCACGAACGTGATAAGATTCATTCTTCATCGTATCCATTCAAGTATAATTATCATTTGATGATTAAAAATAATGTTTAATGACTTGATATCATTCTTTATATTAATAAGATACATTCTATCCATAACGAACATGGATTATTTAAAAAAACATATACGAGTAAGTTAAAACCTGAAACGACGATAATACAAAGATATTATTAACGAAGCAATGTTAAAAGATCATATATGATATCATATTAATGTATATGATTCCTGTATAATTTAATAACAATTATCACACCATTATACAGGATGTTAACCTACCCCTAACCAAGTAAAATTACATTTTTAGGGTTTATTTCGCTTTCTCTTCCTTATCCGAGGTTATTTATATATAATAATCTACTGAGACTTCTTTATCATCCTCTTCCATGTTTCATAAAAATTTCGTTCAAAAGATTTTTACTATTATATATAATATGGTTTAAATTCAATTATACCATTGTTTGACTTTTTATAAGAGGTTTATGAAGGCATCTTTCAGTTGTTTTCCAAACAATGTCCTTTTTAACCTTTTCGACAGAATTAAGGTAACAATGTTTTTTTATCTTATGCGACGGGTGTTGATATTTTCCGCCATTATAAAATATTCAAAGCTTCCCTTACAAGATTATAAGAAAATTTTCAACGTAAATTTTTATTTTATAATTATGTGACATTTAAATGAATTAAAAAAAGTTTTTTTTCTCAAATAGTTTTGATTTCATCTATGTCCACATCCTATGATGGATTTTAAGCTTATTGGAAGTTGATTTATTATGATGAAAAACTTCAATATTTTCTTGAAGGATTTCGGATATGTCTGACTGTAGATGTGTTATTTTTATACCATTCATGGTTTATAGATTAAGTATTTACATTTTTAATGCTAGTTTTAATACAAATGTTTGTGTTATATTTAAAACTTTTCATATAGGAATGCATTGGACTTAATAATGGATGGGTGGGGACCGCTATAGCTCCTCGATGCGTCAGTAGGTCTCATGAGACAAACTACTGTCTTGGCATAAGGCCTGACAAAATATTATTTTTAGTCTTGGCACGAGGCCTTGACTATGTGGTTTTGATATTCTGGAATTATGCATTCCATCATTATGAAAGTAGTTATTGATATTGAATGTGATTATTTGACTACTATAATATCCATGTGAATAAGTATATGGAATTATTTCATATTATTTGTTCCTTATTATTTGGAAGTTAATGTTTTAAAAGTCATTTGTTTTATTTGTACATTACCAGAAATGTTTATGGTTATTTATGAATGTTTCGGCTATATTGTTATCCTTACTAGGCATTTGATCACACCCCTTTCTACGTTTTATTTTTCCCAGGATGTAAAGAAGTATTTTATGAATGACCAATAGGGATATTATGAGGGGATAATTGTGTGGAATCTGGAGACTATATTGTTTTAGTTTTCATTTTCTGATGTAATGTAGAAATTATGAATGTTTCTAGTTATTCCAAGGCTACTAAACTAATCGGTCTTTCGAGACTTGATCTTCCTTTTGATTATGACAATGTTATGTAATAATGCACTGACTCTGGGTATCTGGGGTCGGGGTGTTACATGAACTAACACATGCATTTCCACCAGAAATTTCATTATCTTTCACTCTGCACTCGACTCATGTATCAAGTAGGTCTGAGTGTTTCTGCCCAAAGCTTTAGCCAAACTACCCCCCTTACCGCTTGTGTATCCCTATTCAAAATCAAATTAAATAATATACTCTACCCATAATTGTTGTTGAAGAAATAAGTCGTGCAGTGAAAAGATATACTTCAATATTTAGTGATTCTTAAAAACTGTAAAATTTTTTCCCAAAAGATAGTTTCCCCTACACTTAAGAGCAAAACCCACTACTTCCAGATTAAGGTCTTTCATAGGGTTATTTCATTCTTGCGTCCTCAAATATCGTGACACATAAGAAAAGACTCTATCACATTTCATATCCACAACTCCTAGTCCAACCGTTGAAGTTTTACAATACACCATGTTCTCCTCACTGAACTCAGGTACAATCATAATTTCATCTGATGTCTTGTGCATCTTCAACTCCTAGAATGAATGTTCGCATTCTTCTTTCGAAGAATAATTATCCATTTATTTTTCAAACCAGTAAATGGTGCTACCATTAATGAAAACACCCAGATAAACCTCATGTAATAACCGTCTATTCCCAAAAAACATCCAACATCAAAAACATTCTTGGGATTCTCCCAATAAATCACTGCATGCACTTTTTCATGGTCCACTTCCACACCTTATTCCAAGATGACGTGCCCCAAAAAGTTTACACTTTCCATCCAAAACTGAAATTTATATAGATTATCATATAGACGATGATCTCTTAGTGTAACCATGATGATTTCAAGAATTTTAACATGACCATCATGAGTCTTCGAGTACATTAAGATGTCTTCCACATGTACCACAAAAAAACTAATTTATGTACAGATGAAGGATTGTGTTCATCAAGGCCATAAACACAACTGGTGCTTTAGTCAACACAAATGTCATTATAAAAAACTCATAAAAGGCATACAGACTCGTGAAAGAAGTTTTGGTTTATCAAAAGTCCAAAAACAAACATGATGATACCCTTATCTCAGATTGATTTATGAGAACAGAATAGCCCCCTTAAGCTGGTCAAACTAATCAGTTATACGCGTAAGAGGATATAGGTTCTTTATAGTTCTTTTATAAAACATCTTGTCATCGACACACAATCATAAAATTTTATCAGCCTTCATTGTAAGTAAAATATGTGATCCTCATGGTGACATACATAGAAAGATATAACCATTCTCCTCTAACTATTATCACTATGTTTTATGATCTTGAAGCTCAGTCGGTTCCATAATATTAGGTGGAATAAATACCATCTCAACAAACCTACATTTTCTCAATAGTGAATTCCAAATCTCCCTCAGGTGGAAAAAATGAAAAGTCTTCTGGATAGACATCCTGAAATTGTTATATACTACTAGAAGGACATCTTTCCTACCAGTCCCATCATCCAAAAAATATTAGAAACTTGGGAAATGATCTCCCCCAGTTATTGAGTAATTGGACTATCTCAACCTGCATTGATATCCCATTCTCCATAGTGAGAATATTGGTCACCATTAGGAGATATAAAAGTAACTCTCTTGCAGTAACAATTTATGTGGGATCAGTATGAGACTAGACATTCCATAATCATAATCGGGTCAAATCCCATTATATCAAGGGAATATGTATCCCAAAAAAATGATACTCTATGATATCTTGTGAACATCCCCTACATAGATAGATATCCATTGTTCATGTTCCCAGTGGTGCATCGATATCCATCAGCATGCATATAGACTCCACCTCCAAGATCAACCCTTTAACAGGGTTATCTAATATGATGGAATGAATGGAAAAAATATCAAACATTGTAGTAGCTAAAGAAGAGTCAACTTGAATAGTACAACTCACTATTTATTGACCAACCTCGGTATCTATAGGTGTAGGATTCACTACATGTAACTGCCATACCCCTCTGCTTTGTGGTTTCATATGACTCCATTGAGTAGAACCACTCTGCTGATATGTGTTCTCAAACCCTGAAGCACCATGTCAACTACCTCTACCACCCCTTCTAGTAGAACACTAGCTGGAAGACCTATATGGTGTAGAAGACCCCCTTCTCTCAGAAGGCATACTCTTTGATCGTCTAGCTACATTTCCAGAACTAGATGCCTCATTCAGGTTCCCTTTGAAATTAGATCCTGATTAACCACTTATGAAAATTTACTTTGCCTCAACATATTCACATGAGACATAATTTTACACTTAATTTCATCCTATAATTTTTTTGATGAAGAAGCCTCATCTAGCACAAAAGTTAGAGAAACACTATAAATATGATAAAAGTTTAGTGTACTCCATTATAGATATGATCCATTTTTATAGATGAATAAAATATAAAGTTGCATCTTTCCTCAGCATGTCATGACAGAAGTGTTCTACAAACTTCTCTAGATAGTCCATCCATAACATCTCGATAGTTTGTTTAGATCATACATGAATGTCCCACCATCACTTCATTGAACCCCACAACATATAACCAACAAACATAACCCTTATCTAAGGCACAATATCTAAATGGTCATGTATCATCTCTATGGATTAGTTCCTAAATTCAGATCCCTCAGGTCCACCATATCCAGTAAAATTAGGATGGTGCTGCAACTGAAACTCCCTTGTCAACTCAGACATTCTTTTATGAACCCAACCTGGGACACTCGCCATAAACTGCATGAAATGGTAAATGTTCCCTCAAAATGATCTCCTTATTCTATGATTTCGCCAATTGTGCCTCAAGCTCCCTATCTGAAAGTTCATTCTTAGCCACACCCCTTGGTCTCTCCCTCAACATGAGTCGTGGATGCATACCCCTACAAAGCCAAAAATAAGCCATCGGTATCATAATACAACCTTATAACAATTATGTAAGGCATGAAATGAAGAATGAATGTTTCAAAATGTGATTTCTTCCTTCTCTCACAACATAGTCAACACAATGGGCTTATCACTACATTTAACCATCTATCACCTAGGTATTTTTTAACAAGGTTACATTAATTCTCATTTATTAACCAATCATTAATTAATCACATTATCTCATATTAATTAATTAAACAATTAATTAATTAATCATTACCATTTTATCAATAACAGATCTTATTAGACACACATTTATTCTCATTTTGTATCATTATTCCACTCTCACAATAAGGAAAATAGTTCATCTTCAATATTTTACCCATAACACGTTTTCCAACGAGTTCCTATAATGATTCATGTCATAACAACCATGAGTGCCTAGAATGATGCATGAAGACTCAACTATCATGCATCTTTATGCGATGAATCAAATTTCAACAAATGTCCAAACAAATATCACATTACACCACAAATTTATCCGCCAAGGTTAAATTATATACAACTGTTACAAAAAATAGAAATCACAATTATCTGACCTTGTGTAATATTATTTTACCACATACATGGGTTTTCTACTCCCATGCACGATCTCATTACAAACACTTGAATATTCCTAGTCTTTTATAAAACTACCCCAAAATAGTATGCCAAAAGAGGAAAAAAGAAAATAAAACCCATGTGATACCACTTTTTGACGTCCTGACCTGAGTTCCACTGAACAGTGCCCCATGCCGGGTAGCCACATGCCCTCAAGCACACCTCCCCACACAAAAAAGGGTGTCGACTAGTAGTAAGGGATTGGTAAGTCATTCTTGGGGAGAATATACCCTTTTTTCAGAACAAAACACAAGAGAAAACAAATAACTATATCCAAGTACAGAATTGTATATAAACTTCCAGAACTAATCCATTTCATTTTTTAAATAAAATATTGAAAATACCATACTCAGCTGAAATGTAAAGCATGCCATGCTAATTCAAATGACATGTATCTACAATGAAACTAAATGTAAAGTCACAATTATTCCAAAATGGGTCTTGAACCACGTCTGTTTCCCTCTCCCATTGTACCATCACAAACTGAAACTTTCCCGGGGAATTTCAATTATCATGTCCTACAATATCAATGTTTTCTCGTGTTCCTACCAGGATGCCTGAATAGGGTGTGAGTACAACTCATTACACCAATAAAAATGATATCTAAAATGAGTCCACATAAATGATAGATCATGAAAATTTATGAAGAAATAAATTCAATTCACAATTTAAACTATTATCACATTTTCATTTAATCATTAATCATCACTTTAAGTCAATTTCAATTCATGTATCCCATTTTGATCATCATTAATTATCATCATTAATCATTTGGTGTTGGTTTTCAAGCGTATCAAACAAATTATATGTTGAATCATCATTCATTATTATCATTTATCATTTGTTTTATGTCATCATTATTAGCACCACAAATCTCATTGAGTGAAGGTCATCATTCCTAGTGCTCTTTTCTCATTCGGTGCATGTCTTTGTGCCTATCACCCCATAATATCAGGCTTGGATAACAATTGGAGAGGTACTCCATGTCCAAGTCCCAACATCTAATCAGTCTACGACACCATGACTAGCACAAAAAAATATCATACATTTAATTGTTCGTTAATTAATAATAATTTTCAATATTATTACTTTATTAATCATATGATTAGTTAAACATTTCAATGTCTATTAGTTAATTCAAAAAATTAACTAAGCATACAACCCAATAATTTATTCATCAATTAATTAATCAATCAACCAAATTCACTTCCCATAAATTATTCGGCATAATTAATTATTCATTCAAAAACCCAACAATTCATAATTATTTCTCCCAATTAGTTATCTTTGATCACATAATGATACATATTTTATTCCTGTAATTAATTATATTTCATAAACATCATGGCACATAATTAATTCTCACAATTAATTATCACACATAGCCAATATATTTCCATAAATAATCCCCCCCGACAAATTATCATTTTATTAAAATTCAATATCTCAAAACTCTACATCAACCAAAAATAAATCATGAAAACAAATATCAATTTTGGCGACCTCCTTTGTTTGTTTAGTGATCAATTATCTATTAACCACCATGGAAAATGTCATGTCAAATCCATATTCCTTGTTACACATAATTATAAATTCAATTATCAATGGAATCTAGATAATTGATAAACTAACACATGTATCGTAAATCATGAATATTGGAGTGTGATTTAGACCACCTGCCTCAGTTTATTGATTAAAGATAGCTCAATGGAAATCCCAAAAATCTGTGCGGCGTAATGCTGTGGATCATGCTGTGGATCTAAATACCTATCAAAAAATTATGATCAAAGGAATCAAGATCTTGAAAAAACATGATCTAGACACAGAATCCTAGACCAAGATCTCATCACATAGTTTTAGATCCATGGAAATAGTGAAGATCCTTGATGAAAAAGGTAATGGATGTATATAAAATGAATGAAATAGGAAATGTGTTGAAATCCACTTATATGGGAGGAGGGTTGATATTAAATCTGTGCTTTCAATCTCGAAAAACTGTGTTTGGATCACCTTGGAATCCCACTAGAAGGCTTTGGGAACACCTAGAAATTGTCAATCTCAAACCAATGTTTAAATATGGGAGTCTCAGAAGGATCAGGTTATTTTAAAAATGATTTTTGAAAATTAATATCCATGGTCACTATTTCATTGGAAGAGGCGCACAGTTAGGAATATCGTCTGCCAACCGTGCAGACCTCTCTATCTAGGTTTGCACGGTTGGTACGATTTTGTTGCACAGTTTGTCAAACCATTTGAAAACCATTCACATCCAACTATCCTTTATTTTTCCATTAAAATTCAAAAAAATTCAACTCATGTATCTAATCTAAATTAATGGTACTTAAAAAACAAAAAAGTGACTAAAAATGTGCCAGAGATGACTCCAGGAAAGGCCGGGATCTTACAGATAAAGATCAAAATATTTTGTAATATTGTAAAATTTCAGTGACTGATTGTAACGTCCTTGGTAAATAAAGAACACAAATTTTTCATATTTATTAATATTTGAGTACAAAATTTTAATTCTACTTTAAAGAGGATGATATGTTTGATGGCGTACCTAATACGCAACAATGAGTTTTTTTGAAATCTTACGTTGCACACTAATAATATAATATTATTAGTTTTAATGTTAGTTAAAACCAAGCTATTTAAATGGTGGGAATGAGAAGAAATAACTATGAAATAATTTTATTTGTTTGTTATTTTTTTACATTTATCTAATAAAAGTTATAGGATTAAAATGTGAATGAACATAATTTTAAACATAATTTACATTAGAAGGTTGATTTACTGTCTTTTAATGGATAATACAATTTAAATATAGATTTAGACAAATTTATATATTTTATTTGAAAAAATATAATTCTTTTTTAGAATCGTAACATCAAATTTTACATTGGGAAAATTTTTAGAGTTTTTCTGATAAGATTCATTTTTTATAAATAGTGAAAAATGTTGAATTTTAATTCAAAGGTGCCTTTTAATCTAATTTATTTATATTGCTATATTATAATTTTAATAATTTTTTAAAATTTAATTATATTATATCGTTACCATTTAATCCAATGTTGGTCAATCAAATTAGTCTCACTTTGAAAGTGGGCATAAACAAGTGTCAAACTTTTGATAGATATTGTTTCATAAAAACACACTATATGTTATGATAACAAGAATTAATTTTAAATTAATAAATTAATATTTTATGTTATTAATTTGTAAAAATAGACGTCATTTTTTAATTTGGAATATCATATATATCTTAGGCTTAATTTTTTGTAGTTTTCTGAAAAACTTCAATTTTGGCTGAATAGTGAAGCGAGTAAGTAGTAGTAAAAAACTAGAATATTTCATTTAAATAAAATGTTACCACTTCTATGGATTGAATTTTTAAATTCTTACATTCATCATTTTTATTAGTATGTCATATTTGGTTCAATATAATGATAATAGTAATTTGTGAACAGTAACTTTTGACTTTAATTTAACGTGGTTGAGGTAAATACAGTAATATAAGGTAAAAAGAATTTAATAATAATCCCAAATTACATTAACACTAGTCATAATCTTTTTGTATTATTCATGAATGACCATGGGAATCCATGGGTCAACTTTGGGGCCCCATGGAGCCACATAGTAGTTATAATGACACTTTAATTTAATTAACATAAATTAATGGCAAAATGGACACAATCAAATACCTTTTAGTAAATTAATTTTTACATAGGGTTATATAAGTATTCATTTAGTCTATAAATATTAAGTAGAAATATAAAATGATTTCATACATCATGGTATATTTTAATAATTTTAGACATCAAATAAATAAAATTATTTATGACACAAATATGATGTAGTATTTACCTCATTGATAAACGATTTAAATAAATTATTATATAAATATTAAAATAACATAAAAAATCTATCTTATTGTATATTGGATGATTTTATTTTTACCATGAGTCATCTTATATTTGTCTTTAATGAGATTTGGACCATTGGAAACCAAAAATCGTTATATAATAAAATAATATTATCATAATTTCCTAAAGAGCCCCTCCTTCCCCTTATAAAAACAACTCACATCTAACTCATTCCTCAAAAATATCAAGCCCCTTGGCATGTATAACCCCTTAAAAAATATTCTATAATGTTCTCTCTCTTCCCCCTAGATGCTTTACCTTAGACAGAAGTCTCTTCAGAAAGTCATTTTGGTTTCAACCAACGAGAGTTACCCAAATTAAAAGTAATAGTTTCTCTTAACTTCTTTTCTTTTATTTTACATTAACAACCACAAAAATCTTTTTATTTCTTTCTTTTAAAACAACACCATTATCTTCAATATAATATGATTTTGTTAAAAGAAGTATTTGGACTACACTTACACACACCTCCATCTAATGTATAAGAACTTACGGTTTCTGTGTGATGAAAAACTAATGCCTCACAAAACGATGATTGTCTAATTATCTCCAACCATGTCATATGGTTTCCAGTATTATGACACTGTATTTATATATGATATATATAATGATTATGTTTTCTTTAAACTTATGTATTTATAATTTATGGCATACATTTTGGGTTTCCATTATGAGTAAACGAGATAATTTCATTTGAGGAATTGCGGACTATCGCCCCCTCAATGAGATATGACTCGTTCATACCATACCTAGGACATATAAAGGATGGGGTTATAGAAATTATATATGATATTATACTTTAATTATAATATAACTATTTATCATTATGTTTTCATTCAATTAAAATATGAAATAGAAATTAAAGAGGCGTCCATGTTTACGTACGACTTTCTATCTCCATGAACGGTGAATTTCATTTCGTAAATCCAAATGTTATGTAATATTATTAATAAATTTATGTACTAGATATATATGATATATATGATATCTAAATAATGAATATAATTCTTTATATGTTGATATTTTTTCTATGTGAACAACACATATTAATAAGAAGCCCATTTTTTACTCAAGTACCAAATATGACAAAAATGTTATTAACTTAAATGATTACATAATGTTTATAACATGGTAATAAGTTATATAAAAGGAATAATACAATTGAAAGGGTTTTTTATCTAGTATAATTTTACTTTAGTTTATTATTCAGTAAGAACAAAGCATAAATGAGTCAAGTCGTTCACGAGGTAAGTGATTTCTTATCTCACTTTTAATTCTACAAGATTTTCATTATTCACCACTAATTTATTTCATGTGGTATATTGTTTAAATTAATTATATATATATAATAATAATCATATTTATATTCATATTATTCTCTAAATCATTCGTTGGTTGTTAATATTTGGTCATATGACTCGATTTATTACAACGTGGTAAGGGATTTTCATCTAACTTGTTATTCTCGTGAGATTCAGGCTATATTATCCACTATATCCATTTGTGTGGTATATATACTGCCCATTATTGTATTAATTGTGTAATATAATTCAATATATGGGTATTTAAATCATCATTTTATGATCCTTCTTTAATGGGTTGTATATTTCCTATGTTACCAAATTAGGAAGGGAACCTTTTAACCCAATTTTCATTCCATGGGTTAATCTTCTAATTCATAATTTTGTAATGCTATGATTATGTTTTGAATCCCTATTTATTTATTTATTTTTTAATATACACTCCATTTTGTGGATATACTTTTTATAAACATAATCAATCCATTTATAAATTCTTAAGTCATCGATATGAACTTCATAAGATCAATTTTAACTCAATTTACATTCATTGAGTTAAACATACAAGTAATTTGGTTTGTATTAAAAAGAAAATATCCGTACTTATTATGATTTATTTACAATGAATGTCCATTTATATTTATTTTATTTTTATTTGTCACTACTTATTATGTAATTGATTTATACTAAATCTAAGGATGCATTTTTTGTATGTGATTTCTTCTCAATTTACATTTCATTGAGACATCATTGTCATTATGCACCAATTCACTTTTATACGATGTATATACTGTAATTTGGCATATTATATCATTATTTCATTTATTATCATGATAATATTATTTTTTGATCAATTTTTATTCCTCAATTATTGTACTCAAGCATCTCTCATTTTGTTAAAAACTCTTTAACTAAAATATCATTCTAAAGGTTTTAAATATTTATTCTTCTAAATATTTCTCAGTATTGTCCATGTTTTTAAAGGTTTTTTTTGGATTTTTTATATGGACATTTAATTTGTCAAATGATAACTCATTTAATATATTAAAATTTGTATGGAAAACATTGATTTAAAAAACTATTTATTAAATGTTTTAGATGGTTATGAAAAAGATTTGATAAAGCATTGTTTATTTAGATATCATGATTTGATATATTGATATTGGAATGTGTCAATTTTATCTTTCCTTTATGATTGTGTTTTGTGTAATTAACATGTTATGGTTATTGGAAATTGTTTAAGTATACGGGTGGTTCTGTGATAAACCTAGGGTGGTAGAGCACGAGATAGCTCTCTAATGCATTTGGTAACGTGACAGAGGTAAATATTTTTGTTTATCATAAGAGATTTTGGGAATATACTATAATGGGAATTCCAAATACAATTCCCTTTGTAGTTGTGATATCTAAAATGTATGTATTTTATGAATTCTATATATTACATTTATGATTTATGATTGGTGTGTGTTATACAAAAATATTATGATTTCATAATATATTTTATGATTGAAAATTACAGTTTCATTGATTTGTATGTAATGATGGGATAATGTTTTTATTCCTTATTTTAAAACATTTACTAATCATTTTATGCCCATCCAAAGTTTCTGAAATTTCATCCACATGGAAAAAATATCAATAGTGTCAAGGATGGGATCAAGGAAAAGTCATGCGGTCTAAAACAAGGAACTAGACATTTTTCTTTTTAAGAGTTTTTATTTATAAATAAATGGAAACTGAGTAGTAGTGTGTACATGTAATTTTCAATTTGATATATATTAGTTATGGACTAATTCTCTAATACTCTAAACATGAAAGGATCCTCAATGTGAATTATTAATTTAATTTAGGTGTATGTAATGTTTATGTATGGGTCCTTACAGTTGGTATCAGAGATTAGTTTAGACCACTTTAGGGATTATGAGTTATCATTAGATAGATGGTTAGTATCAATGTCTATTATTTACATTAAATAATTGTTTTATAAATTTTTCATATAATGGTATGTTAGTTACAAATGGTAGTAGGATGATCTCAAAAGACATTCCTATCTCTTCATAATGGCTTGATTGCATTAATTATAGCAAAGTCATGTTCAGATCATTGTGAAACATTTTCTAGCAAACAATTCACTTGCAAGCAGCTATTTGATATATAAAACACCTCCACTATTCCTCCTTGTCATCATGTATCATGGTTTTTATTTAAACAAATCCTATTTTCACAATAATCTCATATTTTCTATAAAGGTAAATATTATCAAGGGATTTTCATATATTTTAACTTCTCACAAGATTTTGAAACATATAATGTTTTTGAAAAAGGTGATGAAGAAGGATACCCTTGAAAAACCTATTTATATTTACTTTTAAAATATATTCTCTCAGAACATACCAATTGTATTATAAAAGGATTATTAATTGAATGTTTCAACTCAAATTCGGTCTGACTGTTTTATAGAACTCATGTTTTATCCGATGATTTGAAATTATATGTCATACATGATTATTTTTCAAAATATTTTTTCTGTGAACACCCATATAACCCATGTTGTGCAAGGATTATTTAATTGAATGAGGAAAATTATTTTGACGTATCATTAAATCAATGTTGCAATGCATGCACCATCAATATAGGTGAACAAGATGACAATGAAACCAAATGGACACCATGATCAAGGTATAATATTTTTCATTTTGGGGATCATTTTATTTTATCATATGGTTGTGAAATAATAAAATAACAATATATATATGAATTTAATAGTTAATATGTTGAGATCATAAAAAATTGGGATGAAAATGAAAGGTATAAAGAAACCATTGAGGTTAAAATATGTTATGGTTATTTTTGAGTTTTATGAAAAGGACATCTTGTAGGATGGGTGAAAACTCGTCGCATCTGGAAAGGCCAGAGGAATCGAACCCACAACCGAATGGTGAAAAGGGTGCATCACCTACCACTTGCCTACTTGAAGTCCATGGTTAGTATAAATTATTATTTTAGGAAAATGATTTTATGGAACAAAGAAAATTTGATTTTGGAAACTTATGTATTATCAAATGGATATAATTAGTATAAGAAAATGATTTAGTGATTACGTGACAAGGGATATTGTGGAAGACGTTCTCACTTTTGACAAAACACTATATCCCAATGGAAGATAGACTAATATTGTATCACAATAGTGAAATAATAATTGAAATTTTAGTTTTGAAGAATCTATGTTTTTATTTTGAATATATGACGATTTTCTTTATTTATGAAAATGATTAACATATAATAGAGAATATGTGATTAGCTTAATTACATTTAAATATGAGAGTTTATGTCAAACTAATGTTATTTTGAGTTAAATGTTAATATTTATCTTCCATGACTATCTAATTAAATCCTTATGGGATTTGGGTTTCAATTTTTTATTTGATTAATTTTGAAGAATTTTATGTAAATTTTTTTATTTAATAGTTTTGGATGAACATTGGGTATTGTTTGTCAAATTATGGAGATTAATATTAGCATTATATTTTGTAAAATATTATACTTTCTGGGTATTATCTGATCTCTCACTAACCATTTTGGTTTTAGTTTATTTATAATGACAATGGAAATATATAGTTCTTCTTTTGTGGATTATGGGATTCGAAAGATGATTATTCTTGTGCTATTGATGTGACCAAGTGTTATTGAATTCACATTGTACAGGGAAAAGATTTTTTTGGTAGAAACTTATTAATGGATGAAACTGTACATGAAGGTATGTATATTTTCTTTTGTTCTTCTTCATTATAGTAATTGAATTCCTCAAAATTATGAAATGTAATGTATAACATAATCATTTCTGGTTTATGTTTCCTACTGAGTAATCAACGACCGTTTAAAAAAATATAATTTTTTTATTTTTTGGAGGTTAACATTCCTCTAATCATTTATCTATCACTCTACATCGGAACATGACTGTTTTTTTGCTCTTCCATATCCATGTTTTCCTACATAAAATACAAGTATAGGTTATCTCGGTGACCTTTGTACATTTCTTTCTTTATTATAAATTGATAGTTTTACTGACTCTTTTCTGATGTAGGACATTAAATGGAGTTTCCAAGCCAAATTTAAAAAATGCGAGGATGCAATTCCTAACTGGGGGGAAGGATGTAACATCCCAGGTAAATAAAAAACACAAAAATTTTCGTATTTATTAATATTTGTCAACTAAATATTAATTATACTCTACTGAGGACACTATATTCTATGGCGTACCTTATACGTAGCAATGAGATTCTTTGAAATCTTATAATCCACACTAATAATAAAATTATATTATTTTTAATTGTTGTTTAAACGAAGTCTTTGTAATTGCGGGAAAGAATAGAATAAGCTAATATATTATTTAATATGTTTGTTAAATGTATTTACATTTATCTAACAAAATTTAGAGGCTTAAAATGTGAATGAATCTATTTTTAAAAATAATTTACTTTAAAAGGATGATTTTCCACCTTTTAAGGAATAACCCTATATAAATCTAGTTTTGGTCACTTTTCTATGTTCCATTTGACATAATAAAATTCTTCTTAAGAATCATGACATCAATATTTACTTTGGTTAAATTTTTGGTATTTTTCTAATAAAATTCATTTTTAATGAATAGTGAATATTATTGCATCTTATTTCCAAATATCCTTTTAATATAATTTGTTTATGTTGTTATATTATCTTATTAATTGTTTTTAACTTTTAATTAGATTATATTTTTAACATTTTATCCAATTTTGGTCATTGGAAGTTATTTAACATTGAAATTGGTCATAAAAAAGTGTCAATCATTTGATAAATATTGGATCAAAAAAACATGCTATTTGTTTTGATAAGTAGATTTAATTGTAAATTAATTGTTAAAATGTATATGTTTTGAATTTTGTAAAATATACATCATTTTTTAATTCAGATTATCAATTATTACTTAGGATGAATTTTTGGTAGTTTTATTAAAAACATCAATTTTTGAAGAATAGTGAAACCAGTATATAGTTGTTAAAAATAGAAATTTTCATTTAAATAAAATTTTAATGATTGTGTGGATTGAATTTTGAATATCTGAAAAACCTGGTTGTTATTATTATGTAAAATTTTGTTCAATAATATTAAAATATTTTTGGGTTAACAGTATCTTATGACTTTTATTTAATGCAGTTAAAGGTAAATTGGATAATTCAACTTAAAAATATTATTATAATAACAGAAATTACATTAAAACTTGTTCTAAACTTATTTTATGAGTCATTATTGACAAGGGGAATCCTAGGGTAAACATTGGGACCCCATTGAGCCTCATGGTAGTGAAAATGTCACATTTTTTTAATTAACTTCAATTAAAAGCCAAAATGACAAAAAGAACTTTTTTACTAAATTAATTATTATATGGGTTTATTTATGTTATCATTATGGATATAAATATTCATCGGAAAACTAAAAGTACTTTATACATCATTGTATTTTTTCATAATTTTTAGATATGAAATAAATATAATTATTTATGACACAAAAATGATGCAGTATTAACGTCATTGATAAATGATTTAAAAAAATAAGATTATAAAAATTAACACAACATACAAAACCTTTCCAATTAATATTTGATGTATTTTTTTATACAGAGAGCCATCTTATATTTGGAATTAATTATTTTTGGACCTTTAAAACCCAAAAATCAATATATAATAAAATAATATTTCCCCACATTCCTAAAGAGCCCCTCCCCCCCTTATAAAAAATCCATCACTTCTAACTCATTCCTAACACATATCATGAACCAAGGCTCATCCAATACCTACCCAAATAATCTCTCATGATCCCACTCATCCACGTAGTAGCCATACCTTAGGCATACGTCACTTGAAGAAGTCTTTCTGGTTTAAACCAAAGGAAATTACCCAAATTAAAGGTAACAGTTTATCTTAACTTCTTTTTGATTATTTTACTACTAAAACACAAAAACTCTTTTTATTCCTTTCTTTTATAAGAAAAAAAAGTATCCTAAGTATTCTAGGATGCTTTTATCAAAAGTATTATAACTAAATTTAAACACACCCTTATCTAATTGGTAAAGAACATAGAGTTTCTATGGATGGAAAACTAACGCCTCACCACACGATGATTATTCAATTATATCATACCACCTCATATGGTAGACATTATGATGAAATTGTATTTATATATGATATATATTTTGTTTATGTATTCTTTATTTTTATTTATTTTTAATTTATTTCATACCTTTATGGTTTTCATTATCAGTAAAATTGATAATTTCATTTGAGGAAGTGCAGACTACCACCCTCTCAAAGTTATATTACTCATTCATACCATAGGAGGTGCATATAAAAGATGTATTTATTGAAATTTTATATGAATTATACCAGAATTACAACAAAACTGTGTAACATTGTGTTTTTTTCAATTAAAATACAAAATAGAAATGAATGTCGTGTTCAAGCATACGTATGGCTTATCGTCACCATTAACGGTGCATTTCATTTCATAACTCCAAATGTTATGTAATATTTTAATACATATATATACTATATATATATATATATGATATATATGATATCTAAATCATTAATATAATTTTTTATATAAATAACTTTTTACTATGTGACCAACTTGTAATTATAAGATGTCCATTTTTTGACTCAAGTACCAAATATCGATAAAACGAATGTTATTAACATAAATGATGACATAATGATTATAACATGGTTATAACTGATATAAAAGCAATAACAATCATGAAAAATGTTCATATGAAAGTTTAAATTTACGTTATAATATTATTCACGAAGGAAAACGAACAAACGTGTCAAGTTGAACATGAGGTAAGGGATTTATTTTCTCATTGTTAATTCTGTGAGATTTCTGTTGTTCACCCCTAATTTATTGATTGTGGTGTATTATGTACTTACATTATATATATATATAATAAGGATAATATTTAAATTCATGTTATTCTATGAAGAATTTGCAGGTTGTTAACTTTTGGTCATAAGACTCGATTTATTACATCGTGGTAAGGGTTTGCATTTATCCACATGAGATTCATTCTATATTTTCCACTATTTCCTTTTATGTGGTGTATGTACTTCCTACTACTATATTAATTTTTTAATATACTTCAATTTATGTGTTTTAACATCTTCATTTTATGAACTGTCTTTCATGGGATGTATATTTTGTATGTTGCCAAATCGGTAAGGGAACCTTTTAACAAAAATTCCATTCTGTAGGTTAATCTTCCAATTCATAATTATGTCATGAAATGATTATTGGATGAACCACTATTAATTTATTTATGATCTAATTTCCACTCCATTTTGTGTGGATATACTTTTGATACATAAAATCACTCAATTGATAAATTCTCATTTCATCAATATGAACTTGTTAAGAGTAATTTTACGTCAATTTCCATTCATTGAGTTAAACATACAAGTCATTGATTTTTTCTTAAAAGGATCATGTGTCAATTTTCTATGATTGATTAAAACTGAATATGAAATCATACTGAGTGTATTTATATTTGTCACACATTATTATGTAATTGATTTATCCTTAATCTAAGGATGCAGTTTTTGTATGGGATTTTTTATCAATTTAGATTTCATTGAGACATCATTGTCGTTATGTACCAATTCACTTTTATACAATGTATGTACTATCCT
This sequence comes from Viscum album, assembly GCA_963277665.1. Lineage (NCBI taxonomy): Eukaryota > Viridiplantae > Streptophyta > Magnoliopsida > Santalales > Viscaceae > Viscum > Viscum album. Next base: position 475,089,550 of record OY728147.1, on the reverse strand, counting down.
TTGGAATATTATATCATGAATCCCCTTATTATCATGATATTATTAACTTCTGATTAAATGTTATTCCTCAATAATTGTATTTAAGTGTCTCTCATTTTTTTAAAAACTCTTTAACTAAAATATCATTTTAAATGTTTAAAATATTAATTCTTATAAATATTTATCGATAATGTCCATGTTTTAAAAAATGATTTGTAGGATTTATTTATATAGAAATTATTTTATTCAAATGTTATTTTAATTTAATGTCTCAATGTTGTATGGGACACTTTGATTCAAATATATCATTAGTAAAAGTTTTAAATGGTTTTGAAAATGATTTGATAAAGAATTGTTTATTTCAGTATATTGATTTGATATATTGTGATTGGAATGTGGATGTTTTATCTTTACATTATGATTGTGCTATGTGTCATGAATATTTTATGGTCATGGGGCATTTTTAACATATACGGGTGGTTCCGTGATAGCCCTAGGGAGGATGAGACAGAGATAGCTGTCCAATGCATTGGGTAACGTGACAAAGGTAAATGTTCATGCTTATACTAAGAGATTTAGAAAATATATTGTGATGGGTATTCCAAATGAAACTCCATATATATTTGTGATATCTACAATTTATGTATGTTATGAATTCCACATGTTACCATTATGATTTATTATTTTTGTGTGTTATTCAAAAATTTTACGATCTCGTAAGGTATATTACGATTGAAAAGTCTAGTTTCATTGATTTGAATTTAAAGATTGTCTAATGTATTCCTTATTTATTTTATAACCCTTACAGATGTTTTTATGCTCATCCCATGTTTTTGAAATGTTTTCCATATGACTTAAGGATGAATAGCATCAAAGATGGGATCAATGAAAATTCATGTTGTCTAAAACATGGAACTAGAAATGATTCTTTTTAAGAGTTTTTATTTTATAAAAAAATGGATACTGATTAGTAGTGTGTACATGTAACTTTCAAGTTGATATGTAATAGTTATGGCCTAATTCAATAAAACTCTAAACCTGAAATGATCCTCAATGTGAATTATTCATTTGATTTAGGATTAGATAATATTTACGGATGGGTCCTTATAATAATTATATTGAAATATAATAAGTTTTAAGATAATTTCTAATTAACACATTACTTATATTTTATCACCTCTTCTAATAGGATTTTATACAATAAAGGACTTTTCAAAGAACTTTTTAATTTTCACGACCCCTCCCACCAAAGATGCCCCTCCTGAGCTTGAAATGGAGAAAGGGAGATAATGACCCCCCGAGTCCAGCCTCTAGTAGGCCCCGGGGTGTCGACTAGCACCAAGGGTATGAGTTATTACAAATATGGGATGAATTACCCTTTTTTATTATTTAATATTAAGAAATAGGATGAGTCAAAAACCAAAATAAAAAGAGAACATGTAAATGGAAATAAACCCAAACCAATCCCACATGCATGTTTAAACAATTATGAATCAATGTACAAGTAAAAGAATGATCAGAAGTACAATACCAAAAGAAACAAGAGTACAAGAACTGAAACAACTCCATCTATCCTAACTAGTAGGGTCCCGCACAGCCATGGTAGTCCTCCTGGAAACCTGAAAGTAAACATAGGGTGAGCATACAAGTATACACAGTAAGGAAACATAATGCTCTCGTGAAAAAGTGGGGAGACATCCTAATGTCCCATGAGAACAACAGAAGAAACCTAAAGCTAACAAATAATTCTATCCACCCAATATCACCAGCCACACTCACCAAAAACACAAAACAAAATATAGTAGAAGTATATATGAACAAGAGTATTGGGTACCCCTCACCATTTCCCACTAGCTAGCTGCTCTTCCTAACGGTGAACGTCCTAACACTACCACACTCTTTTCACCCACACACACCTGGACCACACAACCACGTATCTCGCCCGCACACACCTAGGCCTCAGAACCACATATCCCGCACGCACACACCTGGCCCTCACAACCACGTATCCCGCCCGCACACACCTAGGCCTCATCCCGATGATTCTTGGGAATTAGTAAAACCAGTCAGAAGAGTCTTGGGATAAAACCACCTCAATCAAAACCAACTAGAAGATTATTTGGTGTAAGGTCACCTCAATCCATCACAGCCTATAGAAGAATGAGTAGGAAGGAGCTAGTAACTAAGTGGAAAACACCCTCTCCCAAGAAATGGTATTGTTCAGCACTAAGTGCTCAACATGGGTGGGGTGTGACAAAACCCAAAGATACAGATGTATATATATATACCAAACACTCAGCCCGACCTATGGCTTCTAAATAGAGATCTGTGCATGTGCCTCAGCACTACTACTGCGAAGCAAGCATACAACAAACAACCCCAACCCCATTTTTGTTTTCATGTTTCAACAGAATCAGTGTATTAGTTCTTTAACTATTGGGAAACTATCCTCAACCAACCACATCAGTCGTTTGTGAAACATATCCCTACCATCCACAAATAATGTGTGGAAATCACAAGCAAGCCAACCAATACCATTATTATTAACCAACCAACCCCATTGATTATTATTCCCATTCCATTACCATTCCCCACCATTCATTAACTCTTCCATTTTCATTTATTATTCACAACCCATAGTTCGATCACATTCAAACCCATCACTGCAGCCCTGCTTCCAACCACCATAACCAAAAACACACCAAAACTCATACATCATCATCCCTTGATACCATTTATCATAGCCTCGCTTCTTATCACCAACATAGAATCCACACCAACCCACAAACAAGCCAACCAGAACCCCGCTTTTCACCCGGTCCACAGCTACCCACAAAACACCCCCATCAAAAAATTAAAGCCCAAACACTAGCCACATGGTTATTATTTCAGTTTTGTTCAACTGCGGTGATCACACAAGGATTCCAGATTTTCAATTAAATCAACCAACATTACATGATAAACCAATTTCCACATTCCACAAAATTTCCATCCATAACAGTCTAGAAAGATAGGGAATCATTTAATTTGGCATGCAAAGGCCCCCAACGACCGTGATTTTCAATAGGCATAATCCAATTCAATTAACAACATAATATCACAGGATGAAAATAATATAACTCTATTCACAACATCCCAACCCCGTTATATAATCCATTAATTATCATTATTAAAACGGTTCAAATGTGTTATACTTATGGAAGTGGACACCCACCCCACATGATGCAAAAATTAGTTGGACGAAGTTATGATCCCTACCTCAACAGGTTCTGACCACAACGCTCCCCTGGATCAACTTTAGAAGATGTCCATCAGCATCCGTTGCTTTTGAAAAAACATAGAATAACCTCCTCGGCTGGAGGATGGGAAAGCAAATCATAAAGGGAAAGCAACATATCCAAGATCAGAAGTCTCGCCTCGTCGTTACGATCCTGTGGCCGCTGACGGATCGTGAATCGTAGCTCAGACGAAGAACTTATTGATGAAAGGAGCCTTGGAGTGTCTGGAGAGAGCTCTGCTCGAAGGAGAGGGGGTGATAGGAGTGCTTTGTAAATGAGGAGAGGACCCCTCCTTTTATAGGAGAGAAAAACTAAATTACAAGGCGTGTACTTTTTATTAAACGGCCTATACTATGCCATTTCACACGATCACCACACAGCGTCCAACACAGCCTTCAATGCGGCACGCGGCCGATGACTTTTCAACATACTATTTGAGGGTAACACATTTGTGGGGAGGAACTACACGATGTGTACTCATTTATTTCACACGGAAAGGACCCAGCTTTAACATGTCACACATTCGTTGACTGTTCGACACATGGTTTGAGGGTAATGCATACGTAGGGAGGAACTACACGGCATTTAGTATTGGCTACACGGTGTGTACTCATCTATTTCAAATAGAAAAGAAACGGCTTCATCACGGGGTATACCCGGTAAGGTGGTACACGACGTTTACTCACACTACATGACGTGTAGTTACAAAATTCTAAAAAGTGTCAGAAAATTCCCTTCTACCCTCTAGAACACTTCATCACCCTCTTTTCGAAAAAGGAAAGGGCCGGTGAGATTCGGGCCATTACATCACATACCTCTTAAAGCATTATCATCCCTGAGAATTCCAAATCAACCTAGATGAACCCAAAAAGATACTTCTTAGGGCCCTCGTTATAACAGGAACCCAACCAAAAACCATAATCATAGGTGTAAGGAATTCCTTCTCCAATGTCAAGATATTATCCACTTTAGGTGGCACTGACTCAACTTCACGGGTTTAATCGCATCTATCTTAATGCATCTCGATTAAGGATCAGGTCTTCCCACTTCCATATATTTGTATTTTCCATCTTACACTGCCCCCATCACCGTACAACCAACACACTTCCCGAACACCAGGTTTGGGGAAATTCCTTCTCCGATATCTAGATATTATCCGCTTTAGGTTGCACTGACTCGCCCACACAGGTTCAATCGCATCTGCATTAATTCTTCTTGATTATGGATCAGGTTTTTCCCTTCACCGCACATCTAGACATGTTGCACACTTATAGAGGACACGGAATCAATAGTCTTACAACCAAAAATCCAAGAATTCCATATCGAAATGGTAAAAATTATAACATCAAAAAAATCTCATAAGAACAAGGGAAAAACATGTCAAAACAACTATGGGTACTGAGCATGCAACTAAGCCTCCTACTCCCAAGTGCTCTCTTTGAGTCCACCATGACTCTAAAACACACGAACCAAGGTGATGGTTCATCTATAGAGCACCTTCTATTCACGATCCTCGATTCTGACTGGTCTCTCCTCGAAGGTCGTGTCATCTCCCATATCTAACTCTCCCTAGTTGATAACGTTAGAGTCGTCGTGTAAGTACCAAAAAATCTGGACGAAGTGGAAGACGTCATGAACTTTCTAAAATTGAGGAGGCAGGGCCAGGTGATATGCCACCTCGCCGACTCACCTTAGTACCTCGAAAGGTCCGATGAATCTAGGGGCGAGCTTAATCCCTTTCTCTATCCTATGCTACCCCCATCGAGAGGAAACCTTCAAGAACACATGATCTCCCACCTCAAACTCAATGGGCCTCCTCCAATGATTAGCAGAAGACTTTTTTCAGTCCTGAGATGCTTTCATTCTCTCACGCACAAGATGGACTTTCTCGGTGGTGCTGTGTACTACCTCTGGCCCAAGAGAACATGTCTCACCAACCTCTTCCCAACAAATAGGTGAACGAAATGGTCTTCCAAAACAAAGCCTCAAATGGTTCCATGAAAATAGTATAGTGTAAGCTGTTGTAGGAAAACTCTACTAAATTCATGTTTCACACCCATGATACTCCGAAATCCAGATTGCATGCCCACAGCATGTCCTCTATCATCTGGATAGTCCGCTCTTTCTGCCCATTAGTCTGGGGGTGGAAAGTAGTGATAAGGCGTAACTGGGAGCCAAAATCATGTTTTAACCCCCTCCAAACTCGTGAGGTAAATCGAGTATCCTGATCTGAGATGATAGTCTTTATAACTCCATGGAAATGCACCACCTCGTCTATGTACCTCTGTGCTAAGTTACTCACCGGGACCAACTCCTTAACAACTAAGAAGTGAGCCGATTTCATCATTCATTCCACCACTACCCAGATAGCATCATAACCAACCTGATCTCTAGGTAGTCCTCTGACGAATTCCATTTAGATTTCATCCCACTTCCACTACGGGAAATATAAAGGATGAAACAAACCACTAGGAACACATTGTTTAGCTTTTACTTGCTGACACACTAGGCACTTAGCCACAAACCCTGCCAATGCCCGTTTCACCCCCGGCCACCAAAACTGTTCCCTCAGGCCATGATACATTTTTATACTACTGGATTTACCACTAAGGATGAGATATGTAACTCACAGTGATCCCCCTCACACATCAACTCCGAAACAAACAACCTTCCATGGAAAAGCATCTGATGCTGGCTATCCTATGAACATCCTTCTAGAGAATTTCCCAGATCAACATGATCCCACATCTCTTCCACCTCAGAGTCCCCCCACTGAGACTCTTCGACATGCTGTAACAAGGAAGACTGCACTGTCATCTGAAACAAACAACCTATAACACCCTCAAGCCTTGAATCCAAGTGCGAGGCAACCAACTCTCCCATCACTTTCCAAGAATTAGTGGATTCCCGAACCACAACTTTATGTGACTTCTTGCTCTGGGAATCAGCCAAAAAATTTCCCTTACCTTTAGCATAAGAGATCTCGACGTCATAGTCTTGGAGAAACTCGACCCATCTCTGCTGCTGTAAGTTTAGGTCACATTGGGAGAAGATATAACATATTCTCTTGTGATCTGAGAAGACCACAATGCGCTCCCAAAAGAGGTAATGTCGCCACAAATTCAGTGCAAACACTACTACTGCAAGATCTAGGTAATAGGTGGCATAGCTATACTCGTGAGGGTGCAACTTCCTAGACCCATATTAGATCACACCCCTCTTCTGCATTAGCACGCACCCCAAACCAAGGCCAGAAGCATCAAAAAACACCTCATACAACAATACTTCCTCTGAAAACCTGAGTACTGGAGCACTGACCAACTTCTCCTATATGTAGTTGAAAGCTTTCTAGAACTTCTAACCCCATAGGAAGACATGGTTCTTCCTAGTCAAAGCTGTCAATGGAGCAGCAACTTGAGAGAAGTCCAAAATGAACCTCTGATAATAACCTGTCAACCCCAGGAAACTACGAACTTCTGCCATGCTATTGGGTTCTACCCAAGAAACAAATGCCTCTACCTTTAACGGGTCCACTGACACTCCATGCGGAGACACCACGTGCCCAAGGAAGTGTACTTCTTGCGTTAAGAACATACACATAGACAATTTCCCATAAAGGTGGTGGTGTCAAAAGACTTCCAAGACTACCCCGAGATTCTCAATGTGCTCCACCTCTGATCTTTAGTAGATCAGTATGTCATCAATAATCACAACGACGAACCGGTCCAGAAACACTGAAAAGACAATGTTCATAAGTCCCATGAACACTGTTGGTGCATTTGTAACTCCAAACGGCATTACTACAAACTTGAAGTGCCCATACATGCACCTGAAAGCCATCTTTGAGATGTCACTTTCAATTAACCTCAGCGGATGGTATCCAGATAGTACATCAATCTTAGAAAACCAACCTGCTCCCCTCAGCTGGTCGAAGAGATCATCGATCCTTGGAAGGGGGTAACGGTTTATGACCCTTACCTTATTTAACCTTCGATAGTCTATGTGTATCCTTAGACATCTATCTGACTTCTTCACGAACAAAATTAGAGAACCCCATGGAGACACCCTGGGTCGAACAAAACCCTTCTTCATCAGATCGTCAATCTTAATCTGCAACTCCCGCAACTCTGAAGGTGACATTTGGTAATGGTCTATCGAAATCGAATGGGCACCGGGCTGTAAGTCTATCCAGAACATAACATCACGTCGGGGGGGGGGGGGGTAGAGTCACAAATTACTTGATAAAAACATCGAGGAACTCCAAAACAACCTCTGGGACATCCGTCATCTTTGTATCAGCTGAAATCACTAATAACATGCCTATCAAGGAAACGCAAGGCTTCACATGCCGGCTTCCTACCTGATAGCTTCTCTCACCAACAAAAGATACATGCTGCCCATCCACGTCAGAGAACAAAACTATTCTTTGGACAATGTTGATAATGGAACTAATAGAAAAAAACTAGTCGATTCCTAGAATGACATCATACGGCTGGATCTATAGCAAAAGAAGATCCCCACTAGATCGATGCGGTCCCAACGTTAGCCCACATCTTTGGAAAACACAAAATAGGCTAGTCTGGCCTCCAACTTGTGTACTCAGCACCAGGGGAATAGAAAGTCTCTCTAAATCTAGTCCTAAAGCATGGCCTAGACTAGGTGCAACATAGGAGTGTGTAGCTAATGAATCAAACAAGGCGGATACGAGAGTGCTGATCAAACAAACCGTACCTCGCACCACCTCTGTTCCTATAGGAGCTGTCAGCACTGCTGCGTGCACCTGTCCACGCCCAGCTCCTCTGCCTCTCTGATTTCGACCACCTCCCCGACCACGCTCGGGTCGAGGTCCCTATGGAGCACCATGAGGTCGTCCTCCACCTGCAATGTATGCCCTCAGAAGAGCAGGGTCCTGCTGCTGCTGGAAGGGCCTCACCGGAAACTGGTGATCCTGAGGTGGGCGCTGAACCAGCCCACCTCCACCGTACTAAGCTCGGGTTGGGCACCGACTCTGAATGTGCCCAAAACCACCACAAGAGAAACACATCATAACTGGGCTCGTGAAAATGGGACGAGGACCTGAAGATCCTAACTGGAACTGCAGGGGCCTGCTCCCTACTAGCCTGAACCTGGAAGGTCCCATCGCAGGAGACCTGCTGCTAACTAGCTTCCCCTTCGACGAGCCTGACTAGATCCCCTCACGTGGTGCACATCCCAATGATTGCATCATCTCTACAACCTCTTCCTTCTTCTGTACTGCCATGAATGTCTGAAGGGTGAAGGGTTTGACAGTTTACTGGAGCGAAGGACCAAGATCCTCCTCCAAACGTGTAACCTGAGACTCCTCATCTTGGAAGCGGTCTGAAGAAAATCATAGGTGATCCTTGAACTTGATATCCAACTCTCGTACTGAAATACTCCCATGCTGGAGGGAGATTAACTCCTGACACTTCTCTTCATTGATCATGGAATAAAGTAATTCCTCTTGGAATTCATTCTCAATGTCATCCCACGGAACCTTTGCCTCTGTCCTCTCTCTAAGGTAGAGCATCCACCATTGTTGCGCTGCACCTCTCAGCTGACTGACTGCTAGGGGAACCCAGTACTTCCTCAGAACACGGATCAATGTAAAAGTGATACCTATCTCCACAAGCCACCCCTCTATCTCTATATCTGAAGTACTACCCTCATATTTCTTGAGGGTTTGCCGCTGGAAAGAATGGAGAGTCTTCTAGCACTAGCTATCTTCCTCCTCTGAGTCAATCTTCAACTGATCGATCACCTGAATCTACTGGGCCTCAGCCATCTGAGTCACCTGGGGACGACGTCCAGGTTCCATAGTTGTACGGTAAACAAGGATCCCCTAATCCCAACTAGTAAGGATATTTCTCAACGTTTTACTTTATCATTTTATTTCAATTTCTTTACTAGAACATCCCAATCAAGTAAAACACAATCATGATGATGCATGTACCTTCCCTAGGGTCACTACCCCGCAATCAATATAGTCTTACTTGGTCGTTCGGTAGGCATAGAGTCCTGGCATCGGATCACGGGGGGCCCTAAAATCCCATGTCATAGCCGGTTTTCCTTGGCATGTGTCACACAATAAGGTCACCTGTCACGTTTTCTCTACCATCCCATGAAATCCTCACTTTTCCTAACTCCAAACTCCATCCTATCTCTCAACCTCCCATTGATACCATTCTGTCACGACCCCCTACCACTATATATTCCCCTTTTGAGCTGGAAATGGATAAAGGGAGATAATTACCCCCGAGTCCCGCCTCCAGTAGGCCCCAGGGTGGAGACTAGCACCAAGGGTATGAGTTTTTACAAATATCGGAGGCATTACCCTATTTTATTATTTATTATTGAGAAATAGGATGAGTCAAATACCAACAGAAAAAGAGAACAAGTAAATGGAAATAAACCCAGACTAATCCTACATGAATGTTTAAACAATTCTGAATCGAAGTACAAGTACATGAAAGCTCAAACGTCCAATAACAAAAGAAACAAGAGTACATCAACTGCAATAACTCCAACTATCCTGACTAGTAGGGTCCCACAGGGACCTGGTAGTCCTACTGGAAACCTGAAAGTAAACGTAGGGTGAGCATACAAGTATACTCAGTAGGGAAACCTAAAGCTCTCGTGAACCAGTGGGGAGACATCCTAATGTCCCGTGAGAACAACATATGAAACCAAAACCTAACAAAGAATTATATCCACCAAACCACACCAGCCACGCTCACCAAAAACACAAAACAATAGGTAGTAGTAGTATATACAAATAAGAGTATTGGGTACCCCGCACCATTTCCCACTAGCAAGCTACTCTTTCTAATGGTGAACGTCCTGATGCTACCACACTTTTCCCACCCACACACACCTTGCCCTCACAACCACGTATCCCGCCCGCACACACCTGGGCCTCACTACCACGTTTCCCGCCGTACACACCTCGGCCTCATCCTGATGATTCTTCGGAAATAGTAAAACCTGCCCGAAGAGTCATGGGCTAAAACCACCCAAATGAAAACCTACCCAATGAGTCTTGGGTGTATGGTCGCCTCAATCCATCACAACCTATGGAATAAGAAGCATTAAGGAGCTAGTAACTAAGGGGGGAAAACACCCTATCCCATGAAATGGGAGTGTTCAACACTAAGTGCTCAACATGGGTGGGGTGCAACAACAAAAAAAGGATACAGATATATATATATATATATATATATATATATATATATATATACCAAACACTAATCCCAATCTATGGCTTCTAAACAGAGAACTGAGCATGTGCCTCAGCACTACTACTACGAATCATGCATTCAACAAACAACTCCAACCCCATTTAGGTGTTCATGTTTCAATAGAATCAGTTTATTAGTTCCTTAACAATTGGGAAAATATCAACATGCAACCACATCGATCGTTCGTGAAACATATCCCTACCATCCATAAATCATGTTAGGAAAAAACTAGAAACATAACCAAGTCCCTTTTTATTAACCATCCAACCCCATTGGTTATTATTCCCATTCCATTACCATGCCCCACCTTTCATTAACTCTTCCACTTTCATTTATTATTCACAACCCATAGTTCGATCACATTCAAACACATCCCTACAGCCCCACTGCCAACCACAATTAACAAATATAGCCCGAAAATCATACATCATCATCATTTGATAGCATTTTTCACAGCCCCACTGATCATCACCAACATATCATTCACACCAACCCACAAACAAGACAACTGCAGCCCCGCTGCTCACCTGGTCCACAAAAACCCAAAAAACACCCCCCTTTACATAAATAAACCCCAAACAGAACCCACATGATTATTATTTATGTTTTGTTCAACCGGGGTAATCACACAGGGGTTCCAGATTTTCATTTAATCATCCAATTTTACGTGATAAACCGATCTCCACATTCAGCAAAGTTTCCATCCATAATGGTCTAGAAAGATAGGGAATCATTTAATTGTGCAAGAAAAGGCCCCCAATGACAGTGATTTTCAGTAGTCATATGAATATTCAATTAAAAACATAATATCACAGGATATGAATTATATAACTGCATTCAAAACTTCCCAACCCTATTATATAAGCCATTTATTATCTTAATTAAACTGGTTCAAATTTGTTTCACGTAAGCAAGAGGAACACCCCCCCCCCTCGCATAATGCACAAATTATGGAGACGAAGGTAAGATCCCTACCTCAATAGGTTCTGACCACAGCGCTCTCCTAGATCAACATTAGAAGAAGACTGTCGGCGTCCGTCGCTTTGGGAAAGACCTGGAAAAACCCCCTCGAGTGGAGGCTATGAAGGAAAGGCCATAGGGAAAGCAACATATCGAAGCTCAGAAGATCCGCCTCATCGTTACAATCCCATGACCGGTGATGGATCATAAATCAGAGCCCGTAAAAAGATGAAATGAAGGAAAGGGGACTTGTAGTCTCTTGGGAGAGCTCTGCTCAAAGGAGAGGGGAAGATAGGAGTGATTTTAAAATGAGGATAGGGCCCCTACTTTTATAGGCGAGAAAAACTAAAGTATACGATGTGTAATTTATAGTACACGACGTGTACTCGGCCATTTCACATTGTCACCACTCGGCTTCCAATACGGCCCTCAATGTGGCATGCGGCTGTTGATTGTTCAACACATGGTTTGAGGTTAATGCATACGAGGGGAGGAACTACACAATGTGTAGTATTTTCTACATGGAATGTACTCATTTATTTCACACGGCAAGGACACAGATTCAACATGGCACATGACCATTCACTGGTTAACACATGATTTGAGGTAATGCATACGCGAGGGGGAACTACATGGCGTGTAGTATTGGCTACACAGTGTGTACTCATTTATTTCACACTACAAGAACACGGCTTCTACATGGGGTATACCCAACAAGGTGGTACATGACATGTACTCACACTACACGGCGTGTAGTTACAAAATTCTGAAAATTGTGGGAAAGGTCACTTATACCCTCTAGTACACTTCATGACCTCTTTTCGACAATTGAATGGTCCGGAGAGGTCTGGGCCATTACATCAGATACCTCTTAAAACATTCTCATCTCCAATAATTCAAAACCAACCCAATGGAACCCAAAAAGATACCTCTTAGGGATCTCATTATAACAGGAACCCAACCAACAACCCTAATAATAGGTGTTAGGAATTCCTTCTCCTATGTTGAGATATTATCTGCATTAGGAGGCACTGAATCGCCTGCACGGGTCTAATCGCATATGTATTAATGTGTCTCGATTAAATATTAGGTCTTCCCACTTCCATGTATTAGGATTTTCCAAATTAGACTGGCCCCAACACCGTACAACCAACACACTAACCGAACACGTAGTTTGGGGAAATTACTTCTCCTATGTCAAGACATTATCTACTTTAGGTGGCACTGACTCACCAGCGTGGGTTCAATCACATCTGCATTAATGTGTCACAATTAAGGATCAGGTTTTTCCCTTATCCACACATCTGGACATGTTACACACTTCCAGAAGACAAGAAAACAATAGTCTCACAACCGAAAATTGAAGAATTCCATATCTCAAAGGTACAAAGTATAACATCAAAACAAATCTTAGAAGAACAAAGAAAAACACAAGTCAAAAAAACTCTGGGTTATGAGTGTTCATATGAGCCTCCTGCTCCCAAGTGCACTCCAAGAGTCCACTATTCCTCCACAACACATGAAACAAGGTGATGGTTCATCCACAGAGCACCTTCTCTTTACGATCCTCGATTTTGACTGGTCTCTCCTCGAAGGTCACTTCGTCTCCCATATCTAACTCTCCCTAGTCGATAATGTTAGAGTCGTCGTGTCAGTAACGATGAAGCTGGGAGATGTGGAAGACGTCATGAATCTTCTCCAATTGAGGTGACAGGGATAGCTGATATGCCACCTCACCGACTCGCCTCAACACCTCAAAAGGCCCGATGAACCTAGGGGAGAGCTTACTCCCTTTCCAAAAACTCTATTTCCCCTGTCGAGGGGAAACCTTCAAGAACACATGATCTCCCACCTGGAACTCTAAGGGCCTCCTCTGACAATCAACATAAGAAAATTTTAGGTCCTGAGCCTCTTTCATCCTCTCACACACAAGCTGGACTTTCTCTGTGGTGCTCTGTACTACCTCTTGCCCAAGAGGACCTGTCCCACCAACCTCTTCCCAATAAACAGGTGAACGACATGGTCTTCCATACAAATCCTCAAACGGTGACATGGAAATTTTAGAGAAGAATTTGTTGTTGTTGTAAAACACTAATAAAGGAAAGTGTCACACCCATGATCCTTTGATATCCAGAATGCATGCCCGCAGCATGTCCTCCAACGTCTGGATAGTCCATTATTTATGCCCATCAGTCAGGGGGTCGAAAGTAGTGCTAATGTGTAGCTGGGTGCCAAAAGCATGTTGTAACCCCCTCAAAACTCTTGAGGTAAACCGAGTATCCTAATATGAGATAATAGTCTTTACAAATCCTTGAAAACGCACGACCTAGTCTACGTACCTATATGATAAGGTATTCAGCGGGACCGACTCCTTAACTACTAAGAAGTGTTCTGATTTCTTCAGTCGGTCAACCACTACCCAGATAAAATCATAACCACCCTGTGCTCAAGGTATTCCTGTGACGATGTCCATTGAGATTTCATCCCACTTCAACACGGGGAAATCTAAATGATGCAAAAAACCACTGGGAACATGGTGTTCGGACATTACTTGCTGACACACTAGGCACATAGCCACAATCCTTGCCACTGCCCATTTGCCCTCGGGCCACCAAAACTATTCCCTCTGGCCTTGGTAAATTTTTGAAACTCCTGGATGTACCACCAATGCTGTGCTATGGAACTCAAAGAGAACCCCCTCAAGAATCACCTCCGGAACAAACATCCTTCCATGAAAAAGCAACCAATGTAGGCTATCCTCTGACCAACCTTCTAGAGCATTTCCCTGATCAACATGATCCTGCATCACTTCCACCTCAGAGGCCTCCCACTGAGACTCTTCGACCTGCTGCAACAAGGAGGACTACACCTTTATCGGAAACAAACAACCTCTAACACCCTCTACCCTTACATCCAAGTGCAAGGCAGCCAACTCTCCCATCACTTTCCAAGCAACAGTGGATTCCCGAAACATATCCTTATGCGACTTACTGCTTTGGGAATCAGCCACAACATTGCCCTTACCTTCAGTGTATGAGATCTCAAAGTCATAGTCTTGTAGAAACTTGACCCATCTCCGCTGCCATAAGTTTAGGTCCTGCTGGGCGAATATATAACGTAAGCTCTTGTTATATGAGTAGTCCAAAAAGTGATCTCCAAAGAGGCAATGTCACCACAACATCAGTGAAAACACTACTACTGTAATCTCTAGGTCATGGGTGGCATAGTTACGCTCATGAGGGCGCAACTGACTAGACCCATAACAGATCACACCCTTCTTATGCATCATCACACACCCCAAACAAAGGCCAGAAGCATCACAAAACACCTCATACAACAACCCTTCATCTGGAAACTTGAGTACTGGAGCATTGACCAACTTCTCCTTCTAGTAGTAAAATGATTTCTGGGACTGCTCTCTCCATATGAAGACCTGGTTCTTTCTAGTCAATGTTGTCAATGGAGAAGCAACCTAAGAGATATCCAAAATGAACATATTATAATAACCTTCCAACCCTAAGAAACTACGATCTTCTTCCACTCTCATGGGTGCTGCCCAAGAAACAACTTCCTCTACCTTCGACGGGTCCACTTACACTCCATGTTGAGACACCATGTGACCAAGGAAGTGTACTTCTTGCGTCAATAACATACAATTCAACAATTTTTCATAAATCTGGTGGTGTTGAAGGACTTCCAAGAATTCCCTAAGATTCTCAACGTGCTCCTCCTATGATCTTGTGTAGATCAGGATGTCATCGATAAACACAATGACGAACCGGTCCAGAAAATCACGAAAGACAATGTTCACAAGTCCCATGAACACAGCTGGTGCATTCGTAACTCCAAACGGCATCACTACAAAATCGAAGTGCCCATACCTGCATCTAAAAGTCGTCATTGAGATGTCACTATCCTTTAACCTTAGTTGATGGTATCCAGATCGTAGATCAATCTTAGAAAACCAACCTGCTCCCCTCAGCTGGTCGAAGAGATCATCTATCCTTGGATGGGGGTAACAGTTCTTGACTGTTACCTTATTCAACCTTATGTAGTCTATGCGTAGCTTAATACCACCATTTGCCTCCTTCACGAACAAAACTAGAGAACCCCATGGCGACATGCTGGGTCGAACGAAACCCTTATCTATCAGATCGTCAATCTGAATCTGAAACTCCCGCAACTCTGATGGTGCCATCCGATAAGGAGCCATCGAAATCAGATGGGCCCCGGTCTCTAAGTCTATCCCGAACTCATCGTCACATCGGGGGGTGGGGGGGGGTTGAGTCACAACCTCCCCAGGAAAAACATCAAGTAACTCCCCAACAACCTATGGGACATCCTTCATCTTTTTATTAGCTGAAATCACTGATAACCCACCTAACACAGAACAGAGAAGCTTCACATGCTGGCTTCCTACCTGATAGCTCCTCTCGCCTACAAAAGATACACACTGCCCATCCACGTCGGAGAAAATGAATCTTTTCGGAAGAATTCGATAAAGGCACTAATAGAAAACAACCATTCGATGCCATGGATGAAATCGTACGGCTGCATCTATAGCAAATGAAGATCCCCACTAGATCGATGTGGTCCCAACGTCAGACCACATCCCCGGCAAACGCAAGATACGCTGGTCAGGCCTCCAAATGGTTTACTCAGCACCAGGGAATGGAAAGTCTCTCTCTATCTAGTCCCAAAGAATGGTCTATACTAGGTGTAACAAAGAGGTGAAAAACTCACAAATCGAACAAGGCCGAAAAGAGAGTTCTGAACAAACGAATCGTACCTCGCACCACCTCTGGTCCTATCAGAGCTGTCAACTCGGCTGCATGAAACTGTCCACGCCCAGTTCATCTGCCTCACTAATGTTGACCATCTCTCCGAACATGCCCTGGTTGAGGTCCCTGGGGAACACCCTGAGGTCGGCCTCCTACTACAAAGTATGCCCTCAGAGGAGCAGGGTCCTGCTGCTATTGGAAGGGCCTCGCTTGCAACTGGTGGTGCTAAGGTGGGCACTGAACTATCCCACCACCACCGTACTGATCTCGGGTTGGGCACTATTCTAATGTTCCCAAAACCTCCACAAGAGAAACACTTCGGCCCTGGGCTCGTGAAAAAGGGATGAGGAACTGATGTTATGAACTGGGAATTCTGGGGCCTGCTCCCTACTGGCATGAACTTGGAAGGTCCCGTCACAGGAGACCTGCTACTAAATAACATCCCCTTTGACGAGCCTGGCAGGATCCCCTCACATAGTGCACCTCCCTGCGAGTGTATCCTCTCTACAACCTATTCCTTCTTCTGTACTGCCATGTACGTCGGAAGGGTGATAGGGGTGACATCATACTAGAGCGATGGATGAATCGCCTCCTCCAAACGTCTCGTCTGAGACTCCTCATCCGGAAAGAGGTCTAGTGAAAAGTGTAAGAGATCCTTGAACATGATCCCCATCTCTCGAACTGACATACTCCCCTACTGGAGGAAGAGTAACTCTTGCTGCTTCTCCGCCTTGATCATGGAAGCAAGGAATTTCTCTTAGAATTCATTCTCAATGTCATCCCAAAGAACCTATTCCTCTGTCCTCTCTCTACAGTATAGTGTTTACCATTGTTGTGGTGAACCTCTCAGCTGACTGACTGCTAGGGTAACCCAGTACTCCCTCGGAGCAAGGATCAATGTAAAATTTATCCCTTTCTCCTCAATCCACCCCTCCGTCTCTATATCTGATGTACTGCCCTCGTACTTAGTGAGGGTTTTCCGTGGGAAAGAACTATGAGTCTTCTGCCACTGGCTATCTTCCTTCTCTCGGTCTAGCCTCAACTGATCGATTGCCTGAATCTACTTGGCCTCAGCTGTCTGAGTCACCCGGGGACGATGTCCAGGTGCCATTATTGTACTGTAAACAAGGATCACCTAAGCCCATGTAGTAAATAAATTTCCTAAGGTTTTATTTTATAATTTTATTTCAATTTCTTTCACAGAACACCCAAATAATGTAAAATAAAATCATGATGATGCATGTACCTTCTATAGGGACTCTACCCTGCAATCAATGTAGTCTCACTTTGTCGTAAGGTAGGATCAGAGTCCTTGCATCAGATCATGGGGGCCCTAAAATCCCGTGTCCTAGCCTGTCTTCCCTGGCCTATTTTACACACCAAGTTCACCTAACAAGGTTTCCCTACCATCCCATCCAATACTCACTATGCCTAACCCCAAACTCCATCCTATCTCTCAACCTCCCATTGATACCATTCTTTTACGACCCCCCTTCCACCAAAGTTTCCCCTCCTGAGCTGGAAATGGCGAAAGGGAGATAATGAATCCCGAGTCATTCCTCTAGTAGGCCCGAGGGTGGAGACTAGCACCCAGGGTATGTGTTTTTAGAAATATGGGAGGAATTACCCTTTTTATTATTTAAGATCAAGAAATAGGATGAGTCAAATATCAATAGAAAAAGAGAACACGTAAATGGAAATAAACCCAAACCAATCCCATATTCATGTTCAAACAATTCTGAATCAATGTACAAGTACAAGAAAGCTCAAAAGTACAATACAAAAAGAAACAAGAGTACAACAACTACAACAACTCCAACTGTCCTGACTAGTAGGGTCCCTCACGGCCCTGGTAGTCCTCTGGAATCCTGAAAGTAAACGTAAGGTGAACATACAAGTATACACTGTAGGGAAACATAAAGATCTCATGCACAAGTGGGGAGACATCCTAATGTCCTGTGAGATCAATAGAAGAAACCAAAACCTAACAAGGGATTCTATCCACCGAACCTCACTAGCAACGCTCACCAAAAACACAATACAATGTGTTGTAGTTGTATATAAAAACAAAAGTATTGGGTACCCTGCACAATTTCCCACTAGCCAGTAGCTCTTCCTAATGGCGAACGGCCTGACGCTACCACACTCTATCCGCCCACACACACCTTGGCCTCAAAACCACGTATCCCACCCGCACGCACCTGGGCCTCACAACCGCGTATCCTATTTGCACACACCTGGGACTCATCCCGAAGATTCTTGGAAAAATAGTAAATCTTGCCCGAAGAGTCTTCGGCTAAAACCACCCCAATCGAAACATAAATTTTATGTCTTGGGTGTAAGGTCACCTCAAGCCATCACATCATATGGAAGAAGGAGTCGTAAAGAGATAGTAACTAAGGGGAAAACAATCTCTCCCATGAAATGGTAGTGTTCGTCACTAAGTGCTCAACATGGGTGGGGTGCGACAAAATACAAACATACAGATATATATATATATATATATATACCAAACATGCAACCCAACCTATGGATTCTAAATAGATAACTGAGCATGTGCCTCGGCACAGCTACTACGAATAATACATACAACAAACTACCATAACCCCATTTAGGTTTTTTGGTTTCAACAGAATCAGTTTATTTGTTCCTTAAATACTGGGAAACGATCCAAAACCAACCACATCGATCGTTCGTGAATCATATCTCTGTCATCCACAAATCAAGTTAGGAAAACACAAGAAACAAAACCAATTCCATTTTTATTAACCAAACAACCCCATTTATTATTATTCCCATTCCATTACCATGGCACACCATTTATTAACACTTCCAAATTCATTTATTATTCACAACCCAGAGTTCGATCACATTCAAACCCATCCCTGCGGCCCCACTGCCAAACACCATAACCAAAAATACAACGAATCACATACATAATCATTCCTTTATACCATTTATCATATCCCTACTGCTCATCACCAACATATCATTCACACCAACCCTCATACAAGACAACCACAGCCCCACTGCTCACCCGGTCCACAACATCCCACAAAACACCCCCCTTCACATTAAAAAACCCCAAACAACACCCAAATGTTTATTATTTCAGTTTTGTTCAACAGGGGTGATCACACAAGGGTTATAGATTTTCATTTAATCATACAACTTTACATGATTAACCAATTTGCACATTCCAAAATGTATCCATCCATAACGTTCTAGAAAGATAGGACACCATTTAATTGTTCAAGCAAAGGACCCCAATGGTTGTGATTTTCAGTAGGGATATCCCTATTCAATTAACAACATAATATCACAGGATATAAATAATATAACTGGATTCACAACTTCCCAACCCCGTTATATAAGCCCATTATTATCATTATTAATCCGGTTCAAATGTGTTTCATGTAAGCAAGAGGACACCCACACCGCATGATGCAAAAATTAGAGAGACAATGTTAAGATCCCAACCTCAACATGTTATGACCACAACACTCCCCCGGATCAACTTTAGAAGACGTCCGTCAGCATCCATCGCTTCTGGAAAAACCTGTAGAATCCTCCACGGGTGGATGCGAGGAAGGAAGGGCTGAAGGGAAAGCAACAAATCCATGATTAGAAGTTTCGCCTCATCGTTACGATCCCGTGGCTGCTGATGGTTCGTAAATCGGAGCTCGTATGAAGAAGTTATGGAGGAAATAATCCTTGGAGTCTCTTTGGAGAGCTCTACTCAAAGGAGAGGGGAGGAGAGAAGTTCTTTTAAAATGAGGACAGGACCCCTCCTTTTATAGGTGAATAAAACTAATGTACACGGTGTGTACATTATAGTACACGGCGTATACTCGTCCATTTCACATGGTCACCACGCGACTTCCAACACGGCCTTCAATGCGACATGCAGTCGTTGATTGGTCAACACACGGTATGAGGGTAACACATACGCAGGGAGGGACTATAAGGCATGTAGTATTGGCTACATGACGTGTACTCATTTATTTCACACGACAAGGACACAACATCTACATAGCACATGATCAATGATTGGTCAACACACGGTTTTAGGGTAACGCATACGCGTGGAGGAACTACACAGCTTTTAGTATTGGCTGCATGGCATGTACTAATTTATTTCACACGGCAAGGACATGAATTCTACACGGGGTATACCTGGAAAGGTGGTACACAGCGTGTACTCACACTACATGACGTGTAGTTACATAATTCTGAAAAGTGTGGGAAAATTCCCTTCTACCCTCAAGAACACTTCATGACCCTCTTTTCGACAAAGGAAATGGCTAGAGAGTTCTGGGCCATTACAATAATGGTTATGGCATAACATGTATTTTCCCTTGAGTAATCCCAAACCTATATTTACCAACTAACCCATCAGGGAAACCCTTTATAAGATATGTTCATGGTCCAAAATATATCCACCCATTCCATGATCACAAAACCACCCAATTAATATACAATCATCATACACCTTACCCTTAGGGTATAGGTTATGGTAATAAGGTGTCATGTATCCTCTCTATAGTAGTGTTATTTTTTATATTATTTGACTATTTATATAATTGTTTTATTTCTATCTTTTTATTATTAATTTTTATAAAATTATACATGAATATATAATGAGATTGAAATAAATTATTTCTTGATATAAATTTTTTTTGGGAATTATTATGTTCATGTTAAAATACTCATTTTGATAAAGTCGTTTTTTAAAATAATTGTTATCAAAAAATATGATTAAATATTGTTTATTTATATATAAATAATAATAAAAATTAATGAAGACCAATGAAATTTCTATAATTTTGAGAAAGGGGTTTTTGATGTAAAAATATTATTTTATTTTCTGGAATTAATGATTATATATTGAGATGGATAATATTTATAATTTCACAAGGGAAAAAATAATGTAGTTTTATGTAACTAATTATTTTCAAATCATAATTTTTTTTATAAATTAAAAAAAATTAATGAAATATTATTCATAGAAAATGATCTCATGTAATTATAATAAACTATGGATATGTCGTAATATAATTTAATTAATTACATTGAAATTTCTATAATGGAAAAAATAAAATTATTGTTAAAAATATTAGTATTTTAAAGAAAATAATGTTTTTAGTATATAATATAATCTTTATAATAAATTTTTTTAAACAATATTGTTTTAGAATCCCATATATATTATCCTATTTTAAATTTTTTTTAATTTTTTCTGATTGAAAACTATTTTTATAAAATATAAAAAAAATTATAAATAAAAATTATGTAATATTCAATCATAATAGGGCATAATTTATTTACTTTAAAATATACATTGAATAAAATGCATTAAAATTAGCTTACATATCAAATAACATGTTTTATGAATTATTTGGTTATTTTAAAAATCTTTAAATGAATCCTCCATCACATAAATTATATTTTATGTACAAAAACAATTCAATATTAACAAGTCTCATATTCATATCTACAGAGTATTATTTCAATATTTTCTATTTTTTTTAGTATAAAATTTGAATCCAATCCACATTTTTTTAATCTTGGTAGAACCCATAACATGCATTGTGGTTTTTACTATTTCATTATATAGATTCTAAAACTTATTTACAAAAAATAACAAAAAATTTCCATCTAAATATATAAATTCACATAAAAATCCAATTATTCATAAAAAAACAATTGATGTTGAATTTTACCTGTGTCATCCAATAAAAATCTTTTCCATGGTGTCCAATCTCTTATGAAGCTTATCACAATATTTTAAATGGACCAGCTTAGTTAAAGATATTCTTTTCCTCATTATACATATTTAGAAAAAAAAAATTATTCCTTTTGATTTACAATTGTTCATTTAAACTTTTGATTTTACCCATCCCATTATATTAATTATAATTTCTAATTAATGACATATCTTATTTCATACTCATATTCCCTTTCTCAGAACATTTATGTACAACAATTACACAGCTCAAAATATTTCATGATATTCCCTGAAAATAATATGTGTTAAGAATACACATCACTATTTCCACCGAATTATATTCACATAGTTATATATATCATAAATTTATTAGGGTCTACCATGAATTTAACCTATAATATTTATTCCAAAGAATATTTTTAGTTAATTTAATTTATTCATTGTTTGATCTAATAATAACACAAAGGCATGTACATGATATGTATGTGAATCGTAGAACTGGAATTATAAAACTCCTAAATGAAATCGATAAAAGATTTATCTCAAGATATACCTTTTATATTGAATGGAGTGTTATTGAAAACAAACTATGTCTTTATGTCTCAAAATAGATTATTACATTTATATAATGATGTAATATTTTATTTTTTTCAAATTACAATGAATCGTTGATATTTTAGTCATAAATATACTTTCACTATTCATAATTATGAATCTAAAAATTAAATTTCATCATTTTATTCCTATTAAATCATATACATTTTCTAAAATTATTTTCGTAATATATTATTGAATTACTATGATTTACAACTCACCCTTTTTCTTATGTGCATAACTCTGTTAAAACTATATTTTTAGTTGATCAATGTAAATTAATGTCCATGTTCTGATTTTTCTAAAAATTTATTGTTTTTATATTTCAATTTTTTATGATATTTATCTAATCCCTCAATGAAAAGGGAACTATAAATATGTTTGGAATTTATTTTCTCAATATCTATCTATTAACTTAGGATATAATGATTATATAATACCTGGGATTCCATATAATGGTTACAGACTTACAATAGATGTTTAAGGTGAAACTATTGGGAGACTACACCCCTTATATATGCATACCTACCATAGTGGAATTAAAGAAAATATCAAGAAAAACAACCACATATGAATTTGTAGATAATAAAGAAGTGATAATATGCCGGAACAAATAAATTCTTATACACAATCATAAAATATGATCCCCCACATAGTTGATCACACATATATACACAATACACAATGGAAAAAACAGGAGACCCCATCACTATTATCCTAACATAATAATTATGAGATAATTAGATACACCAACATGGTAATAAATATATGGATATATTCCCAACCTATACTAACATTCACTTGTAATGACTCTCTAGTAATGAAGGGCCTTTAATATATAAGGAGGATGTGAATAAAAAACTAAGTAGGAAACCACCATATAATTTTTATAAATATTTTCAATTTCAGTTATATGTGGTAGTTTAATTAATAATTTTAAAAACAACTTAATAATAGATATAGATAAACCAATCAAAATTGATTCATATTGATGCTAGAATGTATTAACAAAAATCACATGGATAGATGTAATTAACCACACTTTTATAAATGGAATTTATCAGTTACTATAGTAATATCATATAATATAAATAACATAAAATAACTTATACACCATAATTAATACATTATAAATGAATAATTAATTAAATAGAAAATGTTTTTAAATGTTATCGAACTAGTACTAATAAAATAGTAAAATGAAATTACGAATAGAAATATGACCCTTATAGATAATATACAATCCAAATGAATAGTATCAACATGAATTGAATCATAAATAGAAAATAGGATTTTTATAAATGCTTTTTTGATATAATTATTTAATATTATAATTATAAAATTGATATAAAATTCATTACTTATGTGTGGATATTTCTGTTAGTCCTAAATATTAAATTAAAATTTTATTATTAGTATTATAATATAAGAGATAATTTATTTTCATCAAATGTATTCACTAGTTAATATTTTGTTATGTCATGTTAATTTATGATATTTTTTGAGGAATTTTTTAATTTTTCAAAGTCTTATAAAATATTTTATAATTTTTTGAATTTTTATTTTATAAGTAAATAATGATTTTAATTAAATAACTCATATTTAAAAAATTATTTTCATAAAATGGATTTTATTTTTTATTTTTAAAATGTTAAATAATTGTTTGGGTGAATTTTAGTTATTTTATTAAAAAAATTGCTTTTATTACGAATATTAAAAAATGATATTCTATAATAAAATCATAATATCAGAATTATAAAGTCATAGATGACATAAGGATGATGTAGTCTCAAAATCATGAAATCTCCATCATTATTTTAATATTTTTAGAGATTTTTATTTGAATATTTATATTCTTAATCAGTAATAATAATCTAATGAATATAATAATTATAACACACCTCTATCCTACAATAAAAAAACATCTCCTCATGCCTATTCTCCTCACATATATCATGCTTTGATATTTTCTCAAAATTTTCCAACACACATTTGTAGCCAAATCTACATGTCCTCAATCTCTTGGTCTCCCCAATATACCTAATTTATTTCCCTATATATTTTCTCCATGATGAAAAATCCATGATGTAAAAATCCCCATCATTTTTCTTGATATATCATTTCACTTTCATTCATTTCTTCCATTATCCTTTACTTATCTTATAAAAATTGCATGATAATTCCATTATCGATCATATTATATTATTTTATCATGTAAATGGATGACCAGTAATTAATCCCGTAACACCCCGAGATTTTATGAAAAAGATTTTTTTTAAATTTCATTAATGTCCTGTGTTATACGCTAGACCAAAAGAAGCTTGCAGAACATGCATCCCTGACATGGCTTGCATTACACACAATCATGACCATCCTCGATAGTGTGTGTAGTACGCAATACCAAGTCTCACTAAACGAGATATTATTATAATATTATTTTGAACATGCCGTTATGAATAGTAATACCCACTTTTTGAAATATTATAAATTTTATCTTTTGAAATGGACTTAATTTTCGGATTTGGAATATCGAAATTAGCTTAGGGTGAAATTTTGGTACCTTTCGGATAACTTTCATATTCTGATGAATAGAGAAAATTAATAAATTTTAATTAAGAAAACATTTTTAATCGAAATAATTAATAGTGATAAATTAATAATTTGAGTGGTATAAAAGTATATTTAGAATATATTTTTAAAATTTAATACAATGTTGGTCATTGAATGTAATATCACATTTAAACCAAACATTAACAAGTGTTAATATTTTGATAGTTATTATCTCTTAAAACACGCTATGTGTTTTGATGAAGAGAATTAATTTTTAAATATATTAATGCCACTAATGTGTTTTGAATTTGGTAGAATAGACATCATTTTTGAATTCATAATATCAAATATAGCTTAGGCCTGATTTTTGGTATTTTTCTGGAAACTATTCATTTTTTGATGAATAGTGAAACCACTAAGTGGTAGTTAAAAATAATGAATTTTTGAAAAATCATAATTTTACCGCCTCTTTGAGTGGAATTTCAAAAATCCGAGAGACACGGTTGATATCAGTAAGTAAAATGGGTTATTAAGGGTAAAAATGATACTATTATTACTCTAACACATGTCCTAATTCTATTGGATAAATTTAATTCGACCAAAAACAACCATAGGAATAATATATGACCATTTAGACCCACTTGGATTAGATTAGGACATTTATTATTAATTTATTTAAAGAAAGGTTAAAATAGTTAAAATGAAAGTTTAATTAGTAAATCATTTTTAATATATGGTTATACATGCGATATATTGGACTATAAATATTAATTGGAAAGATAAAAAGATTTCCTATATAATGGTATTTTATTTATAATTTTTATACATTAAATAATTTAAATTATTTATGACACAAATATGATGCAGTAATTATCTTATTAATGAAATATTGACATAATTGATATTATAAATACCCAAATAAATGTAATTTGAGACTTTTTATGAATTAAAATAATTTTCTATGTCAATATAAAATGTTAGTAGTGATATAATTAACTTTTTTCGAACTAATCATTTTGTTATGATTTTCACAAAAATCAATTACCAAATAGTGTCAAAATTGAAATATAATAGTTTTCAAAACAAATATTATATTATTAATTGTTATTATATTCCTAAAAATAAATGGTACTGCAAAGATACTTATATCATGATATTTGTATCATTAATGGAACACTTGGGAGTCTCCTAGATGTATATGGTAAGTTTATTAACTATATAATATAAAAATACAATGTGACCTGGTAAATGTCAATCTAATTAACAAAGAGTTAAAACTAAATGATAAGGTTAATATAATGACCTAAACTTGTCTAAATTGTATTGGATGAGATTATTTAGACCCATACCCACATTAGCTTCTAAATAAATCATTTTGGAGCTATTTAAAACCAAATTTAGAAATATAATAAAATAATATTTTTAGTTTTCTAATGGTTCCCCTCACCTCCCTTATAAAAGGGAACCTCCTCCCTCTCTTCCTCACACCACTTTGAGCCTTAAATATCGGCCAACCCCTGAAATATTCTCTTCTCCACTTCCCTAGAAACATCCTAGAGGTCCTGGTTTTCTTCAAAGACCAATTTTAGTGCCCTAAGAGGTGGACTCAAAGAGGCGAATCAAAGAAGAGGTAATGTCTGTTACTGATTCTGTCAACTATATTTCTTCTTCCACTTCTTATTATTAGGTTGTTTCATTATGAAGTAATAACATTAGTATCACTCATATACTGATATGTTATTATATGTATGAAACAACCCTATTTCACCATCTATCCATCCTATGGAAAATGAAATCACCGCATGTGCGTACGTACGGAATATCGTCTCCACGTCGTGGTGTAATCTATTTTACACCACTTCCATACTCTGATGGGTATAATGGTGTTCATAACAACTATATATGATTATTGTAAAGTGATATTGATTCTGAAATAGTATACATACACTCCAATACATTTCCACGATCATGAGAACGATATCATCGCTCGTGCGTACATACGGACTACCGTCTCCACGATGCGATGAGATTCATTCTCCACGTTAACCATTCATGAATGATTATAAAGTATATATAATAAGTAATCTTGAAATATATGACATAATAATGATACTGGATTTATGTTTATATATATTTATTTCATCTACTTAATTCCCTACAACTCAATAAGGAAACGAAAAGATCGTTCTTGCATATGTACGGCCTACCGTCTCCATGAACAGTGTATTTCATTCCATTTATCAATATATTATATATATTTATATTATGAATATATATTATATATAAATCATGTTTTATATTCTTTAATTAGCTATTCATGATCTAATTAATCATATGAATAATTAAAAGTCAAAACACGAACGACAAATGAAACGATTTTACCCACAACGCTCTTTAACATGGAATTTACAAAAGAACGGGTAATATAAAGTCATAAGTGAACCATATATGATATCATAACAATGAATATGATTCTGTAATATGTCAATGACATTATTTAAATCATTATACAGGGGTTTTGGATACATACAAAGCATATCAGAAATAAGGTAAGGGATAATTTTGCAAATCTCAGTTTTATCTGAGATTGCTTATTCGTAAGTATTTACTGGGGTTATTATAATCGTCCATGTCCATGTTTTATAAAAGTGTTTTTATGTATTTTTAATGTCCTTTTTATCCATTTTGAATTTTACTACATGGTATGTAAGTAATCATTCTTTTGTTTACGTACAAGGCACTTATTTGACTTTTCCAAGAAAAGTACGTGAATAATGTTTTTTTAACTTATACTGCATGAATGTATTTTTAAAAAAAAATTCCATGAAGCTTCCATTACAAGATTTCAAGTTTATTTTTAATCAACATCTTTTAGTTTAAAATTGTATGACATGTTAAGAAAGGAAAAATGTTTTTGAGGTAGAAAGGATATATTCCTCAAGAATGTAGTTCATGTGTTTTATCAAAATTATTTTCCATCTAAGATAATTAAGGGCTCTGTTTCTATCCCTATTATTACATTTGTTTGATTATGTTGTGATGGAATTATTTTTATGAATTCCTTTATCTTTTATGAATTGTTTTATGATTTCATGATATTTAAGAATATGATTTTTATTACATGGGTTATGTTATGATGTATGGTATATGATTTTGTGGCACACATAAGAATGGTATCATTATTAGATGGGTGAGACCTATATCTCCATCCAATGCATTGGGTAATGGTTTTTTATCTCATGAGATAGATATGGCTGGAACGGAAGATTAAACCGGTTCAGTGAAACTGGACTGAAACAAGGAGTGAACTCGGTTCATAAATGGACTTTGTCGACAAAGATAGTCATGGCAATGAGTCTTGACTAGTAAGAAATGATTCTCTATGATTATGTGTGTATGACACAAATTTTCACATTTTACGTTATGATTATTGGTAATACATTTCACTACTATGATTTATCCCATGTTATCATATTATGATCTCTTTTGCAGGTTAGGATTTCCAAAATGTATGTTCTTATGAATATGATGTGATTGATATTTCTTTTGTTTACCCATATTGTGCATTTTAGCTCACCCTTTTATGTTTTGTTTTCCCCAGGATATAAAGAAAGGTTTTAGTTAAAAAAAGGAAGATCTTTGTGGGAGATGATGATGATATTTCACCACAATTAAAAGATTATATTCTGAGTTTCCAAAGACACTAAACTATTACGGTACTTGTGTGTGTGTTTTTGTTATATACTAAGTATTCCACAAATGTAATGTAATGTCCATGTATGTTAATCTTTGGGCCTCTACTATTGGTATCAAAGGAATGGTTTAGTCAACCTTTGGAAACTAGGATGCAAAAACGTTAGTGAGAACCCTAGAGATATTTCTAAAGTATTTCTAGGGATGTCCCTAAGGATAAGTACACGTGTAGGATATAGTCCTAAAACTATGGTAACGATCTTAGAATTTAACCTTTGATGTTAGATATTTAGGTTACTCCCCCCTTACTATGTTGTTTTCTCAAGAATGTTTTTTGCCTCTCGCAGAATTTTTTTTGTGTTTTAGTCAATGGAGAGAACCAGAGGGAATTCAGTTAACATTGAATACAATGGACAAATTGGTTACTATGAGCAACAAAATTATGTAATGCCTAGAGAGAAATATATTTTTATTAAGCCGAAGCAGTCATCCCGATATATGATTAACAATGTGAAATTTAGTGGTATTCCTAATTCATCAAATAAGAGGAATATAGACTTTTATGAATGCCCACATGTTGAGGAGCATAAAGAAAGGAAGATTGAGATTTCTAAAGAAGGGAAAAATAACCTTGAGGAATACCTCAAATGGAGGGACAAGTGTTATATCTGTGGAGAAAATGGTCATAGAGTGACAGACTGTTATGGAGTTCAATGTATTATTTGTGGAGAACAAGGGCATTACCCAACTCAATGCCCTGACCTAAGAAGTTACATCTAAATCAAGGAAGGAATTATTCTAGAACAATCATTTAAGAATATGGATTGAAGTTTTTATGTTTTGGTAATCAAGAATAATTTTTTTGAGGTACTTTTATGGTTTATTAGAATATTTTTATATTAGTATATTGTGGTTTTCAATAATTATATGGTAACGATAACCATATAGAGTGATTGAGATATTTTTGTTAAGCAGATGATATGTCCATATTGAAGTCATAAGAATACAATGAGATGTTTTATTGTATTCATTAGCTCAAGATTGTTATAAGGACTTAGTGATATCATGGTTTGAGTATATCGAAATTTGAGGATTTTGGTTTGTGGAAAGTGTTAACTTTTAACTGCATTTATGTTTTCAGTAATATTCAATGGGTATTAATTCTTCAAGATAATACATGATTAAGGTATTCACATTATTGGAATGTGACCAACAAGATATATGAGGGAAAAATGATAGTATTCACATGCTGGTATATGAACTATTTAGTAATCTTTTTCTTTATACTATGAGTTTAGAAAGAAGTATTTTGGATAAGCCTAAAGATTGGAATGTATTATGTTGGAAATAAGTTAGTATTTCTTAAGGAGAAAAGTTTTTTTATATTATTTATTAGATGTTATAGTAATGTAGTTTCCGTAAAAAGACAACCTGCAGGATGGGCGACCGCCCATCACGTCAGACAAGGATGTGGGAATCGAACCCACAACCAAAGTACGACTGGCCTTTATTGCCTAACACTAGCCTACAAGAAGTCCCTATTTAGTAGAAATTAGTTTTATTATATTATGTAGTATGATATATGAATTATAAGTCCATTTCAGGAACCATATATGATTAATCTCACAATAGATGGACTTATGTATTTTTTTGATAACTTTTCTAACCTTTTGTTTGAGACAGATGGAATGACCCATCATTCTATCACATGATCTGCTAACACATCACGAATGACAAATTCAATATATTTTCTTTTAGAGATGAAGTGGAAATTGTCCAAAGAACGACCAATGTTGAGACTATACCAAAATCATGAAAGTATTTCTTCTAATTCCAATTTCATCAACTTTAGGGAAATGATCTTGATAACCAAAAATGTTGTCCTAGTGCTCTTATATCTGATGAATTAGTTGGTACCTTAGATCGTCACAAATTTATGGCTTTTTGATTTCTGGTTTTTCCATAGCCATGTTCTCTACCACTCTCCATCAGAACATGATGGTCAGATTTCTCTTCCATATCCATATTTTCACCTATGTGGCAACCCAGTGATTAGTTTATTTGGGTGACCATTAAATTTCATACTTTTGTTTTTAAATATTGGTTTTGGTATTCTTTTTTACGATGTGGGTTTCTATTAAAGAAACTTTCTAGTAGTAAACCATTTATAACACCGAGGAATTTTGACGACGAAATTCATTTTAAGGGGGGTAGAATGTAACACCCTGAGATTTTATGAAAAATATTCCTTTTAATTTCCTTAATGTCTTGTGTTATATGCTACACCAAAAGAGGCTTGGACCACATGCATCCCTAACTTGTCTTTCATTACCCACAATCGCGACCTTCCTCGATAGCGTGTGTAGTACGCAAAACCGAGTTTCACTGAATGAGAAATTATTATAATATTATTATGAACTAGCCGTTATGAATAGTAATACCCACTTTTTGAAATTTTATAAATTTAATCATTCAAAATGGACTTCATTTTTGGATTCGGAATATCGAAATTAGCTTAGGGTGAAATTTTGGTACTTTTTGGATAACTTTCATATTCTGATGAATAGTGAAAATTATTAAATGTTAATTAATAACAACTTTTTTAATCGAAAAAATTAACGGTGATAAATTATTAATTTGAGTGGTTTAAAAGTATATTTAGAATATATTTTTACAATTTAATACAATGTTGGTCATTGGATGTAATTTCACATTTAAACCAAACATAAACAAGTGTCAATCTTTTTATAGTTATTATCTCTTAAAAAACGGTATTTGTTTTGATGACGAGAAATAATTTTTAAATATATTAATGAAACTGATTGTTTTGAATTTGGTTAAATATAAATCAATTCTTAATTCATAATATTAGATATATCTTAGGCCAAATTTTGGTATTTTTCTTGAAACTTGCATTTTTTGATGAATAGTGAAACCAGTAAGTGGTAGTAAAAAAATTAATTTTTCATAAAACATAATTTAACAGCTTCTGCGAGTGGAATATCAAAAATTTGAGAGACACATTTGATTTTAGTAAATAAAATTTTGTTCAATGAGATGAAAATAAATTTTGGTGAATATTAACTTTTTACTTTTTTTTACCACGCTTAAAAGTAAAAAGTGTAATTAAGGGTAAAAATGGTATAATTATTACCCTAACACATGTACTAATTCTATTGGATAAGTTTAATTCGACCAAAAACAACATTAGGAATAACATATGATCATTTAGGCCCAGTTGGATTAGATTAGGACATATATTATTATTTTATTTAAAGAAGTGTTAAAATAGTTAAAATCAAAGTTTAATAAGTAAATAATTTTTAATATAGGGTTATACATAATCTAAATTCGACTATAAATATTCATTAGGAATCTAAAACGATTTCCTACATAATCGTATTTTATTTATAATTTTTACACATTATATAATATAATTTATTTATGACCCAAATATGATACAGTAATTATCTTAATAATGAAATAATGAAATATTTAATGTTATAAATACCCAAATAAATGTAATTTGAGACTTTTTATGAAATACAATAATTTTATATGTCAATATGATGTTTTAGTATTGATTTAATTAACTTTTTTCTAACTAATAATTATGTTATAAATTTCAAAAAAATCAATTACAAAATTATGTCAAAATTGACATAAAATAGTAATTAAAACAAATATTATATTATTAATTGTTATTATATTCCTAAAAATCCAAGGTTCTTCCAAAATACTTATATCATGATAGTTGTATCATTAATGGACCACTTGGGAGTCTCTTGGATGTATATGGTATGTTTATTAACAATATAATAAAAAAATACAAAGTGACATGGTAAATGTCAATCTAATTAACTAAGACTTAAAACTAAATGATAAGGTTAATATAATGACCTCAACTTGTCTAAATTCTATTGGATTAGAGGTTTTTGACCCATCCCCACCTTATCTTCTAAATAAATCAATTTAGATCTATTTAAAACCGAATTTGGCTTTATAATAAAATAATATTTTTAGTTTTCCAAAGGTACCCCTCTCCTCCCTTATAAAAGGGCACCTCCTCCCTCCCTTCCTCACACCACTTTGATCCTTAATTCTTGGCCAACCCCTGAATAATTCTATTCTCCACGTCCATAGAAACATCTTAGAGGTCCTGGTCTTCTTAAAAGACCAATTTTAGTGCCCTAAGAGGAGGAATCAAAGAGGCGCTTCAAAGAAGAGGTAATGTCCGTTACCGATTCTTTCAACATTATTTCTTCTTCCACTTCTTCTTATTAGGTTGTTTCATTATGAAGTAATAAAATCAGTATTACTCATATACTGATATGTTTTTATAATTATGAAACAACCCTATTTCACCATCTATCCATCCTACGGAAAATGAAATCACCGGGCGTGGGTACGTACAGAATACCGTTTCCATGCCGTGGTGTAATCAATTTTCCACCACCACCTTACATGGATGGGTATTATGGTGTGAATAATACCTATAAATGATTATTTTAATGTGATATTCATTTTGAAATAGTATTCATACACTCCAATACGATTCCACAACCATGAGAATGACATCATTGCTCGTGCGTACGTACAGACTACCGTCTCAACGACGTGATGAGATTCATTCTCCACGTTAACCATTCATGAATGATTATAATGAATATATAATAAGTAATCACAAAATATATGAAATAATAATAATACTGGATTTATGTGTATATATATGTATTTCATCTACATAATTCCATTCAACTCAATAAGGAAACGAAAACAGCGTTCATGCGTATGTACGGCCTACCGTCTCCATGAACAGTGTATTTCATTCCATTTATCGATCTATTATATATATGTATATTCTGAATATATATTATATATAAATCATGTTTTATATTCTGTAATTAAGTAATTATGATCTAATTAATCATATGAATAATTAAAAGTCAAAACACGAATGACAAATGAAATGATTTTACCCAAAACGCTCTTTAACATAAAATTTACAAAAGAACGGGTATTATAAAGTCATAAGTGAACCATATATGATATCATAACAATGAATATGATTCTGTAATTAGTCAATGAAATTATTTAAATAATTATACCGTAGGTTCAGATACATACAAAGCATATTAGACATAATGTAAGGGATAATTTTGCAAAACTCATTTTTATCCGACATTTCTTATTAGTAAGTATTTATTTGGGTTATTGTTATTGTCCATGTCCATGTTTTCTAAAAGTGTTTTGATTTATTTTTACTGTCCTTTTTAATCATTTTTTATTTTACTACATGGTTTGTAAGGAATCATTATTTTGTTTACGTACGAGGCACTTTTTTGTCTTTTCCGACAAATGTACGAGAAGAATGTTTTTTAACATATACAGCATGGATGAATTTTTAAAACATTATTTACAATAAGCTTCCCTTACAATTTTTCATGTTTATTTTTAATCAACTTATTTTAATTTAAAATTGTACGACATGTTAAGAAAGGAAAACAAAATTTGAGGTAGAAAGGATATTTTCCTCAAGAATGGAGTTCAAGTGTTTTATCAAAATTATTTTCCATCTAAGATAATTAAGGGTTCAGTTTCTATCCCTATTATTAAATTGATTTGATTATGTTGTGATGGAATTATTTTAATTAATTCCATTACCTTATATTAATTGTTTTATGATTTCATGATGTTTAAGAATCCCATTTTTATTACATGGGTTATGCTATGATGTATGGTATATGATTTTGTGGCACACATATGAATGGTATCATTATGAGATGGGTGAGTCATATATATCCCTCCAATGTATTGGGTAATGATTTTATATCTCATGAGATAGACATGGCTGAAATGGCAGATAAAACTTATTTATTGAAACATGACTGAAACGAGGAGTGAACTCGGTTCAGAAATGGACTTTGTCCACTAAGATAGTCTTGGAAACGAGTCTTGACTAATAAGAAATTATTCTCTATTATTATGTGTGTATGCCAAAAAGATTCATGTTTTATGTTATGATTATTGGGATTACATTTTACTACTATGATTTATCCCATGTTATGATATTATGATCTCTTCTGCAGGTTAAGATTTCCAAAATTTTATGTTCTTATGAATATGATGTGATTGATATTTCTTTTGTTTACACTTACGGAGAATTTGAGCTCACCGTTTAATGTTTTCTTTTCCCAAGGATATAAAGAATGGTTTTAGGTAAAATAAAAGGAGGATCTATATATTATATGTTTAAGATCATTCACCACAATTAGAAAATTATATTCCGAGTTTCCAAAGACACTAAACTTTTATGGTCCTTGTGTGTGTGTTTTCTGTTATGTTCTAAGTATTCCACAAAAGTAATGTAATGTCTATGTACGTTAAGCTTCGGGTCTCTAAAAATCCCCTTCCTCCCTATCTTTTGTTCAAAAATGAAATCACAGCTGGTGTCGTATCAATTTACATTCATCATGGTGATGGGAAATTTAATTTTAATTTCATGCATTTTAGGATGTTAAAAATGCAATTATATATGTTTAAAAATACATAAAAATATATGTATAAAATTTCTTGTCTACTATAACTTATATAAATAATATTTAATGATAAAAATGGAGGTTGTTGTGATAGAAAACCCACCATAATTAAGCTAAAATGGTCATCACTACCTTTACTAAAATGATTCATCCTCAAGGAATATAAATAATTTATATGTACATTTTATATTCTATAATAGAATTAATAACACATCATATCATTTTTTGATATTTATCTTCAATTTACATGAACTGACATTTATTTATAAAAGTTAACAGATCATGAATACTAGGAATACAAACACCTCAAACGATGAAATTAAACACCCTAACTCTTCCATATATCTAACAATCGAACTTGATAAAAACATAATAAATGAAATTAATGCATAACAGTTTCATTATATAATCTACTTTGATTATATATGACATTAAATTGGTTAATTCATTTAGACATAAGGTAATGGATATTCCGAAACCCAACTCCCTTTCATTGGTGTTTCCTAATTTCACACCATTTCAGTATTTATATTCCATTAATATCATTTATTAAGAGTTATAATACCATTTTTGGGATATAAATGGTTTTTTACTAGAGTTTATAAACAATATTGTTTTGAATATCTCATCTTTCAAAAAACAATCATTTTACCTCAAATGATTTATTATTCCTCACTCAAGGATGACGATTCATACATCAAGTATGTTATTACCTGTTTAATTTTGGAAACCAAGGTTTATGGATTTTTTTCTTGGGAATTGAAACACATTATTATATTGTGTTATTTTATGTATAAGGTTGATATATGTTCTATGTATAAGTAATTATGATGTAAATATTATGATGTGATAGTTATTCCCATTATTTTATAGTGAAATTTTAATTTTATGAAGTGATTGGTGTGCTCAGAATTGTATAGCTCCACAAAGGATTGGGTCATCTGATGAATATCTTGATAAAACAGATATGAGTGTGATCATGATTCTATAATTTTTAACAAATATGTGTGGTAGTTAACAAGAAAGACATGTTTTTTTTTATTTTTAGGCATTTCCACATTGAATCCTTTTTTAGTGTTTCATCAAGGATTATTATCCTATGCATATGTTTTATTGTTACAGTTATCCTCACCCCTTGTTTTATTTTTTTCAAGGGTTGTTCTATCTTACTAATAGGGTTTTATCTCACACATTTAATTGAATAATATCTTTAGAATAATACTTTTACTATTGAGAGATCAAGGTCAAATAACAAACTAGAGATGAAGGAATTAAATAAATTATTTTGATTTATTTTTTAAATGTTATGTTTTTTCATAATTTTTCAATGACTCTAAACTTTTCTATCCTATTTATGTAATGATGATATTAATTTTATCAAAAATATTATGTAATTTCTATGTATGAAAAATCGCAGTTGATATAGTTGTTATCATAGAACTGATTAGTTAATTTGAGAATTTTGAATAGAGAACATTAGTGAAAACCCCTAGCATGTTAATAAGTTAAAGTACAACCCATGAATTATTAATTATAAAATTATAAATATATATATCCCATGTGATATTCTCTTAGACTTTATATTATAGAGGAATAATTTATTTATTCATGACTTATTGAATTCGGTTTTTGTTCAAACCGTTTCAATTTTAGAAAATGGTCAGAATATAGGAGAAACTAGGCCAACAACCCTTATGTGGGATAATGAAGTGATTGACTGAATGAAATCATTCATTAATTGGGGGTGTGGTAATAAAATATTGGTTGATTATTACCCATTTATCATAGGTTATGAAAAATAACATGAATAATGTGAAACTTTTCCCTTCACCTATGATGTAGCCACTGGATATTGAGTAGATTATACAGTAAAGACCGCCAAAAATTATTGTTTTTTTATCTAATAGTATCTTAATAGTGAGACAACTCAATAGATAATTTCTTTATTGTTCTCCATTGTTCTAAGATTAAATAGGTGACTCTGTATATTTATCATTGCGATGGAGTGGCTGACCTATGTTGGTTGCTTATTAACAACACCAAGTGGAATGATGAAATTGAAGTGTTGGATTTGGAAGACTATAAGAATGTGTTTCTTAACATTTATATCACACCATCTCAATATAAATAATATAGAGAACGAATTAATAGATCTAAAGAAAGATGTTAGATGGTATTTCATGACCTTCATATAAACTTTTACAAGGATTTCACTGTACACTTCGGCATTTTTTATCAAAAATGATATTAAAATTGATAGATTATTTAGTTGAATAAAAAACAACCATCAAATGGGTCATGAAATTTGATACTTTGTGTGTTAATAAGTGGTTGATTGATTTTATCTCTAAGTTGATATGGTGCTTTGAGAATTTTCTCATGGATATTGTTAAGGGATAATATCATGGTGTTTCATATCATGGGATTTAATGAGAAATGTGTAATGAAAACTGAATAACCCACATGTCAAAAATATGTGAAGAAAATGATGTGATCTAACTCAAAGTGAAAATTAAATGATTAAAGAGGTTCAGGGAATCCCACCATGATCATGATTGTCTAAAATACATGATAAAGAAGGAAAATGTGGTGGAGGAAATGAGAACACCACCAATGATCCAGTACAACCACTAATGGGGAAAAGGGTACTAAGGAAGCAAATGAACCAACCATCGTGTCTTAAATTGTCTTGACTCATTCCACGAGGCATGTGTCATGACTAAAATATCCCCCCACCCCATTCGGAAAGATATGGGATAGCTACTAGCTCCGAAAGTGTCAACTTCCAAGTGAGAGGAATTTGTCTGAGTACCTATATGCACACAAGCCCAACCAAGTCCCACAAACTAAAAAGGAAGCAGTTATCAGTAAAACTGAGCTTAGTATAAGTAAAACAAATACATGTGGGTCTGAATAAAAACCCAACAAAATAACTGAAATAAGTAATGTACAAAAAGGAACTCTGATGCACATACGCAAAAACCCCCCCAACAGATCCTAAAACCATTATATATATTGTAATCCAAAGTAAAACATATAGTAAACATGATCCTACTAGGACCCTCTTGGTCTTAGGCCACCATGTACACCATCATTGAGACTGTCGGTACCATCTTTGTGAACACATATTTGTCTTGGTCCACCAAATTCTCTGTCAAAACACTGATCACCTACCTTGGAAACCACACTAGTTGGAGGAGCCCATGAAGGGATGAGTAATGAAATACTCAGTAGGGACCCCAAAACAAAATTGAACGACAATTGGAAAATAACCAATGTAAATCGTAAGGAACAAGATAACTCACAACATGCATAACATTAGGGTTGTGTTAGATGAATAATCTGTGACACTATCGAACACCTCTGCTGCTAGTGAAATCCTCTTATATCGAGTACATTGGGCCTACCAAGTCATAGATAAGTTCATGCCACTAACCTTTGGCAGCATAGGCACACCACTTCATCCCATTCTATGGAACTTCAATGTCACATAGTTGTGCTTCCTACTAATCATGGCCAATAGTGGTTATCCTTCTCATCGTTTGTTATGGGCTGGAAAATTAATACAGATGTGGTTTCCACCATGGGCTAGAAAAGCCACACATATGTGTTTCCCACTAGGCCATTGTTGAGCCACACAAAGTCAAAACTCAATAGTTTTCAGGTCATAGATAACCGTAGGGTTCTTTACATAGTGCAACTAGTATAATGACTCCTCGAACCAGTCATCGCATTTCAACATCAATGGAAGTCACCATAGATCATACTAAAATATAAACCTTATATAGAGGGTTGAAACGCCACAATTTGCATTTCCATCAGACTCTAGGTTAGCAATGTACATGCATTTTAGTAAACTGGGGACAGTTGTTTTGGGCCTAGTATTACCCAATCAGATCGACCCAACTGAACTGTCCCAGGGGTCCCCCTTACCCTGATTTAATTCGACTGATTTGAAATGACCCAATTCGGGTCTGGTTTGTCCCGATCTAGCCTGGCCAGTGGCCCAGGCTAGATAAGACTCGCTGGTCCCGTCCCAGTTTGGTTGAGGGTCCAGCCTGTCGGGTTGTCAGACGACCCATTCAAGACCGTCCTGACTGAAACGGTGCATTTCAAGCCAATCATTGTGGTTCAATCACACTGAGAGATGTTCTAGACCTCAAACATGAGTACGGCCCACTGGAAAGGGGTGCATCCCACCAGCCCAAAGCCCTACCTGCGCGGTGTGGGCCAGTGTCTCCCTCCTGGCTTGGACACGACCTGCATCGACGTCTTGCCTCTACAAGTAATGTAGATGTGTGGGGCACTCCAGTTGCGGAGCCTGGTAGGAGCAACAACTACCGAATTCCACGACGACCACCTACTACCAGGGCGCAATGATCAACCAAGCCACTAGAAAGGCCAGTGCCCTCTCATCCCATGGACGTGTGCCGAATGAATCTTTAGCAGACTACTAGACATGCTCTGGTGGTCTTTTTTTCATACTGCTTGTGCCTACAACATCTAGGGAGCATCCTCTTCACTGCAAATGTCTCAAACTCACCTTGTCATAGATTTGGACAAACCATTCACAAAGTGCGCACAAGAGGAGAAGATCATAACATGTTCTTGTCAACCTACGCCCTCTGCATTTTATGTTATAATCATGGGGAGGATCAGGATTCTGGCTCCATAAAACAAGAGACAAACTAATCCTGGATAATAACTACCAAGGTAAAAGTCACCCTCCATCATAAACCCACGATTCATAGATCAATTTGTTAATGGGTTGATCCACATTCATAATTTATATATTCAGAATGTGGAATAAAATCCAAAAATTAAGCCCCTAGTACATTGATGTTCATATCCATTTTGTTAAGTCATCATCATTATATATGTCAACGTCGTTTGTCTCATCCAACCCTATTCTTCATGGAATGTTAAATATGTTTGACGTTTATCAGTGTCTACCATTATTTTTTGTAGTGAATTTTCATTGGAGGTTCATTAGAGAATCCCAATGGAATAATTATTCATCCCACTAATGTGTCATCCAAAATAAAGATAAAACATTTCAAAACCATTCTGTCATGCAGAGATGTCACGTCGTTATGCTGTTTCATTTAGGAACTAGCATCACAATTCTGGGTCATTAAAGCGTCGTTATATAGTGAGATAATGAGACACTGATGAGCCTCACCAATTAACCTAATAACTACCCCTCACTGTCGTCGTCCAAAATATAATTTATGATAAAATAAAATAAAAAAACTATTTAAGGTTATTTTATTATTTTTGGATAATTTTAAAAATTATCATTTATTTTCTTCCCTTACCAACCGATGTTAATTGCATTCTAGAAAAATCACAGTGTTTTGAAAATAATGATGGCCTCAACTTCTCGATCAAATAACTGGTAAAAAATATATAAAAACCCACTCGCATGTTTACTTAAGCATAATTAAAAGGTTCAAAATTATATTTTGGGTTCATCGGGCCTCTGGATCATGTGCGGTTAATGCATGGGGCCTCAAAATAATTCTGTTTGATTAAAAAAAATTAAATGGAATTTCTGATATATTACATTTTCCCAAACACTGAGAATTATGTTCCCGAATAACAAAACATAAAATAATCTAACAGATGGTGCTACTGAGCATGAACATGGGCCTCCTACTCCCATGTGCTCTATTGAAGATTCACCTACTTCCATCAAACTTGCACCATATGAATCGACCTCCCATGAAGGTCCTTCTATTATCAATGCTCTATCTACAACGGTAACTATGAAAACATCACCCCATCAGTAATTATATCTCACCCCAGTCATTGATGTGTGGTGGATCATGCACGTAGCTCCTCAACATTGACATTTGGAAAACCTCATGAACCTGGTGCATTTGTGGGGGAAGAGCGTGGTGGTATGCCTACTCTCCTTCTCTACTCAGGATCTGAAAATGTCTAATGAACCTCGTAGATAACTTGTTTCCAAGGAAAAATCTCTATAATTCCCATTGTGGTGAGACCCAAAGATATATATGGTCACCCCAATCAAACTATATTAGTTTCTATAAGAGTGGGATGATAACAATCATCGAATAAATCACTATAAGAGTGGGATGGTAACAATCATTGACTAAATGTATTCATATCCACCATCATCCATAGAGGATATCTGCATCCTGACCATCATTTTTGTCACCTCACTCTATAGCTGCAAACCGTTCCACCTACTGAGCACATCATCTTCAACGTTCCCCTTTCCAAGTGTATAGATTATGAAAATACGTAGTTTTGGAGTAACTCTTGTGATCGTCATTATCTCAGGTTCATGTCCTTGTGGGATAAGATATACATAAGACTCTTGCGGTCAGAGTAAACCGTAAATCGTTCACCCATAAAGTTGTGTTGCCACATATTAAAAACATGGACTACTGTTACTATGTCTGTGTCTTGGGTCACATAGTTCTGGTTATGTTGTCTGAACTCTCAATATCCATATCTATCGCAGCTCACTCTTAAAGAAAGATACAACATAGTCTGGTCCCTAATGTGTCGTAGTAAACTACATTCTCTATTCCCTCCATTGGCCATCTCAAGATAGTGGTGCTATTCAGAATCCATCGTAGTTCCTAGAAACTCTACTAACAATTCTCCTTCCACATGATGGGTAGTGCCTTGCATTTAAAATCTGATAAAGGTGTTTCTACACTATAATGTCTGAGCACAATACTCTGATAAAACCATCAATCACTATAATGATCTTTTCCTCATTCATGGTCCTAAGAGAATCCCAAGTAAGGACAACCTATATCATCGTCAGATCCACTAAACCCCTATCCTCCGAGATGATGTTTTTCTGAAAGTGGACCCCCAATATCCAAAACATACACTTCAAGATCATAAAAAAATGATGGACTCTTGGATTGTATCTAGGATTATCCATAGGTGTGTTGCATGAACCACCTCTGTTACCATGTTCTCCAAGATTCCATCAATGAACACCACAATAAACAAGTCATGATTTGGATTTACGATCCATTTCATGTGTCCCTTGAACACATATGGGGAATAGGACATGCTGAATGGAATAACCAAGAATTCATAGTGGTCGTAAAGGCACCTGAAGGAAATCATTGGTACTTCATCGTACCTTACCTAAAGATTATAGATCCTTATCTGAGTTATATCATTGAGAACCACTTCACCCATTCTGGATGTCATAGAAATCATCGATTCTCAGTAGTGGATACAGATTTTTCCCAGTCACTTGGTTCAGTAGCCATAAGTCCAAACACAACCTTGAACTCATTTATACATTCATGGTAAAAATAAATGGGGATTCACATGTTTAATCCCTAGGTCATACAAACCCCTTGTCTTACATATCATCCAGCTATATCTACATCTTACAATTCACCACGAGTTACATCTGATATGTCGTTGTCGATGTTGGTGTCATTCTAGGGTAGAATCCAATCAATAAGTCCAACTCCCTACAGGGAGGTTGTCCGAGAACATCCTCGTGAAAATCATCCTTGTACTCATCAACCAGTATATAAAAACATGGGATCTACTAATACACTGAAGTAGGGGTGAGACTAGCCAAATAGTGACTGATCGGCTATACCCTCCTTCGAGAATGTTTGTCCTGTGATGCAAGGGATTCCTTCTCAACAGTGATGGAAAACCATGTTTTATATCCACAAAGACATTGCATAGTATTCCTAAAATAGTCAATCTTTGAATGTATTATGGATGACTATTCCCTACCCAAGATGATGTCCTAAGGCCGAGATTCCACTTCTAGGAGTTCCCAGTAGATGCTCGTGCCTCTTATAGTATGCTCACACTGTTAGAACTACTGTGAAATTGTTGAATCTGCTCACGTACGAGTCTCTAGACATATGGATCGAGCCAAAAGTTCCACTGGAATCTATGAGCTCTTAATGAGAGTCATGGCATGGAAGGAGTTGCTTTAACATGTGTCTATACGTGGTGCAGATAGTGTGGAAAAGACACATATTGTACCATAGATCATATATAGAGTGTTGTGGTCACAAGCCTCCACTGGATGAAGTTATGCTCTCCCCATTCTGCCTACAACCTGAGGTTAGGGTGGAAAACCTAGGGGTGGACGCGATAACACCTCGAACTATCACCCACCGCTTGATACTCAACGTCTACACCTGATAGTTCTGCCACCCCGCGAACATCCTCACTCATACAACATCCTCTACCTCAGTGTCCCATCGACCATTTGATGGTCATTGGTACAATGGATCAGATTGTAACATGCCATGTGTACCTACCCATCAAGCAATATACAATCCCTAGATCTTGGAAGACTCTAATTGGTAAGGTAGCCCTGCACTACTGACCCTGAGTTTGGGGCTTCTCCTACAAAAGACCTGGCCTACATGGGCCCTAATGGTTTTGGAATGATACCTGCCAATGAATCCTCCACCTAGGGTCATCTGGTAGTTCTAGTTGGGTGGGACAGCTCCTCCAAGAAGCTCTCTACCATAAGGGATCGATCTAACACCCTGGCCTGAGTAGGGATTCCAGGAGACAAAATAAATGCACAGATCTCTGGCCTGATTCCCTGC
This sequence comes from Viscum album, assembly GCA_963277665.1. Taxonomy (NCBI): domain Eukaryota; kingdom Viridiplantae; phylum Streptophyta; class Magnoliopsida; order Santalales; family Viscaceae; genus Viscum; species Viscum album. Next base: position 475,045,601 of record OY728147.1, on the reverse strand, counting down.
TCAAAATCTGAAGCCCTAAAGAAAGAGTGTCACACCATATATATATTGTAACAAGAAAGCTCGGTGAACATTTATGAGTACTCATCAACCATAATGTTGCACTGTTGTAGGTGAAGAAGCTACAGAACGTGTGTAGATTGCAATGTCGTGTGGATAAACACCTCCAAGAACAGATGCTTGAAGTTTTTCTAGGTGAGGGTCTCCCCATTATGCGTCTGGGTGGTCATGCTCCACCATCTCCATGTTGATCCCTGAAGAATGATTGCTTGTAAGATCACCATCTGGTCAGGCGGTGTCCCCACTAAGCGAAAGGCCATCATCACCGCCTCCAGTCAGTCCTCAATAACATAAGGATATATATTTTTCATTATACTAGGAGGCCACTTTCTCTTAATCACATGGAGGGCACTGAGTCTGTGAACTTCTTCTATTGGAACCGCTGTTAGATGATTTTTACAGTAGGGTGGTGGTAGCACTATTTTACCACCAAGTGGGGCTATCTCTAGAACCGTTCCTTGAACAGAAACCTCATTGCAAAGGGGATATTATTTATGACCTCATATCAGGATCCTTGTTGGTTGTCCATGTAGAGGCATGCTGATATAGATCAAGATGTACCATGTTCATAAGGTTATTCCAGGTGAGCTGACATTTATTCAAAAGAACCTAATGAGAATCTTATTCTACTAGTGTTTTCATGTATCGAGATGAGAAGAAGAATTCATGGTCCAAATGTATGGATATGTCAGTTACTACACAAATACCAGAATAAAAATTTTTGAAATTGGACTGGAAACACATAACAATGTTTCCCCAAAACCAAACATAGACTCATGGTCTTTGTGGTATGATCGACCTCCCTCTGATACCACTTTATCATGTCCCATCCACCAGGGCCCCTATCATTACTACACCAAGCCCCAACATAATGTTTAGGGGATAGCCACTAGTGCTGAAAGCATAAACCTATAAGTGGGATTAATTATCTTGATTACATGTACACATAAACTCTCTCAACCAATTATCACACACACAAAAAGAATTAAGTATAACAAAAAATGAGTTGAATTGAATTACAAATAATATAGGTTTTCTAGAATAAACACCGAACAAAATAACTGAAAAAAACAATGTACAATTAGGAAAATGTGGTGGTCATCCATGGAAAACCCCACCTGATCATGAGAATAGGGTAGCTACGAGATTTCATATTAGAAAATCATATCCAAATGATCCTATTGGTTCCCACCTAGTCCTAGGCCACCAATTCCATTATCATAGCATAAGGCGATCCTGTCACCCTAAGAAACAATGGGTCTCAATCCACCAATGTCTCTATTGAAATGATGATCATCTGCATAGGACATGACACGAGTGTGTAGAGGCCAAGCCTGGGTGACCAAAGCGATACCCAGTAGGGGCCCCAAAACAAAACTGAACGACCAGTCATCAATCCTCAATGTATAGCATGAAGCACAAGACAACTAAAACGACGTATGCATATAAAGTAGTGATAGAATAATAATATTTCAATCTATCGAATGACTCATATACTAGAGAAATCCTCTTCTATCGAGTAATGTAGGCCTTCCAAGTCACATAAAATTTCTTCCCATTGACTTTATAATACTCAGGTACAGATCCTTGTTACGTATTGTGGGCCTACAAAGTCAAACAGATGTTCTTCCCACTAATCGTGTCCAACAGATGTACTCATCCTCATAACATTATGTGGGCCTACAATGTCACAAAAATATTTTCTTATAAGACCATATTCAAGTCACACATAGTCTAAATTTTGTAGCCTTCAGGTATTAGCCAATCGCAGGGTTCCTTACAATGCGTGCCTGGGAGAATCGTTCCTAATGCAATTCATCAAATACAATCCTACATGAAATTCCCCATAGGTCATGGAGAATTTCGTACCTCAAAAATATCGTCTCAATTCCACAAACAGATCAACAATCAGATGCTCGGTTAGCATGATAATAGTGTTTTAGTATACATGGTCATGTTGCATCTGGGCCAAGTCCCACTCAGTCGGACCTACCCAACCAACACATCCCAGGGGTTCCACATTCGCCAGTTTAATTCGACATAGTTGACCAAACCATGTTTTTGTTTTTCTTGGTCTGGGCAGGCCTACCTACTAGGCCAGGCCCAGTGAGATTCACGGGTCCCATCATAGTTTAGCCGAGGGTTCAGCCTTCTTGGTCTCATGTTTACATGGTCTAGTGTATCCTGGACCAAAGTGCACAGGTCTGACCTACTAGCAAGGTTCTGCCCAAATGGGTGTTGGTCAGGCCCCCGGAGTGGGTTTGGCACGCTATTTGGGGGGGGGGGGGGATGCCATCTGGATTCCCGGCCCGCTCCCTTCAGGATATTTTGTGCCGCCAGGCCAGGATGTGCTCTAGCGACCAAAGATTGCAGAGCCACCCGTATGGACCGGACAAGGAATCTCCCTCCACACACCACTAGTAGGGAACCATGTATCCTCTTTGCCACCACAGTTAACCTCTCAACCCATCTGTAGGGATAGTCTGTGGTCTATCGTCCAACAGTACAACAGACTAATGTCATTGTCACATTCTGGTACATTCATTGGAATACTACTAGTGGAACTCTTGTTGTCCATTCATCATGATGACAGTGCCTACAGCCTCCGGGTAGAATCCTCTTCATCACAATGGTCTCAAACCCACCTTATCATTGATTCAGACAAATTGTTCTCAAATATAACACATATAGAGGGGCTTGGTCTTATAGGCCCACAATTACTGCATCATATGTTATAATCATGTGGTGGCTTAGGGATTGTGGCTCAGTAAAAATAGAGATAAAATAATCTTGGAAAATAAATCTCAAATGAAAAGTCACCCTCCCACATTAATACCAGTTTCTCTGATCAACCTATTGATGGGTTGATCCATGTTCATCCGTTCTAGAATAATATAAGGTAAGAATATGCACCAATTAAATCTCTTCCTCTTTGACATTCATTGACTTAGTTTTATATCATCGAGTTTTTAGGACATTGAATTTGTTCATCACTTCAGGCTCTGTTCTTCATGGTGTGTTGAAGATATTTGACATTTGTCCGCATATGTCATTCTTAGTTAAGGGGAATGTTTATAATTTATTAGTCAGAGAATAATTGTAGTTTAATTCCATGTTCCACAAAATTGTCTACCAGAATAAAAGGAATACACATCGTAGTGATTCTGTTATGCTATGATTTCATGTTGTTACGCTACATCATTTATGAAACAACATCACTGTTAGGCATCATTAAATCATCGTTATGCTACCATTTAACATGAAAGTATTGAACCTCATCAATGAACCTCTTCACCACACTCCATCCATACCATACACCACTCAATGGATGAGAAAATAAAATAAAATAAATTTTTAATGTCATTTGATTATTTTTCAAAAAGTCTAAACATTATCTTTTTTTGTTTGACCCTTTTCAGCTAATGTTAATTAGCTTCTACGTGAATTCTAGTGCTCCTAGTTTAATGGTACCTTCGTATTCATGAACTGAGCAGGGGTTAAAATGGTATAAATACATTGTCGCACGTTTATATAGGAGTACATAAAAAAATTTAAAATATTTTTCAGGGATCATCATGCCTCGAGATCACGGGTCGTAAAAGCGTGTGGTCTCAGAATAATTCCATATAATTAAATAAAATTACAAATAATATTCGAGATATTACATCAATGGTAATAAGTGGAATAATCCACCAAATACCAACGAGTTATGGAAGGGTTTTAAGTCACTATTGATAATGTACATCATGAAAATGAATTCATAAAAGGTACACCTACAATTAAATCAATAATGAAAAGAAGAGTTATTTGATTCTAGATCTATACATTACTTTATATCATGAAGGTTTTCTAAAACAATGGAATGAGAGTCACAAAACCATGATTTAGAGGAATTTTTTATAACACCTAATGATGAACTCATTGTAACACAAGTTATGGATAAATATTCTATTGGTGTATGTGGGAATATTCTTCTAGATCCTCTCTTGATTGTTTACATGGAAGAATTTGATTGTATGATAGGAATAAATTGGATCATTTAATATAGAGCACATATCAATTTTTGGGAAAACGAAATATCTTTTAATATTTTGAAGTATCAAATCCTCCTATATAAGGTCATGGGTTACCAAAAATCATTTTGTGAAAATATTTAAATCGTAAGGGTGTTGATTCCCAAAAAAAATTCATACATCTCTCAAATGGTTGAGTTTGAGGAATGTTTTAACAAATTATAAATTATAATCATGGAGGTATAATGTAATATATTTCATGAATAGTAACATATAATTCCCTATATTATGAGGTAGAGTTTTTTATTGATCTATACATGGTGGTACTTGTATCTCAAAGTGTCCTAAAATGATGGATCCCATAGATCTGCAGTAGTTAAACAAGTAGTTGTATGATCATTTTAAAAAATGGATCATACGAACCAGTGCATTACCTTAGGGTTCTCCAGATCCTTTTTTGAAGGAGACTGATGGATCAATATTCATATTTATTGATTATTGAGAAATCTAAAATATCACTATAATGAACAAGTTTTCTCTTCCATGGATTGACTACTTGTGCATTCATATATAAGGATCTTAGTAGTGATCAAAGGTGAGTATTTTTTTGTATATATTCCACTAAAGGTTAATAATGAATATATTTAGAAGACTACCTTCCATAAAAGTTATCAGCAATATGGGATTTTTTTTATTCACTTTGGGATTTTTAATTCCCATGATATCAAAATGAATTTGATGAATTGAGTCACTTTACATTATCTAAAATAAAAATTTATAGTTTCATTGATGATGTAATCATATTCCCTAAGAGTGAGGGGGAATATGAGTAACAAAATTGGCTAGTTTTGCAAACATTATTGAAGGATAATTATTATTCCATGTCTAGAATGTGTGATTTTTTTTAGAAGCCATATTTCATGGATATGTGATCACAAGTGAGTGAATTTTTGTAGAAACATAAAAAAGAAGTCAGCTGGAGAATAGAATAGACCCTCTATTGTAAAAGAAATACATAGTTATCTTGAATTTGTTGGGAAATAATGTTGTTTTGGGAGTGATTTCTTGTTATATTATAGCCAGCTCACTATTTTATCAAAGAATGTGGTAACGAATTTCTGGACTAATAAATGTGAGGAAATCATCAAGGATATACAAATAATGATGATCACTATAACTCTACTAACATTACTGAAAAGTGAAAAATTTTATGTGATATACGTTGATACTTACAAGAAATTATTGTCTTTTTTTCAAATAATAAATGGTAAATAGATCACATAAGCCTCATGAAACGTGCTGATACATGAGTATAACTACCTGATGCATTCCATGGAGTTCGCCTCTAATATTTATTCAGTGATAATATGGTGTCACTCTATCCATGGTGAGATGTGTGACATATATAATTATAACATGATGAAAAGGTATATATTCACACAAATGGTGGTCAACTAGCATCAATGGCTATAGTTATTTTTAATCCTTGACTATAGTTGATATATTCACTGTCATCCCAATAAGTCAAACAAGATAGATGATACTATCATCAGGAAATAACATACTAATCTTTGCATGTTTTAGATTGAGAATAACTATATCTTCATGGATATAACATTTATATATATTGAAATCATAATGGTAGGGAATAAATCCTACCTTTGAGAAATAATTTCCCAACTAACTCTAAAATTGAATATTAAGGAGCCATAAAAGGATGATCCATTGTTACAATAGATGATGAACGAAGTAATGGAAGGGATACTACAAGAGTTCCATATTGATAAAGATGGTGTTATTCAGTTTTGAATATGGATTGTTGTGCCTTCATCATATGTAGTATAAGAGATATATTGTATAATTGAAATACCTCAACTTTATCATTCCATCAATGGAGTACCATGATTTACCATGGTCTCTAAGAACACTTCTAGTGGGAGAAGATTAAGAAGGATGTGGTTGAGTCTATCTCAAGGTGCATGATGTGTCAAAAAGTTAAATCCAATCATTTTAAGTTGAAATTAATTATATATGCATTTTCAATACCCATGTATAAATGGGGGGATTTCATAGTGAACATTATCACATGACTCCATAAGAAATCCCTTGGAAACAATGTGATATATGTTGTTGGGACCGACTCACCAAAACTGCCACTTTATCGTTATTCAAGAATATCATTCAAATTTACAACATGAAATTATATATGTGGATTAAGAGATTAAAATATATGAGGTTCCACTCTTGATTTTCTCTTATAATGATATCAGGACTACAATTAAATTATTTAGGATTCCTCAACATGCTTTGAGTACTATCTTATATTTCTGCAAAACCTATCACCCAGAAACAAAATGCTAGTGTAAATTTAATATTCAAACATTCAGTTTTATGCTATAATCATAATCATTATAATTCAATTGTTTATGTGACTGAAATCTCTAATTGGTTTATTAATCATTCAAAAATGGGTTATGGCTGAATATTCAAACAACTCCATTTGAATCACTTTATGGAATGCGATGTAGAAATCCAACCAGTTGAGATGAAGTTGGCGATAGGAATCTACGTTGACCATCCTGTGCATGAGAAAAATATAATGATCAGGCTATCTAGAAATATATCAATGCAACTAAATGTTGTAAAATGATATATGTTGACAACTGTCAAAGGGACCTCGAGCTCAATGTTTGAGATAAAGTCATCCATCAAATATTACCATGGATGACATTCATTTCGTTTGGAATGATGGGGAAACAAAAACCAGGATATATCACACCTTTTAGATCCTTGATCAAATTGGATATATGTAATATTTTCTTGAAAATTCACTGAATATAACCCATGTACATGATGTGATCCACAAATAACTATTGAGGATATATATACCAGATCCATCACATATACTAAACTCAAAGGTTGTATAACTATAACATGATCACTATTATGAGCAGTAACCCATAATGATTTAAAAGCATATAGATAATGATCTATGAAAGAAGACAACCCTCATTGTGAAATTGTTTTAAAGGAACCATGATTATAGAGATGAAACATGGAAATGTATGAGGTGATTAAAGAGAAGTTCCAACACTTATTAATGTAAAACTAAATTTCGAGGGTGAAATGACCTGGGGGGATGTAACAAACCAAACATTAATAAATGGAATTTCTCCCTTCATATAGAAATATAATATAGTATACGTCACTTAGAATTACTTACATACAACTATAAAATAATTTTAAATGAATATTTACTGAAATAATAGTTATTTGTAAAAGTTATGTAATCAATATCAATCAAATAGTAACGTGGCCATAGGAATAGTTTTATAACCCATATGACTAGAAAATGATTCATATCATTATTACCCTAAACCATGAAATAATATATAAAATTTAGGAATCTTATAAATAGACATATGATTTAATTATATCAAATTATAAGTTAATGTTTTAAAATTTATTAATTAAGTGTTGGAATTTTATTTATTAAAAAAATATTAATTAAAACATTGTGATTAATGTAATAATTTTTTAAAAATTAATTTCAATAAATATATTATTTAATAATTATTTTTAGGTCCTATGATTTGATGAATATATTATGAGTCCTTAGTAATTTTTCAAAGAGTTAATTTTTTTTAAATTAAATTTTTTCTCTTATTAGTAAATGATAATTTTAATTTAATTTAAATTTATTTAATTAATTTTATAATATTTATTTATTTTATTAATTGTACATGTCTAAATATTGTTAGGACAAATTTTTTTAGTTTTTTCAATTATACATGTTTTTTATATGAATATATTAATATGAAAATTTACAATAAAATATAAATACGTGAATTATGGGGTCATAGATGATGTATGGATGATGTAATACAAAAACATAAAAATAGTCTTCAATATTTTAATATATTTTGTGATAGTTAACAAATATTCATATTCTTGATCAAGAATAATAATCTAGTGAATATAATAATGGTAAAACACCCCACTATTCCACTGTAAATACGACCCCTCATCCCATATTCTCCTCACACCTCTAAAGAATTAATCCATTAGCATATTCTACCAAAAAGTATAAAATAACCCCATGACCACTTCCCAGTGATCTCTGTCTCACTAAAATACCATATCACTTTCCTCAAGGAAGCCCTCAAGGCGGATAACTCCAAGAGGTAAAAGTCCACTACCTTTTTTATTAAATTTCATTTCAATTTCATTTATTTTATTTTATTATCCTTATAATATCTAATTAAAATGGAATTATGACTCTATTATGTTTGATATAATGTAATTATATCATATTAATGGACTAAAATTTATTAAACTCTTACATATCTCTCTCACTTATTCAATAATGAAATCATCACATATGATTTGTAAATTTACTAAAATCATAAGCGATGCACATTAATTTTCTTCTTATGCATTCAATAGTATTAAAAACAGATTATAATGGTTGAAAATTATTTTAAAATATATATTTCATCCCATTTTTTGGTTTTATAACTATCTTATAGTCATATTTCAAAATAATAAAACAAAGTGAGTTTTTGTGATAAACAAACATCCATATTTTACCTTAGTCGATCATCATTAGCATGAATCTAATGATTCTTCTGCATTCTATTTGAATAAATTATTTATAAGATATCTTAAACTTATATAAGATCATTAATCACATATCTTATCTATTTTAGATATTTATCCTATTTTTACATGAACTTCTAGTAGTTCATTAATGTGAAATGATCATGAAAAATTATAAAATAATCACTCATGAATGTTGAAATTAAACACTATATTTAATAATAATTCCAATAAATGATCATAATAAAACCATAATGAGTAAAACTCACGCACTAAATTTTCTTTATTTTTAAATTAAATAATTTAATGTGATTATATTGGAAAAAAATGAAGAACGCTTTCTGACATAAGGTATGTGGAATTCTCAATCTCGTCTCTCATTTATTGTTCTTCATATAATTCAACCAATGTGTTTTTTGGATATCCTATAAATATCATTCCTTCATAGTTATCGGATATTATCAGTTATATATATGTCATTTTTACATGATTTTATGAGAAACACAATGTTTTCTATATGTACTCTTATTAAAAAAAACACCTTTTAATTCTCAAAATTGTTCATTCCTCCCTGATGGTAGACGACAAATAATTATCATTTTTTATTAAAATTTTCCTTAAGAGAAACCAAATTTTTACAAATACATTCATTATTAAATGATTCCCATTACTTAAGATGGTTTTTCTTATTTCCAATATTGATATATGTTCTATATTTAATATTTGATAATGTAAATGTGATGATGTTATGGGTATGCCCAGAATTATATAGGACAATATCAATGTAATGATAGGACGGGTGAACCTGTAATTATATAGTTCTCCATTTCATTGGATAATGTGATATATCTCATGTAAAAAGTGAAATATGGATGAAACTAATTCTATATTTGATCAATAATATGTGTGGTATTTATCCCCTAAGTCATGATGTTTCATTTTTATGCACTGAATATTTCATGTATTTTATTAATGCATCATCTCATGATTATGATCATATGCATATGTTATGATGATAATGATTATTCTCAAACCATGTTATATTATATCATTTTCATATCAATCTTTATACTAGGATTCGATCTCAAACCTATCATAGAAGTATATCCTCAAGTGACTACATGTACTAAGGATAAATCAAGGTCCAATAAAAAGCTAGAGAAGATGGAATTAAATAATTGATTTTTTTTTTAAAATTTAATGTATTCTAATAATTTACCCACGAAATAAAACCTTTGGATCATGATTATATAACTCTTTTTTGTTATTTATCATTAAAATGATTTAATATCAATGTAATATAAAAAGGGGTCTTTATATCTATTCCAACCCATGTACCCAATACCATACTATTTTCTATCATTAGTTCCATGATCTAGATTTACTAAAACCTATATATCCATTTATTTTTTTAGTTTGAGCGCATAATGATGATCATGAATTTATTTTAGTTTCATATTCTTTATTGTATCCCATAATTCAAAAATACTATGTATCAACAAAAAAACAACTCATCATAATTACCTAACATCTGGATCGTATATACCCTATTATTATCACCCAACTCCATTAATAATGAATGGATCAATTATTACTCCCATGCATTAAAATAAATCAAAAAATCAGTTATATGTTTATTGAGACATTGAAAATGAATAGATCCCATTCATACCTGGTAAACTGATTTGGATCACGTAAATTCACAACATACAACTAGTTGAAGACACGGGAAATCATGGGAATAATATATCAATACTCATAATAAAATTAACAATAACCCATGACTACAATGTCTGATCTATGTCATTATAGAAATCCATGGGATGTAGGGAATCTATGGAATCAAATATATTCATGGGTTTGGACATACAAATCATGATCATTTATTACATAGATCTACAATCTAGTATAATTATAAATACTAGAAATTCACATGTACATCAATTCATCCATTCCATATACCAAAATTATCACATGAGGCCAAATTCATGATCCAAGGAAAACACTCATGCAATTTCCAATTTCACAAACTATATTCATGAAACCCATCATTTGGGTCATGATAAATACTTATAAGAACAATAAATTTTATCATTAGTAACTTTGTGAATGTTTATCCAAAATGTATTTGTTTATTGTATTTTGAATCATATAACCAGTATCCACATTCCATTAGTATCAAATGCTTTATATTTTTTAAAATGTGAAATATAATACCTTCTTAACCCATGCCCATAATGTACCCTCCCAAGGTTTTTCATCGATAGGATACCCCCTGGTCCCCCTATGACCAACAAGGTCACTACCCCACCAATGGTTGTTCACAATAATTAAACAGTATAGTTAAATATTAACTACATAGAGGAAACACATACCTCACTATGGTCATAATAAATGGACTAATTCATGATCGTAATAGTTAATGGAACATTGGTAACCCATTGATGAGATGGTATAAAAGTCTTTTTGAGCTATATTATGGTATCATGGATTTCAAAGGAATCCTTTCATTACAGGGTACAAAAAGAGGATATTTTAATGTTTCGCTTCATTGAAATAAGTAACATAATGAATAAAAAATAAAAACTCCTTCTAAATATACATGAAATAAATAGTGGTTCAATATATTTTATATTTACTACCTCTCATATCATTGTGAAATATATCAGCAAAAATCGGTGTGCACAAAGCCCAGTAAGGGAATATGATTTTGAAGGAAACAAATCTAGTGATCATGAGATATATCCAAAAGAAAATGAGGAATAATAATAATTAAATGAAACAGTGACATTAAATAATATTTTGAACATTAATAAGACCATGGTATTGTGACTAAAAAATTAAAATGATACATTCATAAGCATATCACCAATGATTATCACTAATATGACCAAAATGAAAATTACCAAGATTATTGACAACAGTATTGTAATACCTAGCTTCTCTATAGAATAAATCTAATGACCAATAAATGGGAGTTCTATTAGGGTGCTCCCATCAAATGTGTTAAATTTTTTTCTTCTATATATATCAGAAGAATTAATTTAATTAATAACATATTGTGGTTAATGAATGGGTTTCTTACAAAATTTTTTTCATAAAACATAACATAAATATTTGATTATTATGTTATTTTTTCACATGAAATAATATGTGGGTTTTATATATATAGTTAAATAAATCATAAATAAATTTTATTATTATATTTAAATACTCAAAAAAACAAAAATGGTTTGTTAATTCAAATAAAAAAAATAAAAATTATCAGGTAAAAGTGGGAAATTTGAGAAGTAAATTTAGTAGCATGGTGGGTAAACACATGGTTTTATAAAATTGTAAAATTAATGGAAATAATGGTCTCAAATTCAGAAAATAATAACATTATAATAATATTATAATAAAATATGGAAAATTTGGAAATATTATAAGTAATTATACATAACACAAGAAAATACAACATGAATGGAATTGAAAAGTTCATATTTCTCATTCCATAAAGATTACTTCCTAAAACTTTTGGACTGATCCACGGGAGAATGTGGAAAACATGGGGAACTCCATGGGCTGATAAATCGCCAAAAAATCATGGAATATGGACTTGGAGTTAAGTTCAAGGGATTAGATGGTAATTTTTTTGAAAAAGTAGAGGAATTGTTTAATAATTTCCAAATATTGGTCTTGGAAAACATGTTTGATGAAAAAATTAAAAAAATTCACTTTCCAATAATTCATTCTCATGGATTCGAAATTTGGGTTGATTTGTATGCTATTATAATCAACCTGAAGTAAACTCCATCTTCAAATTCTAAATTTAATCATGGAAGTGTAATGATTTCACAATGTAATGTGTGTTAAATTAATAATTTCTTCTTTAGAAATTGGAATGTAATTTATAGTTTTTGGTAAATGAAAAAAAATTTATTAAAATAATATTTATTAATAATTTAGCATATTTCAGGTCTAAGATTTTGTTTTATTAATTATTTTAAAATTTTGAAGTAAATATCTTGTCATTAAATATTCTGAAAACCTAAAATGTTAATTTATCTATTTATAAACAAATAATGTATTTTAGAAAATTCTCCTAAATTCACATTAAAGTTATTTTGACATGACGACTTAAAAATGAGGTTAATAATGTTACTAAATTTCTCTATTTATTTGAATGTTAACATTCAATTTTAAATCACCTATTAATTTAAAAACTAGAGTTTTTAAGGCTCTATAAAATTACTAAAAACTATAAAGCAATTCATATGACTTTATATAATTATATAGCCAATTACTAATAATTTTTTTTAAAATTATATTTCATTAATACAAGTAATATTCATAATAAATTTTTTGGTTTTTATAATATTATTTATTTTATAGGAATATACTATTATGAACTATTTTATTCCAAAAAAATATAAATAAACTATATTAAACAAAAATTTTATTAAAAAATTATCTTCAAAAAAGAATTTGTAGAATATTTATTCAATTTATAAAAATGTAATTACAAATTGACTCACAAAGGCTTGGACATATAACCCATTATTAAACCCATATAAACCCTAACAATAGGCTTTGGGATGGTGGTATTATCATGGGATGAATCAACTATCATCGACCGAGTAGTAATGTCCAATAAATTAAAATTTTACTGTTTCTGATTTTGTTCAGGATTCACTTCTGGAAGCTCGACATGCAAATTTTCAAAGGAAAACCCTAGTTATGAAACCTCACCCTCAATTATAGTTGAATATAATTACAATGGTACATATCAATTGGTTTAAGAAATATATTCTCTATTCTTCACTATCTAGCCTTTGTCATTATTACTTTTGAACAATAATTATTACAGTAAAATTATCAACGCAGGGTGTAGTTTCCAATGGTTATGCTTATCAATTTTCATACTGACCAAATATCATATTGACCAATGGTTATATTGACTATTTATCATATCGATCTATGATCATATTGGAGCCGAATCCAAAAGGTATCATTTCCCAATATACCCTATTAATACAACATCACTCTTTCAAAAAATTCACTAAAATATTTTCCTCAGGTAATATTTTCATTTCCTAATATGTTGGATGGTTTACTAATATTTTGTTTCATTTATAATGACTTTTATTTAGGGTAAATATTTCAAATTTTTTTGAGACCATTATTTTCAAAATTAATTTTTAATTTTTAAATATTTTTAATTAGTAATAAATGGAATTCCAATTGGTTTCATAAATAAATAATGTAATTATCATTTTGAATGAGATATGTAATTTTTTTTCTCATTTTCCTTATTTTTAGGATTTTTTATAATATATAAATAATTTTATTCAGGAAACAAATATCATTTAAAAAATTTAATGGGAAATTACTTTCCTCCTCTCATAAGAAATTTCCCCACAAAATTTCAACTCATTTTCTCTATAGTGAAAATGCTTGGGGTACTTTTGTCTAATTGTATCCACAAATTACATTATCAATCCTTCATATTTATAGTTCCCCCATAACATATTTATGTGGTAGGTAGTCTGGTTGTGCATAACCTTTTCTTTAAGGGCTTTTATTTCAATCATTTTTTCCAAATAATATAGGTCATGTTCAAGTTATAGCACCTCTATATTCAATAGATGTGATGAAACAGGTACGAACTTCTTTAGGGGTGATACGTGGAATAAATCATGAACATGGGATATATTTGATGGAATTACTTGTCTATTGGACAACACATCTATATGATCTAGGATTTCAATAGGGTAATGTATGTAATGATTATATCTCCTTTTATTACAAATCAAAAGTCTCTCTTCTATGATAATATTGGAAGGAAAATATTTCCCCAAAAAGAAAATCCTTATACATTCAATTTTTTATAGTATATATCTAATTCAGACTCAAAGATCGATTTATGTGTTGTTGGATGGAATAAACCTTTTGAATCATCAATTAAAATAGATCAACCACAAGATATTTTCTCACCCAAACAACATTCAAACAAGTATTAGTTCTAAATTTATTTATATATAGATAATATTGTGGATCCATTGAATTTCCCCAATTGAATATTTTTTTTATTAGGAATCAACAAATTATATGTGTTGAACTAACCCAACATTAAATCTCATTTACCATGTTTCCATCATGTCTTTATGTGTCAGATAAGTCCTTCTTTATTGCTCATTAGTTAGGGGTGATCGGTATACACAATATTAATTCATTATTCTTACCATGATTAGGGAATCCCCATTCCCTCTATATAAATTGTGCATCATGATCGTAATTTATAGAAGTTGGAACTCTATGAAATTATTTCCCTAAATACTTATTCACATATTTTATGCATGTGGGAATGCTGATTATTATTTACATTTCATTAATGATCAATGTTTTTCCATGATTTTGTATCAATTTTGCACATCCTATAATAAATTTATATCATTGAACTGCCTTCATGGATTCATATTTTCATTTGAGAAGTCCAATTGTTGACTTTTCCTTAAAAGAGGTATACTAAAATGGATACATTCTCTTTATTAGAACAATGTAGTAGAGAAAATATAATCTCTATAGATTTTATGGATTCTTCAAAAATCAATGGGTCAGAAAATCGATTGATAGAAAGTGGTCATTGATGCATGAAAGAATCAATAGAATGTTATTTCATTTAAGGTGAGTCTAATAACTCCACTAGTTTCATTTTATTGTTCATTACTCGATTTATTTGATTCATTATCCACATTATGATTTCTATTCCACATCTTATTCATTACCTTTAGTTCATTGTCCATTACCATCATCATTTAAAATGTTCCTTTGATTTCTATCATTTTTTCTAAAATAAAAAATAATTTATGGAAACGTTTTACGTTTAGTAATAATTTACTTATAATTTAATTTTATAGATAAAAACATCACCCTAAAATATATTTCTATTGTCTTCTAATAATTGTTACTTTTTTCATATATCCATCATAAAGGTCCATAAAAAGATTGTTATCAACCAAAAATATCATTTTGAAGAGCCAAACCTGGTCTGATGCAAGACATCTAATAATTCACAACATATCATCTAATTTATTCTCAATGTTGTTTTTTTTATATTACCCCTAGGTATGTCTTTTCCTAAGCCACAGACACTTTTATTATACAGTTATGGATGTAATTTGTTTAGAAAGCAGCAACATAATTCAAAAAAACAATATGTGATGAAATATGTATACAAGTCCCTGGGGTTCATAATAAATATTTCAAGACATAAATTCAAGAAATTAAAACATTATTCATTGAGACAAACTATCAAATTTCACCATTTTATTAGATATTTATTCATTACATCATACAAAATGAGGATCATTTAATGTCTAGTTTTAAGGAAACAACATACATAATAATTCAAAACCTTAAACATCTACCATAATACAATTTTAATAAATATTCATGTGTTAATACTATGATACATTTACTAAATCTCATATCATAGGGACATACAACAAAGGAAAGGGGTGGGCATGAATCATAATATGGTTTATGAAAGGGAGATAAAAAAACATGTAATCACGAGACATATCTATATGAACATGAGGAATAACAATATGGCATTAACAAGAGACATTAATTAATAAATTAAATATGAAAACTAACTTGGAAAAGTGGATATATTATTTAAATTATACATTCATAATCATATGAACATGTTTTCACCCCAGTAGGTTATAAATTAAAATTACTATTGTTATTCAACCCAGTATAATATAACATGTCATTTATAGTGATTAAATTGTTTTCGAAATAAATTGAAGTGCTATTAGGGAACACATTCCTATTTATTAATTTTAATTTGATCTACATAGATCAGAAGAAAACAATTTTTTAATATCCCATGGAAGATAAGGTAAAAGGTTTTAATCACAATCAAGTCATATAAAAGATCATAAAGACATGATCATTACATCATTTTTATCCCAATAAAAAATATTTCGGTTTCATTGATGGAAATACTTGATTAAAAATTAAATTTTTAAATCATGTGCAATATCCATTAAATAATAGTCTTCGAAAATAAAATAGATTGAAGAATAGAATTTCTCATATAAACAATTGAAATTTTACATGTAAATTCTGCAACCAAATAGGTATAAAACATGGTTTCGTAAAATGATAATATGATATGTGTAAAGGGTAACCAATTCAAATAATACTATAATTATAGTAATGGGATGATATAATTATCAAAAAATAACCTTTATTTGAAATTAGAATACATACCACAAGAAATGAGAACTTGAATTGAAAAGAGAATGGAATATTTCCATTACATAGAAATGTTGTTCCCATAACATGTGGATTGAACCTTGGGGACATGAGGTAACCTTTTGGGAATCCATAGAATGAAATTTAACCATAAAATAATGGTAGATAGATTAAGAGTTAACATTAATGTTTAAATGGGTGGGTATTTGTAGAAATTTCATGACCTGTCCCTTGGGGCCCGTGACTTGATTACCACATGCCCTACTTCCATATGCAATGGTTTGGAAACTAGCACGTAAAGGCATATCCCAAAAAGTGTAATTCATTTCCTTTAACCCTACACAAACATATATCCTAATAACATGACATGAATTCACAACGAAGTAAAACATCTATACTAAAATACTTAACTAAATGTAAATGGGGTCAGAATACAGGTATAGCTGAAAAAGTACAACTACAATTGAAAATAGGAAACATCTAATGAGATCAGCCACCGAGGATCCAACATGATTGGTAGGTATAGATTATCTCCTTACCCCTCCACGTCAACCATCCTCGCCATCTACCATTGGGTCCTATTTCCCTGAGTCTTAGTCAAGGATGTTCGTCTTCTACAAAAGACAAAACATGGTGTGGGAGAACCATATGTAGGGGTGAGAATAACATTACATAGTTGTGACCCTGATACCTTTGAAGGTCTCTCAAAATTACACAAAGGTAAACCAGAAGAATGATCTCAATTAGAAATAACAGTGAAAAAGACACAACGGAAATCAGGTATAACAAAAGTATAGTGGTACATATGATTTGTTGTAAGGATCGACCATCATACTCTTACAAGAGGAACTTCTAATAACCCACAAAGGATCAATATGAACTAACCCCCTCAATACCCTCATAGGATCAATAGGTGCTGATTCACATAGAATATCTCGGAGATGATTCACTCAAATTCGCTAGGTGCTGGTTCACATAGAATCACATGATGTCACTCCCCACAAGATCGCTATCATCTGATTCACATAGAATTTCAGGGTTCTGATTCACACTGAATCTTTCGGTGCTGATTCACATAGAATTGATGGGTACTGGTTCATGCAGAATCTCTTGATGCTGATTCACACAGTACCACTAGGTGTTAATTCATACAGATTTTTTGGATACTGAATCACAAAAAATCATTCTTCAAACTTCACATCTCAGCAAGTCAAACGATTCCCAATCACAGTATGCTTGTTACTGAGATAAACGACTCCTCATTCCATAGTTTGGATTCCAACCATCCGGAACTATAGAGAAGAAGTTATCCAATGATCTGTCATGGCATAAGGGTTCCAACACAAAAGACAGCGTGTCAACCAGACACCAGACCCATATGTTATTGGCATTTTAGTGTCGAGGTCCCAGTTGGATTTGGGGCAATCCAACCCAACCATACTCCTTCTTTATCCAAAACTCTTATAGAGTATCTCAGTAAAACTGTCTCTCACAAAGGATCCCAGCACCACGGACAGTTTTTCAAACGGGTGTCTAGATCGCAAGATAGGTTCAGTTAACCGTAATTGGGACTGAAAGGGTACGAGTCCGGTTCGACCCAGTCGGAAAGACCCGGACAGACAAGACCTAGTTCAGGATGACCCAATCCAGTCAGTGTCTGACCTAGCCCAGACCGAACTGGCCTGGGCTGCAGATGAACCTAGACCACTGGATGACGCATCCTGAAGCGCTGGTGTGGATCGCCAGTCAGGTGGCCGCCCGACATCCATAATTTCTCAAGAAGAGTCATTTGTATCTTCAATTAGTGGCACCACATAGTCCCTAAGACCATTATGGAATCGTATTCACTCTTCCGTTGCTTCGATGCTACATTACCCTTTCACCGCGGAACATGATGAAACATCACCTTGCTAATGCGGTCAGTTGAGTTCCGTCCGCCCAATTAGGTCTGTCGCGATGTCGGATGTCGGTGCCAATTGCTGGTGTCGCCACACCGTTCACTTGCTGGAGAACATTCTGTGGTCCATAGGGTGAGATCCGGTGGGCCATCAATTATTCGAGTTGTGTCTTAGGCCCTCCCAGGATGACTTTGTCACTACATGCCTTTCGGTTTCTGCTTCCATTGGATTAAAAATCGTCATGTGAAGAACGCATCAAGAAAAAAAGCTGTGGAGGGTATATGCCTTTTTCCTTTTTCTTGATCCCTCCACATTAACATAATAAAAAGCTAAAGAATGATTAATTCATAAATTATTATTTTAAAAAAAATAAACCCCCTACCTCATGGTTCTTTGGAGACTTTGTAGCGGTGGAAAAGGATTCCACATTTGAAGATGCCGCCAATGTTCGTCAGTCCCAGTTTGTTACCGCCTGAGATTTCGTCTTCATTGATGGAATGTGTCATGTCACTTCGATAGAGGTTACTCAATTGATGAATTCTTGCCAAAACTCTACCCCAATCACAATTTAAATAGATGAGACAATGGGATAGTAACGCACTGATGAAATAATGTTTTTCATTAATTGTCATAATTAATGTGACACATTAATTACACTAGGGGTGGTTACACAACCAAAGTTTAATCGGAAATTTATTATCCCATATTTAAAAGTACGACCACCACCATGGTCCCCGCCACCACCGCACAATACCTGGTAGGAAATTAAAGAAATAAAAAACAATTTCTATGTTATTTTATTATTTCTTTATAACATCACAACAATAAACTTTTTCAACCGACCAACTGTGGTCGATGCTCAGCCTCACATATGGGAACCTTGGTTTCTTCAGACTGAACAGTTCCCTCAAATATTTAATACAAGCATCAATTCAAATGATAGATAGCACCTCCCATTCATTAACTGAATGTACATTAAAAAATTTAATATTCCATTCCAGAACAATGGGTCTCAGAATCTTGCACTGTCAATTTTTGTAGACTCGTAATAATCACAAATAATTTTAAAAAATTATATAAAAGTTTAGGATCATTAAATTATCTCGACCTTAGATCCATACACCCACAAAACCTATAACAAAACAATGGAATCAAATGGGGGTACTGAGCATGTATCTGAGCCTCCTGCTGCCATGTGCTCTACGGATGATTCACATGCTACAAACGATATCATATTAGAGGAATCGACCTCCCATGAAGGAATCATTGTTGTTGATCCTCTAACTCCATCAAAAAATTCACAAACATCTCCCCCTCATCGATGTCCAACTCACCCCAATCGATAACGTGTGATGGGTCATGCACATATCTCCCCAGCTTTGACACATTGAAAACCTTATTAACCCAGAGCATCTGTGGGGGAAGAGATAGATGGTACACCACCTCCCCTACTCGACTGAGGAACAATAAAGCTCGGATGAACCGTGGTGATAGCTTGTCTCCCCATTCAAACTGATGTAATCCTCTTCGGGGTGATATCTATAGGAAGACATGGTCTACCACATCAAACTAAAAGGGTCTCAGACACCTATCAGCATAAGACATCTGGCGGCTCTGTGCAGTCTTCTTACCCTCCTGGATGATCTGCACCTTCTATGTGGTAGCCTGCACCAACTCTGGACCCAAATTTTCTTACTCCCCTAGGTCTATCCATCAATGTGATGATCTGCATGGCTATCCGTAAAAGTACTTAAATGGAACCATGTTGATAGTGAAGTGAGAACTATTGTTGTATACAGACTACACCAAGGGTAGGTGGTCCTACTATCTACATCCAAAATTGAGGACACATTCATGATGTATGTCCTTGATTTTCTATATGGTCTGCTCCATCTGGCCATCGATTTGAGGTCGAGGGATGTGCTCATGTGTAATTGAGTCCAGAATGCCTACTTCAATCCATTACACATGTGGGATGTAAAACGTGTGTCGTGATCTGAGATGATTTTGGAAGACACTTTGTCATGTCACACAATCTTCTTCATGTAGTTGCGTCCCAAGCCCTCTACTGAACCCTAGACTCAAATGCATACGAAGTTGGTTGACATAGTGAGTCGGTATATGATAACCCAGATAGAATCGTAGTACCTAGACATATGTGGTATCCCTATCAAGAATTCCGTGGAGACACCATTGTAGTACCACTGTGGTACCTTATGTGGCTGCACTAATACTGAATGTACCTAATTCTCATCCTTCAAATGCTTACAAGTGAGGCATCAGTATAAAAACATTTTTATTGATTTCTCCATTCCTTTCCACCAGTACGGACTCCAGGGGTCCCAGTACATCATCTCCACTCAAGGATGTATCGCTAAATGGGATATATAAAACTCCCTCAACACCTCCTCCCATATAATCACGGGTACCATGGTGTGTCCTCTGAAGAGAACAACGTTCCTCCACCTTTATAAGTTCCCTCAAGAGCCTGTCCTATGAATATATGAGCACATCAGGCCTCATAGTTGACGTCCCCAAGATGTACCTCATGATATCGCTGATGAAGTGGGTGAGTAATTGGCATAGACTAGATCTAAGCATCTTCATCTCTATCAATGATGGTTTTCTACAATGTGGCTATGTGGTATATCTCAACACTCCGCAACTGTAGACCTGACCTTCTACTGAGTGTGTCTACAACTACGTTCCCTTTCCCAGGACTATAGAATATCTCAATATTGTAGTTCAGGAAGAAATCTAGTCATATTCATTGTCTAAGGTTCATGTTCTTCTGTTAGTAGATATACCTGATACCCTTTTAGTCGTAGTAGACTATAAAATGTTTTCCAACAATGTAGTGCTACAACATCTTCTACGTAAATACCACTACTAATAACTCCATGTAAGCTGTACTATAGTTCTACTCGTGCTATCTCAACTATAATTATCCATTGACGATCATTGCTGTCTCATGCATCAGGACACAACACATTCCAGTCCTTGATGCGTCATAGTAGACTACACACCCAATTACATATTTTGGTAGCATCAATATGGGTGCACTTTTTAGTCTCTACCTCATCTCATAGAAACAATGATGGCACTTCTCCATCCAAAATAAAGGCTTCCCCTTCTACATCAAGTTAAACAGGGGTATCATGAAAGCACAACCTCTATCATTGAAATATCCTCCATGAATCCATCCGTTGAGATAATGTGCCCCATTATATAGGCGTCCCATATCCAAAACTAGTACATCGAGAGATTTCCATAATGCTTGTGGTCTTTGAGTGTATCCAGAACAATTTGTAGGTGTGTGGTGTGTTCCTCCTCTGACACCGACTATATCAAGATGTCATCAATGAATCCCACCATGATGCGATGAACGTATGGTTGAAAGATACTATTCATGAGCCCCATGAACACCGCTGGAGCTTTGGTCATCCTGAATGGACTCACCAAGAACTTGTAATGGCCATAACAACAACTGATGGTTGTCTTCTCTACATCCTCATCTCGTACCCTGAGAGGGTGATAGCTTTATCTGAGGTCTATATTTGAAAACCAACATGCTAACATCATTTGGTCAAAGTGATTATCGATCCTTGGATGAGTATACGTTTTCTTCATGTTCACCTGGTTCTGGCATTGATATTCCAGACAAAGGTTTAAAGTTCAATATTCCTTCTTTGCAAACAATATCAGGGATGTCCATAGAGAGAAACCGGTGTAGTTATCTATTCCATACCATGTTAACAGTTGATGTAAAATTATACCTCTCTGTGAGAAGGTAGTCTTGGAAAATCATCAGGGAAGAAATTTGCATACTGGCCCACCAATACAGGCTCACTTGAGCTCCTGAAATCAACTTCTTCATGGTTGAGGCTATCCGACCGATTAGTAATTGATTGCCCCCTCCTATGATATAATCTGTACTATGATACAAAGGTTTTCTCCTCACTGGTGAAGGTAATCTTGATCCCATCCTCAGAGAAACTCCTCACATAGCACCTCAAACAGTTGATATGAGTGCAGTCTGTAGATAGCCATTCTATAACCATGATGACATCCTAAGGACTTGACATTTCTACTAGGATATCCCAACTGATGCTCTCACATCCTTTAGTGAGATCACACTATCTATACCAATGTGTAATCATTGAATCTTCTCCCGTAGGAGTTTCTATTCCAATGGATTGAGCCAACAGCTCCATTGGAATCTTCGAGCATCAAACGGGTGTTGTGGAAATGAAAGAGTGACCAGAACCACTATCTATATGTACTTTAGATAGGGTGGAATTGACATAGATCATACCTCTAATAATCTCTAGAGAACTGTAGTAATATGCCTCGTCTGCCTATTTATGTGGTTTCCCCATCCACTGCTCCATATGGTCGGGGTGGACGACCATGGGTTAGTGGTGGTACAACCTCAAACTGTTATCCACCTCCTGCTGCAGAACCTTCTCTTCTACCATGTTCACCACCCATCTAGACTCCTTGCTCGAACCTAAGTCGTTGAATCGGAGGTTCCCCAACAGTCTGTTGAATGTCGGTATGGAGTGTTGTGCATTCTTGAGCCATGTGGCCCTGCCCACTGCACGTGAAGCACAATATTCTTCCCTACTGACCCCACTAATTCGTGAGCTCAGTACCTCTAACCCTACATCATGGGGTCATCCTCTAGAAGGTCTAGACCGCTTGGACCTCTTCACCATCTTCCTTCTACGTGTTTTATATGATGCAGCTTCATGTCATATTGTTATAGCTATAACTGATGTTGCTTGCTCAACTAAGAACCTCTACACCATTAATGCACGCTTGAGCACTCCAGACTGCGTCAGGATATTGAGTGATACCATCGATGCTCTATTCTACCACCGAAGACAATTCTCAAAGATCTAAGACCAGATGAATTTGTCTTGAACCATGTCGGTGGAGGCGCATGAGAGGTTAGTGAATCTCTCCGAGTACAGGGCCACTGATAAGCTTCCCTACTGTAAGTGCAACAAATTTTGAATATGCACAGAGCGTAGTGTCTCAGTGACAGAATTTTTCCTAATGAGGCACTCAAAGTCTGCCCTAGCATGAGTTCACTCGTCATGTAATTAGAGTGTATGTTCAACCATCTTCTTGTCATTCCTAGGAAAATACTAGAATCTAAGATCACCTTCTGCTCTTCTGGTGTCCCAACTATGTGGAAAATGTGTTCCAAATCCTGCAACCCGTCCTTAACTTTCTAGGGATATGTCTCACCTCAAAACATGGAAAGACCCTATTGCTGGAACTCCTATGATGTACTCAATCAGAGTGCACTGTCTTCTAGTAGGGATGTTGGAAACTAATTCCCTCAGAGTGGTGATACTGTTGGTACACCACCTGAAGATGCCAACACATTAAGAGGGCACTACACCGAAACCTTGTCACTAGGTGGTCTGTCATCATGTACCCTTTCAGGAATCACAGATGGTTGTCTATGTGACAACATCCTGAAATGGAAGAGGTTTGCCTCTATTATAAATATATACGTTGGGAGAAGACTCTAAATAGATCAAAGTAAAAAAAACATTTCCAAAACAAACGTGATTAGTGTTCTCATACACCGTGTCAAAAATATAAACTCAAGGTCTTGGTGTTTGGATACGACTGTCACCACACAAACACTAGACTCCCCAAACTGAAAATCACACTCCAAACACTTAACACTATTGCTCCATTAAAACGAATTAGAGTCCTTGTTCTTCAAAAGAACTGACTCATCTAATACAACATGGTCACGACCCTTCTCCTTGGGAATATGTTGTGACTACCCCAATCCCACCTTCCATAGTCCAGGGGTTGGAGACTTGCACTAGAAGGTGTATACCTAAATTGGGAAACCATTTCCATTAAACTTGTACGAACATATATCCAAGAACACAACATGATGCAAACATGAATTAAAACTATAGTAGTAAAAGTGTGTTTTGAATGTAATGGTGGTAGGAATACAAGCCCACCTAAAAATATACAACTATAACTGAAAATAGAATACATCTCATAAGATCATTCATCAAGGATCCTACATAATAGTTAGGAATAGCTCATCTCCATAGCTATCCATGTCAACCATCGCAGCCATCCACCATCAAGTCCTAACTCTCTATGTCTCAGTCGAGGCTGCTCATCGTCTTCACAAGACACAATAAGGTGCATGCAAAGCCCGTAGAAGGCTGAGTATAACAATACTTTGTAGGGACCCCGATACCCCTGATGTTCTCTTGGAATTACATAATGGAAATCTATAAGCATGATTTAAATCACAAAGTATAATGAAAAAGACACTTATCAATCCTTGTATAACAAAATTATAGTCTTACAGATGATTATTCTTATGGTCGAATCATATTATTATGTCAATAGGCATGACTGCTGACCCACATAAGATCAATATGTTCTAACCCCTGCCAAACCCACATAAGATCAATAGATACTAATACAAACATAATCGTTCGGTGCTGACTTACCCAGAATCCCAGGGTGCTGATTCACATAGAATATCTAAGAACTGATTCACACAGAATCGTTTGGTGCTGAATCAAAAAGAATAGGTTGGTGTTGATTCACACTGAATCATTGGGAGTTGATTTCTATAGATTTTTTTAGGGACGATTCTCATAAAATCACTCTTCATTTTTCACATCTCAGCCTGTCACAAGATTCCCACTCATAGTACGTTTGTTAATGGGAGAAACCACTCCTCAAGACATCGGTCAGTTCCCAACCAGACCAAAGTCCCACAAAGAAGATACCGAATGATTTTTCATGTCAAAAGTGTTCCAATTCAATAGATAGCACATCAACTGGATGCTCGGTCTGTATCTTATTAGCATTTTAATGCCACTGTCCAAGTTCGATTCGGGGAAGATTGAACACGTCTATACTCCAAAAATATCCAAAACACTAATAGACTGTCTCAAAAGGATGGCCTCTCTCCAAGGATCATATTTCAATATACGGTTCGTCATGTAGACTATATGTTTGCAAGATATGGTCATTTATGTGTAATTGTGCCCGAATGGGTATATATCTAGTCGCATCAGGCCGGACTGACCCGGGTTGGGCCGACCTGACCCGGTTCGGGTCTCCTGACATGGTCCCCGTCAGACTAGGCCTAGCCCGAACCATCCTGGGCTAGCTCGGTTGTGCTGGACCACAACCGGCATGACCCAATGGGAGGCATACTGGCCCTGTAACATCCCCAAATGATAAAGGGTTAAATGAATAAATTATATGACTCATGTCAACAAGGTGCACCTTTATTTTCAGGAGCCTATATGATTAGAACTCCATAGTTAATGGTGCATGGCCTGGAGTAGTGATTAGGATGTGTGACCTTCTTGGAAGTTTCCCAGGGTGTGTGTGAGTGGCGAAAAAGCACACTAGAAAGGACATGTGTTGGCCTGTGGGGGTTTTTATTAGTCATATAACCCGTTTGGGCACGTGGGTGGGACCTAGGGTAAAGCACATTTAACTATGGAGTTTAATCTTGTAGGCTCCTGAAAAAGAAGGTGCACCTTGTTGAAATGAGTCATATAATTTAGTCACTTAACCCTTTATCATTTGGGGATGTCATAATCACACCCCCCCCCCCTCCATTTAGAGCACAACACCCTCATTGTGGGCCCTAGATATCAACCGAGGCAGTGCACCGCACATAAGGCTGGGTACCACCTTTGATACCAAATGTGACCCACGTGCCCAAACGGGTTATATGACTAATAAAAGTCTCCATAGGACAACACATGAACTTTCCAGGGTTCTTTGTCCTCACCCACACAAATCCTAGGAAACCTTCTAGAAGGTCACCCATCCTGATCACTACTCCAGGCCAAACATGCTTAACTATGGAGTTCTAATACATTAGGCTCCTGAAAAGGAAGGTTCTCCTTGTTCACATGAGTCATATCATTTATTCATTTAACCCTTTCTCATTTGAGGATTTTACAATCACCCCCACCCCCATTTAGAGCACAACACCCTCGTTGTGGGCCCTACATATCAACCCATGCAGTGCACCACACATAAGGCCGAGTACCACCTTTGATACCAAATGTGACAACTAGGCTCCGCCCCAGCAGTTGCCCCGCAGACATGTGGGCCCCACCCTAGGTCCCATCCAAGTGCCCAAACGGGTTATCTGACTAATAACAGTCCCCACATTCCAACACATGTCCTTTCCAATGTGCTTTGTCCTCACTCACACACACCCTGAAAAACATCCCAAAAGGTCACACATCCTGATCACTACTCCAGACCAAGCATGCTTAACTATGGAGTTCTAATCAGTTAGGCTCCTGAAAAGGAAGGTGCACCTTGTTGACATGAGTCATATCATTTAGTGATTTAACCCTTTATCATTTTGGGATGTTACAATACTACTGTGTGAGTTGGCAGACCCATAGCGGGGAGCACTACTTTGTGAGGTGGCAGACCCACTATACTCGACAGGAGGAGTACCTCACTAGTCTAAGGTTAGTGAGTAGAACCTTGGAGTCGTGACAGGACTACTGCTCTTGACAGAGGAGGAGTTCTCCATCAGTCGTGTTTTTGTCATTGTGGATAAAAATCATCATTTTACATGAGTCAATAACCTTTGTGTTTTCCTCATTATTGATATGGGTTACTTGAAAACTTAGGTATATGTATGGAAATATACCTAAGTAATGGTAATCTATTTAGATATTTCATTTTAGTTTATCATTGTTGGATTTAGTGAGACCTTATGGGTCTTGAGGTCCCTACTGAGTATCTTTATACTCACCCCTGCACAGGCTAAGTCCGCACCTTGTTGTGTTGGATGCAGACGACATACAACCCTGATCATTGTTGAGGATTGTAGAGATGGACGATACCCGGAGGTGGAATTCATTACGAGACAGTACCTGGAGGTGAACATCAGGACGAGACGGCACCCAGAGGTGATAGACAAACGTGGAGAGCTGAGGTGGCCATATTTACCTACCATTCAGTTAGGAACTCTGGAGGATGATCTACGAGCATCTTGACACCTTCCTGTTGTTTTGTCTTTTCCTTGTACATTATTGTTGGGATTGTATTTCCAGCCGCCTTTGTCCTTTCATAACACTTTTTATATTGATTACTTAGTGTTTTCTTACGCTTGTACTCTTGTTGTGTGTTTGTTTTCATTTCATAAAGTCAATTCCTTCCATTTTCATCGGGATTTACACCTTTGGTGATAGTCGCCAGCCCCTGGCCTAAGAAGGCGGGCTTGGGGTAGTCATGACATGGGCCCTGAGGATGGGTCATGACAGGACCGACCCGCCAGGCAATGCGGCCTAGTGCGCTAGCATGGCTCGCCATCCATGTGGTCATCGGGATTCTCAAATAGCTCATGAATAGCCATTCAGATCTTCAATTAGTGGCTCCATGTGGCACCACATCATGATATGCAGAACCCATGGGGCATAGTTCCCCCTCTGCTGTGACTTCTATGTCATGGCCTCCTTTCATTGCAGTACGTAATGGTGCACTGCCTCACCAACACGGCCGACTGATTGTCTGTAACCCTTTCTTGTCTGTCACGGCGTCGCCCTCCTCCACGGCCTATGACCACTGGCCACGGCCTTCGCCACCAATCCCGTTCACCGGTGCGGCCGCACTGGTTCCACAAAAGCGAAACGTCCATGGCCCACCAGGTGACATATTATGGTCAATACTTTCTTCCAAATGTGCCTACATGCCTCCTGGGATGTCTCATTCACTATGCACTACATGATTTCTACTTTCAGTCAAGTTGAAAATCATCCATCAAAGAAGACATCCTGAAATGATGTGGCGGAGGGTTCGTGCCTTGTTCATTTGGCCTACTCCCCATGAATTAGCATAGTAACATGTGGGAGAAATTTTAATTCCCCAAATGTTACGTTAATAATATAAACCCCATACGTCAAAGTTCCATGGAGAAAACATGGTGGTGGGGAAATATTTCACATTTGATGAACCTGTCAGCGTTCGTCGATCCCAGTAGGTTGCCGCCCGAGCATCCGTCTCCGCGGTGGAATGTGTCACATCACTTTGCCAATGGTTCCCCATTTGATGAAGTTGTGTCAAATACTCATCCCCATGACCCATTTAAACATAGTGGAGAAAAGGTGAGTAATGCACCTAGAAAAAAAACGAGGTTCACTAATTGGCATCATTAATGTGCCGAATTAATTACATAAGGGGTGGTTACTCAACCAAAGAGTAACCAGGCATTTAATATCCCATATTTAACAGTTTTACCACCCCTCTGGTACCCACCACCACTGCTAAAAAAATTTTTGGAAATAATTATATAAATTAACAATTTCTATATTATTTAATTATTCCATTTAAAAGCCTCTAAAGTAACTTTTTCACCCGACTAACTATGTTTGATGTTAATCCTCCCTTAAGTGAATCTCAGCACTGCATATTCAACAGTGCCCTCAGATTTATAATCTGAGCAATGGATCAATGGATAAAAAACACAGCCCTCATGTTTACTGATCTTTACATAAAAATGATCAAAATTTATTTCGAGCATACTTCTCCTCAGAATCATACGCTGTCAATTTTCACAGACTCCTAAAAATCATAAATAATTGAAAAAAATTAACATGGAATTTTGGGGTCTTTACAATAAAAATATAACAATATTTTTTATAATATTCTAATATTTGTGAGTGGAAACGATGTTGTGGAAATTTAAAAACAATTTTATTACCCATGGATTTTGCAATTTTTTTCTGGAAATATTAGGCATAGATTTTATAATGGCCCAGCCTTAAAACATACATGTTCATGAATTATGTTAATAATTAACATTGAGGATATTTTTAGGTTTATAGTTTTAGAGAATCAAGCCATATCTATTTAATTTTATTTCAAAACAAATAAAAAGTATTCACTTATACTCAGTTTCAATTTTTTCCACAAAACAGGAACTCTTGAAAAAAAGATTCATATCTAGTTCCATATTTTAAATAGAAAGAATTTTCCATGATCCCATCCTTGACCCTAATCTTCTTTAATTCCTTTGAAAAACATTTCAAAATATGGGATGAGCATAAAAACCTTTGTAAGGTATACAAAATGAAGGAAAACGCTTAGTTTTTGAAAACAAAAAGTAAACCATGAATAATTTATTGTACGTAATACTTTTCACCATTATAAATTACTAAATACCCTTCACTGAATAAAACATCATTACATACCCTTTTGTAACCATATTATTACCATAAAACCCTTATAAAGAACACATAACATATAATGGTAACATGGGATATAAACATACTTAAATTGAATAAAAATACAATCGACTTCCATACAGATCACTAAATAGAAAAGACATATGGCTGACATCCATACCCAATGCAGTGGAGGTTTTAACATAACAACCCGTCCTGGTTTTCACATCAACACCCGTTATATGGATTATCACATAACCTCCTATCAAATTTCCAAGTACCATCATAACAAATAATATATATCCAATATAAAAATTTCACTAATAACATATCATTTGCAATCACATGATGTAATTTCAAGATATTGATATAATCAATAAATTTTCATAAACCATTTAAAAAGAGATTTTTTAATCAAAGTGTCCCATATCACATTGAAGATTTTAATGGAATTATAACTTTTAAACATTAATTTCTTTTTAAATTAATACTAAAACTTATTTTTATAATATGGAAATTAAAGATACCTCTTTAGAATAATAAATTGTTAAAACATTTTAAACTATATTTTAGTTAAAGTGTTTTTTAAAAAATGATAGAATCTTGAATAAAAATAATCGATGAATAAAATTTAATAAAAACACTATAATATCATAAGAATTAATGGATTAATTTTATAATATGACAAAGGATAGTATATACACCATATAAGAGTGATTTGGTTCATAACAACAATGAATCCTCAATGGAAATCTATATTGTGATGAAATCCCCTATAAAGACGGTATCCTTAAATTAATGATAAACCAAACACCAAATTATGTGTGCCAAATACAAATACACCCAATACAATTAGATATTAAGTGTAAAAAAATAGAGTTCATTCACATATATTCATTGGATGACATATTCAAAAATTACATGTTTAACCCAAGGAATTGAAATTGGGTTTAAAAGTTCCCTTACAAAATTTCGACAACCTAACGATGCAACTATAAAATTCAGAAAATGAGTTGATGAGATAAAAATGGTATCTAATCACATGGAAATAAAATTTAAATCAATAAGTACATATAATAAGTTATTCCAACATAATAATATGTAAATTAAAGACATAACTAAAAGAAGTCTTTTAAAAAGAGAGGGTGAAAGGTTCCCTTACCGATTTGGTAACTTTCAAAACATACAACCCATGAAATAATGTTCATAAAATGAAGATTTAAATACCCAAAAATTGAATAATATTACACAATTAATACAATAATGGGTAGTACATACACCACACAAAATGATATAGTGGAAAATATTGCCGAAATCTCATGGGAAAAAAAAGTTAGATGAAATCCCCTTACCACGTTGTAATAAATTGATTCATCAGACCAAAGATTAAAAAATCCCAAAATAATCACATAATAAAATTCATATAAACAGAATCATTATAATATATATCAAATGGATGTACACAATATCCCACACGCAATGGATAAGTGGTAAACAATGGAAAATTTCACAGAATTAAATGTGAGAGATGAAATCCCGTAACTCGTGTCCTACATGACATTTATGTTCCATGTTATTCATGAATAATAAAACTAAGTTAATTTCAAACTCATTAATTATATTTTTAATTTTTATTATTCATTTTATATAACTTAATATTTTCTATAACAATTGGTTAATTATTTGAGTTCATATTGGATTTTTTAATGATGTTTGGAACTTGAGTCAAAAATGAACTTGTTGTAATTACATTTTTTCCATATGGTCAAATGTAAATTATCTCCAGATTTATATACACGTATTTATATATCATATATATCATATATATCCAGTGTATATGTATTTATAATATTCCATATCATTTGGAGTTAATAAATGAAACACACCGTTCATGGAGGCATTAAGCCGTACGTACGAATGAACACTACTTTCAATTCTATTTTGTATTTTAATGGAATTAAAACATAAAGATACATAGGTATATTATAATTCCATTATAATATCATATATAATACCATTAAATCTATCAATTATACATCCTACATGTTCAATTAACGAGTTATATCACCATTAGGGGGCGATAGTCCATGCTTTCTAAAATGAAGTTATCGCATTTAACCAGAATGGAAAAAATAATGATATGATATAAATGAATAATACATAAGAATAAAAAATAAATAAACATAATATAAATCAAATATAAATAAATTTACATTTTAATGGCCACCTTGATAGGCAGTAAGAGATAATCGAACAATCATCATTTCATGAGGCGTTAGTTTTCCATCCGCAGAAACATTATGTTTTTCACCCATTAGATGGAGATGTGTGTATGTGTAGTTAGAATCCTTATTATAAAAAAATTATAGTATATTTAGTATAATGTTTTTTTTATAAAATAATATACTAAAAAGAGTTAATGGGGTTGGAGATTTATAATAAAAACAAAATAAAACAAAATAATTTAAGAGAAACAATTTCATTTAATTTGTGTAACTTCCTTTGCTTTTAATCAAAAAGACATCTTGAAGTGTCTTCAGCCTAAGGTGAGGCATCTAAGACGAATAAGGGGATCTGTAATGATTATTTGGGCCGGGGTTGGATGAGATGAGGGGCTTGAGAGGTGTGAGGAATTTGTTAAAAAGGGTTTCCTTTTATAAGGGGATGGAATGGCTCTTTAAAAAAGTGTGAATATATTATTTTATTATACAATGATATTCAGTTTCTAAAGGTCCAAAAATCCTAAGAGTAGAAAATAAGATGTCTCATGGAATAAATAAAATCACCCAATAATAATTGGACATGTTTTTAATGTTATTTTAATATTTATAATCTTATTTATTTAAAATATTTATTAATGAATTAAACACTACATCATTGTTGTGTCATAAATAATTTAATTTTTTCAATTTCTAATTTTTTTTTAAAAAATACCATAATGTATGAAATCATTTTATATTTCTAATTAATATTTATATTAAAAATGATACTTTATATAACACCTTGTAAAATTTAATTTACTCAATGATTCTTTTTATGTCATTTTTTCATTTACTTTAAATTAATTAATCAAAAGTGACATTATCATTAATAAGTAGCTCCATGGGGTCCCAAAATCAACCCAATGATGACCAAAGACTTCCATTAATCATCCAATAAGGTTAGGAAAAGTTTATGGTAATTTTGAAGAATTATAATATCATTTTTACCTTGAATTGCCCTATTTTACTTTAACCATTGTAAATAAAAATGAAAAGTTACTATACACCAAATATTATTTTCATCTCATTAAACCACATTATATTTACTAATAACAACCATGTATGTCAGATTTTTGAAATTCAATTCAATTAATTGGTAAAATTTCATTTAAATGAAAAACTATGTTTTTTGACTACTACTATGTGGTTTCCCTATTCCTCAAAAACTGATAATTCCCGAAAAATACGAACAATTTAGCCTATTAATTATTTGATATTCCGAATTGAAAAAAAGGTATATAATTTTCCAAATTCAAAAAATAAATGTGGAATTAATTAATTTAAAAAAAATACACATTGTTAAAACAAATAGCGTGTTTTTATGAAATAATAACTATCAAACTATTGACAGTTGTTTATGTCCAATTTCAAAGTAAAATTAATTCAATGACCAAAATTAGATTAAATGGTAAAAATATATACTAATTACACTAAACGATAATATAACAATATAAATATATTATATTAAAATACATATTTTAATTAAAATACAATATTTTCACTATTCATTAAAAAATTAAATTTATCAGAAAAATTCCAAAAATTTACACAATGTAAATTTTGATGTTTCCTTTATAAAGTAAGATTTTATTTAGTCAAATTTAATTTATTAAAGTTAAAAAAACTATATTTATAAAGGTATCTCCCTTAAATGGTTGTAAATCGACAATTTAATGAAAATTATGCTTAAAATTTGACTCATTCACATTTTAAGCCTCTAACATTTATTAGATAAATATAAATACATTTAACAAACATTTATAATCATATTCTATTTAGTTTTTTTAATTCATACAAATACAATTACTAGGTGTTAACTTCCATTTAAAATAATATTATTATATTTTTAGTGTGCAACGTATGATTTCAAAGAAACTTGTTGTTGCGTATCGGGTACGCTTTCGAACATAGAAACCAATTTAAAGTAAAATTAATATTTAATTAAAAAATATTAATAAGTATGAAAATATATTATTCTTCATTTACATGGTATTTTACATTCTTCCCCCTTTTTTAAATTGTGTCTTCAAAATTTTAAAATTGGGCTTGGAAAAATCATTAAAAGTCCCACATCAAAAAAAGTAAATAAAAATATCACTTTAAAAAAAGAAAGACATATACAAATGTCACCTGTGACAATAGATACTAGGGATCCATGAAAACAT
Source organism: Viscum album (assembly GCA_963277665.1). Lineage (NCBI taxonomy): Eukaryota > Viridiplantae > Streptophyta > Magnoliopsida > Santalales > Viscaceae > Viscum > Viscum album. The sequence goes on along the minus strand of OY728147.1, from coordinate 475,011,148 downwards.
GGATATCGAAGAGAAGACAACTCTCATAGATTAATAGAGTGTGATATAGAACATGGTCATAGAATGTTAACTGCCAAAATACAGTAAATATGTGGTTGGGTAAAAGTCTCATGATAAAAGAGAGCGTATAATTTGTGTTCAAGATCATTTTCATAGAGTTGAAGAATTTTTTTAATTATGAGACTATTATCATATGGAAATATACTTGTCATGTAGAGTGTCATCCATTAAAAAAACTCTACTAGAAACTCATCTTTTCTCCAAACAGTACATATCCAAGATGATTTAATACCACTTGAAGTGCTAGAATAAACTTCTAGAGTATCACATAATATAAAAAAGATGAAATATATTTCCACCATCTTTATACATCATCCAAAACAATAATTGGTCATTAGAAGATCTGATAATCCCCAAAAAGATAATCTCTTACAAAAAGAAAAACTTCTTTTAATCTCCAAAATATGTCAAACATTACCCAATGTTCATCAAAGACCATTAAATATACAATTGTCATTAAAATTATTCAAAATAATGAAAACATAAATTGAAACACAAAACTAAAGAGGAGTTAAATCACATAATCTTGCACTGAAAATCATAATATTTATCTCCAAAAACATCGAATACTCTTAAAGTCTCACACTAAACAGTAATTAACCTAATCCCATATTATCGTGGATAGGGTAGTTATTTCAATAAATAACCCAAATCACCTTATGTCTACAACAAAAACATATATTCTTCCAAAATAATATTTCAAAAAATACTCAACAAATTAAATCCCAAGGCATTCTATTTTCCATAAGCATATAGTATTCCCAAAAGAAAGAATGTCTTCCAAAATATCCTTTATCGCATAATCACCAAATCATTTTCCTACACTAAGGAAGTCCATTTTATAAAACATATAATCCCAAATAAACATATTCTTGATCAATAAAATAATATAACTAAAAATGATTAGTCATACTAACCAGGGAATTCACGTAGTATAGAGGTAGGCGATAAATCCCAATTGCACATTGGTTGTAGGTTTGATTCTCACAGCTTTGTCCAATGAAACAGGTTGTCACATGGTCTATGTGTTATCCTTTTTCAAAAACTATACAATTTAATAACATTCCTAAAAAAAGACAAATTCCTAAAAAAGAACCATTACATAATTTATCCACAAAGGTTTTTTAATAACTTTCATTTTTCACCACAAAATGTAATAACCATTGTCACTTCTAAAATAACTATGACTCAATATTTTATGTTAAACACTATGGTTATGTCATTTATGCTTAAAATACACCCAAACCTCTAAAATTTTCTAAACCGACCTCTGATACCAACTATAAGGACCCGGCCTTAAAACATATGTAATCTTGAATTATGTTATTAATTAAAATTGAGGATCTAATGAGTTATAGAGATTTTGTGAATTGGTGATTAACTATTACATTTCATTTCAAATAAAACAATGTAGAGACTTCTATTAAGTTTCCATTTTTTCAGAAAACAAGAACTCTTGAAAAAAGAGAGTCATGTCTAGTTTCATATTTATGACATCATGACTCTTCTATCCACCAATCCTTGACCATAATGTTCTTTATGTCCTGTGGAAAACATTTCAAAAATTGGGATGAGTATAAAAATCACTATAAGGGATAAAAAAAGAAGGAAAACTGTTAGTTTTTCAATACAAAAAGTAAACCATGAATACTTTATCATAAATAATACTTTTCACCTTTATGAAGTAATAAATACCCTTCACCGAATAAAGTATCATTACATACCATTTTGTAACCAAAATATTACCCTAAAACCCATATAATTAACACATAACATATAAATGTAACATGAGACATAAACATACTAAAATGTAATAACCATACGTTCGACCTCCATACATATCACTAAATCGAATAGCCATAAGGCCATCTTCCAAACCCAATTCATTGTAGGTTATAACGTAACCACCAGTCTTGGTTTTCACAGAACCACACATAATATGTATTATCACATAACTACATTCAATTGTCCTAGTAGCATCATAGCACATAAAATATTGCACATATAAAAATTTCACTAATAAAATTTCATTTGAAATCACAATAAGTAATTTCAAGATATTGAAATAATCAATCAATTCTCCTAAACAATTTAAACTGAGTTTTTTGAATCAAAGTGTCCCATTCCACTTTTAATATTTTAATAGAATTATATCTTTAAAACATTAATGTCCATATAAATAATTAATCATACCCATTTTTAAAACATGTAAATTAATGGTAAATATTTAGAATAATAAATTGTTAAAACCTTTAAAATGACATTTTAGTTAAAGAGTTCTTAACAAAAAGACAGATTCTTAAATACAAATAATTGAGGAATAACATTTAATAAAAACATTATAATATCATAATAATAACGATATTCTTGATATAATTTGACAAAGGATAGTATATAAACCATACAATAGTGAATTGGTGCATAACAACAATGAAGTCTCAATGGAAATATAAATTGAGATTAAATCCGTTATAAAGACAGTATCCTTAAATTAAGGATAAATCAATCACATAATTATGTTTGATAAATACAAATACACCCAATATTATTTTATATTAATTGTAAAACAATCATAGGTAATTCACACATATTCATAGGACATCATATTCAAGAATTACATGTTTAACCAAAGAAATTGAAATTGGGTTAAGATGTTCCCTTGCAATAAATTGACATCCTAACGACATCACTTTACAATTCAAAAAATGATTTAATGACATAAAAATGCTATATCATTACTTGTTCATAAAATTTAAATCAATAAGGACATAGAATATCATATCCCAACTTAATAAGATGTAAATTAAAATACATAACAAAAAGAAGTCATTTAAAAAGTGGGGGGTGAAAGGTTCCCTTACCAATTTTGTATCTTTTGAAACATACAACGCATGAAATAAGGATGATAAAATGAAGATTTAAATACCAATATATTTAATTATATTACACAATGAATACAATATTTGGAAGTACATACACCACACAAAAGGAAATAGTGGAAAATATAGCCTTAATCTCACGAGAATAAAAATTGAGACGAAATACACTTACCACGTTGTAATCAATCGAGTACTATGACCAAAAGATAATAACAAACAAAATAATCATAGAATACCATTAATATAAAGAGAATAAGGATAATATATATCAAATGGATGTACAAAATATGCCACATGAATTGAATAAGTGGATAACAATGAAAACTTTCATGTAATTAAATGTGAGATAAGAAATCCCTTACCTCGTGTCCAACTTGAATTGTATGTTCTGTGTTCTTCCTGAATAATAAATGTATGTTAATCTATAGATCATTGAGAAATATTAAAAACATTAATATTCATTTTATATCACTTATTATCTTGCAATAACAAGTAGTTAATTATTTTAGTTCATATTGGATATTTTATCGATGTTCGGAATTTGAGTCAAAAATTAAACTGTTATAATTACAATTTGTCCATGTGGTCAAAAGTCCATTATCTACAGAATTAAATAAATGTATTTATATATCATATATATCATATATATCTATAGTATATTTATTTATAATATTCCATATCATTTGGTGTTATGAAATGAAACGCATCGTTCAAGGAGACGGTAAGCCGTACGTACACATTAATGCTAATTTCAATTTTTAATTTTCATATTAATGGAATTAAAACATAATGATACATAGGTATATTATAATTCCAGTATAATATCATATATAATACCATTAATTATATCATTTATACATCCCATTAATTGCATGAAAGTGTCATATCACTTTGAGGGGGCAGTAGTACGCACTTCCTCAAATTAAATTATCGTGTTTATCCATAATGAGAACCATAATGGTATGATATAAATGAATAATACAGAAGAATAATCATAAAATACACATAATATAAATCAAATTAAAATATAGTGACATCTTAATGGACACCGTTTTAGGTGGTAGGAGATAATCGAACAATCATCATTTCGTGAGGCATTAGTTTGCCATCCACAAAAACAGTATGTTCCTCACCCATTTTATAGAGGTGTGTGTAAGTGTAGTTATAATACTTATTAGAAGAACATACTAGTATATTTTATACTGGTTTTGTTATAATATAATGAAATAAATAGAGTTTAGGTGGTTGGATAAGTAAAATAAAACAAAATAAAACAAACGAATTTTAGAGAAACTGTTACCTTTAATTTGGGTAACGTCCTTTGGATTGAACCAAACGTACTTCTTGAAGTACCTTATGCCTATGGTAAGGCTTCTAGGAGGAAGAGGCGGATCTTGATAGATTATTTTGGCAGTCAATGGATGATCCAAGGGGCATGAGAGGTTTGAGAAATTGGATAGATATGGTCTCCTTTTATAATGGGGAGGAGGGGCTCTTTAGGATAGTGTGAAATTATTATTTTATTATATAATGATATTAGGCCTCTAAAAGTACCAAAATCATTAGAGTCAAAGAGAATATGAATCATGGTCGAAATAAAACAATCCAATATGAATTGGATAAGTTTTGGATGTTATTTCAATATATATAATCTTATTTACTTAAAATATTTATAAATTATGTAAACATTGCATCATTGTTGTGTCATAAATATTTTCATTTATTTGATTTCTAAAAAATTATAAACAACTACCATGATGTATGAAATATTTTTATCTTTACAATTAATATTTATCGTTAAAAGTATAATTTATTTCACAACTTGTAAAAATTAACATACTCAATGATATTTGTTTATGAAATTTTTGACTTTACTTTAAATTAATTAATCTATAGTGTCATTATCATTCATAAGTGACTGAATGGGTTCCAAAAATCAACCCAAGGATGACCATGGTCGGCCATTAAATATAAAATAATATTAGGAAATTTATTAAGGTAATATTGAAAAATTATAATATACTTTTTACATTAAATTACCCTATAAACTGTTAACCACTGTAAATGAAAAAGTAAGTTTTTATTAACTACTACTAAGTGGATTCACTATTAATCAAAAATTGAAAATTCAGAAAAATTCAAAAAAATCTGCCTATGATATTTTTGATATTACGCATTCAAAAAATTATGTCACTTTTTCCATATTCAAAACATAAAAGTGGCATTAATTAATTTAAAATTTATTTTTGTTGTTAAAACAAATAGCGTGTTTTTTTAAAACAATAACTATCAAAAGATGGGCACTTTTATATTTCCAATTTCAAAGTACAATTAATTCAAATGACAAACATTGGATTAAATGGTAAAAATATATTAAAATTAAAAGTTAAAACCAATAAATAAGAAAATCTAACCATATAATTTATTTATATTGAAACATAGATTGAAATTAAAATATAATATTTTCCACCATTCATTAAGAAAATAAACTTTATCGAAAAAATTTCAAATATACACACAAAGTTAATTTTGATGTCCCTGTTATAAAAAATGATTTTATTTGGTCAAATAGAATTTATTAAAGTGAAGAAATATATATTTTCAGTTGCTTCTCTTTTAAAAGGTGGTAAATCAACCATTTAATGTAAATTTTGCTTAAATTTATAATCATTCATATTTTATTCCTCTAAATTTTATTAGATAAATGTAAATACATTTAACACACATGTATAATCAAATATTATTTAGTTTTGATCATTATCCCCATTACAATGGCTAAGAGTTAACTTCTATTTCAAATAATAATATTATAAAATTAGTGTGCAACGTAAGATTTCAAAGAAACCCATTTTTGCATATTAGGTACTCAATCGAACATAGAAACCCTTTTAAAGTAAAATAAATATTTAATTAAAAATATTAATAAGTATAAAAATCACATATTTACATTTACCTATGATGTTACTGATTATGTTATTTAATAATACCATACCATACAAAATTATTAATATTTATTTTTTCCTAGAAGAGTAAAAATTATACTTATTAATTTTTTTAAAAAAATATGTATTTCAAGTCTTTTGAAGGCCTTTTATCGATATAAAAATATATAAAAATATATTAATGTACATAATATTAATAAAATAAATTTCTATTTTATATTATTGTGTTTAGTTAATTATTAAGGATTTGTTAGATAAATGTTTTTTTATAAAAATATCTGAAAACATAAAACTACATCTCTAAATGTTAATAAAAAATAAAAAAAATTGAATATCTCATAAATTCACTTTATCATAATTTTGATGCGATGATTTCAAAAAATAAGAATATTTGATTATAATTTTTTTAAATATGATAATTTTAACTCAAAATATAAAAACATTATTTCTTTTAAAAAAATATAGTTTTAAGGAATTATTAAAATTTAAGCATTTATAAAAACATATCTTGTAATTGATGAAATTATTCAATCATTTATTATAATATATATATATTTAATATAATTTTTAATTAATAAATACTATTACTAGCAAGTATTTTTATTATTATAATTATATTTATTTTCTACATAAATAAAAATTTGTTTTTTGAAAACAATATTTTTAATCAATTTCATCTATGTTAAAAATATATATTTTATTAGGGAAAAAATCAAATGAATAGTTTATGGAATATAAATATTACATATAAAATGTAAATTACACATTATGTAACTATTCCATGGGAAATTTACCATCTTATTACAAATGTATAAACACAAAGGTTGTGGTGTGTGAGGGTGGATGTTTCGGGGTGTTTCTTCACAAACATCGAGTGAGTTGTAATTTAAACTGACACAAACAGTTCCCTTGTACAAATTATTTCGTGCTTCAGTTATTAAAGATCCTATAAGTATTTGTAATAGTATAACCACCACGATGCTACATCGATTCTATGATCAAACAAATAGGCTTCAAAATATATAAATCTACTAGTAGAGTCAATCGATTCACCTTCTCTGTCATTTATCTAGTAACATTACTATATATTAAAACTAATTATTATGTAAATATTATCAAAAAACATTATATTTTTAAATGGTCAAATTTAACAAAAAAATATATAATTTTCGAATCAGAATAATCACATTTCCCATTATAACATATAAATACCCATTCATTATTTCACTCAATAATTAACTAAAATTTCACCCTATTTTTGTATTTTCAATTCATATGATTTTTATTAATCTAAAAAAATATTTGATTTATTTTTATAAGTTTTCATGTCATTCTGGTTGTTATAATTGATTGGGGAGATCCTTATTTTCCAAATTATGGTTTTCAATTTAATAATTTTTCCCACTTGTACCGTATTGTATTTTAATTGGTTTCATAGTTTACAAATGTAATTATCATTTTCAATGTGGTAAAAAAATTGGGTTATATTTATTACGGATGTGTATGAAATTATATAATATGGATCAAAAAATTTATTCATGAAAAAAAACCATTTTAAAAAAAATTGTCTCAGTCATTATATCCATGGTCTCTTGAGGAGAGAATGAGGATACAAAAATTTACAAATGTGAATATCATTACATATTATATGAATACTCTATAAATATCATTATTATCCATTTAATGAGTATAATATTTTATTTACTATCAAAACATGAATATAGGAAAAACTATTATATGAAATAACAACATCATCTCGTAATAATTTAAATATAACCAAACCCCCAATTAAATATATCATACCTAAAAATTTTCATTATATCATATAAAAAATAAAACACAATAAAGATCCCCATTCTAGAACATATCCCTACTCTCTTAACTTATTTCATGATTTTTGACGATTTTTTATTAATTTAATAATATTATAATCAAAATAAAATACTATAAAAGGAATTTTAATTAAAATTATATATATTTTAACATTGAAGATAATTAGATAAGAATGTAATTCCTTTATAAACACATTAATAAGAAAATATATTATCATATTAAAGATAATATCCATATGAGATGATATTTCCTCCAAAAAAAATTATATTTGATGTATTTTAAATAATTTATATTTAATTTTTAATAACATACAAAAATATTTGGATAGTTTTATGTAAGAATATAATGTAAATAACAAATCAAAAAAAATAACCATTTGAAAATCTATTTAACATTAATATTTTATATTATTTTTACTATAATATTATTTTTATACATATATTAACATATAAAATAAATTAAATTCATGAAAGTGAAATTTTTGCATTTAAGCATTACAAATAATATTATGATGGATGTTTTTAATGATAAATTTCACAATGAAGACATTTTTTTAATATGTTACATTATTTGTCTAAAAATATTAAGAACAGTTAATAAAATAATTTTTATTTACAGTTTGAAAAATAATTAATCATTTACAACCTTACATCTCTCATTTTAAATTTATTATGAAGAAAATTCACCATAGTAGCTATTAATAATGAATAAATAACGGTATTATTTTAAAATTTTGAATCAGTTAATTGTAAAAATGTAATCACTTTTTATTGATTCCATTTTTATAATTGATGCGAATGAATATAAAAAAGTAAAAAAAATGCAACAAAAATATATTTTTAGAATTTTTTGTTTAAAAGAATAAAAATAAACATATAAAAAAATAAAATATAATGTGTATTCTAAGGGACAACTAAATATTATGTAAAATAAATTTGAAATTATATAATTTTTAAAAATCCATAATAGGGTGGGACATTAAAAATACATAATATAATGAAAATGTATTACAATCTATAAAAAATCACTATTTATAAATATTCACAAAAATTATAATCATTTTAAATAAATTCTACCAAATTTTACCCAATGCTAATAATGAATAGACAATTTAAGAATTTTCATTCATTTCTTAAAATAATATTTCTAAAAATGGTCTAAATTAATTATTATATATGTGCATTAATTGAAATAAAATAATTTTTACAATTACATATTTTTTCGGTATAAAATAACATTAAAAAATAATGAGTATATAAATATTATATAATAAATATTAATATATTATCTAATAGTAAATATTTTTAATTTTTTGGATGTTACTACTAATACAATATATTTAGACAATGGGTTATAATGTTCACATTCAAATATTAATATTTTTATTATATTTATTAGCTTTATAAATTCTTGGTGTTCTATTCTATGAAACATATAGAGCATAACATTCATATATACAAATGTTTTAGGGTTTTAAACTCCCCCCATATAAATTTCATATGTGATATTTTTAACATAATAATAAATGTTTTATTGTATGAATGTAAAATTTTTGAAACCCCGCATTATATATGGTAATAATAAAACTTTAATGAAATTGGAATGTTGGGAAAAATTATACATGGAGTAACAATAATTTGATTCTAAAATTTGACGAAAATTAGTGTAAATTGAAAATATTGATAAGGTGGGGAAATATAACATGTAATGAATAATACAATTTGAAATAGAAGATGATCATTATCAATATAATAACCACAAATCCATAAATTATTAATGGGTATAAAAGACCATGAACTCATCAAAAATTAATGTAAAGGAATTAATAGTATATTTTGATATCCTTTTCATAGAGATGGTGGAAAATTACAATGTTAATATAGATATAATTAGATAATATAATTCATTTATTTCCTGATATTTCATAGAGAAAATTTCATATCTTTGTTTTCCTTTAATAAATTACAAATCTAACAATTAAAAAAAATAATTGAATAATAAATATTAATATTTCATTCCTAAACATATTTATATTTTAATTAGTCATAAGATCCAAAAATGAATGTAAATGCATTCATAATATATCTTTGTATTTACTACCATAAAAATGGTACGTTAGGTTATTCAATATGGATAAATCATCATATGATGAAAAAAAATAATTATCTATAAAACAACATCAATATAAATAATAATTTGAAATATGAGATTAAATAAATTAATAACCTCATGTTAATACCAAAATATTTATTGTGAAATTATTATGCAAAAAAATATAATGAAAGACCCTAAATTTAAACAATAAAATTTAAATTCATCCTTGAATAGTATAATGTACCTCATAATGTCACAAACCAAATACATGAATAAAATGATTGTATATTCTCTTAAAAAAATAAATAAATTCCAAAAAAATAACCTTAATCACCATAAAACCTCAATTAAAACATAACTTATTATGAAATCTAATATTATATTTCATCCATAAATAAAATCAAATTCTGCCAAATATATTCAAATGATACTAAAATATATTTATAATTATCAATGATTACACTAATAACCAAGTCATAAAATTAAAAAAAAACATCAAAGGACCTCAACATTATAAAAATTAATTTATAAAAAACAATTATGTTTTTAATCTAACTAAACAACAGAAGCTCAACATATGTTATATATTATGTGTAATATGTCCCACAATCATGAGTTTTCAATAATAATAAAATTACAAATAAATAAATTTTATTATTTATCTTCAACATGAAAAACATGCTTCATTGTCCGTAAGTGAGAAATATGGAAGAAAAAGTTATAGATGATTCATTATTATTAAAACTATAAAATAATTTAAAAGAAACCTATATAACATAATTCATGAATCTCAATACTTAAAAATATCTATCATTCAAATGGAATGGTATGAATATCATTTGAAATGCCATTCTATTGGATTTATTCCTTGAATTAGGTAATTTCATGGATAATTTATAATATCCAAACACATATGAAAATGAACAATATATTCTTCATTGGATTGTATTTTATTTACCTATATTATACTCATTATTTTCCATGGATAATTACATTATGAATTATCTTCTTGAAAAAATCCCAAAAAAATTAGTTCCTTTGAGATGTGTCCCTTGTTTCTTCTTCACACGTTCTCAAAATGTATGATGGTAAATCATATTTCTTCATTTTTTTAATGAAAATCCATTTTCTACTATTGAGGTTCATTTATAAAATCTTCTATTTATGGTCACATATCATATATTCACATTTCTTGTTATGTTCAATTTTATGATTTCATATCCCATATCTAATTTAATTTCATTTCTTGTGAGTAAATTAATTTCATCATCCATCTCATACATCATTAAGATGATTCCTTTGGGTTCGATCTTTTGATTAAAACAAAAAATAATAGTGTGATTAAAAAATCATTATGACTTATCATATAATCATGGATGGAATTTTGATAGTGTATTTAAACAATAATTCCTTATTTTTAATCAAATACACCACAGGTTTATCCATGGAAAAATATGACCATTATATTTTCAAATCCTTCATAATTCTTCATAATTAAAATTTTACTCCACAAATAATATCACTTGTGATATTATTCTAACATATTTAGTTTTAGGATCACTCATCATGAAGTGATACTGATCAAGATAATACATAGTCTAACCCATTTTGACTTAGTATGAAAATCGTGATCTATTCGACAACCACATCCTCTTTCAGGTATTTATAAAATCATTTATATTTATTAAATATATACTTATTTATTTTTTTGTGGAATTTTATGTTCTATTTATAATTTTATTTTCTATAGGGGTTTCACAAATGTTTTATAATTAAAATTTTATACCTAACCCGAATCTCCTCTAATACGAACTCAGCGGACATGAAAATTGTTTATATATATATCACACCATATAATATATATATATATATATATTCATTACATATAATTACAATACATCACAAAAAAAATATTATTTAAACTTCTTTGGAATCATTGATACATATAGGACTTGAAATTAATAACTTCATAATCTTCTTCTCTGTAATTAAAAAATTTAATAATTTACAAACATATCATATATATAAATTGTTCTCCAATCTCAGTTAAATACTATGAGTGAGTGGTGAATAGTGTTTAGAAAGAATAAAATAAAATTCACCATTGTGTGTTATTACATCATTATAAAACACTCTTATATCCCAATAAAATATAAATTAATTAATTGAAAATATATCGTGCACATGGAACATAGAATTTACTTGGTTCACCCTCATCGGGATTCATCAAATGATAAAACAATAACAATGTACTAATGTTCAAAATCTATTATTTCTCCCTAAAAAAATATATGTTATGGGATAGAATAATTCTATGTTAGGGCTCACTGCCTTTTCCAACTTTGGGAATAACTCCCTACATCACATGTGTTACATCAGAAGTCATTTTTTATGGCTCAAAATTAATGAAAATTACAAAATTATTACACTAAAATTTCTCAAATCCCTATAAAGGTGTCGAATTCATTATTTGGACTTGTAATATTTTTTATTATCAAGAAATAATAAATCATAAACTATAGATATTTTCTATATTTAGGTCCCTCTTTCCTCTACATTATGAATATTCCATCAATAAAGAACTACTTGGCATCTACTATCATCTGTCAAAAAATTGCATGTATTTCACACAACATTATTACTACTCACAAGTAATATGATTTTAGGATCATAACTCACTATCTCTATTTCCTTTTTCAAGGAATATTTTTTGTCACAACATCTATGCTTTGTGAAAAACTCTTTCATTGAGAAACACACTTTTCATGCAACTTTTACATGATTAAGAGTCCTAAATTTCTCTAAGGGATGAGCTTCCAAACTGTAGTGGGATTTTGATATTTAATATAAATTATAGACCCTCAGGAAAAGTATCACAACCCCAGAACACATTTTTGAAACATTTATCAATGGAGAGAATCTCTCATTTTTCCTATTTTTTGTCAAGTAAATCTCTTTCAAGATGATCTGTTCATCTTTATTTCACATGTGTGTGAAACACGAATTTCTCTCAAATAACAAAAAAATAATTCAATTATTTCATATGAGTTCATTTTCTGAGATGATCCTAAAACATTCTTTCCATAAAAAATTCATATTTAACATCAAAATTTTCTGAAACTCTTTTAAAAAAAACATTTATCTATTCTTCAAATATCAATCCCACAATGTTTTCAATGACTATGTAAATGATCCCCATTGTGTACGGATTTTTTTAACCACCTCTAGAGAATCCTTTTATTTATAATGGATAATTGTAATCATATATTGTCTATTTTTACTTTGTAATTCCATAAGTAACCATTGATACACATTTTTTCAACAAAGAGAATCAACCCTACACCACATAATATTACCTCAAGGTATTATATTCCAATAACAAAATTCTTAATACCCTAGAGAAAATGAAACAAAACAAATTTTGATGTAATATTATAGTTAAGGTGTAAAATGGGGATTTAGATAATAAATAAACCAAAAAATGATAATAATAGTATGATAACATCATCTTATCATTTCAAAACCAAGCCCCATAAATCCTTAGATGGTAATACATAGTTGTTGGTAGAATCCAGGATGTTTATTAGACATTAATAAAACATTAACCAAATAAAATGTTCCTTAATATAATAAAATTGGTATAAGATAACATTATAAATAAGTTCCATTAATTTGGGAATAATCAAAATAATATAAATAATATTTAAATCCTCCCATAGAGACAATAATTAATATATTTTCCTGGTTTGACCACCCATATACACTATTTGGTAATGGTATTAGCATGTTTTTACATTTATTTGGCCTTGTTATAATAACTTTTTTATCCTTTATTTGGATTTTTATATCCACTAATGTACTATTTTGCCTCATTAAACATTAACATTTTCAATATTCATTGGAGGTATATTACATAACCACTAATCAAATATTCATAAGAAATTTTTATATATCCAAAATTTCTCTAAATCAATTATCAATTCATCATTTCTTAACATGGTGAAATGAAAATGGGATTCAAAATTTTTAAATATTCATTTTTATAAACCATCAAAAGAATAAATATGGATACAAATAGTGAAACATATACATATTAATGGATACGTAGACTAAAATGAAGTTATTATTGTCGAAAATCATAATCACATATCACTATAATAGTTCCTAAAAAGAATATCAAATTCATTTTTCAATTAAATATATCGAATTATAAAATTTATAAATTAGAAAGGAAACTATTAACATTGAAAATAACTATAGATACTCCTTATGTATTTTTCAAATAATGGACTAGACTTGAGAGTGGAAAAATTTCACGCTATTTAGGTTAAAATATTTAATATATTTACTCCATTGTTAAAATAAAATTCATCGTGAAAACAATAATAATAAGATTTCTTTATTTTCCTATATAAATTAAAAATTGGGTAAAAATTAAATTAATAATTATTTTTAATATAGAAAACCCAATAATTAAATTATTTCAATAGAAAAATCAATGTGGAATAAAAACATACTTGGGCAATGAGATAAATAATAACTGGTTTTCTTAAAACAATTATATAAGTATATTTATTATGTAAGCAATACAAAATAAATGAAAATAAGGGAATATATAAATAAAATTACTATATATAAATAAAAAATATATTCTAGGGTTATATAAAATATATTAATCTTGAGAAACAGAAGCAAAAACCATCAAGAAAACTTATAATATCACCTAAAAAAATTGATATATTGGTGTTTGGAACTTATAATAGAAATAAATAATATTATCATATAATTAAACATTAAATTCAATGAAAATAAATATATAAGGGATATAATAAATCATATTGGATGTAGATAATCCTTGAAATTAGAAGTTGTTGTGTAACATCAAACAAGTCTCAATGAATCAACATTGAGATGAATAACTTCTAACATTTATCATAATTGACTCATAATCATCTTAATATACTATATGGATTATATATATATATATATATAATTGTATATTATAAATAATTAATCATTTATAACATTTTATATCATCCAAAATTATCAATTCTACTCATTTATTTAATAATTTTTTAGTTGAATCATCATTTCTAGGTGATAACAATTTTGTTTTTCAGATAAGATTATTTTGGGAAGATACAGTCATTGAAAATTGTTCTTAGTTTAATCATCTAGAGATTTTTAATAATGTAATAATTTCATATTTATTTATTATATATATTTTTAATCTATTCATCTATTGTTTTGATGAAAAATAAAATGGATCTCTTCTTAGACATAGTAATGTGTATGTTCACATGAGGGATGTTTATAATATTCAGTTAATAGAATGAATGGAATTTATTATAATTTATAAATTCATTTACATATCATTTATATTTATTAAAAATATCATTATTTCAAGCAATTTAAATAAGGAAAAATTTAATCACACCACTTTCAGGAAGTGGTATCACCACATACCCTTGAGCGACAATATTGATTTATATCAAATTGGAAGGTGAAAATGTATACATTATATTATAATTAAAAAATTAAAAATATTTCATAAATAAAAGAGATAATTATTAAATCCATCAATATAAATATAGATTATTGATACTATATTAAAATGTCTCATGTCACCATTTGATGATGGTCATCCCAAGGTGCGAATGAAAGATAATTTAATTTCCCATTTGGTTTATATTGATATGGAAAATATTAATCAAATAATCAGAAATCATATTATTTAATATTATTTAATGTGAAAATAATTGAGTAATTCTATTTGATATGATATTAATAGGTGAAAAAATAACAAATTCAGTAGTTTTTAAGTTCCTTTAATAATTGATTAAGAATTAAACCATTATAGTATTGTTTTTATTAGATTTGAATCATAAAAATATGATGCTAATATTTTTAACTCTATAATTATTTAATATCAAATATTTTATAATTAATAACATTAAATAGAGTAATGAATTAGTTGTTCCATGAATATGTATATGCGTAATTATCATTATCTATACGATGAAATTTTACAAATTCATATATTTAGTGATATATCTAACAAAATAATCACAATAAAATTTTCAATGGGAATAGTAAAACAATATTGAGATATAGAATTGAGGTTTTAACATTCAATAAAATCTTTACTAAAATAATAAAAAACATCCATTATCAATTACCCATAATAATTAAATCAGTATAATAAAAGGTAGAATTTCCTATTATTAAATCCATGAGAGGGTGATAGAGGGGGAAAGTGAAATGAAATCCTTTTTGAATGATGGAGTATCCTGGAAAAAGTCTATGTTGCCAAAAACATCAAACCTAGGAAAGAGACAATTTTTTTTCTTTCATCTTAGTAATAAAATGTAATTGTATAAATAACCATAAAAAAATTCATGCATCCCTAAATTTTTTAAATTATTCAACTTACTCTGTAAAATTCAATGGTTGGTATCATGGGGCCATTTAGTTTTAGTAGTTTAATTATTTAAAAATATCCTCAACTAATTTAATATCATAATATAAGGATTCATTACATAAAAAATAAACATTTATCCCACATTGGTAACATAAATATTTATCCATAAAATATTTATTTATTAAAATTCAAACCGTGAATTTATATTTAATTGAATAACATCTATATTACATGATCAATTTCATCTATTTTTCTACACCCACTTTCTTTGATTTAGGAATTTTTTCAATGAAAATATTACAATTTGAATAATCTTACACAATATATTTAGTTTTATTTAAGTAATATTTTTAATAAAACCATTTAAAAATGGAATATATATTAAGCATCATAGAATGAATAATTCCTTTTAACTCCATACTCAAAAATGCTTATACTCGAAATATATGTGTGTAATATAGCTGTTAAATTTTACGACATATAAATTCATTTTTTCCTCATAGAATGATTTGTAAACATACAAAAAACAATTCACACTCATCCATTATTTAAATTTTATTCCAAAAAATTTATTAAATGTGGAATTATATTATTAGTGATCACAATGAATATTCCATCGAAATTTATCCACTTTCACATCGTAGTTATCTATTTATCATTTTATTTTGTGACTAAATTGTAGAAAAATTACTAGATCAACTCAAAAAATTTACAGAAACAAATTATATTCCAATCAGTAAAAATTTCAACCATAAAATGATAGTTTTTTGTTTATCCATATACAACATTTCAATTTTAAAATGGATGAAAAATATTTCTATTATTTTTAAATGGATTTAAAAAATCATCATGGGTATTTCACTGTTTGATATGATATTTGAAGTGATATATTTTTAGGATTTATATACTCATTTACAATTATTATGAATTTGGTGTAGGACCTGATTTTTATTTTCTCACATATATAACATAATGATTTCTTTAATTTTATATGACATAATATATGTTGAATCAAAAAAACTAAATAATGTTTTTTTCTTTAGTGGTAGATCTTGTGAAACCAGGAAAAAATATTATCTCATTATTGAAATTTTTTCAATTTATTTTATAATTTTATTTTCCTTAAAATCTTATTCAACCAATTTTAATATATTAATATTTTTGATAGAAGTTATTTAAATGTAAATTTAATTTTCTAGTGTAGATTTTTTTACTAAATATACATCACAATGCATCATCTTTTTTACATTAGGAACCTATTTGGGAAGATAGCTTTCGAATTAATGAAGGTTTTGGTTCTTCCCATTTCTAACCATTCAGTTTTTATTGTTCAAGTTCCTTTTCATTATCAAATTATGTATCTTGTTATTTCATGATCTGTTATGAAAATTCATTGGCGATTTTTCATCTTATTAAAGTATTTTTCTTAAAATATTATTATGTAATTTTTATAGTACCCCTATATGTATTACCATTATCCATTGACAATGTCAATTAGTAATATACCTCATGTGGAACAAAATATTTCAATAGAATGATTTTTAATTTTTGAATAATTTTTTATATAATTCTCAAGTTATCATCATGAATTCATTTAATATAGCCACTAATAAGTGAATTTGTATCATGAGTGAGGGACCCATTTTTTCTTGTAGATTTTAAAAATATTGTCTCAGCTGTAGGATTTGAGAATGTTTTTGTGATACCTCTATTTAAAAAAATATATATTTAGTTTTTATAGGAAATATAATTTACATCTTCAGTGAACAATACATTGGGGTTATCGTGATCAATAATTGTATGAAATTTTCTAATCATGGAATCCATTTGGGAATTCATCCATACATGATTTTCAACTATAGGAACTGCTAATTTTATTGTTTCTAATATTTCAGGCAGAAAACTAATATTGGATATATCATCGTAAATATTATATCTCATTATATGTGATATCTTTATGAATGATCCATAGATTGTGATATCAAAGATAGAAATATTTTCCTCTGAAAATCCATTATATAATAATTTAATAAATTTATATAAATTTATATATTATCTTTTTAGGGAATTTTCTTATTAAATAAATTAAAAATTTTGAGGTTCTATTAATAGATTCCTCATCAAATCAGTTAAAAATTAGAAAAATTTCCCAACTATTTATAGATTTTGATATAAGGATGTATTGGTAAATCAATATTATCTCCAACCCATTTAATGTTATAATAATATGACATGGGAGGCTTTAAATACATTATCTAGCATTATCCATTATCAAATACTGATGTTACATTTGTAATACAACATCCCATAACATATTATTCAATAGAAAATTTTCATAGAATTTTTTCAAATCCATAAGTGATAATTTGGATCATCTTTGTGATATAAAGAAAAGGTTGTAAAATTAGAGATCATATGAATTATAACTACAATTTCTTAAAATGATGATAACTCTTTTGATGTACTGAAATGTTTAGATGAATCCTAATTATTGATGTTATTTCGTTGTCCATGATTTTATAAAAAATACTTGTCTGTGTGGTACCCCTCCTTCAATTTCTTGTCCACACTATATATCCATTCATTTTTATTTGTCATATCTATATATTTTATTATTCCTTATAAAATAGTATCATATGTGATATCTTATTTAATCCATTACCAAAAGATAAATAGTTGTTTGTTGAAGTATTATTTGTTTCCACATCACAACAAGTGATTTCATAACATATTTTTCTGATATAAAAATATCTAGAACTATTTTCAATTAAGACAAAAATTAATAGAATCTATCCCAATGATGATGTTACATAGTACTCAACACAGGAGTGGTTAGAAAATCTAGGTGGTGGGTATTCAAATATTAAATTTTTTTGAAATATAATAATAATAATAAATTAAATTTATTGAGAATTATTTTATGATAGAATTAAATGTAATATTTTATTGAATTAGTGTAAAAATTCAGATAATTAAAAGATAAACGGAGTGATAAAAGTGATTTGGATGGAAATAAAACATATAAAAAACTACATGACTAGTAATTTTCAGGTTTATGTGTTCTTGGATTAAAAAAATTTATCCACTAATTTTTGTTATTATTATAGTTGATTCTATGAAATAACAAACTCATGGTGTTTCCTATCTAATTTATTAATTTTCTATTGTTCTAGTGTTAAATTAAATTTTGGGATTTAATTAATAATGTTATTCAATATTTTTTAAATATATTAATTTCAATCCATAATATTTTCATGAATGAACCTAGTTATTTAGTTATATATTTAAGATACATAATCATTAAATTATAAATTTTAATTAAAAAATACAATGTTATATATATATATATATATAAATTTGTGTTGTGAACATATTACAAAATATTAACTAAAATATAAAAAATTCATTTAAATAATATATTTATGATTACATCAACCAAAATATATTGAAAATTTCACCTTATTCATTTTATGAGATGCTTAGTGAGTGTCAATGTTAAAATAAATTCAACAGAAGTGACAATGATTTGTTATTGAAGACTCTATGATAAAGCACTACGTAACTAGGAATAACATCCCTTCTTTTATTCCATTATAGAAACACCATAAAATTTTATTTATGGGAAAACAATATCATTGGGTATGGTAGACATTATAAATAAGTTCCTAGAATGTGTCAGATTCACCCAAAGGTTACCATAGTCTATTTATTTATTTATTTTCCAACAACGTCCCAAAATTTTTTATAATATATAGTTAACAAAATTCATATTGATAATTTTTAATCCATGATATTAAAAATAAACCTTCATTTACAAATAGATGAATTAATTATTGTCATCCAAATCCTATGTTTTTAACATTCACACCATTTATATGTCATTTAAGGTATAACATATTTCTTCTTAGTTCCATTTTATATGTATTCAATTTATGCCTCCTCATAGAGTCGTGTATTCCTTCTTCAAACATGGCACATAATGAGTGATCCTTTCAATATATAAATCATAATCAATATTTCTTATTTTCCTTTATAATTATTATAAAAGTAATCGGCCTCAAACTATTAATGAAATGATCAATTTGGAATGAATAATCAATTTTCACATATAACTCAATGGTTGTTGCATTCAAAATAGGTTTATAATATGGAACAATCAGAACCCCCCACTCATAAATACATGTATTTATTCAATATTGGAATATCTACAAACATTAATGGATTATCACTCTACTAATATTTATTTACATGGTCAAACAAATCATGTGAATAAATGAGAAATTAATTTTTTATTTATTATATTTATAATATAATAATCTCAATAAATTTTAAGTAAATAATTGAATCATGTTTACTAATTATAATCTAATGAATCATCCATTCATATTGATTAGTTCATATATATCACAAAATTCATTGTCAATTTACTAGTCACTTTATATTTAAATCACATTAATTTTTTACACATTAGTCAAGGGAAAAATATAAATGATGTTTTTATAAAATGCCATGTCATCCATCATTGAATATTCATGTAATGAATATACATTTTTAACCCTATAAAGATAAACAATAATATAGAAATATGATGGATTACTTGTTATAATCAAATTAATATATTGATTTTGGATTAATATGTTCTGATTAATATAATTAAATCCAAATTAATCCTTCTCCCTTCAATGTGAAATCTCTCATTCTTCATACTCAATTGGACATCAAGATGAAATGATACATGTTTCAAGATTCATCATCCATATTTTTTTGATTTTTCTATTTTAATGAATAATATTTTTATAGAATCCTCTCGTCCTCAAAAACCCGAATGGTGAATAAAATTTTTCGTCAAAATTATAAGTATTCACCATCCATTAAACAATTGCTTTCCAATTTTTTCTGAATATTTTATAAAATAAGGTGTGGAATTATTTTTAATAATCAACAATCACTATCTTTTCCAATATTTCACAATAAAACACCCCCACAAATATCAATTTCAACATATATAAATACCATCCATTATGGCGTCATCTCACAGAAATTCATTTATTATAAACAAGCTATTATACTCATTGTAATGTATGAAATTAACCAATATGATATTGACATGCCACTATAATAGTCAAGAATATGAATATATTATCTAGGATAAATATGTATTAGTATAAATGTTTAGTTTTGTTAAAGTGAATAATTTAAATTAGTCTCAATCATTATAAATGTGAATTATTAAAATTCTAACTTCAAAAAATGCAATGATATTTTTAGAAGTAAACTTGCAAATATCTTAATAAAAAATACACAATAATGAATAGAAACAATTAAGTTGTAATATTAATTGGTAAATAGAACCTAAAATTGATAAAACCACTCACCAAAAACTAATTTCAAATGAAAAATAAACAAATATTTTAAATTTTAAATGTCTATAAAATAATATAAAAATAAAACTATTTCCAAATGTTTTTTATTTAATCCATATCTGTATGATTATCCCTACATATTGATTCCCTCATATTCCTTTCTAATATTACTGAAGATGATATGAAAAAAATTTAATGTTAGTATCCTAATTTGTTTTTTTCTCGAAGGCTGATAAATAATGATAAAACAACATATGTGATGTATGTATTTTAAATTTTAAATATAAATGATTGAACTCAATATATTAGTAGGGAATACGAAAATTAAAACTCATAAACACTATATTTTGTTCATTTCATGTAGACACAATCATTGATTTCCAAACTACAACATTTTTATTCCCCCATTTGGATGAAATAGATAAAATTAAATGTGTAATAGTGTATCCACTTTATCAATGAAATTAAAAAAATATGTGGGGGTAAATCCTGCTCTTGAAAATATAAATAGTGTATTAGAAATTAATGTTTCAGCTTGAATTCAATTTTCTATATTCTCATGGATCAACCATAATATTTATCAACTTATGTATTATGTTTTGGAATCCATATTACAGTATTGGATCAACAAGTGCCCTTTTCCTTTACACATACATATGTATGGGACCACTTCCATCATCAAGAAATATCTTTCTTCCACCATCGGGTTGAACTTCTATAACCATCATTGAGAAAATAATTAAATCATATATTATAGAAGATAAAACAATATTCTTGTCATCCACTATTCATTTTTTAAATCATTCTTTCATGTTTTTTTTATAATTTTACCTCCAGAAAAAACTGATCTTATCTCTTGTTATTCTGCTTTTATTATTATCATGTTATAATATTTATTCATATAAATAATATTATACACTATATTTTCATCATGTAAGGAAGCCACATTAATATAAAACATGTTATAGCCTATAAATTCATAATCCTTAACCATTTTTTTCATCATTCCTCGAGGAATGTTCATTATATAATGTTCCTTTCTCACTCTTAGGAACAACTCATCATACATGACATTCATTAGTGACCTTACAATAAAAAATGTGGCCTCCCATTAATGATTGGTTCCCACACCCCATCTATATGAATGGAAAACTGTATATAGAGAAGAAAATCTTTTCCACATTTATCCAAGGTTATTTGTGATTTATTAATAGGTAATTTACTATTGAATCTTCTAGTTATTGTGAATATTATTTTGTGAATAATGTTGTCATGATTCAAGGTTATGAATTTTTTGTATAACATGATATCTGATCCAACAAATAAATGATATTAAAAATCTCATATTTTATTATAGATTTTTTTAAATGTAATTTGAAAACTATATGTGTATTTTAAACACATGGATGATTGTTGCCTATTGACCGGTCAATGTTCTGGTGCTCTGTTAATGTGTATAGCGGCACTCGGGTAAAATCCTGAACGATGATACTTTGTAATAGTCGTTTGTTTTTAGGTAATTGTATTTTGATTTGAGGGTTTCATTGTAGAGTTTTATTGAAATGACTAATTGATTATTATTGATTTAAAAAATTGATAATGATTGGGGTGATTTCATTATTAGGGATTTACTCAAGTTATATCCTTGAGCTTTGCTTTATATTGCATTAAAATTAAGACCCACATCAGAAGTTAACATTGATTAGAATTCCTATGTGTTAAAGATTTAATCCAATCCTTAACATAAATAGGATTCTAATATAAATCAGTACTTGTTTACGGTAGTGTATTTATGGTTCCAATAATCCATGGAAACCTCATTTTAATCAAAACATGTCATTAATCCATGACATATTAAGTCCAACATACACAATGTTAAACTAACGAATACTCATTGAGAAAATACTCTAAAATAGTTAACATCTCTAAATTATGACTCATCCCAATGAGAGATTTACTAATCCATTAACTTGGTTATTAATATGGTAATATATGATTATGGTGATAAATTATAAAGAGAAGAAAAAGTTAGGTACATGATAAGAGTAGTGTGCCAAACACACACACAAACGATGAAGAGAATTAAGAACAAAATTACAATTGAATGTGGAAGAAAAATAAGAGAATTGATTTTAAAATGATTTAGGATATTTTAATATAGATAAATACTAAACTACAGAAGTTGGTTTAGAATAAGATATATTGAATTAGAAACTTGCATTAAAACATAATAGAAAAGGAAAGGACTTACTAAATTACAACAAGGAAGAACATAAAAGTAAATGAAAACAAAGAGAGGATGAAAGGTCACTCAAGTGAAAATGTGAGTATTGAAGATCCTCACAAGAGTTTTTCAAGGTTTTTTTCATAACAATAGGATATCCTCTATTCTGAAATGCCAACCTCTTTGAAGGAGAGGTGGGGGATCCATTTATAGCCCAAAGAAGTGAACTGTTTTCATTCTCAATATGTCCCTCCAATTTCATCACCAAGATGGCTATTCCGAAAGCATAATATAAATAACTCTGCTTCTTCAAAGTTGTAGTTAATAAATATTTCCAATGTCTCTCAAAATTTGGAGTCATTTGGACATATGTATCCAAATTTATGGTTGGCTGATTAAACAATTTTAATTTTTCCATTTCAATCCAGTCTTTCTGATGTCAAAAATGTGAAAGGGTTTTTTAATATGAAGATGCCTTAAAAACCTAATGAATTATTCAAAAAAGTCAGCCAAATATATCTACTCTTTCACATTTCAAAATATCTCCTTGAGTGGATTCTTAGATCATGGTATATGGTATGCATACTGTACTGATTGTACTTCTCGGCCATAATGGTGGGCTGGACATAAAAGCATATGTTGGGCCCCTTGTTTTTTAATTTGGGACATGAAAGTTTCTTCCACAAATACATAAATTGTCCCCATAAACTTTGGAGGTGAATAAAGAAATTGGAATTCTTGATTGGTCCCAGAAATTAAATCATCATGTCTAGTTCAGTTTCTTAACAGATTCTTTGGTCTTGTTAGTGAGGACTATATGACCCTTTAAATGGAAGAATTGGATAATGGTACATTCTAATGAAATGTTTTATATTTAATATAGAATCATAAAAAACAATAACCACACAATGTGGATTAGTATAGTGATAGTTATTATTAAAATATTAAACTTACTCAATTGGACTATTTCTAAAAATGCTCAAAAATTATACTTAGTTTCAAAAAAAAATATTTCACTAAAATTATGAACATTTCATATAAAATAAATAATGGGAGTATATAATAAGACATGAAAATATTAATAACATCAACTCCCCCACACATAGTATTGTTCATATCCTCATGTGCAACAAATATAAAAACATGACAAAATCATTTTCACTCGACAACAAATTTTAAAATTTTTTTTCTCCAATCAGGGGAGGTTTGTTCTATTCCACTCATCCATTTTGAATTCCACCACAAGTTGTTAAAAAAAATTTCCCAAACCTAATTCATTTTTTCATTCAGTTATTTAGAATTATAAAATGTTGACACTCAAAACTCACACCTCTCATGATGATAAAATTAATTTGTGGAGGTTCAATCTTTCCACAACCGAAAGTAAAAAATCTTAGAGTTAAAAGAGATCTCTGAATCCAATCCCTATCCAAAGTGCACAGGAAACAAGAGGTACTTTTATGGGTTTTTCGGTGGCTATGGGATGGTAAGAATATAATGTCTAAGAGAGAGAAAAAGAGGGTTAAAACACCAACATAGAAAAAGAAATACACATTTTTTTAAAATAAAACATGGAATGAAATTAAAACACTTATTTACAAGGGAATGATTTTGTGAAGAAAGACACAATAGAGGAAGAAAATATGAAGCTAATGAGAAGATTTAATACTTACAAAACACAAAACTTCTCCCAATAAAAATATAATGCAAGTGTTCTTTTTTTTCTTTTCCTTTTTTTCATTTTTTTCAAATGTTGACCTAGAAACAGATCTCACACTCATATACCAACCCATTATTGATCTCATCATCACACTAATTGTAGTATTTATAACAAGAAATGGATAATTTCCCTCAATAAGATGATAAATTGTTGAAAATCAATTACTAGGGTCACAAAACAATGAAATCCATTCCCCACACACTTAAATTTCAAAAAATTATTCAATGAAAATCTATTTTGATATTGGGTGTGAAAACGTATTAGGGATGTGATGTGGCTATCAATGAAAATTATTTCATAGGCTCTAAGGGTATTTCAAAAGGAGGATAAATGTGAGGGAAATGTGAGGCTATTTGGCTATTGTGATTCTCATGTGGTTTAGAAAATGACTCTATCATATTAATGCACACTAAGGTAAGAAATTTATCTTGAAGGTCCACAAAATCAAGACTCAAAAATGGGGGTGAAAACACACATTTTGAAATGATGGCCATAGGTGGCCTTGGAATGAAAGCTAATGTTGATCATCACGGTTTCAAAAAATCATTATCCAAATCAATAACTGAGCATTCAAAATGTATTATTCTTGACAAAAAACTCTTTATCCAAATATATGATTAAAATAATAAAAATTGAGATGATACCGTGTATTTTGAATCTCCATAATTGTTGGACAAAATTTGAAAAATGATGGTGAGTAAGTATGAATGTTTTTGTTTATTTTCTATTTTTTATTTTCTATTTTTTAATTGTTTTTAGTGTTATTTAAAATACATATCCACAAAAAAGAGAGGGAGAAAATGAAAGGGTTTGATGAAGAAAGTGGTAAAAAATGAAATAGATAGGAAGAATAAGAAATAGGTAGAGAGAGGAAGATATAGAGAGAGATTTAAATGGAAAGAGGTGACCCCTTGTTTGGATTTGGCGGTTCACCATCTCTTTCTAGTGGCAGGTCGACTGGAGAAGTTGGGGATCTGATGGAATTCGAGGTGGTTCCAGGACCGTGGGAAGTTACATGATTAAGAAAATTCATTATTCAAGTAATGAAAAACTAAAAAGAAATTAAAATTTCATAAAAGTAAAAGAAAATATGGTTTTCTTCCCATGAAGTGGTGTATTTATTTGTCTACAGCTAGATAGTTGCAGTGGACTACCCATTGTCTGACGGTGGCCATCGTATTTTCTCATCTCCAGTGTGCTTCCAGAAAAAAAATTTCTTTGGGAGGCCTGTGGATTTATGGTATAATTTCATCACATCCTTTTTGTTGTGCTTGGAATTCAATGGGGGGGTGTAAAGTGAATTTTTCTATCCTCCCTTTGGTCTTCAACCTGAGAATGATGTTATCCACAATGTTCTGGTTTTCTATGCTTGGATATTCAGGAAGATGGATCAATTATGATGGTTCATTTATGTAAGGATTTGAAAACACTAAACCACAGTTTGATATCCCAATTGTATTTGAATCATTTATTTCATCACATACCGATGTAGAGTAATGGGGATTAGTGGTGTCATAAGACTGAATAAAATTTTCAATATCCTTTATTTCAATGTTGTTCGCCAAATAATGGTCAATTTAAACCTCACTAGTGTTCACTTTATTAATTACGGAACAAATCACATGACCTACACTCTCATTGGAACAAGATAAAAACATTTGATTAGGGTTAACCTCATATATAACGGAATTTTTAGAATGATGGATTGGAAGTGGTGAATGTTGGATAAAATGATATGAATCAACAAATGAGGATTATAGTACTTTTTCCTTATTATCATTCAATCTATTGAAGTGGATGTCAGACGCAAGATGAGATTCTATTGATTTTTCAAGATCTTTTAGATCAATGGAGTTTTCATTTGTAATGTCAACATAAACATATCCATTTATGACTTAGTTAATGAGGATGAAATATTCACAAACTGCTATATCAGTAGAACATGAATGAAAATATGCAATGGGGTTCAACCGACTCTCAGAAATGTACTTGGAATCAAGGATTGAGAATGTAGAGTGATCCTCATATGGGTATCATATGGCTTGGAATATTTTGAACATGACCAGTTGGTCACCAAATTCCATGTATAAGATGCTTGAATTGACATCAATCTTGGTTCTAGTAGTCATGAAGAATGGTCTACTTAGAGTAAGGTAATATCTAGAATAGTTTGTCTCAACTTCCATGTCATGAACATAGAAATCAGTAGTGAAGATAAGATCATTGACTCAGACATGGACATCCTAAATTATCCCCTCAGGATTGGTTGGGCTTCGATTGGCCAATTGAATGACAACACACAATTGATGTAAGGGACCTAGACCATGGTTGGAGAAGATGTATTTGGTCATGACATTAATTGAGGCTCCTAGGTCTATGAGTGCATCATCAAAGTTGGAACTTCTAATATGGCATGGAACCATAAAGGTCCCTGGATCATTGCAATTTATTGGAATACACTGCTGGGTGGAAACATTTTCTAAGGTCCTCTGTTTCCTCTTGTGGGTATACAACATATTAAAAAACTTGGCATAAATAGGAATTTTTTTGATGGCATTTAAGTATGGAATGTTGACTTCATCATGTCTAAACATGTCGAGCATTTCAGGATCGGGTTCAAAAGATTTCTTTGGCTTAGAAACGACTTGAAGAAATAGAATTGCGTTCCTATGTAGAATTGAATGAGGTGAAGGAATGGATTCAGGTTCCTTTTCATGTTTCTTTTTCTTTTCATGTCTATAATAACATTCAAAGGAGGTTTGAAGGACTTATCTTGAGGCATAGAAATTTTCTTCCCTGATCTAAGTGACATTGCACATACCTTACCCTTGGGTTTGGGTAATGGTTGAGTTGGGAGTTTGGAATAATTGGATGGTTTCTACTGACTATGGTGGGATGCAAGTTGACCAATTTGGGTTTCAATGTTCTTGAGGAAGGTACAGGTGAAACTGGCAATATGTTCCACTGCACTTTCCCATGGTTTCTTGGAAGAAGAGGCTTGTCCCGAATTGGGATTACCTTGATTTTGGTTCCTGGAAAAGTGATTATATTGGTTTTGGAAATGGCAAGGCTCGCTAGGATAATGGAATCAAGGAGCAGGATTGTTTCTTTGTGGTTGAGGAAGAAATGAATAAGGTTATTGAAAGTTACCAATGCCTTGACCATATTGAAACTGGATTGGGTTTTGAGGAGGGAATTTAGGGGGATGAGATATGGGATTACCATACCTAATGCCTTTGTTATGGGAAGAAGATAAGGGCTCAAAGTGAGGTTGATGATGTCTCTAATTAACTGACCTGCTTGTTGAGGGTTGGTGTTCCTCTGAGCATATGCTGCATTGAGCTCTATTGGTCCATATGAATCAGATTGATCCTCTTGAAGTTGTGGAATTCTGTTATTTGGATGAGATGGAGAGCTGCAGATTCCACAGTTTTTGATAGGTCCAAGAAACATTGATTGTGGAGAAGATGAGGTTGGGAATTTGGATGCCATAGCTAGTTGTCGCACAAGACCTGTAAGTTCACTCATCCACTCGGTCATCTTGTTTGGCTCAATTGATTGATTATATTTGTCTTGTTTGACATGAGCATGTGCTCGAGTATGGAATTGTTGTGTGTTTGTAGCCATTTTACTTATGAGATCTCTTGCTAGTGCTGGAGTTTTATCAACAAGAGCACCACCACTTGAGGCATCTATGAGAGTTCCCTCCATAGACAATAACCCCACATAGAGTATTAGATCATGATTTGCTCATGGATTTGATGGTGTGGACATGTTGCAACAATATATTTTTACCTCTCCCAGAACTCATGGAGTGATTCATCTGGGAATTGACGTATACCACTTATTTCCATTCGATTAGAAGAGGAATGAGAAGCAGGAAAGAATTTCTCTAATAAGATTAACTTCATGTCATTCCATGTGGTTATGGAACCAGGAGGAAGGTTGTAGATCCCTATCTTGGTAGAGTCATCTAGGAAGAAATGGAATGCTCAATGCTTGATTTGTTCTTCAGAAACCCCTTGAGGATTCATGGTAGAGAACACTACTTGAAACTCTTTAAGGTGGAGATGTTCATCCTCACCTGCTAGCCTGTGGAAATGTGGGAGAAGATGAATCAAACCCGATTTGAGTTCGAAGTCATCCTTTGTGTTTTGATATTAAATACCAAGAGGTTGGTAATTTATATCTGGGCAGCAAGTTCTTTAAGGCTTTGTTCCCTAGGATTGGCCATTTCTAATTCATCTAGTTGAACAAGGACTAGTTCTTCAATTATTTGATTATATCTTATGTTCCTCCTATGTTTGCAAAGTCTTCTCTCAATTTCAGGGTCAAAAAAATCCAAGGATTTTTTTGTGAGGCTACGGGGCATTCAGAGATATTTTTATTGAATGAGGAAGACACGTTTTTCTCTATGTTTTTTTTCACTTTTTTTTAAATAATTTTTTTTGTTTTTTATTACAATAACTAGAAACTAATGACTACATAAAAAACCATCCCCTGCAACGGTGCCATTTGAAACTCCCATCCAATTGAGACCTATCGATTGGTTTAAGTTCTGGTATACTGCTAATGTGTATAGCAGCACTCGGGTCGAATCCTTAGCAATGATACTTTTTAATATTCGTTTGTTTTTAGGTGATTGTATTTTGATTGGGGGGTTTATTTGCAGAGAATAATTGAAATAACTAACTGTTAATGATTGATTTAAAAAATTGATAATTCTTTGGGTTGAGTTCATTATTAGGGAGTTATGCTTGCTATATCCGTGAGCTTTTCTTTATATTTCATTTAAATTAACACCCTCTTCACAAGTTGACGTTGATTAGAATTCCTAAGTGTTAAGGATTTAATGCTAGACATAACATAACTAAGATTCTAATCTCAGTCAGTAAATGTTTATGGTAGTGTATTTGTGGTTCCAATAATCCATGGAAACCACATGTTAAACAAAATATGTCATTAATCCATGACATATTAAGTCCATCATACACAATGTTATATTAACGAATACTTATCGAGCAAATACTCTAAATCACATAACATCACTAAATTTTGACTCACCCCAATGAGATATTTACTCATCCATTAAGATGGTTATTAATCTATTAATATATGATTATGGTGACTAATTATAAAGTGAATAAAAATAAAGGGACAAGATAAGAGTAGTGCACCGAACACACACACAAACGATGAATAGAAATAAGAACAGAATTTCGATTAAATGAGGAAGCAAAATAAGAGAATGGATTTTAACATGATTTAAGCTATATTAAGAAAATTAATATTAAACTACTGAATGTGGTGATAATAACATATATTTAAGAATAAACTTTCATTAAAACAGAATTACAACGAAAAGGACTTACAAAATTACAACAATGAAGAACATAAAAGTAAATGAAATCAAAGAGAGTAGGAAGGGCCTCTCAAGTGAAAACATGATTATGGAAGAACATATAAAGCCTTTTTCAATGCTTTGGTCATGCCAATATGATCACTTCTCTTTTGAAATTACATCCTCTTTAAAGGAGTGGAGGGGGATGCAGTTATAGCTGAAAGAAGTGGACTGTTTTCATTCTCAATCTGTCCCTCCAATTGCATCAACATGTTTTCTATTCAGAAATCTGAAACTCAAGAAATATACTTCTTCAATGTTGTAGATAAAAATGTTATCTGATCTCTCTCAAAATATGGAGTAATTAGGACATAATTAGTCAATTTTATGGCTGTCTGATTAAAGAATTTTAATCTGTCCATTTCAATCCACTCATTCTGATATTAAAAATGTGAAAGGACTTTTGAATAGGAAGATTCCTTGAAAACCGAAATATTTCTTCAAAATAGTCTGCAACATATATGTTATCATTCACATTGTAAAATATCAGCTCAGTTGTATTCATAAATCATGAGATATGGCATGCATGTTCTATGGATTTTATTTCGCAGCCAGAATGGTGGGCTGGACTTCAAAGCATATGTTGGGCCGCTTTTTTTAGAGTTGTGCCTTGAAATTTTTATCCCAGACTCCGTGCATTGTCCACTAAAATTTGGAGAAGAATAATGTAATTTGGAATTCATTTTTGAGCCCAGAAATTAAATATTCATGGCTGGTTCAGTTTCATCACAGATTCATTGGTCTTGTTTGTGAGGACCATATGACCCTTCAAACGGTAGAATTGGCTTGTGGTACCTTCTAATGAAATGTTTTATATTTTATGTATAATCCTAAAAAACAAGAACCACGCAATTTTGATCAGTATAGTGACAGTTATTATTAAAACAGTAAAATAACTCAATTGAACTACTTCTAAAAATGCTCAAGAATTACACTTAGTATTAAAACATTAATATTTCACACAAATTATGCACATTTCATATAAAATCATTAAATGGAGTATATAATAAGACATGATAATATTAATAACATCATCCTTTTTTCTTATTTGGGGGATTCAATGAATCTTTTAAATAATAATATATCTTGAATG
This sequence comes from Viscum album, assembly GCA_963277665.1. Classification (NCBI taxonomy): domain Eukaryota; kingdom Viridiplantae; phylum Streptophyta; class Magnoliopsida; order Santalales; family Viscaceae; genus Viscum; species Viscum album. The sequence goes on along the minus strand of OY728147.1, from coordinate 474,979,118 downwards.
GTGACACATAAATTAAACATATTTTTTTAGTTAAATGATCATTCATGAAATATGAATACATTTTCTAGGTTTTTATATATTCATAAAAATATATACTAATTTTACAATTTTTAAAATATTCTACAAACATACCTCTTATATAATCATGTTTGTATTTGTCACGACCTTCCTTCATCATGATGATAGTAGGGACAACACATTGCCAGACCATTACTTCTTCAAGTTGAAGGACAGATAATGACCCCAGAGACCCACCTCCAATTGGTCCTGGAGGGGAGACTAGCACCAAGGAATTAGAATTACATGCAATATGGAAGGAATTACCGCTTTTTTTCTTTAATATTATCTGGAGATAAGATACTAAAACCCAGAAACACCATATTCGGGGGTAAAAGTAAATCCAAATAAAACCATTCCCATATGCATGATAGAAAATTAAATTCCAAAAAGTACAAGGAGACTACAATGGTATAGTACCAACGTAAGAAAAATAACAACTGCAACTATCCCAATGTCCGAGCTAGTACATCACTGCATGGTCCCTGATGTCATCCTAGAAACCTAAAAGTTGTTTTATATATGTAGGGTGAGAATACATGTCTACTCCGTAGGAAAAAAAAAGACTCTCGTGCACAAGTGAGGGGACATTCTAATGCCCCGTGAAAATATATATAACCGAAGAACCTACTAAGGAAAACTATCCACCCAAGCCTCACCAAGGCACACACCCCATATATTGCAAATCAAGTACTGTAAAGTAATAGCACATCGATATTTGGGTCCCCCCACCACTTTCCCACTTTTTATTGAAGAAATCTTACACATCAAACCCCTCTATCCATTATCATTATTGTGCCACTACCACTCCCTACCTACACACACCTGGGCCATCTGTAGCACACATCCCGCTCGCAAACACCTGGGCCACAACAACCACCTTTAACCATGCCCGTAGACACCTGGGCCACAACAACCACCCATAACCATGCCCACAAACACCCGGGCCATAACAACTACTACCACGCCTGAAGACACCTAGGCCTCATCCCGAATACTCTTTGACAACAACCTGCCCGCACACACCTGGTCCAACCACCATAACTACACTACCCAAAGAATCCAGGGCTATAATGGACCTCAGGCCAGCATAACCCACATGAAGTGTCTTGGACTATTCTGAAAATGGAGCAAAAAAGGAGCTAATAACCAGCCACCCATATGATTGTTGGGAAAACACCCTCCCCCATGAAATGGGGGTCTTCGGCACTAAGTGATCAACATGGGTGTGGCGCAAATAAGAAACATAAAAACTAAAAATATTTTTATTGGTAAAAGCACTCATCCAAACCAAGTGGTTCCAAAACCTATGCACAAACATCGTAGTTACTATTCATTCATAAAAGAAAGGCACATCACCCACGACCGAGTCACTAATCATTCCCAAAACAAATTCCCCATTTAAACCATTCTTGTTTTCATGTTCAAGTGATCCCATTTATGTGAAATCTACACTACTAGGAAACTAACCAATAAACCTACATACCAGAGAAAGAGAAACAGCCAAACAAAAATTTGAGCATTCACACCCGTTTTTTTGTGACGTGACAAAAAAAATGGATCATTGAGATCCCTCAAAGTACTAGAACAAACCAAACATTGAGATATAGCCCCACACAACTTAAAATTCATGACCAACAATCATACCACAATAGAAGATCCCATCCTCATCAACATCACATCATAATCACCTAGTAGGAAAACATATCCACTACCAAACTGTGTAGATAAACTTCTAGATTCAAGATCATCATTTATTAGGATCTTCTTTATATTGGTTAGACGGGGTGACCAGACAAGGATTCATGTTCACTGGCGTCCATTTAATACACAGATTTTATGTCATTAACCAATTTCCATGTTACATTCTTTCAATCATCACAAAAGTCAAAGGATAATTATTGAACAAGGAATGACCACCAATGAACATGATTTTCAGTGATCATAAGCCCATACAGTTCCCAACATATAGAAATTATAAAAGAGTACATCGGAATTTTCTAACTCACCCCATCATTCTTTAATATTCTCTTTATTATCTTTGTTAAGGTTTGGTTCCATCAATTTTCATATAAACAGTAGCATACCCACCCCGTAGTAAGGAGAGATGAAGGAAAATCCCATCGTGGTTGATCAAGGATCGAAGTTCTTCTCCACGCGCCATGAACTGGGGATGCACGACTTGTAGGGGAGGAACTTTGGGGACTCCATGGATGAGTAGAAAGTCTCTGGCATAGGGGCACCACTTGCCTTGGAAAGGGGAACTCCAAACGCACATGGAAGAAAAGGGAAACCAACAAAAGAAAATGAAGGAGGATGGATTCAAATGTTATATGTTGATGAGATCCCCTTGTTACAGGATATATAAATTTGAACGGATTTAATGTCGGATCATGGTTTCACCACGCGGTTGGGTGGCTACACATGATGGAATTAATTTTTATTTAAAAACTCTCATCAGGAAATGGTGGTAACAACTATGAAAGGATTTTATATAAAATGTGGGGAACATTAATCAGACACACATATGGGTCCGTTGAGGGTCTCCCCACTCTTAGAAATTTAAAAATTGACTATGGGGATAAAAACGGCATTGAGAAACATCCCAAAAAAATAATAAAAGTTGCGTTACGGGAAAAACTGTTGAAAAAAAACTTGACAAGGCTGGGTAACACCGGTCGTGTCACAACGATCGGCGACCCACCGATCGTGTCACACCGATCTGTGAGACACTGATCGGTGACACACTGATCATGTCACACTAATTGGTCGCACCGGTCAAGGTCACACCGATCGTGTCATGACGATCGGTTGCACCGATCGGTGACATGACGATAGTGTCACACTGACCGTGTCACATCGATCGCTGAGACACCGATCATGTCACGTCGATCAGTCACACCGATCGGGGACACACTGATCATGTCATGCCGATCAGTCACAGAAATTGGTGACACGCCGTTTGTTTCACTCCGACCATTTCAAAATGATCGGTGACACACCGATCATGTCCTTCTGATAATGTCACATGGATCGATCGCACTGATCAGTGACACACCGATCGTGTCACACCGATAGGTTGCACCGATCGTGTCACCATGATTGGTCGCACACTGTAATGGCGTCCTGCTACAGAGACACCACCCTTAGGATCTGGAATTTGGAAAAGGGATAGACCCTGAGGGTCTGGGCCATTACATCAGATACCCCTCAAACTATTCTCGTCTGTGAGAATCAAATCTAGACTTGAAGAGAAGAGAGGGGTTCAAAAACCTCTCCTAGAAAGATACCCCTCATGGAACCCCCCCCCCCATAGCAACGCTGAACTCAAGGTCTGTATTGTCCCGAAACATGGGTGTAGGAGTTCTTTCCTCCATGTCATGATACTATCCGATTTTGGTGGAACTGACTCACCCACATAGGTTTAATCACATCCACCGTAATGTGTCTTGATTAGGGACTAAGTCCTCCATTTCCCACATATAAATAATTTTCATAACCTCCATATAGTAGGGGAGAAAAAACCAAATAAACCAACAAGGTCAGCATTACATCACAAACAAGGAAAAAATGAAATAGAACAAAACTCAAAACAGCTCTGCTTATTAGGTGAGCATCTGTGCCTCCCGTTCCTAGGTACGCTCTTCGAGCCCACCATGCCTCCATAACACACAAACCAATGGAATGATCTGTCCATGAAGCATCCTCTCCTCACAATCCCCGATTCTCATAGGTGTTTTTACTAACATCACATCTAACTTGATGTACAACTTTCCCCAGTCGTGAACTTGTGAATCATTGTGTAGATTCTATCGGAGTAGAGACACATGGAAGATGTCATGTATTCTCAGTAGCGGTGGTGGTAGCGCTAGCTGATAGGCCTCCTCTCCGACCCACCACATCACTCCAAATAGACTAATGAAACTTATAAAATGTTTACTCCCCCTATCGTACCTCTTTTTTCCACACCGAGGAGTGAAATTCACGAATACGTGGTCCTCAACCCCGAACTCCACTAGTATCCTCCTATTATCGGGATATGACTTCTTCTGGTCCTGAACCACCATCATCCTCTCCCTTATAATATGTACCTTCTCTGTCATGCTCTGCACCACCTCTGGGCCAAGAAAACCTACTTCCCCAACCTCGGTCTAGCACACCGGTGAGAGACATGGCCTACCATACAAGGCTTCTAATAAATCCATGCCATTGTTAGAGTGATAGATATTATTGTTGTAAAACTGTACCAGAGGAAATTGTCACACCCACGATCCCCCAAAGTGAATAATACATGCCCGTAGCAAATCTTCCATTATCTGGATGGTGCGCTCTGTATGTCCATCTGTCTAGGGGTGGAAAGTAGTGCTAAGATGTTGATGGGTGCCAAAACCATGCTACAATCCTTTCCAGACTTGTGAGGTAAACCGTGCATACCTATCAAAGACATTGGAACTCTGAAATCCATGCAACCACACCACCTCATCCACATATCTCTGTGTTATGGCATCCACTACACAAGAATATTGGATTTCCAGAAAGTGATCCGACTTCGTCAACCTGTCCACCACTACCTAGATAGCATCACAACCTCCCTAATCCTTGGGTAGCCCTGTGATGAAATCCATCGAGATGTCTTCCCACTTCCCCTCATGGAAATCTAAATGATGTAACAGACCGCCTGGAACATGGGATACATATTTCACCTGCTGACACACTTGGCACTTGGACACAAACTCTAACCCCTCTCGATTTTCCTCGGGCCACAAAAACAGACTCCTTAGACCCTGGTACATTTTGGAAACTCACAGGTGCACCGCTAGGGGTGAGTTGCGGAACACAAAAAGAACCCTCTGGGGAAAACATCTTCAATTAGAAAAGAATCTAATTCTAACCATACTCCGACCATCGTTCCCGAGCATCTCCATGGTTAGCCTGATCGCACATCACTTCAATCTCTAAGTCTCCCCATTTTGACTCATCTACCAACCATAACAGAGATTATTGTGTTGTCATATAACATAGGCAACCTCTACCATGATCCATCCTCGCATCCAAGTGAAGGGCAGCCAACTTTTCCATCGCCTTCAAGGAATCTAATGAATCTGTACCACATCCCTCTACGACTTCATAATCAAGGCATCAGCCACCACATTCTCTTTTCTAGAGGTGTAGGAATTCTTGAAGTCGTAGTCTTGATGGAACTCCATCCACCTTTACTACTGTATGTTCAGGCCCCGCGGGAAGAAGATATATTTCATGCTTTTGTGATCTGTGAAGATCACAAAGCACTCCCAGATGAGGCAATGCCTCTACAACTTTAGTGCAAACACGACTTCCACAAGATCATGATTGTGGGTGGAATAAATATTCTAATGAGGATGTAACTGTATAGACGAATAATACATCCCCCCTTGACATTTCATCATCACACACCCGAGGCCTTGTTCTGCAGAATCATAGAACAAATCATATGCTGCCCTATCTTCTAGAAACCTCAGCACTGGGAAACTTACTAATTTCTTCTTCAGATAGCTTAAGGCTACCTTGAACTGCACATTCCACACAAAAGCTTGGACCTTCTTGGTCAAAGATATCAAAGGTGAGGTAACGTAGGAGTATTTGGGAACGATCCTCAGATAGTAGCCTACTAGCCCATCGAAACTACAAAATTCCGCCTTGTGCTTGGGCGCTGCCCAAGAAACAACCATTTCTACCATTGATGGGTCCAGCGCTATTTCCCGCTCGAACACCACGTGCACAATGAAGTGCACTTCTCGCATCCAGAACTTTCACTACGGAAACTTCCCATAAATGTTTTGATGTCAGAGGACATCTAAAACCATTATCTGGTGCTCATCGTGATCCTCCAATGATATTGAGTAGATCAGGATGTTGTCAATAAAAACAACTACAAACTGACCCAGGTATTCTCGGAATATTGAGTTCATGAGCCCATGAACTCATCTGGGTCATTTGTAACACCGAACGACCTGAAGACACACAAAGTTCCCATACCTACATCGGAGGGAAGTCTTTGAGATGTTTCCCTCCTTCACACTCAACATGTGATAGCCAGACTGCAGATCGATCTTAGAGAACCAACTTGCTTCCCTCAGCTGGTCAAAGAGATCATCTATCCTCAAGAGGGGGTAACGGTTCTTGAACGTTAGCTGGTTTGATCTCTTGTAGTCTATGAATATCCTCAGACCACCATCAACATTTTTTGAGAGCAAGATTGGAGAACCCCATTGTTATGCACTTGGTCGAACAAAACCCTTCTTTATCAGATCATCAATCTAAATCTGCAACTCCCGCAACTTGGAAGGTTCCATCCAGTATGGAACCATCGAAATCAGATAGGCACCATGTTGCAAATCTATCTGGAACTCAACATCACATCGAGGGGGTAGAGTCACCACCTCCTCAAAGAATACGTCCATAAACTCACTGATGATCTTTGGGACATCCACCATTTCTGCATCCACCTACTCCACTGATAGTTCAACCATCAAGGAAAGGAGGGGCTCCTCTCGCATGTAGATTTTCTGGAAACCCCACTCACTGATGAATGTTACACGTTGACCTCCAAAATATAAAAACACGACCCATATTAGGAATAATTCAATGACGACACACATAGAGAATATCCAGTCAATTAATAGGATGACATCGTATGGATGTTTCTTCAATAGTAGAATATTACTGATCGAATGATGTGACCCTATCGTCAGTCTGCACCCTTAGCAAACATAAGACAAGTTGGTCTGACCTCCGACTGGCTTGCTCTACACCAGGGCCACTGGAGGTCTCTTAGCGTATAAACCCAGAGCACAGGTCAAACTGGGTGTACTAAAGTAGTGTAAAGCTCATGTATCCAACAAGGCATGTGAAAGTGTACTAAACAAGCTGATCGTACCTCGAACTACTTCCAACACTACTAGAACCTCTGCCTCTGTAGTGTCTACTTGTCCCTTCCATGCTCCCCTTCACCTTGGATGTTAGCCCCCTCCCCGACCAAACCCTAGTAGAGGTCCCAGAGCAGCACCATGAGGTCTCCCCCCTCCTACAATTCCTATCCACAGAGGAGCGGGAGCATGCTTCCCCTGCTGCTACTAAAAGGGCCTAGCTGGAAACTGTTGCTGCTAAGGTGGGCGTTGAACTTGCCCGCCCCCGCCGTTCTGCACTCTATCTAGGAACTGATTCTAAAGGTTACTATGGCTTCAAAAGATAAAGCATCTCGGCCCTAGGCCCAATAGAAATGGGAGAGTGCTGAGAGATCGGAACTGGAACTACTAAGGCCTCATTTCTACTAGTTGAAACCATGAGGGTCCGGATGCTGGAGGCCTACTGCTGATGGACTTTCCCTTGGATGAGCCCAACTGGATTCCCTGTTGTGATACACATAAAAGCGTGTGCATCCTCTATACTACTTCAGCCTTATCCTAGACCTCAAAGTATGTTGGTAGGGTGAAGGGAGTGATAACAAACTAGAGAGAAGGTCGAAGTGCCTCCTACAAATGTCTCGCCCTAGACTCCTCATCTGGATAAGGGTCAGGTGAAAAGTGAAGAAGATCCTTGAACATGATCCCAAACACTCTTACTGACATGCCCCCCTGCTAGAGGGAGAGCAGTACATGACTCTTCTCATCCTTCATCATAGAAGAGAAGAATTCAGCCATGAACTCCTTCTTGAAGTCAGTCCACGTCACCACAGCCTCCCAATTCTCTCTAAGATAATGTCTCCACCACTGATGCGATGCTACATGCATTTGGCTTAAATCTAGAAGAACCCAATACTCCGTCGGAGCACTGATCAAGCTGAAAGCTATCACCAGCTCTTCTAGCCAGCTTTTTGACTCCACATCAGAGATGATTCCCTCATACTTCCCAAGGGTCTACCGATGAAAGGCACAATGTGTCTTCACCCACTGATCGTCCATATCCTCTCATTCATCCCTTTATCGATCAACCAAGTCAACCTCTTGGGCCTCGATCGACCTCACTTCTCATGGTCATCTCCCAGGTGCCATAGCTACATGGTAAACAAGGAATGACTAAGCCCGAGTAGTATAGAATATTTTTTTTAAATTTTCTTAGACTTCTTATTCATTTGAAATCCAAAAAATACCCATGAAACATAAGAACACATGTCATTATGATGAATGTACCTTCCCTAGGGTATCTATCTTAATATTTGTGCAGCCTCACTGGGTCGTTCGGTAGGCCCATAGTCCTTTCATCCGATCATAGGGGTACCTAAAATCCCATGACCTAGACAGGTTTTCCTGGCCTATTTCATGCACCATGATCACCCAACACTGTTAACCTACCATTCCATGCAATACTTACTATGCCTAACTCCAGACACTGTCCTATCCATCAACCTCACATCCTCTGATACCATTCTGTCATGACCCGCCTTCACCAAGATGATAGAACGGATAAAAGATTGCCAGACCCTTCCTTCATCAAGTTGATGGAAAGATAATTACCCTCGAGACCTTCCTTCAATAGGTCCTGGAGTGGCGACTAGCACCAAGGGTGTATAATTACATGCATGATGAAAGGAATTACCCTTTTTTCATTAATATGATCTGGAGATAAGATAGTAAAACCCAATAACACCAAAACCGGGGGTAAAAGTAAATCGAAATAAAACCATTCCCATATGCATGTTACAAAATTAAATTCCACAAATTACAACGATAATTTAAAGGTAAAGTACCAATTAATGAAAAAAATCAACAACAAATGTACCAACGTCTGAGCTAGTACGGCCCCTCACTGTCTCTGATGTCCTCCTTGTAACATGAAATCAGTTTTATATACGTAGGTTGAGCATACAAGTATACTCAGTAGGGAAAACTAAATACACTCATGCACAAGTGGGGAGGCATTCCAATGCCCTATGACAAAAAGAGATAACCAAAGCACCTAGCAAGGAAAACTATCCAACCAAGATTCACCAAGGCACACTCCCCAAATAACGCATGTTGAATAATGTATAGTAATATTACATCAATATTTTTCCACCCCACCCCACTTTCCTAATGGTTATTAAATACATCCTACGCATCAAACCCCTCATTCCATTCTCACTGCAGTCCCATTGTCACTCTATTCCCGCACACACCTAGGCCATCACTACCACACATCCCACCCTCAAACACCTCGTCCACATCAACTACCTGTATCCACACCCGAAAACACTAGGACAACAAAAACCACCAGTAACCACGCCCACAAACACCAGGTCTAGAACAACTACTGCCACTTCAGGAGACACCTTGGCCTCATCCTGAAGTCTATTAGGAAACAACCTACCGGCACACACCTGGGCCAACCACCAAAACTACCCTTCCCAAAGAATCTTGGGCTATAACAGACCTCCGGCCATCACATCCCACCAGAAGAGTATTGGGATATTTGGGAAATGTAGATGAAAAAGAGATAATAACCAGCCATTAATAGGAGGGTTGGAAAAAACAACCTGCCCCATGAAATGGGTGTCTTCAGCACTAAGTTCTATACTTGGGAGGGGTTTGAATAAGAAACATAAAAAATACAAATATATGAATAGGTAACAAGAACTCATCCCATCCTGGGGGTTCCAAAACATAAGCACAAACACCATCATTACTATTAATTCATAAAAGAATGGCACAACGCTCACGTCCAAGTCACAACTCATTCCCAAAACCAATTCCTCATTTAACCCATTCTTGTTTTCATGTTCATCTGATTGCATTAATGTGAAATATGCACTACTGGGAAAATAACATTCATACCTACAAAATAGAGAAAGAGAAACAGCCAAACAGTAATTTAAGCATTCACACTCGGTTCTCTAATGAAGTAACAACTACAAATTGATCAGTGAGATCCCTCAAAGAACTGGAACCAATCCAAGCCTCGATATACAACCCCACACAGCTTGAATTTAATGACCGACAATCATACCACAACAGAGGATCCCATCCTCATCCACATCACCTCAATAGCACCTAGTAGGAAAACACTCCAACTACCAAACAGAGTAGGGAAACATCCAGATTCAAGCACATCATTTTTTGGTTCTTCTTTCTATTGGTTAATTGGGGTGAACACACAAGGATTGATGTTCACTGGCATCCATTTATTCCCCCGAGATTACATGTTTAACCAATTTCAATGCTATAGTCATTCAATCATCATAGAAGTCAAAGGTTCATTAGTGCCCATGGAAATATCACCGATGGCCATGTTTTTCAGTGATCATAAGCCCATATTGTTCACAACATATAGAAATTATAAAAGAGTACAACATAATTGTCAAACACAAACCATTATTCTTTAATAGTCTGTTTATTAACTTTCCTATTGATTGGTTCCATCCATTTTCATAGAAACAGTAGGGTACCCACACCGCATGATATAGAGTAAGGAAATACAAAGGAAAATAACTACTTGGCTGATCTAGGATCGAAGATCTTCTCCATGCACCAAGAACTGAGGAACCACGAATTGCATGGGAGGAACGTCGGGAACTCCAAGGATGAGTAGAAAGGCTTCGGCGTAGGCGTACCACTTGCCTTAGAAAGAGTAACTCCAATTGCACTATGAAAAAAAAGGTAACCAGCCAAGAGGAAGAAGGATAAGGAATTCCCATGTGATATAAGGATGATATCTCATTGTTATGGGATATGGAAATTTGAACCAATTTAAATTCGAATCGTGGTTTCCCCATGCGGTTGGGTGGATACACACGAGTGAATTAATTGTTATTTAATAACTCTCATCGGGAAAATGTGGTAACAACTATGACATTAAATGATTTTATATAAATACTGGGGAACATTACATGGACACACAGCCGGGTCCATTGAGGTTCTCCACACTCTTAAGAATTTAATAATTGATTATGGGGCTAAAAAAATCCTTGAACCACATCCCAAAAAATGGTTAAAAGTAGAATTATGCGAAAAAATGTAAAATAATAACTCATCAAGGCTGGATGACACTGATCGTGTATTACTGATCAGTGACACACCGATCATGTCAAGCCGACTAGTCTCACCAATCAGGGACACACAGATCATGTCACACTAATCAGTCACACTGATTGGTGAAATGTCGATCATGTCACATCGATCATGTCACAACGATAGGTGACACACCGATCATGTCACACCGATCTGTCACATCGATCGAGGACACACCAATTGTGTCACACTGATCGTTCACACCTATCGGTGACATGCCACTCGTGTCACACCGACCATGTCATACTGATCGATGACACACCGATCATGTCATGTTGATCGTGTCACAGAGAACAGTTGCACCAATCGGTGACACGCTGATCATGTCCCACTGACCGTGTCACATCGATCATGTCATGCCGATCAGTCGCACAACATAATGACATCTTTCTACTGAGACGCCACCCTTAGGATTTGGAATTTGGAAAAGGGATGGAGCATGAGGATCTGGGCCATTATAATTATATTTAAACATCTTTAGATTTTTTTGGCATATCCTAAACAGTGCTGGTAGTTCATTACATGCATGTTCATCTATTTTTCATTTTAAAATTTTCATTCATATCATTTATATGTTGATTTTAGATTCCCATGGATTATATTCAAACTAATTATGGTCTTTTCATTAGTTTCTCCTTGAGGGTATTTTTTTGGGTATCCTGAAAATAATCCCCTTAAGATGACATGATATATTATGTGAACATCCCCACATAGAACTCCATATTTCATAGGAAATTTTTATATTTATTTGAATATTAAAATATAAATCCTCTAGGTGTGTTCATCAATGTATCTAATACATCTTCTACATATATAATTTGGATCAAGCATGATGGAGAATGCGGTCCTTGTTGTTGGTGTCCCTATTTTCATGGAAACAATCTATTAAATTGTGGATGTTGTGGGCTCTATTACAAAATGTTTTTTTGGAAAACATAGTTAAAATAATTGAAAACATTGTATATATAACATGATTGTTTGGGTGAGCTTCCATTTCCTTCAATTTACTAAACAAGTCCTCCATCTCAAATTCCATTCATTATTTTTTATACACTATATATAGCCCTCAATTATGAATTCCACATGTTTTCCAATGAAAAAATTGTATCCATCTTGTATAAAATTTTAGATCTATCCATGAGTGATTTCACTTTTAATTATGAACTAGTATTTTCATTAGTTAAATGCCTATATTTTGTTATCAAACCATTATAAAATATTTATGTTATTTATATTATTTGAAATATACGATGAGGTGACTATAAGATTTTATATTTTTATGATTTCCTAGGATTTTGAATAGTTTTATCATCAAATTGGATAACGAGAATATTTTAACTCTAATGTTTGGATATTTTGTATTGGAAATTAATTATATCAAGAGGATTCCCACAATCCAATCCCATATTATAATGGTGTAACGTATAAGGAATTATATTAATTATTTGTATTTAGTAGATAAATCATACAGTAACATCATTAGTCACATTAATGTTTTTAGAACTTAATTATTTTAAAAGTTTCTCATAAATCACAGAATCATTAATTGGGATAATTTAGATCATTGTAGTGAAATCCATAAAATGTAATTGAATTTTAGATTCTATTAATTATTCATCAAATTACCTCGATGTGATATGAAATGACGAGAGGCACTTGAATGTTATTTTAAATCTTCATACAATAGTTTATTATGTAGTCTATAATTATATGCCTATATGGTGGTTTATGTGGTAGACATCTCAATATTTTGTGTTTCTTTTATCCAATCGTGCCTTATTCTTGGTCGTTTAGTTTATTTCTTATGGTTTTTTTCTACTAGAGGTAATATGTGAGTTTTTCTTCCTCTCCTTTACAAATATAGGTGTAGTTATGCAACGATGTATAACCAAAAATCATATCATGACATAAACATGAATAAAAATGGTAAATAGATTAAAAATAATTAAAAACTTTCCTTATTATCCTATGAATAATTGGAAACCATCCCATGAAATGACTCTGAAAATTTTAAATGAATAATTGTTTTCTTAAAACCCTACATGGATAATTTTGAAAAATAATTTATTTTATATCATAATATATAAGTAATAACTAATTAAATATAGCGAGTTCTTTATTCAAGGTCAATCAAAAAGGAGATTTTTATAAAATAATTATAAAATTTAAGGGATTGAAAGCGATTAAATGATAAATTGAGTGAATAAATTTATTTACTGAAATCCTATTTAGATAATATTTTTTATATTCATGAACAAAATTTTTAAAAATTATGATCACTTAGATATATTTTTGATAAAATATTTCAATAAAATAAATTATTCTTGTTGAATCATATTAAATATATTAATATGCCATATTCTTATGAATAGATTAATATGATGAGATAATGAATTAGGTAATTCAATATCATGTTTCAGCATTATCAACCTGATCATGGAAATGGTCATTCATCAATTTCGATAATTTTTCTTAAATTTGAATTATACATAATAGGGAATAAATTGAAATGAGGTGTGAAGATAAAACCGAGAATATAATTAAATAAAATAAAAATAAAAAATCTGCCCAACGGACTAATGATTACATCACTCGAGATAGATATAGAATTTCCCTTTCATGGAAATGATTAGAATGTGATATAGGGGGTATATGAAAATAAATACTAACGTATTGATCTGGTATCATAGAAGAAGTCTGCTTGGTATATATCTTTATACCTTGAGCTATTGTCTATTCTTATATGACATTGTACTACCTCCACAACTTTGTATTTATATGATTAAATTCATTACCTTATGTCTTAAATACCATAAATTCATCCTTAGAAAATCATCAAGTCATCCATATGGGAATATGAGACATTTAATTATTTATTTTTCAATTATTTTAAAAATAAGTCATTACAAAACTATTCAAAAACATTCAATGTTTTAAATTTTATGAAAAGACCATGAAATCCGGTGTATTTGTTTTTAAATAAATGGGAATTTTACGTGTCCACAAAAATTGATGGCACGTGATTCTGAGGCCCGGTGTTCCTAGAATCAATTTATGAAGTTTTGTTTAGGTACATTCAATCAACATACGACCGGAGTTTTATAACATTTAAACTGGTGATCAGAATTAAAATCTGAGGGCACCGTTGAACTCGCAGTGCCAGTATTAGATTAAGGAGACTATCACTTCGATAGTAGTGAGTTAATATGTTAAGTTAGTTTTTGGGTTTTCGTGGAGAATAATAAAATAAAGTGAGCCTCACTATATTTTAATTTGAGCCTCCATGTGGGTTTTTGGTTTTAAAAACCACCTCATGGATGTTGGATGTGTAACCACCACACCATAACCTCCCATGAAGGGTTATAGTGTTGGGTCCCACCATACCCTAACCTCTTGTGAGAGGTTATGATTTTGGGACAACATGGGGCTAAACCCCCAAATGATGGAGAAGATAAAAACCTCTCAACTCTCCCTCATTAATGAGAGAGAGCCTCTTAACCTCCCCATTAATTAATTAGTGCCAACTCCCCTAATTAATTTTTTCCAACACTCATGAATTAATTAGGGGAGACAACTTATTGATTCCCCATTTTGAAATTTGTGTTAGCAACTAAATAATAGTCAAACTCAATATATTATTATTTTTCTTGGCATTTCTCATTTGTTGGATCTTGGCATCAGTAGATATTTAGAGAAATGTTATTCAAATGAAGAACACTCGACCGACAAAGAATGTTCCACTGATGAAGAACGTCGATCATCATCGACATCCTCCCTCAGATCCTACCAACATGAGGCATCTTAAACTGACCTACCCTTTACATCGTCGTCAATGAGCCGACGCAGCTCGAGATTGGGAGTGCATGGAAGATGCGATGAACGATGAACTCCTTCGTATTCTTCCCACAACATCAATGTCGACAACTGACAATAAAAAGTAGGGGGTTTAGTTTTGTGTATCATTTCTTTTATTTTATCGATTCCTTGAAATTGAAAAGAATCATTGCGTTGTTGTAAAAAAAATTTGTTCTTATTTCTTATTCATTTATGAGAAATGTTTTACCAACCTATACGTGGAGGGTGTGGGACAAACCAACATGGCCCGAACCCTCCACAATTTTTGTTTGTGTTGTATCTCAGCATTGTGATGAAGCAGTGTTGATGGTGGCTATGTCAAAATAAAAGGCCATGCATCATGCAGCCTCCATGAACCGCGCCACCCCCATGGTGTTCTAGTGCTCCAACCAAGCAGACTCCATTAACCAAACTGCCACTGACCTCCCATGTGCCACATCAGAACGCTGCTAGCACGAATCGCACAGGCTCGGCCTCCCGGCCGCTTGACTACCTACCTGCGTGGTTGCTTCATGCATGTCCGCCCGCAGTCCCGCCTGGCCCCCGCCTGGCCCCCCGTTGTCCTGCTTGGCACCTGTCCTAGCCACCTCCATGCCTGGCCGACCCCTGACCGGCTGCCCTGCGGCCCGCCTGGTACCCTACCCTGCCGCGTGCTCGCCTGGCTGCGCCCTCCCCGGCCACCCGCCTGACCGTACCCTGCCCGGCCTCCACCTAGCCACCCAGCCTCCCGAACCAGTCCACGGAGCCCCTAGCGGTGTCCTGACCGAACCGGAACAACCACCCCCTCTGGGCCTACTAGTGTCGGGTCACGCCCCCATGATGCTATGGGATGAACCGGCCCCGAACCTGGGTGGAACTGCCCTTGAGGCCTACTGGGTTGGGCCCCTCAGGCCGGGCCGAACCGAACAGGCTGGCCCACAAAATTGTCAGGACCAAACCCAACATGTCTGAGCGGGACAACCCAGACCGGCTCGGCCCAGACTATGTTTTCATGAGTCGGTTCGACCGGTTCGGACTGGAACCGGGCCCACTTCTTACCCTTTAATTTCTTTGGCCATATCATTGACACTAGACGACTGTTTGACGAACTGTCTATGGCACTTGTTTTCTTGGAATGTGACGGACTGATTGAGTATACCCTTTAGAGTTCGGGCAATGTTTAGATATGGTCAGGTTGGAACGTACATGAATCCAACCGTGCCCCTCGGGACTAAAAGGATAACAACTCATAGATCAGGCATCTGATTGACGCACCACATGTTGCGTTGAAATCTATATGACGTGGCAGAACATTAAGATAATTTTTTGTGGGACTTTTTGGTAGATGGATCATCTACTTGTAGCTTTTAGAGTGTATCTACTATAGACGAGTGAGAATTTGTGCAGGAACCTAGTAGCTGGATGAGACCTAATGATTGTTGACCGTCTGACTCGGAGTGACTCTACTGGCCCAGTGGGGAGCGCTTTGGTGTTGCAGAAGACCTACAGTGTGGAGCACCTGGGTCACTTAGCAGACCCACGGTACTCGACAGGAGGAGTACCTCAGCATGCTATGAGGGGGAGCGCCTCTATGTGACACGACAGACCCATGGTGGGGAACGCCTCTATGTGATGCAGTAGACCCATGATACACAACAGGAGGAGAACCTCAGTAGTCCAATGTAAGGGGTAAGCACCTATGTGTGCCACTGCAAGCCCACGGAACTTGATAAAGGAGGATTCCTCCAACATCTAAGGGTTTAGATTGATACTACCCCTAGTATAATATCCAGGTTTAGTAGAGTCAGTAACATTTTGTGTTTACCTCATGATTGAGATAGATTACATGATAACATAGTTATATATATGGGAATATATATAAGTGGGGTCATATGTTGACTTTATTCTTTTTGGTTTATCATTTTGGGATTTTGTGAGTCCTTGAGGGTCTTGGGGTCCGTACTGAGTATCGCTATACTCAACCCTCCATGAGTTATTCCCGAAACTTGTTGTGTAGGTTGCAGATGATGGACAACGCTGACTGAGGCAGTGGTTAGCAGGACTGGACGGTACCTAGAGGTGGACCATACGATGTGTTTGTATGCAGTGGAGGCCAAAACGTGTGGAGTGCTGAGGAGGAAATCTTTACCAACCCTTTAGGTAGAATCCATGGTGCATGATCCAAGATATGCTTTCACCTTTCAGCTATTTTTTCCTTTTCAGTTGTAGTTGCTTTCTGTTGTACCTCTACTTTCTTGTTGGGCTTGTATTCTGGACCCTCTACTTTCAACAATCTTTTGTATATAGTTTTACTTACTGTTTCTTCTTCAAGGAAATACTCTTTTGTGTTTGTTTTAATTTTTTAAATGCAATGTCTTCCCAGTTTATGAATTTATGAATTTTGTGCTACTCGCTAGCCCCTGGACTAAGGAAGGTGGTCTTGAGGTAGTCACAACATGGGCATCTGGGGACAGGTCTTGAAAAATTTGTATCAAAGGAGCTAGTTCTACCGTAGAGCATAGGAATATGATCCTTTCTGTGAAGGCATAGTCCTAAGGGTATTGAGTTTGGTTTTTAGTTCAGGGAGTCCAGTGTTAGTGCGACGACCAAAATATCCACACACCGGGACCATGACTTCTGATTTCCAACTTAGTGCACGAAAACATTGATTGTGTGTGTGTTTGCAAAAGATTTTCTTTATGTTAGCTCAACCAGGTCACCTGACCAGCTATAATCATTGATCGTGTCACATCTGTTTCTCTCAGGATGCCTCCCCATTGATGACCATCTAGATCCCCAATAGTTGTACCAACAAATAACCCAACGATCAATGAAGCCTATGTTTAGGTCCCTTTTATAGTCTAGGAACCAGCGGTACCACTCCCTGTTGGGCCACCGATGACACCTACCCCTGTAACCGACAATGCATGATGGTTGAGCGCATTGCACGAGTTCCAGCGCCTGAGGCCACCCAGGTTCCGGGGAGGGATGGACCCGTAGGCAGCTGAGGAATGGATGGAGATATGGTGAAAGTCCTCAGACTAGTAGGGACACTATCCAACTTCATGGTTATTTTAGCTGCCAGCCTTCTAGAGGCATCATCGGTAAAATGGTGCAGCATGATGCTCCATGTCCATGAATAGAGGACACTACTCTGGGCAGACTTCAAGAGCCTGTTTCGGGAGGAGTTTCTTCCATAAACTCTACATGTAGTGCTCTATAGGAGCTACTTCATCTGAAGTAGGGTAGCATGATGGTGGAAAATTACTTATCAAGGTTCACCAGCCTCTCACGCTAATCCACATATATGGTTTTCGACACTTTCTTCAAGGCCCAGACCTTTGCGCAGGGGATCAGGAAAGTGATCAGGGATTTGATGATATCCCTCAGCATCCCGACACAGGCAGAGGTGTTGGAGCGAGCCCTCTTAGTGAAGATTTTCTATACTGTGCAGTCTCGTGCAGTGAGACCGACCAGTAGATGACATGCGGTGGAGTCTTCTACAGCAGGTAGCAGACAGATGTCACAGAGGTCAAGGAGGACCGAACCCATGGGTTGACAACCACATGACTAAATATTGGTTGTATGGAGATACTAGGGCAGAGAAAAGCATGCCAGGAGTGGGCAGTTCTATTCAAGCGGCGGGCATGGTCACATGGCTCATGACTGTCGGACCAGTCATTCGAATGATTAGTATATGGTGGAAATACCGCGTATGTAGAGGTAGAGTTTCCATCGTGGTGGTCCACAGGGAGCAGGCGAACGTGGATGATATGCTGGTTGAGCATCTAGCGGTGCGCAACTTTTCGATGTGTTACCACCACCACCAACAGGAGGTCCAACCCGACTACAGTAAGCAGGTGGACAGGCGAAATCTCATCTTCAGGTAGCTGAGGCCCTTGATCATGGCTCTCCGAAGATGGTTTGATGTATGATATGGGTCTACTCCACCATATCTGTAGTTCTTTTAGGCAAAAATTCCAGTCATTCGGTCATTTCCACTTCCCTATTTCAGAGCTCGGAGATTCTGACGGAGCCATTGGATTGATCATTAAATCTAGAGACTCCTACAAAAGTATACACGATGATTTCGCACCGGTTCCATCTGTGTGAGAATAATCTAAGAGGCAAGAGCGTTGGCTCAGATCTCTTATTATCGGCGTTGAGGCCTTACATCATCATCTTGGGTATGGACTGTTATCTACAGTCCATACTCAGATCAACTGTATTAGGAGCAAGATGTGGTGTGTCCTCACAGATGGTACTTGGTTTACCTTTACCAGAGAGAAGGGAGACCTTGAAGCACCCAAAAAACATACATGGAAGAGGGTGCAGATGATCACTCATCATTTTTCTTACTTTACCCTCATAGCAGTTGATGTAGAAAGTCTGATCTATCCTATTGTGTTGGACTAATATACAGATGTTTTCCCTGATTATGTCCCAGATCTACCTCCTTGCAAAGAGGTGGACTTCTAGATTTACTTGTACCCCAGTAAAACACTGATATCTACACTATAATATTGGATGGCTCCCACGGAGATTCGCGAACTACTGGTTTGACTAGAGGGCTTATAGGGGAATGGATTCATCTCACCCTGTGCTTCTCCCTAGGCATCTCTGATTATGCTCACCAAGAATGTGGATAAGAGCTTGAGGATTTGTGTCGACTACCATCCCCTGGACAAGGTGACTTTGAAGAACCAATAACAACTTATGAGGATTGATGGCCACATTGATCAGTTTAAGGGAGCACGATGGTTCTCAAATATAGACCTCAGATCAGGCTACCACCAGCTAAGAGTTCGAGACTAGGACGTGCAAAATATGTCCTTCAGATGTCAGTACGACCACTACGAGTTCTTTGTTATGTAATTCCATATAAACAACGCTCCATCAGTGTTCATGGGAATCATGAATATGATTTTCCAGCCATACCTTGATCCCTTTGTCCTAGTCTTCATCAATGACATACTAATCTACTCGACTACTAAGAAATAGAATTCCTATCACTTGCGAGTAGTACTAGACACACTTCAAGAGAAACAACTTTATGGTAAGCTCTGGATGTTCAAGTTTTGGATCCGAGAGGGTCACTTAATGGGACACATCATCACGATTGCTAGAGATGCAGCAGATCAAGTGTTGATTTAGGTGGTATTTTCATGGGAGCCACCCATGAGTGATGGAGGTACATAGTTTCCTGGGGTTGGATGTGTACTACCAGAGGTTCATTCGAGACTTCTCTAGACTTGTAGCACCACTATCAGCTTTGATGACGAAGTGGAAACCCTTCATGTTGTCATAAAGTTGCTATCAGAGATTCCAGGAGCTAAGGTATATGATGACTAGTGCCCCCATATTGAGGCTTCTAGAGGAAGGCGTAGAGTACATAGTCTACTACGATTCATCAGGGACCAGACTCGGGTGTGTCCGGATGCAAGAGCGAGCAGTGATCGCATATGGTTCTTAGTAGCTGATACATCATGAGTAGAACTACGCTACCCATGACCTAGAGTTAGCAGCAGTGGTCTTCGCCTTAAAGATGTGGTGACACTATCTGATAGATGATAATTTTACCATCTATTCAGTTTACAAGAGTTTCATTTATATCTTCTCTCAGAAAGAACTCAACCCGAGACAACATCGATGGCTTGAGTTCCTCCAGGACTATGAATTCGAGATAGAGTATACTTCTAGAAAAGGGAACATTGTAGCAGAATCAGTCAGCATGAGATTGTGTGGGTACATGGACTATCTTCATTTATTGTCTCTGATCATGATGCACTGTTTACTTCCCAGCTATGGAATGGGTTTCAAGAGGATTTCAGGATGTAGCTCCACCTGAGCACTTCCTTCCATCCTCAGACGGATGGCAAGACTGAGCAGACCATTCAAACTCTCAAAACATGCTCCATGTATGCATCCTCGACTTCAGTTGAAACTAAGGGAATGAAGTACCATTGGTGGAGTTTGAATTCAAAATAGCTTCAACTCCACCATATGGTTGGAAATGTTTGAGGCGTTAAATGTGTGACCTTGCAGATCACCCTTCTACGGGACTGATCTAGGGGAGTCAGCACTAGTGGAGCAGAGATGTTATGGGATACCAAAAAGAATGTTCAGATCATCCAGGAGTAGATGAAGACTGCATAGAGCAGGTAGAAGTCACAAGAAGGTAGGAGAAAATTACCTCAAGAATTAGAGGATGGCGACCACGCCTTTCTATGGGTCTCACCTCAACGAGGTCTATGGAGATTTCGCAGAGGCAGTAAGTAATATCTGAGATTCATTAGACCTTTCCAGGTCCTCAACAGAGTTGTCAATGTGGCATAACACATAACTCTTCCACCTTAGTTGCACTATGTGCAATACGTCTTCCAAAAATCCCGGCTGAGGAGATACGTGCACGACCCTTCTCCTATCGTCGACCATGGGGAGCTGTACGTCGACGATGAGGCGACATTCACGGTGGTTCCATTAGAGATTGAGGATCGATAAGAGCGGGTCCTACATGGAATGTATATACCTCTTGTGTGCATTCGATGGTAGCATGAGAACCTTCAGAAGATCACATTGGAGAACGAGGATCAAATGCATGCTCAGTACCCCCCACTTGTTCCCTTAGTTTGAGTAGTAGCTTATGGGGATGTAAAGCCTTGATGTGGAATGAATGTAAAGACTCGGATATCCTGTGGATTTTTTTAAATTACACGGGAATTTTACGAGTCTTCAAAAACTAACGGCACGTGATTCCGTGTCCCAGTGATCCCAGAATAAATTTCTGAGGATTTTTTGGGTACGTTCAGTAATGGTACGAGTGACTTTTTATAAATTTTAAACAGGGGCACGAAATTGAAATCTAAGGGAACTGTTGAACATTCAACACTGGTATTTGATAAAGGAATATTCAATTTCGATGACAGTTAGTCGAGAAATTATGTAAGTTTTTGGGTTTTCATGGAGAATAAAAAAATAAAGTGATCCTGACTTTATTTTTATTTGAGCTTCCATGTCGGTGTTTGGTGGTTAAAACCACCTCATGGAAGTTAGAGGTGGGAACACCACATCGTTACCTCCCATGAAATGTTGTGGTGGTGGATCCCACCCAAACCTAACCTCCCGTGAGAGGTTACCATGTGGGGATCACACAGGGCTAAACTCCCCTATAGATATAGGAGAGTAAAACCTTACAACACTCCCTCAATAATGAGGTAGAGACTCTTGACCTCATCTTTAATTAATTGGTGTGAACTCCCCTAATTTATTTGTGCCAACACTATTAAATAAATTATGGTCTCCATGTTATTAATTCTCCAATATAAAATTTGTGTCAGCAACTATATAATAGAAAAACTCAATCTATTATTATTTTTCATGGCATTTCAAATTTTCTGGAACTTGGGATGAGTAGAGCATGGGAGAAAAGTTCTTCCAATGAAGAATGATCCACTGATGAAGAAAACCGACCATCTACCACTTCCTCCCTCAGATTCTTCCAATGTGGGGTCACTTCAACCAACCTACCCTTCACATCGTCATCAACGAGCTGACATTGCTCAATATTGGGAGTGCATGGTGGATGCGGCGAACAATGAACTCCTCTGTCTTCTTCTCGTGACTTCAACGTCGATGACCGAAAATCAAAGGTAGGGGTTTATATTTTTGTAACATTATATTTCATTTCCACTTCTTTGGATTGGTAATAAATTGTTGTGTGGATATAAAACAATTGTTGTTCCTCATCCTTATTCAATGATGATCCAAGTGTTACTACACTAAACATGGCGGGTATGGGCCAAACCAACATGGCCCGACCCCTCCATCAATATTGTTTGTGTTGTTTCTCGGCAAGGCGATGAAGTTGCGTTGAAGGCGAAAAAGGAATAGGCAAAGGTCATGCTTCCCGCGGCCTTCGTGAACCGTGCACCCCCGTAGTGTTCTAGTGCCCCGACCAAGCCTTCTCCATGGGCCGAACCGCCGCCGGCCTCCCACGCGCCACTGTCGAACCCCGCTGGCCTACGCCAGACCGAGCCATGGCAAACCGCACCGGCCCAAATGAAAACGACTCAGCATCCCGACCGCCTAAAGTCTTGGTTGTACCCTTCCTAGCCGCCTGCCGGACCGCTTGGCACCCCGCCTGGCTCCCGACCGCATGCCCGCCAGGCCACACCTTGCCCGGCCGCCCACAAGCCCACCTGATCGAGCCCTCCCAGGCCGCCTCCCAGTTACTCGGCCTCCTGATATGGCTGGCGGCTCCCTATAGGTGCCCTTGCTGAACCGGTACGATCACACCCTCCATGGAAAGACGAGATGGGTTGTGCCCTCGCGATGCTCCAGGGGAAACCGGCCCCACAGCCTGCTGGGCTGGGGCTAGTGGTCTAGGCCGAACATAACAGGCTGGCCCGCCCAATGGGTCGGGCAAGACCTATCATGTCTGATTGGGTCGACACAGACCAGGTCGTCCCAGACCAGGTTGGGATGAGTCGGTCCGACCGGGTCAGACCGGACACGGACCCACTACTGATCCATTACATTCATTGGCCATATCCTTGGCATTGTATGACCATTTGATGAATCGTTAACAGCGCTAGTTTTCAGGGAGCGCGACAGTTCATTTGACTATACTCCACTAGAGTTGGGGTAATGTTGAGATACAGTCCGGTTGGATCGTAAAAGAATCTAACTGAGCAACTGGTACTAAAAAGATAATAACTCAAGACCAGGAATCTGATTGATTCCCTGCCTGTTTCGTTGAGACCTATATGCAAGGGCATACATTTTAGATACTTCTTTGTGGGACTTCGTGGAAGATAGAACATTCACCAGTAGCTTGTGGATTAGATCTACGTGATATGAGCAAGAATTTGACTGGGATCCTAGTATATGGATGAGACCTGACGACTACTGACTATTTGACTAGGAGTGACTCTACTGGACTAGTGGGGAGTGCCTTCGTGTCGCGGAAGACACCCAGTGGGGAGTTACTTGGTGAGGTAGAAAACCCACAGTACTCGACAACAGCAGTACCTCAGTAGGGTATGAGGGGGATGACCTCTCTATGACACGGCAAACCAATGGTGGGGAGTTCCACATGTGTGATGTGGAAAACCCATGGTACTCGATAGGGTGAGTACCTCAGAAGTCCAAGGTTATTGGGAAGAGTCATTATGTGATACCGTAGGCCCACTGTACTTGATAGATGAGAAGTTCTCGAGTAGCTGACTGTTTAGATTGATAAAACCCCTATAATAAAATCCTATTTGAGCCGAGTCAGATATTTTTTGTGTTTACCTCTTGATTTTTATGGATTAGATGATAACATAGGTATGTTTATGGGACTATACTGAATTGGGGTCATCTGTTGATTTCATTATTTGTGGAATATCCTTGTTGGATTTTTTGAGACCATGAAGGTCTCAGGGTCCCTACTATGTATTTTTATTCTCACCCCTGCATGGTATATGCTCACACCTCATTGTGTAGGTTGCAGACAACGGATAGCGCTGACTAAGGTTGAGGTTAGCAGGACTGGATGGTACCCAAAGGTGGACCATACAACATGTCCGAACTAGGAGGAGACCGACATGTGTGGAGTGCTGAGGAGGCTATCTATACCTGCCCTTCAGGTAGGATCCGCGGTTGACGATCTAAGAGCTGCTTTCACCTTTCATCAATTTTTTTCCATCTCAGTTGTACTTGTATTCAGTTGTACCTGTAAATTTCTGTTGGGCTTGTATTCTGGCCCCTCTACCTTCAGCACAAATTTACATATAATTTTACATAGTGTTTTGCTTCCACCTCGGACTCTGTTGTGTGTGGTTTCCTATTTTAAAGGTAACCCCTTCCTAGTTTAGGGATTTACACATTTGGTTCTATTCATCAGCCCCTAGACTATGGAAGGTAGGCTTGGGGTTATCATGGCATGGGCCCAGATGGATCAGTCGTGACAGTGGTTTTCACACCATGAATATCTATCTCGGTCTATCATTGATCTCATTCAAGGATGACCATCACATCAGGAATTTTT
This sequence comes from Viscum album, assembly GCA_963277665.1. Classification (NCBI taxonomy): domain Eukaryota; kingdom Viridiplantae; phylum Streptophyta; class Magnoliopsida; order Santalales; family Viscaceae; genus Viscum; species Viscum album. The sequence goes on along the minus strand of OY728147.1, from coordinate 474,954,176 downwards.
CAACACATATGTTATGAATTTTTCATTCACTATGAGACTTATATCATTCATATTAAAATTCAATTGTTTTCAATTTAAAAATCATATTCAACCAATGTTTTATTTCTTTTTGAAAATGATTACATGAATTAAATTATATTTGTTTTAATATTTGTCATATATTATTCTTTTTCCATTGAGTGAAATTAAATAAAACATAATAATGAATAAGATAATAAAAAATTAGGAAATATTAATACATTTTTAAGCCCATACACTATATAATTCATAATGAATATAAATTCATGAAATATATCTTATATAAGGATAAAATTGAAGGATTAAAATAAAAGTAAATCTTAATTGATATATTATGATGATTAGTTCCAATTTAAAAAATATCCAATTTATCGCTTCATATAAACCATTGTGTTGGTATTTTGTTTATATTACATGACTAAAACTAGTATAAGAATGTTGAGAATGATGTTAGTTAGTGTTTTGTTTTCCAAAGTGGCTTAATAAGTAAAAATAATTTAGTGGAGGTAGTTTTCTTTTATTGTGATGGGATGAACCCACATGGATTAAAATACAATATATTATTTCAATAAATTATTTTTAGGTTTAAAGATTTATAATGCAGCTAGAATTTATATGATAAGATAGTTTATAATTTAAAATACAATTATGAATAAACTTTTGGACATCTTTATATTTCATTTTAAATATCATAATTTTTTTAAACCCATTTTTTATCAATTCATCCATAACCATGTTAATTTATTTTTCAATATTAAATGATTATAAATTTCATTACAAGACAAGAATTATGACAATAGTTTTCAAATAATGACTTTAAAGGACATATCTTATCCCAAATATCCTATATAATTATTTTAATGATTTTTTTATTTTAGTTAATAATATATTTTTTAAAATAAAATAAATTTAAATTAATTTTCAGAAATAGTCACATAATTTTACATTAAATACATTTAGAATGGAATGAAATCTACATATAAAATAATTACAACAAATCATGAAATATTATTTACCTAAATTTCAAATCACAACATAATTTTTCCAATAAATAATTATTTGATTTTTTGAATAACATACAAGTATTTTTATACATTTTGTACAACCACTATGTTAGCGTTCTGTGTGAAGACCCATAAATCTAATGATATTTTTAAATATATGGGAATTTTACGAGTCTGTGAATTATTAGGGCGCTTGATTCTGAGGCCCAGTGAGCCCTGAATCAATTATTGATGTTTTGTTCGTGTACGTTCAGTAAACGTACAGGTGAGTTTTTATAAATTTTGAACCGGTGCTCGTAACTGAAATTCGAGGTCACTGTTGAAAGTGCAGTGCCTGTATTGGCTTAAAGATAAATTCACCTCGACGGCGGATGGTCAAGAATAAAAGATAGTTTTTGTATTTTTATAAAAAATAATAATAATAAAGTAAAATGTACAATACTATATTTTATTTTGGAGCCGCCATGACTATGAGTAGTTGTTGGTTAAGACCTCCACATGGGAGTTGGAGGTGGGACCGCCACAGCATAACCTCCAATGAAATGTTATGGTGGTTGGTCTTACTAGAATATAACCTCCCATGAGAGGCTACATTGTGGGGACAACATGACACTAAAACCCACCAATTAATGGGAGGGTGGAAAATATCAAAAATCCCCTCATTAATGAGGGGGAGTCCCTTGATATTTCCCTTTAAATTTACTATATTAGTGCATGTAATTTAATAAAGGGGAGCCCCTTGATCTCCCCATTAATTAATTGCACCAACACATGTAATTTATTATTGGGATCATCTTAATTTATTCCTCCATTTTGAAATTTGTTGTGCTAGTAAAATAATAGGTAGATTATATTATTTTCGTATTGGAAACTCACATATGATGGGAGATTGAGAGGAGATGTTGGGAGAAAAGAAGTTCTCCCTATGAAGAAACTGGAATGCGAAGAACGCCACCAAACAAAATTCTTCGACTTCCTCTCTCGGATCCTACTGATGTAGAGTGTCTTCAATGGCTGATGCATCTTGGAGATTGGGATTGCATGATAAACACGGTGAACAACGAACATCATTATCTTCTTTTCGCAACACCTTCAACAGACGATGAACATTGATCGATGATTCAAAGGTAGGGGGTTTACTTTGTGTGTTTATCCATTTTCTTTTCTTATAATCATTGGAAAAGAAATTGTTGCGTAGTTTTAAATTATTGATGTTCATCTTTTCTATTTAGATGAAGCAATTCATATCACATAAAACGCAGAGGATACGGGCCATCCTAACATGGACCGACATCCTCCGTCAATTTTTCATTCTTGTGGTATACTACGACATGGAAATGATGCGATGACGATGAAGGCGGAAATGACGAAATCCACACTAATCACGGCCTATGCGGATCGCATTGCCCCTGTGGAACACCGAAGCATCTAGTCGAACACCGCCAGCTCGGGCGGCACACGACCCACCAACCTGCGGCCTCCAGGCACCCTGCCCGGTGTACAGCCCGCCTGCCCGCGGCCCCCGCACCCTGCCCACAACCCCCGCGACCTGCCTTGTGCCCCGTGGCCTGCCCGACCCCTACCGAAGCATGCCCGGTGCCCTGTCGTCGCCCCTGCGAGCTTCCTGGCCCCTTCCACAGCCAACCTGGAACCCTCACGCCTTTCTCAGTGCCCTTTTGGTTCCCCCATGGCCTGCCGAGACCCTTCCTCATTCTACCGGACACTCGTGCACCCTGCTGGAGACCCTACAGCCAGTACGGAACCATATCGGCTCGCCTACAGCCTGCCCAACTCCTACTGTGCCCATCCCAGTGCACCCTCGGCCCAACGCACTCCACGCGGTTTGCCTGATGGTCTGCCTACCAGTCTGAACTCCCAGGCGGAGTCTCCCAATACGCGCGCCCTCGTAGTACAGGTCGAACTGGCCTTGGCCTTTGGGCCTAGCCGCCTACATGGCGACCTGCTGGCCAAACCGCCCTCACAGTTTGTTGGGCCATGCCTAGTGGACCGAGCCAAAACATAATTGGATGACCTGCCCAACGGGCTGAGTCAGAGCTAGCAAGTCCGACCAGGTCAACCTAGAGCGGATCGGCCTAGATCGGGTTGGGCAGAATAGGTCAGACCAACTCAGACTAGAACTGGGCCCATTACTGACCCATTACCTTCTTGGGAAATATATTTGGCACTGGACTTCCATTTGATGAACCATCAGCATAACCTATTTTCATGGAGAGAATCAATCCCATTGATAATACCCCACCTGAGTTCGGGGTATAGTTGAGATATAGTCAGGTTGGATCATACATGAATCTAACTGGTCCCCGGGGACTAAGAGGCTATTAAATAATAAACCGGGTGTCTGATTGATGCGTAATTTGTTGTGTTGAGACCCCTATGATGTGGAATGCCTTTGAGATACTTCTACGTGGGACTTCTTGAGAGTTGGAGTATTGACCAGTATCTTGTGGCTCATATCTTCTAAAGACGAGTAGGAATTTTTGCGGGAACCTAGTAACTGTCAAAAACTTGACGACTTCTGACCGATTTGAGTCGGAGTGATTCGACTATCCCAGTGGAGAGCGCCTTTATGCGAGAGTGGCAGACCCATGGTGGGGACCGCCTCTGTATGAGCATGGAAGACCCATGATACTCGACACATGGAGTTCCTCAGAACACTATCAGGGGAGCACCTCTATGTGAGTGCAGCAGACCCATGGTGGGGAGTGCCTCTATGTGAGATCAACAGATCCACATAAATCGATAAGAGGAGTACCTCAGCAGTCTAAGTTATTTGGAAGCGCCTCTGTGTGACATGGAACGCCCACTGTACTCGATAGAGAATGAGTTCTCTAGCATACGACGGTTCAAATATAAAAAATCCTGGTTTGAGCTGAGTCAATGACATTTGTGTTTTCCTCATTATTGAGGGGGGTTTACTATATAAAATAGGTATATGTATGTACATATATGAAGTAATGGTTATCCATTGATTTCATACTTTGTGGTTTTTCCTAGTTAGATTCACATAGACCTTGTGGGTCTCAGGATCCCTTATGAGTATCATTATACTCACCCGTGCATGGGATATGGCCACACCTCATTATGTAGGTTGCAGATGACGGACAATGCTAACTGAGGTAGAGTGTAACTGGACTGGTCGGTACACAGAGGTGGACCACTCGGTGTGACGGTACACAGAGTATATGGATGGACTTGGAGTGCTATGGAGGCCATTATACCGACTCTTCATGTAGGAACCCCGGTGTATCACCCAGTAGTTGATTTACTTTTTTTTAGTTGTACTTGCATTCATTTTTAATTTTACTTTCCTGTTGGGCTTGTATTTCCATCCCCTTTTACTTTCTCGCACTTCTTTTGTGTACAGTTTTACCTAGTTTTTTTCCTTCCAGTTGAGTACTCTGATTTTTTTTACAGTTATAAAGGCAATACCTTACCAGTTTAGGGATTTATGCCTTTGGTTCTAGTCGCCAGCCCCTGGACTATGGAAGGTGGTCATTGGGTAGTCACAATACGGGCCCCGGGAGACAGGTCGTGACAAATTGGTATCAGAGGAGTCAGTTCAACCTCAGAACAGAGAACTTTGATATTTCATTTCAATGAACAAATAGTTTTAATGGTACTATGTGTGGTTTTTTATTTCAGGGTGTCCAGTGATGGTGCGGGCAGCCAACATATCCATACACTAGGATCCTGTCTTTTGATTTCCGACTCAGTGCACAAATACACTGATTGCGTGCGGGTTTCCAAAAGTTTTTTTAAGTCACTTCAACCAAGTCAGCTCACCAGGTATAATTTTTTTACTTTTTCGCATCATTTTCTTTATGGATGCCTCCATGTGGATGACTAGTTATATCCCCGAGAGACATATGAACCCTTAGCCCACTAAGTGACGAGGCCTCTGTTTGGGGTCCTTTTCCAGTAGAGGCACCAGTAGTACAACTTCCCGTTGAGCCACCGATGGCACCAACCCCAGTAGCAGATGATGAACGCTACTTGAGGGCATTGCATGAGTTCTAGTGCTAGAGGCCAACAAGGTTTAGGGGAGATATGGTCCAATAGGAGGATGAGTATTTTCTGGTGGTTTTTGTGAGAGTCTTCACACTATTATGGACACCAGGAGACTTCATGTTGATCCTTGTCGCAAGTCTTTTTTAGGCAGCAACAGGAAGATGATGGAGCCTGATATTCTAGATGCAAGACGAGGTGACACTACTCTATGCAGACATCAAGATCTTGTTCTGGGAAGTGTTTTTACCAGCCAACCTTCATGTAGTGAAGATATAGGAGCTATTTCATCTACATTAGGATAGCATAAAGGTGGCGTAGTAATAAATATGGTTCACAGACCTCTCACGCTACTACACAGATATGGTGTGTGATCCATTCTTTAGAGACAGAACCATTGATCAGGGGCTCAGGTGAGAGATCGGATCTCTGATAATCTCACTTAGCATTCCAGAGTAGACATAGGTGTTAGAGAGAGCCCTTATAGTGGAGACTTTACTTGGAGAGGAGTCACCATCAGGGAGACCCACTACTAGCCTACATGCAGCGGAGTCTTCTACAACTAGAAGTAGATAGATGTCGCAGAGGTCCAGGTGGACCAGACCTACAGGTGGAAAACTGCACGACTCAGAGTCATCTGTGCAGGGCACACGGAGCAGTGACACACATGCCAGTTGCAGGCAATGTTTCTCATGAGGTAGGCAGGGTCCCATGGATTGTGACAGTCTGACCCAATGTACAGATGATGGACAAACAATTGAGGGACCTCCCAGGTAGAAGTAGAGGTTTGAAGGAGGTGTTTCACAGGGAGGAGGTTGACGTGGAAGAGGAGCTTGAGGGGCATCTGGTAGTGGAAGACCTTACAATGTGTTACCACCACCACCACTAGGAGGCGCACCGTAACCATAGGGAGCGGGTGGACATGAGAGAGATCAACTTCAGGTAGCTGAGGCCTATGATCAGAGTGATCCCTGGATGATTTGAGATACGATCTGTATCTAATCCACCTTAGCTTCAATTATCATTAACACAAGTGCCAGTCACTCTTTCATTGCCACTGCCCTCATTAGGAGCTCGAAGATTCTGACGATGCCGTTTGCTCTATCATTATGACTAGAGACTCATATGGGAGAAGATTCAAAGATTACACACTGATTTTGGATGTGTGATCTTACACTAGGAGGGAAGTTCGTCGACTGGGATCACCTAGTATAAGCATCTATTCCTTAGAATGTCATCAAGGATATGTACTAGAAATTTACAGTCCATGATCAGATCGACTATAATAGGATAAAAGTGCATTTTGTTCGCATGAATGGGGAAAGGTTTACCTTCACCAGTGAGAAGGGAGCCCTTGTAGCACAAAACATACTTACTCGGAGGAGGGTGTAGCTGATCACTCACCTGCTGTCTTGCCTTACCATTGGAGTAGTTGATGATGAGAGTTTAACTTATCTTGTAGTGGTGGACCATTACACAGATGTTTTCCCTAATGATGTTTCAGGACTACCTCCTCACAGATAAGAGGACATCTACATTGACCTGTACCCTTGGATGACACCGATATCTACTCCAGCATATCAAATGCCTCCCGTTGAGCTTCGCGAGGTGAAGGTACAGATGGAGGACTTGTAGGGGAAGAGATTCATCCAGATCAGTGTTAATCCTTGGACAACCCTGATTCTGTTTTCCAAGAAGGGGGAATGGAGATTGAGGCTTTTTTCGACTACCATCTCCTGAACCAGGTGACTGTGAATAATAGGTACCCACTGCCGAGGATTGAGGACCTCATCGATATGTTGAAGTGAACACAGTGGTTCTTGATGATAGATCTCAGATCAGGTTATCACCAGCTCAGAGTTTGAGATGATGATGTGCAGAAGATGACCTTAAGTTATTGTTTCGGCCACTACGATTTCTTGGTTATGCCCTTCGGTGTAAACAACACTCCAGAAGTGTTCATGAGTCTCATGAAAAAAATCTTCCAGCCTTACCTTGATATCATTGTCGTAGTCTTCATCGACTATATTATGATATACTCGACCACCTTGAAGGAGCATGCGAACCATTTGCTGGTAGTACTAGACACACAACGAGAGAACCAACTTTATGGTAAGCTCTCGATGTGCCTGTTTTGGAATAATGTGGTTCACTTTTTGGGACATGTCATCTAAGAGGCTAGAGTTGATGTGGATCCAGTGGAGATTGATGTGATACTTTCTTGGGATCCACCTAAGAGTGTGACAGAGGTATAGAGTTTCCTTGTCTTGGATGAATACTATCAGAGGTTCATACCATAATTCTCTAGAGTTGCAGCACCACTATATTCCTTGAAAAAGAAGGAAAACACCTTTGTGTGGTCGGAGAGATAGCAGAAGAGCTTTCAAGGGTTGAGGTAGAGGCTTACTAGTGCCACCATCTTGAGGCTTCCAAAAGAGGGTATATGGTACGTTGTTTACTGTGACGCATCAGGGACCGGACATTGGTGTGTCATGATGTAGGATCAAGCCATGATTGCTTATGGTTCTCGGAAGTAGAGACAACATGAGCACAACTATGCTACCCATGGCCTAGAGTTAGCAGCGGTGGACATCTCCTTGAAGATGTGGCGGAAATATCTGATGGTTGAGCGTTTTATCGTGTACTCAGATCACAATATTCTCATGTATATCTTATATCAGAAGAACCTAAACCTGAGACATCATAGATGGCTTGTGTTCCTCCATATCTATTACTTCGTGATAATCTATACTCCTCAGAAGGGGAGCGTTGTTGCAGATGAACATAGTAGGAGATCAGGTATACAACTTCTAGGAGAGGTGATAGAGTAGTCTGTTGCCTTACAGATATTCTTTGTGGATAGGGATAGAGAAACCTTTCTACAATCTCATATAGTCAATCCAACTCTCCTTTAGCGAGTCAGGGAGGCATAGCCTAGAGACGCTGACTGCGAGACACGATGTGCTCAGATATCCACAAGGCATGCACCTGATGGATTTTCTGAAGGTGGGGAGAACATGATCCTCTTCAGGGGATGTACCTTGGTACCAGTGGCACATCAGAAGGATGTCTGGAGGTAGTTCCACACATCCCTTCTAGTGGTACATCCATGAGTGGTGAAGATGTAACAGGGCCTTCGATGACAGCATTGCTTTCCATGTATAAAGGAGACAATAGCATAGTTTGTCTCTTGATTCCTCACTTGTCAGCAAGTGATGGCGGATCACCAGGTACCAGCATGAGTTTTTCATCCATTAGAGGTCCCATAGAGTAAGTGGGATGAGATATCAGTGGACATCATGACGGGTATTCCACGTATATCCTGGGATCATGACTCGATTTGGGTGATCGTCGACCAACTCACCATGTCGGCCCACTTCATACCTGTCAGAGAGTAGGGTTCATTAGGGAGCATGGGATGCCTCAATGTGTATGAGATTGTGCGACTACATGGAACAACTTCCACTATTGTCTCAGACCGTGATTCATGGATTATTTCCTGGGTATCGAAGGGGTTGCATGAAGCTTTCGGGACACAACTTTTCTTGAGCACCACCTTCAATCCTCAGACAGATGGTCAGATTGTGTGGACCATTCAGGCCCTCTAGGACATGCTATGTGCATGTGTTCTAAAGTTTAGTCGCAAATAGAAGGATCACTTGAATTTGGTGGAGTTTTCTTACAACAACATCTTTTACTCAACCATAGGAATGTCACCATTTAAGGACTTGTACGAGCAACCTTACAGATCACCTTCACACAGGACTAACCCTGGGGAGTCATCAATAGCGAGAATAGAGAAGGTACGAGATAATACAGAGAAGGTGGAGATCATCCAGGAGTGGATGAAGAATGCAAAGAGCAGACAGAAGTCATATGCTGACAAGAGACAGAGACCTCTGTACTTCGAGGAAGGCGACCATGTATTTCTAGGAGTCTCATCTCGAAAAGGTCTACAGAGATTTTGACAAGGAAACAAGTTATCTCAGAGATTTATCAGAGCTTTCTACATCTTCAGCTGAGTAGGCGAGGTGTATTACTGCTTAGCTCTTCCACCTCAATTGAACCAGGTGCACGATGTCTTAAAAATATCTTAGTTGAGAAGATAAGTGCACGACCCTTCCCACACCATTGACCATGGAGATCTAGAAGTTGATGATGGGGCTACTTTTATGGAGGTTCCAATGGAGGTTGAGAATCGACAGGAGTGGATCCTACGTGTACAGTCGATACCTATGGTGAACATTTGCTGGCAGCACGAGAACCTCCATGAGAGCACATGTGAGAGGGAGGCTATGTACCCCCATTTGTTCCCTATGAATGAGTTTGAGCTTACGTGGAAGAAAACCCTGAGGTCGGGAGAATATAAAGACATAGAAATTCCATGGAAATGTATATTTTAAATACATGAGAATTTTACCAGTTCATGAATTTTTATGGTGACTGATTCCAAGGACCAGTGGTCCTGGATACAATATCTGATGTTTTGTTTGGTTACGTTCAATAAAAATATGAGCAAGTTTTTATAACTTTTGAACCGGTGCTCAGAACTGATATCAGAGAGAACATTTAAACACATTATGCCGGTATTCACTTAAGAATAATTTCACCTGGATGGTGGATGGTTGAGAAACAAATTTTGTATTTGGCTTTTTATGAAAAATAATAATAATAAAATAATTTGTGCAACACTTTATTTTATTTTTGTGCTGCCATGAGTGTGAGTTGTTGTTTGTTAAAACCACCACTTGGGAGTTGGAGGGGGGCCTTCCACACACTGACCTCCCAAGAGAGGTTATGGTGGTGGGGCCCACCCAAACATAACCTCCCTTTATAGGTTATGTCATGGGGACCACACCAGTCTAAAACCCCCCCATTAAGGGGAGGGTGGAAAATCTCCCAACTCCCCTCATTAATGAGGGGGGTCCCTTTACCATTTCATTTTAATTAATTGAACCAACGCTTGTAATTTATTTAAGGGGAGCATTTTGACCTCCCCATTATTCAATTGTGCCAACACATGTCATTTATTAAGGAGAGCCTCTTAATTTATTCCTCCATTTTGAAATTTGTTGTGCCAATAAAATAATAGATAACTTATATTATTTTTGGCTTGGAAAATATCATTTGGTGGGAGGTTGAGAGGAGAGCATGGGAGAAAAGATGTTCTCCCAATGAAGAATGAGGAACACTAAGAATGCTGCCAAAAACCTTCTTGGGCTTCATCCCTCAGATCCTACCAATGTGGAGTATCTTCCATGGCCAACACAGCTTGGGGTTGAGAGTGCGTGACCAATGCGGCGAATGACGAACATTATCGTCTTCTATCTGCAACACCATCAATGAACGACGAATGTCGATAGATGAAGAAAAGTTAGGGTGTTTACCTTGTGTTTTATCTATTTTCTTTTCAAATAATTGTTGGAAAAGAAATCATTGTGTGGTTGTAAAAAATTAATGATCATCTTTCCTATTTCGATGAACTAGTTGATATCACCTAAAACACGGAGGATGTGAGCCAACCAAACATGGCTCGACATCGTCAGTTGATTCTTCTTTCATGTGGCATACTTAAACATGGAGATGAGGCGTCGACGATGAAGAAGACAATGAAGAATGCCGCGCTACACGAGTCCTCCGCGTGTCGTGCCTCCCGCGCAGCGCACTGATGCTTCCGGCTCGAGCAGCGCCTGACCCACCTACCCACAGCCTCCTAGTGCCCTGCTCGGTGCACATTCCGCCTGCACAGTACCCATGCCTGGCCCAACGACATACCTGGTGCGCGACACACCTGTCCAATGCCCCCGCGCCATACCCATCGCACCCGTGCCCTGCCCGGCCCCTGCTGCTGCCTGCCCGATGCCTTTGCGCCCTTCTCGGAGCCCTGTCGGTGCCCCCAAGCCCTGATCATCCCCTTCCGTAGCCTGCCTGGTACCGTCGCGCCCTGCCCGGCGCCCTGACGGCACCCACACGGCCGACCCTACCCCTCCAGCAGCCTACTCAGCACCCAGGTGCTCTACAGGTGACCCTGCGGCCTGCCCGGCCCCTAACGCGGCCTGACCAGTGCCCCTGCAGCTTGACCGGTGCCCTGTCGGCACCCTCGTGGCCTTCCCGGCTTCTATCACTCCCTATCTGGTGCACTCGCGATTGGCTGCACTCTGTGCAGCCTGCTCGCACGTCTCCTGACCAGCCCAACCTCCTGAGATGAGTCACCCAAGCCACGCCCCTCGTGTTGTTGGCCGAACCGGCCTCAGGCGACCCAGACCGGGTTGCCCCAGAGTAGGTTGGGCCGAGTCTATCTGATCGGGTCAGACCGGACCCAGGTCCAGTACTGACTAATTACCTTCTTGGGCCATATCTTTGGCATCGATTGTCCGTTTGACAAACCGTCAGCGACACTTGTTTTCATGGAGCAAATATGTCCCCTTGAGAATACACCACTGGATTTCAGGGTATAATTGAGGTACAATCAAGTAGGATCGTGAAAAAATACAAGTGGGCCCCTGGGATGAAAATTGCTAATATCTAACATTTAAGACATCTGATTGACACACCGTCTATTGTGATGAGAACCCTATAACGCAGCAGACCATTGAGATACTTCAACATGGGACTTCATGAATGTTGGAGTATCGACTAGTAGCTTGTGGAGCAGATCTTTCAGAGATGATTTGGAATTTATACAGGAACCTAGTAGCTGGCAGAGACTTAACGACTGCTGACGGATTCGACTCGGAGTGATTTGACTGGCCCTGTGGGGAGCACCTATGTGTGAGCGCGATAGACCTACAGTGGGGAGTGCATCTGTGTGAGTGCGGTAGAACCACATTACTCGATACGTGGAGTACCTCCGCAGGCTACCAGGGGAGTGCCTCTATGTGAGTGCAACAGACCCACATGGAGGAGCACGTTTGTGTGAATGAAACAGATCCATGGTACTCGACAAGAGGAGTACCTCAACACTCCCAGTTAGTGGGAAGTGCCTATGTGTGCTGCGGCATGCCCAATGTACTCAATAGAGAAGGAGTTATCCAAAAGCCGAGGGATCATATTATTAAAAATCATTGTTTGAGCTTATTCAATGACTTTTGTGTTTTGCTCATGATTTTGACGGGTTACTAGTTATCTTAGGATAATATATGGGAACATACCTAATTAATTGTTATCTATTGATTTCGTACTTTGTGGTTTGTCCTTGTTGGATTTACTGAGAGCTTGAGGGTCTCATTGTCCTAACTAAGTGTCGTTATACTCACCCATGCACGGGCTATGCACTCAACTCGTTCTGTTGGTTGCAGATGATGGACATTGCTGACTGAGGCAGAGAGTAGAAGGACTGGACGATACCCAGAGGTCAACCACTCGGTGTGACGGTATATGGAGGAGAGAGAAGGACATGGAGTGCTATGGAGGCCATCTGTACCAACCCTTCAGGTAGAAACCCTGGAGGACGACCTAGTAGCTGCTTTACTTTTCTTCAGTTGTACTTTTTTTAAGTTGTACTTGTAATTTCTTGTTGGGCTTGTATTTCCGGCCCCTTTTACTTTCCAACACTTATTTAATATACAGTTTTACCTTGTTATTTTCTACTAGTTGTGTACTCTGATGTGGTTTTTTTTTCAGTTATAAAGGAAATGCCTTCCCAGTTTAGGGATTTATGCATTTTGTTCTAGTCTCCATCCCCTAGCCAAAGGATGTTGGTCTTGGGGTAGTCACGATTCGGGTCCTGGGGGATGGGTCGTGATATTGTTTATGTTTTTATAGTAAGAATAAAATGGATAATATTAATAATAAATTTCCAAAATAAATTTAAATATAAATTAATTAAATAAATTTATACATTTATTCAAATAATCGTCAAACAAAAATGTAATCATATAAGAGAAATTAATCATAAGCGTGTTTTAATTTTGAATTAACTGTTAAAGAAAATAATAAAAAGGTCAATATCATTTGAATATGGAACAATGAATCAATATTATAGAATATATGACTTTTATTGTAAAATTAAATGCATAAAATGAAATATATGAAATTTTAATAATGATTCTGGATCATACCTCTATTTTTTTCATTTTTTACTTCTACCCTTTTCCAAGTTTATAAATTTTACAATAGTTAGTATTCATAACATCGAGAAATAAAATTTTAATATTTGAACAATATTAACACCATGTCTTCAAATATATAATTATTTCCTAGTATAATTTTTTTTAATCTGAATGATACCATTTTTAACAGGGATTAAAAAAATTCATGTCAAATATCTTAATAGATTATATTGTTTTTAATTTGGAAAATGAATGTAGAGAAAAATAAAAAATAATGTTTATTTATATAGTATTATGTATATTATATTTCAGAAAAGGATATGGTGTTTATTCAAAATAAAATTACTAATATAATAATAAAATTAAATAATATTGTCAATGAAAATAATTTATTTTTTTAAAGAATTATTATTATTCACAATTTACTGTGAAATATAATTTATCTTTATTTTTTTACAAATTCAATTTTAAAAAAATTTAAAATATATGATTTAGAAAATTAAATTCATTCCCTAAAATAATATTTACAAAAAAGATAATAACTCATAATAATTCGAACAAAAAATTTAAATAAATAATTTTTTTTATCGAAATGTATTTTAGATTAATAAATACACATTAATGAAAATTTGAATCTTATTTATTAATTATATAATCTTAAAATATCATTATATAAACCCATTATAAGTATTTTTCCTAATTTAATTATTAATATTCACACCAATGAATTTATGTATAAATTATTTGGAGAACATTTAAGTAATAATATTTTTATAGTATATGGAGGTTTGGCTTATTCGCATTTTTGTGTGTTTAGAAATATATTGAGTACAATGTTCAAGAATATTAAATTTCTTAGTTATTAGAGATTCATTCAATTGACCAATATCAGTGACCCCAATAGCTCTAATATTTTTCTATGTTACCAAAAAGCATACTCGGGATGCTATTATAATTTTAGGCCACACATCCACATAAGGTTATCCATTGGATCCAGCCCATGGAAACTAGGTGGCAGATACCTCGATCACATGGTTGTAGTGTTCAATTAGGAAATTAGGTATTGAAACAACTCATGGAACATATTTTCAATACTTATTAAAATGAACAATGAATATGGAAAATGAAACCACGACGCCACAATCCCTCTATCACATGGTTTCTCATTTAAATTTCACAATGTAATTAAAATTAACAGTTCAAATAATTATTTAATCTAGTCAACACAATATGGTCACTGATAATTCATCTCATATATCATAAGCAACACAAATTAAGCCATGATTATTGTATAAAAGAACTTATCACATAATTTGATTGATTAAAATATATTATATCCAATTAATTATTGATTAATCCCTGTAATGCCTAAAAAATCATGTCTCGGGGAATCTATTAATTACAAACACCCATGAGTTCCAAAGACAACAAATACACATTCTTAAATTAGTTTTGTAAAAATAATTTAATAGAAAAAAATAAAATTAATATATTTTAACAAATATTTTTTTCCTAAAACTATAATAAATTAATTTTTCACCAAATATCTATTTAAATACAATTGTAGTTCCACAAGGGAATCCATTCTTCTTCCATGAAAAAATATACAATTTTTGTTTCATTCCAAATGGATTGAAATTCATTTTTATTGAAAACCGTTACTAAGATTCTAAGTAGTTCTTAACACCATAAGCAAACAATAACATAGATAGGGTTTCCAAATGTTATCATCTAAGGAAAAGTGGAGTCTCCATCATAGTAGTATAACTATTCCATGATCAATTAGAAATAAAATTAAATAATTAATCGAGTGAGATGAAAAATATAATATATTCACGAGTGTATATTCAGAAATCACTTGAGATAGATTCAAAACAACAAATATATATAAAAATATCTTAATTATTTTATCCTTTGGTAAATGGAATAGATAGAGAGGTATAGAGAATAATTAAATGTGTTTTCATACAAAAGGAATTTAAAGGGTTCAACCAACTTTATTGTTCTTGGAAGAAGGTATAAATTTTCATTATTTTAACTCCACCACCATTGAATTTATAGTTAACCTTCAAGATGGTCAATACTATACTATAAACTAGAAATGAACACCCCAATGATGGGATATTTGTTTCAAATTCCATTTAGTCTCTCATATGATCATTTGGATGCCCACCAGCTAAACTAGACTACCATCTAACCCCACATACTCATAAATAATCCTATATTGGTTTAGTAATTCTATATTAGATTATGAATTTATTATATAATTTTAAATGAAACAAAAATTAAAAATTATAAAATTTCATTAAATTTTGAATCATGTGATTACACGTTATGTTTTATAATCTCTCAACTGAATAACATCTCATTCAAAAAAAATTCATGATTTTTATTATTGGTCCAAACTGACTTAGATAAAAATGTCCCATCAAAATAGACATTTCCAATCCCATGTTAATCAACAGACCACAAAATATCAATACTAAAATAAAAGTGGCTCATCCAAAAATCCGAACATATAATAATATTTTTATTTACTACAACTATGTAATCCATGTTCATTACAAAAAAATATGTTTATAATTTTTTATAAAATATAAAAAAAATCTGCATTACATTTTATGACCCATGGTCATTTTTTGGCCTTGGATATGAATAAATATTTTAAACTATTCAATAAAAACATTTGAAAAATAATATAAGTTAACAAATTTTTCATGTTCACTAACACATAAAATGAATCCATATATCTTAGATCTTCTAAAATACATGTGAAAATATTTTTATAAATATGGGATGAGAATAAAATTTCTTATTAAAAGGGATTAATACTTCATTAAAAAAATTATCTTCAAAAATTATAATTCACCTTTTGAAACATATTATTAAATAATATATTCTAAAAATTAAAAATTTACAATAGAATTATGTAGCATAAAATCCTCAATTTTTTTTGATTTTTAAAACTATTTTTTAAAATAATTTTTTAAATAAATTTTTGATATCTTCTATTATAAACGTTTAAATATAAAAAAAGTCTATGATATAATATTGATATATGAGTACCCAAAGAAAATCATGTGGACACATATAGTGTGACATATTGGATAGATTTCCCATGAGATCATGGGTTCACTTCCAATACATTTTCATATAATTTAATATTATTGTGTCATATTTTATAATAAAAATCACAGGTTCTTAATTTATCATTCGTATAAAAAAAACATTTTAATAATATTATGGAAATTATTTTCATAGGATAAAATAATATTTTATCATATTTTTATGGAATAATATCATTCTTATAAAAATATATAATATTTATGATGAATACATTCTTCAAAAAAATTGATTTTTTTTAAAATATATATAAAAAAATATTATGTCATGTTAAACGAATGTGTTTATCTAAAATGCATGATTTATCATCCATATACTTATATGAAGTGTATATCTAATACTATGAATTAATTTAATGTATGTACAATAATATTTCACAAATAATATGATAAATTATAAAATAGTTTATATAATATAAATATAAAAAAACACAAAACTATAAATTATTTAACTTTTTAGGGAATTACTTACATGAAATATTAGTCTCTAATTCAAATATTAAATATTAATATAAAATAAAATACTATTAAAATTAATATTAAATAATAATATTTATTATTATTATTTTCTTGATTTACATCATAGAAGAAATAAGAAAATATAATTCCTTATTTACAAAATTTAAAATTATTTTATATTATTTCATCCATTAAAAGGGATTTTATAATAAAACCATATATTCAATGAATTTTTTCAGAAAAGAATCAAATAAATAAAATTCAAAAGTAAACGCTCCCTTTTAATAAAATTAAAAATTGATGAACCTAGGGATTCTGATTTCTTTACACCATGAAAATAGAAGATAATGAGTTTGGTGCTCAGTTATATCATATTTGGGTGAATAAAAATGGGATTATATATGAATATATTATTTAATTTAATTTATTTTCAATAACTATTTTTGGTGATTAAAAATAGTTTAAAATATTTCTATCTCATAATTTTTTTTAATATTTCCAATTTATTCGATAACATTAATTTGATATTTTAAATAACATTAATATATTTTCATCAACCAATATGAATATATGACAAGGGATTTGATGTCTTGAAAAAAAATAATTATGAGTCTTCTAATTCATGAGAGAGAGTAAATTTAATGGAGATATGCAACATAAATATAACAATATATCTCTTTCAAGATTCAGAAAAATAAAAAAATACACATATGGATTATATTTATCATGTTTTTAATTGATAATAATCTACAATTATTTGTGATATTTCATTGTTGTTATCTGATTGAAATTTGTTCACAAATGATACTGAGTAATCTAGAAAATAATGAGGGAATTGAAAATTATTATTCGATAACATGGATGTCAAATAAAGAATATTCAAATCATTGATAAATAAATAATTATTTTGTTAACCTATAGAAGTAGTAATTAATATAAAACAAATATTTAATTTATAATATCATTATATAAATTAATCATACAGTAGAATATTAATTATTATTGGACAATTTTTGATGGCTGAGTTACAAAAGTGATGAAAAAATATGTTAATTTCAAATTTATAATAACCCAAAAAAAGATATTAAGATTACAAATAAATAATATAAAAACATTGTCCTCATTTCTTCTATGTTTCAAGATGATCCAATAACAGAACCCTTATCAGTGTATGGATTCTGTCTTCAATGCATGCCATCATTCGATCGGAACTTGATCCGCACTTGACCTCCATATGTCTCTGCCTCCAAAAATTATTAGAGGACCAATGTAGTAGGTCATATATTTTTCTAGGCATGATCCCTCAATTTAAATTGAAGCAGTCATTTCCTCATGAGGAAGAAGACAGACAACCTGGATCGACATTCCAAAATCCCTTAGATCATAATAACTTCAGTCCAAGTCTCACAGTCAAAACATAAATCCCAATATCCATCCTATAACTCTCATCGAAGCCCCACACTTATCAAAACCCATTACCCCCAAACAGATTCACATTGTTTTCTAAACTCATTTAATATTTAATATATTATTATTTTAAATGAATTTAAAATTATATAATTTGAATAATAAGTATATTTATTAATATATTAATAATACTCAATTTATAAAAATTCTTAAATTTGAAAAAAAGGATATTAATCTTAAAATTTTATTTATCTAAAATTCAATATGTTACCTTCAATATTCATAATAATATTTCAAATAAAAAATTTTAAAAAAATATTTTATTAATACTTTCATATATTAATGTAAGTGTATATAAATATAAATCATTTTTGTTAATAAATTATTAATAAAAAAATATAATTTCATGATCCATTACAACTGTAATAACGTAATAAACACTTAACATAGATTAATGATAATATTTTTTAAAATAAGTATTAAATTAAAACAAATTTCAATTGATTTAAATATAATATGTAATTCAAAATAATTATCTTTAATAATTCATTTAAATCTTAATTTTTTTTATTCAATTTATATTTGAATTATTTATTATATATTTATAAAATTATTATAACACAATCTCTCATCATATATAGTAAATATATTATTTTATATGTATTTAAATTTATATTTTATACAATTTTTTATTTAAAATTATATATTATACAGAACTTATGATAAAATTTAGTTTTTATGACATTACCCAGCATTACAAAATATTTTCATAACATGCAATAATTATAAAACATGTCCTTTTAATATGTACTTATCGACATTATAAATAATATATTATATAACATTCATCCATCCTTAAATGTATTGTTCCCTCAAAATTAGTCATCATCATAAAGAAAAATATAAATTTTTTCTTACAGAAAGATGAAAAAATATAAAGTATATATGATAAAAATCAACATGATGTTCAAAATACAATTCTATCATCTAGATTTTTCCAAAATCATCACCACCCAATCTATAATTCTATTATTATTGTTTCATTGATACCAATGTAATGAACTGAACCCATACATTTATATTTAGTTCTATAAAATGATGTTTCTTTTTTATAAAAGATAACTGAGAATGATATTTCACTTTAGACCACCAATGACCATTTGTTAATTGGAATCTGGAGAATTAAAAAAATATATAATAAATATTAATTGTACAAAACCAAAATACAAAATATTTTCAATCACAAGCTCTAACTCCAAAAATAAATCCAATTTTATTGATCATAAATTTTATATTATAAAATATTTTTAAAAACATGATATTATAATTCAAATTTATAGTAACGAATTTTTAATAAATTTAGAAATACTTCTCTTGAAAATTATTAAAATACTCAGGAAAGCTTTTAATAAATATATTATTTGATAAAATAATTACACAACATATAAATAACTATTTAAAATTAATTATTAGTATCATTTATTTTGAATAAAATTTAATATCAATATTTTTTATTTTTTTAATTAAATATTTAATTTATCCTTTAGAAAATGATAATAATAAACTTTTGGAGATTAATCTTGATACTCGTATGACTCAAAGAATAACATGTGGCTACTATTAGTATCACGTTTATGGATATTTCCCCTTTATAACATGGGATTATATCCCCATCAATATCCATTTATATTATAGTCATTTTGAAATTTGAGGAAAATTTTTTACTATTCATTTGTTCTCATTCAAAACGAAAAAACCATTTTATGTTTTTAGATAATTTGAAACATT
Source organism: Viscum album (assembly GCA_963277665.1). Classification (NCBI taxonomy): domain Eukaryota; kingdom Viridiplantae; phylum Streptophyta; class Magnoliopsida; order Santalales; family Viscaceae; genus Viscum; species Viscum album. Next base: position 474,934,301 of record OY728147.1, on the reverse strand, counting down.
TTAGAATATTAAATTATATATTCATTAAATTGACTAATAAATTTTTAATAAAAATGTAAAATGACTAACCTAAATCCATTCATATATATTATTTAATTAATTTAAAACACATAAACATAATTTTTACATAAATTATAATGAAGGATCGAATTGGAAATTCTTGAAATGTCAGAATTATCATCAATTTATGTTTATATGTCATAATATAAATAAATTTCTTGGATTTATAAATAAATTTCACAAAAAAGTGATATAACATATCGTCAATAACTTTATCAAAACATAAATCACCCATAATATGAAAATATCTATTGATTCTCAAAGTCATTCTTTACATGAAATATTAAATTTTCCCATTAACATTGAAATATTTATTAAAAATAAAATATCTCATAAAATAAAGAAAAATAATAATGATGAAAATATATATTATTATTTTACCTAAATGATTAATTTTGAAATTATAATTCACAATTTTAAAATTATAGTGTAATTTTATAAAATTAATTCCCTTACATAGTGTAATAATCCATGTAATTATAAAATAATATGTTTTCATATTTATTAACAATTATGTATTAGATATTATGTTTACTGAAAATGGGATTTTATTTAAGCTAGAAAAATCACATGAAACAACTGGTTTAACCAAAATCTTATGTTATACATAAGACTGTGTAATACTGAAAAATAATACATTTTTAATATTATTATTTTAAAGTATAGTTATTACCTAGATTTTGTATTTGAAGAAATTAATATAAATAACTATATAATTTTTACAAATTTTTATTAAAGGTTTTTACATTCATAAATTTTTTTAGAGGATTAAAATAAGAATAAATCTAATATTACGCATTAAATATTATAATATTTTTAAAATTTATTTTTAGAACATTTTGATGGAGGGAAGTTTTTAAACATTTTTTAAAATTTTATATGTTATATTTCATTAAATAAACTTCTTATATGGAATTGGGACATCAAAATTTACTTTGGATGAAATATTGGTATTTTTATGATAAAATTAATATTTAAAAAAATATAGAAAAATATTTATTTTAAATGAATACTGCTTTTTTGTATAATTTATTTGTATTAGTTGATTATCATTTTAATATGTTTTTATGTAAATTTAGATTATTTTTATCATTTAATCCATTGTTCCTCATTGGAAGTAATTTCTCAATGAAATTTGATATTAACTATGTCATGTCCAAGAAATTCCCTTTATATTTTATTAAAATTGTATTGAACTATTTTCAGACCAAACACTATTAAGGAAACTAATAACAAAGACAAGTTAACATGGAGTAGAATGTTGAAATATTTTTAGTTTATTTAAATAAACGTGCATGTGGGGTTATTCTATCATTTAAATCGGTTCTAAGATCAAAATAATGAGGGCATCATTTAAATAAGAACGGTGGTATTTTACTAGAAAAGTCCAAACCTCAACTGGCGTGGGTTGAGGAGAATGTTTATTTTTTGTGGAATTTTTATAGAAAAAGCTAAAAATAAAATAAACATGTTTTATTTTATTATTATTAATTTTCAAACCATTTCTGTGAAACGATGTACAACTAAATGAAACTGAAATGATGTATCATAAATGAAACTACATAATGACATCGTAATAGAATGTAATTGAAACACTATTTCGTGATTCTTCCATTAACGGTTGAGAAAACCACGAAGGGTTGTTGGCACAATCCAAGTTCTACTCTGATGCTCTGGGGGGTGATGATGATGAATGCCAATGACCACTAAACAACCTATCGTGGAGAGATAAATAGGGAATGCATTATTCTTTCACTGTTCAGATAGATCATCATCAACAAATGAGTTACTCGGGTTTGGGATTTTGTTGCGTTATAGTTTATAGGATCTTTATTCTAAATGAAAGAATGTTGATCAACGCATTATCAAGATAATCTACAGATCACTTCTTCTTGCCAGAGTGAATTAATTTTGGGGGATTTCAACAGAATTAATTTTTGATTGAACTCTAATAACGTTTCTCCATGTAATTAAAACTTTAAGGTGGAGGTTGTTGACCAACCTGAATAAGGAACAAACCCTTCCATCATGTGTTATTATGTGAATTCATTGTGGATGCATTATTAAAATGGAGAAAAAGTGATTTTGAGGCCATAGTAGTGAAGCTGACATCTAATGTGGGCTAGATGAGTAGATGGTGTGATGAACAGATCACCAGAGAACACTCGGTGGTCCGTAGAATGCTCCACTGGCGAGCCATGGCAACCACCATGGGCTGGGTGCAATGTGCCATTACGGGGCGCCGAAGAATTCCCCGACTTGATTTGTGGCACTACGGTAGAATTCATAGACCATTGTGCCGACAACAGGTAGACATAGCCACCCAGCCACATCGGAGGCACCGTTGATGCGACAACCGTGTTGCGGTCCTCTGAACCGTGGTGGAGGTGGACCTACAGAGAACATGTGGAAAGTGGTGTAGACACCACTTCTAGCTACACCCCTTCCAAAGAGGATTCAGACCACTCATGGAGGTTTGGGTAGGGGGTGGGCCGCTATTGAGGTTTGGGATTCCCTAGAAGTCATGACCTATGCTCCATTGGCTAGACTGTCACCCAGCAGGTAGTCCCGAGCTGGGCCAGATCCTGGCCGGGTCGGACACGGGTTGGGTCCATGCTCCCAGACTCGACCAACCAATTTTTTAGAAAAAAATGCTATAACTTTCATACTGTACATATGAATGATGATTCGCTTGTGGTGTTAGAACCATCATGAAAAGGTAGTTCATTTGGATTAATCTAAGGATACATTCATGAATGTTAAAGTAATATTAATGTCATGAGTAGTAGATTAAATTCAATTCAAGCATGCTTTATGCAAGAATCCTACTACTGGATGAGACCCAAAGATATAGGACCATATTTGGAATAGCTCCTTGATACCCTATGTGGATCAGATCATAGGGACCCTCTTTGGATTTGCACCTAGTAACCCTGTGTGTATCAACACCTTGCGACCATGTGTGGATCAGCTCCTATCTACCATATGTGGGTCAACTCTTAGTGACCCTGTTTGGATGAACACATTGAAACCATGTGTGGACCTACTCCTTGAAACCCAGTGTGGATGATATCCCTGCGACCCTGTGGGGATCAGCTCCTAGTGACACGTTGGGGATCAGATCCTAGCAGCCCTATGTGGATCAGTGCCTACTTGCTCTATGTTAACCAGAATATCCATGATACTAATCTTTGATCAATACCTCTATAGTCCAAGGTGATCATTTTTACGATTGATAGTATTTTAATCTATACTTTTGATTATAATTATGTTAACTTTATTATTATTTTTACCATACTTTGAGGTTTTCATTGGGAATTGTATTGGGGTTTTTCCTTGTGGTTGGCGTCCCTATTCAGTATTCTGTTACTCACCCCTACATGAGAATTTCCAACATGTCTTCTGTCTGGTGAAAATGGCTTACAATGTGATGGAGGACTTGGTGGCCCAAGACCAGGTAGTGCCTATTGAGATCAGGTAGGGAGGGTGTGCTTCTATGTATTTTGGAAGTTTCCATACACTTATCCATCAAGTAGTGTTTTAGAAGATGACTTATCTTCATTCATGTACTTTTGGTTGGTTTAGATTTCTTTTTTTTTTGTTTTGTACTATAGCCCATTTATCATTAGTTTTATCTTTTACATATAGTTTTTGTTTAGTGGAATGGATGATATCATTTACAATTTTATCAGGATGTGGTTTTGTCTGTGTGCATACATGTTCTCAGGAAAATGCCTCTAACTTATAGTTTGACGCCCTAGGTGGAAGTCATCCACCCCTGGCCTTTGGGAGGCGGTCTTGGGGGAGTCACAACATGGGCCCTGTGTGTCGAATCATGAAAAATTTGTATCTAAGGTGGTTGGTTATTCCTCAATGACTGTGATGTTGTTTATTATATTTTTGAGAAGTAGTGTTAATTTTTCAAATACAACATCGGATTTAGGAAGTCCAGTTTTAAAGCGGTGGTAGACGTATCCTTACATAGGAAACATGATTTCATCATTTTGGATCTATACAGAAAAACACATGTTGCATGCATAAAATATGAATAGACTGTTTCTACGTGTTCTTCATGAATTATTCTCATCTCACAAGGAATACCCCATTGAATGGGGGTAAATGTTGATATATTTTAGGATTCCTCCATGTATATAGCCAAATAGGATTTTGATGTGTGACAGTGAGGGCAGCCCGCCTTGGGATTAGGTGTCATATCAGGGACCCGTTCTAGAGATTTCCTTGTTAGGTAGTGAACCATTATTACAACCACATGTTTATCATTATTTACTACTGGTGTTAATGGTGGAGGATGCATGTTTGTTCAACACCCTACACATGTCCCAGAGATAGATCCCTCCTACAATCATTGTAGAGGTAGATCCTCATGTCGTTGAGGACTGCTTGGAGGTGGTGACATAGGCCCACCACTTGATGATGGAACCACATGACCAGGTGGAAGTCATAGACACGAGGCTTCATTAGGGATCGACAATGAGATGGGGAAGCTTGATGATTGAATCTCAAGATGAGGTGACTCTCTCCTTGTATGACTTGGAGAGGATTTTCTAGGAGTATTTCTTACCTGAAACTTTGCTCTTAGTACACATAAAAGAGCTACTTCACCTTCGGTCGGGCATCATGTCAGTCGATGGATACTCTGTGAGGTTTACATACCTCTCCTGTTACTCTACGAATAGGGTATGAGACATTTTCATTAGGACTCAAACCTTTTAGAAGGTAATCTAATAGGATATTGGGGAATCAATGATTTACCTCAGAATCCCCAATCATGATAGAGTGCTATAGTGACCCATACTAGAATTTTTCTTTCTCAGAGATAAGGCATCGACAGTAGGAGCTACCATAGGTAGACATGTCATTGAGTCATCCATGGTAGGTAGCTGACAAAGGATTGAGTAGTCCAAGTGTGATAGATAATCATGGTGACGAACCCAGGATGCAGAATAGGTGGTGCAAGGCCACCAGGATTTCATTAGTCCATTGAGGAGTAGATGATGCTATTTGTGTGGTAGGTAGGGACTTGTGGCTCGTGACTGCATGACTCACTACATAGATAATCTGCAGGAAATCCAAGGGCCATCGATCTAGAAGGATAAGTTCATGCAATTTCGTATGTAGGACGACAGGCGTGTCCTGGGAGAAGGATGAGTGGTATGTAGTGGACAACGGTTCGAGGTGCTACCAACACCACCCCAACAGGTTCACCATTGGATTAGTGTTCTAGAGGATAGGGTCGAGGCCAGCCCCATGCGATGGAGACCTATGACCTCTGATCTGAAGACATGATTAGAGGTATGATCTATGTATTCTCTACCTTGGATGTTGTTCTAATAGACATTTGTTCAAGTCACTCTTTCCTTGTCAAAAACCATGCTCAGAGCACAATGATTTTGTTGGATCTGTTGGCTTGATACATATGATTAGTGACTCATACAGGATGAGGTTGCAAAATTACACACTAATTTCGATAGTTTGATCTTAGTCTAGGAGGCGAGAGCTTTGGTTGGGACTACTAGTAGTGACATTGATGCCTTATGATGTCATGTTGGGTATGGACTGGTTATCTACAGTCTATGCTCAGATCAACTGAGTTAGGCACAATGTTTGGTAAGTCCTTCAGTACGGGATTATGATTTCCTTCATGGATGAGGAAGGAATTATTGTAGCCAAGGGAATACATACATGATGGAGGGTGCACCTGGTCACACATCAGTTGTATAGCCTCACAGATGTTGTGGTGGATGGGAGGAGTCCATTTTTTCTTGTATTGGTGGAAGAGTATGAGGACGTACTTCCTAGCAATGTTCTAGGACTACCTTTTAACATAGTGGAATATTTCTGCATTTATTTTTTCCCTAGGATGACACCAATATCCACACTAGCATATCATATGGATCCTGTAGATAATAATGGATTGATGGTATAATTGATTGACTTGTAGTGAAAGGGATTAATGAGGTCCATTGTTTCATCATGGCCAGCCTCGGTTTTGTTCGATATGAAGGCATATGGTAGCCTAAGGAAATGTGTGTAAATATGGAAGCAGAACCAGGAAACTATGGGGAACATGTATCCAGTATTAAGAATTGGTGAAATCTTCTATCAGATGAAGGGAGAAAGGTTGTTCTCTATGATAGACCTTGGGTTTTTCATTCACTAGTTCCATGTATTGGATGAGGATGTACTGAAGATATACATTAAATTTCAGTACATATACTATGAGTTCCTGGTGATGTCGTTCATCATGAACAATTCCCCAACAGTGTTAATAGGACTCATGAATAGGATCATTCTTCCATACCTTGATTTTTTTGAGTTGGTCTTTATTGAGGACATCATGTTGTACACAATGTCAGAGGAGGATCACACCACAAAAATATGGACAGTATTGGATACACTCTGAGAGAACCCACTTTTTGGTAATCTTTCAACGTGCCAGTTTTTTATTCGGAAGGTCCACTTTCTAGGACACGTCATCTTTGAGGGTAGAGTAGTATTGGATCTGAAGAAGATAGATCCAGTGCTCTCTTGGGATCCACCTAGTATCATGGATAAGGTACAATGATTCATTATGTTTGCTAGATACTACTGTAGGTTCGTTCTCAAATTTTCGATAGAAGCATCACCCTTATCATCATTGAAAATAATGTAAATACATTCATGTGGATGGAGATGTTCATACTAAGTATTCATGAGCTGAGGAGAAGACTGATGAGTACCCCCATCTTTAGACTACTAGAGGAGGGAATTAGATATGTATTTATTGCAATGCATCATTGACCAGACGTGGTAGTATTCTGATAAAAGAGTTAGGAGTTACTTCATACAGTACACAAAAAATTAGTTTGAATGATCAGAACTACACTACCAACGACACAGAGTAAGAAATATTGGTGTTTTCTATTAATATGTGGTAGTAGTACTTGATGGATGAATGATTTACCATATACTGCAACTACAAGAGTCGAATTTATATCATATCTCAAAAGTAATTGTTAATTAGACATCAGTGATGGCTAGAGTTCATATATGAAAATCACATTAAGGTAGTCAATACACCTTGGATAGGGATGGTAGAGTAGGACACCTCATCCAGAGATCTAGTATGAAGCTGCTAAGTGAGGTGATCAATCATCTTTTTGCGATGAATATATCCTTCATGAATGATGGTGGAGCATCTTAACATCCCTCGATAACTTTTAGTCCCCCATTCTTAAATCTAATTAAGTAGTCACATCTTAGGGATGTGTACTGCGTGGCCCGACATGCTCAGTTATCCTCAGGATAGGATCATGATAAATTCATGATAGGTGGGGATCACATCATCGTTAATTATGGGAATGCAGTAGTACCAGTGGAACTGCAAGATGAGAGTTTGAGGTAGTTTCGTACCTACCACATAGAGGTACGTCATGGAGTTGTGAAGATATACCATGATCTTTGACTTCAGTACTAGTAGTTAGGGATTTTGAAAGAGGTTGTGGTGTTTGTTTCATGGTGCCTCAAATGTCAGCATGTAAAGGCTGGCCATCATGTTCTAGCAGACTGCTTATCTTCGATCTAGTACATGTTCCTATTGTAATATTAATATGTTGGGTTTGTATTCTAGCCCAATTTCTGTAAATTTTAACATTCACACTCAATGGTTCATTAGTTATATAAATGTTCAATTTTATTGTTTTCTTGTGATGTTGATCTGTGTGTGTGCATACAATAACTCATGTAAACTACACCCATTGCATGTGGAGCCCTTTTGTGCTAGTCGACATCCCATGCCTTATGATAGGTGGGATTTGAAGAGTCATGGTACGAGACCTAGGGGATGGATTGATGGAATTCATGATGGGATTACCATGAACATCAAAGGGTCATTATTATATCTGAGTGATCATAGACTAAATCAACTTGTAATAACACTTTCATATCCATCCAGGTTTTGTGATTGGGACACCTCCACATCATTGAGATAGTGCAGCTTCATTGGGTGCCTTCGATTATTGTCTTAGATCATGATTCTCATTTGAAGTCCTAGCTATAGAAGGGATTGAAGGATGTGTATGGGAACCCACTAAACATAATAATGGCCTTTCATCAATAGATAGACAATTAGAAGGAGAAAATGATATAGACCATAAATTAAATTCATCATTCTTGCATTCCTGTTTTTGTTCATGGTTAAGAGGACCACCTAACACTAGGGGAGATTGCATACAACAATAGCTATCACTCCACACATGGCATGAACAAAATCCTATCATTGTATGGGAGACCATGGAGATCACATCAATGTGGGATAAACCAATGGGAGTCGGAACTCATGGGTCTAGAGTTTGTACATGCTACCACTGGGAAGGTTAAAATCATCCACGATAAGATGAGGGCTGCCCGGAGCATGCAAAAATAATTTGCTAAAAGGAAATGAATACCCATTGAGTTCAAGGAAGAGGACCATGTATTCCTTTATGTCTCAACCCAATTGACAGGGAATATATTTGGACATGGTGGAATGCTATACATGATTTGAATTATATCTTTCCCAATTCTGGGAAGAGTTGGAAAGGTGGCATACCACATAGCTCTCCCCCCACAGATGCACCAGGTGTAAAATGTTTTCCACGTGTCATAGATGAGCTGCTACATTCATGATCCATCAAAAATCATCGACTGAGGTGACCTGGACACACTCAATGGGGTTTTGTTTGTAGAGTTCATAGTAGAGATAGAGGATTGACAGATGTGTGTCTGTTATGGGTGGTTGATTCCATTGGGCACATTTTTTTGGAAGCACCAGAATCCCCATGAGAGAACTTTTGAGCAACGGGCTCATATTCATGCTCAGTTCCAAAATATGTTTGTTTTGTATATATTTTTTCATTTATAGATGCAAATCCAAATGGTGGGTTGCATTTAATTTATTGGGAATTACGTGTAATGTTAAACTCAAAATGTTGTAATGTTCATAGAATGCACCTAACCTTGTGTTGCATGGGTTGAGGGAAAAAGGTATTTTTTTGGAATTTTTAAATAAAATTTTAAAAATAAAATAAAATTATTTTATAATATTTCTCTGAATTTTCAATCCGTTGAATGGAAATGACATATTATATAATGATACCAAAACAACTATTTCATAAATTATAGATTGCAACGACATAGTAATAGAACATAACTAAAAAGAAGTTCCACATTTCATCATTGAATTGTAACACCCCAAGATTTTATGACAAGTATTCTTTTTAATTTATTTGATGTCTTGTGTGGTATGATACCCCAAGATTATCTTCCTCTATACGTAACATCGTATTATCTTGTAGTATGTGCAACACTAATTTTGGATCATGTTACACAACATTTCATGTTTGTTTGATAGTAGTTATTCTATGAAACATTGAGTATATATATATATATATATATTCAATTTATTAATGAAATATGGTTGGGTTGTTTTATACGCAACAACAAAGGAGTCCTGCACTACATGCAACCCTTACATGGCTTGCATTACATGCAATCACGTCCTTCCTTGATTGTGTGTGTTGTACACAATACCGGGTATCACTAAACAAGATATATTATTATAATATTATTATGAACTAGATGTTATGAATATTATTAGCTAAATTTTTAATTTTATAACATTATTATTCATCATACACATTTCTTATAACATGGTATAAGAACAAAATAATTTTTTCTTTTAAAATAAGTATTTTAAAAAAAATGAAATTTTGACGACTATTGATGGCGCACCCACATTAAATATTTTTTTTTCACAAGTTTATAAGTTGAATGAGGAAAAATAAAATTCTTTTTTGGAATCAGGATATCAAAATTTACTTTGGATAAAATTTTGATATTATTCTGATGACTTTCATATTTTACTGAATAGTAAAAATACCCTATATTTTAATTAAAAACAACTTTTTTCATCATATTTATTTGTATGGTTAAATTATAATATTGAATGGTATTAAAGTATAAATAGAATATATTTTTACCATTTAAAATAATATATGTCATTAGCATTTATTTTACATTGAAGTCTAAGGTAAAATCATTTTACTCTTTTCAATGTCTTAACTTTTAAAACTCATTTTCTTAATAGCAGGATTAAATTTAAATTAATTACTGCAACTTCTGTGTTTTGATTTTTTGAAAAAATGGATTCCATATTTGGAATCAGTAGGTACAAATTATGATAATAGGCTACGTTTTATTTTTGGGCACTATGAATAGTAACTACAGAATTTTTTTTTACTTTAGTTAAGATAAATCTGGTAATTAAGGGTAAACCTAAGATTATAAAATTACCCTAACACATTCCAAAATTATATTGGATGTATAAAAGTAGACCCATATCACCTCAGGGTTGGATTATATTCATTATATGGACTTTTGAGGATGTAAATAATTTAATTATTATTAAATCCAAAGAAAGTGACAAAATGTCACTCTCTTAAATCTTATAGTATAATAATTTTAATTTAGTGATAAACATCATGAAACATTGAACATGAATAGTCTCCAGAAATCTAAAAATATTATATACATCATGATAATTTCTTTTGAATTTTAAGGGATTAAATAATAGTCATTATTGGTTACACAATAGTGATGCAGAAATTGTTTATTTACTGAAAAATCAATAATATAGTTTTTGTTAAAATAACAATACCTATCAAAAAGACTATAAACATGACCAAACATTATTGGAAGAGTATAAATATACACTAATACTCCAAGGGTATATTTTTGGTCGATTTAGATCCTTATAAATCTATTATGACATTTATATTATATTATTTTAAATGAAGTCAATGATGTCACCTTCATAATTTAATTAATATAACAGTTTAAATGTTTTAATTTTATGATGATAAATTCAATTAATAATATTATTATGAAAGTTATTATATTTATCCTAATTATTGGATTTTATTTTAAAATTTTATGCAATAAATAAGTATATTATATAATTATACAAAAATGTTGTAGTAATTATTTTTTTAAGAGATATACCAAATAAAAGATTTTAAAAATATTAAAATAAATAATATATGAACTATTTAATGTTCTCAAATACTTTTATAGATATATATGACATGTTTTTAATCTATTAAAGCTTTTATTTTGAACATATATTCTTTTAGGATATCATTTAAATTCAAATAAATGAATAATATCAAAATTGACACTATTGTTATTTTATAAAAATATAAAAATATAATTTTTTTTAAAAATTACCCAAATATTAAAAATTATAACTTAAAATTTATATGGTTAAAAATTTTCTAAATTATCCAATTATGTACAATTAAAAACACATAAGTAATTATATAACAATTTAAAATTTAGATTATTATTACCAAAAATAAACTTAAACAGATTAAATAAGTATAAATCAAGTTGATAATGCATAAAATAAATTCAAAACATGTCTTAATTTTATTGGATGATGAGATTAAAGGCCTGACTCATCTATTCTTAGGATTTGAGTCATTTAGGACTTTAAATGTGGGTTGGGAATTTATTATAAATTGATATTTCTTATATTTCCAATGGTGCCCCTCTCCTTCCTTATAAAATGGCACCTCCTACCTCTCCTCCTCACACAATTTTGAGCTTTTAAGATCGGCCAAACCCTGCCATTTCCCCTTCTAAACCTCTCTAGTTACATCATAGAGGTTCTAGTCTTCTCAAAATACCTACTCTATTGCCCTATGAAGAAGTTTAAAGGAGGTGCGTCGAAGAAATGGTAATCTCTTTTAACGAATGTTTCAAGTTTCTTCCTTCATCTACTTCCTCTTCTTTAGATGTTTCATTATGAATTAATAACATCATTATCACTAATATACTGATATATTATTATAAATATGAAACATCCTTATTCCACCTTCTATCCATCCCACAGAAAATGAAATCACCGCGTGTGCGTACGTACAGAATACCGTCTCCATGCCGTGTTGTAAACTGTTTTCCACCACCACCATACTTGGATTGGTATAATGATGTAAAGAATAAATATATGTGATTATTTTAAAGTGATATGGATTATTAAATAGTATACATTAACTTCAATACAATTCTATGATCATGGGAACGATATCATCGCTTGTGCGTACGTACGGACTATCATCTCTACGAACGCGAAACGATTCATTCATCATGTTAACCATTCATGAATGATTATAAAGTACATATAATGAATAATAATGAAATATATCAAATAAAAATTCTACTGGATTTATGTATATATATATGTATGTCATCTACTTAATTCCATTTAATTTAACAGAGAAACGAAAATAGCATTCATGCGTACATACGGCCTACCGTCTCCATGAACGGTGTATTTCATTCCATTTATAGATCTATTATATATTTGTATATTATGAATTTATATTATATATAAATCGTTTTTTATATTCTGGAATTAATTAATCATGATCTATGTAATCATATTAATAATTACAAGTCAAATCACAGATGATAAATGACATGATTTTACCCAAAACGCTATTTTAAAATTAATTTAAAAAAGAATAGGTAATATAAAGTCATAAGTGAAACATATATGATATAATAACAATGAATATTATTTTTTAATAGTTCAATGACATTATTTAAATCATTATAAAGGAGGTTCAGATACATATGAAGCATATCAGACCTATTGTAATGGATAATTTTGCAATTTTATTTTTATCTGATATCACTTATACGTAAGTATTTACTAGGGTTATATTTATCATCCATGTCCAAGATTTTTAAAAATGTTTTCACGTATGTTTATAGTCCTTTTACCCATTTTTGACTTTTACTACATGGTATTTATGGAATATTTCATTTTTTTACCATAAGAGGTATTTTTTGACATTTCCGTCAAATGTACGAGGAGAATGTTTTTTAAGTTATACAGCATGAACAGATTTTTACGGTTTCATAACGCCTTATTTTTATTAATATTACTCTAAAATATTTCATGAATATTTTAAAATAAATCCTTTTCATTTAAAATTGATTGAAATTTTGTGAAAAGAAAATGATTTTCAAGTAGAAATTACATTTTCCTCAAGAATTCATTTCAAGTTCTTTATCAGAAACATTTTTTTCATCTAAGATAATATTTTTTTCATTTGTGTATCTTTCATGTATAATATCTCTATGATTTATATGGTTTCACCTTCCTTGTGATGAAATGATATCCATTTGTTTTATATGGATTATTTTATAATGGAATGATGTTTATGAAACTCAATTTTTTCGTTGGGTTATGATGAATGATTTATGATTGTTTTGTGGAACACGTAAGAATTATTTCAATATGATATGGGTGGGACCAATATCTCTCTCCAATGAATTCTGTAATGATTTATATCTCATGAGATAGACATGGATGGAACGGTAAGTTAATCAGGTTCAATGGTACCGGACTAAAACGAGGATTGAACTCGACTCAGAATGTGAGTTTGTCCACTAAGATGGTGTTGGGAACAATGCCTTGGCTACTATGGAAATCATTACATGTACTGAATGGTTTCCACAATTACATGTTTTATTCCCATTATATTTTATCATTTTAGATGTTCTATTATGATATATTCCTTACATACTTCCACGATTTATGCATTTTCTTAATATTTTGATGTTTAAATTTCATGTTCATGTTTTTGCTTTCAAATGTTTATGGATTGTTTTATGTTCTCTATGTTTTCACATACTAAGTATTTGAGCTCACCCTTCTTATGTTTTCTTTTCCCCAAGATATAAAGAAAGATTTTAGGAAAGAAAAAAATAAAGATATTTATGGGAGATGTTGATGATCTTTCACCAAGATTAGAAGATTATGTACCAAGATTCCAATGGCACTAAACTATTACGGTCCTTTGGTGTGTTTTTTGTTATGTATTAATTATTCCACAAAAGTAATGTAATTTCCATGTACATCATGCTTTGGGTATCTACAGTTGGTATCAGAGGAAAGGATTAGTTTACCTTTGGAATCTAGGATGTGAAAAATTTATTAAGATTCCTAGAGATATTTCTAAGATGTGACTAGGGATGTCCCTATGTTTTAGTATAACAAAAGGTTACAGTCCTCGTGTTATGATGGCGATCATGAATAACCTAGGGTGAAAAACAGTGTCATAGATTGAGTAATGTGTGATATGTTAGACATACAGTAAGTGAATTTTAATAATTATGTTGTTCCTCGTTATTTTAAATATTCCTTACACTATGGTTTCTGGTTTTGGTCAATTGAGGGAACGAGAAGGAATTAATTTAATGTTGTTCCCAAAGGAAAAATTGGTGACTGTGATCAACAAAATTGTGTAATTCCTAGATATAATGATATTGTGATTATTCCAAATCAATCATCACAATATATGATTAACAAGGTGAACTTCAGTGGTATTCCTACGTTATCAAATAAGGGGAAGATGGAGTTTTATGCATGTTCGCATGGTGAGGAGCATAGTCAAATAAAGATTGAGATTTCTAATGAAATGAAGAAGAACCTTTAAGAATACCTAAAATGGAGGGGAAGATGTTATCTGTGTGAATAAAATGTTCATAGAGTGATAGACTATTATGGAGTTCAATGTATTATTTGTGGAGAACATGGGCATTACCCAACTCAATGCCCTGACATAAGAGACTACTTCTAAATCAAGGAAGGACTTACAATATGAGAATCATTGAAGAGGATGGATTGAAGTGTTTATTTATTGGTATTTATTAATAATGTTGTTGAGGTAATTTTATGGTATATTGGAATATTTTTGTATTAGTCTATTTTGGTTTTCAATATTAATATGGTACCGGTAACCAAGAGAAGTGATTCAAATATTTTGGAAAGCAGATGTTATGTTCATAATGAATGGATAAGGAGAAAATAATATGTTTGATCGTATTCATGAGCTCATGATTGATATAAGGACTAAGTGGTATCATGGTTTGAGTATATAGAATTGTTGGGTTTTGGTATGTGTAAAGTGTTAATTTTTTTATTACATTCATGTTTTCACTAAGGATCAATGTGTATTCATTTTTCAAGAGAATTCATTATTAAGGTATTCACATGTCTAGAATGTAACCAAAAAAATATATTTTATGATATATGGGGGATAAATGATGGTATTCACATGCTCGGTAGATGAAATTTCTAGCAATTGTTTTCTTTATACTATGAGCTTGGACAGAATTATTTTGGACAAGCCTAACGATTAGAATGAATTAAGATAGTATTGTTTAAGGCTAGGAATTTTTTTAAATATTATTTCAAGAATGTAATAATAGTGTAGTTTTAGAAAAAGGAAAACCCATAGGATGGGCGAAAACCCGTCGCGTCGGACAAGGCTGTGGGAATCGAACACACAACCAAAGTGTGAAAGGCTATTAGCGCCAACCACTGGCCTATACGAAGTCCCTGGTTAGTAGAAAAAAATTTTATTTTATTAAGTGGTATGATAGAATAATTATAAGTCTATTTTTGGAACGATATATGATTAATCTCAGCATAAATGGAATTATGAATATAACTTTTTCTAACATTATGTTTTATATAGATGAATGACCTTCCATTCTATCACATGATTGATAACACTTCACGGAAGACCAATTCAACGTTTTTTCTTTAAGAGATGAAGTGGAAATTGTTCATGGCACAAACAACAGTGAGATTGTACCAAAATCAAGTAATTATTTCTTCTAATTAATATTATTCAACTTTAGGGATAGGATTATGAAAAAAAAATGTTGTCCTAGTTATCTTATATATGATGAATCAGATGGTACCTTAGAACATCCCAAATTTATGGCTTTTTGATTATTGGCCTTTTAATAGCCATGTTCTCTACCACACTCCATCAGAACTTGATGGTTAGATTTCTCTACCATATCCATATTTTCACCTATGTTCTCCTACATGGAAACCCGGTGATGAGTTAATTTTGGTAACCGTTATGTATCATACATTACTTTTTAAAAATAAGTTTTATTATTTCTTTTTACGATGTGTGTTTCTATTAACGAAAATTTCAAGTAGTAAACAATTTATTGCCCTGACGAATTTCGAGGGAGAAATTCATTTTATGGGGGGTAGAATGTAACACCCCGAAATTTTATGAGAAGTATTATTTTAAATTTATTTATGATACCCCAATATTATCTTTCGCTATACGCAACATCTTATTAACTTGTAGTATATGCAACACTAATCTTGGATCGTGTTACACACAATCTCAAGTTTGTTTGATAGTATTTATTCTACGAAACATTGAGTATATATATATATATTCAATGTATTAATGAAATATGGTTGGATTTTGTTATACAAAACAACAAAAGTGTCGTGCACTACACGCAACCCTGACTTGGCTTTCATTACACGCAATCGTGACCTTCCTCAATTTCGTGTGTTGTATGCTATATCTGGTTTCACTATGATACAATATATTATTATAATATTATTATAATCTAGCCGTTATGAATAGTATTAAATAAATTTTAAATTTTATTACATTATTATTCATCTTACACATTTTTTATATCATGGTATAAGAATAAAATATATTATTCCTTTAAAATAAGTATTTCAAAAAAATGGTATTTTTGTCTCCTTTTGATGGTGCATACACATTAAATCTAGTATTTGACAATTTTATAAGTTCAATTTGACAAAATAAAATTCTCTTTTGGAATCAGGATATTAAAATTTACTTTGGATAAATTTTTCATATTATTCTGATAACTTTCATATTTCAATGAATAGTAAAAACACGCTATATTTTAATTAATTTTTTTTTTCATCTTAATAATTTAAATGGTAAAATTATAATATTTTATAGTTTTAAAGTATAAATATAATATATTTTTATCATTTAATATAATTTATGTCATTAGAATTTATTTTACATTGAATTCATAGGTAAAATCATTTCAATATTTTGCAATGATTTAACTTTTAAAACTCGTTTTCTTAATAGTGGGATTAATTTTAAATTAATTACTACAAATTCTGTGTTTCCAATTTTGAAATATAGATTCCATATTTGGAATCAGTATGTCCAAATTATGTTAATAGGCTACTTTTTTATTTTTGGGCACTATGAATAGTAACTACGGTAATTTTTATTTACTTTAGTTAAAGATAAATTGGGTAATTAAGGGTAAACATAAGATTATAAAACTACTCTAACACTTGCCAAAATTATATTGGATGACTTAATGTCGACCTATATCACCTAAGGGTCGTATTTGATTTAGTTTATGGACTTTTTACCATGAAAATTATTTAATTATTATTAAAATCAAAGAAAGTGACAACATGTCAATCTATTAAATCTTATAAGTATAATAATTTTAATTTCATGAAAAAATTCATTAAACATCAATAATTAATAGTCTCCCAAAATCTCACAAAATTATCTACATCATGAATATTTATTTATAATTTTTGAGGATTAAATAATTGTCATTGTTGGTGACACAATAGTGATGCAGAAATTGTTTATTTAGTGAAAAAATCAATAATATATTTTTTTATTAAAATATCAATACCTATCAAAACGACCATAAACTTGACCAAACATTATTGGTCGAGTATAAATATACACTAATCATCCAAGGGTATATTTGTGGACCATTTGGAGCCTTATAATACAGATTATTACATTTATATTATTTTATTTTAAATGAAGTCAATGATGTCACCATCATAATTTAATAAATATAACAATTTAAATTTAGTAATTTTAATATGATAAATTCAAGTAAAAAAATTATTATCACATTTATTATATTTATATTCATCATAGGACTTAATTTTAAATTTTTATGCTACAAATAAGTATATTAAATAATTATACAAAAATGTTTTAGTAATTATTTTATTAAGAGATATACCAAATAAATGGTTTTAAAAATATTAAAATAAACATTATATGAACTATTTAATGTGCTCTAATACTGTGCAAGATAAATATGACATGTTTTAAATCTATTAATGCTTTTAGTTCGAAGATATATTCTGTGAAAAGTATATTTAAATTCAAATAAATGAATAGTGTCAAAATTGACACTAATGTTATTCTATAATAGTTACATTATATAACATTGTTTAAAAATAACAAAAATATTTAAAAATTATAAATTAATATTTATATTTTTCAAAATGTCATCAATTATCCAATTATTTAAAATTTAGAATCTTATTACCACAAATAAAATTAAACAAATTAAATAAGGATAAATCAAGTTGACAATGTTTAAAATAAATTCAAAACATGTCTAAATTTTATTGTTTGATGAAATTACAACCCTATGTCATCTAATATTTGTATTTGAGTCATTTTGGAAGTTTATATTTTGGGATGGAATTTATTATAAATTAATATTTCTTATAATTCCAAAGGTGACCCTCTCCTCCCTTATAAAAGGGAAACTCCTCCCTCTCCTCCCCACACCATTTAGAGCATTTAAAATCCACCAGACCCTGCCAATTCCTCTTCTCAAACTATCTAGTTACATCATTGAGGTTCTGGTCTTCACAAAAGACCTACTCTAGTGCCCTAATAAGAATTTTAAAGGAGGTGCGTCATAGAAGAGGTAATATCTTCTACCGATTGTTTTGAGTTTCTTTCTTCTTCTACAACCACTTATTTAGATGTTTCATTATAAATTAATATCATTAGTATCACTAATATGATGATATGTTATTATAAATTTAACGCAACCCTATTCCAACTTCTATCCACGCCACGGAAAATGAAATCACCACGCGTGCATACATACGAAATACCATCTCCACGCCGTGGTGTAATCTGTTTTCCACAACCACCTTACGTGGATGGGTATAATAGTGTATAGAATAACAATATGTGATTATGGTACAGTGATATTGATTCTGAAATATTATACATAAACTTCAATACAATTCCACGATCAAGGGAATGTTATCATCGCTCGTGCGTACGTACGGACTACCGTCTCCACGAACGCGATATGATTAATTTATAACGTTAACCATTCATGAATGATTATAGAGTATATATAAGGAATAATAATAAAATATAAGACATTTTAATTCTACTATATTTATGTATATATATATATGTATTTCATCTACTTAATTCCATTCAAGTCAACAAGGAAACAAAAACAGCGTTCATGTGTATGTACGGCCTACCATCTTCATGAACGGTGTATTTCATTCCATTTATCGATCTATTATATATATGTATATTATGAATATATATTATATATTAATCATTCATTATATTCTATAATTAAGTAATCATGATCTATGTAATCATATTAATAATTACAAGTCAAAACACGGACAATAAATGAAACGATTTTACACAAAACACTATTATAACATTAAATTACAAAACAACGGGTAATATAAAGTCAAAAGTGAAACATATATGATATCATAACAATAAAGATGATTCTCTAATAGTTCAATTACATTATTTAAATCATTATACAGGAGTTTCAGATACATACGAAGCATATCAGACCTTTGGTAAGGGATAATTTTGTAATCTCATTTTTATTTGAGATCGCTTATATGTAAGTATTTACTCGGGTTATATTTATCATCCACATCCCGGTTTTATAAAATTGTTTTCATGTATGTTAAAATTTGGTTTTACCCATTTTGACTTTTATTACATGGTATGTAAGGAATATTTTTTTTACCATACAAGGTATTTTTTGACATTTTGGGCAAAATTACGAGGAAATTTTTTTAACATGTACGGCATAAACAGATTTTTACGGTTTCATAACACCTTTTTTTCATGAAACATACTCTACAAGATTTCATGACTATTTTCAACAAAATAAATTTCGTTTAAAATTGAATTGAATTTTGTGAAAAGAAAATGATTTTCAAGAAGAAAGGATATTTTCCTCAAGAATTCATTTCAAGTGCTTTATCAGAAACATTTTCCATCTAAGATGACATTATTTCATATGTGTATGTTTAATGTATAATGTCTCTATGATTTATATGGTTTAAATTTTCTTATGATGAAATGATATCCATTAGTTTTATATGTATTATTCTATGATGGGATGATTCTTATAAAACCAAATTTTTTCATTGGGTTATGGTGAATGATTTATGATTGGTTTTGTGGAACACCTAAGAATGATTTCAATATGAGATGGGTGGGACCTATATCTCCCTACAATGCATTGGGTAATGATTTATATCTCATGAGATAGAATTGTCTGGAATGGTAAGTTAATTCAATTCAGTGTTACAGTACTAAAACGAGGATTAAACTCGATTCAGAAAGGGACTTTGTCCACTAAGATGGTCTTCGAAACAATGCCATGCCTACTATGGAAACCACAACACGTGCTTAATGGTTTCCTCAATTACATGTTTTATTCCCATTATGATATATTTGTTACTTACTTCCATGATTTGTCTATTTTCTCAATATTTTGATGTTTAAATTTCATGTTCAAGTTTTTGATTTCAAATATTTATGGATTGTTTTATGTTCTCTATGTTTTCCCTTACTGTGCATTTGAGCTCACCCTTTTTATTTTTTCTTTTCCCCAGGATATAAAGAATGGTTTTAGGTATGAAAAAATGGAAGATCTTTATGGGAGATGTTGAGGATCTTTCACTAAGATTAAAATATTATGTTCCAAGTTTCCGAAGGCACTAAACTATTACGGTCCTTTGGTGTCTGTTTGTGTTATGTATTATGTATTTCACAAAATGAATGTAATTTCCATGTACGTCCAGCTTTGGGTCTCTTCATTAATGATCTAGAAAACAATGAAGGATTTTCGGAATAATCCGGGTTTTTCATTGATGCTCTGGTGGGTGATGACTAAAAACTCCATCGAAAACCAAATAATGGATCATGGAGAGACAAGTGATCAATGATTATTTCTTCCACACATCAAAAAGTTAATCACCAATAAAAGAGTTAGTCAATTAGGTTTTTTCTTTGTTCCTGAGTTACCCCATTTTTCATTCTAAAACAATGATAGTGGATAAAACCACAAACATGTTAATTCTTGGATAACATATTCTTAATGGAGGGTAGTATTTTCTTTGGATTTCATTAGAGTTAAATTTTTATTCATCTTCAGTCATTTTCACCATGTTTTTGAACCTCTAATATGTAGGGTGTAGTTCAACATGAACATGGACCGAGCCCTCAACCGTGTTCATTTTTTGTGTGTTCGTTTGCGATGCATTTTTAAAATGGTGGAAACGATATTTTGAGGTCGTATCAGAATAGGTGACATATCATAGTGGTAATAGGCATAGATTTTGGGAATAATGGTCCAACGATGTGGACCTGGTGGTCTGTGGAATGCTCGGTCGACACGCCGATGCAGGGTGTAGAGGCCCACCACAGTGTGGCAGAATCCACTGGTGGGTGTTCGTGGACAATCATCCATGTCCAAGGAACCACCAATGTGGAAAATAAACCAGTTAATGTGGTGGAAGAATCTCTATAGGGAACCATGGTGTAGTAGGGAGAACACATCATCTGGTCACGTCCTACAATGACAAGAGTTTATCCACCAAGGAAGGTATGATAGGGGGCAAGCCTCCCAAGTGGGATGGGTTGGGTAGGACCCTTGTCGAGCGAAATCTAGGGTGGGTCAGTTTTATAGGGTCACACCATAATCATACCATATTATCCCCATTTTTGGAATATGATTATAGCTATCAAACAAGTCCTTTGATTGGTGAGACACTTCCATCGTTGGATCCTTTGAGATGAGGCGGTTATTTTTAATTGATCTAATGAGACTTTATTGGAAGAATAAATATTATTATTGTATTTAAGAGTATATTCTCTCAGAATCAAGAACAATTTGTGGTCGAATCATGCAATTGGATGAGACTCGAAAACTAGTGTCCCTGTGTGAATCAACTCCTACTGACCCTATATGGATCTGCGCATACAAACCAATTTTGGATATACTCTTAGAGTCTTTTTTTGTATAAAACCCTAGTTACCTTGTGTGGATTAGTTCCTAGCGACCCTGTGTGGATCAACTCCTAACAATCCTATGTGGATCATCTCCCAGTGACCTTGTGTGGATCATCTCCTAGCCACCCTGTGTGGACAAACTCCTAGAGACCCTATGTGGATCAGCTCCTAGAGACCATGTGTGGATCATCTCCTATAGACCCTATTTGGATCACCCACTAGTAGCTCTTTGTGACCAATAGACCCAAAATACCCATCTGGTGTGAGTATCTCAATATTCCACGGTTTTTAGTGATAATAATGATAGTTTTTCTTTCCGTACTATTGATTATACATGTGTTACAAGCCTTGTTTCATGATCATGATTCATTATTAGCTTTGTGAATTTCATTTTCAACTTTCATTGTGTTTGGGGACCCTAATAAGTATTATTTTATCTCACCCCTATGGGACGGTTCGTGACAAACACATAACACAATTTTGAGGGTTTTACATTTTAAAAACTGGTTTTATCATTACGAAAAAACGAATAATTTAAAATGTAATTTCTATAGCTCTGGTGATTCTATTTTAAAAAACTAACATACATGGTAATAATCCGAATGAAAAATTTAATTTATCTAAATCAAATTGTTTTTAGTAAATAATATCGTTATTATTTTATTTACCACAAATGAAGGGTAAATCAGGTAAATAAGTGTAAAAATAATATTAAAATAATATATAACAACCATAACACTTGTCCTGGTATTATTGAATTATCTATGGTGGACCAAGAAAATAATTGGGATGATATTTTGGCCTTTATTAACCACTTGTGTGTGATAATGACATTTATAAAATTTAATTTTAAAATAAATGGAAAAAATAAAAAATATGACTCTTATTACTAAAAAAATTGATTTATTGGGTTATGTATGTGATAACATCGATAGAAAGTTTTAATGTGAAAGATAAAAAGATTTCCAATATTAGGGTAATTTATTTATAATTTTTCGAAATTAAATAAATAAATTTTACTATGAATTAATGTTGATGCAGAAATATACTTATTAATGAAACAATTAAATATATAAATTATAAATATATGAAAAATATTTTTTAAATTAATTTATGCCAAACATAAATTTATTATATATTATTGATATGACGGTGATGATTTAATTTTTTTGGATCGGACATGTCTTTAAAATATAATATTTTGTGAAATCAAATAATGATTAATGTCAATATTTATATGATTGGTATTTTTAAATTATAAAATATTCAATTAAATGATATTAAATTCATAAATATGATTTGGAAAAAATGGTAGGATAAGTTAAAATGTGTCATCAATAGACAATTTATGATTTGTTTTACATGTTATAGATATTACATTAACACACAAATTATAAATAACATTATTTCACTATAAAATTAAAAAAGGAAAAATAATTGTTAAACAAAAAAATATATGGATATAAAAATACTAAAAAGATGTATAAATTTAATTTAATTTTTAAATTGAACTTAAACATCTTATCATAGACTTAAATTATATCAGGACCATTGGGAAGTGAATTTTAATTTATATTACCTTAATATTTTATGATCTCCAAATGGTACTCATTCCCTCCACTATAAAAAGATACCTACTCTTCTATAAAAATAACACATGTAATGCCTTTTGGATATTATAAGATCTAACAATATATTTACGAGAATTCGTCCCCACAATCTTATGTCCTTATTTTTGGTAACCCACCATCGGCATAGGTGAAAAGTTTATCTTAAAATTTTTCAACCAAATTATATGTATCATTTTTTAAGTGTTTTTGTTTCATTTCTTCTTCCACAACTAATAAATATTATTATTAAAATGTAAAATAAAAAATAAAATATATTAAATATAATGATATGTTATTATTTTAATATCATCCCTTTAATCCATCTCTACATCCATAATATGGAAAGGAATTAACCAGTCATGCGTATTTATTAATTATCTCCTCTACAAACCGATGAGGTTTATTTTCCATTTCCACCTTCCAAGACCGGTTATAATGATAAAATTAATAGTCATATTACATATTAATGATATATTTATCAGTTTAAATTCATAATATTTCAATTATGTTGTTACCTTACTTAGACAAAAAACAATAACATACTTCTTGAGTATGTGTGAACTATCACCTCCATGATGCGATGTGAATCATTTTTATTTAACAAATCAGTAGTGTGCTATAAATAAATATATTTAAATTATATTTATGGTTTTAATAATATTATGATTATTCTGGAATTATGAAATAATAAATAAATTTTTTCTATAATTATCAATGAATAATGAAAATGTTAGTCATGGTTACATATGACCTACCATCAACATGAATACAACATTGTTTATTTTTCATAACCATAAATAATGATTTGATATAAAATCAATGATTAATTTGTAAGAGTTATGATTATTTTCGGAATACTGTTCTTTGTATTATAGACATATGATCACATGGACTATTGACATCAAAACCACACACATTTTGGACTCAATTACTGAATGTTGAATAAACATCCGATATGAACATAAATAATTATTTAATTTGTATAACATGGTAATAAGTGATATTAAATGAAAAAATTAAATATAATAGGTTATTAAAGAAATAATAAATTAACCAATATATATTATTCAAGAATATAACGATTGTATGGAATGAGTCGGACTCTAGGTATGAGACTTCTTCTTAATATCCCTTCATTAAGGGATATTTTTATAACAAAAAACTCCTTATTTTATATGGTGTATACATAACCCATTTGAAATTTAATTTAATAAATAGTTTTCCAATGGAATATTTTACTTTGAATTGTTATACATAATGAAAAATTAATGTCTATTTTTGATTCACTTGGCGTCAATGAAATTTTTAGTACCATAACCATTATTTGATATTTTTATTCCTCTACAATCCCTAATTTTTTTATAAGAAAAAAATACCATATTCTTTATTTTGGTATATTAGTATTGAAATGGTTTTTATAATGGGTTGATTATATAAATATCTTGAAATTATATATTATGATTGCAATGTGGATTTTTTTCCATTATACATGTTCTATTCGTAATAATATTGTTATGATTTTTGGGAATTGTTTATGAATACTAATAGTTCTAGGATAAATCAATGTTGGGAGAGCCCTTGATAGATCTATAATACAGTGGGTAATGAGATGAAGTTAAACAATAAGTTTTTTGTAAGATATTTTGTGAATATACCGTTATGGGAACTCCAAATGTAACAATCAATGTTAATCCATATGTATCCTTGAAAGCTACAATGTATGTATGATATGTATTCAACATGTATCCATTATTATTTATGATTTCTATAATGTATTTTTGGATTATTATGATTTCATGAGTTCATAAATTTGCATGGATTTATGATTTCATTATTTATTTCATATCCCTTACTATGATTTGTCTACTAATCCATTGTTTTTGAAATGTTTTCACATGGTATTAGGATATTTAAGTAAAATAAAGATGTCAATTAGAAATTTATCAAAAAAATAATTTATACTTTTATTATATTTATGTTTTCTATGAAATTTATATTATTGTTGTGGAATCCAAGTTATATAAATTTGAGTTATTATGTATTATTTTTGTCCAAATTCTATAGAAATATAATCCTAAAAATATCCTTAAAGAGAATTATGATCTTAAAACAAGAGTATGAAATATTAAAGTTTGAGGCCTTGTAGTTGGTATCAATTGGATGATTAAATATATTATGGGGTTATAATAATAAAAATAGAATATCCATAAATGATTTTTACTTGATGGTAAAATTGAAATGATATTACTTTTGAATATAATCATTTTTCTTAGTCCATGATATGTTATTTTTGATTGGATTTCCACATCTGATACAAGGAAGCTATGTTTGGATGACATTAAGAGGAAAACAACCATCTAAATCAAAAACCAGATATGTCTGGAATGTGTACTAAATAGTTTATTGTAGTGATGGGGTAGTTTACTCCATCAATAAATGGTGGTTGTATCCATGCACGAGATCATCCATATCAACCATAGAGAAACATGTCAGTAGTGGAGGATTTAATAAGGAAACCTCCTATATCATTCAGAGGATTATATGACCCTGTGCTTGCCAAAGGGTGTATTAAAGAACTGTAATTGACATTCAATGACATGGGGTGTTTAGAAAATCAAATGATTAGTCTGATTGTTTACCACAATGAAGGTAAAGTCGATCAGTGCAGGTTCATGGTAAAGAATTCTAGGGGCATTGAAGATATTGGTTTTCATGACAAGTATGAATTCAAAGACATGATTCTTGAGAAATATATATCAAAGTTTTTTTGGCTTATTATGGAAATATAGTTCCTAGAAATGTAAATTGATAGGGAATCAGTGTCATCATACGAAGAAAAATTCACACGTTTTTCATTGGTAAACTAAAATTTTCATTTAAGTTAATTTTATTAAAATTAATCATTATTTTTCATGACTAAATAGAAATTATAAAAAGTAGTTGGATTCTTGTTCATTAAAATGTTACAGAATACATGTTTGATGTGCGATGTAGGTGGAAATAGAGATTTCAGATGATTTGGTTTCCTTTAAAAAAAATAAGTGGACAATATGGCAGGAGAAATGGAATAATTCATCAAAGATGAAATATTACAAGAAATTTTTTTTTACAGTTTGTGAATATTGTGATAAAAATCACACTGGGGAATTCTTTTTTAATTATGGTATATGTGTATGAATTGGTAAAATGGGATATATGTCTCATAATTTCACTAAACAAGATTAGGGTAGTGGTATGTCTAAATATATTTTACAGTCAGTATAATGATTTAAGTGCAATGATATGGGCCATTATTCAAATTAGTGTATTAAAAATAACATAAATAATGGGAAGCAACCATATTATTATAAAATTAGTGGGGTCAAATCCATTCCAAAAACATTAGTAGATGTTGGTCCATCAAATTATATCGTTTCTAGTACACTGCTTTTTATTTAAATTATGTAAATGTGTATTTTGATTTAGGGTCTACACATTTATTCATTTCTGATAACATTTCTGGTAAAATAGAAATTCTAATTGAATAAATCAATCCATAACTTATTGTAAATACACAACAGGGAAATAATGATCAAGTAATAGTTTATAAAAATATTCTCTTCCTTATTGGTGGAATAAATATTCCAAAAAACCAAATATTCTTTTCTCTAGTAGAGTTTGGTGATATTATGGGTACAAATATGCTTTATATTCATCATTTTAGGAATTACTATAATGATAAAACTGTTTCTTTCCACAAAGAAATTTAGTTTGTGTATATGAATTAACCCTTAACCATGATTAAATATCATGAATCTGAGAAACAACTAATATATTGAAATGAATTCTTCCTAGATCATATTGTCGATGACAAATTAATATTTTGGATGAATTACGTGATAGCGGTAAATTAGTATCATGATGATTTTCCTATAGAGTTTCCTGGTACTATAACTAACCAGGATGTTGAATTTACATTTGAATTAGTTCCTAATGAAAATCTATTTTCAAAACCCCAATATCAAATGTCTAAAATATGACTTTTGGAGTTTTATAAGTAAGTGCATGAGTTTTTATATAACATTTTAATTCATCATATCAAATCACAATGGGGTGATTCTCTATTGTTTATTAAATACAATGTTGGTACAATGATACTTTTCATTGATTATTGAGACTTGATTAACATCCCTATTAAGAAAAATTACCCTTTTCCTCATATCAATGATTTTTTTATCATATCTAGTGAGCTATATATTTTTCAGATGTTTCCATCATGTCGGGGTACCATCAGTTGAAAGTAAAGAAAGCTGACTTTTGAAACAGTGTGTTTTGTACTAGATATGGCCCTTATGAATTTGTAGTTATTTCAATTTAGTTTACTAATTCAAAAATTATATTCATGGATTATTTGAATAAAATATTATATTTGTTTTTGGATATGATTTTTGTTGTATATATTGATGTAATTTCACTATATTATAAATGTAATGAGGAGTATGATTTTTTTGTGGTTTGTATTACAAACCATAAAATAAAAATGATTATATGATAAATTAAATAAGTGTGAGTTTTTGTTAGAAAAAATTTCTTTACATTGTCAAATTATTTCTAATGATTTCATAAATATTTATCCTATAAAAACTAATGATGTTTTATAATGTTCACAACCCAAAAATATAACAACAATTCATAGTTTTCTAGGATTAAAAGGACATTACAAGTGTTTTTTTGAAATAAAAATCATGAATATCAGACCCACTAAATAATTTAACCTCTAATGGTTTTATGATGATGTTAAAAATTTTATTTCATTATTATTTTCAGGAATTGAAAAAAATATTGGTGAATGCTACAGTTTTGTAATTTCCTTCTAGGAATGGTGAATTAATTATCTATTTTGATTCTTAATTGAATTTAATTGGTTGTGTACTATTTCATAATGATTTTTTAATTGAATATTCTTTACATCAATTGAAATCTAATTAATTAAATTACTCTATTCATGATTTGTATTTAGCTTCTTCTGTTTTTTTATCAGAATTTAGAGGCATCTTTTTATGGAATAAAATTTTAAATATATACTAATCAAAATAATCTGTAGTATATAATCACTCATAATTAATTGATCATATGACTGATATTATGGATGAAACTAATAATTTATTATTATATCATAGTTCATTACCATATTGGAAAATTAAGTAAAGTAGATTATTGTTTGAGTTAGAACCATAATTCTACAGTAACCATAATATGTTTAGATTGTGATGCTTTGGTTAATGATTCGATGATATTTGGCATAGAATTTTTTGGTGTTGGAAATAAATATATTTTTAGAGGAGGAAATTATGTCATATCTATCATTAAAAATTATGAATGTTCAGAAAGAAGATATTGAGTTGATGAAAAGGGTAAAATTGGTTCAGAAGGGTATGTTTCCAGAACTTGACAGTGGAATATATTTTGTTTTGAGAGTTTTGAATAGGTTATGGGTGACTTTTCATTCACAATTGAAGAATGAATCATATATAGAGATCATAGTTCACTTTTTTGAGTTCATATCCATAGTAATACAATGAAGATTGACCATTGAGAGTATTATTGGTGGGATGGAATAAATAGAGACATTTCTGACATTATAGTAAAGTGTTTTACGTGTCAACAAGGGAAAGAATAACCATAGTTTCCAAAAGGGATTTATCACCCTTTTCCATTAGTAGATTGGAATGGGGAAATATATCTATGTGAGTTTTCATGTGATTACAAAAGGATTCTCGAGATTACAATGAAATTAATATTATTGTTGATAGATTGACTAAATCATATCATTTTCATCATATTCATTATACACTCTATCTATATCAGATTTCTCAGACGTATCTTAAAGATATATTTATGTTACATAGACTTCCACTATCAATTGTAAAAAATTGTGATCCCATGTTCACATCTATCTTTTCGAAGGGACTTAATATGTCATTATGAACTGAATTAAATTTCACTACAACCTTTCTAACTAAATTAGATGTGGAATATAAATGAAAAATTCCAAACTCATTGGATATGATACGTACATTTTAAATGGGTTACTAGGGATCTTGGGATCAAAATCATTATTTGATTTAGTTTTCCAATAATATATGTTTTAAATTTGAGTATATATATTTATCCATTGGAAGAATTATGTGGAAAGTAGTTCCAAAAACTATATTTTTTGTAACGAGATAGTTAAAATGAATTTGAAGGGACCAGAATTGGAATAGATGGCAGAAATATAAAAGTTGATTCAGTGACATGTGAGGACATCTAATTGTGGGCCAAAAGGTTTTGTGGATAACTTAATGGTGGATCATTCATTCGAGGTTAGTGATCATGCCTCTCTAAATGTTTCACATTGGAAAAGTGTGATATATTTTGGTCAGAATGGGACACTGAGTCCATTTGTTCATTGGACCTTATTTAATTCTAGAGAAATTTTTCACAGTTCTATAATGGGTGGATTTACCTCTGAATTTTTCCTAGTTACATCAATATTTTTCATGTTTCAATGTTGAGATTGTATTTGTCAGATCCATCTCACGATTGGAGTCCAAAAATAGTTTAGAAGGAAAAGAATCTTTCTAATGAGGAACCACCAATCAAGATTCTTGACCATTGAGAGAAAGTGTTGTGGAATTAGCTGATTTATATGGTTTAGATTATATATAAAACCCATATAATTTTATACAAAATGTAGGAATATGAAAAATCTGTAAGGGAGAACCCCCGCCCCCACTTAATTGAAAAGTGAATAAAATTGCGACTATGAAATTTCAAAAAGGGGGAAGGATTTAAAATTCCATGTAATTATAAAATTTGAGATTATTTATATCTACTAATAATTATAAATTTTATATTAATTTTATATAAAAGTTGACTCTATGTATGATTGAGTACTTGACATGCAATAATGAGTTTCTCTGAAATATTATGTATCACACAAGACTGAGTTATAAAGAAAAATAATACATTATCAATATTAATATTTTAATTGGTAGTTATATTGTAGCCATTTTATTCTCTTGAATGAAAATATATATCTATATTATTTTTGCACATATTTATTAATTGTGTTTAAATTCATCTAATAAAATTTTAATGTCTTATAATAAGAATAAATTAACTTTTATACATTATATATTATAATATTTTTATAATTTTAGTTGTAGGTCCATTAGATGAAGAACCCTTTTTTAAATCTAGTTTTTTATATGTTCAAATTGAAAAAATAAACATATTATCTATAATCAAGGAATATATATTTAATTTGGATTAAATTCCCATATTATTATGAAAAAATAATTATTTTAATCAATAGTTAAAAAATACAACATTTTAAATTAAAACTGCATTTAGTCTAATTTATTTGAATTCATATATTATCATTTAAGATATTTTTTTTATAAAATTATATTATTTTATAATCATTTAGTATAATGTTAGCTAATTTAAGTAATTTTGCATTGAATTTTGATATATAAAGCTGTCATTATTTTTATTTGTTTTACTTCTTAAAAACTCCACATCTCATTCTGACAATGGGAATAATAAAAAAATATTTCTTCTACATATTTTAATAGTATTTTTGAAAAATAAATTCCTGATTGTAATCAGTATGAACAATTTGGATAAATAAGATAAAAATAATTTTTCGTGAATATCAAATTAAGTATTTTATATACCTTGGTTAATGGTTAAATCATGTAAATATAGGTTATAATAATTTAATAATAATCTAAAACATCCCTAAAACTTATCATAATTTATTTGATGATTTAAGGCCGACCTATACAACCCCTAGGACTAAATTTGGCCTTTGGAAGACACTTTCCTGTGATAATTTCATTTAAAACATTTATTTTTAAAGTAACAGAAACAATATCATAAAAAAGAATCTTTTTAAAAAAACTATTTAAATTTGGGGAAATATAATTTATATATTTAAATATAAATAGTCATTATAATGCTATTAATTTTACATATATATTTTATTTTATTTATACTTTTAAGACATTATAAAATTAAATTTAATTATTACCCAATAATGATGAAATAACATATTTTTTAATGAATGAATCAAATGAAAGATATTATAAATATTATAATCAATACTATTTGACATTATTTATTCCATACGTAAATTATTTTTATTATATTGACATTTTAATGATGAATTAAGTGAGTTGTGTCAAAATTATCTTCTTATAACGATATTCTACAAATAAAACCAATTAATACTGTAAAAATTGACACTATAGGTAGTTTTTAAAATATAAAATATTATATTAAATGATATTTAATTACAAAATTCTAATATTCATTAAAATGTTTAGTATGTGTACAAATATTTAATTAATGTAACATTATTGTGTCATTGTAATTGTTATGGTAATTAAATTAACCTAAAAATTGTAAATAAATAATATTAGTGTAAGTTGAAAATATTTAAAATAATGGTTATACAAAAAAGGTATGGATTAATAATTATTAATAACATTAATAATTTTAATTGAATAATTTTTATTCCATAAAAAATCATCATATCATCAAAATAATTTTTTGGACCCTTTTGAAATGAAATATTATTTAAATTAATTTAATATTTTAATTGTTTCAAACGGTACCCCTCCCTACTGCTATAAAAAGGAATCCACTCTTCTCTAATACTCAATCGTCGAAATTTTTTTATATTTGAAATTTTATAACCAAAAACCTTTCTATATTCACTACCCACGTTCTAGAGGCCTTAATTTTTGCAAAACAACTCACCTTAGAGGTGTTGTGGGGTTCATAATAGATGCGCAACTCTTGAAGATGTATCATTTTTAAAGTGCTTATGATTTATTCCTTCCTCCACTTCATCTAAATATTATTATTCCTACATGAAACAAAAAATATATTTTCATCAATATAATATAATTATGTTTTTTTAGTTTCATCCACTAAATCCATCTCTACATTCATCTAATAGGATATGAATTATTCATTCCTAAGTATGTGTGAATTATCACCTCCATGATCCAATTTATTACATTTTCTGTTACCATCAATTAAGATTTCTTATATTGATAGAATTAATATTCATATATAATATTAATGATTTATTTATTATTTCAAAAGAATAATATTATAATTATTTTCATATCTTACATTCTCATAAAAATAATAACATCGTTCTTGCGTCCATGTGAAGTATCATCTCCACGAAGTGATATGAATTGTTTTTATTCTCCCCAACACTATTATGGTATATATTGACATATATAAATTATTATTATGAAGTTAATAATATTATAATAATATTCGAGTGATAAAATAATAATTACCTTATTTTTATACTTATCAATTATAAATTAAAACGCTACTCATACGTACATATGACTTACCATCTCCATGAATATAACGTTGTTCATTATTCATAACCATAAATAATGTTTTTATTTTTAAAAATTATTTATTTATAATTTTATTATTATTTTAGCTATACTATTATGGATATGATGAATTTATGACCACATGGACTAGGGATATCAAAACAAAATTCATATTCGAATCAAGTACCGAATAATGGCAAAATGGCCAATATGAACATAAATAATTATATATTTTTTATAACATTGTAATAAGTGACATAAAAGGAATAATAAACATAATTTATTTCATGAAATTTTAAATTAACATATTTTTATCATTTAGGAATACAATGATTGTACGTGATGGGTCAGACTCAAGGTAAAGTACATCATTTCATTATCTTTTCATTGCGCCATATTTTTATAATTTACACCACCTTATATTATAAAACTTATAATTAAACCCCTTTTCATTTTATTTCATACAAATAATTTCAATATTTATCTATTTAATTGAATCGTTATACTAAATGAGAAAAGGAAAGTATTTTTAAATTAATAGAGACAACAGAATTTCAGTCATCTTGACCATTATTTGACAAATGGATTTCTCAATAAGTCATAATGTATTAAAAGAAAAAAATTTCATATTCGATTTTATAGTATTTTTGTTTTAAAAATGAATTTTAGGATGGATTGATTATATCAAAATATTGGAATGATATTTTATGATATTAATTTGGAAATTTTTTGTTTTATATATGCATGTTTTATGTATTATGATTATCTTACTATTCATGGGAAAATTTTAAGAATTAAGGTTTTTTCAAGATAAAACATGGGGTGGTGATCCTGTTATAGCTCTTATATAAATTTGGTAAAGAGACAAATTTAAATAATAAGGTTTATCTTTTGAGTTTTTGGGAATATAATATGACGAGTATTTGAAATGTAAACATGAAGGTTACTAAATATATAGCTATGAAATATCGAATGTATATATGTTACGGATGCCACAAGTTTCTTTTATGATTTCTTATTTCTAGGATATTTTTCATTATTCTAATGATTTCATTGGTTTATAAATATTCATGAAATACTATTTTCATTCTTTATTTTATATCCACTACTGTGATTTTTGTGCCCATCCAATGTTTTTGAAATGTTTTCATAGGGTATAATAGAGCTTAATATAGAGGAAGATTTCAAGAATATTGGTATCAATAAAAGGAAACCATTTTTGATTTCAAAAGTTTTATATTGTGGAAGAAGTGGATACTATATTTTCTGTATCCAAATCATATAAATTTTAGAAATTATATATTATTTATGTCCTAATTCTATAAATAAATAAACCTTAAAAAACTATCAATTTTAATTATTGAATTAACTCAATATTATTCAATGTTTAATGAAGTGGACTTAGATTTGGTATCAATGTTAGGTTTAACTTAATTTTTGAGTTATGATATTTTTAATAGAATATCAATAAATGATTTTTTCATTATGGAAAATTTTAAATTATAAATAATTTGAATATTATTATGTTTCTTCATCAATTATGTGTTATTTCTGAATGGGTTTCCATATGTGAAAAAAGGCAATTATGTATTCATGACATCAAGAGGAAAAAATCCAGGTGAATCAAAAACCTTAGATTTTTGGAATTAGAACTCAACAATTTTGTTGCTGGGTAGGCACAATTGGAATTGGATAAAAATGTTGATGGTATCCATGCATGAGATCTTCTAGATCATCCATAGAGTAACAGGTCAGTAGTGGGGCACTTCATGAGGAAAAATTCTTCATCATTCATAGGATCATCAGAAACTATGCTAATTGATCGGTGGATTAATGCACTGGAAAATATTTTTGTTATCCTGGGGTGTTTAGAAAATCAAAAGGTTGGTCTATTTTTTCATTTTGAATATGAAGCTGGACATTGGTGATCTATTGTTTATTATATCAATGAATGTGATGAAATTGATTCTCTTGATTTGGATTAATTGAAATGATTTTTTTTTTGAGAAATTGCATCCTATGGTGGTTCAACATAAGATGGTAATACAATTGTTAGAATTGAGGGATAATAAGGATTTGGTAGCTGCGTATAATGATAAATTCACATGGATAGTAGAGAATTATTAAAATTTCAACCACGATCTTTATAGTAAAATAAGACATTTTTTCATAGGATTAAAACCAATTTATTTAAGGGAGTTGTATTCTAATGAGTTCATAAATTAGTAAAAAAATTGTTCAATGTGTAGAGAAGTTGGAAATACTGATTTATGATGATCTTGTGTTCTTTGAAAAATAGAATAATAATAAGATAAGGTCAGAAGAGAAATTAAATAATTCATCAAAAAAGTTTTATGGTATAATAAATAATATTATAGGTTTCGAAATTTTAGGATAATGGTGCACTCAGGGATGCCTTATGACTTCTGGTACGTACTTCTAATCTGGTAAAATAGTGGATAATTCTTGTAATTTCACTAAAATATATAATGGTTATGTTATAAAAAAATATGATTTTTAGTATGAAAAATATATTAACTAAAATGAGACTTTTCATTATTCAATCATGTGTCCGACGATGAACCAATATATGGGAAGTAACCAATCTATAAGAAAAAACTTATATTGATGTAATTTGAAACTACTTCTATATATATTGGTATATTAAATGTTTTGGTATCAGGTACATTATTTTTTATTCAATGTATGACCATGGTTTTTTTAATTCACGGTCTACACATTCAATCATTTCTGAGATGTTTTTTGGAAATTAGAAATTCAACCTCATAAAATGAATCAAGAACGTTTGGAAAAAAATGGGGGGAAATATTGAGGAATAATAAAGTTATAGGAGTCTTGTAGTCTTTTTCTTTGGATGGAATATACCTGTATAAATTATTTGTTTCCCCTATAATAGTTTTATTTCATTCTATGTATGGACTGAATTTCTATTTATCATTCAATAATTTTCTATTGAGCTAAAAAGTTTTATTCAAAAACAACCTCTCTGTTTTCTATGAATTAACACCGACCTCAGATAACATATTAGGAAGATGAAAATATACTAAAATATGTAAATGAATAGATCCTTGGACAAATTGATGAAATTAAATGAATTTTTCAGATTAATTATGTGTAAGTAGTAAATGAGTATCATGTTTTTTTTCGAAATATTACCCGTGTAATATACCAAATTAGGATGTTGAATTTACAATTAAATTAGTTTATAATGATAAAAAAACATTAAAACACCCTTGTAGAATGGATGAAATTAATCTTCTATAGTTAATGAAATAATTGCCTAATTTATTAGATAATGGTTTCATTTGACCTAACACATAACTAGGGGATGGTCCTATCTTTTAAAAAATTTGGATCAGTAAAACCATGCCTTGATTATAAATCCTTGAATAACATATTTTTTAAGAGAAATTATAATTTTACTCATATCGATGATTTGTTTGATCGTATCTAGGGATCTCAATATTTTTGGATGGTTAACATGAGGTCGAGGTAGCATAAGTCAAATTTAAAGTAACCTAGTATTTTGAAGAACATGTTTCATCCATGAAATTGAGATTATGAATATTATATTATTATGTTTGAATTGACAAATTCATATACTGCATTCAAGGAATTTAGGAATAGAATAATCCATGAATTCTTGAATATGATTGTGGTTGTGTTTATTGATGATATTTTAGTAAATTTTAAAAGTATTGAAGAGTATGAAAATTATTTAATGATTGTCAGGAAAAAATTTAATGAAAATATATTGTATGGGAAATTTAGTATGTGTGAGTTTAGGATACAAAAAATTTCATTCCTTGGAAATAATTTTTTTAAATATGACATAACTGTTGATCCTCCAAAAAAAACTGCTATAGAATGGCCATGACCCAAAAATATAATTATGATTCATAGTTTTTGAGGTTTAATAGGCTATTACCAGAGGCTTGATGAAAATTTTCCAATGTTATTATTCCAACTAGCAATGTCAACTCAAAAAGGTGTTAAGTTCATCTAGAAAAAATAATACAGTGACTGATTTCCAAAATAGAATTTCTGATTTCTAAATCCTCTATTTTGGCCATAACCTTCTAAGAATGGTTAATTTATTATAAATAGTGATAGTTAATTTAATGAAATTGGAATTATTCTAAATGTATAATTAACATGTATTTTATTATTCTTCACATAAATTGAAAAATAATTAGTTAAATTACCCAACACATGATTTTGAATTAGTTTCTGTAGTTTTTACATTAATTATTTGGAGGCTTCTTTTTTTATGGAGTAAAATGTGAAATATATAATGATCAAAAAAATTTAACAATATATTCAAAAATAATAATTTGATCATGATACATAGAAGATGGTTATAACTAATCAAGGATTATGATTTGATGATTCATTACCATCAGGGAAAAGAAAATATAGTCGATGATACATTGATTAAAAAAATTTCTTATACATTAACCATTCTACGTTTGGAATGTGACTCATTTGATAATTATTTCATAGATTTTGGCTTTGAGGATATTTATGAAGGAAATTAATTTATTTTTTAAGGTTGTAGTGAAATTATATCTATCAGAAATAATTAGGAATGTACAAAATGAACAATGTGAGTTACAAAAAAAGGTGGAATGTGTTCAAATGTTTATGATACTATAATTTATCATTGTTAAATATTGTGTTTTGAGATTTGAGAAGTTGTTATATGTTTCTTGAAATTCATAAGTGATGAAATAGTTTTTAGGTGAATCTAACATTTCTCAATTTCCATTTCATCATTGTATTACTAAGATTAACCATGAACATTGAGAGTATTATATCTGGGATCGAATAAAAATATATATTAATGACTCTAAAATGAAGATTTTGATATTCCAAAACATTAATGAAAAATTTTTGCAACCAAAAGGGATGATTCAACCATTTCCCTTTTAGAGAGGAAATGAGAAAATATAACAGTTGATTTTATTGTGGGATTAATTAGATGGGCAGTCATAATGAATAATTCAGAAAATATATGATATGATATGTGCATGTTCAATGTATTACCAGGGTCGTTGGGATCATCACCATTCACTGGGTGATTTTTCATTTTATAACAGTTTTCATTCCATTATACAGATGTAACCATTTGTTGGATTATAAGGAAAGCATTGTTGAAATCAATATTTTAGGGATGAAGTATCTAAACGAATGATTATAGGACCTGAATTAGTTGATGATAATACAGAAAAAGTAATTTAATTCACGAATTCATTAGGAAATAATAAAGAATATAGAAGTGTTTTGTAGATAACCAGTGGATGGATCTTTCATTTGAGGTAGGTGATCATGTCTTTCTTAATGATTATCCATGGAAATGTGGGATATGTTTTGTTATGAAGGGAATGGTGAGTACATGGTTCTTTGGACCTTATGAAATCCATGAAATGGTAGTATCAATTTATTACTGAGTCTATTTACCTATGATTTTAACCCATGTACAATCTTTTTTCATGTTTTGATATTGAGAATGTATTTTTTGAATCCATATCATGTTTTGTGTTTATAAGTAGTTGATTTTAAATAGAGTCTTTATTATGTGGATCAATTAGTCCATATTATTGACCATAAAGAGAACGTGATGACGAATAAGAAGATTTATCATGTTTTGGTTATAGGGAAAAATCATATGGTTGATGACGTATCATGGGAATCAGAAAATTCTATGAGGGAGAAATACACTCAGTTATTTGATAAGTGAATAAAATTTTAATGAACCAATTTCCAAAAGAGGAGAATGATATAATAATGTAGGTAATTATAAAATGAAAATTTTTTATATCTATTGATATTCATAAATTAAAATTTTATTTTAATTAAATGGGGATGTTATGTATGATAGCGTACTATACACAAAAAAGAGGTATCTCCAAAATTATATGTTTCATACAAGAATGGGTCACATGGAAAATTAATACATTTTTGGTATTATTATTTTATGTGGTAGTTATCACATATTCATTGTATCAGTTGGAATGAACAGAACTAACTATATTATTTTTACACATGTTTAATAAATAATTTTACACTTATCTAATATATATTAGTGGCTTAAAATGAGAATAAATTCAATTTTAATCATAAAATACTCTAAAATTTTTAAATAGTAGTTTTCCACCTTTTGATGGAGAACAAGTTTTAAGTATACATTTTTAATATTTTAATGTTCTATTTGAAATAATAAACTAATTCTTTGAATGTGGAATGCCAAAATTTATTTAGGATTAAATTTTGGTATGTTTTGGATGAAATTCACAAATATTGAATACTGAAACAATACCGTATTTTAATTCCAAAAGCCTTCTCATCTAATTTATTTATATTTGTAGATTATAATTTGAATTAGTTTTAATTTATAATTGGATTTTTTTTAAATAATTTAACCCAATGTGGGTCATTGGAAGTAATATCTCATTGAAATTTTTTATAAATACATGTCAATCTTTTGATGGTTTTAACAGTTTAAAAACACAGTTTTTCAATCCAAAAATCGGATTAATGTAAAATTTAATTTTTCCACATCATTGAATTGAATTTTAAAAAAACTATCATATATGGTTGTAATAAATATTCAAAAAGTGCATGAATAGGATCTAAATAATGTTTGGTTAATATTAGCTTCAGAATTATATTTACCACTATTAAATGTTAAACTTGTTAAATAAGTGTAAAAATAATATTATAATAATATAAAACTCACCTAACACATTTCGTAGTCTTATTTGATCAGTAATGGATGACCAAGAAAATCCTTGGGATAAAATTTTTACCATTGGAAGCCACTTGGGTTTGGTAATGATGTTTATAACATTTAATTTTAATGTATTGGACAAATATTATAAACATGACTATTTTTACTAAATAAATTTATTATTGGAATATATATCCGATCTATTAGACAATAAATAGACATTAAAAATATAAATATATTACCTACATCCTTTTTTGTATTAATTTTTTGTATAAATTAAATATATAAATTTAATTATGACCCAATGATGATGTAATAATAGACATACTAATGAAAAAAAATCAAATAACTGGTATTATAAATTTATAATAAACTATAGTTGACAAAATTTATGCCATCCATGAATTATCGTTTTATACTTTTTCCATGATGATGATAATTTACATTATTTTTTTCTAACATATCTTTTTTTTTGATATTTTAAAAATTCAACCAATGGATAGTGTCAAAAATGATACCATTGGTATTTTTAAAATATAAAATATTCAATTAAATGATATTAAATACCTAAAATACATAATTCAACAAAAATTTTAGGATATGAATAATTATTATATAAATTAATCTTTTTTGTTCATTTTAACATGATATGTTAATTGCAATAATCTAAACATATTAAATAACATAATATCACGATACGATTAAAAACAGTTAAATAATGGTTAAACCAAAAAGATAAGGATTAAAATATAATAAAATCATTAAGAATATTAATGGGATGATAAATAATCTACTCAAAATAATATTATCTTCAATGAAAATAAATTTTGGTATATTTGGAACAAAAGATTAATTTAAATTAATGTAATATTTTTTGACTTTCCATGGGTACCACACCTGTCTCATATAAAAAGGTACCCACTGTTATCTAATAAAAACACTTCAGAAGCCTTTTGGATTAGCCGATATCTACACAATAAACATCCTAGAATCCCTAACCCCCCATTCTTGAAGCCATAGTTTTGGCATAACACCCTCCATAGGGGTGTTAAATTGTTCATAAATGGTGATCCATCAGAGAAGAGGTATCGTTTTTAAGTGTTTTTGTTTTATTTATTCTTATAATTCCTCTAAATATTATTATTACAAGATTAAATAAAAACTACAGTATCCTATATACATTGATATGTTATTATGTAAATATAATTCCATAAATCCATATATTATCCATAAACTGTGAAAGGAAATAATTGTTCGTGTGTACCAGTTAATTTTCACATCCACAACCAATTTAGTTTGTTTTCCATTAATGTCTATCAATATTGGTTATAATGATGGAATTAACATTCAGATATGATACTAATGAAATATTTATCATTTTAATAGAGTAATATTTTAATTATGTTCTTTCCTTCCTTACATATAAAAACAATAATGACATTCATTCGTATGTGTGAACTATCACCTCCAATAATTGATGTGATTTGTTTTTATTCAGATTGAAACATGTAAGATTGATATTAGTATATATAAATTATTATTAAAATTTTAATAATATTATTAACATTATAGAATTTAAAAATAATAATTAAATTATTTATATAATGATCAATGAAAAATAAAAACGTTATCCATGTTTTCGTAATTCCAAAAATCACCATGAATATAATGTTGTCAATTTTCAGAATCATATTAATGGTTTGAATTAATAAAAATTAATAATGTATAATAGTTATTAATTTTTCATGAATGCTTTTATGGATATTATTGACTTATGAACTAATGTACTGGTGACATAAAAAAATTTATTTTTGACTCAACAATCGAATGTCGAAAAAATAACCGATATTAACATAAATAATGATGAAATTTTTACAACATGTTAATATGTGATATTAAACGAATAATAATCTTCAATAATGTTCTCAGGAAATTATAAAATTAAGCTAATTTTATTATTCTGGAACATAAACATTTTCAGTGATGGGTAAGACTCATGGTATGGGACTTCGTCTCAATCTACTTTCATTGAGGCATATTTTAGTGATATGCAACGCCTTATTTTTTATGGTGTATAATTTTACCATTTTACCAATAATTTTATTCAATGGTTTTCTAAATAAAATTTTCTTTGATTCATATTACTAAATTAAAAATGAAATATTTTTAACGTGCGATGTGACAATGACATTTCTAAAGATGTGGCCATTATTTGATATTTTGATTCCTCTACAAGTTGTAATGTTTTTAGAAGAAAAATAAATATCATATTCCCTTATTGGTATTTTTATTGAAGATGGTTTTTATAATGGATTTATAATGTAAATATCATGAAATGGTATCTTATGATTGTAATTTATAAATGTTATTTATCATTTATTAATGTTTTATTTGTTATGACTATGTTATGGTTCATGGGAATTCATTATATATACATGTGGTTCAATGATAATCCTATGAAGCATGTGATAGCTCTCCAATTCATTGGATATTGAGAAGGATTCAAACCATATGATTTATACTAAGATATTTTCGGAATATACTATGATGGGTATTCTAAATGTAACCTTGAAAGTTTCTCCCAATGTAGCTATGAAAGACACAATTTATATATGACATGGATCACACAAGTAACCTTTATGATTTATCATTTCTATGATGGTTTTCAGGAATCTTATGATTTCACGGTTTTATAAATATTCATGGGCTAAATATTATTTTCACATATTATAACCCTTAAATAAATTTTTCTATTTATCCAATGATTTT
Organism: Viscum album; assembly: GCA_963277665.1. Lineage (NCBI taxonomy): Eukaryota > Viridiplantae > Streptophyta > Magnoliopsida > Santalales > Viscaceae > Viscum > Viscum album. The sequence continues at coordinate 474,891,712 of OY728147.1, read as the reverse complement.
GAAATGATTTCACAAAGTATTAAGATGGTTAAGAGTGAAGAAGATGTCAAGATGGTTTCTGAAAAGAAAAATAAACCATTTTAACTATTTAATATTTTATACTATGGAATAAATGTAATCAATTTTAGTGGTATCCTATTAGAATAAACTTTATATTTTATGTTTTATTTTTTTCATAATTCACTAAAACAATAATACAGAAAAGACCATCAACGTTAATTCTTCACTTAAATCACAATTATGAAATGTTTAATGCTAGGGCCATATACATGGGCTTTTAAAATAAAAAATAATACGTATAGAAGATTTATTTGAGAAATAAAATTAACGATTGAATATCTATAAAAAAATCATTTAACAAAATTTTTAACTTTATGAACCTAATGTTTTTGATTTTCAGAAATTGTGGAAATGAAAAGGATGGATTTAGGGGCTGATTAGACTCTTCATTGGGTGAATGTAATATGGTATTTCTGTAAAAGTTTTATAATTTATATTTTATTTATATTAACTGTTTTTTTAACAAAAAGACTGTTATATATTTCTTATTGACCAATGCGTTTTTTTGTATATTATATGTGTTTGATTCATTCAGTTTGTAATGCCCCGACCCCAGTTACCTAGAGACAGTGCATTATTATATAATAATGGCATGATCACAAGAATAATCAAATCTCGAATGACCGATTTGTTTAGTAGCCCTGGTAACAGTAGATATATTAATAAAGTTTACATTACATTATAAAAAGAAAACTACAACAATATAGTCTCCATATTCCAAACTCTTATCCCCTCATATTATCCTTGAATGTAATTCATAAATTACTTCTTCACATCCTGGAAAAATAAAACATAGAAAAGGGGTGAGCTCAAATTCCCAGTAAGGATAACAATATAGCAGAAACCTTCATAAATAAGAATGTACATCTAAGGCAATGTATAACTAAACAAAATCCTTCTAAAGTTGAAATTCAACATAGAATGGAAAAAATAAAATGAAATAATTCCATTTACGTATTTACATTGATATTATACTAATTGAATAATCACATTCAATATCAATATCCACTTTCATAATGATGGAATGCGTAATTCCAGACTATCATAACCACATAGCCAAGGCCTCGTGCCTAGACTACAAATAAGATTTTGTCATGGCCTTGTGCCAAGACACTAGTTTGTCTCATTGGACCTACCGATTCATCGAAAAGCTATAGCGGGCTCCGCCCGCCACATATTAAGTCTAATGCATTCCCATATGAAAAGGTTTAGACATAACATAAGCATTCATTTTAAAACTAGCATACGAAATGTAAATACTTCATCCATAAACCAAGAATGGTATAAAAATAACACATCCACCATCAAACATATCAAAAATCTTTCAATATAATATAGAAGTTTTGTATCATAATAAATCAACTTCAAATAAGCGTAAAATCAATCAAAGGATGTTGACATAGATAAAATCAACCCTTTTTATAGAAATATCTCTTTTTATTTTGAAACCATTTAAAAGTCATATATTTATAAAATAAAACATTTTCTTTGAAAATATAATTATAAGCTAGTAAGGGATTATTCGACGATTTTATAATAGCAAAAAATAACCGCAGCCGCCATGTAAGTTAAAGAAAACATTCTTACTTTAATTCTGTCAAAAAGGATAAAAATGAACTTGTTTGAAAAACGATGGAACTATTCCTTTATAAGCCACTTATAAAAGTAAAAAATGGTATAAATGACTTTAAACCATATTCTTGTAAATATAAAAAATGTTTTGAAATACATTTTTAAGAAACATGGATGTGGATGATAAAGAAGTCCCAGTAGATTATTACGTATAAACAACCTCTGATAACGAAGAGCTTGTTAAATAAACCCTTACCTTGTACTTTTACTTGGTTGAGGGTAGGTTAACCTCCTGTATTATGGTGAAATAATTTTTATTAAATTATAGAAGAATCATATACATTAATATGATATCATATATAATCTTTTAACATTGATTTGTTAATAATAGCTTAGTATTATCGTTGTTCCGGGTGTTAACTTACTCGTTTTATTTTATATGTTTTGTTACAAAAGCCATGTTTTTCATGGATAGGTTGTATCTTATTCATATCTATAATGATATAAAGTCCTTATAAATTATTTTTAAATCATCAAATGATAATTATATTTGAATGGATACGATGTAGAATGAATCTCATCGCGTTCATGGAGACGGTAGTCTGTACGTACGCATGAGCGACATTATCATTATTTATTATATTAAAGTAATATATAATTGGATGGTATATCATATATGAAGAATAATAATATTGTTATATTTATTATTTACATGAATTAAAAATTATTATTATACCCATACAAATATTAATATATTGAATAACAATTACACCACGACGTGGAGACGGTAAGCCGTACATACGCACGTATGGTGACATGTTATTTAAAGGATGCATAGAATACTGAATATGGTTGTACCTTATTAATAATAATATTACAGTATACAGGAGATACTAGATTCATTATTTTACAATGGTAATAACAAAGATCAAATAAGTGGAAGAAGAAATGAATTTGAAAAAGGGTGGCGAAAACATTACCTCTTCTTCGGGTTCTTCGTTTTGATTTGATCAAAAGGGATACTTAAGATGGCTTTCTGATCAGAATATGCCCTCTAGAATTTATTTAGGGAATTTTAGAGAGTATTTTGGTAGGGTTTGGCTGATCTCAATGGCTTTCATGGTGTGAATTAATGATAAGGATGAGTTCCCTTTTATAAGAGGGGTGAGGAGCACCTTTGGAAAAGCTAGAAATATTATATTATAATAAATTCATATTTGGATTATAGTGGCGCAAAAGTGTATTATTTAAATTTTTAGGTGGGTATGGGTCGAAAACCCCTCAACCAATAGAATTTAGACAGGTTTGGGTAATTATATTAATGTTATCTTTTAGTTTTACCTCTTAGTTAATTAGTTTGACATTTACCATGCCGCTTTGTATTTTTATGTTATATAGTTAATAAACATTCTATATACATCCAAGAGACTCTCAAGTGGTCAACTAATGATATACCTATAATGATATAAGTATCTTGGCCAATTTTTAGATTTTTAGGAATTTAATATCAATTTATAATATAATATTTGTTTGAAAATCTCTTTTATGTCAATTTTGACACTATTCAATAATTGATTTTTTTGAAAATCATAACAGAATGCTTATTTCAAAAAAAGTTAATTAAGTCAATAATAACATGTCATATTAACCTATAAAATTAGTGTAATTAATAAAAATTCTCAAATTATATTTATTTGGGTATTTATAATATCAATTGTTTTCATTTTTCACTATTATGGTAATTAATCCATCATCATTGTGTCATTTATAAATTAAATAATTTAATGTCTAAAAATTATAAATAAAATATAATCATGTAGGAAATATATTTATATTTATAATAAATATTTACAATATAATTTATCTTGTGTATATCCCTATATTAAAAATTATTTAGTAAATAAACTTTGATTTTAACTCTGTTAACTCTTCTTTGAATTAAATAATAATAAATGTCCTAATCCAATCCAAGTATACCTAAATGATAATATTTTATTTCTAAAGTTGTTTTTGGTCGTGATAAACTTGTTCAATAGAATTAGGACATTTGTTAGGATAATATTATTATCATTTTTACCCTTAATTACCCTATTTAATTTTAACCGCGGTTAATAAAAGTAAATAGTTATTATTCGCCAATAATTATTTTCATCTCATTGAACCACATTTTACTACTTGATATTAACCATGTCTCTCATATTTTCAAAATTCCACTCACAGAAGTGGTAAAATTATGTTTTATGAAAAATTCAGTTTTTTAACCACCACTTAGTTGTTTCACTATTAATCAAAAATTGAAGTATTTCAGAACAATGCCAAAATTTCACCCTAAGCTATAATTGATATTAGAAATTTAAAAATGATGCCTATTTTAAAAAATTCCAAACATATAAGTTGCATTAATTAATTTTATAATAAATTCCCGCTGTCACAACAAATAGCGTATTTTTTAAGAAACAATATATATCAAAAGATTGGCAATTGTTTATGTCCAATTTCAATGTTAAATTAATTATAATGAACAACATTAAATAAAATGGTAAAAATATATTCTAATTATACTTTAAAACCACTCAATAGTATAATTTATCACTATAAATTATTTTGATTAAAAAAGTTGTTTTTAAGTAATTTTTACTATTCATAAAAATCGGATGTTTTTAGAAAAATACAAAAAATTCAACTTAGGATAATTTCGATATTACGAATCCAAAAATGAAGTCCATTTTGAAATATAACATATATATAATTTCAAAAATTAGGTATTACTATTCAAAATGACTAGTTTGATTGGTTGTGGTGTGTTAGAACTCGATTTTGCGTACAGCACACGCTATCACATTATTCAAAGAGAAGTGTACCGTAGAAGCTTGGGGTGTTACATTCTCCCCTCCTTCAAAAAAAAATTTCCTCAAAATTTCTAGAATAGTAATGCATGAAAAGACTCATTTATTTCTTCATCATATGTTTCTCAGGTTCCCACGTTGCCTCTTCCATCTTATGGTTTCTCCACAAAACTATTACCAGACGCGTCGTCCGATTTCATAGCACTTGTTCTCTCGTATCAAAAATCCTGATAGGCTCTTCGCAATAAGACAGATCAGGTTCCATTTCTAATTCCTCGGAGGTGAGTACATGTGTTGGGTCAGGCATGTATTTCCTCAATAGAGATATGTTGAACACACCGTGAACTTTGGAGAGACTTGGCGGCATTGCCAATCGGTAAGCTACAACCCCTATTCGTTTTAGAATTTCGAAAGATCCGATCTACTTGGGACTCAATTTACCATTCTTAAAAAAACTTATGACTCCCTTCCATGGAGATACCTTCAGGAAAACATGATCACTGACTTGAAATTCCAAATCCTTCCTTTGATTATCGGTATAGCTCTTCTGCCTTCTTTGAGCTGCTTTGATGGGATTTTGGATTACCTTCACCCTTTTCATCGTTTCCTCCACCAGTTCTGGGCCTACAAGATTTCTTTCACCAACATCATCCCAACAGGTTGGTGTGAAACATATCTTTCTGAATAATTCTTCATATGGCGCTATCTGAATACTTGAATGGAAGCTATTGTTATAGGAAAATTCTACCAAAGGTAAATATTGATCCCACATACCCTGAAAGTCATGTGAGCAAGATCTCAACATGTCTTTTATGGTTTTAATAGTCTGTTTTGATTGTCCGTCTATCTGAGGGTGGTAGGCAGTGCTCAAATGAATTTTTAGTATTTAGGGATTTCTAAATACTCTTCTAGAATCTTGAAGTAAAATGGGGATCACAATCAAAAACAATCGATAGGGGTACTCCATGAAGTCTCAAAACTTCATTAATATATAGTCTTGTTAGACATTCCAGTGGTAGATATTCTCTTATAGAAAGAAAATGTGCTGACTTGATAAGACGAACAACAACAATCCATATTGAATCGTTCTTTCTAGGAGTCTTTGGTACCCCCATGACAAATTCCATTGTAATAATGACCCATTTCCAATCCAGTATGGGACGAGGTCACATGAATCCTCCTGGTTGTTGCCTTCTAGCTTTCAATTATTGACAAATTCATAAATCGAGACACAAAATCAGCAATCTCCCTCTTCATGTTGTCCCACAAAAAATATTCCTTCAAATCTCTATACATTTTGGTTCTCCCAGGGTGTATAGAGAAATTGGAACTATGAGAATCATCCATAAATTCCATTTTTAGATCAGGTTTATTGGGAAAACAACTTCTCTTCCCAAATTTCAAAATTCCTTCTTCATACACAAAGTCTCTCAATCTCCCATCATTCACAGCTTTAATCTTATTTTGAAATTCTCCATCATCAGTCTGAGAACTCTTAATCCTTTCTAGTAAAAATGGTTTGGAAACCATTTGAAAAAGAATTGATGTTTCACCTTCCCTAGTTATTCCCATGTCTGTCTTCACTAGATCCATGAAAATTGGATCCCTTTCAATTCTTATCACGTTCAAAACCCCATGGTATTTTCTACTAAAAGCATTTTCCACCTTGTTTTCATTCCCCGGGTGGTAGTGTATCGTACAATTATAATCCTTGAGTAATTCAACCCATCTCTTTTGCCTCATGTTGAGTTATTTTTGTGACAAAATATACTTCAAACTCTTTTGATCAGTATAATTATGAAATTATCAACATAGAGGTACTGCCTCCATATCTTCAAAGAAAAGATCACAGCTTATAACTCAAGATCATGAGTAATATAGTTATTCTCATGAATTTTTAACTGTCATGATGCATAGGAAAAAACCCTATCATTCTTCATAAGGACACAACCAAGTCCTTTCTTCGATGAAACACTATAAATAATGAACCCATAATTTCTCGATGGTAGAGTCAATATATGAGCATTAACTAATATTCTCATAAGTTCTTCAAAACATTATTCACACACTATTTTCCAAACAAATTTATCCACTTTACGTGTGAGATTTGTTAATGGGTTAGCCAACCGGGCAAAATTCTTGATGAAACGTCGATAATAACCTGCTAAACCAACAAAACTGTGTACCTCAGTTATACTCGTAGGTGATGGCCATTCGTGGATTGCCATGGACTTAGAAGGATCAACATAGATTCCATCTTTAAAGACTATATGGCCAAGAAAAGAAATATCCTGAAGCCAAAATTCACAATTTTTAAACATCCCATATAATTAATGTCTTCTCATAGTCTTCAGGAAAATGCGCAAGGGATTTTGATGATATTCATAGCTTTTGGATTATACCATTATATCATCAATAAATACCACCACAAATTAATCGAGATATTCCTTGAAAACTCTATTCATCATATACATGAATAAAGAGGGTGCATTAGTCAATGCAAAAGGCATTACTGTAAACTCGTAATGCCCGTAGCTGGTTCGAAATTATGTCTTTGGAATGTCTTCCTTCTTTACACACAACTGATGGTATCTAGATCGAAGGTCAATCTTTGAAAAGTATTGAGCTCCATGAATTTGTTAAAATAAAGAATCATTGAGAGGAAGGGGATACTTTTTATTTATTGTTATAGAATTGATCTCCCTGTAGTCGATACATAACCTCTTAGGTCCATATTTCTTTTTAAAAAAAGAACAGGGGATCCCCATTGGGAAACACTAGGGAAAATAAATACCTTATTACTCAATTCTTCTAGTTGTTTTTTTAGTTTGAATAATTCAATAGTGGCCATTCTATAAGGGGACTTCAATATAGGCCTTGATACATGAATTAAATCAATGGAAACTCAACTTCTCATTCTGGAGGATGTCCAGGTTAATCTTCCGGAAATACATCTAAATATTCATTCACAACAGGTACATCATCTATTTGAACATTCCTTCCCTCACCCACAATCATTTCATTTCCTTCCTCCCCAATAATTGAAATTAGATGAGCTATTGGGGGTGGATCTAGATATGAATTAGGTGTTGATGATTCTGCTCTAATGAAAAGGTGTTATTTATCATCATCATAAAAAATCATAACCTCCTTATTCTTACAACAAATCTTTGCATCATTGTCTGAAATCTAGTCCATACTGAGGATTAGATCAAACTCAATCATAGGTATGACGATGATATCCGCAGATAAAGAACCTTTATGTACTATAATGGGGACTGATTCACAAAACATTGTGGCAATGATACTTCACTTCGTAGTTTTAACTAACAACTCCATTGTTAAATCCAATTGAAAATATCTTATTTTCTTAGAAAACATGGAATATATGAAACAATGCGATGATCCAGAATCAAATAATTCATTTTCTAAACTTGAGGAAACCATTAAATTACATGACACCACGTCGTTTGGAGCTTCTACCTCAGCAGTATGGATAGAATAAGCGTGGCCTTGATTCCTTGGCCTTTTTGAGGTATGTCATCTTGATGCTTAGGAAATTCATTTTCATAATGTCCCATCTCCCTGAAATTGTAGCATTGAACATTAGTAGCTTCCTTCTTCCCCATGCAATCACGAGATTGGTGGCCTTTTTAACAACACTTTTAATAGACTCCCATTCCTTTTAAGTAACTATCGAGGTGTTTCATCCAAAATTTATCACATGATGGATATTCAACCTTTCCCTTCTTCCCCTTATTTCCATTCCCAGATTGATCAGCAGATCTCTTCTTCTATTTCTTTTCTTTAAAGTTATAAGACTTAGAGAATTCCTCTTCGGTCTTGATATCACATGAGACAATGTCTTTGTACGACGAGAAGGATTGTGAGAATAATGCTCGATGGAGAAATGGTTTTAACCCATCAATGAATTGATAAATCTTACTTCTTGGGTTACATATATAGTCTCCAGCATGCCATGCTATCCTTGTAAAGATAGCCTCATACATTGTGATATTCTCATCCTCCTTTTTGTCTCAGACTCAAGAGATGTCATTCTATATTTGCTCAATGGTCAGGAGGAAAGTATTTATCTAAAAACAGATATTTGAACTCCCTCCATTCAATATTTGATACTTCATCATCTTCCTTTGTTTTTTTAATAAATGACCACCATTGATCATCATCTCCAGTGAGGCGGTAAACTGCCATGATAACTTTTTCCCTTTCACTACTCACCAAAGCCTGAAATATTTTCTCTAAGGAATTTATCCATTGCTTAGCTACTAAGGGATTTGTACTCCTATTGAATGTTGGTGGTTTTTACCTCATTAAGAGATATAACATTGATCCTCCATGCTGCGGATCAAGGTGCTCCATACGGGTACGGATATTATTCATAACCTGAGTGAGTTGTCCTAGTATGGTGATTAGCTGATCGGAACTACTTGAATCACTAGATCCACTGTAATTATCTTGATCAGGAGGGAAATCCCTACATGGAGTGCATGCATTGATACAGTTTCCATTTCTTCCACTGGGCTTTATTTCTATACAATGGCATAAACTAGATCAATTTATGAATCAAAATACATAATTCCATACTTATAAAACACATAACATAAATTGAACTATTAATGGATATAATCCATAATCATAAGAATGTTTTCGTTGAGGAAATATATACTCATAAACCCTTAATAATTATTTGTAAAAAAATTAAGATTTATCCTAAGCATATACCTCGGGAGTGTCGTAACCAACAGTGCAGCAAGGCCCGTTGTCGTGCACCAATTCACATTCGAGTCTAGCTCAAAGCAGTGTTTTGTGGGTTTTACCCCTAGGTACATCTGTGCCAGAGACACCTCTACCTGATCGTATCCAAACAGGGATGTAATTCTCTGAAAACAAACAAAATCTATACAATACCAAAATTCTAGGAAGTTCATCTATACTAATCCTCAAAGTCCATCTTAGGTCTATGTGCTCTAATCAGAGTTTATCTAAATATAGATTCCAAGTTTTGTACTAAACTTCCTCTGATACCAACTGTAACGCCCCAACCCCCATTAGCCAGAGTCGGTGCATTATTACATAACAGTGGCGTGATCACAAGAAAGACCAAATCATGAAAGACCGATTTGTTTAGTAGCCTTGGAAACACTAGATATATTAAGAAAGTTTACATTACATTATAAAATGAAAACTAAAACAATATAGACTCCATATTACACACTCTTATCCCCTCATATTATACCTACAAGTCATTCATAAATTACTTCTTCACATCCTAGGAAAAATAAAACATCAAAAAGGGGTGAGCTCAAATTCCCAGTAAGGATAACAATAAAGTGGAAACATTCATAAATAAGAATAAACATTTAAGGCAATGTATAACAAAAACAAATGTCTTTTAAAATTGATCTTCAACATTGTATAGAAAAAAAATTAATTAATTTCATTTACTTATTCACATGGATATTCTACTAATCGAATAATCACATGCAATATCAACAACCACTTTCATAATGATGGAATGCATAATGACAGACTATCATAACCACATAGCCAAGGCCTCATTCCAAGACTAAAAATAAGATTTTTTTTCAAGGCCTTGTGCCAAGACACTAGTTTGTCTCATGAGACCTACCAATTAATCGAGGAGCTATAGCGGGCTACACCCATCAAATATTAAGTCAAATGCATTCCCATATGAAAATGTTTAAACATCACATAAACATTCATATTAAAACTAGCATACGAAATGTAAATACTTCATCCATAAACTATGAATGGTATAAAAATAACACATCCATAGTCAAACATATCACAAAACCTTCAATATAATATAGATGTTTTGTATCATAATAAATAAACCTCAAATAAGCGTGAAATCCATCAAAGGATGTGGACATAGATGAAATTAAATCTCTTTTTAGAGAAATATCCCTTTCTAAATTGAAATCATTTAAGAGCCATATATTTATAAAATAAAGAATTTTCTTTGAAAATATTATTATAATTATGTAATGGATGCTTCGATGAATTTATAATTGTGGAAAATAGCTGCAGTCGCTGTATATGTTAATAAAATATTCTTACCTTAATTCCGTCGAAAAGGTTAAAAAAGACCTTGTTTGGAAAAAGAAGGAAATATTCCTTTATGAACCACTTATAAAAGTCAACAAGGGTATAAATGACTTTAACCTATATTCTAGTAAATAGAAAAAAATTTTTGACATACATTTTTATGAAAAATGGATGTGGATGATAAAGAAGTCCCAGTAGATTATTACGTATAAACAACCTCGGATAATGAAGAGATTGCAAAATAAACCCTTATCTTGTACTTTTATTTGGTTGATGGTTGGTTAACCTCCTATATAATGGTGAAATAATTGTTATTAAATTATACAATAATCATAAACATTAATATGATATCATATATGATCATTTAACATTGATTTGTTAATAGTATCATAGTATTATCGTTGTATCGGGTGTTAACTTACTCATTTTATTTTATATGTTTTGTTACGTAACCCATGTTTGTCATGGATAGGTTGTATATTATTCATATCCAGATTGATATCAAGTCCTTATAACTTATTTTTAAATCATCAAATGATAAATGTACTTGAATGGATATGATAGAGAATGAATCTCATCGCGTTCGTGGAGACGGTAATCCGTACGTACGCACGAGCGACAATATCATTCTTCTGATATTAAAATAATATATAATTGGATGTTATAACATATATAATTAATCATTATCATGTTATATTTATTATTTACATGAATTACAAATCATTATTATACACATACAAATATTAATATATTGAATAACAGTTACACCATGACGTGGAGACGGTAAGCCGTACGTACGCACGTATGGTGACATGTCATTCAAAGGATGGATAGAATACTAAATATGGTTGTACCATATTTATTATAATATTATAGTTTATAAGAGATACTGGATTAATTATTTTATAATGGTAATAACATTGAATGTATATGTGGAAGAAGAAATGAATTTGAAAAAGGGGGGTGAAAGCATTACCTCTTTTTCGGGTTCTTCATTTTCATATGATCAAAAAGGCTCATTAGGTTGGATTTCTGATAAAACTAAGACCTATAGTTTGTATTCAGGGAAGCTTATAGAGTATTTGGTTAGGGGTTGGCTGAACCAAAAGGCTTTGATGGTGTGAATTAATGAGATGGAGGAGTGCCCTTTTATAAGAAGTTTGAGGGGCAACTTTGGAAATGCTAGAAATATTATTTTATAATAAATTCATATTCGGTTTTTAATGGCTACAAAGATTATTATTTAAATTTTAATGTGGTTATGGGTCTAAAACCACTCAACCAATAGAATTTAGATAGGTTTGGGTCATTATATTAACCTTATCTTTTAGTTTTAACTTTTAGTTAATTACTTTGACATTTACCATGTCACTTCGTATTTTTATATTATAGTTAATAAACATACTATAGACATCCAAGCGACCCCCAAGTGGTCCATTAATGATACACCTATCATGATATAAGTATCTTGTCCAAACCTTATATTTTTAGGAATTTAATATCAATTAATAATATAATATTTATTTTAAAAACTCTTTTGTATCAATTTTGACACTATTCAATAATTTATTTTTGTGAAAATCATAACAGAATAAATACTTCGAAAAAAGTAAATTAAGTCAATCATAACATGTCATATTAACCTATAAAATTAGTTTAATTCATAAAAAGTCTCAAATTATATTTATTTGGGTATTAATAATATAAATTATTTTAATTTTTCACTATTATGGTATTTACTGCATCATCATTGTGTCATAAATAAATTAAATTATTTAATGTCTAAAAACTATAAACAAAATATAATTATGTAGGAAATATTTTTATATTTATAATAAATATTTAAAATCGAATTTATCTTATGTATTAACCAATATTACAAATGTTTTAGAAAATGATCATTGATTTTAACTCTCTTAACTCTTCATTGAATTAAATAATAATAAATGTCCTAATCTAATCCAAGTGGACCTAAATTATAATAGTTTATTAATAAGGTTGTTTTTGGTCGAGATTCACTTTTCCAATAGAATTAGGACTTGTTTTTGGCTAATATTTACTTCATTTTTACCCATAATTAACCTATTTACTTTTAACCGGGGTAAATAAAAGTAAAAAGTTACTATTCACCAAAAAATATTTTCATCTCATTGAACCAAATTTTACTAACTGATATTAACCGTGTCTCTCGGATTTTTGAAATTCCACTCACAGAAGTGGTAAAATTATGTTTTATGAAAAATTCAGTTTTTTAACTATTACTTAGTGGTTTCACTATTCATAAAAAATTGAAGATTTTCAGAACACCGCCAAAATTTCACCCTAAGCTATAATTGGTATTCCGAATTCAAAAATGATGTCTATTTTACAAAATTCCAAACATATAATTGGCATTAATTAATGTTATAATTAATTCCCATTCTCACAAAAAATAGTGTGTTTTTTAAGAAACAATATATATCAAATGATTGACAATTGTTTATATCCAATTTCAAAGTGAAATTATTTCTAATGAACAACATTGGATAAACTGGTAAAAATTTATTCTAATTATACATTAAAACCACTAAATAGTATAATTTATCACTATAAATTAATTTGATTAAAAAAGTTGTTTTTAAGTATTTTTCATTATTCGTAAAAATTGGAAGTTCTCAGAAAAATACCAAAAATTCAACTTAGGATAATTTTGATATTCTGAATCCAAAAATGAATCCCATTTTGAAATATAACATATATATAATTTCAAAAATAATGTATTACTATTCATAATGGCTAGTTTGATTGGTTGTGGTGTGTAAGAACTCGATGTTCCGTACAACACACACTATCACATTATTCAAAGAGATGTGTAGCGTAGAAGCTTTGGGTGTTAAACAGTTTTTCATGAAAATGATAAGATATAATTTGATATACCAAACTATGTCCTAGTTGAAATTTTTAAAAAATTCTTCATGTAATATTATTGGCATGGGGTTCAATGATTGTGGAACATCAAAATAATTATTTATAATTCTATATATTCGTAAAAAATCCCACAAAATAAGGGGAAGGGGTCACTATTTGTGTTAGGATCTGAAAAACAAATTCCAATATTGGGACTTTGAAGAATAAAACAGTTCTTTCGTCTGGAATTCATCACTTTTACACTAAAAAATATTCAACTACCTCATGCACAATGAAGTAAATCAAGATAACAAAAACAATCTGACCATCTGTAAAACATAGTTAGATACAAAAATACCATAACAAGATTAAATGAACCATATTTTGAGTGATTAAAACATTCCAGAAATACTCCATTATCTCTTCCATGAGAAATATAAGGCAAAAAAACATAACATTATATGATGTGTTGTGAAATAAGTTTGGATCCAAAATTCAAAATCACACTCCGTGCTGACATCTAAAAAGTCCTATAAAATCATAATCTATCGTTCTGCAGAAGAATAATATATATTTGATTTTTGTTATTAAGATTACTTATAAATACATTTGTGTTTTCAACACAAGTTTATTCATTTATTTTAATAATAAATATTATATTTATATTTTTTCAATAATCCACACAAAAATAAGAAATGGGATTTGAAACTGTGATTGAAAATTAAATTATAATTTTCTCATTCAAGAGAGGATGTAAAATTCATGAAAATATATTTGAAAAATAAAATTAGATATCACTCATTGTATTCAATGAATTTAAAAATTACACTAAAAATATATTTCTTTCTTGAGTTTAATTTATTTCAAGTTAACATTCTCTATGAATATTTATTGTGATAAAAAATAAAAAAAATGACTAAAAATATTTAATTATATATATTTTAATGCTTTCATTGAAAATTACCTTATATATATATGGATGTTGAATAAGGAAAATTAAAATAAATGATAAATAAAGACATTCAATGTTTACATAAGAAAGAAAAATTGATAAAATGTTATAGTAGAAACTAATAAAATTTATATTTTCATTGAATCTTCAAAAAATGACAAGATTTGGAAAATGATTGACAATTGAGGATGAAAAAGTAATTAAATATGATAAAATGTCAATATCAATTTGAACAAAACCTAAAAAAATATTTTTAATCATAAAATAAAATAAAAAACGTATTCCTCTCTTCATCAAATTGCAAGAAGACTCAAAATTTAATCCCACATTTATTCTCAGATACGATCCTTGATTCTCACTGGAATATGATACACAAATGATATGCATATGTTCTCCCAAAATTGTTTATGGACAACTCCAGTGGATGATTCTTTCATCTAAGCATGATTCCATGTTTAAATCAAATCCCACAGTTCCAGAAGATGAAGAATACCCATTTCTCGACTCAAAACCCAAGAATAACTTTTCAATTTGTAGCTTTATTCATTATTTCATGATTGAATCTTGAATCATGGTATCCTTTATGCACCTCCCATCGAAACCCTATATTGATGGACACCCTTTCCCTAAAAAAATCTCCCATTTTTATTATATTTATTTCATTATTTTATCCACTGTTAATTTCATTATGATTTTCTTTTGATATATATTGAATAAGATGATTATATATATATATAAAATAAAAATACTCAATTCATAACAATATATAAAATTAAAATTATTTTTTATATATCTTAACTTTTCTAATTTAATTTAAAATGATAGTAATAACATTAATATTTAATACATGATTAAAAATATAATATTTTATTAATAAATTTATAAGAAATAATTTATATAAATTTATGATTTATAATTATAAATCATTTATATAATTTTTTATTAAAATATAAAAACAATTAATTCTATAATAATAAAATAATATTTTAACCCACACTTATCATTTCTCATTTATAATCTTATTAAAAAATTATTTACTATATTTAAATATATTTATATTCATTTTAATATAACATGAAAATCTATATAATTATCTATTATTATTTATTCAAATAATAATTTTTTATAAAAATCATATTTCAAGAAATATTTAATAAAGTAACAAAATATAAAAACATATAAAAACATCATTTCTTATGATGTTTTTATTATAATCGTAATTTTGTGTATTAGAATTAAAAATTTTGTTTAATATTAAAATATTCACCTTAACATATTACAAAATATTAATATGACATGGTTTTTATCTTAAAAAATCAATTATTAATTAATTTTAATGGAATATAATTTAATATGTACTTATTAACATAATAAATATTCTCATATGAGGTGTTAGGTCATATATTTTACTCTAATACAATGGTCTCTATCAACCATCTTACTTGAGACACCATCATTAATTCATATTATCGGTCATCTAGTCTATGGTGACCTCCACTGTATTATATATCAACGAATATCTATTTATAATGCTATTGATAATCATCCACTATGTTTTCTTATCGAATAAGATAAATTGACTTCCACCGGACATCCCATCGTGGTTATCAATGTATCACTATTGAACGTCCATGGGAAAACCACATCAGCATTATTACCGATAAATTTTTACAAAAACATATACAGATCAGATGTCCCCCCCTCCATCCATCCATTTTAAAAACAATATTTTTCATAAAATTAAAATGTCAAATTCTATAAAATATATCTCAATTTAAAAATTAAAAACCCATTTAGTATATATCACATAGAATATAATTATATTTATATCAATCATTCATACCCCCATTATGAGGATTCCACTAAAAGATTTTGGATTCAACCACAAATTCACTATTCATTTTCCTGACCCTAATTCCATCACTCTTGGTTGGATCTCGTGAAAAATTTTAAACACCATATAAATAATCCACCAAACCTATATTGGGATTCCATGGATTGATCCTCAATTAAGTAATTATTTCATCATTTTCTGAAGATGAGAACTGGGACATTCTTTATATGGTCTCATTAATAGCATTAAAAATTTACATTGATCCTAAATACAACTATATGACTCCATGAAATATCCCACGCTGATTCATTATTTACATTTTATAAAAATATATATACATATCGATCCATTTTCTCACTTACCTCATTAGTCCAAAAATGGTCATATAACCACTGATCATCTTCTCCCATGGACCATCCACAAGAGGATTATATTACATAAAACTAAAAAAATTTCCCCAACATTAGAGTGTCATTAAATTTGTAAAACTTAGTAAAATTCAAAATCTTGGTATCAAATGACCTATATATATATGTTCAGAATGATTGTATGTAGATGAAATATCTTAAATGTATCTCACTCTGAATCCCAAACATTGATGAGTTATTAGCTCTCATCACAACCATTCATAATGTCCATCGAGACTCAACTGAATCTATGTTCAGAACCCCAATTAGTAATAAGATCCCATGCCAAATTATAGAGTCAATATTTATACTCATATTGTGTATAGCATCATCGTGATCATCTATATAACTATCAGTGGTGAATCTCTCCTGATGCACTCCAAGGTCCCTGGGAAACTAGTCAAATAATATATTTACAAAAACCCGTCATTTTTTAGCTAGGTCATGTTTTTCAATGATTTATTATCAACATGTTCAATAACATAATGGTTTGAATCAAATTCTTTCAATTTTTAATCCTATTGAAAAAATCCACCCATACCTCCCAATGAATAAAATCCAAAATCACAGTCCCATGACTGAAATATTAATGGAAATACTCCCATGAATCAAAAAACTAACCATGATACTTGGTATTTTCATTTCACCTGACTATAGTTCCCATGGAGAAACTAATTATAATATATAACTTTCCATGTACTGATCGTAAACAAACATTATGATAGAATCCAATATCATAATAAAACCAAAACCATCCACCCTCACTTCAATGATGCAACTAATGGGTTTCAAAAACTATCATGGGAATTTAATCGAATAGTTAGACCACTAATTTTTAGGCTTAATAGTATGAAACTCTATATGACTCACAACACAAGGAAGTATGAATCAGGGATATATTATCATGGAACCTATGACATAAACAAAAATATTCTATATCAATTAATTGACCAAATATTCAGTAGTCTAATTCATAATAACATCCCAAGAATTTATATGTTTATAGAAATTAGATGAATAAGCCACCAACTCTTACATGTTTACGTAGATTAATCAAGTGAATCAACAATTTTGTTTTGATTTGAAAACAAGAATATTTATATCTCTCACATAGAAAACAATTTGAGATAATGATATTTCTCCCATCCATTGGAACATAATATGTAACATAATATGATTAGAAAAAACATCCATATATAGGTTTATATATTTGTTAAAGAATCAGATGCCAAGTCACCATCACATGAGAACATATATTACCTATGAATCCACTTACATGACTATTCCCTCATGAATCAAAGTCTCACCATCCATTAATACTATAACTGGTGGTGTCAACCAATATGATTAATACACAGGGAAATTAAAACACTAGATTGATCAAGTAGAATCTCATTCCAAAATTTCTAGAAAAATACAAAATTTATTGTTACTATTTTTTTTATAAATATACATAAATACTAACGAACAACAATGGGTTAGACACAAAATCCTAAAACTCATGCATTGACATATTGGATCTCTCCATAACTTTTATTATATGAGATTATTCAATATCATCACTTGTGTATCACTATAGATCAACATGACCAGTCTTCCAAATGAAATTCTTATATATGTCAACATAGTAGATTGGAATTAAATTATGTAATTATATTAGATGATGTTGTATATTCAACAGATTACACATTAAAAAATGCCTTTAATTATTTTATTAAATCACACAAACAGAAATACATATCACTAATATATTACATTACTTACCATTAAGAATGTGAGAGAGTTAATCTCTATATGATATAATAAAAATATTTATCAAAAAATAAATCTATAAAAGTAATATTAATTAACATGAGATGAAAATCATTAAAACCATAATATAATAATCATTGATCTTGACCCCCATGCATGGAAAATTGGTTTTACTACCAGAATAAGTGTTCATTCCCCACCATCATAATGCCAATAAATTTATTTGAAAAATTCTAATATTCTCAGTACCAGTTTCCATGTAGTGTGAAAAAATTAAATAGGAAGGAGTTCCACATTACAATTATTATCCCTCGTTCACTATAGATAGTGATTACAGTATAACACCACATAGACTCCAATGTTTCTACATGTAGGTCAAAGGATTCTGAATAAATAAGTGGTACTAACATGTAACTTTTAATTTTCTATAACCATTATATAAGAGTATAAAAAAAATAAAAAATATATATATGACTACAAATATAAAAGATAAAATAGTGGAAACAATATTAAATGTATAAAATGTAGAGAAACTGTCATATTGACGGATCTCCCACTCAGCTGATCAAACATATTGTTAGAAAACATTATGTATAATAGAAAAAAATGCATGTCCCAGGATTATTCCAGATCCTATCCTCAAAACACTAATTTCAACTCATGTTGTGTGAGATCAATCATATAATACTGGTCTTCAACCCATCCAGTAACTGCATCCACATTTAATTCTTCTTGACTATAAAAGTAATATGGGAAATTTAGTATTTTTCAAGTACAAAGATTACTAAGGAATCACTATCACCCTGTTATACATAATTTTCAACAATCTTATTTAGTTACATTATGTTTTCTGAGTGAATAGATATGATAAAAAAAAATACTTAACAACCATTAAATAAATATATATTCATAATGTTATAATTTATCAATGCATGGAACATTAACCATTCCATTCTATATACCCAATAATATAACAATTTTTCTCCATAGGTTACTAAACAGTATTCCCTATAACTACTTAAATCATTTCATTGTGTCTCCATGAATGTGATGATTATTTTGACTCTATGTAATTTATAAATATTTGGGTGTAAATAAAATCCTAAATAATCCTTGTAAATGGAAAATAACTCATTATGAATGATCAATTTCAAGATCATAGGATTCATGAGAATATCTCCTATATATGGGAATAATAAACGAATCAATGCTAATTCCCATGCATATCAGTTAGTCATTGAATGAAATATATCTATATATCACAATGTAAAATCTCTATATCTTCGACATCATGTGTCATATAATATAATTCGTGAAGAGGGAATTAATATTTGATATCTTATATAAAATGAAAAAATAATAATTGAATATAAAATAAAACCTCAATAATTTGTGATATATTTATTTTTAAATATATTCAGTATCTTTAGTATCATTTGATTCATTCAACAAATAGATTAAATGAAACATGGTATTCTATTAAAAATTATGTTTTTTTAAACATGACCATTGTAACTAAGACATTTAGATGATTTTTATAAATAAAACTACATAAATATATAAAATTTATATGGTTTTTACATGTAAAAAAAATTAAATGTCTAACTACATAATATATTTAAAATATGTACCATTTGATATAAAAATTAATGTTTTTGGAAAAAAAATTTAAATGATATCCATGTTGGATTTTATGCATAATTAAAAATAATGTATTACCACTTCTTATGTCTTTTGAAATAATTAAATTTAATTTATAAATAATTATATCAAAATAATCATTATGTGTTTATTTTATATTTTCTCAAAAATAATAAACTATATTGATGGATAGTGAAAATTACAAATTTTTTTAAATAATGTTATTTTTTAAATCAGCATGAAGACCCAATTTTAATATTTTCAATTAAGAGTAATTTTATTTAACATTAAAATATATTCTTTTAAATTATATAATTTTTGTAAATTTCATATATATTTTTAAATTATTTTTTTTAAAAATATTTACCATTTTGTATTTTGAGAGAATATATTAAAAAAAATCTACTGGTTTAATTTTAAATTATATTATAATAATTCTATGTGATGATTTTGGAAAACGTTATTCCATATATTTATTCATAAAAAATTATATTATCTAATTATGCCAACAACATTCTTAACCATAATGAATATTGATGCCACAAGAATTTGTTTAAGTTGGTTGAGGTATATACTTGTTTATCTATGGTTAAACTACCATGATAGATTTTAAAATACATCCATTACATTATCAGTTTCTATTTTATGGTCTAATTATTTCTTTATATATAATTGGGTCCAAAAATGGTCAATATTAAGGACTCGTTTCTTATAACAAACATTCTTGTAATTTTTTCTTAATAATAACTACATAACTGTCATCTACAACACTTATAAATGGCCACCACGTCTTATATCCATTACACAAATAAGAAAACATTTTTTAATTTTTACAATTTCAAATCCCATAATTACATCCCTTACATAGTCCTTTATGATACATAACTATCAGAAATTTTTCATCGATTAGATTTTAGCGAAATTGTAAATAATTTGTTGTAAGATGATATAAGGTCCTTAACTGAGAATTATATTTTATTTCTTCTTACATGAAATTAAAATAAAATTAAAACATAATAATTTATTAAATTATTTATCTGAAATATACATTGATGTTTTTATTTTTGGTTCATTAACTGAATCCATTTCATTCTACACCAAATTGATATCAAAACTGTTGAACGTGTGTACAATGGAAAGCTGCATCACGAACAGATGAATTCGTTTTCCATCACCACATTAAAAGGATAGCTATAATGATGTTTATAATGCTTACATATTATATTTATGTTATATATATAATTATATAACAATTAAATATCATATTCCATAATTTATTCCATTCAGAATAGAATATTATAATATCTCACGTGTGTTTGACAGACTACCACCTGGTGAAGATATGTGATTCACATTTACAATAAACATTAATTTTAAGGTGTTATGGATTAATTTTATTTTTATATATTATATTATTGAAATATAATTAATTATTTTATTTAAAAATTCCATATATTTTCTTACCATAACATCACATTAATAATTAATACTATCAGTCGTGTGTACGATAGACTACAACTATACTACGTGATGTGCTATGTATTTTTTACTACATCACATGGATAGTATATTTAATGATATTTCATGATATAATATTATATATGATATAATAATCATCTGTGGATGTTAAAACAACACGAAACATGTTTCTATAATGATAGTTGAAAAATAGAAACGTTACAAATGTGTGCGTACATCCAACTATCTCGCTAATTGTAACATATATAATTTTTCATAATTATATTTAGTTGTTTAATTTAAAAGTATAATTTTTCCATAATAATTTTAAATATTTCGTTATTATATTATTATATTATTAAATAATATTCTATTTGATCGTACTCGACTATCCAAAGTGATTTTTGACATATGATGTACTTACTGTAAAATCATCTGATTTTACATTAGTTTGATAAAAAATTAAACATGGAATAGTAAAATAATTAATTTGAACAATAAACGTGAAATATGTCCTTATTAAATTAAATTATTGAAAAAATATTATTATTCCAGATTTTATGAAATGAATATGATGATTCGGGCTGGAGGTAAGGGATTAAAACAAAAATATCACAATTTTAGATACTTTTTTTATGAATCTATTTTTTATATTAGAGTGTATATAATTCCACATTACATGATATATCATGAACCCATAATACAACAATTTATTCAAGGTAATAATTTATTTCACATTAATTATGCAGGTTGGGATTGAAAATTTACCAAATCGGAAAGGGGGAATGATTGAATCTCATTTTAATCATGGTTGTTAATGCTTGAATTTCCAGAATGAGAAGTTATTTTCTATTTTACTAATTAAACCATTTATTTTATTCTCTAATTTTAATTTATGAAAATATCCTGTAATACTACCCATTTCTACTCAATGGTACCAAATAGGATTGATAAAATGTTTTTAATAAAAGTAGAATTCATTTCCCTCTTTGATCGAAAGTCTTTTATCATCAAAAATAAATATTTTCTAAAAAATACTTTAGAAAATGATTTAACCTGATTTTTTATAATATATTAAAAAAAATTATTTTAAATAAATTTAAAATTATTGTGAATATGAATTTGTGAATTTTTCACTTCTTGATTTTTTTCAAAAAATGTGAATGGAGTCATTGTTTTAGCATCTATGTATTGAAAATTTATTCCTCCTTGAAAATTTTAATTTCCTATTATAAATATTTAAAATTATTTATTAACATTTTTGTTGAGAATTATTTAAAAAATATTCTATAAATTGTATTTTTTCCCAATTTATTTTCTAGAAAAACGCTTATCTTCATGAAAATTGGTTTTAATATTTTAAATGTATATATATAAATAGTAAACATACAATAATTTTATGGAATCACTATAATGTTTTTAGGAATCACGCTGATACATATAACTAGCCTATTACTTCTACACATGAGGGGGTTATACATGTCATCTTATCTTTTCAAAAATTCATTTAGTATGAATATTCTTTTTATTATTATAAGAGGATGTATAATGTAACCCTTTTTTTACATAGTTTGTTATTTTTTATATTTATTATGATGGATTTTATTATGTGTGATAGAGAAGAATATATATGAAATGAATGTGATGTCCATTCCTATAATTTACTTTTCATCCAATTAATTGGGTAAATTTTTCACCTCTTGATAAGTCATGTATAAGATTTATTAGTAAATTTATTCCATTTTGGAACTCATTCAACCAAGTAATATTATACTCGATGATATTTTGAACACATGTTTCTATCTTATTCTATAGTGTTACCACTTTCCTAGGTTATCGTTACATTCTAATACCATGTTCCAAATTTATTGCATCCATGTGGTTACTGAAATACTGTATCATTTCTGTTATAATGTTATATAATTGAAAAATATCCTAAGTTTCATTATCATGTACATTCCCTTACTAGGTTTTCTCTCTCACCCTATTTAAATATGTATTACATTAGTTGTAGCATATAGTATATGGATATCAAAATGACCTTGTTATTTTCTAAGGAAGTGAAATTAAACTAGGATCTCTTTTATTATATTCAAATGACGTAATATGAATATAGTATTCTAATGAAACTTGGATATATGATTCATGTGTTTTTGTAATTGATATTTATGTTTTAAAATTATTTATTATAAATGATTCGGTTGATATAGCGTTTATTAGAGAAAATGATTGCATATCCATTGGAAGCTAGGATGCTTTATCTTTATTAAGAAACATAAGGATATTTCAATGCATAATATTAAGTATAATATAATATCATCGAATTATCGGGTTGTATAGTGTGATTTTTTTCAGAGTAATTACATCCCTGCTTAGATACAATTATTTAACCTAGATCAAGAAAAGATATACTAAGGGGTTATAACTCCAATAAAATGTGTTCTTATACTTACTCAAGCGATATGTGCTACAAAAAAATTGGCCTCACTGCACACCTTGTATGACAATCCTAGGGGATATTTATTGAAAAAATTTCAAAACAATATAAAAACAAAATGAATATACGAATATAATAATTATTTTATAAAGACTATTAGTAATCCATACCAAGGTTATTATAGATTCCAATCCTAGACATAAAAAATTTAGAAACTAGTTATTAATTATAATTTAATCATTATGGGTTTAGATGTTTCTACTGGGTATGTTAACCGATTATCAATAAAATTTTTCATATAATTTTAGATAATTAATTGAAATAATTGTAATAATTGAAAAAACCAATGTGTTGACATATGTAATGATTTACAGACTGGGTTTTTAAAACTAATAGGTAATGGAAGATAGAAATATTATCATCATTCCAAAGTAAATACTTTGAATTAATATTAACAACTACAATTTTTTTTTAATTTCACAGAATATTAATATAGGAAGGATTTATTATAATTGTCATGGAATTATTATATTGGATAAAGAAAAGGAGATGCATCCATGAATCGTTCATCAGTAGTATGTATGTCATATAAACAAGGTTAGTTTATTATTTATGTATTACGATCCGTTAAAGATTATGTATATGTATTTTTTAAATTGGTATTTTATTATATAAATTTTGGAGCATCTACTGATCGTTCATCAGTTGTATTTCATGGAATATTTTAAACAACATGTTAAATCGTAAAATTTACAAAGACATTTCATTTATTGGTAAGTTGATATATTTTTGGAAATGTAATATGTTTTATTAAATAAATTAATTGGAGGATATTCTATTTATTTATTATTTATATTTCAATATTTTTCAACATATTTTTTTGATATTTTATTATAATTATGTTAAAATATTTTTAGAAAAATTATAAACTTAATGGAAAAAAACATGTTACATTCCAAATGGGCATAGGGACTGAACCCACAACCTATGTATGATAAGTGGGAATTTCCTACCAATTTGATAGATATATTAACATATATAATGATATTATTTTCACATAAATGTTTTAATTAATAAATATTATGATCAAAAATTGTTTTTTAAGAGACTTAATATGTTTCATGTGATGTTATATTTGGATTCAATATTTATATCCATTATGATTAACATAAAATATTATATAGGAAGAATGATATTATTTAATTAGATATGTATTAAAAAGGGTTTTTATGATGTTGTTTAATAAAATAGATTATGTTTTAAATTATAGTTTTATTGTTTTCTTATATATTAATTTATTATAAAGGAAAACATGTACCATAAATTTTGATTTTATTAAATAAAAGTGGTAAATATTTTTAATCTTCTAGGATTATATGATATATTATAAGATAATTTTAGTGCTTAAACCATGATAAATATATATTACATTATATTAATTTGGATGAAAAATCATATTATGGTGTATACCAATACTAGATGTAATTTTACTTATTAAGTATATTTTTTAACATATTTTATCATTATAAGTGGTTAATGTATTCCTCAATAATAGGAAAAGGATAATGGGAAAAAACGTTATCATATTAATTTAATTTTTTAGTAATAAATGGTAATTTATCTCATTGAAAAATTGGTTTTTCGGTCCTTACCTTTATACTTATCATTCACATCCTTATGATCAATGATTACTATCACTATCCAGGATTATTTATTCTCATATTCGATGTCTGTATCTACATTTCCACCAATATTTATCATACATTGTAACATAGATTGTCTTATTCCATATGACCTATTTAAATCCATTTCAATATATTTATGATAATTTTTTAATAACCATTTTTATAATGTGGGGTTTAAAATAATTAATATTTATAATTTAAAAACCATGAATAATAATGTCATTATTAAATGGTGATGGGGTAGTTTTTTTAATGATGTAAAATAGACCATCCCAATATTTTAAAGGATTACAATTATGTCAGATATCATATATGACATGAAAATAATCAAAACAGTTTTGTAACACCAAGATACATTAATGTTTTTTATTACACTTAAATTAAATCTTATTAATAGATTTTGATGCATCAACTACAGGTTTAAATGGAACACATCAATGCTATTTAAATTATTATTATTTAAACAAGGTAATTATTACCCATTCATTATGATGGTTGGGATAGAAGAGATAAGGTATATTATATATATTATATGGCTTAAACATGTATAAAAATTATTAAATGGATATATAAAAATTACAAATAAAATAATAAACAAGTGAAAAAAATTATATTTTTTTTGGAAACATTTTTATTTATTTGGAGGTTTTGATTCATTTTCGACACATAATTGATGAATATTTTATGGCACTAAAATAAAATATATATTTAAAAATTAACTTCATTTTATAACTATAATATAAAAATTATAATTAGGTGAATTTAATGATTTTATGAAATGTTCTTTTTTTCTTGTATTTTAAAAAATGGTGGTTTTTATAAAAATATTGATTTTTTTAAATCTATAAAGATACCGATTTAATTTTATTGTTTATAAATAATAATTTCATCTAAATTTTATATATAATTTTACAAATTAGTTCTGTTTAATGTATTTAAAATATATTACATGTCTCAAAAATTAATCCATTGAAATTTTTTCTATTGGATACAAATATTTTCAAAATTTCTATGAGATTAAATTAATCATAATGTTATCCAATTTTGTGACATAAATTTGTAATAATTTATAAAACATTTAAAATCTTAGTAATTTATATTATATAAAAGGTAAAATATTTTTTTAAAATAATTAAATTTAAAATTAGTAAAATATAATTACCATAATGAATTTAATTTTTTTTACTGAGGGTAAAACTAAATATATAACACATATAACTATACTAAATAAGTTAAAATTACTATTTTATAATCATTTTTATAAATTAAATTATATAATTATTTAATACTTTCAATTCATGGTCATTTTTTTAATGATAATATGTGGGTGAAGCAATATCGTTAAAAAAATTCAAGTGTGACCTCTCCCCCACATATAAAAGAAGACTTCATTTCTGATTCTTTAAACAATTCCAAAACTAACTTATTCTGAAAATTAAATATAAAATAATTTTTATTATTTATTCACCTCATTATAAAATCCATTCATTTATAAAAATTAATACATATAATGGATTTTGGAGAAAAACGATATTGGTTATCTGAATAAGAGGTTATGCCCTTAATATGGAATTTTATTGTATTTCCTACCCAACTTCCATAACATATGTTTAAATAATTATAATATTAGTTTAATAATAACTAGCCTATAATGATATATTTTTTGGATATGAAACAATCCAAACTTCCCTCCAATGATAAACAATACAATTGATCATATGTACGAAAGACAATCGCATCTAGAACAAACATATGTTTTTTCCCAGAAATTCGTCAAAAATATTAATTAAATTGTTAATTTGTGGATAATATATTATATTTATGACAAAATAGTTGTTTAGAAATTATAATATCACAATTCCATTCTTCCATTACCTTCTATAGATAATATAATTACATTTCTCATTTGTATATTGGATTATCACCTAGTAATGTGATGTGATTTTTTTCACATACACATTACATATGAGGGGATAATGATTTAATTTTTTTATATATGATATTTACAAATAATTAATCATTCTACAAGGAAATATATAATGTAACTTAATAAATTACCATCTATTTAACAAATAATTTCATCTTCTATCAACACAACAAAATACAACATCAAAATGTGAATTTATTATTCATAATAACTGCATACCATGAACTATATTAGTAATAGAATTTCAATAAAATATATATTATATATTTATAAATTATCATCTTGGTATGCTAAAATAATTCTCACCCATCATGTTTGTTGAAAAATTTTAATGTTACCTATCTATATAAAAATCCAACAATCTCCTAAAATCTAACATATATTATTTTCTGTAGCCATATATCACGGTTTGTATTAATATTAAAATTTATGTGTCAAAATTATAATTATATCATTTTTAAATTACCATATATTGTTAATCAATAATCCCTTTGATGGTTGTAAACATTCCAATATAATTTTGGGCATACAAGTCATTTATCATTACAACAACTGACATGAAATTGATTGGTTATGTAATAGAATATGTTATTGTAAAAATTAAAATAATCGATTTTTTTAAAATTTCATAAAAATGTGAATAAATGAAAAATTATTTATCATGAAGATATGAAATGATCCTTCAAATTTATTCCAAAGGGAAGGTGTTTCTCTCAAAAAAATTCATAAAAACACATGTTTTTAAGTACACAACGTGACATATATGGTGTATATACATCCCCAATACATGTTATATCACTAAAAATTGATAAATCATGGTGTTTTATTTATAATAAATTCGGTTCATCCATGTTTTTTCTGATTATAAAACAAATAATGTGATAAGAGGTTATCATTATGTCTCAATGTTATTAGAATTTTCTATTATTGGATTTATATTATTGAAAATTGTTTTATCGTTTACTAATAAAACATTTCAATTATACTATCCAATATTATTTCATTATAATTTACAATAATATTTGACATTTACTATAATTTGTACATAAAAATATTGAGAATAGTTTATTATTTAAATCTTGCTTTATATATAACTTTGGTTGACACAACATTTTATACCTAATCAATGATTTCTAAAAATCATTTTATAAATATGTTATGATGAATTTTTAAAAAAAATTATAAATAATTTTATTTAATAAAATTTATAATTATTCCTGGAATAATGTCTTGAATTTATTACATATTTACAATTTAATGAAAATGTGAAATAAATAATTTTTATGGCTCATGACATGAACAATAATTTTCTATATTCATGACCATTATAGTTTCATGATGTCCATCCCTATTGGGTTGACATGATGTAGAAATGATACTTGTCCTCTAGAGACATGTTCATGTCACAATGGGCTAGACATATATCTCAAGGTAATAAATCAAATTTGGGATAATATACACTTCAAAATAAAGAAACCACAACCAATACAACCAAATTATGGCAACTATATAATTTATAATAATAATGAAATACAGAAATAAAAACATATATTATATTTGAGTTCAAATGTTTATGAAATAAATATAAATATAAAGGACTCTAATACATCAACCTCATACCCCCAATATTCTCCATGATTAAACTCACTAGATATTTCCCAATGTATCAAGATCAATCACTAAATAACTGAGATAATACAATATTTCTTGTGTATTCATAAACTATATCTTCAAACACACCATATTTTACAAGAATTAGGGGAGTAATAAAAATCAGTACAATTTAACCACATGAATTCCATACTCACTACAATATGACAATACATGTTATCATTTTTATCTAAAATAATATATATATAATATTGAAATAGTTTAACATAGTGTAAAACAGAATTACAAACCACAATTATTTTGAAACTATTTTTTTAAAAGACAAAGTCATTTCCAAGAATATATAACAAAATTTCATTAATCAATTTCATGATTTTTTTAGGAATTAACCAATTAATATCACATAATGAAACACACACCAACACACTTAGGAATTGTGTTGCAATTAATGTGGGAACTATAAATCAATACTTTTACCCATCAATTATTGTACTTCACAACCCCTATCAATCCAACTCAAATCACTCTTAACCATTTAATACAATAATAATGACAAAAAAATAAAAAAATTACTATTTCATTAAAAAATACATAAATTTAAAACTCTTTCCAATCCAATTTCAATAAATTAAAATAAAAAACACATATTAAAATAATCATTTTTAAATCATTTAACCAATCTCAGTTTCCTCCAAAATAGATTTTTTTAATTCAATAAATCATAAATAATGTTTTTCCAACATCAATTGCACAAAATATATACAAAAAATTACTATGTAAATCATCAATATGCAATCAAGAGTATAATTTTTAATAATATGAGTCCGGAGTGAGGCCACATACCTCTGAAACAACAACGTAAATGATGAATGGCCAAAATTATTCATCAAGACATTTTGAGAATCGAAAAGATCACCTCAAAAAAATTTACCTTTTCTCAGCCCATCCACATACTATCATGATTATAATCACACAAAAATGATTAATTTCCAACAAAATGGACCTAGTACTCTAATATAAGGATGAATATGAATCTATGTTAAAATACGAATGAAATCTGACCAAGGAATTATTGCTTCAACACACCATGAATAACCATCATATTTCTCCCAGATCAAGTGTTATGGTCTCCACATCCTTAAAAAATAAAAAAATTGATATTTGTATCAAAGTAGTGGAATAATAAACCATTTTTGATAAAATATAATTATATCCACAATTTCTAAATTTAACTTTTTCCATGCATATTTAGGGTCCACAATTAGGAAAATCACTCGTTGACCATTAAAAAGAATCCATCTCAAAATCATGTTTTCTTTTACATAAATGTAATATTTTGGGAAACAATGATCTTATCTACATGCCTATATAGGGACAATAATATCAGATTTAATGACATTCAATAATAATTACATGGGGTTTACTAATTGTGATCGTACTTTTTACCTCCATAAAATCATCGAAATCATTCCAAGAGACCTCCAAACCCTCCAAATAATAACCCAAAATTTTTAAATAAAAAAAATAAATAATCAAATGTTTGTTTATATTAAAATGGGTTACTATATTATTCCCACCGTCGGACATTACATCCACAAAATTTAGAAATGCAACATTTTCCTCCAGGATTTGGGGCCATTTCTCAAACATTTGTATTTCCCATTCAGATGATTCTTCCACAATCTGACCATGATTCCAAAATCGATTGCACTATAATATTTAGTTTCCAATGTAATCCATGATTATACCTATTCTCAATAAGTACTGGCTTATAAAAAAAACTAGGAATCTTTGTTTAAGTCAATGTGATCCCATATAATAAGATATCCAGGATCAATATGTTAATTTTCAAACTGAGATACATGAATATAATTATTCACTGAACTAAACCATGGTAGAAAAACCAGATAATATTACACCTCATCAGCCTATTCATGTATCTCTTAATTTCCTATGAATTGTGGATTTACCCTAACCTTCATTCCAAAATGATCATATCTGAGCATTGTATTTATTTTAAATAATAATTGATCAACCACCATGAATGAAAACACCGATAGATGGGGATCCACATATGATTTATGATTAGTTCCTCCAATCTCTACCCTTTTCCTAAACTGGTGAATCATTTTACTTGACTCTAATAGAATAATTTCTCCTACAAGTGATGAATCTCCTATTTCCACCGAACAATATGGATAATATAAAGTATACCCATACAATGCTTCAAAATAATCCGTATTTGTCTTGTCCTAATAATCGTTAGTATTTGATAACTCCTCCAATGATACATGCTGCACCCATGAGCCACTAAAATAAATTTCAGAAAGATGAATCATGACTTCAACATTTGGTTTAATCTATATAGATTTTCAATCTATTCAACGATGATAAATACTACTCATGGGAAAATGAGTCCCATAATATTTTTATATAGATTTCTAGAAAAGATCCATAAAAAATGAATCTAGGTATGATACAATAATAATCGAATTACCTATATTTTTGTCACATCAGAAATAGATATTTTGGTCATGTCCTCCACATTATTGTTTTCATAAATAAGAATGAAATGATATGACATTGTGATTTGATCCACTATAATCCACTTAGTATCATGTTTTCGAATTTTTATTGGATGAACTATTACAAATTCCATAGATATTTTCACCATTTACTTAATAGAAATAGGTAAATACTACCAGATACATAATGGTTATTGTGGTTCTTTCATAACCTCTTGAAGTCAATGGAAAATGATCACAAATTTTTTCACTTTTCCTTTTATTCCATACCACCAATAATTAGTGTTTAATGACTTATACATATTTTGTATTCTAGGATCAATAATGTATCTTTGAACGGTGGTATGCATGAATAATATATTCTTGAGAAGCCATATGTATGATCATCATAACTCAAAATGACAAAATTGAAATACCATCCAATTTTCAACAATCAATGGTCTCAACACCATTATGTTTTGAACTCAAAGAAAAAAATTTAATTTACATTTTTTCTTATTTGACTATTTGAACCATATTAGGATTAGATGAAATCAAAAAGAAAACATAAACACTAACTCATAATTCATAATCCATGTACATGTTATGTATCATCAACATTAACTTCGACTATTATGAAGCATCACCTTCCATATGAGAAACCAAATTTTTAAATAATGAATCTAGAACTGAATTTTTATACATGATCTATTCATCATGTCAATTTCAATGATATGGTGATATTCAATCCATCTTCATTCTCATAGATTCATACCCTATGTAAAGAAAAATCAATATCGTATGATCAGTAAACAAAATAAATTTATCACTAAAGTGTAGTTGAAACGATGGCTTCAGTGCAAGGAATATATCAACAAACACAGAATAATATGTAAGATAGTTCATCTCATAGAGACATAACTACAATTATCCATAAGTTAAAATATCACTTGCCTAGAAGTAAACACTTCTTATCCATGATCATAATGCCTCAAAATACACCACATACCATTTTCCTAATTATGATAATATTATGATTGGTTCTTATTAATGGTGAACATTATGCTCTTGAAAATACATATAGAATTAATAATTCCATTTAAATCATTATTCCAAATTAATTCCTTCACAGTTTTAGCTTTTTAGTAAAATCCATTAACAAGGCATCAATAATAAACGAATAATTTGAAGAGATTTTTTTTCTCAATGAAATTATTTTACATTTTCAAAAACATCTATTATTATATCATTTCAAGATACACCGAAACATCATATTCATCGAGAAAATGTCCATGTAAATATAAATATTGTATCTCAAAATCAGAGGATAATAATATGACATCAGAACAATGATCTCAAAAATTTCCAAACATTTTCATGATGTGTTGCTCATGCTCGACCCTTATCTATTAGTACACTATAATTTCATTCAATATAAAAGTAAAAAATAATTTAGATGCCACTAAAATGTATGATTCATCAATTCACTGAAGATTATTGTTGAATTTTTATAACTAAAATTCATTACCACATACCTATAACAGCCAAATCTATTTTTGATGACTATATTTGGTATATCCTCCATTCATCCCTAAATTACTTATATCCATATCAAATGTAAATTTTAAAGAACCAATGGGCTCCCCGAATTTGATAGAATAGATCATAACTTAATAGAAGTGTATACTGATATATTTATCAGAACATGGTTATGTTTAATATAATCCACATAGATTATTATAGATCCATCCATCTTTTTGACAAACAATATAGGTGCTACCCATGATGTAATTATTGGCTAAATGAACACATATATTAAAATAACATTCAATAGGACTATCAATTCAAATAAAAATATTGGTCACATCCTATTAAAAGAATGTGAAATATAACTATTATGCATTGGGAGATCAACCATAATAACCTATTCTCATGTGTGTGGAAACTCTAAGATCATTTCATTAAAAACATAAGGAAAATTGTCATCATTTTCAAAAAAAAACATTTTCTAATGTCATCACCACTTATAAATTCAGATCCTCCTACTGGTATAAGACAGCTCTATCCACTAGTGAAAAGAATTTTGGATCACCTACATTTAAAATATCATAACCATAAATGAGACACTAAAAACCATCAATATTTATAAAACGAACCACTCTATTATAACAATCAATGTGATATTTAATCAATGAAAACAATCCATTACTACGATTATCTCATTAACAAATATCTAAATAACATATAAAATAAATTTCAACACACATCCTAGAATAGTTAAAAATACATATTCTACAAATAATGTCTTTACATTCTCTTTGACCAAGATTTTTATGATGTTTTAAACTATTTGGAATCATCTAAACATTTTAATATATAATATCAACAATATGGGATCAAATAAATGAATGGTATGCACCCAATGAAAAAT
The DNA here is from genome assembly GCA_963277665.1 of Viscum album. Lineage (NCBI taxonomy): Eukaryota > Viridiplantae > Streptophyta > Magnoliopsida > Santalales > Viscaceae > Viscum > Viscum album. The sequence goes on along the minus strand of OY728147.1, from coordinate 474,857,619 downwards.
ATTGTATATGTTAATAGTTCCAATATAACACACCTATCATAGTTGAATAACTATATAGATAATCCTCAATCACATTCTCATCTCAAAGTAAACTATAACTCACATTACATTTCTCATAGTTACATAGCGAGGATTTCCCTTATTAAGGATTCATTGTATTCAAGTAATCACTATAGATAGATTGATTATGTTGTTGAGAATTATCCTTCATCCCTCATCCCATCGAAGCGTATAATTACTTCAAAACATAATGTTTTTCCCTAGAAATAGTCTTTGTGGCATTGAATTAATAGTGTTGTAGATGCTCAGTATGGTTCAATTTATTAATTCTATAGGTTTTTTGTTCTTTCCCACATCATGTGATCAAAATAAACTCATTGAAAACATCCTGGAATGCACTCCAGAATCGGGGAATTATTCACTAATCCATAAATATGATTTCATTTCATCCAATTACCCTGTAAAATTGTTCCCCATTACAATTTATTCTAAGGATTGTTGTTCCACCCATTTCCCTTATGTATGGACATGTATCATCCCCCAATAGTTATTGAGATGTACCTTTTTGCAACCTTCTCTCAATTGAACATGTAGGTACAATAAATTATAAAATAAATTAAAATCATTGAGAAAACCCCTTATATCATCACAAATTAAAATATTATTTTATTCAAGGATGAACTTGTAGAATGATTGGCTGAAAAGTGGACAAAAATAATTAATTTAGCCATGCACTCTATCACTAAGAGTGTCTCTAACATCATGCCAAAAAAATCATATTTCTAGAACTACTGAATGTGTCATGATTGATTTTTTTATTGAAATATTAATCAATATCCACTAGTTCAATGCCTTCATCAAATTTATCATGAACTGCGTAATCCCACAACTTGTGATTAATATCAACAAACATGTACATATCCATCCTGATTTTCAAATCAGGCAAGGTCCAAGGTAAATTGAATAATTCAATAATCATATTCAACAACATAACTACATTATATGGTTTTGAATAACCCCAAAATACGTGTGTATTCATTATTTTGGATAAAATAGAATGATCCATAGTCCATGGTTCATCCTTCCAATTTTTACTATCCACACCATGAAATGATTAGACTATACTATAAACTAGCTACAGGTTCACCTATGTCTCATCTGTTGAGACAATCTCAACAGTTACATATGATTTGATTCTATGATGCCTATTGGGGGTTATTTAATTTAAAAACAAAAAACTCTATAAGTCTCAATCTCTAAAAACTATTTTCATATTATTTCAAAATTAACACAATAAAACTATCACAATAAGGCCTTCAAAAAAACCAATAATTACAAACATGAAACAAATTTTTCAAAAGTCCATCATGTTTTTGAAAATCAATCAATTTTCAAAATACCACTACATTGTATTTTAAAAATCTCTAATTTAAAAAAAATTCATCCCTTTATCAAATATCATAATATTTTCCGCAATTCATAAACCATTGACCAAAATTAAATATCCACATGTAGTTGGATTTCATATCTAAAATTTATGTAATTCTTTTCCCATTGGATAAACCCATTAAAATTATAAGACAAATCCATAATTTCACATAACACTAATTAACCCAACCCCCCTAGTAACATGAGGTTCAGTATAAATATTTTCACTACAACTTTTTATTCACAGAAATTCATGTTTCTATGACTCTACTCATTTTTACCATCCCAACTCATATAATATACCAGAATGATTTTCTAACTCCAATATTTACAAACCAATTACATTATTACAAAAATTTTCAATTGATATATAATTAATGATTCCATTTTTATCATCCATTATAACCTTATTGGCATGAGATGAGGAAAAAAATTATACTTTTCATTTGGTGACATCCCTATGAAAATAATGATGGAAAAATTTCCACAAGATTAAATACAATGAAGGGATGAAACATTCTTTCCAATAAAACCTCCACAAAACAAGATTACCACAATAAAATAACTATATGATTCCATCAAAAAATTAAATACCAAATTGAAAAAAAATTCAAAATACATATATTTTATATATCATAGTTACACATTGTATGAAATAAACGATGATGATAATAGACTCCATGATATCTACTCCATCATTACCATGAATCTCTAAGACCTGTCTCCACATGTTTCTCCCAAATTATCATGATGAATCACTAAATAAATTATATATTCCTACATTATATGTTTCACAATAAATTATATCTATAAATGCTCAAAATTTCATAATATTGGGGTTAATAATGGATCACAGTACTGTTTTCCCAAATAAAATACATATTGTTTCCCCTGGTAATGAATATTTTAAAACATTTATATTACATAGTTTACAAATATAATGTATAAAATAATGTATCCAAAAAGAAAACTAACATCGAATCAATAATGCATTCTTAATTAAAAATGTTTTCTAAATGAAACTCATTTCTAATGAAAGAAACCAACAAGTCATTTAACAATTTCATGATTTCACTTGGAATAACAAAGTTCATTTTATAAAACAATACATACATCCATTAAAACAAACTCAATCATTGTGTTAACATTAATGGTGATACTTCATGTCAATACATCATTCCTTTTGTGGTGGTACTTATTGAAAATTCTCCATCACATTTAACTCACAGATAACCATTTGAGTCAGAAAGTGTTCCAAAAAAATTTTTGGACATGATATTGTATAAATTTATTATTTATTTTGAAACACATTTAAAATGAATTTATATTATCCTAACCAGAACACTATTATTAAATAATCATTTTAAAATCTAATTTCAATTTCTCAATCCAAAAAAATATCAAATTACATTAACACTGATTAGATAGGGTTTACATCAATAATTTTTTAACAATTTCACAATAAATATAACATGAAGAAATAATTTTAAAATAAAGACATCATGATTGAATATGTGGACTCAAGAGTCAATAAACCTACATCAAAAAACAATGGTGGAAATGGAAAACAAAAAAATAGTTTCCCACAATATATATTGAAAATTCAAAACACCATCGTAGTTATTTTTACCTAACAAAAAACCTTCATATAACATCATGAATGGAATCAAAAAACCTATATAAATCCCTAATATATTTGATATATTATTAAAATATATCTACAAAGAATGAATATATGGAAAATTGATAAATTACAGGCACATACCAATTAATTAATGATTCGATGCTCCAAAAATTGCCAATGTATTACTCCCTAATGAAGTGGAACTTACTCAATATCATTTGGTAATAAATTTTTCTATGTTTGGTTCAACACAATGGATAATTTAACCCTTAAAAAGAAAAATAGAATTAGATCCCTTGTTTTTAGTTCTTATTTTTATCTTTCATTGTTATGAAAATTGTTTGGTAAATGTAAAGATTGCAAAATCCAAAAATTTCATTGTTTTTCCAAAGTGGATTAAAATTCATGCCCAATCGTGACCCTAATCATGACCCTACCAAGCTCCCACTACATTGGTATTCAATGTTTTCTATATTATTTTTATTCTAGTACTATCTGGGCTCATACTATACAACATCAGATATCCTCCAAAAACATTCCAAATTCCTCCAAACCCTTCCAAAATACACCAAACCACATTAAATACCTAAAATAAATAAATAATAGGATACATACATGAATCTAGTGGTTGTAAAATTATATATCCTTAATAACACTTAATAATTTTCTAACTGTATTTAAAGTGAAATAGATTTAAATAATACATTATTATATTTTTATTCAAAATTAATTTCCAATGTTGAAATTACATTCCATTCATGATTTTTTTGTTCTTTTTAAAAATATTTATATTCATAAATGAAATCAACCAGTAATTTAAATAAATTTCTATAAAATATTTAAATAATTCTTTCACCTATATACAATGATTATTCCGTATTTCCTTGATTGGTTAATATAATCAGTATTCTTTTCATTAAATTCCATAATTTTGAAATATAGATTAATAATGATATGAAAAAGGATTATGTATACCATCTCATTTTCATGGGTAATTATTATTATTATTAATTATGATAAATTTCCATATATTGAACAAATATTTATGTACATCAAATAAATCTTTGGAATGGGAAAAGATTTATATTACCCTCTAATGTATTAGGTAATGTGTTATTTTAATTAGATGTATTTCATTGGATTAGGGTGCCTACCAAATATATTATTAGTATCATTAAAAAAATTTATTTCGTGTCCATATTTATCATTGACTTCTGATTTGGTAATTTTAAAAAAATCGACTTATCAATGTTACCATAATCATTTCATTCTATGTTCTTTATGGTATGACACTATGTTATCACTCATTTTACCATTCAATTATGATATTAGGATAAATATTTAAATCAATAATTATGCATACTAATAATTTTTCCCTAAATAGACTCTCTAAATACTCCAATTTTTCAATTTATTCTCCATGGTATCTTATGCATGTTTTGAAGCTCAAATTAAACTTTGAGATCTTTATGGAAATTGAGTTTTTTTTGATATCTTGTTTTGGTCTCCATTGATTAATTTTAATCCAAGTCTCAGAAGGAATTTAAAATACATGAGTTATTTTAATGAATATTTATTATTTTAATTCATGTAATAATATTTTTTAATTTATAAATGATCATTATCATGGGTAAACAAAACAATGAAACCTAATTTCAGTTGGATAGACATGCCAGCTCATGGTGGTATCTAGGTCTTCTCATGTCAATAATCAGAGTAATAAAATTTATATGAGAATAAAATATTATAAATAAAAAATGTAATGTTCCTAGGGACCTATTAATTCCGTGGAATTGATACATATCTATGGATGAATCTTGTATCCTCGGAATTTATTCCCAAGAATAATATCTTTATAAAATAATACACATTATATATCCCTAATGATTGAAAGTCATCCATGATAAATAACATAAATATCTCATAAGGATCCATGTTTTTTCATCGAAGAACCTATTTGAATCATTAATTTCCCCATCTCAACACATATATCAAATCATTCAGTTCCTATAAATAATTTCTAGATATTTTTATCTATGTCATATTGTGACAATAATAAATACAAAAGAATATATATGTGGTATTATAATTATAAAACTGATAAAAACACACCATATACCCTCAAGATCACATTTTCATTATAATTTCATTGTGACACCATCTATTATCTCTACACAAGACCATCAAACACTTTCTCCATGTAAATTGCCCAACCGGGCAACCTGATGGCCCTAATTATCCAATCCAGTCCAGAACAACTCTTAGTGTAATTAGAACATAGAATACCATTCAAGTCAACAACTGTTGCTCAGAGTCAAAAATTAATTCAATTAGATAATAATCAAGTTACAAACTCATAGACCCATTATCATATAAAATATAAGAATCATAATAATTACATGGGTAGATAAATCTTCATAAAATAATGGTAACTCATTGTTTGTCACCCACACAACCTATCTTAACAAGAATAATGATTCACTCCATTCACTAGGTCGTAAAGCAGCCTTCTCTATAGTACCCCTAGATTCAGTGTTGTGACATCATGCTACATTGATTGAGTAATTTTTAAACCTTTTCTAAGCCCCATTTTAATTAATAATACTTAAAGTATTTTTCTTGGGTTTATTGTATGTTATATGTTGTGTACCTGATGTACACGCCGTGCACCCGAAGTACACACCATGTAATTGAGGATGAATTCAAGTCGTCATGAGGGAGTTATTTCATGTTATGGTAAACATTGTGTGCATGAGGGAAACATCATGAAATGTTTTAATATTGTTTTTAAGCATGAGGTTATGGGTTTTTTTGCCATAATTTTCCAGCATGACCTTCACATCATGACCAAGGGTAAAAATAATGAGAAGGCATGTGCCCAGAATAAAGTGGTGCGTTTTGATGTTCCACTCCTCTTATTCTTTCCCGACCTCCATGCTTATGACCCTAGGCTGTACCTATGTGATTTTATAAGGAAATCATTTTTCCATTTAGATCAGATCAGATTTTGATCATCATTGTTTATACAGTGTGTCCCTCTGAGTATGTGTTGTATTAGCTCAACTTATCTTCTACTCTTGGTTCTAAGATCATAACCCATTAAGTTTAGATATAGGTTTTTTATGATATGTTGAGATTTGGATTTTTTGTTGATATGATAAGGGATTTAAGGCATTTCTTTGAATAATCAACCTGGTTGTTGTGAGCATTCTTTATCCTTTATTACATTTAATCAAAACCATAAAGGTAGGAGACATCACTCTCAACTCCTCATAATAAAACTAATTTTTAATATTTCATATTTAATGTATTATGGTGAATTGATTGTGATATTATTTTTGAACACTTTTTAGAATCCTTTATGTGTAACAGTTTGAGAAATGTGGAAAATTGAGGAATTTGGTTTTCATTGGTTCATTGTTTTAGAATAATAATTTTAAAGTTTGTATTTTTTAGGATTATTTTACCATGAATTGGATTAGATGTTTACAATAAAATGATATTTTATATTCAAATGTAATGTTTCTTTCAAATTTTTTTTCGTTGTTTTTTAATAAAATGTTAGTTTCATTAGTGTGGATTATTTTTGTAATGGAAATATTCATCATAAATGGATTTGGTGATAGTTAATGATTAACATTACTATAATAAGGATGCGTAAAATTGGGGTACAAGGTTTGGGACCCTAGATTTTGGGCGGGTGTCAGTGGGGCACAATGTTATTGGACTAGAGACCGCTAATCAATATGGAACTGTCAAATGAAGCATGCATGTGTGGGTGTGTTTTGAACTCTAGAATGGGTATTTAAAAAAAATGATTTTTTGATATGATTTGATTAGTTATTTTATGTAAAATAGCATCCTGATAATTGGAATCATTTACATTTCCCTTTAAATGGTTAATATTGGGTTTTGAATATCTTCATATAAGGTTATAAACCATTTTTTTAAATTATTTTATATAAATTATTTTTTATAAATGGTTTTATATAATGTGATTATTGTTATCTATTTGTGGAATGAGTAGGGATGTAATTAGTTGAAAAAAACTATGTTTTATACTCACCTAGTTTTTGGTATTTGGAGATTTTGTAGATGTTGTGTTCTGAGATTGGGGAAACTTATATTTTCACACGTTTTTAGAACTTCCACATGATACATGGGTTTCTGGGTGATTTTGGATATTGGAGAATGTTTAACATGGATTCTTATGGTCTCTTGGGTGCCTTTTTTTGTTTAACCACCCTTTACTTTAACACATGTCTGGTCTTATTTTATTGCACATTTTGATGTGGTTTTTAGATACATGATGTTTTTGAGTTGTCTTTCTTTTGATAATTAATTATTTATTGAATAGTTTGATTGTTTATTGGTTTATTTATTCATGGTTAAATCAAACCCCACTTGTATTTTAATCCATTCAGCATTTATTTTCATCTTTTGGAACCTTTGAGATGTCACATAAGGCCATGTAATGACTCTTTGTACTCTAGAAAAATGATAATTACTGTCTCATTACAAATGGGGTCCTCTTGCTCAGGCCTTCCCTAAAAATTAGTTATCAATGTTATTGTTCTTGGAGTGGGAATTCATTATTGTTTATTCCTCAAGTTGGAATCAAAGAAAGGAGTTTGATTTCTGGATCATGAAATGTAAAGTATAAAAGGATGTAGCATACCCGTTTATGCAATAATTCATCGTTCCAAAGAGTTGGGTATATATTATTTTTCAGACACATTTTTTATTTGGAAAACTCATTGTCATGGGTTTATCCAATGAGACAAGTATTACATGCACTGTAGATGAATTAATTCCCACTAGGGTTGCATACTTCATTTGATTAATGATTCATGTTGTGAAAAAGCGTATATTATTAAAAAGTATAATTTTTTTCAAATGAATATTTTTGAAAATGAAACTGCATAAGAAATTTTGAAAATTTATTAATCTTTAAAATGAAAGTGGATTTTATAAAAAATGGTTTAACCTAGAATAAATGTTTTTTGTAAAATAATGTTTTCATTGTTTATGTTTTAGAATTTGAAAATCTAAGCCATCTGTTTCTAGATAGTTAGATTCACATAGTGTGTTGTTGGTTTAAAAAATGGCACCTGGTAGGCATAGTCAAAACCAACTCGAATAATCTACAGAAAATGTCGTTGTTCATAATCCATTTGTGAACCAAGAACTAGTTCATTGTATTGTCTAATTTTTCCTTTTTTTAGATACATGGACCTGGTGGAATGGGCCAAGGCCTGTTGATCATACAATCTAGTTCATGAAGAAAAATCCATCGAACTCTTGGGGTGTGGCTGAACAAGAAAGAGAAGAGGTGTGTCAGAAAAAGAATACCCATATCATTTATTTCATCGACACAAAATCAGATCTCAAATTCAAGATGGAGACATATATACTCAAGGATATATCATTCTAGTAGTGGGAATTTGTAGTACATGCTAAATTGGATGAAGGAATTATGTATGAGGACATTGAGGAATTTTTCTAAAAAACATTTGATCCTCACACATTCAATATCCAGAAAATGGAGGACATCATTAGCCTTATGAATAATAATCTATCTGTCACGTAATATATAGTTAAATTCAAGAATATAGTGCAATTTTCAATTTATGTTGTTGAATGTACATCCTTGAAGGCATGCATCTTCAATTTGGGGAGAAGGTAGGATATTCGTTTAAAAATTTTAGTGTAATGTTTTACTAATTATACAAAAATGGTGAACATAGAGACTGTCACAGAACCTGATATCTTGAGATCTATAGGATAAGGTATGATTATACCTATAAGGAATGGTGGGAACTCAAATTCTCGGAGAAAGTTGAAAAGGGAAATCTATTTCCATGGTGGAAGTTACAATAAGAATCAAACGGCTAGACCGGTGAACCATCCTCAACGATATAAGAGCAAAGCTGGTTTTATTCAATGTGGTTCATTTGACCACATAAAGCAAGAGTGTATGACACAACCTATATGATGCCATAAAGTCAAGAATATTGGGTATCCTCAGCACTATTTTCACAGTGCTCCATGGTCAGGTGCTCGAGACAAATCTCAGGTATCACAGGCATATTATTCATTGACAGGGCGAGGAATGCAGAATCAGTCCCACCAACAAAGCAGAGATGGCCTTGTTGATTCTAGAAATACCAAGACTCCTCAACAAGAGAAATAACAGCAAGGAAACATGGAGAGAAATATAATGAACAAGAAATTTTATGGATCTGGTAAAATGATTGTCAATGATCGGTCTGGACTATCTATGGTGAGATGTACAATAATTTTGAATTATACCCTTGTGCATGTGCTCATTGATACTAGTGCATCTCATTCATTCATTTAATCTCGTATTATTTATTTTCTATTTTTATTGATGTAAATTAATCCATCTATTTAAAAAGTGAAATCTCCTCTTCGGGAACGAGAATGTCAAGCCTTTGTGGGTAGAGAATATGCAAAAACGAATGATGGAGATGAGTTGAAATGGAACTTCTTGGTGTTTGGCCTTGATGTTTATGACGTAATATTGGGTATGGGTTCATTCACAACATTCAAGGCTAAAAAAGGATATTTTAGTATAATAGTTAGTTACATGACTTGGTATGGCATCAAGCATCTCTTTTGAAGAGAGAAGATGAGAATGAAAAGTGAAAAGAGCTTGTTGGAACCAACAGTTGGAACTATCTCTTGTTAGTTGACATCATGGAAAAGGGAATCAGAAGAATTAATCAAGGGAGATAGTTTTCATGCAGTTATATTTCCATTTCCCGATTTAATTCTCATCAACTTCTTAGGGTTACCACCTATAAGGGAAATTGAATTAACGGTTGATCTCCTTCTTTGGACCAGTCCATTTTTTTATTCAATATTATAGGATGACACTAAAAAATTAAGGTAATTGAATGTTCAATTGATTGAGTTGAAAGGAAAGGGTTTATTCAACCATGTATTTCTTCATGTGAAGCATTTGTCTTTTCCATGATTAAATAAGATGGAGATATTTACTTGCAATTTAATTATCATATGTCACGACCCACCTTCACCAAAAGGAGGGAAAGGTCAGCAGATTCATAGGCACATCCTTCATTAAGTTGAAGGAGAGATAATGACCCCCGAAACTCACCTTCAATAGGTCCCGGAGTGGAGACCAACACCAAGGGTATAAGATCACACACTAAATGGATGGCATTACCATTTTTCTTTTAATATGATTTGGAATAAAGATAGTAAATCCAACAACACCAAACTGAATGTTCAAAAACAACAAAAGATAAACCATTACCATATGCATGTTCAAAGGTTAAGATACAAGTCACAAAACCCCAAAGGAAAAAAAGAATACCACAAAAAGAAAAGCAACAACAACAACTGTCCAAACGGTCCACGCTAGTATGGTCTCACGCGATCACTGAAGTCCTCCTAGAAACCTAAGAGACGTTTTATATACGTAGGGTGACCATATAGGTATACTCAGTAGGGAAAAACCAATGGCTCTCGTGCACAAGTTGGGAGACGTACTAAAGTCTCATGAGAAGCAGATAACCAACACTATCAAGGATTTAATCCATCCCACTAACCGGCCACACTGACCGAATAATGCAAGCAAGTAGTTTATAAATAAAGCACATCGATGTTTGGGTAACCACTTTCCCACTGGTTGTTGAGGACATCTTACACATCGAACCAATCCCGCCATTCTCACCGAAGTCCCAATGCCACACCCCACCCACAAACACCTGGGCCATATCCTCACGCAGTCCCACTACCAAACCCCACCTGCAAACACCTGGGCCACTACACCTGTAAACACTTGTGCCAAAACTGTCTCACATAACCACACCTACAAACACCTAGGCCAGAACCACCACCACCATGCCCGAAGACACTTGGGCTAGAAGATCAATTTCCATGACCTAAGACACCTGAGCCTCATCTCGAAGACAATTGGGAAACCACCTGCCCGCACACACCTAGGCCAACCACCACACCACCCTGCCTAAAAATTAATGGTAAAATAATGGACTTCATGCCATCACAGCCTGCCCAAAGATACTTGAGCTATCCAGGAAAGGGAGATGAAAGGAGCTAATAACTATCCACTAAAAGATGTGATGGGAAAAACACCATCCCACATGAAATGGGGGGTGTTCGGCAATAAGTGCTCAACTTCGGTGGGGTGCGAACAAGAAACACAAAACTACAAGTATATGTATAGGTAACAAGAACTCACCCAATCTAGGTTTTTCTTCATCCAACCTAAAGAACACAAACAACACCCATGTCCGAGTCACAACTCACACCATGTCGAATCACATTTTTCCCATCTTTGTTTTCATTTTCAGTAATAATGTTTAAATAAGTTTCTGCACCTATTTGGGAAACTACAAATAATAAGCACAAGATATGGAAAGAGCACACCCAACAACAACTTAATAATTCACACCTGTTTCTCTTGTAAATCCAGAACAACAAAAGGGATAAGAGAGAGATCCCTCAAAGTAATGGAACCAAGGAAAACCCCAAGATAATACCCCATATTCCAAAAACCCAAGAGCCAACGGTTCTTCAACAATAGAGGATTCCACCCCAATTCGTGATATAATCAATGTAATCCACATGACCTTAAGTTCACAACCACTAGAAGCATAACAACAGGGGATCCAATCCCCACCCACATAACCCAGCAATCGTCCTGTAAAGGAAAAACAACCCAACCACCACCACCAACACAAGGAAGGATCATGCCGGTATTTATAGATAAAAAATATTTAACACACAACATGATTTCAACTTCGTTGTGCTTTAACCGGGGTTATCACAGAATGGATTGATCCTGGTGCTTTTAATTTATTTTTTCAGATGTACGTAATTAACCAAATTATTTTAAATAGTAAGGGTTCACAACACCAATTCAATCCTTTTAAACATTACCAGGGGTAAGGGTTCATTAGTACATAGAGGAAGACCACCAACAGCCATGATATTTAGTTGGAATAAGTATGCACAATTTAGAAATCACTATTCATGGATGATCATAAAAACAAAGCAAAATCATCGATCACACCCCCTCCCCTTCATTCATTAGAATTCGTTTACTATCTTTATTAATGTTTGGTTTATCCAATTCTACAGAATCAAAAGCATAAAAACCCCAGAAGATACACATAAAGGAGAGACAAAGGTGAATCCCCTACCTGATTGATCGACGATCGAAGTTTATCTTCATGCGCCAGGAATAGAAGATTCGCGTTTTGCAGGGGTGGGGCCTCGGAAACTCAAGGACGAGCAGACGATTCGATGGGAGGGTGATTGAGATAAAGAAACCTAGGGAGAACACTTTAGTTTATAAGGGCTGAGGACGGTTGCGATAAGAATGTGAAACCGCGTACGGAGCGGGGTCGTGGGTTGACCACGTGTCTCCACACGTCATTAAAAATTTCCTCACCTTTAGGGGCGGTTTAAACCAACACACACCAGGGTATCTCAGATAATCAGACGCCATTAATTGGCATTAATGCTCTTTAAAACAAGCTTAAATGGGTCAAAATAGGGTTCAAATCCCAATTTTCACAAAAAGGAGGTGCTACTGGATAACCTGTGGCAGTAGGAAAGAGCCACCGGTAGCCGAGTGATAGCGTTGGATGAGAGCGACCGGTAGTCGAGAGCTACCGGTGGATGAGAACCACCGGTAGGCGAGATCCACTGGTGGCTGACAGCAACCGGTAGCTGAGGGCTACCGGTGGCTGAGAGCAACGGGTAACTGAGCTACCGGTAGGCTTCAGCGACTGGTGGACCAAGATATCGGTAGGCCGAGCTACTGGTAGGCTACGGCCACCAGTAGACTGAGCAACTGGTAGGCTGAGCTACTGGTAGTACTTTCGCAGACTACCCAGAACAACCAACATCATATTTTTACCAAGTAATGGACCTCCAAATTCCTAGGCCATTACATCAGATACCTCTCAAACTATTCCCGCCCTCAAGATTCAAAACTACCCAAAAGAAACAAAAAACCTGAAGGAATGAGTGTGTCCAAACAACCACCTCGAAAGATACATCTTAGGAGAGAAACCCATTGTTATGTCAACACAACTTCCACTTAAGAAACAAGAAACATACCATGTCAAACTACCCAGTGGTGTGGGTTTGGAGTCTCTTCCCCCATGTCAAGATACTATCCTCTTTGGGAAGCACTGACTCGCTCGCACGGGTTTAATAGCATCCACCTTAATGTGTCTTGATTAGGGGTCTGATCCTACACTCCCCATAGTAAGGACTTTTCACACACGTTTTGAGAGGAATGAAAAACCACATATTTTATAGCCGAAAAGGTAAAATGCTCCACTGCAAAAATTATAAACTGAACAGCACAGAACTTATAACAACTCAGGGTACTGGGCACACATCTGTTATTCCCTCTCCCACTACTCCACTCAATCCCACCATGTCTCCATAACACAAGTACCAAGGGAATGGTTCTCCCACGAAGCACCTTCTTCTCACAATCCTCGATCATCACTGGTCTATCCACAGGGGTCACGTCATCCTTGACTTCTAGATATCCCCATCCAAGGATGTGTTAATCATCATGCAGATACTGATGGCGCTGGGACACATGGAAGAAGTCATGTATCCCTAGTAGGTAAAAGTACCTCAATGGTAACACAGCAACGATAAAAGTACCACAAAGGCAACACCAAGAAGGTAACACATCAAAGGTAAAATTACCACAAAGATAACACCACAAAAGAAAAAGTACCACAATGTTAAAGTCTCTACTCACACTAAGTATATAACATTAGTTGAGAAGTACAGATGATTAGTCATAAATCTAGATCATCTTATTCTATAGAGAGGCTCTGCTAATGAACCAAACATGATTCATAGATGTCATCCCATATATCGACCCAGCATTTTCATACATTACTATTACATCATATTAAAGATAAAAAACACAATAGTGTTACACATGAAGGATCCAAAGGTTCAGTTTCTTGGGAAAACTATGACCATACATAACAAATACAACATCAACCATAAACATGTATTTAATTTCTTCTTCTATAGCTTCTTAGTAGCACTTGTCCTCTCCTTAGTACATGCATCCACCTGAGGATATACATGAAAAGGGGTGAGATAAAATCCTAGTAAGTGGATTGATAAGAACAAAACATCATGGGGTGAGCATAATCATAACATAGGCAAAAGATTATGAACATGAGAGGAGCATAAGTAAAATACTTGAAATGTGGCAAATGCATAAAAATGAAACATCATGTCTTAGTGGTTTACTACCACACATACTTGTGAACAAAGTTAGCATCATGTTCACACATCATTTCACATTTACTCATGAGATTCATCACTTTACTTAATGTATTGGAGCACTGTATAATTCTGGGCGCACCCATCAAATTTAAACATTCAAATTGTGCTATATAATTCTGGGCGCACCCGTCACATCATAACATTATCTTTATCATGATTGCCACTTAGAACACAAATAAAACATGTACATAAATTACCCATGTAAAGGAATGGGTTTCATTTCATAATAACGCATTCATAAGCTTTGGGTTCCCAAAAGAATGAGGGAACAACATACTTGATACAAGAACCATCAACCTTGAATGAGAGGTAAATTGTGAGATCATGAAGGAAGAGATATTTTATAAAACATTATGATGGACATAAAAACCAGTGAAAAACATGTATATCCCAGAAAAGTAATGGAAATGATTAACAAATGATCTTTGAGGAGTAACCATATCAAAAATTGAGTGAAAGAGGGAGAACCCGAAGGATGAAAATTGGGTTCGAGATTTCCCCTTACCTTGTACTTCGAATGCCTCCATCCCTTTAATTTCCTGTATAATTACATTATATTCAATATTTAGAAATTCCAGAACCTTTTATACTTTAATACAGTTCATTATGGTTTCATTATTTCATATTATGTTCCTTTGGATGACTTATAGAGTTTAAAAACATTGTTCGGGGATGTTCGTTTTTATGGTTTTCTTGAGCGGTCCACCTATATTCATAAATTGATGTTTGGGTACATCATGAGTAAACATCCAGAACTGATACTACATGTTATTAATGATATTACAGCAGCTTTAATAATTTTATAGTGAATTATATTATATCCAAGTGGACTCATCATTAGATAAAAATATAATTATGGTTATTTGGGTTAATTTGGGAGGTTTTTGGATCATAACGATCTTGTTTTAACATTTAACTTAGAAATAAGGCCATAGGTTATTTACAGAACTTAAAATAGAACATAATACATATAAAATATTCTGATTCAACCATAAAATGGTTTCATTACATGATTTATGGTAGAAATGGATGAAGAGAACATGTCGTTTTTCAAGGTGATAAATTTAACACCTCATGAACAACGTTCTGATTAATAAAATATATGGAAGAGGGAAAGGGTGTGGGGTGATATAATATAAAATTAGAATCATAATATTACATTATATATATAATACTGGATTTACAGAACAATTTGGATGAAGATAGGTAGGGAGATATCAAGAAAGGAACTTGAACTTGAATGAAAATTAAAGGAGAAGAGGGAGAGAAATTACCACTAGAATTCTCCTCTTGAGACCCTCTTTAAGGAAGCTATGATTGGTATTTTGATGAGACCAGAAGCTTTTGGACGTTGGGTATGAGCTAGGGAAGGTGTTTTGGAAGATTTTAGAGAAGGATTGGAGCTTGAGAGGTGTGAGGAAAAGAGGGAGTGAAGGGTGGCTTTTATAGTGGAGCGGAGAGGGGTTTCCTTAATATAAAATTGATTTGTTTATTAATTTCACCTAAGACAAGGAATAGTGAGTCTTGAATGACTATGAATAGTAAATAAGACATGTGAGTTCGGGATTTGGGTGCTTACATCCCTTGTGATGTCAGGAATAGTGTGTTTAAATTAAAATGTATTTATATGGTAAATTAATGTATTCTACTATTCACAAAAAATTCAAGTATCTCAGAAAAATCCCAAAAATTTACCCCAACCATTTTTCGATGTGTAGAATCCAAAAATGAAGTCCATTTTTCAAAAAGAATTTTCTAAATATTATTAATTTAATATTTACATAAAATCATAATTTACTTAAAAAACAGTTTTTAAGATTAAAACTAATTTTATAGTTCTTTCAAAAATTATGTTGGGTCATATAAAATTATCTAAAAACTATTAGACATTGATTCAATATGTTATGAATACATTATAGGAAAATAAATATTCTTTTAAATTAATTAATTATAATTAGTTTTTTATGACTTATAAAATACAAAAAACTTTTACTAATGTCAAATTGTCACTTTCTAAGATGAATAAATTTTATTTTATTATTCATAGGTAATGTTACTCTTATTTACTATTCATAAGGGTAATAATACTATTCATAAGGGTAATAATACTATTCATAAGGGTAGGTTACTATTCATTAAGGTACGTTACTATTCACCAAAAATTAATATTGTTTCGTTAGACTCCAAAAACTATCTTGAACACAACCGTGTGTATCGGATTTTTAATATTCCGAACATAGGGGTGACAAAATTATGTTTAAAGGTCACTTATCACTAAGTGGTTCATTATATTGTGTTATTATGACATAGATATAAGAAGGGATTTTTCTATTGAAATACTTTGGGTCGTTACATTCTTCCCCCTTTAGGAAATTTCTCCCCCGAAATTTTACTTTACACAAATAGGTGAGGGTACTTCTCCTTCATTTCCACTTCTGGTTCCCAAGTTGCTTCCTCAAACTTATGGTTCCTCCATAACACTTTGACAAGGCGGGTTGTCCTGTTGAGTAGATCCTTATCACATCGGTCGAATATTTTTACCGGCTCCTCCTCATAGAAGAGATCATCTTCCATCTGTACCACCTCTGAGTTTAGTATATGTGATGGGTCTTGTATCTACTTCCTCATTAGTGATACATGAAACACCTCATGAACCTGAGACATATTCGGTGGAAGTTCCAGACGATAGGTCATGGCTCATATGCGGTCAAGGATCTCAAAGGGGCCAATGTACCTTGGGCTTAGCTTCCCATTCTTCCAGAATCGCATGAATCTCTTCCATGGTGATATTCGAAGGAAGACTTTATCTCCAACGTCTAACATCAAGTCCCTTCTATGGTTGTCAGCATATCTCTTTTGCCGACTTTGAGCAGCTTTGATGTGTTTCTGGAAGACTTGAACCTTCTCTGTCATCTCTTGAACAAGATCGGGATGAAGTAGCTTTCGTTCTCCAACTTCATCCCAACAGGTTGGAGTTCTACATTGTTTCCCATAAAGAACTTCATACGGAGCTATCAGAATACTCGAGTGAAAGATATTATTGTATGAGAACTCAACCAATGGGAGGTGCTGATCCCAACCACCTTTGAATTCAAGAGATCAGGCTCTTAGCATATCTTTATGGGTCAGAATAGTCCTTTCAGACTGGCCATCTGTTTGAAGGTGATAGGCAGTGCTGAAATTTAATTCAGTACTCAAATCATGTTGAATGATCCCACAAAACGTAGATGTGAACCTTGTATCATGGTCAGAGACAATCGAGAGTGGAACATTGTGCAATCTCACTACTTCTTTCAATATATCCTTGCAAGTTGTTCAAGTTAGAGGTCTTCCCGAATAGCGATAAAATGGGCAGTCTTGGTGAGTCGATCTACCACAACCCATATCACATTATTTCCCTTTGATGTTTTCGGTAGAACCATGAAAAATATCATAGTATCATTTTCCCATTTCCACATGGTTATAGGCAATGGCTGGATCATACCTTTGGAATTTTTCTGCTCAGCTTTAACTTGCTGACATACCAAGCACCATGATATATATTCTGCAATCACCTTCTTCATTTAATCCCACCTGAAGTGCTCTCAAAGATCATGATACATCTTGGTAATTCCAGGATGGATAGATAAAGTTGAGCTATGTGCATTATCCAATATCTCATTCTTTATTCCGGGTGATGAAGGCACAAAAAGTTGTGTTCCAAACCGAATCACACCATCATCATCGATATGGAACTCTTGCAGATTCACTTCCTTTACTGCATTCACCCTCTTTTGTATCTACAAATCATCCCATTGTACTTACTTAATCTTATGTTGGATGGATGGTTGCGCAATCATTTGGGCAAGGTAGGATGTATCCCCTGCCCGTATGATTCCCAAATCCATCCATTGCATATCCAAGAAGATAGGGTCTTTCTCAATCTTGAACATGGATAGAGTAGTATGTTCATTCCTGCTTAGAGCTTCAGCTACCTTGTTCGGCTTTTTATGATGATAGGGAATAGAGTAATCGTAATCCTTGATTAGCTCTAACCATCTCCTTTGAGTCATGTTGAGCTCCTTTTGTGTGAATATATACATTATGCTATTTTGGTTGGTGTATATGTCACACTTCTCACCATAAAGGTAGTGTCGTTAGGTTTTCAAGGAAAAAATCACTGCTGCCAACTATAGATCATGCGTCGGGTAGTTTTTCTCATGTATCTTCAACTGTTGTGGGGCGTAGGCTATCACATTATCATTTTTCATGAGTGCACAACCCAAGCCTTTCTTGGAAGCATCACTGTATATCACAAAACATTCTCCACTTTTCGGTAGTGTGAGTATAGGTACAGTGATCAGCCTTCTCTTTACCTCCTTGAAGCTTCTCTCACATTCATCCGCCCTGACATAATTTACCCCTTTCCTTGTTAACTTAGTTAGAGGGCTTGACAATCGTGAGAAGTTTCTCACAAAACGTCGATAGTACCAAGCTAATCCAAGAAAAATATGGATTTCTGTGACACTAGAGGGCCTGGGCCATTCTTCAATCGCCTTTGTCTTTGAAGTGTCCACAGAAATTCCCTCGCTTGTGATCACAAGTCCCAAGGACATGACTTGATTCATCCAAAAGTCACACTTGCTGAACTTGGCATATAACTTCTCCATTCTCAATGTCGCCAACACAAGTCTTAGATGTTCTTCATGTTCCACCATTCTCTTGGAGTAGATGAGAATTTAATCAATAAACACTACCAGAAATTTGTCGAGGTAATGTCTAAAGACTCTATTCATCAAATCCATGAAGATTGCAGGGGTATTAGTAAGTCCGAAAGGCATCACCAAAAACTCATAGTGCACATACTTTGTACAGAAGGCAGTCTTCTGAATATCTTCCTTCTTCACCTTTACTTTATGATATCCAGAACAGAGATCCTCCTTTGAGAAGTATTGAACTCCTCTTAACTTATCGAACAAGTCATCAATCCTTGGGAGAGGATAGTTGTTCTTTATGGTGATTTTGTTGAGTTCCCACCATCCTTCTTCTTCACAAAGAGCACTGGCGCACCCCATGGTGATGCACTAAGGAGTATAAACACTTTGTCCAGATGCTCTTGCAACTGCTTCATTAACTCCTCCAGTTCGATAGGAGCCATCCTATAGGGGCACTTCGAGATAGAAGTATCTCCGGGTATGAGTTCAATTGTGAACTCTACCTCACGATCCGAGGGAATTCCGGGTAACACTTCAAGAAATACAACGCCGTATTCCCTTACAATGGGCATTTCCTCAAGGTTGGAACTTTCTTTCGACTCAATCATTTGGGCGAGGTATGCATTTTCATATGGAATCAACACCCAAACCATTGAAGAATTTCTTAAAGGAGATTCATGATCTTCCATGCATTTGTAGAGGAGCATGGGATGGTTTGGAATATGAAAATATATTTCCATTTCTAGATAGTTGATATGTGCTCTATATAACGAGAGCCAATCCATTCCCATTATAGTGTCAAATTCCACCAAGGGAAGTATTACGAGATTTGCCGGAATAATCTTCCCACATACGTCAACAGGAGAAGAGTGAAACACTTGGTTTTCAATCATTTCACCACTTGGTGTTTTTACATATATCTCTACATCAAGGTTTCAGGGCTTCGATTCTATAGTTCCTACAAACTTGGAAGATATAAAGGAATGCGTAGAACCAGAATCAAACAAGACATTTTCCATTCCTGAGTGAATAGGAAGTGTACCTTGTACGAATTCATTATCATGATCCACCTCCGCAGTAGTGATGGCATAAGACTTCCCTTATTCCTTTGGCTTTGGTGGTTGCTGGCGCTGATTACCCTCGAGAGATCGAGGTTTAGTGCACAGGTTTGAATAGTTCCCTAGCTCCCTACATTTTTAGCATTTAACCATGAGTGGTTCTCTCCTTTCATCAGCTACATTATCCTTCCCTTTCATGTCTTTTCGACACTCGTGATAAAGGTGTCCTTCTTTCCCACACATGAAGCATTTCCCCGTCCCTTTGAGGCAGTTCCCATTGTGCAACTTCCCACATTTTTGGCATGTGGGTCATCATGTTTTCTTCCCATATTTATCACTAGATCCAACAGCTTGAAACTCCATCTTCCTTTTCATATCACCATATCCATGGGACCATTATCCCAAATCCATATCCACTTTGAGAGCACACAAAAAAACATCTTCATAACTACCAAAGTCTTGAATTGCAAGAGCATTTCAAAGATGTGGTTTTAATCCACTAAAGAATCTATCAAATTTGCTATCATTATTGATAACAAAACCCGAAGCATACCTTGCAAGGCTTGTGAAATTTTCTTCATAGGTTGTGACAGATTCTCCTTCTTTTTGCTTGAGCTCTATGAATTCTCTCTCCATCTTCGTGTGAAGAGGTCGTGGAAAGTACTTATAATGAAACATTATCTTAAAGTCTTCCCATTCCATCTATTCAATTTCCTCCATTGGCTTGGTGTTCTTAATCAAATCCCACCATTGATCAGATTCTCCATCATGACGATAAACGGCTAGAGTCACCTTCTCCGTCTCAGAACAGCGAAGAACAGAAAATATCTTCTCCATGGAGTTGACCCATTGTTCTGCAACTAGTGGATCAGAAGATCCACAAAACGACTGTGGTCATTGTCGCATAAAACATTAAATAGCTAGTTCCTCCCTCTTGGGTGAAGGAGGACGTTACCCATTATTATGGCTATTATTCATAACCCGAGATAATTGGGTAAGCATCGCCATGAATTTTTGAACTCCACCTCCCAAATCATTGGGGATGTTGTTCGGGCAATCGCTGCATTGGCCCTCGCAAGAGTTGTTAGCCTGATTTCTCCTAGTTCCCACCATTTTCTAAAATAGAAAAGGTTAGAACAAAACATAAGTAAACAAGTCATGAATAACTAATTCATTTAAACAATTATACCAAAAAAATAACATATGGTATCCCTAGGTAAATATCCTAGTGTGGATATTTGTACTTAGTCTCATGCTAGAGTTTTTCTTTAGGGTTCTCTAATCCTAATTCCAAAATTAACTAAACCTCCCTTTGATACAAACAATAGCATCCCGGCCTTTTCTTACATTACTATTACAACAATTTAATGATAAACAACACAACAATGTTACACATGGAGGATCCAGAGGTTTAGTGTCATGGGAAAACTAGGACCATACATAACAAATACAACATCAACCATAAACATTTATTTAATTTCTTCTTCTATAGCTTCTTAGTAGCACTTGTACTCTCATTAGTACATGTAGCCACATGAGGATATACATCAAAAGGGTTGATCTAATAGCCTAGTAAGAGGATAGATAAGAACAATACATTATGGGGTGAGCATAATCAAAACATAGGCAAAAGATCATGAACATGATAGGAGCAGAAGTAAAAGACTTTAAATGTGGCAATGCATAAAAATGAAACATCATGTCTTAGTGGTTAACAACCACACATACTTGTGAACAAAGATAGCATCATGTTCACACATCATTTCACATTTACTCATGATATTCATCACTTTACCCAATGCATTGGAGTGCTGTATAATTCTGGGCTCACCCGTCACATTTAGACATTCATGTTGCGCTATATAATTTCGGGCGCACCCGTCACATCATAACATTATCATTATCATGATTTCCACATAGAACACATATAAAACATGTACATAAATAACCCATGTAAATTAATGGGTTTCATCTCATAATAACACATTCGTAAGCTTTGGGTTCCCAAAAGAAAGAGGGAACAACATACTTGATACAAGAACCATCAACCTTGAATGAGAGGTAAAAGGTGAAGTCTTGAAAGAAGATGTCTTTTGGAAAACATTTTGGTGGACATAAAAACCGGTGACAAAAATGTATATCCCAGAAAATTAAAGTAAATTATGAATAAATGATCTTTGAGGAGTAACCATATCAAAAATTGAGTGAAAGAGGGAGAACCCAAAGGAAGAAAATTGGGTTCGAGATTTTCCCTTACCTTGTACTTCGAATGCCTCCTTCTCTTTAATGTCCAATATAATGACATTATATTCATTAATTAGAAATTCCAGAACCTTTTATACATTAATAGGGTTCATTCTGGTTTCATTATTTCATATTATGTTCCTTTGTATGACATATAGAGTTTAAAAACATTATTCGGGAATGTTCGTTTTTATGGTTTTCTTGAGCGGTCCACTTGTATTCTTAAATTGATGTTTGGGTAGATCATGGGTAAACATACAGAACAGATACTACATGTTATTAATGATATTATAGTAGATTTAATAATTTTATAGTGAATTATATTATATCCAAGTGGACGAATCATTAGGTAAAAATTTAATGATGGTTATTTGGGTTAATTTGGGCGGTTTTTGGATCACAACAATCTTGTTTTAACATTTAACATAGGAATAAGGCCATAGGTTTTTTATAGAACTTAAAATAGGACATAATACATATAAAATATTCTGGTTCAACCATAAAATGGTTTCATGACCAGATTGAAGGTAGAAATGGAAGAAGAGAACATGTCGTTTTTTATGGTGATAAATTTAACACCTCATGAACAACGTTCTCTGTAATAAAATAAATGGAAGAGGGAAAGGGTGTGGGGTGATATAATCTAACATTAGAATCATAATATTACAGTATATATATAATACTGGATTTACAGAACAATTTGGATGAAGATAAGTATGGATAGATCAAGAAAGGATCTTGAACATGAAAAGAAATTAAAGGAGAAGAGGGAGAGAAATTACCTCTAGAATTCTCCTCTTGAGATCCTCTTTAAGGAAGCTAGGCTTGGTCTTTTGATGAGACCATAATCATTTGGACGTGGGGGATGATCTAGGGAAGGTGTTTGGTAAGAGTTTAGATAATTCATGGAGCTTGAGAGGTGTGAGGAAAAGAGGGAGTGAAGGGTGGCTTTTATAGTGGAGGGGAGAGGGGTTTTTTAATATAAAATTGATTAGTTTATTAATTTCACCTAAGACAAGGAATAGTGAGTCTTGGATGACTAAGAACAATAAATAATACATGTGAGTTCGGGACTTGGGTGCTTACATCACTTGTGATATCATGAATAGAGGGTTTTAATTAAAATGTATTTATATGGCAAATTAATGTATTCTACTATTCACAAAAAATTAAAGTATCTCAGAAAAATCCCAAAAAATTATCCCAACCATTTTTCGACGTGTAGAATCCAAATAAGAATTCCATTTTTCAAAACAAATTTTCTAAATATTATTAATTTAATATTTAAATAAAATCATAATTTACTTAAAAAATAGTTTTTAGGATTAAAACTGATTTTATAGTTCATTCAAAAATTATGTAGGGTCATATAAAATTATCTAAAAACTATTAGAAATTAATTCAATAATTTATGAATACATTACAGGAAAATAAATATTATTTTAAATTAATAAATTAAAATTAATTATTTATGACTTATAAAATACCAAAAACGTTTACTAAGGTCAAATTGTCACTTTCTAAGATATATAAATTTTATTTTATTATTCATATGTAATGTTACTCTTATTTAATGTTCATAAGGGTCATATTACTATTCATAATGGTAGGTTACTAATCATAAAGGTTGGTTACAATTCACCAAAAATTATTTTTGTTTCATTAGACTCCATAAACTATCTTGAACACAACCGTGTATGTCAGATTTTTAAAATTCCAAACATAGGGGTGACAAAATTATGTTTAACGGTCACTTATCACTTAGTAGTTCATTAGTTTGTGTTTTTATGACATAGATATAAGAAGGTATTTTTTATTGAAATACATTGTGTCATTACATTCTTCCCCCCTTAATAAATTTCACCCCCGAAATTTCACTTTACACAAACAGGTGAGGGTACTTCTCCTTCATTACCTCTTCCGGTTCCCATGTTTCTTCCTCAAACATAGGTTTCCTCCACAAAAATTATACATGGCGGGTTGTCTTGTTGAGTTGAACCTTATCACTTTGGTCAAAAAAATTTACATGATGCTCCCCATAAGAGAGATCATCTTCCAGCTGTACCAACTCTGAGGTTAGTACATGTGAGGGGTTTTGTATCTACTTCCTCAGTAGTGATACATGAAACACATCATGAAATTGAGCCATATTCTGTGGGAGTTCTAGACAATAGGCCATGACTCATATGCGGTCAAGGATCTCAAAGGGGCCAATGTACCTTGGGCTTAGCTTCCCTTTCTTCCCGAATCACATTAATATCTTCCATGGAGATATTCAAAGGAAGACTTTATCTCCAATGTCGAACTCCAAGTACCTTCGACGGTTGTCAGCATAGCTCTTTTGCCGACTTTCAGCAGCTTTGATCTGTTTCTAGATGACTTGAACCTTCTCTGTCATGTTTTGAACAAGATAGAGACCAAGTAGATTTCGTTCTCCAAATTCATCCCAACAGGTTGGAGTTCTACATCACTTCCGATAAAGATCTTCATACGGAACCGTCTGAATACTCATGTGGAAGCTATTGTTGTATGAGAACTCAACCAATGGGAGGTGCTGATCCCAACCACCTTTGAATTCAAGAGAGCAAGCTTTTAGCATATCTTCATGTGTCTGAATAGTCCTTTCAGATTAGAAATCAGTTTGGGGGTGATAGGCCGTGATGGAATTTAATTTACTACTCAAAGAATGTTGAAGGATCCTCCAGAACATAGATGTGAACCTTGGATCATGGTCAAAGACAATTGAGAGTGGAACACTGTGCAATCTCACTACTTATTTCACATATATCCTTCCACGTTCTTCAGGTGAGAGGTCTTCCCGAATAGCGATAAAATGAGCAGTATTGGTGAGTTGATCAACCACAAACCATATCACATTATTTCCCTTTGATGTTTTTGGTATACCAGTGACAATGTCCATAGTAACATTTTCCCATTTCCATATGGGTATAGGCAATGGATGCATCATACCATTGGAATTTTTCTGCTCAGCTTTAGCTTGGTGACATACCAGGCACCTTGATATATATTCCGCAATCTCCCTCTTCTTGTTATCCCACCAGAAGTGCTCTCGGAGATCACGATACATCTAGGTACTTCCATGATGGATAGAGAATTTTGAGCTATGTGCATTGTCCAATAGCTCCTTCTTTATATCGGGGGATGAAGGCACACAAAGCCTTGTTCCAAACCGAATCACACCATCATCGTCGATATGTAACTCTTGCAGTTTCCCTTCCTTTACTACATTAACCTTTTTTTGTATCTCAACATCATCCCTTTCTGCTTCCTTAATCTTCTGTTGGATGGATGGTTGTACAATCATTTGGGAAAGGTAGGATGTATCCGCTGCCCTTATGATTACCAAATCAGTCCTTCGCATATCCAAGAAGATATGGTCTTTCTTAATCCTCAACATGGATAGAGTAGTAGGTTATTTCCTTCAAAGAGCATCAGCTACCTTTTTCGCCATTCCAAGATGATAGTGAATAGATCAATCGTAATCCTTGATTAGCTCTAACCATCACCTTTGAGGCATGTTGAGCTCCTTTTGTGTGAATATATACTTTATTCTCTTGTGGTCGGTGTATATGTCACACTTCTCACTATAAAGGTAGTGCCGCTAGATTTTCATGGAAAAAATCACAGCTGCCCACTCTAGATCATGTGTCGGTTAGTTCTGCTCATGGATCATCAACGGTCGTGAGGCATAGGCTATCACATTATCATTTTGCATGAGTACACAACCCAAGCCTTTCTTTGAAGCATCACTGTATATCACAAAACATTCTCCACTTTTCGGTAGTGTGAGTATAGGTATAGTGATCAGCCTTATCTTTACCTCCATGAAGCTTCCCTCACATTCATCCGTCCAGACATAGTTTACCCATTTCCTTGTTAACTTAGTTAGCATGCATGAAAATCATGAAAAGTTTCTCACAAAACATCGATAGTACCATGCTAATCAAAGAAAACTATGCATTTCTGTGACACTTGAGGTCCTGGGCCATTCTTCAATCACCTTTTTCTTTGAAGGGTACACAGAAATTCCCTCGCTTGTGATCACATGTCCCAAGAACGTGACTTGATTCATCCAAAATCCACACTTTCGGAACATGGTGTACAACTTCTCCTTTATCAATGTCACCAACACAAGTCTTAGATGTTCTTCATGTTCCTCCTTGTTCTTGGATTAGATGAGAATATCATCAATAAAAACTACCACAAATTTTTCTAGGTAGTGTATAAAGACTCTATTCAACAAATCCATGAAGATTGCCGGGGAATTAGTAAGTCCAAAGGGCATCACCAAAAAATAATAGTGCCCATACCTTGTACGGAAGGTAGTCTTCTGAATATCTTCCTTCTTAACCTTTACTTGATGATATACAGAATGATGATCCTCCTTTGAGAAGTATTGAGCTCCTCTTAACTGATCGAACAAGTCATCAGTCCTTGGGAGAAGATACTTGTTCATTATAGTGATCTTGTTGAGTTTCTGATAATCTGTACAGATCCGGATGGTACCATCCTTCTTCTTCACAAAGAGCACTGACGCACCCCAAGGTGATTCACTAGGGCGTATGAACCCTTTGTACAGATGCTATTGCAGCTGCTTCTTTAACTCCTACAGTTCGATAGGAGCCATCCTATAGGGGCACTTTGAGATCAGAGTAGCTCCGGGTATGAGTTCAATTGAGAACACTACCTCACGATCCAGGGGAATTCTAGGTAACTCTTCGAGAAATACATCGATGTATTCCCTTATGATGGGAATTTCGTCAAGGTTGGAACTTTCCTTCGACTCAATCATTTGGGCGAGGTATGCTTCTTCATATGGAATCAACACCCAAACCATTGAAGTATTTATCAAAGGAGATTCATGATCTTACATGCATTTGTAGAGGAGCATGGGGTGGTGCGGACTATGAAAATATATTTCCTTTTCCAGATAGTTGATATGTTCTCAATATAACTAGAGACAATACATTCCCATTATAGCATCAAATTCCACCAAGTTAAGTATTATGAGATTTACTGGAGGAATCATCCCACATACATCAACAGAAGAGTCAAACCCTTGGGTTACAATGATTTCACCAATTGGCGTTTTTATAGATATCTGTACTTCAAGTTTTTGGGGCTTGGATTCTATAGTTCTAGAAAATTTTCAAGATATAATGGAATGCGTAGAACCAGAATCAAAAAATAATTTTTCCATTCATTAGTGAATAGGAGTTATACCTTGTATGACTTCATTATCATGACCCACCATCGCAGTAGTGATGGCATAAGCATTCCCTTGTTCCTTTGGATTTGGTGGTTGCTGGAACTAATTTCCCACGAGAGCTCGAGGTTTAGTGCAATGGTTTGAATAGTTCCCTAGCTCCCTACAGTTGTAGCAATGAACCATGAGTGGTTCTCTCCATACATCGGCTACATTATCCTTCCTTTTCATTTCTTTTCGACACTTGTGAGAATGGTTTCCTTCTTTCCCACACTTGAAGCATTTCCCCGTCCCTTTGAGGCAGTACCCATTGTGAAACTTCCCACATTTTTGGCATGTGGTTCATTGTGTTTTCTTCCCATATTTATCACTAGATCCACCATCTTGAAACTCCATCTTTCTTTTCATATCACCATATCCATGGGACCATTCTCCAAACTCCATCTCCACATTGAGAGCACACTGAACAACTTCTTCATAACTCCCAAAGTCTCGAATTTCAAGAGCCTTTCGAAGATATGGTTTTAATCCACTAAAGAATCTATCAATTTTTATATCATTGTTGATAACAAAACCGAAAGCATACCTTGTGAGACTTGTGATATTTTCTTCATAGGTTGTGACATATTCTCATTCTTTTTTCTTGAGCTCTATGAATTCTCTCTCCATCTTCGTGCGAAGATTTCGTGGGAAGTACTTTTAAGAAACATTATCTTAATGTCTTCCCATTCCATCTCTTAAATTTCCTCCCTTGGCTTGGTGTTCTTAATCAATGCCCCACATTGATAAGCATCTCAATCTAGATGATAAACGACAAGAGTCACCTTCTCCACATCGGAACAGTGAAGAACAGAAATTGTCTTCTCTATGGAGTTGACCCACTGTTCTACAACTAGTGGATCAGAAGATACACAAAACGTCGGTGGTAGTTGTCTCATAAAACATTCAATAGCTAGTTTCTCCCTCTTTGGTGAAGGAGGATGTTACACATTATTATGGTTATTATTCATAACCTGAGATAATTGGGTAAGCATCGCCATGATGTCTTGAACTCCACCACCCAAATCATTGGGGATGTTGTTCGGGAAATCGTTGCATTGGTCCTCGCAAGAGTTGTTGGCCTGATTTATCCTGGTTCCCACCATTTTCTAAAATAGAAATGGTTAGAACAAAACATAAGTAAACAAGTCATGAATAACATATTCATTTAAACAATTATACCAAAAATATAACATATGGGATCCCTAGGTAAATATTCTTGTGTGCAGATTTGTACTGATTCTCATGCTAGAGGTTTTCTTTAGGGTACAATAATCCTAATTCCCAAATTAACTAAACCTCCCTTTGATACCAACTATAGCGACGTGACATTTTCTTGCATTACTATTACATCAATTTAATGATAAACAGCACAATAGTGTTACACATGGAGGATCCAGAGGTTTAGTGTCTTGGGAAAACTAGGACCATACATAACAAATACAACATCAACCATAAACATTTATTTAATTTCTTCTTCTATAGCTTCTTAGTAGCATTTTTCCTCTCCTTAGTACATGTAGACACCTGAGGATATACATTAAAAGGGTTGAGCTAAAATCCCTGTAAGAGGATAGATAAGAACAATACATCATGGGGTGAGCACAATCATAACATAGGCAAAAGATCATGAACATGAGAGGAGCATAAGTAAAAGACTTGAAATGTGGCAATGCATAAGAATGAAACATCATGTCTTAGTGGTTAACTAGCACACATACTTGTGAACAAAGCTAGAATCATGTTCAAACATCATTACACATTTACTCATGAGATTCATCACGTTACCCAATGCATTGGAGCGCTGTATATTTTCGGGCGCACCCGTCACATTTAAACATTCATATTGCGCTATATAATTCTGGGTGCACCCGCCACATCATAACATAATCATTATCATGATTTCCACATAGAACATATATAAAACATGTACATAATTATCCCATGGAAAGGAATGGGTTTAATCTCATAATAACGCAGTCATATGCTTTGGGTTCCCAAAAGAAAGAGGGAACAACATACTTGATACATGAACCCCCAACCTTGAATGAGAGGTAAAAGGTGAGATCATGAAAGAAGAGTTATTTTGGAAAACATTTTGATGGACATAAAAACCAGTGAATGACATTTATATCCTAGAAAATTAATGTAAATGATGAAAAAATGATCTTTGAGGAGTAATCATATCTAAAATGGAGTGAAAGAGGGAGAACCTGAAGGAAGAAAATTGGGTTCAAGATTTCCCCTTACCTTGTACTTCGAATTCCTCCTTCTCTTTGATGTCCAGTGTAATGACATTATATTCATTAATTAGAAATTCCAGAACCTTTTATACATTAATAGGGTTCATTCTGGTTTCATTATTTCATATTATGTTCCATTGGATGACTTATAGAGTTTAAAAACATTGTTTGGGATGTTCATTTTTATGGTTTTCTTGAGCGGTCCACTTGTATTCTTAAATTGATGTTTGGGTAGATCATGGGTAAACATACTGAACTGATACTACATGTTATTAATAATATTACAGCAGATTTAATAATTTTATAGTGAATTATATTATATCAAAGTGGATGAGTCATTAGATAAAAATTTAATGATGGTTATTTGGGATAATTTGGGCGGTTTTTGGATCACAACGATCTTGTTTTAACATTTAACATAGTAATAAGGCCATAGGTTATTTCCAGAACTCAAAATATAACATAATACATATAAAGTATTTTGGTTCAACTATAAAATGGTTTCATGGCCAGATTGAAGGTAGAAATGGAAGATGAGAACATGTCGTTTTTTAAGGTGATGCATTTAACACCTCATGAACAACGTTCTCTTTAATAAAATTAATGAAAGAGGGAAAGGGTGGGGGTGATATAATATAACATTAGAATAATAATATTATAGTATCTATATAATACTAGATTTAAAGAACAATTTGGATGAAGATAGGTAGGGAGAGATCAAGAAAGGAACTTGAACATGAAAGGAAATTAAACGAGAAGAGGGAGATAAATTACCTCTTGAATTCTCCTCTTGAGATCCTCTTTATAGAAGCTAGGCTTGGTATTTTGATGAGAAAAGTAGCTTTTGGACGTGGATATGAGCTAGGGAAGGTTTTTGGGCAGAGTTTAGAGAAGGCTTGGAGCTTGAGAGGTGTTAGGAAAAGAGGGAGTGAAGGGTGGCTTTTATAGTGGAGGGGAGAGGGGTTTCCTTAATATAAAAATTATTAGTTTATTAATTTCACCTAAGAAAATGAATAGTGAGTATTGGATGATAAATAATAGTAGATAAGACATGTGAGTATGGGATTTGTGTGCTTATATCACTTGTGATGTCCGGAATAGTTTGTTTTAATTAAAATGTATTTATATGGTAAATTAATGTATTCTACTATTCACAAAAAATTCAAGTATCTCAGAAAAATTCAAAAAATTTACCCCAACCATTTTTAAACGTGTAGAATCCAAAAATTAAGTCCATTTTTCTAAAATAATTTTCTAAATATTATTAGTTTAATATTTAAATAAAATCATAATTTACAAAAAAATAGTTTTTAAGATTAAAACTAATTTTATAGTTCATTCAAAAATTAGGTAGGGTCTTATAAAATTATCTAAAAACTATTAGACATTGATTCAATAATTTATGAATACATTATAGGAATATAAATATTCTTTTAAATTAATTAATAATAATTATTTATTTATGACTTATAAAATACCAAAAACCTTTACTAAGGTCAAATTGTCACTTTCTAAGATGTCAAAATTTTATTTTATTATTCATATGTAATTTTACTCTTATTTACTATTCATAAGGGTCATATTACTATTCATAAGGGTAGGTTACTATTAATAAAGGTAGGTTACTATTCATCAAATATTATTTTTGTTTCATTAGACTCCAAAAACTATCTTGAACACAACCGTGTATGTCGGATTTTTGAAATTCCAAACATAGGGGTGACAAAATTATGTTTAAAGGTCACTTATCACTTAGTAGTTCATTATTTTGTGTTTTATGACATAGATATAAGAAGAGATTTTTCTATTGAAATACTTAGGGTCGTTACAACCCACATAGGAATGCTAGATGCTATCCCGGATATGATCTATAAATATCTTACCACATAGGATCGAAATGTGCTAACCCACACAAGATCTATACATGATAAACCCCATAGGATCGATTCTTTTTCCTCATGTTGCAGCCAACCATGAGATTCTTGATCTATGTACTCTTGATTAAAGGTGGACTAGATCCACATGCCATAAATCAAACCTCAACATCCATGAAGATCCATGATGATGTATCCCAAAAGACGATAATGTTGTAGGGGTTCCATCACGATAGACGACATGTCAATTGGACACCCAGTCTGTGATTTATAAGCTTTTTAGTACCGAGGGTAAGTTTGAATTCTAGTTTGATCCATCTTGTCTGTACTCCATCTTTTTTCAAAAAATAGGTGATGTATTCCAAAAGGATTGTCTCAATCCATGGATCCTAACTCCACAAATGGTTTGTCAAATGGATGTTTGGTTAACATGTTATGGCCCTTTATGCGAAGTTGGGCCTGGTTGGGTCCGACTGCGGTCCAACCCAGCCTGACCCCCCCCCCCCCCACCGAACCGGTTCGGGTCAACCCAAACCAGTCCGAGTCTGACCCAGCCTGGACCATCATGGTTGGGATGGGCCGTGGCGGCCTCCGCTCGCAAGACCGCAGTCCGGCCTAGGTGGCGGAGGGGCTTGGAACGCTGGGCACACATGACTGGTCCCACAAAGGGCCACGACCCACTGAAGGCGTACCCCACTTGTGTGGGGCCTTCCACAAATGTCAAGGAGGAGAGGCCCTACACCTTCATATGTTGGAGTGGTGTCACCTATTGGCACTTCCAAGTCACCTACAGGACTCGCTATGAGTCCTGGTCCACTGCTGCGGCATTCGAGCCGCGACCATCCTCAACGGCACGCAACCGTCAGTCGTC
Organism: Viscum album; assembly: GCA_963277665.1. NCBI lineage: Eukaryota > Viridiplantae > Streptophyta > Magnoliopsida > Santalales > Viscaceae > Viscum > Viscum album. The sequence continues at coordinate 474,824,971 of OY728147.1, read as the reverse complement.
CGCCTCTGTCAGCGGCTGGCTAGGGCCAGCCACCATTGTCCTCCATAGCATTATACGATGATCCCATTCTCCTATGGTGTTTGACGGCTTTCCGCCACTTCCTTCATGGCTGGCCGTTTCCTGCTACCGATGTTTCCTTCTGCCGTCTACTGTCGTCGTCTCCTACAGCAGCTACATCTGTGGCCTTCTCCACCGACGGTGCGTGATGGAATGCTGATCTCTCCTCCACCATCCAGAAGATTCCAGCCACGTTCATCACCTGCCTTCTCGAGTTTCACCCAAAATGAATAAAATTCTTGCAATGAACTGACCAATATTGCAATAAAAGGTTAACGGTCCAAGACATGTTCATTTTCTATGCACCATCTGTGTTTGATTGATAGCAAAAGGGTTGAACAAGATTCAACAACACCTGAAACTAAACAAAATAAAAACCCAACCACAAGAACATTGGAGAAATTCAACATTTGAGGAATATTTGGCATTCTTCGATTCCAAGACAAGCATCCAATATCGTCATTTGAATGATGATATTCAGTTCTCGATTGCGAGATCCCTCCATCATCTAGAGCCTCAAGATCCTCCTCCCTTTTTATAAAATTGAAAAAACACCCAACCCAAAGGCTTAGTTAAAATAAATCATAATTTCTTATTTTATTAATTTATTTCAAATTAATGAATCCTATTAATTAAACGGATCAGTGGTTACACATTTTTTTAACCGGGTATTTAATGCTCTTCATTAAATGCCCGTTCACCCTCACACCCGTGTGGTCCCCACCACTAAAACCTAAGAGGGGTGTAAATAAATAAAATTCAAATAAATTTATATTATAAAGTTAGCATTGAAAAAAATGATAAAAATAACATCCCTCTCTTGACCCACTACAGTCAATGTCAGGCCCTCATTATGAAAATCTCGGCGCAACAGATTCAACGGTTCCCTCTAATTTTTAATACGAGCATCAGTTCAAAATATAGAAAATGTTTCAATCATGTTTATTGAAAAATCCTTACAAAATGTACAGATATTTTTTCCGAGCACACAGGGCCTTGAAATCATGGTCCATCATTTTTCACAAACTTCTAATAATTCCATACAATAAAAAATTACATGGAAATTCTGGGTCATTATATCACTTCATTATCATTTGGCCAAAAATAAAATTATTTATTTAATGTATAAATATGTTAAAAATAAAATCCATAGAGGAAAAGGGTCACTCCTTTATCTATGGATGAATACCCCAAATGTAATGATAATTCATAAATTCATCATAAGATGCTACCTACAGTGAGAAGGGAAACACCTCCTTGATGTGGTCAACATGGAAATTCCGCATACATCGGCCTTTCTAAATTATCATAATCTCTTCCATCTTATTCAACTTTACAACATATATTATAAAAAAAATAAAAATATAGAATTCAACACTTCCCACTTCATTAGAGCATTGATTTATGGTGGGGAAAACAACTCCCAATCCACCAACAATTTACCCTCAAAGAACCCTAGAATATAAAAGAATCTATCATATTCAGTAGTTCCCAAAAATCTGATGATGCACTATACTTCATCAAGCCACTTCATTTCTTCTAGCTGACCTCGATCACTGTGATATTGATGCAATAATCGAGGAGAACCCAAAACTACGAATGACATTAGAACCATTGGGGACCTTTCTTTGTTGCATAACAAATCAATGAATATGGAACCAAAATCAATATACATGAAAAACAATTCCAAAAGGGAACCTCATGCCAATGATAATAGACTATCATGCCAAACCCCATATCAAATCATGTACTCTCTATTTTACAAAAATCCAGCATTTTAATTCCAATATCAAAGCCACCTTCCTCCCTGGAAAATATACAAACTCAAAATCCACATTTCAAATAAAAAACCCACATTCTAAAATAGAAAACATTTTTATGAAATTGTTTTCCTATTTGTAATTTTTTTAAATAAATGGGAAAATTAATATCATTTCATTAACAAAACCATAGAATCCTAAAAATCATTACATTTGTATACATAAATTTCCATGAACACATACCAACATACACATTACAAACATTTCCACACATAGTCAATTGCTCATAAGGAATTATGATTGTCAAACATACCATTTCCTTATCAAACCACAATGAATCACCAAATTTAAACAATATATTTTCATTAAAATCACATTTTACTAAATAAAAAAAATATAAAATAAATAATTCTCCACTTCAATCCATCTTTATTTTAAAATAGAACATAGAAAACTGAAACAGAGACAAAATAAAACTCACACCAAACCATTGGAATGAGATACTAGTGCCTATTTTTTACATGAAAACATTATAGTGGGCCAATCCCCATGTAAGAAAAAATAGTATGACTATCTTGAAAAGTGAGATCAAATTCCAGATGGATAACTACTCCATGAGAGATCACACATAACTCCAACTTGAATCTATTATAATTTTTTATTTCTAAACAGTGGAAAAAGACACAAACCCAGGATAACCCATGAAAACACAATGAACCGAATGATAAAGTGTTTTCAAAACACTTTATGTACCTACCTATTGAGACTTGAGATTCATAATATAATATGAACTATAACCCAAAATAACAAAGGAACTATTATATTACAAATTTTTTGAAAACCACACCATATTTCCATCCAACTCGGTCTTTGAATTTGCTCGAAGGGCATTCATGATCTTTATGGTCTAGAATCTAGTACCCGGAATAAAATTAAATATAATTAGGAAGGATTTATGCCAATATCAAGAACAAAATAATTAAACTGATCAATCAGGAAAATATATAAACATATCACTAATAAATACCCAAACTGATCAATATACAAATAAAACAAAACAAATTAGAAACCAAATAAAATGGACTACACTAATAATATATATATGTGACTGCTTGGTCACCACCAACCACATGATACAATATCTTTTACAATGATAACATGAACATGAATCCTAAATATATAAAATAACAAGAGTCTAATGACACAGAATGGTATAACAAGGTTGTGATCTAAAAATCCAAGCATGAAACCACTATAGAAGCCATAAATTTAATTTCGTGAAGCAGTTCATAATCACTTCTTTAAAATGTAAATTGAAAATAGAGTTTTCACATTTTTATAAAAATCACATATTTTCATTTTAAAAACACCACATATAACATTAATAGTTTTCAAAAAAGGATTTTCATTTTGAAATCCCAATCCCAATAATCATACAATGAGATCTATACCAATATTTTTTGGAAAATAGATTTTTATAATAAACAAGGTACTAATAGTAGTATAATATAAAGAACAAAATATAGATAGTACCCATGTGAATTTCATAAATTTCCCCAGAGTTATCCCGAGATGTACAATGGTCAATATCACATGGTGGAAATTTGTGTATGTATATTGTCTATAACCAACTCACTTCCCAAAAATGTCGAATCTAGTGGCATGTCCTACCAAGCCCTATGAATTCTAGGGGTTACCAACACATCTAGTCTGTTTGACATGAAACCATCACTCCACACTATAAATGATCCCCATGAAACCCATAGTAATTGTATACATTGTAAGTAGGGTTCCATCGCACACATGACTCACCTTACATGTCTTCACTGCACATGACTACCCCAATCAGTAACACCACCTATACTATTAACCATATTTGGAAATTGTCGATAATGGTGTCTAATATAAAATAAGTAATTCACAACTACCAACTAGTCCGTCACACCACAAAATCTTATAGAAAATTGCTTAAAACAATATACTATGCCAACCAAGACATAATGACTAAAAATTACATTAAATTATTGAAATGTTCTAATACAGTTCCAAAAAATCATGAAACAGAACATTCACATTCACAATTCAAAATAGATAATTTAGCTTATCAATAAATTTTTTTACAAAAACACATCAAAAATACCATAAACTCTGATACATTATAAAATATACCAAATGATCTTTTATACCAATAATTTAACGTAATTTCCCTCCAAATCCAATCATGCCCAGAATTAAAGAAATTAATTAAAATCACATTATTTATGTTACGTGAAGATACACATAGAAATTTGAATAGCATGAGACCATTATATGCAAATGGGAAGGAAGAAAGATGAGAAATAATTATCATAAAACTAATGCTTATGTATAGTATAAATTTTAATTCCATCACCATTTCAAATCCCAACCATGTGTACACTCTATGCTCCAAAGGATACACCAAAATATAATAAAACATTTTGAGTTTTTATCTGACCATTTATAAAAAAATTTATAGAAAATCCCCTACTATCAGAAAAAGACAACAAGACTCACAATTTAAATGTAATTAACCAGAATTTAAAGAAATGATATATGCTTCTAAAATATTTTTTCACAATTCCTTAATCCATAAATTGGTTTCCATATCATACCAAATTTCATAATATTATTCATGCCGAGTCTATAAAATTTAACCTTGGGATTAAATAACCACTAGTTATTTGTTTTATTTTTAAAAGAACTGTGGACATTTTTACAAACACAATATGTTAAAAACTGTATATCATTGTGAATTAAATTACTATAAAATCAATTTCATAAATTTTTTTAAACATAAAAACATTATAGTGAGCCAAAAATATTATATGAAAATTATGTGAAGAACCTATGATTATTATTTAAAAATCCTAATGCATTAATCAAATGAGTTAGAATGGATAATATTGGAAACACCTATCTCAATGGAATATATATGTGATGATACTATTTTAGAAGGAATGAAAATACACTATTAACTATACTCATACCCAAAAAAATATATCTACATGTCAATACTAACAAATAGGATATGGTGAAATTGAAACCCCACCATTAGGAACCATGAAATCAAATAGAGAAAGGGTGAGAGGAGGAAAAATGACCAGGAACACAAATAATATTACCTTGGAAATTGGAGGGGTCTCCGTGGAAGGATAAGTTCCAAAGGTAAGGGGAGTTGGGATGACATCATATTCCAAACCAACTAAGAGGGGTGAGGGGATCATGTTATGGTAATATAATAGGAGGACATATTAGGTGTTTTTAGATTTTAAAAAATTTGGCCAATCACATTGTTGTGCCACACGGTTTAATAAATTGTGTGCCTAATATGATCCATATACTAGACTAGAGGTGAACCCTATACATTCAAACCACATCAATTATAAAATGTGTTCCAACCATTATGAATTCCACTGTTTAGTTATAGATTGAAGATGCATGGTTTTTTTAATGTTTCCCAAACTATTCAAAACCCATGCTATATATGGATAGACACCTAATGTAGAACACATGATAACCAATATAGGGCCTCATAGTTTACCCTAACCCTAAAAAAACCATGAATAGGAAAAAATATCATTTTTTACTTCAAAAATGCAAACATTAATACTATCTATCAACCCAAGACTCAACCAAGCGGTTCTAAATCCAATAAAATGAAAAAACAAATGATTTTCTAGTTCCTTGGTATGTTGAAAATTATTTTGGGAAATAAAAAAAATTTATTTTTTAATTTACATAGTATAAAATGGTCATTTACAATGTTATCATATTTCAATTTTTTTACACGATAAACAATCAGTGTAGTTGTGTTCATTTCCAAGACTATCAATGTGTAAATATTCCCATACATAAAAAGGTTTTCTCTCCATTTCATTCCATTTCGTTCCAAAATAATTCATGAAATATCAATCATTACTCAATGGATTGAAAATTTATTTAGGTCCCATCCATCATATAATAATAATCATATGTGTGTGTTCCAAAACATCATAAACCATTAATCATGTAAAATCCAATGAAACGAAATACGTTTCATAAATATTTAATCGTAGTATATCCCATTGAAATGTAATTGTTTTGTTATACATCATTTCATCATATGTAGAAAATGTCTTGAAGATAAATATGGATGTTAACCTTTGATTATATGTATATTCAGTAATAATAATATTTTTTGTGTATATTCCTTTATGAATCAAAATATCACTATAACATTATGAATGGAAGTATGAATGCAATTTTATAACAAAGTATCCAAAATATAATTTTTTCAAAAATACTTTGGAAACGATGTTCTTTGAAAATATACCTAGGAACTTATAAATTTAACCATATATATATTTAGATGCCCTAATGATTCAATATTATATTGATTTTATATAAGTTAAAAAAATCATTTCTTTTATATATTTGTTAGAAATTTCACCAAGTATTTCATTAGAAAAATGAGAAAAAGATACAATAATATTTTTTAAAAAAATTTGTTTATTTTTTAAATTAACATAAAAATCAGCGAATAATAGTAAAAACATCAATATTGAATTTTTAGAATACACATATATGTAGTAAAAACTATTTTTTGCTGAAGAGACAAAATATGTTGATTTATCTTAAGATGATAATTATGGTCACATGAGTAAAAAAACAAAATTAATGTAAAACAAGTATTTAAAAAAATAAATTGTGAAAGGTAATTAATGATTTAATTTAGAGATAGATAATAAAATTTCATCAATTAAAATATAATAATAAACAATCCTTATAAACTATGAAATTGAAAATAAAAACTCATACCTCGAGTTCCCTTTACATTGAATGAAATATAACCTTACATATAGTAAATTTGAAGCTGTTATTATTAAATTAATGATTAATTTTAATACTAATAATACAATATATAATTAATTTATTAAAATTAAATGTCCTATTTATCAATAATTTATAATTAAAATCATTATTTTAGGGTGATAACTGTTTCACTTATAATGAGTATTTTACCACAACAGTTATGGTCTTTTATATTTATCGTTGTTCTAACATCTAAAAATATCAGCTCAGATATAAATATAATATAAATTCATTATATAAATTTTTATAGTCATCCATGTATGTTATATACAGATAAATTATTTACATAACTCATTCGGAATGTTGGTCATATGTACGCTTGATCATAGTTCTAATTATATCACATATGGAACAGAATGAAGGTAAATATTAAATAAAAAATATAGGATAATTATTAAAACATATATAAAATATATATTTATAAAATTCATCATATTTATATTCCAAGAAATAATTTAATGATAAATTATTCATATCTCTTAATGGATGAGTTAGTCTAAACCTAAACTTGAACATAGTAAGAGTTTCCCATATGGCTGGATGCAATGATCGTAGATGTGATATTATAATTATAGAGGTATAATTATTTCATAATTTTTATTGATATACCTTAATCACATAATAATACTAATGCATAAAAAATAATGATTAGAAGTTAATATTATCTCTATGGGGAAGGAGTATGTCATACGAATCCCTCGGTGATACCTTAACTTTTTTCATGATGGGAAATAGTATATGTATTTGAATTTTAATAATATTAATAAAATTAATTTATATTTATGATATGTAATTTATTAGATTGTGATATATACCATTGATTTAATGGAGATAATGATGACTACAAATGAATATTATTGGTTGAGGAGTTTACCTTTTCACGGAAATGAATTTATTAGATCAAATATAATATGATATATGGTTTGTCTATTTGGATGAAAATATACTTTGAATAGTTTATTGGTACTTTTAGTTGAGATATTTGTAAAATTTGGAATATCTAGAAGGATAAATGTGGAATATATAAGTGAGTCAGGAGGTTACGTTTTATAATTATGTTGTGGGACAATTTTAAAATTTCAAATTATATAAATATTTAAAAATTTCATTCTAATGTAAAATGAAACCAAATGGTTAGATATTTAAATTTATGTTTGGATAGTGATTTATTATAATTATACACGATAATTACTAATTTTTTTGTGTCCTTGTAATATTTTTAATTTTTATTAACCCTTAGTTAACAATTTAATATTCACAATGGTAACAAAATATTAAAAAATTAATTGTTTTAATTTTTACCATTAAGGGAAAAATTTCACCGTAAAAGGTCATTTAAAAAAATTTCTTCATTGTTTTCATCTTTTATTATTTCATGATTTATATGTCTTCTCAATAGATTTATAAAATATTTTTTTTCTCATATATCATTATTTTCAATTTTTTTAGTATTTATAAAATTTGATTATCATTCACAAGTAAAATTTTGTAATTAAATTATAATATTTTATCATAACAATAATATGTCATATTCATACATATACATCATATATAAATATAACATACACAATTATCATGAGTTTAAATATTTTAAATATAATTTATTATATTTCTATATTAATTGAATAAATACTATTTGGAATTGAGTATGAATTTAATGTAATAATATAATACCTAAACATAAAAGATGTGTTACCATAATTACAATAATTCATTAAGAATAATATTATTATTAATTAACATTCATAACTATATTTTGAGCCTATATGAAAAGATATACTATATTTAAAACAAATAAAGAGGTATTTTGAAATATTCATTTATATAAATAACACATAAATCAATTTCATTGAAATGAGTCTATTAGATACTCGTTTTAGATACTAATGTAATGATGTTCCAATTTAATTCATCCAATAAATATTTTGATAAAAATATAATTACTCTTCCATACTTCTTAACATAGATTACTCATATTTATCGTTTATTATGATGATAAATTCTACGACGACTAAAATTAGTATTATCTAAAAATTAAAAATGAATACATATAACATATAAAAAATATATTTAATAATAAATAACCCATTTAATCTATTTCAATTCAATAAAATCATAGAAATAAATTTCAAATTATATTTTATTTTTTAAGAAAACTGCATTATAAACTATCATAGTAGATTTAATCATATCATCTACCAAGAAAACGTATTTTTTGTATATTTAATAAAATTTGTCATTTAAATTTTATATATGTTTAAATTAAATAATTCACCAATAGTGATTAATTTAATATATTAATAGAAAAAAAATTCATGATAAATAGATAAATTTTTTAAAAAAAGCGACATCTATTTAAAAAAAAATTTGTTTAAAAAAAATAATATCAGAACTAATAGGTATATTTTATTAACTTTTAAACAATATTTTTCTTATAATATTATTATTTCAAATCATACACATCAATAAAGAATAATTTATATAATAGAGAGATAATATTTTATTAATGTTATATATTTTTTCAAAACATGATGTTCTATGAAGCATAGTAAATCAAATTAAAATTTTATTTAAAATTTAATAATTAAAATAAATCTAATGGAATTATATTATATAACAAATAAAATTAATTTTCACCTTTAAATTCCCCACTTTTATAAAAATAGATGATGATAATTCTACATCATTAAATAATTTGTTTAACAAGTTGCTTCTTTAAATTAGATGTCTCACCAAAAAATATTGACCAGGTAAATGGTTCTGTTTTGTATAAAATTATCTCAATAATATATAATAACTAATATTAAATCATTAGTGGAAGGATATTTCTCTAATATTATCACAACTATGTATATTAAAATTCAATGATTGTGTAATCACATTCTCATGAGATATTCAATGATCTGATCATGAATATTGGAATGTTTCAGTTGATGCAAGAATCATTAAGATATCATTTTTATATGATCATGAATTTCAAAACTCTTGATATTCAAAAGGCATAGCATGAAAATTATTAAAAATATCATCACCTTCTTATATGGATATTTTAATTGGAATAAAATTTAAACAATATCAAACTCTATATAATTCGATTATTTAGAGTAATATATTTTTGTTGAATATACGATTCCCATTTACGATGTTGAAAGGATTTATCCTTTTTCGGAATTTCATTTACTAGTTCAAGTCCCAATAGTTTTATTTATTGATCTTCATTATACAATGTCATATTTCTCTACACTTTACCATATTTTTAATGCCACGAACCATCCCCGAGGGCCCCTATCATGACTAACCCAAGCCCACCTTCCATAGGATAGGAGTTGGTGACATGAACTAAAAGAAATATCCTATCAAATAGGAAGGTATTCCCTTTAAATCTATACAAACAGATGGTCCAAGAACACAATAAGAAGAAACTCTGAAGTAAACTGCTTTAGTAAAAAGAGATTTAAAAGTAAAGGGGCTAGAATACATGCCCAGCTGGAAAATTACAAGTACAACTGAAAAGTACAAAATAACTGAGAAGTGAAAACCAGCTCCTAGAACATACACCATAGATCATCCCTAATGGGTAGGTAGAACTCCCGATTAGTAATCCCAGCAACAGTTCATGCCAAATGGTCGAACACTGAGTACCATCTGGTCCTATTCCGTTATCCATAATAAATGTTTTACTCCATCTGCACAAGACACAACATGGTACAGGAGAAGCCCATGTAGGGTTGAGTATAACTAAACTCAATAGGGACCCCGATACCTCGTAGGTCTGTAAAATCTCCACAACAGAAAAACCACAAATTAATACATCCACTCTACATTGGTATATGTCCATACATAAAACTACAACAAGGGTAACACCAAGAATGTAGAAGGACCACAATGGTAACACCACGAAGATAAAAGCACCACACAGGTAAAATACTTATTTGAAACAGAGCCTGAGCTCAAACCACGTATACTACACATAGAAAGATGATTATGATTTTGACCCACACAAGATAGCTATGAATGTTGATATCCATCCACAAGATTCTCTAGGGATAGAAAAAAGTAACATCACTAGTCACAACATAGAACACCTTGGTTTCCTGATAACTCTACCACTATCGAGTGCAGTGGGCCTGCCGTTTCACGCAGAGGCAATCCCCAATAAAATTGAACTGAGGAGGTTCTCCTCCCTATCGCATACCTTGGGTCTTCCGGGTCACACATAACTTCCCTCCACCAACATTTCCTGCTAACGACCTCCTCCCCATCACTTACCATGGCATGTACCCACCATGTCATGCTAAGGTACTCCTCCCCATCGCATACCATGACTTTCGAGTCACTCTGAGTCGAAAAGACAGCAGTTGTCAAGTCTCACCATGTCATCGTGTTCACAACATTATGAGCTTGGGAGAACCGCTCCGTAAGCCATCAGTTTTATATCAACCATAACTATGTCTCAAACATTGTAATACATTTATCCTACATGTCATAAGGGTTCCAACGCAATAGATGATGCGTCAATCATACGCCCATTCTGTGCATTATTGGCATTTCAGTGCCGAGAGCCTAGTAGGATTCAGGTGTGATCCAACCCGACCATACTACAAGGTTCTCCGAAAACACTCATGGAGTAATTCAAAAGGACCATCTTTATCCAAGGATCTTGACATAGTAGACAGTTTGTTAAATGGGCATCTAGTTTAGAAGTAAAGGCATGTTTTGTGTAATAGGTCGGCACTTTGTCCGGGTCTGGTCCGCGTCGGTCGAACCGGCCTGAACCCGTTTGGGATGGGCTGACCCTGATAATCCTGGATTTCGCTGGACCATCTCTGTTCTAACCAAACATTGGTCTAATAGGCTAGCTGGGACTGACCTAACCTGGCTGGACCGCGGGTCGGCCCGATGAGCATCGGGTCGTCCCGCTAGACCGACCTGGCAGTGCCACCAGCCTGGCGGTGCGGGCCACCAGGGATACCCATATGCAGTGTGTATGGTTAGGGATTTTGTGGTATAGTAAAATGTTAGCAGGTCATGCCACCAGTGTTGAGTCAAGGTGGTGCCACCTGGCACTGTGAGTCATCTGTGTCGAGGCTTTACCGTCAGGCGCACATCCAGTACCAAGGCCACCAGTCATTCTGGTGGCCCCTGCTCTCACCATGACCAATGATAGCCATAAACCTAATGCCACCAGGGCACACCGTTAGGGGGTGGGCCCCTCCCATTCCGGTTCAATCATGGACGGTTGAAATGTTGTCCCACATCACAGCGGCACACAACAACGCACCACACCTTCCCCCCATGATCGAACAGTGTGTCGACAACCTTCCTCTGGTCACCACAGAGGATGATCCATGGACCACACTGTTTATCGGTGGAGTGCGATATTTCACGACACATAATCCATAGTTGTATGGGGCCGGCCACTCCGACGACATCCTCAACTTTGTGTTGTGACCACCTTTTTCGTTGTGCGTCGGCACGTCTCCTCCTTGGTATCCGGCAGCTGCCACTATATAGAGGACTTCCACCAATAGGGAAAGGCTAAAGAAGTTGTGGAGGTTTTGGGATGGGTTTTTTAGACTCGCACCCTCTATGTTAGCTCGAGATCAAATAGAGGATAAAATAATATTAAAAATTTCTTTGGCTAAAAAACAAGAAAAACCAAACAAGGATACCCTGTTACAACTTCCCACAAAATAAAAGAATCATGAATCAAACCGTTATATGGTTGAACCAAATTATTTGTATAATATCATTAATGGGGAAGATGGAATCAAAAATGCACAAACAAACTTACCCCTACCTCAAATCATCCTAGAAAAATCGGCACTTGAAGTTGGATCATGTTCGTAGTTCCCGATACTAGTACCCTATGATGCAACTCATACATCCCTCCTTTGGTTCGTGGTTTGGTGTCGTCTGTCACCTCCCGTTGGGTCAGCTACATCTTCTAAGGTTCCGTTGTCACGAGTCTCCTTTAGCCCATTGTTTCCTGGCGGTGTTGTGCCAATACCCCTCCCTAAGCTCTAAATATATAGGATAGAGGGAGGGTAAATAACTACGTTGGAATTTTATGTTCCTCATTTAATATAATGATTCCTAATTCCCCAAAGAATTTTTTACATTTGGTTGGAATGTCAAGCCATTTATTGGCTTGACACATCGCTGGCCCCACACACATCTTGTTTGTAGAAGGATATGAAAAAAATTATTTTATTTTATTTCATTTAAAAACTCAAAAAACATTACATCTACTCCAGACCTACTGTGGTCAATGTAATGTCTCCCTTAAGTGAATCCCAGTGTTGTGGATTCAAAAGTGTCTTCTGATTTTTAATCCAATCACTGGTTGAAAATTTAGAAAATTCCTCTCACACATTTACGGAACGTACTCAAAAAAACTTCAATAAATTAATTACATTCATCCTCATCATGCGTCATTCAATGTTAGGCTCCTCCAAAGTAGAAAAATCTCCAGATAACTCAACTTTACAATCAGATTTCCAATCTGAGTTACCGTATAATTGTTATGGATTTTATAATAAAATAATTGTCACTTTAATATATTGTTTATGGAAAAAAACTAAATTGCATTGATGGTCTGTGCCAGCCAATGTTAGTATCTGCCTAAAGAGAGTATAACCTAATGTGTTCATTCGTGGTCTTAGTTTTTAATTCGAGTCACCATTAATTATTTATAAGAATTTGAAAAATAATATAACTTTATTTAATTATTTTATTTAAAGTTATGACATTTTTGGGTTTTCTCACTGGAGGCATGTGTTGATAAACATTTGATATGCCAAGGGTAAAACTACCATTCTGAACGCAACAGTACACTCAGATTTTCGATACGGGAATCCATTTATGTGTTATTCTACTTTTTTAGGAATACTAATTACACGAGTTAATTAATGCTTAAAAAAATTCAACGGATCATTTCTGGAACTCTGGGCCTCAGAATCACACGTCCTCTGATTTCACATTCTCGAAATAATTTTATATTATAAAAATTATACAGAAATTATGGGACATTACATTCTCCCCACCAGAGGAATTTACATCCCTGAAATCCACAACATATACTAAGGTAACAAATGGGGGGTATGTACATGAATCTTAGTCTCCTGCTCCCATGTTATCTCATAGAGGTTCACCTACTTCTAGCGAATGCACACATGAGGTATCAACTGCCCACGAAGGACCCTCTCTTGTCGGTCCCCAATCTATACTAGATCCTTTTTAAATGTTTCTCCATCATCTATGTCTATCTTTCCATAGTCGATAACATGCGATGGATGATGCACACATCTCCACAACTAGGACACATGGAAAACATTATGAACCCAATGCATCAGTGGGGAAAGATATAGATAGTACGACACCTCGTCCACTCAACTGAGAATCCACCAAGGTCCGATTAACCTCAAAGATAACTTTCCTCCTCAGCCAAATCATTATAGTCCCCAAAGAGGATATTTGTAATAATATGTGTCACTCTCCTCGAAAACCTGAGGTCTCTAACTTCTATGGGCATACAACTCTACCGGCTCTGAGAAGGTTTCACTTACTATCAAGTGAAGCATTGTGATACAAACTCTTCCACTACATCCTTCATCCATGTCCATTATGACTGACACCGGAGGTCCATATACATTTCTGTCATTCTAGGATGGACTGTTAATGGGGATGTATGGAACTCCCCCAACACCTCCTCCTGAAGTGTCACCAGCACCATGGGGATTCCTATTAAGAAGATGATTTTCTCCTCGCCTTCATAAAATTCATCATGTGACTGTACTAAGGATATCAGAGCATGTCAAACCCCGCATTCAATGTCACCATGCTTCCCCCAGACTCAATGAAGGAGTGGGGCTGTGACTGGTATAGAGTGTAATTATGCTACTCCATCTCTATCAACGATGGATATCTGCTTCACGGCAAGCTTCTCTATTTCCTCGCTCAGTACCTGTAGACTAGACCACCTGATGAGTGTGTTTACTTCCAAGTTCCCCATTCCAAGTGTATAGACTATATGAAATTCATAGTCCTATAGAAACTCAATCCATTGTTGCTATCTAAGCTCTTGAAAGATATTCTTATACTTCTCCATATCCAAGAAAGTATATATCTTCTACATAAATGTTGATAAGGGTTCCTCTACCCTAGAGATGATAGGTTGAATACTCTGGTAGTACCCAGGAAAAGAAGAAGTCCATCTCCCTTCAGGGAGCCAATCCAGGAAACATCCTTTGAAAAATGTCCCCACACACTACCACTACTTTTGGGAACTGAATATTCAAATCTCATACGACCATTAGGGTATGGTTTTCCAACTCATGAGTGATCGATTGTACCCTCCTATGAATGACCCAATTCTTTGATACCTAGGATTAATCTTTCTATGACCAAAGAAAACCCCATTCTAAGGATGTAGATATACTATATCCATTTTTCCTAATATTTTAATTCTATGTATGAACTGTGGAAGTTCAGTCTGTACAAAAAATAAATTCGTAAGCACTTGATGCTGTCACCAAGAGGTTCCATCCAAAACTATCACCTCAGGGGTCAGATCACATTGTCGTCATAAGTGTGATTATTGTGTATCCTCCCTATGTTATCTCTAGACGTGAGGGTAATGTAAACAAATTAACCATAATATCATGTTCGGGAATTAGATTAATGGAATGAAGGAATTATTGGTACCTATGTATATCAATATAATAGTAGTAGTTGACACATACCATTCTTCGAATCATTCATAGTGCCCTTGGGTCACACTCCTTGCACGCATGCATCTAGTCCTTTTCCTTACCCTCCGTATCCCTATGCCTATTGGGGACCACATTGTTGAGGTGGTTGTAACATGTTGAAAAGTATACCACCTCATACTGCACTCCTAGCACAACTTCCATGTATGCTGCCTTGCATATTCATCTGCCTATATCACATCCTCTTCCAGAAACGTTTTACTCGCCCAAGTCTCTGAGAATGGAATCAATTTCCTACTTCCCCAATGATTACATTGACAAGATGCATCTTCTCATCTAAAGAACATTCAATGAAAAATGTTCTCTCTAGAACTATATTAAATGTAGGAATTCATAGACTAATAGTGATGGCTCAGATGTCCCAAAACACACCTTGGATGGAGTTCTGAGCCCTAAAGAACAAACTGTACTATATTCATCATGTACCAGGGATGGTCATTAAACCTCGATGAATACTCAACTACAGACATGTCATCCCGCCAATACTGGAGATGATTTTGGGGACTGTCATACCTTAGCTAATTAAGGCAGGAGACCCCATTCATTGAGGAACGTTCTGAAGCTTGTCTATAGAAAAATAACCTCTTCACATGATCAGGATAACTGAAACCATGTCAAAATCCTACTGAGCTATGTATAAGGCTCTCTATCAGGACTGCCATTTGACCGAATGGGGCCCTGGAAAGGTGTAAACTCGTCCACCTCCTCAAGGCAGCCCAAAGCAACCAGTGACTCAATGTCACCTCGAAACCTGAGGGGTATCTGATGCTGAAACACAAGTAAATAACTATGCATACATGTTTCCTCTACCAGTACTACCGGTAATTACTACTGACCAACGACAAGTATAATAGATGGAACACTACTCGATGGTACCATCTCAGGATAACTTCTATGTACAGAATCCTTGTCACTATGTGGACCATCCTCATGGTCACACATTGAAAAAGACTGGTAGCTATGATCACCATATGCCTTATAGGTGTCTCAACTAGGTGGAATACTCTATCCACAGCCTCTAGTTAGTCCGCAGCTACCTTGGAATTTGTCTCGACTCAAAACCTCAGAGTCCTATGCCACTAAAACTCATGAAATGCACTCAGTCGGCTTGCAACCTCTACTGGTGGGGATGGGGGAAACATCTTCCCAAAGGGTAGTGGTTCTTCTGGTACACCACTCGAAGGTGATAATACCGTAATAGGGCCCTTCAACGAGGCCTCATCGCTCAGTGTGACATCACTGTGTATTCTCCCATGAATCATAGCTAGTTGTCTATATAGAGACATCTGGATAAAGAAAAGGTGCACCACTATCATTAAGTTATATCTGGTGATCTGACTCAATGAAATCATATGAAAAAAAATTCAAAAACACATGCAATCAGTGTGTTCTTGTGATGCGTTGGAATCCAAAAATCAAGGTACTTGTGTATGGATACGTTGTAAACCGCACCAACACTGGACTCCCAAAACAATAAACCACACTCATTACACTTAACAATATTGCGTCATAGAAAAAATCACATCCCCAGTTCTTTGGTAGAACCGAACCGCTCTGATACCACCTTTTCACGACCCATCCCTTGGGGCCGGTGTCATGACTACCCCAAGCACACCATCCTTAGGCCATGGGATGGTGACCAGCATAGAAATGCATATACCATAAAACGTGAAGGCATTTCTTTAAATGTTTACAAAAATATTGTCCGATAACACAAAAAAAACTATGATGTAAAATACTGAAGTAAAAAGGGTGCTAAATGTATAGGGGCATGAATACTAGCCCAACTGAAAATGTACAAGTACAACTGAGAAGTACAAAACATATAAGAAGTGGAAAGAATCTCTATGATTTTATACCACAGATCCTAAATGATGTGTATGAATAGGTCATGATCAGTTGTTCCTATGTAACATCATGCCAAATGGTCCTCCTACGAGTATCTTCTAGTCCTGACTCCCACCAAATCGATCAATGTTATACATCATCTGCCAAAAACACTACAAGATGTGGGCAAAGCCCGTGCAGGGGTGAGTATAATGATACTCAGTAGGGACCCCAAGACCACATTGGTCTCTTAAAGATCCAAAAATGAAATTCAAAAAATAATGATATCATCTGTACTTAGGTATATGCACATACATATACTGAAGTTATCGAGATATACTAATCTCATACATGAGGTATGTATACCCCATGGGTAACACCACAATGCTAGAAGGACCACACAGGTAACACCTCGAAGATAGAATCCCCACACAGGTAAAACAATTAGTTCAAATAGAGAATCAGCTCCAAACAAGTATACAACATAGAGAAACATGATTATGAGGAAGAACCACACAATATATCTATGAATCTTGATTTCCAAACAAGAGATTCCTTATGGATATCATTAATTAACATCCCAATTCACAATGTTGAACACGTCATCCTCTATAAATCTTTTCCTCTATTGCGTACAGTGGGCCTACTGTGTCCCACAAAGGCACTTCTTCTAAACATGAACTACATAGGTATTCCTCCCCATCGCGTACCGTGGGTCTTCTAGGTCACACAAGGCCATACTCCACCAACATGGCTTGCTAAGGTACTCATCCCCATTGTGTACAATGGATGATCCCCTCTATGGCCTACCGAGGTACTACTCCCAATTGCGTATTGTGGCCATTGAGACACTGTGAGTCGAAAACTCAGTAGTTGTCTGGTCTCAACCAGTCGTTGGGTTCCGTACGTAGTACGGTTGGGAGAACTGCTCCCCAAGAAATCAATCATATTTCTGTTGAAATAGTCGGTTCCCTAGACCCAACTATTCAGTTCTTTTGATTACCATATCATGTATACAGTATGCTATGCATGATGTCTTCTTACCATTATAGTGTAGACTTTTCTGCGTCGACCAGTTAAATGGTAATTTCCAAAGATTAATTTTCGTATCAAAAGGTTATTGCAGTTCCCAAGCTATAATGACAACCTCTAGATAATAAGACATTAATATTAAATATATGTTCAATGGTCTAGATAAATCGTACTAATTGGACATAGTAGATGTATGACCATTAGATGCTAGGGGATCATAATCATTGAGACTTCTTATCATGAAGTTTACACTTGGTGATCTCTAGTAGTGAAATCATGAGAACTGACCCGCCAATAAGAACACCACATGTTTCAGCTACCATGTGATGTTCCTATCTACGATCATGTGTAATGGTCTCCTGACTTGAGATCATTACTAATGTATGTAATTTTATTGCGTACTTTTATGGAAGATGAAAACCATGGAAATGAATTCGTGGAGAGGTAGTTTGTGTCGAGGGTGTCATTGGTGGCATGACATTGGTTGAATGGTCAGGAAATGATTTTTCGCTTCCAGGTTATGGTAGTAATTTATCTATGGCCATGTTGATATAGATGGTAGTACCATAATAAGACCATGGCCATGGAAGCCGAGGGTAAATCCATCCATTTACATCAACAATCAATAAATGAAGAAAAGGTCAATGACACGAGAGTGGGTCCTATATTGTGAGATATTATAGACAATGAGATTATATTACATAGTGCATGTTCGTCGGTTGGTTGTCACTACTGTGACAATCCTTATTTCTTCAGGAACCATGATGGGTTGCTAGATCCCACTCTTATTATGTGAATACTATTCACACCTGTCGAAATAAGGACCGAGAGGGTCACACACAATAGCGTATTCAAAAATCTTCCCTATTCAGTTGAATAGGAGTTTTGGACATGGTGGGCCCCACCACAGGGGTCTGGGATTTGACCAATGATAAAAGATCACCAATGAAATAAATAAATCAGTGTTATTCGAGTTTAGAATAATGAGTATTGAATTTATTTATTAATTGTTTTTATGATTTTTATGTAAATACATGAAAAGATATTAATTGACAACTATTAAATTATTCAAGGTTCAATTAATATTTATGGGAGTGACGAGTCCAATTAATGACTCTATTATTATCACGTAATATATTTTAATATATTAAAAGTACATGATAATAATATTTATTACTCAGTTTAGGAGACATAAATGTCATTAATAGTGCGTTAAGTATTTGGGTTCGGCGAGGAAATACCAGTTATTTTAATTGTGAACTATAAATAGAAGTGGGGGGGGGGGGGGAATTTTCTAAATACTATTCATGGAGCTTATCTCTCTACTCCTCTCTCCCAAATTCTTGATAAAGATGCTCTGGATCTAAGGAGCTGAAATAAATCTCTCTCTAGGGCATCGCTAGCGATGCAATGCGGTGGTCGTTGGAGTGACAAAGGCATTGTTGAAAATCTGCACTAGCACCCGGATTACATCGAACGGTGCTCCCGCAGATTCCATGATGCGCGTGTGGACGATCTTGAGGAATTCGGCTTTGGATTCTTCGAGCAGTGATCGCCAATGATGAGCAGACACAGTTTGCGGCTTTGGATATAAACCTGGTATTTTAATATTTATTTTTTTGCTTAAAACACTTCACACGTGGTCCTCATCATTGACCGTTCTTCTTTTCACCGACGTCGGGAAGTTCACGTCGAATGGCGGTGGAATGTTTTAAAAAACACACCTATTTGGGGCTTATGCTGCACACCCAGTTCCAACAAGTGGTATAAGAGAAACACATGTCTATTTTATGCCAAAATAAATTAAATTTGTATTAATTAATGAAGAGGTCATTGTTCTGGTTCTAATTCCTCAAACCGTATCTAATTCCAATATCAAACGACAAATCGACGGCCATCTAATGTTTTAAATTTGAAAGAGCTCCATCACTCCGATGGAATTCCGATCACCAGAAATGTGTTTTCTGGGAACATGTTTTTCTTATGAGTCATAATTATTATTATCATTATAATAATTTTATTATTATAATATTTTCTTATTATAATAATAATTCTTAAAATATCTTATTATCATACTATTATTTAATTTATCACAATTATAATATTATTATAATAAATTAAATATATTATTTTCTAAGCCTAGTAGATAGGCCTTAGTTTTAAAAAAAGAGTAAGGGTGGGGGTGCAAAGACCTTCACAGCAGGCGGTGTAAGATTATTTGGTTCACTTATGACTTTATATTACCCGTTCTTTTTTAAATTCCATGTTAAAGCAACATTTTGGGTAAAATCGTTTTATTTATCGTAGGTGTTTGGACTTGTTGTTCTTGGTATTATTACTTATATCCTGATTTACTCAATCCCATAATGTAAATCATGATTTATATATAATATATAATCAGTATATACATATATATATGGTAGATCAATAAATGGAATAAAATACACCGTTCATGGAGACAGTAGGCTGTACGTATGGATGAACACTATTTTCGTTTCCTTATTGAATTTAATGTAATTAAGTAAATGAAATACATACATATATATATATATAAATCCAGTATCATTATTATGTAATATTTCATTATTTCTTATTATATATACTTTATAATCATTCTTGAATGGTTAACATGGAGAATAAATCTCATCACGTCATGGAGACGGTAGTCCGTACGTACGCACGAGCGATGATACCATTCCCATGATCATGGAATTTTATTGAAGTGTATGTATAATATTTCAGAATCAATATCACATTACGATAATCATATATAGTTATTTATTTACAACATTATACCAATCAAAGTAAGCTGGTGGTCGAAAATAGATTACACCACGACATGGAGACGATATTCTGTATGTACGCACACGCAGTGATTTTGTTTTCGATAGGATGGATAGAAGGTAAAATAGGGTTGTTTCATATTTATAATATAATATCATTATGTAAGTAAAACTGATGTTATTACTTTACAATGAGGAATCTAAATAAGATGAAGTTTAAGAAGAAAGAAACATGAGAAAATTGGAAGAAGAGATTACCTCTTCTTCGACGCACCTCTTTTAATATTCCTCTTATGGAAGTAGAGATGGACGTTTGAGAATACTAGAACATTTAGAATGTTTCTAGTGAAGTTGAGAATAGAAATGGGTAGGTGTTGGCTGAGCTTCAAGGCCCAAAAGGGTGTGAAGAGAAGAGGGAAGGGGATCCGTTTTTATAAGGGAGGAGAGGGGCACCTTTAGAAAAACTTAACATATTATTTTATAATAAAGTCATATTCGGTTTATAAATGCCATTTTTATGGGATATACCAATGTTTAAAAACCAATATTATAGACTCCTTTCACATTAGTTATTATAGAGTTCTTGGAAACAATGTCTAATGAGAAATATATAATTCTATATTTGTGGTAAAATGTTTCTTAATTATCATGTTCCACTTTAGGATTAGAGATTTCATATTAATTACATAGTCATTGTGGTATTAGAGGAAAGGCATTCACATCATAAGGGTTAGTCCTAAAAATATAGAATTTACATGGATAATTTACATTTTCCTCACATATAAGACATTGGATTATTATTGGTACATTAAGATGAGAACTCATTATTTCAATGAAATTAATGGAACTCTCCATTTTCTTTTTGATGTATTACATTTTATGACTCCCTATTCCATAACTATAACATATAATGGTCCCCTTAAGTAAATTATTTTTAGGTATCTTCCCAAATATTTTACTAGAAAGCAAGTCAAGGAGCAAAAAACAATGAAGAAAGAAAAAAGGCATGGGGCAACCTGCACAGCAGGCGGCAAAATATTTTTTTTAAAAAAGAAGAGACCAATTTGGTCTCATCATGTAGCACATGCCACGGCCATGATGGCCACCTTCTCCCTTGGCTGGCTGCGGAAAACTCCCAGCACAGGGCTGGGGACTCACACCCTGCCCCGCACCCCGTGGCTTTTCCGTCCTAAGCCACCCTGGCACCCTGTGTCGAGGCCCTCTATGCAGCAGGCCCCCCATACAGCTGGCCGCACCAGCACCCTGACCAGCCATCTATGGGTGAAGAATTCTTCAGCACCTCAACTTGAACCCCGACCAGGCTTATTACCTTCTGTCGGTAGCCCGTACAAACTCAGCAGTGCTTCACCGACCAGCCATCAATGGGTGTGTCCCGCACAACTATCTGTCGACCGCAGCAGCCCCACACTACACTGGAAACGCTATTCAGAAGCACCAGCCCTCATGGAGTCCTCCTGCCTCACATGTTTCCCACCCACTACCCTACTTCTGTGGCCATACCGGACCTCCCTCTGACTAGGGTGAAGTCACGGCTGCCACCTCCCATGTGGCTCACACCAGGCCGGACCGACCTCTTCCGCGAACATGAGGCTCGTAGCTCCTTCCATTGGTTTGCCATGAATGTCAACGAGACAATGACCACCCGCCTACAGTTCACATTCCGGTGTGAGGTAATTGTCTGCACAATATGTTTATGCTCCAAAACATCATCAGGCAGGTCTGCATGGACCGAATCAAGTTTAGACGGACCTACTCGGCCCAGAAAGCCCCTACACAAGGTCGACACTACCTGGGATGGGCCTGTGCAGGTTCACCCCGACCCGCAAAGGCCCTTCCTAGGGTTTTAGGGGCACGAGTTTTTTATTTTAATCATAAATTATTTAAAAAAACTAATTTAAATACTGTTGATAATTTATGTAATTTGATATTAATTTTTGGTTGTTGCGACATAATTAATTAATTGGTAAATTAATTAAATTAATTAAATAATTAAGTTTTTAGTTTTTTAAAATTAAATTAATTAAATTGTGATCGAACAATGTTAAATTGAATTAAAAACTAGAGTGATGGTTTTAATTCGATAAAATGACCTCATGTTTATTTTTAATGCAAGTTTAATTTTTATTCTGCATTCATTTACAAAAAAGTGTGCTCAATGTGTATGCTGATCTTGAGTTGAAGATCGACCGATGTATGTTTGGTTTGTTTATTTAATTATTTATTTAATTATTTCATTTGTTTTTGTAATAATTATTTTAAATAAAAAGGCAATCTTTGTGTCAACTCAAAGTCGTTATATGTATAAGGGCATGAACATCCTTTCTCAGAGTTGTATATTTATACCATGAGACCCCCTCGCCTGCATGCGAGTACAGTTGTATAATGATGAGAAGATTTATGACACATTTCGCGCCATGTGACGGCGACGCACCAGACAGGAGTTGGATGCATTGGATGAGCAAACATTTCTATTCAAGTTGAAAGCCATGTGACTAAAGGTACTTACCCCTAGGGTTTCTGTTGGTTCGTTATTCACTCAATGGATCAATCAATAGTACCGGATCATGAACAGTTGTACGTTTTATTTATTCATGGTTTATTATTTTTTTTTCATGTGTAATTTATTGCACGATCACATAGTATAATAATAAACAATCATGAAAGATAAAATGAAAATGTGACGTGATGAAATTTCTATTTCTTGCACGAAAAGTTGTGAGTGCGATCACATAGTACGTTCTTATAAAACATGAAAATGATTTCTTTTGTCACACTAAAAGTAACAAAACCCTCAAAGACATATTAAGTCATAATCACCTTCCATCATACAAATTTGTACAAAACCAGCTGTTTGAGGTGTCGGTTCATGCCTTAGCTGAGGGTGCCTCTCACTACTGGGGAGTCCTTATATGAATTATGGGTCAACTTAACTGAAGTTATTGTAAGGGTTATCCCTACCTAACATGCTATAATTTTAGAGTCAAGCGTTGAGTAAATCAAATATTGATTTTAAGAAGCTGGAACTTCACTCAACAGATCAAGGAACTGCAATCTATAATGATGGCATCCATCCAAAAGCCTTCCTAGAACCCTCCACGTAGTGGAGTAACCATAGATTGTAGACTATGATGGGTGGTTCCAGGATCCTTTCCACTAAAATACTCAAGCGATAGAGTATTCTGATTCTAGCATAGAGGGTTCCTAGAATCTGATAATATAGTGTGAGACATAATATGATTTATGTAATTAATAAAAATGTCTAAATCAGTAATCCAGATAAAAGGAACTCATCTGCTAAAATTTATTTTTGTAGAAAAATTGCATGTTACACCTCATGATTAAAATTGCAATAATATAATGGAAAAAGTAAATGTCCACAGTGACACAAGTATCCATGAATAGTACAAGAATTTGTGCATAATACTATGATATAAGAAACTCAAGGTGTCAGTGTCCCCAACACAGTTAAACTACCTCATAAAGCGAGGGTGAAAATTGCTAACAAGAGACTAATATACAAAGCATATGATAGTTTTATAATTATGTATTTATCAACGTCCGATGTCAGATGTCGCCGCTACACCCGGACATCTACGATATAACATAAAGTCTCATCTCTGAGATGTTTTCAAGGTGAAAATGAAGCAATGATATGAATATGGAAAAGTTTACAATGTCAAATGTAAATTTAATGATTGATCATGATCATTAAATATCATATTCACCACATTATCAAGTCTCATTTTAAGTTACAAAAGGAACACGTATTGAGTAAACACTTCATTACCTATCTAGGTAAGGTACGCCAAGTGAATAAGAATAAAATACAGTTAAACATTAATACATATGGAGGATATATAGAAAGACAATGTGAAAGGGTCAAAGACATATAATTCCAATGAACACATTCGTGAAGTCCTTAAATTAATGTGGTATTAACAATGGTTATATGAATTGCATAATATAAAATAATTCTATAGAAGTTTAAAGTCAATAATCTGATTTAAAGAAGCAAGTTTCCTCTTCTACATCAGGCATATTCATCAATGTGATGTTTCATTTTACTACTTGGATATTAAATACAATATGATGCTAACATATGTGTATTTCAATGCGATAAAGAAGTTAGTATAGAAACCTTACTAGAAGTTAGGTGTATTCTCCAAATAGGCTATGAAAGGGAGATACCTAGGCCAGTGGTGAGAAGTACATGAATTCTTTAATTTCCAAGTGAAATATTCTTGTTGAAATATTGTTGAGTATAAACACGAACATTAATCTCATGTGTCCTTTGACGCATGGAGACATTCTTTCAGTTTCTATAATGAATGTTGTTTTGGTAAACTCAATCACTAGTTCAGTGATACATGAATCATAGGCAAATAGTGATGAATATAAATGTAAGACTTATACCCAGTTGTGAAAGGATAATTCATTGTCAAGTAATACTAAAAATGGATGTCATGAATATACCATGTAAGGTATTTAGGCTATGCATAGCTAAATACTTTTGGTATTATCGATGAATTTAGTCTTGAAAAAGGAGCCTTTAGAAATAAATGTACGTTACAAAGATTTTGGAAATAGTTCAACAAGAAAGTGTGAACTATTCCAAGTACAAGGTTGAGGTATATATACCTCAAAATATTATTTTATGTAATTGAGGAATATCAACGTGAAGTATTTTCATGGTCAAGAGATATGACCTGCTTCGAGTTGGGATACTGAAGAATATCTCGACCAAGCATTCATTAATCATGATATGTAGCGTGGAGCAATTCTTAAACGCACATTACCTTATCGACATCACAACATTGATGTTAATGGGGAGGATTGATGATGAAGTCTTACATTTCAACATTGATTTACAAAATGTTGTGTGGAGTAATTCGTAAATGCACATTTTATACATCAATGTATTGATGTAAGTAATATCAATGTTGGAACTAGCAGAAACTTTCATTAAATTTCATGAAATGCTTTCCAAATAATAGAAATACCCCAAAACCATATGCCAACTATAATGAAAAATGGATATCATTCAAGTCATAGTATTCTGTAAACCCATTATGTCATAAGAACATGTGTTTGGATGCAAAGAGTTTATTAATACATAAACAAACTATCGTCAAGACAAAAAAATTGTGCATTCAGTGTAATAATCCTAACAATTGTTTAGGATGTAACATAAATCCCTAAGATAGAAGAGAAGGTAGTCAAGAAATAGACTACAGTTCTATACAAGGGTGTACATCTCTATTATTGATAGTGGGAGCTATATTGACTTGTGTATAGTCAATGCTCAAAATGCACAAGTAGTTGGCATAGGAACTAGTTCCACAAGAGCATATGGAACAATGTATGTTCAAGAGACACATACTGTATAGGAAGGATAAAACCATGGTGATGGTTTTTATATTCACTATGGTCTGTGATTTATTATTCAATGTGAATAAAATTTCCTAAAAGTAATCAGTGTATGGAAATTATTTAAAATTGATAAGACCAACTAATATTCAATTAAAGGATTCCATGTATCAATGTGAAAATAGGGCTATTATTTTGAAAACTGTGGTAGGAATTCAAGTGAGTTGATACATGGATCGTACAAGCTTAGTACCAATAAGATTAGATTGGTTTCACCAAGTTGTTAAGCCTAAATCCATTAGAATTTTACTTATCATAGATAATATTTATGATCACTTTATTTATCATTGGATGTCATGACCACCAATTGTGGATGGTGTCTATATGACGCAACCAGAAAGGGATGGTCACATCAAAGAATTCTAATAAAGGTTCCAAGTTACTGAAATCTATGTTAGGATTAATGTAAGCAACATGATCATAGAAAATAATTTTGCAAAAATGTTTTCCATGTGTCTACATGAGGTTAGTGGGAGCATCAATGTTTTCTAAAGAAATATGTTTGTAAACATATGGATAAAAGACTATGGTCTTACAAGTAGTTAAGACCAAAATAAAATTTACTCTCCAATGATTGACTTAAAGTAGCAACCCACGTTCTAGGGAACATGATCTACTAATGTAGAACTATAAGGTTCTTAGTCCTAGTCAATCGTACATATAGTGACATTGTATTGGAAAATACATGTTGGAACAATTCAAGGGATAAGATGTTGCCTATGTCACAGGGAATAATCTCTCAATGATGACCAGTCCAAGACATGTGGTGGTCATTAGAGCATCGAATTCATCGTCAGAAATTAGTGCTAGCACCCAGATTACGACGAACGGCGCTCTCACAGATTCCATGAAGTGCGTGTGGATGATCTAGAGGAATTCAGCTTCAGATTCTTCAAGCAGCGATCGCCAACGATGAGTAAATGTCGTTTGCGACTTCAGAACTAATAAAGGTATTTTATGGTGTATGTTTGTGCTTAAAAACCTTCACATGTTGTCCTCGGCTTTGATCGGGCTTCTTTTCACCGACATCCGAAAGATCACGTCGAACGATGGTGGAAATTTTTTAAAAACCCACGTGTTTGGGGCTTCTGATGCATGCCTGGTTCCAATAATTTCAACCAGCACGGAGTCTCACAAGAAGTAACCTGATGTTAAACCATGTGAATAGGGTTCCAACGCAATAGAAGGTGCATCAATTAGACACCCGGTCTGTACATTATTGGCATTTCAGTGTAGAGGGCCTGGTTGGATTCGGGTGCGATCCAACCAGACCGTACACCACATTTCTCCAAAACACTCATAATGTAAGTCAAAAGGATTGTCTATCTCAATGGATCCCAACCCCATAGATGTTTCATCAAAATAACGTCTGGTTTAGATTTTATGGCCCATTTTTTGTAACTGGTCGGTATTGGATCCGGGTCCGGTCCCCCTTAGTCAGACCGGCCAGACCCGATTCGGCATATACCGACCCATATCATCCTATGTCGACCCGAATCAACTCGAGTGTGACCCAAAATAGTTCTTCCTAGCCAGTTGGACCTAGACAGACCTATTTGGGATGTGGGACAGGCCTCTAGGCCGTGGGTTAGAACACTGAGCGGTGGGTCGGCCCGCTAGACCGATCTAGTGGTGCCACCCGCCTTGTAATGCAGGCCACCAGGGATACACAAACATTACATGTTCAGGTAGGTCTGATGTGGCGTAGAGCCATGTCAGCGGGTCATCCCATGGTGTTTGACCTAATGCAGCCCCACGTGGTGTCGCGCGTCCTCCCATCCGCGGAATTTACCACCAGGGGCGTCGCTGGAGCGCACCCCGTCTTCCACCGGCGGTTGATACGGCCACTTCTATTCCTGCCCCGACCAATGTAGACTACCGGCCTACGCCGTGTGTGCGCACCCCAACCTTCTGGTTAGATCACGGCTAGCCGGTGTGCCAGTTGACCTCTACACTGGTGCATGGCTGCGCGCTGCACCATCACCGTGGGCCAACCTGTGTGTCGACCGCCTTGCTTCGGTCACTACAGCTGAAAAGATGCGGCCCTCGTTGTTTATCAGTAGTGTTGTATGGCGCGCTGCGCTACCTATGCATTTGGCCGGTGCTGGCCGCTCCGTCAACCGCCGCAGATTTGTGTCGCAAACTCATCTTTGGGTGTGCGTTGGCACCTCACGTCTTTCCTATCCGGATACTGTCATTGTGCTAGTGGACTTCCATGAATAAGGGAAGGGTAACAATGTTGTGGAGGGTTTGGGATGGGTGTGTTAGGCCCGTGACTCCACTTTAACTCGTGATCAAATGGAGGAAGAAATGGGTTTAATAATTTCTTGTCTTAAACATCAAACAAAACCCCAAAAGGAAACCTTGTAAAAACCTCCCAAAAAACTAATTAATCACGGATAAACCCATTAGACTGTTGACCTGTATTCTTTATATAATTTCTGGAATGGGAAAGATAAAATGAAAAATGCCCAAATGAAATAACCCATACCTCGAATCGTGGGAGAACCGTCCGCTCTCAAAGGTGGATCGTGTTCTTTGTTCCCTCAACCGGTTACCAATGACGCCACACATACATATCCCTTTGGATCGTGGTTCGGTGTCTTCTGTCACCTCCCACAGGGTCGTCTCTATCTTCTATGGGTTTTGCATCACAACGCTCCTTCACCACTTCATTTATTTGAAAATTTGTGCAGATACCCCTCCCCAATATCCAAATATAATGGAGATGGGGAGAGTATGTAACGACGTTGGAATTTAATGAGGATCATTAATTAGGATGCATCATAATTCCCCA
This sequence comes from Viscum album, assembly GCA_963277665.1. Taxonomy (NCBI): domain Eukaryota; kingdom Viridiplantae; phylum Streptophyta; class Magnoliopsida; order Santalales; family Viscaceae; genus Viscum; species Viscum album. The sequence goes on along the minus strand of OY728147.1, from coordinate 474,795,624 downwards.
ACTACATCATTACATAGGGTTGGAATTCCATTCCATTTATTGTCTTGACACATTAATGGCCCCACACATATCTTATTTATTGGAGGTTATGAAATAAAATAAAATAATTATTTTATTTCATTTATTTTAAAAAGTCACATAACATAACTTCTTCTCTGGACCTATTAAAGTCAATGTATATTGTCCCATAAGGGAATCCTAGCATAGTAGATTCAATAGTGCCCTCATAATTTTAATATGAGCACCGGTTGAAAATTTGGAAAACGCCGCTCATGTGTTTACTAAACGTACCAGAAAAAATGATATGTAAAGTAATTAAGTTCACCCTCAGCCGGCAATGGTCGACGTTAGGATCTGCCTATGTAGAACACTACCCAATGAACTCAACGGTACTATTAGAATTCTAATACAAGTTACCATTTAGATGTTATTGTTTTCACAATAAAATATTTTTCCCATAATTATTATATATACGACCAAAATTTAACATTCACTGGTGGTCTGCATTGGCCTATGTTATTATCTAGGTAAAGAGGGCATACCATCACGAGTTCAGTGGTGTTCTCAAATTTTTAATCTGAGTCACCATTCATGAATTATAAGTATTTGAAAACTAAAATTTCTTTAATTAATTATTTTATTTACGGTTTTTCCATTTTTGGGTTTTCTCACCGGAGGACTACGCCGACTAAACATATGTGGCATATAGGGTATCCCTGCCATCCTAGATGCTAATTAGCCATCATATTTCTGATCTTGGAATCCATTTAATTGTTTTCTAATTTTTCTTGAAAAGTGTTTATGCACATTAATTAATGCTTAACAACACTTCGACGGATCATTCCAGGCATTCTGGTCCTCCGAATCTTGCACCGTCAGATATTGTGGTCTCAAAATAATTCCACATAAAAAAATCAATTTTACGGATTTTACGAGACATTATTATTAATCATTAGGATCATTCTAATTGGTAATGTGGATGATGTTTATATAGTAAAAATTATGAAAATGAATTTTATGGTCAAAGTCACATTCGAAATACATATATGAAGATATAAACATGTCCTATAGAGTTAAAATTTTACTCTATGACTGACAACATATCCATTAATTGTATAAAATGGTGAAAAATAACACTATATCAATACCATGAAGACTAAATCATCAAAACATATATATTACCATCATATCCTAATTAAATTCAATTAATAGTGATATAACATGTAGAATTAACACTTCTAGAATGTATAACATAGTCTATGGTTCCTAATAAAATTATTATCTAATAAAAATTATGTTTTATGACATAAAAAAGAAATCATTTAAAGCCTAATTAGATAGTCCCTTTAAATATATTTATGGTTTAGATGGAAAAATCTATTGTGATGCTTTTTCAAATCCATTATGGTATGTGAAGTGGTTCTTGAATCTCCTTATACAACTGTCTCTTGGCCTTAACTTCTTAAAATTCCAAGAAATAAGAAACATAATCATCAATAACTCTATTCATACATTCCCACCAAAAATACTAATACTTATATCTATACGTCTTCGTACAAGAAAGATTTATGTAGATTGAATAATTCTGATCTTAATCCATCAGCTCCTTTATTAATTCTTTTATCAAAGGGACACATAAGTCATTCTTGACACTTATTATTTCATCTAAACAATTTTTTACCTCATGGAGATTTCATATCTCTATTATTATATAAAACTGTTCATATTGTACTTATTTAATATTAATGTGGATATATGGTTGATGATTCAATTAAAAAGATAATATGTTTCCCCCTAAATAAATATTTAATGATAAATTATTCAATATTGTAAATATATTGGATCTTCTTTTTTCTAGGTCAATGATATGCTAACATGATACTGTAAAATTAGATAATCTTCCAACCTTTTTTCATTACATGGGTACTCATTAATTTAGGAATATTAATAATTAATAATTATCAACCATATTCAATGGATCATGTTGAGATATTTTGAGTGAATATATACTTCAATATTTTTTTGTTATTATATATTTGTCAGTTATCTCTATAAATATAATTCCACCACATCATTAATTAAAAAATTATTAATGTTAGATTAAATCATGTTTTTGTTATGATTTCTCATGGATATTAATGTTTCATGAGGAATAATATATATCCATAGAATTATAACTTATAATGAGTCTATTTCCATTCAATAATGGATAAATATATATTATAATACATTCTCTAATATTGGTGCATGTAAGAATTTCACAACTAACTAGACTTCAATATAATTCCATAAAAAATAATCATTTCATCCATCCAAAGGAACATGTATCCCTTTCGAGATAATATGTTTTGTGGATTCGATATCTATTAAAATTTATATAAAATTCGATAATGATATCTATACAAATAATAATAACATTAGATCTAAATAATCGTTGTTGATCTATATAACACCCCACGATTTTATAATATTTTCTTTTAGAATGTTCTTACTTTTTTCTAGTTTTTATATATATAAAACCATGTTAAAATTATGTTAATCAAAACATAATGATTATATTTCTCTTAACCAGAAAAATAGTCCAGTTTGTGTGGTATGCCTGACTGAATTTCCTCAATGGCTTGCTTGAGATGCGAGGAAAAGTTTTATGGAACCATATTATATTATTAGAAATATTATTAATTTATATAAATAGATACAACCTAGTAATTTAATTGATTTTTATGAATAATATTAAAAACCATAGAAAAATATGTGTTTTAATTTAATGGTTAAATATAGAAAAGAAATAAATATAAAGGTATTTTTTATACAAAAATATATTTCTACTCACAAAATTATTATATATTAGTAAAAATTAATAATTAAAATTACATATTGAAAAAAATTTAATTTATATATTATAAATTATTGGAAATGATTTTAAAATTCAGAAAATATATTTTTAAATCATAATATAAGAAAAAACCAAATATTATAAATAAAAAACTATATTTAAAACAAAAAAATTTACAAGAATTTAATAGTGAATCTATTTTAAATATTAATTATCTAACTTTCAGAAAATTAATATGAAAAGATAATATTAAATTTTAATGTGAATCACATAAATTATTCTTTGGTTATATTTTTATATTTTTCTGAAATATTTCAATTTTGATGAATAATGAGAAATATTGAATTAAAATTCAAAATTACATTTCCTTATAGTTTAATAATAATTTTAAATTATATTTTATTGTTTAAGTTAATTTATAAAAATTATATATAAATTAATAATACTATGTCATTGGAATCAATTTTACAATGAAAATAGTTAAAAAACATTCTTTTGGAGGTTTTATCTTCAAAAACTTTCATTATTATCTGGTCTATATGATTAATTTTAAAATAATTTATACCACATGAATGTTTTTAATATTTAAAAACGAAATCCATAATTGAAATTTTGATTTTTTATAATGTCATGTAAAGTCAACATTGTCACTCGACAAAAAATATTAATGATGTTGACTGAAATTAATTAAAATAATTTAAAGAAACATTTTATTCACGAGTGACTATAACATATTCGTATTGGAAAAATAACATGGTAACTTTTAAAAAATGATTTATATAGAAATATTTATAACCTTTAAACCATTTTTTAAATTCTGAAAATTAATTGTTCTTTATGGAAAGTTAAATAGTTGTGTGTGATTCTCATAATAAAAATTTATAAGATTTCCTCTCTCCTCCACAATAAATATTGACTCATGGTCTAACATGCTCACACATATAAAGCCACTCTATATCAACCAATATCTCCCACATTGAATCTTTAAAATATACCCCCTCAACCTATAATCCTCACCTTAGTCATAAATCTATCCAATGAATCCAATTTATGAAAACCAAAATGAGTTAACTGAATAAGAGGTAAAAATAAATCTCAAGATCTATATGTTTTATTTTTGCCAGCACATAATGTATTGTTATTAGATGATTAAATAATAAAACATGTATAAAATATATTAATAGTAATTTTTATGTTAATAATCATACAAAAATATTCACATGAAACCATCTAATATTTAAGGAACGTAACTTAATTTGTATGGATAACAACCACCTCACGAAAAAATGTCATTCATTTTTACTAAACAACATATTGTTGATAGAAATTATAATGGCAATACTGTAAAAATATGAAATATATTATATTTATAATGTCGTGATTATTAATTAAATTTTATATAATAACCATTTAAGATTTTCATTTTGTGGTAATAATATCACATCGTTTGTGGAAGTGTGGACTACCATCTCCTCAAAGAGATGTGATTATTTCACACAAGAATTTTTTTTAAATGATGGATTTAATTAAACCTAATTCATAAAATTGATATGTTTATTAAATAAGAGAAATGATTATTTTTATTGAAATTTGTTAAATAGATTACTATATTACTCATTTGAGACATTAAAAAGATATAGCGTCGGTCATGGAAACATGTACTACTGCCTCATCATCACGATATAATTCATTGTAAATCACATGAGTTATATATATGATTACATATGATTATGTAAAATGGTATTTTTCATAGAAATATCAATTTTTGAATGACATTGTGATACTGACCTACATTCCAAACCATTATTGATTAAGGGGAATGTTAGCCATGCGTGTGTATGACCTACCACATACAAGATTGTAATGTTTGTTCATTTTTCATTACCGTATTCAAATAATTTTTTTAAAAATTTTATTGATATATTAATATGATAATTATTTTATTATTATTATTTTGTATATGTTTATATGAATACACCCTTGACCTTATATGACCTACTAATGTCTTTTTTGACCCACAAGCCAAATTTTATCAAAACAACATAAGTATTCATAATTATATAATTAGTTTTGAAAAAAACTATAATAAGGAATGTAAAAGTTATAATAAACTTGAATAATGTTGTAAATAGATTAAATAATAATCAAAAATGGGTTTTATAATAATATAATGACACATGAGACAAGTCAAACTAAATGTATTGGATTTTGTCTCTATTAATGTTACATTGAGTCATTTTTGTTGTTATGAAAAAATTAACATTCATATGGGGTATATACTACACATTGACATGTCATATAATTAATATATATATTATCATGATATTAATTTTTTCATTCTTATGTTATTATTTCATGGGAATTATGATTCGTATGTTTTGATGTGGCATGGGACACTATGGAGTGATTAAAGATAATTTCCCTAATGATTTTTTTAATGATATTTCATTGGTATTTACATATGTAAACATCATCAACCCCTGATGTTAATCATCTGACACTATTTAAATATTTATATGTTCATAAAAATTATTCAATAATGGTATTTCATAAGGATATTATTTTTAATTAAATCGAATACATGATATGAGAAATGGATTGGGCATGCAATGAATGGCACAGACCAAACTTTTATATCTCAATAATGACTTGAAATTCTATTAGGTGACTAATATATTGGCTAAATAAAAAATGGTTCTTCCTATTTTTTTAAACCGTATTGTGAAATGTATTCATGGTATATGTTTAAATTTTCATAAGAGTTGCTGGATAAGAATTAATTATTTAAATCAGATATATTATAGTTATAATTTTTAAAATCCATGAGTTCATCATATGATAAAATCAAATGATGAATTTTTATTCTTCTTCTTTTAATTAAATGGAATGTGTTGTCATTTTCACACCATTACGTATTTATTTTTCCAAATAAAGATATATAAATTTCACGTGTTCTCATTTATTAACCATACCATGTTGGGTTATTCTTATTGATTTATTATTTCCCTTGTTGTAAAAATTATTAAAATTCATTTGATCACAGTATTATTATAATTACATTCCCATGCTAATGAAGAGGAAACCATTGAATGTGTTTTAAGAATGATGAGATTTTACATATGTTATGATTTATTTTATTTTCCAAATGTATTATGGGTCTCATGTTTATAATATAATCTTTCAAAACTACTAAAATGTTAGTTAAATTAGGAATATACATTAATATCTACTAAATGAAATATTATAATACACCACTAATGACTTCTGAGGTCATTCCAATATCGATTGTTTCTGAAAATGTTTAGTAGAAATATTGGAAAAAAGAATTAAGAATCTCATTTAGGGAGCATAACCATTTGAAAATATTTCAGGATAATTATATAATAACCTCTTCATTGTTTATTATATATTTTATTATATGGGTCATCCTAGTAATAAATATCGATCTGGATAGTAAAATTTTATAAGGTTATTTGAAATATGAACATATAGGTAACATTATCAATGTGGATTGTATAGTCTGAAAAAGAACAACATGGTATGTGAAAATGGGTATTAATATGTAAATAGCGTGACAATATTTGGGTGTACACTTAATATACCTCGAATTTTATTAACGAATCTGTATTAAATATTGTACATAAATTAAAAACACAAATGATCCATGATTATAATTATGATATTATTTATTGAAAAAATTTCAATTTATGATCACTGATTCACTAGTTTTGGGATTATACATTACATCACATAGTTTTAGGATTTAATGTAATATACAAATTGTTTAAAAATTTATCCTATAAGGAAGAATGTTAGTATTACTCATGGAAGTATAGGGATTTACGACTATGGTATCAAATATTACTGGTATTGTAACTTGGAATGTTATAGAAATATTAGGGTATCATGATTATATTATGGGACATATCCTTTCCTATATGGAGAAACATATTCCATATTAGGATTCTATGATGTTGGATAAAATAATTTGATAGATTCACACAAATATTTGTGGTATAATTAAACAGATGGATTCTATGTAATGTATCATGTATTTGGAGTATATATTCATGGAAATGATATGTTCTGAAAATTGAAAGCGAAAAATTTTATTTGATTATCTCAATAGAGATATATATCTATGGTGGTCATCGATTAGGAATTCTATAGATGAAGAATAAATGAAACTATTTTCAATGAGAAATATTAAGGAGACAACATTTAGTGAATTCTACATCATTATCAAAAAAATAATATGAAGATAATGTTACATCATTTATGTATAATTTAGGATAATGTATTTTGAAGTATTATGCTACCATTAACATGACAGCATGGTATGTTGTGGATTTCATATGAAAAAAAAGAATTATTTACCATTTATTTGAGGGAATTGTTCTATATCTCTAAAAGGGACTAGTGTCTCAAAATATTTCATAATATGATGAAATGGTTTTTTTGTTCTAGAAATATATTGAAATTATTCACGGAGTCCTATAGATTCACCAGACGCAATTTAAGATGTCAATAGAAGAGTAAATGATAGATACACGGAAGATGAGAATGATGGATTTTCTAACATATGAAATATATGGAATGAATCATCTTTCCAAATTCATGACATGATTGAGAGTTTTTTATAATAGAATAATGAACAGGGAAAAAGGAAAATGTTGTTATTTATTATTATAAGATCAAGATGATGGGGCACCACACAAACGAACTAACGAAGCATCATGTGAATATAACTCTAAAGTAAATAATGAGTTATAGTAAATAATATGTTATTGAAACAACCACAGTGGAATCATTCCTGTATTTATGTATTTGGTTCTATGGAATATGTTTAAACAGTATTTAATTTATGAAATTCTCAATAAATTATATTTTAAATATAAAAGTATGATAAACAAATAGTTTCTAATTATTTATTTAAAATTATTTTTTCATGATAAAACGTAATGTTCATCATTATAAGGCAATACAGTTTGTATAAGACATGGTTGAGGGAAATATAACCCTTGATATTTTCCTAACAGTAAGAAAATGATATTTGGATAAATAATTGATACCATTGGAAAATTTAACAAGGATACGTGTTAAATACCATTGAATTGTGTAATGATATTTTGAAAATAATTATTCTATATTTTTTTCAGTTTAAATAATTGTTATTTTTACGGAAATATATATTATTTTTATGGAACAATAATATTGCATGTTTTTAATATGTTTTTTCGTTTAATCACATTATTTCAATACTAATATTTTTGGTATGTGACGATTATTATCCAATTCATTTATTTGATATGTTCATTTCGAAAATATAGTTTCCTTCCTTCAAAAGTGATGGATTATAATCTTTTTGAAATATTACTCATTTATTAAATGTTTTAAGTGAACCATTTGATGATATTCTAGAGTTTAATGTGTTAAATTACCATATGATGCATCATGTACAAATAAATGTTGTTGAAATAGTTCGAGGAAAAACCGATGGATAAAATTTTGTCAAGGAAATATTATTTTATAATTACCTATATAATTAAATAGAGAATGAATTAATTTACTATAGAAAAAAAATTTCCAAAAAATGGTTTCTTATTATTAACAATTTAGACTATATGAAAGAAAAATTCATAATAGTGGTTTAATAATTTCTGTTCCTGAAATTTCACATGAACATATTCTCTATCACTCTCACTGAAACCATTTTTATAAGTTTTTTCTTATGTATCCATGTTACCATTTCTCAAATATGATATCTTAATAGGTATCCTATTCACGTGACCATTTTTCCACCATTTATATCTTATTTTGAATATTTGTTATTAACCATACTAATGATGCAGTTTTTTAAGAAAAAATTATTTCCAAATATGAAACCCTTAATTACTCAGATACACTATTAATTTTATGGAAAACATTTGTTTAAGGTGAGGAGAATGTAAAACACTAAGGATTAATAATATTTTCCTTTATGAATAGTTTTAATAATTTTACCCAGCATTTATTTATTTGAAACACCAATTAATGGTTTTTAACATGAGAAGTGATTATTATCTTTATTTATTTGAAACCATGATGTAATCTTGTGGTACACAAAAGGCTCTATTAAAACGATATTAAGTGTAACATTCCTGGCCATGTTCTTTAAAAATATAATATATTATTTGAAAATTTATTACATAATAAAATAATATAAAAACTAGATATAAATTTAATTTGTATGAATATGATTAACTAAATTATCAAAATAGATATTTACATTCATTGGATAAATATTAATTATAAATTTATATAATACTTAATTTAATATAAATGGAATGTTTTTAGGAAAAATGATTTTTTTTTAAAAATGATGTTTATTTGTAATAAAATAAATTAATCCAAATCAGTGGTGGATATTATTATAATATATATTATTTATTTCTATTGAATAATTTTTTACATACATGAAATATATTTAATTAGCCTATGATTTTAACAAAACAATGTTACACATAATAGCCTTTATTTTTAAGGAAGTTTTATAACCCATTAATAGAACACGAATTTTAAATTAAAATTTTGAAACATATATAAATTTAATAAGAAAATATACAAATTAATATTATAATTGGAATATCTTAATTATTTTAGAGTGAATGTTGGTTCTTTTTCTTAAATATTAGATTTTTTATGAATAATGAAAATTTGTGAATTAAAATTCAAAACTAAATTTTTATCTAATTTATCATTAAGGATGCATTTTATTTTAAATTTTTTATATTAGATAAATTATAATTTTATATAAAATTATCCCATTTAATTAATTGTTATAAATTTCACATTCAATTTGGGTTTAGAAACACACCAAAATTTTTGACGCTTCTTGTTTTAAAACCTAGGTTATCATCTCGTCTATGAGGTTAATTTTATATTAATTTTGGAATAATAATTTTCATGAATTAAAAAAAATATTACATATTTATATTTATAATAATTTAAAATTTCTAATTTGTTTACCTTTTTGGGTAAAAATTATTACTATGGTTCAGTAAAACTACTTACAGCAATTGAGAGAATAATTAGCATAACAAAGGACTAAATCATAATCATATTGGCCATAAAAACCAAAAACACATCCAAAACAGATACTTTAGAAATATTTCGACCCTATATTACCATGGATAAAATTGTAATAATTACTGGATCATGTCTGGAAAGGAAAAATGTGGGATTCATTCTCTTTCCAAAGCGTTATAATAGTTCGACTATCGTCCACTATAAAAAAGTATTTCACCCCACCCACATCATTGCATAGAAAAAATTTCGTTTCCTGATAAATATAATGTAACACCCCAGGTAAATAAAAAACATGACATTTTCATATCTGTCCATATTTGTGAATAAAATATTAATATTACTTTAAAGGGGACACTATGCTCAATGGCGTACCCAACACGCAACAACAAGTTTCTTGGGAATCATACGTTGCACTCTAATAATAAAATAATATTATTTTAGATTGTAGTTAACATGTAGCTGTTGTATTGGCGGGAATGGATAGAAATAACTAAAATATGATTATATATTTTTTTAAATGTTTTTACATTTATCCAATAATGGATAGAGACTTAAAATACGGAAAGAATTCAATTTTAGGCGTATATGCCCTAGTTTTCACTAAAGGTTCACTTAATTCCATTTGATGGAGAACCGTCATTAAATATAGTTTTGTTCACTCTTATAAATTCTATAGGACCAAATAAAACTCTTCTTAAGAATCGGGACATCAAAATTTACTTTGTGTAAATTTTTGGTATCTTTCCGATAAAGTTTATTTTTTTAATGAATAGTGTAAAATGTTGTATTTTCATTCAAAACCTCTTTTTAATCTAATTTATTTATATGATTAGATTATCATTTGAATTGTTTTTAAAGATAAATTAGAATATATTTTTACCATTAAATCCAATAGTGGTCGTTGGAATTAATTTCACTTTGAAATCAGACTTAAACTAGTGTTAATCTTTTGATACTTATTGTTTCACAAAACCACGCTATTTGTCATGACAGCAGGAATTAATTATTAAATTAATTAATTTGAATTATATGTTTTGAATTTTGTAAAATAGACTTCATTTTTGAATTCGGAAATTCAAATATAGCTTAGGATGAATTTTTGGTATATTTCTGAAAAACTTCAATTTTTTATGAATAGTGAAATCACTAAGTGGTACTTATAAAAACCGATTTTCCATTTAAATAAAATTTTGCCAACTTTGTGTATTGAATTTCAAAAATCCGACATACATGGTTGTCATGATGAAGTAAAATGCAGTTCAATGAGATTAAAATAATTTTTTGGTGAATAGTAACTTATTAAGTTTTTAATCGCGATTAGAGGTAATTAGTTTTGTTTAAGGTAAAAATAATTTTTTTTATAATATGAGATGAGCTTGACACATGTCCTAACCACATTGGATGTGTCATGGCCGACCAAGACAACCCATGGGTCAACTTGGGGACCCCATGAAGCCACTTTTGTTGGAAAATGACATTAATATCTTTTTATTTAAAGTTGAAGTAAAAATGACAAAAACATGAAATGTTTTAATAAAACAATTTTAACAAGGTGTTATACAAGTCATATTTTTGACTATAAATACTCATTGGAAAGATAAAAATATTTCCTACATCATAGTATTTTTTTATAATTTTTAGGCATTAAATAAATTAAATTATTTATGACATCATGCTGATGCAGTAATGACCTCATTATTTAACGATTTAAATAAAATTAGAAGTTAAAGTAAAATATATGACCTAAACATGTACAAAACTTTTTGGATGGGTGAATTCCGAACCCTTATCAACTTATCCGTGAATTATATCAATGTGGGACCTTTTAAAACTGAAACACATTTTCAAATAAGGTGACTTTTCTTTACCTTCCAAGAGTGCCCCTCCCCTCCTCTTATAAAAGGCCCCCACCTCTACCTCCTTACCTACACTCCCAAAGACTTTTTATCGGCCAAACTCTTCCCCTTGTGTCCCTCCACTTCCCTCTCTTACTCCTTGAAGCCTCACCTAGGGCATAAGGCTTCCCAAGGAAGCCTTTGATCTCAAACCAAAGAGAGTTACCCGATTTTAAGGTAATGTCTTCACTTGAGTCCTTTTGTTTTATTTTGCTTCTACAACCCCCTAAACTCTTTTTATTCTTTTCTTTTGTAACAACTCCAGTATCCTCAATATACTAGGATTTTGTTATAAGAAGTATTATATCTACACATACACACACCTACATCTAATGGTTAAAGAACATATTGTTTCTGTGGATGGCGAATTTCTGCCTCCCGAAATGATGATTGTTCAGCATTATTTTAAAACCTTCAAAGGTGTCCATTAAGATGAAAATATATTTATATATGATATATAATATGTTTATGTTTTCCTTAAGATTCTGTATTTTTCATTTTGGGCATACCTTTATGGTTTCCATTATGGGTAAACACGATATCATCATTTAAGGAAGCGCGGACTACCGCCCCCTCAAAGTGATGTGATTCGTTAATGCCATATGTGGGACATGTAAAGGATGGATTTAATGTTATTATATATGATGTTATACTGGAATTATAATATACCTCTATATCATTTTTATTTTTTTCCATGAAAGTATGAGTTAAATGAAAGTAGCGTTCATGCGTACGTAGGGCTTACCGTTTTCATGAACGGTGCATTTCATTTCTTATCCCCAAATGTAATGTACTATTAAAAGTACATGTGTATAATGGATATATATAATGAATGATATATCAAAATAATGAATATAATTATTGAATTAAAATATACATACCTCTCATTTATTTTTAATTCCATTAATATGACAAAGAAATGAATGTAGCGTTCATGCGTACGTACGGCTTACCGTCTCCATGAACGGTGCATTTCATTTCATACCTCTAAATGATTATGTAATATTATAAATAAATGTATATGCTGGATATATATGATATATATGATATCCAAATCTGGATTGTCATTCTGGATATAAAGAACCTTTGACCACATGAACAACATGTAATTGTAAGAAGTCCACTTTCGACTAAAGAACCAAATATCGACAAAACAAACATTATTAACTTAAATGGTTACATAATTTTTATAACATGGAATTAAGTGATATAAATGAAATAATGAACTTTAAAAAGGTTCTTAATCTAGTAGAAATTAAATCAAGTTTATTATTCAGGACATTAAAGAACGATCGAGTCAAGTCGGACCCGAGGTAAGGGATCTTACTCCTCTCTTTCTTTTTTAAGTACACTCTTTTATGTCATTCCCTCTAAAGCTCATCATTCTTGTTATTGGGATGTTATTTTATATTAAAATTAATGTAATTTTTATGTTCATGTGATGAGAGACCCTATTCTTTCTCATCAATCCATTTTGGAAGTTTTGAGTGGCACTGTTAGGCTGCCGAATTTTCATAAGAGATCTAACCTCTCTAATTCTTCTTATGTACTCTCCTTTATGTAACTTATTTTAATCTCCTCTTTGATATTTTGGGGGATATTAATTTATATTCCTATTTCTATAAACTTTATGTTAATATGATTAGATACCCTGTTTGATCTCCTCAATCCATTTTTGTATGTTTTATGTGGCGCCGTTAGGCTGCCGAGTTTTTGTAAGGGATTTTTCATCTCACTTTTATTCCCGTGAGATTTATGATACATTTGCCACAAATTCCATTGAGTTGTGAATGTACTGAACATTATTCTACTCTTTGTGTAATATACTTTTGTTTATGAGTATTTACATCAATGATCTATTGTCCTTCTTTCATGGGGTGTATGTTTTGAAAGATACCCAAGTCGGTAAGGGAACCTTTCACCCTCCACTTTTTAAAAGACATCTTTTGTTGGGACTTTTAATTTACATATTGTTATGTTGGGATATGTTCTCATATATCCTTATTGATGTAAATTTTATTTCCAAGTGATTAGATACTTTTTTTTATCTCTCATCAACTCATTTTGATGTGACGTCGTTAGGCTGTCAAGGGAACTTCTTAACCCAATTTCGATTTCTTTGGGTTCAACATGTAATTATTGAATATGTCATCCTTTGAATATGTGTGAATGAAATTTGATTATTTTACACTTAATATCCAATTATATTTTGTGTATTCGTTTGTCACACATAATTATGTAATTGATTTATCCTTAATCCAAGGATACCGTCATTGTAAGGGACTTCGTCTCAATCTCCTTTCATTGAGGAATTTTTTTTTATACACAACATTATTTTATACGGTGTATAAACCCCTTTGACATTAACATTTATACAAATGTAATCTTTTTCTACGAAGTGTTTTACTAAACAACAAAAAGTAATGTTTTTTTTACGTACGCGGTGACAACGACCTTTTCCGCCGCCGTGAGTATTATTTGGTCTTTGGCTTCCTCAACAAGCAGTAATGTTTTTAAAATATAATAAATACCATTTACTCTTTTATGTATTTTGGTATTGAAAATGTGTATTGATAAATTATTCTATTATGATATATTTTTATTGAAATGTGGAAATGTTATCATTCCTTTATATTGGTTTTATGTTTTATGATTTTATATTCGTACTTGGACATTCGATGGGTGGTTACGTGATAAACCATATGACTGGTGGTGCCGTGGATACTAGGACGGGTGGTTACGTTATAACCTCCAATGCATTGGGTATGGAAGTCAGACGTATGGCTATTCCATTAATTATGTATGGAAATTGGCTGTATGGCTATTCCATTAAGTGATATGTGTGGAAGTCGACCGTATGGTTATTCCACTTAAGTATGTTTATGTCCGAAGTTACCTTTATATATTCTATGTGTACATTATATGGGTATTATGGTAATCCTTTGGTTAGAAAAAGGTAAGTAATGAATACTTTATTCAGTGAAGAGATTTTACTACTTCATGAAGGTGAAGGAATTACTTTGATAGGGTATACATGGATTACTTGATGTTTGAAAAAGTAACAGTTTTTATTATTTGTGTATCCTTTACTGAGCTTTTTATGCTCACCCCAAGTTTTTTGAAGTGTTTTTCATAGGACTTATAGTGGAATAAGGTCAAGGATGGGATCAAGGGAATGTCACACTATATAAGACATGGAACTAGACATGTTTCTTTTTAAGAGTACTTTTTTTTATTATGGAAACTTAGTAGAAGTGTCTACTTTGTAATCTTTTGAGATGTAATAGTTATGTCCTAATTCTCTAAAACTCTAAACCTGAAAAGATCCTCAATGTGAATTATTCATTTAATTCAATATTAAGTAAGGTTTAAGGCTGGGGCCTTATTGTTGGTATCAATGGTTGGTTTAGATAACATTAGAGGTTAGGGTATTCTCTAAGCATGAGTGACAGTACCATAATGGATAGGATTTCAAAAAGAGTCCTAGTCTAGATAAAGTGAATGAGTAAGTATATCTTAGTGTTTACCTTCCTCATTAGTACATGATGGTTTTGTTGATATACTCACACTGGCATTTCTATTTTTAGTTAATGGATGGATCTAGCAGGCACCAAAGTGACAATTGGTTTGAAGGAAACTGTGGTGGTTCATTGATTAAGAGACTGGATGAAATGGGGTATTCCATGAGGAAACTCGTGGTTGTTCTAATCCAACTATCAAGGAGTCATGATCAACCACTTGAACATTGGGATGATCTTTAATGCATCAAGTACGGTATGACCAATCCATGCGGAGGTTCAGGTAATAATTATAAAGGTAACCATTAGTGTTTATATGATCCTTACTTTTGAGGTAATTATGGGTTATTATATGATATGTTGGAAAATGAAAGGCATGAGATAAACATGAGGTTAAAATATGTTATGATCATTTTTGATGATTTTATCACTTTTTGGGGAATGATTTAAGAATTATATTGTTTTGGAAAAAGGAAAATATGCAGACCGTGTGACAACCCGTCGCGTCGGACGATGCTGTGGGAATCGAACCCACAACCAAAGTGCAACTGGTATTTATCACCTACCACTGGACTACATGAAGTCACTGGTTAGTTTTACTGATTCTTTTTTTAGTTAGATGTTGTATAAATTAAGAGTAAGATGATTTTAGGTTATCTATGGAAATTTATTAACCTATCATGGAGGATATGTGATTATGTTAATTACTTTTCAATACGAGACTTTAGGAGATAATGATGATTGTTTGGAAATAAATGTTTCGATTTAACTTGGAAGACTATGTGACTAAATCCTTCAAATATTTGGCTTTCAATCTTGTATTGGTTTACTTTTAAGAATTTTATGGACAAATTGTTTATCTGATGGTCCTCGTTGAACATTGGGTTTTATTGGAAAAATTTTAGAGATTAAGCATAGATTTTCTTTTTAAAGGGTTATCCTTTTCAAGATTATCTGACCTTGTACTAACCTATTTGGTTTTAGTTTTGGTTAAACTTTGAAGACATGGGAAGTTTATAGTTCTCTTTTGTGGATTAGGTGATTCTCTAAAAGTTGATTATAGTACTCTTAAGGTGAACAAGTCTTCCTAAATACTCTTCTTTTGGAGGAAATATGAGTCTGTGTGAGAAATCTTGTAAAAGTTGAAACTCAGCATGATAAGTGATTATGTTTCCTTAAGAATAAATTCCTCAATGAAAAGTAACTTAAAGCAAAAAAATTTTCTATTAACTTTTCTTATTGGGGAATCGAATACCGTTTAACCCATCACAAGTTTGTGATTTTCTTATGGTTAACTTTCTCCTAGACATGTTTACTATCACTCTCCCTCTAGAACATGACCCTTTGCTTTTTCTTCCATGTCCATGATTTTCTAAATATGGGTTAACTCGGGTGACCTCTGTAATTATCTTCCTTTATTTTAAAGTGATTGTTTTACTAACTCTTGTTCTGATGTGGGATTTTCAAGGATGTTTCCAAGAGCAATTTTAAAATTGCGAGGACGCAATTCCCAAAAGGGGGGAAGGATGTAACACCCCAGGTAAATAAAGAATATGGCATTTTCATATTTATCCATATTTGTGAATAAAATATTAATATTACTTTAAAGGGGACGCTATGCTCGATGGCATACCCAACACGCTACAACGAGTTTCTGGGGAATCTTACGATGCACTCTAATAATAATATAATATTATTTTAAATGGTAGTTAATATGTAGCTGTTGTATTGGAGGGAATGGATAGAAATAACTAAAATATGATTATATATGTTCTTAAATGTTTTTACATTTATAAAATAAAGGATACAGGCTTAAAATACAGAAAGAATTCAATTTTAGGCGTATATGCCCTAGTTTTCACTAAAGGTTCACTTATCACCTTTTGATGGAGAACCGTCATTAAATATAGTTTTTTTCACCCTTATACATTATATTGGACCAAATATAACTCTTCTTAAGAATCGGGAGATCAAAATTTACTTTGTGTAAATTTTTGGTATCTTTCCGATAAAGATCATTTTTTTAATGAATAGTGTAAAATGTTGTATTTTAATTCAAAACCTATTTTTAATCTAATTTATTTATATGATTAGATTATCTTTTGAAATGGTTATAAAGTTAAATTAGAATATATTTTTACCATTAAATCCAATAGTGGTCGTTGGAATTAATTTCACTTTGAAATCATACTTAAACTGGTGTCAATCTTTTGATACTTATTGTTTCACAAAAACATGCTATTTGTCATGACAGTGGAAATTAAATATTAAATTAATTAATTTTACTTATATGTTTTGAATTTTGTAAAATAGACTTCATTTTTGAATTCGGAATATCAAATATTTCTTAGGATGAATTTTTGGTATTTTCCTGAAAAACCTCAATTTTGGATGAATAGTGAAATCACGAAGTGGTATTTATAAAAACTGATTTTCCATTTAAGTAAAATTTTTCCACCTTTGTGTTTTGAATTTCAAAAATACGACATACATGGTTTTAATTAAGAAGTAAAATGTTGTTCAATGTGATTAAAATAATTTTTTGGTAAATAGTAACTTATTAAGTTTTAAATCGCGATTAGAGGTAATTAGTGTAGTTTAAGGTAAAAATAATGTTTTTGTAATATGAGATGAGCTTGAAACATGTCCTAACCTCATTTTATGTTTCATGGCCGACCAAGACAACCCATGGGTCATCTTGGGGACCCCATGAAGCCTCTTTTGTTGTAAAATGACATTAATATCTTTTTATTTAAAGTTGAAGTAAAAATGACACAAACATGAAATGTCCTACTAAAACAATTTTAACATGGGGTTATACAAGTAATATTTTTTACTATAAATACTAATTGGAAAGATAAAAATATTTCCTACATCATAGTTTTTCTTATAATTTTTAGACATTAAATAAATTAAATTATTTATGACATCATGATGATGCAGCAATGACCTCATTATTTAACGATTTAAATAAAATGAGAAGATAAAGTAAAATCTATGACCTACACATGTCCAAAACATATTGGATGGGTGTATTTAGAACCCTTATCACCTTATCCACGAATTCTATCAATTTGGGACCTTTTAAAACCGAAACACATTTTCAAATAAAGTGACTTTTCTTTACCTTCCAAGAGTTCCCCTCCCCTCCTCTTATAAAAGGCCCCCACCTCTACCTCCTTACCCACACTCCCAAAGCCTTTTTCTCGGCCAACCTCTTCCCATTTTGTCTCTCCACTTCCCTATATTACTCCTTGAAGCCTCACATTTTGCATAAGTCTTACCAAGGAAGCCTTTGAGCTCAAACCAAAGTGAGTTACCCGATTTTAAGGTAATGTCTTCACTTGAGTCCTTTTGTTTTATTTTGCTTCTCCAACCCCCTAAAATATTTTTATTCTTTTCTTTTGTGCCAAATCCAGTGTCGTCAATATACTAGGTTGTTTTTATAAGATTTATTAGAGCTAAACATAAACACACCTACATCTAATGGTTAAAGAACATACGGTTTCCGTGGATGGCGAATTTCTGCCTCCCGAAACGATGATTATTCAGCATTATTTTAACACACTCAAAGGTGGCCATTAAGATGACACTATATTGATATATGATATATTATATGTTTATGTTTTCCTTATGCTTCTGTATTTTTTATTTTGGGAATACCTTTATGGTTTCCATTATGGGTAAACACGATATCTTCATTTAAGGAAGCGCGGACTACCGCCCCCTCAAAGTGATGTGATTCGTTAATGCCATATGTGGGACGTGTAAAGGATGGATTTAAAGTTATTATATATGATGTTATACTGGAATTATAATATACCTCTATATCATTATTATTTCTTTCCATTAAAGTATGTGATATAAATGAAAGTAGCATTCATGCGTACGTACGGCTTACCGTCTCCATGAACGGTGAATTTTATTTTTATCCCCAAATGTAATGTACTATTAAAAGTACATGTGTATAATGTATATATCTAATGAATGATATATCTAAATGATGAATATAATTATGGAATTAAAATATACATACCTCTCATTTATTTTTAATTCCATTAATATGACAAAGAAATGAATGTAGCGTTCATGCGTACGTACGGCTTACCGTCTCCATGAACGATGCATTTCATTTCATACCTCTAAATGATTATGTAATATTATAAATACATGTATATTCTGGATATATATGATATATATGATATCCAAATCAGGAATGTCATTCTGGATATAAAGAAATTTTGACCACACGAACAACATGTAATTGTAAGAACTCCACTTTCGACTAAAGAACCAAATATCGACAAAACAAACATTATTAACATAAATGGTTACATAATGTTTATAACATGGAAATAAGTGATATATAAGGAATAATAAAATTTAAAAAGGTTCTTAATCAAGTAGAAATTAACTTACGTTTATTATTCAGGACATTAAAGAACGATCGAGTCATGTCGGACCCGAGGTAAGGGATCTTACTCCTCTCTTTCTTTTTAAGTACACTCTTTTATGTCATTCCCTCTAAAGCTCATCTTTCTTGTTATTGGGATGTTATTTTATATTACACATACTTTAATTTTTATGTTCATGTGATGAGAGACCCTATTCTCTCTCATCAATCCATTTTGGATGTTTTGAGTGGCGCTGTTAGGCTGCCGAATTTTCGTAAGAGATCTAACCTCTCTCATTCTTTTTAAGTACTCTCCTTTATGTCACTTCTTTTAAGCTCCTCTTTGTTATGTTGTGGGATGTTCTTTTATATTCTTATTTCTATAACCTTTATGTTAATATTATGAGATAACCTGTTTGATCTCCTCAATCCATTTTTGTAAGTGTTATGTGGCACCGTTAGGATGCCGAGTTTTCGTAAGGGATTTTTCATCTCACTTTTATTACCGTGGGATTTATACTAAATTTCCCACAAATTACATTGAGTGGTGTATGTACTACCCATTATTCTACTCTTTGTGTAATATAATTTCGTTTATGAGTATTTACATCAATGATCTATTGTCCTTCTTTCATGTGGTGTATGTTTTGAAAGATACCCAAGTCGGTAAGGGAACCTTTCACCCTCCTCTTTTTAAAAGACTTATTTTGTTGGGTATTTAAATTTACATATTGTTATATTGGGATATGTTCTCATATATCCTTATTGATTTAAATTTTATGTCCAAGTGATGAGATACTTTTTTTTATCTCTCATCAACTCATTTTGATGTGACGCTGTTAGGCTGTCAAGGGAAATTCTTAACCCAATTTCGATTTCATTGGGTTCAACATGTCGTTATTGAATATGTCATCCTTTGAATATGTGTGAATGAAATTTGATTATTTTACACTTAATATCCAATTATATTTTGTGTATTAATTTGTCACACATAATTATGTAATTGATTTATCCTTAAACCAAGGATACCATCATTGTAAGGGACTTCGTCTCAATCTCCTTTCATTGAGGCATAATTTGTTTTATACACAACTTTATTTTATACGGTGTATAAACCCATTTGACATTAACTTTTATACAAAAGGAATCTTTTTCTATGAAGCGTTTTACTAAATGACAAAAAGTAATGTTTTTTTTACGTACGCGGTGACAACGACCTTTTCTGCCACTGTGAGTATTATTTGGTCTTTGGCTTCCTCAACAAGCCGTAATTTTTTTAAAATAAAATAAATACCATATACTCTTTTATGTATTTTGGAATTGAAAATGGTTTTGATAAAGGATTATATTATGATATATTTTGATTGAAATGTGGAAATGTTATCATTCCTTTATATTGGTTTTATGTTTTTTGATTTTATATTGGTACATGGACATTTGACGGGTGGTTACGTGATAAACCATATGACGGGTGGTGCCGTGAATAGCAGGACGAGTTGTTACGTTATAACCTCCAATGCATTGGGTATGGAAGTCGGCCGTATGGATATTCCATTAAGTATGTATGGAAATTGGCCGTATATCTATTCCATTAAGTGATATGTGTGGAAGTAGACCGTATGGTTATTCCACTTAAGTATGTTTATGTCCCAAGTTACCTTTATCTATGCCATGTGTACATTATATGGGTATAATGGTAATCCTTTGGTTACAAAAAGGTAAGTAATGAATACTTTATTCAGTGAAGAGTTTTTACTACTTCATTAAGGTGAAGGTATTACTTTGATAGTGTATACATGGTTTACATGATGTTTGAAAAAGTAACAGTTTTTATTCTTTGTGTATCCCTTACTGAGCTTTTTTTGCTCACCCCAAGTTTTTTGAAATGTTTTTCACAGGACTTAAAGTGGAATAAGGTCAAGGATGGGATCAAGGGAATGTCACTCTATATAATACATCGAACTAGATATGTTTCTTTTTAAGAACTATTTTTTTTATTATGGAAACTTAGTAGAAGTGTCTACTTTGTAATCTTTTGAGATGTAATAGTTATGTCCTAATTCTCTAAAACTCTAAACCTGAAAAGATCCTCAATGTAAATTATTCATTTAATTCAATATTAAGTAAGGTTTAAGGCTGGGGCCTTATATATAAACCCAAATATTTCATCATCACACCAACCAAAAAAGTAGAGGCCTCAACTATGGTATAAATCCATCTAAGGATTCTGTTTTTTTAGTCAAAAAGGAGTTTTCAGAATAAAATAAAATATCATTCATCTTTATCATTATGTTTCAGTTGTTTATCCAACCAATAATTTATTAGTATAATATGAATATATAATATCACTGGTATTCAAAATATTCTGTATGGTTTTTATGTTATGAATTTTTCCTACACCTACACAAACATCCATCAAATATCTTACAAACTTACCATTTAGGTGTATAGTGAACTACCGCCTCACAAAACGATGTCGCTATATTATCCATTTCCACCCTTTATTGTTCGGAATTATATTGAAAAATTTGGTTATATTTGATATATATTAGAATTATAATTCATTTATGCTTCATTAGTTTTTATATAGCAATATATTTTATGATTTTCATTTGGTTTCTAAATGACAATGTTTGTGGATATGTGGACTACCTCCTCCTCAAAACAATGTGATTCATTCAAGGTATAAATAGAATGTATAAATAATGGTTTTAATTAAATTTATTTGAAATAAGTTACATATATTTAATAATCATTGCATAATTTCCTTTATATGAATTTAATATGTCATTTTTATTAACATTTTTACCCACAAAAATGATAAAATATAAGTGATCGTCATGGGAACTACCTCCTACTCGACACTTTATGATTCATTTTACTTCAATATAAATATATATATATATATATGTTATTAATTAAAATATTATTTATGATATATTGATAATTATTTAATGATATTTTGTTACATACCTTCATTTTGTCACAGAAAAATAGGGTTGTTAGTCATTCGTGCATGTGGTCTACCATGTCCATTATTTTGACATTAGTACATTATTAAAAACCAGCATTCATGGTTTCTTATAAAATTATAATTGATATATTATTTTATAATTAGTAAAATAATAATTTTCATTTTATTTTTATTTAGTGACTGATTGACCCTAGTCATCCAATTAATGTTTTTTCTGACACATAAACCAATTTTTTTTTTCAATGTAACAAACATAATTATAAATTTTTATGTAGATTTAAAAAAATTTCTATTAATTGAAGATAATGTAATAGTAAAATTTAATAATTTTATGAATCGAGATAAAATTAGAATATATTTATTATTTAGAAATATAAAGACACACGTGACAATTTAGACTCCATGGTAAGAGATTTCATCTCAATTTACATTCTCTTATATCATTTTTGTTTTTATGAAAAATATTAATTTTATATTATGTATATACTTCCATTTTATATTTTATATCAATAATATCATTATTTTTGTGACATTATAAGTTTCATTTAATGTTATTACTTAATAGAGATTATTATTGATAATTTTCACTGTGGTATGTGACACATTAGAGTGTTTTAAGATTTTTTCCTTAAAAAATATTTTAACTATCTTATAGTGGTATGAAAATTAATTAATGTACACAAACATTTTTTATAATTATAATAAAATGAGGAATTATTGATAAATCCATATATTTGATTCAATAGATATATTTAATAAATAATATAGTTAATTAATTCAATATATTACATGATATTAGATATTCTGTGTACATGAAAAGATAGGTGTGACCCAAACATTATATTTCCCGTCAACACATAGAATCATTCTATTGATACAAATCATTTGGAAAAAATAAATTAGATTTTACCTATATTTTAAAACCAACTTCTAAATGTTATTTATTTTGAAGGTTTTTATGTTCCTCAAACATGACATTCAATTACTCATAATTTCCATCATAGATATTTCAATTTTCATTTTTATTATTCAAGTGGATTTGATTTGATAAAATATTTAATGCATTTTCATTATTAATTATAAAATTAATTGGACTATGTTTTTAGTTTTTTACTTTTCCATATTGATTTACTAATATATAGATATTTAAATGTCATGTGTTATCAGTTATTTACCATTCCATGTTGATTTATTTTAATTTATTCGTTTTTATTCCATTGTACAGACCCTTACCGATCATTTGAACACACCCTTGATATTTTTCCATTTCGATGATATGAAGAGGAGTAGATGGAATGTGTCTCAAAAAATATGATATTTTAATTATTTTATAGCTTATTAGCTTTTCTTATTGTATTTTGTGTATCATGTATGTTATCTGGTTTTCCAAAACTATTAAATTGTTCATTATTTTGGGATATGAATTTATTATATATTCCAATGTAATAATGTAATGTGTAATCTATGATATTCTGGTGTTGGGGTTTTATATAATATTAAAATGTTAAATAAAATATTTCAATGAATACTCTACTAATATACCCTCAAATGATATTATATGACCCATGAATAAAATAATATTCTACCTATATTCACACATAGAAAATTAGGATTAAATTTATTCTTCCATACTGTCATTTAAATGCTTATTAAAAGATATTAATGTTCTAAATTTCTATTTGATTAAAATAGAATATATCTTGAAATTAAGAAAAAAAATTACTCATGGTGATATCTAAAGACTCATTTCATTGAATCCATAATGACAGGGCGGGAATTTGTATGTCCAAATATAATCACAATAAATTAATGGTATACATTCCTTGTTTAGAGTTTTTTCTTCATAATATTCTCCCTCACTCCCAATCTTTGATATATATAATGAATATTTATATTAGAAAATATTTGGGTTCCCCAGAGTTTACAAAATAATATATCATTTCCCTATAATCCTCTTAATATATAGTATAGGTGTTTCCAAGGGTGACAAAAATATTAGAATTAATCCAATTTTATGATTCTCGAAGAGTTTCTTCATTAATAATTTCATCATAATCATCGTAATATTATATCTAATATTTGAAATTGGTTTCACACCAATTATGAGTTTTATTGTAACCAAATTGATTCAAAACGCCTTATTATTACTATAATGTAAGAATAAAATGTAGAAGTAATGGATAAAAAAATATTTAAATGAAAATAAATATAAAATATATTCAAATATAAAGAAATTAAATATTTTCAATATACATTGATCTCAATATTATAAACAATTAATGTTATTGATGAATCATACAAATTATATTAACAATCTTACAAATATTAGAATCTAAAAAATTGTTGGATTTAATTTAAAATTAAAAATTAAACTCTGTAAAAATCTATATTATCATGTTACAAAATATAAATGGGGAAATAGATACACCATATATGATTTTTAATAGTGTATCATATGAAATTTGACTGAAGAAATAATAATTATTCCCACGAAACCCAATCAATGAAATATAATATAGGAGGTAATATTAATTATAAAATGATAATATATGGAAGAAATATAGAGCATTTAAATTAAAGATTTCATTGATGAAAATTTAATAATTGTGAAGAAAAAATCAAACTTGTAAAAATATACTTTAACAAGAATGATTTTATCTCGATATAAGAGAGTTGTGTAACCACCCACCCCTACATTATTAAATATTTTACACACACCTGAGCATAGACTCGTGTATAATCAAATTATTTTTATCAGATACATAAATTCACTATTAGTTTAAATTTAATTTTATATTCACCATTTATTATGATATTGTATTTTTATAATATATATTTTCTCTTCTGATTTCTGTAACATTAAATACGTGTCATCTTATTACAAAATATATATTGACTAATGGCTATTTTTTATTAATAATAAAAATAATTTATTTATAATAGAATTCATATTAAAAATTATAATTGTATTAGTAAATCCTTATAAAATTTATACTTATTATCCCATAGTCATACGATGTTGAGTAGTATAAAAATTTTCTAGTATGTGGTTGAAAAACCCACAAAAAAAGAACACACTATTTAACGATGGATTAATATTATAATATAATTGTATAAAACAATTATAATAGAATAATGAATATTTTTTAATATTTTATTAAGTTGTATAATAAAGTTTTACATTTCTTTAATCAATAATTAAAATCAAGTTGAAAAATGATAAAGCATTACTTGTGAGAGGCTATAGTCTGGTTAATGCACAATTAGAAATTTTATTTCCTAAAAAATGATTGTGAGAGATGGTGGGTTAAAAATTGAATCATTATAATGATAAATTATTATATATCTCACTTATATTCATAAATTTTATCATTATAACTAGTGAATAGAGGAAGTGTAGAATAATTGATCATGTTGGTTTGTGGATGCAGTAATCCACACAAATTATTATGGAAGATATCAACTTTTTAAATGTGGATTAAAATGACAATTTTTTGCAATTTAAAACAGTATGATAGAAAATAATTATAATTGTAATATTGAGTTAATTATATAAAAAATGATTATATAAGATAAGATAATAATGATATTATGTAAAACTCAATTTAGAACTTTATAAATTTTCATGAAAGTATAATTATAAATCAAGGGAGTAGGAAAAATTATTTTTAAAAGAGGATAGTAGAATGGGTAGGTAATTATAGGATTATATAAATTATATAATTTATAAAATTAGATTTGAAGGAATGGGTTTCCCATGAAGTGGTTGAAATAGACCCATATATAGGGTGACAAAAATATATTTTGGTGTACACAAACTATATTTCTGTAATGGAATGATACTATTGCATAATAAAGGGTTCAAAAAATGAGAAATAATATATTTTGGGGTGAGATAGTGTCAATTAACCCTCAAAAAAATATTAACACTATATCACCTGAAGACATTATAATATTTCATTTTATAGAA
The DNA here is from genome assembly GCA_963277665.1 of Viscum album. NCBI lineage: Eukaryota > Viridiplantae > Streptophyta > Magnoliopsida > Santalales > Viscaceae > Viscum > Viscum album. Next base: position 474,768,970 of record OY728147.1, on the reverse strand, counting down.
AATTTAATTTTTTACTAGATATACTTATACAAAACACCATGTTATGATTATGTTAAAAGAAACATAAATTTTATTGTTCTCTACAAAATAAACAATGATTTTATCTTATTCCATTGGGAAAACTGACACACCTCGATGGCTCTTTTAACACATAATACCAAGATTTACTGAAAAAAATATTATTAAAAATACTAGTATTTTTTATAATAAGAGACATCATTTTTTTAAATTGATGGTTTTTTATAGTATTAACAAACATATAAATATATATTTTCAAATTTCATGGTTATAATTAATTATAAATGAATATAATAACCAAGTGAATATAAAGGGAGTTTTTTTATAAAAAACATTTCATATTCCCACAATGCAATTTTATCATAATAAAATATATTAATTACAATTATTTAGTGATATTAGAATAATAAATAAATTAAATTTTCAATAAAATATTTTATTCCATACTATATATTTGATATTCATAAGATGAGAACAAACCAAATATTATGCAAATCAACCTCTATTTTTATGGAAAATTTACAGCATTTTAATGGCGCATCTAAATAAAATATTAATTTTTTAACATTTATAAATATATTATAAAAATATAAATTGAAATATTTAAATATAAGAATCAAAATAGGGAGAGGGTGAATTTTTTATATTATTATTAATAATTAAAATTTCAGAAATATTGGAAAATTCAGAATATAAATATAAACCGTATTTTATATAAATTTTATTTATAAGATTAAAATGTATTTTAAAATAATTTAAATTGAAAATTATATCAATTATATATCAATTAATAAAATTTAGGTCAGTGGAATCATTTCATAATTTAAATTGGCTATGAACACATAGTAAAATTTTGAACATCTTTAATTTAAAATCACGCATTGTCGTCCTGTCTATGGTCATAATTTTATATCAAATTCTTCAAAAAAATATGATTATATCATGGAAAAATGGATTCCTTATTTTAATAAGAAAAATTTATAATTTCAATTAAGGTAATATATTATTTGAATAAAAAATTTAGTAATGATGAATAAAATGGATTGGTCACATTAAGAGGAAATTTAGCATAATAAGGGACTAATCCTTAATAATAATGTCTTAATAACATATAAATGTCCCAAAAAAATTTATATCATTTTTTCAAAATATAAACCATTTTATAGATTAATGATAATTATTGGATCATCTTGATAGGGTGAAAAGTGGGTGGAATTGCCTTTCCAAATATTTACCACAATGCTACTCCCCTCCACTATAAAAATACCATAACAACTCCATCTTAATCACACCTATCAAGACATGTTATTTTGTACAAGATCACCATAATAGATTCTATAATTACCTCCGCTAATCCTAGAATCATTCCCTTTTGAATAATTTCATCCAAGGAACCCCACCGATGGAAATTAAAAGATGTTTCCCGAATAATCTGTAACAGTCTTCCTAATGTTATTAATGTTTAATTTTATTCTACATGAAATTATTTCTTATTATTCCAAGCATATATAATAATAAAATTATAATTATTAAAATTATATTTCGTTAAATAGTTAGTTATACACTTAAAAAATCTTTTAAAATATGTGAAATGATAATACAATTTGTGTGTTTGGGGAACTGCCACCTCACATAACTATGTTGATTATTTTACCATTACAAACATAAATGGTTGGAAAGTATTATGTAATCTATATTTATATATGATATATATTATATTTATAAAATATTCATTAAATTGTATTTTTTATAGAAAATTCTATTATTATATCCATTTTTATGAAAAAAGATAACATTTGTTTTAGAAGTGTAGAATACAACCTTCGAAAAGCGAAGTGATTTATTCCCTCTATACATGGAAGGTATGAAATATGGTTTAAATTATAAATAAGCGACAGAAATTTCATATACATTATATTAATTACATAATTAAATTTATATAAAATAAATATATCATTTTATTTATTACAATTTTTAGTCACTGAAAAGTGATAACCTCAGTCATCGACTTAGGGAAAACGCCACCTCATAGTGAGGTTATTCCTTTTATATAACTTGAATTCTATATTTATATATTTATATGAATAAGTAACATATAATTATTTATTTAATTATCATTATATAAAATTTTGTGTTGAATTCCAACTTCCCATAATGATCACGGAAAATTGTGAAAGTTTCGCATGCGTACGTACGACATACCATCCCAATGATTATAACGTTAGTTCATTTTTCATAACCATAATTCGTTATGTTATTTGAACTTATATCTTATGTATGAATATTATAATAATTAAATGAATTTTATTTTAGATATTTTTATATAATAAATCCATTTACCATAGTAGACCTTTCAATTTCATTTTTGACAGATGGACCGAATTTGGTCAAGTAACTTGAAAAAAATTAATTATTTAATATGTTTTATATAAATTTATTATGATTTTAGTAAAATAAATAATAATAATAAAACATGTTATGATGAATGTAAATAAATAAAAATTATTATTATACTAGTATATAAAGAAACATGTGACATGTAAGACTCAAGATAATGGATTTAATTTGATGTTGCATTCTATTGGGACTTAATATTCGTTTATCACCAATTCAGAATTATATTGTGTATATAATTCCCTTAAACTTGTTATGTGATAAATATCTTTATTCTAATGTTATTGTAAGGTTCATTTAACATTATTTCTTTTTGGGGAATATGAATATAATTTTTCAATGGTATTTACATTCATCAATGAAAAAAACCTAGTTTTTTCTTATCACGTACTAAGGAATTATTCATTAGTCATTATTTTTTCAATATTGATATTTTATAAGGAATTTCCTTTTTTAATTTAATTGATTACTCAGTGTGAGGAATGATTTGGATTGGAAATGAAAGTTGGGGCAAAACCATTATATATCCACTTGATGCTTTGAAAGGTTCTCATTATAAAAATAATTTTTCCAAATTAAACTTGTTTCTACCTATAGTTTTAAACCCTCTAGTGAATTTCCAACCAAGAGATTCTCTTGGGATGTCATCAAGTAATATCCTCAGTAACAATGTTGAACACCTCAGATTATATAGAACAATTCAAATATTGATTATTGTTGGCCTACCATGTCTCACTGAGGCACTTCCCACTAAACATGAACTATGGAGGTACTCCTCCCCATCGCGTATCATGGTTCTTTTTGGTCACACAGAGCCATACTCCACCAACGCGGCTTGCTATGGTACTCCTTCCAATCACGTACCATGGTCGATCCCCTCTATGGCTTTCCAAGGTACTCCTCAACATCGCGTATTGTGGCCATCAAGACTCTCCGAGTCGAAAAATCAACAGTTGTCAGGTCTCAGCCAGTCGCAGGGTTCAGTATATAGTACGTTTGTGAGAACAGACCCCCAATAAATCAGTCGTATTTCAACCATCATGGAGTCTCACATGAGGAATCCTGATGTTCAGCCATGTGACAACGGTTCCAATACAACAGACAGTGCATCAATGAGACACCATGTCTATGAATTATTATCATTTAAGGGCATGGGGCCTGGTTCGATTCGGGTGCGATCCAACCCGGAAATACACCACATTTCTCCAAAATGATAATAATGTAAGTCAAAATGAATTTCTATCTCAAAGAATCCGAAATCAATATATTGTTCATAAAAAGGACGTCTGGTTTTGATTTTAAGGCCCATTTATTGTAACGGGTCAGTATTGGATCTGGGTCTGTTCCCCCTCAGTCAGACCTGCCCGACCCGATTCGGCATGGGCCAACCCAGATCATTCTATGTCGACCCGGACTAACTAGAGTATGACCCGACCCCAGTCTGCCTAGCCTGTTGGGCCCAGTCCAACCTAGTTGGGACATGGGACAGGCCGCTGGGCCACGGGTTTAGGACACTGAGCAAAGGGTCGGCCCGCCAGACTGACCTAGTGGTGCTACCCTCCTTGTAGTGTAGGGCGCCAAGGATACACAGTCAAGGCATGTTCAGTTAGGTCTGAAGTGGCATGGATCCATGTTATCAGGTCATCCAACGATGGTAGATCCAACAAAGCACCACGTGGCGCCGCAGGTCCTCCTAGCCAAGACTTTACCACCAGGGGTGTCTCTAGAGTGCGCCCTGTCTTCCTACTGCTAGTCGATATGACAGCCCCTCCTCCCACCCCAACCAATGTAGACCACGAACCTACACAGCAAGTGCACACCCCAACCTTCCGGTTCTATCACGGAAGGCCGGTGTGCTAGTTGACCTCTCCACTAGCGCATGACGCCACGTCGTACCATCGTTGTGGGACAGCCTTTGTGCCAACCGCCATGCTTCAGTCACCACAACTGAAAATCTACTACCCTACTTTTTCATCGATAGTACACGATGGTGCACTACACAGCCTATGCGGTTGGACGGTGTCAGCTGCTCCGACGACCCCCACAGATTCGTGTTGCAACCTCCACTTCCGGCGTGCGTTGGCGCATCATGTCTTACATATCTGACTAGTTTCACTTTTCTAGTGTTCTTCTACGAATGGGGCTTGGTTAAAAATGTTACAGAGGGTTTGGGATGGGTTCATTAGGCCCATGACCTCCACCTTAACTCGTGATCAAATGGAGGAAAAAATGGGTTTATGAATTTCTTGTGTTAAACAACAAACCAAACCACAAAAGGAAACCTTGTAAAAACCTCCGAAAAAACAAATGAATCCCAGATCAACCAATTAGACTATTGGCCAATATTATTCATATAATTTCATGAATCAGTATGAGAAAATAATAAATTCCCAAATTGAATAACCCCTACTTAGAATCATCAGAGAAAAGCCTGTGCTTAATAGTGGATCATATTCTTTGATCCCGCAACTAGTTCCCAATGATAGCACTCACATGTCGCCCTTCAGTTCGTGGTTCAGTGTCATTTGTCACCTACCAATGGGTGGGCTCCATATTCTATGGGTTTGGAATCACAATTCTCCTTCACCACTTCATTGCTTTGAAAAGTTGTGTAGATACCCCTCCCCAAGATCCAAATATATTAGAGATGGGGAGAGTAAGTAACAACGTTGGAATTTAATGAGGATCATTAATTAGGAATCTTCATAATTCCCCAAAAACATCATTACACATGGTTTCCATGTCATTCCATTTATTGTCTTGACACATTAATGGCCCCACACATCTTATGTTTGTTGAAGTATATGAAATAAAATAATAAAATTATTTTATTTCATTTATTTTAAAAAGTCACAAAACATATCGTCTATTCCGGACCTACTACAGTCAATATATAGTATCCCTTAAGTGAATCATAGAATGGTGGATAAAAAAAAGTCCTCATAATTTTTATCTGAGCACTGGTTGAAAAGATGGAAAATGCCGCTCATGAATTTACAGAACGTACCAAAAAAAGTTCAATAAAGTAATTACGTTCACCCTCGGCCGGACACGGTCGAGGATAGGCTCTGACTTAGGAGAAAACTCCCCAATGAACTCAACGGTACTCTTATATTTCTAATATGAGTTACCATTTTAGATCTTATGTTTTTATAATAAAATAATTGTCACATAATTATTCTATATATGGAAAAAAATTAACATTCAATGGTGGTCTGCGCCTGCCTATGTTAGTATTTGCGTAGAGAGGGCATACCCTCACGAGTTCAATCGTGTTCTCAAATTTTTAATCTGAGTAACCATTTGTGAGTTATACGACTTTGAAAAATAAAATTACATTATTTTATTATTTTATTTATGGTTAATCCATTTTGGGGTTTTCTCAATGGAGGCCTCTGTTGAATAAACATATGTGGCGTATATGGTAAACCTTCCATCCCAATTGCAAATGAGCCCTCATATTTTTTATCTGTGAATCCATTTAAGAGTTATCTATGTTATCATGAAAACCATTTATGCACGTTAAATAATTCCTAACAACACTTCAACGGATCATTTCGGGCATTCCAAGCCTCAGAATCACGCACCATCAGATTTTGTGGTCTCAAAATAATTCCATATAATAAACAAAATTTACAGATAATACAAGACATTATAGTTAATCTTTATAATCATTTTAAATGGTAATGTGGATGATTTTTATATAATACAAATTAAGAAAATTAATTTTATGGTCAAATTCACCTTCGAAATACATATTGGAAGATATAATCATGTCCTATAGAGTTAAAATTCCCTTCTATGAGTCACATCATATCTATCAATTGTATTCAATGGTAAAACATAACACTATATCAATAACATGATGACTAACTCTCCAAAAAATATATATTACCATTAGATTTTGGTTAAATTAAAATATTGAGGCATAACATGCAAAATTACAACTTCTAGAACGTATAACATAGTCTAAGGTTCCTAATAAAAATATTAACTAAAATAAATTATGTTTCATGACATAAAAATGAAATCATTTAAAAACTAATTTGAATTATCCCTTTATATATTTTGATGATTTAGATGACAAAATCTATTGTGATGTTTTTTCAAATCCATTATGGTATGTGAAGTGGTTCTTAAATCTCCTTATTCAACTTCTCTTGGCCTTATCTTCTTCAAATTAAATGACCTAAGGAACATAATTGTCAATAACTATATTCATACATTCCCACCAGAAATACTAATACTAATATTTATACCTCCTCGCACATGACAGATTTATATAGATTGAATAATTTTGATCATAATCCATCAGCTCCTTTATTAATTCTTTTATCAGAGGGACACATAATTGATTCTTGACACTTATTATTTCATCTACAAAATGTTTTACTCATGGAGATTTCATATCTCTATTTTTATATAAAATCGTTCATATTGTACTTATTTAATATTAACATGGATATATGGTTGAAGATTCATTTAAAAAGATCATATATTCCCCTTTCAATCAATATTTCAAGATCCATTATTCAATATTATATATATATATATTGGATCTTCTTTTTCCGGGTCAATGATATGATAACATGATACTATAAAAATAGATAATCTTCCAAAATTTTCTCATTACATGGGTACTCATTAATTTAGGAATATTAATAATTAATAATCATCAACAATATTCACTGGTTCATGTGGAGATATTTTGAGTGAATATATACTTCAATATTTTGTAATTATTATATATTTTTCACCTATCTATATAAATATAATTCCACCACATCATTAATTAGAAAATTATTAATGTTAGATTAAATAATTTTTTTGGAATGATTTCTCATGGATATGAAAGTTTTATGAGGAATAATATATAGCCATAGAATTATAACTTACAATGAGTCTATTTACCTTCAATAATAGATAAATATATATTAAAATACATTCTCTAATATTGTTGTATTTAATAGTTTCTAAACTAACTAGACTTCAATTTAATTCCATAAAAAATAATCATATTCATCCATCCAATGGAAGATGGATCCCTTCCGAGATAATATGATATGTGTATTCGATATCTATTTAAAATTATATACAATATGATAATGATATCTATATAAATAAAAATACATTATATCAAAATAATCATTGTTGATCTATGAAACACCCCAATACTTTAAAATATTTTCCTTTAGAATAATGTTAATTTTTTCTAGTATTTTTATATTTATAACCATGTTAATATTATGTTAATCTAAACATAATGTTTATATTTCTCTCAAACAAACAAATATTCTAGTTTGTGTGGCATGCCTAACTTAATTTCCTCGATGGCTTGCTTGAGACGCAAGGAAAAGTTTTATGGAACCTTGTTGTATTAAACGAAACATTTTTTATATAAATAGATAAAACCTAGTAATTTAAATTATTTTTATGAAAAATGTTACAAACCATTGGAAAATATGTGTTTTAATTTAATGGTAAAAAATTGAAAATAAATGAATATAATGTGATTAATTTTTATACACAACTATTTTTCTACTCACAAAATATTTTTATATTAATAAAAAATAATAATTAAAAATAATAATTGAAAAAAAATTAATTTATATATTTTATATTAATGAAAATGTCTTTTAAATTCAAAAAAATATATTTTGTAATCATAATATAAGAACAAACCCAATATTATGAATAAAAACCAATATTTTTTATAAAAATATACAAACATTTAATGGTGCAATTATTTTAAATATGAATTCTCTATCTTTTAAAAAATTAATATGAAAAGGTAATATAATATTTTAATATGAAACACATAAATTATTCTTTGCGTAAAATTTAATATTTTTATTAAATATTTCAATTTTAATGAATAATGAAAAAATACTGAATTAAATTCAAAATAATATTTCCTTCTAGTTTAATAATAATTATAAATTATATTTCAAATTTTAAGTAAAAAATTATATATAAATTAATAATATTATTTCATTGAAATCAATTTCACTATGAAATTATGTAAAAAACAAAACATTCTTTTGGAGGGTTTATCTTTAAAAACCTGCATTATTGTCAGGTCTATAAGATTAATTTTAAAATAATTTATACCCATTGAATGTATTTAATTTTTAAAAACGAAATCCATAATTGGAATTAAATTTTTTCCATAATTTCGTGTAAATTCAACATTGTCACATGACAAAAAATATTATGGATATTGACTAAAATTTATTAGAATAATTTCGAGAAAAGTTTTCTTCACTAGGGACTATACAATATTCGTAATTGAACAAATAACCTAGTAACTATTAAAAAATAAATTATATAGAAATATTTATAACCTATGAACCATTTTTTAAATTCAGAAAATTAATTGTTCTTTATGGCATAGTAAATAATTTTGTCTGATTCTCATTGAAAAATTTATAAGATTGCGTCTCTCCTCCACAGTAAATATTGACTTAGAGTCCAACATTATCACACATATCAAGCCACTCTGGATCAACCAATATATCCAATATTAACTCTTTAAAATATACCCCCTCAACCTATAATCATCACCTTAGTCATAAATCAATCCAATGAAGCAATTTTATGAAATCCAAAAGGAGTTACCCTAATAAGAGGTAACAATCAACATCATGATCTAAATGTTTTAATTTTTTCCACAACATAATTTATTATTATTATATTATTAAATAAAAAACATGTATCCAAAATATACATAGTGATTTTTATGTTAATAATTATTCCAAAATATTCACACGCAACCATCAAATATTTATTGAATGTCACATTTTTTGTATGCATAACTACCACCTCACAAAACTATGTCATTCATTTTTACTAAACCACATATGGTTGAGGGAAAATATAATGGGAAATTTGTCAAAATATTATATATATTATATTTATAATGTCATGATTATTAATTAATGTTTTTTATAAGAAACATTTAAGATTTTCATTTTCTGGTAATATTATAACATTGTTTGTGGAAGTGTGGACTTCCATCTCCTCAAATAGTGTGATTTTTTACACAATAAAAATATTTTTTAATTGATGTTTTAATTAAACCTACTTCAGAAAAATTAAATATTTATTATATATATGAAATGATTATTTTTATTGAAATTTGTTAAATAGTTTACTATATTACTCTTTTGAGACCTTAAAAAGTTATAACATCGTTCATGAAAACATATACTACTACCACATCAACACGATATAATTCATTTTAAATCACAAGAATTATATATATGATTACATATGATTATGTAAAATGGTGTTTTTCATAAAATTATAATTTTTTAATGATATAGTGCTAATTACCTTTATTCCATAACCATCATTGAATAGGTGGAATGTTAGCCATGCATGTGTACGACCTACAACATACAAGAATGCAATGTTTGTTCATTTTTCATTACCATGTTCAAATTATTCTATTAAAAATTTGACTAATATATAAATATGATAATTATTTTATTTTTAGTATTTTTTATATATTTATATGAATACAACATTGACCAAACATGACCAACTAAACTCCTTTTTGACCCATGATCCAAATTTTATCAAAACAACCGAAGTATTCGTAATTATTTAATTAGTTTTGTAAAACATTATAATAAAGAATGTAAATGTAATGATAAACATGAAAAAGGTTATAAATAGATTGAAAAAACAATAATGCATTTCATATTAATATAAAGACACACGAGACATGTTAAACTAAATGTATTGGATTTTGTCTCTATTATATTTACATTGAGTCTTTTTAGATATTATGATAAAATTGACATTAAAATGGGGTATATAATACCCATTGACATGTTATATAATTAATATATATAATATCATGATATTCATTTTTTTCATTCCTATGTTATTCTTTTATGGTCATTATGATTCGTATGTTTTGATGTGGTATGGGGCACTATGGAGTGATTATAGATAATTTTCCTAAAGATTTTTTAATGGCATTTCAGTGGTATTTACATTTGTAAACATCATCAAACCTTGATGTTAATCATCCGACACTATTGAAATATTTATATGTCCTTAATAATTATTCATTAATGGTATTTCATAAGGATATTATTTTTAATTAAATCGATTACATGATATGAGTAATTTCTTAGACATTAAATGAAAGGCACAAACCAAACATTTTATATCCCATTAACGTATAGAAATTCTCTCAGGTGAACAATATATTGGATAAATTAAACAGTTTTATACCTATTTTTTAAAACCGTATTGTGAAATTTATTCATTGTATAGGATTTCATTTTCCTAAGATATGGTGGATAAGAAATAATTATTTAAATCATAGATATTATAGTTATAATTGTTAAAATCCATGAGGGTTTCATATGATAAAATATAACGATAAATTTTCATTCTTATTATTTTTAATAAATGGAACCTGTTTTCATTTTCAAACTATTCCTTAAATATTTTTCATAATCATGATATTTAAATTGCATGAGTTCTCATTTATTAACCTTACCATATTGGTTTATTCTTATTGATTTATTATTTCTTTTGTTGTACAAATCCATAAATTTCATTTGATCTCAATATTATTATATTTAATTTCCCATGGTAATGAAGAGGAAACAATTGAATGAGTATTAAGAATGATGAGATTTCATATATGTTATGATTTATTTTATTTTCCAAATGTATTATGGGTCTCATGTATGTAATACAATTTTCCAAAATTACAAAAAAGTTTTTTAAATTGGGATTATACATTCGTATATATTAAATGAAATAATATAATACACCACTAATGACATCTGAGGTCATGCCATTATAGTTTGTTTCTAAGATGGTTTAGTGGAAATATTGCAAACTAGATATATAAACCTCATTTTAGGGAGCATAACCATATGAAAATATTTTAGGGTAATTATATAATAACCTCGTGATTTTTTGTTGTATATTATATTATATGTGTCATCCTAGTAATATATATCAATATGGATTGTAATATTTGATATAGTTATTGGAAAAATGTACCTAGGGGTAATAATATCAATGCGGTTTGTATAGACTAACATAGAATAACATGGGAAATGAAAACGGGCATTAACATGTAAATAGTTTGACACTATTTGTGTGTACACATACTATAGCTGGAATATTATTAACGAACCATTTTGAAACATTGTACATAAATTAAAAACCCAAATGATCCATGATTATAATTATGATGTTATTTATGGAAAAAATATCAATCTATGATCAGTGATTCACTAGTTTTCAGATTATACATTACGTCACATAGCGTTTGGATTTAATCTAGTATAACAAATTGATTAAAAATTTATCCTATAAGGAAAAAATGTTAGTTGTACTAATAAAAGTATAGGGATTTACATCTATGGTATCAAATATAGCTGGTATTGTTACTTGGAACATTATAGAAATATTAGGGTAGCATGATTATATTACGAGACATATCCTTTCCTAGATGGAGAAACATATTCCATAATGAGATTCTCTGATGTTGGATAAAATAATGTGATAGATTCCCACTAAATTTTGTGTTACTATTAAACAAATGAATTCTATAAAATGTATCATGTATTTGGATTATATATTCATGTAAATATAATGTTGTGAAAATGAAAATTGTAAACTGTTATTTTGTTATCTCAATGAAGATATATATCAATTGTGTTCATCGATTAGTTATTCTATAGAGGAAGAAGAAATGAAACTTTTTTCAATGATACATATTAATCACATAACATTTAGTAAATTCTACATCATCATCATAAAACTAATATGAAGATAATATAACATGATTTATGGATAATTTAGGATAATTTATTATGAGGTATAAAGCTACCATTACCATGACAACATGGTATATTGTGGTTTTCATATGAAAAAAAATGAATGAATTACCATTTCTTCAATGGAATTATTCTATATCTCTAAAAGGGACTGGTCTCTCAAAATATTTCAAAATATGATGAAATATTTTTCTTGTGCTATCAATCAAATGAAGTTATTCATGGTGTCCCATAGATTCACCAGAAGAAATTTATGATGTAAACAAAAGAGTAAATGATAGATATACGAAAGATGCGAATGATGGATTTTCCAAAATGAGAATTGTATGGAATGAATCATCTTATCAAATTCATGACATGATTTAGAGTTTTTTATAATTGAAGAATTAACGGCCCCCAATAAAATAAATGAACGGGGAAAAGGGAAAATGTTGTCATTCATCATTACAAGATCTAGAATATGGGGCACTACACAAATGAACTCCCCAAGAATCATGTGAATATAACTCTGATGTAAAAAATGAGTTTTGGTAAATCATATGTTGTTGAAAAAATAGTAGTGGAATCATTCATGTAAATATGTATTTGGTTCTAAGGAATATGTTTTAATGGTATTGAATTTATGAAATTCCCAATAAATTATTTTTTTAAAATATAATAATATGGTACTAAAATAGTTATTAATTATTTATTTCAAATTATATATTGAATGATACCACGTAATTGTCATCATTATAAGGTAACACAATTTGTATAAGAAATGGTTGAGGGAAATATAACCCTTGATATTTTCATAATAGTATGAAAATGATATTTGGATAAATAAATGATTTCCATGGAAAATTTAAAAAGGATACATGTTAAATACCTTTTAACTCTGTAATGATATTTTGAAAAAATTGTATTATATAATTTTTTCAGTTTACTTCTTTGTTATTTTTAATAAAATATATATTATAATATATATTATTTTTATGGAACAATAACATTGAATGTTTTTAATATGTTTTTATGATTATTAAATTTATATCTATATTGATATGTTTAGTATGTGACGTTTATAATCCAAATCATTTATTTGATATGTTCATTTCGAAAATACATTTTCCATAATTCTAAAGTGTTGGATTATAATATTTTGGAATGTTTACTCATTTATTTAATGTATTAAGTGGACCATTTGATGAGACTCTAGAGTTTAATGTATTCATTTTCCATATGATGCATCATGTAAAAATAAATGATCATGAAATAGTTCAAGGAACATCCCATGGATTATATTGCTTCGATGAAATATAAATTTATAATTAATTATATTATTACATATGGAATGAATTTCTATTCTATAGAAAAAATTTTCCTAAAAATGTTTTCATATTATTATCAATTTAGATGATAAAAAGGAAAATTTTCATAATAGTCGATTAATAATTTTTTTTCCTCAATGTTCATGTGATCAAATTCTCTATCACTCTCCTTGAAACCATTTTTGTCTGTTTTTTCTTCTTTTTCCATGTTACCATTTCACAAATATTTTCTCTTACTAGGTACACTTTTCACGTGACCATTTTTATACCAATTATATAATATTATGAATATTTGTTATTAACCATATTAATGATGTAGTTTTTTAAGAAAAATATATTTCCAAATATGAACTCCTTAATTACTCAGATAAAGTTTTAATTTTATGGGGAAAAATTGTTTAAGGTGAGGAGAATGTAACAAACTATAAATTAATAATATATTCCATTAAGAATAATTTTAATTTTTTGAGCCTGCGTTTAATTATTTTAAACACCATTTAATGGTTTGTTAACCTGAAAAAAATTATTAACTTTCCTTATTTAAAATCATGATGTCAGCTTGTGGTACACAAAAGACTAGATTACGAAGATATTATGTGTAACATGCATGGCCATGTTCTTCTGAAATATAATATATTATTTAAAATTTTATTACATAATAAAATAATTTAAAACTAGATATAAATTTAATATGTACGAATATAATTAACTAAATTATCAAAATAGATTTTTACATTCATTGGTTAAATATTAATTAAAATTTTATATAATTCCTAATTTAATATAAAGGGAATGTTTTCATGAAAATTATTTTTATGTACAAAATGATATTTAATCATAATAAAAAAAATTAATTCAAATTAGTGGTGGATATTATTATAATCTATATATTATATTTATATTGAATAATTTTTTACATTTGAGAAAATAGATTTAATTAGCCTATGATTTTAACAAAACAATGTAACACATAAAAGCCTATATTTTTAATGAAATTTTATAGCCCTTTAATATAACACATATTTTAAATTTAAATTATGAAACATATATAAATTTAATAAGAAAATATAAAAATCAATATTCTAATTGGAATATCAAAATTATTTTTGAGTGAATGTTTGGCATTTTTCTTAAATATTTTATTTATTTATGAATAATTAAAATTAAGGAATTTAAATTAAAAAGTGAATTATTATCAATGTATCATTATGGATGAATTTTATTTTAAAATTTTTATTATAGTTAAATTATTATTTTCTATGAAATTACCCCAATTAGGTCATTTTAATAAATTTCAAATTCAATTTGGGATTATAAAACATACCTTGATTTTGGACGCTTCATGTTTTAAAACCTATGTCATCATCTCGTATATGAGGTTAATTTTATATTAATTTTTGAAAAATAATTTACAAGAATTTGAAACAAAATATATTACATATTTATATTTATAATAATTTAAAATTTCTAATATGTTTACCTTTTTTTGGTAAAAACATTACTAAGGTTCTGTAAAATTAATTACAATAATTGAGAGAATAATTAGCTTAAAAAATAAATAAATCATAATCATATGGGCCATAATGACAAAAAAATACACAAAACAGATCCTTTAGAAATATTTCGACCCAATATTACCGTGGATATAATTTTAACAATTACTAGATCCAGTCTGCAAGGTAAAAATGTGGGATGCATTCTCTTTCCAATGCATTAGAATAGTTTGACTTCCCTCTAATATAAAAAAGTATTTCACCCCACCAACATCCTTGCATAGAAAAAATTCCTTTCCATGAAAAATATAAATGCAAATATTTCATCATCATGCCTCCCAAAAAACTAGAGGCCTCACCTATGGTATAAATACATCCAAGGATTCCATTTTTTGCAATCAAAAATGAGTTTTCAGAATAAAATATAATATATTTTGTCTCGATCATTATGATTCAGTTGATTCTACAAAAAATAATTTATTATTATAATATTAATGTATTATAATTATTGTATCCAAAATATACTAAATGGTTTTTATTTTCTGAAATTTTCCTACACTTACACACACATCCATCAAATATCTTATAAACTTACCATTTAGGTGTATGCTGAACTACTGCCTCATGAAACGATGTCGTAAGATTATCCATTTCCACTATTTATCTTTGGGAATTATATTGGAAAATTTGATTATATTTGATGTATATTATATTTATAATTCTTTTATGCTTAATTATTTTTCATATAGAAAACAATTTTATGCTTTTCATTTCCTTGGTAAATGACATCATCGTTTTTAGATGTCTGGACTACCTCCTCCTCAAAACAACGTGATTCATTCAAGATTTAAATGGAATGTATAAATAATGGTTTTAATTAAATTTATGTGACTAATTGACATATATTTAATAATCATGGCATAATTACCTTTCTGTGAATTTAATTTGTCATTTTTATTAACCTTTTTACACACAAAAATGATAAAATTTCAGTGATGGGAGTGGAAAATACCTCCTACTCGATATTGTCTAATTACTTTTACATCAATATAAATAATTAAAAAATATAAATATGTTTGTGATTAACTAAAATATTATTTATGATATATTTATAATTATTTAATGATATTTTCTTACAAACCATCATTCTGTCACAGAAAAATAGGGTTGTTAGTCATGCGTGCATGTGGTCTACCATGTCAATTATTGTATCATTGGTACATTATTAATAACCATCATTCATAATTTCTTATAAATTTATAATTGATATATAATTTTTTTAATCATTTATATAATAATATTCATATTTTTTTTATTTAGTGACTGATTGACCATAGTCATCCATCAAATTATTATTTCCGACACAGAAACCATATTTTTTTCTATGTAACAGAAATAATTATAATTTTTTATATAGATTTATAAAACATTTTAACAAGTGAAGATAATTTAATAAAAAAATTAATTATTTTAAAAATCAAGATAAAATTAGAATATATTTATTATTTAGAAATATAATGACACATGTTAGAAGTTAGACTCCATGGTAAGGGATTTCATCTCAATTTACATTAAATTAAAATATATTTGTTGTTATGAAAAAACTTATATTTTATATTCCTTATATACTTACAATTGAAATGTTATATCAATTATATCCTTATTCTTGGGATAATATATGTTTCATTTAATTTTATTACTTAATGGAGAATATGATTGAAAATTTTCATAGTGGTATGTGACACATTATAGTGTTATAAGATTTTTTCCCAAAAAAAATATTTTAACAATCTTTTAGTGCTATGTGCATTAATTAATGTACACAGACCTTTTTTTATAATTATAATACATTGAGAAATTACTAAGAAATATATATATATTATTCAATAGATATATTTAATAAGGATTTTTTCATATTAATTCAATATATTACATGCTATTTGAAATTCATTGTATATGAAATGATAGGTGGGACACACACTTAATATTTACCATCAATACAATGAATATTTCTATTGATAGAAATAAATTTGGAAAAATAAATTGGGTTTTACCTATATTTTTAAACCATCTTATGAATGTTATTGTATTTGGAGGTTTCTATGTTCCTCAAACATGAAATACAATTACTCAAATTTTCCATCATAAATATGTCAATTATCATTGTTATTACTCAAGAGGATTTCATATGATAAAATATATTGATGCATTTTCATTCTTATTTCTAAAATTAATTGGAATGTGTTATTAATTTTTTAATTTTCTATATTTATTTTCTCTTATATAGATATTTAAATGTCATTTGTTATCAGTTATTCACATTTCCATGTTGATTTATTTTAATTTATTCATTTTTATTCCACTGTACAGACCCTTACCGATCGTTGGAACAAACCCTTGATATTTTTCCATTACCAAGATATGAAGAGGAGTAGATGTAATGAGTTTAAAAAATGATGATAATTAAAATTTTTTATTTCTTATTATCTTTTCCTAATGTATTTTATGTATCATGTTTGTAATCTGGTTTTCAAAAACTATTAAGTTGTTTATTATTTTGGGATATGAATTTGTAATATATTCCAATGTAATAAAGTAATGTGTCTCTATGATATTTTGGTGTTGGGGTTTTATATAATATAAAAATGATAAGTAGAATATTTCAATGAATATTCTACTAATATACCCTCAAATGATATTATATGACCCATGAATAATATATTATTCTTCCTATATTCAGATATTGAAAATTTGGATTCAATTTATCCTTTCATAGTTTCTTTTAAAACATTATTAAAAGATATTAATGCTCTAAATTTCTATTTAATTAAAATAGAATATTTCTTTAAATTAAGAAAAAAACTACACATGGTAATATATAAAGACACATATCATTGAATCCATAATAACAGCGAGAGAATTTGTATGTCCAAATATCATCTCTATAAATTCATGGTATCCATTCCCTATTTGGGGTTTTCTTCTTAAGAATATTCACACGCATCGATCAAATATTTAATGAATGTAAAATTTTTTGTATGCATATCTACCACCTCACAAAATGATGTCAATCATTTTAACTAAACACTATATCGTTGAAGGAAATTATAATGGAAAAACTATCACAGTATGATAAATATTATATTTATAATGTAATGATTATTAGTCAAATTTTTTATAAAAAACATTTAAGATTTTCAGTTTTTGGTAATACTAAAACATTGTTTGTGGTAGTGTGGACTACCATCTCCTCAAAGAAATTTGATTTTTTCACACAATAAAAATATTTTTAAATTGATTAATTTAATTTTATCTACTTCAGAAAAATGAAATATTTATTATATACATTAAATGAATATTTTTATTGAAATTTTTTAAATAGTTAATATATTACTCTTTTGAGACATTAAAAAGATATAATGTTGGTCATGAAAACATATGCTACTATCACATCAACACGATATAATTCATTTTAAATCACATAAATTATATATATTATTACATATGATTATGTAAAATTGTGTTTTTCATAGAATTATCATTTTGTAATGATATTGTGCTACTTACTTGCAATCCATAACCATCATTGATTAAGGGGAATATTATCCATGCTTCTGTACGTCCTACCACATACAAGATTATAATGTTTCATCAATTTTCAGTACCATATTCAAATAATTTTATTAAAAATTTGATTGATTTATAAATAAGATAATTATATTATTATTATTATTATTATATGTTTATATGAATACACCGTTGACCATACATGACCTACTAAACTTCTTTTTGACCCATGATCCAAATTTTATCAAAACAACCTAAGTATTCGTAATTATTTAATTAGTTTTGTAAAAAATTATAATAAGGAATGTAAAGGTAATAATAAAAGTGAAAAAGGTTATAAATAGAGTAAATAATAAATAAAAATTCATATCATAGTAATATAAAGACACAAGAGACAAGTCAAACTAAATGTATTGGATTTTGTCTCTACTAAAATTCCTTTGAGTCTTTTTTGCTATTAAGAAAAAATAAACATTCATATATGGTATATACTACCCAATGACATGTTATAAAATTAATATATATAATATCATGATATTAATTTTTTTCATTCTTATGTTATTTCTTCATGGGAATTATGATTCGTATGTTTTTATGTCGTATGGGGCACTATGGAGTGATTAAAAATAATTTTCCTAAAGATTTTTTTAATGGTATTTCAATGGTATTTACATTTCTAAACATCATTAAACCTTGATGTTAATCATCTGACACTATTGACATTTTTATATGTCAATAAAAATTATTCAAAAATGGTGTTTCATAATGATAGTAATTTTAATTAAATTGATTACATGATATGAGTAATGGCTTGGAAATTAAATGAATGGAAAGAACCAAACATTTTTCTCTTAGGTGACCAATATATCGGCTAAATTAAATAGTTATCTACATATTTTTTTAAACCGTATTGTGAAATGTATTCATGGTATAGGTTATCATTTTCCGAAGAGATGGTGGATAAGAATTATTTAATTAAATCAAATATATTTTAGTTATAATTTTAAATATCTATGAGGGTTTCATATGATAAAATATAATGATGAATTATCATCCTTATTATTTTTAAAAAATGGAATGTGTTGTCATTTTCAAACCATTCCTTATTGATTTTTTATAATCAAGATATTTAAATTTCATTTGTTCTCATTTATTAAACATACCATATTAGGTTATTATTATTGATTTATTATTTCTTTTGTTGTACAAATCCATAAAATTCAATTTATCTCAATATAATTATATTTACCTTCTCATGGTGATGAAGAGGAAACCATTGAATGAGTTTTAAGAATTATAAGATTTTACATATGTTATGAATTATTTAATTTTCCAAATGTATTATGGGTCTCGTGTATATAAAATAATTTTCCAAAACTACAAAAATGTTTGTTAAATTTGGATTATACATTCATATCTATTAAATGAAATAAAATAATACACCACTAATGACTTTTGGGGTCATTCCATTATAGTTTTTTTCTAAGAAGATTTACTGTTAATATTAGAAAATAGATATAGAAATATCATTTTAGAGAGCATAACCATTTGAAATTTTTTGAGGATAAATATATAATAACCTCTTGATTTTTTGTTTTATATTTTATTATATGGGTCATCCTAGTAATAAATATCGATCTGGATATTCAAATTTAACTTGGTTATTGAAAAAATGCACCTAGAGTTAACAATATCAGTGTGGTTTGTATAGTCTGACCGAGAATAACATGGTAATTGAAAACAGGTACTAATATGTAAATAATATGACATTATTTGGGTGTAAAATTATTATAAATTGAATTTTATTAACGAAACATTATGATAGATTGTATAAAAATTAAAAACAAAAATGGTCCATGATTATAATTATGATGATATTTATGGACAAAATTTCAATTTATGATCATTGGTTCACTAGTTTTAGGATTTTACATTACATCACATAGTGTTGATATTTAATCTAATATACCAAATTTTATAAAAAAAATCTTATATGAAAGAATATTAGTAGAACTCATGTAAATATTAGTATTTACTACTATGGTATCAAATATAGATGGTATTGTAACATGGAACGTTATAGAAATATTAGGGTAGCATGATTATATTACGAGACATATCCTTTCCTCAGAAAAGAAACCTATTCCAAAATGAGATTCTCTTATGTTGGATAAAATAATGTGAAGGATTCCCACCAAATTTTGTGGTACTATTAGCCAAATGGATTCTATAAAATTTAGGAAGTATTTGGAGTATATATTCATGGAAATGGAATGTTGTGAAAATGAAAAAGATAAATCTTTTATTTTATTATCTCATTGATGATATATATCATTGGTGGTCATAGATTAGTAATTCTATAGATGAAGAAGAAATGAAACTATTTTGAATAAGAAATATTAAGGACATAACATTTAGTAAATTCTAAATCATCATCAAAAAAAATATGAATATAATGTTACATGATTTATGGATAATTTAAGATAATGTATTTTGAAGTATGAAGATACCATTGAGATGACAACATGGTATGTTGTGGATTTCATATGAAACAAAAAATGAACTATTTAACATTTATTTGATGGAATTATTCTATATCTCTAAAGGGGAACGGTGTCTCAATATATTTCATAATACGATGAAATGTTTTTGTGTGTGCTATAAATACAATGAAATTATTCACAGAGTCATATAGATTCACCAGATGGAATTTAAGAAGTAAACTTAAGAGTAAATGATTGTTATAGGGAAGATGGGAAGGATGGATTTTCCAACATGTAAAATGTATGGAATGAATCATATTGTCAAATTCATGACAAGATTTAGTATTTTTCATAATTGAAGAATGAACAGCCAAAATGAAAATAAATGAACAGGGAAAATGGAAAAGGTTTTCATTCAGCATTACAAGATCAAGAATATGGGGCCCCACCCAAACAAAGTCCCCAAGAATCATGTGAATATAACTCTGATGTAAATAATGATTTACGGTAAAACATATGTTATTAACACAACTATAGTGTAATAAGTAATGTATTTATGTATTTGGTTCAAAGGAATATGTTTTAAAGGTATTTAATTTATGATATTCTCAATAAATTGTTTTTTGTAATATATTAGTATGGTACTGCAGTAGTTTCTAATTATTAATTTCAAATTATTTTCTGAATGATACCATGAAATGTTCATCATTATAAGGTAACACAATTTGGATAAGACATGGTTGAGGAAAATATAACCCTTTATATTTTCCTATGAGTATGAAAATGATATTTGGATAAATAAATGATTTCTTTGGAAAATCAAAAAAGGATACATTCTAAATACCTTTGAACTATTTAATGATATTTAGAAAAAAAAAGTATTATATAATTTTTTTCAGTTTACGTCATTATTATTTTTAAGGAAATATATATTATAATATATATTATTTTTATGGAACAATAACATTGTATGTTTTTAATAAGTTTTTATGATTATTAATGTTATATCTATATTGATATGTTTGGTATGTGACAATTATAATCTAATTCATTTATTTGATATGTTCATTTCAAAAATACAGTTTCATTCCTTCTAATGTGTTGGATTATAATCTTTTGGAAGTATTAATCATTAATTAAATGTATTAATTGGACCATTTGATGATATTCTAGAGTTTAATGTATTAATTTACTATATGATGCATCATGTACAAATGAATGGTGATGAAATAGTTCAAGGCACAACCAATGGATAAGATTGCTTCGATGAAATATAAATTTATAATTACTTATCACTACTAGAAATCTGACCTTTCCTAACACATCTATACCAACAGTTTTTAAAAACCGTTTTTATAGATCCCCTTTCTGAACGGTTTGGCCAGACCATTGGAAAATCCCTCTTTGAGGCCACCATTCCCAACGGTTTTGGCAAACCGTTGGGAAAGTGTATGGATTTCCCAACGATTTGGCCAAACCGTTGTGATAGGTATACCCTTTCCCAACAGTTTGGCCAGACCGTTGGGGAAAGTCCAAATTGTGGACACATTTCCCAAAGGTGTAGCCAACCCATTGGGAATGGACCCCCACATTGGTATAAAGCTATACCAACGGTCTTGACAACTGTTGGTATAGATCCTTTGATTTTCTATCAGATATTCTTATTCAGAACATTATATAAATTAAAATTTAAAATAATTATGAGAATACTTATATATATTTATGTAATTATGTTCACAAAAGTCATGTTAGGATAGTGGTTAATTCGTTCAATGATAAACTAGGGGGTCCTTGGATCAAATCCCAGTGAATGTTTTTATTTTGAAATACATATACCAACGGTTCCATAACCGTTGGTATAGATTTTCATATTACATATACCAACGATTTCCAAAACCGTTTGTATATGTCTATACCAACAATTTTCCTAAAACCGTTGGTATAGAACTATCACAACGGCTTACTTAGCATTGGTTCTCCAAACCGTTGGTATTGGTTATACCAACGGTTCCAATCCATTGGTATAGGTTAGTTTTCTAGTAGTGTATATTATTACATAAGGAATGAATTCCATTATTATAGAAAAAATAATTTCCTAAAATTT
Source organism: Viscum album (assembly GCA_963277665.1). Lineage (NCBI taxonomy): Eukaryota > Viridiplantae > Streptophyta > Magnoliopsida > Santalales > Viscaceae > Viscum > Viscum album. The sequence goes on along the minus strand of OY728147.1, from coordinate 474,745,789 downwards.
TTGTCATATTATTATCAATTTAGATGATATGAAGGAATATTTTCATAATAGTGGTTTAATAATTTTTGTTCTTCAAATTTCACATGAACATATTCTCTATCACTCTCCCTAAAACCATTTTCTTCTATTTTTTCTTTTGTATCGTTGTTAACATTTTGAAAATATGTTCTTTTACTAGGTTCACAATTCACATGACCATTTCTCAGCCATTTATATCTTATTATGAATATTTGTAATTAACCATATTAATGATTTTTTAAGGAAATTTTTTTTCGAAATATGAACCCCTTAATTACTCAGATAAAGTTTTTATTTTAAGGAAAAAAATTTTAGGTGAGGAGAATGTAACACACTACGGATTTTTAAAATTTTCCATTAAGAATTATTTTATTTTTTTGATCCAGTTTTTATTTATTTGAAACACCAAATAATGGCTTTTTAACATGAAAATAATTATTATCTTTCTTTATTTGAAATCATTATGTCAACTTGTGGTACACAAAAGACTGGATTACAATGATATTATGTGTAACATGTATGGCCATGTTCTTCCAAAATATAATATAATTTTTAAAATTTTATTACATAATAAAATTATATAAAAACTAGATATAAATTTAATATGTATGAATATAATGAACTAAATTATCAAAACAGATTTTTACATTCAATGGTTAAATACTAATTAAAATTTATATAATACCCATTTTAATATAAAGGGAATGTTTTTATGAAAAATTATTTTTATGTACACAAAGATGTTTTATCATAATAGACTAAATTAATTCAAATTAGTGTTGGATTATATTGTAATCTATATATTATATTTCTATTGAATAATTTTTTACATTCTTGAAATAGATTTCATTATCCTATTATTTTAACGAAACAATGTTTCACATTAAAGCCTATATTGTTAATGAACTTTTATATCCCTTTAATGGAAGACATATTTTAAATTTAAATTTTGAAACATATATAAATTTAATAAGAAAATATAAACATCAATATTCTAATTGGAATATAAGAATTATTTTAGAGTGAATTTTTTGTATTTATATTAAATATTATATTTTTTATGTATAATGAAAATTAGAGAATTTAAATTCAAAAATTAATTTTTATCTAATATATCCTTAAGGATGAATTTTATTTTAAAATTTTTATTATACTTAAATTATAATTTTCCATCAAATTATCCCATTTTGGTCATTGTAATAAATTTCACATTCAATTTAGGATTAGAAAACATACCACGATTTTGGATGCTTCTGGTTTAAAAACATACGTTATCATATCGTATATGAGGTAAATTTTATATTAATTTTGGAAATATAATTTACATGAATTTGAAAAAAAATATATTAAATATTTATATTTATAATAATTTAAAATTTCTAATTTGTTTACCTTTTTTGGTAAAAAATATTACTAAGGTTTGATAAAATTAATTACAACAATGGAGAGAATAATTAGCCTAACAAAGTACTAAATCATAATCATAAGGGACATAATAACCAAAAACACATCCAAAAAAGATCCTTAAGAAATATTTCGACCCTATATTAACGTGGATATAATTTTAACAATTATTGGATCCAGTCTACATGGGAAAAATGTGGGATGCATTCTATTTCCAAAGTGTTAGAATAGTTCGACTCCCCTCCGCTATAAAAAAGTATTTCTCCCCTCCCACATCCTTGCATAGAAAAAATTAATTTTCATGAAAATTATAATCCCAAATATTTCATCAGCATACATCCCAAAAAATAGAGGCCTCACCTTTGGTATTAATTCATCCAAGGATTCCATTTATTGCAATAAAAAATGAGTTTTCAAAATAAAATAAAATATAATTCGTCTCGATCGTTAAGTGTCAGTTGTTTCTTAAACCAATATTTTTTATTATAATATGAATATATAATACCACTGGTATCCAAAATATACTAAATGAATTTTATGTTTTGAATTTTTCCTATACTTACAGAAACATCCATCAAATATCTTACAAACATACCATTTGGGTGTATGGTGAACTACCGCCTCACGAAACGATGTCACTAGATTATCCATTTCCACCATTTATTGTTGGGAATGATATTGGAAATTTTTTTATATTTGATAAATATTATATTCATAATTCTTCTATGTTTCATTAGTTTTTATATAGAAAAAAATTTTATGCTTTTCATTTGGTTGGTAAATGATATCATCGTTTGTGGATGTGTGGACTACCTCCTTCTCAAAACAACGTGATTCATTCAAGATATAAATGTAATATATAAATAATTGTTTTAATTAAATTTATTTGAACTAATTGACATATAATAAATAATAATGGCATAATTAACTTTCTATGAATTTAATAATTCATTTTTTATAAACCTTTTTACACACAAAAAAGTAAAAATATTAGTGATGGGCGTGGGAACTACCATTTACTCGACACTGTCTGATTACTTTTACTTCAATATAACTATATATATATATGTGATTAATTAAAATATTATTTATGATATATTGATAATTATTTAATGATATTTTTTACATACCTTCATTCTGTCACAGATAAAAGGGTTGTTAGTCATGCGTGCATGTGTTCTACCATGTCCAGTATTGTAATATTGGTACATTATTAATAACCATCATTCATGATTTCATATAAAATTATAATTTATATATAATTTTTTCATTATTTATATAATAATATTCAATTTTTTAGTGACTTATTGGCCATAGTCATCCAACTAATTTTTTTCTGAAACATAAACCAAATTTTTTTCAATATATCAGCCACAATTATAATTTTTTTATATTTATTTAAAAAAAATTTCATAATTGAAGATAACGTAATAATAAAAATTAATAATTTTATGAATCAACATAAAATTAGAATATATTTATTTTTTATAAATATAAAGACACACGTGACAAGTTAGACTCCATGATAAGAAATTTCATCTCAATTTACATTCTATTAAATCATATTTGTTGTTGTGAATAAATTAAATTCTATATTGTGTATATACTTCCAATTGACATATTATATCAATAATATCCTTATTCTTGTGAAAATATAAGTTTCATTTAATGTTATTACTTAATAGAGAATATGATTGAAAATTTTCACAGTGGTATGTGACACATTATATTGTTTTATGATTTTTTCCTTCAAAAGTATTTTACCAATCTTTTAGTGGAATGATCATTAATTAATGTACACAAACCTTTTTTAAAATTATAATACAATTAGTAATTACTGATAAATACATATATTCTATTCAATAGATATATTTAATAAGGAATAATTCTTATTAATTTAATATATTACTTGCTATTAGGAATTCACTGTACATGAAATGATAGGTGGGACCCAAACTTTATATTTGACGGCAAAACAATGAATCTTTCTATTAATATATATAAATATGAAAAAATAAATTGGATTTTAACTATATTTTTAATCCATCTTGTGAATGATACTGATTTTGGAGGTTTTTATGTTCCTCAAACATGAATTTCAATTACTCATAATTTCCATCAAATATATTTCAATTATCATTTTTTTATTCAAGAGGATTTCATATAATAAAATATATTGATGCATTTCCATTCTTATTTATCCAATTAATTGGAATGTGTTATTAATTTTTTTACTTTTCCATATTAATTTTCTATTATATAGATATTTAAATGTCAAGTGTTATTAGTAATTCACGTTACCATGTTGATTTATTTTAATTTATTCATTTTTATTCCACTGTACTGACCCTCACCGATTGTTGGAACACACCCTTGATATTTTTCCATTACCAAGATATAAATATGAGTAGATGGAATGAGTTTAAGAAATTAAGAAATTTTAATTATTTTATTGCTTTTTATCATTTCTTATTGTATTCTATGTATCATGTATGTTATCTGGTGTTCAAAAACTATTAAACTGTTCAGTATTTTGGAATATGAATTTATTATATATTCCAATGTAATAAAGTAATGTGTCATCTTTGATGTTTTGGGTTTAGGGTTTTATATAATATAAAAAGTTTAAATAAAATATTTCGATAAATAGTCTACTAATATACCCTCAAATTATATTATATGACCAATGAGTAATATATTATTATACCTATATTCACACATTGAAAATTTGGATTCAATTTATCCTTTCATTGAGTCTTTTAAAATATTATTAAATGATATTAATGCTCTATGAGTATATTTTATTAAAATAGAATATATCTTGAAAATAAGAAAAAAACTATTCAATGTAATACTTAAAGACACATTTCAATGAAATTGGTTTCACACCATGTATGAGTTTTATTGAAACCAAATTGATTCAAAACACCTTATTATAACTATAATGTAAGAAGAAAATGAAGAAGTAATGGATACAAAAATATTAAAATGAAATTAAATAATATAATATATTCAAATATAATGAAATTAAATATTTTTAATATACATTGATCTCAATATTAAAAATAATAATGCAATTGATGAAACATAAAAATTACATTAACATCCTTACAAATTTTAGAAACTAAAAATATTTTATGGATTTAATTTAAAATGAAAAATTAAACTCTCTAAAAATCTATATTATCATGTTACAAAATATAAATGGCAAAATAGATACACCATATATGATATATCATAGTGTATAATATGAAATTTGACTGAAGAAATAATAACTATTACCATGAAACCCCATAAATGTAATATAATCATGGAGGTAATATTAATTTGAAAATGATAATATATAGAAGAAATGTAGACCCTTTAAATTAGTAATTTCATGGATGAGAAATTAGTCATTTCAAATAATAAATCAAACATGGAAAAATATAATTTAATAAGAATGATTTTATCTCAATATAAGAGACTTGTATAAATACCCACCCCTACATTATTCCATATTATCCACATACCTAAGTATAGACTCATCAATAATAGAATTATATTTATAAGATACCTAAATTGATTATTAGTTTATATTAAATTTTATATACACCATTTATTATGATATTATATTTTTATTATATATATTTTTTCTTATTATTTCGTTAACAATAAATCTGTTTCAGCTTATTTCAAAAATTGTATTGACTAATGTCAATTTTTTATAAATAATTCAAATAATTTATTTATACCAGAATTTATATTAAAAAATATAATTGGATTAGTAAATCCTTATAACATTTATTCTTATTATCCAATAGTTATACAATATTGAGTACTATAAAAATTTTATAGTATGCGGTTGAAAAACCCACAAACAAGGACACACTATTTAACAATGGATGATTATTATAATATAATTGTATAAAATCATTATAATATTATAATGATGATTTTTTTATATTATATTAATTTGTATATATAAATTTTATATTTATTTTATGAATAATTAAAATCAAGGTGAAAAATGATAAAGTGTTACTTTTGGGAGGCTATAGTCTGGTCAATGCACAATTGAAGCTTTTATTTCCTAAATAATGATTGCGAGTGATGGTGGATTAAAATTTGAATTATTATAACGATATATTATTATATATCTTACATTTATTTCTAAATATTTTCATTATAACTAGTGAATATAGGAAGTGTAGAATAATTGATCATGTTTGTTTGTGGAAGCGGTAATCCACACTAATCAGGATTGAAGAAATCAACTTTTTATATGTGGATTTAATTGAATAATTACTATAATTTAAAATAGTATGATAATAAAAAATAAATATAATTGATATATCAAGTTAATTATATAACAAAATATTATATATGATATGATAAGAATGATATAGATAAATTGAAATAGATTATGTATAACTCACTAGGGAGCATTAAATATTTTCATGAAAGTATAATTGGAAATCAAGGGAGTCAGAAAAATAATTTTGAAAATAGGATAGTGGAATGAGTAGGGAATTATAAGACTATAAAAATATATAATTTAAAAAATTGGATTTGAAGGAATGTGTGTCTCATAAAGTGGTGGAAATGGACCCATATATTAGGTAATAAAAATATATTTTGGTGAACACACACTATTTTTCTGTAATGGAATGTTATTATTCCATAGTAAAGGGTAAAAAATGAGAAATAATATATTTTGTGGTGAGATTGTGTCAATAAATCCTCAATCAAATATTTACTCAATAAGACGTGAGGAAATTATAATATTTTGTTTTTATAGAGAATTTATTTTTTTACTAGATATCCTTATACAAAACAACATGTTATGATTATGATACAAGAAACATAAATTTTATTGTTCTCTACAAAATAAACAATGATTTTATCATCTTTTATACGGAAAACTGACACTCCACGATGGATTTTGTAACACGCAATAACGATATTTATTGAAAAAATACATTAATAAAAATACTAGTATTTTAAATAAAAAGATACATCATATCTTTTAAATTGATGGTTATTTATTATATTAACAAGCATATTAATATATATTTTTGAATTTCTTTGTTATAATTTATTATAAATGAATTTAACAACCAAGTGAATATAAACGGTGTATTTTTTTAAAAATCATTTCCTATCCCCACAAAGATATTTTATAATAATAAAATATATTAATTACAGTTATTGAGTGATATTAAAATAATAAATTAATTAAATATTCAATAAAATATTTTTTAATTCATCTAATATATTTGATAAGCATAAGATGAGAACAAACCAAATATTATTCAAAACAACATCTATTTTTATAGAAACTTTACTGCGTTTTAATGGTGCATCTATATAAAATATTAATTTCTTAACATTTATAAATTTATTTTAAAAATATAAAATTACTTTTTTATATATAAAGGTTAAAATAGGGAGAGGGAGAATTTTTTATATTATTATCAAAAATTAAAATTTAAAAAATAGTGGAAAATGCAAAATATAAATTCAATCAATATTTTAAATAAATATTATTAATAAGATTAGAATATATTTTAAAATGATTTTAATTTAAAATTATATCACCTATATATTGATTAATACAATTTAGGTCATTGGAATCATTTTCTAATAGTTATTAATGATGAATAAAATGAATTGGTCAGAATAAGAGGTAATTTAGCATAATAAGGGACTCAACCTTAATCATAATGTCTTATTAACATATAAAGTTCTCAAAAAAAATTATGAATGTTTTTTACAATATAATCCATTTTATATAATAATGATAATTATTTTATCATCTTGATAGGGTGAAATGAGGGTGGAATTCCCTTTCTAAAAATTACCGCAATGCCTCTCCCCTCCACTAAAAAAGTCCCTAACACCTCCCACATCATCACACCTATCATGCAAAATTATATTGTACAAGATCACCCAAATAGATTGTAAAATTACCTCCCCTAATCCTAGAATCATTCCCTTTTGAATAATTTCATCCAACGAAGCCCATTGATGGAAATTAAAAGAATTTCCCTAAATAATATATAACAGTCTTCTTAAGGATTTTAATGTTTTATTTTATTTGATAAAAATTGATTCATAGTATTCCAAGCATATATAATAATACGATTATATTTAATAAAATGATATTTCTTTAAATAATTAGTTATACAATTAAAAAAACTTCCACCAATTGGGTAATGATCATACAATTTGTGTGTTTGGGGAACTACCACCTCACAAAACTATGTCACTTGTTTTACCATTACAAACATCAATGGTTCAAAATTGTTATGAACATTATATTTATATATGATATATATTATATTTATAATATATTCATTATTATGGGTATTTTTTATAAAAAATTCCATTATTATATCTATTTTTTTGGGAATATGATAACATTTTTTTAAGTGTATAATACAACCTCCGAAAAGAGAAGTGATTTATTCCCACTATACATGAAAGGTAGGAAATATGGATTTAATAATAAATATGTTGCATAAAATTCATATAAATTATATTATGTTCATAATTACCTTTTTAGATATTAAATATATCATTATCTTTATTACAATTTTTAGTCAATAAAAAGTGATAACCTCAGTCATCGACTTGGGGAAAAACGCCTCCTCATAGTGATGTTACTACTTTTATATAACATTAATTCTTTATAAATTTATATATGAATAAGTTACATATAATTAATTATTTAATTATCATTAAAAAAATATTGTGTTACATTCTTTCTTCCTATAATGATTATAGAAAAATGGGAATGTTTCGCATGCGTACATATGACCTACCATCTCTATAATTATAAAGTCAGTTCATTTTTCATAACCATAATAGAATATGTGAATTGAGCGTATAACTTATGTATAAATATTATAATACTTACATAAATTATATTTTATATAACTTTATATAATGAAACCATTTACAATAGTTGACCTTTCAATGTCATTTTTGACACATGAACCGAATTTGGTCAAATAACGTGATTAGAAATTAATTAGTTAATATGTTTTATAGAAATTTTTTATGATTTTAGTAAAAAAATATTAAATATGAAAAATTGTATGATGAATGTAAATATATAAAATATTATTATTATACTAGTATATATAGAAACATGTGACCAGTATGACTCAAGATAATTGATTTAATATAATGTTTCATTCCATTGAGACTTATTTGTTGTTTTTGACCAATTCAAATTTATATTGTGTATATAATTTCCTTAATCTGGTTATATCATGAATATCATCATTCTCATTTTATTATAAGTTTAATTAATTGTTATTTGATTACGGGGAATATAAATATAAATTTTCAAAGTGGTATGGATCAGATTTTATTTTATAAATAAACTTTTAATCAATATTTCAAATGATATTTCAATGGTATTTACATTCGTCAATTAAAAAAACCTCATTTTTTCATATCACATACTAAGTAATTATTCATTAGTCATTTTTTTCAATATAAATATTTGATAAGGCATCTTCTATTTTAATTTAATTGATTACTCAGTATGAGGAATGATTTGGATAGGAAATAAAATTTGGGGGCCAAACATTATATAGCCAATTGATGTTTTGGAAGGTTCTAATTAGATAAATAATTTGGCCAAATTAAACTAGTTTCTACCTATTGTTTTTAACCCTCTAGTAAATTGTCTTGATGATATATGTATTCATGTTCATCAACTATGTTTTCAAATAATTATGATTTTCATTCCAAAATATTTTTATTATCATTGATATTATCCATTAGGCCTTCATGTTACAAAATATATAGATGGTTATCCATTCTAATATTATTTGTCAATTATAATGAGTTTTCAATTTATTACAAATCATTATAGATTATTAATTTTTCATTTAATTAAATATCATGTTTTTTAGTTATTCACCTTTTCATATTGAGTAAATCATATTGATTCATTATTTACTTTGTGTCACATACACAAATTGATAATTTTATCTCACCCATATTATGATACCTTTCACTAGAATATGACGGTGAATACATCGAATAATTTTCTAAAATTTAGTGATTTTACATATGTTTTGATTTATTTTATTTTCCCTATATATTATCGGCAACATGTATATAATCTGGCATTCCAAAATATATAAATGGTTATGTACATTAGTATTTCAATTTTAAATCTATTACTATATAATAATGTAATGCACTAACTTTGGGTTTCCTGGGTCATTGAATTTTAGTTGGTATCAATGTACTATTAATTGTATCATTGAAACTAGATTTATAAGACGTACATTACATAACATAAATTTTAGATAGACATTGAAAATAAGTAATGATGAAAACACAATAATTTTGGTAAGGTTGACATTATATTGGTCATCCTAGTAATACATCAGGTCTAGATACAATAAGAATATGTGGTTCTGTAACATATATAAATAGGGGTATCAACTCTAACAAGTTGTGTAGGACCTGATGCATTGTAAACAAGTTCAAAAAAAATAAGAAGTACTCTGATTGTAGTTTGAAACTCTTGGCAAATAGTATTATGATAATTTAATTTTTCATTAAAAAAATTTTATTGATTAGAAGGAAAAAATATCACTAAATAAACCATGTTTATTAATATGATATTAGTTATACATAATATATTAAATATGTGATATTTTTTTACTAGTTTTGATATAATCATTTATTTTAAATAAATTTATTGTATAATACATCATATTTATTTCAATATAAATGTAACATATATGTAATAATGGTGTCAATAATCATGAAAATTGAGGTGAAATCCCTACCAAGGATTCCAATATAACATGAATTTGAACTGAAAATGATATAGAGGTATTCAAGAAACATAATTTGATTATTACAAATAACCATTCCCAGGTAGAGAATGCTTTTAAAAAATGATATTATATGATGTTGGATATCATAACACAACACAGACCCCTATCATTTAGTTGGACTACTAACCAAATGATTTCTGAGTAATATATTATGTTATTGGAGAAGATAGTCATGACACGGGTATGTGGTAAAATGGATATGGATACATATTCCATGTATTGTATAAATGGTGATTCAAATTAATGGTGATCAATGATTTAGAATTCTAGGGAGGAAGAAGAAATATAACATATATTATTTAGAAAATTTAACATTAAATTCATTGAAAATGACTTATTTTGTGATCAACTAACTGATATAAATAGAATGGTTCATAGTTTAACGATAAAGGAATAATAATATGTTGCTGAGTATGTACATTACATTTCATGACTAAAAGATTATTCTATAGGATTCATAAAAAATAGGAAATGAAATATTGATCATTTAACAGAAAGAATTATGCTAAGTCACTAATGTGTGACATTGTCTCAATCATTTTATTCCTATAATGAATAAATTATGTTCTGTCAAGATAAAAATAATTATCTACAAGTAATGACCTAAAAAGGAATAATAGAAGAAGAGAATGGAAGTGATAATGGGATAAAAATAGAAGAATGGAATTATGTATTTACCAACATGTTATATTTATTTAATTAACAACATGGTTTGTCATTGAAAGGATTAGTAGTTTGTTATATGCATATAGAAAATTGTCACTCGTAAAAATAATTCAATGGGAATAAATACAACAATTATATTCAGTGTTTCAAATAAAAGGATATGGGTCAATCTGAAAAAGAATTCCCCCCGTGTCATGAGAACATACTTCAGAAGAAGATAAGTGGTCAAGGTGAGTCAAATTTTATTGACACAACCAAATTTGAATATTTAATTTACATATATAAATATATCTATGAATTTTTTTGAAAAGTATCTCATATATGATGTTATCATCATATGATTTATAAAATATACACATATTTTTTATAGTTACTTTTTTATTAAATATTGGATATCATATGATGAATGATAACAAGATAAGTTATTTAGTAAAAAATATTTCTTTTAAACACATGGTTATGGAAATTATTTCCCTTAATATGATCCTACTACCAATATACATATAAATTAACAATGAAATTATTTCATTGGTCAATGTAAATTGCATAAGTGAAGATTACCTTGGAACTAATTAATGATTTATGAACAATGTTATTTATTGTTTCATTGATGGTGTTTAAATTATTTTTTTGTAAATATATCCCATATTAAATATTCTATTTATAGGATTAGAAGAATTCATATTTTCAGTATGATTTAAGATAATTCATGTTATTTAAATATTCATTTGTTTTGTATGTGAAGATCAAATGCTACCGCATGTTATTGGGTAAGTTTATTTTGTAAATTTTGTTAAATTACTTCTAAATTAGTGAATCATTATCCGTTGGAAATTATATCAATTTATGAATTGGTTTAATTTGATATTAGGATGAGGTTATAGAGGTTCATGTTTTAATATTGTCTCAGATGAAAATTTTAATACCCAAATATAATGAATTATTTAATGAGACCACCAAAGGATAAAATATTTTTTAATAAATTAAAATGTATTTTTATATATGTTATCAAAAATATAATTATTTCATAAACTATAGGAAAAAATGTCATGATTTTTTTACAAATTATTGTCATTGTTTAGGATATTATGAAATTTTTAATAGTATATTTATGTCTTGGTGGACATAAAATTTTAGTCGAATATGTTTTTTTAATCTGTAATAGAACATGATTTTCATATCTTTATTCTATATCCATTTTTCCATTTACAAACATTGTTTTTTTACTAAGGAATCTATTAATGTTACATTTGTACATACCTTTATCTCTTAAAATGAAGATTTATTATTAACCCTATTCATGTTGTGTTTTATTTCAACATCATTTTATATTCAAATATATTTCCTTTAATTACATTAATAAATACTGAATTTAGTGGATATATTTTATTTATGGCTGGGTGAATATAACACCTCAAAAAAATATAACATATTTATTCAATAATAAATTTTATTTTTCATCCTTTATTTATTTATATGAAACACATAGTTAATCAAATTTAAAATGAAACATAATGTTTATCATTCAATATTGGAATAAAATTTGTAATCATGTGTTACATGAAAGCCTTGATTTACTTTATGGATCACATAACATGCAAGACCTAATTATACTGAACAATAATATAATATTTAATTAATATAATAAGATACGACAAAGCTGAATTTTTTTTTAATTTATTAGGATTAAGAAAGTTTTAAAAATATACATTTTTAACTCATTGTTTACAATTTAAATATAAATAAATATATGACCCAATTGAAAATTAAAGAAATGTTTATATGAAAAACAATTTTTATGCTGACAATGAAGATTAATCTTAATAAAAATTTACATAAAATATGTATGATATATTATTGTAATATAAATATTATATATTCAGTACAATATTTTTTACATTCATCACTACTATTTGTAATGTATAAGTTATTAACAAACCCAAAATTACACATAAATATATATATTGATATTGATATTTTTTCAACCTTTTAATGGATCAAATATTTAACAATAATTATTTAAAACTATTATAATAAAAATATAAAAAATTGAACATATTTTTTATACATAATCATGGAAATTATGTTAGGCTTTATTTTTATTATAGTTCTGAAATATATCATCTTGATAAATAGTTAAAAATTGTGAATTTATATTCACAACTACTCTTTTATCTAATTTGTTAATAATGATAAATTATATTTTCAATTTTTTAATGAAAATTTTTATAAATTATATATCCTGAAATTTATTTTATTTCATTATAATAATTTTCAAAATAAAATTGGTTTTAAAAAGTTCTCAAACTATTATACATTTTATCATTAAAAACCAACATTTTTATCCCATATGTGGGATTAATTTTAAATAAACATCGGCCGCCTTTGTGATTGGAATTTGGAATATTAGATTCCATATTTTTAATAATAATAATTTCTAATTTATAATAAGTTGAAAATATAAATTACCCAAACATATTAATGAAGGTGACTGAATTTAAATTCAACAATTAAGATAATAATTAGCTTAACAGGGGACTAAACCTTCTACAAAACATCCAAAAAATATAGAAACCATTAAAAATAATTATTATGGAGATATTTAGACACTATACACCATTTTATTGAATTTTAAAAATTATTATATAATCATAATTTTGGAAAAACAAGGTTGGAATTCTCTTTTGAAAAGGTTATAAGAATATCACTCGCCTCTACTATAAAAAGGCACTCACCCCTCCCACATCCCAGCACATATCTTGATTTTTTTTCTCAAACCATGATCTACCCACATATCTCCTATTATTCCATACCCTCTTGGTATATTTCACACATTGTGTACAAATTCATCCATTGAATACATTTTTTGGAACCCAAAAAGTGTAACTCATATTAGATGTAATATTCTTTGTCAATATAATTATGTTTTATTTGTTTCTCCACAACATCATTTTTTATTATTACATTAATATAAAATTACACAATTAACATCGTTTTAATTAAATTTTTATGAATATAGTTAGTCCTATACATAAAAACACATTCGTCATCTGGGTATTAAATGTATCGTTTATCTGTACGGGGAACAATTGCCTCATGAAATGATGACTCTAGTTTTACCTATAAAAACGTCCATTGCTGATAAATATGATCGACTGAAAAATTATACATAACATGTCTGATATTCATCATATATTCATTATTAGTTATTATTTTTTTATAAAATATCTTCATGCTTTCAATTTTGTAGGAATTCAATATCATTGTTTTGGGGTATTGTCGATTACCACCTCCTAAAATAGATATGAAAAGTTCATGATATAAACAAAATGAATAATGAATTGTTTTAAATATAAAATTTAAAATAAAATAAATATACATTATACAAAATACATAATTACCTTTATATAAATATAATATATATTTTTTCTATTTAACCATTTCGTAAACTAAAATGTGATAACATTAGTCATGCCTCTGTGGACTACCTCCTTCACAACATGAAGTTATTCCATTTTCATAACATGAATAATATATATAAGTATATATGATTAAATATCATGTTATTTATTATATAATTAAAATTATGTATTTATATATTTTTACATATATTATTTCAATAATGATCACTAAACAATATGAATTTTACTCATGCGTGTGTAACACGAAATGTAATTTTAATAATTATAAAATTTGGTCATGAATAATTTAAATAAGTACCAAAATATTATTATTTATGAATATAAATTATATTATGAAAAGTATAAATCATTGTATAGGATTTCATCTCAATATACATTCAAATGAGATCTATTTTCTGTTATGAACCAATTAACATTTATATGGTGTAAATACTACCCTTTGACATGTTATATCATGAATATACTTATTATGATGTAATTTTGAGTTTAATTTAATTTTCTTACTTCATGTAGATTTTTATTCAAATGATTCAATGGGTTATGTGACACATTGTAGTGTTTAAATATCATTTTCATCAATAATGTTTTAATGATATTTTAGTGGTATTTTTATTCATAAACATCAAAAAATCCATGTTCTTACATATGCTCCAATGATTAAATATTTATAAATATATATTTTAATTCAATAAAATAAGTTCAAACCAAATACATTTTTTAATTAAAACGATTACATAATGTAAAGACAAATTTTGAAAATAAATAATAGGTGGGTCAAGAATATATATAGTTTTCTGATGCTTAAAAACAATATCATGGGATATATAAGATATAAAATTACAATATGTATCAAACTATAGTTTTAAACCATCTTGTGAAAGGTCTTGAGGTTATCGGTACTTAGGTTCCTCAAACACGATGTTCAATAATTTGGCACTCCTTCATAGATATCTCCCATATCATTTTAATTATCCTAGAGGGTTTCAAAAGATAATATCTATGAATTAATTTGTATTCCCATTTTATTTGGTAATTTGGGGTTTTTTCATAGTTTCTTAGCTTCCCTTAATGATTTAACCACATCAAATTATTTAAATGGCATTTGTTTTCAGTTATTCACCTTATAATGTTGAGTTATTTTTATTAATTCATTATTTATTCTCTTATACGTTCCCATATTGAGAATTTGAGGTCACCCTTAATAGTTATCCAATTCTTTGGTTATGATATGGAATCCATTTAATTATTTTCAAGGATGCTAAGAATTGACATATGTTATGCACTATATTCATTTCCTAATATATTATTCGTATAATGTATGTAATTATTTTCATAGACATATAAACTCTTCGACCCTTTTAGTTTTTAAATTCGGTATATATGTTAATGAAATAAATTAAGTCACTAGGTCATAGAGTATTGGGTCATGGAATAATATTGTAACATTGTGTTCAATAACATATTCCTCTGAATAATGACAATCTGAAGACTCTATTCGTTGAATTCATAATAATTTCTATAGAATTATAAAATCCAAATAAAATAAATAAAAATTTATAGTGATGATTCCTTTTATGGAATGATGTATTCAGTATATCAACCTCATTTATTATTAATTGATGATATACATAATGAAGATAAATCATAAAAATGTGTTTATTTCTAAAAATTTTACAAAAACAATTATACAATTTAGAAAATAGTATACATGATCCTAATAATAATCATTCTACGTTCTTGATAATTAAAGATAATATTACTTGATCCATATTTAAACATAATTATTATAATTGGTGTTGTCAATGGTGGAACACACAGATGAATGAATCCAATTTCCATATTTTCCTAGAGATTCTTCATCAATTAATTCAACAAAATTGGGGCTATATTATAAGGAATATTTGAAATAGGTGTTTCACTATGTAATAGTTTTATTTAAAAAGAAATATCAATAGTAATATGAATACCAATATATTGATGTAGAAATATAAAAAGACATTCCCACACAAAATCACAATATTTGATGTTTACATTATCCACATCCATATGAGTTAAACACACCACTTTAATATGAACAATGAAACATGCGATGTAGTTAATATTCATTAGAGGATATTATTTCATCATAATGATAGTTAATGATAAGTCAATTCATAATATAAAAAGTAACCTCTCATGCCATGTAACGTGTGGGCGATTTATGTAAATATATTTTGTCAGTGAAAAAAATAGCATCGATATCAACTAGATGAATAATAATAATATTTACTATAAATTCATACCCAAAATAAAATATAGGAGACGAATCATTACATTGGGATTCATGAATGATTTCATTGAGGGTTCTTAATACCAATTCAACATCTAATGTTTTTTTGGAACTATGATACCACTTTAAATTATTTTGATATAAATGATTTTTTAGAACCTATATTGAATAATACATTAGAAGTTTTATACTGAATGGTAATTGTATTATTCACCACTTAGTAAACATAACTCTCATTAGGAAGAGTGAACACTTGCTTTTTTCGATTTTCTCTATCCATAATAGGTTTTATTCGTCGATCATCTTCTTTAACTAGTTGATATGGGTACCATTGAACAATATTAAAAGTATCGTTACATATAAAATTTTATATTATCAGTGACACATTTTTTTTTTGGAAAACACCCTCTTTTCACATAATTAGATAAATTATTATCATCATTTCATAATTCTATTTGTTCATGTCTAATGGTTCCACACACAAAAAATTTACTAGCTACCTGAAGAAAATGTCCCCAACGTATCCATCTACACATCAAGAACAAAGGAAGACTCATATTATTTTATCTATATTTTTATAATTTATATTAAATTACATTTTTATTTTCTTATCAAAACCATGTTCTTGATGGTTAACTCTAGTATATATTTCATCTTTGGGAGACCACGTAATAACTTCATCATACCAACCTAACACCATCAAAAGACTAAATTTTAACCCACTAAAGAATGAGGGAAACCAATTAAAGGGTGGATGTAAATAGTTGAAGTGTACCTCACTTTTTTATTTCTATATTCATTATAAGTACCAAAAAATTAGTTATCCATCTAATATAAATAAATGAATTATATATACATTCTTATATATATAATATATGAAATTGACATGTTGAAAAATAATCTGGGTATTTTTTTCCAAATCCATATTGTATTTATAATTGTTCAATCATTTTTATGATAAGGTTCCACTAGTAACCATATTCTCTTAGAATATAATAAACTACCAGAATAACATTCTAATCATCTGAACACTGAATAAAAAATAATAATTTCAATTTTAATATTACTTTTATTATCTATTAGTGAGTCAGTGGGACCCAAAGAAAAGTTGTACATTAGTTAATAAAGGTATTAAAATTTTTTTTCCAAACATATATAATTTTGGATCATCATTTAATTCATGTTTTTTATGTTTTAGTGTGGAATAACACGAAATTGTTCATTCTAGATCCCAGTAAAAGTTATTTTCTTTAAGAAAAATCATTCCATTATACATCACATTTATCACTAACCCAATTACTATTGCTTAAATCAATTATATACAAAAAAAATAGTTTTACCAACAATAATAATGATGGTAGACCTCATAATAATGAAAATCCAATAATAGTTATATAATTCAAGGATCTTTATTCTATGAACCGTTATCTTTAACCTAGTTCATTGATGGTCAACATCAAAACAATATGATATTCTCAAATAAAAAAATTATTCTTTGTTTTAACATTAAATATTTCTCATCCTAGATTCAAATGGATAACTAAGCCACATATTAATAACAATTATATAGACTCATTCATTTAATATATATATATATATAACACATCCTAATTTATAAAATTTTAAATCCATAACATTATGATTTTTTCCAAAATCAGTTAGGTATTGTATATTATAAATGTGATAATGTAAAAAACATGTTTATAAAAAATCAACATCATATCATACATATTTAATCATAAAAATAACAATTATTATAAATATCATACATAATACCATTCTTCATAAGATATGGAAGGGAAACACAAGAAAATGGTGAAATAAAATTCGATTTAAGGGTAAAAAAGAATGATATCAATGATAATATAAACAAAACAGGATAACAAAGGTGTATGAACCTAATGATACCAATTGAATATAATACACTACATTTCAATGATATTAATAAATTTTCATTAAATTAATATTCTTAATTTAAAAGACATGAATCATAAGATATTTAATGAACACAAACAATGATTGTCTAAAAAAGGCATAAGACATACATTTTAGTAATCAAATAAGCATAGAAAATACTTCATTAGTTTTAACAGAATATTTACAAATCCATAATAATGGAATGGTTTCACTCCCCAAATCATCATACTTTTCATGGTTTACTCCCAAGAATATCATAGTAGGCACAATCCTATAATAAAATCGGTTAACTCCCCATTCTAGTCCAGTTTTTTCATGAGGTATCAATATTTATCCCATTAATTTGATGGATTTATATATCCCCTAAATCATATAATAAAATTCATACATATGTGTGCGTAAAATCATAAACCATTGAACATTTTAGAATATAATAAAAATGGGTTTATAATCAATTCCTCATTATATAACCTATCTAAATGGAATGGGTTTCATAAAAATAATTATCTTAGAATATAAAAAACAAATCCAGAAATAATAATGATGGCATCCATTGATCATATTTAAAATAAATCATATGAAACATTGAATTTTTTTTATTTATGAATCAAGATATCGACAAAATTATTCATTAGGAGAATAAACTCTTAATTTTAAAATAACTTATTCAAAATATAAAAATAATATAAATAATAACACGTTTTTTTAAATTATCAGGTAAAATAATAAGTTTATGGTTTAAAATAAATAGAATTTAGTATAATAAGAAATTATATTAGTTTTTTATAATATTAAAAAACTTTTTATACATTTTTTTAATGAATGTTCACAAGGTAGATAATTATTTAAATGAAATGATTATTGTCATCAAACAATTTTATAATAATTTAAAGGTTATAAAATATTAAATTTAAAAAATATAAAATATTAAGAAAATTACCTTAGTTTTTTAAATAAAACATGGTTATGGAATCGAATTCCTTCTGATAATAGTAATGATGTTTATGTTTCTTAAATACATATTTTTTGTCACATGAGTGAAATGAGAAATTAAAGGAGAATTGAATTTTCAAGAAATGGATAAAGGAGAATAAAATTCTTGAGTTTATTAGGATATTTATAATAATATTTCGTAATTATTCATATTAAAATAAATAATTCCAAAAAATAAAGTTATTTTTACCTTAAACCCTTTACTATGAGTTCAAAATGAATCTAATTGACTATATTATCATACACAATAAAATTAATTTCTAAAACAATCAATAATTAATTCACTTTAACATTTATAATATCATATATTATACCATTATATCCTTTAAAAACCTTGTTTAATCAATAATATATATTCATTATTTAAAAAAATGTATTCATCCATTAAAGTTTGAAATAGAATAATGATTTACAACACCCGGGAATAAGGTAGACCTCACATACAGTAGATTGGATTTTCTATTTTTCATTGGATAGAATGAAATTATAATGAATATTATTTAAAAATTTGGGGGATGTTATTAAAGCATATTATTTATATACACATAAAATTATTCAAAATTGAAATAAATTTAATATATAAACGAAAAAAATATGATCACTTGGTGGAGGTGGTAGTCCTAACATATGAATGACACATTTTATTGATTAGCAAAGGACTGGATGATAAGTAAGTATATGTTATATTATAATAATATAGGTATAATGTATCAATGATATTTTATATAAACAATAACAACATCTTAATACCCATATATAAAAAAATGATTATGGAAAATGAGTAGCCTCTCTATGTGGATACAGTGACATATATATAAAAATTGTCGATATATTAACTACTCATTTGATTGGAAATAGGTTTGAATTATTTTGTTCTAATAATATAAAAAAAATTAGAATATTATGGATTGTTAATTTATTATTAATTTTTATAAATACCGTATTATTTATTTAAATGAACATGTTTATAAAATAATGAGATTGGTATTGTTATTTCCTCTTCATTAAAACAACTCATTTATATCTCCCCTAATTGGAATGATGGTTGGTATTTTTCGAATAATGGAACCTCTATAGTTTTTATAGTGATGTTTTAGGGAAATATATATTGTTTGGTATATATATAAGTCTTCAGGTGGTGTAAAATGTGA
Source organism: Viscum album (assembly GCA_963277665.1). Taxonomy (NCBI): domain Eukaryota; kingdom Viridiplantae; phylum Streptophyta; class Magnoliopsida; order Santalales; family Viscaceae; genus Viscum; species Viscum album. The sequence continues at coordinate 474,725,097 of OY728147.1, read as the reverse complement.
TGGAGTATGTTCTCTTTATAGTTTAGGTGAAATAAATTTTTTTGAATTTCTCAAAATTTTAAATTATTATAAATTACTTGTTAGGAAAATTTCCTGAAAATTTCCAGTTATCACATTATAATGTTGGTCAGTGTTGTAATACCATCATATAAAAGAGTTCAGACATGTTTTGTATAAATTTAATCCATATTATTTTTATTACACTTAGATTACCATTATAATTTCAATATCTATAAAAACTAAAGAATATTTGAGGATATATTTTTAACTTATAAGAAGATAATTGGTCCAAACATGGATATTTTATTAAATTTTAGACCATACCATGACAATTTTCTTCTATTTATAATAATTTTATGATATATAAAAAATTATTAAAAAATTTATTTTTCTAAAATATCTTTATTTTCAATTATTAAAAAATTAATTTAATTTGGTTTTATTGACACATAGAAATTATTAAAATCAAAAATAATATACTTAAAATATAAAATGATGTAATATTAATCTAAAAAATTTCTTAAACACCTAAACTTACCCAATTTATAGAGCTTTAAATATTCTCAGTTTCATTTATTTTATTTTCTAAATAATTTTATAAATAATATTTTTGCATTGTTTACGAATTTGAAGTTATTATATAATACATAGGAAGTAGAAATATATCAACATAATTAATATAATTTCATTACGAAATAAATTAACAATATTATACTTTCATACCTATTTATTGTTCATATTTTAATATATAAGGAATTTATAAAACATTGAGATTGATATTTTTTAACATTAATAAATTTAAAAATTGTATATATTAATTTCATTGGAATGTTTCCAATAAAAAAATCAATATCATTCCTATGATGATAACGGTCAAATTCCCTTCGACTAATTGGATTTACTATTTAAAAAATGTCGCCATATAACTTATTTTTAACCCAATTTCAATTTATTTACCTATTACCAAAGTCATAAATTGAAAAACAATTACTAATCATATTTTCAAAAAATGAAATGGGCATATATACCAAATTTCATCTTAAATACTATATATATTTAATACATTTTTATCGTTACCTTTTTTATATATGGGATATATTAATTTTTATATATTTCTAAAAAATTGATTTATAGAAAAAATAATTGTGTAATAATAAATATGATTTTATTCTTAACATATTCATAGAAAAATCTATTATGAATGTATAAAAAATTGATAAAGTAAATAATATATAAATTTTATTAAAATAATTAATATATAGATGTTAATTTAATTTAATAATATAAATTTATAATCCATAAATAAATTTTGAAAAATATCAATTTTATTTTCAAATTATTAAATTTTCATGTATAATAGTTTGATTAATAATGAATTAATTTTATAATATTTTATATTGTTTATTTTTATAAGTTAGTTATTACTACACACACACAACAATCAAATAGCTAGAAGATAAAACATACATTATTTTATGAAAATGTAATGTTGTTCCTCTAATGTCTTTTCTTATTTGTAATGCATGCTATCAATGAAATTAAATTATTAAAAAAAATATTCAAATAAAAAATCATTCTGTGATACAAATTGTACTACAAGAACCAATATCATTAATTTGAAATCTTATCCATACCTCGTTAGAATGGGTTTCCTGATATATAATATGGTTCCCAACTTAATATCAAATAATAGTGCTTGGAGTATCCGTCCAACACCTATATTATGTATATGTAACACCGTGACCTACAATGTAATCTATTTATGATGAATTAGATATCCAATACCCTAAACCATAGGTATTAAATTTTTTGAATTGGATCCTAATCAATGCGTTTGTAATTCCATGTCCAACACCATAATACACAAATAAGCAATGCGACGTCCAACACTCTAATCCAAGATTGACGAATGCATTTTCCAATACCTGAACCCATTGATGATCAAATAAATTTCCAATGTAATAATAAATGGATGGATAATTAAATTTATTCCAGCCTAAAATATTGATATGGAACCCCATGTCTAACACTCTAATCCATGGACTAAGAATACCATGTCCAACCCCATAAACAATCGTCGAGGAACTCCATGTATATCATCAAAACCCATTGATGTGGAACCCCATGTCCATCATCCTAAAAAATATAATATATTTTTCTAGATCTTCAATATCCCAAATAAACCAATTATTGATAGAATTATTCTAAAAAACCAATCAATATGTTTTACCAATATTTTATAGAGATGTAGTGTAACAATTAAAAAAATGCTAGCAATGCCTACAACGTATTCTAGACAACTAATCCATTAGTATAATATACCTTACTAGAGGGTTAGTTATTCATATCCACAAAATCTATAGAAATTCTGGTCCACCAATATGAAATATATCAAAATAAAATATTATGTACCCTCAGTCCATCATCGAAAAAACATATTATTTGTACTAATACAGAGCATCATGTCCAGCATTCTAAATCTCATATACATAACATCATGTCTTATGTATGGATATATATATGTGGATCATAATATCTACATATATATCAATGATAAAAATCCATATCATTTTACCTTTATTCTAAAATATGTAAACTAAACACAACAAATAATTCAAAAAGGAGAAAACAAAGCACCGTTATTAACCATTGAAATCATTTTATCTAATGGAAAAAAGTAATATTCATCATCAAGACCTCAGATCCATCACCACATATATCAAATCTAGAACTAAGGGAACACCTACTAACAATAATAATGAAAACCACACACCCACTAAAGGTCATTCTACTGATAAAAAAAAAGACATGTTCCCCCATATTAAAAATTAGAACATTTACTAATGTTTAATCCCATGATGTGAAAATTTTAAATTAAATTTAATGTTTAAAATGATTTATCAATTCAATATATTATAATAATTTTTGAATGAAATACTTAATATCAATTTATTATACCTCAATAAATATTGATTCAATATTTCAGAGAAAGTAAAAATGTTTTGAATTTGTTACCATTTCATAAACATAGAATAAAAGTATAATCTATATACTAGTTCTTGTAAAAAAAATTCAGATATATTAACTAGAATGAATATAATATATGTCATGAATTAAAAATAAACAGAAAATATAAGGAAAAAAAATTAATATCAATTACTATAATGTTTCGTCAATACATTAAGCATTAACAGACTCATTAATTTCAAAATTTAACCATTTAATTCCTAAAAAGAAGGTATAAGAATGTTGGATTGAACTATATGAAAATTATATGGACTTAACCTAATAAAATACAATAGAGAGAATCACTTTATTTATTATTAAATTTAAAAGTACACTCCTTTATATCATTGTGTAATTATTCTCTAGTAGGTTTGAATCGTAAATTTTTTAGTATGTTTTGAGTTGTAATATTATTGTTCATATTTTATCAATAATTATATAATAATATATGTAATTTAAAACATTATGTAATATATATATATATATATTACGTGTGTATTTTTACTAATCACAAAAAATTAGTAATAGGTATATAAATTCAACATTCATTGAGAATGTGGAATATATATATACATAAATTATGCGTTTTGGTCTTGAAATATTAATAAAAAATAGAATTAAAAGATTTATATTATTATTATTAATGAGTAAATTATTATGTCCTATATTTCTCAAATATTTATAAACTCATCCTTAATACATTACATGTATTTTGTGAAAAAATCTAATCACTTCTTGAGTTGGTAGAGTCTCATATAAGTGAATGATATTTTCATATTCATGAAAAAGTAATGAAACCATATATGTGTTATTTAATAATAAAATATTAAAAAATACCTCATAAATATCATAGATTACATATATAATTAATATTTCCATTATTGATCAAAACCATGAATGGTGGAATTAGAAAGACAAATGATATCAATTCGCCATGCTGTAGTCCACTTTAAACACAAACGATTATTTCATGACCCATTATATGAATGTGTTTAATGTTTTAAGATTTTAAATTATAATAAAAAAATATATGGGTAATAATATTTTGAGGTTATTATAAATTCATGATATGAATATACATTAAAGGTCTTTAATTGGAAATAAAACAAGATTTTCATGTGTGATAGTTATCTCTGGATCCGATATCATATATTTAACCAATGGAATTAAATGCACGGTTATATACCCCATTTAAAGATTATACAATGAGAAATAAGATTTTTGAAATGGAATTATTTAGGGTTTTTATGATCCAAATGGTATGTTATGTATGAATAAGTGAGTGGTGTGAGTGCTCTTTTATAGTAGATGAGGAGTGAAATTCTCATAAATACCAAAAAGTAAACACTATTGGTAGATCTCCCATACCTGATGAGCCTCATATAAATAACCATTTTTAATTAAATATAGAACATTGATGAAATATTATATAGAAATTGGTTTTTTATTGTTTTTGGATTATTTCCACAACTTATAATTTATAGTTATCAACTATGTAAATTATGTGTTACCTTAGTAACAATGATTTAAATTAACTCTTTCTAATAATCACATTAGTAAATTATTATTTTTATGTTATTGATTTTTTTTAAATTATTCTGCATCCAAATATAGAAATTTCTTTTTAAAAATCACCATACATAAATGGATGAATGCATTTTTTGAATTTTCATGTAAAAATAATGAAAAAGTTTATTTTTTATATTGGTACGGTTAAAAAATTTGAAATTTATTATAGGATAATTGATAGAGATATTTATTTTAACATTTTATATTAGATTATTAGGTGTAAATTTTTACTAATTTAACATTAACGCAATTTATAATATTATTTAACATTTTTATTATTTTGATTAAAATACTATTTTTAATTAAATGTATAGTATTTTTCATTATTCATCATAAAATGAATCTAATAATAAAAATTAATAAATTTTCCTTATGAAAATTTTTATATTATTCTTTAAAAAATAATTATTATTTTTTAATATAAATTAATAAAAGTTTTATAATTTAGTTTCAAAATATGTGGTCCATTAAAATTTTGAAATGTGCCTTTAAAAAATTAAATTCTTTTTGCATTAAATTGTATTTGTTATTATCTTATGCCATCAAAATATATTAGATTAATTAAGAAATAAATTATATAATATATAAATTTCATTATTATCATTAAATAATTATTATTATTTTAAAGTAATATGAAATAATTACATTGGGTGCATAATAACATTTTAGTTATATTCAATTGGTTTTCATAATCAATTTTAAATAATTACTAAATTATGAATTCAATCATTTATTTTTATAAATTAGTTAATCCTATTCATAACTAAAAATTTTATATTTATTTTCTAATTTTGATATTATATAATAATGAAAAATGTATTATATAAAACATCGTATTGCATGTTATTCACGATATATAAGAATGATTTTTTCATGTTACAATAGCTGACTTTTTCTTATATGCATTGAATGTCATATAAGAGATTGAATTTATATATAATAGTAAATATATTATAATGAATCATTATGTTATTATCCTTTCAATTATAGAGTTCATTATCAAACACCATGTTGACTTTAAATTATACATTATAATATTATGGGTGTAAATGAAATGACATTGATTCATTCTCTAAAATTTATCTAACAACATAACTGAAGATAAATATAATGTATCAATCTTCATATAGAAATTAATCGTCCAATTAGGTGTTTTAAAAATTGACTGGGAAACTGGTATCTTTTTTGAATTACTTCTTATCTTCTTATATATTTATATAAATCATAAATAGATCATAATTTTGTACTAGCCTTTTCAATTAAATATAAATTTTCGTAAAGATTATTATAAATAATATTTATAATCCATCATGTCGAAGAATGTATGGAATATACATCATAGTAATATGAATAATAGTAAAAATATAATATAATCCTTTGAATTATCAAATTGATCTCTATATATGGATACTTCATTAATAATAATAATTCCACTCTTAACCATAAAATAAATTTTTTCATTGTTCAAAATAATTTTATATTAAATAAACATGATCATAAAACCATCCTAGGTACCCTTCTAACTCTATAACTGATCTAATCCTAACATAGTCTGAAGGTAATACACAATCCCCACTGGTTAGTAACTAGCTACTAGAAATATTAAAAAATTAATTTGGGAATAAATTTTCCTCAATATATATGAAATCATGTCACAAAAACAAGTATTCATGCCCAAAAAACAATACAGTGAGAATTGTACTAGAATTAAAATAGGTAAAAACCCATAATAACTATAAATGTACAAAAAAATGAGAAAAACACCAATTTCCTTGTAGACTCAACTCTACAAACACAATCATCAACACTTACAACCAACTATTGTCGCACCTTACCCCTACTCAAATATTCAATAAGATAATCTAGAAACACATGAATTAACATATAGGGTGTGAGAAAATATCCTATTAGGGTATAAAAAAAGTTTCAATTTTTAAGTGAAAATATGTTATTATCCAAACAAATAATTAATTGATAAATACAATGGGATGTAAATTCAAATCATAGTTATACCCATTCATCCTTTATATTTGAAATTTTTAATGTACATTAAACAAAGGAATTAGTATACATTTTATATAAAATATAATATATAAATTCTTAATGAATGTATAAAATATTTTGTAAAAATGTAATAAATATTAAAATAATAACATGGAAAAATAAGTACAAAATAAAAAGGGGATGATAGTTACAGTCAATGTTAAACAACACACTCATAGTTGAACATAGAGATATGTTTATAAACACATCCCTCTAATAGGGGATAAATACGTATCATCTCCATATCATTAGAGATGTGATGTATATCAATAAGTTTTGTATTAGTTGTAAAGTCAAAATATTTAACTATTCCAATAACACAATAACAATCTACAAATTCGTATTCAATAATAGCAATTATGGATGCAAGATATATATTAAAACATTTTGAAAAACAATCATCTAATTTTACCATTTAAATTGTGATATTTTTTCTTTTCATAACCATCAATGAGTTTTAAATTCAAAAAATTATTTTTTCAAAGAAATAACCACTTGGTTTTTATAAAAAAATATTTAAGAACTTTTTCTAAAATAATTCATTAAATTAATTTAATCAAATTAATTCCCAAAATTAAATTACACAATTAAATTATACTATTTAACTAAATATTTATCAATCTAATTTCACAAGCACAACTAAGTTCAATTGAATTGGGAGGGTTCACCAATTTATTTTTCAATAATCTCCAAATCCTCCTATAAAATTTAATTGTGTTTTTAAAAAAATTAAATCACACAAACATCATGGAAATATATTTAAATATATAAACTTATTTTAAATAATGCTACATTGGTCTATTAAATATTGGATATCATAACAAAAAATCCTAAATTTTCCTCTTAAATACAACACCCCTAACATAACATAACAAAAGTAATGAGCGAAAAACAAATCTTGGAACTATCCTGAGAACCATGTTTCAAAAATATTGATTTTTGATCTATAAATCTAAATATGATCCAAACAATTACCAGGAGGAAGGAGATACTAATGAGTATATAGGGAAACCTTATTCGTCTAGGGTCATTTTACAACTGAAAAAATGATCAATTATTAGAAATATTGCCCAAATGGTTTGGAGGGCTCCATAATATTCTATGTATAACACTTAGGTTGATATAAATGAGGTCTCAAGAGGAGAAAGTATAAATTTATTCCATTACCTCTGCCTAAAAACAACTCTTAGAACTTTAACAGATGTGTAACCCAAATACGCATCATGAAATTGACTTGTCTCATTAATGTAAAAAACCCCATAATATTTTTAAAAAAAATACATTTGATATTATTTTATAATTTAAAAATAATCTAACAATATTATTCACAATGTAAATCTCCAACTCTCTATAGAACTGGTAGTTTTTATGAAATAATGTCTAACAAAACTCGAAATTCACCATAAATTGTATCCTCCAAACACCTTCTTAGTCAAACATATAAAAATAAAAAGGTATTCTATGACAATTTATAGAATTTGTCTATCAAAAATTTAATGGGATGTTACAAACTCCCCATGAAAAAAAGATTTTTCCCCATAAATCCTTCCATGATTCTTCTTTATCTAAAAGGTGATTCCACAACAATATCATCAGTGCCTTGCACTCCAATGTATCAGGATAATTTGTGCATTTCTACAATTAATCTAGAACTTATAGGTTTTTCCTCTCATTTTTTTCCATTTATTCACAATCAAATATCCTGGAAGGTCTCTAATTAATAAATTAATTTGGTTTAACTACAAGATCCCTTCTGATTAGAAGATGGGAGGTATTATATATATACTTTCAAAAATTAGTTACATGAAACCCATAATTTTTCTATTTCAACAATGGAGGAAGAGCTTAATGGGAAAAATATTTTCCCACCTTCTCGCAATCTTAAATAGTTTCCATGAAATGAGTAGAAATAATCCATTACATTAAAAGCCATTAACAACACAATAATGGTGAAAATCTCAAGAACACCATGTCATAATGTAAAAACATTAATGATAATTGATATAGATCAAAAAAAATGATATATATTAAATCTATTCTATACACATTATCTCATGGGTCAACTAAATATTCGATGTTGTCTTGTGGACCAGCATCAACCCATCCAAGGTACATTCACCGCTCTCAGACCAACCCAATAGAGATCTATATGGCCAGCCAATCAATTCCTAATAATGATCCTTTTTAATCATGGACTGGTAATGACTGTTATTATAAAAATAAACCACCCAATATAGTCTCCCAAAGCAACACCAATATCAAGAACATATGTGCGGATCATATCAACCATATTCTACAAATCTCATTCTAACAATCCATTCAAATGTGGATGATATGCCATGTAATAATAAACCTGTGAACAAAATACCTCATAATGTCCATTCCAAAAGTGAATAGTGAACAATGACGATATTTAAGAAACAATTACTTATGAATCATTTATAAAATTAACAATCGATTTCACATATAGATTTTTAAAATCCTCAAAATTCAATATATCATTAATGGGTTTATTGTTTGTCTATTAAGTCATTTTTATATCCAAACCCATTTCACATTCATCTAAATCTGTGTATACAAAATCCAAAACCAGAATTTATATTTAGATATCAACCAACATTCTATTTGGATCTATATGTTTCTGAAGAAAACTCGATTGTTTACTGTTCTCAGTATTAACCTTTTGGAACATATAACAACTGGTTAAATTTGAGTAATTCCTTATTTCATATTAGGACACAAGAATCTATTGATCAGGTCATCGATAATAATCATTGTTCTTAGGTGTACATCTCTTTATGATTTTTAGAAATATCCCATCATTGATTTTATTTTCAATAATGGCACAGGAATTCAATTCTGATTCAATATTATTTCTTTTGTGGAAAATGACCAATCATGTACGTTCTCACCAACAAAATGAGAGTCTCTAATTATATATAACTCATTGTCATATATATTTAATGGAATAGTATACTTGAGAAGAGAATATTACAAATTATACCTGTCCACTGTAACCATTTACCTTGATTCATAGACACTAATATGAAATTGAGAAAAAAGCTACATCAAGTTCCTCTCTTCAAAATATTCATTCATAGTCTCTATGAAATGTATCATTATCAAATCATCTACAATGAAATTATATTTTTTCAGGGTATATGAAGTGTTTAAATAATTATAATACAGATATTACACCCAACACCTATATTAGAGATAAATAATTTTGATAAATGGTAATACTCAATCTATTAGTGTCTAAATACATGGTAATACATTCTCGATAAGGGAAATAATTCATACTCTTTTGTGTGAGTATCAAATTATCATGTTAAATGTCATGGTTTGTATAATTCATCTCATGTGGCCTATTCTTATGTACTAATTATGTAAATAATTGATAATACTAAATAAAAATTAATCCTAAAACTGAACATGATACATTACATAGAACAACATATCCATTCCCAGCCTCTAGATGAGTGAACACCAATGAATTATGAAAAATATGATTCATCTCAATAAAATAATGCATTCATTTATCATCCCAATGTAAAATTAATCCCCTCTATGTGCATACACTTATCATTAATGACAAAATTGAGATGTCATTTACAAATAAGCATTATTACCAAACAAGTCCCAATAACCTACAAATATCATAATAATTTCATGGTTTCTCCCACGACATATAATCATTCATGTTCTCATGATCAAACGATATAACATGTTATCACTAAATATGTCCCTATAATTTTATTTCATGAATCAAAAAATAAAAAATTGAAATTGTTGCACAATGTTGGAGATTTTTAAAATATTCCAGAACTGTAGTCAAATGATGTATATGATCCTATTTAATGTAGATTAAATAAGGATGTCATCAAAGAATACTAAAATCAATCTATCAGGATACTCGTGGAAAATCATGTTCATTCATTCCATTAAGACTGTAGTAGAATTGGTTAGACCATATTACATGAAAGTATAATCAAAATGGACAAACCAACACTGATGGGTAGTTTTCTAATTATCAGATTCTTTAATTCATAACTATTTCTAACTGGATCAGTGATCAATCATCAGGAACAATTTTTTTTCATTTTAACAGGTCAAATTGATCATAATTCTATTGAATAGGATACTTCATACTAATATTAAATCGATTGTGTTTTCAGTAATGAGTAAAGAGGTGAGAGTAACCATTAAAAATCATAGCAAAGAGAACTAGTGCCACCTATGGTGAAAACTATAGATTATAAAGCCTTTACCTAGAGGATAATCCAACTTAATATTTTGCTATTTAATTTTATTTTTTTCAATGTGGAAAGGGAATATAAATACTAGTTGAGTTCCAAATATTTAATTGATAAACAAGTATACATCCCATAACAGTGGAAAACTATATATGTCAGAAAGAATTCTTTTTTTGAAAAGCTTGATGAAAATAAATGGGGTATCACAATTCAAGGTTTCTTATTTTTAATGAAAAGAAAATACTAATATTAATTTCATATACTACATACAAAATGTTTCTTCTCTACTTTAAATTGGGTCATAATCTACATGAATGATACAGATAATCCAATCAGTTGTTGTGAAATATACACATAGAATATAACAATCAATCATGGATTAACAAGAAATGATCAAATTCAACCCCTATATGACATCAAGAGGATTCATTCTAAGAAATAAAAAATACAATAAAACCTCAACATATGATATAGTGAAAACATAATAGGTACTATGAATACCCTGTTTTGTTTTCATTCAACGGTATATAGTAATAAATATAAGATAAAACCTTTATAGGAAGATTGATCAGATTAAAAACACGTGTTTGAATAAATGAGTGATATTCACCAGTATCAAATAATTATGTCACTAATAATGAATTTTTTGTGACTTTACCTTTCATATCACCAGAACAATATATTCTTTTTATAGAGAATCCATTACTGCATGATGAATCCCTCATCTAGATTCCATTGTAATAAAACAATTCTCACTGGATGCATCAAATTTGTATGATGTTATAACATATTTTTATGATCATTTACCACAAATTGGATCTATAAAGATAGGTTAATACATTTAAATGGGACCTAAGCATTGGAATGATTCATAGATAATGTGTGCCTTTTTAAGGACCCACTTAGAATGCCCTAGATTACCATTGTAGTATCAAATCCAAGAGCTTATTCTGGGAATTTAATTAGATAATGAAATATGATACATTAGATATCCACCATGAGAGTCATAACACAACCTTTTTCCCTTTATTATACATCACATATCCACTCAGTGAAAAGAAACTATCATAATCCCTAATATTCTAAGTAGGTCTATTTGATCAATTAGCATTCATTCTAATATATCAGCAAAAAAAATTGGAAAAAAATTTATAATGAGACCAAATATCATATCAAATTCCCAATATAAACTATTTATTATCCATCTTTTTATTTCTTAATATCTAATGTGAAGCACACATAATCTCAAAAATAGTTTTAAAACTCTATCATGATTCGATCAGCAGTCTCATGATTGTTGAAATCTATATCTTTGTAAAAAACCATTAACTCATAATATAACATCATAGTTAATATAAATTGTATGACTTTCAACTCCAATCCCTTATGATTATACACCATCACAATTGTGTCCCATGATATCCATAATTATCCCTACATCATAAAGGTGGAACAGTTAATGTTTATTCGATTATGCATATCTATGAACCCCAAAGAATGTTCGATCCTTCTCATCCATTACTCATCCTCTTGAGGATCACTAGATCCTTTGAATACTGGTGGCTTCTTGAAAAGAAACTGCTCAGTATCATTCTAGAAACCATCCCATTGAGGTACCACAACATGATCTAGAATGAGAATTAGTGGTGGGTATATCATAGAGATTAGGCAGTAAGAAAATTTAATTAAACGAGACATAGGTCCATAGAAGTATTTTGTTGATGTGGATCATCAATATATTCATCATAGATCTGATTCTAATCTCTTTGTAGATTCATGGTACTATAATAAATCATCTTTCAACATTTAAGATTTCATATTAACAAAAAAAACATAGAAAAGGAGAAATTAATCCCATCAGATAGAAATTATGATTTAACATTCAATTTATCAAAACCAATATTTGGGAATATATTAAAACTACTCATAATGTTTTCATTCACGAAGACCCCCAAGTTAATTAAGCCTCATTTATATAAGACATGGCTAGGAAATGAATCACAAGTAACTCATATTCCCTGATTATATTATATAAAATCATAATGAATACAATAGAAGAATATCATCTTGGAGTATATATACAGGTTTGTCACAAAATACCTCATTTCCTATACTCCCCCAATAACTGAGATGATCCCTACATAGCCCAATGGGTGTTCCCAATCCTCATGTGTTGGTGACTTGCACATGGAATCTTACAAAAGGAATACCAAAATGAATATTTCATAATCATTGTGAAATAATGTCAAACATGTTTGAATGAATGTATGAAAATCACTACATTCAGAATTTTTCTAGATGTGAAACACGATAAAACCAAATTTACTTATGAATATTCTAGAAACCAATGGGATGATAACCCATGACCCTGCATATTGAAAAATCATTTCAATGGATCGGTAGCTAAAACCACCTCTATATGAAAACATACTATAGATATAATATGGTATAATATAATCTATAAACAGCAGAAGGCAGAGGTATAGTGTGAAATAAAATTTTATTAGGGTATCAACAAGGATTCAAAAATATTAGGAAATCATTTAATTAAGTAAATAATGATTTATATGATAAATAGACATTCCTGGGACATGATATCAGAATAAAAAATATAACATACATTTCAAATGATGAAAATTCGTTAAAAATGGTTTGATATTAATTTTATGTAAAATAGAGTATATAAAATCAAAATTCATGAATAAAATAGTCAATAGACAATGAAATATATATATATATATTCATAAGTGGGAAACATGGTAATATTTTATAAGCGAGTTTATTTTCAAGTTATAGTATCTCACACACTAATAGTGGATCACAACATTTTGTGCATAAAGAAAACCCTTTGAATCTAGAAAAATTGGACTCATCAATATCTATCAACGATTTAACTTATTTCATGATGTCTAGTTTCCATTTAAAATATTAAAAAAGAGTGTAATACAAATAACTGACCTTGTAAATAGGCTTGCCTATTTTATAGTAACAAGTAGTGATGTTAAATTTATTTTAAAAAGATTAAAATTAAATTCCTCTCACCAAAAATTTTAAATATTCCAACTATCTTCTAAAAACCATCACATTAGTTCTTCAATCAAAACAATCATTTTTCCAACTTAAAATCATTGGATTTTAATCCATTTTTCTCTAATAAAAATTGATTTATATTTCAAGAATATATTATACAATTTTCATTCAAAAATTAAATTACACAATTTAATTTAACAAATTTCTTTCAAATTTCTCAGACACACACTAATATAATAGAATTTTGGATTTTACAAAATTTAATGAAAAATCATATACAGATCGACCAATTTAATGGAATTAGGTTTTTAATAAAATAATTAAAATAAATATCATGATAATAAATTTAAATAAATAATTAAAATTAAAAAAATTCATATATGCTTAATAAAAATTGTTCATATTAAGGGATCAATATACATTATCCACAGAAAAAAATCCATCAATCAAACAAATCAATATGAACGATGGGGTATAAGATCTTGGAACTCAACCTTAAAAAAATATTTAAAAAAATATTTATATCCATCAATACCAAGATTATATAACAAACTAGAAGATTGTAAATAAAACTAGGTAGAAATATAGGGAGACCACATACATGGAGAGTCACACAACAACCGCAATAGAGATCAATCACCGAATGAAATGACACAAATGCATTGGATTTCCCCAAAATTTTAGAGGATGGATGTTAGGTGGATCAAAGGTATGAGTAATAAGATAATCAAATTTTATCTAATCCACCTATTTAGAAATAATTTTTTTGAAATTATACAATATATAACACAATTACTTGTTGTTTAATTTACAAGTCCCATAATCACTTAAAAATTCATTACCATAAGATATAAATGTATTTTTTATTTTTATTGAATTTACATACAATGTATTCATATTACATGACATGTAAATCCCCATTAGGTGGCATAACAAACATGATCAATGCTGAAAAAACTATAATTCACTATTATAAATATCCTACAAACTCATTCACAACCATACCAGGACAAAAAATGGAATATTATGATATGGATTTAAAATATGCATGATAGAAATATAACAATTTTTCACTCCAACAATATAAAAATACACTTCACAGAGTAGAAATAAATCTAAATATGCATCACACATTGTAAAATAACTCATAATCATATCTACATATAATTCATGTAAAAGGTAGAAAATATTAATCCTAAATCCTTATAATGTGGAAAGGGAACCATAAAGTATAAATGAAATTATTTTATAGGAAAAAGTATAAATATTACATGTAAATGTAGTTTTGTCCTAGTCCTATAATTCTATATGAATGTGGTATTATCCAAAAAAATTAATATAAAGGAAAATGGGATTGAAAATCAAAAATATAATGTATTTTATTATGAAATGGAAAGGGAAGGTTGTCTCTCCTTGTCACTATGTTCATCCTTCTATAGTAAATTCATACCCAATAGTTGATGGTAAATATATTATGATATAATAAACTAAATTCATTAACTGTAACTATAAACCCACACATTTTAGAAAAAATATTAAATGGACATACCAATTGACTATAATATATTTAGTATATTATACCAAAAAATAAAAATCTAGCCCCAAAATTTATACCACTTTAAAAAGGGTATGATTCAATATTATCTTATGTTTTCTATTGGGATTATGATTTTCCTTCAAATTTAGTTTGTGCCTATAAAATTAATGAATTATAACATGAAATTATACTAATTAAATATCTATGGCCTTATTATATTTTCATAGGACCCCTATGAGTTGGTTATCTTGTTCTTTTCATATCCTATTTAGAATTGTTACAAAAAAAATTTTCTCTCTCATGTAACATTGTTTGAAAAATTTTGTTTAAAAATTGTATTCTATTATTGTTGGGCATTCTTATTCAAAATAAAATGGTTCAATGGTTTCCTTGAATTTTTTTTATGAACAACATTACTCTCTGTGATGGAATAACTACAAACTTATAAAGTTGTAGTGTATTCATTAATAGACAGAAAATAAGTGTACTATTAAAATTACATTTTTTATTCATCATCAAAATCATAAAGAGAAACTAGGAAAATGTTAGATAGTTTTATAATAGTGATAAAAAGTCTATAAAAATTATTTTCTTATAACACCTTATTATATTAGAATTTACAATTTTTCAGTGAATTTCAACACAAAATTACATATTATATTTTAATAAATAATGTTTCAATGACATCAAAATATTCATCATTAATTTCATTATATGGTATAGAAAAAATTACATCATTATGAAGTAATGAAGTTACAAACATTCATCAATTTCACCAAAAAAATATGTTTATTTTTAGATTCATTACAACATGTTGGAATATTTTCATTTTCAGTATTTTAATTATTAAAAAAAAATTATTTCCCAATGTATTAAATTGAAAAACACAGAAATAAAGAATGATTAAAATATTATATAATATAATATGTGAAATCCAACAATATTAATATAAATGAGAATAACATCCTCGTATTATATAATTTTTTTACTATTTTAATGATAAACATTCTACGTCTTATAATTCACTTGAAATTGAGTTTAGCTTGGGCCTCACACAACAACCCGTTACACAAAATTGTTTTGTCACATGCAAGACCATGATTTGCAAGAGAAATACTTAAAATTAATATTAAAATATAAAATTTCACTTAAATATGTGATTTTGAATTGGTTTTTATGTATAATATATAATAACATATGAAATATTATTGTTGAATAAATTTTTAAAATATTAATTTGAAGAAAATATAAAAACTGTTTGATTACAAATGAAATTTATTCATAAATAAAATATTTCTAATCACCAAAGGCATTTATCATTAAAAATTTAATTAATTAATATAATTTAATTAAATTATTTAATATATTATATTATAACAATTATTTTTAAATAATAAAATTGAAATAATTATAATAATATAATGGTCAATCCATCTATATTCATAAATAACATATTTATTCCAGAGACAAATTTTTACCATTCAATTACAGAAATTTTTAAAATATTTAAAAAACATGATTTTTTAAATTGAATAAATAAGTATAATATTTTAATGATGAATTTTGAATTATATTAGGGATAATTTTATATTTTTTTCTAAGAATATTGATTAGTTTTTAATAATTAGAAATACAAATTATTAATTTAAAACTACAATCTCATTTTAAGTATTGATAATGATAATTGATATTTTTAATTGGTTTTAGTCTAAAAAATAGTTAAATTTTACATATATTAATACTATTTTTGTGATTTAAATAAATTCTATATTGAATTTATATATAAAAACATTTCACTCTTCTGAACACTTCCATATTGAAACCCCTCTTTATCATCACATCTGTGTGAATAATATAATATTATTTTCTTCAAATATTGTAAATAGATTTTTTAAAATGGGTTCCATATTTTTAATCCTAACATTTAATAATTTATAATACATATAATATAATTTTTTTTGATATGATTATTGAAAACAATTAATGTTAATCATAGTGATTATAGTAACAATGAGTATACTTAGTGATTTATATTAAATGATATGGTTGGTAAATTATTCAAATTTTGTTGAAAACACATTTTTTGTCAGTATATAGATCCTATTACCTCATTTATAAAAATTATTATTTAATTGTGGCTAATTAGTAAGGTTGACTACCTAATAGTTTTTGGTGTTTGGTATTAACCAGATTTACACTCCCCCTCCACTGTAGAATAACAGTCACTCCAATTACTTATTAAAACATTTTTATCTATTTAACTAATAAAAAACATTCCCAATTAACTCCCCCATCCCCCCCATCCTATAACTCATATATTAGTATTAATTAATTATGAGTAAGTCCTTTAGTGGAAACAAATATGAGTTATCCAGAAAAGTATAAACATTCTAGGACATGCATCATTCATTTATTTCAATATATAATCACTAAAAATATTATTATAAAATTATTATATAGAATAAAATGTATCATATATATTATAAGATATTTTATTGTTATTTTATTACCTAGACCCATATAAACTTCCGTCATATAGGTTGTGTTGTCATCATTCATGTCTGTAGAGGAATACTACCTCATGAATCGATGTCCGCGGTTTTTCAATTACTATAATTTATGGCTAAAAAAAATTGTTCATATAATAAATATATGGTAGTAATGATATTTTTTAATTTTTCATTCTCTTAGAAATAATATATAAAACATGTAATGAACCAGAATTTCCATGTAATTTCTTTAAATAAATGGATATATTACAAGTATGTGAAAGTTGACTTCGCCTGATTCTGAGGCCTAGTGTGGCCGGAATCAATTACTGAATTTTTTTTGGTTATGTTTAGTAAACGTACCTGTGTGTTTTTCTAAATTTTTAGCCGGTGCTCGGAATTGAAATCTGAGGGCACCATTGAATTCGCAGTGCTGGTATTCACCTAAAGAGTCTTTCACCTCGACGATAGTTGGTCAAGGGTGAGAATTAGTTTTTGGGTTTATCATGCAAATAATTAAATAAAAAAACAAAAGATTTATTTTATTTTATCTATTGAAAACACCCACGTGGAAGTTATATGTGGGGACCACCACACCCTAACCTCCCATGAGAGGATATGCTGGTGGGGACAACCTGAGTTTTATCCCACAAAATGGTGGGGGTAGAGGAAACCTCTCAACTGCCTCAATTAATTTTATGTGTGAATGTAAAATTAAATGAATTAAATTTAATAATATGTATCAATTTATAATTAAATGCTTTCAATTTAATTTTATATGTGAACATAAAATTAAATGTTTTCAATTGAATCTTATTTGTGAATATAAAATTAAATTCAATCAATTAATTTTATGTCTCATCATGAAATTAAAATCAATTATTTAATTTTATGTGACAACATAAAATGAAATCCTTTAAATTATTTTGATGTTGGTTATTTATTTTACTTCACACTGGAATTGTGGAATAATTTGGCTTTCGTGAATAGGTTGGATCTATTAGGAGAGAGCATATCCATCGAAGAATGCTTCCTCCAATGAAGAATGCTCCACCGATGAAGAACGTCGACCCCGACATCAACCTTCTTCCTCGGGACTTCCTCCGACGTAGGACGTCTTTGACTACAACGAGATGGAGGACTAACTAACAATCGAAAAAAAATATGACAACCCCGACATCCATCTTTTCCCATTGATCCAACTTTTTACCTGTGAGTCTATCAATGAACAATAATAATGGTAGGGGGTTTTATCAAATTTGTGAATATTTTCGATTATTATCCTCATTCCTAGTTCATGATTAATGTAGATGTGCTTGAAAACACTCTAAATGCGGAGGGTGCGGGCCAAACTAACATGTCCCAACCCCTCCGCTGATCTCCTTTTGTGTTTTTCACACTAGAGAAGGAGGAAAACATATGTGGAGGAGCCCAAGAATGATGGTCGGCACAACCGCCAGCCGCGACAAAGGAAATGGTGCATGACACCACTCTGCAGCACCGGCTCTCCGCCGCGCCCTCACTGCAGCACCGACCAAAATAACCGCACCCTCACGACAGCCCCCTTCCAAGAAGCCCGCGACCTCCGTGCACCCCATGCACCCTGCTTCTCCTCCGCCCGCGCACCCCGTGTCGCTGCAGGAAGAACTGGCCCGTAGGCCTCCCACGCCATGCACGATGCCTCGTCCAAGGTAGCCTCTCATGCCCCTCACCGTGCCCTAATAGAATCAGCATGCACCCTCTTGGTCGAGTCGCCCACACAACGACCTCTGTGAAGTACCTATTTCAGACAAACCCATGGATGGTCCGCACCCCCTCGAGCGGTCTGCGACCTCACGGCTGGTCCGTAGCCTCACGGCCCTCTGCAACCCCTCGCGGCCGACTGTGCTAGGCCCAGTAGGCTGGGACAAACGCAACGGGTTGGCCCATTCAACAGGCCAGGCCAGACCCAATGGGATAGGCTGGGTCGAATCGAATCAGGGAAACGTAGATGAGTTCGTGTCGGGTTGGTCCGACGACATCGGACCGGACCGGGGCCTTGACGACCCTTTAAATTATTTTGGTAATATCATTGGCACATGATTTATGTTTGATGAACCGTCAGTGGTGCTGGTAATCTTGGATCCTAGTGGTTTCATTGATTATACCCTATTGGATTTTTGGGGTATTTTTGAGACACGTTCCGGATAGACCGTGCATGAATCCAACTGGGCCCCTAGTAATAAATGGATAATAACTCATAGAGCGGGTGTCCGATTGACACACTGTCAATTGCGTTGAGGCCCCTATGACGTGGAAAACCACTGGGATATATCTTAGTGGGACTACGATTAAGATAGATCATTGAACATTATCTTTTCATGTGGATAATATAGAGATGAGCATGTTTATTTTCTAGAACCTAGTTGCTGGATGAGAGTTGATGACTGATGAATGATTGATTCATAGTAACTTGACTAGCCCAGTGGGGAGCACCTGGTTGTGGATGCAAACCCATAGTGGCGGAGAGGTTGGTCGTGGTGGAAGTCATGTGGTACATGATAGGAGGAGTACCTCTACGTGCTGTGAGGGGGAGCGCCTGGTTGTGGTGGAAGACCAACGGTGGTGAGCACCTTTGTGTGACGCAACAGTCCTATGATACTCGATAGGTGGAGCACCTCAGCAGTCCAAGGATAGTAGGAATTTCTTCTATGTGACATTGAATTCCCTCTTTACTCGATAGAGGTGTATTTTTCCAACAGACGAGGGTTCAAAATGTTTCTACACCTAGAATAAAATCTTAGCTGTGTTGAGTCAGTTGTTTTGTGTTTTCCTCATGAATGAGATGGAATACATTATAACTTCTGTATATGTATGGGAATATACATAATTAGGGTAATCTGTTGATTCCTTACATTGTGGATTATCCTAGTTGGATTTTGTGTGACCGTGAGGGTCTCGGTGTCCCTACTTAGTATTGTTATACTCACCACTGCATGGGCAATGCCCGCACCTTATTGTTTTGGATGTTGAAGGTAGACTGCGCTGATTGAGGCTGAGAGTACCAGGACTAGACGGTACCTGGAGATGGACTTTACGACGAGTCGGTACATGGTAGAGACTGAAAGATGTGGAGTGAGGAGTATGCTATATACACCTACCCTTCAGGTCAGAATCTTATAGAATGACCCATCGTCTATTTTTCTTTTCTTCAATTTTACTTGTATTTTTAGTTCCTTGTACTTTACAGTTGGGGTTGTATTTCCAGTCCCTTTTATTCTTCATAACTCTTATGTTATATAGTTTAAATACTGTTTTTATGCCAATGTGTGCACTATTTTGTGCATTTACTAGTTATAAAGGCAATTCCTTCCATGTTATAGGAAATTATGCCTTTGGTGGTAGTTTCTATCCCCTGGACAATGGAAGGTAGGCTTGGGGTAGTCACGGTATGGGCCCTGGGGGATGGGTCGTGACAAATTGGTTTCAGAGTAGTCAGTTCTATATCATAATATAAGAATCTGAGGATTATTTTCAATGAAGCAATATTGTTAAGAGTAGTGAGTGTGGTTCTCAGTTCGGAGAGTCATGTGTTTTTGATGCGGCCAACAAATGCATACACCAAGACACTGACTTATATTTTATGACTCAGTGCATGAAAATACTGATTGTGTGTGTGTTTTCAGAATTTTTTCATATTATAGCTCAACCAGGTCATCTCATCAGGTATAATCTGCTGATTGTGTCACATAAATTTCTTTTAGGATGCCTCTTGGAAGATTTCTGGTAAGGGTTCTGAGAGTTGTATGCTTAGATAGACCACAGAGCAACGAGGCCTCGGTACAGAGCCCTTTTCCAGTGGTGGAACCATGGTTAAAGTCCTCATTGGTCCACTGATGCCTCCAGCCCCACTAGTAGATGGTACATTCCGCTTCACTGCATTTGCACGAGTTTCGGCACCAGAGGCCACCTAGGATCAGGGGAGAGATAGACCCATAGGCAGCTGAGGTTTGGATGGAGGCTGTGATGAAAGTCTTCTGACTGGTAGGGACACCAATAAATTTCATGGGTATATTTTCTACTAACCTTCTATAGGAATCAGTAGGTAGATAGTGGATCTTGATTCCTTAGGTCAATGAATATAAAAAACATCTATTGGAAGAATTCGAGAGCCTATTACGTGCATAGTTTTTCCCAGCAACTCTTCTCGTAGTGCGCATTTCGGAGCTACTACATCTGTAGCAGGGCAGCCTGACTATATCTCTGTACACAGTGTGGTCATAGAACGCTCACGCTACTCCACCATTATGGCGTGGGACACATTCTTCAGGGCCCAGACCTTCGAGCAGGGTAATTGACGGGAGATCAGAGCTCTGATGATCTCACTCAACATCTCGATGTAGGATGGGGTGTTGAGGGATCCCTTCTAGTAGAGAGTGTCCTTGCTGGGTAGTCTCCCACAGTGAGATCCACCACCAATTGACACATAGAGATGTCTTATGCAGTTTGCAGTAGAAAGATTTCATAGAGGTCCAAGAGTAAAAGACCTACAGGTGGATTAAAACATGGAACATGATCTGTTGTGTTAGGAACCCAAGGGGGAGACGAACAGGCCAGGAGTGGGCAGTGTTACGCATTCTGCATGCTATGTCACATGGCTCGTGACAGTCTGCCACTTTGTTTAGATGATCAGAAGACAGTAGAAGGACCACCCAGGCAGAAGTAGATATATGATCAAGGCGGTCCGCAGGGAGCAGGAAGACATGGCAGAGGAGTAGGTCGTGCAACTGGTGGTTGATGACAATTCGAGGTGTTATTTCCCCAACCACCAGGTGGTCCACCCAAACCTTAAGGAGAAGTTGGACTAGAGAGAGCTCATCCCCATGCAGTTGAGGCATATGTTCATGGTGCCCCGGAGATGATTCGTGGTATGGTCTGTGTCTCCTCCACCATAGCTATAGTACATATAGAAACATGATCTTGTCACTCTTTCATTATTATTGACCTCGTTCGGAGCTCAAAAATTCTGACAGAGCCGATGGATCGATCCTTACGACTATAGACAACTAAAGAATCAAATTCGAAAATTACATAATGGTTCCGGCAGTGCGAGATTACTCTAAGAGGTGAGAGCTTCGGCTAGGATCTCCTTGTAGCATCATCGAGTCCATAGAATGTAATCTTGGGTATAGACTGGTTATCTACCATCCATGCTCAGATAGACTATATTATGCCTAAAGTGAGTTGTGTCTCTATGAATGGGACTAGGTTTACCTTCAACGGTGAGAAGAGAGCCTTTGCAGCACATAACAGACTTACCCGGAGGAGGGTGCAGCTGATCACTCATTAGTTGTCTTTCCTTACCCTCAATGCAGTTGATGTAGAGAGTATGTGCTATCCTGTAGTGGAGGTCTAGTACACAAATTTTTTCCCTGATGATGTCCCAAGTCTACCTCCTCACAAAGAGGTGGACTTTTACAATGACTTTTACCCCAGGACGACACCGATATCAACTCAAGCATATTGGATGGATACCATGGATCTTCACGATATTCGGGTATTTCTTGAGGACTTGTAGGGGAAGATATTCATCCGGCTCAGTGTTTCTCTGAAGGCAGCCATGATTTTGTTTGCCAAGATTGAAAATAAGAGCATAAATCTTTATGTTGACTATCGGTGCCTGAACCAGGTGATCGTGAAGTACAAGTACCAACTCTCTAATATTGATGAACTCTATTATCATTATAAGGGAGCACAATGGTTCTCAAAGATAGACCTCAGATCAAACTATCACAATCTTAGAGTTCATGACGAGGATGTATAGAAGATGACCTTTAGATGTTGGGACAACCATTAGAAGTTCATTTTTATTCCATACAGTATAACCAATGCTCCAACAGTGCTCATGGGACTCAAGAACAAGATCTTCCTACTATACCTCGATCGCTTTGTCATAATCGTCATCGAGGACATTCTGATCTACTCGACTATTAAAGAGGAGCATGGCCATTATTTTCTGGCAATACTGGACATTCTCTGAGAGAACTAGCTTTATGGGAATCTATTGAAGTGGTAGTTCTAGATCCGAGAGGTTCACTTTATAGACATGTCATATCGGAGACTGGAGTTGTAGTGAATCCATTGTAGATTTAGACAGTACTTTCTTGGGAGCCACCCTGGAGTATAACGGAAGTACGAAATTTCCTGGGTTTGGCTGGATACTACCAGTGACTTGTGCCATATTTTCTAGAGTTGTAGTACCACTATCATCCTTGACGAAGAAGGGGATACCCTTTGTGTGGTTGGAGACCTGACAGTAGAGAAATCAAGAGCTGAGTCAGAGGTTGACTATTGCCCCAATCATGAGGCTTCCTGAGGATGGAATAGGGTACTTAGTCTACTATGACACATCTAGGGATGGACGCAGATGTGTCCTGATGTAGGTGTGAGCAGTGATCACTAATGCATATCAACAGCTAAGACAATATGAGCATAACAATGCTTCTGATGACTTGGAGTTAGAAGTAGTGGTCTTCTCCTTGAAGATTTGGCGACAGTATCTTATGGGCCAACATTTTACAATGTACTCTGATCACAAAAGTCATAGGTATATCATCTCATAGAAGGACCAGAACCCGAGACGACAACATTGGCTTGAGTTCCTCTAGGAATATGTCTTCGAGATAATCTATACTCCTGAGAATGGGAATGTTGTGGGAGATGCACTCAGCCGGAGGTCTGGTATACAACTTCTAGGTGAGGCGATGAAGCAGTTGGCTGCTTTATAGATATCCCTTTTTTATAGATATGGAATAAAATTTCTTCAGTCTCTTAGAGTCACTCCCCCACTTCATCAGCATGTACGGGAGGCACAACATGATGACGCAGACAGCGAGACACGAGGTGCTCAGTTATCCACTAGACATGCACCTGGATGATTTTTTGAAGGTGGGGGAACGTCATCCTCTTCATAGGACATACCATGGTACAATTGTCACATCAGGAGGAAGTTTTGGGGTAGTACCACAAATCCCCTCTAGAGGTATATATAGGAGTGGTGAAGATGGACCAGGACCTCCAAAAACACCACTGGTGGCCAGGAATGAAAAAGGCAATTGCAGAGTTTTCTCTCGGTGCCTCATTTGTCAGCAAGTGAAGGCAGAGCACCAGGTACCAGCAAGAATGGATCAGCCTCTAGGGGTCCTAGAGTGGGTGCAGGATGGGATACCCATGGATTTTGTGATAGGACGTCCACAAACATCCATAGGTCATTACTCTATTTGGGATATCATTGATCAACATACCAAGTCGGTCCACTTCCTACCTATCAGAGAGCAATGCTCAATAGAGACCATGAGATGCCTCTATGTGTAGGATTTTTTATGGTCAAATGGAGTACCCAATACAACTGTCTCTAATTGTGATTCACGTTTTATTTCCCGGATATAGAAGGGGTTTCAGGAGGCTTTCAGGATGCAACATCGATAGTGCACCGCCTTCGTCCTTAGACGGAAGGTCACACTGAGCAGACCATTCAGACCCTCAAGGACATGATGTGTTATGGTGTCCTCTGCTTCGGTCATAGTTTTGAGCACCACTTATCATTGGTGGAGTTTCCACTCAACATAGATATCACTCAACCATAGGGATGTCACCATTTGAGGCATTGTACGGGGGACCTTGCAGATCACCTTTGTGTTGGGCTCACCTGGGGTAGTCAGCACTCATGGTACCAAAGATAGTGTGGGCTTCAATGAAGAAGGTTTAGATCATCCAGGAGCTGATGAAAACTACACTGTGTAGAAAAACATCATATTCCGACAAGAGACCGAGACCTCAAGAGTTTTAGGATGGAGACCATATATTTCTATGGATCTCTCCTCGATGAGGTTTGTGGATATTTTGTGTAGGAGGTATGTTATCTCTGAGATTCATTATACCTTTCCATGTCCAAAGTATATTTGGAGAGGTGTCATACTACTAAACTCATCCACCTTAGTTGCACCAGGTGCATGACGTCTTCCATTTATCCTAGCTAAGGAGATACTTTCATGACACTTTTCACATCATCATCCATGGAGAGAAAGATGTTGACAATATAGTGACTTTTACGGAGGTTCGAGTATAAATTTGGGATCTACAATAGTGGGTCCTTCTTGGACGATCGATACCACTAGTGGACATTCACTGGCAGCACAAGAACCTATAGGAGAGCACATGGGAGTAGGAGGCTCAGATGCGTGCTCAGTACCGCCACATATATACCTAGATTGAGGTTTGTATTACAAGTTAGTAAATCGTGAGGTGGGGAGAATGTAAAGACCCATAATTTCCATGTAACTTTTTTTAAAAATAAATGGGAATTTTATGAGTCTGTGAAAATTTATGGCACGTGATTCTAAGTCCCAGTGTGCACTGAATCAATTTCTTATGTTTTGTTTATTTATATTCAGTAAACGTACAGGCATGGTTTTTTAACATCTGAATAGGTGATTGGAAATAAAATCTAAGGGGACCATTGATCCCCCAAAACTGTTATTCTCTTAATGTGACTTTCACCTCGACAACAGTTGGTCAAGGGTGAAAGTTAGTTTTTGGGTTTTTTCATGGAAAAAATAAAATAAAATCAACAAATGTTTTATATTATTTTATCTATTGTAACCACCATGTGGATGTTAGAATTGGGTACCACCACACCTTATCCTCTCATGAGAGGTTATGTTGGTGGGGACCACCACACCTTAACCTCCCATGAGTTATAGTGGTGGGGACCACCCGAGGTTTATCCCTCATAATGTGGTGGGGGGGGGAGGAAACCACTAAAATCCCTCAATGAATTTTGTGTCTCAACATAAAATATAATGATTTCAATTTAATTAAATGTGCAATATAAAATTAAATTCTTTAAATTTAATTTCATGTGTCAATGTAAAATTAAATTCATTCAATTTATTCTTATGTGTAAACATAATATTAAATGATATAAATTAATTTTATGTGCCAACATAAAATAAAAAGCAATCAATTAATATTATGTGTTAACATAAAATTAAATTTTTTCAATTGTTTTGATGTTGGATGTTTCATTTGATTTGTGGTGGAATTGGGGAAAGGATTGGATTTAGAGAATTGGGAGGAGCTATTGGGAGAAAGATTCTCCATCGAAGAACACTTCCTCTGATGAAGAACCCTCCACCATGGAAGAACGTCAAACCTGACATTGACCTTCTTCCTATGGACTTCCTCCGACATAGGACGTCTTTGACTACGATGAGCCAGAGCACAAACCAACGATTGAGGAAAATGCCAACGCCACCGATGTCTGTCTTTTCCCAATGATGCGTCTTCTTCCCCATGGCATTGTCGATGAAAAATGATCATGGGTTGGGTTTTATTTCAAATTTATGAATATTTTCAACTGTTGTCATAATTCTTGGCTCATGAATAAAGTAGAGTCGCTTGCTACCACTCTTAACGCAGAGGGTGCTGGCCAAACTAACATGGCATGACCCCTTTGTCGATATCCTTTGGTGTTCATCGTGATGGAGAAGGACGAAAACCTATGCGGAGGAGAACAAAAATACCAGCTAGCACCACCACCGGCCATGAAAAAGAACATGGAACATGGCCCCGCTCTGTGGCCCACTGCCCCACTGCGCCCAGGCGGAAGCCCTAGCCGAACTGCCTGCACCCTTACGGCAGCCTCCGGCTGAGCCACCCGGGGCCTCCGTGTACCCTGCGCGCTCCGAGTTTCCATCATCCACATGTCCCACGCACCCCGTGCCCCTTCAAGATCCTTCGTATGCACGCCCCACGTGCCCCACGCTACCGTTGGCCGAACCGGCCAGTCATCCTTTCAAGCCGCCCTAGTCGCGCCGTCCCACGGGCCCTTCCAGTGCCCCGGCCGAGCCAGCCTCCCATGCCCCTTGTGGATCCCCAGACAAACTGACTTGCACCCTCGAGGTGACCTCCGGGCTATGTCACCTACATCGCACCCTCTAGGCCGAACCACCCTCACACCGACCTGTAGCTAGTCCATGCGCTCGCGGCCTACTGGGCTGGGCCCAGTAGGCCGAGCCAAACCCAATGGGTTATCCTATCAAACGGTCTAGGTCAGACCCAATGGGTCAGCCCTGGTCGAGCTGAACTAGGTCGGCCCAGACTGGGTCAGGCCAGGTCGGTCCAAACGGGTAAGACCGAACCCGGGCCCACTACGACCATTTACATTCATTTGGCCATATCATTGTCACCAGACATCCATTTGACGAACCGTCAGCCGCACTGGTAATAATGGAGTGTGGAGGTATCTTTGACTATACCCTATTGGATTTTTGGTGTATAGTTGAGATACGGTCAGGGTGGATTGTGCACAAATCCAACTGGGCCCCCGAGACTAAATGGCTGATAACTCACAGACCAAGCATTCGATTTACCCACCGTTTGTTGTGTTGAGACCCCTAGGATGTGGAAGACCTTTGGGATTCTTCTTAGTGGGACTTTTTGGCAGTTAGAACATTTACCAGTATCTTGTTGTGTGGATCTTCTAAAGACAATCAAGATTTTGTGTGGGAACCTTGTAGCTAGTTGAGAATTGACGAC
Source organism: Viscum album (assembly GCA_963277665.1). Lineage (NCBI taxonomy): Eukaryota > Viridiplantae > Streptophyta > Magnoliopsida > Santalales > Viscaceae > Viscum > Viscum album. Next base: position 474,696,589 of record OY728147.1, on the reverse strand, counting down.
CGCTAACCGATTGACTCGGAGTAACTCATTTAGCAAAGTAGGGAGTTCCAGGTTGTGTTAGCAGACCAACAACAGAGGAGTGCTTGGTTGTGGCTGCAGACCCGCGGTACTTGACAGGAGGAGTACCTCTGTAGGCTATGAGGGGGAGTGCCTGGTTGTGGCGGCAGTCCCATGGTGGGGGGTGATTCTGTGTGATTTCACAGACCCAATGTACTCAACAGGATGAATACCTCAGTAGTACAATGTTATTATGATGATCCACTGTGTTACGTGGTAGGCCCACTGTACTCAATTTAGGTGGATTTCTCTAGTAGCCGAGGGTTCAGAATGTTTCTATCCCTAGAATAAAATCCTGGTTGGGTTGAGTCACTACTTTTGTGTATTCCTCATGAATGAAATAGATTACATAATAACATAGTTATATGTATGGGATGTACCTAAGTATGGTTATCTGTTGATTCCTTACATTGTGGTTTATCCTTGATGGATTTAATGAGACCTTGGGGGTCTCAGGGTCCCTAATTATTATCGTTATGTCCACCCCTATACGAGATATGCCTGCACTTTTTTGTGTTGGATGCTTACGATGGACAATGTTGATTGAGGCTGAGAGTACCAGGACTGGACGATACCCGGTGGTGGACCTTCAGACGATTCGATACATGGAGGAGACTGACAGAATTGGATTTCTTAGGTTGCTATCTTTACAAACCCTTTAGGTAGGAATCCCGGGGGATGACCCAATAGCTATTTTTTCTTTCTTCAGTTGTACTTGTACTTCTCATTCCATGTACATTACAATTGGGATTGTATTTCTAGACCATTTTACTTTTCAAAACTCTTTTTTATACAGATTACCTAGTGTTTTGTATCTAGTTGTGTGCTCTATTATGTGTGTTTATAGGTTATAAAGGCAATGGCTTCACAGTTTTTGGAAATTACCTCTTTGGTTCTAGTCGCCAGCCCCTGGACTATGGAAGGAGGGTTTGGGGTTGTCGTGGCATGGGCCCCGGGAGAAGGGTCGTGACAACACATAAAATTAAGATTTACATTTTTTCGGAATACGATAATGTCGTTCGTGTTTAAGGTGGGATATAATGATGTGATTTAATTTAATCCATTCAGACATAAAATACACTTTATTAAGGATGGTTGTAATAAATATATGTGATATATATAAAATAACAATTATAAAATAATTATAATCTAAATAAATTAATCATTTTCATTTATTTATTTAAAGAATATAAGAAAATTAAAACATTTTTCAAGCTTATGTATGGACACCCATCTAAATGAATGATGTATTTCATTTCATGTCCTCAAAATATATTTATCAGGATGAATAAATATATAGTAAATGTGTATTAAATTTACATAGTCATTTAAAGAGTTTAAATTTTGTTCATATAGAAAGTTACTGTTTGTTAAGGGATTTTGCCTCAATTTTATTTCATTGAGGCATATTGTAATGTAATCCAACAAATTTCTTAATATTGGTTATATACTACCCCATTAAAATATAATATAAATAATAATTTATTATTCATGTTATATTTTGTTTTAAATTTATTTTTTTTCTCCTATGGAAATGGGGATGACCTTGTTTGTTTACGGTTCAAACATTTCAATTGGTTTCTAATGGGTTTATTCGTAGAACCAGAAACATCCAATGATTCTATATCTATTTGGTCCTATATTCCAGAGGAAGCTTTTCATTAGTTGTGGTCTGATGAGGATTAAGAATTTTCATTGGTCGAGAGGATGGGAGGTCAGAATCATCATACCCTTTTGGGGGGGAATTATTATCTAATTTGTGACTCTTTTTATAGATTCAAGTTATGTTTGTGAATCCTTATTAAATTACCAAGTATGAGAATCACTTATCCTTTAGATTTGACAATCAATGATTAATATTTATGATATTTATAGAATCCATTATATATATTTTTGGTTCTTCATCGATATAGAATTATTTGTGTTTGTTAGAGTATATTAGTCAATTGTATCCTTCAACACATTATATAGTAATATCTAGGTCATTATGATAACCATACTAGTTTTAATACCACTCAGTAGGGCACTTGTTGTTTATTTTCATTCAGAAGGACATGGATTATTTCAGAGTTTGGATTATACCAGCAGATGGGTTACCTACATATCCTTATTTAGAAAAGGAATCATAACCCACATAGTTTTCGTAAAGAAGTATGATGTTTATGCATTATTGATTTCCCATAGAAATATTTCAAAATTACTTTTACGCTCTAAGCTCATGTGAGTCATGATCGGTGTGAAAAACAAGAGGTATTTTTAAACCCTAATGATTGTGCCATGAAAGATGCAATCATAATAAATAATGTGGGTCTTACGTATGTATGAATTCCAAGATAGATGAGGATTGGAATTTACATTAGGGAAGAAACCCATGAACCAGATCTATAAAGGTATATGTGTCTTATAGAGATTTGGATACTTAATGTTGTACATAATCCTAACGAGGATTCCAATATTAGAGGGGATTTATGATTGGGTTTTATTCAAGAGAAGGAATCCCAGATCAAGAGAAATTAAGACTGGGGATTACACCTGAAAAGGAGGCCTAGGTTAAGGGGAATTATGTCTGCGGCATACTCCTAAAAATGAGTCCCAAGTTAAGAGGAATTGATAATTTAGGGATTACTCCTGAGAAGGAGGCCCAAATTAGAGAACATGAGGCTTACTCCTAAGGAGGATTCTCATATTAATGGAATTTGAGATTGGGGCATACTCATGAAAAGGAGGCCCAGGTTAGGGAACTTGGGGATTATTCCTATGGAGTATTCCTAGATTAAAGATCGTCTCTTCTTAAATGATGAGGTTGATTGAATGAAATATCTATCCATAGTGACATAATGATATGTAATTCACTTGGGTTTTGAGAGATGTTCCACAGAAATCCTTTTAGATAAAAAAGCCAACAAAGGAACCATGCCAAAAAATGAATTGAAGAGGGTTTTTAAAGTCAAATATTGAAGAGGAGTGGTGTATTTGAAGAAAAGAATTGAATAATCCGGAGTGGCACCCAAAAAGAGGTAGGAACGCAAGTCCTATTGGGGCGCGCAAGTACTTGTCACACATGTATACTTGTACGACAGATGTGTACTTGCGCGATGGTTAACCCATATGGTAATACATAGGAGGGACTTGGCTCAAGCCCTTAGCATTATCCCTAGAGGCTTCCAAAAGTGTGGATCCATGTTTTGTTGAAGGGATATGGTGGCATGCAAGTGTCTCCATTTCTCATAAGGGTTAGACACTTTGGCATGAAAGTGTTGTTTAATTTCAACACATAGGCTGTGTTCCCCATATTTAGATCTTCCATTATATATAAAAAATTACCTTATAAGTGTTTGGAATACATCATGTCGAGACTAGGGCGACGCGACCATAAATCTGACTTTTGGAATTTTTTGTCCTTCGAATGGGGGGAACACAATGGATATTTATTGGCTACTGAAGACCTTGGGTGAAAATAAAATAGGGCGCGCAAGTCACCTGTGTGGCAATATGTGGTGTGTAAGTATAATTGCGCAACTATGGTGAAACTTGCGTGGCCCATTTTTAAACAAATATTTGTTCATGCCTTTGTCAATTTTTGATATTTCTTCAAAGGATGAATCACATTATTCTAAGGTATTCCCCTTTTTAAGTCGTTAGGCTCTATGATAGAAAGGAGTTTCAAAAAAAGTACACTCTCAGAGTTGGATCCAAAAGTAATGAGGATTTGACTTTAAGGTAATGGAGACACCCAAGGAATGCGGCGCAAAAGTTTTGATCATGCAAGTGGAGGTGTGTAGGTAAGAGACACGCAGGGTACAACGCGTTGGGTACTGTAACACCCGAGACTTTTATGTTATATAAATCATCAAAGGAATATTTTTCTACACAACACTTTCTTGACTTGATTTACATGAAATCGCAACCTTCCTCAATAGCTTGCGTCGTACGCAATAACGAGTTTCACTAAACAACGATATACTATTAAAATATTATTAAAACTAGTCGTTATGAATAGTAATAACCACTTTTTGAAATTTTATAAATTTTATTTTTCAAAATGGACTTCATTTTTGGATTCGGAATATCGAAATTATCTTAGGGTGAAATTTTGGTATTTTTCTGAAAACATTCAATTTTTGATGAATAGTGTAACCACTATGTGGTAGTTAAAAAAAACTGAATTTTTCATAAAATGTAATTTTACCACTTCTGTGAGTGGAATTTCAAAAATTCGAGAGACATGGTTGATGTAAGTATGAAAAATGTGGTTCAATGAGATGAAAATTATTTTTTGTGAATAGTAACTTTTTTACTTTTATTTACCACGGTTAAAAGTAAATAGGGTAATTAAGGGTAAAAATGATATTATTATTACCCTAAAAAATGTCCTATTTCTATTGGATAAGTGTAATTCTACCAAAAACAATTTAGGAATAATATATGACCATTTAGGCCCACATGGATTAGATTAGGACATTTATTATTAAATAATTTAAAGAAGGGTTAAAATAGTTAAAATCAATGTTTAATAACTAAATGATTTTTAATATAGGGTTATACATAAGATAAATTCAACTATAAATATTAATTAGAAAGATAAAAATATTTCCTACATAATGATATTATATTTGTAATTTTTAGACTTTATATAATTTAATTTATTTATGACACAATGATGATGTAGTAATTATCTTATTAATGAAATATTGACATAATTGCTGTTATAAATACCCAAATAAATATAATTTGAGACTTTTTATGAATTAAAATAATTTTCTAGGTTAATATGAAATGTTATTATTGATTTAATTAACTTTATTCGAACAAATCATTCTGTTATGAGTTTCACAAAAATCAATTACTAAATAGTGTCAAAATTGACATAAAATAGTTTTTAAAACAAATATTATATAAGTAATTGTGATTTTATTCCTAAAAATCTATGGTTCAGACAAATGACTTAGATAAATTTATATATATTAATAATAAACAACTTGGGGTTCTTTTGTCTGCTTATAGTTTGTTTGTTAACCTTATAGTAAAAGAACACAAGAAGACACGGTAAAAGTAAAATTATTCAACTTAATGTTAAATCTAAATGATAATGTTAAAATACTAACCTAAAATTGTCTAAATTCTATTTGATGAGAGGATTTCGACCCGTCCCCACCTTATCTTCGAAATATATCAATTTGGAGCTATATAAAACCGAACTTGACTTTATAATATAATAATATTTTTAGTTTTCCCAAAGGGGCCCCTCTCCTCCCTTATAAAAGGGCACCTCCTCCACCTCTTCCTCACACCGCATTGAGCCTTCAATATCGTCCAACCCCTGCCACTTTATCCTCTCCACTTCCCTAGAGACATCCTAGATGTCCTGGTCTTCTTCAAAGACCAATTTTATTGCCCTAAAAGGAGGTCTCAATGAAGCACTTCAAAGAAGAGGTAATGTCCATTACCGATTCTTTCATATTTATTTCTTCTTCCACTTATTCTTCATTAGTTGTTTCATTTTGAAGTAATAACATTAGTATCACTCATATAATGATATGTTATTATAAGTAAGACACAACCCTATTTCACCATCTATCAATCCTACGGAAAATTAAATCACCGCACGTGCGTACGTACGGAATACCGTCTCCACGCCGGGGTGTAATCTATTTTCCACCACCACCATACATGGATGGGTATAATGATGTAAATAATTACTATATATGATTATTGTAAAGTGATATTGATTCTGAAATAGTATACATACACTCCAATACAATTCCACGATCATGGGAACAATATCATCGCTTGTGTGTACGTACGGAATATCGTCTCCACGATGTGCTGCGATTCTTTCTACATGATCTTCATTGCATAATGATTATATAAATGAATTGAATGAATAAATATGATATATAGTGAATTAATAAAATTCTGTAAATGATGTATCAATTACCTAAAGGTAAGAATAAGAATTTATTCGACAAAACACGCATAAGAATAAAAAGTTATAAACACCCGAATAACATGTAGCAATGAAATATTACTACTATGAAGCTAAGAATATGACCATATATGATATCATAAAAATAAGAATGATTCTGGAATAATTCAATAACATTATTTAAATAATTATACAGGAGGTTCGGACACTTACGAAGCAAATCGGACATAAGGTAAGGGAAATATCACAATCTCATTTTTATCCGAGATTGTTTATACTTTGGCATTAAATGGGGTGTGTTTTTTCATCGACATCCATGTTCTCTAAATATGTAAAATTATTTACATTCACCTAAAATTGTTTAAATCCTGTTTTACCCTTCGGTGAGTTTTTATTAAATGATATGAAAGGAATCTTTTATCGTTTTTCGTACGAGGTACTTTTTTGACCTTTCCGAGAAAAGTATGAGAAGAATGTTTTTTTAACTTATACGGAATGAATGGATTTTTAAAACATTATTTCCAAGAAACTTACTTTACATGATTTCAAGTTTATTTTTAATCAACTTATTTTAGTTTAAAATTGTATTACATGTTAAGAAAGGAAAAGTGTTTTTGAAGTAGAAAGGATATTTTCCTCAAGAATGGAGTTCAAGTGTTTTATCAAAATTATATTCCATCTAAGATAATATAGGGTCTTGATTCTATCCCTATCATTACATTGATTTGATTATGCTGAGATGGAATTATTTTTATGAATTCATTTATCTTATAAGAATTTTTTATGATGTCACGATGTTTAAGAATTCCATTTTTATTACATGGGTTATGCAATGATGTATGATTTATGATTTTTATGGCACACATAAGAATGGTTTAATTATGAGATGGGTGGGACCTATATCTCCCTCTAATTCATTGGGAAAAGATTTTATATCTCATGAGATAGACATGGCTGGAACAGCAGGATAAACCAGTTCATTGAAACAAGACTCAAATGAGGAGTGAACTCGGTTTAGAAATGGAATTTGTCCACTAAGATAGTCTTGGAAATGAGTTTGACTAACAAGAAATGATTCTCTATGATTATGTGTGAATGCCACAATGTTTCATGTTGATTATTGGGATTACATTTCACTACTATGATTTATACCATGTTATGAAATTATGATTTCTTTTGCATGTTACGATTTCCAAAAGTTATGTTCTTATGTATATGATATGATTGATATTTCTTTTGTTTACCCCTACTGAGCATTTGAGCTCACCCTTTTGTATGTTTTCATTCCCCAGGTCAGGAAGATGTTTTTTAAGTAAGATATGCAAAAAGAGACTATAGATATGATGACATAAATGGGAGACAATGTAGACGCTTTATGAACCAGTTGTTTATGTTTCCCAGTTTCTAAAGACACTATACCTATAAGGTCATTTCCTGGTTTTGTAATATGTTTTAATAAGTGTGCTTCAATTCTTAATTAATAACAATGTATGTAAAGTATGGGTCGTTATAGTTGGTATCAGAGGAAAGGTATAGTCAACCTTTGGAAACTAGGATGTGAAAGCCTTAGTAAGAACCCTAAGGATAATTCTAAGCATAGAACACAATCTTAGTGTTTTATAAATGACCATGAATAACCTAGGATATGATCTTAAGTGTGAAAATTTATTCTTGATTATGTGGTTTTCCTATTATAATTAGTGTGGCTCACACTATTATTCTTGGTTTTAGTCAATGGCTGGAACCCGAAGGAACCGTGTTAATGTGGATTGTGACGGGAAATGCAATGATTGTCCCCCTGAGCTACCAAACATTATGGGAACTGGAATTAATAATCTTGTATCCATGCTCACAAAACTTTCTCATGATATGAATCATGAAGGACTTCCAAACGAGAAAAGGAAGGAGCAACATTCTGTTGAATCCTTCATGAGGCAGTATCCACCTTCATTCCGCGGGTGTACAGATCCATTAGTTGCTGAAAAATGGATTAGTTCTACTAAAAAGATATTTTCAGTTCTTCAATGTTCTGAACATGATAAAGTCATCAAGCAGTGTATCGTTTGGAAGGTGATGCTGATCAATGGTGGAATCTTATCAAGAATATGAGACAAAGGGATGAAATTGAGTCCATTGAATGGGACGAGTTCAAGAACATATTTTTCAATAAGTACTTCCATCGTATTCTCTGAACAAAGATGGAGAAAGAGTTTCTTGAACTGAAGCAAAAGGATGATAAATCTGTTGGTACCTATGAAGCAAATTTTACAGGACTTGCATGGTACACTTCTGGTATTATTATCCAACCGGAGATTAATATCGATCAATTCTTTAGTGGATTAAAACCATGTCTTCGAAGGGCGTTATCCATAAGGGACTTCAATAGCTACGAGGAAATCATTCGATGTGCTGTCAAAGTCGAGATGGATATTTGAGTAACCCATCTGTCATATGGGTTTGATAAGAAGAGGAAAATGGAATTCAATGGAAAATCTAAAGAGCACACTGAAAAGAAGATGAGTTTTCACTTATGGTCAATGTGTGGAATGAAACATGGAGGGAGTTGTCTTAAAGGGACAAGTAAATGTTTCAAATGTGGAAAGGAAGGTCATCATGCATTTGGATGCCGCAATGATGGGAAGAAGATGTATAATGATGAAAACAAAGTAAGGGATACACAGAATGAACCTACTACACATCAATGTTTCAAGTGAAATGAGATGGGGAATTATTCCAATCAATGCCCAAATCCAAGGGTTGATGATGATGGTCAACGTCAACAAACTCTTTAGGCTAAAGAGAAAGGAAAGTCACATGAAATTTCTATTAGCAATGTGGATTACGATAACGATGTGGTGAAAGGTACACTTACCATCCACTCTAAAGTAGAAAATGTTTTATTTGATTCTAGATCCACCCACTCCTTTATTTCTGAAGAATTTTCTAAGGATATCACTATATTACCTCAACAGTTAGATGATGAGTTAGCTATGACAACCACTAATGTCACAACAGTCGCATCAAAAGTTTATAATTCTTCTCTGATCTTTGTATGTGAGAAAGTTCTTCCTAAAAATCTTGTGATCCTTCCTATAGTGGAATTTGATGTGATTCTTGGCATGGATTGGCTTTCGTTATGTGGAGATCATATCAATTGCCGACGAAGGGATGTCACATTTCATATACCAGATCAATCTATGATCGTCTATCGATGCAAGGATGAACATAACCTTCAAGTGGAAATTTCATCCATCTTATGGGTCTTGATTCCACTAAATGAATGTTATTTATCTCAAATGGTTGGTGAGAAACTCATGATTAAGAATATGCCCATTGTACGGGAGTTCGACGATGTCATTCCAGAGGAATTACCGGGTCTCCCACCGAATCGTGAAGTTGAGTTTTCAATAGAACTCGTACTGGATGCTTTGCCTATTTCAATGAAACCTTATAGAATGGCCCCAATTGAGTTGCAGGAATTGAAGATGAAACTCCAAGAGAATCTTGATAAGGGGTTCATACGCCCTAGTGTGTCACCTTGGAGAGAACATGTTCAGTTTGTTACGAAGAAAGATGGATCAATGAGACTCTGTATTGATTATCGAGAACTTAACAAGATCACTATCAAGAACAAATATCCTCTCCCGCACATTGATGACATACTTGACCAACTACGCGGAGCTCAATACATTTCCAATATTGATCTTCTTTCAGGGTATCATCAATTAAGGGTCAAAAGGTAGTATATACCAATGATGGCTTTCCGTACAAGGTATGGACACTATGAATTTATAGTGATGCCATTTGGTCTTACTAAATCCCCTGATATCTTCATGGATCCAATGAATAGAGTCTTTAGAGACTATTTTGATCAGTTTGTGGTAGTCTTTATAGACGGTATTCTTGTCTATTCAAAGAGCATGGATGAACATGAAGATCACTTGAGAATTATATTGAAGGCCCTGAGAAAGGAGAAGCTTTATTCCGAATTTACCAAGTGTAAATTTTGGCTTCAAAAAGTTTCATTTTTGGGTCACATAATCTCAAAAGTGGGGATATCTATTGATCCAGCAAAAATAGAGGTTATCGAAAGATGGTCGAGACCAACAACAGTAACTACGATCCGATGTTTTCTTGGTTTGGTAGGATATTATTGACGTTTTGTGAAAGATTTTTCATGATTATATAATCCACTCACCAAGTGGACTTGGAAAGGAGTTATGTTTGTTTGGACGGAGGAATGTGAAGAGAATTTCAAAGAGTTGAAATGAAGGATATTCAGTGCACCTGTACTCACACTTCCTTGTAGTGGAGAAAGGTTTGTGATCTATAGTGATGCATCCCAGAAGGGACTAGGATGTGTTCTAATGCAAAATGATTTGCTGATAGCTTATGCCTCAGGATAGTTGAAAATATATGAGCAAAATTACCCAACTCATGATTTGGAGTTAGCCGTGGTAATATTTGCACTAAAGATTAAGAGGCATTATCTTTATGGAGAAAGGTGTGACATTTATACTTATCATAAAAGTTTAAAGTATATTTTCACACAAAAGGAGCTGAAAATGCGCCAAAGAATATGGTTGGAGCTGATTAAGGATTACGACTGCTCAATCCATTACCACCCTGGGAAAGCAAACAAGGTGGCAGATGCATTAAGTCAACAAGACCATGCCAGTTTATCCATGATGAGGATCACAAAAGATCCAATATTTATTGATTTACAAAGGATGGATCTTGGAATTATAATGGAAGGGGGAAAATCGTTTCTTTCTCAAATGAATGTTCAACCATATATACAGGTGAAGATTAAAGAGGCATAGAAAGAAGATGTAGAGTTACAAAAAAGGTGAGAAATGTTCCTGAATTCATCCTTGATTGTGATGGGATAGTAATGTTTGGGAATCGGGTTTGTTTTCATCCCATCCCTGAATTAAAGAATGAGCTGCAAGATGAGGCTCATAGTTCTTCATTCTCTATTCATCAGGGAAGCACGAAGATGTATAGGGACCTGAATGAGTACTTCTGTTGGGATGGCATGAAAAGAGATGTTGCTGAATATGTCTCTCGATGCTTGGTTTGTCAACAAGTTAATTCTAAGAGACAGAAGTCTAATGGGATGTTACAACCATTACCCATACCTGAATGGAAATGGGAAAACATCACTATGGACTTTGTCACAGGATATCCTAAAAAATTCAAGGGAAATAATGCTATCTGGGTCATAGTTGATCATCTTACAAAGTCTGCACACTTCATTGCTATTAGAGAGGATTTATCTCTGGATCAGCTTGCCAGGATATATGTAAAGGAAGTGGTAAGATTGCATGGAGTACCACTTTCTATTATATCTGATCGGGATTCGAGATTTACCTCGATGTTCTGGTGAAGTCTTCAGCATACTTTGGATACAGAGTTGAGTTTTAGCACTGCTTATCATCCTCAGAAAGATGGTCAGTCTAAGAATACAATTCAAACTCAAGAAGATATGTTGAGAGCATTCTCTATGGATTTCAAAGGTGGTTGGGATCAACACCTACCTTTGGTGGAATTTTATTATAATAATATCTTTCACTCCAGTATTCAGATGGCTCCTTATGAAGCTCTCTATGGAATGAAATGTAGGACTCTAACTTCCTGGGATGTTGTTGGGGAAAGAAAGCTATTAGGACCTGATCTCGTTGATGAAATGGCAGAAATGGTCAGATCTATTCAACAACACATAAGAGCAGCTCAGAGATGACAGAAAAGTTATGCCGACAATTGAAGAAAAGACCTAGAGTTTGAAGTGGGTGATAAAGTGTTCTTACGAATATCTCCCTGGAAGAGGGTCATGAGATTTGGAAAGAAGGGGAAGTTGAGCCCTAGATATATCGGTCCTTTCGAAATATTGGATCATGTTGGGAAGGTAGCATACCGATTGGCGCTTCCACCGAATCACTCTCATGTTCACGATGTATCCCTTGTATCTCTCCTAAGAAAGTACATACCTGATCCTTCACATGTACTCAGCTCAAAAGTTGTACCGCTGGAGCAAGATCTTTCTTATGAAGAACAACCGATAGAGATTCTGGATCGCAGCAAAAAAGTCCTACAAAATAAGACCACTCGATTGTTGAACGTTTTATGGAGGAACCACCAATTAGAAGAAGAAAATGGGAGCTTGAGGATATGATGAGGGAGAGGTATCCTCATCAGTTTGTTACAAAGTGACGAATTTTGAGGGCGAAATTCATTTTAAGGGGGGTAGAATGTAACACCCGAGACTTTTATTTTATATAAATCATCAAATTAATATTTTTCTATACAACACTTGCTTGACTTTCTTTACACGATATCACGACCTTCCTCGATAGCTTGCGTCGTACGCAATACCGAGTTTCACTAAACAACGATATACTATTAAAATATTATTAAAACGAGCCATTATGAATATTAATAACCACTTTTTGAAATTTTATAAATTTTATTTTTCAAAATGTACTTCATTTTTGGATTCGAAATATCTAAATTAGCTTAGGGTAAAATTTTGGTATTTTTCTGAAAAATTTCAATTTTTGATGAATAGTGAAACCACTAAGTGGTAGTTAAAAAAAACTGAATTTTTCATAAAACATAATTTTAACGCTTATGTGAGTGGAATTTAATAAATCCGAGAGACACGGTTGATGTCAGTATGTAAAATGTGGTTCAAAGTGATGAAAATTATTTTTGGTGAATACTAACTTTTTTACTTTTATTTAGCACGGTTAAAAGTAAATTGGGTAATTAAGGGTAAAAATGATATTATTATTATCTTAACACATGTCCTAATACTATTGGATAAGTGTAATTCAACCGAAAACAAATATAGAAATAATATATGACCATTTAGGCCCACTTGGATTAGATTAGGACATTTATTATTAATTTATTTAAAGAAGGGTTAAAATAGTTAAAATCAAAGTTAAATAATTAAATCATTTTTAATAAAAAGTTATACATAAGATAAATTCGACTATAAATATTCATTAGAAAGCTAAAAATATTTCCTACATAATGATATTTTATTTGTAATTTTTAGACTTTATATAATTTAATTTATTTATGACACAATGATGATACAGTAATTATCTTATTAATGAAAGATTGACATAATTGATGTTATAAATACCCAAATAATTATAATTTGAGACTTTTTAGGAAGTACACTAATTTTAATTGTTAATATGACATGTTAGTATTGATTTAATTAGCTTTTCTCGAAAACTTCATTCTGTTATGATTTTCACAAAAATAAATTACTAAATAGTGTCAAAATTGACATAAAATAGTTTTTAAAAAATATATTATATTAGTAATTGTTATTTTATTCCTAAAAATCTATGGTTCGACCAAATGACTTAGATAATGTTATATATATTAATATAAATCAACTTGGTGTTCTTTTGGCTTCTTATTGTAAGTTTATTAACCTTATAGTAAAAGAACACAAGAAGACATGGTGAATGTAAAATTATTTAACTAAATGTTAAATCTAAATGATATGGTTAAAATTGGAACCTAAACTTGTATAAATTATATTTTAAGAGAGGATTTCGACCCATCCCCACCTTATCTTCGAATTATATCAATTTGGATATATTTAAAACCGAACATGACTTTATAATAAAATAATATTTTTAGTTTTTCCAAAGGAGCCCCTCTCCTCCCTTATAAAAGGGTACCTCCTCCCCCTCTTCCTCACACCACATTGAGCCTTCAAGCTCAGCCAACCCCTGCCACATTCTCCTCTCCACTTCCCTAGAGACATCCTAGAGGTCCTGTTCTTCTTCAAAAACAAATTTTAGTGCCCAAAAAGGAGGTCTCAAAGAAGCACTTCAAAGAAGAGGTAATGTCCGTTACCGATTCTTTCATCTTTATTTCTTCTTCCACTTCTTCTTCTTTAGTTGTTTCATTAGGAAGTAATAAAATCAGTATCACTAATATAATTATATGTTATTATAAGAGTTAAACAACCCTATTTCACCATCTATCCATCCTACGAAAAATGAAATCACCACGCGTGCGTACGTACGGAATACCGTCTCCACGCCGTGGTGTAATCTATTTTCCACCACCAACTTACATGGACGGGTATAATGATGTAAATAATTACTATATATTATAATTTTAAAGTGATATTGATTCTGAAATAGTATACATACACCCCAATACAATTCCATGATCATTGGAATGATATCATCGCTCGTGTGTACGTACGGAATACCGCCTCCACGATGTGATGCGATTTGTTATACATGATCTTCATTACATAATGATTATATAAATGAATTTAATGAATAAATATTATATATAGTACATTAATACTATTCTGGAAATGTTGTATCTATAACCTAAAGAGAATAATATGAATATATTCGACAAAACAAGCATAAGAACAAAAAGTTTTAAACACCCGAATAACAAGTAGCAATGAAATATTACAACTAAGAAGCTAAGAATATGATAATATATTATATCATAAAAATAACTATGATTCTGGAATTAGTCAATAACATTATTTAAATCATTATACAGGAGGTTCGGACACTTACGAAGCAAATCAGACCTAAGTTAAGGGAAATATCACAATCTCATTTTTATCCGAGATTGTTTATACTTTGGCATTTACTGGGGTGTATTTTATCATCCACATACATGTTTCCTCAATATGTAATATTATATCCATTCACCTAAAATTGTCTAAATCATATTTTACTCTTCGGTGAGTTTTTAGTAAAAGATATGAATAGAATCTTTTGTCGTTTTCCATATGAGGTACTTTTTTGACCTTTTCGACAAAAGTACAAGAAGAATGTTTTTTTAACTTATACGGCATGAATGGATTTTCAAAAAATTATTTCCAAGAATAATTCTTTACAAGTTTTCAAATTTATTTTTAATCAACTTCTTTTAGGTTAAAATTGTATGACATGTTAAGAAAAGAAAAAAAAATTCAAGTAGAAAGGATATTTTTTTCAAGAATGGAGTTCAAGTGTTTTATCAAAATTATTTTCCATCTAAGATAATATAGGGTTCTGATTCTATCCCTATCATTACATTGATTTGATTATGTTATGATGGAATTATTTTTATGAATTCATTTATCTTATATGAATTGTTTTATGATGTCACGATGGTTAAGAATTCCATTTTTATTACATGGGTTATGCAATGATGTATGATTTATGATTTTTGTGGCACACATAAGAATGGATTCATTATGAGATGAGTGGGACCTATATCTACCTCCAATTCATTGGGTAATGATTTTATATCTCATTAGATAGACATGGATGGAATGGTAGGTTAAACCGGTTCAGTGAAACAAGACTGAAACGAGGTGTGAACTTGGTTCAGAAATGGACTTTGTCCACTAAGATAGCCTTGGAAATGAGTCTTGACTAAAATGAAATGAATATATATGATTATTTGTGAGTGACACAATGTTTCATGTTGATTATTGGGATTACATTTCACTACTATTATTTATCCCATGTTATGAAATTATGATTTCTTTTGCAGGTTAATATTTCTAAAAGTTATGTTCTTATGTATATGATGTGATTAATATTTCTTTTGTTTACCCTTACTGAGCTTTTGAGCTCACCCTTTTTTATGTTTTCTTTCCTCAAGTCAGGAAGAAGTTTATTATGTAAGATATGTCAAAAGGGACTATAGATATGATGAAATAAATGGGAGACAATGTAGACACTTTATGAACCAGTTGTTTATGTTTCCCAGTTTCTAAAGACACTATACCTATATGGTCCATTCCGGGTTTTGTTATATGTTGTAATAAGTGTGCTTCATTTCTGAAGTAATAACAATGTATGTAAAGTATGGGTCGTTATAGTTACATCCTTGAACTATAAATATATGGCCATTCTTGCGTAACGCTTCCAGAATTCCAACCTTCCTTCTCTATCCAAGGCAAATTATCTCTTCGTGCAAGTGACTTGTTTTCCGCTTGTTCACATTTCTATTCATTTCATGATACTACAGATGTATTTGGACTTGCACAGTGATACCTCTACGCCAAAACTTTGGCGATACAATTACACTTTCACGCTAACATGGGATATTCACGCGTTAATGTCCTAGCCAATTTTTTCACTTTTTTTACAAATTTTATGAAAAATCAACTTACTTGTGATTTAATGATTCGACCATTATACAGATTAAGTGGCCCCTAGAAGAATTGGAATGTCTAATGATCTGACCAGCTTGAGGATTGATGATATGACGGATTTTGTTGGACATGATTACTATAATATCTATAACAACACTCTCCCTTATGTGGCCATGTATTTGAAGAAGTATCATATTAATTTCCCATAATGTATTTTACCAGCCTCTGTATGGGCATTGTCATCTACAAGAAGAAACATTCTAGATGAAAAATTATATTCCCGAGATTCCACCGCACTATTACTCCACTATTTCGCTTATGTATTGCATTAAAATAAGCAACAATGTTTTGAACTTTAAAATTTTTCCTCTCTACCATTTCCGTGCTGATATGAAAATTGAAAACCAATGGGCTGATATGTTTTCTGCTGCTGGTTGGTGGGGAGATGACTAACATGACATTAGAACAATATCATAAAGGATTTCTCTCACCAAATGGATATTTACTTCCAATTATCTATTCTCAAATCCATGTATCCATCTCCTATGTCTGTTGGACAAAAACCAAGTCACTGTTTTATCAGTATAAAATATTCTCAAACCGCACTCAAGAACATTTTTTTACAATTGTTCCAAGAAGAGATAGTATCACTACATATCTTATTATATCAACTTTAATAAATGAAATCCAGGTGGATATTGATGAAGCTTGGGATGTCATAAATAAAATGAAGAGTTATGTTAAAATCATCTTGTAATCCTTGGAAAAGAGAAGAGACTCCAGTCTGTGGACGTCCTTCTAACTCTTGTCCATTAATGGAAAACACTTTCATCTTCAATCATTTGTGCCTATATTATTTTTTTTCCTTCTTAAAAAATTTACCTATTACAATGGCCATTGTAATCATAGTTTGATTTTTGCTAGGATTATTAAAATAACCCTACAAAATTTGAATCTTTTAATTACTCAATATAACATAAATAATACAGAATGTACGTTTAGTGAGTTGGGACTTGAATTTTGTTTAGAGTTCCCTTGCCTTTTTGGGCAGTTTAAAGTCATGCACATCATACATAAAAGGCTAATGATTAAGGTTGAATAACATTGACCGAATAGATTAAAATTTACTCAATTCCTTGATTATGATTCATGATGGCGACCAGCGCGGAACGCTCCCTGGCTTCTCGATATGTCGATTAGGGTTTGCATCCTCCGTCTTCAAAATCAATGGCAGAATTTCTCGCACAAGGTCGTTTCGATTCTCATAAACTCCAGGCAGCATCAGCGCTCGTGAATCGAAAATCTTCGGATTTGAATAGAAATGAGGTCAGTTCTCATAACCGCAACTTTACTTCCTTCAAATATTCGAATGCGGGTATTCGTAGGAAAGGCACAGTAGCTCACGTCAAAGCTGATATGGACGCTATATCAGAAAGACTGTAGATGGGGGCGCACTCTATCATTGCCAGACTCATCTTGCCGAAAGGCTCTACGCCATGGAAGCTTGAACTTCTAATACAATGCTTGACGGAAGTCTGGGGTTTCGACTCCTGGAAATGTATCTCCTTAGGGAAAGGGTTTTACCACATCTTATTTCCATCCGAATACCTTAAGATGCATGCCTGGGGTCACGGCTCTATCTCCTTCAAGCCTGGAGCATTGCATATCCGAGAATGGGACAGAAGCTTTAACCCCCTAGAAATAGGAAATACGATGGTTCAGACTTGGGTGAAGGTATTTGGTCTAAATTGGATCCTTTGGCACCCTCGCATTCTATATGATATTGCTCTAGCAATGGGATTTTCAATCAAATTGGACAAGGAAATGGAAGCTGCCAGGTATGGACACTATGCCAGGTTCTTAGTTGAAATTGATCTTTGTTCTACCTTAATTGATAAGGTCTTTCTCTCTACTGATGTTGATGAATTGGAACTGAAAATTGAATATGAAAACCTCCCCAAGTTTTGCTCAGACTGTAAGACTATAGGTCATGAGTCTTCAAATTGTAGAAGATCAATTGTTTGCGCTTCCTGTGCTAAACGTGGGCATGATATGCATTCCTGCTTCAAAAAATCACTTCACCAGAAGACCAATAGCTCTGGTTTAACTACACAGACTGCTGGTTTTAATGGGGATGTCTTGATTTCTGTTAATACTGCTCAGACGATGTCTGTTCCTTATGTCCAATGTGATCTTGACAATAATCAAAAGAAGGTTGTTTTACCTCCGCCTATTGCTATGCATAATACTCTGGCAGATAACACAGCAGATCATTTTGTGGATCCCCCTTTTGTGCATGATCAACCTCAGTTGATCACTGGCCAGCATGGCACTCGGTCTTGGGCTGATATTGTTGAGCACGGGGGGAATGGTGAGACTCATGTTGCCAAGGACCTCACTCAGGATCCGGAAAAGGTGGGGCTCACTGTTTCCCAAACCCCCCTGCCCAAGGTTCAAGATGATTCTTTTTTGGTGAAAGTAGTTTCTTCCTCCTCTGACACACATTCTTGTGATGATAAAAAAGCTGGAAAAATGCCTTTGTATCCAACTTCTGATCCCACTGTGGCTGTTCCTCCTGGATTTGATATGTTTCCCTCAAAAGAATTCCAACTTTCTGAGGGGGATATTAGGGCTTCATCACCCACGTTTCCCTCACCTGGCAAGGATGATAGGCAGACCTCTTCTCATGAGCATGTGAGAAATTCTAATTTTCCATGTAGTGTTGCAGGTCAGTTAGAGGCTGTAGTTGTTGACCCTCCTCGGAAAGAGGTGGAAACCATGATTATGCACCCACTAAAGCTGCTGGAAAATCAGCAGACACCTTCTGACTTGAGTGGGTGTTTTAAAACCTGTGAAGCTACTGCTTCACCTGGATTTTTTGAAAAGGCTGATTCTGCTTCTCTTTCTCTGGCTCCATCAATCTCTGAACCTTTTGTAGTGGCTGTTGAAGACTCAATCACTCCGACTAATGAAGTGGTGGAAAACACCTCGGTCACTCCAGCGGGGAAGGTGAGTAACACCTTGAAAGAATCATCTCTTATCTCTACTCTGGATGTGCAGGAGACAGAACAGAAAACAGATAAACCAAGAAAAGGTCACCAAACAGATGGAGATGATGAAGGTACTTCGCAACAAGTCAGAACCAGAAGTCAAAAAAGGGTAGGAAAGGAGGCCTTGAAGATGAGGGAGGAGGTGCAAGCTGACAGCTCGGATGAAGATGTAGAATCGTTGCTACAGCAAGCCAAGGAGCTTGAAAGCCACTTTACGAGAGGAAGAGGTCTAAGGCATATCAGTACCAAAACATGGAACGAATGGAGAGAGAAAGAAAGATTAATTGCTGACAAGATAAGGAAAAAGATTGGTTCACCGGGACAGGGAACTTGATGTATTATCCTTCATGTTGACTTCAGTGTTCTCCTTTGATTTTCTTTTAATATAATATTTTGGGGCCTAGCCCCACCTTTCAGAAAAAAAACTCAATTCCTTGATTATTTATTTGAAAACATATTACCACATTCATGTATGGATTAAAACATGTAAAACATGAATTAAGAATTTTTAAATCTGCTGAATGAAATGATAAAAGGACTTGAAGGCCTTAGAAGAAGTATTTCCTATGAGAGAAGTTACCACTATTTAACAAACCCTTTAGGGGGATGAATTATGCAGGGCCACATAAGGGCATTGGCTGCATAGTCAAATAATAGCATCTTTTAGCTGAAAGGTCGATTATTTAGACAACTTATACAAAGCCACCTAAGGGCACGTGCTGCATGGTCAGGAAAAAGAACTCCCAGAAATTTTAATTTTCTATTTCTAAAAAGCTTGTGAACGTTTATGGTGATTCAAAATTTTCAAAGCATAGATTCTACTGTATGGAGAGAGGTACTTGAATTTTGAGAGGATATCTCCAATCAAGATGGTCAAATAATTGGATGAATGCCCGTCCTTCAAAGGTTTGACACAAATATAGTGAAGGGAGATATAAACCATAGACTTAAATACTTATAGATCATGAAAAAGAGTGTGTGGAAAATATGTTAAGGATGGCTATTTTTGTGGATCCATACATATTTTCATTAAGAAAACTATGGAAAAGAGGTTTTCTTCTTACGAATGAAGTTACCATTGTTTAAAAAACCCATTAGGTTGTTGAATTATGAAAGGACACCTAAGGGAATTGGGTACATAGTCAAACAATAGCATCTTTCTACTGCCAGGTCTGTTATGTAGACTGTTTATACAAGGCCTCCTAAGGGCACATTCTGCATAGTAAGGAAAAAGAACACTCAGGTATCATACATTTTGTGACCAGAATTTGAGAAAAGGGGTATGGAGATACAGAAGAATTTATGGTTAGGGGTATGACACCTCAAAATGAGAATTTTTCAATACATGTAGAGATACACGGACCAATTCTAACCATAATAATGTTGTGGTTGGGTCCTAAATTGTGGTACATAACATCACTATGTATCCATAAGGAGGGGAATAAATACATACATAGTTCATGAAATAAAGTTTAACATCATGTGGGAGGAGAGTGTAGGAGATCTTAGTTTAGGGTATTAGAGATCAGACCATAATAATGAATACAGAGTGTGTGTTTTATAAACCTGATGTGAATTAAGACCAGGGGTTTCATACCACATTCATGTTTTCATAGGGGGACTTTTTAGCCAAGGTACTAAATGTGGAATTTGGGATTAGGCCCAAAGACTTTGGGATGGATTCTAGGGATGCTCGAACATTCCGAAGTATCCTATAAGGATGGGAATCAAGCGGCACATAGTTCTTAAATTACCCTATATACAGATTTAGTTCGTATATATGAAGGGTCAAAGGGGACTTTAGTGCAAAGATGGTTTGACCCAAGATTAAAGGATCATGTATTTACATGTATGCATTTTTTCTATTTAATATTACATGATTGGAGATCAATATAGATAATGATTCCCTCTCAAGTGAGGGTGCCAAAAAATGATGATGTTTATTGTCATACAGGACAAATGTGAGAATAGTTTAACATCATATAGAAAGGACCATGGTGAACCAATATAAAAAATATTGGTTCTGAGGGAGGTTTCACGAATCAACATCATATGAGACTGAGGTTAACCGATGTGAAGAGACTGGTTTTGGGCTTGGACATTGGGAGGGTTCCTACATACCCAACCTAGAAGGCAAGGATAAATGTCTGCGTAGTTCAATTGAAAAATGAATTGGTGATAGAGTTTCTCTTGAGAAAAATAACCTAGAAAATTGTGTTGGGACTTACGCATGGTTAGCATCCCAGAGAGGGTTTTATGGTTGATGTTTACTCTAAGATCAAATGAGTCATACTCGGTGTGAGAAATAAGAGGTAGAAACAACCTAATGATGCATAGTTTAATTTCATGATGGACATATAAGGGACTAGACACATTTTAACGTCATGTTGGACAATGGAGGGACTATGCAGTTTAATTTCATGTAGTAAGGACAACACATTTTAACATCATGCTGGTTGAAAAGGGGAATAATATAGTTTAACATCAAGTTGGACGACATAGTTTAACGTCATGTTGGACGAAAGGGTGTTGTACAGTTTAGCGTCATGTAGATAGGATGTATTAGGGACTTTTTCACAGTTTAACATCATGTGGGACAAAGAGATGCATAGTTTAACATCATATAGCTAGGACGCTGGTTACGTAGTTTATGGTCTTGCTGGATGTGAGGGACTTTTGTACAGTTTAACATCATTTATCTAGGATGTCAAAGTTTAACGTCATGTTGGGCATCACAGTTTAGTGTCATGTTGGATGTCAAATTTTAACATCATGTTGGACGTCAGAGTTTAATGTCATGTTGGACGTCACCGTTTAATGTCATGTCGGTTGTAAGGGTATTTTTGTTACACAAAATAATTCTTCAAAAATCTTGTGTTGGTTTTAGTTGTGATGATTTCTCCATCCATTGAGATTAAATAATATGTTCTATTAGAGTAGACCTTATTTATTGAGTAAGGTCCTTCCCACTTTGGCTCAAGCTTGGGAGGTGTCATTCTAGGTATGCTTGGATTTCTGAGAACCAATACCAATTCTCCTTGAATGAATGAATGAAGATGTTCTTTTTTGTTGAAATATCATGCTTTTCGATTCTAATATACTTCCAAGTGATGCAGGGTGCACAATATTTTCTCATCTAATCATTCCAATTAATCCAATCACTTTTGAGATTTTTCATCTGTAGTTGACTAATCAAAAATGGATACTCTAAGAAAAGGTAATTAAACATAAATGGTCAAGACTGCTTCTGTTTCACATACCAATGAATATGGATTTGACCATGTAGTAGTGCAGGTGGTGGTTTGATAATCTCATAAAGAGTGAAAAAGATTATCATAACATGATTTATTATCTTTATCCACCATCGTTTGGAGTATGTTTGAAAGAGTCTTATTGATGAATTCTATATGGATATTGACAACTGCATGATACAGATATGAAAGGTTGGATTTGATGTTGTATTCTTGATACAACTTCCATAGATCGGACGAACAGAAGATGGTGCCATTTTCAATCAATATGGTATGAGGTACCCCAAATCTGGTAATGATGTTAGACTTTATGAAGCTAACAATTCTATTAGAAATAACTTCTTTGAGAGGTATTGCCTCTGCCCATTTGGAAAAGAAGTCATTAGTAGTAAGAATATACTTAAACTACATGGATGTAACTGATGGTTTAGGGCCTACTATATCCATTTCCCACGTTGCAAATGGCCTTGAGTATTTAGCTGTATGAAGAAACTCAGGGGATTAATGAATGGAGTTGGCACATACTTGGAAAGAATGAAAATTCTTAATTAAATAAACACAATCTTGTATCATTGAAGGAAAAAAGTATCCAAGACTTCAAATTTGATCAAATAGTCTATGTCCAGACTGGTGGGCACCACACACTCCTGTATGTACTTATTTCCTGAGATCCATTGTCTTTTCACCATCAATACATCTGAATTGAACACTATAAAAACATCTTTTGTAGAGAATTTCTTATATGTGATCAGGGTTATCATAGAGAGTAAAATTGAGCACACATCGCCAGATTTTTTCTTTCCGGTCACTATCTGGTTGATGTGTACCATTTTAAAGGTATTCCCAAATAGGTGTCATCCATTATGTAGTATGACCATATGGTTTAGAAATGGGAATATTCTCATTGATTTCCCCTGTTCTGGTTTGAACATAAGGTGAAATTCTACGGCGGTGGGCAATACTGATGAATTTTTTGTCCCAATTAGGATCTTCAAGATTTGTCGCTATATTAGCCAGTGCATCAGCTTGGGAATTTTTTGATCGCAGGACATAAAAAAATATCAACACAGAAGGAAATTCCACCATTAACTCTCTGCCATAATCATACAAATGGACTAACTCTTCTTTTATGATGGAATAATCCCCATTTTCTTGTTTCATTACAAGGTCTTAATCACCTTTCACCTTTATGTGATTCATATCTGCCTGAAGCGCCAACTCCAATCCTGCGATGATAGCTTGATATCAAGATTCATTATTTGCACTGCCTTCCCACAATATGAAGGAACAGGTTAGCACTACCTTTTCCAGAGAAATGAGCACAATTCCTAACCAAACATTTTTGATTTTGGATCGTTCTTTTTCTTCCCTGTTGGACTACTAGAAGCACCATCAAAGTACATTTCCAAAGTCTGATAATTATCATGAATAAAAAAGACTTCCTCATTAGGATGTTCAATATCTAAAGATGTATCTTCTACTGAAGGGTTCTCAGCAAGGAAATCAGCGAAAGAATTTCCCTTTGTTTCCTTTTAAGACACATACTGGATATCAAATTGTTACAAAAATAACTACCCACCTGCCAGACGTCCGATGAGCATTTGACGACTAAGGTTGAATTTGAGCGGGTTATTAGGAGATAAAAATTGGACCTCATGATGTTGCAGGTAGTGTATCAATTTATAAACTACAATGATTAATGCTAGGAAGCAATTTTCAATAGTTGAATATCGGGTGTTTGCTTCAGTCATAGTCCGACTGAGATAGTAAAGGTTGTTTTCATTCCCATCAACATTCTTTTGCGAAAGGAAGGCACCCGATGATTGCTCAAAAACTATCACATAAATAATAAATGTTCTTCCATCAATAGGAGGCATTAATATCGGTGTACTCAAGAGATAATTAATGAAAATATTGAATGCTTCTAGACATTCTTTAATCCACTAGTAAGTGACTCCCTTCTTCATCAATATGGTGAAGAATAAACTTTTTCCTGCCAAATTGGAGATGAAATGTCGAATATAGGCATACTATCCTTGAAGTTGTCTCAATTCCATAAAATTTTTAAGAGGTGACATACCAAGGATTGACATTGTCTTCTCTGGATCGACTTTGACACCACAATGGCATACCACAATGCCGAGAAATTTTCACGAGGTTACCCCAAAAGCACATTTTAAGTGGTTCATCTTCAAATTGTATTGTCAATGTTTGTGGAATATGATTTCCAAATCAGCCATGTGAATAGAACATTGTCTATATTAAACCACCAAATCATCCACATAACATTCAACAAACATCCCTGAAAAGGGATTGATGATACGATGCATGGCATGCTAATATTATGCGCCTGCATTCTTCCATAAAAAGGGCATTACCCGATAGAAAAAAAACACCATGAGGGGCTCTAAAGGCTATAGATTATTCATCGTCTAGAGCCATTCAGATTTGATTATACTCAGAATATCCATCCATGAAGGAAAGTGCTTCATAGCCAGCTGCTGCCTCAATTAAGTGTTCTGTGATCGGAATTGGAAAATCAACCTTAGGACAATGCCGATTTAGATCTATGAAATCAATGCATACTCTAAATTTTCAATTATTCTTTTTCACAGGGACAATATGAGCCAACATTTTGGGTTATTAAAAGTCTCTGATGAAGTTTTCATTGATAATATTATCCACTTCATCATCAATTTTGGAATCATAATTTGGGTGTGTTCTTTTTGCAGCATTCATGAATCCCTAATGTTCTTCTGGAAAACCCAAATGATGAGTAGCAACATCGGGATCAAGCCCTGTCATTTTTGTATAGATTCAAGAAAATATAGCTCGACATTGCTTTATAAATGAAATATACATTTCTTTCTCTGAGTTCATCCCTAGTTGCAGAGATACCCTTTTCAAAAGCTGTAGGAGCATCTCCAAGATCTTCCTCTTCTTCTTTAAGACCAGTTATTTATTCCATGTCTACATGCATAGTAGATGAGGACAATAAATTCTAATAATCAAGAGATATTTTAAAATTTAAACATCTTTAAGAAGAGGCTACCATTTCTGACCCTATTGATGATGAAGGGTCTTCCTTGGGTAATAATGAGGAGATTATGGATTGAGAATCAACATCATCATTCATCAGTTACATTGCTATAACATCTTCTGGCCTGGTTGATGAAGTTAGAATTGCTGGATTTCAGTGGATGAAATGAAGACATCTCCATATGATATTTCATCATTGCTTTGGGAATCATCAATTTTAGTCATGATGTCTGGCTTGATTGTGATAATTGACATTATGGAAGATTCCATAAGGGGATTTGGATTTGGGTATATCCTGTAAATTTGAAAGATAGCAACACATAATCTATACCCATATATATGAATGGTTTTACTGGATTATTTTCCAAACCATATGGAGCATTAAATTTGGTACCCTCCCTTGTTGTGGATTTCACCTTACCCAACATGTGATATTATTACGCCTGAATTTATTGAGATTCACATGTTTTGAATGGGGCTTTATCACCATACAATGTCCCAATTTTACATTGAAACAATATTTGAGACATTGATGGTTTGATGAAGGGATATCCTCATGTTGATGTAGAAAAGGTCATCCAAGAAAAATTTTGAAGGAAGTGTCATGAAGGACAACAATGGAATTTGAATTGGATACAAGATCTCCAAACTGAGTTCTATGTGTGATCTCACCTAGAGGTTCTTGTTCATTTTTATTATATCCTTGCAGCATCAAAGTAGAAGGAGATAAATAAGATTCAGTGAGTCCCCATCAAAGAAGTGTACGAATGGGGATAAGGTTGACTCCTGAACCATTATCAATGAATGGTATTCAAATGTATATATCATTTACCTTTCTAGAAAAATACAAAGGTATAATATGTCCATGCACAACATCATCTTCATCTTCATCTGTAAATGATATCACTGGATGTCATTCGGTAGGATCATTCTCAACATGGTAGACTTCAGCCATAGAAATTTCAGTTTCGCATTCTTGAGGACTTCACAATGCCTCAATGAGTGCCTCCCAAAGTTCCTTTGAAAGATTTAATTCATCTAGAATTGATAACATGGTTGGTACATGAGAAAAATGTTTCAAGACATCATATTTTTTATCCAAAGGCTTGTGTTTCCTAAGAAGAACAAGTGTTTTCATAGGTACCTTAGAGGTTGATGCATCAGAAGTAGATGCTTCTTGAATCAAGGAAGGAGTTGGAAATACTCTTGGATTTGGAAGATTAGACCAATTAGGTCTATTTACTTGCTGAAAGGAAGAAGGTGTATCTTCTAACCCATCATCCAAAATAACTATGCCAGGACTGAAGCTTCCATGCATAGAAGACCATTCTTGTCATTGTTGAGCTCATTGAAGGGCTCTACCACAAGTTTCTGCTTCATATATAGTTATATAAGGGTTGAAATTGGAATAGTGGCTTCTGTGATATCCACGGCTTCCTCTGTATCCCAGACCTCTGGAACTCCCTCTAATTCTTCTATTTGATACAGGTAACTCAGGTTCATCAAGATCGAAAATGTGACTGGCATAAGGATATGCTATGTGAATCATGTTAACAGAACCAATGATCATCTCTTCATCTCATGAAGACTCTGCCTGATTTTCCAGTTTAGGTCGTGCCATTTGGTGGGGTGGTTGTCGTGCCTTTGAAGTAGATGGCATAAAAACTGCCAGAGACAAAGACACCATATGCTTTAACATGATCTCATCTTCATATGACATCTATTCATTATTTTAATTATGTTGTTTCTTTTAGGATTATCCTTCTGATGAAGGGGGTTTTGTTATGGCATTCAAATCAAAATAAACAATTGGTTTCTTGAATTGTGTTTGTAAAATGGAAAGAGTTTTGTTGATCATTTTTCTAACCATCCAGTGATCATATTTCTGTGCATTTTTTATTTTGACTTCCTTCCACTATCCTTCTTCCTCTAGATCTATTGTAGTAACACATGCTACCTGAGATGAAGAACCTTTCTATTTGAATTGTAACAGTTCTTCCATTTTTATATGAGGTCTTTAAAGACAAAACACTCTTGAATGGGATGCCCCAACATCTAATGAAATGGGAAATAGTTGGGAAGGTCTTAATCTAGTTCATTTTTCAGGTTTTTTGGGCCTTGGAAATCAAACGAAATTATTTTCCAGAGTTGTAATGATGTAACTAGGAACTAGTTCATTTCATAAAGAGTAAAAATTGCACATTAACACCTCAAAATGATTCCATGTTTGATCTCTCTGATCATCTTGAAGAAAAAGCCTCTGTAGTTGAGGCTCAGGAGGTGGATCACTTCGATAAGATGAAGGTTTTGATGTAGAAGTAGGTTCATGTTCTTCTTTAAGTGTAACTGTAGAGGTACTTGCTCTGCCAATTACCCTTCCTGGAACTAATGGAATTACATGAGTTTTATCCTTAGTCTTTGTAAGAGAGTCTTAAATCTATTGAGCAATTGTAGTATGGTCTCAGAACCCTCTTGTGTATTTCATAGAGATAAATGATGAGTGTAATTCTCCATGAAAATATGCCACACATATTGGAAAAAATTCTTCTTGAGGGAATGCTAAGCTTATGGAATATGTTAATCCCTTCCAACGAGCAATGAAATGTGAAACCCTTTCATTACCCTTTGATTACAATCTGTAAGATAAAAAATTGTTTTCTATGGAAATGTTGATATGAATTGTAGAAGGAATCATTGGCGGATATCATTTTATCTGGTAATTGACCGGGATTGCAAGCTTGCATACAAGACAAAAGCTGATCCTTGTAATGATTTTAAAAAACACATGAGCTTACCTACTTATTGTTGCTGAGGGGATCCCATCATTAGATCACAACGAGAAAAAAAATTTGTTATATGTTTCTCTGGGTCTCTCGAAACTTAAAATATAGGGAATGTGGTACATTAAAAATTTGTAGGGGGGGGGGGGAATTTCATCAACCCATTCAGGGTAAGATCTATTTTATGGTTGAATTTGTGCATGTTTCCCCCCTCTAGCTTCCAATAAAGATGTTTATGAATCAATGGTAGTTATTAGATTTTGAGAGACATATGGTTGTGCTTGGACCAGAGCAGGTGCAATAACTGGAACTTGGACATATGTGGTGACTGGTACTGCAACCGATTGTAGGGCTGTGGATTTTTGTTGGTCATGACCCATCAGAGGTAGTTCAGCATTCAACCTCCTTAACTACTTCATTTCTTCTTCTTTTTTTGCAAAATATTTTACTAATTTGAGTGATTGGACTTATCTTGAGAAAGGGTATGTAACCTTATTTTTTTCCTTTACCCATTTTGGTCTCCTTTCTGAGAAGCGGAAATTGATTATTTGAAGTAATACCATGATTCTGTGTAATCCTCTTATTTCGTGTACTCACACCTTCTTCATTTGTGTCTGTGTGTACAATAGCTTGATCAGGAACTTCTTCATCTAATCCCTATGAATGATCCACATGTTCTAGTGGACCGGCTAAAATGTCATTGATGGCATTTATTGATGCATAACACATTACATCCCTTCTATCAGCATTTCTGCGATACTTTCTTCAATCATGTCCTTGATGAAACATTGAATTTTGTTGATTTGATCCCTTAGGAACTTCTTGAAGAACCGTAATTTGGAGGGATTCATTTGATAATTTGGATCTTCTACCCTTTTGTAGATTATCCCTTAATTGAGAGAAGACTGACATTCTCTGAGGAAGAGATTGAGTATTTGAAAAATTGCCCAGTCTAGTGGACTGGGGCTGTTCCTGCACTTTCTGCTAAACTCCTTGAATCCTATTTGCTGATACTGAGGGATGGATTATAAGAGTCCCTAGTCAGGTAAACTGGGTTGGTTCTTGAGCTTCTACATCTTATACTTTCTTAAAAGCAATCCTAATCATGCAGACTTTAGTCCGGAAATTGGTTGGATGCATCAACCTATATCCACTCAAATCATCTGGCTCAAATAACCGCAGGATGATTTCTGACACTTCTATCACCTGATGATGCACCCTCTCTAAATGATAAGCATGTTCGATATTCTCATTTTCCTAATGAAAAATCAATTAGACAACTTTTTCTTTGTATTCCTGAATTTTTGAAGAACTATTTGAGGCATGTTCCTGATCATGACTTTGATTACAATCAATACCAATTGGTTGTGGCCAACCATGGGAAATAACATTTCATGAGACAATTTTTGGAGGGCTTTGTTTACTAGAATGTACAGTGAAATGAGTTTTCCATGAACACCCCATCCCCTGATATGAATACCAGATGGGGAATTGGAAATTAACTGACACAAATTTTTTAATGATCCACGGAATGAATGTGTAAGGGATCTCTGCTGCATTTCAGCTTTCAGATATTGAGAAACTGAGAGAGAGGACAAATTAATTTGGCGTTGTAATCCTTCAAGTATCATGACTTGATTTTCATATTCATAATAAGATAATATTTTCTCTTTCAAGTGACAAAGAGCTTTCCACATGTTGAGATAAATATCATGAATACAATCATCCATCAACATCTCTAGAATTTCATACTGAGATTCATCCAAAAGCCAAAACATGATTGACACTTTAACTTTCCCCAGTTGTTTTCTCATATTCAGCACTTCCTCTTTATCATTCAATGAAGATTCTTCTACATGATTATACCAGAGATGGTGCTTCCTTGTTTCTTCATCAGATTCAACAATATTGGTAGAAAATTCATTTTCAAACTCTATGATGAATGACCCAGGGGTGGTTTTTAGAATGAACTACACCTCAAGATATCTTCTTATTGAGATAGTATTTCACCATCTAGTGGTAACGCATCAGACATGACTGGCTTCACATTTGCAAGTGCCTCAAGAAAAGAGGGATTTCTTATTACTACATTGTAATTTGATGAATTTTCCAGGAAATGAAAATTAATACTATGGATATGAATTCTGCAGCTAAATTCATCATCATGGGGAGGACCACGATGGTGGGTTACAACAAATGATGAAACCTTTTTCTCCTTGATCTTCTAGCCACACAGATGGTTCTTGTGGCTCTCATCTGAAGATGATACTTCGAGATCGACCGATCTGTCATGAACCAAGCCTTCAAGAAGAAGTGTCTAATAAAGACCATCAGAATTAATGTTCCCACTCTTGAGAAATGAGAGAGTAGAATATTGAGTTCCAACAGATAACTATTTGAGGGCTTCAAGAACTCTAGCATCGAGCAAGGCCTTATTACAGAATGGATCTTGATTTTTTGACTATGATGAATGAGTTTTTTTCTTAATCTTACTCACTTTGGGAACCACATTTCGGAGAATGTGGTTATTATGGTCAGGTGTATGTGCCTTCTTAGGAGAAATAGTCTGGATAGACTGATTATCTCCATTCAAAGCAGGTGTATGTGCAAGACATGATTGTCCGTATGACATGGGGGAGTATGCCCCACAACCCTCTTGGACTGGAACAATGGTATGTATCTATTACAGAGTGATATGTTGAAGTGTCACTCCACTGGTAGGGACAGATTTTCATTTCATCCCCTATTATGCTATTGAAGCTGTTATAATATTCTTATAGGCATCTAGAATATGAGCAGGAATTTGCTTATGCTCTTTTGACATTGTCAAAATGTGATTGGTGACTGCAGCTGCTGGAACGGGAATATATGTCCATTCCGTGCTTATAGTATGTGTGTATTACATCCCCTGTCCTCCAATTCCTGTCAGTGAATTCTGATAGTACTCATGTGTGGGGGCAGAGAGTTGAGTCTTCTCCAAATTTGTTGTCAGAGCTTTTCAACTGACTTCTCTAGGTGCTACCAAATGAGACTTTTGGTAGGCTTGATGAATTTTGGTAGGTGTATGTGCCTCTTGTGTATTCTTTGTCATGTATGGTTGATGACATTCCTTCACTACTGGAAGACGAGACTACTGACAGAATTGCTTATTGTAAACAGGTGTATGTCCCTGCTTATCAGGTTCCACCATATTAGATTGATGAGCTTCTTTGGTTGTAGTCAGATGAGACTGCTGACTAGATGATGAGTTAAAAATAGGTGTATATGCCTGCCTATAATACTCCACTGGAAATGCCTGGCGGGATTGGCGTGTTGCTGCAAGATGAGTCGGCTGGGTAGTAACATCAGGACGGACGGGTGTATATGAATTCTCGTTGCTTGCCATCAAGTTGACATGATAGACTTCTATGAAGGGGGAAGAAGTAAGGAACTTCTCTCTGTTGACTAGATTTTGCTTATGGTAGTTCTTCTTGAATTCTTAGGTCTATGGGACCAAATCTGAACCCCTAAAGGTGATACCCTCATCATGTTGAGGGCACACTTTCCCACGAGTCTAGCGGCGATTGTTTATGGGAGCCCTTGGGAAAGTCTCCTATCTCATTGAATTAAGCCCTTGAGTGACCTTCTCATTCACCTCCCAATAATATGGGAGGGACTGGTGATTGCGTTCTAAGGATAATGACCCGAAATGGTCGGATAAGGTTGTTGGCACCACCTACTTCTTGATCACTGGGCATCGCTGTCAAGACAACCAGGGTAAATTATTGACGTGTAGGGCTTGTCGAGCAGCCTCAAGAGTCGGAATGTTACCTTTTTGACGGTATTCCTTAACCAGTGCATTTGATACGTAGTGTTGAAGATGCTGAGTATATGATGGAATCGTCAGATCTGAAGAAGATCTAGAAGGAGTAGCGGGAAATGCATTCACATGTGTGAACTTTTGAGAAGTCATTTCTATAACACAGATATATCTGAGAAATGAGTTCCTTTTTGATATAAAATACATAATCAAGATATGTTCGGCCTCTACATATTTTAGATGAGCACATATGTTATATATTGTTTTTTGTATCTCTCATTAAATTTAAATAGGGGCCTAACATATACGTAAAACATCAATTTAACTGGATTAAAGATTAATGTCAGGATCACCATTTTTTGTCCTCTGCTGAAAATAGGGATGACCTTGTTTGTTTAAGGTTAAAACATCCCAATATGTTTCTAATGGGTTTATTTGTGGAACCAAAAACATACAATGATTCTATATCGATTGGACTTAATTACCAAAGGTAGGTGTTCATTAGTTATGGACTGACGAGGATTAAGAATTTGCAATGGTCGATAGGATGGGAGGTCGGACTCATCACACCTTTTTTGGGGAATTATTGTCTACTCTGGGAAACTCTATATATATTTTTCTTATGTTAGTGAATCCTTATTAAATTACCAAGTATGAAAATGTATTTTTCTATTAGATCTGACAATGAATGATTATTATGTATGATATTTAGAAAAATCATTTATATGTACTTGAGGTTCTTCATTGATAGAGAATCATCTATATTTGTTAGAGATTTTAGTCAATGGTATCCTTCAACACATTGTATATAAATATCATGGTCATTATGATAACCATACAGGTTTTAATGCCACTAAGTAGGGCACTTGAAGTTTAATGTTGTTCAGAAGGACATGGATTATTTCAGAGTTGGGATCGTACCCACAAATGGGCTACCTATGTATCCTTTTTTAGGAACGGAATTAGAATCCATATAGTTAGAGTAATGAAGTATGAATTTTATGCATGATTGAAGGGCAACATAATGATATCATAATTACATTTGCGCTCTAAGCTCATGTGAGACATGCTCGGTGTGATAAACCAGAGGTATTAGTAAAACCTGACGATTGTGCCACAAAATATGAAATAATATGAAATAATGTTGGGTTTATGTATTTATGACATCCCAGATAGATGAGGATTGGGATTTACATTAGGGAAGAAACCAAGGAACAAGGCCCATAAAGGTATATGTGATTTTTTTTAGATTTAGATACTTAACATAGGAATTAATCCTTAAGAGGACACCCAAATAAGAGGGGATTTATGATTGGGTTTTATTCTTGATAAGTACGCCCAGATAAAGAGAAATTAAGACTGGGGATTACTCATGAAAAGGAGGCTAAGGTTAAGCGGAATTATGATGGGGGCTTACTCTTTAAAAAGAGGTCCGAGTTAAGAGTACATGAGACTTTGGGGCTTACTCTTGATAAAGAGGCCAAAATTGGGGAACATGTGGATTACTCTTAAAGAGGATTTCCATATTAAAGGAATTTGATATTTGTGCTTACATTTGAAAAGGAGTCCCAGGTTAGGGAACATGGGGCTTATTCCTAAAAAGGATGCCTAGATTAAAGATCCTCTCATCTTAAAGGATGAGGTTGAATGAATGAAATATCTAACCATAGTGACATAATTATATATAAATCACTTAGGTTTGGAGAGATGTTCCACAAAATTCCATTAAGATAAAGAACCCAACAAAGGAACCATTCCAAAAATGGCTTTGAAGGCTGAATCTCGAAGAGGAGAGGTGGATTTTCAGAAATGAGTTTAATAACCAGGATTTGCAACCAAAAAGAGGTAGGCGTGCAAGTCCTGTTAGGGCGCGCAAGTACTGGCTGTGCAAGTATACTTGTGCGACACATGTGTACTTGTTCAATGGTTAACCGATAGTGTAATACATGGGCGATACTTGGCTCATTCCCTTATTATTATCCCTAAAGGCTTCCAAAATAGTGGTAAGCATGTTTTGTTGAAGGGATAAGGTGGCACACACATGTCTTCATTTCCCATAATGGTTAGACACTTAGGCGTGCATGTGTTGATGAATTTCAACAAATATGCCATGTTACCCCTCTTTAGATCTTCCATTCTATGTATGAAATTAACTTATAAGTGTTCGAGAGACTTCATGTAGAGACTAGGGTGCTGAGAGATTAAATCTGAATTTTGGAATTTTCTGTCCACCAAATGGGGGACCCACAATTGGTATTTATAGGCTACTGATTTCCTTGGGAAAAAATAAAATAGGGCACTCATGTCACCTGTGCAGCAATATGTGGAACACAAGTATACTTGCACGACCATGATGAAACTTTCGTAGAACATTTTTAAACAAATATTTGTTCATCCTTTTGTCAATTTTTTATGTTTCTTCAAAGGATCAATCTCTTTGTGCTGAGGTATTCCCCTTCTTCAGTTGTTAGACTCTGTGACGGAAAGGAGTGTCAAAAAATTGTATCATATTTGTGTATCTTAATTACAAGTTAACATGTTGTAAATAATTTCATAACTGAAGTTATTTCTATTTTGTAATATTATATATTAGTTGTTATTAATATTCAATGATTATTTGTGTATGAATGTATCAATCTATATAAATTTATTTAAATCGTTTTTATAGTTAAAACAATAAATATAATCACTTTACTGATTCTTACATCAACATTATGACCATTGAAAAGGTTTTCATCACAATATCATTTTTATCAGGATTTTTTAGACAAGGATTTACACTGTAGAATGTCAAGTGATCGTTTTTAAATAAAAAATTTTATGTTATTCTCCTTTAGTTATTCTTGAATTCCTTCATTTAATAATAACATTTTCCACTTTTTTTAATTATAATATTTTATAAAATGTTTTTAATAGAACCCATTTTCATTTATATATTTCATCAAAAACCTATTTCCGTCCAAAACCATGTTTTCTGAATTATTTTAATTATTTATCAAATAATTTATTTGATAATTTCTTCCCATTGTTACTTTTTCCAAATTTCATTAAAGGAATATTTCATACATTTAATGATGAATTAACTTTTCAACCATGTTTACAATGAGATATGATTGTTCTTTTTACTTTCTATGACATCTTTTGATTTACCCAAAAATATTTCATTCGAAATTCCATTGTAGGTTCACAATGATTGTTAGAAGTGAAATGTTATTAAATATGAATATCAAATAAATTGAATTTTAATTTTTTTTCAATTTTAAAATGATATATCCCATAAGAAATTTTTAATAATCTATTTATTATATTTCAATTCATCAATGAAAATAAACTTTATTCATTATCTAATGGGTATATGTGTAATATATACAATCCTTATTCCTCCATGGTATATAATTTTATAATTTTTACAAATTGTTCTATTGAGATTCAGATTTGTGAATCAATTTTCTACACATTAACTTCTTCTTGAGTTATTCAAATTCTTGTAAATAGTAACCATTTAATTAACACAAAATATATAAATTATTTTTCATGAATATTTTTTATCCTATTACTATATACTATTTTTAAAAATGATTTTTACATTGACATTTATTTTATTATAATATAAAAATTTGATATATCTATATTATTTACAAAATATTCTAATTTGATATGCCACATCATTCATTAATTTAATTGATTATTTGATATACAAGAAATTATTTATATTATCAATGAATGGTGTTTCTCAAAAATTATATTTCTCGATGATGCATCAAAATGTCTCAAGTGAATTTTTCCACTTATAGTTTTATATAATTATATGAATTTTCATGAATTTATAGGATTTCATTATTATTAGAAATGATGTCCAATAATTAATAATTTCCTACATTCCTAATTTTTCAGTTATTATCAATGAAATTTTCATTATGAAAGTATCAATGGATGAATATAATTATCATTTTTCATTTAATAACATGTATTGTTCTATCATTTATAGTATCATATTCTATATTCATTAGCTGGTTACTAAATTGTAATTTTTGTATACATATTTTCCATTTCCTATTGACTACTATATATCTATTTATTTGAATGGAATTTGTGTTCAATTATTTTCCTTTCCCTATTGATTATTCCCAATATAATTTTTGATGTTGAATTTTTTTGGTGAATAATCTCTATATATTGATTTTTCATTATTGAATCATCATAGACTATATGGTAATTATCTGTTACTGAGTTCTGGTCCTCACCCTTATGTTTTTACATTCACAAGGATTTCATGATGTTCACATATGAAGATATGAACGAATATTCCAATAGGAATAATGTTATTATGTACATGAAAAAAAATATTTTCTTATCCTTTATTATTTTTTCATAGAAGACTCGTGTATGTGTTTAATTATCCAAGACTTATATACTAATAATCCCATTGTGATCTGAGTCTTGTATTTATTCCATAGTAATGGGGGTAGTAACATTCTCTAGGATCATGGGTTTGGGTTATCTATATTTGGTATCATATAATTTTTAATAGAAAACCATTGAAACTAGATTTAGGAAAATGAAAATTTTTGAACATATACCTATGGAATAATTTTTTGTTTAGTATATTAAAATTTTAGTACAAATAGTTTCTATTTTGTAACCATTTCATCTTTATTTTATTGTGTATAATGTTTATGTGATATGGTAGGGAGTGTTTGGTGAACATTCAATATGTTTTTTGGGATAAAGTATAGGCACATGGGATTCACATAGTTTTTCCAAATGTTGAGGAAATCATAGGAGGAACCATGTTAATTATATGGTTTGGACTGCAGCATCACCATGATGGCACCCGGTTAAATAGACTATGTGAGGATGATATGCATGATCCATCTTGTGGTAGTATGTAACACATGTTTAGCGCATGATTTTTCTAACCATGTGAACTAAGCATGAGAAGGGTATATGTGAGATCCTAAGAAAGTGGGTCTCACAAATTTTTTCATGTAACTCATTTTTTTTCTCATTTTCTACTCCAATTAGATATTCTTCCCCATTAATGATATGATAACCTATTCAAAGGTATTTGGAGTCAATATTGATCCATACAATGGCATTTTGAACAACAATTTTCTAGTAAGTGATGTTCTTCATTGATCTATTTACTTATTCACTTAACATAGTTTCATAGATGTCACTCGATCTGGCCAAATCTAATATTTAACTTGACTAAAAAGTTCATCGTTGTCCTTGATCATGTAATGGGAATAAATATAAATATGTATCATGGATATTATACCATGTTTCATGTGAATTTTTCAATGGTTTTATGTTTTTGTCAAAATGGATGATATGGGTGGCTTCACTAACAAATCCTATTTCTATAAATGATGGGGATTATTTTGATTTTTTTTGTGATAATTGATTGTCATTTTAAAAAATATGAATTTTATAAATTCCCCTTCAGTAATGGTATTGTAAATATTGCACATCTGGAAAATTGGTGTTCTTAATATTTTGCTTCTCTATTGGATTTTAAAATGTATATTTTATTAATTTTTTGTAATTGGATTTAATTAATATCATTTCAATAAATGGAATGGTTTTATTAGATTGAATTGGTCAGTTTGAATTCAGTTATTTAATGTTTTTAAATAAAATATTTTTTTAATTGGATGAAACGTTTGTTTTTGGATTGGATAATTGTATATTGTTGAGATTGTTTGTTTCTTAATTCCTTGAAAAGTGTGTTATTTTTTTAGAATAATTTCTTCCAACAAGTTTAAAATTTATTTATTCATGGAATCAGAAACATTCAATATTTATTTATCTAAAAGGGACATTATTTACAAAGGAATTCATTCGTTATGATTGAACTTTATGATATTAATAACATGCATTGGTTGAGAGGATGGGAGGCCTGACTCATCACACCCATGTGGATTGAATTATTTCCTAATATCGGACTCTCTTTATATATATAAGATATTTTCTTGAATCCTTCTTAATTACACATTTATATCATAGTGTTCACTTGGAATTTTCAATCACATATTAACATGCGTGAAATTTTTAATTATTTATATGTAATCGAGGATCTTCATTAATGGAGAAAACCATATGTATTAGGGGTTCTCCATCAATGATATCATGTCATATACTATATAGAGGATATTTTAATCATCATTATGATGATACTTGTTTTTATTCCACTCAATAGGGGACTATGGAATTTATTTTCATATAGGTAGATGATGGTTTGTTTTGATAGTGGGATTATAACCATAAAATGGGATACCTACATATCCTTCTAAAAAGAATACGAACCCTTGTAGTTATGTGCTACAATATGGGACACATTAAACCTTTTTAGGTAATTTAATAAAGAACTAGAAATACAATTTATTGTTAGGTGGTATGGGCATCTATGAAAAATATTCTTGATCGATGTTTTGTGTGGGGCTTATGACGATGCAGCCCATGGAACATGGAAATAATATATGTTCACAATTAATTTTTGACCATGTTGGGAATATGACCAATAGTTAACATTGTTGATTTTAATTGTTTGGTTTGAACATCAAGGATGCTTCCTACATATCTCATTTGGATGGAAATAAATGCCCTTGTTGTTAGATAAGTATCATAGGAGAGTATAGTCTTTTGAGGGAAATGATTTTGGGCTTATATCATGAAAAGGATACTTGGTGATTTTGGGTTTTAATTTTTGGATTATTCCTAATGTGGACTCGTAGATTAAGGGAATTAAAGATGAATTCATATAGAGGATATCCAATGATATCGGGCCCTGAGAAGGTTTAATAAGTATCCCAATTAAGATGGAATTCAGAGTTCTCATAGTTCAGGATTTTTATGGGGATTATACATAAGATATTCACATTGGAGGGGACATGATTGGTTAAACCCTTTTGCAAGGGCACTATTTTGAGATCATACCATCAAGCAGGCATCATATGTATTATAGTTTGAACATGAATCAATATTCTTGTAGTTCAAGACTGGGGTAGTGAAAATGTTTCAATCATGGAAAATATCTAAGCCCACGTGGGTCATGCTCGGTGTGAGAAATAAGAGAATTTAAATAATACCACAAAGGCACCCAAATTTTTTGTACTCCGTTGGTGGAAGAGTTCGTGCCTATGGCGGTGGCGGTGAGGGTGGAAAAGTTCGAGTCAGCATGGAAGAGGGAAACATGATGAGCATTCCCTCTGTTCACATTACACTAGAAAAGTTTCCAATGCAAGGAATGAGTTAAGGTTAAGGAAGTATAGAGTAGAAAGACTATAACCTTCAAAAGAATGTTAGGGGATGATACCAGGATGGATTCCTTGAAATTGACCTTGGTCGGGGAGGAAAAATTTACTTCTACATGCCTGGAAAAGAATGTGAGACATGTTCCTTCCGATCCAAGGACATAAGGTAATGGGATTTAGTGAAGTAAAGGGGAGGACAAAACCTAAACCATAATCTTCCAACTAGGAAATTACAAACACTATTCCTGGGAGAATGGTCTATGTGATTTTGGATATTCAAACCCACACACATTCCATGAATCCTAAACCATTGTGAAAAAATTTGGGAAATCTCTAACTATGTATTTCCAAATGCAAATATGATTCACACTGATGTTCCTTTCCCCATGAATTGTTATCTCAGGAGGTTTTCGTGGAGGCTTTATTATAGTCTCTCTTAGATAATGGAATAAAGGAATGATATACCCATCCATGAGTGGCCTCAATGTGGGTACATAATTTAATATGTAAGACATATACACAACTCTTCTGTGTAGGTAATATTTATAGGTGTCCCATGTAGGTACCCCGTGTGGGTACACCACATTACTATACTGCATAGGTGTGCCACATATGTGTTTCTAATGACTAAAAAAATGATACACTAAGGGGATCCAAGCCTATATATGATTCATAGTTTGAAATACATTCAATGAAAACTTATCCCATATAATTATATCTTCTATCATGTTTTTAGAGATCAACCTAACATAATACTAGGGATCTCGATGATAGATATATACAATGGGAGCTTCAGGAATTCATTCATATTTTTTAGTCTTTGAAATGGGAATTCCAAGGTTCATATTTATAGGATAATATGAGTCTGGTTGAGGTCAACATGTCGGTGGTTGTCCACCAAGGAGTCCCTTCACGCAGGTCTACCGCGCGGGGATATAGAATGTATATTGTCGTGCAGGTATGACCCACAGGTATTCCACGCCAGTCGTCCGAACAGGTCGGCCCCGTAGGACTTTTGAAACATTTTCATTCCATTATACTCATCAAAAATTTTCTTTGGAATTTCAAATATATTTGGCTATCATAATTTTCATTTTTTGTATTGAGAAGAAGTGTCAAACCCCCCCCCCCCCCACAAGATTGTATTTGATTAGAAATAGGGTTGAATGTTGAGGTAAAATTGAAAGGAAATTACTATGGTTTAATTGTTTAACCATGAAGGTGCCTCGTAGAGATTCATTACATAGGTATGTTGCATATATTTTTCATTCATTAATGTGGCTAAGCAATATTTATGGTAATAAATAGGTTAGATCCATTTCAAATTTCTTCACCTGGGATTCCAATTTTTTTGGCACTCGTTGCGTAGCTCATTCATCTAGCCTCAACCCATTTTCCACTTGTGTAGTCTCCTGAAAATTTTCTCAAGGTAAAAATACATTATCAATTGATCTATATGAATGTATTTCATTGAAGGAGTTGTGCTAGGACCCCTATAGAATGAACTATATGACAAAACATGTCGAAAGACTTGCGCGAATAGTTTTTTTAGACAAAATTTTGAATTCCTTTTTGTTGAAATTTGATTTTTGGTATGTTTAAATTACAACATAAAAGGGGGAGAGTTGGAAATTATTTTGAAGGAAATATGTCAGTTGATAAACACTACCCAAGATGCAACAGATCAAAAAAATGAATTGATGAAGATCCTTAGACCAGGTTGTTATGACGTTGTTTAAAGTAATCTTCCTAGACTATATAAGATTTTAATTCTATATCAATTTGAATACCCAAAAAATACATTCTTTAACCCTTTTCGGCATTGTATTTTACAAGATTCCCATTTTCGATATTTTAAAAAGTACATCCCAATGAATTGGATTCTTCAATACTCTAATTTTCACCGCATGAATATTACTGTGCGGGGTATGCAAGTTAATGAGGGAACATTAACTATTGGTTGTAGTCTGTCATCATAGTGGTTAAAATCGTAATATAAATGTTCATGTTGTAGAGCCAAGGACACATTGATATGATTTAACCTTTTGGTCTTCTCAAACAGATGAGTCTAACGGTTCGAAGGAGGACTAGGATCCTTGGTTTACCTAAGGAGTTAAAAATGAATTGATGTGGGTGCTTTGGGTATGTAAGACTTTTGAAGAATTCATGAAATAGTTATTAGATGTTAATATAATGAATCTATTAGGATGGGAAAACATATGGTTATAATAACAATTTAATTTCTAAATTCTTGTGCTTGTTGAGTCCTCAAACGAATTCTCTCCATTTGACGAATGAGGATGTTGTCATCAGTTTGAGGGATATCAACAAAATAGATGGGGATGCCATTACCGGGGACATTTATTACGAGTTTATTCTACCTATTACAAAATGGGTTGATGTTACCAGAACACCACCATTGGCTCATTAAGAATTAAAAATAGCAATGAAATTACCCAAAGACAGTAATGATATTCACACCAGAGTATGGAATGGAGACTTTTTTTAACCAATAATACAGAATGTTTCCATTTTAGGATGCCCTAGTATTTTTCCTTCTGTATATAATTAGGTAATTTCAAGCAAAATTTTTCCTATATTAAAGACATGTATCTTTAAGAGATGGGTCTCTAATATAAAATCTGATAATGAGAATATGATACACATATCAACATACCTTTCCATGTGGCTGATCATTTGCACACTTCTTGTTCTTGTGTCTAGAGGCGGTGTATGGCAAGAGACTTTTTTAATCACACTGAAATTTGTAGAAGTAATTTATATTGGGTTAGAAACTCCTATATTTGAGGGAATTTACTATTCCCTTTTGTATTTACACAATGGGAAGGTTCCATTTAGAATAATATGGCCATTCCTTGAGATTTGGCACTGGATTGCACAAATTTTAAATCATACTCATTATAGAATTCAGTTAGAGTCCCCAACCATTGATTCACTACATTATTAAATAATGTTACTAATATTCAGCATCTAATGATGGGACATGATGTAGTCCTAAGGGTGTTGATTTCATCCGGATAATTAAGCTACTTTTCTTTTGGAAACCCACAAATGTAAACATTTATTATTTATTGTAAAGAACACAATTATGAGAAAATGTAATATATAATGTTATTTAGGGATAATTTATTATCGACAATGATTGATGATGAAATTTTCTATGAGGAAAACGTCTCCTTTAAGTTTTCTTATAATGTTTATATATCTTCAACAATCAAAAAATATTCCACCCAAGTATGATTGACGTGATAAACACCCATTGATTGAGATACAATTATGGATTCAAATGTCTCTAGACACATCCTACAATTTAATTATGTTACCTCCATAATATTAATCAATTGGATGGGATGTTAGATATGACAAATCTTCAGTTTCATTAGTCTCTCATGGGGATTTTAGAAAAGGAATATATCCAGTGTCAGTTAACGAAATTTTTGTGTGTAGAAAACATGGTATGTTGTCTAATTCCAATGATTATGCTAAATTTTCAGAGGTTTCAGTCCCATTAAACAATATTCACAGGAGGGATACCATGAAATCTAGTGCTATAGACGAAATACCTCTGGCACTAAGAAGATCTTGCCACCACCATCATAAAGATATTTTTATTCCATATGTTTACCTTTCAAATGAAGAAGGAATGCTAGAAGAGTTTCACTAGTCAGAAGGTATTGAACTTTCTCCACAACCAACCATTCTAGGATAATAATATGTGAAACATTTTTCGGTTCACTTTTCGGAGAGCATGACTCATGAACTAAGTGATGAATTGGAATTCCTAAAATATGTCATTCAAATCCAAATGTGGGTCACAATAATGAACCTCATGATTGCAACCTGGATAATAACCTAGCTGATGTACATTAGTATATTACAATGCTGGAGGATTTTATATATCCAACTAATGAAAAAATATCATCCTCTAAACGAGTATCTGATACGATGGACTTAATAATAAACTGAGTTCTATTTACTAACCCTGATGGTGTGTGGGATATTTATGTTTATATGGAGAATGTATTTTCCTTTTATATTGTCTCAATTCTACATTTCCATTCACCACCATTAATATTGATTAAAAGTATTTAATATCTTGAATTTTGGGATGAAAGCATTGGATAGGTTCATGGAACACCAATGTATGAGCCTACATGTTATCCCATTGATGCATCAGATGATCCTTACAGGTCTCCATAATGTTCCCCAAGAGAGAGAATCATGAATGGGGTAATGGAGATAGATATTCCTTATCCATTACCTTGGGTTTTTCCTACCATGAGTAGTGTTTCAAATTCTCCACATTCTTTTAAAAATAATCTCAAGAAAACAATGACATTTGTTTGATGTGTTTACCAATAGATTAAGTATTTATACTATCCTAATGGAATTATAAATTTCTTAATACAGATTGGTAAACACATTTATCCTCTTACGTGATATATATATCTCTAAAATCTCATGATATTAAGAGCTAATGCTTCATGACCATAGATATAAACACTAGGAGAATCCCAGGTTCATATTGGTGGATCTTCGACCTTAAAAGATGATACATTAAATGAATCATATATACCTGCTTTTGGATCTATTGAGATAGATGAAATCCATGGTAATATAAAATACATTTCCCTTGAATATTAAATTATTTTCTAATATTCATCTTTTCAACATTACTTATATCATTTGCCTTTTCTAATGGATCATGCCTTCATCAATTCTAATATTTAAATTGCTCCAAGATGAAGGAATGATGACCCAAGGATTTATGAAGTAAATAATTATGTTTACCAAAACCTGAAATTGTCGGATGAAGTGGTAACAATTAAAGAACTAATGGTAAGTAAAGTCATTGTAGCCAATTTGGACAACAATCATCATTTTTTGGATACCATAAATGGTTAGGATGATATTACATTCCAAGATAGAGACACTAAAATAATGGATTCCATTAATCCAAATATGTATATTCTAGTCTTTTTATAGGAGTTTGGGGATTTTCATGAGGAATTTCAAGAACGTAAGTCCTCATTCATTCATTTTCCATGCATAACTATTCTTATTTTACATTATATTTCACATAAAAGTTCACATTATGTTCTTTTGTCAACAGAAAATGTTGTAATGGCTCTTCAGGAATAGGGAATTCCACTCTATGCATCTTCTGGTGAAGTGGGAGAAATACCAACTAAGGACCCACATTTAGAGACATTATAGAGCTTTAATTATGTAAACTGATCAAGCTCAGAATAATTCCCCTTCTCAAGAAACATATTCTCAAATATCTGAAGATGAAAATACTTGGGATGAATCCAATCAGGCGACCAACTTATTTTTGGGTAAATATTATCGGCTATTTGTATCATACTATGATTCCCCGATTTTTGTGAAACTGACAATGATATTAATTTATCATCTAGGGATATCAACTACCACAGTGATATCAGAAGGAAATGACTCTGCGTCGGCTCAGTTATCAGTATATGCTGAATAT
Organism: Viscum album; assembly: GCA_963277665.1. Taxonomy (NCBI): domain Eukaryota; kingdom Viridiplantae; phylum Streptophyta; class Magnoliopsida; order Santalales; family Viscaceae; genus Viscum; species Viscum album. The sequence goes on along the minus strand of OY728147.1, from coordinate 474,651,763 downwards.
TCTACTATTCTAAGAAAACCAGAACAAGTCAACTCTTTAAGTGATCAATTTCTAGAGTACATTTTACCCCATGATAGTGACTCATAATCATACATAGATATGAAATATGCTCTTAGAATGGAACATAATTTGACCTGGTGATATATATAGAGCACAATTGTTGAGAAGCCTTTAGAATTGATGGTGTCTCATTTCAAAATACTCTAAGCACTATTTTTCATATTGGGATTAGATGGATTTAATTATTGACCATTATATAATGCAGTGATAGTGAAAATTCTCCGATGGGAGTGGGAAATTATTCTTTGGGGAGATTTTGAATAGGGTAAATGGGTAATTAATATTGAGACCTTCCAAGCTACAATATATGAGGCCGATACCGAACATAAGTCGAAGTTGATCAAAATAAGATACCAATTTAAGAATCCAATAATGATTTGTTATATGTTGAAAAGAATCTATATAATATTCATAAGAAAATAAAGCAATTTAACCAAACACTCAGAGAACCCCATTTGGAGGGTATAACCACAATTTCAACTTCTAAAATATCACTTCATCAAGCCAAGGATGCAATAATTTCTTAGTTGTCTCAACATCAACAGATGGTGGATATGGATCATTAGGCTATTCAATATATTTGGATTCATTATGAGTGATTATTTTAACAAGTTATAGAGATAATACTTTTTGTGGATATACCTATGATTTCATATGAATGGATGAAATTTTTTCTCCAATCATATATGTCTTTATTCTTGCTTTTCATGATTTCAATATTAAAGGTAATGATGATGATGAAGACATTTTAACATCAAACATTTATCTCAGAAAATCAGGATTACAATGAAAAGGATGGGGGTTCTCCTAATTTTCATATTAAGCTAATGCGCCTAATGAGAATTGTTTTATTATTACTAGTGTTATATAGAAAACCCCACTAACATTGTATATTTTGACTATTTATTTCTTAATATTACCTGAAGCATACAAAAATTTATTTTTAGTGCACTGGGACTCAAATTTTTTCCTGAGTTCCATTTGTGAGTTTCAAATCTAGGGAGTACCGCATCTCTAGTTTTTGGCAGTTTAGTGTCATGCATGATGGAAAATAAAGGGCTTGTATTTTTGGTTGATAATCATTGACCATATATTATAAAATTATATACCAATAAATTCTTAGTGGAAAATAATTTCTCTAATAATCTTTAATTATATTGAAGGGGAAAATTGAGTGATTATATTTGTGGTCACTACATATAATACTTGTATATACAAAAAATAAGTATCATCCAAGAGATATATTAGCATTATTTTATAAGCTCATTATGGGGGATGTATTATGAAATCCCAACTAGGGCATATTATGAATAGGAAAATAGTGCGCCTTTTGACTGAATGTCATGTTGTGAAAGAAAATTTTATTCATGTCCTTTAGGGGAACGTACCACATAGTTATGAAAAGGTTCTCATTGGAATTTAACATTTTACTCTTGATAGACAAGGGAAAATAATATTGGGGTGACTGAAGACCACAAAGGGTGGTTTTTCCATGGAAAGTTATTTTAATAATAAATGGTAATCTAAGCCATCATATTTCATGAATAATAAAAAAACATACAAACAAATTTTGTTTGTGATGAATGGATAAAATTTTTCATAATGGGGAGTTTCTGATATCAGGGTAAGCAGTTTTATATCATAAAGCGAGGACATTGTACCGTGCAGTTTCAATTCATGCTGTGAGGACATTGTACTATGTTTTTTTAAGTCATGCATGGAGCATATTGGGGTGCTTTAATTTTTGGTCTTTAGATTTTACCAAAGGTATGAGACTGTCCTAATTTTACGATAATTTTATTGCAAACATACAATGATGTTCATGTATGGAAGGGAATTATTGTTAACTATGATTTGGGAATTTCTAGATCCACAATATGATATGTGAAAAGGGACAAAATTATCACAATATTTATTTATTATGAACCAAATTTCTAATATTTTAAAAACTTGTTATTGGTGTTTTATAATGCAAGACCAACTAGGTCTTATGCTGCATAGTCAAACAGTAGAATCTTTTAACTGAAAGGCATGTTATATAAGAAATTTTTTTTCAATTCCACTAAGGATGAATAATGAATAGTTTAAAAAATAGATCTCATAATCTTGACATTATTTAGCTAAAATATGAACATAGGTTATGGAGGTTCATGTTTTCCAATGAAGAGATTTTTTATTTTGTAGAACGGTGAATTAATATGAAGAGGGTATTTCAAATCATGATTTCTAATGAATCGGAAGAATATCATTTCTATAATGGTTTGACCCATATGTAGGATGTTTTTTTTATAATAACTACGTCATATGACAATGACTATTCATGGAAACAACATATGACATGCGATCCTGTGATCCAAGGTTATTTCATATTGGATTGAACACATGGAGTGAAAAATGAACAAACAATGTTCATGAAGACATTCAGATTAAGATAAATATATTGGGACAAATATACATGAATGATTTCCTTAAAATAAATATTCATGTATATTGTTATCAATATTTTATGTAGACAAAAAGAAAATTTCACCAAGAAAGAAATTACAATTAGTTTAAAAACCAATTTCCTGGGTTGTATCTTTTGAGACAACTAGGGCATATGCTACATAATCAAATAGTTGTATCATTTTCCTGATAGTCTTATTTTGTATGAATCATAATCAAAGGAACCTTAGGGCACATACTACATAGTGAATTAATATATTTCATAGATATTAGATACTTTTTCCCCAAAAAATGAATGAATGATTATGAGGATCAGAAAATATTCAAGAATATGATTGTGAAATATGTAATGTGGTAAAAATCAATTCATATGAGAAATATTTGAATCAATATTGGCCTTGATTTTGGATTATTTTACATAGATCTTACTCAAATGTAAAATAAAAACTTTCATTGTTTCCTTTTAATAAATATTATGTTGTTCTTTTTAGTGTCATGCAGCTAGGACATGAAGCGATTCCGATGTAAAATTGGAATATTTTGACTAAATTAATGAATTAATCCTAGGTGTCACTCGTATCTCATATGGATGAGATTAAATCCATACGTAGTTCATTAAACATTCCCTTGGCTGGTTTAATTCTTATATAGGTAATACTGGGGTTTTTTTTATCATGGATGTGATCATGAATGGAGATCTATGAATCTATACATATCTCATGTAGATACGAATAATGAAAAAAAAATTTCTTGATCTTTAATTTCTCACCCCAATAGATTTTCTTGTGGGACATGGGGGAATTATAAACATTATTGAAGAATGATTTATATTTTAGATACAAGATGGAATGAAAATCAGCTAATGTATCTTATTAGAGCACTCTATATAGATCGGGTTCATACATAAGAGGAAGAAAAGGTAAATAAAAATATTAATTTTGTGGATGGGACCATGATAGGGAATCGAGGTGTCTCTATACATCTCATATGGATGAGAATCAAATCACACATAGTTCATGAACATATGTTCCTTAAAAAGATATGATTCAATAATATGGACAAAAGGGAATCAAGTACTACTAAAGAGTACTAATTATGTCAATGATGGTTTCACATGGAATTTCATAACATTAAAAATATAAAAGACAATAACTGTAAAATTTATTATTTTTTAATGAGGAAAAATGATGTCATACTCTTTAACATCATGTGACATGGAATAATATTGTATGCATTTTATCATTGTGCATCATTAAAGTGTATTGTTATTATGTAGTTAAAGGTCTTGAAGCTAGTGAATTGTGCGGTGCAGATTAGTGTCCTACTTCTAGTATAAAAAGTGCAGTTAAAAAAAGTATTGCTTCAGGAATCTCACATTTATTGGAGTTATAATAATCTATCTATCTATTTAAATTTGGGAATATGTTCCATTTGAGTAAACCTTATGTATGGAATATGGTCCTTCCCACATTCTTTCAAGCATTGGAGGATTCATTCCCGGTATAATGGGATACATGAGGACCAATAAAAATACACCATGAATTAATTAACTGTGGAGAAATTTTTTATTGGATGCTCACGCTATTCTATTATGATATAATTCAAAATGATAGAATGTATGGAAAATTTTTTCATCTAATTGTTCTATCTAATCAAAACATTTTTGATACATCTCATCCATATAAAACATATCACATATTGGAACTCTGAGTAAGGGAAATTGAATTTCAATGAAAAAATGGCTTATCTTCCATACACTAATGAATATGGTGTTTCCTTAGTGGCGGTTCATGTACTAGTCTGGTAAACCAATAAATAATGCAAAAGTTTACCAGGCCAAGAATAATTATCTTTATGCACCATCTACTAAAGTATATTTGATAGGGTCATATTGAAGGTTTATATCTGTCCATTGGCTGATGCATGATAGGGATATAAAAGGTTGGATTTCATAGTGTGCTCTTAATTTAACTTCATTACCTCAACAAAATAAAAATTGGTTACCTTTTCCGTCAATATATTATAAGGGACACCAAATCTTGTGATTATGTTACTTTTGAAACAACTAGCAAAGATTTTGGATCCAATTTTATTTTTAGGTAATGCCTCATCCAATTTGGATTAAATGTTACTAGTATAAAGAATATACATGATCAACTTAGTCATAGCTAGACGAGAAGGTCCTATGACGTACATGACGCATGTGAAAAATGGCCATAAGTATTTAGTTGTATGTAGAAAGTATCGGTGTCGATGAATGAATATGCAATTCACATGGCATAACTAACATTTCATTGTAAAAATTATGTGAAATCCTACATCTTTGATGGCCAAAAGTATCCATGACATAAGATTTTATCATAATGCCAATTCCCATACTAGTTAGAAACATATGCTCTGAATGTTCTTCTTTCAATAAAGATGCAGTTTCTTCTCCATCGGTACATCTGAAGATGATTTCATAAAAGCCTCATTTGTAGATGATATTCTGGTGATCTGTACTATCATGAAGGGTAAAATTGCCATTTCTTTGTCCGATGTGTTCTTTTTAAGCTCTCTCCTGTGGAAGTACTCCATTTTTTTTGGTATTCTTTGATTTTCAACATCTTTCCTATTGTATGACCATATAGATCCAAAATAGAGATATTTTCATTAATTTCCTTCATTTTATTTTGAAATAAATACAAGACCACATGATGATGGAAAATATTGATGACTCTCTTATCCCGATTTGGATCTTCCCAAGATGTAGTTCCATTATCCAGTTTGTCATCTTGGGCATTCTGTGATAGTGGGACATAATAGAATGTAAACATTGAGGGAAATTTCTCCATTAATGCTCTGATGTAATCACATAGAGGTGTTAAATATTATTTTTATGGCATATTCTACATTTATTTTTTGGATTACTATCATTGAATCACCTTTCACTTTCTCAGGGTTCACTTGTACTAGGAGTGCAAATTCTAGGCCTACTATAAGAGATCTATACTCTACTTCATTGTTGATATGGATTTTTTACAACCAGAAGGAATATGGAAACACGTTGTTTTTCTGGGGTCATATGTATGATTCCTATACCATATTTGTTGAGTTTAGAGTTTTCCATTATCTTCCTTGTTGGAATTTTGGAGGCACCATAAAACTACATATCCCATGTATAATTATTATCTTGAATTGAGAAGTCATATTCATCAAGAAGTTTAGTATCCAGTGATATATCTTCCAAAGATGGGTGTTCGACAAGGAAATTGGCCCAAGCTTGGAATTTTATTTCTTTTTGAGGTACAAACTGGATCCAATGCTATTTCACAACTATTTTCCTCCAAGCCAAACACTATATAAGCATAGGGAGACTGCAGATAACACTGAGAAAGTTATTTCAAGGCACAAATTGATTCTCATGATGTTGTAGGTAGTTCCTCAAAATCTAATTTCAAATATTAATGACAGACATCACTTCATGATACTTGAATATATAATCTCTATGTCATTTATAGTTTAACTAAGATAGTAATGGATATTTTCATTCCTAGAATCATTAAAGGGAAATAATTTTACAAAGCATATGGTTCAATAAAAGGATCTCTAAAATCAATGAATTCTCTAATTTTACCATTTTTCTTTTTCACAGGAATAATGTTGGCCTGCCGTTCTTGTTATTGAACCTTCCTGAAAAACATTTCCTTTATAATTTTATCAAAATCAGCGTCAATTTTAGAGGCACGAGTCTAGTGTGTTCTTCATGAATCATGCATTTATCCATAAAGATCTTCTGGAAAACCAAAATGATATGTGGCTACATCGGGATTAAGTCATGGAATATCATTATAATTATAATAAAATATATATATATATGTTTCTTTAGAAATTAGGTATACATATCGTTCTAATTAGAGGTGATGGTCACACTAATTAGAGTAGGGCATGTATCTTCTTCTGTACCCATATTTTTTTCTCTAGGATCATTCAATATGGTAGAGACAACTTTATCAAATGATGGGGGATCATCCCTGATATCATCCTCTTTTATCCATTACATTTCACTTCTTCTATTTCTACATTCATTATATATGATGATGAAATATTTTGAATTCAAGGGGAGGAGTCAGTATTTGGACGCCCTGATGAAGAGGCCACCATTTCTGAACCTATTTATATTGAAAGGTCTTCCTGAATAAATAAAGAAAATATTATGGGTATGGAATCAACATCCATGTCTTCCAATAGTATTTCTAAATCTTAATCTAGACTGATTTATGAAGAATATATTTGATAAAGTTCATTGGATGAAATGAATAAATATCCATATAAGATTTCAACACTTCGTGGTGAAACAACAATTTATCCCATGCTATCAGGCTCGATTAAAACAACTGACATTATGGAAGTCACCAGATGTGTCCTTAAAGTTAGGTTTATGATTTCAATTTGATATATATGAAACACATATTATATACTAAAATGTTTTAGTGGGTTTGATGGGATATTTTATAAACCATTTGGAGCAATGATTTTGGTTACCTCCATTATAATGTCATTTATTCCCTTTGTGTGATAAGATTATTCGTCAATGTATTGAGATGCACATGGATTGAATGGATACTTCTCACCATTAAATATTCCTATTTTACCATTGAAATAGTAGTTGAGAAATTGGTGGTAAGAAGAATGTATTCCTACTTGATGATGTAGTGAAGGCCTACGAAGCAGAATGTTGAAGGCTCTGTCCTCACGAATAACCCAAAAATATCAATTAGTCACAAGATCTCTGAACTGAGTTTGGAGTGTAATATTGCCAATGGGTTTTTATCATTCTTATTATTACCTTGAATCATTAATGTGTAAGGATATTAGTCAAATTCGGTGAGGTTGAATCGATGAAGTGTATGAATAAGAATGAGGTTTACTCCAAAGCCATTATCAATGAAGGAGCATCTGATGTATATGTCATTGAACCTACTAGATAGATACATGGACATGATATGTATTTTTAAAACATCATATTCATATTTATCTATAAAATATATAACTGCATTAAATTCTAAAGGATCCCTATCTATTTGTTATACCTCAGCAGAAACATATTCAGTTTCAAAATCTTGAAGACTTGACAAAGCCTCAATAAGTTCTTCTTGATGACCTTGTGACAGATTGAAGGAAACCAAAATTGACAACAAGGGCTATATTTGGGTCAATTGTTTCAAAAAATAATACTTTTTGTATAGAGGTTTTCATTTACCAACATGGAGATGCATTTTTGTGGGTACCATTGATATTGATCCTCATATAGATTTACCCTATGTTAGGGATGAATATAGAAATACTACAGGATTTAGTTAGATTATACTGACTCTGTATATCTTCATGTTGAGAGATCTATGGTGCAACATCTAATTGGTCCTCCAAAATAATCTTGTCAGGATTGAACATGTCATGTGGGGAGGAATCTCTTTATTCCTTTTATGCCTTCTGAAGGCCTCTTCCAAGAGTTTTTGCTACATATACGTTTCGAGCCGGGGATGAGTTAAATTTATGGCTTCTAGAATACCCATGTATTCTCATGTGTCCTTGACCATGGAGTCTTCCTCTAGTTCCCCAATTAGGTACATGGAACTCATGCACATTATAACGAGACTCATCATAATCATAGAGATCCATTATGTATATAATGTTTATAAAACAAAAGACTAATTATTCATCTAATTACGATTCTGCATGACAGGTCAGTTTTGATTGTGCAGCTTGGCAGGGTGGTGCCCCTGCATTTGATATAAATGGATTGAAATCTTCCATATTTAATGATAACATTTTCCTTAACATGATGTTGTCTTCTTATGACTCTTATTTGACTTTCTGATCACATCAGTTCATTATGGATTGAATTATTGAGGAATTATCTTTTGTTGAAGGTAATTTTTCTGTGGTGGGAGTGGTGGAAGACATAATGGGCGGTTTCAACTATATTTGTAGAATTTCATGAGATTAGTTGATCATTTTAATATTCATACACTCTTCATATTTGTACTCATTTTTACCAATAACTTCCTACCCATCGCCTTCTTCCTATGGATCTGTAGCAGTAGAAAATACTAATTGGGATGATGAAAATTTCAACTTCACTTGTCTAGAGTCAACCATTTTTATCAGGACGTCCATAAAAATTAAACACTCCTGAATGTGTTGCCCCGAATTTGGTGAAAGGGAAAATAATTTTTGAATATCATAATCTACTTATTTATGTTATTTCATTGTCCTTGGATAATGAACAAAATTATCATCCATAACTGATATGATGTAACCTAGAACCTATTAATTCCATAAAGAATAATCTTTGTTCATTAACTCCGTAAACATTTTTTCCTTTGATCTATTTGATCATCATGTAAAGGCGAGAAATGTTGATAATGCATGGGAGGTAGATCCCTTCGATCTGATAAAGGTTTTGATGTGGAAGTAGGTACATGTTCTTGAATGAGTGTGACTGTACAATCCACTTCATTCCATGTTCTCCTTAATATAGATGATATAATTACAAGAGATTTATCAATAGTTTCTACAATGGAATCCTCCTCCTATTGGGAAATTAAAATAAGGTCTCATACAAATCTTGTGTATTTCAAAGATATCAGTGGTGTTCATTACCCATCATGGATATTTTCCATCCAAATTTGGCAACAAATCTTCTTAAGGGAGTTCCTTATTGATAAAATATTATAATCCATTCCATCATGCAATTAAATCTGAATCTCGTTTATTTTCCAATTTTTTACAATTTTTAAGATCCAAAATGGTTTTCTTCCACAGCATTGAGTTGAATCAAATAAGAAAATTTTGATGGATATCTTCCCATCAAGTAATTAATCAAGATTATAAACATGTATTCTAGACAAATGCTAGTCCCTATAATCACTTAGTTGTAACCTGATACTTAGTGCTTCTTATTGTTGAGGAGTCCAAATCATGGGATCACAATGAGAAATGAAATGAATTATGTTTTCCTGTTGATCTCACAAACCTTTAATGATTTCAAATTTATTATTCAAAAAAATTGGTGGGGGGGATCAGACCCACCCAATCAGGGTAAGACCTCTTTTCAGGATGAACTGCTGAAAGTCATTCTTCCATATCTTCCAATTAATTTGTTTATTCCTTAATTGTGTTCATAAGAATTTGTGGAATATCCAGAAGATCTAGGACATGTACACGTACAGTATGTGATGTTTGAACTAGTGCAATGACCCAAAAAACCACTGGTGGTGGTGACGGTGGTATTTTTCTTGGATTACCCATGGTAATAGGCCTATAGAAATGTGTTTGATCATACCATGACGATGTACAAAATGTTCGGAATTAATTATGTATATATGTAGCTACAAAAAATTATTTTTCCAGATAACCTCTTATTATATGTGCAAGATGAAGATCTTCTCGGGAATATGTCAATCAGAAATGATGATTTTATGTAACATGGTATTGTGTCTTTTCAACTCTTTCATCTCCTATTCATGATGAGAAAATCATTCTTGATGTGAAGGATATTGGACTTCTCTAATGAAAAAGTGAGACATGATATTAAATTTTACTTTTTTCTAGTTAGATAACTTTCAAAGGGGTTAGAGTTGATTATTAGAATATATATCATGATATTGGGTAGGCCTATGATTTTGGGAAAGCACACATCCTTCATTTTATTTAGATTGTAATTTAATATGTATATGAACATCCTCATCTGATTCCCCTGAGCAAGAATCATCTTCTGTAGGATCTTTTATAATGGTGTTATAACATTTACAGATGCATAATTCATTAATGGTATTATGTCAGTATATTTGTATGAACATATCCTTCTGTACCTTCCATGAATTCTGCTCTCCAATATGATGAATTCATATGAACTATTTGAAAGATATTTAAACAAAGAGAATACTTGGAAAGTTCACATATATGATCTCTTTTTGGATTCATCCCTAATTGGGAGGAAATGACTTCTGTTGAGGAGGGGATAGTATATATGAACAAGCTCTCAGACCTGCCGGATGGGAATATTTCTATTGATCACCATCAAAACATCTAAAATTGTTTAATGAATTTAGAGGTATATTTAAACAAGCCCCCAGACCTGTAGGCAATGGTGTCTTTTGAACTCTTTTAGATGAGATTTGTTCATCTTCTCTACTAATTTTTTGAAATATTTTTTTGGAAATTAGATTGGTTCATTATATGACAACCATTAAAATTACATGTTTCAGAAGATCATTTTTCTATTTCATGCATTTTCACCATCATACAGATTACGACCTCAAAGAGGGGGGCCTGCTAATGATTCATCAATGATTGACGAAATTGTTTCTCAAAAACATTCTTTCTTTGGTCTTGGATCTGATGAGGTCTAGTTGAGGCCTGTTAATGAGCATATACATGATTATATATAAAATCTATTGATTATAGATTACCCATGTAATTAACACTACATGATAACACTTTTTGTGGGCTCTGTTTATTCAATACTATAGTGAAATGAAATGTTCCATGTGCACCCCATCCCCTGATAAGAACCCTAGATCGGGTATCATAAATTAACTACTGTAGATTCTTTAAGGTATTGAGGTAGGCACACTGAAGGGTTATCTGATTCATTCCAATGTTTGTAAGTTATGAAACTGGGAGAGATGTCAGGTCAAATTTCTTTTTCAACCCTTCTATTACCATTACATCATTTTGATATTAATAATATAGTAATACATTGGGTTTCGAATTATGAATATTCATCTATATGATGAGGTGGGAATGATGAATGTTATCTTCTTGCATAAATTATGAATTGTTTTATTAAGAATTTTCCAAAGGCCAGTACATTACTGATAGTTCTACATTAGCCAATTGTTTTCTCATGTTTAACATATCTTTATTATATTTTACTACATTTTTCTCAATTTAGTCTGAAAAATGTGGAGGCTTCTTGATTATTTTATTGAGAACAATGGAATATGCTTCGTTTTGTATACTGTATTGGATGATAGATGACCCAAGGAAGGTTTGGAGAATGATCATTCCATTTAAATACCTTCTGGATTAGATATTATTTCACCCTTTTAAAACAAGGCATCATACATGACTAGCCTTCTGTTGGACAATGTCTCGAGATAATATGCCATTCCAATTAATACATTGTCAATTAAAGATTTATGATGAAAATTCGATATACTACTGCGGAGATAACATTCTCTATAAATGCCCTCAGGAGGTAGTTTATTATGTTGGATTACAGAAGTGGATACATACACATGCACTTTGTTCTTATAGCCACACAGAGGGTTATTGTGGCTCTCATTTGTATATAGGATCTCTAAATTGGGAAAATTTTCCTAAAGAATTACTTCATGATGAATTTTTGGATGAATAACATCAAAATAATAGCTACTGATGCACTAATTTGGAAATGAGAGGGTTGGTTATTTGCCTGTAATATATAAGTTTCTAATGGCTTAAAGAACTCCAGCATTAAGAAGCGCTATATTGAATATTGGCTCTTGATTTTACTACTATGTTTGGAAAAAAATTTCATAGATGCTAACTTAAGCTTATTTTGGGCCACTTGATGTGAGAAGTTATTATCATGGGATGGATTATGTGCATGCCTTGGAGTGGTTATCAGATTATGCTTATTAACTTCACTTGGTAAGGGTGTATGTTCTTAATTATCACGTCCATATGTAATGGGAGAGTATGCTCCATAACCCTCCTATACTGGAATGAAGATATGTATCTACTCTGGAATGGAATACCAGTTTTTCATCCATGGTGTGGGGATAAATTTGTATGTCTATTCCCCTAATATTACTGATGTTTTTGTTATGATATGCTAACATGCTTACATTATAAGGGCACGGGTTTGTGTCTTCCATTTCACCATTTTTCTTCTTTTTTTGGTGACTTCAGTAGTTGGAAAAGGAATATATGTCGATTCTGTATCTGGAGTAGTTGAATGTGTCTTATCCTGTCCTCTATTTCTTGTCAAACTATACTAACAATACTCTTGTACGGGGGCAGAGAGTTGTGTCTACCCCAGGCGTGTCATTGGAGCTTTTTGACCGTCTTCTCTGGGCGCTTCCAAATGAGACTGTTGGCAGGATTCATGAATATTATCATGTTTATGTGCCTGATATTTGTTTTCTATCTAACATGGTTGATTTTTTTTAAATACTGGCATATAATAATGTTGTAATAATTGGTGAGTGTAAGCTATTTTATTTTCCTAATTACCATTTTTGACCACATTTGATTGGGGTGCATTCTTAAATGTAGTAAGTCAAGCCTACTAACAGTTTGATAAATTGTAAATAGGTGTATGTGTCTGTTCATAGTACTCCATTGGATTTTAATGGTGGGGTTAGTGGGTCACTTCAAGATGGGTTTTCTAGGCATCATAATTAGGACAGGCGAGTGTATGTGCCCACTCATTGTTTTCCATTAAGATAGTTTTACAGGCTTCCCCAGAGGGGAAAATCGTAATAACTTGATCCATATTGTCCGTATGTTGTCCAAGATAGTTCGTCTTGCACACATGGGACTATGGGACCTGGGCCACATTTCTATATGCATAACCCCCATCATGTTGGGGGTCCATTGTCGCATGATTCTACTGTCATCGATTGTTGGTGGGGGTCCTAATAAATGACCCACAAATCCTTCAATTGAATCCCTTAGTGACCTAATGATCCCCATACATAAATTATAAGTGGGAATGGTTGTTGTTTTCCTAGGATAATGACCCACAATAGTTTAAATGGGTTGTCGAAACTGTCTTTATCTTGACCATCGGTCATCACTGACATGATGATTGAGGGTTTTTATTAACTTAGAAATCCTATCAGGTATCCTATAAGGTTGTGATAGTTCAATGTTGATGGTACAACCTTAACAACATGTTAGAGACCCAATGTTAAAGATGATGAGGGGGTGAAGACATCATTCTTGTGGATTTGGATCCATTTTGAGGAGCGGTCGGGAAATTCAAAGGTGTCTTCTTGAAGATTTCCATTTTTTAGTAAAGGTATTTCTTATAAAAAACTGAGAATAACAACAAACTCCATTAAGGAAACATATGTTATATGGATACATGTGTGATTTATTCCTTTTTATGCAATTCCTTTATCAATTGATAGGGTCTTGATAAATGTGTATAATTATTAACATGGTAAAGGATCCACATCGGGATAACCATTTTGTGGTAGTTCCTTGCAACGTGTGTTCTATTTAAATAATCATGGCTTCATGGGAGTTTCCATTGGATTTAATCATAGAACCAGAAACATCCAACTATTTTTTATCTAAATGGGTCATGGTTTCATTGGTAGGAATTCGTTAGGTCTTAACTTTAAAATACATAAGACCAATCATTGGTTGAGAGGATGGAAGGTTAGACTCATCTCACCCTTTTGTGTGGAATTATTTTCTACTCCGGGAGACACTTTATAAATTTCAGATAATTTCATTAATTTGTATTTATTTACCAATTATAAAATAGGTTTTCCTTGTTATTTTCTATCACTTATTAACATGTCTGAAATTTAGAACCACCCATATGTATTTTAAGTCCTTCATTAATGGAGATATATGTATGTATTCATGGTCCTCCATCAATATAATCCTCTAGTATACTACAAATAGATTACTTTCATCATCATTATGATGATACTAGTGTGTAAGCCACTAAGTGGGGAACTATATTATTTATTATCTTCTAGGGAGGTGATGATTTGTTTGGATATTGGGATCATAACCATTAAAATGATAAACCTATATATCTTTGTGAAAGGAATCAAAACCATCCTAGTTAGATTCCACATAACGAGACACATTATACCTTTTATGATAATGTGATAAGGAAATAACCATACAGTCTAATGTCATGTGGTAAGGAATTATATTTGAATGGTGCTTATTCAATGTTTTGTGTGGGACATATGGTGAAGAAGCCCAAGGAACTATGAAGGAATATGGGTTCCCCATTATGATTGGAAAATGGTGGAATATGGCCTAAGGAGAACATGGTTGAATTAATGTGATGGGTTTAAACCTCATGGAGGCTTCTTAAGTATCCCATTTGGATGGTAATCACGGCCCAGTTAGTTCAATATGTCTCATAGGAGAGTAAAGTCTTTTGAGAGAATTGATTTTGGGCTTACTTCATAAATATGATGCCTTGGGGATTTGGGGGGTTTATTTTGGGGCTTATTCTTATATAGGATTCCTAGATTAAGGGAATAAGGGTTGATTTAATGAAGATTATATCCAATGAGCTTGGTTCTTAACATGTATTCCTACGTAATCCAAATTATTAGGGGATTCATAGTTATCAATGTTTATTAATTGTGTTGGTTATTATGAATAAGTGCTTCCCATTGAAGGGGACATGATTGGTATAACCCTTTTCGTAGGGGAAACATTTGAACTTAGGACATCTAGCTATCGTCCAACATATCCTGATTAAAACATGAATCAGATTTATCATAGTTCAAGACTATTTTTATATAAATGTTGTAATCAAGAAAAATCTCTTGGCTCATATGTGGAATGTATGGTGTGACAAACAAGAGGATGTAAAAAATTGAACAATGGAACCATCATTTTTCCTCCTCTAAAGGAGGAAGAGGGTGAACCTCGGATGGTAAGAGTGGAATAGGTCGAATATATCGAGGGAGAAGGTGAGGTGGCGAGCCTTTCCTCTATTCACTTTAATTTGGGCAAGTCTCCAATGCATGGAAGGAGTAAAGGTGAAAGAAGTATATATGATCAAGACTCCAGCCATCAACTTGATACGAAATGGGATAATACCATTATGGATACCCTAAAATTGATCCTAGTATGGGAGGGATACAATTATTATGTGTTCATGGAAAATTTTGTGTGAAATGTTTCTTCCATACAAAAGACCTAAGGATCTAGTTTTTAAAGACAAAAAGTGGAGGACAAAACCTAAGCAATAATCGTCCAAACCATGATCTTCCTAACATAGTTATTGGGAGAAAGTTCAATGTGACTGTGGATATTCAATCCCACACACACTCTATGAATTATAACCCCATTGTGAATAAAATGTGGGAAACCTCTTACTGGGTATATCAAAACCCAAATTAGAGACACGCTGATGTGGCTTTCACAAAGACTTGATATATCAGGGGGTTGTGGTGGAGGCATCAACATAGTCCCTCTAAGATACGAGAACCATGGAAGGAAATAAACTTCCATGAGTGTCCAAAAATATGGTATATAAGATTATATGTATGCCTTATACATATCTCTACCATGAAGGTACTCCCCATAAGCATGACACATAAGTATCCTTGCGTAGGTATGCTGCATTGTTGTACCACATAGGTGTGCCGCGTAGGCCTTAAATATAACTATAAAAATGCTTCATAAAGGAGAACCAAGCCTATTAAGCTTCAAATTGTGAAATAATATAAAAACACTCTTATCACATTAAATTAACACTTCTCTCAAGTATTTATAGAGCTACCATAGTCAATTTGTGGGATATAGTGGAAAGAGATAAGAAATGGGAGAATCCAGAAGTCCTTCAAATTTATTATCCCCTGAAATGGGGAGCCCAATGGTCATATATATAGTCCAACATGGGAGATGGTCGAGGTCAATTTGTTGGCAGTGGTCTGCTACGGAGTCCCTCTACATAGGTCTACCACGTAGGGGTACAAGAAGTACTCTTTTGCATAGGTCTACTGTGTATGTGTATCGCGCTGGTCAGTCGCATAGGTCGGCCGCTAGGGCCCTTTAAAAAATTTTCATTCCTTTTAATTCATCATAATATATCTTTTAATTTTAAAATATCTAGGGCTATCTTTATAGTATTTTCATACTATTAATTAGTGTCAACACTGATCATATTTCATTAAAGAGGCTTGGTTGAAATATTACAATGTAATCGGTGAAAGAGGAGTAATGGTGTGATTATTGTGTCTATTCACATGGAATTCAGAATGGACAAGGGTCAAGAGTCTTCACCACAATTCCTAGGATGGATATGGGACACGTCTATCCCTTTTCAAATAGTCATGTTCATTTTTGTTCAGATAACTGTCTGAAGTCTCCCTTTATTTTTGGGATGGGTAAGGTTCAGGGATTCCCCCAGCTTACAAGTTTGATGTATAGTCAGTTTTTTGGATATGTGAAATGGTTACACAAAGTATAGTGTTAAATTATATAAATTATATTTTATGTTATCTCCTTGGAAAACACATTACTATGACTTTAGTATATATTCTGATATACATTTTTTTTAGATATTCTTTTTTATAAATAGTTTTATATAAATGTGGCCTAGTATTCAATCCTATTGGAATGTATTGGGATTCATAAGGGAAATACTACTAGGTTTTATGATCACCCCTACATTAGAATGTTAGTGAATTTTCAGTTGTTTTTTTACCGAACATTAGTAGAGGTAATTTATCACACATATTTAGCACTACCTCACGAGACATGGGTTTCATTGTGATGTTAGATCATTGTGCTTGTGAAGTGTGGTGTCATGAGAGTAACGTGGGTTTTCTTATTTCAATATAAATTATTTTAATTTAACATATCATTGAATTATTTTATAGTACAATAAGGTATGGTTTTTATATCAATGAAGTTGGTGTGTTGTTTTATTTTAATCATGCATCATATAGAGGTTTCTTGATTATGATTATTTGATTATTATTTTTTATCATAATGTTCTAATAATCCCCCACATTCATTGAAACTATAATAAATTTATTACCATCCATTGGAATCTTGTGGATGTTTCCATAGGCCAATTAATGATTTTTGGTATTCTCAAGCCAATGAAAATGTGTGGTTCAATACAAATAGTATCAGCTTCTTCATTCCATTATTTACAAGTGGTATTCAATATCTTTGTTTTGGAGTTGAATTTATTCTTATATATTCCTAGGGTTAGAATAATAGAATGGAGTATGACTATTGCTACTTTAAAGAATGAATATAAAACTATATAGTTATCCATTTTATGCTAATATTCATGTTAAATATAGTTTTGTATATAAGTGTCTTGGGGACACATAATGGATCTTTTAATCTCAATGTCATGTGTTCGGCCAATGAGACGATCCTGAAATACATTGTAGAATAATGACTTCCAACCAGGATAAAATATTTCATTTTGAGACATGATTTGGTATTTTGTTCAATGGGCGAATCTTATGAAAAATATAGTTGAAATAGTTTTCAAAAGAAATACTATGAAAACAGAATTATCATTGCATTTTGAAAATGGTTTGATCGTAAAAAAGAAGGAATGAATTTTATAAAAAAAGGTTGAAAAAGAAGTTTGATATTTTTTAAAATTAATGTTTTTATAGTTTATGTGGAAATACTTTAAACTATAGTCCATTATATTAGAGGATTTGATACATACATAGTTTTTAGTTTTAATCAAAAATTGCTCCTGGTAGGTGTTATAAATACCATTTGGATTAATATGTTGGCAATTTTGTGGCACCCGAGCAATAAATTGTCACAAAGTTGGACCAAAGAATTGTGTGATATTTTCAAACCATTGAGTCATGGTTGCATCAAGATACTGTTTTTATGATATCCTTCATATCCATAAATCCACGTGTAGGAAACACAAGTGTCTTCAATAGAGGAGGTGAGAACTCTATCAATATTAGAAAGATTAAGAGGGGAATCTATTTTATAGAATAAGGAAAACAACAAAATCAGAAAATAGGATAAAATAACCTTCTTCCAAGACCTATGAACAATCTTGGATGATTTCAGTTTGGTTTGATGAGTCACATTTTAATATAGTGAACATCACAACTGAGTGAATTTCCACAATTGCAGAAAAATAGGGCATCTGCAACACTATTGAGGCATTTCACCAATGACAGGTGACCGAATCACTTCTAAGACATCACAATCCTTGTATGATTCAATGGAATAAGGGAGATCTCATTATGTAAATATAGATCATAGAGAAATAATGACGAATTTATATGGTGATGAGAAGGTGATTATGGATGATCTGGTTGACCATCAATGGCAAGAGGTACTATTTTATGAATTATACCATTATAATTTTTTTGTTAATATTACATCACATTCCTTCATTTATATTCTTCCTATTGATTTTAAATTTTCAAATCATGGAATTATTACTTACATGATAAATCCTTAATCTCTTTTTAGTGAATGATAAGGTAGATACTTCCTACAGGGAGCATGTTCTATAAGCATTTATATAGTTGGGCCAAAATGAGACATCTCAGAGTTAGATATTTATGTCCTTGATGTAATAATGGGTATGGATTGGTTTACAATGTTTAACGATATCATAGAATATTATAATAAAAACATAGATTCACAATGGTCGACAATATGGTGCATCTTATCAGAGGTTAAAGGGGTGTTAAGACAAGTTCAATATACTTTTTGGAATATCAGTATGAACAATTTCTTAAAAGGTTTTAGTTTTGAATGTATAATTTATGGAAAATATAGTGGGAAAATGTTTTATAGTATATGTGGTTCAATATACTGATGTGTTACTCAAACAATTAACAGGTTTACCACTTCTATGAGAAGTGGACATTACAATTGATCTTCTTGTGGGGATCAGTCCTACATCTCTTCAATATTATATGATAGAACAATTAGAATTAAGGGAATTATAAGTTCTTTCCTACGATATTGATCGAGAATTTTTCTTTCAACTGAGCACATCTCTGTGGGCACCGTCACCCTTGTTCTTGAAGAAATAATCTAGAACATATTAGTTCTGTATTGATTATTATAATCTTAACAATTAAAAAATAATGAATATATATCGACAACCAAAATATGATGATCAATTTGATCAATAAATGGGTTCACAATGGTTCTCTAAAATTTTATTTTTAACACACTAGCCACAATTAAGAGTTTGAATGTATGATATAATGATGCTAACACGTAGAAGTAGATATGGACACTATGAATACATACTCATCCTTTTAGGTCTTACAAACATACTAGAAGTTTTTATGAAATTGATGAATAAGATATTTTATAGATATCACGATTCAATGGTTTTGCAATTATTGGGTGACATATTTTTGTAATCAAGGAAGTAGGATGATCATGATGAAAACATGATTTTAGTGTTGGGAATATTGAGATATCCCAATATTTATTAAAACATTCAAATGTGTGGTTTTTTGATATAAGATGTATACTTTATTGACAGGTTAATATCTGAAGAAAAGTGTTTCAATAGATCTTGATAATATTAATGGTGTTATCTCATAGAAACCCCTAATTAATATATTTGAGATACGAAGTTTTCTTATTCTATCATGTTATTATTGATACATTGTGCATGACTTCTAATTACAAGGGTCACCAATGAAAAAATTTACAATGAAAAATGGTCAATTATAATCGACTGAGGATTTTCAAAAGACATTTAAATAAATAATGGTTCTTCATACATCATCACCTATCATTCTCTTGATGTAATTACAATAAAGGTATGTGTTATATTTTGATTCTTCGGGATATGGGTTGTGATGTGATCTTATAAAAATATACCATGTGGTTGTTTATGCTTCAAGAAAGGTGAGACTGTATGAGAATAATTTCCTAAAATAATATTTTCAATTCGATATTGTTTTCCATGACGTGAAGACTTGGTGGAAGTATCACTTTGTTGAGAGATTTACAATGTTTATAGATCATATGGTCTTGATTTTTTTTCTCACAAAAATAATTTAATATGAGGAAAAATATATTGATAGAGTATCAATATATGTTTGTATTTATCTTCATGTATACACCACAAAATGTAATTCGGTGGCCGATTCATTATGAAAAAATGCAGATGTGTATCTAGTGAAAGATGATTCAGATGAATGGTTACTAATTTAGGTCCTAGCCCACATGATCATCAAATGTAAAGAATGACATGATGGTGTAGTTTTATTATTAGTTTTGGTTATTCTAGATTTGGTAATGTTGGTCAGCGAAGCAGTAACATCTGATACCTATTTCCTGGTAAAGAGCTCAAAACTTAATTATGGGGAGACCATTGATGGTTTTAAACTTAATGGTATATAGTTTTTTTTAGTTTTGATAACTAATGGAAGTCCATATGGGTTGTCATAAGAAACATCTTCATTCTTACCACCAATAAATATGGGTTTTTCATATGAAAATACACAATATTTATAGGGAATAAAAGGCATTGTATTAGAGGAGAACCATGAAAAATAATGTGGGAGTGTTTGTTTTGCAAGACTTAACATGTCAGCATGTTATGGAAGAACTTTAAAGACTAGTCTTTATGTTGGATTAGTAACATATCCCAGTGTTGAAATGGGAGAAAATATAATTCTATTTTTTTAAAGGCCTCCTAGGATCAATTTAAAAAATGATTCTATGTGGGTGATAGTGAGTCCACTCACAGAATTGTCCCATTTCATCCATATTCATAAAACTCATTTGGTGGAGGACCTGTCCAATATATCTATCATTGAAGTGGTAATGAGGCATGGAAAACCTGTTTCAATATTTTTGGATAGAGATATGAGGTTTATGTCTCATTTCATGAAATCCTTAAAGATGTACCTTGGGACTAAGTTGACTATGATTATGGAACATCATACTCAAGAGGATGGGAAATCTAAAAGAATGATATTGACATTGGAGGAAATGTTGTAATATTGAGAAATGGATTTTGGGGGCTCCTGGGTGTATAAAATACCCATAGTCCAATTGTAATATAATTATAGTAATCATGAATAATTAAAAATGGATCTTTTTGATATGTTGTATGAGTTTCTTTATAATTATCTCATTTTTTATACGGAAACATAGGATAATTTAGTAGTTGGGCCTAGCATTTTACCATACAGAAACAATGAATATTTAGTTGATCATGTAAATGGATTGAGGAAACACCGAGTTGTAAAAATTAGTATGTGTATCTTTGTCAAAGACCATTTTCATTTATGCATAGTCATCATGTGTTCTTGATGAATTCTACTAGGATTGAACATCGTCAATTTGGGAAGCATGAAAATTAATCTCCCTGATACATTGGAACTTTTGAGAAACTCGAATGAGTTGGAGAGGAGGAATATAGATTGTTGTTTCAACCATGGTTCATTTTGTTAGATAACGTGTTTTACATATTTCGGCTAAAAAAGTATCAGCCACATTCAGACCATGTGATCTAATGGTATCATGTTATCCTAGAGCTAGATGCTTCGTTGGTTCACATCCCGATAGAGAATGTGGATAGAAAAGAGAAATAATTGGATGAACAACCATTAGTCTAGTGTGATGTTAATGGAAATATGGTCTGATCTAGGAAGATATTTTGGACCATGAGAAGAAAATTATAGGTTAATGGTCAGAGAACCATTATTGAAACAATGGTTTTTACAATATGAGGATGAAAATACCACTCGTGGGGATAATGAATACTACCGGCATCTGATATGTAACCCTTTAATTATCCATTTATTGTTTATAATTTTTATGGTTAATGGTTTGGAGACTTTTATCACATTCAGTAATGTTTTTTGGAGATAAAGTAGAGGTGGACGTGCTACTCATAGTTTGTCCAAACCATGATGAAATACAAGGAGATACTGGGAATTATAACATTTTTGAATAGTACATTCAGCCTGGGAAGCAAACAATTATGGAGACTATGTGGGGAGGCCATGTTAGATATTTTTTGAGGGAGTAGATAACATATGTTTATCGCGTGGTTTTTAAAACCGTTTCGACTGACCAAGCACATGGTTAGTGTGAGATCCTAAAAAAGAGGATCTTAAATTTATATGGCTCAAAATCCTTCATTTTTTCTCCTACACAACCCTGACAGTTTTTTATTACCTATTGGTGGTATGATAACCTCTAACAACAAATTTTATGTCGATCAAAATCCATTCATGGAAATTCTCTAATCTGATTTTTGTGGTATGTGTCTTTATTCATCATTCATTCAATAGTTTCTTAGATCCACTTCTCATCTTCTCTCAGTTTCATAGATATTGATGTATGTGTTTAAGTAAAACATTATTCATTACAAATAACTTTTTATTTACCCTTTATCATTATTTTTGAAGATATATATGTAGTATTTTTGGAATTCATAACCCATTTTATGAGGTTCCTTCATCAGTTTATAGTTTTCATCAAAACGGGTAATGTAGGTGGATTCACTCTTGACTCCACTAGATAGAACTCATTCAAATTCATTAAAATTTATTTTAAGATGAATTTATTTTGATTTTTCTATATTTGAGTTTATGGAAGCCCTATTTTTGATTATTTTTTAAATTGTGGAAATCTAGAAAATTGCTGTTCTCGATAATGTTCTTCAGTTATTTATTATGAATAGTTGATTTTAAAATGTAAACATTTTGGAACTGATGTAATTGGATTTAATTGATCTTTTTTCAGTAAAAGGAATGGATTTATTGAAATTAAATTATTATATAAAATTTAATTTTAATGGTTTCCCATAAAATAATGGGTTTTATAAAACCATCGAACGTTTTTGGGGCATTAGTTAATGGAATAATAGTTTTGTGTGTTCATATAGCATTAAAATGGAATAGATGAAATATTATCTTGTTTATAGATACAAGGTGGAAATGGAATGATGGTTGTGAGTTTTCATATTTCATTTGGGATGCATAAGGCTTTGGATCCTCTCGTAACATTACTAGGATGGATAAGGGTCAGGGAAAACCCCCATCAATCATTCTTGTAAATTTTGGGTCCGATAAGTGTAAGAAGTCTTCCACATCATTTTTGCGATGGATACAGGATAGGGATTCCTCCCACTTCATGGTTTCATGCATGGATGGTTTGGTTGATATGTGGAATTGTTACAAAAAATTAATATTAAATGATTTAAATGAATGTTTTTGTACTATCCGTAGAAAACTATTTACTATGATTTTGGTTTTAATTTTGATATAAACTATATTTAGATAAAAATTTATATAAATGTTGATAAAAATTATATCATAGATGCATGAGTAGATAAGTCACTGGGAAATCATACTTATTTTTATACTTTTCCCTTCTCTGTCACTTTGGTGATTTGGAGATGTTATCTTTCGAGACATGGTCAATGTAAATGTTTCACATGTTTTTAGAAATACCTCAGATACATGATCTGTTTTTAAATGTTATAGTATAGAGCTTATGTATTATGGTGAACTTTCTTTTTCTTGGATATTCTTATTGTTATCTTCATTTGTTTTATAAGATAATGGATTCTTATTTTAGTACTCATTGGAGTGGTTTTGATATGAATTAATTGGTTTGGATGTCTTGTTTTTTATCATACATCATTTAGTGGTTGTTTTGTTATGGCTTTCTGGTTAGTGGTTTATTTCATAAATGGTTTACTATCCACCACTTTCATTGAATCCATTTGAATTTTATTTCCGTACATTGGCATCTTAGAGATGTCACCTTAGTTCAAGAGATGAGTTTTTGTATTATCAATTCAATGATAATGGGAGGGTCATTAAAATAACATCCTACTATTTTGGTAAGTATGATATTGTGTTGGTATTCCTAAAAATACATATCTATCAAGAGACTACATGTGTATGCTATTTTGGAAGTGTTGTATCTTATGATAATAACTCCCAAAATGGAATTTCATGATTTACAAAATCATAGTATACTTTATGATAAGGGACCTTACTATTCACCTAGGTTGACTATCCTAGGGTATATAGTTAGAATAATTAACATTTTCATTATTATACAATACAGATGAGGGTAATATATATTTAAAATGACTTACATAGGATAAACCCTTCATATATGAATGACTTGTGGTGAAATAAAATCATTAACTATTAGCTTTCAAGATTTAAATTATATACATATTTTCAGAATATTATATTTGTTTAAGAATCATGATTCATAAAACAATTATATTAAATTATAGAAGAAAATTTGTATTCATTAAAAATAGTTTCCTAGATACCATAATGGGTTATTATTTTATGATTGAAAATGTGTTCAATGATGTAATATCCACCTTTTTCGGTTTCATGTGATGAGTATAGAACACACTTAATGAAATTTTGGAGAAATATATGAATATTACATACTTTATTAGGAAATTTATTTATTGAATAATGTGTTTACATTTTATAGATATATACTCAAATAAATAGATAACCTTCAGGGATAACTAATCAATTTGTAATTATAGTCAAATAATATTATTACAAATTATGGAAAAACATAGTACTATAAAAATATTGAAAATGTTATTTAATGATTATTTTTATTTCAAGGATTTAAATCATACTATTTGAAAAATTATATAAATATTATTTATATAAATGAATACACACAAATTGCAGGAAATCTCATTTCATATAGCAAGGTGGTAGGTATTATACCCAAGATCGAATTACCATAAGGGATTCAATCTTAACACTAGCATATGTGAAGTCATTGTTAATGTGTAATTGTTTCTGAAAAAAATTATTTAAAATAATTATTGTTGAAATAATGGTATTTTTTTATTTACATATTATTATATTATGAAATATGTTTTTTAAATTTCTTACAGACAAATTGGATAAATTTTCACTCTTTGAAAGATCTTTGGATCCACTAAAAGTATATATTAGTTCTTTGAAAATGATCTTTTTTGGGTATTAATTACATAGGGTAACTTGAAAATTTTGATAAATGATTAAACCATAACCAATAGATGAATTGAGATTATATATATCATGTACGTACATTTCCTATTATTCATAGATAGTGAAATAAATAATAATCATTTGGAAATGGCTCTTGAAAAAAATTATTCTTGAATACATTAAAATTTGTTGAATCAACTATTAAATTAGATTATTATATTTTTCCTTCATTGATGAACATAAATTTATATTAATTATTCACTTTTAAGTGTACAATTTCCTCAAAAAATCATCATAAATATTTTCACTTTTTCGCTAACACCATACCATCACTTTCCACCCATGTTCTGTTACGTAGAAACCCAGTTATATAATACCAATGTTGTGATTAATATGATAAATAAATAGGATATTTTACAATCCCATGTATAATTTTGGATTTTAAAGAAATTTATATTCAAACATCACACATTTAATTACCATAACCATTACTAAATTTCAAGGACACCGTATATTTATAGTGGAGAGAATGTAACTCTCCCAAATTAAAATGAATATCAATTTATTTAATAATGTTTATGGCATACGACACCGTGAATATATTGGAATATAATGATCCAAGAAAAATATATATAATTATTAGTATATGTGAAAAAAAATCCATAGCTTTAAAATCCTGAATCATTGGGTTTTGTTTCTTAAACGTTATAATATTTTTCTTTAAAAGAATTAGTCACACAGAAGACTGTGTTTTGCTAAAAAATACTATTACGAATATTACATAAAATGTTAATTATATCATTTCCATTAAATTTGATATTTTTAATATGAATATCTATATTTTGAATTATATGATTGAATTAATTTGAAAATAATAAATTAAAAATAAATATAAAAAACAATAAATAAAAGTAATGATTTTTAAATTATATATTTTTATGTTCCATAATAATTATTTGTGAATATACTTAATAAATTAATTTTATTAAATAATATTAATGATTTCAAAAACTATATCAAATGTTTTGGCATTATAACATTATAATTTATAAGAAATAATTCAAAAAATATCCAACATTAAAAAATGTGATATTTTTTTGAAGGAATTTTTTCTCTTATAATGAAAAAGAAGTTGCACAAATAAATATCCACATGTTAATGAATTATATTTTCAAAAAATAAAAAAATCGTTTTTAAATTTTAATTTAGAAATAATCGTAGAGTAAATTATTTATTTTTATTAGATGATTCATTTTCCTGATAAATTATCAAAATAATGGGTTTTAATGGAAAACTAACATTTCATCTAAATAACTAATACTGATAAATAATATAATAAATTGGTTTTACCATCATAATTATTAAATAATTCATAAAAATTCCAATTTATATCATTTTAATGTTTTTAAACTAAATTTTGATAAAAGCATAAAAAATATTGTAAACCATAACATTGAATTCACTCATTGACATCATGTTTGTAGGAATAATTTAAGTTAAATTCATTAACATCTGATATTTTTAATTCTAAAAAATTTATTCCATATTGAGAAGGTGAAAAATAAATATTTTCTAATATCTTAAAATTTTTATTGTTTATAATGTGTTTATGGGTAATAGTCATCATAAATTAGTGATATCTACGTAAAAAAGGGGTTCACACTGTGATTAGTTGAAAATTACATGCTGTTAAAATGACAAAATATTTATCATAATCCTAAGTTTTAGCCCTAATTTGACCATTCATTATCTTCCTTCAAGAAATGCTCAATATTGGAGGAAAATGAATAAAATGATATTTACTAATACCATATTTTTTTATGTGACACTTAATTTATGTATTTTTCTTATATAAGTATATGGGTTATGTTTGGGAAGGTTTATGGCCTTTTGAAATGTATTTGGGGTATTTATTACGGTCCCTTGTTTTTGCATGGATTTCATAAATATGTGATGCATTAATTGGAAACCATACAATGATAGGATAAGTGTTTTGGAATATTTGGAAGGCAGTTTTAAAGACGAGTGAAAAACCATAAGTGTTCTTCATTAAGGTATATGAAATACCATGTTTCTCATTTAATCGAAAAATTCGACTATAATGTCCACTATTAAAATAGTATATCGCTAAATTTTGTATCTAAAGAGTTCTCACAATTAAATGTATCATATATTATAAAAATTATCATAACTCATGATTTTGGTCTCTCAATGGTTGGAGAACCTATAACGATTGAATCAGAAGTAATCTGAAGCCTTCCCTTGGTGTGTTAATGCCAGATTCTTATAGGATGTGATAGTTTATGATTGTTCTTAATAGTTTTATTAGATTTTCATCACCCTTTATATCTTTTTTTTATATATTTAAACCCATTGTCTGCATATTTAATGTTGTGGATGTGAAATTTATTTATATTTGGTTTTTATGATTAGAGAATAGATCAATTTTGGTTCTGTGGAGATTCATCTTTGCTATGTGATTTTCTCTGTGTCATTTATTGTTTCTTCACCAACTCCCGTGGTAGGTGGATTCATTCTAAACTCCTATTCGTTGAATATATTTCCTTAGTTTTAATTTTTTTTTGATTCCTTGATTTTTGTTGTGAAATTGTGGTGCAAGCATGATATAAATACTCTATAGTGATTTTTTGTAGGTCTTGGTGAGATATCGGAATTTTGATGAAATTGTTTTGAAAAGTTATTTTGTTTATTAATTTTATAAAAATTAATATAAAATATAATATTGCTGGATATTTGAAATGGCATTTTGGATAAAGGGTTTTCAATACAATTGTTTTTTAAATGTATTCAACATTTTGGTAATGTAATGGTTTTGGGAAAACAGTGTGTGTGTTTATTTTTCATTTAAGTGGATTGGTTGAAATATGTTACACGTTGATATTTTTATGATATATATTTTTAGTTTTTTGATGTCATTTGTTTTACGCTATACCAAGATAAACATAAGCTATATGAAAAAATGAACTATCATGAGGTAGACGCAACACTATTGAGAGATTATGTCACATACAATTTAATGTTATTTTTATATAATTAATATAACACATGTATGAGTATAATTGGAAAACAACATATTATAACCAAGTCGTAATAATGATGAGTATGAATAATAAAAACTTTCTTCTCAAAAACTATTTCAATGAAAATACGTGAGTATATAAAATAAAAAAATCACACTTGATAGATTCAATTGATGAAATATATATGTAAAAAATTCAATAAATTTTTTAAAAATAAATCATATTGTTTTATTAGATATGATGTTAGAAAGAATTCAATTTTATGGATAAAAGTATTATTATTTAAAAAAATTTAGTTTTTCCTTCACACCAATTTGAAAAATAATTTTTTATTTATTTAAATATAAAATTTTTAAAAATTAAATTCTTTATTTAATTATAAATATAAAAATATATTTTGGTAAAAATTTCAATAAATTTATGAAATTTTATATTTTATATGAATAGTGAAAATACAGATTTGTATTGAAAACATTGATTTCTTTTAAATTCATTACATATTGTTAAATTATGTTTTAGATTAGTTTTACATTTTAAATAGTAATTTTTTTTTTCTTTTAGCTCTTTTTAAAAATATATTATACATTAATTTATTTCATAAATAGTTTTTATTTAAAAAAGAGCATTTTTACTGAATACTATTTTACCTTACATTTTATCCTTTTAATTTTAGAATTATTTCTAGAAAACATTGATTTGAAACATGAAATTTGGATATAAAATTTGGATTACGAATAGAATTTTTTTAAATTAGATCCCTTTTTATCAATATGAATAGTATCCATTGTAAATCTCGTTACCACCATAAAAGGTAAATTAGGTCATTTAGTTTAAAAATAATGTTTTAATACATATAAATTGACAAAATCAAATGGGAAAAAAATTATTTGATGTATTAATTTCAACCATTAATACTTAAGGATCTAAATTATTTCATTTAATAGAAACTTTTCCATGAAAGTGACATAAATAATATTGAAATAAGAGAAAGACACACGTGTCATTATCATTTCCTTTAATATCATTGTATTTTCTATATATAGAAAAATGGATGGTATCCATGAAACTAGATGGTAATAATTAACATAATAAAAATATTCCCTTAATATAGATTTATTTTGTATGTTTTTTTGTCCATTTCAGTGATATTACAGTATTTGTAATATTTTTTTTAATGATACTTTAAATATGTCACATTCATGTTTTAAGTAATGAATCATTTTTAAAATAATTTCATTTAGAAGATATATTTGACTATAAATACTCATTTAGAATCTAAAATTATTTTCATTATCATGGTAATTTATTTTTAATACTTAGTACATAAATAATTACATTAAAAGATATTAAATTGATGATTCATAAATTATATAAATAAGGAGAAATAAGTAAAATTCTATTATTTAATTGATAATATGTATTAAAAGACCCAAAAACTTATCTCAAAATTAGTTATCAAGTATATACTGACCATAATCATCCAAGGGTTAGTTGTTGACCATTTGGTGCCTTATTAAAAAGATTATGGCACTGTTATTAGTTTATTCAACATGATGTTAACCTTAACACATTCATGTTTTAATATGTATAACATTTTTAGTAGATGATATTCTAGAAAAACAATTCTAAGAAATGTATTATATTAAAAGATAATATATTTTTTTTCATCATATAATTTTATATCTAAATTTTACAATAGGTATAAGTATATTAAATAATGACACAAAAATTATGTAGTATATATTTTATTAATGGAAATAAAATCAAATTAATTTTACTCAAAATGTTAAAATAAATATAACATGACCTAATTAATATGTACAATGACTTTATAAGAAGTCATAGTCCCCATTGTGATATAATATAATATTTTTATAAATGATAATATCTTATCTTGATATCATTTAAAAATCCACAAATTTAACACTGTAAAATTTTTTACTATTGCTGTTTTGAAAAAACAATGTTTTACCAAATTATATAAAAATAATAAAATATTTAAGAATAAATAATTATTATAATTATATGATAAAAAATGAACAGATATATTAATTTATCATTAAATTTACTTCAACTAAGTAAATATTTCATCCTATTAATTTGAACATAATTATTACCCTTATTAAATAGAAATAGAATATATAATTGATAAATAAAAATGATAATTTTTAAATTGGAAAAATATCATGTTCAAAATTTAATGGTTGATGATTCTATAACACTATATCATCACATCATTTATTTTGGGATTTTTTTTTTGTTTTTGAGTGGGGTGTGATCTTCTAATTAAGTAATATTTTGAGGTTTCCAAAAGTTCCCCTCATCAAAATTGTAAAACGGAACCTCCTCCCTCATTTATTCACATTAATTTAAAAATTAAATCTTGGCCATAACCTGAAAATTTTAATTGTAAACTCCGTTATTCATATTTAATAGGTTCTGGTGTTTTCAAAGGACCAACTCTAGTACTATTAAAAGGAGAACTAGAAGCATCTCATCAAAGAACATGTAATCTCCTCAACCAATTATATAAAATTATTTTCTATCAAACATAATCATAATGAGATTTTCCATTTTAAATTATTTAATCTAGTATAAATTGTAAACTGATATGTTATTATGATTATTTAAAAACCATATTACAACTTCTATACATCTTCTGAGAAAAGAAATCAACGCGTGTGCGTATATACGACTTATTGTCTCCACACTATGGTGTAATTGGTTTTTCACCACAACATGAAATTCATGGGTATAATGATGTAATTAATTACTATATATTACTATTATAAAAAGTTATTTAATTTTATAAATATATATACCATCAAATTAGATTCAATTTCATAATTAAATAATGATTTCAATGCTCGTGCATTTTTACGGCCTACAATATCCACGATGTGATCTGATTCACTATACATGATATCAATTAAAGAATGATTATATAAATAAAAATAAATAATAAATATGATATTTTTTATTTTAATATCATTTTTAAATGATATAACTATAACCAATTAAATAAAAATGGATCTAAATTGGAAAATCATGCACAAGAAAATGATGCAGTTTATACACAAAAAATGAGTAATTATTAAATATTCTTTCAAAATGAATGATAATATGATCATATATGATTATAGAATAAGTGAATGATATCTAATAAATCATTATATAGTAGTTTAGGACACATTCGATGGATAACAAGCCTATGTTAAGGGATAATGTTTAAATCTATTTATTATTTTGCATCATTTATACTTATGTATTTACAAGGGATTATTTACCATCATTGTTCATGTTTTCCAAAGAAAATTCATAAGATGATTTACTCATCTCTTATGAACGTTTAAAGTAAATTTAACTAATTTTTAATTCTTACTACATGTTTTGGAAGGAATTTTTTTTCGTTTATAATGTGAGTTATTTTTTGACTTTAGAGGTAAAATTATTATAATAATGGTTTTCTAGCTTAAATGGAATTAATGATTTTTTACTATTTAATGAAACCTTATTTCCATGAATCATAGCATACTAGTTTTGGTGGTTATATTCAATGAAATTCATTTGTTATAAAATTTTGCATTATTTTGAGAAGAGAAAATCTTTTAAAAGAAGAAAATTTATTTTAATCAATAACTAATTTCATGGGTAATATAAAAAAATTCCATCTATGTCGAAATAATTAAATAATGTTATGTTTCTATCATTATTATTAGTATTATTTGATTGTGTTTATTGTTTAATATTATTTATGAAATCCATATGTTTTAATGGATTATGGTGGATTTATGTTTTTCAATCCCACTTTATTTCTTGTGTTCTGCTTTGATGAATGATTTATGTTTTTTTGGAACACCTCTGAATTATTTCATTATGAGATAGGTGGGAAAAATATCTCCATTAAATTAATGGGTTAAATATTTATATCTGATTTTATAGACATGACTAGATTGTAATGTCTATCTAGTTTGGTAATATAGTGCTGGAATAGAATGTAAATCTGGTACAGTAATACATGTCTCCAACAACATGTAAACCTGATTCAGTAATGGATGTTGTCTGCAATGATTGTATTGTAAATAAGCCCTGGATAATTGTTAAATTATTTTTTATGATTATTATTTTTAAATAATTACATTTGTTTATGTGAATGATATTTTCTCCTGAGTACTGTTCATTTATTATGTGTGCCTTATCAACAACAATGATTTATTTCATGACTCTAGTATTTTATATTTGTTATAAATGGTATGATTTTTAGATGATATTTTCATGGGTTTGCATTATTATTATTTTTTGATATTTTACATTTTTACCATTACATTTAATTTGAGCACATTCCATTTTATGATCATTTTCTATAGGATAAGAAAAATGGTAATAAATTGAATGTGTCATGAAGGAGTTCATGTTATGAAGGAAAATGCAATACACAATGTTGATGTTTTATGAACTACTTGTAAATGATTCCTAGTTTACAGAGAATCTAAACTAATACGGTATTTGGTAATCTACTTCTGTCATGTATTATTTGTTCCAAAATACAATGTAATGTTATTGTACATCAAGCCTGGGGTCTTTACAGTTGGTATCAGAGTGATGGTTCTTTCAACCATTATAATCTAGGATGTAGAAACATTATTGATATATCTATATGTATTTCAAAGGTTATGTATTGGGATGTCCAAATGATATGAATAATACTATCTTAAAATACAATATTTTTTTGAAAATTTTTAATATTAAAGGATTAAACATATGATATCAAATTTTTAAATAATGTAATTTATTTACCATACTTATTTTTTTAATATATAATATGTAATTCTAACATTCTTCTTTCATATCTTACTCAATAAAAAATACTATATATATCATTCTTAACCGTGAATATTTAGTTTTAGAATTTATTGTGATTATGGAATCCAATTTACTACATGAAAATCTATTAAATGGAATCATGAGGGAGGTACGAGTATTGGTTATTCTTATGAGGATTATGAAACTATAAACAGCATGTGAATGGTGTTCTATGTTCTACCATTATTTTTAACATAATGCCTAAGAAGCCTAGTCTGATTAAGGTTGTGGAACCTCAATAAATGATCCAACATTTTGGAAAGTCTAATATTATGGATAATAATTAATGGTTTACAAATGAATTTGGATGGTTTAATAATTGAATGTTTATGTTATAAATATCATGAAATATATAAGTGTATTCAATATATGATAATAATTATGTAATTGAATGGATATGTATAATTTTTCAATGTACCAAGAAAGATGATTTTAGGTCAATGTGATATACATGAAGAACACAAGATAAATATAAATATAACACTTATTATGTCCTTATAATATGATAATGTTGTTTGGAAAAAGATATTGTATTATTTGAATAAGTAAATTCTATGATTCTAGTTTGATATGAACATATTATAGAGAAGAGGGCTATGATATCCTGGATGAAGTATAATTTTTTTTTGGATTATTGAATATATAAAATATTTTTTATACCAATTAATCATTCATGTTATCAAAAATCATATATAGTACATAATATATATACCATGAATCAATATGTTACCCGATGAAGGTTTTTACAAGTTTGGAAGGTTACAAAAAAAGAAACCTCGTAATATATGGGTGAAAATTTGTATGTTGAGTGAGTGAACGTTTTTCTAATGTTTTGGAATTTTATATTTCTAAAGGACTATAATGTTCTCAATTTGTGAAACAGTTATGTTAAACTAGAGAAGTTGTTTTTTTTTTTGTAATAAATAATTACCTCAACTTAAGAGGGCTTATGCATGTTTTATTTCTTTTTCCGAATGTTTGGTTGTCATAATGATATTTGGAAGGACCAATAATTCTATTATCAAATTTCATCATCTGCAAAAACGTCAAGAATGTATAATTAAACTACATTTCATTAAATAAGGGATGATGTGGGGATTTTTCGTGGCAATACCAATAATGAAATTATTCTGAAATCAACTAAGTATTTCTTATCAAGATATTAAATATTAGGAAAATGATCTTTATTACCAAGTATTTTATTCTATTACCTTTTATCCAATTAATCATATGGTCTCTTATACAATCACATTCTTATTGGTTTTGATTGTTATGCTTCTTAGAATAATGTTCTCTATCACTCTCCATCAAAACATTACACATTGATTTTTTCCATGTCCATGTTTTCACATCCCACCCATGTTTTTCTATGTGGAAACCCATTGATGAGTTACATTGGAAAACCCTTATGTTTCTAAAATTATTTTTTAGATTAAGTTTTTTATTCAATTTTACCATGTAGGTTTCAATGAAAAAAATCATGTAATAATCATTTTATAACCTCGAGAAATTTCTAAGTAGAATTTCATTTTTTTGGGGGATAATGTTACGCTATTTAATTTTATGAGATAGTTTTTCATTTTTAGATGTATTTTATTATAAGAAACAACAAGATAAGATTAACCTATATGAAAAAATGGTGTAACATAGGTTATATGAAAAAGTATGCATAGATTATTTTACACACAATTTGAAATTAATTTTATAGAATTCATTTGACACATGTCCTAGTATATGTGATAAACAAGTTGTTATAACTAAGTCATTTCAATGGATGTGATGACTAATATTAACTTACTATGGAAAAATTATTTAAATGATGTTATGTGAGTTGATAAATTAATAAAATCACTCATCATGGATAAAATTCATGAAAAATATATGTAAAATATTCAATCTAATGTTTAAAATTCATCATATATGTTTTATAGGCAAGATGGAATATCAAAATAAATTTATTTATGAAAGACATTAGAATAAATAAATGTAGTTTTATCGGCCCAACCATTTAAAATAATGTTTTTCAAAATTTTGAAAAATAAATATTAATAATTTTTTTTATTTTAATGAAATTATAAAAAATTATAATTTTATAATTTTTGGATATTGTTCTAATATGTTTTATTTTTTGATGAAACAAGAAAAGACAGATTTTTATTGAAAACGTTACTTTCTTTGAAATTCATTACAACATAAAAATATTTTTTAATTAGTTCTTAATTTTAAACTGTTAATTATAATCAAATTATGACTTTAGAAAATGATTTCCTTGATGAATTTATTATAAAATCATTTTCCATTTTAAAAGTGGATTTTTTCTAAATAACTATTTTTTGAAATTTTACCAGTTAAATTTTAGATTTATTTATGATACTTAGGTGTTTTGAATTAAGAAAAATGGATGTAAAATTTGGATTCAGGAGTTTTAAATTTTTTATGTTGGCCTCATTAATTTTTTGACAAATATTAATAGTAACCATAGTGAATTATGTCAGCACAGTAAATGGTAAATTAGGTATTTTTTTGTTAAAAATAGAATTATAATGACTATAAAATGACCAAAAAAATTAAAAAAAATTATTTAATGATGGTAATTAAACCATTAACATATTCAGATATAAATTATATCATTTAACAAACACATATCCACCCAAAATACTAAAAATAATATAAAAATCATAGAACGGAACCAGTGTCATTTTATTTGTCTTCAGTATCTATTATGTGCCCATATATGAAAAAATGAGTCTTATCATCGAATATAAAAGGTAATTTTGAAATTAAAAATTATATTTCCCAAATATGAATTTATTTTTTATGTTTTGGGTCCATTTAAGTGTTATTTCAGAATTTATAATATTTTTTAATGAAAATTATAGAGTTCAAATTCTTATTTTAAATAATATACCTTTTTTTAAAATAAGGTTACATAGAAGATATATTCAACTATAAGTATTCATTTTAATCATAATATGTTTTCTTTTATCAAGGAAATTTATTAATATTTAATATAGAATAAATAATTCTCTTAAATAGATGATGTAGAAATTTTTTAATTGACGAAAAATATATAAAATAATTTTATTTAAATGATAATAAAAATAAAAATACTAAAAAATATCACAATATTATTGGTAGAGTAATTTACAATTTCGAGCCTAATATAAGAGGTTATGACAGTTATAATATTTTATATAAATTGATGTTAAACTATTTACATTCAAGTTTTTATAATTATCTAATTTTTAAGGGTTGATTTTTTTCGGAATATATAATAGAATAATGTATTATAATGAAAGA
Organism: Viscum album; assembly: GCA_963277665.1. Lineage (NCBI taxonomy): Eukaryota > Viridiplantae > Streptophyta > Magnoliopsida > Santalales > Viscaceae > Viscum > Viscum album. The sequence continues at coordinate 474,615,345 of OY728147.1, read as the reverse complement.
TAATATACTTATATTCATCATTTTTTGTTATTTTTATTGTTTACCCAAAAAATAAGTACATTAAATTATTACACCAAAGTGATGTAGTATTTATATTTTTAAAGGAAATATCAAACTATTGTTGTTCAAAATATTAAAATAAATATAATTTTAGATAATAAATATAACCAACGATTTTTCTAGAAGACATATAACCTTGAGGGATATAAAAAAATAATTTTTTGGATATCATATTATCTAAAAAATTTTATAACCTGGAATTTATTTGTTTCAAAATCGATACTATTGTTGTTTTGAAAAAACGATGTTTTATTAAATTATATGAAAATAATAAATAATCATATATAAATAATTATTATTATATCATCTTAAATGATCTATATCATTTATCGAATTTTTATTTTACTAGAAATATGTTTATGGTTTACACATTTAATAATAAAATTATTGTTACCCAAGTTAAAATTTATTAGAATAGCTAAGTGTTATATTAAAATGAAAATGTTGAAATTGACAAAATTACATGTCCAATATCAATTGTATGATGAGATTACAACCCAATCACATCTCATATTTTTAATTGAGACAATTTAGAGTTTTTTGAGAGGGGTTTGATTTTATTATAAATAATATTTTTGAAGTTTCAAAAAGTTCCCATCTACCCAATTATAAAAGGGAACCACCTCCCTCAAATATTTAAAGAACATTCAGCCATTGATATCATCCATAACAAAATATTTTATCTTTTAAACATCTTCATTCCACTTCATTAGGTCATTTTCATCTCAAAAGACTAACTCTAGTTCCTTTAGGAGGAGAACTAGAAGGTGCTCATCTTATAATAGGTAATCTCTTCTAATTTTTTTGAATTATATCTTCTTGTACTTACCATTAATGAGTTATTTACATAAAAATTAATTAATCCATTATCACATATATATACATATAATTTATTACCATTCTGTAACTACAATATTCCACCCTCTATCCATCCTAAAAAAACAAAATCACCACTTGTGCGTACGTACGACCTAATATCTACATGTCGTAGTGTAATACATTCTTCACCACCACAAGACATGGATGGGTATAAAGACGGAAATAATAAATATATATTATTATTATTAAATTTAGTTTGAAATGGAACTGTATATATATACCAACCACTTCAATATAATTTTGATATTAAGGGAATGATATCATCGCTCATGCGTATGTACGTCCTACCATCTCCAAGATACTATGTCATCCATTATATATAATATATATTAAATAATGAGTATAAAATTGTAATAACAAATATATATGATGTGTATAATTTAATTTTCATTTTAAAATGACATAACTATTACCTTATAAGGAGAACCAAATCATATTTGGAAAAACATGCATAAGAAAATGAGGTAGTTTATACAAAAACAATGAGTAATAATGAAATATTATTACTAAACAGGTGATAATACGATAATACATTATTCTATAATATGTAAATGACATCATTTAATTAATTATATAGTTTTTCTGACACATAAAATGGATACATGACCTATAGTAAGAAATAATTTTGAAATCTCTATATTATTCGATATTTTTTATAAGTAAATTTTTCAAGGGTTTATTTATCATCAATATATTGGTATTCAAAAAATTATTTCATAAAATGCTTTACAATTATACAATAGATTCTTAAAATCATTTTTCCATTATTTTATTTTTAATAAATGGTTTTGATGAAATCATCCTTTAATTTTCCAAACGAGTACTTTTTGACTTTACCTATAAAAGAATGTTAAGAATGATTTTTTACATATATGACATGAATGGATTTTTATGCATTCATGATGCATTATTTCCAATAATATTAAATGAGATGTTTTCCACTCTATTTTAAATGAGATTATATTATTTAAAATGGCATGGCGTTTTGGGAAAAGAAAATGTTTTTGAATTACAAATGATAATTTCTCCAAGAATTAATTTCATGAGTTATATCGAAACTATTTTCTCTCTATGATGACATTAATTAAAAGGGGTTATGATTATTTCCATATTATTAATATTATTATATTGTTTTTATGATAGAATTAAATTTTTGAAATTCATTTTATTTCTATATATTATGATGGATTGATGTTTATGAAACCCATTTTTTCTTGTGTTTTTTTAATATTAATTATTTATTTTTTTGTGTAACATGTAAGAATGAGATCATTACAAAATGGGTGAGAGCTATATATACATCTATTTTATTAGGTAACGATTTATATCCCATTATATAGATATGTTTGGAACATCAAGTAAATATGGTTTAGTAATACATGGATGTAATGAATAGTAAATCTGGTTCAATAATATAGGGAAGGAACATCAAGTAAACGCGGTTCTGTAATGGAATTTGTTATCTATAATGGTCTTGGCAATGATCAATTGAAAATAACGAAATTATTCACTATTTTTATGAATTGGCAACAATTCTATGTTTTTGGAAGATGATATATTCTCATGTCTCTTATTATTTATAGAAATTATTCATTATTAACTTCCACAATTTATTGCAAGACTCAAGATTTTTATATTTTTTATACATGTTATGAATATCAAAAGAAATTTCCATGTATTTAAATTCTAATATTTTGTATAATATTTTCCATTTTACCCTTCCTGATCATTTGATATCCACCTTTTTTATTCCTCTTTTCCCATGGATATGACTAATGGTTGTAAGTATGATGTTTCCAAAAGGAGATCATGTTTCGATGAAAAATTCTGGCAATGATGTAAATATTTTATGAGCCTGTTGTTTATATTACAGTCTTTCCAAAGACACTAAAATAATACAGTCTTTGGGTTTATCATTGAGTCATGTACGGACTATTAATAAAATTTAATATAATTTTATTATACAAAAATCATGTGGTTATTTAAAAATATGACCTTCTACTTGGTACAAATGGTGTAATGGAACATGTTATATAATTACCGTGTCGAGATATGGTAGATCGATGAGAGTCCACTCATGAGTATGGATCTGTCACAATTATGAATCAATGTTTGGTGTTGGAGATATGTGGAATGAAATGGGAATACCAAATGGAACTTGGGAAATGGTTTTATATCATTATTTTGTTGATTTTTTTGTTAAATGGATTTTGACAGAAAATTTGTTGATATGGAACATTTTTATATTTAGTTGTACACAATTTTAGAAATAATTTTATATAAATTTTTCTAAAACATTTTCTTATTAGAATGAGTGAGGAATTCATTGGGGGGAAATCAACATATATTTAGTACTCACCCCTATATTTTTAAATTTTTACATCTACAAATGTCATCTACTAGTATAAGGGAAAAGGTAAGGTATCGGTTGCCTATAGCACTACCTCGATATAATTTGGATGTTTGGTGATGTTGAAACGTGATTATTAAAGAGCTTTCCAGCTTTGTAGTTATATTTTAGTCTCGGTTGTATTTATTTCACTATTTACATTGATATTGTACTCATCTGTTATGGAACATTATTTTAGATTTTATTTGGATAAATGAAATTTTTTTCCTAATGGTTATCATACATCATATATTGGTATGTTTTTGGTTTTTTTGGTAAAATTTTTATTCTTTAAAGCTAAATCATCCCCTAGATTTATTTAAACCCTGCTGTATTTATTTCTAGCCATTATCATCTAGGGTATGTTGCTTATGGAAAAGAATCATTTCACCACCCTCTCTTTCCAATAATAAGGGGTAAAATGTTAAAAATGATATCAGTTTTCTTTAGCCCAAAATCCATTTTGACATAAGTGGTATCAGCATGGTCCTACATATTTTAAAAATTTTGTTATCATTTTTCTTTTTCATGGAGTTGAATTTAACTGGTTTTCTATACATTGATTTGGGATCTTATAAATTTGTATGATTAATAGTAAATAATATTTTGAGCATAAAAAAATAGAAAATAATTCATTCTAAACATCATGGTACATTTATGTTCAATACTTATGTGTCTTGGAGACACATATTTGATTCGAAAATCACATTATCTTTGTTTTAGACAATGGGAATTTCACAACATAGATTAGAGTGATTCCTTTCCACTAGGATTACCTACTTGATTTTGAGTAATGATATATATTTTGCTGAAATATATATATATATATATATATATATATATATATAAATATATATTAGAAATTATGAAATTCATTTCAAATAGAGTATTCTCAAATGGAGCATAAATATGTTATATTTAAAATAGGGTGGTTTTTAATTGAATGTTTTTTTATTCGATAATAGCTATTGGTTGAAGGGGATTATTTTTGGGAATCTATGATGTGATATAATTTTGTTGAAAATTTTGAATATTTATGAATTTAATTTTTAGAGTGTGAGACTTATGGAATTTTTGATCATAAAAAAATGGAACCACATAAGAATCATTGAAACTAACCTAACCAATGTGTGTAGAATGGGGCTTCACTTAAGAAACATGAGATTCAACAACTAGTTCAAATGGGCATCCGAGAATGTTTTATTATGGAAATAGGAAACTCAGTGATAATCAATTATAAGAGGATCATTTCACCGGGTTCAAAAAGATGATTCCACCCATATACAAGAATGATTTTGAAACATAAATGGAAATGATATGTGGGATTAGGTTGATTTTTTTATTTAGTTTAATCAGTACACTAGTGGATTTCAATGTAAATATAGATAAATATATTCTAAATGGTATTTTAATCCTTTGGTGGGAACTAGCCGTGCAAGCTGTAGTGGATCATGGACTAGGTTCGGAGGAAATTGAGGAATAGTTAAATAAAAAATTATATTCTCACACATTCAATATTTAGATAATTCCATACTTCATGCTCCCAAAGTAGGAAAACATTTGTATCACCAAATATTCTAATAAGTGAAAGAATTTATTGGGATTTGATCCGGATGCTTCTTCTAGTGCATCCTCAAAGAAACACATCATTGAATTGGTGATGAGATAGTAGATTCTCTAAAATATTGATGTGATCTGTATCAAATAATTTACCGAGATAGTGATAACAACGAAAATGGAAGAATAGTACATATTAAGAGCCAAGGGGGAGGAAGTATATTGGTAACTATATTCAATTATAGAAACATTAATTCTAGGGGAATGTGTAGTAATGACATATACATCCAATGTGTGAGAGGGAATCAACATTACATAGATGGATCAGTGAATCTTACTCTAAGATACATGAAAAAAGTGGGATTTTTCTTATGTGGTTACATCAACCACATGTAGTGATAGAGTAAATTACCACCATGTTCCCACCATTATTGAAACCTAATGAAGTATCATCAGTGATATTATTGTAATTCCCTAAAGTCAGGTTCTTGAAAAACTTATCATGTATCAATGGCGTCATATTCTTCAATGGGGAGAGGGTAGAATAATATATCTCATGAATCAAACATAGCTATAAATGATGATTGCAGGAATACCATGAATCCTCTTAAAGAGAAATATTAACAATGAGATAAGGAGAAATGATAAGAAATGAAGAAATTATATGCAGTCGATACGCTGATTTAGGGTTAAAAGTTTGAAATATCTATGGTGAGAAGTAAAAATCATTTAAATAAAAAAGATATAAATGTATATATTCATTATAGTGTATCAAATTCCTGTGATTCTTCTTATGTTTATTAATTTGATTTTCCTAAAGCAGGAGATTCCAAATTCTGTGGAAACCATCAAACATTTAATGGGAAAATATAATTTTTATCCTTTATGTGTAGAGAATGTTATATAACTATTGATAGAGCTGAGATGAAATTGGAATTCACAGTACATTTATTATATGTTTAAAATGTAATCCTAGGTAAGTATTGGTTGACAAAATTCGAGTCTCATGTTTACTATTATAGAAGAAATGTTAGTTTCACGACTGAAGATGGAATCATGAATCAATTTATAGAATAATTAAGTGTAAAGGACATTACAACGGGCTTGCTGACTAAAGGAGATAAAAAAAATCATAGCAGATTGTGTCTTTTTTTTTGGAATTGATGTTAGAGAATGTGAGTAGTGGTTATCCACATATCAAGGAGCAGGTTTTGGATGTGTTCCCAAAAACATATCTTAGAGTCACCACCTATAAGGGACATGGAGATTAAGATTGATCTCATCCTATGTATTAGTACTATTTCCCTTATGTACTATAGGATTGAACCTATAGAAATTAAAGAATATAAACTATTTTTGGAAGAGCATGGACTGAAGGGTTTCATTCGGTATAACATATCTCAATTAAAAAAATCAATATTGTTCGTGAACAAGGAAAATGGAAATATTTTATTGTGTGTGGATAATTGTAATATTAACCAATATACAATATAGAATATGTATCCAATTCCATGTACAATTGATGTGTTCGATTAGTTTATGGGTTCTTATTCATTGAAAATAATATACTTTCAATTAGGATATCACAAATTCAAGTTTCAGAAGTTGGATATTACAAAGAAAACATTCCGAAATAAATATGTCTATTATTAATATATGGTAATGCATTTAGAAATGTCAAATGAACCAATTGTTTTTATGTAATTGATTAATTGGATATTTCACCTATATATTCATTTATTTGTTATGTTGTTTGTCGATGACATATTTCAATATTAATGTACATGGGATTCAAATGAGGAACACTTAGTGACAATGTTGAGAATCTTGAGAGATCTTCCTTTTTATTCCAAATTATAAATGTGTGATTTTTTTATACAAGAGGTACACTTTCATTGACATGAAAATTCTAAAATAGGAATTATAGTTTATTTGAATAATAAATAATACGTAATTTCCCAGTAAAAATTGATGAATGTGTTTGTGATATATAGATTTTTGTTAGAGTTTGATATTATAGATTCTTTGTTCATGAATATTCACAAACAATATTCACCTATTGTATAATTGAAAAAGAAGAATCAGTCATTCCATATAACTGACTAATGCTATAAATTATTTAATAAGTAGATATATCACCATAAATAAGTAAATATCTTCATTTTTTAGAATAGGGACAATTGTACATGGTGAATTGTTATTGTTTGGGATCTGGGTGTGGGTGTGCTATCAAGAATATAGACCACGTTCTGAATTATGGATAATTGAATTTGAGGGTCCTTGATAAGAACTATTCGACCCGTGATTTGAAGATAGATGTATTCATCCATTCCTTGATGAAATAGTGTGATTATCTCAATGGTGAGAAAAGTATTGCGTTTAAAATCGTATAACTAGTCGAATCACAATAGGTATAACAAACCAATAATTTAATGAAAGTGTAATTGAATGGGAACTTGAAAGCAAGGGGGATGAGATCCTCTTATTGGATGAAGTAAATATATTATATTATGGATACAAATCACAATGAATAGAGTTTTAAAGGGATTGGAATTGATCCGAGAATCTATAAATCCAATAAATAATATTAGGTGTGAAATTGGGTCCAATATTTTTTCTTTTCATGGGTTTGTGTAATTTTAAAACTTATTATTTGTCGAATTGAAATTTCATTCATAGTTAGATAGTTTTAGGTAGAGGGATTCCTATAAATGTTTTCCAAACCATGATCCTATAATATTGGGGTGAATGGTTTTTCCTAATAGTGACTACAATTTTCAAAAATGTTCACTAAAAAACGTATTTTCCTATGTACAGGGTTTCAAAGTATTCTAGGATGGGGCACAGGGTTAGGGGAAATCATGCACCAAACATGTACTACACTTCTCCCATCAAATTTTCACAATATTTCACAAGAACACAATCAATGTAAAATAATTACTCAACATGAGTAAAAATAGGACCTATAAATGATATCTATACATCAATAGAAAATTAAAAGGTTTTACGAAATTGTTTCCAATTTCAATTAAAAGTATAAACTTGTTACTATTAGATAGTAATCCATTTATGTTTGCATTATAGACTACATTTTAAACTATTATGCAGTTAAAAATTGTAATATAAATCATATATTGATATTATATAAATAAATATAATACTATATAATATTTATCATAAAAGTAATTTACTATAATAATATAATCCGTGTATACTACAATGTTTATTGTGTCTGTATTTTCATGTGTATATTTTTAATGTGTCTTCATTATGTTATTTATAATTTTTTTGTTTCCATAATTTATGGAATTATATAATTTTTTATTCGTATTTACACATACTAATAGTTTAATATCTTCATATCATGTGGAATATAATTTTTCAATAAATAATTTATATAAATATGTTTGTTTCCAAATAACAGTATGCTGTATATCAATTACATTTGTTATCATGTGGTGTAAAATATATTTTTGATCAATAATATTATAAATCAACCAATCAAGGAATTAGTGTGAAAAATAGCATCAAATATTTTCTACACTAAAACCTGGTATTTATAATCATATCATGTTTTATCTAAGGTTAAGATTTTTATTTTTTAATAGGTTTATCTATTCCACCATTTTCATAAAGAAGATTCACTTCAATATGAATTTTATTTGGCTTCTCCTATATCATCCTCTATGGTTTAAAGGTAATTTTTAAAATGAGTTTTTATTAATTTTTTTACTTTTTCTTCAAACACAATTTTTATGAAAAAATTATTTTTAACATGGTTTTATAACTCAATTTTCAAGTGTTTATCGACATTTAAATTCCATTTTATGAATATATCAAGTAGTTTGTTATCATAAATAGTTTTATATAATTTTTATTATAGTATTTAATTTTGTTTCAATAATGAAATTGAATTTTCGTAGTTATTCCTTATAAGACATCATAAATGACATTGTTGAAATATTTATAAACATTTTACGACATGTGCATGTCACAATTATTCATATACAACAATTTGATTTCATCATTTTCAATTATATGAAATTCCTTCCAAAATTTCTAATTTTAATATTCATGAACACTATGATTTTTTTTCATTTTTATATTTAATTTGATCTATTTATATTTTTTTAATTTATGGAACATTGAATATAGATTGTTTATATGTATTCCCTAATTGTGGAATTCTTTATATACAATAAAGTGTCATGATTTCAGTTAACACATTATTTATTTTAGATTGAGTTTAATAACTTCAAAATTATTTCCTCCTATTAAACACAATAATGAGTCACTTCAATATCGTTTATTAATTGAATGGATGTTTTTTTCTAAAGAATAAGATACTATTAATATTCTTATTAAAATATTATTATATCTACCACCCAGACGTTCGAAGGAATGATATGAATAATATTAATTAAATGGTAGATATAATATTTAAACACATATATAAAATTAATTATTTTATTATCAATTAGTATAAGTTAATGTAAAAACTTTTTTTAAATAATTAAATTACATTCTGAATAAAATTATTTTTCTATGTACAAACACAATTTTATCTAACTAAAATAAACAAAAAAAATTAATATTTTTTTTAAAAATATTTATATATTAATAATTAAATGAATAATTATTATACTAATCCAATAGACATGACTTGTTTGTTATAAGAATAAATAATAATTTATTAATAAATGGTATATTTAACTAAACGGGAATTTTATTTTGTATTAATGGTGAACCCAATTTAAATATGAAATTTTAAACATTTATAATATTTTTTTGAAAAACAAAAATTATTTATCAGAAGAGAAAAATAAAAAAGTTACCATGTGTAAATTTTTGTTATTTTTCATATAATTATCATTTTTTTTCTAAATAAAAAACATGGATTTTTAATTCAAAACAAAATTTTTGTCAATTTTTTTAATGTCAAATAAATTTTTTTATTTTAAAGATTAAGTATATAATTAATATATATTTTAATAAAATTTAGTTTATTGGAATAAATTTTACATTTGTATTTTATAGAAAAACATTTCTATCATTTGAACATTTTTAATTTTAAAACCCGCTCTGTCGCCCAACCTATAGGATTAATTTTTAATTTTCATATGAAACATTGGTTATTATATTTTGGAAAAATGGATACAAATATTTTTAATATCCAATTTTTATAATTTATAATATGGTCATATTCAGTTTTTTTAAGAAAAAATTAGTGAATGTGACAAAAATAAATTAAATTAATTTAGAGAAACATTATCTCTACTAAGGAGTAAACCATTATCATAAGGACCAAAAAATCTAGAATCAATTCAAAAAACCATTTTATGTTCACATATCAATAATATAATATAATTTATATGATTATGGAAACTATTGGATCATCATTAAATAAGAATACTTTATGTGTAATTTCTTTTTAGAAAATGTAGATAAATGCCACCACTCCTCTACTATATAATGTAACTCACCCCTCCCACCTATTAATAACTCTAAAAAAATTTAATCCATTGTTATATGATAAAATATTACCCAAAAATACATAAATTCAAAATATTAACCTAAAATCAGTCATAATAACCTCAAATGAATCCATTTGGTGTAAATAATAATGACTTACCCAATAAGAGATAACATCCTTCAACAAGCTCTAATGTATTGTTATCATTATCCACCCCCAAAAAACATGATATTTAATGAATATATAATAAAATAACTGTCCATAATAATATATTTTTTAAGGGTTTGACCTACACATATAAAAAAATTCATCTAATAAAAAATAAACTTATCATTCTTTTGTACGGTGAACTACAACCATTTGATACAATGTTGATTGTGTCGCTTTTAATACCATTCATTATTTATAAATATGTTTTAAACTACTTTGTTATTTTATATATATTACACTAATTAATTATTTATTATCATTGAATTTTTATATTAACTAATCCAATAAAATTTAAATTTTTTAATATAATAACATCTCTTATTGATGTGTGGAAAACCGCCTCCACTAAGTGATGTTATTCATTCACACTCTACAGGGAATGTATTAAGGATAGTTTTAGTGAACATATACGATATGTATAAAATAGTAATTCTAATTATATATATATATATATATATCTAATTTTCAATCATTATTTGTATATGAAAATAAAACGTAAATATCATTCATTCGTACGCGTGATATACCATCTCAATAAATAATTTATTTTATTACAAATTTTGATATTTTATAGAATATTATAAATATATATATGAAGATAAATGATATTTCTTTCATTATTTACATTCATTAAATAGTTCAATCATTATCAATAAGTATGGATAAAGAATTATAAGCCAACACATGTACGAAAAAGAAAGATGATATTTACTAAAACAAAACATGGAAAAGATGTTATTAATAAAGAATTAATATAATGTAATAATCCAATTAATTATGGTATGATATATAATAATATTTGATTGAGAAAATTTATAATAAAATCATATTTATTATAAATAGGTTTTGAGGGTGTATTATGAATCTCAAGACTTATGGTAAGGTAATTCCATCTAACTTATTATTTCCCCGAGATACATGGCATAATCACTACTCGATCTATTTGTGTATTGTTTATACATCCTATGACATTTTAAATAATTATTTTACATAATTTAATTTTTTTCAACTAATTAATTTATGTTATTATATATTATAGAACATGATTATAATGTATCTCATTTATTAAGGTTTTTATTCTATCACATTTATTTGTATGAGAAGTTCGATCTTTTCATCAGGTGTTTCATTTTTGTGATGTATATACATATAATAAATTTATTAAGTGATTAATATTGATATATTTATGGGTATTTAGATATCTATTTTTTATTATTATTTCATGTGGTTGATGTTTCAAATGAAAAAAATCTGTAATGTAATTTTGACTCAATTTTCCATCATTAAGATGCATGCCATATTGTGCTCTTAAATTATAATTTGGGGTGTATATAATGACCATTGACATGGTATATCATGAATGTCATTATTATAATGGTATTTTAGTCTTCTCATAATTTTATTCTTTAATGGAGAGTATCCTTAAAATTTAACAAATGTACAAATTTATATTTCAATAACCTCACCATTAATCATTATTGTTTATAATTATACGTTTTTTTATCACTTTGGTATATAAGATATTGAATTAATTTTATTAAAATAAAGCCTTATTTTAATTTTTTTCAAGAAATATGTGTTATTTAATATCCATGTGTTCTAAAATAATAAACAATATGTTAATATTATCTAATAATGTGTAATATAAAATTACACACATGTCTTGACTTTTTAAAATATGTTTAAAAAAATTAAAATTCATTTTACTTTCTGATCATGGAAATATAAAAAAATTAAACTTAAAATTAATGGGTCAAAATGTATGGATTTATTTTACATAATTAACATACTTCTTTTTAATAATACATTTTGAGTTATCAATACTTTTTGGAAATTTATTTTAATAGTAACATTGAAATTTAATTATTTCATGTGTCTTTCAAATAAGTAGTTTTTTTAAATTATAAATGAATATGTATTTAATTGTTTATCTATGATTATAATAAATGAAATAAATGGTATTTTAAAAAAAGGATGTTATTGGTGTTTTAAATTTGAAATTTCTTAATTTTTTATGTAATCCTTTATATGATTTTATGTTTTTTTATATAAAATGTTTTTAAAATGTTTTAGTATTAAAAAAACTCTAATAAGAATGAATATTTTCAACAATAAATTTTTTTAAATGAAATGGTAATAATTTATTTATACTAAATGGATTTTTGAAATGGATTTATTATAAATATAAAATAAGTTCTATATGAATTAATATATGTTCCCTATGATCATTCAAAATCATTATCCATTTAATATGACATAATATGTTATTGTTAATGATTCTCCAGGGAAATGATCCATGCATAACAGTCATTTTAATTCCTGAATAGTTTATTATTATATTAAATAATTTTTATGAAACTTATTCGTATACCATGGGTTCAATACAATTGAAAAAAATTTCATTTCATTGGTAGGTTTTTATAAAAATCTTATGTATAATATCTTTTTTCATAAGATATTATATGAAAATATTTTATGATGCCCATTTAATTTCCTAGGTTATGATATGATTCTTATATAACCCATCTCTTTTTAGGTGTCTTGATATGTGGAATGTTTTATTTTCATTATGACAGATGTGTATGTAATTTTATAATGTGAACATTGATACCTATAATTCCATACTATTAATGGGGTAAATATTTATATCTAATTATATAATTATTGGAAACCATTTTATAGGATGATAAAAAATACGAAATACGAGCCCCCTGATCCAAAATAAGATACATGTGTGTCCATATCCACTAAATTAGAATAATGTGTTCCACTTTCCAAATAAATTAATCCAATATAGTTTTCATTCATTTATATTTATATAATTTCCAATATATATCTAAAATGAATTAATACCCATATATGTTTAGACTCGTTCATTATAGATCATTATTTTAATTATCCACTTAAAAAAAATTAATTCATGTAAATAATTTTCCCATAATTTATCACTGAAAAACATTTATATTCCTAAAACATTTTCAAAACATTTCCTACTACGTGATTTATAGGCATTTTCCTGACTTGTATTACAATATAATGTCAAAATTATATTTTGATTAAATACATTAGATATTAATATTTATTATTATTTTTTCAATATCTAATTCTATTATTGAGAATAACAAATGATTTATAGTGTCATGTTAATGCACAAGAAAAGTATTATCTTATATAATGATGGTTTACTCACAATTTTAACACATAATTTAAAATTATAAATTTATAATTTTAACAAATTTTATTTAATTTTATCTTTATAATGTTATAAATTATAATGTCAAAATTAAATTAGGGTGAAATTTGTGGATTTTTCTGGATGTTTTCAATATTCTATGAATATTAAAAAAATATATATAATTGTAAATGATAACTATACTTTCTATTATAGATTTAATAATATAAATTTTATTTTAAATTTTATTTTATTTAATATTAGTTATATTAAATTTCTATTTATAAAACTAATCCCATTTTAATAATTACAATATTTAAATTTTATGTAAAAACATTGTAAATATATGGACATTTTCTCATAAAAACATATATTCTCATCACGTCTAAGAAATTAATTATTTATAATAAATTTTGTAACAGCCCAAGATTTTATAAAAAACATTCTTTTTAATTTTATTAATGTCTTGTGTTGTACGCTACACCAAAATGAGCTTGCACAACATGCATCCATGACTTGCCTTGCATTACACACAATCACGACCTTCCTCGATAGCATGTGTAGTACGCAATACCGAGTTTCACTAAACAACGATATGCTATTAAAATATTATTAAAACTAGCCATTATGAATAGTAATAACCACTTTTTGAAATTCTGTAAATCTTATTTTTCAAAATGGACTTCATTTTTGGATTCGGAGTATCGAATTTAGCCTAAGGTGAAATTTTGGATAACTTTCATATTCTGATGAATAGTGAAAATTACTAAATTATTATAAAATCAACTTTTTTAATCGAAATAAATAATATTGATAAATTATTTATTTGAGTGGTTTTAAAGTATATTTAGAATATATTTTTACAATTCAATACAATTTTGGTCATTGGATGTAATTTCACATTTAGACCAGACATAATCAAGTGTCAAACTTTTGATAGATATTATTTCTTAAAAACACGCTATTTGTTTTAACATCGGGATTTAATTATAAAATTAATTAATGCAACTTCTATGTAATGAATTTGGTAAAATAGACTTCATTTTTGAATTCGGGATATGAAATATAGCTTAGGATGAAATTTTGGCATTTTTCTGAAAAACATCAATTTTTGATGAATAGTGAAACTACTAAGTGGTAGTTAAAAAACTGAATTTTTCATAAAACTTAATTTTACCAGTTCTGTGAATGGAATTTCAAAAATCCAAGAGACACGGTTGATGTCAGTAAGTAATATGTGGTTCAATGAGATGAAAATAATATTTGGTGAATAGTAACTTTTTACTTTTATTTAACACGGTTAAAAGTAAATAGGGTAAGTAAGGGTAAGAATGATATTAATATTACCCTAACACATGTCCTAATTCTATTGGACAAGTGTATCTCGACCAAAAACAACCTTAAGTGTAAAATATTATCATTTAGGCCCACTTGGATTGGATTAGGACATTTATCATTAATTTATTTAAAGAAGGGTTAAAATAGTTAAAATCAATGTTTAATAAGTAAATAATTTTTAATATGGGGTTATACAAAAGCTAAATTCGACTATAAATATTCATTAGAAATCTAAAAATATTTCCTACATAATGGTATTTTATTTATAATTTTTAGACATTAAATAAGTTAATTTATTTATGACACAATGATGATGAAGTAATTATCTTATTAATGAAATATTGACATAATTGATGTTATAAACAACAAAATAAATGTAATTTGAGACTTTTTATGAATTCCAATAATTTTCTAGGTTACTATGATATATTAGTGCTGATTTAATCAACTTGTTTCGAACATATAATTATGTTATGACTTTCACAAAAATCATATATCAAATAGTGTCAAAATTGACACAAAATAGTTTTTAAATCAAATATTATATTATTAATTGTTATTTTATTCCTAAAAATCTAAGGTTAGGCCAAATGAATTAGATAAGGATATATATATTAATAATAAACAATTTGTGGTTCGTTTGGCATGTTATAGTATGTTTATTAACCATATAGTGTAAGAAAACAAAAAGACACGGTAAAAGTTAAATTATTTAACTTAGAGTTAAATCTAATTGATAAGTTTAAAATAATAACCTAAACTTGTTTAAATCCTATTGGTTGATAGGATTTCGACCCATCCCCACTTTAGCTTTGAAATAAGACCCTTTGGAACCATTATAAACCTATTTTGACTTTATTATAAAATAATATTTTGAGATATTCCTAAGGTGCCCCTCTCCTCCATTATAAAAGGACACATCCTCCCCCTCCTCCTCACACCAATTTGAGCACTCATTCTCGGCCAACCCCTGCCAAAATCCCTTCTCAA
This sequence comes from Viscum album, assembly GCA_963277665.1. Lineage (NCBI taxonomy): Eukaryota > Viridiplantae > Streptophyta > Magnoliopsida > Santalales > Viscaceae > Viscum > Viscum album. The sequence goes on along the minus strand of OY728147.1, from coordinate 474,599,277 downwards.
CTTCCCTATAATAAACCTAGAGGTCCTGGTCTTCTTCAGAGACCAATCATAGTTCCCTAAATGGAGGATTCAAATAGGCGTTTCAAAGAAGAGGTAATACCCATTACCGATCTTTTCAATTTCTTTCTTTTTCAACTTCTTCTTATTTAGTTGTTTCATGATAAATTAATAACATAAGTATTACTTACATACTGATATGTTTTTATAAAAATTAAACAATCCTAATTCACCTTCTATCCATCCTATGGAAAAATGAAATCACCGCGCGTGCGTACGTACGGAATACCGTCTCCACGCCATGGTGTACTCTATTTTCCACCATAACTTTACAAGGATGGGTATAATGGTGTAATGAGTAACTATATATGATTATTATAAAGTGATAATGATACTGAAATAGTATACATACACTTCAACACAATTCCACAACCATGGGAACGATATCATCGCTCGTGCGTACGTACGGAATACCGTCTCCACGACGCGATGAGATTCATTCTCAATGATTAACCATTCATGAATGATTATAAAGTATATATAATAAGTACTAATGTAATATATGACATAATAATGAATCTGGATTTATTTATATGTATGTCATCTACTTAATTCCATTCAATTCAATAAGGAAACGAAAACAGCGTTCATGCGTACGTACGGACTACCGTCTCCATGAACGGTGTATTTCTTTCCATTTAATGATTTATTATATATGTATATTCTGAATATATATATATAAATCATGTTTTATATTCTGGAATTAAGTAATCATTATCTAAGTAATCATATGAATAATTACAAGTTAAAAACACGAACGACAAATGAGACGATTTTACCCAAAACGCTACTTTAACATGAATTTACAAAATAACGGGTAATATAAAGTCATAAGTGGACCATATATGATATAATAACAATGAATATGATTCTGGAATAAGTCAATAACATGATTTAAATCATTATATAGGAGGTTGGGACACTTACAAAGCAAGTCAGACCTAAGGTAAGGGAAATATCACAATCTCATTTTTATCCGAGATTGTTTATACTTTGACATTTACTGGGGTGTATTTTATCATCCACATCCATGTTTCCTGAATATGTAATATTATTTATATCTATATAAAATTGTTTAAATCCAATTTTACCTTTCGGTGAGTTTTTAGTAAAAGATATGAAAGGAATCTTTCATCGTTTTTCGTACGAGGTACTTTTTGACTTTTCCGACAAAAGTACGAAGAATGTTTTTTTAACTTATACGGCATGAATGTATTTTTAAAAAATTATTTCCAAGAAGCTTACTTTACAAGTTTTCAAGTTTATTTTTAATCAAATTCTTTTATTTTAAAGTTGTATGACATGTTACGAAAGGAAAAATGTTTTTGAAGAAGAAAGGATATTTTCCTCAAGAATGGAGTTCAAGAGTTTTATCAAAATTATTTTCCATCTTAGATAATAAAGGGTTCTGTTTTTATCCCTATTATTACATTGATTTTATCATGCTGTGATGGAATTATTTTTATGAATTCCTTTATCTTATATGAATTGTTTTATGATGTCATGTTGTTTAAGAATCCCATTTTTATTACATGGGTTACACTATGATGTATGGATTATGATTATGTGGCACACATAATAAAGGATTCATTATAAGATGGGTGGGACGTATATCTCCCTCCAATGCATTGGGTAAAGATTTTATATCTCATGAGATAGTCATGGCTGGAACGGTAGGTTATACCGGTTCAATGAAACAGGACTGGAACGAGGGTGACTCGATTCAGAAAGGGACTTTTTCCACTAAGATAGTCTTGGAAATGAGTCTTGACTAACAAGAAATGATTCTCTATGATTATGTGTGTATGCCACAAAGTTTCATGTTTTATGTTATGCTTATTGGGATTACATTTCACTTCTATGATTTACCCCATGTTATTATGAGCTGTTTTGCAGGTTAAGATTTCCAAAAGCTATGTTCTTATGTATATGATGTGATTGATATTTCTTTTGTTTACCCTTACTGAGCATTTGAGCTCAACCTTTTATGTTTTCCTTTCCCCAGGATATAAATAAAGGTTATAGGTATTAAAAAAAGGAAGATCTTTATGGGAGATGTTGAAGATCTTTCACCACGATTACAAGATTACGTTCCGAGTTTCCAAAGACACTAAACTATTACGATGCTTGTGTGTTTGTATTTTTGTTATGTACTAAGTATTCCGAAAAAGTAATGTAAAGTCCATGTACGTCAGGCTTCGGGTCTCTACATTTGGTATCAGATGAAAGGTTTAGTCAACCTTTGGAAACTAGGATGCGAAAACGTTAGTGAGATCCCTAGAGATATTTCTAAGGTATGTCTAGGGATGTCCCTAAGGTTAAGTATACGTATAGGTTATAGTACTAGAATTACGCTAACGATCATAGAATTAAACCTAAGATGTTAGATATTGAAGGTACTCCCCCTTTATTATGTTGTTTTCCCTAGCATGTTTTTTGCCTCTCACACTATTCTTTTTGGGTTTTAGAAAATGGATGGAAACAAGATGATTCACGATAATGGAGGATATGATGGACAATGGAATGATATTCTTCATAATGAAATGGGATTTGGAAGTCCAAACATCATTATTATGCCGAATCAGCAATATCATAATATGTTCAATAAAGTAAAATTTGGTAAGTTTCCTGACTCGGCTAATAAGAGAAAGATGGAGTTTCATGATGATCATAGAGGAAAGAAAGTTCAATTTCCTCTATGTAAATAATGTCGGAAGAGGCATCAAGGAGAATGTTTCAAAGGAACTGGAAGATGCTTTGGGTGTGGAAAAGAAGGACCCAAAGCAAGTAAGTGCAAAGGAAAAGATTCAGTTAACACCATGGATGAGGATAATGGTATTGCTACGACATCAACAATGGTTAAATGCTTTAAATGTTGAATGTACGGGCATTATGCAAAACAATTCCCTAAGGGAAAGTCTCTTGAAGATAATCAGTATGGTCGTATGGGAAGTATTTATGTTGATGATGATGAAGAGACCACAAATGATATGTGAGAAGAAAGAATTTTTGAAGCTCAGTCAATGGTTTAGGAATGTAGTGGAATGATTACATGTTTATCATGTGTAATATTGTATAAGTAATCTCATGGAATAAAGAGACATCTAAGGATTGTTACATTGTTGTCTTTCCTTACATTTTGAAATTGTATGATGAATGGTACCAGTAACCATGAAAGGTTATTCAGATACTTTTGGAAAGTAGATGATATGCGCATAATGAAAGGATAAGAAGATTATGTGATGTTTGATTGTATTCATGAGCTCATGATTGATATAAGGACTAAGTGATATCATGGTTTGAGTATATAGAATTTTGAGGATTTTGGTATGTGGAAGGTGTTAACTTTTAACTGCATTCATGATTTTACTAAGGTATTCAAGAGAATATATGATTAAGGACTTTGAATGTTTGGAATGTGACCAACAAAACATATCTTATGATATATGGGGATCAACGATGGTATTAAATCTCTGGTAATCGTTTTCACTTTGTTATGAGAGTGGACTGCAGTATTATGGATAAGCCTAAAGATTGGAATTTATTATGTTAGACGTAAGTTAGTATTGTTTGTTTTTTGATATTATTTATGTGATGCTATAGTAATGTAGTTTTAGAAAAAGGACATCCTAAAGGACGGGCGACATCCCATCGCTTCAGACAAGGCTGTGGGAATCGAACCCACAACCAAAGTGTGACTGGCCTTTATCTCCTACCACTGGCCTACAGGAAGTCCCTGTTTAGTAGAAACTAGTTTTATTATATTAATCAGTATGATATATGATGTATAAGTCGATTTTAGGAACCATATATGATTAATCTCACTATAGAATGACTTATGTATATTTAATAATTTTTTCTAACCTTTTGTTTGAGACATATGAAATGACCCGTCATTCTATCACATGATCTGCTAACACTTCATGAATAACAAATTCAACTTCATTTGTTTAAGAGATGAAGTGGAAATTGTTCAAGGCACGAACAACAGTGAGATTATACCAAAATAACGTAAGTATTTCTTCTAATTAAAATTCTTCAACTTTAGGGAAATGATCTGGAAAACCAAAAATGTTGTCCTAGTGATCTTATATCTGATGAATCAGATGGTACCTTAGATCGTCACAAATTTTTGGCTTTGTGATTGCTGGCTTTTCCATAGCCATGTTTTCTACCACTCACCATCAGAACATGACAGTTAGATTTCTCTTCCATATCCATATTTTCACCTATGTGGAAACCCAGTGATTAGTTTATTTGGGTAACCGTTACGTTTCATACTTTTGTTTTTAAAGATTGGTTTTGATATTCCTTTTTACGATTCGGGTTTCTATTAAAGAAACTTTTGAATAGTAAACCATTTATAACCCCGACGAATTTCGAGGGCGAAATTCATTTTAAGGGGGGTAGAATGTAACAGCCCAAGATTTTATAAAAAATATTCTTTTTAATTTTATTAATGTCTTGTGTTGTACGCTACACCAAAAGGAGCTTGCACAACATGCATCCATGACTTGCCTTGCATTACACGCAATCACGACCTTCCTCGATTGCATGTGTAGTACGCAATACCGAGTTTCACTAAACAACGATATGCTATTAAAATATTATTAAAACTAGCAGTTATGAATAGTAATAACCACTTTTTGAAATTCTGTAAATCTTATTTTTCAAAATGGACTTCATTTTTGGATTCGGAGTATCGTATTTAGCCTAAGGTGAAATTTTGGATAACTTTCATATTCTGATGAATAGTGAAAATTACTAAATTATAATTAAAAACAACTTTTTTAATAGAAATAATTAATACTGATAAATTATTAATTTGACTGGTTTTAAAGTATATTTAGAATATATTTTTACAATTCAATACAATGTTGGTCGTTGGATGTAATTTCACATTTAGACCAGACATAATCAAGTGTCAATCTTTTGATAGATATTGTTTCTTAAAAACACGCTATTTGTTTTAACAGCGGGATTTAATTATAAAATTAATTAATGCAACTTCTATGTTATGAATTTGGTAAAATAGACTTCATTTTTGAATTCGGGATATGAAATATAGCTTAGGATGAAATTTTGGCATTTTTGTGAAAAACATCAATTTTTGATGAATAGTGGAACTACTAAGTGGTAGTTAAAAAACTGAATTTTTCATAAAAGTTAATTTTACCGCTTCTATGAATGAAATTTCAAAAATCCGAGAGACACGGTTGATGTCAGTAAGTAAAATGTGGTTCAATGAGATGAAAATAATTTTTGGTGAATAGTAACTTTTTACTTTTATTTACCACGGTTAAAAGTAAATAGGGTAATTAAGTGTAAGAATGATATTAATATTACCCTAACACATGTCCTAATTCTATTGTACAAGTGTATCTCGACCAAAAACAACCTTAAGTGTAAAATATTATCATTTAGGCCCACTTGGATTAGATTAGGACATTTATCATTAATTTATTTAAAGAAGGGTTAAAATAGTTAAAATCAAAGTTTAATAAGTAAATCATTTTTAATATGGGGTTATACATAAGATAAATTCGACTATAAATATTCCTTAGAAAGCTAAAAATATTTCCTACATATTGGTATTTTATTTATAATTTTTAGACATTAAATAACTTAATTTATTTTTGACACAATGATGATGCAGTAATTATCTTATTAATGAAATATTGACATAATTGATGTTATAAACAACAAAATAAATGTAATTTGAGACTTTTTATGAATTCCAATAATATTCTAGGTTACTATGATATATTAGTGTTGATTTAATAAACTTTCTTCGAACATATAATTATGTTATGACTTTCACAAAAATCATATATCAAATAGTGTCAAAATTGACACAAAATAGTTTTTAAATCAAATATTATATTATTAATTGTTATTTTATTCATAAAAATCTAAGGATCGGCCAAATGAATTAGATAAGGATATATATATTAATAATAAACAATTTGGGGTTCTTTTGGAATGTTATAGTATGTTTATTAACCATATAGTGTAAGAAAACAAAAAGACACGGTAAAAGTTAAATTATTTAACTTAGAGTTAAATCTAATTGATAAGTTTAAAATAATAACCTAAACTTGTCTAAATCCTATTGGTTGATAGGATTTAGACCCATAAACACATTATCTTTGAAATAAGACCCTTTGGAACCATTATAAACCGATTTTGACTTTATTATAAAATAATATTTTGAGATATTCCTAAGGTGCCCCTCTCCTCCATTATAAAATGACACCTCCTCCCCCTCCTCCTCACACCAATTTGAGCACTCATGCTCGGTCATCCCCTGCCAAAATCCCTTCTCCACTTCCCTAGAATAAACCTAGAGGTCCTGGTCTTCTTCAAAGACCAATCTTAGTTCCCTAAGTGGAGGATTCAAAGAGGCGTTTCAAAGAAGAGGTAATACCCATTACTGATCTTTTCAATTTCTTTCTTCATCAACTTCTTCTTATTTAGTTGTTTCATGATAAAGTAATAACATCAGTATTACTTACATACTGATATGTTATTATAAAAATGAAACAACCCTAATTCACCTTCTATCCATCCTATGGAAAAATGAAATCACCGCGCGTGCGTACGTACGGAATACCGTCTCCACGCTGTGGTGTACTCTATTTTCCACCATAACCTTACAAGGATGGATATAATGGTGTAATGAGTAACTATATATGATTATTATAAAGTGATAATGATACTGAAATAGTATACATACACTTCAACACAATTCCACGTCCATGGGAACGATATCATCACTCGTGCGTACGTACGGAATACCGTCTCCACGACGCGATGAGATTCATTCTCAATGATTAACCATTAATGAATGATTATAAAGTATATATAATAAGTACTAATGGAATATATGACATAATAATGAATCTGGATTTATTTATATGTATGTCATCTACTTAATTCCATTCAATTCAATAAGGAAACGAAAACATCGTTCATGCGTACGTACGGACTACCGTTTCCATGAACGGTGTATTTCTTTCCATTTAATGATTTATTATATATGTATATTATGAATATATATATAAAAATAATGTTTTATATTCTATAATTAAGTAATCATGATCTAAGTAATCATATGAATAATTACAAGTTAAAAACACGAATGACAAATGAGACGATTTTACCCAAAACGCTACTTTACCATGAATTTACAAAAGAACGGGTAATATAAAGTCATAAGTGGACCATATATGATATAATAACAATGAATAAGATTCTGGAATAAGTCAATAACATGATTTAAATCATTATACAGGAGGTTGGGACACTTACAAAGCAAGTCAGACCTAAGGTAAGGGAAATATCACAATCTCATTTTTATCCGAGATTGTTTATACTTTGACATTTACTGGGGTGTATTTTATCATCCACATACATGTTTCCTGAATATGTAATATTATTTATATCTATCTAAAATTGTTTAAATCCAATTTTACCTTTCGGTGAGTTTTTAGTAAAAGATATGAAAGGAATCTTTCGTCGTTTTTCGTACGAGGTACTTTTTGACTTTTCCGACAAAAGTACGAAGAATGTTTTTTTTTAACTTATACGGTATGAATGGATTTTTAAAACATTATTTCCAAGAAGCTTCCATTACAAGTTTTCAAGTTTATTTTTAATCAACTTCTTTTATTTTAAAGTTGTATGACATGTTATGAAAGGAAAAATGTTTTTGAAGAAGAAATGATATTTTCCTCAAGAATGGAGTTCAAGTGTTTTATCAAAATTATTTTCCATCTTAGATAAAAAAGGGTTCTGTTTTTATCCCTATTATTACATTGATTTTATCATGTTGTGATGGAATTATTTTTATGAATTCCTTTATCTTATATGAATTGTTTTATGATGTCATGTTGTTTAAGAATCCCATTTTTATTACATGGGTTACACTATGATGTATGGTTTATGATTATGTGGCACACATAAGAAAGGATTCATTATAAGATGGGTGGGACCTATATCTCCCTCCAATGCATTGGGTAAAGATTTTATATCTCATGAGATAGACATGGCTGGAACGGTAGGTTATACCGATTCAGTGAAACATGACTGGAATGAGAGTGACTCGATTCAGAAAGGGACTTTGTCCAATAAGATAGTCTTGGAAATGAGTCTTGACTAACAAGAAATGATTCTCTATGATTATGTGTGTATGCCACAAAGTTTCATGTTTTTAGTTATGCTTATTGGGATTACATTTCACTTCTATGATTTACCCCATGTCATTATGAGCTCTTTTGCAGGTTAAGATTTCCAAAAGCTATGTTTTAATGTATATGATGGGATTGATATTTCTTTTGTTTACCCTTACTGAGCATTTGTGCTCACCCTTTTATGTTTTCCTTTCCCTAGGATATAAATAAAGGTTTTAGGTATTAAAAAAAGGAAGATCTTTATGGGAGATGTTGAAGATCTTTCACCATGATTACAAGATTACGTTACGAGTTTCCAAAGACACTAAACTATGACGATCCTTATGTGTTTGTATTTTTGTTATGTACTAAGTATTCTGCAAAAGTAATGTAAATTCCATGTACGTCAGGCTTCGGGTCTCTACATTTGGTATCAGAGGAAAAGTTTACTCAACCTTTGGAAACTAGGATGCGAAAACGTTAGTGAGATCCCTAGAGATATTTCTAAGGTATGTCTAGGGATGTCCCTAAGGTTAAGTATACGTATAGGTTATAGTACTAGAATTACGCTAACAATCATAGAATTAAACCTAAGATGTTAGATATTGATGGTACTCCCCCTTTATTATGATGTTTTCCCTAGCATGATTTTTTCCTCTCACACTATTCTTTTTGGGTTTTAGAAAATGGCTGGAAACAAGATGATTCACGATAATGGAGGATATAATGGACAATGGAATGATATTATTCATAATGAAATGGGATTTGGAAGTCCAAACATCATTATTATGCCGAATCAGCAATCTCATAATATGATCAATAATGTAAAATTTGGTAAGTTTCCTGACTCGGCTAATAAGAGAAAAATGGAGTTTCATGATGATCATAGAGGAAAGAAAGTTCAATTTCCTCTATGTAAATCATGTGGGAAGAGGCATCAAGGAGAATGTTTCAAAGGAACAGGAAGATGCTTTGGGTGTGGAAAAGAAGGAAACAAATCAAGTAAGTGAAAAGGAAAAGGTTCAGTTAACACCATGGATGAGGATAATGGTATTGCTACGACATCAACAATGGTTAAATGCTTTAAATGTGGAATGTACAGGCATTATGCAAAACAATTCCCTAAGGGAAATTCTCATGAAGATAATCAGTATGGTCGTATGGGAAGTATTTATGTTGATGATGATGAAGAGACCACAAATGATATGTGAGATGAAAGAATTGTTGAAGCTCAGTCAATGGTTTAGGAATGTAGTGGAATGATTACATGTTTATCATGTGTAATGTTGTATAAGTAATCTCATGGAATAAAGATACATCTAAGGATTGTTACATTTTTGCCTTTCCTTAAGTTTTGATATTGTATGATGAATGGTACCAGTAACCATGAAAGGTTATTCAGATACTTTTGGAAAGAAGATGATATGCGCATAATGAAAGGATAAGAAGATTATGTGATGTTTGATTGTATTCATGAGCTCATGATTGATATAAGGACTAAGTGATATCATGGTTTGAGTATATAGAATTTTGAGGATTTTGGTATGTGGAAGGTGTTAACTTTTAACTGAATTCATGTTTTCACTAAGGTATTCAAGAGAATACAAGATTAAGGACTTTGAATGTTTGGAATGTGACCAACAAAACATATCTTATTATATATGGGGATCAACGATGGTATTAAATCTCTGGTAATCGTTTTCACTTTGTTATGAGAGTGGACTGCAGTATTATGGATAAGCCTAAAGATTGGAATTTATAATGTTGGACGTAAGTTAGTATTGTTTGTTTTTTGATATTATTTATGTGATGTTATAGTAATGTAGTTTTAGAAAAAGGACAACCTGAAGGACGGGCAACAGCCCATCGCTTCGGACAGGGCTGTGGGAATCGAACCCACAACCAAAGTGCGACTGCCCTTTATCGCCTACCACTGGCCTACAGGAAGTCCCTGTTTAGTAGAAACTAGTTTTATTATATTAAGCTGTATGATATATGATGTATAAGTCCATTTTAGGAACCATATATGATTAATCTCACCATAGAATGACTTATGTATATTTAATAATTTTTTCTAACCTTTTGTTTGAGACAGATGAAATGTCCCGTCATTCTATCACATGATCTTCTAACACTTCATGAATAACAAATTCAACTTCATTTATTTAAGATATGAAGTGGAAATTGTTCAAGGCACGAACAACAGTGAGATTGTACCAAAATAAAGTAAGTATTTCTTCTAATTCAAATTCTTCAACTTTAGGGAAATGATCTTGAAAACCAAAAATGTTGTCCTAGTGATCTTATATCTGATTATTCAGATGGTACCTTAGATCGTCACAAAGTTTTGGCTTTGTGGTTGCTGGCTTTTCCATAGCCATGTTCTCTACCACTCTCCATCAGAACATGACGGTTAGATTTCTCTTCCATATCCATATTTTCACCTATGTGGAAACCCAGTGATTAGTTTATTTGGGTAACCGTTACGTTTCATACTTTTGTTTTTAAAGATTGGTTTTGATATTCCTTTTTACGATGTGGGTTTCTATTAAAGAAACTTTCGAATAGTAAACCATTTATAACCCCGACGAATTTCGAGGGCGAAATTCATTTTAAGGGGGGTAGAATTTAACAGCCCAAGATTTTATAAAAAATATTCTTTTTAATTTTAATAATGTCTTGTGTTGTACGCTACACCAAAAGGAGCTTGCACAACATGCATCCATGACTTGCCTTGCATTACACGCAATCACGACCTTCCTCGATAGCATGTGTAGTACGCAATACCGAGTTTCACTAAACAACGATATGCTATTAAAATATTATTAAAACTATCCGTTATGAATAGTAATAACCACTATTTGAAATTCTGTAAATCTTATTTTTCAAAATGGACTTCATTTTTGGATTCGGAGTATCGAATTTAGCCTAAGGTGAAATTTTGGATAACTTTCATATTCGGATGAATAATGAAAATTACTAAATTATAATTAAAAACAACTTTTTTAATCGAAATAATTAATAGTGATAAATTATTAAATTGAGTGGTTTTAAAGTATATTTAGAATATATTTTTACAATTCAATACAATGTTGGTCATTGGATGTAATTTCACATTTAGACCAGACATAATAAAGTGTCAATCTTTTGATAGATATTGTTTCTTAAAAACACGCTATTTGTTTTAACAGCGGGATTTAATTATAAAATTAATTAGCGCAACTTCTATGTTATGAATTTGGTAAAATAGACTTAATTTTTGAATTCGGGATATGAAATATAGCTTAGGATGAAATTTTGGCATTTTTCTGAAAAACATCAATTTTTGATGAATAGTGAAACTACTAAGTGGTAGTTAAAAAACTGAATTTTTCATAAAACATAATTTTACCGCTTCTGTGAATGGAATTTCAAAAATCCGAGAGACACGGTTGATGTCAGTAAGTAAAATGTGGTTCAATGAGATGAAAATAATTTTTGGTGAATAGTAACTTTTTACTTTTATTTACCACGGTTAAAAGTAAATAGGGTAATTAAGGGTAAGAATGATATTAATATTACCCTAACAGATGTCCTAATTCTATTGGACAAGTGTATCTCGACCAAATACAACCTTAAGTGTAAAATATTGTCATTTATGACCACTTGGATTAGATTAGGAGATTTATCATTTATTTATTTAAAGAAGGGTTAAAATAGTTAAAATCAATGTTTAATAAGTAAATCTTTATTAATATGGGGTTATACATAATCTAAATTCGACTATAAATATTCATTATAAAGCTAAAAAGATTTCCTACATAATGGTATTTTATTTATAATTTTTAGACATTAAATAATTTAATTTATTTATGACACAATGTTGATGCAGTAATTATCTTATTAATGAAATATTGACATAATTGATGTTATAAACACCAAAATAAATGTAATTTGAGACTTTTTATGAATTAAAATAATTTTCTAGGTTAATAATATATATTAGTGTTGATTTAATCGACTTGGTTAGAACATATAATTATGTTATGACTTTCACAAAAATCATATATCAAATAGTGTCAAAATTGACACAAAATAGTTTTTAAATCAAATATTATATTATTAATTGTTATTTTACTCCAAAAAATCTAAGGTTCGGCCAAATGAATTAGATAAGGATATATATATTAATAATAAACAATTTGGGGTTGGTTTGGCATGTGATTGTAAGTTTATTAACCATATAGTGTAAGAAAACAAAAAGACACGGTAAAAGTTAAATTATTTAACATAGAGTTAAATCTAATTGATAAGTTTAAAATAATAACCTAAACTTGTCTAAATTCTATTGGTTGATAGGATTTCGACCCATCCCCACTTTAGATTTTAAATAAGACCCTTTGGAACCATTATAAACCGATTTTGACTTTATTATAAAATAATATTTTGAGATATTCCTAAGGTGCCCTCTCCTCCATTATAAAAGGACACCTCCTCCCCCTCCTCCTCACACCAATTTGAGCACTCATGCTCGGAAAAACCCTGCCAAAATCCCTTCTCCACTTCCCTAGAATAAACCTAGAGGTCCTGGTCTTCTTCAAAGACCAATCTTAGTTCCCTAAGTGGAGGATTCAAAGAGGCATTTCAAAGAAGAGGTAATACCCATTACCGATCTTTTCAATTTCTTTCTTCTTCAACTTCTTCTTATTTAGTTGTTTCATGATAAAGTAATAACATCAGTATTACTTACATACTGATATGTTATTATAAAAATGAAACAACCCTAATTCACCTTCTATCCATCCTATGGAAAAATGAAATCACCGCGCGTGCGTACGTACAGAATACTGTCTCCACGCCGTGGTGCACTCTATTTTCCACCATAACCTTACAAGGATGGGTATAATGATGTAATGAGTAACTATATATGATTATTATAAAGTGATAATGATACTGAAATAGTATACATACACTTCAACACAATTCCACGACCATGGGAACGATATCATCACTCGTGCGTACGTACGAAATACCGTCTCCACGACGCGATGGGATTCATTCTCAATGATTAACCATTAATGAATTATTATAAAGTATATATAATAAGTACTAATGGAATATATGACATAATAATGAATCTGGATTTATTTATATGTATGTCATCTACTTAATTCCATTCAATTCAATAAGGAAACGAAAACAGCGTTCATGCCTATGTACGTACTACCGTCTCCATGAACGGTGTATTTCTTTACATTTAATGATTTATTATATATGTATATTCTGAATATATATATATAAATCATGTTTTATATTCTGGAATTAAGTAATCATGATCTAAGTAATCATATGAATAATTACAAGTTAAAAACACGAATGACAAATGAGACGATTTTACCCAAAACGCTACTTTAACATGAATTTACAAAAGAACTGGTAATATAAAGTCATAAGTGGACCATATATGATATAATAACAATGAATATGATTCTGGAATAAGTCAATAACATGATTTAAATCATTATACAAGAGGCTGGGACACTTACAAAGCAAGTCAGACCTAAGGTAAGGGAAATATCACAATCTCATTTTTATCCGAGATTGTTTATACTTTGACATTTACTGGGGTGTATTTTATCATCCACATCAATGTTTCCTGAATATGTAATATTATTTATATCTATCTAAAATTTTTTAAATCCAATTTTACCTTTCGGTGAGTTTTTAGTAAAAGATATGAAAGGAATCATTCGTCGTTTTTCGTACGAGGTACTTTTTGACTTTTCCGACAAAAGTACGAAGAATGTTTTTTTTAACTTATACGGCATGAATGGATTTTTAAAACATTATTTACATGAAGCTTCCTTTACAAGTTTTCAAGTTTATTTTTAATAAACTTCTTTTATTTTAAAGTTGTATGACATGTTATGAAAGGAAAAATGTTTTTGAAGAAGAAAGGATATTTTCCTCAAGAATGGAGTTCAAGTGTTTTATCAAAATTATTTTCCATCTTAGATAATAAAGGGTTCTATTTTTATCCCTATTATTACATTGATTTTATCATGTTGTGATCGAATTATTTTTATGAATTCCTTTATCTTATATGAATTGTTTTATGATGTCATGTTGTTTAAGAATCCCATTTTTATTATATGGGTTACACTATGATGTATGGTTTATGATTATGTGGAACACATAAGAAAGGATTCATTATAAGATGGGTGGGACCTATATCTCCCTCCAATGCATTGGGTAAAGATTTTATAACTCTTGAGATAGACATGGCTGGAACGGTAGGTTATACCGGTTCAGTGAAATAGGACTGGAACGAGGGTGACTCGATTCAGAAAGGGACTTTGCCCACTAAGATAGTCTTGGCAATGAGTCTTGACTAACAAGAAATGATTCTCTATGATTATGTGTGTATGCCACAAAGTTTCATGTTTTAAGTTATTCTTATTGGGATTACATTTCACTTCTATGATTTACCCCATGTTATTATGAGCTCTTTTTCATGTTAAGATTTCTAAAAGCTATGTTCTTATGTATATGATGTGATTGATATTTCTTTTGTTTACCCTTACTGAGCATTTGAGCTCACCCTTTTATGTTTTCCTTTCCCCAGGATATAAATAAAGGTTTTAGGTTTTAAAAAAAGGAAGATATTTATGGGAGATGTTGATGATCTTTCACCACGATTACAAGATTACGTTCCGAGTTTCCAAAGACACTAAACTATTACGATCCTTGTGTGTTTTTATTTTTGTTATGTACTAAGTTTTCCGCAAAAGTAATGTAAAGTCCATGTACGTCAGGCTTCGGGTCTCTACAAATTTCCACTTATATGAATTTAATTTTAAAATTAAGATTAAATATTTGGTATTAGAAATAATTAATTTTAATAATATAGAGAACATAATCTTTAAATATAAGTAATCTTTAAAATATTAATGATTATTTACACGGATATTGTAAAATTGATTTTAATTTTGGATAATAAAAAAAGATAAAGATTTTAATTCCTTAAAAACTTTTATAAAATATATTATTAATCCATATATAAACAATAAAATTTATTATTATTTGTAATTATATATTTTTGATGCTTTTTTATTCTTAAAACATTATGAATACCTATATATTTTGAAAAAATACTAGTGTTCCACTTACAACACATATTAAATAACACCCACAGTCCTCTATACATCTCACTGTTGATTTTTTTTATTGCATTAAATTACAAAATAAAATAATTTCAGACATCCCACAATCCTATTGTAATTTTTTCAGAAATATATTATATTATTCTTTTAATTTCTAATCTTATAGAGGTGGTATTAGAATAGATAAAATTTTAAACTCTGTATGATTCATTTTTTATATTCATAATCCATAAATTATTATTAAAACATATTGATATAATAAAAATAATTTCATAGATATATTTTATATTTTTATTAATAATTTATTCGGTAAACGTACCCCCACATATATTAATTGGTTTATAAAATCATCATATATGTATTCGGTGGACTGTCATCTTGCAAAACATTGACAATATTTTTCCCATTACAACATATCATGATTTGTTATAAAGAAAGGCATAATACACACATATGATATTTATAATATTTTTATACTTATAGAGTAATTATTTTATATATAACCATTAATAGTTACTTTGATATGGGATAAGGAAAAATATCTCATTTGAACGGTGGACTACCACCTCGCGAAGACATGTGATTTAGTTTTTAATAACGGTCAACATGGAAGGTAATATAAGTATATATTATTAAAATATATTAATTTATATTAGATAATTATAATATTTATGGAATATTAATAATTATTTTAATATAATATATAATAAAAATCATAACAATTTCTCTCACTAAAAAAGAAAACATTGTCTTTGTACGTGTAGACTACTGCCCCTGAGAAGAGATGCCACTCACTTTTGATCACCACAATGAAAGGGTAACAAAAATAAATTACTATATTTTATTAAATCATATCATATTAATTATATTAAGATCATTTTTTAAGGTAAATATATTATATTTTTCTTTTTCTATTATGATCTCTGAAAAATTGATACATTACTCATGTGTGTAAATGAAATATTGTATCTATGATCATAATGTACATATTTTCACAAAAACAAATTTATTGATTTATATTAAATCTATAATTTGTGAATAATATTATAATTATTTTATTATTTTTCTTTTATAGATTACGTGAATTTTTAATACAAACATGAACAAGTTCATTCATGATAATATAATAATGAAAAAAATTATGACATTTAACATATGAAACAATGAAAACAATAAACGATTATTATGAATAAGTGATAAAATTGTACAAATGAATCATATATGATTCATTAAATAAAAATATGTTTTTTGAATAATTTAATACCATTCCTTAAACTAATAAAAATCTAAATAAATACATTTTATCCAGAAGGAAGCATGATACATGGGATTTATTAACACAACTTCCATTCATTCATTTTATCTTCTACGTTATTGATTATTTCAAGATGTATTAATGCTTGAAAGGAATGTGAATTAATTTTAGATTCATTTTATATTTTTTATGGTTAATTACATTTTATAAAAATTATTAATTAATTTATTAATCCACAATTCATTGATATTAGAATTATAAATGACATTATCTACATTCCCATCATTGAGAAATATTTCAATGTTATGAAATTGATTTGATTGATATGGTGTCTATATTTCCCCAATAAAATATAATACCTCGGTTTATTTTGAATACATGATATTTTATATTTCATGTTTAAATATTTCACCAATTTGGATTCTAATTAAGAGTTACCATGTGTTAAATAATTTTATAACTGAATTCTATTTCATTGTTCATATTATTTCATCATCATCTATGATATTATAAGGTTATATGTGAAATTAATGTGTATATCATAGATTCTATATTCAAATTTTTAATGACGATTCAATGTTCATATAAATAATCAATTCATTGATTAATTTCTACTTCATCATTATGATTATTTTAATTATTTATTTGACAATATTATTCTAATGGGTATTTTTTTATCAAGAATTTTTAGTAGAATGAAATTATTTTACCAATTCATAGTAATCACATTTAATTTTTTTATCAACCTATGATTCATTTCATATAAATACTATATTACCATTCATTCAACTATTTTTTTCTTTAAATATAATAAAAAAATTTATTTATGAAAATCTATATTCATTTATCTCATTATATATTAATTCATATTATTATAAAACCAGGTTTTCTAAAAATGAGTGAATATTTTTAAATAATTTACATAATGTAATTCAATTTTATGTTTTTCAATATTTTTTCACCAGTTTTTTAAATGAACCTTCATGTCGTTTTCAAAATAAGTGTTAATTGGATTTTATTATAAAAAATTAAGGGACTATATGTTTTAACATAATAAGAATTTATGAAATTTGATACTACAATAACAACTAAATATTTAATTGAATAAATAATGAGTCAAAATCAATAATTTAAAAAATATAGTTATCAAAAAAATATTTCAACAATATGTTTCAAATAATATTTTTAAAGTTCAAATGTAATTTTCCTAATGAATGTTTTAAAGATAATTTATTATATTCTTATTCATCAATTAAAGAATCCATTTATCTTTTTAAAAATTGTTATATGTTGGATTAATAATAATTTATTATATATATATTCATTATGATAATTTGGGCCAATAAAGTATTGATAGATACAATATTTATTTATTTTTATAGTCATCATTTATCATTTGAAATATTATCATTCATATGGTCATTAGAAATTATATTCCATATGAATACTCATTCAATGTATCATTGATTTGTTATTATTTTATAAAATATAAATTAATTATAAATATTAAGGTATATATTAAAAAATTATAAAAGGAAATATGGGAAAAACCATATTCATTTAAAAATATTTATTTTTTATAATAAGACACATTTTTCAAAATTTATATCTATCATTAGATATACGTTGAATGATTTGTACATGCAGAAATGGGTGAGGAGTAGTTATGGAAAACCCCATGATGAATGGGTAATCATATTAGACAAATCAATTGGATTGTCTACTTTAATGTATTTTGATTTATTCTTACACACAATTTTTTTAAATTTCCAATCATAGTCCTTGATGGATGATTTGACATGATTATTTATATATTGATTTCCAATAATTAATCATTTTATTAACTATGAAATTATTAATTTTAATCCATGATATATTTTAGTGATATTATCTCATGATATATTTCATTCCTTGTTTATTTAATAAATGGAATGTGTGTCAAATTTTTTACCTAACCTCATTAATAATTAATTATGGATTTTGGATAGCTCTAATTTTACCTAACCATTATGAGAATTTGGGATTTACATTATTTATTTCCATTCCATTGAATCAATTATGTGTATAATGATTGATATGAAGGGACATAATAGAGGGGATAAAATAAAATTGTATTATAAAAATTATGTTGTAACATGTGTTTTCAAATGTAATATAAGATTATTGTATGTATCGAGTTTTGAAAGACTACTAAACCATTAGATATTTTAGGATGATATTTCATTTGCCTTTTGTGACTTAAATAATGTAGACAGTAGTTGTGAGTCATTGGGGTTAGAATCCTATAGTTTATAAACAATTTTTTTTAAATCATGGGAAATAGATTTAGGAACCCATATATTAAAGATCATAACCATATGATATTCATTGAATATATATATATATATAATAACATCCTCAAGTTTTATTAATGTACATATTATTTTTTTCCCATGTAATGATTACTTATATAGAAAATTAATGTTTAATTGTTTTTGGAATAAATCTACCTTTGGGTAATACATGTATAAATGGAGAATTGTGCACGACCTAATCATCCCCTTGAACTCATGAAGGGGCCTCACTTCACACATGGTTTGACTTTCTCATATGAAATTATTGGTATAGTTAAAATATGATTTACAATCCATTATGATGGATTTGAATATATAATGACAATGAATGACCTAAGAGAAAGCAAGTGAGTATTATATTGGAAATGATGTGTTCTGATATAGACTAAATATAAATGATATTATTATTTCTTAACTATTATTATTATTGATCAAAATATATTTTTGGTTTTATTAAATGGATAAAACTTTATAGAATAATATTAAAATTAAATATGACGGAAATGTTTGTCACTATGTGAAACCAAATTAGATGAAGATTTCTGTGAAGGATATTATAATAATTCAAAATAATGTTTCTAGAAATGATATTAACAACATATAAAATTACAATGTATCTAGAGTCTCATGTGGTTTATATCATGGATTAATAAAAGATAAATTTCCATAATATTAAAAGCTTGGAACAAGACACCTAAAAAGTGATAAATATGGATGGGGAAAATGATTTTTGTTTCGAAATGATGGTTATAAAATGAAGAATATCCAATGAAAAGTTAAATTTTTAATGATTCAAAATATATCTCATCCTATGGATCTGTTTATACATTGTTGTCATAATTGTGGGGAAACTAGGAATAATCCTTTCTTATTACATATCCTAATGGCTATGTCATATACCATAGAATGACCTATCTGGATGTAAAATATTTTTTGTAATTTTTTGTATTCTAAAATTTTCTTATAGATGTATTTTGACCAATAGTACATCATTTGTAATAATCATGAAACATATAACAATTCATAAAAACAATAGAATAGATTTTTATTGTTAATAATTGTTACAGATTAAATAATTGTTTTATGCATTCCATATTTATCATAAGATCACATTTATATACACATATTTTTAAAATTTTTGTTTTAGGTATAAAAAATGAGTAAAGATATTTTTTGAAAACATTTATTGTAAGAAAGACCATTGGTTTAGTATATTAAATTTTAATTTGAGCCTGAATTAATGTAATTTTTCTACAAAATATTAATCTTGTTGGTAATATTTTAATATTTTTAAAAAATGATGTTGAATTAATTATACGTCATCAAAATATTAGAATGTTATTGGAATAAAATTAATAATGATTTAGAAATAGAAAAAAATGAGATCCCAGTGATAACAATTCCAGATAGGAAAGGTCGCGTGGCACATTCACTTGTCTAATGTCTGATATGTTTTTAAAATGTACCTCTAAATTACATGATGTTTTGTCTAATGATTCATTTTTTGTAGTTAAATTTTTCAAAAAAATATTAATGAAAAAAATGTGTTGTTTTTATTTATGATTATAGATTAATTAATTATATTGTATATCATTATAAATTATATATGTTTTTTAAAATAGTAAGAGATATTGTGAAATAAATATCTCACTTTTATAGATATTATGATCCATTACAAGTGAATTATAGTGATTTAGACATAAATATAATTTTTATACATTCATGGAGTTATTGTCTAAATTTAAATAAATCAAAATTGAACCATAGGATAAAATATATCTTATGATCCAAAAAAATCAAGTATGTATATTTCTTTATATTCATAATAATTAATGGAATTAATCAACATTAAGAAAATTATCTCTAAAAAATTATCATATTGACTTTATATCAAATGATTCATATGGTCTCTTAAATCATCATGAATATCAAATTTTTTGTTCATTATCCTTCCTTTTATAATTACTAGGGTTTTTTTGCTTATCCTATGTATTTTAAAAAACATTTACAAGGTATAATGATGGGTAAGGGAATGGAAAAAGAAAAGAGAATTTTTATCAAGAAAAAGAAATAATTTTCGTAAAAAATATATATATTTTGGATGAAATATATACTTTTTTAGTGGTATCCACATTTTATAAATTTAATTTTTTTTGTAATAGTTATGGCCTAATTCTCTAATATTGTAATCTTTAAATGATCTTACACGTGAATTCATGATTTAAATTGAGATTCTGTAATTTTTAAAGAATGGGACCTTATAAAGAATTGTTATGAATTTATCATCACAGTCATCATTAAAATAGTTCATTCAGATTCCAATCCTTGACTAAAATAAAAAAGAATATAGTATAAAATAATAATCAAAGTGGGAACCTTGTAATCGTGGAAAGTGCATATTTAATGTATTAATTATAGAACATTTTATGAAACAATGAAAATATATTTTATCATTAATATCTGGCGTAAATTAAAATAATTAATAATGAAGTTTGATGTAATTTTGAATTCAGAGAGGATATCCTCATGTAGCATTAAAACTGGTGTGCATAAACTTTCATTTTTGTTCACAAATTCCTTACAATGCTTTTCTTAATACGGAGGTTTAGGAGTTATTTCCCATTGGTAAATATGTTCCAGAGCCACATTAACATTTTTTATCCTTAGAGGGATGTATTTCTAAAAAATAAAAATGGCTCCATCCATAACAAATTTCACAATAAAATTTCTTTCTCATTAAATCTCCCATGAAATTATCTTTAAATACATTTTCATAGGGGTCTTAATAATGTTATATCTCCATTGTTTCCAATAGTAAACTAAACAATTTATATGATACTAACTATAGAAATGATTTATTATCATAAATATAAGTTACATAATTTTTTATAAATATTTAATACAAACACCAGCCCTTGTCCAATGACATTGTTTGATTAATACATTTCGAGACATGAAATCATAAAAAATGGAACATAAATGAGATAAATTATCTACCAAATGGATTTCCATGTCTAGATCCAATCTTATACACATCATACAAAATACATATAATCATATCATTGGGAATGGAACCATTAGATTGTGTGAGATCATATTCATAGTAAGGTTAACCAAGAGAGATATATCAGCATAATCATGATCAAAAGGTTATGTATAGTGACATATGATTAATTGTCATGGATATAACATAAATTTATGTTAATATTTAGAATATTTTAAGTGTTCATTCCAGTGAATCGTAATATATTAGTGTCTTTTAATTCACGAAAAAAATAATCTATCATGGTGAAGGTTTTTTAATGATACCCCTATAGATATTCAATTTTTTACATCAACATAAATTATATCTTCCAAACATATAAAAATAGATCACAATCCACACTTAATACCATTGTATCCCAATAAACATGATCGGGAAGATAGTTCCTGTAGATTTCTTTTGATCTCCATGAGATTGTGACATCTTCTTGGAATCCTACAAATTGAATGTGGGAATAATTTTAAAAAAAATTCTTGTTCATGTGAAAAAAGATATTATTTATATCAAAATAAACAACGCTGATATTAATGTAGAATATGTTATTAATTTTTAAGGTAAATTTATAATTACCAATGTACTAAATGAGGGAAAATATCCAAAATACCAACTCAGAAACAACTCACAATGTTCTTTGATCAATAGTCAGATCGACCTTGAAGATATCATTTTCCCTCTTTCAATCCTGTTATGAGATAGTCTACAAAAACTGGATGAAAAAATTAGGATGTGGGAGAATGTCCAAGTAGTAATTCAATAAAACATTCCATAATAGGAATTTAATTTCATATTAACCAATAATGTGATTTTAATTTTCAAATAGATAGGTATGTGAAATTAAAATAAAATTTAAAAATAACAATTCTTTACAATTTAAAATATGAATATAATTCTTCAATTCTTACATCAAATTTAAAATGATGAAATTAAATTTAAAAAGATAAAATTTTCCATTAATTATATGATTCTTTTCCCAAAAGGAACTTTTCACAAAAAGGGATAAAATAAAAACTTTTTGTAAAATAGTTCATTTAAAACAAAAGACATGGAATAAATTTACATCATTAGCATATATTGACTTGGAAAAAAATCATGAGAGAAAAAAAGTGATGTGCATTATAAATTATGAATGTTCTAGGCTATAAGGACCCAATAATCAAGGTGAATGGAATTAGGTACATATTTATAATAGATATCATGATAAAAAGGACTCATAAATATATCTTATGTGATGATATGTGATGATATTATGATTTATATTTTTTTAAATTATATGTTTCATTCAAATAACACAGTAACTACCATTGAAATATATGTGGTCATGTATAAAACAACGATAGAAAAATTATTTTAATACATATTAAAATTCAATTTAATTCTATTATACATTTCAATTATGACAATTAAAACACAAAAAACATAACAGATATTCAATCATAAAATTTCTCTTTCACAATGATTAAACAATAAGGTTTCCATAAAAAATCAGGATTACAACATTGTCAAATATAAATACATCCATTTAATATTATATAATACCATCCATTTTACAATAAACACCCCATTCAATGGAATTATATTTTTTCAAAAAACTATTCCATAAAATCCATTTATATATTTAAATTAATCAACATAAACTTTTTTAATTTCTGTAATGAATACCTAATTCACTGGAATTGGGTGTTTTAAAATATCATGAAAAAATCCCACTTCAAAACCAAAATCCAATAAAATTGGTATTTTTATAACAAACTAATTTAAATCAATTTTTAAAAAACAAAAAATTAAAACTATTGAATAAAACAAAAGAATAATTAGGTTAATATTGATTGGGCATCAAATGGAACAACCTACATTTTTCTCATAGAAAAGAAATCCTCCCAAAGTAGAAACCAACAATAACAAACAATAATAATATGTAAGAATACCAACTAGAAGGAATGTTTTACATCACTTATTTAATATCAATCAATTCAAATATTATCTATTAAACGCTAATTTTTAAAAGAGAATGAGATAAAGATATGGAGAGAATTATTACCTGGGAATTTACACTACAAATGAAACAATGAAATACCATTTAACACAACAACCCTAAATGATTTAGTGATCCAAATCTTCCTAGGATATCTTGTAGGTTCTATTTAAATATGTTTTGGATTAGATGAAAACAATTATTATAATTTCAACATTTTTAAACATAATTATTGGGGTTTTACATTGTTTGAAATTCAATTACATGTTTTATAATTGAAAATTAACATTAATTCTAAAAAACATGATGCCTCTCGCATATATTTGATTATTTATTTTATAGGGATTTCATGGATTGAAACCATATTACATTCCTTTTAAAGGAACACAAGGTAGAAAAACTAACAGGTTAATAATGAGAATTCAAGAAATCAATGAGTTCACCAATATAGGTTTCCTCTTAGTTTAATATATTCTCTATATAGAAAATTTTAAATTAATAACATGACGAGGTTAATGATTTTCAAGATAGATGGGTAATGGAATTTTACAAAATCACCAAAATAGAAACATCTTCTAACTAGAATGTATTTGAGAAATAATCCATTCAAAAAATATGAGGCCACTACTTTCATATCAGTTCCTCACATTCACATGTCAAATGAAGTTCTGAATTTTAATATTTCAGAACTATAGCCAAAGGTTACATCCACACATTTAGTACCATGGTTTAAAATTAACTATCTTGATTTCCTATTTAGTCAGTGATCAGTAATGTTCAATTTCATATTCATTGTATCTCAATATAAGAGATTTATCAAAACGAAAAAATCATAGATGGGATATATCGAATTAAATATGTTTCGACATCAGAATACTTTGAAGTGATAAATCGTAAGAATCATTCCCCAACATCTGAACAACATTTAATGGTCCCACAAAAAGAGGATAAATGTTCCCTTACTTCTCATGCCATCGATGACCAAATTGAGATGAAACACTGAGGAAAACCAACATAGAATTCCAAAGGTCTATGAAGAGAATCAGAATAAGATTTATAATGGCTCTACAATGTCAAAATTACCAAATGAATGAAATAAATATTTGTAATCGTATCTTGTAATGAGCTTTTTATAATAATAGAACCTTCACCAACTTGTGACCAACACAATAGAGATCTTCATGGTCATACATACAAGTACTCATAAAGAAACATCCTAATCACAGACTGGTAACTCTTATTATTATAAATCTAACAGATCTAAATCTGCATCCCAATGACCACTAAATTCATGAACACTATGTGAATCCTATACTCAAGTTTCAATATATCTATATTTATTTGACCATACAAAAAAGGGTGGATTCCATACACAACTAGACATGACATGCAAGTTCATTTTAAATGCCTCCAAAAAAATAAGATCTAAAATTTTGACCCCTATCAAATAATATATCATATTAAAATATGTGATATTATAAAATCACTTCCATGTTGATATTTCTTGACTTATATACATTGGTGGTATGAAATATGGGTATAAAGTGAGATTATATAGTCATTTAATTGTTCAAAATCCATATCACATTATTATTTATAATTATTAATTGAATCCCAACTAAAAATTTCAATGAGAACTCATTCCACATTAATTTAGTCACAATGTGTGGACGATGAAAACCTGATGGATTATAGTGCTCTACAGTCACCCATTGGAATGTATTTTAAGGACAAAAAACACAATAATGTCACATCTCATATATCACCACCAAAACTGAATCCATGTATCATATATCATATTAATGTTTAATATGGTCACAACCTACTAGATTTTTTAGAAGTGTCCCATCACATAAATACATACCAAAGAGAGAGAAATAATTTTATTTAAATTTCTTTGATTAGACAATTTGGAGAACAACTAGTGGAAACTATCTCCCCACTATAATGAGTATTTTTAATGTAATACATCTCATCATCATGCTATTGATAATAATGAATCATTCTGATAAGAGTATAAATTAACTAAATATAAGTCATGGAAAACTCTATGATGAATTCCTCAACACTAATATAAAATTTTTCAGAGAGTTACATCAAGATCCTCTCTTTTTAAAAATTGTTCAAATACTGGGTTGGAAATTTTCAAAAAAATGAATCTAGGAGAATATTCAAATTTAGTATGGTATTGGATATTTCTATATAAAACTGAATAATCTAATTCATTGAACATATCTGGAGGATATTCCAATAATTTGAGTGAATATCTAACTCATCCTATTATGGTCATAAAATATTGTAAACCATTATCCAAAAAGGTAATTACAGTAGCTCAAAAGAACATGCATCACCTATTCATGTTCATGATATGTGGGTAGATAATTCATCATCTATTCTGAATGATAACTTTATCCATATGCATTGACATTACAAAATTTCATAAGAACAAAACCCATGACGAAACCTGATTTATCAGAATAGGCAACGTAGCTTGGCTTGAAATATATAGTTGTCTTCACTAGTATATTATTTCAAATATTTTTTTTGATCAAAAAAATAATTTTGACTTCTTTAATCACAAATAAAACATCACACCTCTCTTAATAAATGAAATTATAATATAATATATCTTTGATATGTCATTAATGAACTATAAAAAATAACCTTATACACCTATTAAGTTAAATTTCTATAAAAATATTGTTGTTCTTATGATGTCATAACAGCTGTTACCATTTACTGATCTACAGAAATACCATTTTAAAACACTATATTTATAAACAGTTACACTTACCTAATATAGATGCCACGCATATAAATCCTTGAATAGAGTTGATGATTTCTCAAAAAATTCATGACTTCTCTTTGATGATGAAAATGTTTGTCCTCAGAATTTGAATAAATATTGATTTTATCAATGAAAACTGCCAAAAATTTATGTAGATACTTTTGGAAATCATGTTTTTTAAAAACATAAAGACAATAGACCATTTTTCAGAACTAAGGGCATAATGAATTACTCATAATTTTCATTCCTAGTCAGAATAGTGGTTTTCTAAATTTCATATTTTTTTATACCTAATTGATGGTAACTAGAAAATTGCCCTTTAATTTTGTACCTCTTTTCCCATATCAAATAAAAATATTAATCCTGATTCAATGGAAAAATGTTATTTTTTTACCTTCACTCCATTATGATTTTGGTAATCAACACGTACATGAAGTGAACCGTTATCCCTAATAGATAAGTGGACGAGAACGAAAAAAGGTGACACACTCGGTCATATAAATCCTTTCACCATATGATAATAAAATTGGGACTCTAAATCATTATGTTAAGGTGGTTCCAAGTATAAATAGGGAATTGAAACTATTTCAGTACCAGACATTAAGTCAATGGTAGACTCATACTCCCATATCTTAAACAAACTAGATAATTCCGAAGGAAAAAAATTGGGAATCTCAATGAAAATGGTGGGAGTTCAATTCACATGGATTCGTTCCCTAGATAAAAATAATTCACTTATATTACATTTTCCAACTCCAGATAAGAATGTTTGGCCAATCTCAACCTTGTGACCCATTCCTTAAGAATTATAAGAGACAAACCACATGGTGTAGTAAGGTAGACCTGTCAAAAATAAGAGTCAATATAGGATTCATTTGAAATGTTCTAATACATCATAAAATTGAGGTCATGATGTTTTGTTTTGATAACCATAAAACTAAAATAATTCATAAATTTTGTTAGATAGAATAGAAAAGTTGGAATACGAATACCATGATATCTCTTCATTCTAAGGGGTGTAGTAATTTCAATTTCAAAAGATAAAATATCCATAAGAATATTTATAATATAAAAAATATGAGTTGATATCAATAGATTATATTCCCAAGTAAAAAATAAAACACTCACTAATGATGAATTTATTTCAATGGTACCTCTCAACATCATTGGACTCATGTTATCTTACTCTTGAGACTCCTCCATTGGGTGAATTAGCATTATTCAAGATGCCAGTTACTATAACACTTTTATATCTGATTCATTTTATTTCTCCATATTTATAGGAGTTTATGATGTTCTAATTCCATGAGATGGTGTATAATAGATATCTATGAATAATTAACTGTTCCCAAAACATCTATATAATCAACATTTATTAGGTACCTCAGAGAAAACCCTATTTGAATGATCTATATTTTAACACTAGTATAAATTAAAAGTACATACTCATGGTGAGGTAGGATATCTATAATTACCATGCCATAGAGAACATCCATGAGATTCATCACTATTGTTCATTCCATTGGAAGAACTCACGACGCTACTTGTAGGGAATGAAACATACTATTACACTGAAATTCTAGTCAGGTCCATCTCAGTCATCAACAATCTCTGTAAAACATCAGAATAAGAAGGTGTACTAAGTAAGAATACATAATAATGAATATCCTAATGATATTCCCACTCAATACTTAATGTATTCATCATCTCATTCAATACAATCATATTTTCAAAATGAATGAGATCAGCAACATTGTTTTCATACTTTGTCAAGATATGATTAGCCTGATCATGCATTAATATGCTTGTAGCATGATCATACAACATCGACATATGATATAACTGGTCAATTAAATGATTCATGAATTCCTTTTACTCTAATCACTCATTCTTGTTTGAGGTAACCATAGTTTTCCACTATCTTCTGATTTTTTCTTCCATCATGAAGGTGGAACACATCACTTTGAATTCATCAGGTGTGTCCAATAACACAAAAAATAGGTCCATCATGGTCGTCCATTCTTCAACATCTTGATGATCATTAGAACGATTGAACAAAATTACATTATATCAAATGAAATCCTATGGAACAATATTGTGAAATTCCAACTAGGGTTTGACAGTTATAGCCGAAAGTGTAACTGGATGTGGTGCGTAACCCAAATAATGGTTACTGAACACAATAACCTCAATTAGATATAAATTTACAATAGGATTCACCTGTTAAGGTCTAGATTAATCCTTGTCCACATATAAATTTTCATATCTCCTTGGATGAATGCTGCTACACAACATTAGTAGTCAATAATAAGACATGAAATTACAATCATATAGTGAAAAGGGAGATTAATCCTAATAGATAGAATAAAAAAGATTTAGATATCCCTATATCCAAATAAAATCAATAAAACATGTAGAATTAATCAACAACATTTATTAACCTAACCACCTCTAGTGAAATAAGGTTTACCGTGGAAACTAAATTCCACAAACTCCGTGCCAATTGTATCCAATAAAAAATAAGATTTCACAATTGTGTGCTAACATCAAAAAGTATCACAACCTCAAACATTTATACCACTTTTTCATGAACTATCCATTTTATGATGATAACCCAATGACCATGAAGGTCTTGAAAACCCACAAATGGAGTTTCCAATCCATGTGGGTCGGTAACAATCACTTAATATTATACAACCTATATGTTGGATTAGTTTTCCCAAAAATATTATTTATTTATATGAAACAAGGATTTATGCCAATCAAAACACAATACACTAAGATTAATATATCATAAGTTAAATATGAATTAAATCCCAAAGTAAAACAACCAGTCATGTAAATCCCCAACCCATAAACTTGGAGACAGTGTATTATTTTATTACATTATCATGATTACAAGGAAGAAAATCCAAAAGGTCCCATCAGTTTGGAATTTGAAAAATTCCAAATAACATACATGATACAACTAATACATTAAGATATATGAATGAAAAATATGATACGTTGTAATTTTAATTAAAAAATCATCCTTGAATTATTATTCAATGATTTAATTATCATAACCTCAATAAATAAAACATAATAAGGGTGAACATAAATTCCTTGTATCAGTATGTATTGTAGAAGAAATAATGAATCAATATGAATAAATTAAAATTGAGGTACAAAAAGTAATAAAACATTCCATTCAAATAAAAAAATAAGGAACTATAAATTTTGAAATGTAAGAAACAGAATCTCATGCCATCTAAATCAATAAATCTATAATTAAATGTATCGAAAGATATATCGACACAAAATACCATAGATATATAATAAAATAATATATATGTGGAAAATTCATAATAATCGATTATATGTTGCCATGGTGTATGGTTGGTTTTCCACCAAGACCATTAACAACATGGTTTACTACATATTAGTTTAAGATGCATCAGAATTTTCTATGTGATTTTTCTCATGAAACTACTGATACATCAATGTTATATCTATGACTAGGTCCCACCCATGGCATAGAACTCCAAATCACTCCTCATATTCATAACGAATGTTCCTTAAAAAATATGTTCATTAAATAATGAAATTGTATTTATCAATAATTACCTAGTGTATTTTATATAATTAAAAAATTATTTACATTAATGAATTGAAATACTAATTAAATATCATAAGGAATGTTTCACGGAAATGAAATTTTAATAATTCCAATGTGTCCCCTAGCACATTGATATAATTAAATCCTAAAAAAATGAAGTAATAATATTAAATGAAACATATAATATCATGAGGTAATTAGATTCATTATATAACGACATAATGTTAGGTAAATACACTTAATAAATGTGGTTTTGTTCATAATGAAAAATATGTCTCAATGTATTGTAAACTGAGATGAAATCACATACATTAACCCTCTATTTTTGTGATCCTTATCCTCATTTATATTATATTAATATACGTAACTAACTTATACCATAACCATACTTATGTTTATAATATCATATTATAACTTTTTACAAAATTTTTTTACCCTTTCCTTACACTCTTCCATTATTTTAACTATTTTTGTTGATAATTTCCATTTTTTCTCATGTATAAGTTAAATTATTTCATTTTTCTCCATTTTAGTATATCAATATTTTAGAATTATTAATATTTAATGATGCCTTAATTTTTCTATATATTAAGTACAAATGTATTTATAATAGTCCCTAATATTTGGTGTATGAAATGGTGTTCACAATTCTATGAGACTGTAGGCTGAACATACACATCAATGCTACCTTAATCTCTATTTTGTATTAATAGAATTAAAAATAAGGAATAATATGTATATTCTAATACTATTATCATATATATGTTACATATTTTACTTAGTTTTAACAAAATCATTCTTTGTACGTTCCATGTATTGCGTGAATGAGTCACATCGCTCAGAGTGGGCAGTAGTCTGCACTTCTTCAAATGATTTTCTCATAATAATGTAGAAGGGGGAGAATTAATGATATGAGTT
This sequence comes from Viscum album, assembly GCA_963277665.1. NCBI lineage: Eukaryota > Viridiplantae > Streptophyta > Magnoliopsida > Santalales > Viscaceae > Viscum > Viscum album. The sequence continues at coordinate 474,568,000 of OY728147.1, read as the reverse complement.
AAAATTGGATAATAGAAGTATTTTTTAATATTAAACATCATATATATAATATATATTTAATTTCTATAATAATGGAAACAATGATAGGTGGGAAAGGAAAAAATGAACAATCATCATTCTCTGAGGATGTAATTCACCATATGTAGAAACAATATATATGTTATCCATTAGATAGAGGTGTGTATAAGTGAAGAAAGAAATCATAATTGAAAAATATACTAGAATAGTTTTTATACCATTTTTATTTTTTTAATAATGGAATAATAAATTATAGAAGAGTGGATATGAAAATTAAACAAAAGAGATTGTTGGAAAACTAACACCTAAAAACAGCTAACTACTTATAGTTTATACCAAATTAAATCATTAAAGGATATATACATATAAGAGGTTTAAATTTATAGTGGGATGATTTTAGTCATCTATTTAAGATGATATTTTCAGATCCTGATAGGTTTGAGTGGTTTAAGGAATTGGGAAAGGTGGTGACCGTTTATAATGGTGGAGAAGGACTCCATTGGTATTTATGACAATGTGTATGGCGTACCCCGGTTTTTAACAAATAAAAAGTGTTAAAAACGTTCCATACTATAAAATTATATGTTAATGTACAATTTATATCTGGTAATTTTGTGTTTTATACGTGTATTGGTCATTTGGGGCATCATGTTAATTGTTTAGTCCTTTATAATGTTTAATTTAATTTACATTACATTCAATAATATTTTGGTGAAAAAACAAATTTTCTATTATTATATATTACAAATTATCCATATTCCAAATATTGAATTCATTTTTATCAATTATAGACATAGAAGTAGAATAAATTAATATAAAATTCATATCACAGGCAGGGTGGCAATGTCTATTTCATAAGGTAAAAATTCTAAAATATACATTAATTTTTATAAACAATTTAAATTTTTAATTGATCCAAATAAAATTATTTCGATTAAATATAAAAATATTATGTAATTATACATTAAAATAAATATATAACATAAATTATAATTATAAATATATTTGATGGAAAAATAGTTTCGAACTAAATATATGTATTTTTAACTAATCATCTAAAAACGAAATGATTCATAAAAATATCATAGACACTAAATTAATTATATTATTATATTAAAAATATTCATCATATTTTTATATATTTAATAAATTATAGTTTTAATGTTTATTTTTGAAATGGGTTCTTTATTAAATGTTGGTAAAATTACATTAATAAAAATAGGTTATTATGTTTGAAATTAGGATTGTTCGTATCTTATGCCTATCAATCCTAATGGGTTTATATACAAAATATTATTTATTAATTTATAACATATATAATTTTTTATATACACTAACATATTTTAATTAATTTTTTTTATTTAGAAAAAAGTCATCATGATGAAAAAATATATTTTATTTTATTTGAAATTGGTTATAATTTTAATTTTTAGTTAATTATTAAAAATTGAATAAATTTTAAATTTATATTAGACATAATTTTTAAAATTTAATAAATAATATTCATCATATCTAACTTATCACATAGGTTATATCATATTATATTAGATAAAAACATTTCAATAATACATTTTTATTTGGTGACAATCGGTATTTCATGTAACACATACTATAATGGAAGGTCTCTCATCCGTGTAACAAACTATAACTAGATTTTAGGATCATTAAAAGATATATAATATATAATATATTTTTATGATAATAAAGATACTTTTTTTCATTGTAATATATTCATTTTTTACAACGGGTGTTACAGGTCATTAAAACTCTTGACTATAATGTTGTACTGATGAATTTTGTGGTGTTACATTCTCCCCACCATAATTAACTTTTATCCCAACAAAATTAAATTTATCTAATTAATATAGGGATTTATATTTAAATATTATTTGTTATGAAAACCCTACATGTAAAATGGTATTAATAACATATATTCTCAATAACATAGAATTGAAAATACAGTGGTCACCAAAATAAGATCCCTATAAGGAATACATAGGTAGAAAAAGAAACATGCTTACTGAGGAATAATATAAGAATTATGTTCTAATTGATATTTTTAAAAAATGGTTAGAATAATTTTAACAGTTATAATCCTATAAATATTTGATAATCTAAGAGGCCATTTGAGTCATCAGAAAAGAAGACATTTGAAATAAATATTTGATTTTAAGAACATTTTTCATTGAGTTGGGGTATTATTTCACTATCTATGAATGTAATTAAATATATATAATTGGATTTATTCTATAAGAACTATCATATCTTGTGGTCATTCAATGAACTATTTTTACATCATCTCCATGAAAATCATTTATCATATCATGATGTAATATATTAATATCTACAACCATATCCAAAGGTAAAACATAAACCATTTAATAAATGGTTATCCTTTTAAAAAATAATATGATCTAATAATTTAAAAATAATGTCACTAAAATTTTTAATTGATATTTTGGTTATCCTTTAATCAATATGAAGTAACACTAAATATTCGCATTCCAAAATTTTTAAAAACAACATCATTACCACATACCCTTATTGAAAACATTCATTCTTCCATATTAATTAAGTAACACACATGTTACATGTTATACTCCATAAAAATAAAATGGATATAAACTCCATTAATAACAGCATAGAACACATTTTCCCATTTCATTAATCAATCCCATAGTCGTCAGAACATTTCCAAATAAATTATTTCTTCCTAATTACCTCAACATCAAGAATATATTAATGGTTTTACCCTCTCATTAATGTTTTTTCTAAATACTTAAACTATCAAATTAAAATGTTTTTCTGGATCCATCAATCATATGATATCAAATCCTTAATGAAAAAGTACTACATTGCAATCCTCATATATTCCATATTTCTTAAAGCAAGTACACTATGAATAAAATATTGAAATAAAATAATTATTCAATGGTTATATTAATCATTCATCTTCATGTATGGTAATATAATAACATAATCATTATCGAATTGTATCATTATGGGCATATTCCATTGATTATTATGCCATTGAATCACATTATATCACATCTTCAAGTATTTGAATCAATTTACAATGAAAAACATTTTATTTCCATTTCAATCATTAACATAGTTTTTATCTATAAATCTATAAAAAAATTCCATATCACATCAGGTAACTATCAGAGTGTTTCTGTCTAATATTATCATATGTTTCAAAAATCCATATTTCCCTTCCTTTTCATCAATTCATTTAATTTTTCATATTTCTCATATGGCCTCCCATTGTCTTGGTTTTATATAAGGACATAAGACTGGATTAATTATTCATAAATCTCCTGATCACATGATAATATGTCCTCATGAAATAATTAATCCTCAATATGGTTTGGATCATAAGCATATGTGAGGTTCAAATTCCTTCTACTAGACACCATTTATAAACAATGTCATATAATGGATTAAATTATAACGTAGTGTATAATTCAATATATGGTATATCACATAAATTTACAAATTGGTAATCCTAAAACCATAATATTTAAATACTTTGGATAAATCATTGCATTCAAATCCATCATATTTGTAGGTAAAGAAAACATGAACTATCCTAAGTGTATCACATGAGATTGTCGAACCTGGTGTGTAGTATAAGTCCCCAAGCATAAACATTACAAAATCATGTATTAAGTTAATAATTAACATTAAGGATCTTAAAAGGTTTATATTTTTAGATAAATAATCCATAACTAATTCATTAAATCTCAAATATTACAATGTAGTCACTTCTACTCAGTATCCATTTTTTCATAAATTTAAAATTCTTAAATGAAAAAATGATTGTTTTCTTGATATAAATCTTTTAGAGTTCATCAATTTTCTTACCCTACCTTATACCATGTGAATTACATTTCAAAAACAAGGGATGAGGATAAAAATATCATTAAGGGTTATGAATTAAATAAAAAAACATTAGTTCATCAATACTTAAAAAACATAATATCTTTAACATGCCTAATGAAATCATAAGATTTATGAGTAACAATTAGTAATCCCAAATAATATTGTTAAAATGATAAATACATATCAAAAATTAATTTTACATTTAAAAACTATGCAGTGAGATATGTGGGAATACCCATCATTGTATTTTCATGTAATTACTTAGGGGAAACATTAAGGTTTATCTCCGTCACGTTACCTAATGCATTGGAGATCTATCTTGTGCTCACCCTCCCTAGATTTATCATAGAACCACCTGTATATGTAATAAATTCCAAATAACCATTATATATTAATAACAATGAAATCAATAATAATGGAAATCATACATTTCCACATTTCACTCACAATATATCATTTCAATATATTGACATAATCAACACATTAATAAACAATTTTCAAAACCATTTATGAAATTTAATACAGAGATTTTTTAATCAAAGTGTCTCATAACAATATGACGATTTTAAATGAAATTTTAATTTTAAAACATTCATTTCGATTAAGATAAATCCTTAAAAACATTTTTAAAACATGGAAATTAATATGAATGATTTAGAAGAATAAATATTTATAACATTAAAAATGATATTATAGTTAAAGAGTTCCTAACCAAAAGAGAGAAGATTGAATACAAATAATTTTTTGACTAAAATTAATCAAAGCATATAATATCATTGGATTAATAAGATACATGATTGAATATTTCAAAGGTTAGTATATACATCATAAAAAAGTGAATTGGAACATAGAAACAATGAAGTCTAAATGAAATGTTTATTCGGACGAAATCACTTATAAAGATGATATCTTTAGATTAAGGATAAATAAATTGTATAATTATGTTTGGAAATATGAATACACTAAATATTAATGGATTTTATGTGTAAATAAATCATATTATATTCACATGTGGTCTTGTAGAAACAAAACAAATGACTTGGGAGTTTAAATCAATGAACAAAAATTGGGTCAAGATTACCCTTATCATGTTAATATCAATGACATGAGAAGTTATAAATGGAGTTATTATGTGTACCAAAATTATATACATACAAAGTAGAGTGTAAATTACTACATATATAAATTCAAATTGATTCAACACATAATATTCGAGTAAAATAATTAATGAAGTATGAGTAAAAAACAGTGAGTGGAAATTGAAATTAGAAATTCCATTACCGAATTGGTATCTTATGAAACATACAACCCATGAAATTAGGATCACACAATTAATTTGTAAATACAAATTAATTATTATATCTTACACAAATAATAAAATCATGGGCTGTACATAGACAGCACAATAAGAAATTGTGGAAAATATAGCTTGAATCTCACGAGAATAAAACGTTAGATGAAAACCCCTTACCTTGTGTCCGACTTTACCCGTTCATTTTTTAATCACTAGAATTAGAAACTAAACAAAATATATAAATTATTAAGAACCATTTTCTGGTTTATTATTACTTTTATATCACTTATTACACTGTTATAAAAATTATGCAATCATTCTCGTCAATAATGGTCATGTTGTCAATATTCGGTCCTCGTGTCAAAAATGAACTTCGTATAATTACAAGTTATTATGAGGTTAAAATTGCATTATATATAGAATTATATTAATTATTTATATATCATATATGTAAAATATAACGAGTATATATATGTATTTGTTATAGTACATAACTTTTGGTGTATGAAATGAAATGCACTGTTCATGGAGATGGTAAGTCATACGTACGCATGGAGGCTACTTTCATTTTTATTTCATATTTAATGAAATGTAAATTTTCTTATTCATTGGTAGAGTATAATTCCAGTATAATAGCATATATAATTTAATTAATTAAATCCTTTATATGTTCCTCTTATGGAATGAACAGGTCATATCACATTGAGGGTGTGGTAGTCCAATCTTTCTCAAATGAAATTATCGTATTTACCCATTACGGAAACAATAATGGTATGATATAAATAAAAATCATAGAAGTATAAAGTCAATATAAATATAATATATATATCACATATAAATATATTTACATATTAATGGTCACCATAATAGGTGGTAGGAAAATATTGAACAATTATCATTTCGTGAGGTAGTAGTTCACCGTCCACAGAAACTGTATGTTTGTATCTAATCGATGGATGTTTTGCATTAGTTTAATTCAAATAAATATCATAACAAAAACCTAGTATGTTAAGGATATATTTGTTTTTATAAAAAATTTAAAAAATTAATTTAGGGGGTGGGGGATGAATATAAAAGAATAGAACTTAATAGAATTCTTTACCTTTAAATCGGGTAACTCCCTTTGGTTTGAAACAAAAATATTTCTAGAGGTGATGTCTGCCTTAGGTATGTCTTATAGATTTTATAAAGAGACACTGGGAGCTTGTTTGGACATAGTTAGGGAAAGAAAAGGGGCATTATGGTGTTAATAACGAGTTAGAGTTGAGGGATTTTTATAAGGGGGAGGAGGGGCTATTTATGAATGCTTGAAAATATTATGGTTTTATAAAATAAATTGCAGTTTAAAAATGTCCAAAATTTATTATATTAACAGATAACATAACTAGTATTTTATATATGCTCATACAATAGGTTTTTGAATATTATGTGATTCAAATTTGACCTTATCCTTTATCATTAACCCGTAGTTAACTAATTTGACTCATACCATGTCATCTTCTGTATTCACTTTATAAGGGTAATATAGTTATATTAAAATTCAAATAGAACCATAAGTGGTTCATTAATTACATTTCAAACCTTATATAAGTCATGTTTCAAAATATTTGATTTTTAAGATTATTAAATCATTTAATAAAATATTTTTTATTTTAAAAACTAATTTATGTCAATTTAAATACGATTTATATCGTGAATTTTTAAAACTCCAAAACAACTTGATTTATTATAAAAAAATTAATTAATTAATATATAAGAAGTAATCATAATCATTAAAAATCTTGTATGGAAAAAAAATATTCAAAATAAATTTATTTTAATATTTATAATCAAATTTATTTAAAACATTCATTAATGGGATAATCATTATATCATCATTCAGTCATAAATAAATTTATTTATTTGATATCTAAAATTTATAAATAAATTAACATGATTTAAGAAATATTATTAGTGTAGAGACCCGAAGCTTAATGTACATGTACATTACATTACATTTGCAGAATACTTAATAAATAATAGAAATAAACACACAAGGACCGTAATAGTTTAGGGTCTTTGGAAACATGGAACGTAATCTTCTAATCATGGTGAATGATCTTCAAAATCTCCCATAAAGATCTTACACTTTTTGTTTCCTTACCTAAAACCTTTATTTATATCCTGGGGAAAATAAATCATAAAAGGGTGAGCTCAAATGCTAAGTAAGGGTAAACAAAAGAAATATCAATCACATCATATTCATAAGAACATAACAATTTGGAAATCTTACCCTGCAAAAGAGATCATAATTTCATAACATGGGATAAATCATGGTCGTGAAATTTAATCCCAATAATCACAACATAAAACATGAAACTTTGTGGAATTCACACATAATCATAGGGAATCATTTTTTATTAGTCAAGACTCATTTCCAAGACTATCTTAGTGGTCAAAGTCCATTTTTGAACAGAGTTCACTACTCATTTCAGTCCTGTTTCACTGAACCGGTTTAACCTGATGTTCTAGCCATTTCTATCTCATGATAAATAAAATCTTTACCTAATGCATTAGAGGTAGATATAGGTCCCACCCATCTAATAATGATACCATTCTTATGTGTGCCACAAAATCATAAATCATACATCATTGCATAAGCCATGTAATAAAAATGGGATTCCTAAACATCATGACATCATAAAATAATTCATATAAGATAAAGGAATTAATAAAAATAATTCCAACACAACATAATCAAACTAATTTAAAAATAGGGGTAGAAACAGAACCCTATATTATCTTAGATGGAAAATGATTTTGATAAAACACATGAACTCCATTCTTGAGGAACATATCCTTTTTTCTTCAAAAACACTTTCCTTTGTTAACATGTCATAAAATTATACACTAAAAGAAGTTGACTAAAAATAAACTTGAAAAAATTGTAAAGGAATCTTCTTGGAAATAATGTTTTAAAAATCCATTCATACCGTATAAGTTAAAAAAACATTATTCTCATACTTTTGTCGGAAAAGTCAAAAAGTACCTCGACAAAAGATTCCTATCATATCTTTTACTAAAAACTCTCCGAAGTGTAAAATTGAATATAAACTATTGTATAAGGATATAAATATTACATATTGAGGAATCATGGATTTGGATTATAAAATACACCCCAGTAAATTCCAAAGTATAGACAATCTCGGATAAAAATGAGATTGTGATATTTCCCTTACCTTAGGTCCAATTTGCTTCATAAGTGTCTGAACCTCCTGTATAATGATTTAAATAATTTAATTGAATAATTAATGAATCATACTCATTTTATGACATCATATATGGTTTATATTACCCATTATTTTGTAAAGCGTTTTGGGTAAAATCATCTTATTTATCGTACGTGTTTGGACTCGTTGTTCTTGATGTTATTATTACTTATATCATGATTTACTTACTTCCAAGATGTAAATAATGATTTATGTATCATATAAATTCATTATATATCCATAATATACAATCATTTCTAATAGTACATACCATATGGAGGTATGAAATGAAACACACCGTTCATGGAGACGGTAAACCGTACGTACGCAAAAACGCTTCTTTCATTTCTATTTATTATTTTAATGGAATTTAAACATAATGATACATAGGTATATTATAATTCCAGTATAATATCATATATAATATCATTAACCACATCCTTTATAAATCCCACATAAGGTATTAACTAATCACATCACATTGAGGGGGCGGTAGTCCGCACTTCCTCAAATGAGATTATCGTATTCACCAACTATGGAAACCATAAGGGCATGATATAATTGGTAAGTAAAGAAGCATAAGGAAATAATAAACAAAATATATATTATATATAAATACAGTTCCATCATAATGGCCACCATGAGAGGTGGTAGGAGAATATAGAACAATCATCGTTTCGTGAGGCGTTAGTTTTCCATCACAGAAACATTACGTTCTTTATCCATTAGATGGAGGTGTGTGTAAGTTTAGTTCCAATAAATCTCATAACAACATCCTAGTATATTTAGGATATTTTTTTCTTACAAAATAAAGTATTAAAAAGATTTTATGGGTTGGAGAATCAGAATAAAACAAAACAACTTAAGAGAAACGGTTGCCTTTGATTTTGGTAACTTCCTTTGGTTTGAACCAAAAGGACTTCTTGGAGAGTCTTCTGCCTAATTTAAGGATTCCAGGGGGAGGAGAGGGATGTACGGAGCTTATTTGGGAAGATTTTGGACGCGCCAAAAGGATTTAGATGTGTGAGAAATTGCATATAAGTGGTCTCTTTTTATAAGGGAGAGGAGGGGCTCTTTAAGAAAGTGTGAAAGAATTATTTTATTATAAACATATCATCGGTTTAAAGTGGTCCAAAACACATTAATTTCAAAGGTATGATGACTAATATTTGAAATAAAATCATCCAATTGGAATTGGATAGGTTTTGGATGATATTGTAATCATTATAATCTTATTTATTTATATCATTTATTAATGAGGTAAACACTACATTATTATTGTGTCATAAATAATTTAATTCATTTGATGTCTAAAAATTAAGAACAAAATACCATGTTTTAAGGAATCTTTTTATCATTCCAAATAATATTTATTTTCCAAAATATAACTTATATAATCCCTTATAAAAATTAATTACTAAAAGAGTTTTGTTAAAGTCAATTTTGTCTTTACATTAAATTAATTAATCCAAATTGTCATTTTCACTACCAAGTGGCTAATTGGGGTCCCAAAATCGTACCAATGATGCCCATGGTAGTCCAATACTCATCTGATAAAGTTAGGAAATGTTTAAAGGTAATTTTGAATTATTAAAATATTATTTTAACCTTTAATTAACCTATTTACCTTTAACCGCAGTAAATAAAAATTACCGTAGTTACTATTCATAATGCCCAAAAATAAAAAGTAGCTTATTAAGATAATTTTGACCCACTGATTCCAAATATGGAATCCATTTTTCCAAATTAAATACACAAAATCTGCATAAATTAAATTAAAATCAATCCCCTTGTCGAAAGAAAACAGGTTTTTTTTAAAACATTGCAAAAGATTGAATTGATTTAACCTAGGAATTCAAGGTAAAATAAATGCTAATGACATACATTATATTAAATGGTAAAAATATATTCTATTTATAATTCTAAACCATTCAATATTATACTTTTACCACAAAAATTATTATGATGGAAAAAGTTGTTTTTAATTAAAATATAGTGTGTTTTTACTATTCATTAAAATATGAAAGTTATCATAAAAATATCAAAGCATTATCGAATGTAAATTTTTATATCCTGATTCAAAAGAAGATTTTTATTCTGTAAAATTGAACTTATAAACATATAAAAAACTAGATTTAATGTGGGTGCACCATCAAAAGGTGGCAAAACAACATTTTTTGAAAAATACTTATTTTACCGGATAAATTTATTTTGTTCTCATACCAAGTTCTAGTAAATATGTAAGATTAATAATAATGGTATAAAATTCAATATTTAGTTAATACTATTCATAACTCCTAGTTCATAATAATATTATAATAATATATCATTGTTTAGTAAAACTCAGTATTGAATACAACACATGCTATCGAGGAAGGTCGCGATTGCATGAAATGTAAGCCAAGTCAGGGTTGCGTGTTGTGCAAGAATCCTTCATTGCTTCGTATAACTGAATCCAACCATATTTTATTTATACATTGAATATATATATATATATAACACTCAATGTTGCATTGAATGACTATTATAAAATGAACTTGAAATTGTGTGTAACACGATCAAGAATGGTGTTGCGTATACTACAAGCTAATAAAATGTTTTGTATAGTAAAAGATAAAGTTGGTGTGGTGTATAATAGAAGACATAAATTAAATTAAAAGAATATTTTTCATAAAATCTCATGGTGTTACAATTAGATTTCTATTGAAAATTTATTGTCAAATATATTCTTAATATAACACCACAATAAATTTTTTTTAGATAAACAATTCATATCTATAATTTTTTTATTTTTATTTTAAATAAAAAGTTATTATTGTAATTATCTTACCCAAGTGGCATTAAAATGCAAAATTTTTAACTCAAAGTATTTACTTGTCGTCCCTATCTAATACAATAAGGTTAGGACTAGTTTCAAGGTAATATTATATTATTATAATATTTTTTACCTTTAATTATCATTTTTAATTTTAACAGCGGTTAATCAAATGAAAAAATTTACTATTCACCTAAAATTTTATTCATCTTATAGAAAAAAATATTAATTACTGATGACTATAATGTATTTTGGATTTTTGAAATTCAGTTCAAAAAGGCGTTAAAATTTCATTTGAATGAAAAGGTTTGTTTTTTAACTACTACTCGGTGTTTACACAATTCATAAAAAATTGTACATTTTCTGAAAAATTAAAAAAACTCACCAAAAGATAATTTTAAAATTATGAATTCAAAATTTCTATATATTTCACCAAATTAAAAACATATAAGCTGCATTAATTAATTAAAAATTAACTCCCACTATAAAAAAACATGTTTTTAGGAAATAATTACTTTCAAAAGATTGACAGTTGATTGTGTCAAATTTCAATGTGAAATTACATCCAATGACCAAAATTGGATTAATTGGTAAAAATATATTCTAATTATACATTAGAAAATTAATAAGAAAATCTATTAATATAAATAAATTATATTAAAATTATGTTTTGTGTTAAAATACATTATTTTTCACTATTCTTTAAAAATGATCATTTTCAAAAAATAAACGAAATTCAATCCTAAGTAAATTTTTATGTCTGATTCTAAAAAATAATTTTAAATTTTCAAATAGAATATTAAAATGTGATAAAAACAATATTTACAAATGGTTCTCCATAAAAAGACAAAAAATTGACCTTTTAATGAATATTAGATTATTTGTGCTTAAAATTGAATTCATTCACATTTTAAGCCTCTAACATTTATTAAATAAATGTACAAAAATTTAACAAATTTTTTTAGTCACGTTGTAGTTTTTTTTATTCCTGAAAATATGGAGAGGTGTTCATTACCATTTAATAAAATAATATTAATTTAATATTTTTTAGTTTAACATGATTTTGTGTGCAACATAAAATTTCAATGAAACTTGTTGTTGCATGGTTCTTACGCTATCTTACATAGCATCCCGTTTAAGGAAAAATTATTATTTAATTTAAAAATATTAATAAATATGAAAATGTCTAATTATTTATTAATCTGGGATGTTACATCCATCCCCCCTTTTTGGAATTGTATGGTTGCAATTTTAAAATTTGGTGTGGAAACTTCATTAAAAGTCCCACATCAGAAAAAGAGTCACGAAAACAATCACTTTAAATGAATTAAATAGATGTACAAATGCCACCATAAATAACCCATATTAGGATTCAATGTATGAAAACATAGATATTGAAGAGAATTTATATGTCATGTTCTGATGGAAAGGGATAGAAAACATGATCAGGGGAATGATAACCACCAGAAAATCACAAAATTATGATAGGTTAAATTGAAATCGGTTTCCTATTAGGAAATTTAATGGAACAATGTTTTTGTTTTAATTTTATTTTCATAAATTTGTAGAATTTATTTATGATATTGACTAAGGAAATAAGTAAATACACTTACATTTCATGTATATTTCTTCCTTTAATAAATTTCTACAAAAACATAGCTTTTCTACAAATGATGAGTTTTCACGATGACTTTTTTACATCTAATGTGCTAGAATCAACGTATAGAGAACAACATAATCCCCAAAATTAAAACTACAAACTTCGCCTATATTAATACATTAAACAAAACTAGAATGGTTAGTTCAAGATCAGATAATCCCCAAAAGTGTAATTATTTTCTAAATATAAATAATACTCTTATTCTCCAAAATTGAACAAATGATACCCAATGTTAAATGAAGACCATTCAACAAATAATTGTTGTAAAAAATCATCAAAATAATCTATGAAAAGGTTGAGACCCCAAATTCATAAGAATATATTCACATAGTATTCCTTAGTAAAAATTAACTTTTATCTCCAAATATCATCGACTACTCTTAAAATATCATACTAAAGTGTAATTAACCAAATCACATATTCTCTCGGATTTGTTAACAATATCACTAAATAACACAAATGTCTATATGTCCAATATAGAAACATAGATTCATCCAAAATAACATATTAAACATTAATCCACATAATAAATTCCATGGTATTCTATTTTCCTTAGAAAATAGTGTTCCAAATAGAGAAAAACTCTTCCAAAATTACATTTGTCACTTATTCAACAATTAATTTTCCTATACTAAGGATAACCATTTGATAAAACAAATAGTCCCAAAATCAACTCATTCAATATCCATAAAATAATTCAACTAAAAGATTAGTCATACTAACTAGGTACATCACGTAGTCCAGTGGTCGGTGATAAATCTCAATCGCACTTTGGTTATGGGTTCGATTTCCGAATCGTTGTCTAATGTAATGGGTGGGAACACTGTCTACGTGTTGTGCTTTTTCGAAAATTATGTAATTTTATAAAATTACAAAAAAAATGAGACAATATTTTTTTAGTTGAACTGTTGATATTAATTGGTATCCCAATTCATGCCCCATAATAATTTGTTAAATACAAAAGTGGTAGTACAAACATTAGGATTAACAAACATAAATCATCAAGGATTTTGAGACTTACCAACTAGAAAACACTGACGAAAAACCAGAAAAATCTCGAAGGTTATCTAAAACCGTTCATTTTTCACCCCGAAATGTAATAACCATTTATCACCTCTAAAATTAATATAACTCTAAATAATATACTAAATATGATTGGATATTCAGTTTAAATCAATCATAGGACATTCACTAATGTTCATTTTGAAACAATAACATTGACATGTATGATTAACTCAATTAATGAATATTGAGATTAGATTACCCTTATCAAGTTCATATCAATTAGACGAGAATTTATTAATAGAGTTATTATGTGGATAAAAAGTATATCCACAAAATGGGTAGTGGAAATTAATAAATAAATAAATAAATACTTATTCCACACCTAATTTGGGAGTAAAATAATCAATGAAGTATGTGTAAAACACAATGAGTGGAAAATGAAATTAGAAATTTCCTTACCGATTTGATAACTTTCGAACAATAAACCACATAAAATACGGATTATACAATGAAAATGTAAATAACCATAAATAAAATTATATTACACAATTAATAAAATAATGGGTATTATATACACCACATGAAAGGAAATAGTGGAAAATATAGCATGAATATCACAAGAATAAAACGTGAGATGAAAACCCCTTACCTCATGTACGACATGACCTGTTCGTTCAATAATATCATAAATAATAAACTAAATTTAATTTATATTTTTATATGATCCTTTAAAATTTTTATAATTTCTTTTATATCACTTATTACCATGTTATAAATAATATTGAATCTTTTAATTGAATAATGGTCATTTTGTTGATATTTTGTACTTGAGTAAAAATTGGACGTCGTATATTTACAAGTTGTTCATGTGGTCAAAATTCCATTATCTATAGAATGTTATTCATGATTTAGATATCTTATATATAACATATATCTAGTATATATATGTATTTATAATAGTACATTACATTTGATGTTAAGAAATGAAATTCATCTTTCATGGGGATGGTAAGCTGTACGAACGAATGAACACAAAATTCATTTCTATTTAATCTTTATTTGAATGAAAACATAATAATACATTTTTATATTATAATTCCAGTATAATATCATATATAATTAAATTAATTCTATCCTTTATATGTCCCACGTATGGCATTAACGAGTCATATAACTTTGAGGGGGCGGTAGCCCGCACTACCTCAAATGAAATTATCATATGTACCCATCATGGAAACCCATAAGGTATGATATAAATGTTAAATAAAAAAGTATAAATACAATATAAATAAAAAATATTTCACATATAAATATAGTTCCATTTTAATGGCCCACATAATAAGTGGTAGGAAAATATTGGACAATCATCGTTTCGTGATACAATTGTTCACCATCCACAGAAACAGTATGTTCGTAACTATTAGAGGGAGGTTTGTGTAATTTTTGTCGGAATAATTATAATAATAAAAAACTAGTATACTGAGGATACTGTGTTTTGTTATTAATGAAATTAATAAATCAAGTTAATGTGGTTCTAGAATAAAAATTATAGAAAATAACTTAATAAAAGACGTTACATTAATATCGAGCAACTCCCTTAGGTTTGAACCAACAGGAATTCTTAAAATGCCTTATGTAGAAGATATTTATTCTACGTAGAAGATAAGGATGTTGGGAGAATATGTTTTTAGAGTTTAGGCAAGCCAAGGTGCATGAGAATTGAGAGTAATGGGTTAGAGGTGTCTGCTTTTTATAAGGGGGAGGAGGGGAGCTTTAGGAATGTTTGAAAATATTATTTTATTATAAAAAAAATTTCGTTTTCAATATGTGCCAAAATTATAAAAATAAAAGATAATATAATTTTCTTTTGAAATTATTTAAACCAATAGAATTAAGACAATTTTTGGACTCAAATTTAACCTTATCATTTAGCATTAACCCTTAGTTGACTCATTTGACTCTTTCCATGTCTTCTTGTGTATTCACACTATAAGGTATATATAGTTACTATAAAACTCCAATCTAACCAAATGTGGTTTATTAATGAAATTTTAATCATTATATATGTCATTTATCTGAATCATATATATTTTAGAATTGTTATATCATTTTATAAATTAATATTTTAAAAAACACATTTTTATCAATTTTAATACTATTCATATCATGACTTTTTATAAAATCCCAACCAACTTGATTAATTCAATAAAACATCATTAATTAAAATATAACATGTAATACCAATCTTAATATTTCTTGTATGGATTATAAATATTGTAAATAAATTTATTTTTATATTTATAATCTTATTTATTTAAAATATTCATTCATGAGGTAATCATTACAGCATCCTTGTGTCATAAATGAATTAATTTTTTTGATGTCTAAAATGTGTATATAAAATACAAAGATGTAAGAAATCATGTTATATTTCTAGTGCATATTTATAGTCAAATAGATCAATTATATAACCCAACTAAAATTTTATTATGTAAAACAGTACATGTTTATTATATTATTATTTTAATATTTATAAAAAGTTATAAATGTAATTATCATACCCAAGTGGCTTTCCAACACCAAAAGTTTCTCCCAATGATATTATCGGTCAACCATGAATCATCCAATAATATTAGGACAACTATAATGGTAATTTTATATTATTATAATATAACTTTTACCTTGATTTTCCCTATTAACTGTTAGCCGTAGTAAGAAATGGTCAAAAGTTAGAATTCCCCAAAAATTATTTTCATATTATTTAACAAAAATTTTACTTACGGATGATAACCATGTATATTGGATTTTTGAATTTAGTTTACAGAAGCAGTAAAATTTCATTTAAATGAAAAATATTTTTTTTACTACTACATTGTGTATTCACTATTCATCAAAAAATTGGACGATTTTAGAAAAATACCAAAAATTCACCGAATACTAATTTTAATATTACAATTTCAAAAATGATGTATATATTAACAATATAAATTAATTTAAGAATCATTAATAAATTTAAAATTAAATCCTGTTTTCAAAACAAAAAGCATGTTTTTATGAAATAATAACTATCCAATGATTGACAGTTGTTTATGTCAAATTTCAAAGTGAAATTACATAAAATGACCAATAATGGATTAAATGGTAAAAATATATTCTAATTATAAATTAAAACCAATTAAAAAGATAATATAACCATATAACTAAATTAAATTAAATGTTAGTTTTGAATTAGAATACAGTATTTTTGGTAATTCATTAAAAAATGATCAGTATAAAAAAAATAACAATATTTCATCCAAAGTAAATTTTGATTCCCCCATACTAAAGAAGAATTTTATTTTTTTAAAATTGAATATATAAATGTGATAAAAACTTGATTTATAAGGGGATCACAATCAATAGGTGTAAAATCATCCTTTTAAAGAATATTAGAGTATTTACGCTAAAATTTCAATTCATTCACATTTTATGCCTCTATATTTTTTTGGATAAATGTAAAAACAATTAGAAAACAATTATAATCATATTTTAGTTATTTGTTTTCATTCCTAAAAATAAAATGGCTAGGATTTAACTACAATTTATTATAATAATAATATTATATTATTTTTCAGTATAACTCAATGTTGTGTGCAATGTAAGATTTCAATGAAATTTTTTGTTTCATGGCTAGTATGCTATCATACATATCATCCAATTTAAATTAAAATTATTATTTAATTCATAAAAATTAATAAATATGAAAAATGACATTTTCATTATTTACCTGGGATGTTTCACAAAGTAAGGTTCATTTAAATGTACCAGGATACCCAGAGTCTGGATAAGAACACCATGTCAGAGTTATAACTCTGCGGTATACATTTTACCGAACCACATCCACTTATTTTATCAAGAAAATTATATATTTCTCAGAATAATAACAATATATTTACATTACAAAAATTATAGGATTTTATTTTATGCTCATACTCAAAGAATGGCATTTCATAAAGTTAACTAATCTATATTTTTTAAATCTTGTTTAAAAGGTCAGAACAAAACATAAGTTGATAACCACAAAAATTACATGACCCAAAATACCAAATCACATTCATTTATTGATTAAATTTGAATGATTATAAATAATCAAATCCATATGGTCTTATCTATTTAGTAGACTTGGAAAGTTAAATTGCACACATGATACCCATAATACATTTAGAAATTTGAAATACAAACATGATATATAATGAAAATAAATATACATAATCCTTGAACTATTATTCATTTATTTATTCCTCATAACATGGGTTATAAAAACATAATGAGTGGGAGATCAAATGCACAGTACATATATGTAATTACGAATAAATAATGGACAAAAAAGAATAAATTATCATTATAAGCTAAATATATGATAACATGTGACATTAAAATAACTAGACAAGGGAACATGAATACGTAATGGTAAGAAACTGAAACATGGTCCATCTAAAACAATAAATATAGAATTTAATGTATCCTAAAATATGTGGTTGAAAAATAAAATTAATTTATAATAATTAAATCTAAATGAAAAAAATTCATAATTATTGGAAACTTTGTTTCTGAGGTACAATATACAATATCATTTAAGGCCATTCACAAGATGGTTTACAAAATATTGGTTAAAATCTTTGTTATTAGGCAAAATAATTCATCTCCTGAGACTACAGATTAATATTGGTGATATATATAACAATTCTCCACCTGTGTCATACCAATCCAATGAATTCCTCATATTCATGAAAATTGTGCCATATCAAATTATCTGAACTAAAAAAAGGTATGTATTTACCTATAATCTCCTAGTGTAGGTTATGTAACAAAATTTTTTATTGACATTAATTAATGGAAATACCTTTGGAATATAATTAAAATCATCTTAATGGAAATGAAATTTTAATCATTCAGATGTGTCTCATACCATATTGTACCATTTAAATCAAAACCCCCAAAAAATAATAGTATTAAATTAAAAGTTTATTATAATGGGGGTATTTGGATTCATATATAACGTTCCAACATCTAGTAAATGTATCAAATAAAATTTTATTTGTACATAATAAAATAAAGTCTCAATGGAATGTTAATTGATAAAAATACATTAACATAACCTTATTTTTGTTTTGTGGTATATATAATCCTATTTAATGGGTTAAAATATGTTATTAACTTATTATTGTACCATAATAATGTTTATAAAATCATATATGTACTTTTTATACTAATTTATTATCATTTTCTTAACACTCATTCATTATTTTTACAATTTTATATGTTAATTGCCAAGTTTTATCCTGTATTTTTCGACTTGTTACTTATTGTTCCCACTTTTTAGATCAATTTTTCATCATATCCAGAATGAAAAAATTTAATTATTTATATTATATAGTCAGTAAATATTTATTTATAATAGAACATAATATTTTTTGATAAAAATGTAAATGCACCATTCACAGACATGGTAGAATGTATATAAGCACGAACACTTCATTTATTTCTTTGTCGTATTAAAAGAATAAAAATTGTATCATAGAAATTTATATTATAATTACATTATCATATCTATGTTATAATGTTTACCTTGTATTATCAAAATTATACAGTATACATTACATATATATATTGATCAAATCTCTTCACTTCGAGGGTGTGGTATTCCAGACATCGTAAAACGATATGGTCGTATTAACTAAAAATGGTATGTATTAAATTAAAATGTTATAAAAGTATTAAGGAAGTATATATATAATAAATATCCCATATATCATATATATAATTATATTCTAGAATAATATCATCCATTAGAGGTGCAAATGAAAAAAAAATTGAACTATCATATTTTCCAGAAGTTATGGTTCGACGTACAAAGAAACAATATGTTCATTACCAACTAGGTGGTTGTGTGTATTTGTGTAGGCAGAAATAAAAACATAACAAAAAAATGTGATTTCTTGGGTACTATTGTTGTTACTTAAAAACTATTTATTTAGATTATAGGGAGTGGAGAATAAAATTAATGAAATGATATTGTTTGAAAACATTACCTTAAAATCTGGTAACACTGTTTGGTTTATACCGAAGGGCCTACGTGGAAGGATTTATATCCAAATTAAATCATCCATGTCTAGTGTAGGTATTTATTAAATCCTTTTTTCAATATTATGACTAAAATTATGTTTTTTTTAGTATTGATGGAATTGGATAGGTGGGGGACTTTTTTAAGGGATGAATGAGACTCACTTGGTATTTTTGAACAGATGATTGTTATACCCATGTTTTAACCTAAACAATGACACCAAAACCATCAAAACTGAATAAGAGATGTTTCAAGGAATATTTGTTGATAGATAATGTGTTTTGAAAATGTTTATAGGTATTTTGGGACATTAATAAAAAGGATTAGTATTTTATTATCAATAATTTTACCCTCAAAAAATTAATTAATATTAATTACATTCACTAATATTTTCAGTCAATTTTTTTCCTTTATTATAAATTATATAATTTTATTATTAAAAATATGTAATACATTTTTCCAAATTCTAATTACATCAGTTCCATAAATTATTTTAATTTTTTCCAATAGTCTAGATGACAATGTAGTTCATTTATCAATTTCAAAACTATTAAATAATTCATTAGTTTTTACATTAAATGTCAAGGTGAAATTTTTACCAATCCACTATATTGAAATAATTTATATAAATATTATTTAATTAAAATTTTAAAACAATATATAAAATAAATTAAACTTAAATAATTTAGATGAAAAAGCATTTTTGAACTAAAAGTCAGTATATTTCACTATTCATTATAAAATGAACTGTTTCAGAAAAATACCAAAAAAATAACCATAACCAAACTATTATATATCTTTTGAAAAATAATTTTTTTGAAATATATTATTATTTATATTTTAAAAAATAATATTTAATCAGGGTTCACCATTAATATTCTCCTTTTAAAATAATGGTTTTTATGTGTGAAATTTGGTTTGTTCTAATCTTTTGCCTATCAAACGAAAATAGAAGAATATGAAAAGTATTCTTTTTAATATATAACATATATATTTCATAATAATAGTTAAATGACATTATTTAATTATTTTTATTATGTCAAATCTAATTTGGAAATATATAAATAACATAATCATATATTATATCTCATTTGTTTTTATTATAGATTCTCATTAATTTGTAACCAAGGAATTCTGTTTTATTTATATAAAAAATAAATTTTATCAGGTTAGCAATTAATATTTATAACCACTAACATAATTTTTAGGCTATATCTTGTTATCATAAATAATAATATTTTAATAATAATTTGTTATTTGGTTAAACTCGGTCATACATGTAACACAAGAAATCATGGAAGGATCGCCTTTAATATAACAATATATAACATACTGTAAACTAAATTACATTGTACATAATATATTGTATTTATTTAATATAATAAATATATTTTAATTTATCAGGGTAATGTATTCCCTTTTTACACATGGGGTAACATTTCATAAACATTATTGAATATAATGTTTCACATTAGAATTTCATGGTGTTACATTCTAACCAATTATATTAAATTGTTTCCTAACAATTTAAAATATATATCCATAATCAAGGCATTGATATTTAAAGATAAACATTTTTGACGAACCCACAACATAGATAGGGTTAATAACACATCTTTAGAATAAGAGTGAATGGAAATATCACTGGTCACATAACTGGTTTCCCTGGTTGGAGATCATATTTTGAAAAAGGGAACATGGAAGAAGAGGAAAATAATTACAATCATGATCTAACAGAGAGTTACAAAGAACATTTTTAGGATAATGATAACCCTCATGAGGCGATAAACCCATGGTCTTCTAATAGGCCTTTCGATTCATCAGACACAAAGGTACTAGGTAAAAATTTTTGTTTCAAAACCATTTATCCTTTACTTAAGGAATTCATCCATCCTATGAGAATATAAATAAATATAATTATTTTTATGATTATATACGAAAAATCATTTCATTTATCACTTTAAACCATTTTGTACATAATCTATTAGAGCAATAAAAATGATATTTTTATTTAACATATCAATCAATAAAACTAGATCCAATGTACAAATTAAACAATTTCATAAATGGTAAACATTTCCAAATATATTATGATCCAATACATTAGAAATAATGTCATTGAATTTTGAAAATGAAATTACTATTAGTCTTTAAACAATGTATATAAAAAAATTCACACTACAAACACGGGAAAAACATCATCATATATACAATTTACCACTATTTGAATAGAAAATACAACTTTTCAAAAAAGAAATTAATCAGTACCAAATTAGACAATACAATTATGAATCAATCATTTTTCATCATTATATCAACATTAGGAATATATTATGGGATTTTATTCCCTAAAGCATGTTTTTTAGGAACTGTTTTAATTTATACATAATATGTTTTCTTGGTATCATTATACAATTGATCAAAAATCATTAATAAGAATAAATTGATGTACAATATTCAGATATTACATAAATTTTATAACAAGTATGCTAATAACAATATATTCAGATGAAATAATTGTTGAATGGTGTATAAATCAATAATATTCATCTACATTAGTTGAATGATTTTATCATTAACCAATAGCATCATTTGGGATATATTCCTTTGAATCTTTAGAAATTTATTTAGATGTTGTCCCCTCTCCTCACAGATAAAGTGCTCTACATTTGGAAATATTTTTCTTACACTTGATATCACAAAATCTGTCTCATATTTCTTCACACATACAAAAATATCCATTTTCATTGCTGAATGTTCAAAATTATTGCATTATAAAATAGAAAAATTATGGAAAATCCGTCATTCCCTACATCTTCATCAACTCATTCCATTTTTCCTATTTCATAGATGTCATATTCTTGTATTTGATTCATTTGAGGACATATGTTATAGATAATTCATTACCCTTTTCATTATCAGATGATAATATTTAATCATATTATGATAATTAATAGGGCAATATTTCACATTTAGAATTTTCCTTAATATTATGACTAAATTGATTTTTTTACTCATTGGATCACACGCATCAGTTAGGTTCACATTCCATCTAAAAAGCTCCATTTTTATAATATTTTATATGATGGATTATGTCATAAAAAAATGTAAAAATCCAAATATGGTATATCACATAATATTATGCATCATGAGTCCCAGAATCCTTATCTTGCACTACTTCAGGGAAACACATACATTAAAATCTTTTATATTGGTTGGTAATAAAAATGTGAATAGTCATAATATTATCCCCCAGGATTGTAAAACCAGCTGCAATGTAATGCCCATTATTATATTCTAGGTTACCATAAGTCAGGCCTGAAACACCTTGTCAATGTTATTACTTGTACGTACATCTATGGAATAACCATATCCACTTGTAGTATCTAGAAAGAGACTTATTTCTAGGAATATACACATAATATCAACTATTACAAAAAACATGCAGTTTCTTCTTTACAAATCCTCATAGTCTATATTATGGTAATGTTCCATAATACACATTTACAAATTATTGATTCCAAGGGTGATGAAAAGTTACTATTATATTTATAGATATTCTCTGACCGTGAAATCAAAGGCCAATGCATTATTTCATTACATTATAGTGATTATAAGGAATCAAATATTCAGTGGATAGTCTATTTAGATGTCTTTTCATTCCATATTACATATAAAATAAACATAACAAATTGGGAAATATAGAATACAAACATGATACATAATAAAAATAAGAAATTATAATCCTTTACTTCTTGTTGAATGATTTATTCATAATGGTTTGTCGAAATGAAACGTAAAAACTGTGAGATAAAATGATTAGTAAGGGTATGTAATATGAATGAAATAATGAATCCACATGAATAAATACACATCATATGGTCAATAAATGATAACACATGCCCCTAAAATAACTATATAAGTAAATATTAGTATGGAATTGTATGAAATTGATAATCATGTCATCTAAATCTATAAACTATGAATGATATGAAACCATATATATTTCGATGAAAAATATCATGGATAAATAATAACTAAATATAAAATTGGAAAATGATTAATTTTAGATGCCATGTTTCATAGGTAGATAGATCAATTATCATCCATACCATTCATTAGAATCGTTACATTGTATTGGGTAACATACCCTATGATTTGGAATAATGATAGATCTCATGAGAATACTGAATAATTGATGGTCTATATATAACATGGCCATGCCCGTGTTGTTCCAGTCCAATGAATTCCTTGTAGTCATGAAATATTAGCTGTATCAAAACATGTCATGGGATAAAAGATTTGGAATTATCATTAATTCCATTGTGTAGGTTATGTAACAACATGAATTTGGAAATTAAATTGTGGAAATACTATTTAAGGATTATAAAAACAAACTTTATGGAAATGACATTTCAATCATTCCAATGATTCCAATAACAAATTGGAACATTTAAATCATAAACACAATAGTGTAATAATATTAAATTAATTTTACAATATAATTATGATTACTATATTCATGTTATAACATTTTATTGTTTACTAAATATACAAAATTATTGGACATGGATGAATAATATCCTATAAGACACATTAGATTGAAAATTGATAAGAAACCCTTTACCTGAACTGTACTACTGTTATGTGGTGTCTATAATAATATATATTGATTTAATATATTTTGTTAACTTATAATTGAACTATACACATGTTTATAATATCATATATTATCTTATTACAATAAATTATTACCTTTTTGTTAACACTATTTCATAATTTAACAATGTTGGTTATTATTTCCCAATTTTTATCAAGTACGATTTTACATGTAACTTGTTCTTAATATTTGATATATAATAATATCATCACCTAAATAATTATATCCATGAGTTCATAATGTTTATTTTTCTATAAATATGTTTTTATAATAGTCTTTAATATTTTGAGTCATTAAATAAAGTGAACTATTCAAAGAGATGGTAGGTCGTACGTAAGCATGAATGCTACATTCATTTCATTGAATAATAAAATGAATGACAATTAAATGAGAAATACATATATTATCATTAAACTATAATATATATGTTAAATATGTTATATAAGATTAATTAAATTAACATTAATATGTTCCATGTGTTGTGTATATGATTCACATCGCTTCAATGGGTGGTAGTCCACACGCACTTAAATAAGGTTATCATAGTAACTCAAAATATATGCTTTAAAGGAATGAGGTATATAATGAATAAATAAGTATAAATACATAATAAATATGATATATATCATACTTAGATAGTGTTTTCATCACAGGGTCCACCATGATAGGTGGATATGAAAAAATGAACAATCATCATTTTGGGAGGCTATAGTTTGCCATACATAGAAATAAAAGGTTCATTAACTATTAAATGGAGGTTTGTGAAGGTGTATTTATAAATTACATATTAAAAACAAATCCATTTTTATTTATGATACTGGTGTTTTAATTTAATCATGTAATAAAAAGATTTCATGAAGTGGAGAATAAAATTGAAGAAAATAGATCGTTGGAAAATGTTTCCATAAAATCATGTAACTACTTTTGGTTTATACGAATGGGAATCCATGGAAAAATATATTCACAAAATGAAGATTCACTATTAGTTAGAGAGTTTTGGGATGCTATTTTTCTATATCTTGTATTATATTGAGTGTGTTGATAGGTGTTAGGAATGGTTATATGTGGTGCCATTATATAGTGGATGAAAATGACACACTTGGTATTTTTTTAAATAAGAATGGTGTACCAACTATTTCTACTATATAAAGTCTTCAAAAAACAACCTAAAACAATATGGAAGGTTATTTTAATATTTATTGGTTGAATGTGGATTTTGGAAATGTTGGTATGTCATTTTGGACCCTATCAGGATGTTTTAGACCTTTTTTAAGCTTAATTATACTTTTAGAATTGATATTAATTTTGGTTATAGTTAGTAAAATCCTTTTTGAAAATAACTAGACTTATTAGAAATTAGTAATTAATTAGAAAATTATACCTTTCCGAAAATCAAGTCTCCATTATTGAAAAATAAATTTTAGCTTACTCAAGTCAATAAAATGGGATATTTATCATGATACCTTTTATGAAAATCGATAAAATCATTATAAGCCATATCAAACCTATAAATGTCCACTACCATGATGCCATTATTTTCATTTCCATTAGATAACTTATTTTATTCCCTGTAAATTTGATTAATGATATGACTCAAGTAGAATAGAGTATCCATGAATTTTCTCCAATGATTAGTGAGCTTCTAAGACAATTGAGAGAGACCCATCATAATAGTAGAGACGACCATAGTAGATTCACATGGAAACCATAAATTATTCTGACCACAAACATGGGCTTACTCCATGCTATAAATGAGGCCATGCATTTCAGTCTCATGTGAAGAAGAAATACCACAAGAACAACGAAAAAAATCCAAGAACATACCCTTTAGGATTCATGGAAACATAACCACATCCAAATGTCCCCAGATTACATCTAGAAAATCCATTAGAATTGACATTAATCCATATGAAAAATGGCTCCTTCAATAATAATACAATAGTTCTGTGTGGATTCTGGATGTTCCACTTGACATCAATCTAGTTCAAAATGGACAAGTCATGAAATGAGTTGAAGCAATAATGCTTCTTTATTGTTTTTGTCTAACACACAACAATGAGTATAGTAGAAATGGGACCACTGAAAGAGAAAAAGAGTTATCAAGAATGTCCTAATTCTGAGCAGACCAAAAAATATAAAGAAGCTCTGAAGTAGCCACCCAACAAATTTCCATCAATTTTGGATAAAGAAAAACTTATTTCTATCCATGGATGAAATCCCACAAAGAAGACAGACAAGGAATTTAAATTTATAATATATGAAAAAGACTTCCACACTAATTAAGCTGTAACACAACAATGTAACAAATGGCCAATATCTTCCCCATACTGATGGAAAAAAGATGACATGACGAAAAAAGATAAATACCAAATTCTAGAAGGGAACATTTAGTAATAATCATCAATTGAGCATGTCTCCATTTAAAAATATTTCGAGAAGGAATTATAATGTTTGTGTAAAACTGAATCATTCACAAAAAATCCATGTTGCAGGTCAAATAATGTCAGTAAAATTTTTTAGAAGAATGAAAACCATTGACAGTGGGTCTCCATGCCCAAATATCAACTCTTTTATAAAAATAGTATTCACATTCAATATTGAAAATATAATTAGAGAGATTCCCCAAACTATCTAATTAGGCCTAATATCATTAAATCTATGTCCAAATTAAGGTGATCATTCATAAAATCTCATACATGAATAAAAGTAGTCTAGTTATCATTCCTAAAGTTAAATATGAGTTCTATAAAAAATTCTACATGCCATAAACATCAATAGATGAGAATGTAGATTTAAATACAGGCCAAACAGATGAATCCATGTTATTAAATTAACTAATTATTTTATCCTTAATTTTTTTCTGATAATTTCAAGAGACACAAAATTAATATTTATCATCCTCCACATAAATTATTGTTACATGGAATCATTGAAAAATGGTAGGTTTCTGATATGAAGACCCCCATCATCACAAGTTATACAACAATTGTTTCATGAAACAGTATCTAATTTTCCTTCATGAATTTTACCACTCCAAATGGAATTTTTTATATAAACTGCAATGCACTAGTTTAGAGAAACAATCCACATGGTGACCATGAATGAATAAACAAAAATATAAATAATAAAAACCTTGAAAAAGAATACATGAACCACTACGAAGATATTTTTTCCCTTCAAATTTATAATATTTAATCTTATTGTACTAAAAATATTTGAAAAATGAACTGATTTTGGCATCCCCAATAACATTATAATACCCAAAAATGTAAAGTGATGTGTTACCTCATGAATTGAAAATTATATTAAAATTTCTATCTTCCTAGAAGTGTAGAAATTTATACCAAAGTACATGAAATATTAATTCCAACTAATTTCATGTCCTGAGACATTTTCATAATGTAGAAAGGACCATTTTATGTTCTTAATTTTTCTCTTATATCCTAGAGTGAGGAGAATGATATCATTAGAATACAATAATGGTTTAGGAGCAAAAAAACCTCTACCAACACAAATAAGATTTAATTTTTAATTTCCAATCACAATAAAGAGTAATATGTAATTATAATCCCCTACAATAGAAAAATTGATAGCATAAAGAGGGTCCCCTTTCCAAAAACCTCTAGAACATGAATATAAATGGTTCTGGAGAACCATTAATAAGAAAAAATATGTGAGCTGACCCAAAAATGATTTTTACCCAATTATTGAAATCATCATCCAATCCAAATGAAATAAGAACCATATAAACATTATTCCAGTTTATAGAATCAAATGCTTTCATAACATCATGTTTCAGATGAATATTACCACCCCTTGTGGATTCATTAAAATTATTGACAAAATTAAAAGAAATTATCAGGAAATCATTAATAGAAAACCATTTTATAATTCCAATATAGTTAGGGGAATCAATATTTAGATCAATATAATATAACCATGTTGCCTATATATTTGGAATAATTTTTAATATTGTATAAACGATATAAAATGGCCTTAATAGAAGAATCACATTGTAATTTTAATCATTTGGTATGAGAGAATGTAAGTGACCATTCACTCCATGAGGAAGGTATTCACCATTAAAAAACATTTTAACCAACATGGAAATATCGAAATGAATGATATTCATGTATGTTTGGATGAAAAAAATTGTTGAAACAATCAGAACCCAGAGAGATAGTTGGATTTAGACTAATAAAAAATTCCTTAATTTAAAATTCCAAGGGAATAGTTGTAAGAATTAAATTTTAATCTTTGATAACAAGAATCATAATAATATTATCCATTAGAGCATCATTTGGGACTTAACCATTGAATATATCCTTAACGTAAGTAATAACATGCTCAGAAAGATCCATCCTATTATCAAAAATTCTATTACCATTTATGATTAAAGAGTGAGGCCTCAAAACCTTCTTAATTATCTAGATGGAGATAAAATGTATTAAACTTCTATAACAATATCTTTTCCAATTCACTAAAAAAATTCATTACATAGCGTCTTTGATGTTCAACTGGTTATTAAACATGGAATCAAGATGATTCTCTCCATGAAAATCAAAGGAGAATTCATTAGAAGAGGTTATTCTCCTGATTTTTTTAAAGAGATTCCTCAAGAGAAAAAATTTCATAATTAAGAGAACTGAAATGAACATTACTCCATAACATCAGAGATCATTTATTGATTTTGACCTTGATTACAAAAGCCAAGTCATTTTCTCCTTCATTACAAGAATTCTAGGTCTAGACCACAATTATCTTTCATCAAGATGACTGACCCAATCATTAATTAAGTACCTTATTATATATTTCGATCAAGGAAGTGGAAAAAATTAATTTAATATTCATCTCATTGGTGGGACAACAATGTGGGGATTAAAAAAATGTCCTAAAGATTGATAAGTTTATACATTCAATTTCAAAGTTGTAATTATCCCAATTCCCTAAATTAAATTAATTTTAAATAATGGGATCTATTTATACTGTAAAATAAATATAAAAGATAAATTTACCATATATATAAATTTGATGAAAATCCAGTTTTGAATTAAAATTCAGTATTTTCACAATTCATTAAAAATTGAACATTTTTAAAATAATATTAAAAATTCACCCAAAACAAATTTTTATGTTTCTCTTCCGAATATGTAGAATATATCAATATATTTAATAAATAAATGTTTTAGAATTTAAATTTAAAATGGGCCCTCGATTAAATGGTGATAAAATTGCCTTTATAAAAATATGGTTTTTTTATTTGTGGAATTGTGCTTGTTCTTATCTTCTGTCTATCAAACCTAATGGAAGAATATAAAAATTATTTTATGGAATATATAACATATATATTTATGTAAATTACTTTTCTTATTGTAATTAATTCTTTTTATTAAGAAAAAACTCATTTGGAAGGATAATAATAGTAGTATTTATTTTTATATTTATTTGGTTCTTATTTCTGTTTCTCATTAGTTATTATATGATGAATTAATTTCAAATTTTTATGAAAAATTAATTTTATTACATTATTATATTATATTCATAACTGATTACATAATTTCAAGAATATAATATATTACATTAAATAATTATATTTTAATAATAAATTTTTATTTTGTTAAACACGATCTTGTGTGTAACGCAAACTACTATAGAAGGAAACCGTTCTATGTAACACAAACTAAATCATCATTTATTGAATTAAAATCCCTATAATATATTATATTTAATTATTTTAATATATATATTTTAATTTATTGGGTTCATATATTCCCTTTTTAGGGTCGGTGTAACATGTCATAAACACTAATGAATATAAAATTGTACTTTTTGATTCTGGGGACTTAAATTCTCCCCACCATAATTAAATTATTTCCTCAAGAATTTCAAATTTACATTGGTAATTAGGGGACTTATAATTTAAGAAAAATATTTTCAAAAAACCACATCGTAAATATGATTAATAACGCATATTTTTAATATGAGAGAAAGTAAGGTACAAGTTTTACATAACATGGTCCCTTAGTAAGAGAACATTGGCGGGATATGGATACATGGATTTAGAGGAAACATATAACAATAATGTTTTTATGATGATTTCTAGAAAACGTGATTACGAAAAATTTAACAATCAGATGTCCATAATTATTTGATGATCTAAGATCCATCCGATTCATCGTAAACTAAGGTATTGTGGAATGTCACTCTTCTATGTAACACAAGATAACTCAACATTGATTGAATTAAAATCCATATAATATATTATATTTCATTATTATAATAAATATATTTTAATTTTTTGGGTTAATATCTTCTTTTTTATACATGGGGTAACAAGTCATAAACACTATTAAATATAAATTTTTACTTTATAATTTTGTGTACATACTTTCTCCCCACCATAATTAAATTATATACTCACAATTTAAAATTTAATTTACTAATTATGGAATTTATATTTAAAAGAAGATATTTTGGAAAGAAACACATCGTAAATAGGGTTAATAACACATATTTTTAATAAGATAGAAAGGAATGTAATATGGTCACATAACAAGGTCCCCTAGTAAGATAAAATTGGCAGGATAGGGATACATGGTTGTAGAGGAAAATTATGACAATTAGGATTTTATGGAGAGTTCCAAAGTACAATATTATGAAATATTTATCAATTAGAAATCCATAAATATTTGATGATCTAAGATTCTATTAGATTTATCCTAATGGAATGTACCAGGAGAATTTTTTTTGTTTCAATACCATTTTTCTTATATTTTATGAGTTCAATAACTCACAGACTAGGAACCTTATTGACATGATGTCTATCGAGTTCGGGCCCTTATGACATGTTGGTCCTTTGGTTTACCCCTTTGTGGAATTTTTTGGAAGTTGATGCGTCACAAATATCTTGAGGAGTAGGTACTATGGAACTCAAATGCACCGGGTGCGGGGAATCTTATGGCTAGCTGTCAGTTGAATAGCGACCCAGTATATATCAGAAATTTTGAGACCCTATGTGGATTATCATTATAGAGACCCTATGTGGATCAGAATTATAGCAACCTGGTGTCGATCAGTATAATAGCAACCCATCGTGGATCATCATTATAGAGGCCCTATGTGGATCATCATTCTAGAGACCATGTGTGCAACAACATTTTAGTGACACTATGTGGATCCCCAGTGCACTATCCTACAAGGAAAATATTTAGAACGACCCATTTTTGATCAATGATATACAATCCTATGTATTTTAGAAGTAGATCCTCTCAACAAAATAAGATGATCTATCATTATAGATAATCATCTGTATTTATGTAATTATTATAAATATATGGCTTGAGTTGAGTCTTTTTTTCATTGTGCTTTGTGATTGAGATCATAATTTTCTGTTTTTTTGTGGAATTATGATATACCATTGGGGGTCTCAGGGCCCCTACTTGGTTTTTTTACACTCACCCCTACATGAGCTTCACCCGTACCGTGTTGTATCTTATGTAGACGACGAGCTGCTTGGGGGAGACTATTAGAGCTAGGACCAGGTGATACATGGAGATGACTGGTTGATGTAGAGTGTTGTGGACATGAGTTGTATCTACACTTCATGTAGAATCCTTGGTTGATGATCTTAGGATCTATGTTCTGTTTTTTGTTTTAGTTGTATCATTTCTATTGGGCTTGTATTTTGGCCCCCATTAACTTCTGTACACACTTTTACTACTGCATTCTTACTCCAAGTTGCTTCTTTTGTTGTTCTTGGACTGTGGGTTTGTACAAGTTAAAATGGATACAACTTACTAATTTAGATATATACTTACTGGTGATCGATTCCAACCCTTAGGCTATCGAAGGAGGGCTTGGGGTATTCAAGGCATGGGCCCCTAGACATGTGTCATGAAAAAGTGGTATCAAATGAGTCATTTAGACCGATGAATTAGGACCATGATCATTACAAGGAAGCAATAGTGTAAAGCATATTGAGTTTTGTTTTTAGTTTGGGGAGTCTAGTGTTGTTGTAGCGGTTGATGCATCCATACACTAGGACACTGAATTATGATTTCAGACATGGTAAACAAAACATTGATTGCCGGTGTTTTGGAAATTTTTTACTTTTTATCTCTTTGAGTCATGTCACAAAAAATAACTTATTGAAAATGGCGCACCTATTTATTTCATGATTCCTTCACATTGACAGCCACCAGTATTCCAAAATGTGTTCATAAGGTTGGCCCACTGATCGATGAGGATTTGGTGCAGGGCACTGTTACAGCGATATCACCTTCGGGTGGTGCTATAGGGACCCGACCATAAAACATACAAAATCATGAATTAAGTTAATAATTTATATTGGGGATATTTTCAGGTTTAGAGTTTTACAGAATTAGGACATAAATATTACATTT
This sequence comes from Viscum album, assembly GCA_963277665.1. NCBI lineage: Eukaryota > Viridiplantae > Streptophyta > Magnoliopsida > Santalales > Viscaceae > Viscum > Viscum album. The sequence continues at coordinate 474,534,910 of OY728147.1, read as the reverse complement.
CATTTAAAAAAACTAATTAGACACTTATAATTAGATTCCATTTTTTCAAAAAACAAGAACTCTTGAAAAAAATAGTCATCTCTTGTTCCATATTTAAGACAACATGATTTTTCCGTGACACCATCCTTGACCCTTATTTTTTATATCCTGTGAAATACATTTCAATACATGGGATGACCATAAAAAACTTAGTACGGGATACACAAAGAAGGAAAAATATTATTTTTTCAAAATGACAAGTAATCCATGAATATTTTATTATAAGTAAAAATTTTCACCTTTCTAAAGTAGAAAATACCCTTTACTAAATAAAATATCATTAATAACCCTTTTATATCCAAAATATTACAATAAAAACAATATAGAACACATAATATATAAAGGTTACTTGTGACCTAAACATACTTAAATGGAATAACCAGACAGTCGACATTCATACATTTCACTAATTGGAATATCCAAACGACTGACTTCCATACCCAATGCATTTGAGGATATTATGTAACCACCAATCATATGTTTTATCATGTAACCACCATTAAAATGTCCAGGTATCATCATAGCACATAATATATTTGAAATATAAACTTTTCACTAATAACACTTCATTTGAAATCACAAAATATAATTTCATGATGTTGAAATAATCAATCCATTTTCATAAACCATATAAAAAGTTATTTTTGATTAAAAGTATACCATATAATTAGATGATTTTAATGGAATTATTTTTAAAAAAATTAATTTCCATACAAATAAATACTCAAAACAATTTCTAAAACATGTAAATTAAGGATAAATATTTAGAATAATAAATCGTTAAAACATTTAAAATGATATTTTATTTAATGAGTTTTTAACAAAATGAAAGACTCATGAATAAAAAAAATTATGAATAACATTTAATAAAAACATTATAATATCCTACTAATAAATGGATTCTTGATATAATATGACAAAAAGAATTTATATACACTATATAAGAGTGAATTGGTGCATAACAACAATGAAGTCTCAATGGAAATGTAAATTGAGATTAAATCCCTTATAAAGACTGTATCTTTAAATTAAGGATAAATCAATCACATAATTATGTGTGAAAAATATTAGTACACCCAATAAAATTGGATATAATTTGTAAAATAATAAGATGTCATTCACACGTATTCATATGATAATATATTCAAGAAGTACAAGTTTATCCCAAGGAATTGAAATTGGGTTATGATGTTCCGTTGCAAAAATATGACAGCCTAACGACATCACATTAAAAATCAAAAAATAAGTTGATCAGATATAAAGGGAATACCGTCACGTGGTCATAAAAATTGCATCAATAAGTACATAGAATAACATATCCCTACAAAATAAGATGAAAATTAAAAGACATAAAAAATAATACTTTTAAAAAGTGGAGGGTGAAAGGATCCCTTACAGAATTCGGAACCTTCAAAACATACTACCCATGAAAGAAGGATCATAAAATGAAGACATAAATACCCATAAATCTAATAATATTACAAAATTAATTCTATATAGTTCAGTACATACTCCACACAAAATGAAATAGTGGTAAATATAGCCTGAATCTCACAGGAATAAAAAGTGAGATGAAATCCCATTACAACATTGTAATCAATCGAGTCTTATGACCAAAAGTTAATAAAAAGAAAAAGTATCATAGAATAACCTTAATTTAAAGTGAATAAGGATAATATATCTCAAATGGAAGTACAAAATATGCCACATGCAATGAATAATTGGTGAACTATGTAAAATTTCACGGAATTAAAAGTGAGATAAGAATTCCATTACCTCGTGTCCTACTTGTCTTGCATGTTCCGTGTTCATCATAAATAATAAAAATAATCTAATAAATAAATAATTAAAAAAAAATCAAAGTTTATTATTCATTTAATATCACTTATTATCTTTCTATAATAACTAGTTAATTATTTTAGTTCATATTAGATATTTTATCGGTGTTCGGAACTTGAGTCAAAAAAGAACTTGTTATAATTACAATTTGCCCACATGGTCAAAATTACATTATCTCCAGAATGATATACATGTATATATATGACATAAATATCATATATATCTAGTGTTTATGGATTTATAATATTCCATATCATTTGGAGTTATGAAATGAAACACATCGTTCATGGAGGCGGTAATTCGTACGTACGCATAAAAGCTACTTTCATTTCTATTTCATATTTTAATGAAATTAAAACATAATGACACATAGGTATATTATAATTCTAGTATAATATCATATATAATACAATTAACTCTATCCTTTATAAATCCAATGTATGGCATTAACGAGTCATATCACTTTGAGGGACGGTAGTTTGCACTTCCTTAAATGAAATTATCACGTTTTACCATAATAAAAACAAAAAAGGTATGATATAAATGAATAATAAGGAAGAAAAAAAAGAAAACATAAACATAATATACATCAAATATAATTACAGTTATATCTTAAATTTCACCTTGTTATGCAGTAGGAGATAATTGAACAATAATCGTTTTGTGAGGATTCAGTTTGCCATCCACAGAAACAGTATGTTCATCACCCATTAGATGGAGGTCTGTGTAAGTGTAGATAAAATAATGTTTATAAAATCATAATAGTAAATTAAGGATAATATTTTAGTTATAAGATAATTGAATAAAAAGATTTTATGGGGTTGGGGAAGAAAAATAAAACAAAATAAAACAAAAGAATTTAAGAGAAAAATGTTACCTTTAATTTGGGAAACTTTATTTGGTTTGAACCAAAAGGACCTTTTAAAGTGCCTTCTTCCTAATGTAAGGATTCTAGGAAGAATAGGGGGATCATGATAGATTATTTGGGTAGGGTTTGGTTGACCCAAGGGGCTTTATAGGTGTGAGGAATTGGTTATAAATGATCTATATTTATAAGGGGAAGGGGCTCTTTAGGAAAGTGGTAAAATATTATTTTATTATATAATGGTTTTCTGTTTATAAAGGTCCAAAAATCATTATAATCATAGATAATAGGACTCATGTTATAAATAAAAACATCCAATAAGAATTAAATAGCTTTTGGATGTTATTTTAATATTTATAATATTATTTATTTAAAATATTTATTAATGATGTAAACATTGCCTCATTATTGTGTCATAAAAAATTTAATTTATTAGATGTCTAAAATATTATATCAAATTTACCCTGATGTATGAAATATTTTTTTTTTCATTACAATGAATATTTATTGTCAATACGAGACTTTATATATCCCCATGTAGAAAATAATTTACTAAATGAGTTTTGTTTATGTCATTTTTGTCGTTACTATAATGAAATTAATCTAAAGGGTCATTATCATACAAAAGTGTATCTACGGTGTCCCAAATTTAACCCAAGGATAACCATGGTTGGCCATTACTAATCCAATATATTTTATACCAGTGTTAAGAAAATTTTGAATAATTATAATATTCTTTTTACCTTTAATTACCCTATTTACCTTTAACCACGGTAAATAAAAGTCAAAATTTACTATTCTCAAAAAAATATTTTCATATTATTGAAGAACAATTTTCTTAAAAATAACAACCATGTATGTGTGATTTTCATAATTCAATTCAATGGAATGGTAAAACTTCATTAAAATGAAAAAGATAGTTTTTTTAACTACTACTATGTGGTTTCACTATTTATCAAAAAATTATGTTTTTCAGAAAAATACAAAAAAATCAGCAGAAGCATTATTTGATATTCCAAATTAAAAAAAAAGATTTCTATTTTTTCAAATTCAAAACATAAAAGTGGAATTAATTAACTTAAAATTAATTACTGTTGTAAAAACAAATTGCGTGTTTTTAAGAAACAATTACTATAAAAAGATTGTCACTTGTTTATTGTCAATTTCAAAGTAAAATGACTTCCAATGACCAAAATTGTATTAAATGGTAAAAATATATTCTAATTAAACTTTAAAACCCATTAAAATTATAATCTATTCTAATAAATAAATTAGATTGAAAAACATTTTTGAATTAAAATTGAATATTTTTCACTATTCATTAAAAAAATGTACTTTATCGGAAAATTTAGAAAAATTTACACAAAGAAAATTATGATTTCCCCATTATAAATAAGGATTTTATGTGATCAAATAGAATTTATTAATGTGAAAAAACAATATTTAAATATGTTTCTCCATTAAAAGGCAGTAAATCGACCATTTAATGTAAATTATACTACAAATTAGATTCATTCACATTTTAAGCCTCTATCTTTTTTTGGTAAATGTAAATATATTAAACAAACAAGTTTTAACCTATTGTATTTAGTTTTTTTTATTCCCACCAAAAATATCTGATTGGATTTAACTTCAATTTAAAATAATAATATTATATTATTAGTGTGCAATGTAAGATTTCAGGGAATCCTATTGTTGCGTATCAGGTATGCTATCGAACATAGATTCTCATTTAAAGTAAAATTAGTAATTGATTCAAAAATATTAATAAGTAATAAAATCTATTATTCTTCATTTACATAGGATGTTACATCCTTCGAACCTTTTGGAAATTACGTCCTATCAATTTTAAAAATTGGCATGGAGACATTATTGAAAGTCCCACATCGAAATAATAAATAATTCTATCAATTTAAAATAATGAAAGATATATACAAATGTCTCTTGATATAATAGATACTAGTATTCCATGAAAACATTGATATGAAAGAGAAATTAACTCTCATATATTAATAGAGAGTGATATAGAACTTCTTCACATAAAGATAACCACTATAATAACATAAATTTTTGGTTGGGTAAATGTCTGATGATAAAAGAAATCATATCATTTTTATTATGATCCTTTTCATAGATTAGATGAATTTTATTAATAACTATTCTATGATCATATGGAGATATACTTTTCATGTAGAGTGTCATACATTAATAAAATTTTACCAAAAACTCTTCTTTTCTCCAAAAGGTAAGTATTCAAGATGACTTGATCACACCAGAAGTGATAGAATAAACTCATAGAATATCATATATTCGACATTATATGAATAATATATTTTCAATTTCTTTAGACATCATCAAAAACAAAAAAAAAATTAGTAGAAGATCAGATAATCCCCAAAAGGATAATCTTTTACAAAAAGAAAAACTACTTTTAATCTCTAATAATTTTAAACAATACACATAGTTCAACAAAGACCATTAAATATACAATTGTCCTTAAAATTATTTAAAATAATCAAAACAAAAATTGAAATTCATAACTAAGAAGTATTTAAATGACATAATCTTCCACAGTAAATCTTAATATTTATCTCCAAAAACATTGGCTACTCTTAATGTCTCATACTAAAGTGCACTTAACCTAATCACATATTATCTATGATAGGTTAATTATATCCATAAATAACCCAAATCACTTTTTTCCCACAATAGAAACATATATTCTTCAGAAATAATAATTGAACCATTACGTAAAAAAATTAAATCCCAATGTATTCTATTTTCCTTAAGCATATAGTGTTCCCAAAAGAGATAATGTCTTCAAAAATAACCTTTTCACAAAATCACCAAATCAAGTTCCTATACTAAGGAAGTACATTTAATAAAACATATAACCCCAAATAAACTTGTTCGTGATCAATAAAAAAATTTAACTAAAATGACTTAATAATGCTAACCATGTACTTCACATAGTCCATTGGTAGGCAAAAAATCCCAATGGCAATATGGTTGTCGGTTTGATTCCCACAGCATTGTTTGACGCGATGGATTTTCACACGGTCTATGTGTTTTACTTTTTCAAAAACTATGAAATTTCATAACATTACAAAAAAATAGGCAAATTCATAAAAAATAACCATAACATAATTTATCCTCAAAGGTTATCTAATACATTTCATTTTTCACCCCAAAATGTAATAACCATTTATCACTTCTAAAACTACTCTGACCCTTTCTCTTATGTTAACCATTATGGTTATTTAATTTCTGATTAAATTACACACTAACCCCTAATGTTTTCTAAACTGGCCTATGATACCAACTATAAGGAACCGGCCTTAAAACATACATTATCTTTAATTAAGTTAATAATTCACATTGGGGATCTTTTCAGTTTTAGAGTTTTAGAGAATTAGGCCATAAATATTACATTTCATTTCAAAAAAATATAAAGTATACGCTTCCACTCAGTTTCAATTCTTTCACAAAACATGAACTCTTGAAATAAAGAGCCATTTCTAGTTCCATATTTAAGACATCATTTTTTTCATGGTCCCATCCCTGAACCTAATCTTCTTTATGTTCTTTGAAAAACAATTAAATACTTGGGATGAGAATAACAATCTTATTAAGGGATTCAAAGAGAAGGAAATATATTATTTTTTACAACAAATAAGTAAACAATTAATACTTTATAATAAGTACTACTTTTTACATTAATGAAGTAATAAAAACCCTTCACTGAATAAAAGATAATTACTTATCCTTTTATAACCAAAATATTTCCATAATAACCTATATTAATAATACATAACATATAAAGGTAACTTGAGACACAAAACATATTTAAATGGAATAAACATACGATCAACTTCCATACATATCACTAAATGTAATAGATATTCAACCAACTCCCATACCCAATGCTTTGGAGGTAATAACGTTACCACCCATCCTTGTTATTGTGGCACCACCCATCATATGGTTTATCATGTAACCACCCGTCAAATTTCCATGTACCATAATAGCACATAAAATATTAAAAATCTAAAAATTTCACTAATAAAATTTCATTTGAAATCATAAAAAGTTCATTCAAAACGATGAAATAATCAATCCATTTTCATAAACAATTTAAAAAGAGATTTTTGAAACAATGTGTCCAATAAAATATCGATTCTTTTAATGGAATCATAATGTTAAATCATTAATGTACATATTAATAAATACTCAAATCCTTTTTTAAAACATTGACATTAATGATAAATATTTAGAATAATAAATCATTAAAAAATTTAAAACGATATTTTATTTATAGATATTTCAACAAAATGAGAGACTCGTGAATAAAAATAAGTAATTAATAACATTTAATAAAAACATTATATTATAATTAGAATAAAGGGATTCATTATATAATATGAAAAAAGACATTATATACACCATTTAAGAGTGAATTGGTTCATAGCAACAATGAAGTCTCAATTGAAATGTAAATTCAGATGAAATCCATTATAAAGATGGTATCCTTAAATTAAGGATAAATAAATCACATAATTATGGGTGAAAAATATAAATACACCCAATATAGTTGGATATTAAGAGTAAAACAATCAAAATTATTTCATACATATTCATTGGATGACATATTCAAGAAGTACAAGTTTATCCCAAGTAAATGAAATTTGGTTAAGAAGTAGCCTTACAAAAATTCGACAGCCTAACAACGTCAATTTAAAATTTAGTAAATTATTTGATGAGATAAAAAGGGTATATAATCTTTTGGTAAAAAAATTTACAACAATAACGACATTGAAGAACATATCCCAACATAATAAAATGTATGTTAAATGACATAAAAAAGACTTCTTTTAAAAATAGGAGGGCGAAAGGTTCCCTTACTGATTTGGTATTTTTCAAAACATACAATCAATGAACGAAGGATCATAAAATGAAGATATAAATACCCATAAATTGAAGTATATTATACAATGAATACAATATTTTGTAGTACATACACATAAAAAAAAGATATAGTGGCAAATATAGCCTGAATCTCATGGGAATAAAATGTGAGATGAAATCTCCTTACCACGTTGTAATCAATAGAGTCGTATAACCAAAAGTTTATAACCCCCAAAATAATCACAATATACTATTAATATATATAGAATCATGACAATATATATCAAATGTAACTACACAATATTCCACATGCAATGAAGAAGTGGTGAACAATGGAAAATTTCATTGAATTAAAAGTGAGATAAGAAATCCTTTACCTCGTGTACTACTTGACACCTATGTTTCGTGTTTTTCCTGAATAACAAACATAATTTAATAAATAATTCACTAAAAATGTTTTATAATTTTATAATTTTTTTTATCTCACTTATTATCTTGATATAACAATAAATTGATTATTTGAGTTTATATTGGATATTTTATCGTTGTTCTGAATATGAGTTTAAAATGAACATGTTATAATTACAATTTGTCCATGCGGTCAAAAGTCCATTATATACATAATGATATAATTTTTTTTATATATCATATATATCATATATATATCCATTGTATATGTATTTATAATATGCCATATCATTTGTAGTTAAGAAATGAAACTCAACGTTCATGGAGACGGTAATCTGTACGCAAGCATGAATGCTAAATTCATTTATATTTTGAATTTTAATGGAATTAAAAAATAATGATACATATTTAAATTATAATCACAAAATAATATCATATATAATACAATTAAATATATCCTTTATACATTCCATGTATGGATGAACGAGTCATATCACTTTGAGGGGGTGGTAGTTCTCACTTCGTCTATTGAAATTATCACGTTTAACAATAATGGAAACCAAAAAAGAATGCTATAAATGAATATTATATATTCTTAATGAAAAAATAAACATAATATACATCAAATATAATTAAATTTACATCTTAATGGAATCTTTTTTATGCGGTAAGAGATAATTGAACACTCATCATTTCATGTGGCATTAGTTTTTCATCCATCGAAACAATATGTTTTTAACCCATTAGATGGAGGTGTGTGTAAGTGTAGTGATAATATTTATTATAAAAACATACTTTTATATTTATGATTATGGTTTTTTTTATAAATGAAATGAATAAAAAGAGTTCAGGGGTTTGGAGAAGGAAAATAAATCAAAATAGAACAAAGGAATTTAATAGAAACTTTTACCTTTAATTTGGGTAACTTCCTTTGGTTTGAACCAAAACGATGTCTTGTTGTGCCTTATTCATAATGTAAGGATTCAATTAAAAAGAGGGGATCTACAATGACTAATTGTGTAGGGGTTGGTCTAGCCTAGGGGATATAGAGGTGCGAGGATTAGGTTATAAATGGTCTACTTTAATTAGGGAGAGGGGCTCTTTAGGAAAGTGTAAAAATAATATTTTATTATATAATGATATTTGGTTTCTAAAGGTCCAAAAATCATTATAGTTGAAAATAAGATGAATCATGGCCGAAATAAAATCATCCAATAAGAATTGTATAGGTTTTGGATGGCATTTTCAAATTAATCATCTTATTTATTTAAATGACTTATTAATTAGGTAAACACTACATAATTATTGCGCAATAAATAATTTAATTTATTCAATATCATAAAAATTATAAAAACCATTATGTAGGAAATATTTTTAACTTTCCAATTAATATTTATAGTCAAAAATATACATTATATTAACCCCTGTAAAAATTAATTTACCAAATGATTTTTCATTTTGTCATTTTTGCTTTTACTTTTAATTAATTAATCTAAAGTGTCATTATCTTTCATAAGTGGCTACATGGGGTCTCAAAATAGACCCAAAGAAGCCCATGGTTGTCCATTACTCATATAAGAATGTTATGACATGTGTGAAGATAATTTTGAATAATTATAATATCATATTTACCTTGAATTAGCCTATTTACCTTTAACCAGTGTAAATAAAAGTCAAAAGTTACTATTCACCAAAAAATATTTTAATCTTATTGAAAAAAAAATTCTTACTAATAACAACCATGAGTGACAGGTTTTTGAAATTCAATTTACATAAGTGGTAAAATATCATTTAAATGAAAATGTTAGTTTTTTTAACTTCTGCTAAGTGGTTTTACTATTCATCAAAAAATGATGTTTTTCAGAAAAATACAAAAATTTAATCCGAATATTTATTTGATATTCCGATTTCAAATAATTATGTGTATTTTTAAAAATTCAAAACATAAAAGTGGCATTAGTTTTTTAAAAAGTAATTTCCATGGTCAAAACAAATAGTGTGTTTTTAAAAAACAATAACTATCAAAAGACTGACACTTGTCTTTGTCTAATTTCAATGTGAAATTAATTACAATGACCAAAATTGTATTAAATGGTAAAAATATATATTATATTTACACATTAAAAACAATTAAACATATAATCAATCCATATAAATAAATTAGACTAAAACATAGTTTTGAATTAAAATACAATACATTTCACTATTCATTAAAAAATTGAACTTTAACGTAAAAATTCAAAAAAATTAGAAAAAGTAAATTTTGATGTCACCATTCAAAGGAAGTATTTTTTTGTCAAATATAATGTATAAAAGTGACCAAAACTATATTTAAATTGGGTTCTCCATTAAAAGGCAGAATATCAACTATTTAATGTAAATTATGCTTAAAATTATATTCATTTACATTTTAAGCCTATAACTTTCAATGGATAAATGTAAATACATTTAAAAAACATGTATAATCATATTTATTTAGTTTTTTTCATTCCCTCCAATACACTGTCTAAGAGATTACTTCCATTTCAAATAATAATATTATATTATTAGTGTGCAACGTAAGATTACAATGAAACTCGTTGTTCTGTATCGGGTATGCTATCGAACATATCAACCATTTTAAAGTGAAATTAAAATTTAATTCAAAAATATTAATAAGTATTAATATTAATTTTTATTCATTTACATGGGATGTTACATGTGAACCAACAGCACCACCACCCGTTGAGCAGCAGTTCCCACGAGCCACACTAGCCGACGGTGTATGCTGACTGAGCGTGTTTCATGAGTTCTATTTGTTGAAGCCTCTAAGGTTTTGAGGATAGATAGATCTCCACGCAGTCCAGTGGGTGGTGATAAATCCTAATCTCACTTTGGTGTCTTGTTTAATTCTTATTTCTTTTTCCAATGTGACGGGTTGTCACACGGTCTTCGTGTTGTCCTTTTTCGAAAATAATATAATTTTATAACATTCCAAAAAAAATATGAAACAATTTTTTTTTTTTGAAGAAGTGGTGAAATGAATTTCTCACCCAATTCATGCCCCAAAAGAATTTATTTAAAAAAAATTGTATGTACAGACATGAGGTGTAACGAACATACACCAACAAGGATTGAGAGTGTTACAAACTAGAAAACACTAATGAAAATTGAGAAAAATCTCGAAGGTTATCTAAAACCATTAATTTTTCACCCAAAAATTTAATAACCATTTATCAGCTCTAAAATTACTATGAATCTTAATAATATGATAAATATGATTGGATATTCAGTGTAAACCAATCATAGGACATTCTGTCATGTTCTTGTTGAAAAAAACCAATGACATGGATGATTAACTTCATTAATGAATATTGAGAATAGATTACCCTTATCAAGATCATTTCAAAGACGTGAAAATTTATCAATCGGATTATTATTAGTATAAAAATTATATCCAAAAAAGGGTAGTGTAAATTACTACATAAATAAATGTATAGTGATTCCACACATAATCATAGATTAAAATAATAAATGATATATGTGTAAAATATAATGAGTCGAAAATGAAATTGAAAATTTCGTTACCGATTTGGTAACTTACAAAACATACTCCCCATGAAATAAGAATATTAAAATGAAGAGGTAAATAAAAATAAATAATATTACATTACACAATGAATACAATAATGGTTAGTGCATACACCACACAAAAGGAATTAGCAAAAAATATAGAATGGATCTCACGAGAACAAAACGTGAGATGAAAACCCCTTACCTCGTGTCTGCCATGACTTGTTCATTCATTAATCTCATGAATAATAATCTAAATTTAATTTATATTTTCTTAAGAACCTTTATCATGTATATTATTCCTTTTATATCAATTATTACTATGTTATAAATATTATGGAATCATTTAAGTTAATAATGGTCGTTTTGTTGATATTTTATACTTGAGTAAAAAATTAACTTCTTAAAATTACAAGTTGTTCATGTGGTCAAGAGTACATTATCTCTAGAATTATATTCATGATATTGAAATATTATATAACATAAATATTCAGTATATATATTAATTTATATTAGTACATAACATTTGAAGGTAAGATATTAAATGCTTTGATCATGGAGATGGTAACCCATATGTACGCATGAACGATAATTTCATTTATATTTCATATTTAATGGAATGAAAACATAATAATACATCTTTACATTATAAATACAGTATTATATCATATAAAATAAATTAATTTCATATTTTATATGTTCCACTTTTGTCATAAATGTGACATATCACTTTGAGGGGGTGGTAGTCTGTGCTATCTCAAATGAAATAATCGTATTTACCCATTATAGAAACTCTAAAGGTATGAGATAAATGAAATATACAGATGTATATATTAGATGAAGGTGTTTGTAAGTGTAGTTAAAATCCTTCTTATAACAACAATCTAGTATATTGAGGATTCTATTTTTGTTATAAAATAATGGAATAAAAAGAGTTAATGTGGTTGGAGAAGAAAAATAATAGAAAAGAACTTAATAGAATACATTACTGTAAAATTGGGTAACTCCATTAGGGTTGAAAAAAAGGTATTATTAAAATGCCTTATGTATATTGTATGGATTCTAGGTGGAATATACTATTGTTGGGAGCATATTTGGTTAGAGTTTGTGTGAGACAAGGGGCATGGGAGGTGCGAGTAACGTGTTAGAGGTGTGTGATTTTTATAAGGGGGAGGAGGGGCACAATAGGAATGTTTGAAAATATTATTTTATTATAAACATAATTTAGTTTTCATAATGATCCAAAATTATTATATTCAAAGATAATATGACCATCCACCAAAATACTCTAAAAAATAGGCTTTAGACATGTTTTAAATTCAAATATAACTTTACCATTTAGTTTTAACCCTAACATAACAAGCATGAATATTTCCATGCCCTCTTGTGTGTCCACACTATATGGTATATATAGTTTCTATTAAATTCCAATCTAACCACTGGTGGTATAATAATAATGTTTTCAACATTATCTAAGTCATTTGGATGAAACTTATATTTTTTAATTGTTATATCATTTAATAAATTAATAACATTTTAAAATAACTCATTTATTTCAATTTCAATTCAATTTATATCATCTATTTTTAAAAAATACAATCCAACATAATAATTTAGACAAACCATCATTAATTAAAATATAACAAGTCATCCTAATCTATAAATTTAAGGTATGGCATAAAAAGTTTGAGAATAAACAAGGTAACCACCCAGTCTTAAAATTCACAACCACTGAATCCATAATAACAGGGGATCCCATCCTCAATTTAATAACCATCCAGAGTATAAAAACAGAGGATCCCATCACATTCCACATCTCCTACAATTGGACAATAAGATAAAACCACCAAACCACTACCACCAACACAAAGCAGGGCCATGCCAGTATTTTTAGATTTATGAAAATTTAACACACTCCATGATTTCAATTTTTGTGTGCTATAACCAGGGTTATCACAGAAGTGAGTTAATCCTGGAGCTTTCAGTTTTCATAGAAAATTATAAGTAATTAACTGATTTAATTTTTATATCAAGGGTCTTGAATGAAAATACAATATATTAAACATCACAAGAGGAAAGGGTTCGTTAGTGCACATAGAAAGACCACCAACGACCATGATTTTTAGAAGGAATAAGCCTACACAATTCCAAAATTATAAAGGATGGAATATCTTAAATAAAGAATCATCGATCACAGCCCCCCCCTGCATTGTTTAGAATCAGTTTATATCTTTATTAGTGTTGGGTTCTTCCAATTCCACCGAAACAGTAGCACACCCACCCCACATGATACACAAAAGAAGAGAGACGATGGATAAATTCCCTATTTGTTGTTCAATGATTGATGCTAAGACTGGGCACGAAACTTCATGGATAGCGATGCGGCTCACCTGAACGAAAAGTGGTTCGTCTTAACGTGTATAGGGTGATCGAGAAAAGAATAACCCACGGTGAACTATTTAGTTTATAAGGGTTGGGGGTAGTTGAAACAAAAATGAAAAACCACATATGGGGAGGGGTCGTGGGTTGACCAGGTGGTCACATCATTAAAGGCCCTTTAAACTGACACACACCACATAAATTCATTAAATATTTAATTAAATATTATTTATGGGCGTTACTGGGCCTTAAAATGAGTGTAAAGGGGTCAAAATAGGGTTTAAAACCAAATTTTCCCAAAAAGGAGCTCTACTGGAAAGACCCTGGGGGGTTGGCGAGAGCCACGGCTAGCTGAGTGCCACCGGTTGCGGACAACTAATGGTAGGCTATAGCTACAGGTAGACCAAGCTACCACTAAGCTGCAACTACTGGTAGACCGAGCTACCAGTAGCCAGAGCTACCGGTTGGCTATGGGTACTGGTAGACTGATCTACCGGTAGACATTCTACCGTTACGCCAAACTTTACCGAGTTTCCCGAACCAGAAAACCCAACACGAGATTTTCACAAAGTAATGGACCCCAAAAACCCGGGCCATTACACTTGGTTACTTTTGTTTTTATTTAATGACAATTTATTTATTGTATAAGAAGTGGAGAATAAAAATTAATGAAAATATATCATTCTAAAACATTACCACAAAATCTGGTACCACTATTTGGTTTATACCAAAGGGCCAGTCTGGAAGGATTTCTAACCAAATTAAGTAATAAAATTCTACTTTAGGGATTTTTGAAATCATTTTTGGTAGATCTTGTAAAAAATGATTTTTATTTGAGGATTGAGGTAATGATAGTGGTCATGGACTTTTGTAAGTGATGAATGAGACTCACTAGGTATTTTGGAAAAGAAGTTTGTTGTACACATGTTTTAAGATAAACAATGACACAATAACCATTATAACTAAATAACAGAAGTTTCAAGGAATAATTATGGATAGATAATGTTTTCTTTAAATGTTTATAGGTATTTTGGGACTTTATGATAAAGGATTAGTAATTTATTAACATTAATTTTAACCTCAAAAAATTAATTTATATTAATTACATTCAATAATATTTTTTGTAAATTTTTTCTTCCTTATTATAAATTATATATTATTTTAATTAAAAATATGCAGCAAATTTTTCCAAATTATAATTACATCAGTTCCATAAATTAATTTATATTTCACTAATAGTCAGGATGATAATGCAATTCTTTTTCAAAGTTAAAACTCCTAAATAATTCATCAGTTTTTACATTAAATACCAATTTGAAATTTTTACCAATGCAATATATTAGATTTATTGATATAAATATGATATAATTATAATTTTAAAACAATATATAAAAAAATTAAAATTAAAAAAATTATATGAAAAATAATTTTTGAATTAAAAGTCAGTATCTTCTACTATTCGTTATAAAAAGAACTATTTTAGAGAAATATCAAAAAAATATCCATAACCTACTAAGTATATATCACTTAAAAAATTAATTTTTATTGAAATATTTAATCAATTAAATTTTCAAAAATCATATTTAATCGTGGTTCACTATTAAAATTATGATTATATAAATATTGTTTTTAATGTGTGAAATTAGGTTTGTTCAAATATTATGCCTATCAAACCTAATAGGAGAATATAAAAATTATTTTGTTGAATATATAACATATATATTTCATTAAGATAATAAAATAATTGTAATTCAGTATTTTTAATAAGGAAAAACTAATTTGGAAGTGTAAAAATAACATTAACATATTTTATATCTCATTTTTTCTTATTATAGTTTCTCATTAATTTCTAACCAAGGAATTCATTTTTTATTTATATAAAAATATATTTTAACAACATAGTAATTAATATTTATAACCACTAACATTATTTATAGGTTATATCTTTTAATCTTAATAAACAATATTTTAATAATACATTGTTATTTGGTTAAAATTGGTCATGCATGTAACACAAGCAATCACGGAAGGTTCCTCTTTCGTGTAAAAAAAGCTAACATAGTGTTGTCTATATTACATTGTGCAGAATATATTGTATTTATTTAATATAATAAATATGTTTAAATTTATCAGGAGAATGTATTACAATCTTTCATATGGGGTTATGTTTCATAAACAAAATTTAATATAATGTTTCTCTTTAGAATTTCAAGGTGTTACATTCTCTCCATCTTATTTAAATATTATCCTCAAAATTTAAAATTTCTATCAATAATGAAGGTATTGATACTTGGAGATATATATTTTTGAAACACCCACACAATATATAGGGTTAGTAACACCTCTTAAGAATAAGAGAGAATGGAAATCTCACTGGTCAAGTAACTAGGTTCCCTGGTTGGAGATCATATTTTAAAAAAGGAAACATGGTAGAAGAGGAAAATTATAACCATTTTGTTTTAACAGATTTATAGAGAACATTTTTATGATAATTAAAGAAATCAAAAGGCCATAATCCAATAGTGATCTAATAGGCCTTTCGATTCATCAGACACAATGTTACTATGTAAACAATTTTGTTTCAAGGCCATTTATCCTAGAGTTAAAAAATTCATCCACTCTATAAGAATATAAATAAATATACATACTTTTATGATTATATAAGAAAAATCATACCATTTTTCACTTTTATCCATTTTTTACATCATCTATTAGAACAATAATAATGTAATATTTATTTAACATATCAGTCACTAAAAATAAATCCAATTTAAAAATTAAACCATTTCCAAAATGGAAAAATTTTCCAAAAATACTATGATACAATACATTAGAAATAATGTCATTGAATTTCCAAAATGAAATTACTATTCTTTATAATCAATAAATATATTAAAAAGATTCACATTCCAAACATGTGAAAATCATCATTATATTTACAATATACAACTTTATGAATAGAAAAGACCACTTTTCGAAAATGACATTAATCATTTCCAAATTTTTCTGTCGAACTATGAATCAATAATTTTTCTTAATTATATCAACATCAGGAATATATTAAGGTATTTTATTCCCTTAATCATGTGTTGTCTGAATATTTTTACCTTCTACTTAATATTTTTTCTTTTTATCATTCTACAATGAATCTAAAATCATTAATTAGAATTCATTGAAGTATAATCATTAGATATTACATAATTTTTAGAACAATCAGGTTTATAACTAAATATTAAGATGAAATAATTGTTGAATTTGATTTTATTCATTATTCTTCATCTACAGTAGTTTATTGAATTTATCATTGTCCAGTAACATCATTTGGGTTATATTCTGTTGAATCTTTATATATTTATTTGTATTTTGTCCCTTCTACTAGCATTTGAGGTACACTACATTTGGAAACCTTTTTGTTATAGTTGATATCTCAATATTGGTCTCATATTTATCCACACATACAAAAAATCTATTTCCCTTACTAAAAGTTCAAAATTATTTCATTATAAAATTGTCACCTGTTGGAAAATCCTTCATTCCCTAAATCTTCTTCAACTCATTCCCTTTTTCTTATTTCTTATATGTCGTATTCTTGTATTGTTTTCCTTTGAGGACATATGATATATATAATTCATAACCCATCTCATTATCAGATAATAATATGTAATCATATTATGATAATGAATAGGGTAATATTTCACTTTAAGAAATTTCCATAATACTACAAAATAATTGATTTTTTTTACTCATTAGATCACACAAATTTGTGAGCTTCACATTCCATCTAATGAGATCCATTTATAAACAATAGTATATGATGGATTAATTAATAAAATAATGTATACATCCAAATATGTTATATCATATAATATTATGCATCATGAGTCCTAGAATCATAAAATTGCGCTACTTCAGGGAAATATTTACAATAAAATCCTTCATAATGATCGGTAATCAAAATGTGAAGAATCATATGATTATAACCATGGATTATCAATCCTGATTGAATGTAATTCCCAGTATAATATTATTGGTATCCAAAAATCAGGCCTGAAACACCTTTACAATGTTATTACATGTATATACATCTATGAAAGAACCAGGTCCACTTGTAGTATCTAGATTGACATTTATTTCTATGAATATACACATAATATCAACTATAACCAAATCCTTTCAGTTTCTCCATTTTAAATCCTCAGAGTCAAAATTTTTGTAATGTTCACTAATATGAATTTCTATATTATTGTTTCCAAGGGTGATGAAAAATTTACTTCTATATTTATAGAAATTCCCCGAACTAGAAACCGAATGCTGATGAATTATTTCATTACATTATCGTGATTATAAGGAATCAAATCATAATGGAATTATCAGTTTAGATGTCTTGTAATTCTATATTACATTCAAAATAACTATAATAAATTTGTAAATATGGATTAAAAACATGACACATAAAAAATATAAGAAATTATATTCCTTCAATTATTGTTCAATGATTTATTATAAATGGTTTGTGGATATAAAACATAATAATGGTGAGATAAAATGCTTACTAATGGTATGTTATCTGAATAAATAATGAATCCACATGAATAAATATATACCATATGTTTAATAAATGATAACACAGGACATTAAAATAACAATATAAGTAAATATTATTATAAGATTGTATAAAAATTGATAATCAAGTCATCTAAATCTATAAACTATGAATGAAATGAATCCATATATATTTCGATGAAAAATATCATTGATAAATAATAAATAAATATAAAATATGTAAATGCTTAATTATTAGATGTCATGTTTCTAAGGTAGTGGGTTTCATTATCATATAGACCATTCACTAGACTCTTTACATCATATTGGGTAACATACCCTATGATTTGGAAAATTGATTCATCTCATGAGCCTATAGAATAATTGAGGGTCTATATATAACATGGCCCCACCTGTGTTGTTCCAGTCCAATGAACTATTTGTAGTCATGGAAAATTAATGGTATCAAAATATTTCATAGAATAAAAGATTAGTAATTATCATTAATTCTATTGGGGGGGATATTTAACAACATGAATTTTGGATATTAATTAATTGAAATACTATTGAAGGATCATGAAAACAATCTTCAGGGAGAGGACATTTTAAACATTCCATTGTGTCCAATAGAAAATTATAACATTTAAATCATAAACACAATAGTGGACTAATATTAAATGAATTTAACAATATCATTTTTTTAGTATATTCATGTTGTAACATTTTTATGTTTAGTGAGTATACCAAATTAATGTTCTTGGGTTCATAAAATCAAATAATACACATTAGATTAACAATTGAGATGAAATCTCTTACCTGAACCATACCATTTTTAATTGTTGTCCATAATAATATATTATGGCTTAAATTATTTTATTAAAATATTTTTGAACCATAATCAGGTTTATAATATCCTATATTTTTTTCATACAATATATTAATACCACTTTTTACACAATTTCATTATTTTAACAATTATGGATGTTATTTTACCATTATTATTATGTATGATTTTACATGTGACTTGTTGTTAATATTTCTTAGATCATAATAACATCACCAAAATAATTTTATCCATGAGTTAATAATCATATATTTTCTGTATATATGTATTTATAATTTCCTTTAATATCTTGAGACATTAAATTAAATGAACGATTCATGGAGATAGTAGGTCCTACATACGGATAGATGCATGATTCATTTCATTTTATAATAAAGGAAAGAAAATTAAATGAGAAAAAATTATATTATCATTAAACTATAATATATATGTCAAATATGTTACATATGATATTTTAAATCAACCTTAATATGTTCCATGTGCAGTTCCAATGAATAACATAGCTTCAAGGGGAGGTAGTCTACACTAACTTAAATAAGATTATCATATTAACCCAAAATGTATGTTTTAACAGAATGAGTTTTAAAATTAATAAATAAGTATAAATAGAAAATCAATATCATATATATCATACATAAATAGTGTTTTCATCATATGGTCCACCATGATAGGTGGTAATGGATAAAGGAACAATCATCATTTTGTGAGGCTATAGATCACCATAAAAAGAAATATAATGTTTGTTACCTATTAGATGGAGGTTTTTAAATGTGTATTTATAAATAATAAATTAAAAAAATCATTTGTATTTTGGATAATAGTGTTTTTTTTAACTCTGTAATAAAATGGTTATAAGATGTAGATAAGGAAATGAAACAAAATAGATTGTTGTAAATTGTTTCCATTAAATCGTGTAACTACATTTAGTTTATACTAATGGGCTTCCCTAGAAAAATTTATTCAAAAAAAGATTCACGGTCAAAGGGGGAGTTTTCGGATGCTATTTTTCTATATCATAGATTATATTGAGTGGGTTGAGAGGTGATAAGAATGGTGATATGTGGTGGCCTTATATAAGTTAATAAAAGTACATACTTAGTATTTTTAAAAATAATATTGTTGTACAAACGTTTTCTACTAAATAAAGTCTTCCAAAAACAACCAAATACATTAAAGGAAGATTATTTATATATTTATGTTTAGAATGTGGACTTTTTAAATGTTGGTATGAAATTTTGGTCCATATCATGAAGGTTTAAAACTTTGTTAATAATAATTATACAATAAGAATTGATATTAATTTTAGTTACTTTAAGTAATATCTTTTGTGAAAAAAATGGACTTATTAGATATTAGTAATTAATTATAAAATGAGACCATTCTTAAAAGAATGGATCCATTATTTAAAAATAAATGCTAGCTTACAGAAGTTGATAAAATAGGATATTTATCATGATCACTTTTATGAAAAATGATAAAATCATTACAATCAATATCAAACCTACAAATTTCAACTCCATTTATGCCTTTATTTTCAAGTCCATCAGTAAAATATTTGTATTCCCTGTAAATGTGATTAATGATATGATTCAAGGAGAATATATTATCCAATAATTTTCTCAAATGATTGGTGAGCTTCCATGCCATGTGAAAGAGAGACCCATCATAATAGAAGAGACGACCTTCGTAGAATCAATCAAAAACCATAAATTATTCCAAACACAAATATGGTCTAGCTCCACATTATAAATGATGCCAATAATTTCATCCTCATGTGAAGAAGAAATAACACAAGAAAAAAAATTCCTAGAACATCCCCTCTAGGATTCCTTAAAATAGAACCATATCCAAAAGGCCCTAGATCACCTCTAGAAGTTCCATCAGAATTGATATTATTCTATATAAAATATAGCTTCTACCATAACAATACAATGGTTTTATGCGGAGTCTGGATGTTTCCATTGACATCAATATTGTTCATATTGGAATTGTCATGAAATGAGTTGAAGATGTAGTGCTTATTTTGTGTTCTTATCTCACACACAACAATGATTATAGAGGAAATGGCACCATTGACCAAGAAAGATTAATTGTCATAAATATATGTATTCTGAGCATACTAAATAATTTGAATATACACGATATTATCCACCCAAAAAAAGATACATCAATTTTTTATAATGAAAAATTGAGTTCCATCTTTGGAGGAAATCGTGCATTGAAGACAAAAAAGTCATAGTAATTACAAATATATTAAAAAATACTTCTATATGGAATAAGCAGTAACACAATAATGAAACAAATGTTCAATATATTCCCCATATTGATGGAAAAATATCACATCATGAACATAGATAAATACAATATTCAAGAAGTAAACATTCAGTGAGAATATGCTTGTGAGAGTGTCTCCAGGAAAATATAGTTTGAGATTGACTTATAATGTTCATATGCAACACACTCATCGACAAAAAAAATCTAGGTTTCCGGTCAATGAAGGTATGTAAATTTTTTTATAATTTAGAAAAACATTGATAGTTGGGTTCCATGACCAAAAATCCACTATATTAGAAGAATTGTAGCCACTTACAATATTGAAATTATAATTAGAGAGATTACCCATACTATCTAGTAAGTCCTAATATCATTGATTCTACATCAACATTAAGGTCATCATTCATCATATTTTATACAAGAAGAAAACCAGTCAAGTTTTCCTTCCAAAAGGTGAATTTGTGTACTATGAATCAACCCCCATGGAATATTAATCAATAGATGAGAAAGTGATTTTAAATACACGAAAAACAGATGAATCCACATGATTAAATGAACCAATTTTTATTTTATCCTTAATTTTTTTCTGAGGATTTCATGTGACTAAAAATTAATATTGATCATCCTCCAAATAAATAATTATTAAACAGAATTATTGAATTGGGATAGGTTTTTGATACCAAGACCCCCATCATCACATGGATTATAACAATTGTTCTATGAAACTGTGTCTAATTTTCCCTCCAGAATGTTACCACTCAAAATGAAATTTTTTATAAAAACAATAACGCTCTTAATGAGATAAACCTGCCGCATGTTGGCAATAAACAGATAAACAAAATTAGGAATAATCACAACCTTCAACAAGAATACAAGACCCACCAAAGAGAGATATTTTGCCTTAAAAGTTATATAATTCTTTAAAATTTTCCTAAGAATATCTGAAAAATAAACTACATTTAGCATCCCCCATAAAATTAGAATAGCAAAAAATTTAACAGGAAGTGTTCCCCCATAAATTAAAAATTCTCTAACAAATTCTATCTTCTTATAAGTGTAGATATTCCTACTAAATTACAAGAAATATATATTCCAACGGATTTCTTGTCCTGAAACGTTTTTATAATGTAAAAGGTCTTGTTTGATGTTCATAATTGTTTACTTATCCTATTGAGGGAGGAGAATGAGATCATTTGCATACAACAATGTGGTATGTGCAATCAAACCTCTACCCTCACAGATAGAATTTAATATTTCATTTCAAGACATAATAGAGAGTAAC
Organism: Viscum album; assembly: GCA_963277665.1. Classification (NCBI taxonomy): domain Eukaryota; kingdom Viridiplantae; phylum Streptophyta; class Magnoliopsida; order Santalales; family Viscaceae; genus Viscum; species Viscum album. Next base: position 474,511,981 of record OY728147.1, on the reverse strand, counting down.
CTGCACTGATAATCCTCTACAATAGAAAAAATAATAGCAAAAATGGGTCCCCCTTTCCAATCAACTATTGAATAAGAAAATAAATCCTTCAAGAGAACTATTAATAAGAACAGATATGTGAGCTGACACAAAAGAAGATTTTTACCCAATTAGTAAAATGTTCATCCAATCGAAATGAATGAAGAACCATAAAAACATTATTACAGTTTAAGTAATCCAAATAATTCCTAAAATCATTTTTGAGAGAAATATTACCACCCCTTGTGGATTTATTAACATGATTGACATAATAATTATTATTAATTAAGAAATCATGAATAGAGAACCCTTTTATAAATCCAATCTAGTTAGGGCAGTCAATATTACTATCAATATAAGAAAACCACTTGCCATATATTTTTCAAATTTTTTTTAATATTTTATTAACCATGGAAAATGGCCTTATTAGGTTAATATCATGGGCATTTTAAACATTTGGGATGAGAGAATGTAAATGAGCATTCCCTCCATGTGGAAGGGATCCACCATTAAAAAACTGAGTAACCAACATGAAAATGTTGATATAAATGATATTACAGTATGTTTGGTAGAAAAAAGTTTTGAAACCATCAGGACCAAGAGAGATAGTTGGATTTAGACTAAATTCCTCTTCATTTATTTAAACGTCCAAGGTAATAGATGTAAGAATTTAATAATCCACTTTTTTAACAAGAATCTGAATAATATTCTCCATTGGAGCAGAATGAGGGACTTAACCATTGAAGAGATCCTTAACGTATGTAATAACATGCTCATAATGATCCATCCTATTATCAAAAATAGTATTACCATTTCTTATTAATGAGAGTGTCCTCGAAAACTTCTTAATTATCTTTAAGGAGTTAAATAATTTATAATTTATATCACTGTATCTTAGCCAATTCGGTAAAATATTCTTCATTACAATGAATCTTTGAGGTTAAACTAGTTATTATCTGTGGAATTAAGATGATTATCCGCTTGAAAATCAAGGGAGAATTAATTATATTAGCTTTTATCTTTCATGTTTTAAAGATATTCCTCATGTGAAAAAATTTCAGAATCATGAAAACTAAAATGAAAATTACTCCATAACATTAGAGATCATTTAATGTTTTTGAGCTTGATCACAAAAACCAAGTCATATTCTCTATCATTACAAGAATTCTAGGACATTTCAATAATTATAATTAATTCAAGATGATGGAACCAAGCATTTATTTAATCCCTTATTACATAATCTGATAAAATAATTTGAAAAAATTAATTTAATATTCATCTTGTTGGTGGGAGAAAAATGTGGGTTTTTTAAAATTAAAATTTCCAAAATATTGATAAGTTTATACATTCAATTTCAAATTTAACATTATCCCAATTACATAAATTAGATTAATTTTAAAAAATGGGATCTATTTATACATTAAAATAAATCAAAATCATAAATTAACCATATATATAAATTTGATGAAACCCTAGTTTTGAACTAAAATTCTGTATTTTCACAATTCTTTAAAAATTGAAATATTTTAAAATAATATAAAAAATCAACCCTATCCATATTTTTATTATTCTATTCCAAATATTTAGTTTATATTTACATATTCAATAAATCAATGTTTAGGAATTTATATTTAAAATGGGCCCTCGATTAAAAGTTGGTGGAATCACCTTTATAAAAATATAGGTTTTTATTTATGAAATTTTACCTGTTCATATCTTTTGTATATCAAACCTAATGAAAGAATAGAAAAATTATTTTATGGAATATACAATATATATATGTAATTTAATTTATTATATAATTGTAATTAATTAATTTTTTATGAAAAAATTCAATTGGAGGGATAAATATAATAATATTTATTTTTATTTCAATTTTGTTCATATTTTTGTTTCTCATTTTTTATTGTATGATGAATTAATTTCATATTTTTATAAAAAATAAAATTTTTGAAGTTGTTAAATTAAATTAATAAATAATAACATAATGGAAAGAATATAATATATTACATTAAATTAATATAATTTAATAATGAATTTTTATTATGTTAAACACGATCTTGTGTGTAACGCACACTACTGTAGAAGGTCCATATTTAATGTAACACAAGTTAACTAGGCAATGATTTAATTAAAATCCATATAATATAATATATTTATATATTATAATAAATATATTTTAATTTATTGGGTTAAGATATTACCTTGTTAGACTTGGAGTAACATGTCATAAAGACAATTGAATAAAATTTCTAATTTAGAATTTTGGGGACTTACTTTCTCCCCGCCATAATAATATTATGTCATCACAATTTAATATTTACATTGTAATTAGTGGATTTATATTTTCAGAAAAACATTTTTGAAATAATCACATCGTAAATAGGGTTAATAACACATTATTTTAATAAGAGAGAAAGTAAGGTACCATGGTCACATTACAAGGTCCCCTAGTAAGAGAACATTGGTGGGATATGGATACATAGTTGTAGGGGAAAAATATAAAAATAATGAATTGATGGAGGGTTCTAGAAAACATGATTATGAAAAATTTAACAATCATAAGTCCATAAATATTTGATAATCTAAAAGTCCATTCGATTCATCGTAAACCAAGGTACTAGGAGAATATTTTTTGTTTCAATACCATTTTTCTTATATTTGAGAAATTCATTCACTCTACATGAATAAAATAAAATATAATTATTTTCTAAACTTATATTATACAAATAATATCCTTTGGTATTTACATAAACTATTTTCACACCATCTCTTATATTATGATTCATGATACATTGACGTGACAAATCAATCTCTAAAACCACACCCTATGTACAACTTATTACATTTCATAAATTTTTATCTTTTCAGAAAATATTATGATAAAATTATTTTGAAACAATTATATCAAATTTCCAAAATGAAATAATCATTGGCCTTTAATCAACATCTAGTAGCTCTAAATATTAAAATTCCAAACAAGTGAACCACTTCATCATTTATCTTCATGAATAATGGTAATAAATCAAATTAATTTAAAACATTATTGGAGTTATTCATTATTATTTTTTACTAATGTATGAAACTTTTCATTAAACATATTCCATAAAGTCCGAATGTGTTGTAAACTCCATAAATTATATCATAAAAAACATTTTGACAATTCATTCATCATTTACAATGTAATATTCAATTTTTAAAATATATCATCTCATCATCATTATATCAACATCAAGAATTTATGAATGGTCGAATTCCCCTCAATTAAATGTTATGTGAAATTTTTTTCTTTCTAATAAATATATTATCTGGGTACCATTCCACATATGATCTCAAATACTTATTGAAAAAGCAATTTGGTACATTCATCAAATATTAGATAATAATTATAACTATAAAATTGATTATAAAATATTCAAATGACATAAATCGTAAATAGGTATTCTAAAAAATCCGCTTAATTTGTTGTATTAGTATACCTTGATCTTTATATAATAGCATCACTTTGGGTTTATTCCATTTATTATTATTACATTGATTCACGCAATGTCCCTTATTCATATATTTGAATCATTGTTCATTAGAAACATTTTAAATAACAAAGAAATTAAAAATAAAGTGTCATTTTTCCCTAAAAATATGAAAAACACCCTTTTAATTCATTGAACTACCTGAGTGTTTCCTTCCAAAATTATAAAATTTTGGAAACCACTACTTTCCCTTAATTTTCATCAACTCGTTCCTTTTTTCATGGTGCTTCAATTTCCTCTTCTATTCATAATTTCCTTCTAGTAAATAGAATTGGAGATTTGTTTACCCATTAAATTGTCACATGATACTATTTCTTAATATAAATAGAATTCATGGGAGAATATTTAAATTTTAAATTTCTTCTTAAGGTAGTGTATTTTTTATTTATTACTGTTTGTATCACAAGCAATTTTGAGGTTCACATTTCATCCACTATTCACCTTTCAAATAATTGGAATATATTAGATTAAATAATAACATATTTTATCATTCCAAATAACAAATTGGAAATAATTTTATGCATTTTGAATCCTAAAATGAAAAAAATAGGATAATTTGGGGAAACCATTGCATTTAAATACATAATAATTGTATGAAAATGAAAATTTGAACTATCATAAGTGTATCCCCCAAGAGTTTCAACCCATCTGTGTAGCAAGGCTCATTTTCATAAACATGGTTTCCTTTAGTCATGCATGAAAGACCTTGTAAGAGTTATTAATCTTAGGTACATATGTTCCATAACCATGACCCATTATAGTATCAATACAATGTTTTATTTCCATTAATAACAATATTAAATCTATCATACCAAAATTACAGGATGTTCTTTTACATTCAACCTCAATTTCTATGTTATTATTATTTATCCTAATATATGTTTTCAAAATATAGTTTCAAAGGATGCTGTTAAACATCCTTTTATAACATGTATAACGTACCAACCCATAAACCCAAAAGAAGATTATTATTTTATTTCACTGGTATGATTTCCCAGAATCCAATCGTGAAGCTCCTATTAGTTTATTAGTCTTGGAAAGCTATATTACATATATGATACCCATAATAAATTAGTAAATTGTAAACAAACATGATACATATGAAAAATAAATAAACCTAATCCTTGAACGCTTATTAAATGGTTTCTTTATTATAATATGTGGAAATAAATCAATGTAATAATGAGATCAAATTCTCAGTATAGTTATATAATGATAAATAACTAATGAATCAATGTGAATAATTTTAAATGAAATGATAAATATCTAATAAAAATTGGAACTAAAATTACTAGATAAGGAAATATCTATATAAAGAGGTACTAAACAAAAACTAATTCCCAAAAAATTAATAAATTACAAATGAAATGTATCCATTGATGTATCGACAAAAAATATAATGGATGAATAATAACTAAATATATATGAAATAAATGCTTAATTATTTAACAATATGTATCATAGGAATATGTTAACTTTACCATCATGTCATTTCACAAGATGGTTTATAATATATCAAGTAAAACCCCACCAAATTTGGGAAAATGATTCATCACATTATACTATTAATACATTTAGGGGTATCAATAATTTGGACCCTCTCATTTTGTAACAGTCCAAAGCATTCTTCATATACATGAATAATGTGCCCTATCAAAATATATGAATTAAATAATATGTAAGGCTATATATAAAATTCCCAAATGTAGTATATGTAAAAACAACAGTTTTGGACATTAATGATTTGATATTAGATTAAAATATCATAAAAATAATTATTAGGGAATTGAAATTTTGTACATTCCAATGTGTCCCATATTAAATTGATATTATTAACCAAAAGTCACATAAATGAATATTATTAATGGAGTATTATAATATAATTATTGTTTTTATATTCAGGATAATTTATGTTAATGTTCAATAAATATATTAAATATATGTTGATTGGTGTATAATAACAAATAAGTCTTAAAGGAATGTATATTCAAACAGAATCTTATACCTTATACTTTCATCTGTAGTTTGGAATATAAACTCATTAATAGTGTTTTTATATATGTTAATTTTATACTATAAAAATAATAATGTATATAATATCATATATTAACGCCTTACAATATTTTTTATCATTTTGTTAAAACCCATCTTTTTTTATGTAATTCAAGTATTAATTGCCTAGTTTTCTCAACTAGGTTTTGAGTGGTTACATGTTCCTATTTCATATATAATGACTTAATAATCTATATAACGTAATCCATGTCTTAATTTTCTTATATATTATTTAAATATGAGTTTATAATTGTCCAACATATTTGGATATAAGAAATTAAGCACACTATTCATTGAGACGGTAGGCCAAACGTACACAGGAATGCTATATAAAATTCTGTTTCATATTAAAAGAATTAAAGTAAATGATATTTATCTATATTATAAATTATTTTTCATATATATATTATATATGATATATAGTTTTATTAAAATCATTATTATGCAATCAATGTATCGCTTTAACAAATAACATCACTTTGAGAGGTTGTAGTACACAATTCCACAAATGATGTTACCATATTAACGAAAAATGGGTGGTAATAAAGTTATGTGTTATAAAATGATTATAAAAGTATAAAGGCATAATAAATATCATATATATAGTATATATAAATATTTTCATTCATAATGGCCACCACGAGAGCTGGTATGGTAAAAATGGGAAGTCTCCATTTCGTGAGAAATAGTTCTCCGTACACTGAACTAGAATGTGAGTTACCCATTAGATGGAGGTGTGTGTATGTGTAGGTAAAAATTATATCATATAATAATTATTTTATTTAGAGTATAATATTTGTTTATATAATATTGGAATAATATGATTATAGTGAATGTAGATAAAAATGAAACAACACAGACCAATGGATAACGTCACTTTATAATCTAGAAACTCATTTTTGTTTATAAAAAAGGGAGTCTTCAAGGAAGATGTTGGGAATATTTGGATGCTATTTCGGATGATCATGGATGAATATAATTGAACCTATAAGTTCGAGAAATGGGGATGGGTTGCTTCCTTTTATAAGGAAGGGAAACAATTAATTAAATATTTTTGAAAATAAGAATAGTGTACACAAATATTTAACAATAGAAATGTATTGAGACCCTAAAAAACACTATAATGTAAGGTTATTTGACGATTTATGGTTAGAAAATTGGATTTTGACAAGTGGCTATGACATTCGGGCTCTATGATAATGGTTTTTTCCTTTATCAAACATTATTTTACCCTATTCATTGTAATTTATTTTCATTACACTCACTAATAATTTTGGTAAAAAACAATGTTGGTATTGTTATATATTATAATTTAACATTAATCAAAATATATAATCGGTTAATCAAAATTAAAATAACATAAGTTACATATATTAATTTGAAATTATTCACAAGAGTGGGAAGAAAATGTCAGGTTTTTAATGTAAAACATCAATAATATTGATATATTTTTACATTTGATACCAAAGTTAAAATAAAAAAATTCATAAATATGATTAATTTATAAAAATATGATACAATTACACTTTAAAACCACTCTAAAAAATCAATTTAAATACTAAATTAATTGAATGAAAAAAGTATTTTTGAAATAAAATTCATTATTTTCCAATATTCTATAAATAATGGAATTTTTTAGAAAAATAAATAAAAATTAACCCTAACAAAATATTTAGGTTTATCATCAAAATATATCTTTTATTCATAAAATTTATATCAATTATTTTTTAAAAATTCAAATATAATAAGGGTTCTCCATTAGAGCAGGGAAAGTTGTCTTTATCAAAATATTGGTTTTTATGTTTGAAATTGGGATTATTCTTATCAGATGTATATAAAACCAAATGAATGAATTTAAAAATTAATTTATGGAATATATAAAAAAAAATTCAATAATTTTATTAAATAAATTTAATTAATTATATTTTTAAATTCAAATATCTATTAGAATCATAAAAGTTTTTCTAATAATATCTAATTAATTCTTATTTTTATTTCTCAATAATTGGAAACCAATGAATAAATTTTATATTTATATAAAACAACAAATTATAATATATACTATCAAATATTCATAATCTCAAATATAAATTCTATATTTATAATAAAATTTTAAAATATAATATTATAATGATACATTTTTTTGTTTAAAATCGTTCTTTTTTTAAAACAAGCAATCTTGGATGTTTCCCTCTTCTGGGAAATGAAATTTAAAATAGTTTTTCATGAATTTAACCCTTTATAATATATTTTATTTATTTTATATAGTAAATACATTTTATTTTATTTGTTCAATGTGTTCCCATTTTACACTTGGTGTCACATGTCAGGAATATAATTAAATATTGTGTTTTACTTAAGAATTTTGGGGTGTTACATTTTCCCTACCATAAGTAAATTTTTTACACAAAATATAAAATTTATCCTGATAATAAGGTATTTATTAGTTGACAATATATATTTTTGAAAACCACAAATCGTAAAGAGGGTTCATAACACATATTCTTAATAAGAGGGAAATAAATGTACAATGGTCACATAACTAGGTTCCCTTGTAAGTGAACATAGGTGGGAAATAGAAACACGAATATAGAGGAAAAATATAACAATAATTATATAATTAATAACTCTATATAATATGGTTAGGAAAAAATTTAACGATCTGACATCCATAAATCTGTAATTATATAATAGGTCATTCAGATCGTCAGAAATGAAGAATAATAGACAACATTTTTGGTTTTGAGATAATTTTTCCTTGATTTAAAGATGGCATTCAATATATAAAATTATATGAAAATATGCATACATTGTATTATTCAATAAGATCAATATTATCCTTTAGTATTGCATTGAACTATTTTTACATCATCTCAATGTATAATATTCATTGTATAGTCATGTAATTTATCTATATCAAAAACCACATCTATCATAAAACGTAGAACATTTCATAAATTGTTATCTATTTAAAAATATTTATGATCCTATTCTTTAGAATAAATGTCAGTGAATTTTTAAAATGATCTTATCATTATTATTTAATCAACATGTAGAAGCTCCAAATATTCACATTCCAATCATATGAATAACATCATCCTGTATCCTCCTGAAATATGGTAACATTCCAAATTACCATAAAACATTATTGGAAATAGGTATTATTCACTATTAATTATGTAATACTCTTATAATTGGATTTATTCCATTAATCCAAAAGTTATTTAGACTCTATCAATGATATCATTGAACACATGTCGACATAATGTAAATTAGTTCCATGGTAGTCATCAGTATTCCAAATCAATCATTTCATCACCATTTTCTTTATATCAAGAACTAATTATGAATTTTATTCCAATAAATGCTATGTTATATGGTAACTTTATCATTATACATAATACATTTTATTTTTACCATTCAACATGGGAACTCAAATCCTCAATGAAATATTACTGCAGTACAATCCTCATATATGTCCTTAATCTTATAACCAGTAAATTTTTTAAAAATTCTTTCAATGACATAATTCTTGTATATGGATATTAATCATTCATATTTATATGTGAATGTAGCATCAAATGATCATTATCTAATAGAATCATTAATGTTATAATGCATTGACTCTTTGGAGTTTTATTCAAATAGTGTCACAGCTCCTTGTAGATTAAGAAATGTAAATTAGAGAAGACAATCACCCTTGAAATCATGAACATTGTGTAATTTTTTCTACAAATATAAAATACTCCATTTTCCTTCAAGAAATAATTGTAGTGTTTCATTCCACTATTATCACTTGTCAAAAAATCATTCATTCCCTTCATCTTCATCAATTCATTTCATTTTTCATTGTTTTATGATGGCATCTTCTTATCATGTTTCTTTCAAATATAATGGAAATGGAGAATTATTTACACATATATTTTTTTTCATGTTACTATGTCCTCATAAAATGAGAATATTTGGGAAACTAATTCACTTTGATATATTTTCATAAGTCAATTAATTATTTGTTCCTTCATACTTATTGGATTACGTAGATTGATGATGTTCACATTCCTTCTACTAGGATCCATTTAAAAATAATTACATATATATATTAATAAATACTTTAAAAATGTATAATTCCTCTAATGGTGTGGACTATAGTTTTATTAATTATGAATCCTAGAAATATAATATTTGGAAAATTTGATAAAAATGAGATCTATTGAATTATTTTATTACATTGGAATGACTAAATGGTGTAAAATATAGAATGTCTAATCAGTTTAGAAGTCAATAACCTAAAAATTATAAACATTATACCCAAAATAAACATGGAAATATGAAATTAATACATTATACAAAAAATTTAAATAAAATACTTGAAATAATATTCAAATATTTATTTATAATAACATAATAAAGGAATAATAATAATGATTAGATAATATTCCATGTAAGTGGAAGTAATGGGATAGAAATAATGAATCAATAAGTATAAATTTACATTTAATGTTAAATTACTGATAACACATAAATTTAAAATAAATAGATAAGGAAATATAAATATGAAAATACAAGAAACATGAAATCATACCAACATAATCAACAAATTGAGAATCAATTGTATCAATATATATTTGTATTGAAAATACCATGGATAAATAATAACTGAATCTATTTGATGGAAATGCATAATAATTTGACACTACGTTTTTTATGTTAATTGTATAGTTACCATCAAGATTGTTTCCCAAATGGTTTAAAACATATCAGGAGAAAACCCTTTTGTTTTCGTCAAATATTCATCTCATTAGACTTCCAATGCATCAAGGGCCTATCTATAACTCTGCCAGACCTATGTCGTACTAGTCTAAAGAATTGATCATATTGATGAAGAATGTATATAATCAAAATATTATGAATAATAAACTATGTAGATTTACCAATAAGTCCCTATTGGAGGATAATTAACAACAAAGGCTTTTTACATTAATTAATGGAAATACTATTCAATGATAATAAATTTTTTTGGTGGAAATATCATTTTAAACATTCTGATGTGTCCCATTCCACATTGAAAAACATTTAAATAATATATTCAATGTATAAATAATGATAAAGTTATATTAAAATATCATTATGGTAAAAATATTTAGGATATAACATGGTAATTGTCATTAAATACACCTTATTAAAGTGGATTGGAGCATAATAACAAATATGTCTCAATAGAATGTATATTGAGATGAAATTAATTACCTTAACATTCCTTTTTTGTGTAATATTTATCATCTTGTATGTTGGTTTAAAAAATTTTAATAACTTATAAAATAACTATAATATTTTTTATAATATCATATATTTTATTTTTTACAATATATTATATTACCCTTCTTATAACACCCATTCATTATTTTAACTGTTTTGGGTGTAAATTGCCCAATTTTTTATGTATGTGTTGACTTGTGTGTTGTGGATAATATTTACATGATCATGATTTGATAATAAAAAAATTAAACTATTAATTAATTATAATATATATTCATTACATGTGTATTTGGAGTTTTTTAAAATAATTGCAGATAATTTGTTTTGCGCATTGTTCATGGAGAAAGGGAGTCGTACTTACGCATAAATGCTACTCCAATTTCATTTTCTTATTAAAGGAATGATACATAAATGATACCAATGTATAAAATAATTGAATTATAATATATATATTTTATATATGTTGAATATTTTTAATAAAATCATCCTTATTACACTACATGTATAGTGTGGAAGAATCACATCGATTCGAGAGGGAAGTAGACTACACATCCTCCAACAATGTTATTATAATAAGGATAATTGGAAAGTATTAACTATACATGTTGTAAAATGATTATATAAGAATCAAGATAAAATAAATAGAATATATAGAATATATTATTATATTTTTCATTATAATGTAATCCATGAGATTGGAAAAAGTAATAAGTGAATAATCATCAATTAATGAGGAGTTAGATCATTATAAATAAATATAGGATGTCCATTACCCATTAAATAGAGGGTGTGTGTATGTGTAGTTAGAAATAAGAAAAAACAAAACGTTGTATATTTATGATTCTATTATATTTATTTAATAATGTAATAATTTTAGAATAGGGAGTGGATAAAAAATGAAAATAAAATAGATCATTGAAAAACATCAACTTAAAATCTGGTAACTTCTTTTAGATTACACCAAAGGGATTCCATGTAACTATTTCCTCCAAAAGAGGGTGATAAGGGTCAAGGGGATGGATTTTTAGAATATATTTGTGAATATATTGTTCTTAGATATGTTATTTTATAGGTGTGAGGAATTGGGATAGTGTGTGGTCTTTTATAAGGGGGGAATATGATGCACTTTGTTTTTTGAAAAGAAAATTGTTATACCCACTTTTGTCAGAAAAAAAATATATCTTAAAAACAAAAAATACTTAATAATGGGAGGTTCGTGGATGGATTAATGCTATAAAAATTGTTTTATAAATGTGTCTAGGGCATTAGGACACTTATGTTATTGTTTTTATCATTTATTATACATAATGTTTACCTAATAATTTATATTATTTTTATTTACATTCACTAATATTTTTGGTCCAAAATTAATTTGGACTTATTTTAAATTACAAATGATGATGATTTGAAATATGGAATACATTTTTTCAAATTCAAATTATATATGTGTAGGATGTTAATTTAAAACTCATCCCATGGGGGTGATGGCAATGAATGTTTTTTAAAATGTTAAAATGTCTTAAATATTGTTAGGTTTTTACTTTCAATTTCTACATTAAATTGTTCAAAAATACCAAAACTAGAATAATTTATAAATATATTATTATTTAATCATTAAAAAAATCAAAAACATAAATTATACATATAGCTAAATTAGATAATAAATATTATTTTGAACTAAAATTCATTAATTTTTACTATTCATTATGAAATGAAATGTTCTAGAAAAATATCAAAAAAATCACCCTAAACTAATTTTTTTCTACATAAAAATATGATTTTTATTTTTACATATTAAATAAATATTGGTTTTAAAACTCATATCTAAAATGTATTCTCTATTAAATGTTGGTAAAATTTCCTTCATAAGAATAAATTATTTTACATCTAAAATATCGTTTGTTTTTATCATATTACAATAAAACCAAATGGATGAATATACAATTTTCTTTATCAAATATATAATATATATATTTATTTCAAATAATTATCTAATTGTAATTAATTTTAATTATTACAACATAACTCCTTAACAAATAAAAATTAATAATATTTCTTTTTATATAGCATTTTTTCGTATTTCTGTTACTCATAAATTGGTATCTAATAATTTATTTATATATTTATATAACATGACTTTTCATATTTTATTAGTTATTTTTAATATCCTCTCCATAAATGATATGTTATTTCATAATATAATAAATAATATTATTCTAATAGTACATTATTATTTGGTAAAACATAGTCTTGCATGTAACAGAAGCTTTTATGGATGTTTACTCTTCCATGTAATTAAAGAAAAAACTATATTTTGGGGATAATAAGTTATAGAATATATTATATTTATTAAATATAGTAAATATATGTTAATTTATGGTGTTATTATATTTATTATATATAAAAGGTATTAAATTTCATAAACATTATTGAATAAAAAGTCTTAGTTTTGAATTTATGGTTATTTACAGAAGAACCAAAACATGGAAAATTGCATGAGTTCCAACTCAGAAACTACTCACAATGTTCATGTTTCAATTGATAGATCAAAAACCAAGAGAAAATTTTCCCATTATCAAACCAATAAGTATACAGCTTATAATCCCTTACAGTCACAATTAGGGTGTAAGCCAAATCACAGTAGGATTTCACCATAAGATTCCACAAAAAGATTCCAATATTAAGTAAACCAATATTCTGATATCAATTTTTTAATAAACATGGTTGGTATATCAAAATCATGTTTTAAAAAAATTATAAATTGAATGATCTAAATACATTGGAAATTTATTTTTTACATTTCAAATTTTTAAAATACATATCAAAATATGGAATATTACATTAATAAAAAGATAATTTAGTGAAAATGAACTTTTAAAAGAATATCGTTAATTAAAATTAATATAAAATATTTTTTAAAAATTAGAGGTTATGTAAAATAGTTTTCATCACTGTAAAATATTGATTAGAATTACAATCAGGAGAGAAACATAGTGATGTGCCTAATAAGGTATGAAAGATATTGGATAAAAGAACCATTTAGTCAACTTGAAATGATGTATGTACATTGGTAGTATTTTACTTATGCCAATGTGAAGTCATAACAATATCTTAATGGTTGTTAAGTGATGATATGAATTTTTATAATGTTATAAATGGAAAATTTCATCAAAATAAAACACTAACTACCATAGGCTTTCCTATAATAAAGTATAAAACAATGATATTAAATTAAATTTAATATTTTATAAATTAAAATTCAATACCATTATCCATTTCATATATTAAAATTTCATAATAAAACATAATGTGTTTTAAATCCTTAACATGACTTCTCACAGAGATGAAACACTATGGTTTCCATCAAACCCCATTATAATCCATTTTCAAAAATAAATTCAAAAATTTAATTTTAATAACGTCTATTTATTTCACAACATACACCATATTTAGTGGAATTGGGTATATTTATAAAATATTCCATCAAATCAACTTGATAATATAAATTAATGAAATAAAACATGTCTTTTTTTATTATACACATGCCAACTAACTAGAATAGCCAGTTTTCCAATTTTATTCGAAAATCCAATTTTAAAATGCTATGTTAATGGTATTTGGTTTTCTCTATTAAAAAAAATTCAATGACAGTTGAAAAAAAAATGTTTAATTGAAATAATTGTAACTAAAAAATAAAATTTTAGGTTAATATATATCGGAAGACAAGATAAAACCACCTCCCCTTTTCTCAAGAGAATGAATGTCCTTAGATGTACCTGGAAACTATAATGAAGGCACATAACATATATGAACTAAGACTATAAGAAATATTTTACAACAAAAATTTTATATTTATTTATTATAGGTTGACCTATCAAACCTAAAGGAGGGAAAGGAAAATATACAGAGGGGATGAGAGATTTCATACCCACAATTTACATCACAACTGCTCAAATACCAAATATTTAATAGAACCTCCTAGAAAGTTATGAACATTCCAAATATTACTGGTAAATCTATTATGGTTATGAGTATGATGTTCTTGTTTGGAGGAATATTATTATTTTCTTGGATGCCTTTTAAAAACCAGATCATGGGGTTGAACATGAAATTTAACCCAATTACATTTAGATTAATTGATAATTTTCATATCCTCCAAAAAACATCACCACATTCTTATCAAGAATTATTTTGATTTTAGGTTTAATAATATGAGTACTGTTATAATATAATCTTTAAATATCTATAAATCTATTGAAATGGCCGGTTAAATCCATGAATAAAAAAATCATTGACTTCACCATTATAATTATCATCAAAATTACTTCTTGGTGCTATATAGACACCAAAAAAAATTAAATCCATTCGAAGGTTAAATAAAATCATGAAATATAAATAATAGGATGATACAAAAGTAACCAAACAAAGTGATCTCATATGTGCAATAATGGTAAATATATGTGATATTTAAGAATTATTTGATCATAATGTTAGGAATACATCAGAATAACATTTTAATTTCATACCATTTATATGAATGTCATAATCTAGAGGAATGAAATAAATTTTTGTATATAATAATATATCAATCATAATTTCTTTAAATATCATAATTCAATACATCATGACATAGGAATGTGACATAGACTTGTTGAATAATCCTTAGATTATAACCATTAGTTCATGTTTAAATAGATATATGACAATTCATATAATTTTGGAAATGATATAAATCCTTCACATAACATTATGTACATGGAACAAGGCCTGCACTACAAAATTATGATCAAATAATAATGTTATTGAATAAAAAATAATGATAACTCAATAAACATTTCAATGTCTAATTATGGAATATCATGTAGAAAAACCTAATATATGAGACATACCACTATCCCCTGTCAAATTTATTTCCTTCTATGAGATCAGGTTCCCAACAATCTCATAGTGGATTGGGTTCCCCCATATTTCATGTTAGATCAATACAACTAAATTGAATACAATAGTTATATTAGGAGTTATAAATCATTACCCAATTCCTTAGAGGGATATATTTGTCCTAACCCTCACAGAAAAAAATCATATGATATTCATAATATCCTGATCCATAAATATTGATGGTTATCATAGGTAATATTTTATAACCAAAATGAAATGTGTATCATTACCCTTTCATAATATAATTACATATATAAAAATGATATGTGTCATAATTATGTCATCAAATCATATCTCATTAAAAGAAGAAGGTTTCAAAATCATATAACCAATGGAAAAGAATCCAGTATCATAAACATAATTCCATCATACCATAAACCATTAAATATAGAATATTGATTTTATTAATGAGTTATATCCCTCGAAAAAAATATATTTGAAAATTTTATTTCATATTAGTTAGAAAGGTTCTTGATTAATCGGAAGAAATTATTTTAATATAAAATTTAATTTCATTTAAAAACATTCTCATACAACCATATCAAAAATTATTTCCTTATAAATAACGAAATAGGATTTAATTAAAAATAAATTTGGTAAAATATATTTTATTATTAGAATGATGATTTGTAACATAGAAAAAACATGAAATTTTTGTAATAGTATTTAAAACTATTAATGAATTTGTACTATATTTTAGAACACTCTTCGTTGAAAACAAAATTAAAACTCATAAGAAATATCATAAGATAATTATTGAAATCATTTTCTTTTGAAAATGCATATAATCCGTAAAAATAAGCTTTCAATGATTTTCTAGACCAATTTTATTTAAAATATATTTGAAAAATATATATAAATTTTGAATTAATCGGTATATTTTTATTTTAAAATGAAATTGTGAAAACCAATTAAAGAACCTATGAAATTTAATTAAACCACTTCTGAAACATAATTTCATTTGAAAATCATTTAATATAAATATTTAATTAAAAATAATGAATTAAATAAATATTAGGAATTATAATTTTTTAATAAGAGTAACCATACTATAATGAAAAGGAAGCATCAGAGATATTACAGTCACAAAATCTGGTAAATATGTATGTGTCAAACATTTCTATGACATAATTAGAAAAATAGAAATGCGACTTGATAAAAAAAATAGGAAAATCATTTTGAATAAATTCTTGACTATAAATAAAAACCATTGGTATATATTTCTTAAATTTTGTTTTAATGTATGTTTATTTATTTGAAATCATAATCTTGTAAGAACAACGATTACTAATCCAATAAAATAAAGTCATATTTTTTTAAAAAATCATTATTATTATATGTAAAAATTTGTTGGAAAATGGTAAAATTACATGAAGATATCACAAATAACCATAAGATAAGAAAAATAATAAGGGTTCTTGAGAGAAGGATTTTATGATTTTATGAGTGGTATAATAATCATAATCATTCGTAAAAAATGACGAATCTGTAGAAACAAATGATTCCACATTTGTAACTTCCAATCATATTAACCAATTACAAAACTCAATTACATGATTTATAAAATAACAATAAGATAAATAGATCCATGATATAATTTTTCAATTGGATTTATATACATCCCATAGATATATATCGATTCATAACATGGATTGTATCTCTAAGGACAAAAAAATTAGACAGAAATTACTTTTCTGATTTGATATCATTTGAACCATAAACCCATTAAATCAAATCATTATATAGATATGTAAATACTATTTAAATAAATTATATTATTAATAGTAATTTTTTTGGAATTATATACCCCAAAAAAATTAAATGAGTGGATGACATGGAGTACATCTCATTGATATAAAAAGTAAGATGTGAAAACCATATCCTTATGTTTTGAAGGATTTTGTACACATTCATAACTATTTTGAGATAGATATAAATTTATTATTAATTTACTATAGAATTAATTTATTATATATAATATCATATATGATTTTATTATGACTTTATATTACCCTTTTACTAAATATTCCATGTTAATAATATATTCAAGGTACTATTTGATTTATTTCAAATATGAATAAAATTGTTATTCTTGTTCCTATTAAATAATTAATTATTTAATAATATATATAATATAAAAACCTTATTTAAATATAATATTTATTTATTAAAATTATGTTTTTAATATTCTATAATATATAAAAATTATAAAGTGAATAACTCGTTAATGGAGTCGATAAGCTATATGTGAACATGAATGTTGTTACTTTTTTATTATTATATTTAAATAATGAATGAAATTTGAATATATATATATATATATATTATACAAAAATTTTATTTTTATTTTTTATATATCATAAAAATTACTACTTTTTTCTTTAACAAATTACATTTAATATTGGAATAAATCAGATCACTTTGAGAAGGCAGTAGTCCACATATCCACAAATTATGGTATTGTATTTCCACAAAAAGGAAAAAATAAAGGTATGAATAATATAATAATTATAGAAGTATTAATAAATCATATATATAATATATATAATATTAAAACATGATTTCCTTCTCAATTCACACCCATGATAGGTGATAAAGGAAGAAATAACAACGTTGTTTTTTCAGGTGGTAGTTGGTTGTACAGAAGAACGATATGTTTGTTACCCATTTGATGTAAGAGGTTTTAGAAATATGATAAAAAATAAAAAGAATTATTTATATTAAGTATAATTAATTTATTACATTTATTTTAATGAAAATATTAATGGGGGTTGAGAATAAATATAAAATATAAAATCATATAGAATGATGTTTCCTATTATTCGAGTAACACCTCTTGGTTATTTCCAAATGAATTATTTGGATGGATTTGTGACCAAAGGGTTCATTCTAGGATTATGTGATGGAAGTTTATAGGAAATATGAAGAAGTTTTCGTTGATCAAATGAAATTATATTTTTTGAATAAGTTAGGTGGTGAATAACCTTTTATTGTAATAGTGGATTGACATTCTGGTAAGTATTTAAATGTAATTAATATTGATTGGTCCACCTTACATTATGTTCATCAGAGTTTCTTCCAAATTATATACTAGAGGTGAATTGGTTTAAAAGCATCATTCCAACTCGTGTTTATATTTTTATAGGTTATTTTATAACATAAATATTGTTTAACAACTATATAAAATTGTTTTTACCTTATTTGTTTTAATTAGTTATAATTAATTTCACTAATATTTTTTCCTAAATTGAATTATTAATCTTATTAAAAGTTATATTGTATTATAATTATAACTTTGTAATCCATTTTAATAAATCCCAATAATAGAATTTTCAAATTTTAATTTTATATTAATCTTGGAGATGCGATGAGAAAGTTCCTTTTTAATGTAAATTTTTTAAATGTTTAGAAAGTTCGTATTCAAAATTTTATTGTGAAATTTATTTAAATGAAATAAATCTGATAAACTGATATATTATATAGATAATTATAATTTAAAACAAATTAATTATAATATTTAACTATTAATATTAATTAGAAGATATTATGTTTTTTAATTAAATTTCAGGGTTATTATCTCTATTTATCATAAAATGATTCTTCTATTGAAAATATCAAAAAAATAAATAAATTTAAATTATATTATTCCAATTTCAAAAATTTATTATATGTTTAAAAATTTTTGAATTAATTTAATTTAATTATGTGGGAGAAAATTCACCATTTATAAAAACTACATATTTTTATTCTTAAAAATGTATTTATTACTATATATTTTATAGATAAAAATACAATAACAACATTAAATATTTAGATAATATATATATATATAATTTATAAAGTTTATTATAAATAATTAATTAAGGTAAACTTATTTTATTGCATAAATATTGTATATCAATAAATAGTATTCTTTATTTTGAAAAAGGGTATTGCATTCAGTTTTTATAATTAGTAAAAAAATAGTTCTTATTATATATTTTTGTAAAAAATATTGTAATATTATATCTAATATTATACATAAACACATTTTGAATAGTTATCTAACATATAATATAATATTTTACGAATATTATTAGAATAACAACATCTTTTAGTAAAGAAAGTTTTTTGGGTGATGAATGTTATCAAAAGAACTCAAAATTGTCTATAAAAAATTAACATAGTTCTACGAATACTATTATCTAATCTATGTGTCACATGATTTATAATATTAACATAGTTTAGATTACAATGCAAGATTGAACTATTTAATTTTCAAAAAAATATTAAGTGTTCTACTAAATGAAAAACATAAGGAATTTAAAATTTAGATAAGAATCACAACATCTTGGGGTGTTACATTTTCCCCCTCCCACCTAAAAATGAATTGCTCCATGAAAATTACTATAGTTTGTCAATGGTTTGATATATGAATGGTCATTTCATAGAACCATAGATCATAAAAAATAATACTAAAACATTTGTTAAAAATATAAATTTTAATAAATAATGGTTACCCAAAGTAACTTATATCTATGTTTCATCATAGGAGATCCTAGGTGGAAAGTGGAAACATAAATATGGTAGAAAATCATAAATATTCATAGATGTTTATAATTATCTCTTATCGATATAAAGTGGATGATCATGATAAATTTAACAATTAGAAAACAATAAAACAAATAATTTTGAATGTGGTGATTGAAATCATAAAAAATTATTATAATAGGAAAACATTTTATTTCAATACCAATTTTCTAATGTTTAATAATAATCATTATTGATATTCTTACATGATTTCAGAAAACCCAACTAGTATCCATCCATTAATCGTTAAATAATATTTAGTTATGAAATGATTGTTTCTATTATTCACATTGACAATATTTTTAGGTTTAGAGTTTTAGATGGTTATTTATAAAATCACAGATAAGAACTCTAATATTAAAATGTAGTCACCAGTACTCATAATCAATTTTTTCACATAAAAAAATTAAAAGAATCATGTTTTTTTTCATATTCATTAGTCACAAAATTTCCCTTAATCATATCTAAATCTCTATTATCAATAATTTCAATTGAAAAATATTTTGAAAATTGGATCATTATAAAATTCTCAGTAAGGGGTCCATAAATAGGGAAAATGTAATTCGTATGAAAACCTAAATACTCAGTAATACATTATAATAACCTAATACATTTCTTTCAAGAGATGAAATAAATAAACCATATTGAATATAGCTCAATGATTACCATTTTATAAATCAACATATTACCCAAAAAACACATAAAGTATATATAATATATAAAGTCAACATGGGACATAATCAAACATAAATGGAATTACCATGTCGTCGGCCCCCATAAATTTCACTCTTAAAAAGTAGAATATCTATACGATAACATCCATTCATAATTCTATGAGGTCTATAAAGTCCACAATAAATTCATGGATTATAATATAACTTATGATAATTATTTATCATCTATGTAGCCAAAATATTTCTATGTACCATTACATAATCATAACTTATAAAATATTTATGTCTTCAACATTGCACCAGAAAAATTCCATTTTCAATCAAAAGATATCATTCAATGATAATGACTTAATAAATTGATTTTCAAAAAAAATTCCATAGCAAAACAACCAATAAAATATAATAAGGTATTTTTTTATATTTTGAAATCATTTAGTCTAGATGAGGAATAAAAATTTCCAACAAAATTTAGAGTGTCATAGATGTTGTTGTGGGTATATACGCTATAATAACACAATCCTTTTTTAATTATCATTGAATATAAATGTTATATATATATGTATTCCTTTGGAAGTAAATTGAATAAAATTAAAAATAGAGATAAAATTTCATGTATAATATTCTTATATCCATAAAAATAATTATATAAATTATTATCATGAAGAAAAATATTAGATTATTAAACATTTAGCCATTCAAGGTGTCAATGACAACATCAAACATTTATATATTACTATCCAAGAATGAATAAATCATAAAAACTATAAAAAATAATATTATACATAATATATGAATATGAAATATCATATTGGGTTTTTAAAGACCTTATAAAAAATTAAAGGTTTATATTATCATTAAATGCATCAATAAATGTTTTTTGAGTCAAAATCCCTTACCTTGAGTCTGATTTGTCAAATATGTTATTTATATTCCGAAATAATTAAATTTTTGTTCAATTATAATTGTTTAAAAAATCTTTTTCATTTTAATTTTTAATAAATAATGACCATTTTATAGAAATTAGTTAATTATATAAATTCACATTGGATGGTTTTCCAATATTTGGTATTGGAGTAAAAAAGGTCTTTGACATAATTTCAACATTTAATATGATCATGTTTATATAAAATAAAAATATAATTCTTTAAATAATAATAACATTTTTTATTTAATAATACATTTTAATAAAACCATTTATGTATGGTTTTAAAAAATTAAAAATGGTATAATCATGGAGATGGTAGAATGTATATACTCATGAGTATTGTTTCAAATTTTCAATGATTTTTATGGAAAGAGGGTAATTATAATATTATCATTCTATATTGACAAAAATATAATTGAAATAATATTATAAATTTAAATTTAATAATATATTTATATATATCACAAGTGATGTTGATAAAAAATTATTCACATAGCTTCGTAGAGGTGATATTTCAGACGTACACACATACGATGTTATCACTTTTATGTTCATGTAAATTAAGAATATAAAATATATATTATAATATTATAATTATAAATATGTCACTAATATAACATATTAATTGTAATTATATCATTATTACTATTATAGATAGATAGTTATGGAAATCGATTTATATCAGCTCACACATGTCATAGTTTACTTGTACAGATGAATGTTTAATTATTTTCTAATTTTATAGAAGTGTAAATGTATTTTGATGATGATAATAACATAATAAAATATATATATATACTTTGGATGATAGATTTTTTATTTGATAAAGGACAATGTATAATTTTAAGATGTGTAATAATATATAAATAGATATACATAAATGAAATTGTCACCATTTCTTCAGATGATCACTTTTATTAACACCTCAACACCTCTAAGGAATGTGTTATGAATAAAATTATGACTAAATAATGTGTTGAAAGTTTCTAGGAAGGGTTTTCATCTATTATCGACCTAAAAATGGTTTTCCATGAGTAAGGAATTATGAATAAATGTGTTCATTTTTATAAGAGGAGGGAATGACTTTCTTAGAAACCCTAAACATATTTCATTAATAGAAATTAATTATTTACTACATATGTCTTAAAATTGGTTAATTTGTTAGATTTAATGAGGTAGGTTCAATCTTCTATCAAAAAATAATTAATAAACACTTATTAATTTTTTTTAAACATATCATTTTGTTTTACCATTATTTAATCTATTTTAATTTTAGTGTGGTTACACCATTTTAAACATTAGCAGGTTAAAAGTTATACTTATAGGGTTTAAATTTTCCTAAAATGGAAACTTATTAATTTTTTAGAACATATCATAATCAGTATTTAAATTATATATATTTTTTTGATGTAAAAATACTTTAATAAAATATTTCTTTTATTAAATTTAAATTGAGTTAATTTTAACATTATTTCATTCATTGAATTTATATAAAATACAAGATGGGATATGTTAATCAGAGAAAATAGTTAATATTCCCTTAAAAATCTATAGTAAAGTAGAATATTAAATTATAAAAATAAATGTATCAAATTATAATTATTTTAATATTTTAAAAACGTTTATTTGATATATGATTTAATAAAATTATTTATGCACAACTTTTCCATTCGAATTTATGTTAATTATTTAATCTATAATAATTCTAAATTTATTATAATGATTTATATAATTATTTTAATTTTCGTTATAATATTTATGATGTGACTTTATTCTTGTTTGTTGCTAATTTATAATTATTACACTAATAAGTAATAATATTGTCACATTTCATCAATTTTATTTATATTAACTATATATATTTATATACTTTTTGTGGAAAAGATATTGATAAATGTGTCCATTCTGCTAATATGGTATTAATGGTTGACTTATGTTCATCCAATAAGATATTATAAGGTGTTAGGATTATTTTATTTTCATTTTCATATAATTTTTATTCAATATTACCCAATTTATCATTAGTCATGTTAACAAAATGTCAAAATTATAATTCATAATATGAAAAATATAATGGAAAAATCTTCAAAAAATATTGACTCATATACAAAAAATATCAAATAATTTTTTTAAAATATAGATTAATTTATTTATAATTAAATTAATATTATTCTTATTGATGAAATGAGAAATTATGTTTAAAAAATATAAAAACCACCAAAATGATTATAATACATGTATATTAATTTTCAATATAAAATTAATTTCAATTACCAAAATTGCATTAAAATTTTAAATAGTAATGTAATTACAATTTAAAAAACATCAAAAAAAATTGACATTATAAATAAATTGTTGGTCGAAGTGGATACTCAAGAGGGGGTGAATTGAGTTCCAATTAAAATTTCTGTTAAAATATTGTCTATTTAAAACCCCCCGATTTATAAAACAAGTTAAACTGTAGTGAATTGTTACAGATTGTAAATGTTCACTTATCTTATCAAATATTGATAAGGTCTCAATTAATATAACAACAAGATTAAACTTACTTTTGAAACTAACCTACTGATTTACAATAAGTGTAAACACATGCTAATTTTACTATCAAAGTAGCTTTAAAATAGTTTTGTATTTCAAAGTTATATTAGTGGAATATAAAGATGTATGTAGTATAGTATAATCTTAAAAAAGATGCACAATAGATATAACAGGAGGTTCAGTCTCAATCCGAGACATAGTCCTCTCAAATTTATATAAATATGATCCACACCCTGTATCAGGGTTAACAACAGTTTTCAAAACTGTCCAGGCCACGTAGGGACCTCTACCACAATTATTCATGGGAAACAAAAATAAAGGCAAGGCCACACAAGGACCTCTTCACAGTTGACGTGGGTATAGCAGAGTTAAGAGTTTTGGAGTGTGGATTTTGATATCCTCCAATTTGGTGCTGGAGACAGTGTGTGTGTAAGATATACAGATTACACCACACTACTCGAAAGTAAAAAAACAAATAACACAGAGAGAACAGATAAGAGTTTATAAGGCTATAATGAGTTGCAATTTTGCTCTGGACTCGTAGGATTTAGCATAATTGCTTCTGAGTCCTTCTCTGGTTTTTCTGTTGAAAAACAATGTGTCGTAGTCTAGCTTCTGTTCCATAGGTGTGAAAATGATCTCTTTATTTGTCTTGTGTTCTTCAGTGGTGTTGTATTGTACTCATGATAGTTATTTGAATGTCTTGCAATATCCTTCTTGATCAGGATTGTTCTTTTGATTCAACACAGTGCTCTCAGGAATATGTAAGTTCTTCTTGTTGTATCGTCACACTATCGCACATGTCCTGCATCTCAATCTACCTTATATTCCATGAATTCTGGCAGTAGAAATGATTCCCTTTTCATAGGTACGAGAAACAGTTTCCTAAAATTCCAAAAACTAACATTATATAACATTAATTCCATTAAAAAGATCTAATATGACCGTTAGTATTATTTAAATAATATTGACAAAAAGTTAAAAAAAAATTCACAATGATTATATAAATGGTGTCTTCTTTATGGTATGGTCTTCACTGTATGTGGTTCACGGTTTGTTCTTCGCAGTGTCTACATGTCATGGTGTGTAGCTCACGGTTTGTGATTCACGGTATGTTCTTCACAGTCTCTCCATGTCATGGTGTGTAGCTCACGGAGTGTGGGTCATGATTTTTCCTTCACATTGTCTGGGTCACGGTTTGTCCTTTATGGTGTTTGGGTCACGGTTTTCCCTTCACAGTGTATGGGTCACAGATTGTCCTTCACGGTTTCTGGGTCATGTTTTTTCTTTCACGGTGTCTCTATACTGAGAGGAATATCTATATTTAGACTTAAACAGTAATATGCAAAATATGGATTACGTTTAACAAGTAGAGAGTAAGAAAACTTGAATCATAAATATAAAGGCCTGATAATATAAGTGAGATTTCTGATCATGCATAAGGCTTGTAAAAAATAATGAGAGTAATTAACATCAATAAGATTTGTTATCATTAAAACATGATGTGTAGTTATTATTGAGACTAAAGATCATTAACACGATGAGCAATGATGATTGAGATTAATTAACATTAATTGGATTTGTGATCATTGAAACATGATTAATACATTGAGAGTCTAACAATCTCCCCCTTTTTATGATCAAAAATCATATATAGATAAAATATAAATGAAATGTAACATTAAAGAAACATTCATATTAGAATAACAAAAATTATAGAATAATATATTTGATAAAAACATATCTCATTATGGTAATAAAATAACTAGATAATAATAGATTCAATAAAAACATATCTCATTATAGTACTAATACTTGTATTTTTTCTCCCCCTTTTGGGATAATCAAAAAGTAGAGGTAAATGAAGGGAAAAACTGCATTAGTCATTGAAAAGGGTCAAGAGAAAATATACAAGAGAAATAAAAACATTAAACAACAAATGACACCCCATCTAAAAAGTAAACGGTCCCTGGACTCTTCAGGGAGCCGCCTTTTTCCTTTCCATTATCAGTAGCAGGATATGGTTCCTATGTAGAAGAAGGAATAGATGTGGTAGACATGGAGGGTAAGGGTTGAGCTTCAAAAACGGATGTAGCCAAAGTAGGAGCAGTAGAATATCTAGGCTGTGGTTGGTCAAGAATAACTGGCCGGATCTGAGAAAGCGCTTGGTTGACTGACATGGCAGTGGAGGCAAAGGTAGGCAGACCGGGTCTAAGGGGTGCAGCAGCTAGAGCAACAATAGAAGTACTCAGCACATAATGATATGGCTTCAAAATATAGATTAAATCAGTAATTATTTCTCCACCATATTTCATAGCCTTTTCAAAATCTTCCTTATTCTCCATAAATGATTCCAAAAGTCTGGTGAACTCTGTAAGATTCTGAACATGAGCATTAGAAGCTTGAGTTACCAGAGAAATTTTCAGGTTTTCCACAAGATATCTAAAGTGATATATCATATCACATTTGGAGAAAATATAGGTGAGATAAAAATCAATTTTCTTAGTGATCTCTATTTGAGAATAATTGGATATCATAGAATGAATTCTAACCAAGTCCAATGCTTGATCACTGGTCTTAACCACTTCTGACAAAGAAGAAAGTTCCAAGCTACTGAAGGCATTCTGCAGTTCTTCCTTCATTATGGATCTCAGCAGAGAATCATCCAATAGAGGAACATATGGTTGACCTGATGCAGGAGAAGCTTTTATGGCTATGGATTGAACTTTGAGCTGTTTCAAAACATTTTGGGGGCATCCAGTGTATTTATTTGTGAGATTATTCAGATTTTCTACAAGCTCCCTCATGTGTCCCAACATCATGGTGTGTCTTGTTCTAATAATTTCATTGAATTAAAGTAGATATGGATGCACTTGAGACACAATATCTCTAGAAAGGGTGGGATCAGTTGGCTCAGGAGATGCAGCAACATGTGTAGGAGCAGAAATATGAGCAGGCACTAATCTCAAAGACAACTCATTCTGAAAGTTTTCTACCATAATTTTCAGGTTTACAACATCAGAACTCACTAAATTATTTTCTACTCTGACGTCTTGAATTTCTCGGATCATCCTTGGTTGAATATGCAATATAATATTTTCCAAGATAATTGATGCATCTTCTTGACATAACTGATTTACAGGATGAGGTTGAGTGGATAAAATCTTGTCAAATCCATATAACAGAGTATCTCCAAAAATTTTCAAATCATCTTTAGTCACAATGGTGTGTTGCTCAAGTAAGAGTGCCAGTGAAGGTAGTGGAGTAGGTTCTGGTTGTGGTTCAGAGTCATCTTTAGGCTCATACTCTGATTCAGATTGAGGCACTAGTTCTGGTTCTGGTTCTGGATGAGCTACAGACTTCAGTTGAAACACAGAAGAGAGATCCATTCTAGTTGTAGTCACTTGATGTGACTCATTCACATCATAAAATATTTGTAAAACATATCTAGTGTACACATTGTATGAGACAGTAGGTTGAGAAGATTTAGTAGATCCAGCTTCTATAATCTCAAGGTTTTGAGGTTCCTCCCCCTCATGTTGTGCTTCCATTTCATAGACTATAGGATCATAAGCATGCTCAATATCCACAGGATAATCTATAATCTCTTCATCAAACTCTTTCCTTGATAGCTGAAAGGAAATTTACTTTCTTTCTTCAGCAGAGGGAATTATCTAAGGAACTGATTGTTCCACTGGTTGAGCTTCCAGTCATGCTTCTTTCTCAATAGGCAGATCCTCTTCAACATGATCTTTCTCTACCATTTCTTGCAGATCTAAATCAAGAAAAATCAATTTTCTTGCTGCTATAAGATGAGTTTCTGGATTGACATCTTAACTAGAAGAATGATCTTTCTCTTCTCTCAAACCAACAACAACTTCCTCTCCTTGAGGTATTTCAGTAGTGACAACAGTCCTTTCTTTATCAATAGGATTTGTTTCCATTAGAGGTATTCCAGATTCTTCTCTAGGATAACCTTCAGGTGTCACTTCCTCTTCTTCTCCTTCTTCTTCTGAATATTTATCCAGTTCTTCTTGTTCAAAACCAGGAATGGCTATATTCTTAGGCCTTCTTGGATAATCAACAGGATTAAAATTTTTATACAATTCATCATTATCCTTAACCCATTGCTTCTTCCAAAGGTTACATCTAATTTTCATCCTTCTGATGATAGGATTGGATAAGCAGAAATCATAGTCCTCTAACTTTTCTTCATTTGGTCAAACCATCCATTTAGAAACAAGCATGGTTGAAATAATCCTTGAGTCAAACAAGGATGTGGATTTGGAAGTGACTTTAATCAGTTCACATATATGGTTAATAAAATACTTGCATAGGGTAATCTTATGGCCATTCTTCAACAAGTGAATCAGGAACACATCTTGATAATTTATTACAGAAAAGTACCATTTTCATAGACTGATCAAATTCTGAACAAATTTGAATAGAAGTCATGTTTCTCTATCTAATTCTGCAGTTATATCCCTTCGCTTGGTTCCATTACCAGTTAAAATTTCCAAGGCATTTTCCAGATTAAAGATATCAGATGATAGAGGAGGTTTACTATGGTAGTCATCATTCACTCCTTCATAAGGAATCCGTAGGCATGAAACCCAAATCCTTGAAGTGAAAGAACACATTTCTCCATTTATCTAGCTTTTCACCATAATGCTTTCTCCAAACTCAATGGAAAACTTAACATATTGATAGAATTGAGATACCAGCCCTGATTAAATCAGTCTATTTTGTCAGGAGAACAATTCAAGCAATCCTTTTTCCCTTAAAACTTTAAAACTAACAACTTTCTAGAAAGTAGCCACTCAGGGAAAATTTCATTTTCAGGTACAATAGTACGACTTACCATGTTTGGGTTTAGAGGTCCATTGGGAGATATCGTCATTATTCTCTTCTGTTTCATAGAGCGGCGCTTCTCAGACAAGGGTGAAGACAGATGCTTCATCCTTGGAATCCACTAAAGGATCAGGCGAGAGGGAAGAGAAGGTTTTGGAGACAGTTTGCGAAAGGAATCAAAAGAAACCCTTATGTTTTTTCATTTGGGAATATCAAACGTCATAAAAACAAAAATGTGGTAAATAAAATATCGGTGATATAAAAATTACCGAGATACAGGTTAAAATAAGAGAATAAATAATCTTCACAGTGAGACTTTGAGTAGGCATTATGGTGTGATGAAAACTAGTCAACACGGGGAGACAGTTGGTGGTCGTTACGGTGAGATAGTGACCATTCTGTGCAGTCACGGTGAGACAGTGAGTTGACAGACCGTGAGCACAGGGTCTTAACAGTGAGACCGTGAGCATGTAGCAGTAACTATGAAACAATGAGCATGAAATCGTAAAGTAAAATAAAAAAGACATTAAACATTAAGATCAGTATGATATTTATTTATGATTAATCATACCATGATCATTTATTATGTAGTCTAATCTTTCAGAATTTAATGGTTTAGTGAATATTTCAGCAAGTTTATATTCAGTACTAATGAATTCCAATGTGATATCACCTTTTTGATAATGATCCCTCAAAAAGTGATGTCTTACATAAATATGTTTTATCTTAGAATGAGAAACATGATTCATAGAAATATTAACAAGAACATGTGTTGTCACAATTTTTTGGGATATGTCTGAATTGATATCTACAGTCTAGTAATGTGTGAATCATCCAAAAAATTTGCACACAACAACTGCTAACAGCTATGTATTCAGCTTTTGCAGTAGATAATGTAACCAAATATTTTTTTCTTACTAACCCATGAAAATAGTGACTTGCCTAAAAGGTGACATGCTCTAGAGGTTCATTTTCTATATAACTTACATCCAGCAAAATCAGCATCAGAATAACTAACTAAATCAAATTATTGTCCTTTGGGATAGAACAATCCTAAATTCTAAGTATGCTTGAGGTATTTGAAAATTATCTTCACAACATTTAAATGTGACTCTTTAGGGTTTTCTTGAAAACGTGCACACATACACACACTAAATATAATATCATGATGACTAGTAGTTAGGTAGAGTTGACTTCCAATCATTCCTCTATAAGTGCTTTGATCAACAGATTAACCATCTTCATCATGAACCAATATACATGTGGCACTAATGGGAGTGTCACTACTTTTTGTTTTATCCAATCCAAAACGTTTTACAAGATGTCTAGTATATTTAATTTGAGTTAAAATAATTCCATCATCATTTTTGAAAGATTTGAAATCCAAGAAAGACTTTTATTTCACCCAATAAACTTATTTCAATTATATTTTGCATCATTTTAGAAAAATCGGTGCATAGAGAATTTCATGAAGATCCAAAAATAATATCATCTACATACATTTTTACATCTAACACATCTTTTGAAATTCGTTTTACAAAAAGAGTCGGGTTAGCTTTACCCTTTGTAAAACCTTTAGAAATTAGAATAGTACTTAATCTATCATACCAAGCTCTTGGATCTTGTTTTAAACCATATAAAACTTTTGATAATTTAAAAATATGATTTGGAAAATAAGGATTTGTAAATCCATGTGGTTGTACAAAAAACAACCTCTGTAATATATCCATTAAGGAAAGCACTTTGAACATCCATTTGATATAATTTGAAATTTAGATGTGCAGCATAAGCAAGTAAAATCCTAATGGCTTTTAATCTAGCTATTGGAGCGAAAGTCTCCTCATAGTCAATTCCTTCCTCTTGACTATTGCCTTATGCAACTATCCTAGCTTTGTTTCTAACTATGTTTCAAGATTCATCTACTTTATTTCTAAATAACCATTTAGTGCCTACGGCGAAAGTGTCCATAGGTCTTTCAAAAAGAATCCAAACTTTATTTCTTTCAAACTGATTGATTTCATCATGTATAGAAATTACCCAAAATTCATCATTAATGGACTCATCAATGTTTTTAAGATCAAGATATGACATGAAGTCTTGATGTTCAACTTGATTTCTAAGATAAGCTCTAGTCTATGTCCCTATATCAAGATTTCCTACAACAACACCTAATAGATGATTCATTAGAATAATTGTTGATCTAGTAAAGGTATGACTAGAAATTTCAGGTTCATCTATAGGATCAAGTTCATTAGAAGTAGATTCATGAATAATTCCATAACTAGTTGTCTTTATAGAAGGTTGACTGATTTTATCTATAAGGTCCATAACACTCAAATCTTCTTCAAGATTTTCAAGAGAGGATTTAAGCTCATGTAGATCAGTTTCTTCAAACGTGATGTGAACAGATTCTTCCACACACATGGTTCTCTAATTGAAAACTCTATAGGATTTTCTGGTTAAAGAATATCTTATAAATAATAATTCATCACTCATCGAATAAAACTCATCAAGATTATATTTCTTATTATGAATAAAGACTTTTCAACCAAAGACTCTAATGTAATTGAATTTAGGTTTTCAATTATTACAATGTTCATAAGGAGACTTCTTAAGAACAGGTATAATTAAGACTATTTAATAATATAGCAGGCTGTATTTACATCTTCAGCCCAAAAGTAAATAGGAAGGTCATAATAATTAACCATAGTTTTTTCTATTTCTTAAGGGGTTCTATTTCTTCTTTCTACTACATCATTCTGCTGAGGTGTTCTAGGAGCAGTAAAGTTTTGACTATATCCATTCTTTGAGCAATAAAAAATAATGTATTGATTTTCAAACTGACGACCATGACCGCTTCTTAGAGTTTTAATCGTATGTCCACTAAGGTTTTCTACAGACTTAGAGTATTTAACAAAGTAAGAGAAAGCTTCAATTTTGTGAGCTAAGAAGTATACCAAAGTATAACTATAAAAGTCATCTACTAGGACATAGATATAGTGCTTCCCATTTATGCTAGAAACTCTATATAGTCCAAACAAATCCATCTGAACCTACTCGAGAGGTTGACAAGATGGGACTTCATTCTTTGGTTTAAAAGAGATTTTGTGTTGCTTTTTATTTTGACAGGGATTACACACTATTCCTTTTAGAAAATCAATTTTATGTATATCTGTAACTATGTTCTTCATAGTGATTTTTCTATGTGAATGGATGTTGTAGTGTTCTAATCTTCTATGCCAAATCAAAGAATCTTTATGAAAATCATTTAAACATGTAACATTTTTCTTAGATAAGGAACCTAAATCAACAGCATAAACATTTTCATTTATTAAAGAAAAAAATATTAAAACATTTTTAGAGTTAAATACATTACAGGAATCATTTTCAAATTTTACATTAAAACTATCTTCACACAAATGAGAAATACTTATCAAATTATATTTCATTCCATCAACAAATAAAACTTTGGAAATTAAAACGGAATTAGTGTTACCATTTTTCCGTAGTCCGATGATCTTTCCTTTATAATTATCACCAAATGTGACATGGACTCCATCAACCTTTATTAAACTATTTAAGAATGAGTAATCCCCAGACATATGTCTTTAACATCCACTGACTAAATACCATGTCTTCTTGTAGGAACTCTCCAAGCAAGTTTCCAACAAAACAGTTTTAGAAAGAATATGAATTTGGTACCCTGATCTTCTGGGGTCTAGACAGGTTATAAATCAATGATTTTAGTACCCACATTTGCCTTATGGGTCTCATATAATTAATATAATCAGTATATTTTTAGAGCTAAACTCAATTTGATTTATAACTATGTGAATAACTAGTTGAAGCATATGACTTTCCATAACTAGAACTAGCAGTATTCTATCCAGATTTATGAATAAATATATTCTTAGTAATCTGTCTCTGTCCAAGTTTATAGCCTATTCCAGTAGGGTAATTTTTTGCAACATTCTTTCTGAGAATTTGTGTTAGTCTATCCTTTCCATTTGTAAACTTCTCTATGTCCTTTATAAGTTTCTCGTTATACATTTTCAGTTCAGTTTTCTCCTTTAATGGTTCATCATTCTTCTCATTTTTGATAGTAAGTTCGGTTTTAATAGTTGTAGTGAGAGAATGGCGTTTCTTCAATGATTTGTATATATCCTTATGTTCATTTCAAGTCTCTTCCATCATATTCCAATATTCAAATAATTCCCCACTAGTCATTTTTTCATATTCCAAATCAGATTCTGCATGATCTCCAGAATAATAAGAATTTAAATCAGGAGTATCTAAGGTTAACTAAGATGTGTTTGTCATGAAACACATGTTGGAACGATTCATTTCAGAATGAGACATTTCAGATTCACTTGTGATATCTTCAGAATCACTCCAGGTTGGCTTCATAGCTTTCTTGTACTTATTGACCTTATAATCATATTTCTTCTTGAATTTTATCTTTGGCCAGAGTTCTTTAATGTGTCCTTTTCTTTTTCACTCGTTGCAAACAACATCATCACTTTTATCTGGCTTTTTCAAGTACTTCTTCCAATATCCCTTATTGTCATACTTACCGTTGTAATTTGATTTTCGTAAAAATTTCAACTTCCTATAAAATTTCTTAAACCATCTGGCTATCTGAGCCATTTCAGCATCACTGTCAAACACTATGAATTCACATGTTGATCTTTCAGTTTTTATTTGAGTTTTTTCTCTTCCCTTGCTCTTTGAAGTAGTAGTCTTGAAGGCCACTAATTACCTTTTTAGTTCATCCTCTTCCTCTTTATTCACCTTGAGTTCATCCTCATACATCATATGATTACCAATGAGTACTGTGATAGATGTAGCACAAATTTTACATGAATCTCTGATTGAAACAGATGTGCCTCTTCATCGGTCTGGTAGACACCTCAATATCCTCATAATTTGTTCCTTTGTAGGAACAAACTTTCCGAGTGAATTAATTGTATTGACTATCTAACTGAACTTGAGATACATGTCAGAAATAGGTTCATTAGTCTTCATTTTAAAATTATCATTTTTAATAGTATAAGTATTTTAATCTCATTTCTTTAACATTAGTTGTTCCTTCGTGAAAAACACATAAAGTATCCTAAATTTCAAAAGCAGTTTTACAGGAAGAAATTCTGTTAAAATCCTCATCTCCTAGACCACGGTACATGGCATTCATGGAATTACAATTATTATTGTATGAAGTCTTTGTAGGTTCATCCCATGTTGTTCTTTCAGTTTTGGGAATTTTATATTGTGACTCTATAGCAGTCCAAATATCAAAAACCATACTCTCTAATTTTTATTTTCAAAATCCACTGAGCATAGTTTGTACCATTGAAGAATGGTGGCCTGTTAGTTGCACCACCCTGTAGTCTATTATCCATAACTATATTTTAGGAAATAAATTTAAAGAGATAAAAATTTAAAACTAGAAGAAATTTACAATCTTTAAAGATGCAACTAAAATCACAGTAAAAAATAGAGTATTTCAAAAATCTATTAACAAAAATTGCCTCTGATACCAAATGTTGGTCATAGTGGATACTAAAGAGGGGGGTTAATTGAGTTCCAATTAAAATTTCTGTTAAAATATTGTCTATTTAAAATCCCCTGATTTATAAAACAAGTTAAATATAGTGAATTTATAGAGATTGTAAATGTTCACTTAGCATCTCAATGATTGATTAGGTCTCAGTTAATTTAACCATAAGATTAAACTAAATTTTGAAACTAACATACTGATTTTCAATAAGTGTAAACATATTATAATTTAACTATCAAAGTAGCTTTAAAATAGTTTTTTATTTCAATGTAATAGCAGTGGAATATAAAAGATGTATGTAGTATACATTAAATATAAACTAAAGATGCACAATAGATATAACAAGAGTTCAGTCTCAAGCAGAGACTTCATCCTCTCAAATTTATATAAATTTGTTCAACACCCTAGATCGGGGTTATCAATAGTTTACAAAACTATCCAGGACATGAAGGGGCCTCAAGCACAGTTCTTCATGGGAATGAAAAATAAAGACCAGACCACACAAGTACCTCTTTCACAGTTTACATTGGTAGACAAGAGCTTAGAGTTTTGGAGTGATGATTTTGATATCCTCCAGTTCAGTGCAGGAGATAATGTGTGTGTAAGATATACATATTACACCACACTGCTCGAAAGTAAATAAACAAATCACTTAGAGAGAACACATAAGAGTTTAGAAGGCTCTAGTGAGTAGCAATGTAGCTATGGACTCGTTGGATTTAGTAGAAATACTTCTGAGTCGTTCTTTGTTTTTTCTATTGAAAAACAAGGTGTAGTTGTCTAGCTTGTGTTACACAAGAGTGAAAATGATCTCTTGATTCATCATGTGTTATTCAGTGGTGTTGTATTGTACTCATGATTGTTCATTGAAAGTCTTTTATTATCCTTATTGATCATGATTATTATTTTGGTTCAGCACAGTGCTCTCAGGCATATGTAAGTTCGTCTTGTTGTATCGTCGCACTATCACATGTGTACTGCATCTCAATCTTCCTTATATTCCATGAATTATGGCATTATAAATTATTCCCTTTTCATAGGTATGAGATACGGTTTCCTAACATGCCAAAAACTATCATTAAATAACATTAATGCTATTAAAAACATCAAATATGACTGTTAGTATTATTTAAATAATATTGACAAAAATTTAAGAAACGATGTCATTGTGATTATGTAAACGGTGTCTTCTTCACGATATGGTCTTCATGGTATGTAGTTAATGGTATGTTCTTCACGGTATCTCCATGTCACGGTTTGTATCTCACATTGTGTGATTCACGGTTTGTGCTTCATGATGTTTGCATGTCACGGTGTGTAGCTCACGCTGTGTGGGTCATGGTTTGTCCTTCATGGTGTTTGGGTCATAGTTTGTCCTTCACGGTGTCTGGGTCACGGTTTTTCCTTCATGATGTCTGGGTCACGGTTTTTCTTTCACGATGTCTCTATACTTAGACGAATATCTATATTTAGACATAGACAGTAATATGCAGAATATGGATTAAGATTAACTACTAGAGAGTAAGAGAACATGAATCATAAATATAAAGTCTTGATAATATAAGTGAGATTTTTGATCATGCATAAGACTTGTAAATAATAAAGAGAGTAATTAATATCAATAAGATTTGTTATCATTAAAACGTGATGTGTAGTTATTATTGAGACTGAAGAGAATTAACCCGATGTGCAATGAAGATTGAGATTAATTAAGAGTAATAGGATTTGTGATCATTAAATCATGATTATTACATGTGGAGTCCACAATAAATATTATGAAGAAGAATGTTTTCAATTAAATTGTAGTATTTTGTTCCACAATTCATCAAAAAATAAAACTTTTCAGAAAAATTACAATAAATCTAAAACATTAAATATATATAATCATATTTTAAATAAAATAATATTTTTTCAAACATAATAATTAATGTTTCAAAATTAGATTCAAGATCTCTGTTACATTAAAAGGTGCAAAATTTCATTTTTGAAAAAAATATTACTCCTTTTATCTGAAAATTTGATGGTGTTCTTATATCATTATTTAAAAAATATAATATGAATTTTTAATAATATATTTATTAAATTATAGATATATTTTTAATTAATAAAACCAAAAACTATGATTTTATAGTTTTATAGACACACTTATTTTCATTTAAATTGATATTCACAAAAAAATTCATTTTATTTAAAAAGGGTTGTTCAGTAATTTTTCATTTAATATTCACTAAAAAATTAATTATAAACATTTATAAATATTTAGTTGTTCGATTAAGTTTGATGCGGCCTTGGATGTATGTAATCGACATAATGACTCATTTTAGAAACATTAGATATTACATCCCCCCCAATTTAATAAATTATATTCTCAAAATTAAAAATTGTGGAAAAAAACTAGCTATTTTACATTAAAATATATATTAATTGAAATCCCTCCTCAAAAAAATATTATTAAAAGGTACAATTTAATATAATTAAATTGATGTAGGAATGTCTAAAGTGATAACACATACTAGGGTTCAATGTAATTAAACATGGACATAGAGGATAAAACAATCTATGACATTTTAATTTATTGTTATAGTCAAACTGGTCAAGGGAATTATAAGCCACAAAACACCATGAATTTGTAATTGGTTGTAAGGTCATTTATTTCTCAATAAGAATATTTTATAGATAAAATTTCTAATTTAAGATCTATTTCATGGAGTTTTGTAATTATATAACTTCAAAGACAATGAACATAATGATATTTATTACATGATATCTATACATTAACCCCATAATAAAGATTCTCTATAAAATCAAATTATTTTCCATATGATCCATATTTACAATGATTTTTTAACACATGAATCACTAAAATCAACGTCTAGAGAATCAAATTATCCACAAAATTAATAATAATTAGTTTATAATAACATTAATAATTTTCAAAAACGCCAATTTTTAGTACTATATAATATATTTCACAAAAAAATAATTATTATTATTGGATTTAATACTAATTCAAACACCAAATTTCAACAGTTATACAATATGATGAACATAGTCTGTTCAGAAAATCATTATCCTTAATAAAATTTTTCCAAATATTCCTAAAAAAATTATATCATTAAATAGAAAGTATTTAATCCCATAATATTAGAATATAGATTTTAAATATTTATCTCCATTTTAAATCAATTACTATTGATGTCTCACACAAATATTTAATTGTCCTTATAATATTCATGATATGCTAACCACTTCCAAAAATAACTCACATCATCCTAAGTCCATTATATATTTATTCAAAACATAAATCCACATTTATTCATAAAATAAAAGAAAATAGTATTATGTTTTTCTTGATCAAATAGGATAACAAAAATAAAAAATCCATATAAAATAACATTAATCACTTGATCATGAAATAATTTATCAAAATATGAAATTTAGTATTAACAATGACATCATGTAGGATAATTGTTTGCAATACACCCTTTTCACCCTTCAGTTGTGGGTTTGATTCACATGTCATTTCCATATGTGATGAGTTTTCACCCATTCTACGAGTAATCCATTTTTATAATACTATTAAAATACTAAATAAATTCCAAAATATTATAAAACTAAAAAAACAACAATATAATGTATTATAATTTTCAAAATTGTATCCCAAAATGTAGTTACCCTTAAACAACTCAATATCTGAGATCATATGAACCTTAAAGGATATCCCTACCATTATTTTTATGTCGATAAAGGATAATTCATCACCAATTAAGAATTTCACCTAAAAATTTTAGGGTTACATATAAAAAACATAAACTGCCATTCCTATAAACCCCATCACGAAATGAGTATCAGTAATTTTAAACATTTCATCGTCCTTCTGTATTCCATAACAATTAAACCCTTTAAATGTTGGCATCTTAATTTTTCTACATTCTTTAATATTTATTGACTATTCATTTCCACCTTATTTCAAAATATTTCATTTCTAAAAATAAAATATATCAATTATATCCTCAAGATTCATTAAAATAAATCATGTCCTGCTTCATAATTTATTTGTAATAAGGTAATTCATAACATGAATCTAGATTTTAGGATATTAATTATGTTTTTTATCTTTATGTTTATTTTCATACATATTAAAATTATACATTTACACCACATATGTTATTTTTCCATTATAAATATTTTCAAGAGTTGGAATTGTGAAATAAAATGAATAATATGCCCTGAACCATTAATTTTTTTATATAAATGAGTTGGTGTTTGATATCTCAAACAATTTCATGTAGGTGATTTGAATACTATAGAAGCTATAGAAATTATTTAAACAATCTTTTGAAATAATAGTGATGATAAAATCATTGAGGATTGATAATAATGTTATGAAAAACCTCTTTCCATCTATCTTGAAAAAATGACCATAATATTATTAGAATAATATATGTTAATCATGGAATGAAATATTAAAGTAAATATTTTATAATGAAAATAAAATAACATAAAATTTCTATAAAACCATAATTCATAGTCCACCTAATATCAGAGTTGATTTTGGTTTTAATCTAATAAACCTATATAAACATACCACTAGATTTTTTTTCCATTTAATAATAAACTTAATTGTTATAAATTATCATTAAGCTATATCTATATACCATCGTAACCTCTAATGTCATCTAAACGTTTTCTCTAATACCATTTATATGGCATCTTTCTTCAAACCTTACATAGTTTTGAGTTATGTAGAATATTAAAATTTAATAAAAATTCAAGATCATTTAATATTTATATTTTTAGAGAATTATGTTATAACTCATACATGAAAACTTTAATATTTCAATGTAAACAATTCAACTGAATATTCTTTTTTGTCATAAATCAATTGTTCTTAATGAAACGTGGATTTTTTTCGATATCAATAGTCGGTGATTTTTTCATGACCCCATCATAGAATCTATTAGCCATTAACTAATGTTAAATACATTTTAATTCATTGTATTGGAATAAAAATCATTGTAATGTTTACATAATGATAGAAATTTTTTTCGCCATGTTAAAACATAAAAAATCATGAATATTTTATGAGAATGTAATACTTGTCGCCCATAAGAAGTATTAAATACATTAATTTGAATACAATATTATTTATAAACATTTATATAAATAAAAATATTAACATAAAAATAACCTTAATTATATATACCATATATAGTTATTTGGGGATGTAATCATACTTAAATGGAATAATCATGAGGTCAACTTACAGACATGTCGCTCTTACAAAATAGAATTTTCATACGACTAACTTCTATACCCAATGAAATTATGGATATAATGTAACCATGAATATGTTGTTTATCATGGGAACACCCATATTTGGTTAATCAAATAAGAAAATATCAAATTTATATGTGCCATTATTAAATCATAACATATAAAAGATTCTAGTTTTAAGCCTTGCACACACAATATTTATTTTTTTAATAAAAACAAATCATTTCAGGATATTAAAATAATAAATCCATTTAAAAAATATTCTATTCCAAAATAAACCAGAAATGTATATAATGGATTTATTTTTATTTTAATAAATTTAGAGTTTGTTTAGGAAGATGAATTTCAAATAAAGATTACAATGGAAGAGTTGTTTTTGTTTTTTAATACATTAAATACATCATTTTATCCTTTGTAATGAAATAAAAAACCTCTAAATTGAAATATTAATTTGGTGAAACAGTAAATGAAATTAAAATTATACAATAATTATTCTGTATAATCATTTTATATATATATAAATAATTATATAATTTCATATAATGAATAATATGTTTTGATAACTAGATCATTAAACATTAATGGGATCACATACCAATTTGAACATTTATATCATAATATCGATGAAGTAATGAATATAAAAAATATGTGAAAATATTATTATGTATCAAATATAGATATTCTATGTCATCTTTGATTTTTATTATGCATATATAATGTTAAAGGCGTATATTATCACGAAATTCTTCAATGAATGATGATTGAGATGAAATCTCATACATTGAGTCTGATTCATCACACATGTTCCATATCATATTAAAAAAATTATTTAATTTATAATTACATAAAAACATTTTCATTTTTATT
The DNA here is from genome assembly GCA_963277665.1 of Viscum album. Classification (NCBI taxonomy): domain Eukaryota; kingdom Viridiplantae; phylum Streptophyta; class Magnoliopsida; order Santalales; family Viscaceae; genus Viscum; species Viscum album. The sequence goes on along the minus strand of OY728147.1, from coordinate 474,470,929 downwards.
ATTCATATTACATCATTAAATACCATATTAAAACAATTTGTTTATTATTTTGTTAACATTGGATGGTTTGAAAATATTCAGTACTTCAGTCAAAAATGAGATTCATATGATGTTAATTGTCAATATAGTCAGGATTCTATCCTCATAATAATATTATTATTGACATCATATTAACATTCATACATTAATTATACAATAAAAATAACTATTCATTTATGGTTATTAAAAATGAACAATGTTTTCATCATGGATATTATTGGTCATACATATGTATGAGTATCATTTTCATTCTTCAATTATCGTTATAGAAATAAGGTAATTACAATTTTATTAGTATATAATAATAATAATATCATTATAATAATAATAATATTTTTTATATATACTTACATATATCATAACAGTGAAGTATAAAACAAAAACAAATCACATCACTTCATAGATGTGATAATAAAAACATACGCATAAATGAAGTTATGATTTTTAAATGCATGAAAAGTAAGAAAATAATTAATATATTATATTATTATTATTATAAATATTTCATGAAAATGACATATTAATATTACTTCATTAATAATAATTAGTACATTGAGACAGTAATTGAAAGAAAATTACTTTAGTGTTGGATTTGATCGGTCACATGTGCGCACGAATGATTAATTATTTACCCATTTATGAAAGATGATTAGGATTTAAGTGATGATATTATCATTATAATTCCATAGTATATTGAGGATACTATATTTATTTTTGCCTTCATGGTTTAATGATATTTCACGAAAGTGGATGAATAAATAAAATAGAAGTACATAAATAAAAAAACTAACATTATAGTGGAGGATTACATATCTTCACAACATAAAAACTAAATGTGGGGTGTTATTCTCGAAATAACAATACAAAATTGTGAGGAGGTATTTTAGTATTGTTTTAGGGTATAGCATTTCAAAATTAAATAGTGTTGGATGTATAAGGAATATATATGATTTATTTCTATATACATGAGATGAAAGTGGAACCCTTTGAAACCCTTAAAATACTAAATAAATGTTAATTAATATAAAACTCAAAATGATTACCGATTTTGTTAATTATAATATAATATGAGTGAGATTAGAAATTTTTTCAAAAAATAATTTTTAAAACATCACCGGTTTTAAATAAATTTCTATCAATGTATTACGGTTTTACTAATTAAATGATAATTATTTATTATAATTACAATTTACCAAATAAGTTCTGATTACATATTACATTTGTAAACATGATATTATTTTTATATATACAATATTGTTTAATAAATGATTATTTTATCACTGTATATAAATTGACAAATAATTGTTTTAAAAACATCATTTTATGAAGTACTTCATTAATTTTTATTTTATTTATAACCTAATGTAATCACTATTTAGTTTAGGAAATGAAATATTTAGAGTTTAATAATAATAAATAAGTAAATTTTAAATAGATTAGAATGTTATTTTTTACTTTATACGTTATTATTATCATTATTATAAGTATAATATATATTTATATTTTAAATTATAATGGTTATTAATAGACAAATTATAATTATAATTAATATCAAATAATATATTTAATAATATAATGATATTATATATATTCTTATCAAATATAATAAAAAATTGATAATAAAAAATAAATTATGGGATAGGTTTTCTAAACAAATGGTCGGATTCAAGGTGTGAGCATGATTGGGTAGCCAAATAAGTGTATAGTTTTTACAATCCAATTATGAGAAAAAAAAAATGAGTCGTAGTCTGAGAGTATTAGTGAGGGTTCATCGATGTCGAGAATGACCATGTAGAGTAGGGTCGAAGCATAAGGAAAAGGTATGGCTTCAACCAAATACATGGATCAAAGTCAGACATTGTTCTATTATCAATCTGAGAAATCAAGATTGAGGTCTACGATTACAGTTAGGGTTCTAGCCTTTCCATTCATATTTATCAGATTTTGTAGGTAGGTGTCTCATTGTTCAATCCATGGACATTGATGATTCCTTAAATTACTGATGTGTTGACTTTCCTTAAAAATCATTAATTATCGATGTATATATCCTATTTTGGACATCAGTTATAGAATTTATTCACTCCTATTAAACAATGTGTTGATTTAAAATTTATTTTTTATATCTTTTAAAGGAATAAATTGATGTTGAAATTAATATTTTCTCTTTTTTATCAACCTCAATTTTTTTGTGTTTTCATCAAAATATTTTATTTGCAGTGTAATCCACATATGATTTTTTTCACTGGAATTAAGAATATATATAATATTCTTAATCAAGGGTGTTATTTCTTTAGAATCATCTCCAATGAACCATTACATTGGACATTGAGAAATTAATTAGATTCATAAATGGGAATATATAGCCTATGATAAATTTGATAATTTTTTTTAGATTATAAATATTATATTGAAACGCCTATATATGAATTTTTTTCTGTATTCTTTTCTTGAGGAGGAAGTAATTCTTGAGAGGGGTAGAGGGATGTATCATTTCTGTTAATATAGACAATTATAAATATGTAGTGTTATATGTTTTGACTAATAGTGACTAGAAACAACGACTTTTTAATTGATTTTAATTTTTTTATTGTCTAGTTATTTTTCTTCCCAAACTATAATTGTGTTGGGAAATTTATGTCATTCATTGATTATTCAAATCAATATCAACATCTTTTTCTCTTTTGAACATTCATAAATTATAGTACTGTATAATATTATTAAAAAAATTTGTGGTTTATGATATGAACCAAGATTATATATTTTAGAATTCATATTGTAATTATTTTCATGATATTATTTTATATTTGTGTATGGGTAGTTTGTTCCTTTAAAGTTATAATCCCTATTGTTGTGGTTTTAGAGTTTTTTATGTATTATTATTTCATGGATTAAACTTATATGAGGTCCAAATCTATATATTAAATAAAAAAAATTAATATGCTTGTGTTTTTTATACAAGATATATATACAAATGAATATATATAAATTTTCATTTTTATTCTTGATATATATATTTATATATATTGATGTTTTATTTTTCATAAAATTCGATTAATCTATTAATGTATCATATAAGATTTTAATATAAATTTGTAAATTCTAATCTATCATATATATGTAAATAAATAATTTAACGTTAATGATCATTGGATTCTAATTCTAGTTCTATGATTATGCATATATATATATATATATGTGTCTCTTTAAATTACATTCCATACAACATAGACACATTTATATAAATACACCCATAAAGAGATGATTATATTTTGTAAATAAATTATAAAATAATAATTTTATGTGCGACACCTAATTATAAATTTCATTTGATTAATTTTAAGGAGAAAAAATTATATAATTTCTATTTATATTAGTTTATACCATTATTTAATTATTTCATTGATAAAACACATTATCAAAAATATTTTAATTATATTTTAAGAATGTGAGTGATAATTAATCTTTTATGTGTTTAATCAATGATTATATATCATAATATTTGATCGTACCATGTCGATGATGTAATTTCCAATGAATAATAGCTTTTATATAATTATATATATATATTTGTGAAAATGTTTATTTAATATATGATTAAACATATATATATATATCAAACTAAACTCTAGTAAATATGTATACATATATATATATATATGTAATGAAATCATAAAAAATATTTTTATCAAATTCTGCACCATAATGTTTTAAATATATTTGGGAATTTGTGACTGCACCCAATTAATCAATAAGTTGGTAGACCTTAAATATCCATCAATGATTCAAGTTTCCAAAATGATTCTGTTTAAGAAATAAAGCATAAAGATTTTCATAAAATAACTAGATTAAAATTAATGAAGTTTACGAGTAATTACTTTCAGAATATTGATTTATTTTCAAGACGTAAATAATTTCAATATTATTTTCAAAGGTATATTCAGAAATAATTTTCATGTCATTTTCAAAATAATTTTTGTAATCATTTCTCAAATTTATTTTCAATGAATTATATTTCAATATTAATTTCACCAATTTCAAAAACACTTACTGGGAATTTTTAATTCATACACATTGTTTAAAATGAATATTTACAATTATCATAAATGTTCCAATTCTAATGTCATTGCTTTTATAGTTAGTACCCAAAAGAATAGTAGGAATCTATTTAAATTTTTTCCTCATTTATGATTGTAATGTGTTGACTAATACTCAAAAACCTATACTAGTAAATGGTCCTCATTACTGTAATATGTTGTCTAATTATTTAGTTACATTTTATAAATAAAATTACATATCATTTTCAAGCACTGAATCCGAAAGAGTGGGATCAGACTATTATAATTTGATTCAGAGTAACATTCTACAAAAAATGGATTCTATATGTTGAAATTATATGGAATGAAATATATCTGTTATAATTTTCAATGGAATGTTAATACCCCTATAACATTCATTAAATCTGATGATGGAATATTTATATTTTCTAAGTTTGATTAATGAATTTTGAGGGGAGAATTCTTTTAAGAGGAGGAGAATGACACTCAGAGTTTTAAATAAAAAGTATAATTATTATTTTATTATTTAAATAATTCAATTTCAATTATTTATTATAATAACAAATTACAAAAAAAAATGTTTTTATTACATATTACATCTCTAAATATTATATTATTATTATGAATATAAAATAATTTATGAAATGATTTTTTATTAATGTATTTGAATTATCACCTATATATTTTAAAAACATACTTTTAAGATGTAAAACCTACAATTTAAGATAATTAGAACATTAATTTAGTTATTATTTGGATTAGGAAAAAAATATTTAGCGTTTAAAAAAATCAATTAAATTTTATATTTTTTAAAAAGTAATTTTTTATTTTAAGAATTATTATTAATATTTTAAATAATATATATATTTATTTATTTATTAAAAAATTGAATGAGTTGTTATTAAAAAATATTTTAATTATAATTATAATCAAATAATACTTTTTATTTTATAAATATCTTATATATATTATAATCCAATTGAATTAAAAAATAAAACAAATTAAATTATGGGACAGGGTTCATGAATAAGAGGGTTGAGTCAAGAGGCGAGTATGATCGGGTGGCTGAAGTAGGGTTTTATTTTTGCGAGACATCATCGATACTATGCCAGAGTCCTGGTCCAAGATCATCAGTGATGGTTCACCAAAGTCGAGTTAGACCATGTCGAGCATGGTCGAAGAAGAAGGTAAAGGTCTGAGTACAATCGTAGTCTTGGATTGATGTTGTCTTATGTTATAGTTTCAAACTGAGATGTTGAGAGAGGGGTGTGTGTATAGTGTTACAATTTCATTTTATGGATCTAGTTTATCATATTTTTCACGTAGGCTCATTATTTTTCAATCTAGGGTTATTTTTGATTCATTAACATACTTATATGTCATATTTCCACAAATTTCATAATCACTTAATGTATAGAGCCTTTTTTGGACAAAAATTTTAGAATTGATTTCCCCAAATTTAATAATTAGTAAATTTAAAATTGATTTTCAATTCTTTCGTTGGTGTTAATAAAAATTGATATTATTTCTTTTGGATGACTGTCAATAGAAAATTTGTTGTCTTATCATCCAAATATCTGATTTTTAGATTATTAAAAATATGAATTTACCACATACAATACAATAAATTATAGATTCACATTCCAGTCATTGATTTCTTGGGAATATTCTCCAGATAAGAATTACTTTTGAGATAGTAATCTCAATTAGATTCTTCAATGTCCATATATTTTTTATATTATATTGGATAGTTTTTTTAGATTATCATTTAATGATATGGAATTTCTATGTAATTCATTTTAAATAATTTGGGATAGTTACGAGTCTGTGAAAATTGACGACGCATGATATTGAGGCCCGGTGTGACCCGAACAGAACTTTCATCATTTTTTAGGTATGTTGAGTAAAAGTGTGGTCTGCATTTTCTATCTTATGAACCGGTTCTTAGATTAATAATATGAGGGTATCGTTGAACCCACATCACTAGTATTTGCTTATGGAGGGCTTAAGATCAACCGTAGTAGGTCGTGAGAAAATGATAGTATTACGGGCTTCATGAAATAATAATAAAATAACATATGTGTTATTTTAATTTTCTACCTCTTATTTAGTGATGGTTAGGGGGGCCATGTAGGTGGTTGGACATTTTATGAGAGAAATTAAATTCTTGTTACACATCAATTGTGTAACCACATATCATTTAATTAATGTGATTCATTAATTTGACCAATTATTGAACCCTTAATTAATTTGTGGATTAATCTATAAACACACCCTTTAGTTAATAAAAACATTGGATCAAGGGACAGGGTATAGGGAATGTGGGAGAACTCTGATGAAGCGCATATGATAAACCCTTCCAATAAAGAACAATGTTCAGATGATGCCCTTTGAGGGAATGATATGGAATTGACGAACATCGACAACTTCAAAGAACATATATTCTCTAACTGCATCTATGACATAACATCCAAAAATAGGGTATGGGTTTGTTTAAATTCATATGAATTTTATTCTATCCCCCATTATTGAAAAGAATGATGAATCACAAAATTAATATAGTGAATCTATGTTGAATCAATTGCTACCCTCTTTTTATGATTCTAACACTGATGGCGCGTGCCAAATGAAAAATGACCAGACCCTCTGCCACATCGTTTTGTCATGTTCTATGTGGTTAAGGTTTGAGCAAGATGACAATTCCAATCCAGGAGAACGCAGTGAAGGAGGAAACTTGGGAGGCATGTAGAAGCATTCAGAAGGGAAAACAGAGCATTAGATCTCACCTAGTGGCCCGTGTAAGATCCTACGTCCCGACACCGACAAAACAGTACTGGAAACCAATGTCGGAGGGTTATAGCAGCAGCAGTAGTGCAACTGTCTCTCGGCCACCTACATTAGAGGAAGGCGGTCCACCATCGCGCGCCACTGAGAGGTGGTCAAAACATAGAAACCACGAAGAAAGGTCATGGGACCCATGCCCCATGGGTCCTGGTGAAAGAGAGGCAACACCACATGGAGCCTTTATTTGAAAAATCGAATGGATAAAAATCCCTTAGGGAAAGGGGAGTGACCCCTCTCTGTACGGGTCACCTGGTTGGTGGACTACGGTGGCCATTAGGCCGGGTCACCCAGCGGGCAGAGCCAGTCTGTGGCCCCTCCGACATAGCTCAACACAACCATTTCCACCCGGGTCGGCCCCGCTGGATTGGGCCTGACTGGGTAGTTTTGGGTAGGTCTGCCTTACCCGGTCAGATCGGCCCCTGACCCTTTTTGGACCTGATAAACTTAAAAGGTTGTATCTCAAAATCCAAGCTACTGTTTGATGAACTATATATGTTGTTGGAATCCTTGGATTGAGAAAGTCCCATTGAGATCCCCCCCCCATAGTTATGGTGAAATTTGGAGTATGTCACAGTTGGATTGAACCGAAATCCAACCAGAAACTAGACACTAAAATTCATATAACTAATAGACCAGACGTCTTATTAACGCACCGTTTATCGTGTTGGGGCCGCTACTACATGGTGATCATTTGGGTTACCACATTATTGAATTTTTCATCAGTTAAGGCACGAACAGTATCTTGAGGAGAAGGTACTATGGAACTCAAGTGCACTGGGTGCTGGGAATCATGTGGCTGGTTGTCAATTGAATAACAACCCTGTCTAGATCATCATTATAGAGACCCTATGTGGATTAAAATTATAAATACCTTGTTTAGATAATAATTATATTGACCCAGTGTGGATCATCATTATAGGGACCCTTTGTGTATCGTCATTATAGCTGCCCTCTGTGGATCATCATTCTACAGAACATGTGTGAATCAACATTTTAGTGACCTTGTGTGGATTCCCATTGCATGATCTGACATGGAAAATACATAGAGCATCCCATTGTGGATCAATGACATAAGAACTTGTTTGGGTCAGCATTAGAGCCACTCCACAAAATAATATGAACTATCTTTATGGATAATCATCTGTATTTCTGTACTTAATTTATATAACTGTTTTGAGTTGAGTCTTTTTTCATTGTTCTTTTTGATTTAGATCATAATTTTTATGTTTTCCTTTGTGGAATTCTAAGATACCTTTGGGGTCTAGAGGTCCCTACTGGGTATTTTTATACTCTCCCATGCACGGGCTTCCCCCATACATTGTTGTGTCTTATGTAGACGATGAGATTATTAGATGAGACTATAAGAGCTAGGACCAGGCGATACTCAGAGATTACTAGTTGACAAAGAGTGTTGTGGAAATTATTTTTATATACTATTCAAAAATAATCCTTGGGGTATAATCATTGGATCTATTTTATATTTTTTTGTAATTGTATCTTTTATGTTTTGATTGTATTATGGCCCCCTTAACCTTCTGTACAATCTTTTACTAATGATGTTTTACACTGAGTTTCTTCTTTATGTGTTATTTGGTTTTTGGGTTTGTACAGGTAAAAATGAAATGCCCTTCCATTTTAGGGATACACTTCTTAGTGTTATTTTCCATCGCCTAGGATTTGGATGGTGGGCAAGGGGTATTCACGGGATGGGCCCTAAAGGATGGGTGCTGAAAAAGTGGTATCAGAGGAGTCAGTTATACTGAAGAATTAAGAACGTAATCCTTCCAATAAATTAATAGTGTTAAGCGTTTTGAGTGTGGTTTTTAGTTAAGGGAGTTCAGTGTTTGTGTATCGGCTGAAATATCCATACATCAGGACCCTAAATTATGATTTCTGACTTAGTGCCCAAAAACAGTTATTGTATGTGTTTTAGAAATGTTATACTTTTTATCTATTTGATTCTTGTCACCAGGAATAACTTATCGAACATGGAACACCTGTTTATTTCAATATTCGTTAGAAATATATAGCCACACAAGATTCCAAATAGAGTTCCTATGGATGGACCACAGAGCGATGAGGATTTGGTGAAGGGACCTCTTACAGTGATATCACCTTCGGGTGGTGCACCAGCAGCACCACCACCAATTGAGCAGCAGTTCCCACTAGTCATAATAGTAGATGGTGCATGCCAACTAAGAGTGTTTCATGAGTTCTAGTGGTTGAGGCCTCTATGATTTTTAGGGGAGATAGATCTACAATTCTATGAGGAATTATTGGAGGTTGTGGGTAAATTTTTTTCATATTTGGGACACCATCAGATCAAATGGTGATTCTAGATACTAGATTCTTATCGGGACATGTAGGGAGATAGTGGTGCCTGATGCTCCTATTAAACTACGAGATGACACACACCCGTACGAACATCGAGAGCCTCATTAGGGTAGATTTTTTTCTAGTGACACTATGCTCTGTGAGTATTAAGGAGCTCCTACACTTATAGTATGGCAGCCTAAAAATAGCCCAGTACTTAGTGAGATTCAATGACCATTCATGATACTCCACTGACATGGTGCATGACTCATTCATCAGGGCTGAAACCATTGAGAAGGTTCTTCGGAAGGTGACCAATGTTTTGATGATATCACTCCATGTCCCAACGCAGGCTATAGTGCTCGAGCGAGCATTATAGGTTTCGAAATTCTTTGGTGAGAATGTGTCGATGGTGAGACCTAACATCATATGTCAGGTAGCCGAGTAATATATATAATACAGAAGGCATATAATGTAGAATTCCATGAATACTAGACCTACCAAAGGATGATCCCAAGATGTAGGGTCAAAGGTGCGGAGCTCATGAGGCTGTACAACCCAACGTAGGAGAAGATAGTTCTTCACGTGTGGTGGGAAGGGCCATATAGTTTGCGACAGCCCAACCATCCATATTGATTATCGACATAAAATTGAGGTACCACTACGAAAGAGGGAAATATTCGAGCAAGGAGGTATGAAGGGTAGTGGACGTGGCAGAGGAGCAGGTCGTGCTGCCGGAGGTGGGTGGAGAGTTGAGGATATTCTACCACCACCTCTAGGCGGTCCACCCCAACCTATGAGGGTATGCCGACAAAGAGGATCTCATGTTCAGTTAGCTAAGGACTACGACCATAGAGCATTAGAAATTATTTGAGGTAAGATCTCTGTCTAATCCACAATTGCTTCAGTATATATATACACAGCTTCCATTCACTGTTTCATTTCCACAACTCACATTTAGAACTCGTGGAATCAGATAAAGAAATTGGCTTGATCCATACGTTTAGAGACTCTTATGGGTGAGGATTCGATTATTACACACTAGTGACAATAGTGTTAGCTTACTCAAAGAGGTGAGATATTTGTCTAGGAACACTTTTTAGCAGTGCAGAGGCCTTATGATGTTATCATGGGTATGAATTGGTTCCATCCCATGTTCTTGTAAATAATGATGAAGTACCGAAGTAATATTGTATATATACATTGAATCAATTGCTAGCAGCTTGTTGTGATTCCAGTGCAGAGGCTGTGGAGAAAAAAAAACAAGGACCAGACCCTCCGCCACTTTGGTTTTGTTGAGTTCTATGTGGGAAATGATTGATCTCAATGACTATTTGAATTTGGGAATCACGAATTGATGGGTGCAATCCGGGAGGTGCATATTTGTGATCGGAAGGGAAAAATGAACACCAAGGCTCACCTGGTGGAACATGTATGATTTACAACGATCACTGGTATCGACCTTAAACGATGGTTGCGGGCAGTTCCCCATCTTCGACCATAGAGGGGAGCTATGACATCAAGCTGCAACTGCAACAAGGAATCCAAATCATGGCCTGAATCATTTTTCTATGGCAGTGTGCCATTGTAAATCACCATGAGGTTGACACAGATTCGAAGCACTGGCAGAATGTGAAGTGACCCATGCCCCACGGTTCCCATTGATAGGGAGGCAGTACTACATGGAGCCACCTTTTTCAAAATTGAACAGCTGAAAACCTTTTCAGAAAAGGGGAGCAGCCCACCCACCTCCCCTTGGCGCAGTTCGCCCAGCTGGTGGACCGTGCTATCCATTAGGCTGATCCCTCTATGGCCCAATCCAATAAGGTTAGACCAATCGGTCCGGGCTAAAACCCGTCGGAGTCGGTTGGGACCCAGACCAGTTTGGGTCCACACAAAATGGGTTGGTTTGGCCCGAAATGGGTATGGTAGGCCCAAAACAAGTTAGGTAGTCCCAAAACTGTTCTGGTCAGCCTAGGAAGGGGTGGGTCGGGTTGGACAAGACACATACCCTTTTTGGCCTAGATATGCATAAAATGTCGTATCTCTGGAACCAGAAATCTATTTGACGAACCATCTATGACGATGGAATACATGGAATGAGAGTGTAAATTTGAGATACTCAACCTATGTTTTAGAAAATGTTGGACTACTACTAGGTTGGATCGACACTGAATCAATCTAGGCCCTCGGTACTAAAATGCATGTTACAAGGATAAAAGGGGTCTGATTGACACATTGTTTGACTATTTGGGGCCTTACAACATGGAGGTCCTTTGGGTTACACTTTTTTGGATCATCGTAGATGTTGAGGAATTACTAGTATCCTGAGGAGATAATAAATTGGAACTCAATTGCACTGGGTGTGTGGAATCATTTGGTTGGATGTCAATTGATTAATGACCCTGTGTTGATCAACGTTATAGCAAAAATGTATTGATATACATTATAGTGAAACTGTGTGGATTAGAATTATTGCAACCCTGTGTGGATGCGAATTATATCCACCCTCAGTGGTTGAGCATTATAGAAGTCCTACATGGATCATCAATATAGTGAACCTATGTGGATCATCATTATAGTGATCCTATGTCGATCATCGTTGTTGTGACCTTATGTTGATCATAATTATAGCAACCTTGCATAGAAAATATTTCTAGTGACCCTCTATGGATCAGTATTCTAGTGATCTTGTGTGGATAAGCAGTGCACAACCCGATTCGGACCAGCCTTAGAGTAGGCCTTTGTGGATCGGTGACATATTATTATCGTGGTTCAGTAGCAAATCCTCTTGACCGAATAATAATTTCTAGCCTTATGTAATATCAATTGTATTTCTATACTTATGTTATATATCTGGTTTGAGCTGAGTCTCTTTGTTTTTTCATTGGGATTGAGATCATGCTATGTGGATTCCCATTGTGGAATTCTGAGATAGCTTCGATGGTCTCAACGACCCTACTAGGTATTTTTATACTCACCTATCATGAGATTCAACCGTACCTTATTGTTTCATGTGTATACGATGAGAATCTTGGATGAGAATATAAGATCCAGGGCCCGGTAGTACACCGAGGTTACTTGTTGATGTGGAGTGCTGTTGAGATGAGATGTACCTACCATTCAGGTTGGATCCTTGTTGGATTATCTCAGGATCTGATTTCTATATTCAATTACAGTTTATAATTTAAATTGTTCTTGTATTCAGGTCCCATTACATTCATTACACACTTTTGATACATCAATTTTACATGGTGGGTTCATCATTTTTTGTTCATGGACTGGGTGTTTGTAAATGTGAAAAATGCAATGTCATCTTATATTAGGGATAAAACTTGCCTGTGCTAGTGGCCAATCACTGTACAATTAAATACAGGCTTGGGGATGTCACAACACGAGATCCAGGGGGTGGGTCAAGTCATATAAATAGTTTTTTGACACAATTATAACTCAATTTCTTCAGTATTGTTTCATGGGGATGTATTCTTGGTTAACCGGGTTGGGGGCATATCTTTTGTGTTCATACAAATTATTTGAAATATGTAGTGTTTGAGGTTTCTAATAACAAATATAAATAGCACTGAGTTACTAAGGGATTTCAATTATTTGTTTTTCAATTTATTTTTCTCCCCAAAATATAATTATAAAGGGAAATTTAATAATGTCATGTGTTTTTCAAATAAAATTTGGAATGTTTTTCACTTTTGAAACATTAATAAATTATAGTAAGGTATAATTTCATGAAAAAAATTATTATTTTATGATATGAAAAAATATTTTACGTTTTATTATTCTAATTTAAATTATTTTCAAGATATTATTTTATATTTTTTTAAAGGTATTTTGTTCTTTTAAATTTGTAAATATTATTTTTGTGTATTTATAATTTTTAATGTTTTTAAAATTTATTTTTTAAACTATTTTGAAGTCCAACTATACACTTTTAAATCATAAATTTAATATGTGTGTGTTTTTTTTCATGAAATATATAATTGAATATATATAAATTTTCATGACTATGATTCATATATATATATATATATTGAATTTTTATTTTTAATAAACTTCAATAAAACCATCCTTGAATCAAATTATGGCTGGAAGATACATGTGTACATGCTAATTTAATATATATATATATATAAATATTTTATTTAACATTAAATATAATTGGGTTTTTAATTTTTCCAATGATAATAGATATATATATATATATTTCTTAATATAATGTTCATATTTCATAATCTTATATATATTCATCCATGAATGTTTTATGTTATTTTCAAATGAAATTCTACTTTGATAATTTTATGTTTGTAGAATAATTATCTATTACTTATGATTAATTTTAAAAAGAAAAAATTATATGTACCGTATTTATATTAGTTTATATGTTCATGTCATTATTTCATGCATCATAGAAATTAATAAAATATGTCTTAGAAATTTCTTGTACATGAATTATAATTAATCATTCATCTGGCTAATAAATGATTATCTATCATAAGATTTGGTCGAACCATGTGACAGAAGTAATTTCTTATGAATATTATTATTTATATTATTATATATATGTATGTGAACATTTTTATTACTTGTATGATTATATATATATATATTTCAAACTAAAACATGTGTGAAAATGTGTCTGTGTGTATATATATATATAAATAAATCATAAGAAATTATTTTTATAAAACCATATACTTGCTCCCTAAATAAGTGGGTAGTCCCCAAATAGCCTTTAGGGATTCTTATTTCCAAAATTATTATTTTTCAAAACCATGCATATCATTTTTCAAAAATATTACTGGATTATTTTTTATTCAATTTTAGCATAAGTATTTTCAAAATATTAAAGTATTTTCAAGACATATATAATTTCAATGCTATTTTCAAAAATAATTTCTCAAAATATTTTAATCAAATTATCAAAAGGATCTTCAAAAGTATTTCCCATTTTTATTTTTAATGAATGGTTTCTTATAATATATTCCAAAGATTTCAAATTTTCAAACTTGGTAATTTGAATGCTAACCATTTTTTTAAATGATTTTTATAGGTATAAAAAAAATATTAAAATGTCAGACCATTTTTAATTTGATTGCATAAGCATAGTATGAATCTGTTTTATAAATTTTCAACTCTAATAAATGTACGGTATTTTTTAATACACCAGAACATTGAATAGTGAAAGGTATTTTTTGCATAATAAATTGTGTAAATTATCAGTTTCATTTTCCTAAAAAAATTTGTATCATTTTTGAAAACATAGTCATTAAGAGTGACTGAAGATATTATAATTTTTATACATGTATTTTTTTTATTTTAAACCACATCATTCTGATTTTCTATTAATTAAAATATGTTAATTTTAATTGGTGAAACAACGTTCTAAATATTTAAAAATAATATGTTTTGTTTATTAATTCCATTATTCCATAAATTGTCACAATATAAAAATTTAGACCTTATCATAAACACTTTTTTATTTTTATGTATTTTTATTTTTTATAAATTATTAATGAAAATATTATTTTAATAAAATATCAATTGTTTCATTTTTCAAACAATTCATTTCATTGAATTAAAATATAATATAAATACAGGGATTACATCAAAAACAACATCTTATGGGTTTTTAATATGTCTTATTATCCAATAGAATTTGTGGAGAACCAGAATTAATTGTAATTATATTTATCTTAAAATTTTTAATATCAATTTATTTTATATTTAAATTAATAAAATAATTACTAGATCATTTCTATTTCTACATTAATGTTAATTATTTATTCTCAAAAACATTATAAATGAATTACTATGACATAGGTAGTTATTTTATATTTTAATAGAGTATTTATTATCATAGTTATATCATGTTTATTCCAATATTAAAGTTATTATAATTATAAGAAAAAACTGTATGACATTTTGACCACATTTTTTATTTTAATTATATCTATATCATATTCATGATAAAGAGTTGATTAAATAATTCAATTCATATTTTATGTGTTAACAGTCTATTTCTAATTACAAATTAGAATGTTTTATGTTTTAATGTGATAATAATAGTTTATTAAAGAAAAAAAGAATACAGTACATGAAAAGATAAAAACATGGAACACCCAAAACCAGAATAAAAGAGTTCTGATGTTGGAGATCAAAAGCCTAGACAAAAAATTAAAATCATCAAGAACCCCCCAATAAATATGGGGTGAAATATGGATTTCAAATAGAAGGAACTTCGTTTCATTCCAAATAATAAGGCCGCTCCATGCACACCATTCATTACATTAACAACAATAATGGTTGCCACTCTAGATGGGACTAGGAAGCAGTAATGCAAGCCAAACATGGTTCCAATGACGCACCAATCAATATGCAGCTGATGTTGCCTTATATAAGCTGCCCAGGAGTAATTTTACACCTTTAAGACTGTCTGGAGATCCAATGTGATCAATTGCATCATCAAATAAGGAACTTCTAGAAACAATTGTAGAAATTCCCAACAACGATCGAAAAATAGGCCACTCAATTTTTATCAGCATCAACCATAGTTTAACAAAAATGAAAAATGAAAGCAGTTAAGGGAATAAGAAAAAATAACAAAACTGTGAAATCCTAATAATAAATAAGTAACATGTGACACGAAAAAATATATCTTATCACCACAAAATGACCCATGAAAGACACAAATTGATCTATGAGTTCCAATAGATACAACTTGAAAACTAGGGCAGAAATAAACATCAAGGATCATAAAATAGTCCACTTCATTATTGTGGAAAAATAATTGAAACAATCCACTCCATTGAAGCTGAAAGTATGAAACTAAAAAAATAGGTCCCAATGATTTAATACAAAACAAAAAAAAGGTAAAAACACTTACAAAAACATCAACTAGATATGAGCACCAATCATAAGAATCAATAAAAAGGTATAAAAACACCAAAAACTCCATTTTATAATCAAATTAATATACAATCAAGTGACAACTTACAGAAGTTGAGAAAATGGGGACTTATGAGAATTCAATTTATGTAAATGATGAAGATCATTGGGAACATGATCATACTAAGAAAAATCAACTCCATTGACACCATTATTTTTTAGAACATCCCCACCCGAATTGGATTCCCTATAAATGTATTTGATAATATGGTTCAAGGAAATAGAGTCTCCATACATTTAATCTAATGATTAGTTATCATCCAAGATAAGTAAGAAAGACCAATCCTGATGACCGAAAAAACTACAGTAAAATAGCACTCGATCCTTAAATTATCCCATCCAAGAATCATAACATGTCCTTAATTAATGATAATTCCAAGAACTTTGGCATCAACTAAAGAGGAAAGGCCACAAAAAGCATGAAAACATCCAAGGACATCCATTTTTTGATTTCGTAAAACAACACCGTAGACAGAGATCCCCATAATACCTCTAAAAACTCTATCAGAATTAACTTTTAAACATCAAAAAAATGTTCCATGCGGATTCCTATTATTTCCCTTGGCACCAATCTGGTTCAGCACAGACAATTCAAGAATCGAGTTGAAGAAAACAATACTTTCTCAGTATTATTACATTACACACAACAACAAGAATATCTGATAAAACCCCACTAACAGAGAAGGAAAAGCTATCATAAATTTTCTTATTATGAGAAATCCAAATAAAATGAATATGTTCAGTTGCAGTAACCAGAAAAAGATCCAGAAATTGTAAAGAACGCAATGTTGAATTTCAGCCTTGGTGGAATTCTTGGATTGAAGGCACACCAATAATAGAGATTTAAAAGATATCATAAACAGCCTTCCAAATGGATGGGGCAATAACACAACTAAGAAACAGATGATCAATGTCTTCCCGATGTGTATAACAAAACATACCTGAAGTATAGAGATAAATAAATCATTTTTCAAGGAAATAATTAGTTGGAAGCTTACTACAATCTTGTCTCCAAGAAAATGTTGTCTGATAAGGCCTAATAAAGTTTATATATAAATCCCCATTCCAATTATGTCCTGTATTGCAAGATAAAAAATGTATATAAAATTATTTAGAGGATATCATTCCATTGACAGCAGGTTCTCATGACCAAAAATCATTTTTTTTAGAGAAGATGAAATTAAATTAAAACTAATATCATTGATGGAATGAGAAAAAAGGTTTTTGTAAATGTAAAAACCATCAAAAAATTGACATTTGTTTAAATCCAATTTCAATTTGAAATTTATTTTGAAGACTTAAATTATATTAAACGATATAAAACTAATCTAATTACACATTAAAAATTAAAAAATTATAATTTATGTCTATAAATAAATTTTAAGAAAAATGAAGATTCAATTAAAATGATGTATTTTATTTCATTAATCCTAAAAAATTTATACTTCTAGAAAAATAAATACATTGACCAATAATAAATTTTGATATTATGATATCAAATAATTCTTTTTTCAAAAATAATATATATAATTGTCAAGACCATGATTTAAAATTGGTGCACCATTAAAAGTTAGAAATCCTGCCTTTTTAAAAATACTTCGTTTATCTAAATAAATTAAGTTTTACTTATTTCATTTCTACAAGATATTTAATATTAATTTTAAAAATTAGAATGAATACATTTCATATTTATTTCATTAATAAAACACAACAGGTGTTATTTTATTATTTTATAGAATCATGTTTTAACATATTAATAGTTTTACCAACAAATGATTCCTTTTATTTAAAAGGTTTTTAACATTCATTTATCATTAGTTTGTCAAAAAATAATTAATTATATACATGTGTAGGCCATTTTTTCATAATTCAATTAATATTTTTCATTCATACCGTTAAAATAGATTTTTTATAAGGTAAATGTTAAATAAAAATATTTATTGGTTTGCATTACTTCAAATTTGTAATATTATCTACTCTATTAAACAATGTGTCAATTTTTAAAACTCTTTATATTACAAAACATCATCAATTATTATACTTGAACAATTTTAACTTAATATCATAATCCATCAAATGAATATTAATTTTTCATTCATGATTTTTCACAATATAATGAGATCTATATATAGAATTATAGGTGAATCCATATTTATTTTATAATCACAAAAATATGGATGGAACAAGATAGCCAATTTTCATAAATACACATATAGAGATATTCTAATTTATTATCTTAATACTCATTTTTTTGAAGGATACCCATTCTGTAAATGGTGCTCTTTATAACCCTTCCAATGGTTTATATTATAAAACTTTATGAATAATGTATTTAATTTCTCAAAATCATCATAGCTCTAATCGATTTTATATAAGAAAGTATCACAGAGTTGTCTCATATGAAAAATGTGAATACATTCATCAGGTATTCTCTTAAAACATAGTGATAATAATTATTATCATAAATACATATTAAAAACATTCATTATTCATTATTTTAAATTTTATTTAACATTTTTTTAAGACTAAATTTTTTAAAACTACATCAATGATTACTTAAACCGCTTGTAAATAATAATCCTTACATTTCTCCATGGTATTTATTACGATCTAAATAACATATTATTTTCCTATATTTATTAGTCCAAATATCATTATCATAACATAAAGAACATAATAAGGGTTAAATTTTCCTAAATAATGTATTTTTAATGAACATCACCACTCAATTATGTAATGTTTTTAATGAATATGGACCATTCACAATATTCATGTAAATCCATAGTGAGAAAATTGAATTGAAAACCCCTTATATAACACATCAATTGTAATTATTGAATTAAAATTCATGAATATATCAATTTGTCCACATTAATGATTATCATGGAATATGTCATTCATTTTCCAAGAAGAAAATTCACTTGTCTTTGAATTGTGTTGGGTAATTCCCATGTACTCCATAGTTAAATCATTATCCTTCATGTCAATTCATCACATTATGACCTTTTTTCCAACATAGATAACATATTTTCCCCCATTTGATGTATTCTTTAAAGTTCCCCTACCCTTATTATCTGCATATATGAATCAAAAGATCCATTACATATTTTACCTTAACATATGACCATTTGTAACATTCCATCTTAGTCACATTCAATTTGTCATTAACATAACCACAATATTCAATGTAAATCATATGTATAGAAAAAGGGTTCGATATAATCTCAATATATTTATCTTCAACCATTATCCAATTTCATTACTTGTAATAACCATGTTGCCCAACCTATTTGGTGCTAATTGTAATGGACCAAACCTATCCAGTCCATTCCCTTACTATTATCTAGTGTTTGAAGTGTTATTGGAGGTCGAACTGACTTATCCCCAATACATTTCCCAATTTATTGTCCTTTGAATAGTGATTCTTGTATTCTGTATAGTATTTCCTTCCATCGGTATTTGTAAAATGGTTCCAGACGTCAGTACATGTACTATGTTTCGAGACTTCAGTTATTGTACATTGTTTCTAGACATCCATAGGTGCGAACTGTTTCCAAACATCAGTAGGTGTATAATGTTTCCCGACGTCAGTAGGTGTTCATTGTTTCTAGATGTCGGTTGGTGTACAGTGCTTCCAGACATTAGTAGGTGTAAAATGTTTCCAAACTTCGGTATGTTTTTAGTGTTTCAAGACATATGTAGGTGTACAATGCTTTTAGCCAGGGGTATGTGTATTGTGCTCCCAGACATCTGTAGATACACATTGTTTCTAGCTTATGGTAGGTGTAAAATATTTCTATACCTCTGTATGTGTACATTGTTTCTTTCCATTGATAGTTGTATAATACTTCTCACAGTCGGTAGGTGTACAATGTTTCACGTCATTGGTAGTTTTACATTATTTTAATATTCCTATAATTTCTCCACATTTGCATTTTCCTTGATGAAAAATGCATTCAGTGACTTGAATTATGGGATATAAGGATTATTCAAAGCCAAGAACACTTATATTAATTTTCTTATACCGTAAGATTCTTCAATATAGTCAAACAACGTGATGGAAATTCTAAACCGTTTCAAATTCCACAAGTCTCAGATATAACCCCCGTTTCAAATTCCACAAGTCTCAGATCTAACCCTTCAATATCAGGAAGCTTCACTTCCTTCATTCCCTTAACATCCTCTCAGTGAGAGGTTCCCCGAAACATTCTTCCCATATGACTAGTCTGATTATACTATATCCTTGTATTTTTCCCCAAAAAAATTATCCCTACTAAATTTGCAAAACCTGTTTTTGTGCAAGCAGTAAGTGTTGATCCATCATCAATAGAAGGTATGATCTACATTCTTTATTTTGTTTTAATCAATCCTTCCTCTCCCATTTCTCCTTCTAATGTTATGTAATGTGATCTCTAGGTTACTAAAATGGTATTCACATCTGTCAGATGGGGTTGTTGTCCCATTACTTCCTCAAGTAGATGTAGTTTTCACGGGGGGAGTGATCATGATCCATTGTGTGGATCATGCTCGTGTATTGAACGTCTTGAAGAATTTTAGGTAGGATATTCGAGGATTCAATATTAATTTATGTGGAACTGTAGAGTTAGCATGATTAATCACAAAATTTCATAATGGAATTTCAATGTTAATATTTTATCTGGATAAATAAATTTATATCAAACATAAGTTGTTGACACTTATTTCTTCCAGATAGTGTTATATAATTTATTTTCATGTTGTCATGTTGTTCCTGATCAAATTGGTAACGAACATAGAGCCATAATTAATTGATAATTATTTGGATAAATATAAAGAGTCATGTAAATTATTCTGGTTTTTGGTGTAGTAATTTTATGTTAATAAAATTGATACAGTAATCATGTTTAGTTATTTTTGTTTGCTATGATATATTTATGATTTGGATCCCCATCGTTGTAACCAACTTATAATGAACCAGCCAAATAATGATGTATAGAATATCTTTTTTTATGATAAAATATAATGCCTCATATGGTTCTGAGTTAACTTTCCTTCCTTGTAATGTCTAATATCATGATGCATGGAGAAGAGAGATCTAATTGCAAGTGAATGAATAATTCCTTGTTTATTTCCAAGAGACAAATTGATATGATATTTCCAGTTGTGGGAAATTTTTTGTGATCCCGAATGGATGATGTGAGATGTGGGGTTAGGGAGGCCTAGTGGTTGTGGCAGAAGTTGATGACTGGAGTGGCAAAATGCAATGGTTTATGAAGGTGGGTGTCAGGGAGGACAACCGAGATGATGAAACAGTTTGGATATAAATGATTATATTCTTTTTGAAACATGATTATTGTTTCTATTATTTAATTTCCACTATACTCAATGTAGCTTTTCATTCATAGCCACCATCAAAATGAGGCAATGACGCACAAGATAAGGCACATGCTTTTCGTGTTTATCTTCTCATGGAAGGATGGGTCTACACTCTTGGTATTGGTATAAATGAATTTAAGGGTAGTCCATCTACTCAGTATGTTGAGACTCATGTGTTTGGATGAATATATTTTTTTTTTCTTGAAATCCGTTGAATAAGAGATTGTAAAAATTATTTTAATAAATTATTGAAAAAATAATGTTAACCCATGGGGTTAGCAATTGACATATAGAAATGATGAGGTTATAATTTAAATGAACTGTGGATCAGAGTTTGAAATCTAATGAAATGTAATGTCAAATTAATAATTAAAAATTGATGGTTATTATATTAATTAATGTAATGTTAAATTGATAAAAATCTGAAAATTAATCTAATGATTTTGTTAAATGGTTGTCTTCTTATAAGATGCATAGTATTCGTAGTGGCATCTGGGAGTCCGTGTCTCGTTAATAAAAATTGAATCTAGGACTTGGTTATACACATATTATTGTTATGAGATACATTATATTAGGTAATTTATTTTGTTTCTATATGAAACTCCACTACGTCTGTTAGTGAAATGGACACCCTGGGGATTCTAAGCCCTGGGTGTGTCTTCCCTAACCATCTGGTGGGAGCATGGATTGTTGATTCCCCCCATGGGCCCCAATATCTTCTCTTAGTAGTAACATGCACTAGTAGGCACTAATGTAAGTTTTCCCCATATATGTGTTTAGAGGTATGTAATGGAATGTGGTTATTAACACACATATATTCTCTATATAGATCCCTATAAACTATTGTGGGTGTAATGGGTATTGGTTTTGATGGCATGAAGATCCATACTCTATGTATGGGATGCATTGTATTGAGGTATAATTCATGAAGTATGATACACATTTTGTATGCTATGGCTAATCCAATAAATTGACTGGTTACGTTGGTTACATAGATATTGTGGTTTGTTTCCATGTCATGCTTGTTGTGGTGATTCGACCAGGTGTCTGTGGGAATGAATTTTTGGAGATAGATTCTTAGGACATGCGACATAGGGGAAAAGCGGAAAACCAATGGGGAATTGGTAGCAGTGTACCCTTGATCGTATTTATTATATTATATACTATTTTATGTGATACATGGTGATAGTAGCCTTTGTTTTTCATGGTATATTGTATGCCTATTTAGCTCAAAGGTTAGTTTCACTTGTTGTCCACTGTGGTTTAGCATGCATTCTTTTCTTTTGTATGAGCGCTCCATTAAGGATACTACTGATTATACTATTTTACTCACCCTAAACATATATAAAATACATTTAGGTCACTTGGATAATGATGGAGACAAAACAAGTTACTAAATGAATAGGGTTGCAAAAAAAAATTTGGGCTTTATGGGTGAGGTTGTTTTACATTATTTTGGTACTTATAGTTTCCCATTTAATTATAGTAGATTTTCCCTAATATTGAATATGTGTACTTTTGTTTTTATATATTGAAATATGATTTGGATTTAGTTGGTTTCTGTATATCTCTCCCTCTCATTTGTACTCTTATAGTCTATTGAATCCAATATGTGTGTTTACTATACCCTTGTTGCATGTTGCCAACCCAGGGCCTACTAGAGGTGGGACTAGGGGTCACTCTCTCCCTTCTCACATTCCTAACCCATGATGTATACACAATGTGGTAGAGGGGTCATGAAAAGTGAAATTTGAGGAAGGTGGAGGGATATAATGGATTTTTGTATCCGGAATAGTTGAATTTTCATGGTTTGGTAGGCAAACACTATCATACATGTTTAGTAACTGATGTAAACACAGGGCAGTTATAGAGATATATTCATTTGGTTACCATGTGGTATGATGCATATAACATTATTTTTATAGTGACTACTAAATTAGGTGATACTGGTTGCAGGTTAGAGAACTAGTAATGGATCACTCATCATTCATAATTGTGTATGTCAATGAATGGGTAGACCATCTACATGTTAACCTAAAATGAAAAAGATATCAATTAATTATTTAGGGTTGACTCTTCCATATTCTATTATTAGGAGATATAAATATTAGATGTTTTGCAGGTATTGACCAAGATCAATTTTTTTATCATGTACACATGGATGATGTCTAAATTGATACGTGAGTAGATTGCATTATAGTGGAAGTCGACGAAGAAAAATCATGGAGCATGACACATAGAGTTTCAGCACTAGTGTCTACAAATTTATGAGGGCTCTGTTTCAGATGTATAATTATAATAATTGTCAGAGGAGGTTGTGAAAACCATCAGTTCTTTATAATATCATAATGATCACTAGGTGTCTTTAGTTTTGATGGTGCCTAATGGGTTAGTGAGGCACTAGTGGTTCTTATTCCTCATGGATCATGAGGAGACAACGATATCATGGGAGTTGTATCCAGACAAGATTAGAGTCAGGTTTCTTTCAATGACTATGAAGTCATCCACTCGGGAGGAGATGCTTAAACTTTGATAGGGGAGTTCCATTGTGTGAGATTTTGGAATCTATTTTAGGAACGTTTTAAAATATGTATTGGACTTGTTGTTAGGTGAGGATATAAGGGCATGGAATTTCGAAGAGACTTTGCATCCAATGTTCTAGTGCCAAGTCCCCCCGTTTATGATGCAGACATTTCTCAAAGTTCTGGCAATGGAAGAGGTCATCGATAATACATTATCAAGAACATGATCATCACCAGAGGGGATTCATAACCATTTATTAGGAAGAGGAGATATGGTTAGTGTTTCATATTTTTTAGTTCAAAAGAGATTTAGTTCGGCTGAGTGTAGGTCACGGCCCTCATCATATCGTTTCTTAGGTGGTGGAAGCTCTCTGGCCAATTAAAAAGGACCATGTACTTTTTTCTACTAGAGGCAAAGGTCATTAGTATCAAGAGTTCCAGAATGTTCACAGTGGATAGCATGTACTTGGAATTCTGCTCCAGTTTCTTCCATTGCGGCAATTACATCCATGGTAGCAGTACCAGGTTACATCAACATTAGATTAGAAGAGGGCAGAAGGGGTAGGTATAGGATAGCCCTGTGATGCACCCCATCCTTAGAGAGAAAAGTTCATCCATGGTGGTAGTAAACATTTTGGTTGGAGAGGTCATGGATCAGGTCATGGTTAGTTTCATGATTCAGCGTTTCCGTCTCTAGGCGAGCTAGATGTCGTTCAAGGTACCCTTTACTTGCTTTATACATGGGTGTGTGACATTTTTTATTATGGAGTGACATAATCGTTCATATCAACTTCCCATTTTCATTATTTGGGACATGAGTTAGAGTGTCTTCTTGTTCCATTTTCATTGACTATGCCAGTTGGGGGTCCAGATGACATGGTTGAAGTATGTAGTGATTGTGAGAAAGTGATGGGGATATTCTGATCTTAGGGATATTGCCTACCTTTATGGATAAAAACAACTAATTTCATCCACATTATGGATTTTCTATATTAGTTCCATGATATTGTGGATTGCGTCATGAGGCTTGTGGGGTTCTTTGATGATACTAGAGAGCCATCATTGTTTGTTGAGACTGAGAATTTCACCCTCGATGAGAGATCAAGTTTAAGATGTAGCTACATCCAAGAGTGTCACATATATCTATGTATATATATGATGTACCCTTCTATGTTAGAAGAGATACATATATAGATTCATACTGATTTATAGTGTTGTTGTTTCACCCGAGCACGTCACTATTGGGAGCACTAGTTTTTTTGTGAATAAGGGTCATGGAATTTTGCATTTGTGTATTGATCATCAACTCTCAAACAATGTAATAGTGAATAATTGCTATCTTCTTCAAAATATTGACAATTTATTTGATCAAATGATGCGTTAATGACTGTTATTGAAGATCAACTTGCGTTCTTGATATCATCATATTCATGTGAATGAAGATGATTTCCCAAAGACTATTTTCCATTGATGTCATGGGGATTATGTGTTAGTTGTAATTTCAATAGGTATTAAAACTGTTCTAGTTTTGATAATGGGATAGATGCATGCTTGGTTTAGTGAGTTTCTAGATAAATTCATGCACATTTTCATCAATGAGATCCTTGTGTAATACACATATAATGTGGATCACGCATTGGAATGGCACACCATTTTGGGAGTTCATCGACAAATGTATATATTTCAGATGCTTTATGAGTGTGTATTTTTGTCTTGAGAAGCCCTTTTCATAGGGCATGTTGTACCCTTGCAGGCAGTACATGTGGATCTATCATATATAGAAGCATGTGTGTATCTATAAGCCCCAAATACTGTAGGAAAGATACAATGTTTCTTTGGTCTCATATGCTATTACTGGTGGTTCATAGTTGATTTCTCTCATGTTATGAATCCTCTAGAATCATTGCACATGAATTATCATACATTCATGTCGACCAATCAGTTTCATTAATAATTCGATTATCTAAAGTATATGTTGTTTAGTGCTCAAGATATCTTTCATATAATTAATGGAGTTTGGTTTGATGTTTTCTATGATGCTTCACGTCTGGGGTGAGGCTGCATTGTAATTTAGTAGAGACCAGTTATATTTTATTCGTCCCATGATTTTCATCCTCAAAAACATACATTTGACACCCATGATCTTTTGTGTGTGGAAATGGTATTTGATCTGAATTTTTGGATACATTTCCTCATCAGTGATAACTTTTACGTTTCCAATAATCATAAGATCCTAAGTTATATTTTCTAATTATGTGGCTTGAACTTGTGCCAACATCAGTAGATGGAATTCATTCAAGAATACGACTTCCACATATTCCATAGACATATAAAGGGGTATTTTTCAGATTATTCACTGAGAAGTATGTCATTTAGGGAAGGGGTGTGTGAATCTGGTGGTTCCTAGAGGGTAATGGAAGAACATTCATCATTTCATAATGATATGGCAGAGGATAGGGGCATAGGTTTTCTTTTTTAGATGATGGTGCATTCATTTTTTGTTTAATGGGTTGAAGAGTCCTAGTTGGGGGACCTATAGCTGGTGGTATAGAGAGACTTATTTTTTTGTGTAGAGGCCCTGAATTGATTTTTTGGGAAGAAAAACAATGATTGTTGTATTAGTGATGTTTTTTCCTTCCACTGGTGATGTGTGAGATGGTTATCATGGAGTTAAATTGTTCTCCCTTAGCAGTATATCATCAATTATAAAATATGTATCAGGATTTGAGGAGTAATATTTTATTTCCCTGGGTTGAATTGTGCAGTTATGAAGTATGTCTCTCGATGTTTGGTCTTCCAGAATATGAAGGACAAGAAACATGTTGCTTATGGGTTTCTCCAGCTATGAGATTTTCTTTAGTGGAAGCGAGATGACATCTTAATGGGCCTTGTGACTAGTTTAAATCGAGCATAGGAAGTCCATGTTTCTATATGGGTTTTAGTCATTCATTTAGCAATATAATTCTACTCTATAGCTATCATGGAATCGAGCTCAGTTGATGTTTTTTAAAAGAAGTATCTGTAAAAGTAGGTGAGTATTCATAAATTCCTGAGGATTATCATTTCCTATTTATATCCTCATTTTACCTCCAAGGTTTGGAGAGGTCTTTGACATGATTTTGGTTCACAAATACGACTTAAAACTTCTTTTAATCTGCAGATAGACGATAAGACAATGTAGACCATCCTGAAACATGAAGATATGTTTTGATCGTGTGTCCTTGATTTTGGAGGATTGTGGAAGAGGAACTTATCTTTAGTGGAGTTCTCTAACAAAAATATTGTTCGCTCCACCATCAGTATTGTGCCATTTGAATCCTTATATGGATAACCATATCATTCTCCATTGTGATGGACTTGGGTTTGAGAGTCATCAATTCTCATTCTAGAACATTTACAGAGCATGGAAAATATGGTTCAGGTGATTCGTTATAGAATGGAGGTAGATCATGATATTCAGTAGTCATATAATGACCATATAAGGAGACCTCTAGAGTTTGATTTTGGGGATTATTTGTTTCTAAAGGTTACTCCCCATCATGGGAAGAAGTGGTTTGGTCATGGGATTAGGATTTCTCCCTATTTTGTTGTGCCTTTCAGTGTGTTGGCTCGTGATGGAGTTCTGGCGTATCAGATAGAACTTCCCCAACATATGATTTAGATAGATTTTGTATTTCAAGTGTCGTAACTCCATTGGTATCATTTTGAAAACTCTAATTTCATCAATTGGGAAGAGATAAATGTTAATGATGATACGACCTTCAAGGAGAATACTATAGAGATCTAAGACCATAAATAGAAGGTTTTGCTTGGGCATGTAATCCCCGTTTTCCCTCTCTTGTGGTGACAGAGTGGTGTGGAGGAGATTACATTGGAACGTGAGTCGTATAGGTGAACTAAGTACCCCAAATTGGTTAATGTTTATATATATTCTTGTAATGATGTTATTTTTTATTGAAGACCGTCCAATTTTATGGGATGGTTTACATTTCAATATTTTTTTCGATTTTTATATTTGGGTAGGTTTTTTCATTGGTGGTTTTTTGAACCCCTTTCATATTTATCTCGGATGGCCTCAAGGCCTTCATTTTTGTAATTTATTTTTATAACCCCACTTTCATGGGATGAGGGGGAACTCATTCAAGGCTGTAGGCTCATATATTACATGGAAGGTAGGATTTAAAAGATTATATGACCTGAAGAATTTTCATAATTCAACAAGACTATCTAATAGGAACTACCCCTCCCGTACATTTTCATCGTGATAGTATCACTCCACCTTTTCAAGGTAATCTGGTGAGGATACTAGTGCTAGCATAGGCCGGTCTTGATGGCATAGCCATGCACTTTCATTTGAAAAATTGATTTGGCATTACTCTGGTGATTGCACCTTCTCTGAATCCTCTTCTAGGGTTTCTCCTTTTTTGTAATTTCAATCTGGGGAATCATCATGTGGCTCAAAGGCTTTGAGGTGGATCAGAATCCCTAATGACCCGAAGGCCTGGGTGGCCCAAAATATTTAAAGTCTCCAAGCCCATAAAGGGGGTCCAACATTAATAGTTCATGATGCTACAGTAATGAACAGTACCTGCTACAGCACTACAACAGTGCCTACTATAGTACCACACAGTGTACAGTTATGCTACAGTACCTACACATTGTATAGTTATGCTACAGTACCTACACTATGTACAGTCTTCTACAGTACTTCTACAGTACCCAAAGATATGCCTCTACCTAGTTTTGAACTGGGGTCATGTCGATGCACTTATGGATACCTCAACGACAGGGCTGAGGCTCATGTTCGACCCCTTTTATGTTTCATTTTATATTTTTTTTGAATTCTATATGAATATAATGTTTTGAGTGGTATCTAATGTAATATAGCAGACCTATCTAGTATATTACTATATTTAAATATAGTGTTTGAGGTGATCTGGTAGGTCATGGTGACTAAACCACAACACTTTTCCAAATTTCTGGATTAATGAATAATTTTACTTAGTTTGATAAAATTGTTCACAACCATTCGTATATATACAGTGTTTCCATCTGTTGGTAGTTGTAAAATTTTTCTAGTCATCTGTAGATGTACAGTGATTCCAAACATCAGTAGGTGTATAGTTATTCTATATGTCAGTAGGTGTACAGTGTTTCTATATTTCGGCAGGTGTATAGTGTTTCCAAATTTCATTTGGTGTTCAAAACATCAAGATGTCGGTATGTGTACAATGTTTCCAGACATTTGTATGTGTACATTTTTTATAGACGTCAACATGTGAAATTTTATTCCAAAACATCAGTAGCTGTACAGTATTTCTAGATGTCATTATGTGTACAGTTTTTCCTGACGTCCGTAGGTGTACAATTTTACAAAATTTGTGTAGGTGTATGGTGCTTCCAACTCCTTGTAGCTATATAGTATTTCATAATGTTGGTAGGTGTACAATTTTCCAACCATCAGTAAGTGTATAATGCTTCTATCCTTTAGTATGTGTATATTGTTTCCATACATTGAGAGGGGTACAATGTTTTAGAATCCAATTTTATTTTCACTATACCATTTTATTTGGTAGAATATTCAATAATGGCTTCATATTATGGGATTTAAGGCTGAATATAAGACCATAACTCATATATTAATTTTCCTTAGGTCTATAATGCCTTCACAAAGTCAATCCACTAGGATTAATGTGATCCACATTAATGGAAAATCTAAACTATTTCAAATTCATTATCCTATGATCTAATCCATCAATGTTGGGATCCTAACCTACTTTCTTTCCTTATCCTTTATCTCATTATGAGATTCCAAAAAGACAATATTCCCATAAGAGTGGTGTGATCAAACCATAATCCAAGGATCATCTTCTTTGAAGTTTCGTTCTACTTCATGCACACCCCATGTTTTGGTGGTAGCAGCAAGTGTCGATCAAACATTGATAGATAGTATGATCTACCTCTGTTCTTATGTTTTCTTAAATACTTATTTTATGTTTTCTCAATTACATGTTCGGTAATGTGATCTTCATGTTTCTATTAGAGTTTTCATTGTTTTCAGTGGGTGCAGTTGTGTCACAGTGTCATTAGGTGGATGTGTTGTCACAGGGGGAGGCGATCATGACAAGTTGCGCAGAACATTATCAACTAATGAACTGTATGAACCATTTGAGGTAGGATATTCTTGGATTCATTATTCATTTTCATGAAACTGTATAGTAATCATGTTTTACCCTATTAGGTCACAATTAAATTGAAATAACAAATAATTTTGCTAGATAATCTCATTGATTACAATAGTATGTTAATGCCAATTATTTCTACTAGATAGTGTGATATATATTATTTTCTTGTTACCATGCTTCTTAATGAAATTGGTAAAAAACATAAAGCTGTAATTAATTGATAATTATATCTCTAATGATAATGAGTCACATAAATTAATTCAGTTGTTGTTTCAATTTGATGTTAATAAAATTAATGTAGTTAGAATATTTAATTATTTGTGATAGCTATGATACGTTTTTATTTGGGTTACCCATATTATGATCATACTAACAATGAACTGGTTAATTAAAGATTGATTTAAGAACTTGTTTTTTCATAAAATAAAATTCCTCTTAGGGTTTGGAGTTACCCTCTTTTTTGTGAAGGCTAAGATCCTTATTCTTGGAGGTGTAGGAGCTCATGTGTGTGAAATCGCAATGACTTTTTAGGGAAAGGGCCTAATTTCATTGTTATTTCCTATGACTTGGGATGTGTTATGATCCTATATGGATTTTTTTGAGATGTTCAGGTAGGGAGTCCCAAGGGTTGTGGTAGTAGTTGGCTCTTAGAGTTGTGAGATGCATTAGTTTATGCATGTGGTTATCGGGGAAGACACCCAAGATGATAAAATGGGTTTGATATGAATGATTGGATGATTTATAAAACATATGGGTTATTTATTTTATTTTAATTCCCCACTACACATTGAATATGTTCTTGTTTTCCCTACTTCGAAATGGGTTGGAGGCGTGTAGTGTATTCCATGTCTGTTTTATGATTAGATTCTAAGGTGAGGATGGATATATTCTTTTTCTATAGGTGTCATTGACATTACAGGTAGTCTATCTACTCATCGTGTTGAGCCCCTATTGTTTGGTAGTATATAATATTTATTTGAATGTTTGGGAATATGGGAATGTAAAAATTTTGTTAATAAATGATTGAATAAATTAGCTCAACCCAATGGTTTGGAAATTGGTGTACGACAATGATGAGTTCACAATTTGAAGGAACTGTAGATCTTGGGTGGAATGGTAATGAAATGTAAGGTAGAGTTAATAATGGTTAATTAATTTCTAGTGAATTAATTAATGTAAATTGAAACTAATAAATAATATAAAGTATTCTAATATATTTGTTTAAATGATTGTGTTCTTATAGGATATATGACAACACTGATCTTTTATTACACAATTAAACATAATTTATTACATAAACATCACATGATACAACATAGAATATCATGATGTCTAGTGTATTTAGGGCTTATTATCATTACATAACCACTTAATACATGAAATGAAACATCTTTATTTAAATCATACTTTACATGACTTCTACATATCCCTCGTACTTATCATTTCATGGGATAACCTGAGAATAAGAATAAGAAAAAGGTGAGCTATAAAGCCCAGTAAGGGAATAATCATGGAATAACATGAGGATAACTATACATGTTTGAGAATATGCATATCAACAGAGAAAAAGAGATGAATGAACATAAAGGAATGATAAATCATGATAATCATAACATGGAAATGTGGCAACAACACTTAATATGGAATTAGCATGAGCTGAGGATCATTGAACATGGATCATGAGTATATCATCATTGCACATGAATCACTAGTAAACCCTCGTTTCCCTAGAATTAGCATGAGTAAAGACCCATTTCACATGGCTTATCATGAAACTATACTTTTTCCAATTCATTGGATTTCTATAAGGGTGCACCCTTCTTCAACATTTCATTTCACGTATAACTGTGCCACATGGATCATAAAACATAGATTCATAAAACATCATCATTTATTCCATGATAAAGGAATAAGGAATACATACATGAAACACCTTAAACAATAACTAAATGTCAATAATGGCGAATACCATTGACAGGGAAATGGGCATGGTATTAACTACACAATGACATTGGCTTGGACAAAATGTCCAATTTCGGCAGCATAACAGTGTGACGTAAGAATTCATAAAAATGGTTGATGAGAGTGAAAGGGCTATCTCATCATTTGTATAGGATATGGACTATAAGGGGGTCCTAGAGATATGTTTCCCTACAATTGTAATGGAAATTAGAGTCATGATACAAAAAAATTTCTTGAATGTAAAAGAGTAGAGAGAAATTACATTCCAAATTTTGCCATAGTAATGGGTGTACATGGGAGGCATTTAGTGAGAGAGAAAGGGTTATCCCATAATTAAAATGTAAATAGGGAAGTATGGGGGATGTGAAAAACTGTACCCCAACATTTATAAATTAAAGTAAATTGCATAAATATTTAAATAAAAATGGACAAAAATGAGAAACAATGAAAAACCCTAACTTGGAATTGTGCTTAGAAAGGCTTGAGAAAGACATGATAGAGGCTTCATGGGAGCTTCGGGCTACTTGTGAGGATTATAGGGTGATTAGGGAGAAATTTGGACGATCTTGAAAGGCTTTGTGTTTGGTGAATGTGGGATCTTGTGTGTGTTTATAGAGGAAAGGTGAGGGAATTATTTCTTATTTTCGGTTGTGACACCTCACATTAAACTAATTCAAACCTCAAACCAGCCCATGGATTTTCCCATGGTTTTGGACAAAGGGGAGTGGAAAACAATATTTTATAAGGCCAAAGTCCTATCTTCTTAAAATATTTTGGTTTCATATGTGGAGGTGAGTGACACTCCCAACAAAAACAACTAAAAAAGACAAGATGTTTAATAAGTTTTGAAGGGTCGAATAATGCTTTGTAAAATAAGTCAAACAAACCCAAAATCACATTATTTTAATGTTTAAACAATTTTTTTCTGAACATAAGGCTTATATTATTTCATTACATCACTATTTTATCATTATGAAGTCATAAAACACATTATATATTTAAAAGGTATTTAATTTTTACCCAAAAATTTATCTATCTCAGAAAAATAGGAAAAAATATCTGTTTTATAATATTGACATCCTTATTCCAGAAATAATATTTATTTTGTCTGAATAATTTTTTAAATATGTTAATTTCATCTTTTAAAATAAAAACCAGCATTTATCGAAAATTCATGGGTTTAAGAAAAAATGGCTTTCGAACCATAATAAAAATTACAATTTCATTCATAAAATTATAAAATCATTTATATTTAATAAAAATTAATTTAATAATAATTATAATATTTTATTAAAATATTTAATTAAAATATTATTTAATATAAAAATAAATTAATTCATAAAAATATATTTTGTAGTTGAATATTAACTAAAAACACTATTTGAGCATTAAAAACTATTTACAAGGTAACAAAAATAACATGAAAATATATTAATTATATATAAAAAAATAATGTACATAACCATAGTGCTATGGTCTTGTTACATAATCCCTTATAACTCCCATATAAAACCGAAGAGTAAGGTGTGTGATAGTGATAGACTCTTCGGGTGACTCGGATAACTTTGCTAGGGATGTAATCTCTATCATCTTACACTTCTTTTGTAAGCGGTGCCGCTTGAGCATAATATTTTGAAGTGAGGTTTGGGCTTTGTCAAGATGAAATAACAGTGACGCCACATCTTTTCTATGTTCTGACAAATGGGCTTCGAATAGGGCACCTCTACTGGATGAGTTCATCACTTCCTTTGTGTGAGTAAATTTGATTAGTTAAAGCCCTATATTTATACTAATCTTGTGATAACTGTTTAATGAATATATTAGAAATGGTCACAATTCATAACATAAAACCATAGAATATGACATTTTATATAGAAATTTTACATAATAATACATTTAATTAGATCTAGAGTGATTTCCATTAACGAATTTTTGGGTCGTTACAATCTTCCCCTCTAAAGAAATTTAACCATAAAAATTTACTTTTCCCACACTTAAACAAATACAGGTTACTCTGCTTCGTCACTTCCTATGATTCCCATGTCACTTATCCAAACGTGTGGTTTCACCACAACACCTTGACGAGGGATATTGTCTTATTTTTTAGAGATTTTTTTCTATGGTATATGATCTTCACTGGTTGCTCCTCATAAGAAAGATAATCCTCAAACAATACCACCTTTGAAGAGAGTTCATGTGAAGGGTCCATTTTGTACTTCTATAAAAGGTATACATGAAAGACATCATGTACTTTGGCCATGGTAGTGGGAATTGCAATTCGATAGGAAACAACTCTGACAAGATCAAGAATATCGATGGGGCCGATGTACATTGGACTTAACTCCACTTTATTTCCAAACCTCATGTCTTTCTTCCATAGAGATTTGTGTAGAAATACCTTGTCTCCAACTTTAAACTCAATGTACTGTAGATGGATATATACATTACTCTTTTTTGGCTATGTGATAGCTTGATAAGCTACTGAATTGTTTTCACCTTCTCCACAATTTCATTGACCGTTTCTGGTCCAAGATGTTTATGCTCACTGACCTTATCCCAAGACGCTGATGTTCTGCACCTTTTCCCATAAAGGGCTTCATATGGTGCCATTTGGATGGTCAAGTGGAAACTATTATTATAAGGGAACTCAACAAGAGGAAGATGTAGATCCCATTCTCCATTAATGTCCACTGAGCATTCTGTGAACATGTCCTCAATTGTTTTGATAGTCCACTTAGATTTTCCATCATTTTGAGTATGATAGGACGCACTGATGTTCAGTTTAGTAGTCATAGAATGTTGGAGACTCTTCCAAAACATAGAGGTGAATCATGGATCCTAATCAGACAAAATAAACAGTGGTACTCCATTCAGCCTAACCACTTCTATGATATATATCCGTGACAACTGATCTAATGAAAAATCATCCTGAATTGCAATGAAGTGTGCAGACTTTTTGAGAAGATCCACACCAACCCATATTGCATTGTTTCCTTTGTATGTCTTCGAATGTCCGGTAACAAATTTCATAGTGATGTTCTCACTTTTCTATTTTGGTATGGGAAATAGTTGCATCATATTTTTAGACATATTCCTCTCTGCCTTCAAATACTGACACACTAGGCACGTTAATGTAAATTAAGTGATCTCATTCTTCATATTATCCCACCAATAACTCTCTTTGAGATATTGATATGCCTCTGTGATTCCTGGGTTAATAGAGAAATTTAAACTATGTGCATCATCCAAAAGTTCATTCATCAGCTCCGGGCATGAGGGAACACATATTATTTTCCCAAATCTCACAATTACATCTTTATTAACATTAAACTCCAAGGATTAACCTGTTATGATAGCTTCAACTATTTCCAAAATTAATGCATCATCCTTTTGAGAATCTATTAACATTTACAAAAGTGATGGTTGAGAAATCATTTGTGAAATAATTGTCGATGTTCCCTTCTTTAGGATTCCCATGTCCATCATTATCAAATCTATGAAGATTAGATCCTTTTCAATTCTCATAAATGATAGAATCAGTGGGTCCTTTCTACTTAAGGAATATGGCACCTTGTTCGGTATCCCAGGGTGTTAATCGAATGAGCATTCATTTTCATTGATCAGCTCTAACCATCATTGTTGGTTAATGTTCAACTCTTTCTATGTGAGTATATACTTGAGGATTTTGTGGTCCGTATATAATTCACCCTTCACCCCAAAGAGATAATGATGCCAAATTCTCAACACTAAGATCAATGCAGCCAACTTTAGGTCCTGTGTGGGATAGTTATGTTCATGAACATTTAATTTCCTTGATGCATAGGCAATGAATTTGTCATTTTAATCAATGTAAATCCCATGCTCTTCTTCAAAACATCACAGAATACCACAAAATGTTCTCCACTTGTGGGTAAAATGAGTACAAGTGTAGTGATAAGCCTATTTTTCAACTCCTTGAAGCTTTCTTCGCATTCATCACTCCCTGAAAACTTTAATCCCTTTTGAGTTAGCTTTGTAATTGGGTTGGACAATCGTGATATATTTCTCAGAAATATTCAATAATATCCAGCTAACCCTAAGAATCTACGGATATTTGTTACTGATTTTGGACTTTTCCACCCCTCAATTGAATATATTTTAGAGTGATCCACATATATCCCATTGCTTCTGAT
Source organism: Viscum album (assembly GCA_963277665.1). Lineage (NCBI taxonomy): Eukaryota > Viridiplantae > Streptophyta > Magnoliopsida > Santalales > Viscaceae > Viscum > Viscum album. The sequence continues at coordinate 474,434,525 of OY728147.1, read as the reverse complement.
GATATATCCCAAGAATGAGACCTCCTTCAACCATAATACACACATGCTATACTTTTCATAGATCTTCTCCTTCCATTAGGACTCTAGTATAGTTCTCTGATGCTCCTCATGATGCTCTTTTTGTTTTGTAGTATATCATAATATCATCTATAAATACAAACACAAATTTTCATAGGTAATCTCTAAAGACTCTATTCATCAAGTCCATGAATATTTATAGAACATTAGTGAGTCCTAAAGGCATTACTATGAATCCATAGTTCCCGTATATTTTACAAAAATAAGTCATGGGGATATCTTCCTTCTTCACCCATACATGATAATATCCTGACCACAAATCCCCCTTGGAGATGTATTGTGAACCACACAACTGATTGAACAAGTCATCAATTTTTAGGGGATGATACTTGTTATTTATTGTGATTCTATTGAGCTCACAATAATCGATGAAAAGCAACATTGACCCATACTTCTTCATGACGAAAAATACTAGTACACCCCATGGTGATGCACATGGGCGTATAAACCCTTAATCAAGATTCTCCTGTAGTTGTTTTATCAGCTCATCATGCTCCAAAACAGCCATTATATATGGAGTTTTGGATATTGGCAATGCCTCCGGTATAAGTTGAATTTATAATTCAACATCTCTTCTAGGAGGGAGACCAAGAAATTTCTCGGGAAAAACTTCATCGAATTCCTTCACAATAGGCACGTCTTGAAGGATGCATGCATCTTTGGACTCAATCATATGATCTGGATTCGAGTGCTCATAGGGTCATAATATCCACAATTGAGATGATGGAGCTAATGAATATTCATCTTCCTATATGCACTTTTAATGAATCGGGGGGTCGATTATCCACATGGAGAGTGATTTCCCTCTCACAATAATTTTTGTTGGCTCAATATAAGGAAAGCCAATCCATGCCATGAATTGCATCAAATTTCTCCATATTGTGTATGACATTGTTCGTCGGGATGTTCAATCCACATATTAAGATAGGGAAGGAATTATATTCATGGGATGCAATAATCGCCCCATTTTCCGTACTCACCGACATATTCACTTCCATGATATGTTGTGGGGATGGCATTGTTCTACTAAACATTTGAGATTTAAAAGAATGTGTAGAACTAGAATCCAATAGTACTTTCACTATTCATTAATGAATAACTAGCATACTTAACTCAACTACTTTAACGGGGTTCACTTCAGTAGTAGTGATGGAAAACACTCTCCCTTGCTTCCTTGGAGTTTGTTGGTTAACTCCGAAAACCATTGACTTAGGTCACTGATTTTCAAGATGCTCTAGTTCATTGTAGTTGTAGCAATGTATCATGCATTGAGGTTCTAATAGAGCATTCCTCTCCTCTGTCACAACCACGTGTCCCTCTTGATGATAGTTTTTAGTAGGTTCCATTCTATTCGACACCTAAATCATTTTCTTGAATCCTTCAGGCAATTTCTAGGGTGTATCTTTCTGCACCTTTGAAATGTGTGTTGTTCGATTTTCATAGAACCATTAGATTTATCTATCAGACCACAAGAATTGAATTCCAACATCCACTTATTATCCATATGATACCCCTCAGATATTATGATCTCTATTTCAAACATTAGGGCACATCGCACAATTTACTCATATCTGTCAAAGTAACGGACTTCCAGTTCTTTCTGCAGGCTAGGTTTCAGCCCACCAAAGAAGTGGTAAACCAAGAATTTGGGGGTAACGACAAATTAACCATATTATTCCGTGGGGGAAGGAAGTATATTTCCATCTTAAGTTGGAGGGTGCACAAAAATTATTAATCTAAAAACATCTTCCAGAAATCCTTACATTCCAATGACTCGATCTCTTCCTCAGGTTTCATATTTTTGATCAATGTCCACCATTGATCAACTTCTCCTTCTTTATGATAATCTTCCAAAAGAACCTTCTCTTGGTCTGAACATTGATGGATAGAAAAGATATTTTTAATGTATTCTATCCATTTTTTAATGATTGAGGGAGCATGCTATCCCATTAAAGTATGAGGCATTTGTCTCATGAAGCTCTCGATTGCAACATTCTCTTTCATAGTGGGGAAGAATGTTTCTCATGACACCTTTTTTTATCAAATATTGTGTTAACTGAGAGAGAATCATGAAAAAGTTTGTGATTCCCTCTCCCATCGTATTGGGCATCTCATTTGAACAATCATCACATTGATCTTCACATTGGTTGTTTGCCCGAGTACTCCTATTACCGACCATTGACTAGAATAAAAAGGATGGTAGGGTAACACATAATGGAGAATCCAAGGACAAAACTGATGACATATAAATATCATTTATTTCTTTAACATATTAATCCATATGCTTCAATCAATGATAACCATGATCAAGATTCTAACAAATACTCTTAGAGGCATTTTTTTGTCCCTTAATAATGGTTCATACTAATCTTGTGTATTTTCCAAAGCCTATCCCCCGGTATTGTCGTATCCAATAGTGTAGCATAAACCATTTTTGTGCACTTGTTATCGTTCTAGTGTAGCTCTAATCATTTTTTTTCGTGTTTTACCCCTACGATACATTTGTGCCAGACCCACCTCTACGTGCTTATATCCAGCCAAGGATGTACTGGCATGATAAACAACTTAATAAATACCCACAAAAATATAATGATGTTTTTATTATACATAGTCTTGTCTCTATGTATTTACTAGGGTTTTTAATCCTAATCCCAAAAATAACTAAACATATCCTCTGATACCAACTTTGAAAACCCTGAACTTTTATTACATAATTAAAAATAATTTTTAAAATAAACATCACTTGATACAAAATAGTATAATTGGGGATTAGTATCATTAAATAACATCTTAAAAAATATAATACAACATCTTTATTTGAAATCATCTTTTACATGTCCACTAAATCCCCTCGTACTTATCATTTCAACGGATAACCTGAGCACATGCATAAGAAAAGGATGAGCTATAAATCCTAGAAAGGAAATAATCATGGAATAAAAGGAAGAATACAATACATTTTAGACAAAAGGAATATCAATAGTGCAAAAGAGAAGCATAAAAATAAAGTCATGATAAATAATGATAATCATAACATGGAAATGTGGCAACAACACTTAACGTGGAATTAGCATGAGCCAAGGCTCATTGAATATGGAGCCTGAGTAAATCCCCATTATGCATAAAGCATGTGTAAATAATCATTGTACTTGAATTAGCATGAGTAAACAACCTTTTCACATGATGTATCATGCAACTATAATTTACCCAATGCATTTGAGCGCTATAAGGCCGCACCCTTCTTAAACATTTCATTTCATGCATATGTGCGCCACATGGATCATATAACATGGATTCATATAAAATCATAATTTATTCCATGATAAAAGATTTTGAAGTACATACATGAAACAATTTACACAATAAGTAAATGTGTAGAACAATGAATATCCTTGATAGAGAAATGGGCATGGAATTGACTACAAAATGAGTTTGTCTTGGAAAAATGGTGCAATTTTGGGAGCGTAACAGTGTGACGTAGGTATTCATAAAAATATTTGATTAGAGTGAAATGGGTGTATAATCATATGTACACGAAATGGATAGTAATGGGTTAATATATATACATTTCCCAACATTTTTAATAGAATTTATATTCATGATACAAAATAATTTCTTGAATGTCGAAGAGGAGAGAGAAATTCCTTTTAGAATGTCGGTATAGTAACAGTTGTACATGGGAGTAATTTAGTGAGATAGAAAGTGGTCTCCCATAATTAAAACATAATGTGGTAGGTATGGGGGTGGTGTTTAACCATACCCCATTAATTATAATTGAAATTAAAAGGAATAACAATTTAAAGAACAATGGCCAAAATGAGAATGGAAGAAAAACCCTTACAAAAAAGTGTACTTATAAAGGCTTGAGAGAGGCTTGATAGAGAGTTCTTTGGAGCTTGGGGAACCATTGAAGGATGATAGTGGGAGTATATCAATGTTTGGAAGATCTAAAATGGCTTTGAGTGAGGGTAATGTGGGAGAATTGGTGGGTGTATATATGAAAGTTGTGAAAATTCATTATTATTTAGGGTTGGGATGCCTCACATTATACTAATTCAAATCACAAAGCAGCCCAAAGTTTTTGAAACATCCCAAGTAAGTAATGAATAATAGATAATTTTATTTATGTCTATTAGTGAATTAGATAATGTTTTAAAGGCTTAAAATGATAATAAATCCTATCTTAAGCATGGAATACACTAATATTTTTAAAAGATTATTTTACTGCCTTTTGATGGAATTTCTTTTAAATATATATTTTGACAATTTTATAAGCTATGTTTGTCAAAATAAACTTATTCTTTATGATTGTGAAATCAAAATTTACTTTGTGTGAATTTTTGGTATTTTTCCGATAAAGTTCATTTTCTAATGAATTGTGAAAAAATGATGTATTTTAATTCAAAACCTCTTTTTAATCTGATTTATTTATATTATTATATTACCTTTTTAATTGGTTTTGAAGTTAAATTAGTATATATTTTTCCCATTTAATCAAATGGTGGTCATTGGAATCAATTGCACTATGAAATTGGACTTAAAGTAGTTTCAATCTTTTGATACTTATTGTTTCATAAAAACACGCTATTTTCTCTGACAGCGGTAATTGCTTTTTAAATTAATTAATGCAACTTATATGTTTTGAATTTTTTAAAATAGAAATCATTTTTTAATTCAGAATATCAAATATAGAGTAGGGTGATGTTTTGGTATTTTTCTGAAAAACATCAATTTTTGATGAATACTGAAACCACTAAGTGGTAGTTAAAGAAACTGATTTTTCGTTTGAATGAAACTTTACCACATCTGTGATTTGATTTTCAAAAATCTGACACACATGGTTGTCATTAAGAAGTAATATGTGGTTCAATAAGATTAAAATAATTTTTTGGTGAATAGTATCTTTTAAGTTCTTAATCGCGATTAGAGGTAATTAGTGTAGTTTAAGGTAAAAATAATGTTTTAATAATATGAGTTGAGCTTGAAACATGTCCTACCCTCATTGGATGTGTCATGGACGACAAATACAATCCATGGGTCAACTTGGGGACCTCATGGAGCCTTTTTGGTAGGAAAATTACATTAATATCTTTTTATTTAATGTTAAAGTAAAAATGACACAACTATGAGTTATTTTACTAAACCAATTTTTAACTGGGATTATAAAATTTAGATTTTTGACTATAAATATTTATTATAAAGCTAAAAATATTAACTACATGATGATAATTTTTTTATAATTTTTAGACATTATATAAATTAAATTATTTCTTACATCATGATGATGCAGCGATTACCTCATTAATAAAAGATTTAAATAAAATGAAAATATAATGTAAAATCTATGACCTACACATGTCCAAGACATATTGGATGGGTTTATTTCCAACCCTTATCACCATACCCTCGAATTATATCAACGTGGGACCTTTTGAATCCAAAAAACTTTTTAAAATAAAGTACCATTTCTTTAGTTTCGAAAAGTGCCCCTAATCTCCTCTTATAAAAGGCCCCCACTTCTACCTCCTGAACCACACTTCCAAACAATGTGACTCAGCCAACCCCTACCCATATTTCTCTCCACTTCCCTATATTACTCCTTGAAGCATCACTTTGGGCAGAAGTCTTCCCAAGGATGCCTTTGAGCTCAAACCAAAGGGAGTTACCCGATTTTAAGGTAGTGTCTTCACTTGAGTCCTTTTGTTTTATTTTTCTTCTCCAACCACCTAAACTCTTTTTATTCACTTCTTTTGTAACAACTCCAGTATCTTCAATATACTATGATTTTGTTATAAGAAGGATTCGAGCTACACTTACACACACATACATCTACTGGTTAAAGAACATACTGTTTCCGTGGATGGCGAATTTCGGCCTCCCGAAACGATGATTGTTCAACATTATTTTAACACCTTCAAAGGTGGCCATTAAGATGAAACAATATTTATATATGATATATAATTTGTTTATGGTTTCTTTAAGCTTCTATATTTTTCATTTTGATCATACCTTTATGGTTCCCATTATGGGTAAACGCGATATCTTCATTTAAGGAAGTGCGGACTACTGCCCCCTCAAAGTGATTTGATTCGTTAAATACCATATGTGGGACGTATAAAAGATGGAGTTATGATATTATATATTATACTACACTGGAATTATAATATACCTTTATATTATTATGATTCCATTCTATAAAATACTAAATTGAAATGAAAGTAGCGTTCATGCGTACGTACGGCTTACCGTCTCCATGAACGGTGCATTTCATTTCTTAACTCTAAATGATTATGAAATAATATAAATGCATGAATGTACTGGATATATATGACATATATTATATCTACATCATGAATACCATTCTGGATATAATGGATACATGAACAACTTGTAATTATAAATGGCTTATTTTTTACTCAAGTACCAATGATCGTTAAAACGACCGTTATTAACTTAAATAATTACATAGTGTTCATGACATGGCAATAAGTGATATAAAAGGAATAATGAACTTGAAAAATGTTCTTAAACAAGTATAAATTAACTCATGTTTATTATTTTGGATATTAAAGAACTATCGAGTCAAGTTGGACCCAAGGTATGAGACTTCGTCTCAATCTCCTTTCATTGAGGCATATTTTGTTATATACACAACTTTATTTTATACGGTGTATAAACCCCTTTGACTTTTTCGATTATTCAAAATGAATATTTTTTATACGAAGCATTTACTAAATGACAAAAGGGGATATTTTTTTTGTCGTACGTGTGCGGCGACAACGACTTCTCCACCACCGTGACCATTATTTGAGTTTCGGCTTCCTCTATTAGCCATACATTCTTTTTAAAAGAAAAATATATACCATTTTTTACTTTTATTTAATTTTGGTATTGAAAATGGTTTTCATAATGTCTTTATATCAATGTTTTGTATTGATATCTTGTGATTGAAAGGTGGAAATGTTATGTTTCCTTTATGTATGTTTTATGTGATACGATTATGTTGAGATTCTTGGGCATTATTATGAAGACGAGTGGTTCCGTGATAAACTAAGGGCAGGTGAGCCTGATATAGCTCTCCAATGCATTGGGTAACGCAAAGGAGTGAAACTTTATGGTTTCTCCGAAGCGATTTTGGGAATATATTGTGATGGGTATTCCAAACGTAACCAAGAGGGTTACTCTCTACGTACGAATGTTATGAATGCCTCAAGTTACCTTTATGTCTTATGATTTCTATGATTTATTCATGATTTAATGATGTATGTTAATGTGCATATGTTTTATGGGTAAAGTATGATGTCATTCTTATGTATATATGAACTCATGTTTCCTTTCCATATTTTTATAACTCATACTGAGCATTTTATGCTCATCCCAAGTTTTTTGAAATGTTTTTCTCAAGTGAAGGGAAAGGTACATGATATGATGATAGTGGCAAGGAAGTGTCAAGACGGAATCCATGTTTTATTTTAAATATGTTTCCATTGATGGGAAAAAATGAATAATATATTTATGTAACCACTTTGTTTATATGTGGAATGTAATGCATGTTTTATGATCTAATTCTCTAAAACTATAAACCTGAAAAATCCTCAAGGTGTAATCTTGTAATAACTCAATATTAAGTAAGGTTTAAGGCTGGGGCCTTATAGTTCGTGTCAAAGGTCGGTTTAGATAACTTTAGGAGTTATAATCCCATTAAATGATTATCCAATAATAATTTTTTATGGTCAAATTGAAATGATATAGCATTTGAAGATTACCATGTTGCTTCATCTAAGACATGTTTGTTCAGAATGGTTTTCCGCAGAGGAAACAGGGAAGCAGTGCTAGGAAGGCATACAGAAGAAAATAACCTTCCGAATCAGCATCCTGAGATGGTCGGAATGGGAACTAAACAGTTTGTTGCAGTAATGGCGTAGTTGACTCCAGCAATAAATGGTGGTGGTATCCATGCATGAGATCATCCAGATCAACCGCAGAGGAACATGTTAGTGGTGGAACATTTCCTTAGGCAACGTCCCCAATCATTCAGAGGATCATCTGACCCTGTGCTAGATGAAGGGTGGATTAAAGTACTAGAGAATATTTTTGATGTCAGGGGGTGTTCAGACAATCAAAAGGTTAGTCTTTCTATTTACCATTTGGAGGGTGAAGCAGATCAGTGGTGGTCTATGGTTAAAAATATCAGGGACGCTGATGAGATTGATGCTCTTGACTGGGATGAATTTAAAGGTATGTTTCTTGAGAAGTATTTTCCTAAGGCTCTTCGACATAGGATGGAAAATCAATTCTTGGAATTGAGGAAAGGGGAAGACTTAGTGGCTGCCTATGAAGAAAGGTTCACTCGATTGGCAAGGTATGTGCCAAATTTTATCTGAGACCTTGATAGTAAAATCATTCATTTTTACTCAGGAATAAAGCCAAAATATCAAAGGGCATTATCTTCTCGTGAGTTTAAAAGTTATGAAAAGCATTTTCGATGTGCTGAGAAGGTGGAAATGGAGTTTACTGATGATCAAGTGTTCTATAACAATCAGCAGAAGAAGAGACCGAGGTGGCAGGAGAAATGAAATAATTCTTCAAAAAGGTCTGATGGTAAGAAAATTAATTTTCCAGTTTGTGATAAATGTGACAAAAGGAATGCTGGGGAATGTCTTCTGAATTCTGGAAAGTTCTACTGATGTGGTAAGATGGGACATAAGGCTTGTGATTTCACTGAAAAAGATCAAGGTGAAGGTAAGACCAAATTTGATTTACAGTTAGTGAAATATTTTAATTTCAATGAGATGGGTCACTATGCAAATGAGTGTCTGATAAAGAGCTTGAGTGATGGGAAGCAGTTAGACTACAAGCAGAAAGGGGTGGTGAAATCCTTTACAACCACTTCAGCAGATGTCGTGCCATCAAATGATGTTGTATCAGGTACTTTGTTTGTTTTTTCAGATTATGCAAGTGTGTTGTTTGATTCGGGGTCTACACATTCTTTCATCTCTGAAAACTTTTCTAGTAAAATGGGAATACCATCTCAAGAAATGACTCCTGAACTTTTGGTAAAAACACCTGGGGGAAATGTTGAGGCAAAAAGAATTTATAAGAATCTTCCTACCCTTATCTGTGGAAAGAACCTACTTGCAAACCTTATTGTTCTACCTCTAGTTGATTTTGATGTTATCCTAGGTATGGATTGTCTCTCTATTTACCAAGCTAAGATTGACTATAGAGATAAAGAAGTTTTTTTCAAAAAGACATTCAGTTTTTGTACATGAATGAACCCTTACTATTGATAACATATCAAGAGGCTGAGAAACTTGTAAAAGATGGAAATGAATGTTACCTTGCACACATCGTTGAAAATAAAGGAACTGTTCAGATTAATGATGTGCCAGTGGTAAATGAGTATCCTGATGTAATTCCTGATGAGTTTCCTGGAATAATACCAGATCAGTATGTTGAGTTTACTATTGACATAGTTCCTGATGCTAAGCCAATATCAAAACCCCCTTATCCAATGGCTCAAATTGAACTTTTAGAGTTGAAGGAGAAATTGCACGATTTATAAGAGAAAGTATTCATTCGACCTAGCATGTCACCATGGAGTGCTCCTGTTTTATTTGTTAAAAAAGAAAGATGGTTCTATGAGACTTTGCATTGATTATAGAGCCTTGAATAACATAACTGTTAAGAACAAATATCCATTGCCTCGTATCGATGATTTGTTTGATTAGCTCCAGGGATCTCAGTATTTTTCAAAGATTGACTTGAGATCGGGGTACCATCAGCTGAAGGTAAAGGAATCAGATGTTCTGAAGACCGCGTTTCGTACATGATATGGCCATTATGAATTTGTAGTAATTTCTTTTGGGCTAACCAATACACCTACTATATTCATGGATTTAATGAATAGAATTTTCCATGAGTTCTTGGATAAGATTGTGGTGGTTTTCATTGATGATATTTTAGTGTTTTATAAATGTAAAGAGGAGAATGAAAGACATTTAAGGGTTATTTTTCAAACCTTAAAGGAAAAGAAATTGTATGGGAAATTCATAAAGTGTGAGTTTTGGTTGCAACAAATTTCTTTCCTTGGTCACATTGTTTCTTAATATGGGATAACTCTTGATCCTGCAAAAACAAAGGTGTTGAAGAATGTCCAAGACCCAAAAATGTAACAGAGATTCATAGTTTCCTTGGTTTGGAAGCCTATTTCCGAAGGTTTGTTAGAAAATTTTCCCGGTTATCTAGTCCACTGACTAAGCTAACTTGGAAGGGTGTTAAGTTTATCTGGACAAAATAATGTGATGATTGTTTTCAGGAATTGAAAAAAAGATTGGTGAATTCTCCAGTTTTATCACTTCCTTCCAGGATTGGTGAGTTTGTTATATACATTGATGGTTCATTGAAAGGACTCGGTTGTGTCCTAATGCAGAATGATCTGGTAATTGCATATGCTTCACTACAGTTGAAAACTAATGAGGTAAATTACCCTACACAGGATTTGGAATTAGCTGCTGTTGTTTTCGCTTTAAAAATTTGGAGGCATTATTTGTATGGAGTAATGTGTGAAATATATACTAATCAAAAAAGTTTAAAGTATATATTCACTAAGAAAGAATTGAACATGAGACAAAGGAGATGGATAGAATTAATCATAGAATATGATTTTACAATTCATTACCATCCGGGAAAAACAAATAAAGTGGCTGATGATTTGAGTCGAAAAAGTAATGCTTCATTAGCAATGTTGCATTTTGAACGTGATCATTTGGTTAAGGATTTGATGGACATTGGAATAGAAGTTGTTGGTGCAGGATGTTCTTCTGTTTTGTTTCAGGTATCAGTTAAATCTTCTCTATCAGATAGAATCAAGAAAGAAAAGAAGCAAGATTGTGAGTTGCAGGAAAAGGTAGAGCTGGTTCAGAATGGTAAGTTGCATTAATTCAACATTGATAGTGATTGTGTTTTGAGATTTGGGAAGAGATTTTTTGTGCCTTGTGAATCACAGTTGAAGAGAGAGTTGTTATGTGAGGCTCATAGTTCTCCGTTTTCAGTTTATCCTCGAAGTACTAAGATGTACAGAGATCTGGGGGAGTATTACTAGTGGGATGGAATGAAAATAGATATTGCTGATTTTACTGTGAAGTGTTTGACTTGTCAACAGGTTAAATCAGAGCAGCAGTTACCGAAAGGGATGATTCAGCCTTTACTAGTTCCAGAGTGGAAATGGGAAAATATATCCATTGACTTTGTTGTGGGAATACCGAAGACATCTCGATGTAATAATGCAATTTGGGTTATTGTTGATCGCTTGACTAAATCTTCTCATTTCCTTGCTATACGAGATGCTTTATCTCTAGATCTACTTTCCCGTTTGTATCTTAAATAGATAGCCAGGTTACATGGAGTTCCTCTCTCCATTGTATCTGATCGTGATCCCAGGTTTACTTCTAACTTTTGGAAGGGCCTTCAGAAGTCGTTGGGTACTGAATTAAATATTAGTACAGCATTTCATCCTCAATCAGATGGGCAGTCAGAACGAACAATTAAGACATTGAAGGACATGCTACGTTCTTGCTCTATGGATTATCAAGGAAGTTGGGACCAAAATCTTTCTTTGGTTGAATTTTCATATAATAACAGTTTTCATTCCAGTGTACAGATGGCACAATTTGAGACGTTATATGGGAAGCGGTGTCGAACTCCAGCTTTCTTGGATGAAGTGGGTGAAAGGATGTTGATGGGACCAGAATTGGTAGAAAAGTTTGCAGAAAACGTTCAGCTGATACAGAAACACATGAGAACAGCTCAGAGTAGGAAAAAGAGTAATGCAGACAATAGTAGGAAGGATCTATCTTTTGAGGTAGGTGATCATGTTTTTCAAAAAGTCTCACCATGGAAAAGTGTGATGCGATTTGGTAAGAATTGAAAGCTGAGTCCAGGATTAATTGGACCATATGAAATTCTGGAGAGAGTTGGATCAGTTGCTTACAGAGTGGCTTTACCTCTGAGTTTATCTTAGGTAAACAATGTTTTTCATGTTTTGATTATGAGAAAGTATATGCCAGATCCATCTCATGTTTTGAGTCCAGAGGTAGTTCAGCTGGAAGAGAACCTATCATATGAGGAACAACCATTCCAGATACTTGACCACAAGGAGCAAGTGTTACGGAATAAGGTGATTAATCAGGTGAAGGTTTTTGGAAAAACCACATGATGTAAGAGGCAACATGGGAATCTGAAAATGCAATGAGGGATAAGTACCACCATTTATTCGATAAGTAAAATAAATTTCGGGGATGCAATTTTCTAAAGGGGGAAGGATGTAACATCCCAAGTAAGTAATGAATAATAAATATTTTTGTCTATGTCTATTAGTGAATTAGATATTTTTTAGAGGCTTAAAATGATAATAAATCCTATCTTTAGCATGTAATACACTAATATTTTTAAAAGATTATTTTACTGCCTTTTGATGGAATTTTTTTTATATATATCTTTTCACAATTTTATAATCTATTTTTGTCAAAATAAACTTATTCTTTATGATTGGGACATCAAAATTTACTTCGTGTGAATTTTTGGTATTTTTCCGATAAAGTTCATTTTTTAATGATTAGTGAAAAATGTTGTATTTTAATTCAAAACCTCTTTTTAATCTAATTTATTTATATTATTATATTATCTTTTGAATTGGTTTTGAAAAGAAATTAGAATATATTTTTACCATTTAATCCAATGGTGGTCATTGGAATCAATTTAACTTTGAAATTGGACTTAAACTAGTTTCAATCTTTTGATACTTATTGATTCATAAAAACACGCTATTTGCTCTGACAGCAGAAATTATTTATTAAATTAGTTAATGAAACTTATATGTTATTAATTTTTTAAAATAGATAACATTTTTGAATTCATAATATCAAATATAGCTTAGGGTGATGTTTTGGTTTTTTTTTTGAAAAACATCAATTTCTAATGAATAGTGAAACCACTGAGTTGTAGTTCAAGAAACTGATTTTTCGTTTGAATGAAACTTTGAAACTTCTGTGAGTTGATTTTCAAATATCCGACATACATGGTTGTCATTAAGAAGTAATATTTGGTTCAATGAGATTAAAATAATTTTTTGGTGAATAGTAACTTTTAAGTTCTTAATCGCGATTAGAGGTAATTAGTGTAGTTTAAGGTAGAAATAATGTTTTAATAATATTAGATGAGCTTGACACATGTCCTACCCTCATTGGATGTGTCATGGCCGACCAAAAAAATCCATGGGTCAACTTGGGGACCCCATGGAGCCACTTTTATAGGAAAATGACATTAATATCTTTTTATTTAATGTTAAAGTAAAAATGACACAAACATGAGTTGTTTTACTAAACCAATTTTTAACTGGGGTTATACAAGTTAGATTTTTGACTATAAATATTCCATAGAAATCTAAAAAGATTTCCTACATCATGATATTTTTTTACTATTTTTAGACATTAAATAAATTAAACTGTTTATGAAATCATGATGATGCATCGATTAACTCATTAATAAAAGAATTTAAATAAAATGAAAAGATAATGTAAAATCTATGACCTACACATGTCCAAAAACTATTGGATGGGTGGATTTCGAACCCCTATCACCTTACCCTCGATTTATATCAATGTGGGACCTTTTGAATCCGAATTTATTTTTAAAATAAAGTAACATTTCTTTACTTTCCAAGAGTGCCCCTCCTCTCCTCTTATAAAAGGCCCCCACCTCTACCTCCATACCCACACTTCCAAAGCCTTTTGCTCAGCTAAACCCTGCCCATTTTGTCTCTCCACTTCCCTCTCTTACTCCTTGATGCATAACATTGGGAAAAAGTATTCCCAAGGAAGCCTTTGAGCTCAAACCAAAGAGAGTTACCTGATTTTAAGGTAGTGTCTTCACTTGAGTCCTTTTGTTTTATTTTTCTCCTCCAACCCCGTAACTCTTTTTATTCATATTATTTGTAACAAATCCAGTATCTTCAATATACTATGATTTTGTTATAAGAAGGATTCGAGCTACACTTACACACACCTACATCTAATGGTTAAAGAACATACTGTTTCCGTGGACGACAAATTTCGGCCTCCCGAAACGATGATTGTTCAACATTCTTTTAACACATTCAATGGTGGCCATTAAGATGACACTATATTTATATATGATATATAATATTTTCATATTTTCCTTAAGCTTCTGTATTTTTCATTTTGGTCATACCTTTATTGTTCCAATTATGGGTGAACGCGATATCTTCATTTAAGGAAGTGCGGACTACCGCCCCCTCAAAGTGATTTGATTCGTTAAATAACATATGTGGGACGTATAAAAGATAGAGTTATGATATTATATATGATATTACACTGGAATTATAATATACCTTTATATCATTATGATTCAATTCTATGAAACACGAAATAGAAATGAAAGGAGCATTCATGCGTACGTACTGCTTACCGTCTCCATGAACGGTGCATTTCATTTCTTACCTATAAATGATTATGAAATATTATAAATGCATTCATGTACTAGATATATATGACATATATGATATCTACATCATTAATACCATTCTGGATATACTGGATACATGAATAACTTGTAATTATAAAGGGCTTATTTTTGACTCAAGTACCAATGATCGTTAAAACGACCGTTATTAACTTAAATAATTACATAGTGTTCATGACATGGAAATAAGTGATATAAAATGAATAAAGAACTTGAAAAAGGTTGTTCAACAAGTATAAATTAACTCATGTTTTTTATTCAGGAGATTAAAGAATGATCAAGTCAAGTCTGACCCGAGGTATGGGACTTCGTCTCAATCTCCTTTCATTGAGGCATATTTTGTTTTATACACAACTTTCTTTTATACAGTGTATAAACCCCTTTGACTTTTATGTTTATTCAAAAGGAATATTTTTTATACGAAGAGTTTACTAAACAACAAAAGGTAATGTTTTTTTGTCGTATGTGTGCGGCGACAACGACATCTCTGCCACCGTGACCATTATTTGAGTTTCGGCTTCCTCTACAATCCATACCTTCTTTTTAAAAGAAAAATAAATACCATTTTTTACTTTTCTTTAATTTTTGGTATTGAAAATGGTTTTCATAATGTCTTTATATCAATGTTTTGTATTTTTATCTTTTTATTTAATGGTGGAAATGTTATGTTTCATTTATGTATGTATTATGTGATACGATTATGTTGAGGTTTTTGGGAATTATTATGAAGACGGGTGGTTCCGTGATAAACTAAGGGCGGGTGAGCCCGATATAGCTCTTCAATGCATTGGGTAACGCGACGGAGTGAAACGTTAAGGTTTCTCCGAAGGGATTTAGGGAATATACTGTGATGGGTATTCCAAACGTTGCCAAGAGGGTTACTCCCTACGTAAAAATGTTATGAATGCCTCATGTTACATTTATGTCTTATGATTTCTATGATTTATTCATGATTTGATGAGGTATGTTAAAGTGCTTATGTTTTATGCGTAAAGTATGATTTTATTCTTATGTATATATGAACTCATGTTTTCTTTTCCATATTTTTATAACCCATACTGAGCTTTTTATGCTCATCCCATGTTTTTTGAAATGTTTTTCACAGGTCAAGGGAAAGGTACATGATATGATGATAGTGTCAAGGAAGTTTCAAGATGGAATCCATGTTTTATTTTAAATAAGTTTCCATTTATGGGAAAAAATGAATACTATCTTTATGTAACCACATTGTTTATATGTGGAATGTAATGCAAGTTTTATGATCTAATTCTCTAAAACTCTAAACCCGAAAAGTTTATCAAGGTGTAATCTTGTAATAACTCATGATTAAGTATGGTTTAAGGCTGGGGCCTTATAGTTTTTGACCATGGTTTTTGCAAAAGGAGTGTGTAAAAAAATATTTTAAAATTCCAAAGTATGAACTTCTTAAAATTATGGGGTTACTTATGTGGAGTTGAGTCACCCTCACAAAAAAAACAATTTAAAAGGGCAAGATGTTTAATAAGACTTTCAGGGTCCATTAATGATATGTAAAATAAGTAAAACAAACCCAAAATCACATTAAGATAATATTATGACATATAGTAGAAGAATATAAGGCTTATCATATTTTATTACATTACTATTGGTTGATCATGATGTCATAAAACATAGTATATATTTAAACAATATTTAATTTTTACCCAAACATTTAACTGTCTCAGAAATTTTTTAAAAATTCACCATTTGAAAATTTTGACTTCTTAATTCTAGAAATAATATCAATTTTATCTAAATAATTTTATAAATATGTTAAATTACTCTTTAAAATTAAAAACTGACATTTATAAAAAATTCATGGGTTTTGACAAAAATGGATTTCGAACCATAATAAAAATTACAATTTCATTCATAAAATTATAAAATCATTTATATTTATTAAAAATTTATTTAGTAATAATAATAATATTTTATTAAAATATTATTAAATAAAAAAATCCATTAATTTATCAAAATTTATTTCTTATTAAAATATTAACTAAAAACACTATTTGAGCTTTAAAAACTATTTACAAGGTTAAAAAATAACGTTAAAGTATATTCATAATAATATACAAAAATAATTTTTATAATCATAGTGTTATGGTATTGTAACATATCCCCTTATAACACACGCATACCACTAAAGATTATGGTGTGTGATGGTGATAGGCTCTTGGGGTGACTCAGATAACATTTCTCGGGTGGTAATCTCTATGAACTTCCACTTACCTTGTAGGTAGTCTCGCTTAAGCTTAACCTGTTGAAGCTCATCTTGGGCTTGGTCAAGAGGGAAGCCAAAGGACGCCACCACTTTTCCGAGATCCGACAAATGTGATTCGAATGGGGTACGTCTGCTTGATGAAGCCTTAACTTCCTTTGTTTGAGTAAATTTGATTCGTTAAATTCAAATATTTATACTAATCATGTGATCACTGTTTAATGAAAATATTAGAAACGTTCACAATTCATAACATAAAATCAATGAATTTGACATTATATATAAACATTTTACATAAACATAAATTTAATTATATCAATATGGATTTCTGTTAATGAATGTTTGGGTCGTTACAGGATACCTAGTGTTAGTAGTGGAAGCAGGTAGTCCAAGAAAAGTGAATTATAGTTGAGTCTAAGACTAAGTAATTCCCATAGTGTCCTTGTGAGATATATTATATTCATTAATTTTTAAGATTCTATATTTTATTCCACCTCGTCATTTTTGGAAAGTAACACCCTGGGGATTCTGAGCCCTAGGGCCTATTTTCCCCAACATTCTGGTGACATGATTGACAGATGGATACCCCTTATGGACCAACTCTCTTCTCTTGTTAGTTACTTGTACTAGTAGGAATATCAATTACTTTTTCCCATATCTATATGTAGTGGTATATAATGGGTTGTGTTTAATCACATACTCAAATTTTGGATACAATTACAATCAGAGTACTAAAGGTGTTACATGTTTAGTCGGTGATGTCTTGTGTATCCATACTTAATGTATGTGATGTAGTGGATTATGGTATAACTACTGAGGTATAATTCTCATTATGTGATCTATGGTGGCTCATGGAATGTAACTGGTTACTTTTGATACATTAACTTAGGGTTATTGTTGCATTAGGTATGTGATTTCGTGATTCACCCAAGTGTCTGTGAGCAATCATTTTTTGAGAGAGATGTTATTAACTTGTGACATTTGGGAAAACTAGAAAAAAAGTTGGGAAGTGTTATAGTGTTACCCTTAATATTATTTATTATATTTTATACTCTTTTATGTGCTACATGGTGAGAGTATACAAGTTGTGGAAGAGAACATTGTATACATGTTTAGAAGATGAGTTAGATTCACTTATTGTTCACTACTATTTTGTATGCTTTCAAAACATTTTCATGACAGGATCTATTGTGGATCCTACATATTATACTATAAGGGTCGTAGCATATTTAAATTCTTCTGCTACTTGTCTCCAACATTTCTATTTTAGTATTCTTCCATTACATTAAATAGGTGTTATTGGGTTTTTAATTATATTGTAGTCTGAGTAGTAGTTAGTTTGTGTCTGTCTTATTTTTCACTTCTTTCCTGTGTTCTATTCGAGTGTAGTGCCTCCAATTTATGGGTATGTTATACTTTCAGTGCTAGTCACAATCATGGGGCCTACAAGAGATAGGAATCCAGGGACATTATCTCTCTTCTCACATTGTTTTCCTTGGAGTGGAACACTTGGGGCAGAGGGGGTCTTGACACAAACCTAGATTCTTCAAGATCCCTTAATTGAATAAAGCTCGAAATAAATGTGTGAGAAACAATTATCAGAGTGTAAAACCACATAATCATATAAAATTTAATATATTATTCCTAATTTATGATTCTTACTTTTAAATTAATTACACCATTGGATTATCCTTTGATAAATCCCCAGACAAATCCATATAAGTATCACTTGGGATCTCACCGTTTTTTTCATCATATAATCTGAATTTGGAAAATACCATTCCATGGATACCAACAATAGAAACACAGGCATAAAATATACTTATATTTCGTCAATGTAGATTATTAAGTAGTATATATAAATATTATAAGCCTGTAGACCCTAATAGTTTAGAGTCTCTTAAATCATGAAGAAATAGTAATCTATCATTCATAATGCTCTCATATTTTCCCCCTTTTATCTTACACCTTATTTCAATGACATTTAATCATTATTCATCACATGGGTATAGGAAGAATAAGATTGGTTGAGCTCAATTGCTCAGTATGGATAAATAATGGTGATACGTAAGAATAACAGTATTATAAAGGTATAAGAATTTGAGAATAGAAAATTAAAATCATACCCTACATATAAAGAACATAATAAAAGGTCACAGAATAAATATTTTAAGCATATATGATATGGATTATTGTTATTTAATTGAGAATAAATCATGGAATCCTGACAAAGAAACATAAATTATATTTCTGGCATTAATTTCTTCTAATATAATTTTGAACATGTATAAATATTAATAGGTTTATCCATTTAAGTAAAGTCATGAAATCCAAACCTCATATAAACATATAAATATACAACCAGGTCCCATATAACATTGTGAACTTGTCATAGGGATTACACATAAAACATATTACCTATAAGTAAATTACCATTTACAATACATTTTTGGGAACTTCACGGGAACAAAATCTATTCGGTGGGACACACCAACAACCCTATTCGATGTCCTTTTACTATGAGGTAACAGGGTTCCCCATATCCCCATAGTTGATCAGGTTCCCCATCATCCCATAGTAGATTGGGATTACCAATCATCCCATAGTGGATTACGTTTACCTATTATCCACAGTTGATTATAGAAGTCTTTATGACTTCCATATTTAACTCATGTTTTATAAATCGTTACTCAATTAAATTGACGGAGATATTGGTTCCACAAATTACACAAATAAAATTAATAAATATTCATCATATCATTACATATATAAAAACATGGGTTTCATAAAAATTGAACCATAACAAATGAAATTAAATGGGTATCATAAAAATTTTATCATATCATTACCTATAGAGATGATATAGTTCTCAAATTCTAATAATCAATGAATAAGATGAGAAAATAAAAATGATTTTAAATCAATATCCCTAAGAAAAAAATGATTGATTAAAATAAATCAATAAAAATATACACTAATTAATAATTAATATGAATGGTATACATTGATCATATACCAAATAATGAATAAACAATAATTGATAATTTCATCATTAATTGAGAAGAATTTTGAAATAAGGAATGAATCATTACCTTTGTAAAATATCCTTTTATTGAAAATAATTTTAATAAATCCATTTAAAATATTATGTTCTTATAATTAATGTTTTACAATTTCATTTAAAACGTTTCATTAGGAAAGTATATTTTCTTATTTGAATATATCTTATTAAAACCATAGAAAATTTTTAATCCATTTTCTTTTAAATATATTTGAAAAATTGTAATGAATGTATGAATATATTTTGAACAAGATTTATATGAAATAATTTTGAATATTCATAATGAATTCATGAAATTAAATTTTAAAAATTATTCTTAAAAAATAAATTGAAATAATAAAAAGTGGTCTTGAAATAATTTTGAAAAACATTTTCCAAAATATGTATAAGAAAAAATTAATGTCAAAATTTTCAATGTCCTTTTCATTGATAACATAAATTTGAATCATTCTTGGAATGAATTGAAATTATTTTTTAATACGTATTAATGATAAAAATTATTTTAAAACATTTTCCATGGAAGAACACATTAAAAAAATTATTCAAATTATATTAGTTAAAAAGATGTCTACAAAAATGTATACTATTGATCATGAAAATGGATCTTCAAATAAACGATGATCATAATTGTGGGTAAATTTATAGAGGATGAACATTTTTTTTCACAGTAATACTTTTATAATAATTACTTTATCATAAAAAACATTAATATTCCGTTACAAAAAATTACTTAATAGGTAAAACCTGTGAAATTAATTTCTAAAAATAAATGTAAAAGTATTTGTAATGATTTTTAGAAACCATGGTATAGGAAAAACACGTATTTATAAACAAAATGATAAATAAAGTTTTTTTTTAAAATCAAAATTACTAGTTTTCTTTTAAACAAAATTATATAAATATCAAAATGTTACATAATGATATCACGAATAAATATAGGAGATGGAAATTCATTCTATTTCATGAGATATGGATCATAAAATATTGTCATTTAAAGAATGATAAATAAAAATCCCCATAAATGATTATATTTTGGTAATAGATTGTTAACATATTAGTATATTTGAATTATAATAACCCTTGAATGAACAACATGATCTGCATCCAAAAATATAATGAAAAATGATATTCAATACATAACATGTCAATGGGTAGTATTTACACCACATAGAAAAGTATAGGTTCATGAAAAGCCATGTATGTCAACGAAGGAAAATTGAGACAGACAATACTTTTCTATTATCGTAACATTTGAATCATAAATAAATGAAATTAATATCATAAAATGTAAATTAAAATTCAAATAAATTTATGTATAATAACATTATGACACATTCATTGTAATTATTGACACCAAAAATATAAATAAGTTCTAGACAAGGCATATATCTGAAGGATATAAATAGTGAGATGAGAAAACCATTACCTTAATTATTAATTTTAATCCTACACAATCAAAAGTACTTTATACTAAATATTGTACTATAATAAAATTTAAAAAACTCTATTTTTATATATAAAAACAAATATGATTATATTATTTCTTTTTCATACCCATTTATTAACAAATCCATTTTAATGTTATCTTCTGAGTATTAAATTCTTTTTTTCCATATACATTTTGACTAGTTATTCTTCATACTATTAATCATATATTTATTTACATATTTTCATATTGTAAAACATGATTTAAATATCATATATTTATATTATATAAATATTTATAACAATATATTATATAAATTATTATAATTATATATTATATAAATAAATATTAAATAGAATTCAATATTCATGTAGAAAGTAGGTCATATGTATTCACATGTGTTTCTTTCTTTTAATAATCTTATTGAAATAAATGAATTAAATGAAATATATATATATATTATCGTTATAGTAGAGTTGTTATTTATTATATATAATATAAGTATAATAAACTAATCATTAATTTATTCCATGAAAATTATGAATGAATCATATTGCTTTGAGGGGGTGATGTATTGATGTTGTCAACAAATGTAGTTATCTTATTTCGAAAAAATTGAAAATAAGAATGTATGTGTAGTGTAATCATACCAGAAAGATAAATACACAATTTATATCATATATATCAACTAAAAATAATAATTACATCATAATTAAAATACATGAGAGGTGGTAATGTAGAAACAAACATCATGGATTCATGACGCAGTAGTCTACTGAATATACGAACTAAGTGTTCATTACCCATTTGTTGGGAGTGTGTATAGTTTCAGATAGAAAAACATTTAATAAACTTATTTAAGTATATTTAGGATATTTAATATATTATATATTTTTTAAATAATAATATTTTAGTGGATGGATAAAAAATAAAACGAAGAATAGTCTGAAATGATGTTACTTATTCTATGTGTAACTCCTTTTAGGTTTCACCAAATCGATACTTTGGGTTAATTTTGGAACCATGAGGAGATTCTATGATGATGGTATGTCAGTTGGGAATGTATTTGATCAGTTTATTTTTTTTAAATGTATTGAGAGGGTGATGATTTGAAGGGTTGAGTTTTCTTTTATTTTGGAGATTTGGAATACTTGTGAATATAAAAAGAAAAAAACTATTAAGTGGCCCCCTTACATTACGTGTAAAAATAATTTTAAAAAACCATTACAATAAGAATAATTTCCCAAATATATCTATTCTACTTCTTTTTCACATTTAGATAGGTTTTTTTTACTTTTGATGATGTCCAACTAAAATGTAATCATATTTTTACCTTAATCATTGTAATTAATTATAATTACCTTCCCTAATCTATTTCTAAAAAAAATTATGTATGACACTTGGAAATCATAAAGTAATATTATTAAAAATATGGAATATATTTTTCCACATTCAAAAAATAGATATGGATAAAATTAATTAAATTTAAATCCTGTAGAAGTGATGAGAATATTTGTTTTTAATGTAAAAATATTCGAAAACATGAAAATTTTTTATATTTAATTTCAATGTGAAATTGGACATAATGACCTACATTGGATTAAATGAATTACAATTGATCTAATTATTATTTAAAACCAAATTAATATATATGTTATCTATATAAATAAATTAAATATGAAATTAGTTTTTAATTGAAATTAAATTCTTTTCAATATTCATTAAAACATTAAACATCTCATAAAAATAAAAAACCCAAATTTAAATTATTTTTTCTAAAATTAAAATAATTAACATTATTTTTTAAAATATAAATTATAAAATGGTTAAAATATAGATCTAAATTTTTTCTCTTTTAAAATGGGTTAAAATTTTCTTTTAGAAAATAAAATATTTGTATTCATAAAATTGGATTTATTTTCATATATTATATGAAAAACATATAAAAATGAAATTTGATATTTTAATTAATATAAAATATATATATATATATATATATTTCATCCAAATAATTAATAAACGTGTTTTTTAATATTTTATTATGGTGGCAAATATTGGATTCCATTCATATAGTTTTCTACAAATGGATTCTAATAATTTTTTAAAAATGATTTTCCATTCATTTCTAGTTAACTGGTCTCCAAATAAATCTTCTAATAATATATATTAAAAATTTTTAAATTTAATTAATCATTTTAATAAACCCTTATACAACATATAGGGAAAAATATAATAATATTTTAATAATAAAATTATTATTATATCGTATTTTTTATAAAACTATGTATGGAGTGCCTACTATTTAATAAAAGGAATATTAAATTGTGTATTAAAAACAAAAAAGATATTTTCCCATATATGGGAATATAATCTATGTGATATTTGTAGTGTAATATAAATACTGTTTTTTATATAATATTGGGAAAACATTTTTGTTCACAAAACATTACCTATTTTCAGTGTTGTGTTAAATAAAAATTTGCAAAAATATTAAATTAAAAAAAAACAAGAAATCTTGTAGTGTTGGGGTATAAGAATGTGATAGCAACATTATAACGTCAACTTATACATATACATTTTAACATTAAAGATTCATGGTATTAATATTTGATGTTCCTATTCAATTAATTATATGAAAAAAATAGAATAAGCCTTGATCAAATAACATAAGAATAATACAAGGAATTGTGGAAGACAGACAAAAACATATAAAATGATTTCAATACTATTCAAGGATCATTTCCATGAAAATCCAAAAAAATGGGCTCACTCCCAAAACAATATTAGTAGCAAAGGATTTCCCCCATGTCAATATTTTTAGACATGGCTCATTACAAAATTATCAGAGAAGAAATGGACCATTAATAATTGGGGTTCAGTGACCATTCCACATATGACTATCTTATGAAAATTTAATCATTACCCAATGCATTGGAGGGAGATATACGTCCCACTCATCACATATATAAATAATAAATATTTATTCCATAAGATCATAAATCGTCATACTATCAAAATCCATGAAATATAATGGTTATCTTAGCCAATTAATTATATTATATCATGTGGAGAAGTGATAGGTTTTTTATCATTTCATCATACCATAAAACTTAAAAATTAGTGGGTTTTATAACAGTTTCCTCAATGTATAACATTGGAAAGAAAAGTAGTTATAATAAATATCATGCCATAAAAATAAATAATGTCAAGAAATATTGTTAATAGAATTATTGTGACATATACCGTGTATGAAAAAGGTAATACATACCGATTCCATATTTGATAGAAAATAATTTTAAAAGATCATATAAAATAATTTATACGAGAAATTATACTTTATTCTATAAAAAGAGGTGTTTAAAACATAAAAAAATTATAAATACATTTATTGGAATGTAACATTAAAAAATATAAATGATGTTTAAAAGTAATGAATTATCATGGTGGAGACGAATTTAGTCCCTATCGTAAGTGTGTGAACAAATACTACTTTCATATTGTTGTTATAAGAGAAATGAGACTTGAAAATAAAATAACCATAATATTCCTTGTAATTTTTTTAATTTTTTTTTAAAATTATTAAAATTACCTTTCAAAAATCCTCAAAAAACATTTTTTGAATCATTTTTAAAAAACATTATATTTGGGGATAACATATTTATGACTTAAGGAAAAAATAATGTCATATTTTAAAAAATAATAATAATTATATTTAATATAAAATAGTGGAATGATTGTTCCATTAAAAAAATAAATAATAAAAAACCATACGATACTAAAATTAATGAGAATATTTTGATAAATTTATAATTATATTTTATTAATAGAAGCATATTCCTTAATAATACAGGACAGTGTTGAGATTGTAACAATAAACTGTTACGACATTTTTAACATGAATTATAATCCCCATGTGAGAATAAAATTACATGAATCTTAAATTATAATGAAAATAATCATATACATTATTATGTTTTTTCATTGAATGTATATACACCTCATAAAATAAAATAGGTGCATAACATAACATGTTCCTCAAAGAAGGAAAATTGAGACAAAATTCTCGTACCTATATGGTGACGTTTTAACTATAAACTCCATAAAAGAGAGAATCTAATGTGGATATGTAGATAATAAAATTTCAATTAAAATATTCTTAATATCAATTAATTGGGTGTATATATATCTCATAGAAGAAATATTTTGTTAAAATTACATTTTTCTTAAAAATGATAAAAGTGAGGCAGAAATCTATAATTATATGGTTGGAATTTCATTATACTAATTCATTCCTACTATGAAACAAATATAATTATATTAAAAATATATAAATACAACATATTAAATTATATTACACCATATATGGAATTATGTTGACCTTTTATTACACATTTATTAACAATATGTTGGTAAATTTAGATTTTAGGTAATAAGTGCTTTGTTTTGGATAATAGTTTTTATTTGTTATATTCATGATATTATTTCATTATTCATGATATAACTATTTCCAAAATGATAATAATTATTTACAAAGAATATATATATATATATATATTTAAATTCATTTTATACATATTTTTTATAATCTATATGTATGCATATACAATGATTCCATTTTCCTAAATGACTATTGAAATGAATCATATATGATATTTTATCATGAAAAGTTAATTTATATTTAATTTATATCACATAGGTTTTTTATAATCATATATATAAAATTTAATATAATGTGTGAATGAATCACATCACTTTGTGTGGTGGTAGTCTGATATACACATGAATGAAATTATCATATTTACCAAAAAAATGTAATACATGATACTATGTATGATATTATAATTTTTGAATCACAATTATATCATAAATAATATATATATCATATATTAACTAAAAATTAATCATTATTCCCAAAATGAAATTTTTTAATAGAAGAATGAATGATATCAGTTTGTGAGGAAGTAGTTTTCCACATAGAAAAATGGTTATTAAGATTCATATTTTATGAAATGAGTGATGTTTTTGGTTATACAGTTTAAATAATAACATTTAAATATATTTTATATACATTATGTTATATATAATAATTATATATAAATAATTTAATTTTATTTATATAGAAATAAAACAAAAACATTCACGGATGAACATTACCTCTTATTCAGGTATCAGATTTTTGTTTTCCTTAAAATATTAATGTGGATTTAAATTTTTTTCAACTTTCATGATTCTAATTTTTTTACGGAATATGGGAGCTGACATAGGTGGGTATAGAATGAGTAAAATATCATGATAGGTGAGAATATAGTGGGAGATTTGATGGAATTTTGGGATGTAATCTTTTAAATATCAAAATAATAAACACTACTGGGTGGTCTATCTTACATAATGTAACTCAAATAATGCATTTTTATGAAACATTTTATATGGTCTAAATATATTCATAAAATATTTTTTGAAAAAATCTATAGTCATTATTACACCTTCTATGTAATGTTTCACCACTAAGTAATTTTGTTTTTACCTCAATCAATGTAATTAATTTTATTTGATTTTTTTCTAGTCACATGGGTAATTAAAATTAACATATTAGAATATAAAACTATTATTATTAATAATATTGAATCAATTTTTCCAAATTACAATAGCATTTTTTTCTTAAATTTATTTAATATTAATCATGCATACGTGATGTAAAAACATGTTTGTAATGTTAAATTATACTAAAAATGATATGATTTTGTGAAGAACTTCAATTTAAAATTTGATAAAGTGGTTGATATTCTATTAATTGGTTAATAATTTAATAATCAATATATTTAAGAATTTTTTTAAAAAGTTAATAATATAATTAAATTTGATGAAAATGTATTTATCAATTAAAATTCCTTATTTTCACTATTCATCCATAAAAGAATTTTTCAAAAAAAATCTTGGATTTCCTTCATAAGATAAATATGAAATTGGTAATTTAATAATCTATTTAATTTTATCAAATTATACTTTAAAATGTTCCGACATTTATTTTTATTAGCAATCACTAATAGACGTATACATTTAATTTGTTTTACAATAATATATTTTCAAAACAAATAAAAAAATTATATAAAAATATGTATTTTATTATCAATATGTATTATTTATATATAACCATAACACATATATATTAAATTTTAATATATATACTACTATTTTTATATATTGGTTATAACTATTAATTTTAAATTATATTTAAAAATATATTTCTTTTGTTTTAACTAAATATTGTTTGTACTAAAAGCTAGGAATGTGTTTCTTATAGTTAAAGTAAAACTATATGGGGAATATAAAATAAACCATAATTTTTTATCTAGAAATGGAATCTTTCAAAAAAAATTCATTTATTTTAAAATAATTTTTAATAAAAACTACTGATTTTACCCTTTACCCCACATAAAAATTAATTTCTCCCAAAAAATTTGTTACATTGACATATAAAAGGTATGATATTAATTTCACATTATGCCCTAAATTTCACTCATATCTCTTCAAAATGGTTGATTCTCAAGAAAAAATTTACCATGCATGGTGTCTTTGTTCATTAAAATTTCTTGGTATGATCCAATATTTCAACTGGTTATTCATCATAAGAAGTGTATTTCTATAGAGTAATGACTTCCGAATTTAGTACCTTTGTAGTGTTTGGTATGTAGATAATCCTAATTGATACATGGATGAATTCATGTAATAATGAATGTTCCAACTAATAGAAAACCTTCTCTAATTGATTTATAATCCCAAATGGGGCCGATAAACCTATGACTATTTTTTCTATTTCTCCCAAATCACAAAACCTTCTTCTGTGGAGGGATTCATAGAGACACCTTTCAAACAACAACAAATTGTAGATAATGTTTCATATTATGAAAATAATATTTTTATGAATCTATGCTAAAATTATATGATACTGAATGGCTCTATACTAAATATCCATTTCATTATATATCTCACATCCCTTTATATTTATTTCCCTAAATACAATCCAACACATTCGAGCTCCATATTAGTTCCAATGGTGTGTATAATAATAAAACATCATAATTCAATAGTGAATGGTAATTTTGTTAGAAAAATTAACTATATGATGGAGTTTATCCCTCTATATTTTGAAATCTAGATAAAAATATGTTGTCATATCTTCTTAAGTTTTAATTTTTATTTTACAATGACTGTCGATATGAAGATTATAAAATGTGATAAAACTAAATTCTATATTGATTGATTTATGATTTCTTCACAACAAAATTGATGTAAACTCAAATACTAATCAAATAAAATGTAATTTGGAACTCTATCCATACATAACACTTATATAATGTATATCCCAGAATGATGATCCAAATATAATTATTTTCTTATATCAATGACGTGTTGTGTCATAGTAAGGTTGTTGGATACCACCAAAATGTAACTATTCCCTTTATAAGTTTTTGGGAGGCCAATGATATATTCAATTGCTAAACTATAACATATCCATTCTCGTATTCTTAAAGGATGTAAAATCCCCTTAAAAATTTATCATTTATCAAAAATATATTGACATACCATGAACCAAGATAAAAACTATGTCATATCCCAATTCATTGAAACCCAATAGAATAATTCTTTCATATCACTATATATCTTAATTTTTCACCTCTTTAATCATCAGAAGGATATACTGATGGAAATTCAATAATTAAAGAATATATTTTTCCCATTGTTTCATGAATCACACATCCAAACATTGTAATTCCATATGTATTGGATCTTTTGTTATCCTCATGACAAAAAATATAACGTTATCCTACCATCTCAAGTCATCAACCAGCTTGTTCACTTCCCTATGTTGGTAATGTGTTGAGTAGTAATAAAACCTAGTTATATATAACCATATTAACTAGAAGATTTTCTATTAATTATGTTTTAATAAACAATTAAAACATTTATGATCAGTTCATACATCATACCTTTCTCCCCAATGATAATGCTTCCCAATGAATAATGAAATATATACCTGTTCAAACTCCAAATCATGGGATGGGTAGTTTTACTCAGGAATCATCAATTGTTACGATGGATAATATGTAACATTGATATTCTACAAATTAACACAATTACAACCATTCATTTATGTAACTTTATAGAGATAAAATCCATCCCTACTACAAGGTAATGTATGAATAGTTGTACTGACTAACTAATGATTACTTTCATTGAAATTTACACCACATTCATCTTTCGAGAGGAACACGAATCCTTTCATAAATAACATTGACACATGACAATATTGTAGTGATAAATTCTCCAATAACCCTCGATAATATTTTAATAAACAAGAAAAACTATGGATCTCGATCAACATTTTTAGTATGGGGAAAATTTTAATAGCCACCATATTTATTGGATATAATAATATAACATCTCTTGAGATTATTATAACAAAAAATTAAAGCATTGGTATAAAAAATTCTAATATTTTTAAATTTTTATACATTTAAACCCTCCTTATCATCATTTGTAGATTCATCATGTTGACCATATAAGAATAAAGCTAATAAAGACTATAAAAAGATTGTCAATGATTTCCCTATGGACAGTATTTCTCAATTTCATGAAGAGATCATTATAATTAGTAATACAAAAAGTATTCATTTTATATTAATATATTCTATCCTCCATAAGAAATTTCATAATGGGAATATCATCCTTATTAAAACCAAATTGATAAAATCTAGACGAATGGAAAATCTTCAAGTAGTATTGAGCTCTTCAATGTTAATGAATCAATTCAACACCATGTTCATGATGACACTTATTCCAGATTGTGAACTTGTTCAACATTAAATAAATAATTCAGAATAACAAAAATCCATCATTATTTTTAAAAAATGAATAGATGCTCCAAAAAGGGACACACTAGGCAGAATATATACCATGTGTAGATTTTCCTGGATTATCATTTTCAATTAATGCAACTCAATAGTGGACATTCTATAGGGATAAAATAAAATTGGTGTGTTATTAGGAATAATATATAGTTAATTGTCAACCACACCTTTTGGAGGATTAATTGGAAAATATTTAGGATTTGAATAAAAAAATCAATATACAATAGCCATATCATCGATGCTGAGTTTCTCTATAACCATATATGATAAAAACTTCTTTTTGAGTGGGAATTTACATTCATACATTTAATGTGATATCATTAGAATGTTTTTACAAATTGTTAAATTGGTATATGATCATTGATTGATTTGGATTATAAAACATAACTTAAACACATAGCCAATTGATGTCGTATTTATGTTGATAATCTTAATCGTATCCTAACATGACATAAAATTTCATAAGGTAATGAATGAACTTATTATCATAAATAACAATCCCACTACATTTATCATTAGAGGAATTATAGACCAGATATGTGATCATTATACCAATAAGTGTTTCCACTACACATTCTATATCTATTTTTTGTGGAATATAAATACCCTTTGAAAATAATTAATATATTATTATTTTTTGTATATCAAGAGTCAAATAATACATTATTAGTTCTATAGTTGATTGTAGGTTACCTTTTACCATGTCATTAATTAACACCTTGTTAGAAGCATTTATCACAAGAGATTTCATCTTGAAACTATTCATAATAGTTTATTGAAATCAGTCATCCACATTAACCCTTGGGTTCCTGTATTGGATATAAATAATAACATTATCCTAACTCATGATGCACTGAAGTTGGAGAGGTTCCTTCTAGGAAACATAGTATTTATTCACCCCATTGGAAAAATTCATCCCATCATGTACATAATAAATATTCTAATGGAATTCTAATCCTTAATAAAAAAATTATTAGAACTGTTATGAAAATTCCATCCATATTTCATTCCAATCATTGTTAATAAAGTAAATTTCCTCTTTATATCAACATTTTATATATTTTCCATCGTAATCCATCTTTATTTTCATGTGAAACCCATGATATTTACATGAAACCCCCACCCAAATTTAAACCTTGATATAAGAACACAAAATATCATCACATTAACTTTTGTATATTATGTATAATTCTATTCATATACATGGTTTTATTCATCTTATGAATTAGTCAATATTACATTTATATTTTAATTGAATACCATAAGTGTATGAAACATGATTTTTAAACATGGACTCATAGGAACCTATGGATTCTTAATCCCTTTTACTTAACGTAATTAACTAATTCAAAATAATCAAATAAAGAACATGAGTAATTTACATATTATAGAATATATTATATGGAATGACCTAATCCACTTAATCAATTTCATTTTATTTCCTCATATTCGTTAATATAGTCCCCCACTAGTTTGATTAACTTTAAAATTATCAATTTAAAAAATATATTTTTCATTTTCCAAATAATATAAATGTTAAAATTATATTGGAGGTGATGATCCATTGTTCAAAAACTAGTGGATTGGGATACCCACTAAAGCATATATGATGTTGCCTCATGAATGACTTATTAAAATGTAGTTCTTCATTGTCACCATTGTATGACCAACATGATTCATATCTTTTGAAATATGTGTTACCGTAGTAATAAGGATTTATATTCCATCTCCATAACATTATAATTCTCCTGAGAAAAATAATGTAATTTCTCATCGCAATCAGAATGGAACCATTTTATTTGGTGTTTAACCATTGAATAAAGCCAAAAATCATAGTGTAAGAAAAACTATTAATAGTGTGAAATCATATAATAATAGAAAACACATATAGGATGTCTTAATGTAGACACGTATGTGAATACATATGCTTATATTAGATCATTCATAGAAAACTTATATATTTATCCATAATTATGGTTTTGAATTAGTTCATGAACTCCTAAATCCTATCCACATGGATTGTTATACGTGTTTTACAATAAATCCCATAGTTGGGCACTAGTTCTAGATCAAGTACATATCAATACAAGGTTTTGGGGTTTTTTCACCAAGAAAAAGATGTTATAAAACCAAATCCATATGTGCTATCCATATATGGATTTATTTATATGAAAATAATTACTAATTACTTTTCAACAATTCTAGAACATTTTTTTATACATTTCTTCATTCAAAAAATTCTTCATATAGACATGCCCTAAAATATATTTGAATGGTTTTATCATAAAATATTCTATAGATCATGTAATCAATTTCTATGATACTATCTATATAAACACTGACATCTATAAAATGAAGAATAAGTCATTATTGACTATAATTAAATACATTACACAAACACATTTCAAATGACCATGTCAGCATAATTCCCTTGACATCATGGCAAGAAAAACAATTATACATATATCAGAAAACTTATATCCCACTACGTTATCCATGAATATCTCCCTTCATAGACACATCATACATAATACATATCTACATAATTATGGGAATAGATACATTAGAAAGGGTGAGATAAATTTCTTTGTAAGGGTAAATAAGGGAGATATATATTAACAATCATGATCATACATGTATTTTTTCGAAAAGGTGGAGGCTATCCCTCTTTTATTAAAAGCGAAAAAAAGGAACCAAGGAAGGAGGATGGGAAAAACAGGAAAACCCCAAAACAAAACACTATTTGTTTATATTTTTCAGTAGTCACTTGGTTATCCTCCATTCCTCTTCTCTAATTACATCCAACTCTGCTCTTCCACGCCCTCATCCCTGAACTCTCGATATCCCTCTCCTTGAACTTTCTTGGCTCGATAGAGATTGAATAATTTCATAATGTTTCTTAGCATCAGTGCTCTACGAGCTTGAGCTATCCTCTTTTTCATCCCTATTGTGTTGAGGAGAAGCCTATTTTGTCACTGGAAACATCAGTTCTTCTGCAATATGTAGGTCAACCACCATTGAAGAAACATTATCATAGAGGAATGTTAACATGATCATGATATTTGGAGGTCTTTCCACACATATCAATGTTAAAAAAAGGTGTCACAGAATAACGATTGGTGGTTAATTAGACATGAATCCTAAATAAATCGGGATACTAAGTCATCAAATATTAACATGGGAATGTGAATGGAATAATTTCAGACACATAATATTATATTATGACTTCCATAGTAGAAAAGGATATCTGACAATGATATATTAGTAGAATGACATCTCTCGGAAAACCATCATAGTATTCATGCTTCATGTCCATGTCTATCATAGAAGATAAGGGTTACTCCCAAGACCATCATAGTGTCCTATGTCCATTAATGAAATGGGATTATTCCCCATTCTATATTTGAATATATAATGAGATTAAAATCATTACCTTATTCCATAGAAGGAGATATAGGTAAACAAATTCACTGAATGATAACAAAAATATGTTTGATACAATGTCCTAAAATATATTCATATCAAAATCCATGAAATTAAATGGGTATAATAAACATGTTATAATATCAAAACTTGTGTAATATCGATAGTTTTTATAACAATTTAAACATATCATAACATATGAAAATAAGTGGGATTCATAAGAGAAATATCGTTGTATGTCCCATGGATTTGAATTGAGTGTTATAAATATCATGCCATCAAAACATAAACCATTCATGAAGGAATATAAATGATACCCTTGGATCAAATAACATTCATCATGTTACCATGATCAAGTATTTTTTCCCTCTATCCCAGTTACCTTTTTTGGTGTGAAGTAGTAGTATAGATTTGTTCTTTTGTTGTCGGACTTGTCTTTTTGAGATGTGGATACTATTACTATTGTTTGGTTTCCAATTTATACTTCTATTTATGTAATATATTTACTAGATTTCTGTTATTCTTTCTTGCATAGTTAATATAAATGACAGGAGTTTGTTCTGGACTAGAAAAAATCATCCATTCGATGTATTAGTTTTATGGATGTGTGCTTGGCGCAAGCACCTGGGGATCTGGAACACCCTTTGTGTACATGATGGAATGGGTCATATTCTATATTATATGGTAAAATTGGTTTATTCATTACAAAATGGTGTCAGATGTAGTTTCCATTCAATGTTCATGTGAGTACATTAGTAAATTGTAGTGGTGAGGATTACGTAAATACCACATTGAAGGATTAAGAGAATGAATCATCCCATTATATGGTGTTGTTGATACCTCTACCATTATGAAGATTTTTTCTGTGGGATTCATAAGGGCCATAATATCATGAGACTTGGGAACCCGATTCAATGATGCGTGAGAAATAAAATCATATTTTTTCAGCGGTTTTTTAATTCAAATTCCATATTAGGGATGGAAATTCACTGTAATGGGGAGTTTGTAATATCATGTTACTATTTGGGGTAATGGTTTTCCCTTTATCTTGTTTCTCTTTTTTAGGATGGATTAGTTGTCTTGTTTTTTTCCTTTGTAGTTGGACATATCTCTTAGTGATTATTTTAATTTAACTATGGTTTTTTCCACTGCCTTTTTTTAGTTATAGAATATATTAGTTAGTATTCCTTTGATATGTCTTGATTTGTTTGTATTTATTTGATTTTTTTTATTCCATATTGGAGAAATTGTTCCCTCGGGATTTTTTCCGATGCTAATGTGTTTATTTCCATCCCATGGGGATCAGGAACATAGTTTTGGATTGTGATAGAATGGTTCGGGTGCCATAATTGAGAGAAAACTAAGTACATTCGTTATAATAACCCTAGTAAATATTAGGAAGTTTATATATATTCCATCTTTTATTGAAAATAATATTCTATGATATTCAAAAATTTCTTTAGGAAACTATAATTTCTACATTGGATAATGACTTTTTAAAACATAATACAGTTTTAATATACTTTTCATTGACTTTAAATTTGAATCAATAAAATGGGAGCATTTATGTAGTGAATTATCATTGAATAAATTTTTTTTCCATGCCAAGAATGTCAAAAAAATATTACATTCTTATTATCATTATCTCTCAAAAGACCCTTCATTCGAAATAAAAAATTAGATTCATTTTATATTATATCTGTAAAAATTGAAGATATAGGTAAAATATCATTTAAGAATTCATTATTAAAAATAAATGAATTTTATTTTAGAAATTATGGTTTTCCATGAAACTAATTTTTTGTCAAAAGATATGAATCAAATCAAAATTTCATAAAAACATTTTTCAATTATATATATTTCTAAATCGTTGATAAATGTAAAATTTAATGAAGATATCATAAATCATCATGGGAGAATAATATTTATTAGAGTTTTTGTGGGATGTATCATATGATTTCATTAATTAAATCATAGTCATAAAAAATCTTGATAAATGATGAAATTGTAGTAATAAAATCAAATAAACTAATGTAAATTTATATCATAATCCTCATTGAAAAAAAAATAAAATGGATCATCCAATATCATGAAAATATGTATACTCCTGATATAAAATTTAAAAGGGAATTATTTTCTGTTTTTAAACCAATATATGATCATAAAATAACATTTGTTTCAATAATGTAAAATTGAGACAAAAATTCTTTTTCACATTGGTAATGATATAATGTTAAACACCATGAAATTGAGATCCAGAAATGTATATGAAAGTAAAAAAAATATTATTATATGTATCATTGAATGGATTCATTTGATATATATTCAACATATTGGTTAAATAAATTTTTAATGTAGCCTTTGTCTCACAAAATTAAAATATCATGATAAAAATGTATTACCTTAAGTCTTGAATCACATTGTAATCATTAAAAACTATTGTAAAATATATATAATTAAATTATAAATATATAACCTACCCATATTCATAAACACACACAAACACACACATATATATATATATATGATTTTCATAAGACCTTTCCATGAACATTTATTAACAATTAAATGTTAATGTTACATTAGGTGTATTAACAATATTGTTTTTTATAACATTTGATATGATATATATTCTATAATCCATAATAAATCATGATTTAATCATCCTAATAATTAAAAAAAATTATATAAATATCATATATATATATTTATTTATTATATAATTATATATAATCATCTGTAAAATATAAAAAGAATAATGAAATACGTTGTTCATGGGGATGATAGTATGCATGTATGCATGAACATTATTTCCATTTTCACATGGGATTAAAATGAATAAAATTATTTGTTATATTATAATAAAAAAACCAATATAGTTCATATATATCACATATATTTATTAAAACCATCCATATCATATTACATGTAAAGAGTGAAGGAATCACATCACTTCGGGAGCAGGTATTCACCCTTACACATGAACAATGTGATTGTATTCCCACCAAATGGAATTCATGAATGTGTGAGTTATATAACTGTTTTTGAATCATAATATAAATAATTAAAATTATTCATATCACATATTAACTACATAATCATCATTATTACCAACCTTTAATGGTGGTAATAGATGAAGGAATAACATTGATTCGTGAGTCGGTAGTCCACCTCTCACATGAACAATGATTGCATATCCAATATAATGGTAGGGTGTGGATAATATAATTTATTTATAATAATGATTACTATTTTAATATATAATCATGATATAAAAATAATCTACTGGGTTTTGGGAAGAAATAAAGCAGAAATGTGTGTTGATGAACGTTAACTTTTATTCAGGTATCTTATTTTGGTTTTCACCAAAGGCCATACTTGATTTTATTTATAACCAAATTAATGAATTTGGAATGATTTTAATGAATTTTGGATTTCATTTTGGTAGTTTTTGGATGATTCAATGTATTTTAGTAGAGTGGGGAGAAGGGGATAGTTCATAACCAATTATAAGGGAGTTGAGTGGAAACATTTAAATACGACAAAGTTAATCATCATTGGTAAATATATCTTATATAAGTAGCCTCTATTAATAAAAAATTATTGATTTAATTCTGAATATCTAAAAAAATTCCATTTTTTTTTTATAATTTTATGTTCATTTTTATACCACATGTATAATGTTTATGCGCTATGCAATCCAATTTTTCCCTTAACTGTTATAATTAATTATAATTACCTTTACTGATTACTATTCATAAAAAATATTTTTACCTTATTAGACATTATTAAATATTATAATTCCAAATATGGAATCTATTTTTTCAAATTACTACCACTAAATTAGATGAAATTAAATTAAAATTAACCCAGTAGACTGGACAAGACAACATGTATTTAAAGTGATTATATTCCCAAAAATGAATTGAATATATATAAAATTTAAATGTTAATTTTCTTCCATTGGCTTATATTTTAATAAATGATATATAAAATAGATACGTATAATATAAAACAACAATATAATATAATTTAAATATAAATATAAATTATATGAAAATGTTATTTTTCATTTAATATTCCTTAATTTTTAATATTTATCCAAATATGATATTCATTATAAAAAAGCCCTAACATTAAACCTATGATAATTTTTGATAGTATTTATTACAAAAATATTATTTATCTTATCAAATTAAAATTATAAAACTGTAAAAAATGATTTATATTATATTTCACAAAAAAATTTAAAATTTTAATATTTTTTGGTGAATAGTTTTTTCCAATCATATTCAACGTGTACTGAAAGTTATGTATTTTATTGATAATAATTTTTCATTATATAAAACCATTATATTTAAAAATTATATATTTCTTATTATTACTAGACCTTTTAATGGCTATGTTATAACTATGTTATTTAAATAATAATTATAATAAAATGTTTTTTCATATAAAATCATTATTACATTTTATGAAAACATTTTAGGGGGTTACATGTAGTGAAATAATATCAAATGGTATAATTTAATGGAAAAAACGGTTCGTCATTATATACAATATATCAATTATTTGAATTTATTTTTTTAATAAAAATTCAAAAAAAAACCAGGGCATTAACAGTCAATAACATGTCCCCACCCATATCTTCATGTGAAAATAATTTTTTATATATTGAATAATAATTTTAATTCATAAATAATTTTCCTTATTTTTAAATATTTATATTGATAATGGAAATTTTTTTATCAAATATATATCAAGATAAAAAAATAAATTTCTATGAAACAC
The DNA here is from genome assembly GCA_963277665.1 of Viscum album. Taxonomy (NCBI): domain Eukaryota; kingdom Viridiplantae; phylum Streptophyta; class Magnoliopsida; order Santalales; family Viscaceae; genus Viscum; species Viscum album. Next base: position 474,396,057 of record OY728147.1, on the reverse strand, counting down.
AACATATTTTAAAATGAGATATTGTTTAGAAATACATATCCATGAAAAATAATATGAATATTTATAAAAATTTAATTTCTAGTGATCATAGTAAATTGTGAAATTGAAGAGAATATTATTTACTAATAAATCATTAAAGAGAGTTTTAATAAAATCCATAGAGAAAATAGTCATAAACCATCCAATTAAGAAATAAGGATTGAAAAACAATAAAATATAATAGGTGGAGTATATGAAAATATAGTTTCATCATTATTGATCATTTAAAATACTATAAATATAACATTACAATATTTTTTTTAGTAAAATTGTATTTTAATTTTGAAAATCACCATTTAAAAATAAATATCCAAAAATTATTTTGAAAATAAAATTATTTAAAATAATAATTGAAACATATAAAAGACTATTAAAAATTCTCATTTTCATGATGCAAATAAATTAGACACAAGAATATAAAATTAAAATAATGATTCAATTAATAATTTTTTCAAATCCAATTAGTGATTTTTTTCAAAAGATAACATGATGATATCATTAAATAAACATTTCAATGTCAAAAATGTGGTAAATATTCTTTTATAAAATAATATGGATATAAAAATAGAAAATTATTTTTTAGGGAATATGTTTTTTTATGAAAAATGGTTTATTTTCGAAGGGATAACATCATCTTATTTTACTAAAAAAATATGATCTATTAATTTAACAACTAAATAGTTGAAAAAATAATTCCATTTTATATCTATTTGATGAATAATTTTAGGATAAAATTTTGATTTATTGGAAAAAGAATATGTAATTTTCATCAAAACATATTAAATAAAAAAATTTCTCAATATAAATCCGATTGTGAAAAAAACACATACATTGACCATGTTAATGATTTGAGAATTAATCAACTAAAAAATTATATTTATCAACTATAAACAAATGTTTTAATGTAGTATTCGAAAAAATGATAATTAAATTTAATCACACATATAATCATTGAATAAAATTGAAGATAAAGAAGTAATATAACCTAATGACAATAAATTGAGTTATGATTCTATAAAAAACATGGAAACTATTAGTTAAAATATTCCATGATGAAATATTTATAATTGAATCATAATTTAAAAATGATTTATTAAGAAATAATTATATTACATGTAAAAGTGGAGTTATATGAAACATATAAAATAAATTAGGTGCACAAAATCACAATTTTCCTCCACAAAGAGAACATGAGATAAAGTGAAATAAATGGATCATTTCAATGAATTGGGGAATAAATAATGAATTGTTCATATTTAAATGTTTATATCCACATAAAAAATTGTAAATAAAAAATAATATAATAAAAAAACATTAAACACATAATCATAGAATGATAAAATAAATGAAATACAAGCTTAACCAAATGAATTGAAATTAAGTTTTGAAACATCATTATTCATGATTAATTTTGATTCAATGTGAATTTAATACTTTTATTGTGGTTTAATAAATTATATTTCCATTTTTTAAAACAATATTAATATTTATAATATCATATATGATCGTATTATAATTTATAATCCATCAATAATTATCAAACCATTAATATTTACATTATTACGGATGTTAATTTCCTAATATTTATATTCATCTATTATCATGAAATTCCACATACATGTGCATTTTATATAGTCCCATGTACCCTGTAATAATAATAATGAAGTGTGTTTCATATTTATATACCAAGAATTATTTTATGTCCTATATTTAAATTTTCTTGTGGAATGATGCATGATATAATCATAGAGACAGTAATTCATGTTTTAGGATCAAAAATATTTCCATTTTTCAATGAACATTATGAAAAGAGTGTTAGTAATATGTTAAAACTATAGATTTTTAAAATTCTAATAAATTAAATAATTTTAATATAAATATAATAATATTTATATCAACCATTTATTGAGTTAATGAATGGAGAGTAACATCCTTTGTGAAGGCGTTAGTCCACACGTTAAAAAATGTTGTTTTCATTTTTACGTGATTGAAAAGGTGTGATGTAAAACAATATTGAAGATATTTTTAATTACAAATATTTTAATTATATAATAATTATTTCAATAATATGAAATATTTTTATTACCATTATACTTATTATGTTCTGTGTATATCTTTAGTGAGAAAACAAATTGCATCGCATTGTTAGGTAGTGGTTCGTTATTGACAGAACTAATGTTATTGTATCTCTAATGGAATGGAAATTAAGATTGTTGTTTATGTTATAATGATTATATAAATAATGTCATAAATAAATTATATATGTAATTTATAACCATCAACATACACAACCATGAGTGCTTTTAATGGAAAATGAATGTTATCATACAAAGAGGCAACATTATACCATACTCATGAATAATTATTTCATAAAAAATTTTATGCAATTGGGGATGGATGATGGCATTGACAATAAAAAAATTATTTTTATATGTAATATCATAGGTTTATTATATCTTATTCTATTAACATTATTTGAAATTGGTGGAGGAATAAATAATAAAAAAATTGTGGAATAACATTACCTCTTCAATAGGTAACCTTTTTTGGTTTTCACCAGAAGCCTTCAAGGATAACTATTTTCAAAAAAAATGAAATTAATACGATAATAGGTTTTTTTTAATTTTTTGTATTATAATGGTCGATCTAAAATTATTTTACAGTGTTAGTAAGAGAGGATAAATAGTATTCTTTTATAGGTGAGTTGTGTTGCAAAAATGTTTGTTTTGAAATGAAAATTGTATAACCTTTTTTATAAATTCATAAATTGAAAAATGTGTGTATTGTAGATAAATATACACTATAGGTTATAAATATGTAAATGAAACATAATTTAAATACATTTTTAGTCTATTTCAACCCTTACTAATTTATTTTTACCCATCAACAAATCTATTTTTTCCATAACAATAATATTTTTTACAGGTTTCAAATTTCAATATAGTAAAAAAATATTTTGACCTTATTATATAAAAAAAGGTTATGATTCTAAATAATTATTCCATTTATGAATATTCCATTCACATAAGTAGAAACATATAATTTAACATTAATCATGTTGATGGAATGAGAAATCTGGTTTTCAAATAGAAAATGATCAAAAGCATACAATGATTTTTTATAAAAATTCACTATGATAATTGTTGAAATGAGTAAAATTATAGTTATTTATAAATAATTGAACAAATTTTATATAATATAGAATTTATAATGTAATTTATCTATATAAATAATTTATTCCAAGGGGCATTATTATGTTCGAATTCAATATTTCTCATTATCCATAAAAAATTCAAAATATTTCCTAAAAATACACTAAGATATTTTTCATATTCATGTTTGAAAAATAATTTAATATTATATAATAAATTTAAAAAAATAATAAAATATTAATTCTATATTATGTTTGTAAATGTAGATTAATTGTTTTTAATAAAAATACATATTTAACTTCAACATTTTCTTAAATTAATCTTATTCTATTAATATTGAATATATAAATATAATTTTTACAATTTAGTTAATAATAAACATAACCTTAAGCTTCATTAAAATAGTATATTATATAATGGTTCATTTATACTTGAATTTGTGTATTTAAAAATATTTCAAAATATATATATATATACATATAGTGGATTTTTAATATCAATGTTGTTTGTCACATATGTAACCGAGTAAAGTTTTACAATTTATTAATTATGGTTAGTTAAACCATATTTACAAGGGGATTCATCATCCTAATATATAATACAAATTAATTCATTCCCAACTATATCAAAAATAATACATGGATGTTAACTAATTAAAAATAATCTATTAGACAATTCCCATTGCATAGAGTCAGTTTTGTCATGTTTACTTGTATTATTGAAAATTTTCTAACCATTATTTACATCACATTCCTAATGATAGATAGATAAAATCAATTTTTCTGAATCCAAATAACTTTAAATATGAAAAATCTTATCAATGACACAAATAAATTAATTATAAAATATTTGACTCACAAGGCCTTTAAAAAAAGATGGATTTTTCCCATTATGGACACATTAGCACATTATTCTTTCCATTTCATGTTTTTTATGTTGAGAATGTTTTATATCATGTATCTGTTCCAAAATAAAAAATATTTTTTTTATATAATGCACTACATTTGGGTTTTTTATTATAATTATAGAATTCTATATCAATTTCATCAATGAAATGATTCACAAGTATTTTAACCACTTCCAAACATAAAAGATTATAGTGTGATCAATAATAATCAAATTCATAGTCCATATAATCATGAGAAATCGATTACAGGATGACTAAATCATGAATTAAACGTGTCAATCAACAAAATATTATGTTTATCTGATGAAATTCAATGCAATCATTAAAAAACATTCATATTTTTTAGTAAATATATTATTTTTCATCAAAGAATAGACCCATTGAGTTTCAGACTATGTGCATGATATGGGAAACTCAACCTGAACCATAAAAATGAATGAGGTACAAATTGCCAAATACATTTAGGGATATTAACCATAGAATGTTCTACCCCAAATCCATTTCCATGTGCATTATCTTAAATGCATATATATATATATAGTAAAACCACTCTCCTTTCATTACCATAAGATTAGAGGTTATCCTATCATTAGGATTATCTTATTGGTTATGAATGAAGATTTCATATCCCAATTTCAAAAGGTCAAAAAAATTGATTTTATAAAAAATGGTTAACCATAATTTTCATACGTTTCTATTGAATCATTTTAGATGAGTATCCATTACATAACACAATGAACTATGGAATGGTTTTTTAGGTCCAGTATAATCTGAATAGATGGATGCAAAAAAATTTAATATAAAGTGTTCAACATAATATTCCATTATATTCGTCATAACATGAACTACACTAATTAATAAAACACATAATACCATTAATCCTATCTTAGGGAAGGACGTATCAGAATGGGTGAGCTCAAAATCTCAGTATAGGTAACTAACAAATGTTATAAAACTTGCACATGGTAATTGATAGCTACTATGACATGAAACACTAAAAATATAATGGGAAATAACATCATAAAATGATAATATTTATTTAAATTTAATTAAATTTAATATATTTATTATATTTCATTACACAAACTATAGGTTTATCTAATGTTATATACAATGAATAATTTCTTCTAAAGATGTCGTTATACAGAATGCGCTGATTTGCAAATCTACAATATACTATTAATAATATTATATAATATGTTAGTAATCAAATAGATGTTGTAATTGTGGTTATGTAGATAAGAATCTCAATTTTAAATAATTCTGGTTTACACACGTCTATTTATCATCTATTTATTAGTTATAAAATTGTCATTTGAATGAAGAAAAGAAATTTTTTTTAAAAACGTAATTTATTTAAAAAACATTTAGTCATGCTTATTCAAAAAAATTAAAAATTAATTTTGACCACTTTGGTGAAATTTATATTACATATTAAAATTTAGATTTAAATAATTAAATCAAAATTATATAAGGGTTTATTTTTATGATTTTTAAAAAATATTCATTTATTGACAAGTAGAAGAAAATAATGATCTTTTATAGAAATCATAATTTCAATTTCCTTTTTTAATGATATATCATGTGTTAAATATTTAAAGTAATATTTTTTAAAATTTTATATCAATTGTTCACATTTTTTAATTAGCACCCTTTTCATATCAAAGTTTTGTATAATACAATGTAAATATATTTACATTTTCACATTAAAGACATTCTTTTACATCATTAGATTTTGACCAAGTTTTTTAATTTATTATAGAAATTTTTGAGTTTAATTTCAAATAATAATTTACAAATATTTAATCATCATTATGTATAAGATATAATATTATTTTATTACTTTTTACTATAATGGTTCATAAAAATAGTTAAAATTAATTATAGTGAATAAGCAAACACATGAGTGCACTTTGTTGGTAATCATATAATAGAAGGGGTAAAATTAACATCCATCATCTAAAAACACAATTTTATAAACATATATAGATCCATAAAATATTATTATAGATTTTATTGTGTTTTTGGGACACTATTACATCAGTTCAACATATATAATTACTAAACTATGAAAAAATTACAAAAAGAAATTCTTTTTTGCGATTAATTTTTTATATTTCATCTAGATAGTGATAAAACCTCACTAGCTTAATTATGCATTTTTTTGAAATATAAATAAATATTTATGTTCATTATATTTTACATTTAATTTTTATATTTTAATTATTTATATAAAATGCCAATGGAATGCCAATGAAGTTTCTTTTAAGATGTTAATTTACTAAAACAAATGATAAAAAAATTATTAAAATTTAGATAAATTGAAATAATTGATATCATACATTAATTTATCATATGAATATATCATTTAAATATATATTGATGTAATATATTCAATTTATATCATTTAATTTATATTTATTATTTTAATTAAAATAAATCTTTTCTATACTGGCAACAATGATAGTTTTTAATAAATAATATTTTATTATATTATTTAGAATTACAAAAAAACCGTCATTATCCAAGTTATTTTTAGAATTAAATTAATATAAATTTTGATCCAATCAAGGAAATTTTTTCTTTTTTAATGAACACTTTAACCAATAAATAATACAACATATTTTTACCATAGTTCATGCTAATGTAGCATTTCTGTGCATTACATGCACTTATATTAAATTTAATTTCCATCACACATTAGAATATTAATTTATAAATTATATATAATATTTTGAAATAGTTGGTATAAATTTTAAAATAATTTAACATTAAAATAGTCTTAATGTATAAATTACCTAGGAGATAAATCTAGTTATTATAAAAAATTTAAAAAATTTAGAAATTGTATAGTGTAATGAAAAAAATAAGAATAATTATGATGTCCGTGAATAAGGTAGGTTTTTAAAATCAAAATAAATAGTACCATCAATTATAATTCAATTTTGGATGAACATGACTTAAAAGGTACCTCGTAATACTAAAAACATTTGATTTTTCACAGAAATGTAACAATCCCTCAACTATAAAAGGACACTAACTCTACACACTTATTAACACTCTTCATGACATATGGATCAAGAAACAATAAAAAAATCACTATGAAAATTAACTCCCCATATCTTTGATTCAATATTTTCATATGAAATAAAAATAATGCAGTATATTGTGAAAATATAAAGTAGATACCTTTAGAAAATGTAATGTTTTCTAAAATATATATTTTTAATTTTATTTTCTTCTCCACCTCCATAAATTAATATTATATTATTGGTCACATAATATCCTTTGTATATTATATTAACAAAAAAAATTTATTTTATTTAATTACATACAAAATCACAAATTTATATTTAATGTGTATAATATTTAACAGAAACATTATAAAATAGATTTATAAAAAATTGACTAGATAAATATAAACCTATAATGGTCTATGAGAATATATATGAAGTAACCTTGTTTATTATTTTGATATTATATATTCCCAACCTTTTCAATTTATAGTATATGTTTCCTTAATTCCTGATTTGGAATTATGATTCATTAAATAATCAATTATATGTCATTGTTTAGAAATGAACCAAGTGGTAGGATGGGAAATTGTACCAACACATATAATCCATCAATGGATTTCACTACTATAAAGGATTTCATTGTTGGGGAGAGATGGAAATGGTGATAAGAATCATATAAACATATTGGAAAAAATCACTCTTGTATGAGTTCTTTTATTACTAGTATATAATGGATAGATCTAAAATTCTGAGGCACAATGTTATAAAAATTCATGACACATGAGCCTCCATCATTCAATAGGACTAAAAAACATTTTTATTTGTGTAATTCATATGTTCATCAGAAAAGCTTTTTACTGCTTTGAGAATTAATTAATGGAATATGGGTGTCATATAAATTTTTTATCTATTGGTATATTATGATCAATTAATGGTTATAGTTTCATAACCAGAAGGAGGCGAAAGAAATAAGAAGCATTGAATGGAATAATATTTATGAAATTGTCTAAGAAAATATTTTTCCTCATGAAAAAAAATCTTATATAGAGATAAAATTTTAGAATCTAATGTAAAAATAGGATTATGAGGTTTTTATTTACCAGTCTACCATTAAAAGGACAGTAATGCATGTAGTAGAATATTATGAAATCCAAATATCAAAATTTTCAATTAATTTTTGGGTTAAAACCACTCTTTTAATTCGAACATGTGTCTCAATAATTGTTATTATATTAATATGTAGTCACATATTTTAACGAGAAATATAAATAATTCTTAATGTATTATGACTTCAAGGGAACGATATAAAATAAAATTGATGTTAAACATAATAAAATTAAATAAAACCAAGGGGAATAAGGGAAGAGTTAACATTACATCATGCCATAAATATGGAATTAAATCCCAAGAAAAATTATTATGGGGGAAATGAGTTTGTTTGAAGTGTGAAAAACACAAAAATTCCTTTTAGTATAAGGGATAGAATTAATTTGGTAATTTTTTTAACTAATTGAATATGGGTAAGTATGGAAATTATTGTCCTAATTTTGAAGGAATCATGGTCTTGGAAAGGCCCAGGGATGAAGGAAAATCATATGAGACCAAAAAAACTGTTGTTTATGTTCATAATGATGTCGTTGATGTCCTTAATTATCTTCACAAATATAGCTAATTATTTATTTTATTTTGTATCATTTCATTAGTCAATATCATACCATTTTTTCATGAGAATTATAAATTCTATTATGATTTAATAATGGGAATCTCATTCAAACTCTTAATGAATGTATCATTTAGTCAAATATGTTTCAAGAATTCCCCTTTATGAAAAATATAAATTTTTCACTTGTTGACCTTGTAATTGTGACTATGATTTACATTGATATAACCTCTATATAGGAAATCATTCAAAATATGTTGTTAAATTGTTTTACAAGGAGTTGATAATTATAATTTGAATGGAAGAAAAACTATTAATTACATTTAATGTGGGAAAATAAACATCTGATTCATATATAGATCTACCGCATGTGGCTCTATTGAATTAAATTATTTTGGAGGAAGTGGAAGAATCATATAGGGACCAATAAGGTCATCATAAAATTGAAGATGTACCAATTGTAATGAAATATATTGACGCATTTCAAGAGTAACTAACATAACACCACATCGATCAAGAAGTTTTTTTCTATTTATATAATCCTTGTTGCATGAGGAATATCAAATATTAGCAATTGAATTCCAATAGTGTAATCGTAATGTCCCAGAAAAATCAAGGAAATTGTTTTCATAAATTCTTTGAAATTTTATGGCACCGCAGTTTCTGACAGCGCTTGATTCCGAGACCCGGTGTTCCCGGAATCAATTTATAATGTTTTTTTGGGTACGTTCAGTAAACGTACATGAAATATTTTCTATCAATTAAAATGGTTTTCATAATTGATATATGAGGGCACCGATGAATTATCAGTGCCGATAATTTCTTAAGGAGACCTTTACTACAATTGCATTTGGTCGAGAGTAGAAGTTATAATTTGGGGATTCGTAACAAATTAAATAAAATTGTTGTATTGTACAATTTTATTTAAGAGGTGGTTGTTTCCTCCAAATGGAAGTAGTGGTGGGGCCCATAACCCATGTAACATCCCATTAAAGTATAATGTGTGGTGGGGCCCACACGAACACCTAATTCTTCATATTCCCTTAAACTCCCATGAAACCCCTTTTTAACTTTTGAACTCCCACTTAATGGAGGAGCCTCTCCACCTACCTCCATTAATTTTGCTAACCCATCAATTTAATTAATTATGCACCCTTAATTAATTAGTTCATTTAAATTAATTGGAAATGTAAGGTATTATAAAAATGGGTAGCTTTTATTTTTTTCTGTTGGAAAATATTAGATTGGGGAGGCTCTAATGAATTATTAGAAAGGAGTTCATCTTTCGACGAAGAACACTACTCTTCAATGAAGAACATCTCTAATGAAAAATGCGAAAAACTTCTCCAACGATGCCTCCTCTTCGTACGCACCCTGACGTAAATGGAATCGTCATCCGTATTCCATGATGCCCAACCTCTGTGACACTCTTCTACCATGGCTCATCGATGTGCAACGTTCTTCAAATTGAGGTAGGGGTTTTTGATTAATTTTAAGTGACTAAAATTAAACTCTTGTTCTATGATGTATGTCTTGGTTTGACTTCAGCCAAATGATATCAATTAACTCAGAGGGAGCGGGCCAAACAATCGTGGCCTGATTTCCATCCGTTGGTTTATTGATTGTTTGTCGACAGAGGCAAAGTCAAGAAGGTGCAGTGCCATCGCACATTGCTGGAGGATAACCACAGATGGGGAAGGCGGTGTTGTTGATGACTGGAGGAAGTGGAGACCGTGATCTAGCCGCGCTGAGAAGAACGCAGGCTATCATCCGTAGGCTGTTCAGCAAGAAAGGACCGGTCGGTCTCATGACCGGCCAGGCATAAAGAACTGATCGGCTCTTGCCGGCTGGGCTAGAGTACCATGGCACCCCCTTGGCACTGCGCTGCGGAGAACCGCAGACTGCGCTAGGTGGGCCCCTTCGGCAGGAAAACCAGATCGATCACCCATTGGAAAAGTGAAAGGAACCCCTGCTAATATAGGCACCGCATGTGGAGGATCCGCGGCCTGCAACCGTGAGCCGCTCAAGCTGGAGAATACCGGATGACTTCGGGGAGCCGGGTCAGAGGGGAGCCACCATTCGTCGTCATAGTTTCAAAAAACCAAAGGGCTGCACCACCTACTCCACTCCGCCAGCTGGTCGATCCATAGACTTCCATCATTCTAGTTATGCACCCCGCTGGGCTAGGCTGCGCCCCAACAGGCCAGGCCGACCCCCCTGGGTCGGACCCGCCGAGCCACGACGGGCCTACTTGCCGGCCGACCAGACTTGACTAGTTGATCCCATTCCGCTTAAATGTGAATAACTTCTTGAAGATGTGTCTAATCGATGTTTCATCTATGGAAAGGTAACACTTGTGATGTGGTAGTAATTTTTCTAAACTTTAAGGGTTTTGTGGTCAAATTCTGAAAAAAGTCGGGTATAGAATGAGCATAATTCCAACCAGACCCATGGAACGAAAATGACAATAAATCTTAGACCATGCATCTGATTGATGCACCGTCGATCGCGTTGGGTTTGTTTTGATGAGATGGAACATCGGGATACATCAACATTGGACTTCATGATTGTTTACATAACTACCCCTTTGCTCGAGGAACATACCCTCCCGGAATCTAGCGTGATGTGTGCGGGAACCATAGAGCTCCTCCGTGGGTTTGACAGTGACAGCTACTATACTAGAATCCTCGGTGGGGTTGACAGTGATGACTAATGTAATAGAATCCTCTGTGGGTTTGATAGCGATGACTACTCTTCTTGTATCTAGTGTCGGTTCGGCAGTTTTACCTCTATACTTGTATCCTATGTGGGTCCAACAGAGTATCTCATCTTGAATCTTGTGTGGGTCCGACAGCTTAGCTGGTCTTGTATCCTTTGTGGTTCTGACAGTTTAGATGATTCAATGACTATATCTGATCATCTATATAATTATACGATAGATGTATACCCGTGTGAGTTGAGTCTTGACTTTCAATCGTTATCATCAATGTGATTGACATACTTTCCGATGTGGACTGAGTTTTTCTTGGGCTCAAGAGTTGGAGAAGAACTGTTATTTATAACTTAGGAAAATGAATGAGAATATAACTCTGTAGAGTTAGTTGATACTTCATGATCATGTATTTCATCTGTGGTTTATCCTTCTTGGATTCCGAGAGACCTTATTGGGTCTCAAGGTCCCTATTGATTATCATATAATCACCCCTGCACAGGCTATTCCCGCACTATGTTGTGTTGGATGTAGACGACGGACAACACTGATCGATGTAGAAACTTATTGAGCTGGACGGTACCTGGAGGTAGACCACTTGGCGAAATGTACACGGAGCAGACAGACGGACTTGAGGTGCTGAGGAGGCCATCATTAACAACTATTTTGGTGGGATTTCCAGAGGATGAATCTGTAGTTTCTGTTTTTCTTTACGGAAGTTGTACTAGATTTCCAGTTGTACTGTACTTAATATTGAGCTTGTATTTCCTACCTATTTCTTATCAACACGTACTTTTGTATTTAGTTTTAACTAGTGTTTAATACCTATTGCGTACTAAATTGTGTATGTTTTCTTTTATTAACGAAATTCCATCCACTCTTATGGATTTATGCCTATGGTGATAGTCTCTTTCCCCTGGCCAATGGATGGAAGGCTTCGGTTAGTCATGACACGGGCAGCGAGGACGAGTCCTGACAAATTGGAATCAGATGAGTCAGTTATACCGCAAAATGCCGGACTCTAATAATTTTTTCTATGAAGAAATAGTGTTAAGTGTATTTAGTGTGGTTTTCAGTACCAGGGAGTCCAGTGTTGGTGCGTCAGCAGACGTATCAATACACTAGGACTCTGACCTCTAATTTCCGACTCTGTGCATGAAAACACTGATTGAATGTGTGTTTCAAAAGTTTTCTTTGTGATTACATTGAGTCACCTCATTAGGATTACTGTTATTACCGTGGCACATATTTTTCTTTTCAACATGTCCCCACGAAGGTAGCCAGCTAGGGTTCTGATTTTCATACGAGATTGTAGCCCAACAAGGGACGAGGCCTCGGTGCTGGGCCCCTTCACAGTGGAGGCACCAGTGGTACCACTAGCTGTTGTGCCACCGATACCACCATCCCTAACAGTAGATAGTGCACACCGCCTGAGTGATTTGCACGAGTTATAGAGATTGTGGCCACCCGGGATCCATGGAGAGACAGACCCACAGGCAGCTGAGAACTGGCTAGAGGCTGTTATCAGTGTTTTAAGATTGGTAGGGACACTAGCCAACCTTATGGTGATCCTTGCGGCGAGTCTCATGCACACAACAGTAGGTAGATGGTAAAGCCTAATGCTCCAGGTTCATGATGAGGTATCTGTGCTCTGGACAGACATCAAGAGTCTGTTCTGCTCGGAGAATGTTCTAGACAACCTTCATGTGGTGTAGATTCAGGAGTTACTTCATCTGCAACAGGGCAGCATGACAGTAGCTCAGTACTCAGTGAGGTTCACCAACCTCTCTTGCTACTCCATGGATATGGTACGGTACCCGTTCATTAGGGCCCGAACCTTCACGAAGGGACTCAGGAATGAGATCAGGGATTCAAAGATTCCCCTTAGTATCCTGATGCAGGTAGGAGTGCTAGAGAGAGCCCTTCTAGTGGAGAGTTTTCTATCTGATCAGTAATTAGTGGCGAGGCCCACGGTAGGATTACACGTAGTTGAGTCTTATACATCCTGCATTAGATAGATTCCATAGAGGTCTAATTGGACCAGGAGATTTGGTTGGAGACCTCAGGATACAGGATTTTTTGTGTGGGGCATACAAAATAGAGCCATCCTTAAAAGGAGCAGGCAGTTCTATGCAAGTGGCTGGCAGGGCCACATGGCGTGTGACTTCCCAACATGCCATCCAGTTAAGCATCAGACAATGGAGGGACTTCCCAGGAAGAGTCATAGGTTCGAACATGGTGGTCCGATGGGATAAGTAAGATGAGGTAGAGGAGCCAGCCGAGCATCGGGTGGTGGATGACGTTCTAAGACTCTACCACCACCACCAGGAGGTCCACCCCCACCACAGGGAGTAGGCAGACATAGACGAGCTTAGCTCCAGGCAGTCTAGGCTACGACCGCAGCGCACGTGAGATGATTTAAGGTACTATATATGTCTACTCCATCCTTGTTGCAGTACTTTTAGACATAGGTGCAAGTCATTATTTTATTGTCGCTGCCCTTGTTCGGAACTCGGAGATTATGACAAAGCCATTGGCACGATCCTTATTGCTAGAGACTCTTATTGGAGTAGGATCAAATATTACGGATTGGTTCTGGTAGTGTCATCTTACTCTAGGAGGTGAGAGCATTGGCTGAGATCTTCTTGTAGCGGCACCGAGGCCTTTCGATGTCATCTTTGGTATGAAATGGTTATCTATAGTCCATGCACATATCAATTTTAGTAGGCGCAATGTGTGGTGTGTCTGCATGGATGGGATCGGGTGCCCATCACCGGTGAGAATGGAGCCTTTGTAGCGCAAGATGGACTTATGTAGATGAAAGGGAAGCTAATCACACATCAGTTTCCTAGTCTCATCCTTGGAGAGGTTGATGTGCGATGTTTGAGTTTTCCTCTTGTGGTGGATCAATATGCGGATGTTTTTTTTGATGATGTTCCAGGACTACCTCCTCACAGAGAGGTAGACTTCAATATTGATCTGTACCCCGGGACATCACCGATATCTGCACAAGCATATCGAATGGCTCCCACAGATCCTCGTGAGCTACATGTAATGCTGGAGGACTTACAGGGGAAGGGATTCATCCGACCCAGTGTTACATCCTAGGCTTCTCCGATTTTGTTCTCCAAGAAGGTGGATCGTAACTTGTGAATCTGTGCCAACAACCATTGCCTAAATTAGGTGACAATGAATAACAAGCACCTACCCTCGAGGATTAACAACCTCTTTGATCAGCTCAAGGGATAACATTGGTTCTTGAAGATATACCTCAGGTTAGGCTATCACCAGCTCAGAGTTCAAGACGAGGAAGTGTAGAAGACCGCCTTCAGATGTCGGTATGGCCACTACGAGTTCTTGGTTATTCCCATCAGCATAAACAGTGCTCCAAAAGTGTTCTTGAGCCTCGAAATGGATCTTCCAGCCTTACCTCATTCTATTTGTCAAAGTCTCCATTAACGACATACTGATTTACTCGGCCACTAAGGAGGAGCACGCCTGCCACATATAGGTTGTATTGGATACACTCCGAGAGCACCCTCATCATGGTAAGCTCTCAAAGTGCCAGTTCTAGATTTGAGTGGTTTACTTTCTATGACACTTAATATTGGAGGTTTGAGTTGCAGTGGATCCAGCGATGATCGTGGAAGTACTTACATGGGAGCCACCTAGGAGTGTGACTGAGGTTTGGAGTTTCTTGGGTCTGGATGGGTACTATCGGAGATTTGTGCCAGACTTATCCAGTGTTTCAGCACCTCTTCCGTCTTTGAAGAAGAATGGGAAACCCTTCGTGTGTTTAGAGGGATTCTAGAAGAGATTTCAAGAGCTGAGGAAGAGGTTCACCAGTGTGTCCATAATGATTTTACTAGAGGAGGGAGTAGGGTACATATTTTACTGTGATGCATCAGTGATCGGATGAGGGTGTGTCTTGACGTAGAAGTAGGCAATGATCATGTATGGTTCATATTAGTTTAGAAAACATGAGCCAAACTATTCTACCAATTACCTAGAGTTAGCATTAGTTGTATTTACATTGAAGAAGTGGTGACACTATCTGATGGGCGACTGTTTTACTGTCTACTCTGACCAACAGAGATTCAGGTACATCTTTTCGCAAAAGGACATGAATCTGAGACAATGGTGGTGGCTTGAGTTCCTCCAGGACAAAAATTCCGAGATAGACTATACTCCTAGGAAAGGGAACGTTGTAGAAGATGCTCTCAACAGGAGATCGGCCAGTCAACTGCTGGGAGAGGCAACAGAGCAGCTTGCTACATTGCAGATATCTTTTGTGGATAGATATAGAGTCTCCATTCTTCAGTCTCTCACAGTCACTCCTCAACTTATTCATCTATTCAAGGAGGCACAGATTGGGTAAGATGATTGCGAGATGTGATGTCCTCAGATATCCATAGGACAGGAACCTGATAGATTTTATGAAGGTGGGGAGCACATCATCCTTTTCAGAGGACGTTCCATGGTACTAGTTTTATTACAGGAGGATGTGCTGATGGAGTTCCACGCTTCCCCTCTATTGGTATATCTAGGAGTGGTAAAGATGTACCAGGACCATAGAAAATTGCACTTGTGGCCGGGTATGAAGATGTTTGTAGTAGATTTTGTCTCATGATGCCTCACTTGTCAGCATGTGAAGGTGGAGCACTAGGTTCCAGAAGGTTTGGTTCACCACTTAGAGGTCCCAAAGTGGATGTTGGATGGGATATCCATTGATTTTGTGATGGGGCTTCCACATTCATCTATAGGACACGACACTGTCTGGGTGATCGTAGACCGACTCACCAAGTCGGTCCACTTCCTACCTATTAGAGAGTAGGGCTCAATAGCAAGCTTGTGACACCTCTACCTTCAAGAGATCGTAGGAATTCATGGTGTGCCATCAACTATCAACTCTGATTGAGATTCTCATTTAACATTCCGGCTGTGGAAGGGATTATAGGAGGATTTTGATATGAATCTTAGAATGAGCATCACTATCCATCCTTAGAGGGATGGCCAGACTGATAGGATCATTCAGACTCTTTAGGACATGCTCTGTGCATGTGTCCTCGATTTTGTTCACAGTTGGGAGGATCACTTACCCTTGATGGAGTTTGCATAAACAAATAGCTATCACTTCACCATCGGAATGGCACCTTACGAGGCACTATATGATAGACCTCGCAGATCACCTCTAGGCTAGACAGACCCATGGGAGTTAGCACTTGTAGGACCTGAGATGGTTTCAGCTATGATGGAGAAGATCCAAAATCATCCATGAGAAGATGAAAACTACAGAGAGAAAACAAAAGTCCTATGCTGATCAGATACATAGACCACTGGAGATCGAGGATGGTGACCACATCTTCATATGGTTCTCAACTCGATGAGGTATACAGAGATTTAAAAGGGTTGGAAAGTTATATTTTCACTTCATCGGGCCATTCCAGGTCATCAACAGAGTAGGCTAGTAGTCTTACAGCCTGATACATCCACCTCAGTTCCACTGGGTGCATGTCGTCTTCCATGTTTCTTAGCTATGTACATATGTGGATGACCCATCTTACATAATCGATGATGGGGAGCTGGACATCGATGATGGGGCAACATTCACAGAGGTCCCAGTGGAGAATGAGGATCGACAGGAGCAGGTCCTATGTGGATGGTCGATTACTCTGGTGCACAATCACTGGCAGCACGAAATCATCAAGGAGAGTACATGGGAGTGGGAGGCTCAAATTCATGCTTAGTACCACCATTTGTTTCCCTAGTGTGTTTTGTAGCATTATGGGGAAGTAAATCCTCGAGGTGGGGGTAATGTAATGACCCAAAAAGTTCAGGGAAATTTTTTTCATAAATTATTTGAATTTTTATGAGACCTCAGTTTCTGACGGCGCCTGATTCTGAGGCCCAGTATGCCCAGAATCTATTTGTGATGTTTTGATTGGGTACATTCAGTAATCGTACATGGAAGTTATTATATCTTTTAAACCAATGCTTAGAATTAAAATCCATCGGCACCTATGAACTCACAACACTATTAATCACTTAATTAGATCTTTACCGCAGTTGCGTTTGGTCGAGAGTAGAATATATAATTTGGGGATTCGTAGAAAATTAAATAAAATTGTTTTATTGCAAAGTTTTATTTAAGAGGTGGTTATTTCATACAATGGGAAGTTGGGGTGGGGCTTACACCCCACATAACCTCCCATGAGATTATATTTTGTGGTAGTTCACACAAGAGAACTCTACTCATCATCGTTCCTTTAATTCCCATGAATCCCCTTATTAACTTTTGAATTCCCACTTAATGAAGGATCATCTCCACCTCCCACAATTAATTGTTCCAACCCCATAAATTTAATTAATTAATCACCCTTAATTAATTGGTTAATATTACTTAATTTGAAATGAATGGAATTATTAAATTGGGTAGATTTTATTTTATTTGCGTTGGAAAAAATCCGATT
This sequence comes from Viscum album, assembly GCA_963277665.1. NCBI lineage: Eukaryota > Viridiplantae > Streptophyta > Magnoliopsida > Santalales > Viscaceae > Viscum > Viscum album. Next base: position 474,378,102 of record OY728147.1, on the reverse strand, counting down.
GGGGAGGCTCTTGAGAATTAGAAGAAAGGTGTTCCTCTTTTGATGGAGAAAATCTTCGACGAAGAATGCGAAGAACTTCTCCAATGATGCTTCCTCTTCGGATGCATCCCGAAATCAATGGAATCAACATCGATATTATTCGGCACCCAAATTCGGTGATGATCGTCTACAATGGCTCGTCAATGTGAAATGTTCTTGAAATCGAGGTAGGGGTTTTTGATTAATTTTAATGGAATAAAATTACACTCTTGTTAATCGATGTATGTATTGGGGTGACTTTGGCCAGATGATATCAATTAAAGCAGAGGGCACAGGCTGAAAAAACATGACCTGACATCCCTCCGTTGGTGTGTTGATTTTTTATCGATGGAGGCGGAGTCAAGAAGGTGAAGTGTCATCGCACCACACTGGAGGAGAACCACGAACGATGACGGTGGTGGCGTTGAAGACAAGAGGAAGCGGTGACCATGTACCAAATTCATGGAGAAGAACTGAGGCCCGCATCCATGGGCCGATCAGCCGATGTTTAAACGGCCGGTCTCTTGACCGGACGAGCTGGAAGAACAGACCGGCTTCAGCCGGCCGTTCTGGAGAAGCACAACGCACCCTTGGCGTCGTGTTGTGCAGAACTACGACCAGCGGTGGGAGAGATGCTTTGGTGGGCGAACTAGCTGGCTCACCAGCCGACCAGGCTGAAGGAACCGCAACACCTATAAGAGCAGTGTTCGGAGGATCCTCAGCCTGCAAGCGCCAGTCGCCCGCACCGGAAAAGACTAGATTGCTTAAGCTAGCCGGGCAGAAGGGGTGGTGCTGCTCGGCGCCCCCATTTCAGAAAACCGAGGGGCCGCGCCCCCCTCTCTACTCGACCAGCTAGCCGAGACATGGCTTGTCGTCGAGGTAGGATTCGCCCCGCTGGTCTGGGCCAACCCCCAGCTGGGTTAGACGTATCGAGCAAGGACGGGCCGACCTACTAGCCGACCAGGCATGATGGGCCAAACCCATTCTGCTTAACTGAAAATAAATTATTGACCGTGTGTCCGATCAGAATGCCATCTGCAGCCCTAGGACCCTTACAATGAGTTAGTCCTTTTGTGATACTCTAATAGAGTCTGGGAAAACTATGGAAAACGGCTGGGTTTGGAATGAGTGTAATTTCTACCGGGGCCCTAGAACAAAAAAGCCAATAACTCTCAGACCGAGCGTCTGATTGACGTGTTGTATGTCGCGTTGGGTTTATTTTGATGGAAAGAACTTAGAGATGCATCAAATCCAGAATTTGGGATATTTTATATAACTAAACCTTTGCTTGAGGAGTGGACACTCCCAGAATGGATGGTGCTATGTGCAGGAACCGTAGAGCTTGTTGGAACTGTGACGACATTTTTACTGGAATCATCTATGGGTTTGACAGCGATGACTACTATACTAGAATACTCTGTGGGTTCTACCATGATAACTACTTTACTAGAATCACAAGTGGGTTCGACAGCGATGACTACTTTTCTTGTATCATGTGTGGGTTCAACAGTTTGACCTATGTACTTGTATCATATGTGGGTCCAACAGAGTAGATGGTCATGTTTCCTATGTGGGCCTGATAGCATAGAAGGTCTTGTATAATGTGTGGGTATGACAGCTTATATGAATCAGTGGCTACATCTGATCATCTCTATCGCTATACGAAAGAAGTATTCCTAAGTGAGCTGAGTCTTGACTTTCAATCTTTATCATCGAGGTGTTTGACTTACTTTCCTCTGTGGAATGGGTTGTGCTTGGGATCGAGAGTTGGAGCCAAACTATGATTGATAACTTAGTTAATTGTATGGTAATACACCTAAGTAGAGTTAGTTAATACTTCATGATCATTTCATTCTTCGGTGGTTTATCATTCGTTGTTTCTAGAAGACATTCGATGTCTCGGGGTCACTACTGAGTATTATATACTCACCCCTACATGGGCTATGCCCACACTATGTTGTGTTGGATGTTGATGACGGACAGAACTGATCAAGGTAGAGACTTGTAGAGATGGATGGTACCCAGAGGTGGACCACTTGGCGAGACGTACATAGAGCGGACAGACGAACCGGAGGTGCTAAGGAGGCCATCTGTACCCACCCATCAGGTGGGATTTTCGGAGGATGGCTGTGTAGTTGCTGTTTTACTTTATTGCAGTTGTACTTGCTTTTCAGTTGTACTGTACAGAATGTTGGGCTTGTATTTCGTTCCCCTTTCATTCAAAACGTAATTTCGTATTCAGTTTTACCTAGTGTTTACTTATTGTTGTGTACTCTGTTGTTTTTTCACTTTTATTAAATCAATGTCTTCCCAGATTAGGGATTTATGCCTTTATTGGTAGTCTCTTTCCCTTGGACTATGGGACGTGTGTTTGGGGTAGTCACGACACGGGCCCCGAGGACAGGTCGTGATAGTAATTAGTTGATCTGATGAAACTAATATAGGATTTTAGAAAATAATAATTTTTCACCATATTTTTCTTCAAAAGGGGGTCCCTTATTCTGTTTTATATGATGAAATATAGGTTATTATAGCTTTATATTTATTATAGGGTATTCTAGGAAATTAAAATAAATAATATTTAATCATTTTATCAAATTGGGGATTAATTTTATCAGCATCATAGAGCTCAATTGTGTTCTAAGAATGAATACATTTCAAGGAAATAAATATTGATGAGGGATGTAATTTTTGAATTTAATGTAATTCGATTTGGATTTACTAATACTGTGTCAGTTTTGTGTTTTAATTGACCTATTAATCGTAAAATATATTAATAATTTAGTTGTGGTAATAATTAATGATATTTTATTATATTATAAAACATTTCAAGATCAGGATTAAATTTTTTTGATCATTAATGTGTCATTTAGAAGAAGATTTTTATATTATAAATTTTGAATGTTATTATTATAGCTTTAGGAAATTTATTTTCTTGGCCATATTGACTCTGAGGACAGATTCTATATTGATCATGTAAAGGAATAGGCAATCAAAAAATGGCATGCAACAATGTCCATAATTCGGTATGTAATTTAATTGGTTTAAAATGTTACTATCAGTGTTTCACTTAGTATTTGTACCTATATTCAAACCTAATAAGAAAAAAAAATAAAGGGGTATCGATCTTATAGATAGTAAAATGTTTAGATTGTTTTGATGTATTGAATAAATGATTGTTCAATGCCATATTATCTATCTTATCATCATTAAATGGTGTATTTTTTATTAACATTGATGAATAAAGAAATAAAATTTGTGGTGTCTTCATACAGAATGATCAGTTCATTATATTTTAATCATCATAGAAGAATCCTCATGAACAAAACAATCTATATCAATATCTAGAGTAAGCTGTTGTCATCATTGCTCGGATGATATAGAAAAGTTATCTATATTTTGAAATATTTTTTATAAATATAGATCAAATAAGTTTTAAATATATCATCTCAAAAAAACAAAATATTAGGAAATGTCCATTGTTCTGCCTCCTCTAGATTTATGATTCCAAAATACACTAACACCAGAGAAATTAATGTATGATAGAAGATGCGTTAAGTTGGAAAATACATGGAGTTATAAAAAAATGAGGATAGACAAGGATCCATTGTTTATGGATATAATAAACATGGATATGGGAATTATTAATGATGGGGAAATGTCACTCCACTATCAAATGTTTTATAAATTTTATTTATTTTATTAGTTAAATTTTTTTTAGTTTGACAGTACGAATTTCCAAAAAAGAAATTTAAATATGTGAATTAAAGAAACATAAAATACCTCATATATGGATATACGTTTTTTATATTTGGAACAATAATTTGTAGAACCTTTATAACTAAAATAGAATGGGAATTATTTTTTTCGTCTTATATCTAAAATTCCACTGTACACTCAGGATGTATGATGATGTATATAGATGTTAATAGGCATTTTCTATGAGAAAATATGAAGGATAAAATTACTAACTATGTGTTAAGATGCCTTGTTTTTTAATAACGGAAGTTTGGGATACAAAATATTTGACGATTCTTGAAACTTCATCATATAACTGTGTGAAAATAAGATAAGAAAAAAATTGAATTTTTCATATGACTTATAAAGAATCCATAAAAGAATGATGTAGTATAGTTAATTTTTATATTCCATTACAAAATCTATACATTTTAATTATATTATAGAATATTTATCATATTGAATTCCAAGAAAAAAATTATATTAATGTTATTTTCAGACTTTATGGTGCACCTCCATTGATTGTGTCTGGTCAAGATCCTTGTTTTATATCAAATTTCCTGAAAAGTCATTAGATTCTCCTAGATACATACCTTCATCTGGGAACTACCTTGCATCATTATAATTAATTAATATCTAAATGGACTATTGTTTCATAATAAGGTATATTATTGTCATTCATAAATGGAATTCTTGGTCAGGGGGTTCAATATATACCATTATAATAATTTCCCTATAACAAGAGCTTTAATTTAGGTATTCAAATGGAATAGTATAAAGCATTATATATAAATTTATTTTTTACATTAAATTTTTTGTGTTGAAGTTAGTGGAAGTAATCTTGAAGGACAATAATTTTTGGTTGAAAAAATATAAATTGTAATTAGTATATAAAACCATGTTGAAAAATATTAAATTAGGGAAGATACATATGATTATATCTAATGTATTTTTAATTCCAATTTAGAGATCAACCTTTTTTGAAGGTATCATCATTAAAGGGTATTACAAATAATTTTGTCAAAGGGAAGCTGATACTTATTTATTTGGGTCATTTTGATATTTTAGAACGAATTTGAATTTGAATTGTGGATTATCCATTATCAATACCACCAATCCACATAAAAGTTCATGATGTGTTCCACATTTCATTGTTAATAATGTACATTACATAACCAACAAATGATCTCACCTAAAAAAGAATATAAATTGAACCATATTTGTATTTCAACAAGGTGTGTTTCAATATTCTAGATATTATTGACAATTGATGACGAATCAGATGACTGAGTTGTTAAATGTATTTAGGAAAATCATAAAAATGAAGATTAAATTTGGGAATATGACAAAATATTAATGGAGAATTACGAAATTCTTTTTACGAGGTCATATTTTGGAAATTTATATGATGAATATTTTCTGAAGAAGGGAAGAAAGTAACACTGAGATACTTATTAATATGTTATATGAAATATATTTAATATCATATGTTGCTTGAAACACTATGTATGAATGCTCTATGATTAATTTAGAAGAGACAATGATTAAAAATATATTAAAATTTAGTGAATGACTAGTATTAACCAAATTATGAATCAAATTTATTAACTATTCATCCAATTGTTTTGATAGGTGTAAGATAATAATTAAATAAATTTTAATGTTTAAAATGATATATTTTTCTAAATCTATTTTTCCCCATAATGGTAGAATATTTTTTTGAATAATGTTTTGGAGATTATTATATTTTACATTTGAAAAATTTATCTTCTTATTAGTAAGGGAATATAAAAAGATACTTTTTAGATAATTTTTATTTTTTTTAAGATAAGGATCTTGTTTTAATGTGTAATAAAAATAATGAATTGTAATAAAACACATCATTTTCATTCATGTAATTTAATTTGATAAATTATATTTTTAGATATTTTTAAATTATACTTATATCAATATTTTAATCATTTTATTAAAATTTACGTAATTTGACTCCTTTTTACATTGAACTATTAACTAATAACATTTAAATATATTAAAAGTATTCAGCATAAATTTTTTTTATTGTTCCATTGATGAAATTATTTTTAATATATTTACTCCAATTTATATGTTTTTAATATAATATAATGTAATAAATATTTAGTATTAGTGCATCCAAATTATATAATTAATTTACTTTTATTTATATGGATTTTGAATTGTAAATTTAGTGATATTTTATTTAAATGGTTAAAGGGAAATCGTGTGATTAAGGGTAAAAATAAATTTATAAATATTTTAAAATAAACATATTATTTGAAATTTTATAATTCGGGGGGGGGGGGGGGGGTGGGTTTCATCTAAAATAATAATCATGTCAAAATTATAACCATTGTACATTGTTTGGTATAGTGTATTACATTTCAGTAAAAGATAAAGATGTCATACTAATAACATTAATGACCACATAATTTTTAATATAGGGTTATACAAAAGATAAATCCATCTATAAATAGTAATTTGAAATCAAAATGATTTATATTCATCGGTATAATTTATTTTTGATATTTATGAAATAAATATCAGCCCTAATTACTTATAAAATTTTGGTGGATTATTTATGAAATGAAATGGAATAAAAATATAAATTATTATAAAATTATTAACATAAATATTATTTGACATATTTAAAGAAATCAAAAATAATTATTAATAAATTTGACATGTTTGCGGTATATAATATGTTTTTTCCGAAGATATCTTACTATGTTGATTTTTGTAAAATTCAATGTAATTAATAAATTCAAAATTGACGTTTTTGTTGAATAAAAATAAATGTTATTATATTTAATGAGATAAAAATAAAAACAATATAAAATAAAAACAAATGATTCTAATAAAGATTAAAATTCAAAAAAAATTCAAATTGATGATTATTTTGTAATTTTATTGTAAATATATTTAACATCAAAGTGTCAAAATAGATGTTTGCATGATATTAGTGAAAGGGTTTAATTATGGGTTAAAACCAAATGATAAAGATAATTATATGAACAAATCATGACTTAAATTTATTAGTTGAGAGGGTATAGATATAAACTCATAGATTATAAATAATTACTCACATTGACTACAATTTTTAATTGAATACTAATTTATATTAATTAAATACATAGATAGATTCCAAATGTGCACCTCTCCTCAATTATAAAACAGAAGATCCTCCCTCACCACATCAAATTACATTGAGAATTAAAGATCGACCAAAACCACTCCATCTCTCCTCAAAACTCACTCATAAACATATGAATTTAATGATCTTCCAAAAATATCAACCCTATATCCCTACATAATATCGCTTAAGGGAATCTTCTAAATTAGATTTGATCATGTTTACAAACTCATCACAGTTCATTTATTCTTCAACTTCATCTTGATGATATATTTTATTGATATAGTAATAAATAGAGTTTCATCTATATGATGACATGTTATTATGATTATGGGACACCCAATTTCCATGATTTATAAATGAAATTAAAAATGGAAACACTTCTCGTATGTACAAATGACCAAAAATCATCATGAGGCGATGTGTTTAATTTACCTTGTTAACAGTTTAAAAATTATTATAAAAATATATATATTAAGTAAATAAGATATATATGAAAATAATATAATTATATATGTGAATTATATAAATCCAATAAATAATAATTATGAATTACACATCATGACATGAATTAATAAATGAAGGAATTATATCCTGAATTAAGAGAAATATAAATATAATATTAAAATTGATATATGTTTTTCATATATGATATAATAAATATGGATATGTTTTTATTTTTAATTGATAAAATTTTTTTAAACCAATATACAGGAGGATAATTTTTATTCACCTAAAAAGAGTTATAGGTAAGGGTTGATTTCACAATATCATTATTATTTGAAAATGATTATACACAAATATCTGATCGGGAAAACATATCATATGTGTCAAAAATTGCTAAAAATTATTCCAAAAATGTTTTTCAACAATTATAATAATTTTAATAGTTATTTTATCCATGTATTAATGATAATCAAATGATTTAATGGGATTTTTTCCAAATGATGTACTATATGATTATTTTTTTGAAAAAATATGGAATGAATGTTTATTTAAAATATGAAGAACAAAATGATTTCTCCACATTTATAAATACATAATATATTAAAGCTTAATTAATAAATTTAAAATACTCAATTCAATGAAAATGTATTCTATTTAAACTCCATAGTACATTAAATAAATGATTTCAAAGTAATAATGTGGTATTTGTCTCATGAAATTTTTTATGATTTTATTAGATAATTTTTATCTATGTAAACATCCTTTGTTTAATCCTCTTCCTAATTGAGGTTGATTTATAAAGGTATAATCTAATATATTATTTTTATTGGGTTATGATTAGTTTTATTCTTGATGTTCTATTTTTATACCACTAATTATTTATTTATAGTGTATTGAATGAATGTTTATCTATATGAATGTTTGAGTTGTTATGTATTCTTATGAGTAATGTATTGGAAATAATAATTAATATTAGGGGGGAAATATGGCCCTGCGATTCATTGGTAAGTCTAATAATACATGCATTTTTTGGTGTCAGTCGAGGCCTTATCAGTTTATTTATTTTGTCTAGGATGAATCTTTTATAGTATGATTATGATTTATGACAAAATAAATTCCATTATTATGATATTAGAAAGTCATATTCCAATATATTATTTGATTAGTATAATATCCATGTGTTTATTTATAATTCATCATTTTATTTTTATTTTATCATTTCATATTAAGCTCATGATTAAGTTTAAATGTCTTGAGTTTCAATTATACATCATCTTATTAGGTTTATTCTTATTTATTCATAATAGATTCCTTTGTATATCTCCCCATATATAGTATTTTAGCTCACCAATTTCTTTTGTTTTACCTTTCTGTGTATAAATGTTTTATATTATTGTTTATTTGTAGAAATATGATGTATTATTATTGGTTGCCTCAAATGATAGACTATATTGTATTATATTAAATAAATTAAAATTTATATTTCTATTGTGTAATATGATTTCTAAAATTACTAAACTGATATGTCGTTTGGGAGATTAGTAATGTATATATTCACACAAAATCATGTAATGCACTAGGTCATGGCTATTGGAATCAAGGTCTTTACAGGTGGTATTATCTCATCGTCTTTAATCAATGAAATACAATGATGATGTTATTTATTAATTGGAATGTGGTTCAGTAATTTTTGAAGTCATTTAGATTTTTTATTAATGATTTACGATATATTTAGGTACACATAACTTTATTTATGAATTTGAGATCACCCTTATATTGTTTTCTTTCCCCAAAATGTGAATCTAAAGTCATGGAATGGGTTTTCAAGAATAATTAGACATTAATTTTTTAAGTATTATGTTTCATTTTATATTCTATATGTGAAATTGGAATCACGTCTTTATATAGTTTCATAAACGAGTAAACTGAATCATCATTTTATTCTGGTATCTATGATAATTTAATAATTTCTAGCACCAACTCTATGATATTGGGTTTTGGGTCTCTACATTATGGTTAAAAAAGGGAGATATCAATTATCATAAAATTTTAAAATTTTCATTAGTTAATGATAACAAGACAATAACACATTAAATCAATACCTAACATATCAAATATTTTAATGTTGATTCTCAAAATAAATCTTTTTTATTCATGAGACACTAAAAAAAATTGAATCATGGTACATGATCCATGAGGGTGTAAAATTCACATAATAAATAGAATTTTGGAATTCACATAAAATAACTAAATCATTTCCAAGTTATTGAAATAAAATTTCCAATTCTATCATTGTAGTTTGGGTTTACTATAAAATCTATCGTATTATCCTTGTTTAAAACGAAATAATATCATAGTGGATCATGTTCATTAAAAAAATATGTTATCTCCAAATTTGAGTAATATTTTCCACCTGAAATATCCTTATTTTAAAAAATAATTTGTGGGATATATATATTTTTTCTCACACATCCCAAAAATATAACTTTAAACATGTGTTCTATAATATCATAATAAATGATCCATATCATAAACAACAAAAATATAATGGTTTCAAAAGCATTCTATTATGAGATTATTCGTTGAAAATCAATGGTTTCCATAAAATATTATTTAATTTCTCATATAAGAACCCTTAAATTATGATTAATAATCCGAATAATATTTTAATCATAATCATAAAACTTATAGAAAATGAATGATGATTTTATTATTGAATAACATATTTATTAAAGATTAGTGAAAATATAAGGATTTCAACTTAGATGTAAAATACTTTTAATATTTTATGTGGAAAATTTATTTAGTGAAATAGATTTTTCACAATGAAATCACTTATTTGAAGGATATTTTTTTCCAAATATTTTATGATACTTTTTTTATCATAAAAAAATTGTGGATTCATCTATTAGAATTTTTAATGAATTTAGTTGTCATTATGTCAATAAATTCACCCAATTTTCTTAAAAGGTGGGGTTTGAAGCCTTGTTTATTATTAAAGCAATGAATATACCTCTTTTACTATGTATAGGGAGACCCATTACATATCCCGAAGCCACAGTGGGCATTTAGCCCATTAAATGGCATGTATGACCATTTTTTTCCAAGCCCCATTTTATAAAACTATTCATTCATTGTGTTGAGTAAAAAAATTGTGTAAAATTGAAGGAGGGATCTTATAAACAAAAAATAACAATAGTAAAATAAATATAGTTTGATTCTATAGAGAAATATCATAAATTTTCATCACCAAACACATAATTACAAAAAATCTTGATAAATAGTGAGATTATAAAATAATATATTTACCATTGGTCTATTTACATCTAACATCTTCTAATCATAAATATAATAAAAATATATTAATTAAAAAACTATCTATAAAAGTAATAATATATATAATACCATATTTTATTTACTTTAATATTTTTATCATATATTTTTTAAATCTTCATTATTAAAATCATTTTTTGTTGCGATAACTGCTTCACATTAAATGTATGTTTCATAAAAATTACTTCAATTTTAACATTGAAAATTTATACTTATCTATCATAATTTTAATCCTTACATTAATATTATATATTTTCAATATATATGTAATTCTTATCATTTAAAAATTTTAGAAATAAAAAATAAAAAATTACAACCTCTATGGAAATCATAAGTCATACATACATATGAATATTGATTCCTTTTCTTATAGTTGACAGAAAAAGAATGTAAAAAATAATATCCCATTTTTAAAAAGTAATCACATATATATCTATAATGTAAAAAATTCATACATTATTATCATAAAAATTTTAAATTTAAAACTAACCACATTACATGATTGAGGTTGTAGTCTACATGTACTCATGGGAAATATTATTTTCTTCCATAATATTTCATTTTTTGAAGGTATATGTGATATTTAAATTTAATATGTATAATTAATTAATATAATATATATATATATACATACAAATAATTCATCATTATATCAATCTGTTAGAGTTAGTGATGAAAAATTAATTTCACCGGTTTATAAAGCCGTAGTCCACCTAACCTATGATTGAGTTTATCAATTCCAATTTAATGGGAGTAGATATTTATGTTCGTTATTCAATTATCATAATAATATAATAATATAACATAAATAATTATGTAATTATATCATCAATTTTGAATATGAATTTATCGATGATGAAGAGTAAATAAAATGAAAACCTTGGTTAAGAATGATATATCTTATTCATAAAACTTTTTTTTGTTTGTACCAAATGCCTTACTATAAGTATTTTATAATAAATAATAATAATATATGATGTGGTAAGTTAATTTTGAAATAGATTATATTAGGTGTGGTAAATAAGTATTCTTTTGAATTGTGATAAAAAAGTGGAGACATTCCCTTTTGTAAGTGAGGGGGGAGTCATTTGGAATTTGTGGAACATTTTAAATCTAAAAATAAGTTATATAGAAATATGATTAAAATTTTATAAATGTATAATGATAATATAATATTTTGTATAAATCCCATCAACCATTAAAATTTGGAATGTTATTTATGGTGATTTAAACCTTATCTTTTTTTAACTCCTTTTTTAACCTAATTTTAGCTTAATTTTGTTAGAAACTATATCAATGTAAAAGTTAAATAATGGTAAAAAATTGACAATGACTATTCAATGGACCATGATTGATATTTTCAAACGTATTAATTTAAATTGGCAAAATATAATTCTTTTAACATTAATAATAATCCTAAAAAATAATATTTATTATATAATATCATAGACTTTAATTTTGGAAGTATTGGGTTCATTTGACATTAAATATAAAGAGATTAAGATATTATTAGATTATATTTTTTTAAAACCATTCAAATATTTTACATTAATATATAAATTTTTTTTCATCATATAACCCACTCATATAATATTACTTTTAATATTTTGAATTCAATTAAATTTTTTTGTATTAATGGAATAATTAATATATCAGAATTATTTCTGAATTTAATACTATTATATTAATACTAAAATTAGAAAATAAATTAGTATAATCAAAATTACTTCATTGTTCTCAAATCAACCATTTATAATGATTTTACCTTTTTTATTTCACTATATGACCACATAATATATATATTTTAATATAAGAATGTGTCATCTTTTTTATTCTTTCAAAAGAACATTATATATGAAAAATTCATTAAAAAGTATACCATAAACAATATAATACCAATACTAGGTTGATAAGTGATTAAATATAACTTTTTTAGATTAGTTATGATAAAATGGCCACCACATCACATTATGTTTTTTATGATAACCTGAATTACCAATTTTTCATATTGATGATTTTTTATTGTTTTTAATATTCATTATTAAAAAAATATAATTTCACATTATTATATAATATTAATTGTGCTGATTCAAAATTTGAAATCCATTTTACTAAATTTATTCCATGTAAATGTAAATATTAGTTACATAATTATCTTCAAAGATTTGACAACAATTTGACTAAAAAAACTATTTTTAATTCTAGATGTAATTTTACACGAACTAATAAAATTAGTTTATGTTAATGTAATTATTTAAATTATTCACAACTAAATGATATTTTATATAATTTATAATCAAAATTTTAATATTTTCAGTCTTTATCAATGAAATTAAATTCCATATTCTTAAGTGTCATAATTTTTAAATATTCATAAAAAGTTTAATCTTTTTCTATGTTATAATTATTTTAACCTAATATAATAATGACATGAACAGTCCATAAAATTATTTTCATTTTTCAAATGACTTTTTAAAAAATTTGAATAAATAATTTATCAAAATATTTCTGATAAATGAATTAAAATATATTTTTATGAAAATATATTTTTGCAACATATAGAGAAATTACTATAATATATTTAATTTACATTTTAAAAAAATATATTAATTCCCTTATTCAAATTAATAAATCATAATTTATAAATAAATTATATAGTACTACTAGATTATGATTCATTAGGACTCTATGTTTCAGTTATTCGAAACTATCAAAGAAATTAAATTTATTTTAAAAACATATCTGTCATAAAATGATTTAGTGTTAATGATTTGTTATTTCATACATTAATGAACATATAATGAATAATTTAATTAGTATGATGGTTATATGTGTAACATTCATTGAGGGGAAATTCTTCTTCATAGCATACGAAAACTCTTATATCAAATTCCATTACAAAATATCTGGATGGTTCACATCAAATAATTTTTATATGGTATTAATATGGTTTATCTCTACATCGTCTATCAATAAATGGTTATAAATTTAAGGGTTATCTATGATAAGAATTTTGGGATACATAATATAATTTATGGATAGAAAAATAATCTAAAATCTGTTAAACATGGTACTCAATAATGTAATTTTTTTAACGATATGTTTTTGTATTTCAAGATGATGTTATGTTCAAAAATATCCATTAATTGGTATAAGGAAGAACATCTTGAAAATATTTATGCATCACCAGAAGATGATAAATGATAAAATGTTGTAGTTGGTTTCATAATATATTGATCAATGTATAGATTTTATTTCAAAATCATACCCCTTATTTCACTGTGTTCAAAATCACTCCTGTAGACTAATTGTTGAATGATTAATTCTATATTTTATAAGAATAAATTTATTCTATTTTATAAAATATTTTTTTAATTATTCTAAATAAAAGGTAGGTATGAAAAGGTAAATTAAATATAAATGGATATATGGATATTTAAATATTTATTATTATGAGTTTTAGATAACAAATATAGAGGCGAATAATAATAAACCTAATATATTTGTGTGGATTTTTATTAAAAGATGTAACAGAGACATTAAATGAATTATCATTATGAAAAATAAATATATATAATTTAATTATTGATTTAAATTATTCCCCTATCTTATTAATGATATTTTACTTTCTAGGAAGAAAGTAAAGAGTAAAGTGTCATTACAAATAGATTAATAGAGTTCTGAATAAGTAATTATAATTTTTTAAATTTAGAATAATACTAATTCATAATAAAACATAAACTAAAGATTCTATAACCACTGAATATATGGAATAAGAAGTAATTACCAATGAATTTCTAATAATGATTTATAAATATTTTCATGGCAACTTTTGATAAATTTTCTTCTTCCTTGAAGATATTATGTGTACAAATTCAATGAGATGTTTGATTAGAGGGTCAGTTGTTGAAAAAAATATTCAAGTAAATATTTCATATCATAATGAATGTTATATTAATTTCTATGTAAAGTGTTGATAAATAATGGTTGTCCAGTAAAAATTTCATATGATTCAATTTAGGATGATTCAATGATGGTTGAGGTGAATATGAACTACTTAATGCATTGAAGAATCTGTGCACAATTCAATGATATCAATGAGTGATTTGATTAGTGTAAGGATAAATACGATATTTTTTGGATGATATTGATATGGTTTTTTTGAATAATTTGTATAGTCATTTGATCAAGTCTATAAATCATGAGGTAGAACTAATCTTATTATTTTTCATTCATATCACAAGAAGATCATATAATTGAAAGTCATTAATTTTTTTATTGGATTTTGATGAGGTAGTGAAATAAAATTAAATGGTCATATGAGAATGAGGATATAAAAATAAATAAGTAGGATCTCGTGATGTTTTAATAAATTGGTTTCCTTGATTGGATAATTTTAGTGTATGTCGTTATGTGATCATATGTATTTAGTGTTAATGAATATCAAAAATATTAATGAGAAATTATTCATGATATGACTTTAATTTATGACATGATAATCTTATGATTTAATTTTATGTTCCATGATATGACCAATTGAAGACATAAAAAGGTGACTTGATCCCATGATTCTCTTTAAATAAATGTTTTTCGTTTCTACACCACAATGGATTTTTCCCACCAAGGACGCATATCCGACTAATGATAATTTTAATTGGAAAAGACATGTTCATAACGATTTATTTGTCACCATAATCATGGACGAACTAAAAATTCCATGTGGTCACCCATCATTACATTTTTATTCTTGTCTTTCAAAATTTTAAATTTTATTATTTACCATACCCTAAATAAACTCGACCTCCCACCTCCTTTTTAATCTAAATGAACAAGATAGTATTGGGATAGTAGGCATCTAACCCATTCTCTGTAAAATATTTTCAAACTATTAACTACATCTATTCATCTTTTTGTCTCTTAAGGATTATTATATGTGTGTGTTGACACTTTTGGGTCAGTATCAACCAATATTCAGTGTTTCCAACAATATATCATTAATTCTTTATATGTTTCACCATGTTTATGCAACTAAATATATGAAAGAATAATTAAATACTATTTAATTTCATGTATTATATTTTTGTTGAAAATAATAATTCAATTATTGATCCTTAATCAAATTGAAAAACATACTCTTTTTTTAATTAAAAAATTTATACACATTCCTCAAAATGTGTGTTTTAATGTTTTTTGAAATTTCGTTTTCTTAACAAGTGTTTATTTAATTTTAGGAATTACATATACACAAGGTTTTGATACTAAAATGTATTATCATTGAAATGTAAATACTCAATACCTTTTTTTGAATTTGGTGTTACACCTAAAATTATATGTATTAATAATATATGCCTTGTTTTTATTTGAATTATTTTTTTAACATTTAAATTCCCCATATATAAATTTTCTTAATAAAATATAAAATAGTATAGATTTATATATTTATATGTTCACATAGTAATATATTAATTTATTTACTATATAGTGCTTTTATGTATGAAAATATAAACTCATATGATTATAGTGATATAATGAATAACTATAAATTTAAATGATTCCCCAAATTTATTTTTCCATATGATTTTTATAGTGGATTTCTAGTATTTGTTACTAATTAATAAGTTATATAAAAGTATTGAATTTTTCAAAGGGGATATAGAAGACATTATTATTATTATTATTAACATTATTATTATTGAAATCGATGCAACATTATTAAATATCCTTGATGAGATTTTATATAAAATTATTTAAAGTTAATGTGGCATAATGTGAAAGTAATTTTTTTTCATATCCTTCTTCCAGGTTGATGTTTCAAATTAGTTTGATTAAGTTATAAAATTAAACTATTTAAAATTTGATTAAGAAAACACATACTATTAAAAATTTCATTAATGTATTCAAACTTCATTAGTAGCTGATGTATTTTTTTAGGCGAACATAAAATTGGATGTGGTCCCAATACTGTTTTTCTATTAGATAACTAGACATTAATCGTCCACTAACTATTGGTATGATACACATTTCACTAATTAAGGGTCCCCCTAATTAGTGACATATATATTATTGGGGCCATAAGAATTAGTTACCTTAGGTTATTTCATATAATTACCCATAATATTCATCTAAAAATAATAAATTATAATATAGAAATATTCATTAAATAAAATAATAATCCACACTATAATTTTTTATGTCTATTGACATTGAAATCATGTATACATGAATAAATGGTGTAAAAGTGAAGTAAATAATATAACAATCCATACTTTACATACATTGTTAACAATTCAAAATTGGAGCACACTTATTACAACATATAACAAAACCACAAAGGACCCTATAGGTATAGTGTCTTTATAAACTGGGAAACATAAACAACTTGTTCATTAATCTTCTACAGTGTCTCCCATTTATTTCATCATATCTAGGGTCCCTTTTATCATATTCTACTTAATATCCATCTTCCTGACCTGGGGAAAAGAAAACATAAAAGGGTGAGCTCAAATGCACAGCAAGGGAAAATAAATGAAATAAAAATCATATCATATCTTTTTGAAAATCATAACCTGCAAAAGAGATCATAATATCTTAACATGGAATAAATCATAGAAGTGAAAATTAAATCCCCATAATCATAACATAAATCTTGTAACTTTGTGGAATGCACACATAATCATGGAAAATCATTTCTTGTTAGTCATGACTCATTGTCAAGACTATCTTAGTGGACAGAGTCCCTTTCTGAACCGAGTCACCCTCGTTCCAGTCTTGTTTCACTGAACCGGTATAACCTACTGTTCCAGCCATTTCTATCTCATGAGATATAAAATCTTTACCCAATGCATTGGAGGGATATATAGGTCCCACCCATCTTATAATGAATCCTTTCTTATGTGTGCCACATAATCATAAATCATACATCATCACATAACACATGTAACAAAAATGGGATTCTTGAAACATCATGACATCATAGATACTATAAGGCAAATTTCTTCATAAAAATAATTCCCGCACAATATAATCAAATCAATGTAATTAAAGGGATAAAAACAGAACCCTTTATTATCTTAGATGGAAAATAATTTTGATAAAACACTTGAACTCCATTCTTGAGGAAAATATCCTTTCTTCTTCAAAAACACTTTTCTTTTCATAACATGTCATACAATTATAAACTAAAAGAAGTTGATTAAAAATAAACTTGAAAACTTGTAAAGGAAGCTTCTTGGAAATAATGTTTTAAAAATCCATTCATGCCGTATAATTTAAAAAAACATTCTTCGTACTTTTGTCGGAAAAGTCAAAAAGTACCTCGTACGAAAAAAACAACAAAAGATTCCTTTCGTATTCTTTACTAAAAAATCACTGAAGGGTAAAATTGGATTTAAAATATTGTAAGTGGATGGAAAAAATATTACATATTGAGGGAACATGGATGTGGATGATAAAATACACCCCAGTAAATGCCAAAGTAAAAACAATCTCGGATAAAAATAAGATTGTGATATTTCCCCTTACCTTAGGTCCGATTTGATTTGTACATGTCCGAAGCTCCTGTATAATGGTTTAAATAATGTTATTTAATTATTCCAGAATGATACATATTTATATGATATCATATATGGTCATATTCTTAGCTTCTTGTTAGTAATATTTCATTGTTACTTGTTACTCGGGTCCTTATTGCCTTTTGTTCTTATGCGTGTTTTGCCGAATAAATTCTTATTCTTCTTTTAAGGTTATAGATACATTATATCCATAATGGTATTAGTGTAACATATATCATATTTATTCATTCAATTCATTTATATAATTACTATGTAATGAAGATCATGTAGAACGAGTCGCATCACATCGTGGAGACGGTATTCCGTACGTACGCACGAGTGATGATATCATTCCTATGATCGTGAACTGTATTGGAGTATATATATATTATTTCATTATCAATATTACATTATAATAATCATAAATAGTTACTCATTACACCATTATACCCATCCTTGTAAGGTGATGGTGGAAAATAGATTACACCACGGCGTGGAGACGGTATTCCGTACGTACGCACGCCCGGTGATTTCATTTTTCCGTTGGATGGATAGAAGGTGAATTAGGGTTGTTTCATATTTATAATAAAATATCAGTATGTAAGTAATACTGATGTTATTACTTTATCATTAAACAACTAAAGAAGAAGAAGTTGAAGAAGAAAGAAATTGAAAAGATCGGTAATGGATATTACCTCTTCTTTGGAACGCCTCTTTGAATCCTCCACTTAGGGAACTAAGATTAGACTTTGAAGAAGACCAGGACCTCTAGGATTATTCTAGGTAAGTTTAGAGGAGAAAATGGAAGGGGTTGGCCGAGCTTGAGTGCTCAAATTGGTGTGAGGAGGAGGGGGAGGAGGTGCCCTTTTATAAGGGAGGAGAGGGGCACCTTAGGAATATCTCAAAATATTATTTTATATTAAAGTACAAATCGGTTTATAATGGTTCCAAAGGGAATTATTTCGAAGCTAAAGTGGGGATGGGTCGAAATACTATCAACCAATAGGATTTAGACAAGTTTAGGGTATTATTTTAACCTTATCAATTAGATTGAACTCTAAGTTAAATAATCGTGTCTTTTTGTTTTCTTTCACTATATGGTTAATACACTTACTATAACATGCCAAACGAACCCCAAATTGTTTATTATTAATATATATATCCTTATATAAGTCATTTGGCCGAACCTTAGATTTTTTGGAATAAAATAACAATTAGTAATATAATATTTTATTTAAAAACTATTTTGTGTAAATTTTGACACTATTTGATATATGATTTTTTGTAAAAGTCATAACAGAATTATATGTTCAAACCAAGTTGATTAAATCAACACTAATATATCATAGTGACCTAGAAAATTAGTGTAATTCATAAAAAGTCTCAAATTACATTTATTTTGGTGTTTATAACATCAATTATGTCAATATTTCATTAATAAGATAATTACTGCATCATCATTAGGTCATAAATAAATTAAATTATTTAATGTCTAAAAATTACAAATAAAATACCATTATGTATGAAATCTTTTTATCTTTCTAATGAATATTTATAATCGAATTTATCTTATTTATAACCCCATATTAAAAATGATTTACTTATTAAACTTTGATTTTAAATATTTTAACACTTCTTTAAATAAATTAATAATAAATGTTCTAATCTAACCCAAGTGGGCCTAAATGGTCATATTTTATTCCTAAGTTTGTTTTTGGTCGAATTAAACTTATCAAATAGAATTATGACATGTGTTAGGGTAATAGTAATATCATTTTTAACCTTAGTTACCCTATTCACTATTAACCGCGGTAAAAAAATAAAAAGTTACTATTCACCAAAAAATTACTTTTATCTCATTTAACCACATTTTACTTACTGATATCAACCGTGTCTGTCGGATTTTTGAAATTCCATTCATAGATGCGGTAAAATTAAGTTTTATGGAAAAATTCTGTTTTTAACCTACCACTTAGTGGTTTCACTATTCATCAAAAATTGAAAGTTTTTAGAAAAATACAAAAATTTCACCCTAGGATAATTTCGTTATTCCGAATCCAAAAATGAAGTCCATTTTGAAAAATAAAATTTATAAAATTTCAAAAAGTGGTTATTACTATTCATAACGGCTAATTTTAATAATATTTTAATAGCATATCGTTGTTTAGTGAAACTCGGTATTGCGTACGATGCAAGCTATCGAGGAAGGTCGTGATTGCGTGTAAAGTAAGCCAAGAAAGTGTGTAGTGAAAGATTCCTCTGATGATAAAAATATTACTCATAAAAATCTCGGGTGTTACATTCTACCCCCCTTAAAAAGAATTTCGCCCTCGAAATTCATCACTTTGTAACAAACAGATGAGGATACTTCCCCCTCATCATATCCTCAAGCTCCCATGTAGCTTCTTCAAGTTGGTGGTTCCTCCATAAAACTTTTACCAAGCGAGTGGTCTTGTTTCATAGGACATTTTCGCTACGATCCAGAATCTCTATCGGCTATTCTTCATAAGAATGATCTTGCTCCAGCGGTACAACTTCTGAGCTGAGTACATGTGAAGGATCTGGTATGTACTTTCTTAGGAGAGATACATGGAACACATCTTGAAATTGAGAGAAATTCGGTGGAAGCGCCAATCGGTAAGCTACCTTCCCAACACGATCCAGTATTTCGAAAGGACCGATATATCTAGGGCTCAACTTCCGCTTCATTCCAAATCTCATAACCCTCTTCCAGGGAGATATTCGTAAGAACACTTTATCACCCACTTCAAACTCTAGGTCTTTTCTTCGGTTGTTGGCATAACTTTTTTGTCAACTCTGAGCTGCTCTTATGTGTTGTTGAATAGATCTAACCTTTTCTGCCATTTCATCAACGAGATCAGGTCCTAATAGCTTTCTTTCCCCAACTTCATCCCAGCAAGTTGGAGTCCTGCATTTCTTTCCATAGAGAGCTTCATAAGGAGCCATCTGAATACTGGAGTGAAAGCTATTATTATAAGAAAATTCCACCAAAGGTAGGTGATGATCCCAACCTCCATTGAAATCCATAGAGCAAGCTCTAAACATATCATTTAGGGTTTGAATTGTTCTCTCAGACTGACTGTCTGTCTGGGGATGATAAGCAGTGCTGAAACTCAACTCTGTATCCAGAGTATGATGAAGACTTCGCCAGAACTTCGAGGTAAATCTCGGATCCCGATCAGATATAATAGAAAGTGGTACTCCATGCAATCTTACCACTTCCTTTACATATATCCTGGAAAGCTGATCTAGAGAGAAATCCTCTCTCATAGCAATTAAGTGTGCAGACTTTGTAAGACGATCAACTATGACCCAAATAGCATTATTGCCTTTGGATGTTTTAGGAAGTCCTGTGACAAAGTCCATAGTGATGTTTTCCCATTTCCATTCGGGTATGGGTAATGGTTGTAACATCCCCTTAGACTTCTGTCTCTCAGCTTTAACATGTTGACAAACAAAACATCGAGAGAAATATTCAGCAACATCTCTTTTCATGCCATCCCACCAGAAGTACTCTTTCAGGTGCCTATACATCTTCGTGCTTCTAAGATGAATAGAGAATGATGAACTATGAGCCTCATCCAGCAGCTCTTTCTTTAATTCGGGGATGGGAGGAACACAAACCCGATTCTTGAACTTTATTATCCCATCACAATCAAGGTTGAATTCTGGAACATTTCTCACCTTCTTTTGTAACTCGACATCTTCTTTCTGTGCCTCTTTAATCTTCACATGTATAGATGGTTGAACATTCATTTGAGAAAGATAAGATTTTTCCCCTTCCATAATAATTCTAAGATCCATCCTTTGTAAATCCATAAATATTGGATCTTTTGTGATCCTCATCATGGATAAACTAGCATGGTCTTGTCGACTTAATGCATCTGCAACCTTGTTTGCTTTCCCCGGGTGGTAATGGATTGAGCAGTCGTAATCCTTTATCAGCTCCAACCATCTTCTTTGATGCATATTCAGCTCCTTTTGTGTGAAAATATACTATAAACTTTTATTATTAGTATAAATATCACACCTTTCACCATAATGGTAATGCGTCCAAATCCTTAATGCAAAAATTACAGCCGCTAACTCCAAATCATGTGTTGCGTAATTTTGCTCATGGATTTTCAACTGTCGTGAGGCACAAGCTATCACCATATCATTTTGCATAAGAACACACCCCAATCCCTTCTTGGATGCATCACTGTAGATCACAAACCTTTCTCCACTACAAGGAAGTGTGAGTACATGTGCACTGGATAACCTTCTTTTCAACTCCTTGAAATTCTCTTCACATTCCTCTGTCCAAACAAACTTAACTCCTTTCCGAGTCAACTTGGTGAGTGGGTTAGATAATCGTGAAAAATCTTTTACAAAACGTCGATAATATCCAGCCAAACCAAGAAAACTTCGGATCTCAGTTACTGTTGTTGGTCTTGACCATCTTTCGATAACCTCTATTTTTTCTGTATCCACAGATATCCCCTATTTGAGATTATGTGACCCAAAAATGAAAATTTTTGAAGCCAAAATTCACACTTGGTAAATTTGGCATAAAGCTTCTCCCTTCTCAGGGTCTTCAATATAATTCTCAAGTGATCTTCATGCTCTTCCTTGCTCTTTGAATAGACAATAATATCATCTATAAAGACTACCACAAATTGATCAAGATAGTCTCTAAGGACTCTATTCATTAGATCCATGAAGATAAAAGGGGCATTAGTAAGATCAAATGGCATCACTATAAATTCATAGTGTCCATACCTTGTACGGAAAGCCGTCTTTGGAATATCCTCCCTTTTGACCCTTAATTGATGATACCCTGAACGAAGATCAATCTTGGAAAAGTATTGAGCTCCGCGTAGTTGGTCAAATAAGTCATCAATGCGTGGGAGAGGATATTTGTTATTGATAGTGATCTTGTTAAGTTCTCGATAATCAATGCAGACTCTCATTGATCCATCTTTCTTCTTAACAAATAGAACAAGTGCTCCCCACGTTGACGCACTGGGGCGTATAAATCCCTTATCAAGATTCTCTTGGAGTTGCTTCTTCAATTCTTGCAACTCAATTGGGGCCATTATATAAGGTGTCTTTGAAATTGGAAAAGCACCTGGTATGAGTTCTATTGAAAAATCAACTTCACTATTTGGTGGAAGACCCGGTAATTCCTCTGGAAAGACATCATCAAACTCCCGTACAATGGTCATATTCTTAATCGGGAGTTTCTCACCAACCATTTGAGACAAATAACCTTCATTTAGTGGAATCAATACCCATAAGATGGAAGAAATTTCCACTGGAAGTTTATGTTCATCCTTGCATTGATAGACGATCATAGATTGATTTGGAATATGAAATGTGACTTCCCTTCATTGGAAATTGATATGAGCTCCATGTATAGAAATCCAATCCATGCTAAGAATTACATAAAATTCCACTAAAGGAAGGATCACAAGATTTGCAGGAAGCACTTTCCCAGAAACTTCGATCGGAGAAGAATTATAAACTTTTGATGTGACTGTTGTGCCATTAGGTGTTGTCACAGCTAACTCAACATCTAATTGTTGAGGTAGTACTGTGATACCCTTATAAAATTTTTCGGAAATAAAAGAGTGGGTGGATCCAGAATCAAATAAAACATTTGCTACTTTAGAGTGGATGGTATGTGTACCTTTCTCCATTTTGTTATCGTACTCCACATCGCTGATAGAAATTGCATGTGACTTTCCTTTGTCTTTATCCTTAAGATTTTGTTGACCTCGACCATCATCATCAACCCTTGGATTTGGGCATTGATTGGCATAATGCCCCATCTCCTTGAACTTGAAACATTGAAGTGTAGTAGGATCATTTTGTGTATCCCTTCCTTTGTTTGCATCATTAGACATCTTCTTCCCACTATCACGACATTCAAATGCCCGATGACCTTCCTTTCCACACTTAAAACATTTACTTGTCCCTTTTAGGCAACTCCCTCCATGTTTCTTTCCACACTTTGAGAATAAGGGAATGCTCATGTTCTTTTCAGTGTGCTCTTTAGATTTTCCTTTGAATTCCATCTTCCTCTTCTTATCAAACCCATGTGACTGTTGGGTTACTCCAATCTCCATCTCGACATTGAGCGCACATCGAATGATTTCCTCGTAGCTATTGAAGTCCCTTATGGCTAACGCCCTTCGAAGACTTGGTTTTAAGCCACTAAAGAATCGATCGATCTTACTCTCAGGTTGGATAATAATACCAGAAGTGTACCTTGCAAGTCTTGTAATATTTGCTTCATAGGTACCAACAGATTAATCATCCCTTTCCTTCAGTTCAAGAAACTATTTCTCCATCTTTGTTCGGAGAATACGAGGGAAGTACTTATTGAAAAATAAGTTCTTGAACTCATCCCATTCCATAGACTCAATTTCATCCCTTTGCCTCGTATTCTTAATATGATTCCACCATTGATCAGCATCTCCTTCCAAACGATACACTGCTAGGATGACTTTATCATGTTCAGAACATTGAAGAACTGAAAATATCTTTTCAGTAGTACTAATCCATTGTTCAGCAACTAATGGATCAGTAGACCCGCTGAAAGAAGGTGGGCGCTACCTCATGAAGGATTCATAAGAATGTTGCTCCTTCCTTTGCTCGTTTGGAAGTCCTACATGATTCATAGCTTGAGAAAGTTGTGTGAGCATGGCTACAAGATTTTTTATTCCATCTCCCATATCGTTTGGTTGCTCAGGGGGACAATCATTGCATTTCCCATCGCATTCCGCATTAACACACTTCCTTCGGGTTCAAGCCATTGACTAAAACCAAGAAGAATAGTGTGAGCAATAGTAATTATAATAGGAAAACCACATAATTCAAGAATAAAATTTTCATGCTTAAGGTCTTATCTTAGGGTATTCATTGCCATTTCTAAAACACTAAGATTGTGTTCTATGCTTAGACTTATCCTTAGGGTTCTTACTAAGGCTTTCACATCCTAGTTTCCAAAGGATGACTATACCTTTCCTCTGATACCAACTATAACGACCCATACTTTACATACATTGTTAATACTTCAAAATTGGAGCACACTTATTACAACATATGACAAAACCACAAAGGACCGTATAGGTATAGTGTCTTTATAAACTGGGGAACATAAACAACTGGTTCATTAATCTTCTACAGTGTCTCCCATTTATTTCATCATATCTAGGGTCCCTTTTAGCATATTCTACTTAATATCCATCTTCCTGACCTGGGGAAAAGAAAACATAATAGGGTGAGCTCAAATGCTCAGCAATGGCAAATAAATGAAATAAAAATCATATCATATCTTTTTGAAAATCATAACCTGCAAAAGAGATCATAATATCTTAACATGGAATAAATCATAGAAGTGAAAATGATATCCCCATAATCATAACATAAATCTTGAAACTTTGTGGCATGCACACATAATCATGTAAAATCATTTCTTGTTAGTCATGACTCATTGTCAAGACTATCTTAGTGGACAGAGTCCCTTTCTGAACCGAGTCACCCTCGTTCCAGTCCTGTTTCACTGAACCGGTATAACCTACTGTTCCAGCCATGTCTATCTCATGAGATATAAAATCATTACCCAATGCATTGGAGGGAGAAATAGGTCCCACCCATCTTATAATTAATCCTTTCTTATTTGTGCCACATAATCATAAATCATACATCATCGAATAACGCATGTAACAAAAATGGGATTCTTGAAACATCATGACATTATATATACTATAAGGAAAATTACTTCATAAAAACAATTCCCTCACAATATAATCAAATCAATGTAATTAAAGGGATTAAAACAGAACCCTTTATTATCTTAGATGGAAAATAATTTTGATAAAACACTTGAACTCCATTCTTGAGGAAAATATCCTTTCTTCTTCAAAAACACTTTTCTTCTCATAACATGTCATACCATTATAAACTAAAAGAAGTTGATTAAAAATAAACTTGAAAACTTGTAAAGGAAGCTTCTTGGAAATAATGTTTTAAAAATCCATTCATGCCGTATAAGTTAAAAAAACATTCTTCGTACTTTTGTCGGAAAATTCAAAAAGTACCTCGTACGAAAAAAAACGACAAAATATTCCTTTCATAATCTTTACAAAAACCTCACTGAAGGGTAAAATTGGATTTTAACTATTGTAAGTGGATGGAAAAAATTTTACATATTGAGGGAACATGGGTGTGGATGATAAAATACACCCCAGTAAATGCCAAAGTAAAAACAATCTCGGATAAAAATGAGATTGGGATATTTCCCCTTACCTTAGGTCGGATTTGATTTTTACGTGTCCGAAGCTCCTGTATAATGGTTTAAATAATGTTATTGAATTATTCCAGAATCATACATATTGATATGATATCATATATGGTCATATTCTTAGCGTCATGTTAGTAATAATTCATTGTTACTTGTTACTCGGGTCCTTATTGCCTTTTGTTCTTATGCGTGTTTTTCCGAATAAATTCTTATTCTTCTTTTAAGGTTATAGATACATTATATCCAGAATGGTATTAGTGTAACATATATCATATTTATTCATTCAATTCATTTATATAATTACTATGTAATGATGATCATGTAGAACGTGTCGCATCACATCGTGGAGACGGTATTCCGTACGTACGCACGAGTGATGATATCGTTCCTATGATCGTGGAACTGTATTGGAGTATATATATATTATTTCAGTATCAATATTACTTTATAATAATCATAAATAGTTACTCATTACACCATTATACCCATCCTTTTAAGGTGATGGTGGAAAATAGATTACACCACGGCGTGGAGACGGTATTCCGTACGTACGCACGCGCGGTGATTACATTTTTCCGTAGGATGGATAGAAGGTGAATTAGGGTTGTTTCATATTTATAATAACATATCAGTATGTAATTAATACTGATGTTATTACTTTATCATGAAACATCTAAAGAAGAAGAAGTTGAAGAAGAAAGAAATTGAAAAGATCAGTAATGGATATTACCTCTTCTTTGGAACGCCTCTTTGAATCCTCCACTTAGGGAACTATGATTGGTCTTTGAAGAAGACCAGGACCTCTAGGATTATTCTAGGGTAGTGTAGAGGAGAAAATGGAAGGTGTTGGCCGAGCTTGGGTGCTCAAATTGGTGTGAGGAGGAGTGGGAGGAGGTGCCCTTTTATAAGGGAGGAGAGGGGCACCTTAGGAATATCTCAACCTATTATTTTATATTAAAGTAAAAATCTGTTTATAATGGTTCCAAAGGGTCTTATTTCGAAGCTAAAGTGGGTATGGGTCTAAATCCTATCAACCAATAGGATTTAGACAAGTTTAGGGTATTATTTTAACCTTATCAATTAGATTTAACTCTATGTTAAATAATCGTGTCTTTTTGTTTTCTTTCACTATATGGTTAATACACTTACTATAACATGCAAAACGAACCCCAAATTTTTTATTATTAATATATATATCCTTATTTATAAGTCATTTGGCCGAACCTTAGATTTTTAGGAATAAAATAACAATTAGTAATATAATATTTGATTTAAAAAATATTTTGTGTCAATTTTGACACTATTTGATATATGATTTTTTTTGAAAGTCATAACAGAATTATATGTTCGAACCAAGTTGATTAAATCAACACTAATATATCATAGTAACCTAAAAAATTAGTGGAATTCATAAAAAAGTCTCAAATTACATTTATTTTGGTTTTTATAACATCAATTATGTCAATATTTCATTAATAAGATAATTACTACATCATCATTGTGTCATAAATAAATTAAATTATTTAATGTCTAAAAATTAAAAATAAAATACCATTATGTATGAAATCATTTTATCTTTCTAATGAATATTTATAATCTAATTTATCTTATGTATAACCCCATATTAAAAATTATTTACTTATTAAACTTTGATTTTAACTATTTTAACCCTTCTTTAAATAAATTAATAATAAATGTCCTAATCTAACCCAAGTGGGCCTAAATGGTCATATTTTATTCCTAATTTTTTTTTGGTAGAATTAAAATTATCCAATAGAATTAGGACATGTTTTAGGGAAATAGTAATATCATTTTTACCCTTAGTTACCCTATTCACTATTAACCGTGGTAAAAAAAATAAAAAGTTTCTATTCACCAAAAAATTATTTTTATCTCATTGAACCACATTTTACATACTGATATCAACCGTGTCTGTCAGAGTTTTGTAATTCCATTCACAGAAGCGGTAAAATTAAGTTTTATGCAAAAATTCAGTTTTTAACCTACCACTTAGTAGTTTCACTATTCATCAAAAATTGAAAGTTTTCAGAAAAATACCAAAATTTCACCTTTGGCTAATTTCAGTATTCTGAATCCAAAAATGAAGTCCATTTTGAACAATAAAATTTATAAAATTTCAAAAAGTGGTTATTACTATTCATAACGGCTAGTTTTAATAATATTTTAATAGCATATCGTTGTTTAGTGAAACTCGGTATTGGATACGACACAAGCTATCGAGGAAGGTCGTGATTGCGTGTAAAGTAAGCCAAGCAAGTGTGAAGTGAAATATTCCTTTGACGATAAAAATATTACTCATAAAAATCTCGGGTGTTACAAATAATAACTATATATATTCCTTAAAACGTTATCTTTAATAGATATATCATACATAATTCCATTATTCATATCTTGGGGGATGGATAGATTAGAAAGGGTGAGATTATACTTTCAATAAGGATAAACAAGAGATATATCAACCTAACATTAGAATATGGTTATAAAATACATTAATAACATTTTAAAATAATACATTACACAATATTGATCATAAAAATGTGTCAAGGAAAAAATATTCTCATTTCATAATACATGAATCATAATGGATTAAAATATCATGAGCCATGAGATCATAACATCGGTATAACATGCAGATTTTTTGTATAGAAATCAGCATGGAAAATATTATGTCAAGGATATCTACAATGAAATTCATAATATGTTTTGTTTTTTATATCAAAGTATATACATACATAAATAATGTGTTAACATTATAATTATATTATTCTATGCATTGGATAACATCCCTTGAACTTTGTTTCAGGCCTGGGATATTC
Organism: Viscum album; assembly: GCA_963277665.1. Lineage (NCBI taxonomy): Eukaryota > Viridiplantae > Streptophyta > Magnoliopsida > Santalales > Viscaceae > Viscum > Viscum album. Next base: position 474,348,720 of record OY728147.1, on the reverse strand, counting down.
TCTAATGTAACCCTATTCGATATTTTTTTTTAAAAATATTTTCCCTTTTTGGGGATTCAGATAACATCCCATTTTCTCCATTAGATAATAATACCATAATCATCACCAAAAAATTTGGATAGAGATATATGTCCCTCCAATAACATAATCCATTTTTTTTTGCTACAAAGATTAAAACATTCTACATTTTTTTCTCATGAAAAGAAATTTGATTTCATAATAATATTATCATATAAATACCTATGGGAAAAACCAATTTCAGAAATATATTTCAAAAAAATCATATATCATAAATAGAATTAATAAGTATTTTATCATTGGATCATATCACTATTAAATCTTATGTAACATTAAATGTGTAATATTATATGGAAAATGATTCCAAAATATCAATGTTAAATTTTTTTTATGAAAATATTCAATCAATTCTGAAATAAGTTGTATACTATATAAACATATCCTAAATATTGCAGAAAATAATATCCTTTTCATTAAATTGAAAACATATATGGTTTTATATAAACATTAATTGTTTTTGATTTGTTAAAATAAAATTCATGTTTTATAAGTTAAAATAATGATTCCGTTGTCATTTTGAGTAAAAATATAATGTACAATATTTATAAATTTGCAGTAATATTCATAGAAAAAAATTTCAAATGTAAAATGTTGAAAAAAATTAAGATATCCTACTATAATTTTAAAATTTATCTTAAAAATATTTTTAAAAAACATGTATATTAATTAGTATGTATTTTTTACTCAGTACAAAAATGATGTTGGGATTCCTTAAGAAAATAGTCATATGAAACATACATTACCTAAATATACAAATATTTTAGGAAAATTTAATTTTCAAAATTAACATGAAAATTTAATATTTTTTGGGTTTCATGACAGATATATGATAATTATTTATCATCAAAACAAAATCATAAACACCTCCGTTAAAAATTGAGTTTGCAACTAAAAATCATTTCAATATTAATGACTTTAGAGGATCAATCCACATGAATAAAAGAACCTTATATGGATAGGTATATATCATGATTTTTCAAATAATAATTTTTAATTAAATTCATAATAAATATTAACATTATAGAACTGAAATATGTATTATATATGGCATGTTTCAAATAAATAAAAAATTAGATGAAAATCCTTTACCAATTTATACGATTTTAAAATTTCATGACAAAAAAATTATAACATAAAATGAAAATATAATTATTCTTAAATGGATGAGATTCTTGATATAATAATTCAATTGGTATTTTTCAACAAATAGCAAAAAGAATTTGAGGTGAATATATCATAAGTCTTCTATAATTAACAGAGCCACTAGAAATGCCTTACAAATCGTCTCGACATTCATTATAAGTGATCAAACCTAATGTATAATAAATATTGTATTAATATAAAATTATTTCATAACATTATTCATATATATATTACCATATATATTTTACTTATAATATTTTATCACCCATTTATTAATAATTCATTTTTAAAATTATTGTTTTATGTGATCACACCTTCAATTCTTTAAATTTCTTTTCTTTGATAGATTTGGTTCAAGAAAATTTTGTTCTGGTTCAATTATATCTATAATTAAATGAAAGAAATAAATATCATATATAATAAATATATAAGTATTTTTTATAATCTATTTTATAGATATAAAGTGAGTTAAACCGTTCTTGATGATGGTGGGTGATACATATGCCAGAATGCATTTTGTATTTTCATAACTGATGAAATTAATGAAATAAAATTAATATATCACCCTTAAATATTAATTATTTAATTAATATCATATTTATTAATTATAAATATAATTATTACCATAAATTTTTATATGACATATTAAACAAAAACAAAACATTTTTTTGAGGTTGTAGTTCACAAGTATGCACAAGACACATTATCATTTTCTAACTGATTGAAAAGTAAGAATGTTGATGTGATAAAATAATTAAAAAAGTAAAATAATATAATTAATATATTTAAAATATTTTTAATATATCATTATATCCTAAAATAAATTTTTGTGATATAAATAAAATTACATCGGTGTATGATGAAAAATTTTGTCGTACCCATGAACAATAGTTTCATTTTCCATTTTATAGAATATGAGAATGGTTTATTATATTCAAATAAAAAAATAAAATCAGACTAAATCATAGATATTTATTTTTTCTATCAATATATTAGAACATGAAATGAAATATTTTTAATAATAAAGAAATTAATATTGATAGGATTATAATGAGACATTTTCTTCCATCCACCACAATAAGTTAACAACAATAGCCTACTGAAGTGGAGTTATTAATAAAAACATTTCCTCTATGAATTAGGGAGGGATAAATAAATGTATTTGAAAATATAATGGCTGAAAAGGATGGTGTCTTATATAGAGGATATGAGAGGTGATGATAATTAATGAGTGGGAAAAGAAACCCACATAGAAACTACTTGGAACCCTCCTAAAAGAATCCATAATAAAAAAGTCAGTCCAAATAAAAATTATTAAAACTAACATATATTTAAAATAATAATACTATAAATATTAAAAATATCATAAAATTGTATTTAAACAATTTATATGGTAAAAAATACACCTAACATTTGATTTAACAACCTAGTAGTCAAATTGTTACCATATCTGTGGTAAATTGTTTTTTACTATTTTTACTACTCGTTATTTCAAAAATTCAAGTTATAATATTTTTATAAGAGTAATAATAATTATTTAAAATATGAAATCCATTCTAAAAATTTTAACTAATCTTTGTTATAAATTTTAAAATTTAATTAAACTCACATATGAGGTGAAAAATATGTTTTCCAGATAAATGTTTCTCTAGCATAAAAATATTTAATTTTATAATTAAATATAAAATTGATTACAATAACCTAATTATAATTTGAATTAAAATTTAAAATTAATTTTACTATTAATATACATTAAAAAAATATGAAACATTGTAAATATATTAATCAATGAGGCTCTTTTAAGTAAAAAAATTTATTTTTCTCTACTAATTCAAAAATAAATATTTTTAGGAAGATCTCAAAAACCAATAGTAAAATAATATAGAAATGTTGATTCTAAAAAGTGAAATAATATTTATTAGCTAATTTTATAAATTTTTAATGATAAAATATTAATACTTTTTATCCAAAAGATTTTAAATTTTTTTAAAAAAAATATATATTTTCGAAGACTTCAAATTATTTACCAAAAATAATGTATATATTTATATATTTATTATTTTCAATACCCTTTATAATTATATTTCATTATTTATTAATCCTATTCCAATATCATATTTAAATTTTAATATCAAAATTTAATTATTCAATAATATTATATTTAATAATATATTGTGGTTGATCATAACATGTTGTTTCTTCTAATAAAAAATATAAGTATAATTAAATTTATTTGGATAAGAATAGTTCATAAAATCTCTATGTATTACATTAAAAAGACCATAAAATTAATATTACCCTTGAAATTAAATCACATTGACATGAAAAACACGAATAATTTTGGCTCATCCTATCTTAATTATCTCAATTAGTTTCATTAAATTTTTGTGTTTTACACAAAACATTAACTATTTCAGAATTCTTTTTTCATAGAACATTATTTATATGATCTAAGACTTATACTAGATGTTGTATTTCTAAATAATCATGATCAAGAAGTATGAAATGTGAGCTTGATTCATATGATGGAACATATATATACTTACAATAGAGAAATACATAGAACACATTGTGAACATTAGAGAGTATCGATGGTAGTGATAAGAATTAAGATATTATTGATACTCTTCCAATGAATGATGATGTGTCCAATAAATATATGGCCCAAAATTCCTTTATTTATTAATTTAATAAATTTATTACATAGATAATTTCATAGAAATACATTTTCAGTTAATTCAAAATAAATGTTTTGTCAATGATTATTATTATATATTTTTTTGGAACTTTTGATTCCCATATATTTCGTAGAATGTCTGTTAAAATTTCAACCATTTCATCACCCATCTCTAATAAAAATAGCATTAATATCTAACATAATATTATAATATTATATTTCAACACTATATAACATATATTTCTCTATAAGGTTACATATTTATAGAGACCTCGTATCAACATAAATTGTTATTAAATCATTTTATATAAATATTCAACATAATATTAAAAAATAGTTTCAAGTATCATAATAGATTGTTGTAATTGGAAACATAGAAATATAATACACTCTCTTGGTGAACGATCGTTTACATCTCCCTTAAATATATTGTCCTTTAGTACACCAAAATAAAACCATTCTTTATAACATTGGGTAAGGAATCATAATACAATGGAAAGGGCATATTCTCAGTATTGGCTGAAAAGGGATATATGTATACATAAAAAGAGAATTGGTGAATAATAACATGATCATAACAATATATGATAATACCTCTCATATAAAAATTCTTAATCGTAAGTAATTTCATAATGATTGGTTTTTCAAACTGCCTGAATCATAATGGAATCACAAGAATAATCATTGAACATGTAACATAAGAAAGATATATGCAATTATGGAAACAAAGAAACTTGTAATATCTACCCCTAAATGCCAATTAATATTTCCATTACATATTAGGGAATTTACTATGGACTAAACCTACAAGTAAAAAAACCCAACCATACCTAGTTACAATCATTTCATTATAAGGGAATGAGTTTCCACATATTACCACTATGGATTATGTTTCTCTATATTGTTATAGTTCATCAGGTTTCAACATATTTCCATTTTGGATTGGGTTTCCCCATCATCCCATACTGGATTAGGACACACCTATTTCTGATTATGGTTCCACACACACATATTTCCCATTTTGGATCAAGCCAGTCTACTTTTTCTCTATCATTATCTATTGTGGTACAAATATTTAACCAATGTATTAGAGGGAGAAATGGGTCCGACCCACCAAAAAATAAAATCGTATAAAATTGGAACATTATAATAAAAAATTCATCATATCATGAACCATAAAAATATATGTGTTTTATAAACAACATTTCATAACCAATGACATGAAATGGGGATCATAAACATTTCATTATATCATTTTATATTAGAAATAGATACGTATCATAATCATTCCATCAAATCATAACCCTCGAAAAGAAGGATGATTCAAAAGTATATGACATGTAGAAGAGAAATAAAAGTCCAAAACATCGTTACATAAAAACATAAACCATTCAACAAGGAATTTGAATGGTTTTCTTGGATCAAATCCCCACTAATGCATAAAAAATTTGTTTGTATGTCATCCAATATTGAGATGATTTTTTAGTGGTCACATTTAACATTTATATAGGAAAATATATATTAATGAAAAATCAATTTCTTGACAAAAATTAAAAAATTGTATTCTTATAGAAAAGGATTTTGGAGTTTTTATAATAATTCATAGAGAAAATATCTATTTTCCATTATGAAAAAAGGTTTTAAATTCAAAAATAAATTAATAAAAATATCCTTTGAAATAACCTCAAAAATTTTAAGAGATTCAAAAAATCATTTGTATAATATTTTCACTGGAAATAACATTCAAAAATAACAAATGAATCATGTATAAATTTTCCAAATCATTTTCATGGAAAATTTATAAGGTCTGATTTAAAACATTTTGATAAAATGTTTTCCTGAAAAAATAAAAAGGATATTAAAAATTCATCTTGAAATAATTTTTATATGAATATACATTGAAAAAATTAAAATAATGATTGGAAATAATTTTAAATAATTCATTAAAATAAAAAAAATTAATGAAATTATCTTTTATAAAAATTTGAAAATTATAATATATGATTATATTATATTATATTCATGATGATGAATAATTTTTTATATGATGAATATTCCATCTACAGTGTAAAAATATTACAAAATTACTTGATCAAAAAAATAAAAAATATTATTTTTTAAAAACATTTTAAAAAAAATTAACCATTGATAAATTTAATTTAATTATAATATTAATTTAGTATACCATTTCTGAGAACATGTATTTTCTTGAAAACATGGTCTTAACAAAAGACAGTTTTCTTGAATTAAGAGAGAGAAAAATAATTTCTTCTTAAAAAGTTATAATTTATAATAAGTAATAATGATTGTAAAATTTGGTAAATTAAAATAATATATAATTAATAAAACGAGTAGAATAAAATTATATATTTTCCATGATATATGGTTCCATATATTTCATAATTGATGCATAATCCTAAACATTTCCCTAAAATTAGTAGATAGTAGAGAAATATTATTACAACATTTGTATCATTAAATTATGATCACATTAATATAATAACATTAAATTAATTTTTTAATATAAATAAAAGAATAAAAATCATGATATAAGATGTCTAAGGCCAGTATGTAAGAAATGTATTGGGGAGTATAATGTATCTAATGGATAGAAAATACAGACAAAATTACATTATTGATTTTATAATATTTTAAACATAAAACACATGAATGAAAAATTATAAAACATACATTTAAACACCCATAAATTTTATTATAAGAATATTATAATAAAATATTGTGAATTATAGACAAAACACAATGAAATGAGTGGTGTATAAGTCATAAGTCTCAAAAAAATGACAAGTGAAAACTTGTACTACCTGAGTTTTTTTGAATAATAGCCCCATGAAAGAATAAAATAAATTAAATGTATTAATATATTGAAAAAATTTAAATTAAATATATAAAATGAAATTGGGTAGTATATACACCACACACACAAAATAATTGATTGGTTAATATGTCATGTATCACATGAAAATAAAAAGTGAGATGACAAATTAGTTAACAAATGTTTTGACCTTCATCATATACATTAAAAACCCACATATCATTATTATAATTTTATTATAAATATACCAATGAATCATTTTATTATATATCATTCCATATTTTACTTAATTATGGCCTTATATATCCCATTTATTAACAATTCCATGTTTCAGTTGTGTTTCGGGTAATATACAATATGTTATTCATAAAAGATTTGATATTTTATTCTTATTTATTTTACATATATAATAATTTCATTAAAAAAATAATGTAAAAAATGATATTAATATCATATATATATTCAATATATTTTTATTTCAAACAATATATAAATGAAATAAATAATAAATTGAATAAACTGTTCATGGAGATGGTCAATCGTACATACACATGATGGTTTTATCTGTTTTATTATAATATTGTAATAAAAATGTAAAATATATATATATATATATTATCGTAAATGTATAATTATTATATTCTATATCACATATATGTTTACTGAACCAATCCATAACAATTTCAGTGTGATGTGTGAATGAATCGCATCTCTTTGAGGAAGTCATAGTCCACACAACCACAAATTAATTTATCATGTTTCCATATAATTAAATGTATAAATTAAGGATTTATAATAATTATATAGTAAAAAATATATCATATAATTAATATATAATATACCAATATATTATTTAAATAATAATTCCCCACTATGAGAGATGGTAAATGACAAATTAACAACATCATTTCACAAGGTTTAAGTCCTTCATAGACAACAACGGTATGTTGATTACCCATTTTATGAATATGTGTATAGATATATTAAATAACTTTACATTAAAATTTTTCATTATATTTGGAATAAATTTTTTGATATATATGTTTTGAATAATTAAAATATAGGTTGTGGGGAATGAAGATAACAATACAGATCTTGTTGAAGAATGTTGCCTCATCAAGTAACTCCTTTTATTTTTAACCAATGGGGTTCATTTGATGGATTTATACCCAAAAAGAGGATTATTTTTTTATATTAGTGAGGTTTTTTCTTATAAGGTATGGTTTTTTGGTATCATATGTGGTTTCATAGTTGTTAGGAAGGGGATGATTGAATTCCATGGAATAGAGGGGGAGGAGTGGTATTCATCAAAATTACAAATGATAAACACTATTGGAGGTTTACCATATCTACCATGCTTCCAAAATATAAAAATTAATTAATTAAATGGTATTTATATTCTATAAAAACATTAACCTCGCATAAATATGATTATTTTTATAATTTTATTAGTTAACCTACATGCTTCACCATATTAATCATTTTTTACTTTATCAAGGTATCTAGTCTATTGATGTAATATAAATATATACAAATAAAATAATATTTATTAGACGATATAAACCTAGTGATTTCTAAAACTGGTATCTATTTTTTAAAAAATATCTCATGCTATTTTGAAAAAAAATTCTGTAAGGCACTTGTTACACACAAAAACAAAACATTAAACCATATTATGATATCAATTTTTTTACTCTCTAATAGTCAATATATTAATTATATATGTTAAATTAGTCTATTAATATACCATATTAGATTTTTATTATCATTTCAAAAACATTAGGATTAATTTCTTTTTAATATTAAATCGTTTATTAAATAATCATATATTTTAGATAATTTTAACATAATATATTCCACATTTGGAATTCAATATATATTTAATATAAAGGATTAATTTCAATAAATTTAATATAAATTCATATGGTGAAAAAAATTACCCTTTAAACTAATGTGTACAACCTAAATACTATAGTTTTTTGTCCATATTACAAGGCTGTATAATTGTCAACTTTTTATAAGGTTACTTTTATGAATTTTTCCTTACTTATCATATTATTTAGGTAAAATTTATCAAATAAATTACCAATAATTCTTAAAAAATAGAATAATTAGGTGAAGGTTGTAATATGTCAATCAAATTGGGTTTTTCATACTATTTGGTCTTTTATACATCTTATATTCTAGGATTCATCCTTATGAAATCTTGTTCATTCCAAAAAGAGAGTAATTAATTTCTGTTTTATTCACTAATCATTTATGTCAAATAATTATATGGATCATATTAGACCATAAATTTCATAATGATTCCAAATAATCATATCGGGTTATCAAAGTCAAATATTAGTATGTGTTAAAAATTAAAAACAAATTCACAGGACATAAAATTTTGTTCAATGGAAAAAAAGATGCTTCCAAATATAGATATAATTCTCCAAAAAAGATATTATTAATCATTAATATGATAATTTATATTAAACTATTGGAAAAAAATTTAATTTTTTTTATTAGTATTCATTTTATTATGGTTTACTACCATGTTTTATAAACATTTTTTAAATATTCATAATAACAATTTTTTTAGAAACTAAGGGATGTTTGTAATGGAAGGCAATTCAGTATTATGTCTAGATACATCTGATATTGTTTAATCATATAATAAAAATATACCTTGGTGTAGTGTACAATTCATGAATAACATGTTGGTTTCATATAACATAATCTTTATTAAGTAAATTAGTAGGAAATTTTTTCAAAACTCAATGTTTGACAATATAAACTATCAAGTAAATTTATTGTTATAGGATTACTTGATTGGAGGATCATGTTGATCCCAAAAAAACATCTAATTCTATAGAAAATGATCACAATATATCATATAGGTTCTAAATGGTTCTCATAGAATAAAAATATTTACGCTACACATACATAGTTATGAAGCTTAGTTTCTTATAAATATATTTTTAATTTCATCCAACTAATATATAGGTAATATTGTGATACAAATTAGATCCAATATATTTTGGTAGTCCACAAAACATTACTATTTGATTGAAAACCATCAAATAAAGATGATATATATAAAATTATTCTATAATAGAGACTATGCTTTTTTAATTCTATTTCAATATAATACAACACATATATAATTGTTCGGTAATGGTCCTGACCTCTCCGACCCATTCCATTGCCGAATAGAAGGTCATGAAGTGTTCTGGAGGGTAGAAGCGACTTTTCCCACAATTTTCAGAGTTTTGTAACTACACACCGTGTAGTGGGAGTACACACCGTGTACCACCTTGCCGGGTATACCCCATGTTGAAGTTGTGTCCTTGATGTGTGAAATAAATGAGTACATGTCGTGTAGCCTATACTACACGTCGTGTAGTTCCTCCCCGCGTACGTGTTACCTTCAAACCATGTGTTGACCAGTCAAAAACCATGTTCCATGTTGAAGCTGTGTACATTCAGTGTGAAATAAATTAGTACATGCCATGTAGCCTATACTACACGCCATATAGTTCCTCCCTGTGTATGCATTACCCTCAACCAGTGTGTTGACCTGTCAACGACCGTGTGTCGCGTTGAAGATTGTGTTTGAATCCGTGTAGCGACCGTGTAAAATGGTTGAGTAGATGCCGTGTAGCATAATGTACATGCTGTGTATTTTATTTTTTATCACCTATTATAGGAGGGGGCCTCTCCTTCTTTTCAAATCACTCCTCTCCTTCCCTCTCCTTCGAGAAGAGCTCTCCCAATGTACTCCATGCTCTTTTCTTCCATTACTTCTTCGTCGGAGCTCTGATTTATGATCTGTCAACGGCCACGGGATCGTAATGAAGAGAAGGAACTTCTGAGCTTGGATCTATTGAATTCCCTTTGACCTTTCCATCCCATCTTCAACCCAAGGAGGACTTTCCAGGTGTTTATAGAAGCAATGAACGTCGACAGACGTCTTCTAAAGTTGTTACGGGGTAACTTTGTGATCAGAACCTGTTGAGGTAGGGATCTAACCTTCGTGTCCCTAAATTTGTGCATCATCCGGGGTGGGTGTCCACTTCTTTATGTGAAACACATTTGAACTGGTTTAATAAAGATAATAACTGGCTTATATAATGGGGATGAGAAGTTTGTGAATGCCGTTACATTATTTATATCTACTGATATTATGTTGTGAATTGAATAGGCTTATGCCTATTGAAAAACAAAGTCGTTGGGGGCCTTTGATTGCGCAATTAAATGTTGCACTATCATTCTAGATCGTTTATTTATGGGAACATTGTTGAATGTGGAAATTGGTTAATCATGTAAAGTTGGTTGATTAAAAACCGGTAACCCTTATGTGATCACCCCGGTTGAACAATATTGAAATAATTAACATGTGGGTGCTGGTTAGAGTTTATTTATGTGAAGGGGTTGTTTTCTGGGTTGTTGTGGATTGGGTGAGTAGTGGGGATGCAGATGGATTGTTTGATGGTTGGTGTGAATGCTATGTTGGTGATTGGCAGTGGGGCTGTGATAAATTGTATCAATGGATAATGATGTATGAATTTCGGTGTGTTTGGGGTTAGGGTGATTGGCAGCGGGGCTGCAGGTATGGGTTTTAATGTGATCAAACTATGGGTAGTGAATAATAAATAAAAGTGGAATAGTTAATGAATGGTGGGGCATGGTAATGAAACAGGAATAATAATCAATGGGGATGGTTGGTTAATAAGAATGGACTTGTTTGTGTTGTTTGTGTTTTCCTAACATGATTTGTGGATGGCAGGGATATGGATTACAAACAATGGATGTGGTTGGTTGTGGATTGTTTCCCATTAGTTAAGGAACTAATAGGCAGATTCTATTGAAACATGAAAAACTAAATGGGGTTGGGGATGTTTGTTTTATGCATGCTTCGTAGTAGCAGTGCCAAGGCACGTGATCCGTTCATTATTTAGTAGCCATAGGTTGGGGTGAGTGTTTGGTATATATATATATATATATATATATATATATATATATATATATATATATCTATATATTTGTGTTTTTTCGCACCCCTCCCATGTAGAGCACTTAGTTCCGAACACTACTATTTCTTGGAAGGGGGTGTTGTCCCCTTAGTTACTAGTTATGTCCCGCTCCTTCATCGATAGGTTGTTATGTCATGAGGCGACCTTACACCCAAGACTCTTCGGGTAGGTTTCGATTGGGGTTGTTTTAGCCAAAGACTCTTCGGGAAGTTTTTACTATTTCCCTCGAATCATCGGGACGAGGCTCAGGTCTGTGTGTTCAGGATACGTGGTTGTAAGGAACATGTGTGTGCGGGCGGGATATGTGGTTGTGAGGCCCAGGTGTGTGTGGTCCGGATTCGTGGTTGTGAGGGCTAGGTGTACGCGGGCGTGAAGAGTTTGGTAGTGTCAGGGCGTTCGTTGTTAGAAAGAGCAGCTATCTAGTGGGAAATGGTGTGGGGTACCCAATACTCTTGTTCTTATATACAACTACTACCTATTGTTTTTTGTTTATGTTGAGAGTGGTTGGTGAGGTTGGGTGGATAAAATTCTTTTCTAGGCTCATGTTTCCTATGTTGTTCTCACGGAACATTAAGATGTCTCCCCACTTGTGCACGAGAGCTTTTGGTTTCCCTACTGAGCATACTAGTACTCTCACCCTACGTTTACTTTCAGGTATCCAGGAGGACTACCAGGGCCGTGCGGGACCCTACTAGTTGGGACAGTTGTAGTTGTTGCAGTTTTTGTACTCTTGTATCTTTTGGTATTGTACTTTTAAGATTTATTGTACTTGTACCTTGGTTTAGAATTGTTCAAACATGCAAGTGGGAATGTTTTTTGGTTATTTACTTGTTTAGTTTTCATTTTGTGTTTGACTATTCCTATTTCCCGATAATAAATAATAAAAAGGGTAATGCATCTCATATTTGTAAAAACTCATACCCTTGGTGCTAGTCGCCACACCAGGGCCTTCTGGAGGTGGGACTCAGGGGTCTTTATATCCCTTTCACCATTACAAGCTCAGTAGGGTCATCATTGGTGGGAGGGGTTCGTGATAGAATGGTATCAAATGTTATGGTTGAGAGATAGGATGGAGTTTGGAGTGAGGTACAGTGAGGAAGGCTTGGGATTGTAGGGAAACAGTGTTGGTTGATCATGGTGCATGACATAGTCCAGGGAAGACCGGCTAGGACACCATATTTTCGGCCCCCTGTGATCCGATGCAAGGAATCTGAGCCTACCCAATGACTAAGTGAGACATCATTGATTACAGGGTAGAAACCCTAGAGATGTTAAATGCATCATCCTAATTGTGTTTTACTTTTTTTGGTTGTTCTGGGAAAGAAATTGAAATAAAATTATAAAATGAAACCTTGAAAAAATTTCCTTACTACATGGGCTTAGGCTATCTTTTTTACCATACAGCTATGGCACCAAGACGATGTCCATGGTGAGACTCAAACAGCTGAGGTCCAGTAGATTCAGGCGCTCGATCAGTTGAGGATTGACCAAGAGGAGGAAGATAGCCAGTGCCAGAAGACTGTCCGTTCTTTCCAACGCTAAACCCTCAAGAAATACGAGGGTAGTACTTCAGATATGGAGATGGAGGGGTGGATTGAAAAGCTTGGTATTTCTTTTACTTTGATCCGTGCTCCGAGGGAGTAGTGGGTTCCCCTAGCAGTCAGTCAGCTATGAGGAGTGGCGTGACAGTGGTGGACGCTCTACCTCGGAGAGAGGACATAGGAAGAGGTTCAGTGGGCTGAATTTGAGAATGAATTCTGAAAGGAATTCCTTTCATCAATGATTAAGGTGGAAAAGTGGAAGGATTTACTCTCCCTCCATAAGGGGAGTATGTTAGTACTGGAGTTGGGGATCAAGTTCAAGGATATCCTACACTTTTCACCAGATCTCTTTTCGGATGAGGAGTCTCGGGCGAGATGTTTGGATGTGTCTCTTCGTCCTTCACTCTAATATGTTGTCACCCCCTTGACACTTTTGACGTACATGGATGTACAGAAGAAGGAAGAGGTTATTGAGAGGATTCACTAGCAGGGAGGTGCACCATGTGAGGGTATCCATCTGGGTTCGTCGAAGGGGAACGCAGCCAGGAGATGGTCTCCTACAACATGACCTTCCAGATTCAGGCCAGTACGGAGCAGGCCCCAGTAGTTCAAGTTATGATCTTTAGGTCCTCGTCGTTTTTTCACGATCCCATGACCGAAGTGTTTCTCTTGTGGAGGTTTTGGGCACATTCAGAGTCAGTACCCAACCTGAGCTTAGTACGATGGAGGTGGGCAGTTTCAGCACCCGCCTCAGCTGCACCAGTTGCTGGCGAGGCCCTTCTAACAGCAGCTGGACCCTACTCCTACGAGGGAATATTTTGCGGGAGGAGGCTGAACTCAGGGTGCTCCTTAGGGACCTTGACTAGGGGTTGGTCGGGTAGGTGGACGACATCAGAGAGGCAGAAGAGCTAGGTATGGACAGTTGCATGCAGCAGATTTGGCAGCTCCAGCCGGACCAAAGGTGGTGCGAGGTACAATTTTTTTTCATCATTCTTGTTTCTGCCTTGTTCGATTCGAGAGCTTTGCACACCTTTGTTGCATCTAGTCTAGACCATGCTTTGGGTCTCGATGTAGAGAGACTTTCTGTACCCCTGTTGCTGAGTACACCAGTTAGAGTCCAGACCAGTGTCTCTTGTGTCTGTCAGGGATGTGGGTAAACGTTGGGACCGCATCGATCTACTGGGGACCTTCTTTTGCTACATATGAAGCCATATGATGTCATCCTATTCATCGAATGGTTGTTTTTTGTTAGTGTTGTTATCGAGTTCTTCTGAAGAAGATTCATGTTCTCAGACGTGGATGGGCAGCGTGTATCTTTTGTTGGAGAGAGGAGCTATCAGGTTGGAATCCAACATGTGAAGCCTCTCCTTTCCTTATTTGGCAGGTTATCAGTGGATTCAACTGATACATAGATGATGGATGTCCCAGAGGTTATTGTATAGTTCCTCGATGTTTTTCCCAGGAATTTGTGACTCTACCCCCCCCCCCCCCCCCCGACATGACGTTGAGTTCAGGATAGAAATACATCTTGGTGCCCATCTAATTTCAATGTCCCCTTATCGGATGGCACCTTCAGAGTTGTGGGAGTTGCGGATTCAGATTGGTGATCTGATGGAGAAGGGTTTTGTTGGACCCAGTTTGGTGCCATGGGGTCCTCAAATTTTGTTCGTAAAGAAGGCATATGGTGGTCTCATGCTATGAATAGACTATCGAAGGATGAATAAGGTAATGGTCAAGAATCGTTACCCCTTCCGATGATAGATTATCTCTTCGACTAGTTGATGGGAGTAGGTTGGTTTTCTAAGACTAATCTACGATCTGGTTATCATAAGCTGAGGGTAAAGGATAGTGAAATCTCGAAGACAGCTTTTAGGTGATGGTATGAGCACTTCGAGTTTGTAGTGATACTTTTTGGAGTTATGAATGCACCAGCTGTGTTTATGGGACCTATGAACTTTGTGTTCCAAGAGTTTATGGACCAGTTCATCGTCGTGTTTATCAATGGCCTCCTAATCTACTCTAGGTCAGAGGAGGAGCACGTTGAGAATCTCATGGCAGTCTTGGGAGTCCTTCGACACCACCTACTTTATAGGAAATTTTCAAAGTGTATGTTCTTTATATAAGAAGTACAATTCCTTGGGCACTTAGTGTCTTAACATGGAGTGTCAGTGGACCCGTCGAAGGTGGACGAAGTTGTTTCTTGTAGACACCCAAGAGCATAGTAGAATTTTGTAGTTTCCGGGGGTTGGGATGTTATTATCAGTGGTTCATTTTAGAAATCTCTCGAGTTGTAGCTCCATTGAAAGCCTTTACTATAAAGAACCAGGTCTTCCTATAGAGCCAACAGTGCTAGAAGGGTTTCAAATACATGAAAGAGAAGTTGGTCAGTGCTCGAGTCCTCAGGTTTCCATAAGAAGGGTTGTTGTATGAGGTGTTTTGTGATACTTCTGGCCTTGGTTTGGTGTGCGTACAGATTCAGAAGAAGGATGTGATCTATTATGGGTCTATGCAGTTGCACCTGAATGATCATAATTATGCCACCCATTACCTAGAGCTTGCAGCAATAGTGTCCGCGCTGAAGTTGTGGTGACTTTATATCTTTTGGGACCGCTTTGTGGTCTTCTCAGATCACAATATCTTACGTTATATCTTCTCCCAGTGTGACCTGAACTTACGATAGCTGAGATGGGTCGAGTTTCTCCATGATTACGACTTCATGATCTCTTACATTGAAGGTAGGGGCAATGTTGTGGCTGATTCCTTGAGCTAGAAATCACATAAGGAAGTGGTTCCGAAATCCACTGATTCCTGTAAAGAGATGGGAGAGTTGGATGCCTTGTACTTGGATGCAAGGGTAGAGGGTGTTAGAGGCTGTTTGTTCCAAATGAAAGTGCATTCCTCCTTGTCGTAGCAGGTGGAAGAGTCTCAGTTGGGGGACTCCGAGGTAGAAGTGATGTGGGATCGTGTCGATCAGGCAAACGCTGTAGAAGGATGGTCAGAGGACAGCCAACATCAGATGCTTTTCCATGGAAAGTTGTTTTTTCCGGAGGCAATGCGTGAGGGAGTTCTTCCTGAGTTCCATATTTCAACCATGGCAGTACATACAGGAGTTTAAAAAATTTACCGAGGCATGAGGGAATAGTTTTGGAGGACCGGGGTGACACGGGTAGTGGCACAGTTTGTGGCTAAGTGCCTAGTGTTTCAGCAAGTAAATGATGAACACCGTGTTCCCAGTGGTTTATTTCATCCTTTAGATATCCCTGAGTGGATGTGTTATGACATATTAATGGACTTCATCACAGGTTTACATAGTGCTAAGGGTGATTATGATTATATCTGGGTAGTGGTGGATCGACTGACGAAGATAGCTCACTTCATAACAGTTAAGGATTCGGGCCCGTTGAGTACCTTAGAACATAGTTATGTAGATGAGGTGGTGCGTTTGAATGGAGTTCTGAAGAGTACCATCTCATACCGGGATACTCAGTTTACGTCATGAGTCTGGTGGGGGTTACAACATAATTTTGGAACCCAGATATGACTTACCACTACTTTCCACCCCCAGACTGATGGGCAGACAGAGCGGAATATCCAGACGATGGAGGACATGCTACGTTCATGCATTCTGAATTTCGGAGGATCATGGGTGTGACACTTGCCTTTAGTAGAGTTTTACAACAACAAAAACATCCACTATACTATTGTCATGGCACCGTTTGAGTCTTTTTATGGAAGACCATGCCATTCACCCGTTTGCTGGGTAGAGGTTGGTGAGACAGGTGATCATGGTCCAGAGGTAGTACAAAGCACCACAGAGAAAGTCCAGCTTGTGTGTAAGAGGATGAAAGTAGCTCATGAATGACATAAGTCTTATGTTGGTCATCGTAGGTGGCCCTTGGAGTTCGAGGTGGGAGACCATGTGTTCTTGATGGTTACCCCTCGACGGGGGCAGTGGGGGTTTGGGAAAGTGAGTAAGTTCTCCCCTAGATTCATCGGACCTTTCAAGGTGCTGAGGTGAGTCGGAGAGGTGCATATCAGCTAGCCCTGCAACCTCAGTTGGAGAAGGTTCATGACGTCTTCCATGTCTCCTACCTTCATCAGTACTTACACGACGACTCTCACTTTATCGACTGGGGAGAGATAGATATGGGAGACGACGTGACCTTCGAGGAATGACTAGTCATAATTGAGGACCATAAAGAGAAGGTGCTCTGTGGATGAACCCTCGCTTTGGTTTGTGTGTTTTGGAGGCATGGAAGCCTCAAGGGGAGCACATGGGAATGGGAGACCCAGATGGATGCTTAGTACCCAGAGTTGTTTTGAATTTTTTTCCATGTTATTATGAGCTTTTTTTTGATGTTATACTATATAACGGTGACATATGGAATGATTGGATTGTTGGTTGTGATAATTTTTTTGTTTCCTTGTTCTCTAGAAGTGTGTAACATGTGCAGATGTGTGGGGAATGGAAAACCTGATACATAATCAAGATGCATTAATGCGGATGCGATTGAACCCGTGGGGGTGAGTCAATACCTCCTAAAGCAGATAATATCTTGACATGGGAGAAGGAATTTCCCCAAACCATGTGTTCGGGCAGTGTGTTGGATGTTCGGTGTTGGGGGAAGTACAAGTTGAAATATCCTACGGTATGGAAGTGGGAAGACCCTATTCTTAATCGAGATGCATTAAAGCGGATGCGATTAAACCCGTGCAGGTGATTCAGTGCCGCCTAAAGCGGATAACATCTCATCATAGGAGATGTAATTCATATCACCTATTTATAGGGTTGTTGGTTTGATTGCTGTTATAACAAGAGCCTAAGAGGTATCTTGTTGGGTTCCTCTAGGATGGTTTTGAGTTCTTGGGGATGATAATGTTTTAAGAGGTATCTAATGTAATGGCCCAGACCTCTCTGGCCCATTCCATTGTCGAAAAGAAGGTCATGAAGTGTTTTTGAGGGTATAAGGGACCTTTCCAACACTTTTGAGAATTTTGTAACTACACACCATGTAGTGAGAGTACATGTTGTGTACCACCTTGCTGTGTATACCCCGTGTCGAAATGATATTATTATTTTTTCATCACCACATGATAATAATTATATATTTCATTATATTTGAATAAATATTATAGTATTTACAATATAATTATAATAATATATTTATAAAATACTCTATACTATCATTTCAAAATGCTCAATGATAAATGGAAATGATACTCATGTGTACTTAAGACATACCATCTCAATCATTGTTATCTAGCTATTTCATCATAATGATTATCAATGAATGTATTTGATGTAATAAATGATGAATAAATATCATAATTGTTTCATTATTATTAATCCTAATTTATAAAAATAATAAATCCTTTTTCCATGTTTTACACAATGAATTTTTTTAAAAAATTAACTGATTATCAATAGAACATGTGACCTCGATTGAATTATGTATATATATAAATATGGATTTTGAGATATATATAAAAGACGTTATTTAATTTTTTTTGTAACGACCCTTCCTCGGGACCTATGCCATGACAACTCCAAGCACGCCTTCCATTGTCCTGGGGCTGGCGACTAGCACCAAAGGCGTAATTCCAGATATAAGGGAAGGCATTGCCTTTAAAGAGAAAACAAACACCATAGAGTAAGAAATTAGAAGTAAACACTAAGTAAAATGAGTACAATAGTAAGTGTTTAAAAGTAAGTGGGGAAGAATACAAACCCCAACTTAAAGAAAATTACAAATGAAAAGGGAGTACATCAACTGAAAAGTAAAGCAGCAACATTGAGCCGTCCACTGGAAATCCCACCTGAATGGTGGGTACAGATAGCCTCTTCAGCTCCTCAGGTCTGGCCGTCTGCTCCGTGAACGTCTCGACCAGTGGTCCACCTCCAGGTACCAACATGCTCCACAAGCCTCATCCATGATCAGTGATGTCCGTTGTCTAAAACAAACACAACGTAGTGCGGGCATAGCCCGTGCAGGGGTGAGTATACACTACTCAGTAGGGACCCCGAGACCCCTGAAGGTATCCCAGAATCCACGAAGGATAATCCAAAAAGGAAAGATACAACCTCAAAATAACAACCAAATCTACATAGGTAAACACCAATACATATACCTAAGTCATCAATTCTAGTTCGGCTTCCACATCCGAGCCCAAGTTCAATCACATACACATAGGATAACACAACGTAATCCACACAAGATATCAAGTAATTCAAATCGAAGATAATGATTGAAAGTCAAGACTTAGCTCACACAGGAATACTTCTTCATAAGGTGATAGGGATGATCAGATGTAGCCACTTATTCATCTAAGCTATCAGACCCACGTAGGATACAAGACAGCCTATGATGTCGGACCCACAAAAGATACAAGAACAGCCACTCTATCAGACCCACATAGGATACAAGTACAAGGTCAATTACTACCGGACCCACGTAGGATACAAGAATAGTATTACTGCGAGACCCACATAGGATACAAGAACAGTAGTCATCACTGTCGAACCCACGGAAGATTTCAGTGCGGTCATCGTCATAGTCGAACCCACAAAGTATCCCAGTACAATCATCATCGTCTTCGCAGTCACAGCCAGCTCTAGGGTTCCCGCACACAGCATGCTCGATTCCGGGAGGGTCCACGCCACGAGCGAAGGGGGTTCGATACATCAAATGACACATATTCCAGATTTTATGTACCCCAAAGTATCGTGTCATCAACAAGAAACTCAACACGACATACAGTGCATCATTTGGACGTCGTGTCTGAGATTTATTGGCTTTGTCGTCCTACGGGCCCGATTGGTTTTAAGTCAAAACCAATCTAACCATATTATAACTACGTCAAAACCATGAGAAATGTAAGAGAAAAGAATAATCTCACTATGAGGAAACCAAAAAAGTCGACGATATATCAATCGGACGTCCGAATCTCAAGATATAAGTGTTTCTGCTCCGAGAGATTAGCTGATTTCATGTTTGAACCAACCTTTCCATACCAAAAGTACTCCGAACCCTTGAGTGTAATATACCGAAACGGCTGCCTCGATCCAAGGATCGCATCGCAAGTGACAGTGAGTCAATCGGTGGTCTGTAGCCCATGTTATGGTCCTTTGAATGAAGCTATCCGATTTTAGGGGGTTTTGGGACCAGACCGACCCGGCCCGAGACCACCTGTGTCGGCCCAAACTGGGCGACCCGACCTGGGTCCGAGTCCGGCCCACTAGGGTGGGGCCATGCCCAGCTGGTGTAGCATGGCCCAGCTGGTGTGGCCCGCCTTGGTTCGGGGACCTATCCCAGTGCGGGCGTCGCGCGCCATGTGAGCTCGGAAGGGGGGAAACTGCCACCCCCTTTGAACAAGACGACGGACCCGTGGGGGGTCCGCCCAGCTACGCTAACCGGGGGTTCAAACCCCTAGTTTTTCCGAATCTGGATGGCCGTAAGGTCCAGCCAGTGTGCTGTGTGGGACTAACCGGTCCCACCTCATGAGCATCGACGGCTGGCGGTTCTGGATGCCCTCCCCTGCTCCGGCCGCGGCCTCTTTCAGCCTCAACAGCGCCGCGCGATAGTGTCGCACTTCTTCTCTGTAGTGGTACTCCTCATTCCCGCATGGTGTCGTTGCACCATGCCGCCTTCATCCCAACCACAATGGTTAACATCAACAAAGGGGGAGGAGGATCGGGCTTGTTCGTCTGGTCCGACCTCCTCCCATTAAATTGATAAAAGGTAGAACAAATATTTAACAAAGAGCACAAAAAATAATCACATCATAAAAACACAACCCTATCTCGAAGAACGCGTTCTTTGGTGTCGCGGTAGACGACATCGCGGTTGACGGGCGTCGTTCCGTCAATGTCGGAAAGGATGAAGCCGATGGTTGCATAGGAGTTCATCGTTCTTCATTAGAGTAAGAGGAAAACTCTCCAAGTGTTGGGTGCCATGCTTCACTGCTAACGTTCTGTCACTTGAAGAAGCCGTCCAAAACACCTCCCCCTAGCATCCTTTATATATGAGTGGTGGGTTTGCCTTTGGCACGTAAGTCATAAATGGGGGATTTATGATATAGGTCCCCACCCCATTAATCCGCTGTGGTGGAACATTAAAAAGGAGGAATGATCATCATTAATTAAACATGTTGGCGTTTAATTAAAGGGATGGAGGGAAGGTTCCTCATAAACATGAGGGGTTTACATGTATTACAGAGGGAGAGTTACAAAATAATGTGGGGTTTTCCAACTTTAAGAGAGGTAAGAGGAAATTGAAAAGGAGGGGATCGTGTGGAGCCCACCTCACTAATATCCTATCAAGAGGAGTTAGGAATTAGTGGGTCCCACATCAACTTCGACATGTAGGTTATAATTACACAGAGTAGAAATAAAATTGCAGGGTGTATTTTATTTCAATCTTTAATTAAACCACATCATATATTAAACATCACCTCCTGAGGAAACACAACTCTAGTGAAAGTCTCCTTAAGAAAAAACAGGCGATGCGGTTTCATCAGGGCCCTCAGATTTCGATTCCGAGCACCAATTCAAAAGTTAGAAAAACCTGGTCATTTGTTCACTGAACGTACCCGTGTTAAACTTCCGAAATTGATTCCGGGCACACCGGGACTTCGAATCAAGAGCCGTTGAAAACTGCGTACTCTTAAATCCCATAGAAATTTAGAAAATAAAATTCCCTGAAATTTATGGGTCTTTACATTACTCCAACCTCAGGGCTTTACATCCCCGTAAAGATACATCACAAACTAGGGGAACAAATGAGGGTACTGAGCACGCTTCTGAGCCTCCATCTACCATGTGCTATCCTAGTGGTTCACGTGATGCCATCTGATTCACAGTAGAGGAATCGACCACCCACGTAGGACCCGCTCTTATGGATCATTGATCTCCATTGGGACCTCTGCAAAAGTCACCTCACCATCAATGTCTAGCTCCCCAAGGTCGATGATATGTGTCGGGTCATGCAATTATCTCCTCAGCTGAGATACGTGGAAGACATTGTGCACCCTGGTTTTACTAAGTTGGTAGATCTAGGCGATAAGCCACCTCACCTATCCTACTGAGAACCTAGAATGGTCTAATGATGTGTGGAGATAACTTGTCTCCCCGGACAAATCTCTGTAATCCACATCAAGGTGAGACCCTCAAGAAGATGTGGTTCCCGTCCTCGAACTCTAGTGGTCTCCTCCCCCTGTCAGCATAAGGCTTCTGGCAGCTCTGAGCTATCCTTATCTACTCCTGGATGACCTGGAACTTCTTTCTCGTGGCCTAGACCATCTTTGATCCCACAAGTGCTGACTCCCTAGGGTCTGTCTAGCACAAAGGTGATCTACAAGGTTGGTCGTACAATTCCTCGTATGGTTCCAACCCGAGGGTGGAGTGGTAGCTGTTGTTGTACAGAAACTCCACCAAGGGTAGGTGATCCTCCCAGCTAAGACCAAAGTCGAGGACACATGCACGGAGCATTTCCTCGAGAGTTTGAATGGTTCTCTCCGTCTGAACATCCGTCTAAATGCCTCCTAAAACCCCATCCAAATCCAGGATGCAAAGAGAGTGTCTCATTCAGAGATGATAGATGTTGGTAAACAATGATGTCGTATGAACTTCTGAACATAGAGGCATCCTATTCCCTCCACTGAGCCCTACTCTTTGATGGGAAATAAGTGGGATGACTTGGTGAGTCGGTCAACAATAACCCAAATAGAGTCATGACCTCTGGATGTACGTGGTATTCAAGTCAATAAATCCATAGGTATCCCATCCCACTTCCACTCCAGGACCTCCAACAGCTGTACCTAGCTTGATGGTACCTGGTGCTCCACCTTCACCTGCTGCCAAGTGAGGAATCGATAAATGACGTCTGCAACATCCTTCTTCATACCCAGCCACCAGAGCTGTCGTCTGAGATCCTGGTACATCTTCGCTACCCCTGGATGTACCTATAATGGGGAAGTATGAAACATTCTTAGCACCTCCCCCTATAAAGCAGTTGGTACCATGGTACATCCTCTAAAAAGTACATATTTCTCTCATCATATAGAGAATCCATCAGTTTCATGCCCTAAGGATATATGTGCACGCCGCGTCTCATAGTCAACATGTCCATGTTGTGCCTCTCTGATCTGCTGTAGAAGTGGAGGAGTGACTGTGAGTGACTGAAGAAAGGCTACTCCATCTCTATCCATGAAGGATATCTGCAAAGAGGCTAGATGCTATGTCGCCTTCCCTAGTAGTAGAATGCACATCCTCCTACTGAGATCATCAGATACTATGTTCCTATTTCTATGATTATAGAGTATCATAAGGTCATAGTCTGAGAGGAACTCAAGCCATCACCGCTGTCTTAGGTTCAGGTCCTTCTGCTTGAAGATGTACCTGAGACTCTAGTGGTCAGAATAGACTGTAAAGCACTCGCCCATCAGATAGTGATTCCACATCATTAGAGCGAAGACCACTGTTGCTAACTCCAGGTCATGGGAAACATAGTTCTGCTCGTGTTGCGAGAAGATGTACCTGAGACTCTGGTGGTCAGAATAGGTGCACTGCTCAATCTCTGTCTTAGCTCTTGGAAGCTCTACTGACATCTAACTGACCACATTAAGGGTTTCCTCTTATTCATCAAAGATGATAATGGTGCCACAACTATAGAGAAGTCTTCCACGAATCTCCGGTAGTACCCAGACAGACCTATGAAACTCTTCACCTCCGTCAATCTCCTGGGTGGCTCACAAGCTAGCACTGCCTCGATCTTCGCTAGATCCACCAAAAATCCTACCTCAGAGATGACGTGACCCAAGAAGTGGACCTCACGTATCCAGAACTAGCACTTCTAGAGCATATCATAAATCTAGTTCTCTCAGAGTGTGTCTATTACAACCCGCAAGTGGTAGGCGTGCACCGCCTCAGAAGTCGAGTATATCAATATGTCGTCGATGAAGACCATGAAAAATCGATCAAGGTAAGGCTGTATGATCATGTTCATGAGACTCATGAACACTGCTGGAGTGTTGGTTAAGCCGAATGGCATAACCAAGAACTCATAGTGGCCATACCGACATCCGAATGTCGTCTTCTGTACATCCTTGTCTCAAAATCTTACCAGATGATAGCCTGCACTGATGTCTATCTTTGAAAACCACCACGCTCCCTTGATCTGATCGAAGAGGTTGTCAATCCTCGGTAGTGGAAACTTAATCCTCACAGTCACCTAGTTCAGGTGATGGTAATCGACACATAGTCGCAAGCTCCCGTCCACCTTCTTGGCGATCAAAATTGGGGAACCGATAGGTGAAACACTTCATCAGATGAATCCCTTTCCCTGCAAGTCCTGCAGTTGTACCCGTAGATCTCGAAGTTCAGCGGGAGCCATCCGATATGGTGGAGTAGATATCGGGGATGTCCTGGGATACAAGTCAATATAAATGTCTACCACTCTTTGGGGAGGTAGTCCTGGAATATTTTCAAGAAAAACATCTTCATACTGATCCACCACTATAGGAAAACATGGACTCTGCACATCTAATGATCCAAGGATGAGGATTGAAAACTGATGAGTGACCGACTATCCTCTCTTCTATGTAATTCTATCCTGCGCCGCTAAGGCTACCTTCTCACCGGTGAAGGTGAACCTGAACCCATCGGTGCGAACACACTGCACCTTGCGCATAATACAGTCGATCTGAGCATGGACAGTAGATTACCAATTCATGCCCAAGATGAGGTCTTAAGGCATCGACACCACAACAAAAAGATTCCAGATGATGCTCTCACCTCCTAGAGTATGCTCACACTGCCGGCACTAGTGCGTAATCGTTGATTCTTCTCCTGTAGGAGTCTCTAGCCGTAATGATCGAGACAAAGGCTCCGTCAGAATCTCTGAGCACTGAAAAAAGGCAGCTACAAATAATGAATGACTCGCTGCTGTGTCTATATGAACTACATCAAGTGTTGAGTAGACAAATATTGTACCTCGAATCATCTCACGTGTGCCGTGGTCATAGGCCTCCACTGCCTGAAGCTGAGCCTGCCTCTATCAGCCAGCTCCCTATGGTCTGGGTGGACCTCTTGGTGGTGGTGGTGGTAGATCCTCAAAGAGTCTCCCACCACTTGTTACTTGGATAGCTCCTCTGCCTCATCCGCCTACTCCCTGCGGACCGCCAGAGTCGACCCTCTGCCTCTGCCTGGGTGGTCCCTCAATCGTCTGCTACTCCTATGCATGGAGGGTCAGGCAGCCACGAGCCATGTGGCCCTGATAGCTACATGCATAGCTCTATATGCTCCTCGTAAGACTGTCTCTGCACTGTGTTCCCCGCACCTCTGAGCCGATGTCCTGAGGTTGTCCACCTGATGGCCTGGTCTGCTTGAACCCCTATGACATCCGTCGACTGCCCGATGTAGAAGACTCTACTGCATGCCGTGTTGCGGTAGGTCTCGCTGCTAGTGTAGGCTCAGCAAGAAATATCTCTACGAGAGGTGCTCACTCCAGTACTCCTGCCTGTGTTGGAATTCTAAGGGAGATCATCGATTCCCTGATCTCATGCCTCAGTACATGCATGAAGGTCCAGGCCCAGAAGAATGGCTCTTATACCATTTCCATTGAATAGCGTGAGATATCCTTAAATCTCGTCGTGTACTAGGTTACCATCATGCTACCCTACCGCAACTGTAGTAGTTCTTGAATGCGCACCGCACAAAGGGTGGATGGGACAAAGTCTGGGTGGAATAGGCTCTCAATATCTGACCAAAGGATAGATGCCTCGTCGTGCACCTGGAGAATCAGGCTCCACCATCTACCTACTGCCGCATGGAGGAAAATTGCTACAAGAATCACCATGTGGTCAGCTGGTGTCCCCACTAACCTGAATAATCAAACTACAACCTCTAGCTAATGCCTGTACTGTAAAAGGGCCTTGCACTGAGGCCTCATCACTCGGTGGGTTGTAGTTTTGCACAAAGCTCTGAACCCTAGCTGGTTGCTGTCATGGGGCCTTCAGGAAAAGAAACAGGTGTTCCACGGTCAAAAAAGTATACTTGGTGAGATGACACAAATTAATCACAATGGAAACTAATGAAACATACATGTAATTTGTGTTTTCATGCACTGAGTCATAAATCAGAAGTCAGGGTCCTAGTGTACAGATACATCAGCCGCCGCACCAACACTGGAATCACTGGACTGATAACCACACTCAATACTCTTAACACTATTACTTCACATAGAATAAATATCAGAGTCCTGAGTTCTATGGTAGAACCAAACCTACCTATGATACCAATTTTTCATGACCCGTCCTGGGGACCCATGATGTGACTACCCCAAGCCCGCCTTCCATTGGCCAGGGGATGGAGACTAGCACCAAAGGCATAATTCCAGATATAAGGGAAGGCATTTCCTTTAAAAAGAAAACAAACACCATAGAGTAAGCAAGAAGAAGTAATCACTAAGTAAACTGAGTACAATAGTAAGCGCGTAATAGTATGTGGGCCAAAATACATACCCCAATTGAAAGTAAAGTAGAAATGAAAAGTGAGTATAGCAACTGAAAAGTAAAGCATCAACCCTGAGCCGTCTACTAAAAATCCCACCTCAACGGTGGGTACAGATAGCCTCCACCGCTCCTCGGGTCCAACTGTCCACTCCATGTACGTCCATCCCAGTGGTCCACCTCCAGGTACCGACTTGCTCCACAAGCCTCAACTATGATAAGCATTGTCTGTCGTATGCATCCAACACAATGTAGTGCAGGCATATCCCATGCACGGGTGAGTATACGCTATTCAGTAGGGTCCCCGAGACCCCTGAAGTTCTCCTAGAATCCAAAAAGGATAATCCACAAATGGAAGATACAATCATGAAGTATCAACCAACTCAACTTAGGTATATTCGCATACATATACCTAAGTCATCAATTCTAGTTCAGCTTCAACATCCAATCCCATGTTCGATCGCGTCCACATAGGATATCACAATGTAATCCACACAAGATATCAAGTCTTTCACATCGAAGATAATGATTTAAAGTCAAGACTCATCTCACACATGAATACAAGAACAACCACTCTGTCGGACCCACGTAGGATACAAGTACAGAGTGAAATACTGCCAGACCCATGTTGGATACAAGAACAGTAGTACTGCCGGACCCACAAAGGATACAAGAATAGTATTCATAAACATCGAACCCACGAAGGATTTTAGTACGGTGGTCATCACTGCTGAACCCATGGAGGATTCCAGTACAGTCGTTATCATCGTCACAGTCACAGCCATCTCTAGGGTTCCTGCACACAACATGCTCGATTCCAGGAGGGTCCACTCCACGAGCCAAGGGGGTCGATACATCAACTGACATGTAGTCTGGATTTGATATACCCCAATGTTCCATATCATCAAAAGGAACTCAACACGATTGACGGTGCGTCAATCGGACGTCCGGTCTGAGAGTTATTGGATTTATCGTCCGAGGGGCCCAGTTGGTTTTTAATTCAAAACCAACCCGACCATACTCCAACTGCATCCAATCCTCGAGCGGAGTAAGACAATAGAATTTTCTCACTAGGAGGAAACCAACAAAGTCGACGGCACGTCAATCGGACGTCCAGAGCTCAAGATACAAGTGTTTCCGCTCTGAGGGCCCAGTTGGTTTCGTGTTCGAACCAGCCCGGTTGTACCCAAAGTTCTCCGAAACATTGAGTGTAAAATTCTGAATCTACCTTTTCAATCCAAGGAACACATCGCAATTGATGGTGCATCAATTTCAGGTCCGTAGCCCATGTTATGGGACTTTGTATGATGTGTCCGATTTTAGGGGGTTTTGGGCACGGACCGACCCAGCCCGAGACCCCTAGGGTCGGCCCGAACCAGGTCGAGGACCCGGCCCAGCCAGCACGGCCCGACCCTGTGCAAGGACCCGGCCCAGTGTGGGCACCACACACCAAGTAAGCCCGGATGGTGGGAAACACCACCCCTTTCAAACCGGATGGTGGACCCGCAGGGGGTCTGCCCTGCTGCGCTCACCGGGGGTTCAAACACCCAGTTTCTCTAAATCTGGCCGGCCGTAAGGGCCGGCCAGGGTGCCACATGGGACGAGCCGGTCGTGCCTCCTGAGCACTGGTGGCCACCGGCTCTGACCGCCCTCCACTGCTCCTCCGTGGCCAATGGCTGCAGCCTTGGTCCGTCAGGTGGGGCGCGACGGTGTCGTGCCCCTCCTTCATGGCCATGTTCCGGCCGCGGCCTCTTTCGGCCTCAACGGCGCGGCGCGACGGCAAAATGCTCCTTCGCCGCGGTGGTACTCCTCGTTCCCACGTGATGTCGTTGCACCATGCCACCTTCGTCCCAAACTACAATGGTGAACATCAATAGAAGGATAGAAGGATCGGCCATGTTCGTGGGGTCCGACCTCCTCCCATTAAATTGATAATAGGAGGCCCAAATATTTAACGAAGAGCGCAAATAATAATCACATCGTAAAAAAACACCCCTACCTCGGGGAAGTCGTTCATCGATATCGTGGTCGCTGGGTGTCGTTTCGTCAACGTCGGAAAGGATGAAGCCGAGAGTGGAATTTGCATTCTTCGTTCTTCGTTAGAGGAAGAGGAAAACACTCCATGTGCTAGGTGTCGTGCTTCGCTGCTAGCATTCCGCCGCTTGATGAAGCCATCCAGAACTCCTCCCCCTAGCCTCATTTAAATTGGAGTGGTGGGTTCATCATTGGCACGCAAGTCAGAAATGAGGGATTTATGACATAGGGCCCCACCCAATTAATCCGCTGCGGTGGATCATTAAAAAGAAGGAAGGATCCTCATTAATTAAACAAGTTGGAATTTAATTAATGAGAGGGAGGGAAGGTTCCTCATAATCTTGAGGTGTTTACATGTATTAAAGAGGGTGAGTTACAAAATAATTGGGGGTTTTCCAACTTTAAGAGAGGTTAGAGGAAATTGAAAATGTGGAGCTCGGGTGGGGCCCACCTCACTAATATCCTATGAAGAGGATTTAGGATTCAGTGGGTCCCACCTAAACTTCCACACGTAGGTTATAATTACACAGAGTAGAAATAAAATTGCAGCACGTATTTAATTTCACTCTGTAATTATACCACTTCATATATTTAACATCACCTCCTGAGCAAACGCAACTCTAGTGAATGTCTCCTTAAGAAAAAATCGGCGCTGCCGTTTCATCGGGGCCCTTAGATCTCAATTCCGAGCACCAGTTCAAATGTTAGAAAAACCTGCTCATTCGTTCACTGAACGTACCTGGGCTAAATATTAGAAATTGATTCCGGGCACACCAGGCATCAGAATCATGAGCCGTCAGAAACTATGTACTCATAAAATCTCAAAGAAATTATGAAAAAAAATTCCATGAAATTTAAAGGTCTTTACATTATTAAACCTATAATGTTTTCATGATCATTGAAATGAATTATTATATCTTATTATAGATGTTTTAAATGATGTGTAATGAATATTTAGACTTGATGTTTTAGATTTTCACTTCTTAAGTATTCATCTATGATAGATATTCCATATTCACTAATTTTTTATTAATTTTTGGTTTATAATCATTAAAAATTAAATTAAATATATTTAATATTTCATAAATAATAGTATTTTATGTTCAATTTGATTTAATTTATCCAAGGTGACTAACTTTAATGCTACCATGTTGTAAATATTTTCTTAAGACAATTTGAATTCATTTGGTTACAAAACATCTTCATTGACTCTGATGTGATATTATTCATTATGTATTTATATATAAATTTTTTTATTTACTATTTTTAATTATTTGGTGTTTATTTAAAATTTTCACACCTAATATCGCCATTTATTTACTCTCAACTAACTAATATGACATTTTAATGGGATGATCAGCAAAAATTTATTTCATTGGAACATTTGATTATTATAATCCCCTATCATTTATGAGGTGTATATACTCACCTTTTCCATGTTATATCATGAATATCATTATGTTCATGATATTTAATATTTCATTTGAAATTATTATTTAATGGTTCTTACGATTGAAGAGTTATCAATATGGTAAATCATTATGTTACGTTATCCATATTTTATAGATTGTTTATGGTCAAGAATTATTACGATGAAATAATATTATTTTATTTTATTCAACCATATAATTGTTATTCTAATATTTTTTGAATTTTTCTAACATGATTAATTTCAATTTCTTTCCGTATTAATAAAATAAAAATCAAGAAATTCATTTGTAAGTTATAAAAATATTTTATTTTTATAGATCATGTATCTTTGAGATCCCTGACAATGACATATATTTTTTAAAATAATCATGTGTCTAATTAATTTATTTCATAATGACTTTTTATATTTTCATTTACCTCAATTTAATATTTTTTTAAAATTAATCTTTTATCATTTCGAAATGTTTTCTTTTGACTCCCTTTTACATATAGTTTTAATCATTACATTAATTGTTAAATTTTATGACATGAATAAATTTTCCTTTAATATTATCCATTATTATCTTTGAATTTTACATTATATGATTCGAATATTACTTTAAATTTTTTTTTTATTAAATTATTTTAAATTTGTATTTTTAAATAGTGATTTTCAAAGGAAATATGTCATTTGGATAAATAATATTTTATTTATCATTTAATGTTATTTCCATTAATGTCAATATCCATTGTTGTTTTGTTTAATCCATTGAGGACATTTTATAATGATGTCACCCTCATTATTTATTTATATAGATTATTATTGTTTCAAATATATAAACATTGAACCTATTTCATTTCCACATGTAAATCATGTTTCAAACAGATTAATATGAAACATATTTATATTGATAATAATAATCATTATTAAAGTGATTATGAATGAGACTAATTCTTTTCCATATATATATATCATGTTTCAATATATTATTATGAATCCATATTAATTCATAAATGGTTAATAATTTTTCAATAAATTATTTTTGATCTCGTTTATTTTCCATGGGATAATCATATTTTGATGAGAATAGGTTGGAGCCCCTATTGTTTCTAGTGGTCAACAAATTTAAATAAATAACAATTGTTGTTTCAATTAGTTTATGAGGAATGTAATTCAATATGTACTATAATAATGAAATGTGTATTGGAAATTTGTTATAATGTAAGGTTGTTCTATTATAAACCAGATATGGGTCGAGATGATATTAACAAAGTATGCATGGTTATCTTATAAAGAAATGATTTTTATTATTTTTATAAACCAATGAATTGTGACTCTAATATATCACTCCAATGCACTGGGTTCTCTAGAAACAGAATTTGACAATAATTTTTCTTCAATATTTTATAATTTATATGAATATAATTTTAAAGATAAAAATGTTTAATCATTTCTTCTTAAGCGATTATAATATTTCTTATGATAATGGTTAATAACTCATGGATCATTATAATTTCTTATGATGAATCTTGAATCTATTAAACCCTTATTCCATGTTCCGATGAATTATGATCCAATTATTGATGCGTAAAAATATTTTTACGATATTCTCATGGACATTGATTATTTCATCATATCCTTATTCTATTCTAATTAATCGTGGAAACATTTAAATAATAATGCTTAAATTTACCCTCACTAATAATTTGAGCCCACCCTCTTGAATAAAATATCCCTATGGTTATATAGATTTTATTAGAATAAATAAATTTATTATGTTTTTTATATGGATGATAATTATGACCAAATTTGGAATAAGAAAATATGGGTATTATGGGGGATCTTGATCATCTTTATGAACTAGTTTTTTACTCTGTAATGTTAATAGTTTTTCATAATTCACTATAACTCTAACCATAAAATGTATTTTATGTTTTATGTTGAAAATACTTTTTAATGTGATGTTTTATGTTTCGGTTTGTTAAAATTGGGAATCCTTCATTAGTTTCAATTTCCGAAATTTAATTTTTTTTATTTCAATTCTATATCCAAGAGTGAATGTTTTGTGTTGTTATAGTAAGTTTCATTGGAATGGTTTATATAAAATTGTAGACTATGATTATTTCATGTGACATTATATTTTGAGTTATGCATAACATTATTGGTCTATAAGGATAATGATAATCATAAGATCAATGTATGGGACACCCCTTTGAGTTTTTACGTGATGGGGTCATAAAATTATTAATGAAATTTTATAATACATTTTAATGTAATAAACTAAATGAAAACCACTAGTTGAACACAATGTATTAATTTACATTATATGGACAATCATTTTCACTAATATCCTAACAGTTGTTGATTATATGATCCTAGATATTAAGGTAATTATAAGGATACATGTGATTCCATATATATTAGAATGATATTGAGATATGTGTTTGGGTCTATGGGATTAATGATAATTTTAAAGGATAATGTTTAAATTTTATTATTATTAGATGAAAAATATGATTTATAAATTAGTGTTAAAACATACTAAAATTTTTTATTTAATTTAGGAATTATTTATTTTGAACAATGGGAATTGCTGTTGAATTTTTTAACTTAATGAATAAACTCATTGTATGATTGTTTAATGATTTTTTGAAATATAATTCCACATGATATTTTTTTGGTTAATGTATTTAGATAGATAAAAATGAATTATTATCTATTTTATGGATATATAGTCCTAAAATATTTTATTTTAGTGATTCATCCATGGGAACAAAATTATCCTCAATACATGTCATTCGAAGAAAAAGATGTTGTTGGGGTGGAATATTATAAAAGGATGAAATTTTACACATCATGTACTTGTAATAACTAATTATTATTTTATTGATGGTTATATTATTCTAAAATTATATTCAAATAAACATTCATAAAAATTAATATAACCATCATTTATAATGAAATCAATTACCTATTGAACAAATCAATGGTTAACAGTTCAATAGGCATTAAATATATATTGACCATTCACTTACTTTTGAACAATGATATATGTCACTCCATATGATTATTTTTTATTATTATCTTATGCAATTAACAAATATTCACCTCCCATAAATGATCACCTATTAGGAATACTAATATGTGTTATTCGTAAGGAACATTGAACTTCCCTTTCTCTTTTATCAAGACTATATATTATCAATCAATTTCACAATGTTGCTATAAAAATTGTATTTACAAAAAATAAAACAATTCATTACTAAGATAAATTTAAATTTTCAATGATTAAATTTTTAATGGTGGTGTATATTGCACATTGATATTTTTAAAAATAATACAATGCTGGATAGGGTATTTTACACATAAAAATGACCATGAATAACTGAATATATATATATATATAAGTTATAAAATAGCTCATAAATTAGTGGGTATGAATTATATAAAATATAAAGTAAAATATTTATATTTATTTAATAATAAATATATTTAATTGATTAAAATTATGTGAATAATCATTTAATTCATAGTAGTTTTATTTTAATCATAAGAAATTATGTTTTTATCAAAAATTATTTTTATCAATTATCATGAAAATTTATAATAATGAATTTTATAAATTTTAGAATATATATTTTATAAAATGAATAAAATATTTTTCAATTAACATATCAATTAATAAAATTATATAAGTCATCTTATTTTTTAGAAAATTTTGATTTTTCAATCAATACTGAAAAATGTGAGTTTTTTGAAAAATGTAATTTCTTATATATAAATTGAGAAATTTGAAGTATATATATGGTTATAATATAATTTAAATTTACATGGTTTTTATTTATTTATTTTTATACTAATTATTTTGTTCCATGGACTTCATAAATTATTTTATTTTATGATTGTATTTGCGATTAAAAATAATTTTTTTCCTGAAAATATTTTAAAGTGCGTAATATTTCTCTTTTATAATTAATTAAAAAAACAATGAGTTATTAATGAAATAAAAATTATCTAATATATGACAAATATATTATTAATTTGTATTTATATAATAATTATTATATGTCATAGAGTTAATATAGAATAATCTTATTTTTGAAAAATAGCTTCTTGAAAACCATCGTTTTCATCATTTTTGTGAATTTATTACTATATTAAACTTCCCTACTTATATAAATAAAATTTTGTAAATTTTTTTCAATATTTTGACAAATAATATTTTATAACATCTAATAATGTTCCTTAAAATTTTTATATTAATGAATAGTTAAAAGCGTAAATATAAATTATCGTGGTTATTGTGAAAATGTGTTTATCTTCGTTGAAACTAATAGGTATGAGTTATAATGACATGAAAAAATATATAAAAACTATTTTATGAACATATCTGGACCATATAATGTACATGTCTCTAATATAATCCATTTTTGAGCCTTGTGCATTCTGAAATCCTATGTATAACATTTTCTCTTGAAATTGTACTAGTCTGCCACTCAATTGACATATCATTGGTCACAACATATTCTATGTATTTTAAAAATTCAAACACATTTATTTCATCCATGACCGTACAAAATAACATTGAAACGTCTATAACCTCATTATATATCCAATTTTCATCGTAAATCGATTCTATTAATTCTGTGGGTATAATATAAAATAGGTTGTTGGAGAATATGTAGAATTAGTTGTAATGAATTTGTTAGTTGTTTCTTCTCCCAAATCCATTAAATATTATTAAAAAATGATAGTATGATATAAAAATTGTTTAATATATACTTAAAGTTTACTATAATCTTTTAATAACCTTAATCCATCTCATACTCTAGAAAATGTGATATGAAAGAGCCTTCGTGTTTATAGTGGGAAACTGCCCCATGAATAGTTATCATTCGTTATCAATCCTCATAGAATAAATCTTTTTATAATTTTATATGTAAATTATATATGTTATATTTTTGAAATATTTATTATGTATTTATTTTATATCTAGAATTTCTTTCTAAACTTCCATTCTATGGGGATACGATTATGTCACACATGTGTACTGCAAATTACTAGCAGACGAAGCGATGTGAATTATTGTTCATGATCCCCATACATGGATGGTAGTGTGGAAGATTGTGTTGAATATATTTTATATAAATAATAATAATATTAATATTCATGACATATTCTTCATTATGAAAATATATTATAACATTTTATTTCATAAAACTGAAAAATGATGACGCCATTTATGTACTTCAGTACTACAAACTCGGTGAAGTGATATTATTATTCCATCATCACCACGTCATAATATAAATATATATATTTATATATATATAATTTTATTAATGATATTACTAGAATTGTATGATGTTAAAATTATATATTCCTTTTTTATTTAATGATCACTAATAAATGAAAATGTTAATCAGGTGTACACATGGCCTAATATATCCATGATTTTAAATTATATTATTTTTCATAATAAATTTTCATTTTTAGTATTAATATAATAATTTATGAATAAATATGATAAATATGTAATAATTATTATTATGGAAGTTTTTAAATAATATCCTCTTTGACAATGTTTAGCACTATAAACATATTTTGAAACATTAAATCGAACATCTTTAAGATAGCTAAGGTGTACATTTCTAATTAAATCTTTATAGTTGTCATTAAAAATAAATGGTATAAATAAATTATGTGATAGGTAATAACCCTGTAAAATCTTCTTAATAACTCACATAATTTATGTACTTTTATTACATAACATATAATGGAAATACAATGAAATTCTAAACTCGAGGTAACGATTTTCCTGTATCAATTTTAATTCTATGAGGCATATTCCATATTAACAATTTTTTTAGTATAAACATATATAAATTTACCATTTTACATTCAGAATCATTAATAATTCATTCAATATTGTATTTTATGTTTTAGATGTAATTAATTATTCCAAATATATTGACTTCAATGTTATTAAGGGGTAAAAACTTTATAAACCAAATTTCCTTTGGTTTAGGGTATGAAACATATTCATTAGTTATGATAATATATTAATATATATAAATTAAAATATATAAAATTTCATCATTTATTTACAGTTTTTTGTTTGGATTTTAATTTGTTACATATACTATATCCACTTACAAACATTCAATATAATGATATACTCTTTGTAATGGTTATTTTTTCTTAATTCCTTCTAATGGGACATATGTTTACAGAAATCACCTATCATCAATATAAGGTGTATAAAATTGTATTTTTAATTCTATATCATGAAACATCATTTCCCCATTCTGTTAAAATTTTCATTTGATGTTATTATTTTTTGGGTCTTATGATTGGTGAGTAGACATAGTCACATTGACATTATGTTAAATTCTATTTTCATTCAAGACAGTTTATGTTTAATATTATCTTGGAGGAAATAATATAATTTCATATTCATGAATTGTTTATCAATTTTATCATCTTGTAATAAATATGGATCAAATTTATGACATTCATTTTCTTGCATATTGAATATATAAACTTCATGAAATTAGTTTGTAAGTGATAGTGAGCATGTATTTTCTTTTAAATAAGGCATTATTCTCTTCCATTTTCATGTATTCTAAAATTATCTATAGAAATATTTTTCTAAATATAAATGAATTCATCAATACATTATACGTTAATTTTTTTCTTGTATTTAAATTTTTTTACAATATTTCTTAATTTTTTCAAATGGATCACATTTGTATCCATTTTCAGAAATCATCATAAAATTATATTTATTTTTATAATTATAACATGAATATATTTTACCAATAACTTTTCAAAAATCTTCATTGATTTTTCATTTATATTTATCAAAGGTTATATTCAATGAAATTTAGTTTATGATATTTTTGGAATTTTTAGTTATAAATGGTCACCTTAAAAAATAGTTTTTTCATTTAAAATTTTTCTACTGATAATTTAAAGGTATTTATGTTAATATAAAATTTCCATGTTATTACATATGATATATTGGTGATATTATGTACTGATACCATCTTCATTCAATTTAGTATTGATAAATAATTTTTCTTTTAGATTTACATTGAATCGATTATTTTTAAATGTTTTAATCATGTTTTAATGAAATTTTTAGGAAATAATATATTTTATCTTGGTTAATCATGATTGAAAATTAATTTCATTGAGCATAACTTTTTCTACTGGTTAATCAATTTTTAGTATATTTTTTTAGAACCTATTTTTCTCAATTATGTTATTTATTTTTTATGAGATTGTTATGGATATATTTTACTTTCCATAAGTTATCATTTTTCAATTAGATTATTTCATAAGACATTTAATTTCCATGGTTTAATCATGTTTTGAAAATAATAATTTTTATTTTAATGATTTAATTTTAAAATTAATTTCGAATAAACTTTAATCGTGCTGGGGTTCAAAAAAAATATGGTATTATTTTATGTTTTAAACCATGGTTAGGTGGTAATGTTAATAATAAAGGATGGGTGGTTTCATGATTAACTAAGGAGAGGTGGTTATGCTATTAACCAAATTTTATTGGTTAAATTATAGCCATCCAATGAAATATTGTGATAGGGATGGAGATCCGACATATTGGTTAGTATATTTGTAAGAGTGATGTTGAGAAGATGTTCTAATACACAAATATGTATTGTAAATTTTTTACATGGGTTTATAATGATTCTTATGATAGATATTGACAACACATGGATAATGATTGTTAATTACGATGACTAATTCCATTGTTAGTGACATATAACATGTTTTCTATTTTTGGTGATCCAAGTACTAATGGGTATGAATATTTCATTATCATAATCATTCAATTTTTTTATTGTATCATAAGTTTAAACACTTCTTAATATCCTTGATGATATTCAAATGTTAATGATCACTTTTACCCATATTAATCATTTTATCCCACCCTTATTACGGGTCATATTAACCATGTTATAAATTAACATGTTCAAATAATTATGTTTAGAAGTGTTTTATATCAACGATAATGATGAACAATCATCGAATATAAAATGATGTGTATAGTGGGAGATAATTATAATCTTTATAAACTAGTTTTTTATGAAACTTTAAGGATTATTTTTTTTTCTAAAAAATTTATACTATATAAAAATTATTTCCATTATAATGTTTATGATTTAATTTTTTTTACATAATGATGATTTTTTTAATATATAAAAATGGACCACCTTCAACTATTTAATTTTTGTAAATATAATTTTTAATATCACTAAACATGATTCACGATTTACTGTTTGTGGTTGTTATAACAAACATGTGTCATGGAATAAATCATGATTGATTGTAAAACAAGAATCATTATTTAATCAAATATATTTTTAATGAGATAATAAAAAAAGAGTATGAAATAGATTTGGGGAAAAATCCTGAAAACACATAATCATACGTGATGTCTATACATGATGACAATAAAAACTTGTTCGGCTTGAGCAAGCCACCTATTCACCAGCATCTGGATTTGGATAACATCACTTGTACCCTCTCTAGGGCATGGGATTACCTAATGTATAACCTCTATTATTCTTGTTTTAGCCTCCTATATTACTCCTATTTGAATTGGGATGACCAATCATGTACACTTTATAGAGAATGGGAAAACATGTAATATACCCATTTAGCTCATTGACAATTAATTGTTTCCCAGTGCATGGGATGGAGATACAGGTCCCACTCATCAAATTATAAATTCCATTGTGTAGAAAATATCTTTTAACATTCATCATATTATTACTCATAAAAATGAAATGAGTTTTTAGAACATTTTATTATATCATAATACATGGGAATGAATAATCATTCAAAAATATTTATCATCATAATCATAAATAATATATATAAAGAATAAGGATTGTATTATTGGATCATATCCCCATTAAATATTATGATATATATAATTATCTAGTCTTGGATGGAACACTATTATGAAATATCAAATAGAAAATTTCATGTGAAAAATAACCATTTAAATTGGAAATAAGTTATTTATAACATTAAAACAACTAAATTCTTAAATAAATTATTTCTATTTCAAATATAATTGGATAATTGAAAACTTATATGATATGTAATTTAGTGGTCATGACTGAATATCATTCCATTCATGTCATAACTAATTGCATAACATTCCATTCATGTCATAAATGATAAAAAATAATTCATTTCCATTTTTTTGTAAAATTTGGAATAACCTCAACATTAAAGATAAAAGAATATTAGTTTCTAACCATTTTGTGAAAAAATAAAAAATGGGCATAAATTAAATATAACTTTTTAAAAAAAATTAAAAATATTCTAGAAAACATTTTTAGAGTGAATTTAAGTTCATATGTAATGATTTTTAATAGAATAGATAATTAAAGATATTTTTACTCAAAAATATATATTAAAAAATTTTATACATAAAGAGAGGAAAATTAATGGAAAATATTTTATTATTGTGATATAAATATATGAGAAAACAATTTACTTGTTTCTTAATTTATTGATCATAATAATATATCATTACAAATGAAGAATAAATATGAACAAGAAATATT
This sequence comes from Viscum album, assembly GCA_963277665.1. Taxonomy (NCBI): domain Eukaryota; kingdom Viridiplantae; phylum Streptophyta; class Magnoliopsida; order Santalales; family Viscaceae; genus Viscum; species Viscum album. The sequence continues at coordinate 474,308,868 of OY728147.1, read as the reverse complement.
AAAATTTTGACATAAGACCATGCCACATTGGTATCTATTGAATAGTAAGACAACTAAAATGAGGATTCTTATATTGATATATATATATAATATTATTTCTATATATAATCATAAAAAAAAATTCACGGGCTTTATGTACACCTCACAAAAGGAAAACATGGTTAATATTATTTATGTCCCATAAATTAATACTACAAAAAGATACCATACATCTTTAGATCCATTTGAATCACAATTCCCCTAAAATTATATGATAAAATTATATAATATGTATCATAAAAATTGATATTAATTATTTGAGATGTTTAATGGGTATTATATACACCACAAAAAAGAAAAAAGTGATTAATATAGCATATGTATTCAATAAATAATGTGAGAATTATTGCGTGTTTCTGAATACCATATATGGGTACATTATAATTTGAATAGTCCATAGAGAATAAAGACTTAATAATATTGAGTTTGTAAATATCAATTAATACTTAAATAATGTTAACTCAAATGATATTGAGTGGATGCGAATCATAGGATGTTTATACCGATAATGATTATTGAATTATCATTATTTTAATGAGGATATTACCTTGAATGGAATAATTTAAACTAATTTTATGTTCTCAAAAAAACATTACACATGGAATAGAGAAGAAAAAAATAATGATATGATGTTAGATTATTTTAATACAAGATATGATAATGCAACATATGAAATTTGTATAATAAAAATACCCATAAGCCAGTCATCATCGTAATGATTTTAATGATTTTCAATATTCCTTTTGGGGACGATGATGTGCCAGGGTTAAAAAATATCGCCATAATATATTCATGATGAAATTATATGGTTAGTCTTTAGACCAAGTCACATAAGGCAATGTCTTTTTTTGGGAGAATAAAACCTTAAAATGGAATACTGATGTGTACTATTTTAAAGAAGTTGTAATTGTTGATGAATAAGTTTCAATAATTTTTAATATTCCACTAACCATTTTTATCATATTATCATGAATAATAAAATGAATAAAGAAATATATATGGAATAATATTCTTTATGGGATATCGGGATTCCTTTAAATATGAATAATAGTTAAAATATTGATATGAGATACCATAAAATATTATAATAAATTGATATAAGATTTGAAGCATCTTGAATAGAATATATTTAATTGAAAATTAATATTTTGAATAATATTAAATACAAGGAATATTAATAGTAGATGGTGTAAAATGACGTAATGTATCACATTATATTATATACTAGACATCATACAAAATTAAATTATTGAACGATATCTAACACATGTATAGTTGTTGAATATTCTAGTGGTTGTATAACACTTACAATGAGAGTATGATAGTAGTGGTGGATTTTAATTATCAAAAAATATTTATTTAGGAGAATTGTCTCCTTATTGATGTTAAATAACATGTAGAAATGTCATTAGTAAATAAAAAAAAGAAGAATTATATTTTGGACTAGAGAATCATGTTGTACTTTTATTTACTCTTTTAATCAAATCTCAGGATTATTTATAACCAATATAACTAATATCACTGTAAGGATGTATATAGAATAAATCCATCATAAATATGTATTTTCTAATCATTATGTAATGGAAGAATACTATATTGTATGTTTTATAAGGACCATATATGGCTAGTGAAAAGAGAATAAAAACTCATGCATGGAATTAGTTTACTGATTCATTATTTTATAACATTAATTATACCCAACCAACATTTCTGAGAAACATTGATGGAACCAGTAATTATAAATTTATATTGGGATAACAAAATTCATATACATGAAATTGTTCAACATGAAATTGTGTACGTACTGACATAAAGGTAGAACCTTGTAAATATTATTTTTTAATGATCTTTTCTTATTTTACATTTTACATTTTAATGTTGTTTAAGAGTGAATTAATTATTCCATTAATTTTTTCAATAGTAAGATGGGATATAATAAGAATTTGACATATCTATAATATTGGGAATACAGATTCACTCCCCTGACCCCACACCCAATAAATAATGGTCATTACATGACTAATTAGTCTATATATCCATGGAATTTATACATTTAACATAAATTTCATGTCTAAAATACATCCATAATGAAAATTTATTTCATATTTCCTCTATTAATACTTGATGTATCTCATATTTTTTGGGTCACAATCCTATATTTTAAAGATTTAAATTTTTTATCATGCAAGGGAAATTATTATTTTTTTAAAAACTAACGAATTATTAAATATGAACAGGATATCTTCAAATTAATGTCATTTGATGTTGGGAGATGGAAAGGGTTTCAGGATAGATAGTTTCATAGAAGATAGTAATCAAAAAATGTTATAATAATCATTTACTAATATAATGAAAAAAATAACTTATTATGGAAGGCGTTAAATAATCAACAAAAGTGTGCACATTGGTCAATGGATCAGATTGATTATATTTTATCATTAGTAATAAATATGAAAATTATATTGAAAAATATCAAATACACAATATATATTGATGATAAATTCATAACATATACAATTATGATAAGATAAAATCATAGTGGTTCAATAATTAAAACATTGTTTCCAATACATGTTCCATAATAATTATAATTTTTAGGTAAATTAATATAAAATAAAGTAGTTAATTAATCCCCTAAATTCATTATGTTAAATGCAATTTATATGATAAATGTTATCAAATATATCCACAATAATTAATTATCCTAAATTTATAAAAATTATGTTATAATTAAGTATATCTATAAAGTGGACTCAAAATTGTATATCCTGCCATTGAATTTATTGGAAAAAAAATACATTGTATAATGTAACCATTATTTTGGAGATTAATCAATTTGAATGAAATTATAATGCTATGGAACCATTTTTAGTATATTTAGAATGATTTTTTGGCACTAATAATTCTGATAATATTGCACAAAACAATATCAATACAGTGATATATTCCTTAAACATTAATTTAGGGAATATACTGTTGTTACATTCAATAGTTTCCTTAATATTCATCTTTATATCATGTCACTAAACATAAATACTACTTTATTGAAATTTTATTAAAACAAATATCATATCACACATCATCCTCCACCACTAAGATGAAATTTTTTCTTTCTAATTTATACTGCAAACCCAAAAGGGAGAATGATAATAAATATTATTTATTGAATTATTAGCACAGTCACCTGATAATATAATATTTTATTTTTTTCATAGAAATATAAAATTTTCCACCTCTTCAAGGATGTAGTGTATTTATATCATGAAATCCACACATATTTAATGTAATGTTTTCTCAACAAGGTTTTTTATATTTCATGTTATATTGGGTTATCCACTCAAAATATCATATATAATAATCAAAAAATTTATTTTTTAATTTTTTCCTTCATTTCAAGTATGTATTATAAATTTTATGTATTGTAATGTTCACATGATCAATTATGGAATGTTATTCGTATCTAAAATTTTTTTTTTTGGATATTAAATTTGTAGAGTATCCAATTTAACTAATATAGATCTCAATAGAACAATAAATTTGAATTACCACTTCTATATGTCTTGTGTATGAAGTAAAACTAAATAGGGATTATCTATATATTTTAAAAGATAATTTCTCATGACCACTAATGAATAGAAAATGATGTGAATTTTTTTCTATAATTATTTCACCATAATTATGCATTAGGGACTCGAAAAATAATTGTAATTGTGATGTTATTTCATTTAATACCAACATAAACTCTTATCATATAACTAATATGATGTTTTCAACAAAATCAATGATTCCATAGACTCTCCATTTATTCATTACATTTATCTTATATATTATTTACTTTTCCACTATTTTTTCATTCAATTCAATATCTTCCTCCCTCATTCTCTTCACTCCTCTCATTCTCGCATGATTCCTTTCCAACCATATTTCATTAATGACATATTTTTCATCTCCTAAAATATTTTCTTAATTAAATTTTAATGGGACATTAGTGAAATAATATCATCTTTAATATAGGGTAATATTAAATTATAGTTAAGAAGTATTTTAGGATTCATATATCAGTCGTTCAATAATAATAACAAATGAAATAAATGTATTTACTTTATTTTTACTACATTACATAGAACATAATATTAATATATATTTATAGAGAATAAAACCATAACATCAGTAGTGAAATTTATCTATATATATATTCAAAAAAATTATATTTTATCAATATTGTTTCTAAAATTATGGGGGTCCCAACTTCTCTACATAAATATTTCTCAGCATGTTACATTATCTACCCCCGTCCATGATGACAATAAAAAGTAGACAAATTATTTGGAACAATTTATGAAATGTATCAATCATATATCATTTTAAATTTCCATTATTTTCACACATATCACAAATATATCAATAAAATGTCATCTTATTAAATAAATTCACTGTAAAATATTTCTATGTAATACAATTCCTCTTCCAATAATTTATCTCAATTAATCTCCCATTCTTGAAATTTTCTAATTTTCATGGAGAAATGATTCCATAAATTAGACATAATATGGACCCTATAATTTAATTTGAATAATTTAATATATCAATTCCAAATTTTGATATATATTACATTTTTTTATTGGAAAAAAGTGTCAACCTTCCATCCTTGTGACCAAGTAACTCATTTAAATTTTGTATTTATCCAATCTCATTTTATGATTATCTCATGGACTAGAATTAGTTGTGTTTTTCCATTTTTCATATTTTATATATTTTTTTCGAATCATATTGCCATTGTAAATTATATATTTAATTTTTATGTGGTGAATATGCACATGATTTTTTAGTTTTTTTATTCAAACCATAAAAATAATATGTATTGTTGTCCATTAAGATGTCATTTATTTTTTAAAACAACATTGAAACCTATAATTTCTTTTATAAATACCCCAAACTCTTACTCCCATTACTATTTCATTGAATCTCTTTATATAAACCTCTAATTTATTGTATGGGAAAAATTATTTTATATAAATTTTCATCTTTAAAAATATAACAGTTGGGTTTAATTAATGATTATATCACAACATTTATAGAATATCCATCCAAATTTATTATCTATAAAATAATTAAATTTCCAAAATGTTTTATATCTTTCTCCTTTTAATATTTATATTAAGAAAACATTAACGTTCACAATATTTAGCTATAAATATAAATCCAATCTATCTTTCTGCAAGAATAAAAGATATTTCTTTAAGATACCACCATGAAATTAATTACAGATTGTATATTTTGGGCTCATGTGAGTTTTTTAAACCATTATCCATTTTGTTATATAGTCATTGCCTTTTTCATATATAGGATCATAAAATTATAATAATGGAGAAAAATTTAATAATGTTAAGGGTTGTCCTGCATCATCCTTGGGATTTCATTTTTCATGAAATTTTAAATACAATTATTTATATCCTATGACAATGTATCATGAATTTATATAAATGTGACAGAAAATATTTCATTTTAACTAATGAAACATTCATTTTCGGCGATATACTATATCACTATCCATCACATGTATATGAGATTCTCTACATTTTTCCATATTGAATATTTTTAGTTATGAATGTAAAAAAAATTTAAAAATAATCATATACAAATTACATTCACTCACATGGAAATATTCAATTCTTAAACTTTAAAAACATTAAAATTAATAATTTTAAACAAAATGATACACAAAAACTAACAATCATAATCAAACACATACACAAACAAGATCATAAGAAAACAAATTCAAGGCCGTCAAGATATGTATATAAAGGGACAAATTATATTATAGATTTTTCTCCACTAATATGCTATTAATAATATTATTTTATCTTATGGATTATTTGATTTATTTTTTAACTAATTTTTTATTATTATTTACACATATAATATCATATTTGGAAGTTTATTAAATCAGAATATTTGAGTAAAATATTGTAATAATTTTTTAAATTATTTTAATAGAAGGATCTATGTTCCCTGGTATTGGTAATCGATACCTTAAACTTCCATTATCCATGATAGAATTCATGCAATAATATAAACGAAATCTCATCAATCTAGTGTCCATCTTTGGAAAAAAGAATACATCTAAAAATTATTTTGAACGATTCATCAACTCTAGTAGGGGAAGTATGTATCAAATGATGGTTGGATTTCCTAGGCCTAATTGTTTCTCCACCCAGATTTGAAATAATGAATAGATCACTCCCATCAAGTCCAAATGTACGGGAAATTTTAAAGGATTAATGTTCATTATTTTATGATGTTATTATTATTTACAAATGTTACGAGTCTCCTAGATTTTGTTTGTGCTAATTATTCATCCTATTTTAAGGCTACACATTGAAAATCATAGTATTTTTAATTTGATTGGAAATTTAAATAGCCAGTTTTATAACATTGACAAAATAATGGATTTTAGATGTCATCCATTCTTAGCTTGTATATGTATAGAAGATTATGTATCCAAAGCAGAAGTATATTATTTATTTATTATTGATGAATCAGAAATAAGATGTATTCATGACGTAAATTTTAAATAACTGTGTGATTTTTCAGATTTATGAGTGGACATGACACCTCAATCAAGAATATTATCAAGAATCCAATTAGATATTTGGATTATCATATCCCCATTTTACATGATGATGGATTTTATTATAGAAGGTAATTTTAATTTCTAGGGATATTTTCTCTCCTTTACTTGAGAGTTTTTATTCTGACAGGATCACCCTTCTCAATGACGGGTGTGATGGAGGAATCAATTACTTCAGGTCCTCTATATAAGGAATTTACATCAAGTCCACAGGTTTCATATGAAAATGATTTTATCGTATTGAATTTCCCAACATTAGAACTAGGGTGAATGTTTCTCATCAGTTAACTAGATCTAGAGATTTGTCAAATGTTACGGTTATAAGGGTGGATCACAAAAACAAGATGATGATATATAACTATGATGAGGATGGGAACATGGAAATAATAAATCAAGAACCTTTTCTAAATATTATTATTGGCCATTTTTAAACTCCATTGATGAAATTTTATAACTCCAATCTATATTCCATCACTAATATATTGGCATGATACAGGAAGAATCTACTTATTTTAGAAACATCCAACAAATTAGGAAATCTATAACTTCTACCCAAAGATATTGATGAATATGAGTGGTAGAAGAATAGATATTTAGTTTTTCCTAGAAAAGATATCAACAATGGTTGTGACTTCAATATCGCATAGAATAATTAGTTTATCATTAAAACAAAAAATAAGGTTATATTGTTGGATAATTATGTGAAGAGATCTTAAATGGTATAAGAATTTATAGTTAAAATATGAATGGGAAATAAAAACCATTCAAATCATGGATAGAATATATTCTATGAAGAAACATGATACCCATAAAATCTCTTACAAGAAAAATAATGGGGTTCATGTAAATGAATTTCATTATTTTTTTAAAGAATAAAGGAAATAAATTTTTAGTGGGTATTGATTTCTTTACTAATATAATTATGAGTTCGTGGGAATTTATGTAATTATCATCCTCACCATAGTCTATAGTCAAAAGTCTATAAGTAATGTTATTATTCATCTAATGATGGAATTTGTTGCCACTAAAGATCCAATGCGGAAACGATATGTTCAAAAAAAAATTTTATTTCCATGAGAATAATATTGGGGACCTGGGAATACTAGTATAAAGGGACACATTATTTATATAGAATATTCATGGAAAATGATTTCATGTGAACTATAATTTGGATCAACTTCACATGGGGAATACACTATATCCCATAACCCTAGAAAAATGAAAGATGAAAGTACTATTATGTAATAGGATAAATTTCTTGATATACTTGATAAACCATGTGCTAATGGTATTGAATCAAAATGAAGTACAAAATTAAATAATTTTAATCACAACCATTTCCCTAATTATGTTAACATAGAACGTGATAGTCTTAAGGCCATAGAAGTCAAATATAGAATCCAAACTCATATTATAGATGATATATGAAATCCATTCTATAATATCAGATTTGACCCTCTGTAATAATGTGTTCTGAGGAATGTTAATTATTTAAATTTTTCAAGTGGATCGTCATATAATGGACTTTAAAAATCATATGTTGATGCATTATAATTCTTCTAGAGTGATGATGTTAAACATAGTTATCAAAAATCATATGTTGATGCATTATAAATATTTTATATTTTTTTATTCTTGGTTATTCGATTTGGATGATTGAAAATTTTTTATTGTATCTGATTTTTCAAATTTTATATTAATATTTTTAATGATTTTATATTTTTTATCATTATTTAGTTTCCCACTAAACCCACTAAAATGTTATCTTCATAAAAATAAAATAATTTAATTGGATAAACAATATGAAAATATTCAAAATATATTAATGAATAAAGATAATAATTAATTATGGTGTACAATTAAGTAAAAATGATTTTTGAAATAATTTTATGTATAAATATGTGGAAATGATTTAATAATATATTTTTTTCTAAAAAAATTTATTTGATAAAACCATTAATGATCAATATGAAATTATTACAGAATTATTTTTTTATAAATCTATTGAAAAATGTTAATTTTAGTGGTGTAAAAAATGTTAAATAGAAAAAATTCATTTCCATAGTAATTAAAATAGTTAAATTTAAAATATATTATATGAATTTATAAAATTATGATCGTATAAAAAAATATATATCACACAAAATATTTTTAAAAATTATTTGATCTAATAGATAATGTTTTAGTATTTGAAACTGTGTATATTTTTATAATAGAAGGAATATATTTGATAAAATGTTGTTTAAATATAAATTCAGGATTAGGGAATATAAAATAGAGATAATATATCAAAAAATGTGAGATATATGGGGTGAATGATCATCAATGAAATGTTTATTATAGGGATGCTGAGGTAATTGGAATACTTAATTTAAGTAGTTAAATAATTCAATTATCAATGTAACCAAATTCAATGAAGTATCAATTAGTTGTGGAACATGTTTACTAATGATACACTAACACACATGCATAAAGACACAAATTGAGGCATTTGTGATGATGATACCTACATCAAATTATATATTGAAAATGTATTAATACACTATATAGATATGAAATAAAACCATTTATCACACATTGGATAAAAAAACTGGAATATTTATTTACTTATTAATACATTATTAAGATATATCAATGGACACAAGATAAATTAATGATCAAATGTTATGTGGATTGATAATGTGGTGTGAGTTAACCTTAATTGATTCATGGTTAGTATAGTATTTATAATTACACTATTTATTGGAGGGAAATAAAAAACATCAATATTTTGTAGGTTGTGGTTTTTAGATAACATCCACCGTGGAAGAATATTATTAGTTATTTAGTAATAGAATTTATTTATTTGTTTGGAATATCAGTTCATGGTCTATTTGAGGTCACTAAATAATGGATATGTTTTAAAAAATATTTACATGAGGATAATAAAATAAATATGTGATATTGTTCTTGTTATTCCAACGAGGTATGGATCTAATATAATTCTTAATATTTGGAAGAAAACAAGACAAAATATTAATATGTTATACTATAATTTTGTCATGAAGTAATGGTGTTAAACCTTTCCGAGTATGAGACTATGATAGTAAGTCATCATTTTAGTGTTTACAGATACCTATAATAGTAATTTCACTTATGTTTCAAGGTATATAATTTTATTAATATAGTTTATTTCATGGATCAATAATTTTGGTTTTATATATTTTAAATATGAGATTTTTTATAAATATGTCTAAAATTCCATAAATCTCATTTACCACAATGAAAAAGAATTACACCAGAGTAGAAGAGATATATTTTCAAACATTAACTGACATATTAAAATCATAATAGAGTAATGTACAGTGTAATATTGGTATATATAACTGAGTATTTAAAACATTTTGGGACATAGTCAAATGAATTTGGATTTCATTGTAACACCACAATATAAATAATATTTCATGATTATTTTATTCTACTTATGAAAATAATGTTTCTATATTTTTATTGTATTATGAAAAAATGTGTGATCCAAACATAGAATTTAAATAGAATTCAATTAGTAAATAAAGCTAAATAATTTAAAAAAATTAATCTACACACATTTATTAAACATTGACATACTGGTGAAGGATGGTATGATATTGATAAACTAATTGATTTATCATACAGATCATATTCCTTAATTTTTTGGAGTAAAATCAATATTTGTTAATCTTTTATATTATTTTTAATATACGAATATAGATATTAGTATCAATAACATTTTAATTAATGGACTTTCAAAATAGAAAAAGTGTTCCCAATTATAACGAAAACAAATTTCCTATATGTATGTAGAATATGGTTCTCTATGTTACATATATTTGTATTAAAAGTGTGGATATAACTGAAAATGACGTTTAAATTCATTATTTGTGAAATTAATACACATTTTTTTATAAAAATAATATTAAATCTATTTGAGAGATCATAATAAATTATTATTTTCCCTCTCCATGGATTAAATGATTTATTTCCATAAATATAGATAACTATATTTGAAAAAAACTTCATGCCATCCATAATGAAGAACATTATTTTAATGGGTTAATATTAAAACATTTAATTTTTAGATTTAAGTAATTATAATATTGAAATATAAATTAATTTATGAGTTATTTTTTTGAGTAAATGAAATTTTGATATAGATTTGATGTTTTAGAATATCTCATAATGAATCCACAATGGTAAAGAAATTTATTAAAATTATATAAGATATGTTTGATAAATTATATCAATACATAGGTATTATGACCTCTACTAGTATTCAATTTATGATATCAATAATGTAATTATATCCAATAATATGAGTAGTGAAATGTATTAACTATTAATTGAATATTGGATAATGATACATAAAAAAGAATCTTCTTGAATCTTGAATATCATAAAAATATGGGATCTTTTGAGGAGAAAATAATGTCTCTGGATGATTTCATGAACAAAAATGAATTTATTTAACTCCTTTAATAATTTTTAAATTGATAAAAAGATTAATACATGTTTAGAAATCGTTTTAAATGTTTTGATTGTTACATTTTTAGACACATTACATCTAGTTTTCATATATAGGTTCAATAACTGAATAGGATTGAACAACCTAAATGGTCACATAGGGTAAATATGAACCATCTTGATGTAATGGGGGAAAGTCATTAAAAATAAAAAATAATGGAAATATAAATAATTATGATATATTAACATAAAAACATTGTGTTATAACATTTCATGAGGAATGTGAATGACTATTCAATATCAATGTTAGTGTTTACATCCACCGTAAAAAAATCATGTTGTCATAAATAAATCTCAACTCTTTTAATGAAAAAGGATACAAATATGTTGTGATGGTACATATATAATGTAGAGGATTGTACTGATAATGGTATATATTTCAATTAATATTTTATTAAGGAATATATAAAATCAGTCATTCCAAGAAAAAATCAACATAAGGTACAAATCATTGGAAAATGTCAAATAATTAGAAAATAATGATTCACATTTTATAATATATATATATATAATATAAATTAACACCAATCAAATTATATTTAATTTTTTTATGGAATACGTAATGTATAACTAAATATACAAAATAAGAGAGAACAATAAAATATGGCATACTGTCCCTCTGAGTCCCAATTTCGGAATCCATTCGATCACCACTTTCCCATCCATAAAATATAAGGACCCAAACAAAAACAATTCATATAATAATTGATTAATCTTTTGCACCATTGTTAACATACATCATGTGATTAAGAAGCATTTTTAGGCATCTTTTTTGTCATTGTTAATTTTAGGTATAAATGTTCATGTAATTTGAAAAAACATTATGAATTAATAGAATAAAATATAAAAAATTATTATTATTCAATGCCCATGGTTACTACATATAAACCCACGTGTCACCATACATGTATAAAACTAGTTTCAGGGATTCATTGAATATATAAAAATAGTATATACTCAGAATCATGTCATGATTCATAATAAATCCTAAAAACATTCTCTCAAAATTTAATTGAAAAATCATGGGTTATCCATCTCAATAATGAAGTCATAATTAAAAAAATTATAACCTTATGATATAAATCCAAAATGAGATTATTGACATAGAAAAATATTATACAATCATGTTTCATCATTGGACAATTTTTTTTAAATAAGGTGATAGTTTCCCCAATCACACTAACTCATAAGAGGTATATTTGTCCCAAATCCTATACAAAATCATATGACATGGAAAAATGTCGAATCATAAACAACTTTTATATGGAAATATAATCCTCTTTATGAGAATAAATAAACCATACACTATATATAGATCCACTCTGAGGTAATTTAGAATTATTTGATAGAGTGTCACATATCAATTATTTCCAAGGACATATAGTAATTTTTGTTGGAAATGTTGTCATTATTGTGACACAAAAATACTTTTAATATAGTTCCACTTATTTTTTGTTTTATATTTTGTTATATTTTAAACACATTTTAAAAAATATATTATATTCTAATTATATGCCACATAAATGGTTATTTATTCCAATATACATAACCAATCATAAATTGTGTTATTACAAATGGCTTATGAAACAAGATATATGTAAATAATAGTAATGATATCTTAGAATATATCTCACTTAAATAATGAGATAGGTTCAACATTGAATTCCATGATAATTTGAAAGTCCAAACCAATGTTATAACATAATAATTTACAAAGAATCTATTATAGAAAGAATACTCAACCCAAATTTGAATATATCAATTTGAATGACTATAGATAAACAAAAAAGGTACAAATGGGTCAATCCTTAGAATAGAAATTATCTAATTCACATCACTAACATATATATGAATTCATATAGAAACTAATCAGGGTTCATTTCATTATAAATAACTCATGGAATCATGTAATGGATTCCAAGTATGTGTTGCATTAAAAATGTATTACGAAATTCTGCATTATATGTTATGCAATTTTGGAATTCGGAACAGGGGGTTCATCTCATCCCTATACATGCCTACTCAGCTCAAAATATTTTAGAGATTGTATATCAGTTTTGTTTTAATTTAATCACACATTATCAATGAAAACGTATTGAAAATGACACATTAATCATAAATAAACCATTATGAAATGGTTGTAACCACTCACCTCAATATAGTGGAATCTTTCTCATCAAAGATAACAAAAAAAAGATTCAAATTTGAAAAATCAAGAAACATAAGACCCCCCCCCCCCATTTTTTAATAGTCAATATACCCAATAAAGAAGTGAGACAAAAAAATAAATACATGAAAAATAATTTTTTATATAATAAAGGTGACCACCTTTGAGTAAAGATAGATGAATCTATTAAGGAATAATATTAAACACTCTTGGATTGTGAAATAATTAAGACAAGAGGTAGATTGGTCTATTTATAATCATTTATAAGAGATTGTGGCGTGTAAAGATTTATAATAAATTTCATATAAAATTATATTAATGTTATTAAAAATAGAAAATAATTGGATTGGTTTTCATATGGAATCATTGAGATATCTAATACACAGTATGTTCACAATCCACAATAATCGGCCACATGGTGGCTCATCAAGAGGAAATTAAGAACCACCTTACTACATAGTTATCCATGTAATATATTACCAATTAAATAGTGGAATCTATCAAAATTATATATTACATTTAACAATCCCAAACTCCACAAAACTGATCATTGTTATCCATCTAAAACCTCCATGACTAAAAATTCATTGAACTAGATGAGTTTGCAAAAAATATAAGGTGTTAAAAAATCCCCACTACATGTAAGATCATCCTAGGAATGATTCAATGATCATCACTGTGAATCATTGGTAAAAATCTATAGCCACTGACCCCACATGTCAAATTCCAACTACAATGTTTCCTCCTTTATATACCATTGATTCCAAATTAAGAGTTATAAATGAAAAAGCATTTGACATAGAGTCTTATCATATCAGTCTTCAATCTAAAGAAATGATTCCCTAAATTAATGACCATTATATCATGAAATTGTTTATGGTAAATAAATGATGATGATCAGGTTAATATCTCAAGAGTTGATATTTTGTAAATACACAATGAAAATATTGACAACCAGTAGAACATATAAATATATATTCACAAATTTTTATTATCTTAAAAACATAATATATGTCCCATATGACACTGGGCCAAAATCTTTTTCCCTCTAATAAACATATACCTTAACTAAAGATATATCCAAATGAAAAAAATGTATCTGAACTCTAACCATAAAGGATGAAGTCACCAGTAAGAAAATGTATTTCATTATTTTAGTGGTCATCATCTATTCTTGGTCAATTGGATTTCCGACAATGTATCCTTTATGAGATATGGTGAATAGTAGTTGAATACTATATCTAAAAATTTTATAGGTGTAAAAAACAAAAACTTTTAAAAAAGGATTCATCAAGTTCTATATAAATTGAAAATAGATAAATATATTTATAGGAATTGTCATATACATGTGATATCTCTACCATGAAATCTTGAAATCCAATACAATCACTTATAGTATTATATCTAGGAAACATATAACACACTAATACTTCCATATTTTTGTCGATGATTTTTTCTTAAAATTAATAAATCTATTATGTTACATATAAACACACATATAAATTAGATAATCAAATATTGAATAGTGATTTGAAATTGTAATCCAATAAACAACGTGAAGACATAATATCAATTGGTTGTATGACCTAACAAATATAGAAAAACGATTGGTCAGTTTTATTGAATAAATATTTGAATCATAGGTTAATTGATTTCTAATATCCCAATAAACAATGATACCACAATTTATAATTATAAATACCATCCTTAATTTTTATTTTATAATAAATAAATGAAACTTAATAATATGAAATTCATAAATATTAAATGAGGGACACTAATTCAAGGATTTAACTTGATAACGGGTGATGCAGCATAAAAGGCTCGACGAAAAATCCTTATTTATCCATGGAAACCAATTTTTTCTACGTATATCTTAATATATAATATTAATATATACATGAATTCCAAAAATAAAAGAATGAACATCCTATAATATCTATATCTACATGATCTAAAGGCCAAAAACTTTCTCTCTAACAAAAATTAATCTCATTATCAAAATGGGACTAATCAGGTAGAGGATTCCCACCATATATATTGTAAATAATGAACATTAATTCATTGAAAATTAATTTATACACACTCAAACAATAAACAAAAATTGATGCTATTTTGAAGGAATTTATAGAAACTCTATATCATTTCAATTTTGAATACACAAATTGATATAATTCAATAATTACACAAGACCTCGAGTGATCATCCTCGACACCAGATATTGTTTTGAATGTAATGATCAATAATTAAACATGTTGGAGGTATTTTTACCATTGAAATAATGAAATAATTGGATCAGTTATGTGCCAATATGTGGGATTACCAACCTGAATCTTGGTTATCAAATTTACAGTAAAGACCTTCCGTGGAAGTGGGTGTGATATGTATGGATAAAATATATCACACATTATTAAAATGAATATAATATCATAAATTTTCCGTATATATGATTCAATTCATAATTAATGATATAATAATGGACCCCTATATAAACATGTATATGGGACAGAAAATCCATATGAACCTAAAATAATTTTTTTTCATGTGTATCATAAATAAATAGATGGTAAGGATATTCAATTTGAATATGTATATATCATGTATCCAAAAAAATAATATCCCCAATAATAATCCATCAACCATGTGTATAAATAACTTTCAAACATATTTTGTTTCCCCTTATATGCATCATGATTGAAATGTTTTTCTTGTGTCATATGATGGACCTTTACAGGGAATTATAATAACCATTATATTTGGGGTCATGAAGCCAATCCAATAAACATATCATATGTAAAAGCTTATTTTAACACTAATGTAATGTTAAATGAATTATAATTAATAAGAAAATATAAAAAATTGTGTAAAATATTATTATTTTACATTAAAAAAATATATCCCAATATAGTCATGTATTTCACAAAAATTCCTACATTATGCTTCATGATGGTATATAATACAATATTTCAATGACATCCTGAGGAAGAGGTTAAACATAATGATTTGAATAGTCCCAACATGAACCCATATCATCCAATATTTATATTATTTTTTATTTATGTAAATGGTAGGTTCCTATGAAATCATCCCATTATTATAGAAATTTTATTAATCTAATAATGTTGATCATACACCACATCTCAAAGATGATGATAATTTGTATAATGTTTTTGGAAATTTAGGTCTTTTATTATTACATCAACTAGTAAAACATGTCATTTGTTTTTTCCTATCCAAATTATATGACCTATATCTGATCATGAAAATATCTAATCAATCATAAAGATGATAAAATATTAACATTATTCATGTACACACATGACTATCATATTAATTTAATTTTATCCTTAGTATAAATTAATTTATATTATGTAATATCACTATGGTAAAAAATTAATTATTAATGTATAAAATCTACAAACATTATTTATATTATAAAAAAATAAATAAAAACATTATAAATTATAGTAATGTTATAATATATATAAATAACACCTATATTGTAACATGTAATGATGAAAACCATTGTGTGATAGTGAGTAAAATAATATTTTACATACCTAGAAAAATATTAATTCTAAATATTTAACCATTTTGGTATTAATTTCATTACACTATCCCTGAATAATTTCTCTGATAAATCTAAAAAATATATGATGGTATATTCCTAAAAATTTAATATTTAGATAGTTGTTAAGGTATCAGGAAAAATAGATTATGATACCAAAAGATTAACCATGACCACTATTACTAGCAATTCAAAATGAATTATCAATTTTATGTTTTTGAAATAATAAATAAGTAAATTGATAAAGATAATAATTATTAATACATTAAAATTTTCAAAGTTGAAAACACTACATTAAATAAAATAAATAAATTATAGATATTTTTTGAGTTTTGGGAACATACTATAGTACAAAAAAATTGGGATACCAACAACACATCTATATATCATAATGAATGTGTCTATTAGAGGGTTCTATGTCCATATCAATGTCCAAGATAGTAACCTTGGACCAAATTGTATTAATTTGAGAAATCATTTATAACATGTTGGGATTATTTTAAAGGAAGGTAGAGGAGGACTTTTGGGAGAGGTATGACACCTCCAATATTGGGACAATGATTAAGGGGAGGATAGATGAAACTATTATTTTTTGTTTAAATATTTAATATTACATTTCATGAAAAATTTATAAAATTATTCATGAATACAGTAAGACAATTTCTAAAACTAAGATTATTTTTATAGGCATAAGTAGCTTCCTCTTCCAAGACCATTAAAATTTAGATATACTTTTATCGAACACCCTTGGGAGTTCTTCAACTAGGAGAAAATCATTAAAGTATTTTTCATTTTATTCAAATGATCTAAATCAAATTAATGTCTCAATATCCCTCTATAATAATTATATAATTGAATTCAATATCCTAATTTATTGGAAAGAGTCACCAATACGGGTCATGATCTTTCAACATCCCCACCATCAGGCATATCATTCTTGATAAGATGATGGGAAAAAATCTATTACATCAATATATTATCAATCTACTAGTACGATTTATATAGGAGTTTATATAATTCAACATTACCTAATGAATCTTTTAGAAATCATTCAAAAGTGTATACTGGTCAATATAATTGGAATAAACCTGAATATTAACACCATCATTCAAAATCACCTTTTAGTGTTATAAAATACACTTCCCTGGACATTATATGTGAAATGTTTTATGCGTGGTGGTAAATATTTATTCAAGATAATTTTGATAATATACCTCATCATTATTTGATATTATTTTTGAATTACCATCATGAAAAGGGGATATTTTCTTGTTTATTTCACCTCATTGATTACCCAATATTATTGACTCGTTTAATAAATCATTTTACGCCCCATTGAATATCGATGGTCACATTCGGTAACCTGGATAATAATTTTCATGATATTTTGTGGTTATGAGTTATTTTTGAATCATTTCATCTAACATGTACTTCTCCAACATGAAGCAGTGGTAAATCATTGAGGATTATACTGTCATCATATAGATATAATGATAATGTATTGGTTGACCATACAAATCCAAGATTGGAATAATATTATAGATATATTATTATTTATTTTATAGGACAATAACTACAATTATTCTTTTTCCCCATAATCAATCAATATAATATATGTTTTCTTATAAAATATTCAATTTAATATGATTAGTCTACTCATACATACTATATGTGAAATGGTTAAATTTAGTAATCAAATATAATTATAAAAAAGTTTATTGAAAAAATCATTTCCAGAATAGGGACATAAATCTATAATCCATATTTAATAAGATAATGATATATGTACCTTATAGTATCATGATCTCAACTAAATTAAATTATTGGGGAGGAAGAGAATTAAATTACTATGTGTGAGGAAAGGAATGTTCAAATAGAGGATGTACCTGTTGTGAAAGAATATATTGATGTATTTCTGGAAGATTTACCTAGACAACCTCCAGAATGATAAGTTGAGTTTTCCATTGATTTAATTCTTGGATCACGACTTGTATCGAAGACCCCTTATAGAATGGCCACTGTGGAATTAGTCAAAATAAAGGAATAACTAGAGGAATTGACTAATAAGGAATTCATTCTCCCTAGTGTTTCTCCATGGGGATCCCCTATTCTTTTTTTAAAAGAAAGTTGGATCTATGAGGTTATGTATCGACTACAGGGAGATCAATGCTATAACAATAAAGAAAAAGTATTCGCTACCTTCCATTGATGATTTATTTGAAAACCTACATGGAGCTCAATACTTTTCAAAGATTGACCTTAGATCTAGATACCATCATTTGTGTGTGAAGAAGGAAGACATTTCGAAGACTACATTTTGAAATAAGTACGGCATTACAAGCTTACATAAATGCCTTTTGGATTGACTAATTCTCCCTTAGTATTCATGGATCTGATTAATAGAGTTTTCAAGGAATATCTCGAAGAATTTGTGGTGGTATTTATTAATGATATCTTGGTATACTCCAAACACTACGAAGATCATGAAAATCACTTGTGAATTATCCTGATGACTCTGAGAAGGCATGAATTATATGGGAAGTTTAGCAAGTGTGAATTCTGCCTTCAAGAGATTTCTTTTCATATCCATATTTTCACTAATGATAGAATCTATGTTGATCCTTTTAAGACCATGGAAATTCAAGAATGGCCAGCACCTACGAGTATAACTGAGGTACATAGTTTTATTGGTTTAGCAGGTTATTATCGATGTTTCGTCCAGAATTTTTCCCGGTTGGCTAACCCATTAACAAAGCTCACACGTAAAGGGGTTAAATTTGATTGGAAAAAAGAGTGTGAAGATTGTTTTGAAGAACTTGAGTGAAGATTAGTCAATGCTCCCATATTGACTCTACCATCGGGGAATGATGGGTTCATTATTTATAGTGATGCATCGAAGAAAGAATGTGGTTGTGTCCTTATGCAGAATGATAGATTTATTGCCTATGCATCAGGACAGTTAAATATTAATGAGAAAAAATATCCTACTCATGATCTCAATTTAGCAGATGTGATATTTTCTTTGATGATATGGAGGCACTACCTCTATGGTGAAAAATGTGAGATTTATACTGATCACAAGAGTTTAAAGTATATGTTCTCACAAAAAGAACTCAAGATGAGGCAAATGAGATGGCTTGAATTACTCAAGGATTATGATTGTACGATACACTACCACCCAGTGAAAGCAAACAAGGTGGATGATGCTTTGATCAGAAAAGACCATGGAGTTTTGAACATGATGATAATTTAAAGGGATCCAATTTTCATGGATCTAGTGAAGATGGATATGGGAATAACTAGGGATGGTGAAACATCAATGCTTTTTCAAATGGTTTCCAAACAATCTTTACTAGAAAGGATTAAGAGTTCTCATACCGATGATTATGAGTTTCAAAAGAAGATTAAAGCTGTGAATTATAGGAGATTTAGAGACTTTGTGTATGAAGAAGGAATTTTGAAATTTGGGAAGATAATTTGTGTTCCCGATATACCTGATCAAAAAGGGAATTGCTGGATGATGCTCATAGTTCCAATTTCTCTATACAACATGGGATAACCCAAATGTATAGAGATTTGAAGGAATATGTTTGGTGGGACAACATGAAGAGGGAGATTGTTGATTTTGTGTCAAGATGTATGGTTTTTCAACAAGTGAAAGCTGGAAGGAAACAACCTGGAGAAGTCATGCAACCACTTCCCATACTGGAGTGGAAATGGGACAATATTATGTTGGACTTTGTCATGGGGCTACCATAGACTCCTAGAAGGAATGATGCAATATGGGTTATTGTTGATCTTATTACCAAGTCAGCACATTTTCATGATATAAGAGAAGATCTACCACTGGAATGTCTAGAAAGACTATATATTAATGAAGTTGTGAGACTTCATGGAGTACCCCTATCAATTTTTTCTGATCGTGATCCACTTTTTACTTCAAGATTCTGGAAGAGTCTTCAGAAATCCCTGGATACTGAACTTCATTTGAGCACTGCCTACCACCCTCAAATAGACGGACAATCAGAACGGACTATTAAAACCTTAGAAGACATGTTGAGATCTTGATCCCTTGACTTTCACGGTATGTGGGATCAATATTTACCTTTGGTAGAATTTTCCTATAATAATAGCTTTCATTTGAGTATTCTAATGGCACCATATGAAGAGTTATACGGAAAGAGATGTCGCACACCAACCTATTGGGATGACGTTGGTGAATGAAAACTTGTAGGTCCAGAATAGGTGGAGGAAACAATGGGAAAGGTGAAGGTAATCCAAAATCACATCAAAGCATCTCAAAGTAGGCACAAGAGCTATGCCAAAAATCGAAGGAAGGATTTGGAATTTCTAGTCGGTGATCAAGTTTTAATAATGGTATTTCCATGGAAGGGAGTCATACGTTTTGGTAAGAATGGTAAATTGAGACCCATGTATATCAGATCATTCGAAACTCTAGAACGAATTGGGGCTGTCGCTTACCCATTGGAAATGCTGCCACGCCTCTCCAAAGTTCACGATGTGTTCCACATATCTCTATTGAGAAAATACATTCCTGACCCAACACATGTACTCACCTATGAGGAATTAGAACTGGAACCTGATATGTCTTATTGCGAAGAGCCCGTCAAGATTCTTGATACGAGAGAACAAGTGCTGAGAAATCGGACGATGCGTCTGGTAAAAGATTTGTGGACAAACCATAAGATAGAAGAGGCAACATGGTAACCCGAGGAACTTATGATAAAGAACCAACCGAGTCATTTCATGCGGTATTATTCTAGAAATTTTGAGGATGTAATAATTTGAAGAGTGGAGAATGTAACACCCCAAGATTCTACGGTACGCTTCTCTTCGAATAATGTGATAGCGTGTGTTGTACGCAACATCGAGTTCTAACACACCACAACCAATCAAACTAGTCATTAGGAATAGTTAAACTTAATTTTTGAAATTATATATATTTTATATTTTAAAATGGACTTCATTTTTTCATTCGGATTATCGAAATTATCCTATGTTGAATTTCTGGTATTTATCGGAGAACATCCAATTTTTATGAATAGTTAAAAATACATAAAAAAAACTTTTTTAATCAGAATAATTTATAGTGATAAATTATACTATTCAGTGGTTTTAATGTATAATTAGAATATATTTTTACCATTTTATCCAATTATGTTCATTAGAATTAATTTCACATTGAAATTGGACATAAACAATTGTCAATCTTTTGATATATATTATTTCATAAAAACATGCTATTTGTTGCGACAACGGGAATTAATTATAAAATTAATTAATGAAACTTATATGTTTGGAATTTTGTTAAATAGATATCATTTTTGAATTCAGAATATCAATTATATCTTAGGGTGAAATTTTTTCATTGTTCTGAAAAACATCAATTTTTGATGAATAGTGAAACCACTAAGTGGTAGTTAAAAAACTGAATTTTTCATAAAACATAATTTTACCTCTTCTGTGAGTGGAATTTCGAAAATCCAAGAGACATAGTTAATATCAAGTAGTAAAATGTGGATCAATGAGATGAAAATAATATTTGGTGAATAGTAACGTTTTACTATTATTTACCATAGTTAAAAGTAAATAGGGTAATTAAGGGTAAAAATGATATTAATATTACCATAACACATGTCCTAATTCTATTGGACAAGTCTATCTCAAAAAAAAACCATAGGAATAATATATTATCATTTAGGTCCACTTGTATTAGATCAAGACATTTATTATTATTTAATTCAATGAAGTGATAAGATAGTTAAAATCAATGTTTATTTACTAAAAGATTTTTAATATTGGGTTTTACATATATTCAATTCAATTGTAAATATTAATTAGAAATCTAAAACAATTTAATATATAATTATATTTTATTTATAATTTTTAGACATTACATAATTTAATTTATTTATGACACAATGATGATGCAGTAATTACCATAATAGTGAAAAATTAAATTAAATGATATTATAAAAAACCAAATAAATATAATTTAAGACTTTTTATGAATTAAGATAATTTTATAGGTTAATATGACATGTTGGTATTGACTGAATTAACTTTGTTCGAAATAATAATTCTGTTATGATTTTCACAAAAATGAATTATCGAATAGTGTCAAATTTGACATAAAAGAATTTTTAAAACAAATATTATATTATTAATTGATATTAAATTCCTAAAAATCTATTGTTCAGACAAGAGACTTATATCATGATAGGTGTATCATTAATGGACCACGTGGGGGTCTCTTGGATGTATATAGTATGTTTATTAACCATATAATATAAAAATACAAAGAGACATTGTAAAAGTGAAACTAATTAACTAAGAGTTAATACTTAATGATAAGGTTAATATAATGACCCAAACCTGTCTAAATTCTATTGTTTGAGTGGTTTTAGACCCATCCCCACCTTTACATTAAAATAATACACTTTGGTGCCATTAAAAACCGAATATTAATTTATTATAAAATAATATTTCTAGCTTTTCCAAAGGTTCCCCTCACTCCTTTTATAAAAGAGCACTCCTCCTTCTCATTAATTCACACCTTAAAAGCCTTTTTGTTCAGCAAACCCCTTCTCAAATACTCTTCCAACTTCCCTCACTACAACCTAGAGGCCTTAGTTTGATCATAAAGTCATCCTAAAGAGCCCTTTTGATCAAATCAAAAGGAAGAACCCGTAGAAGAGGTAATGTTTTCACCACCCTTTTTCAAATTCATTTTCCACTTCTTATTTATTTGTTATTACCATTATAAAATAATTAATCCATTATCTCCAATATACTGTAATACTATTATAAATATGGTACAACCATGTTTAGTATTTTATCCATCCTTTGAATGACATGTCACCATACGTGCGTACGTACGGCTTACCGTCTCCACAGCGTGGTCTAATTTTTATTCAATATATTATTATTTGGATGGGTATAATAATGATTTTTAATTCATAGAAATAATAAATATAACATGATAATGATTCTGAATATATGATATACCATCCAATTATATATTATTCTAATATCAAAATAATGATATTGTCGCTCGTGCGTACGTACGGACTTCCGTCTCCGCGAACGCGATGAGATTCATTCTCCATCATATCAATTCAAGTATAATTATCATTTGATTATTTAAAAATAATGTTTAAGGACTACATATAATTATGGATATGAATAAGATACAACCTATCCTTGACAAACATGGCTTACGTAATAAAACATATTAAAGAAAATGAGTAAGTTAACACCCAAAACAACGATAATTCTAAGATATTATTAACAAAGCAATATTAAAAGATCATATATGATATAATATAAATTTATATGATTATTTTATAATTTAATAACAATTATCTCACCATTATAAAAGATTTTAACCTACCCCCAACCAAGGAAAATTACAGGGTAAGGGTTTATTTCGCAGTATCTTCATTATCCGAGGTTGTTTATACGTAATAATCTACTAGGACTTCTTTATCATCCACATCCATGTTTCATAAAAATGTATTTCAAACTGTTTTTACTATTTACTAGAACATGGGTTAATTTCATTTATACCATTTTTGACTTTTATAAGTGTTTTATAATGGAATATTTTTGTCCTTATCCAAATAAGGTCATTTTTAACATTTTTGATAGAATTAAGGTAAGAATGTTTATTTTAACTTATACGGTGGGTGCGGCTATTTTCCGCCGTTATAAAATCTTTGACTCTTCCTGTAAAATATTATAGGAAAACATTCAAAGAAATTGTTTTATTTTATAAATATATGACTATTAAATGATTTCAAAATAGAAATAGATATTTCTCTAAAAAGTGTTTTGATTTCATCTATGTCAACATTCTTTGATGGATTTTAATCCTATTTGAAGCTGATTTGTTATGAAAAAAAACATCCATATTGTATTGAAGGTTTTGTGATATGTTTGAATATAGATATGTTATTTTTATACCCTTCATGTTTTTTAGTGAAAGTATTGACATTTCTTATGATAGTTTTAATACGAATGATTATGTTATGTTTAAGCCTTTCTATATGGGAATGCATTGGAATTAATATGTGATGGGTGGATCCCACTATAGCTCCTCGATGCATCAGTAGGTCTCATGATACAAACTAGTGTCTTGGCACAAGGCCTTGACAAAATCTTATTTGTATTTATGGCACGAGGCCTTGTCTATTTGGTTATGATAGTCTAGCATTATGCATTCAATAATTATGAAAGTGGTTACTGATATTGCATGTGATTATTTGATTAGTAGAATATCAATGTGAATAAGTAAATTGCATTATTTCATTTTATTTTATTTTTCCATAACATGTTTAAGTTCAAGTTCAAAAGGCTTTTGTTTTAGTTATACATTGCCTTAAATGTTTATTCTTATTTATGAATGTTTCTGCTATATTGTTATCCTTACTGGGCATTTGAGCTCACCCCATTTCTATGTTTTCTTTTTCCTAGGATGTGAATAAGTAAACTATAAATGACCTACAGGGATAGTGTTACGGGATAAGAGTGTGGAATATGGAGACTATGTTGTTGTAGTTTTCATTTTATTGATGTAATGTAATCATTATGAATATATTTAGTGTTTCCAAGGCTACTAAACCAATCGGTCTTTCGAGATTTCATCTTTCTTGTGATCTTTCCAATGTTATGTAATAATGCACCGAGAATGGGTAACTGGGGTCGAGGTGTTACATCGTCAAAGGGAAGTTATTTTTTTTGGGATAATGATTAGAAAACTCAAGTGAAATCCTTTTGGATAATTTTTTGTAAAATAAAATACCCCAAAATTATTTTAAGTATATACTAAATTGTATATCAAGAACATTTATCACTTTATAGATTCTATAGGTCGATGTGGGTCTTCAATAGATGTATATAATGGTAAAACCTGATTCAAATGCTTTGATCAGTACTTGTCTAGGACCATGTGAATGACAATATGCCATTTTGTACACCTAATTTGACACACCCAACTGATATGCTTTATTAAATTAATAATCTCATTATGAACCATTAATTAGGGATGAATACCCATATGAGTGTATTATAGGTAATATATCATGGATAACATATATTGAAGCCTAAAAATTCAAAATTTAATTAAATAATTGAAATTTTTAGATTTTTCCTATAATGTCATTGGAGTCCCTTTTTTGTGTTTTATAATTTTTAAAAATATTGTATCTAATTTCCATTTATTCTTGAAATTATTTAGAAATAAGGTGAACCATGTAAAAATCATGATGGTGTGATATGTGGTGGCTTCCCAAATGATATTCCCAACCTAATAATGGGAGTAATCAAAAAATTGTGAGGATACTTTCTCAAGTGATTCATGTTTTGAATACAAAACTGCTCCGAGAGGGGTATCAAAATCCCATTAAGAAAGTAAAATTTATAAATGGGATCAGTATTTAAAATTGGTCTCCAAAATTAAATGGATCATTTGATCCCTTAATAATGAAAATAAAATGTTATGAACATGATGATGTTTATATGGATCATTATAATTTTGAGGGAGAAGATGAGAAGTGGTGTAAATTTTGGAAGAATATGAAGTTTGAAGAAATCATTTTTTTGATGGGTGGGAGGAATTATGGAAAATGTTTTGAGATAAATATTTTATTGGAAATCTCTAAAATAAGATGAAATGTTATTTCTGTTACCTCATGAAAAATTATGAAGAATCTATTAGGGTGTACAAGTAATACTTTACAATATATTCATGATACACCTGTGAATTTGTTGTTACCCCCAAATTCAAGGATGGCCACTTCTTTGGTCGGATAAAACAAATTCTATGAAAATACTTATATATCCATGATCTTGATATCTATGAAGTAATTTACTTATGGGACCTAAAAGTCAAAATGGAGATCATATATTCTCAACGGTATCAGGGGGATAAGAAGGGTAAAAATGGGTTTAATTCTTGATGTATGATGAAGAAATATTATAGTGATAATAAATTTAAACATCTCAATTTTCAATGGTGAGAAAATACGGACCACTAAAATATCCTATGTGGGACAATGAAATTAATTGGGTTTAGAATGGAAGGAATCCTAGATAGTGATTACGATAAAATAAAGCTTAGTAAGGGACTAATCATTAATCATAGGGACCTAAATTAACTTAAAACATTTATAAAACACCTTTGATGGCCATTTTGTTTCAATTATGTTTATAATATACTGTTTTAAAGATTTTTGTGTCATTATTTGGTAATAACATGGGAACAACATTCTTTTTAAATACAATATCTAGTGATTTCTTTCCCTACACTATAATGGCCACCAACACTCCAACATCCTCATACGTCTCAAATAACATTGGCTTGTCAATGATATACTAATAAAAAAATCCTTCCCTTCCTCTATTAATACTCAAAATTTTCTAAATTAAATCCATGAAATTATTCTATTGAAAACCAAAAACAGTTACCCAAAGAAGAGGTAACATCCTCCCTCAAGTTCATTTCATTTATTTTATTTCTCCACCAGCACAAAAAACCATATTCCATGATTATAAAACAAAAATAGTATCGTAAATATACTAATAAGTATTTATGATATAGGTTTTATCTACACTTTCACATAACAACGACTAATGGATAAAAAATATACCATTTCTGTGTTGGATGAGAAACCATCCCACAAAATGATGATTATTCATTCTTCCATTACAGCATCTCATGGTTGGAATTATGATATAAACTCTATTTATATATAATATTGTATTTATAATTAATTTATGGTTCTTTATTTATTTTTCCAAACATATCATTATACTTTCATTTTAAGTAAATACGATAATTTTGTTTAATTATGTGGGTACTACCAACCCCTCTATGAAATGTGATTCGTTCACACACTAAAAAAATGTATTAATGAGGGGATTAGTGAACATATATGATATATAACACATTATAATTATACAGTAATGTTTTTATAGACATACATAATTTTATATATAATTTTTCATATATCCATTCAGTAGGATAATAAACAGTGAAAACATTGTTCATGCATAAATATGTCTTAGAATCTATATGAATATTGTATTATATTTCATAAAATTTTATTAAATAGATTATTTTAATAATACTATAATGTATATAAATGATTCTTATATAATGGTTTAGATTATGGAAATCTCAATGAAATTATTAGGACCAAATATGTATCATATTACGACAAATGCGAAGAACAAAGTGGATATTACCCGAAGAGAAACCATAACATAGCATTTTTAACAAGATGGTAATATTAACAAATAATTGAACCATATAAAATAACATATATATGAATAAGTTTCTGATAAATATTAAAAATAAAATAAAATTTATTATAAAGGATGCTTTTTTGAGTACAAAGAGAGTCAATACACGACTTATAAGGATTTCTTCTCAATTTTGATTTTTTGGCATACATTATTTATTTACCATATATTTCATTTCTGTGGAGTGTATATATATACCATGAATGTTATATATTATTCCTATTCAAAAATATCTAGGTATTTACATGTCCATTCTATAATCGATATTTCATGCAAATTATGTTTCAAATGATATAAAATCTCTAAGATCATTTTATCTACATTTTAATTCATTGAGACACATGTTTTGTTATGTACATATATTATTTTTTTGGATATATATACATCCATTTTAAAATTTATGTCACGATTTTCATTTTTTAGAATATTATATACAACATGTAATTTCTTTTTCTTAAATGGAGAGTGTCATCCCATGTAACCAAGTAATAACAAGTCATTGAAAAAATATAATCACTTTTTGAAATTGTTTATGCTTAGGTTTCATTTGATGATATATTATAATCTATTTACCAAGAAATCTCATGATTTTACTTCTATAATACTTATTCAATATATTATAATGTGTTAGTACTGTATTAAAACTCATTCATGCATAAGATAATTAATAAAATTATTTAAAGAAAAATACTACCATATACCTCTCTTCAGTTAGAAATAAGATTTATTTCAAAAATCATACTTTCATTAATGTTTCAAAAAATATATCCTAATAATACATGAAAATAATGTTCATGTAAAAATTAATTTAAAGATGCTATATGTTTTCTGAAATCATACTTTATATGTTTTCAAATCTATTTTCAAAATTTATATTTTTTTTTTGAAAATTATTTCTATTTTATGATATGTTTTTCATGGATGAAATGATTTTTTCTTCAAGAAATATTTTTATGATATATTAGAAATTGATTCCCATCTAAGAAAAAAACCTTTTGTGTAACACATTCCATTCAATTGAAGTTATTATATATTTCCATTTATATTATATTCCTAAATGGATTATCGTTTGGATGAATGATGTTTATGAAACTTGTTCTTCTTAATGGGTTATCTGATATTGAATCCCACTTCATTTCATGTATTACTCATTTGATGGAATTATTATCAAACATGTATCATTTTCTATGGGATCTGATAAGATCATAATTTTATGATACCCATTCCATTTAAATTTTGGTGATTTGATTTTTTATGATCATAGGTCACATGTATGTATGATTTCCTTATGAGAAGGGTGGGAAAAAAATCTCAAAAAATGCATCATGTAATGATATATACCTAATAATATAGACTTATATTGTCTTGCGGGTGAACATTGACTACTAAGATGCCTATGATAGTGAACCATGTCTACCAAGATGGAATGAGGAGTTAAATTGTCCTCCTTTGATGGCTATGGGAGTGAGCCAAAACTATTAAGATGGTACAAGGAGGGAACCATACTACAAAGTTGTCTTTGAAATCATTTTATTGACTACTATTGAAATAATATTAGAAGATTCTTTTATTTTAGTAATTCCTATATTTATACCTAATTTAGAATTTCCTAGATTATGTTCCTTATATTATTATGATTTATGTCCAATGAACATCCATGATTTATTCTATGATTCTAGTATATGATCATTTATATGTTGTCTATTATATTTTTTTCATGATCATGTTCTCATACCATTATGATAATGAATTTTCTTGCATATCTCCCATGTTTTCCCTTACATAGCATCTGAGCTCACCTGTTTCTTTTGTTTTCTTCCCCAAGATATCATGATATTTGCTTTTTGAAATGTGGATATGAAGGGTTATAGAAAAGATAAACCTAAATGGAGATAATTTACCTTCCTAATATATAAGTGATTATGATTCCTTTTTTCCAAAGCACAAGACTTGTAGAATCATTGAGTGTTTATTAATATTGTGTTTTTTATATTGTGAAACATTTTTTTATGTCACTGTATAAAAATTGAGGGTCACGATAATTGTTATTAGAAAAAGGATTAGTTAATCATTGGAATGTAGGATTGGAAAACCATTGTGAGAACACTAAGCACATGTCTAAGAATAAATATAAGGATAAGGAAAAATATAGGAATATAACATAGAATTTTTTCAATGGATAAAGATGTATGATTTTTAGAAATACATAAAAATATACATAATACATGTATATGTGGATCTATCATAGATATATATTGGATTAATAAATTCGGCATGGTGTGTTAGTCCTAAAATAGTGTAACACGGTATGTGAAAATGGGCCTTATTACACCACCATTTTTACACTCATAGGGGATATGAATTGGGATTTCACAAAATTTCATGAACAATCATGAGGGAAATAAATATATTTTTGATATGAATATCCTAGTCTAAACTTATGGTGTCATATAATAATATATGTGACATATTTTAGGCATCCTATAAGTGGCTTTTAATGATTATGTGGTTCCACAATATGATAATATTTTCTTACTATATGAT
The DNA here is from genome assembly GCA_963277665.1 of Viscum album. Taxonomy (NCBI): domain Eukaryota; kingdom Viridiplantae; phylum Streptophyta; class Magnoliopsida; order Santalales; family Viscaceae; genus Viscum; species Viscum album. Next base: position 474,278,055 of record OY728147.1, on the reverse strand, counting down.
TTTTGTTTTAGTCAATTGTTGGAAGATGAAGAAACCACATTAATGGGTATTTTGATAAGAATTGAAACTATTATCCCCCAAATAAACAGAATTATATGTGATCAAGAATAAAAAATACTATTTATATTCTCGTCCAAATTTCTCATGACATAAATCATGGTGGACTTCAAATAGATAAATGAAGGAACAAAATTTATTTCTATCTATCATGAGGGAATAAACACATTGTTTTAGTGGTTCATAAAATCTATTTGACAGTGAAATATGAATTAGTTCTACTAAAAACATAAATTTCACTCTCTACTATTCTATGTATAGAGTTCAAATTCTGATATTTTATATGTTATAATGTGATACATATTAGTTGTGGACTCGTACCAAGAATACGAGGAATAACTATGAACATCTATCAATTTATTATGATTATTTGATGAACATATTTTTTAATAAGTACATATCATTTATTATTCATTTCAATATGTATAAATATTTCCATGTCTTGCAGCTAATAGATGATGAATCATTTGGTACTTATGAGGCAAATTTAACGTGACATGTGAGGTACACATTAAGAATTATGACCCAACCCATTTTTAATGTTGATAGGTTATTATTTTTTTTAAATAAACTTTTATGAATGGATTCAGACATAATATACAGTAGTAGCTACAATTTAACTATTTTTTGTGATTTAAAAGTTCAAATAGAGGTTGGATTCATGTATCATTTTCATGATTTTGACACAAAAATGACGATTGTGTTTAAAAAATACGAAATCCATGAAAAAAAATATGTTGATATTTCCTTTATGCTTTATGTGTAGAAATAAGCATATAGGATATTTCATTAGGGATGTGATAAATAAATTAATTGGGTATTGGATTTCTGTTGGTCATTTGATTGTTGAAGTGACTAAATGAAGTTATAAAATGGTGTAAATGTGGAAAATTCTTCATAGAATGAACATTCCTTGATTCAGATCAATAATTATATGGAGAATTCACATTATTAAAACTATTTCCCAAACCCTAGGGATACTGATAAATATTGATGTTGGAAACCTCATCATAAAAGGGACAAGGGTAAATCTCATGAAATTATTTACATTCCATCAAATATAGATATTAAAATGCTTTATTTTGTTATACATTTGCCAAAACATATATATATAATAAATTTTATAATGGTGTTATGATTCCAAAAAAATGATTATATGTTGAATGAGTAGTACTAACACTTAATGGTATAATAATTTCATGCCTTGTCCATGATTTTTATGTGGTTCATGTTAGTGGAGATCTGATTCCTAAAATTATTTTCATTCATTCATTGGTTGAATTTGAAATTTTCCGAGGAATGCAATGGATTTCACTGCAAAATGCCCACATCTATTGGAGATGAAGACATGTTATGTTCGGTAATTAAAATGATCATATTACCATCCATCAATATGAAAATAACTATGAAAATTATATAGATATTAAATCAAGTTTATGTGTCACAATTCTAATTTAAATGATTTTTTATCTTAGATTGAGGTGGATAAAATCTAAATCAATTATAGGGGTAATGTTTGATTATTTTTTGATTTATATTTTGAAATGTTTAATAGACTTCAAAAAAAACATGAAAGTTGGTTCTCAATATAAATAATAAATAGTTGAAAACCAATTTATAAGACTCCTTAATGAATATCACTAATATAGTTGTAGGAATTTATGAAGCATACCCATGTAAACAATGATTAAGGATTTTTTCTACCATCTATGTCACATTGGGATGAACCTATTCATTTAGTTTAAAATAATGATGGATCAATGGTATACTTCACTGATTATCTATAATTGAAAAATATATAATTTATAAAAAATTATCATCTTCCTTGTATTGATGAATTTTTTGATCAAATTCATAGGTATTAATAATTTTCTAGTATTTACATACATTATGGATATCCTCAATTGATGGTCAAGAAAAAGGATATACAAAAAATTTCAAAACCCATCCCTCGGGGCCCATGTCATGACAACCCCAACCCAGCTTTCCATAGGCCTGGGGCTGGAGACTAGCACTGAAAGGCGTATTCCCTAAAATAGGATTGCATTGCCTTTAATCCTATATGAACAAACAGTCCAGGAGCACAATAAGAAGCAACCACTGTGTAAACCTCTATTCTAAAAAGAGTTCTGATATTATAGGTTCCAGAATACAAGCACAACTGTAAAATTACAAGTACAATTGAAAGGTACCATAAAACTAAAAAAGGGAAAACAGCCCAGGGTCGTCCTCCGAGGATCTGACCTGAAGGGTACGTACATATCTCCTCCTCATCACTCCATGTTTGCCTGTCTTCTCTGTATATCGCCTGGTCCTGTCTCCCTCAAATATCATCACAACTACTAATCATCTGCACAAGACACAACAAGGTGTGGGTGAAGCTTTTGCAGGGGTGAGTATAAAAATTCCCATTTGGGATCCCAAGACCATCGAAGGTCTCTCTGAATTTCCCAAAGGAAAATCACAATGCATGATCTCAATCACGATGCAGAAAGAAATAAACACCAGTCAAAAAGAGTCACAACTAAAACCAGGTTTTTAGTGAATTATAGAAGTACTGATGATTAGTCGTGATGCTCAATCATCTTATTCTATCATTAGGTGTGGCTTATGACCATATGGAGTCTGACCCACACATGATCGCTAGGTACTAACCCCCGCAATAATCCACACAAAATCTAACCCGCCCTGAGTCGATAGATAACTTACCCCCGCTGACCCATATAGTATCTGATACACAAACGATTGTTATGCAGTGACCCACATAGGATTTTACCCCCACAAGATCAGTCTGCACCGACCCATATAGGATTACTGAGAACTAACCTTCGTATGATCGGTTTCCAATCTCTACCTCACTCCTAACAACTAGATTCCTCTCACCTAGAAATCTAGATTTCAATAGAATCTTACCTGGAGGTTTCGGTCATACATTGAATGCCACTGAGCTCCACAAAAGAGTAATCCCACATAGCACCATGTTGTATGTTTTCTAATGCAGCTGGCGTTGTGTCAATCAGACACTTGGTCTATGTGTTATAATCATTTTATTTCCAAGGGCTGGTTGGATTCATGTTATCCAAGACATTCACACTCCAACTTTCTCCAAAACTCATGTGTAGTATACCAAAAAGGATCATATCAATCAATGGGTCATAGAGACATAGAATTATCACCAAATGGATGCACGGTTCCCTTGTTATTGGTCGTTAAATTTATCTGGGCCCGATCGGGCTCGGGATCGGTCCGACTCGGTTGGACTGACCCGACGTGACCCAGTCTAGGGTGGGTCACGACTGACACGACCCGCTGGGCCACGGTCCGGCCTGGCTAGTAACAGTAGTGACCTACTAGTGGGGTAGCCTATTTGGGCAGCAGCTCGGTAGTGCAACGCGCAAAACAGTGATCCGACCAACAAGGGGGCCACTCGTGAGGGGGGGCCGCCTGGTAGGGCGGCGTCCCGCCAGGGTGGCGGCTCAGGCATGGTAAAGCACGAACCGCGAGGAGTCCTCCCTAACTAGCGCAGGGGGGGGGGGTTATAATCTCTAGTCTCTCGATCACCTAAATGGACCAGAGGTCATTTGGTTTGCGAAGAATTAGTGCCACGTGGGCACCGCTTCGTCACCGCAGAACTTGCCAAAGGGGAAGGTTCGGCCTCCATCGTGGCTTTGTCCATGGGTTTTTGTCTGCTGGCAACACGATTGTCCAGCAGCCTGCCCTTTCGCGGCCGGCCATCGTGTTGGATTCCAAATCTATTTTCCACTACTGATGAGTTGTGACCTCTTTCTCACCTACGGCACGTACCTCCATGGTCGGCCGGTGCCGACCACTCCGATGACTGTTGCTGCCCTGTGTCACATCATCCCCTTGCGGTGTTCATCGGAGCACAGGTTTCACTATGTCTGTGGTCTTCCATGATAGAGCGTAATATTAGCAATGTAGATGAGTGTTCTAGATGGATCCTTTAGGCATGCACCCTACGTGTTTTCTCCCAAACATTATGGAGGAATCTAGAGGAATTTAACAAATTCAATTGAAATATACCAGAATCCAAACCCCTACAAAGACACCCCACAACTACCTCCCACAAAAAGAATGAATTTCTGATTAACCTATTATTTGGTTTAACCTCGTTCTACATATTATTCATGAATTGGAAGGTGTAAAACATTTAATATTGGAAAACAAATAAACCACCTACCTTAATGTTGATGGTGAGTGCATGTTTGTGGAAGCATGTCAGTGTTTGTCGTCACTCGAAACTATTTTCTAACAGTGCCGCTCGTGTGTCAAACATCAGTTCGTGGTTTGGTGTCTCCCTTCAACTCCAACTAGGATCGTCACCATCCTCTAAGGTTTTGGTGTCATTTCACTCTACAACACTTAATTTCTTGGTGAATCTATGTCTATAACTCTCCACAAGGTCCATATAAATAGGGGAGGGTGGGGGGGGGGGTAAGTAATTCCATGGAGAATTAATGGGGGCTCATTAATTATAAATGTTTCTAATTCTCCAACAATGTTGTTAATTAAGATTGTCAGGTCAATCCATTTATTTTCTTGATAGATCGCGGTTACCACCCTATGCTTTTACATTGGGGGAGAAAAAAGAAAATAAAATATTAAAATTATTTCATTTAATTTTGTAAAAAAATTCACAAAACATATCAATTTCTTCTTACCCACTACGTTCAATGTAATGTCTCCTGTAAGAGAATCTTGGGCCAGCGGATTCAACGGTGCCCTCTAATTTTTATTCCGTACAATGGTTCAAAAGATATAATAATATAGTCTCTCATTTACTGAACATATCCCAAAAAAGTTTAGAAAATTTTTAATAGTCACCCTCTACCGGTGACGGTCGAGGTTCTACTCTGTCTAAGTGAAACAAGTCCCAATGAACTCAATTTTATTCACAAATATTCAGGCCGAGTTACCATTTAGATGTTATAGATTTTAACAATAAAATAATTTTCACTTAATTATTTTATTTGAGGCCAAAAACTAACCTCCATAGTTGGCCCTCACCAGCCAATGTTAGTATTTTCCTAAAGAAAGCACACCCTCACAAGTCTAGTAGTGGTCTTAGATTATTAATCAATGTCATCGTTCAGGAAGTATGAGCATTTGAAAAATAAAATTATTTTATTTAATTATTTTAATTTTGGATATATATTTTTCATGTTTTCTTCCAAAAGGCATGCGCTGACTAAACTTAAGTCGCCCCTATGATAAACCTGCCATCCTGAATACAAAGGTGCCCTCATATTTTTTATCTGAGAAACCATTTAAGGGTTCTTCCAATTTTTCTCTGAAATTGATTATGTTCCCTAATTAATTATTAACAAAACTTCAACCGATCATTCCGGGCACTACGGGCCATGGAATCACACACTGTCAGATTTTTCAGTCTTGAAATAATTCCATATTTTTAAAAACAATACATGGAAAATCCAGGACTTTACATTCTTTCAACTATAAGGATTTATGTCCTCGACATACAAAATAATGGAAAAAAAATTATGGTACTGAGCACGATTCTAAGCATCTCGCTCCCATGTGCTCTCCTAAAGATCCACGTGCTTCCACCAAACTCACACAGGAGGGATCGATCATCCGCTAAGGACTCTCTCTTATCGATCCTCTATCTCTACCAAAAAACATTATAAAAGTCACCCCATCGTCAAAGACCCGCACCACCAAGATGATATCGTGTGATGAATCATGCACACATCTACTCAAATGTGTCACATTGAAATTATTATGCACGTGCATCTATGGGGGAAAAGATAGATGGTACACAACCTCATCCACTCTACTGAAAATCTATAATGGTCTGATAAACCTTAGATATAACATTCCTTCATGGCCAAACCTCTACAATCCTCATCGGTGTGAAACCCGTAGGGGGACATGGTATCCCCCCTCACACTTCAATGGTATTCATCCCCTGTCAGCATATTACATTTGCTGGCTCTACCCAGTCATTGATTACTGACAAGTGATGCATCATTATACAAACTATGCCACTGCTTCCTTTATCCCTTTCCACCAGTACTAACATCAGAGGTCTTGGTACATATTCGACACTCCCGGATTTACAGTTAAAGTGGATTTAAGGATCTCACTCAACAACTCCTTCCAAAGCCTCAATGGCACCATGGTGAATTCTTTAAATAGGACGACATGTTACCCACCTTCAAATAATCTTTCAGAAGACCATCTTGAGGATATCTAAGCATGTTCAGCTTCACAGTAAACATCCCAAGTTGTGCCACCCAAGTTAACTGATGAATTGGGGGAGTGATAGTCAAGGACTGGATGTAAGCTGCTACATTTTTATCAAAAAGGATATTTACAGAACTACTAGATGCTTGGATGCCTTACTCAACAGCTGTTGACCAGACCTCCTGCATAGTGTGTCTGATACTACGTTTTCCCTTCCCAAGAGTATTGAATATCTCAAAGTCATAGTCCTAAAGGAACTCTATCCATCGCCAATGTCTAGTTTTTATGTCCTATTAAAGGCTCTACTGACAGTTCTCCATCAACAGGAAAGGATCCCCCTTATTTGTCAACGCTACAAGGGTTTCAATACCCTAGAGAAGTCTGGTTCAAAACTCTAGTAGTACCAAGCCAAAGAAGAAGCCCCTCCCCCTTTAGGGAGGTAGTCCTAGAAATATATTTTGAAAATATGTCCCCACAAACTGCAACTCCTTTTGGGAAATGAATACCCAAAACATCCACTGCCACAAGGGTAATGTTGGCCGACTCCAGACTGATCAGTTACACCCTCTTATGATTGATTTTATCTTCTTTTACATGGGATTCCATTTTCACAAACCAAGTAAATCCCCACTCCAATGTTGTAGAAAAAACACAAACATTTTTCCCAATACAGTCAATCTGAATACGAACTGTTTATGTCCAGTCCATACCAAAACTAACATTGTATGGCCTCAACGCTGCAACTATGATGTTCAAACCAAAACTCTCATCTCAAGGGTCGGATCACACCATCGTCATAGGATTTATTTTTTAGTCTCCACCCAAAGGTAACTCTAGGAGTAATGGTTATGTAAATGGTTTAACTAGAAAATCTAGGTCTTGATCATGATTTTTAGAAATACGGAATGATTTTTTCTTATGTACATTAACACATCGACTAGTACTAGACACGTAATGCATCTCTAATAATTCCTAGAGCCCTTGGGTCACACTCCTTGACCACATGCAGCTACCCCCTTCTTCTATCCTTCTTCTTCCTCGGCCATGTAGGGACCACATTGGGGTGGTGATTGAAACATGTCGAAATGTTCACCATCTCATGCTACTGTACTAGCACCACATCCATGTTTGTTTCCCAGTTGATTAATCTATCCCTATCACATCCTCTTCCTATAACATTTTACACACACAAGTCATTGAGACTGGCATCAGCATTCTACTTTCACAATACTAACATTCGTGGGCTGTATTCGCTCACCTATTGAACATCCAACCACAAACATTCTCTATAGCACCCTAACGTAAGTATGGATGCATAAGAAAATATTTCTAGCTGGGATGTCTCTAAAAAGTCCCTGCTCGGAGGTCCGAGCCCTAAATCACTCATCGTACTATATTAATTGAGTACCAGGGATGGTCATTGCACCTCATTGAATACTCAGATACCAACATGTTGTCATTCCGAAGTGGTAGAAGATCCAAGGAACACTTATCCTATAGATCTTTATATAATGAAACCGCCTTCATCAAGGTGGTTTCTCATGTTTGTCAACATAAATGTCATATATTTTCTTGATCAAGGTAATCTAAAACCATTCATTGTCCTTTTCAGCCATGTAGAAGGCTCTTTACGAGGACTGACATCTGACTGAATGATGCGCTGGCTAGATAGAAACTCAACCACCTCTTCAAGCCAATCCTTGTCCTCTTGTGAGTAGGACTCGACTCATATCCTGAGGAGTATCTGATACTGAAACTCATGTATGTAACTAATCCTATATGTGTCCTCTACCAGAATTGTTGGTTGTAACTTCTGACAAACGTGTAGTGATATACCTGGAACATTATTTGAAGGTTCCATCTTGGTAAACAATTCATTCATAGAAGGCTTATCAACTTTCAGACCATCCTCATGGCCAGACACTGATAATGACTACTGCCAAGAATAACAGCCTGATCTAGTGGTGTCCCAACTAGGCGGAAAACTCTAGCCATAGCCTCCAGCTAGTCCTCATCTACCTTGGGATATACATCGCCTCGAATCCTCAGAGCCCTCTACTACTAGAACTCGTTTAATGCCTTTATTAGTCTTAAAATGTACGCCAGTGCGGCTACTAGTTACTGACGCCCAACAGGTGGTGGTCGTGTTAGTACACCACCTGAAGGTGCCAAAACAGTAAGAGGGCACTGCACCGGAGCCTCGTCGCTCGGTGGGACGTCATCATGTACTGTCTCAGGAATCCAGGTTGGTTGTCTATGTGGTAGAATACTGATATGGAACATGTGGACCAGGGCCATTAATTTATTACTGGTGAGTTGACTAAAATAAATTGTTAGTAAAACAATTAAAAATAATGCAATCAGTGTATTCCTGCGCTGAGTCGGAAATCAAAATTCAATGTCCTAGTGTATAGATACATCGGCAGCCGAACCAACACTAGATTCCACAAACTAAAAACCAAACTCAAAACAATTAATACTATTACAAATAGAAAAGATTAGAGTTCTTGTTCTTTGGTAGAACTGAACTCCTCTAATACCACTTTTCCATTACCTGTCCCTCAGGGCTTGTGCCGTGACTACCCTAAGACCGCATTCCATTGTCTAGGGGCTTGAGACTATCACCAGAAGTCATATTCCATACAATGGGAAGAAATTTTATTTAAAACTATACAAACACACTGTCTATGAACACGAAAGGAAGCAACCACTATGTAAAATATTTTAGTAAAAACTCTTTTGAAAGTAAAGGAGCCAGAATAAAATACCAACTGTAAAAGTAAAAGTACAGCTGAGAGGTATAATACAAATGAAAAAGGGAAAACATCCATGGGTCATACTCCAAGGATCCTAACCGATGGGTATTTATAAATTGCCTCCTCAGTACTCCACTTTTTCCCATCTCCTCTGCGTACCACTAAGTCCTGGCTCCCTCAAATCTCAGCCCAGCTACTCATCATCTACACAAGCCCAAGAAGGTGTGGGTGAAGCATATGAATGAGTGCGTATAAAAATACCCAGTAGGGAATACTAGACCCTCAATGGTCTCTCATAATTTCTTAAAGGAAAACCAAAATGCAAGATGTCAATAAAAAATCACAAAGAAATAGACACAACTCTAAAATAGTCTCCACTCAAACCAGGTTATTAGTGATGTATAGAAGTATAGAACATTAGTCGCAAAGCTAGATAATATTATTCTATAAGAGGTTATACTTCTTACCATACATAGTCTGACACACATAGTATTAATAGGTACTATACCCTGCATTTATCCACACAATATATGACCCGACGAGAGTCGATAGTTAACTAACCTCTATTTACCCACATATGATCTGATCCACATAGGATCAGTATGCGCTGACCCACATATGATCATTGAGAGTTGCCCTAATAAGATCTTACCCACACAAAATTTGTTTGGACTGACGCACATAGGATCATTGAGTGATGACATTCATTTGAACTGTCTCCATCCTCTGCCTCGCATCCAACAACTGGATTCCCCGCACCCAGTGTGTTCGAGTTATTTAGAATATTCCCTCGAGATATGAATCTTACATAAAATAAAATTCATATTCAAAAATGTGTAACCACAAGGACCACCATGTCATAATGGTTCCAACGCGACAAAAGGTGTGTCAATCGGACGCTCGGTCTGTGAGTTATAAGCATTTTAGTTCTGAGGGCCCAGTAGGATTCAGGTTCGATCCAACCCATATATACTCCAACACACTTCAAAAATCATGTGGATTATACAAAAATGGATCATCGCAATAAAATTGTACCAATTTCACAGACGGTTAGTCAACCTGACACCCGGTTCCCAAGTTATGGCCCTTTAAATTCTTCTGTGCTTGGTGGGGCCCGGGTCTGGTCCGACCCGGACGGACTGACCCTGCCCGACCCTGTCTGGGGTGGGCCATGGTGTACATGTACCACCGGGCCAAGGTCTAGCCCACCCCATAAAGGGTGGCCCATAATGTGGTGGTCTCTCCCTCATGGGGGGGCAGCCCGCAAAGGGTGCGGCCTGCAAAGGATTGTCGCAAGGGGTAGCCCATCCAGAATTGGGAGGCTTGTAATAGATCGGCCCAGCCTGCAACAACAGATGACATCTAGGGAAGTGTCTTTGTAGAGCGTCTCTCAATGGGGCTATCGGAATTGGTAGTGTCCCTTTAGGGAAGCCTCTCGTGAGGGAGGAACCACGATAGGGCAGCGGCCCGCGAGTGGGGCGGCTCGGTAGTACTGAAGTGCAGCCCATGAGGGGTCCACTCTAACCGGTGCAGGGTTTGTGACCGCCATTCTCCCACACTCTAGAACGGTCGGAAGGCCGTTAGGTTTGTGATGTGGTGGCACCACTTTGGCGTAACACGGTCTCTATGTAACCTCCTGGAAGAGCTGGTTCTAACTTAGTCACTACTTCAGTCATGACTTCTTGTCCGCCGGCATAGTTATGGTCGCGCCGCATCCCTTTCTGTGGCCGACCGTCATTCCAGCCATCCCCTCTAATCCTTGTGGATTACTAGTCACATCAACTTGGTCATTGGCATCATGTGACAACGTTCTGCACCTCCTCTACAGGTGGTTGTTGTTGGCATCTCCGATGACCATCGTGGACTTATGTCAGAACCTCCTCTTGCAGCATGCATCAGCCCACAGATGATGCCACATCGGAGGTCCTCCATAGAGGGTGTAAGATTATTAATGTAGCGGAGTGTTCGGGCCAGGTTCATTAGGCTCATTCCCTATGCATTATCTCGCAAACATGACAGAGGAATTTAAAGGGGTTGAATAAATTCACTTGAAATAAACAAGAATCAAAACCCCTACAATGATACCCCGCAACTACTTCCCATAAAAATAAATAAATATAATATCAACATGTTACTCAGTTGACTAGTGTTCATCATATTAATCAACAATGGGGATGAGTAAAACATTTAAAATACATAAAAAACATACCCCCTACCTCAAGGACGATGGTGAGCGAACATTTTTGGAAGCAGGTCAGTGTTTGCCTTACTCCGCAACTAACTTCCAATAGTGCCTCTGGTGCTTTGATCTGTGGATTGTGGTTCTATGTCTCTCGTCACCTATCTATGGGATCATCTCTGTTCTCTAAGGTATCAGCATCATGGAACGCATATAACACCTTGTTTCTTGGTGAAGCTATGTCGATACCCCTCCTCATGATCCATATAAATAAGATAGGGGGAGTGTATGTAACGACGTGGGTAATTAATGGGGGATCATTAATTAGGAACTTTCCTAATTATCACATTACATCAATACTTATGATTAATAGCTCAATCCATTTATTTTCTTGACTCATTGTGGGTCCCACACTCTTCTTGTCTGTTTATGGAGAAGAAATAAAATTGAATAAAAAAAATATTTTATTTCATTTTATAAAAAAAAGTCACAAAACATGTCATTTTTTCCCGACCCAATATGTTCAAAGTAAATTCTCATTTAAGTTAATCATGGCCTTGTGGATTCAACTGTGCCATCAAATTTTTAATCCGAGCACTAGTTTAGTCGTGAGAAAATGCCACACGTGCATTCTCTGAACATACCTGAAAATATATTTAGAAAATTATTAATAATCACCATCAACCTATGATGTTTGAGGTTAGGCTTTTCCAAAGTGAATCAAACCCCAATTAACTCAATGGTACTTTTGAATTTTCAATCTGATTTACCATTTAGAAGATATGGATTTTAATAATAAAATTATTGTCACTTAATTTTTTTATTTACGTCCAAAAATTAGCATCCATAGATGGACCGCTCTGTAACATCACAAGTAACAAATGAATAATATATATTCTTATCTATGTCTATTTATGAATTAGATAGTGATTTAAGAGGCTTAAAATGAGAATAAATCCAATCGTAAGCAAGGAATTATCTAATATTTTTAAAAGATTATTTTACCGCCTTTTGATGGAGAGACATTTCTACTTCTATAAATTTAAAATTTTATAATCCCTATTTTTCAAAATAAAGTTATTATTTAGGATTGGTACATTAAAATTTACTTTGGATAAATTTTTTTTATTTTTATGACAATGTTCATTTTTTAATGAATAGTGAAAAATGCGGCATTTTACTTCAAAACTCCTTTTTCATCTAATTTAATTATATTTATAGATTTTAATTTTAATTGGTTCTAAAGTCAATTTATAATATATTTTTACCATTTAATCCAATGGTGGTCATTATAATTTATTTGACTTTGTAATTGGGCATAAACAAATGCCAAACTTTTCATAGATATTTGTTCAAAAAACCCGCTATTTGTTTTGACAATGGGGATCATTTTTAAATTAATTACTACGATTTTTGTGTTTGGAATTTGGTAAAATGGATTCCAAATTTTGAATCAGAAGGTCCAAATTATGTAATTAAGATTCTTCTATTTTTGAACATTATGAATAGTAACGACGATAATTATCTTTAATTGTCGTGATTAATTAGTAATCGAGTAGTTAAGGGTAATAAAATAATATCATTATAATAACAAATGACCCATCATGTTCCATAATTCTACTTTTAGTGTCATGGCCGACCATGGGATTCCTTGTGTCAAACATAGGGACACCATGGAATTACTTTTGGTTGATAGTGACACTTTATCATTTTATTTTTAAAGAAAGGAGAATATTACAAATGTATGTAACACCTAAGTAAAAAAAATTAATTTTGTTTACATAAATGATCTCTTGGACTATAAATAGTAATTGGAATGCTAAAATGATTTCTAATATCATAGTATTTGTTTTATAATTTGTGGACATAAAATAAATTAATTTTTTTATGACACTATAATGTTGCATCAATTACCTCATTAATGAACAATTTAAATAAAATGAAATGATAATGTAAAATCTAAGACATAAAGTTGTCAAAAACCTATTGGATGAATATATCTAGAGCCCTTATCACCTTATCCTCTAAATATATCAATGTGTGACCTTTAAAATCTTAAAATCATTTTAATATAACGTAATATTTTGTGACATTCCAAGAGTGCGCCTCCTCCCTATTATAAAAGGCCCCCACCTCTACCCACATACCCACACCTCTCAAGCCATTGGCTCATCCATGATCTGGTCATTTTATCTCTCCACACCCCTCTCTACATCCTAGAATCCTTACCCTAGGCAGAATGATCCTCAAGAGACCCTTTTGGTTCAAACCAAAAGGAGTTACCCGATTTAATGCTAATGTCTTCACTTGTGTTCTTTTGTTTTATTTTGCTTCTACAACCCCATAATCCCTTTTTATTTATTTATTTTGTAACAAAGGTCTTATGGTAAGAAAACTAAGTTTCCAGTTTGTGATAAATGTGGTAAAAGGCATGCTGGGGAATGTCTTCTGAATTCTAGAAAGTGCTACCGATGTGGTAAGATGGGACATAAGGCTCGTGATTTCACTGAAAAAGATCAGGGTGATGGTAATACCAAATTTTATGTTCATTTAGTGAAATATTAAAAGTTCAATGATATGGGTCATTATGCAAACGAGTGTTCATTAAAGATCTTGAATGATGGGAAGTTGTTAGACTACAAGCAGAAAGGTGTGGTGAAATCCTTTTCAACTACTTCAGGAGATGATGGGCCATCAAATGAAGTGGTATTAGGTTACTTATTTGTTTTCTCAGATTATGCTAATGTGTTGTTTGATTCGGGGTCTACACATTCATTCATCTCTAATAACATTTCTAGTAAATTTTGAATACAATCTTATGAAATGACTCCTGAATATTTGGTAAAAACACATTGTGGAAATGTTGAGGAAAAAAGAATTAATAAGAATCTTCATATCCTTATCCATTGAAAGAACCTACATGAAAACCTTATTGTTTTATCTCTAGTAGAGTTTGATGTTATCCTGGGTATGGATGGGCTCTCTATATACCATGATAAGATTGATTTTAGAGCTAAATAAGTTTCTTTTTAGAAAGACTTTCAGTTTCTGTACAAGAATGAACCATTACTATTGATAACAAATCAAGAGGCTGAGAAACTTGTAAAAGATATAAATGAATATTACCTTGCACATATTTTTGAAAACAGGGGAACTTTTTAGATTAATGATGTGCCAGTGGTAAATGAGTATCCTGATTTTTTTCCTGATGATTTTCCAGGAATAATACCAAATTAGGAAGTTGAATCTATTGATGACTTAGTTCCTGATGCTAAGACAATTTCGAAAACCCTTATCATATGGATCAAATTGAACTTTTAGAGTTGAAGGATCAATTGCAAGATTTGTTATAGAAAGCTTTCATTCGACCTAGCACATCACCATGGGGTGCTCCTGTATTATTTTTTAAAATGAATGATGGTTCTATTAGACTTTTCATTGATTATAGAGCCTTGAATAATATCATTGTTAAGAAATAATATCCTTTGCATCATATTGATGATTTGTTTGATCAGCTCCAAGGAGATCAATATTTTTCAAATATTGACCAGTGTTTGGGGTACAATCAGTTGAAGGTAAAGGAAGAAGGTATTCCAAAGGCTGTATTTTGTAAAAGATATGACCATTATGAATTTGTAGTTATCCCTTTTTGGCTAACCAATTCACCGGGTGCATTCAAGGACCTTATGTATAGAATTCTCTATGAGTTCTTGGATAAGTTTATGGTTGTTTTCATTGAGGATATTTTGGTGTTTTCTAAAAGTAAAGAGGAACATGGATGTCATTTAAGGGTTATTTTTCAAACCGTAAAAGAAAAAAAATTAATGGGAAATTTAGCATGTGTGAGTTTTGGTTGCAAAAACTTTCATTCCTTGGTCATTTTGTTCCTAAAGATGGAATAAATGTTGATCCTACAAATACATTGGTTGTTGAAGAATGGCCAAGACCAACAAATGTAACTAAGATTCGCTGTTTTTGTAGTTTGGCAGGCTATTACTGAAGGTTTGTTATAAATTTTTCATGGTTATCTAGTCCAATGACTAATCTAAATCGGAAGGGTGTTAAGTTTATCTAGAAAAAAGAAGGTGATGATTGTTTTCAGGAATTGAAAATATGATTGGGGAATCCTCCAGTTTTTGCACTACCTTCTAGGAATGGTGAGTTTGTTATCTACAGTGATGAATCATTGAAAGGACTTGGTTACATCCTAATGCAGAATGATCAGGTAATTTCATACGCTTCACGTCAGTTGAAAACACATGTGGTAAATTACCCTACTCATGGTTTGGAATTAGCTGCTATTATTTTCGCTTTGAAAATTAGGAGGCATCATTTGTATGGTGTAATGTGTGAAATATATACTGATCACAAATTTTTAATGTATATATTCACTTAGTAAGAATTGAACATGAGACAGAGGAGATGGCTGTAATTAACCAAAGATTATGATTGTACAATTGATTACCATCCAGGAAAAGTAAATAAAGTGGATGATACTTTGAGTCGAAAAAGTAATGAATTATTAACAATGTTGTGTTTGGAACGTGATCCTTTGGTTAATGATTTTATGATATTTGGAATTAATGTTGTTGGTGCAGGATGTTCTTCTATTTTGTTTCAGGTGTCAGTGAAATCTTCTCTATCAGACAGAATTAAGCAAGCACAGAAGCAAGACAGTGAGTTGCAGAAAAAGGTAGAGTTGGTTCATAAGGGTAAGTTTCATGAATTCATCATTGATAATTATTGTGTTTTGAGATTTTGGAAGAGATTGTGTGTGCCTTATGATTCACAGTTGAAGAGAGAGTTGTTATGTGAATCTCATAGTTCTCCGTTTTCAGTTCATCTTGGCAGTACTAAGATTTATAGGGATCATCATGAGTATTAATGGTGGGGTGGAATGAAAAGAGATATTGCTAATTTTACTATGAAGGGTGTGAAATGTCAACAGGTTAAAGTAGGACAGAATTTACCGAAAGGGTTGCTTCAACCATTACCTGTGCAAGAGTGGAAATGGGAGAATATATCCATGCACTTCATTGTGGGATTTTCGAAGACACATCGAGGTAATAATGAAATCTGGGTTACTATTGTTTGTTTGACTAAATCTTCTCACGTACATGCTATACGAGATAAATTTTCCCTAGATCAACTTTCTCGTTTGTATCTTAATGAGATAGTTAGGTTACATGATTTTCTCTCTCCATTGTATCTGATCGTGATCCCAAGTTCACTTCTAACTTTTGGAAAGTCCTTTAGAAGTAATTGGGTACTAAATTAAATTTTAGTACATCTTTTCATCCTCAATCAGATGGGAATTCCGAATGAAAAATTCAGACGTCGGATGATATGATATGTGCTTGTTCGATGGATTATCAGGGATGTTGGGACCAACATCATTCGTTGGTTGCATTTAATTATAATAACAGTTTTCATTCTAGTATAAAGATGGTAAAATTTGAGGCATTATATGGTATGCGGTGTCAAACACGATCATTTTTAGATGAAGTGGGTGAAAGGAAGTTGATGGGACTAGAATTGGTTGAAGAGGTGGTAAAAAAAGTTCAGCTGAAATAGAAACACAAGAGATAGTTCGGAGCTGGCAGAAAAGTTATATAGAAAATAGGAGGAATGATCTACCTTTTGAGGTAGGTGATCATGTCTTCCTCAAAGATTCACCATGGAAAAGTGTGATGCGATTTCATAAGAAAGGAATGCTAAGATAAAGGATCATTAGACCATTTGAAATTCTAGAGAGAATTGGATCAGTTGCATACCGATTGGCATTACCTCCGAGTTTATCTGAGTTACACAATGTTTTTCATGTTTCAATGTAAATGATTTACATGGTAGATCCCTCTCATGTTTTGAGTCCAGAGGTAGTTCAGCTGGAAGAGTATCTATCATACGAGGAACAACCGGTCCAGATTCTTGAACACCGGGAGCAGGTGTTATGGAATAAGGTGATTCATCAAGCAATGCTTTTGTGTAAAAACCACATGATTGAAGAGGCAACATGGGAATCTGGAAATATAATGACGGATAAATAGCCCCACTTATTCGATAAGTAAATAAATTGTGGGGATGCATTTTTCTAAAGGGGGTAAGGATATAACATCCAAAGTAAGTAATTAATAATAGATATTCTTATCTATGTCTATTTATTAATTAGATAGTGTTTTAAAAGGCTTAAAATGAGAATAAATCCAATCTTGAGCATTGAATTCTCTAATATTTTTAAAAGATTATTTTACCGCCTTTTGATGGAGAACCCTTTTTAAATCTATCATTTGACAATTTTATAAGCTATATTTTTAAAAATAAACTTATTCTTTAGGATTGGGACATTTAAATTTACTTCTGATAAATTTTTGTTATTTTTCTGACAATGTTCATTTTCTAATGAATAGTGAAAAATACTGCATTTTACATCAAATCTTCTTTTTCATCTAATTTAATTATATTTATATATTTTTATTTTAATTGTTTATAAATTTTAATTATAATATATTTTTTCCATTTAATACAATGGTGGTCATTATAATTTATTTCACTTTGAAATTGGGCATAAATAAGTGCCAAACTTTTCATATATATTGTTTCAAAAAAACCCGCTATTTGTTTTCACACCAGAAATCATTATTAAATTAATTAATATAATTTTTTTGTTTTGAATTTTGTAAAATGGATTCCTTATTTCGAATCATAAGTTCCAAATTATGTAATTAAGACTCTTTTGTTTTTGGACATTATGAATAGTAACGACAAAAATTATCTTTAATTGTCGTGATTAATTAGTAATTGTGTTGTTAAAGGTAATAAAATAATATAATATTAATAAAAAATGACCCCAACATCTGTCCTAATGCTACTGGTTGTGTCATGGAATACCATGGGATTCCTTGTGACAAACTTAGGGAACCCATGGAATCACTTTTGGGTAATAGTGACACATTATCATTTTATTTTTAAAGAAAGGAGAATATCACAAAAGAATGTAACACCTAAGAAAAACAATTTTAATTTTTCATAGATAAATGTTCTCTTGGAATATAAAAAGTAAAGGGAAAGATAAGACTATTTCCTACATCATAGTATTTGTTTTATAATTTTTAGACATTAAATAAATTTAATTTTTTATGACACAATTATGAAGCAGGAATTAACTCGTTAATGAAAAATTTAAATAAAATAAAATGATATTGTAAAATCAAAGACATAACTTGTAAAAAACCTTTTGGATGAGTATATATCGTAACCTTATCACCTTGTCTTCGAAATATATCAATGTGGGACCTTTAAAATCTGAAACTCATTTTAATATAAAGTAACATTTTTTGACTTTCCAAGAATGGCCCCCCTCCCTCTTATAAAAGGCCCCCACCTCTAACTCCTTACCCACACCTCTCAAGCCATTGGCGTGGCCGAGATCTGCTCATTTTATCTCTCCCAATCCCTTTATTCATCCTATATTCCATACCTTAGTAATAAATCTCTTCAATAAACCCTTTTGTTTCAATCCAAGAGGAGTTACCCGATTTAAAGGTAATGTCATCACTTGTGTTCTTTTTTTATTTTGCTACTACATCCAAAAAAAATCTTTTTATTTATTTAATTTTTTAAAACAATAGTATCTTCAACATACTAGGATGTTGTTATGAGAAGGATTTGAGCTACACATACACACACCTCTGTCTAATTGTTAAAGAACATACTGTTTCTGTGGATGGAGAATTTCTGCCTCACGAAAAGATGATTTTTCAATATTATTTTAACATCTTTCATGGCGGCCATTAAGATGTCACTATATTTATATATGATATATATTATTTTTATGTTTTACTTATGATTCCGTATTTTTCATTTATGGCATACCTTTTTGGTTTCCATTATTGTTAAACACGATATCACCATTTTAGGAATTGTAGACAACTGCCCCATCAAAGTGATTTGATTCGTTAATGCCATATGTGGGACATATAAAGGATGGAGTTAATGATATAATATAATATATTCTACTGAAATTATAATATAAATTTGTATCATTTTGATTTCCTTCCATTTAATACGAAATATAAATGAAAGTAGCCTTCATGCATACGTACGGCTTACCGTCTCCTTGAACAATGCATTTTATTTATTACCTCTAAATGTTATGTAATATTATAAATCATATATAATGGATATATATGATATATATGATATCTAAATCATGAATATAATTCTGGATATAATTTATTTTTTACCACATGAACAACTTGTAATTATAAAGAGTTTATTTTTGACTCAAGTACCAATGATCGAAAAAACGACCGTTATTAACTTAAATAATTAAACAGTGTTCATAACATGGTAATAAGTGATATAAAAGGTATAATTAATATGAAAAGGGTTCTTAAGAAGGTTTAAATTAACTCAAGTTTATTATGCAGGAGATTAATTAATGATCGAGTCATGTTCGACATGAGGTAAGGGACTTCATCTCAATCTCTTTTGATTAAATCATATTTTGTTTTATACACAACATTATTTTATATGGTGTATAAACCCCTTTGACATTTATTTTTATTCAAAAGAATTATTTTTTATACGAAGTGTTTTACTAAACAATAAAAGGGAATGTTTTTATCGTACGTATGCGGCGACAACGACTTCTCCGCTGTCGTGTCCATTATTTGAGTTCCGACTTCCTCTACAAGCCATAACATTTTTTAATGAAAAATAAACACCATGTTATAGTTTTCTTTTATTTTGGTATTTAAAATGGTTTTGATAATGTTTTAATTATACCAATGTATTTTTGATATCTTGTTATTGAAATTTTCTAATGTTATGTTTCCTTTATGCAAGTTTTATGTGATATGATTATGTTATGGTTCATGGGCATTGTTTATGAAGATGGGTGGTTTTGTGATAAACTAAGGTTGGGTAAGCCTGTGATTGCTCTCCAATGCATTGGGTAATGCGAAGAGAATAAGTTCTAAGGATTCTCTGAAGAGATTGAGGGAATATATTGTGATGGGTATTCCAAATGTAACCATGAGGGTTACTCCCTACATAAGAATGTTATGAATGCCTCAAGTTACCTTTATGTCTTATGATATCTATGATTTATTCAATAATTGATGAGGTATGTTAAAGTGAATATGTTTTATGAGTAAATTATGATTTCATTATTTCTTATGTCTACATGGACCAATGTTTTCATCCCATACTTTTATATCCCTTACTGAGCCTTTTATGACCATCCCAAGTTTTTTAAATGGTTTTCACAGGTTAAGGGAAAAGTACATTATGTGATGATAGTGTCGATGAAGTGTCAAGAAAGATTCCATGTTAAATTTTAAATTAGAATCCATTGATGGGAAAAATGAATACTGTCTATTATGTAACTTCCTTGTTTAAATGTTGAATGTAATGAATGATTTATGATCTAATTTTCTAAAACTCTAAACCTGAGAAGAACCTTAATGTGTAAATCTTGTAATAAAACAAGATTAAGTAAGGTTTAAGGCATGGGGCCTTATACACTCCATCTAGTTTAAGTGATTTCCTAAAGATTGAATATCATCATGAGTCCATCAGCGGTCTTGTATTTTTAATCTGAGTCACAGTTAATGAGTTAGAAGATTTTGAAAAGAAAATTTAATATTTTTTTTACAGTTATTCCATTTTTTGGTTTTCTCATAGGTGGCATGTTCCAAGTAAACATAACTCGCGCCAAGGGAAACCCCAACATCCTGAATGTAATGGTTCCCTCTGATTTCTATTCCAGACAATAATTTAATATTTATTCCTCTTTTTTCAGGAAAAATGCCTACACGTTCTAATTAAAGTATAAAAAACATACACAAATCATTCTAGGAATTCCGGGCCTCAGAATCACACACTGTCTGATTTCATAGTCTCAAAATACTTCCATATAATTAAAACATTTACAAGGAAAATGCAGGTCTTTACAGAATGAGACATTACTTACATGTTATGGATACTATGAATATATATGGGTTCCTTTTCTTCTTACTAATTCCCATTCATTATTCATGGATCTGATGAATATGGTCTTTATAGACTACATTGATTAGTTTTTTTTCCAGTCATTATAAATGATATTTTTATCAACTAAAAGATAAAGGAAGTGAATGACGAGTAGTTAATAATTGAACTGATAACCGAAAGGATAGAGAATCTATATGATGTAATTAAAAGTATTAATTTTTTTTAAGAAAAGGATTCATTTTTGGGTCATAAAATCTCAAGAGAATCTATACTAGTAGATCCATCAAAAGTATTCATTTTAGTTAGTGCACCTATACTTACATTACCCAGTAATAGAAAAGTGTTTGTAAATTAGAATAATGGATCCAATAATGGATTGGGATGTGTTCATAATAAATATAATTGTTATTACTTATGCCATGTGGAATATTAGGATTAATGTGAAAACTTTTACAACCCACGATTTGGAATTAGCAACAATAATTTTAGAAATAATCATATAGGGGAATTAGGATTATGTTGAAAAATTGTGATATATATACAAATTAAAAATGACTGACATATATATAAAAATATATGGAGTTGAGCATGTTCAAGATAAGATGGATATATGTTATAAAGGATTATAACTACAAAACAAATTACCTCCCTCATAAAGTGAAAATGATGGCTAATTAATTTTGTCGGATAGATCATTGATCACTTATTATTGATGAGGATCACAAAGAATCCAACATATATAGATTTGAAAAGGATTGGATTAGAAATAATGAAGGAATGGTAACTCAAATATTTATAAAATTAAGGTTCAACATTACATCCATGTGATGAATAAGGAGGCACATAATGAAGATACACATCTAGAAAAAAGAAATCCAAAAATATTCCTCATTTTATCCTTGACCATGATCGAAGGATTTGGTTTAGGATTCCTGGTTATTTTCCATTAATACTATATTTAAGTAAGGATATATTATAATAATATAATACTTATTCATTATCTATTCATCTTAGATGTACAAATAGGTTTATGGATTTTAAAGAATACACGAGGTGTGATGGTATGAATAAGGATATTGGTGAACATTTTTCTTGATCCTGGTATGAAGCATGTTAATTTTGAATGAAAAAATTCCAAAGGGATGTTATATCCATTTCAAATAATAGAAGGGAAATGGTAGAAAATTACTATCTAATTTGTATTTAGAATTACTGAAACCAATAAATTCTTTAATTAAATAGGTGTGGTAGTTGATCACCTAAAAAAGATAGCACACTTCATTGCAATATGATAATATATCTCTCTGGATCAACATTTCATGATTTAAATTAAGAATGTTTTCAAGATGAATGAAATACATCATTCTATTGTGTCATATCGGGAATTGAGGATTACCATAAGGTTTTGGTGAATCCTTATGCAAGAACATGATATAGAATTGAGTTTCAACACTATATATCATCCTCATAGAGATGGTTAGTTTGAATGAACAAATGACACACTAGAGGATATATTGAGAAACTTGTCTATTTATTTCAAATACATATGGGATCATCCCCTTTCTCCAGTAGTGCATTCTTACAACAATGTCTTTCAGTCTAGTATACAGATGCCATAGTATGAAACCCTATATGGAGAGAATTATAGATCTCTATCATGGTAGGATTAAGGTTAAAAAAGATAGCTATGTGGACACGAGATATTTGAAGAAATTTTTGAGAATGATAGAACAATTCATAAACATATAATGCAAGATCAATATTATAATAAAATTTATGAAGATAATGGATGGAATGATCTAGTATTTGAAGTGGTTGAAATGTTTTTTCTATGAATCTCACCATGGATGATGGTTACTAGATTCGGGAGGAAAGGGAATCTATGTTCAATGTATATTGGTCCCATTGAAATTCTTGAACATATTAGTTTGGTAGCCTATCATGTGGAACATCACCCTAATATCACTCAACTCGTTGATGTGTTCCATATATCCTTTTTGACGATGTACATTCCTGAACCCTCAGATTCACTGAACTCAATAGTTATACAACGTGATAATGATCTTTCTAATAAGGAAAAACATGTTTCAATACTACATCATACGAAGAATGTTCAAAGAAAAAATGTCAATAATCTATTCAATGTTTGGTGGAGAAATTAAAAGATATAGGAAGCTACATTGTAATTTGATTATATGATGAAGGAGAAGTACCCTCATTAGTTTTTATGAAAATTATGAATGTTGATGGATAAATTCATTTTATATGAGGTAAACTGTTACACCCTATGATTTTATGGAAACATTTTGAGTGATTTAATTTTTATTAGTGTTATTATTTTTAATATGTACAAAATTACTTCCATGGTTCATACATAGTGATGTTATTTGCATGAATGGATTCATGTACATTACATGCCACACTTATATGTTGTATGTTACACGCAACATTGAGTTTAATGTGAACATCAATTTAAATCATTATAAATATTTAAATTACCTAATTAAAAAATAGATATTAAAAATATTTATATGAATACTGATTAATAGTTTTCTATTAATTTTTATAACGGTTTTATATAAATAATACATAATAGTGAAGAATTTATTTTTTTCCAAAGTCTTTGATTCATAAAAATGTTACTTTTTCAAATAAACATAATTTCATGTCCGTCTTGATGAAAAAATAATAATTTTATACCAACATAGAAATTTAATGTAATAAGATAAATATAAATTTAATATTTGTAATATCTAAATCTTTTAATTTTTAGTTTTTTGGTTTATTCTAACAAACATTAATTTTTAATGAATAATAAAAATTTGGAATTTTCTTTCAAAAATATATTTTCATCGATATTTATTACTAGTATAAATATAAATTTAAATAGGATTAAAAGTTTATGTAGATAATTATTTTAACAATTAATCCAATTTAGATTAATTTAACCACTTTTATATTTAAATTGGATACAAAATCATATCAAACGTTTTATTATTTGTACATTAAAACCCCCAAGTTTCATGCCATTAGTGAGATTAAATATTAAATAATTTCATCCACTTATTTCATCTAAATTAGGAAAAATGACTAACATGTTTTTAATCATCATAGTTTAAAATTTCTAAAAATATAAACATAGTTTTTGAACAAATATATTATAGAAAATAATTACAATTCTTTATAATGATTAAGGATAAATTATGCTTAAAATTAGAATAAAAAATTAAACATAAATGCGCAAATGATCCATCAAGTTCTCAAAACATAATTTTATGGACATTATTCATCCAAAACCATACATTATTGTGTTTTTTAAATGTATTTAGTTTCATGAAAACATGGATACACCATACTAGTTTTCAACTGTATCATGTGGGTTCTTTACGAACCCTTCAAAAGGCCACCAAATATCTCTATTCATCACACCTCTCAACAAACATAGGTTGAGAAAATATCATCCCAATACACATCCACACATTTATCCCTTCATTATTGAAACCTTACATTGGTAATAATCCAAATTAATGAAGTCCATAAGTGAAAAAATGAGTTTCCCAATGAAGAGGTAACATCCTTCCATAACCTCTTTTCATTTATGTTCAATCTCCACCACCTAAAGTCTCTTAATACCATTATTATACAATAAAACCAGTATAATTAATATATTTAGATGTTTTTATGATTATAATTAGAAATAAACATACTCACTCCTCTATCAAATAGGTAACAAATATTTTTTTGTGTGTAAAAAGAATTACCGCCTCCCTAAATGATGATTGTTGATTCTTCCTTTAGCACCTCTCATGGTAGGAATTATGAAAAAAAGTCAATTGAAATATAATATAATATTTATAATATATTTAATATATTTTATCTCTTTTACAAAATTTATCATTATACATTACATTTTATATAAATTCAAATATTTCATTTGAGGATGTCGAGACTACTTCCCCTCAAAGCAATGTGATTCAATCACACAGTACATGGAACATATTAAATAATGGTTTAGATAAAATATAACATATATATAAAAATATAATTATATTATAATTATATTATATAATTAAATAATTATGTTTCATTTCATTTTTTTCTTCCAGTGCGAAAACAAAAAATACAATCAATGATTATGTGCCCATACAACTTACTGTCATGATGAACGATGTATTACATTTCATAATAATATATTACATGATTATTAAAATAAAAGTACACTAAATATAAATGATAATTATATTATAGACTAAATTATGTTTTTCATGATATAATTATAAGCAGAAAATATATAATAATTTATGTCATAAGTGACGAATAATGTAGATATTACCCGATGTGATTCACAAACATATATTTGCTTTAAAAAAGGTAATATAAATTCATAATCATGCAATATATGGTTATATATATAATAATATTATATGGTAAATTTTTTAATATACTTAGACATATTATATATGAATATTTTAAAATTATGGAGAGAGTCAATATATAAGATATAGTGATATAATCTCACATTATTTTCCTTGAGATACATGATTTATTAACCATGGATTTATTTTGTGTGATGTGTCAATAATTACCTTGAATGTATAATATAAATAAAATTTGTAAATGTATATTTATTTAAATATACATTTTATGACCTTCATTACATGTTCATTTTGTTTCATATGTGACCAAATCCGTATGATTATATTTTCTCAATTCATGTTCATTGAGACAAACAATTTTTTATATTCCTACATTATTTTTCGAGGAGTATATACTTCAATTTGACATCTTATATAATAAATATATTTCATTTTATGATACATTAATTTCTATGTAATTTCTATTTATTATTGAGAGAGTATCATCCCATCTTACTAAGTGATAAGAGTTTATTGAAACAATCTCATCATTTTTCATGATTATTTAGGAAAATACATCCATTGATGAAATATTATGAATTATTTATCAGAAAATATCATTAGATCCCCTCTTTTCTATATATAAAATATATAATCATGTATTGGTTCAAATTTTCAACTCATTTGTAAATAATATTATTATAAAATATTTCTTCAAAAAAATATAATTTTATTTATCTCTTCCTTAAAAAATTTGATTTATTTCAAATAAAGTGTTTCATAAAAATTTAAAATTTCATTTCATTTGAAATGATCATTGATGTTCAATTTCAAGGAAAAAGAAATTTAAAAATGATTTATGCTTTTAAAATATTCCATTAGACGTTTTAAAATCTATTTTGAATGAAAAATGTTTTTAAAAATGTTTTATATTTTAAAAAGTATTTTCAAGTCAAAAAGTATATTATCATGAATACAGGTATTTAAAAACAATCAAACTATTTCACATCATGGATTAAATCTTTTAGTTGGACTCAATCCGTTCTATGGAAATTATATAGGGATTTCACTAATATTATTTCATTAATAATATATTGTTAAATTGGAAAGATGTTTATGAATACTATTTCCCATTCATGGGTTATATTCCATTCCAAAATTCTTCTTTTATGGGGTATTGATCTGAAAAATTATTAAGAATCATGTATATTTTTTCATATGTTATTATATGAATACATGTTTATGAAAATCATTTCATTTCATGGTATATTATTTTAATGTTTATAAAATAGAGAAATATCTGGGTATTTATAATTTATGATATTGGTGGGGAAAATAACATCCTACAATGCATTTTTTAAAAATTTATTTCTCATCATATTTTATAATATGATCAGGGGAGTGATCCTTGACTGCTAAGATGCCCATTATAGTGCACCATGACTAACATGATGGTATGGGGAGTGAACTCATCTTACTATGATCACCATGGGTATGAATCATGACAACCAATATGGTATAGAATGTGAACTAATACTACCATGATGGCCCTAGTAGTGATTCCATGACAACTATGGAAATCATATTACATACGTATGTGTATTTAGAATTCCATATTGTAATCATATTTTATGATTCCATGGATTATGTTCTTTATTTTCATGTGATTATTGTCTTATTAACTTCTATTATTTATTACATTGTTCTTCTATAAGATATTTTATATGGAATGTATGAACTTTTATTTTCAATATCATGTTCTCTTTCTGTTATACTCATGAATATAGTCACATATCTTACGTGTTTACCCTTACAGTGAATCTGAGCTCCCCTTTTTTATATCTACATCCAAATGTTATGATGATTTTTTTATAATTTTGGGGTCTATGAATGGTGATAGTCAAGAAGAACATACAAGGAGATAATGTGTCTCACTCATGAATCAATGATAATGTTTTGAGGTTTCCTAGGGTACTAGACTAGTATTGTCATTGTTAGTATAATGGTATAATGTTTTATGTATTCTAAATAAGTTATGTAACATTATTATATGTAAATAAAGGGTTTTTATGCCTCCCACTCTCTTTTTTTATTCAAGCATGTATTTTAAATTATATGTCTTCACATAAAATTAATTTTTTTAATTAAATCAATTTTAAGTTATATGGGAGAAACCAAAAGGTCAACCCCAAAAAGAGAAAACAAAACCATTAAAAGGATGTTTGACTCTACCAGGATTATTCTCCATCAATTATTTCCATGATATATTGCTTACATGGGTGTTTCATTCATACATTGACAGATCATTGATCCAAAGTGATATCTTTTCCCATGACTATGTGTACTCCTTGTGTTTATTCACTCAAATAATCCTTACTATCCATTTTATGTTTAAATGATGAGATACCCAATATACTTGCATTAAGACTACCATTGGAATTTTATGTAAAACTATTTAAATAATGAAATTTAGTAAGGGATCCTCATTTTCTCTTATTTATTAAAGATTAAATTTTATATTATTCCTTCCATTTCAAAATACTAGTAATAGTATAGGATTTTCCATTTCCCTATTACAATCCAAATTCATTCAAAATTATGATAGAACCATTTATCTACAATCAACCACATTTATTAATTTTTGTGTAACGCCCCGACCCCAGTTACCCAGAGTCAGTGCATTATTGCGTAGCATTGGCATGATCACAAAAGATCAAGTCTCGGAAGACCGATTAGTTTAATAGCCTTGGAAACACTAGATACATTCATAAGTATTACATTACATCATAAAGTAAAACAAAACTACAACATCTTCTATTCATATCCTCTTATATTATCCCTACAGGTCATTTATAATGTACTTCTTCACATCCCGGAAAAAATAAAACATTGAAAGGGTTGAGCTCAGACGCTCAGTAAGGATAACAATATAGCGGAAGCATTCATAAATACACATTAACATTTAAGGCAATGTATAACTAAAACAAAAGCCTTTTAAACTTGACTTTTTCATAATATGGAAAAAGTAAAATGAAATAATGCCATTTACTTACTCACGTGGATATTCTACTAGTCAAATAATCACATGAAATATCAATAACCAATTTCATAATGATGAAATGCATAACGACAGACTATAATAACCACGTAGCCAAGGCCTAGTGCCAAGACTACAAATACGATTTTGTCAAGGCCTCATTCCAAGACACTAGTTCGTCTCATGAGTCCTACCGATGCATCGAGGAGCTATAGCGGGCTCCCCCTATCACTTATTAAGTCCAATGCATTGCTCATATGAACAGGTTTAAACATATCATAAACAATATCATAATTGTATCACATAAAACATGCAAAAAGGAAACATAATATATCCACACATCAATCACAAGATATCAATACAACAAATTGATATAATAAAAACTTTATCAAAACCATTTTCAATACCAAAATGAAAGAAAATTAAAACATGGTATTTATTTTTCATTTTAAAAAAAAGTTATGGCTTGTAGAGGAAGCCGAAAATAAAATAATAGTCATGGTGGCAGAGAAGTCGTTGTCGCAGCATACGTAAGAAAAAACATTCCTTTTGTCGTTTTGTAAAAATGCTTCGTATAAAAAGATTCCTTTTGAATAAAAGTAAATGTCAAAGGGGTTTATACACAGTATAAAGGAAAGTTGTGTATAAAACAAAATATGCATCAATAAAAGGAGATTGGGACGAAGTCCTTACAAAGATAATTTGTTAAATAAAATATGTCCATTATGTTTATCCACTATAAGTACACATAAATAATGTAAAAATAAAAGATAGGACATAATAATATCATGACATAATTTGAAAGTAGGAGATTAACCCAAAGAATAGAAATTGGGTTAAGAAGCTCCCTTACCTCGTGTCCGACTTCACTCAACCGTTCTTTAATCTCCGGAATAATAAACTAGAGTTAATATCTACTTTCTTAAGTACCTTTTTCAAGTTCATTATCCCTTTTATATTACTTCTTACAATGTTATGAACATTATGTAATTATTTATGTTAATAACAGTCGATTTGTCGATCTTTAGTACTTGAGTCAAAAATATACTTCTTATAATTACAAGTTGTTCATGTGGTGAAATATCCATTGTATCCATAATTATATTCATGATGTAGATATCATATATAACATATATATCCAGTATATAAATGAATTTATAATATTACATAACATTTAGAGGTATGAAATGAAATGCACCATTCATGGAGACGGTAAGCCGTACGTACGACTGAAGACTACTTTCATTTCTATTTCATATTTTAATGGAATAAAACATAATTATATAAATTTATAATTTAATTTCAGTATAATATAATATATAATACCATTTACTCCATCCTTTATACATCCCACATATGGTATTAACGATTCAAATCACTTTGAGGGGGCGGTAGTCTGCACTTCCTAAAATAAAAATATCACGTTAACCCATAATGGAAACCGTAAATGTGTGAAATAAATAAAAAATACAGAAACTTAAGATAAAAATAAAAATATTATATATCATATATAAATATAGAAACATCTTAATGACCACATTTTAAGGTGTTATATGAGTGTTGAACAATCATCGTTTTGTGAGGCAGAAATTCTTCATCCACAGAAACAATATGTTCTTTAACCATTATATGTAGGTGTGTGTATGTTTAGCTCGAATAATTCTTATAACAACATACTAGTATATTTAGGATACTGTTTTTGTTACAAAAGTAATGGATAAAAATAGTATAGGGGGTTGGAGTAGAAAAATAAATCAAAATAACATAAGAGAAGACATTACCTTAAAATCGGGTAAATCTTTTTGAATTTGAGCCAAAGGATTCCTTGGGAAGATTTATGCCCAAATTGACGATTCTATTAGTAATAGAGGGAATATTAGAGATTATTTTGGCAGAGGTTTGCCGAGGAAAAAGGCTTGAAAGTTTGTATAAGGTGGTAGTGGTGGGGGCCTTTTATAAGAGGAGGGGAGGGGCACTCTTGGAAAGATTGAAATGTTATATTATTATGAAATTATTTTTGGATTATAAACGTCCCACAATGATGTAATTCTAGGATAAGGTAATAATGGTTCGAAATCTACTCATACAATAGGTTTTTAACAAGTGTAAGCTTTAGATTTTAAATTATCTTTTTATTTTATTTAAATCGTTAATTAATGATGTAATCGCTGCATCATCATGGTGTCATAAATAATTTAATTTATTTAATGTGTAAAAATTATAAAACAATTATAATGATGTTTGAAATATTTTTATCTTTCTAATGAATATTTATAGTAAATGATATTACTTTTATAACCCCATTTAAAAATTGTTTTAGTAAAACAACTCATGTTTGTGACATTTTTATTTTAACTGTAAATAAAAAGTTATTTATGTCATTTTCCTACCAAACTGGCTCCATGGGGTCCCCAAGTTGACCCATGGATTTTCATGGTCGTCCATGACACATCCAATAGGGGTAGAACAAGTGTAAAGGTATTTTCATATTTTTATAATATCATTTTTACCTTAACTTTCACTAATTACCTTTATTCGTGATTAATTAAACATAAAAGTTAATATTCACCAATAACATATTTTTATCCAATTGAACCACATTTTACTTACTAATGACAACCATGTATGTCAGATTTTTGAAAATTGAAACACATAAGTGGTAATGTTTCATGTAAACGAAAAATCAGTTTATTAACTACCAGTTAGTGGTTTCACTATTCATAAAAATTGATGATTTTCAAAACAATGCCAAAATTTCACCCTTAGCTATAATTGATATTCCGAATTAAAAAATTATGTCTATTTTAAAAAATTACAAACATATATGTTTCACTAATTAATTTCATAATTAATTCCCGCTGTCACAACAAATAGCATGTTTTTGAGAAACAATATATATCAAAAGATTTATAATTGTTTATGTCCAATTTCAAAGTGAAATTAATTCTAATGACCAACATTTGATAAAATTGTAAATATTTGTTATAATTATACTTTAAAACCACTCAATAGTATAATTTATCACTATAAATTATTTTCATTAAAAAAGTTGTTCTTAAGTATTTTTCACTATTCATAAAAAAATTGGAAGTTCTCAGAAAAATACCAAAAATTCAACATAGGCTAATTTCGATATTACGAATCCCAAAACGAAGTCCATTTTGAAAGATAAAATTTATAAAATATAAAAAATTAGGTATTACTATTCATAATGGCTACTTTGATTAGTTGTGGTGTGTGTTTAGAACTCGAATTTGCATACAATGCAAGCTATTGCATTATTGAATGTGAAGCGTGTCGTGGAAGCTTGGGGTGTTACATTCTCCCCTCCTTCAATAAATTTCGACCTCACAATTTTAAATTTTTCTTTGAAAATAAAATGATGAAAATAAAAATACCTTTGTGGAAAACCCACATCAGAAATAAGGTTAATAAAAATATAACATTAAAAGAAATAAAGATAAGTACAAAGGTCACCCGAGATAGCCCATACTAGGATTCTATGAAAATATGGATATGGAAGAAAAACA
Source organism: Viscum album (assembly GCA_963277665.1). Lineage (NCBI taxonomy): Eukaryota > Viridiplantae > Streptophyta > Magnoliopsida > Santalales > Viscaceae > Viscum > Viscum album. The sequence continues at coordinate 474,245,917 of OY728147.1, read as the reverse complement.
AACCATCAAGGTCTGATAGGGAGTTGTAGAAAACTGTATTAGGAGAATGTTAACCACAAGAAAATCAAAAACTTGTGATTGGTTTAACAGTCATTGAATCCCCAGTTGGAAAAGTTTACCGGAAACATTTTTGTTTTAAGTTACCACTTATAAAGTTGAGGAATTTATTTAAGATATTTACTAAGAACATAAGGAAATTTACTTACTTGTCATGTAGACTTTCATTATTTAATAATTTTTTTCCAAAAACCCATCTTTCACTCTAAAAGGTAATAGAACACAAAAATATTATACTTATCATAATTTTATAAGGTTCAAAATATTACCACATAACATTTAGATTAGGAAAACTATTTCGTAATAACCCGGGACTTCCTGTAGGCTTGTGGTAGGTAATAAAGGCCCGTCACACTATGGTTGTGGGTTCGATTCCGGCAGCTTTGTCCGATGCGACGGGTTATCCCCCAACCTACAAGTTGTCCTTTTCCTAAAACTATAGTATTATAATATTTCAAAAATATTTTTCAGAAATTTTTTAACCTTAAACAATACTATCCAAGGTTCAACTTAATCCATTCCAACCTATATAGTAATCCAAAATACCTCTGTCCAAACTTTTTCTAAAAGGTCTTTAAATTCTAAAATCAATTGTATCATCAGATTCCTAAAACAAATTAAAGTTTTTCTTATTGTCACATACTAAAATATGATGACCTTAATCATATTAAAAACTTAATGAAAACAACAAGTACTATAGTACAATCCTTATATATCATATTATTCTTATAACCAGAATATAATCCATGATTCCAAAAACACAAATATATTAATTATTCAACATCATCTGTAGCAACAATATAAGATTTTCCTTGATCCCTTGGCATTTTCTAAGGTACGTTTCCTTGATTATTAGGACATTCATTTGCATAATTCCCCATTTCCCTACAATTTTTGCATTCGACATTGATAGCCTCTTTCTTTCCCTTACAATCACGAGCCTGGTGACCTTTTTCTCCACATTTATAACAAACTCCCATTCCGATGAGGCAAGCACCAGGGTGATTCTTCCCACAATTACCACATAATGGAAAATACTTCTTTCCCTTTTTCCGTCTCTTGTTCCACCATTCTCTTCTTCTCTTGCTTTACATTGTTGTCATAAGACATTGATAATTCCTTTTCTGTCTTGATTGCACAGGAGACAATATCTTCGTATGATGAGAAGGATTGTGATAATAATGCTCTATGGAGAAATGGTTTTAAACCATCAAAGAAATGATCAATCTTACTTCTTGGGTAACATATATAATCTGCAGCATGCCTCGCTAACCGTGTAAAGTTAGACTCATACTTTGCGACATTCTCATCCTACTTTTTCCTTAGACTCAGAAATTGCCTTTCCATATCTACTCTATGATCACGAGGAAAGTATTTTTCTTTGAAAATTTCCTTAAACTCCCTCCATTCCATATTTTATAATTCATCATCTTCCTTTTTGTTTTAAATCAGCGACCACCATTGATCGGCATCTCCAGTGAAGCGGTAGACTGCCATGACAACCTTCTCCCTTTCGCTACTCCCCAAGGCGTGGAATATTTTCTCTAAGGAGTTTATCCATTGATCATATATTAATGGATTTTTACCCCCATTAAATGTTGGCAGTTGTTACCTCATGAAGTATTCTAACATTGATCCTCCTCATTGCGGATCAGTGTGCTCCATACGAGTAAGGTTATTATTCATAACCTGGGTGAGTTGTCCCAGTATGGTAATAAGTTGATCAGCACCAGTTGTATCTCCAGACCCACAATAATTATCTGGAGTAGGAGGGAAATCCCTACACAGAGTGTGTGCATTGATACGGTTTCCATTCCTTCCACTCGGCACCATTTCTAAACAATGGCATAAACTAGATTAGTTTATGAATAAAAACACATAATTCCATACTTGTAAAATACATAACATAAATTTAACTATTTTTGGATATAATCCATAATCATAAAAAGAAATGTTTTCTTTGAGGATGTATAAACTCATAACCCTTCACAGTGGTTCGTAAGGAAAATGAGAATTATCCTAAGCATATCCCCCAGGAGTGTCGTAACCAATAGTGCAGAAAGGCCCATTGTCGTGCACCGGTTCCCATTCATGTCTAGCTCAATGCAGTGTTTTCAGGTTTTACCACTAGTTACATCTATGCCAGAGCTGCCTCTACCTGCTCGTAACCATACAGGGATGTATTGCTCGGAAAACTCACAAAATCTCTATAATACCAAAAATCTAGGATGTTCTTCTATACTAATCCTCAAAGTCTATATTCGGGCTATGTGCTCTAATCAGAGTTTATCTAAATCTAGTTTCCAAGGTTAGTACTAAACTGCCTCTGATACCAACTGTAACACCCCGACCCCATTTACCCAGAGTCGGTGCATTATTGCATAGCATTGGCATGATCACAAAAGATCAAGTCTCGAAAGACCGATTACCATAATAGCCTTAGAAACAATAGATACATTCATACGTCTTACATTACATCATAAAGTAATACAAAACTAAAAAATATTCTCTTCATATCCCATTATATTATCCCTGCAGGTCATTCATAATATACTTCTTCACATCCTGGAAAAATTAAAACATTGAAAGGGGTGAGCTGAGATTCTCAGTAAGGATAACAATATAGTGGAAGCTTTCATAAATAAGCATTAACATTTAAGGCAATGTATAACTAAAACAAAAGACTTTTAAACATGAACTTTAGCATGATATGGAAAAAGTAAAATGAAATAATTTCATTTACTTACTCACATGGATATTCTACTAGCCGAATAATCACATGATATATCAATAACCACTTTCATAATGATGGAATGCATAATTCCAGACTATCATAACCACGTATCCAAGGCCTCATGCCAAGACTACAAATAGGATTTTGTCAATTCCTTATGCCAAGACACTAGTTTGTCTCATGAGACCTACCGATGCATCAAGGAGCTATAACGAGCACCACCCGTCACTTATTAAGTCCAATGCATTCCTCATATGAACAGGTTTAAACATATCATAAACCATAACATAATTGTATCACATAAAACATGTAAAATGGAAACATAATATTTCCACACATCAATCACAATATATCAATACAACACATTGATATAATAAAAACTTTATCAAAACCATTTTCAATACCAAAATGAATGATAATTAAAACTTGGTATTTATTTTTCATTTTTTTTAAAAAACAATTTATGGCTTGTAGAGGAAACCGAAACTCAAATAATAGTCATCGCGGTGGAGAAGTTGTTGTCACCGCATACTTAAGAAAAAACATTGCTTTTTTCTTTTAGTAAAAATTCTTCGTAAGAAATATTCCTTTTGAATAAAAGTAAATCTCAAAGGGTTTTACACACAGTATAAAAGAAAGTAATTTATAGAAAAAATATGCCTCAATAAAAGGATATTGAGACGAAGTCCTTACAAAGATAATTTTTTTTAATAAAATAGATCCATTATGTTTATTCACTATATGTACACATAAATAATGTACAAATACAATATAGGACATAATAATATCATGACATAATTTGAAAGTAGGAGATTAACCCAAAGAATAAAAATTGGGTGAAGAAGTTCCCTTACCTCATGTCTGACTTGACTCGACCTTTCTTTAATCTCCTGAATAATAAACTAGAGTTAATATCTACTTTCATAAGAACCTTTTTCAAGTTAATTATCACTTTTATATCACTTATTACAATTTTATGAACATTATGTAATTATTAATGTTAATAACAGTCGTTTTGTCGATCTTTGGTACTTGAGTCAAAAATATATTTCTTATAATTACAAGTGGTTCATTTGGTGAAATATCCATTATATCCATAATTATATTCATGATTTAGATATCATATATAACATATATATCCAGTATATACATGCATTTATAATATTACATAACATTTAGAGGTAAGAAATGAAATTCACCATTCATGGCGATGGTAAGCCGTACGTACGCATGAACGCTAATATCATTTCTATTTCATATTTTATTGGAATGAAAGATAATTATATAAAGGTATAATATAATTACAGTATAATATAATGTATAATACCATTTACTCTATCCTTTATACATCCCACATATGGAATTAATTATTCAAATAACATTGAGGGGGCGGTAGTCTGCACTTCCTTAAATGAAAATATCGTGTTTACACATAATGGAAACCATAATTTTATGAAATAAATGAAAAATACAGAAGCTTAAGTAAAACATAAACATATTATATATCATATATAAATATAGTGACATCTTAATGGCCACCTATGAAGGTGTTATATGAGTGTTGAACAATCATCGTTTCGTGAGGCAGAAATTCTCCATCCTAGAAACAGTATGTTCTCTAACCATTAGATGTAGGTGTGTGTTAGTTTAGCTTGAATAATTCTTATAAAAACATACTAGTATATTTAGGATACTGTTTTTGTTACAAAAGAAATGGGTAAAAAGAGTTTAGGGTGTGGGAGACGCAAAATAAAACAAAATAACATAAGAGAAGACATTACCTTAAAATCAGGTAACTTTTTTTTGATTTGAGACAAAGGATTCCGTGGGAAGAATTCATCCCAAAGTGAAGCTTCTAGGAGTAAGAGAGGGAATTTGAGAGAGTATTTGGGCATAGGTTGGCCGAGCCAAAAGGCTTTATGGTGTGAATAAGGTGGTAGTTGTGGGGGCCTTTTATAAGAGGAGAGGAGGGGAACTCTTGGAAAGATTGAAATGTTACATTATTATGAAATGATTTTCGGATTTTAAAGGCCCCACAATGATATAATTCTAGGATAAGGTGATAAGGGATCTAAATATACTCATACAATATGTTTTTTACTAGTGTATTCCTTATATTTTAAATTATCAGTTCATTTTATTTAAATCATTAATTAATGAGATAAATCACTGCATCATCATGGTGTCATAAATAATTTACTTTATATAATGTATAAAAATTATTAAAAAAATTATCATGATGTAGGAAATCTTTTTATCTTTATATGGAATATTTATAGTCAAAAATATTACTTGTATAACCCCATATAAAAATTTTTGTAGTAAAACAACTCATGTTTGTGACATTTTTATTTTAACTTTAAGTAAAAAGTTATTAATGTCATTTTCCTTCCAAAGTGGCTCCATGGGGTCCCCATGTTGACCCATGGATTTTCATGGTCAGCCATGAAACATCTAATAGGGTTAGGAGAAGTTTAAAGGTATTTTCATATTTTTATAATATCATTTTTACCTTAAATTTCACTAATTACCTTTAATCGCGATTAATTAAACTTAAAAGTTACTATTCACCAAAAAATTATTTTTATCCAATTGAACCACATTTTACTTACTAATGAAAACCATGTATGTCAGATTATTTAAAATAAAAACACATAAGTGGTAATGTTTCATTTAAACGAAAAATCATTTTTTTAACTACCACTTAGTTGTTTCACTATTCATCATAAATTGAAGTTTTTCCGAACAATGCCAAAATTTCACCCTTAGCTATAATTGATATTCCGAATTCAAAAATGATGTCTATTTTACAAAATTCAAAAAATATAAGTTTCAATAATTAATTTCATAATTAATTCCCGCTGTCACAACAAAAAGCTTTTTTTTTGAGAAACAATATATATCGAAAGACTGACAATTGTTTATGCCCAATTTCAAAGTGAAATTAATTCTAATGACCACCATTTGATAAATTGGTAAAAATTTATTCTTATTGTACTTTAAAACCTCTCAATTGTATAATTTATCACTATAAATAATTTTGATTAAAAAAGTTGTTTTTAAGTATTTTTCACTATTCATAAAAAAAATTGGATGTTCTCAGAAAAATACCAAAAATTCAACATAGGATAATTTTGCTATTCCGAATCAAAAAACGAAGTCCATTTTGCAAGATAAAATTTATAAAATTTCAAAAATTAGGCATTACTATTCATAACGGTTACTTTGATTGGTTGTGGTGTGTGTTTAGAACTCGAAGTTGCGTACAATGCAAGCTATTGCATTATTTAATGAGAAGCATATCGTGGAAGCTTGGGGTGTAACATTCTTCCCTCCTTCAATAAATTGCAACCTCACAATATGAAATTTTTATTTGAAAATAAAATGTTGAAAATATAAAATACCTTTGTATAAAACCCACATCGGAAATAAGGTTAATAAAAATATAACTTTAAAAGAAATAATGATAAATACAAAGGTCAAGCGAGATAGCCCATACTAGGATACTATAAAAATATGTATATGGAAGAAAAACAACCCTTAATGGTCTGATGGAGAGTTGTAGAAAACAGGATTAGGAGAAAGTTAACCACAAGAAAATCACAAACTTGTGATTGGTTTAACAGTCATTGAATCCCCAGTTGGAAATGTTAACCGGCAACATTTTTTGTTTATGTTACCTTTTATAAGGTAGAGGAATTTATTTAAGAGATTTACTAAGAACATAATTAAATGTACTTACTTGTCATATAGAGTTTCATTCTTTAATAAATTATTACCACAAACCCATCTTTCACTCTAAAAGGTAATAGAACTCAAAAATATTATATTTATCCTAATTTTATAAGGTTCCAAATATTACCGCATACCATTTAGATTTGGATAACTATTTTTTAATAACCAGGGACTTCCTGTAGGCTAGTGGTAGGTAATAAAGGCTTGTCGCACTATGGATGTGGGTTTGATTCCTGCTGCTTTTTCGGACGCGACGGGTTATCCCCCAACCTACAAGTTGTCCTTTTCCTAAAACTATAGTATTATAATATTCAAAAAATAATCTTCAGAAATATTTTAACCTTAAACAATACTATCCAAGGTTCAACTTAATCCATTCCAACCTATATAGTTATTCAAAATACCTCTCTCCAAAATTTTTCTAAAAGGTCATTAAATTCTAAAATCAATTGTATCATCAGATTCCTAAAACAAAGTAACGATCCTCTTATTGTCACATACTAAAATATGATTACCTTCATCATACTAAAAACTTAATGAAAACAAAAAGTACTGCAGTACAATCCTTATATATCGCATTATTCTTAAAACTAGAATATAATCCTTGATTCCAAATACACAAATATATTAATTATTCAACTTCATCTGTACCAACAGCATAAGATTTTCCTTGATCCCTTGGCATTTTATACAGTATGTTTCCCCGATGCTTATGACATTCATTTGCATAATTCCCCATTTCCCTACAATTTTAGCATTAGACATTGATAGCCACATTCTTTCCCTTGTAATCACGAGCCTGGTGACCTTTTTCTCCTCATTTATAACAAACTCCCATTCCTTTTAGGCAATCGCCAGGGTGATTCTTCCCACATTAATCACATAATGGAAAATTCTTCTTTCCCTTTTTCCCTTTATCCGTCTCTTGTTCCACCGTTCTCTTCTTCTCTTGCTTTACTTTGTTGTCATAAGACGTAGAGAATTCATTTTATTTTTTGATTGCACAGGAGATAATATCTTCATACGATGAGAAGGATTTTGATAATAAAGCTCGACGGAGAAATGGTTTTAACCCATCAAAGAAACGATCAATCTTACTTCTTGGGTAACGTATATAATCTGCAACATGCCTCGCTAACCATGTAAAGTTAGACTCATACTTTGCGACATTTTCATCCTCCTTTTGCCACAGACTCAAAAATTGCCTTTCCATATCTGCTCTATGGTCACGAGAAAAGTATTTTTCAAAGAAAATTTCCTTAAACTCCCTATATTCCATATTTTATACTTCATCATATTACTTTGTGTTTTAAATAAGTGACCACCATTGATCGGCATCTCTAATGAGGCGGTTGACTGCCATGAAAACCTTCTCCCTTTCGCTACTCCCTAAGGCGTGGAATATTTTCTCTAAGTATATTATCCATTGCTCAGCTACTAATGGATTTGTACCCCCATTAAATGTGGGTGTTTTTTACCACATGAAGTGGTCTAAAATTGATCCTCAATGTTGCGGATCAGGGTACTCCATACGAGTAAGGTTATTATTCATAACATGAGTGAGTTGTCCCAGTATGGTAATAAGTTCATCATCATTAGTTGTATATCCAGATCCACTATAATTATCTGGAATAGGAGGGAAATCCCTACATGGAGTGTGTGCATTGATACGGTTTCCATTCCTTCCACTCGGCGCCATTTCTAAACAATGGCATAAACTAGATTAGTTTATGAATCAAAATACATAATTCCATTCTCGTAAAATACTTAACCTAAATTGAATTATTTATGGATATAATCCATAATCATAAAAAGAAATGTTTTCTTTGAGGAAGTATATACTCATAACCCTTCATAGTGGTTCGTAATGAAAACAAGAATTATCCTAAGCATATCCCCCAGGAGTGTCTTAACCAAGAGTGAAACAAGGCCCATTGTCGTGCACCAGTTCCCGTTCGTGTCTATCTCAAAGTAGTGTTTTCGGGTTTTACCTCTAGGTACATCTGTGCCAGAGCCTCCTCTACCTGCTCATATCGAGACAGGGATGTATTGGTCGGAAAACTCACAAAATCTCTATAATACCGAAAATCTAGGATGTTCATCTATACTAATCCTCAAAGTCTATCTTTGGGATATGTGCTCTAATCAGAGTTTATCTAAATCTAGTTTCCAAGGTTAGTACTAAACTGCCTCTGATACCAACTGTAACACCCCGACCCCAGTTACCCAGAGTCGGTGCATTATTGCGTAGCATTGGCATGATCACAAAAGATCAAGTCTCAAAAGACCGATTAGTTTAGTAGCCTTGGAAACACTAGATACATTAATAAGTCTTACATTACATCATAATGTAAAAAAATTACAAAATATTCACTACATATCCCCTTATATTATCCCTGTAGTTCATTCATAATATACTACTTCACATCCTGGAAAAATTAAAACATTGAAAGTGGTGAGCTCAGATTCTCAGTAAGAATAACAATGTAGTGAAAGCTTTCATAAATAAACATTAAAATTTAAGTCAATGTATAACTAAAAAAAATCCTTTTAAACTTGAACTTTAGCATAATATAGAAAAATTAAAATGAAATAATTCCATTTACTTACTCACATAGATATTCTACTAGTCGAATAATCACATGAAATGTCAATAACCACTTTCATAATGATGGAATGCACAATGCCAGACTATCATAACCATGTAGCCAAGGCCTCATGCCAAGACTACCAATAATATTTTGTCAAGGCCTCGTGCCAAGACACAAGTTTGTCTCATGACACCTACTGATGCATCGAGGAGATATAACGGGCTCCACCCATCACTTATTAAGTCCAATGCATTTCTCGTATGAACAGGTTTAAACATATCAGAAACCATAACATAATTGTATCACATAAAACATGCACAAAGGAAACATAAAATTTCCACACATCAATCACAATATATCAATACAAAACATTTATATAATAAAAACATTATCAAAACCATTTTCAATACCAAAATGAAAAAAAATTAAAACTTTGTATTAATTTTTCATATTTTTTAAAAAGTTATGGCTTGTAGAAGAATCCAAAACTCAAATAATAGTCACGGCGGCGGAGAAGTCGTTTTCACCGCATACGTAATAAAAACCATTCCTTTTGATGTTTAGTAAAAACGCTTCATATACAAATATTCTTTTTGAATAAAAGTAAATGTCAATGAGGTTTATACACAGTATAAAAGAAAGTTGTGTATAAAACAAAATATGCCTCAATAAAAGGAGATGAGATGAAGTCCTTACAAAGATAATTTTTTTAATAAAATAGATCCATTATGTGTACTCACTATATGTACACATAAATAATGTACAGATACAAGATATGACATAATAATATCATGAAATAATTTGAAAGTAGGAGATTAACCCAAAGAATAGAAATTAGGTTAAGATGTTCCCTTACCTCGTGTCCGACTTGACTCGACCATTCTTTAATCTCATGAATAATAAACTAGATTTAATATCAACTTTCTTAAGAACCCTTTTCAAGTTCATTATCCCTTTTATATCACTTATTACAATGTTATGAAAATTATGTAATTATTAATGTTAATAACAGTCGTTTTGTCATCTTTGGTACTTGAATGAAAAATATAATTCTTATAATTACAAGTTGTTCATTTGGTGAAATATCCATTATATCTAGAATTATATTCATGATGTAGATATCATATATTACATATATATCCAGTATATACATTAATTTATAATATTACATAACATTTAGAGCTATGAAATGAAATGCACCATTAATGGAGACGGTAAGCCATACGTAAGCATGAACGCTACTTTCATTTCTATTTCATATTTTAATGGAATGAAACATAATTATTTAAAGGTATAATATAATTCCAGTATAATATAATGTATAATACCATTTACTCTATCCTTTATACATCCCACATATGCTATTAACAATTCAAATCACTTTGAGGGGGCGGTAGTCCACACATCCTTAAATGAAAATATCGCGTTTACATATAATGGAAACCATATATAATGGTATTCAATAAATGAAAAATACAGAAGAATAAGTAAAAAATAAACATCAAATATATCATATATAAATATAGTGACATCTTAATGGCCACCTTTGAAGGTGTTATATGAGTATTGAACAATCATCGTTTCGTGAGGCTGAAATTCTCCATCCACAAAAATAGTATGTTCTTTAACCATTAGATGTAGGTGTGTGTTATGTGTAGCCCGAATAATTCATATAAAAACATACTAGTATATTTAGGATACTGTTTCTATTACAATAGAAATGTATAAATTGAGTTTAGGGGGTTGGAGAAGCAAAATAAAACAAAATAACATAAGAGAAAACATTAACTTAAAATCGGGTAGCTCTTTTTTGATTTGAGCCAAAGGATTCCTTGGGAAGAATTCTGCCCAAGGTGAGTCTTCTAGGAGTAAGAGAGGGATTCTTAGAGAGTATTTGGGTAGATGCTGGCTGAGCCAAAACGCTTTATGGTGTGAATAAGGTGGTAGTGGTGTGGGCATTTTAAATCGTTAATTAATGATGTAATCGCTACATCATCATGGTGTCATAAATAATATAATTTATTTAATGTCTAAAAATTATAAAAAATTTATCATGATGTAGGAAATCTTTTTTTATTTTTAATGAATATTTATAGTCAAAAATATGACTTGTATAACCCCATTTAAAAATTGTTTTAGTAAAACATTTCATGTTTGTGACATTTTTATTTTAAATTTAAATAAAACGTTATTTATGCTGTTTCCTTCCAATGTGGCTCCATGGGGTCCCAAAGTTGACCCATGGAATTTCTTGGTCGGACATGACACATCCAATAGGGGTAGAATAAGTTTAAAGGTATTTTCTTATTTTTATAATATCATTTTTACCATAAATTTCACTAATTACCTTTAATCATGATTAATTAAACTTAAAAGTTACTATTCACCAAAAAATTATTTTTATCCAATTGAACACATTTTACTTACAAATGAAAACCATGTATTTCGGATTTTTGAAAGTCAAAACATAGATGTGATACTATTTCATTTAAACGAAAAATTGGTTTTTTAACTACCACTTAGTGGTTTCACTATTCATCAAAAATTGAAGTTTTTCCGAACAATGCCAAAATTTCACCCTTAGCTATAATTGATATTCTGAATTCAAAAATTATGTCTATTTTACAAAATTCCAACATATAAAGTTTCATTAATTAATTTCATATTTAATTCTTCATGTCACAACAAATAGCGTGTTTTTGAGAAACAATATATATCAAAACATTGACAATTGTTTATGTCCAATTTCAAAGTAAAATTAATTCTAATGACCACCATTGGATAAAATGGTAAAAATTTATTATATTTATACATTAAAACCACTCAATAGTATAATTTATCACTATAAATTATTTTGATTAAAAAAGTTGTTTTTAAGTATTTTTCACTACTCTTAAAAAAATTGGAAGTTCTCAGAAAAATACCAAAAATTCAATATATTCTAATTTCGATATTCCAAATCCAAAAATGAATCCATTTTGAACGATAAAATTTATAAAATTTAAAAAATTAGGTATTACTATTCATAACGACTAATTTGATTGGTTGTGGTGTGTGTTCAGAACTCAAAGTTGCGTACAATGCAAGCTAATGCATTATTTAATGAGAAGCGTATCGTGGAATCTTAGGGTGTTACATTTTATGTGATTACCTTATGATACAGAAATTCCACCATGATATTCCATGCTAAATAATTTTGTTTTGAATAACAATTCCCATTTCATATCAATTGCTTTCACCTCTATTCATATACACTTTATTGAAATGGGACATACATGTATGTATTCCAAACTACTAATAATGGAATGATATGTGATAATTGATGAATCCATGTTTTGTAAACTATGTGGTACTCTTATGAATGATAATGTGAAGCAGGTGATGGTTGTGGCCAAAATTTAATCATGATTGAATGCATTTGGTAGCTTTTAGTCTCATGATAAATATTGTTCGTAAGGGATTAAACATAATTACATTATAATACTCTTTCCATAATGATATCTTGTTAGTTATCCTTTTCTTATTTTTATGATGTAGTGTTTTGTGTTGTTTCCACAATTACTATGATTCTATGATGCTATCATGAAATATCAAGTCTCGTTGTTTAGGATTATGATTCATACTTGTTTACTCCAACATTGAAATGCCAGTTTTCTAACTTGTACAATTCTATTCATATTATTATATTTGTATTCCCTAACTGAGCTTTATATCTCAACCCATACTTTTTTATATCCCCATGTTATTACATGCAGTCTTATGTGCGAGCATGTTAAGAATGTTTTCAATAAATATGTTGTTTTTATTATTTTAAATATTTATGTATTGTACCTTATTCCAAAATACCCTATACTTATCAATCATAGGGGTTGAATTAGGAGTAACCATATATAATAAATCAATTATTGTTATGGAATAAAGAAAAGGGTGTTATAACATCATACCCATACCATAGTAAATCATATGAACTTTTATGTCCACTAAAAAGGGTGACCAATGAAACAACATGAGGACTCTATCATTCATCTCTATCGAGATGAAAAATCTCCCATAGAACACAGTCCCGTATTGATCATCCTCCAACCATCTTTTCAATGATTCACATTTTCCAACTCCAAAGCAAGATACATCTACCTTATGTCCCCATAATAATTCTCCTATAGTTATTTTACAATATAAGAATATTCAAAAATCAGAAATGATAGAAATATACCATAAATTGTTATTGAATATAGATTAATGGGTAATAACTCCATGATAATCCTCCAATAATCTATAAAAAATTTAAAAAAAATTATCCATGAATTTATGCTCATTGAATAAACCCCAAAATTCAATCTTTCAATGTTGTTTGAGATATCAAATTTATAGTCTTGAATAAACAACATCCACATCCATTTTCATGGATTCATATCATGTTTAGGGAAAATTTACCTCATGCTCTTATGATAAATAAATACCAAAAATAATTATATGAGTTGTTAATGTCTCTAAATCATTATTTAAAATTTAATTACATCACACTACATACGATGGGTAGCATCATTAAAATCATAGGGAAATAATTTCATATACTTATAATAGATCAATATAGTCCATTTCCCCATGATGCATCCTAATATCAAAAAAAATGAATCAAAAATTAAAAAAAGATCACCCATTTATCTTGAATCCAAAGAACTAGAGTACTGATCAACATTAACTTTAGATATGAAAATGCAACTTGAAACTAATCAAAGCAGATTTTATGCATTCATTTTATAGTAACAATTATCAATGGGGACTTAATTGATGAGAAAGTAGTGACAACATTTTTGTAGCATCATATGAGACCGTAAAAACTGTGAACCACTCTCAAATTCATGGTTTCTTCATAGGAAACAACATATTATATATTATATGGTTCTATGACCATACCCCACACGAAAAATACATTATTATGTATGGTAAGTTCCTATATCAAAATTTTTTTCAATATTTTCATAGGGATAATGTAATTAAAGGACCTAAAAAACACCTCTCCTGTTACTAACATTCTCTTCCTCCATATTCGAGTAGATCAATATTTTTCTAAGGAAAAAACAAAGAACTATCCATAGGATTCATGGATCACTATCTTTAGAATTCCAATAAAAATCAATTATTTATTTAGGACATTGTATTTAATGACAATTAAATTGATTCTCCCATAAAAACTCTAAGAGGCACAAACACGAATATAATCCTCCTCTTTATATATATAGTGATATATGGACTGTATTTAAATATTAGAAAATCAACTAGATTCTCTAAAATAATAATAAATTTATGAAATATGATGACTATAATAGTGATTCTTGTACATCATCGGACTTAAGAAATTGATATTCAATACATAGAATTGGTCTATCATCCTACTAATTTAATATAATAGTGTCACATCACTTATAGTCACACTAGGTTGGAGGAACCAATTTCCCATCAGGTCATCTATCTAAATAATAATATCAAAGAACTCAATGGGTTTCAGCTGATAAAAATATATGCAGATCCAAGAGAAAACTATATGAATCACATAACCAAACCTGATTTCATGTAGAAGGGGTATTTTTTCCACATCTATGATGAAAATATATAAAATTCATCAATACTATGGTATTATCTGAGGTCCAAACTCTATTTAACATCATTGAACACTCTAAAATCATGGGGAAATATAACATCCCAGGTAAACAAAGAAAATGATATTCATTATATTTATTAATATTTTTGAATTAAATATTAATTCTACTTTAAGTGGGATTCTATGTTCAACGGCATACCTGATACACAACAATGGGATTCTTTGAAATCTTACACTGTGTGCTAATAATACAATATTATTATTTTAAATTGAAATTAACTCATAGCCATTATATTGGCAGGAATGAACAAAAATAACTACAATATGATTATATATAAGTTTCTTAAATGTATTTATTTTTATCCAATAGAATTTATCGGATTAAAATGTGAATGACTCTAATTTTATGCATAATTTGGATTAAAAGGTCGATTTACCACCTTTTAATGGTGAACCCACATGAAATATAGTTTTGGTCACTTAAATACAATCGATTTGTCCAAAAAAACCCTTCTCTAGAATTGGGACATTAAAATTTACTTTGTTTATTTTTTTGGATTTTTCCCGATAAAGTTCATTTTTTAATGAATTTTGAAAAATATTGTATTTTAAATCAGAACTGCGTTTTAATCAAATTTATGTATATAGATATATTATATTTTTAGTTAGTTTTAACATTTAATTAGAATATAATTTTACCATTTAATCCAATGATGGCCATTGGAATTCATTTCACTTTGAATTTAGACACAAACAAGTGTCAATCCTTTAATAGTTATTGTTTCTTAAAAACACAGTATTTGTTTTAACAACAGGAATTAATTATAAAATAAATTAATACAAAATCTATTTTTTTAATATGGTAAAATAGACAACATTTATTAATTCGGAGTATCAAATTTATCTTAGGGTGAATTTTTATTATTTTTCTGAAAAAAATCAATTTTTCATGAATAGTGAAACCACTTAGTAGTAGTTAAAATAACTGACTTTTTCACTTAAATGAAATTTTACCATTTCTGTGAATTGAATTTTAAAAATATGACATACATGGTTGTTATTAGTTATTAAACTATGGTTCAATAAGATGAAAATAATTTTTGGTGAATAGTAACATTTGACTTTTTTTTACCGCAGTTAAAGGTAAATAAGAATATTCAAGGTAAAAATGAGTTTATAATTATTCAAAATTACTATAACACTTTTCTTAACCATATTAGATTATCGATGGAAAACCATGGGAATACTTTGGTTGATTTTGGGACTCCATGGAGTCACTTATTAATGATAAAGACACTTTAGATAAATTTATTTAATGTAACGGCCAAAATAAAAAAAATCTTTTAGTAAATTAATTTTTATAAAATATTATATAAGTAATAGTGATGACTATAAATAATCATTGGAAAGATAACTATATTTCTTACATCAGGATAGTTTTTTATAATTTTTATAAATTGAATAATTTAAATTAATTATGACACAATAATTATGTTGTGTTTACCTTATTAACAAATCATATAAATAAATAAAATTATAAATATTAAAATAACAACCAAAACGTTTCCAATTATTATTGGATAATTTTATTTCAACCATGTCTAATATTATCTACAACTCTAATGATTTTGGATCTTATTAAATTGAATATCATTAATTAATAAAATAATATTTTCACAATTTCCTAAAGAGCCTCTCCTCCCCCTTATAAAAGGAGACCTTTTCTAACCAATTCCTCACACCTCTCAACCCATTTGTATCATCCAAAATCTACGAAATTATGCTACCAATATCTCTATCTTCCTCCTAGAAGAATTACATTAGATAGAGAGCACATCAACAAACCATTTTTGTTCAATCCTTAGGGAGTTACCCAAATTAAAGGTAATGGTTTCTCTTAACTTCTTTTCTTTAATTTTACATCTCCAACCACTAAACTCTTTTATTACTTTATTTTATAACAAATATTGTATCCTAAATATACTATGATGTTGTTATTAAAATTATTCTAACTACACATACACACACCTCCATCTAATGGGCGAAGAATATAATGTTTCGATCGATGGAAAACTAACGCCACACAAAACAATGATTGTTCAATTACCCATACTGTCTATCATGGTGGCCATTATGATAGAAATGTATTTATATATGATATATATTAGGTTTATACTTTATTTATGAATATTTATTTTTCATATATATCATACCTTAATGTTTTCCATTATGGGTAAACGCGATAATTTCGTTCGAGGAAGTTCAGACTACAGCCCCCTCAAAGTAATATGACTCGTTAATGGATTATGTGGGATGTATAACGGAAGTATTTAATGATATTATATATGATATTATACTGGAATTATAATATTAATATGTATCATTATGTTTTAATTCCATTAATATAAGAAATAAAAATGAAAGTAGCGTCCATGCATTCGTACGACTTAACGTCTCTATGAACGGTGCATTTCATTTGTTACTTCCAAATGATATGTAATGTTCTAAATATATTTATTCACTATATATATATGATATATATGATATAAAAATAATTATTATCATTTTGGATATAACAGACTATTGACAACATTGTCAACATGTGAATATAATGTGTTCATCTTTGACTCATGTACCATATATCGACCAAACGTATATTATTAAATTAAATGATTAATTAATGTTTATAACTTGTAAATAAGTGATATAAATGGAATACTAAACATGAAAAAGGATCTTAAAAAATTATTAATTATCTTTAGTTTATTATTCAATAGATTATTGAAAGAACGGGTCAAGTCGGACAATGAGGTAAGGGATTTCTCATCTCACCATTAATTCTGTGGTATTTCCATTGTTCGCCACTTATTTATTACTGGAGTTGTATTATGTATTATTTTATGATATATATTATCATGATTATATTTATATTTATAGTATTTTGTGATTAATTTTACGTTTATTAATTTTTTGGTCATACGAGTCGATTGATTAGAACGATGTAATGGTTTTTCATCTCACTTTTTATTCCCCTGAGATTCATGCTATATTTTCCAATATTTATTTTTTAATATAAATTAATTTATGGTTAATTTCATATTCATTTTATTATCCTTATTTCATGTGGTGTATGTATCGTACGTTAACCAATCCGTAAGGGAACCTTTCAAACTCTTTTTTTAAAGACTTCTTTTTGTTATGTCTTTTAATTTTCATCTTATTATATTGGGATATTTTCTTCTACATCATTATTTTTCTAAATTTTATGACCAAGTGATGAGATAATATTTTTACTCTCACAAATCATTTTATTAATTTTAATGTAATGTCATTTGGCTGTCAAATATTTGCAATGGAACTTCTTAACCCAATTTCAATTCTTTGGGTTAAACTTATACTTTTGGAATATATCTTCCTATGAATATGTGTGAATGGCCTTTTATTGTTTTAAACATAATATCAACTTATATTGTGTGTATTTTTATTTTTCACACATAATTATGTAATCGATTGATCCTTAATCAAAGGATACATTTTTTATAAGGGATTTATCACAATTTACATTCCATTGAGACTTCATTGTTGTTATGTGCCAATTCACATTGATATGTTGTATATACTGTCCTTAGGAACATTATATCATGATTAAATTTATTCTCATGATATTATAAAGTTATGATTAAAATTCATTCTTCAATTATTGGTATTTAATCTTCTCTCATTTTTTTAAAAACTCTTTGACTAAAATATTTTTTTAATGGTTTTAAATATTTTTTCTTCTAAGTATTTATCATTAATGTCAATATTTTAAAAATGGTTTTTAGGATTTATAAGGACATTAATTTCTTAAAATTCTTATTACATTAAAAGCTTCAAATTAGAATTGGACACTTTGATTCAAAAATAACTTTTTAAATTGTGTTTGAAAATGAATTTATTATGTCAATATCATGAAATTTTTCTTATGACTTCAAATGAAATGTTATTAGTGAAATTTTTATATTTGCAATATTTTATGTGTAATGATGGTACATGGACATTTTATAGTTGGTTATGTGATAAAACAAATGACGGGAGGTGTCATGATGAACCAGGATGGGTGGTCACATTATAACCTCCAATGCATTGGGTATGGAATTCAGCCATATGGCTATTCCATTTAGTGATTTGTGTGGGAGTCAATGGTATTGTTATTCCATTTATTTATTTTTATGTCCCAAGTTACCTTTATATTTATGTGATCTTTATAAGTGTATTTTGGTAATATTTTGGTCACAAAATGTTAAGTATTGATCTTTTGTTCAATGATGTGTATTTAATACTTCTTAAAGGTGAAAAGTTTTACTAATGATAATGTATTAGTGGTTTACATGTACTTCTTAAAAACTAATAGTTTTCTTTCTTTGTGTATCCTTTACTAAGATTTTTATGCGCATCCCATGTTATGAAATTTTATCCACATGACATAAATAAGAATAGAGACAAGGATGATATCAAGGAAAATTTATGCTATATTAAACATGGAACTAGACATGACTCTTTTTTTAAGGGTTTTCTGTTTTGTGAATAAAATGGAAACTGAGTAGAAGTATCTACAGTGTCATTTTTGAAAAGAAATGTAATAGTTATGAACAAATTTTCTAAAACTCTAAACCTGAAATGATTCTTAATTTGAATTATTCAGTTAATTCATGATTATTTAATGTTTATGGTCGGGTCCTTGTAGCTGGTATGAGAGGTCAGTTTAGATAACTTTAGAGGTTAGGGTGTTCTTTAAGCATAAGTGACATTACCATAATGGTTGGGATTTTAGAAAGAGACGAAGTAATGTTAGATAAAGTAAATGAGTTCTAGATAACATTAATAAGTATATCATAGTATTTACCCTCCTCTTATGATATTATAGGATGATTTTACTCATATGGTCACACTGAGATTTTTGTTTTTAGTAAATGGTTGGATCTAGCAGGAATCAAAGTAACAGTGGAAGAGAAGAAAACTGTGACAGTTTTATGAATGAGAAATTGAAAGAAATGTGAGCTATAATGAGGACTACTGTGGTTCTTCTAAACCAAAAATCTAAAGTCATAACTAACCGCCTAAACCTTGGTGATTTTTATAAGGAATACAATATATGAGAAATAAATCCCTATAGATGTTCATGTAATAATCATAAAGGTATGTTTGTTCAAAAATCTATTTGTCATGTATGTGGAAATAAACAACTTGGAAAATGCTTTAAAAGTACGAGAAGATGCTATAGATGTGGGAATGAGGGTCTTAAAGCAAGAACATTCCATAGAAAAAGGAAGCATCTAATTGACTCTGAGAAAGGGAAAGAGGTTCTTTCTGAGGGATCAATTGAATGTTTTAAATGTGGTGTGCATGGTCATTATACAAAGTGATGTCCTTCGAAGATGTTTCGAGAATGGGATCACTAGGATTCCTACAAATATATGTTTACCTATAGATATTTCCATTCCAATTGAGGTTGAATAAACCTATAATGACCAATTAAAGGTATAAATTATTTCATAACATATGGTTTGACATTATTGAATTTTAGGATATGATTCATGATTTTATATTTAGGAAAGAATTATTTAGAATAAGATGGAAAGGAATTGTTAATAGATCATGAAGAATGTTTAATGAGTAACAAGTGAACATATAATGGATTCAAGTGTTATGGTATATTTTAAGATGATGAAATATATAAAATTATTAAGGATCTTTTGATTATTGGATTATATTGGATGACTATTTATAGTGTGTGTAACCCTAATGATTGATATATGAAAATGTTATTCAATGACATATTATCTTTACTTTTTATGAGAAATGGCGGAATTTTATTTTGGGGGAATATAGGTTTTTATTACGGACATATGGTGATTTGGTTTTTTAAGGAAATGATTAACCTATCATAGAGAATATGTGACTTGGATAATTACACATCAGTATGAGAATTTAAGATTTGTAGATTTTTATTTGGAGGTAAATGTTAAGATTTACAATGGAAGACTCTATGACTAAATCCTTTTGAGTTTTGGGATACAACCTTAGATTGGGTTTTTTTGAATAATTTTATGGAAAATGGTATATTTATTGGCCTTTATGGAACATTGGGTATTTTTTATTGAATTTTGGATATTAAGTTTAATATTTCTTTTTTATAATGGATTATTTTTTTAGGGACTATATGATCTCGTACTAACTATTTTTTGTTTTGATTTATGTCTAAAGGCATGGGAGATATATATTTGTTTGTGGATTATGTGATTATTTAGAAGTTTATTGTTGTGATTTTTGTGTGACAAAGTAAGTTTGAATACTCATCGTTGGGAGAAAAGATGCGTTTTGGTAGAAATTTTGTACAGGATGAAAGTCCACATGACATGTAAGTGTGTTTCCATATGATTTTAGTTATTTTTAGAAATAAATTCCTCAACTTTCTGAAAATTACGTTAATACAAAAACATTTTATATTAAATTTTCCTACTAGGGAATCAATGATCGTTTAAACCATTAGATGATTGTGATTTTCTGGTGGTTAACTTTCTCCTAGTAATGTTTTCTATCACTCTACATTAGAACTTGAAAATTTGTTATTTCATCCATATCCATGTTTTACTACATGGAATCTTAGTATGGATTATCTCATGTGACCTTTGTACTTATCTTTCTTTCTTTTAGTGTGATTGTTGTGCTGACTCTTTTTTGATGTGGGACTTTTAATGAAGCTTCGAAGCACTATTTTAAAATTGTGAGGATGCAATTCCAAAAAGTGGGAAGGATGTAAAATCCCAGGTAATAAAGAACATGAAAATTTTCATATTTATTAATAATTTTGAATTAAATATTAATTCTTCATTAAAGGGGATTCTATGTTAAATGGTGTACCTGATACATAACAATTAAATTCTTTGAAATCTTACATTGCTCGCTAATAATACAATTTTGATATTTTAAATGGAAATTACCTCCTAGATATTGTATTTGTTGGAATGAAAAAAACTAACTACAATATGATTATACATGTTTGATAAATGTACTTACTTTTATCCAATAAATGTTATAGGCTTAAAATGTGGATGAATCTAATTTTAAGCATAATTTACATTAAAAGGTCGATTTATGGACTTTTAATGGAAGACCCTCCTTAAATATAGTTTTTTTCACATTAATACATATTATTAGGCCAAAAAAATCATTCTCTAGAATGGGGATATCAAAATTTACTACGTGTAATTTTTTGGAATATTTCCGAAAAGGATCATTTTTTAATGAATAATGAAAAATTTTGTATCTTAATACAAAACTACGTTTTAATCTAATTTATTTATATGGATCAATTATATTTTTAGTTGGTTTTAAAGTTTAATTAGAATCTATATTTACCATTTAATCAAACATTGGTCATTGTAATTAATTTCACTTTGAATTTGAAAATAATAAGTGTCAATCCTTTGATACTTATTGTTTCTTAAAACATGATATTTGTTTTAACAAGGGTAATTAATTATGAAATTATTTAATAAAAATTCTATGTTTTGAATTTGGTTAAATAGATATCATCTTTATATTATAAATATAAAATATATCTCTTGGTGAATTTTTGGTATTTTTATGAAAAACATCAATTTTTTTGAATAGTGAAACCACATAATAGTAGTTACAAAAATTAAATTTTAACATTAATGAAATTTTACCATTTCTATGAATTGAATATCGGAAATATGACATATATTTTTGTTATAAGTATGTAAAATGTGGTTCAATAAGATGAAAATAATTTTTCATGAATAGTAACATTTGACTTTTAATTACTACGGTTAAAGGCAAACACGGTAATTGAGGACAAAAAAGATATTATAATTATTCAAAATTAATATTAAACTTGTCCTATTCCTATTTAATGAGTCATGGACGACTATGGGAATCCATGGGTCGATTTTTGAACTCCATAGAGTCACTTAGGAATGATAATGACACTTTAGATGAATTACTTTAATGTAAAGGCCAAAATGACAAACAAAACTGTTTTAGTAAATTAATTTTTATATAGTGTAATGTAATTAATATTATTGACTAATAATATTCATTGGAAAGATAAAAAGGTTAACTACATCACGGTACTTAATTTATAATTTTTTTACATCTAATAAATGAAGTTATCTTTGATACAATAATGATGTAGTGTTTACCACATTGATAAAACATATAAATAAATAAGCATTAAAATATTAAAATAACATTCAGATCCTGTACAATTCTTATTGGATGATTTTATTTCTACCATGAGTCATCTTATTTTCTACTCTAATAATTTTTTTCATTTAGAGACCGAGTATCATTATATAATAAAATAATATTTTCACAGTTTCTTAAAGATCCCATCCTCCCCCTTATAAAAGGAAACCATTTCTATACAATTCCTCACAACACTCAAGCCTTTAGGCTCATCCAAACACTGCCCAGTTAAGCTTAATACATCCCTCAATTCATCTTAGAAGCCAAACGTTAGCAATAAGGCACTTCAAAAACCCATTTTGGTTCAAACAAAAGGGAGTTACCCAAATTAAAGGTAATGGTTTCTTTTAACTTCTTTTATTTTATTTACTTCTCAAACCCCTAAACACTTTTTATTAACTTATATTTTAACAACAAAAGTATCATTAATTAAATAGGATGTTGTTATGAGAATGATTCCAACTACAATTACACACAACTCCATCTAATGGGTGATGAACATAATGTTTCTGTGGATGGAAAACTAACGCCTTATGAAACGATGATTGCTCAATTACCTTATATTTCATCGAATGGTGGCCATTATGATGGAAATGTATTTATATATTATATATAATATGTTTATGTTTCCATTTTTCATATTTAATTTACACTTATATAATACCATTGTGGTTTCTATTATGAGTAAGCATGATAATTTTATTTTAGGAATTGTGGACTACCACCCCCTCAAATTGATATGTCTCGTTAATGCATTATGTGGGATGTATAAAGGATGGATTTAATGATATTATATATGATATTATAATGGATGTATAACATATCTATGTATAATTATGTTTTAATTACATTAAAATAAAAAATAGAAATGAATGTAGCGTTAATGCATACGTAAAGCTTACCGTCTCCTTGAACAATGAATTTCATTTCTTACCCCCAAATGATATGTACTATTATATATATATATATACTATATATATAAATTATATATATTATATCTATATAATTAAAATCATTCGGTATATAATTGACTATTGACAACATGGACAACTTGTAAGTATAAGGTGTTCATCTTTGACTCAATTACCAAATATCGACAAAACGAACATTATTAACTTAAAGGATTAAATAATGTTTATAACATGGTAATAAGTTTTATAAATTGACTAATAATCTTTAAAAAAGTTCATAACCAAGTATACGTTAACAATAGTTTATTATTCAGGGGATTAAATAAAGAACGGGTCAAGTCGGACAACAAGGTAATGGATTTATCATCTCACATTTAATTCCGTGAGATTTCCATTGTTCACCACTTATTTAAATCATGTGGTGTATTATTTACTGATGTTTGAAATAAATTATAATTATTATATTTATATTCATGGTATTATGTGATTCATTTAATGGTTATTATATTTTGGGACATATGACTCGATTTATTAGAACGAAGTAAGTGTTTTTTTCTCACTTTTTATTCTTGTGAGATTCATGTTATAATTTTCACTATTAATTATTGTGTGGTGTATGTACTACCCATGATTGCACTAATTGTGTAATATAGTATCATTTATTTGTATTTACTTCATCATTTTATGATCTTTCTTTCATGCGGCGTATGTCTCATATGTTACCCAATCGGTAAGGGAACCTTTCAACCTCATTTTTTAAAGTCTTCTTTTTGTTATGTCTTTTATTTTACATCTTATTATGTTGGGATATGTTCTTGTATATCCTTATTGATGTAAATTTTATTTCCATGTGATGAGATACCATTTTTTCTCTCACCAACTCATTTTCTGAATTTTAATGTAATGTCGTTAGGCTGACGAATTTTATCAAGGGAACTTCTTATCCAAATTTCAATTCGTTGGGTTAAACATGTACTTCTTGAATATATCATCCTATGAATATGTGAGAATGAAATCTGATTTTTTTAAACATAATATAAACATATATTGGTTGTATTCTTATTTTTTACACTTAATTATGTAATTTATTTATCCTTAATCAAAGGATATATTCGTTATAATAGATTTCATCTCAATTTACATTCCATTGAGACTTCATTGTTGTTATGTGACAATTCACATTGATATGTTGTATATACTGTACTTTGGAATATTATATCATGAATAACTTTATTGTAATGATAATATAATGTTATTATTGAATGCTATTCCTCAATTATTGGTATTCAAGGTTCTCTCATTTTTTTTGAAAACACATCAACTAAAATATTGTTTTAACAATTTTAGAGATATACTCTTCTAAATATTTCTCATTATTATATTAAAAATGGTTTTTAGTATTTATATGGACATTAATGTTTTATAATGATAATACCATTAAAATATTAAAATTATTATGGGCCACTTTTATTCAAAAATCTCTTTTGAAATTATTTTTGAAAATGAATTGATTATTTCAATATCGTGAAATTATTTTTTAGGATTGAAAATGAAATGTTATGAGTTAAATGTTTATATATGAAGCATTTTCTGTGTAATGATGGTAGTTGGAAATTTTATAGGTGGTTATGTGATAAAAAAAATGATGGTTGGTGTCATGATAAACCAGGATATGTGGTTGCGTTATAACCTTCAATGCATCTGGAATGGAAGTAGTCCATATAGCTATTCAATTTTGTAATATGTGTGGAAGTCGACCATATGGTTATTCCATTTAAGTATGTTATGTCCCACGTTATCTTTATATGTTATGTGTTCTTTATATGGATTTTATGCTATTTTTATGGATACAATAATGTAAGTATTGATCTTTTATTCAATGATGAGTATTACTACTTCTTAATGGTGAAAATTTTTACTTATAATAAAGTAATAGTGGTTTAATTGTTGTTTTGAAAAAATAACAGTTTTCCTTCTTTGTGTATCACGTGCTGAACTTTTTATGCTCATCCCATGTTTTGAAATGTTTTTCGCAGTACTTAACGAAGAATAAGGTAAAGGAGGGGATCAAGGAAAAGTCAAGCAATCTTAATCATGGAACTAGACATGACTCTCTTTTTAAGAGTTTTTCTTTTCTGGAAAAATTGAAACTCAGTAGAAGTTTCTACTTTTTATTTTTTGGAAATAAATTTAATATTTATGACCTAATTCACTAAAACACTAAACCTGAAAATACCTCAATTTGAATAATTCGTTTAATTCAATATTATGTAATGTTTAAAGTTAGGTTCGTACAAGAAATGGGGAACCACACATCTATATCACTTAATACAACTTCATAATCAAATAAAAACTTCACAGTAACCTTTAGAATCTAAGAATATGACCTTCACATCGAATTATTCCATAGAAACATGTATGTAGTAAAAAAAATCGATATTGAGGAGGGAATTGTATGATTGTGGGTTAGAAAAAAGATTTCCCCTCAGACCAATGAAACCTATATTATAGCTACATCATTAGAATATATCAAAAAAGATGGAATGTAACTAAATTAAAGTAGATAACACTTGGAGAATGGGAGCTTCTCGAGGTCAAGTCCCACAAAAAGGATTTTGGGTGTTGAAACAAAGGTATTCATGGATAATTAATCAACGGATTCCCAAATAAGGGTAGATGAAAGTAAAAGCATACCAGATATAGTCTATAAGACCAATGGTACTGGAAAATAAATATTACAAAGAAATCCATATCTAACCTCCAAACCTCACTAATAATGACCTCCTCCATTGACATATATAGGGGAAAGTCCCTAAATATAAGAAAAAACATAAGGCCATAAAATAATTTTTGAATATTTGTGTAATTTTATATAATTACTACCTAGTGTTCTAAAATATTCTTACTATTGGTTCCTATTGAGGATGATGTTGAAACATAACACCACCACATTACTATGATAAGATAACCATTGTGGACAAATGATGAAGATGACCAAGAAACCAACATAAATTAAAATCTCATCTATATAATGTTAGAAATTAATGCAAAAATCTAGCCCATGATGGATGACAAATAAGATGTCATTGTCAAAGCCCTAATAGGCAGGACCTCAAAGGCACTAGTGCCAAATATATACTTCTGAAACAAATACCTCGTATAAAAAGGTTAGTTTACCTCTCATGGTAACCCTCTTCATGATTTATTATGTTCATTATCCAATTTCATTTTGTGTACATCCAAATTGATTGGAAATGTTAAAAGAGTAATTTTACACATGATATATTGTTGAAGTGTATACTTCAAACACCATGAATTATATTCATCATCATGAAAATGATATTGGTGAAATTTAAAATATATAATAAATTGATATGAAGATCTAAATAGTAATACCCAAATGTTGATTTAAAAGAATCTCATTCCTTTTTACTACGTTTATGGTCCACAATAGGAACTCCACTTGTTACACATTATATAATTATTCCCCAAAAATACATAACTCCTTCTGATAACATTGATTACATTTCCACCATGGGAGAGGTAAACCCCTCATTAAAATAATTGTCTATATTTTCCTCGTACTATTTCTGGGACAGAATCAAACTAATTTTGATCTTGATAACCTCAATAAAAACATAATATTTAAGTAAATTATTCTACCCAAAAACCTCACAAAATAATTATACGAAATTAAAAGAAACTTTTTCCTCCATATATGATCCTCCGAAACATTGTGAATCCTTTGGTAGTAATTTTGTTCAATGTATTGATCATATAAAACTCAAACCATAGATTGAGAAACATTGGATAAATAAGAAAATTTAAAAAATTATTACCCAATCCGAATAGTATGAGATTCTATTATGGTGATTCAAATTATTCAATTTTTAGCACCCCAAAATCATCAAATATATATTAGAACACAACAAATCATGTCTCCTTTACCTCTAAAAGGTCAATAAATTCATACAAGTACTTATTAACTATTACATTCAGTAGTATTGATATCCCTATAATGAATCATGTGGGCCCCCAATTACCATGATCTATCTAGTATCTCAAGCCTTTTCCATAAACCATTATCAAATAGAATAGTTTCTTTATTAAACCATGATGAACTAAAATATCCTAACTCTTAAATTCATCAAATATTTTTAAATAAAAATATAATACCACTATTTCACGACCCCATCCCACTTGAGGTATATCTCTTCTACCAATCATGATGAAGGTGTGGTAAAAACAACTGAGTACCTACATTAGTAGGTATCGAGATTGTGACTAAAAATGAAATTAATAAAAAATCACACGAAAAAATTATTAGCATATATAGATAATGTAATATGAAGATATGTTATTCCAATAACCCTGAAAATACATAACATAGATAAAAGGGAATCAAGTATAATCCCACAAAGAATTTATTATGTAAATAAATAAAAGAAGACTTTAAATTAATACCCCAAATAAATCATATTGTATAACTATGAGAAAAAATCCAATGTCGTTGAAATTAATGTCTAGCATGGTCCCTGAATACCCCAAGAAAACCTAAAAAATTTCTATAAATAGACTGAAAATATCATGTTTAATCCATACGGTAATATATAAGTACACTCATGCCCATGATAAAGGATTATTCTAAACCACTAGTGAGAAAAACTAGTCAACATGAACATTAATGCCATATCTAAAAAATATCATATGCTTCATATAACACTCACTAAATAAAGAATCTATGTATAATATTATAATAAGAAACATGTTGATAACGAGTACTATTAAACATTTTTCAATTATTTCCACTCTCTATCCCCAACACCAAATATCCTAGTGCTCCCATAACATCTGTAGAATCCATCCTAAATACTCATGAGAAACATTATCATAATAAAAACCTAAGATAAAATGGTCATCAAATCATTCAATGAGACACCTAGGGAACCAAATTTTCTAATAACCACTTAAATATATTGGTATCCTATGATTCATTAACATGAATGGAATAAAATTCCTAACCACATTCGACCATGAATGCCACCAAACTATTAACCACCTCATCAATCATTGTAACATAACCATAGGTTGACAATATCAATAAAATATCAAAAAAATTCAAAAATAAATAGCCAAAAAATTTCATTATAGATATGAGGTTCTCACCATGGCCATAGTGCATATAGAAATCTGAATAAAAATACTCTATATAATTTTCACCCACACAAGACCAACATATTCGTTTAAAAGAATATAAATGTGAAAAATAAAAAAACTACAAAGGCCTCCCATTATTCTCTATTTTCATTTCTACCTCTAAATTCAATACATCACATAATAATGATATAACAAAAATACACGTCACTTAATTAAATTCATGATAATCCATATCAGACTTTTAAAATTACAAAAACATCAATTTACCATGCCCATTAATTTTATATTCAACAATAACCACATTAGCCAGACATCCAAGACTACATCAAGGATTCATTATCCATTTAGATTAATTCCCTAATAGATTTATCAATATTATTTAGTTCCATAGCTATTGAAAAAATAACAAAACAATATCAAAACATAAATAATGAAAAGTAGTACATGAAATCATAAATATAATAGAATCAATAAAAGAGAAATGAAAACAAATGATCTCTGAATAAGAATGATCATGTTTCAAAATCATTCCTTGACAAAAATATGGAAACATCATAAACTTGACAATATAAGAATAAATCGTGGATCCCTACCCTATAAATACAACATTGTCATCTAGGATAAAAATCCATCCATGATACTAGGAAATGCTCACTGTCTACACATAATGTAATCCATGAGACAGAAACCATTACCCAATTTATTTTAGGCCTATATGATTCTATGAAGAACCATAAAATAATTAAAATCATACAATTTTTAGCCCCATAATTTCAATGAACACGTAATTAAAACTGAGTGATACAAAATTTGTTTTATATTATATTCATGTTGAGTCTAAAGAAAGAATTCAATATTTCAATGATAAACATAACATGATAATGGCATGGAAACAATATCTGAATCCTACGAATTAACGAATCATTATAAGTAATTACCACTCATTAAAGATAATTATGAATATAGTATTTACACCATATATAAAATTGATGTAAAATTTAGTGAACATTTTCCACAATAAAATAATTTATTTGGAAATAAGGTTAATTCCATTAAATCAAGTAATAAAAGAAATTTAATTCATAGAGGAAGTATAATTGAATTAAATAAGTCCAAATAAACTAGTATATTAGGTATGTAAAAATAGTTATATATCATATCATATAAATGTGAATGATAATTTAAAAAAAATTCAAGGGATATAATCTAATTATAATATTATGAAGAATACCCTTGAAAATATATACATCAAAGAAAAAGAAAAAACATGTATGAATTATGAAAATTTCAAAAAAGCAATAATCATTTCCATTTTAGTTTAAATTAAATTTAAAAACAATGATATTCTTAAAAAAATAATAAGAATTCAACTTTTTTAGATAACTCAAAAATATAGAGTGGATTTCCCATAGAAATTAAAAAATTGGAAAAAGATACATTAACATGAAACCATCTAAAATATATTCCTTCAATCAAAAAAATAACGTTTAAAAATAATAATAAAACTATTTTTTTTAAATAATGTCAATATATTGGAAAACACCTTTACAAAAATCATAAACGAATAATATTTAATAGATTATATGATTACATTAAAGAGAAACCATTATCAAAACCTAATCACATGTAAAATGTGAATAATACAATAAACCACTTTTTTTATACCAACATAATGAAAAAATAATAGATCATTACATTGAAATAACATAAAGGTAACTGTCATGGTCACTAGAGATGGAACATGTTTTAGTTACAGATCACACATATGATAGGTAAAACATGAACATATAAGAAAAAGTGCAATTACAATGTATATGAATTTTTCTTATCAAAATCATGGATTTATTTAGTGAATTTTTTTATTAAAGTCGTAGTTATTAATTAAAATTCATAATATCCCCAAAAAATAAGGATATATATTATTTTAATTGATATTGGTATGACAAATTACTTGGATGATCGAGATAAAGAATAGATTTCATAATTCTATGGATAAAAGACGTATGTTGAATTAATATTTACCACTTGAGCAACATTTTAATCAAAACCCATGAAGTATCATGAGGTTGAAAATAATCATAAAATAAAATTAATAAAACTTTGTTCATTATAACATAACAATTCTTTAGAATATACACCATATAAATGAAAATTGGTTCATAAAGTAAAATGTGTCTCAAAAAAATGATTTTCCTGTAAAAACACATTTTATTATCTCCATGAATTGTTCACTAAATTGAATCTTCATGTAAATACAATAATTATAATAATAATAATCACTTCTTGAAACATAATCATCCTTTCAGATCCACTATATTTTAATGCTCATTAATTATTATTATAATATTTCTAATGAGATTATTATTTTAGTTATTACATCATTTTTTTAATAATTTGTATGTGTAGATATACTCTTATTTATAAATATCCTGTAATATTAAAAAAACCAACAACCATAATTCTTCTTCTTCATGGAATGATACCCCATACATTCTACAACCAATCATGCAACCTCTAATAATTTGATAGTGCAATACATGTACTACCACCAGATATGTGAAACCACCACATATTTTCTACTACTATATATGTATTTTTACTTCATCGATGTGCTACCCAGGGACATTTGATACCTCCCGAGCTCTACTACTTCCATATTTTTGCAACCACTAGATGTACTACCAGTAGAATTTTCTCTCACAGGACATTGATGCATTTTTTTAATCTACCACAATCTCACTACACATGACGTTCTTCGTATAATTGAAATTTAATTCTTCCAATTGTTAGATTATGGAAATAAATATATATGTACTTTAAATGATATATTAATTATAATTCATAAAAAATTACATAGATGAATTGAAAAATAGTTCATAATATTTTTGATTATCATCTCAGTATGATGATCCTGGATATCACCATTCATATTATTCAAAGGATAATTTTACATACATATATATTAATTATGTATAACTACCTCAATCATTTTTTTCACATACATTTAGATAGATATTTTAGTGCGAATGTTTGGAATATAATGAAGAAAAACAACCACTCATGAATTGTATCTATCAATGTTTGTAGATGTATTTAAGAACATCTAAAAATAGAAAACAAAACTACATAGCTCTATATTATCCTAAATGTTTAGAGAATACATATCAATCTCCTCATAAATTAAAATACATAGACCCTCAAGAATTTGAATCTCTTTAGAATTTATAGGTTCATATTTTTTCATAACATTTTTTCCCTTTCTTTTTTTGATTTATGTTTTAATAGTTTGTTGTATTACACATTAATTGTACCCATTACATAATGTAAATTAATTGGAGTGTGTTACATACAATCTCTAAAATCTCAATTTTTCATAATGAGAGAAAATTTGGAAGGTATCAATCATGTCTTATATTTCTCTTGGTTATCAAATCTAACATTCGAAATTGGTTAGTTCCTCAAAACAGGTGTGTTGGTTTTAGTAACAATTGATCTCGATTTTAGATATTATTATTAATTAAATAATACTCATTGATGTGGGTGACTTCTAACAGGATATGAATAAGTTTCCACATGATAATGAACTCATTTTTTATTCAAATATGAGATATTTTATTTATATTTTCTATAATATATTGTTAATATGTATTTTTTTTTGAATTTTTAAAATGAATTTTAATTTAAATGTTATTCATAAACTATTTTTATATAATGTATATTGTAATTTTAATTTTTTGTAAAAGTTAATTTGATTTGAGATATTATTTTTAATTTTTCATTATTCTTCATTTTAAATTCATTTTAGAGATAAAATTTATATTGTTATTATATTATTATAAAATGTGAATTTTTAACAAACATTGGGAATTTTGTATAAATTTATTTTTAATAGAAACTATTTTTGAAACCCAATTCACTCCATCTTGAGTTACTCGCACTTAGAAAAAATTAGTATTAGAGTATTTAAAAGAATCGATGTTAATTAAAATTCATTTTTGAGATAATAAAATTATTTTATTTCCAAAATATTTTTTTTGATATTAATTGACAAGAGGGATATTATAGTTTTCTGAATCCTTATTTGAAATGTGAAAACTATGATCATGGTAAAATTTAAATGATAAATCATTTTGAAATCATGTTTTTTGTAATTCAGATTGTCATTGATGAGTAATATGAATTACCTAAAATTGGTAGACATATATTGACTGATCATAATAATGTAGATTATATAAATATTTATAAAAAATTTAATTATCTATATTTTGCTTTGGGTTATAAAAAATTTAGTAAAATTTTTATTTGTACTAAATTTTTTGTAATTTTTTATAATTTTTTCTCATTAAAGAACATATACTATAAAGGAAATGTACATATATTCATAAACTATTTAATTTTATATGTTTTAGATGAAAATTTATGAACATGTATTTTATATGTATATTTGATTTAATTAGATCGCGAATAGAATTAACTCAATTGGGAATCATAATTTTTATCAAGATCATGTGGTGCATTTAGTGAGGTGTTTACCAACTAGATTTTGAAGAAATTTATTTTCAATCCATGTGTCATGTGATTTTAACAAATTACTAGATATAGAGTTGATTATATATAATATAATTTATCAAGTGGAAATCAAATTAAATAGATAATAAGATGATAAACTGAAATATAAGTCACTAGCCTTCAAATACCCTTCTTTAAAAAAGAGAAATTCAAAGATGAATGTTTCTATTATAATGTGTCACATTATTATAGTGATGAAGATATATACCACATTTTAGAATATTTTGAAAATATTACATACGTAGGAATTTATTTAGAAAAAACTATCATTGAGGAACATACTACAATATAAGAAATTGAGTAATATAAGGAATGAAAGATGATAATATTAATGAGTCTGTTTTCTATTATTTAAAAATGAATGGTTATGTTAAAGACAACATTATTATGTTAATATTTAATAATAATTGTATTATAAGGAGAATAAATATAAGGAATCCATGTATGAAACTTGTACATATTTAGAATAATTTTTGACTAATTCAAAATTGTCCAAAAAATATAATTATGATTGATTTGAAATTTGTTTTATTGAAAACACATAAGATGTATTTAATGTATTACATACATCATATATTCATATATATAATGTATTTTGACAACATTCATATTAAAAATATTATAAAATAAATTAATATTATGGAATTTAGTTTTACTATATTTAATGATAAATTAAATATTTTGAAGAAAAATTCTATGAAATCCTGTTTTATAAATGATCATATTATTAAGAAATAAAAAAAATTGTTAAATGAGAACAATGAGATAATATTGTATAATAGAAAAATATAGAATGATATTAAGTGATTTAAAAATTTTGTAAATACTTTTATGAAAATTCATATAATGAAAAAATATCCAATGTGTACTACTGTAACGGGGTATCAATAGAGATAGAGAAGAATCATTAAAAATTGTTTTATTCGAAGTTCCAGTTCTGAAAGATATTTTAAATGTTTTTATTATTCTATAATGAAAAATAATTTTATATCAAAATCATTTAAATCTTCTTATATGTAAAAATATAATAATTTATTGGAATCTAAATCATTGATTAATATCGTTATAGCACACAAGTAGATTTGAGAACCAAATTACATTTTGGGTTAAAATTTATTTTTTACGAAACATTATTAAATTAACCTAGTAAGAACATATTTTTTCAGGACATTGGTAATTCTAGAAACCTGACTTTTGATTAATCATTATTGAAGAATCTTATCAAAGTGGATGGTGGAAATGTCACTTTTAATAACAAATCCATAGTTAAAACTATTATTCATAATCAAACCACTAATTCTAATAACATTTTAATATTTATAGTATAATTTTTATATGGATTAAAGTGATGTCTATTTATCATCTCACATCTATGTGATGATGGTTTTCAAGTTATGTTTGATTATAACTCTATTGATTTTTTTCAGTTTGAAAGAAATATAATTTTGACTCCTAAATGAAATTTACATTTTTATTCATCTAATTTATATTCCGTCTTCTATCCAATTTTTTTCATGTCTATGTAACATAAACAAAGTATCATGGATTTTTCATTGTATAATATTCCATTTGAATATCAATTCAAATATAACAGTCAATATAAATGGTTTATATAAATATAAACCTAAACTAGATTTGGAAAATAAAAAATTATCTATCTAATTTCGAAAGTGGAAGCAACATAATATATCTTTCAAAAAAAGAAATAAGTTTCATTTTATCATCCCCTATTTTACGTTCACATAGACATTCAATTTAATTCTATAATTTCATGAATAAATAGTAATTAATATAATTATGTTAATATAGATGACATTTATAGGTATAATTTTCAATCATTTCTACCTCACAAATGTGAATCATCTTCTTATTTTCCAATCAATTCTAAATTTGTAGAAAATAATTGTGGACTTATAACTAAAATGATAAGTATTGATGAAGATTGGGAGTTTGAAAATTGTGACAAAGAATCATTTTTTCACCAAATTATTCTAATATTAAAATTTATGCTCCATGTATCCAAAAAAAACCATTCATTTTTATGAAAGAGAAATAGAAACCATAATAAAATTTTATATTAATAATCTATTACTATGTTTTAATTTTTTTTTTTGGGGACAATTATGTAAATATAGCTTGTTAAATATTAAATAAATTTCATATAAGATCTAAATTAAACTAAAAAACATATAAATTATAGAATGTAAGAGAACTAATGTTTAATTATATTAGTATTTCTGTTTGATAAATATATAATCATAATACTAAATATAAACATTAAAAAATTCATTCCATTTGTGAAAAATGAATATTACTCATATATTCAAATTCTAGTTATTCATAATGGGTGTCTATAAAACAACCTATATTGAGGAATATCTATTTCATTTCAAATTTTATGAAGAAAATACACATGTTCTTATGAACAACTTAGATATCATTGAAGGTGATCATTATAATAATAATATATAAACCAAAAATATTTAGAGTAATTTGAAAAATGATAAAATTCATCTAATTAATTTGAATAACACCTAGCTAATCCTCTAAAGGATTATTATATACCCAAACCTTCATTTACTAGGATACTTATGACTCATTTATACCCTCATTTAGATGTTGTAGTTTAAGACTTTGAAATTTTTACACAAACTAGTTGTTTTGTTTGAGATTAGTTGGAACATTATGATTTTTCTTCACATCGTGTACATATGAACATCAAGGATTAAATTAATCATGTATTAATTGTAATTTATATATATAAATATCTTAATTAATTTTAATTAAATTGTTTTTGGGAAATAGTAGGGATACTACAAAGAATCTATCTAATAGCACAATGTGGCTTTTTATAAACAATGTTGATTATTTAGGCTCTATAGTAAAAAAAAGAAATTTATTTTACCCAAGGTTATAGTCACGAATATTGTTTTGATGATGAGGATATAATTTCACTATGGTCTATAAATAAATCTATTGAAAAAATTTTTATATAGAATAATGTTAGATTAAAAACTATATCAAATAGTACACAATAGTTTATTCATCTGTTTTTATTTTGTTTATGATGATTTCTATAGAACAACACATAGGATTAAGTAATTGTTGTTTTTTAATGATGTTTTAAACTGCCTATAATATAATATGTTTTATAGAAGGCCCATACAAAATTTTATTTTAATGTTATATATTTTCTAATCTCAAATTTTTTTTCAAAAGGTATAGTTCATCCCACTATTTAAAAAACCCATTTAAATTTTTTTTTATTTTCAATTTATTGTGATTATATTTTTATGTATCTTATAAAAAATCATTTATTTTTTTCCAAAATTATTCAATGTGTTTTTTAAATGACTTTAAGGGGTAAACATAAACAATTTCATTGTTTTAAACATTTCTAAATTAAATATGATAAATTTATTAGCTATTTTAAGTACAATATACACATTATAAAATATTTTTAACATTTTTTGTATTACCCATGTACTACATTTACCGTAATATGTTAAAATGTTAAAAAATTTCTTACAGTGATTGAATTTGTTATGGTTTGGATCATGTGGAGTCCACATTTCAATTATAACATATATGGGACCATATATGTTGAACTGGTAATCCACATAATTCAAACCTTTAATTGAAATTTAATGGAATAAATGAATCAAAACTAATACTACCCTTAACATGAAATCGTAAAAATATTCTTGTAAAATGAGTCTGTAATACATCCCTAGTAGTGGTATGTAGGTCATTTATTCCATGATATTTTTTCATCCTTATCCAATCACCTAGTCCTATATCATGGAGCATGCTAAGGGTTGGATAATACTAATAGGTCTTCATTATACCTGTCTATATTTATTTATTTCCCTATCTATTATAAATCCACTATAATATGGGTTCATGGTTATTTTATCCCTATGCCACTGTGAATTAATCGTGTTTTATGAAATTATTGTGTTGATTAAAACACTCCAAAGGTGGTGGGATTTGATCCAAAAAAATTAAATCTCATGTATTTCTACATAGGTATCCTCCTGTTGATCCACTGTTGGTCACCAATGTTCATTTTATTTGATGGTTTTTATCAGTTCATGATTTATGATAAGGTTACTCCCAGTCATTCCCTGACCATGGAAATAGTTAATCGAGACATCCATCAATATCATCCTTCCACATTCTCAGTGGATGGTGGATCTTAGTATATTTATTCATTGCTAGGTACCATGTTTTCAAACATTTAGCACATTGAGATGCCTCCAGAGTGGATAGTCAAACTTCATAATTTCATTCTTTCGGATTTTTCCAAGTAGTAGTATAAAATCATATATTTGGTTGATCATTATCAGCTTATGGACTAGGATGAATTTCAGAAAGCATTCAAAGATCAATTCATTTCCCAGACCCTATGGGTTCATTATTCATGGTATATCATGCATCTTCATCATGCCACAATGTTTGTGCTTGATTATTATACTCACTTCACTGAGAACCATCATATTTCATTTTCTCTTATCTGTGATGAGTTATCCACAATAATGTTTTTTGAATACTAGATTTTTTATGTAGTTTTCTCAAAGTTGAATGTATTTTGATTGATTAATGTTATATAAATAGTAAATCATTCACAAATTATAGGGAAAAACATAAAGAGGATGGCAATGTGAACTATGGTGGTTATGTCCATAGTTAGGGAGAACGTTCATCTAGCAGTAGGAAGAATGGATTCCAGATATCATGTGGGGGATGTGTTGATAGGTGGAATACATTTAGATCTCAATAATGTGTTCCCTTTAATGTATTCATGTACATAATAAACCCAATTATATGATGAAAATAATTTAGTATTGATCTTGAAGTTGGATGTGTCATCATTGTTACTTTATCTTGCCATTTTTGAAAGCATACAGTGACATGGGATTTGGACTGACACCTCTATCATCTATAGGATCCATGTCTCCTCGTCATTTTTAAAGAGTTCCTTCTATCAGAAGATCAAACCAACTTGGCATTGGTTGTGGCCAAGTCTATCAGTCTCTAGAGCTTCAGTTTTAGCAGAGTTTATCTACACAAGCTAGTCTGGAAGCATCTAATACATCACATTTGGACCATGTTTATGTAGTGTAGCTGGTGCCTAATGAAAAATACCAGGACTATTTTAAGTTAGATGTACTATTCCAGTACCCTATACATAGGTTTCTTCCATTTTTTATAAATTTTCATCACATAATTTTATATTTTATGTTATCTTAGAAGGTCTGGGTCTAGCAATAAATACATTCTATGGTATAATATCTCTGTAAACACAGTTAGGATCAAAATAGGGGGAATTCACAAGTGGTAGTAGTTCCCCATAGGGATATGTGGGTGTCGTTCCACATGATGTCTCTTTATACTCATGAAGATTGGCTTTGACATCATTCACAATATGGACATACATGTACCTTGCCATGGCCTTGTGGATTTCTATAATCATTTGTTATCCTTATCATTAAAATAGAGAAAATTGTACATCCATAAGAGTGAATTGTTCCTTAATGAATGTACAAAAACTCCCATGCTTACTGATATATGTTGTGTGAAAAAATGACATCGTATGTTTCTTTATGAGAGATAAAAAAATTGTGTTACTAGTGTACCCTGCTATCGTGGATCAATTCACGGACTTCTTCCATGACGATTTAGTTGACTTAACTTCTGATCGAGATGTTAAGTTCACTATAGATATTGAGCAAGGTGGATCACCTGTTTGCATCCATTATATAGGATATTGAAGAAACATCATGAAGATATAATGTTGAAGGGTTTCATTTGCCTTAACATCATCGTAGTGTTAAATCAATTAATTCCCTAAGAATGAGGATGGAACACTTATATTTTGGGTGAATTTTTTCTAACTGAACCAACATACGGTGAATACCCATTACCATTTTCCTTAGTAAGATGATCTATTCGACTAACATAAGAGAGAAACCATTTTATCCAATATAAATTCCATGTTTGGATCTTAATAGGTGAACATGAAGCAATTGTATATACCATGTATAGTGTGGCAGAGCAGAAACATCTTGTACTTATATCAGTTCATGTTGTTCAGTTTAAAACATGAACTTCTATTCTTCATGTATTTGACAAACTCGTGGGTCCACTAAAACTTTTATTTTTTTATTTTAGTCATAATAGATGATATCATAATATAGTCTCACACTGGACATGACTATTATATCCATATTGATATCGTACAGAGTAAATTAAAAGAGCATGAACATTATATAAAGATTAGTAAATGAAACTTTTGTGAAATTAATGTTCAATTCATGGGAGATATAATATCATAGGTAGTTGTTCTAGTTGAAATATAAAAGGTGAGCATGTCACGACCCATCCTCCAGAGCCCGTGTTGTGATGACCACTAGTCATCCTTCCATTGTCCAGGGGTTGGCCACTAATACAGGAAAATAATATCCAAAAAATTAAATCCTTTGACTTTAAACCTATACACTCACAATTGGGTATATTACAATGAAAATCGGATAGTAGAACTAATTATTATAAAATTGTAAACTGAATGTAAAATACACAAGTGTACAATCCAATCTGAAAAAAATGCACAAAAAAAGGGAAACATGTTATAATGTCATCCACCATGAATCCTACATGACTAGTTGGTATTGCTCATCATCTGTCATTACTTCCAATCCCCACGTCTATCAATAACCATAGAGCATCATCTACCATTGGCTCCCCAAGACACACTCATTCTATTTGAAATTTTCACAACACACAAGATGGTGCGGTAGAGGCCCAACTAGAGGTTAGTATTACAATATCTAGTAGTGACCCTGAGATCCCCAAAGGTCTCCCATAATTATACATAAAAAATCCCCAAATAATGATCTCAATCACAAAGAATAATTATTGGAGGGGGGTCTAGGATATATTTGTATCGGCTCTTCTCCTCTGTGTTAGTGTCTTTACAATGGGAATACATCAATCATCATTTGAAAGAAGAAAAATGCCCAAACAAATTCCTCAACAACCACCCACAGTACAAAAATAATTGTGGATCAAATCATTGGATAGTTGATCCGCGTTATTTATATTATAAAAAACGATAAATAGGATTCTTTTAAACACATATAACAATTAAACCACTTACCTTGAATCTGTGTTGTGGAAGAAGGAAATTATTCACATTTGTAGATATTCTAAACTCATTGGTGGTCTTTGTCGGCTGTCAATGAATGAATCTAATCCTACAACAGTCATTGGTCATTCATTTTTCTTAATTGGAGGGTTACATCACCAATATTTCATCAGATCATCCTCAAATGGTAGTGAATTCACATTCCAGCAGATTAATTAAATAAATAATCATGTCACAAAATTTTAATTTGGTTGAGACGTTTTCTCATTAATGACACTCATCAATGGCCCTCATTATGCGAACCATTAATACTCCATCATTAAATCATCTTGCAGGCATTATGGTGTCACAACTAATATATTTTAAAAATAAAATGACATTGGAAAAAGTAATTTTATTATTTTCTATTAATGTGTCATATAAATTTACAATTTTGACCAACCCTTTCTAGTTGAACATAGGCTTCACCTAAGAAAATCCTGGCACTACGAAATCAATGGTTCTCACAGATTTTAAATCCAAAAAATAGATCAAATGGCAGAAAATCATGCCCACACATTTAATGAACATACCTTAAACAAAGTTTAAAAATACATTCCGGTATCTATGGGACTCAGAATCACGTGCCGTTAATTTTCGTAGTTTGGTAAAAATTCCATATAATAAAAATATTATATGAAATTTTTGGGTCTTCATATTCTCTCCAACTAAGGGATTTACGTCTGGAGAATCCACATCAAAATTATAGAAACAAATGACGATACCGAGTTATAATATGAGCCTCCTCCCTTGTGCTCTCATGGTGTTTCCTGTGCTACCACCAAATATGCACTACAGTGATCGATCATCCATTAAGGACCCAATCATGTGGATCCTCTATCTCCACTGGGTACTCCGCAAATGTCACCCCATAGTCAATGTCTATCTCACACTAGTTGATGATGTGTGACGGATCATGCACATATATCCTCAGCTACGAAATGTTGAAAACATTATACACTCGGTGCACTTATCGTTGAAGAGATATGTGTTACACCACCTCACCGACTCTGCTCAAGATATGGACTGTTCTGATGAACCTTAGAGATAGATTGTCGCCCTGACCAAATCTCTATAGTCTTCATCGACGTGAGACCTATCAGATGAAATTCCCTCCCCCCTATAACAATAAGGGTCTCTGTCTCATGTCTTTAGAAGTCATATTCATGCTCTGGGCAGTCATCCTCTGATCCTGGATGATCGGAACATTTTTTGTGGTATCTCATACCAACTATTTACCCATAAGTGGTGACTCCCCAGGGTCTGTCTAGAATATAGTTTTTCTACATAGTCTCCTGTACAAGGCCTCAAATGGTGTTATAATGATGGTCGAGTGATAAATGTTGTTTTATGATAATTCCACCAGTGGATGAAGGTCCTCCCAACTATAGCCAAAATCAATGACGTAAGGACGATGCATGTCCTCATCTGTGAATATGGTCCACTCCGTCTGAACATCTATTTTTGGATGAAAGGTTGTGGTCAAGTGCAGATTAGTCCAGAATGCCTCATGTAATCCCTTCCACATCAAGATTGTAATACAATTTCCATTATCTAAAATTATCATCAATGGTATCCCGTGAAGTTGTACTATCTCTTGAAAATAGAGAGGTCCCAAGACCTCTTTTGATCCCTACTATAATATGGGTAGAAAATGGGCCGACATGGTGAGTCAATTAATTATCACCTAGATTGAGTACTTGCACCTGGATGTACATGGTACCCCAGACACAAAGGCCACCAAGATACCATCCCATATCCACTCTGATACTTGGAGTGGACGTGCTATGCTTGCTGGATCCTGATTCTCAGCCTCCACTTGTAGACAAGTGAGGCATCGTGAAATGAACTCTTCCTCTTCTTTCATCATTCCTGGCCTCATATACTAACGTTGGAATTCCTGGTAAATCTTCACCACACTAGGATGTACCAGTAATGGTGATGATGGGAACTCCCTCAGTACCTCCTACTGAAAAGTTATTGTCACCATGATACATCATATAAATTTGATTATGTGCTCCCCACCTATCAAAAATCTATCAAGAGCATTCCCTCTGGATATATGAGAACTTCGGGCCTCGCAGTCAATGTCCCCAAGTTGTGCCTCTTGATCACGCTGAATGAGTGGGGGAGTGATAGTCAAAGAATGGATGTATGCTGCTCCATCCCGATATATGATGGATATCTGCAATGCAGCTAGACACTATATCGCCTCACTCAAAAACTATAAACCTATCCCCATATTTAGTGTGTGTCCTACTAATTTTCCCTTCAGAGGAATTTATGACATCTCAATGTCATATTTCTAGAGGATCTCCTGTCATCTCTACTGTCTCATGTTCAGGACCATCTGTGAAAGGATATATTTGAAACTCTTGGGATCAGAGTACATAGTAAATGCTTCATCCATCAAGTAGTGTCGCCAAAATCTTCATGAAAATACAACTGCTGCTAACTCCAGGTCATGGTTCATGATGTTCTTCTCATGTTTCCGCAGCATTCTTGATCCTTTCGCGATCACTGCTCGCTCTTACATCATGACACTTCCCAGTCTGGACCCTGGGGAGTCGTAGTATACTACATACCCAAAGCCCTCTTTTGGTAGCCTCAAGAAGGTTTCACTCATCATTCTATTCCTCATCTCCTAAATACTCAGATAGAATAGCTCGATAAATACAAAGTGTGGTCCCTTAATTGACAAATATGATAAGTGTTTTTCTACACAAGATAAGTCAGGTAAAAATCTCTGATAGTACCCAAGAAACCCTTGGAAACAACACACCTTCATCACACTCCTTAGTGGATCCCAATAATGCATTGCATGTATCATTTCCAAATCCACTACAACTCCATCCTTAGATATAACGTCTCTGAAAAAGAGGAACTCCCATATCCAGAAATGGCACTTTGAGAGATTGCATTAATATTGGTTCTCTCAGAGTGTATCTATTACAATTCTCATATGTGTCTCATTCTCCTCCTCTAACATCGAGTACACTAATATGTCATAAATAAATAACACCATCAAGAGATCAAGGTATGGCTAAAAGTTACTATTCCTAAGTCTAGTAAACAATACAGGGTTTTTGGTTATTCCTAAAGGCATCACCAAGATTTCATAGTTTTAATACCAACATCAAAAGGCTTTATTCAATATGTACTCATCCCGTACCCGAAGATGAGGACAGCCTGATCTATGGTCTATCTTTGAAAACCAAAAACCCCCCTTCAGCTAAACAGAAAAGGACATCAATCCTTGGTATAGGATGCGCATTATTAATGGTCAACATTTTTAGGTGGTGATATTCCACACAAAGCCTCAAATTACCATATTCCTTCTTGGAGAACAAAAGCGTGGATTCCCATGGATAGATATGGGGTCTTACATACCATTTCCTCTATAAGTCCTCCAACAGTAACTTCTACTCAACATGTTCCACATGATACATCTAATAATCATATTTAGATATCAATGTTGTCCCATAGTATAGGTCAATGTTGATGTCTACGTCTCCATGAGGAGGTAGTCTCAGAACATCCTCAGTAAAGGCATCTATATACTGGTGCACCACTAATTGATAGGATGGACTCCTTCCCATCAACTACACCA
The DNA here is from genome assembly GCA_963277665.1 of Viscum album. Lineage (NCBI taxonomy): Eukaryota > Viridiplantae > Streptophyta > Magnoliopsida > Santalales > Viscaceae > Viscum > Viscum album. The sequence continues at coordinate 474,201,512 of OY728147.1, read as the reverse complement.
AGGGTGAGGCTAACCAACTGATTAGTGATCTGCTACACCCTCCACTAAGAACGTTCATCCTCCACTGCAAAGCATCCCTTCTCACTGGTAAAGTAAAACCTCATCCATTACTCACTGACAAACCAAACCTGGTGAGTAAAACTCTCGATCTGAACATGGACTGTGGATAACCAGTCCATACCAAAGATGACGCAGGAATGCCTTGTCACTACTACTTAAATATCCTATCTAAAGCTCTCTCCTCCTAATGTTATATCATACTACTAGCACATGTGCGTAATAGTCGAATTTATTTTTGAAGGATCCTCTAAACGTAAGGATCGATTCAATGGATCTAATTTAATCTCCAAGATCCCAATGAGAATCATGGTAATAAAAGAGTGACTAGAAACTATGTCTAAAATAACTACACTAGGAATGAGTAAATAAAAATCATACCTTGAATCATTACTGAAGCACCATAGTCATAGGACTCTGACACCTAAATCTGAGCTCTTTAATGTCATCATTCTCCCCGAGGTCGGGGGACTGCTTTTTGGAGGTTATACTAGTACCTCAAATTTTCATCCACAACATGATGAAAAACATGTTCTTCTACCATTTCTTCCACTATGCGAACCTCCTCGTTCAAACCTCTACCTCTACCTCAATTCATTGTAGGCCTATATGATTCTAAGAATAACCATAAAATAATGAAAATCATACAATTTTTAGCCACATTATTTCAATTAACATGTCATGAAAACTGAGTGATACAAAATTGGTATTATATTCTATTCATGTTGATTCTGAATAATGAATTCAAGATTTCAACGATAAACATAACATGAAAATGGCATGGAAACAATGTCTGAATCCTTCTAATTAACGAATCTTTATAGGTAATTATCACTCATTAATGATAATTATGAATATGGTATTTACACCATATATGAAAATGATGTAAAATTTAGTCAACATTTTCCAAAATAAAAGAATTTATTTGGAAACTAGGTTAATTCCAATAAATCGAGTAATAAGAGAAATTTAATTCAGTATGGGAGAATAATTGAAGTAAATAAGACCTAGTCAACTAGTTTATGAGGTATGTAAAAATAGTTATATATCATATAATATATATGTGAATGATAATTTAAAAAATTTCTAGAGATATAATCAAATTATAGTTTTATGAAGAATACCCTTGGTAATATATACATCAAAGAAAAAGAAAAACCATGTATGAATTATGAAAATTTCAAAAAACAAATAATCATTTCCATTGTAGTTTAAATGAAATTTAAAAACAATGATATTATTAAAAAATAAAAATAAGAATTCAACATTTTTAGATAACTCATAAATATATAGTGGATTTACCATAGAAAATAAAAAATTACGAAAAAGATACATTCACATGAAACACTATATAATATATTCCTTAAATAAAAAAAATAACATTTTAAAAATTAAAAAAACTATTTTATTTTCAAAAAAATAAAGTCAATATATTGGAAAACAACTTTACAAAAATCATCAATGAATAATATTGAATAGATTTTATGATTACAAGAAATATAAACCATTATCAAATCCTAATCACATGTAAAATGTGAATAATACAATAAACCGCATTTTTTATAACCACATAATGAACAAATAATTTATCATTGCATTGAAATAACCAAAAGGAAACTCCTATGGTCACTAGAGATGAAACATGTTTTAATTATAGATCACACATATGATAGGTAAAACATGGACATATAGGAAAAATTGCAATTGCAATGAATATGAATTTTTCTTATCAAAATCATGCATTTATTTAATGAATTTTTTTATCAATGTGGAAGTTGTTAATTAAAATTCATAATATCCACAAAAAATAACGGTATCTATTATTTTAATAGATATTGTTATGACAAAGTACTTGGATGATCGAAATAATGAAGAGATTTCGTAATTCGATGGATCGAAGACATATGTTGAATTAATATTTACCACTCGAGAAACATTTTTTCAAAACCCATTAAGTATCATGAGGTTGATAAAAATCATAAAATAAAACTAATAAAATATTGTTCATGATAACATAACAATTATGTAAAATATACACTATATAAAAAAAATCGGTGCATAAAGTAAAATGTGTCTCAAAAAATGAGTTTGTGGTAAGAACCCATTTTATTATTTACATGCACTGTTCACTACATTAAATCTTCTTGTAAAAACAATAATTATAATAATAATCACTTTTTGAAACATAATCATCCTTTCAGTTCCTTTATATTTTAATGCTCATAAATTATTATTATAATATTTCTAATGAGATTATTATTTTATGTCATTACATATTTTTTTTATTAATAATTTATTTGTGTAGATATACTCTTATTTATAAAGATCTTGTTATCTTTCAAAAAAATATATATAAAAAATTCTTCTTTTTCTAGGAATGCTGCCCCATAAACGCTACAACCAATCATGCAACCTCTAATAATTTGATAATGAAATACATGTACTACCACCAGATATGTGAAACCACTATATATTTTCTACCACTATATATGTTTTTTTACTTCATCGATGTGCTACCCAGAGACATTTGATACCTCCAAAGCTCAACTAATTCCATATTTTTTCTACCACTGGATGTACTACCAGTAGAATCTTCTATCGCAGGACATTGATTCATTTTTCTTAATCTACCACAATCTCACAACCCATGATGTTCTACGTATAATTCAAATTTAATTCATCCAATTGTTATATTTTGGAATTAAATATATATGTACATTAAATGATATATTAATTAAAATTCATAAAAAATTACATGGATGAATTGAATACTAATTCATAATATTCTTGATTATCAACTCAGTATGATGATAGAGGATATCACTATTCATATTATTCAAAGGATAATTTTACATACATAAATATTTATTATGTAGAACTACCTCATTCATTTTTTTCACATACACGTAGATATATATTTTAGTGCGAATTTTTGGAATATAATGAAGAAAAACAACCACTCATGAATTGTATCTATCAATGTTTGTAGATGTATTTAAGAACATCTACAAATAGAAAACAAAATGCCAAAACTCTCTATTTTCTTAAATTTTTAGAGAATACTTATCAATCACCACATAAATTCAAATTAATATACCCTCAAGAATTTGAATCTATTTAGAATTTTTAGGTTCATATTTTTTCATAACATATTTTTTCCCTCTCTTTTTTTTCATTTATGTTTTTTTATTTTGTTGTATTACACATTAATTGTACCCACTATATAATGTAAATTAATTGGAGTGTGTTACACACAATCTCTAAATTATCTATTTTTCATAATAAATTAAAATTTGGAAGGTATCAAACATGTCTTGTATTTCTCCTGGTTCTGAAATCTAACATTCAAAATGGATTATATCCTCAAAACATGTGTGTTGGTTTTTGTAACAATTGATTTCGATTTTAGATATTATTATCATTAAAATAATATTTATAGATGAGGGTGATTTCTAATAGGATGGGAATAAGTTTCCACTTGATACTGAACTCATTTTTTATTCCACAATGTGATATTTTATTTATTTTTTCTATAATATATTGTTAATATGTAATTTTTAATTTGAATTTGTAAAATAAATTATAATTTTAATGTTATTCATTAACTCTTTTTATATAATTTATATTGTAATTTAATTTTTTAAATGTTAATTTTATTTGAAATATTATTTTTAATTGTTCATAATTCTTCATTTTGAATTCGTTTTAGAGATCAAATTTATATTTATGAAATATTATTATAAAATGGGAATTTTTAACACAAATTGGGAATTTTTTATAAATTCATTTTTAATATAAACAATTTTACCCAATTGACTCCCTCTTGAGTTACTCACACTTAAAAAAATTAGTATTAGAGTATTTAAAAAAACGGCGATATTTAAAATCCTTTTTTGAGATCATAAAATTATTTTATTTCCAAAATATTTTTTTATTGATATTAATTTACAAGAGTGATATTATATATTTAGGAATCCTTATTTGAAATATGTAAACTATAATCATGGTAAAATTTAAATGATAAATCATTTTGACTTTTTTTTTGCAATTCAGATTGTCATTGATGAGTAATATGAATTACCTGAAATTGGTAGACATACATGGAGTGATCATACTAATGTAGCTTATATAAATATTTATAAAAATTTTAATTATTTATATTGTTCTTTGGGTAATAACAAATTTAGTAAAATTTCTATTTGTACTACATATTTTTTAATTTTGGATAATATTTCTCATTAAAGAACGTCGACTATAAATGAAATGTACATATATTCATAAACTAATAAATGTTATACTTTTAGGATGAAAATTTATGAACATTTATTTTATATGTATATTTGATTTCATTATATCGTGAATAGAATTAACTCAATGGGGAATCATAATTTTTATCAAGATCATGTGGTGCACAAAGAGAGTTGTTTACCAACTAGATTGTAAATAAGTTTATTTTCAATCCAATATTCATGTGATATTATCCAATTACTAGATATAGAGTTGATTATATATACTATGATTTATCTAGTGGAAATCAAATTAAATAGATAAGAAGATGCTGAACTGATATTTAAGTCTCTGGCCTTCAAATACCCTTCTTAAAAAAAGAGCAATTCAAAGATGAAAGTTTCTGTTATAAAGTGTCACATTATTATAGTGATGAAGAAATGTACCACATTTTAGAATATATTGAAAATATTACATATTTAGGAATTTATTTATAGAAAATGATCATGAAGGAACATACTACAATTGATTAAATTGAATAATGTAAGGAATAAAAGATGATATTATTAATTAGACTTTTTTCTATTATTTTAAAATTTATGGTTCTCTTAAAGACAACATTACTATGTTAGTATTTATTAATAATTGAATTCTAAGGAGAATAAATATTAGCAATCCATGTATGAAACATGTACATATTTAGAAGAATTTTTAACTAATTCAAAATTGTCCCAAAAATATAAATATGATTGATCTGAAATGTGTTTTATGGAAAACACATAAGATGTATCTAATGTATTTCATAAATCACATATTCATTTATATTTTATATTATGAAAACGTGTATATTGAAAAAATTCTAAAATACATTAATATTATGGAATTTAGTTTTACTATAGTTAATGATAAATTAAATATTATAAAGAAAAAATCTATGAAATCTAGTTTTATAAATGATCATAGTATTACGAAATAAAAAAATCTTTTTTTATAAGAGAATTGTGAGATAATATTATATAATAGAAAAATATTGAATGATATTAAGTGATTTAAAAATTCGATAAATACTTTTATAAAAATTAATATAATGAATAAATTTCTAATGTGTATTACTTTAATGGGGTATCAACTAAGATAGAGAAGAATCATTAAAAATTGTTTTATTCGAAGTTCCAGATCTGTAAGATATGTTAAAAGTTTTTATTATTCTATACTGAAAAATTATTTTATATCAAAATTATTAAATTCTTTTTATATGTGAAATGATAATAAACTATTGGATTCTAAATCATTGATTAATAACATTATGGAAAAAAGTAGATTTGAGAACAAAATTCAATTTTGGGTAAAAATTTATTTTTTAAGAAACATTTTTAAATTAACCTAGTAAGAACATATGTTCTCTGGAGATTGGTAATTCTAGAAAAATGACTTTTTATTAATCATTATTGAAGAATATAATCAATGTGGATGGTGGAAATGTCACTTTTAATAACAATTCCAAAGTTAAAACAATTATTCATAATCAAACCACTAATTCTAATAACATTTTCATATCCATAGTTTTATTTTTAGATGGATTAATGGGTACTATATTTATCATCTCACATCTATGTGATGATACTTTTCAGGATATGTTTGATTATAACTCTATTGATTTTTTTCAGTTTAAAAAAAATATAATTTTTACTCCTAAATGAAATTTTCATTTTTATTCACCTATTTTATATTCCTTATTCTCTCAAATTTTTTTCATGTCTATATACCATAAACAATGTATCATGGATTTTTCATTGTATAGTATTCCATTTCAATTTCAATTCAAAATTAAAACTCAATATAAATGGGTTATATAAAAATAAACCTAAACTAGATTTGACAAATAATTAATTATCTATCCCATTTCGAAACTGGACACAACATAATATCTCTTTCAAGTAAAAGAAATAATTTTCATTTTCTCATCCCCTATTTTACATTCACATGGAATTTCTATGAAATTATATAATTTCATGAATAAATAGTAATTAATATGATTATGTTAATATAGATGACATTTATAGGTATAATTTTTAATCATTTCTACCTCACAAATATGAATCTTCTTCTTATTTTCCAATCAATTCAAAAAAATTAGAAAATTATTGTGGACTTATATCTAAAATGATAAGTATTTATGAAGATTGTGAGTTTGAAAATTTTGAAATAGAATCATTTTTTCACCAAATTATTATAATATTAAAATGTATGCTCCATGGATCCAAAAAAACAATTCATTTGTAAGAAAGAGAAGTAGAAACCATAATAAATTTTTTATATAAATAATCTATTAGTATGAATTAATATTTTATTTTATGGGACAATTATGTAAATTTAGCTTGTTAAATAATAAATAAATTTCATATAAGATCTAAAATAAACAAAGCACCATATAAATTATTTAATGGAAGAAAACAAATGTTTATTTATATTAGTATTTCTGGTTGATAATTATATAATAATAATACTAAATATAAACATTAAAAAATTCATTCCATTTATGAAAAATAAATATTCCTCATATATTCAAATTCTAGTTATTCATAATGGGTGTCTAAAAAATAACCTACATTGGGGAATATATATTTAATATCAAATTTGATGAAGAAAATACACATGTTCCTATGAACAATTTAGCTATCATTGAAGGTGATCATTACAAGATGAATATATAAACCAAAATTATTAGAGTAATATGAAAAATGATAAAATTCATTTAATTCATTGGAATAACACATAGATAATCCTCTAAAAGATTATTATATAACCAACCATTCATTTCCTAGGATATTTACGACACTTTTATACCCTCGTTTAGATGTTGTAGTTTAAGATGTTGAAATTTTTACACAAACTATAGGTTTTGTTTGAAATTAGCTGGAACATTATTATTTTTTTCACACCGTGTATATATAAACATCAAGGATTAAATTAATCATGTATCAATGATAATTGATATATATAAATATATTAATCATTTTGAATAAAATAGTTTTTGGGAAATAGTAGGGATACTGCAAAGACTCTATCTATTAGAACAATGTGGATTCTTATAAACGATGTTGATTATTTAGGATCTTTAGTAAAAACTAAAGAAATTTATTTTACCAAAGGATATAGACTAGAATATGGTATTGAAGATGAGGATATCATTTCACAAATGTATATAAATGAATTCATTATAATACTTTTTATATAAAATAATTTTAGATTAAAAACTATATCAAATGGTACTCAAAAGATTATTCATAAGTTTTTATTTTTTTTATGATGTTTTTTGTTGAACAACCCATTGGATTATGTAATTGTTGTTTTTAATGATGTTTTTAAACTACCTATAATATTATATGTTTTGTGGAAGTCCCATACAAAATGGTATTTTAATAATATATATTTCTTAATCTCAAATTGTTTTTCAAAAGGTATAGTTCATCCCACTATTTAATATAACCCATTTAAAAATATTGTTTTTTTGTTTCAATTTATTTTTATTATATTTTGATGGATCTTCTAAAAATTCATTGATTTTTCCCCAAAATTATTCAAAGTGATTTTGAATTAACTTTAAGGGGTAAATATAAATAATTTCTTTGTTTTAAACATTTTTATATTAAATATTATATATTTATTAGATATTGTAAGTACAATAAACAAATTATAAAAGACTTTTAAAATTTTTTCTAGTACCCATGTACTACATTTACTGTAATTTGTCAAAATGTTATAACATTTCTTACAATGAGTGAATGTGTTATGGTTTGGATTATGTGGAGTCCACATTTCAATTATAAAATATATGGGACTATATATGTTGAACTGGTAATCCACATAATTCATGCCATTGATGGAAGTTTTATGGAATAAATGTATTAAAACTAATACTACCCTTAACATGAAATCGTTACAATATACATGTAAAATTATTCTGTTATACATCCCCAGAAGTGGTATGTAGGTCATTTATTCCATGATATTTTTTCAGCCTTATCCAATCACCTAGTCCTATATCATGGAGAATGTTATGGGTTTGAGAATACTAATCGTTCTTCTTTATACCTTTCCATATTTATTGATTTCCATATCTATTATAAATCCACTATAATATGGGTTCTTGGTTATTTTAGACCTATTCCACTATGAATTCATCGTGTTTTATGAAATTATTGTGTTTATTAGAACACTCCAAAGATGGTGGGATCTGATCCTGAAATTAAATCTCATTAGTTTCACATAGGTATCCTCCTTTTGATCCACTATTGGTCACCAATGTACATTTTTTTGATGGTTTTTATCAGTTCATGATGTATGATAAGGGTACTCCCAATCATGCCCTGACCATGGAAATTGTGAATTGAGACATCCATAAATATCATCCTTCCACCTTCTCAGTGGATGGTGGATCTCTAGATATTGATTCATTGCTAGGAACCATATTTTCAAACATTTATCACACTGACATGACTCTAGAGTGGATAGTAAAACTTGATAATTGCATTCTTCTGGATTTTTCCAAATAGTAGTATGAAATCATATATATTGTTGATCATTATCAGCTTATGGTCTAGGATGAATTTCAGAATTCATTAAATGATAAATTCATTTAATAGACCCTATGGGTTCATTATTCATGGTACATCATGCATCCATAGCATGGCACAATGTTTGTGCTTGAGTATTATACTCGCTTCACTAAGAACCATCATATTTCATTTTCTCTTATTGGTGATGAATTATCCACAATTAATTGTTTTGAATACAGGATTTGGTATGTAGTTTTCTCATAGCTGAATGTCTAATGATTGATTAATGTTATATAAATATTAAAACATTCACAAATTATAGAAAACACATAAATAGGATGGCAATGTGAACTATGGTTGTTATGTTCATAGGTAGGGAGGAAATTCAACTAGCAGTAGGAAGAATGGTTTTGAGTTATCATGTGGGGGATGTGTTAGATAGGTGGAATACATTTAGATCTCAATAATGTGTTTCCATTAAGTTATTCATGTACATATGAAACCCAATTTCATGATGAACATAATTAACTATTGAGCTTGATGTAGGATGGGTCATCATCATTACTTTATTTGGCCATTTCCAAAAGCAGCCAGTGATGTGGGATATGGAATGAAACCTCTTTCAGCTATAGGATCCATGTATCCTTGTTATTTTTAATGATTTTCTTTTATTAGAAGATCAAACTAACTTTGCATTGGTGGTGGCCAAGACTATCAGTCTCTAGAGCTTCAATTTTAGCAGAGTTCATCTATACAAGCTAGTTTGGAAGCATCTAATACATCCCATTTGGACCATGTTTATGTAGTGTAGCTTGTGAATGAGGAAAATTTCACATGACTATTTTAAGATAGATGTACTATTCTAGTACCCTATACTAAGGATTCATCGCTTTTTTATAAAGTTTTATCACATAATTTTATATTTTAGGTCATTTTGGAAAGTCTGGGTCTTGCAATAAATTAATTCTATGGCATAATATCCCTTGACACACATCTAGGTTCAGAATAGGGGAAATACACAAGTGTTAGTAGTTCCCCCTTGTGGTATGTGGGTGTCGTTTCATATGATGTCTCTTTCTACTCATGAAGATTGGCTTTGACATCATTCCCAATATGGTCATACATGTACCGTGCCAAGGCCATGTGGATTTCTATAATGATTTGGTATCCTTATCATTACAATAGTGAAAATTTTATATCCATAAGTGCGAATTGTACATCAATGAAAGTACTAAAACTCCCATGCTTACTGATATATGTGGTGTGAGTAATGACAAGGTATGATTCTTCATGAGGGATTACAAAATGGAGTTACTAGTGTACCCTGCTATTGTGGATCAATTCACGGACTTCTTCCATGATGATTTAATTGACTTAACTCTTGATCGAGATGTGAAGTTCACTATAGATATTGTGCAAGGTAAATCACTTGTTTACATACATTATATATGATATTACTGAAACATCATGAAGATATAATGTTGAAGGGTTTCATTTGACCTTAACATCATCGTAGTGTTCACTCAATTAATTCCCTAAGAATAAGGATGGAACCCATATATTTTGGGTGGATTTTTTCTAACTGAACCCACATATGGTGAATACACATTACCATTTTCCTCAGTAAGATGATCCATTTGACTAACATATTAGAGAAAACATTTTATCCAATATAAATTCGAGTTTAGGATCATAATAGGTGAACATGACGCAATTGTACATACCATGTATAGTGTGGAGGAGTAGCAACATCTTGTACATGTATCAGTTCATGTCGTTCAGTCTAAAACATGCACTTTTATTCTTCATGTATTTGAAAAACTGGTGGTTCCACACATACTTTTATTTTTTATTGTAGTCATAATAGATTATATCATAATATAGTCTCACACTAGACACGACTATTATATCCATATCGATATCATTCATAGTAAACTGAAAGAGCATGAACATTATATATATCTTAGTAAATGCAACATTTGTGAAATCAATGTTCAATTCATGGAAGATATAATACCATAGGTAGCTATTTCAGTTGAATATAGAAGGTGAGCATGTCATGACCCATCCCACAGGACCCGTGTTGTGACTACCACTAGTCAGCCTTCCATAGGCCAGGGGATGTCCACTAGTATAGGAAAATAATATCCCAAAAGTTCAAGCCTTTCACTTTAATCCTATACACTCAAAACTAGGTATATTAAAATGAAAATCCGATAGTAGAACTATTTATTCTAAAAGTGAAAACTGAATGTAAAATACACCAGTGTATAAATCGAACTGAAAAAAAGCACAACAAAAGGGGAAACATGCTCTAAAATTCATTCACTATGAATCCTACATGAATGGATGGTATAGCTCATCGTCTGTCATCACTGCCAATCCCCATGTCCATCAATCACCATAGAGAATCATCTACCATTGGCTCCCAAAGACACACTCATGCTATCTGAAATATGCACAACACAGAATTTGGTGCAGTAGAATCCCATCTAGAGGTGGGTATTACAATATCTAGTAATGACTCTATGATCCCCAAAGTTCTCCCATAATTCTACATGAAAATTCCACAAATCATGATCTCAATCACAAATCATAATGAATGGAGGGGGGTCCATGCCTTTTTTGTATCAGCTATTTTCCTCTGTTTTTTTGTTTTAACAAGGGGAATACATCAATCGTCATTTGAAATAAGAAAAATTCCCAAACAAATTCCCAAACAACCACCCCTATAAAGAAATAATTGTGGATCAAATCATTGGTTTGTTGATCTGAGTTATTTATATTATACAAAAATGATAAAGAGGAGTCTTTTGAACACGTATAACAATTAATCCACCTACCTCGAATCAGTAATGTGGAAGAAGGAAATGATTCACATTTGTAGACATTATAAATTCGTTGGTGGTCTTCATTGGCTGTCAATGAATGAATCTAATCCTACAATAGTCATCGGTCAATCATTTTTCTTCTTTGGAGGGTTACATTGCCAATATTTTATTAGAGCATCTTCTTTTTGTAGTGAATTCACATTCCAGCAATTTACTTAAATAAAGACACATGTCGCAACATTTTAATTAGGTTGGGACATTTTCTCATTAATGACACTCATCAATGGCCCTCATTATGCGTACCATTAATACTCCTTCATTAACGAATCTCGCAGGAAATGTGGTGTCACTGCTCGAAATTTCTAAAAAAATGAGATTGGAAAAATTAAATTTATTATTTTTAATTAATGTCTCATAAAAATTTACAATTTTGTCTGATGCTTTATGGTAGAACATAAGATTCACCTAAGAAAATCCCAACACTACGAAATCAACGGTTCTCACGGATTTTAAATCCAAGAACTAGTTCAAATGGTAGAAAATCATGCCCACAATTTTAATGAACATACTTTAAAAAAGTTGAAAAATACATTCCGGTATCTCTGGGACTCAAAATCACGTGCCTTTAATTTTTTTAGTCTAGTAAAAATTATATATAATTAAAAAAATTAAATTAAATTTTTGGGTCTTCATATTCTCTCCAACAATGGGATTTACATTCCAAAAATCCTCACCAAAAACTATGGAAACAAATGGCGATAACGAGATAGAATATGAGCCTCCTCCCGTGTGCTCTCATTGAGTTTCCAGTGCTACCACCAAACTTGCAATAGAGTGATCGATCATCCATTAAGAACCCACTTATGTTGATCCTCTATCTTCACTGGGAACACCGTAAATGTCACCCCATAGTCAATGTCAATCTCACACTAGTCGATGATGTGTGACAGATCATGAACATATATCCTGAACTATGAAATGTTGAAAACATTATACACTCGTTGCACTTATTGGGGAAGATCTAGGTGTTACACCACCTCACAAACTCTTCTCTAGATATGGATAGTTCCGATGAACCTCGAAGATAGCTTTTCGCCATGACCAAATCTTCGTAGTCTTGATCGAGGTGAGACCAATCAGATGAGTATGCCTCCCTCCTATTACAATAGGGTTCTCTGTCTCATGTCTTTAGAGGACATATTCATGCTCTGGGTAGTCTTCATCTGATCTTGGATGATCGACATATTTTCGGTGGTATCCCGTACCAACTATGGACCCATAAGTGCTGACTCCCTTGGGTTTATCTAGCATAGAGGTAATCTACATGGCCACCTATACAAGGCCTCCAATTGTGTTATGACGATGGTGTACTGATAACTGTTGTTGTATGAGAATTACACCAGTGGATGAAGGTCCTCTCAACTACATCCAAAATAAATAATGTATGTACGATGCATGTCCTCATGTGTGAATATGTTCCACTCTATCTGACCATCTATTTTTTGATGAATGGCAGTTCTCAAGTGTAGATGAGTCCAGAATGCCTCTTGTTATCCCTTCCACATCAAGTTTGTAAAACAAATTCCATGATCTGAAATTATCATCAATGGTATCCTGTGAAGTTGTACTATCTCTTGAAAATCGGGAGTTACCAAGCCCTCTTTTGATCCCTTCTCTCAGATGGGTAGAAAAAGGTTTGACATGGTGAATCAATCGAATATCACCTAGATCATGTCATTACACCTGGATGTACATGGTAACCCAGACACAAATGCCATTAAGATACCACCCCATATCCACTCTGGAAAATTGAATGGATGTGTTATGCCTACTGGAACATAACTCTCAGCCTCCACTTTTAGAAAAGTGAGGCATTGTTAAATGAACTCTTCATCTTCATTCATCATTCCTGGCCACCAGTACTAACGTTGGATGTCCTGGTACATCATTTCCACTCTAGGATGTACCACTAATGGTGATGATGGGAACACCCTCATCACCTCCTCCTGAAATGTTATTGGCACCATGATACATCCTATAAATTTGATGATGTGCTCCCCACCTATCAAAAATATATCAAGAGATTTCCCTCTAGATATATGAGAATGTCGGGCCTCGCAGTCAATTTCCCCATGTTGTGCCTCATAAACTAGCTGAAGGAGTGGGGGAGTCATAGTCATAGAATGGAGGTATGTTGCTCTATCCCTATCTATGAAGGATATCTTCAATGCGGCTAGACACTCTATCTCCTCTCTCAAAAACTATAAACCTGTCCTCATATTTACTATGTCTCTTACTAGATTTCCATTCAAAGGCATGTATACTATCTCAATGTCATATTCCTAGAGGATCTCCTGTCATCTCTACTGTCTCCGGTGCAGGTCCATCTTTGAAATAATATACTTAATACTCTTGTGATCAGATTACATAGTAAACCATTCTTCCATCAAGTAGTGTAACCACATATTCATTAGAATACCACTGCTTCTAATTCCATGTCATGGGTCATGATGTTCTTCTTGGGTTCCCCTAGATTTCATGATATTTTCGTGATCACCACTCGCTCCTACATCATGACACATCCCAGTGTGGTCCTTGGGGAGTCGTAGTAGACTACATACCCAGTGCCCTCTTTTGGTAGCCTCAAGATGGGGTCACTCATCAATCTATGCCTCATCTTCTAAATACTCCGATAGAACTGATCTATAAATACAAAGGGTTGTCCCTTAATTGAAAAATATGATAATGGTTTTTCTACCTATGATAAGTTGGGTACAAATCTCTGATAGTAGCCAAGAAACCCCAGGAAACATCGCACATTCATCACAATGCTCGGTGGATCCCAAGCATCCATTTCCTGTATCATTTCCTGATCCACTACAACTCCATCCTCATATATAACGTGTCTGAGAAAGTGGACCTCCCGTATCCAGAACTGGAATTTTGAGAGATTTATATAATATTGGTTCTCTCAGAGTGTATCTTGTACAATTCTCATATGTGTGTCATTCTCCTTCTATAAAGCCATGTACACAAACATGTCATCAATAAATAAAACCATCAAGAGATCAAGGTATGGAAAGAAGATACTATTATTAAGTCTAGTAAACATTACCAGGTTGTTGGTTATCTTGAATGTTATCACCAAGATTTATTAGTGGTAATACTGACATCATTCGGCTTTATTCGATATGTACTCATCCTGTAACTGAATCTGAGGACAACCTGATCTATGGTCTATCATTGAAAACCAGTAACCCCCCTTTAGCTGAAGAAAAAGGTCATCAATCCTTGGTATAGGATGATCATTATTAATGGTAACCATTTTTATGTGCTGATATTCAACACAAAGGCTCAAATTACCATCTTCCTTCTTGGGGAACAAAATCATGGATTCCCATGGATAGATATGGGGTCTTACATACCCCATCCTTTGAAAGTCCTCCAATTGTACCTTC
The DNA here is from genome assembly GCA_963277665.1 of Viscum album. Taxonomy (NCBI): domain Eukaryota; kingdom Viridiplantae; phylum Streptophyta; class Magnoliopsida; order Santalales; family Viscaceae; genus Viscum; species Viscum album. Next base: position 474,186,380 of record OY728147.1, on the reverse strand, counting down.
TACTCAACAAGTTCTACATGATACATATAATAAGCTTGTTTAGATATTTATGTTGTCCCAGAGTATGGGTCAATGTGGATTTCTACATCTCTGTGAGGAGGTAGTCTAAGAACGTCCATAGTAAAGGAATCTATATAATGGTGCACCACTAATTCATAGGATGGGATCCTCCCATCAACTACACCACGGGCGAGGCTAGCCAACTGATTAGTGATCTTCTGCACCCTCCTCTGAGAAAGTACATCCTCCACTGCAATGCATCCCTTCTCACTGGTGAAGTAAAACCTCATCCCATCCTCACTGACAGACCACACCTTGTGCACAAAACTCTCAATCTGAGCATGGAATGTGGATAACCAGTCCATAACAAAGATGACGCATTAATTCCTTGTCACTGCTACTTAAAGATCCTATCTAACGATCTATCCTCCTAATGTAAGATCAACCTACTGGCACATGAGCATAATAGTCTAATTTTTTCTTGTAGGATCCTCTAAACATAAGGATCGAGACAATGAATCCAAAAAAATCTCTGATCTCCCAAATAGATTCATTGTGATAAAAGTGTGACTAGATACAATGTCTAAAATAACTACACTAGGATGGAGTAAAAGAAAATTGTTCCTTGAATCATCTATGAAGCACCATGGTCATAGAACTCTGATGCCTGAATCTAAGCACTTTAATGTCATCCTTCTCCCAAAGGTTGGGGGGGACTGCTTTGGGAGGTTGTATTAGTACCTCAAATTGTCATCCTCAACATGATAAAAAGCATGTTCTTCTACCATGTCTTCCACCATGTGAACCTCCTCGATCAACCCTCTACCTCTACCACAATAGTCCTTGTACCGTCTGTTGATCATCATTACAACGGGTCATCCAATATTGATCCATGGGGCCCTTCCCACTGCATGAGTAGTACAATCCGCTCATCTGCTGAACTCATCTACCCAGCAAGCTCCGCGACTCCGACCCTACAACTTAGGGTCTTCCCTTAGAGGGTCTATCCCACATGGACTTTTGTTTCACATTCCTACTTCCTACTATAGATTACATGGCTTCATGTAATCCAGTGGTGGATCTCACCATTTGTTCCTACTAGGCTATGATGTTCTCTACCAAAATTGCCCACTCTAGAAATCCAGCCTACGTTGGGATGTTGAGAGATATAACTGATGTCATGACCTCTTATCAGAGACCATTATCAACGTTATATGCCCCGAATAAAGGGTCTTGTACCATGTTGGTGGAGTAACAATAGAAGTTTGTGAACCTTGCTGAGTATTGGAAAACAACCAGGATTCCATAATGTAAGTGTAGTAGCTCTTGAATACGAACTATGAATAATTTCATGGGAACAGACTTCTCTATGAAGAGTCTCTTGATGTCAATCCAAGAAAGATTTGTCTCTTCGTGTGTGTAGAGCATTAGGCTCCACCATCTCCCAATTGTACCCTAAAAGAGATCGGCATCTAGAATCACTATTTGGTCTACTGGGGTCCCAACAAAGTGGATAACTCAGGCCATATCCTCTAACTAGTCCTTACTAACATATGGATATGTCTCGCCTTGAAGGATCAGAGGCCTCTATCTCTGGAACTTGTGCAATGTGCTCATTTAGCGTACATGGTCTTCTGGTGGGGCTGGGGAAACTTTTATCCGAAGGTTGGTAGTGCAGGTGGTACACCACCTGAAGGTGATATCACAAAAATATGTACTTGAACTGATGGATCATCTCTCGGCAGGGCCCCCGTCATGATATATTACTGGAATCTTGGATTTCTTTCTTCACAGTGGACTTCATTAAAGAAACATATGTGACATGGTCAATAACTATACCTGGCGAGCTACTCAAAAGAGATCAAAACAATTAAAAAGCACATGCTAACTGTGTTTTTCATGTATCGAGTTAGAAATCAAAACACCAGGTCCTGCTGTAGGGATATGTTGGCCACCCCAATAACATGATACTTCCCAAACTATAATCTGATCTCATTACACATTATATTATTTTTCCATTGAAAACATATACTCTTAGTTTTCTTGGTTGAACTGATCCCTTTGTTAACAATTTGTCCCAACCCATCCCTTGTGGCCCATGCCATGACTACCCCAAGCCTACCTTCCATAGGCCAGGGGTTTGAATGAATAATCAAAAAGTCATATCTCAGGAAGGTAAGGCATTGCCTTTAAACTTATAAACTCACAACTAGGTGAACAACAATGAAAACCACAATGTAGGACTGTAGATAGAAAAAGTGAAAAGTGAATTTAAAATGTACCAGAATGAATGTCCAAATGAAAACAAGGTACAAAAAAAATAAAACAAAAGGATTCAAAGGTCATCCACAAATAATCATACATGATGTGTAGGTACAACTCATCATATGTCGTCACTACTTATCCTAACATCAATCAATCACCACTGAGTACCGTCTAGCCCTAGATCCCCATGTCTCAGTGACACTATTCATCGTATCCACAAGACTCATTAAGTGGTGGTAAAATGTTATTTAGCAGTGAGTTTAAAAATACCCATTAAGGACCCAGAGACAACCAAAGGTCACCTAGAATTACACTAGGAAAAACCAAAAAGCATGATCCTAAACACAAAGATTAAATTAAAAAGAATCTCAAACCATGTGTACAACAAATAGAAAATGAATAATGATGATTATTTTTGAGCCATATCATTATATTCTATTGAGAGGTTCTTCTACAGATCCATGAAGGTTCTCTATTCTACATATCCACAATTGGCCATTATACTACCGATCCAAAGAGGGTTTCACTACTGCCGATCCAAAAAGGGTCTCACTACTCCTGATCCATTGATGGTTTCTCTAGTGTTGATCAATGAATGGTCGTGCCACTTCTGATCCATGGAGATTATCACAAACTCTAATCCACTGATAGTCTCTCAAATGTCGTTCCATGAATGGTTCCTCTTCAATTGTGAACAAAACACAGGATTCCCGCACATGGAGAGCTTGAGTTCAAGAGGTTCTGATCATTATGATATCTACCACAACTCAACCACCATGAAGTCCCAAAAATAATTAACCCAATGTACCATCTTTTCATAAGGGTTCTTTTGTGATAGACAGTGTATCAGTCGGACGCCCAATCTGTAAGATATAAGAAAAAAATAAATAGGGGCCAATTGGATTTGAGTCCGATCCAAACCGGACATAATCCAAATTCTACCAAAATACAAGTGATTTATTTCAAAAGTTCATCATCATCCCAAGGTTCCCAACATCATAAGCTACACATCAATCAGAATTTCATTTTTTGAGGTAATCATGTTTTTGTGAAATGGGACCTGTCGGGTCCAGGTCTAGAGGGGGTTCCACCTTGTTCTCAGGTCTGGACTGCCTTGCGAGTTCGGCCCACCTGGTGGGTTCACCATGGAGAGGAGGTTTAGAAGATATGGAAGTTTCAACCCATAGGGAAACCTAGCCATCATGTGGGCCAATTCTCCCAGCCGGCAGCAGCGGTGGAGTGACACCCCTCCTTATCAAACGGTCAATTGGAGCCAGCCGTTAGTGTGCATATGAGCAACCAGAGAGGCTTCCCCATATCCCTTGTGTGGCGCATCGATGCCGGACCATTCTACCTGCAACAACACATATGGGAGTTGCTTCTACACATGACCAGATCAAACTGGCTGCCACTGCTTGTCATAGACACCACCACTCCGGTAGTAACGCGATGAAAGGATCATTCTCATGCCACCAGAGATGCTCTGGTGGTCTGACTTCCTTACTATCTGCACCTACATTCCTTCTTGGTTTCCCCCTTCACTGTGATTCCCTTAGATTTTTCATTCCTCTAGACTTCCAAGTCGTGCACAAAGAGTGCATATAAACCAAGAAATATGGAGGGGGTACGGGCATTGTTTAGATATTCTTTCACCCTCTATGTTAGTGTTTTAATATGCGGAATACATCCATCAAAATTTTAATGAATAAAAATCCACAAATGGATTCTACAACAACCACCTTCAGTAAAGAAAGAATCATTGATCAACCAGTGTAAGTTGATTTGTGTTCTTAATATTATTCTTGAATGGGAAATATGAATCTTTTAAAATAATAAAACAAATAATCCCCTACATAGAATCGGTGTTGCGAACAAAGGAGAAGATTCACATTATTAGACATTAATTCTTTTTTCCACCCTTCATCGATTGTCGATGCCCATTTCGAATCCTCCAATAGTAATCCATGAATCATCATTCTTCGTTGGAGAGTGACATCGCTGGAATTTCTTTAGAGACTCCACTCATGGTCTGTGAATACCCTTGCCAACAAGTTAATTAAATAATTAATCACATCACAAAATTTTAATTATTCTATGACGTAATGTCTTTATTGATGATCATTAATGCACCTCATTAATAGAACCATTAAAGTTCCTCCATTACAGTGGCTTTCTGTCACTATGGTGTCGCCGCACAAAAAATTGAAAAATAAAATAACTCAAGAAAAATGTCATTTTATTATTTACTTATTACAACTTAAAAAGAAGTTAAAAAAATTGTTCCATGATCATTGGGTCTCTGAATCACATTCCCAGAATTTTCACAGTCTCGTAAAAATTTCATATAATTAAAAAAAAATATAATCTCTAGGTCATTATAGATGTTGATGGTTTCCCCTGAATAGACCACAAAAGTATTTCACATAAGAATATTCATTGGGATGGATGTCTACTACCAATGTTTCATCATGTAATTATCACACATGGTAGTGCTTCTTATATTCATGACTAAAAATAATGAAATTTTTTTCACAATTTTGAAGCTTGATAGATACATTTTAAGTAGATAAAAAAAATACTGGATTTAACAATGGTTCTAATGTTTCTTATATCATTGAAAATCCATACATTTTATGGTGATGATTCAGGTATTAGGATATGGGATTTGATGATTCATTATTAAGGGGAATTAGTGTATTATTCCCTCCAATTTAGATCTCATGGGTGTAATTCCTTTAATCATGATTTCTAGAAATCATGAGTGGTCCATTCACCTTGTTATTGGATACAACACTTTTTGGGAGAGTAATTAATTGATTACAATGATTAAAAAAATATTCAATGTCTTCTATGATCAGCGATCATTATAATGAGTATGTGAATGTGGATGGTATACATAAAATATTATGACATTGAGAATTCCTAATCATCCAAAAATAGAAATACCATAGGTGAATCATTGAACTGAATAACTCATATGGAAACCATCAAATATTCCAGAAGTGATTGGAGGTTTATGGATGTATTCAATGTGATGCATAATTGTGTTCAGAAAAAATAATGTGAATCCATTATTAGAAGCTCTATCACGAACATCCTTTATCTTGGAGTAGGTTTTGATGAGTCAATTATCTGATGTATTCACATATTCATACAATTTTGGAATCCCTTTCATTTGTTGAACTGAGAGGTCTATATATTATAGAGATAATATGCCTTAATGGTTTTACTATTGTGTTCATTTAATACAATGATTCAATTTTCACCTCGTAGCCCTGGAATGGGTTGGATAAGGCACTAGGTTCATGTGATTTCTTTACAACATCATATCACCCTTTAACTGAAGGGAAGTCGAACTAAATGAAACATGTGATAGATGATATGTTTTAGGATTGTGTCTTTGATTTCAGAGGTTCATTGCATAAGAATATTCCTCTTTAGGAGTTTTCCTATAAAAATATATTTCATGAAACTATACCAATTGATTCCCAAGAGGCCATAAATGGTAGATCGTGTTCCTCACCATTATAAAAGAATAAGGTAATTTAGGAAACATTATTGGGTCCTTTTCACAATTAGGCGACTTAAGAAAAAGTATAGTTGATTCAGAAGTGTATTGGTAGAACTATGTCTATGATGAAGACATATATCAATCTTCGTCATAGACCACAAGATTTTGAGGTGAGACATCATGTATTTTTTCATTTATGTCCTATATTGGTTAATAGTTGAAACTGGATATATGGTCATATATCTTTTCATTATGTTGAGTCTTTTGTGATAGTGGAGAGATTCTGGTTGGCATCATATCAGTTGCAGCTTCCATATATGTACTATTAAAACAATCAATTTCATCCATATATTAAACATCTACATTATCATATAGACACGTCTAATTAATTTAACCGTGATAATGTTGATATTAAAGTTGTTGATTCCTTCTACAAGCATCAGATAAGTATCATTGAGTGGAAGTCAAAGGCAATCTCATATACATTAGTTCATCTTGTTGTGATTATATGACCTCAAAAACATGTACAATATTAGATATGGGAGTGAGAGACCCATGTACATGTGCAATGGCCAAAACATTTCTCAGATAACCTCTTACCACCGATAGAAGGGATACTCATGAATGAGTTGCCTTATCCAGGGGTGGTTCAAATGGCCTTATTTTTTTCTAAGAACAATATATAGTTTATTATAATTCATTTTTTACCTAATGATGATTCCAATGGGATTCAAGATGGTGTTGTGGGAGTATGGAATTTATTATGATCCTAACACTCTGAAAATTTTAGAGGCAAACCATGTTGTATTGTCAGTATAATAAGTTCCACATATTCATCACATTTTCTTTAAATCATGTGTTTATAAAAAATATTGGGTTAATGGTGTAATGACCCCTAAAAATCAAGAGATAGTTTTTTTCATAATTTTCATTGTGATTTTACAAGAACGCTATTTCAAACGGCACCTGAATCTGAGGCCTGGTGTGCCCGGAATCAATTTCCAAAGATTAGCATGGGTACGTTCAGTGAACGAACGAGAAGGTTTTCCGAACTTTTGAACTGGTTCTCAGAATTGAAATTTGAGGGCTCTGATGAAACTACATCGCCAGTAATTGCTTAGGAGAACCTTTTCCGAAGGTGCATTTGCTTGGGATGATTTGTTAATTTTGTAGTTTTAGTGAGGAATAAATAAAATTATATTTAAATTATATTTATTTTCCTCTAGGTAGTTATATCCTAAGTAAGGGAGTTGGGGGTGGGACCCACATGATGTTAACCAACCATGAGAGGATAACGGTGGGGTGGGTCCCACAGGAGATGAACCCCTCATATTCCTTAACTCCATAATCCCACGTTAATGTGAGACCACTCACCTCCCCCTGTCTTTTATTTAATCATGCCAGCTCACTTAATTAATTAAGTGAGTTATGTGTTTGATTTTCTAAAATTTAAATGCTTGGCTTGATGTATTAAAATAGGATAAGTTTATTTTACATAGGAGGGTTGGATGTTGTGTGAAGAGATTGGGGAGATAGAACTCTTTTATCGTGGGAAGAACATCATCCTTCCGCGAAGAGCTTCAATCCTTCCGCGAAGAATGTCATCTCTTCAACGAAGAATGACTCAACGACTCTAGTATCTCCATTCCATTTTTCCTCTGCGACAATTGAAGAGACACTGACGCGGGAGTTCTCCAACGACACGTAATCATCATCTTCCCTCCATGATAAAGAGAATACGATGTCTCCTCAGACGCTCTCCATCGACGTCTACGGAACCACGCCCTGCGACGCCACTTTCCACGGCACTCTTCGAACATCAACTTGTTATTAAGGTAGGTGTTAATTACTTTTTGTTTGTGAAATATCATTTACCATTCTTCATCTTTATTTTTGGGCCTCTTGATATCAACTTATCGGGAGGTGGTCGGACCGCACGAACATGACCGACTCTCCTCCCCCTTTTGTTGTTGTGTTGTTTCGGTTTGAAAGAAGGCGGCGCGGAGCAACAATACCGCACGTAATTATGGAGAAAGGCGTCAAAGATGCGTGGCGCCGTCGTGCCGTGCCGCTGAGGCCGAACGAACCCGTGGCCAGAGTTGGGCCACAGCGAAGGGGCATGGCGCAGTCGCGCCGCGCCTGAGAACCATGAAGACACAGTGGCCAGAGCGGGTCCACGGTGGAGGGGCGTGGCGCCATCACACCATGCCGGTCGGACAACGTCACGGCTCAAAGCCGTGGTGGTGCAAGGCGGGGTGGCTGGAACCGCTGGCACCTTAGAGGGCAGGACTGTGGCGGGTCCCGCGGAGGCAACACTGGCTGGCCGGACTAGGTCGGCCGTTTCAGGGGGAGACCAGGTGTCATAACCCCAAGCTGGAAAAAGGTGCCCCCCCACGTGGGGGCCGCGGTTACTCAAAAAGGGGGGCAGCGCCCCCCCCCCCTTCCGCTCAGCTCGGCGTGGCCGAGCTGGCCATGCGGGCCGCGCGTGCGAGCCAGGCCGGGCCGGGAAGTGCTCAGGCTAGGCCACACACATCGGGCCAGGACATACCCTAATGGGCCAGACCCAGACCTGGTTCGGGTCGACCCGGTTCGGGCCGACATAGGAGGGGTCTCAGGCCGGGTCGGTCCGAGCACAAAACCCCCTAAAAACTGACAGATACGTTCTTTTGCCCATATAATGGGCTACGGACCTTCGATCGTCGCACCGTTAGCTGTGATGAAATCATTGGATAGGGATGACCGTTTTGGTATATTACACTCAAGGTTTCGAAGAACGTTGGGTACGGCCGGGTTGGTTTGAACACGAAACCAACTGGGCCCACGATGTAGAAACGCTTATAACTTGAGCTCCAGACATCCGATTGACGTTCCATAATCTTTTTTGGATTCCTCATAGTGAGATGGAAATTTTGGGTTACTCCGCTCAAGGTTTGGATGTATTTGGAGTAAAGTTGGGTTGGTTTTGACTTAAAAACCAATCGGGCCCCTAGAACGAAAAGGCCTATAACTCGAACGCCGGGTGTCCGATTGACGCGCCGTATATCACATTGCGTTCCTCTTGTCGAAATGGAACATTGAGATACATCAACTCCGGACAATGTGTCAATTGATGTATCGACCCCCCTGTCCCGTGGAGCGGACCCTCTCGGAATCGAGCATGCTGTGTGCGGGAACCATAGAGTTGGCTGCGACGATGAAGACTACACTGAAATACTATGTGGGTTCAACAGTGATGAAGACTACACTGAAATACTATGTGGGTTCAGCAGTGATGAAGACCGTAATGAAGTCCTCTATGGGTTCGACGTCGATGAATACTGCACTGAAATCCTACATTGGTTCGGTAGTGATGAAGACTGTACAGAAATCCTCCATGGGTTCGATGGCGATGACTACTGTTCTTGTATCCTACGTGGGTCTGGTAGTGTTTGACTCTGTTCTTACTATCCTACGGGGGTCTGGCCTAGTAGCTATTCTGTATCCTATGTGGGACCGACAACTTAGCTGGTTTAGTATCCAATGTGGGTCCTATCATAAAGGAATCAGTGGCTATATCTGATCATCTCTATCACCTTATGAAGAAGTATACCTGTGTGAGCTGAGTCTTGACTTTAATCAATATCATCAATATGATTGACTTGCTTTCCTATGTGGATTGAGTTGTGTTATCCTGTGTGGATTGGGTTGTACTCCTAAGTGTACGTGATCGAACATGGCATGGATGCAGGAGCCGAACGGGAATTGATGAATTAGGTATATGTATGCGCATATACCTAAGTAGTGTTGGATGTTACTCCGTGATTGTATCTTTACATGGTGGATTATACATTGTGGATTTTGGGAGACCTTCGGGGGTCTCGGGGACCCTACTGAGTATCGTTTACTCACCCCTACACGGGCTTTGCCCGCACTACGTTGTGTTGGTTGCAGACGACGGACAACGCGGATAGTGGTCGAGGCTTGTGGAGAAAGTTGGTACCTAGAGGTGGACCATTGGGCATGACGTACTCAGAGCGGACGACTGGACCCGAGGAGATGAGGAGGCTATTTGTACCCACCCTTCAGGTGGGACATCTAGTGGATGACTCAACGTTCCTACTTTACTTTCAGTTGCTGTAATTTCTTTCCAGTTGTACTTTACTTTCAGTTTGGGTTTGTATTCGTGCCCTCTTACTTTTCCGCACTACTTTTGTACATAGATTTACTTAGTGTTTACTTATACTTTCATACTCTGTGGTGTTTGTTTACTTTATAAAGTAAATGCATTCCCCTTTTGTTGTGAATAATGCCTTCCTGCTAGTCGCCAGCCCCTGGCCTATGGGAGGCGGGTGTGGGGTAGTAACGGCACAGGTCCTAAGGATGGGTCATGACAAATTAGTATCAGAGGAGTTCGGTTCTACCGCAGAGCTCAAGTCTCTGATGTTTCATCTATGTGAAGAAATAGTGTTAATGGTATTGAGTGTGGTTATCAGCCCAAGGAGTCCAGTGTTGGTGCCTCGGCTGACGAATCCGTACACCAGGACCCTTACATATGATTTCTGACTCAATGCACGAAAACATTGATTGCATGTGTATTTCAAAAGTTTTCTTTGTGATTACTTTGTGTCAGCTCACCAGGTATACTATTTTGACCGTGGCACACCAGTTTCTTTTCTGGATGGCCCCACAATGGATGCCAGATAGGATTCTGAGTTTTGTACGAGCCGACAGCCCACCAAGCGACAAGGCCTCCGTCCAAGGCCCTTTTTCAGCGGAGGAACCGGCAGGACCACTACCCATCGAGCCACTGATGACACCATCCCTAGCCACTGAGAGTTCACATTGCCTTAGTGCACTGCATGTGTATCAGTGTCATAGACCGCCCAGGTTCTGTGGGGAGACGGACCCTTATGCAGACAAGGGTTGGCTGGAGGTGGTTGATCAAGTTTTCAGGTTATTGAGGACACCAGCTGACCTCATGGTCATCCTCATAGTGAGCCTCTTGAACGCGGCAACAGGAAGATGGTGGAGCTCGATGCTCCAGGTGCATTAAAAAGTTCACTCCTCTAGACGGACATTGAGATCCTATTTCACTTGGAGTTCATCCCAGGCACCGTCCGTGTGGTCCGCATCTAGGATCTTCTACAGCTATGGAAGGGCAGAATGACGGTCGCCCAGTACTCGGAGAGATTTATTGATCTCTCACATTATTCGACAGACATGGTACAAGACCCATTCTTCCGGGCTCAGACATTCGAGCAGGGAAAGAAGCATGAGATCAGGGAATCAATGATCTTCCTCATCATTCCGACATAGGAAGGAGTACTAGAGCGAGCTCAAATCATAGAGTGATTTCTTCCTAAGCCTACGCCAGTAGCCATACCTACCATAGGGTGAAATGTTGTAGAGTCATCTGCAGCTGGCAGTTGATGGATATCACCGGGGTCCAGGAGGACCAGACCATCAGGAAGATGACCTCACGACACTGGCTCAGAGGTGCAGGTCACACGGAACAGAGCCAGCCTTCTAAGGAGAAGTCAGTTCTATGCATGCGGCGGGGAGGGCCACATGGCCCGTGACTTCCCGACCTGCCAATCAGAGGAGCATCAGATGGTTGAGGGGCCACCTAGGCAGAGTCAAAGGGTCGACCGTGGTGGTCCACTGAGAGCAGACAGATGAGGAAAGGGAGCTGGCCGAGCAACAGGTGGTGGGTGACGCTTTGAGTCTTTACCACCACCACTACCAGGAGGTCCACCCCGACCACAGGGAGCTGGCAAGCATAGACGGGCATAGCTTCAGGTAGCAGAGGCCTACGACCACGTCCTGCAAGAGATGATTCTAGGTACTATCTATGTCAACTCCACCCTTGCTACAGTTCTTGTAGACACAATTGCGAGTAATTCCTATATTTCCGCTGCCCTTGTTCAGTGTTCGGAGATTTCAATAGAGCCATTGGGTTGATACTGATGGCTAGAGACCTTTACGGGAGAAGACTCGATGATTACGCACTGGTACCGGTAGTATCAGATTACTATAGGAGGTGAGAGCTTCGGCATGGAACTTCTTATAGCAGCATCGATGCCTTACGACATCATCTTGGGCATGGATTAGTTATCTACATTCCATGCTCAGATTGATTGTATTAGGCTCAAGTTGTGGTGTGTACGCACCGATGGGAGTAGGTTTACCTTCATCGGCAAGAAGGGAGCCTTTGCAGCGCATGATGGACTCATGCAGAGGAGAGGAAAACCCATCACTCATCAGTTGGATAGCCTCATCCTAGGAGTAGTTGACATGCAGAGTCATTGTTTTCCTGTAGTGGTGGAACAGTATACGCATGTTTTCCTGGATGACTTTCTAGGACAACCTCCTCGTAGAGAGGTGGACTTTTATATGGACCTATACCACGAGACAGTCCCGATATCCACTCCATCATATCGGGTGGCTCCTGCGGAGCTTTGAGTTCTACGAGCATAGCTGGAGGACTTGCAGGGCAAGGGATTCATCCGACCCAGTGTTTTACCTCGGGCTTCCCCGATATTGTTCACCAAGAAGGCGTACGGGAGCTTCCGACTTTGTGTCGACTATCGTCACCTGAACCAGGTGACCGTGAGGAAAATGTATCTGCTACCAAGGATTTACGACCTCTTCGATCAGCTCAAGGGAGTGCGGTGGTTACCCAAAAATAAACCTCAGGTCAAGCTATCATCAACTAAGAGTTCGGGACGAGGACATGCAGAAGACATCCTTCAGATGTCAGTATGGCCACTATGAGTTCTTGGTTATGCCTTTCGATGTAACCAATGCTCCAACAGTGTTCATGGGTCTCATGAACAGGATCATTCAGCCATTCCTCGATCAATTTGTCATGGTGTTCATCGATGACATTTTGATACACTCGACCACTGAGGAGGAGCATGCCTACCACTTACGGGTTGTACTAGACACACTCTGAGACCAGCAGCATAATGGTTAGCTCTCGAAGTTTCAGTTCGGGTTACATGAGATCCACTTCATGGGACACATCATCTCTAAGGTAGGAGTTGCGGTGGATCCTATGATGATCGAATAAGTTCTAGCTTGGGAAACATCCATGAGCGTGACAGAGGTGCGGAGTATCTTGGGTCTAGCTGGGTACTACTGGAGATTTGTGCCAAACTTTTCCAGAGTTGTGGCACCACTCTCAGCATTGATGAAAAAGGGGAAACCCTTCGTGTGGTTAGACAGATGTCAGCAGAGCTTCCATGAGCTGAGACATAGATTGACCAACCCACCTATCTTGAGGCTACCATAGGAGGGAGTAGGGTAAGTAGTCTACTATGATTCATCTGGGACCGGACTCGGATGTGTTCTGATGCAGGAGAAGATCGGGATTGCCTATGGATCCTTTCAGTTGAGGTAGCATGAGCAGAACTATGCTACCCATGACCTGGAGTTAGCAGTAGTGGTTTTCGCTCTGATGTTGTGGAAACACTATCTGACGGGAGAGCGCTTTATAGTATACTCTTACCACTAGAGTCTCGGGTACATCTTCTCATAGAAGGACCTGAACCTGAGACATCAATGATGGATAGAGTTCCTCCAGGACTATGACTTTGAGATAGTCTATACTCCTGGAATGGGGAACATAGTAGTCGATTCTCTCAGCAGGAGGAGGGGCATCCAGTTACTCAGGGAGGTGACGGAGCAGCTATCCGCATTGTAGATATCCTTCGTGAATAGAGATGGTGTAGCCTTTCTTCAGTTACTCATAGTCACTCCTCCTCTACTGCAGTGGGTCTAAGAGGCATAGCGTGGGGATGATGACTGTGAGACGCGGCGTACGCAGATATCATTAGGGCAGGCATCTAATGGATTCTCTGTAGGAGGAGAGAATTTCATCCTCAAAAGAGGACGTACCATGGTACGAGCTTCTTTACAAGTGGAGGTTCTGAGTGAGTTTCACACTTCCCCTTAGTGATATATCCAGGAGTGGCAACGATGTAACATGATCTCAGACTACAGCACTGGCGGCCGAGTATGAAGAGGGCTGTGGTAGAGTTTGTTTCTCGATGCCTCACCTGCCAGCAGGTGAAGGCAGAGCACTAGGTACCAGCAGGCTTGGTATGGACTTTAGAGGTCTCGAAGTGGAAGTGAGACGGGATATCTATGGACTTCGTGACTTGACTTCCATGTACTTCCAGAGATCATGACTCCATTTGGGTTATTGTAGACCGACTAACCAAGTCTGATCACTTCTTACCCATCAGAGAGCAGGGCCCAGTGGAGAGATTGGGACTCCTCTACGTTCTGGAGATCGTACGACTTCATTTTGTTCCATCATCTATCGTCTTCGATCGAGATGCTTTCATTACTTCCCAACATTGGAAGAGGTTGCAGGAGGCATTTGGGACACAGCTACGTCAGAGCACTGCCTTTCACCCTCAGATGGATGGTCAGACGAAGAGGACCATTCAGACTCTCTAGGACATGCTCCATGCATGTGTCCTCGACATTGGTCGCAGATGAGAGGACCGCCTACCCTTTGTGGAGTTCGTATACAACAACAGATACCACTCCACCATTGGGATGGCACCATACGAGGCATTGTATGACCAAACATGCAGGTCACCTCTGTGCTAGATAGACTCTGGGGAGTCAGTACTTGTTGGATCAGAGATGGTCTAGTCCACGATAGAGGAGGTCCAGGTCATCCAGGAGCGGATGCCGATAGCTCAGAGCTGGAAGAAGTCTAATGCTGACAGGAGGCAGATGCCACTGGAGTTTGAGGATTGTGACCACGTCTTCTTGAGGGTATCACCTCAACGTGGATTAAGGAGATTTGGCTAGGGCGGACTGTTATCTCCATGCTTCATCGAACCATTCCAAGTACTCAGCATGATAGGCAAGGTGTCTTACCACCTGGCTCTACCACCTTAGTTGAACTGGGTGCACGACGTCTTCCACTTATCACAGCTAAGGAGATAGGTGCAGGACCCGACGCATATCATCGACCATGGGGAGCTGGACATTGATGATGGGGTGACATTTGTGGAGGTCCCAATAGAGATCGAGGATCAACACGAGCGGGTCCTATGTGGTCGGTCGGTACCTCTAGTACGAATCGAATGGCATCACAGGAACCTCTAGGAGAGCACTTGGGAGCGGGAGGTTCAGATGCGTGCTCAGTACCCATAATTGTTGCCCTAGTTTATGATGTATCATTATGAGGACGTAAATCCCTGAGGTGGGAGTAATGTAGAGTCCCATAAAATTAAAGTGAAATTTTTTTTCTTAATTTTCTATGGGATTTTACAAGAACACAGTTTCTAACGGCACATGATTCCAAGGCCCGGTGTGCCCGAAATCAATTTCAAAAGATTAGCTCGGGTACGTTCAGTGAACGAACGAGCGAGTTTTCTTAACATTGGAACCAGTGCTCGGAATTAAAATCTGAGGGCACCGATGAAACCGTAGCACCTGAAATTGCTTAGGTGCACCTTTTTTGAAGGTGCGTTTTCTCGGTAGGAGTTGTTAATTTTGTGGTTTTAGTGAGGAATAAATAAAATTATATTACAATTTTATTTATTTTCCCTTAGGTTGTTATAACCTATGTAAGGGAGTTGGGTGTGGGACCCACATTTTGTTATCCAAACATGAGAGGATAAAGGTGGGTTGGGGCCCACACGAGACCAACCCCTAATATTCCTTAACTCCATAAATACCCTTTAATGTGAGACCACTCACCTCCCCCTCGCTCTTCTTTAATCATTCCAACTCACTTAATTAATTAAGTGAGTTATGTGTTTGATTTTTAAAAATTGAAATGATTAGCATGATGTAATAAAATAAGATAAGCCTTATTTTATTTGGGAGGGTTGGTTGTTGTGTGAGGAGATTTGGGAGATAGAACTCTTTTCTCTAGGGAAGAACTTCACCCTTCCACAAAGCGCTTCAATCCTTCCTCAAAGAACTTCATCTCTTCAACGAAGAACGAATCAATGACTTCGGTATCTCCATTCCCATTCTCCTCCGCAACAAGGGAAGAGAAACAAGCGCAGGAGTTCTCCAACTACATGTAATCATCCTCTTCTCTTCGTGATAAAGAGAAGAGGACATCTCCTCAGACGCTCTCCGTCGACGTCTACGGAACCACGCCTCGCGATGCCTCTTTCTCCGACGCTCTTTGAACATCAACCTATTATCTAGGTAAGGGTTTATTAATTTTTCTTCGTGAAATAACTATTGTCGTTTATCTTCTTTATTTTTGGGCTGCATGATATCAACTTATCAGGTGGAGGTCGGACTGCACGGACACGACCGCCTCTCCTCCCCATTTGTTGTTGTGGTGTTCCAGTTCGAAATAAGGAGGCGCGGTGCAACAACACCTCACAGAATCATGTAGAAATGTGGAAAAGATGTGTGGCGATGTCGTTCCGTGCCGTTGAGGCCGAATAAACCTGAGGCTGGAGTCGAGCCGCAGCAAAGGGGTGCGGCGCCGTCGCGCCCCACCGGAGAACCACGATGACCCCGCGACTGGAGCGGGGCTCCAGCGGAGAGGCGCGGCGCTGTCGCGCCATGCCGATTGATCAAGGCCGTAGATCAAATCTGCAGTAGTGCAAGGAGGGGCATCTAGAACCACCAGTCGCCGGCACCTCGTAGGGCGGGACCGCGGTAGGTCAGCAGCGGGTCTCGCGGCGGCATCACCGGTCGGCTAGATCGATCCTGCCATTTCAGGGGAAGACCGGGGGACGTATCCCTCGGCTGGACAAAGGAGAGCCCCCCCCCCATGTGGGGGCCGCGGTTACTCAAATAGGGGGCCGCCCTCCCCCCCCCACCACTTCCGCTCAGCTCGGCATGGCTGAGCTGGCCACCCGAGCTGCGCGCGTGCGCCAGGTCGGGCCACCCAAGCCGGGCCGGGCCGCGCCCAGGTCACGCCGAACCACACCCAGGCCAGGCCGGGCTGTGCCGGTGAGGTCAGTAAGCGCCCTAATGGGCCGGACCCGGACCCGGTTCGGGCCGACCAAGGGGGGTCTCGGGCCTGGTCAGTCCGGGCCCGAAACCCCCTAAAAACTGACAGGTACGTTCTGTTGCCCATATCATGGGCTATGGACCTCCGATCGACGCACTGTTAGCTAGGATGTGATCCTTGGATCGAGAAGGTAATTTCTCTAAATTACACTCATGGTTTCAGAGTACTTTGGGTATGGCCGGGTTGGTTCGAACATGAAACCTACAAGGCCCTCGGAGCGGAAACACTTATAACTTGAGCTCTGGACATCCAATTGATGTTTCGTCAACATTGTTGGATTTATCTTAGTGAGACAGACTATTTGGCTTACTCCTCTCGAGGTTTGGAAATAGTTGGAGTGAGTTTGGGATTGTTTTGACTTAAAAACCAACCAGGCCCCTTGAATGAAAAGGCTAATAACTCGTAGACCGGGCGTCCGATTGACGCACCGTCTGTCACATTGAGTTCCTCTTATCAAAACGAATCTTTGAGATACATAAAATCCAGAATACGTGTCAGTTGATGAATCGACCCCCCTTTGGAACATGGAGTGGACACTCCTATAATCGAGCATGCTGTGTGCGGGAACCCTAGAGCTAGCTACGACGAGGAAGACTACACTAAAATCCAATGTAGGTTCAGCAGTGATGAAGACCGTACTGAAATTTTCTGTGGGTTTGACGGCAATGAAGACTGCACTGAAATCCTATGTGGGTTCACCAGCAATGAAGACCGTACTAAAATCCTCCATGGGATCGATGATGGCAACTATTGTTTATGTATCCTACATGGGTCTGGCAGTTTTTGACTCTATTCTTGCTATCCTATGTGGGTTCGGCAGAGTAGCTGGTATGTATCCTATGTGGGTCCGATAGCTTTGCTGTTTTAGTATCCTACATGGGTCCCAACATATATGAATTAGTTGCTATATTTTATCATCTCTATCACCTTACAAAGAAGTATACCTGTGTGAGTTGAGTCTTGACTTCAATCAATATCTTCGATATGATTGAATTGCTTTGCTATGTGGATTGAGTTTTGTTATCCTGTATGGATTGGGTTGTACTATTATGTGGATCTGATCGAACATGGCATGGATTCTAGAGCCAAATGGGAATTGATGACTTTTGTATAGCATGGGAATATACCTAAGTAGTGTTGGATGTTACTTCATGCTTGTATCTTTCCTTGGTGGATTATCATTTGTGGGTTTTGGGAGACCTTTTGGGGTCTCGGGGTCCCTACTGAGTAGTGTTTACTCACCCCTGCACGGGCTATGCCCGCACTACGTTATGTTGGTTGTAGACGACGGACATCGCTGATCGTGGTTGAGGCTTGTGGAGCAAGTCGGTACCTGGAGGTGGACCACTGGGCGGGACGTACTTGGAGCAGACGACTGGAACCGAGGAGCTGAGGAGGCAATCTGTACCCACCTTTCAGGTGGGACTTCCAGTGGACTGCTCGACATTTCTCCTTTACTTTCATTTGTTGTACTTTCTTTATAGTTGTACTTAACTTTCAGTTTGGGTTTATATTCTAGCCCTCTTTCTTTTCCGTACTAATTTTGTACCTAGATTTACTTAGTGTTTAATTCTTCTTGCTTACACTATGGTATTTGTTTACGTTATAAATGCAATATCTTCCCCTTTTGTCAGGATTTACACCTTGGTGCTAGTCGCCAGCCCCTGGCCTATGGGAGGCAGGCTTGGGGTAGTCACGGAACGGGTCCCGAGGATGGGTCATGAAAAATGGGGGCCATATGATTTTTCTGAAACCATGAAATCCTAGGAAAGTGTTCATGTATGAATATTAGAAATTAATTTTGGGTCATTTTACAAGGTTTTCATGTAGTTTGATAAATTTTGAACGAATCCTTTTGGGGTTTCCCTTCAAAGTAGTGGTTAGGTGCACATTTGAATCATAGTTTAGCTCACAATATAATCAAACCATGTTACCATAATTGTATGTGTGAATTGAAAATATTTCCTCACTATAATGATTATAATCCACCTTCTTCATTCTATATTTCCTCTAGACTAATTTTCTCATCCTCTTCCATGCATGAGTCTCCAGCTTCCTCCTCCATAGGGGTTTTTCTACCATCTCCATATGGAGACCAATTCTATCCCCTATAAAAGATGTTAAATGATATTAATAATCTCTATAATCCCATCGATAAACATTTAGTACATTTTATCCACTATTATGATATATAGTTGAGACACTGTTCACCAATTTTAATAGCATTTGACTATTTCATTATTTTATTCCATTCATGGTCAATTCAAACCTCAAAAATTGATTAGTAGAGAGATAATACCTAATGTAGGTGGTATGGATATAAACCTATAATTATTTAATTTTTAATTTATTTTATTTTTTTCTTCTCACAAGATCCTTTCATAAATGATAAAATCTATTTAATAATTTAATTAAATGTATTTAAAATGTATTGTGCAACCTTTCCTTAGAGAAAAAAGTCATCTGTGAGTTTTTAACATAATTATTGGACACCCTATTGGGTGTACCCACATTAATGGACTAATTACCCATTATTTGAGTTTTTCACCACATTTTGTTTGAGTTTGACCTTGATCAAATTCCATAAACATATAAATTGAATTGTAAAAATGGCTGGCCGTAAAATATTTCCTTTGGTTTTAATCCACTTACTTTATATTTAAATTATTATTGATTGTGTTTAACATTAGATTCCAAATTAAATATATATATGATACATTTTTTATAAATATTCCATGGAATTGTGCGTATAAGTAATATTTCATTTCTTACACTATATGGTTGTTCTAAGTTCCTTATGGAAAATGGATTTTGACATGTCTGAAGGATCAAATTATACTATATTAATAGATTTAAAAAAATTATATCAAAAAACTTAAGGAATACATTTCAACATAAATTCCATTTTGTTATATGAGCCTTGGTTTTTATTCCACACCTGTTACATTCCTTGAGATAACACATGTCCTTGCTTATGTACATCATGGCCTGAATCTGCATGATCGGCGCAACTCTACATAACACACTGGGTTATGTTATTTGGATTTCTAGGTATGGGATCTCTGGGATTTTTATTAATACACATGAGGTACAATGGTTCCATAGGGTAATAACCATGGATGGAAATTTTGTTAATATGGATATTCCTTGACTCATGTGATAATTTGTTCCCAAAAAGAGATACATTGTATGGACTCACTGCTCACCATTCCATGTTCGATACAAGGAATTTCATTATGATACACCCATGATAGACTCAGTTGTATTTGTTATATAAATGAATCAAATAGTAACACATTATATTTCATATAGATTATCGTAGAAGTGTTAAAAAGTCCATAAATGTAATTTTAATGTTTCTTATTACTCTTATATATGATGTTTCATATTTATATTATGAGAATGATTGAATTATTTTCTAGGAATGTTACATGCATTCCACAGATTAGTCATGGGGTCTTCCAAATTAGTTTCATTATTTAAAAACCCTTTTTCATGAATGTCATTAAAATTATAGGAACATTGGTTCAGAAATCTGAAGTTGGATGAAGTAGGTTGTATTTAATGGGGGTAAATTTAGGAACCATGACCAATTTATTTAATTGTTTAATTATTTTTTGCACTTATGTTTTTATTTATTTAAAAATATTCAATAATATTTTGCACAAAATTTATTGTCATAGACCATATTTGTGGTGGATAAGTAATATTGTATCTCCCACATTTCGTGGACCACTCTTGGTACCCAAAAGACATTAAAATTATTATTTTATATAAATGAAATCATCCATATTCCGATGGATTATTATTCTTCTAGGATGGTGCATAGGGCAGAGGAAAAATCTCTTACTCATGAAGCTTGTAGTATACGTTTTTTAATATTTTGATATTAGTTTCTAATGCTTTTGATATTATTGTTTCCCTAGTTCCCTATGTACATTATTTTTTTATAGTATGATGGACATCATCGTTAATGATTTCTATTATTTATTAATCTTCATCTTGTATACTAATATTTCTTTGTTTGTCTCCATTATTTCTTATATAGTATGTTTCTTATTTCAACTTTATACAGTTAACCATTATTATATAATATTGTGCTCACTCAGATATATGATGGTATAGTATCCCCCAGTTACACCATAGGCCATTGCTGCTAGCCTCTAGCCTACTGTGTTCTTGGTGGCGTCCTTTAGGTCTTGTTGTTGTCATAACAGGGTACTGGTAAGTGGAAACCAGGGTGAGAAACTAAATAAACCATATATGGAATTAAATATATATATATATATGAACATATTTAGGGTTTTATAATGATTTTATATTAAAAATATATGGATTATACCTGCAGTTCTAATTTTTTTGTAGTAATTCTATCATTAATGTATGGTATTTCTTGCCTCTCATTTATTTCATGGATACACAATTCATATTCTGCACACATTTCCTTCGCTTATTGTACATATTTATCCCATTGACATTTTATAACATTCATTTATTTATTTTCATGATAATTCATGTTATCTTTTATTCTATTCACTATTGGGCATTATTTTTCCAATGCGTCGAAGGTGGTAATGGATTTTTGTGTATGTATTATTTATGTGAGATACATGAAATATTAATAGTTTATTTCTTTTTTGATGTGTATACAGTAATCATGAATGTATATTATCATTTTTCTGTTGTATTATATAGGGATTTATTTGACTTTATCAGGATATTTATTTCATAGTGATTATTATTAAAATGAAACCCAGGTGTTTAGGGTTGGATGTTACGATTTTATTATTTATTGAGATTTTATATAAATGAGGATTAAATGATGACATATTTTTTATTCCTCTCAATAAATTAATGGATTTTATTATCCTTTGGTTATTCATCTATGATAAAAATTTTACTTTAATTTTCCATTATTTATGAACTCTGGAGATTAAAATAATGTTTTTAATGGAATTCAAAATTATTTCACTCTTGGGTTGAAAGTCCATTTATTTCCAAATATATGTTTTCTAAAAATAACATAATTAATTATTATAATTATATTAATAATGCATAAATTAATTTTTAACCATGGTTTACTTTTTAATAATTGTTTTAAATGAATGTTTTTTATATTTTTTCAATCATTTCCATTTTGACTTTTTATAAATATTTTAAAGTAATAGTCATTTTGAAATGTATTGAATGAACAATTTTTAATGGTGTAATGAAGTGCTAATAATTTAATTATACATTTAAATTTTTCTAATGATATTATTATAAAAAAATCACAATGTTTTTGAATGTTTTATGATTTTATTAAAATGATATAAAATTGTGATGGATGTTTCATCATGAAATCATTCAAAAGATCGTTCAAAATAACTTTTCATTTAAGTTGTAAAACTAATATATAAATTAATTATTATTAGTTATATAATCCAATACTATTATAATGTCATTTTCTCTACATGGATAATGTTTATGACTAAAATATACTTTGGGATATGCTATACAGAAATGATGAAATGATTATTGAACCCATATCATTTAAATGAATTTTAAAATGGTGATGCGTGTATGAAACCCGTTTAATTACAAGGGAAATGATATGATGATTGATTTATGATCTCGTGTAACACATAAGTAGGAATATCATTTCTTGTTTTGTGAAACCAATATTTTTGACCATTGGATTGGGTAAATATGGATAACTCATGAGTAAATTTGTTCTGTGTGGACCTGATTTCAAGTTTACAACATTATATGCAGACATAGGATTAATGTCAATATGATAAAACACATGCCAATTTTTCAATTACATATGGTTATGAATAGACATGATTACCTATTTATATGGCAAATCATTGACATATGTTCATTTTGAGTATGGTCTGCATGGAACTTTTTTCTTGTACATAAGGTTTTCTATTGAATACCTTTCAAATCCATATATTTATTCATGGACCTACAATCATGTCGATAAGGTTATTTGAGGACCTTGTTTCTTTACCATATTTTTTTATATTGGGTTTATTTTATTCAATAAATTAATAACTAAAACTCTTTCAATATATACATGTTGACAATTATATAATGATATGTCTATTGTATAAATAAATGGGTTATTAAAATGTTATGTTCTAATAGCCCATTTTCAATGATTTTATTATGATTTATTTTTTTTAATCGATGAAATATTATGTCTTGACATATGTATATGAGATATGATATTCAATATGTGATTTCCAAATGTTATTCTCATGTTCATATACCCTTATTCTCATGTTATGTTTATGTCTCCCATGGTTAATATTCCTACGAATCAACGCTCCCCATTTCTTACAATTCCTTTCCCATGTTCTAATGAAAAATTTTATGTATTGTATGTTGATGAATAATAATATATGTTATGATATTTATTGATTATATTGAAGATAATTAATGAAAATATATGTTTTTATCAGTTTCATAACG
Organism: Viscum album; assembly: GCA_963277665.1. Lineage (NCBI taxonomy): Eukaryota > Viridiplantae > Streptophyta > Magnoliopsida > Santalales > Viscaceae > Viscum > Viscum album. Next base: position 474,163,155 of record OY728147.1, on the reverse strand, counting down.
ACACTAAACCTTTTTGGTCCTCAGTTGTGTATTTGGGAACTGTATTCAATAATCTTTTAAAATTATTTAATATTATTGTATGAAAATCCTAGGACACTATATAAAAGACTAAGATAGTGTAAATTATTATGTATAAAAAATTAAAATCTATCAAACTCTCATGTTTTTCCAACACCCATGTTCAATAATATCCCTGAGGTAACAAATAAAGACACAGAAGAAATGATTTTAAGGTAAATATCCTTTTAGATGATTAAATACCTGAACTATCATGGTTTGTATCACATGTACAAATTTTCCTTATAATAATCATATGGGACTAAATAATTTTTATGACATTTACATCATACTATCTATTAGAAATAACATGTAACTATTTACCAATAAAAAATGATAACAACATTGATAAATAATGATCACAAATAATAATATGAGCCTCTATATCGAAATAAAAAGATAATAATCTTCCCATAATCATCATAACATTATTGTATTTTTTTTGTTATTCTATGATGATTTTCATAAGTAAAAGATCCTATTATTAATCTCATATAAATTAATCACACAATCCTGTCACACTGATAATTATTCCACAAGAAAACAATCATATATATATATATATAAGTAGTTGTACCTTCATTGAGCCTTAATCATATTCAAAATCCCTTATTTATCATCATTTCAATTGATAAATATTCTTGTCAACCCTCTATAATATTTTTCTTCAATGTTTTCCTCAAGACTCATACCATTTTCTTCTTTTTGAATTCGAAATAATAAAAAATTATATTTATGTCAAATTTTCCCAGAAAAAACACCTTTTATTTCAAATGATAGTTAGATGTAGACATAGTGACACCAAATCATATTATTTTCTATATAATCCATGTTAGAAATCATATTGTCTCCTCTATCTAGAGTTACTTTTATTTCTATAACAATCATGATAATTTGGTTGATCAAAATGTTTGGGCCCTGAGGAGCTTTAAAAATAACCAATGATTCATTTCTTCAAAATTTTATTATAGAATTAAGGTCAGAATATATATCATTTAATTTAAAATCATATGTATCTAAATTATTTATTTTTAAAATAATATGGAAATTAATTTATGTTCTAATAATAACTTAATTATCTTATTCAGATCTATATCATATGTGTATAATTTATCTTATTTTACTTTCTCCTCAAACCCATAATTAAATTGACCAATTTCATTTTCAGTTTTGGTAAACAAAGATTTATCCTCATGTATCTGAATATATATTGTGGCATATATTCTCATAAATAATAAATTATGTTACATGTAAAAACATGAAAAATATGATACATAGTAAAAAAATATCAAACATCTATAAGATGAATTCATTATACATATTTTTACCATTTTCTCTAGGTACTCATAAAAACATATAATATGATATAATGAAATTTACATATGTTAGTCTCGATAAGATAATTAAATAATAATTTCCATTAAATTTGTAGCAACAGATCAATAATTTATTCAAATAAACGTCAATATTTCTTAAAATGAAACTGTCTATTCACAACCACGAAAAATTTTCCATCCGATGGACAACACCTTTCAGACTACCTCCCAAAATTGAACTTTAAAACTGCACCATAATATCATTCCATTCATTGATATATCATTCATAATTAGTTAAAAGATATCATATATTTTTATGAAGTCAATTATAAAAAATTACTAAACTTGAACATGTATTACAACACAATATTGAATCATCACTAAATTTTAATAATTTTCTATGATGAATTTTTTGGAAATAACAATAATTATTCTCTCATTTAATTAAAAAATCATTAAACACTTAATTTTTGTGGATAAAAATGAATACTAGAATGAAAATGTATCAAAATAAAGGGTAACATCCAAATTATTTAGATGAACACTATTTTTGGTATCATATAAAAAATAAAACACCAACCATAGATGAACCATGAAATATTATAACATAAATTCTATAACTATAAACGAGCTATAAAATTGGCAGTAATTTATCTGATTAAAGAAAAATATGAAATATAAATAAAAGGTATTAGTAAATTTAAGTTATTTTGTTTATTATTAGAATATAAGCAAACAATTTTTCATTAAAGTAATTTTATGCATCAAAATTTGATTTCCTAAAAAATTGTTTTAATAAATTTTAGATAATATAATATAATTAATTTCTGGTTTTTTTATAAGTGGAATTTTAAAAAAATCATATTATTTTTTATATCAAAATTTAAAAATAGTTTTATTTTTTAAAATTTTATGAATACATATATTTCTTGATAAATAATGAAACGACTGTTTTTTGATGTTTTTTAATTTATTTGATTAAATAATATAATTTTCATGACCCAATATAATTTTAATTTGATGTTAGAGTAAAATATATATTCCTTATTTATATATAATCAAATTAGTGACATTTTAATCATCTTTAAACATGATTTTCGTGTAAGTCCATTTTTGGTTTTAAGGGCATTTTAAACTATTTTTCATTGCATTTTGGGTTATAATATTATATCAATTTCATCTACATATTATAGAATAGTCATTAAAAATAGATTCCATATTTAATATTAGGTGATAAAAAAGATTTATATAGGTCTATATTTTTTATCGTTATGAATTGTAACATTACTAAATATGTGTTACTTCGAAAATGGTAAATCTTGGAAATTTAGGATAATGAATGTGTCACAATCGAATGATATCATCGAATGTTGTATTTATGTTATTTGATAAGTTTCTTTCATACAATAACATCTATGATTTAAATATGAAGAAATATCATTCATATTTATTGTGACAATAATATATATATTATTTTATGTAAAGATAAATAAAAAACATTAATCTCTTGCTGTCAATATATATGTAGTAATTAATTGAAAGGATAAAAAGATCTTATATTTGGATATAAATATAATTTTTACATATAAAGAATTTTCCTCATCATAATTTATTTCATATTATTAATTATTAATTAATTTCTTTAAATGTTTAACTGAATCCAACATATTGTTTATTAGATTAATATAAAATTTTAATAAATTATTTTAAAAAAAATAATGAAATATAATTTTAATAAATGATTGTTTTCTATGATGTTTTATATAACTATTCCATTTTTTGGAATAGTTATAATATTATATTATTTATCACTTCATTTCTCATCGCATTCAATATCATATTGATATAGTAGTTCAAAAAATGACATTAATTTACATTTATAAGAAATAATTTTCTGTTAATTGATTTAATGTTACAAAAAAATATTAAATCTAATTAATGGGATATATTAGAATGTATCATCCATGGTCCATTTTATTTTCATTTCACCTTTTGTTGTAAATTTTGTGAATCCATTATTGTAAAAAACCTGTTTATCGTGTTATGTGTCAATAGAATAAATTAGGGTTAAAACAAAGAGATAAGGTTGAAAAGGTAATTTCAATATGTAAAAAAAAATATTTAATAAGATGATTTATATCAACACTCATCTATTAGTATAAGTATTTAATTTTTTATCTATTTTTCAATGAAAATTATTTTTTTTAATTTAATACTTAACTAATTATAAAATTATCCGCTTACATATAAAAGGTAACACCATATAATAATTTCTTAAAAGTTATTTACATGAAAACTAATCTCTAATTCCTTCTTTATTTGGTAATTTCATCATCTATTCAATATTCACATCTAGAAAGGCGTTAAATATTATTTCATTTTTGAAAATTAATTTTATGTAAGGAGAAGGTACTCATATAATTTAATAATTTATGATAGTGATGTAATGTTCTTCAAAAATAAATTCATTCGGATGCCAATATTCTTGTGAATATAAATTTGAAAAAAAAATTCTATTAATATTCTTATAAACATATTTAAAAAATTATATTTTTTAATAGTTTCTAAAAAACCAATAATATTTTTTAAAATTATATTTAATATAGAAAATATTTCCTCAATAGTTTCAACCTTGTTCAATTTGAAATATTCATAATGATTTTTAATAATTTTTTACATTATTTCATTATCATTTTTTATTATTTTAATTATTCTATTAAGCATCTTCCTAGTAGTATTTTATGTTCTAAATACCATAACTTTTGTAAAATCTTCTTATAATGAAGATAAAATTGAATTCATATATTTCCCAAAATTTTTAATGTATCCATTATCTTTTAGATACCATGTTGTGTCTTAATATGGATAATCAAATTTTTTTGAATATAATAAATTACATCAAAATTATTAGAATAAATGTATCGTACCATTCAATTCTTCTTGGAGTGAAATTATTTTCCATCAAACGATGTGATACGTATATTGTAACATGTATTTTTTGGATTTATATCCAATACATGAAATAACGAGACAAATGGGGGCTCTTATATATAAATTGATGGATCACATGAAGAGTGATGTACATTATGATGGGGTCAAAATAGTGATTCTAATAAATTCAAATCCCTTCTAATCCCATTCTTCGTAGACACCTATATTCTTGATTCTCACTGATATAGAAAATAATGACATAACATAATTAATATCATTCTTCTTCTCCATGGGGATGAATACATCCCTTGTGTGTCAGAGTTATTATCCCAAACACAATATCCATATTTTATTTTTGAAATCAACTAAGGAATTTTATGAAAATGATCTAGTAAAATATACTTGATCCCATGAGATATACATTAATACCAACATAACAATATTACTCCTTTGATGAAAATTAATTTTAGTTGAGAATACGATCCTCCACATGGACTCTAGATGACGAACTTCTCTCCCTTCTTCATTATATCATAATATTATTCTAAATACTTTTTTGAAAAAAAAATTTCATACTATAATGAATTAGTTATATAACATATATACATCACATAATTATCTCACACTATCTCTTCTTCAAACTATACAAAAACACGATGACAAATATAAATATATATAATATCTTGAATTATAAAAAAAATATTCTTTTTTATCATCCTTATATTTTTATCATTTTATTTATAAATAATTTATGTTAAATACTCACTCAATTAGCTTTGAATTTGCACCTCTATACATAAATAATTTCATTATTATCATATTTCAATTATTAAATGATTCTTAACAATTCATTTTTCAAAAAATATACATTTCATTTCACTCTATATTTAAATTTAAGATGTGTAACATGGATTCTCATTCTACATTTTGGAAATAAACATAGCACACTTGTTTCCTTCTCCATATGAAATTATTTTGAATTCATTATGAATCCAGATTGGGTAATTGGTCACAATGTTTGAACCATGAATAATATCTCATTAGAACTATGTTTATTTTTTTATCCCTTTTAATTGGATTTTTAATTTATATATAGTTTTATTTAACTCCATTGTTATCTCTTATTAGGATTCTAATAATATCATGTAATTCTCCCTATGAAATCAACCTAACAGAATTATTTTTCACAGCTGAATAGCTCCAATTGATATGATTAATTCTATCATTGGATCTGAAATCCTATAGTGAATAACATAAATTAATTATCCACTTTCTGTAAAATTCATTTCTCTCCTCAGATAGAAAATGTTCTTTTGTAGACCTAATTATATTATAATTTGATTTATTTTATATATTGTCCCGAAAAAATGGTATGTTTTTCAAAATATCATATCATAAGAAGAAAAATTAATTTTAAAAATTTTGAACACCTTCTTATGCTACTTGGAAATGAATTATCATTAGAGTTATGTTAATTCTCATACATGTGTTACCATAGTATAAACGACGTTTACATTTTTAGAACTTCATCATAACACTTCTAGAAATTATTCCAGTAACCTATGATCTTCATAAAAGTGATGAAAGAATTTCATAATAACATCATACTCTACTTAATTTGAAATGGTCAAGTTTAACATGATCTCAAAACAAAAAATTGATGTATCCAAACTTACAATTTTAAAATTTCAATGGATAATGCTTCCTTAGATCAAACACATTTCATATATTAATATTGTCTATCACAAACAATCATCCCACTATGGAGGAAAATTTAACAAATAAAAAACATTTGTAATGTTTCAAAAATATTACAACATACATTTTTCGTCAGAATTAATCAACATATTTCACAAAAAAATGTTAAATGATGGAAAACAATTAGGTGTAAGAAGACATAACCTTATGAAAATTTAAATTGGAAACTATGATATATTTATAATTACTTGTAAATTATATGCATTTAAAATATTATGATTCTATATGATTCAGTCTGGTAATCTAGAAACATTACCATTTTTTGTCTTATATCATGAAAATATATTCAAGTCTCTTATAATGGTTTGTAAAAACGTTTTTGAATTCACTAAATAATGTTCCAACTAGTGTCAAACCAATTTTCATTAATGTGTACTTTTTCATAGACAAGGTACGGGTTGACTTAATACAAAATAATCCCTTTTGTGGCTGTTCAAATTTAGTGTATCTATGAAAAGATCTACACCCACATGATCTATTTAATGAAGCATTTAATTTAATTAAAATCACTCAAAATAAACATTAACAAAAATTAATTTTGTTTTCCTATCTATACAATTAATCCTTTGGTTTTTACTAATTTATACCTTTCATACTACCCAATATTTCATATTCATTTATCTGATACGAAATTTATAACCCAAATCCTCTAAACCAAAAAAATTACTTGATTTTAAACATAATGATACAAAAAACCCATCCCAAGTTCATAGAGGTAAATATACATTATTAGATTAAAATCAAGATATAGAAACATAATCATAACATAATCATCATCAATTAAAACACTATAATTATCTCTAAAATTCCATTGTTATTCTAACCCTATATAGGAAAATATATGGAAATACATACAAAAAATTTCAACAGTAAATCTCAACAAGCGAATAACCATGATAAATGATAGAAGCATGTGTTTCAAATTTTATATGAGGATATCATAAAGGAAAGGGATATGAATAATCATTTGGATGCATTGTATAGGGAAGATGGAATCGTATGATCAAGGAATCATATAAAGGTGTAAAAAATATTAAATAAGACATTGAAATTTGTCAACTGTCAGTACAAAGAAAAATAACATTATCCAAAGACTCCAATAATAGATTGTGTTTTCTCTATATCATGATACATATCATCTCTTAAGATATTACCATTAACCAATTCAATTAATAACTATATGGTTCGTCACATTATAACATTTACATGCCAATGTTTTCTATAAAAAAAGTAAAATGTCAGCAATAAACATACAAATTAATCTTTGAATGAAATTTGTTTCACAATCATACATTATAGCATAAAAAAGTAATATCAAAATGTTTCCCAAGAAAGAACAGTGTAATGAATTCATTGAAATTTATAATTGAAAATTAAAATAATTCATGAATTATATTTCTATGTTATGTGATGATATTGGAAATAGTGGTATATAACATTTGAAATGTACATTGTATACTATGTTTTAGGGAAATAGGTAAAGTGTATTTAAATAGGGGAATATAATGTGACATTCTAATCAAGTTTAAAGGAACTAAAACAAGTTTCTAAAATATAATGTAAAATTTGAGTAAACATGGAATTTTTAATATTATTTATGGAATGTCATATGAATCTATGTTTGAGATAGGGAAGTTCCATTTAATAGCATTTTCATAATGAAATAAATTTTTAAATAAACCTCAAAAAAATTATATCTCTTATAAAAAAGAGTGAAGAAAAGAATATATATATGTGAGAAATAAATAAATAAATAAATAAATATAATTTGATATTAATTTTATAATAATATATTGATTTAGTGAATTTTTGAGGTAAATGGAATAAACCTAAATAATAGAGGCTATTCAAGAAGTTCTCTTAAATTATGGTTTGATTTTTTATTCACATTGAATTTAATAAAAAATAATAAACATAAAAGTATTAAATACATGATTGACACAATTCGTAAAATATATTTTATTTACACTCATGCGTTTGTTTAAATCTATAATAGTATATTGGTTATATTATTTCTCTAATTAAAATATTAGTATCATTCATTCCATTAATCCATAGAGGCATTATTTTAATGTTAATTATTGTTCTTCCAAAATTAGAATATAACTACAAAATAAAAATAAAATGATATTAATTTACATCAATAAATTTCTATAGTCCAAAATATTCATATATTTTTACAAAATGTTGATATGTTTATTATATATGTTATCATTATATGATTAATTAATTTATATAGTTTTACCATCCATCCTGAACTAATTTCATTAATTTTAATTAAATTATTATTATCATATTTTATATCATGAATTATTTTATAATATATTTATTTAAATTTATTTACTATTAATATTGTTTTCATAACCATCAATAAATGTGGTGTAGAAAAATAAATATATTGTTTATATAGGTGGTGAACATGAAATAGTTTGAAAATGATTTAATTTTTTATTAAAAAAAATCCTATCATGGTTTATAGATTTTACAGTATAATATTTAAATTTAATTATATTAATTATTTTTGAATCGTTATATCATGTTGGATGAATTTGTTTTGGATTGTTAGTAGGAAGTAAAATTTAAAAGATATATTAATGGAATTGCCTTCTCATTAAGATGTATTCTCTCAAACCACCAATCTCCCCTCACCCCCACTCACCACCCATTCTTCTCTCCGGTTTTGTTCTTTTAGAAGATATTATGATAAGGGTTGGTGAATGGTGGACTTTATTAGGGTACAAAATTTTTGTTTTGAATATAATATTTATTTCTTTATTTTTTTTAATTTTGACTACTAATATTTTTGATTCATTTGACTTTATTGAGTAATTATAACATTTATGATGTTCATAATTGAAACATAAATAAATCACGAATCATTTCAAAATATGATTTTATTACTTTTCAAATTCCCTTATTTTGTTTAATTTAATTAATTTAAAAAAACAATTTATTAAAAATATCAACATTTTACCCTAACAATTTTCATATGACTATATCCTAAAAAAATTAATGAATTTTATGAAATTAATTTTCCAAATATGGTATATTTACATTATTAATAAAATATTTTTTGTTTGAAAGTAATTTTTTGAATTATTATTTTTCTATCCCTTTGAAAAATAAAATTGGTTGTTATAAAATTATTTTACCAATATAATAAAAAATTAATATTATTTAATTACAAAAATTATGAATTTATATTTCATTTCTAACTATTATGTATATTGTAAAAATTAATTTAATATATGTACATATGTATTAATAAAAGAAAAAACATATTTTATATTTTTAATCATATATTTAATCTGATCATGATATAAATATTAGTTATTTTTATTTAATATGATGCCAAAATATTTATTTTATAGTCCCATATGTGGTGATACTATTCTAATAGTAATATTACTTTTCATAAACATTAGATTTCAATTTCAATAGTCTAATCACTATTATAATGAAATGATTACTATTAAAATATTCATATTAAAAATGAATATATATGTTCTTTAATTTCTATAAATACAAAATATTTCACTCATTATTCATTTATATCTATTTTATCATGAGGTTATATATATTTCCATTTTCAAATTGAATTTTACATCACTGAAATTATGTTTCATTTATGTTGTGTTGTTCGTGTGTGTGATTTATCTAGGAATGTAAGCATGTCCAATTGATCATATTATACTTTATTTATTTTCTTCTTTCGTTCCTCTATAAATCAATAATTTCATATGGTGAATTTTATTCTCTAAACCTAATGATCAAATTAATATATTTTTTTGTATTATTATATAATTCATGTGACTTATATAATACTAAATTACAAAATATTACATATTTTTGTACTCTCAAGGAAAATTAATATCATATATTATTGGTCGTACATAATATGGTTAATATTGGATTAATATATTGTGGGGAGGTACCACTATAGTTTCCACAAGATAATGAGGATGCTCTTTATTTTTTAGGTCTTTTTGTTATCCATATTCCCATATGAAATGAAAAGATGATGTAATCATATGCATCAACATGGTATATACATCTTATTTTTACCATGATATAAAATGATAAATTTATGAACTAATGTTTTCCTAGGAAAAAAAGGATATTGTGGGATTTATCAAATGGTGCTCAACCATTCTATAAATGATGTCTGAGAACTAGGAAACCATTACTGTTATTTAGTGAATATTGTTTCCTGATCATTAGTGGAATTATGGGACTATAAGGCACATTATATAGTTAATGAGGAAAAACTAAGGTAGTGATATAATGTTACTGATCATGTAATGGTGGACCATGGGGGTGAGTTTTTACTAATCGGGGAGACAATATATCTTCATGAGCTAAGAAGGATTTATTTCTAGTATGTAATTCACCTCCGTGGGATACCTCATTGATTCATTTTAGATAGGGATGCATATTGAAAAACATTATTTTAGAAAAGGGTATAGATTTGTTTTTGGTACACTAGTGTATCTATGAACTATGTATCACATATTGATGGATATATAGTCTGATCATAATATTATGATATCTAGGGACACATATATATTATGTTTATAATATTTTTGTTCTTACTCAATGAACCACATGTCATGTTTATATTATTATTACAATAATATCTACCTGGATTTGATATAAATTTATTATTTTCAGGAATCATTATGTAGGGAATGATGACCAAAATTTTTCTTTCTCAATGATATGGAATCAATTATTATATGCTGACATGTCATTAATAAAATTTCAGAGCACATCTAGAATCTAAAGAAATTATTATTGAACACTTAATGAAATAAACTGATATATAAATCATATGTTCTATCCAAAAATTTTAAATTGGGAGATAGGGTATTATTCTATGTTCCACTTAAATTAGTACATATCTTTGTTCTAAGAAGGGGGAACCAAGAGCCATGGTATACCTCACTATTTGAGACCATGTAGAATACATGGGTAATGGTATATCCATTTGATCATTTATATTATTTTAATGATAAAAATTAGGTATTTAATATATCACTTATTTGTGATATTTTTTTTATACATTACTTGATATCAAGATCATTGACTTCAAGACCGGGGTAGATTTGTCATTTTAGGAGTTTCTAATGTGTTTAGTAGTATAATGTGACAAGGATATACCTTTTAAGATAATACATCTAGTATTGTTATTGTGGATGAAAGATTATATTTGGAATATTATACCGGGTAGAGATGATTAAATAAATCTGAAATATAAAGAGTTATTCATGGGTGGGACTAAATTACTTCAAGAAACAATCTGTATGATGTTGTGTGTTTATGTTGGATTAGTTGTATAATAATATTCCATTTTCTTGTAAAAACCATATAAATTTTCCAACCCTCTATAATTTTCTTTATTTATAATCATTTGAGAAATTATATTATTTTGATAGTGTGTTTTGAATTGTTAGAGGGTTCATGTATGTATAATTTTACTAAAGAGAGTCTGACATGACATGGTGGCTAATTTTGATGTTCTGATACTAAGTGTCAGGAGGGTCTTGGTGTTAGGAAAATGGGGAGTAAGATGTTGTTTTCATAAAAATAGATACTAAATTATAATAATTCAAGGTCATAATGTGACTATTAAGGGAATTCCATAGTGGAATATTGATAATAGGATAAGATTATGAAATATACTATATTGTGTCACAATAATAAAGGGTTACACCATGAAAGATGATTTAGATAGTAACATTTTATTTCCTATAATGGCCAAATAATGTCCTTATCATTTGATAATTATGATAATAGTTCTAGCTTTCATTTCACCCTTAGACCAATATTTCAGAAGATCTCCCCTCACATATGGTATGAAAACCTTAGGATGAATTTGGAGCTCCTCTAAAATAATTAAATAACTTTCTACATTTTCTTTCAAATTTTGTAGGTGTTTCTCACCATAGAGATCAGATTCTACTAAATACAGGTAATTGTAAACTGAAAATGTTTCTTTATTTCTATTTTTTGTTCGAAATCCTTTAAAGTACCTTAATATGAGATAGTTGCGATCTTATTTTCTACTATGTATGGATAGGTGTGAAAAAGTGCATAAATTGGTGTGTGTGTGTGTGTGTGTGTGTGTTTGTGTGTGTGTGTGTGTGTGCATTTGTTTGTTTCATCCTTCTTAAGATAGGTGATCCTTATGTGACACATATTCAACATTTATCTTCCGAAAATTTCTCTAATGTGTCCATTCCAACCTAATAGTGCTTGAACTATTTCCTAATAATAATTATGTATTGTATTTACACTCATGAGAAACCCAACTATTTTGAATGTGATCATCCCACTAATAAATTACTATTTAAAAATATTTCTTCCAATAATAATATTTCATAAAATAACGGAATGATGGTACTTGGGAAGAAATGTAAGGTGTTATCTAAATCAAATTGTGTTTACATGAAGGGATGACTAAGGGTTAATCATTTTTATTTACATGTTGAGTGGTGTAATAACTTTAAAAATGATTAACATAAAAATGATAAATAACTAAAAATTGATCAATAGAAAAACTCGTAATGGAAATTGACGTGTAATGATGATTAATAATTCATCATATTATGAGTTCCATTAGGTGTTAATATATTTTTCATTGGGCCATATGGGGTTCCCCATGGTAGATATGTTTATGGTTTTGAGGCACAATAAGGTCCTCGTAATTGAAAATCTTTTAGTTTGTGGGAAGCATAGGTTCCAACAGGGAGATATTCATATAGGATTTTTCAAGGATATTGACCAACGATGGGTGAAAATTTCATTATTTGGGATTAAATAACTATGTTTTGTTAACGTAGGGGTCACATGGGTTAAAAATTTTATTGATTCAGTTCTATATTTGGATGAAATGTAAAATAATTATGGTTTTGTTGTATAAAGCTTAATCCATGGGTGAAATTCAGAAGTTTCTAAGGGAGTATGGGTTTCGATCTCTGTGGTTTCAAATATTGTACCATAATATTAATCACTATATGAAACTGTTTTTTATCTTATGTTTCACATTATGTCCATAGGAACTATGGTAACAAATTAATTATGTTTTATGTTTCTTTAATTTTACCTAATCTTCATGAACATTAATTCATAATGGTTAAATTTATGTATGTCTTTACAGGTGTCCTGCTGAGTTTTACTCACAAAATATCTAGTTTCACATGGGTGCCAAAGTGAAATACATTATTGGAGGATAATATAATGAAAATGATCTAATACTAAGGGCTGACTGTGAATAGTAAGGATAGTGTATGGGGAATTACATAGATACATGAATCTGGACAAGTTTTGTTTAATTTTCCTATCATGTTCTTTTGGGTGCTTTGTATTTTTTTATAAAATCATATAATGGATATTTTAGTATACGTAATCCTTTTATAAAATATATACAATTAATTTTTTCAAATCATCAGTTGTGTATAATATTTATTACTATTTTTTGTTTCATTTATCCCAATATTATTATTTATAAATGATATTATTATGACATCAATTTTTATTACTTATTATAATGTGAGGATATAGACTACCCATGATTTCACTATAGAACAATGTTACTAGTTGGATAACTATGTCATATCATGAGGGAAAAATTGTGACACATTAGCCACATGATATGGTTATTGTGAAAGCAGTTGAGTCATGGATGTTACATAGTTGTAGTAGCAGTAGCCTTTGTTATCACCACAAGATTTCAATTGGAGACCCACCTGAATTTTGGGGATATTTTTACTTCTATGTAGAATATTAAAACTCTAATTTACACTACTAAAAAATCAATAAACCATTTGAAACCCTATGAGGCCTCTAAAACCCTCTATAACACTTGAAAATTTGAATTTAAAGTCTTTATTTAAATAAAGGACTCACCTATTTGTGTTTCAAAGATTGTAATCTCTACTCTAATTCCCATATACTGGGAGACACATCTCATAGGTAAATAACATTAACTAAAACGTGTTATTAAATTATGGAATATTATTTTCATGAGTGTTACTTAATTGCAGACCTATAAGGACATTTCATAGCTCAGTGGTGTATTCTAGGTCTAATAAAAACAATACAAGTTCTCAGACCATCCTTTATTCTAAAAGATTATTTAATAGTAGAAAATATATACTAGGGGATCTTATAATCATTATAAAATTAAATGATTTCAAAAAAATGGATGTGACATAGTAATATCCTTCCTACTAATAGTGATTCATATTTGAAATCATGTGTTTGAAAATTATTCTCATCTACTATCAAATTCCTTCACACATATGTAACTTCAAAACTATCCAATATTGTCATATATCCAATTATTTCCCCCAAAACATCATAATATAGGTAAAACACTATATGTATATTATGTAAAGACAAAAATGGTAGAGACATCTTCCTTCCATCATCCATTACAAGTCACTCGCATAAGGATCATATTACCTGAACATCAACAACTTCTTATTTAGAGTCGAGTTCTATGTTTCAAAATGGCGAAGTACTAAATGAATATCATACAACATCCTATTAATATTATGGATCTATATATCTAAAATAAATTATTAAATTCTCTTATGTAATAATAATATCAACCATCTTAGGGTTCAATGATATTCTAGAAACTGAAATATTATTCCCAAGTAGGTAAACCCCACTGAATCATAATTGGATGTTTTACATCACATAAGTCGAAACTGAATTTATGATATTGCACAACACTTTTCATTGAATTGAATCTACCCATAGGTCAATATCCAATGCCATCTGAAAATTGCATGGCATTATTAATAAAAAAATGAATGTGATCTACACATGGTAGGAGGGTAATGAATTTTTGGACCACCTGACCTCACATGATATCCTTGATCCTGAGAAAATATGTTTACCTAACTCGAATATTTTTAGGAGTAAGGGAGTTTATCTGATAAGATGGGATTCACATGGTAATCACTATTTTAGGCCCCCTTTGTACCATGTTTGTATGGCTTATAGTGGAATGTTGTGGCCTTCTTGTACACTACTATTCCCTAGAATACAAATTTACATCACTATGATGGATAATGCAATCTCAATGTACTCATAGCAATAACATGGTTGTGAGGATGATCATCCCATTATGTTAGAAAGAAAAATATCATAAATATATAAAACTATTAAGATGTGAAAATATCAATTGAAACCCATATTCATCAAATCTCTAATTTCATATGGTGTATTCATCAATGAATATGAAATCACAATATACTAATGTATTCCATTCATACACCTAATAAAAAATTAGAACTATCAAAGAACCTCAAGAACAACTGATGATAAATCACCTTTTTTGATAGTAGAAAATTAGTTAGATCCCCAAAAGAGTAAAAATTGGTCATCTACTTGTGGAATAGGATGATGTTTATTCATCATCAACTAGTTAATCTTATTGAAATCCTCACATAATTGAAAATAATTATATTTCATTCGGTGAAAAAATATTAAATCACACTAATAGGAGGTTCGTGGGAAAAAACTCTTATTACGACAACATCCACTAGATAAACCTTTTTATCTCTAGGATCTATAAAATAAATCCTTTAATAAAAAATGGATATAGGTTCCAAACCATTAGCAAGATCAATAATAAATTCAATCTCTCCATTTGGTGGAAATCCTTACATGTCCTTTGGGAATTCATAAAAAACTATTCACTAACAAGATTAATGACTGGATTATTTGTCTACTCATTATGAAAAAAACACCAGGGAATGGTGATGAAATCATCCAAATATATTGAACACCATCTACCAATATTCAGTGCTAAAAAATATCTAGATATTTATAAATAATCATATACATCACTACATCAAATAATAATCCAAGAAGGGATCATTAAATCATGTCATACATTTCACATACATTTCCATGAATAACACTGCATAAGTGGTTGCTGTCAATGAATCCATGTGTTCCTGAAATATACAATTTTAATACCACATTGAATGATAACTATAGTCTTTATATGATATAGATCCAAGACATAGAACAAACAACCCTCATGAATGTGATTACTATCACTAAAAATGATTCTACGTATAAGATGATACACTAAATGATATGTGATGATGATATTACTTGTTTAATGGTGTATCCTAAAAGAGTTTTCTCTCTATGATATGGGTCTAGTTCATCTTGTCAAAAATTTACACAAGCCAATATCTATTCACCATAGATCAAATAAAATTGAATAGTATATTAAGATAATGATAAAAAATTTCACTATAATTTTACAACATTAGATTATAATATTTATGAGAATCATTAATATGGGGCACATTATACATCACAAACATGGTCTTACGCACCAGATAAAAGAATTATCATCCTATATATTCACACAATGTAAAAGGGGTGAAAAAATATAAAAAATCAGTTTAACAATTCTTAAATGATTTCAAAACCTTTAAATAAACATGTGATATGAATTCTCATTAACATTTTAGTACTAATTAAAGAATATACAAATGAATCCTTCTATATTCTTGAACTGGTGTCCATATGAATATGAAAATAGTTATTAGTGACAAAACTGAAAACTCATTTGCCTTATGTATCAGCTCTATAGAAACTATTTGTGGAAACTATAGAAAAAATATCCCCTCATATGTTAACTATATAACTCACATATAATAACTTAATATCACATTCCCTGAATGAAATCAAATAATATATCACCATGTTTTTTAGTCATAGGTATAGGTGAAGTTGTGTGTTCCAACAGACTAACCATTGGTGTATTCTCATATTGGACCTCTTACCACTATACTAGCACTCATCAGAGTGGAATATTAGAATAATGAAAAAAAGATTCCAAATTACATGAATAACATTAATTGATTTAATATATATTAATAAGAGTAATATTAGAAGAATCTTGATATACTATTATGACACAGGATTATACTAGTGGGATAAAATTACATGGGGTTATCACTCAAGATATGGCCACCCACAATTATGGTCATTAATAGATTTATATAGTTTTTAGATTATCAATTATAAATTACAATGTGAAAAAATGGTTTAGGTAAAAGAAATGATAAAAAAATTATATATGATAAAACATTAAATATTTTTATTGAATAATTATTTAATCGAACATTTTATCATCGTGTGGCCACTCATTCATTGGATTTATTAAAATTAACAAGTGTATACTATCTGAAAATTATGATTCATGAATTCTCACCCTCTTTCCTCCTCATCTCAATAGTAAAACACTAATACTCTAAATTAATTGAATATTATATCACATTTGGAAGGAATAATACCAACAGTAAGAGTGAGTACCATGAACAATAATCTCTTCATTTATAACCAAATATTTTCCAATAATCAGGTTAACTACTCCTATCAATATTATCCATAAACAATACTGATTACAATTTATCTTTTATCTACCATATCACAAATAGTAAAAAAAATAAAATGAATACCTAATACAACATTATTATTTTTTATATAGGTTCACATTCACCCAAGATGAAAAATTTCCTACATTCCTCATGTTGACCTACTTATTCCCAAGTGGAAATTAACCAATAATGATGGATTATGTGTAAAGTTTGGATAATATAACATCATTGGTATAGAAACCCACATTTAAAATTAAATGAAATGTATCTAATCAGTCAACTAAATATAAAAAAATATTAAAGGCGTATATCAAATATAATTTTCATGAATTATTTATATAATGACTCACATATTTTTTAAAAATGATACGTACTATAACTTCACAAAGAATAAATCAAATGTAATGTTACCTAGGATGACCATAACTCTTTTACCAGAAATAAATAATATAAAATAAAATGTAGTAAAAATGGATCATGATTCCCTTTTCGGTCCCATGTTTGAACTTAGTTCATGATATAATTATTCATCGATATAATGAAATGGAATTTCAAATAAATTGGAAAACCGTGAAATTTTTTTATCAATTAATTGAGAGATTGTGTAGGTTGTTAGAACAACTTAATAGGTCAACACCAACGGTGTATTGAAAACGGACCTCCACATATTATTAAGTAAAAAATTTGATAAACTCATATGTAATTAATAAATTTGGCATCAATTGTAACTTCTTCGTTACCACAGGTACTACATAACATCCAATGTGAATACGTAGAAGAATAATCATGTGTTAGAGTTTCTGTTATTGTCTTATATTAAAAAAGATCAATAATCAAATATAAACTCGCAATCAATTTGAATAACCCCATATCAAAATATAGGACACAAATCAAAGATATAATATCTTGAAAATTAAGAAAGAATAGTGGTTATATCATCATCATTTTATAATTACACAGTGAGTGATATATTACAGATCTCTTATATGTAATTAGTTATCCCATCCCACCAATATTGATATATTAGGGAATATGGACCCATGAAAATACAATTTATAAGAGAGAAATTTTCCCCATAGAATGGGGAATATAAAAAGAGTGGGAATCATATAATACATGTGTTCATATACATATGGGCATCTCATCCCCTTCATTGAATTAATTACACCAATGTAAATATATCACCCATATATGGGAAACAAAATATAATAATTAATATCATCCTTTATATAACATTTTCAAGGTGAGACTTTTATTTGTATACACAACCAGATAAATATTATTTACCATAATAATATTAATATCAACCCTATTATATGTATACCTTGTTATGGTCATAAAATTTATTATCTAAACTAATATAAAAAAAGAAGGAATTATGTCCCATAATTATCAAGAATTAGTGTAAATGGAACATCAGTCAAAAAATATTACAAAGAAGATGTTTTAATAAAAAAAATACTCAGTAAAAATTCCATACTAAATTTATATTATGGTTTTCATGGAATATAGCTAATATTGTCTCTAGTAATGGTTGGTCAAGTCATGACCAATATATTTAAAAATCTCAAAATATGGTATATAGTTCTCATTTGTAATAATTAAAAACTCTTTCTTCTAGCAACTAAAAGAAATTGAAAAAATTACACACAGAAACTAACATTTTTAACATAGTTTATGGCTATGATAACCAATGTATTTGTTACATAGTATTTTATAATCTATAAAATAAAATTACACATTATAAAATCCACAAAACCATGAAATGTGCTTTAATTTATAATATCGAAACATATAATAAATACATGAAATAAGAATAGAAGAAAATTAATGAAAACAACTTTTCCATGTTCCTAAAATTACCTCTTTGTTCTAAAACAACACGAGATAACATAGGTTGTAAATAAGAATGGGGTCAGCTATAAGTCCCAATAATGGGTAAAAAAATCAATATATATGAAAAATTGGTACATGTGTTCCATGTTACATATCAATGAATCATAAGTGGGGTATTAATAACAATATTTAATAGTGATGTGGGGTATAGCATGATAACATCATTTCAATATAATAATGTATAAAAAATATAAAATTTGTAACAAAATTATAAATTCAAGGATAACAACTAAGAAAACATAAAATTGTTTGTATAAAAAACATCCCATATACTATACATGGAATTTCATTATATTATATCATTACCCAAAGCATTGGACGACTATAGATTATTTCTCCATCCCATCACATTCAAATCATGTTAAGCACACATGGATGATAGATATCATACAATAAAAGACTATTTTTCATAAATTTTAAACAATAATTTTTTTTTAAAATTTAGTTATGTAACCAAGAAATTAAGATTATTCATAACTTGGTGAATAACCCTTATTGGTAATATAGATAGGTATTCACTAAAGAAATCCATGAAATAGAAAATCTCTAGAAAATTTCTGTTGGATAACATTTGTATATAAATGTTTATAAAATTGATGAATGTGATAAAATATGCCATTAAATTATATAGGGGCAATATTGAAAGTAATATAAGTAGAAAAAATATATTTACATTAAAAAATGTAAAAAAATAATAGTATAATTTTTGTTATTTAATAAAATACGTAGGCGAGGAAGATAATCCCATACCATGATAGGGTGTTTCTCAAATCCTGGGTTGAGTTTCTCCTATGATTTTGGGAATGGTGGTTGGACTCTAGATACATAATGGGGGAGTACTGAAATCCAATAATGTTTTGGAGTGAAGTGTAATGGGATTCTAAGGCGGTTTATATAGAAGAAATGCAGGTAATTCCTTATTAATTTCCCAAAAATGGTAGTGGATTGTATATGATAATATAATAATAACAAAAAAACATTCCCATAGTTTTTTAACATCACAACCCAGATGCCGAACATTAGTGCTCCAACCTAGTAGGTCACATGACCACATGCATGCCACCCAGTTTGCTAGAGGGTTCTAAATAATAGTCACAGCCTAATAACAATAATGGGGAGACTATACACTATTTAACATATTACAAACAATATAAATAAATAACATATCCTATATTTATATCCAAAACCAAACCAATCATCTACCACATGATAACCAAAAATATTAAATACAATACCCAAAAATAATCTATTGATATGTAATTCTAAATACATTTCATCTGTCAATATGGATAATTCGAAGAAAAGAAAGACACTAGAAACTCCCAATACGGTCCCAAATCATGTCAGGTTCACTCTACCATGATCTATATAAAACCATCATTCTACCAAATGTTTCATTCTCTTATCTCATCTTTGAAACATGATATCTATTTGGAAACTAATTAGGAATCCAGAATATGGTGTGACTACAACTTAGTTGGACACCCCCAACCGCGCCTAAAATAAAAGTACATCCAAAAATTTGTATGTAGTTTTATATTTAATGAAATAATGTAAATAAATTAAATAGTATACAAATTTACAATTTATCTTTATTTAACCACATAAACCCATGGGTTCCCCTAGACAACCAAACCATCAACACCTCTTTTGACCCATGAAAGAGTATGAATTATCTTCCAGGGATATCGAATATCAAAATATCATGGTTATAATTTAACATATTAATTAAATTCATTTTTCATCCCGTATGAACCATAGTTCAATTCCATAATTTTGGGCCTAAAACACCTTGTTGAGGACCCTGTGGGTATTTGAAGTGTCATTCCACGTCCCAAAGGCCATTTATCAAAAAATAAATGATGTTTTAATCCCAAGAATATATTTATATCCCTCACATATTATCAAATATATCAATTTTAGTCTAGAATACTATCTCTAATTCCATGCGTTAATTGAAAGAATCAGTCCATTTCCCAGAACCTCTTTGTTAATCAAACACACAATGTGGCATTTGATGAATTAGTCTATGCCCCAAACTCATTTATCAAATAAACAAAAAATTTATATTTATAATAATAGACATTGTTCCTAAATTGAAACACATGGAATTATATGAAAAATTAACCATTAAAACAGTTTTCATTATCTATCTAATATATTCCATTTAGGTCAAGACACACATCAAAAAATTATAATTATTAGTTAATATATAATCGTGTTAATTGAACAATTTCAAAATACCACTATCCAATAAATTTCACAATAACAATATCTGAATAATAAATTTATCAAATTTCACCAATCTTAATTTCCCTATTTTAATCCGAATTATTATCACATGGTAATTAAATTTAAAAAATTTAACAAACAATGAGATATTACCATCATGGTAACTGAAATTACCATTATTATAATTATGTAATTATATAAACACAATGATATTTTTATTCTAAACCACCTACCAATATATTAATGATGAACATACTCTAACAGTTATATCGAATTGTAGAAGAGCAACCAATATCATGACAAATCACGAGATCTAGATCTGAAATCTAGATATATGACCATAATAGACAATATAAAACCAAAAATTATCAAAATCCATCACAAATAGTGGATTACATTCATTAATAATATGAGATATTGATTCTAGAGAGGGTAAAAAAATAATTTTTAAATTATCATAATGGGGAGGTGTAATTATTCATTATAGGCCTAGATTAGTTTAGAAATGAGGTTGTAATGATTTGAAATCCATATGGGAAAATCGTAAAATGATATAAATTTGTTTAGGTTCAAAATATTGGTTTTAGAAATATTTTATATGGTTTTTAAAATAATAATAATTTCTGAAAAATTAAAATTCTCTGTGCATGGATTATTTCTTGGGGCACATAGTTACTACAAAGAGGGTTTAGGGGTTTTCATATCATTCCCCAACATTGAAGTTCCCCTCCTTTTTGGGTTGTATGATTTTCTATGGAAGGGTTTATGTATTAGAAAACTATGTGGAAAATGTTCACTAAACCAAATCACTACAAAAAACATCCCAATTTTACCAAATCATATCATATATAAATAAATAAAATTATGCTAAAAATAAGGAAACAAGTTCCATAATAAACCAAGACATTTTCCAAAAAATGTCATTATCCTAAAATCTCCCCACCATATAAAATCTCTTCCTCTATATTTACTCATAAATTTATATTATTCTTAGGAAAAAATATCAATCCATTTTCCCCCATATATACTTCTCTCTCCCATGTTTCCCCTTCACACTACCATGTTACCACAATGCGTGATCTATCAGCATGGCCATTCTATAAAAAATTCACTATAATCCAAAACACATATAGTATGTTCCTTAAAGGAATAATTTATCCTATGATTCTAATCATCCTCATAAATTAGATGATAAGGGTAGGGTGATATATCTAATGTGGTGACGTATAATAAAAATCATGAATACAATTATACATATCTAGAAAAAACTATTGGTATGCCACTGTCATGATTCGTTTCACAACCTCAAATGGTTAACTAATGTTTTATGAAAAACTGACCTCCCTATAAATCCTATGGTGACCCAATATAGGAAACACATGCAAGAATACAAAATAAACTACTAAAACCTATAGTGGCTATGGTCTTCTATCAGAATAATATATCTTGCTACTGTGAGCCATATCCATAATCATTAAAATCAGCTCACCCTAATCTAACATCCATTTCAAAATACATGGTCCCAAAAACACTGACTCGCCTACATCCATAAAAAATTTAGTCGATCTATATTTCCTACGACAAAAAACCACAAATATAGCCATTTGTAGAGTTTTCATAAAACTATTATTATAGGAGAACTCAGTAGGTGCTGGAATCATCTCCCATGAACCACTAAATTTTAGAACACATGATCAATACATATATTTGTGCCCCTGTATAGTCTTTTTTGACAGCCCATCTATCATTGTGTGGAATCTCATAATCAATAAATCATGAGTACCAAGTTCCATTTTCAAGACAAAACAAATATGATGTAACACAATATTCTCGATCCAAAATTATAATCCATGAATCCAAGTTCATATGGACTACTTTTAAAATGTACCAATATTCAAACACATCAATTGTCACACCATGGTTTTGTTTCTTTTCATGCCTTGGTTAAGATACAGTTTATTAGAAATATGATACATTTTGTGGGTTTTGGGTGAGATTAATTTTGAGTTTATAACTTACATATATTTTTAATCATTCAACCATGGGGGCCTCATAGCTTGTTTTGGGGTTTTGGAGAAAAGGGTGGTTACTTCATGATTTGGTCCAACATTGAGTGCATTTCCAAATTTGAAAACCAATTTTTTTCTTCTATAACACCTTAATTTTTCTAAAATATTCACACCTTACACTTCTAATGTGTTATCCTAAAACATATTAAAACAAAAATATCCTTTTAGACCCCATACAAATTTATAAGCATGAAAAATTTTCGTGATTTATTCCGGTATTGGGCTATCACATTGGCCCATTTATATTTTAAAAAATAATAATTTTATTCTTTTATGTGTAATTAAATTGTAAATAATTAATTATTATTCTACCTCCCACTCCATACCAAGAAAAATAGGCACACCCCTATGTTCCATTTTCCCTCTTTGGAGCACATTGTAGTCGTGGATTTGGGAAAAAATTATCTATGTTTCTCAAATCATCTAGATTTTCTAAATGTAATTTTTATCCATCATAAATAATTCAATTCAGACTATTTTTCACCAGGTATACTTAAAAGGGTTCTTCCTGACCTGATGATACTCTCCAAGACGTTTCAATTCATTCCTTTTCTTTTATGGGGGTAGCCTTAATGGAATACGAAGAGTTTTATAGTATCTAAGGTGAGGATTATTTAATTCACTCATCAATATTCCTACACTTACATTATTTAATGGTTATTTCTTCTTGAATGGTAATTAATTACCTAGTGATATTATTTAAAATTATTTTTGATCAGTTTTATATTCAATATTGGATGTTCTTAATAGTTTTAGGGTTCATAAACCTGCGGTGGGTGATTTCGGTTGTGCATTTCCATTCCAATGAGGATTAGAGGTTGGTTTCCCATTACATAATAAAATCTTATTCAAGAGAAAAATATTTCATTTTTTTAATCTTCCTCATATTCAGAAAATTGTAATTTATAATTTGGGAAATTGTTTTGGTGTTCCATGTAGCTTTAAAAAATTATTTTTTGTAAAGTGGTGTGGTTTTGTTATAATAGTGAAAACTCTGTGTTTTTTCAAATGATTTCATAAAATCCACAAATATTTTGTGGTATTTTAAACGTTTTCACTGTATTTAATAAATTAAGGGAATGCATTTTATGATTTAATCCTTTTTGTCGCTTAAAATTAATTTTTGATTAAAAAAATACATTCCTTTTGTTCGGTAAGTTACCCAATTGGATATTATGTGTTGAGTGTGGTTTAAAATTATTTAATTTTCTTTATAATTATATGAATAGTTTTAAAACTAATTTATTTGGGTTCAAAATATAGATTACAAGAAGGTTTTGTTTTTACAAATAATGTGTATTGGTTTTATGGTATTCTGATATGTGTTACTAATGGAAGGCACATTTTTCCCTTTTATAAAAAAGTATTGTAATGGGTAAGAAATTGGAATATTTTCAAATTGGTTTAAAATGTTTTTAATCTTAAAATGTTAGGTTCTCTCATACTTATAAAATTTTTTATTTGTGGGTTTGAAAATTTTCAGTTTGGTAAAAACTTTTAATGGCATGTTTGACCTTTCCAAAAAATGAAGAATGTCTAATTTACATGTAAATTCCATTTTGATTCAATTCATATTTTTTAATGGATCATTAATTTATTTTATTAAATATTTTTAGTGCTTAAAAATAATATTAAGTATGGTTTTTGTCCTTTTATCCATAAAAGTGTGTTTTTTATGAGTTATATGTGCAAAGCCTCTGACACACTTTGAATTTGTTTTTTGAAAATTGTATGTGACTTATTGATAAAAGAATAAAAAGTGAATAATGTTTTGTGGGGTGTTTGTGTTTTTATGTATTGAGAATTTAATTTTTATCTGTAAATTTTATTTTATAATATGTGTAATTTGATTGAGCACTAAATATAATCTCAGGTATCTTGGTCAGAGGACGTGTACTAGTATGCCAGTGATCTCATTGGGTTTGGCCCCGTTTCATATAGAATGATCGATGATTTCAACACATACTATACTATGATGATGATAATTTTTTTGGAGTAACACATTTTTATGGGTATGCTTCATACTAGTGGCTCATGTTCAGGAGAATAGATATTTATTATGGTTACTTTCACTGAGATACAAGGTACATGGGCTCAAAACTAACTAGTTCCTAGGGGTTCTCCCTTAACTTGTACTCATTGGATGTTTTTTACTCACCATACAAATATTTTTTTTTGGTCGGTAAATTCAGCACCGTGTGAGATTTATTTAAAAGTGTACATTCTTTAATGCATACCTGTTGAAAACAATTTTAATTTTTTATGTTACACCTATTTGGAAATTGCTACTAGCATTCTTTTATATAAAACATGCATGTTTTGGTCTCGAAATTTTTTATAGCATGGGATATCATTGGGAAAACATTCCTTTATATATTATTTTTAAAAGATGAAATTTATGTTTAATTTATATTAAAGGAAGTGCACTGGGAAAAGAATATCGAGCAAACCTAATGTGTTTTAACACTCATGACTATAGTCTTCATCTGTTTTTCTCTCTTGTGCAGGTTTCAGCTTGCGTTTGATCACCTTGGGAGACATATGGTCATTTAGTTGTAGAGTAACCATTCGGGTCACATAATTTTTTTTGGTTGTCATGTCTTTCCATTTGACTTGTTGGTTTAGTTGTAATTTTAATTTATTGCAAAAATAATATTCAGTCCGATTTTTATGTAAATATATTTTAGGTTTTCAATTTCTTTCTGTTGTTTGTTTGATTTTTTTTATTTGGGGAAAAAATACTTTTGTGTACAATATTTATGCACATTGTGCATGTATCCATCCCAGGAGGATTGGGAATACCTCTCAGGACTTTTTGCGAGGTGTCCTGGGTGACCGGTTCAGGGTTGACTAAGACAGTTTGTGACAAAATGGTATGAAAGGAGGTCGGATCGTAGCAGACCATTCTTTTTAGTAAACCCTTTTTGTTTGAGGTATTTCCAGGTATATTGAGTATGATTTTATGTACTTGAGGGGTAAGTGCTGGAAGAGAATCACACACTCTTTCTCATTCTAATCCTTGGGTTTCCATGGGAAGTCCTTTTTATTAGTTTCCATTGTTTTGATTTATTACTTTGTGTTGTTAAATTATAAGGGGAATCTAACTAATGTCCTCTATGAGCACTCAAGGCCTTAAAATCCATGTGGAGATGAGTCATGGTCGAAATAAGTCCATCAGTTTTGGTGTTTTTCTTGACATATGGCCGCTAACCATATTGTCAAGTCACCCACTACAAGTAGTTCCCTATAATGGTCTCTTGGAACATTCTTAAATTCATAATTTTTTTTGAAAATCCTTCTATGAGAGTTGTGGAAATGGTTTTTAATATAACTGTTGTGTTTTGAGATGTGGAATAATGGGTAATCAAAAATTAAATGTAAGAATGGTCTTGGAAGGTATTGTTTTGGGGGGAAATAATTTATGAAGTGGAAATGATTTAATAGGATTGAATATTCCTTAATATAAACATGTGGTAATTTGAAATAAAATGTTTTAAAACTGTGAATCAATTTAATGTGATTTAGAATCATTGTGTTAAATGGGGTGTTTGTGGATGTCTAAAAGTATTTGAACCTGATGAATTGGTTTTGGAAATTTTTTTTGGGCGGTTGGTTTTTTCCTAGAAAGGGTATTGTTCTCAATGGAAACTAGATTATGAAAAGATACCTTACTGTATTTTTTCAAATTGGATGGGGTTGTTTGGATTATCATGGTTGTTTTAAAAGTTTCTGAAATGATAAGGGTTAGGTTTTAAGCGAATGTTTCTTGATGGGTGGATTGTTTTCTGAAATATGAAAAGGTATTTGACTTGGTGGTTTCTGTTCCTTTGGAAGGTAAATGATTTTTGGAATGAGTTTGTTTTTTTACCCGTTGATGATATTTTGGATGCTCACATGCATGGTTTTATTGATATTTGGAATGATGTACTATATGGAATAGTGTTTGGGTGCCTAGGGTGGCATATAAATGTGAATGTGAGCGAGACATGATGAACCACCATTAGAGAATGTGAAAATCCACCAAATTATTTTGTTTTTTAAATATGATTTGAGCTTAAAATATGTGTCATTAGATTATAAACTGATTGTTACGTGGATAGTTTTTTCTTATGTCTTAGTAGTGTTTTTTATTCAGTATGCTTCCTTGTGATTTGGAAGTCATACTCTTGTTGTGTATTGTGATGTGATCTTGTTGGTGGCTCGGTTTTGGAGTAATGTTTAGTGGGATTCTAATGATTTTTTGGATGTTGTGATGTGGCCACTTATAGTTCTCTATTTTAAATAATTCAATTTTATCAACCTAAGGACTATTTTTCTTTTTTCACAATCTTGATCCACCTCTTCAAATAATTCAACATCCTATTTTTTGAACTTGAGAGTAGTTTGGGTTGATTTATAGTGGCTTCCTATTCTAACGATTTTCTCATTTATAGTGGTTAATTTTGGTGATGCCTGGTGGGTTTCATTGTTCCCCTTGTTCATTTCACTCTTAATTCTATGTAAGTTACAATGGTGGTTTGTATCCCTCATTCTCTTTGTGTGTTTGTATTTTGATTGATCAACATCTTTTCATGTGATAATGTGATTCATAGCTCCTGACTGTGGAAAAACAGATTCTTCAAACATCATGACTCCAGCTATAGGCCTCAGAGTGATGCTTTTCACATAATCATGAAATCGCTAGAGGGGTGGAGATCACAACTAGGTTCCTACCACCACTGTTGTGTTAAGTTAGTTCCTAACTTTTTATGGTGGTTCCTCATCCCTATGAATTTTCTCTAGACACGACGATCACGGTGGGCGTACCCCTCACATAGTGTCTATGGTTATGCCTTCTTGGATGCAGGTTTCTGAACAACGTCTGGGGCTGGACCACTAATGTGAATAAGGTTTGTTCTAGGTATTACCTATTAGTATATATAGGGTTTTGGGTGGTTTCTATATTTCTTTTTTGGTTTCCTAGGCTCAACGATTGGGTACCCTACCCTCCGCTCCCTGATTCTTGGGGTTTTTGATTTTTGCTGAATGTGTTGGCCCAGTTCCTGTCCCCTATATTTAGGAGTGTATAGTTTAGATATTCAAGTATTATTCCATATATCATGGGTTTGTGGGTTGTTGTGGGAGTGTTTTTGTGGTCTTGTGCTGGTGAGGCCCAATTTAAATTCATGTTAAATAACTTTTTTCTTCTTTTATATTTTGTTTCTAATGGTCAGAAGACCCACTATGGGTCTCAAGAGTCATTCCTTTAAGGATTATAGTTGGGATAGGCCCCAACAATCTAGTTCATGGCTAGGTTGTGGATGTGCTGGCTTGACCATATCGTTGATTTTAACAAAGTGGTTTTGAGTTGGTGTTTTGTTTAGGAAAGAAAAATATTTACTTGTTTATTGATCATGGAATGAAATGTGAATCATGTTTTTGGTATATTTTTTGTTTATCTTTTGTGAATTTAATTGTAAGGTGGAATGTATATTTCATAATATGTGTAACTCGATTGATCACAATATGAAATTTTGGGTATCTTGGTGGGCAAGAATCTACTAGTATGACAGTGACCCTGTGTGGTTTTGCCAGGGTTTCACTTAGAAAGTTTGATAATGAACACACTAACCAAACTATGAAGATTTTTTTGTTGGAGAACCAATAGGTTATGGGTATGTTATATAATATTTGCTCATGTGCATGAGAATGGATAATGTTTATGGTGACCTTTACTGAGATATGAGGTACCAAGGGCTCCCAACTAACAAGTTTCTTTGGTTGTTCACGTGGCTTATGCTCATTAGCTATGATGTACTCACCAATGAAATACGATGTTATTGGTTGTAAAATCCATTAATGTGTGTGACTTATTTAAAAGTGTACATTCTTTAAAGCAACCCTCTTGAAAACTATTATCATTTTTAAGTTGCACCTATTTGGAAATCATTACTAGTATTCTTATTTGTAAACCATGAATGTTTTTTTTAGGTAAATTGTTTATAGTGTGGGATCTCATTTGGAAAAATACCATTATAAACTATATTTAAAACTCATAATTGATGATTATTTTATTTTAAATAATGTTCATTGGGAATAGAATATTGGTATAAACTACTATGTTTTAATACTCACTCTTATAGTATTCTTCTAATTTTAGCCCTTGTGAAGGTCTCACGATGAGTTTGATATCCATGGGTGACATGTGATCATTATGTTAGAGTGTGACCAGTAGGGTCACATGGAGTTATATGGTTATCAGGTCTGGTCAGTTCACTTGTTGGTTAAGTTGTACTTTCAGTTTCTTATACAAATAATGTTTAGTTTAATTTTTATGTAAATTTATTTTGGATTTTCCGTTTATTTCTTTTTTTTAAAATTTTAAAAAAAATCCCATGTTTACTATATGGATTCCATCGGTGCTTGTCACCATCCCGAGAGGATTACAAATGCCTCTCGGGACTTGTTGTGGGCTGAACTGGGTAACAGGTTTATGGTTGACTTAGGCCGGTTCGTTACATCAATTGAAAAGATATTTTATATAGGAATGAAATATGATACATTTTTCAAATTCTGCACAACCACCCAAATATCATCAATCATCTTATTCATCCTCAAGAGACCCAACACAATGCCCATAGTAACCTCATTGGATATACATTCTAGAATGTGAGATAGTTTTATTATATAAATGGACCATTGATGTTGAACATTCACTTATTCATAGGTGTAGTATCCTATCAAAAACCCTATTATTTTCTTTTTCATTCCCACCCCCCCAAATAATATTCATAGGTTGTGTTACTTTTTGGTCACAAAGAGATGTACCACCAAATTGAAGTAATGAAATTTAGAAATCAGCTCCACCCATATACTCAGATCCAGAACAACATGTTTCTATATGTAGATGATCTTATCCTTGTTGATGTTCTAACCTAAAGGTGACTCCCCACCTTCAAGGATCCCCCTCATGTCCATAAATTTCATATCATTATAAATCCATTCCATGTATTGAGTAAATTTTTTAAAATAGTGAAATTTTTATGACAGTAATATTCTATAAAATATTCTATAAAATATCCTAAAATGAAAAATGAATCTTATCTTGTATGATCATCATTTTCCAATTAATAATAATCTACTAAAATTCCAAAGCATGAGTATTTTTATATAGAGCATCAAAAACACTTTTCTATTCCCCAGTGTATATCTTAGAACAAAATTAATTGATATCATATACTCAACCCACCATTGCATCTGGAGAGTAAAATATCATGAATAAGAATATATATTAATCAATTATGTTTAGCTCAAATTTTAAACTATTCACACAATATATAATGACACCAAGACAAAAAATATGGAACAATTGCAGCCACAAAAGGTTATCCATATGGTAGTTACATTATTATTGACAAAACTATCATGAAACAAATGTGATAGCTCAATATCCATACATTAATTGTTCTTCATACATAATCCTAGAAGACTATAAATAGTATAATCCTCTCCTGGATCGTGTAGGATAAATATCGGTGTCTTTATCAAACACTTCATATCCTCATGGAATACATAATCAAAATCTCTAGACCATTATTAATTTAATCCCTTCTCAGTAAATCTAGAAACATGTGTTTCAAAGTTATAATGTTCTTGAATGATTCTCAGATATTTGCCTTCTTATCCAAAAAAACAATGGATTTCAAAGGTATCTTCTTCTGTTTTTAGGAAAAAATTCTTGGCAATTATCTCTGTCCAAAGAGACCCAGTCATCCGAGATGATGTTTCCCATGAATTATAACTGATGAGTCCATAATAGAAACATGGATATATTTTCTTTTAGCTGACGATCTCTCTTTGTAAACAGGATGATATTAACGTGTTGGGAATTATCATGTTGAGCCTTGGATTAAAACAATATTTCTTCTAAAAACAAACCCACAAATTTATCTAGATATGGATGAAATTTTTTGTTCATAAAAGACACAAAATCTATTTTTGTATTCATCATCTTGATTAGCAACACAAAAAAAATCATTAAGTCCATACCTTCTTCTAAAATTAGTCCTCTATATTTTAGAATGTTGAACTCTCAAACAATTATACCATAATCTCATGTTAATCATGGAGAAAACAGATTCTCCCATATACCCATAACAAATATCTACATTACTTGGAAGGGGATTCATTTTTGTCACATTCATATTTAACAAATTCTAGTAAGCAATAGATACGTGTTTAGTCTCATCATCCATCATATAAAAAAGAACAAGATAACCCCATGGTGACATAATCATATGAATAAAACCTTTACCCATATAATCTACCAACTAATCTTTTATCTCTTGAAATATTATTTTTTCCATTTTGTAGGATATAATATAAATAGTCACAGTACGAAGATTAAACTTAATTGAAAATTATATATCTATCTCATATGGAAACACTAGGAAATATTCATGAAATATATCCTAAGACATGTAAAAAATGTTTTGAATGACATCCGTTAATAATCCTAGATCATGAAACAATAGACTATCATTATAGGAGGTGATCTCCCCCAGGTGCGGAAGTCTTGGCCCCTCTCGATCTTCTAGAATCTCCCACACTCCATATTGAATATATTTTTCTCCATTAGGATATGATATAGTGACCTTTTTTACAACTATCAATGTGGGAATGATATTTTATTATCCATTTCATAATATATTTTTTTCATTGCCTAAAAAGTCTACTGTATAAGTATCGCAACAAAAATGATACTGACTATCCTCAAGAGAATAATCATTGCACATACAATTGTCTCTTTATCATGATATGAATGTAGAATATATCATCATAAACCCAATCATGAAATCCACCATTAGCATCAAACCATTCATGAGTTGTAAAGATATAAAATATTTATGGTAACCAGTATCAAATAATGATATTGATTTCATTGAACATATATGAATAGTGCCTCAAACTGTCGATGGTCCAACCTCACTATCCATCGGTGTAAGATGAAGTTCTTGAATCTTTCATGGCTATCTTCCCTATGATGTTTTCTGATTCCCCAAAGATACTCAACTCTCCTCATATGGGTGGTATTTCCCCAGGGTAACGTGTCCAATTCCTCCAACACCATAGTAATAATAACTCCACCAGACTGATACTTTGTAGAAAATCCCCTTAACACAATTTGATTCTACCTAGAATCACAAATATTACACACTTTTAGATTGTTCCTGCAGAACCTCTATAGATGTCCCTTTCCTGCCACAACCTCATTACTCCATGGGTGTTATGGTAAATGTCCAAAAATGTGAGCCAACCTACTGCACTGTTGGAAAATCAATCGAGTAGGGTCCAGAGTAACTGACCCTCCCCAATTCCACTCCACTTTTCATCTTAAAGTTTTAAATTATTACAGTGATGCATTATATTATAAGCATATGTACCTAATTTTCATCTTATATAATCAAAAAAATTATAACTGGAATCATCCTTCAGTTTCCCCTCAAATATGAGAGCATGATTTACAACTTCTGAAAACATCTACATCTTGTAGATAATAACATGGGACTTAATTTCACATTTAATCCCCTCTAGAGATTGTTTTCTCACAATAACCTCATCGTCATCCAATGCATAAGATATTAATTGAAATTATTTATAGTTTTCATCTTATTATATCGTAGACATACTCTCATGTGATGATCTCATAAACTCTTATTCTATCTCTTACCAGAGTGTCTCAATAATAAAGTTCTTTTTGAACTAATATCTAATGTATTTAAACTCCATTTTTCATGATTTACTTATCAGGTTTAGATGTACCAGCAATGTTTTTCTTTTCCACATAACATGTAAATAGAAAATTTATATTTATACTCATTAGGTGTATGTTATTTTTCTAGTATCTTCTAGATAAACATAATCCAGAAATAAGCATAATTTGTTTCACCATCTCAAGAGAATGAAGAAATAATCTATAATGTAAATCACATGTCAGATCAGACATAATTTTCACTACCCACACATGGACTATTTGTATAAATTGTACTAATCGAGAATGTTTCTCCAACAATTTCTCTCAAACATTCTCAACTAGTACAATAAATACATCATGTTGCACCATTTGAGGAACATTTCCAACTATGTCCTTGTACTATCATATCAATCAAAGTCCTTGTGGAGCCTTATCTCAATAATAAAAAACCAACATCTTATGAAACATAAAAAATTTAGCATATATAATAAAACTGTATAAAAAACCCAGAACAATTATTTCACCCAAAACCCAAAAACATTGTCAAAACTACGGCGTTATAACTAAACATAAACATTATATAACCAGTTCATGATAATAAATGTAATTCAAATTCTAATTAATCATATTTTTTCAAAGGCACCAATTTATGGAAATTTATCATCATTTTAAAAAAATAAATTCCATAATTGTAATATATTTTATTGAAAAAACGCAAAGAATTATAATCATTTCCTTTTAAATAATATACCCAAAATCCTTTGTTTCCCATGAATTCATAAGATTTTTCATATCACATATTAATATCGAATAGCATGAGTTATGAATGCATAATTAACAATCATTAAATGCCATGACATGAGTAAAATCATGGAAAAACATCCAAATAACAATAATAATAACATCACATAATGAGTGCATCATTCAATATGAAATAAAATTTAAATATTAAAATAGATATTGAAATAAACAATCCCATCTAGATAACATGGTTATTACCCCTCATTCAGGTGATAGATACAACCACACATGAGCTCTTAACCAAATCATGAATCATAGTTTTCTATTGTATATTCATCATAATTTGTATAAAAAATGAAAAAAATAGAAAACACCAAAAATTATATATTTTTACATACCTTACCAGCAGTCACACACTAGTCCCTAG
Organism: Viscum album; assembly: GCA_963277665.1. Classification (NCBI taxonomy): domain Eukaryota; kingdom Viridiplantae; phylum Streptophyta; class Magnoliopsida; order Santalales; family Viscaceae; genus Viscum; species Viscum album. The sequence goes on along the minus strand of OY728147.1, from coordinate 474,128,578 downwards.
AGTTATTCATTCACTTGACTTCCGGAATGTGAAATGTAGTGACAGTCTAATATTAATAATGCAGACACTATACCCACATTATCTAAGTATTAAAATAGTTTAAATAGATAAAATAACTAATTTTCTAACCATAGAAAATCCATTTCAATATTAAAAGTTGAACAAAAACACGAATTACGGTACACATAATTAAATAGTAGATATGTAATGACTAATACATGTCTTGTGTCAATATGAAAAATCAAAAAATAAAAAAAAGATTCCAAAAAATATAGTGTGAAACATGAATCACTTATGGCCTCCTCAACCATTTATCATCCCCAACCATCAACCGAGTAGAAGACTGTTTCTTTTATCTTGACTAGTAAACATGAAGTCTATTCAGGTATTGATCAGGAAACCCGAGTAGTGTGTGTGCAAAACTCAGTAAGGCACCACCATAGGATCCTAAAATAATTTTTAGTGAATAGTAGTGTTTTTAGTTGTATAGATAATAAAATATAATAAATAAATAAATGTATTTAAATATTTTAAATTATTAAATATTTAACAATATAATAACATTGGTTCTATTAGACACTAGAACCAAAATTACAAGATTCATCCAATCTAAGTGTCTAAAAAGTCTCCTAGGGATATAACATATCACAATAACATGTTTTTATTTATTATATTAATTAAATTAATATTATTTATAATTGAAACCATAATTTAATTTTATCATTTTTCCCTTGAATACCATGACTATGACTAAGTGGGTATTTGAGGCATCAGTTAGTGCTGCAGAACCTATTTATCATGAAATAAAAAATGTGGTCTTTTAAAAAATCTATCCATATCCAACATTCATTATCACATACATGAATTTGGATATATAAATATAATTCTTATAACCTTGTGGGTATTTTAATAATCAATCCATGTCTAACAACGAATTTATCAATCAATCAAAAAATAGGGCTTTTTATGTATCGGCTCGTGTCCCACAATCTAATATCAAACAATCACTCAAATAAAATATATCAAAATTTACATGGAACATCAATCTAATCCCAGGTAATAATATAAACAATTCACCAGTAAACCATTTTTCATTATTTATACCCTATAAATGATTAAATCATTAAGGTTAATCCACATATACTATAATTCATATTGTAAATTTATTTCTATTCACATTAATTAAAATATTACACAATCCCATTATCCCACATATTTCACATTCTATATTTTCCATTAATTAAATAAAAAACTAATTAACAAAATTCTCCAATTTATATTTCCCCAATTTAACAAAAACTATAATCACATTGAAATTAAATTTATATAATTCTAAAATTAGTTTTATTTTTCGTTTACGAATATTTTAATACTACATATTTTGTCTTGTAATTAAATCAATCTATGGGATTATTAGTTTTGACCACCGACCATAAGATTTTTGATGAATGCTCACCAACCCAAATATCTAAATTTAGTGGAACAACAAAGTTCTAGACGAAGAATGAGATGTAGATAGAATACCTAGATTGAAGATCAAATGAGTCAATATTAAAAAATAGTGTTCTAAATCCATCTAAAATGGAGGAAATTTTTTCTAAATGGTGAGATAAGGATAGAGAAGGTGCTTGAAAGAAACTTGGATTCGAATATCTTCTTGGTAGTGATGTAGATCATCAATAATGTCTTTAGTTATTCAAGAATGGAAGTCAGAATGACCTGATATCCAACTAAGAACCTCCTAAAATGTGCTTAATCAGTTCGGGGTCGAGTTAGGGGTTAGTGATATAATACATGATTCAATATTTATATTAATATTTTATAGGTGTTATAATTCATGGGGCACAGTTTCTTGATTGATGTGCATTGTTATCCGTAACCATGCACCTAAATATGTTTCTCCTCCGAGGGGGTCAAATGGTTTCTACTAAGCAGTACACTGTTTGATTAATTGTGCACCAAATGATCAACCAACATGTTCTTGGGGTTCCATGGTATTTTGGGGAAGGGTTAATTTCATGGGTTCATTTTGATCCAATTATTCACTTCCCAAAACCCAATCTAATACATCCAAATTTTAAATAAATGTACCTAAAGTAAAAAACCAAAAATATTTTCCAAAAAAAATGAAAAATATTACATAAAAAATAATGATACATTTCCAGATAATATAGGGGTCATATAGAGTTTGAAAATTGTTTCCACCAATGATAATTTGTTTTCTTAATTTTTCATTAGTATGAATGTTTATAATTAAAATAATAACCATGTTTATGTTGAAGTGATTGATGTTTATAAATAACTGATTCTAAAACCATAAAATATAATATTGATTTTCAAGGATTTATTAAGGGTTTATATAATAATGTTAATATAAATATTATAGATTATATTAATGGATTAATATATATTTGGTATGGGTTGCAATTTATGTCATATAATACAACACTAATGATTCATTACGATGTCACAAAACATAATGTATATTTATAATATACTTAATTTTTATACAAGAATTTGAAAGTCTAATAAAATAATTTAAGAAATAATTGTCCAATAAGTTCAACATGATGTTTTCTGAAATCATTTTTATTTTATAGAATTAATTCTCAATTTATGATTATTTCAACCCCTTAACTAAAAATACCTATTTATTTAAAAGTAATGGTTTTCTTAATAACAATTTTATAACCATAAGAAATTAAATTAATATTCATAAAATAATTATATAAATTATATTTAATATATTTTAATAATAATAATATTTATTTTAAATATAATTTATTTCAAAATTTTATGAATTCATCAAAATATATCATTTTCAAAAATATATATTTACAAAAAAAATATTACACATCCTGTAAAAAAGGATTTTCATAATGAACATAAATCAATAATTTAAAAAATATAATAATTATATTAAAAAATATAAAAATATTATTACATAATGGGTGAAATTATATATTTCTTTACTACCCCAACATATTCCCAATGGGTCAGGTGTGAAATTGCGAGATTTTCATTATTTGATCATCAATCATGTTTTTGGTCATTATCATATCATTCCAAAAATTCTACAATAAATGGATTCATAGATGATTTTGTTATTGGATCATTCCTAGCCTATGGTAAAGGGAGAATATCTATGATTCAATCTCTCTTAGAAGTTATCATAAATATACTTCGTATGGTACAATCCAACTAATTGAGGGCGTAAAATCTTCCATTTGTTTCCAATAGAAATTAACATATCCCCTAATGTATTATTAATATTGTTCAATATTAAATGGGTATATTAGGAATAACTGTGCCTCATAACCAAATTTTAAATATTTATTCCCATTTTATTGTACAAAATATCCAAATTAATAGTTTTTTTCTATTATTCTACTTTTTAATGTTGAATTCACTCTTTCATAAATTGAATTTAATTTATGAAATATTGTTTTAGTAAATTATTCCCCACAAACATGGGATTCTGCATTATAATTTTCATTTCATTCACTGAAATATTTGAGTGTTTTTATTTTTCATTACATATTTTGATACCCATGATAATTCCCCAGTCTTTTAGTAATTCTATAATACAATAACCAGGTGATTTGGTTTATTTATTGTAACCTTGTCTCTATAATCTACAATCTTCACTGATTGATCCTCACTTGAAATGTAATTCATACATTATACCACTTCATTTTCAACACATTTGAATGGTCTGGAATGCAATTTCACCAGTGGGTTACATGGAAAACTACATATTACATAGATAGGTCATATGGGAGAGATATTTGGAAGACCACCACTCTAATTCGATCACATATCCAAATGGGGATGATTTATCTTTGACCAAGATTTACCTTATTCCCATATCACATTTCTTTCTTAAATTTTTTTATATAATGGAAATAATTATATTTGACTTCTCCCTCTATGGATCATAAAAAATTTGATATATAGATCTTCTATTGATTTTTTTTGGTATCTATTTGATTCTAAATGGTTTTATTTTTCACTATTATCTATTTTATAATGTCAATTCCCACTTACTTGTACACTCCAAATTAATCCCAAAATGATGAATTCTAAAATATATTCTAACACATAGCCTCATAAAGGTCCATTTCAATGCTATAATGGAACTAATATTATATAAGAAGTCAAAAAGTGGAATATTTAGATCCCAAAATCCATGTAAATTCATTTAATAGGTTATTAGCATATCCTCTAATGTTTTATTGTCCTTTTCAAATTTCAATCAAACAATGGAGTAAAGGGAATGTTGAAGTTGATTTATATATCCAATTCTTCCTATATTCATTAAGGGAATATCTTCGTAAACGATGGATCTTGATCATACAAAATATAAGTGATAACTACATGAATACTTAATAGGTCCCTTTTGTATATTGTGGAGTGTTTAACAATAATTAAATATTATTTTATAGAAATTAAATGTTCCAAATATGTATAGAAATTGACTACCACCTAGATTTCAAAATTAAAAAATGATTTCATCAGGAGTCATATGATGATTCTCCATGATGTTTTGGAATACCATGTATCAATATAAAAACATTTAAATCTACCTCTTTATGTTATACCATTAGAAATTCCTCTTCCATTATCTATACATCTTATTACTTCCTCTATGAATATAGAAAGATGAGCTCTTAAAATCATCCCAATGTTACCTCTTTAATTTTGGTTTTTATCTAATACATATATGGGTTTATCAAAAATTATTCCTTCTTAGTCAATGACTAACTATATAATATTCTACACCGTCATCTATGGAAACTCATCATCTTATTTGACCTACATGATACTGTAAAGAATAGATGGTTGGAAAAGTATTTGCAAAATTTATGGTAAAGATCATTTTATTAATTAGATATAAATTCATTGAATGTTCAAAAATATTTGATCCCTTTCATTCTTGACCATGTAGTGGGGTGAAATTTCATTTATACATAGATCTTCTATCACATTTTTTATTTCCTGAGATGGTAATAGATTGAAAAATAATAATCCTTTATCATTTCATACCACATTCATTGGTGCATATTGAGATCATTGGTTTTAAATTAAACATGAGGTTTTTATAATTTTAATGTATGTGGAACATCTACACATAGAAACAATGTAACTATATCTTTAATATAGGGATCAATACTTCCATTTCATGATCATTTTTTGGTATTTCTTCAAAAGTGTACTAATTTGAATGGAGAAGTAGGCCAAAAATTTCTTATATTTCATTTTTATCCAACCATTTTTATTTTAGATTCATCACTATAGATCAAAAATCCTTCCCCACATGTAGTAAATATTATCAATATTAAAATTACAAACCTCTTCTTAATATCTGTAAAAAATTATTTACATTCAACTATTTTAAAAAATAACTCCATTCAATGTACTATTATTCAGTGGCCATGAAAATTGTTGGAATATTCTCACTAAATCGTTAATTTGATTATATAATACATGAATAATTTTGATTTATATCATTGATGTTGGCCTTGGATTTCATTAAACATCGTTGGTTTTTAAAGGATCCATATATTTCCTATTACCGGTCATTAATTTTCACAAGAAATTCATTTACAACAAACAAAAATAAAATTTTCAGTACATCAATAAATAATTTTTACATTCATATATTCTGTAGTATAAAATTCTTTTTCAACTCACTTTTTTTTCGATTTTCATGTAGTCGTGTGTACTATCATTAAATAAAAGGATAAATTTATTCTCATAATCCATAAATTCACTAATAATTATTTCCATGAAGATTTAATTAATATTAGAGAGTCAAAAGGGAATAACTATTAAATAATATTGTACGTACCATGTACCAAATTATATTTGCAGATATCCACCTTCTTTAACATTACATGATAATACCCCAACCAAGTATCCACCTCAGTGTACTACTGGGCTCTATGTAGATGATTAAATATGCCATCAATCCATGGAAGAGTATTCTTTTTATTTTTCTTCATCTTATTGAGATCAAAGTTATTATTGTTTATTTGTATTAACCCATTATTATTCCTTTCAAAGAGGACCAGTGGTTTGTATATTGATTATAATAGAAAAATAAAACCACTATCTCTATTTACATATAATATATTCCTTGAATCCAAAATTTTATCAGCAATAATTCTTGTGGTGTCTTTAATATTGTATAAACCTCATGTATGAGATTGATTTTGAACTAAATGATACATAAATGATGAAAAAATGTAATTATTAAAAAACACATCAGTGAGGTCCCATAAATTGTGTATGTCATTATTGATGATGTTAATTTTATCCTCATTAGTTTAAGAAGGAACATCTATCTTAATGTGAATTAATATAGATGCATGAGAATTTGGTTCCCAATAATATGGATCATCTTACTTGAACATGTATAAAATCATAGGAAAAATAATGATATACAGGGTGAATTTTTTAATTCATAAATTTATGTTGAATCAATGTAACCAAGGAAATCATTTCCCATAATTACATCAAATTCAACATAAGTTTGTATCATTTATATTTTCAGAAAACTTCAAAAAACAAAGATATAGAGGGGATGAACAATATTCTTGGGAAACAACAATTGACCCATTTTCCATCTTAATAAACAAACATAACATATATTTATTGAGGTTCATACATAATAGTTCTAATAAAAATGCCTAATTTGAATGAATATTTACAACCATGGATTATATTTCATCCCCTATCTATTTAATTCTAGTCATAATCATGATCATCATACAAAATTAAATCATGAATAATAAATATAAAATAGTAACAAAATAAAAAATAAATTTTTAATAATTAATGGATAACTCATAAATATCATATATTCCTTACCATATGTATTTCTAGTTTTTTTTCAATGTTATCCATGATCTATTACCTAAAATTAATATTCATGGATCTTTTTTTCCCAAATAATGGTTTAAAAGATGATTTTGAATTTTCAATATAATATCTCTTAGGAGGTTCAAACTAGGTGTACAGTAAGGCAAGCATTTATATACAGGTTGATGAGAAAATACAGCCCAATGTGACATTTTCAAGGTTATTACCTATATGGAAATATATTCTAGCACCACATAGAAACGTAGTATCCAGTAAGGGATGAATTTTCTTGGAAATAAATCACTCTACAATTTACAGATGTTTACTATTGTCCATGTGTTTTTATTCATATCCCTAAGGATTTTAATTTTGATTACAAATCGTAATAAAAAATTAACTGTACTTTTCTCAAATATAATATATCACATAAAATGTATTTAATACACTTTATTTCATTAATTTTTACATAAAGGAAAAAAATATGGTAAAAAATGATCATGATTCCTATTGTATTTATGAAATTTTTCAAATATAAAAACAAATTTCAATATGAATATAATGAAATTAGTTAAAACATCCTCGATATGGTTCATAAATTCAATCATTCATCTAAAAAACATGGGATATCATGGGTATGCACATATGAATGGGATAAGCTATAAATCACATAAATGGTATGAAATTATAATATAATAAGGTAAATCATAATATGTTATCCATGTGTTTTATCAATGTAATGTAAGATGGATGTGGATTAGAGTATTAAACATGAGTCATGATATAATAAGAGAACATAAAAGCATTATATAAACGTTTAAACTAAATTAAACATAGAATCATATATATAATTCATGAATAACTACAAATAGAATAATACATATTGTGATTATGATAACCTCCGACTTTTAAAATATGTTATATAATGAGACTAAAACATTACACAATTTATTTTATTGGTACAAATTGTTTTTCCCACCCATCACTTGCATATCTAGTATAATTATAATTCTCTCTCATAGATAATAAAAAAAGATGATTTCAAATATTTTAACAAAAAAATTATGGATTTTGGATTAAATATATTTAAATCCATAAAAAACTAAATATATTTAAAAATAGGTGAATACCCATTAGTTGAAATGAATATTGGTAATCACTACACAAATTTTTGGCATTGTAAATAAAATGATATTTTTTGCAACATAACAGTATATCATAAATCTTTATAAATGTGGTGAATGATATATAAATAGGACTGTCATTTCTTAGGAATAAAAAATATAGTGATATTTACTTATATTTATTTTTTACAACATGAAAAATGTGAAAAACAATGGTATAACATAAATGAGGTTCATGAATATATATGGGAGTGAGAAGACCAAAAACCATGGTAGGGTTCTTATAAATGTATTGGAGTTAGATATTCAGATCTTCACGGTCCATGAGAGTGATCAATAGAGTTTTGGGAATACTAATTCCATTATCTATGTGCTTTTTGGGAAGTAAAATATATGTATTGGAGGGCTTATACCATAAAATGGAGGACAATTCTTTTTTAATGTCCAGACATAGGTTTTATAGTCAATATTATAAGGTAATCAAAAAGACAATTCATACGATGATTTATTCCACTTATTTTTAATAAAGTGATGTGGTTTTATTTACTTTTCATATTAATTAACCAATACCATAAAAATAATATCATTTTTTATGTAGGAGCGTGTCATGTATACAATAATTTGTTTAAATACTTACAATATAATATAGGTTTGTTTGGATCATTAAGGGGTTGAAAATAAATAAATTAACATAAAAACAAATTATTCTAAAGGGTAAATATATATTTTTTATATTGATACCATATATGGAATATATTAAATCATTATTGGTTCAAAGTGATGTCACAATACATACCACAAAATTATATAATATTTAATGTTTACAAGAAAATTATACAATCTCAGAAAATAAAAAGATGGATAATTTAAACATGATGATTTTGAAAATAATATTTATTTTAGAAAATTAATTCTCTATATATTTTAAAATTAATAATTATAGGAAATACACCCATTCATTGGAAAAATTTTGTTTGTCAATAACTATTTTTAAACCATTACAAAAACTAAATTCACCTTTTTATAATTAAATTATTATTTTTATTTTATAAATAGTACATAATAATATTTTATTAAATTATAATTTGGTTATAAATGTATATAATTCAAAAACATTTAACATTAAAATTATATAGTCCTCAAAATTAAAATTTATGTTTCATCGAATCTAAAATCTAATTTTAATGACACTCATTTTTTAACCATTGAAAATAACATAATACCAATATTAATCAATAAAAAAAAATTATACACATAGGATTTGATACTTAACCCTTTTTTACACCTATTAATTCCCAAATGGTATAAGTTTTTGTGGTTATATATTAATAGGATGGTTTGAAGAATATTATTGGGGTTGTTACAACATCTAGATTGAAATTTTCGAGTCAACAGTTACACTCATAAATAAAATATTTAATCTCCCATTGGTCGTGGAAAATTCAAATGAATTATGATGTTATATCCATCATATTATTTAATTAATGGGCTTTATATTTTATTATCCAACTTATCAATTCAAACGATTATTCTGTCTATGCACAATAGTCCTTATCATAACATGTAATATACTAATAATTATAGTCAATGTACTATGATTTTATTAAAAATGGATAAGATGATCTATAATATATTAAATTTTAAAGACCATATAATGGGGAAATATATCCAATTTACATCCATTATGATCTATAATTCAATTTCATAGTATTTCATTCACTAATTTATATATCAAATTTTATTTATAAATTTTACTATCATTACGAATCACCATACCATGAATTCTCAAATACAATCCAAATTCTCATAAAAATATCATATTTCACCTAATGAATGTCTTTTTTAGTATAAAATAAGTAAAATATTCCTTAAATAGTATCCATTAATAAGTTACACTGAAATATTTTTATCAAAAACTCATCATCGGTAAAGGTAATTAGAAATATTGATCAATTGGTTGATTGTTCCTATAGAAGTTCATACCAAAATTGTAAAATTCAAAGAATATGTTAAATAAATCATATAATAAAAGGTAGGAAACTAAATCATATCAAAATGCACATTGAAAACTCTGTTGTTTTAAAAGATATTTATTAAACAATTTAAAATAATAATTTTTTAATTCCAGGGGTTAATAGTGAAAATGAAGATAATAAACCTCCTAATCCAAGGGAGAAATAGAAATACAATGCTATCATAACTCTGATACTGGTTTATGGATATAATATACATATTGTAACCCATATCATTGAATCTAAAAAAATGGTTTTTATATTTTGGTTGTAACTTTACTATTATATATATAATATTTTCCAATGGCATTGAGTAACCATATTAAAAATTAGATAATGAATTATTCAGGAAAATTAGTAGTGGAGAAATAATTTCATATCATTTAAAAAAACATTCATATATAATTTAATGTTTATGTGCTTCCTTTAAATATTAAAATAATTCTTTATCTTAATTTGATGGGATTCTTTTCCATGGATTGGATCCATTCATGTTGAATCCATATTCATTCATGATATTGAGTAGACTATTTTAATAGCCCAAAAACCCCATGATAATCTCTCATTGTAATTATATATATAAACTAACAATGGAAATTACAACTGTTATATTTTTCATAATACCTAATAATGACAGTTATTTAGATAAAATTGATGTTGGGGAATTAAAAATTATAGATATGCATATTGTACTGAAATATGTTAATATTTTTCAGGGGAAATTTTTTAATAATCCCCATGATCTTGAGGTTGTGTTTTTAATTGAACTAAAACCTATTGTAATTCCTATATAAATAAATAAATTTATAATGAATTATATTAAATTATAGTAACGGTAGAAAACTATTGAATAAAATTTGAATAACTATTTTATATTCCCACTTTCTTTGTATAATGAATGATGGATGTATGGATCAAGGTAATGAATATCAGGATCATATCAATATAAAAATAATGAAAAAATATACCCTACATCAATTGATGATTTCATCCAGAAAAATTAATATAGCCAAGTTTTTCATTCTGATTTATCATCATTATGAATATCATTAATTAAGGGTTAAAATTCAATATATAAACAAGAGATCCATCGAAACAAGATCTGAACCCTATGAAAACATATTAATTCCATTTTGAAATTAAAATTATAATTCTATACTATTGAATTATATGAATATAGTCTATAGATAGTACCTTTATTAAAATTATTATAATTTATTGATAACATTGACATATATTTTGAGATTAATGAATAACATGAAGATATTTTGAGTGTTATTCTTCAAAAATGACAATTGATAAGCTAAATTCAAATATATAATGTGTGAATTATAGTCACATAATGTATCATTCTTAATTATTATATTCATAAGTGATTATATATATATTTACCCTTCAATGAAACATGTTATTAAACAATAGTCAAGACGAACTATTGTGTCCAAGATCCTTGGTTTTACTAGGATTACAAGTTTCTATGGATGCATTAAGAATAATTCATCATAACTATCATATTAATTTATTATTTTTACTATATATGGTGTCATTTTTAATTAGGGAGATTATTTTAAATGAATTTTAATTAATCCAAAAAAATATTGTGCATTTCCGTTGTACTCAAATAAACATGTAGTAGAGTATAGTTTATGATGTGAATAGATTCAAAAAAAAGTTTTTTATATAAGTCCTAATGAAAAATCACATGGATGTGTCATATGCCTCCTGTAAATTAAAATATAATTATTATAATTACCATATCAGTGACTTATTTGTTTTAGTGGTATGGGTTTAATTAAAGAGATAGTGTTATTATCATTATGATGAGATGTTTGAATATTATATTGATAAAAATGGTTTAAATCATGAATTCATATTTATGTAGGTAAAATTGCACCAATGGAGGTAGTTGTTCTGGAATAAACATTATGGATGGTCTATACATTATCACATTTGAATGGAAAACAATGTGGTTGATGCTATGAGAATAAAAGATGAACCATATCTATGATGAGGATTGAAAAGAACTTACTTCTCTTGTTTTGAAAAAGTATAACCGTTATATCTTAAGGGTATAGTATAAATCTTATATTTCCAATGATATCATTAAACCCTATATCTCATTGATGGTCAGGATGGAATTGTATTGGGATATGGAAACAGAAAAAAAGTGGGGACAATTTGGGAGGTTGAAAATTAAATGATTGGATTATAAATTTAAATAATTGAACATTTTTTCTATAAATACCATAATTGAGGATGTTGTTCTTGGACGATGCGCATATCTCTTTATTCTCAGTCTTTCTTGGTAGTACCAAAATGTAATGAGACATCAAGGAGAGTTTATAATGGGGTAACTAGAATGGATAGATTGGTGAGTATAAATATCAATTCACTTTATTATTGAATATTAAAACTAAATAATTAAATAATTCTAAGTTGATTATTAATCTATGACCCATACCGATATATAAGTCGGAGAACATCGCCATAGATTGTTTTCCATACTTCTCTTCAAAATATATATGGTAAAAAATATTATTCGAGTTATAGTTGACTGACAAATAAAATTGATGAATTTAATTTATATTAGTTAAAATATATCACTTGAGAAAAATTAAAATATACATATAATGGAATTTTGAAGGAAATATGGTGAACAACATTCAGTTATATTTAATCTGGATATTATGTCTACACAGATGTTTTTCAAAACTATTTAACATGTATGTGATAGAGAGATATACTTCATTACTTATATTTATTCACATTTTCAAGGTAAATCCAAAATTACAATTAAAACATTGGAGGACATTCTTTGATAGGTTGTGATGGCATATTAGTAAGGTTCTGATCAACACATTCTCTAAGTTGGGGTATCATAAAAAACAAATTTCCTCTTAAAATTTTGACGAAACCTTATGATCCTCTATATGAGAAATTGTGTAGATATCAAAAATGTTAGGAGTTATTCAATGAATGAAATTTTTTAGGGCTAAATAATTCTTAGGATATGAATGAAAAGATCCCAAATCTTCTTCAACACATTAAATATGATCAATTCTAATATAATAGTGAGTTTGATAACCATTAATGAGATTTTGTGTCTGATGTTAGTGATAAAGTATTCCTATAGATAACACTATTGAGGAAATTTATGAAATTTTATTAATAAGATTATATTTGTAAATATATATACATTTTAAATCATGATCAAATGGGGATATAAGATTATTATATTTAACATATTCAAAACCTCTCCCAATTATATAATGAGTTCTACGTATCCATTTTGATGATATAAATACTAAATTTTTTACATTTACTAAACCCGAAACTCATATGGCTATATCATGGTCTATCATATAGGGAATAATAATTTAAAAACATGGATCATAGAGATAAAGTAATAAAAAATAAATAATAATTTATTCAAAATTCTATGATTCAATCATTTGTTAAAGGAAGTTAAATTTGAATCAGAAGAGGAGATGAGAATGAATTATACTGATTAATTTCCATCAGAGTAATAAATTTTATGGGTGAAACTATTTTATGAGGATAAAATTTAATACCCCTTAATTTTATAATGTATAATTCCATTAAAAATAATTTATTTGGAGAAACTTTTTCACATAAAATATGACACTAAAAATATAGTTTCACATTTCATTATAACGTAATAAAATCATTAATTCTTTATGATGATACAAACACCATTAAAAATGTACATGTGGAATATATATGTAATTATACAAAAATACCAAAAACATAAAATTAGTAAATTCTGGTTTCTGTGAAAATTTTAACAGTAGTAACAATTAATGATAAAAATTTAAGAATTATAAATATTACAATCATGGTGATAGAGAATAAAATTAATTGGATTAGTTAATAGAAATATAAATATATATAAATATTTAATATTTGTTTTTAGAATTGTGGAAGTTGAAAATATATCCACTATAAATATTTCCACTTCATTTGTGGTCATAGAATATAAAACAATTCAATTGCAATACATGTATAATGTAAATTATTAAAAATTAATAAATAAAGAAAAAACAATGATTTTTTCCATATAAATATATAACATGATCCATATTTTTATTATTAATGATTCAAATAATTTATTTATAAAATTCAATGAAATATTTTTAAATTAATGGATTGAATAAATCGTTCGAATAAGAATAATTATTTTAACAAAAAATTGTGAAAACTATTTTATATAAAAGGAGTAATCTTAAGGAAGTGTCTTCTCTAGAAGAATAATACATAATTATGATTAAAATTATAATATCTAATAATTAATTAAATTAAATACATATTGATAATATGTACAATTAAATAATTTACCTTACATAAAATAGATATTTTTTTGAATAAATCAATATAAAATACATATTTTTTGAATTTTTTTATATGTAATGTGTTTCATTAGTAAAGTTATATTTAATCAAATGTAAATAGTTATTCTGTTAAAAAAATATCATATTATTAATAAAATATAATAAATTTTTAATTAGATAAATTGAAATTTTTTTATAAATAATATTATTAACCAATATAAATATTACAAACTATGGTAAAACAATTATTTTTTTAAGAATATTATTTTTAAATGTCATGTATTTTATATATAATAATATTAAATTGGAATATTTAATGTGATTTCTCAATTATTATTTTTATAGATATATGAATATTTATTAACCCCCATTTTATTAGTACATTAAAAAATATATTGACACATAATGTATACATATTTATAAAAAACAGTATTAGTCTATAGATTATTTCTAAATATAAAACTTTATATAATATATTAATTAATTGTATTAAAATAAATTTAGTGAATATTATAAATCATCGCATCAAAATTCACCATGATGGATCATGTAATATTAATCTTATAAAAAATATTTATCACATTAAATACATTAATTAAGGTTAATAATATAAAATAGAGGTAACATGTTGCGGCCTGAGTTTTTCAATGATTTTGTTAATATTATAACTTATATAAAGCATTTGTTTGATTTTTAATTCATACCAAGATGTTTTGTGACCATTCCTCATCTAATCACGTTACTCCAAAGTGATTCCATATTTATACCTCACTTAACATTAGTTTCAAAATAGAAGTCATTCCCTATTAACTCAATACTCTTTATTAACTGGGTTTTCCATATCAAATAGAAATTTAATTTAATTGGGTTGATAATTTACCCAATGTTATTATTTTTTCTAACGCAAACTCCACTTATTATTTTATTAGGAATCCTTCTACACATTTCAATATAAGTTGGACGATTTTATTGATTCACTTAACAATAAAGAAAAAATTTATTGCTGATATTTTATACATTTTTGACATTCTTAATAATTATTTAATATAATACTTTATCATTTTCATCTTGTGTATTTTCAAAATAAAGAAAAATTCATAGTTTTTTCATGTGGACACATTTTTTCCATGACAACCATCATTCGTTAATAATATCCATTCTAATGTTTTAAAATGTTTTTCCAAATAAACAACTTCATAATGATATTTAAAAAAGAGTTTTTTTCTTATTAATTTTCAAACTGACTTCTCCAATAATTCAAGAAAGTATATTTTCATCTATTAAAACTTCCTCTGATGTTTCTTATGGATATATTAGAATTATTACATCAATATTCAATCACTCGATGTGTTACGACATTTTATATCAATGTTTTGTAGGATACCCATTTCTTACAGATTTTTTTTTACGTTATTGAAAGAACAAGAATGTTTTCATTATTTCATGGAAAACATATGATATTTATTCAAACCATTATTTAAAGAATTTATTTTTCACAAACACATCTTTTGGAGTTAATATACATCCTAATTAATCCACACAATAGAGAGTGTGTGTATCCTTTTACTCCAACAACATCTTGTATTCAGCATCATGTGTCTACATAAACTCATAAATTGACATTGAATTGATATTAATGGATAAAAAAATTATTATCATTGTATAGGGAAAACAATAGATATTTTTGAACAATTAACCCTACCTCATGGAATACATAAAATTTAATGTTCGTCAATCAATTCTGTGTGATATGAAATATATTCAGTTTTTTGTTGTGTCCCACATTCTGTTGAAAAATAAAATTTTATATTGTTATTGATATATTTAGAATCCATTATAACCTACATCACTTATTTATGCTACTATCACACCAAAATAACATATTTCATTTGATGATGATATGTTCAAAACACAAAATAATTAATATTAGAAACATAATCAATTAAACAATTAAATAAATCCTTATTCCTTAAAACTATGAAATATGTTTTTGAGAAATTATAATTCTATGAATAAACATAAGAATGTTTTCTGTTAACATATCCTTAGATAAATTATTTCAAAAAATATAATAGTTTCGTTCTATTAATCAAAAGAAGTCTCCATTTGTGCTTAAGTTCCCTAGAATTATAGGAATCCTACCTAAAATTATTTGATGACAAGTAAGGAATGTCACTCAAGGATTAGTATCCATTGATCTATTTTAATGACATCTGTAGTATGTGTATGACCTCTGGGATTTAAAATTATCTATGTGAAAACAATTATAAAAAATATTGATAATTTTTTAAAAATATTTATATAGATGGTGATCGATCATGGAAATTAAAAAAATGATGATCTATTATGTATATAAGCAGATTGAAAAATCTACATCATGGAAAGATTATAATTATTTTTAACTTCCGTGTAAATAAATCTAATAATATCTTTTAGTGAGCTACATCATTATCAAAATTAAATATTTATAATCATAATATGTATTTTTTATTACACAGCATGAATTGGAGTGGGTAATCACCTAGTGGAGTAAAATTGATGTGTAGATATTGATTCTTACTATAATATTGAATGAATTATGTTCAAAATAACATTTTCCATAGTATGTAATTTTATTCTATCAAAATAAATTGTTATATTAACAATCTTTAAAGGTGAAGCTGGTGATGGAAAATATAATTAGTCATTGTCATTCCCAATAATGGCTTCCATTGAAATCTTTTAATATATCCTTATAGGAAGATGATATAACCATCTGAATATTTCATAATATTATTATTCATATATAAATTATATTTAATTTATAAACCCAAATTTAATTTTAGTAGAATTTATTAATTCAATATTGATAAAATTGATTTTAGTTCTTATCATACATACATTTTTATATTCGATCATAATATAAATATATATAATTGTATCCATAAATTCTATAAATCTCAAATTTCATTTATGGAATTTTAGGTGACAGATTAATGGAACTGGTCACCATGCATCATTATATATTGACTACTAAAAGAACTAAATTTATCTTTAAGATTTCATCCATATTCTGTTAATCTTAATAAGCTAGAGGATTATGGTAGTCACTCATTCTAGAGACAATTATTAGTAGAGTAATATTTGATCACAAGAGAAATGTATTGAGAGAAATATTGTTCAAAAAATCACATAATCCTAAATATGAGAAAATATTAGTTATAAATAAATAAAATGAAAATTAATTATGAAAAGGCTCGAAATTAATTTCATTATTCTTTTTAAACCCCACTTTTAATAATAATGATAATATTATTTTTATATTTTATAATAATTGGAATGTAAATAGTATTTTAATATCATCAATAAAATAAGTGAAAATAAATTTTTAATGATATCTAATAAAATATATCATTATTATATGGGCACATAACTCTATCCATCAATCCTCATCATCATTTATCACACCATATAAATTAATATTTTATTTAAA
This sequence comes from Viscum album, assembly GCA_963277665.1. Classification (NCBI taxonomy): domain Eukaryota; kingdom Viridiplantae; phylum Streptophyta; class Magnoliopsida; order Santalales; family Viscaceae; genus Viscum; species Viscum album. The sequence continues at coordinate 474,110,760 of OY728147.1, read as the reverse complement.
TAAATAAATATTATTATATTGTTCAATAAAAAACAAAATTAAAAAAATAATATATTTAGTAATTAGAGAAAAATTACTTATATAATATTAAACTCATAAATTTTACCAACATATAGATCTTCTAATTGAATTTATACAGTTAATTATAATTGAAAAATTAATGTTCATGTGTTAATATAATAATGGTCATTCTAATAAAAAATTAAAATTGAATTTAACAAAGATTTGAACATCAATTAGTGTGTGAACCACTAATAAATATAACATGCATCATTTTGTAGTATTTATTATAGTTCATGATTAGCATTGAATAACATGTTATGCCATCCATAGAAAACAAAAATTTCATAATGAAAAAGATATCATATATATTTTCACTAAGTAAACTAATCCATTTAAGTCAATATCTCAAAATGGAAGTAACATACAAGTGTCGTCAACCATATATCCTTGATGAATTTGCATTAAGTTTTTGATATTAACTCTTCTTTAAAATTCCGTGATCATTGACATATTCAGATGGTTACAATTCAATCAATGAGGTTAATATATCATCTTTAATTCTTTGAAGGGGAATGATTTTAATTGCTTTTTCAAAAACATTCTCATCACAAATAGTATACACAATGTATCCAAAATCACCTTAGGAATATATCATCATTGATTTTAATATAATATAAAGTACATAATTTATATTTTTAATTAAAAATAATCATGATTATAATTACTAATACACACATCTTTATATAGGAACTTCCAATATAAAATATAACTTGTGAAAATTGTACTGGTGGGTTAGTTCTTGTAGCTATGTGAAATAAAAATAATGTGTTTCATAATAAATGGTTAGTGGGCTGTATAAGACATATGTTCATCTTATATCTCATAATGGTTTTCACACTACACACATTCAAGATGTGTGACCTAAAAATCAGTAATTTTATTTTTCATTACACAAGTTATTTGACTAAAGAAAATTATTCGTTACCTTTATGAAATCTAGTTTTATTGTGATAACACATAAATTTCCATTACATATCATGGAACCATAATGCTAATTGCATAGGTTATATGTATGAATTCCAACCACATAAAGGTAAAATATTTATTTTCATTAAATATGCCATTAATGTAAAGTCAATTTTGTAAAATATATTTCCAAAACAACACTATGTAGATGTATCATTTTGATTATCATTACACTACACAAATAGGTAATGCTAATTAGATTTCCCATAAAAAATAAAAAACATCATAATTAACTTATATTTATCTTTTGTGTCTCATTTATATCCATGTTAACCAAATGAAACTATTATAGTCAATTCATAAAAAATATATTATATATTAAAGTTATAATGTAACATATTATTGATTAATAATGAACCAATTACATTAGACAAATGTTTTTATATAAAAAATGAAAAATTCCCATTTATCTGATATGTAATGAATACATGATTCCAATTTGAGAGTTTTTTGGATTATCATTTGATCTCTTTGTAGTAGAAAACACACAAGAAGCATGAATTTTGTCATTTAATAAATGAAAAATATAATATAATAGAAAAAATTTAAAAATAAATACATTGTACATGGTTAATGTATAAATATCCTTCCATGATGTGGGGGGAACAATTAAGTAATATTATAAGAATAATTTGATGAATTACCACTACCTATGAGCATGGTACCCCTTCTTATGTATCCAAATCTCTATTAGAGTATACTTGAACTGTAGAATGTGTTTTTCCCTTCACATGGCTGATAAATGAAGATCAGGATAGAAGGGTGATTCTTCGATCTTTATATAGAACTAAAAAATCACATTACATATAAAATAATTTAACTCAAAGACACATACAAAAACTAATAAAGAGAACCATTTCTAGTTTTATATTTGAACTATAATTATTCTTTATCAATGAATAATTCATCTATAGAACTCATTTATTATACAATAATTCACATGAAATGTTCCTCATGGGTAAATGTGTTAAATGACCATAATAAAATTATTATAATATATTCATAATGGATTAATATAATTATATATATATATATATAAACAATTTAAGGAGGTTGTTGTTACCATGGGGGAATATAAAGGTAACATCGCAAGCAACTTGGCTGCCAAAATGCATATCTCACATGCATGTATTATACATGTCTCACAGGAAAGCTTTTATATACATGAACTACATGAATATATTTATATGCAATACCATATAATGTATATATTCAAAATAAAAAACATTTATTACATGTGTTGTGTATATATATATATTCTACAAAAATATTAATCATGTATTCAATGATCATGGATAATATATATTTATAATTTAGTGATCTTCCAACATACATCTCATTTTATATGATTCCAAATGAAATATTCCTGATAATATTTTTATATTATAGGCATCTAGAACCTTAATATTTAACATTAACTTTTCCACATTGGATAAAATACATCAGAATATATAACATATGTTTATGAATATTATCATATAACTTGAAGGTTCTCATTGTATCTGAGAATTGGTAGATGCATTTTATGTGATAAATAATATTAGGTCATTATCATATTATTGTCCCACAAAACGACACACATCATGTGATATTATGTTTATTAATATAGAGGAAATTTAATATACATGTAATAAAAAGTAACAAATTAAGTTGGTTTTAGGGTAACAACTCCAACAAAAACTAACATGCAGTTGAGAAAACATCTGAAAAAATTATTTTTCTAACAATCACATGATATTTTAGTTTCTACTAAGATAAGGATTTCTTAAACAATACCATAATATCTCTTTTCAAATAACCACACATATTTTTTGATGAATGTAGATCCTAAAGCGGGATTAAGTTCTATAAAGTGGGGTTGATAAGTGATTATATCTTTTTATTAATTCTTTTACATTTCAATTCAACAAATTAATCATTTTATGGATCTAGATACACTATATTATATCTCAAAAGTTGTCTTTTTCAATGTAATAATAGATATAGATTCAACCAACATTTACAAGGCTTGTTAAAATATGGCTACTCCATACCATGTTTGTTATACCCTCTTACAATCATGGTTTCTATAATTTAGTGTTATTATCAAATACAGTGGTCGATAAAGAATCAAAACATAATTGAACTATTGAACATTGACACAATGTTATTTACATTGTAATGATATTTGTTACTAAAATCCACATTGTGCTACTCCTAAATCAAGTAAGAGACATATCATTATCCTAGCTCCAGTTGAGAGACTAAAACTACATCTGGAATCATCTATAAGAGTTCATCAACTAAAATAACAAATGATGTAATTATCCACTAAAAAAGGTATGATTAAATATTATATGGAATTTTTTTCAACCACCATGTGATTTATAAACTGAAGTTTCTCATGTATATTTCAATTATAATTAATAATTACTGGTATTTCTCAAATATCTATAATAACATATGATGTATTATTCTCCATAAGAAAACTATTCTCACTCAATTCATATTTCTAATGTTGAATTAAACTCCTCAATATTTTTTCAAAGGATTCACCTAATGGAATAAAAATTATTTTCTAACAGAATTAACCTTAATAAACTCTTAAAAATTCATCTTCGATATCTAAACTCAATTACAGTACCAGCAGGGAGTATTATATTTCATAAAACCATATCAAATATAAATTAATATTCTCTTTTTTATTTTCAATTCATACCATTTCACTTATTATTTTTAGATTACCTTCTCATGTAATTCATGCACTGAAATTAAATACCATCAAATTACAACTCATTTTCATGGGACAACATATATTATACTTATTCATGCATATCGAACACATATATGTAGTTATTGAAAAAAATAATAAAATGGTTAGGCCTGTGTTCTCATTTTTCATTTGAAATTTTACGTATCAATCCCGATGGATTATTACAAATCCCATGTGTGAACCAGAATATATAATAACTTTTTATAAAAAACAAGTAATAATTCTACTTAATGAAAAATAGTGTTTCTATATAAACTATGTCATATTTCTCAAGGAGTAATAAAAAACTAGAAGGATCCATATATGTTGTAATGTCCATCACATAACTTTTTTTATTCTAGAACAAATTCTTCACAAGACACCTGAGTGAATATTCCTCCTGTCAAGAGGACATGTTATCCTCCTTCATCTTGAATGGAAGGTTCTTTGTGGATTATATTAAAAAATCAATTTTTATGGTTCTCTATTTTTATACAAAAATATGAAATCCATCCTAATAGTACCAAAGTATTCCTAACATGGATTGTGGTCCTTTTATATGACAATAAAACCACAATTTTTTTAATTTCTTCACAAACATAGTCTTTGAATACAATTTAATGTCGGTAAATATATTCAATTACTGGATATATCATCAAATGGTTTTTAAAATGCGTAATTCAATTTAATCCCCAGGACTATAATAAATGTTTTTTTTCATCCTTCATGATGAAATACTCATAAACATATAGTTGGGATCACATGATTCATTTTATATCTTGAACGCAACCGTACATACAATACGACCTTCTACAATCGTTTTTTAACTTAGCTGATTATAGTTATTAAACACCCAAAATACATGAATAACATACCATTAATGTAGTAATATTATTTATCTCAATATCTCATGATCTATATTAAAAATTGATAATGGAAACCATAGGATCATTTGATGTATGATAGGAATTGTGTTGTGATAAAGTTTATATTTATGGTGTTAGAAGGTTGGGGAAGCTATCTCATGATTTAATCTGATAGCTCAAATTCATCAAATATTATAAGAAATATGATATCCATAAAATTTATGATTGTGGGAATATAATTGTTCCTACTATTTCCCATATAATATTCATGACTGCCTGTTGTGTGCCTAATGAATAATGCCAAGAAGCTGGCCTCTAGATATATCAGTGGGATTACACACACACAACATTGCACACATGAGTTTCTTAAAAGTTTTTTCTCCATCAATTATATCACCTTCCTAAGCCAACAAACTCTAATGATAGCATGCTTTTCCAGGTTTATATTTCACTAAAAACTCATCCATCATGTGTGATCTGTGATCTGGCTCCCCAATAATGATGAGGTCCACCTACCACCATGGGGGTTTTTGTTGGTTCTAAGATATTTGGATGGAAAAATTTGTTTCTAGAGCCAAATTCATATATATTGTACATTTTGATTGTATAATATAATTCTAATCCCATTTCAAAATATTCAAAACCCATCATTCAATAATAATTACATATTTATCATGTATTTCATTAAGATAATTTCTTGTTCATCAATTTTGCATCATATAAAATATTATACTTCCCTGGTCTTCATTTCATTATCCATTACTGTAAAATAATGTGCCACTATTGACATATGTCATTTTCAGGAAGTTTAGTTCAACAATCATCACATTTTGAAGGCTAATTTTATAACCATGAAATTTAATTCTATATATTGAATCCACAATAATTATCCAAAAATAAATAACTCAACCCAAAAAATCACCAAGAACATATTGATAGATCATTGGAAAAAATTTAAACACTATGCTCAATAATATCCCCCTTGATATTTTGACACCTATATATCACCACCTCTTTCTAATCCAATATTTGTTCTAAAAAATTGCCCTCATTATTTCTAGTGTATAAGAAATATAATGTCAAATTATTATAATCTCTTCAATTTTCAATAAAAATATTCCACTCAATTATTTGATTAAATCTTGGTCACATATATAATTGGGATTATGATTTTTTACTAAAAAATTAAAATTAGTAAAAACAGTCTTTGTTCCCAAAAACATAATAACTCCATCAAAATTTTATAAACTCATACCCGTAACATTATATTCAATTATATCTAGATACATTTTATTTCTATACTTCATCAAATTTAGCATTATTTTCTGTTGGTTTACTGATCTTATTGAAATATTTCTCATTCAATATAATTTTGTAAATTATTTCTCAATGTTATCCATGTTTATACTTTCTTTTATAATATTTTTGTTTTTTTCACATTCCAATGATGACTTGTCACCTTTCATTTTCTGTTGATATCACATTTCTGGTAGAGTTCATCCCATTAATGCATAATTTCTAACCATAAGTGAAATATTCCTATTATCTTCTAGAATTTTATGTTATTCGATATTTTTAATGCATTGTGCCTGAAATTCAATTAACACCAATAATAGACTATGATATTTATTTTCACTTTTATTGTGTAATATATATATATATATATATCATAGATTATAAAACATTATTCTTATTAGGGAAGCTATCACTCTTAATGAAACATATTTGTGAATACATATTACACCTTCATTTCCTATACATACATGAGGGAGGATTTATTTTCATATTTTTCCCATCCAAACATTCCCATTGATTTGGTTAAACGATACACCATAACATGAATCTATATAATTATAATATATAGTTTAATTTTCATGGGATATATTTATCTTAGATGATTTTTTAAATAGGAAAGAGGATAATAACTCTACCTTCATAGTATCATGATCAATAAAGCACATTTCAGTTTCCTGATCTATTTTTGTATAGATTTTGGGAGTTCTATATTTTTGTGATTATAAATCCCAAATATCACCTCATGATATAAACACTTCATATAAATGGTGTTCTTCCCTTCCCCAATATTTCACATCACGTCATCCCAATTAACCTTCAATTTTTTTAAAATATTCATAAATTTTTCGTGATTATTGTATCGAATTTCAAATATCATTTCTCATTGGTCATCATCCTATAGATGATTAGATTTTAAATACATATAAATTTATTTCATATATTTTTACACATTGGTAATTCTTCTACAAATACAATCACATAGATTCATCTCCCATAAGCATTTCCTTTTATATAACCAATATCCTTAAAATATCATACAATGCAATGAGAAATTGTTTCCACCTTTTTTACATAAAATTTTCTATATTGTTATGTATCCCAACCATTTTTTTCCAATTAAACTTCCAAGGATTAATTCCCATTCACATGATAATGTTTTTCATTGTGAAGAAACTTAAATTGTTAAATATAAAATCTATAATTTTATATTGAAATTTAATTAGATGTTCATAAAATTTATAATAATGATCACTATGTGATACATAATCATCGCGTCAAGATGATGCTATATCATAGGATTAATATCCATTAGAATTATTTAATTTTATAGTATTTTGATTGCATTCAGTATGGATTTACTCTCCATTCAAAATAAGATCCTTCTTCAGCTTCCTATCGTTTATTTTATAAATATCTGTTACATCCCTGGTAAATAAAAAATAATACATTTTTATATTTATTAATATATACGAATTAATTATTAATTTTACTTTAAATGGTTTTTTATGTTCGATAGTGTACCCAATACGCAACAAAGAGTTTCTTTAAAGACTTATGTTGCACACTAGAAATATAATTATATTATTTTAAATGTTAGTTAACACTTAGCCATTATATTGGCAGGAATGAATAGAAATAACTAAAATATGATTATATATGTTTGTTAAATGTGTTTACACTTATCCAATAAGTGATAATGGATTAAAATAAGATAAGAATTCAATTTTAGGCATATATACTCTAATATTCACTAAAAGGTTGTCTAATTGCCTTTTGATGGAGAACCCTCATTGAATATTGTTTTGGTCACTATTATACATTTTATTGGACCAAATAAAATTATTCTTTATAATTAGGACATCAAAATTTACTTTTTGTAAATTTTTGGTATTTTTTTGATAAAGTTCATTTTTTAAAGAATTGTGACAAGTGTTTTATTTTAATTCAAATCCACTTTGTAATCTAATTTATTTATATGATTATATTATCATTAAAATTGGTTTAAAAGAGAAATTAGAATATATATTTACCATTTAATCCAATGGTGGTCATTGTAATTAGTTTCACATTGAAATTGTTCTTAAACTAGTGTCAATATTTTGATATATATTGTTTCATAGAAACACACTATTTGTTTTGACAGCAGCAATTAATTATTAAATTAATTAATTAAACTTATATGTTTTGAAAATTTTAAAATAGATTAAATTTTTTAATTTGGAATATCAAATATACTTTTGTATGAATGTTTGGTATTTCTCAGAAAAACTGCAATTTTTAGAGGAATAGTGAAACCACTTATTAGTAGTTAAAAAACAGATTTTTTGTTTAAATGAAACTTGACCACTTTTGTTAATTTAATTTAAAAAATCCTACATTCATGGTTCTCATTAGGATGTAAAATTTTGTTCAATGGTATTAATATAATTTTTTGGTGAATAGTAACTTTAAATTTTATTAATCGCGATTAGAGGCAATTAGTGTATTTTAAGGTAAAAATAATGTTTTAATAATATTAAATGACTGTGACACATGTACTACCCTTATTGGATGTGTCATGGTTGACCAAGACAATCCAAGGGTCAACTTAAGGACCCCATGGATCCACGTGGGTAAGAAAATGACATTAATAACTTTTTATTTAAATTTAAAATAAAAATGTCACAAACTTGTATTGTTTTACTAAAAAAAAATTTACACGAGGTTATACAACTCATATTTTTTACTGTAAATATTCTTTAGAAATATATAATTATTCCCTATATCTTTATTTTTTTATAATTTTTATACATTAAATAAATTAAATTATTAATGACACCATGATGATGCAGCGATTACCTCATTATTTAACGATTAAAATATAATGAAACGATAGTGTTCAATCTAAGACCTCAACCTATCAAAAACCTATTGGATAGGTGGATTTCGAACTCTTATCACCATATCCTCGAAATATATAATTTTGGGACCATTAATATCTGAAAATCTTTTTATAATAATGTAAAATTTATAACATTCCAAGAGTTCCCCTCCTCTCCTCTTATAAAAGGCCCCCACCGCTACCACCTTACCCACACCTCTCAAGCCTTTGGTTCGGCCATTATCTGCTCATTTTATCTCTCAACATCCATCTACTCGTCCTTGAGGCCTTTCCTTAGGCAGAGATCTCTTCAAGAAACCACTTTTGTTCAAACCAAGAGGAGTTACCCGATTTAAAGGCAATATCTTCACGTGTGTTGTTTTGTTTTATTTTTCTTATCCATCCCCCTAAACTCTTTTTATTCCTTGAATTTTAAAAAACCAGTATCTTTAAAATACTAGGATGTTGTTATGAGAATTATTAGATTTACAATTACACACACCTCCGTCTAAATGTTAAAGCACATATTATTTATGTGGTTGTCGAATTTCTGCCTCACGAAATGATGATTCTTCAATCTTCTATTAACACCTTTCATGGTGGCCATTATGATGTAACACATTTTATATATTATATATATTATGTTTATGTTTTCCTTATTCTGTTTTTTATGGAATACCTTTGTGATTTCCATTATGTGTAAACACGATAATTTCATTTTACGAAGTGCGGACTATCGCCCCCTCAAAGTGATTTGATTCGTTAATGCCATATGTGGGATGTATAAAGGATGGATTTAATAATATTATATATTATATTATACTTGTATTATAATATACCTTTATATCATTATGATTTCACTCCATTAAATATTAAATAGAAATGAAACTAGTGTTCGTGCGTACGTACGGCTTACTATCTCCATGAACGGTGCATTTCATTTATTACCTCTAAATGTTATGTACTATTATAAATACATGTATATTATAGATATATATGATACATATGATATCCAAATAATGAATATCATTCTGGATATAGTGAACTTTTAACCACATGAACAACATTTAATTGTTAGAAGTCCATTTTTGACTTAAGAACCAAATATCGACAAAACGACCAATATTAACATAAATGATTAAAAAATGTTTATAACATAAGAATAAGTGATATAAAAGGAATAATAAGCTTGAAAAAGTTTATTAAGTATGTAAAAATTAAAACTAGTTTATTATTCAGGAGATTAAAGAGTGATCGAGTCATGTCATATACGAGGTAAGGGACATCGTCTCAATCTCCTTTCATTGAGACATATTTTGTTTAATACAAGACTTTCTTTAATATGCTGTATAAAACACCTTTGAATTTTCATTTCATTCAAATGGAAAATTTTCTATGAATCGTTTTATTAAATGAAAAAAAAGGAATGTTTATTTTAACGTTCATGGTGACAACGACCTTTTCCATTGCCGCCAGTATTATTTGGTCTTTGGCTTCCTCAACAAGTCGTAATGTTTTTAAAATGAAATAAATACCATGTACACTTTTATGTATTTTTTTATTTAAAATGGTTTTTATAATGTATTTTTTATGTCAATATATTTAAGTGATATATTGTGATCAAAATGTGGAAATGTTATCTTTCCATTATATTTGTTTTATGTCTTATAATTTTATAATGGTACATGGAAATTTGAAGGGTGGTTATGTGATAAACCATATGATGGGTGTTGCTGTGAATACCAGGACAGGTGGTTACATTATAACCTCTAATTAATTGCGTATGGAAGTCGGTTGTATGGGTATTCCATTAAGTGATATGTGTGGAAGTTGACCGTATGGTTATTCCATTTAAGTATGTTTATGTCCCATGTTACCGTTATATGTTATGTGTTATTTATATGGGTATTATGGTAATCTTCTTGTTTCAAAAGGGTATTTAATGATCATTTATTCAGTGGAGAGTATTTACTATTCCATAAAGGTGAAAAGTATTACTTTTATTAAGTAATTATGGTTTACTTGTTGTTTTAAAAAACTAACAGTTTTCCTTCTTTGTGTATCCCTTACTGAGCTTTTTATACTCACCCCAAGTTATATTGAAAAGTTTTTCATAGGACATAATGTGGAATAAGGTCAAGGATGGGTTCAAGGAAAATTAATGAAGTCTTAAACATGGAACTAGACGTGACTCTTTTTATTTTAAGAGTTCATGTTTTGTAAAAAAATGGAAACTCTATAGAAGTGTCTACTGTGTAATCTTTTGATATGTAATAGTTAATATATAATTCTCTAAATCTATAAACCTGAAAATATCCTCAATGTGTATTCTTGAAATAGTGAATTATTAAGTAATGTTTAATGTTGGGGCCTTATAATTGGTATCAGCTATCGGTTTAGACAACTTTAGAAGTTAGAAAATTTTCAAATTTATAAGTTAATTTATGGTATGATTGAAAGGATATAGAATTTGAAGATTAACATGTTGCTTCACCTAAGATATTTCTTTGTTAAGAATGGATTTTCATAGAGTAAATAGAATTACTTTTTGGGGAAGGCATACATAGAGAAATGAACTTTCAAATCAGTATCCTAAGATGGTCAGAATCAGAACTAAATAGTTTGTTGTAGTGATGGCTCAGTTGAATGAGGTGAAAAACGATGGTTGTTTTTATTGATGACATATTGGATTATTCAAAAAGTAAATAGGATCATGAAAGTCATTTAAGGTTTATCTTAAAAACCTAACAAGAAAAGAAAATATAGGGGAAATTCCTCATGTGTGAGTTTTGGTTACAACCAATTTATTTCCTTGGTCACATTGTTTAAAAAAATGGCATAACTATTGATCATTCTAAATAAAAAGTTGTTAAATAATGTCTAAGACCCACAAATGTAACCAAGATTCATAGTTTTCTTGGTTTGGCAGATTATTACAGGAGGTTTGTTGAAAAATTTCACGGTTATCTATCCAATGTCTAAGCAAACTCCGAAGGGTTTTAAGTTTATCTGGACAAAAGAATGTGGCGATTGTTTTCAAGAGTTGAAAATAATATTGGTGAATGCTCCAGTTTTGGCACGTCCTTCCACGAATGGGGAGTTTTTTTATCTACAGTGATCCTTTGTTGAAGGGACTTGGTTGTGTACTTATGCAGAATGATCAGGTAATTTATTATGTTTCATGTCAGTTGAAAACTCCTGAGGTAAATTACCCTACACATGATTTGGAAATAGCTGCTGTTGTTTTTGATCTAAAAATTTGGGGGCGTCATTTGTATGGAGTAAAGTGTGAAATATATACTTATCACAAAAGTTTAAAGTATATATTCACTCAGAAATATTTTAACATGAGACAGAGGAATGGCTAGAATTAATCAAGGATTATGATTGTATAATTCATTACCATCCGAGAGTAGAAAATAATGTGGCTGATGCTTTGAGTCAAAAAAGTAATTCTTCATTAACCATACTACGTTTGGAATGAGATCCTTTGGTATTTTGATTTGATGAAATTTTTCATAGAAGTAGTTGGTGCAGGAAGTTATTCTGTTTTGTTTCAAGTGTCAGTGAGATCATCTCTATCAGACAGAATTAATCTAGCGCAAAATAATGACACTGGGTTGCAGAAAAAGTTAAAGCTGACACAGAAGGGTATGTTGCCTGAATTTAACATTTATAATGATTGTGTTTTGTAGTTTGGGAAGATATTATGTGTGCCTTGTGATTAGCATTTGAAGAATGAGTTGTTATGTGAGGCTCATTGTTTCTCATTTTCAATTTATTCTGGAATTACTAAGATATATAGAGATTTTTGGGAGTATTACTGGTGGGATGGAATGAAAAGAGATATTGTCAATTTTACTGTGTAGTGTTTGACTTGTTAGCAGGTTAAAGAAGAGTGATATTTACCCAAATGGATGCAGTAGTCATTACATGTGCCAGATTGTAAATGGGAAAATATATCCATGGACTTAATTGTGGTATTACCAAATACAACTCAAGGTAATAATGCAATCTAGGTTATTGTTGATCCATCGACTAAATATGCTCATTTCCTTCCTAGTCGAAATACTTTGTCTCTAGATCAACTTACTCGATTGTATGTTAAAGAGATAGTCATGTTGCATGGAGTTCCCCTCTCCATTGTATCAGATCATGATCCTAGGTTCACTTCTAACATTTGAAAGGCCTTCAGAAGTTGATGGAATCTGGATTAAATTTTAGCACAACTTTTCATCCTCAATCTGATTGATAGTCAAACTGAACAATTCAGACCTTGGAGGATATGCTACGTTCTTGCTCAATGGATTATCAGGGATGTTAGGACCAACAACTTTCCTTGATTGAATTTTCATATAATAATGGTTTTCATTCCAGTAAACATATTGCTCTGTTTGAAGGATTATATGCCAAATGGTGTGGAACTCTAGCTTTTTGGGATGAAGTAGGTGAGAGGAAGACGATGGGACTAGAATTGGTAGAAGAGATGGCAGAAAAAGTCTTGTTGATTTAGAAACACATGAGAACAACTCAGAGCATGTAGAAAAGTTATGAGGATAACCGGAGGAAGGATCTATTATTCGAGGTAGGTGATCATGTTTTTCTAAAAGTCTTGCCATGGAAAAGTGTGACGCGATTTGGTAACAAAGGAAAGTTGAGTCCGAGGTTCATTAGACCATATAAAATTCTAGAGAGAGTTCGATCAGTTGCATACCAAGTGTCTTTACCTCCATGTTTGTCCCAAGTACACAATGTTTTTCATGTTTCGATGTTTAGAATGTAAATGCCAGTTTCATCTCATGTTTTGAGCCCAGAGGTAGTTCAGTTGGAGGAGAATCTCTCTTATAAAGAACAACCAGTATAGATTCTTGACCATAGAGAGCAAGTGTTGTAGAATATGGTAATTCAACAGGTAATGGTTTTGTGGAAAACCCATATGGTTGAAGTGGAAACGTGGGAATCTGAAAATGCTATAAGTGATAAATACCCCCCCACTTATTTTGATAAGTGTATAAAATTGCAAGGACGCAATTTTCCAAAAGGGAGGAAGGATGTAACGTCCTCGGTAAATAATGAATAAAACATTTTCATATTTATTAATATTTACTAATTAAATATTAATTTTATTTTAATGGGATTGCTATGTTCTATAGCGTACCTGATACGCAATAAAGAGTTTCTTTGAAATCTTACATTGAACAATTGTAATATAAAAATAGTATTTTAAATGGTAATTAACACATAGTCAATGTATTGGAGGGAATGAATAGAAATAACTAAAATATGATTATATATGTTTGTTAAATTTTTTTACATTTATCCAATTAAATATAGAGGCTTCAAAAAATAGAAGAATTCAATTTTAGGCATAAATACTCTAAAATTAACTCACAGGACGACTTATCACCTTTTTATGGAGAACCATATTTAAATATCGTTTTGGTCAATCGTATAATTTATATTGGACCAAATAAAATTCTTCTTTAGAATTGGGACATCAAAATTTACTTGGTGTAAATTTTTTGTATTTTTCTGATAAAGTTCATTTTTTAATGATTAGTGAAAAATGTTGTCTTTTAATTCAAAACCTAGTTTTAAAATAATTTATTTATATGATTAGATTATACATTTAATTGTTTTTAAAGGAAAATTAGAATAAATTTTTACCATTTAATCAAATGGTGGACATAGGAATTAAATTCAAATTTAAATTAGAATTAAACTAGTGTCAATCTTTTGATATATATTGTTTCATAAAAACACGCTATTTTTTTGACAGTGAGAATTAATTATTAAATTAAATAATTAAACATATATGTTTTAAATTTTTTAAAATAGACATCATATTTGACTTATGAATATCAAAGATAGCTTGATGTGAATTTTTGGTATTTTTCTGATAAACATCAATTTTTGATGAATAGTGACACCACTAAGTGAGAGTTAAAAAACTGAATTTTCATTTAAATGAATCTTTACCAATTTTTTGAATTTAATTTAAACAATTCAACATACATGGTTGTAATTAGGATTTATAATGTGGTTCAATGGTATTAAAATAATTTTTTTGAGTAGTAACTTTTATGATTTATTAATCGTGATTAGAGGTAATTAGTGTAATTTAAGGTAAAAATAATGTTTTAAAAATATTAAATGACCTTGACACACGTCCTACCATTATTTGATGTGTCATGACCGACCAATAAAATCCAAGGGTCAACTTGGGGACCCCATGGATCCACTTGGGTAAGAAAATGGCATTAATAACATTGTATTTAAAGTTAAAATAAAAATGTCACAAACATGTATTTTTTTACTAAAAAAATTGTTACATGGGGTTATACAAGTCATATTTTTTACTATAAATATTAATTATAAAGATACAAATATTTCATAAATCATGATATTTTTTTTATAATTTTTATGCATTAAATAAATTAAATTATTTATGTCACCCTGATGATGCAGTGATTCCCTCATTATTTAACGATTTAAATAAAATGAAAAGACAATGAACAATATATGAGCTAAACCTGTAAAAAACCTATTTTATAGGTGTATTTGGAACTCTTATAACCTTATACATTAAATATATAATTTTTAGACCATTAATATCCGAAAATCATGTTATAATAATGTAACATTTTATAACATTCCAAGAGTGCCCCTCCTCTCCACATATAAAAGGCCCCCACCTCTACCACCTTACCCACACTTCTCAAGCCTTTGGATAGGCCATGCTATACTAATTTTATCTCTCCATATCTTATACTCATCTTGAAGCCTTACATTAGGCCTAAAGATCTTCACGAAATCCCTTTTTTTCAAACCAAGAGAAGTTACCTTATTTAAATGTAATATCTTCACTTGTGTGCTTTTGTTTTATTTTTCTTCTCCATCCCCTTAAATTCTTTTTATTCCTTAATTTTGTAACAAAAATAGTATATTAAATAAACTAGTATTTATTTATGAAAAGGATTTTATTTACAATTACACCCACCTCTATCTAATGGTTAAAGAACATACTGTTTCTGTGGTTGGCGAATTTCTGCCTCACGAAACGATGATTGTTCGATCTTCTATTAACACCTTTAATTGCGGCCATTAAGATTTAACTATTTTTATATATTATATATATTATTTTTATGTTTTGCTTATTCTAAGGTATTTTTATGTTATGGACTAAATTTGTGTTTTCCATTATGTGTAAACACAATAATTTCATTTTAGGAAGTGCAGACTATCGCCCCCTCAAAGTGATTTGATTCGTTAATGCCATATGTGTGATGTATAAAGGATGGAGTTAATGATATTAAATATGATGTTATAATGAAATTATAATATATATTTATATCATTATTATTTCACTCCATTAAATACAAAATAGAAATGAAAGTAGCGTTTATGTGTATGTACGACTTACAGTCTCCATGAACGGTGCATTTCATTTCATACCTCTAAATGTTATGTAATATTATAAATACATTTATATGATAGATATATATGATATATTTGATATCAAAATCATGAATATCGTTCTGGATATAATGAACCTTTGACCACATGAACAATATGTAATTGTAAGAAGTCCATTTTTGAATTAAGAACCAAATATCCACAAAATTAAACATTATTAACTTAAATGATTACATACTATTTATAACATGGAAATAAGTGATATAAAAGTAATAATAATCTTGAAAAAGGTTCTTAAGTAAGTACTAATTAACACTAGTTTATTATTCATGAGGTTAAAGAGTGATTGAGTCAAGTCAGACACTAGCTTAGGGACTTCGTCCAAATCCCCTTTCATTTAGACATATTGTGTTCTAATACAAGACATTATTTCATACGCTATATAAAACACCTTTTACATTTCATTCCATTCAAATGGAATCTTTTTCTATGAATATTTTTACTAAATGACAAAAAGAAATTTTTATTTTAACGTGAGCGGTGACAAAGACCATTTCTGCCGGTGCAAGTATTATTTGTTCTTTGGCTTCCTCAACAAGTCGTAATGTTTTTAAAATGAAATAAATACAAAATAATAAATTATGTATTTTTGTATTGAAAATGGTTTTTATAATGGATTTTTTATGTCACTATATTTAAGTGATATATTATGATCAAAATGTGGAAATGTTTTCTTTCCATTATATTTGTTTTATGTCATATAATTTTATAATTGTACTTGGACATTTGACTGGTGGTTACGTGATAAACCATATGGCTGGTGGTGTCGTGAATACTAGGATGGGTGGTTATGTTATAACCTCTAATACATTGGGTATGGAAGACATTCGTATGGCTATTCCAGTATGTGATATGTGTAGAAGTCGACCGTATACTTATTCATTTTATGTACGTTTATGTCCAAAATTACCTTTATATGTTATGTGTTCTTTATATGGGTTTTATGGTAATATTTTGGTTACAAAATGATAAGTAATGATCTTTTAATCCGTGGAGAGTATTTACTACTCCATAAAGGTGAAAATTATTACTTTGATAATGTATTCATGGTTTACTTGTTGTTTTGAAAAACTAATAGTTTTCCTTCTTTGTGTATCCCTTACTGAGCTTTTTATTCTCACCGCATGTTTTTTAGAAATACTTTTCACAGGAAATTATGTGGAATAGGGTCAAGGATGGGATCAGGGAAAAGTCATTATGTCTTATATATGGAACTAGATATAACTCTCTTTATTTTACGAGTTAATGTTTTGTAAAAAAAGGAAACTCTATAGAAGTTTCAGCTATTTAATATTTTGAGATATAATAGTTATGATCTAATTCTCTAAAACTCTAACCCTAAAAATGTCCTCAACATGTATTCTTGAAATAACTCAAGATTAAGTAATTTTTAATGCTGGGGCCTTATAATATATATATTAGTATAAATATAAATATATAAAATGGTATCGTTATGATTATCTTTTTATAATTAGATGTTTATCCCCTGTTTCCTATAGTCTAATCTTCATTAACACCTACATGGATCATTATATGTATAAATAGCTCTAATAACCCTTATATATCCCCTATTAAAATTTGTTGACACTGTGAGGGGGGTGAATAAGTGTTACTCTATTATTATAAATTAATTGAATTTTTAATTCAACCGACTTTTGTTTTCATCGATCTCAATCCAGTCATTGATATATCTCATTATCATATTTTTTGTAGTAGTAAAATTAAATAGACCAACAAAGAATGTTTATAATATTTTCTAGAAATAACTATTCAATTACATATTGGTTATACCCCCGTGCATGGATATTCAACTATAATATTTTTATCTATTACGCTGGTCTATATAGAATCAAAGCATATATAATTTCATAATTCCAAATAGAATGCTTTTTATACAACATCACACCATTTTACTAGAATCCACAATTTCTTGCTCTATAATCACACATGAGATTTCTCTTTCACCTAGCTCCAGTTGAGAGACAACTTATATTCCTATAACACAAATAAGACTCCACCAACATTTGAAATCATTTTTTGGACATAACAATTCATCATGAATAATCCACTATATGATTTAATTTAGATCATTCTCTATGAACATATCGAATCACACTTTATCTTTTAACAATAATGTTTCATTACATATTTCTAGTATTTCTCAAATATTTCTATCCACCAATACCTAATAATTTCCCTTAACGTAACAATGGTTGGGTTTTTATAATTTATGATAGTGAATCGCCTGATTATTCATCCTTAAATTATCTTCTAAATTTAAAAAATTATATTTTGTATTATATTAGTTAAATCATTAACTCATAAAAGTAATAAATCTTAATGTTATTTTATATTATTCTTAAAAAAATTATTATTTTTCTGTTTGCATTCACATGTATTGAATGTATCCATATTGATTACCAAGAATTAACCACGATGGTTAATTAGTTGATATGTTTTGTACATATTCATGTACATTGAACAAATGTATTTTGTTTAAATAGATTATTCCTACTATTGATAGGAATTTCTTTTCAAATATTCTTCATAAAACATATCATATTCTTCTGAACAATTTTGGTTAATTCCATTTTTGAAACCTTATGTGAATCATCATATTAGAGTTCATGAGAATCTTAAACTATTTGAAATATAGAGTATATTTATACAATATATCTAATTTTACATTCAGTTCAAATAAACTAGAATCTTTCATATAAATATTACGTTCCATCATATATTTGGTTACTTACATAGGCCATATATTTGTATCATAACTTTTGTGTTTGTGGATCATAATTCATGAGGTCATTGTTTCCTTCATCTCATTCAAGAAAGGTGATTCACAAATTCTCATCATGAATATGTATATCGTATTAATTTTTTTATATTTTAATATTTTTATCCTTCTAAAAATGAAGGTTTTTTCCTTACATGGATTCATATTGATTTATAGCTGATCCCCACCAATGTTGGTTTTTTCCTTCAATACATTATCCTTCAAAAAATGGATTTTTTGTAAATTTATTGAATAGATGTAGATATAATTTCATATGTTTCTTATATTATAAAATTTAATAACATGGTATGTATTCTTATATAGTTTCTATTGTTATATATTTTATTTTTTCCATGAGTTAAACCACAAATTATGTGCTATATTTGTGACAACTGAACATGCCTTTCATATATGTGTCATAAATCAAATGCACATCCCATAAACAACACATTGGGTATAAAAATATTTAACAAAATATATTCAAATAAATATCATAAAATTAATTTATAAATCATTTAAATAATTTCAAAACACACAGAAAAACATTGTTTTTAACCTATTTCAAATACCCATGTCACATGGCTGATATAGCTATTATATATTTCAAGTGATTTAATTTTAGTTTTTTTAATATCTCTATGTGCATACAACAGACACATTCCACATGAAATATCATTTATTGATTAGGTTTTTAGGTATTATATGTCATTTTTAGTCTTATACATTTTATGTAATACATGTATTTTTGCTTCACTTCAATGAATTCCTATGTAGAGGTTGTATTAATTTATTTTCATGTTCTTTGGATACAGTTTTTCCATGATATATATGGTTTAAAACATTGTGGGGTTATACTCAATTTATTCTATCAATAGACCATGTACATCTTATCAAAATTAATAATATTTTTTAGATAAAACCTAATGTATCTTGGCACCACAAATATAATTGCATCAATATGAGTATTTATTTGTGTGGATCTTGTTATTTTGGATGGAAATGGGAACATGGTGTGGAAAACACTATTACACAGTTGGAATAAATTTCATTATGTAATTCCACAATTCATTAAGATAAAATTATTTTCATAAATTCAATTTTTCGGATTTCTCGTGATACATGTAACAATAACATTAAATGGACTATGATATAATTTTATTATTTAATATAATAGTTATCACTTAATCAATGTATTATAAGGAGGAAATTGTTTTAAATAAATTATAGAAATTTTATAGTTTACATAGGTATAAAAGTAATTATTATTTAATCAATAAATATAAAAAATAAAAAACATTTGAATAATAAATATATCTTTTAATAAAAATTTATTTTTTATGCAGGCAGTGTGTTTTTATAATAATAAATTAAATTAATCCTTTTTTATTGCTGATTATTAGGGTATTTTTATACAATATATTCCATTAAATGTTTTAAAATTATTGTAATTTATATCAATGCGTTGTATTTGAATATTTCAAGATTTATTATTAAAATTCATCTATATAAAAACCAATTTTAATTTTTTAATTGAATTGTATTTAAAATATATTTTTCTCAGTTTTAGAAATTGATCCTTGCTAAATGGAACTTTTTTTTGAATTTGGAGATTAAAATTAGTTAATTATTTCTCTTTTTGGTCACTATAAATTATAAATTGGGTAAATTATTTCACCATGGTAATGTTGAAATAGCTATATTTGGGTTTAATTTTTGGGATAAGAATTTAAAATTTGACTAACAATTTTATTCATCCAAATGGATGAGTTGAGTTCTCCCATGTCAATCCAAGTCTCTAATATATGACCACATGGTTTTATTTATTTTGACTATGTCCCCTATAAATATTTATGAATGTTTAAATAGAAATTCGAGACTCTTTACACTAATATCTAAAATATTTTTCATAAGGATAAAAAAGAAGATGTGTTAGGTTATAAATGTTTTTGAAATTTAAATTAATTTATTTATCATGGAATTTTATATATAATTTTTTTATGAAGAATAATTACCTTAAATAACTACCCAAATTTGACACAAAATTTAGTCAATTAATATAAAAAGTACATAAATAATATTAAAAATATTAAAATTAATAATATTTTAGGGAAATATTATGATTAATTTATATTTTACACAAATATATAATATTATGAAATTGTGAACATTTTATATTTGAATGTTTTTCCTTTCAAGATGAATTTAATTCTTAATTAAATTAATATTTCCAAAATGACACTAATGAAATAATATAATAAATAATATTTTACTAAAAAAATAAAAATAAATAAAAACATTATTTTCAATGAACTGAATTGTATGTGGTTGAACATATTGTTAATTCTTCATTTTTGTCACTTTTCAATTTTTAGTAACATTATTCATCCATAAATAATACATACATCAATTTGTTGGTAATTATCATATTATTTAATATGTGATTAAAATTAGGTGATAAGTAATAAAAAATATTCTACACATGTTAAAATTTTACTGGATGATTGTATTTTGAATCATACAAATATTATATTTAAATTATAATAAATTTTATCCATTTCTATTTGAGAAATAGTTTATATTAAATTTATACATCCTGTAATATATAGACTGTGCCTCCACTCAATTATAAAATTTCACATCATCAATATAAATATTGACTATGTTTGAGAATTCTAGATCTGAAACAACCTAAAATATTACCTTCATCTATTTCATTACAAGCACATGTAGTTTTTATTCTTACAAAAATAACACTATTTACAAGGATTAAGTTGTAATCCATTGATGTTTCTCAAAGAAGAGTTATAAAAATTAACCAAGTATTATACATTTTATTCATTCTATTGCTTCCAATAAAACCATGTAATCCATTATTAAAAAAAATTCAATAATTATAAAAATTTAAATGTGTTATTATTATGATCTAATAACCATTATCCACATTATTCTCATCTTTTGTATGATGATAACATTGATTTTTCGTAATTTATGTTTATTAACCCCATGAATAGATGTGACTCATTTTTCATTTATGATATTCATGGATTATAATAAGAATATATTTTATGAATATATATGAATTATATGTCATAAAAACTATCCTATAAAGGTGATTATAATTTAATATCCTTCCATTCCATCAAAAAAAACGTTGAATGAATGAATGAAAATTAAAATTTTACCATTGAATTATATTATGAAAAATGTGAGAACCCTTATGTTTTACCATAAAAGAAAATAAACGATGCATTAGAAGACAATTTATTCCAGTCAGATTTAATCTACCAAAATATTTTCCAATATATAGTTTTTATGTTATATTTTGGATCATCCTTTAAATTTTCTTTGATCTGAAATGCAACCTTGTTCTAGGGATGAATGTACTCTTCATGAATTATAATCCCATTATCAAATTCCCTTTATAATATCTTGTCATTCATGTTGATTTAGGTACATTATTCTTCATTTGGAGTCACCAAAAAAGTCATTCCCATTATTCTATTGGATTCATCTTAGGAATAATTTATTGATATAATATATTCAAATACATCTTTATCTAAGCTCAGGAAGAATTCCAAGGATTGGTCATGCCCAGCACCAGATATCTTCTACTGACATTTAGCCTTGGAGGATAGGTGGGAATCACTGCCCATATGTATAGCATTATATTTATTTATATAGTAATATAAATTATTTTAATATCATGATTAAAATTTTTTATATGAGGGCATAATTATCATATTACAATGTTAAGAACAATTGAACCATAATTCTTTTGAATAGTGAAACAATACACACCCGATAATGATGATTTTGATTAGAAAATATTAAAATATTGGTGCCCAAATATTATATGTGGATAATGAATAATATTATAATAATTTAAATTAATCATATATATAATTATAATAAATTTAATGGTATTAATAGGGTGGTTATAATGATTCTGAATCAATTAGAACACATTGTATGGGATTTTTGTCTGAATTTTAGTTCTATGATACACACTCATTTTTTTAACATGATTCATTAATGTTTTGTAAATAATAACAATGAATGAATTTAATTTTTATTTTAATAAATTTTATGTGTATTTTCAAATCTATATATGTTTCCATATTTCAAGAGGTTTTTTTTATATGTAACCAAACACATAACATATTTTTTTTGCAATCACATAGGATTTTTGGTATTTTTTAGTATTACATTTCCAATTTTCCAATTTTATTTATAATATATATCGAATTCAATGAAATTTATTATGCCTTTTTTATTTTACAATAATACATTATTTATATTTTTTTCATCTCCAAATGTACTCATGATGTTGTGTAGTTCTTAATACAATCCCAACATTTAAATTCATTCAGATTATCCTCATTTGAGATTCATAAAGAATGATACCCCCATGAATGTAATGTAAGAATGCTTGGATAATATGAAATTCTAGTTATGGAAATTTTTATTATCAATTTTTATATTATATTCATTTATTTAATTAATAGAGTCTTTATATATTACTTTTATCAGTTTATGGTATTATTTATTGATCATATACAAATATATTTGAATATAATGTATGGGAAGAAAGATAACATGAGAATTTTTTTGATGACTCAAAGGAAATATATATTTTATTAAAAATTTACAGTGTGTTCATTATAAAATAAAACATTCATTTTGTATCGTATAATATCATGCACAGATATATCAGTGGATCCATAAAAGATAGAATATATTGTTCACTTGAAAAGATATACCACAATCACTATGATATGCTCTTTTTTGGGTTTTTATTGATATAATCAATGATTTTGGGATATTTTCTCATGTATTTATAATCAACTCACTATTTTAGACATAATAAAGTCATGTTCCTTTGGATATATGATTGTTAGATGTTTTCACAAAACTGAAGGTAAAATTAGTTAGAGGACAAGTAGTTGCACTAACCTGTAGTGGAAAATTTTTATTGATCATTACAGATGAATAAAATAAGGTATTGGGATACATTATCATGTTTAATGATATGTTTATATCTTATGAACATTATTAATTAATGGATCAAGAGATATAATATCTAACTCATTCATTTGATTCAGGTGTGATAATTTTTTAAATATAGATATATACGAATTATCTTCATAAAAAAATATGTAATATATAATTATCATAAAAATTTTATTTATATATTTTCCCATAATGACATAATATGTTATATAGAAGATAATTATAACTGATTAATTATTAGTAATTCTCGAAACATTACCACTTTGGGACATTATAATGTGTGGAAAAAGAATTTTTTTTAATGAAACAATGTAGATTATTGATGATGAGGTTCAGAAATGATCAAATAATTTTATATTTCCAAAGTATCAATTTTGAAATATTAATGGACATTGTGAAATATATTATTTCTAAAATTAGTTTTCAACCATATATCCTTGTGAGGATTATAGAGGTGTAGAATATGATATATAACTCAAGAATATTGAAAAATAAGTTCATGAGTTTACCCTTTTATATGGTGGAATAATAATTTTTAGGATCCTTGTATTTTTTATATCCATACCCTATTATAAGTGGAATCTATTGTATGAGGCATGTATTTCATCAAAATATATTCATCATTGATTTATATATATGTATAAAGATATAAAAGAGCATTTTTTATGGTTCATCATTAAGAGAGACTTTATAGAGTTTGTATAATGATTAATATTATTCCAGTTTTTAATGGCTGGGATATATAAGTATAAAGGGAAGTTACAAACATTTCCCATAATGAACTGTAAATGGGAAAAAATAACTATATATTTTCATGTTGGACTCCCCAAAAAATCGATAGGTCATAATGAAGTTTGTTTTATATTTGATATCCTAAGAAATTTAGTATATTGGATTTCCATTATAGAATAATTCTTTATTGATAGTATTTCTAGGATATACTAGAAGTAATAGTAACGGTCTAATGAATTACAATATTGTATTTTACCTAGTAAGGATTTAATATTTACCTTCATGTTCTAGAGACATCTTTTGGAGGCTCTATATACATATTTGATTTTTAGTTTTACTTTTCATTCTCTAACAAATGGTAAATCTAATAGAACAATTCAAACCATGGTATATATATTTGGATTTTTTCCTATGGAATTTAATGGATATTAGGACCAACAAAAACCACTATTCATGATTTATTATAACAGAAACATTTAATTGAGAATTCATATGTCTCCTAATGAAGACATATATAGGATAAAATGATGAACTCAAATGATCTATTTTAAATATATAGAAGGAATGATATCGAAACATGAAATTACAATTCAAATGGAATATAAATTCATTATCATTAAACATTACATTAAATAAAAATATATTTTCTAGAAAATTTAGGATCATAATAATTATTGAGTTCTATAATTTGAATATGGTGAGATGGTATTTCTGAAAATTTATACATGAAAGTATGAAATGTTATTTGGAAGGAAGGGAATTTTGATCCCTTAGTGCATAAGACTCTTATAAATTAGTTAAATAGTTGGTATGATATTTTATTTCTTGTTTTATCCATCTAAAAACACTCTAGTTCAAGATGTTTTCCATGTATCATTATAGAAGAAGTACATACATGATCCATCATATGTAATGAACACTATAGTACAGATAATACGTCATAATCATTGATATAATTAAAATCTATAATAAACATGGTTTCATAGAGTGAATGTGTTATAGAGAAGGACTATTATCCTTGGTATTGTTTTCTAGAGGTATCAGATATTCAAAAATAAATATGGGAAAGTAAAAATTAATGAAATAGAAATATAATCATTTTTTTAAACATGGTGATAGAATTAGAAGGGAAATATCAAAAAAAATTATTCCACACCAAAATATATTATGATATACATCATTTGAAGAAAAAGTTATGCTTCAATAGCTTCTGATACAAACATTAATATGTTTAAAAGAACAAAAATATACTGTTATTATTTAATGTGAAAGATAACATCTTATATTTTTATCGATGGGCCTAAATATGATTTACTATATTACTAAAAAACATTGTCATATTTATAAAATTATTTTTTTAATGAATTGACTATATAAGAAAATAAAAAAATAGAAAGTTAAAGCCCAGTTTTTTAGGAAAATTCTTATTTATTGCGTATTGTGTTTTAAAATTATGAAATTAAATTAATCAATTTTGATGAATGATTTTACTAAAATTTATAAATTATATATTAAACCTTATTTAAACAATCATGTATTGAATTTTCATATAATGGTGTTAGAATAAATCCAGTCTTATGATTAAAAATATTTCTCGCTACAAAAATATGTCAATATGTTTTCGGCATTTATTTTATAATTAATTATTTTAATATATAGAAATTGAATCAAAAAAATGGTCTAATATTTTAAATCATGTTATTCAAAATTCTTATGTAAATCCCTTTTATTTTTATTATTATGACCAGTAACCTTGGTAAAATTTTTTCACATAACTACTGGTTGAATTGTTCAAAAGGGTTTAAAAATTTGAATAACGCATTAAAAAATCTCTAACACATACCTTTAACCAACTGTACGAATGGATATATTCAACATAAATCTTTTTCATGTATATATTTCCATTTGGTTTCAATTTTAATTGATTATGATCTTTATATAAATTTATGTATCGAGTAAATTAAAAATATCACATTCTCGATTATATTACCTCTAATAATAATACATATATATACAAGGATTATAATTTTGGTTTTAAATGTTTATATAATATATTATTTAATATTATACATTGTATTTTACTTTTTATTTTTTATTAAATGATTAGTTACCTTAAATTATTACCAAATGCAGACATGATATTTACTGAATTAATAAAAGATTTAAATAAAAGTGTTTAAATTCATTATAATTAATAAAATTTGGATAAAATTTGTTTTACATGATTTTTAATTATATATAAAATATTATATAAGTGAGAATGTTTTTTTTAATTCATTTTCTGTCATTATTTTTTAAAATTAGAATTAAATGATTTATTAAAAAATGACATTAATGATGTTTTATAATACATAATATTTTACAAAATTAAATCTAATTTTTAAAAATATTATCTTCATATATTTTAATGGGATATGATATATTATATAAATAATTGTAGATTTATGTTTCATATGATTTTTTATGGTAACATTTAGGACCCTTAATGTGTAAAAAACATGGATTTTATTGAAATTTTCAATAGAGTAAACATGTGTTAAAACAGAATGATAATGTTGAAAAAAATACCTAAAAATATTATAAATTATTTTATGAGATAATTTCAAATCATATATATCTTATATTATATTTATATAATTTTGGATCCATTTTAAATGAAAATTAACTTTTATTAATTTAATTCATTATATAATTCATTGATTGTTCATCCAAGAACATATAAAAGGGGGATCCATCTACATAACTTTTTTAAAATGATTGAAAATTATATCTCAGTCAGTACCGACAATATTACCTAAATTGAACCATTAAAAAATTATATATATTATTCTTTTTAATAATTACTACACTTTGAATTATTAATGTGTAAGAAATAGATGGTTTCTTAATAAAGAGGTATAACTTTTACCTGTGAATTTTCAATTTTATTCCATCAATTACAACCATTAAATTTATAGAATATATTTTAAAAAATTACATTGATATGTTAAGTATACATAATTGATATTATTTTTATATAAAATATATAATTCACATTCTTCTCAACTTTTTGAAAACTATAATGTTGCTTATATTTATGTGCTGAGGACAACCACCACAAAGATATTTTGTATGTTTTTTATTTAAATTTACATGGATGGTTATAAATAAATATTTAATAAGTATAAAATTTATGTAAATATATGAAAATAAAATGACATAGTAATGTTGAATTATTTAGTAACATTTTTTCATCCATAAAAAATTGATGAAAGTGTTCAAGAGTACGTATGACCATCTATATCCAAGAATGGTGTTATTAATTTATCTATATTTATAATTTTTGAATTAAAATAAATATATGTAATGATTATTTTTATTCATATTAATATTAAAAATATGGATATTAAAGAACCATGATCACTGAATATGGACATGAATAAGCTAACACATACTTTTTTGAAAAGTCAAACATTTAACTCTAAGAAATGAAAAATGTATTAGGGAATTATAAACAAATTGATGCATAAATGTTATAATGTCACAACTGCCATTTTTATTTATTTTCTTTTTTATTATTTCATTGTTCTGAGTGTTTGCACTGAGGTCTGGGCTGAGCCCGAATTAAAATTTCTTGTTGTTTAATGATTCTACTGGGTTCCGGGCCCGTGCGCGGTCACCGCACGGTGGCCGGTAGCCGCGCAATCACCCCAGGTGCTTGTGAGAATGTCCATGTCATCTAGGTTGAGGCGCGCAACTTGTGCGCGGTTTATTAAGTCTTGCGACGAGCGTGCGGGTATCTAGTTTTCATATTTTGATAATTAAATAACGTGTGTTTTAAAAAAATAATGTTTGTTAATAATATTATTATTAAGTTGCTATTATCATTATCATTGTTATCAATATTATTATTATTTGTATTATTATTATTAACATTACTATGTTATTATTATTAATATTAATGTTATTTAAATTACTAATAATATTATTATTAATTTAATAGAATGTTTTTTTAGAAAACCCTAATACCCTACCCCCCTTTCTGCCGATATATCACGTCGCCCCTCCCCCCCCCCACTTCCCTTCTGTGCAACGGCGCAATGCCCAAACCCCGACCCCGACCTGCGGTTCCCCCTCTAGCAGCCTCCGGCCGCACTCCGGCGAGCCCCCCTGCCTTCTTTCTCCCGACACCAGCTTCACCCCTGCCCCTTCCACGACACGTGCACCCAGTCCGCCTCACCACACGCTCCCAACCGCCGTGCGCCTCCTCCTCCCTTGCATTCCATTGACCCCGCACCCCGCCGCACCTCCGGCCTTCCTCCGTGGTTACCCCCCTTTCCTGCGCCGCTCCCCCCTTCGGTCCTCTGCAAGTTCATCAACCACAACCCACCCCCTCCTCACCGGCATGACCTAACCAGCGCACCCAAACCGCACCTCTCCTGTCTGTGGTTCTCCCATGATCCTGCTTGTCTACAGCGACCCGAAGATCCAATCTCCGCCACCCCGAGCCGCCTCCTTGCACCGGCTCCAGCAGGCCACAAACCCCTTCCCCGCTCTGGTATTTGTTTCTTCTTCTTTCTATCTTGTGGTGTTTCTTTTTCAGCTGGAACCACTTTGAAACCTTTTTAATCCTGTTGTATCTTTTTGGAATTAGTTTCAGTTTGTGAAATCTAGATTTTTAAGGTTCATTACATGCAAGGCATGGAGTCTGAAAACTTATGGTATTTAGTTTGAATGCTAGTATTTCACTAATTGGAAATTGGGAGTTTTCATTAAATGTTTGGCGTCAATTATGGTGTGTTGGTGGTTTTCTATTTGTGAACTTGGTTCGACATGTTTGGTTTAATAATGCTAGTACTTGTTCATTGTGTGAAATGTTTTGGAAATGGGTTCTATGGTTTCGAAGGGGTTGTTTTATGTTTCTTAAATTACGTGGGTATTGTTTTCTGGTTTTAAATAAAATGGTAGTTATGTGAAAATAGTTTTGGGTGTTTTTATTTTCTACCTTTTGGTGTTTTAATTTATTTATTTTGTCCAAGTGCCAACACCTTGGGTGTTAATTCGCACGTTCGACTTGTTTTAGGTGTGCGATTGGTGCGCGGGAGGTTGTCCTTCCCTCCGCTAAAGCGTTACTGCGTCCATGCTTGGTTTGACGTAGGCGAACACAATTTTTCCCTTCCTAATTAATTCTTTGGCACATGCACGCTTTCAATTTCTCTCAAACATTATTGGGACCTCTGTACCAACTTTAGTAATCTTATTACATTGTTTTGGAGTTTGGTTTTGAGTCTTTGCATTCGATTTACCATGATTATAGTTTGTTTTGGACCCGCAAAGGTGCGGTTGAGGTGCGAACGAAGATTCACTTCGGTTTCGGGTTGGTGTCTTTTTTTCAGCCTTGGTTCCAAGTTCATTGAGCTTTTCTGTGTGTTTTGGGTGTGCGTTGGTCGGAAATGTGTTCTTTGGACGTATTTTGGGTGTGTGGGCTATGAGTTACTTTTGGAAATCGTTTTATAAATTTTAAAGTGGTTTATTAAATAGTGTAAATGATGCAAGTATATTTTGAAAGTAGGTCGAGGTGGTTCTATGCGTTGTTTGTTCATTTGGATTTTTTAAGTCCATATTTATGTAATGTAGTTACCTTTGCGGTTGCAGCACGTTGACAAGTTTCTTCCACGGTCCTGCGATGATCGGCGTACGCGTGTTTGTACATCTGTGCGAGGCGTGACGCGCCATTGCGTTTGGACTGCGAGATGAGGTAGGTCCCCCATTGCACTTACATTTAGATTTATAATTTATTAATTGCTTGTTGTTTTATTAATTTTTAATGAATTAGAAATAATATTAGATAATAAAACTTTATATTTTTATTTAGTGTGAAAATAGCTGTTTATTTTATACCGAACACTTGGGACATATTCTTGATGAGCGGACACCCAGTATTGAAAGAATGCTCGATTTTCCTTTAAACATAATTCATGGAACTTCAAATGTGCTTCTAGTTTTAAAGATAAATAATTTCTTCTAAAAAAGGGTTTTGCGCTTTTTGAGGAATGAGGTTTTATTTTAAAATTGTCGAAGGCCCATTTGGCACTTTAATGAAATCAATTTTCTTGGAAATCCCACTCGAGGGTGCTCTTTGGTGTGCGTTGTTTGCGTGAGCTGTATGTGATGTTTGTTCATCGTGACTGATTAATTTACATTTTAGATGAACCCC
This sequence comes from Viscum album, assembly GCA_963277665.1. Taxonomy (NCBI): domain Eukaryota; kingdom Viridiplantae; phylum Streptophyta; class Magnoliopsida; order Santalales; family Viscaceae; genus Viscum; species Viscum album. The sequence goes on along the minus strand of OY728147.1, from coordinate 474,079,785 downwards.
CTTTTTATTGCTCATGTTGACTTGGGATCCTGGCATATTGAGTGAATTTTCTGAGAATGATTGCTGCACTAGTGTAGACCACGCACTGGCTAGTGGCCCCATAGTAGTGGAATTCTGAGTTATTGCTACTATGGGGATTGGGCCCCTCGGTTAGGCCATGCAGGTCTATGCCGGGTAGTATTATGGGCGTTATGACATCATCGAGTTATGGAATGCCTTCAGGATGAGTCACATGTATATTACGTTCTGTTTTGTTCACGATCTCCTAGGATTGACCCATGTCTCCTTTTTTAGTGTTTATTTTTATGTGGCAGGCGATTGAGAGGTTGAGTTTGGATGCCGAACCTTGTGTGCCACTTTTTCCCATTTCCCTTATTGTATGTTGTGTGTGATTTTTCTTTTGACTAACAACTAATGTTTGGATTTCTAAATTGGTCGCAAAATGTTTTAAAAATGCAATGCACCTATTTCATTAATCATTAAACTTGTTCTAAATTAAAAAGGGCAATGGACTGTTACTTATTTTAGAAATTAATGTGTGTGGAAACCATATTTTATATAATTTAGTTCAAACCTGGAATTGATAAATTCATTATTTATGGGTATGTGCATTGGAAATAGAATTAGTCAGGACTACCTTCTGAGATTTAATACCCACGCCTATAGTGTTTTCTTGTTTTTAGTTCTGTTGCAGGTTCCAGATTCTGTTATTCGCCTTGAGCGATGTTGGTTGTGGTATTGGAAGGTGACCCAAGGGGTCACGTGGAGTTTCAGTCGCGGTCAGGTTAGTGGCGTTGTTGGCTGCTCTTTCTTTATTTGCCTTTGCACCATTTGTTTCTGCTGCTTAATTTATTTTTATTTTGGGCTAAATCGTTCCCACGTGTACTCTGTGATGCCCTGGCTCTTGTCGCCAGCCCGGGAGGATCGGGAACGCCTCTCGGGCCATGCCGCGGACCGATTCGGGTGACCGGTTTGGGGTCGACCCGGGTTGGTTCGTGACATATAAGTTGATCATGTAAGAAATTATAATATCAAAATTAATGTTTAATATAATTATAATAAATTTTAATTTATTAATATGTAGCTTATAGGTCATTTGAATCATTTTTAACAAGAGATAAATGATTTTTATTACAAATTTATTTTTCTGAGAAACATTCTATATTCAACACATGTTTCATTTATGTGGTTTAAATATTGAACATGAATGTAATTTATGATTCTTATTATAATTTTTTCAATTATATATCAATCTATTTATCTCCTTTTCCTATATTATTGGAATGATATAAATGTGTTATGGGATTTGAGTTACAATCTCATTATTTTTTAAGATTATATATGATTGGGGATTCAATGAAGATATTTTATAAACTACCTCTCAAGAATCAGATGATATATTTTTTCTTATTGTAATTACTATTGAAAAAATATTTTCCATTATATTTATTATCATTAAGTTTACATGAGACCAAAAGAATTATTTTAAAAAAATTTGATTTTATTTCTTTATTTGGACATAAAGTATTTCTCATTTATATCCATGTTTTGTAAAATAATATTTTCAGAATTTTCATTCCCTATGTAAATATTTTATAATTGTAATCTTTACAGATTATTTAGTTTTAAAAACAAATTTGAATTTTCTTGAATTTTTTTAATGAGATAATTTTTTAATTTTACCAAAAATGTGAAAGGATTGACTTATTTTAACTTGTATGGTATAAATATGATTTTAAACTATCTTTAAATCTAAATACATTGATTATTCCATCACATGTTTATTTTTTACAAATAAAAATTTTCCTTAATATTTTGGAAATTATTAGATTTTAAATTTATGATTTAAAAAAGATATTTATATTTTCCTCAACAAGTGTTTCAAGTGATATTTTAAAGGAATTTTTCAATAAGATAACACATTTTAATGATAGATATTATTTACAATGTATATTATCCAATGATTAAATCATTATTATTTATTTTTATGTAATATTATTATGTGAAAATGACAATTAGAAAATTTATTTTATTTACATGGGTTATGTTATGATGAAATGATGAAATATTTAGGAACCACATTTCTTTTCATAACCATATCTATGATAAACCGTTTAGGTAACAAATTTAATTTTCATGGGTTAGTATGTGATTAATGTCATATGATATTTTTGAATACATATGAATTATTTTAATTATATGATGGTTGGACCAATAATTATATATCCCTCCAATGAATTACTTGAATTTGAATATTTAATGAGTTAACAAGGACTAAAATTGTGTGTTAACCCAATTTATTAAGGGATTCCCTCTAATATGATATTTTTTTGGTGAATCATGAATAAGGATATGATGGTTTGGAGAGTGAAACAAATCCAAAATGTCAGTCTTTGTAGTGATCTGTAACTACTAAAGAAATTATTTTATTTTCTTATGTGTATACCAAAAATTTATGTCTTATGCAAATATTATACTACCATGGACCATGTTTTTTCATTAATAAATGATCCATTTTTTATTAACTAAAATGTTTACCTCATAAATCTATATTTTGACCTATGATATTGTGAAAATATGATATTTTCAATGAATTACTATGTTAAATATCAAAGAACATCCTCTACATAAAACTTAAACCAATGACAAAATATTATTATTTAAATGTTATACTTTTCACCTAAGTATCAGAATAGAGGTAATAAATGGACTAAATTAATTCAGAAAATTTACATTACACATATTTATAAAATTTTGTCATTCTCTACAAAATAAATATAAGTTAAAATAATATAATTTACAAAATAAATGATTAATTCTAATAAAGAAAATATTTTATACCCATGATGACATTTTCTCTCAATAAATTATATTAATAACCATTACGAAAAATTAATAGTTAAATTTATAAGATATATATTTAATAATTTTTTTTAATTTCATCTAATATTTTTGGTATATTTAATAAAATAACAATTATCATTTTAAACAGAAAAAGATATATCATTCTGAAATGTAATTTTTCTTCATTTTGAAAATTCACTTTTTATAAAAACTTATGTTCGCAATATTATAAATTTTATTTGAAGAATAAAATATTAATTTTTATATTGAAATATAAAAATTAATATAGGGTGAATTTTTGGTATTTTCTAATATGTGTCATTTTTGGATGATAGTGGAAAATAATGCATTTTTTTAAGAACGGTTTTTTGTTTTTTAATTTAAATATTATAGTTATATTATGAAATAAATTATTTATAATGTATAATTAGTTCAATATTTCATCAATAAATACTATTTTTCTCTTTTTAATCAATTTCACGTTGATGTTTGAAATACAAAAATTATAACACTGGAACTTTTCACATTAAAAACCTTGTTTTTCATTTTTTCAGCATAGTAAATATAAAATCAATTTATTTTTGCAATTATATTTTTTGGAATTTGGAAAAATTGATACAATATATAGATTTTTTTTTCCAAATTATGTTTTATGGGCTATTTTAATTAGGACTAAAAATGTTATCATGGTAAAAAATTCAATTATAGTAGTGTTGGTAAAATAATAAAATGTATTAAAGATAAATGGTAAATAATTAAATTAAAATACAAATAAATTAATTTTTTGGCATTTATAGTCCCTAGAAAAATATTATTATATTATTTGTCATTGAAATTCTTATAAAATAATTCCACCCCAATGTGGCTGGCTTCAATTATAAAATAATCATTGTATAATTACTGAAACCCACCCCTACTAAGGTATATATACCCTCCATCACCTCGGCATTTCACCTACAGATCATTAAATATCTACAATTATTTTCCAAACCATATTATAATCATTATCCCTATAATCATATTCTTCTTTTCTCACCTAATGACAAATTTTAGGGTCCTCGTGGTGTCCCCATAGGAGGTGTAAAGGTAATTTTCTCAAAACCCATTTCTTATTTTCTTTTCAATTTTTTTATTATCATATCATTCATTCATAATGAAATGAAAACACAAAATTCATTTATATAATTTAGTTTTGTTAATAGAATATCTCTTAACAATTTTTTTCATTTCCACTTATTCAAATTATCAAAATGGTTTTCTATGTTATGCGGGTTAGTATCCCCAATGAATAAGGATTTAGTTATTCTTCAATACCTCAAACATGGATGTTAATCATAGTATTATTCTGGTTAAATTTGATTTTAATATTTATATAATAACATATTTTATGTTTTCGAACAAATATATAAGGGATATAGTAAATATAATGTAACTAGTTCTGGATATTTGGAAAAATAAACTACAAGATAAACTAATCATTTATCATTAAAATTTTATGAAACAATTATTCCTCATACAAGAAATCAAAATGGTGTTTTGGGACAATGAGAATTATATAAGTTAATTATATCTATTAATTTAAAATATTTTAGTTTTAATCATATTTTAAATGGGCATCCATAAGTATTAACAAATGAATCGATTAGGAATCCATGAAATAAATGCACCTAAAACAAAGAAAATAATGAAATGTTTGTAATGAATGATTGATAAAATGTTAAAAAATAATCACATAAGGTATTATAAATATAATTATATTGTTATTTATTGAGTTATATACATTCAATAAACCGTTACTCAAGAGTTTAAATTATATAAAATTAAAGGGATGCATGAGGTATGTTTTTCTCCTACCACTTCAGAGTTCAATGAGTTATATTCCTTAGTCACTAAAGATTTATTTATTGAGGTTCATATACATCAATTTGGAATATATTATCATTAATCTCATTATATTAATTGTATTAAAAGTATAATTTGATAATTATTATTTTATTGTTCACTTGATTCAACTGATTAAAAGGTATAAGATATTTCCTAACACAATATTCATTCTTTGAGTATAATTAAAACTTCATTATTATGTCATGTAATATTATGTGTCAAATGAAATTTTAATATATTATGTTGTATTTCTAATTTTTTCTGTGTATATAATGTGATTTCATATAATATAATAATTTTATTAACACTCAGTTCAATGATAAGACATTTATAAGGTATATTCTTTAAAAAAATCTATTTTTAAAGTTAGTCATTCAACCATTTTTATAAAATCAAAAAGTAATTTTTTAACACATACCCAATAAATGATATTTTAGGAATTCAAGTTTCTTAATGGTATTAAAACTGCGTTTACATCTTTAAAATCATATTTTCATATAAGGTGTTTCAATTTTTGAGTGTCAAATATTGTAAAAATGGAAAGGTCTTAGAGTTTGAAAATGACTTTCCATTATTATGTTTCCTTAATGTAATATTTATGCATTGTGTTTATATTATTGTACTTGGGAATTTATTTATATTATGGGTGATTCCTTGTTAAACTAAGTGTGGGTGAGACCAATATAGTACTCTAATGCATTGAATAATGGTACTGATTTAACTAATTTAGTTTTGGTAATGAAATCATATGAGAAATAGTGTTTTGATTATTTGAATGGTAACTATTATTGTTACTTCATTTGTAGCTGAGTAAGGTTCAATATTTTTTATATACATATGTATTGTGATGGAAAAGTTAAACTACATATATTTTATATTATTTACATTGTGTTTTTTTGAAATAATAATTATTTTAAAATTTAAATATATTAATCTTCTTCAAAATATTATTCCTTTTTCAAAATTAATTTTTTTTGTTAAAAATGTTTTTTAGGGTTTTCCTAGAATAAAAATTTATTTCCATTTATGTCCCTTACTAATATTTTGTTCTCATTCCATATATTAAAATTTATTCCACAAAATTTATGAGATAATAGAGGAATGTTTGAGATCATTGGGAAAATTTTAGAGATTTTATCATAAAAGGGAACCCTGGTTTTATTCTAAGAATATTGATCTATGTATGAAATGGATACTGAGTATATGTCTCCAATTGTAATTAATGGGTTGGTTTTTTATTGATTAATATGAATTCTATAAAACTCTAAATCTAAAAGATTCATAGATATGTAAAAATATGGACTGTAGTTTAAAATAACTAGAATATGAAATGTTTAAGAGAGGCTTCTAATATTTGTAGTAATAGTATGGTTTATAAAATGTTATTGATTAGGATATATCCTTATAGGATTTTCATAAAAGTGATAGATATCTTCATGGATATAATTTCTTAACAACGATTATAATATTAAAGTTATAGGTAACACTTTAGTTATTTAATGGGATTATTTTCTACAATATTAATTGTATTTTTGATGATTTGATTTATAATGTTTGTCTATTTACATATAAAAGAGTATAAGATTTATTTGTTTTAGACATTATAGGTTTTTTATCATTAAAATTACGATTTTTTAAAAAACAAATCATGTTTTAATTATGTTCTTTTCTATAGATTAAGGAACATTAATCAAGATGTAAGGATTGTGATCTTCCAAAAACATCATTTGCCTTCCGAATGGTTTTATTGACATTATTTTAAAATATTGATTAGATTATATTGACATATTCTTGGGTATTCAAATAACAACTATGAAACAATTTGGGTTGTCTAATACCTATTATTTTCTATAAAAACACATTTTTCATGGTATCATTCTCATTTGAGTTGAAAATATCAACTTTACCAATTCTCTCAAAAAAATGAAATTCCACAATAGACAATACCATATACTTTTTATATGTGGAGAATCATGTAACAAGGTAAATGGGATATTAAATAATTCTTGATGTCTAGATTTATGGTATTAGTTTGTTTCTTCGGTTCAAAATATGATGAATTTTGGGTTGATATTGATGAATCATAAGGATATAATGCAAATATTTGTTTGTAGTAATGAATTATGAATAAATAAGATAAAAAACCATTGTTAATTGTTTATGATGGAATTTTAATGATTAATGAGTTCATTTATTCATTTTAAAATTTATGATATTGTAGTATTTTATTAATTTTACAATAATAATGGTGGTTTAATAGTTTTTTATAGTATGATTTTCATTAATAAAAAAGGAAATATTTTATTAAGTGAAATTTTTGAATAATGGTAAAAAGAATTTCATTTTTAAGGTATGTGTAACAGATAATTTTTTGATATTAAAAAGGTTATTTGAGGAACCCTACCATTAAAAATGATGGTCATAAGATTAAAGGTATTAAAAATATTTTGGTTCCAAATGGTCTTTCAATTAGATGGAATTATGGGTTATTACTTTTTGTGATGAAAAAATTTGGGATAAGAGATATTGTTTGTGGAATAATATATTAAGGATTAATTTGGTTGTTTTTATAACATTTTTTTTTAATTTTTTTGGATTATAATAGAATATATATTGAGTAACTAAATCATGTAGGATGGGTGAAAACATGTCATGTGTGGAATGGTTGCAGGGATCGACCCGCCAACTAAAGGGTGGTGGGTGTGAAAAACTCACCACTTCTATGCAAGATAACCTAATTTTTATGGAATTTTTTTATTTATATTAAATATCTAAAAGATAATGTTTATGTTTAGTTTGGGAACATATATTTTATTATATTCATAACTATGAGATTGGAATGTCATTTGTGTATCATGTGAATTGAGTAATTCCAGAGGACATTCACTTTTTTAGAGCCCTAATATGATTAATGTTAAAAGAATATATCATAATTTTAATTATGAAAAAAAGATTTATTTGGATTTTATATAATATATTATTTTTATTATGTATTCATGGTGATTAAGGATTAATAACTATATCCTAGATATTAATGATTTGTTAAATTACTTTTTTAAGAGAAATCAAGAGCAATGGATGTTATATAAACATAAATATTAAATATATCATAGAATACTAGATGGTCGAATCCTTATTTTTATCATTCGAATTTTTTTCTATAATATTTTGAAATGTTTTCTATATTGTTATTTGGGGAATACTATATTTTGAAATTTTAATTTTACAATTGAATTTTATATATTAAATATGTATTTCCTCATATAACGGTTTACTCTTTCAAGAGTATTGTCATATCATGTTCTATTCACTTCAGTTTGGGTAAATTTCTAATGATAGTGCAAATAAACTAGTATAAATTTTTTTATTTTGTGATCTATGGAATTGTTTATGATGCTTTAGGTGGGAAAATTATTCTTCAGTACTCACTTTTATAGAATATATGATTATTATATTATATTATTCACATAATTATTGTTACATTATGTTCTTAATCGAGGTTGTAATATAATTCATCAACACTATGAATATGATATTAAAGAAAAAAGTTATCCGTCTACTTTTCATTCTAATAAATCAATGATATTTTAAGCCATCATAGATGTATTATTTTTTTATGGTCTACTTCATAATGACAATGTTCTATATCTCTCTCAATTAGAACATGATAGAATGTTTTTTCTTCATTTTTCATGTTTTTTATAATGAATCTTAGATTGTGTTATTTTAGATGACCTTCATACTTACATTTATCTCCTTTCAAAAAAAGGAAAACATTTCCCTTTTTACAATGTGGTAATTTAATAGAAGTGTTTTATCAAATAAAAAACTTATTTTTTATATTCAGAGTAAAATTTGCAAGGAAATTTTTTAATGTGGCAGAATTATATATCATGATATTTTAAAACAAACATTATTATTAATAACATACATAATACATGACATTACATATAAAATATTACTACATATTATTGTTTAAATAATATAATTATAAAATTATTGTTGGAATGGTGGGAATGAATGAGATTAACTAAATGAGGAGAATAATGTTTACAAATTATTAAGAAATTATTTTATTGGTAAAAAAAATTCTTTAGAAAAAAAATTCAATACAAGGGATGTGTTTTTTTAAAATTTATTTTATGCCAAAAATGACATTTTATATTAATAAAATAAAAAAATCACTATAAGTAAAAGAACATAATTAAATTACTATGTTATATATAGAGTAATTTTTAAATATTCATCATGTAAAATTTATATGATTAAGATTAAAACAGATTGTATTTTAAACATAAAAAGTTGTATTTTTATAATAGATAATATTGCCTCCATTAGAAGAAGAAACCGTTTTAAAAATGTATTTTGAAAATTCAGTAAACTTATATTCTTTAATAGTATTATAAAAAAACCCAGGGTTATTTATTGCTTTCTTCTGAAAAAATTTATTTTTATATGATCATTGATAATCTGCATTTTATTTGAATACTCATTTTTCATAAAAAAATTCAATATGTCGTATCTTATTTAATATTGGATTTAAGGTTTAATTAGTTAAAAAATACATATAAAATTAAATTCATACCATTTTAATCATTTTCTTTTTGACATTGGATATAAAAAGTGTTCAATCATTATAAATAATAACTTTAATCGTGACGATTTCTATTTTGTAAGTGGGATTAATTTTAAATATAATTATTATAATTGATTAATTTATTTATATAAAATTAATTCCATATTTATAATAAACGTGCCAAATTATTATTTATGTTCAATTTATTTTACCCATAAAAATTTTGTCGTGGTAAAACACAATTAATGAAATATAGATAAAATAATAACAATGGTAAAAGTTAGAAGGTACTAGATTAAAATAAATAAAAAATACCATAATTAATGTTGTTTTGAGGTATTTCTAGGACATGAATAGAAATTAAATGATTTTTTATTAGAAAAAAATGAAACTATTTCCACCATAATGTGGATAGAATTTATTGTAAAATAATAATTATTTAATCACTTAAACCCATCCCTCCTCAAGAATAAATACAACCCACCCCAGCACACATTTTCCCCAAAAACTAGTTTTATCTACTAAAATATCATAATAATAACCTCCTCCTCACTCTTACCAAGTATGTGTGCTAATGGGATCACCCAAATTCCAAAAAAAGGCCATTATGGGGTCATCAAAGGTGTTGATAAACATGAGTTATTATCTAAAAAAACATCTCTAATGTTCTTTTCTATTTCAACATTCTCCTCGCCACTTTAATCTATCTTGGCATGTTAACTCAATAATACAGTATATACAATAGAATTTTGTTTTTGTGATAATATCACATAACCATATCATTTATCATGTCCACTAATTCAATGAAATGAAACTATTTTCCATGTAAGGTTGGTTAATCCCCTTCGTGAATAATATGTTTGCTCATTTTCCATTACAAACGTAAAGTTTTTTTGAATATTTATTATTATCGATATATAATATTTTAATAGTTTTATAATAGTATATTTGTTTCTAAAACTAATAGAGATCAATAATATTAAATGAAATGAAACCATTTCTTTATGTTCGGGTGAAAACTACATAAATAAAGTAACCATTTATCATTAAAATTTTCTAAAGTGAATAATCAACATACATGAAGTTAAAAGAATGCATGGGACCGTAAATAATTTTGTATGTTCATTAATACTTTTTTATTATAATTATTTTGTTTTAATCCAACATTAAAATAAAATCCATAATTACACAAATAATAATCGATCATGAAACCATGAAAAAAATGCACCAAAAACTATGAAAATATAGAAATATTATTATTCAATCGTTTATATTTTGATATAAAGTCATCATTAAAAGAATTAAATATATGAATATATTTTAATAATTAGTGAATTGATATATTTAAACTATTAAATATGCGGTAAATTCAGTAAAAACAAAAGGGATGAATGATGTAATGGTTTCTCGTATCTTTTTTTACTTCTATGAGATATATGCCTTATTCCGGACAAATATATTTTATATGGTATATATAAATAAATTTCTAATATAAAATAATTAATAACATTAAAATGATATTATAAAATGTAATATTTGATAATATTTATTTTTATGGTGCATATGATTCAACTGATTACAATGTAAAGATAAATTATTAACAAAATCTCAATTCTTTGGGTTAAACTTATACTTGATCATATCATGATAGTATTCATTATGAAATTAGTTATTAATATATTACATTTAATTCAATTTTTTTCTATTTTTATATATTTAATATCCAAAATCTACTCATTTTATTATCTATCACTACATTGATATGATATTGATAAGCGACTCTCTTTTATAAAATACAACATTAAAAGTCCGTTTTTAAACTCATTTTATAAAATCATAAATGAATATCTGGTAAATATATATTGAAAGAATATAATGAAAGGCATTTTTATTGCTATTTTTTTTCAATCATCCTTTACATTTTTACTTTATAATTTTCAAATAATTTGTTCATATTTTTTAGTTTGAAGCTTTGTAATAATTAAAATTATTTTCAAAATGAAATATATATTTTCTTACAAAATATTTCCGTAATGAAATATTTATGTATTATTCATATGGGATGGACTCGAGATTTTTTTATCATGAATATTTTTTATAGATATAAAATGTGGGTAGGTCAGCCTATTATGTCTCTCCAATGCATTGTGTAATTGGACATACATAATAGATTTGGTTTCATCGAATAGAATATAAGAATAATATTTAATTGGTTATTCCAAATGATTTTATGTTAGTTACTCAGTATGTAGTCAAGAGAGGTACAATATTTTTAGGATTGATATAGAGAATAATTTACCATGTTTCCTATAGTTATTTTATATTTTTCTAATGATTTTCCATGAAAATAGATTGATTTAAAAGGATAATATATTGATCTTTTTAAAAACATGACTCATATTCTAAATAGAAATGTATTCTTTTATGAATATGTATTGAATTATTTTCACTGTACTAATGGTTTCCTTCCTTTTTTTATCATTTTGAAACTTTCATCCCATCAAATGTTGAAATTTTTTTTCATTGGATTTAATAGAGAATAGTGGAAATCATGAGATCATGGGGTAAATGGTGAATAATTTATTATGAAAAGAAAAAAAATTATTTTTAGACTATTGTTTTATGTATGAAATATATACTGAGTATAAGTGTACACATTTAATAATTGGGTTTATTTTGAAAGACTTCTTCCAAAATCTATAAAAATCAAATCTGAAAATATTCTTAGGAATTTAGTTATTGGAATTCTTGGTTAAAATCACTACAATATGTACTCTCAAAATTTAGGCCCTGACAGATATGATGGGAAATGTTTTCAACTGATATGTTAATTTTCTTATACTCTTATTCTAATGTTATGTTAATGCTCTCCTCGTTATATATCTTTTACTACAGTTAATGATAATTAGGTATCACTTCATATTATGTTTCCTTTCCCATGGTTGTGATTAATTTTTTTAACATTGATATGTCTAAAAAGGGTTATAATATTGATGAAATTGGATGCAGATACAGTAATTCCCTTATGAACCTTTTTGTTTTTGTATCCATTTTTCATGTGATACGAATCCTATAAAACACTGTAGTGGATTATTATTTTTTTTAATTTATAATATTCTAATATGAGGAGATATATATGTATGAATAATATGGTTCATTACTTAATTGACTAGAATTCAAAAAAAATATTTATCTATTCTTGTATTTTTCATTGTCATATGAAATTTAATCTACGAAAAATATTTATATTATAATTAAATAATGATAAACTATAAAAGGGAGAAGATAATAAAATATTTATTTGTCCAGTGGTTAATAAATAATTTTAAAAGGTATATTTGATCACTATGATAACACGTGATGGTACCAGGAGTAATAGAAGTGGTTCATACTTTTCCAAACAATGTTTTTTGTTAGCTTTATTAGGTAATTCCTCAATAATGGTTGATGGTAAGTGTAAAATATATTAACAGAGTGTCTTTTCAAATTAATTTAAAAATATTTTATAAGAATTACCTATATGAGTAAAATAATTTTATTAAGGTTAACAATTTGTGGAATACATGTCGTGCAATATATATGAAAATGGATCCAATTCTTAATATCTCAAATGTTGTCTACATAGATTAAAGAAACTCAATCGTCGCTTGTAGAACGTTTTTTGATATAATAGAGGTACAAAAATCATTGTGTTTGTCACTATGGATTTCAATAATACTTCAATTAGGATTAATGAATTATTCCTAGTGCTATCAACATGAATAGCATGGTGTATGATGATTTCATCCCATTAATCAGACCGGTCATGTGTGATTTCTTTTTAGTAGTAAGAGTTATCTCTTGAGAGAAATGTTGTGCACAATAATTACTCTCCCTAGAAAACGTATAATTTATTCTATATGAATAGTGTAAAAAATAGTTTTTAAGAAATGTCGTTAAATTATATTAATTATTATATATACCCCTCACGAATAATAATAATAATAATGATAATAATAATAATATTATTATTATATTTCATGATGTCTGTAAAATCAAGGCTATTTAAGTATAAGTTATTAATTAAAAATATGTATGTACATAAGTTATATAATATAAAATATATCATTCCCATCTAGGGCATTAACTCAGCTAATCAATCCTATTCAAAATATATAAATAATTAATTAATTATCAAATTATATTTCATCTAATAAATTAATTAATATTTTTTAAAATATCTAGAGGATAAAAATATATTTAATATTAAACTCATTAATATTATAAACTAAAATAAAAAGTTCTAAAAATTATGTGACAGATATTAGTTGAATGATTATTATTAATCATTATTGTTAATTATATTTATTATAATAAATAATAATAAAATTATTCAACTATGATTATGCATATACATAGAGTGTTACCCTCTAGGGATCCTTCTTAGAATAATTAGTTAGACTTTACAAATTGCAAACATTAGAATATAACTACATGATAAAGAACCTATTGATTATTTTGTTAGTATTTCTATGTAAACAAACACAAATAGATTATCAATGTATAATATTTTCCCTATGTCTTGATATCTCACCATATAGGTTACATACTTGTGTCATCAACCTATATGACTAAATATCATTCTTGATATCATTTAAATGAAAATGTAGATTAACCACTATGGTCATGGGCTTAATCAAACTATAATATTCCCACAAAATGGAACATTATATCATATTTTAGTCTAGGAAGGAACAATTCATTTGAAGCCATATTCAATTAATTCCATGTCAGTTATGACATACCAAATGTACTCTTCATCACCATGAGTATATGTCAAAACAATTTTCTATATTAAATCAATGCACATAATTCAGGATATACAATAATAATAATCTCATGTTTAAGGACCAATACACAAGACAATAAGTAAGATTATTTCATGACGAATATAATATTTGGAATAACTATAAGAAGGTATGCATTCAAAACATATAATATATTCATTCATCCTATTATGATTTACTATAAATTGATTTCTACAATTGTATGTGTGTTATTTTTTTCATTCATCATCTCACACACATCAACACTAATCATACACAAACTCAAACTATTAAACATCATCTATGTGTTACACTAACAATACTAGTGGATACGACATTCAAATTCCCCATTTAATGTGTTACAATACTTAGTCTATATATAATAAGGATGTGTAGCTACCTCTATATAGTTCTTCATAAAAAATCTACCTTATTAATTTATCTCATTATGTAAATATATTTTTATAAATAATTTAATAAAAGATTAAATAATTATATTTATTTTATTTCATTATGTGCCTTGATTTATTTAATTCCCTTGAGAATGAAAAAATAACTAATAATATGGTTTTAAGGTTACTTGGTTAATGAATTTCATTCATTTGGTTTTAGGTATTTAGAATCTGAGTGAAGTTTCAATCTATTCATACATGCTAATGATTACTCAAATCACATTTCAAAATTTGGTAAGTTAAAAAAATTTATAAAATTAGGTCATCAAATTCGAAAAATATCATCATTTTTACGAACAAAAATGATTTTCATATGAACACATATATTTTGGATATTCAGTAATGTTGTTTTGATAATATCACTATTGAATTGTTTACATTAAAAAATATATGACGTCATAGTGAATTTAATACTAAAATCTTGATAAAAAAATATTAACAAATATATTTTTTATTTTTATTTATGACATATATGATGATAATTATTTTTATATTTATAATATATTGAAAATTAATATTTAACAATAGAAATTTTTGGTTTTTTTCTTATGGATCATGATCATAGATATTTTTTTCAACATTCAGATGCTTAAAAATATAAGGATATAATATATATATAAGATATCATGGAATTTGATATCTATAATATAAATATAATAATGATTCCTGTAATTTATCACAATGAATGCATTAAAATAAATAATTAAAAATCCTTATGAAATTCATAAATTTGGAATTCTTTGAGAATTTAGATGAAATAATCGAAAAAACTGTAATTCAATCTTTTCAATTTTAATATTTATGTTCTATTTGGTCAATTGAAATATGTTTATATGGAAAGAATCTTTATATTTTACCAATATTAACTTATCGCATTTGAATAATACATTAGATCATGAAGAACATAATTCATTTATTCTATCATAAGAATGAAAATTAATATACATTTTTCAATGATGTAGTTAATGAATGTTATAATGTTTTTTACATTATATTTCTATAAGTTGAAAAAAAATTGGAAGATTTATTTTTATAGATAATCCTTTCATCAATAATAATATAATTCATTTTTTCATGATGATATTGAAACAATTAGCCTTTTAATGAATAATAAATATTAGAAAATAATTTTGATAATAGATAATGAAAACCATGTGAAAAAATAAAGAATGTAAATACAATTCATTCCATTAGTATTATAATAATATCATATAATATTCAAATTTTCAAATAATGTTATTTAAAAAACATTCTTGAAACAATGTGTGTTCTTTAATTATAATTTTATTAAAATTTTATACAATATTCATTTATCTAAATTATTTTTGAAAAGATTATATTATACGAAAAATGTATAGGCCCAAATTATTTTTAGAATTTATTTTTTATGTATAAAAGGGTATTCAAGTGTTTGAGACAGAGTGACTATAAGTGATTCCATATGATATACTCTCATTTATATGTGTAATGATCCCTACTACTACATGTACTATATATATATATATATATATTTGGGATTCAATTTTTAATGGGTTTTTGAGAATCATGACATCCATCTAAAAAGAAGGATCTAATAGAGAATATTGCATCACTTATTCCATTCTAAGGGTATTGTATGATTATTTTTATTAGAACCTATATCGCTAAAAAAATTTATTTAATACATTGTTTTACTAAATAATGATTCTATTTAACTAAAATCATTTTTACTAAAGAATTCGATTAAACATGGAAATTAATTATATTTTAAGTATTGAGAATAAAGAATTTATTATGTAATTTTATATCTCTAAGTTTCCTATAGATATTACATGAGAAATCTCTATGTAGTTTTTTTGGGTTTCCTTCATTTAAACTGAATACTCTCTCAATCATGCATCTTGATTACAAATATATTACAATTATTTTGAAGAATAAAAAATTATATAATCCAATAAAGGGAAAAAATATTATCTAAAAATTTGTAACTTATTTGATAACACATTCATTAATACAATATATATAATCATGTTATATGATATTATTCAAGGATTTTTTAAATTAATTTTATAGAAGCATTATTATTTAGTGTAAATGTAAATATTTTTATAAAATTATTATGTATTTGAAATAAAATATCTATATTATATTTACTAGCATCACATATTACATTAGACAATCTATGATAAGGCACTAATAATATTCCTCAAGAGTTGTGTATTTCTTTTTATGATAAGATATAAATCGATTCATAAAACATATTTTATGTTGTGATGCTATATTTATAATAATTATATAATAATAATTCTTTTTTATTTATAATATATTTTTAAAGATATTTTGAATAAAAACACATCGGAAATGAAGAATAACGTCCTTCCAAAAATTTATAGTTCAAATATATTTTAATGAAAAATGAAATATGTTATTTATTTAGGAATTATAATGTCGATTTTTATATTTTTAATCTTATGTGGTTTAAATATTTATACTAAAACTTTTCTTAAAAAATAATTAATCTCCAAATACATTGGTTACAAGTTTATTTATTATATAATGTTTTGATGTTCATAAAATAAAAAATGATAGTAGTGTTAAATATTATACTCTAGTCAATCGGTTAAATAATTATAAATTATTTTATCATAATTAGTCACATTATTATTTTCTATCATCTAATTTAAATGCTAAAATTTATTAAGAACGGTTTGTCTAACCTCCTGAGTCCTAGTCATTTTCTTGAGTGATTACTTTGACCATGATTTTTAGAAATGAGAACCAAAATCGGTTGAGGATGATAGGTTTTACACCATCCTTGTCACGTGTCCTTTTTAGTTTCCCAACTTCATTCACATCAATGAATGTTCCTGTAGTGTGTCCTGATTTTTTCCATAATTTTTCATCATTATAAATAATTATCTTATTGTGTGAAATTAATTAATTTGAATGTAGTCACACTTGATATCAAATGTTGATTGCCTCACTATTGTGCAGAATAATTTGGATTCTCTAATTTCAAACATAAAAGACAATGTCCAAAAATTATTATTATCAGTTCTATGGTATACTAAATTCATACAAGAATTAATAATTTTTTCTAATTTTATATTTATTTCAATAGTAATTTGAGTTAATTTTTTTTTAAAAAAATATAATATATATTCTGATATCATTTAAATATAGGAACCCAAGGCTAGTAAATTATAGGAGAAATATGAGCATGCATAATCTGGGGTAGCACTACATATATAATTTATTCATGTTCTCTAGAATGATGACATTTTTTATTAGTACATACTGTTTTTAGAATTTGGAATTAAAATAAAGATTATTTTTTTCATAATTTCTATATATATTATATACAATTATTACTATGTAATATAAAATTTCACAATATAACATTTTTTATTTGCGGTTTACGGAGTTTGATTATTTATAAAATTTTATATTAATGACACTAGTTTATATGGATGATTTTAATTGCATCCTATTGTATCATGTTAATCATTATAATATATTTAGGAACATTTCAAACAACCTTTAAAAAATAATCATTCTTCTCTAATCATATTATGCCAGTATAATTTATTATGAACAGCAAAAAAATTAAATTAAATTCTTCTAACACAATGTGACCCGGATTTTATTGGATTAAATAAATTTAAAGTATGAAATATTTTAAATTATTAAATTTTGATTTATATGAAACAATTAATAAATGAAAATAATTTATATGTTTATATAAACAATATGATATTGGTTGTACCTTTAATGAAAAGTAAATATTTTAGAGGTTTTTTAATCTTAAACTATCTTGTACAATCCTTTGCCGATATTAATTTGAGCACCCAATATTGCCCCGGACAATAACCTAAAAAGAATTAAAAATCTATAATGACCCTATTATATATTAAAAATACATGCATAATTCATAAACAACTCCAAAATTAGAAACTTAAAAATAATTAATAATCAGTCATAAGACATCTTAACAATAACCATTACATAAATGAGGATGCAAAAGTAAGAAAATAAAACTATTAGAATATTATAAGGGTAAACACATACATGGATCCATATAAATGTAAGAAAAAATTGACATGGAACTCGTAATATTCATGTTACCCATGCACCATATACCCTAATCACAAAACATGATCCAAAATAAACTATAAATAATATTTCTATATAATTTTTCCTACCTAGAACCAGAAAAAATCATAAATTTATATATATGAATATGAATTGAATTTACCAGTAGGTATCCTCTATACATGTGATGAATTATAAATAAATAATAAAACCCTTCTATTCTTGTAGAAAACATATTTTATTAAAATATAATCCTTTATATCAATTTTGAAAATGAAAACATATAATTGAATTCCCTAATTCCATGCATGAAAATAATAAAAAAATTATTATAAAAAACCACCATGGATAGAAATATTTACTTTGGAAATATTTTAAAAAATAATTATAAATATCATTGAAGCCCAAAGAATATAACCCACTTCCTTTTGGAACATCTTTTACTAATTTGTCATAAAAAACAATTTTCACTATTATTATTTTAACAAACAAACACTAGTTACCCTCAAAAATGGGATTTAACCAAATATATTACATACTCGATGGTTCTCACTGATCCCCCGAGGATGGAGATAAGCACACTTCCATCAAACAACATACCGCATTAATTATTTTTCCAAACCAGAATTATGAACATGGGATGATATACATACTCAATGAATAGAAATATCTTATAAGAATAAAATGTATATGGTACATAACTGTATGAAGGCAATTGAATCCAAACAACAACTAATATTGCTATAAATTCACTAGGATAAGTCCAACTGCCAAGGATAATAAAACTGATAAACTAATCAATGTGAGATTCTGGGAAAATAGCCACCATGTCACCACATGCTATCCAACATAGCAGACACAAACCACACTGCCTCATTATGACACCATTTCTTTCCCTACCCTAAATGGCGTACATAGGGCTATACAACACCCAAGGGGTGCCTGGCGTGTGAGATGACATGCTCAATTGGATCCCACCTAGCAGTTCCATAAAATGCCTATGTTTAAAATATCCCAACATCACATTTCAAATAAAACATGGAATGACAATAGACAAGTCTGTTTTAAATAAAACATAGTAAACATTTCACTTTTTCCATGTTCTAAAACAAAATTGAGTATATCAAATTTAATGAAATTTTTCCATTTAACATATCTAATGAATAAACATGTCTTTTGAGGACAAAACAGTAAAAATCTACGAAATAAAATAATACAATAGTTGGGGAACATGTATCACAACATCGTGGAACAATAAAAGTCAAGTAGTACAATACATTACAAAAAAATATATAAATTTTAAAATATGTTACATGATGTAGTTTATCTACACTCTAGGACTGAGTATTCACCCCAATAAGGGAAACCCCAACATCATATACGTACCTAGAGCCAATATTATACACTCTAGGTTAATAGGAACACCCCCAATGTTTGAACCCCCATAGGGGACAATGGTCTAAAGCTAAACATTCCACCTAGTACCCAATGTAACCCATGTTCTTATTTTCAAAATCATCACACTATTTTTAAAACCGTATCTAAACCATTTATGTAATTGATCAATTAATATGTTATCCATACCTAATTATTATTAAAAAATCATTCAATATTTTGAGAATACAACTTATCTATACATTTATCAAAAATAAGGGAAATCCACATTCTACAAAATCCCTTTTCAAAGAAAAAAAAAATTCATTCCAATTTCAAACTAATTTATTCATAAATCAATTTTAAAAATTAAAAATCCTGTTTATCAAACATAGGCTAGAGATGGAAACACCTACCATAAAAATCTAGTCTCACACACCTGTAACGGGATCCATTTTGGATAGAAATATGATATAGATGCTCAATAGACAAGAGGGTGTGAAGTGTATAGTTTAAAGATTCTTTTGGAACATTTAAAATGGATATAAAACTTTCTTTTTTAAACATTAAAGAAAACTATGTTTAAAAAAGTTAAACAAGTTAAATTCACAAGACCTCTTCTTTCTACAATATTTTCTAGGTTCTAGATATGTAGTTCCAAATGTGAAATATAAGAATTGTTTATAAGGAAATTATTATAACTTTAGGTTATAGAATATTACTAATCAGTGTGTTCAAGAGTACAAGGAATTATAAGAGAGTTTTAATTTCCTTATTAATCATAATACAATAAAAATATGTGAAAAAAAATAATTAACAAGCATGAAATCATTAATCCCAAAGAGTATCGTATCCAACAACCTTAAATAATGGTCCATTCATATATACATTCAGGAATTTCTGTCTTAACCAAACTAGGGTAAGCCCTTGGTAGTAATATGGGAATCTGTCTTGCTATCCCCACAGGCCCTTGAACATCAAGATATTTTCCACATCTGTCTTCTTAACCAAGTAAGAAATCATACATTAAGGTAGTCAGAACCTCTATCTTCCTAGCCAATGATGTCCTTGAACATTAAGGTAGTCAGAACCTCTGTCTTACTAACCAAGGATGTCCTCAAACTTATGGTGGCCAGCGCCTCTGTCTTCATATCCAAGGA
Source organism: Viscum album (assembly GCA_963277665.1). Lineage (NCBI taxonomy): Eukaryota > Viridiplantae > Streptophyta > Magnoliopsida > Santalales > Viscaceae > Viscum > Viscum album. The sequence continues at coordinate 474,058,619 of OY728147.1, read as the reverse complement.
AGTCCTCATACTTTAAGGTAGTTGGATCCTATATTCTCCTAAATATGGAAGTCCTCAAACATTATGTTAGCCGTCACCTCTGGCATCCTATCCCTGAAATCCCTCCATTTTACTCAGCAAAAATCAGAGTCTCAGAAAGTATGATGAACAGTATGTTCAGTATGAAAAACGTATGAGATTATATCTCTCTAGAAATCACTTCACCAACATGAAATATCTATACTAATGAACTTATTAATAAAATGTTATGAGCTCATTTATATGATCTTTTATTTATAGGTACATATAAAATGGTCAGCATCCTCCTCCAACAGTCATATTTTCTTCTTGAGTGTCGTAGGGACCTGTACATGTGTCCCTCAATCAATGGATAGTTAAAAACAAATTATTTGACATCATTTAAAAACTATAACAAATTAGGGAAAAAATTGTTGCTCAACCAAATATATTTTTTATAGCCTAAGGAAAAATAATGTTTCTAGTCTAGGAAAATAATCACTTGGAGACTATAAAACATAGATATTTGGATTTTGTTTTTCATTGTATTTGGATTCGGAATTCTATTTAATTCTGAGTCTGAATTCTAATGAATTAGGAATCTGAATTCTATTGAACTGAGAGTGTGAATTCTATGAAATTAGGAGTCTATATTATGAGGAATTAAGAGTTTAAATTTTAGAGAATTCAGAGTCTAAATTTTAGTGAATTTGGTGTATGAATTCTGAGGAATTGGGAGTCTGAATTCTGAGGAATTCACACTATGAAATTCAGAGAATTCAGAGTCCGAATTTTACATAATTGGGAACCTGAATTTCAGGGAATTTTGAATATGATTTTTAGATAATTCAGAGTCTTAATTTCAAAGAATTCGGAACCGGAATTTCAGATAATTTGGAATCTTAATTTCTGAGAATTCAGAGTCTGAATTTCATAGAATTGAGAGTCTGAACATCAGTGAATTTGGAGTATAAAATATGAGGAATTAAAAGTCTGGATTTGAAATAATTTGGAGTCTGAATATCAATGAATTTAGATACATCATTCAAAACCTAAAAACGGAATACTCTATATATATGGATTTATGGGATTCTGGGGTTTTTGATATGAAACCAAATATTACACTTATAAAAAAATGAGTTAGATTTATAGAAACTGTAACATGAACATGGAAAACAGGAGTAAGGAGAAAATTCCCTGGGGAAGGAAAATTTTCCTTATTAAGATAAATATTATGGGAAATGAAATTTTATATAAGATACGGTGTTTGTGATTTTCAAAATTTGAAGGAATGAAAATTTCACAAGGAAACCATATTGTTTAAAAAATCTCCCCCTTTATGGAAAGCACACACATCCTTTCTAAAAATATATAATGGCATCATAATTATTATAATCATGAAAATAAATACATATCTCCATTTACATCTTGGTCATAGTGAATATGATTAAACCCCCATTAGGTTTTGTAACCCCTATAGATCGTATTCTTGATTTCCTCATTGATATTTTACATTTTCTTGCATAAAAAATTCAACATTGATAAGAAATATCCCATAGATGAAATCCCCCTTAATTAGGGAAATATCATCTTGTGTAGTATTCTTTTTTATCATTCCTTTTTAAAACTTTTTTATTTTCAGTAGGGACTTAAGAGATGGAAAAAATTTAGTACCTAAAACATTGGTACTAAAAAACCAAATATATGCAGAACAACCAAAATTTTATTATAAATGAATGAATTTGTACAATGTAGAATATAGAACAAATGATCGGAATAGAATGAAATTTTCCCTCTTTCTCCTTCGGTATCAGCTTCTTGACAATGGTTTTTAGAATCTTTATATCCTTGTCATAGTATTCGATACATTTAATCAACTGATTTTGTTCTTCACTTTTCTTCTCTAAGGATTAATGTTTTTCTTCCAGATCATTAATACATAATGATTTATCTTTCTACACTTATTCTTGCTTAAAAAGCTTCTCCTCAAACTCAATTTTGAAATCCCTTTTTCTCATCCAATTCGTGGGCACTTAATTAAGCTTCATATTCAGATCCTTAATTTCTTGCTTCTGAGTAGTCAGTTCGAGACATAACCTTTCCACAAATCTATTAGTATGGTCAATGAACATACCATCTTTAGTTTCAAATGCATCCTTGAAATAATCATTAAATTCATCATAAATTATCAGTTCTTTGATTTTTTTTCTTTGAATAGCTAGTAATCTTCTTGAGAGATATTTTATGGGCCTCATAACATATGAGAAAATATTTGAAATCTGACACATGTCTGACACATTTATTCATAATAATGGAAACTGAATCTGTATTCTGATTTATATTATGCTGAAGAATCTGGAATCTTGAGTCTATACTAGAGCATAATGGAATAATGCCAACCATCTTTTTCAATGACTGAACAAAAAAATCATGTCCAAGGCAAGATGATTTTGAATCCATTTATTTGGTTAGTGAGGATTATTTTTCTATCTCTTCAACTTTACTCTTTGATGAATCACTAACTTCTTTCTTCTTCACAACAGATTTAATAGGTGTGTCTTCTCCCACTAGAATTCCCTTATCATCTCTCAAAATTAGGTCTTCTGCTTTGGGTGATTCGGGTTCAATATCTGATAGCTAGACAGTATTATCTTCCACATTTTTTTCTTACCCTCTTCTAGCCACAAAATCCTCTAGATAAATGAAATCATGATTGCTACATTCCACGATGGACAATTTAGTAACATCTTCTTCACCATTCTCATTTATTACTTGGGTAGAATGCTTTTAAGACTCGAATTAAAATGTTCGGATTGATTGTTTCTGAGAAGGACACTACTTCTCATGATAATCCTCTACTTGCAATATCATTTTTTCTATGGCATCACTTCCATATTATTATTCTTCTTAAACTTATTCATGTTAAACTATTTCTTTTTTGTGATGTGGTTATGAAATAACCACTTTATTTCCTAGAGTCATAGGAAAAGATTCTAACAAAAATGATTCTGGCACTAGGATTTGTTCAGTTGCTTTCTCACCATCCTTGAGAAGAGATTAAATTTCATCCCCCAATAGCTTCTTCCTCTGCTTATTTTATTTTTTTTCTTCTCATGATCTACAGCATCCTTTATCATTAACACTTTTTCCTCAGTATGGTCCAAGAAAAACAAAGGCTCCCCTTCAATCTTATTTCTCTTATCCTCTCTTCACTTTTCTACTACAACATCAGGATAAGACTTTTTCTTCATTAGAGTCAGTGGTGATGACTGAGTTTCATTTGACATAGGTATTTTTCCAATCTCTTCCAGTTCCATGGACTTCATCTACCGTCCTTCGTTCTTAAATGTTTCTTCCACTTTCATTTTCTTTGACAATGATTCTACTTCTTCTTCAGAAAGATCATAAAATTATCCAGATTTTTTAGATAATCCACCCTTCATCCGTCTCATGGTATAGTCACTTTAAAGAATTAACCTATAATTTCTTGGCTTGGAACTACATGTAATTTTGAACGATTCTAAATAGGGAACTATAATCTTCAAGTGAATTGTCAGATACATAACAATTTGAGATTTCCAATTTCCATTCTTGATATTATCTATATTAACTAGGATGTACAGAAGAATGTTTATCTTCTTGATATTCACCATCAAATCAAAAATATATATATCACTCTTTATTAGAGTATCCTTATCTAATTATCTTTAAATTATGTTGCCTAGAATACATAGTTCATGAATCTGAAAATTCGAAGATAGCTAAACCACTTTAAGAGTCTTTACCTCTGAAACCACAACACAAGCTAATTATTATTTCTTGTAAAAAGAACGTGAAATATTTTAGAGCATGTGACTATAGAACTCACCTTCTTATTCATAAATAATTCCATTCAAACATACATCCTTTGAGTAAAAAAGGGAGTAGGTCTTTCCATAACACTTAAAAGAAAACATATTTCTCCCATCTTTGTTGAAGATACAAGGTGACTCATAAAAAACAATCAGCAACTACGGATAAACTGTATCCTGCACTTTCGGCTTCGATATACAAAGGCTCTCCTAGCCATTCATCATGATATTCATAGATATGATAGATTCATACTTAGAAAAGAATTTTTGATCGACCAACCTTTCTCTGTAAATCTGTCACTCGGAGATTTCCTTAACATTTGATATTTATTTCTAAGTAGATTCTTTATTAGACATTCAGAACTGAGGAAACATTGAAGATTCTGAATGGCCATAAGTACATGGGTAGTTCTTTATCACGTGAAAACTTGAGAAACATTGTGGGATAAACATCAAGGGGTCCTTCTATAGGAAATTGAGGAGACAGTTAAACATCATTAAATGATCCAATGACTAAGAATACTTATTTTTTGATCTGACGGTTGATATGATAACCAAAGAATTATTTTTATACCTTATGATCATTTTAGGTTTTTAAGATAAATATTCATATTGAAGGAAAATTGAAACTAACAATTTAAAACATAATGAAAATACCAGCATGAAAAAATGATGATTATGAAAACTGGGGAAAGGAATCATACCTTTTAGATTTCTTAGGGAAAATTAATTGTAATGAGGATAAATTATTCTCAAAGAAAATTATATTTCAATAAATGACTACGAAAAATTTTAACTACGAAATAAATTTTCTACAATAAAATTTTGAATACAAAATTTTTAATTGAAGAATTTTGATTTAAAATAAAATGTACTCCCTATATTACAGTATTTTTTTACTATAAGGAAATAAGTTTCTACATCAAGATAACAAGGGGGTTTTTTTAGGGTTATCATTCCTAACTTCCATTTAATGTATTCAAATATATCACAGGTTAATGATTTTGTGAAAATATCAGCATGTTGATCTTGTGTTCTGATAAAATGAAGAATGATATCTCTATTATAAGTGTGATCCCTAAGAAACTGATTCCTAATATCTATGTTATTTTGTCGAGAGTGATGTCCAGTGTTTTTACTTAAGGAAATGGAAGTTGTTTAATCATTAATTATTTATTTTTTGGTAAAACTCATACCACAATCTGTTAGTGTGTGTTGAATCCACAAAACTTGAGCACAACATCTTCTAGATGCTACATATTCTGCTTCAGTAGTGTAAAGTACTACTGAGTGTTTCTTTTTTCATGGCCAAGAAACTAAAAAATCTCCTATGAAATGAACAGTTCCATATATAATTTTCCTATTCATTACACATTCACCATGGTAAATATTTGAAAAACATTTTAAAATAAAATCATTTTCAGAAGTATAAAATGAGTCTTAAATCCAAGGTTCCATTTAAGTAGCGAAAAATTCTTTTCACTGATTTTTAATGATATTCCATAAGATCAGATTGATATCTAGAAAATAAGAAAATAGAAAACATTAAGTATGGATGACTATATTTCATGGATATTAAACATCCTATCATACCTCTAAATGATGTTTGATCTACTGATTTTCCCTCTTCATCAAGATTAAGAGAAATTTAGGTACCAATGTGAGTACTTCTACTTTTAGTCTTATTATATCCATACTTATTGTGAAGAACTTTGAGAAACGTTTGTTGAGATATATAAGTTCCATCTGATTTTTATGAAAATTGAAAACCGAGGAAAAATGTTAACTCACCCATCACACTCATTTCAAATTTAGATTTCATTAGATCTGCAAACAAATTAGTAAAATATTGTTGAGTTGAACGAAATATAAAGTAATCAACAGAAATTTGAATAATAAAAAAAAATTTCTTATCTTTCATTTTAAAAAGAGTTGGATCATCATTTCCCCTAATGTAATTGATTTTAAGAAAATTTTAGAAGTCTATAATACCATGAAATATCATTTTGTATAAGTCCATATAAAGCTTTGGTATGTTTGAAAACATTTCAGGATGTTTTGTGTCTTCAAAATCAGTAGGTGTTTCCAAAAAACCTTCTTCTGGACCATAACCATTAAGCAAAGCACATTTATCATTCAATTGAAATAGTTTGAAATTAAATAATTTTTTAAAGGTGATTACAATACACATCAATTCAAGCCTCACTACTGGACAATAAGTTTCTTCATAGAATATTCCTTCTTGTTGATTATAGCCTTTAGAAACTAATCTAGATTTATTTCATAGAATGATTCCATTTTCATCACACATATTTTCAAAGACCCATTAAACTCCAATTACAAAAGTTTCCTTAGTTATTTCAACCATTGTTAATAATTTATTATTTAGAATTCCTTTAGGTCATCCTACATAGATTTTATCAAATAATAATCACCTAAATCTTCATCAGTTCTTTTTTGTTCTAATTTAGAAAGAATGCTAGATGTTCTTCTTAATTTATTAATGAACTTGTAGTCATAATAGGTTGACTTACATCACCAATGATTCTATCACTTAAAATATTCTTTTGAATAAACTGATTTTGGTTACGTAAAACATGTTCATCAACATATGGTATGAAATCATTTAGGGTAAAAAAATCAAAAACATTTTCATGAAAATTATCCTTATCAGAATGATCTTTTATCAAGGGTTGATAATAAATTTTTTAAAACACATCTGATGATGTAGTTAAAGGTTATTGAAAAACAAGAGGACCAGTTTCATCAAACATTACATGTATAGTTTCCTCAACTGTGAGAATAGTTTTATTAAAAACTCTACAGGACGTAGAAATTGTGGAATAGCCAAGAAAAATTCGATTATCAGATTTGGGTGTGACTTTTGGTAAATTATCATTAGTATTAAAATTTAATACATTGTTAAAAACTTCCTTGAAGTTGTAAATTCTTGTTTTTCTTCCATTTCATAACTCATATGTTATTTTAATAATAAAAGTTCAAATCAAAACTGGATTAATAGAATAATATGCAATACTTTCAGCTTCATCCCAAAAGTTATTGGTTATTGATTATCCACTCAATGTGGTTCTAGTTGTCTATTAAATAATACTATTTCTTCTTTTAACAACACCACTATGTGGAGGAGTTCTTAGTGATGAAAAGTTATGAGTAAATAATTTTCTACTAAGAAACATTAAAAATCATAATTTTGAAATTCTCTTCCATGATCACAATAATAGATATCAAGGGAAGGTTTTTCTCCTTTTTAACAAGTGACATAAAAAATTAGAAATAAAAAAATTCTTCAGATATCCTTGCTAGAAAATAATCCCATTTTAATCTAGTGTAATCATCAATTATGAAAAATACCTTATATTTACCCCTAATGCTTCCAGTTTATGATAGACCAAAAGGATCCATATGCACCAACTGTAATGCATCAGTAGTTGAGACCACACATAATAGATTAATTTTTGATTTATGTTTCTTTACATATAGAATTGTATCAGAAACATTGATGAATCAATGCTAAGCACTGGTAGATCCTTAACAAGTCTTTTCATAGAGATTTTACATAATATTCAAAGATTATAGTGTCCTAATATTTTATGCCATAACCACGTTTGAACTTCCATTGCACTAAGGCATGGTTGATCATGCATCCTAAGTTCTTTTATGTTTAGTGTGTATACATTCACTTACCAATTGGTAGAAAGAATAAAATCTTCCATGGAATTGTGTTCTAAGAACATATGATTCAAAAAATTCCCATGGTAACCCTCATCACATAACTGACATATGCTAATGAGGATGGGATTAAGACCCATAAAAAATAAAACATTTGAAATCCATGTTATTCAAGAAGAACAATGTTACCTTTAACAATAATTGGTGTCTGAGCATTGTATCAGAGAGTTACTTTTTTCATTTCATCTGTATAATATTTTCAAAGAAGTTTTTTTACCAGTCATATGCTGGGATCATCCATTATCCATGTACCATGTATTGTCGTAGGCACTTTTTCTATTTTCATGTAAATAATAATGTTTGACCTTTGGAACCAAAAAATTCTTCTATCTGGAATTTTCAAAAAGAAAAAACATTGGTATCCACATTTTCATAGAACAAACAGTTTTTAAAAACATAATGTTTGGGTTTTTTAAAAGGGAAAATTATCTCCTAATGTCCACAAAAATGATATTTAATGTTTAATGGATCACATTGATGAAAAAATCATTATTTATAAAACCTAGTTATGAAGTTGTTTAACCAAAAATAGAATGATTCCTTAGAGGTCAAATTTGACAATACATATTGTACATATATTCCTTACATTAGGTAAATAATCACAGACACTTCCTCAAGGAACATATTTCCCCCTATATTTTAATAACTATTTTTTTTGTCATAAAAACATTAGTTTTGGAACTAGATTTATTCACTAAAATATTTTCCTTATAAATTACATTTCTATTATACATAGAATGCTTATCCTTCTCAGAATTTACTTCCTTAAGGTTTTTGGAAATACATTCAAAATCAAAATTTTTATTATCATGATATTTAGAATGATATTATACTACTTTAGTAAAAATAAATATTCTAAAATATTCCTTATCTATATTTTTCTTAATTTTAGAATTTTTAAGATCAAAAAGTTTAGAAAACCTAGACACATCATCATAAGTAGGAACTATATTATCTTTATTAGAAGAAGATTCATCATTTAATGATTTATAGTATTTATTATAACTATAATTTTCATTCAACAATCCATTTGTTATAGATTCTGCATTATGTACCTTATCTATTTGAAAATGATTTTCAATAGGTACTATTTCTATTAAACCAAGATTATTCTGAATAAAAGATTCATTTTATGAGGATTCATCAGAAAAGTCACCACTACAGGCACTTCATGTGTTAATGGCTTTCAAATCATTCCTAACATCATCTTTAAAGTAGTTGTTTCTATTCCTTTCAGAATTATTTTCCTTTCTATCCTTTTTCTTAAGCATCAGACAATCCTCCCATATATTCGCTGCTCTTTTGAATTGATAACATGTGTCTTCTGAGTCTCTTTTGTCCTTTATTTCGTACTTCTTAAATCTATGTTGAATTTTTATCTTCCCATAAATCTTGTCCATCCTTCGAGCAAGATTATCTTGTTCATTCTCAAAATGTTCCCTTTCACTAGATTGTAATAAAACAATGATTTTCATAGACTAATATATTGTAACCATTTCAGGATTCATTTCTTAAGTATTAGTAAAGGCTAAATATCCATTACCATTTTTCTCCATATTCACGTCATCATTTATTTTCATTCCTGTCTCATGTTGAAGAATTATTCTAAAACGTTCATCAAGAGTAATTTGATATTCCATCATATTTTCATTAATAGCTGATCTATTAGATTTACACACATTAGGCATGATATCAATAATCATGTCCACAAGCGATTAATCATAAATTCCTTTCTCACACATAGATTTTAACCTGTTAACAATTTTCATAAACCATTGTTGCACCTTTCACATTGGTTCTCAATAAGGAAATAAAAATCAATGATATTCTTCTCTAAGAATATGTCTTCTAATTTCTATAACATTGGATGTACCAAAATGAGTAACTTATAATTTCTTCCAGATACAATTTGCAGCTTCCCAAGAAGAAATATGACTATATATATTCAGGTTCATGGAACACAACTATGTATTGTGTACCTTGTAGTTACGTTGATATTCTAACATTTCTGGATTATTAAAATTTCTGACCTCTTTATCAGAAATATTATAAACTCTAGTAAGAATAAATAAAATGTTCTACTCTAGTATTAACAAGAAAAGTCATTATATGATCTCTCTAATATTCATAATCATTCCCATCAAAAATAGGAGGTCTGGTATGATTTTGAATATCAATAGAACCAACATTCATTCCTTCTATCTAAAAAAATATCCCTTCACACAAACTAGTTAATAGTAAAATCTTTTAATCATGGAATTATTTCCTAAGAAAGAAAAATTAGAACAAAAAAAAACACGAAAAATATAATATTATTTCTGAATATATGTATTTTAGATCCCTACATTGTTAAAAAATGTAGGATCAAAATATGATGTAGATGCTCAATATAAAAGCTGGGGTTGAATTGTAATCTTTAAAAATTATTTTGGATCCTTTAATTTTGATTTAAATAATTCATTTTTAACATTAATGAAAACATTGTTTAACAATGTTAATCATGGTAAATTCACCAAACATCTTAGTTCTACAAACTTTCCAAGGTTACAGTAATATGGTTCTGGATGTGAAAATTATGAAATGTTTATAAGGAAATGAGTCTACCTTAAAGTGTATATAATCTTACTAATTAGAGTATACAATAGTACAAGGAAATATAAGATAGTTATAAATTTCTTATTAATCAAAATGAAGCAGAAATAAACATTAAACAAAATCATGTAACAAGTATGAAATATTTTAACCCAAGGAATAGGGTATTCAACAACCTTGGAAAAAGGTAGCTTTATTTATACATTCAAAAAATTCTATCTTTCCCACACCAATGTATGCCCTCTATAAGAATATCGAAATCTATATTTCTATACCCTCAATCCCTCAAACATCAAGGTATTCAGCACCTCAGTTTTCCTAACCAAGGAATTCCTTGAACATTAAGGAAGTCAGCACCTCTGTCTTCCTAAAAAAGGATATCCTTGAACATCAAGGTAGTCAGCACCTCTGTCTTCCTAACCAACAATGTCCTTGAATATTGAGTTAGTCAGTACCTCTATCTTCCTAACCATGTAAGTCCTCAAACTTTAAGGTAGTCAACATCGAAATCTTCCTTACCATGGATTTCCTCGAACATTAAGGTAGTCGACACATGTGTCTTCCTTTCCTTGGAAGTCCTTGATTATACTCAGAAACAATCAGATTCAAACAATGTAAGATGAAAAAAGATGTTTAGTATGCACTAGGCATGAGATTTTATCTCTCTAGAAATTTTTTCAGTAGCATGCACATTGTAGTGTGATCATGTAATTCATCAGAAGTTAAGAGCACATTCAAATGAGCCCATTTTTATAGGAACTTCTCCAACAGTCATATCCCTCCTCCAATTCTAAAATTTGTCGTTGAATCACATAGGGACCTATACATGTGTCACTTGATCAATGGTAAGTTTGAAACACATTGTATGACATCATTTCAGAACTATAACAATGTCAGAAAAAAAGGGTTTCTTAACAAAAGATATTTTTCAGCATCTAAGGGAAAATAATATTCAGAGCACATGAAAATGAACACATAGGGAAAATAAAATATTCAGATTCAGATTCAATTTTTCAATAAATTTAGAATCAAAATTATATGGACTTGAGAGTCTTAATTCAAATGAATTCAGAATCTGAATTCTATAGATTTCAGATCCTGAATTCATGGGAAATCAGAGTCTCAATTTGGAGGAATTCAGAGTCTGAATTTCAGATAAATTGAAGTCTGAATTTGAGAGAATTTGGAGTATGAATTCTGAGGAATTTGGTAACTGGATTATAAGGAATTCGGAGTCATAATTTCCGAGAATTTGGTGTCTAAATTATAGATAATTCGAAACATAAATATCAGATAATTTAGAATATGAATTTCAGAGAATAAGGAATCTAAATTACAATGAATTCAACGTCTATATTTAAGAGAAATTAGAGTCTGAATTTCAAAGACATCGAAATATGAATTTTAGAGAATTTAGAGATTTAATTTTAGAGAACTCGGATTCTGAATTTCATAGAATTCAGAATGTGAATTCTACGAAAATAAAAGTCAAAATTCTAAGGAATTCGGTGTCTGGATTTTTGAGAATTCAGGTTCCGAATTTAGAACCTGAAAACAGAATACTCTATATAAATGTATTAATAGGATTCTAATTTTATTGATATGTAAATTAATTTTACACCTATAAATAAAATGAGTTATATTTAGAGAACCATATCATGATCACTGAAAACAAGAGATATGAGAAAATTTCCACGGGGAATGAAAATTTTTCTAATTAAGATAAATATTAGGGGAAATGAAATTTTCAATAAGATAGGGTGTTAGGGATTTTCGAAACATGAAGGAATGAAAAATTCATAAGGAAGCCATATTGACTCCACAATCACCCAATAATAAAACCCATCAACAATATTGGAAACTAAATAATCCAATCCACATATCAACATAGATTAAATATATAAATGAGTTTAGTGAAAAAGAAGAAATGAAAAATCCTAACAATTGTATACATGTACCACCAAAAATTTAAGAATGATCATTGTGTAAATAGAAATAATCACACCAACAATACATATTCAACAATGTGGTGTATAATCTCATTGATAAACTGATGATCATTCAAAATCCAATGAGGAAGACAGTAATAAATGTGGAGAATTCATAACAAGTATGCCACACAATGACCCAAATTACGATCAATCACCAAATAAAAAGTCCATGAGCGTTGGATCTCTCTTAAAATCACCATGTAATAGATCTAGAACAATAAAATGTAAATATATAGGATAAAAAAAGATATAATTTTAGATTACTTCGTAAAAATAGTCATTGGGAATTTACACGAATGGAAACCCAAATGCACATCGTGTTTTTGTCAAATCCGAAAATTTATGATATATCTTTTTCCATTCCATTAAAAATGGATTTAATTTCATTTAAAAGTTAAATGTCCTATAACCTTGTTTCAAGTCATGTAATTACTGGTATGCTGTAGAATAATCGTATATCTGGTTGTAATTTAATACTAATTTGTGACTACTCCATCCATGTTATCCTAACAATTCCTTATCAACCCTACATAGTCAATGGAATGGAATGCCCATGAAAAGTATAAAAACAAACATTTCATAAGAGTAACAATATGTTAAAACCTCCCCACCATAGAAGATTTATGTCCCCATAATTTCATTGAAAAATCATCTTGGCTAAAAAATGTGGGCACTTCTATTTCATTAGTTACTCGCACTCCCGTGTTTCATGAGAATCATAACTATGCTACCATATCACTCAATCCAATGGTATTTTCTTCCCATGAAGTACATCTGATCCAGATTAGACGATTCTAACTAGAAAATCATTTACTAATTAACATATATCATCTTTAAATTCACACCAAATAAGAATAGGAGATTGATTAGATTGATTCATTGGGAGGTAAGATACATGAAACACATTATGTATCAACGTCAGCTGTGGTGGTAGTGCCAATTAGAAGGAAAGCCTCCAAACATTCTTTGTAACCATGAACGGTCTCACAAAACAAAGAGAGTGTTTCGCTTTTCATCCAAGCCATTGATGACCAAGACATCGTGAGATTATCAAGAACTTTTGGTCACTAACTAAAAACTCCAAGGGCCTATGATGATGATTGAAAAAATATTTCTACCTAATTTGTGTTGTCAACGTCCTACAATGAGTAAAGTGAGACTTCTGTATCATAACATCAACCAATTATTTTCCAAATCAATGTTAATTCACCATTATATGACCAACACAATGGTGATTTACAAGGCCATCTATATAGGGATTCAAATAGAGACAGTTTGATCATATACTGTCAACTGATTTAAAGGAAAACTCAACTAACCCCAAGTGAATATTCCAATCCCTAACAAATTCTACAATAGAATAATGAAACATATCCCCAAGAAAAAATGTTATTCTTTCTATATATCCATCCAACTTAGGGTGGAATGACATACTTAAACAAACCTGAGATCCTAATGCCTCATGAATGGCTTTTGAAAATCAAAAACTAAAATGAGGATCTATATCAAAATCTATAGTTGATAGAACTTCATGAAACCATAAAAATTAATTCACATAGATTTTTCACTAATCATCAACGTTTCTTGTATCCCAAATGGGACTAAATCCAGCTAATTTACTCAGTATATCAATTATAACCAACATCACATTATTCATTATTTGGATATGAAGAATCCCAAAAAATCTCCATACATATCTCAACTAATTTCTATATACTAAATGTAAGTGGATGAAGAAACCCTAATTGTTTCTGATGCTCATATTTAATCGGTTAGCACATATAAAAATTATAGACAAACATAAAAATGTCCCCTCACAAACCAGAACCATTGAATTGTTGATTCATGTTATATAACATCATCATGATTCATAAGTGCACTACCCACTAGGAACTATGGAAATACCCCCTAACATATCTCCTTACCAGATATGGTAACACAAAATGATCAGAAAAGAAAAGAGTATCATATTTTCTGAATGAGAAATCAGAATTTTTCTCCCTGAATTTAATAGTTTCTCTAATACCATATAAATAAACATAAATATTTTGTTTATGAATAATAAACTCGTGATGTGAAAAGGTGTCCTAAACAACATACAAATATAGCATTTCCCCAACATCCTGGACTCTAATGTGTAATTATAAAAAAATGAAATCGAAACCCAATAATCGAATTATTATATCCCTACCTAGTTTGGAAGAATCCTAATTAAATCATCCAAAACAATATTTCTCGACCATGAGGTGTATGTGATATCAATGTAAAACATATAAATTTATTATACCCATCATCTCGGTCTGAAATCTTGGACTTTCTCAGAAAAGATATTACATAAAATCTTATGATCATAAAATACTATAATCATATCCCTAAAAATATAATTCTTCCATCACATATGTGTTTGTATAACCTCAATAAGTTCAATGTAATTAGTGGTGTAACATTTCTTACAAATTTGGAGCTGATGAGAGAGGTCATGAACCACTTAATCATCCTTTATAACCATGAAACCAATACCAGTAACTTAAGAATGAAACGACAGAATGTATTCATTATAGATTTTATATAAGATAATTATAATATATGATGATATAAGTCATTAAAAGTACACAAAATGATGCTAAAATTTCTCATCCCATGTGAATTTCATTTCTACTCTGGTAAGGGTTGTCTATTCGTAATGGAATTTTTGAGAAATCATTAACAGACCATCCGGAAATTTCAGCAAGACCACAAATACTCTTAATCTAAAATACATTCCATGGTTCTTTCCATGAAAATATAGGCTTTGAATTTTTATGATAATATTATAATCCGTGATTATAAATCATGCCCTCTAATAGCATAAGTTCAAGAATCCTGAAACTACACTTGGAAAGAAATCTATTCAAAGGGTTACTTCTCAGAATGTCCCAAAAGAAAGGTAGTGCTCGTGATCATGCTTGGAATTATAATAAACCAAAATATCATCGTTGAAAACATCGAAAAAAAATTCACGATATTTATTGAATATCTAATACATCTCAAATATAAAATTTGAAGGAGAATTAATCAGAACAAATGGATTAACATGATATTCGTAATTGACATGTCTAATCATGAATGATGTATTCAGTATGTCATACTCCAAAACTCTTTTTTGATGATATCCCAACCAAATTTCAATATTTGAATGCCACTTATCCCCCTTAAATAGATCATTCAAATTTTCTACAAGAGGAAAAGGTTACTTGTTCTTAATTGTTACTCGGTTCAACATCTGATTGTCTATGAACATTCGATGAAAACTATCTGCCTTCATATAAAATAGAATAGAGGATTCCCAAGGTGATATACTAGGGTTAAAAAACCATTTCCCCATAGGTTATCCAATTGAATCCTAATCTATTTTAGATCCACTAGTTCCATATGATAAGAAGGTATAGATATCTATTGCATCCCTAGAACTATGTAAACTATAAAATCTACCTCTCTCTGGTTTATGACCAAACAAGTCATCCAGAAAAACATCATAAACATCCTAAAAACAATGGAAAGATCAAAAATATAAGAGGAGTAATTGTGATCAATCACAACATCTGACAAAAAACTCATATGATATGGGCAGGAAGGCCCTACATCACAAGTCCTTGAGTCCCACTCCCATGGAAACATTTGAAGGGTCCTATTGATAGTAGAAAAAACACACTGGTGATAACATTTAACCTCAACTAGATGAGTGAGCAGCCAATCTATTCTTATGATGACATCTTATAGATCCAATCCAAGAAAATCCAAATACCAAACCAACTACATATTATATACTATTACTGAACATAAATTATATTGAAACCCTTTCTCTTTCCTCTTACCATATAGTGTCACTAACTCCATAACAAAGGAAATATGTTTTGTTGTATATTTATGCATATAAATAATGGTCATATAAAAATGAGTAGGAGGAACAAGTTTAAAATATATAAATTTCTATGGAAGATGCAATATAAATTTTAACTCTAACTATTTTTAGTAATGATATAATCTCACTAGACACTCATCCAATATAGGATAGTGTGTCAGTCATGATGCCTATGGATAGATCCCTGTTGTCTTTTAAGCATCTAACTACATCACTATAGCATTTGAATCTAACAAATAATGTGTATAACGTGGAATATATTTATTCTGAAAAATATATTGTAAATGACCCACACATCTATAGCTCTTCTACATCTTCATGGGCATAAAACAAGATAGTTTTGAATTTCTAATGTAGTCGCGCTAATAGAAATTCATACTCACATAGTGGTTGTAGTGGTTCGTGTAGAGGACCCTCACTACTAAGTCCCACCTCTACCACTCCAATGATGATAATTCCAGTTCCTATTCTTCCTATGAATGCCACTAAAGTTGACACTAGGTGGAAGGGAATATGTGAATTTATTATCCTTTCTTACCATAATAATATCTACCATGGTATCTCTATTTACCGTCCCTATATATGTAAAAATAATCAACCGAATTACATAAAATATAATTTCCAATTGCAAACCTTGTAGGTAATTCTAAGGCTTCAAATGGTCATCTTTTACTACGTCTACTGTAAAACAAAAAATCTCAGAAAACTTATTGGTGTATGCTGACATGGTAGATTCTCCCTCTTGTAATGAGAGGAAGAAAAAAGATTTTTCTAGAATCATTGACTCTGGATAGAACTATTTAAAAATAATGCTTTAACACCCATCAAATCCAATTCCAAGTGTCTATATTTTGGGAACTCGAAATCCCCCATCACAGAACATAACAATACATATTGAATGATTCATATTTCTAATTTATATTTTTAGGTGTTGTTGAAAATTCTTTGATTTTATTAATCTTATCCATCAATTCCTCCACCTCTTTAGGTTCATTAATTCTATAAATGGATGGTGGATTCTTAATAAATAACTCTCGTGATCACTCTTTATATCTTTAATCCCCTAGAGGTATATCAATATATGAATTCTAAACTCATGGTACATTCTGATCAAAAAAATGAATTTCTTGTATAATAGTTTCAATGATATTATGATCTAATGGAAGATTCCCTTGAGGGGCATCAGTTTCACCCTCCTAAAGATCTCACGGTAGACATCTTGGTGGAAAAATATTATACACTGTGTCACAAGAAACGATTAGAGTAATGATAAAATCTCAATTTAATCTAGATAATCAATAATAAGAAATCGGGATATAAAATAATACCAAACAGTAGATACACATATCCCAACATACAACTGAATAATGTGATTCATCACAAAAATTTATGCTCATGAAATAATCTTAACATACATCTCAAGACATCAAAATGTTATCTCTAGACTAAAAAATATACCAATTTATTAAAATTAATTTAAAGTGCCGCCATTGATACACCTTTTTAATGAACAAACTTGAGTTACACTTAAACATTACACCCGACCTGATATGTTATATACATGAAGGGAATTCCTAACTTCCGTTGTTTGGATACATGAAACTGTGCATCAAAAAACATACCATGGGAATGATTTACACCAACCAAATAAAATAATTTGGTAGGAAATACATACTCAAAGAATAAATAAAACATAGGAGACTGGAATGTATATGTCACATTACATTATAGAGGAAAAAAGATAAAAAAACCACTAAAGTATTGTCAAACTCAAAGTGAATATTCCAACTCAAAAGGAAAAACAAGAAATTATTCCATCTGATATTGCAGGAAACCTCCTACTATATTACCTAAATCTACCTCTCATAGCAGACATTGAACCTCACATCCCCACTACAGCTCTTTGACTTTCCTTACACAAAACATAATAAAACGTTCTACGCACCACTTAAGGGGTGCATTGGGTATTATCCAATATGATCCCTAGGATCCCACCCATGTGTTCCAAAAGAAGTGTCATTA
Organism: Viscum album; assembly: GCA_963277665.1. NCBI lineage: Eukaryota > Viridiplantae > Streptophyta > Magnoliopsida > Santalales > Viscaceae > Viscum > Viscum album. The sequence goes on along the minus strand of OY728147.1, from coordinate 474,040,515 downwards.
TAAAATTTCATGTAACATTATTTGAAATAAAATAATTTATGAAAAGAATTAAGGAACTTTTAATGAAAACAGATTAGGAATCTCACCTTTTTCCTAATTCTAAAACAAAAGCAGGTATATCAATTTAAAAAAAAAAGTATATATCATCATTCACATTAATAAACATTTATATAAAGCATAAAATAGTACAAAGAAAATAAGTACCAAAAAATTTGAAAAAAACGTATCACAACAACTTGAAATGCTATAGGTCAGGCTACAGACTAATCATTCACAAAAATATATGAATAGTACACAAACATACCAGAAACAAATTATCAAAACACTATTACTAAGTGGAAACCCTAATATGTAAAAACCAAATATCATATACATACCTAGAGACCATGATCTACACTATAGGACAATAGGAAAACCAAAACATATGAACCCCCACAACAGATGATGGTTTCAAGATAAACCTTCATCTTAGTACACATAGTAACCCATGTACTCATATTTGGAGTCATATAGGTCTTTTAAAAACTATTTCAAAACTATTTTTGAAATTCAACAATTAATAGTATATAAATACCTAATTCTTTTTGAGAATTCAATCAATTCATTGAAAAACTAATTTCATACATTTATTCAAAAAACATAGAAATCCCTAATTTCTTTAAAATCCATTTTAAAAAACTAAAAAAAGAATTCCAATTTTATGCTAATTTATTAATATATCAATTTATTAAAATATAAGAATATGGTTTATCAATTACCTGATGAAGACAGAAACACCTACCTCAAAACTCAGGTGTTGCACAAAAGAAATGGGATCTACCAACAATGAAAACAATCATCATCAATGAAACCTATATAATACAATTTAAATATAAAGATATATTCAACTTATAAATCAGGTCAAAAAAATTGGAAATATACATACCTTAATAACGAACACCCACTATACCAAATCTAATGGATAATGCCCGTAATTAAGTCCCAAGAATCCCAACCAAATTCAAGATTCAAAAAATTAGTGTTTAGATCTTTACCCTATCTTTATGATATATCAATCTCCAAGGAGTAACAGAATAAGAAACTATGAGAATTATTGTCTGTTATGTAAGACAATAACATGAATGAGGATCAACAACTGAATGAAAATACCTAGAGTGTTGGAGGTCACCCAAAATCACTTGTGGATGGCTCCATGTCGAGAGTATGGGATTTAAAGGAAATTAAAATAGGGATATCAGATGGAATGCCTATATTAAAATAATCATTTGTAATTTACACGATGTGTATCCTATAATCATTTCTTATAATGTTCTACCCCCAAAATATCTGAGAAAAATATCCCCTTTGATTGAAAATGAATTTTATTTCATTTATGCGTTACATGTTTCATAACCATGTTACACAATGTATAATTATCTGGAAGGATACAGAACAGTATATTTTCTGATGAAAATTTCTATGAAATGTGTGATTTTTCCATATTTGGTGTACTACCAATTCCTATAAACCCTACCCAGTCCACATAAAAGGAAACCCCATAATATGTTTAAAACGTAACTATCTAAAGTGTAAAGGGATGTTGCAATTCACAGGTTATTTAAACACCCTCAATCAGTTTGATAGATATTATAATTTTTTTCTAATGGTGTTACCATATATACATAACATCACAAGAAAGGGGGGAACACTTAACATGTATATAGGGCCATATCCATTTTTGGTTCACCTACCCATGTTCATGGGATACCAATACTAACAATGTAGATGTGTGTAAATAAATTGTATGGAAAACACAAGAAATATAACAGAAAATATAGACATTGTTCACCTCATTTTCATGATGTAACATTAATAATGATTATGATTGGACCTCATATGTTATTGGAATATCCAAATAAGGAAATTTATTTCCCAAACCTAATATGGTTAAAATATTAAAAATTATACATTGAAAATAAAATTATCTTTATTTCATTATTGAGAATTTTTACTTACAAGATGGAAAAAAATATAATATTTAAACCCAATTTTAGAATACATTTTAAGAAAATATACATACATTAAGATTCTTAAATTTATATTAAATCATAAAATTAATTAAATAATCTAATAGAATTCATGATTTTAAATATTGTCCTATTATAATATTTTAGAAAAAAACTCCTATTATAGATTGTGAAATATATAAAAGTCCAATCAAGACATTAATCAAGAAATAAACCTATATAATACTTTAAATATATATTTTGATGTGATATAAAAAAACTATTTCACTTTAAATTTTAAAAAATTTAAACATACATCTTGATTAATAATAATAATTTTTACTACAAAGGTCCATAAATCCATAAATACTATGTTATAAAATCATAGAAGTCGTAATATTAATTTGAAAGAGTCATTCATGGAGAATACCTTCCTCAAATTTGGCTATACATAGGTGAAACCATCTATTACAAGAATAGTAGGACCTAATGGAAAAATTTCACGCTCTATCATGAATAGCCATAATAGATTTATAAAGACACTCACATAGGGTTCAAACAAAAATTCCTCAAAACAAGTGAGGAAAACTAACAATGGAAAATGATGGGTGTGATAATTTGAGGATAACCGAGCTTCCCCCCATCAAAAATCCACCTCTATTTTATGTAGAAACCAAGAAATCCATTCATAAAGGTATGGGTATCTAATAGATCCATATCAATTTGTTTATTTATATGGAAGAATTATAAGGTTGAATGGGTTTCTTAAGCATGGATGGGTGGTATATGAATTTAAAAAAAATTGAAATTTGAGTTCTTCTGATGTTTTGAATGATCTATTTAACGGAAAAAGATCCAATTGGGAACCGATCACGAAATTTTCCACTAGAGCTATATTGTTGGGTCATACAGTTGGGAAAACAATGAACTAATCAATAAAATCCCCACTAGTTAATAGTTATATGTTATTCATGTCTACAAATTTCATTCATACTAACCATATGTCAACTATGTTTCATTCACTGAAATCATATATTTTGAAATTGTTTAAGAAATTTAAACAAGACCACATGTTCAACACTAAAAATAGTTACCAAAATATGTAATGTGAATGTTATGTTGTGAAAATTCTCCCCACCAAAGAACATTCATCCACCAAAAAATTAGATATCTTATGAAAACAACCCAAAACACTAAAATAAAATAATGAGGGAAAAACATAAAATTGGATTGAATATTTGGATGATCCAATTACACCATTTCTCAAAATCAATTAACGAACCCAAATATCAAATAATAACATAAAGTCATTACATAAAATTGATGGTTTTAAATGTAAATAAAAAACTATAATTGAGAATAATGCTTGGTCTCCCACATCATAAAGATAGAATTTAAATTGTTGGTAAAAAAACTAAAGGATACCACTAAGAAAAATCTAATTCCATAATAAGAAATTGAATCAAGGGAGATTAACTAGAATATTAGATTGGTGTACCGTCTATAATTGAATTGAATCATATGTCTATATCTCTGAAGAAACATGTTTTAATGAGTATCAAAATTCATATACAATAATTTAATTATTGGGATAGGGAAAAGGGGGAGATATAGGGATAAAATTAGAATGCCTCAAAGAGGATCACTCAAACTACAAAACAACCCAAACTATGACTCTCAAAGATACATTTTATTCAATATAACATAATTTTATAGCATAATAAGTTTATTTATAAATAATTATGAGTAAAAATTTTAAACATACATCTAAAATAAATTGATCTAAAAAAATTCTCATGAGATTGGGATACATAACCTTGACAAATAAGATGAGGGTCACCACCCAATAAAGGAGAGCCTCTAGAAACTAACATTACTATCATGTCTACACTATCATAATCATCTAATTAATCATATCATGTTGAGAGTACTGTTATATTGGGATATGTTCAAGGTATTTTTTAAAAAATTGATCATTCATTTAATCTATAACCACAAAGTCATTAAAATGGATTCCACTTCATGAAAGATAAATTGAAACTACTCAATAAATCTTGAGAAATTATCAACTAACAAGATTGTTCTAGGTTCGCCACTCCACATTGTTCCTTATAATGTTCATTATCTAAAAAGATCAAAATACATATACCACATGATATATAAATTAATGAAATAAAACAGAACAATAACATTCCCTATAATAATGAACTATAATATTGACAATAATAATCAATAATGCAACATGAAATTTAAATCACGTATAAACATGAATTAAAAAAAATTACTAACCATGTAAAAGAAATTAAAAAACCCCAAATAATAAAATCATAACCACCTCTTTGGGAATAAAAAACATAGGAGCATTTTTAAATTCTTATAAAACCATGTCATTACACAGAAAAACATTTCTAGAAACGTCAAAATTATATATTTTAATTTTTCATATAATTTTTTTTTGTAAATTTTAATATTAAGTTTACAAAATTGGAATATATGTATTCTTAAATATAATTACAAATCAACCAAATTCAAGATCAAAATCATTTTGCAAACTAATGTTAAAATTACCCATACATGTTTCACAAACATAAAATTCATCTTAAAAATGATATTTCACATAAAAAATTCATTCATTGATATATTTTTAAATTCACAAATATCGATTAAATTTTAATTTATCTATATTTATTAATTATTAATCTTAAATTATACATTAAATATATTAATACTTATAAATATCCTATATTTGAAAATATTGATCTCAAAAACCTCAAAATCATGTGAAATTAACTTAGAAACCACATTCATCTCTTTAAATAACTATTCTTTTTTGAAATAGATTTATATATGGGATTATTTATTGAAATATGATCATATAACATCAGAACAAGTAATAATCCAATGTTATTCATAATAAATACAAAAAATTCATCACTAGATAACATTTTCAAACATATGTGATAAAAAAATTATTTTATAGTGTTTAGTGGTTGCTCTTGGTTCATATTCCTGGTTTTGTAGGACATATATGAACCATGAATCCACCATTGGTATATATTGTTAAAACAATTTTTATAATCTCCACATGGTTTGTTAATCTTTGGTAACTAAAAATGACCCATCATTTATTCTCCCATTTCAAACAGAAACAAGAAAAATCTAACATAAATACACATAAACTCAATATAATACCACATAAAAACCATTGATATAAAAATATATCATAATAAACTCAAAACTCATGACTCTAAATGTTTCAAACATGGTTACATGATTCTTTGCATGATTGAATGATCGAAAGAATTTCCCAAAGCATTTCAATTGAGATTTAACATTCTTATATCAAATAATACCAAATAAAACAAAAAAAATTGGTCATAAAAACCATGAACATTTTATGATCAAAATATATAATACCATTTTTCATGAGCAAACTCAGTATAACCCATATTCAGGATCCTATAAAGTCCTACGACATGACTCAAGGTGAGTCCATGTTCATCTCAATCAAAAGATATGCATTAAGGGTTGAAATATGATCATTTGGTAATGGTAATTTATAATAAATATAATAAAAACATAATGAAAAATTAACAGAAATATATGACTCCTATATAAGTTGATCATACAAAAATAATATATAAGAAACAAGAAAATAAGAAAAAAAATTAAATAGTAGAATATCCAAATATAATCATATATGATATTGGAATATCCAAAAATCTAAGGCAAAATCTTAGAGATGTCAAGATATAGGATGGTATAAAGGTTTGATGCATAAATTTTTGAAATAATAGAATGAAAACTAGTCAATGATGTTATAATATCTATGTGAACCAGGGACCCTATCCTACCTTAATAAGAGTATCTATATAGAGGAATTTAAAAAGAGGATGTTCATAGAATATAACCATTGTATAACCATTGCTAAATTTTAAATGTATACATATCCATGAGCATTAATTGTTCCATAGCTATCCTCCCTAAATATAATGAAAAATATTTTAATGTAATAACAATTCTCTCGAGTTTGAAATATTTTTTTTAAAAATAAAACACATTTAATATTTTATTGAAATCAATACACATATTAAAATTCAATGTTTCTATTAAAAAAATTAAAATTTCATTATTGTTAATAATCACCAGAGTTTGAAAAGTTCACACAGGTCCCTTGAAAATGATTGATTTGAATAACCATCATCGTAAACAACATCATTTTGAAACATATATTGAAAATTAAATATAACAAAAATATTCACCTTTATTCGAAAAAATAATTTAAAAGTTTGGAACTATTTACATGAAAGGTTAATATCCAAAAATAACAACAAATATTGTAATTCTGTATTCCTTCTCGGTCTGTCACACTACAATTATGGTCATCGAAATTTCATGGATGAGGCTCATAGGGAGGTTGGTCATACATATGCATTATTAATATTAATATTTTTAAATAATAATTATTCAATGAATGTACATATTATTTTATCATTCTATAATTATGATAATATCATAAATATAATATTTCTTTTTAAAAATATAATTATATATATATATCAGAATGTTTATATATTAATGAAAAGCGGGTAACATTGCTTTGTATAGTTGGAGGTCCACACGTCCATGAAAGATGTAATTTTTTCAGTGTTAGGATGAAAATGATATATTATAACTCAAAAAATAATAACTATTTAATTAATAACATTATAAAATAATTTAAATCACATATATTTAATTACATTAAACTTACTACCTTCCTTTTAAATCCTCAGTGTCTAACTAAATACATTATTTCACATGGTTATGGTCCCCCAAACACACGAGGAACATTATTGTATCCTCCACATAATAGAAGGTGATAATTTTTAAGTGATATCATATCTATAGTTGTATAAATTAGTTAAAATCATATTTTATATAATTTAAAAATTTCATTAAAAAATCTATGATATTTGCTAATTAAATTTTAATGGCTCAGGTTGTGAAATAATTAATTCTTCCTACCCATTAATGATGATATGGTGTCCCATTTGATGTAACAGAATACGAATTTATGTTATTCAATTAAAATAACAAAATATAAATTTATGGAAGATTTTTTTTGTTATATAATAAAAATAAAATATTATTTGATGTCAATGGAAGAATAATTAATATATAGAAAATATATTAATAATTATTCCTCTACTTCGTGAACCATCCATGGAAAAGAACCAAATGAATTATTAGGATGAATTTATGATAAAAATGGATTTTTGAATGGGTAATGGAATTAGGGAAGATTTCATGGTATTTATAGGCCTAAACAATGATGTTATAAAGTGGAGAGAATATGGAGATGCCTTTTATGAATGAGGTTAGTGGTTTTGTTTTACTTTTTACAATGGAAAATTTTTACCCACAATTTTTCAAATCCACAATTCAATAATATGGGTCATTATATATCCTAATACATGATAAGGTCAAAAAATACCCATAATGTAGCAATTAAAAAATAATTTATGTTTTAAAAATGAGAAATAAAAATGATCATACTACCAACTTCAAAAAAAAATTAGAAAAACCCCGTTTTTCCCCAAAAATTTACTTATTCTAAAATTTAATATAATTACTATTAAAATAATGTTAATTTTTATTAAATATAAATAATTAATAATTATTTAAATTTAAAAAATACTCAAATAATAATATTAATTTTATGTATAATTAATTTATTTAAATGAAATGAAATTTTTAGAAATTATTTTTTTTATTCACTGAAATATCAATTGTTTACAAAAAATTCAAAAATTATCCAAAATTAAATATAAAAATTCAACTTTTCAAAATATTTTTCATTTTATAAAATTTAATTTTTATCATTTCAATAAAAAAACTATAGGATTGTTTCACATAATTCAATAATATAATTTATCAAGAAAACATATTTAGGAATAATATAATAACTTTTAAAAATTAATTGATTATATAATAAATATTTAAAAATAATTTTAATTAATTTAGATATATATATATATATATATAATAAAATAGATTTCATAATACATCACAACCAATTAAATATCTTTTTTATAACATTTATATATTTTACAGGTCATTTAATCTCAGCGATATATGCCATATATGATAGATATCATAGTTATCTTTTCTAAAATCTCATGGAATTACATTATTAGAATTTTATATACAAATTGAATTAAAATTACAGCCCATTTGATGAATGATTCACATTAGGGACTCTATATTTGCTAGGATCCTTGAAATATTTGAATAGAGTAAATGGTATGGCCTTATCACTGGTATATACATATGTTACCATCTTTTTCAATAGGGTTCAAATTGATAATAAAGAAATTGTATTTCTAAATACAATATTTCTATCTTACCGGACACACATAGTATACAACCACAATATATAATTCCATTTCATTCCCCAATACTAAATTATCAACAAGAAAATGAACAGATATGTTTACCTATCTTTCCTACCCTTTAACACCTCTACACCAGCCCACCCCCCCCCCCTCCTCCCACCAACTCTCAGCTAGTACACCATAGATGTGTCCACCTACTTACTATAAGTTATTATTGTCTCACATGTATATCTACAAGGATCATTGTGGATTGTAATAATTTCCATCCCATAGCACAATGCACATTTTTCTACCACCAAATAAAACAACATACCAGAACATTATATAATCATTGAGCCTCACAATTGAAAAATAGGTATATGACTGTGACTAAACACTACACGCTCCTCTATGATAGTATTGTGTCCCTGTTTTCCTCTGACACAAAAATGAACTCAAATAGTTTATTCTTTCATCAGTGGTTATCACCGTTGAACCACTTATAATACCTTTTCCTCCCCTAATAGTCACCTCACCCCCAAAAGGCTACCTTTATGTCTTTTTATCCGCCTTACTTTTTGTATCCCCATCAATGTTGATCCTCCTACCTACTATTATGGTTTTATTATCGAGCACAATTTTTTACAATAATTATTTAATTCATTATAATATGCATTTAGAAACCCTATAAAATTATCTCATTTAATGATAAACAATTATATTTTGAAGAATCATTTTATCAGTTTACAATATTGAAAATTAGTATATTTTAGGAATTACAAATTATGGTCTTAATTTTTTTTATAAATTATGTTTTGTGTCATTTCTTTAGTGAGTAACACATTTTATCATTTTGATTTAGATAAGAAGTTTTTAATTTGTTTTATGTATTTTTTAAAATTTTCTTCGTAGAATTTTTTTTATCATTAATTTTTTCTAAATTTTCTTATCATAATTATTCTTAATCTGAATTCTCTAATTTTATTTCATATAAATTGCATCATCAAGATTTATTAATATTATTTAATATTTATTTTTTAAATCCAAAATGTTTGAATGGGGTATGATTTTATCAATTTTTTTATGAAAATATTTTATTACATGTTATTTACGTATCCCTTCATTCTCTATCGGAAACACAATTTATTTTATTTTTAATTATTGTTAATAATTTATGTATACATTTAAAATTTAATAATCACATTCATATTTATTAATAATTATGTAAACAATGACTGTGTTTATCTATATTATTGTATTTAGTGATCATATTCATGGTATGATTCTTTTATTTTTGATGTGGTTCTAAAACATTTACACAAGCACATTGGCATTTATTTTTATTTCAATTAAGTTTATAAAATTTATTATTTTGTTTTATACAGAAATTGGTTTTCAATTATTTTTTATAATTTTTTAATATATGTCTTTAAATAATAATAAATGATCTTCAATATGATAAATTAAAACTGTGGTGTAAATTTAATTTAAAAATTCTTTGCTACACTATATCAATTTTTTAATTTTTTTAAAAATCGTAATATATATTCGATAATTACATATAAGAAAATTTTTATCAATCAATTTATAAAAGTTCGATTTTATTAATAGATTGAGAAGTGATGAAATCAAATTAGTTTTTTATCTGAAAATCGAGAGATATATACATGTTGATTGATGAAAAAATGATATTTATAAAACAAAATTGATTAATTATTCTATAAATAATGATGTTAATTTTTTAAATATGTTAGTAAATATGATAACGAATATTTATTGAAATTTTGATATTTTTTACCTATCATAGAGACAATAAAAAAAAGATAAAATATAGTGGATTATTTTAAAATATTATAAAAAATTCAGAACTAGTGATTGTAATAATTTTATAAAAATACTTACCATAGTAGACTATCATGACTTTGTTCAGCTAATTTTATGCTTATAAGGTTGACATGTTCGATAAAATTCTTTTAAGATCAGTCTAAATAAACTTATTGGCTTTTTTATTCATGTAATAATAATTCGTGAATTTTCATTTCAATTTTTTCTATATACAAGATTTAATTTAATATTTATAAATTTTCAAGATTAAATTGGATGTGTTTCAATAATTACATTCAAAACATATTTTTTTATGATATATAATAAAAAAAGTAGTATTAGAAGAAATTTTGAATTATACACCTAGGATAGTGCACTTAGCTTCCAATATCCGTAGATTGATAATAATGAGGGATATATATAATAGAAAACTCATTTTATTAATAAGAATTTGTTATTTAATAAGTAGATTATTATCTTCAAAATGATATTTATTCATTAAATAATACTTTAATTATATATGAAACATTACATTTGTTTGAACTGAGTTATACATTCACATTTTTTCATTGAAATATTATTAAATATTTTTTTACAATGATTTGATTTATGGTTTATTTAAAAATAATCGTAACATTATTGATAAAATTACATGTTATAGAGATTTGTATTATCATATCCGGCATGAAAATATTTTTTAAATATAATTATGTAAAAGGTTTTAAATGACTATGTAATATGTTTTGTAAAAGTTAATGAAGGACTTTTTCTTCTATATAGATCCAATGTAAGGAATCATAAAATTTATAAATGTGGGACTTTTTTTAAATTATATGTTATTAAAATATTGACGAATGATTTTATATCATGTTGGAACCATACGTTTATTATATTAAATAGTGAATCAACTATAATAACGATCATTCAAATTTAGTGTTTCATGATAAAAATTAATGTCTGGATCATTCTATGGATGACAGAATAATGATAAATAATATTTTAATATTTTAATATTTTAAGGTATTTTATGTGATATTAATATTTTACATTCCGGAAAAAAGAATGTTACAAAAAAAATTGATGTAACTTTATTTCTTATATGTCATTAAAATTAAAATGAAAAAATGATAGTTCTCTCCCAGTATTAAGTCATAAATTTAAATTAATGGTTTCCATGTTTATAAAATATTGGAAATAATTTATTCTTATTCATGTAATTATTTCATTTTTAATCCCCAATACAAATTAGAACATAATGACTTATGTTAGAAGGACCCACATAGGATTTGTTGTCCTAATAAGTATCCAATTATTATAGGTTGAATATCATATTAATTAAATGATTATTCAAATAATATATAAAATTCCTCTCTATTTAGAAAATTTATATCTCAAAACAATTATTGATTTTTTAATCAATCACATGTTTCTGTCTAATTAAACCAAAACTATTCCCCATATATAAAAATATATATATATATTATTCATTTTTTGTTTTTATTTATTTTACTGTTTTTTATTTTTTTAATATGATAATAATCATTCAATATATATTAAATGTAATAATATATTTCAACTAAAAAAAATATTTAACATTTATTTGAATGAGTATAATGATTATTTGAAATAATCAGAAGACACATTAATTTTAGTATGTAGTACTTTTTTTATATATTGATGCATGTTAAAATTTACAACTTCTAAAATTTTGTAATAGTAATGAAGTAAAGATGGTTTATGGGGTAACTATATATTTAATTGAATATTTATACCAAAAATAAACAAGAATTTCATGGACCAAGATATTCGTTATCTTTTTAAAAGGATAAATACAAATTTTAGTGTGATTATGATCATTACATTATTTTATTTCAAATTAAATTTTTCACAAATTCGATATTCATATAATATCTTCATGTGGTTATGATAATTTAATTTATAATTATTATTGTTGTTGTTAAATGGGATAGCGAAGAACTGAATATAAAATCTTAACCCTCTATATTAATAAATGACATCGTTTTCATGTTAGTGTAATATTTTAAAAAATTTAATATTAATGACATGTCCATTATAATAGATAGTATTATTTGATTTTCATAAAAATAAAATATATTTTCATTATATTTATTTGGATGTTTATTGTTGATATTTGTGGAATTTGTGTTTTTAAAATTATTTTTTCCTGTTATTTTCATCGTAATGATGATTATAAACATCTTATCCATTATTAGTGATCATATTATTCTAGAGTGTTATAATTTTTCAACATAGAAAATTTTTATTTGTTAGATCAGTTATTTTTTTAATTTTTGTCTCTTCCATGATTTTTTCTACTCATTATTCATACAATTTCATTGTTTATATTTTTATTTAAATGTCGACATTTTCGTTATATTATGAGTACATACCTATTTAGATGATATTTGTCAATTGTTTTTGGATTTTTTATTGTTATTGTTGGTTGGATAAGGGTTTTTCCTTAAAAGATGTACATATATAAATATTATATTCGATTTATCTTAATTTATATTTGTATTTCAAAATATCAATAATTTTAAACGAATAAAATTTACTATATTTTATAAAAATAATATAATATTTTTATTCCAATACATTCTTATGTTATGTTATAAATTTATAATCAATAATGTTAATTTATTTTGGCTGATTCATATTTGGGACATTTTTATTCATGTTTATTAAGAATATTTTCATACATGTTTAATGAAATCAATCAATAATCTAGGATTTGATTTATTATGTGATTATGTTTCAATACACTTAATATGAAAAAAAAATTCTAAACTCTCTCTGAATTTTTTATTATAGAATTTAAAAATATTTTCTTAATATAAAAATAACATGCCATCATTATCTTCCTGTATTCCTTCTCTACTCATCTCGGTTCATAAAACAATTAAAAATAATTTTCGATCATTGATTTAATTCATCCAATAAAAATAAAACTACTTCTATCAGACTCATACTTATTTTCAAATGCATGCATGGTTTTTTTTAATTCAAATTTTGTAGTGTTTTTTACTTTTTATGTTTGACCATAATTTTTATTTACTTTTGGTCGTTATAGTCATTCTAATATATATATATATATATATATATATTAATATTTAGTGATTAATTTTCATCATTTCACTATGTATGTTTATTTTACTTTTTGTTTTTTTATTTATATTTATACAGTAATATATATATATATATATTCTTATATATATATATATATGTGTTCATGTATATATGAATTTATCTATGTGTATTATTTATACTATTGATATATATAAATTTTTTAATATATGCACACAAACACTCATATAATGCTTATGTATATATTTTATCTATATAATATTTTTATTTTTATTACATTTATATATATATATATATCATTTTTATAACATTTCAAAATATATCATCAATACATATTTAAATTTATAGATAATAAAATTACTCACACACAGTCATATATATACACTATATATATTTATGTTTCTAACTGTTTCCATACATGAACATTATTAATATATATATATACACAGTTCTGAAAGTATATAAATAGGCACACAAACTATATAAAACATATCTATATATATCAATGGGAGTGTGTGTTTATAGAGTTTGGGTATATATATTATTAATATAAATCATTTTATGTAGGCCCTACGTAAATATGTAAATTTATTTTTTGGGTTTTGTTAAATTTTTTAATATATTTTAATGTATGCTATATATATATATATATTTGTTTTATGCATTTATGGCTAGAATAAACATCATATAATCCAAAATTGGATGGATTAAAATCATATGAATATAGAGTGATATAACGATTTGATTCAAATCATTGAATTTTCAAAAAACTATGTGAATTACAATTAATAAATCATTTTTTCATATTTATATAGTTTTTATTCAAATATAACTGGTCTAGAAGAATTGTATGAACATTTGTGCTATTATAAAATTCATCAACTTTATAAATGTTTGGACAATCATTCTAAAGATGTTAGTGTACCATTGATATGTTATTACACTGAATTTTATTTTTCATCATATATTGAAACAATTGAATATGATGACCTAGATCATATCTTTGAAATCAATTTTGTGGTTTAATAAGAAATTATATATAATTTAAAACTATTTTTAAAAAATGATTAAATGTATAATGATTAAATTATTTGATAGTTTTATTAAATATATAATGCTATCAAAAATACTAAAACTAAACAACCTAAAACTGATTAACATAAAGAGATACATCAATATAATATAAATGGTTTCCCTGTTTATGGACATCGTTCATGAAAAAATTCTATTTATTTCCGATCATATAATATGTCCATATTTACTATTGTTATGTGATATTAAAAAATTCATAGATTCTCTAATGAATGAATGTTATTTTGAAAAGTTCATGGTTATATATAAATATTCCAAAAATGTGACACAACACTACAAAACAAGGATAAATAATTTAAATCAATGAATGTAAGGTACATTCCAGTATTTCAATGGTTTTTGTGGATTTAAATATCTTTTGAAACTTAAATTAAATTGAAATATAACATAGATAGACCATGTAAGGATTCAATACTATAACCCCAAGAATATTATCCTCAATGAATTCAAAATTTAAAACGTGTATGTTTATGTTTGGAATGTTTAAAAATTATCGTTATACATTATATATGGATGGAATTAATCAACATGGTAGACATAGTTGAAATCACAACACATGGATAATTATATTGGTAAATTATAACTAACCATTGTGTCATTTATGTAGTGAAAATAAACTATTTTTTCAATACATTTTAAGGATATAAATATATCAATATTGATATTGAAAATTATTTGGATACACATAATAATTATTAAAAATAATTATGGGATACAACGATTATGGTATTTTATTATAAAATTTTTTTTATAAAAATTAATTTGTTTGGTTCACTATGAAAAATAACTTCTATACTTATGGTTGTTTATGCTTTTTATAATTTATGGAATGATATGGTTTTTTTATGTGAGAGGAAGGTACATAGTTACTTAAGTTGAAAAATAGTTTGAAGGCTATTTTTCAATGTATATATAATATATTTAAATCAAATATTTCAATATAAATCATGGATAGAAGCATTCGATGGGATCTCAGAAGAATATTTAAATCATTTTCTATAAACCTGTAAAAAATATACTTGATATGATAAAGGATTTCATGAATTCATTTTATAAATCACCTTTCAAAAAATTGTATGGAGGGTTGGGAAGCTGGTCATAATTTAAAAAAAACCTTACAAACAAATTTATGTTAAAAATTTTCTAGATGTCATGAATATTGAATAAAATATATGTAAAAATATAGTTATCATCATAATAAATAAGGTAATAACAAGGATAGAATCTTCAAAATGTTATACATAATTTAAATTCAAATCCAATTTTCGAATGAATATTTCACTACCATATTCAGGTCACATCCTCATAGCCTGCATATTTTAGTTGTTCTCTAACTAATGATTTTTTTTCATAAAAACCTTTTCAGATATAATTAGTTTTCTCTATAATAGTCAAGTGTCGATTATGAAAAGTAAGCATCTATTTTTAATGAAGCAAAGTCATAATGAACATATGTTTATTATAGAATTCAATAAATTAATAAATTTACAAATTTAATAAATTTAATTTCATGAAAATAATTTCACATTTGAAATCACCATATAAAAATTAACATGCGTGGAAGTTTTTATATTATTCAAAAATGATAAATTTTTTGGTGAAAAAAAAACTACAATAATATGATAAAAACATTTAAATTTAATAAACTATAATTAAATTTCAATTACAAGAAATTTGATGTGATTTTTTTTATAATTAATATATATTATTATATATTATTATAACTAATATAAAAATATAATTTTGAACTAATAAATTCATTCGTAACATTTTTTAATTCAAAGTAACATTTTTATTTAAATATGATATTTTTTATTAACATTATCTCTTAAAAAAATATATAAATACTTCCTATATATTTAACATAATACAATAAATTGCATTTTTATTGAAAATTGTACATTATTTTTTTAAGAAAAATCCATTTTATGATTAATATTTATTTTCCTATAATAGTATTCAATACATTTTGAAAACATAAATTACATTTACTTCTTAAAAAACATTTATTAAACACTTAAAAATTAGATCTATAATTTTATTAATCATAATTAATAGTAGGTATTAATTTCATCATAATTATTTTTAAAAATGAATAATAACCATAAAAATTAATTATCACTTCAATTAGGTGTAGAAAGTGGTAAAAGGGATTAAATAACAGTACAATGGGTTAATATAATACAAACCACTTAATTAATATATCTTATTTAATATTTCTTATATATTAACCCTATTATATTAAATGAAATTATAATTTGGTGCCACATGACTTGAGTATCATATATATTTAAAAAGAAAGATTCATGTATTTACATGCTTCCACCCACATCCCTTATAAAAATTATCCACTTAAAATATTTTAATTACACTACATGATCCTATTATCTCAACCAATACCTACCGAAAACCATCACAAATCAACTATGTATTTCATATAGGACTTTGAATCTACTAAAGACTACATCAAAATGCATTAATTAGTAGGGAAAGCACCAAAAAATATGTTTATTTTTTTACATGATTTTTTATTATAATTTATTGTTAATCATTCTCTAAATTATTATCCACACATTAAACATTATTAAAATTTTAAACATTAATATATGTTGTTATATTAATTTTGTATACATTTTCAATATCCCTCTCTACTTACAAAATTTAAAAATATCATGGGTATTTATAACCTACTATCTTTATATAGTAGTGTACTTCATTATTCATTTCCACATTATAAGGATGGTTATAGAGAAGAAATTAATGAGTATATATTATATTTAATACTTACTTAGTATTCAATAAATATGATTTATAATTTTACTTCAATCCTTTTCAGTAATTGGAAAATGTTATTTTTCTTAATACATATTCATATACTACCCCCCCCCCCCACACAAGTTATGTGATTCATTTTTCTATTACCACACTTCATAGATTATTATAAAAATGACATAATAATTAAAATTTTACTAATTAATTAATTAAATTTTGGATATAATGAAAATAATCGTAACCCCATAACCCAAAGAAAAAATATTGATGTCATTTTTGATTAATTGTTCAAATGACCATAACTTATCATTGAGAGAAATTACTATTCAATTAATAGATAAAAATTATTATATGATTACATTAACAAATTGAATATATAGAAACAAAAATTTCTTAAGAAATTCTTTATTAAAATTGAGTAGATAAAATATGAGGATAAATCATATCTAACTAAGAGAAAATCCAAGGTAAGGGATTTCTATTATAATCTCAAATTATTTCAGGATTTTCTATAATTATATTCTATTTTGAAAATATATATTATATTAATATGTTAAACCCAATATATTTCACTATCTTTTTTTATGTTTTGGGTTTTCAGATTGTTGTTTTATTTGTCCTTTATTTGTATCATTAATTATGAAGTGATTTACATGTATAGTAATTTTAATTAATAATCTATTTTTAATTTTTTAAATAAAATTATTTTATTTCTATGGAAACATTCTTCAAATGTTTTTATAAATTTTAATATATATGGTTCAATATTTTTTCATGGTTTTTAGTTCACTATTTCTGATTTTATCCATATATTGAATTATTAATATATTCAAATAGTTTTAAATTACATTTATAAATTTTTCAACATTTCTTTGTTTTAATTTTTACCACAGAAATTCCATATCGAATAGTTAAATCATTCATTACATTGAACCATCCATTAAATTTTTTATTATTTATTTTGAAGAAAAACATTTAAATCAATATTGTGTGATATTTTCATTAAAATGATTTTAAATGTAAGGGCCATTATTTTCATAATGGAAATAAAGAAATGTAATAATTCATTTATATTTTTTTCTTAAATCAATATACAATTAAATTTTAATTTATTTTTTTCTTATGTATTAATTTTTTTCTAAATATATTATTTTCTAATATCCATTATCTTTGATTAATTTTTAGTTAACATACATAATTTTTTGTCATATGGTTTTTTGGACATTAAAATTATCATAATCACACACCATATAACTCTTAATAATTTCATTGGAGATTGTGTTCACTCGATGTGTATATTTTATTTATCATGGATTTATATAGAATCATTTACACCACTACTAGTTTTCCTCTATCGTATACCATTTATTTATATGATTTTAACTTAAGGATGTTAATTTTATTTTTATTTCAATGGCTGGGAAAATATTATAAATTCTTGATTTAATATGGATAACATATGATTTATATGGAATTTTTAAAATGAATATATGGATAAACCCTGGGATTAGATTTTTATTTGTGTGGACATTATAAAGATATCCTCTCATTGTATCTACATGAACTATTTGAAAAAACAATGCATTTAATATTAGTTGTGTGTTTGATTTACACCAAAAATTTTATTATGAATGTCTTTGTAAAGGTTATTATGCTATGCCTCATAATATCTTAGTTGTATCCTTGCTGATTAGATTATAAATTTCCATAATTATTCATTTTATTTTATGGTCATTTATTTTAAATTTTCATTGTGATAGTTATGTTGATTTTAGTAATGGGTTTACATTGAACTGATGTATTTGATAAAAAGAAATATGTTTGGATTATTCACTCAACTATATTAATTATTCATAATTAAAATATTATACATTGTGTTTTTTATAACCCAAACTAAGAATATAATATAATATATTTTATATATTTTATTCTACAGGATATGAGGAAAGTTTTATTTAATGGTTTCTAGAATGAAATAATATTTTTTTTATTCTATATTTTTATGTTTGTAGTGAAATATTTGAATCATGTTTGTATATTATATTATAATAAATTCAATTTGCTTAATCAATAATTATTTGATCCCATTTATCTTGTACTAATGTACTAATGTAAAAATAACCTTTGGTTTCTAGAATTGAGGTCATTACAGTTTGTATCAGGGGATGTTTTATAGGAATCTAAATAAATAGATTCTGAATGGACATGGATGACTTAGGAATTATGGTAATCCCATAGGGTTTCTGATAAATTTTTCCTTCTTAAGGATTTATATTTTTTGGATTAGTATATATGATGATTATGAGTTATCTTGATATATTAATTTTTTAGATGATTATATGCCTATTTATGGAAATCAAAACTCATAGTTAATTAAGGGATTACCCTATGGGGGATGATAAAATAGCCGATTACAGAGATCATATGATCTAATCAATATGATGGAAGGCTGATTGTGTTATGATAAATATAATTTCCAATATAGAATATCATGTTATTCAGAAACACAACTTCCCTATGTTATATCACGTGAGTTGATATAAGTATACATATTTTAATGGAATAACATCTCTCTAAGTGGACAAAAATTATATAAATACCAAAATTCTTGACCACTTCAATCAAAAAGGTATTTCTCAAATTGGGATGTAATGAAAGTGAAATGGTTATTGAAGAAATGAATTTTATATTGGGATATATTTATCAATTATGGTCATTTCTCTATAACACTATATAGTTTGATGAAATAGAATATATAGGTTAGGGAGCATCAGTGGATACATTTTCATGAAATTATTTACATCAGTGTAGAGAGCTAAAATAAAGAATAAGTTCCTTAATTTAAGTAATATTGGTGAATAATGTGTCATCGGAAATGACGGCGGTATCCGCGGTGTTGCTGGAATATCGAAAGTCTTCTTGGCCGCAGGTGTCATGCGGCGTGTTCCGTTCATTGGGTGACATTCGAAGCTTGGTAGAGTTGGCGATCAAATTGGACCAGATGGTGGAGATGAATGTGGAGTATTTTAATTTTAAATCATGGTGGAGATTGTTGGGATTAATGATTTAAAATTTTGATTTTTGAAGAGATATTTAATTTTCTCAACATTAATGGAGGATTTTCTCTCAACATTAATGAAGAGTTATTCCTAGTATTAATTGGTGGAATAATGATGGAATTGTGAATGTTGATTGCATTTATTGGAGATATGGGCTCCGTGTCTATATAAGAGGAAGCGGTAGAATGTTTTAGAATGTGGGCTGGCAAAGATGTAGCCACCAAGAGAGAGCGGTGAAGGGGTTTCCGCGTTTGCGGTAACAAGTGTGAAGGGAAGACGATGAAGCCTAATCATGCTGAGTTGATGACATCGATGATGATGGCATGTCAACTGCGGTGATGATTGAAGACGTACGACGATGGAGATATAATTTTCTATGATGGCGTGCAAAGAGATTCATGAAGATGCCATGTATCTAAAGTCCTCTTGGTTGCGGAGATCAAGTGGCGTGTCCTGGTTGCGATGATCGTCGGTACATCAAAATGGTATGTTCATGGGTGTGGGTGCGTTGTAAAAATGCCTTCGGGTGTGGTGATGTAAAATTCCATCGGGTGTGATGTGTAAAATGCCTTCGGGTGATAAAAGGCATTCGGGTGAAATCTTCTCTCCTCTCGTGTGTTTCTGCAACGACTACTTCTACTGTAGCGCCGGGCTTCGAGCCGCAACATAATGTGTTTCATATTATGAGGATAAATTGATATGACTCATCCCCAATGTTTTCAACAACATATGTAATCTAGAAATCATGATTGATCATTTTGTTAAAAGGAATATACAGAGACTCTAAAGGGCACGGGTATCTCAAATATTATCTTTAGATGAATAAATAGTATCATGTATGATGAATAAAGATAAGTGATTTTCTAGTTCATATATCTCAATGAAAAGTCATGAAATGAATATCTCATAAAATAACCAAGAAAATATAAAATTTCCAATGAAGATAAAAGGTAAGATTTTATTTCCATCATCTGATCACTATGGATTGAAACTCAATTATACATACTTAATGAGAATATGAGTTTGTTTCAATAATATCGAAATGGGTTATAGGTCACCTTAATACAACAGAAATAATAAAACCTCTAAATTATAATAATTTATATTTAATTAGACTAGAAATGTTTCATAAAAAATTTCTTTAGAGTCAATGGAACCACCCCCAGAAGAGTCCATCGGGTGAAGTCCATGGTATTGTTATTATAATAATAGAGTTTTATGTTTAAAGATATGTAGAAGTATTTTCATTGATAATAACACCAAATATATAAAGTGATTTATTTGATTATTGATCTTCATGCCCTTTTATATCTTTGATGATTTGTTCTAAAATTGGATATTTTCTATCTCCTTAAGAATGTAATTACCAATCATGAATAATATTTTAAATTTTATTACAACATTAATATGTTAGTAAATTCTAATAATGTCACATATGACAATCCTATATTGGTAGTTTATTATTATTGTGATGTTTGATTTTGACAGAATACATATTGAGTATTGGATTTAAATTTACAATTTTAAAATTTATTTCAAATGACTATGTTGGATCCCTAGCCTTTATAGAGGAGACGACATCATCCGAATCATGTCGGGAACCACTACCAGTATCCCATATTAATAAAATTATTGTTGAATAAGAGTATCTAAAACATATACATGGGAATGTTATATTTATAATTAAGGATATATAAATTTATCATGAAAAATTTAATATGTTTACTAATGAATTACCAAGTCATCCACCTCATTATATGGTTCATTTTTTATATTATCATATAGTGATAGAAAAAAATATCTAAAACATTATATAATATGGACAAAGTGAATTAATGGATCTAAATAAAAAATAGTGAGAGTTTTTTAATAAGGGGTTCATTTTCCCTACGGTTTCACATATGGGATCCCCAAATAATTATATTATAAATAATTATACTATAATGATTTTTTGAAATAATTATATTGAAATAAATACAAATTCTATAAGTAAATTGTATCACATTCTTTGTACTTATCAATTGATTGATCAACATCATAGTTCCCAATATTTTACAAAAAAAATTAATTTTTTATCTTCATAAACTACTAGAAAAGAATAATATTAATAAAATGAAGAAAATTAGTATGTGTTATAGAAACTATGAATTTATTGTAATTACCTTTGGATTTAATAATGTAGTATCTATTTTTTGGATGTAATGAAGAGATTACTAATGGTTTATTTAAATATATTATTTTTGTTTTTGTTTTTAGTAAATTTGTATAATATAAAATATATGATGATTAAATTAGATATAACTGAATAATTTTATGAATAGAAGAGAATATATATATATATATATCTATATTATTTAAATAATGATAATTATATTATCACATATATTCATTTCATTTCCATGTTATCTCTAAGAATATAATATACGATGATCCATTAAATATAACGATAGTGTTTAATAGGATTATTGAAACCAATATAACTGAGGATTGTTTTTCTATTGATTATAAGGATACTATCAAGGATTTTTTAAGAAAATATCCCAACTAGTTAACCCATTAAACATGCTGACAGGTAAATGGGTTATGTTTACATTGTACAATAAATTTCATCAATGTTTTTATGAGTTAATGTAGATATTGGTCAATGCACCAATATTAACATTACTGATGTGAAAGGGAAAGATTTTTTATATATAATTTGGTATTAAATAAGGTACATGGAATTTTTCTTATGTAGAATTATATTTTTTTTCCTCTTGATAATTTCAATTAATTATTAATGAATATATGTATTCAATTTGTGATATTGGTTTGGAATCCATAATAACTACATTGATGATGTGGTGGAATTAGCATTGTAGTCAAAGGTATGAAATTAATATTGATCACAAAATTTTAAAATACTTATTCCCTTTGAAATATCGAAATATAATTAAATGGACATGGCGATAACTACCCGAGGATTATTATTTCACAGTATACTATAATATTATTTAGGAAAAAATTGTTTTGATGAATTGATTAGGAATGATCATGTATATTTGTGTAAAATTAATATTTCGAAGTCATATTATATTTCTGTGTTTACTAAAGATGTCTATGAGAATCATTAAGGGAGGTGAAACGTCACATTTATTTCAATTGATTTACTTACAAACATTATTGTTGAAAATAAAAAGAACCAGAGCTGAAGATAAGAATATTAAATGCAAGATCACTAATGTTAATGATGAGAGGATGGTATAATTCATCTCTTATGATGTACATAAAAATATTAAATCAATTAAGTGTCTCATCAATTCCTAATATAAAAATAATATTTTCAAGTGAATATCATAGGAAAAATTTGACCATACGATCTCATATTAATAAAGATGTTTTGGAAATTGATGGAAATAAATTGTTTGGAAAATTAAAATGGGAAACTGCATTCGATGTGTCAGGATCCATGGGATGACAATAGATTTATGATAAGAGAATCATAACTAAATGATT
The DNA here is from genome assembly GCA_963277665.1 of Viscum album. NCBI lineage: Eukaryota > Viridiplantae > Streptophyta > Magnoliopsida > Santalales > Viscaceae > Viscum > Viscum album. The sequence goes on along the minus strand of OY728147.1, from coordinate 474,016,827 downwards.
CCGAAATCATCTACATTTTATTATATGGTAATGTTATGTTATTTTTTTTCATTGACAATACATTTCAATAACTACTAGAACAAATAATTTCCTATTTGTTATTTCTCAACATATTACCATGTCTATAATTTTTCTCACCATAAAACATATACCTATTGATCACCTCATGTGATTATATATTAATTAATTTATGAGTCCTAATTGTGCACCTATTCCAATTTTATTTAATCAATACCCTAGATTTACATCAAAATTATTGAAATATTTTTAATAGGATCTTGGAACTGAGCAACATTTGAGCATTGTTTGTCATCATTAGATAGATGATGGTGTAAAACAGAATATTTAAACCCTATAATCTAGGTTGTGGTAATTATAACATGACATACATGGTATGTGGGATCATTATTTACCTTTTTAAAATTTTATTATAATATTATTCAATATAAAAGAATTCAAAATGTGTGAATAAATTAAAAAGTAAAAACGATTTATACAAACATGTTGTAATAAAGTATGGGAATGGAATTATTTTGGACTATAAAATGTAGCAGATAAAATGATGAAATTGAGTAATATTCATAATCAATCAAGGTGTTTCAATATAGGAAAAATATTTATGACATTAACCGAAGGAAGGTTTTTCAAATTCTTGTGACTGATCATGATTTATTGAAGGTATAATCGTGGGAGGGTGTTATAAGAATTTGAAAAGTGGAAAATATACCATAGCTATATCATGGATTTTTAAATATTGGATATAATTAGAGTTGTATATATCATTTTGAAAATTCCACATAGAATCTCTAATGAAATATATTTCTTCCATTGACTAATTTTTGATGATGTACATTACATGAATTTTTTTTCGAATCACATGACTTGATCGGTGAAAATAATTAGGGTTGAAATTAAATTGATTATTAATCATGGGAATATAAATATTTTCTTATAAAAAATTATAACATATATTTTTGAGTATTTATTCTATAAATTTTAATGATTATATATTTAATTTATGGAAAAATATAATATTAAACATTCTATTACAATATTTGTGGTTTTCTTTCTATAGAAACAAAAACATATCACATAGATATTTGTTCAATAATATTATTAAAAATTAATTAAAATTTATATAAATTGAATTTTATAATGTTAATTTAAATTATTAATTCATCATGAAAATTTTTGTTGGGTGAATATTTTTTATTTTTCAAAAATTGATGATTTTGGGTTAATAGTGAAAAATACCCGTCATTTAAAAACCCATCACTACTATGAAATTATAATGACATAAAAATTATATTATATTTTTTATAATCAATTTTGAGATGAAATTTTTATTTAATAAGTTAAAAAATTTATATATAAATTAAATATTATATATATAAATATGTTATTAATATTTTGGAAATGCATTTATTTTTTTATTCTAACAAATCATGTTTAATTATTCTTTCATAAAAAAGTGATTTTAAGAATCGGTTTAGTTTATGATTAGATTTATAGACAATTAAGTCTTATTTTATTTAACATAATGAAATTAATTCCGTTATAATAAATATTATAGTTTATATTTATGTAAAATAATATGTATTCTTAAATTAATAAAATTTATCTAAACTATATTTGTTCTATTACTTCATACTTATTACATTACATTTAAATAGTTCATGAAAAAATAATCACATCACTTCACAAGGAGATAGCTTTTCGAACATATGGGGAACATTATAGTATCCCCCAAGGAATGGAATGTAATAATTTATCTGTAATATCATAATTCCAGTTGTCTAAATTTATTATAAACATCATTCATATACATTAAATAGGTCAAAATAAATCCATTATATTAGGCAATCAAAATTGAAAGACGTTGTCTTGGGCATAATTAATCCTCTGTTCCCATGAATGATGATATAGTGTCTCAATTGATGGAAAATTATATAAATTTAGGTTATTCAATTAACAAAATAAAATATCAATATACGGAATGATATATTTTTATTATATAATAATAATTTATTATGATTATTTGTCATTGGAAGAACTATAAAAAAGGTTACTCAGTTTAGAATGATACCTCTTCTTCGTGAAACCTCCTTATATATGATCAAAAAGCTTTATTATGTTTAATTTATCGTCAAAAAAATGATTTCAGTATTTTTAATGGAACTAGGGATGATAACATGGTATGTATAGGCCTATAAATTTAAGGTTTGAATTGGAGATGAAAAGGGACCCCTTTTATAAATGTGGTAAGTGGTGTACTTGTACTATTATAAATGAAAATTTTGTACCAAAATTTTTCCATTTCCACAGTGCTTCAAAATGGTCCATTTTATTTAATAAGACATGATAATGTCAACATATGTACATAAAATATCATTTAAAAAATAATTTCAGTCATTTATATACTTATATCTTTTCAATTACCCCAAGTAAAACCTTATTACCTTCAACTGAGTTAATGAATTTTTATTGTTTTCACAATTAATTATAATTAAAAAATGAACATAAAGATAATAGATAATATAAAATTTTCTATTACTAAAAATGGAATCTATTTTACCTAATTAAATTAATATAACATTGAAAATATAATTTAAAATCAAACTAGAAGGTGTGAAAAAAACATCTTATCATGAAGTGAGTATTTCAAGCAAATGGTGATTTCATATTAAAAATATTTATAAATTTAATGATTTTATGAATTAAAATAATTTTTAATATATATTTAATATATATATTATATTTAAAAAATTTCTCATTTTTTGGTATTTTAAATTAGAATAAATGGGAAATATTACACACATCAAAATAAATTTCAGGAAAACTCGTTTTTAAACCCAAAAATTTGCATATACTAAAATTAAATTTACCTATAATGAATATTTAGTTAATTTCATTAAATATAATTAATTTATAATAATTTATTTTAAAATATTTTTTAATTCCTAATCATAATTTTTAGTATACATAATGTTTTGAAACGAAATTACATTTTAAAATAAATATATATTTTTAACTATTAACTAGAATATCAATATTTCAAAAATAATCCAAAAATAATGCTAAAATAAATATTATAATTCTATCTTAAAAAATTAATTTCATTTTATAAAATATAGTTTCATAAAATTTAAAAAATAATGATTGTATTATATCATATAAATCAATAAAATAATTTATGAAGAAAACATATTTTGGAATAATAAAATTAGTTTTTCAAATTGATTGATTATATACTAAACATTTACCCATAATTCACATTCAGTTGGATTTATATAAATTTATACATATATTTCATAGATTAGTTATTATTATTCCTTACCACTTACTAAATGTATTGGTTATAACATTTATATATTTTTTGGGTCATTAAACCACTGTGATACGTGTCAAATATTATATAGATCACAGTTATTTTTTTAAAAATCATTGGGTATTACATTGGTAGACTTCATCATAAAAATAGACAAAAATTTAGGGCATATTTTATGAATACTCCTCAATAGGGACTCTATAATTTGTGTAATCCTTTAAATAGTAAAATAAAAGGCAAGGCATGGACTTATCGCTACTATATACATATTATACCATCTCTCTTAATAGGGTTCATATTGAAAATAAAATAAAAAATGAATTACTAACTCCAATATTTATATCATACGTGACACAGATAGTATACACACACACTATATGATTCCATATCATTCCCCAACACAATATTATACACCGTAAAATTAACATAGAATTTTGCATCTCTTTCTTCCCCTTTAACTCCTCTACTCCCCCTCCCCTCCACAGTCATCTAGATCAATATCGATGTGAACTCATACTTAAAATATGTCATTGTTGGCTCACATATATATCCCATTTGTCAATATAGATTCTAATAATCTCCCTCCCCCACCACCCTATACATTGTTCTATCTCAACGTGAAAATACATTCCTAGGCTAGATGTAATCATCGATATTTACAGTGGAAAAATAGATAAATTGCATTGACTAACCTCTTCCCTCTCCTCTAATATAGTATTGAGTTATTGTTTTCCTATGAATAATAAAAGACCCCAAATATATTATTCCTTGTTGGATGGTTATCAGTGTGGACTATTTTAATTTTAATGTTCCCCGCCTAATCATCCTGTAACCCCTAAAATAATATATTTTTTTCTTTTTATGAACCATAATTATTGTTTCATCATCATAAATAGACCATTGTTGATCATCCTCCTTACTACTCTTGTTTTATTTTCCGAAACATAACTTTGATAGTAATTCTGTAATTCATTGTAATTTGCATTTAGAAAACCTATAAAATAATCTCATGTAATCATAAAAAAATTGATTTTGATGTATCATATTTTCATTTTAAAAAATTGAAAATGAATATATTTCAGTAATTAATAATTATGTCCCTAAAAAAATTATTTTCTTTATAAATAGTTTTCCTTGTAATTTTTAGTGAGTAAACAACTATTTCATATTGATCTAGATAAGTATTTTTTTGTTATTTGGTTTTTTATATAATAATCTTATAATGCTTGTTATAATTAATATATTATAAAAAAATATTATTAAAATTAATTATAATATTAATTCTCTATTTTTATCACAAATATATTTCATCATTAAGTTACAATTTTATGACTAACTATTCATTTTTATACCCAACATGTTAAATGTGGGAATACATTATCAAAAGTTAACGATAATATTTAATAATAATTTATTTATGTAATATCTTTTTCAATATCATAAACAAAAATTATTTTAATCTCATTATTATACATATTCCAAGTATGCACAAAATATATAATAATTTGTTTAATATTTTTTAGAAATGATAGTAAAAAATTATCATTGTTTGGTATATTTTTGATATTTAATGTTCATATTTATGATTGGTTTTTGTCCTTCAGACTGAGGTAATATAAATATTACACAATCACATTTTTCTTTATTTATATTTGCCTTATTTTTAAAATATTAATCATATTGTTTTATACACCATTGTTTTCTGATTTATTGGATATAGTTTTTAAATATAGGTTGATCAAGAACAATAAATTATCAAGAATATGATATATTTATACTAAGATGTAAAAATTATTTATGAATATGCTACTCCATTATATCATTTATATTTTTATTTTGATATAAAATTATTTATATATATTCCATAATAAAATATAATATAATTTGTATCAATCAATATAAAAAATATAAATTTTATTAATAACAAATGATGTAACAGAAAATATTTTTTCATTGATCTGAAAATAGAGAGATGTAAACAATTTATTAAGGAAAATCGTATTTATAATATAAAAATGTGTGATTTTTTCCATTAAGAATTTTGTGAAGTTATCTAAATATGATTATAAATTTGAAATTAACATTTCAGATTAATTTTGATATTTTTTTAATGTTCTAAAAAAATTACTATATAATATATCCTTTTAAATTTTGAGAACAATTTCTTAACTACAAATTGAAATATTTTTATAAAAATACATACCATAGGAGACTCTCACCAACTAGTTCAACTAATTTAAACTCAAAAGGGTTTATCAGTTCCATAAAATTATGTTAATATAAATCTACATAATCCTATTTAATTTGTTATTAATGTAAGGATCATTATTTAATTTTCATTTCAAGTTTTCCTATTTACTAGATTAAATGTTATATTTTTATATTTTCATGATTAACGTGGAGTGGTTTAAAAAATTACATTAAATTATTATTTTTAGAAGATAGATATATATATATATATAAATGTATTGGTAGAATACATGTTAGAGGACTCACCTGGGAGAATTTTCGTATCATCAAATACAAGGAGCTCGATATTGTTGGTGGATATATATAATTGACTACACATTTTATTAAAAATAATTGGTAATTTAAAATATGTATTATTATCTTCTACAAGATTTAAATTCATTAAATAGTAATTCTATTTTTTATAAAACTATTAAATTTTTCAACTAACTTATAGATTGAAAATATTTTTTTGTAATGTCATTATATATTTTGTAATACAACTAATATAATTATGGCTTATTTATAAATAATCATAACATTATAAATAAAATTACACGTTATTGTTATTTGTGTTACCATATATGATTTGAGCATATTTGAAAACTTATTACGTAAAAGGGATTGAATGAATTTGAAAAAAGTTTTATAAAGGATAGTAAACACATCTTTTTGTGTAGGGTTAAAAAGTAAGGAAATTTTTTTTTATCAATGTGGGATTTAATTTTTTTAAATATGATCAAAAAATCGATACAGGGTTTTATATCTAGGTAGAAACCTACATTTTTAATACTAAGAATTGAAATCAACTATATTAATGTTCTTTCACATTTAGAGTTTCATGATAAAAATTATAGTCATAATCATTCTATTGATGAGTGGATAATTATATAATATATTTCTATATTTTTATGTATTTTAAGTGATATTACTATGTCACATTACAGATAAAATAATGTTACAACCCATCTATATTTCACATTATTTTGAATAGATTATTAAAATTAAATTGTATAAAATGATAATTTTCATCAATTTTTTGAGTGTTAAATCAATATTGATGCTTTCCTTGTGTATAAAATGTTGGATATTTTTAATCGATATTTTTTTATGTCATCTTTTAATAACCAATAAAAATTATGTCATACATATTTTTTAGAAGAACCTATATAGGAATTTTTTCTAAAATTATATCTAATTATTATATGAAGAATATCATATTAATTAAATGATTTCTAAAATTATGCATAAAATTCCTCTTATTTTAGATATTTAATTTCTCAAAAAAATATAATTAATTGTCTATTCGATAACACGTTTTAGTCAAATAATGGTAAAACTATTCAGTAAATATCAATAAAAAATAAATATAATTAAAAGATTTATTTTGTTTTAAATTTCAAAAAGTTCAATTTAATTAACATAATAATAATAATAATTCTCCACATACGAATTTCAATAAGATATTTAAACAAAATATCCATAACTATAAATCTATTTCAATGGGTACAAAGATCATTAAAATGAATCGAAAGACACATAAATTTTAGTATCTAGTACACTATTGTATTTATTGAGGCACGTTAAAAATTCCAATAACCACAATTTTGTTAGAGTAAACCACTAGATATAGATTATGAGTTAATGAACAATATAAATGAATATTTATACCTAAAATAGTATGTAATTTCATTAAAAAAATGTCAACGGTTATCTAATAAAAATAGATATTTGTAATTTTAGTGTGATTACGATCATTATATTGTTTTATATTAAATTATATGTTTAGAAAATAACATTTTCATTTAATATATTACTTTTTTGGAGTAAAATGTTTTATATAATTATTATAGTTCATTTGAAAGGTGATGGAGAAGAATTCATTAATGATTTCATAACTCGCTATAATAATAAATGTCATCTTCTTCATGTTATTGTAAAAATAAAATAATTTTCATTTTAATGATATTTCAATTTTAAAAAATAGAATTATTTTATATTTATAAACATAAAAAATATTTACATTGGTTTTTGAAACATATATTTTGATGTCAATTTTTAGTTTAATTTTGATTGTATACATTGTAAAAATTATTGGTGATCAGGTTTCTTTAGAATTTTATAATTATTCAAAATGGTCATATATTGTCTATTAAATTAATTAAGGTTTCTGAATTATAGTCTCTTTTATGATTTTTTCAACTCATTTATCATCCAATTTCTTTGACAATAAATTTCTCATTTACAGGATGACGTTTTTTATATTATGTGTACTTATTTGTGAATATGATAGTTGTTTCATTTTTTATGATTTGTTTTGGTTATTATTGGGTAGATATTGGCTTTTTCCTTAGTAGATATTGATATACGAATGTTTAATTCAGATTTTATGTAGTATTATTTTTATTTCTAAATTGGTTTTTTAAAAGAATTACACGTATAATAATTTCTAAAAATAATATATTGATGATAATTCTATACATTTTTTTGGTATCATATAAATTTTTAATTAATCAGGATAATTGATTTTGAATTATTCATATTTGAGTAATTTATATTAATGATTAATCAGATTATTTTGAAACATGTTTAATCAAATAATTCACTAAGATAGTATTGGATTTATTATGTGATTATATTTTTCTACACATATTCAGAATTGAAATTCTTAACCGCTCTGCGAATTGTTTCTTTAAGAATTTATAAATAGTTTTTTAAAATAAATATTACATTCCATTAGCGTCATCCATTTTTCATCCTATGCTCATCCTGGTTCTCAAAACTATTTTAACTACATTTGGTTCGTTGATTTAATTAATCTAATAAAAATAATATAAATTTAATCTAACTCATACTTATTTTTTAATGCATGAAATGTGTCTTTTAATCCCAATTATGTAATTTTTTTATTTTTCGTTTTTGATCATAATTTTTATTTAGTTTTGGACATTATTTTTAATCAAATATATATATATATTAATTTTTAATGGTTGTTTGTCACCATATAACTATATATGTTTTTTTATTTATATTTTTTTGTAATATATATATATATATTTCAATTTATTTATAATTGGATATATATATATACTTATTTATCTATGTAAATTATTAATAATATTGATTAATATGAATACTTTTATATATGCACACTCACACAAATATAGTGCTTATGTATATATATTATCTAGATAAAATTTTGATTTATCTTATATGTATATATATATATATCATGTTTATAACATACGTAAACATATCTTCCCTTTATATTTAAATTTATAGATAATACAAGAACTCTGACACAACTATATATACACACGTCATATTTTTGTTTATAACATTGTCCCCAAATGAACATATTTTATTTATATATAAAATCCAAAAAACATATAAACAGACATAGACACACACTATATATAACATGTCTATATATATATGAATTTTTTTGTTTTTTTATAAATTTTTCCTGAATTTATTATCTATATAACATTTTTATGTATGTACTACATAAATAAGAAAATCTCTTCTATTATTTTTAATTATATTAAATTATATATTGTAATTTATGACTGTTATATATAAATATATATATATATATACATGTTTTATGAATTTAAGACTGGAATAATTTTAATATAATCCAAAGATTAAATGATGTTGATCATATGAATATATACTGAGACGAATATTCAATATGGCTTATTTTCTTTTCAACAAACTATATGAATTACCCTTTATAAGTTATTTTTTCTTATCTATACTGTTTTTATTAAAATTGAATGGTCCAAGAATAATTGTAAGAACATTTGTACTGTTATAAAATTCATCATCATTATAAACTCTGGTGAAAACATTCTTATGGAGTAATGATACCTTTGATAGGGAATTGCAATACATTTTATGAAACATTATATATTGAAACAATTATAAATAATGATCTAGATCATAGTGTTGAAATGAATATTTTGGATGAAGATGAAATTAAAGATATTCTAAAATATTTTATGAAATGAAAAAATTTATAGTGATTACATTATTTTATGGTTTTATGAAATATACTATGATATTAGAAATATTATAACTATATTACCTAAAAATAAGAAACATATAGAGATACATTAATTTTATATGCATTTTTTCTCTAATGAGGGACTTCATTCATTATAAAAATTCTATTTAATTTTGAGCATATAATATTACTAGATGTTCTGTTGTTATGAGCTATTAAAAAATTCATGTAGTCACTAATGAATGCATATTATTTTTAAATTTTCAATATTCTTCAAAAAAATTCCTAAAATATAATGCATCTCGACACAAAAAAATAATGTTAAAAAATATGTATTGTACATTCTGTTATTTACTAGGTTTTTTTGTGAATTTAAATACATTTTGAAACATCATGTTTGTTGAACTGGAGCATAGATATATCATATAAGGATTCCATAATACAACACCATTAATATTATACTCAATGAATAGAAAATTAATATTGAGTATGTAAAATTTTGGAAGGAGTAAACAAAATAGTAATGCATTATATATAGATGTAATTAATCAATATAGATTACAAAGTTCCTCTAATATGTCATTGATAATTATATTTGATGATTATAATTAACAATTGTGGTTATATATGTTGTAAAAAAATCTTCAATAATTTTATGGATAAAAATATATCATTATTTATATTAAAATTTATTTTTTCATTTATTAATTATTAGATATAATTATGGGATATAGTTTTTGTTGTATTTGATGATAATAAAAATGAAATTTTTTTGAAAAAAACCCTATATAGTTTAAAATAAAAAATTACATATATACTTATAGTAATTTATGTGTTTTAATATTAAAGAAAGATTGATATTTTTTATGAGAGATGAGGGTACATAGTTTCTTACACTCAAAAATCGTATATTTACTACTTTCTAGGGATATATATGATAAATAAATCAAATACATCAATATTTACCATGCATTGTGGAATTTTACAAGAACTCATAAGAATATTTACCTCTTTCTATGTTATATAGGGAAAAAATATTCTGATAAGAAAAATTATTTCATCAAATCCTTACAGAAAACATCCTTAAAAATGTAATGGTGGGTTACGACTTTGATCATACATTTAATACAACCTTACTGAACAATTTAATTATGCTAAAATAGTTTCGATGTCATGTATATTGTGTAAAATGTATATTGAAATATAATTATCTTCCTACTAAATAAGGTAATACCAATGATGATATCTTAACAATCTCATGCATTATTTAAATGTCAATCCACTTTTCCGTTGAATATTTCACTCCCCTATTCAAATCATGGCCTCACAGCCATCCTATTTTAATTTTTTCTAACTAATGATACATTTATTTCTTTCGTTGAATATTTTTCAGATATATTTTGTTTCTTTTCTAATACTTGAGAATCGATTATGGTACATAATCATCTATTTTTAATGAAAAATCGAAATAATGAAAATATATTTAATAGATGATGTTATAAATTCCTAATAAATTTTTTAATAAATTTACATTCATGAAATTAACTACACATTTGAATTCACCCTAAAAAAATTTCATCTGAATAATTTTATATAATTTTTCAAAATAGTAAATATTTGGGTGAATAGATTACAATATAGGTTTTATAAAAAAACTATTACTTTTACAGCACTATAATTAAATGTGATTAACATGAAATTTTATGAGATATTTTTTTTGAGAAAAATATATATACATATATATAAATATAAATCATATAAAAATGTAATTTTGGACTTATAAATATATTCATAGCATTTTAGAATTCTAAGAAACATATTAAATTAAATGTAAACAATTTTCTTCTCCATTATAAAAAGTATTTAAATGTTTCCTTTTAGTTGCGAGTTATTTCTAAATAATCACACATCTAATTTTATTTAAAATAATCCAAATAATTCCATTTGTAATAAAAAAATATACATTTTAAAAAAAATGCATTTAATGATTATGGTTTCTATTATTCAAACATTTTTAATTACATTTTGAAAACATAAATCAAAACAACATCTTACCAAAATAGAATATTAAATTTTTTAATATCATACCTATATTGGGAATTATCATAATTAATTGTAGGTAATAATTCCAACATAATTTGTTATCAAAATAAACAGTAACTATGGAAAATATTTATCACAATATTAAAGGTTATAAAAATGAAAAAGGCATTACATAACAGTATAATGGTTTATTATAATACAAAACACATCCTCAATCCTAATTATTTGAATTTATTTGTAACATAATCCAAGAATATACAATAGTATTATAATTTTTATCCAGTTGACTTGAGTATCAAATATATTTTACAATAATTTTTCATGTATTTACAGGTATCCTCCAAACCCCTATTAAAAAAGTGGTCCCCTTATACTCTTTTCTATTCACTACAGGATCCATTTATATCAACCAATACCTACCCAAAAACCTTAAAGGACCCTCCATAATTCATATAGGTCTTGGTATCATCTAAAGACAACGCCAAAAAGGATTAAGTATTATGAAAAAGAACACTAAAAATTGGTATATGTTTTTGACATGATTTTTGATAATATGTTATTCATAAACCTCCCCCAAATCCCCAAACCTCATTTTCACATGATTAATTTATTATATTTAAATTATTTATATGGTCTTATATAAATTATTAATCCATTTTCAATATAATTTCCTACATACAAAAAATAAATAGTGCTCAAGGTTTTTTATAAGCTACCTCCATCCATATTGTGTTGTGATTTATTTTTCATTACAACATTATATAGATTCTTAAAGAGAAGAAATTAATGAGTATATATGATATTTATTAGTTACTTAATATTCTATAAATATGATATATCATTAAACATATTTTCATTTTAGGAATTGAAAAATGATAATTTTGATAATGTATACACATATACTACCACCCTCTTATAGTTATGTGTTTCGTTTTCCTATTACAACGATGAATGGGTTATTAGAAAAAATTTGTATATTAAATAAAATTTATAATAATTATCTTATAAAAATTCAGGATATGATGTCACTATCTCATTATAGCATTACCCATAAAAAATATATTGATGGTGTTTTGGATAAACTAATCAAATGACTTTTGTCATATCAATGAGAGAAATAACTATTCAATTATAGGATTCAAAATGATTATAAAAATACCTGAAATGGAATATATGGAATAAATGTTTCTTAAAAATTTATAATAAATTTTAATTGACAATATTGGTTGATCAAACATGTCTAACTAATAAGAAATCCATGGTAAGGGATTCAAGTTACAATCTGAGTTTATTTCAAGATTTTATATGATCATATTTCCATATAAAATATTATATTATCTTAATATATTAAACCAAATATATTTTATTCTCTTGTTGGTATGTTTTTGGTTTACATGTTTATTTTTAATTTATTCTCTCTTTATCATGAATTTTCAAGTGATTTACATATATGGTAATGTAATTTAATAATCATATTTTAATGATTTAATTAGAACTCATTTATTTCCATGAAAATGTTATTTTAATGTCTTCGTGATTGTTATTATATTTGATTCAATATTTTTTAAATGTTTCTTTTTGAATGTTTTAGACTTTATCTAAGAATATAAATATTAATATTGTAAAACAAATTTACTTCATTATAATATTTTATATTAGATCCTTGTTTTAATATTCTCCAGACATATATTATATCCTATAGTCATAACTATATTTACATTAAACCATAAATTGCATTTTCTATGGTTTTTTTCAATAAAAATATATTTAAAGATATTATTTGTGATTTATTTAAAATGATAACAAATTAAAAGGATCTTATTTTCTTAATAGAATTAAATAAATTTAATAAGTCATTTATAACATCATCTGTAAATCAAGATATAATAAAACTAATTAATTTTTTTCATCTATATTTATTAATATTTTTGGGTGTATTTTTTTTACTAAAATCCATCATCTCTAATAATTTTCTAGTCATCTTTCATCTTTTGTTGTGTTATGATTTTGTGGTCACTAACATTCTATTAATTACATTTATTATAACCTATGAAAAATTCATTGGATATTTTTTACTCCATGTCCATATTTAATGTATAATTTATTTATATAGAATCATTTCCACCACTATTATGTTTACTTTATTGTATACCATTTTTATATTTTGATATTAATTGATGGCTGTTTATTAATAATTTTATTTCATTGACTAGGAAAATATTATAAATTAATTTTTTAATATGGATACATATTGATTTAAAAGGAATTTATAGAATGGATATACAGATAAACAATTGGCTGAGAAAGTTATGATTTGGACTTTATGTAGATATATAGACTAGGGATTGACATGATCCATAAGAAAAAAAAAATAATTATATATTGGTCTGGTGTCTCATATACACTTAGCATTTGATTAATAATGTCTTTGTCATGGTCATGATGGTATGACACATGATATCAGATTTGATTCCCTAATGATAATAGTATTAATGTACTGAATTATGCATTTTCATTTTTGGGAATTAATTTTATATTATCAATATGATAGTTATGTTGATTTTAGTAATGGGAGATCCTTAAACTCATGTTGTTTATTGAATGGAATATGTTTTGATTATCCACTCAACCATATTTATAATTCCATATTAACATATTGTATATTCTTTTTTACATAACCCTTACTAAGAATATAATATAATAAAAACTTATTAATATTTCATTCCATTGGATATCAATAAATAATATTTTTTTATTTCAATATTGCAATAATGTATCTTATTTTTTTGTTTTATATTTGTAGTAAAATATTAGAATCATGTTTGGGTCTTCTATTTTAATATATTTTATCTAGTTAGTTATGAAGGATTTTCCCCCTTCATCTTGTACTGATGCACTAACATAAACATCATCATTGGGTTTCTGGAAAGGGGGGCATTATAGTTGATATTAAAGGATGTTTTGTATTAAATTATAGAAATATATTATAAATTATCATGGGCGACATGGGAATTATGGTAGTCCCTTAGGGTACATAAAATTATTTTCCTTCATAAGGATTTCTATTTTATAGATTATAATATATGATGATTAAGATACTTGTAAAGACCCTAAATTTCTATGTAATTTTGATTAATTAAAAGGTAATTTTATGAGTCCGTGGAAGTTGACGACAAGTGATTCCGATGCTCGGTGAGCCTGGAATGAATTTTTGAACATGTATTCAGGTATGTTTAGTAAATGTGTGAGTGAGTTTTTGTAGCTTCTGAACTGTTTCTCAGAATTGAAATATGAGGGCATCTTTGAACTCATAGAGCCAATATTCACATAAGGAGACCTTCACCTCGACCAGAGTAGGTCTGGGGTGAATGATATAATTTGGTTTTTTTCATGGAAATTGAAATGAAATAACATAAACTTTTATTTTATTTTTCATTTTTTTTGAAACCTCCCATCTGAAGGCTATAGAGGTGGTGACCAGAAGGGGTTAAACCCTCCCAAAATTAATGCTCGTTAGTAGGGAAAACCTGAGCTAGTAAAACCCCCAATTAAAAGCATGGCGGTGGGGACCACCCGATTCCCTCATTATGGGAGAATAATCTCTCTACTCCTTACTTTAATTATTACAACACTCCATTAATTAATTATCCCAAATCACATAATATTAATTAATCCAACCTATTTTGTGCCAATATTCAATTAAAAAATATATTTTATTATCTAGGATACTTATAATTTTGGTGGAATTGGGAGAGGAGAACCTTTAGGAGGATTACACTTTCCAACAAAGAACGTCGACCCATGACTTCGACTTCTTCCTCGGAACATCCTCCAATGGTGGAAATTTTCTACAAAAAAGAACCACCTCCACCGAAGAGTGTTTTTTTGATGAAAGAGATCAGATCGGAGGCGTGTGGTAGGCGTGATGAACATCGACATATATAAATTCTTTCACGGTCCAACATTAATGAACCATTGAGTTAGGGTTGTTGTTTGAATTTATTACCCTTTCCTATTCTTGACAATTCATCGTAAATCAAGAATAGATTATTTATGCTTGTTACCTCACTAACATAGTGGGTGTAATCCAAAAAAACATGGCCCATCCTCTCTATAATTATAATGATAAATTTTTTTCTTTTTTACAATGGAGGGGGATGAAAACCATCCTTGGTGGAGCATAAGAACGGTGCCCAGCACCACCTCCGGCCGCGACGAAGGCAATAAACGGAGGGTGGCCCGTCAAGCTGGCCGCCAGCAAAGTTTCGACATGCGTCTGTGCTGCACAACCAGCCGTGGCGGACCATGGCCTCACCTCCCCTTTTCCTTGCTACCTGTGGCCAACGATGTCCCACTGCCTCGCTGCCCCGCCTCGCGGCCTCGTCACTTGTGGCCACCACCACCCCAAAGCCTCGCCGCACTGCCCCATGACCTTCTGTGCCGCCTCACGTAACTCTGTGGACCTCCTCGGCCTCACGGACTAACCGAAATTCCTAGGCCAAGTCACCCAACATGGGTCGGGCTAGATCAACCAAAATCACGTCGGCCCAGGACAGGTCAGGCGGGGTCGATCCGACCAGGTCAGACCGGACTCGAACCCATTGTGACCCATTATGCTCTTTTGACCATAACTTTAGCACTGCATGTTAGATTGACAAACCATTTACTGCACCGAAATGCATATAGAGATACATTACCTTGGTATAAACCACTATAGTTTTGGATAAATTTGGGAAATGGTCGGTTTGGATCGAGCACAAATCAATACAGGCCCTCGTGACTAAAAGGCAAATAACGTGCAGACTGGGTGTCAGATTGACAAATGATCTATTGTGTTGAGACCCCTATGACATGCCGGTCCTTTTGGATACTTCTTCATTGGACTTCATGGTAGTTGTAGTATTGACCAATGGCTTGAGAATCGGACCCTCCTGGAGACGAACAAGCCTAGTGCGGTAACCCAGTAGCTAGTTATGATGTGAAGAATGAAGAGAGATCATGTGTAGGTCAGAATAGAATGATCCTCTATGGGTACGTACCAATCGATCCTACGTGGGTTAGCACTGAGCGATCATGTGTGGGTCGGCACCTACAGATCCTCAGTGGGTTAGCACCGAGCGATATTTTGTGGGTCAGCACCGAGCAATCCTGTGTGGGTCAGCACTTATGGATCCTTCGTGGGTGTTCTTCTTAACAAACTAAGATGAATTAGTAGTTATATATAATCATCTCTACTACCGTACATATGATATACCTGGGGTGATATGAGATTTTAACAACGTGGTACTTTCCTTTGTGGTAATACCTTTATAGTATACTTCTGTATGGCATACCTGTGTGGTACTTACATTTGTGGTATTCCATCCTTTATGGAAAATTTGAGCTTTTGGATTTGAGTTGGACTATATGTCTTACTCAAGATTGAGATGGGTATACTTCATAACTGAGGTATATGTATGGGAATATTCCTATGTTGGTTTTTCAGTTGATTTCATGCTTTGTGGTCTATCCTTTGTGTATTTTATGAGACCTTGAGTGTCTTGGGGTCCCTGTGGAGTATCGTTGTACTCACTACTGCACTGGCTATGCCCAAACCTTTTTTTGTTCGGTAAAAATGAAGGATAATGCTTATCGAGGTAGTGGGTACCAGCACTAGATGGGGCCTGGAGGTGGAGAATATGGCGTGTTGTTACACAGAGGAGACGGGCGGACGTGGAGTGATGAGCAGGCGATTTTTACCTACCCTTCAAGTATGAACCTTGGAGGATGACCCAATAAATGCCATTATTTGTAATGCCCCAACCCCAGTTACCCAGAGTCGGTTCATTATTACATAACATTGGCATGATCACAAGAATGATCAAGTCTCGAAAGACCGATTAGTTTAGTAGCCTTGGAAACACTAGATACATTCATAAAGTTTTACATTACATCATAAAAAAACATCTTGTCTTCAAATCCCCTCATACTATCCCTCCATGCCATTCATAAATTATTTCTTCATAATCCTAGGAAAAAAATAACATTGAAAGGGGTGATCTCGGATGCTCAATAAGGATAACGTTATAGCAGAAGATTTCATAGATAAGCATAAACACTAAAGGCAATTTATAACTAAAACCAAACCCTTTTAAAATTGTACTTCAACATAAAATGGCAATGATAAAATGAAATAATGCCATTTACTTACTCACATGAATATTCTACTAGTCAAATGATCACATGAAATATCAATAACAACTTTCATTATGATGGAATGCATAATGCAAGACTATCATAACAACATATCCAAGGCCTCGTGCCAAGACTACAAATAATATTTTGTCAAGGCCTTGTGCCCAGACACTAGATTGTCTCATGAGACCTACAGATGCATCGAGGAGCTATAGCAGGCTTCAGCAATCACATACTAAGTCCAATTCATTCCTAATATGAACATGTTTAAACATATCATAAACATTCATATTAAAAATAGCATACGAAATGTCAATACATTAACCACAAACCATGAATTTTATAAAAGTAGCACATCCATTTTCAAACATAACTCATTCGATACAATATTGAAGATTTTATTGTATCATATTAACCTTAATCGATAATAATGAATGATATTGACATATATGAAAATAACCATCAAAACCATTTGAGATAAATATGCCCCTTTTCATGAAAACATTTAAAAGTCACACTATTTGTTAAGAAGCAGTTTAAAAATAGATTTTTGAATCAAAGTGTCCCATACCACTTTGAAACTTTTAAAAGGAGTTTTAATTTGAAAACTATAATGTCCATATAAATAAATCCTTAAAACCATTTTTTAAAATATGGACATTAATGACCAAGATTTAGAAGAATAAGTATTTAAAACATTTAAAAATGGTATTTTAGTTAGAGTTTCTAACCAAAAGAGAGACACTTGAATACAAATAATTGAGGTAATAAATACATTTTAATATCATGATAATAAAGGGATTCACGATATACTATGTCAATGTACATTATATACACCACATAAAAGTCATTTGGTGTATAACAACAAAGTCTCAATGGAATGTAAATTGAGATAAAGTCTCTCATAAAGGTTGTATCCTTAGGTTAAGGATAAATCAACGACATAGTTATGTGTGAAAAATATAAATACACTAAATATGATTGGATATTCAGTTTATAACAATAAAAGGACATTCACACATAATCTTGTAAAAAACACCAATGAATTGGATGTTTAACTCAACAAATGGAGAATGAGTTAAAATTACTCTTATCAAATTCATATCGATGTCTTGAGAAATTATCAATGGTGTGATTATGTGTATCAAAAGTATATCCACATAAAAGGGGAGTGGAAATTATGACATAATAAAATGAATAGTGATTCCACACATAATCTTGGAGAAAAATAATAAATGAAGTTTGCGTACAGCCGAATAAATGGAAATTGTATTTTCAAATTCCTTTATCGATTTGGTAAATTATGAAACATGCACCCATGAAATAAGGATAATACAATGATGATGTATATATCCATAAATTAAATTATATTACACAATGAATACAATCATGGGCAGTACACACACCACATGCAATAAATAAGTGGTGAACAATTTAAATCTCACGGAATTAAAAGTGAGATAGGAAACCCCTTACTTTGTACTTTTTCCTTGGTCTACAGTAGGTTAACCTCTTGAATAATGGTGAAATAATTTTTATTTAAATATAAAAGAATCATATGCATTAATATTATATCATATATGATCTTTTAGCATTTATTTTTTAATAATATTTTAGAATTATCGTCATTTCGGGTGTTAACGGCTTCATTTTACATTATAATTTTTGTTATGTGAGCCATATTTGTTATTAATGGGATGTATATTATTCATATACAAAATTATATGCAGTCCTTAAACATTATTTTTAATCATCAAATGAGAATTATACTTGTATGGATACGATAGGGAATGAATCTCATCGCGTTCGTGGAGACGGTAGTCCGTACGTACGCACGAGCGACAATAACATTCATTTAATAATAAAATAATATATAATTGGATGGTATATCATATATAAAGAATAATTATTATGTTATATTTATTATTTACATGAATTACACATCATTATTATACTCATCCAAATAATAATTTATTGAATAATAATTACACCACGACGTGGAGACGGTAAGCCGTACGTACGCACGTATGGTGACATGTTACTCAAAGGGTGTATAGAATACTGAATATGGTTGTCCATATTTATAATAATATTATGGTATATAGGAGATACTGGATTTATTTTTTTATAATGGTAATAACAAAGAAAGAAGACGTGGAAGAATAATGGTACTTGAAAAATGGTGGTGAAATCATTACCTCATCTTCGGGTTCTACCTTTTGATTTGATCAAAAGGGATCCTTAGTTTGGATTTCCGATCAAACTAAGGCCTCTAGGATTTAGTGAGGGAAGTTGAGAGAGTATTTGGTCAGGTTTTTTCCAATCCATAAGGCTTTGAAGGTGTCAAGTAATGAGAAAGAGGAATTCCCTTTTATAAGAGGGGTGAGGGGCACCTTTGGGAAAGATAGAAATATTAATTTATAATAAATTAATATTCGGTTTCTAATGGCTCCAGAGTTGATTATTTAAATTTTAAGGTGGGGAGGGGTCTAATACCACTCAACCAATATAATTTAGATAGTTTTGGGTCATTATATTAACCTTATCTTTATGTATTAACTCTTAGTTAATTAGTTTCACTTTTACAATGTCTCTTTGTATTTTTATATTATATGGTTAATAAACATACCATATACATCTAAGTGACCCCCAAGTGGTCCATTAATGATATAACTATCATTATATAAGTATCTTGGCGGATAATTAGATTTTTAAAATTTTAATATCAATTAATAATATAATATTTCTTTAAAAATCTCTTTTATGTCAATTTTGACACTATTCAATAGTTGATTTTTGTGAAAATCATAACAGAATTATTACTTCGAAAAAAAGGCACTTAAATCAATACTAATATGTCATATTATCCTATAAAATTAGTTAAATTCAGTAAAAGTCTTAAATTATATTTATTTGGGTATTTATAATATCAATTATTTTAATTTTTCACTATTATGGTAATTACTGCATCATCATTGCGTCATAAATAAATTAAATTATTTAATGTCTAAAAATTATAAATAAAATTTAAATGTAGGAAATCTTATTAGATTTATAATGAATATTTACAATCGAATTGATTTTATGTATAACCCTATATTAAAATGTTTTAGTAAATAAACATTGATTTTAACTCTTTTAACTCTTCTTTGAATTAAAAAATAATAATTTTCCTAATATTATCCAAGTGGACCTAAATGATAATACATTATTCCTAAGGTTGTTTTTGGCGTAGATACACTTGTCCAATAGAATTAGGACATTTTTATGGTAATATTAATATCATTTTTACCCTTAATTACCCTATTTACTTTTAATAGTGGTAAATAAAAGTAAAAAGCTACTATTCAACAAAAATTATTTTCATCACATTGAACCACATTTTACTTCTTGATATTAACCGTGTCTATCCGATTTTCGAAATTCCATTCACAAAAGTGGTAAAATTAAGTTTTATGAGAAATTCAGTTTTTTAACTACCACTTTGTAGTTTCACTATTCATCAAAAATTGAAGTTTTTCAGAACAATGCAAAAATTTCACCTTATTCTATACATGATATTCCGAATTCAAAAATGATTTCTCTTTTAAAAAATCACAAACTTATAAGTTGCATTAATTAATTTTATAATTAATTACCATCGTCACAACAAACAGCGAGTTTTTAAGAAACAACATATATCAAAAGATTGACAATTGTTTAGGTCCAATTTCAAAGTGAAATTAATTCTAATGAACAACATTGGATAAAATGGTAAAAATATATTCTAATTATACATTAAAACCACTCAATAATATAATTTATCACTATAAATTATTTTGATTTAAAAATTTGTTTTTAATTAAAATTTAGTAATTTTCACTATTCATCAAAATATAAGTTTTATCCGAAAAGTTCTAAAATTTCACCCTAAGAAAAAATTCACCATTCTGAATCCAAAAATGAAGTCCATTTTGAGATATAGAATTTATAAAATATCAAAAAGTAGGTATTACTATTCATAACAGCTATTTTGATTGGTTGTGGTGTGTTAGAATCTCGAAGTTGCGTACAATAAACGCCATTGCATTATTCAAAGGGAACGTACCATGGAAGCTTGGGGTGTTACATTCTCCGCTCCTTAAAAAAATTGCGTCCTCACATTTTTTTTTAAAAAATGGTCTTGAGAATATAATGGTAAGTCCCACATTGGAAAGAGAGTCAATAAGACTATCACTTTAAAAGGAAGGAAGAGAGGTATAAAGGTCACCCAAGATAACCCATACTAGGATTCCACGTAAGAAAACATGGATATGGATGATAAAATAAGTGATCATTTCTGATGGAGAGGGATAGAAAAAATGATCAGAAGAAAGTTAACAGTAAGAAAATCACAAACTTGTGTTGGGACAAACGGTCCATAGTCTCCCAGTAGGAAAATTAAATGGACAACATTTTTTTTGTTTTAAGTTACATTACATAAGGAGGAGGAATTCATTTATGATATTGTCTAAGAACAAAAAGAGATATACTAACTTTTTAAGTAGAGTTTCATTCTTTTATAACTTTTTACCACTAACTCATTTATTTTGAACAATGAGTATTCAAGAAGGCTTGGACACAATGGAAGAGCTAGAATAAACTTCTATATAAATACATGATCCACGTAGGATAAACTATATATTTAACTTGTCTTTAGAGATTAATCAAAACCAAAATGGTTAGTATAATATCTGATGATCCCCCAAATGTATATTCCATTAGAGAAAAAAAATACTAATCTTAATTTCTAAAATTAAACTTACAATACCCCAAAGTTAAATAAATACCATTAAATAATAAATTGTCCTCAAAATCCATCAATATAATCCAAACTAATATTAAAACCCAAAACTTATAAGAATGTATTCTTCCATGTTAAATTGTATCTCCAAATGACATCATCTACTCTTAATGTCACATAATTTAATGTATGTAACCTAATCATTTCCATATACAACCCAAATCACTATAAATCCATAATAAAAACATAGATAAAAATCCACCATTACTCTACAAATAAAATCCCATACTATTCTATTTTCCTTGGGCATATAGTGTTCCCAAAAAATTGAACATCTTCCAAAATAACATTTATCACTTAATCACCAAATCATTTTCCTATACTAAGGGTATTTATTATATAAGACATAAGAACCCAAATCAATATATTATTGATCAATAAAATCATTTAACTAAAAATAATAGTCACAATAACCAGGGACTTCACGTAGTCCATTGGTAGGCAATAAATCCCAATCGCACATTGGTTGTGGGTTCGATTCCCACAGCTTTGTTTGACGCGACAGGTTGTCACACGGTCTACGTGTTGTACTTTTTTAAAAACTATATTTTATAATAGTACCAAAATGAGATAAATCCCTCAAAATACCATAACATAATTTAACAACAAATGTTATTTCATACCATTAATTTTCATCCCAAATTATAATAACTTATAATTCTCTCAAACCCCAATTATCATATAAAACCAAATGGTTATTTATTCCTATATCTACAAGATAAGAGATAATTCTTCCTCAAATATCATTCTCACATGGCAAACTGCGGGGTTACAAATACAAGAGAAAATTATTCCAAAGTAAACTCATCAACAAGGAGAACTAATATTTTTAAACATTTCTCCAACCATTTATTTCCACATAGCTTCTTCTTTGACCAAGAAAATATCCTATAGAATAGGGCATTCACTCTGGTAATGGCCAAGTCCCCAATATTTATGGAAAATGTCTATAAATGGACTCTTGGGGGAATTTTTATCTTCTTCTATAGTACTCTTCATTTTCCTTGGGCAATTATTCACATTATGTCCTTCCTTCCGACACGTAAAGCATTTCTTGGTCCCATTGAGACACTTTATCAGGTGTCTCCTACCACATTTCATTTATGATGGAAATTGAGGGTTCTTTTCTCCCTTGTCTCCATTGCTGGAGCTCTTATCATTCATTACCTTTCTCTTCCTTATTGAGTCTGGGAGTTGGTTAATATATATGTTGTTGATCATATTTTTGGAAAACTTATTTGACAAAAAGACGATATCTTTTACTCCTATCAACATTCCATTTTGTTTCTCATTTCCACCACCGTTCCCACCTTTTACATCATTCTCAAAGTCACTATGTCTTCCTTGGAATCCATCCATTGACTAAAACTATAAAGCATTGTGTGAGAAACAGTAGTCGTAAAATAATTTAGAGATTAACATGTCACCATATTCTCAATTTGAAACATATTAGGATTAACCAAGTTCATTTAATCTCATCTTATATATATAATACATCAAATTTGTTTGTAATGAAAATGTAAATTATCCTAAGCATATCCCCCAGGAGTGTCGTAATCAAGAGTGCAGCAAGGCCCGTTATCGTGCACCAATTCCCATTCGAGTCTAGCTCAAAGCGGTGTTTTTGGGTTTTACCCCTAGGTACGTCTGTGCTAGAGCCGCCTCTACTTGCTCGTATCCAGACTGGGATGTATTGCTCAGAAAACTCACAAAACCCCTACAATACCAAAATCATAGGATGTTGTTCTATACTAATCCTCAATGTCCATCTTAGTTCTATATGCTCTAATCAGAGTTTATCTAAATCTAGCTTCCAAGGTTTGTACTAAACTTTCTCTTATACCAACTGTAACACCCGGACCCCAATTACCCAGAGTCGGTGCATTATTATATAACATTGGCATGATCACAAGAAAGATCATGTCTTGAAAGACCGATTAGTTTAGTAGATTTGGAAACACTAGATATATTAATAAATTTTTACATTACATCATAAAAAAACATCTTGTATTCATATCCCCTTATTCTATACCTACAGGTCATTCATAAATTATTTCTTCATAATCCTAGGAAAAATAAAACATTGAAAGGGGTGAGCTCAGATTCTAAATAAGGATAACATTATAGCATATGCTTTCATAGATAAACATAAACACTAAAGGCAATTTATAACTAAAACAGAGGCCTTTTAAAGTTGAAATTCAGCATAAAATGGAAAAGATAAAATGAAATAATTCCATTTACTTACTCACATGGATATTATACTAGTCGAATGATCACATAAAATATCAATAATCACTTTCATAATTATGGAATGCATAATACCATACTATCATAACCACATAGCCAAGGTCTCGTGCCAAGACTACAAATAATATTTTGTCGAGGCCTTGTCCCAAGACACTAGTTTGTCTCATGAGACCTACCAATGCATCGAAGAGCTATAACGGGATCCACCCATCAGTTACTAAGCCCAATGCATTCCTCATATGAACATGTTTAAACATAACATAAATATTCATATAAAAACTAGCATAAGAAATGTCATACTTTAACCACAAACCATGAATGGTATAAAAATAGCACATCCACAGTCAAACATAACTCATTCGATACAATATAGAATTTTGTATTGTATCATATTAACCTCAATCGATAATAATGAATGATATTGACAAAGATGAATATAACCATCAAAACTATTTGAGGGAAATATCCCCATTTTCTTGAAAAAAATTTAAAAGTCACACTATTTGTCAAGAGGCAGTTTAAAAATATATTTCTGAATCAAAGTGTCCCATACCACTTTGAAACTTTTAAAATGAGTTTTAATTTAAAAACATTATTGTCCATATAAAAAATCCTTATAACAATTTTTTAAAACATGGACATTAAGGAGCAAGATTTATAAGAATAAGTCTTTAAAACATTTAAAAATGGTATTTTAGTTAGAGTATCTAACCAAAAGAGAGACACTTGAATAAACATAATTGTGTTAATAAAAACATTTTAATATCATGATAATATAGGGATTCATGATATACTATGTCAAAGTACATTATATACACCACATAAAAGTGATTTGGTCTATAACAACAAAGAAGTATCAATGGAATGTAAATTGAGATGAAATCTCTCATAAAGGTTGTATCCTTAGGTTAAGGATAAATCAACAACATAGTTATGTGTGTCAAATATAAATACACTAAATATGATTGGTTATTCATTGTATAAAAATAAAAGTACATTCACACATAATCTTGTAAAAACAACACCAATTAATTGGATGTTTAAATCAACTAATAGAGAATGAGTTAAAATTACTCTTATCAAATTCATATTGATGACTTGAGAAATTATCAATGGACTGACTATGTGTATCAAAATTATATCCACAGAAAATGGGAGAGGAAATTATGACATAAATAAATGAATAGTGATTCCACACATAATCTTGGAGTAATATAATCAATGAAGTTTTCGTAAAGCCGAATAAATGGAAATTGAAATTTCAAATTCCCTTATCGATTTGGAAACATATGAAACATGAAACCATGAAAGAATGGTAATACAATGATGATGTAAATATAAATAAATTAAAGTATATTACACAATGAATACAATCATGGGAAGTACACACACCACATTTAATAAATAAGTGGTGAACAATGAAAATCTCACAGAATTAAAAGTGAGATAAGAAACCCCTTACTTTATACATTTTCCTTGGTCGACGGGAGGTTAACCTCCTGTATAATGGTGAAATAATTTTTATTTAATTATACAATAATTATATGCATTAATATGATATCATATATGATCTTTTAACATTTATTTGTTAATAATATCTTAGAATTATCGTCATTTCGGGTGTTAACGGCTTCATTTTACTTTATATTCTTTGTTATGTGAGCCATATTTTTTATTAATGGGATGTATATTATTCATATAAAGAATTATATCCAGTCCTTAAACATTATTTTTAATCATCAAATGAGAATTATACTTGAATGGATACGATAGAGAATGAATCTCATCGCGTTCGTAGAGACGGTAGTCCGTACGTAGGCATGAGCGACAATATCATTCATTTGATATTAAAATAATATATAATTCGATGTTATATCATATATACAGAATAATTATTATGTTATATTTATTATTTACATGAATTACACATCATTATAATACTCATCCAAATAATAAGTTATTGAATAACAATTACACAACGACGTGGAGACGGTAAGCCGTACGTACGCACGTATGGTGACATGTTATTCAAATGGTCGATAGAATACTGAATATGGTTGTACTATATTTATAATAGTATTAAGGTATATATGAGATACTGGATTTATTATTTTATAATGGGAAGAACAAAGAAAGAAGAAGTGTAAGAAGAAAGGAACTGGAAAAAGGGGGGTCAAATCATTACCTCTTCTTTGGGTTCTTCCTTTTGATATGATCAAAAGGGATCCTTAGGTTTGATTTATGATAAAAAAAAGGCCTCTAGGTTGTAGTGAGGGACGTTTAGAGAGTATTTTGGTATGTTTTGGACGAAACAAAAGGCTTTGAAGGTGTGATGTAATGAGAAGTAGGAGTGCCCTTTTATTAGAGAGGTGAGGGGCACCTTTGGAAAAGCTAGAAATATTAATTTATAATAAATTTATATTCTGTTTCTAATGGCTCAAAGGATGATTATTTAATATTTAAGGTGGGTATGGGTCGAAAACCACTCAAAAAATATAATTTAGACATGTTTGGGTCGTTATATTATCCTTATCTTAATATATTAACTCTTAGTTAATTAGTTTCACTTTTACAGTCTCTTTGTATTTTTATATTATATGGTTAATAAAATTACCATATACATACAAGAGACCTTAAGTGGTACATTAATGATATACCTATCATGATATATGTATATTGTCTGAACCATAGCTTTTTAGAAATTTAATATCAATTAATAATATAATATTTTTTTTAAAAACTCTTTTATGTCAATTTTGACACTATTAAATAGTTGATTTTAGTGAAACTCATAACAGAATTATTACTTCAAAAAAAGTCACATAAATCAATCCTAATATGTCATATTATCCTATAAAATTATTTTAATTCATTAAAAGTCTTAAATTATATTTATTTGGGTATTTATAATATCACTTATTTTAATTTTTCTCTATTATTGTAATTACTACGTCAAAATTGTGTCATAAATAAATTAATTTATTTAATGTCTAAAAATTATATATAAAATATCATTATCTAGGTAATATTATTTTTTTTCTAATTAATATTTACAATCGAATTTATCTTATGTATAACCCTATATTAAAAATGTTTTAGTAAATAAACATTGATTTTAACTCTTTTAACTCTTCTTTGAATTAAATGATAATAAATGTTTTAATCTAATCCAAGTGGACCTAAATGATAATACTTTATTCCTAATGTGGTTTTTTGGTCGAGATAAATTTTTCCAATATAAATAAGACATGTGTTAGGGTAATATTAATATCATTTTAACCCTTAATTACCCTATTTACTTTTAACCGTGGTTAATAAAAGTAAAACGTTACTATTCACCAAAAATTATTTGCATCTCATTGAACCACATTTTACTTATTTATATTAACCGTGTCTCTTTGATTTTAGAAATTCTATTCACATATGCGGTAGAATTATTTTTTATGAAAAAATCAGTTTTTTTAACTACCACTTAGTAGTTTAACTATTCATCAAAAATTGATGTTTTTCAGAACAATGCCAAAATATCACCCTAAGCTATAATTGATATTCCGAATTACAAAATGATTCCTATTTTACAAAATTACAAACATATAATTTGCATTAATTAATTTTATAATTAATTTCCACTGTCACAACAAAGAGCGTGTTTTTAAGAAACAATATATATCAAAAGATTGACAATTGTTTAGGTCCAATTTCAATGGGAAATTAATTCTAATGAACACCATTGCATAAAATGGTATAAATATATTCTAATTATACTTTAAAACCACTCAATAATATACTTTATCCCTATAAAATTTTTTAATTTAAAAAATAGTTTTAAATTAAAATTTAGTAATTTTCACTATTCATCAAAATATAAGTGTTATCCGAAAAGTTCCAAAATTTCACCCTAGGATAAATTCGATATTCCGAATCCAAAAATGAAATCCATTTTGATTAATAGAATTTATAAAATTTCAAAAAATAGGTATTACTATTCATAACGGCTAGTTTGATTGGTTGTGGTGTGTTAGAATCTCGAAGTTGTGTACAATGCACGTCATTGCATTATTCAAAGGGAAACGTACCGTGGAAACATGGGGTGTTACATTCTCCCATCCTTCAAAAAATTGAGTACTCGACATTTTTTTAAAAAATTGGGCTTGAGAATAAATGGAAAGTCCCACATCGGAAAGAGAGTCAATAAAACCATCACTTTAAAAGAAAAGAAGAGAGGTGTAAAGGTCACCCAAGATAACCCATACTAGGATTCCATGTAAGAAAACATGGATATGGATGATAAACTAAGTGTTCAGTTATGATGGAGAGGGATAGAAAACATGATCAGGAAAAAGTTAACAATAAGAAAATCTCAAACTTGTGTTGGGACAAACGGTCTTTAGTATCTCAGTAGGAAAAGTAAACAGAAAACATTTTATTTAAGTTACATTACATAAGGATGAGGAATTAATTTATGATATTGACTAAGAACATAAATAGATATACTTACTTTTTATGTAGAGTTTCATTCTTTAATAAATTTTTACCACTAACTCGTTTTTTTAAACAATGAGTATTCAAGAAGACTTGGTCACAATGGAAGAGCTAGAATAAACGTCTATAGAAATACATGATCCACGTAGGATAAACTATATATTAAACATGTCGTTAGAGATTAATCAAAACCAAAATGGTTACTATAATATCTGATGATCAACCAAATTTATATTCCATAATTGAAAAAAATACTAATATTAATTTCAAAAATTAAACCAACAATACCGCAAAGTTAAATAAATACCATTCAATAATAAATTTTCCTTAAAATACTTCAATAAAATCCAAACTAATATTGAAGCCCAAAACTTATAAGAATGTAGTCTTCCATGTTAAATTATATCTCCAAATGACCTCATCTACTCTTAAAGTTACATACTTAAAAGTAATTAACCTAATCATTTCCATAAACAACCCAAATCACTATAAATCCATAATAAAAACATAGATAAAAATCCACCATTACTCTACAAATGAAATCCCATACTATTATATTTTCTATGGGCATATAGTGTTCCAAAAAAAGAGAAAATCTTCCAAAATATCATTAATCAATTAATCAACAAATCATTTTCCTATACTAAGGGTATTTATTTGATAAGACATAAGAACCCAAATCAACTTATTATTGATCAATAAAATTATTTACCTAAAAATAATAGTCACACTAATAAGGGACATCACGTAGTCTAGTGGTGGGCAATAAATCCCAATCACACGTTGGTTGTGGGTGAGATTCCCACAGGTTGGACCGACGCGACGGGTTGTCACACGGTCTACGTGTTTTCATTTTTCATAAAATACATTTTATAATATTACCAAAATGAGATAAATTTATCAAAATACCATAACATAATTTAACTACAAATTTTATATCATACCTTTCATTTCATTGTGATATCCTTGAGTCATCTCACTGGGTATAACTTTTTCACCATGGCACACATGTTTTCTTTCAGGATGCCTCCACATAGACATCCAGCCAGGGATCCGGATATAGTACGCACTGATAGCCCACCATGTTATGAGGCCTCACTGTGGGGCCCTCTTCCAGTAGAGGAACCAGCGGTACCATTACCTATTGGGCCATCAATGCCACCAGCCCCAACAACAGAGGGTGCACACCACTTATGTACATTATATGAGTTCCAGTGTAGAGGCCACCTAGATTCAGGTTAGATACAGACCAACAGGAAGATAAGTATTGGCTGGAGGACATGTGGATATTCGTTCTATTGGTAGGGTCACCAGATGATCTCATGGTGATCCTTGACACCTTTCTTATATAGGAAGCAGAAGGAAGATGGTTGATCTTGATGCTCTAGGCTCACGATGAGGTGATGCTTCTCTGGGCAGACTTCGAGAGCCTGTTTCTGGAAGCATTCATTCATGTGACTCATCATGCAGTGAGTATATAAGAGATTCTTCACTTGATGAAGGGAAACATGATTGTGGCTTAGTATATAGTGAGGTTCACTGAACTCTCACACTGATCCATAGATATGGTGTGGGACCCACTATTCTGGGCCCATACCTTCGATTAGGGACCCAGGCGAGAGATCAGGGCTTTGATGATCTCACTCAGCATCCCAACGCAGCTGGGGGTGTTAGAGCGAGCCCTTTTAGTAGAGAGTTTCCTTGCCTACCAGTCATCAGTAGCGAGACCCACAACCAGTACTCAAGTAGAGGAGTCTTCTACAGATGGTAGCAGATAGATGACATAGAAGTCCAAAAGGACCAAAACAATAGGTGGACGACCGCAGAATTTAAGGTCGGTTGTGTGGGGCGCCCAAGGAAGAGCCAGTCATTCCAGGAGAGGGCAGTGTAATGCATGCGGCAGGTAGGGTCACATGGCTCGTGACTGTCCAACCAGTCGTATGGATGATCAACAGACAGTCAAAGGACCGCCCAGGTAGTGACAGAGATTCTACGGAGGTGGTCCTTAGGGAGCGGCGGACATGGCAGAGGTGTTAGCCGTGAAGCTGGTGATGGGAGAAGATTCTAGATGTCATTGCCACCATCCTCAGGTGGTCCACCCCAACCATAGGGAGCAGGAGGATTGGGGAAATCTCACCTCCAGTCAGCCAAGGCCAATGTTCACGGTGCTCCGGAGAAGATACAAGGTTCGATCTCTATCTACTCCACCTTAGTTGTAGTTGTAGACCCCGGAAAACTCGTCCCCAAAATTTTTCAAATGCTTCCATACATGATCCAAGAATGTATTCCATTTCGCAAGCTTCGATTTGGTAGGTCGCAGGGCCCGAACGGAGCTACAGATTAGGAGTTATGGACGTTTGAAGTTGGGCTGGAAATCTGGTTCGCAAAACCCATTTGCGAAGCGCCCCTCCGTGATCGCGGAGCGCCGCCGCGAAGCAATGAGGCGAGAGGCCCCGCGAACCCGTTTGACGTTTGCGATGCGCCGCGAAGACCCCTCGCGAAGCACGAATGCGAAGCACCGATGCGAAGCACCCGTACAGCGCGGTCCCGCGAAGCCCCGCCGCGAAGCTCCCCGACCATCGCGGCCTCGCGAAGCTCCAGAGGCGGTGATCCTCTGTGAACCCATTTGACGTTCGCGAGCCGCCGCGAAGCTCCGGAGGCGGTACCTCTCCAAGAACAAATTTGACGTTCGTGAGCGCGCCGCGAAGATCCTGAGGCGGCGTGGAAGTTCTGCTTCGTGGCGCCCCTGCCTATAAATACCCAGCTCACCCCCCTTCTCCGGAGGACAGCCACGACCACTTCGCCCCTTGCGCGGCCGAGCGGAGCTCCGCATTGCGGTTCCGCGAAGCCATGCTCCGCGAGCAGCTTCCTTCACGTTGCTGCTCCGCGAGTCGAGGCTCCGGGAGTCCATGCTCCGTGAGCCTATACTCCGCGATGCTGCTCTGCGAGACTAAGCTCTGCGAGACCAAGCTCCGCGAGACCCCTTTGCTCCGCGAGAGATCATTGCTCTGCGAGGCCATGCTTCGCGAAGCTACTTCGCGAAGACCTATGCTTCGCGAGGATCCTACCTTCGCGCCCACCGGTCCATACCACGGGGGCTGCGCCCCCGCACCCCCGCTCAGCGTCACTGCCGGGCTCCGGTCCCGACCCTCCGGCCCGGTCCCTTCGCTACCGTCACAGACCCCCATGAAAAATGGAGACTCGCACAGCATACTTTTCGGGCCGGGATGCCGGGAATTTCCATTGCGCCCTTATGCGCTCCCACCTACCACCTATGCAATAACATGATTTGAGATACTCCTCCACACACCATGAAACACCTTCAGTTAATGTATTCCTCTTGGTTTGATTCCTATGTCGTGAGTTGAGGTTCTCATCATCAGTTCCCCGAGTACCTTGAGTCGAACCATTCCTCAGGCAACTCCTCCAAACCCAATCACTTGGCTCCTATGCCAGGTTGAACCAGAAAGGGCCGCGCTTGCGTAAGTCCCGACACCAACCATTTCTAGGCACCTTCTGCCGAATAGTCCTCTCTACATGACTATAAACTGTAGTACTCCCTATCTAACAAATGATAGGATGCCTCTCGCTTCTAACGAGAGATGCCTCATGCTCCTAGCATGAGACGCCAATAGTCCTATCTACATGACTCTAAACTGTAGTAATCCCTATGTGCCAAACATAGGATGCCTCTTACTCCAAATAAGAGATGCCTCATGCTCCTAGCATGAGATGCCAATAGTCCTACCTACATGACTCTAAACTGTAGTAACTCCTTATATAACAAACGATAGGATGCCTCTCGCCCTATACGAGAGATGCCTCATGCTCCAAGCATGAGATTCCAGTAGTCCTATCTACATAACTATAAACTGTAGTACTCCATATGTTCCTAACATAGGATGCCTCTTGCTCTAAATAAGAGATGCCTCATGCTCCAAGCATGAGATGCCAATAGTCCTACCTACATGACTCTAAACTGTAGTAACTCCTTATCTAACAAACGATAGGATGCCTCTCGCCCTATACGAGAGATGCCTCATGCTCCAAGCATGAGATGCCAGTAGTCCAATCTACATGACTATAAACTGTAGTACTCCCTATGTTCCTAACAAAGGATGCCTCTTGCTCCAAATAAGAGATGCCTCATGCTCCTAGCATGAGATGCCAATAGTCCTACCTACAAGACTATAAAATGTAGTATTCTCCCTATCTAACAAATGATAGGATGCCTCTTTCCCTAAACGAGAGATGCCTTATGCTCCTAGCATAAGATGCCTAATGCCATGTTTACAGTGGCATAGTTTCAAGAGCGTTGGAATCCGTTCAAACATTCCAGCACTCCACCCCACGCTTTGCGTGTCCTTCATTCGGATCTGCATCCATTTCCAAATTCTGAAGGGACCCCCTAACAGTATGGACGGTAGACCCATGGTCCCCTTCCTATCCTGGGCCAACGCCCCAAAAGGCTTCGGGTGACACTTTGAGGTCCTGTGTTTCGAATACGGTCAGTAGTCGACCCATCATTTGTTTGTCCCCATTTTAGGCTAACGCGATAGGATGCTGTGTTGCGAACATGGTCAGCAGTTATCCTCTATCGCCACGCCACTCTCATCGCATTCCGAATGTCGGGCATGTGATTCACACTTTTCTAGTCCCTTTGTTTGGGCTGATTCCAACGCCCTTGGCGTTATCCCGCTTGTGCACTTGCGCATAGGCACATACCTCAACCCACTAGTGAGTTGAGATGCCCTCATGACCAGACATGAGGAAGACATCATGGGCAGCTTCCTAGCGTAAGCCCCATTCACCATTGCCGCTCCATAGCGGCACCCGGGTAGCTTCCTAGCGTAAGCCCCATTCACCATTGCCGCTCCTTAGCGGCACCCGGGCAGCTTCCTAGCGTAAGCCCCATTCACTAGTGCCACTCCTTAGCGGCACCCGGGCAGCTTCTTAGCGTAAGCCCCATTCACCAGTGCCACTCCTTAGCGGCACCCGGGCAGCTTCCTAGTGTAAGCCCCATTCACCAGTGCCACTCCTTAGCGGCACCCGGGCGGCTTCCTAACGTAAGCCCCATTCACCATTGTCGCTCCATAGCGGTACCCGGGCAGCTTCCTAGCGTAAGCCCCATTCACCATTGCCGCTCCATAGCGGTACCCGGGCAGCTTCCTAGCGTAAGCCCCATTCACCATTGCCGCTCCATAGTGGTACCCGGGCAGCTTCCTAGCGTAAGCCCCATTCACCAGTGCCCCTCCTTAGCGGCACCCGGGCAGCTTCCTAGCGTAAGCCCCATTCACCATTGCCGCTCCTTAGCGGCACATGGGCAGCTTCCTAGCGTAAGCCCCATTCACCATTGCCGCTTCTTAGCGGCACATGGGCAGCTTCTTGCGTAAGCCCCATTCACCAGTGCTACTCCATAGCGGCACCCGGGCAGCTTTCTAGCGTATGCCCCATCCTCTATTGTCGCTCCTTAGCAGCATCCGGGCAGCTTCATAGCGTAAGCCCCATCCACTATTGTCACTCCATTTAACGGTAAGCCATTGTGACCCAATCCAGTGGTTAGCCGTTGTGACTCAGTCCAGCGGTAAGCCGTTGTGACCACCTGAACTACGAGGTCTTTGATCCGTGTCAAGGCATGGTACGTAGGAAGCCTCCATGAGGTTCAAGCCCACCACCCAGTGGACCAAGGTTCACCCCCCATTCTGAACTACGAGGTATTTGATCCGTGTCAAGGCATGGTACGTAGGAAGCCTCCATGAGGTTCAAGCCCACCACCCAATGGACCAAGGTTCACCCCCCATTCTGAACTACGAGGTCTTTGATCCGTGTCAAGGCATGGTACGTAGGAAGCCTCCATGAGGTTCAATCCCACCACCCAGTGGACCAAGGTTCACCCCCCATTCTGAACTACGAGGTCTTTGATCCGTGTCAAGGCATGGTATGTAGGAAGCCTGCATGAGGTTCAAGCCCACCACACAGTGGACCAAGGTTCACCCCCCATTCTGAACTACGAGGTCTTTGATCCGTGTCAAGGCATGGTACGTAGGAATCCTCCATGAGGTTCAAGCCCACCACCCAGTGGACCAAGGTTCATCCCCCATTCTGAAATACGAGGTCTTTGATCTATGTCAAGGCATGGTACGTAGGAAGCCTCCATGAGGTTCAAGCCCACCACCCAGTGGACCAAGGTTCACCCCCCATTCTGAACTACGAGGTCTTTGAACCGTGTCAAGGCATGGTACGTAGGAAGCCTCCATGAGGTTCAAGCCCACCACCCAGTGGACCAAGGTTCACCCCCCATTCTGAACTACGAGGTCTTTGATCCGTGTCAAGGCAAGGTACGTAGGAAGCCTCCATGAGGTTCAAGCCCACCACCCAGTGGACTAAGGTTCACCCCCTTCTGAACTACGAGGTCTTTGATCTGTGTCAAGGCATGGTACGTAGGAAGCCTCCATGAGGTTCAAGCCCACCACCCAGTGGACCAAGGTTCACCCCCCATCCTGAACTACGAGGTCTTTGATCCGTGTCAAGGAATGGTACGTAGGAAGCCTCCACGAGGTTCAAGCCCACCATTAGTGGACCAAGGTCTACTTTCACACTTTCTGAACTACGAGGTCTTTGATCCGTGTCACGGCATGGTACGTAGGAAGCCTCCATGAGGTTCAAGACCACCACCCAGTGGACTAAGGTTCACCCCCTTCTGAACTACGAGGTATTTGATCCGTGTCAAGGCATGGTACGTAGGAAGCCTCCATGAGGTTCAAGCCCACCACCCAGTGGACCAAGGTTCACCCCCCATCCTGAACTACGAGGTCTTTGATCCGTGTCAAGGCATGGTACGTAGGAATCCTCCACGAGGTTCAAGCCCACCATTAGTGGACCAAGGTCTACTTTCACACCTTCTGAACTATGAGGTCTTTGATCTGTGTCAAGGCATGGTACGTAGGAAGCCTCCATGAGGCTCAAGCCCACCACCCAGTGGACTAAGGTTCACCCCCATCCTGAACTACGAGGTCTTTGATCCATGTCAAGGCATGGTACGTAGGAAACCTCCACGTGGTTCAAGCCCACCACCTGTCGCTCATTCACGTCGGGTCCCATTTCAGTCCAGCGGTAAGCCGTTGTGACCACCTGAACTACGAGGTCTTTGATCTGTGTCAAGGCATGGTACGTAGGAAGCCTCCATGAGGTTGAAGCCCACCAATAGTGGACTAAGGTCTACTTTCACCCCCATCCCGAACTACGAGGTCTTTGATCCGTGTCAAGGCATGGTACGTAGGAAGCCTCCATGAGGTTCAAGCCCACCAATAGTGGACCCACGAGTCTACTTTCACGTCGGTACGCTGACGATTCCCATCGGACCATGGTCCACCTTCACGTCGGTACGCTGACGATGCCCATCGGACCAAGGTCCACCTTCACGTCGGTTTACCGGCACCATCCCGAACTACGCATACTTTGATTCCCTGCCACAGGGATACGTAGGAAGCCTCCTCAAGGCTCAAGCCCAACTTCACCGTCGCCCCAGCGATGGTCCCATTTCATCCTCCTCCACTTCACTCATCCATCCATCACCCATCCTGATTCTCACCCGGGCCGCCACATCCCGGTGGAATCATGCCATCCACCTCCTCGGTGCTCCTAGCGGAGCATGGGACGCTTTCCAAGTGTAAGCCCCATCATATCTCTGGGTCTCTGTCCTCTGTGTACACCCCGATTCATCACCCTTTTCCCCTATAGGGAGTGCACCACCTCGGATCCGTCGTCATTGGGCATTCTGATCTGTCTCTATGGGACCATAGCCGTCTCTATGCGATATGCCAATCTGATCCGTCTCTATGGGACGTTCTGATCACCCTCATTCTGTCTCCGTAAGACGTTAAACTCACGGCCTACCTTGTGATAAACATTAGATGCCTGAGGAAAACCTCGGATGGAATGCCTTTGGTGTAACCGTCTCTGCTAGACGTTAATCTTGCAACATACCCTGTGTTAAACACAGGATTCTGAGGAAAACCTCAGATGTACGCCTCGGGTTCTGCACCCTTGAGATGCCCTCTTATGAGGAAGAATACACGTTCCCATATGTCCACGAACCCAGAGATGCCCCGACATTCCTGATGTTTCCGTCTACTCCGACCGAAGGTCGCTACCATGTTAAGACCCCATGGAAAGTCTTGAAGGAAGTAGTGTAATTAACCGGCGTCCATGACAATATGGCACCGGGAATGAGAGTCACGAACAACGTATTAAATCTATGAGGGAGACCCGGACTAGGTGACGAGTTCTGAGGAGGAATCCATAGGAGGAAGAACCGACATCCCATCATCCCGTTTCGATCAAGGAGCAGACGTCCCTGAATAAGGAGCGAATGCCTCCCGCCTTTGGAAAGTGGGAATGCGGGGCAACAAAGACGCGCGTCCTCCCGACGGACGGATGCGCGCGCGCCCCGGTGAAAGCGTCGGAAACAGTAGTACTTCTTGACACAGGTTCTAATTATTCTTTTTTTTTACTACACTCATTCAGAGCTCTGATATTCTAACAGATTCATTGCCTTGATCGTTATGGCTAGAGAATTATACATGAGCTGATTCGACGATTACGCACCAATGCTGGCAGTGTTAGCTTACTCTATCAGGCGAGACCTTTGACTGGGATGTCCTAGTAGTACCGTTGAATCCAT
Source organism: Viscum album (assembly GCA_963277665.1). Taxonomy (NCBI): domain Eukaryota; kingdom Viridiplantae; phylum Streptophyta; class Magnoliopsida; order Santalales; family Viscaceae; genus Viscum; species Viscum album. The sequence continues at coordinate 473,978,807 of OY728147.1, read as the reverse complement.
ACGATGTCTTCTTGGGTATAAACTAGTTATCAATAGACCATGCTCAGATAGACTATATTAGGTGAAAAGTGTGGTGTGTCCGCAAGGATGGGACCATGTTTGACGTTACCGGTGAGAAGGGTGCATTTTGAGTAAAGTATATACTTATCTGGTGGAGAGTATAGCTGATCACTCATCGGTTGGATAGCCTTACCCTCAGAGCAGTTGATGTGGAGAGTCTGAGTTATCTTGTAGTGGTGGACCAGTATGCAGATGTCTTCTCCGATGATGTTCTGGGTCGACCTCCTCACAGAGATGTGGACATTTACATTGAATTGTACCCTAGGATGGCATAGATATTTACACCATCATAAAAGATGGCTCCCGCAGAGCATCATGAGATGTTGGTATAGTAAGAGGACTTGCAGTGGAAGCGATTCATACGGCCTAGTGTTTCTCATTGGGTAGCCCTAATTTTGTTCGCCATGAAGGAAGATGGGACCTTGAGGCTTTGTGTTGTTTATCGGTGCTTGAAAAAGGTGACTGTGAAGAACAGGTACCCACTTCTTAACATTGAAGACCTCTTTGATCAACTGAAATGAGCATGGTGGTTCTCACTGATTGGCCTCAAATCAGCCTATCACTAGCTCAGAGTACGAGACAAGGATGTGCAGAAGACGGCAATAAGATGTTGTTATGGAAACTACGATTTCTTGGTTATTCCATTCAGTATAACCAACACTCTAACAGTGTTCATGCAACTCATGAACATGATATTTCTTCCATACCATGATTTCTTTGTAGTGGTCTTCATTGATGACATTCATATCTACTCAACTACTGAGGATGATCATGCCTATCGTTTGTAGTTAGTACTAGATACACTCTGAGAGCACCAGCATTATGGTAAGGCTTTGAAGTGTATGTTATGGATCCGAGTGGGTTGCTTTCTGGGACATGTCATATCGGAGGCTGGATTTGCAGTTGATCTATTAAAGATTGGGGCGACACTTGCTAGGGAGCCAACCATGAGTGTGACGGAGGTATGGAGTTTCATGGGTTTGGATGGATACTACAAGAGATTTGTTCCAGTTTTATGCAGAGTTGCAGAATCTTTATCAGCATTGACGAAGAAGGGTAAACCATTCGTGTGGTCGGAGAGATGGGATCAGAGTTTTTAGGAGCTGAATCATAGGATGAGTAATACCCTCATCACGAGGCATCCAAAAGTGGGTGTAGGGTACGTAGTCTACTGCGACAAATCAGGGACTGGAATCGGATGTGTCCTGATACATGAGAGAGTAGTTATCACATATGGTCCTTGAAGGCTAAGACAACATGAGAACCACTATGCTACCTTAGACATGGAGTTTGTACCAGTGGTATTCGCCTTGAAGATGAGGTGACATTACTTTATGGGTTAGCCATTTACATCATACTCTGATCAGAAGAGCCTTATTTATATATTTTTTCATACGGACTTGAACCTGAGACAATTACTTTGGCTTGAGTACCTCCACGATTATTAATTTGAGATAGTCTATACTCCTGGGAAAGTGAATGTTGTATTAGATGCAAATAGCCAGAGATCTGGTATATAGGTGCTTGGTGAGGCAACAAAGCAGTTGCCCACTTTGTAGATATCCTTCATGGAACGTGATGGAGAAAATTTCATTCAGTCTTTTATAGTCACTCCCCCACTACTTCTGTGAGTAATGGATGCACAGTGTGGGGATGCTAACTGTGAGGCTCGATGTGCTTAGATATCCATAGGGCAGGCACCTGAATGATTTTTTAATGGTGGGGATAACGTCATCATCTTCAGAGGACATACCATGGTACCAGTGTCACTTATGTAGGATGTGTTAAAGGAGTTCCACACATCCCCTATAGTGGTACATGAAAGAGTTTCAAAGATGTACCAGGATCTCCGACGACGGCACTGGTTTCCCAGAATGATGAAGGCATTTATAGAGTATGTCCCTATGTGCCTCGATTGTCAGCACATGAAGGAGGAGCATAAGGTACTAGAAGACTTGGTTCAGCCTTTAGAATTCCCAAAGTTGAAGTGGGATGGGATATCCATGGATTTCATTATAGGACATCCATATACATCAAGGGAACATGACTCAATTTGGGTGATCATCATTCGACACACCATGTCGTCCCACTTCCTACCGATCAGAGAGCATGGTTCAGTAGAGATCCTGGGATACCTCTATGTGAAAGAGATTATGTGGTTACATGGAGTAGCCTCGATGACTTTATCCCATCATCAAATTCATTTTACTTCTCATCTATGGAAGGGGTTGCCGGAGGCTATTGAGGCACATCTTTGTTTGAGCACTGGCTTCCTTCCTCAAACGGATGGATGGACTGAGTGGACCATTTAGAACCTTGAGTACGTGTTGCATTCTTACATCCTTGACTTCGTTCATATCTTGGATGGTCACTTTCCTTTGGTTGAGTTTTCATACAACAACTTCTATCACTCCACGATGTGAATGACACCTTTTCAGTTGTTGTACGAGAAACCTTGCAAATCACCGTTATGCTAGATTGGCCCAGGGGAGTCATCCCAAATGAGATAAGAGATGGTACAAGCTACAACAGAGAAGGTGCAGATCATCTAGGTATGATTGAAGACTATACAGATCAGGCAGAAATCATATACCAACTGGAGACGGAGACCTTTGGAGTTCGAGGACGGCTACCACGTCTTTCTACGGGTCTCACATCGATAATGTTTGTAGACATTTGGCCGAGGTCACAAGTTATCTCTGAGGTTCATTAGACCCTTTCAGGTCCTCAGCATTGTTTGCGAGGTGGCTTACCGATTAGCTCTTCCACCTCAATTACACTGGGTGGATGACATCTTCCATGTATCCCAGCTGAGGAGATACGTGAAAGACCATTTTCACATCATCGACCATGGAGAGTTGGATGTCGACGATGTGGAAAATTTTACGAAAGTTATAATATAGATTGAGGATCAACAGGAGTAGGTCCTTTGTGGGCAATAAGTACCTCTATTTCGTGTCCTTTTGAAGCATTAGAACCTCTAGGAGAGCACATGGGAGTGGGAGCTCAAATTAATTCTTAGTACCCCAACTTGTTTCCATAGATTGAGTTATGGCTTATAGGGACTCAAAGCCCTAAGGTGGGGAGAATTTAAAGACCCAATATTTCCATTTTATTTTTTTAATTTAATGGGAATTTTACGAGTCCATGAAAATTGACGGTGTGTTATTCCATATCCCGGTCTTCCCAGAATGAATTTCGGAACTTTTTTTTCGGTAGCATCAGGTAACATGCGATATTGTTTTTGTCACTTTTGAATAGTTGGTCGTAATTGAAATTTGAGGACATCATTGAACTAACAGTGCTGGTATTCACTTCAGGGGACCTTCACATCGACCATGGTATTTTGAGGGTGAAAGATACAATTTGGGTATTTTTTGGAAATGGAAAAAAATAAAATAAAATAAAATTATATTTTTATTTTTGTTAAAACCTTCCATTTGAAGGCAATGGAGGTGGTGACCATGAGGGGTTAAAATCTCCCAACATGAATGCTTGGTGGTGGAGACCACCTGAGCTAGTAAAACTCCCAATTCAATGCATGGTGGTGGGGACCACCCCAACACTTCATTATGGGAGAAAAATATCTCAAATCCAAATAATAATTATTCCATATCTCCTTTAATTAATTATGCCAAATCATCTTTAATTAATTAAGCCAAACTCTTTTTTTTTTATATTAAATTCAACAACATATTCTATTATGTTTTCTACTTTTAATTTTTGTGAAATTAGGAGAGGAGATCCTTAGGGAGGATTACTCTCTCCAATGAAGAACATCGACACTCAACTTTGACTCCTTCCTTGAAACATCCTCAAATGGTGGAAATAATCTATATCAAAGAACCAACACCATCGAAGTGTGTTTTTTCAATGAACATTCTCAGATCATTGGCATGTGGCGGGCATGAAGAAATTTGACATCTTCAAATTCTGTCCCACTCCAAAATTCACAAACCTTTGAGGTATGGTGGTTGTTTGAATTTATGCCCCTTACCCATTCGAGATGATTTGTCATAAATCAAGAAGAGATTATAGCCACTTACTAACGCTCTAACGTGAACGGTGTGGGAAAAAAAACATATCACGACCTCTCAGCAATTCATGTGATAAACTTTTGTGTTCTTCTCTATAGAGGAGGATGGAAAAAACCTTGTTGGAGCATGACAATGACGGATGGAACCACCGTCGGCTGTGAATAAGGTGATCAACAGAGGGTGACTGGTCTAGATGGCCATCGGCGATTGTAAGGCATGCAGCCACGCTGCACGGCCGGCCTTGGCGGACCGCTGCCTCGCGGAATCACCACTAGTCGCCACCGCCGCCCCACGACCCCATCACCCCATGGCCTCGTCATGCCACCCCGCGTCCCCTCCGCCCTGTAACCCCACAGCGCCACCCTTTGTCATCCCCTCCCACATCCTTCTATTCCGCCTCACGGCCCTTCATGGCCCCACCGAAACTCACATCCCTCAGCGGCATCACGTCCACACCATGCCGCCCTGGCATGCCCGCCTGGCCGGACTGCCCACCGCAGGCCGGACCGCCCAGTGCGGGCTTGGCCAGACCCTGCGGACTAAGCTACCTAGCAAGCTGGGCCGCATCGCTTGAGAGGTCGGACCTAGCAGGTCGTCCAAGGCTGGGTTAGGCTGGGTCAGGACGAGTGGGTCAGACTGGATAGAGACCCACATCGACTCATTACGCTATTTTCACCATAACATTGGCACCAGGCATCTGTTTGATAGATTGTCTACGATGCCAGAAACAGTATAGTGAGATTTTCCATTTTGTAAACTCCTCTATCGTTCTGGGTAATGTTGGGGAACTGTAGGTTTGTATTGAGCACAAATCCAACTGGGCCAATGACACTAAAAGGATATTAACTTGCAGACTGGACATTCAATTGATGCACCATCTATTTTTTTTGAGACCCATATGGCATGGAGGTCCTTTGGGATACTTCTTCATGGGACTTCATGGTAGTTGTAGTATCAACCATAAGCTTGAGAAGCGGACCCTCTTGGATATGAGCAATCCTAGTGCATGAATCGAGCAGTTTGTTGGGATGTGAAGAAAGAACAGTGATCATGTGTGGGACATCACCGAGAGATCCTATGTGGGGTAGCACCAAGTGATCACATGTCGGTCAGCACCTAGAGATCCTATGTGGGACATCATCGAGTGATCCTTTGTGGGTTAGCACCAAGCGATCCTCTGTGGGTCAGCACATAGGGATCCATCATGGGTCTGCTTCTTAACAAAGTAAGATGAATTATTATTTACATTTAATCATCTCTACTATTGTACTTAATTTATACCTGGTGTGATCTATGTCCATACCTATGTGGTATATTCCTTTGCGTTAATACCTTGGTGGTATTATTTTATGTGGCATACCTATTTGGTACTCAACTTGGTGGTATTTCTTCCTTTATGGAATAGTTGAGATTTGGGATTTGAGTTGGACTCTATGTTTTCCACATTATTGAGATGGGTATACATGAAAACATAGATATATGTATGGGCATATACTAAGAAGGTTGTTCAATTGAATTCATGCCTTGTGGTTTATAGTCAGTGGATTTTGTGAGAACATGAGGGTCTCGGGGTCTCTACTGAGTATTGTTATAGTCAACCCTGCGTGGGTTATGCCTGCACCATGTTGTGTTTGATGTAGATTAAGGAAATATCTGATCGTGGATGAGGGTATCAGGAATTGATGGGGCCCAGAGGTTGATAATACAGTGTGTTGGTACACAGAGGAGATGGGCGAACATGGAGTGTCGAGGAAGCGATATGTACCTACCCTTCCGATAAGATCCTTAGAGGATGACCCAATAGCGGCCTTTCATCTTCTTCAGTTGTATTTTATTTCATTTTTACTTGTACTATTTCTTTTTTTCTTGTATTCCACCCCCTTCATACTTTCATCACACTTTTTTCTATATAGTTGACATGTGTTCGTATCTTTTTGTGTGCATGGTTGCATGTGATTACTGGTTATAATGGCAATGCCTTCCCGGTTATAGGGAATACGCCTTTCGGTGCTAGTCTTCTTCCCCTGCCCTATGGAAGGCGAGATTGGGGTAGTCACGACCTGGGTTGCGGGGGACGGGTCGTGAGAATATATCTCGATCTATTCGGTTTTTTATAGCTGATGTTATGACTATGGAAGGGAATCAACACTCATAGTTAGAAACAGGATCTCCCTATGGGGGAATAAAATAAATATGGTTTCTATGATGATAGGATAAATGTTATTTGATGGTAGGTTGATTGTGTTTTGATAAATATCATTTCTAATATAGAGTATCAGGTTATTCGAAAACATAACCCACCTCTGTCGGATCACTTTAAATGGTAGAAGAATCCCAATTTTAGTAAAATAAATACTCTATTATTCGATGAACCTTTTATTAAGACCTGAAATATGTATTAATTCAATCAAAATGATATTTTTATCCTTAGATATAATGAATAGGAAAATGTAATTCATTGTGTGAATTTTCTATAGGGATGTAGTGATTAGTTTTTGTCATTATTCTATAACACTAAAGTGTATGATGAAATATAATATATAGAATACATAACAACTACGGAGGAATTTTTCAAGATGTTTTTTCCTTAATTTTAGATATCTAAAATGAATAATAAGTTCTTCACATTAAATAAGATGGAAGAATAATATATTTTATAGTATAAGGATAAATTTATAACAATAGTCTTGAATATTGTGTAATATATACATAACTTAGAAATCTTGATTGATCAATTCATTGACGAATTTATTCTGAGTCTCCAAAGTGCACTAGTATCACAAATATTTGTATTACATGAACATATAGTATTATGTAACATGATGTTATATAAGTAATTTTCTTTCTCATATATCTTTATATAAAATAATAAAATGAATATGTCATCTAATAACAAAGACATATTTAATTTATCATTGACGATGTAAGGTAAGATGATATTTCTAACTTTTGAAATGTGTGTATAGAAACAAAATAGTACATACATAATTGGAATATAGATTTCATTCAATTCTGTAGAAAAGGGTTATAGATCACCTGAATACAAGGAATAAAATAAATCCCCTTCAATATAGTGCTTTATATTTAACTATACTAGTAATTACTCAGAACAATTTCCCAAGAGTCAAAAGAACCTCCAACATAAGTGGCCAAGTGGATATGTCCATGATTTTAAAATTACAATAGCCAAGGTTTATATTCATAAATAATTAGTAAGATTTACCTTTATAATAACACCACATTTATAAAATTACATTTTTTTGGGATCTTTGCACTCTTTCATATCTTCACTAAATCCTAATAATATTATTTATTTTTATATCACCTTATGAATGTAATTACCAATCTTGAATCCTATTTTATTTATATTAAAATAAGTATATGTCTATAAACTCCAATTATCATACATATAAAAACCCAATTTCTATGGTTTATTGTCATACCTATTGTTGAATTTGAAATAATCCCCATTGTGTATTGGATTTAAATTTATAATATAAAAATTAATTTCCATGAGATTGAGATTATCATTCATGATGAAGATGTTTGAACCCTAGTCTTTATATATGACACTAAATCATCAAAATAATGTCTATAACCACATACTGTACATCTCATTAAAAAAAGTATTGGTAAATAATAGTATATGAAACCGATTCATCGGAATTGTATCCTTATAACAGATGATATATAGTTATCCTGAGAAAATTAATGTGATTACTAATGAATTACCTAGTCATCGACCTGATTATTTCGTTCATTTTTAAATTGATCTAACAACTAATAGAAAACATATATATATCATTATACAATATTCCCACATTGAATTAGTAGAATTATAAAAATTCCAAAAGAATAGTGTGATATGGGATTTATTTTCCATGCTTTTTTACCATTGGCATCCCCAATTCATTGTATTATAAATAATGATTGGTCTCTAATTTTGAGAAAACATTACAAGGAAATCAATCCAAATTCTATAAATTAATGGTATCATTTTCCATGGATTTATTAATTAATGGATATACATTAAAGGTATTTTTTTTTCAAAAACTGATTATATTTTTTGGGATCATCAATAAATCGGAATGTAGTATGTAATTCTAGATAAAGAAACATGTATATATTATTATCACTAAATATTTAATATAATCACCTTTACATTGACTAATGCAGACTCTATTTTTAGGGATATTATGAACAGATTATTCATGGATTATTTTAATATATATCTTTATTTTTATTGTTGGAAATTTTTTATAATATAAAATATATGATGAGTAATGTATCCATATCAAAATAATTTTACTATTATACAAGAAGTAATATATATATTTTAGAAAATGTAAATTATAGAATCATAAATATTATATTCACTTCCATGTTATATCTAAGGATAGAATATATGTTGATCCGTATAAAATAATAATCATATTGAGTTGGCTGATGCCAAACAACATAAATGTGGCATGTAATTCCACTGATTATAAGTTTACTATCAATGATTTTTTATGAAAAATTCCCACCTATTGGCATATTAAACATGTTGAAACATAATTTTCATATGATCATAGTGTAAAATAAATTTAATGAATTCATGAATAATTAAAGTAGATATTGGTCAATGAACCAATATTAACATTACCAATGGGAATGGAATGATTTTTGATATATTGTAATATACTAAAGAATGGACAATTATTTTTCCTTATGTCAAATGATATAGTTTTTTTTCTTTTCATGAAGGAAAATTATGATTAATGAATATAAGTATTTAATACATGATCTTCAATTAGAATCAAAATTCACTAAGTTGAAGATATGGTGCAACACACAATATATTTAGAGGTATGAAAAATTTATGAATCATAAAATTTTGAAATAAATATTCCCCTAGTGATATCTCTACATAATAAAAAGATGATGTCAATAACTACTAAAGAAATATTATATCACATTACCAAACAAAACTATGCATGAAAATAGTTTTTTGATGAATTTAGTAGAAATTATTATGGAGATTTGTGTAAAATTAATATTTGATTTTGATATTATATTAATTTATTTACTAATGAATTATGAGGAATTTTTTAAGGAAGGTGAAAATAACATTTATTTCAATTGATTTCCATACCATTCTAATTATATTATATAAAAAGTACCAAACACGATGATAACAATATTAAAACGGATATAAATGTTGTGAATAATGGGAAGTAGGTAGAATTCATCTCTTATAAGGGTATATAGAAATATTTAAAGTGATTATGTGTCTGAGACATTCATAATATAAAAATAAAAATATCACATAAATCTCATATGACAAATTTCACCATACAACCTCATGTAATAATAAGTTTTTTTATTTGATGGAAAAAATTTGTTTGATAAATTGAAATGGGAAATTTCATTCAATGTATCAAGATGCATGGGTTTCAAAATGGTAATGGCTAAGAAACCCAAAAATACAGGATTCATCAAACCACTATATATTCATATATGGAAATGGGATGTTATTATTTTATACATTGACACTACATTTTGAAAAAACTACAAGAAAAAACTAATTCTTTTGTGTTATTTTTTACCATATTTCCATGTATAGAAATTTTATCTCCATAGAACATATATCTATTAATCGCCTCAGGTGAATCTATATTAATTAATTAATTAGTCTTACTTGTGCCCTTATTTATGTTTTATCAAATAAAGACCAATGATTTAAATATAAATTATATAAATGCTTTGTAAAGGATCTTTAAACTATGATACATATGAGAATCATTCATCATTACCAGATAAGTGAATTCTATAAAAAAAAGACTACTCAAACAACAGAAGCCTTGTAAAGGTTTCTCCCCTTTGACCTAAAAGGTATGTGGGATAATTATTTACCATAGAAGTCATTTTATAATAATAATATCCAACATCAATTCAATCAAAATTTGTGAATAATTTTGAAAATAAATATGATTTAAACAAACTTTTTCTGATAAGTGTGGGAATGGGAAAATTTTGGACTACACAAATCTAGAGGATAAAAAGAAGAAATTGAATAATATTCATAATCATATAAAGGTGTATCAATATAGAAAAAAGATTCATTCTAATAATAGAATGATGAAAATAAAAAAATCAAGTGACTAATCATGATTTCGTGATGGTATCATTATGGAAGTGTGTTTTTAAGGATTGTGAATAAAGTGAAAATAAGTCCTAACTACATCATGTATTTTTATATGACGGATATAGTTAAAGCTGTATCTTACCTTTTGGAGATTCTATATAGTATCTCTAAATAATAATATATGTTCCATTAATTATTTTTGATGATGTTAATGACATGAAAAATAAATTCTCTCACCTTTCAAAAATTTGAAATGGAAATTTATTTATTATATTTTGATGATCCTATTAAATTCTCTAGACTAGAGAAGAACTCTTTCAAAATCCCATGACATGATCCGGGAAATTACATTAGGGGAGTAATTAAATTTATGAGGAAACATGGGAACATAAATAAGTTATTCTAAACATATATTAACATATATTTATAATGATATATTCTATAATATTTAATGAATATATTTTTAATGGATAAAATATTGTAATATTAAACATTCAATTATAAGATGTACGGTTTTCTTTCTTTGGAAACAACAATATAAAACACAGATATTTATTTAAAAATATTATTAAAATTTAATAAATAAATTTTATAATATTAATTTTATAATCATAATTTTATTTGTAAATTCATAATGAAAAATTTCCTTATGATAAATATTTTATTTTTTCAGAAATAGTGTATTTGTTGTGAATAGTTTAATTTATAGATCAGAGAAAAATAATCACTTTTATAAAAATATAAATATATAAAAATAAAATTAATGTTTATATAAACTATTTATGGACAAAATTAATATTTAATATGTAATAAAATTCATATATATATATATATAATTATAAAATTATTAATATGTTCTAATCATTTTAGAAATTTATGCAATATTTTTATTTCAATAAAAAAATATTAATTATTTTTTTTAATAATGTTTTAGCATGTTTTTTTATTATAGTTTAGCTTTGAAAAAAATATTAAGTATTATTTGAATTAACATAATGAAATTAATTCCATTATAATAAACATAATACTTCATTTTTATATAAAATAATTTTTATGCTTGAAATAAAAAAAATTATATTCAAGACATTCTTTCTAATTTTCATAATAAATATTAAATTTAATTTCTACCAATTATAAAATTTTTGTATTATAAAATGGATTTCAAATTTCGAATCATCATATGTAATTTTAGGTAAAAATTGAAACATTATTTTTTTAATAATGATTTGTCAAATTGGAAAATATTTGTCACTTCGATATAGTGTAAAATTTGATAAAAGCATTATAATAAAAGGATGAGGCTTCAAGAAAGTAATAAAAATATTCTAAAATAAATATTATATTATGAGATAAATCATAAAAAATAACCTCCAATTATATGATACATTTGATACACATTACTATAGTATGTAATATATTATAATAAATTTCAAGAATCTATATCTTTTCCAACATCCTCACATATAAAGGTGATCCATCTATCCTGATTTATCCAGAAATTTTAAGAATATTATAAAAACCCAATAACATAACAAAATATATACATACATACTAGATATCCTCGCCACATCGACATACAAATTTATCAAGAATTAATACATAATCCAAAGGTGGTTTCCAAAAGAAGTCGTATATGTTTTTACAAACCATTGTCACATTCAATCTTTTTAAAAAACTTCTTAATCATCAATAGGTGTCTTAACATAATTAATTTAGTATGATAAAATTACATTGTTGTTTCTCATTTTAATTCTAAATATTTTTTCTATATAGTTTTCATTATCTGGAAAAATGAAACATTACTCTTGTTTATGTATGACATATTATCTCTATGTAGTGGATTAATTCATTTTCATTGCCACATTACGTAGATCATTATACTAATGTAATTAATGAAATCATATGATAGTTTTTAAATAATTAGGACTATATATGTGTAATATATCTTTAATATTTTAACCCTTCCATTATTAGGAATGTGATTACATTATTCAAGTGTATGAGAAGACTACCACCTCCCAAAAATGATGAGGTATGTTTTCATATTTCCTCCATGAATTGATGATTCCATAAATTTTAATAAATATGTAAATGTTATATTCATGATGTTATTAAAATTTTAGTTATAATTTATCCATTTCATAACAACTTAATCCATTGAAAATATACAAATCAAAATTTGGAGAAATTGATCATACAACCTGAATTGGTCAAAATTAGAATGAACTATTGAATTAATACATTAAAAATTATAATAAAAGGACAATAACATATGAAATTTATATGAAATTATTATTATGAATTTATTTGTTAAACATAAACTCTTAATTTTGTAGATTCAATCATGTTGGACTATGTGAAGACACATGGTAAGTTATTTCAATTAAAATATCATATTATTTAAAGATATATTATGTTAAGATCTCATTTGGGAATATTATATAATCCCAATTTCATAAAAACTAACAATTTTATTAGACTTAGTTTATGTTTTTAGTTTACATATTTTTTTTCATTTTTTTCACTTTTTGGATAAATAAATAATAAGTGAGTTATATATAAGATTCAATAATCTAATAATTATGATTTAGTTCTTTCACTAAAACTCATTTACATCAATTTTGAGGATATTTTTATAATTTTTAATAATATACATATTTATGAATCCATGTTTTCTAAATTTGAATTACAATTATTTTATTAATTCGATAAAATGGTTTAAAAAAATTAAATTTTCAATGATTAACATCCGAGTAATTTATGAGTTTCATTCAAAACGTATTAATATAATTTGTGTTTTAACATTTACCATATGAATATCATTTCCCCCCATCATAACTACTTTTTAATTAGACTGATCCGCTATAGTTTTTCAAGGTTGTATTCTAAGAATACATTATTCAAAATATTTATAAACTCTTATTTTATATTAATTCAAAATTAAATGAATTTTATTTTATAAATGCAATGAAAATAATTTTAAATGTAATTAAAAATATTATTCAAAGATAATGTGAGAATATTATTTTTCATGTTTTCCTTCTATGTACTTATCTTTTTATAAAGGAATTTGTTTTTCTAAGAAACATCATTTATGAATATTTTATGATCTTATGTTTCCCTTTACTGATTTATGTTATTATAGTCATTAAAATTATCATAATCACATTCTATATCACTCTTTATCGTATAATTAGACATTATATTCTCTGTAATGGTATGGAACTTCCAGGTCATTTCATTTGGGAATACCCAATGAGTGAGGTGTCCTAGAGGTCATGGTGGCTCTTTGGGAGAGTTTTCCAGTTTTTCCAGTTTTCCAACAATGAGTCTAGAATGGTAGGTTGGTAATGGTTATTCATTTTGACAGTTTCCCAAACTTTCTAGATTTTCCTATTTTTCAATATTTTTCCCTTTAATATTTTATTTTATGTAATATGAGTTTAAAACGATATTTTTGTGATTTTAAAAACATTTAAATGAATCTAAAATATATCATTAAAATAATAATGCTCGGGAGACATTATGAATGTCAATGAACATTGTCAATATCCCTTTTTTTATTTCAAAATAGTTTCATATCCCTTGATTCTTATATCTAGTCCTTCAATTATGGTAACCATTCCATATTAGTTTATTTTTCAATTATATTGACACCCAGGAATTCCAAAACCATTTTTCCTCAATGAGCTGTGTGTATGTGTTGCACCCTTGAATCGTTTTCTAATAGAGTATTGAGTGCCACGTGTTTTGTGAAAGGAGGTGGTTTTGATAGTCTATTTATTGAGGTTGGGATCCCTTTGTTTCTCTTATTTGTGTATCATGTTGGGTGGGTTTAAGAATGTTTCCCATGTGAATATAGTTCATTCCAAATTTAAAAAATATAATTGATTTGTTTTTAAACAAACAAACTGGGGTTGGGGAAAAGGGAGGCATTCTTATATTTCATTGTTTACTTATATTGTTATGGATATATGCGTACAAAATAATTAGGGCCATTGGTGGTATTTTTTTGTGAAATCAACATATATTTTTATGGATTGTTGTTGATCACGTGTGGAATGACTGTTTATATAAAATTGATTAACTATGTATAACCAGATAAATAAATGGATGTCATAGGATCAAACTAATTCTGTGATAACCATTGAATTATTATAGTGGTATTATAGAATGAGTGTTTTATAAATCAGAATTAACCATTCTATGTTTGGTGCGGTTTTTTTATGTTTGTGGTTTTGATCTATCATGTGCCTTCTCTGGTTTTGTGATGTTGTGGTTGAGAGAACACATTTTTTGGTGTGGAACAAGTGTTATAACATAATCATAAATTGATATATTGATTTATTGTGGAATGGATAGGTAGTTTTTTGGTATAAGGGATGTTGATTGAATTTGTGCTATGTTAAGGTGGCATGGTGTGTTGGGTGAGGTGTTGTAACACAATACAGATGTCATGTTGGTTGTGAGGATACATGCTATAGAGTATAACTATGAGATGGTGGCTTGATTATTGCGAAGGTGGATTTGGAAGAATGAATTTAATGAATTATTATGGCAGTGGTTTGTATGGGAGTTAAAAGTATTGGAAATAAGAAGTGTGTTTCCTTACTATGGATCCTTTTTCCATACGTTTGGTTTATGTTGTGTGGATTATGTTTTGATGTAATTAGTATTTTCATGGGTATGTATGTATTTAATTAATTGTTTCTTAAATAAATAAATATTTGGTTAAATGGGTTGTCATTGAGTATTATTGAGTTGTGGATTTTTTTAAATGGATTTCTTTGAACAACTTATAAAGTGACTGTTTCTAATTTTAAATATTGCATTTAGAGGTAGAATCATAAGTGAAAATATCATATAGTGGTAGATTATTTTATTTAAAACACATAGTATGGGCTTTAGTGTATAATACAATATACACATATCTTTATTTTACTTGGGTATTCTATAAAGGCACCCCCAGGTTGTGAACAATGTTCCGAGCACCCACATCTTTATGGGAGAAGGTGTCTTTCCCAAACATCCCTATGGGATGATGGATGGTTGGCCACCCACACATCCCTAATATATCGTCCAATTGTTGATACACAAAGATTATAAGGTCATGTAATGTTTTTGATAAGGCCGAGGTGTGTGATAAAGTGTTTTCTTCATCTGTGCCTCCAAGATGAGTTGTGATGTTGTTTCCCATGTTTCTTTGGGATGACATGTGTTATGCCTTCATAGGTGTTTTTGGGGGGATACTTGGTATATTTCCTAGATTTCTTCTTGAAGGATTTATTTGTGAGTCCTAGATGTGAGTGGGAGAGATGTTATGAGCATCATTCTCTAAGGATCTGATATTAGATTTGAGGCCAATGTTTGTGTGGGTGGTATGGGACATGGTACATTCAAAATAGGTGGGAGAAAATTAATGTATTCCATTAGGTTGTGACAGTGAAAAAGAAGTGGGAAAGTGTTGTGGGGTAACCTATCATCGATGCTCTCTATATTACATTCCTTGAATTTAAATATATGGTGGACTTTTTGTTGTTGAGTTTTTGGGTGGCTAGTATACCATGATAGGTGTTGTTGGATTGTTCAGTTTTCTCATAGGGTAATTAGTATTATTCTCCACTTGTGCATGAGAGACATGGGGTTTCTTACTAAGTATACTAAAATTATAACAGAAAAATTTAAAAATTATTTGAAGTTTATGGGAGGACTATGTGGATCCTGCTGAGAATTACTTGCTCGGACATGAGGTCATAAATCTTTTCACTCTATAGAATTGTTCTTTTCAAATTTACATTGGATCTTTTCATCATATTTTTTGCATTTTTATGTTGAAACATTCATTTCGGATGAGTTTTTGTTGTTCTTTTATGTTTTTCATAGATTGTTTTTTTAGATAGACCATCTTATCTCCCAATCTCATTTTCCTATAAAAAGGTTAATGCCTCCCATTTCATGATATTCTATACCCTTGGGGTTGGTTTCTACCATAAATCAATCTGAATGTAGGAGACATGGGTCATTATATCTATTCCTTCATTGCTAGCTCATGAGTTGTCTCTATAGATAGAGCGGTTTCATGTAAGAATGGTATCATAGGTGATGATTGATAAATAATATGGAGTATGGAGTTATGAAAAAAAAGGATTGCATCAGTTGGTTGTATAATAGTGCCAGATAACCATGGTACCTGACCAAGGACATGGAAGCATGGCTAGGACATAGTATTTATTGATCCTCATGATTTGACATGTGGACTCTAGGCCATTCAAATTACCATGTGAGGTAGCACCATTTTCATGATAGACACCATAGTAAAGGTACATAATTAATAATGATTTTTGTTCTTGTTTGAATTGGTCATTTTATAGAATATAACTAAATAATGTGTTGAATTGAACTTTAATTAAGATTCATACTAATCAATCTTAGAAATTACTTCTAAAACATTTAAATATGGAATTTGATCATCATTATCTTGTTTTAAATAAAGTTGCGGCTCAATAGGCGGACCTTGTTGATTGAAAAAGGATTGAACCAATGGAGGAGGAAGACCATGTGGATGAAAAGGATAGGTGCTTTCCAGCGACGCACTCTAGTGAAGTAGAAGGGAATGCCTTTTGGACATGGAGATAGAGTTTTCACTATAATCTTGTGATCACATTTGGCTTGATTTTGGATTCTATGTATTACTTGGTTCCAACGGTGGTGAGCTAGATGTGGAGATGTATGCATTAGTGGTGGAATATTATCTGGGGGAGGAAGGGGGCTGAAATTCTGTGGGTCGACTTTGAGAATATGTTCTGAGAATAAATCATTTCTTCAACAATGATTCCTACGGAGATTCTTGAGTTACTATCCATATTGTATAAGAGTATGTTGGTATAGGGAATGAGGATCAAATTCAAGAATATCCTTAATTTTTCTCTAGATTTCTTTCTGGATGAGGAGTCATGTGCAATATTTCTAGAAGAGGAACTTCATTATTCTATCCACTATGTAGTTACTCTAATTACCTTTCAAACATATATGGAGTTACAGAAGAATGTAGAGGTAGTTGATAGGATTCACTCATGAAGAGATATACGATGATTGAGAATTCATCCTATTTATTTGTTTGGCTATGATATCAGCATTAGGTCTCATGTAGCGGGGCCTTCAAGGTTTCAACCAGTGGGTAAGAAACCTCAATTGTTTTTATTTTGATGATCTATTCCTCATTCATATAATGTGGGATTGGGGTTGGAATGTTTATTAATTGATTCTATGTAAATCTCAATAGTTATTAGCCATTTTCCATTCGAACATACTATGGTAGATAATGGAAGGTCTATATACTACCTTCATAGAAGTTGTAGGTAGAGCCATTACAGCAACATGGACAACAACTTCACGCTCAACCAAGGGGAGACAAATTTGGTAGATTCTGACTAGAGGGTGATCCCTAGGGACCTCATTTTAGGCATAGTCTAGGTGGAGGGCATTATTATAGGTGTAGAAGATCTGGGTGTCATCATTTACACGCCACATAAGAAATTGGTATAATAGGGATAGAGATCATTCAATGTAATATCAGTTTTTTAGTACTCTTTCTTGAACTTTGATTGATTCATAGGATTCTCACTCCATTTTTTCACTTAGTATATCCCATACATTGTGACTATCCATAGATAGGATTCTCATTGAATTGGTGTTGAGTACACCATTTAGATGTCAGAACAACATGCTTCATGTATGTTGAGGATGTAGAAGTATGATAGTGTCACATCAATCCCATCAGGATCATTTCATGTTGTAGATTAAACTGTATGATTTTATCATCATTATCAACAAGTTGTACCATATAAATGTCGTTATCAATTCCTTCCGGAGGAGATTGATGTTATCAAATGTGGTGGTCTAGATTATGGGTTTTGTTGGCAAGCAAAGTATTCATATGGGCATTAATCTTATGGAACCCCTTCATTCTTTGTTGTCTAAGATGTTAGTGTAATAAATGTATACTAATATATATAAGTTTCCAAGCATTGTAAGAGTGTTCATAAATATTTTCCATGAAGTGGTTGTGACTATTACTCATTGATGTGAAGAAGAGTTCAGGTTATACATGAAGCTAGATACTTCATTGATTTTGATTTTACTTTATCGGATGAAACCATTATAGTTGCAGAAGATGAGGTTTCCGATAGATGATCTGATGAAGAAGGAATTTTTCTGGTAATGTGTGTCCCAGTGGGGTGATCCAGTCTTGTTTTAGGAAAATGATGATGGTGGTCTAATGTTCTACATAGAGTACTGAAGGTTTAATCTGGTATCAGTCTGAAAGTGTTACCCCCTCTCGAGGATATAAATTCTATTCAACCAACTAAGTCGATCATGTTATTATTATAAGATCTATCAATACTCTTGGTATCCCCTACTGAAGGTGAGGGAAGGTGTTTTCATGAAGACTGCTTTCATTGGAAGGTGTGATAACTTCATGTTCATGGTCATGTCGTTTAATGTTACGAATGCATCATCCATGTTCATGGGGATCATGCATACTATTTACTATGATATAACTTAACCATTTGATCATCAAATCAACAATGAAATATTGATCTACTCAAAATATTAAGAGGAGCATAACAAGTCTCTCTAGACAGTCTTGGACATTTATTGATGACACTAGATCTATAGTATGTTGTCCATGTGTATGTTCTAGAAAAGAGATATACATTTCCTTGTTCATATGGTTATTCCAATTGGAGTATATGTTCACCTATCAAAGGATGAGGTATTTTTTTCGTGGGCACCACCCATGAATTTTGCAGATGATTGTAGTTTTTCCAGTTTGGAAGGCTATTACTGAAGATTTGTACCAGATTTCTCTTGAGTATCAGCTCCTTTGACATATTTGAAAAGGAAGGACTATGTCATTTTATGGAGTCGGTATCATTAGGTAGTAGTAACATACATTAAAGGGAATTTTTTTCGGTGCTCTAATGCCACAGTTTTCAGAGGAAGGGTGATGATTGAGGTTTCTTTTGATACTTCCCATCTAGGTTTTGGATGAGTGATGATGAAATATTAGGGAGTAATCTCTTTTTGGTGTTATTATTTATATCTAGACAATTATAACTATGCCAGTAATTATATAGAGCTATCAACGGTCATGATAGCATCGAGGTTATGGAGACATTACCTCAACAGTGAGTGCACTATGGATTTAACATATCACTAGAGATTGTGATATTTCTTTTCGTTGTGAGATAAAAGAATGCGATAGTAGATATTATCAATGATTTTCTAGGAATATCACTTTGAAATATTATACGCCTCAGGAAATGTAAAATTCATTGATGACCCATTGAGTGAAATGCCGTTGAATGAAGTAGTTCGGGAATATGCTAATGGTTGGAATGTGATAGAGGAGTTAGTCTCCTTGAACATAGATGAAGGAATGGATGTAGGTATAGGCAGATTATTTTGGATGACGATGATGCCATCTCTCAAACTTTAGTTGGAGGAGTCTTAGTGGGGATACATGTATTCATTGGTGATGTAAATTCATGTTGACTATAGTGATGCTCTAGAAGGATGGTTAGAGGTTGGTCAAAATTACATGTTGTTTTATGGAATGCTTTTTTTTGTGGATATTCAGGAGGGATTTCTCTGTGTTTTTCAATGATCTTCTATTTTAGTACACCCTGGTTTTACAATATGTGTCATGGCTTGAGGATGTAGTATTGGTGGCCAAGAATGAATAGTATAGTGTTTCAGTTTTTGTAAAAGTGATTAGTATGCTAGAATATGAACACTGAGAACCATGTTCCTAGTGGTTTTTTATATCCCATATATGACTAAAAGATTATGTGGGATGACATCTATATAAATTTCATCAGAGGGTTACCAAAGGTCGTTAGATAATATAATACAATCTGGGTAGTGGTGGATCAGCTGATAAAATCGGCTCAATTCTTGGTGATTAAAGAGTCAGGGAGAGTGGATTCCCTGGCCAAGAGATTTGTGGATAAGGATGTGCGGATTATTGGAGAATAGAGATCCATCATCTCTGATCATGACATGTGGTTTACCACAAAGTTCAAGAAGAAGTTGTAGTTTGATTTATTCACAAAGTTACACCTTAACACTACTTTCCACCCCTATAGGGATTCACAGATGGAGTTGACCATATAGACCTCAGAGTAAATGTTCTATGTGTACATCATGTAGTTTTGTGGATATTGGGTGTCACACCTACCCTAAATGGATTTTTATATAACAGTGGCCATAAATCTTCCATTGGCATAGATTCATTTGAGTAATTGTATTGAAGACTATTTAATTAAAAATTGTTCTAGATGTTATTTGTGGAGGTAGTTGTTCTTGGTTTGGATATGGTGAAAAGTATGACCGATAAGGTTCTGTTTGTGTGAGAGTTGATGAATGCATCACAAGACTGGAATAAATCATACGATGGCGATAGTAGGCCGCTCGAGGAGTTCAAGGAATGGGACTACATGTTCTAGATGATTTCCTCACAATTTTTGTAGCAATGGTTTGAGAATGATAGATGGTTTTATCTGATGATCATCCAACCTTTTGATTTGTTATGGTATGTTGTAAAGGATCCATAATAGTTTGTACTACCATCACAGTTCGAGATGGTCCATAATTGTTTTCAGGTCGTTCAACATTATCTACATTTTACGATGGATCTTATGTCATTGACTATGTATAGTTGGTTGTCTAGGAAGATACGATGTTTTTTGGATCATCCAGTATATATCTAGGATCATTGGGAGAAGGTGATGCACAGATGGACCATTCCCTTGGTCTGAGTGTTATGGATGCACGGTGGCATGGAGGAGATTACTTGGGTAATAGAGAAATTCTGTGTCTTTAGAGCAATTTTTCTAGTAGATGTTGTAGGATGTGTTCTTAGATGCTATGGATTTACTCTAGCTTTTTAACAACATAGGATGATTAAATTTTTATGTTTTCTGTTCTTATTTGGTGGAAATGTATCTAGAATAGTGTCAAACCTAATAGGTGTCTCATGGGGTGTCTGTTCAGACCCCTATTTTTGGTTATTGGTTAGTTATGAATTCATGATGATGAAAATAGGTTAATAATTATATGGTGTAATGTAATAGACATTCACATTCCATTACATTGTGAAACAGTTGTGTTTTATGTGTTCTATACGACACATTTGGCTCTTTTGGATAGTTTTTTCTTTTTATTGTATTCTAATAGTCTGTCAAAAAAAGTAGGCCATTGATGGTGTGTTGGGAATGGTGACTCACACCAGTGAGTCATCCAATGGTGATTCACCTAATAGTAGCTCACTGAATGGTGACTCGCTGAATAGTGTTTCATGGAATGGTGACTCACCCAACTGTGAGTCATTTTCAATGTTTTTCAAAATACCCATATTTTCCCAATTGATCTAAATTATACCTTTTAATGTATTATTGGATGTAAAATGTGTTAAAAACCATAATTATGTGTTTATGAATCTATTACAAAGGAAAATAAAATATATCATTAATTTGAAAATACATTAGATTCTTTAGGTAAGATGAAATGAATAGTAAATATCAAGTTTTAATAGGGAGGTCAAAACCTTTCCATATACCATGAAGGCCATATCTAGTCCATCAATGTGAGAAATATTTCCTTATTTATTTTTATTTTCTCTTGATACTTGGGAATCCCAGAACCTTTCATCTCCATGGATCCATGCACCTGTGTTGAACCATTGGATCATGTTTCTCTATGGATTGTGCAATCTCTATTTGGAGGAAGGATGATGTATTTATTGTCTATTTCTCAAGGTCGGGATCACTACATCCATATTATTTTTGGTATCATGTGGGGTGGGTGTATGAATGTTTCCCATTTAAAGAGAGTTGAATCCATATTTTATAAATATAATTTAATCATAATTAACATAAGAAACATGGGATGTGTAATTGTGATGTATACATCTGTTTCATTTTTTTATATTGTGATGGTTATATGCCCATTTAAAATTATGGTTGTTGGGGGTCTTTGTTTGTACACATTGGATGACTTGTGATGACTTGTTTCTTATCACATGTTGAATGGATATATATATATATATATATATATATATGAAATTGATAAACTATGTATAACTAATTAAATAAATGGATTCCACATGAATGAATTTATTCTGTGATAACCACTGATTTATTAAAGTGTAATTAATGAAAAAGTGTCTGATAACTCTAGATACACCTTGACATATTTGATGTGGTATGTGTTTTGTGTTGTTTTGTTATTCCTTTTCCCTATTGTGGTTGTGTGGTGGTGGGGTTGTGATCATGGTGGTGTGTGGGGTGGTAAAATTGTTATAATATATTCTCTGGTCGATAGATTGATTGATTATGGAAGGTATGGACATTGTTGCAAAAGAAAGGTTGTAGGTTCAGTTTGTTTTGTGTTTATATTTCTTGGTGTGATGGGTGTATTGTTGTTATATAGCAGGTCAATTGGGTTTGTTGTGATGATATGTTCTATGGATCTTAACAGTGTGTTTGTGGGTTTCTTGTTGAGATAGTGGATTAGGAAAAATTACTTTCAATAATGATGATGGTATTGGTTGGTATTGGTGTTAAACAAAGTGTAAAAATGTTCTGAGTTACCTATTTGTGGTTCTTTTTTTTCCTCGCCATGGATTATGCTACGTGGCCTGTTTCATGTTTTTATTGGTAATTTCTCGAGTTGGAATGTAATTACAGAATAATTTCCTTAATAAATAATGATTTGTTTAAAAGTGTAAGATAGTGGAATATTTTTGTTGTGACGTGTTATGAATGGATTTCGATTATCAAATTCTTATGTGATTGTTCTGGGTGTTAAATAATACATTTAAAGGTATTATCAATGCTAGCAGTATAATAAATTGGTTCATTGATTGATTGAAAACCCATAGGTTTTTATTGAGTGTTTGAAACCATATATAAAACCCTATAATTTCCTTTTGCTTTCTATATGCACCCACCCAATTTCAGTAGTACGTGCCAAACACCACATTATCATTGGTGAAGGTGTCTTTCCCAAACATCTCAGTGGGAGGATGGATAACTGGATAACCTTATTTCCTTACCCTCTCATTCATGTAGTGATATCCCATGATTCATCAATAAGGTAGTATTTTTTGAGGCCTAGGTATGTGCAGGTGAGTTGTGATTTCCCATGTGTCTTTGGGATAATATAAGGGTTTGTTTCCCTTGTGTATTGAGGATGAGATGTGTTGATATTTCCGATGAGTTTTTGGGATGTGACATGGTTTGTTGAGTAGGTTTTTTTGGGAGGGATGTGTTTTTGAGGCCTAGGTGTGTTAATGGGAAATGTGATGAGCATCATTTATCCAGGTTTTCGACTATATGTAAGACCCAAGTGTGTTCATGAGAGACTTGGGTGGCTAGAATTCCTTGATAGGTGCAATTGGTTTCTATTTATTTATCACAAGGTAATTAGTATACTTCTACACATGATCATGAGAGACATGGTTTTTTCTAAATAGTATAGAAATATGTTCAAACTCTAATGTAAAACATCCTTCAGGTTTTTAGGAAAACTATGTGGACCACGCTGGGCATTAGAAGCTTGATCTTGTGTATAGTCACCATGTTGCTACTTATTTTTGTTCATTTGGTATTTATGTTGGAGCTTTTCATTCTTTTTTTAGTACTTTTATTTTGAAAAAAGCATGTGGGGTGGATTTTGATATTTAATTTATGTAGTATGTTGATATTTTTTGAGAATGATCATCTTATCTCCGAGTCTCTTTTTCATATAAAAAGAGTAATGCCTCCTATTTCAAGATATTCTATTCTATTTTAACTTCGTTCCACCCAAGGCCATCTGGAGGTGGGAATCAGGGGTCGTTATCTATCTTCCATAATTTCAAGGTAAGGTGGGGTATATTTGGAGGGAGGGGTCCGTACATTCTCTTACATGTATATCTTTTATGTATCATGTATTTACATGAAATCATTTACACCACCTCGATGTTTTATCTACAATATAATGTATCGATATATATTCTTATTTGAAGTAATCATATAAATAAAATTCTTTCATTAAATGGAGAAATATCTGATATTCATTATTTGATATGAATAAATATTTATTTTGGTGTCATATTCAAAATGATTTTTATTGATCTATCAATATATATGTAAATAATTGGGCATAAATGTGACATGTTATTCTATTTTATAGTTATCTCATTAACCCATCGATGGGTCTAATGGGAAAAACACATGCCATTTCATATTATATTTTGAATGATTTATTTCATATATAAATGGGAATCTTCATCTATAAATAATCAATGATGTATGAAAGGCATTATCATCTTTGAAAATAAAGATTGATATTAATAGTGTTATGATCCACGTAAATCATCCTTATTATTACTCATCGTGGTTTAAGATTATGATGATAATGTATTGAGGTCAGGTATTCATGATACAACATGTATAATTGTGTACTTATATTCATTTTTATAATGAATTTTATTTTTTATTCAAAATATGAGGAATTCATATGATGTGAACATGATATGCCAGGAATTGTTATAGATATCCCCATGTTTCATCAATATATATCATTAGACAAAAATATAAGGATTACATATTTCATTGGTATGTAGTTAACACAGACCCATTTGTTAATAATATTTTATTTCAAGCGGTAATTGAATCTTTCACTATATATTGGTGGTGGCCATGATGGTGTGATCTTTAATATAAAGCATTACACATTTCCTTTATTGATAATTTAGTTTTTATTGTCCATGATATTTCTATGTTGATATTATAATTGGTTGTAAATAGAACACAATTTGTTGATTAAATGGAATATGTTTTGATTATCCACTCTTATATATTTATTATTCTTAAGATTTTTATATAACATGAGAGGGGGAGGTCAATGATGGTCTAACAAAATAATACAACTACACATTTGGATCATTTTACAATGTAAAAACCTATTATTCTTTCAATTTGATTTAAAAATCTATGAGAATAAATAAAAACATGCATAAGAGATACAAATTTTACTTTATTTACCTACAATGGGCTACATCCATGTAGCATACACTGAAAATGTTCCTACATACCAAATCTACTGGAATATAGTATCATTACATCATTTGGGGTGGAGTCGGTATCGATCTTTGTTCCCTACCAGTCACAATTTTCAAACTCAATGATCTCTAAAAATAAGAATTATTACTCCACCATTAGAATATTCATATTTTGATCATCTAAATAAAAATTTTCTGGTACCCTTTTTTGTTACATAAATCGATACCTTTATCCACATGATGAATTCATATTTACCCCTAAAATTAAGGGAAATTTATTTTGGTTCATTTATGATTCACATTCACGAAACCCTAACCCAACATTCATAAACCTTATAATTCTTTTTGAAATCATTTTCTTTCATGAAACCTTAATCTTTCATTAAAAACTATATTTTTTGAAACCAATACATTTCTCAAAAATGTAGTATCATTAATGAATCATCCTAACTTTATAATACTAACATCCTTATGAATCCTTCATAAATGAAATCATTAATGAAATTTTTCTATTTGAGAGAATATGGGTATTGATCTATGATTCATCATTAAATGAATGGTGGTGGATGCTAATTTATTGGTGTTTTTCCTTTATCGTGAATCATTCTTCCATCCCACTATCGTTTCATGAAACACATTAATATTATATGAATCTCAATTTCATCATGAATCATTCGCGAGACATAGTTATTCTCATAAACTCAAAAAAAATTGGATCCTTTACATAATTTCTCAAATTTTTGAAACTATACATCTTTCATTAACATTTCATTAATGACTCACATATCATTTTGTAGAAGATAAATCTTTTCCAAACTCAATTAATTATCATTATTTTCATAAGGAAATCAAAGATATCAATTTATCACAGCAAATGTCTATATCTCCTAAATTTTGACCACAATATTTTGGAAGAAAATAAAAAACAATATAACGATGTACTTGGAAGATTATTTATCATTTACAGAGATTACATACCACTATCATGATGAACTGTTTACATTATTATTCAACAATCATGATGAAAATCTATAACTGAATTTGTAAAAAAATTTAAAATCAACATAGTCATAAAACAAATGCAATAATGAAAACATGAGGGGTTAGTTCCTATCAATTATTCCTTTTTCCCCATGATAGATTTTATTATATATAACCCTTAATAAGAATTCGATACCACCCTTCACTTTTTTCTATTAGCTAAGATATAATGAAGTCTTATTTTAAGTATTACATGGATGGAAGAATTTTTCATATTTAATTATTATTTATTTCTAGTGAAATAATGGAATTATTTCTATCTTTAGTTCTCTATGGACACTAATCTAATAAATCTGACATTGTGTGATACCTCTTATCTTATGAATATTTTATAAATAAAAAATAATCACTAGGATATAGGAGATAGTGAAATTACACTATATTCCACATAATGTCTTCTCAAAGTGTTAATACATATGGACACAAACTCTGAGATTTTAATTAGTTCACAGACTCTATGATTGTGAAAACTGGATCCCAACCACCATGTAATGGCCCGGACCTCTCCGGTCCATTACTTTGTAGAATTGTGGTGTTGGAGGTGTTCCAGGAGGACAAGGTGACTTATCCCCCAGCTGCTGCCTACCGGTAGCTCGGTCTACCGGTAGCTGCTGATTACCGGTAGCTCGGTCTACCGGTAGCTGCTGATTACCGGTAGCTCAGTCTACCGGTAGCTGCTGATTACTGGTAGCTCGGTCTACCGGTAGCTGCTGATTACTGGTAGCTCGGTCTACCGGTAGCTGTTGATTACCGGTAGCTCGGTCTACCGGTAGCCGCATCCTACCGGTAGCTGGGGTTACCGGTAGCCACGGCATACTTATAGCTCGGTATACTTGTAGCCGCAGTCCAGCAGTAGCTCGGCTAACACTTTGCCAAATTTCTAGTTCTGTGAACAATGTTTCTATCGGTGAGGTCCTATTGGTGGACTTCTATCACTGAGGATCTATCAGTAGACTTGTGTTTCTATTGGTAAGGTTCTATCGGTGAGCTTTTCTTTCCTTTGCCAATTTTTTTTAGTTCTATAAACAGTGTTTCCAGACTTCATAAGAGCTACTGATTCCATACTTTGCCAATTTTCACGAATGAACAGTGTTTCCAGACTCCATAAGAGCTACCGATTCCATACTTTGCCAAATTTCACGAATGAACAGTGTTTCCAGACTCCATAAGAGCTACCGATTCCATACTTTGCCAAATTTCACGAATGAACTGTGTTTCCAGACTCCTTAAGAGCTACCGATTCCATACTTTGCCAAATTTCATGAATGAACAGTGTTTCCAAACTCCATAAGAGCTACCGATTCCATACTTTTCCAAATTTTGAGTATGTGAACAGTGTTTCCAGCTTCGCAAATTTGACGTTTTCTTTGACGTAAAATACTTTTAAAACCTTATTTTAAGGACTTTAAGGCCGATTCAAAGGCCATAAATCCTATAATAATTATCCCTAAGGCCGGGATGTTTTTTTTACTTGGTCAAACCGCGTGGGTTAATGCGATCCATTTTTAATGGAGAATTAACTGGATCTTAAACTGTCGCCTCTCTAATTTTTTTTAAAAGGAACGAGATATCATTCTTCATTTTTCTTCCTCCTGGTTCTCATCTACGAGACTCTAGAACCTTGCAATCATTTTCTTAGGAGTTTCACAATCAAACGTTACTCAGATCAGTTCCGCTCTGTTGATGCAACCAAGTTGTGTCGATCGTTCTTCGATATAAGGTATGTTTTATCATCGTTCCATCGGGGATCACCTTCTCTTATTCTTCCTTCCATATTAGCATGTAATCTCCATGGTTCTAATGGGTTTTCTTGGGGTTGGTTGGTACTGTCGTACCGTGGCATCCTCTGGTGGATGCAGCTATCGTGAGGAGAAGAGGATTGTGACCCGTTGTGTGGATAAAGGACGTCAAGAACTCTTCGAGGTAGGGGATTCATGGATCCTCAAATTGTATATGTGCAATCGTAGAATTAGCATGATTTATCTCTTTGAATCACAATGAAATTGACCTAATTAAATACTTGAACCGGATTAAAAGAATTGGTTGATCGCATGCTATTTCTTTATACCGTGATAACGGTTTGCCTCATGTTTTCCTAGATATAGTGATATCTATGTTTTCATTGATTTTTTGTTCATTCATGATAGAAATTGATAATGAACGTAAAGTCGGAATTAATTGTTAATTAATTGGCTAAAGATAAAGAGGCATGTAAATTAATCTGGTTATTGCCATTGTTGTAGTTGTTCTAATTTGAGGATAATCAAATTAGGGAAGTAAGCATGGTTATTTAAATTGTGATAGCTTACTGATTAGGTTTCCATGATTGGATCCTATGAATAACAAGTTTGTTAATTCAATATGGATTAGAGAATAGAATATGTGGGAATTTCTAAAAGGGTTCTGAGTTACCTTTTTTTTGTTAAAGGGCCGAGAGCCCACTTTGTGATGTTTGTTTTCCTGCTGCTTGTGTTGTGATGTGAGCCTGGATGGCTGTTGTGATATGTGGAGGCATAGAGACTTGTGGTTGTGGCAGGGGATGTCTCCTAGTGTGGCAAGATGCATCAGTTTATGCATATGGGTGTCGGGGAGGACACCAAGGGTGATGGTATGAGATGATTGTGATGGTTTCATGTTGGTGGTTTGGTTTGGTTGCTTATCTGCTTTACTTTTCCCCACTGCTCAAGGCAGCTGGTCTTGCTTACCCTCTTTCCGAAGGAGGCGAAGACACGCGGGGTATGCCACGTGCTTTCCGTGTTTAGCCTCTCGATGGAGGATGGGTCTATGCTCTTTCTATAGGCGGAAAAGACTCGACGGGTAGTATATCTACTCACCGTGTTGAGCCTCCTTTGGGTTTAAAAGCATAGGATGTTTTTCTAGAATGCCTGGGAATGTGGAAAAGTAATTCTGTAATGAATTTTTGATTAAATGGTGAAAATCCACGGGGATAGAGATGCTGGAATTTAAAGGTGATGTGAATCTTAAAAAGGAGCAATTGTTTTTGAAAGTGATGCCATTTCAGTTTAATGTAGAATTTTTCATTCTTAATTAATGTTTAAAGAATTAATTAATGTACGATGGAACTGATAAATGAGAATGGAGTAATCTAATAAAGCTCTTCATTGTTTGTGTGCTTATAGGATACCTAGTCTTATAAGTAGCAGCCTGGAGTCTGAGAGACGTTAGCTGTAGTTGTATCTAAGACTAGGTAATGCCCATAGTGTGGATGTGAGTTACTTATATATTCTGTACTTTTTGTGTTTCTATACGCTACTCCACCCTGTCGGTAAGGGCAACTGACACCCCGGGGATTCTGAGCCCTGGGGGGGTGTTTTCCCCAACATTCTGATGGGAGGTTGAATGGCTAATTACCCCCTTTGGCCCCGCTCTCTTCTCTTGGTAGATCCTTGTGCTGGTAGGCACAGTGGTTAGTTTTTCCCATATATGTGTGTAGAGGGTTGTAATGGCTTGTGGTTATTTCACACACATATACTCTGGATATAGTATCCTATGGAATACTCTAGGTGTAACGTGTATAGGTTGTGATGGCTTGAGGATCCTTACTCGGGGTATGGGCTGTGATGGATTGAGGAATAATACTCGACGTATGATACACGTTATACGAGCTATGGTGGCTCCTGTAAACTACCTAGTTACTTTGGTTGTGAGGACGGTGTGGTGCTTCGCCCTGGTGTCTGCAGGCAATCATTTGTGGTGTACGAGGTGCAGATTGTGGAGCTTATCCCAGGTGTCTGCGGGCAAGCCTTTGGAGAGAGATGCACAGGACGTTTGTCGTTGGGGAAAAGCGGCAAACCAGTGGGGAAGTAGTAGCGGGGTACCCTTGATATTCTTTACTATATGATATTTTCTTGTTTGCGTTACTTGGTGAGAGTAGCCATGGTGAGGTTGGGAACATAGTATACCTGTTTAGATAACGAGTTAGTTTCACTTGTTGTTCACTGGGCTTTAGCATGCATTCATTAATTTTTCATGAGAGTCTTGGGGAGGATCCTACTGAGTATACTGTTATACTCACCCTATGTACATATAAACTATTTTTTAGGTCACTTGGAGCAGGTTGGAGATCAAGCTGGTTACTACTAGCTTGCGGTTGGAGGAGGAGCTGTTCGGGCTTGTGGTCGATGCCGTTTTTCTTTCTTTTGGGTACTTTTAGTTTTCCCTTTCAGTTGTAGTACTTTTTCATGACATTTCATATATGTACTTGGTTTCCTTTTTATATTTCAGTTCTGAGTTGGAGTTGATTGGAGTCTATTATATCTCTCTCTTCTGCTTGTGTTCTCTTAGAGGGTAATGCCTCCCATTTGTACGTTATTATACCCTCGGTGCTAGTCGCCAACCCGGGGCCTACTAGAGGCGGGACCCGGGGGTCATTATCTCCCTTTTCACATTGCCGGCCCAGGAGGGGTACACTTTGTGGGGAGGGGGTCATGACAGAGTGGTATCAGAGGTCTGGTTGAGGGATAGGATGGAGTTTGGAGTTAGGCACAGGTGAGGATGCATGGGATGGTAGGGCAACGGTGTCATTCATGTTTAGCAAGTGGGGTAAACACTGGAGATCGGCAGAGACATAGGCGTTCAGGGCCCCCTATGATCTGTTTCACGGACCTTTAAGTTTACGATGGCTACTAAACAAAGTGATACTGGTTGCAGGGTAGAGACCTAGGAAAGGATCATGCATCATTATTCCTTGCGCCTGTGTTTGAATGGGTAGACCATGGGATAGGTAACCAAAAATTAATAAAACAAAATAATTAATTAATTAATGTTGAGTCTTCCATATTCCAGGCTTAGGAGCTCTAACAGTTGTTATTTTACAGGTATGGCTCCAGGTCGACGACCTCGTCAGGTTTGCGCCGAAGGTGCCCAGCAGGCTATTCCAGCAGATCACCGCTGGGTAGAGGTTGACGACGATGACACTTCGAGGAAGACACTCCGAGAGTTTCAGTGCCAGAGTCTACAGAAGTACAATGGCTCCATTTCAGATGCAGTCACAGAAGACTGGTTGGAGGAGGTCGAGATAGGCTTCAGTTCGATTCGTGCTCGGAAGGAACACTGGGTGTCCTTGGTTGTGACGATGTTGCGTGGAGCAGCAAGACCGTGGTGGTTCTTGTTCCTCGGGGATCGTGAGGAGTCAGCGATCTCGTGGGAGGAGTTTCGAGACAGGTTTAGAGTCAAGTTTCTTTCATCGACTGCGAAGGCGTCCAGTCGCCGGGAGCTTCTTACCCTTCGACAGTGGAGCTCCAGTGTTCAAGAGTTTGGAATCCGTTTCAGGAACCTTCTACGATATGCTTCAGACATTTTACCAGATGAGGAGGCCAGGGCGAGGCATTTCGAGGAGGATTTGAGTCCAGAGATCCAGCGCCAGGTCACCCCATTTATGCTGAAGACATATCTTGAGGTGCTGGCGAGGGCAGAGGTTGTTGAGAGGACTTTGACCAGGACCGGATCGTCATGAGAGGGGAATCTTCATGATT
This sequence comes from Viscum album, assembly GCA_963277665.1. Taxonomy (NCBI): domain Eukaryota; kingdom Viridiplantae; phylum Streptophyta; class Magnoliopsida; order Santalales; family Viscaceae; genus Viscum; species Viscum album. The sequence continues at coordinate 473,946,935 of OY728147.1, read as the reverse complement.
CCTCACGAAGCAGAGCTGTGGTCCGGGGTTCCCGGTTTTCAGGGCAGAAGAGTTTTCGTTCACCTGGGGGTAGGTCCTAGCCCTTCCCATCTCGTTTCTCCGGAGGCAGCAACTCTCAGGCCTATGCCAAGGGATCAGGCACTTGTTTTTCTTGTGTTGGTCGTGGTCATCAGCAGCGGGAGTGCCCAACTTTTCAGAGCAGTCATCATGCACCAGGCGCTCCACTCCAGGTTCCTCCGTTGAGGCAGTTCTAGACGAGGCAGCAGCAGCAGGTTGCACCAGCATTAGATCACTCGAGGGTAGATGGAGTCGGCAGAGGACAGCCCCATGACGCTCCCCGTCCTCAGAGAGCAGAGCACGGCCGTGGTGGTGGTCGTCATCCGGGTCAGAGAGGCCGTGGAAGTGGTCGTGGTCAGCTTCATGCTCTAGCGTTGCCGGCCCCAGGCGAGCCAGACGTCGTCTGAGGTACCCTTTGTTTGTTTTCTACATTGGTGTATGCCTTGTTTGATTCAGGAGCGACACACTCTTTTATATCCCCTACCCTTGTCCATGCTTTGGGACTTGAGGTAGAGAGGCTTCCAGTGCCCTTGGCATTGACTATGCCAGTTGGAGGTCGAGCTAGCTTGTTTGAAGTATGTGGAGACTTTGAGCTAGTGTTGGGGCAGCACCGCTCTTGGGGAGATTTCCTATGTTTACGAATACAACCATATGATGCCATCCTCGGCATGGATTGGTTGTATTCGGTGCAGGATATTGTGGATTGCTACAGGAAGAAGGTCGTTTTCTTTAATGAAGACGGAGAGGAAGTAGTGTTTGTTGGTGAGAGAGATCCTCGGATGAGTCATAAACGAGTTTCATCCTTATTATCCATGATGGCTGGGATGATGCTGAGTTCTTCAGAGGTTCAACAGTTGGCGTTTCCTAGGGTCGTAGAGGAGTACCCTGATGTCTTTCCAGAAGAGGTTGTATCCTTACCCCCTTGACGAGAGATCGAGTTTGGGATCGAGCTACAGCCAGGAGTGTCTCCTATCTCTATGTCTTCGTACAGGATGACCCCTTCTGAGTTACGAGAGCTACGTATTCAGCTCGATGGTCTGTTGCAGTGTGGTTTTGTTCGGCCAAGTGTGTCACCGTGGGGTGCCCCAGTTTTGTTTGTGAAAAAGGCTGATGGCAGTTTGCGGTTGTGCATCGATTATCGTCACTTAAACAAAGTGACAATAAAGAAACGCTATCCTCTCCCACTGATTGATGACCTATTCGATCAACTGAAGGGTGCAAGTTGGTTTTCAAAGATCAACTTGCAGTCAGGATATCATCAGATGCGTGTAAAGGATGAGGATATCCCGTAGACTGCTTTCCGCTGTTGTCATGGGCATTATGAGTTTGTTGTAATGCCATTCGGCGTGAAAAATGCTCCAGCTGTTTTCATGGGGTTGATGAATGCTGTGTTCCGTGAATTCCGGGACAAGTTTGTTGTGGTTTTCATCGACGACATCCTTGTATACTCCACATCAGAAGAGGAGCATGCAGAGCATCTACGAGCCGTTTTGGGAGTTATTCGCCAACATCGGTTGTTTGGGAAGTTGTCCAAGTGTGAGTTCTGGGCTCGAGAAGTTCGTTTCTTGGGACATGTTGTGTCCCAACAGGGAGTAGCTGTGGATCCTTCGAAGATAGAAGCAGTGGTGTCTTGGCCAGCCCCCAAGACCGTGTCAGAGGTGTGAAGTTTCCTTGGTCTCGCAGGCTATTATAGGAGGTTTGTGGCTAATTTCTCCCGAGTTGCGACTCCTCTGACAGCTTTGACCAGGAAGGATCAAGCGTTCATATGGACTGATTAGTGTCAGACAGCTTTCTAGTATCTAAAGGAGAAGTTGGTAAGTGCTCCAGTCCTTTGTCTTCGAACGGAGGGAGTCCAGTTTGATGTTTTCTGTGATGCTTCACATCTGGGGCTTGGCTGTGTTCTTATGCAGCAGAGATCCGTTGTTTCTTATGGGTATCGGAAGTTGCGTCGCCATGAATGCAACTATGCCACCCATGATCTTGAGTTGGCATCCGTGGTGTTTTCTCTGAAGTTGTGGAGACATTACCTCATTGGTGAGCACTTTTTGGTTTTCACCGATCATAAGAGTTTGAGGTATGTTTTCTCCCCACGTGACTTGAACTTGAGGCAGCGTCGGTGGATGGAGTTCTTATAGGAATACGACTTCGAAATATCATATACACCTGGGAAGGGAAATGTTGTTGCTGATGCACTGAGCCGAAAGTCACGTAATGATGTTGTGCGTGAATCTGGTGATTCCCAGAGAGTGATGGAAGAGCTATCATCTTTGCATCTTGATATGGGAGAAGTTGGGGGAAGAGGTTGTCTTTTCCAGATGACGGTGCAGTCATCCTTGATGAAGAAGGTGGAAGAGTCTCAGTTGGGTGATTTGGAGTTGGAAGTTTGGTGAGACAGAGTTGTTTGTGGGGAGGCCCCTGATGGTTGGTCGGAGGATGAACAACACCGAGTGTTGTATCATGGCAGGATTTTTGTTCCCTTGGCGATGCGCGAGACGGTTCTCCAAGACTTCCGTAGTTCACCCTTGGCAGTACATCCTGGTGTGACAAAGATGTACCAATCCTTAAGGAGTCAGTTCTGGTGGCTTGGGCTGAAACGTATGGTTGCAGAGTGTCTGTCTCGATGTTTAGTCTGCCAGAAGGTGAAGGCTGAACACCGTGTTCCTGGTGGTCTTCTCCAACACATAGAGATTCCTCAGTGGAAGTGGGAGGACATCTCAATGGACTTTGTTACAGGTTTACCTCGAGCTCCAAGAGGACATGATGCTATATGGGTGGTAGTGGATCGTTTAACTAAATCGGCCCACTTCATAGCAATCAAGGAGTCGAGCTCAGTGGAGGTTTTGTCGAGGCGGTATCTGGAGGAGGTGGTGAGGATTCACGGAGTACCTAGGATGATCATTTCTGATCGAGATCCTTGTTTTGCCTCTAGGGTGTGGAGAGGTCTCCAACATGCTTTTGGATCTCAACTATGCCTTAGCACTGCTTTTCATCCTCAAACAGATGGTCAGACAGAGCGAACCATCCAGACTCTTGAAGACATGTTGCGCTCTTGTGTTCTTGATTTTGGAGGTTCATTGGTGAAGCACTTACCCTTGGTAGAGTTCGCTTACAATAATATTTTTCACTCTACCATCGGTATGGCGTCGTTTGAAGCCTTGTATGGCCAGCCATTCCGTTCTCCGTTGTGCTGGACTGGGGTCAGAGAGTCGGCAATTCTCGGACTAGAACTAGTGCAGAATACAACAGAGATGGTTCAGGTGATTCATGAGAGGATGAAGACAGCACAAGATCGTCAGAAATCATATTCTGATCAAAGAAGGAGACCGTTAGAGTTTAATGTTGGGGATCATGTGTTTCTAAAGGTGACTCCCCGTCGTGGGCAGCGAAGGTTTGGTCGTGGAAGTAAGCTTTCTCCCCGGTTTGTTGGGCCTTTTGAGGTGTTAGCTCATGTTGGATCTGTGGCGTATCGAGTAGCACTTCCCCCTCAGATGAGTCAGATACATGATGTTTTCCATGTATCGCAGCTCCGTCGTTATCTTCATGATGAATCTCATGTTATCGATTGGGGAGAGATCGATATTGACGATGATGCAACCTTCGAGGAGCGACCTATGGAGATCCAAGACCACAAGGAGAAGGTGTTGCGTGGGCGTTCTATCCCCTTAGTTCATGTCCTGTGGCGACACGGTGGCATGGAGGAGAGTACCTGGGAGCGTGAGTCACAGTTACGTGCTCAGTACACAGAGTTGTTTAATGTTTAACTCTTTCCATGTAATGATGTTTCCTCTCTGGTTAGACCTTTCATGTTTTATTTATGTACCTTTGAGGTGATGTTGTGAATTAATTGTTTGGGTATGGATTGTTTGTTCCCGGATGTCAGAGTTTTGTTCCAGCTTTCGAACAACTCATGGTGGTTTTCCCCTGAGAGGTATCTTATGGGGTGGTTGTTCGGACCCCTCTTTTCTTCTGGGTTGGTTTTTAAATCTCGAGGACGAGAATGTTTTGAGAGGTATCTAATGTAATGGCCCGGACATCTCCGGTCCATTACTTTGTGGAATTGTGGTGTTGGAGGTGTTCCGGGAGGACAAGGTGACATGTCCCCCAGCTGCTGCCTACCGGTAGCTCGGTCTACCGGTAGCTGCTGATTACCGGTAGCTCGGTCTACCGGTAGCTGCTGATTACCGGTAGCTCGGTCTACCGGTAGCTGCTGATTACCGGTAGCTCGGTCTACCGGTAGCTGCTGATTACCGGTAGCTCGGTCTACGGGTAGCTGCTGATTACCGGTAGCTCGGTCTACCGGTAGATGTTGATTACCGGTAGCTCGGTCTACCGGTAGCCGCATCCTACCGGTAGCTGGGTTTACCGGTAGCCACGACATACTGATAGCTCGGTATACTTGTAGCCGCAGTCCAGCAGTAGCTCGGCTAACACTTTGCCAAATTTCTAGTTCTGTGAACAGTGTTTCTATTAGTGAGATCCTATCGGTGGACTTCTATCAGTGAGGATCTATCAGTTGACTTGTGTTTCTATCGGTAAGGTTCTATCGGTGAGCTTTTCTTTCCTTTGCCAATTTTTTTTTAGTTCTGTGAACAGTGTTTCCAGACTTCATAAGAGCTACCGATTCCATACTTTGCCAATTTTCACGAATGAACAGTGTTTCCAGACTCCATAAGAGCTACCGATTCCATACTTTGCCAAATTTCACGAATGAACAGTGTTTCCAGACTCCATAAGAGCTACCGATTCCATACTTTGCCAAATTTCACGAATGAACAGTGTTTCCAGACTCCATAAGAGCTATCGATTCCATACTTTTCCAAATTTCACGAATGAACAGTGTTTCCAGACTCCATAAGAGCAACCGATTCCATACTTTGCCAAATTTTGAGTATGTGAACAGTGTTTCCAGCTTCGCAAAATTGACGTTTTCTTTGACGTAAAATACTTTTAAAACCTTATTTTAAGGACATTAAGGGCGATTCAAAGGCCATAAATCCTATAATAATTATTCCTAAGGCCGGGATGTTTTTTTTACTTGGTCAAACCGCATGGGTTAATGCGATCTGTTTTTAATGGAGAATAAACCGAATCTTAAACTGTCGCCTCTCTAATTTTTTTTAAAAGGAACGAGATATCATTCTTCATTGTTCTTCCTCCTGGTTCTCATCTACGAGATGCTAGAACCTTGCAATCATTCTCGTAGGAGTTTCACAATCAAACGTTACTCAGATCAGTTCCGCTCTGTTGATGCAACCAAGTTGTGTCGATCGTTCTTCGATATAAGGTATGTTTTATCATCATTCCTTCGGGGATCACCTTCTCTTGTTCTTCCTTCCATATTAGCATGTAATCTCCATGGTTCTAATGGGTTTTCTTGGGGTTGGTTGGTACTGTCGTACCGTGGCATCCTCTAGTGGATGCAGCTATCGTGAGGAGAAGAGGACTGAGACTCGTTGTGTGGATAAAGGGCGTCAAGAAATCTTCGAGGTAGGGGATTCATGGATCCTCTAATTGTATACGTGCAATCGTAGAATTAGCATGATTTATCTCTTTGGATCACAATGAAATTGACCTAATTAAATACTTGAACTGGATTAAAAGAATTGGTTGATCGCATGTTATTGCTTTATACCCTGATAACGGTTTGCCTCGTGTTTTCCTAGATATAGTGATATCTATGTTTTCTTTGATTTGATGTTCGTTCATGATAAAAATTGATAATGAACGTAAAGCCGGAATTAATTGTTAATTAATTGGCTAAAGATAAAGAGGCATGTAAATTAATCTGGTTATTGCCATTGTTGTAGTTGTTCTAATTTGAGGATAATCAAATTAGGGAAGTAAGCATGGTTATTTAAATTGTGATAGCTTAATAATTAGGTATCCATGATTGGAACCTATGAATAACAAGTCTATTAATTAAATATGGATTAGAGAACAGATTATGTGGGAATTTCTAAAAGGGTTCTGAGTTACCCTCTTGTTTTTTAAAGGGCCGAGAGCCCACTTTGTGATGTTTGTTTTCCTGCTGCTTGTGCTGTGATGTGAGCCTGGATGGCTGTTGTGATATGTGGAGGCATCAAGACTTGTGGTTGTGGCAGCGGATGACGCCTAGTGTGGCGAGATGCATCGGTTTATGCATATGGGTGTCGGGGAGGACACCAAGGGTGATGGTATGAGATGAATGTGATGGTTTGATGTTAGTGGTTTGGTTTGGTTGCTTATCTACTTTACTTTTCCCCACTGCTCAAGGCAGCTGGTCTTCCTTACCCTCTTTCCAAAGGAGGCGAAGACACGCGGGGTTTTCCACGTGCTTTCAGTGTTTAGCCTCTCGATGGAGGATGGGTCTATGCTCTTTCTATAGGCGGCAAAGACTCGACGGGTAGTGTATCTGCTCACCGTGTTGAGCCTCCTTTGTGTTTAGAAGCATAGGATGTATTTCTAGAATGCCTAGGAATGTGGAAAAGTAATTTTGTAATGAATGTTTGATTAAATGGTGAAAATCCACGGGGATGGAGATGCTGGAATTTAAAGGTGATGTGAATCTTAAAAAGGAGCAGTTGTTTTTGAAAGTGATGCCATTCCAGTTTAATGTAGAATTCATCATTCTTAATTAATGTTTAAAGAATTAATTAATGTACAGTGGAAGTGATAAATGAGAATGGAGTAATCTAATAAAGCTCTTCATTGTTTGTGTGCTTATAGGATACCTAGTCTTAGAAGTAGCAGCCTGGAGTCTGAGAGACGTTAGCTGTAGTTGTATCTAAGACTAGGTAGTGCCCATAGTGTGGATGTGAGTTACTTATATATTCTGTACTTTTTGTGTTTCTATACGCTACTCCACCCTGTCGGTAAGGGCAACTGACACCCCGGGGATTCTGAGCCCTGGGGGGTGTTTTCCCCAACATTCTGATGGGAGGTTGAATGGCTGACTACCCCCTTTGGCCCCGCTCTCTTCTCTTGTAGATCCTTGTGGTGGTAGGCACAGTGGTTAGTTTTACCCATATATGTGTGTAGAGGGCTGTAATGGCTTGTGGTTATTTCACACACATATACTCTGTATATAGTATCCTATGGAATACTCTAGGTGTAACGTGTATAGGCTGTGATGGCTTGAGGATCCTTACTCGGCGTATGGGCTATGATGTCTTGAGGAATAATACTCGACGTATGATACACGTTATACGAGCTATGGTGGCTCCCGGAAACTACCTGGTTACTTTGGTTGTGAGGATGGTGTGGTGCTTTGCCGAGGTGTCTGCGGGCAATCCTTTGTGGTGCACGAGGTGCAGATTGTGGAGCTTAGCCCAGGTGTCTGTGGGCAAGCCTTTGGAGAGAGATGCACAGGACGTATGTCGTTGGGGCCAAGCGGCAAACCAGTGGGGAAGTAGTAGCGGGGTACACTTGATATTCTTTACTATATGCTATTTTCTTGTATGCGTTACTTGGTGAGAGTAGCCATGGTGAGGTTGGGAACATAGTATACTTGTTTAGATAACGAGTTAGTTTCACTTGTTGTTCACAGGGCTTTAGCATTCTTTCATTACATTTTCACGAGAGTCTTGGGGAGGATCCTACTGAGTATACTGTTATACTCACCCTATGTACATATAAACTGTTTTTCAGGTCACTTGGAGCAGGTTGGAGATCAAGCTGGTTACTACTAGCTTGCGGGTGGAGGAGGAGCTGTTCGGGCTTGTGGTCGCTGCCGTTTTTCTTTCATTTGGGTACTTTTATTTTTCCCTTTCAGTTGTAGTACTTTTGCATGACATTTCATATATGTACTTGGTTTCCTTTTTATATTTCAGTTCTGAGTTGGAGTTGATTGGAGTCTATTCTATCTCTCTCTTCTGCTTGTGTTCTCTTAGAGGGTAATGCCTCCCATTTGTACGTTATTATACCCTCGGTGATAGTCGCCAACCCGGGGCCTACTGGAGGCGGGACCCGGGGGTCATTATCTCCCTTTTCACATTGCCGGCCCAGGAGGGGTACACATTGTGGGGAGGGGGTCGTGACACACCAGTTGCCCATGCAGACAGGTGGTCACCATCCTGGGGCCCACCCATGTTCCCAAATGTGTCATATGACAAATGATATGCCCCATATACCAATATATGTCCATTTCAGTATGCTTTGTCCTCACTCACACACACTATGTAAAACATTCTAGAAGGTGACCTATCCTAATTACTACTCCATGCCATGCACACTTAATTGTGGAGTTCTAATAAGATATGCTCCTGAAAAAAAAAGTTGTACCTTTTTTTTGACATGGTTCATATCATTATGTCATTTAACCCTTTATCATTTTTGGATGTCACAAGCACCCCCCCCCCTAGAGCACAACATCCGCATTCTGGGACCTACATCTCAACTAGGCCCCACCGACCAGTTTCCCTGCAGACACGTGGTCCCAACCTTGGGGCCCACCCACGTGCCCGAAAGGGTCATATGAAAAATTAATGTCCCCACAGGCCAGCACATGTCCTTTCCTTTGTGCTTTTTCCTCACTCCCACACACCCTGGGAAACATCCTAGAAGGTCACCCAACCTTATTACTACTCCAGACCAAGCACGCTTAACAATGTAGTTCTAATCAGACAGGCTCTCGAAAAGAAAGGTGCACCTTATAGACACTAAGTCATATCTTTTAGTCATTTATCCCTATATAATTTTGTGGTGTTACAAGGAAAATATAGTGATCAATCCAAAATTATTCCTCTTGTACAATAATCAAATGAATAACTATTTTTTAGTTTATTCAATGAGGTTGTGGTCACTCATTTTATAGATTTGATGCAGAATAACTGTCTAGGGATATGTCACTCCTTCCTTGAGGTACCATTCCCTTCCTCTTCTATCACACTTTTTTTATATTTAATACATTACAAATGTATAGATAGGTAATGTTGAAACCCTAAACACCATAACCGAGAGCATGTTTCAAATTTATTTCATTAGTATAATATATATGGAATCACATCATGAAAGACTGAACAATTTTTTAGTTTTAGTAATCTAGATTCAATATTTTATACTCTGTTACATTTTACTTCAAACATTACAATCCTTATTTATTTTATCTTCGAGAATAAAATTATTCCTACTAGAATATCCTTTCAAATCAACCATAGAACATATCATGGAGTCCTATAATAAGAATGAAAAATAGGTGATATCAAATTCTCAGTAATGTCTAAATTCATCAAAATATATTATGAATCAATAAATAATAATAAAAATGAAATGTAAAATAAATATAAAAACATTTTATTTAATCAATAATATTTATTTCATAAATTGATAAGTTATAGAAAATATGGAATGATAATTAACAGAAAAAATTTCGATTAAATTAATAAAATATGAATGAATTTAATCGAGAGATAATATCATTGTGAAAATACAATGGATAATAATAAATGAATTATCAATGAATAAAATGTTCCAATATTTTAATCCATGATATCAAGGATAATGATACCGTTTCTATCAAAACCATTCAAAATTAGTATAAAATTGTAGGTAAAAATTATATTAATGATATCTTCTGTATTCAAATCATGAGGTTATTAATTCATCAATGGGATTCACAGTATCATGCCCCACCCATCAAAGAATTTCCAAATCATTCCTCATATATTGAGCAATTGATAACATTCAATAACATTGTTTCACGTCCTCTGATATCTTTATTTTTGAAATAATATGGATATATCAGTATACCAAAGATAAAAATTAAAAATTAAATATAAAACATAGTATTTTTATGTGAGGTAATTTATAAGAAATAAACATACCCATATAAAATTATATTGAAATTTGTTGTCAATTTAATATCCATAAGAATGAAAATAATTATAGGAAATAAAATTACTACAAAAATGAATCCATGATGAAAATTTCAATACATACCTTCGTCAACATGATCATAAAACATCCATAAAAATAATAATAATGGTTTCAATAGAACATATACCTAGTGAATTTTATTTATCATAAAAGGATTTTTTTCATTTCCGGATAGAAATACTTTAAGTAGTTAATAAAAAAATGCTTATAAAATAATCCTTTTCATTTCCAAAAATCAACCTTAAAAACTAAATGATAGCCAAACATTTTTAATATAATTTTTTTAAATATCATATTAATCATATAATGTTTAATTTAAAACATTGAGAGTTCAGTATAGTCAGAAATGATGTTCAATTCATGTACGTTAAAACAATGTTTCCCTTAATATTTTTGGTAAGAACAAATATGGCATTGTATGGAAAATGATATGAATATTACATTTAAAATTTTAAAATAATGTTTTTTTAAAATTTAAAATAAAATTAATTTCAAAATGATTAACAAAATTTATAAATCATGGTTTTACAAAAGAAACATACATTCGACTGAAGAAAAAAATATAGTTTATTATTTTCATAAATACCTTTTAATTATAAAAATAATGGAAAATATTCTTATTTCTTCTGTATTTTCATAAATAGAAATACAATAACAAAATTATATTTTTTATTTATCTATGATCCAATAAAATCCTTCAATGGAAAATCATGTATTGAAAATCCTAATTGAAATGTTTTTGGGAAATAAACCCTACAATGATCACAACGTTGAAGTGGGAATTAAAAATTTCATCTATTATGTGTGTAAAATATAAATCCACATAAAATATGTGGATATAAAACATAATATAATTAAAATTCAGTACACATATAATCATAGAATATCAATTACATTGAATAAGTAATATAACCTAATAAAAATATATTGAGTTATGAAATTCATTACCAATTCGTAATTTTCGTGTAATATATCCCTGGATAAAAAAGTTAAATTTCTATCTTATAATACCGATAATTATAAATAAATAATAATATTACATGTAAATTAGAACTTACATACATTTTATGAAATTCTTTTTTTCATAAAACTATAATGTGGCTCAGTAAATATAAACTCAGATGAATTCCCCTACACAAATCATATTATTGTAGTGGGAATTAATCAATTAATTGATTATATATAAAAATTCATTCAAAATAAAATAAATGGATAAAACCCATAAAAAAAATAAATTATCATCACCAACATAATATAATCATATCATAATCAATTAATTATATTTTTTACCTAATGAGGGGAAATTAAATTATGAAATCAATTACCTCACACTTCCATTTAGTTGAAAATTATGTATCCTCCTATAATGTATTTATTAATAAGGTATTATCTTAAAAAATACCATATTAATATTTATATTATCATATATGACTTTGTTATAACATATTATAAACTATTCATTATTGATCATTAAGTATTTCCATTATTATAGGTGTTAATGTCCTTTTTTCTCATTTGTTCTTTATCATGAATGTTTCAGTTATTTTATATATTATATTGTTATAGAGAATAATGAATATTAATCATTAATTAAATGCCATATTTTTATTTCACATATACTTTTAATACCAATTATGAATGAATATTTTGATAAATTCAACTAGTTATGATCCTTATGACGTTAGGTCATTCTTACGCTAAACTAGGATTTTCATTTTCAACAATCATTTTTAAAGATGAACTGTAATGGCCCGGACCTCTCCGGTCCATTACATTGTGAAATGTTGGTGTTGGAGGTGTTCCGGGAGGCCAAGGGGACTTATCCCCAACACTTTGCCAATTTTCCAGTTCTGTGAACAGTGTTTCCAGTTTTATGAACAGTATCAGATTGGTCTCACCGATCGGTCTGACAGATCGGTCTCACCGATCAGTTTCACAGATCGGTGTGATCACAGATTGGTCTGAGAGATCGGTCTCACCGATCGGTCTGACAGATCGGTCTCACCAATCAGATTCACAGATCGATGTGACAGATCAGTTTCACGGATCGGTCTGAAAGATCGGTTTCACAGATCGGTCTTACCGATCGGTCTGATAGATCAGTCTCACCGATCAGTTTCACCGATCGGTCTGACAGATCGGTGTGACAGATCAGTTTCACGGATCGGTCTGACAGATTGGTTTCACAGATCGGTCTGACAGATCGGTCTCACCGATCGGTCTGACAGATCGGTCTCACCAATCATTTTCACAGATCGGTGTGACAGATCAGTTTCACAGATCGGTGTGACAGATCAGTTTCACAGATCCGTTTCACAGATCGGTGTGACAGATCAGTCTCACAGATCGGTCTGACAGATCGGTCTCACCGATCGGTCTGACAGATCGGTCTCACCGATTAGTTTCACATATCGGTGTGACAGATCGGTAGCACAGATCGGTAGCACAGATCGGTAGCACAGATCGGTAGCACGGATCAGTAGCACAGATCGGTAGCACAGATCGGTAGGTGTACAGTAATGGTAGGTGAACAGTGTTTCCAGACTCCTACAGTTTTGCCTCTTTTGAAGTTTCCTTTGACGTAAAATGCATTTAAAGCCTTTTTTAAGGGCTCTTAAAGCCGTTTAAAATGCCATAAATCCAATATTAATTATTCCTAAGGCTTGGAATTTTTTACTTGGTCAAACCGTGTGGGTTAATGCGGTCTGTTTTTAATAGAGAATTAACCGGATCTTAAACCATCGCCCCATTAAATCTTAAAAAGGGACGCGATATCATTCTCCCTTGTTCTTTCCATTTGTTCTCAGCTAAGAGACGCTAGAACATTTCAATACTTTCCGTAGGAGTTGCACAATCAATCCTTACCCCGAGGGTTGGTTCTGCTCTGTTTTGGATACAACCGAGCCCGGTCGATCAATCTTCGACATAAGGTATGGTGTATCATCGTTCTTTGATGTTCATCTTCTCCTATCCTCCATTCCATAATTATACCATGTAATTTCCATGATTCTAATGGGTTTTCATGGGGTTGGTTGGTATTGTCGTACCCTAGCATCCTCCGGTGGATGCAGTTGTCGCGAGGGAAGGATCGTGACCTGTTGTGTGGATAAAGAACGTGAGGAACTGTTTGAGGTAGGGGATTCATGGCTTCTCTAATCGTGTATGTGCAATCATAGAATTAGCATGATTTATTCCTTTGTATCACAATGAAATTGACCTAATTAAATACTTGAACCGGAAAAAAAGAATTGGTTAATCGCATGTTGTTGCTTTATACCGTGATAACGGTTTGCCTAATGTTTTCCTAGATATAGTGATATCTATGTTTCTTTGATTCGTTGTTCGTTCATGATGGAAATTGATAATGAACGTAAAGCTGGAATTAATTGTTAATTAATTGGCTAAAGATAAAGAGGCATGTAAATTAATCTGGTTATTGCAGTTGTTGTAGTTGTTCTAATTTGAGGATAATCAAATTAGGGAAGCAAGCATGGTTATTTAATTGTGATAGCTTGCTGATTAGGTATCCATGATTGGAACCTACGAATAAAAAATCTGTTAATTCAATATGGATTAGAGAACAGATTATGTGGGAATTTCTAAAATGGTTATGAGTTACCCGCTTGCTTGTAAGGCTGAATGCCTTGTGGTTTGGAGCTCTGAGTGCTCATTGTGTTTGAAGGCTGAATGCCTTGTTAAAGGGCCGAGAGCCCATTTTGTGATGTTTTTTTCCTGCTGCTTGTGCTGTGATGTGAGCCTGGATGGTTGTTGTGATATGTGGAGGCTTGGAGGCCTTGTGGTTATGGCAACAGATGACGCCTAGAGTGGAAAGATGCATCAGTTTATGCTTGTGGGTGTCGGGGAGGACACCAGGGGTGATGGAATGGGATGGATGTGGTTGGTTGTTGCTTGCGGTTTTCTTGAATGTTAATCTGCTTTTCTTTTCCCCACTGCTCAAGGCAGCTGGTCTTGCTTACCCTCTTTCCGAAGGAGGGGAAGACACGCGGGGTATGCCACGTGCTTTCCGTGTTTAGCCTCTAGATGGAGGATGGGTCTATGCTCTTTCTATAGGCGGCAAAGACTCGACGGGTAGTATATCTACTCACCGTGTTGAGCCTCCTTTGTCTTTAGAAGCATAGGATGTTTTTCTAGAATGCCTGGGAATGTGGAAAAGTAATTCCGTAATGAATGTTTGATTAAATGGTGAAAATCCATGGGGATGGAGATGCTGGAATTTAAAGGTGATGTGAATCTTAAAAAGGAGGAGTTGTTTTTGAAAGTGATGCCATTTCAGTTTAATGTGGAATTGTTCAATATTAATTAATGTTTAAAGAATTAATTAATGTACAGTGGAACTGATAAATGAGAATGGAGTAATCTAATAAAGCTCTTCAATTGGTTGTGTGCTTATAGGATACCAAGTCTTAGAAGTAGCAGCCTGGAGTCTGAGAGACGTTAGCTAGAGTTGTATCTAAGACTAGGTAATGCCCATAGTGTGGATGTGAGTTACTTATATATTCTGTACTTTTTGTGTTTCTATACGCTACTCCACCCTGTCGGTAAGGGAAACTGACACCCCGGGGATTCTGAGACCTGGGGGGGGTGTTTTCCCCAACATTCTGATGGGAGGTTGAATGGCTGACTACCCCCTTTGGCCCCTCTCTCTTCTCTTGGTAGATCCAGGTGCTGGTAGGCACAGTGGTTAGTTTTACCCATATATGTGTGTAGAGGGTTGTAATGGCTTGTGGTTATTTGACACACATATATTCTGGATATAGTATCCTATGGAATACTATAGGTATAACATGTATAGGATGTGATGGCTTGAGGATCCTTACTCGGCGTATGGGCTCTGATGGCTTGAGGAATAATACTCGACGTATGATACACGTTATACGAGCTATGGTGGCTCCCGGAAACTACCTGGTTACTTTGGTTGTGAGGACGGTGTGGTGCTTCGCCCAGGTGTCTGCGGGCAAGCCTTTGTGGTGCACGAGGTGCAGATTGTGGAGCTTAGCCCAGGTGTCTGCGGGCAAGCCTTTGGAGAGAGATGCACAGGACGTATGTCATTAGGGCAAAGCGGAAAACCAGTGGGGAAGTAGTAGCGGGGTACCCTTGATATTCTTTACTATATTCCATATTCTTGTATGCGTTACTTGGTGAGAGTAGCCATGGTGAGGTTGGGAACATAGTATACCTGTTTATGTGACGAGTTAGTTTCACTTGTTGTTCACTGGGCTTTAGCATGCTTTCTTTACTTTTGCACGAGAGTCTTGGGGAGGATCCTACTGTGTATACTTTTATACTCACCCTATGTACATATAAACTGTTTTTTAGGTCACTTTGAGCAGGTTGGAGATCAAGCTGGTTACTACTAGCTTGGGGTTGGAGGAGGAGTTGTTCGGGCTTGTGGTCGCTGTCGTTTTACATTCTTTTGGGTACTTTTAGTTTCCCTTTTCAGTTGTAGTACTTTTGCATGACATTTCATATATGTACTTGGGTTTCTTTTATATTTCAGTTCTGAATTGGAGTTGGTTGGAGTCTATTCTATCTCTCTCTTCTGCATGTGTTCTCTTAGAGGGTAATGCCTCCCATTTGTATGTTATTATACCCTCGGTGCTAGTCGCCAACCCGGGGCCTACTGGAGGCGGGACTCGGGGGTCATTATCTCCCTTTTCACATTGCCGGCCCAGGAGGGGTACACTTTGTGGGGAGGGGGTCGAGTTTCTTTCGTCGACTGCGATGGCGTCTAGTCACCAGGAGCTACTCACCCTTCGACCGGGGAGCTCCAGTGTTCGGGAGTTTGGAATCCGTTTCAGGAACCTTCTACGATATGCTTCAGACCTGTTACCAGATGATGAGGCCAGGGCGAGGCATTTCGAGGAGGCTTTGCATCCAGAGATCCAGCGCCAAGTCACCCCATTTATGCTGAAGACATATCATGAGGTGTTGGCAAGGGCACAGGTTGTTGAGAGGACTTTGTCCATGACCGGATCGTTACGAGAGGGGAATCGTCATGATTCCTCACGAAGCAGAGTTGTGGTCCGGGGTTCCTGATTTTCAGGACTGAAGAGTTTCCGTTCACCTGGGGGTAGGTCCCAACCCTTTCCATCTCGTTTCTCCGGAGGTAGCAACTCTCATACCTATGCCAAGGGATCAGGCTCTTGTTTTTCTTATGGTGGTCGTGGTCATCAGCAGCGGGAGTTCCCGACTTTTTAGAGCAGTCATCGTGCACCAGGCGCTCCACTCCAGGTTCCTCCGTTGAGGCAGTTCCAGCCGAGGCAGCAGCAGAAGGTTGCACCAGCTTTAGATCACCACAGGGTAGATGGAGCAGGCAGAGGACAGCTCCATGACGCTCCCCGTCCTGAGAGAGCAGAGCGCGGCCGTGGTGGTGGTCGTCATCAGGGTCAGAGAGGCCGTGGAGGTGGTCGTGGTCAGCTTCATGCTCTAGCGTTGCCAGCCCCAGGTGAGCCAGACGTCGTCCGAGGTACCCTTTGCTTGTTTTCTACCTTGGTGTATGCCTTGTTTGATTCAGGAGCGACACACTCCTTTATATCCCCTACCCTTGTCCACGCTTTGGGACTTGAGTTAGAGAGGCTTCCAGTGCCCTTGGCGTTGACTACGCCAGTTGTAGGTCGAGCTAGCTTGTTTGAAGTATGTAGATACTGTGAGCTAGTGTTGGGGCAACACCGCTCTTGGGGAGATTTCCTATGTTTGCAAATACAACCATATGATGTCATTCATGGCATGGATTAGTTGTATTTGGTGAGGCTGTTGTGGATTGCTATAGGAAGAAGGTCGTTTTCTTTGATGAAGATGGAGAGGAAGTAGTGTTTGTTGGTGAGAGAGATCCTCAGATGAGTCATAGGCGAGTTCCATCCTTATCATCCATGATGGCTGGGATGACGCTGAGTTCTTCAGAGGTTCAACCGTTGGCGTTTCCTAGGGTCGTAGAGGAGTACCCTGACGTCTTTCCAGAAGAGGTTGTATCCTTACCCCCTCGACGAGAGATCGAGTTTGGGATCGAGCTACAGCCAGGAGCATCTCCTATCTCTATGTCTCTGTATAGGATGGCCCCTTCTGAGTTACGAGAGCTACGTATTCAGCTCGATGGTCTGTTGCAGTGTGGTTTTGTCCGGCCAATTGTGTCACCGTGGGGTGCACCAGTCTTGTTCGTGAAAAAGGCTGATGGCAGTTTGCGGTTGTGCGTCGATTATCGTCGCTTAAACAAAGTGACAATAAAGAACCACTATCCTCTTCCACGGATTGATGACCTATTCGATCAACTGAAGGGTGCATGCTGGTTCTCAAAGATCGACTTGCGGTCAGGATATCATCAGATGCGGGTAAAGGATGAGGATATCCGGAAGACTGCTTTCCGCTGTCGTCATGGGCATTATGAGTTTGTTGTAATGCCATTCGGCATGAAAAATTCTCCAGCTATTTTCACGGGGTTGATGAATGCTGTGTTCCTTGAATTCCTGGACATGTTTGTTGTGGTTTTCATTGACGACATCCTTGTGTACTCCACATCTGAAGAGGAGCATGCAGAGCATCTACGAGCCGTTTTGGGAGATCTTCGCCAACATCGGTTGTTTGGGAAGTTGTCCAAGTGTGAGTTCTGGGCTCGAGAAGTTCGTTTCTTGGGACATGTTGTGTCCCAATAGGGAGTAGCTGTGGATCCTTCGAAGATAGATGCAGTGGTGTCTTGGCTAGCCCCCAAGACCGTGTCAGAGGTGCGAAGTTTCCTTGGTCCCGCAGGCTATTATAGGAGGTTTCTAGCCAATTTCTCCCGAATTGCGACTCCTCTGACAGCTTTGACCCGGAAGGATCAAGCGTTCATATGGACTGATCAGTGTCAGACAGCTTTCGAGTATCTAAAAGAGAAGTTGGTAAGTGCTCCAGTCCTTTGTCTTCCAGCGGAGGGAGTCCAGTTTGACGTCTTCTGCGATGCTTCACAACTGGGGCTAGGCTGTGTTCTCATGCAGCAGAGGTCCGTTGTTCCTTATGGGTCCCGACAATTGAGTCCCCATGAAGGCAACTACGCCACCCATGTTCTTGAGTTGCAGCCATGGTGTTTGCGCTGAAGTTGTGGAGACATTACCTCATTGGCGAGCACTTTGTGGTTTTCACCGATCATAAGAGTTTGAGGTATGTTTTCTCTCAGTGGGATTTGAACTTGCGGCAGCGTCGGTGGATGGAGTTCTTGCAGGAATACGACTTCGAAATATCGTATACACCTGGGTAGGGAAATGTTTTTGCTGATGCACTGAGCCGAAAGTCACGTAATGATGTTGTGCGTGAATCTGGTGATTCTTGGAGAGTGATGGAAGAGCTATCAGCTTTGCATCTTGATATGGGAGAAGTTGGGGGAAGAGGTTGTCTTTTCCAGATGACGGTGCAGTAATCCCTGATGCAGAAGGTGGAAGAGTCTCAGTTGGGTGATCCAGAGGTGGATGTTTGGAGAGACAGAGTCGTTTGTGGAGAGGCCCCTGATGGTTGGTCGGAGGATGTCAACACCGGGTGTTGTATCATGGCAGGCTTTTTGTTCCCTTGGTGATGCGCGAGACGGTTCTCCGAGAGTTCCATAGTTAACCCTTGGCGCTACATCCTGGTGTGACAAAGATGTATCGATCCTTGAGGAGTCAGTTTTGGTGGCCTGGGCTGAAGCGTATGGTTGCAGAGTGTGTGTCTCGAGGTTTAGTCTTCCAGAAGGTGAAGGCCGAACACCGTGTTCCTGGTGGTCTTCTCCACCACTTAGAGATTCCTCAGTAGAAGTGGGAGGACATCTCAATGGACTTTGTTACAGGTTTACCTCGAGCTCCGGGAGGACATGATGCTATATGGGTGGTAGTGGACCGTTTAACTAAATTAGCCCACTTCATAGAAATAAAGGAGTTGAGCTTAGTGGAGGTTTTGTCGAGGTAGTATCTGGAGGAGGTGGTTAGGCTTCACGGAGTTCCTAAGACGATCATTTCTGATCGAGATCCTAGTTTTACCTCTAGGGTGTGGAGAGGTCTCCAACATGATTTTGGCTCTCAACTGTGCCTTAGCACTGCTTTTCATCCTCAAACGGATGGTCAGACAGAGCGAACCATTCAGACTCTTGAAGACATGTTGCGCTCTTGTGTTCTTGATTTTGGAGGTTCATGGAAAAAGCACTTACCCTTGGCAGATTTTGCGTACAATAGTAGTTTTCACTCTACCATCGGCATGGCTCCGTTTGAAGCCTTGTATGGCCGGCCAAGCCGTTCTCTGTTGTGCTAGACTGTGGTCGGAGATTCAGCAATTCTCGGACCAGAACTAGTGCAGAATACAACAGAGATGGTTCAGGTGATTTGCGAGAGGATGACGACAGCACAAGATCATCAGAAATCTTATGTTGATCAAAGAAGGAGACCGTTATAGTTTAATGTTGGGGATCATGTGTTTCTGAAGGTGACTCCCCGTCGTGGGCAGCGAAGGTTTGGTCACGGAATTAAGCTTTCTCCCCGTTTTGTTGGGCCTTCCGAGGTGTTAGCTCGTGTTGGAGCTGTGGCATATCGAGTAGCACTTCCCCCTCAGATGAGTCGGATACATGATGTTTTCCAAGAATCACAGCTCCGTAGTTATCTTCATGATGAATCTCATGTTATCGATTGGGGAGAGATCGATATTGATGATGATGCAACCTTCGAGGAGCGACCTGTGGAGATCCTCGACCACAAGGAGAAGGTGTTGCGTTGGTGTTCTATCCCCTTAGTTCAGGTCTTGTGGTGACACGGTGGCATGGAGGAGAGTACCTCGGAGCGTGAGTCATAGATACGTGCTCAGTACCCAGAGTTTTTTAATGTTTAACTCCTTTCATGTAATGATTTCTCCTCTCTGGTTAGATCTTTCATGTTTTATTTATGTACCTTTGATGTGATGCTGTGAATGAATTATTTGGGTATGGATTGTTTGTTCCCGGATGTCATAGTTTTGTTCTAGCTTTCGAACAACTCATGGTGGTTTTTCCCTGAGAGGTATCTTATGGGGTGGTTGTTCGGACCCCTCTTCTCTTCTGGGTTGGTTTTTAATTCTCGAGGACGAGAATGTTTTGAGAGGTATCTAATGTAATGGCCCGGACCTCTCCGGTCCATTACTTTGTGAAATATTGGTGTTGGAGGTGTTCTGGGAGGCCAAGGGTAATTATCCCCAACACATTGCCAATTTTCCAGTTCTGTGAACAGTGTTTCCAGTTTTATGAACAGTAACAGATCGGTCTCACCGATCGGTCTGACAGATCGGTCTCACCGATCAGTTTCACAGATCAGTCTCGCAGATCAGTTTCACAGATCGGTCTGACAGATCGGTCTGACAGATCGGTCTCACCAATCAGTTTCACCGATCGGTCTGACAGATCGGTCTCAATGATCACTTTCACAGATCGGTGTGACAGATCAGTTTCATGGATTGGTCTGACAGATAGGTTTCACAGATCGGTCTGACAGATCGGTCTCACCGATCGGTCTGACAGATCGGTGTGACAGATCGGTTTCACAGATCGGTGTGACAGATCATTTTCACAGATCAGTTTCACAGATCTGTGTGACAGATCGGTTTCATAGATCGGTGTGACAGATCAGTTTCACAGGTCAGTTTCACAGATCGGTCTGACAGATCGGTCTCACCGATCTGTTTCACAGATCGCTGTGACAGATCAGTAGCACGGATCGGTAGCACAGATCGGTAGGTGTACAGTAACGGTAGGTGAACAGTGTTTCCATACTCCTACAGTTTTGCCTCTTTTGACGTTTCCTTTGACGTAAAAAGCATTTAAAGCCTTTTTTAAGGGCTCTTAAGGCCGTTTAAAATTCCATAAATCCTATATTAATTATTCCTAAGTCTTGGAATGTTTTACTTGGTCAAACCGCGTGGGTTAATGCGGTCCGTTTTTAATGGAGAATTAACCGGATCTTAAACCATCGCCCCATTAAATCTTAAAAAGGGACGAGATATCATTCTCCCTTGTCCTTTCCATTTGTTCTTGGCTAAGAGACGCTAGAACCTTTCAATTCTTTCCGTAGGAGTTGCACAATCAATCCTTACCCCGAGGGTTGGTTCTTCTCTGTTTTGGATACAACCGAGCCCTGTCGATCAATCTTCGACATAAGGTATGTTGTATCATCATTCTTTGAGGTTTATCTTCTCCTATCCTCCTTTCCATAATTATACCATGTAATTTACAAGATTCTAATTGGTTTTCTTGGGGTTGGTTGGTACTGTCGTACCCCAGCATCCTCTAGTGGATGCAGTTGTCGCGAGGGAAGGATCGTGACCTGTTGTGTGGATAAAGAACGAGAGGAACTGTTTGAGGTAGGGGATTCATGGCTTCTCTAATCGTGTATGTGAAATCTTAGAATTAGCATGATTTATTCCTTTGGATCACAATTAAATTGACCTAATTAAATACTTGAACCGGATTAAAAGATTTGGTTGATCGCATGTTGTTTCTTTATACCGTGATAACGGTTTGCCTCATGTTTTCCTAGATATAGTGATATCTATGTTTCTTTGAATCGTTGTTCGTTCATGATGGAAATTGATAACGAACGTAAAGCCAGAATTAATTGTTAATTAATTCGCTAAAGATAAAGAGGCATGTAAATTAATCTGGTTATTGCAGTTGTTGTAGTTGTTCTAATTTGAGGATAATCAAATTAGGGAAGCAAGCATGGTTATTTAATTGTTATAGCTTTCTGATTAGGTATCCATGATTGGAACCTACGAATAAAAAATTTGTTAATTCAATATGGATTAGAGAACAGATTATGTGGTAATTTCTAAAAGGGATCTGAGTTACCCGCTTTCTTGTAAGGCTGAATGCCTTGTGGTTTGGAGCTCTGAGTGCTCATTGTGTTTGAAGGCTGAATGCCTTGTTAAAGGGCCGAGAGCCCATTTTGTGATGTTTGTTTTTCTGCTGCTTCTGCTGTGATGTGATCCGGGATGGTTGTTGTGATATGTGGAGGCATGGAGGCCTTGTGGTTATGGCAGCAGATGAAGCCTAGAGTGGCGAGATGCATCAGTTTATGCATGTGGGTGTCGGGGAGGACACCAGGGGTGATGGAATGGGATGGATGTGGTTGCTGGATGCTTGCGGTTTTCTTGAATATTAATCTGCTTTTCTTTTCCCCACTGCTCAAGGCAGCTGGTCTTTCTTACCCTCTTTCCGAAGGAGGCGAAGACACGCGGGGTATGCCACGTGCTTTCCGTGTTTAGCCTGTCGATGGAGGATGGGTCTATGCTCTTTCTATAGGTGGAAAAGACTCGACGGGTAGTATATCTACTCACTGTGTTGATCCTTCTTTGTGTTTAGAAGCATAGGATGTTTTTCTAGAATTCCTAGGAATGTGGAAAAGTAATTCTGTAATGAATGTTTGATTAGATGGTGAAAATCCATAGAGATGGAGATGCTGGAATTTAAAGGTGATGTGAATCTTAAAAAGGAGCAGTTGTTTTTAAAAGTGATGCCATTTCAGTTTAATGTGGAATTGTTCAATCTTAATTAATGTTTAAAGAATTAATTAATGTACAGTGGAACTGATAAATGAGAATGGAGTAATCTAATAATTCTCTTCAATTGGTTGTGTGCTTATAGGATACCTAGTCGTAGAAGTAGCAGCCTGGAGTCTGAGAGACATTAGCTGCAGTTGTATCTAAGACTAGGTAATTCCCATAGTGTGGATGTGAGTTACTTATATATTCTGTACTTTTTCTGTTTCTATACGCTACTCCACCCTGTCGGTAAGGGCAAATGAAACCCCGAGGATTCTGTGTTCTGGGGGGTGTTTTCCCTAACATTCTGATGGGAGGTTGAATGGCTGACTACCCCCTTTGGCCCCGCTCTCTTCTCTTGGTAGATCCTTGTGCTTGTAGGCACAGTGGTTAGTTTTACCCATATATGTGTGTAGAGGGCTGTAATGGCTTGTGGTTATTTCACACACATATATTCTGGATATAGTATCCTATGGAATACTATAGGTATAACGTGTATAGGCTCTGATGGCTTGAGGATCCTTACTCGGCATATGGGATGTGATGGCTTGAGGAATAATACTCGACGTATGATACACGTTATACGAGCTATAGTGGATCCCTGAAACTACCTGGTTACTTTGGTTGTGAGGACGGTGTGGTGCTTCGCCCAGGTGTCTGCGGGCAAGCCTTTGTGGTGCACGAGGTGCAGATTGTGGAGCTTAGCCCAGGTGTCTGCGGGCAAGCCTTTGGAGAGAGATGCACAGGACATATGTCGTTGGGGCAAAGCGGCAAACCATTGGGGAAGTAGTAGCGGGGTACCCTTGATATTCTTTACTATATTCCATATTCATGTATGCGTTACTTGGTGAGAGTTGCCATGGTGAGGTTGGGAACATAGTATACCTGTTTAGGTGACGAGTTAGTTTCACTTGTTGTTTACTGGGCTTTAGCATGCTTTCTTTACTTTTGCACGAGAGTCTTGGGGAGGATCCTACTGAGTATACTGTTATACTCACCCTATGTACATATAAATTGTTTTTCAAGTCACTTGGAGCAGGTTGGAGATCAATCTGGTTACTACTAGCTTGCGGTTGGAGGAGGAGCTGTTCGGGCTTGTGGTCGCTGTCGTTTTACTTTCTTTTGGGTACTTTTAGTTTCCCTCTTCAGTTGTAGTACTTTTGCATGACATTTGATATATGTACTTGGGTTTCTTTTATATTTCAGTTCTGAGTTGGAGTTGGTTGGAGTCTATTCTATCTATCTCTTCTGCATGTGTTCTCTTAGAGGGTAATGCCTCTCATTTGTATGTTATTATACCCTCGGTGCTAGTCACCAACCCGGGGCCTACATAAGGCGGGACTCGGGGGTCATTATCTCCCTTTTCACATTGCCGGCCCAGGAGGGGTACACTTTGTGTGGAGGGGGTTGTGACATGATCTGTGATTTTTATCCATTGAATAATTATACTTGTATCATAAATACAAAGTTATTTATTTTATTATTATAATATATATCTTCTAGGTTGTGCGGTGATGAAAAAAATTCATATTAGTTCAAGAAAGCGGCAGTCCAGAAGTACACGAACGATGTTAACATATTTCACTTACTGAATATATAGAAAATAAAATGATAAATATATTTCTAATAATTTTAAATATATAATTAATATAATAATTATGTCATTTATATAATATATATTCATTAAAATTATTTTTATTATTGTCCATGTATATTGTTAGTGAATGGAAAATTACAACACTTTGCGTGGAGGTAAATCGTCGCACACATGAGAAAGGTTATTGATCTCTAGATTAATTGTAATTAAAAAGATATATATTATATAAATAATGAAGAGTTATAATTTGGTTAAAAAATATGATATACATAATATTTATCCATCAACATTCCAAACAAAGAGATGTGGTAAAAGGAAACATTAATGACTTTAGATTGTGAGTCGGGTGTCCACCATTCACACGAATGGTGATTTTGAACCCCATTTTTTGTAATTTTAATTTCTATATATATTTACCCAAAAAATATATTATTATATGAATTTTATTGTGGTTATTTTATATACACATTTTAATAATAATTTATGGAGTTATAAGAATAAAATAGAAAAAATGATCATACAAGAACGTTACTTCTTCTTCGGGTAACCTTCTAAGGATTTGCCAAAAATAATTCCTAGGATGAATTTATGCCAAAAATAATTATTCGATGATAAGGTTATGGATATTGGTAATTAATTAGGTAATTTAATGGATGATCCAAAATATTTTTAAGGAGTTATTAAGAGAGTATAGTGGTATCCATTTATAAGTGAGGTGATTAGGATGCTAGTAATTTTATAAAATGAAACAGTGTACCAAAGAACATTAAATGAAAAAATGTTCAAATTTGTGGTATTTTGGTTATTTAGACCCTATAGGGTCTAAATATGGATTTAAAATATATTATATACATGGTTTTAGTTAAATTATACTCTTATATATTTTGTTTAACACCTTTTAAATCCATTTTATCCTTAAGTAGTTTTCAAAGCTAAAATGTTCAACAGTTTACATTGGTATAATATAAAAATTTCATAAAAAAATGATTCAAATTACCTATAATATATTAAATGTTATATTATTGAACTAATTTTTTATTATAAATTATTTATTATATAATTTCACTTAATAATTAGTTAAAATTAAAATGGAGTATTCAATTAATCTTGAGTATATTTTGGTATTAATTGAAAACTGAATTTATTTAGAAAGAACAAATAAAATTGACCTTCATATATTTTTGATATTATTATTTTAAAAATAATTATTTACATTTTCAAATAAATTATATAAAATTGTTTAGAACTATGTATAAATTTTTATTAAAATATAGACAACATCAAATTATAGAAAAATTACGTTTCTAATTAAACATTTATTTTTGTTTAAAATAATCCAAATTTTAATTAATATAAATAAAGAACTATAATATTTTTAATTTATTTATTACTTTTGAAAATTGATAATTTATTGAAATTTTTTTAATGGTATGCTATTTAATAGTGAACTTTTACTCCATGTTTCATGTTCGGTATACAATATAAGTAGTTAAGTTAAATGTTATATATTTTTTGGTTTACTTAACCATGCTATTGCATGTCAAATATAAAATCAAATATAAGTTTCTTATTTTAAATTTTTATTTTGTAAAATATACCCCATGTTAAATAAATTTCACCCTCTCAATTTAAACGTGGCCATTGTAATAAAAGGTTTGATAAATATGTATTTTTTTGAAAACCATGTCTGTAAAAATAGCTACCAAATTGTCATTTTAATTAGAGATAATGGGATGTAAAATGGTCTCATTAAGTAAAAAATTATATTTTTACATGTTTGAGAAAATTAGTTTCAAATTATGATATTTTCAGGGATGAAAATTGTAAAAATTTATATATAATGGAAGAGGTCATTGATAACAAGAAGGATATTTATCAATGGAAATATATAGACCTCAAAAGCATACATATGTGATGATTTACTAGACCATCCAATTAAATAGATATGAATGTGATGGGATAAAATATTCCTTGTATCATTTTCATAATGTTGAGTATCTTTTTTACTATATAATAATTTAATGAATTATTCTAACTTAAAATGTTTTTATTTCATAAGAAAAATTACATTCATTGGTTGTTCGTTGATAAATTTCCAATTAATTAGTTTCACAATGAAATGAATATCAATAAATTATTTTTTACTCATGATGGACTAATACCCACATTTAAAATATCATTAGGACACAAAATTTGTGACATTTACTTCTGAATGTCTCAATTTATTTTCAAAAACCAAAATTAGTGAGCACATTTTGTCAAATATAATACATTAATCTATAATCCTTGACAATAACACACTAATATTATCACAAATATTTTTTTATTTTATTACCTAATAAAATATTTTCCAATATTTCAAATAGACTATTGGTAGTTAATAAACATATAGAGTCCTTAGATTGTGGGTTAAAGACCCACAACCATTTTAGACATGACTGTTTTTCACCCAGTATATGGGATGTCATATTTCTAAAACTATATTAATAGGATGCTGAAAATGATCCCAAAAATATTATGTACCAACTTTTAATAATTTTAATCATGAAAAATTATTTTTTATAATATTAAATAGAACTTTTTATTTCCACGAATTCTAATGATCATACTTTTCAATTATTAAAATGTTATTAACAATTATATTAACACGAATTGTAAACAAAACCTTGTAACATATTTCTATAAAATTGAAAGGAATTGTTCTTAAAATTAATACTCCAATATTTCTTATACATCACATAAATGTTTGCTAACATATCCTTAATCATGGTAGAATACCAAAACATAAATTCTAAAAAATGGAGCTTATAACATTTATTTATAATCATTCAAAACATCCTAAACACGTTATGGTATTTAAAATTAATAATTTAATGAAGAAACATATGATTCAAAAATATAAAACAAACTACAGGTGTTTCACGATGGAATTGTGGAAGATATATAATTAAAGAATTGTATTTCAACATAGTTCCTTCGATGGTCTAGGGGGTAAACATAAAAAGATAGAATTGACTTGGATCATTCATAAGATTTTGATATTTAAGGAAATTAATTTGTTAATGGATAACTAGTATGATATATACTTCCTTCCATTACATGATTCAATGTTCCACATAAATGACTCACCATATGGCATTTTTTAGTCAATGAAATAATTTTATCATTCTATTGAGAGATATTTATTGGTTCCTTGTTACAGAATACATACACAAAATAAATCAATACTTCATTCCTCTATGGACTCCACCACTCATGAACTTAGAAAACCCCACCCATCTCTTCTTTGTTGAGACAAATAGATGATTAAGGTATTGGATGCTTATATTATCTTGGGATTATTGATAATGTATAATCATTATGAATTTTAGTACATTCATCATCCCATTTTTTAAATAATAGTCAACACAATTTCCTTAATGTTCAATATATAAATGATTTTATCAGGTTCATTCCATTGAATAGAATTAAAAGGACTAGGGGGAAGAATAATAATCATAGAGGAAAAATCATAAAATAATTTATAGTATTTCTAAATCATGATATGGTTTTCTAAATTTATGACACCATAGTTTTAACATAGTTAATTCATTATCATCCACTACTAAAATACATCATAATTCTTATGAATAATAGTGAATTATCCTAATATTATACCCTAAAAGTGTGAAATAAGGTTCATAGTAAGGCACTCAATCTTGCACGAGGTGATGATCTGTTAAAAACCAATTATCTCATTTTGGATTTATTAATACTATGTAAATATATGCAAGAAAAAAAATTCACTTATTCTATATAGGAAGGTATGTATTTCAAGGAATAACAAAATAATATATACCCTAATAAATATATAACATTTTCTTCTATATTTATCCCCAGATTCTATCATAGGGTTATGTTCTCTGACCTACATTATCCTAAATATAGTTCCCATTATTTCAATCCAACATCGTCTTATGAAAACTATAACAACCATGACACTAGACGCTCAAAGATGGTGTCAAATATATTACATTAGAATAATATAAAATGAAACATATTTTTGAAGTAATTAATAATTTAGTATTCATGTTAAACTACATGTAGGCTTCTATCCCATATTACAATTTAATACACAAAATAAAACCTTTTTTTAATTTTCAAGAATAAAACTATTCCAGCTGGTATATACATATATATAAATCATAGTACACATTATATAATCCTAGGAAAATGAAAAAAATGGTGATCTAAATTGAACAGTACGGGCTAGGTAATATATTTGATATAAGGATTAAATAAAGAAAATACAATATAGAATGGTAAATAAAAGAGCAAAAATACCCTTTAATCATTAAATTGTAAATTATAATTAGATAAGTAAAAATAAATATATAATGTTAAATAAATGAAAACTCATTCCATTTAATAGATAAACTGAGAAGGTAATTATTCTAGAGATTAAATCAATATGAAAATATAATTGATATTATATTTTTAATTCTTAATAATGAAAATTCTTAATATTGGACACACTGATTTTAGGTACCATGATTCCCTTGCCGTAAAAAACTTTCCTAATATTGTTAAAAACTATAGATAGAAAATACTTAATTATACATTACTGATTAACCTCATGAGACTACATATGCATTGGGCCGCTATATAATTTCAGGATGTACTAATTACCAAATGTGAAAATAATTTCTTATATATCGAATAATTGATTTAATTCATGAATAATGTTTCTTATCATCCAATATCAACTCTAATTTATGAATATTGATTTATCAATATTTAACTATATAAACACAATATTTTACATTTGATAATTTTATTAAAATATGATATACGATTTAATAAATATACATAACCCTGATAAATAAATTGAATATATAGGGGAAATTTATTTCCCAAAAGAAGGTGAATAATTAAATCGATTGTTAGTGAATAAAATAAGAATCAATTATGTTAATTTCGATGCATTACTTGGTCAAAATGATCCTAAAATTCATATAATGAATAATTGTGTTTCAAATACAACATATCCCTATATAGTATATGAAAAGTTAATAATTTTTTTCATTAATGAATTGAAACAACATAAAAGTGTAATTAATATCATTATTAAAGGAAATGTCTTTTTAATTTTCAATATTTTGTTTTATATATAATATTCTACAAATAATTTTGAAAATACTTTTCATTGATAGAAATATTTGAATTTTACAATTGAACCGTTGAAAAATTGTTTGGTTCTAATGGTAGGAAATTATGTACCTGTTGAGTATGTTAAAATTAATTTACATTAATTCTTTTTTAGTATGTATATAAATAGACCTTGTTTTGAAATGACATAAATTTTACTCTGAAGAAATTTTTAAAAAGGATAAAATGGGTAAATATTTATTAAATAAATAATTTGAATATGGTTTAATTTTTTAATTATATTTTTAGAAAACATGGTTTTGGAAGAAAATGTATTTCATATCAATGAAAAATGTCCACAAACATTTTCAAAAACATTAAGCAATATTTGTAGAAAAATGGTATTATTAAGTAAAGAATTTCCTGAATTTTTATTTGATATGTATATTTTATAGTTCATTGAAAAATGATTACTAAATCTTCTATAATAGAAATTAAAGTATAAAATTTATGATTAAAATTAGATTTTAAAATAAACCCAAAAAAATATAACTTTGTTGATGTGAAAATTTATATAGTCATTAAATATTTTTTAGAATTGTAAATCTAAATAAAATATGTCTATATAGAATATAATATGGTTAAAATATAATAAAAACCTACTAATTTAATAATAAAGATAACGAAAAAGATATATAAGCCAATGATAATAAATTAAGCTATAAATTTCATTACAAATTGGTTGTTTCAAGTAAATCCTCTAGGTTGAAATTATTCCAATTGATACATTTAATACCATTAATTATTAATGAATCATGACATTACATTTCAAAAGAGAATTATATATAAAATTTGAAACAAGTTAGTTGTATAACATTACAATATTCAAAAATAATGATAAATTTCAATAAATTCCCTTACAAATATCATATAATTTAGTTGGTGATTAATAAATGAAATGATCATGGGTATAAAATATAAAATGAAAAAACATTTATACATATTATATAATATAATCCAAATCCATTTCACAAATAATCATATCATTACATGATTAATGAAGTTGTTTTTTAACACAATTAATGGATATTGAGTTCTATAATCCATTAACCTCTTTTAATGTTGGTTTATCATGAGTAAAAATCATGTATAGGGGTTTAAAAATAATAATTTATATTAAAACCATAATAAAATTTTTAATATCTTATCTAATAATTTTATAATATCCAAGATACTATTCATTATAAATATTTCGTTATATTCATTATGTGTGGTGTAAATTACCCTTTTTTCCCATTTATTCTATGTCAGGAAATTTCATTCTCTTCTGTATATTGTATATTTCCATTATCTCTGGCATAATAATCATGACATAATTACACGAATAATGTAATCATTTTTCATTTGTGAAAAGGTATGAAATAAAATGTTATATTATATCTTCATAATAAGATATATTTCTAGACTATCATAACTATTTCATGTATATCACTATGTTTAATTACATTATCCACATTACCATTAATGTAAATCATTAAAAGAAGGTGAATCACAACACTTCTCAAGGCAGTAGTCCATCATACACATGAGTGACGTTAACGTATCCCTTAGAGAATGAAAATTTAAAATAATATATTGAATATAATGACTCAAAAGTAATGTTTATTATCTAAATATTATATATATAATTTAAATCCATTATCATACATAACTTTTATATATAAAAATTGAAAAAACTAGAGATATCTGTTCAAAAGGTAGTAGATAACCATACACATCAATCGTAATTATATAACCAGGTTGATAGAAGTTGGGACGACTATAGTTTATTATATTATCATTTCAAAAATTCGGAATATGATAGATACTAATGTTATTATATCAGAATGGTTTAATAAGATATCAATGTTTTTGTGTAAGAAATAAAATAAAAAATCTCCTTAAGGAACATTAACTCTTCCTCAGGTAACCTCCATATGAATTCAATAAAAGAATTCGTATTCTTGATTTAATGCAATAAAGGATTAAATTTTTAGTTTCAATAATTTTATTTGAGATGGTTTTAGGTATTTCAAAATACTAATTTTTTATAATTTGTCAATAATAGTGGATTGTGGGTGGTGTTTTTTGTGTGAGTGGAGTGGATCACTTGTAATTTTAAAAAATCATAATATGTTCCCACATTTCCCACATTCCACAAGGGTACAAAATGAATTATTCTATATGATTATTCATTATATGGTCCAATTGTTACTATAAAAAATATTGAAATTTTAAGATCATTATAATTGTTACCTTTTTGGTTTAACCCATGAAAAATCTGTTTTTATATTAATCACCGTAAATATTATTTACTTATTTCAAAATTAATTTTGGTATGTAATTAATTTGTCCTTATTAGGTATTATAAATTATTTTTAATCCAAAAAATGGAATCCATTTTTCATAATTCAATTCACATAATTAAAATGTTTTAATTTCATATTAATCTTGCAGACACGATGAGAAATATAGTTTTCAAGGATAAAATGTTTCAAATATTAAAATAATTTTATATAAAAAATAATTATGAAAATTATTCAAATGATAGAAATTCGGTAAAACAATATATAAATGAAATAAATTTTCATTGAAACCAATAGCGACTAACCCATCTTTCAAAAAAATGTTGTTTTTTATAAAACATTTCTTTTACAATTAAGTGATTTTTATTTTAATAGTAGCCAAAAAAATAATATTATTAATCCTTAGTTATTTAATATTATTCATACCAATAATTTTAATTACAATTTAATAATGTTTCACTATATTATGGTTCAATACGATATGTTGTAGCTTCTTCCACATGCTTCTAAAGAGAATAAATTGGTTGAAATATAATTAGTGGTTTGTTTAATATAAATGTTTTGGGAATCATACTCTATCAAATAAAAAATTTTATTTTATAATATTTGGGGTTCACAACTAATTACATTAATATTTACTAACATATGTGTATCTCACTATATTGTCACTTTGGGGTGGATGCACCATTGAACTCCTATGATGCTTCATCACAAAGATGGTTGTGAGCTTCTCTTAAAGTGAACATTTATTTCCATTTCATTTTTCATCATTATATACAATGATCTATATTCATAAAAAAATATTCTATGATGTATTTTTTATTAAAGAGTAATTCCATTCTTCTTCTTTATCAAAAATAACCTAGGAAAATCACAATTAGATTATCTCAATTTTTTTATTAATTATGGTGTATCATTATTTCTTGTATTATCACTTATTCTATTCTTCTGTAATTAAATTATATGAAAATATACATCTCCAAGAGACACCATCCTATTTTAGGTTCCTATAAAAGATGAAGATTTGTAGGATTGGTGCCAAATATAGATTTTTTCCATAGTCAATGATCAATATAGTATCAATATGATGATAAATGCTAGTATCCACTGAATTAAATCAAGTTTTTAGACAGTAAATCATTCCCCTAGAACCAAGATAGAGTATAACCATATATTGTTTACAATTAATTTAATTATATCAAATAATTATCACCAAGGTAATTCCTTCTTTGTTGATGCATTCGACAAAATATATGTGAGTCACCTTCATTTAATTGCATTGATCAATGGTAGATCTACTCGAGCTATTATCCATACATGTTCCACATATCATTGGACATAACTGAAGGATTCTCCCAGTTCAATATTGGAAGATCATTTTTCTTGTGTTGTTTTCCTTTGATCTCCTTGAGAACCACTTCAAAAGCATTCTCCTTGATCCAGTAGAGGATGATATTTCACGTTCTTGAGAACGTTCATGTAGAGGGATGAACCCTATAGGATTGTGATATTTTCCTTAATTTTTTATGCACAATAGTAATTGTCATCGCTTGGCTAGTGCTTGGATAATAAGACAATAATATAACTAGTCCTTTAATTTACCAGGGAAATTATAAATAATTTCCACAAGGTCTCTAATTATTTTATTAATCCAATATAAACCATCATGTCAAATAATAATAGCAACATTATTATCTTTTAACATTTTTATAACAAGAATATTATAATTAATTATTATTTAATAAAGTTATATTAAACATTATTTTTTCTCACTAGCCACTTAAATGTTTATGAAAATAATCAACCATATTTATTCATCCTTGAATAATGATTATTTATTTATTAAATAAATATCACTTAATTATTCTCCAAAATATATATATATTATTAAATTAACGAAAAATAAATATTTATTAATTATTTTAACTACATTATATTCCCTCGAATAACTAGTGTCGAAATAAATGTGTCCAGACATCCATGAATAATTACTAATAAAAAACCAAGAATTATATTTATTCAAATTTTTAAATAATAAATAATATATTATTTGATTGAGATATTGGATACACTAATTTTGTGACACATTATGTGTCTTTCTTAGTGGAATTAGGTGGAACAACCTAATGTACAAGGTTAGAATCTACCAACATGCCAATGCACCCATATTGAAATATGTAAATGTTGTAATGACATGTCACCTCATACAGACAATTATCATTAAATATAATCTCATTGACTCGATATCTCCAATCAAGCAGGTTGCATTGAATTCCAAGAATTTATCATGCCTGTAGAACACCATGAAAATGGATATATTTATGTTATATCATATCTAACAATGGGCCTAAGATATCATCTTTTGTTGTGCAACAGAAGGGAAAATACTTTATCATGTTATTCATTAATGTAGTGTTGTTACTCATGAAGCACCCATCATATCCTAAATCCACAAGAACATATATCGTCATGGTTTTCTCTAATACAATTAGCATGTGAGTGATAATAAACATTAATAATTATATTAATGTCTAAGGAACATTACACATGTCTTCAACTAATAACATCCAATTATAGTTATGAATGTGTACTTTCTATTGGTCAGTATCGTTATCAAAATATCCTACTGGACATTACCATGGGCATACACAAATTGGTGGTTCCACTAATTTTATGAGTCACCACTCCTAATAGCCTTTATCATTTGGGTCCCTTAAAATTATATCATCTAGATATAGAACAAAATTTTAAAAATAGTGTCATGGAACTTCTGGGTTCTCAACATAATATGGATCTACTTTGACCTATTAGTGTGATAACTACTCTAAAGATATTATCACCAACAATGTCATGTAGAATAAAAATATTAATGTGATAAATATTTTTTTAATATCTATTCGATTAATATATGTTTGTGATAAATTAAATAATAAGGTTGTTCTTGGGAACTATCTCTAACAGACTCTCACATTTACATGATGAGACTGTTGTTGACCATCAGTCTTCTAGCTCTCACATGATACTCATTCTTCTTCTATGATAGGCCTTCAGTCAAGGGGTGCTCCACGGACTCTTCTGTGGATACTCCGATGACTAAAACATCACTCCTTTGTCAAATATTCCTTTATAGGTTATACTTTATGAGTATGTGCTTTTTCCATTGATGTGATCTTGGGTTTCTAGAAAGATTCTCTATTATAGTATTATTGCAATATAATGACATAGATATTTTATTTCTTAGTACCACAACATTCTCTTGGACAGTGTTCTGAATAAAGAGGAATTCCTTGGCTAGATCAGAATCCATTGCATATTTGGACTCCAATATAGAATCAGTGATAGCTGGATTCATTGAACTCTTATAGATCACATCTCCACCATTGAGATGGAAAACAAATCCTGATTGTAACATCAAATCATTCTGATGTATCTGAAAACCATCATCAACATACCTTCTAATGAAGCGTTCCTCATCTCCTCCAGACCCCAAGAACATATCCTTAGTTATTTTCATATACATAATGATTTTCTTAACAACAGTCCAATGTTGTTCTCCTGGATCTGTTAATATCATCCTACCATGATCAATTCATTGAAAACTCACAGCTACAAGATAACATGTCATACATGATAGATCCTATCATTGAAGGTTATCAGATAATTCTCATTCTATCTTTATCATATTGTGTCTGTGGACACAATTTCTTTGAAATATGTTAACCATGTGACACAATAACTAATATAATATTGGATTCTTCCATACTAAATATCTTTAATATCATTTTAATATAATTACTTTTTCACAGTCCATGAAGCCTCTTAGATGTATCATAAATGATCATTATCCCATGAATATAGGCTATTTTGACAATGTATTAAATATCAAGCACGTATTCAACCAATAATTAACATATTGAAATACCTTTTTCTTGTTTCTAATAAGTAATAACTCATCAACATATACTACTATGATAATTCACACATTCTCATTAATCCTTTTGTAAACTCATGGATCACATTTATTTTTAATTAAACGAAAGTATTTTATGGATTCATAAAACAGATTGTCCCATAACCTAGATTCATGCTTCAATCTATAAATGGATCTTTATAAACATAAAATAATTTTTTGCATCAGTTTGTGACCATACCCCTTCTGGTTGTTTCATATATACATCTTCATGAAGTTTCCTATTAAAAATGTAGTTTTTACATCCATATTCCAATTCTCATTTTCATGATATGTTTTTATGAAATATTTGATTATGATGGATTTGAACATAGAAACTAGAAAAACTGATTAAGCATAGTCAGTTCCTTGTTGTTTTTTAGATTATTTTTCCACTACACTTGATTTATTGTTATATAAATTTCCTTCAATATCCATTTTCCTGGTGAATACCCATTTACATCCAATAGGGATTACTTCAACTAGAACATCGACCAAAACCCAAACATGGTTCTGATTCATCAAATATATCTCAGAATTCATATCTTCTAGACATCAATAAAATTTTGATCTCTCTACTTACTCCTTGTATGAGATAAATTAATAATTTTCCAACAATAATTAGTCACCATCTTCAGTAAAAATAAAATAATATCTCTTTGGTCACTTTACCTCTCCTACTCTTCTATGAAGTACTTTTTCTTCAAGAATTAAATCTTACAAAGAGACTTATAGAACTTGTTTCTTTATCAGAACATGTGTATCTTTAGAATCAACATCATCAAAGACAATATTTCTCCCACTATCCTTTTGGAGGACATTCTCCCTCTTAGGAAAGATGTCTTGTCTGGAAATAGTAAATTTTTTGTATATGGGGTTTAATATTTTCTATCCCTTTGTTTCCTTAGGATAGCCTATATAGACACACCTCATAACTCAGGGTTATTTTTGTTACCTAAGAAAGCCTTAACAAATTCCTCACACCCACGGCCATTTCTATGGGACAAAACATGTTTCTTTCAACTCCATTATTTGAATGGAATTCCATTTGCCTCTTCATTTGGTAATCAGTATAATGTGTATATTGTAGTTTTTAATTCATATCTCCAAAAGGATAATGGAATATCTACATGACTCATCATTGACCTGAACATTTTCAATAAGGTATAGATCCACCTTTCACTCACACCATTCTAAAGTGGTGTATGTGGTGGAGTGAGTTGATATAGAATCCCAAACTC
The DNA here is from genome assembly GCA_963277665.1 of Viscum album. Taxonomy (NCBI): domain Eukaryota; kingdom Viridiplantae; phylum Streptophyta; class Magnoliopsida; order Santalales; family Viscaceae; genus Viscum; species Viscum album. The sequence goes on along the minus strand of OY728147.1, from coordinate 473,910,251 downwards.
CCGTATAAAGTAAATTAACATTTTGTTAAGATATAATCCACTTATTTCGTATAAAATATTCATTATCTTCTTATAAATATTATTCTCTACTTCATCCGTGAAGTATATGAATTTATCAATGTACTTGGACTAATATCTCATCATGTAAATATAGTCATATCTACTCATGTCATCCAAAAAATTTATGAAGTAAGAATATCAACTTCTAGAATCTACTGTAAATAGTATACACATATCAGTGTGTACCAATCCTAGAATCACTATGGACCTTTCACCATCTCCACCAAATGTATGTCTTTTCATTTTTCCATATAAACAAGTGTGGGATTTATCTGGTGGTTTTAGCATAGGAGAGTCTAAAAAACCATCTTGACATATCCTTATCAAACGCTTCTTGTTTTCATGATCGAGATAGCGATGCCACAACAGGGTGCTAAATGATTCATGTAAAATTGATTCATTATCAATTTCATTCACACGGTTTTCAAAATTTATTATATTCATACCATTATTTTAATGTGATATACCGTAATATATGTTTTCCATATAAAATAAAATTTATTTCAAAACATGAAAATAAACCCATTTTTGTTTAAACATAAAATGAAAATTTGGTTTTTGATATTACTAGGTACATAATAACAGTCATGCAAAATAAAAATCATTCTCATTGGAAATGTGATATGGTAGTCACTAATGGAATGATCAGCCATCCTCAAACCATTGGTAGATCGTAGATCCACCTCCCCTATAAAAATTATCCAGAATCAACTTGGTTCCAACATTTTAATATACATTTCATCACCACAAGATATATCTAATAACTAATTTGTATAAATGGAAATATTTAAATTGATAATGAACAAACCTTTCGATTCTCATTTCCTCAGGGTTTAGTTCATCTTCTAGTAGCCCGAAATTCAACACATACAACATAATTCTAGCTTTCCCTTTCCCTTCCTCTAGATATTCTAATTATTGTTCAAACGATGCTTGACCATTTTAGACTAGCAATAATTTTTAGGCCCCTTTTACTTCTCCATCCTCTTCTTACTCACTATATGGACTATAGGTTTTTCACGGCACATTTCTAATCCACACTTAAAATTAATGTAATATGTTCTGATAGAAACTTCTCAATTTTTTTATATTATAATTCCTAATAAATCTTGTGAAGGTATTTGGTTGTGATGATAGTGTGAGATCTGTATGAAACTCATTCAAGAATTTAATCCCTAAGATGTCCACACGCTCAATGTGTCCAAAAATATTGAATACATATGGCAGAGCTAGCACAAACTCGTCAAGAATAGTGGTGAATAAAGTGTTTTATATATCTAATATATATTTCCTCTCCTTCTCATGATAAGGATCCACCTGTTAAGACATAATTCTATAAGAAATAGTTTTAACAACCCAATCATTTATAAATAAGTAACGACCTAATCATTTATGAATTAAATTCAATTTCTTTTAATGTCTTATGCATGCATTTTTTATTATAATGCGTTTTAAATTACTGTTACATATCATTATCATTGATTATATAGTTGTTGAATAGTGATCATACAACTAATATAAATATAAGGATTTAAAAAATCCTTTTGACAGAAAGGAGATGATGGCCTAATCCTGTGTAATTAGGTCGTATGAAGCTCATTTATTAGAGGTTGGAAAATATGTAGTGCCATTTTTCTTCAATCTTGACAAAGTGAAAGACTAGATTCAACATATTAAGCTTGAAAAAAATCCCATATTATATAAGCTCAAGATAATATAGATTACCCTAAAGGGGATGTTATCTGAGCTGCCCCAAGAGTCTGTCACCATTGCACACCTTACACGTAGATATTATTTATGTGTTCTAATGGGTTATGTACTAAGGTATTATTTATTTATTTTGTAATATCTTTCTATAAAGAAAATTTATATACCATCATTTACATTGTGGGAGTAGTCATTCATATAAAATAGATTAATTTGTTAAATTTATTTTTTGGGTAAAAATTTTAGTTTTGAAAAATATAAGAAATATTATGTTAAAATAAAATATTATAAAAACAATTCTGATAAATCATGATTATATCAGTTCATCATATACAAATTATTAGATAATCAGTTTGATAAGCATTATTTTTTTTATACGATAGACGTGAATGTATAATTTTAAGATTTTATATTAATAAATTAATGATTTCATGAAATATTTACTATTTTAATAAAAATTATTATCAAATTACATTATTAATAATAAATGATTATAACATTTTTATGAAGTCAAATTTCATTTTTATTAAGGAATAAGAACTATTTTTGTCAATACAAGTCAATTTTCAATACACAAAGATTCTCATTTTTAAAATTAACATTCACACACACACGTATATATATATATATATATAATTATTTATAAAAAAAAGAAAACTATTTTTGAAATGATGATGTCACTATTATACAACAGTTAATTTTTAAAACATTTCTTAGGCACTCAAATATTTGCGTTAAAATTTAATAATATATAAATATAATGTGTGTTTTATGACTTCATAATGACCCAATAGTGATGTCATAAATACAATAAAATTGATCTTCAACAAAATATTTTTTTTAAATTTAAAATCATATAATTTCTTATTAATTTGATTTATTTTATAATTCCTTATATAATCCTCGAAAATGTATAATATATTTTTCGATTTTAAATTCATTTCTTTGAGGGTGTGACTCACATCCACATAATCCAGAATAATATGTTAATGTCTTAGGCTCCTGTATGTATAAAATAATGTTTTCCACTACCCTTGGCCAGAATCCATGGGAAATTCCTTAGGATGGCATTTTTTTGTAATATTTTTGTGTGTACTTTCTAAAACCTAAATAATAATGAATTCCCCCACTTTTCTTATATAAACCCAATCAATCACCCATTATTTTTCCCTAAAACTCCTTGAAACTCATTCTCAATCTTCTATCAACTCCGTATAGTCCTCCCTAGGCTCCCCCATTCTTCCAATAATCCTCCCCCAGTACTTTGTGATCACACATCCAAGTAAGGGATGCTCACTTTTCTTCCTTTTTCATTTTTTCCATGTTTCCTTTTATTGTTATACCATTTTATCAATTAAAAATGATGGGGTGAGTATTATCACCTCCCTGATAATGACCTTATTAGTTTCTATTAATGAGATACCCCTTTAAATCTCATTAATCTCTCCCATGTACACATATTACCATGATGAAATTCTGTAAGGGATTTATAACTCCTCATTTTCATTCAAGAATTTCCCTTATATTCTAAATCTCAAATTGCATTTCATATTTTGGTATATTATTATAAATTATCCCTTTGCTACCCATTTCATGTATTAATGGTTGGACACCCCATTCACTCTCATCATCTCATTTTATGATTCCCAATGTGATGTAGTTTTGCTTCAAAAATTGCACGAGATTTTTAATGCCAAAATCAATATGTAGTGAGTACTATGCCCATTTTCCTATCAAATATATTAATCATTATTCACATATAATTATTTATTATCTACTTTTATATATTTATTCCACATTATTTTATTGTGGAATAAATGATGATATTGAACAAATCTGTGGTATAAGATCTATGTGTCACAACTAAGCTTGATATTAAAATGTTCATGAAGTCTGTGACCTGATATCTCTTCAATGAATTTGGTAATGTTTATTATCATGATAAGTTGTGTTGGGATAAGGGATTACCTTATTCCTTTTTGTAAATTTTTCCACCTTGTTGGTATAAGTGTTTACCTAATTCATTAATGTTTGTGATGATATGTTTTATGTTGTTTCCATATTGTCATATTATGATAATCATGCTATATCATGAATTTATATTCATGTTTATCTTTTTTTAAATTAATATGACTATTTACTAACATGTATTTTATTAATCACGTTATGATTTTTTTAACACTCTTACTGGCCTTTATATCTCACCATTTTCTTATGTATGTCCTTAGGTTATCAAATGCAATACTAAGTATGAAGGAATTTTTTAGTCCTGTAAATGAGGTATTCAATAAAGATGTTGTATTTTTGTATTATGTCGTCATTTAATGATCCTAATCCCAAATACACTAGACCACATTATCATCTAGAATGTATTATGTGTATTTTTTATGTATTAAATCATGATTAAATGTGTAATAAAAACTAGGGTTGTTGTAGTTGGTATCAATTGATTGATTTAGTTATTTATGGTATTAGGATTAGAAAACCCTAGTGAAATTATTAGAGATAATAATAAGTTTATGAAAATAATCCCTAATGTTTTGTGAGTATATAGTAAGTGGTTTATCTTGAATATATGTCCTAGTCTATATAAGAACAAGTAGAGGTGGATCTTGCATAGTGGATCTAGGGATAAAACCCAAAAACACATCTTTTATGAAGTCTCAAATGGGAACTGGTGCCCAAAAAAGGGTATTGCTATACATTTGGCTCGACACAACTGAGTGATATGCATCTATAAATTCATTATATAGTTCGAATCATTATTAAGGAAAACCCCCAAAATAATATATGTTAGGAATTTGATCATGGATGACTTATATTAAATCCTAGAAATTGATAAGTTAGGGAAATAAATCTAATTTATATATTATACCTTTTTTACATGTAATCCCCTTAATGTGTTTATTAATGTAAAATAATTACCACAAATTTTCATTTTATTCAATATAATGGTCTGTAATTGAAGAAATTTAGCTAAAAACCAATACGAATATCAATGTTATTATTGTTCAATTGAGATTCCCAATCCTATGGGAGTTGGAAAAACAATATTTTCATGATACAGTCTTAGTTAACTCATGATTTTAATAGAAACATCCGTTAGGAGGAAAATTACCCCCCCCCCAAGAAAGAACAAGTAGTAATGGAGAACATCATGAGACAAAGGCCTCCTACATTCAGTAGATCGTATGCTAACTCAGTCTATGAATAATTAATTAAATCCATTGAAAAGATCTTCTCCATCATTCAGTGTTATGAACATGAGAAGGTTATTTAGGATTCTTATCTTATAGAGGGTGAAGATGATCAATGGTGGAAATAGATTAAAAATACAAATCAAGAAGATGATATTGAGGATACGGGATGGAAGGATTTCCAAAATCTATTTTCGATAAATATTTTCCCTGAACCCTCTATCTTAAGATGAAAAGTTATTTCATTACACTAAAGCAAAAGGCTAATGAATCTATTGGGGGTGTGTGAGAAAAACTTCACCATCCATGCATGATGCACCTATGGTTATTTTTAACCCCTAAATTCATCTTTGAAAGATACTTTGGTGGGCTAAAACATAGCCTACAGAAATACCTATGGATCTAAAACATTGACAGCTGTGAGGATATTGTATGATGTTACCTAAAAGTCAAGAATAAGATTGGAGAACCTCTAGTGTATCAAAGGGATAAGTTGCAGAAAATTTATGTTAATTATGGTGGTTTGTTGGATAAATCCAATGGTGATAATATGTTCCATAATCCCACTTGCTAAATATCTGGAAAGAAGAAACATGGAAATTTCATGAAGGGGATGATGAAATTCTTTATGTTTCGGAAATAAGGGTATCAAGCATGTGATTTTTGACAAGATAAACCCATTGTTGTGACCGATAAAAGAAATTATTTTTTTCTATCATCAATGCATTTTTCATTTTTTGAAATACAATGAACCATGGCACTTTGAAAACCCAATCAAAAAGCCACAGAATTTTAGAGGAAACCTGCCAACTCCAAGGAAGAAAATGTGATCTTTTTCCCTCAATACCACTGAATTGAATCCCAAAAATGTAGTGGTGAGTGTGATTATAGTTATTATTTCATGAATAGAAATCATACATCTCTAATATCATTATGCACATTATTTCATATCCCAAATTCTTAGTATAACAATCCAAACATCACCACAATGAATGGAAGTTGATATTTGATTGAAAAAAAAAACATGGGGAAATTATTGAATCCCATGAATATAACTCCTCCCCAATCACAATTTTTGGATTTAACCTCTCGGAGAACATCATCATAATTCCCTTTGTGGAATAAGATGATATTCATATAATATACCATTTTTCCCTATATAGATCCATTATAAATTTTTGGTAGAGGGAAATCATACCACATATAGTGAATTGACCACCAATTCAGCACAAGTGAAATGATAAGGATGAGTTTTCCTTAGCACAATCATCTAAATTATAGATGTTACTCCCATTTAGAATGCATATCGTTCTCAAATGATTTATTCTATGGAATGAACTATCCTCAACGACATTCCAATTGGGAGGTATTTCACTGATTCTTCTCTTGATTAATTTTCTAGTATTCCTCTAAAACGAGATATATAATTCTAGATTGATCTTATAACTGGGGAATTTCTAATATCCAATACTATATATATGGTAGCTATTACAGAGATTGAGGAGCTAAATAAACAATTAAATTAGAATCCGGATAAATGGATTATATGACCATGTGCTTCACCATGGGTTCGACTAGTCGTCTTCATCCAGAAGGAGGATGGGTTTATGCGCCTTTGCCTTGATTATCGTTATCTCAAAAAATTAAGGATGAATTCCATGTATCCTTTTCCAAAAATTTAAGAATTTTTTGATAAGTTTTCTGGATCACAATATGTATCCATGGTACATGTGAAATTCATATATTACCTAGTAAAGATGAATAAGGAGGATATACCCAAGAATATTTTTCGTAAAATTTATAGGAACTATTAATTCATAGTAATTAGTTTCAGACTCACTAATGTTCTAGAAATCATTTTGTAAATTATGAATATAGTCCATAGAAGTTACATAAAAATTTATATTACATTTTATTGACTATATTTTTATATAATTTAAAACCAAGTAGGATCACGAGTACCATCAAAGAACATTATTATAGACCCTGTGGAAGGAGAATCTATATAAAACATTCAGAAAGTGTGAGTTTTGGTTGAAAAAACTATGGTTCTTATGGAATATAGTCATAATAAATTGGTTATATATGGATCCTTATAAATCAAAATTAATCATGGGATGACTGAGTCTGACATCTATGATGGATATTCGTAGCTTATAGAGGTTAGCATTATATTATCGCTGATTTGTGATAAATGTTTCACGATTATAAAACACTCGTACCCAGAAAACACAGAAGGGAGTTAATTTTTCAAGGAATAATAAATGTGAAGAAAGCTTCCTTGAGTTGTATAAGAGGCTTATCACTGCCCCTGTCCTCACACTACCCACATGTTGGAACATTTTTTGTAATTTTCAGTGATGCTGCAATGAATGGAATGTGATGTGTTTTGATGGTGGTTGACAAAATCATCGCATATGCTTCAAGGCAGTTGAAACGTCATGTGTAAAATTATCCCATGGATGATCTAGAGTTGGGTACTATGATCATATCATTTAAAATAATGCAGTATTATCTATTTCGGAAAATGTGTGAAATAAATATGGATTATAAAATTCACAAATAAATATTCACACAGAAAGAGCTGATCATACACCATCGAAGTTTGGTTAGAGATCATAAATAATTTTAACTTCTCAATAAATTACTACATTAGGAATGATAAAAACGGTGGAAGAAGATCTTAGTATAGAATACGCATCAATCAAATAATTTATGAGAATTGAAAAGGATCAAATCGTTTTATATTCTATGAAGATGGAAATTATAATCGTCAATTAGGGAACATTACGAATCCTTTCATAAATGATTGTTCAGCCATATATTTTTGAAAGGCTAAAGGATGGTCAAAATGATGATGTGGGAATTTATAAGAAAGAAGAAACTATTTGAAAAAGTAAATCCATGGAGTTAAATGTTAAAGATGAATAAATTTTGAGATTTGGGTCATGATGTTGTGTTCCATCAAATACAATGTTATGGAATGAACTTTTGGATTGTGCACATAGTTTGAATTTCTCCATTCGCCCAAGAATCACAATGTTGTATCCATATCTATGAGAGCATTTTTAGTGGTATTACATGAATAAGGAGATCACTGACTATATGTCAATGTTCTTGGTATGTCAAAAAGTGAAGCCTGAGGGGTAGTAGCATAAGGATATGATTTATTCATTACCCTTAACAACATGGAAATGGGAAAACATCACCATGGACAATGTCACCAGAATTTTGATGATATCCATAGGAATAAATGCTATCTAGGCTCTTGTGGATCATCTTATATATACTGCACACTTTATTTCAATTTGAGAGTATTTATCAATGGATTAGATAGAAAATATATGCATTATAGAAATTGTAAGGTTGTATAGTGTACCACTATCGATTGTATCTTATCGATATCCAAGATTTTCCTCTTTGTTATGGAAAATTGTCTAATATGCTCTGAACACTATGGTTATATTCAGTAGAACATATCATCCTCTAATGGATATCCAATCTGAGGTGATTATCCTAACACTTGAGGACATGTTGAGAGTAGGCTTAAAGTACATCAAAAGATAATGGGATCAATATCATCCTCTGGATGAGTTCTCTTACAAAAATAGTTTCAACTCATGAATCCAAATGAATTCTCATAAACTCCTTTATAGGAAGAAGTTAATAAAATCAACATGTTGGGATAATGTCAGGAAACAGAAAATTCAGAGTCTAGAAATGGTCAATGAAATGGTTGAGAAGATTAAGACCATCCAGCATCACATCATAGCAACTCATAGTCGATAAAAAAGATATGCTAACAACTGCGAATGATACCTAGAGTATGATATTAGAGATATGGTTTTCCACCACATATCTAAATGGAAGAGAGTGATGTAATTTGGTAAGAAGTGACATCATAGTTCAAGTTACATCATCCCTTTTGAGATCCTTGATCGCATAGGTTTACTAGCCTATAGACAAGCACTCCCAGCGAACCTATATTAAGTACATGATTTATTGTATTTATCATTCTTGAGGAAGTACAAACATGACCCATTTAATTTACTCAATCCAGTGGTGTTAACATTAGAGAAAGACTAATCCTATGAAGAGAAGTCGATGATGATCTTAGATCATGGGGAAATGTTCTATGAAATAAGCAGATTCCCATTGTAAAGGTGTTATGGTGAAACCTCAAGTATAAAGACGAATCATAGAAACCAAAGGAGGTGACATGGTAGATTTACCCTCATCTATTTTAGTTTGACAATGAAAATTTCCATAGATAAATTTTTTAAAGGGGTAAGGTTGTAACGACGTTATCATTTATGAATAAGTAACGACCAGATCATTTATGAATAAAATTATTTTTCTTTTAATATCTTATACACTCTCTATTTATTATTATTTGGTTTAAATGACTATTAATTATCATTTCAATAGATAATATAGTCATTGAACAGTGATCACACAACTATTATAAATATAAGGGTTTAACAAATCCTTTCCACATAGACAAAGGAGATTATGGTCTAATCCTGTAGACTCGGGTCATTAAATGTTCATTTGTAAGAGCTAGGAAAGAATGTAGCATCACTGGGCTTCTTCTGGACAAATTATCATCTGATTATCAATACATTAATCATGAACTAAATCACCTCTGAATGAAGTTCATGTTAATACAGATTACCACCTAGGCAATTTTATCTGTACCTACGCAAGATTTTATCACCATCGTACACCTTACCCATATATATTAGGCTGGTGTAATAAGAGGTTATGTAATAAGGAATTAGTTACTTATTGTGTAATCCATTTCTATAAATAAAATTAATTTTCCATAAATTCCTTTATCAGAGTAGTCTTTCTTAAAAAAATGATGAATGTGATAAATTTAATTTTTGTGTAAAAATTGTATTTTTGAGAAATATATGTATTGTTATATTAAACTATAATTTTATAAAATAATTCTTATAAATGATGATTATATCAGTTCATTATCATTAAATGATTAGATAGTCAGTTTGATAAATGTTATATTATTATACGATAAACGAGAAAGTTTAATTTTAAAAAAAATTAACTTAACGAATTAATGATTTTTCTTAAATAAATAATATTTTAATAAAATATTATTATAATATTAATTTTCTGAATAATAAATTGTAATATATTTTTATAATGTCAAAATAAATTTTTATAATGGTTTAAATTTTTTTTTCAGAACCCGTCAATTTTTCAAAATTATTTTTCACATTTTAAGGTGATAATGCACATATTCGTAAAATTATTTAGGTAAAATGAATATTATATGTGATATCTGGGTGTTGATATTTTGAAACATTGATTATTTGATAATTTTTTTGAGACTGTCGATTTTTTTGGGTAAAATTAAATAATATATAAATATATAGGGTGTTTTATAACATCATAATGAACTAATTGTGATGTAATAAAGACCATAAATGGGGTATCGGGCCAAATATATGTTTTAACAATAATTTAATGTTATTTAGAATTTAATTTACTTATTTTTTTATACCTCAAGGAATACCCCAAAATGAATAATATATTTTATGATTTTAAATTCTTTTACATGACGGTGTGACTCAGCTCCCCATAAGAAAGGATATTATATTAATTTCCTAAGACCTTGGCCGTATAAAATAATTTTTTACACTATCCTTGGCTATAATCCAAGGGTAAAAACCATGGAATGTTTTGTGGTTTTTAATATTATAGTGTTTAATATGTAAATCCTAAATAATAATTAAATCCCCCTCCTTTCCATTATAAACCCATCGAGGCACCCATTCCTCTTCAAAAAAATTACCTTATTCTCTTCATAACTCTACTCTCCACAACCTAGAGTCCTCCCAAGGTTCCATCAAGATCCAATAAGTCTCTTCATAACTTTTGGATCACACATCCCAGTAAGGTATCCTCAGTTTCCATTCATACCTTTTATTTTCTAAGTTTCATTATTTTTTTATACTCATTAATTTATAAAAATAATAATGATGTGGTATGTTTTATCACTCCCACTCATTCATTAATTATTATTTTTGAGTCATGTTATATCACTTTCAATCTCGTTAATCCCTCCCATGTACACCTTTTACCATGTCTGAATTCCATATGAGAATTCTCTCTCCTCATTTCCATTCATGAATTTATCTTATATTATACATATAAAAATCAATTTAATATATAGGGATATTATGACCCATTACCCCCTTACTAACAATTTCATGTATAAATGATGAGATACCCCTTTCTCACTCATCATCCAATTTTTTGAATCCCCATGTGATGTAGGTATGCTCCCGAAATTGCACCGTGATTTGTCATGCCCAAATCAGAGTATATTTAATACCATTCTCATTTCTATGACAAGGTTAATTACATTTATGCACATATACTAATTTATTATATACATTCATATATTTTTTCCACATTCTATTATCATGTAATAAATTAGTATGTCAAATAAATCCCTGTTATATGATCTATGTGGCACACAAAGCATGAGATTAAATTGATCATGAAGGGTGTGCACCGATAGTGACCAATGCATTGGGTAATGCTTAGTATCATGATACTTCATGTTGGGACTAGGGTTTACCTGATCCGTTTTAGGATATTTTTGCACCATGTGGTTACTTTGGTTTATCTGATTCCTTAATGTTTAGGATGTAGTGTTTTAAGTTTTTCACACATTTCCATGTTATGATAATCATGATGTCACGACCCCCTCCCCACAAAGTGTACCCCTCCTAGGCCGGCAATGTGAGAAGGGAGATAATGACCCTCGAGTCCCGCCTCCAGTAGGCCCCGGGTTGGCGACTAGCACCGAGGGTATAATACACACACAAATGGGAGGCATTACCCTCTAAGAGAACACATGGAGAAGAGAGAGATAGAATAGACTCCAACCAACTCCAACTCATAACTGAAATATAAAAGGAAACCAAGTACATATATGAAATGTCATGCAAAAGTAATACAACTGAAAGGGGAAGCTAAAAGTACCCAAAAGAAAGTAAAACGACAGCGACCATAAGCCCGAACAGCTCCTCCTCCAACCGCAAGCTAGTAGTAACCAGCTTGATCTCCAACCTGCTCCAAGTGACCTGAAAAACAGTTTATATATATAGGGTGAGTATAACAGTATACTCAGTAGGATCCTCCCCAAGCCTCTCGTGCAAAAGTAAATAAAGCATGCTAAAGCCCAATGAACAACAAGTGAAACTAACTCGTCACCTAAACAGGTATACTATGTTCCCAACCTCACCATGGCTACTCTCACCAAGTAACTCATATAAGAATAAAGCATGTAGTAAAGAATATCAAGGGTACCCCACTACTACTTCCCCACTGGTTTGCCTCTTTGCCCCAACGACATACGTCCTGTGCATCTCTCTCCAAAGGCTTGCCCGTATCAACATGGGTCAAGCTCCACAATTTGCACCTCGTGCACCACAAAGGCTTGCCCGCAGACACATGGGCTAAGCTCCACACAATCCTCACAACCAAAAGTAACCAGGTAGTTTCTGGGAGCCACCACAGCTCGCATAACGTGTATCATACGTCGGGTATTATACCTCAAGCCATTACAGCCCATACACTGAGTAAGGATCCTCAATCCATCACAGCCTATACACGTTACACCTATAGTAGTACATAGGATACTATATCCAGAATATATGTGTGTGAAATAACCAAAAGCCATTACATCCCTCTACACACATATATGGGAAAAACTAACCATTGTGCCTACCAGCACAAAGATCTACCAAGAGAAGAGAGCGAGGCCAAAGGGGGTAGTCAGCCATTCAACCTCCCATCAGAATGTTGGGGAAAACACCCCCCCAGGGCTCAGAATCCCCGGGGTGTCAGTTGCCCTTACCGACAGGGTGGAGTAGCATATAGAAACACAAAAGTACAGAATATATAAGTAACTCACATCCACACTATGGGAATTACCTAGTCTTAGATACAACTGCAGCTAACGTCTCTCAGACTCCAGGCTGCTACTTCTAAGACTAGGTATCCTATAAGCACACAACCAATTGAAGAGCTTTATTAGATTACTCCATTCTCATTTATCAGTTCCACTGTACATTAATTAATTCTTTAAACATTAATTACGATTGAACACTTCCACATTATACTGAAATGGCATCACTTTCATAAACAACTGCTCCTTTTTAAGATTCACATCACCTTTAAATTCAAGCATCTCCATCCCCATGGATTTTCACCATTTAATCAAACATTCTTTACAGAATTACTTTTCCACATTCCCAGGCATTCTAGAAAAACATCCTATGCTTCTAAACACAAAGGATGCTCAACACGGTGAGTAGATATACTACTCGTCGAGTCATTGCCGCCTATAGAAAGGGCATATACCCATTCTCCCTCGAGAGGCTAAACACGGAAAGAACGTGGCATACCCCGCGCGTCTTCGCCTCCTTCAGAGGAATGGTAGCAAGACCAGCTGCCTTGAGAAGTGGGGAAAACAAAGCAGATTAACATTCAAGAAAACCACAAGCAACCAGAAACCACATCCATCCCATTCCATCACCCCTGGTGTCCTCCCCGACACCCACATGCATAAACCGATGCATCTCGCCACACTAGGCGTCATCCGCTGCCACAACCACAAGGCCTCCATGTCTCCACATATCACAAAAACCATCCAGGATCACATCACAGCACAAGCAGCAGGAAAACAAACATCACATCATACGCTCTTGACCCTTTAACAAACAAGAGGGTAACTCAGAACCCTTTTAGAAATTCCCACATAATCTGTTCTCTAATCCATATTGAATTAACAGATTTGTTATTCGTAGGTTCCAATCATGGATACCTAATCAGTAAGCTATCACAATTAAATAACCATGCTTACTTCCGTAATTTGATTATCCTCAAATTAGAACTACAACAACGGCAACAACCAGATTAATTTACATGCCTCTTTATCTTTAGCCAATTAATTAATAATTAATTCCGGCATTAAGTTCATTATCAATTTCAATCATGAACGAACAACAAATCAAAGAAAACATAGATATCACTATATCTAGAAAACATGAGGCAAACCGTTATCACGGTATAAAGCAACAACATGCGATCAACCAGTTCTTATAATCCAGTTCAAGTATTTAATTAGGACAATTTCATTGTGATCCAAAGGAATAAATCATGCTAAATCTACGATTGCACATATACAATAAGAGATGCCATGAATCCCCTACCTCAAACAGTTCCTCGAGTTCTTTATCCACACAACAGGTCACGATCCCCCCCTCGTGACAACTGCATCCACCGGAGGATGCTGCGGTATGACAGTACCAACCAACCCCAAGAAACCCATTAGAATCTTGGAAATTACATGGTATAATGGAAAAGAGGATAGGAGAAGATGTACCCCAAAAGAACGACGACACAACATACCTTATATCGAAGATTGATCGACACGACACAGTTGCATCCAAAACAGATCAGAACCAATCCTAGGAGTAAATATTGATTGTGCAACTCCTATTGATAGGTTGTAGTGCCTCTTAATCGAGAACAAAGAGAAAGAACAAGGAAGAATGATATCTCGTCCCTTTTTAAGATTTAATGGGGCGACGGTTTAAGATCCGGTTAATTCTCCATTAAAAACGGATCGCATTAACCCATGCGGTTGACCAAGTAAAACATTCCAAGCCTTAGGAATAATTAATATAGAATTTATGGCCTTTAAATCGGCCTTAAAGTCTTTAATATAAGGTTTTAAAAGTAATTTACGTCAAATAAAACGTCAAATTTGCGAAGCTGGAAACACTGTTCACATACTCAAAATTTGGCAAAGTATGGAATCGGTAACTCTTAGGATTCTGGAAACACTGTTCATTCGTGAAATTTGGCAAAGTGTTAGCCGAGCTACTGCTGGACAGCAGCTACCAGTAGACCGAGCTACCAGTAATCAGCAGCTACCGGTAGTCCGAGCTACCGGTAATCAGCAGCTACCAGTAGACCGAGGTACCGGTAATCAGCAGCTACCGGTAGTCCGAGCTACCGGTAATCAGCAGCTACCAGTAGACCGAGCTACCGGTAATCAGAAGCTACAGGTAGACCGAGCTACCGATAATCAGCAGCTACCGGTAGACAGAGCTACCGGTAATCAGCATCTACCGATAGACCAAGCTACCGGTAATCAGCAGCTACCGGTAGACCGAGCTACCTGTAATCAGCAGCTACCGGTAGACCGAGCTACCGGTAATCAGTAGCTACAGGTAGACCAAGCTACCAGTAGGCAGCAGATCCAACACCACATTTTCACAAAGTAATGGACGAGGGAGGTCCGGGACATTACACATGATATATCATGACTTTAGGTTCATGTTTCTCCTTTAATCCATTAATATGAATATTTATTCAGATTTATTTTATTCTTCATGTTATTCTTATTTTACTCCCTTTCAAGTATTAGTACCTCATCATTTTCTTATGTATGTCTTTATCTTATTTCATGAAATGTAAGGTATGATAGAATGTTGTGGTCATGTAAAGGATGTTTTCAATAAAGATGTTTTTTTAATGTAATATGTTGTAATATAATGTTCCTAAGTACCAAATACACTATAAATCATTATATTTAGCGTTGTATAAATTTATATATTATGTAATAAATAATGTTAAAAAATTTAATAAAGACCAGGGTTTTTATATCAATTTTTTCATTTCACTTTAAGAGATCAATGGTCATGAATGATATCATACAGAACAGAACATATGTGTCATCATTAAAAAATTTCTCTTACATAGATATCTCCACATAAATCACCACATTTATAGGAATAACTAGTAATGGTTTATCCAGTACATATATCTTCCATTCATGGAGAAGGATGACATGAAGGTGTTTTTTCCTTTAATAGAAATTTGTGCCACTAAGAAGGTCTTCCTTCCCTAGTATAGATCAAAAAGAAATTCTTTATGTCATTTTTTATTTCATTTATAAAAATAAGATAAAAATTGTTTTAGTAATTTATCTCATAAAATTTAGAAAATAAATACATAAAAATTAATTTGTCTCCTATTATTTTATCGAAACTATATTTCCCTCACCATTAGCTTTGGAATACTGTGTTTCCTGGATATTCTAGCACCAAGGATCCATATTTTACTTTGAATTACCCTTACATTGGATGGTTAAGCAATTTAAAAGGTCTAAGGTAGGCTTTACAAATAAAAAATACATTGTCACAAAGCACCTTGATCAATTGAGTGGAATCCCCATTCCTAAAATAAATAATTTTGGATTTCCTCATCCTTTTCCACTCAATTACACAAAGTCCTGCTTTGGAAGTTAACCATTTATATAAACTATGTCAAGTCAACTGAAAACATAAATTTATAATTTCTTAATAATTATAATCACCCAAACATTGGATGTTCAATCAAATGTAACTGTTATTTGATTCTAACCTATGTAATGTATAGCAATACCAACTAAATATTTTAATGAGGGATTTTATACTTTTAGTGAAAATTTTAATTAATTAACTTTTCTCCTTCTGGTAAATTTATTGTGTGATAAGCTTATGGGATTAACAATTTATTACGTAATATTTAAGCATAATCAAATGTATTTTAGATCTATCTTGAATTATGGTTTAATTCCTTAATTTTGTGATCGCAAAAATACATATAAAATTAGTAAACTCTATAACTGAATTAAATTAAATAAAGGGTATCGTCATGTGATTGTTCAAAGGGTTTCTTTATCTAGTAGAATATAAACTAAACATTGTCTAAGGGGAGAAACATCCATGAACGAAATATGATCATGTTAAATGATTTCCACATTTCCACCATTGTATCTCCTTGGATTGGATTCGCCACAGCTCTTAACTTGAACCGCCTACACTAGCATAGGATCTTTGTGCATTACATATTCTTTTACTCAAACACATTTGAGGGGTAAAATGGGGTTTACATAAAATAATCCATGGGCATGCATTACCTACATATTAATGATGGGAGAAGGAATACATGCAAATAATTTAATTTAATAATAAATTATAAGGAATACTAATCGCATAAAAAGGTATGGTCTAGCTCATGATCATATGCATTTGTGCAATAATTTTACGTATTTAATAAAAATTGAATACAATTAATATATTGTTCTTATTTAGGATAAATCGTTCTCGAATAAATCAGTTATTAAATCTAATTAACAATCCATTTATATTAAACCTTTTCATAATTTCCTTTAGATGCGCATCCATTTTAATTTTAAACAAATTAAAATTTCTTTTTAAATTATCGGTGTACACAACTTGTACGTTGGGGATAACCTATTTAATGCCTATCTAGAACTACCCAACATTTATTATACATGTATTCACATTATTCTTTATCACATGTGGCATGGACGCATAATTATATTTGTAATAAAACTCATACATGATGTGAAGGTCTTTTGAAAATTACGTAGATGTTAATTAAATATATATATATATATATCAATCACCTATAACATGTTCTATACAAATTTATTCCCATGCGAAGGAAAATGTCTCAAGGGTTACATAATATAATAATAATGTTTAAAAATGTGTAATCTGAAAAAATTACATGGCATGTAGATTCGACTATAGGGTGTGTACCCTCCTCATTGTACATATAATGTACCCACCTTGGGAAACGGAATGTGAGGTTTTCTTCAAAAATCTTCAGTGTAGAGAGTGTGCCCAGTGAGCCAAAAATAGTGTAAAATCTCCTTACAAGGTCACCATCTGTGTAGATATGTATGGGATACACGACACGACCCTAACCCAAAGAAACTACTTTCCACGTTCAATGGTCCACATAGTGTGTAGTCCAGCTTCAACGAGACATTTAATCATGGATAATACTATATGTATTAAAGGAAATTAATGGTATAATTAATTACAATTTAACATAATATATAAAATTGATTACTAATCCAAATATTGATACATTGAACAATACTACACAGTTTGTTATTCTGATTTCATAGCGTGTAGTCTGCTGTTGTGCACCCAGGATCCCATACACCTCCAAATGAGTTCCTTGATTTATCAATTGAAAAAATTTATAATTTTTATTTGATTGATGAGAGATTATAGAGGACGAATATATCTCATAATTCAGATGAAAAAAATAAAATATTTAACATCAATTGAAAAACCACATTATTAGTGTCAATCAACAAGAAATTATTTATGTAATTAATAAAAATAATATGTTCGCTCTGATACCACATGTAGGTTTGGATCATAGTGAACAGCGGGAGGTCCTATACAACCCTATATTTTTTTCATAATAAATGATAATGTCAGGATCAATAAGATCATGAATTCTAGTACACAAAGAATTGAATCATGAATTTAGATAAGTAGAATTTCACTTAGAACTAAAAGAGACGATAAACTTATTTTTTTATAAATAATTCGATTACATCAATGAGTATCTTCCAAGGTGATTATTTATTGTTTGATGGATTCAAACATATATTTTTAGTACACTATCACTGTATTGCTGATATCAATAGTGTATATCCTCTAGCAGTGATCCACATGTGTTATATGTATCTACAGATGTCACTGATGGAGTTTTCAGATGCTAGCACGAAATATCCTTTAACTTATAATGTCCACATTTGATCATCTTGAGAAATAATTTTGAAGAATTATACTTAATCTGGTAGGGGATTATATATCTTGTTCATAATAGAGTTATTGGAGTGGGATGAACTCTATTGGTTTGAAATATTTTCCCTAATTCATTGTGCAAAAAAATAATAATCATCTCTTCGTTATTTCTTGTTTAATAAGAGAATAATATAACCATGAATTTAATTCCCTAGGGTAATAATAAATAATTTTCACAAGTGAAATAATTATTTTATAAATCCTAGAGAAACCCACATGTCTAAAAATAACATCAACATTATTAATTCTTGATAATCTCTAAACTTTCATCTTATAACTAAATATTTTTTAATATTACAATATTCAATATTATTATTTCTCACCAGACCATTAACTCTATCTTCCAATAATCCACCATATTAATTGAACCATAAATAATGACAAATTCTTTATATAAAAAATTCACTACATTATTTACCAAGAATTATATATGTATTATATTTACTAAATTGAAAATAATTAGTAATTAATTATTCTTCACACATTAAATTTTCTCAAATAACAATTTTTGAAATAATTTTGGTCAGATATACCAGAATAATTATTAAAACACAACTCGTAATAATAAATATTCAAATTATTAATAATAAATAATATATTATTTAATTATGATACTATATATACATAGTGTTTTACCCACTAGTCCTTTTTCTCAGTTGGATTAGGCGGAGCAGCAAAATTTCAAAGGTTCGCATCTAGTAACATGTCAAGAATTCCACAGAGAAAAAATTTAATATCTCAATGAAATGCCACCTCATACATACTATTATCATGTAATATAATACATTTTTATTAATGTCTCTAATCAATCAGATTGCATGAATGTGTCATCAACCCATGTGTTTGATTTCTGCTTCGTTGGCATCCCTGAATTGAGATTGCCTATAGAATACCATAGAAATTGATTTATTTAGTTTATATAATTTCTATCAAAGGGAATGAGATATCAACTTACATTATGGGAAAAATTATAAAATCCTTTGTCACAATATTCATTAATAAATTATTACTCGAGATGGCCCGAACAAATCCTACCTCCCCGTGAACATATGTTGTCATGGTTTTAGCCAATACATATATGTGTCTAACACAAAATACTCATTAATAATAATATTAATGTATAAAAACCGCTACACTCTTCTATATATTGGAACATCCAATGGAAATTGTGAATGTAGATTTTCTACTAGTGGGTCATGTTCTCATAATAACCTATGGGACAATACCAATGTTGTACGTCATGAGAAGTTTCCCCAATGTTAAATGAGTATCCACCCTTGATATAATGTATTATTTTTTTCCAATAAAATTATATCAACCTACTATTGAACATATGTTCAATAATATTTTAATATGACATTTGGGTTCACATAATATCGTGGTTTCGTTGTGACCTTTATGTGCAACAACTACTCTTAGGGCATTATCACAAACAATGTCATGCTGAAGAACTATCATGATGTAATGAGGAGTTTATTAATATTGATCAAAAATATATATTTTCCCCATAATATAAAAAAAATTACTAGAGAACAAACTCCAACACATAGAGATAACTCATCTTCTCTCTTCTTTCATTCCTATTTATAGAAAAAATCATTATGAAAAACTACATATCCATGGTTAGAAAATATAGGAACCAAATATATTCTTATATCTGCACATATATCTTAAAATCTACTTCAAAAGATTAATATATTAATATTGAATTTATTTTATTCATATTCAAAGATAATACAATTGTATTTGAGTCAAAAAATCAATCCTCTCACAAGTTTTTCTTTTTCCCAAATCACGAAAATAATAAATTTCACTACATACTAACAAAATATGTATAAAATCACAAGAAAAATGTGTGATACATAAAATAAAAAAATTACCACCTTCAATTATTCCTTATCATTTCTTGTGGATAAAATAGATAGATAAATACTTTAGATCCCCAAAAAATCCTATAGCCTTTCTTAATATTCTCAACAACTCACATTTTACTAAACATGGGTTCATGGTTTCATTGTCTCCATTACATCCTGAGATATATTTTTTATTTTTACATTATAAAATCAAATGAAATTAATTTATCAATATTTTTTTATTCATTTGTCCTCTGAAATTTTAATATGTTTGAATTAACAGAGAACATATTTTGGATCATTCAAAATAGGGAAAACATCTCTATTATTTCACACATAACATTAAAATCAAACACAAAATAATTTCTCAAAAGAGGAACGTTTTTATAATTTATGAAATTATCATATATCCTTTATGATGCTTTTGTATCCTAAATTGACACTTACATAGTCTTGTAACATACATATATAGTCATAATATCAAACCAACAATATGGATTGGCACTTACATTGGCATGTAATGACATCTATTCTCCACCAAACACACATATCAATTTGGCAGTCCTTTTCCTAATTCACATATCCACCAATAATGAAACCTATATAAGTTCATATGTTTATAGAAACATAGGTTTGTGGTCAACTACTTTGATATGATGACTTTTCCAAAATCTCATATCAAACATGAATGACACCAATGTTTGTACCAAGTGACTCATATACAACGAAAAAAGAACCCTTATTGTTTCAAAAGAAACACATACTCCCTTTATATACAAATTCGTATTTCAAATAAAATATTACTTTTTCACATATATAATGTCCCATCCTCTCATATGAATTATCATATTTTACTCTAGTTATATTTCAGAAGGAATTCATATATGTGATAAAAATTAAGACCAGCATGTGCACTAACCACGTCTAGACTTCATGGGATTTCCAAAGAATTATTTCTAAGAATCAATACACTTGTTATATTTTAAATATAATCCAACAAGTATATAATTTAAACAATTCATTTAAATCATATTCAAAGCATCAGCTGAAAATTTGGACGTGAAATGTAATAGTGAAAATTCCAATTAAAATTCCATTCAACAGTATCCAAAAATAATTTAAAAAAACATTGATTCTCCCCCATAAGTCTGGTAAAAAAATAATAAAAATACATATGGTTTCCAATAAACCACACTCTATATTTTTTTATAATATGTCACATTAAATTAACACCTGTTGTCTTTGAAATACAATGGGAGAATTCCATCCTTCTGTTCCTAAAACATATCTCCCACTTATTTATTGGGAAAAGAATCCATCACATTTAACACCCTACACTTGATATTTAAAACAAATGAATCTTTTATTTTTGGGTAATCACACTTTATCCACTATATGTTTTCAGTATCCTTTTTATATGGTTCTAACACACCTTCCCACATATTGATTGAGTATAGATCCACATTTTCAAACCATATACCCCTTTATTTAGGGATATTATTATCGATCTCATACACCACAGTTTTCTAATAGTTATATAAACATTGGATTTATTTTACAAAAATTACAAACAAAAATATACATGTTTTATTTACCAATGGAATAAAATCTTCATCAAAATTAGAGACATTACCATCTACTTAGTAACATCAAATCAAATAAATGTATGTTAATTTATAACATAGTATATGAAAAATAAATCTTAACATACATAAATGTTTTGTATTTTATGGTCTAAATAAATCATTTCATAAAATGTTTCCAAAATATTGTATTAGATTAGTGCCTTTCTGGAAATGGAAACATAAATACTAATACTTGAGTGAGCCATATTATATCCCACTTGGTTCTCCAAGACTATAACCCCTCTTAAAAATTTTATACATAAAATATATCTTCATATCCTGGGCACAAAAACATATAAGGTTGTGAGATTAGCTTCTCAGTAAGTTTTAAAACTAGGGATATTTAAGAATAAAAATGATTAGATGAGAATGAGAACAATACCATAACATTCGATAATCAAATCCTATATTTTTAATATTATAAACAAAAATCATGTCATAAAGGATAAAAATTAATTAGGCATGAATCATAAAAAAATAAAGATCAAACACTATGATATCATAGTATATGAGTAACACATTGAATTGTGGTAAACTCATAAACATGGAATATCATAACCATTTTAGTAAAGAAACATTTCTAAAACATAATACTACACTACATGGGGACTACACCTAATAGTTGGGACACACAATCATCCCTATCACTATATATTCTATGCATTGGATTAGGATTCATCATTATCACCATGTTGATAGGTTTTCCCCATCATACCATAGATGAGAGAGTTTAACTATATTCCAATATTAATGGGGTGTATATCTACTTGGTGGGAAACTCTACCATCCCCAGTTTCAGTTCATTCAATGTAAGGGATCAACTTCACTCATCTTCACAAACTAGATCTAGCCTTTTGACAGGATTCACATCATTATCTCAGGATAGGTAAATAATTTCCCAAATTCATTGGAAGGATATATAGTTCCCACCCATCAGTTTATAAAATAATACAGACATGTGCTAAAATATAATAAAAATTGTGTCATATTAAAGCCATAAAAATAGATGGGTTTTATATACTTCATATCATAACCTATTAGGTAAAATGTGTATCATAAATAGCTTATCACATAATTACACATGGAAAATATATAGGTTTCTTAATCATTTCATCAATGTTTATCTAGTTTAAACAAGTGTGTTTCAAAGGAGTATAACTTATGGGATTGAAATGGTTTTCATAATCATGAAGATATTATACATTTTAAAGAATAATATTTGGATTATTCATATCTTATTCAAGTAAAATATTTAATATGAATGTGAAAACATATATTATAGAATATTTAAAATATATACCTCAATAATAGCATTTAAAAGGATTAATTAATTTAATATATTTGAAGAATATTGATTTTTGATCATGAAATTAGTTTTTATAAAAACATTCCCTGTATATTCAATTGGTTCTTATATTAATTTATAATTAATTTTACCCAATGAATTAAACCATGTATTTTCATAAGATAGAAAATAAAATTCATAAATACCAAAATAATTTATAGATTTTATATTATTATGTTAAATCAAAAATTTAGTAAAATATTTTTTTAGTAAAACTCGATCTTGGGTGTTATGCATGATATTGATGAATATCAATCATGCGTGTTACATAAGATAACCTCAATGAACCTTGAAGAGAAAGCTGAAATATATGTTTCTTGTAGTGCATGATTAACCTTATGATTCCTATAATTCATTCCAAATATATTTATTTATTATAAAATCCCTACTTTCAGTGTTGGGTGAAAGGTAAAATGTCATTAAGATAAAATTAATTTGAAAAAATATATTTCACAAAATCTAGGTTTGTAACCTTCTTCCACCAATAAATTGGATTTTATTTTTAAATATATAAAATTCTTCAATAGTTTAATAAATGAACATTCCTTTAATGAAAAGAAAATATTTAAATATTAATATTAAAACTCTATTAAATTGAGGAATTTGGAAACATAATCGTTACACAAATAAATATATAACAAGGTTTCCTTATAGAAGAATATATGTTGGATATGAAGACAATGACATGGAAGATATATATAACAAAAACATTCTGATAGTTAATTATTGAGGACATGGGAAAGAGAAATTTAGAAAACAAAAAGCCATAAATTTCTGATGATCAATATGGATATTTTGTTCATTATAAATAAAGGTACATGAATAAAATTTTGTATTTCAATATATAGATTCCTAAGCCTGATAAGTTTTCATGAAATGATGTATTGACATGAATCAGTACAATATCACCATTTGTTGTGTCTTGATCAATTTCAACTTTATCTCTTGTTTTATGAAACGAATATTAATTTTTCTATATCGATTCATTAGAATATACTAAGATCCATATATAGAATGACATCTCATTCAATCAATAAAAATTTTTATCATAGGATATCCAATCTGCGTAAATCCACATATGGTGAGATGATACTTCAATCTAAAAACCAGCATCTGAAGTTTATTTTAAAGTATTCCTTAAATGGGTAACCATTTAACACTTTTGAAAGACTAAAATCCAATGTAGTCAAAAAAAATATCACTAAATTAGTTTAACATTGATCCCATATATATCAAAAAGTACCTATTTGTATTTACATACTACTCATGTTTATACCATCATTATATAAAAACTTAAAACATGGCAGTAACCCAAATTATCAAAATTCTCTTCGAAATCAGGCATGCTTCATTATTCGAACGATTACATTGTAATATTCAATAAATACAAGAAGTGGTAAAATTCACCCATAAAAACAGAGACTACATTAATAACATAGAATTTTTTATTTAGTTGTTAATAAATACCATATAATTTTCTTATTCATATCCAAAATATCTTTATCCAAACCTTGTTACATCAAGATCAAGAATAAATTAATGGTTACCTTTACATAATCATAATCACAACATTACATTAAATAAAATTCCATTTTCACCAACATGATTCAACATATCCTTTCAAATATGTAATGAATAATGTATATGAAAAATAATTATATACACAACGATTTATATAATGAAATAATTGAATTCCAAGAAAAAAAAATTTATTCAACCATCATTCGTATTAAATAATTTAATATGATTCATCAAAATAATCATTAATACCCCTTTTATAATTTTTGAGATAATAAAAAAATTAAAGATTAATCAAAACCAATTTAATCATTTATTTAAACAATATTATATGAAAAAAACATACAATTTATAGGCTATTTTTTATCTCATCTTCATTAAAAGAAAACACATTTCTAGTACCACCTTACAGATTCACATTTTCATCATTCCTCATAAGAAATATATATCTTTAATGATCATACATTCATCATTTATATCAGTAATAAATGGAAAATTCAGTATGGTATAATATTCTCATCTGTTGTGTTAAATAAATGTCTCTTTTCCCTTGTTTGTACTTGATTTTATTCATTATTTCCCATAGTCAAAACAACTTCATGTTCCCCTAAGACATTCTATTTGTTAATTATTCCCACATTCTCGACATTTAGATAATTGAATCTTTTTTCCTTTATGGTCTCCATTACATAATCTCTCACTAAACACTTTTTTATCTTATTTGGTCAGTCTGGGAGTTTGTTAAGGTACACAATGTTAATCATGTTATGTTAAAGCTGACTAAAAAATATTACAAATTTGTTTACTCTAGTGATCATCCCATTTGAATACACTTCAAAAATTGTTTTCCCCAATTCATCATCAACCAAGTTTCCTCTGGTTCCCACTATTACATAAAAGAAAAATCATATAGCATGAAATAGTTTTTGTAGTGAGTAACCACATAATCATCAAAACTCAATTGTGGGATATCTAAATTATCACACCTTAATAGATCATTGACACCATAACTTTATCCCAGGTTACTATTAGGAAACTAATATTTAAATACATCATTTTGTTTTATGAAGAGTTTTGAATTCTCAATGCATATAACATGGGAGTGTCAAACAAGGTGCGAAGTAAGCCCCGTTTTCATGTACCAGGTTACTATTCAGTCAATCTAGACACAAAATGAATTAGTTGATAATATTATGTACATCAATGATAGAACCATGTGTACTTACATTATTTATATAATAATTAATTTCTAGGAAACCACTCAATCTATACTTTAAAAATATTACATGAAATTTTATTATAATTTTCTATATCATTGGAGGTATATGTATACATTCCCATAGAGTTCTCCATATGTTATCTCATCCTATATTGTGGAGGATAACTAAACCCTTTACCTAATAACAACTATAAAATACTAATTTTATTTTACATATAAATTTCGTCATTTTTATAGAACACATAAAACATTACAGAAATATACACCCAAAGAATGTATTAGTTTTGTGCCTTTAGATATATGAAATCATAAACACTGGTACATGCGTGATCTATAATATCATTCATTAGGTTCTCTATGACTAAAACCCTTGTTTGAAATATCATACACAAAATATATCTTTATACATTAGAGATTAATAAAGTGAATGTTTTAAGATCATATTCTTAGTATGGGTAAATAAGGTATATATTTAAGCAAACCAATTAGCATAAGTGTATGAGAACATTCACATAACAGTATAATATCATACCCTTAATATAAA
Source organism: Viscum album (assembly GCA_963277665.1). NCBI lineage: Eukaryota > Viridiplantae > Streptophyta > Magnoliopsida > Santalales > Viscaceae > Viscum > Viscum album. The sequence goes on along the minus strand of OY728147.1, from coordinate 473,883,456 downwards.
ATATCACAAACACAAATCATGGAATAGAATATAGCTGCTCATAATGAATGAATAATATGTAAATCAATAGATTAATCCATGAAAGCCGAACATATGACTAAGTTATTTACTTGTGACATTCACGTAAACATTTCATATAAATCCTTATAAGACGAGATGCATTTCTAGAACATATCATGGATCTTCATGGGTAACTAAACTACTATGAAGGACACACCACCATCATTAGTCATAGACCATTCCCTATAAGGTATTGGTTTTCCCCATCATATGATACTCAATTGGGATTCTCCATCTTTTAATAGCATATCATGTATCCTTATACATTGATCTTCATTGGGACTACACCTACTGGGTGAGATGGACCACCATCCTCAGTCATTTTAACTTCATTGTAAGGGATATGGTTTTCCCATCATCCCACTGTGGATCAATCCCTCTTACATGATTCCAATTATTATCTAATTGAAAAAAATCATCACCCTATGTGTTTGAGAGAGATATAAGTCCCATCTGTCACATAATAAAATCATACATACATAGTCCACAATTTAATAAATATTGTGTCATATCATAACCCATAAAAAGTAATGTGTTCTATAAACATCATATCATAACCAATTAAATAAAATGGGTATATTAAGAATTTCATTACATAATAACATATATAAAAATATAGGTTTCATAATGAGTTCATCATATAATAACCCATTAATAGAAGAGGGTGTCAAAATATTATAACGTGTCGGAGAAACATCTATTTAATAAACCACATTATATTATAAATCATTCAATAAATAATTTGAATTTCATTCATGGATAATGTCTATAATTAATCTTAAAATATAAAAATTGGTGAAATACTTCAGGTAGAAGGTTTTTTAAATATCAATTTAATCATTTATTAAATAAATATATCCTTTCATTGAAAATACTTTTCAAAAAACCATTTTAAACATCCATTTCTTATAATGAAAAATTTATAATTTCATTTAAAACAATTATTGTGGAAAATATCTTTTCCAAATTACTTTTTCATTAAAAAAATAAATCATTATGAAAACCTTTTTCTTTTAATTTATCTATTAAATGTTATAAAAAAATCTTGGTCATGATTTGAAAAACATATTCTTTATAAACACTATGAACACACATAATGAAATCATTAAAAAATTCATTGAAATTACATTTAATACAGTATGATAATTTTTGAAATAAATCTACATCTCATGAAAAAGTATAAAGGAAATTTTAAAACATTTAAATAACATTTCTAAAGAGAAAATATTTTCTTGAAAACCCATTTTCTTTGAAAACCCATATTTAAATAAAAATATTCAATAATATTAGGGAAAAAATTCATTATAAAATAACATTGTAAACATACTATGTAAGCATCAATGAAATGACATTCCTGACCATATGTATGTATGTACATGTCAAACATTACTTTTCACTGTAAAAGACCAAAAAAGTTCTTTAATAAGAAAATGACAAGAATTTTCCTTTTAAAACATGTTATTAATAGTGTAATTTATTGTAAATTTCCATTATAGATCACCATATAATTTAATATAATTTTTGAAAACATAATAAAACTACAGGGTTTTGAATGATCAAAGATTTCTTCCTGAAAAGAGAAATAAAGTTGTACTTTCGTAAAAACATATCCTTAATTATCATAACTACCAAATATTAGAATTTTTTTAGTTATGTGGATATAAAATTAATATCCATAGGGTATGAAAATTAATGAAAATTATTTAGATATGTATCATAGTATTTCATTAAATGATACATGATCATATATAATACAGAAAATGAAGAGATAATAGTTTTAAATTTTTTCCCCATTGGTGAAATTTAATAAAAATTAAATTGACTGAATTACATAAAATGTTTCATGAAATATCATGAAAAAAGTAGATTTATATTATAGCATTCAAATGGTATTATATAAAACTCATAAAAAATATATATTCATAGCAAGAAATGTGTCTCAAAGAATGGAAATTGGGAAAACAAAACATTACAAATTTGGAAACATTTGAAACGTAAATCCCCTGAAAAAAATATCACCAAATGGATATATTAATTAAAATAAATTAAATTATAAGAATTATAGAATACATATATGATCATTATTCCCACACCAGAGAATAAATGAGTTGTTAATAATACTTGTATCACACAGAAATTGAATGTAAGATAAATTCACTTACCTTAAGTCTTTAATTTCATTGTACACATTAAGACCTTATGTATAATAAATATAACAATATTATAAATATAAAATATAACCATATTATAATATTTAATACCAAATATTTTTTACATAGGTCATTATATTACTCTTTTATTAAAAAAAATTCTTTGTTAATGAATTGTTTTGGGTAATAATTGGTTTGGTTTTTGAATGGGTTTTGAATATTATTCACAATCCTCTTAGATATATATATATTTAATTATATTAATAACATAATAAATGATTAATATATCATATATATTATTTATATAAATATTCATAGTATACTATTAATGATAATAATATTAAATGAAAAAAAGTTATTCACATAGATGGTAGGTCGTATGTACACAAAAATGATGATTCAATTTAATTATAGAAAATTAATAAAGAAATTAAATCACATATATATAATTATATATAATATCAATATATTATAAGTATTATTATATATATATATTATAATTTTACTAAACCTATCCTAATTTTATTCCATGTAATGTGTGAACGAATCACATCACATTGAGGACGTTACAGTTTGAATTTCCACAAATGAAGTTATCGCACTTACAAAAACTTGATAGTCTGAATGTAGGATTCATAAAATAAAATAAATTTTAATTATATAATATATATAACATATATCTTAAAAATATATTTTCTATCATAATTTCAGACTATGATATGCAGTGAAGGTAAAAAGATCCACACTGTTTTTTGAGGCGACTGTTCTATGTAGAAAAAATTGCAACTTTGTTACCCATTAGATGGATATTTGATTAATTTCACGTAAATAAATTATAAAAAAATAATTATATATTTGATAATTATGTAATTATTTTACTATGGAATAGGAATAGTTTATGAGATAGAAAATAAAATAAATGATAGGATATTCATGGTGAATGTTACCTCTTCTATGGGTAAATCCTTTTTTTTCAAAAAGGGATTCATTGGATAGATTCATTTCCAATGATTGTAATCAAGGATAAAAGGTAGGTAATATGGTAGATTATTTGAGAATTTTTTTCTCAAATAATGGTAATGAGTGGTGTTAATACGTGGGAGGGCTAAGTGCATTTTATAGTGGTGGAGGGGTGATATTTTTGAAACATTTTGGAATAGGGAATTAGAACCAATTTTTGAAAGGAAGTGTTTCTCAAATAATTAATCATATTAGAAAAATTGATTATATATTATAATTAAAATTATAAAATGGGATTGTATTGACATTCATGTTCATTTTGGACCTTATGTTTAATGTTTAGTCCATTATTAATCTAAATTTCCCCTTAATCAGTGTAATTAATTTTAATTACATTAACTAATTAATTTTGGAAAAATACTAAGATTAACATATTAGAAATTATAAATCATTGTAATTCTAAATATAGTATAAATTTTTCTAAATTCCAATATTATAAATGGATAAAATTCATATAATTTTAATCCCACTTAGTGGACTAAAATGATTTATTTTAATATAAAAATGTACAAAAATATATATGTTTTTATATCCAATTTCGAAATGAAATTTAATAAAATTAACTAAAATTGATTAAAATATGTATATTTGAGATAATTATAATTTATAAAAGTAATAAATTTTATTTATGTCGATATATAATCTAATTCAAAATTATTTTTTATTTTAAATGCATTATTTTTCCTGACTCTTGAAAAAAGGAACATTCACCAAATACTACCAAAAAATCACTTGAACAAAATATTTATATTTTTAAATTAAAAATAGTTTTTTATTTTGACATATGAATTTTATTAATGTTCCGAAATTTATATTTCAAATATGTATCAATTAAAATCTATCAAAAGTACTTTTATTAAATATAGGTTTTTATGTCTAATATTGTGTTTTCTCTTGTCATAGAACTAACTAATATATTCATTAAATGTAACAAAATTATTAAAAATCAAAAATTTATATCTCACTAATATATTTCTCCTATTTCAATAAATTTAGTATATTAGGATAAAATTACATTGTGAGAATAAAAATCGTTTTTATTAAAACATTCCCATTTTAATCATTTGGTTCTCATATTAATTTCTAATTAATTATAACCAATTAATTAAAAAAATTATTTTCATATTTTATTTATTCTTATTCATAAAATCCCATATCATTTCTATGTTATATATTATTATATTTAATAATAAAATTTTATATAATATATTAAAGTCTGTTAAAACTGACTGTTTCCAATTACAAAATCCACCAAGGAAAGGCAGTCATTCTAAAAATGTAAGTTAAACATAGTGTTTTTTTAAAGGTAAATATCAAAATTATTCTGTATTTAGTGCATTATTATCTTTGTTTTTGTATATTTCAAGGAAAATATAAATTCTTTAATATATAAAACAATTTTTTATATTGTTTAAAATGTATAATATAATTATGTTTATATTCATTAAAAAAACCACAAATAATATTGTGTTATATAGTAATTGTTTAATAAAAAACCTTATATGCCTACTTAGCATAGTCTTAGGGAAGGAAACAATTGTTTTTAAAAAATTCATCTAGACTATCAAATTCAATCATTGGATTTATTGTTAAAACACTTCCATCCAAAAATTGATCTCTCTCCTATTAAAATCTTTAGAATGATCTCTCCACAAAGTCATATATATTATTTTATTAGATTATCATAAAGATAAACAAGTTTTGTAATAAAATAACCATATAATATTTTAACTCCTCTTTTAATTACTTAACTTGTCACACCATTGATCTCCAATTCCTTACATGGATCTTTTTCTTCTAGATAAAGCTATATAACAATGAAAATTTAGTAATAACTATACCTAAATTATTATATCACAATAATGGATAATTATATAGTTTAAGGTATAAATATTATTGGGAAAAAATTTCCACTATAAAATTTTATGATACACATCATTATTATCTAGTGATACCACTAGTCAGTTTTAAAGGAATTTGAATTATTTATATTATTGATGATACTTTAAATCAGTTGGAATTAATTTAGTGGTTAAATTAAAAAAATTTAATAGTATCACATAACTTATCCTAAAATACACTAATAATGATTCCTCTGTTTGTCTTCGATATATATTTGGAACATTATTCCTTATTCATTATAAACCCTTTTTATATAGTTTTTTTATTTAGAAGTCTACTTAATTATACGAACAAGTATAGATTAACTTAAATGCATGAATCCTTATTGAAATTCCCAAATTGTTTTTGTACAATTCTACGACATGAAGTACATTTAATTATATTTAAGACATGTAAATTCCAGCACTATTTTATTTATATTTTCTCCCAAACTAATTTATTTATTCATAAAATTATCCCACTGATCATATTTCCCCTAAATTTGACACCTGAAGATAGTAGTTAAAAAAATTTAATTACATTAGGATAAGTGTTTCGTCCATTTTCCAAAAGTGAATTAAAATTCATGGTTTTGGTGAACCATCTATTGTATTTTAAACATTATTTATCTCTTTTATATGTTCTAGAAAAGGAATTCAAAAACCACATCTTATTTTTTTTTCTTATGGATTAAACTCAACAGTGATACTATTAAATTTTCATTCCACCCTTTAATATAAATGTTATTTATTATATCCTTAATCAATCTCAAAATACTTTTGGTTATTATATTCTATACAACAAAAAATAATATATTTTCTTCCTTTGGTAGTCCTAAAATCATGGATTTCTCATTTGTTGTAGATTATTACTGATTTTGATAAATCTTATTTATAATTTCAATATATATATATATATATATATTATTAGATCGTTAAATGTAGAACCACCCATCAAAAAATTTCTTCTCCTTATTTTTTCTTATTATATCAAAATTTTAGTCTCCCTCTTAATTAATTTTTTTATGTGTTTCTCCAATACATAATGTGATTAGTTATAGATTTGGAATTCATATTAATAGTTCATTATACATAGGGGTGTTCATAAAATTTTCATATAAATATATTAATCAATGGAATATCTAATCATCTCTATCAGAAATGGACCACTCCTTCCACTTAAATAACTCTTATAAAATATCCACCTAATATGTGGTAAATATCATTGCAGTAATTTGTATCGTAATTATATCAAATATTTTAGTATTTATGAATAATTAATTGATATTTCCTTATATATATATGTTTTTATGAATTATAATGATTAAATAATGATGATGAAATTTTTTCCAGGAATCCAACAATATTATCACACAAAACATATTATTATTAAGCTAATTGGATTCACAATACCTTAAGTAGAGGCTTAATTATTTTTATTTAAATTAACCAAAATTCTCTCCGACATTATGGGTATTTTCATGTCATTATTTTTCTAATTCCTTGTAGTTTTACAATCATAGCCAATATCAAGATTTCTCATGGGTTAAGGGCTCTGAGAAAATATAATGTCCAAATAATTCTCTTTTAAAATAGAATACATTTCATTCCTTTCATCAGTGAATACCAATGATTTGTGAAACTAAAACATTTAAAGAATATATATACTTTGGTTTTCCCTTTGAATAAGTTTCATCAATTTTATTCTTATATTTGACCATGCCTTCTTATAATTTCTATAGGATTTGGATTTTACATTCTAGTTTGTCATTCTTATATTTCCTGATAGTCTTCCCACTAGGTATATCATAATATAAGGACTGGTATTGATTTATCTTCATATAAAATTGATCCTTAATCATGGTATTCATTTAATTAATTATCTATTTGGGAGAAAATGTCACTTATTATACTATTTAATTCACTTCCACTACATCAACCTTATGTATAGAGAATTATTCATTATTCAAATTTAATTTATGAACATCAACTGAGTTCATAATATTACACATGTAATTATTATTATGAAATTTAAATATGGAATACATTTCTCCCATATCATTGGAATGTGATTACTATATCTACAATAATTATGTAGCTACATAAAAATGACTTTGGTTTGGGAACATCAACATGAAAACTTCAAATACCAACACCTTGTTCCAAGTATTTTGGAATTTTTATCATTCGTTATGTATTTTTGTATCATTTAAAAAAGGTGTTCATAATCCACATTTGACCACCTTAGGAATTACTCATCATATTTGGTATCTCCGTCTGTTGAATATTAGTCTCCTCACACATTCTTGTAACATCATTAAATGAGTGAATGAATACAAAATAAATCTATTTTAAACATTTATTCTTAAATATTTCCCAATCCTTCATTAACACTTTAGTCAATAAAAAAACATTTACATGGTATAGAAGTACATTTGAGTTATGAATTTTCATGTATGTTATTCCCTTTTTCATGATAAACAAGAATGTGTGATCATACTGTAACATTAATCTAATAAAAAATTGAATTAATTTAGAGTTCAAAAATTCAATAATAGATAAACTTTCATAGATACCAATTAGTATGACCCTAAAGGGTTTTTTGAAATTCCCTAATTAGGTGCATATATGCGTGTGAAACATCATTACAAATAGTTCAAATATCTATATAATATATCACATCACTACCCTTTTCAGATCATGACTTTATAGTCATTAGGGTGAATCTTTTTATAATATTTAACTACTTATCTTATTATCAATTTTCATCCATATAATAAACCAAAATATTATCAATATAAATACAATATGATTACATATATTCCTTATTTATTTTAATATTTTTAGAAGACACATGATCTATATCGGTTATTTTCACATAATTATTAAATATATTCATTCATATTTTAAAGAACAGTAATCATCTAAACCATTAATAATATAGTCTATTTAATGTAAAAAAATTATATATATTTAGGGTTATGACAATGACTATTTTCCATTGATTTATGGAGTTTAATCCATGAAAAATACTATCATACCATATAAATATCATTTATCAGAGCATCTGATAGTGAGGAAAACACTGGGATTTTTCCTTGACCAATACAATGATTAAATTCTCTGACTGAATTGTGAATGAATTTGTTTATGAGGAATATTAATGTTTATCGATATCACAACCAATACCATGTTCACAATAACACAACAAAATTGTTACACACCATACCCATAGGGAATATACCTGTGTAATAAGGGGTCATATATATAGATTGTTGTAGTATAAATTTTTATATTTTACATTTCAATAGAAACATGATTATATATTTATATTTTTATTATTATTTATTAATTGATTATATAATGGGTTTGATGAAAATTAACTTTTTATATGATGAAATAATAAAAGGTATTTTTTTCAAATATATACTTTCAATTAAAGAAGCAAATTTTGATAAAAAATTTTATTTTCTGAAAAAATTATATAAATTAAAATTTTATTATAATTATTATTTATTTAAATATTAATTATAATATAATTTATTTATTCCCAATGTAAAATAAATAAAGGACATAAATTTATTAATACTATAAAACTAATATTGTCTAATAATAGTGGTTATTATTTAGAATTGAGAGTTATCATATATATAATTATTCAGCTAAAATAAACATTTTTTAATATCTGCATTCTAAAAATAGCCAATAGTAAAATTTTCATACCTTTTTAAATAGAGAATTTTTTAGTACTCCTATAATATAATATATATATATATATAATGTATTCTGATGTAATAATAGATCAAAATTGATATAATAAAAGACATAATATTAATCCATTAAACAATGTATATTTACCCTTAAAAATAATTTTTATAATTTAGTTGAAATTTTTTTGAGAACATAATGATTCAAATAAAAACAATAATATATTTTAAGATATTAAGATCAATTATTTATAACCATTATTGGCTACTACATCCTCATTTTTATTATTTTAATGATTTAAATTCATTTCTTTATAAAATATTCAAAAAAATATTCCTTGGTATAAACCATGGGGAAAAATAATTGGAAGGTTTGTTATTTATATTATTTTACATTCTATAGTGAATCACATAGGTTTAAAAATTAGTTATGAATTACACCAATTTTTGTTATAAAAACCCACCTATAATACCAATTCTATTCTCTCAAAAAACAATTGAGAATTAACGTATTATCCCTCTCTCACTCTCTCTTCCTAAATCCCTTCCAATCAGTTCCCAATATCTTATGAATATCCTCAAAAAATATTAGATGTTTCATATCAAGTTCTAGAAATATCATCTCTTCTTTTTAGTCCATGTACATTTATTGTACTAACTGTTTTTGAGATCTAATTTCCCTTATTGTTAGTTTGTTTTTCACATCCCATAACTATCAATATGATTCTAATATAATTAGAGACACCTTTTTTCTCTCATTCAACCCTGAAATAAATCTTTTTTTTAATTTATTATGTTGCATAAACTATCCTATAATTTTATGATGAAACATTTTTTAGTGAATACATGTATCTTTTTCCACTAAAGGTGTATTCACTATGTTACGCCCTCACCCTAGAATCCCTAAGATGGTTCATTATTTTAATACAATGGCATAATTACAGTGAATCGTGGCCTGAAGGACTGATTTGTTTAGCAGTATTGGAGAATAGATTAAATACCTGATAATTAAAGTAAAATATATATCATAAAATATAGAAAAATTAATACTTGTAAAACTACATTATTATCTTATCATAAACCTGTATATAAATCACAATATACTTCTTCTCATCCTGGGAAAATAAAACATAATAAAGGGGTGAGGTCAGACTCTCAGTAAGGATAATAAATATACCCGAATCTATAATAAATACTCATAAACATTTAAGGAAATGTAAAAAATTAAAACACAAGCCTTTAAACATAAATTCCGTCATAATATTGTAAATATAAATCAAATAATTCCATTTACTTATTTACATGGATATTCTACTATTAGAATTATAACATGTAACATTAATAAAGAATCTCATAAAGATGGAATGCATAATGTCATACATCATAAACATAAAGTAAATTCCCCATACCAAGACCCTAAATATAAATTTTGTCAAGGAATTCTGCTAAGACAGTAGTTTTCCTCATGAGACCTAATGATGCATTGATGGGATATATCAGGGCCCACAAGCCACTTACTACATCCAATGCATTCCTCATATGAAAATGTTGTAACATAACACAAACATTCATATTAAAACTAGAATACGAAATATCAATAATTTAAACATAAACCATGAATGGTATAAAATTAGAACATCCATATTAAAACATATCATAACTCATTCAATTAAATATAGAAGATTCTATTATAATAAATCAACCACAATTATGAATAATATCTAGTAAAGTACATTGAAATAGTTGAAAATGATCACTAAAACTCTTTGAGAGAAAAATTCATTTTTGTGAAATCATTTAAAAGTAGCACATTTATAAGGAAATTAATTGAAAATAAGTTTTTGAATCAATGTTCCCCCCCCCATTTTGAATATTTTGGTTGGAATTTAAATTTTAAAACAATCATGTCCGTATAAATAAATCCTAAAAAACCTTTTGAAAATAATGACATTAATTCAAAAAGATTTACTAAAATACTGAATTAATACATTTAAAAATGATGATCGTGATAAAGAGTACCTTCCAAAAAAAATTAAAATAATCATTTTGAAAAACGTTAATATCACATGGACATGGATTATAAATATGACCCAGTAAATACTTACACAATAATAATCTCGGATAATACTGATATTGAAGAATTAACCCTTACCTTGTACTTTCTTATGGTCGAGTGTACGTTTACCCTCCTGTATAATGACCATAGTATGTTATTAAATTATACCATAACCATATTCATACTTATTATATCATAATTTATTCATTTATTACATTATACTATAAAGTTAATAATAATTTCTATGTTAAAATAACATTTCGGGTAATAATAGCTCTCTTAATTGTATGTGTTTTAATTTGTATTTCTTAATTGTATCACTTATATCATGATTTAATTGATTCCAGAATATATAAAATTATTTATGTATCATATATACTTAGAATATTAATTTTTATAATAAATAGATATGTGAAATGGAAAACACTTTTTATGGGGATGATAGGTTGAACGTACGCATTAACGATGTCTCTATTTTCATATCGTATTGAATGAAAGTAAGTAAATGAGTTATATGTATATAAATATATTTATATATATTGTAGAATTATTATGTCATATATTACATACTTATTAATAATATTTATTTTTATAATCATCGTTGAATAGTGAACGTGGAAATGAATCTCATCACGTCGTGGAGACGGTAACCCGTACGTATGCATGATAGATGATATCATTCTATTGGTCATTAAATTGTTTGTAATTGGATGGTATATTATATATAAATAATAATTAACATGTTATGTTTGTTATTTAAATCAACTCTACTCATTATTAAACCTATCGAAATAATGAATTGTTTAATAGAAAACTACATCATGACGTGGAGATTGTAAGTCAAATGTACGCCCGTAAGTGACATTGTAATTCATAGGAAGGATAGAATAGGGAATATGGTTATAACATATTTATAATAAATTCTTATCATGTAGAAGGTACTGGGGTTATTATATTGGTATGGAAACAACAATGAAAGAGGATGTTGATGAAGAAAAGAAATTTGAATGTGGTGATGAAATAATTACCTATTATTAGGGTAATTATTTTTTTGATTTGAACAAAAGGGATACATGGGATTCCTTTATGATCAAATTAAAGAATCTTAATTGAATTTAGGTTTTATAGGATGAGATTTTATCCATGGTTGGCTAATTCAATTGGCATTGAGGTCTGAATTTTATGAGAAGGGTAAGTACCCTTTTATTAGAGAGATGAGGGGTTCTTTAGGATAAAATTTAAATATTAATTTATTATAAAATCATTTTCAGTTTCTAATTTGAAAAAAAAATAATTTATTTAGTGTATATAGTGGGTATGGGTATAAATCCCATCACCTAATATGTTTTAGACCAGTATTTGTCACAATATTAACCTCATATTTTAGATTTAACTCTTAGTTAAATAGTTTAACTTTTACATTGTCTTCTTGTATTTTTATATTACATTGTTAATATATTTACTATTAAATTCCAAAAGAACCTATAATGGTTCATTAATGACATATATAACATTATATATATCCTTCTTCTGAATCTTATATTTCTACGAATATTATACAATTTAAGAATATATTATTTGTTTTAAAAACTCATTTATTTCAATTTTAACACAATTTTTGGTTTAGTTTTTTAAAAGTTTTAAGAACATAATTACATTGAAAAAAAATATAATGAATCAGCCCTAAAAAGTAATATTCACCTAGATAATTCTCGTATGGCATCAAAAGATTCAATTTACATTTATTTTAATATTTAAAACATCAATGATTTTAATCTTTCCTAAAAACGGTAATTACAGCATCCTCATTGTGTCATAAATAAATTTAATTATTTAATTTAAAAAACTTATAAATAAAATACCATGATTTTGGAAATATTTTCAGATTTATGCTTATTATATATAGTTGAATTTATCTTTTGTGTAACCCTATATTAAAAATGGGTTAGTTATTAATGCTTGAATTTTACACTTTAAACTCTTCTTTAAATAAAATAAAATATCTGTGCTAATCTAAACCGAATGGATCAAAAGGATCCTATTTCTATCCTAAGGTTTATTTCGGTCTAAATACATTTAACCAATTCAATTAGAACATATTCATGGGTAATTTTAATATTACATTTACCATTATTTACATTAATTACATTTAACCATTGTAAATAAAATTCAAATTTTAATATTCAATAAATATTATTTTAATCCTATTGAACCAAATTTTACATACTGATATCAACCATGTCTCCAGGATTTTTTAAATTCATTTCAGATTAGTGGTAAAATTATGTTTTATGCAAATTTGCAAATGTGGTTAGAAGGATGGTAGATGTGCCTATAATGTGGGTAAAAAAGACGTTATAAATGTTAAATAAAATTTTATACATCTAATCTTATTATAAAATGACCCCAATGGCATACATTTTACTAATATATGTATTATTATCTATTTTTAATTTAATAATAATTTTAAACAAAAAATAATTATTTAAATTAAAATGTCATTTTTATGTACCCTGCAGTATATATAACTTTTAATCAAAAAATTGAATGTTTTCAGAAAAATACAAAAAATTAACCCTAATATAATAATGATATTATAAATTCAAAAAAGAATTCAATTTTACCAAATTCAATTTATAGGACTGTATAAAATTAATTTTATTATTTCTCCAAATGGGACATAAAATGTAGTTCTTTTAAGAAAACTACTTTTATAAATATGTTAATAGTTTAAACAAACATGTAAATTTCATTATAAATATATTTTAATTATATAAAAACATTATCAATAAAAATAAAAATTGATATGTTACTATTCATATTAAAATATTCATTTGATTAATAAATATATCTTTTAAATAAGTATAATACTAATGTGATGTTTGAAAGAAACTAAAATGTAAGTATAACACAAGCCAAGTCGGTGTTGCGTGAAATATATTCCATTAAATTAAATTATAGACATAACATACTATGAAATCTGGAGGTTTTTCATTCTCCCCTCCTATAAATTTTATCCTCAGGATTTAAAATTCATCTTCATAAATAAAAGGTTTAAAAAAATATATACCATTGTGGAAAACCCATATAAGAAATATGGTTAATAAAATTTTGGGCTAAAAAGTGGGAAAGGGAAATGAAACATTCACCAATAATGTATTGTTTCAAATAATAGAACATTGGTTCAAATTTGAGACACATAATTGGAGGACAAATGTCAATATTTTTAGGGAGTGATTTAGGTCATAAATCACAAACAAGTGAACAATAAATGTAAAATTGAGTTCCTCAAAGCCATCAATCTAGAATGATTTCAAGTATCATTGGTTCAACATAACATAAAGTATTTGGATAAAACATTTTTAGATACTTTATTTTTTTTGAATAGGAGGTATTCATTTATTATCAGGATAATAACTCAAGAAAACATACTCCATTTAATACCTATCACAATCATATTCTCATTATTTTTTTGTAATTTGATCTATTTTCACTTCATCCCTTACATTAAGAAATGGATTTTCAAATAGGATTACTTTAACTCCTGAATCATATCTAATAAATCATAATTTCGATAAGTATTTTTAAAATACTCAAATTGTTTATTGATAACAAAATTTTTAGGTTAAAGATTCCAATAAATCATACTTTAACCTCAACAACATATCATGTGGTCAACTTACTCAATTCCAACCTTTAGACATATTCAATATACGTTTTTCCAAACTCACCGTCCAAAATTTATAAGGATGTTCAGCATAACATAATGAGGTTTTCTTTTATCGCTTAAAAACATGTGAATTACTTCATCATATATTCAATTAAAACATGGTAACAACCTAAATTAACATAAAAACTTATTTGAATTTGTATGTACATCCTTATTCTTTAGTTAAAAAATATAATACTGGATATACTCTTTAAATAATTATGTATTAAAACTCCAAAAATGATTGAATATAAAAATAATTAGTCAATTTCACGGTAGTCAAGAATATCCAATATAATTTATCCAAATAAATAATATCTTATTCCAAAATACCAACCTCAGTATCTTACAATATTAAGGTTTATCGTTCCTTAAACCATGTATTTTCCAAAAAAAATAACTTTCTATTGGTTCAATTTTCATAGAACCATATAATCTTAAATCCTAAATGAAATAGTACAAATGTACAAGCCTTATTTATTTCCATAAATCATATAACCAGTAAATCATTGATACAACACGCAAATTACATAATTATTAATAGATAAATAAGAACACAAGTCATTCCAATTCATCTTTGGTAGAATCATAATAAGAATATTATCCAATATAATCATTTGGTGCATACTTTGATGATTGGAACAGTGATTTGCATAGCGTACCATCTCCTTAGAGATAAATAATTATACATTTGAAACCTTTTTTTTACCCTTGCAATCACAATTGTGGTGTCATTTTTCTCCACATTTATACCAAACTCCCATTCCCTTCATGAATCTGCCAAGGTGAATCTTTCCACATTTATCACTTATGGTAAAATCATAATGTCCCTTCATCCAATTATACATATTTTTTCCACCATCATTTTTTCAGGCTTCCCTTAAAATCCATATGACTAAGATAATTATTTACATATCTTATTAACACATGATACTATTTCTTCACATGATGCAGATATGTGGGAGACAATTTCCATTATAAATGTGGGATAATGACCATGAAATATTTGATCATTCTTACTCTTTGATCATATGTATTGCGAGATTTCACATTTCTTCTACTAGACACCATTTCTAAATGATGACACACACTAGGTAAGATAATATCATATTGTATAATCCAACAACTATGAAAATTATCACTATTAATTGAAGATTATCACTCATCTAGTCTTATAATCATAACATTTTTTATGCCAAAATATTTACTCATAAATCCTTCATAATGGTTGGTAATGAAAATGAGAATTATTTGGAGCATATACCCAGGGAGTTTTAACCCAGGTGCGCAGTAAGGCCCATTGATGTGTACCAGGATTCCTCGGGTCGAGCCCAAAAATCCATGTCAATGTTTTCATTCCTAGGTATATTTGTGCAAGAACCACGTACACTTCAAATATCTGTACGGGGTTTCATTTGTTTGGAAAACCCACATAATATCTATATTAAAAAATTTTTTGGATGTTCTTCAATACTATTCCTCAAAGTCTATCTTAGGGTAATGTTTCCTAATCATAGTTTCTCTAAATCCATTTCCACGGTATTTGTTAAACTTCCTTTGATACCAACTGTAACACCCCAACCCCAGAAGCCTAAAGTCGGTGCATTATTTAAAAAATCTGGCATGACATATAGGAATCAGTTCCCAAAGGACTGATCAATTCTGTATTCGTGGAAAATAGATAACATACATGAACATTACATTACAATTTCTATCATAAAACAATAAATAAATAATTCTTTGATAACTCCATTATTCCCTTATCGTAAACATACATATAAATCATAATAGACATCTTTGAATCAGTGGAAAATAAATAAGTAGAAATGAGTGGGCTCAGATAATAGTTAAGGATAAACAATATAGTATAATCCATCATAAATAAAAATAATCTTTTATTGAAAATTATAAAATTTAATAAAAATACCTTTAAATATAATCATCATCATAATATGGAAATGGTAAATCAAATAATTTGATTTTACTTATTAACATTGATATTATATTAGTCAAATAATCACATGCAACATTAATAACTAATCTCATAATCATGGAATGTATAATCCATCCATCTTAACCAAAAAATGAAGGCCTCATGTCTAGACAATAAATAATATTTTTTTCATGGCCTTATGATAAAAACTAGTTTTTCTCATGAAACCTACCGATACATCAATGGGTTTATATCATTCTCCTCCTATCACTTACAAATTCAAATAAATTCTTCTTTTGAAAATGTTGAAACATAACATAAACATTCTTATTTAAACTAGCATACGAAATGTCAATTCATGAACCATTCACCATGAATGGTATAATAATTGAACATCCACAGTCAAACATATCATTACTCATTTAATTAATTAAATAATATTTTACTATAATAAATCTACCCTTATCAAGATTAGTATCAAGTAAAGGATGCTGACATAGTTGAAAATGATCAGTAAAACTCTTTCAGAGAAATATCCTTTTCTGTAAAATCATTTAAATGTAAAAAATTTATAAAGGAAGTAATTAAAAATAGACTTTAGAATCAATGTGCCCCATTAAACATAGAAACATTTTTTAGTAATTAAAATTTTAAAACAATCATTTCCATATAAATAAATTCTTAATATCATTTTGAAAACATGAACATTAATTAACAATTATTTATAAAAAAATTAAAACATTTAAAATAAAGGTCCGGATAAAGATTAAATTCAAGAAAATATAAAGATATTTCTTTTCAAGTCAATTTTATGAAATATGGACCTGGATGACAAATATTTCCCAGTAAATACTTATACATAAACTATCTCAGATAATAATGAGATTGGGGAATTAATACATACCTTGTACTTTCCTTTGGTTGAGGGTACATTTAACCTCCAATATAATGACCATAGTATATCATTAAATTATACCAAAACAATATTAATACTTATGATATCATACTTGACTGATTTATGTCTTTGTACTACCCATTTGATAATAATTTCAATTTTAAAATAACATTTTATATAATAATCACTTTACTTATTGTACATGTTTTAACTTGTTATTCATGATCATATCACATTAATAATTATTTAATTGCATCCAAAATATAAAACATTATTTATTTATCATATATATTAAATATATAAATATGTTTAATCAATAGATATATGAAATGGAAAACACTGTTTATGGATACGGTAGGTCGTACGTACGCTTAAACGTTGTTTCTATTTTCATATCATAATGAATGGAAGTAAGTTAATGAGATATATTTAAACCCACACAGATATATATATATATATATATATATATTCAGTTGCATTATTATGTCATATATGACATACTTATTAATTATATATATTTTCATGATCATCATTGAATAGTGAATGTTGAAATGAATCTCGTTGTGTCGTGGAGACGGTAAGCTGTATGTACGCACGAGCGATGATATCATTATATTAATGGTAAAATATTATTTAATTGGATGTTATATTATATATAATCCATTAATAAAATTTTATATTTAACATTTTAATCAATTTTACTCATTATTATACCCATCTAAATAATTAAGTGTTGAATAACAAACTACACTAAGACATGGGGACGATAGGTTGTACGAAAACACGTATGGTGACATTGTCATTCATAGGATGGATAGAATATTGAATATGGTTGTATAATATTTATAATAACAAATAAATATGTATAAGGTACTGGATTAATTATTTTGGTACAAAGAAACAATGAAATATGAAGTTAAAGAAGAGAACAACATTGAATGAGGTGATGAAATAATTATCTCTTCTTCGGGTAGTTCTATTTGATTTGAATAAAAGGGCCAAATAGAATATATTTCTGAAAAAAGTAAATCATCTAGGTAGAAGTGAGGGTATATGGGTGGAAATTTAGTAAGGTTTTTCCTAATATAAATGGCTTTGGAGATGTGAATTTAAGATATGGGGATGGACCCTTTTATAAGAAAGGGTGCGGGGTACATTAGGAAGAGATTGAAATATTAATTTATTATAAAACAAATTCAGTATCCAATACCTCAAAAAGGATTTATTCCAAGGTTATGGTTTTTATGGGTGTAAACACTATCCACCAATAGGTTTTAGACATGTTTAGGTCACTATATTAACCTTATCATTTAGATTTAACTCTTACTTAAATAGTTTAACATTTACCACGTCTTATTGTATTATTATATTACATGGTTAATATAGTTATGCTAAAAATCCTATAAAACCTCAATTAGTTCATTAATGACATATATTAAATTATATAACTCATTTGACAAAGTCATATATTTTTAAGAATATTATATCATTTAATAAAATAGAATTTTTTTTATAAATAATTTAAGTTAATTTTATCACTATAGAGTATTTTTTGGGAATGAAATAACAACTTGATTACATAAAAAATACATTCAATAAACCCTATCATGTCATATTAAACTAGAATAATATTGGATGGTATCTAAAGAATTAATTTACATTTTGTTAATATTTATAACGTAAATTATTTTAATATTTCATTAATAACATAATTACTACAACATCATTATGTCATAAAAAATTTAACTATTTAATTAATAAAATAAATAAACAAAATACTATGATGTAGGAAATATTTTTAGATTTCTATTAAATATTTTTAGTCGAATTTATCTTATGTGTAACCCTATATTAAAAAAATTTTAGTTATTAAAAATGGAAATTAACACTTTTAACTATTTTTAAATAAAATATGATAAATGTCATAATATAACCCAAATGGATCAAAAGGATATTTTTTTCCATGAGTAATATTTTGGTCAAAATAAACATATCTAATAGAATTAAGAAACGTGTTGGCGTAATTTTAACATTAATTTTTCCTTCAATTACATTATTTACTTTTAATTGCGGTAAATAAAATTCAAAAGTTACTATTTAACAAAAATTATTTTCATCCAATTGAACCACATTTTACATTCTGATTTCATCCATGTTTCTAGGATTTTTTAAATTCATTTCCCTTAATTATTAAAATTACATTTTATGCAAATTTTAAAATGTTGCTAGAAAATGTGTAAATGTGCCATGAAGGTGGGTAAAAAGATGTTAAAAATGTTAAATAAAATTATATATATCAAATCTTATCATAAATAAACTATAATGAATTATATTATAATAATATATGTATTATTTATGTGTTTTTACATTAATATAATTTTTTAATTATATATAATTATTTAAATTTTAAAAGTTAGTTTTTATGTACTAAGAAGCATTTTTCACTATTCATCAAAAATTTAATGAATTCCAAAAAATACCAAAACAATTCCCAAAGTTAATATTGATATTCTGAATTCAAAAATGAAGTTATTTTTACCTTATTCAATTTTTTGGAGTGTATGAATTTTATTTTATTATTTCACACGAATGCCTATAAAAAAGAGTTCATTTAAGAAAATAGATTTTTTAAATATAAAAAAACATAACAAATCTTATAAATTTCATTATATATGTTTGATTCATATGAAAAAATTATAAATTACATTTCAAATTTATATGTAACTATTAAAATTACAATACTTAATTGATAAATAAATATATCATTTAATTAATTATTAAACTAATGTCTTGTTTCGTAGAAACTCAATCCCATGTATAGGATAAGCCAAGTAAGTGTCGGTTGCTATATATGCTATTAAATTACTTTAAAGTGAAAAATTACAATGAAATACTAGGGTGTTACACACTATTTATATATACCCATAATTTATTTGGGACTTCGATCTATGTAACATAAACACCTTAATTATGGAATTAAATATTCTTAAATATGTTCTTTTACTGAATGATCTATGTGGTACACAGATGCGTGTACATGATAAAAATGTGACGGGTGGGACTAAAATTATATAGTAGTCTAATGTATTGGATAATGTTCTTTTCTCTTGATATTCTATTTATGATTCAAGGTAGGTTATCCAAATCTTATTGTGTAATGATATCATATTTAGTATCATTGTCTTATGCTTAGGATATCATGTTTTATGTTGTTTCGGCTTTCCTATGTTGCCTTGATGTTTTCATATTACATCATTATTTGATGACAATTATTATGATTCCCTCCCTTATATGATATAATTATATTCTTTTTGACAAAGATATCTTATTTTTTATTATTTATTTGACTGCTTTCATACTACTCTTTATATCTCACCCTTTTCTTATGTATGTTTGCATGTTATCTCGTGCAATTGTAGAATATCGATGGAATGTGATGGCATGGTTTTATGAATCTAAATAAAACATATATACACGAGATTGATGTTACTGTTTTTTGTATAGAACAGACCAAGATATCTTGTACTCATGTTCTTCTGGGACTGTATTATGTGTGTCATTATGAAATAAATCTTGAATTATATTGTATTAAATATATAGCTTTTTATAGCTGGAATTAGATAAAATTCCGAGTTATTTGTGGGAATTAGGATTATATAACCATATCCATTACATATGTATAAGACTAAAAAACAGAAAACATCCTTAAATTACAGTAATGTATAGAGTTATCTATTTCTTAGAAAAAAAATCATCATTTGGATACTATGAGTGGAGGTGGATATCAAATAGTTGTACATAGGGTAATAAACACAAAAATGGTGCATTGTTATTTGAATTGATCATCACCATGTGCACAAAGAAATACCGCGAATCATACCTAGGATGAAACTCCTAGGTGATAATATTTTTTTATGTTATGAGATCTCAAAAAACCATAATTATGTGAAGAAAAATAAAAATAAAATTTTAATTTATTATCTTCACTATGGAGAACATATTATGATACCTATAAAATCATCGGTTAATGAATTTATGTTTTTTATGAGTTATACATTAAATCTAAATAGTTTCCATTTTATGTGTCTTGTAATTTATAAATATCATCTCCATTTTTCTAATTAATTTATTAAATGGGAAAATGGGATGAACTGATTTAATAACCATTGGGATGAATAGTGTAATGGCTACCCAAATAAAATGTCAGACTTTGTGCGATTTTGAGTAAGTAATTCATGAAAATACATTCTATATTAACTAAATTTATAATATGAAATTTACATCATGAGGAATAACCACATACCCAAAATAATGATAATGTTATAACTGATACATATATAGTTAAATGGCCATTCAATTTTATAGGAACAATGGATCCCTTAATCATTGAACAATGGATCAACACCATTTAATAGATATTTTATATTTTCTAATGCTCTAAGAATGTTGATTTAATGGTGGATGTTTGTAAAAATAATGGATAAGTTAAATAATAGTGAACATTGGTAAAATATTTAAATCCAAAGGAAGATATTGAAGTAAATGAGTTGATGGAATTATGGGAGAAATTGATAAATATTATCCTCACAATCTATAACTTAATGTTTGATGAATCTTGTTGTCCTGAAGAAAAAATATGATGATTCCATCATGGAATATATGGATAACATCAAAATACATTTATGAAATTCCTTCATCTTTTCACTTCCCCCTAACTTCTGATAGATTCTTGGTAGGGATAAAGTATTGTCTACAAAAATCAATAGATATTATTGAATTTTATAGATATAATGAAATGATTTCATATGTCCTAAAATTTGAAATGGATATTAGTGAATCACATGAGTATCATGGGTTCATTGATAGGAAGATGAAATTAGATATTAATTTGGGTATTGTGATGGAGAAATATCATTTTTGAATGACTCGAAAACATCCCAGTTTTCAGAATAGTGGGAAGAGGTACCTAGAAAATTTCTAATATAGGATAAATAAATTAATTATATACAATAATGAGGAAAACCTAGATGCATAAATTTGATGGGATAAACCCACCAATATAATTGACTATGGTAATACTACAGTCTACACTCATTTCATTGTCAAATTTTTCAACTACAAGGAATAAGGACACATAGTGAATCAATATTCAAAGCCAAATGTCATTTAAGGTAATTGATAAAAATTTATTACATGGCCTACAAAGAAAGGAATATCATTAACCATCACAACAACTCAGGTGGATCGCAATAACATTGGGTATAATGGTGTAATGGTACTTGATTTAACAATAAATATTGTATTATTTAATCTAGTTCTACACATGCACTTATATGATGAAACATTTTCATAAAAATTTAAACTCCACCTGAAGACATTGAAGTGCAGCTATCTATTGAAATGGAAAATGGGAAAACTATCGCATACAATGTATATGATTTCTACACAATATTTATTTTTAGAATGAACATTATTTAAATCCTTATGATACTCTATTTAATGTAATTAAATATTATTATGTTTTTATATTCACCTTTCTTGTGTAAGTCCAAGATAAATTTTCAAGTGAAGGAATCCACCCTTCATATCAGAAATCATTGTCAAATTATATACTAGTTGAAGGTGTAGGATTAATCCAATTTGGTTTCATTATATTAAGCATGATATCTTTTCTTTTCTTTTTAAATAATTATATTTCAAATGATTAAGTATAAGGAATATTACCTCCTTGATTTCATTCATATTATAAGTTAATATTTCATTTTTTTATTAGAATGAATTTCTTAGACTTTATACAGGAAATGAAGTCGATTTTGGAATCGAGTTATAAATGAATCATTGAAAATATCCATGATTTAATATATAATGTATATTTAAGGACATTGAGAGATAAATAATAATCTATATATGAATCCTCATCATGGTTTTAGACACCAATGTTTGTCAAATTTGGGTGCACTATTAATTTTTGTGAAGAACATTAATGGTTTAATTTACATTTGAATTAATTAAAATAAACTCCACAAGATCATGTAAATAAGATATATCCTCTAACAAAGATTGATTATGTGTTCAATCATATTAATGGATCCAAATAATTCACTATGGTTGATCTTTAGTCATGATATTTCCAATTAAATGTGAATATTTCATATATTCTTATATCTTCTTTTCATACAAGGTACAAGAACTATGACTTCATATTGATTACATTTGAGATCACTAATTACCTGTAAATAATAATATAAAAGATGCATATAATATTTAGGTATTACCAAAAAAAGTTTCTCTATTCCATTATAGAAGAAAGTTATATCTATTGCAATGTTAATTATGTTCAAGGATAGAATTTTTCAAAGTACGAAAGTCATCGAGAATGTGAAATTTTTAGGAAATGTGAAAATATATTTGAGTTTTGGATGGATAATGATACATTCATGGGGAATCATATAACCAAAATGGGATATATGTGGGTTTTTCAAAAATATAAGTAATTTAATATGTCCAGAACCTAAATATATGATGAAGATCCAAAGATTATATGGAAAATATCTGTATTAACTTTTATTTGTGAGAGAAATGTTTTCATTTTCATACCCACTAATAATGATAACTCAAAAATGTGTGAGTTTTGTTTGTATTTATGACTATGAGGATATATTTGAACAGTTTAAGTAATGTTATATCAATACACCTTGTCTCACAATAACTGCCTATGGAGAATGATTTCCAATCTATAGTTATGCATCCAATAAACGATTTTGTTTGGTACATAAATCATATGTTAACATGGTAGTTTATGCCTCCCACCAATTAAATATGCATCAATTGAACTACTAAACTCATGATCTGGAATAGAAAGTGGTGACATTAACCTAAAATATTTAGTAGAATTAGCTCAATAGGGATATGTGTGAAATATAAATGGATCCATAAATCCTCATTTATATATTAAAATAAAATATCCCAAAATGTGATAATGAATATGGTTAAAGATAATCAATTGTGGGGATTTTTAAATTTTTTATATCCTCAGAATGATAGAAATTTGGAAAATCCTACCTCAAGTGAGGATCCCATAACCATATCCATGATTTTCATAGGAAGGGATCCGCCATATTAATACATTCAGCGGATGGACCTATGAATCATAATGGAACACCATCCGACCTTTCTCATATAACTACCAACATATTTTTCCTTTAGATAACAAAGGATACCCTAACATATAATGTCTAGATATAGTAAAAGGTAGATAATATATGATAATTGAATTATACTATTCATATAATTAATTTTTTGGGATCCTTGATATGTTTCCCATAGAATGAAAATGACCGAGGCGACATATGGCTAATACACAATGCTCATTATTCTATTTTCATCCATGAATTACTAATATGTATAGATATATGAAACTTATATTGGGATACCATGAAGATAAAGACTCTAAAATTTATATTTTGATTCAATGTATTCTAATAATTCATGACTAAATTGAACAAGTATAAGGTTTTGAAACATCTATTTATCTTATCTTTATGGATATGGGAAAACATTTTAAAAAATTCATAGGGATCCCTAGAATATCTAAATGCCTAAACATCAACTCCTTGGTAGTAGTGCTTTGTAAAAATTTAGTTCTTTTCATTTCAATCAAGTATATATTACCCATTTACCAACACAACATGATATACATAATGGAATTTCATTGACATTATGGATTTCCAATATCAATAGTTTTTAATCATGATCCTTGGAATATGTCAATGTTCTAGATAATCCTTCAGTAGGTGTGAGATATAGATATGAGTTTTAGTACTTATTGCCTTCATCAATAAGATTTTCATATAGAGAGAACCCTTAAAAATATATAGGATATATTGATATCATGTTCAATTTATGCCAATGGTATTGGGATCATCACCATCCCCTATACAAGTACTCAGATTAAAAAAACACTGATTCTAGAATCCAAATAGCACCTTATGAGGCTCTGTATTAGAAGAGGTCTGAATTTATATCATATTGTGATCATGTTGGAGTGTATAAGTTTATGGGTCTTTATCTTATCAAATAGATGAAAGAGAGGGTTCAAAAAATCATTTTCATATGAAATCAATGTAATTTTGATAGAAAATTTATGAATAAAATTGTCAAATAGAATTAGATTTTGAGGATAAAGACACAGTGTTACTTCATATATCACCATGGAAGAATTTAATGCGGGTTATAAAGAACGGAAATATTATTTCATGATAAATCATCAACATTGAGATCCTTGATCGAATTTGATAATTGATTTATTTACATTTAATCACACATTACCTGTCTCAAATATATTATATATTCCATGTGTCCCTCATGAAGAAGATTATACAAGAAACCTCACATGTACTAAATCCTATGATGGAAGCCTTGAAGAACGATCTATCATATGTAGAGTAGATAGTAATGTTATTTGATCACTTTGAAAATATAAAATAAAGAAAATAACATTGTCAAACTCATTCTAAAAAACTACATGTTTGAGGAAAAATGTGGGAACATTAAGAAGAGATAAATCAAAAGTACATCCATATACTCCTGTTAAATAAATTAAATTTTAAGGGTGAAATATATAAAATGAAGATTAATTTAATGAATTAATATATCATATATGAGATATCTATTTGAAATAATAAATTACATACTGAGTATTGTAGACATTGAAAACACGTTCACTATAATTGTTATTTTGGACCAATCCTAAAAAATAGCATGAAATATTTGAAGGATTATGAATCATCTTATAATTTTAAAATATATTCATTGTACAATAGCTGATAATATTACTATATATTATAGGTTATGATAAATTCTTATTTTCATAGATATAAGGAGTGATGGTCTCAACCAATACCATGTTTCTACCTCAAGCACAGATATCTTATCATTTGGGGGAGATGGCATCAATAAGATTTTACCATAACTTGGTAAAATATTAAATTAAACAATAGTACCATGAAAAAAATACTATATAGGATATATTCAAAATAATTTTGATCATAGCCTAGAAAATCTTCATAGAAACCACAACATCAAAGCCCCGCCATCGAAAAAATAACCCTTAGAGAGTTTGTGGGTTTAATAATGGATTATTTATCTAGAAATAGGTAGTAATTTTTTTTTTGTAATCATATTTAATAAAATAAATCTAATATTTTTCCCTATTAATTATTAAATTATAAAATATAATTTTATTTTTATTATAAAAATTCTATTAAAAAAAATCCAGAATATTGGTTTTTTAGAAATTTATACATTCCCATAATACATATTTTTTGTAAAAATATTTATTTTTAGATATAAATCCTATATTAATTAAATATTATTAGTGAATAATATTTACATAAATTGAATAGATAATAAAATAAAATTATGTTCAATGAAATGTAGGGTTTGAATGTTGTCAAAAATCATAAAAAATTGATTCTTTTTTTTGTAAAAAATAATATTAATTTAAATTTTTATATTCACATATTTATAAAATTATTCTAAAAAAATAATATTTTTAATCCAGAATTTCTATATTAGTATATATTGATTTTTTCATAATTTTATCAGGGAGTTAATTATTTTTACATAAACTAAATATTTTATAAATATAGATTGAGTCTTATAACATCATAGTTTCCCAAAAATCATAAAATAGAATGTATAAAAGTAAAAAACAAGAAATATATATCTTTCATTTAAAATAATGAATATTTTATGTTTTTATATTTTTTTATAAAACACTATTAAATCCTTAAAAAATAGTTTATTCGTTAATTTTTTGAATTAAACTAATTATAAAAAAATTTCACATAAAAATCACTAAGGGTAGTATTATAAAGAGTTTATTTAAAGGCTTAAAAATTAATTAAAACTCTATTTTTCAATTATATACGGGAGAAAACTAATTTCAATGTTTCATTTTTTACTATTTTATAAAATTAATTCAAAAATAGAAGTTTAGAAATTAATAAAAAATTTCCACCACCAAATTTTCCAATACATATCCACCCATTCTCCAATAAATTTTAACTCAGATCCCATTTACATATATGTTACTCACCTTATGCATCTATAAATCCATCCCAGTATATTCTCATAATCATAATAATATCCTTATCAGCATTTAGATTCACCATTTAAGGGTAATGTACTTTCTTCTATTCTGTTTATTTTATGAACATTATTTTTAATAATCCATTTTTACTTTTTGTTCTCCATGTTGAAATGTGGTTTTACACATCCCATAGATGTCTTTATGATTCCCAGGTAATGATATACTACCATTATCTATCATTTACACCATCCATAAACCATTACTTACTGACTTTATGTGGTAGAAATTTTAATTTGATTTTCAATGAAATATTTTTCCTGTGTGAATATCTATAACCATTTCCAGTCAAGGTGTTTTCAACTAGTAGTACATATCATTACATAATTGAAAAATTACATTTATCTAAACCGCACAATATTTAAATGATATTAAATGAGATGAAATATGTCATTATGATGATTTATTAATGTGTAAAACAAATTCAAGAAAATTATAATAATGTGATATGTGGTTCTGAAATTATATAGTCCTCTAATGTGTTGGGTCATGGTGGTGTCTCCCAAGATCCCTTGTATTTCTCACTAGAAGTTATATTAAGAAGAATAAGCCATGATATCTAGGAAATAATCTTGGACACATGATTCTGATTACATGATTTATTTTATTCTAGAGTTTGTACGTTTCCTTGAGGTTATCATATTATATAATGATTTGATGACCCTGTTTAGGATTCTCACCCATTTTATATAACCAGGATTTGCATCTTGACTAACATGTCAGAAATTTTTTCATTTTTTTATTATATCATTTTGATTAACATTATGTCATCATTTTTTTATGGATGTCCTTAATCTATCCCATGTATTGTTTGTGTAACAGTAGATGTTTTTGTAGACTTTTTTTCAAATTTTGTAATTTTTAATTAATTGCTTACAATTTATGTCAAACGTTTCTTTTATATAACAAAATTTTGCAATGCATAACATGGAACCTGAACACCATGTATATTACACCAAATAGTACCTTGGAATTTGTTACATGGAACATCGACATGGAATGTGTTACACGCAACACTGATGTTTCTACAAAACATTATTTAATTATTATAATTATTTTAATGATATAATTATAACCTAGACATTAAAATTATTACTATAAATAGAAATAAAAACTTTTAAATTAAATTTTATAATGTTTTATATAAATAAATCATATTGATAATGAATATATTATTTTTGGTAAAATAATTTAATGTTTCAAACATTTTTATCTCGAACGAACTTCTTTTAATGTCTTTATATAAAAAAGTATAAGATTATTTTAAAGACATTTATAAATTTAATTCATCAAAATAAACATCATTTCTGAATTTTGAATTCTGAAATTATCCGAGGTTTAATTTTTTTATCTTTTTCATAGAAATATCATTAATGATCAATCGTGTAAACTGTTGAATTTTAGTTAATAATTTCCTTTCAGATTAAATAATTTTTAACAATAAATAATAATTTTATTTTTGTTTTTGGTCAAATTTTACAAATTATAAATATAATTATATAATTTAGGTAATTATAAACAATTTCATGTTTAAATTGAATATAAAAACATACAAAACTTTTGATTATTTTTCAACATTAAAAACGTGTTATTTCATTTTGTCTATGGGATTAGCATTAATCCTAATTTTCCCACTTCTGATAATTTTATATCTAAAAACAAACATAAAAATTGTACTAAGTATAACATTTAATTTTTAATAATATTTACTTCATTTTTTTAAAAAAACAAGTAAAAATAATTAAAATTAGTCATACTGATTAAGGTCAAATGAAGCTTAATTCGGGACTAAAAACTAATCATAGGGGCCCAAATGACATATCAACTTGTCCAGTTCAAATTTTAGGGGCATGATTCATTCATAAACCGTATGTAATTATTTTATTTTATGGTATTTATGACTTTTTCCATGTATGAACATTGGTACACCTAAAATGTTTTCAAAAATATTAAGTGAGTCCTTTTTCTTCCCTATAAAAGGCCACCGCCTCCCCATATTATTAACACAACTAAAAACACATAAAAATAAGGTAATTTTAGAAATATCCATATCGCATAAATCCTATCTTCCTCCACGAATCCTTCCCTTTGGGAAAAGGAAATCCATCGATGTCTTTTATCACAGACCAAAACAGGTTCCCTAATTAATATGTAACCCCTTTTATAATGGTCCTTTCTTATATTCCCCTTCTCCACCCCACTAATACATTTTTAAAGTTATTAAATAAAAACTAAAGTATTTGAAATATAGTACGATGTTTTTATAATAATTTTCAATTGAAACTTACACACACCTCCATCTAATGGGTATCATACACACTGTTTACATGTACAGTGAACTACCACCTCACTAAATGATGATTTTTAAATTTTCCTTACCACCCCTCATGGTTTTAGTACGGATGATCACTATATTTATATATGTCATATATTATAATTATTATGTCTTGAATCTTGTTTGTTCTTTTTACAAGATATATCATTTTATACATTCCATTTGGTTTTAATATGATAATTTTGTTTCACTAATTGTGGACAACCACTCCCTCAAGATGATGTGATACATTCAATCAAATCATTGAATGTATATATATATTTACAGATTTTATTTAACTTGCTTATTTTAATATGACAATTAAAATGGATTTAGCATTATTGTGTATGTAGAACATTCCTTGTCCATGAATGGTGTATTCCATTTTTAATTATATGTCCAATATATTATTATAATTCACATATATTTAATATAAATGTTATTTATATCATGTTTTATTATTTGTAATCATGATATAATTATAAAGAACAACGATATAACAAATTAATACACATGTGAAGAATGAAGTGTATATTATCAGATTTAAAAGTACAACAATGGAATGATAACAAGTGGGTAATATAAGGTCATGATTAAACCATAAAAGTTATTATATATTATAATATTATTCAATAAAGGATTTAAAAAAAATATATATTAATGATAAATTTTTCCCGAATGAGTACAACGAGATTCAAGGCATAATGTAGGGCAATTTCATCTCACTTTGTATTTTTGTGAGATACATGCTATGTTCTGCACTTTTTTCTTTTTGTGGGTTTTATGTAATTACCATGATTGTATTCTATATACCATTTAATTACATTTATGGGTATTAATATATACATTTTAATGTCATTATTTATTGTGGAGTATGATTCAAATGTTTTCAAATTGGGAAATAATTTTTCCTTAATTTTCCATCTTTGAGACTTGTTTATTTATTCACCTAAATTAATTTTCAAGGTGTATAAAATTACATTATATAAGAAATATCATTAATATAATTAATTTCGGGATATTTTAGGTCTTATTTTATATTATTATTTTCTTGGTGAGTAATATTCCATGTTACCATGTTATAAGAGATCTTTGAAACAATCTCACTAATCTTTGAGATTGTTTATTTTTATACTTCCGTAAATGAAATATTATGATCCATCAATCAACGAAACTCTTGAGTTTACTCTTCCATTTTTTATTCAGGATATATCCATTTATTATTACAATTTTTTCACTCTTTGTTACTTAATATAATGTGTTTATGTTTAAGGTGATTATCTCTCTCGTCAGTTGAAAATATATTGTATTAAAAACCATATTTTCAAAAATGTATTTGAAAATGTTATGAAAATATATATAATTACCATTTTCAATGAAAATATATTTTAAGAAGAATTTATAGTTTTCATTCCATCCTTTATAACTTTTCAATTTTATTTTATAATAAATTTTTTTTCAAAAATGACATATGTTTAAAAAGTGGTTTCAATTCATAAAGAATATTATGCAAAATAAATGTTCTTAAAATATCTGTAAAAATTATTTCCCTTATAATAAAACTTTTTTTTGTTTTAGTAGTGCATTTTTGTTAAAATTACTGAATGTTTCCATTCATTTTTATTCTTTGAAATGATTTTTTTTTGGAATTATGTTGATGAATATTCATTCTCTTTCTTGGGTTGTACGCTTTTGAAAGCCACTTCTTTTCATAGGTTATGTTTTCAATGAAATGATTATGAAACCTATCCCTTTCTATGGGTTATGATATGTTTACATGTTTATAATACCCATTTCATTTTAGGGTTTTTGATATGGTTATTTATGATCTTTTCACACATGTATGTATGATTTCATTATGAGATGGTCAGGACCAATATATCCCTCTAATGCATTACGTAACGATTTATATCTCATTTGACAAACAAATGTGGTCTCAGGAGTGCACCTTGACTTCTAAGATAGATAAATATTTGATCCATGAATACCATGATGGCATGATGGGTGAATGCATTCTACTAATATATTCATGGCAGTAATCCTTGACTACAAATATGGTATGGGGAGTGAACCTATACTTCCAAAATGGTTTTGGAAGTGATGACTTGGCTACTATGGATATGATATTATAATCTCATATGTCTTTTACAATTTCATGTCTTATTCATATGTTATGATTTCATGTATTATGTTATTTATTTCTTTATGATTCATTTATTATGAACTTTTAAGCCTTATTCCTGATTCATGTATTTGATATTTGAGATGTAGGGTTTCATCTTATATATTCATTACCATGTTCTCATACCCTCATATTCATGAAAAGTTTTTTATATCCCCATTTTTATCCTTACTAATAATTTTAGGTTTTCCCTTTTTATGTTTCCACCATAAGGATATGAAGATATGCACTGTGAGTTATTTTTCTATAAATAGTGTTAATCAAATTGTACTTAGTAGGAGATAAAGTATCACACTTATGTATTAGTGTTTATGTTTCCTTGGTTCTAATGGAACTATAATAGATCAATATTTTATCACCTATTTTTATAATGTTTTATGTATTCCACAAATGTTATCTAATTTAAATGTAAGAAATTTGTGGGTTGAAATAGTTGTTATCATAACAAAGGATTAGTTAACCTTTGGATTCTAGGATGAGAAATCTGTGGTGACAACCCTAAGACATATATCTGGATGAGACTAAGGATTGGATAAATGTAAAGGAAAACATCCTATAATTTTTGTAAATGATAGAGTGAGTGGTTTTATAGAAATATTTCCCTTCCTGGATACTTCAAGTGGATGTGGCTCTAGAATATATCAACAAAGGGGTGACAACTCTAACAATATTTTATGGACCTGACTCAGGGTCATCTGTTACATGACAATGTTCTTTGCTTCACATGTGGTTTGACACTCCTAGGGGTTATGATTTATAAATTCGAAAACACTTCATGAATAGTCATGAAGGATTTAAGTATTTTTTGTTTATGATTAACCATGGATAATCAAAAAATTCATAGATAATAGAATTTGACATTTATAAGTTAATTTTCATGATCATTTGTCTCTTCATTATGATATCTATTTTATACTCTATTATTTTGGTTTTAGTCAATTCTTGGAAATCTAATGAACCGTGTTATTCGTTATTGTGACGGCTAATGAAATGATTTTACTCCAGAAAAATCTAATTCTATGGGAACTGGAATGAAAAAAATGGCGTCCTATGCTCTCAAATATTTCAAAAGTAGGTATTCATGGTGAACATCCAAATGTGAAATGGGAGTAATAATATTCCGTTGAGTATTTCATGAGGCAACGTCCACCTTCATTCAAAGGGTATTCTTGTCCACATGTTTTTTAAAAATAGACCAGTACAACTAAAAATATATTCTTTATACTATAGTTTTCATAGAATGAGAATTTCATTTATATGTTTATTAGTTTTAATATATAGTGAATCTTTAGTGGAATCTAATTAAGAATATCATTCATTATGATTATATTATATACATGGATTAGGATTATTTTGAGAACATATTTTTCAATTAGTAATTTCCTTGGATTCTCCATAACATGATTGATAAATATTTCCATGAGTTGAAGTAACTGTATGATGAATAATTTGATACCTACGAGGATAATTTCATGAAACTAATGTGGTACCCATCATGTATAATCATCAAACATGAAATTAATATTGATAGAATATTATGTGTTTCAAATCCATGTCTCATAAGGGTGTTTTCCATAAGATACTTTATTATCATTGAAGAGATTGTATGTTTTTTAATCAACGTAAAAATGTGAGTTGTAGTTATGTATCAATCTCCGGTTTAGGAAAATAAAATGAATATGGAGTTTAATGGAATATATAAAAACCATGAATAGAAGATGTGATGATTCCCTTTATAGTATATAAGGGGGAATAAGCATGAATTCAACTTACTTAAGGGGTCCAATAAATGTTTTACATTTGGAAGTTAATTCCAATAAGAATTTGATTTCCGAAGTGATGGGATGTAGTTAGCTAACGTAGTAAATGGGGAAATTTTATACAAAATTAACATCCTAGGATTTAGTTCAAAATGTGTATGGAGTACATGAATTATACTAACCACTTACCAAACCCACAGACGGGTGAAGATGTTCAACATTAGAAACCTCATTTTCAAAGGGACAAGTGGAAATATCATCCAATCTCTATTTCTGGTGAGGGTTGTAATAATGATGAGATGAAAGGTACATGAAACTTATTATCTAGAGCATCTAATGTCAAATTGGATTCTTGATATACCCAAATTTCCCTAACAAAATAATTTGATAATGGTGTTAAGATTCCACCAATACAATTATATGTGTAATTAGTTGTATAAACCCTTAATGGTTTGATGATTTCATCTCAAGTCTATGATTCCTCTCTGGTTGATGTTCTGTGGGAATGTGCTTCCTCTAACTCTTGTCATTCTTCTTTTGAATGATCATCATGTTATCCTTGAATGGATTGTCTTTGTCTACTCAAAGAAAACATCATTTTTAAAGGAATAAAAGTTACATTTTATATTTCCAGATCTCATAGATCATCCATCCATGTCATGATATGTATAAACATCCTATGGAAATTACATCCAGTGTATGGGTTTTAACACCCATTATAAATGGTTTTGTATCGTAAATTATTGGTAATAAAATTGAAATCAGTGACATGCCTATTGTTTATTTTTTTTCTTTTCAAAAGTTTTCCCTAGTATTATATCAAAACATGATACTGATTTCGTAGTTGAAACAAGACCTGGTTCCATAACAAATTAAACGAATCCTTACTGAATGGAACCAATCGTGATGTAGGAATTGAAGAAGCAACAATAAGAAAACATTAATAAGTGATTTATTTATCCTATTGAGTCACCTTGGTGTGTAGAAGTTATTGTTTTGATAAATAATGATTGATGAATGAGAATCGTCATTTAATAATGGGATATGAACATTATCAAAGTCAATAATAAGTATCATAATACCCATATTGATGACTTTTTTTATCAATGGCATAGAGAACATTATTTTTCCAAGATTGTATTTTATTTTGGATATCATCAATATTTGGTCATGAAATAAAATAAACACAATAATACATTCCAGAAAGTATATGGGCATTTTGAATATATAGTAATTCATTTTGGTCTTACTAAGCCCATTTACCGTCAGGGTTTTAATGAATATATTCTTTAGCTAGTACCTCGATCCGTTTTTGGTAATAATTATAGATGATATTTTTATCTATTTAAAGGGAAAGGAATAACCTGAAAATCACTTGAGAAATATATTAAAGTTCCTAATAAAGGAGACTCTATTTGAGAACATTAAAAATTGATAATTTTGGATTAAAATGACTCATTTTTTGGATAACATAATCCCAAGAGATGGTATAATAGTAGATCCATTAATGTTGATTGATCTTGAATGCTTTCCTAAACCAACCATGGTGATAGGTATCTATAGATTTAATGGTTAAATTGGATATTATCGATAGTTTTTTGTATAATTTCTCATGACTATATAATCCTCTGAATAATTTATCTCATAATGGGGTCTAGTTCCTCTAGAGATATGAATTTGATGAAAATTTCAAGGAACTGAATAAAAGGTCAATAAGTTCACCTACTGTTAAATTACCATCTAATATGTAAGAGTTTTTAATCAATATTGATGAATCCTAGAAGGGATTGTGATGTTTTTATATGAATAATAACATGGTTATTTCTTATGCCTCATGGATATTGATTATTCCTGAGAAAAATAAAACAAGTCATTATTTAGAGTTAGAATCAGTAATATATACAATAATAAATGGAGGCATTCTCATTATTGGGAAAATTGTGATATATATTCTGATCATAAAATTATGAAACATATATTCATAGAGAAGGATTTGAAGATTTACCCAAGAATATGGTAAGAGTTGATAACATATTATGACTAATCAATACATTACCACACTTAAAAAGATACAAATGTGGTGGATTCTTTATGTATAAATGATCATGATAGGTTGTCAATGATTTTGATCACAAAAGATCCAATATTTCAAGATTTGAAAAGGATGGATCATGAAATACATACGTATGTAGAAAATATAATATTTCTCAAATAAAATTTCCACACTATATCCATGTAAAAATTAAGGAGATGTAGAAGTTATAAGAAGAGAAAAAAATAATATGAGAAATTATCTTGAGTATAAAATTTATCAGGATTGAATGTTATGGTTTAGGATCCTTTTATGTTTTCAAACATACTATATTTTAAGTACTTTTTGAGGAAAAATTGAGTTCTTCATTACCTATTCATCCTGGAATTACATTGAAATATTGGTATTTGAAAAAATAATTCTTGCGGGATGAAATAAAGAGATATATCACATAGTTCGTTTCATTGTATTTGGTATACCAAATAGTTTAGGTATAAATAGAATAATAAATGGAGATTTTTCATCCATTACCCATACTATAATAAAAAATTTGAGCTCATCACTATGGTTTTTTCATCGAACTACCAAAAAAACCAATTAACAGTTTGATGTTATATGGGTGGTAGTTGATTTCCTTAATAAGTGACCACACTTCATCGCTATCAATGAATAATTCTCAATGGATTTGAAATCGAGGATATAAATTGAAGAATTTTTAAGGTTACATGGAGTACATCAATCCACTATGTCAGATCAGGATCCGAAGTTTATCTCAATGTTATGGAAAATCTATAATCATGAACATGACAAAAAATTGTTTTTTAGAAGTAAATATTGTTTATAGATAGATGGTTAGTTTGAAATAAAAATTCAAACCCTAGAGAATATGTTGAGATCTTGTTCTCAGGATTTCAATGGTGGTTTGGATAAACAACTTCCTCTAGTATAGTTTACTTAAAATAATATAGTTAACTAAAAAATTTAGATAGAACCTTATGAATCCCTTAATGGAACAAATAGAGATATCCAACGTTTTGGGATGAATTTGGAGAAATAATGTTTTGGGACATTATATTTCTATTGAAATGGATGATAATGATAGAACCATTTAGAAGCATATTAAGGTTTCTCTAAGGTAGTAGAAAAGTAACGATGATAACCATTAGTGTGATCTGGAATTTTAAGTTGCTGAAAAGGTGTTTCTTGGAATATCATCCATTGAGCTTGTTATTATATTAATGATAAATGATAAACTATGTCCTAGGTATATTGGTCCCTTTTATATTCTTGATTGTATTGTGATGGTGGCATATCAAAATGCACTTCCTCAAAATATCTGACAAATTCATGATGTGTTCCATGTATATATCTAGAGAAAGTACATATATGTCCCATTAGATGTACTGAACTCATAGGGAATACCACTGGAGTAATATATTTATTAAAAGGAATAACTAGTATAAATTCTAGAACAATCATAGAAATTTATATGATAAAGGAACACTCCTATAGTAAATGTTTTATAGAGAAATCACTAGATAAAGGATACTACATGGGAATTTTTGGATATTATGAAGAATATGTATCATCAATTATCTACCCTAGTAATTAAATTTGGGGGATAAATTTATTTTAAGTGGGGTATAATATAACACCCCTTGTTTTTATGGTCCTTCATTCAAAAGAAGTATATTTTATTTTATTTCATATTGTATAATATGTGAAACATTCCTTTCACATAAAATAGATATGGCTTACATAACAAATAACATGATCATGGAATTTGTTACATAAAACATCCACTTGGTTAACATTACACCGAACATTGACATTGCATATGTTACACATAGAACCGATGTTTCTATAAAACATCATTTTATTATTATAATTATTTAAATTTGAAAATTATAACCTATCCATTCAAAATAATAATTTAAAAAGTAATAAATTCTTTTCATTTAGTTTTTATATTTTTTTATATAAATAAAAGTTTTTGATATTTAAATATATATTTCTTTTGTAAATTCTAATTATGTTTTGAAATATAGATTTCTTGATGGCACTAATTTATATTTCCCTCTATAAAAAATAATAAAATTAATTTTAGACAAATATTTTAATTTAATATCATAAAATAAACTTTATTTTTGAATTTTTAATAAAAAATTTATCTTAGGATAAATATTAAGGATTTTGTTTGGAAACATCATTTGTAGAGGAATAGTGAAATATACCACATTTTAGTTAATAACTACAATTTTGTTTTATATTTATTAATGTAACATTATAAATTAAATTTTATTTTAGGTAATAACTTATCACTAATACATATTCATTAAAATTTTAGTTCATTAAAAAAATTTCACATTGATATTGAATATAAAAAAAATAGCATATATTTGAACATTTTTTATCTTTACAAAATTTTTATTCAAGTATGTCTATAGAATTATAATTAATATTAATTTTATGATTATTTCAATAAAATTTCAAGAAATAGACACTATAAATTTAGTCATTTTAAAACCTATTTTCTAATAATATAAAATAAGTTCTTTTCCAAAAATATTAGTAAAAGTTATTAAAATTATTCATAGTAATTAAACTCAAATTAAGAATAATTATGGAATAAATTATAATCTTATGTGAAAAAATGAACTATCCACATATCCAAAACCCATTGTATGGACATTAATCATCCATAAACCTTACATTATGGATTTTTTGTTAGTTATTCCTTTTTTATTTAATAATATGTCTGCACGTAACCTGTTTTCAAAAATTCCATGTGAGTTATTTTCCATCACTATAAAAGGCAACCACCTCTCCCACTTCATCACAACTATCATCCATTATATGTTTTTCCAATACCCCCCCCCCACACAAACCACGATTTCCTCCCCTATTTCCAAAATCCTTCTCGATACATTTTTCAAACCATGAAATCCGTTTAGAATAAACTATAATGATTTAACTCATTAAGTAGAAAAACCTTCTCTCAACCTCATTTATTTTATTTTCATTCTCCACCTTCCTCTATTGTAATTCCATTATTGTATAAAAATTTTATCATAAATATTCTAGTGTCTTTTTATGATATGTTTTCTTCATAAACATATACACATATCCATCTAATATTAAATGTACATAATGTTTACATCTACATCAAACTACTGCCTCACGAAACGTTGATAATTAAATATTCCTTATGACCTCTCATTCTATCCATTATAATGGTAACCCTATTTCTATAATTCATATATTATATTTTTTATGTATTTAATATTTTTTATTCTTTTTAAAATACATTCTATTTTTTAAAATTTCTATTTGGTGTTAATATAATAATTTGTTTGAGGAAGTGTGGACTACCGCTGCCTGAAAGTGATGTGATCTATTTAGACAATACATGGAATGTATTGAAGAGGGGCTTAGTGAATATATATTATATATATGAAATAATAATTACAGTGTATTTAGAATATATATATATACATATATATCATTTACATTATTTTGTTCAATATGATTATAAAAATTGGAACATTGGTCATGCATACGTATGACTTATACTCTCCATTAATAGTGTATTCTGTTTTGAAGTTAGTTAATATATAAAATGTTATAATAATAATATAATGGATATAAAATTTATTTATATCATGTTATAAATTCTTAAATCATGATATATTTATACAGACCAATTATATTATTAGTTTAGACACATTAAAAAAACAATGTGTTTATTATCTGAAGTGAAACATTAAAAATAGATGGTTGACTAGTGGGTGGTATAAGGTCATGAAAAAATCATATACGGAGTTAGATATAATAATATGGTTCTTTAAATTATTTATAATAAATTAGTATTTGTTTTACATGTGTTTTTAATGAGTATGATGAGATTCAAGGAATAAGGTATGGTGATTTCATATCACATTTTATTTATTTCTGATACATTATATGTTCACCAATGTATCTTTTTTCATGGTGTATTATAGACCATGATTTTCATATATGTGTCTTATAATTAAATTTATGTGTACTCACATATCAATTTTATCATCATTCTTTAATTCAGTTTATGTTTTTAATTTTAAAAAATCGGTAAATAGTTTTTTTTCACAATTTTCGTTATTTCAGACTCGTGTTCTATTACGCATCTATATCTATTTATAATTGTATAAAATTCGATTTTACATGATAGAAAAATAATTTATTTATTTTATATATATATTAATATTGATATAATTTTATTTTGTTAAATGAAAATTATGATCTCAATTTTCTATGTTATAAATGATTATTGGAAGAATCTCAATGCTTTTTCAGAATGTTTTGGTTTATGGATCCATTAATGAAATATTATGTTCCATTTATTAAGGAAAGTAATTAGTTTACATATATACTATTTATTTATTATTCAAACTTGTATTATTAAAATTATCCCAGACTATAGTAGTTAAGCCAATTTTGTAGGTAAAATATAACCATATCTCCATCTTTGATTAGAAATCAATTGTATTCAACGAAATTTATTTTAAAAATGTTTTCAAAAATGTTTTCAAATGATCTTCAATGACCACTTTTAAAGCAACAAGATTTTATAAAAAAAATTATTGTTTTCAATGGTTCATTTATATGTTATAAAATTTATTTTTAAAGAAATTATTTTTCAAAAAAAAAATTATTTTTTAAAAATCATATTCAATGCCGAAAGGATATTTTCCTCATGAAATTTTTTTGAAATACATTTCTAAATTATTTACCTTCTGTGATAACATCCATCAGTGTTAATAATTCTTTTCTAACAAACTATTCATTGTTTCTAATCATATTATTTTTATGAATTGATTGTGTTTTGATTGTAGGATGATGATGAATCTCATATCACTTTTAGGGGTTATATGCTTTTGGAACCCACATCTTTTCACAAGTTATGTTTAGGATCAAATGATTATGAAATATTTATCTCTCCATAGGTTATGATAAGATTACATTTTTATAATACCAATTTAATTTCATGGGTTATGATATGATTAATTATGTTCTTGTGGATCATGTATGTATGAATTCATTATGTGATGTTCAGGACCTATATCTCCCTCCAATGCATTGAGTAACGATTTTTTATCACATGATATTGACTATGATGGTCTTTAGAATGAAAATTGACTATAAAGATGGCTGTGGGAGTGACCCGTGACTACCATGATGGTATGAGGAGTAAACCCATTCTACTAATATGTCTACGGGAGTTATCCATGACTACCATGATAATATGGGGATCAATATTATTCTATTAATATGGAATTGGCATTGATTTCAGGACTACTATGGAAGTAATATTATATGATTATGTGACTAGCATAATTACATGTTTTATACCTATGTTAAATATCTAAGATCATACAACATGATTTGAGTGATCTAATTAATCCACTTAAAACTTCCAATTTTTAAAAATCCTTATAATTTAGCTTTCTTATGCTAACCTAAAATCATGTTTTAAAATAAATTCATCATGAATGTTGTAAAAACAATTATTCCATATATTTGAATTCTTCAATTATGGGTTATTTCAAAAAAACCAAATATAATAATGCTCAAAATCCCCATCAAATCATCCATATTTTAAAAATATTTATAGTAACACACCTTGTACCCACTACTCCATTATGGTGGAATATCATCATTTCATCATCAAATTTATTATTCATTCATTATATATAAATTCATTTTCCACTCTCTTCATCAAAATTACCTTGTGCCCAGGATTCATTGATTTTATACGATGTTTGAATCAACAAATAACCAGTGAAGAATAATCTGAAATAGAAAACATGCCTCTAGTAAACCACATATAATATCAATAAATAAGCCATAATAGTTTCCCAAGAAAACCACCACTAATGAAACTAATACCAACCGATTTTTGTATTTTACAGTCTGGAAACATGCGTATGAATCATAAAGATCACACATATTCTAAGGGTGATGTCAATTACTCTATATGATAATCAAACATATGATTCTCCCAATAGAAAAAAATAGTCTCTATTATTATTTCCAAATTAACATAACTAACTACAATTTATTCTGTTGTGGTACCCTAGAGAATCAACACATTAGTTCATGTACACCTACACAAAATCGATCTGTTTTCCTAAATCTCATATTGGATAGGAATAACACCAATGTTGGTGTAGAGTTATACATACCAAAAGAAGTAGTACACATACATTGTTGTTCAAATGACAAATATAGTGACCCATGAATATTTAAAAATATTAATGAATGATTATATACAAAAATATCCATTAATAAAAATAAATATAAAATTACATTTAAATTTGGAAGGAAAAGTGCATAATACATCAACATGAAAATAAAGCATCATTATTTATATCTCCATATTGAGATCTTAAAACATCAAGGGAAACATGGGTAATACATATATCAATTAAGTGGTCTAATAACAAAATGAAGGGATAAAAATTATAAGGTATCATAATGTGTAACTCAATGTTATATCATGATATTATAATTGATAAGTCTCATAAGTACTCACAAGAAATTATAACATGAATAATTGTATCATAAGTTCATAGAAACATATGACATGAGGAAGCAAAAGAAATTATTGTATAAGTATATTTAAATTTTCATTTACATGAAAAAATATCATGGTGTAATGATTCTCATAGTGGATTCGGTATACTCTTTAACCTTGTACATATTTCCTCAGGAGACCAAAACATTACTAAATGCATTAAAGCGATATCTTGGTGCACCCATCATAACAAGATCATGTTAATGTGTGCAAAAAAATGGAATTCAATAGATATCCAGAAATATAATAATTTCAAATGGAAAAAAATGGATTCATAATGATTCATCATATAATAATAAAAATAAATTTATTAATATGGTTATTTGAGAAATGATTATAAGGAATGAATTACAATAGTTAAACGGATAATATTTGAGGTAAAGATAATACAGTCATATATATATACAATAAATAATAATTATATAACATTAAATAGAAATATAGAAAGTTATTTAGATATATTTTGGCCACATCTTAAATAATATGGTGGTTTATTAAGATCAATTTCCTTGAATTTGACTTGTTATGTATTTTCCTTATCGTCATATTCTATAGAAAATAATTCTTTTTATTCCAAAAAACAT
Organism: Viscum album; assembly: GCA_963277665.1. NCBI lineage: Eukaryota > Viridiplantae > Streptophyta > Magnoliopsida > Santalales > Viscaceae > Viscum > Viscum album. Next base: position 473,840,411 of record OY728147.1, on the reverse strand, counting down.
ACTATGATACTTTCATGATATAAAAATAGAATATAGATATTAATAAGGATTTTAAGGATAGTAATGGGATAGGTATTTCCAAAAATAAGATTCTCTTCAGTTGTTGTCGTTAGAGTATAAGAGGTGTCCTTTTATAATTGGTGGAGAGGACCCACTAAGAATATTTTAAAATAATATATTATATAAATGTTATATTAAAAATAAATCAATCAAAAATAGGACAAAATAGTATATTAGTTAAAAAAGAACCAAAATATGACCATAAATAATAAACCTGGCAAATTTTTTTCATTTTAACTAGTATCTCTTTAGGTTAATCGCCAGTAAACCTGAATTTACCATAATAATGGCAAATTTATAGTTTTTACTATTTAATATGACCAAAAATTATGTTAAAAATTTTATCTAATATATATTATGTAGATTCCAAATAAGGGATCCATTTTATATTATTCAATTTATATATTTTATATTATTTAATTTAAAATTAAATCTTTAAAACAAGAAGAGAAATGTTTTTTTACAAAATCATGTTTTTAAACCCAGTATGTATTTCTTCAAAAAATAAAAATAAATATGATTAATATTTAATTTATTAGAATATATATAACTAAATAATACATATTTTACACATAAAGTCAATTACATTAAATATTGTAACATTTAAATTACTTTATTCAATGAAAAGAAATGCCTGTTTTGAAAAAATCTGTACATTCACCTACTAACTAATATGTAAATATTTTCTAAAAAAATATCATATTTGAATGTAAAATAATATATAAATTATAATATTAAATATTGTAACATTAAAAAATTATATTTATTAAATTTCCATGATTTAATCATATCTTTATCTCCCAAAATTCTATAAGAGAAATTTTTTTAAAAAATAATTTTGGAAGAATAAAATATCATCACATATAAATCAAGTGATTATTTGAATAAATTAAATGATAAATTTGTATTCTATATGATCAATATATCTGAAAGTTTATTTATATACCATTCATAACCAAAAATTTAATGACAATGTTATATTTTTAATATTTAATTAACAATATTTCATGGTTCTCTTAGGATTTTTATTTTTTTCATATTGGTTATAGAACATAGTTTTATATTTTAAAGAACAGGGTATTACAACTCTAACTCTCTCTAAATTTTTAAAATTTATATTCAAAATATAATGACACTTATTCACTTTTTTCGTGACACAAACACTCAGGGTACTTCACAAAACATCATCCATTGCTTCTTCAAATACATTTCATAAATGTAATTCAAATAATGTCTAAATTGAATATTATCTACTTATTTTATTAATATGACATCACCTGAATAATTATAAGACATTCACACACCATTTAATTTATTAAAAAATCCTAAATTACATTTTTTAAACATCACGTAACTATAATCCTTCATGTGTCACTATTGCAAGCATGACATCTTATTTCACACTTTAGGTTCAAATTCAAAATAAATTTGAATATATCAATACTTTTTTTCAAAAAAATATCTTTTGTAATTATTCCCCATATAATCCCAACTAATCCTACACAGAATTAAACTGTGGTTACCAAAGTTTATAATCCCATAAATAAGATCGACTAACAAAAACTAATCTATATTTATAGTTTAAATCAATATCTAATAGATATATTGACCCCAATTATTTTGGTCAATAGAAAAATATATTATTACCACATTATGTAGAATTGAGATGTTGAGTTGATAATTATTATTTCATTTTATAGTTGATATGACGGTTTTTTATTAAAATGAGGATCAAACATTGTGGACCTACTCATTCCATATAGATACACGCTATTAAAATTTTTAAAATCTGTTGACTGTTCATATCAAAAATAGAATATGACCAAAAAAAATTTATTGCTGGTTATATTATGGAATAATATATAGATTTCTGTTTTAAATACATATTTAAAATTGATATAATTTGTGTTCAAAAATTTCACCATTTTGAGCACATAAAACTTGATGAGGTTGTCTAGAGACAGATTATTGCAATATCAAAAATATAATAACAAAATGAATAGTTTAATTAATTTTGATATAAAGTTGTGGTGGTTGTATATTTCATAACTCATTTAAACAGCAATATGAATTTTCATCCAAAAATGGATGAATATTGTATATAAAATATACATAACCAATAGGTTAGACATTGTTATTGGAGAAACATTTGAAAAAACATATCACCATATCCTAAAACTATATTGAGGAAGTCATGATGGTATGTCAAATGAAAAAGTGATCATATATTACCTTACAATGGAAATATAATATACTATTATATGTTATATAAAATGAATCATGAAAAATTTATTGTAGTGTAAAATAGTTTTTCACTATTTTTATAAGTTCCCTAAACCCTTACTGCTATACTTGGAATTGTAAACATAAACATTACATTTCTGGATTTGATACCGATGAAGGAAGCCACATAATTTTAACTAGAACATGCCACATAAAAATGCAAATATTTGATATGATAATTTATAAAACATAATTTTGTTTTAGAATATTAGATAATTAGGAAAAAATCCTAAAATCATGGTTTCTTATACAACAAGTTCATAAATATGAACAGTTTCTATCAATCTACATGGATTCTCATATTCAATAATCGTTTATCACAATAATCCATATAAAACCATTATATAATTAATTCATTCAACAAAAATATTTATAACCTATGGAAAATTAAATTTAATATGTGTGATATCAAGGGATATTTTAGGGTAAATGTAATAATTAATAACTGAAAGTCTTTGGGATGATAGGAAGAAAAAAAGTGTATAATGACATAATCAATGATCATGTGTATATAATAAGAATATACATACCAATCGATACATAAATCATCAAACATGAAATCATGGAATAAGACATTTAAAAATCAAAGAATCATTATAATCAATAATCATGAGTCATGTGATACCAATCTTGGTAAGAATGACAGTATATACTCGACGTATGGATAGATAAAACGTGTTATTATCTTGGATCATTATCTTTGTATCACATATTAATATAGAAAAACTAAAATTGTGTACATCCATATTCATAGTAAATATTTCATTGAAGTGAAATAATGGACCCACCCATTCATATATAACAACTTCACCACTCACCATTACATTTCCATGGAACCATATATATTTGGTTAATTACATCACCACATTTCATCAGATTATAGCGGAACAATCAGTCGAAAACAAAATTCCAAAAAAATATCAATAGTAATTTTCATATCAAATTTATTTTTTCAAAAACTAATTGAAGCAAAACTTTTTTTGTTGATTAATACATGATAATGAACCTCGTTCCACGGTAATCTATTTGAAACATGATTATCTTATGGAATGGAAACCGAATCAATAATAATCTCTTGAAAAATAATTAAAATTTCAAATTGGAATCAGTTCCCATAAAATATCTTGAAACATCATTATCTAGTGGAACGAAATGGTAACATTTAAAATCTAATCTAAACATGATTTATCGATGATAATTAAATATGTTTTAAAAAAAACTCATTGAAATAGGATTAACGCATGAAAAAGAAAAGCATTCAATATCAATCTATTTTCAGAAAATATAAATCCATCCATAGAGGTAATGGCGATGGTATTATTACACGATACTCCCATTTGAGAATAAGAAAAAATAATGGTTTTTTACATTATTATGAATACTTTTAAAATATCACTAATGAAAATTTTTAGGAAAATAACCCTTTTATTTTTGAAATCATATTTTAAAATTTTATTTTTACCAAACTTTTTTTAATATATTTCATTTAATGAAATTGTAATAATATATAAAACACTTTCAAGGAGAATAATGGTCATTATATTGGTAAAATAAATTCATTTCCTAAATGATAAAAATAATAAAAATTCAAAACATTTGTAAAAATAGATACAAAAGTGACTTCTTTAAAAACATTAAAAATTTATATTAATAACATTTAATATAATGTAACATATAATTTAAAATCAATTTAAGAAATTAATTATTTAAAATAAATTTAAGATATTTTAGGAAACACGGAAATCGAAGGAAAATATTCTAGATATGAAATATAATAAAACATTAGTATCACTTGCAATCAACTTTCTTGATGTTAATTTCGTCAAGAAGAAATGAAATATAAATTAAACATGTCAAAAAATATAATTAGAAGAGGTCAATAAATGATATATGGTTCATTAAATTCATAACTTATTATTTCCCCAAATAAAAATAAGAATATTAAATGTCCCAAAAGATAGGATATTATAAAAAAAATCCTTCGTAACTTTTTAAACACATCAATTATAATAACCACTAAATATTACCATTAAAATATACTATAAATATAATTAATAAAATTATTTTCATGATATAAAACGTGGAATTTAATAATATATACCCCATAAATAATATAGTTTCATATTATAAACATATATCCCAATGAAACTAATTTGTGACAATTAACCCTTAAAAAGATCATGTACTTAACTTTTATATCAATAATTTGAAGGATTATGTGTAAAAATGAAAATCCATAAAAATTAATTTCAATTAATGAACAAAAAACATGACATAATTTTTCACATAATCCATTTGTAAATTTTTTAATGAATGAGTTTCATAACCCAAAAAAAATTATTGAGTTAAGAAACTCTTTAAAAATTGTTACATTCAAGTCAATACCCACAAATAAATTAATTAAAATTGAAACATAAGGTACAACAAAAAATTAAGGACTCTTTATAATACTTTTATAAGGGAAATTATATTCACCATGATGTAATAAGAAGTGTTGAATATGGAATCTGTCTCCCATACAAGAAAATGAAAGGCGAAATCCCCTTACATGGAGTCCAGACATTCATTGAATGGCCATTAACTCAATTATAATATTCATAGATCATTTTTTTACTATGGAGTAAATTTACCACTTTTAACAACAAAAAAATAAATCATTTATAATATTATTTTTTAGTTACATATTTTAATATTTAATCAGATATGTCTTTGTAGGGTGTTTTGAGGACATTCAGTTCAATATTTCAAAATGAATTTGGATTGTTGTCCTGGATCAATGAGTTAATTATTTAAACATATCCAGAATAAAAAACATGATATAATAATGATTTATATACTTTTATTTATATTTTCAAAAAAAAATATCACTAAAAAATTGAAAATAATCTATTTTACGATCATGGGGATGGTAGACAATACATACACATCAGTAAAGATCACATTTAGCAATAGTCCATATAGAAGGAATGTATGTATTATTTTTTCTATAAATAATTATAATAATATCATAATTAGAAATTTATTTAATTAAATAAACACATATATAATTCATGTGATATTTTTATGAATAAAGAATCACTTCACTTTGTAGAGGTGGTAGTCCACACACACATGAAAGACTCTATCATTTTAGAGTGTATGAAATAAAATGATATATTTTTTTGAGATAGATATGTCAATAATATCAATATTATTTCATTTATATCACTTGTATTCATCATAATTACCCTTATTCCATTCCATGTAAGGTGTTAGTGAAAATGGATCTCGTCGCTTTATGAGGCAGTAGTATACCTTACAAATGAGCTACGTTATTATATCCCCCTCGAATGGAAGGAAAAAATTTTATATTTCATATAATAAATACAGTATTATTAATATCATAATATATTATAAATATAATTTAAGTAAATTATTTATAGAAACATTGTGAGGAGACGATGAAAAATGAATGACAACGGTTCGCAAGGCGGTAGTATGTCGTACACATGAATGGTGCTTTTACAAGTATTTTAATGGAATATGAAATGGAAATAGGTTATTAAATTAACATTATTAAAATTATTTTTATATGAGATAATTTTTAATCATTTCATAATTTTGGATGTGTATTTGAATGAGAATGAGGAATATATAAGTGAAAAACTCATTGTAACGAATTTTTCCACTTCAAAAACAAACACTACAAGATTTTGCTGAACATATTCCTAAAATAGATTTATATCAAAAAAATGATTCTATAGTTAGTGGAAAGATCTATGAAAGTGAATTTGATATGAATTTTCCAAACCAATATTGTTTGACTGTCAGATGAAGAGAGATTGGGGGATCTTTTTAATAAGTGAGGTGACTAGCACATATTTAATTTTTTAAAATAAAAGTGTATACCAAAGTTTTTCACAAGAAAGAAGCCTCAAAAATGTAATATTCATTATATACATTTTTCATATTCTAAATATGGAATATATTTAATGAAATTCACTTAAATATTGTGGTAATATATATGTTTAAATTAATTCACAGAATAGATGGGAGAACATATTTTCGAAAAGTGTATTTTTCACAATAAATATGAATATATATTAACACGGTGACTATGAATTGTTATTATATGAATATAAATTAATGTTTTTGATATATAGTATATACATTTCATTTATATTATTTTTCATTAGGATTTATTTTAATTAATAAAAAAGAGAGATATTATTCACTTTAAAACTATTTTTAAAAATGTACATTTTAAAACCAAAAGGAAAAAAATACAACAATAAAATAAGAAAATTATTAAACCCTGATTGATTGTATTAAATATAACTAAAAAATTACTTATGTTACAATAATTTTATTCATTAGGTAATGATATATTTAAATTTCTTAATTTATGGAAATGAAATAACATTTCATCAAACAAGAGCATTGTCCACTACTCACTGAAAATATTCTGAAAAACAAAATTTTACATATTATTTATTTTGAAATAAAAATTTCAAAAGGTAATTTAATTTTAAAAAATAAATTTTCTTAAATTTCTTAAAATTTATTAGAATATTTTTTATAAGAATTAATAATTAATTTTTTCCAAAAAACATATTTTTAAAAGAATATGATTACTTTACTAAACATTTATATATTATTTACTAAGCATTTATCTACAACTAAAATTTAGATGGAAATTTATAAATATATATATTAAATATTTTATTTTATACTATTAATTCGATCTCATTTAATATCTTATTTATATCTGTTATATATTCGTGGTTCATTTTACACATTGTCATTTGTGGAATACAAAATCAAACATAGTATTATTTTATAAAATTTCATGATGTTTCATCCTACTCCATATAATAAATTTCTTCCTCACCATAATAGAATTATTTCAATAGAAAATGGATGGATATTTTAAAATACATTTATTGTAATCCCACATGTTAAAATGCGTTGATAAAAAATCCAATTGAAAAAATTAAATTGATGTGCAAAGGACATCTAAAATAACACATACTAGGTTTCCAAATATGAGAGCCTAGGTGGGAAATGATTATTTATACATGGAAGAATTTAATAATTAAAAAATTGTTATATGGATTGACTACTGTCATTTATCACAATAAAATGATTAATTAATAGAAATTTTTACACCGACAAAACCATAACCTAGTGATGTGTGAAAGATGTCATATATTTTATCAGAAATTATGTTAATTGGAAAAATTATCATTTTGAGAACATTTTTCAAGTTTTTAAATAATTTATTTCTATTTATACTATTGTAATATAGAATTATACTTACATGATGTATATATCTTCATTCATTTATCAACTTACACCACAATATCATCTTTTTCTCCAAATTATGAGTATTCTACATGAAAATTTTTTCATATGTAATCACTAAAATCCACTTTTAAATGACCAAAAAAACAAATAAATTGATAATATATCAATTCATTATATCCAGATACATTAATGAAAATTTACATTTTTAGAATATGGTATGATGTTGACTAAAATGAGTAAACCATCAACTGATGAAAAAAATATAAATATCAGAAATTCAAAAGCAATACCCAACATTCCAACTAATTCATTCCAAAATAACCTAAACATTGAAGGGTGTTTTAATCTCAAATGTTATTTCATAACTTTCATCATACAAGCATGAAAATATGGTGATCATCTTTTTGAAAAAACACTATTCACTAAGTCACTGATTAACCTTTCAATCATATTATTATCGGCACAATTAAAATTTTATTCCCATTATTACAACAATATCCCAGATCAAAAAAACATCTAAATGTGATCAATAACTAAAAACATATAACTGAAAATTTTAAATACATACATCATGTTAAATGATTTCTTTTCATATAGTTCAACATAATATAATGTCTCCTAAAATTTTATTAATCACATTATGATAAAATCACCTAAAATCAAAAAGGGGTATCCACAACATGGAACTTATGATCATCATTAATCATATAGGACTAATAAAGTATCCTTAACTCTAAAAATAACATCCCAAGATTCACATTACTCTCTAATTTTATCAAAAAAGTTCCTCTGACACCTACGAAATCTTACCTGAACCTACACTTTCAGGACAATCATTAAAATCATAAACATTTCATTTCTAGAATTGATACTAATTAAGGTGAAGCAATTTTTTAATAAATATACACAAAACATAAAAATGAAAAATGTTGGATAAATTAAATTCTTAAAGTCCTTTTAGTTTTAAAGGTTTACTGAATAATGGAAGACTCTTAACATCATGGTTTCATAATCATCTAGATCCTAAAGATGAACATCATCTCCCAATATAAATATTTTTCCATAATCCACATTAGTTAATTATAAAAATCTATATGAAACTATTTTCTAAATTATTCTACAAAATTAATATTTTATATCCTAAAGTGATTGACACCCAAGGATTGTGATATAAATCCTCTACATTGGTAACTATAATCATTAAAAATTGTTTGTAATCAAGGAGGTTATGAATAACATAAGGGTGTGTTGAAATAATAAATGTTCTTGAGTATAAAAAAATAATATTTAGTCCCATTAACACCTAGGTAATAAGACACGAAAAAAAAGGCATAATGATTTAACAAATGAAAGATTCACAATATTTAATAATCATGAGCCATGTGATATCAACCATGATCAAAAAAAATTATTAACCCATATCAAGTGTATATTCAAATTACATAATTAAATATTATACTCAACCCTTTTTTGATACAATTTTGGATGGGTAATTTTTTAGAATGATTCAGGTGAAATTTAGATAAATTTTAATGCTCATTATGATGATCATGGTATCCAAATTGTTAGAGAAAATTGTCTGGTTTTTTCCAAAAAATAATGTTCTCTATTGAGAAACACTAGAGGGATGTGTATGGATAGAGAACACAATTTTCCTAACCATGAAACAATCAATCCAAACCATTCACCCAATGGATTGGGGTAATTCATAGATGATAAAAGGTTATATTAACAATGAATCCAAACAATACACCCCAAATATAAGACAAGTAGAAGAACATGGTTACAGAGCATGGTTTTTAGTAACATGAAACCATATGTATGAATCATTTTTCATGGTTTTTAATTTGTTATAAATTAAATTTAAAATTAATAATCCTCATGATTAGGTTTCCTCATCCCCCAATTTTCTATAGTTTGATTTTATATCAATGGAGGTTATTGGTAAAAAAATTTGGCTCTTCAATCCTCCTCATTTTTCTAATCAATGTACATGTGGAAGATCTTATCCATCCCTTGTATGTGGATTACCACATGGGTGTTCTCTTCGAATATTTCTTCCTCTACTCTTTAGATTGTATTAGATAAGTTTTTTTTGATCTAAACTCTTTTTGTGGATCTAATCCCTCCCATTGTAGATCTCGATTATAGATATGACTTATAGAACCTATTCACATTCAGTTGTGGTCATTTTTATCATTATAGTTGTTGATCATCTATTTCCTTAATTAAATGTAGATTGATCCATTAGATATTTTCTATGAAATTAAAACATAAAATATTATTATTATTTTTACAATATATAAATTTATTTATAAAACCATGATTTGATATTATTTCAAATTGGAAATTAAAATTACATGAAAATTGATAAAATAAAAAATACCAATGGATTTAGATGTCAAAACTAAACAAATGGGGCATGAGATGAAACATCCTAAATATAACCTCCAATAGTTCAAGCGTTGGTTACCATAACATAAAAGGCATATCTAGCAGTTGTCTGGAATTTTCCATATGTAAATGTAATCATGTACACATCTCCAATCCAAAAAAATGAGTAAATTAAAATAAATGAAAAAATTTAATACATACTTTTATAATGTACAAACAAGATTTTGAACAATAGAACTATAAAGTGTATTGTGGTTGAAAAATACAAGACCAACCAATGTTGAAAAATAAATTCACACATACTCTAAGAGAGGGGACTTTTTTCAATTGATACACTGTTACACACCTTGGTCTCTCTATCCAATCAACTTCCACTTTCTCCCATTCCTCCAAGGACTTAGAATAAGGTCATTTGACGTTATAAGACAAGTCATTTGTGTGAAGATCCCATGCAGGGGTGAGTATAACAAAACCTTTGTTGACACTATGTAACCAAAAATCATAAATCATCAAGAGGAAGAGTCACCTCTATATTGGAATATTTCTATAAAAAATATAAAAATAATATCAAGACATATTAAATAAAAAAACACATTATGAAGGTAATATAGTAACAATAATTCTGGTATAGGATTCCTTCTTGATGGTTCTATACCATTCCCATCTATGAGAAAACAATCCAATAGCTATAAAACCACTAATGATACTCATCCTATAGGACGTTCTCATTATTTATACTCATAAAAGTAATTATGGGTCTTCATACAAGATACACACTTTATCATAATACACCTCATCAATAATATAAGATATCGATACACAAATATGTGTTCAATTACAAGGAACCATTGGGGGACACCAGATCCTATTGGAAGCATCCTCCAACATAGGGGATCAATTCTCATGTAAACATTAAACAAGCCAATTTCATCCACACCATCTAAGGTAACATTAAGAGAAATGAGTATCTCTCTAGGCCTCTATGATGGGATAGAATGTCTAATCCATTGATTAACTAGTTGTAGTGGAATGAGAAAACTCCATCGAAAATAAGTGAACCTTAACTCACTATATAGATCATTAGAAAGATATAGAGGTTTCACCCTCTATAACTGGAACGATATATAACATTGAACCCTTGTAACAATAAAAAAGGGAACCCACTCAAAAGATACTGGTCCAAGGTAGTTCACACATGCTTAAAATGATGACTATTTGATATGAATGAGGAGAACAAGCAATCCAAAATTAAGTAAATAGTGTGTCCATGGGGTTATATAACATGTACCAATAATTTTGTTACTTCTCATGTCTTGTGATAACATGGTTTGTTATTAAGAGTAATAAAATCATTTCATAAGTGTGTGTTGTGTGTAGGAGTAATCCTGACACTTAGTGGGAAATATTTTATATTCCCATATACTTTACCTAGTACACAGGATGTGGATTTCCATTAACAAAAATTAGGACCACATGATCTCCTATGTGTTTACTCATTTTAAATTTTGAGTGGCCTGCAAAGTGTTACACGACGTGTGAATAAGTATACATAATTTTCCATACTACATGGCCACTATGGTGGGTACTATTGATACATGATGAGACATCATCTATGGGTCACATGACTGGATACAAATGTCACACAAAATGTGATACATATATCCACATTGCAATGATTTATCCACGTAAATTGGTCCACACAACCTGTGTTCATGGGACTATAGACTATGAAGGCTATTTTTCACATATATTGCAAAAATAATCACATACATCCATTAATGTCCATGAAACAATATATTCTACCTTGAATCACATCGTAGGTCATTGATCTGAGGTTGAACATACCACCATTCACACAATGGATTAAGTAAAGTTGTATCCAGTGCTTTGGAACACCCATTATCTCATCGAATGGACTCACACACCCCAATCAAGAAGAGTGGTTCCCAATCCATTCATCGATATATTTTCATAAACTAACCATGAAATAATATCATCAAATCTCCATATATCAATTATGTTAATGATTCATTGTGCTTAATATCGAATTGACAATGATCATTCACCGAGTGTTCATTTATTCAATGGAAAAATGAAAATTCTCGTGACGAATGGATATACAGTGGGTAGATAAATAAAAAACCCATGATTGTGAGGAATAAAATACTAATATTATACATTTTAGAATAAATCTAATTTCATGTGGAAGAAGAAACAAGAGGTAAATTTAATGAAAGAATAAAATATCAATTCTAAATTCCACACTTCATACACACAAAAAATCTTGATCCACGAGTCAATCCATTAACTGATTGGTTTGAGGAATTAATGGGGTAGAAAAATAAGGATATCTACCCAAATAAAACATATTAAATAGAGTTTGGATCGATCACTGATGAATATTTTCCTCATGTTTCCATTGTTTTTTAGATCTATAAAATCTATTGATGCATGATCCCTGACTTGATATGATCGGACATTGTCTTCCAACCTTAATCTCCTCTAATGGTCCTCTAGATCTCCACGTTTATGGCCCAAACATGATATCAATTCACAAACATGATTTGAAATATGATTATCGGTCAATGTGTCATGAAAAATAAAAAAATTTAAATTAATTTATGTTATTTAATCCCTATATGAATTCAATTTATCCACACCCCACTACATTGAAAAAATAAATGTTACATATAGAGTAATACCCACATTATGAACTAAAAGTTTCTCTCATATTTCTAATATGTGAAACAATTTGGAATTCATTACGAAATTTCAAGAAAAAAACAAGAACATGATATTTAATATATTCAATATTTTATGGAAATTAATTTTGGGCCCATCGGGCCTCTGAATCTAACCTCGTCTAAGCACCTTGATACAGAAATATTGATAGATATATTACAATGTATTACATGTAGAGAACTGGTATATTACATTATTCACATATTCAAATATTTTCACCCTAGAAAAGCTCATATATAAAAAATATATATGTAATATGATCTCAAGTATATATCCCACTCCCATGACCTCTCTCAATGATTTTCTATGTTATCAACCAACATCCACTAGAGATAACACTCTAACTAACAAAGGGACTTCCTCATACTGGTTATCAACATTACCATCTAATATAAAAATAAACTCTATTCCCACCACCCATATTACTGTGGCTGATATCACCCAATAAGTCCTTCACATAACTTATTAGATATGACAAGTAGATTACATAATAAATGTGAAATCTATTATAGACTTGTGGTTATGTGGACACCACCATGCTAGCCTACCATAAAATTAATAAAAGAATGGGCCGAATATTCTAAGATATAGCATGCCACCCTAGATAGTACTATATGAATCTCCTTATTCCAATGGTATCCACCATTATACTACTATGGACATCAGATATTTACTGGGAAATCCTAATCCTCCTTATAATGAACTCCAGTAGTATCAACCATCACTAGCACCAAAACTAGGTCACAAACACTGTTAATCGCTGGGTTTTAAATTTATAACATTATCATAAATCATTCCTCCAAAATGGCCTTATAAAATATGATACTATTGTGGAGGAGTGATAAGAAGCAAGATTCACAAACCCCATTGATGATAGATGATCCTCCCCAACATGGCTGAAAAACAACATTAATATATGATGCAAGTCCATAAGAACTCGAATGGTCAACATTACCTAGCCAGTGGACTATGGTAAAACAATATTCTAAACTAGGAAAACGTCTTCAAATACAATCTTCATCCTCTCCCAAACTATTCCATTTATTAAGCATCACAGTCTATGACAACCATCCTGAGAACTCCACAAAAACAAAATACTTCAATCGTAATCTTGTGACCTCAATTTGTTGTAGTGATATATAATTTATCACCATATTATAAGAAAGATAATGAAATGGATAACATTAAAAATAGCTACAATATCCATTAATTCTCAACCAATTACAATAAATCATAGTATACACTATCCTCAAGTAGATTTACTACTAATGGAAAACAACCGCTTTAGCCCATCTTCTCGCATCATGACTATAATAACCATCTTTCCTTGAAAAAAGATTATATTTTTCCATCCTTGAAAGAATTCAATTAGGAATATATATAATTTATATCTAATAACACATGGTCTCCCAATTGATATTTTATATTATTTCATCCCTAACACGTTGAATAATAGTTGGTGTGACAACCATCGAGTGGTTGTATGATGCACAATCGTCACTCCAAAATAGTGACCTGGAATGATGTCAAATCTTTCATCACATTGATCGATAATAGTATATGGAAATCCTCACCGTGGTAATCTAATAAAATATCCAAACACTTGTATTCCCTCAATCTCATGCTTCCTCAAACAATTATTGGACCATTTTTTCATACACATCCTAGAATACATAATCCAAGATGTTGGAATTTTAAAATAGAAATGTCTCCAAGAGAGATTCCATGCGACTAGCACTCCGGAAGCATATCTATCACCATCCTAAATTTTTCTCCATGATAAAACTCTAACACTAGGGACACATGGATAACGATGACAAATAATACCATACACTGATATAAGAAGTGTTATGGGTCTTGTCCATGAGTCTTTTAATTTCACTATGGAACACAACATGCCAATTGGTATTACCACTAAATCAAAAAAACAATAATATATATCAAAAGATACATCTGGTATATCTTTTTAACCAACTAGTTCTTTTGATATCCCCATATCATGCCCAAATCTGAGATTCATCGTGCCCCTACCTCCATTCTCCAGGTGAAGTGCTAATCATTTCCCATGAGTGGATAATTAACTTTGTGTCACCTAGTTCATGTGACACCATTCCAATCCCAACCTCAATAAATAAATTCCCCCTCAATAGAAAAACATATTGCTTCCCTGGAAAACACAATCGGTCTTATGAATCCATTTGTTTTGTAGACTTCTCCAGAAACAACTCTTTCTATAATATCTACATGGAGTTATACAATATGATGGTGTAGATATCAGGTTTCCCCTTGTGCAATACCATGTAGAATTCCAACTCATGATGGGGTCTTAAAACATACACATCCTCAAGAAGGATTTCCTAATAATCCTCCAAAATCATAAAAACATAAAAAAATCACTTACAAATCCAATGGTTTAATTCTCTTACTGATATAAATGTGATCATAACATCGTGCGTATGAGCTCACCCAACTCTACCTAGGATCAGTCCTTATCAAAGGATAATAACATTGTTCCCACAAACTGAAAGTATTTTTACTCTCTTCATTATAATCATTTGTGCATTGATGGTGGGAAACCAATCAATAAAGATATATACATCAAAGGGCCTAATTTACACTATGAAGAGATTCAATGTGAGTTTTCTATCCCATCCCAGAGTAAGGCCATACTATTGACAGAAGTGTGAAATCATTGGTCCTCTCTCCAAAAGTCTCCATCACAGTGGTCAAGAAAAAATGGGAACCAGTGGTATCACAATATCTCAAATGGGGAATGAAATGACTGAAATGTTGTTCATAACCCTATGTGAAAACTATAAAATGGGGAGTGAAGGACAAAAAAATATATCTAAATTCATTCAATCCACTACGTGGTCAATCTATATGGGACTAATTCATTAATTATAACACCACTTATCCACCACCAATATACTCTATAACTCCCTATCAAAACCAATATCCTCAAACAAAAAAGTTATATAAACACATAAACAACTCCTCCACACATTCCACTTTAGTTTCCGCATACTATACAATACGTTTTTTGTTTGTGTCTCAATACAGTGACTTGGTGGTGTAATTTTTCTTCTTACTTGTATGTTCAATGTTAAATCATTGGTCACTAACATTGGGGATTACTAAATTTTTCTTGTCCCTAGATAAGCCTCAACGCCCATAGAGGGGTCCTATCCTAGTGGTAGATTTGTGCTAATGGTTTTCACCAATCCTCAACCTCACATGAATGGGGGTCATGGATCCCTAAAAAACCATTGTAATCTCTATATCATAAATATATTATTCACACTCAAAAAATAAGAATCATTATTCAAAATCACTAGATACAGCTGATGATTCCTGATGAAAATGTATTGTGAGTAAAACCATTTGATTTTTGAGGTTTGCACATGCCTGAAACACATACCACTTCCTCGAGAAAATCCTCTTCTATATAATAGTGTATCTCGTCATAGTAACCAAGATATCACCATCAATAGAACTCATGTTAAACTCCAAGAATTTATGTTTAATATTCTTATAGTGATGGATTTGTCAATAGATCAATATAAGGATGACCATCTTCCTAGTCCAAAGAAGTATACATTTATTTCTATGAAATTTGGATCACATATTAGTGCCCACCTAAGGAAGAACACATTCGGATTTGGTCACTTATCGAGAACATCATCCCTAATATTCTCATTATTAGTAAACTATATCAGAATCCTATTTGGATTTCATTGTAGTGGTATATTGATTGATATCAATATGTACCATGATAAGTACATATGAAGTGTTGACTCAAGAAGGACATAAAACCCTCAACCCATTCCCAAATGATCATTATACCATAGTTATCCCAAGAAACTATTTTTTACAAATATTGAGATAACACATATGTTATCAAGTTCCAGGTGAAGTGATACGCCACCGACCACACTCACACCAGACACCCTTCCAGAGAAATTTAGTTGAAACACTTTAACATAGATTTCCTAGTTCCAAAACAAAACCACATAGATTGACAAAAAACTCCAAAATATTACCCAAAACTAAAGAATTTTCATTACACAATAGTATGGTTTCCCTCTTTCATTTCAATTTTTCAGAACTGAACATGATGGGGATTTAAATTCAACTACACCATGCCCACAAACCATAGGTCTAGGGTAGGTGACTATTTTGAAGAAGGAACATCAAACGCATGGTAGAATGTTTCATTTACAAACATTATACATGTATATATATCCAAGAATATAAAATGATGAAATGTAAAACTATTAATGGAAAAGAATTCAAACATATAAAATACCACAACAAGAGAAAGATATAATGTAATGGAGAGTGTAAAAGTGGAAAAAATAAAATCCCAACAATAACATGAATGTAATGATCCATCATCACAAATTTATAGCACATCTATCAAATTAAACATCTTTATATTCCTTGGTCTACCTATCCCATGTTAGGATAATTATAAAAAAATCAAAGGTAACTATGAAACCAAAAATCAAAAACAAGATTAATAGACATATCTATAGAATTAAATTTCTAAAACACATACAACAATAACATCTAGATATAATCTACCCATTCACATATTCTCAAGGTAAAGATATAATCATAAAGACAACCTAGGATTCCATAATGAAGGTTTTATACCATTCCCTTCTGGGAGAACAAAATCCATGACTTGCATTGACAATGACGAAACTAGTCATAAAGTTCACACTCATAAAAGTTTCACATAAAGGAAGTTTGTGGGTTCATCTTGGATAAAAAATTTATCAGACTACACCTCATTCGAAAGGTAAAATCTCTAAACTTATATTGTTATCAATTTATAGTGATCACATAGGTGGCCACCATAAACTATTGGGAAAATCCTCGGATATAGGGTAGCAGAAAAAATTTTAATATTGGTCATTCTAGTTTCCACAGCCCTATATAATGTAAAAATATGGGAAATAAGGACCTCCCAAGGCCTCTCATAGGGATAAATGATCCAAGCCATTGAGTCAATATTTTATATTGTCAAAGAAAACTCAATATAGAATAATGGAACCCCCAATCACCTCACAACCCATTAGTAAACTATATAGGGGGAACTTTATATAACGGGAAATGTATAATTCATTGAATCCTATTATGAATTGTCCAAGGGAATGAACTAAACCCATATTGGTCCATAATTTCTCACAAAATCATAAAAATAAGATTAGAGCAGAAAAAAGGATGAAACAAACATGTCACCATTGGAGTACTAGCATGTCTGTATGGGGTTCATAGCATGTCCCAGTAATCCAAGTACTTCATGTGTCTCATTTTCACAAAGGATGTACGTTTTCACAGAACACAACATGTCCCAATTGTACACGACATGTAATAGTCATCTCTTTAATTGGTTTTTCATCTTGCATGTACTCATGTACTAACCCAAGAACACATTATGTGGATCTCGATAAACAGCATCTATGACCCTATTATCAACTATGTGTGTTCTCCCTATACATGTTTATCCATTATCTATGCATTTTAGGGAATCTACCTAGGAACACCTTGCGTGATAGATCACATGGATTCTATGACTTATACTCCATATACACCCTAAAAATTGTATGATGGTTACACATAATGTGACATGTTTCACATGGAATTTGATAATTATCACCATGATGAAAACCATTAATCAAAAAAATATCCAGATGTTTTATTTTCATTGGACTACATGTCGTGTCATTTGGTTTTTTAAAAAACCTAAGGAAAGAATCTCACAACTTCATTTGTGAGCCCTAAACCACTAATTACACCATGAATCACACCATTGTTCATCTATGTGTTGTTTTACCGCCCTCCATTCCTATTATGGATGTAATCTACCTATATTAGGTGATAATGAAGACATTTTGTCCTTCCACATAGAGCCACACAACAAAATCATGATGAACATTTCATAATATGCCTTTGGATCTTCTAACATAGTCATATCCCGAAAAACATCATTGAATATTTATCTCGGACTCATAGTAATCATCCATGACACCAAATACCAAATGTGAAATGTTCATCTAGAGGGTATTCATTAAATGGTAGGAAAAAAGAAACCACCCATGATGAACCCACATAAAATATAGATACAAATACAAAAACTATAAAATTGAGTGACAAAAATCATCATTTCATAATTTTTTACATGATCCATTTTTTAAAGAACATTAATGAATAGGTAGAGATTATTAACATAAAAACAAATATATTTTTTCTTCTTAAATACTGCTAATAACCCATACTCAAAAAAATGATCGACTGAGAAATAAATTCATTAGAAATTTTTTTTGAGTTCACAATGGGATTAAAAAAACATAAAATCCATATAAAATTCATCCTAAATTAATTTTGGAGTGATATCTAATGACTAAAGATCCTTTTTTCATCAATAAATAGATCCACAAACTCTATTATTGCACATTTCTTGATCTGATCTATCATGATATCATCATCCAACAACACTCTCTTACAAGGGCCCTCTAGATATTTATTGTTTTGAATACACCCCTAGTATCTCTTTATGAAAATGAATTTAATGACAATTATATTTCTTTTTCCCCCAAATATATAAAATAAATAATAAATTTAATCATATTTTATTTAATCTTCATGACAATTCACTATAATCAAACATTATATGCCAACAAAACTTTTGTCGAATGTAGGGTAATACCCATGTTGTAAACTCAACAGGTCCATGTGATTCATTATCTAGTCCACCATTTTGGAGGTATTAAACATTTTTAGGAAATCATCAAATACATGTTATTTAACATATTTCCTATATTCAACAAAAGTTGGGCATATCATGCCTTAGAATCTTATGTTGTCTTAGTACAGGGTTCCAATAATATTTGTGGAAATATTACAATGTCATACAAAACCAAAAATGGGGAATTATGTTAAAAAAATTTTATAAAATTTTAATATTTTGGATTCATTTTTGAGAAAATTTTTCAAAATTGAATGGATCAAATGAGTTGAAATTTTTTTACAATAATTATTAAAATGAAATGATGAAAATGATAATATTTTTGGTTTGAAATGGAATTAAATGATGATAAACTAATGATTTTGTATTGAATTTGTTATTAGAATTTGTGAAATTATATTATAAATTTGTATTGACATAAAATTATTTAATTATCCCATTTTTTTTAGATTGATTGATTACATGTTATCAGTGGTATTTTGTGGGTAATTTTGGATAAGTAGTCTAGGTTTTTTTCCTGGTGAAATAGATTTATGATGAAAACAATGAGAAAAAAAATTTGGAATGATTATCCCGGATATAATGTTCGTGGGTCATACTTAGACTAATCATGAAGGATGTGTGCACACATGAATAGTTATGATCACTAATTTGGTAAGTTTCATGATCTTATATAAAAATACTAAGGTTATATAGGTATGATGAGTCTGGTTCTTATTATGTATGATTTGATTACATAATCAACTGATTATAGATCTATTTTACACATTAAAATTTATTTATATAAATTTTCTATATTAAATTATTATTTAATCCAAGTTTGAAATGACTTATATCTATTGAAAAGAAACCATGTTTTTTCTATATGTAATGGATATTTCATTCCATGAACTATTTAAGATAAAATGAATTAATAATTGGTTTATTATTATGGAATCTATTTCATAGTAATTGGTGGGAGCCTACTGGGCTTTTTATCGCACACCCTATCTTTTCCTATTGGAATTTAAATACATTTTATACTAGCTACATTGATTTATGAGGTTTCATTTGGTGTTGTGTGATGTCCATGATCCATGGGACTGTGGAGTGATGATGGTGAATATTGGAACTAAGGTCCACTAATTTTAGATCTTGTAAAAAATCTTTATATTATCTTGGTGATATATTTGATTGACGATTCATTGGGATGTTTATCTATATAATCTTGAACTTGTTTGTCTTTTTTAATTCTGGTATATTATTCCACGGGAGTGATGATATACCAACTTGTATATTGTTATCATCAACTATTCTTGTTGAAATAATATTCCATCCATAAACATGTTTGATGAAATATGCTACTATCCAACAGACGGTGATCCAAAACTCCCTATAATCTATTTTAGTGAGGTATTGGGTCTCAGGGTTCCAAAGTATCCATGATGATTCATGAAAAATTTGTATCAGATGTAGATTTATCCTCTTTTCATAAATTTAGTAAGTGGTCTTTGTGTCCCCGGAAGAAAGAAGGAATTTATGAGAGATTGCATAACCAATTATTATCATATCATGTCTTAAGTACCCATTCCCCAAGGGGAAAAAGGTAAATGATGAGTATTTTGATTTGATTATAGTATTTTCCCAAATTGATTTGAGTGTTCCGAGAATCTGTGAATTATGAATTTGATTTGATTGAATTGAATCTTCCATAATTCCATTTTATTTGTGGATTTCAGTGTCAATGGTAAGTTTTATAAATATTCTATTTATGTTGTGTAGAAGCATGTATTTGGGACGATGTTTTAACTATACTAAGGAGGGAGATGTTCATTACCCATAGAAGAAGACCCATTTAGTTAACGATAATGTAATTTAGATAGTGGAACTTATTGCCCATGGTCTGGGATATAAAGCAACACCGGATAACCATTAGACTGCAGTCATGGAATCAAGAATAGATGGCTCTAGAGGTCATTCAGAATAGTTTCTTCTTTAAAATCATCCATCATTCAAATGATATAATTATCCACAAGTGGGAGAGTATTGGAAGAAATGAATTGAATAACTATTCAATTTGTTGTTTATTCCAAATCAAATTAATGATATATGCTCTACCCTGATTCTTGATGGTCATATCCAAACGATGTTAAATTCAATGGTGATGATAATTAGACATGAATTCGTAGAGTAGAATGAAATCAATGTCCTATTTACCAATCATTTATATCTCATGTCTTTTGTTTTAGTAATTTCAATAGATTTTCATGACCTCTAGAAATGTTACAAAAAACAAAACTTTGTATGAAAGAATATTTATTTAGATTTTATAGTTTTATCTTTAGATTGTGACTAATGAGAAGTTAAAAAGTATGAATATTTGATATGGGACTTAGAGATTATAATTAATTCAATGTTTTTATGGCATTGTTAAATTATTATACTATTTTATGTGATATAGGGTTGATTTATAATCTTGACCTTGTTGGTAATTTAATGATTAAGGTATCTCAATTTTCAAACTCTAGTAGCAGTTAGTTGGGATCATTTAATGTAATGTTGAAGTGTGATGTGTCCCATGGTGTATCTTGATAGATTGGTCCTTCTTTACCTCATAAAGTGGCGGTAAGAAGACATTTAACTTTTCTCTAGTGTAAAATTTTTGAGTATTTGAAATGGTTCGGTACGTAGTCACCCAATATTTATAGTTCCACAAGATAATCAGATCACATTAAAAAACTAATTTATATCATTTTCTATAATAGAGTATAAATGAATCATCAACACTTAAAACAAATTTTGTGTCATTGTATTATTGGATAAGAATGGGGTTCTAGATAAAGGATTCCAAAACAAATATCCTTCTTTAAGTAGAATAGAATCTATTGGAATATGATATAGTCCCATCGATATTGATTGGTATCATTAATATTGTTTCATATTGTTGACTAATTTATTTGATACTGGTGGATATCACTCATTTATAACAACTCTTATAGTGATACATCTAATTATTTCTATGGTTAATTTTTCATATGTGATATATATTACATAACCATGTAGAACAAAGTGATATAAGGGTCTCTATTGTCCGGATTGTGTTTTCTACATATCAAAAATTGATCTCTTCATGAATTTTCGTGTTATCAATATGAACCCTCTTACTATCATTATTAGGATAGAATATATTTTTTCTAAAATGATTAAATTAAATGAAATATTAGGCAGGTCTCATTTAAAATTCTTGATGGGGTTTCTTGTATCATTCATGGGCAATGGGACTTGGGGTTATGTGGAGATGGACTATCATATTAGAAATTTGGGAATGTGGTATTTTTGTTTCCTATTAACATGGTTTGAGAATCATTGATTTTTAACCTCCCTCTAGGATTCATCTAGTTTCTTAATGAATTTCTTTCTAATTTCACTAGTCTTCCAATGATAATATATTTATATTTTTCTATTTATTTAGTACATAATACTTATATGATAATTATTACTATCTAAAATATTGAACAACATGATTTGAAATAGGTAATGACTCAATCAAATGATTTTTTAGTGAAACTATATTTATGCTTGAGTGTGTCACCTTGGGAAGTTATTTATCAATTTGTGATGGATGATGACAAAACTATATCCTCTATATTGATAACTAAAAAATAAATAGAGTTATGGTGAAGAACATGTATTTTCTACACAATATTTATGGCCCCATTAACTATTTGAAAGGGGAGAAGTAGATTTTGACATATTATGATACGTCGATTTATGGAAAATTTAGAATATAAGAATCGGATATTTTGAAAACTAATTTCCATATGAGGTTTATCCATTATGAGTATATTCTCCTTCTATTTTTTATTACCAATGATCATATATTTTTTATGGATGCGATGAATAGAAAATTTCATCAGTATCATGAAATGTTCATGAGGGTATTTCTGGATGACCTCATGGTTTACTCTTAGTTCAAGGATGATTATACGTTTCATCTGAGAATAGTTATGTAATTGTTGAAAAATCAACGACATAATGAAAAACTATCAAAATATGATTTTTGGATTCAGTAAGTGATACTCTTAGGACACATGTTATATGAACAAGGTACAACAATGGATCCTAAGAGTTTTAGGGCTCTTATATCATGTCATAAGATTCAGAATATTTTTGAGATATGTAGATTCATTGTTTTAGATTGGTATTATCAAATATTCAGAAATTACTTATCAAAGTTGGATTCTCTTATGAACACTCTCTCTAAAAGAGGGTGAATATAACATGGAATGAAAAATATCAGAAACCATTTGTTGAAATCAAAAATATTTTGACATATAAATCATTATTGACTCGTTCAAGAAGATTATAAGTTCTATCTGATTTTTTAATGCATTGGGTTCGTGTTTGGGATGAATTAATTATAAAGGTGATAACATATTATCCATGTTTCTTAACAGCATAAGGAACATGGGAAGAATTGTTAGACCTACAAACATGAAAACACAACCCTGATGCATTCACTTATGAGTTGGAATAATTGTCTTTTCAGAGAATTTTTTACAATGTTTTCCAACATCAATAGCCTAAGATATTTATATTGTCAGAAATATTTTATCTTCTATTAGTGGAATTTGTAGGCATGCCTACAGTCTTTTGAATTCATTATTCCATACGCCTAAAGAATGTGAAATGTCATTAATGATGCTTTGAGTATAACAATTTGACTAAGGCTGTGAAAGAACCATTAGATGAGTTTAACCTAATGTTTCATTTTTGTAATACTATTTATGATTCTGGGAGGAACACACCATTGATTTCATGGTAAGTGTTCAGCTGACCGATTATATTATTGAGATGAATCTTCATGAGAAATTTCATTATGATGAATGATTTGGACTATGGATCACTTATTATGGTCTGGATACTGTTGATGAGTATATTTCATCTTCTCTAGAAATTCTAGGTTTTTAGAATCATTAGGTTATACAATTTTCTTTGGTAATGGTTTTTGTGGGATATTTCCATAATTTTTAATGAACAAAAAAGTATGTTTAATTCTATTTAGTGATTATTATGGTGGTTAGGTAGTTGATGGGACATTGATGATATTTTTTCACATTTTTGTATCTTTAAAAAGATCATGGTTGAGAACTAGGTACTATAGGGTTTTCCTCAGCAACCTGTTGTGTCAGCATGAATGTAGGATTTGATATAAATGGATATTTTGATCTGTTTACCACATGCCCCCTTAGTAAATAATGTGATATACATTATGATTGATAGAATAACAAAATTATCTCACTCTTAACACATTTTTTATATAAAAAAATTTAAGAGTTGGGAAATATCAACATTGAAGAGAATTTTTGTTTCAAATATTTTTATATTCGATAGTCACTAATAGATATCCCCATTTTACATCTCACTATTTGAGAGTTATTCAAAAGGTTATGGGTCTGTTTGTTCTCTTTGGTATGATATACCTTCCACACATGGATGACTATAAGGAGTGGTTTGTACAGATTCTTGAGGAAATTCTTTGTGCCTAAACCTTTGATTATGGGAGATATTGGGATGCCCATTTAGGACTAGTTGTGTTTTATTTTAAAAATTATTACAAGTCACCAATAATAATTTATCCATTTGGGGACATTTATGTTGTAATTCACAAATATCTTTTATTCTGGTTGAAGGTTAATAAATTTTATTTGGTTAGACTATACTTGGTCTATTAGATGACAAAAAATATTCATTTGATTCATCAGAGAATCCTGGGCATATTGAGATGATATAAATCTTATTCTAATCATTACCATCTAATATTGGGATTTTTTTTGATCAGATTTTATTGATATTTTAACATCATTTGGATCATCGATGTCTTTGGATAAAATTAAAACATTCTCCTCATTTTTTTGGACCTTTTGTGGATTTTTGGAACATGGGGAAATTGTCTTACCATTTAAAAATTCCACGTCATTTGACATTAATGCTTAATGTCTTTTATGTATTGATGATTTGGATGAATCGTTGTAATCTATCACATGTATTGAGTTGTGGAAATGTTGTTATTGAGAGTAATTTATATCCAAATGATAATCCATTCAGAATAGTTGTTTCTGAGAAATAGATACTTTATAAGTGGACTATTCCATTAGTCTATATGTTATCCTATCGTGGTTCTCATTATCATAATTCAAGGGATAAGAAGGAAATGATGACAGTTACGTAGCCTCATGTAAATTATATGGAATCCTCGTTATAGGATTTTTTGGTCCTGGGAAATTTTATTGGGGGGGAGGTTTCAACATCTTGTAACTTGTAATAAGATAGTCTGAATCCATTGTTTTTAATATCCTTTTGGTTGGGTCCTATATTATTATGTTTTTGTTGATATTTTTTTGAATTTTCTCCATTATTTAGTTTTTTCATGGTTGGAACATGGTTTGTGAAAACTATATTTTTTGGTCTAGTAATCAGTGCACCCTTTTGAGATCTTCTAGAGGGAGGTTCATGGTTGTGGGGCATGGTTTCTCTAACAGTGAAGCCACCCCTCTAAACTATACACACAATTGATATAGAAAATTTTATTTTTGATGTATGATTTGATTTACCTTGTGTCCAAACCATTCACCACAAATACATGACCAATGTGGTCCCATTATAATGTTACATGGTTTGTTTAACCAAATGAGCCTCTCAAAGAAACCATGTGTTAAAATTTCAATTTCACTGATATTTAATATAAAATTAACCACACGCAATAATTATGTTTCTTAATCCTTTTATTAATCCCTAATACATTTTTTCATCAATTTAGTTTCTCAGGGAAAAAAATTTTCCCCCTCCAACCTTTTACTTTGGAAAAAAATGGTAGAATGAATTATATAATCCCTCTCTTTTTCATGGATCTCCACATGGGTGTATAGTTTCATTATTAATTCCTATATTACATAGAGAGTATTCTATCATCATGGTTATTATGTATATTAAAATAATTTTTATAGACCAAGTCCTTTTTGTGATATACCGTGATTCTATAAATGGGTTTTAGACCATCCCCACTTTCGACCACCATTGGAATTCCAGTTTCTTGTATAGATCTCTTATTTAAATGATTAAATTAATGTGGTTCCATTTCATATATTACATGTAAATTAGTATTTTTATTTCATGATTAGTTTCAAATATATTTTAACTTAGTAATAATACCTTGATTTGATAAGATTTAAAATTGGGATTTTTATTACAATGGATTTTGAGAAAAAACACCAATTCTAATGGAAATTTAATTCTCGGATTAATTTTTAAAATGATGGATTGATTTTTTATAATATACTAAATGATGGAATTGATGTAATAATTTTAAAATTTTTTATAAAAAGTATTAAATTAAAATTCTAAAAACCAAGGATTGGATCTAGTTTCAAAAATAATGAAGTGATGATAAACCCATGATTTTTGTCGATGTTGATTTGAAATATTGAAATAGAAAATAGGAATAAAAAGTATATTAAATAATTATTTAATTTAAATGAGATTATGGTCCCATTGTTTATTTATTCATTTATAAAATAGTATCCATAGATGGTAGTAGGATATTTGACTAAATCATGCAAGGATTTTGATCACCAACAAATGTAATGGTGAAGAAATCACCAATAAAAAGAATGGTACGATTGATTAACCCCAATGGGATGTTGATGGGTCTTATGTCACCGAAACCTAAGGGATATGTAAAAAATGATCACTTGTCTTTATTAATTTGAAAAGTGTTCATACCTAATCGATGGAAACTAATGTATGTTTGGATAAAATTTCATGGTGATTACATTGTTTAATTTTATTATATATTAAAATTGTTATAGAACTATTTTAGTCATGCAAACTAATTTATAAATGTTCATCTATATAAAATGGATATTTATAACACTGCGGAGAATCCATCCATCTATAGAAAAGAAATTATTTTTTATTTTAAATGTGAAAATGATATGTAATTACATTATATATATTACATAAATTTAAATTATTTTTGGTTTATTATTATGTAATATATTATTTAACACAAGGTTAGAACCAACATGGGGTTTTAGTTGACACCCTGCCTTTTTATTCAATAATTTATAGACAATCTTATACTGGGTATGAGAAAATAAAAATATTTAATTGTAATTGGTAGTTATTATTGATCCTTGGAGCCATGGAGTAATGATAGTGACCGGTGCAACTAAAATCCACTAGTTGCATAATGTTTTCAGACATTTTCTTGATTTTTCATGGATGATTTGGTTGATTTTACATTGGGTTTTTTATCTATATACTTGCTTATAGTTTCAACAGATTAAAATATTTAACATTCTTATTCAGGAGTGTTGATATAAAAACATGTACCACGTTATATTCATATGCTTTGTGGAAATATTGAGCACTATTTATTAATTTTTAATGCTAATTTATAGTTCAGAAACAAGTTGTGATCCAGAATTCCTTTCAGTCTATTTTAGTGTTAGCACGGGTGTTAGGGTATCAGGGTACATTGGATGGTTGATGAAAAAAATCATATATATAACTTATTATAATATTTTGAATATTTTCCTATGAACATGGTATTTAAATTGGTCCTAACATGGTGAAGGATATTTTAACATTGGAGTAGCCATGAATATTTTTGAGATACAGGTCTTTTTTGTTTAGATAGGTATTATTAGCAATTTTTAAATTACTTCTCAATGTTGGATTATTTTATTTACACTCTCTCATGAAATGGTTTACCATTTTCATATAATGAAAATTGTCAGAGTCCTTTTTTTGAGTTGATATATATTTCAACTTCAATATCAGTGTTGACTCCCCTAGAGGTCTATATGTTCTATGTGAAATTTTCTAATGCATCAGTTTCATGTTTGGAATGATTTATTATGAATTCTGACCACATAGTATCTATAATTATACATATATTTAGAAACACGATAATAACTGTTAGACCTACTTCTTGGAATTCATGACCCTAAGGAATGCACATAATAGTTTGCAGAATATCTTTTTCCAAGAAATGATTAACATGTATTCCATCTACAAATCATGGCTTATATAATTTCTCAAAACAATTTTCAATTATGTTACAGGTGTTGAGTTGATTACCTATAGTATTTTGACATTGATATATCATAGACCTTGGGAAAGGGAAATGTGTTTGATGATGATTTGAGAAGAAAAAATCAGACCGTGTCCTAGAAAGAGTCAACATAAGAGTGTAACTTGATGTAACTTGATGTCACTTTTTTCACAGTTGAATTTATTATTCTTAGAGGAGGATTTCATGGTTTTCATTGTATGTGTTCATATAATATCTTCTCTTCCTGATGTGAGTATTCATGAGAAACTTCTCTATGTTGAATGTTGTGTAATATTGGGCTCTATTTGAGGTGGGGAGGCCATCAGTGTGTGGACATTCTATTCTATAGTCATCCTACGTTTTCAGAATCATTTTTTTAAAAACATTTCCCTGAAAAATGTTGTAATTGTATATTCCCATAATTTTATGTAAAAAGAAATGATTAATAATAAAAATTTATGATGACTTAGTTTTCCAGGTATGTGATAGGACATTATTTCAAATTGTTGTAACTTTCAACACGTTAAGGTCGAGCACCAGATGACTTGACTTGAACTGTCAATATGAACGTATGTTGAAATTAAAATGGATATTTTGGTTGTATTACTCCATTCCCCATGGTGAAAGAATGTGATATGGGTTTTTATTGATAGGATAACCAAATTAACGCTTTTCTTACCCATTCCAGATATATCCAGTGTTATGTAGATGAGAAATCTCAACATGAAAAATATTTTTTTATCAGAGTTTTTTATTTATATTCTCTGATAGATATCCCAATTTTAGTTATTCGGTTTAGAGAGGCCTTCAAAAATTAATGGGAACTTAGTTATTATATATTATGACATACCATATGTAGATGGATTTCCAGAAGGATGGGAATCTACAAATTCTTAAGGACATGATTTTTCCTAATGTCGTTCATTTTGGTGGATCTTGGGACATCCATTTAAGATTATTTGTGATATTATTTATCAAATATCACCATTACAAAATAATGATGGAGAATTTTGGTTCCCTGTTTCTATATCTTTGCAAATATTGGTTGTGTTTGTTGTAGATTAGTGAATTTTTTTGTTTTGATGCAGCTTGGTTTAAGATATGACAAAAAGGATTCAACTAATTCATCATAAAATATCCAATGAATAGAAATGATATAAATATTATTATGATCATCATCATCTACTATTATATTATTTGGGTTGTAGATTATATTTTATTGATATAATCAAATAATTTGGATTATTGATGGATTTGGTGGAAGTGGAAACATGCTCATTAATTTTTTGGACATTTTGTGGTTATTGAGAATGTGGGAAAAGTGTCTTTCCAATTAGCAACCCGCTGTATTTGAAATTCATACATAATTTTTTTCGTGTATTGTAGATTCAGAATAATCTTTGAAACCCACGACCTATCATGATCTGTGAGAATCATGATTTTATGCGTGATTTATTTTTTATTGAGAATCCTAAAAAGATAGTTGATTTTTTGAAAAAGATACTTTAGTGGTGGAAAATAACATTAGTCTATGTGTTATGGAATCATGGGTCGGATTCCCATGATACATGGAGAATTATGAACCACTGAGAGAAAATTATCCTCATCTTAATTATATTGAATTATATTATGGGATTTCTTAGGTAAGATCATTTTTATGGTAGTGAGGTTTTAACCTCTTTTTACATGTATTTAGTTATTCCTCGTCCATTTTTTTTATTCTCTACTTGGTTGGGTCATATTTTATGATTTTTTTTGTGAGACTTTTATGATTTTCTATGTTATATGGATTGTATGTGGTTGGAACATGGTTTCGAAAAACTATGTGGTTTGGTTTGGAAATTCATGATCCCCTTATAAATCTAGTACAGGGATGTCCATGGTTATGGTGCATGGTTTGTTTAACTATGTAGCCACCCCTCCAAACCATTCACACCATTGACAGAAGCAAATATACATTTAGTGTATTATTTGTTCGAAATTACTCTTAAACTATTCACCCCAACTAGAATACCAATTGGGTAATGTTTTTTGGTTACAAAATTTTTTTAATCACCCAACCATCTCCTATAAACCATGTGTGAAAATTTTAAATTTAGTAATATATATTATAAAATTACCAAACTCCCATTTAGGTGTCTTAGTCCTCCCATTCATACCAAATAAAAATCATTCTTTAGTATAGTCTCTCAATAACAAATTTTGGATCCTTAAACAACCTCCATTAAAAAATCCATGTTTAGGTGGATTATATGGTCCCTCTCTATTATTTGGATCTCCACTTGAGTGTTCTTATTAAATATTCCATAGTATCCTACATATATTGTACTAGATAATCATGTTTCTGATGTATGTAATCCTTTATTTATAGATGAAGCATTTTTTAAGTTAGATCTTGATTCTAAAAATTATTGGTAGACCCTCTTAAATTTAAACCATCATTGGAATTCCTATCGCGGGTATTGATCATTAACTTCTATGATTAAAGGTAGGTGTATTCATTTTATATATTCCAAGTAATTTAAACATTTAATTAATTTATTTTATTGAAATATATTTTTATTGATCTATGAAGACTTTATTTGACATGAGATGAAATTCAAATTTTAAATGGTTTGGATTTTGATAACAAAAAATCTCTATTCTATTGGAATTATAATTGTTGGATGAATTCTGAAAATGATGTTTTCATTTCTCATAAAATATTTTTTGATGGAATTGATTTAATGATTTGATATTTATTTTTAGAATGTATATTAAATTTATATGATTAAAACTATGAATTTTTTTTGTAATGGCATGAAATGATAAAAATATTATATTTTTGTTTTAAAATTTATTTGGAATATATAAATTGAAATTGGTAGAATTTATTTTAAATTATGATTTATTTGAAATGAGATATTGTGTTCCTTATTTATTGATTAATTGAGCACAATATGTCCTAGATTTTAGTAGGTTGTTTGGGATAGCCACACTAGGATGTTGATCCCATTAAGATATGTTAATTATGAAAACTCAAGTAGGTAACTATTTAAGAATCATTAAATCTAATTTGATGCTGATGTGTCTTATTTCACCTGATCCTGAGGGACATGTGACAATATGTTCATATCTGGTCATTGATTTGAGAAGTTGTGGGAACCTATATATATAAAATAACATTCATTCAGGATGTATACCATGGTGATTATTATGAATGACTTGTTAATATAAAACACTAATTATAGAACAATTTATTAATGAAAACTTATTTACAAAAATTATATTATATAAAATGGTTATATTATTCCATTTTGTAAATATATTCCATCGAATGAAATGAAATCATTTTTATATGAAATTGATATTTAATTACATGTAATATTTTACTTAAATTTAATGAATGATTGGTTTATTATTATGGAATAAATTATTTATCACATGGTTCACCGAAGATATATTTTTAGTGGATAGCCTACCATTTAATTTAGGACATTATAGAATTTATTATTCCATTTTTGAGAAATGGGAAAGAGCCACATGGAAGTGGTGGATATTCATGATCCTTGAAACGATGGTGTGATGATGGCGACTGATTGAACTAAGTTACTCTAGTTAAATGAGGTTTTGAGACTTTTTATAGTTTCATGGGGATGTTTTGGTTGATTTTTCATTTGTTGGTTCATCTTTACTCTCAGGTATAATTTAATGGTTTTAATTCTAGTACATTAAATTTTTTAGTATTAATATACAGACATGTATTTTGTTATATACAGAAGTTTTTTTGAAAAATTATGAACTATTTATTTATGTATGATACTAGGTTCTTGTCACCATGTAATGGTGATCCCAAATTCCCTTATGGAATTTTTTTTTGGGCTTGGGAATCAAGGTAGAAGGATATCGATAATGGTTTGTGAAAACAAGAATAGAAAAAAAATACTATATTAGATGATTATCATCATATCAATTATTACAAATCGAGTAAACAAAATGTTAAACATCCCTCTCTAGATCACCCAATGAATATTAAGTTTACAATGGACCCACCCATCATTGGTTATTAACATAAATACCTATCCAACGTTTATCATAGGACACCCCATCCTTGGATAACAATTTCAGATTATTTCCTAGGTATATAATGATACAAACTATTAATTTCAAAGAAACATATCATGACTAAACACAATATATAATTCATTTTAACATAAATTCATCAAAACCCCATTATTATCCAAAGAACATGATTAAACCATGGACAAGAAATGGGTCCACAAAAATGTCGTTGAAAAATTATTATACTTTGGAAAATAATCAAGAAACATAACAATATATTGGAACATTATTATCGTATGAAAATTAAATGGTCTCACTAACAATATCCTCAATCATGATTTTCTAAACGTAAAAGGGCATCATTACTATTTCATCAAAACATGATTAACCCATAGAAAAGAAACTAATATCAAAACAATATATTTGAAATATGATTATCCCATGGAAGAGAATATTTTCAATATCACTCACTCTGAAATAATCATACTCCATACAAATAAATAATGAGGATGGAATCATTATAAAATATACCCATTTGATAATAAGTATCATCATGTGTTTTTTTAATAATGGAAATACTATTAAAATATACACAAAATGTTTTTTTGGGAAAATAAACTTTTTATTTTCTAAATAACCATTAAAAAGAAAAAAATAATTCAAAAATATATTTCATTTAAAGAAACCATGGAGTTATATAAATGAAAAATAACAGAAAATATTTTATATTATGGTGGGAAAATATATTCATGCCATAAATATCAATAATAAACATTAAAATCTAAATATTTTAAAAAATTGAGTCAAAAGTGACCCATTTGAAAATGATTATATATTTCAATTTTAAAACATTTTAATATAATGTAAAAGAAAATTTTGAATGGATTTATGATATAATTTAATGTTATAAAATAAAATTTTATAATACTTTTTAGAAAACACAGTCATGAAAGAGAATGGAAGATGATACAAAATAAAATACATGATTAGTATCACATTCAAATGAATTTCACGATGATTATTTTATCAATATAGAAGCAAATGAATATTAAACATTTGAAAAAGAAATCATAATTAGAAGAGAATAAAATTTATGTGGTTCAGGGAAATAATATAATGTTATTTTCTCTATAGGAAACATTAAAATAAATAATGCTAAAAATTATATATTGTATAATAACGAAATTACCACATTGGTAGCTCTTCCATCACAAACCTAATAAAATAATAACATAAAATAATGCATTAAATATCATTTAAAATTGGAGTTTCGTGATTTAACAAGTCAAAAGGAAGTATGAAAAAGATAACTATGAAATGTGCATAATAAAAACTTATGACCCAAAGAATGGAATTTGGGATGATTATTCCAAATAATGATCATATCACATTATTGAGATTTAATAAATTTTACAATTTAGGGTAAAAAATATATTTATAAAAAATGATAGTAAATATATGATAATTCAATTTACAGAAAAATTCACATCTTTTCACAGAGGCGGTAGTCCACACATAAATGAATAATGTTTTCATTTTTTAGTGTTTGATATTAACTGATATATTATAAATTAAGTGTAATAAATATTTCATTAATACCATTAAGGTGTCATTTATATCAAATATTATCCTTATAAATATATTATTCCATCCATGAAATGTGTTAGCTAAAAATAATCACATTACTACACAAGGTGATGGTTCTACACACACAATAAAAACATTATCTTTTCAACATGGAATGGTAAATAAAAAGTAATATATGTGATATAATAAATACAAGAATAATAATATGATAAAAATATCACATGTATATATATATACATTACTAAATATTTTCAATATATTTATCAATGGATGTGATAGAAATCATAGGACATTAGTTTGTAGGTTGTAAAATGTCGTACCAAGGCATGAAGAAATCATATTCCATTTAATGTAAGAAGAAATATATTGTGTTGGTGAAATTAATATTATAACCTTTCAATATATGTGGGATAACATTTATCATAATGTTATAATTTATTATGGTTTTATATAGCTGAATGAATAAAAATAAAAAATTCATAGATAGGAATTTTCACTCTTCTAAGACAAACGCTTTACTATTATACCTAAGGTGATACTTGAATGAATATATTACCAAACCAAGGAGTCTAGGAATATGGTTTGGAATGTTTTGTGTGATTTAGGTAGGTATTGGATGGTACAAAAGTTATTTATGTTTTAAAGTAGATAGTTTAGGTGGTGGCCTTTTATAAATAAGCTTACTGTAACCCTTGTAATTTGTTAAAAGAAAAATGAGTACCCACATTTTTCACAAGAAAAAATCATAAAAAATAGAAAATTATCAATCCATAATAATGATAATGTGAAAATATTTTCATCTCATTAGTTTTATATTTTCATTATAGGTCATTTTACCCTTTCTGTTTTTGTTTCTCCTCCTCCACCTAGTAAACACATTTTTACCAAAATCGTAGTAATTTATTATTTCTATTTTTACAATTCATTATTGTATAAAATTAAATTCACATTATTAAAAAAATATAGATCTTATGTATTCTGAATATGGATTAAATTTTCAGGAGAAATTCTTCATAGAATTAGAAATAATTAATTTAAATTAAATTCACTAATTCAATGATAATGTTAGGATTTAAGTACTGTAGTTTCCATGGAAAAGATGATTTTTTATTATCATAAAAAAAATTAAGAAAAATTTTATATGAATATAAATGTATTTTCACTGATATATAATATATAATTCTTCATTAAATAATTCTTTATTAGTTCTTGTTTTATTTAATAAAACACATCAAACATTATGCACTTTATATTAGTTATTAGTAAAAATCCGTTTCTACATGGGGAAAAAATTATAAAAAATTAAAATATGAAGTAGATTATAAATAATTTATGATTATTAAATGTAATTCAATAATAATTATGTTAAATTAAATAATGTTATATACATTAAGGTATATTTTAATATCTAAATTTTTTGAAAATAATTGACATTTAAAAATGAAATTTTTAGTTATTATAAAATGAAAAATATATATTTGGACAAATACAACAATTTCACTAAAAATAATTTTTATATACTAACTTTAAAATTAAAAACCTTTTTATCAAATAAAATTTCTTTATCTTAAAAGATTTTTTTAATAGTTTTTAATGTAAACAAAAACATTTTTAAAGAAAACATATTATTTGAAGAATAAAAGTACATTACTAAATATTTATTGATGATTTACTAAAAATTAAGAAATAATTTATATTGAGTATGAATATTATATATATATAAATCATTAATTATTTAACAGTATTTATACCCTCCAATTTAACTATTATGTAGCAATGATGATATATGTCTTATGATGTTTAATCTTAGTGTTTCAGGTTGAATATTATATAGTTTAAATTTAAATTTATCTCATTGTTTTTTTAATAATGAAATGAAATGAAGAATCATTTTTCAATTTGTTAAGGATGTACTATAAATTTTGATTTCAAAATAATCTAGTATTTGATGAAATATAAATGATTCCATTAGTAACATATGATAGTATAGGGAGGGATTCATGATAATTTATTTTGGGAAAACTAAATAAACCATTAAATTAAAAAAATATTTTAAATAAAAAGCTTTTTGTCAATAGGGTTTTTTATAAAACATTTTATCTATTAATAATGTTTTATTTATATGAATGTCTTATATTCTAATTTTTTATATAAAATTTTTTATATATATTTTCAACTCTTAGACAAATATCTACTCACCCAAATAAGGAAAATTTTGATCAAATAATAAGTAAAGATATAATAAAATGGAATAAAAATTACAAAAACATTGTAATTATTGAATAATATTTTAAACTAATTTTAATAAATAAATAATAAAATGTATAAACTTTCAAGGACATTTTAATGATAAATTCCAATCGAATGACTCCAAAAAAATATTCATTAGTTAAATTTTTGTATTTATCATATTGAATATTCAAATAAATATAGAATATTTGTATGTGTCATTACAGGGATATAAAACATTATTGAATGTTAATTTTGGAGACAATCTGTTACACTATTTATTTTTTCCCATTTATATCATGTTTTAAAATTCTAATTTTTTTTAAATTATAGTGTCTGTTGATACTATAATGTTTTAGAATATATTTTTCTTTGAAAATTGTAGAAATTATCCATAGAGTTTTTTAAATTAAAATATAAATTATATATATTGGATACTAATTGTAATGTTAATCAATACCATCAAGAGCTATATGAATTCTTCAACCCATAAGTTACCTTGAATAATTTAATTACATTATATTAGGGGGTGAAATCTTAAGTAAATTATATTTGATTTTAATATATCACATATTAAATGTCTAATTTTTTTTCAATATATGTACATAGAAATAGCTATAATATGTATATAATATGTAACTGGTTGAAATTATACCATACTCAAATTGTAAATTAAAGATGAGGTATTTTATATTTGAAAAAACATTTGAATATTATAAATTTATAATAAAAATTTTAAAATGAAAAAAAATTGATATAACTATGTTGAGATATATATTAGTCAGTTAGATCAATGACTTACTTTAGCCCCATGTCATCTAGTGTAAGTTGAATCTCACATTAATTGGAAGGAAAAAATATAGATAAAAACCATAAAATAAAAAGAGAATGTCTACATAAAAAATATTAAAAATTAATATCTCCTAATTTTTTTCAAACATAATGACATGTACTATGTGTGACATCCCAAAATAAAAATATAAGAACATTTTGTTTTATAATGTGTATGAAAGACAACATCAAACAATTAACAAAATTTAATATCCGGAAACATTAAAATATTAACACTATTTTAATGAAATTTAATAGATTCAATATCTTGCATCACACACAGAAATGATTGTCTTTTATTATTTTTATTACATGCAATACTGTGTTTTACTGAAAAATGATGTATTTTTAAAACATTAGGATATAATATAATGCGATATAACCTAGACATTAAATTAGATGTTATGAATTATTTTTCCAAAATTTGGAAAATATATGTTTTATACAAATATTTGATAATTTCATTGGTTACCAAAGA
The DNA here is from genome assembly GCA_963277665.1 of Viscum album. NCBI lineage: Eukaryota > Viridiplantae > Streptophyta > Magnoliopsida > Santalales > Viscaceae > Viscum > Viscum album. Next base: position 473,802,626 of record OY728147.1, on the reverse strand, counting down.
ATTAAAAATGAAAATATAAATTGACATTATATAAAGTATATATTTTTATTTATATGCTCCCAAAAGATATATGTCTTAATTAATTAAATTAATTACTATCAATGAATGATATTAATGATATATATATATATATATATATTATATAAATTTTTTGAAATTCATATATTAAATTTTATAGGGAAAATATAATAAAAATATAAATTGTAAACATAAAAACCTATAATTTTCTTGAGTAGTTTTCCCACCATTTAAGGGAGATACATTCTTAAATCATATGTCTCGAAAATTGATGTGTTTTTTCATGTAAGAATGTATAATTTTTTATATTTTAACTTCAAATTATGTAATTGTTGGGACCTTCTTGGTCCATTACATTGTCAAATTCTGTTGTTTAGGGCTTCATATGGACCATTAGTGACTCATTAAGGAGTTTGCCAAATTTTCAGGTCAATCAAATGGTTGCATCGTTGGGTGTCAATGGTATAGATGGGTCATCAGTGTCACTGATCGATATTAGTTCCAATGTTATGGTGCGACGGTGATGGTGAAATCACGATAGTGCCAGGGTGATGGTGTTAGGGCATCAATACCAGGGTGACGGTTCTAGGGGATAGATCCAAGTTGACTGTGCTAGGATGTCGGTGCCAGGGATATGGTGTTAGGACGATGGTGACTCACCCATCGGTGATTCATTTCCAGCTTCTCCAGGATGATCCAATTTGTATCCAATAAAATTTCTTTTGTCGTAAAAATGTTTTAAACCACTGATTTTTGGGAGACCCATGTTTTACCATAACCGTTGTCCTGTCACACCCTTTTCCATGTTTTCCAACTTTCTATGATTTCTAGTTTCTCCCCTATTACATATTTTCTCCATTTGAAGGAAACCTATTAACTCACAGCCATTATCTCCAGCATCTCCAAGGGGAATTATTAATTCTCAATTAATCTCAATGTGTGAAACCACTGACCTATGTGGATAAGACACGATACATCTTTTATGTACTTCGAAATCGTCTCCCTGATTTTCAGATCTATCCACCTCTTTAGCCGAGATCCTCTCTTCCTTCTTCATTTCTGTTTCTCTTAGTGCATCAGGAGACTTCCTTTGGAGACTAATCATGTGCCCATGCTGGTGACCTTCCTGCTCATTCATGTATTTTTCTTTTCTTGAATGTTGTACCATCCCCAGTTCTTGGTTCAAGAAGAAACCATTGACCATTGATCATCAAATAATTGGTTCTCCTTTCATCCCTATTTACTATGAATCATTCGGAGTGGGTATGAAAATGATTCTTCAAGAGAAAGATGAATGAATCTTTAATAAAGATAATAAATTAAATTATAAATAATTAAGTTGTTGGAATGTTGATGATGTTGTTGTGTTATACATTTTTTTTATGTTTTGAATCACATGGTCTCATGTCCATTTATAATCGGGGTTGTTGGTGTTCCTTTCTTGAACAATAATGAGGATTTTTTTGGGGTAATCTTTTGATTAAATGACTGTAACATGGAAACTAATTAATAACATTAACACGGTTGATTAAATGTATTCCTGATTAATAATAGACAATTTTTGATCACATAGGTTTACTAAACATAAGGATTGGACTAATTGAATGGTTTTGGATAGATCTGAAAACTTCTATGCTCTGTTCAGGTGATATTCATGTTTGTTCTATTTGAATTTTTATGGGGAGACGTGGGTGGAGAATGGAACCTCTTGTTGAGAAGTTTATGGTTTTAGAATAAAATGGCATGTGGAGCTTGTATGTTTGTTCTTTGTTAGGTTCTAGTACTTCTAGGGATCTCACTAATCCCTCTTTATGTTGTTACTTTATAATAGAACCGAGATTGAATGCTTAAACTCTTTCTTGGATTTTTTTTTTCATCAGTTGTATTTTTTCATTATGGTTATTATTTTTAGTTTCTTAGTAGTGAATGAATGTTTAAACAGATTTAATTTTACATGAGAAAAATAAAGTTCACAATGAGGATTTTTTCAGAAATGGTTCATGCTCTGGTTGTGGTTGTGGTGTACTTGTGCAGGTAGGGATACCAGCAAAAGTAGATCTGTAGGGGATGGTTGTCTATTTCTGGACCCTTAGGTTGAGATGAGTGCTTGTTTACCTATATGTATAAAATTTATTTCTTTTTTTTGTTATAAACTCCCCACCAATGTTTATCACTACCTTTCGTACACCCCCAATTCATGGGGTGGAAGGTTTTTCCTCCAATATTACTTTTAGTGGATGGTTAATAGATTCTTTCTACTCCCTCTACCTAGTTGCACAAGAATCTTCAAGTAGGCTCTGATGGCCTAAGGTTCATTATGTCCTTTCCCTCTTTGGGTCGGGTGTGTTGGGGTGATAAACCGTGGTGTGTGCATGCAGGATAGTTTCCCCAAGCATCTTTGGGATGAGGCCTAGGTGTCTTTAGGCATGTTAGTGGTAGTTTTGGCCGAGGTGTCATTGATTTTTTCAATGGTTTTTCAAGCCCAGGTGAATTCAAGTGTGGTGGTCGATTATATGGCAAAGGTGTCTTCGAGCGTGGTTTTGTATGGTTGTGGGGGTCTAGGTTATTGCGGGCGGGATGCATGGTTGTGATGGGCCATATGCTTGTTGTTGGGGTAGCAGTGGAACTACAGTGGAACTTATTGGGGAGTTTCGACGCGTATTATTTTTTAAATAAATAGTGGAAAAGAGTTTTGGTGAACACAAATATCGATGTTTTATAAAAATTACTTTACACGACTTTCCTTATTTGAGAAGTGTGACTTTGTGAGGTCGGTTGCATAGTTTTCTTTGCTAAGTTCTTTGGTTACCTCCACTTTCTCATGGGGAATTAGAATACCTCTCTACTTTTGAATGAGAGCATTTGGTTTCCCTTCTGAGTGTAAATGTATACTCACCCTACGTATATAAAATTTCTTTCATGTTTCCAGGGAGACTTTGAGGACCCTGCCAGACCCTAGTAGCTCAGACGTCAGGATAGTTTTCATTTCGGAATTTATTTTCTTTTTTTTACATCATTTCATAGTTTTCTTGTACTTTTTAATAGTTATTTTTAACATGCATATGGGAATGAATATTTGGCATTACTTTTACATTCATTGTATGGAGATTTTATGTTTTACCATATTATCTCCCAATATTCTTCTACAAAAATGATAATACCTTCCATTATACATGTGATAATATACCCTTGATATGAGTCGCCACTCTTGGGCATATTGAAGGAGGGAATCAAGGGTCATTATCCCTCTTTCAACTTGAATAACGAATGGTCTTGCAGTTTTTTGTCCCTAACCTCATCTTGGCGAAGGTGGGTCATACCAGAATGGTATCAGAGGTGATGGTTGATATATTGAATGGATTTGGAAATTATAAATAGTAAACATTGCATGGTATAGTAGGGATACAGTGTTTGGAAGTGTTGGGGTCTGAAATAGGCTGGGGAAGACTAGCTAGGACACTGGATTTTAGGGCCCCCTATGATCATATGCAAGGACTCTGGAACTACCAAATGACCTAGTGAGGTTACAATGATAGCTGGGTAGAGAACCTATGAATGGTATAAGAATCTTAATTACATGTGTTCTTTTGTGCTTTTTATGTTTTATGAATTTAAAATAAATAAAAATATTGAAGAAAATTTAAGATAATTTTTTTCCCACACTACCTGGGTGTAGGAATTCTTGTTTATCTTTTCTGTTATGGCATTAGGATGATGTCCATGAGTAGTGTGGGTGAACAAGGCCAAGCAGTATGACATTTCAAATTTGAAAAGGGATTATCAAGATGGGGATGATAAACAATGTCATAAGACGCTCCATGCCTTTTAGTAGAAGACCCTCAGGAAGTACGAGGGCAGTATCTCCGACATGAAGATAGAGAGTTGGCTAAAGGAGTTGGTCATAGATTTCCAATTGATCTAGGATCTATTAGAGTACATGGCCCCTCTATTCGTGAGACAGATGTAGGTAGTGGCGCATTAGTGTTGGAAGCTCTATCTCATGGAGAAGAAGGAAGTTGAGGTCTCTTGGACTGATTTTGAGAAGGAGTTCCGATAGGAATACCATTCTTCTATAAGAAGGTCAAAAAGAAAAAGAATTTTCTCTCCCTTTATCATGGTAGTATAACGTTAAGGGATTTTGGTATCAAGTTCAAATATCCCCTTCGGTTCACTCTAGACCTCTTCCTAGACGAGGAGTTTCAGAATGACTCTTAGAAGAGTATCTACGACATTCCCATCAGTATGTTGTTACTCTATTTACACTACCGACGTACACGGTGTTTCATAAAAAGGCTGAAGTGGAGGAGAGGATGAAAAATATGGTATATGGGCCTCAAGAGGGGATTTATTTGAGATCTTCAATGGGGAAGGTTGTTAGTAGAAAGCCTCCAGCATCAGAAATTTCTTAGTTTTGACTGACGGGGAGTAGGCCTCAGCTGTTCTAGTTTCGATCTCTCGGTCCTTGCCCATTCTCTACGAGCCTAATATGGAGGATCATTATCTATGGATGACATGGTCTTTTTAGTAATTAGTCCCCAGAATGAATGTATAACACAGGTGGTGGGAATTTTCGTTTCCAACCTTAGCAGCACCATTTACCGGCCAGTCCTTTTTAGCAGCATCAGTAGGAGTAGTGAGCTCCTGCTCCATCAAGGGAGGATGGTTTTAGAGGACAACCACATGAGGGAACTCTTTAGGGACATCTAATAGGGTGTGGTTGTGGAGGCAGCCAATATCCAAGTGATAGAGGATCTAGGAATGGTAAGTTTCATTCCATAGGGGTAGCAGTTCTAGTAGGGCCAGAGGTGTTTCGAGGTATGATCAGTTTTTTTAGTACTCATGCATATGCCTTGTTTGATTCTGGAGATTCACACTCCTTTGCTTAATCTAGTATAACACATTAATTTTTCTTATATGTATAGATACTTCCCATTCCCCTAGTGCTAGTCATGATATTTTGGGGTTAGTCCATCCTATTTGATGTTTTTGAGGATATAGACTAATTTTGGAACTGCATCAGTCTAGTGGGGATCCCTTTTTGCTGCAAATGGAGTCATACAGTGTCATTTTGTGCATCAATTGGTTTTTTCAAATGAACACTATTAATGTCTACTTCCAAATAAGGGTCGTTTTCTCTGATAGGGGTGTCCAGTGTGTAACATTCATTGGTAAGTGGGGTTTCCAAGAAGGCATCCGAAGTTTGTAGCCCCTTCTTTCCTTATTATTTGAGCTGTCAGTGGAATCGACAGACATAGATATGGTGGATGTTCTAGGTATAGTTAGTGTGTTATTGTACGTCATCCCTATGTAATTTATGACTCTACCCCCTTGATTTTATGTTCAGTTTATGAAAAGACATACAACATGGTGCCCATTTGATTTCGATGGATCCCAATCGGGTAGTGCCTTATGAGTAGTGGGAGTTTTGGATTCAGGTTGATAACCTAATAAACTAGGGTTTTATCTGACCAACTACATCACCATGGTTTTCTCTATTATTATTGTGAAAAATGGAGATGATGGTCTTAGGTTTTGGATATACTATGGAAGATTGAATCAGGTGATGTTCATGAACTATTACCCCCTCCAAATGATCGATGACCTTTTTGACCAGTTAAAGGGGATGGTTGGGTTCTCTAAGATCGACCCAAATTCATGATATCACCAGATGATGGTGAAGTAGGGTGACATCTTCAAGACTTTGTTCAGGTGACGATATGGGCACATTGAGTTCTTCATCATGATGTTTGGCATTACGAAGACAAAAGATGTGTCCATGGTCCTCATGAACTCAATTTTCTATGAGTATTTGGATCGGTTAGTAGTCGTGTTTATTGATGACCATCTAATCTACTCATGATAAGAGGAGGGTCCTGTTGAGCATATGAAGATGTTTTGGGAGGTCCTTTGACACCAATATTTCTATAGTAATATGTCCAAGTGAATGTTCTTGAACATGAGACGATCACTTCCTTGGAAACATGGTGTCGTAGTCAGGGATAGTGGTGGACCCATTGATGGTTGAAGCAGTTTTTTCATAGTTGTACCCAAGAATATGGAAGAGGTTCATAGTTTCATAGGACTATTAGGATACTACTGGAGGTTTATTCCTAACATCTTTCGAGTTACACTACCTTTGAAAGCCTTGCATTAAAATATCAGGCTATTGTTTGCAGTGAGAGGTGCCAAGTAGCTTTTGGTTATCTGAAAGTGAAGTTGGTCAGTTCCCCAGTGCTGAGGCCACTAGAGGAAGGGGTAATGTTTGAAGTATTCTATGATGCTTCCTGTATAATGTTGAGTGTGTGTTGATGCAGTATCCGAGAGTTGCCTCATATTATCCTTGGTTTTTATGTCTTCATGAACATAACCATGACACCCACAACCTATTGCATACACCAGTGGTGTTCTTCCTAAAGTTGTGGTGGAATTATCTCATCATGGAATGCTTTGTGGTCTTCACAGATCACAAGGGCTTGAGGCATGTGTTCTCCCAGTTAATCTTGAACTTGCAAGAGAGGAGTAGGATAGAGTTTCTTCATGACTATGATGTTAAGATCTCCGTCACCTCACAAAATTTGAACTTGGTGGGCAATGAATTGATTATGAAGTCACTAAAGGATGTGGATATGGAGTAAGTAGATGCTTGGAAGGAAATGGAAGAGTTTTCTACTTCACTTCTAGGAATGGGAGTGTAGAATGGTAGGGTCTCTCGATTTCATATGATAGTTCAATCTTCCATTGTATGGAAGGTGGATGAGTCTTATTTGGAAGACATAGAGGCTAAGGATATGCGTGATTGTGTTGAATTGGTCAATGCTCTTGATGGATGGTCGTTGGATGGTTAGAATTAGATGATTTTCCCTGGGATGTTTTTCCCCAGAGATTATGTGTGAGGTATTTCTCTATGAGTTCCACAAATCATCCCTGGTGATACACCCAGGAGTCTCCAAGATGTATTGTGGCTTGAGAGGTTAGTTATGGTGTCCCAGAATGAAACAAACAGTGGCTGATTTTGTGGCAAAGTGAATCATTTGTCAGCAATGGAAGGTTAAACATCATGTTCCCAACGGTCTGTAGTAACACATATAGGTTCCTGAGTGTATGTAAGATGTCATCTAGATGGATTTCATCATGGTACTACCCATGGATGAGGGTGGTTATGATGCCATATGGGTTTTGGTGGACGAGTTGAAGAAATAATCTCACTGCGTAGTGAATAAGGAGTCGAGCATAGTGGATTCCTTAGAAATAAAGTACGTCCGTGAAGTTGTGTGGCGGGACAGAGTTCTAAGAGACATCATTTTGGATTGGGATACACACATTATGTCATTCATATGGAAAGGATAATAACTGGCTTTTGGAACCCATCTAGGCCTTATCACTACATTCCACCCACATATGGATGGGAAGATAGAGAGGACTATCCATACATTGGAGGATATGTTGTGAGCCTATGTTATGGACATTGTAGGGTCATGGGAATGACACTTTCCTATGGTAGAGTTTTCCTAAAAAAATAGTTATCACTCTACCATGGACATGGAACCATTTGACACCTTGTACGAAAGATAGTGTCATTCACATATGTTCAATACAAGGGTGGGGGATGAAGGTGTTCTTGGCCTAGAGGTGGTACAAATCATGATAGAGAAGGTTCAGATTTTACGTGAGAGGATAATGGAAAATCATGACCGACCAAATTCATATGTCGTTAGTAGGAGGAGACAAATTGTGTTTGAGTTTGGGGGCCATGTGTTCTTGAAGGTCTCCGCTCGGAATCGAAAATGGATGTCTGGTAGTAGGAGTAAGCTTTCTCCCAGGTTCATCATACCCTTCAAGGTGTTGGGATGAGTCGACGATGTGGAATATCCACTTCAGTTGCCACCACTGCAGGAGAGGATCCAAAACTTCTTTCATGTGTCTCAACTCTATTGGTATCTAAACAATGACTCCCAATTCCTTGATCGGGAAGAGTTGGATATTGAGGATGATTCAAATTTCGTTGAACAACCAGTAAAAATCAATGATCGTAAGTAGAACGTGATTCATTGGTAGAAAATTCCCTTTGTTCGCAAGTTATAGTGGCATGGTGTTATCGAGGAGTGTATCTAGGAATGGGATGCATAGATGTGTTCCACGTACCCATAGCTATTTTATGTTATGATCTTGTGTTTGATTTTTCTTTTTTGTGATGTAATACTTGACCTTGTTTCATATAAAATGGGATTTTTCGCGTTTTTTCTGAATGTGTGTGAAAAGTCCTAAATTTGGGGAAGGGAGGAACAAATCCCTAATCAAGACACATTAAGGGAAATGCAATTAAACCTGTTTGGTAAATCAAGTGCTTCCAAAAGAGGATAGTATCTTAACATTGGAAAAGGGACACCCTTATCCATAAGTTTGGGCAGTGTGACCTTTATATGTTTGTGTGCTTTCTTGGGTGAGAAGAGAGGTAGTGGTTTTGCAGTTTTTCATGATATATATGTGAGAGAGATGCTCTTAGATATCACGGTTCATTATGGATTTTGAAAAAATCATCGGTGGTTTGTCCTAGAGAGGTATATTATGAGGTGGTTGTTTGGAAACCTCTCTTTTCTTCTAGTTTACTCTTGAATTCTCTAAGGTGAGAATAATTTGAGAGGTAACTGATACAATGGATCAGACCATCCTAGTCCATTACATAATCAAATTAGGGTGATTGGGGAATCCTGGGGACCATCAGTGGCTCATTAAGGATTTTACCAAATTTTTGGTCAAAATAATGGTGGCACCACAGGGCCGTTAGTGGAACCCATCAGTATCGGTGCAAGGGCAATGGTGACTCACCATACAATGAGTAATTTTTAGTTCCTCAAGGTTGTTCCAATTTCCCTCTAACAATTTATATTTTGATGTAAAATTGTATTAATACCCCTTTCAATGTTATTTATGTCTTCATCATCCTTGGAGTTTTATTTTCTTACAAGTCGAGTCATCCCCAGTTCTTGGCGCAAGTAGAAATCTTTGATCCTTCATCATCTATGTATGGGTTATTTATTAATCTCTCTTTACTGTGCATCATGTGGGGTGGGTATGATGATGATTTATCATGACGTAGATGAAACCATCTTTAACGAAGATAATAAACATACTTTTAAATAATGAAGGGGTGGTAAAGTTGATTATTTTCCCATGTTATACCATTTTAGTTTGTGAATTGTATGGCCTCTTGTCCAATGAAAATAATTGTCATTAGTGGTCCTTTCATGTGCCCTAATGAATCTCCGTTTTCTAGGAAATCTTACGATCAAATGATTGTAACATAGAAATAGATTAATCATGTAATCTTGGTTGATTAAAAGGGTGATGGATGAATATTAACCCTTCTGTGATCACCTCTTTTAACTAAACAGAAAGAAAGAACTAAATGAATAGTGTTGGATATATCTGAAAACTTCTATTATTGGTTCTATTGGTATCCACGGTTGTTTTGTTCGAATATCTCTGGGGTGACATTGATGGGGAATGAACCCATTATTTGAGAAGTTGTTGGTTGGAAAATCTAATTTCATGTGGTGAAATTATGTTAGGGCTTGGTTTGGTTTCAGTACTTTAAGGGATCTCATAGATTCCTTTCAATGTTGTTACATTACTAGAGAATTGGGTGTGAATGCTTAAATTCATGCTTGTCTATTTTTCTTTAGTTGTTATTTTGGATTATTGATATTCATGTCAGATTCCCACTAGTGAAGGAATGTTTAAACAAAATTAGTTGAACATGATAACAATAATGGCTATAATGTGGGTTTTGTTTCTAGAAATGGGTTGTGTTATGGTTGTTGTTGTTGTCTACTTGTGCATGTAGGGAAACTTGCATGAGTGGTTTTGTACGGGATGTTTTATATTTCAACACCCTTAGGTTGGGAAGAGTTCTTGTTTATCTATATGTATTATTTTTAGTTCTTGTGTTTCTTATACTTGCCCCAACCATGTTGATCAAATCGTATCGAACACCCCAGTTTCATGGGCGAGGGTGTTTTCCCAACATTCCTATGAGTGGATGGTTATTACCTCCTTTCTTATCCCTTTCTCAGGTATCCCAATACTATTTGGGTGGGCATTGATAGCCTATGGTTCATTATGGCCCTAGTCTCTTCGGGAAGATGGTGTTGTGGTGGTAGGATCAGGTGTGTGTGGGACATTTTATTTTCTAATGTGTCTTTGGGAAGAGGCTTAGTTTTCTTCAAGCATGCCAGTGGGTTTTTGTCCCATTATCTTCGGGCCTGGTAGTGGTTGTTCTGGATGAGGTTTATTCAGGTGTTGTGGTTCTGTGGACTGTGTGTCTATAGGAATGGTTATGTGTTGTTATGGGGGGCCATGTGTCTATGAGTGGGATGTGGGGTTATGATAGCCCATAAGGATGGTGTTGGAGCAGCAGTGGGACTACAAAAGAACATGTGGGGGAGGTATAATGTGTAGAATGTCCTAAATAACATGTGGGAAAGCTATGTGGAGCACCAAATATCTATATATTATTACTATTAGTATACATTAATTAGATTATTTGGGGGAGTGTGCCTTGGTAATGTCGGGTTGATAGTTTTATTGTTGACTGTTTTGGAAAACTCTACTTTCTCGCAGGGAAATTAAATTTCTCCCCACAAGTGCATGCGATCTTTTGGTTTCCCTAATAAGTATACTTGTATACTAAATGTAAAAATATAAAACTACTTTCAGGATTATATGAGGACTTTGAGGATCGTTTTGGACAAAACTAGCATGGATGTTTGGATAATTGTCGTTGATTTTTTATTTTATTTTGGTATATCCTTTCAGTGTTTTCTTTTACATTATATTAGTTGTTTGGAACATGCATATGTGAATGGATTTTTGGCATTACGATTACTCTAAAATTATAGAGTTGTTTGTTTATTACCAAATTATCACCCGATCTTTTTCTATAAAACGGGTAATGCCTTCCATATTATGTATGATTCTATACCCTTGGTGTTAGTCGCTAATCAAAGGCCTATTGAAGGTGAGACCAGGGTGTCATTATCTCTCCTTAAACAGGAATAATGAAGGGTCTTGCAGTTTTCTGTCCCATCCCTCATCTTGGAGAATGCACGATGTGACAAATTATTTTAGGTTTAATTTTGGGTATTTTCATGTGAAGTTTCAATTTTTCATGAATAGTGAAATATTTGATATTTTAATTGAAAATTTATCCTATTTAATTTATTTTTATAGTAAAATTATATTTTAAATTATTATTAGAGTCACATAATATCATTTATAATTGAATTAATTCAATTGAGATAATTTTAATAAATTTAACTATGAAATTTTATATCAAAACTTTACAAATTGTGAAATTTTTTACATTTAAAGCTCACATTGTTATCCCATCTACAAGATTATTTTTAAATTAATTTTTTTCCAATTTTATATTTTGTATTTGGAAAATTGGATTCCACATATTCAATTATCAAAATTTATAATTTCTAATAATATCAATATTGTTTTTGATGAAAAATAATAGTGATTTTAATTAAAAATAATTACAATGATTAAGAGGGAAATTAGTTTAAAAAAGTTAGAACCATTAATCTAAATATTCAAAATGAACTAGTAACATTTCCAAAAGACCTTTTGTTTTCATATATAGACCATATGATAAATTTTATCGAATTTGGGCCCATACTAGATACTATTTTCATAGGAAAAATGTGGTTGGAATTCCATATTAAAAAATTGAGAAGAATGAAAATCCCCTCAACTATAAAAAGAAACTCAACCATTCCCACTTATTCACAACTCTCAATCTCATTGTCATGCCCAAAATATGCTAAAAAAAAGATACCAAAATAACTAATCTCTTCTTAGTTTCCACTTTTTTCAGATAAATCCAACTGATGATGTCCTTTGTTATAAACCAAAATGAGTTACCCAAAAAATATTTAACATTCATCAACAATTAATTTAGTTCTATTAAATTATACATTAAATAATTTATTATTATTTAATAATTATATAATAACCTAATTATAATCGATATACTTATTTGTTTCAATATTAAAGATTCAACCTAGATTAACACAGACTTCCATCAAATTCATAATAAATATTCTGTTCATGTATGACGAACTACCACCCATCGAAACAATGTCATTCTTTACTCAATTACATTATCTCGTGGTTGGTTATTATGATGTAAAAACTATTTATATACTACATATATGTTATTTATAGTGTATTTATGATTATATAATTTTTATGTAACACATATCTTCATGCTTTCTATTTTACATGAATATGATAACATTGTTAGTAGATTTGTGGACTACCACATCCTCAAATTGATCTAATTTGTTCACGCTATACATGGAATTTATAAAGGATGGTTTTAATAATAATATGTAATATATAAGACTAAAATATTATTATTCAATTATAATATACATATATATATGTTTACTTTTCATCTTATAAAATTAACATAGAGAATAATGTAGCATTCAAATGTTTGTACGACCTAACATCTCCGTGAACAGTGCATTTCATTTCCAATCTCCATTTTATTAGATTATTATAAATATATATATATATACAAGTTATATATAATTTAAATCATGGTTAGAATTTTTTATATGACTAAATTATGATCTACTTAATAAAAACATTATTTGAAATGTTAAAACATACTCAACAAACTAGGCAAATAAAACCATAAATAGTGAAAAATATTGAAAGATTATTATAAAATGGGTAATATGATATTATAAAAGTTAACATATGATATTATAAAAGTGATTATTTTCCTATCATAATTTAGTTACATTTTTAAGACCCTATACAGTGTCATAAATAACAATCACCAAAGAATAAATTCAATGTAGGGGATTCTTACTTCACTTTTCTTTTCATGAGGCAAATATCATTTTCATGATATAATTCATTTGTGTGGTGTATATAATACCACTATTATATTTTATAAAACTAATACATTCAAATTAATTGTATTTATATTTTCAATTGAAATTAGTTCATTCATGGGGAGTAAAATTATAATGTTTCCAAGTAGTATGGGTCTTCTTCTTAATATCCATTCTTTGTGACATACTTTATTTTTCTACCGAAAAATTATTATACATAGTGTAAAAAAATTCCAAATTTACATATAATAGAACTATTAATTAATAATTAATGATATTTTTTGTTTCAATTTGAAATATTTCATCTATTTGGATTTGAATTAAACGTTACCAAGTGGGAAATAATTTCATAAACCAATTGTTTTCATTGAGTTATATTACAACCCAATTGTTTTTAATATTCTGAGATTATTTCTATAATGACATTTTACTATAGATTATTACATTTCCACTTGTTTTATTTTTATTTACATTTGACACATTTTATATTTATTTATTTGTTATCCCATCAACATTATATTCTTTTCAATGGTTTAGATCACCATCTCATTTTTTAGGATTGTTTACACATGTTTTTCCTTTAGAAAGAATTAAATTTTAATTATTTAACAAACCCTTTCATTTTATTATCCTCTAGTTATTTATGACCATTTTCATGTAAAGTACCATTTTTCTACAATTTATTACTCTTTAGAAATTATTTTTCAGAAATCCCGACATCAATCTATCTTTAGTCAGGGATCCTGTTTTCTTATAAAAACAATTTTTTATAAAAAAAGATTACAAATTTTTTTAAAAAAATTAAAATTATACAAATAAATAATCGCAACAATATATTTTTTTTGTTTACAAAGATGATTTTTAATGAAAATATGTTTCAAAAGGATTTTCAATACAAAAGGATATTTTTATCATAAATGTTTTTAAACATATTATTTAATTTCTTGAATAATAGGACACTATATCCTTACAAAATTTTAAATATTTTTTATTATTTCCACCATTACTCTTCTCCTAGAGTGTTAATAATAGATTTGGTCTAGGATAGTGTTAAAATTCATTTCCATGATTCATTTGTTAGTCCCTTAGAAATATTTAATTTTTTATAATCATTAAAAATTGAGTTTCCACTAACTATACGTATCATTTATCATGTAAATGATTATTTCCTAGACTATATACCATTTTTAAAAATGGTGTTTACTAGTTTGTTTTTTTATTAATTAGGGATATATTGATAAATATGCATTTTTTAATACGTTTATTTAATAAGACACATTATATTGGAATTGAATTGATTGATTGATACCTGTATAATTATTTGGAATGGTAAGATAAGGTTGGGACCTAGTTATATATAACCCCTCAATACATTTGTAGTCTCAAGGTAGGAATCAGTTGTTTATCCTATGTTATTGGGTTATTCACCAAGTATGACATAAACCTTCTTGTGAATGGTCTTAATGGTATAGGTACCATGTACATATGAAATAAGGAATCTTATAATTATGCATTTCCTTCATTATATTTATTTTTTATTATCCAAAATATTTTTTCTTCACCCTTGTATATAAAAGAATTTAATTCGTAGTTAATTGATTAAATGGAATGCTCTTTAGTTATGTTCCATTCCATTTTGATTATTTTGTATCTATTTATTTTATTTTCAATTGTTTTCAATTATCACCATTCAATTTTGTTTATCTATTCATCATATTGATCACCTAGAATGTGTTTTCTGTTGTTTAACTTTCAATAAAGATTATTCATATTGACTAATAATTTCATATTTCTTACACACACAAAATGTGCATTTGAGATCACCCTTATTTTGTTTCATTTCCATAGTAATCCTATATGATTACTAAGAATGTTACTCTATGATATTTTAGATGGAATAAAGGTATTATTTTAAAAATATATTTTAATGTGCATAATCAATTGTAATAAAATACTCATGTATTTTTCTAGTTTACCTTGACTACAATTTTATTTTATCATTTGGGAAACAATTTACATGTATCTTATGAAAATGTAATGGTAGTAGACATCACCTATATTACTTCTGGGATAGTTTCCCTAGAGTCAGTATCTGATAATGTTAGTAGAAACCATGGAAACAAGACTTAGAAAATATCGATGAGGGAGTACACCCCTATGATACACATTGAGGATACGTATATATGAAAATCAATGAATTTTGATAAGGTATAGATTATGTTGGTCTACCTAGAAAAAAATAAATTTCCGAACAATATATATTGATGTGATTTTTTCACAGGTGTACTTAAGGGTAGCAACATTGAAACGTTGTTTCCAGCCTAAAATGAGTCTAACATGGTACAAGAAAATTATCCTTAATGTGTACCTTTTTGTTGACAATCCTAGGGAATACTATTACTATAATTCACATTTTCATAACAAACCATTATATGGGATTCTAAGAGAAAACAACAATGAATGTCCAAGGATAATCCTAATATGTCATAGATTCAAAATAATGTATCATTCTTTAGAAGTTCAAAAAATAACTATATGGTTTTTCCAATATGATACTTAGTTTCCAAAATATGGTTTTCAGTTTTAATAAATTATATCTATAGAATAAACTCTATACTACAGAAGGACCTATGTGGAAATAAATGGTTTGAGTATTTATTTATTGGGGATGAATTGATATACTTAAAAAAAGTGGTTATTTGTTTACCAAATTTAAAAGATAGACATCGTATTTATATTTTTAATTATATAAATTTAGTTTAAGAAAATGAAAAAATGTATTCCAGGAGATAACCAATTAATTCTAGTAAGGTTGGTCGACTTGAACCTATGAATGAAATATTATAAGAATTTTTTTCTAGTACTATCATATATAAGGTCTTGGTAAATTCATCATTATTTTTAATTAAAATAGTTAATGAAAAAAATATTAATGATGACCATGTAGTGTTCATTTTCAGTTTTATAAATTAATTTCATTAACATATTTGTTTTTTAAAATATATAGTGACAAATATAATGAATTAGTTTATGGGTATTGCAGTCTATTAAAAGAAAAATATAATGCATTTTACAGTGAAATTAAATTTTGGATATTAATTTCTAGGTGTAAGGGTTGAAATATAATTTTCCCAAACAATAGCCAAATAATTGAAATTTTCATATGAAATTTAAACGTACCAATATTGTATATTTCCTTATATTCTTACGCAATAAAATAGTTTCTCAATATTTGGAAATGAGAAAAAAATTGAATTGTTAATTTGTTAATTTTTTTTTCTACCGATGATCTTATAAATCGTCGCAGATATATTAATTTGAAATCCCCATCATTTCACTGATCATTAATTTGATTTTGATTAATAACCTCAATAACTTCTTATGAATATTTATGCTTTTACTCCAAGTACATATTTTCAATTTCCACAAATGTTCTCCAAAAAATAAACCAAGATATATGTTAGCCAATATGACCTTTTTTACTTACCATTCACACATTTATATAGGATGTTATAAAACCCCTTCCCAATATGTGGTATTTAAACATAAAAAATATAAAAAATGCATTCCCAAGGTATATTTTCAATTTCATGGATGTAATTTAATTTTTTGTGGGGAGAATGTAACAACCCAAAATTATGAAATAAGAAAAATTTATTAGATATCATGTAATACCTGATGAACTAGGTGTGTAAGCTAATTTATTTTCAAATTAATTGATAATATAATTAGTATTTTAAATAAAATTAATATATTCTATAGCTTATATCGCATGCAATAAGTTATTTTTTCGATGGATTTCACTACACACACCAATATGTTCTATCAAAAAATGATATATTATTAATAAATTATAATTTAAATTTATACTATATACTCTAGTTATAAAATTAGATGTTTTATATATTATTAAATACGTTATGAAAATGTATTTTTTATATTAATATATGATAATTTTATTGGTAACCAATTAATATGAAATGAAAATATAAACCAATTTACTTTGAATGATATATTTTTATTTATTTTATCCTTATGGTGTTTACTAATAAAAATTAAATTAATTTAACTTAGTTATTTAAAAAATGGATTTTTTAAATTTTATAAAATCAAAAAAATCATACAATTTATTTGATCTAAATAATTTAAGAAAACCCAGATTTTACTCATAAAACCAAAAATTTCATAAAGATGCATTCTCTTTTATTTAATGGAAAACATATTTTGAATGATATTTTTAGTAATCATTTATATTTCATCGATAAAAATAAACTTATTTTTTCAAATCGTAACATAAAAATTAGCTTTTGTTTAAGTTTATATATTTTACTATGATGTTTTATTTTTTAATAAATTGAGGAAAATATTGAATTTTAATTGATAAATTATTTTTTATAGATAAGTATTATTTAAAATTGGTATTATTGTCAATTTACATGAAATATACACAAGATAATACAATTTAGGTCATTCTAGTCAATTTCTCATTTAAAAATAATATAAAACTGTATCATACATTTGAACATTTATTCATTAAAAACGGTTATTCTCATCCCATCTCGAGGATTAATTACAAATTAATATCATTCACATCTGTGATTTGAATATTAAAAAATAAATTCCATATTTTTAATCATATTAATTTTTAATTTCAATAATGATCAAACACGTTTTCTATCAAAATTACATGTAAAATGAATTAAAATTAATTATCATGATTAAAAGAAAAATTAAGTTGTAATTCGACTAAACCTTAAAATTAAGAGAATAAATGGACTAGAAACATGTCCAAAATCCACCTGATGTTAATATTTAGACTCTTTTCTCCCTTGGATAATATTTGGACTACTATTGGAACCACTTTTCTAGGAATAAAATTTTTAAATTACCTTTTTCAAAAATTTAATGAATGTCACTCCTCCTCCACTGTAAAATTGAACTCACCTGTCCAACTTATTCACACCTCTCATGCCCACGAGCATGTTGAAAATATTCACATTTATTCAATGAACTTCTATACACTATTCTTAGAAGCCATTATTGGGGTATAATTCCAACCAATTATTTCTTCGTATATAAACCTAAATGAGTTACCTAAATAAGTGGTAACATTCTTCGATGATCATATTAATTCTATTTATTTATTAATTAATTAACTAATATTCATCCATGGTAATATAACCAAATAATTATTCAAAATGTACTAAAATTTTAATTTTATAAGGTTTGGACCTACAAATAAAAAAAATTACGTAAAATAGGTAATGAACATATGGATCATGTACGGTGATCTAAAGCATTGCGAAATGATGTTGCTTTTTTCCATAACCACCTCTCATGATTTGGAATTATGATTGATAATATATTTATATATGATATTTATGATATTTATAATATCATTATTCTTCATTTATTTTTATATAACACATACTTTTATGCTTTCCATTTTTTTGTAAATATGATAACACTGTTTGTGGACGTGTTCACTACCACCTACTCCAAGCGAAGTGATTCATACACACTATATAAGGAATGTATAAAATATGTTTTTAATAAACATGTGTAATATATATTAAGTAAATATGATAATTTCTGTATTATATACATATATTTCATTTAATTTTAATTCATTTAAATATGATAAATAAATGAAAGTATGGTTCATGGATATGTACGACACACCATCTCCATGAATGGTGAATTTCATTTATAATATCCAAATATTTAGTATAATTATAAAAAAATATATAATAAATAAAATATTATATTTAAATCATGCTCTACATTAATTATTTTATGAAATAATTATAAAAATTTTCTGAACTACAAGTAACAATATAAAACATACTCGACAAACTAGGCAATTAACAACTGAAATAGTAAAAGTTATAAAATATTATTAAAAAAAGTAATTATATATTATTATAAAATAATATACGATATTTTAATTATTATTATGGTTATATTAAATGTTATAGAAATTTTCAAAACCTTATATATTAGGTTAATAAATTTTCACACAAAATGAAATCTGATGTAAGGGATTCTTGTCAGGATTATTTTCCCCTCGGGCATACCCTATTTTCACCACTTAATTCATTCGTGTGGTGTAAATGATACAACTATTTTATTTTATTTCATGGTTAAATTTTTATTCATATATTTTAGTATTTCATTTCAAATCATTTCTTTCATTGGGGTTATAATTCAAAAGTTTCCATGTAATAAGGAACTACGTCTCACTTTCTATTCTTTGCGATGCACATTATTATCATGCACCAAAATTCTTAATTATGGTGTACATACTACCAACTTGAAATATGATATAGTGACTGAATAATTTTTCATCATATTTTTGGATTTAATTAAATTAATTTAATATTTGTGGATTTTAATTAACCATTACTATGTGAATAGTAATTTCCTAACCAAATTTCATTATTTGGGATATATTACATTCATCTTTTTGTTTATATTCTAAGATTATGTTTGTAATGAATTTTTACTATATATTATTTTATTTACGCTTTTTATGGTGATTTACATTTGACACACAAAATATATTTATTTATTGATTCTCATATAAACAAAATTTTCATTTGAAGGGTTTATTTAAAAGTATCAGTGTGTTCGAGATTTTTTACACTTGATTTTCCATTAGATGAAATTATTTAGTCACTACTGAATTAATAATTCTATTTTGTTCACATAAAGTTGTTAATTCCATTTACACTCTATTGATATCAAAATTGTATTGTGTTTTTTAAAACCCTAATTCATTTCCCTTTTTAGTTGGAGTCACATTTTTATTATAAAATCATTATTTTATAAAAATGTTTTTAACAACTTCAAAATAATTTTCAAAATAAATTTTTAACCTTCCCAAAAAGTTTTTTGTAGTTAAAATTTATTTTCAGAGATATTCTTTTCAAAACAAAAGGATGTTTTCATTAAAAAAATTTATAATTATCTTTTTCTATTACATCAATGAAAATAACCCTTTTTCATTTTTCCACATGGGATATTTTCTATTTATACCATTTATTTCTTCCTCTAGATGGTTTAGGATTATTTGGGAATGGATATTATTTAGATTTACATCCATGACTACTTTGTTAGTCCCTTTGAAATATTAAATTTTCTATGATCTTTCAACATTGAATTTCCTCCAAATTTTTATATCATTAATCCTAGATATCATTATTTCCTAAATGATATACCATTTTAAAATATCATTTTTTCATGATTGTGTTCTGATTAACTAGGGAAATATTTATAAATATACATCTTTTACTCAATTTGGCAATTTGATAAGACGTAGTGATCACCAGTTAAATTGATTATTCGGTATATTAGTAATTATTTAGTCAAATATGGCATAGGTGGGGCCCGGTTATAGATAGGATT
The DNA here is from genome assembly GCA_963277665.1 of Viscum album. Lineage (NCBI taxonomy): Eukaryota > Viridiplantae > Streptophyta > Magnoliopsida > Santalales > Viscaceae > Viscum > Viscum album. The sequence continues at coordinate 473,782,287 of OY728147.1, read as the reverse complement.
TCAATGGATTAGAAATCTCATGTGAGGAATCACTTGGCTAGCCTAAGCTAATCAAAATTTTAATCAATCTTTTATAAACTGTCTTATGAAAGGTATTCTTTGTAAAGTTACCATGTACCTATGAAACATGGAGTCAAATAATTAACAATTTCTTTAATTTATATTATGTTATTATTATCCATGAAATTTATGAATTTTCATTATCTATGTACACATTTATTTCCCTGTTCATTGATTAAATGGAATGTGATTTAGTTATTTTCCAATCCATATTTATTATTCCCTATTATGTAATTTGAATAGAATGTTTTTTTCAGATATTACATTTCCATATTTTTTATCCATTCAATTTATTGATTACATATATGTTGTGTTCACTTATTTAAATTTCCATATTTATTATTCTAATTGATTCATTTTTAAGTATACATTACGTTTCCAAAAATATCATTTGAGATCACACCTATTTTGTTTTCATTCCCTAGGAATTTAAAATTTTTACTAAGTAATATCATGTAGGATAAACTATATATAATAATTTATTGTTGAAAAAATTTTATGTTCTAATTGTTGTATTCAATCGTAATACAAGAATATTGTTTTTTCCATGATTACCAAGACTACTAATCTATTAGGGCTTTTGGTATGTGATTTAAATGTATCCTATTCTAATGTAATGTTAGTAGAAACCAGCCCTTGGTTTTCTAGGGTCAGGTCACTACACTATGTCTTATAGTATTTTGTCAATACACATGCTGATTCATCTATCAGAGATTAAAATTAACTAATTCATGTTATTTTTAGTCATCCTGAGAACTATAGATAAGTTACAGGGTTTGGTTTTGGAGTCTCAAAAAAATGATTTATGAATGTACTAACATGGAACCATAATGGCTAGTTAGACAAAGTGTTACAACTAAATATGTTTTATTGATATAATGTTTCGTTTGAATAAAACATGGTTTCCTAAAATAAAAACATGATATAAATGCAATAGTATTTTCTTATAAACCGTCCAATATAACCATATCTGAAATGAATAATTTTCAATTTTAGTTTTTCCAATCATATGTTCAATATACCAGAGATACTCATTTTTTAATAATATTTTGAATATAAATTAAATAAATAATTGTTTTATATTATTTCATTTTGAAATATTTAAGTGTTAAATTTTGGGGACATATATCTATACACACCAATGCACCTAATCATTACTAAATGGGTAGTATAAATTATTTAAGGTCATTATATTCATAATTAACCATTATCCATAGTAGATATGAATGTATGTAATCAATAATTTCAAAAGCAACAACATGAGATACATTTTCTTAATATTATTTTCAATAATAAGACAACTATAGAGGATATTAGAGTATTTTTGGAATAATCAATTAATCTTATCAATATACATGATATGAAATGGTTATAAAATTTTTATATTATAATAAAAAAAAATATATATAATGATAAATAATTAAATTTCAAATTGTTATATGAATTGACAACATTGAAAACAAATAATTTTCTAAAGAGTGATAATGGAATCATTAGTTTCATTATTAATTAATAAATTATACCCTAATTTGGATCCCCCATTTACCTTGACATGACCTATTTCTTTACAGGTACATGAAAAATCATATTTTGAAGAAGAAAATACTTTTATACATGCTTTTACTGAATACATACTTGATTAATAGACTAATAAATAAATCATTATTCCTATATTATGTGAAATTTTGTAGAACAATTTGTTTGGAGTCTCCATCTACAATATATGTATATATATTATCTGTATTTAATAAATGATTTCTATTATCAATGCATTATTTATATTATAATTAAAATACTATGTTTTTTTATAGATGATTATATTATAATTATGCTTTTATTGGATGATTTGATCATATTTATACTTTTTAAAGTATGCATTATCATTCTAAAATTTAAAAAATTCAATGAAGAAAAAATTATTAAAAATTGAAAAATTATAAAACGGTTCATTAAGTAATATAAGTAGGTGATACTAAATTTATAATACCTAAGATGAAAGGGTAAGACTACATAAACCAATTAGTGTTATGGTACATTGTCTATATTAATATCTAGTAGTCAATATTGATATTATTTTTATAGGATCCACTAGATATTAATTATAATATATCCAAATAACTTTGTGACATATTTTTTGGAACCAATGATTGGAAATCTAAAAAATCAGTCACATATTGTATTCATTTTAAAAAGTATAACATTATATTTCCAAAATTTTATCAATTTAAATATCATTTTTGATGACATGCATTGTACTTCATGATTTTTTTATGTTAAATGATAGTATATCAACCGTTAAATGATCTATGGAAAATGAACTCAAATTATAATCTAATCGAAACTAATAGATGTAAAAACAATGTGTTATATATAATAATAATCAAGTATTTTAAAAACATTCATAATAAAATTAATTTAATATTCAGTGCTCTAATACTTTTAATAAAATGTTTTCAATATGCTTACAACATTTTTAAATTTATGAAATATGTTTGGGCCCTTATAATCACTAAAGTAAAATTCAAATTATCTGTTATATATGTCTATACTTTTTAATTTTTAAAATTTTAGTTCAAATAAATTTTAAGGAGTAAATTAATTAAATTTTTTATTATTATTTTGAAATTTATTTTATTTCATGTACATATGGTGACATATATTTATTTATAAATGAATGTGAAAAATCATAAACAAAAAAGAAAATTTTTGAATATCATGTTCTTTTATAATTTTATTATTTTAAAATAAAAGTTAATTTCAGTTAAGAACTGTGACTAGGAAACTAATGTCAGTAATTATTATTGCTAAATTTGGGTAAATACCCAAGTCATTGGTCCCATGTATTGAAATAATATGTTTTATTACCCATTAGTTTTTGTTTTAAATGGTAAATTTTTTATAATATACCTATTAAATATAAAATTTAAAGGATAAATATTTTTTTCAAGTAATGATTATGACACATTATATTTATCATTGGTAAGGGTAAAATATATTTTATTTTATAATATTTAAACGTAAAACACAATAATAAAATAATAAAAATTATAATATAAACCTAAAATGGAATGTACGGTTTATATCATACATTAAATTATTCACGGGATTCTCTTAATATATCCACATATATGTATAGTCACTTAAACAATGTTGGGATAATTTTTTTTCCAAGTGATTCTAGTAACACATGAAAGATAAAGAATTAATGAATGAAATAAAAAAATATATAACCTCGTATATAAGGGATTTTTTTAACTCTCATAGGAGTGTAATATAATGATATTTTCTAATAATTAGGTAGCTATAAAACTCTAAGAACCACCTAAGGACACCCTACCCCATAATCAAGTATCTGGTGTTAGAAAAGATTTCATTATACAGTGGGATCAATAAAATACGAGATAAAAAAAGATAAAAATATTGATATTTCAAATAATTTAAATGAAATAAAATCTCATAATAATCACAATATCATAATTACTCTAGGTTTACTTTCTATGTGCACTATCACAATTATCAAATTATTTTATGATACTTTTAAGTATTTCAATATAGTCAATCCATATTAGACACTAACAATGAAATATCATAAATTATACTCATATTCATAACCTAGGAAATGGAAATCTAAGATGTATCACCTATAAATTATAATATAAGATGAATTCCTTCGATTTTTTGTGCAACACGCAACACCGATCATAAATTTCCCACTTAATATATTTCCTTATATTTTAACTCTTTGATAGCTTATGAAAAATGATAACATAAGTCTAAATGAATCAGAATATAGTATATCCTTATATCTAAGCCATTAAATTGATAGGTATTAATTTTAATAACTGAAATATTAAAATTATTCATTTGAGTTGATTAAAAATTTAATTAAATACATTTAAATGAAAAAAATAGTTTTCTAAAAAACATTATTTTTCCTAAATAATTGTTTCCTCATGATTTTCACACATAAGGGAATATTAATTTTTAACAATATACATTCTTCTAAAAATTAACTAAATTTCTTTAATCATCATATTAAAATTACATATGTGTTGATTTTTTTGAATTTAAAAAATTGATTTATTTTTTGATAAATAGTGAAGAATGATGATATTCAATGAAAATTAAAATTCTAATTAAATAATTCAAAATATTAAACTATAATTTATATATTTATAATGTAATATGGGTTAAAATATATTAAAATTTCACTATATTAGGACTTTTTAATCAACTTCATTTTTTATATTAAATATTTTTTTAGTGAAAATAATTTTCTCAATGAAAACCCCCTTTTTATTCACATCTACTGGTGTAATTTTAAAATTAATTATACCAATTTTATAAATTATCTTTGTAAAAATTGAATAATTTTGTTGCATAATAATATTTTAAAATATCTAGAAACCTAAACACTGTTTTTGGAAATTATGAATACAATGATAAATAAAATACCATTAACATAGTAGAGGTAGAAATTAGTTTACCATATGATTAGACTATGAATATTAGGTCCAAAAATGAGCTACCAACTTATCCAACCCCCATATGTTGTCCATATTTCAAACTTGTTACATATAATTTATTATAATGTCCCATTTTCTATAATTATTTCATTATAAATTTTTCATTGAAATTTTTTATTTTAAAAATAATCCATGTATGTTCCCTCACACACTTATAAAAGGTCACCCCCTATCCACCCCAATTGATATTTAAAATTCTATTTTACTAGTAAAACACATTGAAATATAACATCCTTATCTTTAAAAACCACATATATCTTTTGGTTATAGTATATGTCTATATTAGTAAAGATTTTAATGTAATCCAAAATATATTCCTTGAATAAAAGGTAATGTTTTTAAATGAGTGTGTTCATTTTACATCAATTTTCTGTATCCCTAAAATATAATTTATTTATGATAATATAATATCATATGTATATCCCATGTAGTGATAAATTATTATAGTATTTTAATAGCCTATATCCATCAAATCTTCTAACAAATGAGAAACAATATTGTTGATCGTCTGTAGGGCGGATTGTAGTCTCGCGAACTGATGTAATTAATTTTCCCTAATTACTATTCAATGATGGATATAATTATGTATTTGACACCTTTATACTATATTTATTACATTATTATATTATATTAAATATAATATCACACATATATTCTTGTAGTATATTATGATTAAAATATGATAACGTCGCTCTTGTGAATGGAGGACTACTACATAGTAATGCACTGTGATTCATTTTTCACATAGGCATTACATGTAATATATGAAAGATATATTTAATAGATATATTTGACATATATGATGTTATATTGAATCTTTATGACAAATATATCACACAATTTCTTTGTAATTTATCCTCTTAAAGAAATGATAACATCGTTCATGCGAACGTATGCCCTACCATCTCCATGTAGTGATGCAATTCATTATTCATGTCAAAATATCAGTAATTATGGAAAAAACATAAAATTAAAAAAATAATATTGATAAAATTAATATAATATTATTTATTATGTATATATAACATATGACCATGAACAAAAAAAATTATAACAAAATATGCATAAGAATACATAGAAATTAATATCTAGAACAATGAAAATAATGAATTATTAATAAGGAATAGGTGAAAATAAGTCATAATATGATTATATATTAAATTATAAATTTGAAAATGGTTATTTTATATATTAATAAAATTAATAAAACTATATAGAAGGTGGTAAATTATATTTAACCAATAGGAAACATGAGGTAAGGGGTTTTATCTCAATTACCCTTAATTGAATAATGTTGCAGTGTTACAAAAATAATTTCAATTATATGTTATATATAGATCCCATTTTCATGTTACATAATGAATAATTCACACATCATGGTATTTAATGTTTTAATTTTGATTATTTTATCCAAGGAATATTTAATTTGAGAATTACTAAGTAGTTATGAATTTAAAAACTAAATATCATTTCATATGGTTATATTACATTATCATTGTCTTTAATATTCATATATAATGTGTGTAACAACCTTTTAATGTCATATTTTTTAATAAAAATTTAATGTGTATCTAAATTTTAAACAAATAATTAATTTTTTGATTAATTCTCAGTCTAAAATTATGATATTTGAAATGATTTATTTCACAATGTCATTTTAATTTAGATCGTTTATGATTCAGTTCCCATATATACATATTATTAACTAATCCGATAATAAACCCTATAAATTTACATATCCATTAGTAATTTATGACTTTTTCATATAATACTTCCATTTTTCTTTTGTTTGGAACTTAATGTGATTGATAAAAAATAATGAAAATTTTCTTCATTTGTCTATTTGATTTAAAATATTTATTACTACGAATCTATGTTTGAGGAATATGTTTTTAGAAATTATTTCACATCATAAAAAATATATATTAATTTATATTTTACCTATGTTTTACTTTTTTAAGAAATTATTGTAATATATCTTATTTACACTTTCTGAATAAGGGTATTTTTACTCTTTCTACAATAGTTTGAAAGGAATGTTTTTACATTATATTTCTATTATTAAATTAGCATCCATCATGACCACTCATATTATTAAAACATACATTACATGATTAAATTGTTATTTTAATTATAAAATTTTTCCCTAATTTTATATAAAATTCTATTTTTGAAAAATATTTTTAAATACATTAGGATATTTATATCATGATTGTTTTTAATTTACTTTATATGGTATTTATATCAATCAAATAAAAACATTTAATTTTCTTATAATCCATTGTGTCTACGTTGTTTTGATAAAATACATATTCTTTGTAACGATGATTAACAACTATTTTGAGCAATTATTGACATTAAATTTCATGACACAAATTTGTAGTTATTAGCATTACCCTTAATTATTGTTATTCATATGATAATTTGATATCATGTTTCAATTATATATCAATATTATTTTTCATGGATATTATTATTTTATAAACAATATAATTATTTTATTCATAATTATATATTAAAAATAATATGATTTAATGGTGAATTTAATGTTAATATGTTTCCCTTAATAATTAAATTTACTATAAATGCATATTTTTCCTGAGTAAAATTGATCATTCGATATATGAGTTTGTGTGAGAGATGAAGATACATGTGGGGATCGATTATTGGTATAACCTTAATATATCAGTACTCTCATTAGATGAATCTATTAGTTAGACTCAGGTAAATGAGTTTCTCATTTATATATATCTATTAGTTTTAAGCTATCTTATGAATGTTATTTAGAGTAGTTGTTTCATGATATATGATATCATGATTTATAATCATTACAAATTTAATTTATTGATATCTAATTTTTAATTATTATACATGATATTATTGTAATGGTATAATCCTTAGAAGAATATCATTCTCTTTTAATTGATTAAATGGAATGTTTTTTAGTTAATTATAATTCCATATTTGTTATGAAGTATCCATTTATGATAGTCCTAATTTCAATAAAATAGAATTATTATTTAGTTATTTACATTTATATATTTATTATTCTAGGAAAAAAAAATTAAATTCCATGTGTGTTATGTAATTTAACATTTCATGATTATGTTTGTTGTTTCATGATACCTACCTTTATACTTAACCGTTATTAAGAATTTGAGCACACTCTTATTTTATTTCATTTCCCATGAATCAATGAACTATAATAAGAATTGTAAGAAAGGATATTCAATAGGGAATAATAATATTCTCAATGTTGTGGTTCTAATATTGAGGGAAACATAGAAAAAAGATCTTTATTTCATCTTTAAATGAATGATCGAACCCCCCCCCCCCCCATTTTTGGAAGGGGAAATTTTGAACATATTAATTGTGATCCTAAATCTATTTTAGAGAATCATAAATTAGGTGATTATTCCATCTTAAATCATCTCTTTCTTAATAAAGTTTCTCGTCCACTGAATGTAGTTTATATGGTGGAACATATCTCATCAATTTTGGTATTTTCCTCTTAAAAATTTGTATCACTGGGTTGAGGTTACTTCAACATGATCCTACCAACAAAAGATCTGAAATACCATCTCTAGGGTTTCAGATCAGTTGTGATCAATCAAGGTATTATGAAAATTCATGAATGCGAAAAAAAAATCAATTCATTTGATGTTAGTAATATTACAATTCAAATATGGATAGTGGTATATGGGTTTTATTGGATACATTGGGATCCTAAAAGTATATATTATATTTTAATATCAATAGATATTCCAATTAAAATTTTAAAGGGAACAGAAGATAAATGATTTTTCAACATCACCACGTTCTTGGTTGAAGTATAATTGTGTTCGGAATTAGTGGATAAGTAACTTCTCACATCTAATGACGATATTATTGATTCAATAATAATGTTTGTAAAATTCCCAAAATTTTGTAAGGAAATTAATGTTATTGGTCCTTAACCATATAACTATAGTCCATCCACAATTTATTTTTTCTACATTATGTGGGGTCAAGAAAAGAGAAATTATCTTAAGAAGAATAAAAAATCATCAGTTTAGAAGACTGATGTTTAAACACATAAACTTCCTAATAATAAGGATGTCCAAATTCCTGATCAGTGTGATGATATATTTTCTATGAATTCCCAATGTAATAAAGAGAGAACGTATCTCTCCCAGATTGTTCATCGAAGACAATGGATTCTGATAAGGTTGACATGCCCAGTGATCCACATAATTCTAATGATAATGCATAAGTGTGTAGGAATAAACCTTGTGCCGACTTATGATTTAATGAATCCAATGTGAGAAATGCACCTATTCATAGTAAGGGTAGAATTTGTGATAGTATGTAGCCACAAATGGATCCTCATTAATCAAGTATTGGAAATGATTTTCTTGTTGAAGAAGTAAATTAAAAATATATTAAGTATGCAGTTGATCAAAAACATTCACAAAAAACAATATCTACCAAAGGTAACTAAAATGGTTTTTAGCCATTTTATTACGAATCTCTAGTTCTTACAAAAGGTCACCAATTATGTTCAAGGAATCTGCATCTGGTGGAAATGAATATTCTCACTATTGAAAAACATTCTTCCCTAAAGAATCAAATTTAATATGGTTCAAAAAACATTTTTTCAAAACCATTCGTGGATAAAGAGGTTTACTAACAAGTTTCATAAAAAAATACCAGATCTCGGGTCTCTCTTCATGTGGTTGTTTCTCAACAAAATAATTGAATTTATAATCCTATTTCTGATCATAAAAATAAATGTTCTATAGAGGTCCATGATCCAAATCTTATTAAAACTAATACCCATAATGATGGGGATGACCCACAATATTTACCTCTTCATTCTGAAATAAAAAAGTTGATGAAATTATAATTATTTTGGAAAGAGATTCATATTCTAAAAAATCTAAAGAAAATAATTCTGATAGGTTTGAATAGGATATCACATATGATGAAACATTATATGATATGATGAAATTTATTCCTTCAATTATAGTTCTCTATTCAAGAGGTAGATGTCAATGGAATGGATACAATAGATTTAACTAGAATTAAATTCAATAGAACGAAATCAAGATTAGTGAAATAATAAAAAAATATTGGTTTCGGGCTATTATGCCATGTGCATTTCTTATTTATTTTGGGTACCATCATTTTCCCTATATTACATTATATTTTTCTAATAAAATAGGCATTTCCACCAGCATTATAAAAAAACTAGTTATAGTTTATGGATTCAAGGTTGTTAATGTTTCCATTAGAGGAATTATTATAAATACACGGGAATAATAGTTAATAAAATGTAGATTAGAGAACATAAGACTCTGATAGTTACTGAGGATAACTTTATAACAGAATACTATGGATTTTTAAATTTATTGATTCTATGGTTTTCCATGAAATAAATAAATAAATATATTTATATTTGCATAAACTATTCACATTACTAGAATAGATGGTTCTATTTGTGAGAACTCTGAATACGGCATAATGTGTTTGACCCGATCATCACCTAGTGAACTACAATGGGTATTACTATATACAGGATTTGACATTCCTAATGTATATTCTTAATAAAATTCACCTTTTCCATAAAAATAGTTATGAATTATTTGAATATATAATGGAAATTAATAACCTGTATTAAACATAAAGTTCCATATATTTAAAATAATGTTCCAGAATATAGACATTCTATAAATTATTATATGGTATTCTTTGTGTAATTATTTTTTATCCCACAATGTTTTTTGGTAATAGTCAATGGATGAAACCCATATTAATCGTGTATACATTGAGTGTTATGGAAAATATTGTGAATCTAAGAAAAAAATAGGAATATTACTAAAGTGAAATATATGTGATTATTAATAATTATTTATCGTGAAATATGAAATAAAAACCTATACCTTAACCAACTCTTAGACTCAACAAAGAAGTTAATGAAGGATTTCACTAAGAGATCGAGAGATAAATAGGATATAGGAAATAAGGACTGATTTCATTCTTGCAATAAATGTGAAATGATATCCAAAGAAAGTTACTTAATTGAATTAGAAAATATTTTATGTGCAGAAAATACTCGAATAAATATATTAAATAATGATGTGAAATGAATAGTATGATGGAAGGAAATAATTTTTATCATTAGAATCCACATATATTTAGTTGTATTAAATGTGGGGAACCTATCAATAATTTTAGTCAATTCCCTCTTATAATGGTTAACCCATAAAACAAGGATGTCCTTTTCATTGAAATAAAACTGTTGAGGTATTTATTAATTTGGATTCACGAATTTAATTGTATAATTTTTACATCAATGGTATTCTAGTTAATTGAATTACTAACCCTTTAAATATTCTGTAAAACATCATAAGATAATATGACATCACATAATTACAAGATGTGGATAACATGACGGTTATTTGAATACAAGGATTATTATAATGACAAAATCATACAACAACATTTTGAATCCTATTTCAAATAGAACATAACATAATTATTCATATTTTTTGAAATAATTTACTTGAATAACACCTATTAGTTTAGTACATTAAAATGTAATTTTAGAAATAATGCATTTAAATTATTTTGGAGAAGAGATTAATTTTAAATGTGATCGTTAAGGATTATGCTATGATTATTTGAATAAAATGTAATCATTTAATGTTATTGGGGAACATCGTTGGTATTATATTAGTATCCTTTTTGAAAATGAACAACCAACATAATGGGTGACAACATGTAAAATCCATCATGGTTGTGGAGATTGAACACAAAACCAAAGGGTGACATGGGTGTTGTGAATAATGATTATTTATTAGATGTTCAAATTAATATTTTATTGTTTTAGTTAAATCACTTCACACATAAATGTTAATGGGGAACTAGTAGTATTTTTATTTTGGTTTTTTTATTAATATATTACATGAGTTACCTCATCTTAACCATATTCACTTGAAAAAATAATTAGTTATAGTTGGAAGGAATTATGACAATCTTATGAATTATATGATACTATAAAAATTATTTTTAGTTATTCTACAATAAAAAATAAAATTTTTATATTAATTCTTGGAGTAGGAGAAAAAATTTAAATTTTTTAAATAACATCCAAATGAATAAATTATTATTTTCTAATAGAAATGTATAGTGTAATATTATTTACTTACACTCTTAGATAATAAAAATAATACAAAATTATTAAAAGTATATTTTGTCAGAAATCACATCCTTTTATCATTATTTCTGAATAATCAAATGATATTTTAAATTATAATAGATATATGGTTTTTAGTTCCCTAACATTCCACTTATAATTAACTTTATTTTGATTAATGACCTCTACTATAATCTATAATTATTTATACTCTGATTCTATGTTATTAACATCACATTAATCTAATGTTATTCTACATTGAAACCTTGTCACATGTTATTCTATAAGAAATGTTCACTTCCCTTCCACTCTGATTAAAAGGTTCATTCATTAATTCCTTAATAATGTGTGTATTCATTTAGGGAATTTTCAAATATTAAACACTTGATTTCAAAATGGAAGTTAAAATTGTGTGGATGGAATTTATTTAAAATGGTAAAAATATAAAAACCCAAAATTATAAAATAACTACATTTTATTCAATATAATATTATAAATGTAACACAATTCTTAAACAACTCATGAAATATATTTCATTAAATTTATTATCTTGGATACATTGCGGAACACACACAACAAGATTTAAATATACTATAATATTTTATAATATTATACCCCTATTTTATAATTGGAGAGTATGAATAGTAATTTATAAATTATTAAATTTTTTGTTATATATTTCATTGAAATAAAATATCATTTAAAATAAAAAATAAGTTTTTCTTCAGCATGTGTATTTTTCAAATATATGGTTTTTTCGTGCTTTGCACACACAATTTGTAATTTATCTTTCCTAAATTTAAGAAAAAAAATTAATAAAATTCAATAAATTATTTACATTTAATATTCCAAAATATCATATGGTCTATTTTTGGATATCTATAAAATTTTTCATTTATCCGTGAATATTGAAAAATACTAATTTTTATTGAAACCAACATTTTCATTTAAATAATTCACAAAACAAGTTAGATTTTAAATTTTCTTAAAATAAATATTATTTCAACTATATTATTATTTATTTATTTAAGTACATTAAAATAAATTTATTGATTAATTATGATATTAAAATATTCCATACATATGATAATCTTATCTTTGAACTCCAACATTTTCATTGTGTCCTTGGGAATTATTTTTTATTGGATTCTTCCAGGTCTATGAATTGAATTTGAAAAAATTGATTCAATATGGTCAATGAAAAGTAGTTATATTATCTAATTTTTTTAATATTAATTTTTTACCACGATCAATATAAAAATAAGTAAAAACTAATTACCAATTTTAACTTAAAAACTAATTTACTGAGGGTTAAATTAATATGATATAGGATTAAATTGTAATAAATACTTGTCCAACACCGATTTATAGAAGTATTTGGACCCTGTCTGCTATAAGGGTGGAAAATAAAAAATAATTTTTTCTTATGGCATGATAAGGAATTTCATATAATGTATTCTTTTCAGAAACTCCATTCATATCATCTCCTCCACTTATAAATGTTCACCACATCTCCTCAAATCATCATAGTTATAATTCCATTTTTAATTCAATACCTAAACAAAAAAATTCTATAATCCTCTAAAAAATAACCTAGATCACTTTATTTTATAAAAAATATATCCAATTTTTGGTTTTGGGCCAAACAAAATGATGTTCCTTGAGAAATATGTGAATACTTAAACAATCATTTTTAGATGATTTCATTTTTCACCACTATAAATAATTTTTTAATAATTATATTCTAATAAAAATTTTAGCTCCCAATTAATATGAATTTATAATGTTAATTTCATTAACTATATACATTTTCCCCTCAAAAAAATGGAAAAATTAAACCATCAGGAATGTGTTCGATAGACTACCAGCTCATGAACATATGGTATTTTTTTCCTCCCCACGTTTAATGGATATATATATTGATGGAAATTAAAAATTAATATGAAATTTATGATATTATTAAAATTATATAATTGAAATATGAAATATTCCATGTTAATTTCCTTGTCGCTTAAAACATGATAATGTTTCTCATGTGTACGGTGGACTACAAGCTTGTGCAACAATGTGATTTGTTTATCACAGAAGCTTTATATGGAATGCAATAAAGATATATTTAATATATATATATGTGTGTGTGTGTGTGATATATATTTGGATAAATTTACACTACATTATTAATATATCCCCATTTCATTGCCATTTTTACCTATTAATGGAATGATAGCATCAAACAAGCATATGTATGGCCTACAATCTCAATGACACGATTCTTTTCCTTTTTAAATGATCAAATTTAAATTAGAATTTTATTAGAGTATCAGATGAAGAAAAATTATTTATAACACTAATATCATTCTATTTATGATGAATCTATATCCTATACACATAAACTAAAACATTCCTGGAAAACATGCAAGAGAAATCACAAATATTAACACCTAAAAAAGAGAAAATAATTGAAGGTGAAAAAGGAATGGGTGATAATAATTTATATATCATGACCCATCCTAGTGGGGCCCGCACTGTGACTCCCCAAGCCCGCCTCTAATAGGCCAGTGGCTGGTGACTAGCACCGAGAAGGCATATCACTAATATGGGAGGTATTGCCTATGTACCTGTACACACACACACATCTCCAAGCCCAAAAATGCTAAAATGTAAAACACAAAGGAACAAAAATAAATGCATACAACTAAACCCAACAAACAGAGTACGATGACAGGTAGAGTACTAATAAGTAAACTGTGCTAGAATACATGACCACGAAAAACAAACAAAAAAATGCCTGAAAACTGCAAAGTCCAACCTGTAAACACCAAAGGTACTGGGACTACTTCTCGTAGTCGTAGGAACGCCTGTAGGGAACTCAGAAAGCTTGGTCATGTCCTTTTCCACCCTGGAATCTTTCAAAATACTGCTTGTCTGCACAAGACACCAGACGTGTGGGAAAAGCCCATGCAGGGGTGAGTATATCAATACTCATTAAAGGACCCCGAAAACCACAAAGTCGTAATGGTATAGTCCGCTATGCACAGTAAATGTCTACAGAACATACAGAACAAACCAGATAAACTCAAAACCCTGAACTGTGGTCTAGAGACAAGTCACACAACCACATACCCATGTTAGGGATTCTGTTCGAAGATTCTGAGTTGCACTTGTTCCGAGAGAACACACTCCATGAGTCTAATAGCTCTGGTGACGTCCGTCCGAGAAGTGTTGTTCGTCGGGAACTGTCACGAGAGGTAGCTGCACACATTACTGGAGATGCACTCTTAAGTGGGAAAGTTACGATAAAGAGAAGCACTGATTACAGGAGACACATTCTTGAGTAGGAAAGATCACAATACACGGATAAGGATAACTTCCAGGGCCATGGCGGATACCGCAACTCATCCGGATTCACCAGTTAGTTGATACACCAGCTAGGTAAAGTATCAACACCCTGTAGAGTTGGTCACGTCGATGCCTAACTCTACCTAGGGGCAGGAATGTTTAGTGGATCTCGTTCTGGGCCTCTCGAAGGGATGCTGACTATATCATAGAATGTCTGGCTGAAGGGATCAATATCTTGTATAAGGAAACGATGCCTGACCTTTAGGAGAACGAGAAGACGGAACACTAACCCAAACGAAAGATGCCCCGGATACGGTGAACAAGATGACCATGTTGTTTTCAAAAAAGTACACAGCGTGTATAAAATATACACATCGTGTTGTCTGACCCCGGTTACTGCCCGTGTACAACAGACGGTGTCTTAGGGTGGTCATGTAGGAAAACTCAGTACACGGCGTGTGGTACAGTATACACGCCGTGTCTGGATAACTGGGGTTGGCTCCGTGTACCCTGGCCATGTAACCCGTACACAGTCATCATCATGTGTACACCAAATCGTGTAACTGCCACATGGGGTGAACCGCGTTACTGGCCTCGCCTTGTCGTGTGATGGAGTACACAGTCGTGTACTCCATCCTGTGTTCGTGTAACCCCAAGATACATGTTGAGTCTCGTGTAGCCACTTCTTTCATGTTGTACACGTTGTTCCTCCTTAAGCCTTGTAGATCGTCTTGTGTCCGTGTACTACCCAAAATACACACCGAGTTTCGGGGAATTTCCAACACGTCGTGTGACCGGGGTCACATGTCGTGTTTTCCTCTATGACCCTGAAACCCAAGCCTCTGCCATCACTACATGGCGTGTTATTCGAAAATACATGCCGTGTATTCTAGATATTTCCAGAAACAATGCCCTTTGTCGGCGTGCCTCCCTTGGTGCTCCGATTATCGATCCGGTCATCCAATCACCACAAAACTTATAGGTTTTGGTTTCCCCGACACCACAAAGCCGCTTCCATAATTTTCGGGCCTCTGATCGGCTCCGAAAACAAAATTTGATCTTCCCGCCTGAAGAACGCTCGAAAATTGCCCTTTTCTGATTCGGTCTGATTCATTGTACACCATCATCGCCACACCTCCAAAAGGTCATTGTGGTGTCGAACCTTCGATTTGGGATCATTGCGTCATGGAACAGATGCGCAATGATTCGTTGTTCGTCTCCTCGCAAAGAACGTGCAAGAAAGAATGGGGGAGGAAATCCAATAAACAAATTGAAGAATGAACATCCACCGTCATTCGTCATGGCGTTGATCCACTCTTGTTAATATGCTTAAACGGAGCAGAGATCAACATAAATAAAAATATTTGATTAATTCCCCAAAATCATTCCAAATAAATCCCTCCTATAAGAACACATGAATCTACAGATCAACTTGTTCATGGTTGATCCGCGTACGTGGTTTAAACTCAAAAATTGGGAAAGGAATTAAAATAACAAACCACTAACTCAAACGGGTTGAAGAGCGATTATCGCGACGCGCCCGTCGAAGGGATTCGTCAAAATCTGAGGGGCGTTGATTGCTCAGGTCTCCATCCACCAACGCATCCTCCTACGCCCAAGCTTCTAAGAGAAGTCTCTCTCTTTCTCTCAACTCACAGGGTTATGATGCTAACCCGATGAATTTCCCATAAACATGAATTTATAGGGGAGGATTAGGTCACCTCTCAAAAAAAGGAAATGTTTTAATAAAATAAATCATAAATTTATTTTATTCCTTCTAAAGTGATTTCCTTTTTAAAATTCCGAAAATTAAACTTCGCAGCCGACCTGTGTCGATTGAGGATAGAACTGTTCTTTGGTAAAGTCATCATCCCAGACACAACGGTGCCCCCAGATTTCTTGTAATGACCCAAAAATTTCAAGGAATGATTTTTCATAATTTCTTTGGAATTCGACGAGTGTATGGCTTCGGACGGCACCTGATTCTGAGGCCTGGTGTGCCCAAAATCATTTTCTGATGTTTAGCTCAGGTACATTCAGTGAACGAATGAGCAGGTATTTCTATATTTTGAACCAATGCTTGGAATTGAAATCTGAGGGCACCGATGAAATCACAACACTTGTAATTTCATAGGAACACCTTTTCCGAAGATGCATTTTCTCGGGTGGTGATGTTAAAAAAATTGACGAATAAAAATATAATTGATTGATTTTTATTTCATTACTAGGCGGTTTACGTGAAATTAAGTTGTGTCACAGCTTAATTTCTCTCTACATTGTGGTTAAAATCCCTGTAAGGGAGATGGGTTGGGGCCCACATGAGCCCCCACCTTTCAATTCTCTATCTCCCCATTAAACTCTTACTCACTTTTAATTTAGTAACTCACCCGCTCCCCTGTTTTAATGTCAAGTCAACTCAAGCAGTTTATCTTTCACATTTAATACATTCCAATAAAATGCATATTTAATTGGGCAGCGCGCGTTAATTAATTTGGTGAATTCAATTTGAATTTCAAATTAAAGTTGACCTGTATGTGTGTGAATAAAATAAGACAAGGATATATTTTATTATGGTGGATTCGTTGTGCGGAATCAAGGAGATAACTCTTGCAGTTTTGAATAACTTCATATTCTTCTGGAAGACTGCCAAGGCTCTGACGATGAACACCGACTAGGCAATCATGGTTCTTCAACTCTCCTATTCCTCCACGTCAAGGGAGAAGTCGCCGACCACGGTGATCGTTGCCAATGACAACGTCCCTTCCTAATTCATTTCCTTCATTGAAGAACGCTATGTCTCTGGTGAAGGACATCATCTTGGCGGTCCCGAAATCCTCCATCAACTTTCTCTTCCATGACATGGAAGGAGACGCCGACCGTGGAGACCTGCAAAAACAAAAATGTTCTTCTTCTTCTGACGTCGACGAAATCGATATCGTTCTTCCGCGACACCCGGCTACCACGATGTTCGACTTCCGCGACTCGACAATGTGCGATGTCAATTTCGAGGTAGGGGTTGATTACTTTTTGTTCGTGAAATTTCCATTGTCGTTCTTCATCTTATTTTTTTGGGCCGCCAGTTATCGTTGTTACGGGAGGAGGTCGGACCGCCCGAACACCACCGACCCTCCTCCCCCTTTTTATTGATTATGTTGTGGCTCGAACAAAGGTGGCGCGGTGCAACGACACCACGTAGAAACAAAGAGGAACACAATGAGGAAGCTCGGTGCCGTCGCGCCGCACCGTTGAGGTCGAACGAAGCCACAGCGCCGTCACTCCATGTAGGAAAATCAAAGAGAGGTCGCAGTGTGTTTTTTTGACGTGCAGATCGACAGTCAACAACATAGTGGGCAGCAATGGCATTTGATTTTCTTCGTAGGGATGATCGGTGCCCAAGAGGACCATTGGCGAAGACTGTAGGTGAAACTGACCACCAGAGCGCGTCAGGTGGTCTGCAGGAGGCGGGAGCGGCACGATGCTAGAGAGAACCACCGCGGCTGAGCTGCAGCGGTGGGGGTTGAACTGGAATGGCTTCGGCCGTTCTGGATTTGGGGCGGTGCGGCTTATGTTGTGCCAGTTCGTCAACCGCGGGGTGTTGTACCCCCCCCCCCCCCCCCTCGCACCTGCTGGCCACGCGGGCATCACGCCAATGACAGGCAGGTCGGGCCAGGATACGCCCTATTGGGAAGGACCCAGACACGGGTCGGGTCCACCCGATTCGGGCCGACCCGGGGGGGGTATCGGGCCGGGTCGGACCGGGCCCGAACCCCCAAATTTCGGGCATTTTTCATTCAAACGCCCATAACATGGGCTACGGACATCCGATCGACACACCGTTAGTTGCGTTTCAATCCTTGGATAGAGGTGTTCGTTTCGGTATATTACACTAAACGTTTTGGTGAACTTTGGGTATGACAGGGTGCGTTCGAACATGAAACCAATCAGGCCCTCAGAGCAGAAACGCTTATATCTATAGATCCGGATGTATGATTGATGTGTCATAAACTTTTTTGGATTCCTATTGATGAGAGATAACTTTTGGAATAATTCGCCTGAGTTTTAGATGCAGTTGGGTAGTGTCCGGGTTGGATTTAACCAGAAATCCAACCGGGCCCCTAGGACTGAAAAGCTGATAACATTCAGACCAGGCGTCCGTTTGACGAACTGTCAGCGGCTTTAGTGATCACGTTGAGAAATGGTCCCTATGAGTATACCCTATGAGAGTTAGGGGTATAGTTGAGATACGGTCGGGTTGGTTCATACATGAAACCAACCGGACCCCTATGATGAAAAGGCTAATAACTCACAGACCGGGCGTCCGATTGACATGTCGTCTGTTGTGTTGAGACCCCTATGACGAGGAGGTCCTTTAAGATACTTCTTCGTGGAACTTTGTGATACTTGGAGTATCGACTTGTCGCTCATGAAGAGGACCCTCTCAAAGACGAGCGTACGGAGTACGGAGAACGTGTAGCTGGCTGAGAACTGACGACTACTTCACTAACATGACTTGGAGTGAGTCGACTAGCCCAATGGACGGAGCACTACTATGTTTGGGTGAAGACCCATGGTGGATGGAGCACTACTGTGTTTGGGTGAAAACCCGCTGTACTCAATAGAAGGAGTACCTCTGCAGGCTGTGAGGGGGGGTGCACTACTGTGTTTGGGTGGAAGACCCCGGTGGGAAGCACTACTGTGTTTGGGTGGCAGGCCCGATGTACTCGATAGGAGGAGTACCTCAGCAGTCTTAGGTTTGTGAGCATTACCTCAGAGTCGTGACAGGATCACTGTACTCACCAGAGACGGGGCTCTTCAGCAGTTACGGTTTCGATCATGAAAATACTGGTTTGAGCTGAATCTATGACCTTTGTGTTTACCTCATAATTGAGATGGGTCACTTGATATTTTAGGTATATGTATGGGCATATACCAAGGTTGTGGTTAACCATTGATTTCATAACCTTTGTGTTTCATCATGGTTGAGATGGGTTACTTGATAACTTAGGTATAAGTATGGGCTTATAATTAAGTAAGGGTTATCTGTTGAGATCCTTCTTTCTTGTTATACTTGTTGGATTTAGTGAGACCTTGTGGGTCTTAGGGTCCCTATTGAGTATCGTATACTCACCCCTACAAGGGTTGTGCCCGTACCTCATTGTGTTGGTTGCAGACGACGGGCAGCGCTGACGGAGGCCGACTGTTCGAGGACTAGACGGTACCCGGTGGTGGACTTTACGATGAGACGATACTCGGAGGAGGTTGATGGGTGAGATAGTTGAGGAGGCTATCTATACCTACCCTTCAGGTAGGAACCGTGGTGGACAATCCAAGAGCTCCTCTATCTGTACCTACGCTTCAGGTAGGATCTGAGGTGGACGATCCAGGAGCTGTGCTATCTGTGCCTACCTTTCAGGTAGGATCCGAGGAGGACAAACCAGGAGCTGCTTCTTTTCTTCTAGCTGTTTGTCTTTTCTGTTGTACTTCCTATCAGTTTTAGCTGCACTTTTCAGTTGGGTTTGTATTCTGGCCCTTTTTACTTTTCAGCACTTTCTTTTGTACATAGTTCTTTAATTATGCTTTTACTCTATGGTTTTTTCTTTTCTTTTATAAAGGCAATGCCTTTCCAGTTATTGGGATTTATGCCTTGGTGCTAGTCGCCATCCCCTGGCCTATGGAAGGTGGCCTTGGGGTAGTCACGACATGGGCCCCAAGGACGGGTCGTGTCAATTTGGAATCAAATGAGTTGGTTATACAATAGAACTTATAACTCAGATATTTTATTTCTTTGAAGTAATATTGTTAAGGGTACCGAGTGTGTTTTTCAGTTCAGGGAGTCCATTGTTGGTGTGGGTGGCTGATGTATCCATACACCTAGACCTTGACAACTGATTTCCGACTTTGTACACGAAAACACTGATTGCATGTGTGTTTCTAATGGTTTTACCATAAAACAGATAAAAGAAGGTCAGCTAACCAGGTATAAATCGTTTGACCATGTCACGTCTATTTCGTTCAGGATTCCTTATCACGAACGACCAGGTAGAGCTCAGAGGGATATGCATACTGACAGCCTGCCGAGTGTCGAGGCTTCGGTATAGGGTCCTCTTATAGTTGAGGAACCAGTGTTACTACCATACGTTGGGCCACCGAAGCCACCAGCCCCAGCAGTAGGCGACGCACGCCGATTGAGCGCACTGCATGTGTTCCAGCGCTAGAGGCCAACCAGGTTTTGGGGAGAGATGGACACACATGAGACTGAGGATTTACTGGAGGTTGTGGTGGGATTTTTCTGGATAGTGGGTACACTAGCAGACTTCATGGTGATCATTGCTGCCAGCCTCCTTCAAGAAGCAGCTGAGAGATGGTGGAGCCACTTGTTCCAATTTTGCGACGGGATGAACTTCACAAGGGGAGACTTTGAGACCATCTTCTGGGTGAAGTTTATACCAGTGGCTCTACACCCCGAGCGTGTTCAGGAGCATCTTTTTTTGTCGCATGATTTATCATTAGTAGCTTATTCATATGTAGGTAGTAGATATAGGATGTAGAGGTCCAAGAGGACCAGGCCAATAGGTGGGCGACCTTGGGTTTTAGGTTCGGTTGTGCAAGGAAAATGAAACATAGCCACCCATGCGAGCAGAAGGAAGTGTTATGAAAGTAGAAGGGAGGGTCACCTAGGATGTGACTGTTCGACTCCCCGCACAGTTGATCCGCAGGCATGGGAGGAGCCACCGAGACAGAAGCAGTGACGGGTTCTTGAGCAACAGTTGAGCGGTGGACAAGGCAGTAGAGCTCAGGAAGCAGGCGGACAGGAGAGGAACTAGTGGATTCCTTTTTTTTCTTGGTACTTCTAGTTCCATTTTGTTGTTATATTTGTTTCTTTGCACTATGAGCTACAATAATAGACAACAAATAAATAAGTTTCCAAAAAAACTCTATACATAATATTTAAAAATTTGGAAAATTAATAATTATTTTATAAATTATTATTATCCTTAAGAATTTGTAAGTAAAATTAAAGGATTTCATCAGAAATAGACAATGATTTTGAAATACTACATGGATTATTTATGGAAAAATATAGACATTACACATTAAAAAATATTTTTTATAAAAAAAATTCAAAAATGATTTTTTGAATCCATTAATCTAAATATTACATTAAAATTTATAAATTAATATATAATATAATTATTATCTCATGATGGGGGAAAATACTATTCTGGGAGTAAATATTAACCAAATATTCCTCTGATATTTGTTTAAAATAAAAATGGTATTGTATGGAAAAATAAATTCTTATTCATTCCAAAATATTTTTCAAAAAGTTCAAAATTGTTAATAATAAATTTTATGAATCATTTTAATAGTTCGTAAAAAAATTGTAATACATTACTTTTGATGAAAATGGATTTTTAGAAAAATAAATAAAAAATATTGGTTGGATATAAAAAATATAATTTTGTACTCTTCAGAACACAAAGAGATGAAAATGGGGGGAATCTATGTCTTATATAAACATAGAAATGGAATAGTATATTTTATTATTCCCTTGAGATATTGATAATAAGATTTCATTACTGAATGCATAAATATTAACCATCCCATTAAAATATAATATTGTATTATAAAACCCTTACGAGTTTTGTTTCTTTATACCACAAACTTGTGAAATATAAATCCTTACATGGATATGAAATTTTAAATAATTTTTTTTACAATAATTATAAATTACATCCATTTATAGTATATACACCATGTAAATGTGCCAAATGCTAAATGTGGTATCTGTCTAAAAGAAAATCAACGTGAGATGGAATTCTATTACCATAAGTCGCCAATTTTATTTTAAGCATTCAAAACTAATGTATACTAAATATATGTAAATTATAAATAGATTACATATTTATATTGTGTATGATTTATATTGGACCTTTTATTACACATTTATTTGAAATTCCAAGTTAATGTTATGTTTTTGGCAACAAATGAATTATTTTTCTTGTTTTTTTGTTTTTTAAATTTAAGGATTATTATAAAGTCAAAATCATACAAATTCAATTTGAATCCTATTCCGGTTAGAATATAACATAATTATTCATATTTTTTAAAACATTTAATTGAATAAAACCTATCAGTTTAGTACATTAAAATGTATTTTGAGAAATAATGCATTTAAATTATTTCAGACAAGAGATTAATTATAAATGTGATCGTTAAGGATTTTGTTATCATTGTTGAAATAAAATGTAATCATTTAATGTTATTGGGGAATGTCATAGGTATTATATTATTATCCTTTTTGAAAATCAACAACCAACATAATGGGTAACAACATGTAAAATCCACCATGGTTGTGGGGCTTGAACACAAAACCAAAGCGTGATATGGGTGATGTGAATAATGTTTTCCTATTGGATGATCAAATTAATATTTTATTGTTTTAATTAAATCACTTCACACATAAATGATAATGAGGAACTAGTAGTATTTTTATTTTGGTTTATTTATTAATATATTACATGAGATAACGTATTCTAACCATATTCACCTGAAAAAAAAATTAGGTATAGTTGGAAAGCATTATAACACTCTTATAAATCATATGATACCATAAAAATTATTTTTAGTTCTTATACTATAAAAATGTTAATTTTTTATATTAATTCTTTGAGTAAGAGAAAAAAAAATAAATTTTTCAAATAACATCCAAATAAAGACATTATTCTTTTGTAATGGAAATGTATAATGTAAGTATATTTACTTGCACTCTTAGATAATAAATGAACTGAAAAATTATTAAAAGTATATTGAGTTAGAAATCTCATCCTTTTATCATTATTTCTGAATAATGAATTGATATTTTATATTATTATAGATATATGGTTTTGAGTTTCTTAACATTCCACTTATAATTCACTTTATTTTTATTAATGTCCTCTAGTATAATATATAAATATTTAAACTATGATTCTATGTTCTTAACATGACATTAATCCAATGTTATTCTACATAGAAACCTTGTCACATGTTATTCAATAAGAAATTTTCACTTCCCTTCCACTCTTACTAAAAGGTTCTTTCATTAATTCCTTAATAATGTGTGTATTCAATAAGGGAATTTTCAAATATTAAACACTTGATTTCAAAATGGAAGTTAAAATTGTGTGGATGGAATTTATTTAACATTGGAAGAATATAAAAACCAAAAATTATAAAATAACTACATTTTATTCAATATAATATAATAACTGTAACACAATTCTTAAACAACTCATGAAATATATTTCATTAAATTTATTATCTTTGATACTTTGTGGAACACACAAAACAAGATCTACATATACTATAATATTTTATAATATTATACCACTATTTTAAAATTCGAGAGAATGAATAGTAATTTATAAATTATTAAATTTATGGTTATATATTTCATTGAAATAAAATAAGAATCTTTTAAAATAAATATTTTTTTTCAGCATGTGTATTTTTCAAATATATGGTTTTTTTGTTCTTTGCACACACAATTTAAAAAAAATTCCCACTTTTAAGAAAAATAAAATTAATAAAATTAAATAATTTATTTACATTTAATATTCCAAAATATCATATGGTTCATTTTTTTGGATATTTATAAAATGTTTCATTTATCCGTGAATATTAAAAAATACTAATTTTTACTGAAACCGACATTTTCATTTAAATAATTTAAAAAAACAAATTAGATTTTAAATTTTCATAAAAAAAATTATTTCAACTATATTATTATTTATTTATTTATGTACATTAAAATATGTTTATTAATTAATTATGATATTAAAATATTCCATACAGAAGATAATCTTATCTTCGAACACCAACATTTTCATTGTGTCGTTGGGTATTATTTTATATTGGATTCTTCCATATCTATTAATTGAATTTGAAAAAATTGATTCAATATTGTTTATGAAAAGTAGTAATATTATATCATATTTTTAATATAAATTTTTTACCACGATAAATATAAAAATAAGTAAAAACTAATTACCAATTCTAACATAAAAATTAATTTACTGAGGGTTAAATTAATATGATATAGGATAAAATCTGAATAAATACATGTACAACACCGATTTATAGAAGTATTTGGACCATGTCTCCGGTAAGGGTCGAAAATAAAAAATAATTTTTCCTTGTGGCATGATAAGGACATCCATATAATTGATTATTTTCAGAAACTCCATGCGTGTCATCTCCTCTACTTAAAAATATTCACCACATCTCCTTGACTCATTGTAGTTACAATTCCATTTTTTATTCAATACCTAACCAAAAAATTTCTATAATCCTCTAAAAAATAACATAGATCACTTTATTTTATTACAAATATGTCCAATTTTTGTGTTTTAGGGCAAACAAAATGAAGTTCCATGAAAAATATGTTGGGTTCTTAAACAATCATTTTTATATGATTTCATTTTCCACCACTATAAATAATTTTTTAATAATTATATTCTAATAAAAAATTTAGCTCCCAAATAATATGAATTTATAATGTCAATTTCCTTAACTATATACATTTTTCACTCAATAAAATGGAAAAATTAAACCATCAGGCATGTGTACGAGAGACTACCAGCTCATGAACATATGGTATTTTATTCCTCACCACATTTAATGGATATATATATTGATGTAAATTAAAAATTAATATGAAATTTATGATATTATTATACTTATATAATTGAAATATGAAATATACCATCCTAATTTCCTTGTTTCTTAAAACATGATAATGTTGCTCATGTTTACGGTGGACTACAGGCTCGTGCAACGATGTGATTTGTTTATCAGAGAAGCTTTATATGGAATGAAATAAAGATATATTTAATATATATATATATATATCTATGTGTGTGTGTGAATATATTTGGATAAATTTACTCTACATTATTAATATATCCCCATTTCATTACCATTTTCACCTATTAATGGAATGGTAGAATCACTCAAGCATTTGTATGGCCTACATTCTCAATGATGCGATGTTGTCCTTTTTAAATGATCAAATTTCAATTATCAATTTAAAAGAGTATCAGATGAAAAAAAAATTATTTATAATACTTATATCATTCTATTCATGATGAATCTATATCCTATACACATGAACTAAAACTTTCCTGGAAAAACCTTCAAGAGAAAACAAAGATATGAACACCAAAAACAGAGAAAATAATTGAAGGTGAAAGAGGAATGCGTGATAAGATGTTATATGTCATGACCTGTCCCAGTGGGGCCCACCCCGTGACTCCCCATGCCCGCCTCCAAAAGTCCAGGGGCTGGTGACTAGCACCGTGTAGGCATATCACTAACAAGGGAGGCATTGCCTAAGTACCTATACACATGCACACATATCCAAGAAAACAAATGAGGAAATTTAAAACACCAAGGAACAAAAATGCATTCATACAACTAAACCCAACCAGCAGAGTATGACGACAGGTAGAGTACTAAAAAGTAAACTATGCCAGGATACAAGCCCATCAAAAACAAACAAACAAATGCCTAAAAACTGCAAAGTCTAGCCTATAATCACAAAACGTACTGGGACTGCTGCTTGTAGATGTAGGAACGCCGGTATGGAACGCAGAAATCTCGGTCGTGTCCTTTTCCACCATGGAATCTGTCAAAAGGATGCTCGTCTGCACAAGACACCAGACGTGCAGGCAAAGCCCGTGCAGGGGTGAGTATAACAATACTCATTAGAGGACCCCAAAAATCACAAATCAGTAATGGTCTAGTCAGTTATGCATAGTATATGTCTACAGAACATACAGAACAAACCAGATATACTCAAAATACAAACCTGTGGTCTAGAGACAAGTCACACAACCACATACCCCCATTAGGGATTCTGTTTGAAGATTCTGAGATGCAATCATTTCGAGAGAACACACCCCATGAGTCTAATAGCTCTGGTGACGTCCTTATGAGGACTATTGTTTGTCAGGAACCATCAAGAGAGGTAGTTGCACTCATTATGGGAGACACACTCCTATGTGGGAAGGTTACGATAAAGAGAAGTACACATTATGGGAGACACACTCTTGAGTGTTAAAGATCAAGATACACAGATGAGGATCAATGCCAGGCCCATGGAGGATACCGTGACTCCTCAGGATTCACCAGTTAGTTGATACACCAGCTAGGTAGAGGATCAACGCCTGGTAGAGTTGGTCATGTCGATGCCTGACTCTACCTAGGGTCAGGAATTTTTAGAGGATCTCGCTCTAGGCCTCTCAAACGGATGCCGACTCTATCACAGAATGTCTGGGTGAAGGGATCATACTCCAGTAGAAGAAAATGATGCCTGACCATCAGGGGAATGAGAAGATTGAACATTAACCCAAAGAAAGATGTCTAGGATACGGTGAACAAGATGACCATACTGTTTTCTAAAAAGTACACAGCGTGTATAAAATATACACGCCGTGTTGTCTGACCCCGGGTACTTCCCCTGTACAATGGCTTGTGTCTTAGGATGGTCATGTAGGAAAACATAGTACACAGCATGTAGTATGGTATACATGTCATGTATGGATAACTCGGGCTGGCTCCATGTACCCTGGCCATGTAACCCGTACACGGTCAACAACCCGTGTACACCAACCCATGTAACTGCCACATGGGGTGACCCACATTATTGGCCTCACCTGGTCGTGTGATGGATTACACGGTCGTGTACTCCATTCCATATCCATGTAACCCTGGGATACATGTCGAGTCCCACGTAGCTGCTTCTGTCACGCAGTACACGCCATGCCTCCTGAAGCCGTGTAGATCGTCACGTGTCCATGTACTACCCAAAATAAACTCCAAGCTTCAGGGAATGTCCAACACACCATGTGACCTAGGTCACATGTCGTTTTATTCCTTTCTGATCCTGAAACCCTAGCCTCCACTGCCAGTACTACATGGCGTGTTATTCTTAAATACACGCCGTGTATTCTGGAAATTTCCAGAAACAATGGCCTTCATTGGCATGCCTCCCATGGTGCTCCAATTATCGATCTGGTAGTCTGATCACCACAAAACTTCTAGGTTTTGGTTTCCCCGACACCACAAAGCCACTTCCATAATTTTCGAGCCTCCGATCAGCTCTGAAAACATAATTTGATCTTCCCGCATGAAGAACGCTTGAATAATTCCCTTTTCCGATTCAGTCTGATTCGTCGTCCTCTATCATCGCCGCGCCACCAAAAGCCTGTTGCAGTGCCAAACCTTAGATTTGGGATCGTTGCATCGTGGAAAAGATGCGCAACGATTCTTTGTTCATCGCCCCATGAAGAGCGTGTGAGAAAGAATGGGGGAGGAAATCCCATAAACAAATTGAGGAACGAACTTCCACCGTCATTCATCATGGCGTTGATCTAATCCCATTAATAGTCTTAAACAGAGTAGAGATCAACAAAAATAAAAATCATTGATTAATTCCCCAAAATCATGCCAAAGAAATCACTCCCACAAGAATGCAAGAATCCACATATCAACTTGTTTTTGGTTGATCCGCATTCGTGGTTTAAACACAAAAATGGGGAATGTAATGGAAATAAAAATTTCCTACCTCAAATGGGTTGAAGAGAGATCGTTGTGATGCATCTGTTGAAGAGATTCGTCAAAATCTGAGTGGCATCGATTTCTCACGTCGTCGTCCGCCAAGGGGTCTTCCTCCGCCCATGCTTCCAAGAGAATTCTCTCTCTTTCTCTCAACTCACAGGGTTATGAAGCTAACCATGCGAATTTTTCATAAGCATGAATTTATAGGGGTGGATTAGGTCGCCGCTCAAAAAAAGGAAATGTTTTAATAAAATAAATCATAAATTTATTTTATTCCTTCTAATGTTATTTCCTTTTTAAAATGACAAAAATAAAACTTCGTAGCCGACCTGCGCCGGATTAGGATAGAAATATTCTTAGGTAAAGTTGTCATCTCGGACGCTACGGTGCCCCCAGATTTTTAATCCGGAAACCCGTTTGGGAACTGCCACAATCGTGCGCAAGTGTTGACTCACTTAACTAAAAAACAGTTCAAACCACCATTATGGGATCACTGGTCCTCAGAATTATTTGCCGTCTTCGCACCCAGTCTCGAAACAATTCAATATAATATTTAAAAATAATAAACGAATAAATCTGTCACATTAAATTCTCCCCACCTTGGGGATTTACATCCGTGAAAATACAAATCATAGGCTACTAAAAAATATGACGGTACTGGGCATGGATCTGAGGCTCCCACTCCCACGTGCTCTCCTAAAGATTCTCGTGCTACCAGCGAACGTGAACCAACGGAATCAATTGCCCACCAAGGATCCTCTTCTGCTGATCCTCGATCTCCACTGGGTACTATGCAAAGTTCCCTCCATCCTAAATGTCCATCTTGCCACAATCGATGACGTGTGATGGGTCATGTACGTACCTAGTCAGCTGCGACACGTGGAAGAAATCATGCACCCGATGCAACGGTGGCGGTAGAGCTAGGTGGTATGCCACCTCGCCAACTCTACATAGAATCTATAAAGGTCTGATGAACCATGGAGATAGCATTCCGTCTCTGCCAAATATCTGCAACCCATTTCGAGGAGAGACCCAAAGAAAGACATGGTCTCCCTATTCAAACTCTAGAGGTCTCCATCGTCTGTCAGCATAAGACTTCTTCTAGCTCTGGAGAGTCCTCATCCTCTCTCAGATGATCTGCACCTTCTTTGTAGTTGCTCCTACTAAACCTGGACCCATGAGTGCTGACTCTATGGGGTCGGTCCAGCAAAGTGGTGACCGGGAGGGTCTCTCGTACAAGGCCTTGAATGGTGCCATACCAATGGTGGAGTGGTAGCTGTTGTTGTACACAAAATCCACCAGTGGTAGGTTGTCCTCCCAACTGCGACCAAATACAAAGACGTAGGCTCGTAAAATATCCTCCGGAACCTGAATGGTCCTCCCCATCTGACCATCTGTCTGGGGATGAATCACTGTGCTCAAGCTAGCTGAGTCCCAAAACCCTCCTGCAATCCCTTTGACATCCGGGATGTGAATCGGGCATCTCGGTTTGAGACTATGGTTAAGGGGACTCTATGAAGCTGAACTATCTCCTCCACATAGAGGTGTCCCAAGCTCTCTATGGAACTCTGCTCCCTGATAGCTAGGAAGTGGGCCGACTTGGTGAGTCAGTCAACGATCACCCAGATGGAATCATTCCCCTTGGACGTCGGTGGTAAGACCGTCACGAAGTCCATTGATATTCAATCCCACTTCCACTCTGGGACTTCTAGGGGTGAGCTAATCCCACTAGAAATTGGTGCTCATCCTTCACCTTCTGGCATGTGAGGCATCAAAAAATGAACTCTGCTACTGCCTTCATCATGCGTGACCACCAGAACTGTCATCAGAGATCCTAGTACATCTTTGCCACTCCAGGATGTACCGAAAAAGGGGATGTATGAAACCCACTCAAGACCTCCTCCATGAATGCCACTGGTACAACAGTGCATCCTATGAAAAGAATTATGTTATCCCCACCTTTTGAATATCCATCAGGCGCATGTCCTGTGGATAACTGAGCACCAAAAGCTATAAAGTCTACATCCACAAGTTTTGCCTCCCTAACTCACTGTAATAGTGGAGGGGTGACAACCATCGACCGTAGGTAAGCTGTATCCTCTCCATCCATGAAGGATAACTGTAACGCCGCTAACTATTGTGTCGCCTCAGTGAACATCTGTGAGCTCAACCTTCTACTCAGGGAATCTTCCACCTTGTACCCCTTTCCATGAGTATAGATGATCTCAAAATCATAGTCCTGGAGGAATTCTAGCCAACACCACTACCTCATATTTAGATCCTTCTATGAGAAGATGTACTTGAGGCTATTGTGGTTATAGTAGACAATAAATTGTTTGCCCATGAAGTAGTGTCGCTAAATCATCAATGCGAAGACTGCCGCTGCCAACTCGAGATCATGGGTAAAATAGTTCAGCTCATGTGGCCAATGTTTTCATGAACAATAAGAAATCACTGCATGTCACTGCATCAGGAAATAGCAGAGCCCAGTCCTAGATGTGTCGCAGAAAACTATGTACTCGATACCCTCCTCCAAAAATATCAAGATTGGGGCGCTCGTCATACTCTACCTCAACTGCTCAAAAGCCTATTGGCACTTCTCCGTCCACACGAAGGGTTTCCCCTCCCTGGTCAAGGCTATCATCGGTGTTGATAAATGGGAGAAATCAGGAATGAATCTTCAGTAATATCTTTCCAACCCAAAGAAGCTTCGTACCTCTGTTATGCTCCGAGGTGGCTCCCATGCTAACACAGCCTCTACCTTGGCAGGGTACACAACTACTCCATCTGATGAGATGACATGTCCTAGAAAATGGACCCCCTGAATCCATAACTGACACTTCGAGAGCTTTCTATATATCATGTGTTCCCTGAGTACGTCTCGAACCATCCGCATGTGTCTCGCGGGATCCTCCTCTGATGCCGAGTACAGAAGGATGTCGTTGATAAATACCACTATGAAATGATCCATGTATGGATGGATGATCTAGTTCATTAGTCCCATGAACACACCAGGGGCGTTTGTCACGTTGAAAGGCATCACCAAGTACTCATAGTGACTGTAGAGGCATTTGAAAGCCATCTTCTGTATATCCTCATCCCGCAATCGTAGCTGATGATAGCCCGATCAAGGTCAACCTTCGATAACCATTTTTTCCCTCTTAGTTGATCAATGAGATTGTCGATTCTCAGCAGTGGATACTTGTTCTTCACCGTCACCTGGTTCAGGCACCGGTAATCCACGCACAACCTCAGACTCTCGTCTTCCTTCCTGGAAAACAAGTCTTGGGCCACCCAGGGTAGGACCCTGGGTCTCACGAAACCCTTTTCTCTCCAACTCCTCCAACTGCACCCTCAGCTCGCGAAGATCTACGGGAGCCATCTGATATTCCGATGAGGAAATTGGTGTCTTCATATAGTGTAAGTCGATGCAGAAGCCAATTTCCCGCTAGAGAGGTAATCCTCAAACATCTTCGCGAAAGATGTCCTCATACACCTCCACCACTATTCGGAACTGAGTGCTCACAACATCTACTACACTGAGGGTAAGGCTAGCTGACTCATGAGTGATCAGTTGCACCCTCATATGCATGAGCACATTTTGTGCTTCTTGGGTTTCCACTTCTCCTATAATGGAAAACCTTATTCCATCACAGCGGACACACTACACTCTTCACCTAAAGCAGTCAATCTAGGCATGGACAGAAGATAACCAATCCATATTGAGAATGAAGGCATAAGGACTCGATGCTACCACCAGGAGGTTCCAACTGAAACTCTAGCCTGCAAGGGTAAGATCACACTGTATGCAGAGATGCGTGATCTTCGAGTCTCCTCTCGTAGGTGTCTCCAAGCGTAAGGATCGAGTAAATGGTACTATCAGAATATTGAGGTTTTGTACAAGACATGTGGCTATAAGGGAATTACTGGAAACTGTGTCTATGAGTATGGAAGCTAAGGTATAAAAGACATATATGGAACCTCGAATCATCCGTGGAGCCCCTGGGTCATATGCCTTGACCGCATGCAGTTGTCTTCGTCCCTGTCCCCCAGCTCCCTGAGCTTGGTGCAGACCTCTAAGTGGCGTTGGTGGAAGTAAGTCGAAGCATCTGCCACCACCCATACCTCTCCCTGCTCCTCTAGCACGTCCATCGCCAGGCGGGTCTTCCAGTTCTGTTCTCGGCCTATGCCTCGGTGGTCCATCCACCACATCCCTGTCAGCAGCTCGACGGGTCAGGCAATCTATAGCGAGATGTCCCCTACCGTCACATGCATGACATTGCTTCTCCCTAGGATTACTGGAACTATCCTGAGAGCCATGGACTTTCGATCCCTTGTCATGGGTCCTCCTCTGACATTTCCCACATCCAGATCAATGTGCCTGACATCGGCTCCCTACTGTCGGGGTCTCCGCACCTGTCTGCCAGCTGCTGACTGCTGTCGGCTGCCTCTACACCACCAAGAAACTCTCGATCACCAGGGCTCCTTGAATACTCCCTCATAAGTCTATATTCATAGAGGCATGACACTAGCTCGAATGTCTCGTAGTAGACCACTCTCAAATGTCTGAGCTTTGATGTACTGATCCCTAACCATTTCCATCGAGTACCTTGGCGAGGTTGGTGAACCTCAATGAATAGTCAGCTACTATCATACTACCCTGCTGGAGCTGATGAAGATCCTGGATGTGCACAGCTCTCAATGTAACTGGAGAGAAATCCTCACTAAAGAGTCGCTCAATATCCATCGATGAATGAATCTCCACGTAATTAGTCTTCGTGGTCAGACTCCACCATCGTCCCACCGAACCCTAAAGAAGGCTCGCTCCTAGAATCAGCATCTTGTCTGCCGGTGTCCTCACTAGACAGAAAACTCTGGTCACCTCCTCAAGTCAGTCCTCAGCTGCCAGAGGGTCGGGCTCACCTTGAAAACTGAGGGGTCTCTATCACTATAACACATGGAGCGTGCTAAGACTGCGCTTCTCGCCGGTTGGTACTACAGGTACCACTGGCTTCTCCACTGGTGGTGGCATAGTAGGTTCACCACTCGGTGGAAATGCCTGGGGAACATGTCCCTGTATCGAAACCTCTTCACTGAGGGGGTCATCCTTCTGATCATGCTAGTGAATCCTAGCGGGTATGCTTCGCGGAGGCATCCTGTAAGGAAACAGGATGTACCATGGTCAAAGAGTATATCTGGATAGCTAACACAAAGGACATAGAAACCAAAATCCATTCTTCAATGATGCATGTACCTTTTTATTTCCACGCAACAAGAATTTTTATGTACCGAGTTGAAAACCCTATTGTCAGAGCCCTGGTGTATGGATACGTCGGCTGCTGCACCAACACTGGAGTCGCTGGCCTGAGAGCCAAACTTGAAACACTTAACTCTGTTTCCCCAAACCAAAATCATAGACTCTTGGTCCTAAGGTATAACCAACCACCTCTGATACCACTCTATCATGACCCGTCCCTGTGGGGCCCACACCATGACTCCCCAAGCCCGCCTCCAATAGGCCAGGGGCTGGTGACTATCACCGAGTAGGCATATCACTAACATGGGAGGGATTTTCTAAGTACATGTAGACACGCACACATCTCCATTCCCACAAATGATGAAATGTAAAACACCAATGACCAAAAATGAATGCGTGGAACTAAACCCAACCAACAGTGTATGACGATAGGTAGATTACTAAAAAGTAAATTGGTCTAGAATACGAGCACACCAAAAAAAAAGTCTGAAAAACTGCAAAGTCTAGCCTGTAAACACAAAAGGTACTGGGATTGCTGCTCATAGCTGAAGGAATGCCTCTGCTTGTAGAGAACTTAGAAAGCTAGGTCCTATCCTGGTCCGCCCTGGACTCTATCAAAATGCTACTTGTCTGTACAAGACACCAGACGTGTGTGCAAAGCCCATGTAGGGGTGAGTATAACAATACTCAGTAGTGGACCCCGAAAACCACAAAGTAGTATTTTTATACTCAGCTATGAACAGTATATGTCTACAGAACATACGGAACAAAGAAGATATAATCAAAACCTAGACACGTGGTCTAGAGACAAGTCACACAACCATATACCCCCATTAGAGATTCTGTTCGAAGATTTCAAGATGCAATCGTTCTGAGAGAACACACTCCACGAGTCTTATAGCTCTGGTGACATTCGTCCGAGAAGTGTTGTTCGTCAGGAACCTTCATGAGAGGTAGCTACACTCATTATGGGAGACACACAACTGAGTGGGAAGGATACGATAAAGAGAATAAATCATTACAGGAGACACACTCCTGAGTGGGAAAGATCACGATACACAGATAAGGATCACATCCAGGGACATGGCGGATACCGCGACTCATCCAGATTCACCAGTTAGGTGATACACCAGCTAGGTAGAGGATCAACGCCCGGTAGAGTTAGTCACGTCGATGCCTGACTCTACCTATGGTCAGTAATGGATAGAGGATCTTGCTCTGGGCCTCTCGGAGGGATGTTGACTCTATCACAGAATGTCTGGCTGAAGGGATTATACTCCTGTAGAAGGAAATGATTCTTGAGCTTCAGGGGAATGAGAAGAAGGGGCACTAACCCAAACGAATGATGTCCATGATACAGTTAACAAGAGGACCATACCATTTTCCAAAAAGTACACGGCGTGTTGTCTGACATCGGGTACTGCCTGTGTACAACGGCCCGTGTCATAGGCTGGTCATGTAGGAAAACTCAGTACATGACGTGTAGTATGGTAAACACGTTGTGTCTGGATAACTGGTGTTGGCTCCGTGTACCCTGGCCATGGGCCCGAACACGGTCATCAACCCCTATACACCAACCCGTCTAACTACCACATGCGGTGACATGATTTAATGGCCTCGCCTGGCCGTGTGATGGATTACACAGTTGTGTACTTCATCCCATGTCTGCATAACCCCGGGATACATGCCAAGTCCTGTGTAGCCGCTTCTATCGCGCTGTACATAGCATGCCTCCTAAATCTGTGTAGATTGTCTCGTGTCTGTGTACTACCCAAAAAACACACCGAGAATCGGGGAATGTCCAAGATACCATCTGACCGGGGTCACATGCCGTGTTATTCCTCTCTGACCCTGAAACCGTAGTCGTCGCCGCCAGCACTACACGGCGTGTTCTTCGGAAGTACACGCCTTGTATTCTAGAAATTTCCAGAAACAACGCCCTTCGTCGACCCGCCTCCCGTGGTGCTCCGATTATCAATATGGTCGTCTGATCACCACAAAACATCCTGTTTTTGGTCTCCCTGACACTACGAAGCCTCTTCTATTGTTTTTGGGCCTCTGATCGGCTCCAAAAACATGATTTGATCTTCCCGCATGAAGAACGGTCAAATAATGCCCTCTTCCTATTTGGTCTGCTTTGTCATCCTCCATTGTCACCGCACCTCCAAAAGGTCATTGAGGTGCCGAACCTTCGATTTTGGATCGTTGCATCTTGGAACAGATGCGCAACGATCCGTTGTTTGTTGCCCCGCGAAGAACACGCGAGAAAGAATGGGGGAGGAAATCCAATAATCAAATTGAGGAATTAACTTCCACCGTCATTCTTCACAGCGTTGATCCGCTCCTGTTAATAGGCATAAACGTAGTAGAGATCAACATAAATAAAAATCATGGATTAATTCCCCAAAATCATCCCAAAGAAATCCCTCCCATAAGAATGCACGAATCTACGGATTAACATGATTGTGGTTGATCTGTGTTCGTGGTTTATACTAGAAAATGGGGAAAGGAATTGAAATAACAAACCCCTACCTCAAACGGGTTGAAGAGCGATTGTCGTGGCACATCCGTCCAAGGGATTCATCAAAATCTGAGGGGAGTCGATTGCTCACGTCGTCATCTGTCAATGTGTCCCCCTCTACCCAAGCTTCTAAGAGAAATCTCTCTCTTTCTCTCAACTCACAGTGTTATGAGGATAACACTGCTAATTTTCCATAAGATTGATTTTTTATGGGAGGATTATGTTTCCACTCAAATAAATGGTAATGTTTTAATATAATAAATCATGAATTTATTTTATTCCTTCTAAAGTGATTTCCTTTTTAAAATTCCCAAAATTATACATTGCAACCGACCTGCGCTGGTCAAGGTTAGAACTGTTCTTAGTTAAAGTCATCGTCCCAGACGCAACGGTGCACCGAGATTTTTAATCCGAACACCCATTTGGGATCTGCCACAACTGCACATGAGAGCCTACTCACTTAACTAAAAAAATGTTCAAACCACCATTTCGAGCTCACTAGACCTCGAAATTATGTTCCGTCTTTGCGCCCAGTCTCGAAACAATTCTGTATAATATTTTAAAATAATAAACTGAAAAATACGAGACATTTCATTATAAGAGTATAATATATGCTATTAAAAATATTAATATGTTATTTTATAAACAAAATATCATTATTAATACCATTATATTGGAAATTAAATTTCATTCATCCAAAATGAAGTATGGTGTAGTGGATTCATCTAAATTTTCCTTCATTTAGGAATATTTTAATTTAAGGATGCTATATTTATTTATATGGTAAATATACGGCCCATATTACATATAATATCAAAAAGGATTCAATTATAATGGTATTTAACTATAATTTTTTATTGTTTCTTCTAAGGGGTTTAAATTAAAAACAATCTACTAGTAAACCATTTCATAACTCAATTTATTTTCATTGGGTTATATTATATCTTCTATGAATTTGATATTATTTGATTATATGTGTAATGTATTTTGAGTATCTTATTTTATATTAAAATAAATTTAATTTGGATCAATTATTATAACACATTATCATATCATTGATTAATTATAACATCAATGTCATGATCTCTACATGGTTTTATTTAACAATCTCATTTTAATCAGGATAATTTATGCTTGAATTTACATTGAAGAAAATTACAAGATTATCAAAAATAATCCCATTCAATTTTCTTATCATCTATATTTTCATTAAATTTATTGGAAATATTTCCATTTTTTCTCACTGGAAATTTAAATGCTTGATAAAATATTATTAATAAAATTTTATATCATTTATTTTATCAGTAAAAAATCCATTTTTATCCAAATGGTTGTTTTTTTATATTTTTTCAAAAATGTTTTGAAATTATAAAAAAAAGTTATTTAATACATTTTAATCCATGTTTTACTTATAATAAAATGTTTTTAATGCAATATTCTTATCGCATTTCAAATGAGGGTCATTTTACCCTTTTCACAATATTGTGAAATGAATTTTCTTATCTTATATGAAATTTATTAAATTTATATTAAAATGGTATCTATTTTATTTGAGTCTCCAATCATAATGTTTGAAATATTATCTTTAAAATTTAATTATTTCTTAATATTTGGATAATATTTACTTTTAAAATTTTATTTTCAATTTTATAATTTTATCCTCCCCAAAAATTCATTAAATATCTTTTTACTGCATTTGTATTAATCAATAAAAAAACCTTTTATTTCACATACACTCGAATATGGATATTTTATATTGATAAATTCATTATTCATTCTATGGATGTTTTTTATCATTTTGAGCTGGTAAATTACTGACATTGACTTTATTAAGGAATTTTTGAAGTAATTATTATTCTATTAAAATACTCACATTAATATGGTCATTAATCACTAAATTTCACCTAAATATCGACATTTTTTATCATTAATATCAATTTTCATAATTTTTTTCATTTGTAGTTATGTACTATTACTATGAATGTTATATGATTGACTGGGGAAATTAATATTAATTTTTTTTAATAAATATGAAATTTATTAAAAAGGTGTATCATTCGTCAATTAATTATTTCAGTTGATATAAGAGGAATTCATAGGAATTGAAACTATATATGAGATCCATTTATAGGTAGACCCTAGAAACATTTATAATATCATGACTCGAATCATGTTTATGTCCTTAGTTATATTGGTTCCTTCTATTTACCCTTAAATCATTTTTAAACATTCTTATAAATGGTATTCATTGTAGAGGTATCATGATTCCTTATATCATGATGTAAAATAATAAAGAATTTCCATCAATGATAATGAGGTCATTATAATTATCAAAATTATTTTTACTATGTTATTATCATTGGATTCGATTATTTATGATTTTGTTGATTAAATATATTTGGTTTTAAATTATTTCCCATGGAATACTGATTGTGTCTTACCCAGTTATGATATTCTTATTATTGATTAAATGGAAAGTTTTATACGTTATTTACATTTTCATATTGATTAAGTTACTAAAATTATTTAAATTCCATTTGAGTTTTTTTATTTACCCTTCAATGATTTTTATTATTGAATCATGATAGCCCTTGATGTACATACACCTTATTGAACATTTCAAACACCACATATTTTTCTTCCTTTCCAAAAAATATATGATCTATAATAAGAATAATAGGCAAGGATATTATTTGGGGAATAATAGTATTCTAAAAAATTATGGGTCAATTATTATTTTCAAATGAATTATTGAAATTAGGAGAGTTCCTAGTATACCAATACCACTATTTTTTTTCTTTTATGATTTGATTCCATGTATCATATGGCAATTAAATATTGCAAGACCTCTACATCAGGTCACAAGAGTTGCGGTGGTTATATAAGATTAGTGTTTCCTCCAATTCTTTATAAGGAAAAAATTATCAACATCTCACCAAGGATTAGGTCATAAGTATATGATAATAAATTATCATGGAATAAATATTTTATTAAAAATACATGGAAGACTAAGTATTGTGACCTAGGATTTTATACAAAATTATCACATCATTTTAGGGGAATATTCAATGCATTTTATAAAAACCCAATTACCATAATAATATAGATTATTTGGATAATAAAAAATTAATATTATTATTTATTGATAGATCAAAAACATCTCAAACAAATATAATCTCACACGACACTCCATTATGGTATACCCAATCTAAACATCTTGTTTTAACTTTGGAATGGAAACAAAAAAGGGACTACTAAGATTTATTGTAAGGGAGAATATAGGAGATATAAATATATGATCACATGTAATAAAATTATAAGACTAAGGGTATTTTCCATGAAAATATAATTGTAATTTTATATCAATCCTGTCTAGAACCTATGAATGATTCATGACCAAGAACATTATCATTTCTGGAAGAAAGTCTTTTAAGAATGATAAATCAACATAAATCAATCAATTAGAATAAATTTAACTCAAAAAATGTATGGAACCATCATAAATATATAAGGTAAATTAATTGTAACTTATTTAAATACCAATATCTTCTATATAGTGGATTTGGACTTATCATCGGTTGACCATTGTAGATCTGGAAGCACATGTTTTCCCAATGTGGATCATGGCACTCATATTTCTCAAAGTGGATCAAGAGCATCAAATGGTATCTCATTTTTTATCATGATATATAAAGAATTTATGAATTCATTGTTGTTAGATATATATCCCACTTATAGCATAAATAATCCCATATTTATATGTCACACAATATCATCAGACAATCATCATATCATCACATAATAACCATTAAAAATTAAATGGGTTTCATAAAAAAGTCATCAACATTCCATAGGATAACAGACAATAAATAAATAAGTTTAAAAGAATCTCTCTACAAAATATTTAAACATTTGGAAAATTAATAATGATTTTATAATTTATTATTATCCCTATGAATTAGTAAGTAAAATTAAAGGATTTAATTAGAAATGGATAATGATATTGATATACAAAATGGATTATTTATTGAAAAATATAGACTTTACACATTAAAAAAATTGTTTATAAAAAAAATTCAAAAAACATTTTTTTAATCCATTAATCAAAAAATTACATAAAAATTTATATAGTAAAATATAAAATAATTATTATCTCATGATAGGGAAAAATACTATTCTAGGAGTAAATATTAACCAAATATTCCTTTCATATTTATTAAAAATAAAAATGGTAATGTTTGGAAAAAATAAATTCTTATTCATACCAAAATATTTGTAAAAAAGTTCAAAATTCTTATAAATAAATTTTATGAATCATTTTAAGAGTTCGAAAAAAAATTAAAAATACATTACATTTGAAGAAATGGATTTTTGGAAGAAGAGATAAATAATAATGGTTGGATACAAAAAAATATAATTTTGTACTCTTCAGAACACAAAGAGATGAAAATTGGCGGAACAATGTCTTATATATACATAGAAATGGAATAGTACATTTTATTTTTTCCTTGAGATATTGATAATATGATTTCATTACTGAATGTATAAATATTAACCATCCCATTAAAAGATGATATTGTATTAGAAAACCCTTACTAGTTTTGTTTTTTATACCATAAACACATGAAATATAAATCCTTACATGTATATAAAATTTTATATAATTTTTTTTACAATCATTATAAAATACATCCATTTGTAGTATATACACCATGTAAATGTGCCAAATGGAAAATATGGTTGTGTCTAACAGAAAATCAATGTTAGATAGAATTATATTACCAGAAGTCTCCAATTTTGTTTTGGGCATTCAACAATAATGTATATTTAATATATTTAAATTATAAATCTATAACATATTTATAATGTGTATGATTTATATAGGACCTTTTATTACATATTTATTTGAAATTCCTTGTTAATGTCATGTTTTGGGCAACAAATGAATTATTTTTTTGGATTGTTTTGTTTTTTTTTTTGTTTTTTTATTTATTAAATTGTTCCCAGTTAAATATCATATATGATTATATATGTTATATGAATAAAATATATATTCATTATGTATGTATTTATAGGGATTTATAAAAGTTAATTATAGAAATTGAACTACACCATTCATAGTGATAGTTGGTTATACATATGTGTGAAAGTTGTTTCCATTTTCTCAGAAAAAATTAAAAAAAAGTATGGTAAAGAAGATATTACCATTGTTGAATACTTATTATATCATATACTTTAAGGACAAGTGTTTCTTTGTACTGTATTTTTGAAAAAAAATTGAATTTGTTCTTTCACATGCTTGAAAAGGGGTAAAATGGTCCCTTAGCCTACGATTGGACATAGTGTATTTTTTTAAAGACTATGTTGTCCCTGGAATATGGTGTATATCCAAGGACAAAAGGAGGGTGAATCTGGGTTGTTCAAATTTTAGTGGAATAATTAATATATTATATTAATAAATTAAATATTAAATTATTATTGCAGGTTCTTCGAATCATAACTTTTGAACAGAGCTTCATATTGAGATTATGGTTCTATCATTGACTCTGTAATGGGGAGTTTACCTTAGAGAAGTCATAAACTCGAGTCAGGCATTGGGGCAGGCCCGGGACTCTTTTTTCTTCCTTTTTATTTTCTTTCTTTTTATTTATTTTTTGTTATTTCCTCCTCCTTGCACACTCCTGCTATGTGGCTCCCCCTTCACCATAACCTAAGGGAGAAGAAGGAAAGGGAGAGAAATAGTGAGATGGATGTACAGGTTGGTACTATTGTGTCACGACCCGCCTTCTCTAATGTGATTTAATGGATGAAAATTTCCATACCCTTCCTTTTGCATGGTGAAGGAGAGATAATTACCCACGATTCCTACCTTTAGTTTTCCCCAGAGTGCTGACTAGAACCATGGGTATAAAATCCCACATAAATGGAATTCATTTCATGTTTTATAGAACAATATCTCTAGATGAGATCTTAAATCCTAGCAACACAAAAGAGTAAAGATAAAATTAATGCTATGATCCATTCCTTCATACATGATAAAAAGTGAAACTGATTAAAATAAGATAAAACTCCAAAATAATGTACCACGGAAAATAAAATAAATAGAAACAATAACTATCCTGATGCATGACCTAGTAAATTCCATCATGATCCTCAAAGACCTTCTAGAATCCTGAAAATAGTTTTACTTACGTAGGGTGAGCATAAAAGTATACATAGTAGGAAAATTATTGCTACT
The DNA here is from genome assembly GCA_963277665.1 of Viscum album. Taxonomy (NCBI): domain Eukaryota; kingdom Viridiplantae; phylum Streptophyta; class Magnoliopsida; order Santalales; family Viscaceae; genus Viscum; species Viscum album. Next base: position 473,739,567 of record OY728147.1, on the reverse strand, counting down.
TGTGTATAATTGTGGGAACATGATAATAACCTTGTCATAAAATAGTAGAACCTCAACCACCTACCAATGAATACTAACCACCCCAACCTCACCAAGTTACACTCACCCTTGTAACCAATGTGAGGTAAAGTAATAGTATAATCACATTGCAATCTGGGTACCCCGCACCATTTTACCACTGGTTAACTACTCATTCCTAAGGATCTAATGTGTAGATGCTTCAACTATTCCCATACACATTCCCACTATCAAGACCCTCATTCACACACCATGACCTCAAACCACACACAAAAATGACAGTTTACACCAAGGTCACAATAACCACTGCCCCTCCCAAAGTCTCATGGGCCCTAGAAACCTCACACCACGCTTGAAGACACCTTTCCCTCTTTTAGAAGATACTTTGGAAAACATACCTAGACTGCAAGCAGCTGAGAACCTAGTCCCAAACAAACACATTCATGGAGAATCTTGGGCTCTGGTAAGCATGGATCCCTTACAACTCACCCAGATACGCCTGAGTGACATGATCAGAAAGGGGGTGAGAGGAAGAAAATCAGTAAAAATCCATCCATCCTCCCAGCAGGATGTTGGGAGAGACACCCTCCCCACTGAAATGTAGGTGGTCATCACATTTTTCTTGACAAGGGTTGGGTGCATAAAGAACTCTCAAGAAAAAACAATATTTATATGTATATATATAATGGTAATCAAACACTCATCCCCAACCTATGGGTTTTACATGAATAAACAACAAGCCCACATTATCACCTCTTTTTTTGGTACACTATATATTCACAATAATATTAAAATTGTACAATGAATAATACCAAAACCCTTTTCATTCAATTGAAATTTATTTATTTTATAGGATTCACATTAAATTATTTTGTCACTACCAATAAATTAACATATTTAACCACACCTAGTAATGAACAAAACCAAACCATAGTCCCATTGCACAATAGAAAAAACTATACTTGCAGTCCCAGTGCACATACCTATTCAACTACTATCAACTATCATTCTTCAATGTAATACCTCTCATTACATCATTCACAACCCAGCCATGCATCCCCACTACCCTAACAATCCCCAGATATAGTCCCACTACATAAAAAGTCCATAACCACATCATTGTCCCACTTCTTGACGTCTCATTGCAACCACAACACAATATAAAGGTAGTTAAGTTTCCCAAAAGTTCATCCATTCCACAATCAATCAATCACTCGGACTAAGACGCCCATACACCTCCTTTTACAACTTCGCATACCAATCCCACATAACCAATAAAAGAACTCAAAGGACTTATCTACAACCATTAAACTAAGCGTTTTAAAATTTAACCAACAAGTGTTCTTTAATTTTTATTTGAATATTACTATGGTGATCACAGAATAGGTATGACACTGAGGAATCCCTTTATATAACCAAGTGTATATGACTAATCATATTTCATTTTACATCTGTACAAGAAAACATCACAATGAAATACCACCAGTGCACAAGAAATGACTTCCAGTAGTCATGATTATCAAAATTCATACAACCAGAACAGCAATAATAGAATCAAAGATAACACAATAAAACAATCCACTAACATCAAAACACACCCTATTCATTATTTTATTCATGCGAGTAATATTTTGATCGTATTATATTTTTTTTATAATTCTCTTTCAAGAAGTTTATCCTTTTGTTCCTTTCATGTAACCATTAATATACACTACTCATATGATGCAAAAAAATTAATGAGAATTAAAATGTAGTCCCTACTAGTTTGATCAATGATTGATGTTCCTTCTTGCAACAAGAATATGTGATAGCACGACTCGCAAGAAGAAATCCCATGATGAATCAGATGTCCTACATCATGGGTGCGGGAATCATCATGGGAGGATGTATCTAGGCACACCAATACAAAAAAAAAGGAATAAGGAAGAGGAGATCTCGGTTGAAGAAGATCCCAGATCCTAACATTAGGGAAACCATTTCAATGTACATAGAAGTAGGATTTTGGTGTGACCACATGGTTAGGGGTTTTCACACGTTGGAATTAATTTATATTTAATACTTCCTCTTGTAAATGGTGGAGATAGATGATCAGATGGATGTGAGTTGATTGTTTAACAATAAATGGAGGAAAACATGTAATTGGGGAGAAACTAAAAAAACATATAAAAATGGAAATGAGTCATGGATGGGTGAGTCATCGATGCCACAACCTACCAAACCAACAACCTACCGACACCTAAACCTGCAGACACCCTAACCGAATGACGTTTAGCCATCGACTCTGAGCTACCGATGGGTGAGAAACCAACGTGACCGACTGATGGGTGAGCTACTGATGCGACCTACCGACACTGACTCCCTGGACTCAGTGATGCCAACACCCTCGACTCACTGATGTCGATGACCATTGACTAACTGATGATGATACACCATCTCTCACTGATGCTGACTCCCCATGACTCACTGAGGTACTATCATGCTAATGCACTGACTTGCTGGTACACTGACATGTTGACACACTAACATATCTACACACTAACATGTCGGAACACTTACCTGCCGATGGAAAAACTAAAAATTTGGAAAACTCTTGAAAAGTGCCACTAAAATCACCCAGAACACCTCAACACTAGATATCCACAAAGGATGAGCCATGGGAAAATCCAGGTTATTACATTAGACACCTCTCAAACCATTCTCACCCTTGAGAATTTAAAAACTAACCAGGAGAAAATTTAGTCTGAACAACAATATCTTATGATTCCTCTCAGGAGTAAACTAGCTTCTATTATTATAATGTTGGAGTGAAAACATCAACATCCAAGGACACCATCTCGATATATCTCTCCTGATCAATTGTTGAAATTATACAACTATTCTCCCTCATGTAAATATAGAAATACCAAAATTCACATCTTCCTAACACAAGGGTTAGGGAGAAATTTCCCACATTTCAATGTACTATCCACATTAGGCGTCACTGTATCTCCCAAAAGGGTTTAATCGCATCCACATTAATGTGTCTTGATTAGGGGTCAGGTTCTTTCCTCCCCATAGTTAGTAAATATCATTCAATAGTAGAGAATGGGGATTCAACTTGTCATATAGAAAGCAAGGTCAGACATTACATAATAAGAATGGAATGAGAAAAAAAGGATAAAAATTCAGAACATATCTCAGTATAATAATCACATTTGTGCCTCCCTTTCCCTAGTACCCTTCTCGAGTCCACCATGCCTCAATAACACATGAACCTAGGGGGTGGTCCTTCCTTGAAGCACCTTCCCCTTACGATCCTCAATTCTCACCGACCGCCCCCGAAATGTCAAGTCAACAATAATATCTTATTCAACCCATTATCTAATGTGGGAGTAATCATGAAGATACTGATAATGCTGAGAGACAATAAAGACATCATGGATCCCCTCCCACCGTGGTTGTAATGCCATCTATTAAGTCCACATCCCCAACTCATCCCAACACCTCAAAAGGTCAGATGAACAAATGAGAAAGCTTACTCCAATTGTCAAACCTCCATTGTCTATGCCGAGGGGAGACCATTAAGATCACATGGTCCCCAACCTCAAACTCCAAGGGACTCCTCCTATGTTCGACATAGGATTTATTTTGGTGCTGAGATTCTTTCATCATTTCACTCAAGAGTTAATCATTCTCTATCATTCTCTACACCAACTCTAGGCCAAGAACAACTACCTCCCCATCCTCTGCCCAGCACACGAGTGAATGACATAATCATTCATACAGGGCATAGAATAGTGTCATGATAATGGTAGAGTGATAGCTATTATTTTAGGAAAAATCCACATAGGGAAATTGTAGTACACACGATCCTCCGATGTCCAAGACACACGCCCGCAGTATGTCCTAGAACATTGGGATGGTCCTTTCTATATTTCCATCATTCTAAGGGTGGAAAAATTTTCTAAGGAATAGTTGTCTTCCAAAGTCTGTTGTAATCCCTTCATATCCCATGAAGTAAAGCGTTTATCCATATCTGACATGATGGATCTTGGAACTCTATGATGTCGTATAGCTTGACCCACATACCTCTGTGCTAAGGTGTCCACTGTGATTTTCTCCTTAATAGATATTGAATGATATGATTTCATCAATCGATACATCACTAACAAGATGGAATCATAGCCTCTCACTGACCAGGGTAGACTCGTGACAAAATGTACTAAGACATCATCCCACTTCCACACATGAACATCTAAAGGAAGCAACAGACTACTGAAAATGTGGTGTTTATCCTTCCACTACTGACACACTATTCACCTTTCCACAAACTCTCCCACTGACCACTTCTCTATGGGCCACCAAAATATACCTCTCATTCCAGAGTACATCGTGGTTACTCCTAGATGTACTTCCATGGGTGAGTTATTGAGCTCACTGATAACTCCCTCATGAATCGCCACTGGAACAAATAGCATCCCAAGGAAAAACAACTGATTCTTAATTTCCTCTAGCCATCCCTCTGAAGCATCACCCTGGATAACATGATCACATATCATTTTAGTCTTTGAGTATCTACCCTGATACCTCACCACCTACCATACCATGGAATATTTCACTATCATCTCAAAGAGACAACCTATAAATTCCTTAACTCTCAAGACCAGATGTAAAGTAGTTAACTCCTCTATTTCCTTCCATGAATCTTTAGACTCTTAAAGTAAATCCTTTTCTGACTTCATTATCATGGAATTATCCACAATGTTCATTATTCTTGAGGTGTGGGATATCTCAATGTTGTAGTCCAGATGGAACTCCATCCACCTCCACTATTGCAAGTACAGGTGATGCTCGAAGAAGATATACCTCAAGATCATATTATCCATGAAGACCACAAATAATTCCCTAATGATTTAATTCCACCACAACATCAGCATGAGAACATACACTGCAATCCCCCGGTTGTGGGTGGTATAGTTATCTTCATGAGGATGTAACATCCTAGACACATAAGATATTAATCATTGCTTCTAAATCTGCAGTCTTCCCAATCCTATCCCTGAGACATCATAGAACACCTAAAAAATCACCCCTTATTCTATATACCTCAGCACAATGTAACTAAACAAATTCCCACTCATATAACAAAAATTCGTCTTGCATTTCTCACTCCATACAAGAGACTAGAAATTTCTAGTTAAAGCTGTCAAAGGAGCTGCATTACTTATATTCTATACTGGGACACCACTTATCCAAGGAACTGCACCCCTCATGTCTAGAAGATGCAATTTGATGACTTCCGGCTGAGTTGGTGGTGTCGGAAGACCTCCAATATTGTCCTTAGATGCTAGAAATGATCCTCCTCTAATCATGAGTAGATCTAGATGTCATTGATGAACATCACCACAAACCAGTCCAGATACTCATTGAGAAAAGACTTCATGTTCCCCATGAGTGTAGCTAGTGTGTTCTTAATGCCGAACAACATGATCACGAACTCAATGTTCCCATACATACACCTGAAAGCAGTCTTCAGGATGTCACCATAACTCACCCTAAACTGGTGATATCCATACTACATGTTTTTCTTGGAGAACCAACCCAGTACCTTTATATGGTCAAAAATATCACTGATCCTTGGGAGGGGGTAACAGTTCATGACCATCACCTAATTCAGTTTCTGGTAGTCTATGCACACCATGAGACCACAGTTTTCCTTCTTTGTGAACAAGACTAGAGAACCCCAGGGTGACAGACATGGTATGATAAAACCATTATTAATTAGGTCTTCAACCATAATCTACAACTTCTGAAAATCAGAAAGCATTATCTGATAGGGATCCATAAAAATTTGATGGGCACCAGAATGTAAGTCTATCCTGAACTCAACATCGCCTCGAGGGGGTGGAGTCCCAACCTTTTCCGGGAAGACATCCTGAAACTCACATAAAATCCCCCAAATATACACCATAACATAGTCTTCTTATTCCACAAATATCTCAGCTAACAATGAATAAAGGGGCTCCATACACCGGCTACACTCTAAGAAACTCCTCTCGCCAATGGAAGCAACACGTTGGCCATGAAAATCTGAGAACATGACCCTTCTACAAAAGAAATCAGTTATTATGTTCATGGAAAAAATATAGATGATTCCTATGATGAAAATTTATGGCTGAATCTATTACAAGAGAAGATCTCCACTGGACTAATGTGGCTCCAGCATCAGTCTTCAAACTCAACAAACATCAAAATGGCTTGTTTGACATCTAACTGGGGTACTCAACACCATGGGATTAGGATTTTTCTTTATGCCCAGACAAAAGGAATGGGATTGACTGGGAGAAACAAGAGAGTGTGATCCTCCTGAATCAAACAAATTATAGGAAATAATACTAAATAGGGTGATCATACCTTGATCAATGTCTAGCCCCGCTGGTACTACTACTTCTTCGGTGTGCAACATCCCACGCCCAACACATTGACTCTTGATTTTCGACCAACACCCTTACCATGTCTAGGTCATGGACCCAAAGGAGAACCCTTTGATTTCCCTCCTCTCACACCATCTACCCTTGGTTGAGTGAGAGCCTGTTTATCCTGCTTCTAGAAGGTCATAGATGGAAAATGATGTTGCTGAGGTGGGTTTCGAACCTACCCACCCCCACTGTACTGAACGTGGATAGAGAAATGATTTTGAGGATTCCTACAACTGCTACAGATAATGAATCTTGGTCCTAGTTCCATGGGAAAAGGGATGGAACTGGGAGATCAGAACTGGAACTTCTGACACCCACTCCCTGCTTGTCGAAACATGGAAGGCCCTGACGCAGGAGACATGCTGCCGACAACCATTCCCTTTAAAAACCTAGCTAGCATCCCTCTCATGAAAGACCTCCCAGCATTTTCATACTCTCCACTACTTTGTCCTTATTTAAAAATTCAATGTACATTGGTAGAGTAATTGGAGTAAAAGTATACTGAATAGAAGGTCGGAGTTCCTCTTCCAAGCACGTTTCCCACGTCTCCTCATCCAGAAAAAGGTCTAGAGAAATATGAAGGATATCCTGAACTTGATCTCCAGTTCCCTCACAAACAAACTCCATTGCTGGAGGTATTTAATCTCTCACCTCTTCTCGGCCTTCATCGTAGAAGAAACAAAGTCTTCCAAAAAATCCATCTCAAGTTCATTACACAAAACCTCAGTATCCTTCTTATCTATGAGAAAATTCATCCACCACTGATGTGCCACTCCATGCATCTGGCTCACTACCAGAGGAACCCAGTACACTTTCGGTGTCAAAATCAAGCTGAAATTGATCACATTCTCCTCGAGCCAGCTCTCTGTCTCCATGTTTGAGGTGCTACCCTCATACATTACCAGAGTCTGCCACTAGAAGCCACGAAGCATCTTCTTCAACTAGTCACCCTCTTCCTCTCGATCGTCCCTATTCTGATCAACTAGATCAACCTACTAGGCATCTATTTCTCTTACAAATAATTGATGATGGTTGGGTTACATAGTTGAAAATAAAACAAGAACCTCCTATGTCCGAGTAGTGTGGAAGTTCCCATTTAGAATTTGTTTAAACATTTAATTTATTTTAATTCCCAAAACACCCAAGGAAATTATGAATACAAGTCATTATTATTCATGTACCTTTTCTATGGTCCCTACTATCCAATCTTCATATCCCCACGTGGTCCTTTAGTAGTTCCAGAGTCCTTAGATCAGATCACGGGGAGTCTTAAAATTCCGTGTCCTAGATGGTCTTCCCTGGACAATTTCACACAAAAAACATTACTAATAATGTTTCCCTAACATCCCATGAAATCATTACTATTACCAACCTTGAAATCCATCAAATTATTCAACCATTATCTCTAAAACTGTTTTTTCACAACCCACCTTCACCATGATGAGGAAAGGGGTGAAAATTTTCCCTTTAATTCCTTCTTCATGGTGAATGAGAGATAATGACCCATGACTCCCACCTTCAGTAGTCCCCTGAGTGGTGACTAGCACCATGTGTATAGAATATCACATAAATGGATGTAATTACCCTTTTATAGAACAATTTTGGGAGATATGATTGTAAATCCCAACAACACAAAAGAATAATGATAAATGTAAAGCTATGTATCCATTCCACCATGCATGTTCAAAAGTGAAACTGATACAAAGTAAGATAAAAATACCAAATAATTTACTAAGGACAAGAAATTAAACTGAAATAGGAACTATACCAATGTCCAAGCTAGTAATGGCCTGCACAGTTCTCAAAGCCCTCTTGGAAACCTAAAAACGTTTTTACATATGTAAGGTGAGTGTAAAAGTATACTCATTATGGAAACTAATGAAACTCATGATCTCGTGAGGGAACATTAAAATTCCCCTATGAGAAAAAAGTATAACCAAAATTACTTATCATGTAATTCAAACATCCCTACCTCATTATGGTACACTCAACCAAGTAACGCTTGTCATGTAATGTCATATTATATCCCTATCGAAATATGTGTACCCAATACTATTTTTCTACTATGTAATTGCTCATTATTAATGACCTAATGTCTTGGCCCTACCACTCTAACTACACAATGTTCCACTTCCAAAACCAAAATTCAAACACATACTCCTCAATCCACACACACCCAGGCTTGTAGACACTTGGGATACAACCACCACTACCACGCTCGAAGACACCTGGGCCCCAACAACCACATACTACACTTAAAGACTCCTAGGCCTAATATTTAAGATACAAGGAAAACATACTTTTCCTACAAACACCTTTGGCCCTTGTCGAAAAAAGAATGTTTTCTAATGAATCTTTGGTTATGGTATGCCTCGAGCCATTACAAACCGCTCGATTTTGCCCGAATGAAAAGATCCAGAAGACAATATGAGGAAGAAAATCAGGAACCAGACATCCATCCACCCACTGGGATGTTGGAAAAGACACCCTCACCCACTTAAATGGAGTTGTTCAGAACATAGTGCACAAAAATGGTGGCATGTGTGTATAAATCACATGGAACTATAGTATATATAAATATATATATAATCAAAATTTGAGATGTAACCTACTGGATTTACTTAATTAGACAACAAGCCCACACCATCACCTCTTTTGTTTCTACCCCTATATGCACTACCATATAACAGCCACTACCAAGAATAATCCCAACCCTCTTTTTTCAATTTCCATTTCTTTATTGAATACGATTCAATTTAAATTAATCTATCACTGTAAAGAAACTAACAACTATAACCACATCAAGCAATGAACAAAACCATACTACAGTCCCCCTACACAACAGCACAAGACTAGATTAGTAGTCCCACTACACATCCTCATTCATCTACTATCATGTATCATTCATCAAAGTAATACCAACTGTTCCTTATTTCATAACCTAGACATATATCCTTGCTACCCAAACAATCCACCGATGCAGTCCCACTTCATAACATGTTCATAACCACACCACAATCAAAATTCTTGACATCGCTTCATGACCACTACACAACATAAAGGGATTGCAGCTGCCTACAAGTTCATTCATTCTACAATCAATCAATTTCTCAGACTAAGACACCAACACACTCCCATATCTTATTTCAAATACCAAGCCGACAGAACCTATACTAGAACACACAACCCATAACCAAAAAAACCAAACCAATCATATTCAAATTTGACTAATAAGTTTTCTTTAATTTTCACTTGAATATAACTGGGGTGATCACATAATAGGTTTTATACTATTTTTTCCCATAATTCCACCGAGTGAATGTCATTAAATATATTTCACGTTACATCTGTACATCAAAACATCGTAATGAAACACCACCAGTGCACAATAAAATACCACTTATGGTCATGATTATAAAAAACAATATAGCCATCACATCCATAAGAGAATCAAAGACAAAAAAATACTACATGCGACTAACATCAAACCACACCCTTCCCATTATTTTGTTTCTGTGAGTTATATTTTTATCATATTGAATTAATGTTTAATTTTAATTCGAAATGAGTATACAAGAATTCCATATATACAGTCATTAACATACCCTTCCCACATGATGAAAAAATTGAAGATAAGAAAAAAATAAATCGCCTACTTGGATGATCAAATATCTAATTTTCTTCTTACGTTAAGAAGGGGGGATGGAACAACTCATAAGGAAACTCTAAGGATGAGTCTTAAGGGATCTAGTAGAGGTGCACAACTCATCTTCGGATGAATTATCTAGGATCACCAAGAGAATAAAAAGGAAAAAGAAACAGAGTATCTTGACTTAAAAAGAGCCCATATCCTAAAATCCGAGAGACCATTTTGATGTACATAAAAGTATTATTCTTGGTTGACTATGTGGTTGAGTGGTTTCATACATTGAAATTAATTGAGATTTAATAAATACCTCAGAAATTTAGGATATATAACAGATGAAGGCTGTGATTTGATGGATTAACATTAAAAGGAGAAAAACGGGTAATAAGGGTGAAACTGGAAGAACTGGGAGTAAATTGAAATGAGACACTGATTGGTGAGTCATCAACACCACAACTTGCTGAAAAAATGACCTATAAATGCCACATCTAACTAACACCCTAACCTTCAAACACGGATCCACCGATGATGTGCTACTCACGGGTGAACTAGTGATGCGACCGACTGATGGCTGAACTACCGATGCGACCTACTGACACCGACTCCTTTAAATCACGGATGGTGACACCCCTGACTCACGGAAGCTAACACCTCTTTACTCACTAATTCCATTGCCCCTTGAATCACCAATGTCGTTGCCACTTAACTCACTAATCATTATTATGCTGACGCACTAACATGCTGATGCACTAACATTCTGATAAAAAAACAATAAATTTGGAAAACTCATTAAATGAGCTACCGACGGATCCCAAAACACCAAAACATTAGATTTATAAAATTTAAGGGTCTTGGTAAAACTTGTGTTATTACAGGTTCGGAATCCCTCGACATGCAAAATATGCATATGGAATCTATTGATGGTGAAATAAAATGAATCTTCGACCTTTTTCACCCAAAGGTTGTCTCGTTTGTGTTTTTTCTGTATAACCCCATTAAATTGGACTTTTCATTTCTTAGATCTATATATTTATTTCATATGGTCTCTTAAGTCCCAATCAGTTGATTTGGGGGTGAAAATGGGGGTTTCAAGAGATCTGAGGGTTTTCCTATTGGGGAACAATTGTTACATGACATGTGTTCCAAGAGAGCACTCTATGTGTTATTACCATTTCAGTAAGAATATGTTTTCTTAATTATATATTGTGTACACAATCTACACGTCCTGTGGTGGTACATGGTAATTTGTCAGGGCATGTGAAAAACATCATAGTGTTTTATAGTATAAGTCGTGTAAATTGAATTACACACATTTTTCTTTTTCATAGCCATAACCAATGCTTTTTAGGCCATGTATATGTAAACAACCATGGGGAGGGATAAGAGTACATGCCTTGTTCTCTAAATTACATGCCATGTACTTTTCCCTCTTAGAGGTTTGGGTGTATTTTGTGCCCTCGAAGCCATAATTGGGTGTGGGAGTAGTACATTCTGAGTGTTTTTCTATATATATAACATTGGTGGAATCCTCTTGGCATTTAGAGGTCATATTAATTGGGTTTTGAGTGTTTATATTTAAATTTAAAGGTTCTAACATGAGTTTTCATGTTCATTATTCCCTTGGAAGTGAGACTTGGAATGGATGATAGGTTGGGTGTTCGGACCAACCAAGATGAGGCCCTTGATCTGTGATGTGCTGTGAGAAATCTCTCAGGACCTATTCTTTTGAATACATTCCCCTTATGAGATTTTCCCTTCTAGCATAAGAGGTTGTGATACTAGATGCTTCTAAGGATCCATGAAGGTATTCCTTTGCTTATTTGCTGACCTAGGGAGTCCATTGTAGGATCCATTTACTTGTTGTCATTTGAGGAACCCTATTAGGATTAATACATTAAATATTCAGCTAAGGATCCCAAGTTTGAACCTTTCACTTGTGTTTGGATTTATGGGACCCAGTTTGTGCTCTTTTTGTTTGACCAGTGATGATTTGTCTAATGGGTTTGGGTAGAGATGGTGTTCGGGTTTCACCTAGAACATGTGCTGAACAAATAAACCCATGGGGATGAGAAAGTAGTAATGGGTTGGGTGTTTGGGCACACTCACTCATTGTTATACTCATTTGTTTATTTCTAAGGTAGTAATGTTCAACTGAAGTTCTCTCTTGTTTGGGGTTGTTGAGCCTGGCATGAGGATTCTTCTTTTCTGTTGGGATGCCCTATTTTTGTTCCTTGGATCTATGTTTCTAATTGGTATTTCAGTTTTGCTTTCCCAGTATTTGTCATCTGAGCCATGTTATTTTTGATAATTACTATTCTCATAGGTATTACCTGGGAGTTGGCTGTTGAGCTTATATATATATATATATATATATATATATATTGCTCGGATGACTAGAGTTGTTTCCTAGTATACTGTTGTTGAGGCATACATGATGCATTTGGTTATTTAAAAGTTGTCCCACATGAGTTGATTATTGAAAAAAATGATCTAGTGTAATTTACATGTGTTGTTTATTATACATTATGTATATGGGAGATTTTGAGAAATGTGACAATTGGAAGCGGTTTTCTGAGTCTCAGTTTGATTCATGGGCTTATTCTTAGTGTTTTCTGACCAGTTAACTATCACAATATTGACCATCAGTATATGGAATTATTCTTTATAGGATTGACTATCGCTATGCCCTTTCCTAGTTTATGATTAGAGGGGAGTATGTGTTCTCCCAGGTGTAGGATGAGAATCCCACTATGGTGAAGTATCTTGCCCAGAGGTATAATTCCATCATTGGATGAAGAATGTAAATGTTGATGGGATTATGAACCCAAAAAATGACTTAATGATACATGTTTAATCAACTTCATGATACATTTATTCAGTGGAATGATGTCCAACTCAACACCCTTCCACAGGATATCCAGATGACATGGAATATAGACAAAGGATCAACTGATAGAATATTTCCATGATGTTTGATATACATACCAATGAATATTCATATCTATGTATATATGTATAAGTATGGGACTGTACAAGTGTATGTATATTGTTATAGGCATCCATGGTGGAACATTCTTAATTGGTTAGGATTACGAACCCTAAGTACAACCATGGTTTCACATTTCTTTTACCTTTTGTTCAGTTGTTCTTCAACTAGGCTAATCATGTTATAGTTTCTAACACATTATGAGTACATTTGTAGGTTACTTGTTAGATGGACTACTGAGAAACATTCATACCCCAACACATGCACTTCGATATATGTGTAGACATCACGTATGATATTATGGTAGTTCATGAGTTGGACGGTGGATAATTCTGAGGGTTATTGTTGCATGAATGAGCGGTGGTACTAAAGTGTTTATAAAAATCGGGATGTTGTAGTTTGAATGTGTGTGGATATCATGTACATGGATTGGATCGGAGATAGTAGCTGAGCATAGTCCATTGAGTTTTAGATTCTTTGAACTTGAATTTGTATCGTCGGATCAGTGGGTGACCAGTGTAGTATTGTTTTGCATAACATTTTGGGCAAATTAAAGCTTTCTATTTCAATTTACTATTTTCTCACAATGTTTACTATTTTCTAGGTATGATACATGTAAATTTTTTATTTTTCACATACTCTTTTATGAGGTCATAGTCTCCCCACAATCACCTCCAAGGCTCCCACTTCTAATCAGCAGCCTCTTGCATACCGGGAGGTGCACTTAAGGTCTTCTGGAAACCCAACTTGATGCACCAATTTAGTGGCTTCCGGGCCACGACGTCATAATGTTGTATCGGAGGAGTTTAATTTCTTAGTCATTACTATTTATGATGTGTTAGGCACTAGTAATAGTAATTTGTTGGAACCCATGATGGATATCAGATTGGTGTGTCAAGAACACTTCATCCGGTAGGACATCATGTATTATATGGGTTGGGATTGTTGTTCAAATTTTGTGGTATTATAGTTGTATATTATTTTCACCATGATTAACAAAAATGTTGTGTGTGGGTGTTCTTATTTAACTGTTGATCTCTGGCTCTTGTTGGTAAGAAGATAGATATGGATTTTAACTCTTGTCCAGAAAATGAAAGAGGCCTTTCATTCCTTATATTTTGAGGTTGGGATTTACAGTATATAGGCCTACTAGTGTGTGATTTTACTGATGATAATGTCATATTCATTTGGGCCTACATACACAAATTTTTATTCCGATTTCATGTTATGTGTATTTATTTTGAGGCATTTTTTTGAGGTTGATGAATCAATCCTCATTCACTGCCTGTGATGTGGCCCTATATGATCGATATTTCATGTTACACCTTTTTAATGTGACTATTTTTGGGTGTTTTTTATCTATCATCTAGTTATCTAGATGGATTGCAGAGTCTGATACTAATATAACCGCGACTTTTCTTGCAATCAGGACCTTCAGTGGGTATTGTCGTATACAGATACCTAATGAGTGTCAGTTCATTTTCTCATATTCTTGGTTTGTGACCTACATAGAGAAGTTCCTACTAAGGGTTCATATAGAGGATCTGGGTTCTCGTATGATTTTATTTCAATTCTGATCATTGTAGGTTGTTCTGACCCTCACATTATATGAGAGGTTGGATATTTTGGTCCTGGTGGAAGACCTGGAGATCCTTCATTTAGACATAGAACCTTTTAGGTCGACATCAGTTTTGTCCTGGGGAAACATGTGTGAGAGGTTGTCTCATGTTTTATGATTCCTTTTTGTTGGTGAGCTGATTTTACAATCGTTATATGATCGATGCATGATAGGTGATCTACTTTTGAGTTATAGACATGTTGATGCCTTCATCTTTTGATCAAGTCACCTTAGGGTCAATATTTTTTTGGCTGGATTAGATGGGCATGAATGTTCGAGTTCCTGGCTTTATTGACCAATGTTTTCACTATTGCTAATATATTTAGAGTGTGGTTATTTGTTCGTGACTAGAAATATTCAATGTGTACATGTTGGTGGTAAAGATACACGATGTCATAGTGTGGTATTATTTGAATGTAAATAGGTGAGTAGCTTAGTGTGATCTGAGGACTAATTTTTTATGAGACATGTTAGGGGTCATGGATCCCCAATATTGTGCCGAAATGTCCCTTCATTGTAGGGGAGACATCATCCATTGAATTTGGTACTGTGAGATGGTTTAACCATGGATGAATCCTGGTCAGGTTGACAGGATGTGAGCACTGCTCAGAGGGAGCTATACAAGCCTTTTTATACATTCTTGTGTACTCTTTTTTAGAGATGATCATGAACAATATTTATTCATCATGAGAATTTTGATAGAGAATCATCCCTATGAGGAGATCCTCTTCATTTTATCTTGAAGACTTCCTTGGTGAGGAAGATGGAACCCTATTAAGGTTGAGTTGGAGGAGCGGTGTTTGGTAAGCCATATAGTGGGTAATGATCCTTTGGATTTTAGAGGGTGGTGACCCAAGTTTTTGGTTGGACATAAGTTTCATACATAATATTTATAGCTCAGTGTTTGATTTTAGGATGACAATATGGGTATTCCTATAGTGTGGAGTACCAAATCGATCATAGTTGAATGTCTTCCATGAAAGAGGTGGTTTTTAATGCTATATAACTAGTATTTGTATAGTCAAGATAGAATGGATGTGTATATTATTTTTTTAGAGCATGGATGCATTTCCTTTCACTAGGCTTCTCATGGATGAGGAGGTTTAGGGTGGGGATTTTGTAAGGACTCATGTTATTTCTGACCATAGTTTTGAGTAGAAATTTTAATTTTTTGTCGCAAGTTTGTATATGGGTAAAGGATATTTTTCCCAATGAGTAGGCATCATATTTATTTTATAATCACTTTTTTGGTCATAGAATTGGGTTTTTACCCTATCACATATGTTTGGTGCGAAATTGAGCTGTTTGAATTTTAGCAGAATATTTAATATTCGATATTAATAAATTAAATATTAAATTATTCACATTGGATTATTTGGACACTACATTTTAATGGTGAATCGGATTGAGATTCTATCTCCTCTATTGATTCTATAATGAAGTGTTTAGCTTAGGAAAAGACTAAACTTTTGTTGGGCATTGGGTTCGGCCCGAGCCCTTTTTTCTTCTTTTTCATTTTCTTTACTTTCTATATTTTCTCTTCTTTAATCTTCTTTAAAAATCCCTTCTGTTCGGATCCTCATTCACCATGACATAATATGGAATAAGTAAAGGGATATAAATTGGTATTTGTAAGGATTAGTTGGTACTTTTTCAAATCCATCGATGTGCTAATTCAATGTATGGAATTTGTGTATAGAGAATTCAATGGAAGCATTGTCATTTTCATCCCGAATGTTGCCCTATTTACATTTATACAATATATAACCTTGAAATTAGTTTTTTCACGTTTTTATATCAATATATTTCTTTCTTGTGGCCTCATAAAGCCTGATATCTTGATTCATGGGTGAAAAAGGGGGTTCGGGGAAATCGTGGGGAATTTTCATCGGGGAACCCAAGTTACATGGCATGTGTTCCAGGGGATCACGCCATGTATTATTCACATTCAAGGAAGGATATGTTTTCTTATGTACACGGCATGTACTTTGAGTACACGCCTTCTCATGGTACATGGCTATGTGTTTGGCTGTGTGAAAAAGAACAGGGTTTTATGGTTTTTAGATAGTACACACCGTGTAATTTGAAGTACATGTTAAGTACTTTTAAACAAGAAGACCTAATTCTATTTTGTAATGTATATGTACCAATATAGGGTAGTATAGTACACAACATTTACTCTAAATTACATTCTATATACTTTTCTAGAATAGAGTTTTTGTGGTATTTTATGCCCTGCAAGTATGAATTTTTCATGTGAGTAGTCCATTCATAAAGTTTTTCTACATAGATCACAATGGTGGAATCCTCGTGACATTTAGAGGTATTATAAATGGTTTTGTGGGTTTCAATCTAAATGGATAGGTCCTTCCTCTAGTTATTGTGTTCAGTTTTCACATGAGAGTGAGACATGGCATGGATGATAGGTTGGGTGTTCAGACCAACCTAGTTTAGACCTTTGATATGAGATGAGTTGTGTGATATCTCATATGACTTATGCTTTTGAGGAAATTACCATTCTATGATGATCCCTTATGGCCTAAGAGGTAGTGAGACTAGATACTTCAGAGGATCCTTAGATGGATTCCTTTTCTGATGTCCTGACCTAGAGATTCCCTTGTAGGATCTGTATACCAATTTACATTTGAGGATCCCTAGAAGGTTTCATCATTTAACTTTTTAGTTAAGGATCCCATGTTTAATGCATTCACTTTTTATTGACATGAGGGACATAGTGGGTTCCCTTTTTCCTCAACCAACCCGGAGTTGTACATCAGGATTGGGTAGATATGGTGTTCCATTGGCACCTAGAATCCATGCCAAATAGATACGCTTGTGGGTTTATGGATGTAGTGTGGGGTTAGGTATTGGGGACACTGTAACTTCTTTTTATGTTCACCTGTTTATTTATGATGTCTTGATGATCAGCAGAGTTGCTTTATGATCTGTGGTTGTGGATCCTAACACGAGGAAACTACCTTCCTTTTGGGATGCATAGATTTTCAACATGGGATCCTTTATATATATTGGGAATCCTGACATGCTTTCCTTGTATCCTGATACTGATCCATTTCATTTTTGATATTTACTATACCAAGAGTTATTACAAGTGATTTCTATTTTGATCCTATATATATATATATATATTGTAATATATATATATATATTTGTGATGATAAGAGGTTCTTCTGGTATGCAGCTATTGAGACTTACTTGTTGCAATTTGTTATATAAATACATTTCTCTTGTGATTTAATTATTGAAAATCATGTATAGTATAATTTATATGTGTTTTTTATTATATGATATGCCCACGGTCTAGGATTTTCTATTCTTGTGCGTGAGTCTAAAATCTTTGACAACTATGATAGGTTTTCACGTCTCCATTGGATTCATGGGATTTTGCTCTATGTTTTCTGATGAGAGAAATTTTGAAGGATTAAACTTTGTTATACAATATCTTTCTTTACAGGATTTCCTGTTGTTATTTGGTAACCTAGTTTGTGATTGGAGGAGAGTAGGTGTGAACCCAGTTGTAGGATGGGAGTCCACGTGTGGTGATGTAGCTTACTCGGAGATATAATTATGTTATTTTCCAAAGAATGTAAAATTCGATGGGATTATGAACCTAGAGATTGACTTGAGGATACACGTCTTGAGTTCCATGATGTCAAACTCAATGTCCTTGCACAGGATTTCTAGACAATCGGGATTACAGATCCCAATATCAACTGCTAATGTTGAATCATGTTGTTTAATACACAAACTAATGAAAATTCATATCTATGTATATATGTATAGGTATGGTACTATACATTTGTATGTATGTAGTTATGGACATCCATGGTGGAACTAACTTAGTTGATAGGGATTACAGACCCTGAGTTCGATCATGGTATCAAACTGGTTTTACCTCCTATTTAGTTTTTCATCAAATAGGCTAAGTACATTTTTTGTAACATACACTATAGTCTCACATTTATAGGATTCATTTTCGGGTGGCCTATAGAGATTCTTTCACACCCCATATATTTTCACCTCAGTGTAGATGTAGTCCTTAGGTTTTCTCTTCCAATTAAACATGATTTGTAAATTGTATAGTGATGAGGCCCAGGGTTTCATGATCGATCAGAGCTACTCAAGATGTTCTATAGATCAAGCTACTACTTATCTATAATTTCTGGAGATTGGGTATATAGGTAGGCTCATAGGTAGTAGTTGTTCCCAGTACTTTACATTCAATTTCATTCTCCACGTATCTGTATGGTCGGCCAAGTATGTGACCAATGTTGTATTGTATTTCAAATATGCTTATTGTTTTTCCATATTTCTATTTCAGTTTACTGCATCCGCACAATATTTAATTTTCATTGTGTAAGATAAATGGCTATTTCTAATTTTCTATTACTCGTATATAAGGTCATAGGCTCCCCATGATCTCCTCCTTGGCCCTCACTACTAGTCGAAACCCTCTGGTGTATTAGGAGGCGCACTGGAGGCCTTTTGAAGAAACAGATAGGCGAACCGGTTTATTTGATTTGGGGTCGAGATGTTACATATACATCATAAAATTTCTTTGATGATGTCATTATTATCTTCTATGTAATTAGTAAACACATCACATCTCTTTATTATGCATTATTCTATTATATACATGGACAACGTTATTATATGCCCACATAATGGACTGTTTGATATAGAATGTAATATCAAAAGTCAAAAAGCCTTATAGTATCATAAATATCAAATATAAACAATAAATCCTTCATTATAACCGTTTTTTGATAGGTGGGGGTGGAAAAAAATCACATTGGTTCACTATCCAGTAGTCTTCTACACACATGGATAATTATTTCATATCCCATTTAATTGAAGATGAGAAGGATATAAGTATTTAAATTAATAATAAAACATATCTATATATTTTATATATTGAGGTTGTCGTATCATAAATTTTTAATATTAATTACATGAGGTTTAGGATAAAATAAAATAGAACAATCTGATATAGATGTAACGTGTTCTTAGGTAAATTTCTTCTAGTTTTCACCAAAATACTTATTTGGATAAATTTCTAACTAAAATAAATCATTTAGAATGATAGTTGTTAATTAGGGACATAATTTTAGATGATATTTGCTGAACCAAATGGTTTAGGAAGGGTATAGGACAATGGGTGGACTTTTATATGTGAGGTGAGTGTCTTATAAGTAATTTTTTAAAATAAAAATGTGTACCCATGATTTCCACATGCCACAAGTCATGAAAATAGTGAATTATATAATTATATATACATATTGTAAATATGTGCATAAAATGAGTTTTGAATATTTCATTGCTCATTTTAACACCAATGATTTTATTTTAATAGATGTTAAAACCATTTTTACTTTAGCTATAGAAAATAATTATTACTAGTTATACAATAAATTAAGGGAAAAAATTAATTTGAAATAGTTAGAAAAAATATATTAATATTATTAAAAATATGGAATCCATTTCTTAAAATTAAATTAACATTAGTAGAACATTTTAACTTAAAATTAATTCCACAGACTTGACATGAATGTGGTTTTCAGTACAGAAAATGATAAAATGATTAAGAAGTTTTTAAATAATATTTAATATGATTTTCTTTCTGATTAACATAATTGCAATAATATATATATGTATTTATATATATTTGAACTAATTTTACATTTAAAACCATACTTAAAAAATTATGATTTGTTTAAATTTAGTGAAAATTCTTAAGAAAACCCTATGTTTTCATTATTTATCAAAAATATTATCTTCTTATAAAATCCACTATAAAACAATGTAAGATAATTTTTACATATATAATTAAAAATATAATTATTTTTTACAGATATAATTTCATAAATTGGAAGAGGAAATTATAAAATATGTTTGAAAAGGCAGAAAAAAGTACTTTTTAGAAAAATAGAGTTTTAAGCATAAAATTGTATTTATTCTTGTCTCTTATATAGAAAATTCATATTATGAATGTTAAAAATTTTATTAACTATATAATATTTAAATTTTAATAAAAATTTTCTGAAAAGGTAATTTTTTAAATTTAATGTGTTCAAATTTTCTATGTGTACACAAATATTTTTTCCGTAATAAATTTAATTTATTTACTAATAATTATTTTTTTTATTTTTAATTAATTAGTAACCAAAAAATAGTTTTTAAATAATTTTCTAAACCTTATAATTCATATATTATATAATTATATTCCACCCCTCCATTCTAATATTTGGTTTAATACTATCAAATAAAATAAAATAAATTAATGTATGTCATGTTTTATTTAATAAACACACGCTTGTAGACCATAATAGTTTATTGTTTTGAGAGAATACATACACAATATTATAATTTTTTATAAAATTATAAAATCCCCCCCCCCATAAAAAGCTTTTACATTATTACTCTACGAAAATATATCCTACATAAAACAATCTTGCTTGACAAGGTGAAATGAATCATGATAATGAGTGACATCATTTGTGTTGTAAGGGAAACCTAGGGAAATATGTATGTATAACATGATAATAAGTGTATTAGAACATGTGAATAAAATTCAAAAACCATACACTAAATACAGAATATCATAATATGGTTTTGTGACATAATGATTAGTTTTTCTTAAGACATGAATCCAAGGCACATAAAATAGCATGATCCAGGAGATGTTAAAATTTTAATAATACATTGAAATTTGACATACACATATATTTATAAAATAGTTTCCATAGTAATCAAGGATTAGTGAAAAGGATATAAAGTTGAATGGTTTCACTCTACAATCCATCATAGAAGTCATATTTCACTCACAATATCGTCATAGTGGGAAAAGTCACTTATTGAACTCGCTTCATTCACCATACCAGTCTTGTCAATATCATGATATATAAAACCCAACACAATATAATGGAGGGAGATATAGGTCCCACCCAAATTTGGGTATAACATCCCAACTATTCTTTCACTACTATAAAATCAAATATTTTTGAAAAGCCATTATCTCTATGTAAATGTATGATTGGAAATAGATTTTAGACATGAATTATTTGTGATAGATGTATTATTCTATTTCAAATAGAAATTATCTAAGATGTAATGTTTCATCCACAAAAAAAAATTTGGGCAGGATTTTCCACCACTCGGTGTTAAAAGTATTCACGATGAAATTAGAAAGGGACTTACTTCTATCGAAAATTCTTGTCAACTAAATTGTAATTGTGATGGAAATTAACACGTACCACGTGTAATTTTTATGAAATAACTATTTTCAATGACATTAATTCCTTTACAAATATTCTATTGCAATAAATCTATCATTAATGAGGTTTGCATCCCCATTATTATTCCTCTTCTCTCCTTTTTACTCTCCCAAACCTCCACAAGGATTATTTCATAACTGTCCCCCCTCTATGTTTCTCCAAAACATTGTATTTTTATAGATTTTTTAAATATACTTCTTAATTTCTCATTGGTTCGGATACCTCTTGTCTCTGTTTTCGTTATTTTTGGCGATTAATTCAGATTATCACATGAATTAATTTGGAAAACCCCCGACTGGACATTTTTTTGGATTTTCATGATTTATATCATTTTTTAAATTCCTTTATTTTTTATCACCCTTATTTATATTTGTATATGTGCCTATATATGTTTTTATATTTCTTATTTCTTATATGTTTGTGTAGAAAAACCCTATGTTTAGATATTTTTATATTTCTAGCTTCGATTCACCTTATTTATTATATCTTATTTAATTTTTATATTTGTATATATGTATATATATATATTATTATAAAATAATTTAAAATTATATATATAATAGGTCACCAATTTTTTGGTCATGGGGAATAACAAATTTGATTATTCGTTTGATATGGTTGACATAAATTGGACAATATTCATGACCTAAAGATTGGAAATTCTATAATTTTCTACATTTATCTAATTCATAATATATTTTATTAATTTATATTATATTATAATTTTATTTAATAATTTATAGAAAAATTATTTCCAATAATTAGTGGAGAGTGTGAACTAATTTATTTTAATTTGTAAAATTATTATAAATTAATAAAAAAACGTCATTAATAAGTATAAATCCAAAATACTAGTAATTTTTTTTAATTTTATATTTTAAAAAATATAATTATTTTTATTATTTTTATTTTTAATGATTTTTTAGTTTAAATGTTAAATTGGTTTTTTTGTTATATTATTTTATTACTTGTAATTTCTTTAGTTTTTTTAATTTTTATTATTTTTTATTATTTTTAATATTTTTAATCAATTTGAGTATATTTCATTTTAATGTATTTGGATGTTTTGAAATTATTTGTAATTTAATTAATATTGTAAAATTTTTATTGTTTTTTAAAATGTTTTTATTTTTTAATATTTGTATTTTTTTATTTCTTCAATTTATTATTCATTCAATATTTGTTGAGTATTGTTTATTATTCATATTTTATTTATAATTATTTGTAACTTTTTAAATATTTTTATTTATTTTCTATTTTTTAAAATTTTCAGGTTTTTCTAAATTCTGTACTTATTTGAAATTTATTTTATAATTATTTTTTTTTTAAAAATAATAATTGTTTTTAGGTTTTTAATATTTTTAAATATACATAAATATTTAAAATTCTATGAATTTATTTTTTTATATTAGCCTTTTGTCATTTATTTTAGATAAATTAATTCACATTATTGTAGATAAACTGTATGTCCCAAATACTATGATTTGCAATTGACTTTCGCAATAGGTATTTTTTAGTAAAAACAAAAAACATATTTAAATAGGACTTTACCAATAAAAATTGTTTTTTATTTCAGACATTGTGTTATAAATACCTTTATTGTTGTCATATTTTTTTTATAATGACACATTTGTAACAGTCTCTCGTCAAATATAACCTATTGTGATGGATGTCTGTCTCCAATGTTCCATATCAAATGAAAATGTGTCTAGTTTTGTTTCTTATAATTTAACCATAATCCTATGTTATCATGTAACCTGAGTTGCATAATGAAAATCATACTATTGGGTACTAAAAGATCAAAACCATTCATCTTATGACTACACGTGAAATGAAAAGGGTTTCAAAAACTTTTCACAATATCATAACCTTGGGAATATTAATGGGTTTCATTATCATTTCATCATTTATTCAAGGCAAGACACACAGAAAAATATGTGGGTTTCCTAAAAATTTAAAATGGTATAACTCGTGGAAGAGAAACTGGTTTCTTAAACATCATATAATCAAAAAAAAATTCATTCAAACAAATAATAATAATGATTTCCAAAGTTTATTTCACTATAACATCATAAACTTCATCTTGGGATGTGATGTTAGATGTTGAATTATTTTGAATGATAAATCACTTGGAACATTTCCTGATGAATGAGTATTTTCATAGAAAATCCATTTTAAGAAAATAAAAAAAGAATAAATATTTTTGGAAATCAATTTCATCAAAATTTTCTTTGAAAACATATAACTTTATCTTTAAATCATTGATTCCTTGTATTGGTGTAAAATAGTATTCATGTCATATGTGTTAAAAAAGAATCCATTTTCACTTTCTATAAAATCTAAACAGGCAATGCTTTTGAAAACAACATGAAGATTAATATTACAAAAACATTTTCAACAATCATAATTGTTTAAGAAGTTTACATTAAAAATAATATGAGAATAGTTAAATAATATTGATAATAATTTTAGAAAAAAAATTTGAAGAAAAAAATTTACGACTGAATACATGAATAAAGAAAATTATTCTTAAAACATAATTTTATACTATATATTATATATTGTGATGAAAATTATATGTATACATTTATTATATATAAATAACTATGTGATATGAGAATAAATTAGTTTCATGAGTGATATATCATAAAATTTCATCATTGGATGTATAATCATGTGAAATCTCAATAACTAATCGAATTTCAATGTTAATCCATTATAACTTTTTTAACTTTGAATCATAATAACCATGAAATTATAACATTAAAATAAACATAAAACATAAATAAAATAATAATATTCATGATATAACATGTAAAACTGGATTTATATACACCACACAGAATAAATGTGAGTTGAATTTATATTTGAATTGCAGAATTAAATGACAGACTAGAAATTAATTACCATAAGTCTCAACATCCTTTAATAACATTAAAACCCCATATATAATAAATATATTTTTGTTATACAACTATTATATAGAAATACATACATATATATATATATATTACCTTGTAGGATCTAATTATTAGCATTTATTACCCTTTTAATACCATTTCCTTGTTAAAATCATGTTTCTGGTAACAACCACATTGTATTTCATATATTATTAGATTTATTATATATGTTCTTCTTAATTTAATTATTGTTCCATTATATCCAAAAATATAATAATGAAATAATTATGATATTTATATATAAATTATTATCTTAATGGAAATCATGATTGATGTATTTGAAAAATGATCAGTGGTACGATAATTAGGATGGTAGGTCATACATACGCTTGAGTAATGTTTCCACATCTCAATGACCACAATGGAATGTAGGTGTATATTATTTAACTATTCTGTAATGATCATAATATCATACATAACATAATAATTATTTAAATATTCATATTCATATCATCAATGTAAATTTTATATGAAAATATAGAGACACATTTCTTCATTGGGGTGGTAGTCCGCGTGTAGATAAACAGTGTTATCAACATTCATTGAGTGAAAATGTAAGAAAGTAAATGATATATTATATATTTATCATTATGAATATATAAATTATATCATAATTAGTTCACTTATTTCACATCTATTTATTAAATTTATCCTTAGGATGTTCTATTTACAGCAATAGTGAAACACGAATCACAACATTTCACGAGACGGTAGCCTACTATACGCATGGTAGATGTTATCAGTTCCCCTGTGGAATAAAATTTAAATAAATACATATAGATAATGAATCTAGAGGTAAAATTATTTGATAAAAATCATATATATAAATTATTTTTACCATCATACCCAACAATGGGTGGTTGTAATGAAACAAATTGTATCTATTTGTGAGATAGTAGTCTTTCGTACAAACGATTTAGGATTACATAACCCATTTGATGTAAGTGGTGAAGGTATGAGGTCATAAATTTAACATTAATAATGCTTAATATATGGAATCTGAATTTTTATATACTAATGGATTAAAAATAATTTAATACGGTGGAAAATTAAGTAAAATAAGAAAACTTGATGAATAATGTTACCTCATCAAATGTTATCCCCATTAGGATTTCTCAAAAATCCTTCAAAATATTTATTTACAAACAGAAATGATTTCTTGGATTATTGGATGGAATTGTAAAATTGATTTTCTAATGACCCGAAAATTTCAAGGAAATTATTTTTCTTAGTTATTTGGAATTTTACAAGTCTGTGGCTTCGGACGACACCAGATTCTGAGGCCCGGTGTGCCCAGAATCAATTTCCAAGGTTTAGCTCGGGTACATTTAGTGAACGAATGAGAGAGTTTTTCTATGTTTTGAACCGGTGCTCAGAATTGAAATCTGGGGGCCCCGATGAACTCGCAACATCGGTAATTGCTTAAAGGGAGCTTTACCACAGTTGCGAGTTTTTGGGAGGAGAAGTTAAAATTTATGTATTTAATGAGAAATGAATAATATTATCAATAATTTTTATTTTTATATCTATAGTGGTTATATCCTATATAGGGAAGTTGGGGTGGGACCCACAAGCTTCTAACTACACATGTAAGGATATTTGTGAGGTGGGGCCCACACGAGCCCCATCCTTTCACATTCCCTTAACTCTCTTTGAACTCCCCATAACACCTTTGAATTCCAAATTACTAACCCCTTGTTTAATGCATGACAACTCCACTCATTTATCTGGGTGGAGCCTCTCCACCTTCTATCACTCTCACACTACGTAATATTTTTCCAACAATTCAAGTAATTCATAAGTTTGAATTAAATTTAATTAGCATGACAAGTTATTTAAATGGGAGAAATCTCATTTTAATATTTGGTTGGGAAAATATTTTGTGGGAAATACTTGGAGAATTTAGAAGAGCTACCTCCTCCAAACGAAGAACGTTCTTGAAGAAGAACAACGCCTCTTTGACAAAGAACGCCTCCAACAAAGAACGCCTCTGATGAAGAACGTGAAGTCACTAATGACGTGCCTTCTCTTCTTCACCATCTGCGTCAAGGGAGGAGACACCACCATAGGGAATGTGTCCATCGATGAAAACACATCCTATGACGTCAACGGAATTAGCACCGATCTTCCGTGATGTCCAATCATCACGACGCTTGCCTATTTCCGCGGCTCGACGACGTGCAACGTCTTTCCGAGGTAGGGGTTGTTTTTTTAAAATTCTAATTATGTTAATTATACCCTCTATGTTGGGCGTTCTTATTTGTTCAATAATGGAATGAGCCTCTAACGCGGAGGGAACGGGCTAACGAACAAGCCCGGACCCTCCACAGATTGTTCAATGTGTTCTGATTGATGGAGACTATGAAACGGGACCCCAAAGGCAATTTGAAGCCTCTGTAGTGAAGTTTATGTCCTGATGTGACCTTAGGCGTTGACAGTGGGAAAAATAGACCACCGAAGCACGTTCGGTGGTCCACGGAAGATGGATCTGGCATGTCCCACCGGCGCGACGGCGCCCCAGCGCACCGCTGGAGAGGTCCCACCACGGCTGGGCCACGACAGCGAAGCGGACGATCCCGTGTGGCCATGTTATCTGGAACGATAAGGAGGCGATGATTGCCGCCAGTTCCAATCAGCACCCCCCCCCCCCCACCTGCTCTGCCGCTTCCACTCGGCCGCACTGGCCGAGCCGCGACTGGCCACCCGGTCAGGCAGGACTGCGTCGGCCATGTCGGGCCGCACCCAACTGGGCTGGACCTAGACTCGGGTCGGGTCGACCCAGTTCGGGCTGACCCTGGGGGTATTGGGCCTGGTCGGACCGGACCAAGACCCATTATTTTCGGACCATGTTCATTCAAAAGCCTATATCTTAGGCTACAAACCCTTGATTGATGCACCATCAGTTGCATAGGTATCCGACGATCGAGGTGGTCATTTTGGTGTATTACACTCAAGGATTCTGCGAACATTGTATATGGATGGATTGGTACGAACCCCAAATCAAACGGGCCCTTAGAGCGGAAATTTTTATAACTTGAGCTCTGGACGTCTGATTGGTGTGTCATCGACATTTTCCGATTCCTCATGATGATATGTTTCTTTTGGCATACTTCACCAGAGATTTGGATGTAGTTGGAGTATGGCCGGGTTGGATAGTACCCGAAATCAAACTGGGACCTTAGAACGAAAAAACTGATAACTTTTAGACCGGACGTCCGTTTGTCAAACCGTCAATGGAATTGGTAATCTCATTGAGAAGAGGTCCCTTTGAGTATACCCAATGAGAGTTCGGGGTACAGTTGAGATATGGTTGGGTTGGTTCGTACCCGAAACCAACCACGCCCCCAGGATGAAAAGGCTAATAACTCATAGACCGGTCGTCTGATTGATGCGTCGTCTGTTGCATTAAGACTAATTTGACGAGGCGGTCCGTTGTGATACTTCTTTGTGGGACTTTGTGATACTTGGATAATCGACCAGTAGCTCATGGAGTGGATCCTCCCAGACATGAGCGTATGGAGTGCGGATACCAAGTAGCTGTGGACTTGATGACAGCTTGACTGATTCGATATGGAGTGAGTCGACTAACCCAGTGGATGGAGTGCCCGGTATTTGGAGTCAAAACCACGACGGACATAGCACCTAGTAGATGGATGTAGAATCGCATTACCTGACTGGAGGAGTACCTCTATAGGCTATTAGGGGAACCTCTACAGTGTTTGGATGGCAGACCCCTTGCGGGGACCACTAATGTGTTTGGGTGTGGACCTGCAGTACTTGACATGAATAGTACCTCAGCAGTTTAAGGATAGTGAGTAGCGCCTCAGAGTCGTGATAGGGCTACTTTACTCGATAGAGGAGGGGTTCTCAACCAGTTGTGGTTTCGGTATCATTAATGAAAATCTTTGTTTGAGCAGAGTCAATAAACTTTGTGTTTACCTCATGATTGAGATGTGTTACTTGATAACTTAGGTACATGTATGGGCATATACCTATGTAGTGGATATCCATTGATTTCATAACCTTTGTGATTTCCTCTTAATTGAGATGGGTTACTTGATAACTTATGTATAAGTATGGGCTTATACCTAAGTACGGGTTATCTGTTGAGATCCTTTTTTGTTTTTATCCTTGTTGGATTTAGTGAGAACATGAGGGTCTCAGGGTCCCTAATGAGTATTGTTATACTCACCCCTGCACGGGCTATGCCAGCACTTCGTTTTGTTGGATGCAGATGATGGACAACACTGACAGAGATCGAGTGTACAAGGACTGGATGGTACCCGGAGGTGGACCTCATGACGAGTCTGTACCCAAAGGTGGACTTCATGATGAGTCAGTACCCAATGGTGGACTTCACGACGAGATGGTACTCTGAGGATATTGGCGGGTGGGAGCGTTGAGGAGGTTATCTGTACCTACCCTTCTGGTGGTATCCGAGGTGGATGACCCCGGTTCTGTTTCTATCTTCCAACTGTTTGTCTTTTCTGTTGTACTTTCGTTCATTTGTTTATATACTTCTCAGTTGGGTTTGTATTCTGCCCCATTTATTTTTCAGAACTTTATTTTGTACTTAGTCTATTACTTATGTGTGTACTCTGGTTGGATTTGTTTATGTTTTATAGAGGAAATGCCTTCCCAATTAACAGGATTTACGCCTTTGGTTCTAGTTTCCAACCCCTAGCCTATGGATGGAGGGCTTGGGGTAGACACGGAATAGGCCCTGAGGACAGGTCATGAAAAATTGGTTACAAACGAGTTGGTTCTACCGCAGAACTCATTACTCTGTTCATTCCTTTCTGTGAAACAATAGTGTTAATGGTACCGAGTGTGGTTATCAGTTCAGGGAGTCCAGTGTTGGTGTGGTGGCCGATGTATCCATAAACCAGGACCATGACTACTGATTTCCGACTTAGTGAACGAAAACACTGATTGCGTGTGAGATTCCAGAATTTTTCTTTAAGTCTGCTCAAACCAGGTCATCTGACTAGGTTTTAATCAATTTATAGTGTCGCATCTATTGAGGATGTCTCCACATAGACATCCAGTTGTATTTTTGAGAGAGTACTCGATGACGGCCCACCGAGTGATGATACTCTAGTGCATGGCCCTCTTTTTATGTTAGCACCTTGGG
The DNA here is from genome assembly GCA_963277665.1 of Viscum album. Classification (NCBI taxonomy): domain Eukaryota; kingdom Viridiplantae; phylum Streptophyta; class Magnoliopsida; order Santalales; family Viscaceae; genus Viscum; species Viscum album. The sequence goes on along the minus strand of OY728147.1, from coordinate 473,709,455 downwards.
GTGGTGTACCAGCAGTACCACCACCCATTAGGCAGCAGATGCCACCAACTGTACTAGTTGAAGGTGCATGCTGACAGAGCGCGTTGGACGAGTTCTAGGAGCAGAGGCTTCTGAGGTTATGAGGTGTGGAAGATTCCCAGGTAGTAGTCGACTGGATGGAGGTGATTTCTAGAGTTAAACGCCTAGTTTAGACCCCAGTAGATCAAATGGAGTCTTAGCTAATGGTGTTTACCAGTGAGTTAACATGAGGTTGGTCCACTTAGTGATGAGGCTGTGGTACATGGACCAATGCCTGAGATAGTACCTTTGGGTAGTGTGCCAACTATATCACTACCTCTTGGACATCAGACACTACCGGCGGTACCGGTAAAGGATACTTATTGGCTTAGTGTCTTACATGTGTTTCAGTACCAGATATGCCTTATGTTCTGAGGTGAGCCTGACTCAAAGGCGGATAAGGACTAGGTCGAGGAGGTGCCTGGCAGTTTTCAAGAGCTTATACAGCATCAGAAGGATGACATGTTGGTTGTCAAGTATTCAACGAGGCGTACCAACCATTCTTGTTACTCGATGAATACCATGTGAATAGTTCTTTAGGGCTCGGACTTCTGAGCATGGTCTATTTAAGAACCACCAAGCCAGCACTTTTACTCTATGCATTCTTACTCATGTTAGGGTGCTAGAGAGAACCTTTGTGGTTGAATGTTCTTTGACTGATCGGTTATAGCCAGTGAATGTTAGCAGTGGGAAGATGTGAACTGGCACCAATCTCAGAGACTTGTATGTGTAAAATGTTTCAAGAATAGGATTTTTTTATGACAGATGAATCTGCAGAGTATTATACGTGGAAGTAGAGCATGTAGTGTAACATGAGGTGGTTTACATTTCGACATGTTACAACCAACCTCCATTGTAGTCCCCTCCAGGCTTAGGGAGTTGGAGGGCATGGAAAGAGAATATCTGCATCTAGTCAAAGAGTGTGACCCAAGGGCTCTTGCAATGATTCCAAGTATGGACTGTGTCTACTAATAGCTGCCATAACAATTAACATTGATACGAATCATAACATCCTTCCACTAATCATGTCCCAGACCTAGAGTTTCTGGTTAAAACCATTGACTCGACTCTCGAATCTGGAGATACCTTTGGGATGAGACTCAATAATCACACAAACACTGATAGTGTGATCTGACCCTTGAGGCGAGAGTTTTGGTTGGAAACTCTTAGTGGAAGTGTCGAGGCCTTACTACATTGGTCTGGGTATGGATTAGATGCACAATTCATAAACAGATTGACTCTGTGAGGCTAAATGGTTGTGGTTTACCTACAATGTTGGGATGAGTTTTCCTTGTTCGATGAAAATGAAACCCCAAGATGCACAAGATAAACTCAAGCATATGAGGGTGCGTCCGATCACTCTTGAGTCGGCTAACCCTACCCTCATGGAAACAAGAGTTTTGAGTATTCAATTCCTCCAGTATTATGACTTTGAGAAAGTCTATACTCCTGGGAAAGGGAATGTTGTTGCAGAAGCTCTCAGCAGGAGCACTGGAATTCAGCTGCTATGATAGGCGACAGAGCAGCTGGTCGCATTGCTAATATCCTTTGTGTACAAGAATAGAACTAGTTCTATGCATGGGGCCTTTTTTTTCTTGGTGCTTCTAGTTTTCGAGATGTTGTTGTTTGGGGTTGTTGTGTGTAATATACCAGGAGATGTAGTAATAAAAGACACCTATCTTTGTGATGATTACTTACCTATCCTTTTTCTTGTAATGATACTGATAAGTTCCGGATAAAAATTGTTGACTTGACCCTCACTTTTGATATTCCTACTAGAGGAGACTCAGTGACCACACACTGATTCTGAACAGTGTGACTCAACCCTTAGAGGCGAGAGTAACGGCTGGATCTCTTGGTATTAGCATCGAGGCCTTACGACGTTATCCAAGACATGAATTGTATTGTTCATGTCAGGAATGAGTGTATTAGGCAAAGAACGTGGTGCATCTAGGGGATGATACCAGATTTATCTTTTCGGTAAAGGAGAAATCTTATCAGCTCTTTGAGGTTGCAAGCGAAGAAGGGTGATCGTCTCCCAACATACCAAGTCGGCCAACTGCCTACCAACCAGTGATGGTACGAGCTATGACGGAGAAGGTTCAGATCATCTAGTAGAAAATGGAGACTGCATAGAAAAGACTTAAGTCTTATCCTGATAGGAGACAGAGACCATTGGAGTTCGAGGATGGTGACCAAGTTTTCTTACGGGTCTCACCTCGATGAGGTCTACTGAGGTGTGGCTGAGGTGGAAAGTTTTCTATGAGGTTCATTGGACCCTTCTAGTTCCTCAGTAGGGTAGGTGATGTGGCTTACCGCTTGACATTTCCACCACATTTTCACCTGGTGCATGACGTCATACACGTATCTCAGCAGAGGAGATGCATGCAAGACCTAACTGTCATCATCGACCATAGAGAGCTAGATATCGATGACGGGGCGACATTCACAAAGGTTCCATTGGAGATTAAGGATCAACAGAGCGGGTCCTACATGGATGATTGATTCCTTAGGTATTCTTTCACTGGCAACATGTGAACCTCCAAGAGAGCACTTGGGAGCAGAAGGCTCAGATGCATTCTCAGTACCACTTTGTTTTCCCTAGTGTGTGTTGAAGCTTTACGAGTACGTAATGCCCTGAGGTGTGAGTCATGTAAAGAACCAAAAACATCAAATAAAATTATTTTTTTTATTTTATTGTAATTTTACGAGTCTGTGGCTTCTGAAAACACTGGATTTCAAGGCCTGGTGTGCCCAGAATGAATTTCTGAAGTTTATCTCGGGTACGTTCAGTGAATGAACAAGCGGGTTTTTCTATCTTTTGAACCGGTGCTAAGAATTGAAAACCGAGGGCACTGATTAACTGACAACGCCATTAATTATTTAAGGGGACCTTTACCACAGTTGCGTTTGTGTAGGAGGAGAGGTTAAAATTTTTTGATTAAATGAGAAGTAAATAAAATTGTGGAACAACTTTATTTTCATATCTAATGTGGTTATATCCTATGTGGGGAAGTTAGGGTGGGACCCACAATCTTCTAACTACCCATGTACTGATATTTGTGAGGTGGGGCCCACATGATCCCCAACCATTCACATTACCTTAACTCTCTTTGAACTCACCATAACCCTTTTCAATTTCCCATAACTTGCCCCTTGTTTAATGCATGAAAACTCCACTCATTTATTGGAGTGGAGCCTCTCCACCTTCTATCTCTCTCACACCACTTAATATTTTGACAACCATTCAATTAATTCATAAGTTTGCATTAAATTGAATTACCATGACAAGTTGATAAAATGGGAGAAACCTCAATTTAATATTTGGTTGGGAAAATATTGTGTGGGAAATACTTTGTGAATTTGGAAGAGCTCTCTCCTTCCAACGAAGAATGTTCTTAAAGAAGAAGAACGCCTCTTCGACGAAGAACACCTCCAACGAAGAATGCATCTAATGAAGAACGTGAAGTCACCAATGACGTGCCTTCTCCTTTTCATCCTTCACATCATGGGAGGAGACTCCACTGGAGGGAATGTCTCCATTGATGATGACACATCCTCCGATTTCAACGGAATCAGCACTGATCTTCCATGATGTTCGATCATCACGACGCTTGCCTCTTTCTGTACCTCGATGACATGCGACATCTTTGAGAGGTAGGGGTTGTTTATTTACAACTCTAATAATGTGAATTATACCCTATATGTTGGGTATTCTTATTTGTTGAACAATGGTATGAGCCTCTAAGGCGGAGGGCACGGGATAACGAACATGCCTGAACCCTCAGCAAATTGTTTTATGTGTGTGGATTGACAGAGAAAATTAAATAGGACTGCAAGGGAAATTTGAAGCCTCTGTAGTGATGTTTGGGTCCCGAGGTGACCTTAGGAGCTGACGGAAAGCAAAACGGACCACATGAGCATGTCCTATGGTCCGCAGAATGTGGCGGTGGCACCCTAGTGCACCGCCGGAGAAGACCCGCCACGGCTGTGCCACATAAACGAGGCAGAAGATCCCACACGGCCGTGGGATCTGGGTTGACAAGGCAGCGGTGAGCACTGCCAGTTCCAATCAGGCACCCCCCCCCCCCCCCCCCCCCCCCGCTCCACGACTTTGGCTCTCCCACGCTGGCTAAGCCATGGCTGGCCACGCGGCAGGGCCGCGCCGGTTGTGCCAGATCGCGCCAGCCAGGCCGGGCTGCTCCCAACTGGGTCGGACCTGGACCCAGGTTGGGTTGACCAAGTTCGGGCCGAACCAGGGGGTATTGGGCCGGGTCGGACCAGACCCAGAACCACTATTTTTCTATGAGGTTCGTTCAAATGCCTATATTATGGGCTACAGACCTCCGATCGATGCATCATCAGGTGATTATGGATCATTAGATCGATATGGTCATTTAAGTATATTACACACAATGTTTCAGCAAACTTTGGGTATGGACAGATTGGTTCAAACCCAATACCAACCGGGCCCTCCGAGCGGAAACGCTTAGAACTTGATCTCTGACGTCTGATTGAAATGCCATCAACATTGTTGGATTCCTCATTATGAGATGTTTCTTCTGGCATTCTTCACCTGAGTTTTGGATGCATTTGGAGTACGTCCAGGTTGTATTGTACCTGAAATCCAACTGGGCCCCTGGAATGGAGAAGCCGATAACTTTCAGAATAGACATCTGTTTGACGAACCTTCAGAGAATTTGGTGTTGTTGTTGAGAAATGGTCCCTTTGAGTATACCATATGAGCATTCGGGGTATAGTTGATATATGGTCGGGATGGTTCGTACACAAAACCAATCGGGCCCCCAGGACAAAAATTCTATTAACTCACAGACCAGGCATCTGATTGATGTGCTATCTGTTGCGTTGAGACTCATGTGATGAGGTAGTCCATAATGATACTTCATTGTGGGACATTGTGGTACTTGGATTATCGACCAATAGCTCGTGGAGAGGATCCTCCCGGAGACGAGTTTTTGGAGTGCGGAGACCTAGTAGCTGTGGACATGACGACTTCTTGACTGATTCGACTTCGAGTGAGTCGACTAGCCCAGTGGACGGAGAGACCGGAATTTGGTGGTAGACCCATGACGGACGGAGCGCCTGGTAGTTGGTAGCAGACCCGTGATACTCGACAGGAGGAGTACCTCTATAGGCTATTATGGGAAACGCTATTGTTTTTGGGCACCAGACCCCTGGTGGGGAGCACTAGTGTGTTTGGGTGCAGACCCTCAGTACTCGACAGGAGGAGTACCTCAACAATCAAAGCTTAGTGAGTTGCACCTCGGAGTCATGACAGGGATATTGTACTCAACAGAGGAGGAGTTCTCCAACAGTTGTGGTTTTGGTATAATTAATGAAAAAATTGGTTTGAGCTGAGTCATTGACCTTTATGTTTACCTCATGATTGAGATGGGTTACTTGATAACATAGATACATGTATGGGCGTATACCTAGGTAGTGGTTATCCGTTGATTTCATAACATTTGTGATTTCCTCTTGATTGAGAAGGGTTATTTGATAACTTAGGTATAAGTATGGTCTTATACCTAAGTAAGGGTTCTCAGTTTAGATCCTTCATTGTAGTTATACTTGTTGGACTTAGTGAGACCATTAGTGTTGAGTCAATAAGGTTTTCCTTATGACTTTTCCATTCCTTCTTTTTTTGAAAATCACAAACACCTTATCTTTAGGAAAATTTCTTTTATAAGGAAAATTTATTTTACAAGGAAAAATGCTTTCATAAGGAAAATTTATTTCTTAAGGAAAATCGCTTTTATAAGAAAAATTATCCTATTCATATTTTTCATCCATATTTTTTCTTAAGTATGAAATTCGGTTTCATTTCTAGTTTCTCAGAATCGTTTAAACATTGATATGAAGCATTCTATTTTAGGATCCGAATTCTGGATACAAACTGTAAGGAAGATTCACTCCGAATTCAAGATGAGAACTGCAATAAAGTTTCATTCTGAATTCCGGATATGAATTCTGACTAAGTTATATTCCAGATTTAGGAGACAAATCCTTATGAAGTTCGACATTGAATTCTCATTATGAATTCTAATGATGAATTCTCATTACGAATTCTGATGATGAATTATCATTCCGAATTCTGGATACGAATTCTCAATACGAATTCTTAAGATGAAATCTCATTGTGAATTCTGATGATAAATTCCCATTAAAATTCTGATGAAGAATTCTCATTATGAATTCTGATGACGAATTCTCATTCCGAATTTTCATTCCGAATTCACCTATAAAACATAATCTGATCATCTTTTTTTTTGTACACTCCGTATTTATTTACACTCCAAACGTTCCCTCTGAAGTTTTCATTCCAAACTTTTGAGTTAGTTTTTTAAACGGTGTTGTACCTTCTGTTACACTTGTTTTGTTATAAAACGATGTCATTTATTCTGTTGTTAACTAACCGTTGTCTAATTGACACATGTACAGGTCCCTCCGATCTTTAAGGAAAATATGACCGTTAGAGAAGGAGCTGACCTTACCTATAAATAGGATCTCATTTGAAAGAGCTCATAATACACACAACAACGACTTTTGACATTGTGCATACATGCTGTTGAAGTGATTTCTAGAGAGCGAGGCTCTTATTAACTCTCAAAGCTTAGTGCGACTCTGAATGTTGGTGATTAAATTCGAGGGCTTCCGGGAATAAGAAGATAGAGGTACCGACTACCTTGATATTCGAGGGATTCCTTGTTGAGGAAGACAGAGGTTCCCAACTACCTTGAAGTTGAGGGCTTGCGGGGATAGCAAGACAGAGACTCCGATCTTCATATCGAGGGCTTACCCTTGTGTGGGTAAGACAGACTTTCTTGAAAGTATAAATCAAGGGACCTTTATCCATGGTTGTTGGATACCCTTCTCTTTGGGTTAAAAGACTTATATCTTGTTACTTGTAGTTCTACTACTTGTTTATATTCCGCTGCATATTGTATTATAAGGAAAGTATAACTTTCTTATACTTCCTTACTTGTACTCTGTTTCATTTAGATTCTATACGCTTTAAGGTAGAATCTCATATTGTAATCTTTTGTTAAGATTCTATTTCCGGAATCATATATCTGAAACCTACTTTCGGAATCTATTTTCATGTTTTCATTTGGTGTTAGAGGGGTTGTGAATTTTCTTAGTTTAATCATTGTTAAAATTAGCCCTTTCCTTTTCTTAAGGAAACTATAGTTATTCATAACTAACATTAAAGGTTCCAAAGGTATTTTTTAAAGTATACAATTCACCCCCCCCCCCCTCCTGTATATTGAGAATCTACATCACTATTTCGATCCTAAAATTGGTATCAGAGGTTGGAAACCTCATACTCTATACCAATATTACAATTAGGGTTTGGGGGTCCCTACTGAGTATCTTTATACTCACCCCAGCACGGGCTATGCATGCACTTCATTGTGTTCGATGTAGATGATAGACAACTCTGGTAGAGATCGAGTGTACAAGGACTGGATGGTACCCGGAGGTGGACTTCACAACGAGTCAGTACCCGGAGATGGACCTCACGACGAGTCAGTACCCGGAGGAGGAATTCACGAAGAGACGGTACTCGGTGGAGATTGGCAGGTGAGGGAATTGAGGAAGCTATTTGTACCTACCCTTCAAGTAGGATCCGATGTGGATGACCCAGGAGCTGCATCTATCTTTCAGCTGTTTTTAATTTCTATTGTACATTCATTCAGTTGTAGATGTATTTTTCAGTTGGGTTTGTATTCTGGCCCATTTACTTTTCTGAACTTTTTTTGTACTTAGTTTATTACTTCTGCGTGTACTCTGGTTGGATTCATTTATGTTTTATAAAGTCAATGCCTTCCCAGTTATCAGGATTTACACCTTTGGTGGAAGTCGCCAGCCCCTGGCCTATGGAAGGAAGGCTTGGGGTAGTCACGACACGGTCCCTAAGGACGGGTCGTGATATATTTCATTAGGTTTTATCATAACCACATACGTTTTATGACATGAAAATAGTTGATAGGGGTTGGAATTTTATAAGTTAGGTTAGTGTCACAAATGTAGTTTTTGAAACAAATAACATGTGACTACAATTTTTCACATTCCAAAACGGTACCTAATTGAGTAATATATTAAAAAAGACATTATATGGTTGAAATATTTCAATAAAATAGAGTTTATTCAAGTTTAATGTTAATTTTAATCATTATAATATTCGTTTAATCCCATGTTTAACCGATTTTTATCTTAACTGTGATAATTTATTTTTATTGGTCTCACTAATCATTTAGTTAAAAAATTAAGTCCAAATTCTTATATAATTTATTGTATTCTGATTATAAATATATAAAACGTATTTCCAAATTATGTTCACATATTTTCATTATATTAAAATAAAATTAATCCCATAAGAATGTTGAGAAAATGAGTTTTTCATATAGGAAATGATTAAAATATTACGATTATTTTTACCAAAAATGCAACATAAAAATGATACAAATAAACTAATTTATATTAATAAATATAAAATTGACTTGATTTTAATTTACATAAAAGTAAATATAAAATTTATATTTCATATAAATTTATATGTAAATGAAATTTTCTATTAAAATTCAATATTTTTTATTGTTCATCAAAAAACTATCCATTTAAATTATTTCTAAAAAATTCACCCTGGGATTATTTTTAAATATTCATTTCAAAAAATTAACATTATTTTATAAAATAAATTTTTTAATAGTTTAAATATTTTTTTTAAAATATGACTATTCAAAATGGTGACAAAACATAATTATTGAAAAGTACATTTTAAAGTATAGAATTATATCTATTGTTATCTCATGTCTAGAAAACTAATGAGTTGAATTGTAAAAAGTTTATTGTATAAATATTATATAAATATCATTTCAGTCAGTCACCAACAATATATTCATTTTTTTATTTAGTTAAAAAGTGTTTTTTTGCATCAAATTTTCATTTCGTAAAAAGTTTTTCCATTATTTTCAATTAGATATTATTTAACATTAAAATTAATTACCACCATTGAATTTATTTAATATACATGCTTAAAATATATATTTCCATAATTTATTTATTCTTATACATATTATCCATTCCAATGGCTAGGTGATACGTATCATGGAGTTTTAATTGACAATAAAATTTTTTTTTGATTAAACTCATTATTATGTTTAACACAATATAAACTCAATGTTTCGTGTATTGCAATGTATTGAAAGGATTAAATTCAATTTAAAAAATAATTTCACAAAATCATCGGGTATTTTAGTGAAATTCTACCACATAAAATGGAGTTAACCCATGTTATTCATTACATTGGTGGTAATAAATAAGAATACTGCTAATTCATTTCACCCTTAGATTCCCACATAACATCATTAAGAAGGTGGGTTGGACAATAAAATTTTCTAGCTTAGAGGTCTTGTTTTAGAACATTCCCCAGACTATATATAATCCTAACCAATTGTTTCTCATAATAATGATCATTATCCATTGGTTTTTTATCTATGTTTCATACATGTGATGGATGGGGTATTCACATTCTCAAGAGACATACATGGATCACATATTGAACCCTGGATAGGTTCAGAATAAGCTTTATGTGATAATTTATGATCTTGATTTGATCACTAATTTTAAAGTGACTGAGATACCGATGTCATTGTTTTCTCTCATTACATAAAATGAAAAATTTGTACAAAAATTTCCAACCAACATCAAATTCTATATCACATTCATAATTATTAGTAGAACATTTTTTGTAAAATTTGTGCTAACAATTTATAATGTGGAATTGATCTAACCTTCTGTTACATGTCATTATCTTTCTCATGTACTAATAGATTTATTTCTATAATATCATTTCCATACATTGGATTTTGACACATGTTTTCATAAATGGATTCATAAGTTTTAATCTAAATACTACGCTGGAATTTATTTATGCATGAAATCGTTTATAATAGATAGTGTGGATCGCAACCACCTCTTAAATACTTATAAGAAGATATTACCATATCCAATAGGTTTTTAATTTTCACCACAAACTTACCATATTTCTATAGATGACAGATAGTTTTGAAACACAAATCTCTATCTTGATCTTTATGAATACTTCACCAAATAAATTAGGTATTCATTAAATTTAAATTAGATCAAATTTAATGTGTTAATTAATGCAACCTTAAAACTTCGTTAATTAATATTATATATGGAGGACCAAAATATAAATATTTAATGATAAAAATTAAGGGTTATGACTTTGTAGGGTGGTTGAATAGTACCCAAAATACATAACCTATAAAATATAAGATAAAATATAAGGTATACCATTACCATTAATCCTATCCCTGCTAACTTTGAATACAATCCTCCTAAAATAACATTTTTACTAAAAATTATACAATACCTATGTGTTGTATATCAATATAAGTGCCTTAAAATATCCGTAATCACAATAATATTCCCACATGTATAACCTAAATATTTGTGTCAATTAATTTGATCATATAATAATCCATAAACTCATAATCCCATGTTGGCATCCAAAACTCTTATGTAAATCATGCATGGAAACATATGGATTCGAAAATTCAATTCACCATTTATTACTTATATAATCTCATATCATATATGAAATCATTTCCATTGGAATCTTGAGTTCATACTAGTACTGATATATTATCAAGTGTTATTTCATTTTTCCAAAATCTATGTAGAGGGAGTTAATTACGCGATATTTCCCAAAAGTATAGGCAATTTGATTTTCATAGGGATCATACTTACAAAATCAATCCTGAAATTCCCTACTAATGAAGGGATGATAAGTCTTCCATAATTAAAATGATTCACATCATCCACAATGATTGAATAAGATTTCCCCTTTTCATTTTTATTCAAATGAATTGTGTCTTATCATCCACATTATTCCTTGTAATGGTGAATTGATTTCAAAAATTCCCAATATTCATGCACATGAAAACTAGAGTTTTTGTGGTGCATTAATTGTATCACTTTTCTACTCCATTACATTAACCAAACCATTTAACATATTTTTCAATTCACCAGCCCTATGAAAAACATTTAAACAATTAATTAATTTCCTTGTTAGATTAAACCAATTCCTTTGACGTTAATCCAATATTTTGGACATGCATATGGATGGAATTTAATAATAACTGTTTAATGTTCATTATTCTAGATCATTATTTTAAAATAAAAACCATAGTAATGGTGGGAATATATAATTTTTATAAATACCATATGTGCAAATATAATGAATTAGTCATTGATACATAAGTATATTAAATAATATTTATATTGAATAATTTTTTTTATCCTACCAAAGTATGATATGTTTTTCTTTTAAGGATGATTATTAAACCCGAAGAATATGTTTCAAATATGGTAAAATAATACATATTTATGACAACCCTGCTTTTTATTACAACTTAAGAATGATTTATTACATAAAACATCACTTGATACAACAAAGAAGATCGAGAGGTTTAGTGTCTTTGGGGCTTAGGATCATTACATAAAAACATTAAACTTGAAATACAACATCTTTATTGAAAACTTCCTTTACATGACCACTATATTCCTTCATACTTAGCATTGCATGGGATAACCTGAGGACATGCATAAGAAAAGGGTGAGCTATAAAGCCCAGTAAGGGAGTACACAATGAATAACATGAGGAGTACAATACAAGTTAGGCAATAGGAACATCAATAGAGCATTAGAGTAACATGAACATAAAGGCATGATAAATCATGATAACCATAACATGGAAATGTGGCAACAACACTTAACATTGAAATAGCAGGAGCCAAGGCTAATTGCACATGGAGCATGAGTTAACCCTCATTGCACTTGAAGCACGAGTAAACCCTCGTTTCACATGAATTAGCATTAGTAAAAACTCATTGCACATTATGTATCATGATACTATACTTTACCTAATGCATTGGAGCGCTATAAAGGGCGCACCCTTCTTAAACATTTCATTTCATGCATAAGTGTGCCACATGGATCATAAAAACATGGATTCATAAAATATAATCATTTATTCAACGATAAAGGAATGTGGAATTAATACATGAAACATTATAATCAATAAGTAAATGTGCATAAAGGTGAATACCCTTGATGGAGAAATGGGCATGGTATTCACTACACAATGATATTGGCTTAGAAAATCGGTGTGATTTCGGCAGCGTAACGGCGTGACATAAGAGTTCATAAAAAAATGTTGATGAGAGAGAAAGGGGTTCCTCATCATATTTAGATGTAATGGAAAGTAAGGAGGTCATATAGATACATGTCCCAACAATTGAAAAGGAAATTAGATTCATGATACAAAATTATTGCTTGAATATAAAAGAGGAGAAAAAGGTTCCTTTCGGAATTTCGGCATAGTAACGGGTGTACATGGGAGGCAATTAATGAGAGAGAAAGGGGTCTCCCGTCATTCAAACAATAATAGGGGAGTATGGGAGAGGTGAGAAACCATACCCCAACATTCATAATTGGAATTAAAATGGCAATACAAATTAAAGGAAATTGACAAAAATGAAAAAGGAAGAAAAACCCCTTACATGGAAGTGTGCTTCCAAAGGCTAGAGAGAGGCTTGTGAGAGACTTCATGGGAGCTTGGGGCACCTTGGGAGGATTATAGAGAGAGTATGGAAGAGGTTGGATGAACTCAAATAGATTTTAGTGAGGAGGAAGTGGGAGCTTGGGTGCCTTTATATAGGAAAGGTGAGAGAATTCTTTATTATTTAGGTTTGGGACCCCTTATATTAAAATAATCTAAACCACAAACCATACCATGGTATTTGACCATGGTTTCTGGAAAAGGAAAGAGGAAAACAATATTTTACAAGGCCATGGTCCAAACTTATTAAAAAATTAGGGTTGCTTATGTGGAGGTGAGTCACACTCCCATGGAAATTAATTTAAAAAGGCAAAGTGTTGAATAAGTCTTGAGAGCTCCATTAATGATTTGAAAAGTAAGTCAAACAAACCCAAAACCTCATTATTTTAATGATAAAACACATATTGGACGAACATAAGGATTATTTTATTTTATTACATCACCATTGGGTCATTATGATGTCATAAAACACATTATATATTTAAATGGTATTTAATTTTTACCCAAAAATTTGATTGTCTCAGAAAATTATGAAAAATTCACCGTTGGATAATTTCGACATCCTGATTCCAAAAATAATATTTATTTTATCTAAATAATATTATAAATATGTGAATTTTCACTTTTAAAATAAAAACCGACATTTATAAAAAAATTCACTGGTTTTGACAGAAATGGCTTTCAAACCTTAATAAAAATTTTAATTGCATTCATAAAATTATAAGATCATTTATACATAATAAAAAATTAATTTAATATTAATAATAATATTTTATTAAAAAATTATTTAATTCAAAAATCCTTTAATTTAATAAAATATAATTCTTAATTAAATAATAACTAAAAACACCATTTGTACTTTAAAAACTAATTAAAATGTATCAAAAATGACTAGAAATTATATTCATTATTATATAAAAAAATAATGTACATGAACATGGTTCTACTTATTTGTTACATAACCCCTTAAAATAGCCGCATAAGACCTAAGGGTAAGGTGTGCGATGGTGACCGAATCTTGGGGTGGCTCGGATAACATCGCTCGAGTAGTAATTTCAATCAACTTCCACTTTTCATGTAGACGATCACGTTCGAGCTTGACTTGATGAAGCTCAGCTTGGGCTTGGTCAAGGGTAAAGCCCAAAGACGCCACCTCTTTTCCGAGCTCTGAAAAATGGGCTTCGTAAGGGGAAATTCTACTGGATGAGGCCATCGGTTCCTTTGTCTGAGTAGAAATGGGTTCGTTAAAGCCTTATATTTATACTACTCAGATGATCACTGTTCAATGGCTATAAAAGTAACGATCACAAATATTAACATAAAACTAAAGAATTTTACATCTTATAAAAACATTTATCATAAAGAAACATTTAACTGGATCAAGAGAGATTTTCTATTAATGAAACTTTGGGTCGTTACAATATTGGTACCAATATATTGATCATCCATTTACTTAAACTCATGGAATTCCTTCACTATATTTTATCATAAATTATTACGGCAATAGTTATTTAGAAACATCCCATTAAACTCTTCTCATTTTATAGTTTCAACTTCTTCTTGTTCATTCATGATCTTAATAATATTCCACCACTTATACACTTCTCCATCCAAATTATAAACATACCAAATGAAATTCACATGATCTAAACACTAAATAATGGAAAATATATTTTCAGTGGTACAAATCCAATACTCATCAACTAGCTGGTCAGTGGAACTACAAAAAAAGGTAGTTGTCACCTCATAAAGTACTCAATAGAATGTTATTACCTCCTTTTATCATTTTTATGTTTAACCGGATCCATAGACTCTGAAATCACTTTGAGAATTTAAATTACATTTTTCATTCCATCTCCCATAATTTGTTTTCTCTGGGGTAAAATCAATGAATTTTCTATCGAAATGAACATTAACATGGTTACTCTTGGTTCCAAGTAATTATTATCACCAGAAATCATGGCATTGGAAATATTATTCATTATTGAAAACTAAATAATCTTGAGAATTAATTTTTAGGATATCTATATCATGAAATATTATTATCACTCTATTACAAATTAGGCTTATACAAGGTCATCGGTGGTCGTTTTTTATATCTGTGATGATGGTTCGTAAAGAGTTTTTTAATTTCCAAATCATATCCCCTGGGGTTGTCAAACCAGGTTTGTAGCAAGGCTCATTACCATAGACCTTATGATGATATATTCTAGATAAGTACTTCATTTGTAGAGTTATTACCTCTAGGTACCTCTACGCTAGAGCCACAACAAATTGTCTTCTCTAGAGAGGGATATAAATTCATGTAAACCCCTTACTCTAACATTCATCAATAAAATTTGATGTTTCCTTGTATATATAATTATATTAACAATTATTCTTAGAGATATTTGTATTTATATCCATATAAATATAATTAGGAATATCCCTATGGATCTCACTGAGATATGGTATTCATAATATTCAAATACTAAACAAACTCCCCTCTAATACAAACTATAACAACCTAGTCTTTATATATAAATAAAAATTCTTTTAAGATGAAAATTCGATATATTTCATAAAAATATTCATGTGTAACACAATATTTTAGTGTACTAAGAGTCTAGAAACATAATCCTCTTATTTTTGGAATGATATATAATATCTAAAATAATAAATTCTCACATAGTACTACTATTGGGAATACCCTGCCTAAACCATTCATCATAACCTGGAGAAGGAATCATAAAAAAAGTGATATTAGATCCTTGGTGAGGGTAAATATTGGATATATCAATATATTCTCATATGAAATATAAATATAATAATAATGTTATGTGATCATATGATAACATTGTAATTACATTTCCAGCCTATCATATTTCATAAACCTGAGTATCGAATAGAGAATTATCATTTAATAATTCATGGCCCATATAAGTGAGAAATTATCATAAATAAATCATTATCCAAAAACATAATTCATAATTGTGTGGATCCATCATAAATAGAAAAAAAACCATATCATCTTCATAGGTTAACAACCAAGACTATCAAAATAGAGGTTCAGGACTTCTCGTATATTCAACATTATGGATCAGAACACACCTATTTACCATAATGGATCAGGACACACCTATTTCCCATAGGAGATTAAAACCATACATTTGTGTGCCATAATATTATAAAACATTCATTATATCGTCACATCATAACCCCTATAATGAAAATGACATTCATTAACATTTCATCAATTAACTATAGTATAACCCATGGGAAATATATGGGTTGCATAAACCATTCATCAAGATAATACCTAACAATACAGAGAAATAAGAAGGACAGTATCATTAAATATTTTCCATAGAAAATGAAGAGTAACATCAAAGGATACCATCTTACAAGGAAAATAAATTTTAAATAACACTTGAATCATTTAATAATAAATTGAATTACTCTACTTTGAAAAAAAAATATTATAATATTATAATTTTATAAAAAAATTAGTAAATCCATATCCTTGAAAAAAAACATTGAAAGCCATAATTAAATATATAAAACAAGTATTTAGTTGGGATGGTTGAATGTTCTATTCATTTTGTGAACATTAATACAATGATTCCTATAACATTATTTCATAAAATAAAAATGGGAATTCTTTAGAAACCAGTACAATGGTTATGTTAAAAAAATTAAAAATAATTTAAATTGTTAAATTTTTCTAGAATATATCATATCAAGGATTTAAAATATTTAAAAAATATATATAAAAATCATTAATTTTTAAGAATATTGTTTTCATATGAAGTGTTAAATAAAAGAAGTTTTTATTAAATTACATTATTTTGAATTCTTGAGTACATAATTAGAAGAAAATGAAAGAAATAATTGTTTTATCTCAACATAACTAGAATAGAATTAATATCATGAGTTTCTTGGAGATATATCATAATATTTTATCATCAGAAGAAAAAAAAATTAAAAATCATAATAAACACTACGATTATATGAAAAACCCTAAACACTTTAGTAAAAAATTGAAAACACCCTGAATGAGATATCCTCATATAGATATTTAAATTCTAATATGTTCTAGAAGAAGAATCATATAATATAATCCTCACTAGTGGGATAATTCTAGAATTCAATGCCATGGGGCTCCATAGAGCATCATAGAGGCATCATTTTTTCTGAAAATCCAAACAAAAATTTATTACATGTATAATAACTAACTTATTCATACCACATAGGTACTTATAAGAGGCAATCATGAGATTTATATAGGATGGTCTATCCTATGAGTTACTCACTCACATGTATAACCCTATAGTTCAACCATATTACCAATCCTATACTAAATTATGTTCATGTAGGAAATAATAATATATATAAAAAATGAAAAATCATTTATTTGTTTGGATAAATTATGTCAGCATAGATATATCCTACAGTATATAATTTGGATATGTCACCAAAATAGTACGAAAAAAATCACTGAATCTATACAGCATACCGAAGCATATAAATAGAAAATAAATCTATGTGTATATTCAAGATCCGTGAATGCAACAAAATACCATAATCTATAAAAAACAATATATTGAAGATAAACATAAATTAGTAATTCTAAAAATGTATTTGAAATACCATAATGCTAAGTTCATGCTCTGTTACACATGATCTAGCAAGTAATATAGCCACTCCCCTACTCTAGATTTACATAGACACTGTTTTTTCAACCATGTCTCACAATATACATGAAGAAAATAAAAAAAATCAATATAAAACTCTACTTTATAAGACCATAATTGATATTATCAAATGTTAGATGAATTTTCATATGATAGCACACACATCTACCTATAGTAAGAGGTTTATAAATAATAGAAACTATCTAGATATGTCCTAGAGAGTATTTTCCCTTGTCAATCAAATCTATAAATCAAGAATATAATAACATTTATATAATCTAACTAAACATTATAGTGTAAAGTAACATAAATATGATTATATAACATATATCATATCAATTCATACAATAATAATCCAACAATCCCTGTATGTGGATGTTTTATTGGTATAAATAGTATAACTAAAAATAAATAAATAATTTTATTTCAATACATGTCCAAAGTATATCCTGATATCAAGTAAATCTCATAAATATTTTCTCCTCATAAACATATTGATGGGTTATTCACCTTCCCTAGTTCAAAAATTTTTCTGACAAGATAATCCTAAAGACCTCTCATATGATAGAAACATCATCAAAAGAATCATGGAATCCATCTCTGTATGATTGATTGTTTGGGGGTTTAAATATTTTACAAAAACAATTTCTTGATCACCACTCATATCTCACACCTAATTGTGATGGCATGGTAACCAAATGGGTCTTTTGGTGGGACTAGAAACACCCAATGGTTATTATGCTAGTGATTACTCTTGGACCATATTTCTAAAAGTAGGAAATCATTTGAAAAAATTGTCATTATTAATTATTATCTCACATTTCTAGAGTGGAAAAGATATTGAGAACATCACACCATTAATATGGAGAACTATTACCTATTCTGAGACTCTCTTATAGATTAATGATATGTTGAATAATCCTTTTTCCCTTCTCAAATATGATATTGATCAACATAAATTAAAAATCAACTATGAACATGAAAGGGTTTAAAATCATCTATATATTTATATATGAGGTTTATCACTGATGTGGATATCTTGATCTATATGAGGTTATCCTTCAATTTTACCATTTTATGAATGAATTAGAGGTTCTTTTTTGATTTATTATGATGATTCTTGTTTTTATCCATGCAATTAAGTCTTTTAGAGTTTAATATCATCTAGGGCGACATGAGTTATTTTGATGTTTGGATCGAACCAATAAGATAGTATTCCTATACTTCCTTGATAATGGAATCATAACCCATGTATTTTGATGTCACATAACAATACATGCCACCTTTTAAGGTCCTTTGATGTTTAAAAAACCATGCAGTTCAAACTCTTGCAAAATTGATGCCTATGGGAAGGAGGCATAGACAAGGATGGTGTTTCACTTATGCCATGATAGCTGGAGGGACCAAAAGATATTTGGTCTCCCTTATGAAGTCATGATCTTATGGGGAATGTGACCCAATAAGGATAGCGATGAAGTGATCCTGGAAGTAATATGGCACTCTAGGATTCATATGACCCTACTTCAAATGTAGCATAGAGAAACATTTATTGAATTCAGATATTTTGGTTTGGACCTTAGGGAGGCATCCTACATACCCTAGTTAGATTGGAATCAAATACAATTTTGTTTAGGAATTTTTGGCCTTATACCAAATATGAGAACCATATAGTGCGGCCTCAAAGGGAATATATACCATTGATGTTTGATGAATGTTTTTGGGGGTTACACCATATAGGAGTACCATTTGAGTGAGGATGGATGGGGATTGCAATGAATAGGAATATTAGTCATATTTTTTGGGATTGTTCATATTTCATGATCTTCAGTACCTATAATCCCCCATGAATCATTATCAATGTGGGAAACAAGGGGAAGAAGTAGATATGAATATCACACAATCCACATTTTCAACAAGTGGTTGGATGATGGATTCCAAATTGAAAGATAAAGGGAATTGAAATTATTCATAATATCATTTATTTTAGTAACTGGGAAAGTAACAAATGATATATCTAGTGATTAATTATGTTGAAAAATAGAGGAAAATGAGCCACCTTCTACAAGAAATAATAGGGGATCAATCTATGATGTATTCCCTAGGTTTTTTTATTGGATGTATGATAACCATTACATGAGGCAACATATGCTTGAATCATATGTAATATCATTCTTCCCACATGAGGAATCCTATATTTTTCATATAGGGTAGATGTAACTCTCTAAAAATCTAATGTAGGAAAATTAAATTGATAACATGTATTACACGCTAAACCATGAGAAAAAGGAAGTATAATATCAAAAAAAATTAAAATATATTTTCTTTTTTATATAAATTCAATATAATTTATTGTATTAAATTTATTTGATACTGGGTTTGTCTACATCACAATCTAACACTATATTAGGTTTCATTAAATGAATGAAAAAACATGTTAGATAGCTTGTGTTGAATTCAAGACCATGTCTAATCAGATAACAATATATTATAAAAATTGTATAATTTAATGAAATAAAATATAAACATATGTTATATTAGAATTTTTGAATTAAATTAACTGTCTTATGAAAATATATGGTTCACACTGGTATAAAACAAATTTATTTGTAATAACTTAATTGGAAATGAATATAAGAACAATTGAATATAAAAAAAATATTTTTATAAAAAACACTTTTTCATCACAGAGTTATTCCATCTTTATAGATTAAATTATTTATAATTAATTAGTGATATTAATTTTGTATATATTATATATTTAATGAAATATTTTTTTTATTCATCAAATTTATTTTATAAGAATAATATAATAGGGTATTCAATATTTAACCAAAAATATAATATTTTTATTATGAAATTTTATCGTCATTAAATGGAGAAACTATTTTAAATCCAAATTTATGAACATTTATAAGTAATATATGTCAAAGTATTCACACTCATTTAATTATAAACCCAAACATTTGGTTTTGGTGATTGTATGCTATTTTCTGTGAAGTTTCATTTCTTAATGAATAGTTCAAATACTTAATTTTAGTTCAAAAATGATTTTTCAAATAATTTATTTATAAGGGTATAATAGATATTCAATTTATTTAAGATATAATTAGATCAAATTTTTATCATTTAATCCTTTTTTGATAATTTTAATCATTTCCTAATTTAAATTGGATATAAAATCATAGAAATGTTTTAGGTGTTTTTACTTTAAAACCATGCATTGTGATCTTGTCTATGAGAATAAATTTAAATTAATTTCTACTAAATTTGATATTTTAATTGGGAAAATTATTTATATATTTTAAATAATAATAATTTATATGTTCTTTTCATTTCAATAATTTTTTTACAAAAAAAATATCAAAGGTAATTTGAAAAAATTACAATGAGTAATGTAAAATTAAGCATAATAAGGGAATACATCATATACTTATGTTCCAAAATAACCTATACACTTACCTGAAATACATTTTGTGGAAATATTTTGATCTCATACTTCGTTGTTTTAAATTTTTTATATTACTGGATCCACTTTAATTGGAGAAAATGATGGTGGAATTCCCTTTCCCAAAATTTACCAGGGTGTCACTCCTCCAAAAAAGACTTGTATTCAACCACTTTCTCATACATCCCAATATATTAGGTCATAAAAAATAGAAAAAAATAGTTACTCAAAATTTCTCCCCTATTCCAAGAAGCCTCACATTGTGAAAAAAGAAATACAAAGAATCCATATGTTTCAAACTAAATGGATTTACCCGATTACGAGGTAACTTCGTTCCTTAAGAACTGTAGTTTCATTTTCCTTCACCACTCCCTAAAATACTCTTATTCCATGTATATTTATCAACAATATTATTAAAAATATACTATTATTTTTTATTATATATTGTATAACTACACTTACACCCAATTTTGTCAAATGGCTAATGAAGTTACTATTTTTTGTCTACGATGAACTACTGCCTCACAAAACAATGTCGTTAGTTTTTCTTTTAACGCATCTTATGGTTGGGAATTATGATAGAAACTCTAATTATACATATATATTATATGTGATAATCATAATTTCTTTATTATTTTTTGTAATGGTTTAATAACATGTACTTTATGAACACTATTTTTGTTAATATGATAACATCATTTGTGGAAGTGTGGAATACCACCCCCTCAAATCAATGTAACTCTTTCAAAATATACATGAACCATATAAATGATTGATTTAATAAAAATATGTAATATTTATGAAAAATATATGATACTATACTTAAAATATAAAAATATATAATTTAATTTTCTTTCTTTTAATATTATAATAAAATTAAAGTAGAATTCATGCATATGTATAACCTTCCATCTTCATGTACAGTGAAATTAATTTATTACCTTCAAATATTATATATTATTCTGAATACACATATTAATAATATATATTATATTTAAATCATCATTTAAATTATAAATAACTTTAAACCATGACCTAATTAAGAATAAGAAGAAGTTAAAATTTAATACATACTCCAAAAACTAGGCAATTAATAGTTCAAATAGTGAATGTAATGAAAGATGTTCTCAAATTCATAATAATACATTATAATATAATAATATATGATATTATAAGCATTAATATAGTTTTTATAGGTTATTAAAACTCTAAAAACAATATACATGAGAATAAATGTTGATCAACCATTAAGGAAACACATGTTAACTTATTTCTTCTCAATTTACATTCCATTATGACTTATTTGTTATATGTGCCTAGTTTATTTTATATAGGGTATATAATACCATTTTAAATCTTTTATCAGAAAAATATTTATTTAAATGATATTATAAGTTTCATTAAATTTCATTAATTAATGGATTATATCATTAAAAGTTTTCAATATTTAGTGGTACACTTTAGAATGATTAAATATTATCCTCTTAAAGAACATTTTTAATGACTATCATAAGAATATGACCTCGTTTTGTGATTCTTATATTTTTTAAAAAGAATAAAATTATTTTTTTTCTCCTATTTTTATACATATGGTTTAAATACATAATCATTATCATATAATATCATTATTCATTCATTTTTATGATATTTTGAGTTTCAATTTGAATTATTTCATCTAAGGGGATTTGAGATAAAAGAGACCAAGTGGGGAAGATATTGGATAACATAATTCATCTCTCATTAGAATATACTAATTTTTCATTATTGTTAATATTATTTTATCATTTTTTATATTTAATTTTACAATATATTTATATATCTCCACTTATTTATGTGTATTATAGTTTATACAAATAATATATTCATTGATTGATTCTCACCTCATCATTATGGTCTTATGAAGTGCTATACTTCCCTATGTTATATTATTATGGATTTTTTACAGATGAATTTCAATCAAAGGAAATTATTTTATCATTTTATAATTAAACCATTAATTTTATCTTTCTAATTCTATTCATTATCATTTTAATGAATTAGTTCAATTTTTTCATTCTTTGGCTCTCAATTTATTTTTTTAAAAAACTATGAAACGTCTACATCATTTCTCTATTTAGTTGGAGATCCTTTTTTCATCAACAAACTGTGTTTAATTAAGAATAAACTAAAATGGTTTATATCCATTAAAATACTATTTGGAAGATAAATTTATTTCCTTTTTTCTTTTAGTAATGATTTCAAGAGAATGAGGCATCACAATGATTCTTTTGAATGTATGAGGCATCACAATGATGCTTTTTCTTGTGCCACTAAACTAAAGCACCTTGAGTAGTGCATTAAAGGCTAGTGTAGTTCCAAATCCAATCAAAATGACTATGACATCTATTTTTTAGGGCATGAGATTATGAAAATTCAATACTCCAACACCTTCTAGGACTATTAATTAAATCCTCAACTAGAAATCAATATCTCTACGAAACTCAATGGTCTACTTGTCTACAAATGACAACATGTGTATGAAAATCGTCAAGAAAAAATGTCCTGTGGATAAGGATATAAATACTATGTTCTATAACTCTCAAAAAATAATTACAAAAAAGTGTAGACCTCTTTTTATTATAAGAGACGAAGACATCGCCATTAACACTGAGGATAAAATTTCTAATCATGTTGTCCCTTATTTTTAGAATATTTTCAATGGCCTAGATTTCAACAAGGAACTCTCTCATGATGTTATTCTAGATATAGTGAATACATATAAAAATCTTTATTTTCTAATAATCCCTCCTAATCATGATATCAGTGACACTATTTTTATCCTTAATCATGATTATTCCAGAGGTTATGATTTTTATAATAATGGTTCCTTTCACCACTACTGGGAGAATATTCAAATTTACGTTTGAAAACTTTTTAAATCATTCTTTTCCAATGTTGTCCTCCCTCTTGGCCTAAATTCTTAATATCTTATATTAATTCCTAAAGTGGAAAATGCCTCTAATATTTGTCTCTTTCATCATATTCCTCTCATTAACCCCCTTTATAAAATTATTATGAAATGTATTTCTAATAGACTTACTATTATCAGTAATGGAACTGTTTCTTGGAATCAATTTTGATTTATCCTGTGTAGTTCAATACAGGGATGCATATACCATACATCAGAATGCAATAATATATTGAAAACCCACTAGAGGAGGTAGTATTACCATTAAACATGATATTAGGAAAGCCTTTGATACCATTGAATGGAGTTTCATTTTCAATGATCTAAATAGATTTAGTTTTAATGTCACTTTTATCATTACAATAACATTCATATTAAAATCACCCTCCATATCAATTCTTTTCAATGTTTCCCCTAATGGTTTAATCAATTTCACCAATGGTGTTAGACAAGGAGATCCACTTTCTACCATTATATTTACTATTAGAGAATTTTATATATGTCGATAACTCACCCCCTTGTTGTCCAAGGCTAGATTAAACCTATTAATTCCTCCAGAAACATAAATGTGCTGAAACATATTTTATATAGTGATGATATCATATAGTTGTTACAAGGAAATAAATGAAATATCCCAAATCATAAAAATTTCCGGTCCCATTTTGAATTAATATCTTGTAAAACAGGAAGAAGGAACAAATCTTTTGTTTTCTTTTGGAAATAGTTCCATTCTAACTGAAGTGGAACTATCATCACCAATTTGGGAATCAAGGAATGATCCTTCCCTTTCAACTATCTTGGTGTTCCCATATTTTTGGGGAATCCTATATCCAATTACATTTCCATCATCATCAATCAATCCATCAATCAAAATTCATCTTGGAAGTGTAAATCCCTCTCTATAGCTTGTAGGATTTGTGCTTTAAAATAAAAAATTATCTCAAAAATGGTCTTCTCGCTAATGATTTAAAAATTCCATTCTGGTCATCAGAAGAAACTAAATGTCTATATAAAAAATTTGGGCATGAAGAATTCTTGAATGAATGCATGTGACCATTCTGTAGGATACTTGTTGTATACTGTTAGAAAAAGGGGTTCTTGGCATAAAATATCATAAAATCTTTAATGAATCTCTTCATGCACGTCTAACCTCGAGGTTACTTCACAACAAATATAATTCCATTAATTTTTACAAAAAAATTTATTCCTTTCTAAACTAAAGAATGAAATTTTCAATCACATCCCATTTTCCATATGGCCATCCATTAAATAGTCATTTACATAAATCATGAAAAATTCACGATGGATTGTTAGTACAGATTCCACCCTGAATTTTTGGCTTCATAACTGGACCATTGTTCCATTTATATCCATGTTGCCTTCAAATTCTCACCCATTTTACACTAATGTCACCATAAGTGATGTTCTCCCACTAATAACATCATCCTTCTTGATAACATCAGTCATGTTATTTATAATTAACCATTCTATAGCAATGAATATTTGATTATTTGGGATCCTTTTCATGATGGTGTTCTTGATTCCCAAATCTTTTATAATTACAATTTCATAAATATTGATTCTAACTTCTGTTGGTTATTTTTTTAGAAAACCATGGATTAAACCCTCTAGGCTCATTCTTGTTTGGCGTATTGTGCATAATAGAGTCCTTGTATATGTCTGTTTTCAATATCTTGGGATTAATCATTTCATTATGTTCCACATGTGCAACCAACATAGAGAAAATTACAAAAAAATTTTTCTATCTAGTGCAAATACTTCTGCTCTTTGGAATTATATTTTTTATATTTTTTATTGTAGATGGTTACTCTTTGATTCAATCAGCTCACAGCTGTAGCATTCTATAGAGTTTGAATCTTCTGAAAAAACCATGAATAATTTCTTGACAGCTATTTCTAAGCTCCTCCATTTGATCATGTATGATAGAAATAATATTTTTCATAATAATGGTGCCCTTATACTTAATTTAGGTCAGATGAGGATTCTGATTTCTAGTCATGATGCTGCCTCGAATCAGAATGCTTGATGTGACAACATTGTTTGTGACATTGAGATTCTATGTTGTCTTCGGATTGGGAGTTTATATAGAAAACCTAGATGCACTTTTGATTTATTCTAATAATCCCCTATTCCAGGATGGATCAAAATGAATGTCGATGGTTCTTCTAAGGGCATCTCAGGTCCTGTAGGATGTGGCCTTATTTTTATAGACTTTTTTGGCCAATGTCATGGATATGTTTTTTATTGCTATGGTATGCTCTAGTCTCTATAAGTTGAAATTATTAGGGTGATACATGTGGTTGGATATGGAATAAAAAAAGGTTGTAAAAATATTGTGATTGTAAGTGATTAAACCACTACAATACATGTTATTTTGAATGGAGTGGTATATCTTACATGGCCTCTCACTACCTGTTGGATGAATTGTCTTAATTCACATACAGAACTCAATTACATTTCCAATTATTCCTTTTATGAAGCTAACATGGTAGCAAACGGTATTGCTAACAAGGGAGTCAATGAATGTATAACTTGGAAGGAAGACTTACCAGTTGATTCACTTCCTCTATATGATAAATATTGTAATAAGATTTTGCCTTGCAGACTCATGTCTCCCTCTCTTTTCATTATTCGATAATTTGTACCTTGGTCTCTAACTAAGAAACATCCTTTATAAATATAGGGAATATGTTTTTTACATCATAGGGAATTTTTATATTTCACCACAATAATTTGTTCAATTCTTCAATTTCATTATTAAAAGAATTATTTTTAATGATGTTTTTTTCAAAATTGATCTTCATATAATAGGTTATTTGATAGTGTTTTCAAAACAAAAGGATATTATCCTTATTAATATTTTTAGAATATTTTTTTATACTGTTACCATTCATGAATGATAGAAACCCTTTACTTAATTCCAATTGGTATATTTATAATTGATGCCATCCTTATTTTTGTTTTGGATGGTTTATGATTGATTTGGCCGAAGATAGTATTCACATTGACTTCCTTGATTCCTTTGTTAGTCCCCATCAAATATTCAATTTCCATTGATCATTAGACATTGAATTTCCCCTAACTATCCACATAATTTTTAATGGATATGATTATTCCATTAAACTTATGCCATATTTCATGAAAGTTTTTATTTTCATGTTTTTTATTATTTGGTGAATCATTGATAAAGAAATATTATTTATTTTATAAATAAAGTTGGTAAGGAGATTTTTTTTTGATTAAATGATATAAGGAATTAAAAGGAATATAAATGAAGGGTGGGAAAATAAATTATATAAAACCTTGATTCATAGAGAGTTTCTCGTAAGAAATATTAGTTTTGAAATTCAAATGGGTTTCTACAGGTAGTTTAAAAACATCTTATAATTGGCCTTGATAGTATAGGTTTTCATGTGCCTTGGCCATGACATTCAATAAGTAAGCATTCCCCTTATCTAGTTTCAATAATTTTTCTTCCATGAAATTTGTCCACTACATATCAGTGGATACATTTCATTCACAGCTCATTGATTAAGTTGGATGTATTTTATTTTCGTACATTCCCATATTGTTTTTTTGTTATCTATTTATTTGAATGGAATGTCTTTATAGTTATTTTACTTTCCATAATATTTTCCCACATTCTCTTATTTTATTTATTAAATGGACTTTTATCTCATTTTTAACCTTTCTATTTGATTATTCTCATTGATTCTTTATTCTTTACTCTATCTTTCTCACTGTTTGAAAATTTGAGATCACAATTATTATTTTTATTTTCATAGGAATATGAGATGTATGAAAGATATAAAATGATATAGTAGATAAAATAATGATATTATCCTACATGTTATTTACTATAATTAAAACAATATGTCATAATTATTGTATCGATTTATGATGTATGTATCTGGTTTACCAAGACAGCTAAACTGTTTTTTCCATTGGGATATGATTTACCTGTATCTGATGCCAATGTAATTGACACAAGGTATAGGCTCTATGCCTTCTCAAATTAGTTCTCTATATTTGGATTAGTGTTAGGTTTTGTGGCATCCTTGTGAAATATATTTAGGAAAACATAGATTATAAAACTTCACCCTAAGATAGAATTTGAGAATATGTATTGAGGAACATTCTAGAATCTTTGTATGGTAGTGATTATGTCATTATTCTTTAAAATACATCCCTAGAACAAATTTATCATGAAGTAACAACTCCAACAAGGTGTGTTAAGCCAGATTTCGGTGTAACCACGTTCTGAAAAATGTTCTATACTTCCAACATGATTTCACACTCCTATGGGATATGCATTGTATAATTTATATCCTCTTTAAAAACATTATGATGGATTTTTAAAATGAATAAAATATGATAGTGTGAAAGAGTCTTTGATTGATGATAAGGTTGCATGATTTATAAATCAACTAAATGATATTATGGATACACTCTAGACCAAAGAAAAACTATGTGGAAATAAATTTATAATGATTTAATTTAGTGAGGTAGTATTGTAAACATTAGTTAAGAGACTGCATATTGATTAAACTACTTTCAATTATTTCCATCGTATTTATTTTTTAAATTATATAGTTTTAATGGAAACATTTATTTCAAGTTAAAATCAATCATTTCTAAAAAGGATGTGGAACATAACCCCATGACCGAAGGGAGATAAGGGTTTCATTCCAACTATGGACGTACACAATGTGCAGGTTAATATTTAATTATATTTTGTTGAACAATTTCATGATTAAATATTAGTGATAATCTATAATATTAATTTCTAGGATTAGAAAATACTGTCTTAATCATACAATCTTTAGAGAATATTTTTATTAAAATATAATATAAATTCACTCTTTTATGTGAATTCAGATCCATAAATTTTTTTAGTGCTTTTTGTATCAATGATATTTTTCAGATACACATTTCATGATGTAGGGGATGAATTATAAGTTGATAAAAGAATAAAAAAATCTGAAATCTTGATCATAAAAATATAAAACGTTAGTATATATCTTTATATATGTATGAAGTAAATGAATTAATCAACAATAGTAAAATGTTAAACAAAATGATGTCTTCATACCATTATTTTTTTTTCTAGAGGGTTTCTTCTGATTCTTCGATGATTTATGGTTTTGAGTCCCTCAAATTTACAATGACAATTCACTTGTTTGTGTTCAATGACCTCAACCACTCCCTATTGATATTTATTGTTCATCAATAATTATGTATCGTTACATTTCTCTACTGTTCTCCTACA
Organism: Viscum album; assembly: GCA_963277665.1. NCBI lineage: Eukaryota > Viridiplantae > Streptophyta > Magnoliopsida > Santalales > Viscaceae > Viscum > Viscum album. The sequence continues at coordinate 473,680,370 of OY728147.1, read as the reverse complement.
AAGATTCCTAGTTACATATTATTCCATGTGGCCATTGTAATTCTCATTCTCTCTATTATATATGATTTCATATAAACCCCTCTAATGATGTAGGATTTAAAAAGTAGAAAATACTAAACCATATGTAATATTGATCGATATTAAATTGTGAGAACACAATTTAATTAAGGGGGTACAATTAATGCCCCAAAAACTAAATTAGGAATATTGTATTCATTAGCGTGTATGACATGCACCACCAATAGCTTAAGGGAATATAATATCCTCAAAATTTATAATATAGTTAGTATTATAAATAAATTACATTTAATTTATTATTTTCCACTCGTGTTACACAGAGTTAGCATACAACACTCATAAAAAACTAATTTATGATTCCATACATGCCAAAAATAATTGAAAATTAATTATACATATGATATTGTGAACATGAATATGGTTCTATAATAATTTATACACTCTAAAAACCATTATAAACAAGTTTAATTTTCATTCACCCAAAAAGAAATGCATGGGCTGGTTTTTCAGTCAATTTTAACTCCATTAACACTTATTAATTATTTTCATGTATCTTCATTTATATGGAGTATATACTACATTTCAAATTTTATATCATGAATATATGTATTATCATGATGTTATAAGTTTCAATTATTGTTATTTCTTCACGGATAATATGGTTCAAATGTTTCAACATGGTACATGACACTTTGGAATGATTAAGGATTATCCTACTAAATATAGATTTTAATGATTATATTTACAATAACAATTATTTTTGTGATTGATAAAATTATCATGAAACAATAATATTATATTTTTGAACCTAATTTAATATATATGGGTTTAATAGTTCAAATTCTCATAAAATATCATGAATCATTTATTATCCAAGATATTTTCTATTTTAATTTGAATTATTGCATATATGGAATTTTTAGTTAAAAGTAACGAAGTGGAAAATAGATATAATTACCCAATTCCTTTTGCATTGGGTCATAATAAATCCTAATTGTCATTAATATTCTATAATTATATTAATAATGAATTTTAAAATCTATAGATTTATTTTGACTTTCTTATGTTTATTTACAGTTGATACATGCAATCTATTCATTGATTGGTTCTCATTTCAACATTATGGTTTTTTCAATGTGTTTACATCAAAATATCATTTTTTTAATGAATATTTTAACTCAAATTTCCCTTAAAATAATAATTGATCTTTTTCAAAATAACACTTTTATATTACCCTCCTCCAATTAGTCATGACTATTTCAAAGTATTAGTACCATTTTCTACTCATTGATACTCAAGATGTTTTATAAATGGTTTTTTTAATACAACCTGAATTCATTTCCCTATTTAGTCACATAACATATTTTATTCTAAAATTAATGTTTTATTAAAATATTTTCAAAAAATATAACCTTTTCAAAATAATTAAGTAATGTTATTTTCACCCATTTTCTCTTTTACCCATGTTTTCAAAACAATCATCTTGTCTCTTTTCAAACCGTTAATTTTTATAACCTTTTTCAATGAAAAATGAATTTTATTTTTTCCTTGATCTTCTTGAAAGGATATACCCTCAAGCATTTCATCAAATCTTTCTTTTTCATGTTTAAATGGTTATTTTAAAAAAATTAATAATGACTTTAAAATAAAAGGTTCCTAAAAATGTATTTCCAAAAAAATTGATATTATCCTCGATATTATTTAATAGATATTTTTATAATGAATTCCATAATCAGTAAGTACAATCCATTATTTTACTCCCCTTGGGATATTTTGTATTGATACAATCCTTATGTTTCCTTATTATAGTATATTATTGATTTAGAAAAAGTTATTATTCCCATTCAATTACTTATTTCCTTCGCTACCACCCTTGTAATATTCAATTTCTATTGGTCATTAGAAAATTAATTTCTCATAAATATCCATATCATTTTTCATAGTAATTATAATTTCCAATATCGTATATAATTTTTCATATGGTGCTTAATTTTAATGTAATTTTAATATTTGTAGAATAATTATTCTAACTGTATTATTTATTCAATATGTAAATATGATAATATATATTATTTATTTTTACTAATTGATATGAATAAAGAATTGGATTTTCAAGGATTGGGGTACCCTTAAATTATATATCTCCCTGATTCATCGATAGGTTGTCATGATAAAAATTAGTTGCATAAAGTAAATAGAATTCAACCTATAGTTTCAAAAAATATTGTGAACTATCTTGATTGGATAGGATTTAATGTTTTATATATATGATGCCCAATAATTAAGAATTTCACTCATTTTTATTTAGGTTTTACTCATCCATGAAATTTTTTCATTCACATATATCTGGCTACATTTCATTTTTATCTCATTGATTAATTTTCATTGTTTCTAGTTTCATACCTTAAAATATTTTTTCCTTTTTTAGTTATTTGAATTGAATTTTTATTAACATTATTTCCCTTTCCATTTTATTTACTCACCCGCTTCATAGTTATTGATTGCATGTATTTTGTTCTATGTTATTTAATATCCTATTTTATAGTTCCCATTTTTTAATAATTTTCATCCACTGTATTGTTTTCATACTTATCATTTGAGATCACCCATATTATGTTTGATTTCCCCAGGAATACATTAAGTATAAGTTATATAAAAGGATATCTTAGATATAATGAAGATATTATCCTAATGTTATTTAAAAATTAGAAAAAAATTATGTTGTAATTAGATTATATATTCTTTCATGTATGTATGTAGTATTACAAAACCAATAAAAATTTTGGTATATTGGGGTGTTATTTAATTATGTTTTCTTCCATTGTAATTGATATCAGAAACTAGCTCTAGGACTTCAGGGGTCATGTCACTATAGTATAAAAAAAATTAATGTCATGTATTGGGGACTGTGGCAACACAGTTTAACATTATGTTATGATGATTACTAATAGAAATATGCATATCAAGGGATGGTATGGGACTTATTCGAGAGAATCCATTTTTGTTCAACCTGAAATGGGATTCAGGTGATGGGGTTATGGGGTTTATACTCAAGGTGGTCAGGGAATCCATGAAGAGAATCTACACACAAAGCATTAGAATGGAAATATGGGGATATGTTCCACTCAATAAATTTCATAATGTGTAGAATAGTATGTCAACTCGTGGAATTATACGTGGAATAAGTTTTGGGTACATAGGTTAAAAATGTATATTCCCTCAACCTAGCCCGAAACTTTATTAGTGGAATTCTATTTTTGATGGGTGTTACTAGTAGTAGAAAAATGACCAGTTCAGAGGGTTCAGTCCACTACCCAATAGATATTTATGGTGGGGTGCAATGGAATAGCTCATGTAATATATAGTTTCATGAGTGAATGGTTTTTAAAATTGGTTCATAGAGATGGATAAATAAAATTTTTGAAAATGGGGATACAAAAGACCGTTACTGAGGGGGTCAAAAAATATTTTCATTCAAGGGGTCTACCTATGGCCTTCCATGAATGGTTCTTCCACAAAGAAATTGATTTCGAATTTTGGAATTTTAAAATAATGACTCATGATAAGAAAGTATCTCCACTACATAGCATAATTATTATAGGGGATTTAACATTGGGGTTATACAAATAATCACTCTCATATGGTCTGTAGGATGGAGTCTGGAAACTATTTCAGGTGTGTGGATGATTGAGTGATTTAACATATCATTATGTGATAAGTTTACCTGCTGAGAATTATTTATACCACACTTTTCTCTATTCAATTGCCCATTATTTCATAGTCTCCCCTTTATGGATTATATAGGGTAATAGAGGTAACCCCCTATCATGATAAATGGACATCCACAGTGGACCACAACGATCTCATTCATGGGGGAAAAATCATCGTCTAGGATTGTAATGGATATTTTGATTATAGTTGAGGGGAAAACCAAACCATTCCCTCAAAATGATTTTTTCAATTTTTTGGATTCCATACAGAGTGGTTGGATGCAACATCATGTAACAATCTATGTGGTGAAATTTTCTATGATGAATATACGTCCTCATTCATGAATATTTATCATTAAATATTTTTCTTCATATTTATAATGATTTTTTTACACATTACGAATATTCATTAAATCTTTTTGAATGTGCTTCTGTTATTTTTCAGGACTAAAAAAATTCCCCCATCTGAATGGGCTCTGGTAATCAAGAAGAGTAGCTGGTTCTAATGAAGAAGATATCCCCATTTGGATCAGTTTTTGGTATTCATGGACATGATATTCAGAGAAAAACTGATTTCTTAAAAATAATTTATCATGAAAGAGTGAAACAATAATTTCAATCAACATGAAATTAGAGTCATCTTATTTGGATGAAAGATAACGTAATGATCTATATGTTTACTAATCCAAGGGGCTCTATGAACATTGTTTTTAATATTGATATGGTAATAAGGAAAATCCTAAAAAATTGTGTATTTTATTTTACCACCCTAATTTGTTACAAGGTCCACTATGGTGTGGGATTAGAGGGAATGAATTTAATTTTTTCTATGTCTCCCTTTCTGAGTTTTTGACAGAACCTGATTTTGGCCTTTTTTATTTTTATTTCTATTTTTTTATAAAATCAAGCCATGTAATGTTTTAGGGATCCAAGACACTAATTTTTCCCAAGTATACCTATTCTTGTTTTAAACCTATAGAGTTTGATGTTTATTTTTTTGTTAATCAAATTTCTTACAGTCAATATTAATGCATCATGTGTTTTTTGGTTGGATTTATTGTTTTTTAGAAATTATGGGATGCAGAATCCAATTAGGATTACTGGCTGAGAATGTCCAAATTATTTTATTACATCTATGAGGGATTATTTTTAGACCCTCATATTTTGATATTTGAATATGATGCATGATATGGGATAAGTACGTGAGGTGTGACCATAAAAAATATTTTCATGCATGATACTTTAAGAAAAAATAAATATACGTAATATCTATCCAGAAAGAAAATTTTCCTATTATTGATATAATTTTTTGTGTAAAATTTATGCACTACTGGATGGGGTACATTATTCACAGTCAAACAATGTTTTATGAATGAAAATGACCCTCAGTTTTTTAAGGAAATGTAATTTATAAAAATTATGATATCTAAAGACAATGAAGGTAGGATTTCCAAGGGAATAATTTCTTAAAATGATGAATTAATCAATATCAGCATTTGAAATTAATTTTAAACCACTCCTATAAGAATTTGGATTTTATAATGGAGGTTTTATGGGTGGTAAAAATTAGTATTGTGTGGCTGGGACATGGACCCTGCTACATAATGTCATGTGGAAAGGACAATCGATGGACAAATATAAGGTCACTTAGCATTTACTGATAGATAAAAAGTTCTTCCTTTTCATGAATGTCTATAAAATATTATTCCATCATATATTGGAATGAAGGTTAATGGTTTTAAGATGTTTTTTTGGTCTTTCTAAAACAAAGGATTGATTTGGGATGGAAAACTTGTTGGGGTGTATAGATATATAAATGTTCTCTCTTATGGTTGAATTTTAAATTGGCAGACAGTGATTTTTTATAGGTGACTTATGCAGATCCAATGGGGGGATATTGTTAATATTTAATAAATGGTTTATATAGAACACAAACCCTCCATTATTTATGGTGACTGGTGTTTATAGAGATTCATTATTCCATGAAAAGGGGTTTGGTTTGTTATAGGAATGTACTGAATATGAAAATTACATTTTAGGTCATAATTTCATGAGAATGAGTAGAAATATTTTACTCACATTGTTCTTACCCATATACATCTAGGATAGCTTTTTTTTAGATATGGGCCTATGACATATGGTCTTGACACCACCACATAAATAATCAAAATGATAATCATTCCAATCATATATATAGGTTGGTATCCCCACTAATTGATTGAAATAAATTATGGGGAAGGGGAATTTTATCTTGAATAAGGGATCACATGCATGGTGAGATATATATTCCCCCCCTACCTCTACAAAAATAGATCATGTACAGGGGAGTGTGGGGTATTTCAACACTAGGATATAAGATTTGGGATTCTCTACACATCCCAATGGAAGGAGATATAAGCCACACATAGTTATTATGAAAAGAATCAGGTGTAGTTATGACCCCTAAATAGATATTACTTATGTGTTGAAGGATATATTTCTTCTTCCTTTATAGTTACTGTAATGAGGAACCCAAGTTTAAGACATCAGTCATATAACTTTTTTGTATGCAAGATATGGGGAACCACATTCTATTAATCACATGGTTTTCACTATGGAATGTTGTCTAGGTGTAACTAAGTATCTTGTAAAAGATAAAATCATGCCACATTTAGTTCGTGATGAGAAATGTAGTTTAATATCATGCGGTAAAGAATTTTGGTGTTCCTTTTAATATCTGTTGATTAGGACCAGATTAACCCTGATGTGAATTTACATGCCTTGATTAGTATGGAATCCATTACCCAGATTCTTATGCCCAATTTATTATTCTCAATGTGTGATAAATGGTGTGAAAATGGTTTATTCAATCACACATATGCAATAAAAAATAATGATATTGGCATTTTGATTTTGTGGTGGCTGGACTATTATGTAATATCAAGGGAATGATATGTATCTCATTATAGTGATAATAGTGGTGTACTTATTTCTAGAACATACTCCATGTGTTGGAATGACTCATACCCATATAGGGGGGTTTATAATTGGCTTAATTGATGATTGTGTTCAGACAAAGGAGTACAGATTACAGTGTCACTACATATCATGTATAGATATGAATAAATATAGATGTAATTTTGAACATGCACTCTCTATGAAGTTCTGATCCATATGTAGAGGGTGGAATTTTTCAATTGATAATTTTTTTAGAACCCTAATTGGAGATATAGGTGACACCACATATCTTGTGTGGATAGAAATTAAACCATGAATAGTGTTGAACATGCTTCACTTCATAGTTCTGACTCATGTGCAGAGATAATGAATTCTAATTGAAACAGAACTTTTAATAAATGGAAATGATTTCAATTCATATATATCAATTTTTTCATATGAAAGGGAGAGTGAATTACTATATTTTTATTTTTGTCATAAGAAATTGTTTCGTGGAGTCAGTACATTTACAATTGTAATCAGAATCATACAGCACGTAGTTCTTGATGAACCATGTAGTTTAATTTCATGTAGTGTGATTCTTAAATCTGGAAGTTCAACATCATTCAATATAGATGTGAGTCCCCAATATATAAAAATTAATTTCTTCATGGACCAATATTATATATATTGTCATCACTACATATCCTATGAGGTGAGCAATGAAGCCTTATCTATTTCCTGGAAAAATAGATTTCTTATGTGTATTATACATTCACAAGGGGAAAAGGTAATTTCATATTTCTTCTACATACTTCTACCTCATAGGTGGTGAATCATCTGTCGAATGATGATTCCAGTGTAGTTTAAAATCTTGTACCAAGGACATTTTTGTCATGCATCTTATCATCTAGTGAATTGAATTTCATGTGATGATTTTTTTGATTATATGACAAAGATTGGTTACATGGGTTACTATCATGAAACATATATATTCCGGTTATGTAGATTATTATCATGTGACATGGATGATGTGTCACTCCTTTTAAAGTCATGTTATATTAATATTTTACTGAGTTTTTCATTGAATAGTGGAGATAAAGGATCTTTTATAAGGTGATTTATTTCTTGAGAAAACTTGTTATGGTGGTGGATGTGATGAGGTGTTCATCCATAAAAATAATAGAATAATGTGAATTTGAGTAGTCCTTCAGTATGAAATTGTTTCCCCCTCACTTTATCTCCTACATTGGAGGATTCATTCAATTTATCATCTGGTTCATGTGGTCCAACACCATATCTCCCTTGAGGAATGACCAGAGTATTTTTGTTAATGGTTTTTGCAATCTAGTTTTGGTGGAATTTAAAATGATGAAATGTATAATTTCTTTTATTATCCAGTCACTCAAATTATTCTATCCATTTCTAGGATTTCTCATCTATGGATAATTGATCATAGATTGAAATGTTGAGTGATCGAAATTGACCAAATTCTGATTGATGGAAATTGAAATTTGAGTGGCAAGACAATATTTATCCCACAATCTAATTCATATGGGATCACCATTATGATAGTATGGGACATCTTCCAGAATTTCCACAAGGAATGGAAGAACTTGTCTGACAATTTATTTTTATCATTATCTACCATCTTCTAGATTTTATTATATATTTTCATTGTTTAGGACTCAATTGGTCTATTATCGACTATATGGTAGCGAGTTAAACTATTGGACATGGTTTTATAATCATGATTTAGCTTAAAATCATTCATTTAATAGAAATTAGTTCTATTTTCTTTATGTGTTTTTTGTGGGACACAACATCTATAGATGATTTTGCCCTCCATGATTATAATGTTGTTCCTTTCCCCAAATTCATTGAGTGGTACTATGTCGGCCCACTTGGATAAAATTTCATCAATGGTAAGAATTTTATAGAACTTCATGGATGAAATTGGAGGATATGGTCTCATAACATCCATTCCCTATACAACAAATGCCCGAGAGTATCATATGTGTACCGAAAAACTGGGTGTTGGTTAATAAAGATGGTTTGAACCTGACATGAATGAAAATATTTGTATCTTTAGTGAAATATTGAAACATAGTGGGACATTAGTACCCTGAATAATAGATTTATTGATTTTGTTTTAGATCATATAGTTGGGAACCATGGGCTCTAGTGTGAACTAATTTCATGAAAGATGTAGTCTCTTCTCCATCAATTCACCTGATTTGGACGCCATCACGATTTGGCTTATAGAGAACCTTTTGACAACTCTTCACTCATTTAATAAATTTTTAATAACTAATATTCATACATTCTATTTCCTTAATAAATCAATGGGCATTCCCTATGCCAAGGTATTCCATAATGGGTTTCATCTAGTTAGTGGTAGGATCATACAGTACAATATGTGACTAACTCACTTCATCTCCTCCATGAATTCTACAATTAATGGTGTGATGAGCTATGGTGTGCATTCTTGAGGATTATTACATCCTTCTTTAGATTATCTAGAGTTATGGATTCATTATCTAGTGTGTCGGATTTGGATTTTTTTACCAGGGAAAGCAAGTCGATGTTGGCTCCAAATTGAATTTTTCTATTAGTCCCCTTATGTCATTAAATAATGGTTAGATATTAGTTTTTTAGATAATATTCATCATTAACCAGTCTGTTCAAAAATTTAAAAACACATTTTTCTACCTTTAATTTTTTTATTTAAACTGCCTACTATATCCCTATAATGAGATCGTAATACTCTAATTAATTATTTTTCAATCATTTAGACATTAATAAGTTTTAACTTTGGACTATCCTTTCTTCGGAAATTATCATAACTACCAAACCCACATAGTTTTCTCAGGGCCTTCCATCATCCTCTATGTTATGATTCAGTGCATAAATCAAAATAAATATCCCATATTTGGGGGCCCTAATTATTAAAGAATAACTCTTCATTAGGTAATTCAGTAACCAATTAATTTATATCTTTTAAGTGTAGATCTAGTAGAAAATATTCTTATGCCTATACATTGAATTATTTCTGAGTTATAAACTGAATTTCAAATTACTCTAGGATGATATTCCACTGTGAGAGATAAACCGTCAACATCTAATAGCATATAATTTATTTGAGTGGGTCTCATTGAGAGTACATCCATACATCGTAATACAGAAGGAAGTTCCTTTTTTTACAATAAAGATTATCACAAAGAGTCTCTTCCCTATATCTGAATTATTATTCTTAGCAAAAATAATTATTTAAATCAGGTAATAAAGGATTTTTTTCTATACTAGTGTCATTGTTTTTCTAGATGAAGGAACCCAATGATTGCTCTAACTCTGTCACAAAAAAATAGTGACCTCCTCCAACAAGATACATCATCCCTAGAAGACTCAAATTATAATTCATTAGCCAATCAAATTATTCATGGAGATCATCGGTCCTCTGATTTGTGCCAAATTTCCATCAATCTAGTGAAGGGAAGGAATTTTTCTAATAGGTTGGCTATAAATTTCTTGATGTAGACCATTTTCCCATGAATTTATGTCAACTCATTATTATTTTGAGGATGTAAAATGATATGGATGGATTTTGTCTTATCATGGTCATCTTCAACACCAAGATGGAATATGTTGATGTCGAAGAATTTCCATGAAGTAAGGTCAAATTCATCTGAAAGCATTCATTTTCATGATGTGGTATAGAAATGTGATGAACATTATTTCATGTTTCTCAAGGATTTCAGAGAAATATTGAGGTTTTATCTCTATATAATCATCAAATAATTAACTGAATTATCCCATATAGGGTTAGAAAATGTGATGTACGATACATTGAAATGTTGTAGTGAAATTCATCAATGAAAATGGATTTAGCTGATGAAAAAATACAACCTAGAAGACCAGAAGGTGGTGGATTATTTATTTTCTAATGCCATTTGTATTTGACTATATCCTAAATATGTATCCATGAAGAAGGGGCCCTAATTCCCAATTCTAACACCAATCAGTATTTTTTTTATCAGAATGGTGAAATCATACTTCAGGATGTTTCTGTTGATATCTCTGAAATCGATGTAGAATTTGATTTTTCCATTTATTATTTTAGTAAGGGACAATATTATAAATCCATTTTTGATATAGAAACTATTGAATTTTGTTGGATATAATGATCTTGTAATGTTGAGCTTCATTTTTTATAGAGTATATTGGATTTTTCGTTATGGCTGTATGTTTATACCCCAGATGGTCCTTTAGAAAGCCCATGTGGGGAGTGGAAAACCCAGGTTCAATTCCCACCTTTTCTATAAATTTCAAAGAGAACACATATGGATGATTCTTTAAGATGGATGTATATACCTATTGTTCATCAGAAGACATGGATACACAGATAATGGTGATCAGTGGGACTTACTTCAATCTATATTTATTTCTCTTAATTTATAAAAGGTGGTAGTAACACCCTTTTCAAATGTATAAGGGGAATCCATAAGGACTTCCCCATTCTCTTCATCCACCTCTTATTCTATTTCTACTTATATTAAGGGGGAATGAAATGGGATAATCCCTCATGAGTAAGGATGGGTGTCAACAACATGACTTCATAAAGATGAATATACTTCATCAATCCAATAAAACAATTTTGGATTATCATGAAAATCAATAGAGGATGGAGTTAGGGATAGCGAAGTGTGTCTATATACTGTTTGAGTGAATATAAAATCTATTTTTCCTTAGCTTATCTAGAAATTATTTTTTAATCTCTTTGGATGGAATAAATTCATTTTCATATGATCCTTCATCATTTTCAAGAGATTCAGAAAGCTTCTCAACACTATTAGACAATGTTTTCATGAATGATAACATTAATACCACTAATTATGCACCATAATTTTGACTCATATAATAAATCTAATTGATGGGTAACATGTATTATTCACCTAGCAATTTGAAGAGTCGGGTCTAGATCATTTATAGACCCATCAGGGTGGTGACCTAAGAAACACCATTAATCATGGGTTGTTTCCCTTCCCTCTAATAGAATCGTGCATTGATGTAATGTGACTCGTAGGATTCGAACATGGAATTATTAGTGTTCAATGTACCTATATGTCAATAAATTTAGTACTTGAGGAATTTATGTTAGTATGAAGGGTTTTATACATGATGATAACTCTAGGGAATTCCTCTAATGATCTTGATGTCTAAATCAAACCGAGATACCAGAAATTTTTAGTTGAACATGAGTTATCTAAATATATAATTGAACATGATTTTCACTAAAGTATTTTTCTCAATTTTTTCATATACCTCTAATGTTAGGCATGAATGTGTTAGATTATCTATTTGGAAGACCAGCTATAGAAACATCTATACTAGAATTAGATTAACTCTAGAGACATTTTCAATGAAAAATATTGAACATTAATATCATTTATCCTAAAAGAAACATATATGTGTTAGATGTGTATATGTATAATGGTTTCATCATCACGATATGTGATGAAAATGGCCATGTGACCTTATATAGGATCAGTTTCATTTCAATAGACTTTAGATATGCAAACCTCATCTTCAAAATATTAGGTGGCCAAGAAAATATTCCATGAGTGATTCCTTGGAGACTTTTTATATTCTCATAGCATCTAGGATTTATAACCATTCCAGTATCAAGGATAAATGTTTTATATATCGTAATTATGGTCTAAATACCTCAGCATACAAGGATGGATATTCTCTCTTATAGGCACTTTAGGGGGCTCAATTTTTGGACATATATGTATTTTCCCATGTGACATTAGTTGATAGTGCTCCAAACCTTGGGGGGTTAGGATGAATAGACCTCCCTTCCTTCTAAGGGTGATCTGATAACTCTACTTCCTCTGATTGATATTCCATAGTAATCAAGGAAATTTGTATTGTGGTAGATGCGAGGGCATTTTCCTGCTCTTGTTGGAAATGATAAAGATTTTTCTAAATGTTTCGACAACATTGACATTCTGAGTAAGGGTATGGCTATAATTATGGTTTCTAACATGACTACGCCTTCCCCGACATCCTTATATCATATGTAATCATCCTTTAATAACCCAATCAGATGCAGTGACCTCATTTTCATTAACCATACTTATATTTGTGATCAATTAAATTAATAACATTAATGAAGATGATTAATTCTTCATCTGATGAGGATTCTATCCTCTAAACTATTTCTTGAGGTAACGTTTGGATGTGCGATATTGGTTGTTTCAACATTGGTGGAATAAATTCTCTTAGGCTTAAATCAAATTTTGAGGATGGTGTAGGTTTTTCCTCTTGAATTTCTTCCCAACCGTTATGGACATTCCCCTTTTTAAAAGGATAGCTTTAGAGGGTATCGGTTCCAATGACATTGATTGTATTATAGTGGAATATGATGGCATAATATTTGGTTGTTTCCACTATACATATAGAATACCATTATTTTGGTTCATTGTGTATTGAATAATCCAACAATTAAACTTCATCCCCCTACTTTTATAAATATCTTCCACTCATCACCTTCTTCAAGGGAAGTAGTGAAAGAACATGTTACTTATTCTTGTTTCATCCCCAACATTACATTCTTAAAGAACAACAGTTTTTGTAGGGTTTCATTATTCATTTAGCACTCTATAATGGTCGTCACCAGCATTCTATGGAATGGTAAATAATACTTAAGGTTTTCAAGACCCTCCTATCTAGGCCTCTTCGGCTCTTGTAGCCGGAGAAAATCATTTTCTACATAAGCTATAAAAAAGTTACACTCTTCATTATCTCAGAACGAGTAAAAATTATTCCTTCACTCCTAGAATTCATTTATCTGGGGTACCCTATAAAATCCCAGTGGGGAAGGGGTTGTTGTTGATACCCTCATTGAGCGGCATGATATGGTAAAATTTTTGGAGATGGGGCCAACACAGAAACTAGATTATATACAAAACTGGTATCATTGACATTTAATTCTATTTTTCCCATAACTAGTGGATTCATTCGAGACCTGATATTAGTTTATTGTATGTAATATTCCAATTTTTATGAAATGGGGGAGAAATCTCATAGTGTTTATATATACTTCATTATGATAATTGTCGTTCAAAGCTCATCATGGAAGGCCACTATGAAAAGAGAAAGCATATACATTTTGGGGTGTGAAAGGTTTAGGGAGTAGGTCAGTTATGTCCATATGGAAAAGAAGTCTCAGACTCTCATGCTCTCTAACTATTTAAAATTATAGTGTTCAAGGATTGTTTTCAATTATACCATTGAGCTATAATAAATGTGGAATTGTTGATGGAGGACTTTCTATCCAACATTTTACCAATATTGAAATTTATTATACTATAAAAAAATTAAATACTTTCATTGTTAACACAAATCATCTATGTTTTGTTACTTATTAGTGCATGGGAGATCCAATCACGGGATCACAATCAAATGAAAAGATGGATAGATGTTGTTCTGGTTTACCATAGCCTTGAAATATAAAAAATATAGGACTCCAAAATTTTTTTAGATGTAGGTTTCCACTAACCCATTCATGGAAGCTCCTATTCTAGAGATAATAGTGCATAACACACCTCTAAGCCTTCCCATTGAGCTTTTAATGACTTATTTCTTTTTTCAATCCCTTGGTGAATAGTTACATGATAAGGTTTATAGACTTCTTCTATAATAGGTATGATAAGATACCTTAGTTCTAAAATTATTTGTTGATGATATCAATCTAGGGATTTCTTTTTTAGGTTTTCCTAAATATGTTATATGTGTTTCCCTAATGGGATTATGTCTTAATATCCCTCAATAATTAGGTGAAATTAAACCAATGGTCCAGCCACTATGTTTGGAGAGTGTCCTGGGCCTGCTTTAGTCACAAGTTTAAAACCCAATATTTTAGTTAAACATATCAGAAGTGTACAATGGGGCTCTTCCGATGAATCATATTTGATAGGAATGAAACCTCCATGTAATTCATCATTGATACTTCTCAACTCTTTCATTTCATCATCTTTATGAGCAGATATTTATTCAAGCATGAGGACATTAACATCCTAAATAGGTGGGTGTAGATTGTATACAATATTTACTATACCAAATTCATTTTTAGAGGTTCACTAAGGTTGTTAGCTCTACTATGTCGAATACACTGAGGGGGTGGTAATCTGGGTATGGTAGATTAAAACATTCTCGCTTTTGGTTCTTGTTTTGTTGTTAGACAAAACACAATTCTCTCTTACTCTCATTGAAATATACAACCATATATGAAATCATACATAGGATAAAGAAATATTTTATTGGTTAATCCTCATTGGGATATATCCAAGGAGAATACAAAGGTGATGTGATGATGTACTAAATTTACTAATTATGATAGCCAATAATCATTACAATGTTCAGGATAGATCTTCAATTCCCAGACTCACTGACTTTGAAAATTTTAGTATATACTCATGATATTCCAAAGGGTCACTCCCTACTACTCATTCTCTGGCTCACTATTAGCGGAAAGGGTCTCCATCTTCCTCATCATGCGCCCATTTCTCTTAGAATGGAATCCACACATAGAATGTAGACTTATAGGGAAAACATTGTTTCTGAACATGTAGGTCCCTTCATTTGCATGAATTCATGCATCCTAAACTATAGGTACATAGTCTGTTGAAGTTCCTTTTCGTCCTGTATATGAAATCCACCGTCTTGGGTATTGATAGGCACCAAAAAAACATTCTAAAACTATTTTGAACCTTTTCCATGCTTACTTCAGCAAACCGTGAACCACCTTGTCACTCTATATACTATTTAGTTGGTTTAGTACGTGGAATGCCTCCTCACAAATTGCTTATGCCATCTGTAAATATCTATTTCCTACGCATATTTCATCCTTTGTTCTGCCTCTATGAATTTCCCCCTCTACACAAATTGTTCTCTATTTGTGGACTACCTTCACTTCTATGTACTGGATCCCTTCCTTCTGTGTATCGCTTTCAGAATTCTCTCTCTCTCTCTCTCATATCATAGAATCCTCCTCTCCATACAGAGTCCACTCCATCGATGTACCAGACTTCCTCTATGTACCAGACATCCATTTTTATGTACTACTTCGTTATTTGTAGGATAAAATCCCCATAGACACTTTCAGCAGAATTACTTATACAAGAACAACTTTCTCTTTCGCGGAGTTCACCCTCTTGAACATCCTTCAAACATTTCCAAAATAAATGAGAAAAATATGTTCTCAATTGATATTTGATATCTCCAAAAATCGGTGTTATTAGTGATTCATATATAGTAAAATATACCATCAATATCTGTTAATCCATGACTTACCAAATCCTTGATTTGGTGGAGCCTTCAATGCATACTGATCATCCAACCCCGGTGAACCGCACTAATTCTATGCACTTTTTTCCCCAACGTCCGCATAATATATTTGTTACAATGTGGTCATCACTTCCATCTACAAATGATCACACATCCTGCATACCTCCATCCTTACACATACCATATGCACTTTTCCGTAATCCATTGTTGCGAACCGGCTCTAGTTTCTTGAACCTCTCTGGCGTACCCTTTCAACCACTCCATGTACCTTTCCCAGAACATGGTACGTGGTTCATGAATTTTGGTATGCGTTTGTATTCCTTTTTTATAATAAAAACCTATATTCTGCATACACTAATCATTCTCATTCGAGATCATATGAATTTGTCAACAAACACAATCACACCCGAAAAATAACGAGGGGATACCTAGATGGATTTTTTTCACACCAATATCTCCCATTGGGTTTGATGACAACTCTTATAATCATAATTATTTTCATTTTGATATATTTTTAAAACTCATTCCACTTTCGACCACTATTCTTTCATGAAATTAAAATGGATATAAACGGATTACTCAACACATACTCTAAGCCCACATGATCCATGCTTAGTGTGAGAAACAAGAGTATAATGTAGTCTTCAACAATTAATCCCTCCATTTCTAACACCAACTATTGAAGCCACATCAAAAGAAATAAAATGATTTCATCACGAATCTCAAATTTGATGATATCTAATATTTGATCGATCACTTCATGTATCATCAGATTTAATGCTCTCCTAAATAGCTTCAGCTCAGCTTCAAATCCTCATATCTCACTGCTCCACTTAACAGATTCTCCCTGTAACACCCCAGGTAAATAAAGAATATGAAATTTTCATATTTATCCCTATTTTTGAATAAAATATTAATATGACTTTAAAGGGTACGCTATGCTCGATGGCGTACCCAACACGCAACAACGAGTTTCTAGGGAATCTTACGTTGCACTCTAATAATATTATTTTAAATGGTAGTTAACATGTAGTCGTTGTATTGGCGGGAATGGATATAAATAACTAAAATATGATTATATATGTTTTTAAATGGTTTTATATTTATCCAATAAAGGATAGAGGCTTAAAATACGGAAAGAATTCAATTTTAGGCATATATGCCCTAGTTTTCACTAAAGGTTCACTTATCACCTTTTGATGGCGAACCATCATTAAATATAGTTCTGTTCACTCATATACATTCTATTGGACCAAATAGAACTCTTCTTAAGAATCGGGACATCAAAATTTACTTTGTGTAAATTTTTGGTATCTTTCCGATAATGTTCATTTTTTTATGAATAGTGTAAAATGTTGTATTTTAATTCAAAACCTCTTTTTAATATAATTTATTTATATGATTAGATTATATTTTTAATTGGTTTTAAAGTGAAATTAGAAAATATATTTACCATTAAATCCAATAGTGGTCGTTGGAATTAATTTCACTTTGAAATCAGACTTAAACTAGTGTCAATCTTTTGATACTTATTGTTTTATAAAAACACGCTATTTGCTCTGACAGCGGGAATTAATTATTAAATTAAATAATGTGACTAATATGTTTTGAATTTTGTAAAACGGACTTCATCTTTGAATTCGGAATATCAAATATATCTTAGGGTGAAGTTTTGGTATTTTTCTGAAAAACTCCAATTTTTTATGAATAGTGAAACCACTAAGTGGTAATCAAGCAAACTGATTTTTCAGTTAAATTAAAGTTTACCACTAATGTGTATTGAATTTTGAAAATCCGACATACATGGTTGTCATTAGTATGTAAAATGTGGTTCAATAGGATGAAAATAATTTTTTGGTGAATAGTAACTTATTAAGTTTTTAATCGCGGTTAGTGGCAATTAGTGTAATTTAAGGTAAATATCATATTATAAGAATGTGAAAACACCATGACACTTGTCCTACACCTATTGGGTGAGTCATGGCCGACCAAGACAAGCCATGGGCCAACTTGGGGACCCCATGGATCCACTTTGGTTGGGAAATGACATAAATAACTTTTATTTAATGTAAAAGTAAAATTGACACAAACACGATATGTTTTACTAAAACAATTTTTAAGTAGGGTTATACAAGTCATATTTTTTGATATAAATAGTCATTGGAAAGCTAAAAAGATTTTCTACATCATTGTATTTTTTTTTAATTTTTAGACATTAAATAAATTAAATTATTAATGACATAATAATGATGCAGTGATGACATCATTATTTGACGATTTAGATAAAATGGAAAGATAATGTAAAATATATGAACTACACATGTCCAAAACGAATTGGATGAGTGGATTTAGAAGCCTTATCACCTTATCCACGAATTATATCATTTTGGGACCTTTTAAAACCGAAACACATTTTCAAATAAAGTAATATTTCTTACTTTCCAAAAGTGCCCCTCCTCTCCTCTTAAAAAAGGCCCCCACCTCTACCTCTTTTCCCACACTCCTCAAGCCTTTTGCTCGGACATCCCCTGCCCATTTACTCTCTCCACATCCCTCTCCTCATCCTAGAGGATTCCCTTTGGGCAGAATCCTTTCAAAGGAAGCCTTTAGGCTCAAATCAAAAGCAGATAAACTTTTAAAGGTAATTCATTCTCTCATATTAATTTGTTTTATTTTGCTTCTCCACCCCCCTAAACACTTTTTATTTACTTCTCTTGTAACAACACCAGTATCTTCAATATACTAAGATGTTGTTATAAGATTTATTCAAGCTACACTATCACACAACTACATCAAATGGTTAAAGAACATACGGTTTCCGTGGATGGCGAAATTCTGCCTCCCGAAACGATGATTGTTCAATACTCATTTAACACCTTCAAAGGTGGCCATTATGATGTCACTATTTTTATATATGATATATAATATGTTTATGTTTTACTTATGCTTCTGTATTTTTCATTTGTGTCTTACCTTTATGGCTTCCATTATGGGTATACGCGATATCTTCATTTTAGGAAGTGCGGACTACCGCCCCCTCAATGTGATGTCATTCGTTAATGCCATACATGGGACGTATAAAGGATGGATTTAATGTTATTATATATGATTTTATACTGTAATTATTATATACTTCTATATCATCATTTTTTCTTTCCATTAAAGTATGAGATAGAAATGAAAGTAGCGTTAATGCGTACGTACGGCTTACCGTCTCCATGAACGGTGCATTTCATTTCTTATCCCCAAATGTAATGTACTATTAAAAGTAAATGTATATAATTGATATATATATAATGAATGATATATATAAATTATGAATATAATTATGGAATTAAAATATACATACCTCTCATTTAGTTTTAATTCCATTAATATGACAAAGAAATGAAAGTAGCGTTCATGCGTACGTACGGCTTACCGTCTCCATGAACGGTGCATTTCATTTCTTACCTCGAAATGATTATGTAATGTTATAAATGCATGCATGTACTGGATATATATGACATATATTATATCTACATCATGAATAAAATTATGGATATAATAAACATTTGGCCACATGAACAACATGTAATTGTAAGAAGTCCACTTTCGACTTAAGAACAAAATATCGACAAAATAATCATTATTAACTTAATGATTACATAGTGGTTATAACAAGGAAATAAGTGATATAAAAGGAATAATAAGCTTGAAAAAGGTTCTTAATCAAGTAGAAATTAACTCAAGTTTATTATTCAGGAGATTAAAGAACGATCGAGTCAAGTCGGACCCGAGGTAAGGGATCCTACTCCTCTCTTTATTTTTTAAGTACACACTTTTATGTCATTCCTTTTAAAGCTCATCTTTCTTGTTATTGGGATGATCTTTTATCTTACACATACTGTAATTTTTATTTTCATGTGATGAGAGACCCTATTCTCTCTCATCAATCCATTTTGGAAGTTTTGAGTGGCGCCGTTAGGCTGCCGAACTTTCGTAAGAGATCTAACCTCTCTCTTTCTTTTTAAGTACTCTCCTTTATGTCACTTCTTTTAAGCTCCTCTTTGTAATGTTGGGGGATGTCCTTTTATATTCCTATTGATATAATTTTTATTTTAATGTGATGATATACCCTATTTGATCTCATCAATCCATATTCGGAAGTTTTATGTGGCGCCGTTAGGCTGCCGATTTTTCGTAAGGGGTTTTTCATCTCACTTTTATTCCCGTGAGATTTATGCAACATTTGCCACAAATTCCATTGAGTGGTGTATGTATTTCCCATTATTCTACTCTTTGTGTAATATAATTTCATTTATGAGTATTTACATCAATGATCTATTGTCCTTCTTTCATGGGGTGTATGTTTTGAAAGATACCCAAGTCGGTAAGGGAACCTTTCACCCCCCCTATTTTTTTAAAAGACTTCTTTTGTTGGGTCTTTTAATTTACTTATTGTTATGTTGGGATATGTTCTCATATATCCTTATTGATGTATATTTTATGTCCAAGTGATGAGATACACTTTTTATCTCTCATCAACTCATTTTGATGTGATGCCGTTAGGCTGTCAAGGGAACTTTTTAACCCAACTTCGATTTCTTTGGGTTGAACATGTAGTCATTGAATATGTCATCCATTGAATATGTCTGAATGGCATTTTATTGTTTTACACTTAATATCCACTTATATTGGGTGTATTTATATTTGTCACACATATTTTTGAGATTGATTTGTCCTTAATTTAAGGATACCTTCTTTATAAGGGATTTCATTACATTTGACATTTCTATTGAGGGTTCATTGTTGTTATGCACCAATTCACTCTTATATGGTGTATATACTGTCCTTTGGAGTATTATATCATGAATCCATTTATTCTCATGATATTATAAAGTTATAACTAAATGTTATTCCTCAATCATTGTATTCAAGTGTCTCTAATTTTGGTAAAACCACTTTAACCAAAATGTCATTTTAAATGTTTTAATTATTTGTTCTTATTAATATCCATGTTTTCAAAATGGTTTTAAGGATTTATTTATATGGATATTAATGGTTTAAAATTTTAAGCTTCAAGGTGGTATGGGACACTTTGATTCAAAATCTCTTTATTAAATGTTTTAAATGGTTTTGAAAATGGTTTTGATAAAGGATTCTATTATGATATATTGTGATGTGGAAATGTTATCATTCCTTTATATTAGTTTTATGTTTTATGATTTTATATTGGTTCTTGGACATTTTAACGGGTGGTTACGTTATAAACCATATGACGGGTGGTGCCGTGAATACCAGGATGGGTGGTTACGTTATAACCTCCAATGCATTGGGTATGGAAGTCGGTCGTATGGCTATTCCATTAAGTATGTATGGAAATTGGCCGTATGGCTATTCCATTAAGTGATATGTGTGGGAGTAGACCGTATGGTTATTCCACATAAGTATGTTTAGGTCCAAAGTTACCTTTATATATGTTATGTGTTCTTTATAAAGGTTTTATGGTAATCCTTTGGTTACAAAAAGGTATGTACTGATATTTTATTCAGTGAAGAGTTTTTACTATTTCATAAAGGAGAAAAATATTACCTTGTTAATGTATACATGGATTACTTTTTGTTTTGATAAACTAACAGTTTTTATTCTTTGTGTATCCCTTACTGAGTTTTTATGCTCATCCCAGGTTTTTGAAATCTTTTTCACAGGACTTAGCATGGAATAGGGTCAAGGATGGGATCAAGGGAAAGTCATGCTACCTAAAACATGGAACTAGACATGTTTCTTTTAAAGAGTTTTTTTATTATGGAAACTTAGTATAAATGACTACTTTGTAATCTTTTGAGATGTAATAGTTATGTTCTAATTCTATAAAACTCTAAACCTGAAAAGATCCTCAACGTGAATTATTCATTTAATTCAATATTAAGTAAGGTTTAAGGCTGGGGCCTTATAGTTGGTATCAAAGGGAGGTTTAAATAACTTTAGAGGTTAGGGTATTCTTTAAGCATAAGTGACATTACCATAATGGTTAGGATTTCAGAAAGAGTCCTATTTTTAGATAAAGTGAATGAGTAAGTGTATCTTAGTGTTTACCTTCCTCATTAGTACATGATGGTTTTGTTGATATACTCACACTAACATTTCTATTTTTAGTGAATGGATGGATCTAGCAGGAACCAAAGAGACAACAGGTTTGAAGGAAACTGTGGTGGTTCTCTGACTAAGATACTAGATAAAATGGAGGATTCAATGAGGAAACTTGTGGTTGTTCTAAACCAAATATCAAGGAGTCATGATCAACCACTTTAACCTTGGAATGATCTTTAATGCATCATGTACGTGATGACCAATCCATGTGGATGTTCAGGTAATAATTATAAAGGTAACCATTAGAGTTTATATGATCCTTACTTTTGAGGTAATTATGGGTTATTATATGATACGCTGGAAAATGAAAGGCATGAGATAAGCTTGAGGTTAAAATATGTTATGATCATTTTTGATGATTTTATCTCTTTTTGGGGAATGATTTAAGAATTATATAGTTTTGGAAAAAGGACAACACGCAGACCGTGTGACAACCCGTCGCGTCGGACAAAGCTGTGGGAATCGAACCCACAAGCAAAGTGCGACTGGTATTTATCGCCTACCACTGGACTATGTGAAGTCCCTGGTTAGTTTGACTGATACTTTCTAGTTATATGATTTTATGAATTAAGAGTAAGTTGATTTTCGGTTATTTATGAAAATGATTAACCTATCATGGAGGATATGTGATTAGGTTAATTACCTTTCGATACGAGACTTTAGGAGCAACTGATGTTGTTTGGAGATAAATGTTACGATTTAACCTGGAAGTCTATGTGACTAAATCCTTCAAATATTTGGGTTTCAATCTTAGATTGGTTTACTTTGAAGAATTTTATGGACAAATTGTTTATCGGATGGTCCTCATTGAACTTTGGGTTTTGTTGGACAAATTTTGGAGATTAAGCATAGATTTTATTTTTAATGGGTTATCCTTTTATGGATTATCTGACCTTGTACTAACCTTTTTGGTTTTGGTTTTGGTTAAAGTCTAAAGACATGGGATGTATATAGTTCTCTTTTGTGGATTAGGCGATTCTCTAGAAGTCGATTATTGTACTCTTAATGTGAGCAAGTCTCCCTAAATACTCGTCTTTTGGAAAAAAATATGAGTTTGATTAAGGAATCTAGTAAAAGTAGAAAGTCAACATGATAAGTGATTATGTTTCCTTATGAATAAATTTCTCAATAAAAAGTAACTTAAAACAAAAATGTTGTCTATTAAATTTTCCTACTGGGGAACCCAACACCGTCTAACCCATCACAAGTTTGTGATTTTCTCATGGTTAACTTTCTCCTAAACATGTTTTCTATCACTCTCCATCAGAACATGACCCTATGTTTTCTCCTCCATGTCCATATTTTCATACTTGGAATCCTAGTATGGGTTATCTTGGGTGACCTTTGTTCTTATCTTTCTTTATTTTAAAGTGATTGTTTTACCGACTCTTGTTCTGATGTGGGACTTTCAAGGATGTTTCCAAGCGCAATTTTAAAATTGCGAGGATGCAATTCCCAAAAGGGGGGAAGGATGTAACACCCCAGGTAAATAAATAATATGAAATTTTCATATTTATCCCTATTTGTGAATAAAATATTAATATGACTTTAAAGGGGACGCTATGCTCGATGGCGTACCCAACACGCAACAACGAGTTTCTTGGGAATCTTACGTTGCACTCTAATAATATTATTTTAAATGGTAGTTAACATGTAGCCGTTGTATTGGCGAGAATGGATAGAAATAACTAAAATATGATTATATATGTTTTTAAATGTTTTTATATTTATCCAATAAAGGATAGAGGCTTAAAATACGGAAAGAATTCAATTTTAGGCATATATGCCCTAGTTTTCACTAAAGGTTCACTTATCGCCTTTTGATGGCGAACCATCATTAAATATAGTTTTGTTCACTCTTATACATTCTATTGGACCAAATAAAACTCTTCTTAAGAATCGGGACATCAAAATTTACTTTGTGTAAATTTTTGGTATCTTTCCGATAATGTTCATTTTTTTATGAATAGTGTAAAATGTTGTATTTTAATTCAAAACCGCTTTTTAATCTAATTTATTTATATGATTAGATTATATTTTGAATTGGTTTTAAAGTGAAATTAGAAAATATTTTTACCAGTAAATTCAATAGTGGTCGTTGGAAATAATTTCACTTTGAAATCAGACTTAAACTAGTGTCAAACTTTTGATACTTATTGTTTTATAAAAACACGCTATTTGCTCTGACAGCGGGAATTAATTATTAAATTAATCAATGTGACTAATATGTTTTGAATTTTGTAAAACGGGATTCATCTTTGAATTCTGAATATCAAATATATCTTAGGGTGATGTTTTGGTATTTTTCTGAAAAACTCCAATTTTTGATGAATAGTGAAACCACTAAGTGGTAATCAAGCAAAATGATTTTTCAGTTAAATGAAAGTTTACCACTAATGTGTATTGAATTTTGAAAATCTGACATACATGGTTGTCATTAGTATGTAAAATGTGGTTCAATGGGATGAAAATAATTTTTTGGTGAATAGTAACTTATTATGTTTTTAATCGCGGTTAGTGGTAATTAGTGTAATTTAAGGTAAAAATGATATTATAAGAATGTGAAAACACCATGACACCTGTCCTACACCTATTGGGTGAGTCATGGCCGACCGAGAAAATCCATGGGCCAACTTGGGGACCCCATGGATCCACTTTGGTTGAGAAATGACATAAATAACTTTTATTTAATGTAAAAGTAAAACTGACACAAACATGATATGTTTTACTAAAACAGTTTTTAAGTAGGGTTATACAAGTCATATTTTTGATTATAAATAGTCATTGGAAAGCTAAAACGATTTCATACATCATAGTATTTTTTTATAATTTTTAGACATTAAATAAATTAAATTATTTATGACATAATAATGATGCAGCGATGACATCGTTATTTGACGATTTAAATAAAATGGAAAGATAATGTAAAATCTATGAACTACACATGTCCAAAACCAATTGGATGAGTGGATTTCGAAGCCTTATCACCTTATCCACGAATTATATAATTGTGGGACCTTTTAAAACCGAAACACATTTTCAAATAAAGTAATATTTCTTACTTTCCAAAAGTGCCCCTCCTCTCCTCTTATAAAAGGCCCCCACCTCTAGCTCATTTCCCACACTCCTCAAGCCTTTGGCTCGGCCAACCCCTGCCCATTTACTCTCTCCACATCCCTCTCCTCATCCTAGAGGATTCCCTTTGGGCATAATCCGTTCAAAGGAAGCCTTTAGGCTCAAATCAAAAGGAGTTACACTTTTAAAGGTAATTCATTCTCTCATATTCATTTGTTTTATTTTGCTTCTCCACCCCCCTAAACTCTTTTTATTTACTTCTATTGTAACAACACCAGTATCTTAAATATACTAGGATGTTGTTATAAGATTTATTCATGCTACACTATCACACAACTACATCAAATGGTTAAAGAACATACGGTTTCCGTGGATGGCGAAATTCTGCCTCCCGAAACTATGATTGTTCAATACTCATTTTACACCTTCAAAGGTGTCCATTATGATGACACTATTTTTATATATGATATATAATATGTTTATGTTTTACTTATGCTTCTGAATTTTTCATTTGTGTCTTACCTTTATGGCTTCCATTATGGGTATACGCGATATCTTCATTTTAGGAAGTGCGGACTACCGCCCCCTCAAAGTGATGTGATTCGTTAATGCCATACGTGGGACGTATAAAGGATGGATTTAATGTTATTATATATGATTTTATAACGGAATTATTATATACCTCTATATCATTATTATTTCTTTCCATTAAAGCATGAGATAGAAATGAAAGTAGCGTTCATGCGTACGTACGGCTTACCGTCTCCATGAATGGTGCATTTCATTTCTTATCCCCAAATGTAATGTACTATTAAAAGTAAATGTATATAATTGATATATATATAATGAATGATATATATAAATGATGAATATAATTCTGTAATTAAAATATACATACCTCTCATTTAGTTTTAATTCCATTAATATGACAAAGAAATGAAAGTAGCGTTCATGCGTACGTACGGCTTACCGTCTCCATGAACGGTGCATTTCATTTCTTACCTCAAAATGATTATGTAATGTTATAAATGCATGCATGTACTGGATATATATGTCATATATTATATCGACATCATGAATACAATTCTGGATATAATAAACATGTGGCCACATGAACAACATGTAATTGTAAGAAGTCCACTTTCGACTTAAGAACCAAATATCGACAAAACAATCATTATTAACATAATGATTACATAGTGGTTATAACAAGGAAATAAGTGATATAAAAGGAATAATAAGCTTGAAAAAGGTTCTTAATCAAATAGAAATTAACTCAAGTTTATTATTCAGGAGATTAAAGAATGATCGAGTCAAGTCGGACCCGAGGTAAGGGATCCTACTACTCTCTTTCTTTTTAAGTACACACTTTTATGTCATTCCTTTTAAAGCTCATCTTTCTTGTTATTGGGATGATCTTTTATCTTACAGATACTGTAATTTTTATGTTCATGTGATTAGAGACCCTATTCTCTTTCATCAATTCATTTTGGATGTTTTGAGTGGCGCCGTTAGGCTGCCGAACTTTCGTAAGAGATCTAACCTCTCTCTTTCTTTTTAAGTACTCTCCATTATGTCACTTCTTTTAAACTCCTCTTTGTAATGTTGGGGGATGTCCTTTTATATTCCTATTGATATAAATTTTATTTTAATGTGATGATATACCCTATTTGATCTCATCAATCCATATTCGGATGTTTTATGTGGCGCCGTTAGGCTGCCGATTTTTCGTAAGGGATTTTTCATCTCACTTTTATTCCCGTGAGATTTATGCTACATTTTCCACAAATTCCATTGAGTGGTGTATGTACTTCCCATTATTCTACTCTTTGTGTAATATAATTTCATTTATGAGTATTTACATCAATGATCTATTGTCATTCTTTCATGGGGTGTATGTTTTGAAAGATACCCAAGTCGGTAAGGGAACCTTTCACCCCCCTCTTTTTTTTAAAAGACTTCTTTTGTTGGGTCTTTTAATTTACTTATTGTTATGTTGGGATATGTTCTCATATATCCTTATTGATGTAAATTTTATGTCCAAGTGATGAGATACACTTTTTATCTCTCATCAACTCATTTTGATGTGATGCCGTTAGGCTATCAAGGGAACTTTTTAACCAAACTTCGATTTCTTTGGGTTGAACATGTAGTCATTGAATATGTCATCCATTGAATATGTGTGAATGGACTTTTATTGTTTTACACTTAATATCCACTTATATTGGGTGTATTTATATTTTTCACACATATTTTTGAGATTGATTTGTCCTTAATTTAAGGATACCTTCTTTATAAGCGATTTCATCACATTTGACATTTCTATTGAGGGTTCATTGTTGTTATGCACCAATTCACTCTTATATGGTGTATATACTGTCCTTTGGAGTATTATATCATGAATCCATTTATTCTCATGATATTATAAAGTTCTGACTAAATGTTATTCCTCAATCATTGTATTCAAGTGTCTCTAATTTTGGTAAAACCACTTTAACCAAAATGTCATTTTAAATGTTTTAATTATTTGTTCTTATTAATATCCATGTTTTCAAAATGGTTTTAAGGATTTATTTATATGGATATTAATGGTTTAAAATTGTAAGCTTCAAGGTGGTATGGGACACTTTGATTCAAAATCTCTTTATTAAATGTTTTAAATGGTTTTGAAAATGGTTTTGATAAAGGATTCTATTATGATATATTGTGATGTGGAAATGTTATCATTCCATTATATTAGTTTTATGTTTTATGATTTTATATTGGTACTCGGGCATTTTAACGGGTTGTTACGTTATAAACCATATGACGGGTGGTGCCGTGAATACCAGGACGGGTGGTTACGTTATAACCTCCAATGCATTGGGTATGGAAGTCGGCCGTATGGCTATTCCATTAAGTATGTATGGAAATTGGCCGTATGGCTATTCCATTAAGTGATATGTGTGGGAGTCGACCTTATGGTTATTCCACATAAGTATGTTTATGTCCAAAGTTACCTTTATATATGTTATGTGTTCTTTATAATGGTTTTATGGTAATCCTTTTGGTTACAAAAAGGTAAGTAATGATATTTTATTCAATGAAGAGTTTTTACTATTTCATAAAGGAGAAAAGTATTACCTTGTTAAAGTATACATGGATTACTTTTTGTTTTGATAAACTAACAGTTTTTATTCTTTGTGTATCCCTTACTGAGTTTTTATGCTCATCCCAAGTTTTTGAAATGTTTTTCACAGGACTTAGCATGGAATAGGGTCAAGGATGGGATCAAGGGAAAGTCATGCTACCTAAAACATGGAACTAGACATGTTTCTTTTAAGAGTTTTTTTATTATGGAAACTTAGTAGAAATGACTACTTTGTAATCTTTTGAGATGTAATAGTTATGTTCTAATTCTCTAATACTCTAAACCTGAAAAGATCCTCAACATGAATTATTCATTTAATTCAATATTAAGTAAGGTTTAAGGCTGGGATCTTATACTCCCCGTCTCTTTTCTCGCCCTGAATAGTCACAATTTTTCCCCTCTGTTAATGAACCCAAAGGACACTACAAGGATGTCTTCAATAGGGTAAAAAACACATATCATAATATTGGGGAAAAACACCACACACCTCGGGGAGAGGGTGAACCACATACACAATTTTTCAAATGTGGGAAGTCGACTAGACTCTCAGAGCAAGTCGATTCCTTTCAAATGCTTCTTTGGGTAAGGCCTTTGTCATAATGACTACAACCTATTTTTCTTTAGGAACATACTCCAACATCACAAGACCTTGTTCCACCTTCTCCATGATAAATTGATATTTGACTTCAATGTGTTTCATCCTTGATTGATGGACTAGTTTTTTTTCTAAGATTTATTGTAATTTAATTATCATAATTGATTTTGATCAGAGATTTCACATCAATTTTAGTATCTTCAAGTTGTTGTTGCATCCAGTATAGTTGCATGCAAGCATGAGTATCTGAAATTTATTCATCTTCTGTGGTGCACAATGAAACTCAATATTGTTTCAGGCTTAAGCAAGAAATAAACAACCCTCCATGATAAAATCCTTCTTTAGATGTAAATTTCCTATCATCTTCATAACCAGACAAATCCACATATGTATATCCCAAAAACATTGGCTATGATATTTCATGATACATTAAATAAAAATCCCTCTTTCCCTTGATATATAAGAGAAATATTTTTACTACAATCATGTGTCTCTCCTTGGTATTTCATTGATACCTAACTACATGACAATTATAAAATTCAATATCAGGTCTTCTGTTGTAATATAAAATAGACATTCAATTATTTTCCTATATTCTGTGATATTAACTAGCTTGCCTATATCATATCATGACAGTTTCAATTGTGTATCAACCAAAGTATTCATCTCTTTGGAATTATCCATTCTAAACCTTCCCAAAACCATAATGTTATATTTAGATTGAGAAATAAAGTTTATATTCCTTTTTTATGTCACTTTTAAGCCAAGGAAATGTTTCCTCTCACCAATCATCAACATTTCAAACTCACTTTTCATGAATTCAAAAAAAAATCTGCATTGTGATTTATCTGATCCAACAATGGTGATGTCATAGACATATATCAACACCATCAATTTTTGACTATTTTCATTATTGAAATACATATTTTAATCAACCCCGTAATGATACAACCATGCTTCTTTAGAGATTGATCAGGAATCGAATATTATGCTCTTAATGTTTACTTCAAACCATATAAATTCTTATTCCACTGAAAAACCATGTTAACATGTTCATGGATAATAAAACCATCTGGTTTCTCAATTTAAACTTTCTATTCTATAATTACATTCAGAAATTTTGAATTAACATCCATCTGAAAAATCATAAACAATCATTTCACTACTATGGCCAGGAATAATATGATTGTCTCCATCCATTCAATAGTTTAAAATGTTTCATGAACATCTATACCTTCTATCTGAGAGTACCTTATCACACCAGTCGTGATTCTTATCAAATTACAACACTAAATTCATTCATTTTCTTAAGAAAATACCCATATTTTCCCAATGAAAATAATATCTGCTGGCCTTGAAGTAATTTCCCATGCCTTATACTTCTTAATCTGGTCAATATCTTCATTCATTTCCTCAACCCAATTCTCATCTCTAGTAGATTCAATAATTCATTTAGGCTGCACATGCGATATGTATGATGATTTCGGTAGAGACTTTATTGTACATGTTTGCACTGCAGGTGACTGATAACCAATATGTTCTGCATATCAATTTAGGCTCTTGTATCTAGTCTTTTGGTAGACACTGATTTATTCTCATCATTTGAGTCTTCTTCTGAATCATCCACTAGAGTTGGAGCTTCTCCTGATCTTAGCCCCTTTTCATCATTATCCTCCTAAGTTTGATCCTTTATTTTGCTGATAATTCTATTCATTCACTACTATAGTCACATCATGACTTTCAAATATCCTTCCTAGACACTTATTTAAGAATTAAATGTTTTGATTTTCATTGAGTATCCAATAAATATACCTTCATCTCCACGAAATTCATACATCCTATGGTTATCCTTGTTAACGATGAAACACTTACTTCCAAAAACATCAAAGTATTATAATGATGGATTATTTCCATGCAAAAGATCATATGTTGCCTTCTCTTATTTTGGGAATAATAAGGATCTATTTTATTTGGTGACTGAGGTCATCACTTCCTCTTTCCAAAACTTATCTAGAAGGTCTTTCTCAAGGAGCATTGTTCTATCCATGTTGTTCACAAATAAATTTCTCATCTCAACTACTGCATTCTATTGTGGAGTTCTTTCTACTAAAACATGATGCCTTATCCCATTTTTCCCATGATAATCCCCAAATTGAGAAATTGTGAACTTTATTCCATTATCTTTTTGAATCGCTTGGATTTTCTGACCAAGCATCTTTTCACATCCTATCAATATCCTATAATGCAACTAAACAGGTTTTATTTGAGGGTGATTATTGATACCCACGCCATTACACTATAGTCATCAATGAATAGAAAATAATATCTCCTTTCATCAATAACACTTGATGAATTGGACCATACACATCAATATTCACCAACTCAAGCAATCATATTCTCCTTTTCTCCTTTGGATTATATTTATTTTGACTGATCTTCCCTTGTTGACCGGCAACACATGTATGAGTACAATCATGTTATAATATAAGGATATTTTGGGCTGCAAAATATTTTACCAGATCATCTAAAGAACCTTAACTTATGTGGCCAAGATTCTTATAACATAACATGTTTTCCTCATCCTTGGACAGAACAAACATATCTTATTTCTACACTAATGTGGTAGAGATTCCCATTTGTATGCATTCCTTGCAACACAATAGTTCCATACATTATATTGATGATACAAAATTTCTTGAAAAATCTAATGGCATGCCCAGAGTAAAAAAAAAATCTAACACTATGTAAGTTGTGAATAAGCTCCTCAACAACCAATACATCTGCTCGTCTCATGTCTTTTCATCTAAACCTGGCTAATCCCCAACTAATAATTTTCATCCCCTCATCATTACCTAATCTTATGATACATTATTTATCATTCCATATTTCGGACAATAGATCCTTATTTCTCGTCATGTGGGATGTGCATCCACTGTCAATGATCCATACCCTAGTGTGATATGATGCCTTGCACGTAATTTTTGAAACTATCACATGTTCTTCAATTTTATTTTTGACCCATGTATTTGGCTTCATATCTAACATGGAATGGTAATATTGATCTTCTTATGTATATGATAGACCAACTTCAACCAATAGAGATCCAAATTTATTTTCAATTTTTATCACTCTTTAAGATACATTTGGATACTTCTTGTGATAAGATTTATTCACCCTCAGTACATTAATATACAATATTGATGTGTAATATCATTCCATAGGATTGATTCCTTTACACCTAAAACAATGAACATGAAATGATGACCTCAAATTTTGATCTCTACCGGACCACCTATGTTGGCCTTTTTCCCTTAAGTATCTCTTATCTGTGGAACATACTTTTTGACAGCGTCCCATATTACCAGGACAATAACAGTACATTCTTATTTGGAAACGATGCTCCACTAGTTGTGCCTTGGGTTCTCGGAATCGTTTGATTCTTCTTTATACACAAATCAATCATCAACCATTTTTGTGGGTGCTTGTGGTATGACTTGAACTGTTACAATTTTTTTGTTTTAAATCAAGACACATACAATCCTTATCATTCATAATTGATTGTTAATTTTGTTATGACGGGCCACTCTTCTCAAATATCTTCTTATATGTTGTCTATATGATCATCTTTCCTAATGTTTATCCGAGAGTTAGTAATTTCTCTGGATCAACAATTGTTCATCACATATTGATGACTTCATCTTCTAGTTGTTTGATATGTTTGATTTTATTTTTTCTAGTTATAGTCAGACTATCAGTTTCTATTTTATATTCTTCAATTTGTAGTTTTTACTACACTACCTTTTCTGAGATTTCTAGCATTTAAGACCTCAACTTTTCAATTTCTGCATTCATCTCAAAATTTTTTTTACCAACCGCTGCATAAATTGTTTGGAATCATGAAATACTTTGTTAGCCTTAAATTTATTTGCACTCAAAATATCTACCACTTCAAGGGTAGCTTCAAATTCATCCTAATGATAAACTCTGCCTTAAATTTCTCCTTCTTCATTGTCACTTTTCTATTTTATTAATTAATTTCTAACAACTGCTTCCAAAGAATATTTTTTACTATCTTCATATTGATTCAAATCATCTACCTCAGATTCAGCATAACATTTATCCTCTACTAAAAGAAGAATATTCTTTTTGAAGAACTTTCTCCAAGTACTTCTCCTCCCTTTATCATTTTATGAGTTTATGTTTTTGGAAATTAAATCATTTTCTTCATTTTAATAATCAAACATCTTAGGACGCTTAGCTGAAAAATGCACAATCTTTCTGCATCGAATGCATGAAAACATAAGTTTACCTTTGGACTTCCTTTTTCCCCTTTGCATATTGGAGGATTGAAATGACATGACACCATTCATATATTCCCCCTAAGACTATCTTAAATACATAAATTCTTCATGGCCTTGAATACCACTTCCTTAGTCTTCCCCTTTTCAACTACCCCATTATCATAGTTTCTCATTTCATATGCTACAAGGGTACTATGTAGGTTATCCAGTGCTGGCTCTTTTGGGTCTTTGTCTACCAACAATGAAACATTCGGATTGAACCGGAGTGTATCTTTCCTCAATATACATTTCAAAATAATTATATCTTATATTAATTCAGCAAAACCCCACATTTCTTCCACAATAATATTTTTCCTTTAAAAAATGCATCTATAGTCACATTGGGAATCATTCTGAGATCCTCATACTTGATTCATAGATCTTACGACTTTTTTTCTCAAAATTTTGGGTCACCCTCATAATTTTTTAACCAATTTTCCCTCATTTCATATGATGTTTTCCCAGATTTCACCTTGGTATAAATTTCATTTGATAGAGATCCCCCTAAAGCATTGATCCCTTTATCATCAGCATCCTATTATCTTTTTTCAGCTTCTAATAGAACACCACAATTAATGCCAGTTGTTATTCCATGTATAGATTAT
Source organism: Viscum album (assembly GCA_963277665.1). Taxonomy (NCBI): domain Eukaryota; kingdom Viridiplantae; phylum Streptophyta; class Magnoliopsida; order Santalales; family Viscaceae; genus Viscum; species Viscum album. Next base: position 473,646,498 of record OY728147.1, on the reverse strand, counting down.
GTGAAGACATTCATCCCTACTGATCGGAAGTAGTGATGCATCCTAATACTCCATACTAGAAGATTATTTCCATCAAATATAGATAATCCTTTATGATTGATCACCTCCATTTATTTTTCTTGAGAGATAACCATTGACATTCAACTTTTTATTTTGATACTAATTATTTGTCCACTTGGTCGAATAACCTGAGAGGGTGGTGAATTAGGGTATGGAATGTAAAAAATTACTCCCTCTTGGATCTTGTTTCATTGTTAAACAAAACTCATTTATTTATTCATCTTATAGAAATATATAACCAGATATAATTTTATGTATAGGACACATCAATTTTTACATGGTTCACCTTCCCTAGGCTATGTCTTAGAAGTATACAATGACGATGTGTCGGAGTACCAATCCACAAATGAACACATCCAATAATGATTAAAAACATCAGGAAAGATCTTTTATGCCCTATCTAACTACCTTTACAAAGTCTAGGGTCTGGTCACTACATTCCTAAGGGTCACTACCTACACCACTTTCATTGCCTCACTACCAGTGGAAAGGGTCATCATCTTCCACTACATGCAGTCACTACCGTGGGAATGGAATTCAAACAAAATTTATAGACTTGTAGGTCAAACACATGTAATGGAAATGTAATTCCCTTCATTTACATGAATTCATACATCCTCAATTATAGTTATATTCTCTATTGAAGTTCCTTTTTCACCTACATATGAAATATTGCATCATGGGTACTGCTAGGTACTAGAAAATACATTCAAAGGCGGATTTTAATCTTCTTCAAGATTCTTTGAGAAAAATACGAACTACATTGTTCCTCTGCATACTCTATGGCGTGTTTGGTATGAGGAACACCTCTCTATATACTAATTAGAACTTCCAAAAATTGTTATCCCCTATATGTACCAAATCCTTCATTCCACCACTATGAACTTCCTTCTATTCACGAACTATTATTTGTTTTCAAGATTCCTTCACTTCCATGTGCCATATCCCTTACCTCTACGTACCTCCTGTAGAATTCTCCCTCTCGTACCGAATATTCCCCCTCCACAAACCTATTCCACTAAATTCACATACTAAACGTACTCCTCTAGATAATAGAAATCCTTTGTAGTGTACTTCTTCATTATTTGTTGTTTATGAATCCCGACAAACACCTTCTGTTAAATTACTTCTGTGTAAACCACGTTTTCTTTCACAGAATTTCCCCTTGTGAGCTTCCTTCGGACATTGCGTAAGTCACTGAGAAAAATATGTTCTCTAACGATAATCAATATCTTCTCTAAATGGTGTGATTATTGATTCTTATATATGAAAAGATATCTTCAATATCCTATAATCAATGATTTAACAAATCTTTGATTCGGTATAGCCTCCACTGCATACCGATCCTCCTGCAGCCACAAACCACACCCATTAGGTGCACATTTATTTCATGTCATTTGTGTGTTGTATTTGTTTTTACAAGACATGTGATTCCTTCTTCAAATGATTAGCCATCCAATATACCACTTTACTTTCTCATATCATACTCCCTTCACCGTAATCCATCTCTAGGCACTGTTTCCATTTTTGAGAACCAGTCCGGCTTACTATTATGGCCACTCCGCATACTATTCCTAGAACATTGTACATGGTCCATGAATTGTGGTACATGATTCTCATTATTTTCCAATTTTCCTCAATTTTTACCATACCATTCACTCAAATGAATAAATACTTCCTTTTCCAATATCCAACTCCTGATTTTTATGCCAAAAAATTTGGAAAACATTGGGAAACAATGCCTCCTTAAAAACATGTCTTCCTAAAATACCATTCATCCTCATTCATAGCCATATTACTTTGTCAAAAAATTATAATCAAACCAAAACATACTAATTGGACGCCTTCGGGGAGTTTTTCTATACAATGGTGGATGTTTCTAATTTCTCACAAAAAGTCCAGAATTTAGGGTGATTCTTAGTATCTGGGTACACATAGCACCTTCATTTCCCTAAATGTTTACCATGATTCATATGGAAACATCATTTACTTGTTCTTCTGCATCAACAAAATTTCATGTCTAATCTATATGATTGACACTCATTACTATTAGATATTCATAATGAATCAAATGTTTTGAAAAATATGTCGAATGATAGGAGGGTCATTTGTGTGCTTCTTAGGACCAGTTAATTTTTTTTGTTATCATCATCAAGAATATTGGAGAATATTAACTCGAAGGGAACCACCTTGAAACTAGGTCATACACACCCCATTTAGGGGAAATGGATCATGAGATGGCATGAATTGTAGGACCATACTTCTTATTGTCCTCCTTAGACTAGAAAATATAGATTTTTATTGAAAGGGATGATGATGAAAAAAATACCATAGCCATGTTGGATAGAGTTTCTCTTGTTCATTTTTTATTCCTCATGCCATGTTTATCAGTGTGGGAGCGGTATTTTGTGTTAAAAATTCCCCTAGCTCTATGGGCTAGGCGTGATCTTGTACAATGGGAACAACTGCTACTATCAACGATCTCTTTATCTCAAACAACCTTATCCTATCATGTGATAGTGGTAATGCTTGATATGTATGAAAACAGATTTCCTCTATGAAAATTAGTGGTTCATAATGACTTTCCTCCCATAAGATAGAGTACTAGTTAATTATTTCATTTTAATAGTTCATGACTCTTTTGAATTCTTGGCCTTCGTTATGCATGAAGCTTATGATAATTACTCAATGATAAATCTTTATGGTTCTTCAATCTTTCCAGAGAAAGATTATTTCTCAGTTTCCTCCTTAGAGTAATTACATTACAGGATTTAATATATAGTTGGTTTTTGAAAAAGGGAAAGATGTGAAAATAAAAGAATAATGTTCACACCATCCTAAGATATGAACATTATGACAGGCTTTGATAATGATTTGACATAACACAAGTATTTCATTGAGGCATTCCAATTAATTCTCATTCTACAACTTCTTCACTATTGGTCACTCTGAATATAGAAGGTATTCGATGTCAATTTGATGGAATAGTTCTCCAAATATTTTTTACATGGTATTCATATATTGTTTTTAGAAATAAATTTTCATCAAGTTGGAGGAGATTTTTTTTAAAATTTATTTGTATGTTGTGTGTACATAATTCAAAAAATAATACTGGATTTTCTAACTAAGAATTTGCTGAGGGGAAAAATATGATCGGTATATCATCCCTCAAATGTTTCATTCTCACGGTCAACATATCCTTTTTTTCATTTGTAAGAGACTCTACTATTTGATCAAACTAACAAAAACAATTCTATTTTCTCATGAAATGGATCTTGTGTGGTCTCATTGTTGTGTAGATGGTCCATAGGTGGATCAAAGGATTACTTTTTCCAAAAGTTGTTTTCTATTCAAAATGTATATTCCCATTCATCGATGGCGTATCTAGAATGGTTGTACCTCTTTTTTTATGTTCTTTATAATATGAGGTCTTCTTTAGAAATGACTCAAAATTTGTATGACCATCTTTGACAAAATGAAATGTCTCTTTATAGAGGACCTTGGTAGATAATTAAATCATGGGGATGACTACTATCATAGATCATTATCTGACTATAGAATGCATTTATGTAGCATATACCATGGGGAGGATCTTTAGGGTAGACAGTACCAAGTTGTGGAAATTACGTATGTTTGATCATAACGAGATGAGGAGGCCTATCATTGTTCTAATTAGTAGATAATATCTCATGATATATCAGTTTGTTCCCACGAAATAATACTTCAATTTGGATACTCGGTGGAAGACCTCTAGAACTACTTGTAATAATGTTTTATTGTGGACCCTCGTAAATAGAAGTTCCACATATATAACTTGGTAGTAGTTCTATAGGATCTTGAACTACACCTGATAGATTTTTAATTGCATCAATATTTCTAGATTTATGTAGTTTCATGATTTGATTATTCACCTTTTTATACCATCACATTTGGAGTGATTTCTTTTTACCTCTCTCTTTCTGGTGACTACGGCTGCTTGATGTAAGTAACAAACTTCGTTTATGGGTTCATATTAGAGTGGCTCCCATGTCATTGATATAATTTTCCAGTAAGATTCAAACATTATGGTAGTGATATATTATTTCCTTGGTGTAACCAACATAGATGTCGGATGACCACTGATTATAACGGGTATTTTTTCTTGATCGTTGTTTCCATTTATCATGGAATATTGTTGATGAACGACATGTAAGGGAGTGGGTATGCATTTATAATCTTGAGTGAACCTATCATTCTATGGATGATTCACCGTACTTAAGGAGGTGGATTCACTGTCTCAACTCTTACTTATTACCACTAACATGATCAAGTATTGGATGTTGGTATGAATTGGTTCGTAATCAATTTATTACCTTCCATAATTTATATTATGTACTGAATGGAATACATAGAGAGAATGGGAATATAATCCCAGTATATTTTTGGGGATGGAACGTGATTTTTTCCATGATATTTAGGTTATATATATCGACTAGGTCCATTTATGTCCATCATATTTTCATGGTGGGCTTGATATGAATGAGCATGATTTTTTATTTTCTAGTAGTTTTCCACTTTATATGACTAGTGGTATTGATATGAATCCATAGGAATTAAAATAATATAATATTTTACCACCATATTTGAATATCTAGATTATTTTTCTGGAATTTGGATAATGTCCTATTCAAGACTATTTGATTATCATTTTTTATATCCTCCCAAGGGACCAGGGTCTGCATTAATTTAGTTTGGTCAATGTGGTGGCATAATCTTCATGGAGAGGATAATAATCGACGTGGAATTAGAAGTGATTATTTAAAGGAGAATCCCTTTATAAAAACACCGTTTTTGTTAGGATGATATTGCTGAAGACCACATCATCATCCTTCCTCTGGTAAGGGAAGATGTCATAATCACACTTCAAGGATAGGATTTTGAAATAGTTTTAATATTCTATTTGTGTTGTGTGGTTTTATAATGTAGAAATTCCATTAGAGGAAGTCTAGAGAGGATTATTAAGATGGAGGGTATTTCGAAATCCTCTAGGGTTTGAAGAGTACTATTATGGTGGCACTCCTTGACAAATGCATTTGAAACCCAACATTGAAAATACTGGTTGGAAGATGGAATCCTCTTTTGGTCAATGAGTCACCATGTGAAATGGATTGTGATCATGTCTATGTGATTTTGTGATATTACAATGTGTTTAAGATAGTTCTTGTGAACATTTTTTGCAATATATAGGACACACATGCGCGCGTGATACTATCATGACAATGTAGCATCTCCATAAATGAACTCAAGCATCATCAATCTTTTTTTACCTCTATAATTTTGAGATCAAAAGGTGACTATCCTGTGGAAACACACACTCATGGGTAAATGATTCATGTTGGATTGGACACTCCTTTTCAAAATAAAGAATTTTGGAAACCGCTAATATGACCGGAACACTAATGAAATAATCTGGAAACCCATCACAATATAACTGTTTGTAGGGGATTTAAATATTTCACAATAATTTATATTAGGTTCACCATTCTTCTCATGTATCATATTTTGATGGTCTATATCAAATTTTTTTATACATGTAAATAAAAACTCCTAATGGTTCTCATATCCATGATGTCTCATGGACCTACATTTCAAAGCTAGTTGTTCATCTGGCAACTTAGACAATGATACCTAATAACATACATTGGTCAATATGATCGGAAGTCGGGCTCATCAAATTTATTTGGTGGAACAATGGAATATTATATAACTTTCAAATAGATTGATGATATGTTCACGAATCCTTTTTTCATTAACATGTATGAAGTTTCTCACCCTAAATTAATGAACACTTATGAACATGCATGGTTTTAGAGTCATATATCTGTATATGAGGTTATTACATGATGGGGATATCTATCTATGTTTGAGGTTCTCCATCAATTGTACACTTTAATGAATTTATTAGGGATTCATTGTTCATTCATTTAGATAATTTTGGTATGAAACAACATTGTGAGGTGTTCTGGAGTTCAATAATGTCCATGGGAGACAAAATTTGATGGCATGTCTGGATCAGGCCCATAAGATGGGATTACTATTCATTCTTATGAAATTTAATAGAACCCACATAGTTAGGTGTCACATAACAAGACAAAATACCATTTAATATGTATGAAAATAATTAAACCATCTTTTTAAACATCATGAGGAAATGAAATGAATTCGAATGGTGGATGACCAAGGATTGTGTGGGATTTATTCTAAGGCAGCCAAAGGGACATGGAAGGAATGTGGACTCCCAGGTGGCGACATGATCATACTGGGGATGTGACCCAATATAGATTTATATGAAACGGAATGAAATGAATATGGATCTCTGGTTTGTATATTACTCTCCCAAGTATGTATCCAGAAGAACACTAAGTTGAATTCAGGTTTTGGGTTTTGACCCATGTGACTCTTTCATTGTATCCAAGTTAGTTTGGAAAAAATGAACCTTAATTCCAGAATTGGAAGGGTATATTACCGAATAAGAGGTCCATAGTGTTCTTACTTATTAGGAATATTGACATTTGATGTCTGGGACACGAATTAGGTTTTTTCACCATAAACGTGGCCCATTCGACAGAGTATGGCTATGGTATACAATTAATAGGGTCCTTATTTAAGTTTTTCGTAATGTTTGAATGTCTTGATTTCCACAAAACTATAATATCAATTGAGTTATTCATAGTGTGATAAATAAACAAAATAATTAGATATGATGATCACAGAATTGACTTTGTCCACTAGTGGATGGATTCTAGAACCAGATGGATAAGTGATTGTGATTTTAATGCACTTGTATCCTCTTGTATTTTCTAACATTGATAGTCACATATGATTATCCATCTAGATACATCTTGTGTAGGTGAAGAAGTTCAAAGAGTGTCAACTCTCTCAAAAAATACTATGGGCTTACTCCCAAAGGGATGCCATTTATGGATTTTTAGTCGTCATAATATAGAAATTAATTGAATAATCTTACACTTGACACAAATTGTATCACATTCTTTTAAAATTAGGAATCAAATATTCTTTTATACAACATATACTTAAATTTAATGTCGTGTTGTGAGGTCTATATTATCACTAATTTATTTCATGTTATTGGAATGACTAGGAGAAAGAGGCCTAGTAATGGATGGTGTGGGTCTTATATTATATTTCCCACTTCTAATTCTACATTACATGGGATTTTGGTTATGGGGTTCTAGGAGTTTCACTCCTGGTTTTCAAAGAATCCACTAAGAGAGTCTAAACATTTATCACAAAAAAAGTACCTGTAAGAGTATATTGACTCAAGGTATTGTTGGGGGTGTAGAAGATTATGTGGATACATGGAATTATAATGTGTGGATTTTATGGTTATATAGGTAATAAATGGGAATTTCCTACATCGGGATGGAAAATTACACAATGCCACATTCCATTCATCATGGTTTTTATTGATAGTGGCGTTGTTGCCATCCTGGTGGGATAAAATTATAGTTCATGGAGTCGTGCATGTGAATCGATTTACAAATTCATGCTTAGGGATGCTTATATTGGATCGTTCACATAGTTTTATGTAATGTACCATCTCCTGAGGGGGCACAAAGGATCTTCTATGAATGGTGATCTCTATGGAGAGTCAGTGAATCTTTCATTCGTTAATAAATTTATTTCTCTGATAGGTGTCAGTTAATAAAAACTCATACCACAAACAATACCTACTATATTTGGTATATACTATGGATGGCCTTCCTCATAGTGTATTCATAATGAGTAACAAAAATATGATTCATGGGATGGTTTTTACAATGTATCTTTGGTGTGTGGATGGTTGGCGGATTTAAAATTGCATTATGTGATAAATTTTCATTCCAAAAATGATTTCTCCCATATAAATCTTTATTTTTTATTCATCTTTTCCAAGTATTCCTATTGGGGTTTTATAAAGGAATTGAGGTAACTCAATATCCTGAAATTCTATCGTTGACATTTGCCCTCACGGATCTCATTCATGGGGAACATAAAGCGCTATATAGGCCATAAGGTGTCTTTTCATTTGAAGGGGATGGGAAACATTGTTCATTCCCACGAACAAGTTTTTTACATTTAAGGGGATCCGTATAGATTCGTGGGATTCCACACAAAGTGACCCTCCATTTAGAAATGTTTACTATACTGAATCCAAGGCTGCCTTCATAACATTAAATTCATAAAAAACTATTCTTCAACATTTCATAAAATTTATTTTACAATTTAGAAAACTTATGGAATCCCTCTTTCCTTGCTTGTGGGGTTTTTATGACCCAAAACTACATCATGATGTTTACACATGAATTAATATTCCCATGACGTGTAAAAGTATAAAAAAATTTTTGAACAACCAATGTGTCCATTACACAAATGAACAGGTATATAGAGGTCAATTAAATAATGGATAGGTAAATCAAATTAAGAGAGTACATCCAAAATCGTACTTAGTGATCATGGAATAACTTGTATTCCACAAACCATGGTTGTACCAAAATTATTTCTATGTAGAAAGAAGGTAAAAAGTTTTCATCAGATGACATATTTCTTGTTATGTGACTCTATCCACTATTAATAAATACCCATGTTTCGACATTAAGGAATAAATAAACACACCCATTAATGGAATGTCACAATTAATTCTGATGGCTACATATTTATTCCCAATGTAAGACTTTCTTGTCATTCCCCAATCATTTGGAATATATAAAAAATGGAATGGAGTTTCCCATTAGAAGATTATGATATCCAATAATGCCTCTTTCAATGGAATTTGGAATTCTCCACCCATGATCTATTAATATTCCCTGATATGGAAATATCTATCAAATATGCATATCCATTTTTTAATTTCATCCAACATCACACACTAATTGTAGCCCTTTTTCCATTAAAGAAACCTATAATCCCATACTTTGAAATAGAGGTTCCAATAGATATAAACAAATCCACATGTAATTCATTACCTAAAAAGAAATAGTATATCATAATAAATACTCCACATACTTTAAAATAGTACAAAATAATGTTTTACCATATAAATGAACAATCATGGAATATCAAAGATGCCAAACCAACACAATGACTTTATATAAGGTGAAATATTAAAAGGATCACTCAAACCATATCCTAAAAATGTATCAAAGGAGACTCATTAATTCCAGACATACCGTATCATAAAGGGGTATTTAAGATACACAAATTCCCCAAACCATGTTTTCAAAATAAATATTATACAATTTTCAAATATAGTCCAGAATTGTTACCATTAGTGACTTGATTCCAATTACAGTGATAAATCAGGGGATGACACTGGGATCATGACTACATAAAAATGTACAATGTAACAATAACCTATACATAATAATAGAGTCTCTTGAACTAATATTCAAGGTTTATATCATTCCATGATATGGAATCCACATTAACATACAAAAAGAAACCTATATATAATGGATGATCTCTGATAGGTCAAGGAATGGTCACTAATTCACATGATCAAGAAATAAACTATCAATCGGGAATAAATTCAATATTTGATCTATATAGAGATTCATTAATCTAGAAAACATGTATTGAATCCATGATCAATTCCAAAAAAAATTGATTAATTTGGTGTATAATAGATAGGTAAGACCTTAATGGATGTCACCTAATTGATCTATAATTAATCCACAAATTAGAAGAGATAAAGGATTCCTATAGCAACTTTTTAGATCTCTCCAAATGAATCTCATAATATTTTAGTTAGATTTAGGGGGGTTCATAATATTATAATATGACTGATTAAAATTGTAAAAATTTATTAATGGGATTCTCACATGGGAACCACAAGTTGGACTGTGGAAATACCCTACTGAGTTGGTGGGCCTATGAATACTTAAGCCATTATACATCAGGCACCATCTAGTCAGTTGGATCTAAAAAAGTGTAGGTCCCACTAACAGCACCGCATCCAATAATGTGCACCACACTGGTTAGTCGTTGGCCTTATTTCTACCACCATTCATCCCACTAATCCTATGTTCTAGATAACACTAACATTGAGACCCCATTTCCTAGAATATATACATATAATGGATACAAATATGATAATTTAAATCAAACATTAAAATCAAAAAAAATTCTAGAATTTTTATGAAATTAAAATTTTTATTTGTAGTGGATTATTATGTACTAAAAAATTAGTTAGGGATAATTATCTTATCAAGAAAAATATTTAATAGAAATATTGAAAATATTTTTGTTAGAAAACCTTTCCTAGAATCATTTTATGAATAGATGAATTTTGGGTGTCATTTCAAAAATATCCATTCCTAGAATATGAAGCTATGAATAATTATAATATTTCTTCAAAATAAATAACTATAAAAAAAGACATTTAATAATTATTTCTTAATACAAAAAATATAGCGTAGAAGAAAAAAATTAGCATAATTATATCCCCTTTTAAATTTCATTATGAATTTTTTGAAACCCAGTTCATTAAAAAGGATGATGAAACATTATTTAAAAATTTGAAAAGTAGATATATGAGTATTAGAAGTGATAGAAAATATTTGGGATACTAAAGAGAAAAGGAAATATAAATTGGAAAATAAATAAATGTATAATATAAAATTCATTATAAGTAATTTCATTAATAATTACAATGTAGTAAATTTTTGGAAGGAATAAAATAATAAAAAATGTTATGATTTAAATATGCATCTTTCATCAATGAATATTTTTGAGCTACTATATATAATAAATAGATTAGAGAAAAATTTAACATATAATTTAATAGTAAGTAATTATAGTTTAAGGCCCATATAAAAGGAAAATTGAATCAAAAAACCAATAGTGTATTTGTTATCATTAAAATAAGAAAACCATAGTCGTATAACATTTGATGGATTTTTAAATAATTATTCTTTAAAGAAAACAGGGATAAAAATCTAACAATTTTAAAATATTTTAACCACATAATGGAATAAAATATGAATAAAAATAATATTTAAAATAATTAAAATTGTGATGAGGAAGACTTTACTTTTAATCCCTCTGATATTAACATGCCCAAACCACATGTATTACAAAAACAATAAAATTAATAAAATATTTCATTAACTTAGTAAAAATAAAAAACATTTATGAACAATAATCCCAATTATTTGTTATAGATATATTAGTTATTTTTATTTCAATTTCATCTACAGATGATATTAGCTTTAATATCTATTTTGTACTGGTTTTGTAATGGGGGTGTCGATTGTTATTTATATATTAAAATACTGTAATTTTTAAATCATTACAATTACTAGAATATATATTTTATAATGATTTATATTTTTATAATTTCATTTAAAATGTATTTTGGTAATGATTCTTGATAATAAGGTTTGTTACGAGTTTGTTTTTGTAATTAACAACAAACAAAAAGGTGGTATAATAATAACAAGCTAAAAATAATTATAAAATTTTCAAAATAATATAAAATTTACAGAAAAATAGAACTATTTATTTGGTTTTCATAGTAATACATGATATAAATTCATATCATTTTTCATATAGGTTCTTAAACATACCAAGAAAAGAACAATTTGTTACATATGAGTGATAATTTTTATAAAAATCATTCTTTTAGAATAATAATTATATATATAATAATATTATTATTATTTATATGTTTTTAATGCATGTAATCATATTTTATGATATTTTGATCAATATTAAAATACTATATGCATAAAAAAATACACCACAATCATGGTGATGGAAATTTGCATGTACTGATAGATACCATTTTTGTTTTCCATGATACTTAGAAAATATCAAAAAATTAATTTTTGATAATTATTAAGGATAAAAATGATATTATTATACTAAATACTTATTTTTAGTCATAAATTCTGTGTGGTTATGAAAAATGGATCACGTCACTTATAGAGAGTGTAGTACATACTTAATACAAGAAATTCTCTTATTTTTCAAATGTTTGGGATGAAGGTAGAATATGGTAACACCATAAGCATAATAAAATTTTATAATAATTATAATAATGATTTAATTAACACGACATGGTCATATTATGTATGGATGATGCAAAAGAATAAATAATGGAATATAAATTAATGTGGAGAAAATGATAAATTTAGCATAATCCTTAGAACTCCTCTTTTTCCAGGAAGTTTAAGCCTCAGAGAAGTTGTATTATGGGAGAATAATAGCCTATATTTTTTTCATAGAGATTTTTTTTCTGTTATTTGGGTGTATTATGATTGAATCTAAGAGTTATTGGGTGTGGGGAAAAGTGAGGAGGTGATGAATCCATTTTTAAGTAAAAAGAGTTGATTTTTTTTAATATTCAGTAAACTAGTCACTATTAAGAGTTCATTTATATCTAATAATGAAAAATATTAGAGTGATTAATATTTTAATGTTGATAAAACATTAACCATGATTTTTCACACATGTTTTACACTATTTTTAAGTCTTTTATACCTATAATTTTCAAATTTAAATTTTAAATTCTTACTATGGTAACAAATTTTTACCTATGTAATTTAATGAAAATAAATAAAAAATGTTCTATAGTAATTAATATAGTTCAAATTATAAAAAATATAATATCCAAATTTTAAAAAAATATCCAATGTGCATAAAAAGTAATTTTAATACTACAAAACATAAAGCGTAAAAATTGAATTTGAAAATAGGTGTACTTGTATGCATAAAATTTAGGTTTATTATAAAATTATAAATTTTATTTCAAGCTATCAAATAATTTTATTATTAACCAAAAAATATTTATATGGATTCCAAATCAAGACAAAATTATATCATATATTTATAAAACATCATATAAATTAAAAGATGAAAAAATTGTTTTTATTATAATTTAAGATTAACTATGTTTCCTAATCATAATCATGGTTTTAAAAAAGTCAATATAGTATTTTTTTTAACTGTATTGTTTTACCTAATAAAAATAATCATTTTCTTGAAAACCGTTTTATCACATTTTCCAGCGATTCTTATTTCATGATAAAGAGAAAATGTTAAGTATTTATAAGAGAAATATTTTTCATAATTCACATGAATTCAATTAATTATGAAATATCTTAACAATTAATCCATGATAATTTTGTTATATAATTTCATTAATTTTTTAAATATTGTAAAATTTTAATTTTAATGTTTCATAATTTCAATTTTTAATTAAAACATTAAAATATAATAAAAATTATTCCTGTAGGAAAATATACTTATTAAAATGTAATTGTTCTATTTCATATAATTTACTAAATCAAATTATTTTTATATATTATTAATATAATATGAGTATTTAATATTTTTATATAAAAATAATCCATATAAAAAACCCATTTTATAAAATTATATTTTTACTATAAATGGTCTAATTAGTTATTTATATACATTAATTGAATTTTATCACTGCACTAGATATAAAAATAAAATTTCATTTATTTGAAAATATAATTTGTTGTTATTTCTACTATATTTTACTGGTAAATTCAATGGATAAATATAAATGGTTATATAATGTTTTTTGGTTTTTCTGGTTTGGTTTTTAATTTCATGAATGCTATTAATCATAATATTTATTTTAAACATAAAAAATTAATATAGAAAATTCAGTGTGTTACATCCCCCATAATAAATTTCACCATGTTAATTTTAATTATAAAAATATGGAAATTGGTTAGGGACAACTAAAATACTGGAATAACACATTTTATAAATTCCATTTATATGTCTACTTTAACTTATTATGTACGGTTACGAAACATGTCTTATCCAATCATCATGTTAAGTACTTTATTACTATTTACTTTGTTTTTTATTTTTGAATTTCATAGTTTACCACAAATAAAAAATCTTGTAGTTCACATTAGACACCACCTTGGGTGCCAGTTCCAAAATCTAATAAAAAAATTTTATCGAATCTAAATACGTTCACCATCATCATCACTTGAACGTCAATGATACTTTATCATTATCTTCAATGTTGTGTTTAGAAACATTACTACTTTAAAATTGTTAATTATAATTCATGATATCTTCTTTTGAATAACCACAATATTTCACACTAAAACTCTTATCTCATTAGGTTTCTCTATGGGATATTTTATAAATTGATTATAAAGTCAACTTTTTACTTTTTTACATCAAGAATTTAATATTAATAAAACAAAATGTGGTTAACATGATTGATAATAAATTGGCATCATAAGTGAATTATAATAAAAATTCATTTCAAAAACTCAAAATGAGTTTGTATTACTCTTTTAAATAATCATAATATCTTTTATTTCAAACTAAATCAATTAAAAATACTTACACTCTACCTTGATCCCAATTGAGGCATACTATTCCCATACAACCTTGTTTGTTCCTAATACCATATTTATTAAGAATTGGATTTGATCCCAATTATGATGACTAAAGAGAGAGATATATATATATATATATATATCTATATATAAATATATATTTCAAATTATTTTTTTAACCTGAACATTACTTATCATAATAATCTCATAATCCTTGGAATTTGAGTTTACTTTCAATGATTAATAGAAAAATATGAATCATGTTTTAAAATTTATGTGAATATTTCTCGATAACCAAACCACACAAAACCCCATTATAGAAATCTCTTATGTTAAAAATATTTCCATACTTAGGGGAATGGAAGCATAAAAATGTGTTGGGATCCAATGCTTATTAAAAGATTAATAATCAACATGTCGTCATTGGTAATATCATAATAATTTGATAAAACATTATCAGGGGAAAACTTTGTTATTAAAAAGAACATAGAACAATAGGAGTTGTTCTTAAGTCATGATAGGAGATCATGTAATCTCAAATGAACAAACATGTATCATTGAATAATATTGATAGATAAGAAGGAAAACATTAAATAATGTAATGCTATCATGATATAATAGAACCATAAATGTGAATAAACAATACACATAATGATATCAAAGGAATGTGATTAGACTCTATACTATGAGATCATAACATATTATGCTATATTTACTACTCATGCCCCATATATGGTGTCTGATGAGATGAAAACACTACATAATGCAGTGGAGGGATATACATATTTTTGGTCCAACATTTCATATAATAAAAATAAAACATATTTCTATAATATTATTTCATTCATCATATAATAGAAACACAAGAAAAAAATGAGATTTATATACCTTTTAAATGGAATCCCATAATGAAACATTTTAATATTCACATGTAATTAAAACCCAATAACCTATAGAAATTTAATTGGTTTCCAGTGAAACAAGGTATCATTTTAGGTAAATACAATTCAATTAAATTGATGATCTATATACTATTTACACCATATATATAATGGTTATATGGTTTAATTAATTATTTCCTTAGTCGATCGACGTATATCTATCTTGATGAACACGCTTCAATTAATGAAAGGAAACCAATGGAATTAATAGAGGAATTGAATTTTATGAAAAACCATGTTTATTAATAATGGATTATTGGGTATTAAAATTTGTAGTAGTACAAAATTTTTCTTATTGATTGAAAAATAGAATTTAAATCGTGAAAATAGTTATCATTGAAAATATATCCTAACAACATTAAAAAATGAATGATTTTTTAATCGTTTTTCAAAATTCATTTGTTAATAATTTATAAAGAATAATTATAATAATATTTCATTAGAATGAATCCAAAAAATTTATCATATTGAAAATTAAAATATTGTGTAATTAAATGTTGAGTGGTAAAAATATATATGAGCATAAGTGCAATATTTATTTAATATTTTAAACAGAAATTTTTGAAATGCACTTTGTGAAAAAAAATATTATAACATTATATTAAAAATTATTATAGATAAATACAATGATATTAAGGGATTAAATAGATTTTAGGTGCCCAAATAGGAGAGTTTATAATTATAATGAAGGGTAAATATATACAAGTAGGAGAAAAAATCCACTATAAAGGAAGTGAATTAATCTTGAAAATGATATAATTTTATTTAAAAAAACAAATGATAGTTTATATATAAAAAATTAACATCCCATTATAGGAAAAAGGGAATTTCAATATAGAATAATGAAATATAAAATTAATAAAACATTGAAAAAATCATCAAGAAATATTTCTCATGATGCAAATGGAAAAAAATTGATTAAAAACTACTTATGTATAAGAACCCGTTTTTTCTATAAAATAATTTGGAATATTCTTGATGTTATTCTAGAGTAGTGTCTTCGAACGACGTGCGATTCCTAGCCCCAGTGTGGCCGAAATTAAATTTTCAGTGTGTTCACATTGGGAAAGCCAAATAAATAGAATAAATACTAAATGATAATTATGATCCTAAATCTGATAGTATAGATGGGTCTGAAATGGTGTGTTTACCCTAGGAATGACATAGAACATGTCGGTGTGGGATGTTGGGACCCCTCGCCCGTTACTGAAACATTAAACAGATAGATAAAATAATTAATTTATTCGATTAATGGTTAAACTCAAGTATCTCATAAACGATATCACTGATTGGAAAACCAAGGGCACCATTGAGTCTAGAGTGTGATGTTTACCCTATGAAGGGTGTAACATTCATGGGCGTTGACCTTCTGTAAAAAATTCCACCAAGGGAATTTTCATAATTTAGCAACTTCGGATGTTAAATTTTATATCATTCGAACGGACCCTCAGATTAAAATTTGGAGACTACAGTTGTGCTCGGTAGGTGGTGTTTACCTTAGGGGAGGCTTAACCTCGATCCTGTCGAGTGTTTTGGATGCGGGTTAAATTGGGGGTTTAAATTAATTAAAATATTAATAAACTTTTCTTCATTTAAACATAATCTACCCCTCCCTCTCCTTTGTTTTCCAGGCAGAGGGAGCTTTTAATCTAGGAGCTCCCAACTTCAAACTCCTCTCCTCCTCCCCCTGAGCCAAGTAGAAGTGATGACGGTGGTGGCATGCTGAAGGTGTGAAGCGTCGGGCTGTGCCCAATAGGTAGGCATCAGGCTACGCCCAGCAGGTGGCGGCGCAACACTGCAGGCGAGCTCGGATGACGGGTGGTGGCTGCAGGCCTCAGCGGTTAGCTAATGTGGAGCGGTTGCGGGCGAGCTCGGGGCGACGATGAGTGGGCGCGGAGCAGGAGGACTGGGCGGCTGCGACAGCCGGTTGACGCGGGTGGACTGGGGTCGTGGTGCGAGTCTTGACGCGTCAAGATGATCGGCCGTCGGCTGGTCTAAGGGTGGAACATGGGTCCATGCCTGGCCGGTGCGGGTGAGCCGCGAGCCGGGACGGCCGGCGCGGGCCGGCCCGGGCCAGTCCATCAAAAGGGGAATTTGTCCCCTCAATTTCGGACACCTGTATCTCCCACTACGGGTGTCTATTTTTCATGCCTTCTATAGCAGTGCAAACCTCGGATTGAGGCAGAGAATATGAGATGGTTTCAGAGGTTTTAACTCTCAAGATGGGGGCTTCGGTGGCGCGATGCGTACGTTATGTGGCTTAGAATTTTTCCTGAGGTTTTTTTTTGGGCAGTGCGGGAACATTCGTAGTCCAATTTAAGTGTCGTCTATGGAGTTGCAACCCTAGCATCGAGAAGAAGATTTCCAAAGGTTTTTCAGGCATCGAAGCTAGAGTGGAGGCATGGTCCACATGGCCCGTCCATTAAGCTACGAGCAGCGTTCTGTATCTTTTTCATGGGATGTTTGTTTGAGGTGTGGTAGTAGTCGTTTTGTTTGTTTTTCTAAGTTCATTGCAATTGCACAATCTGCCCTCTTTAATTCTGCTTGGTGGTGCGGGCCCCACGAGAGTCGTTTTGGGAGTTAGCAGTGATTTCTATCTTCATCACCGGGTGTCTGTTTCCAACATGTGGATATTCAATCTTGTGTACTTTTTCAAGAGGATCTCAGTGGTGCGATTTATACATTTCGATTCGGGACCGAACTATGGGTCCCACGAAGCACCACTCATGTGTGGTACGGCGAAAAGCATCATTTTCTAGGGATATCTATTTCACTCAAGTGATTAGTGAATCTGACGTGTTTTACCGAGGGGATCACAATGGTGCGATGCGCCCGACTATTTTTGGGGTTGAGGCTCGGGACCACGACACGTCGTTCGGGTGTAAAGGAGTGTTGAATGACTTTTACGTCAGATGTCTATTGGTGGCGAGTAAATAGTCGTTCTCACATGTTTTGTCGCGAGGATTGCAACGGTATGATCCATATGGATGTACGGAGTCTCTTTCAAGATCTCATTAAATGAGGAAGCACGAATGGTGCTCCGGTGGCGGTTCTCTTTTCTTTGGTTGGAAGAAAACCCATGGTGTGTGATCTTGTTCACTCATGTGTGAGTGAAGTAGATGTTTAAAGAGATGAGGTTGGTCATGCTAGGGCCGTGGAGGAAGTAGGTTGGCGAAATTATGTTTTCACCCTACGCTCAGATATTGGTTGTCGTGTGCACGATAGCCTTTGGGGTATAAATGTGTCATACTCTTGGAGTATTTGGGAATTCATTAAGGTACATGTTGTATTTTGTATGTGAGAATGTTTTTTTGGTTTGGAGATGAGCAGGTACCACACATTGTGTGGGCCCCATGTGCATGTTGTGTTCTACTTTACATACCTTGACCTCCCGCGACGTAGAGGGTCCTTCAGTTCTTGATGGTTTCGACCAGCAGAGTTGAGTGGGTTCCCCCTGGATCTGTTCTCGATAGATTTTCTGGTATAGTTGTTTGGGTACCCCTGTTTCTTCAGCTATGACGGGTTTTCGTATCACATCCCTTTCACTGGACTACGACATCGTTTACGACTACGTGTGTTCATACAGTGTGCGTGTTTTCCCACTTTCTGGAGTGAGCTGATTCGGTCCTCTTCGACAGTGTCTATGAGGATTGGAGCATGATCACCTTGAGAGGCCCGGGGAGATCCTCATATCCCTTCGTGTACCCAGGTAGAGTTATTTGGGTATAGGGGTGACCCACACATTACGCGGGCCCTGATCACCTACCTAGGAGGTTGTTTCTAGTAGGGTATGGAGCCCCCAGTGAGCCCTGGGCAAAGACTCCCTAGTTGTGTATCGAGATCATATCATCCTTACTCGATCTATCGTGACGTGTTTCCCTCTATGTGTTCTGGTAACCAGTGAGGTACCATCCAGCAGGGATGGCCAGTGTTGTACCATCCAGAAGGGATTTCCAGGGGTGTACCATCCAACGGGGATGGCTACGGGGGTACCATCCATTAGGGATGGCCAGAGGGGTTCTGGGTCTCCCTCCAACGGATTACCCTTTCGTGGGGCGGGGCAGTGGGAACCCGTCGAATTTGTGAAGACCTCTTGACTGTGTGACAGTGCTGAGGTGTGGCTTGATGCTCCCCCTAAACTCTCATGTACTAGGGGAGCTTTCCCCACTGAGACGCGCCCTTGTTACACGACCTAAAACAGTGTGGGTGAATCAGTGCCGCCCAAAGCGGATAGTGTCAGGGTGCGGTGATTTGAGCCCCTTGACATGCAGTTCAGGGTAGGAGTATGTATACTGGTCATCGATGATGTTTACTTCTGGGACTGTTGGCTACTCACTTTCTTGTGCTGAGCTATGGGATGGAGATCCCCTTACGATCTTGTTCGGTTTTCATGACAGAGAATATGTACATGTATACCTTGTTCTAGTACACACTCCTTGGGTTTTGGCAACTCTACTTCCAGGAGAGGCGATGACGCGTGGGGTATGCCACATGCTTTCTGTGTCTAGCTTGTCGTGGATGGACGAGTCTACTCTCCTGCTAATGGTAGTGAAAACCCAATAGGAAGTTCATCGTCCCACTATTTATATCTCCTTGTGATAGGACGAGTCTTCTTCCTTTCTCTTGTTGGGTTGAGATGATACTCTATTGTACTCTTCACTGCACTCTCAGTTGAACTCTTTTACTTTTTCCGGTTTGATCTACTGCTCACCTCTTCAGTACCTCTTTTGTTGCTCCCTCGAGCCTTCGTGACATCCTAATGAGTATTTTTATACTCACCCATGGTTGGGATTTGCTCGCACTTTTTGTGCCCTTGCAGACGACAGATAGGTTGGTCGTGACATCAGTGGAGCTTAAGAGTTCGAGAGCTTGGACCACGTGCGGTGGTCGTAGTTGGGTTCAAGGTGTGGGACTCTCCCAGTTGTATACTATTGTTTTATGTTGATGGGTTGTGGCACTTTTCAAGTTGGACGCGTGTTTTACCCTTTTTCTTTTCAGTTAACCATCACCTTTTACTTTGCACTGTTTAGTGGTCGGTGCACTTTGGTGGTTATTTATAGCAGTTAGTACTTCAATTTCCCTTTTTAATCTGCACTCTTGCATTGAGTGGTATGTGGGTGTGTGTACAAGTAGTCAGGAAAAGGCCTCTCTATGTTGTTTAGCCTTCAGCGCTTGTCGCCATCACCTAGCCTATGGAGGCAGGCTTGGGGAGTTGCGGATCGAGCCCAAGTAGTGTCGTGTCATGAAAATGTGGTATCAGAGGTGGTTTGTTCCTTGGGACATTGTTCAGACATCCCTAAAAAGGAATTGGTTGGAATCTAGGGCCACAATTTCATCATGTCTCGAGAGCAGCTCTCGGGCTAGGGAGTCTAGTGATTGTGCGGCGGCCAACATATCCATTCACCAGGACCCTAATAACCCACTTTTCGACTCGGAATGCTGAGACACCCGTTGCGGGGAAAATTGATTTTTTCATCCCATAGGATGGAGTCTTGACTGTCCTTCTTGAGTCATCACCCCATTGTTGTTACTATTATATACATATATACTTATCTGACCGCGGGACTCCTTGATAACATTCAGGATGTCTCCGCAAAGACAGCCAGCTAGGATATCTAGTTTGGATCATGATGACGAGCCTGTGAGCTATGAGGCCTCAGTCCAGGACCCATCATGCGAGTCTCTTTCTCCAGGTAGGTCAGTAGCATCACCCCCACCTTGTGACTGGCAGACAGCATCAACAGAGCAGATTGATCTTCAGCATAGGTTGAGCGCACTCTGTGAGTTCCAGTGACAGAGACCGTTGAGGTTCAGTGATGAGCCAGACCCACAGGCAGCAGAGGTTTTCCTCGAGCCAGTTGTCTGCCTCTTGAGGCTTGTGCTGATGCTGGTAGATCTTATAGTGGCTTTGGTCTCCACCCTTTTCTACGGAGCAGATGGGCGTTGGTGGAGTCTGGTGACTCGGTTTCTTGAAGAGTCATCGCTTTAGTGGGATGACTTTTAGCTATTATTTCATGAGGAGTTTTACCCCTCCTTCTTACACTCTGTTTGGATCTAGGAGCTCCTGTAGTTTCGGCAGGGAGGGATGACGGTGACTGAGTATGTGACTAGTTTCGCAGACCATGCACATTTTTACCCAAACTTGGTCCATGATAGCAACTTCCGAGCACGGAAGTTCGAGCATGGTATCCTTAGAGATATTCAAGATGTTATAGTACCCTTGTGAATTTACACATATGTTGGGGTTCTAGAGAAGGCTCTGGTGATAGAGAGCTTCCGGTCACACTCTACAGTTGGTGGTGGCAGCAGGCTCGATAGAGCCGAGACGCCTGCCGCAACTAGCGGGCGTCGAGTGACAGAACCTCGACATAGGTGGATTTTTGATAATTGGACTGAGGGGAGTGGTCATAAACCGTAGTGGTTACAGAGGGCACCAGTGAAGCCCAGAGATAGTCAGTGTTATGCTTCAATGAGAGAGGTCACCTGGCATGAGACTGCCCGACCAGGAGCACTGAGAATATCTGGCAGGCAGCAGGTGCACCACCACGATTGATGCAGTGTCATGATCAGATAAGTGACCAAATATGTGGTTCTTATAGAGAAGTGGGAGGATCTGGAAGTGGTGAACGACCTTACGAGATCTTCCCACCACCACTAGGTGGTCCACATCAGGCTCCGGGAGCTGAAAGTTGGGACCGCAGAGAGAAGTGAGCTTTGGATGTCTACGATCCTTCAGAGCATGATGTGATAAGAGGTGCGCTCTACTACTCTTCTACTTTTTTCAAGTATAATTGTTATACTCTATGTGTGAAAGCATTTATCCTTACTCCTTTGTTGAGTTGATTCCAGGATGATGCGGGGCGTCGGTGTAACCCAGTGTTTGTAGAGTGGAAGGCGTAGAACCTTTTTCGTTATTCTAGGGTGTCAACTCCATCAATTTCTAAGCGTCTATGAGAGTCTTGGTTGCGAGACATCAACTGTCAATCCTTCTGTGATCGGATATCCTTTGGTGTTTCACCATATGGATATTCTGAAGGATGAAATAATCAGGCTTTGTTCCAGGTCCAAAACTTGATTCTAGCCGTGGTGTGCAACATAGGGGTTCGGTCGGGGATGTGAGATACCCCTGAGGTCTTTCGAGCCGTTTGAGACAGAGAAAATGGATGGTGAGGTTCTCTACCGCCTTCCCCAAACCCCAAGGTCGGGAGTGGGTGGATGACGTCTCTCACATGACTCACCAATGAAGAAGTATGCGTGCTCCTATGCACGTCATCGGTAAGGTCAGACCTCGTGTGAATAGATTAAGTCCTTTGGTCTGTGTGCAGTGATGCAGGACTGTGCAAGAGTCTTTCTGGGTACGTGAGAGACTGGTGTGGGCTTAGTAACCTAATTGGTTCCCTATTTTTTCTTTTTAGGGACAAAAATTGTGAAAGAGGGAATAATTTAAGAACCTGGTTTTTGATATAAAAGACTATGGAATATTCTTGATGTTATTCCGGTGCAGCGTCTTCAGACAGCGTTCAATTCCAAGCCCCAGTGTGGCCGAAATTAAATTTTCAGTGTGTTCACTCTAGGAAAACCAAATAAATGGAATAAATCCTAAACAGTAATTCAGATCCTAAATATGAGAGTAAGGATGGGAATGAAATGGGGTATTTACCCTAGGAACGACATAGAACATGTCGGCGCTGGACGTTGGGACCCCTCGCCGGTTACCGAAACATTAAATGGATAAAGAGAATAATAAATTTATTTGTTTAATGTTTAAACTCAAGTATCTCCTAAATAGTACCTCGGATTGGAAAACCGAGGGTACCGTTCAGTCCGTAGCATGTCGTTTACCCTAGTAAGGGTGTAACGTTCATGGGAACCAGCCTTCTGTGAAAAATGCCGCCAGTGGTGTTTTTGTAATTTAGCAGCTTCTTATGTAAAATTTTATATCTTTTGAACGGATACTCAGATTAAAATTATGAGACCACTGTTGTTCTCAGGAGGTGTTGTTTACCTTATCGAAGGCTTAACCTCGATCCCGTCGAGTGTTTTGGATGCAGGTTAGGGGTTTAAATTAATTAAAATTTTAATGAATATTTCATTATTTAAACATAATTTACCCCTCCCTCTCCATTGTTTTCCTGGATGAGGGAGATATAAATCAATGATCTCCCAACTTCAACCTCTTATCCACCTCCCAGCGAGCCAAGCAGAAGTGACGACGGTGGTGGTGCGCCGAAGGTGTGAAGCATCGGGTTACACCCACAGATAGGCGTCATTTTGTTTCCGCATCTCTTTGAATCCATAAAATTTGCATCAAATTGTTGTTGGATCGTTGAGAGAAGACCATAAGCATGTAGTACATGTTATGATCTTTCCAACATTTTTTGGATTGATTTTTTGAGTCCCGAGGTGACCGCAGTATTCCAGCGAAGATTCGGGTGTGTTTGAGGAGATTCCGGCTATCCTGGCGGATACAGCGAGCGGACGGCGGCATAGACGGTCTTCCAGGCAATGGCGGAGCGGCGCTGCGGGTGAGCCTAGATGGCTTTTTGTGGATGTGGGTGTTGGCGGTTGGCTGAGACGGAGCGACCGCAGTCGAGCTTGGGGCGACGACGAGCGGGCGCGGAGCAGGAGGACCGGCTGGGCCGCCCTCGGTGGGTCTTCATGCGGCAAGAAGACTGACCCTCAGCCAGTCTGATGGTGGACCGCAGGCTGGCGCTGCAATCCGGGATGGCCGGCACGGGCTGGCCTAAGCTGGGCGGACCGGCCGGCCCAGGACGAGCGGATCGGCCGGTCCAGCCCAAGGGGAATTCATCCCCTTGATTTCGGACACCCGTATATCCCACTACAGGTGTCCGTTTTACATGCCATATGCAGTAGTGTGATCCTCATCTTGAGGCGGAGAATATGAGATGGTTTCTAGGGTTTTAACTCCCGATATGGGGGTCTCGGTGGAGCGATGCGTACGTTAAGTGGCTTAGCATTTTTCCGGAGGTTTTTGTTTTGGGCGGCGCGGGCACATCTGAAGTCCAATTTAAGCGCCATCAGTGGAGTTACGACCCTAGAATCGAGAAGAATATTTCTAGATGATTTTAGGGTGTCGAAGTCAGAGTGGAGGAATGGGCCCCATGACCCATCCTTTGAGCTGCGGGCAGCGTTCTGTAACTTTTTCATCGGACGTCCGTTCGGGGCGTGCAAGCAGTCTTTTTTGGGTGTTTTCTGAGGGTATTGCAATGGTGCAATCCGACTACTATAATTCTTCATGGTGGTGTGGGACCCATGAGGGTCATTTTGGGAGTTGGCGGTGTTTTCTATCTTCATCACCGGGTGTCCATTTCGGACAAATGTATTGTCAATCTTGTGTACTTTTTCGAGAGGATCACAATAGTGTGATCTGTTTGTTGTGCTTTAGTATCAAAATGTGGGTCCCACAAAGCACCGCTCATGTGTGGTACGACGAAATGTATCTTTTTTTCAGGATATCCATTTCACTCAAGTTAGCAGTCAATCTGACATGTTTTCTCGAGGGGATCGCAATGGTGTGATGCGCCCGACTGTTTTTGGGGTCGAGGCTCAGGACCATGGGACGTCGTTTGGGCGTAAAGTAGTGTTGAACGACATTTACATCGGATGTCTATTTGAAGCGAGTAAATAGTCATTCATACATTTTTTTCCAAGAGGATTAGAATGGTACTATCCATTTGGATGTGCGAAGTTGCTTTCAAGATCTCATTAAACGAGGAAGCATGAAAGGTTCTCCGGTGGCGGTTCTTCTTGCTATGTTTGGAAGATAACCCTTTGCATGTGATCTAATCCACTCTTGTGTGAGTGATGTAGATGTTTAAAGTGATGTGGTTGGTCGTGCTAGGGTCGTGGAGGAATCAGGATGGCGAAATTACATTTTCACCATTCATGCTGACATTGGATGTCATGTGCACAATAGCCTTTGGGCAAGAAATGTGGTATACTCTGGGAGTATATGATAATTCTTGTAGTAACATGTTGTATTTTGTACCTGAGAACATTTGTACTTGTTTTGGAGATGAGTGGGGGACACACATCATGTGGGCCCCATGTGCGCGTTGTGTTCTACATTACGTACCTTTGACCTCTCGCGACGTAGAGGGTCCTTCTGTTCTCAATGGTTTCACCCTAGTCTTGTTCTTGATGGTATCGACTAGTTGGGTTTAGTGGGTTTCATTTGGTCATGTTCTCAATGGTTTCGACCAATAGGGTTAAGTGGGTTCCCCATGGTTCTGTTCTCGATGGTTTTGCTAGAAGAGTTGTTTGGGTTCCCCTGTTTCTTCAGTTATGATGGGTTTTAGTATCAAGTCCCTTTCACTAGACTGTGGAATCATTTACAACTACATTTGTTTGTATATTGTGGGTGATTTCCCACTTTCTAGAGTGATTTGTCTCGGTCCGCATCGACATTGACTCAATGGATTGGAGCATGATCACCCTGAGAGGCTCGGAGAGCTCCACATGTCCCTTCGTGTATCCTAGTAGAGTTATTTGGGTATAGGGGTGACCAACACATTACGCGGGCCCCAATCCTCTACCCAGGAGGTTTTTTCCAGTAGGGTACAGATCCCTCAGTGATCCCTGGGCTCATACTCCCTAGTTGTGTATCAAGATCATATCATATTTTCGTGATCTATCATGATGTGTTTCCCTCTATGCGTTTCAGTTACTAGTGAGGTACCATCCAGACGGGATGGCTGGTGGTGTACCATCCAGCAGGGATGGCCAGTGGTGTACCATCCAGCAGGGATGGCCAGTGGGCTACCATCCAGCAGGGATGGCCAGAGTTGTTTCGGGTCTCCCTCCAGTGGATTAACCTTTCGCGGGGATGGGCAGTGGGAACTCGTCAACTTTGAGACGACCTCTCGACTGTGTAATAGTAACGAGGTGTGGCTTGACGCTCCCCCTAGAACTCTCAAGTATGAGGGGCTCTTTCCCCAGCAATACGCATCCTTGTGACGTGACCTAACACCCTTTGGGAGAGTCAGTGCCGCCCAAAGCAGATAGTGTCAAGGTGTAGTGATTTGATACCCTTGACATGCAGTTCGGGGAAGGCGTACAGATATTGGGCATCGATGGTGATTACTTATGGGACTGTTGGCTACTCACTTTCTTGGGCTGAGAATTGTGATGGATATCCCCTTATGATCTTCTTTGGGTTTCATGACAGAGCATATTTATATGTATACCTTGTTCCAGTACCCACTCTTTGGGTTTTGGCTACTCTCCTTCCATGAGAGGAAAAGATGCACGGGGTATGCCACGTGCTTTCCGTGTTTGGATTCTCGTGGTTGGATGAATCTAATCTCCTTATTAAGGTAGTGAAGACTCGAAGGGAATCTCATCTTCTCACTGTTTCTAGCTCTTTGTGATAGGATGAGTCTTCTTCCTTTCTCTTGTTGGGTTGAGCTGATACACTACTGTACTCTTTACTTGTAACACCCCGACAATTTATGAAAAATATTCTTTTTAATTTCATTAATGTCTTTTGTTATATGCTACACCAAAAGGAGCTTGCACAACACCCATCCTTGACTTGCCTTTCATTACACGCAATCGCGACCTTCCTCGATAGCGTGTGTAGTACGCAATAACTAGTTTCACTAAACAACGATATGCTATTAAAATATTATTAAAACTAGCTGTTATGAATAGTAATAACAAATTTTTGAACTTTTGTAAATTTTATTTTTCAAAATGGAATTCATTTTTGGATTCGGAATATCGAAATTATCTTAGGGTGAAATTTGGGTATTTTTCGGATAACTTTCATTTTCTGATGAATAGTGAAAATTACTAAATTTTAATTAAAAACAACCTTTTTAATCGAAATAATTAATAGTGATAAATTATTAATTTAAGTGGTTTTAAAGTATATTTAGAATATATTTTTACAATTTAATTCAATGTTGGTCATTGGATGTAATTTTACATTTAAACCAGACATAAACAAGTGTCAATCTTTTGATAGTTATTATCTCTTAAGAAGATGTTATTTGTTTTGACTACGGGAATTAATTTTTAAATTAATTAATGCAACTGATATGTTTTTAATTTGGTAAAATATAATCATTTTTGAGTTCATAATATCAAATATAGCTTAGGGCTTATTTTTTGTATTTTTCTGGAAACTTTCATTTTTGGATGAACAGTGAAACCAGTAAGTGGTAGTTAAAAAACTGAATTTTTCATAAAACATAATTTTACCACTTCTGTGAGTGGAATTAAAAAATTCCAAGAGACATGGTTGATGTCAGTAAGTAAAATGTGGTTCAATAATATTAAAATAATTTTTTTTGATTAGTAACTTTTTACTTTATTTTACCACAAATAAAAGTAAATAGGGTAATTAAGGGTAAAATTGATATTATTATTACACTAAAACATGTCTTAATTCTATTGGATAAGTGTAATTCGACCCAAAACAACCTTAGGAATAAAATATTACCATTTAGGCCCACTTGGATTAGATTAGGACTTCTATTATTAATTTATTTAAAGAACGGTTAAAATAGTTTAAATCAAAGTTTAATAAGTAAATAATTTTTAATATAGGGTTATATATAAGCTAAATTCGACTATAAATATTAATTATAATGATAATAAGATTTACTACATAATGAAATTTTATTTTTAATTTTTAGACATTAATTTATTTAATTTATTTATGACAAAATTATGTTGTAGTAATTATCTTATTAATGAAATATTGACATAATTGATGTTATAAATACCCAAATAAATATAATTTGAGACTTTTTATGAATTCCACTAATATTATAGGTTAATATGACATGTTATTATTGAGTTAATTAACGTTTTTCTAACTAATCATTCTGTTTTAAGTTTCAAAAAATCAATTACTAAATAGTGTCAAAATTGACATAAAATAGTTTTTAAAACAAATATTATATTATTGATTGTTATTTTATTTCAAAAAATCCAAGGATCGGCCAATATACTTATATCATGATAGGTGTATCATTAATGGCCCACATGGGGGGTCTCCTGGATGTATATGGTAAGTTTATTAACTATATAATATGAAAATACAATGTGACATGGTAAATGTCAATCTAACTAACTAAGAGTTAAAACTAAAAAATAAGGTTGATATAATGACCTAAACTTGTCTAAATTCTATTTTATGAGAGGATTTCGACCCATAACCACCTTATCTTCGAAATAATTCAATTTGGAGCTATTAAAAACCGAATTTGACTTTATAATAAAATAATAGTTTTATTTATAACGAAGGTGCCCCTCTCCTCCCTTATAAAAGGGCATCTCCTCCCTCTCTTCCTCACACAACTTTTAGCCTTCAAGCTCGGCCAACCACTGCAAATTTCTCCTCTCCACTTTTCTAGAGACATTCTAGTGGTCCTGGTCTTCTTCAAAGACCAATTTTAGTGCCCTAAAATGAAGTCTCAAAAAAGCGCTTCAAAGAAGAGGTAATGTTCGTTACCGATTCATTCATCTTTATTTCTTCTTCCACTTCTTCTTCTTTAATTTCATAATTATGATGTAATAACATCAGTATCACTAATATACTTATATGTTATTATAAGTATTAAACAACCCTATTTCAACATCTATCCATCCTACGGAAAATGAAATCACCGCGCATGCGTACCTATGGAATACCGTCTCCACGCCAGGGTGTAATCTATTTTCCACCACCACCTTACATGGAAGGGTATAATGGTGTACATAATAACTATATATGATTATTGTAAAGTGATATTGATTCTTAAATTGTATACATACACTCCAATACAATTCCATGATCATTAGAATGATATCATCGCTCGTGCATACGTACGGACTGCCGTCTCCACGACGCGATGAGATTCATTCTCCACGTTAACCATTAATGAATGATTATAAAGTATATATAATAATTAATCATGAAATATATGACTAAATAATTATACTGGATTTATGTGTATATATATTTATTTCATCTATTTAATTCCATTCAACTCAATAAGGAAACGAAAACAGCGTTCATGTGTACGTACGGCCTACCGTCTCCATGAACGGTGTATTTCTTTCCATTTACTGATCTATTATATATATGTATATTATGAATATATTTTTTATGTAAATGATGTTTTATATTCTGGAATTAAGTAATCAAGATCTAAGTAATCATATGAATAATTACAAGTCAAAACACCGATGACAAATGAAATGATTTTACCCAAAACGCTCTTTAACATGGAATTTACAAACGAACGGGTAATATAATGTCATAAGTGAACAATATATGATATCATAACAATGAGTATGATTATGTAATAAGTCAATGGCATTATTTAAATAATTACACAGGAAGTTCGGACACTTACGAATCAAATCGGAACTAAGGTAAGGGAAAATATCACAATCTCATTTTATCCGAGATTGTTTATACATTGGTATTTATTGGGGTGTATTTTGTCATCCACATCCATGTTTCCTCAATATTTAATATTATTTACATCCAACTACAATTTTTTAAATCCAATTTTACCCTTCAAAGAATTTTTAGTAAAATATATGAAAGGAATCTTTTGTCGTTTTTCGTACGAGGTACTTTTTGACTATTCCGACAAAAGTACGAGAAGATTGTTTTTTAACGTATACGGCGTGAATGGATTTTTATAGTTTTATATATCCTTTTTTCATGAAGCTTCCTCCAAAAAATTTCATGACTATTTTCAACAAAATCCTTTTCTTTTAAAATTTCATGACATTTTGTGAAAAGAAAATGATTTTGAAGAAAAAAGGATATTTTCCTCAAGAATTCTTTTCAAGTGTTTTATCAAAACAATTTTCATCTAAGATGACATTATTTCACATGGGTATGTTTCAAGTATCATGTCTCTATTATTTACATGGTTTCAATTTTTTTATGATGAAATGATATCCATTTTTATATAGATTATTTTATGATGGGATGATGTTTATGAAACCCATTTTATTCTTTGCGTTATGATGAATATTTTAAGTTTATTTCATGGCACAATTAAGAATGATTTCATTATGATATTTGTGGGACCTATATCTCCCTCCAATGCATTGGGTAAAGATTTATATCTCATGAGATAGACTTGGCTGGAATGGCAAGATAAACCGGTTCAGTAATACAGGACTGGAACGAGGAGTGAACTCGATTCAGAAAGGGACTTTGTCCACTAAGATGGTCTTGGCAGAAATGCCTTGGCTACTATGGAAATAATATCATTTGCTTAATGGTTTCCACAATTAAATGTTTTATTCCCATGATATTTTATCATTATTACTGTTTCTTTATGATCTATGCCTTACGTGCTTCCAGGTTTTATGTCATTGCTCAAGCTTTTGATGTTTAAACATTATGTTCATGTTTTTAAGTTCAAATTTATATTGTATGTTTTATTTTATCCATGCTTACACTTACTGAGCATTTGAGCTCACCCTAGTTATGTTTTATTTTCCCCAAGATATTAATAATGGTTTAGGTAAGAAAAAAAAGGGAAGATCTTTATGGGAGATGTTGAAGATCTTTCACCACGAGTAGAAGATTATGTTCCAGGTTTCCAAAGACACTAAACTATTAAGGTCTTTGTGTGTATGTTTTTGTTATGTATTAATTATTTCTCAAAATTAATGTAACATCCATGTATGACAAGCTTCGGTTCTCTACAGTTGGTATCAGAAGAAAGGTTTAGTCAGCCATTGGGAACTAGGATGCGAGAACTTTAGTGAGATCCCTAGATATATTACTAAGGTATGTCTAGGGATGTCCCTGAGGTTAAGTATAAGTATAAGTTATAGTACTAGAATTACGGTAACCCAAGATGTTAGATATCTAAAGTACTCCCCTTTTATTATATTGTTTTCCCTAGCGTGATTTCTACCTCTCACACTATTCTTTTTGGGTTTTAGATGATGGCTGGAACCCGAAGGAACCGTGTTGATCAATGTAATGGAAAATGAAATGATTTTCCTCCTGAACAATCAAATGTTATGGGATATGGATTGAAAAATCTTATTGCTATACTTATATAAGCTATGAATCATTCTGGACTTCCAAATGAGCAGAGAGGGGAACAATATTCTGTTGAGTCCTTCATGAGGCAATGTCCACCTTCTTTCAGTGGGTCTTCTGATCCACTTGTTGCTGAACAATGGATCAGTACTACTGAAAAGATATTTTCAGTTCATAAATGTTCTGAACATGATAAAGTCATCTTAGAAGTGTATCGTTTGGAAGGTGATGCTGATCAATGGTGGAATCTTATCAAGAATACGAGGCTAAGAGATGAAATTGAGTCCATGGAATGGGATGAGTTCAAGAACTTATTTTTCAATTATTACTTCCCACATATTCATCGAACAAAGATGGAGAAGGAGTTTCTTGAACTAAAGAAAAAGGATTATGAATCTGTTGGTATATATGAAGCGAATTTTACAAGTAATGCAAGGTATGCATCTAGATTTATCATCCAACCTGAAAGTAAAGTTGATCGATTCTTCAGTGGATTAAAACCAAATCTTCGAAGGGCATTAGATATAAGAGACTTCAGTAGCTATGAAGATATTTTGAGTTGTGATATCAAGGTTGAAATGGAAGTTGGTGTTACTTACCCATCTTATAGTTTTGACAAGAAACAAAAGATGGTGTTCTAGGAGAAATCTCAGAATAATGGTGAAAATAAGATGAATGTTTCCTTATGCTCAAAGTGTGGAAAGAAGCATGGTGGAGATTGTCTTAAAGGGACTAGAAAATGTTTTAAGTGTGGAAAAGAAGGTCATCAAGTAGCTGAGTGTCGAAGTAATGGAAAAATGGTTTCTAATGATGTGAATAAAGAAAATACTGCAGAGAACACACCACCAACACTTCAATGCTTCTAGTTCAAAGAAATGGGGCATTATGCTAATAAATGCCCTAATCCAAGGGTTTGTGATGATCGACATGAGCAACCACTTAAGGAAAAGGACAAAGGGAAGTCACATGCAAACACTATTGGCGATGTTGAATATGAAAATAATGTGGTGGAATGATTTAGAGTTTATGGAATGGGATTCCAAAATAATGTTGTATATAGTATCGCAAAATATTGGAATATTTATGTATTGTTTTATTGTGGTTTTCAATAATTTTATTGTACCAGTAACCATGGATAGTGATTGAGATATTTTTGAAAAAAAAGTTGATATGCGCATAATGAATGGAAAACGAGAAAATGAAATGTTTGACAGTATCCGTGAGATCATGATTGATATAAGGACTAAGTGATATCATGGTTTGAGTATATTGAATTTTTAGGATTTTGGTATGTGGAAAGAGTTAACTTTTAACAGTATTCATGTTTTCAATATGGTTCAATGGGTATTCATTTTTTTTCAAGAGAATACATTATTAAGGTATTCACATGATTGGAATGTGACCAACAACATATATGAGGGAAAAATGATAGTATTCACATGATTTTTATATGACCTTTTTAGTAATCGTTCTCTTTATACTATGAGTTTAGATAGAAGTATTTTGGATAAGCCTAAACATTGGAATGGATTATGTTGGACATAAGTTATCATTGTTTAAGGATATAAGTTTTTTGATATTATTTATGGGATGTTATAGTAATGTTGTTTTAGAAAAAGGGCAACCTGTAGGATGGGCGACAGGATATCAGGTCGGACAAGGCTATGGGAATCGAACCCACAACTGAAATTCTACTGGACTTTATTGCCTACCACTGGCCTACAGGAAGTCCTTGTTTAGTAGAAATTAGTTTATTTATATTAATTAGTATGATATATGAAGTATAATTCCATTTTAGCAACCATATATGATTAATCTCACTATAGATGGGCTTATGTATTTTTTGATAACTTTTCTAACCTTTTGTTTGAGACAGATGGAATGACCCATCATTCTATCACGTGATCTGTTAACACATCAAGAATGACAAATTCAACATCATTTCTTTAAGAGATGAAGTGGAAATTGTCCAAAGAACAACCAATGGTGAGACTATTTCAAAATCACGAATGTATTTCTTCTAATTCCAATTTCAGCAACATTAGGGAAACGATCATGAAAACCAAAAAAGTTGTCCTAGTGCACTTATATCTGATGAATCAGATGGTACCTTAGATCTTCACAAATTTATGGATTTTTGAATGATGGCTTTTCCATAGCCATGTTCTCTACCACTCTCCATCAGAACGTGATGGTTAGATTTCTCTTCCATATCCATATTTTCACCTATGTGGAAACCTAGGGATTAGTTTATTTGGGTAACCCTTACGTTTCATACTTTTATTTTTAAAGATTGGTTTTGGTATTCCTTTTTACTATGTGGGTTTCAATTAAAGAAACTTTCGAGTAGTAAACCATTTATAACCCCCAACGAATTTCGAGGGCGAAATTAATTTTAAGGGGGGTAGAATGTAACACCCTGAGATTTTATGAAAAATATTCTTTTTAATTTCATTAATAGCTTTTTTTTACGCTACACCAAAAGGAGGTTGCAAAACATGCATCCTTGACTTTCCTTCCAATACACGCAATCGTGACCTTCCTCGATAGCGTGTGTAGTACACAATACCGAGTTTCACTAAACAACGATATGCTATTAAAATATTATTAAAACTATCTGTTAAGAATAGTAATAACCACATTTTGAAAATTTGTAAATTTTATTTTTCAAAATGGACTTCATTTTTGGATTTAGAATATCGAAATTAGCTTAGGGTGAAATTTTGGTACATTTCAGATAACATTCATTTTCCGATGAATAGAGAAAATTACTAAATTTTAATTAAAAACAACCTTTTTAGTCGAAATAATTAATAGTGATAAATTATTAATTTGAGTATATTTAAAGTTTATTTAGAATATATTTCTACAATTTAATACAATGTTGGTCATTGGATGTAATTTCACATTTCAACCAGACATAAACAAGTGTCAATCTTTTGATAGTTATTATCTCTTAAGAACACGCTATTTGTTTTGACGACGGGAATTAATTTTTAAATTAATTAATGCAACTGATATTTTTTTAATTTGGTAAAATAAACATCATTTTTTAGTTTATAATATCAAATATAGCTTAGGCATAATTTTTGGTATTTTTCTGGAAACTTTCATTTTTAGATGAATAGTGAAACCACTATGTGGTAGTTAAAAAAATGAATTTTTCATAAAACATAATTTTACAGCTTCTGTGAGTGGAATTTCAAAAATCCGAGAGACACGGTTGATGTCAGTAAGTAAAATTTTGTTCAATGAGATGAAAATAATTTTTGTTTAATAGTAACTTTTTACTTTTTTTAACCACGGTTAAAAGTAAATAGGGTAATTAAGGGTAAAAATGATATTATTATTACCCTAAAACATGTCCTAATTCTATTGTATAAGTGTAATTCGACCAAAAACACCCTTAGGAATAAAATATGACCATTTTGGACCACATGGATTAGATTAGGACATTTATTATAAATTTATTTAAAGAAGGGTTAAAATAGTTAAAATCAAAGTTTAATAAGTAAATAATATTTAATATAGGGTTATACATAATATAAATTCGACTATACATATTAATTAGAATGATAATAAGATTTCCTACATAATTATATTTTATTTGAAATTTTTATACATTAATTAATTTAATATATTTATGACACAATGATGATGCAGTAATTATCTTATTAATGAAATATTGACATAATTGATGTTATAAATACCCAAATAAATATAATTTGAGACTTTATATGAATTCCACTAATTTTATAGGTTAATAAGACATCTTAGTATTGATTTAATTAACTTTTTTTGAATTAATCATTCTGTTATGATTTTCACAAAAATAAAATACTAAATAGTGCCAAATTGACATATAATAGTTTTTAAAACAAATATTATATTATTGATTGTTATTTTATTCCTAAAAATCTATAGTTCGGCCAAGATACATATATCATGATAGGTGTCTCATTAATAGAACACTTGGGGGTCTCTTGGATGTATATGGTATGTTTATTAACTATATAATATAAAAATACAAAGTTACATGGTAAATGTGAATCTAATTAACTAAGAGTTAATACTAAAGGATAAGGTTAATATAATGACCTAAACTTTCCTAAATTCAATTTTATGAGAGTATTTAGACCCATAGACACCTTAGCTTCAAAATATATCAATTTGGAGCTATTAAAACCCGAATTTGACTTTATAATAAAATAATAGTATTAGTTATTCCAATGGCGCCCCTCTCCTCCCTTATAAAAGGGCCCCTCTCTCTCTCTTCCTCACACCACTTTGAGCCTTCAAGCTCGGCCAAACCCTACCAATTTCTCCTATCCACTTCCCTAGAGACATCCTAGAGGTCCTGGACTTCTTCAATGACCAATTTTAGTGCCCTAAAAAGAAGTCTCAAAGAAGGGCTTCAAAGAAGAGGTAATGTCTGTTACCAATTCTTTCATCATTATTTCTTCTTCAACTTATTCTTCTTTAGTTTTTTCATTATGAAGTAATAACATCATTATAAATCATATAAGGATATGTTATTATAATTATGAAACAACCCTATTTCACCATCTATCCATCCTACGGAAAACAAAATCACCGCGCGTGCGTACGTACGAAATACCGTCTCCACGCCGTGGTGTAATCTATTTTCCACCACAACCTTACTTGGATTGGTATAATGGTGTAAATAATAACTGTATATGATTATTGTAATGTGATATTGATTATTAAATAGTTTATATACACTCCAATACAATTCCAAGATCATGTAAACGATATCATCACTTGTGCGTATGTACGGACTACCATCTCCACGATGCGATGAGATTAATTCTCCATGTTAACAATTCATGAATGATTATAAAGTATATATAATAAGTAATAATGAAATATATGACATAATAATGATACAGGATTTATGTTTATATATATGTATTTCATCTACTTAATTCCATTCAACTCAATAAGGAAACAAAAACAGCGTTTATGCATACGTACAGCCTATGGTCTCCATGAACAGTGTATTTCTTTCCATTTACTGATCTATTATACATATGTATATTTTGAATATATATTATATATAAATCATGTTTTATATTATGGAATTAATTAATCATGATATAAGTAATAATATGAATAATTAAAAGTCAAAACACGGACGAAAAATGAAACGATTTTACCCAAAACGCTCTTTAACATGGAATTTACAAAAGAACGGGTAATATAAAGTCATAAGTGAACCATAAATGATATCATAACTATGTGTATGATTATGGAATAAGTCAATGACATCATTTAAATCAATATAAATGAGGTTTGTACACTTACGAAGCAAATCAGACCTAAGGTAATGGAAAATACCACAATCTCGTTTTATCTGAGAATGTTTATACATTGGTATTTACTAGGGTGTATTTTGTCATCCACATCCATGTTTCCTCAATATGTTATATTACTTCCATCCACCTACAATTGTTTCAATCCAATTTTACCTTTTTTTGAGTTTTTATTAAAAGATATGAAAGGAATCTTTTGTTGTTTTTCGTAGGAGGTACTTTTTGACTTTTCCGAAAAAAGTACGAGAAGAATGTTTTTTTAACATATACTGCATGAAAGGATTTTTATAGTTTTATAGAGCCTTATTTTCATGAATATTCCTCCAAAATATTTCATGACTATTTTCTTCAAAATCTTATTCATTTAAAATTGCATGACATTCTGTGAAAAGAAAATAATTTTGAAGAAAAAAGGATATTTTCCTCAAGTATTCATTTCAAGTGTTTTATCAAAACAATTTTCATCTAAGATGACATTATTTCACATGTGTATGTTTCAAGTATCATTTCTCTATTATATACATAGTTTCACTTTTCTTATGATGAAATGATATCCAACTTTTTATATGGATTATGTTATGATGGGATGATGTTTATGAAACCCATTTTATTCTATGGGTTATGATGAATGTTATAAGTTCATTTTGTGGCAAAAGTAAGAATGATTTCATTATGAGATGGGCGGGATCTATATCTCCCTCCAATTCACTGGGTAAAGATTTATATCTCATGAGATAGACATGGTTGGAATGACAAGTTAAACCGGTTCAGTAATACAGGACTTGAACGAGGAGTGAACACGATTCAGAAAGGGACTTTGTCCACTAAGATGGTCTTGGAAGCAATGCCTTTGCTACTATGGAAATAATATCATCTGCTTAATGGTTGACACAATTACATTTTTTTCCCATGCTATTTTATCATTTTTAAAGTTTCTTTATGATCTATGTCTTACGTGCTTCCATGTTTTATTTCATCGCTCAAGCTTTTTGATGTTTAAACATTATGTTCATGTTTTTAAGTTCAAATGTATATGGTATGTTTTATTTTATCCATTCATACCCTTACTGAGCATTTGAGCTCACCCTTTTTATGTTTTCTTTCCCCAATGATATAAAGAATGGTTTTAGGTAAAAAAAGTGGGATGATCTTTATGGGAGATGTTGAAGATCTTTCACCACAATTAAAATATTACATTCCAGGTTTCCAAAGACACTAAACTATTACGGCCCTTGTGTGTCTGTTTTTGTTATGTATTAAGTATTCCACAAAAGTAATGTAATGTCCATGTACAGCAAGCTTTGGGTCTCTACAGTTGGTATCAAAGGAATGGTTTAGTCAACCCTTGGAAACTAGGATGCGAGAACTTTAGTGAGATCCTAGAGATATTTCTAAGGTATGTCTAGAGATGTCCCTAAGGTTAAGTATAAGTATATGTTATAGTACTAGAAATACAGTAACCCAAGATGCTACATATTGAAGGTACTCCCCCTTTATTATATTGTTTTCCCTAGCATTATTTTTGCCTCTCATACTAATCTTTTTGGGTTTTAGACGATGGCTAGAACTCGAAGGAACCGTGTTGATCAATGTAATGGACAATGCAATGACTGTCCCCCTAAACAAACAAATGTTATGGGATATGGAGTGAAAAAATATTATTGATATACATACACAAGTTATGAGTCATTATGGACTTCCAAATGAGCAGAGAAGGGAACAATATTCTGTTGAGTCTATCATGAGGCAACGTCTACCTTCTTTTAGTGGGTCTTCTGATCCACTTGTTGCTGAACAATGGATCAGTACTACTGAAATGATATTTTCAGTTCTTCAATGTTCTGAACTTGATAAAGTCATCTTAGCAGTGTATCATTTGGAAGGTGATGCTGATCAATGGTGGAATCATATCAAGAATATGAGGCCAAGAGATGAAATTGAGTCCATGTAATGGGATGAGTTCAAGAACTTATTTTTCAATAAGTACTTCCCTTATATTCTTAGAACAAAAATGGAGAAGGAGTTTATTGAACTAAAGCAAAAGGATGATGAATCTATTGGTATATACAAAGAGAATTTAACAAGGCTTGCAAGGTATGCATCTGGATTTATCAACCAACCTAAAAGTAAATTTGATCGATTCTTCAGTGGCTTAAAACCAAATCTTTGAATGGCATTAGCTATAAGATACTTCAGAAGTGATGACGAAATTGTGCGTTGTTCTATTAAGGTAGAAATAGAAGTTGGTGTTACTTATATATCTCCTAGTTTAGACAAGAAACGAAAGATGGAGTTCAAGGAGAATTCTCAAAATAATGTTGAAAAGAATATGAATTTCCTTATGCTCAAAGTGTGGAAAGAATCATGGTAGAGATTGTCTTAAAGGGACTAGAAAATGTTTTAAGTGTGGAAAAGAAGGTCATCGAGCATCTGAGTGTCGATGTAATGTAAAAAGGGGTTCTAATGATGTGAATAAGGAAAAGACTATAGAGAACTCACCACCGACACTTCAATGCTTCAAGTGCAAGGGAATGGGGAATTATACTAATTAATGCCCTAATCCAAGGGTTAGTGATGATCGACATGAGAAACCACTTATGAAAAAAGACAAAGGGATGTCACATGTGATCACTATTGGCGATGTTGAATATGACAACTATGTGGTGGAATGATTAAGTGTTTATGTAATGGGATTCCAAAATAATGTTGTATATAGTATCGTGGAATATTAGAATATTTATGTATTGGTTTATTGTGGTTTTCAATAATTTTATGGTACCGGTAACGATGGAAAGTGATTGAAATATTTTTGGAAAAAAAAGATGATATGCGCATAATGATGGGAAATGAGAAAATGAAATGTTTGACAGTATTCATGAGCTCATGATTGATATAAGGGCTAAGTGATATCCTGGTTTGAGTATATAGAATTTTGAGGATTTTGGTATCTGGAAAGAGTTAACTTTTAACAGCATTCATGTTTTCAATAAGGTTCAATGGGTATTCATTTATTTTTCAAGATAATACATGATTAAGTTATTCACATGATTGGAATGTGACCAAAAAGATATATGAGGGATAAATGATAGTATTCACATGCTTGTAATATGAACTTTTTAGTAATCGTTCTCTTTTTACTATGAGTTTAGAAAGAAGTATTTTGGATAAGCCAAAAGATTGGAATAAATTATGTTGGGCATAAGTTAGTATTGTTTAAGGATATATGTTTTCCGATATTATTTATGGGATATTATAGTAATGTAATTTTAGAAAAAGGACAACCTGTTGGATGGGCGACAGCCCATCGCGTCAGACAAGGCTATGGAAATCGAACCCACAACTGAAGTGCGACTGGCCTTTATCGCCTACCACTGGCCTACAGGAAGTCCCTGTTTAGTAGAAATTAGTTTTATTATATTAAGTAGTATGATATATGAAGTATAAGTCCATTCTAGGATTCATATATGATTAATCTCACTATATATGGACTTATGTATTTTTTGATAACTTTTCTAACCTTTTGTTTGAGAGAGATGGAATGACCCATCATTCTATCACGTGATCTGCTAACACATCATGAATAACAAATTCAACTTCATTTCTTTAAGATATGAAGTGGTAATTGTCCAAAGAACGACCAATGCTGAGACAATTCCAAAATCACGAATGTATTTCATCTAATTCTAATTTCATCAACATTAGGGAAATGATCTTGAAAACCAAAAATGTTGTCCTAGTGCTCTTATATCTGATTAAGCAGATGGTACCATAGATCTTCACAAATTTATGGATTTTTTATTGCTGGCTTTTCCATAGCCATGTTCTCTACCACTCTCCATCAGAACGTGATGGTTAGATTTCTCTTCCATATCCCTATTTTCACCTATGTGGAAACCCAGTGATTAGTTTATACGGGTAACCAATAGGTTTCATACTTTTGTTTTCAATGATTGGTTTTGGTATTCCTTTTTATGATGTGGGTTACTATTAATGAAAAATTCGAGTGGTAAACAATTTATAACCCCGACGAATTTCGAGGGTGAAATTCATTTTAAGGGGGGTAGAATGTAAAAGCCCGAGATTTTATGAAAAATATTATTTTTAATTACATTAATGTCTTCTGTTGTACGCTACACCAAAAGGAGCTTGAACAACACGCATCCTTGAATTTCCTTGCATTACACGCAATCACAACCTTCCTCGATAGAATGTGTAGTACACAATACCGAGTTTCACTAAACAATGATATGCTATTAAAATGTTATTAAAACTAGCTGTTATAAATAGTAATAACCACTTTTTGAAATTTTGTAAATTTTATTTTTCAAAATGGACTTCTTTGTTGGATTCCGAATATCGATATTAGCTTAGGGTGAAATTTTGGTAATTTTCGGATAACATTCATTTTCAGATGAATAGTGAAAATTAGAAAATTTTATTTAGAAACAACCTTTTTAATCGAAATAATTAATAGTGATAACTTATTAATTTGAGTGGTTTTAAATTATATTTAGAATATGTTTTTACAATTTAAAACAATGTTGGCCATTGGATGTAATTTCACATTTAAACCAGACATAAACAAGTTTAAATATTTTGATAGTTATTATCTCTTAAGAACACGCTATTTGTTTTGACGTCAGGAATTAATTTTTAAATTAATTAATGCAACTAATATGTTTTTCATTTGTTAAAATAGACATCATTTTTGAGTTCATAATATCAAATATAGCTTAGGCCTAAATTTTTGTATTTTTCTGGAAACTTTCATTTTTTGATGAATAGTGAAACCACTAAGTGGTAGATAAAAAAATGAATTTTTCATAAAACAAAATATTAACGCTTCTGTGATAGGAATTTTAAAAATACAAGACACACAGTTGATTTCAATAATTTAAATGTGGTTCAATGAGATGAAAATAATTTTTGGTAAATATTTACTTTTTACTTTTTTTACCACGGTTAAAAGTAAATTGGGTAATTAATTGTAAAAATGATGTTATTATTACCCTAACACATGTCCTAATTCTATTGGATAAGTGTAATTCGACCAAAAAAACCATATGAATAAAATATGATCATTTAGGCCCACATGGATTAGATTATTACATTTATTATTAATTTATTTAAAGAAGGGTTGAAATAGTTAAAATCAAAGTTTAATAAGTAAATAATTTTTAATATAGGTTTATACATAAGATAAATTCGACTATAAATATTTCATAGAAATAGAATAATATTTCCTACATAATTATATTTTATTTTTAATTTTTAGACAATAATTAATTTAATTTATTTATGACACAATGATGATGCAGTAATTATCTTATTAATGAAATATTGACATAATTGATGTTGTAAATACCAAAATAAATATAATTTGAGACTTTTTATGAAATACACTAATTTTATAGGTTAACATGACATGTTTTTATTGAATTAATTAACTTTTTTAGAACTAATCATTCTGTTATCATTTTCACAAAAATCAATTACTAAATAGTGTCAAAATTGACATAAAATAGTTTTTAAAACAAATATTATATTATTGATTGTTATTTTATTCCCAAAAATCTACGTTTCGTCCAAGATACTTATAACATGATAGGTATATAATTAGTGGACCACTTGGGGATCTCTTGGATGTATATTTTCTGTTTATTAACTATATAATACAAAAATACAAAGTGACATGGTAAATGTCAATCTAATTAAGTAAGAGTTAAAACTAAAAGATAAGGTTAATATAATGACCTAAACATGTATAAATTATATTTTATGAGATTATATAGACCCAATAACACCTTATGTTCGAAATATATCAATTTTTAACTATTAATAACCGAATTTTACTTTATAATAAAATAATAGTTTTAGTTATTCCAAAGGTGCCCCTCTCCTCCCTTATAAAAGGGCACCTCCTCCCTCTCTTCGTCACACCACTTTGAGCCCTCATGCTCAGACAAACTCTACCAATTTCTCCTCTCCACTTCCCTAGATACATCCTAGAGGTCCTGGTCTTCTTCAAAGACCAATTTTAGTGCCCTAAAATGAATTCTCAATGAAGCGCTTCAAAGAAGAGATAATGTCTGTTACCGATTCTTTCATCTTTCTTTTTTCTTCCACATCTTCTTCCTTAGTTGTTTCATTATGAAGTAATAAAATCAGTATCACTCATATACAGATATTTTATTATAATTGTGAAACAACCCTATTTCACCATCTATCCATCCTATGGAAAATGAAACCACCGCGCGTGCG
Source organism: Viscum album (assembly GCA_963277665.1). Classification (NCBI taxonomy): domain Eukaryota; kingdom Viridiplantae; phylum Streptophyta; class Magnoliopsida; order Santalales; family Viscaceae; genus Viscum; species Viscum album. Next base: position 473,603,495 of record OY728147.1, on the reverse strand, counting down.
TATGTACGGAATACAGTTTCCACACAGTGGTGTAATCTATTTTCCACCACCACCTTACTTGTATGGTTATAATGGTGTACATAATAACTATATTTTATTATTTTAAAGTGATATTTATTATTAAATAGTATACATACACTCCAATACAATTCCACAATCATGATAATGATATCATCGCTCGTGCGTACATACGGACTACCGTCTCCAGGACGCGATGAGATTCATTCTCCACGTTAACCATTAATGAATGATTATAAAGTATATATAATAAGTAATAATGAAATATATTACATAATAATGATACTTTATTTATGGTTATATATATGTATTTCATCTACTTAATTCCATTCAACTCAATAAGGAAACGAAAATAGCGTTCATGCATACGTACGACCTACCGTCTCCATGAACGGTGTATTTCTTTACATTTACTGATCTATTATATATATGTATATTCTGAATATATATTATATAAAAATCATGTTTTATATTGTGGAATTATGTAATCTTGATCTAAGTAATCATATAAATAATTACAAGTCAATACACGGACAACAAATGAAACGATTTTACCCAAAATGCTCTTTAACATGTAATTTACAAAAGAACGGGTAATATAAAGTCATAAGTGAACCATATATGATATCATAACAATGAGTATGATTTTATAATAAGTAAATGACATCATTTAAATCATTATACAGAAGTTTTGGACACTTATGAAGCAAATTGGACCTTTGGTAAGGGAAAATATCACAATCTCATTTTCTCCGAGATTGATTATACTTTGGTATTTACTGGGGTGTATTTTGTCATCCACATCCATGTTTCCTCAATATTTAATATTATTTCCATCCACCTACAACTTTTTAAATCCAATTTTATGCTTCGACGATTTTTTATTAAATGATATGAAAGGAATCTTTTGTCGTTTTTCGTACGAGGTACTTTTTGACTTTTCCGAAAAAAGTATGAGAAGAATGTTTTTTAACGTATAAGGCATGAAAGGATTTTTACAGTTTTATAGAGTCATATTTTCATGAAGCTTCCTCCAAATTATTTCATTAATATTTTCAACAAAATCCTTTTCTTTTAAAATTGCATGAAATTTCGTGAAAAGAAAATGATTTTGAAGAAAAAAGGATATTTTCCTCAAGGATTTATTTCAAGTGTTTTATCAAAACAATTTTCATCTAAGATGACATTATTTCACATGTGTATGTTTCAAGTATCATGTCTCTATGATTTACATGGTTTAACTTTTCTTATGATGAAATGATATCCAATTTTTTATATGGATTACGTTATGATTGGATGTTTTTTATGAAACCCATTTTATTATTTGGGTTATGATGAATGTTTTAAGTTCATTTTTTGGAACAATTAAGAATGATTTCATTATGAGATGTTTGAGACATATATCTCTCTCCAATGCATTGGGTAAAGATTTAAATCTCATGAGATAGACATGGCTGGAACATAAATTTAAACTGGTTCAGTAATACAGGACTGGAACGAGGAGTGAACTCGATTCAGAAAGGGACTTTGTCCACTAATATGGTCTTGGCAGCAATGCATTGGCTACTATGGAAATCATATATCGTGCTTAATGGTTTCCAAAATTAAATGTTTTATTCCCATGCTATTTTGTCTTTCTTAATGTTTCTTTATGATCTACTCCTTACGTGCTTCCATGTGTTATGTCATTACCTAAGCTTTTGATGTTTAAACATTATGTTCATGTTTTTAAGTTCAAATGTATATGGTATGTTTTATTTTATCCATGCTTACCTTTAATGAGCATGTGAGCTCACCCTTTTTTTGTATTATTTTACCCAGGATATAAAGAAAGGTTTTAGGTAAGAAAAAAGGGGGAAGATCATTATGGGAGATGTTGAAGATCTTTCACCATTATTAGAAGATTATGTTCCAGGTTTCCAAAGACACTAAACTATTACGGTCCTTGTGTGTCTGTTTTTGTTATGTATTAAGTATTCTGAAAAAATAATGTAATGTCCATGTACGACAAGCATCGGGTCTCTACATTACTGCATTCTCAGTTTAACTCCGTTACTTTTCTTTGTTTGATCTACTTCTCATCCCTTTGGTACCTCCTTTATTGCTCCCTCGAGCCTTCGGGACATCCTACTTAGTGTTTTTATACTCACCCCTGATTGGGATTTGCCTACACTTGGTGTGCCCCTGCAGATGATAGACGGGCTGGTCGTGACTTCATTGGAGCTTAGGTTTTTGGGTTCTTGGACCGCATATGGTGGTCGTAGTCAGGTTCCAAGTGTGGGACTCTCCCAGTTGTTTGCTTTTGTTTACCTGTTGACGGGTTGTGTCACTTTTCTAGTTGGGCACGTGTTTTGACCTTTTTCTTTTTAGTTTTCCTTTAGCTTTTATATTGTACTGTTTAGTGTTCAATGCACTTTTGTGGTTATTTGTAGCAGTAAGTACTTTACATTCCCTTTTACTCTGCACATATGCATTGAGTGGGCTACGTGTGTGTGTACAGGTGCTCATGCAAAGGAGTCCCCAAGTTGTTTAGCCTTCGGTGCTTGTCGCCATCCCCTGGCCTATGGATCCGGGCTTGGGGTACTTGCGGATCGAGCTCGGGTAGGGTCGGGACATGACATTATGACATTATAATCTATTGATGTGAATATCCACAGTGGTAAAACATGAGATAAATTTACAAATAACTAATATTTCAGGACAATTTTTAAAAAAATACATCCAAGTGAAACATTTACATTATAAAAATGGATCAAACGGTGAAAGAAAATTGTATAACATTGAATTAATATTCAGAAATATATGTAAGACCCTGATGTTTTTAAAGAAGAACACTAGGTTTGATAACATATATATCATGCAACACCAAGAAACACTATACAATGGAATATATTATTTAAATATAAATTTTATAACACTTATATTAATTTTCAGTTATGAATAGAAAAAGAGGAATTACTAAAATTATAATAAGGCTCTAATCAATAAAAAAATTTATTATATTTTAGTATAATAAAAAATTTGTTATTAGTAAAGTCGTTTTATTCTTGAAAATCTATTTTCTTATAAAATAATTTTAATGTATTTTATTGAGAAAATGTTATAAATAATTTTTACAATTTTGAAAAATTCTAATTTATAAATAAAATAATTCTCTAAATCATCATATCAAAATTATCTATGGGTGAAATATCGTAATTTCTTTATAAATATTGATTTTTTAGTGAATAGTGAAAATATAGATTTTTGGAAAACTATCATTTTTTAATTAAAAAATCTTTTATGAAATGAATTGGATATTGAATTACATAACCCTTATTTAATAAGATATTATATATTTAATTATGGTTTAATCTTCATTATAATTTATTTTGGTATATGTATAATTTCGGCCATAAAATCAAATTTTTCATAAAATTACTTTCGTTGCTTTTTAATCATTTATAATAAAATTAATTTCATCCACATATTAAATTTAAATATTTAAAGAAATTTTTTATTTTTATTTTTGATATTAAAATATATTAAATAAGTCCATTACATTTTTTTCATTATAAATAGTAACTGTAGTAAATATTTTTCAACTTGGTATTGGTAAATATGAGTATAAACTAATTAAAACTTAGGAATACTACCTAAAAATTTCCAACAACTACTATTTTTATTAATGTATAATTTTATTTCTATTATGACAAAATAAAATTTAAAAATGTCATAATTTTTATACATTTTCTATTAATTACAACATTTATATTTTTAAAAATATAAATTCAATAATATCCTAATCTTTATTAAAATATCTATAATATTTTTTTAATTGGGAAAAATAAATTTACTTTCAATTATAAAATTTTATTATAAATATTAACTACTCTTTAATAATTTTAACATATTAATAATTTCTAGATGTAAAATAATGTCCTTAAATGATTATGCAACACCGAAACAATGCTTGTGAAAGCAGTAGAAAAATTAATTATTTTAAAAACCATAATTTTTATTTTATTTAAGGAACTCATTGTGGATAATGAATCCTATTGAAATATATAACATATTATATATTTTTTAAAATTATATTATAAAATTCAGTAGTAATATTAATGTCATTCAATAATAATTAATTAAATTGTTAAAAAATGACATTAATGGTATTTAATAATAAACAATAATTTATTAATTGACATATAATTTTAAAAAATATTACCTTTTTTCAAATTACTGGTATATGATTGAAAATATTAATAATTTTCTATTTCTAGGTTAATTATCCTTTTATATTGACATTCTTATCCTCTAAATAGAAAAAAACATTGATTTCACAATAATTATAAAAATGGATGATAAGGGTAAAAGAAAAGGGATATAGGCGAATACATCACCTAAAATTGGTAAAATTTTAATTTATCATATGATTTTATCACTTCGTCTTATATAATTTTAATGATTTCAATTTTCCTCAAGATTTATAATATAATAAATTTATATTAATTTAATAATTTAACTGATAACAAGGGTTTTCTTCCCCCTCCCTTGTAAAAGTGTATCCACTCTCATCTCTTACTCGCACATTTTTTGAACTCTACATCATCAAATCCATACACATACCTCTCACCAAGATTCCAACACATTAACTATTGGTACTAGTCATATATAAATATTTTCATAGAAGGAATAATTTGTAATCCAAAGGTTGTATTCTAGAGAGGAGTTATAACTATTAATTATGCTTCTTTATTGTTCTTCATGAACATCCTATAATTAATATTAATAAAGTATTATATGATAAAATATATATCTAATATATAATAAGTTTTTATTATGACTATGTTAAATTCCATTTTCATCACCATTTGTATCAAATGGGGAATGAAAACATCATTTGTGCATCTGTGAGGACTACCACTTCTATGATGTTCTATGTTTTTCATTCCATCACTAACTCTCATGGACTGTAATAATGATGGATTTAATATATATATATATATAATATTACTTATATGTGTTTTATTATTAAAATTAAATGTATGTTATATTTTATTATCATTCAATCCATTTAAAGATGATAACATTGTTTCTTTCTCTGTGTGTGTGTGGATTACAACCTCGAAGCAATTTGATTAATTCTTCATCATTGAATCATGTGTTTGTTATATATTACTGTATTTAAATAGTTAATATTACTTTTAGTATATATTAGTAAACCAATAATTCTATAAATATACTTAATATCTTTCATCATGTTCATTGGAAAATGGAAATGTTACTTATGCGTGTGTATGTCCTACAATATCCATTATTATAACATAATTCAGTTTTCATAAGCATTTCTCATAGTTATTTTTTAAATTTTAACTAATGTATTTAAATTATAATAATTTCATTATTATTTTTCCATGCATTATGAAACAAAAATCCATTTTACCCTTGTCAACACGTTGAAGGAGTTTTTAAATTATGGACTGAATATCATCAAAACAACTGAAATTGATTTAGATTATTACCTAATTAAATATTTTGGATAAATAAATGGTTTATGGGTTATTTAATAAGTCTATATAAGTTTACTAAATATTTAAATAATTTATATAAATTTTTTATACAAGGCGTAATGGACATTCATGGATCATTTTTACAATAGGTAAGGTATTTCATCTCGCAATAACTTTATTGAGGTATGTTTCAATGTTGTACACTATTTTATTTCTATGGTTTATATGTTACCATTTTAATTGATATACCATTAATCGTTAATAATTAATGTTATTATAATTTATAATTTTTTTATTCACCCTAATGGTTTTTATTTCTAGGTTACTGAAGTTGTAATGGGTTTATAAAAAAATGCATTCATTGGGTAATATCACTACTTCATTTATTATAATATATCCAAGATAGTATGTAAAATTAAATTTTATTGATTATTTTACATTCAAATGTTTTAATGTACATTTTGAATTCTTTCAAAGAATATATTCATAAACTAATTGTCAAATCAATGATATAATCTTTGTAAAGGTTATTATTATCAAAATTTTCTTCTCTAGAAATATGTTTATCTTATGATCCTATATTATTTAATTAGGTGTATATAATTCCTCATAAAATTTCCTTTCATGTATCTCTGTATACAGATTTAAAATATTGTTTCATTTAAATTCATTTCTTTCATGGGATTATGATTCAAAAGTTACTAACAACGTATGTATATTTATAATACGATGTTATATTTTCATGGGATTCTTTATGTTCCAATTTACCATGGCTGGGATCATAGGCTATTATTTTTCCAAACAAAATATATTTATGTCCCCTATTTTTTATGAATTTTTTTTCATATTTAGTTTCTATCTCATCCCACTCTAATTAAATAATCGCCAATAATTTTATTTTTAATTTAAACCAATCATGTCCCATATTTTAGATCAGAAAACATTCCCTTCCATATAATTTTTTTCATTAAAAAATTTATGATAATATTAATATAAAAATAAATTATTTTGTAGTCATATTCTTCTTCATCTTTTTCCATCCTTTTAGTTATATGAAAATGAAATTTATTAAATTTTTCTACAAGTGTAACTTTTGACTCTCTTTATAATGGATTGGAATGAATATTTACTTTTATAATTTTTAACATGTATATAATTTCTATCCATCATGATTGATATTTTCATTAAATATCAGTTTATGACATGGTTTGGTTATTTTAATGGAATATTATTTTCAGAAATTTTTATGGATATTTAATTTTAAAAAGTGATTATCAATGTGGAAATTTTTTTTCCCCAATAATGTTTTAATGTTATTATAATTAGTCATTGAAAATTTTCATTGGTTTTTCATATTATCCCGTATGGACATATTAAAAAAAATACTATAACATCCTTAGTTTTTGAACACTCAAGTACCCCAGATGGGTTGGTTATGAGAACTCTAGCATGCCTCCCTATATGGTAGTGTTATGATAATAGCAGTTGGTGTGTGATATATATTATGGGAGACTATACCACCTTATATATAATACAGTACAACAGAACTAGACAATATCAATCAATATTAGAGTGATAAAAATAGAATAAACTATATATCATTCAGCATAGAACTAAAAGAAAGAGAAATAAAGAAAATAATGTTAAACTACATACTGAATTCCTGGGTGTCGTTACACTGGGGAAGGTGGCTGGGGGAGTACATGTTGGCCATTAGTGGTGGGTGACGACCACCAATACCATGTAACCCCTTGGGCCTAAAAACGTAGTGTACTTTTTGTAGTTGGGGTTTGGCTTAGTGGTAAACACCCTGTAATACTACATGAAAAATGTGTTTCAAAACCAATGGGGCACAGGTACTGTAGCATTAATGTAGCGGTACTGTAGCAGTGGTGGTACTATTGATCGGCGGGTACTGTAGCGGTAGCAGGATACGGTGGTGGCGGCAGGTCACTATAGCTGTGGCGGGTACTGGAGTTGGCGGGTTACTATTCATAGAATGGGCCTTTTGCCAAAACATTTGGCTTACAGGCTATGTAATGGGATACATGTCCATTGGGACTCCAGGTTATGTAATGGGTCTCCCTCTACCCAGTTAAAAAGATATCTTTTCTTTGCTTTAATAATAAAATGAGGCTTCGACCCCAACCATAAAAAAAACATACTTAAAGGATGATATATGTAGAGACCCGTAGCCTGACGTACATGGACATTACATTACATTTGCGGAATACTTAGTACATAACAAAAACACACACTAAAGGATCGTAATAGTTTAGTGTCTTTGGAAACTCGGAACGTAATCTTCTAATCGTGGTGAAAGTTCTTCAATATCTCCCATAAAGGTCATTCTTTTTTTTTACCTAAAACCTTTCTTTATATCCTGGGGAAAAGAAAACATAAAAGGGTGAGCTCAAATGCTCAGTAAGGGTAAACAAAAGAAATATCAATCACATAATTTTCATAAGAACATAACTTTTTTGGAAATCTTAACCTGCAAAAGAGAGCATAATTTCATAACATGGGATAAATCATAGTAGTGAAATGAAATCATAACTTAAAACATTACTCATTGTGGCATACACACATAATCACAGAGAATCATTTCTTTTTAGTCAAGACTCATTGCCAAGACTATCTTAGTGGACAAAGTCCCTTTCTGAATCGAGTAATCCTCGTTTCAGTCCTGTTTCACTGAACCGGTATAACCTACCATTCCAGCCATGTCTATCTCATGAGATATAAAATCTTTACCCAATGCATTGGAGGGAGATATAGTTCCCACCCATCTCATAATGAAACCATTCTTATGTGTGCCACAAAATCATAAATCATACATCATTGCATAACCCATGTAATAAAAATGGGATTCTTAAACAACATGACATCATAAAACCATTCATATAAGATAAAGGAATTTATAAACATAATTCCATCACAACATAGTCAAATCAATGTAAAAATATGGATAGAAACAGAACCCTTTATTATCTTAGATGGAAAATAATTTTGATAAAACACTTGAAATGAATTCTTGAGGAAAATATCCTTTCTTCTTCAAAATCAATTTCTTTTCACAAAACATCATACAATTTTAAAAGAAAGAGATTTTATTAAAAATAGTCATGAAATATTTTGGAGGAAGGTTCATGAAAATAAGGCTTTATAAAAACCGTAAAAATCCGTTCGTGCCGTATAAGTTAAAAAAACATTCCTCTCGTACTTTTGTCGGAAAAGTCAAAAAGTACCTCGTATAAAAAAACGACAAAAGATTCCTTTCATATCTTTTACTAAAAACTCACCGAAGGGTAAAATTGGATTTAAACTATTGTAAGTGGATGGAAACAATATTACATATTGAGGGAACATGGATGTGGATGATAAAATACACCCCAGTAAGTACTTACGAATAAACAATCTCGGATAAAAATGAGATTGTGGTATTTTCCTTACCTTAGGTCCGACTTGCTTTGTAAGTGTCCGAACCTCCTGTATAATGATTTAAATCATGTTATTGACTTATTACAGAATCATATTCATTGTTATGATATCATATATGGTTCACTTATTACATTATATTACCCGTTCTTTTGTAAATTCCATGTTAAAGAAGCGTTTTGGGTAAAATCGTTTCATTTATCGTGGGTGTTTTGACTTGCTGTTCTTGACATCATTATTACTTATATCATGATTTAATTACTTCCAGAATATAAAATATGATTTGTATATCATATATATTCAGTATATATATATAAATAATAGGTAGATAAATAAAATGAAAAACACCGTTCATGGAGACGGTAGTCCGTACGTACGCATGAACGCTGTTTTTCTTTCCTTATTGTCTTGAAATGGAAGTAAGTAGATGACATACATATGTATATATACATAAATCCAGTAGCTTTATAATGTCATATATTTCATTATTATTTCTTATATATACATTATAATCATTCTTAAATGGTTAACATGGAGAATGAATCTCATCGCGTCGTGGAGACGGTATTCCGTACGTACGCACGAGCGATGATATCATTTCTATAAATATTGAATTGAATTGGAGTGGATTATACAATATATCAGAATCAATATGATGTTGTAATAACTATGTATAGTTATTCTTTACACCATTATACCCATCCATGTAAGGTGGCGGTGGAAAATAGATTACACCACGGCGTGGAGACGGTATTCCGTACGTACGCACGCGCGGTGATTTCTTTTTCCGTAGGATGGATAGATGGTGAAATAGGGTTGTTTCATACTTATAATAACATATCAGTATATGAGTGATACTGATGTTATTACTTCATAATGAAACAACCTAAGAAGAAGAAGTGGAAGAAGAAATAAAGATGAAATAATTGGTAACGGTAATTACCTCTTCTTTGAAGTGCCTCTTTGAGACCTCCTCTTAGGGCACTAGAATTGGTCTTTGAGGAATACCAGAACCTCTATGATGTTGTTAGGGAAGTGGAGAAGAGATTTTGGCAGGGTTTGGCCGAGCTTGAGTGCTCAAATTGGTGTGAGGAGGAGGGGGAGGAGGTGTCCTTTTATAAGGGAGGAGAGGGGCACCTTAGGAATTCTTAAAAATATTAATTTATAATAAATCTAACCCCACTTAAAAACCTCCAAAAATGACTCATATTCGAAGATTAGATGAGATAGGGTTGTAATCTCATCAACCAATTAAATTTAGACATGTTTGGATATTATTTTAAACCTTATCAATTAGATTTAACTCTAAGTTAAATAATTTAACTTTTACCGTGTCTTTTTGTTTTCTTTCACTATATGGTTAATAAACTTACTATAACATGCCAAACGAACCCCAAATTGTTTATTATTAATATATATATCCTTATCTAAGTCATTTGGCCGAACCTTAGATTTTTAGGAATAAAATAACAATTAATAATATAATATTTGATTTATAAACTATTTTGTGTCAATTTTGACACTATTTGATATATGATTTTTGTGAAAGTCATAACAGAATTATATGTTCGAACCAAGTTTATTAAATCAACATTAATATATCATAGTAACCTAGAAAATTAGTGGAATTCAATAAAAATCTCAAATTACATTTATTTTGGTGTTTATAACATCAATTATGTCAATATTTCATTAATAAGATAATTACTGCATCATCGTTGTGTCATAAATAAATTAAATTATTTGATGTCTAAAAATTACAAATAAACTACCATCATGTAGGAAATCGTTTTAGCTTTCTAATGAATATTTACAATCGAATTTATATTATGTATAACCCCATATTAAAAATGATTGACTTATTAAACTTTGATTTTAACTATTTTAACCCTTCTTTAAATAAATTAATAATAAATGTCCTAATCTAATCCAAGTGGGCCTAAATGGTCATATTTTATTCCTAAGTTTGTTTTTGGTCGAATTAAACTTGTCCAATAAAATTAGGACATGTGTTAGGGTAATAGTAATATCATATTTACCCTTAGTTACCCTATTTACTATTAACCGCGGTAAAAAAAGTAAAAAGTTATTATTCACCAAAAAATTATTTTCATCTCATTGAACCACATTTTAGTCCTTGATATTAACCGTGTCTCTTGGATTTTTGAAATTCCATTCACAGAAGCGGTAAAATTAAGTTTTATGAAAAATTCAGTTTTTTTAACTACCACTTAGTAGTTTCACTATTCATCAAAAATTGATGTTTTTCAGAACAATGCCAAAATTTCATCGTAAGCTATATTTCATATTCCGAATTCAAAAATGAAGTCTATTTTACCAAATTCATAACATAAAAGTTTCATTAATTAATTTTATAATTAAATCCCGCTGTTAAAACAAATAGCGTGTTTTTAAGAAACAATATCTATCAAAAGATTGACACTTGATTATGTCTGGTTTAAATGTGAAATTACAACCAATGAACAACATTGTATTAAATTGTAAAAATATATTCTAAATACACTTTAAAACCACTCAAATTAATGATTTATCACTATTAATTATTTCGATTAAAAAAGTTTTTTTTTAATTATAATTTAGTAATTTTCACTATTCATCAGAATATGAAAGTTATCCGAAAAGTACCAAAATTTCACCATAGGCTAAATTCGATACTCCGAATCCAAGAATGAAGTTCATTTTGAAAAATAAGATTTACAGAATTTTAAAAAGTGGTTATTACTATTCATAACGGCTAGTTTTAATAATATTTTAATAGCACATCGTTGTTTAGTGAAACTCGGTATTGCGTTTTACACACGCTATCGAGAAAGGTCGCGATTGCGTGTAATGCAAGGCAAGACAAGGATGCGTGTTGTGCAAGATCCTTTTGGTGTAGCTTACAACACAAGACATTAATAAAATTAAAAAGAATATTTTTTTTTATAAAATCTTGGGCTGTTACATTCTACCCCCCTTAAAATGAATTTCGCCCTCGAAATTCGTCGGGGTTATAAATGGTTTACTATTAGAAAGTTTCTTTAATAGAAACCCACATCGCAAAAAGGAATATCAAAACCAATCTTTAAAAACAAAAGTATGAAACGTAATGGTTACCCAAATAAACTAATCATTGGGTTTCCACATAGGTGAAAATATGGATATGGAAGAGAAATCTAACCATCATGTTCTGATGGAGAGTGGTAAAGAACATGGCTATGGAAAAGCCAGTAATCACAAATCCATAGATTTGTGATGATATAAGGTACCATCTGATTCATCAGGTATAAGATCACTAGGACAACATTTTTGGTTTTCAAGATCATTTCCCCTAAAGTTGAAAATTTGAATTAGCATAAATACTTACTTTATTTTGGTACAATCTCACTGTTGTTTGTGCCTTGAACAATTTCCACTTCATCTCTTAAATAAATGAAGTTGAATTTGTTATTCGTGAAGTGTTAGCAGATCATGTGATAGAATGACGGGTCATTCCATCTGTCTCAAACAAAAGGTTAGCAAAAATTATATGCATAAATCGATCTATAGTGAGATTAATCATATATGGTTCCTAAAATGGACTTATACTTCATATATCATACTGCTTAATATAATAAAACTAGTTTCTACTAAACAGGGACTTCCTGTAGGCCAGTGGTAGGCGATAAAGGCCAGTCGCACTTCGGTTGTGTGTTCGATTCCTACAGCCTTGTCCGAAGCGATGGGTTGTCGCCCGTCCTGCAGGTTGTCCCTTTTTCTAAAACTACGTTACTATAACATCCCATCAATAATATCGAAAATCTTCTATCCTTAAACAATACTAACTTATGTCCAACATAATCCAGTCTAATCTTTAGGCTTATACATAATACTGCAGTCCACTCTCATAATATAGTAAGATCGATTACCAGAGATTTAATACTGTCGTTGATCCCCACATATCATAAGATATGTCTTGTTGGTCACATTCCAAACATTCAAAGTCCTTAATCGTGTATTCTCTTGAATACCTTAGTGAAAACATGAGTGCAGTTAAAAGTTAACACTTTCCACATACCAAAATCCTCAAAATTCTATATACTCAAACCATGATATCACTTAGTCCTTATATCAATCATGAGCTCATGAATACTATCAAACATTTAATTTTCTTCTTATCCCTTCATTATGCGCATATCATCTACATTCCAAAAATATCTGAATAACCTTTCATGGATACTGGTAACATTAATCATACACTTTCAAAACACAAGGAAAGGCAACAGTGTAGCAATCCATAGATGTCTCTTTATTCCAAAATTACACATGATAAACATGTAATCATTCCACTACATTCTCAAACCATTGACCGAGCTTCAAAAATTCTTTCATCTCACATATCATTTGTAGTCTCTTCATCATCATCCACATAAATACTACCCATATGACCATACTGATTCTCTTCATGAGTCTTTCCCTTAGGTCATTTGTTTGCATAATGCCCATACATTCCACATTTAAAACACTTAACCATTTTTGATGTCGTAGCATTACCATTATCCTCATCCATGGTGTTAACCGACCCTTTTCCTTTGCACTTACTTGCTTTGTGTCCTTCTTTTCCACACCCAAAGCATCTTCCAGTTCCCTTGAAACATTCTCCTTGATGCCTCTTCCCACATGATTTACATAGGGGAAATTGAACTTTCTTTCCTCTATGATCATCATGGAACTCCATCTTTCTCTTATTAGTCGAGTTAGGAAACTTACCGAATTTTACTTTATTGATCATATTGTGAGATTGCTGATTTGGCATAATCACAATATCTTTATCTCTAGGCATTACACAATTTTGTTGCTCATAGTCACCAATTTGTCCATTGGATTCAATGTTAACCGAATTCCTTCTGGTTCCCTCCATTAACTAAAACACAAAAAAATTCCGTGAGAGGCGAAATCATGCTAGGGAAGACAACATAGTAAAGGGGGAGTACCCTCAATATCTAACATCTTAGGTTTAAATTCTAAGATCTTTAGCGCAATTCTACGACTATAACCTATACGTATACTTAACCTTAGAGACATCCCTAGACATACCTTAGAAATATCTCTAGGGATCTCACTAACGTTTTCGCATCCTAGTTTCCAAAGGTTGACTAAACCTTTCCTCTGATACCAACTGTAGAGACCCGTAGCCTGACGTACATGGACATTACATTACATTTGCGGAATACTTAGTACATAACAAAAACACACACTAAAGGATCGTAATAGTTTAGTGTCTTTGGAAACTCGGAACGTAATCTTCTAATCGTGGTGAAAGTTCTTCAATATCTCCCATAAAGGTCATTCTTTTTTTTTACCTAAAACCTTTCTTTATATCCTGGGGAAAAGAAAACATAAAAGGGTGAGCTCAAATGCTCAGTAAGGGTAAACAAAAGAAATATCAATCACATAATTTTCATAAGAACATAACTTTTTTGGAAATCTTAACCTGCAAAAGAGAGCATAATTTCATAACATGGGATAAATCATAGTAGTGAAATGAAATCATAACTTAAAACATTACTCATTGTGGCATACACACATAATCACAGAGAATCATTTCTTTTTAGTCAAGACTCATTGCCAAGACTATCTTAGTGGACAAAGTCCCTTTCTGAATCGAGTAATCCTCGTTTCAGTCCTGTTTCACTGAACCGGTATAACCTACCATTCCAGCCATGTCTATCTCATGAGATATAAAATCTTTACCCAATGCATTGGAGGGAGATATAGGTCCCACCCATCTCATAATGAAACCATTCTTATGTGTGCCACAAAATCATAAATCATACATCATTGCATAACCCATGTAATAAAAATGGGATTCTTAAACAACATGACATCATAAAACCATTCATATAAGATAAAGGAATTTATAAACATAATTCCATCACAACATAGTCAAATCAATGTAAAAATATGGATAGAAACAGAACCCTTTATTATCTTAGATGGAAAATAATTTTGATAAAACACTTGAAATGAATTCTTGAGGAAAATATCCTTTCTTCTTCAAAATCAATTTCTTTTCACAAAACATCATACAATTTTAAAAGAAAGAGATTTTATTAAAAATAGTCATGAAATATTTTGGAGGAAGGTTCATGAAAATAAGGCTTTATAAAAACCGTAAAAATCCGTTCGTGCCGTATAAGTTAAAAAAACATTCCTCTCGTACTTTTGTTGGAAAAGTCAAAAAGTACCTCGTATAAAAAAACGACAAAAGATTCCTCTCATATCTTTTACTAAAAACTCACCGAAGGGTAAAATTGGATTTAAACTATTGTAAGTGGATGGAAACAATATTACATATTGAGGGAACATGGATGTGGATGATAAAATACACCCCAGTAAGTACTTACGAATAAACAATCTCGGATAAAAATGAGATTGTGGTATTTTCCTTACCTTAGGTCCGACTTGCTTTGTATGTGTCTGAACCTCCTGTATAATGATTTAAATCATGTTATTGACTTATTACAGAATCATATTCATTGTTATGATATCATATATGGTTCACTTATTACATTATATTACCCGTTCTTTTGTAAATTCCATGTTAAAGAAGCGTTTTGGGTAAAATCGTTTCATTTATCGTAGGTGTTTTGACTTGTTGTTCTTGACATCATTATTACTTATATCATGATTTACTTACTTCCAGAATATAAAATATGATTTGTATATCATATATATTCAGTATATATATATAAATAATAGGTAGATAAATAAAATGAAAAACACCGTTCATGGAGACGGTAGTCCGTACGTACGCATGAACGCTGTTTTTCTTTCCTTATTGTCTTGAAATGGAAGTAAGTAGATGACATACATATGTATATATACATAAATCCAGTAGATTTATAATGTCATATATTTCATTATTATTTCTTATATATACATTATAATCATTCTTAAATGGTTAACATGGAGAATGAATCTCATCGCGTCGTGGAGACGGTATTCCGTACGTACGCACGAGCGATGATATCATTTCTATAAATATTGAATTGAATTGGAGTGGATTATACAATATATCAGAATCAATATGATGTTGTAATAACTATGTATAGTTATTCTTTACACCATTATACCCATCCATGTAAGGTGGCGGTGGAAAATAGATTACACCACGGCGTGGAGACGGTATTCCGTACGTACGCACGCGCGGTGATTTCTTTTTCCGTAGGATGGATAGATGGTGAAATAGGGTTGTTTCATACTTATAATAACATATCAGTATATGAGTGATACTGATGTTATTACTTCATAATGAAACAACCTAAGAAGAAGAAGTGGAAGAAGAAATAAAGATGAAAGAATTGGTAACGGTAATTACCTCTTCTTTGAAGTGCCTCTTTGAGACCTCCTCTTAGGGCACTAGAATTGGTCTTTGAGGAATACCAGAACCTCTAGGATGTTGTTAGGGAAGTGGAGAAGAGATTTTGGCAGGGGTTGGCCGAGCTTGAGTGCTCAAATTGGTGTGAGGAGGAGGGGGAGGAGGTGTCCTTTTATAAGGGAGGAGAGGGGCACCTTAGGAATTCTTAAAAATATTAATTTATAATAAATCTAACCCCACTTAAAAACCTCCAAAAATGACTCATATTCGAAGATTAGATGAGATAGGGTTGTAATCTCATCAAACAATTAAATTTAGACATGTTTGGATATTATTTTAAACCTTATCAATTAGATTTAACTCTAAGTTAAATAATTTAACTTTTACCGTGTCTTTTTGTTTTCTTTCACTATATGGTTAATAAACTTACTATAACATGCCAAACGAACCCCAAATTGTTTATTATTAATATATATATCCTTATCTAAGTCATTTGGCCGAACCTTAGATTTTTAGGAATAAAATAACAATTAATAATATAATATTTGATTTAAAAACTATTTTGTGTCAATTTTGACACTATTTGATATATGATTTTTGTGAAAGTCATAACAGAATTATATGTTCGAAACAAGTTTATTAAATCAACATTAATATATCATAGTAACCTAGAAAATTAGTGGAATTCAATAAAAATCTCAAATTACATTTATTTTGGTGTTTATAACATCAATTATGTCAATATTTCATTAATAAGATAATTACTGCATCATCGTTGTGTCATAAATAAATTAAATTATTTGATGTCTAAATATTACAAATAAAATACCATCATGTAGGAAATCGTTTTAGCTTTCTAATGAATATTTACAATCGAATTTATATTATGTATAACCCCATATGAAAAATGATTTACTTATTAAACCTTGATTTTAACTATTTTAACCCTTCTTTAAATAAATTAATAATAAATGTCCTAATCTAATCCAAGTGGGCCTAAATGGTCATATTTTATTCCAAAGTTTGTTTTTGGTCTAATTACACTTGTCCAATAGAATTAGGACATGTGTTAGGGTAATAGTAATATCATATTTACCCTTAGTTACCCTATTTACTATTAACCGCGGTAAAAAAAGTAAAAAGTTATTATTCACCAAAAAATTATTTTCATCTCATTGAACCACATTTTAGTCCTTGATATTAACCGTGTCTCTCGGATTTTTGAAATTCCATTCACAGAAGCGGTAAAATTAAGTTTTATGAAAAATTCAGTTTTTTTAACTACCACTTAGTAGTTTCACTATTCATCAAAAATTGATGTTTTTCAGAACAATGCCAAAATTTCATCCTAAGCTATATTTCATATTCCGAATTCAAAAATGAAGTCTATTTTACCAAATTCATAACATAAAAGTTTCATTAATTAATTTTATAATTAAATCCCGCTGTTAAAACAAATAGCGTGTTTTTAAGAAACAATATCTATCAAAAGATTGACACTTGATTATGTCTGGTTTAAATGTGAAATTACAACCAATGACCAACATTGTATTAAATTGTAAAAATATATTCTAAATACACTTTAAAACCACTCAAATTAATGATTTATCACTATTAATTATTTCGATTAAAAAAGTTTTTTTTAATTATAATTTAGTAATTTTCACTATTCATCAGAATATGAAAGTTATCCGAAAAGTACCAAAATTTCACCATAGGCTAAATTCGATACTCCGAATCCAAGAATGATGTTCATTTTGAAAAATAAGATTTACAGAATTTTAAAAAGTGGTTATTACTATTCATAACGGCTAGTTTTAATAATATTTTAATAGCACATCATTGTTTAGTGAAACTCGGTATTGCGTATTACACACGCTATCGAGAAAGGTCGCGATTGCGTGTAATGCAAGGCAAGACAAGGATGCGTGTTGTGCAAGATCCTTTTGGTGTAGCGTACAACACAAGACATTAATAAAATTAAAAAGAATATTTTTTTTATAAAATCTTGGGCTGTTACAATATATATCTAAATTTCAATCTAAATACAATTTAAATAAATGAATTAGTTGAATAAATATAATCTCAAATACCCCTAGTTTTGAAACACTTGTCTAACCAATCTCCAAAATCTAACCCATCCAATAAGCAATGACTCAGCAATAAGGCCCCATGGCCTTATACAAACATACATATATGTAATCAAATTGGGTTCTGAAGAGTGGCCCAAATTGGGTGTGATTAAAATAACTTTGTCGACAACACCTTGTCTAAAAACATTCTACAATTATGTTCACGAAATATAGAAGTAAACAGGTGTATTAATTAATAAATTAATAAATGACATAAATATTCTTTATTTTGAACCATGTCATAATATCTTTGATCAGATAGCAAAAATATTCCAACCATAACCATAATCCATTGTATAATCATAAAACGAGAAAGATCCCAATATATAACCATTACATCCAGGGGTAAAATCTCTATATATTATAATTTCTGATAAATTATGTCACAACCCGTCCTCAGGGCCCGTGTCGTGACTACCCCAAGCCCGCCTTTTATAGGCCAAGGGCTGGCGACTAACACCAAAGGTAAATTCCTGATAAAAAGGGATGATATTGCCTTTAAAACTATAACACACATAGTCTGAACGCAAGCATTAGATGAAACAAGTAGTAATATAGAAAATAATGGTTTGATGAAAGTAAGTGGTCCAGTATACAAATCCAACTAAACAACATGTACAAGTACAAGTCAAAAAGGGAAAAAAACTCCTGGATCTTCCACCAAAAATCCAACCTAAAGGATAGGAACAGATATCGAACAACTCTTCCCTGTGGTACATCCCATCTAGTCCAGCTCCAAGTAGCCTCTCGTCTATCTCCCTCTGCCTCGATCACTGCTGATCGTTATCTGCACATAACACAATAAGGTGCAGGTGAAGCCCGTGTTGGGGTGAGTATAAGAATACTATGTAAGGGACCCTGAGACCCTTGAAGGTCTCCCAAAATCCACTAAATATAAACCACAGTAGTAAGATACAATCATGAAGTATCAACCATCCATACTTATGTATATGCCTATATACCGAGGTTACCAATCACAATCCGTCTCCAACACTCGAGCCCAAGCTCAACCCATTCCACAAAGGAAGTAATTTTAATCATCTCAATGATAACAACTGATAGACTAGACTTAGATCACACAGGTATACAACTCATGTTGAGTGGTAGAGATGATTATATGTCTCCACTGAATCGTCACCTCTGTCAAACCCACATTGGATCTTGGAACAATATCAGCGATGTCGAACCCACAGAGGATCCCGGTACAGAAGTCACCGCTGTAGAACCCACCGAGGATCCTAACACAGAATTCATTGTCATTGAACCGAAAGAGTATCCTGGTATAATGTCATCTTTTTCGAACCCACGAAGGATCCTGGTATAGAAGTAGGTCCACGTAGGATCATATCATCTCAGTCGCAACGAGCCATAGGGTCCCTGCACATAGCACAATCGATTCTGAGATGCTTTGCTCCTCGCGCCAAGTGTCAATACATCAACTAACACTATGTCTCATGTTGATGTGTCTCGTAGTTCCGTCTCATCTTAAAGAACCCAACGTGACTGACGACACGTCAATCAGACTCCCGATCTGTGAGTTATTGGAATTTTTATTCCAGGGGCCCGGTTATTTTTTAGGTTCAAACCAACCTAACCTTACCCCAATGGTGTCCAAACCTCAAATAGGGTATTCCAAAAGTACTGCCTCATTCTGAGCTTTTTTTTCCGCAGATGGTTCGTCGATCAGACACTCGTAGCCCAAGATATGGATGAAAATGTGATTTTGGGTTAAACGGGTCTAGACAGGGTTCCGACCCGGTCCGTTGGTTTGACCCGATCTGCGGGTCCAACACAGCCTAAAGAGGCGGCCCAGCCTAGTGGTGGCCCGGAATGAGGTGGAGTGGCCCGAACCATAAGGGTGGCCCGGCCCGGTGGCGGCCCCACCCACATGGTCAGCCTGGCCTAACAGGCTGGCCCATGTGGCCTAGCTAGCAAGCCTGTGTGGCTTGGCCGGACGGTACGTGTGGCCGGGCCAGCCACTCCGTGGGGGGGGGGGGGGGGGTGGGGCGCCCCTGCTTCTGAATCGAAATGGCCGGCGCATGGGTTCAGCCAATTAACTACGGGACCCAAAGGGTCCGGAATGAGTGCACACCGGTTGATGGCTTAACCGGCCGCCCTCCTCTGACCGCCACGATCTAAGGTCGCAGCTCTTCTCTCTGATGCTACGCAATGGTGCAGCACCTAGCTCGTCCAACCATCATGGACCATGAGGTTGTGGCTCCTTCATTTGGTGTGCTGCTATGGCCCCACGCCCCTCCGGCACCACCACGACCCACCTAGCCGCGTCTAAATTTACTGCACGGTGAGATGGCACCGCGCCCCTTCGGCGGCCCTTGCACCGCCGGCTTCTTCTGTGGCCTACTCATTGCCAGTCACCATTGCCCGTCAACCGCGGTTCGCCCCTCCGACGTTGGTGTTGCACCACCACTGTCATCAACAAAAGAGATCAACATAGGGGGAGGGTCAGGCCATGTTTGTGCGGTCCAAGCCCTCCTTGTTATGACATTAGCAGATAGAAATTCACATTCACAAATTCAATGACGTAGAATATGTATAAAATAAAATCAAAAACCCCCACCACGAGTTTGGTGATCATTTAAGGAGTCATGGGAAGGCAGACGTCGTTCTGTTGTCGTCGAGAATTAGGAAGAAGTTGAGGATTGCGTCTTTGGCTTTCTTCAAGGAAGGAACTACCTCCTTTTTCCCAGTTCAAGAAGGAAGAAGGTGCAAGATGTCTATCATTCTTCTTTGGAGAGGAATGGCCCCTCCCTATCTCTCCCCTTTCTCTGTTCCACCCAAGAATAATTCCCTACAAAATGAAATAATATGTTTGCCTATTATTTTATTTTTGGCATGAATTTGAACGATTTTTTAATTTATTATGTTATCCAACTTAATTAAATGGGTGCAGTTGGACCAATTAATTGGGGAAGGAAGTTGAAGAGGTTCACCATTTAATTAGGGGATACAAGGGGTTAATGGAGTTTAAAACCTGTGTGGGCACCACATTAATAATATTCTCCAATGGGAGGTTATTCTAGGGTGGTCCCACCATCAAAATTTCCCATGGGAGGTTTGGGTGTGGTGGCCACCAACTCCAACCTCCCCTTGGAGGTTTCAACCACCAAAATAAAAATAATGTAAATAATTTATTTTTATTCAATTTATTTAAAAACCCCCAAAATCTAACTTCCATTCTCATTAGAATGCAACTACAGTGAAGGTCTCAGTATGCAATCACCAACGATGCGAGTTCAACAGTGCCCTCATATTCTTGTTCTGAGGACAGGTTCAAAAGATATAAAATATCACTTGTGCTTTTAATGAACGTACCCGAAAAAACACAAAAAATTGATTCCGAGCACACTGGGCCTCAAAATCAAGAACTGTAAAAAAATGTGGACTTCTAAAATTCCCATGAATTTAAGAAAAAAATTCCACAGACTTTATGGGACATTACATTCTCCCCACCTTAGGGCTTTGAGTACCTGTAAGCTACAACTCACACTAAGGAAACAAATTGGGGTACTGAGCATGCATCTGAGCTTCCTGGTCCCATGTGCTCTCTTGGAGATTCGCGTGCTGCCATGGAATGCGCACTAGAGGTATAAAACATCTGCATAGGACCCGCTCCTGTCGACCCTCAATCTCCACTGGAACCTCCATCAATGTCGCCCTGTAATCGATGTCCTGCTCCCCATGCTTGATGATGCGAGAAAGGTCATGCACGTTTCTCCTCAACTAAGATATGTGGGAGACGTCTTGCACTCGGTGCAACTGAGGTGTAAGAACCAAGTGGTATTCCACCCCACCTACTCTAATGAGGACCTGGAAAGGTCTGATGAATCGTGTAGATAACTTGCCTCCTCGGCCAAATCTCCATAGATCTCGTCGAGGTGAGACCTGTAGAAAGACGTGGTCACCATCCTCGCACTCCATTGGTCTCCATAACTTATCAGCATAAGACTTCTTCCTTCTCTATGCAATCTTCATCCACTCTTAGATGATCTACACCTTCTCTATGGTAGTGTGTACCATCTCTGGTCCCACTAGTGCTGACTCCCCTGAGTCTGTCCCGCACAGTTGCGATCTGCAAGGTCGACCATACAAGACCTCAAAAAGGAGCCATACCGACAGTGGAGTGATATATGTTGATGTAGGAAAACTCTACCAAATGGTAATTTATCCTCCCAGCTATGTAAAGTCGAGAAAAAATGCACGGACCATGTCCTTGAGGGTCTGAATGGTCCACTCAGTAAAACCATCTGTCTGAGGATAGAAGGCGATGCTCAAGCGAAGTTATGTCCCAAATGCTTCTTGAAACCCATTCTATAGTCGAGAAGTAAACTGTGCATCACGGTCAGAGACAATAGAAGAAGTTACTCATTGTAAACAAAGAATCTCATGCACATATAGGCATCCTAATCTCTTTACTGAGCCCTGCTCTCTAATCGGTAGGAAGTGGGCCAACTTGGTGAGTCATTCAACGATCACACATATCAAATCATGACTCCTGGATGTACGACTCATCACGAAGTCCATGTTTATCCCATCCCACTTCCACTATAGGACCTCTATGTCCTGAACAAAGCCTACTGGTACCTGGTACTCTGCCTTCAACTGCTGACAATTGAGGCATCATGAGACAAACTCTGCTACAACCTTCTTCATACCTGGCCACCAGTGTTGTTATCGAATGTCCTGGTAAATCTTCCCAACTCATGGATGTACTGCTAGAGGGGAAGTGTGTAACACTCTCAACACGTACTCCTGAAGTGAAACAGGTACCATATTATGACCTCTGAAGAGGATATCGTGCTCCACACCTTCAGAAAACCCATCAGGTGCCTGAGCACGTCGCATCTCACAGTTAGCTTCCCCATGTTTTGCCTCCCTGACTCGCTGAAGAACTAGAGGAGTGACCATAAGAGACTGTAGAAATGGTGCCTCATCTCTATCCATAAAGGATATCTACAAGGCAGCCAGCTACTCTATCACCTCTCATTACTTTTGTATAGTAGATCTCCTACTGAGAGCATCTGCAACAATGTTCCCCTTCCCAGAAGTATAGACTCTCAAAGACAAAATCCTGGAGGAACTCATGCCAACGCCAATGTCCCAGGTTCTATTCCTTCTATAAGAAGACACACATGAGAATATTGAGATTATAGTAAACAATAAATAGTTTTCTCAATGAACTGTGGGTGAGACTAGCCAATTATAAATAACTCAAGGACACCCATCTTCACCTATGTCCTATAAGAACTACTAAGATTTCTCCTTTTCCAAATAATAAATTTGGTCTCATCCCCTAGATGATCCATGTCCTTTGCATAATATAGTCAATCATAACATGAACGGTACTATTTCATGCCCTTCATGACATCATAAGGCCTCAACGCTACTACCAAGAGATCCAACTGTTACACTCGTCTCCAAGGGTTGAGTCACACTGTCTCATTAGTGTGTGGTCACTAGGTCTCCTCTAGCAGGAATCTCGAATGTGAGGGTCAAGTCAACGGTTTTAACTAAAACCTCTCAGTATCAACCACAAAAACAGGCATGAAATAAAACTTCACAAGGACAAATGTCTTTTATTTTTGCATCTCAATGTACAAAGACACAAAGAAACCACAAACAATGACATCAACGATGTTAGAAGCATCTGGAACAAAGGCCTCTATGCTTGGAGCTAGTCCCGCTCATGTCTACCGCTCAATTGATTCTCAAGCTCATGCTGATTCCCCTATCTTGGTGGCTTCTCTAATGCCTGCTGATCAACTGTGCAGGGAGTCAGACAATCACACACTCTGTGACCCAGGCTTCTGTAGGAAAAACAGACCATTCTCTGTTCACGGCTCCCTTGGTCTCGGGTGCCCCACACCCCTGATGCAACATCTTGGGGTCGTCTAATAGTAGATATAACCCACTTGTGCCCCCATGTCATAAGCCTACTACCAGTTATAGAAGACTAGGCTACTGTAGAAATGCCATGCAACAAGTGCAGCTCCTCCTGAGCATGAAAAGATCGTTGAGTCACAGGTACAAAATCTACCCTGAAAAGACCCACAAAGTTGCCCAAGGTGATGGTCACATCTTCGTAAAACTAGAGAATCAGGCTCCACCACCTCCCAGATACTCCATGAAAGAGACTAACAACTAGGTGCACCATCAAGTCAGCGGGTGTCCCTAGTGTGTGGAAAACTCGTGCTACAAACTCCATCCAGCACCAAGCCATCTGAAAATTTGTCTCGCCTCGAAACCGTGGAGGCCCCTTTCAAAGGAACCCATGCCACATGCTCAATTGATGCTAAACAAATTTTTCTTGGGAAGATAGCAATAGTATCACAGTGGTTAGTGGTGTCGCTGGTGCCTCCGCAGTGATGGGGCCCTGCACCAAGGCCTCATCGCTCAGTGGGCTACCATCACGCTCTCCACTCGGAACTCGTGCTGACTGACTATGTTAAGACATCCTGAAGAGAAATAGGTGCTCCATGATCAAAAGTATACCTAGTGAGATGACATAAAGTAATCATGTAGAATACCTTTCAAAGGAAACACACACACAATCAATATTTTCATGCACTAAGTCATAATCAGAAGTCAGAGTGCTCTTGTATGGATACGTCGGTCGCCGCACCAACATCGGTTTCCTAAAATAATAACCACTCCCAAAACACTTAACACTATTTCCATTAAATGAATCAGAGTTCAAGTTATGCTATAGAACCGACTCCTCTGATACCAATTTTTCATGACCCGTCCTCAAGGCCCATGCCATGACTACACCAAGCCTGCCTTCCATAGGATAGGGGCTGGAGACTAGCACCAAAGGCGAATCCCCGATAAAAAGGGAAGGCAGTTCCTTTAAACTAGTAACACACATAGTCTAAACACAAGAAGTAGAATCAACAAGTACTAATATAAAAAATAACGATGTGCTGAAATTAAGTGGGACATTATTAAAACCCAATTGAAAAATGTACAAGTATAAGTCAAATAGGGAAAACAGCACTTGGATCGTCCACTACAATCCCTACCTAATGCTTAAGTAAAGATATCAAAGAACTCATCCCTGGGGTATGTCTCATCTAGTCTAGTTCCGAGGAGGCTCCTGTCCATCTCCCTCATCCTCGATCAATGCTGACCATCATCTGTACAGAACACAACAAGGTGTCGGTGAGGCCCATGCCGGGGTGAGTATAACAATACTCAGTTAGGGACCCCAAGACCCTTGAAGGTCTCCTAGAATCCACTAAGGTTAAACAATAGTAGTAAGATACAATCACAAAGTATCAACCATCCCTACATAGGTATATACCCATACATATACCTAAGTTACCAATCACAGTCCGGCTCCAACACTCAAGGCCAAGCCCAACCCATTCCACAGAGGAAGTAAAGTCAATCATCTCAATGATGACAACTGAAAGACAATACTCACATCACATTGGTATTCAACTCATGTAGAGGTGTAGAGATGATTAAATGTAGCCACTGAATCATCATTTATGTTGAACCCACGTAGGATCCGAGAACAATATCAGCGTTGTCGAACACATGGAGGATCCCAGTATAGAAGTCATCACTCTCGAACCCACGTAGGATCCTGGTACAGTATCGTTGTCGTCAAACCCACAGAGAATCTTGGTACAGTAGTAGGTCCATGTAGGATCCTATCATTTCAGTTGTAGCTAGCCATAGGGTCCCCGTACATAGCATGCTCGATTCCCGTAGGGTCCAATCCTCAAGCCCAGTTTCGATACATCAATTACCACTAAGCCTCAAGTTGATGTATCATGTAGTTCTGTATGTAGGGTACGCCAAATGTATCGCCTCGTTCAATGATTTCTATCACTGTAGACGGTTCATCGAACAGACACATGTAGCCCAAGATATGGACGAAAAAGTGATTTTAGGTTAAACGGGTCTGGACATGGGT
Organism: Viscum album; assembly: GCA_963277665.1. Classification (NCBI taxonomy): domain Eukaryota; kingdom Viridiplantae; phylum Streptophyta; class Magnoliopsida; order Santalales; family Viscaceae; genus Viscum; species Viscum album. Next base: position 473,577,116 of record OY728147.1, on the reverse strand, counting down.
ATGACCCGGTCCACGGGTCCGACCCAGTCTGCGGGTCTGACCCGGACCAATGAGGCGGCCCGGCCCGAGGGGGGCCGACCGGCCCGGTGGCAGCCCCACCTGAGTGGCGGCCCAGCCAGAGTGGGGTGGCCCGACTCGGTGGGGGCCCGACCAGCATGGGTGGCCCAGCTTGGTAGGTTGGCCACGCCATGGGGGGGGGGGGTGCTGCGCCCCCTGCTTCCGATCCAAAATGGCCGGCGCATGGCATCATCCAAGTAACCACGGGACACGAAGGGTCTCGCCTGAGAGCGTACCTATGGCCCGCTCAACCGGTCGCCCTTCCCTAACCACTGCGGCCTAAGGTCGTGGATCTTCTCTTCGGTGCGGCGCAACATTGTCACGCCCGGATCATCTGACAGTTGTGGCCCGCGAGGCCATGACTCCTTCTTCCAACGTGGTACGACAGCACCGCGCCCCTCCGATACCATCGCGGCCTGCCTAGACATGGATCAGTTCACTGCGCGGCATGACAGCACCATGCCCCTTCGACAGCCCAGTGGCCCTTGCGCCACCGGCTTCTTCCATGGTTGGCTCGTTGTCGGTCACCACATGTACCATTGCTGCCTGTCGGCTGCGTTCTATTCCTCTGGTGGTGGGTTTTCACCACTATCATCATCAAAAAAATGGATCAAAAAAGGTGGATGGTTGGGCCATGTTCATACAGTCCGGGCCCTCCTCGTTATGACATTAACAATTGGCAATTCACATTAACAAATTCGATGACATAGAACAGGTATAAAATCATCTCAAAATACTCCTACCTCATGTTCGGTGATCATTGATGGAGTCACGGGAAGAAGGAAGTTGTTCCATTGACGTTGAAAATTTGGAAGAAGTTGACAACGAGGTCATCAGCATTCTTCAAGTATGACGCTCCCTTCATTGTATCGATTGAAGAAGGAAGTAGGTGGAAGAAGTTTTTCGTTCTTTGTTGGAGATAAATGGCCCCTCCCTAGATCTTCCTTTTCTCTATTCACCCAAGAATAATGCCCAAAAAAATGAAATAATAGTTTTTCCTTTTATTTAATTATTGGCTTGAATTTGAAATGTTTTTAAATTAATTACGTTATTTAACTTAATTAAATGGGTGAATTTGGCCCAATTAATTGGGGAAGGATGGTGAATATGATCCCCTTTTAAGTGGGGTTTCCAAGGGGGTTAAGGGAGTTTAAAGCCAGTGTGGGCCCCACCTTAATAATAAAATTCCAATAGGGGTTATGCTTAGGTGGGACCCACCACCATAACCTCCCATGGATGGTTCGGGTGGGGTGGTCCCCACCTCCAACCTCCCCTTGGAGGTTTCAACCTCCAAAATCAAAATAATTTTAACACTTTATTTTTTTTCCAATTTAATTCAAAGCCCCCAAAATCTGACTTCCATTCTCATTAGAACGGAACTGTGGTGAACGTCTCACTAAAAAATCAACAACACTATAAGTTATAAGGTGCCCTCAGATTTCAGTTCCGAGCACCGGTTCAAAGGATATAACATCCTACTTGTACGTTTACTGAACGTACCCGAACAAAACATCAGAAATTGATTCTGGGCACACCAGGCCTTGGAATCAAGCTCTATCAAGAACTGCGGAATTATAAAATTCCCATGAATTTAAGAAAAAAAATCCCAGGAATTTACGGGTCTTTACATTCTCACCACCTCAGGGCTTTATGTCCCCTTAAGCTACAACTCACACTAAGGAAACAAATGGGGGTACTGAGCACACATCTGAGCTTCCCGCTCCCATGTGCTCCCCTGGAGATTTTCATGCTGTCAGTTAATGCACAATAGATGTATCGACCATCCATGTTGGACCCGCTCCTATCAATCCTCAATATCCACTAGAACCTCTGTGAAATTAACCATGTCATCGATGCCCAGCTCTCTATGCACGATGATGTGAGAAGGTTCATGCACGTACCTCCTCAGTTGAGATACATGGAAGATGATCTGCACCCAGTGCAACTGATGTGGATGATCCAAGTGGTAAGCCACCTCTCATACACTATTGAGGACCTAGAAAGGTTAGATGAATCATGGAGATAACTTGCCTCCTTGGCCAAATCTCCGTAGACCTCTTCATGGTGAGACCCATAGAAAGACATGGTCACCAACCTTGCACTTCAGTGGTCTCCATCTTCTATCGGCATAGGACTTTTGCCTGCTCTGTGCAGTCTTCATCCACTACAGGATGATCTGAACCATCTCTGTGGTAATGTGTATCGTCTCTGGTTCAACTAATGCTGACTCCCCTAGGTCTGTCCAGCACAGTGGTGATCTCCATTGTTGACCATAAAAGGCCTAAAAAGGTGCAATACCAATGGTGGAGTGATAGTTGTTGTTGTAGGAAAAGTCTTCCAATCAGTAAGTGATCCTCCCAACTGCATCCAAAGTCGGTGACACATGCACGGAGCATGTCCTCGAGGGTCTGAATGGTCCGCTTAGTCTAACCATCCATCAGAGGATGGAAGCCGGTGCTCAAATGAAGATGTGTCCTGAAAGCCTCCTGCAACCCCTTCCATAGCCGAGAATTAAACCGTGCATCACGGTCGGAGACAATAGATTAAAAGACTACATGTAAATGCACAATCTCTTGCACATAGATATGTCCCAAGCTCTATAATGAGCACTTCTCTCAAATAGGTAGGAAGTTGGCCTACTTGGTGAGTCGATCAACGATCACCCATTTTGGATCGTGAATCCTAGATGTACGAACCTTCAAGAAGTCCATGTGTATCCCATCCCACATCCACTCTGGGAACTCTAAGGGTAGAATAATGCCTGCTGGTACCTAGTTCTCCACCTTCATTTGCTGAAAAGTGAGAATTGTGAGACAATATATGCTACAACCTTCTTCAAAACATGCCATAGGTGCTGTTGTCGATGGTCCTAGTACATCATTTCCACTCCTCTTTGTACCTCTAGAGGGGAAGTGTGGAACTCTCTCAAAACATCCTCTGGAAGTGCATATGGTACTATAGTACATCCTATAAAGTGGATTATGTGCTCCCCACCTTCAAAAAATACATCAGGTGCCTGCCCTGTGGATTTCTGAGAACATCACGTCTCATATTCAACTTCTCCACGTTGTGCCTCCGAGACTCACTGACGAAGTAGAGGAGAGACTATAATAGAATTTAGAAAGGCTGCTCCATCCCTATCCACAAAGGATATCCGAAAGGTAGCCATCTGCTCTTTCACCTCTCCTAGAAGCAGTAAACTAGATATTTGGCTGAGAGCATCTGGAACAACGTTACTCTTCCTAGGAGTATAGACTATCTCAAAGGAATAGTCCTGGAGGAACTCAATCCAATGTCGATGTCACAGGTTCAGTTCCTTCTACAATAAGACACACCTAAGACTATTGAGATTAGAGTAATCTGTAAACTGTTCACTCAACAAACTATGGGTGAGAATATCCAATTGTAAATAACTTGAGTATAACCTTCATCACCTCAATCCTACAAGAACTGCTAAGATTTCTCATTTTCAGAAAACATAAAAATGGTCTCATCCCCTAGATAAACCACGTCCTTTTCCTAATACAGTCAATCGTAACATGAACTGTACTATTTCATGCCATGGACGATGTCGTAAGGCCGTAACGCTACTACCAATAGATCCAACCATTAATCTCACCTCCAAGGGTTGAGTCACACTGTCGGCATCTGTGTGGGGTCACTAGGTCTCCTCCAGTAGGAATCTATAATATGAGGGTCAAGTCAATGGTTTTAATTGGAACCTCTCAGTATCAACCACAAATAAAGGCACGAAAGAAAACATCACAAGGACATGATTCTTTTATTACTGTAGCTCAAAGTACAAAGTCCTAATATAACCACAAACAATGACATCAACGATGCTATGCCTAGAGCTAGTCCCGCCCCTGTCCACCGCTCAGCTGATGATCAACCTCATGTCGCTTCCTCTATCTTGGTGGCTCCTCAAACTCCTACTAATCAACAGTGCATGGAGTAGGATAGTCACACGCTCTGGGACCCAGTCTCCTGCAAGAATAATAGACCATTCTCCTTTCAAATATCCCTCATCCTCGGGTACCCTACACCCCCGATGCCACTTCTTGGGGTTGTCTAACAGTATATATAACCCACTTGTGCCCTCGTGTCATCTTCCTAGTGCCTGCTATAGATGTCTTGGCTACTGTAGAAATGCCCTGAGGCAAGTGCAGTAGCTCCTGAGCATGCACAGAGTGTAGAGTCACTGGTACAAACTCCACCCTGAAAAGACCCAAGAAGTTTCCACATGCGAGGGTCGCCTCGTCGTAAAACTAGAGCATCAGGCTCCACCAACTTTTAGCTCCTCCCTGGAAGAGTCTAACAGCTAGGTTCACCATCAAGTCAGTGGGTTTCCCAATAGTGTGGAAAACTCAAGCTATAAACTCCATCCAACACCCGGCTATCTGAAAATTTATCTCGCCTCGAAACCTCTGAGGCCTCTCTCATAGGAACCCATACAACACGCTCAAGTGGCGCTCACCCTCTTCTGCTGGGGCTGGTAGCAACGGTATCCCAGCAGGTAGTGGTACCACTGGTGCCTCCTCTATGATGGGGCCCTCAACAGAGGCCTCATCGCTCAATGGGCTACCATCACGCTCTCTATTCAGAACCTGTGCTGATTGGATATGTGATGTCATCCTGAAAAGAAACAGGTGATCACGATCAAAATTATACCTAGTGAGCTGACTCAAAGTAATCACGAAGAAAACATTTCAAAGGAAACACACACACAATCAGTGTTTTCGTGCACTCAGTCAGAAATCAGAAGTCAGAGTCCTTATGTATGGATACGTCGGCCGCCCCACCAACACCGGTTTCCGTAACCTGATAACCACACCCAAAACACATAACACATTTTCCATTAAAATAATCAGAGTGCAAGTTATGTCGTAGAACCGACTCCTCTGATATCAATTTTTCACGACCTGTCCTGAGGGCCTGTGTCGTGACTACCCCAAGCCCACCTTCCGTAGGACAAGAGCTGGAGAATAGCATGAAAGGAGAATACTTGATAAAAACGGAAGGCATTGGCTTTAAAACTATAACACACACAGCCTGAACACAGGGATTAGAAGAAACAAGTTCTAATATTTAAAATAAAGGTGGGATGAAATTAATTGGGCCAGTATACAAACCCAACTGAACAACAAGTACAGGTACAAGTCCAAAAGGGAAAATGGCCCTTGGATCGTCCACTAGAAATCCTTCCTGAAGGGTAGGTATAGATCACGAACAACTTTTCCCTGGGGTATTTCTCATCTAGTCTATCTCTGAGCAGCCTCTCATCCATCTCTCTCAACCTCAATCAATGTGGACCATCATTTGTACAGAATACAACAAGGTTCGGGAAAAGCCCGTGTAGGGATGAGTATAACAATACTCAGTAAGGGACCCCGAGACCCCTGAAGGTCTCCCAGAATCAACTAAGGATAGACCACAGTAGTAAGATACAATCACGAAGTATCAACCATTGCTACTTAAGTATATTCCCATACATATACCTAAGTTGCCAATCACAGTCCGGCTCCAACACATGAGCCCAATAACATCCCATTCTACGAAGGAAATAAAGTCAATCGTCTCAATGATAACAACTAAAATACAAGACTCATCTCACACAGATATACAACTCATGTTGATGGGTAGAGATGAATAGATATAGCCACTAAATCATCTCCTCTGTCAAACCCACATAAGATCCTGAAATAGTAATAGTGATATCGAACCCATGGAGGAACCCGATACAAAGGTCATTACTGTCAAACCCACAGAGGATGCCAGTGTAAAATTCATTGCTGTCAAACCCACGTAGAATATTGGTACAGTATCACCACTATCGATCCCATGTAGGATCCTGGTACAGTAGTAGGTTCACGTATGATCCGATCATCGAAGTCGTAGCTAGCCATAGGGTCCCCGCACACAACACGCTCGATTCTGGTAGGGTCCACTCCACGAGCCATGTGTCAATACATATACTACCATGAAGTCTCGAGTTGATGTATCAGGTTGTTCGGTCTCATCATAAAGAATTCAATGTGATTGACGGCACGTCAATCAGACGCCCGGTCTTTGAGTTATTGGCATTTCCTTTCCAGGGGACCAGTTGGTTTTTAGGTTCAAACCAACTCATCCATACACCAACTGTGTCCAAACGTAATATAGGGTATGTCAAAATTATTGTAGCGTTCTAAGCTTTCTGTCGTCACAGACGGTTCATCGATCGGACACCAGTAGCCCATAATACAGATGGAAATGTGATTTCTGGATAAATGGGTCTGGATAGGGGTCCAACCCAGTCTGCGTGTCCGTACATGTCTGTGGGTCTGACCGAGCCCAATAAGGCGGCTCGGCCCGATAGCGGCCTGACCCACAAGGGCGGCCAGTCCCAGTGGCGGCCCGACCCTCATGGGTCGCCCGGCCCGGCGGGCTGGCCTGCATGGCCAGGCCGGCAGGCCCAAGGAGCCTAGTGGGCAGGCCAGCGTGGCCTGGCCAGCTGGCCCGCATGGCCAGGCTGGGCATGCCTTGGGGGGGGGGGGGGTGCCATGCCCCTGCTTCTGATCCAAAATGGCCAATGCATGGCACCAACATGGTAAAAGCGTGACTCGAAGGGTACCGCCTCAGCGCGCACCGACTGCTAGCTCAGCTGACTGCCCTCCTTTGACTGCAGTGACCTAAGGCTGTGACTCTTCTCTCCGGCGCTGCGCGACGTGGCCGCGCCTAGCTCGTCCGACCACCGCGGCCTGCGAGGCTATGACTCCTTTTTGCAGTGCGGTGCGACAGCACCGCGCCCCTTCGGCAACTCCACAACCCACCTGCTCACGGATCGATTCACTACGTGGGGCGACGATGCCGCACCCCTTTGGTGGCCCAGCAGCCCTTGCGCCACCAACTTCTTCTGTGGTCGGCTCGTTTTTGGTTGCCACATCTACTACCGATGCCCATCGGTCGTGCTCTGCTCCACCAGCGGTGGTGTTTCACAGCCACCATTGTCAAGAAAATAGATCAATAAAGGGCGAGGGTTAGGCTGTGTTCGTGGGGTCTGAGACCACCACATTATGACGTTAATAATTGGAAATTCACATTCACAAATTCAATGATGTTGAATGGGTATAAAATCAACTAAAAATCCCCTTCCTCAATTTGGGTGATCATTGACAGAGTCGCAGGAAGGCGTTCGGCGTTCCATTGACATCAAAAAGTAGGAAGAAGTCGAGGACAGCGTTTTCGGCATTCTTCAAGGATGGATCTCAATCCTTTGTCCCGGTGGAATAAGTAAGAAGGTGGAAGATGTCTGTCATTCATTGTGGGAGAGAAATGGCCCCTCCATAGCTCTCTCATTTCTCTATTCCACCCAAGAATAATTCCTAACAAAGTAAAATATTAAATTTTCCAATTATATTATTGTTGGCCTGAATTAGAAATTTTTTTTAATTAATTAAGTTATCTCACGTAATTAAATGGGTGATGTTGGCCCAATTAATTAGGGAAGGTAGGTGAAGCGGCTCCACATTTAATTGGGGGTTCCAAGGGGGGTTAAAGGAGTTTAAAGCCCGTGTGGACACCACCTTAATAAAATCCTCCCAAGGGAGGTTATGCTCAGGTGGGACCCACCACCATAACCTCCCATGGGAGGTTTGGGTGTGGTGGCCCCCACCTCCAACCTCCCCTTGGAGGTTTCAACCACCAAAATAAAAATAAATTTAACACATTATTTTTATTCAATTTTTTAAAAAACACCCAAAATCTAACAATCAATCTCATTAAATCACAATTTCATTGAATGTCTCACTTAGAAGTCACCAACACTACGAGTTCAACAGTGCCCTCAAATTTCAGTTCCGAGCACCAGTTCAAAAGATATAAAATCATGCTCGTGGGTTCAATAAACGTACGCGAAATAAACATCAGAAATTAATTCTGGGAACACCGGGCCATTGAATCAAGTGCTTTCAAAAAATGCAGACTTGTAAAATTCCAATGTAATTAAGAAAAAAAATTGCACATAATTTTAGGGTCTTTACAAACCATGCCAATACCACTATATAATTATTTTGACAAGTATTGTTGGTCCAACCCATTATATATGAATTTAATCATGTATCACTAGGCCAAGGCCATTATATTATGATTTCTGCATGTATCACTGGGCCAAGACTACTTTATATGATTTTCAGCCTCCATGAAAAGCCAGATATTTCATTTCTACATTATCTTAGAAACTTTTAAAAACAATGGTATCACAATATTAAATCATAAGCCTCAATGATTAATTACAAAAATTCTCATTTATCTTTCAATTTCACATCCTTTAATATATCGTTTTATCAATAATTGTATCAGTATCTCATAATCTATTACCAAGGTGATTCTATATCGATAAGTCAAGTACAATTTCCAATAATAGTAAAAAAAACTTTAAGGAATTATCCAATTCATTATTGATCAATGGGTTTTCTCATCCCATGGGGTTCCATATGCTATGTATAATCGATATTTAATCCAAACAAATCCATGTAGTAATACCTCACATTATTTATCATGATTAATAATTCAATTAATCAATTCTCACATCATGGTGGGAAAATCACAATATTGAGTATATTAATTTTTGATCCATACTATTGGGTTAGGATTTACACCCCATACCGCTATTCAACGATTTAAAAAAGATTAAAACCAAAATCCCCAAAGGAATGAGGGAAAAAATATTGCAAGAAGAATCTATATCATACTCGATCATGATAAACATGATGCCACCATGGATTTCAATAGGAAACACCACTTCAAAAGAATAATTATTCATGGATAAAAACCATATAAAATTAACCAACTTGGGATTAAACACTCAACCACAAGTTCTAGAGGAGATAAATTATCTCTAGAAGTAATGGGAGTCACTCCGGCCCCAGGATGAGGGGATTCAACGATGGTGTAATTTGAAAAAAAGTGTAGGGATACCCATAAAAACTATTCTTATGGGATTTACAATGTGTATAATCTATTTAAATGATGTGTACTTTTTACTGTTAGGTTACACTAAAAAACATGTTGCATCATTCTATTTTTTAATCCTATATGAACATTACTCATCATGTAATGGCTTCACTCCAAGTATTCACTACACATTCTTTACCTGGTTCACGGCTTGTGCCAGAGAATAGGTATTGGGTTTGTAACATATACACAGCATGTGAATTCCCTATAGATATTTTCTAGCCAATGATATTGAAAAATATCATAAACCACATGTTAAATATTCTAAATTGAATTAGTTATCTTTTAATCCCATTTAACAAGTTCATATATATAAATTTTTATTTTAAAAAAATATATACCACTAATATTTTGGTATTTTGTCTTAATAAGGGATCTCCCTTTCTGAACAAAACTCAGCCACCATGATTTGAAAGAATTAAATCTCAACAAAGGAAATGTAATTCAAAAATCAATGAGGGACATACATAGAAAAATTGGGATCTTACATGATACCCACCACATAACTTCTTGCCCTTATATTCTTCAAGAATCACATTGGGGTATTGGAAAAAATACTAGACTATTTGATGTCTTATTGGACTCCATATCCCATGTCTGCCTTTATAAATTCATGTTCTTCCACTATCGTTAAACTAAATACATAATCCTACCCCATTGTTAATGTATTCTATATTCTTGAAACAGTATTTTATTCTCCTAAAAGGTGTAATCTACACAAATATCAACATCCTCTAATTATACTATATTAAAATTATTAGGATAATATCATTGATGTGAATAAACATAAAATAAATCACGCATTTCACTATAGCGATGGTGAAGGGATGATAAGAATGAATCCAGATCAATCATATAGAATTTATTAAACATCCTAAAAACGTATTTCAACTATTTTGTTCCCTTATACAGCATTATATTTACCAATTCTACACTGAAATGAAAACACAATGAGCAATATCAAACACCATATGTCATCTCTAAAGGTCATTATTTGATATCATCTGCCTCGTTGTGGTCTCAAACTATCACTTGATCAGTTAAAACAACTTATATTCCTCCCATTCTATACTAGGTATGTCAATAGATTATTCACCATCCTATAACAAATAATTCAGATAATTAAATGGAATATGACACAATGCCTTAAAATTTTTCATTTTGATCAATGCCTTGAAGATGATATTATATGAACACTCCATGAGTAAAATATGGTTATCATATAAACCACTAAAGTTTTAAACACGTCCTTGTGAAATATCTTCTAGAGCCTACATGGTCTACTTAGATTAAATATCATTTTAAGGATTATAGGTTGTTCTAAGAAGAAATCATTATCCTAGAGCCTTTTGAAAACCATTTCATAACTAAGACATGAAATTATGATCTCTGTTTGAAATGATACTCCATGGAAAATCATGAATTTGAAATATATCCTATAGGTAACATAAAACAATATCATCAATGGAGATGGTATCCAATAAATGAAGTAAGATTTATCTTTGTCATTCGATCAACAATAACACATATTTCATGATTCATACAGGTGTCTTATGTAATCTTGTGACAAAAGCCATACTGATATCATCCCATTTTCCAACCATGAATAAGAATTGTAAGAAAAATTATAGATACCCTCTAATTCTAGGAATTCACATTCTAATTGGTTTCATTCGTAACCATATGTAATTTCTATGGAGACCATGATAAATCTTCTTAAAACCCGGATACATTATCCATGTAGAAGCATGAACTCATTCATTAGGTCCTGATGAAAGACTTTTGATTATCATACCTAACTAAATAGAATAATATAAGTTCTTCTACCCAGATACCATCATTGTGGATTATCCCCCCCAAATACTATATCACATATAACTAATCCCTATATATAAAATAAATTCTCCCCCTGATCTGGTCTAAAGGGAAGGTTATAACTTATGTCGATGTTCCAGCTACTTGTCACTGAGACTCCTAGACTTCTAAATTCACGTTTCTAATGTTTACTATAATCTTTATCTTGTCTATATATAGTCACAATATCTCTATCTATATCAGAAAAATAAAAACGCGGAAATAAAATTTTCCTTTCTCTGGGTATAAGACAACTCAATGTCCAAAGACTATAGATACTCAACCAACCTCCTCTATCGAATGATCAAATCATTCTAATAAAATATATAACTAAGGCACTTATACTCCATGTATACCACAAATCTCTCACAAAAAATATATTATCTCTATCAAATATATGAAATTACCACTATAGATATCTGTAAATCATGAATAGGGTAATTCCTCTACTGTAGTCTTAGATATATACATCCATAAGAAACCAATCAATTCTCCTACATTATAATTTTCCTAATTCAAGAACTGAATACATCATAATACACTATATAGGCATTACCTGACACATGTAATTAAATATTAGTTATTGAGGTCATCATTATATTTATGCCCAAAAATGATCCATCCCACAAATTTATCCAATCAAAAAATAAAACTTTATATTTTCATCCAAATATCAGTGTTTCCATAAGGATGATGCTTAGAATAAATCCCCAATAATAACTTATTAAATTAAAAAAACTCTAAATCACAAAGACATTCTAGGCCCACACCCAAGATAACATATCTATAACATTCTATATATCTTCTAACACTCCTACCAATTTTATGATCTGGCCCAAGAAGTGAAAATTATAAATAAATAAAATACATTTGTTTTTCTTGTCATAATGTCAATGCTCCCTCAATGTACTCAAGACGATGTCATCTTGATTTTCCTGATTGTCTACTGATTGGGAGTAAAATACGAGTTCTTAAAAAAATCAAAAATAGGTCCATATATGTGTAAAATATCTATTTCATGAATTCCATAAATACCTCTACATTTTTCATTAACCAAACTGAATCCCTAAGAAATAATACAAGCCATATCTTCTCCTAAAAGAACTCTACTCTACATATGATGGTCTCACCTTCAATTGGTTGTATCTAGATATCAAATTCATCTTGGAAAAGATATTGGAACCACTCAAATAAATTTGGATGCAATATATAAGTTTATTAGGATATTTATTCTTGATGATCATCTATTTCAATATCTGATAATAAAAACATTTGTGGAAAGTCCCATCATCATATGAGGATAAAAGAACTATAGGACCCCTTGGGATGTAATAGGTCCTACGAAACCACTATATTCGAGATATTTAAAATAAAATTACATATATTTATAATCCTCAAGTGACACCGTATATGGTGGGATAGAAATAGGCTATTCTCCCAACACCAAATTGATCATGAACTCAATATCCCGATCGGGTGGTTAGCTAATGAAACCATCTAGAAAGAAATGTTGAATGTTTTCTATAACTAAATACAGGGTATCATATTTTATTATTACATCATGTAGAATATTTCATTATATTTGAGTCATGATAAAATATAATTTCAACTAAATTGGTCTAGTAGGACAAACAAAATGATCCCCCAAACACATGTGAGAATTATTACTTCTTTCTATATATTGAAATTTATCTATCCTATGATAAAATACCATATGAACAATGTATAGGACTAAGTAATCCATTAAGAGAATATAATATAAACCTATAATTTTCAACACATATGGTTTCTATATGATTAGATAAACACTAATATCTAGATAACACACCATTCAATGATTGACACTCTCTGACCTCACTCTCGATAGTGTGTCAATGTTCTAACCGCCACCCATATTTTCAAAATCCCAGTAAAAACTATTTAAAGAAAAATATTATAAAAGGACTATGATTCCCCATTATGAAACAAAACACAAGAAAGTGTAGATGATATAGGAATCATATCTTATGGTTGATGGTCATGCATCCACAATAGCTGGAGTATTCTGGTTAGAGTGAAGCTAACTAGACCCACTATCGTGGGCTCTAGTCTGAGTCCCCTTAGCTATTACCTTGTCCATGTGTGGCCACTCATGCACTAGAGTATCATGTCCTCTACCTTGACCTATACCTTCGGTGAAACTCCAGCTACCTCTTTACTGAGGAGTAGCCAAGAAGTTGTAATAATTTGGTACCTCTTCTAATACCCTTCCGCTAGTATAATACTAGAATTTCAAATTAATGTTTTTATAATAAACCATCTAATTAAAAATTAAGAACCTGAAGTGGGGTATGAATAGTGAATCTACATGTGGCCCAAATTCCTACACTAATAGCACTTTAAATGAACATGGTCCTACTTTTTTCCCATTTCCTGACATTTATGCATGTTGTTTCCTTGGAGACAACTATCATATGGGAATATCATGAAAATTTAAGAATAGCCAATAGCTTTCCCTATTGAAATTGCATTTACACTACTAAAGGACACTCTCAAATTCAATTCCATGGTGATTTCATAATTCACCATGTCTAAAAAGATACTGATATGCAAAATGTTCACCTGTGAACATTAATTACTAAATATTACCCAATGTTGAATTGGTCAGTGAAACATTCGGTGTAGTTCCTCAGTAACATTTCTTCCATAGTCTGATTCATTAACTCATGAACCTTATCATCAATTAGCAACTCTAGATAGAAGTGGATTTTGATCTTCTCCTAAATTTCCTTAAATGATAACTCCTCCTCCTACCCATTCTTCTCTAGAATGTCCCTCCAATGCTTATGAGGTCCAAAAATCTTATATATTAAATGATTCACCCTTTTGTCTTCAGGTGTCACTGGGATCTTAATGATCATTGGAACTGACTCAATATAGAAATGAGCTTCATGGGGGCCTGCATCCCTAGTTAACATAGGTGGTTACATTAGAAAAAACCCTCTTAGGAGCATAAACATTGAAAGAATTGTTTGAATAGTATCCCTTTCCATGAACCGCAAGACCCTTAGAAAGCTATCTTGATCCTGAAAATCCATCTTATCCAAAGGAGCCTCATGAAACACTAGTTAATCTGTGATTGGAGTGTACATATTTGACCTCTCTTGTCACTCAACTAGGATATGATGAGGATTTATTCTCTCTCTAATATAGATGAACTATTTAGAATGCATTCTATAACAATAAGAGTATCCTTTATATGTGAAAAAAACAGAGAACAACTACTCCTAGACTCACTAATCTTTATTGAATGGTTTCATAGAATTTCATAATATTTAAATTCATTTCATTATCATATATAATATATTTATCATAGAATAATTAGTATTGAAATATATATATGAAATCTAATAAATAGTTCCCAATAATGAAAAATTAAAGTCAATATATATCCCTGTGATCCTAAAATGATTCATGCCAACTCATATCTCTTGATTCTAATCCATGTGCGTAGATCCCAATAAAAATTAACATTACAAAACATGATAAACACTCATGGTGAATAAATATCAACTAATATACGAGAACATCATGAACATAAATCTATCCCCAGACACTCGAATCCCCCCCGCCACATGGGTCAGCTAATCCCATGCAGAATTAAATTAAAAAGTCACAACATATCCTAGTATCAATTCTAAAAATCTCAAATAAACATGAAATAAAAAATAAAATCTTATTACATTAATATGACTTTGTGACTTCTCACATTCTAGAACACTCTCAGGTGTAAAAAAGTGTTGTTTATAAGTACTCATTTTTTTCATCCCTGAATTCCAAAAGCTACTGACTAGTTGTGAGGTATGATATGTAATGTGGGGACACAATAACCTCGAGTATAGAGTAAAATATAGTAGACATAAATAGGTATGAATAAATTTCATTGCAATGAAAACCAAATAAACAATGAAGAATAAAAATAGGATGTAAAAGAACCAGAAATAAATTAAATAATAGTAAACCATGTAATGAAATTCTATTATGTTCTAAATGTTAAAATAAAGACAATTCAAAAATAATAATCAGATAACACAATATCTTCTAAAAGCACCTAGTCCTGAACCCCAAGTTAGGCCCATCTCAACACTCTATCTATTTCAGTAAGAAACAAATCAACAACAAGGTTCATTTCCCTTTTCCAAAACTACATCCATTTAGTCTTGTCGGGTATCAAATTAATACTCAAATAGGGTTTGGGTAAAACTAAATATGTCATCACAATTACATCTAAATAAACTAGCCAAAAAATAATACCATGAAATAAAGAAAAGAAAATGGGAATTAATTAATCAAGTAATATATTACCTAAATCAACCTACTTTAGAACCATGCGATAATGTCTCTGAACATGTGGAAAAACCAGGAAAAACATAACCATAAACAATGTCATGATAGAAAAACCAAGAAAATCCCTCTGTATAATGATTTTAGGTGCTATGAAAGCCCAATATATAAGTATTTCAATAATAAAAATTTCAAATCCCACTATATAATAATTTCAGCATGTATCACTAAGAAAATACCTCTATATAATATATTTTTTTCATGTATCAATGGCCCAAGATATCTATATTAGAATTTCAGTATTTATAACAATCCCAACCACAGTATATAAGCATTTCGTCATGTAGGAAAGGGTCAGTCCAACTACTTCTGAGTGTAAACCTCTCAGAAATGCTCTATTTATAATAATGTCATCATTAAATCAAAAAATCAAAATATGAAGGATATTGTAATGTCACATCATAATCCACAATGGTAAATTATGAAAACTTCCATTTGATATATAATTACACTTTCATTTATATGTAAATTTATCAATAACCATATCAATAGCCCATAATATGATACCAATGTGATTATATACTGTAAAATCACCCTCAATCTCATGTCATGGAAAACAAAATTTAGACTGTTACCCTATTTATTATTAATCTAATGGTTCAATCACCCCATTCATTACATTAGCGGGGTAACCAAACCATTGAATTCAAATAGATCCATATAGTAATATGACACGTGATTTACCATCATTTATCCTTCCAGTAATCAAAATATATATCATGGTGGAGATATTGTTGTATTTCACTTGATAGAAAATTCAAGAGAATGTATTATTTGGATTTAGACCCCTACCATTCAATAATGTTTTAATAAAGATTCCAAAAAAATAACCAATAATAATAAAGGATCAAAATATAAGAAGGAAAAAATATCAAACTAGATAATGATCAACAAGATTTCCCTATAAAGATTAAGAGAAAACACAGCTTCAATGGAAGAAAGTGGAAATGAGTGGAAGATAAATTAAAAGGGAACCTACTATGGTTAAAACAGGAAACTATGACATTTAAAGGATAGTAAATTGCTTCAACCACACTAGGAGTCACCGAGGGATAAATATAAGGGGCTGAAAAATAGGCAAATGATAAAACTAGCTTACAAGTCTACATAAAACTATTTATCTTTTGAATTACATTTCCTATAATTAATTTACATGTCATATAATTATTTATAAACTATTATATCAAAACATTTATCAACTGACGTTATATTTATCCCTGGTGGAACATTACATTTCTTTTAATGGATTCTCAGAATATATTCACTTCATGTACTAAGACTAAATTATGGTTTGTGATTGGGAAAAATTACATGTCGAGTAGCATGTATAATGGGTGTAAATTCCAAGTAGAATGTTTAGATTATGCATTACATAAAAGAGACTAAACCACAGAAGAAATCAACCAAACTGTAGGAAGGAAATTGTAATCGCAGTTAAAATTTAACTAAAATGACTCCAATAATTCAAGAAAAAACACACATCCCTAAATATTAAGTCATTTTCCATAAACTTTTATCTCCATATTGGAAGAATAATAATCAACCATTATTTTATGATAATGTAAAACTCAACAAAAAACATTTAATTCCAAACTCCAAGTGGGGCATACCAAGAAAAATACCGGATCTTAGAAATAACATACTAATTATTTATATGGATTTACTATAATTTTTTTAATGATATTTTTAGGTAACATGTTTCTCCTCCATTGGTAAACCATGTTATAAATGAACAATGGTAATTCTAATGTTGAAATTCACAATCTGTTAATTGTATTATTCATTATATGGTGCTTCAAAATTATTGATGATTGCAGAATTGATGATTGAACCAAAATACTCATTTCAATTTGTAAAATATGTTATTAGTGGGTTCATTATATACCTCAAATTCATTGGATAATGATAAAAAATTTTATTGAGTATTGAAAATTGCTACGAGACAATAGATTTAACCATCTAACAGGTTACTCCAAGGTGATTATTGGAATAACAAGGTAGGTTATTCTATAAAAAAATAGCAATTTAATTTGTGATACAATGATGATTCCCAAACATTCCAAGATCATTTCTCTATTGTATCAGGGATTCTCAATAGTTTTGTTGATCACAATTTATTTCCCATGAATCATGATTGTTGACATAAATGAATCTTTCCTTTTCTAAAATAATTATATCATTACTAATAACACTTGATCTATGTTTTGAATGTGTATAAATTATATCTTGTTATTATTATATACATCAATTATGTTCACATACACTTATTCTCACCATATTCTAATGTTATGGTTATATATGATCAATGGTTGATATCTCCTTTCATTACCATTAAAAAAATTATATAAAAATTACTCTATTTTATTTTCTATGGGTTATAATGAATTTCTTTAAATGATATGAGAATATAATGATTTTATGTGTGACTAGTTTTATAGAGGTTTTTTAGGACTACTTTTGAAATAAAAAAAAATTCTCTAATGGGGAAATTGATTGTATGATGATGGTGGTAGTGTTATATTTTTTTAATAACTTATATTCTATTACTCTTAATGAAAAAGGCCCTTATAGTGTATGTTATCATATATTTACAATTTATGTTACATGTTTTGGATGGATAAAATTGGGTCAATTTTGTCAGTACCGTCACACCCTAATGTTAGCAATAATTTTTTTATTCTATTAATATTTTATTTTATCTGGGTTTGGATTGCTTTTTCGAGGTATGGAGTGAGCCAGGTTGAATATAGTATTTTTCTGATAGAAAACAATTATTCACATATCATGGTCTGGTGCACAAGATGGACACAGATGAATCCATGTGGCATTGGAAAATTACTGTGTGGCATGCCTGTTACGCAATTAAATAATTAATTATTTAAGACAAAATTTATGTTAATTCAAAGAAGAATAAGGAAAAATTTAAAATTTATTTTAGTCATTTTAATAATGATAATAATAATTATGAGATAATATTATTATTATTGTTACTTTCTATTAGTTCTTTTAGGTTCCAAATTTAATGAATAAAAAAATTAATAAAAACAGTGAAACCCTAATTGCACAACCCCCCCTAATCCCCCTCTCCATCCATGTAGCACACTCCATCACACCCTCATGGCTATGTTCCTATCCTACACTCCCATAAGCTCTAGTGAGCTCATCCTTTCCTCTCCTTCCCTGATTCTACCTCACACCACCGCTCTCTCTCCCTACATGAATTTCCTCACATGTGTGATCTAACAAGCAACACCCTGCCACCCCATGTTCATCACACACCCCCTCTTACATGTGACCTCAAGCGAGAAGCCTCACCGATATATCCCCCCCTTGCCGATATCACCCCCATGCCATTGACCTTTCCCTCCCATGATGGACTTCCCCCTTTGGTATGGGTTTTTGGTTTTTGTGTTCTTTTAGGGGGGTTTTATTTTTCATAAACCCTTGTTGTTGGGGTTTAATTTCATGAGTCAATCTCTCGATTTTTGTCCATTTCGGTAGGGTAAGGTTTCATTTAGCTTCTATATTATGCAGTTGAGGTGAAAATGAGACCTCATACTAGTTTCAGGTTCATTTTTTCTTTCCTCCATAGTTATGTGGTAGTTTCTTCCCATTCCCTTGCCCATATAATTTATAAAACTCTAATTTAATGATTTTTTTCCTTTCTTATACATGCTGAATATTTTTTTAACCTTCTGTTTAGTTTTTTGGTATGTTGTCAATGTTTTATGTCACATTTGATATGGAATTTTTGTGCAATTAATTTTAATGTTGTAATTTTGTGTAAAATTGGGTGTGTTTTGTGGTAAAACATATTGTACCTCTTGTTATTATTTTAAAAATTAATTCAAACATTTATAAAATTGTCTCTATAGTGAAAAATATTAAAATGAGTGTTTGTTAGGTGTATTTTATTTTAAAAATAGATTTTATGAGTATTATGCTTGGTCGATTTGTGGACACATTTTGTTGTATGCATATGTTATGTAATGTTAAAACATTGTTTAGAGATTTAAATTTCATTTTGGCATACAAATTGATGTTCATACTTTTTTGAGTGTTAAATTAAAATTTTTTTATTATAGATTCCTTGCCTCATGCACAATTAGTTTCTCATTTGGAATTTTGGAGTGAAATGGGATATTAAATTAATTTTTGTTATTTCCAATTGTATCATCAAAATGTGAAATAATTTTTTGGTTATTTATAGGGATTTCCAAGTGGTTTTAGTTTTTTTTAAAAGTGTGTATTGTGTTGTAGCATGTTTTGGTATTTCCATTAAAATTCTCATGAGTCTAGTGTGCAATCTGGGTGTATTAAAAATCTTTTATCTATGTTATGATGTGATAAATGGTTTTTCTACACCTCTTTTGGAAATTTGGAAATTGTACCTTTGATGAATGTGGGTTTTGTGAATAGTGTTTAATGGCCCTTTGGAATTTTTTGAAAATGATGAAAAAGTGTTTTATTGTGAAAATTTTTATTGAAGAACTCCCATTCATTGTTATGTTTTATTGGTGGGATATCCTTGTAAAAAATATTCTTGATTCATTACTAGTGGTACTCATCATGGAATCCTTGTGTTCTATTTATTATATGGCATGTGCGTCAATTCATGGGATGGTTCAGGGTGATGCATGTTGTTGTTTATTCATTATATATCTAGAAATGTGATTGGATGATTTGTTGGAATCAGTTGTCTCGTCCCCATAATACATGAGACATATGAACCTGGAATTTTGATTGAATATTCTAAGAATTAATATTGCACTAATAGTCAAAGTTTAGCCCAGAGGCCCATAGTAGGTGGATATATGATTGGGTTTTATTACTATGGCATTTCCCCTCGGTGTGTCCAAAGTTAGGATGGCCAAGAGTATTGATCATTTTGTTTACATAATATGTGGTATGATAGCAGGGATGGAGTATCATATAGTAGTGTCTTATGTATTATTCTCGATCTCTCATGTTCACCAACATCTGTTTCTTTAGTCATTTGTAGTGATGTTGAGATACTCGTATGGTTATTTCAGTTTCCCCATATAGTATTATTAATGAGATACCTTCTAGTGTAGTGGATGTATGGGAATGGGGTGTTTTTATTTTAATATGGTTCTTGTAAAATGTCTTTAATGGAATGGGTTTTATTATATTTTGTTCATATTGAAATATAGGCACCCTTCTCTACTTGAAAATGTTAATATATCACTAATGGAAGGACTTTGTTTTTTTGGAAATAAAAAGAGGAAATAGGTTGTACTTTTTCTTCGAGTAAAATATATACAAAACATAATGTTATAAATTTTAGTTCAAACAAGAAACTGATGTGTCTTTATTTTTAATGGTAGTGCATTGGTGAATAGAATATTGGTCTACCCTTATGAGTTTTAATAATCACAAATATAGCTCATTCCTATTTTTAGTCCTTGTATATGTTTTCTCTTAGGTTCTTTCACCTTGGGAATCATTTGATTATTGTTGTAGATAGTGACTTGTGGGGTAACACGGAGTTAGTGGTTGTCCCGTTCGGTTTTTATAGTTGTATATTTTGGATGTATTTTCTGTTTGCTATTAAAATGATATTTAGATTAGGATTATTTATATTTTTGAGGTACATGTGCTTCTCATTAATTTTTATTTTATGTTTTGATTATTTAGTGAAATTGTTCCCTTGTTTTACATTATTGATTCCTTGTAACTTTTTACCAACCCAGGAAGATCAGGAACTCCTCTCAGGCCTTACTGAAAATCGGCTCGGGTGATCGGTTCAGGGTTTTCATGGGATGGTTCATGAAAAACTATCATCAGAGCAGGTCGACTCTTAGAGGACATTTATTTTTTGAGATCCCTTTGTTATTGAGGGGATGTCATGGTAGATTGAGTATTATTTTCAGGAATCAAGGGGCAGGTTCTTGAAGAGCGTCTGTACCCTTGCTTGTTTCATTCCTGGGGTTTTCATGGTAAGTCAAGTTTATTAGATTTATGGTTCTTTATGGATGTTTTTGTGATTGGGATATGATAAGGGGAGTTAGGATAATAGTCCCTATTAGTTCACATGGTCTGGAAATCCATGTGAAGATGGGGAAATGGTCCTAGCAGTCTCCTCGTGTCAGTGGCACGTTTGACATGTGGCCGCCAACCATATAGTCTAGTCACCCACCGACACTAGTTCCCTTTTTGAGTTGTTTTGGATCTCCTTGATTTTCAGATTGTGTTTTAATTAAAAAAATTGGTATCTAATGGTTGGTATCTTTCTAGAATGTTTTTGTGCATTTAAAAAGTGTATTTTTGTTGTTAATATTGGTTATCTTTATTATATTTAAAATTGGTCTCTTATGCGATGTTTGATATTGAGTATTTTTTAATGTTGAGTGGAAATTCATTTGGTTCGTGACTTTTTCTTGTCCAGTTTTGTCCCCATAGAGATTTTATGTGTGATCTTAGTGTGGTTGATCAACCTTTGGATATTATGCTTGAGTCCTAGAAGTTGGATCCACCAATATTTAATTGTCAAGAAGACACTTTTAAATAAGTGGAGTGGATGCGAGGGATCAAAACGGACTTAAACCTCATTAAGTCTCCCAATTCATTAAAAGTATTTGTTTGCAACTCTCATTCTTGAAGGATCACCATTCGTTTGTATTTCTCTTTGAGAGAAAGGGTGTGTAATGGTATGGAGATGTGTTGTGTGAAGCAGGGTGATGGATCAGTGTTGCATTATTTCTATAGCTTTATGGACCTAGTCACTTATGATTCAGTATATTATGTAGATGAATCAGTGAAGGAACGTCATTTCGAGGTGGGAATTCATCCTGACCTCCAATCGATTTTGTCATAACGTAAACTTATTTATTTTTTCACTGTATTGGGGAAAGATTTCCATGTTGATTCTGTGATGGACGGAATTCCCCAGGGAGTACTCCCTACTTCAATCCCTAGAATAAGTGGGGTGATATATGTCAAATAGATAATAAATCAATTAAAATTTTATGGAGGAAGATATGGAATCAATAGGCCTTAGTATAATTCATCAACCTCTTCAGAGTGAGAGATCCTCATGTGATATCATTGTGGAAAACAAGTTCACAAAAAGTCATTGTGTACAAATGCTTTGTAGCCCATTCAGGCTTGTGGATGCTTTGTTCACTTGTAGTAATTTGGTCAGGGTGTCACTTGAATTCATCATGGAGTAAATTCTATGAATTGATGTGTTATTGGGATTTTATTAGAGTTTCTTGTGTATGTTTCCATCCAATGATAGAGATCTCTTTTTTGGGTGGTTGGTATGAGGGTGTTTTGGATTTAAAATGTATGGGAATTTTATAGGCCTTATGAAGAAATTTGGTTTTCAAGGAAATTGTGGTTCTCAATTCCAAATTATGTAATTTATTTGTCTAATCAAGAAATGTATATTTATTATTGGGATTATCAAATCTTGAATGTGAGGCAGAAGATAATTCATCCATCAAAGCTCAAGCCAAAATGCCTCAGAGTGAAGCTGGCTCATAGTTAGGAACAATAGGGGATTAAATACATTGGGTACGGTTGTGAACCTATAAATTTAGAAATACATATCTAGTGTTTCTATTATGGTTTCTCCATTTTTGTGAATGTCTTCTTGTCGTAAAGAATATGGTGTACTTACCTGACACAAACTTTATGTGGTTATTATTTCTTAGATGTGAGTTTCTAGTCAATGTCCTCGTGTGGGCCACCCATGTCAGTAAGTTGTAGTTTCGGTTCCTATTTTTTATGATGGTCAAGCATTGAACATTTTTGGGGTGTGGTTTATTGGTTAATTCATTGGAATCCATCCATATCAGCCTGTGTGGTAAGAGTGTGGCCCATGTGAGAGAGGCCTGAATCTGATTTGTGTTGTAGTTCATTTTGGCCATTTTCAGGAAATTCATAATGGTGGGAAGACCCACTATAGATCTCATTGAATTTAATATTAAGGCATTGTTAGACACTAGTTGAATTCTATAGGTGGGGAGTCTATTTGGTCCTCCCCAGTATTGGTGATCTGCTTCCGGAATTGGGGTGATGTTTCGTTGGTGGTCGGGGGAGATGTCCTCAAATTGATAGGTTGGATCTTGTAGATGTAGAATCCTT
The DNA here is from genome assembly GCA_963277665.1 of Viscum album. Taxonomy (NCBI): domain Eukaryota; kingdom Viridiplantae; phylum Streptophyta; class Magnoliopsida; order Santalales; family Viscaceae; genus Viscum; species Viscum album. The sequence goes on along the minus strand of OY728147.1, from coordinate 473,553,716 downwards.
CAGTGATGATTAATCAGCTATAAATTAGTGTGGAGTTCTAGGGGAGGAAACTGTTATGGTGGGGAGAATTTCCACACCCTGACATTAGACATCATTATTCATTTTAATATTTTATTTGGGTTTTTAATGCATTGTTAGTGTATGGTTAGGGCCCTATTTAATGTTTAGTTCTTGTTGATAAATAAGATATATTAGCATCTCAATGTTTGTCACATGGGAAGGGCACTAATAAAGCCACATGGCTTCACCGGCATACTATGTGGCCTTCACAATATGCATTTAACTAATTAATTTTCAAAGTGAAAAAATTAAGATAATGCAAGATAAAATGGGAAAAAATAAAATAAAATATATTTGATTAAATTTAATAATAATAATAATAATAAGGTTATATTTATTATTAGTTATTTTATGATTTTAATTGAATGAAGGAAACAAAAATAAAATTAAAAATTGTTGAAACCATAATGGCTTATCCCCCCTCTCCTACATCGCGACACCCTTCATCGCACCCCCTGTCTGGGTTCGTCTCATTCTCACCAAAAATCTTAATGAACTCAGCCTCGCCTCTCCATCACTAATTCCTCATCACAACACATCTCTCTCCCTATTTTAATGACATTTCCAGTGTGAGATAACCCGCGACCCCTGGCTCCCCCTACTCAGCGCACACTCCCTCTGACCCGCAACCTTTGGCAAGCAGCCTCACTGTTGTCGCCCCCCCCCCTCACTTATATCTCCCCCTTTTGGTGTCCTAAGCCTTCGGTGATGTCCTTATCCCTTCATTAAGGATATTTTGTTTTATTGTTCTATGAGGGGGGGGGGGTTAGTTTTTCATGAACCATTGTTGTTGTGGTCTATTGTCTTTTGTTAATCCCTCAATTTGGGATCATTCTGGTAGTGTTTGATTAAATTTATCTACTAGAGTGTGTGGTTGATGTGAAAATGATATCTCACACTGCATTCAAGTTTTCCTCATCTTTTTGAAAAGTTTCTAAAGTAGGTTATCCCCACACACATTCCCTTTCAATTTTATAAACTCTAATTTCATTCTTCATTCACTTCATATACTTAAAAATATTTTTTAGCAACATTATAATTAGTTGTTTGGTTTCTGTTTAATGTTGTAAGTCATGTTTGATATGGTATTCTTATGAAATTAATTTTAATGTATTATTTTTCTGTAATTTTGGGATTTTTTTGGTGTAGAACATATTTTTCCTCTTGTTGATGTTTTACAAAATGATTCAATCATTTATTAAATTGTTTGGGAAGTGAGAAATATGAATATCAGTGTTTCTGGGGTGTGTTTTTTAAACTATATTTTTATGAGTTGTGCACTTTTTCGAGTTGTTAAAACTGGGTGTTGTTTTCCCTTGATCAGTAATGTTTAAAAATAGTTCAGAAATATAATTAACATTTCAGCATGAAAATTGTTGTTCATACATTTTTGAGTGTTAAAATAAAATTTTTATTAAACATTGCATGCCACTTGGACGGTTAGTTTCGTTTATGGATATTATAAGTTAAATGTGATATTAAATGAATTTTTGGGGTTTAAAAACGTATCATCGATGTGAAAACAATGTTTTGTTTCCATTATATGGTTTTCAAAGTGTTTGGGCTTTTAAAAAAATGCTTCTATTGAGTTTTATCATGTTTTGGAATTTTTATTAAACTAATTGTGTCTTCAGTGTGTAATTTCAGTATATGAAAAAGCATTTATCTATTTTATTATGTGATAAATGATGTGTTTAGACCTCTTTTATAAATGTAAAAAATTTAACATTTGGTAAAAGTGGGATTTGTGAATTGTTTTTAAGGTAGGTTTGGCACATTGTGAGAATGATGAAAAATTATTATTACGGAAACCTCTATGGACTAACTCTCAAGGCTTGTTTTGTTTTTTGGTGGTTATATCATCTCTATAGAATCATCCAAATCCGTTAATGGAAGACCTCATCATGGACTCCGATGTTATATTTATTATATTTCATTTCAGTCAGTTTTTGGGATGTCTCTGTGTGATTCATGTTGTTGTTTATTCATTATATATCTATACCAGTGATTGGATACTCGAATGACATTGGTAAGCTCACCCCCATTATACATGAGTCATCAGAACATGTTATATTGATAGAATATTCTAAGAAGGATTTTTGCGCTAGTAGTCGACATGCAGACCAGTGGCCCATTTTTGGTGGATATATGAATGTGTTTATTTCTATGGGATTTTCCCTCAATCTGGTCAGAGTTAGGGTGGCCAATCATATTGAGAATTTGGATTATATCATTTTTGGCATGATACCTAGGATGAAGTCTCTTGTATTAGTGTCTTTTGGAATATTCCTGATCTCCTAGGTTCACCTATATCTTTTTCTTTTGTAATTTCTTGTGATGTTGAGATACTGGTATGGTTATTACTATTTCCCTTATAGTTAGATTATTGTGGTACCTCCTTGTATAGTGGTTATATGGGAATATGGTTTGTTGATTTTATTAGGGTTTTTGGAAATAAAAATCAAGTCATGTGTTTTATTATCATTTGTTCATTTTGAAATATAGACACCCCCATCACCTTGAAAATGATAATATCTTACTAATGGTATTAATTTGGTTTTTTTAAATAAAAAGGAAAAGAGGGATATATTTTATTTTATTTAAAACTTATAGAAAAAACATACCTTTATAAATTTTAGTTAAAACATAAAATTATTGTTTTTTAATTTTAATGATAGTGCATTGGGGAATAAAAAATAGGGACATCCTACTGTGTTTTATTATTTGCATATATAGTTCCATTAAACTTTTAGTCCCTGTCCTGGTTCCATCTTGGGCATGTTCACCTTGGGAAAGTATTGATCATTGAGTTTTATAGTGACCCATGGGTAACACAGAGGGAGTGGTTTTCCCGATTTGTTAGTTTAGTTATGTATTTTATATGTACATTTAGTTTCCTATTGAAATGATATTCAGTTCAGTTTTATTTATATTTTCGATCTACATGAACTTCATGCTACTATATATTTTCAAATTTGTTATTGAGCGCATTTGTTACCTTTTTGTACTCAATTTATTACTTAGTGCTGGTCGCCAGCCTAAGAGGATCGAGAATGCCTTGAGGTTCTTTCTATGAATCATCTCAGGTGACCGGTTTATGTAAACCCAAGTCGGTTCATGACAAGTATAATTGTTGTAATTGTGAATATTATGTTTCTTGCATCAGATCCAGATGTGATTATTTTGGGTTATTATATTTGTATTATAGTAGGATTTAAATAACAATGGAGATTATGATTTTGTTTGTGCGAGTTTACCTTGTGAGCTATGAATACCATCATGGGTTTAAAGGTTTATGTTTCATCAAAGTATTAATGAAATATGTACCCCTTTGAGATTTTATGTTATGCGATTTTAATGTGATTAATGATTTTTTGGTAGATATTTAATTATGTTATGGTACAACTACCCAATGGTTGTATCATGTGATTTAATATGAACAAATATTTTGGAAGAATGTAATTACATTTTTGGTGATGTATGATAATGTGAATGATATATCCAATTAGATTAAAACATTCGTTAATGATAACGTAAATGAGGTAATCTGGGATGTAGAGTTTTTTTATTATTAAATGATTTAAGGTGAACCAATATTGTTATTGGTGATATTTTAGAGGTAAATTTATTATTCCTTCATATAAAAATTAATATATATGGATGTTATCTTAATGTTTTCAAACAATATTAATTTTTTAATATATAATGACAGAAATAATATAGTTTTATACATTTTAAATTATATGATCAATTAGAAAATTATTTTCATGATTCACAAAATAAAAATTAATCTTTAAAAATTATCATTTGAAGATAGATATGTGATTTTGATAGAAATTGATTAATTGGTGAAATTATACTAATCATGTAAGTACATTTTCTATTGTTCATAGTCAATATGGGAAATTATTTCCTCAACTCTAGAAAAATGTTCTTCAAAAAAATTATTATCCAATTACATTTATTTCTACTAAATGGATTATCTTTTTCACATTTTATTATTTTTTGGTTTTGTGGTTATTTACTTCCCATGGACATTCACCTTCTACTGATCCACCATATCATTCACTCTACATTATTATTTGTATATTAATTATTTCACCATTACTATAATTTTACTTCGCACTACTATTAAACAATTTTGAAACCAAGATATTTTTTATCCATATAACCATATTATTCACTTTTATCTCTATTGAATATTATTTTTTATTAACCATTATCTTAATGAGGGTTTTCAATATTGGAATATTTAAATATGAAAAAGTTTTCCCTTTCATGGAGATATGATTTATCTTACAATCCTTGGAATGGATTCTAAATATATTTTGAAACGTTGATTATTTTACTCAGGTGAAACATTTGTGAACATAATTTAGTAAATAGGTTATAATTTAACACCCAAATATTTTAAAATAATAACACAATATTAGATTAGATATATAAAATTCAATGTAGAGAAATAATAAACCGTAAAATATTATAATTTAAATATGATTTTTAAAACATGTCTACTGTATTTGAAGGTACAAATAGAAGTAAAAAATTTATTAAAATTATAGAAATGTCTTAAATTAAAATATTATTGATAATATCTTAGTAAATAAGCTATCTAATTTTATTAATTTAATTTTAAGCAACAAGAATTCTGTTTCAATATAAATAATATTTATTTATTGTTATGATAAAAGTTTATAATATGTTTATTTAATTTATAGAAATATTATTTGAAAAATAGGATGCTATTTTGGAAGACATTATATAAAAATTACATTAGGGTGAATTTTTTATATTTTTTTGAAAATATTAATTTTTAATTGAAAATGTAAAATTATAGATTTTAATCAAAAAATCATTACATCTGATTACTAATTCTCATTATGATTTGATTTCTATCTTCATGTAACATAATTAATATTTAAATATATCTTATCAAATTAATATTTTTACGTATAATTTTACCTTATTTTTGTATAAGTTCATTTTAAGGAATATAAATCTTATTAGTGAAAACAAATGTTCAATTTTTAAAATTTATTTATAACCCTTAAATTATTTTATTTATTATAAAGTTTTATATTATTTTGAAAAAATATGTTCCAATTATTCAGTATATGCCTTTTATTTTCAATAATTACGAATTTTAATTGTTTGGGATGTTTGAAACCTCAGTAAATGTATAACGGTTATAACAATATTCAATATACGGAAAAGGCCTAAAAATATCCCTAAAAAGTTTCTTCATTTTATTCTATATGTTTATTTTTAACATCACCATCGCATATCAAAAATTTAGGAAATTTATTTCTACTTAAATATGTTTATTACATTTGTAATATTTTTAATAAACATAAGATAAAATTTTCTATCTTATGATTTTAGTATCCTAATTATTTTGTGACATATATAAAAACAAATTCCTTTTTTTAATGTGGTCATTTTGAAGACGATAAATTTTTTATCATGTTAAAATTATTATTTATTTCTTGATGATAAAATTACCACTAATTCTTAGGAAACACCGACATAGTGCTTACACGATATGTCAAAAAATCATATAAATAATTTTTTAAACTCTAAAATCATTTTTTTAGGTTTATAGAGACCAGATATTTTTATAGACAACTATATCATATTAGGTATGTTTTAAAATCATATATTTGAAGAAAATTATTTTTATTGGGGCGGTAATGTCAAATTAAACGAATTTTTCCATGAATGATATTAATGATATTTTATAATTAAAAATATTAAATCAAATAATTTAAAAATCATAAAAATATTATATTTTTCCATTATAATAGGAAGATGTTGTAAAAATACAAAAATAGTGCATTTATAGTTCAATTATTATTTTAAATTAACTTTAATGAACAATAAATATTAAAAATAACATTAGAATCATAGTAATTGTCAAATGGGTTAACTGAGTTTTAAATATAGATAATGGAAAAAATTTCAACTAAACGTGTCCCAATTTTATTGTAGATGAGGATTTAGAATCATAATAATAATAAATGTAAAATTTCACTATTTTTCGCCAATTTTATGAAAAAAATAAATAAATATTAATTTATCTATTTAAGCTAATACATGAGTGCCCCTCCCATCACTTATAATTCCCCACATATCCCCCTGAATCTATCCTATTGAGAATTATATCTCATCTAAAAACTATAAATTAACTCCAAAAAATTAATTACCTTGACCTAGACGAGATTTTATCACCAATATACCACCCTATAATGATTTTTGGGTAACCCAAAATTGGTTTTACGAATAATTTGTATAACTCTTAACTGTGAGTTTTTATGTTACCAATTCTTCAACCTGAAATAATTCCACTAAAAAAATATGTTATAGAAAAATAATTTTATATTATATTCTTATATGTTATTATGAAAATGGTACAACCTTTTCTAATTTCTATATATTCCATATGGTGAATCAAAACATCATTCATGCATATGTGTGGACATACACCTCCACAAAATGATGTTTAGTTTTTTTCATCATCGACTCTCACATGTACTTATAATGATGGATTTAATATATATTTATAATATTCATGAAATAGTTCTAATTATTTAAATATAATATGTCATATATTTTCCTACCTTTCCTTCAATTTAAAAATTATAATGTCGTTCATGATTAAGTGTGGATTACCACATCCATAGAGAAATGTGGTACATTTTTTATCCCCACCTCACATGGTTTCAATATATAAGATTCATTAATACCATAATATAATATTTATAATAAAATATAAATAATAAATTTATGTTACAATAATTCTAACCTTATTTAAGTAATGTTTATTCAAAAATAAAATTGTTACTCATTCAAACCTATAACCCACCATATCAATGATTGTGATGTAATTCATCTTTCATGACCATCAATCAGGGTATGTTTTAATTGTAATTAATGTATAAAATTGATATCTACACCATTATAAATATTAATTTTATATTGGAATAATTCCTCCTATGACCATAATCAACACAACAAATCTATTTTTAAATTATGAATCGAACATCCTCAACCCACCTAATGTGGATTTAACTGACTAAGTACCTAAATATGTCAATGAAATAATTTCTTTAATTATATACTAAAAATATAGTAAATTGTTAACAAAAAACTAAATAATATATATATGTTCATTATATAATATTGAAATAGAATACAAGGAATGTATGGACTCAAGGTAATAGATTTCTTATTATTATCACATCATTTGAAAATGTTTTAATTTCATATAAGTAATTTATTATATAGGTTTTGTATACTATAACTATATTTGTCATATCACGAATCATTTATAATTTATAATATTTTATTTTAAAAATAAATTTATTTCAAAATTATTTTTATTTGAATGTTGCTAAATAGGTAAGGGGTTTCTTATCTCAACTTCTTTTCTTTGTTATATATCACTTTTCAATTATTATAATATGTCAAGATTATGTGTAAATTTAATTTATTTTTAAATTTTTTTTTGAACGTTTTATTGTGGATTCACATTTGACCTAAATAAAATTTATATTAATTAATTCTTTATTCAATGATATAATCTTTGTAAGGGTTCTTCGTCTAAAATATTATTTTTAGGATGTACGTTAATGTTATGAACAAATAATCTTTTATATTTTGAATATAATAGACCATGAAATGTTATATCATGAAACTCTTTATAATCATGTTAATTAAAGTTTCATTTTATTTCATTTCATTTACTACCTAATGATTAAAATGTTACAGAAACGGTATGATTCAATCTCTCAATATATTCAGATTGACTATGTTAAATGTCTCCACTAGAGGGATCATTTTCACTTATTTTTTTGAACTACAAATATTATAATATCATATATTAATAATTGAGGATTAATTTTTTTTATATTTACTATGTTATCTATTAAATAATCATCATGAAATTTATTTGAATTTGATATGGATATTTTATCTTCGTTTAGATATGGATTATTTCCCTTCCATAAAACTGTTTTCTAAAAAAAATATATTTTTGATTTATAGAAATAAATGATTTATGAATGTTATTATACATGAAAATTTAATTTTTTTAATGAATTTGAAATGTAATTTTCATAAAAATTTCCTCAATTTTCACTTTTTAATATCATTACAAAATTTTGTAAAAAATAATTATTTTTCATGTTTAAGACAAGAACATATTTTACCACTATCGTGAACATTATTTTCACTGGGAGAGTATTTTATATGTTTCAAAGGATATTTAAAAATAAAAATATTTTTATGAATATTTTTTTAATTATTATTTTTAAAAATTGATCTTCGCAGTTGAAATTCTATTTCTATCAAAAAAGATTTCAATGAAGAAACAATTATACTTTTATTCCCTAATGACAAAAACTCGTGATGTTAATTATTATCCATTGGGGATATATTTTAATGATACCATCTAAATTATTTATTTTGATGGAATATTATTTTATCGAATTGATTTTCATGGAATAATTTTATTTTCCTTGGGTAATTAATCTATAGAATCAGATTTATTATTGTTTTGTTAGAAGGCATAATTTTAATTTTTTCATAGGATTTGATTTTTGGGAATTATTTATGATAGTATGATTGGATTGTGAACCCAAATCCTTAAGGGATGTCTTTTAATATGTTATATATAGTTCTGATATACCCATTAAATGCATTGGTCAATAAGGATATATTTAAATAATTATTAATAAATCATATCATATGACAGAGTTAACTAACTAACCTGTTACACCGATGATATTATAGAAATTAGATAGGTGGATTATCCCAACTATAAAATGATTTTATGGTAAATATGATGATGAAATCTCATGATATAAACACATTTTACCTATGATTTCAATGAGTTTTTATGGTTCTATAGAACAATATTGATTTCATATAGCCTAAGATTAGTAACAAAAATGACTCTTAAATTATTCAAAAATATTTATTTCGTGACTTGTGCATATTGATCCATGTTTTTAATTACTTTTAAAACACTAATATTATTATAATATATATATTTATTATATTCCCATGACCTTATGAATTCTTTATACTCATGTTTTTTTATGTATGATCACCATATGATATATCACATGTTTACCCATGCGGATAATTTTAGATCTACCTTAATTTTTTCATTTTTCTAGAGTTATGAAGAAGTATTTTTAGTTATTTGTGTCTAGAAGACTTCAAATATTGAATATATTTGTGGGAAATTTTTACAGGTTCTTGTAAAAAATCAAAATCCTGGTATGTTTGGAAAAATTATCACATGAGGACAAGATTCTTTTTATGTTACGTTTTTTGTCTATTTCATTAAATATCTCGACCTACAAGGACCAAGGCATTTTTAGTGATAAAATAATTCTATTTTTTGTTGTATTTTTTATATTACTAAAATTATATCATGTATATCTATATCATATAATAATAATTAAGTATCTGTTTTTTATTATTGAATTTAGGAGTGCGTGATTGGGGTTTTTATAGGGGAAACCCTTACATTTTTTCTATCATATCAAAAAATTATCTAACTAAAAATATAAAAAATAACTATAATAATCTTTCATTTAAATATAGTATCCAATCCTATAACATTTGTTAACATCATTTGTGATCATTTATTAAAAATATATTAGTTTGTTATATTTAAGTTTCCACATCAGATGTTATTATTAATGATTGTTTGTTTATTACTAGTTTAATAATGATGGTGTTGATTATTATTTATAGATTAAATGTTCATCATTAAAATAATTCTATAGGTACGTGAATATATATTTAATACATATATATTATTTTTTTAAATTAATTTTATATGTATTTTTTATGATTTGTGATGATGAAGTTGATGATGAGATTTTTTTAGTAATTTATAATTAACAAAGAGGTTGTACAAAAATAATAAGTTTAATACTAAAATTATAATTATATAACCCTAAACCATCATATATTTTTACCCTTATTGACAAATAAGACAAATAATCATGTTTACATATCAATCCCTGATGGAACTGTATATTATTATCCAATTAGTTGGTTAAACATACCCAATTTAGATCAAACAAAAATATACAGTTTAGTGTGGTTATAAAAGTGGATCTTTTGGCATGATTTAATTATCAAATAACCATAATGATATTTTTTCATGCTCTAGAAAAATAATTTAAGAAGGTTTATAATTAATAAAACACTTGATGAAAATATAAATATTTCACTTCTAAAATGGTTGTTGTCTATATGTACGCATGAGTGATACATTCGTTAACATATAAATTGATGAAAATTAAAAAATATTTTATTTTATTAGAATCATAATAATGTTATAAATATCTTATTACACATTCAAAACATCCTTCAACAACAACTATAAAACATCTCACTGGTCATACTCAGCAACCCACTGGTGATAATGAGTAATAGAAACTGAAAATGATCACATAAAGCTCTATATTACTTCAGCAGCTGACGAGGAGACTTTTATTAGGAAAAATAAATAGAACAAACTTAATTTTCTCACCTTATTCTATAAATACATCTTTTGATAATCAGAATTAGATATCTAGTTACTTCCTTATCAATAATTTAAAACCCATCAAGGGTTTATAGTACTTCGTTTCTCTAGGTTGAAAGATCCTTTGAAGTTAGATTTCCATATTCATGCCACCTTATAATCAGTTACATAGTTCATGAAAACACTAAAACACTAATCTACATGACATATTTTATTTTATATTTCTCTTCTAGTACTTCAATTTGTTGAGAATATAATTAATTAGATATATTGAAATTTAATTCCATATAACCTTTCTATAAACATGAATTGGTAAATAATAATGATTTTCAAACCTACCAAGTGAATGTACCATGATTATAATTCAATTTTCATCATCCTTTACCTTTATTAAAATTTTTAATTAAACACAATCATGTGGGTTTTCATCCCCATGTTACCATGAAAATAGCAAGATTTCTATCATATTCTTCCCAAGGTACACATCAACCTTGATATCCACTTTTAAATAGATACTCAATAACAATTTATTTGTGAAAATTGAATATTCCCTAAATGTTGTTCTGAATAAAATTATCTATCATGGAGTGAAAGAAATACTTACAGAACAACACATCATGAAAAACAACAATAGATTAGTATCTCATACCTTTCTGTAATGTCCTGGATCCAAGTGCCACACAACAGGTGCCACGAACCCGGTTTGTCACATGACTTCAAGCACATTTCCTTAACTGCCAGAGGATACTGACTAGCAGCGAGGGCCTAGGACCAATAGTGGGGAATATTTTCCCTCTCTGACAAAGTGTAGCATACCAGAAATAAATATAATCATACAAAAGCTGAATCAGTAAACAATATAGACCTGAAAATGGACAACAGAATAGAAGTAAAAGATAACGAACAGTCATATATATGAAGATGCAATATGTATCTAATTCTAAGAAATCATCCTAAAACAGAATACACTACATTCTGATACAATACATCACAAGGTACAAAGTACATCAAAAAAACCAAAGCAGTGCAATAGGAACACATCATAATCGCGAGCCTATCCTCAGTCCCATGCTATCCAACTCATCTATAATAATCATGTACCTGTTTAGTGACACTTTCCCTCATCGAAAAGTGTAGAAATATAATCAATTTGGGCCCAAGACATGACCCAAATAGGGTGTGAGAAATAAATCCCATTATGCAACCACCAAAGGAATGTTCCCAACTATCAGTGAAAATTTTCAACCACAGTGTGCAGTAATGAAATGCAGTAAACTAGGAAGTACTCAAAAGTAACTACTCATACCAGTTACATGCCATTTTATTAATTATTCAACAAGTGAATACAATTTAAATTGTGAGTTTTCCGAGGATCATCCTCAACCGAAAAACTAATATACCACTGACAGAGAACAAACCACAAATGGCTATTTAACATGTAAAAGATAAAAATCATACCAAGCCTGTGATTTAGTTTGGCAGGTATAACATAAGAAATCACCATAGTGAAAATTCAATGTAAACATTGGCCTCACACATTTGAATCCATACCCTCAGGCGAATAGAAATGAATTCCTCAAGTGATTTCCCTCAGGCATAACGAATATTTCCCTCAGGCATATGAGATATCCCCCTCAGGAACAAAAGCTACTTCCCTCATTCGTAGGAGATGCTTCCCTCATTTGAATTAAATCCTTTCGCTTAGGCTAATAAAACCTTTCCCTTAGGCAAAATAGATCGTTTCCCTCAGGCTAAATAGAAACATTCCCTCAGGCTAAATAGAACCTTTCCCTTATGCTAAATAAAACCTTGTCCTCAGGCCAGACAAAAGAAAATCAAGTAACCAGGCCGATGCCATAGCATAGGCAAGAAATTTAAATATGTTTCCTCTCAAGAAAACTCCAAACATGTGATAATCATGGCATACCCACAGGTATCCTTGCCAAATGGCCAAAAAAGGGAATTGCACACTCGGGGTGGCCCTGGATCAATGCAATGACCCAAAAAATCAGTTTATACATATTCATTAGATTTCCTATGAAATTCTAGGTATCTCAACAGTCAATTTCTCTTCCATGCGACAACCTGATCATGGGTTTTTGGCATAACGGTACACAAAATCAACTCGAAAGTTGGAAATAAACACCAGACCACCTACCTCGATCTCCTCTTATCGATATACATGAAAGGTGCCTCCCAAAACAACCAAGAATTATGTAGATCTAAGATAAATTATTACCCTATAAAACATAAATAACTATCCTTTGGTATGAATTGGAAGGAAATATTCAATAAGAGGAAAGAACATACTCGTGCGGTTCAAACGATATCGACCGCAGAAGAATTGGAGTCCCAGAGTGTGATGGGGAGCTCCTCCAATCCTCTGCCTCTTCTTCCACAGGTCCTGGTGAGTACCCTACCTCATCTGTCGAATGAGGAGGCTACTTCCTGTTTTTAATGAAAAAATATAACTACACATCATGAACACTCATGTAAAAGGGATGTACTATTTTTTAGTTGTTCCCTTGGTGGCTACATTGCGTCGCCTCAGTGTTCATCTACCGACTGATTACACATCGTGAATTTCTAAGTACCCGTCGTGTAGTTAGTTTTTACACCCTTAATCACTGATAAGACTACACACCCTATATTCTCCTCCCACATGGAAAATTTACATGGCATGTGTACAAAATTACATGGCATGTATTTTGTTTTTACACCAAAGCCTACACGCCTTGTGTTCTCATCCCACACATCCAAAGTACATGGTGTGTGAAAAATGTACACAACTAGTACACATAAATTGGGGATTTTTCAGACGTTTCCCTTGTTTTATCAAAAACAATTAATGAAAAGGAAAAGAAAATACCTATGCCTCAAGAATAAGAACCGAGTTCTTAAAAACATCCCCCTTAAAGTAATTAGTTCCTGAATTTCCATTCCAAGGGTGGTGAAGATAAATCTGAGAACAATTCTAAACATTGATTACATACCGCGGTCTCCCACTCCCAGGTTTTGTTCTATACTCGGCCATGCATCCATAGAATCCGTACGAGATAAACTGACTAGCCTCAGAGAAACTTTGTGCTTCTATCGACAATACGAATCGAATTCTCCTCACAAGATGCATCAACCTGAAGTTCAACTTCTACGAGCTGAAAGTCATGAGATGGGTCTGAGTGATTACGGTGCAGCTCAGATACATGGAAGACATCATGCATGGCCTGATACCTCTGTGGTAATTACAATCAATAGGCAACCGGCCAAACTCTCTCCAGACATTCAAAAGTCCCTACATACCTCGGTGAATGTTTACCCTATCTCCTGATCTTCCTGTGTCCCAAACTCAGTGAAACACATAAGAAAATATGATCCCCAACCATGAACTCCAAGTTTCTTCTATGATGATCAGAATAAGATTTATGATGAGACTTTTCAGTAGCTATCTTCTTTCAAATCAACTGGACCTGCTCTAAAGTCTCCTGCACGAGAGTTGGTCCCCGAAAAGCTGCCTCCCCTGCCTCCAACCAGCACAAGGGTGATCGGCATGGAATACCATATAAATCCTTGTTAGGTTACATCTCAATAGTTTCCTTAAAACTATTATTATAGTAAAACTCGACCAGGGGTATGTGCTTCTCCCAAGATCCCCCAAAGTCTAGGACGCATGGATGCAACATGTCCTCTAGCACCTATATTGTACGCTCTGACTGGCCATCGGTCTGAGGGTGGAAAGATGTCCTCAAAAGAATCTGTGTACCCAATTCCCTCTTAAAACTCTACTAGAAATGAGACGTAAAATTAGTGTCCCTATCTATAATGAGAGAACGAGGAACCCCATGATGACGTACTACCTCTCGGATATACAAAATCACTGAGCTCATCAACACTAAAGTTCTCCTTGATCAGAGAAAAGTGATCTACCTTCATAAGTCTATCCACATCAATCCATACGACATAATTGCCTTGTGGTGACCTCGGAAACCTAGTCACGAAGTCCGTTGTGACATTATCCCACTTCCACTCCAGTATGGGTGACTGTTGTAACAGTCTGGTTGGCCTCTAATGCTCTGCATTGACCTATTAACAGGTGGAACATCACGTAAAAAAATCAGCTACCTCTTTTTTCATACCCAGCCACCAATACTGACGTCTCACATCATGGTACGTTTTGGTAACTCTAGTATTCACTGACCAAGATAAAGCTTGAAATTCATGGATCATCTCCTCATGTATATCCCATGGAACACACAATTGTCCTTGGATATGCAGTACCTCGTCATCACCTATCATTCAACTAAGAGGAGGTTCCTCAAATTCCACCGACTCCCATAGAACTAGGCCTTCTGAATCTAATAGATGTGTCATCCTCACTCTATCTACGAGGGTAGAATTCATAGCTAAGGATGAAAGATACGTTCACCCCTGACTCTCGTGCACCTCCAAATAAATCTCAGAAAACAAAGCCATAAGTTGTCACACACCACTGGCCTCCTGCACTTCATGTATCTGAGTCAACCTACTCAGTGCATCAGCTACTACGTTAATCTTACCAGGTGCATAGGAAAGCTCAATGTTGAAGGAATGTCGGTATTCAACCTACATTCGTTGTCTCAAATTCAAGTCACACTGGGTAAAGATGTATTTATGTATTTTGGGGTCCTTAAACACCACAAAATGTTCTCCCAATAGATAATGCCTCCAACAGTGTAACACATGAAAAACTACAGCCAACTCGAGATCATGTGTCAGGTAATTTCTCTCATGTGGCCTCACGTGCCGAGATCCGTACGCAACTACTCTATTTCCCTACATTAATTCTGCTCCCATACAAATACCTGACGCATTACAGTAAACCTTATAGCTCTTGCCTTACTCTGTATGTATCAGGACTGGTGCTGATGTCAAACATCCCTTCAGCTTCTGAAAGGCTGTCTCCCAAGATTTTGACAAAACGAACTTCATACCCTTCTTATTCAGAAATGTAAACAACGCTTCTAAGTGGGAGATGTCATGTATAAATCACTTTTAGTAACCATCCATCCCCATGAAACTCTGTATTTATAATATGTTCATAGGTTGCTCCCAGGAAACTACTGCTCTCACTTTCTCTAGGTCTACTGCAACTCCTGCCTCTGAGATAATATGACCTAGGAAGTGAATCTAGTCCATCCAAAAGTGGAACTTTGAGATTTTGGTATATAACTAATTCTGTCTTTGTGTACTTTGTATGATCTCACGGTGGGTGGAATGGTCATGTCGAGTGTGATAGTACACCAAGATATCGTCCACAAAGACCACCACAAAAGAATCTCGATATGAGTAGAACACACAATTCATCTGATCCATGAGAATTGAAGGTGCATTTGTGAGTCCGAACAGAAAGAAAAAGTACTAGTATAGACCATGTTTTCTTTGAAAAGTTGTAAGATGTATGTATGATGGTCTAACACGCAACTGATGATATTCGGATCTCAAGTAAATTTTCGAGGACACTGGTGATCCTCGAAGTTGATGAAAAATATTATCCATCCTCAGTAAGGGATACCAGTTTATAAGCATCAACTGGCTCAGTTTCTGATAATACATGTAGAGTCTGAGGGCAGCATCTGCCTTCATAGAGAAAAGGACATGTGAACCCCATGGAGAAGTACTGGGTCGGATGAAACCCTTTACTGGCAACTCCTTCAACTACTTCTTGAGCTCTAGAAACTATGGTGTAACCATCCTATAAGGAGGAATGGACACCGGTGCTGCTCCTGGAACAAGTTCAATAGATAAATTCACCTCTCACTCTGGAGGTAGACCTGAAAAATCACCCAGGAAGACATCCCTGAAGTGATTAACCACTAGAGGGAAATCCTTCTGACAAGTTCCCTGGTCATCCAGATATTAACTCGCAATCTGGGTTGTCAGTCCACCTCACCCATGATTCTTAGGTCTAGCTTGGCTTGCCTAGACATCCCATTCACCCTTTTATAGGAACTCTCCACCCTCTGGTGATGTGATACTCACCCTGTGACAATAGAAATCTACAAAGGATCGAAAGGGTACCAACTAGTCCATTCTGAGAATGACATCATAGGTTGTCATCTCAAAGACCTAGAGGTCCTATAGAACTGAAACACTCCTACCATTCTAATTCCCAACAGAGTATCTAGCATCATGATATCCAATTAAGAAGAAACACAGAGCCCAAGGCTCTCCACAATGGTAATAAATATAATGCTATTTGTAGAACTAGTATCAAAAAGTACAGAGGACAAAAAAGAAACTATAATAGTACCTCTAACAATTGAATGTCTGGGATCCTGCTCTTGTTGGGTCTGTTGCACTTCATATGTCTACCCAATTCCACAGCCTTGTGACACAACCAAACTACCCTGAGCTGACTCCCCTAGCTACTTTTGAGATCCTGGTGTCTCGCTACCATGTCCATGACCACCACCTCGGCCAGAACATCCTAACATATTCCAATTCCTTGACTGGTAAGGATTTTTTTTCCCTGATCATGCATGCTGACTCTGCACAGAATCCCTCTAACTAGTCACTTTTATAGACAACCTACAAAAACGCTGAAGATGTCCTATCTTGACGCAAGCTCATCATTCCACTAGGTCAGGTGGAAACTGAGGTCTCATGTTCCCTACTTTACCATACTGGTAGCACATTATCTGGCCACCTGAAGAATACTTCTGATAGTACTGCCACCATGATAGAAATCTGTCTGCCTCTTCCTCGGGATGGTAGAAATAATACCAGATAACGGTACCGAACCGCCCTAGTATACACCATTAGCTTCCCATAGGTTCCGCTATGTAATCAATGCCTTGTTTAAAATAGCATGCACTATAGGGAACCTGAAAACATTCACCAGTGCCCAGATGTAATATCAAAGACCATTCTCAAAGCGTTTAGCCCTCAACATCTCATCATCCACCAAAACAGGTGCAAAACGTTGTATCTCAGTGAAGCGGGAAGAATAGTCCATCACTGACATGGCGCCCTGCAGCAGATTCATGAACTCTTGAGCTCGATATGGCATTTGCTTCTATGTAAAGAAAGTCATAAAATACTGCCTGAAAATCTTCCCACTCCTTGTCTCGGTGATTCTCAGTATAGGTGGTAACATCCCACCATCCCTTGGTGGAATCACGCAGTATGTAATTAGCGAGCTTGACCCTCCTCCCTGGAGGCGTCTCTAGATTCTCGATGATCTTGTGCATAGAACTCCGCCATGAGTTCACGGCCTATGGTCTACCATCCCCTAAAAACAGAGGTTGATGCTGCTACTGGAATATACGTGACATCTCTACCATAGATGTGGAAATCTACGATGCTCCATGAAAGGACTGCATGAACATCATGAAGCCTTCACAGAACTGCGCATCTGCACCTGTGTCTGGTATAACGGATGGCGCTACATCTGGCACTACTGGAGGATCCATCGGAAGCCCATGGCCTACCATCTCTGGTGTATAATCATCACCACTCCATTATTGAGAAACTCATGGTTATCTCGCCTACATGTCACTACAAGGTCAAACACACGCCTTAATTAAGATAATTAAGGACTACGAACTCAAAACATTAGAAAGGAACATGAGAAAGAAAACATTATTTTTTTTATAAAACTAGACTACACGACATGTGTAATAACTGCATGGTGTGTTCGCTTAAATATTTCTCATGGGTGTGTACTCCTACCAGAACATGTCGTGTAACACCGCAAACACACTGCACATTTTCCTTACACACAACATGTTCTTGAATTTTCTTCCCCTTCCTAAGTCCTTCTATTGGGACAAGTCAACATAGTCTCTCACCGGTAAAGACTACATAGCGTGTCCCAATGGTACATGGTGTATACTAGATGAGATTCATTGACCTGTGTTGTTCGAGACGGATCCGGATACAGAACTCACACTACATGGCATGTTCTTGATGGATAAGGTGAGTACATGAAAAGATAACAATGACCCGTGTTGTTAGCTACACAGTTAGATCCAAATATTACACTACACGGTGTGTATAAGCTAAGATTTCTCTATCTGTGTTGTTAGTCACACGGGCAGACATAGGGTCAACATGACATGTCATGTACAACTGGTACATGGCATGTTCCCACAAAAACTTCCATATCCCATGTCTATAGACACATGACATATGAAACGGTTAGAGACTACATAGAGTGTACATAAGGTACATGGAGTGTATGTAAGAAAAATACTTTCTTCCCGATCAGAAGACCACATGGTGTGTACTCAAAACTTCACATCATATATTCTGGGTTTTTCAAAACTGTAATCCTTAAAAACTACTCTAGAGCCCAGAAAACACTGAAACGATCACCAAAGTTCAATTTCTGATCTGTGAGGGTCCATACTCCCCACGAATCAGATCTTGGAATCTTATACATGTTATAAAAAAGTTAAACAAGTCAATGATCCACCAAATTCCGGTCAATGAGGGCCCATAACACCTCAAGAACCAAAGTTTGGCATTCATTCTAAAAAAACTTCCTAAAAAAAATACCCTATCAATAGTAGGCATAACTATCAAGGTACTTATCAAAATAGAATGCATTTTCTAGAAGAACATCTATCACAACAACATAAAATTTATAATTCTCATACATGGCATGAAACAATGCATGACATGTTATTATAACATGTGCCTAAATGATGCATGAGATGGCGTAACATCATCTCATCAGGTTTCAAATAAATAGAACCCATGTATAAAATATAAACATCAAAGCACAAGTGGCTCACCCAACAATGATATCAAATAAACTGTAATATTTGTAAAACTAAAAAAAATTGCATTTAAACGAGGTATATTGGCTTTTCCCTGTACACAGGTTAGCTACTCCCAGACATTTCTTATTACCAAGTACACATTCCTTCTTATCCCCATCTATATGCTCCAAACAATATGTCTATGAAAAAAAACTCCTCTAATACCAATTTTTAACGTCCTGGATCCGGGTGCTACACAACGGGTGCCCTGAACTAGGTTAGTCACATGACCTCAAAAACATTTCCCCAAACGCCAGTGGTTGCTGACTAGCAGCGAGGTCCTAGGACGAATAGTGGGGGAACTATGCCCTCATTTGCAAAAGTATAGCATAGAGGAAATAAATATAAACATACAAAAGCAGAAGTAGTAAACAATATATACCTAATAATGGACAACAAAACCGATGTAAAAGATAACCAACAGTTATATATATGATGATACAATATGTCTCTAATTCTAAGAAATTATCCCAAAATATGATGCACTAAATTTTGATACAATACAGCACAAGGTAAAAGGTACAACAAACAAAACCAAAGCAGTGAAACAGTTACACTGCAACATCATGAGCCTAAGCTCGGTCCCATGCTCTCCTACTCCTCTGAAACAATCATGTACCTGTGTGGGGGCCCTTTAACTTATCAACACAAACCGTAATATAATCTATTTAGGCCCAAGACATGACCCAAAAAGAGTGTGAGAAATAAATCACAGTAGGCAACCACCAAAGGGTTATTCCCAACTGTCAGTGAAAATGTGCAACAGCAGTGTGCAGTAATGAAATTGTGTAATCTAGGAAGTACTCAAATGTCACTACTCCTACCAGTTACATGTCATTTTAGTAATTATTAAACAATTAAATATAATTTAAATTGTGAGTTTTACAATACTTGGTCTCGACAAAAAAACTCTTATACCAATGCCACATCCAAAACCACAACTGGCTATTTAACAAGTAAAAGATAACAATCATACCAAGCTTGTGATTTATCTTGGTAGGTAAAACATAAGAAATCCCCCTAGTAAATATTCAACGTTAAAAAATTTCCTCGGAAATGTTAATCCTTACCCTTAGGTAAACAGAAACTAAACCCTCAGGTGATTGCCATCATGCATAATGAATATTTCCCTCATGCATAGGATATATCACCCGCCAGCACAAACGTTACAACACTCATGCATAGGAAACGTTTCCCTCAGGCAAAATAGAACCATGCCCTAGGGCTAATCAAACCTTGACCTCAGGCTAAACATAACTTTTCCCTCAGGCTAAACAGAACCTTGCCCTCAGGCTAAATAGAACCCTTCCCTCATGATAAACAGAAAAAATCAAGTAATCGGGCCGAGCCCAAATAATAGGTAAGCAATTTATATATAATTCCCCTCATGAAAACTGAAAACATGTTATAATCATGGTATACCGACAAGTATCCTGGTTAAATATCTAAACAAGAGAATCACACCCTCGGGGTGTCACTGGATAAAAGCAACGATCCAAAATAGCAGTTTATACTTATTCATTAGATTACCAATGCAATTATAGGTATCTCAATGGTTAATGTCTCATCCATAAGACACCCTGATCATGGTTGTGTGGCATTATAGTCCACAAAATCAACACGATAGTTTAAAATAAACACAATACCACCTA
Source organism: Viscum album (assembly GCA_963277665.1). NCBI lineage: Eukaryota > Viridiplantae > Streptophyta > Magnoliopsida > Santalales > Viscaceae > Viscum > Viscum album. The sequence continues at coordinate 473,532,657 of OY728147.1, read as the reverse complement.
CCTTGATCTCCACTGATCGATATTCGTGAAAGGCGCCTCCCAAAACAACGAAGAACGACATAGATCTGAGATAAATTATTACTAGTTCAAACCTAAATAACTTCCCTTAAGAAAATAATTGGAAATCAAGATTCAAGAAGAGGGAAGATCATACCCATGCGGTTCAATCAAGATCAATGATGGAAGAATAAGAGTCCCGACGTGCGATCAGGATCTCCTAGAAGCCTTAGCCCTTTCATCTGTGGCTTCTAGTGAGTCCCCTTCCTCCTCTGTCGAATGAAGAGTCTACTACATGTTTTTTACGAAAAAACATAACTACAATGAATATACTATTTTTTAATTATTCCTCTGGTGGAAACATTTCACTGCCTCACTGTTCATCTGCCGAATGATTACACAACATGTATTACTAATTACATGTCATGTAGTTATTTTTTAAACCCTTAATCATCGACAAGACTACATGCCCTGTATTCTCATCCCACACGACCAAAGTACATTGTGTGTGTAAAAAAGTACACGATGTATAGTTTGTTTTTACACCCAAGCCTATACACCCTGTGCTCTCATCCCACGTAGCCAAAGTACACGGTGTGTGAAAACATAACACGGCATGTTCCCATAAATTTGGTATTTTTCCGACATTTCCCTTGTTTTCTCAAAAACACTTAAGGAAAAAGAAATGAAGAAACACATACCATAAAAATATGATCCGGGCTCTTACTCATTCAAATCCTCATCATGAATAGTTTTAGTATTTTCATATGTATTCATGATTTTTGGGAACGGGAAAAAACAATCCCTCTTATATCTTCATTATTATTTAAAAAAATGCATTTTCTGTTGATTTCATATTATCAGTTTATCTAATTATTTGGCATTTTTATTTAAAAAATGAGGATCACTAATTTCTCATACGATAAGAATCTTATTTTAATTTTAGTATATTATAAATGTTGGAATGACATGAGCATATTCTGATTTTTAATTATATTGAATATCATCAATTTAAGAAACACAATTTTTCACCAAGTAAAACATAATATAATGTATGATATTTTACTTTTATATTTTCTTGAACCACTTTCTTAAACAAATCATATGAGATGAAATTATCCTACATGGATTTAAATATCATATGATTTGAATGATTATAAATTGCATTAAAAATTTTACTTTTCCAAATTTTATGATATATACATGAAAACACAAATGTCAAATGACCTATTGAAATTTTCTATGTCATGTGATATTTTATTTTGAAAGATTTTATTCCACTCAAATATCATTCACGAAAATAAAAAACCTTTACTTATGATAATTTGATTTATAATTTTTCCACTCTAAGTAGTTTAGTTCTCCAACACAGCGAACATTTAATTATGGAAAGTATAATTCTTTTACTAAGTGCACATAATAACTTCTATGAGGCCCTTATGATATTTAACATAGAAAAATATTTGAAATCTAGTACATAAATTCTGAAACACACAAAAAACTCATATATTTTCTTAAAATAGTTTTATCTAATACCCATAAATTAAATTTATGATTACTTATAAATAATTTAATGTTTTTGGTTGCATTCTACAAATTAAATGGTGATCTAAAAATGAAATTTTTATATATTTAAAAAAATAAAATTTTTATATATTTAAAAAAATTCTAATATTAATTAATATTCAATTAATATTAAGATAAAAATAAGAAAAATATTTTATACTTAAAAATATACATTTATAAATTTTATATTATTTTTTCAATAAAATATGTATAATATATATATATATAATTATATAGTTAATTTATAACATGAATAATACATTTATAATTATTTAGCACCTTGAAACTATAATGTAAGTACATTGTATTTGATTTTGCATATGGCACGCATTGCTAAGCAAAAATTGGGATTTAACAACCTGAGATTGTATAATATATTTTCTTTTCAAAATTACATCAATATATTATATTTCTTGAAATAAATAATGCACAAAAATCAACTTGTTTTACATGATACAATGAGATTATTTGATATCCTGAATTACCTGTAAGACTGAGTTTCTTCAAACAACAATATATGATTAAAATAGTTATTTAATGCGTTTTTTATCTCTTACTCGTTGGATTGGAAGAAATTAATAGCAATAACTATGTTAAGAAAATTTAAAATTTACAAAATTTAATTAATTTTATATTAATCATAAATTTCATATGAATCATTTCAAATAAAAAGAACTATTATTTAGAAAATTTTTTTTTTTCAAAATAACAGTTTAATCGTGCATGGAACACAAAAATTAAATTTAAAATTTTAAAAATAAAAAAAATTATAAAAATTAAAAATCATTATTAAATGAGGAATAATAAAAAAATTATAGTTATTTTGTGGTATTTTTCTAAGAAGATTTATTTTTCCATGAATAGTAAAAATTACTGAATTCTGATGGAAAACTGACTTTTTCTTTATATAGATATTGATGATGAATTATATTGTGATTTTTTTAAAGTAAGTAAGTTCGATTTTATTTCAATTAATCAAATTTAGGATAATTTAATCACTTTTATTTTGTGTTTTGATATAAAAACATTGTAATGATTTGAACATTTTCACATTCAAAACCAACTATCTCTTGATGTTAATGGAAATATATTTAAATTAAATTAATCTATTTCTATGAGTAAATTTTAAAAAATGGTTTACATATTAGGAATCAAAATAATTTATATTTACTAATAATATCGTAATAATTCTTTACCATAATTAGTGTTCAAAATAGTTACAATTAATTAGAGTGCTTTACGTACAAATGAGTTTACATAATAGTGAAAATTAGAGTATAAGGTGAGAAATGTCCTACCACTTATTAAAAACCCATAGAATGTACATTTTCGAACCCTTTACACCTTATTCTCTATTTTTATGAGTCAGTGGGATACTATTCCATGAATGTGACATATATAATAAGTCATGTGAAGAAAAAATCAAAAAAGTAACCTTTTTCCATTAGTATTTATAATGCTTTGAGAAATGACCAAAATATATTATTTTGTTTAAAAATATTATTTTTCAATATAAAAGATATTTTTATCATGAAAATTATTCTATTTCATTAAAAATTGAATAATTACAATAAATGATTACGAAATGCCAACGCATGAATTATTTACATAATAATTAACTAAAATAAATGATACTAAGAATATTAGAATGGGAATAAAATGGAATAAATTATTTTATTACGTTAATTTTTAAGGAATATATCATTATACATCAGTTTGAACTAAATATATTCAAATTCTTGTATTGTATTGATATTTTAAAATTAAATTAAAATAAATAATAGAAAAATTTACATTAATGTTATCTTATAATAAATGATATTTTATTAAATGAATTATAATTTATAAAAAAACAATTATATACTAAGTGATTTGGAAAATTTAAAAAATATTAATTATACTATGTTAATGTACTATTTTATCTTTTATCAAGATTATATTGTCCACAAAATTGTAAAATCATTTTAATCATAGTTAGAGTTAATGTAGTGTATATGCACGTTACTGGCAGTTTAGTTAAAAATATTTTCCAAAACTGATCGTATTATTATTTTATAAATTAAATATAATACTTATAATAATTGGATAATTTTTTTATATGTTTCCCTTTAAATTTTAATAATGAATAAATTAATTAGGTTTTAGAATTAGATACCTGAATAAAAATCAAAATAGTAATGTGCAAAAACATAGAAGTTAAGGAATTTTTTTTAAATGGACTTCATTATTTGTGTTCGAGGTGTTTCATATATAAATACATTATAAACTACCATAAAATTTAATTTTTGATCCAGATGAGCTATAGGAGACCAACCAAGAGTAAATACTTTTGAGCATTTACTAGAATGTCACACTACTCAACAAAAAAAGGGAACTCGCTCTCCCCCAAATTCACTCATCTCAATCCATTTGGCACAACCCAAAGCTGAAATAATTTACATACCAAATTCCATACATTTGTACTATAAGTATTATTTTGTCCAGAAAGAATAAAAGTAATGGTTTTTGTGAAAACCAAAAGGGGATTCTCGAATAAGATGTAATGTTTTCTAAATAATGTTTTATTTTATTTCCATATGTACCTCCTGTTATTATAATTATAAGAAAATCATATAATAACATTAATATATTCTACATATTAATATGTTTTTATTTTAATTTTATTACCTATAACTTCACACCCTCCAATAAAACAAGTTAGGAAAACAATATTCGTGTGTACGACATACTACCACCTTATGAACCGATGTTGTTCATTTTTCCATTCCACATTTCAAGGTTTGTAAGAATGATGGATTTATAGTGCATATATAATATATATGATATTTTTTATGTTATTATGATTCTTTAATTATTATATTTAACATTCTTTCATGCTTTCCATTTTACGAATATGATAACATCACTCGTGTGTATGGTGGACTACTACCTTATGTAATGATTAATTCATTCATGATATACAGTAAATGTATTAAATATGGGGCTAATATAAATATGTGATATACATACAATAATTATAATATATATTTATATAGAGATCATTTAATAATCATTCTTCAGATTATAAATCAATGGAAACAATATTTATTCATATGTAGTGTCTATCATCTCTATGAACAATGTATTTCATTTCCTATCACCAAATTTTATGGATTCATATAAATAAATATATAATGGAAATATATGATATTTTGGTCATTTTTTTCATTATATAAATTGTGAAATAAAGATCTAAGTGGATTGAAAAATAATATGTCAAAACATACTCGAAAAACATGGAAATTTAATCCCAGAATAATGAAAACCATGAAAAATTATTTACAAACAGGTGATAATAGGTTATTAAATGATAATATATGAAATTTTAAATAGTAAAATGGTTCTATTATAAGTTACTAACATGTCTATAACCGTTATACTATAGGTTAATGATATTTTAACTAAAATTAACTATAAGGTAAGGGAATACACTTAAATTTATGTTATTTTGAGATATATCATTTATTATGCAACAATTGACTTTTATTTGTTGTATATACTACCCATTGAAGTGTTATATCATGGTTTCATCATCCATCATGTTATTTTTTTGTTTCAATTTGAATGATTTCTTCTCGGATTATTTTCTATCAAAATTACCAGGTGGAAAAAGTTTTCATGTAATATTATATTCTTTTATTAATGTAAAACTTCACTCTAAACAATCACTTTATTTTTATAATTTTTCATAAATCCCTAAATTTATCTTCGGTAACAATTTTTCTGTATGATGAAATTGATTATTTCATAAATTTTATACATTTTAACATACATTGTTTATATTGAAATTTTTTTGAATAGCTAGGGAAATATTGAAAAATCATATTCTATAACTCATTGTGGATATTTTATGATAAGGTATATTGAATCATGAATTAAATTTAATGTTAGAAATGTGAGGAAAAATTTTGTAATTAAATATTTTTGTTCAGGAACCATTAATTAATTTCATCATTATTGATATCCATATTGATTAATAGATTATTTATAATATGTATTTTATTGTTTCAATATCATCTGACTATTTATATAACACCATTTGATTACTATTTCTTCCTCCCATATTAAGATAATCTTATCGACTAATTGGAATGTTTTTCAGTCCTTTATATTTTCATTATTAATATTTTTTATTCATCCATGATAAATTCTTCTATAAATAACCATTATTGTGTATTTGAGATAACCCTTAATTTTTTCCATTTCCCAGGATATGATGATGAACCTTAGAATTAGTTTCAATGATGATGAGATTTTGAATTTTTTATGCCTTCTTTTTGTTTCCCAATGAAAAATGAGTATCATGTATGTAATATGGTTTTCAAAAACTATATAATTGGTCATTCCTTTGAAATTTGAATATTCTATATATGCTAATGTAATAAATCGTGGAGCCAACTCTAGGCTTCTAGGATTAAGGTCATTATAATTGCTATTTGAGAAAATTTTGTTGAAACCATAGATAATATATTCCATAAATCATAGATTATGGTATATAAAACTATGATTTACATTGAGGATATGTATTTAACAACATTCAAATGTTTTGGTGTGGTGGAGATTATGTGGGTATTCCTAGAAATAAATCACGTTCTAGATTCAAAAAATGGACATGGTTCTAGAAGATATGTACCTAGGGATATTAAATCAAAAAATAGAGCATTGTGGTTGATCCTAGAATGACATGGTTAATGAAAATGGAACTACCTATTCACCTGTTTTGAATCACCTTGGCGATATTCTTAAGAAAATTCTCATTTACATTACAACAAATTATGAAGAATTTGATATAAATATATCCAAAAACAAACCAATGTTTTTTATATTGAGATTAATAATGAATAAATTTTATTTTATGCTATGTGTCACACTCTATTTGGAATAATATATTATGATTTAAATTTTATAATATTATAATTTAATAACTTATATTTCATTATTTAGAGATCATGTCCAGAACAAAGAAAGGAATCAATGTATATGGACAATCTAGATGTTCCCCTGAAGAGTATTTAAATATAGTTTATATTAGAATTGATAAAGTTATGAATATATTAGAGAATATTAATTAAGTTATGAGACATAAAATTTCAACGATATGTTGTCAAGGTATTTTATAGATAATGTTCGGAAATGGATAATCTTATATTATTGAGAAAGCTGAAGTGTAATGATTAATATTATTTTGAATTTGGATCCATGAAATATGTTGTCAATGTATTTTATAGATGAAATTCTCTCATAATAATTATGAAATATATAAGGAGTTTACTGATTTTTTTTCAATAACGATTTAAAAGAATATATTTAATAGTATTGATGACAAATAATGATTATTCTGGGGATGGTTGAACATTTTAGAAAACACATGATTGATGAAATGATAAATCTTAATATGTCCTTGAATTTGAGATAATGATATTGGGATAATATCTGATTTATATAGATGCTGTAGATTTGATAGTACTCACTACATAAAAACATATTAATGATTTGATGACATTGTTTCATATTTAACTTTTATGGAGTAAAAATAAATTTAGTTTCATAAATATATACAATAACCTATTTTTATGTAATGATAATGAAGCGTGAATTTTATTGTTAAGGTATTATTATAATTCATGTTATTTACATGTTTGTAGATAATTCTTTCTGAATTTATTCACATGTTTATTAATTCATGATTACATATATACTTCATATTGATTGAGGATTAATGATTAGTTTATTTTTGAAATTCAATTAACTTATTTCTAAAGTGGTGGATCAATATGTTTTTTAAAATTTTACAATTTATTAAATTGATTACATTGGTCTATGGATGAGTTATTATAGATTAATGTTTTACTTCACCATATGATTCAACATGTGTTAATAGATCATGTCGATTTAGATCAATGAACAACAAAAGGATTATATTATTGTAATGAAAAAGAAATTTATCATGTAAGTATATTTCTTTATATTTTTAGAGAGTTAATGAATACCTTAACTCTAGGGAAAGGATCCTGAAGAAAATTAATTCTATCGTGATTTTTTAGGATATAATATACTTTTTTAACACCTCTATTTTATGATTTTTTGGTCATTTACATTCTCCTAAACATGTTCTCTATTGTTCCCACTCAGTATTTTAGTGTTATTTTTTCTTGAATTTCAATGTTTTCAATTACCACCTATGTTATCCTATCAACAAACCACGTTTTGTGATTATTCGAGATGACTTCAATAGATACATTTTTATATCATTAATAGTATATTTTATTCACACTTTTGTAATGTCGTGTTTTTAAAAAAGGAGGTGTTAAAAAAGTCCATTATATCCTAAAGTTAGGAAATGGTTAAGCTTAACCTATTCCTAACTTACCTTTCTATATCATTAAGAGTATATTTTATTCACACTTTTGTGATGTGGGGTTTTTCAAAAATGAAATTTTTATATATCAATCACAAAATTTCTCATATTGTGTATAAAATTTGAGAAACAAATTTAATTAAGCTGGGTAAAATGTAATTCCCTGAAATTATAAAGTAAGAACATTGTAATTTATAGTGTATATGACATGAAAAACTAAGATAAAAGGGAATATTAAATCCTGATACATTATGAAAAATTTATAATTTAAAATATAATATATATATTATATATCATTCAGTGAAAAAATGCTATATTTAGCTTGTGTTACATGCAAAAATGAGTTTTTTCAAATTCTTGTGTTACATGGAAGTCTGAGTTTTACCAAACAACAATATATTTTTCATATTATTTATTGATATGATGGTTATCATCTGTCCATTTGAATAGTAGGAATGAATAAAGTGATCCATTAATTTTAAATAAAATATGAATCATTTAAAATAAAATGAATATTTTGTTTTGGGGAAATTAAATTTTTTCTACAATAAGATTTAATCATGTCTAGTCCAAAATACATTAAATTAAATTTTCAACTTTTATAAATTCTATATATAATTATAAGTATAGTTTATAAAATAGAACATTTTAAATTATCTTAGGGTTAATTTTTAGTACTTTTCTATAATGTTTCGTTTTTTGAGGAATAGTAAATAAATATAGAATTATAATTGAAAACCGACATTTCATTTCATTTATTTATAATGTTAAATTATCTTCTTAATTTTTTTAAAATAATATTAGATCGATTTTAGATAAATTAATCCAATTTAGTTTTTTATAATAATTTTTATATAGAATTTGGATATAAAACATCGTAAAAATTTGAAAATTTTCACGTTAAAAACATGATTTCTCATCACGTCTATGAGATTATTTTTGAAGTCAAATTATTCCTCTTATATTAGTTTTATTTACCCAAATAGAATCACTATTTGGAATTATAATAATTTATATTATCTAATAAGTTCAACATAATTTTTTACCATAATTATTATTGAAAAAAGTTAAAATTAATTACAGTGATTAAGGTAAAAACCAATTAGTGGTTATAATTAAAATATAAGGTGTAAAATGATCTATCAACTTTTCAAAAACCCATTTTATAGACATATTTAGACCCTTACATCATTATACCCTATTTTAATTATTTATTGGGATAAGAATATATAAATTTACACATATAATAGTTTATGTAATGGAAAAAACAAAAAAGAAACCTTCATTTCCTTTAATATTTATATATCCATGAAATTGGGAAAAAACATAATATTTTTTTCATAAATTTTATTTTCATATTTAAAATATTTTTTACCATGATAATTTATTTTAATATTCTAAAGTATAAATAATTACTCCAAATGTTTTAGAAATGCCAATTTTGAAATAATTTAGTCAAAAAATTAGTAAAATAATTGATACTATAAATATTAAAAGTGAAGTAAGTTGAATTATTTATTATCATAAATTAATTTTTAAGATTCATAAATAATTATAAATATGTGTTAATTTAATATATTAATATTTTTTCATTTTATTGATGTTTTTATATTCTAATGAAAAATAATAATATCAGAATTGATATTAATGTTATTTTATATTAAATGTCTTTTACTAAAGGATTGATAATTACTAAAAATACTATAATTTTAAAGTGGTTATTAAATTTTATAAAGTATCATGATCCATTTATAGAAAAATTTATCTTTTATAGTTAATATATTATCCCCAAAATGGTAAAATCATTGTTAGTGAAGTTATGGTTAATGTAGTGTTTTCAGCGTTATTTATGCTTTTGTTGAAATTAATTTTTAGCTCCGATGGGTTTGTTATTTTATAAATTTGATATATAAATTATATTCATTGGTTATAAATTATCTAATATGGATCTCTATAAACTATACATGATGAATAAATTACATGGGTTAGAAAAATAGTTACCTTAATAAAAACTATAATGGAGAATGTCTGCAGTCATAGAAGTTGAAGAATAACATTAAAACAATTCACATGTTTATGTGTTGTGGAGTTTAATGATGAATAAAATAGACCATACCATTCATTCTTATTCAATTATTAAGATATTTGAGGTAATAGAGACAACCCAAAAGTGAATATGTTTAAATTTATACAACAATTCAACTCTTCCTCAACAATAAAAGAGAAATCACTCCCCCTATTCATAAATCTCAATAAGTATGGATAAAAACATTCTAAAAAACATACCAACTTCCCTCCCATCATAATATATTTTTATATTTTTCTATAAATAAAACCATTAATGTTTTCCCGGAAAACCAAAAGAGGATACCTGAAGAAGAGGTAATGTTATTCTAAAAAAAATTTATATCCTTCTTTGAATAATTAAAATATTTTTATCCAAAGATTATATATAAAAATTAATTTCATTTATATAATGTTAATATTTTATGTTATGTTTTTAACCTATAACATCTCACACTTCCATCAAAAGGGTTACTCGATCAACGTTTGTTTGTATATCAGAATATCGTCTCATGAACTGATGACATTCGTTTTTCCATTACCACGTTGCAGGGTTTGGAATAATGATGGATATAGATTTTATATATGATATTATTGATATTTATTTAGTTAGTTTTATTCTTTAATTTATATATTACATATATCTTCATGCTTTCCATTTTGTGGTATTTCCATAAATTCATTAATGTGTATGGTGGACTACATCCTCGTGAAGTGATGTGATTCTTTAACACTTTACATTGAATGTATTATAGATGTGTTAAATAAACAAATTTTATATATATGACATAATTTTTTTAATTATAATATATATATATATTAATTTTAATTTCTTCAATACATCAATAAGATGGAAACAGTGTGCATGCGTACGAACAACCTACCATATCCATGAATAGTGTATTAGACTTCGAATCACCTACTTTTATGAATACATATATATTTATATATATTATATTTAAATAATTTTTTATGTCATAAAAAAAATTATGTAATGATTTATGTACGAGGAAAAAGATAAAATGTTAATAAATACTTGAAAAATGGAAATTAACACGTGGAAAATGAAAATAATAAAATATTATTAAAAAAATAGGGATTATTTGTTATAAAACGATCATATGTCATGTTATTAATATTAATATAGTTCATTTATAATTTAAAAATAAGATTAAAAAAATTTATTTTTTAGTTCAAATAGAATTCAACAATAAGGAAGCATAAGGTAAGGGATTTCATTTCAATTTCCATTTCATTTTAGGCATATTAGTTATTATACACTAATTCACATTTATGTGGTTTATTTAATACCCCATTGACATGTAATAACATGATTCATTAATACTTAATTTTATTTAATGTATATATTTGAAATATTTCATCCATGTGGACTTGACATGAAAATTACCAAGTGGTAAAATTTATTGTAAAATCTTATTATCTTTTGTGATAGTGTAAATTCTATTGAAATAGTCACATTTTTATAATATTATTTATTTAATAATATAATTTATCTTAAATTTCCTTTTATTTGTATGATGGGTATGAATATTTATAAACCACTTAAAATTATTACATATTGTGTCTACTTTGAACGTTATTTGATTAATTATAGAAATATTCAAAAATATTAACCTTTTACACGATATGGACATTCGATGATAAAGAATATTGATTTATGAATTAAATAGATTATTAAATATATGAAGATTTATTTTAACATCAAACAAAATAGTTTTAGAATAATTAATTCAATCACCTTTATGCATATTTAGACTTATAAGAAAAATAATTTGGCTGAATCAGATGGATTTCTATCTACAGACATAAACTATCATTATGATCGATTTTGAAATTAACTATTTTAGGGATAGATCATGATAGTTAATACAAAAAAATTATTCATTTAATTATAATTTTTATTCCATGTTATTGATTTATTAGTTTGAATATCCATGTTCATGTTTCAAGATCATGTGATTATCTATGTGGAATCATTTGATCGTATTTTCTTTATTCGATTTTATGCTCATGTTATGGAGTAATTGGAATTTCTTTCTGTCAATTATCTTTCTAGGATGCTAATTATTTATTGATCCATGATAAAATTTATTTTAAACAACCCTCAGTAGTAATTATAGCTCAGCCTTAATTTTTTTCCTTTCCACATGATATGAAGATGAATTCTGGAAAGGTCTTTCAAGAATGAGGTATTATTTTTTTTTTAGGATTGATATTCTTGTCCCTGTGTAAAATGTGTATGATGTCTGTAATCATGTTTTCAAAAACCTCTAAACAATTTAGTCCTTTGAAATTTCAATTATGTATTTATGAAAATATATTAATCTGAGGAACTGGGGCTAAGCTACTAGGATCAAGCTTTAAAAAAATTAAATTATTAATTTATAATAAATGAAAATAATTAATAGTTAATAATTTAGATATTGATTTTCCAATATAAGAATTCATTCACAATATTTTTGGATTTTCTATCAATTTAGAGGTCCCAGTATTTTAGAAATTTAATTTTTCAAAATGAAAATAATTTTGGGAATAATCATTATAAGTTTAACTTTAGATGAATTTTTTGGATTTTTCAAAAAAATATTATTTAAAGGTGATTAGTTCAATGTAAATTTTTTTCAAATAAAATAAATTTTATGAAATTATTAGTACATATATATGAATTTAAAATTAAAAACAAATTATAAAATAAAATATGTATTTTATAAAAAGAATTTATAATTGTAAAATTTTTTGTTTTAATTTACAAACTCATGCAATTTTTTTGGAACATTTGTAATACTTTCTGAAATAATATTTTTAATAAATTATACATTTTATTTTAAATTTTATTTTATTAATTTTTTGAAATGAATAAGATAAAATGGATGTAATATTATTAATCAGCAGTTAAGGATTATATAATAATGGCCACTTCATTTTTATACATAATGAATATAGGGCCATGTTTAAAAAACGATTAATATGATAAATGCTAAAATAATAAATGTAATAACTCAAGGGTGTTGGTCTTAAACATGATAAACAGATATAATTAATTGAATGTATTTTTTGAATGACCTTATCTACTATAAAATCATTTATTTTTTAATTTTGGGTCCACAAAACATGATTAATAACTTCTCCCTTTATATTAAGTTTAAATATTTATAAAAAAATTATTCATAGAACTTTTAAAAGGGGACCCACAATACCCCTTCAAAGAACACCTAAAAATTCAGTTTCCACAAAACAAAATCTATATTTCCTTAAACTAGTAGAATATTTCATTCTTTTGAGTTTATGGTCATAAGAGTTAAGATTTTGTCAACCATTTCCAAGGAATCTTGCATCGAAATCTCAAAGTGCACAACATGAGTGATAATTTTACATAAATTAGTTATTTTATATTTTTCATTTAAAAATATTATTTAAGAATACCAATATAGTAAAAGAAAATTCATTTTATAATAATTTTTATTATTCTATGAGATTAATCATTAATCGCTTTTTTCCTTTTCTATTAATAAAAATGAAACCCTTATATGTGTGTTCTACGGAATACCCCCACAACAATGCAATGCTTTTAATTTTACATCACAACTATATTAATTTAGTATAAAAGAGGAATTTAAAATATAATTATTCAATTTAAATTATTATTATAATTATGAAAAAAACTATTTTACTTTGTTATCATCTTATATGTAACAAAGAAATAACATGTTAAGTGTCCGTGTGAATGAATCATTCCCTTAAATGATTAATTTTTATTATTATTATTTTCATCACTACCATACATGGTTGTTAATGAGTACGGGAATAATAGAATTATATAGTTTTTATTTTATCTTTATTATTTTTTATATATTGACTAAAAAATGTTAATTATATAGACAACAAATTGTAATCACTAATTCAGTCTTTCAAAATGATATAACATAGAGAAAAATTATAACTTATTATAATTAATGAAATTATATAAATTTTATTCATTTCTAAATCCATTAAAATTATAATATATCACATTAACAAACATAATAAAAAATCATTATGATTTTGGTATAATTAAATTAATACTATACCACATTGCAATCATCCATTAATCATGGTTGGTTATTCTTTGGGTCGGATTAACCACATACTTGAATAATAATATGAATTAATAACATGTAGGAATATGAGAACATATATACCTGAAATAAAATGATATAAATATAATGATTATTTTTTACTGATAATTTAATATCAATATTTAAATCCTTAATCTTAGAAAATCATTTGTTAAGAATCTCGTAAATATGATCATAATTGATTTTACAATCATTGTTTGAAATAAAAAAATACTATTAAATGAAATTATAACATTTATAAATATCATGAAAAATATTTTAAAGTACCTTTATGTTTTTTTAATTATGAACTTTAGAACACATATTAATGACAACAATATTTTTATAAAACAATTTCATGGAGATAATTATTACTAACACCCGGTGTTCAAGATATGTAAAAACATAACTAGTATTTATATGTATATATTGAATGTAAATGAGGATTATAAATGGATATATGTATGAATAAGATTCTTGGTTATATATATAATGATACTAATTTAATATTCTTTAATTTTTGGAAAACGTGAAAAATGAATAAAAACATAGCTAGGGGTTTTCATCTCGAATCCCCCTCTCGGAGACATGTTTGTAATTATACTAATATTTTCATTCATGGGGTATATATACATCAAATAAGAGATATTATATAATGATTTTCCTTTTTGTCATTGTATTTTATGTTAAATTATATTCCAACTCTTTCAAGGTGTTATGATTGAAATGTTAATCAAGCCTCATGGGTTCTCTTTCTCCCAATTCAGAATCATTTAGACAATATACATATTATGAACCTAGTTTTCTTTTAATGGTTTTATGTTTATTTTCTATCCCATGAGTGTTAAATTTATTCTTTCATTATAAGTAATGGGGTGATGTAATGCCAATAAGGTTCTTTTCTTCAAATTTCTACTAACACATACGGTACACTAGTTGTATGTTTTTTTTAACAAAATAATTATTCATTGAGTTATGATAATTCACACAAGAATATTTTATATAATTTTCATTCATTATTCCCTGTTAAGTTTTTGTGTCGTATTCTATAATTTTATAAATTTTTTCCACCACAACCCCTTTTTAATTGCTTCATTCTTAATGGATTATTCTTCGTACAATGGATATTGATAACTCTTATCTCTTTTACTGGATTTATAATGTTTCATATTGAAATTTTCATTCCAATTATTCAGTTATCAGACCCCTAACATTTTATTATATTTTATTTTATAAATTTTTTTGGGAAATTATTTATTAATACAAATTAATGGTTTTAAATCATCATACAATATGAGTTTCAAACAATATGTTTTAACAAATATGTTTTTTCCTTTCAGTTTCACATGTTTTTTATTTCTCCCTTAATTTTTCCAAGATAATCATTTTTTCATTTAATGACTCCAATATTAGAAATTATTTT
Organism: Viscum album; assembly: GCA_963277665.1. Taxonomy (NCBI): domain Eukaryota; kingdom Viridiplantae; phylum Streptophyta; class Magnoliopsida; order Santalales; family Viscaceae; genus Viscum; species Viscum album. The sequence goes on along the minus strand of OY728147.1, from coordinate 473,517,095 downwards.
TAAAATTAAATGTTCTTTAATGATTTAAAATTAACTTTTCTAAATTTACCTTTAAAAACCAAATGTAAATTCGTATTTAATGTCATAATTATAAATGATTTCTAAAAAACCTTTCAATTTTTTCTTAAATTTACCTTATTATTTTGAAAACAATTTATCTTAATAGGGTTTATCTTTCCGGATTTATCATCCAATATATATATACATATAAAATATTATCATTTAGAGGATTGAACTCACAATATTAGAAAATTATATTCTTGATCCATTATTTCTCAATAAAAATAAAAAGAATTTTTTTTAGGGTCATTTTATATTATTTGAGAACCCACAAATGTTTCCTTTATTTCATATGGGATATTTTATTTTAAAACCATATTATTTATCTCTATAGATGTATTATGTTCATGTTATTCTGGCATTATTATAACTATATATTCATTTTTATATACAGAGTGAACATCATAGTAGTCAAATATATATTGGAGGATGTTCTCTTAAAAAGTAATTTATTTATTAACATGGGGAAAATTATAGGTTTTATATATATTATTTATATTATATGGATTATGGAACAAGTCCTTAACAACATGTTTTTTATGTTTAGAAGTATGAATTCCATTAATATGATATTATTATGTTTTAAAATAATAGTCTTCAATTTAGTTTCTTTGATATATCATTCTCTATATTTCAATTTGATAAGTTTTCATGTTATTTACATATTCATTTGATAATTTTTATTTCATGATTATCTGAGTTTCCTTTTTCTTATTATTTAGCATTTAAGATCATCCCGTATTATTATTTCATTTCCCAAGGTTATAAAACAATTATAACACATGATATTTTAAACCAGGAAGTTTGTGTGGGAAAAAAATCATAGATTTTATATACATATTTTATATTATATAGTTTTTTAAATAATAGAGAATAATTTCAAATTTATTAAAATAATATGAGATAAATTATCTATTTGTTTCTATTTATCTATAGATATTAACCTAAATGGTATTAGAAATGTATGTAATATAATATATTATTTATTTAATGTAATTATTTGATAGTTACATATGAGAAAATATAGTTATTATCTAATAAGTAATGTAAAGTAAGTCTTATTCACATAAGTTTCCCATAATGAGTTCGAGTTTCCACTATTATTATCGAAGTAGCGAATAAGTAACCTTGGATACTAGGATATTTATTGACGTTAATTTATGTGTTCATTATTCAAGGATTAACATAATTTCAAATTTATAAATAACCGTATGGGATATTATATGGTTTCAATTTATGGTAATAATACACATTTTATCTGGAGATTAGGAAAAAGAGAACATTAGTGAAACCCATTGGCATAAGTCTATATGTGAATTATATGTATAGGGTAACATAATGATATTTATGTTAAATGAAGATTATATGGATCTCATATTGATTACATCCTTGTCTGGGTAGTAAAAGTGGATAATGTATATAACATATATGTAACAAGTGGTAATGACACTAAAAATGGTGGATATGGTTTTAACACAATCGGCACTTGGTGCATGATGAAGACTCTTACGTGTATGTATAGTTTGAAACCCTTGAGGGATGTTATTTGGATAAATCATATTCTAGTTTTAAACCAGTTAGATGGATTTGAATATATTTATGATGGATAAAATAATAGTAAATTGACCATGGATAACATATATAAAAATTTGGTTATTCATTAGTAAAGTTGCAAATTAATTTATATGTGATATCCATGAAAAGGGATATCTTGGTTAATAAGAACATATATTTTAAATACTTTTTATTGTATAATATATTAATAATATTCATTGTAATTTTGAAACTCTATTTTCTATATTACGTTAACAATTATAAAAGAAATTAACTCAATTTAACCTATTTTAAACATGATCCATATTGGATGAGCTAAAGTAATTAAATAATAACATGATGATATGGGTAAAAGATTTTAGAATTAGATATCTTTTTTGTTATTGGATATGATAGTCTGATTTTATTATTACTTTTTTACCACTAATGTTTACCCTTTTTCTATTAGTAATGGATTAAAATAGATGAACCCATGAGAGAAAAAAATATATATATTACCTCAATGAACAACCCATAAAAATTGGATCTTATTTGGGAAATATTTAATTAATTCCTAACCTTCAATAATGAAATATAAATATTTATGTGTACATAGTTGAATCCCCAAAAACACTAGAGAATATATATATGGAGTCTCATGAGATATAATTAGATAAAAATGGTTATAGAAATAATATTAAATTTATTAAATTTTAAAAAATATTCAATGAATCAAGGGGAAATTTTCATAAAAGGAATAGGTAAATGTTGTAGTTCTAGAGATAATGGTCATCAGACTCACATATATAAGAGAAATTAAGATGGTACATGTAGCACCCCCAGTTTGAGGTATGTAGAATTTTTTTATGCTTCCTTATGTGTTTAAATTTCATGGGATGAGTTCTGAACAGGTTGGAAGACTTTGGAATGGTATTGAATAAGTTTGGAGGATTTTCTAAGGGATCCCATTTTGAGCATGGTTAGGGGAAACTATGTGGGTTCCCCAGGAAACTGTGTAGGAGGAAACAGTAGTCTTTGCATGGCCTACGCACGTATTTCCAAACCGTGCGAGGAAACCATGCAAAACCCTACTCTCGAGGTAGTAGCATGCACAAAGTTAGTGCATGGTTTTCCAAACTGTGAGGGTTAACTGTGCGGCCACTAAAAAATAGGGTTTTAAACTTGGGCTCAGTCAGACTTGCCTCCTTCCTCTCCAATTATCCTCCCACTCAATCCTCACTCAGGTTTTTCGGTTCTCAAGGGTTGAATGTGTTCTCCCACCCATTTTGGAAGTGATTCAAAGAGGTTTTGTGGTGGTTTAAAGGTGGTTTCTCCCAGGTATGTTTCTCCTCATGGTTTCATTGTATTTTCCTCTAGATCTACATCTCCCTCTCTCTCGGTTTTCTAGATCTACGCCCATTGTGTGTAGATATAGGGTTTTGGTTTCCTTGGATGCTAATTTTATGGCTTATGGATGTTAGGGAAGGGGATCGATCGATGTCTCAATGGTGTGTTCGCTGTTTTTGAAGAGTAGTTGCTTGTGGGTCGATTTCACCAGACCCTTAAAGTTGGTGGATTCTCTCTCGACTCCATTTGGATAGACCTAGTGGTTCAGTTACAATTAATTTGGTTTGCTTAATATTTTTTATGTTTTTGATGTGCGAAATTGGATGGAAATTCCTTTGGGGATGGTTTGAGGATTTTTTGGGAAAAGGGATTGTGGAGAAATGCTCTTGATGTTATTTTAAAATGAGATTTTAAAATGAGTTGTTTTGTTTGTTTGATTATTATTATTTGAGAAAATGTTTTTCAATAAAAAGGGTTGTTTTATTGAAGTGTGGGTTGGTATGGAAAATTATTGAAGGGTGTTTTCAATAAATTTTTTATTTATTGAAGTGGATTGTCATGTAATGGAAATGGTGAATTGTGTATTGTTGTGGTCTTGGTGGGTTACATGCTTGGTTATGGCTTGTATTGGTTTTAAGGAAGTGGTTGGAAAGTCTCGTGATAAAAAAGAAGAACGGGAGGGGTTGGATGTCCCACCGTTTTGGGTTGTCAGGTAGTGGGAGTGAAGTCCTGCTATCTGAATATGGGGTGAACGAGTTGGGTGGGAAGCCCCAACGTTATGGTTGCTTTGTTGTGTGTTGATTTTCATAGATTTAATTTGTTGTGGAAATGTGAATTGGTTGAATTTGCTTCCATGTGTGGCATGGTTGATTGGGATTCCTTGTGTGGAATGTTTGCCTTATGGTATGATTGTTTGGATTTCTAGAGTTTTACTTAGTTTTTGTGAAATGGCTTGGAAAGGGTGTGTTTGTCTTATGGTAATGGATGCACCTGTGATTATTTTATATAAAATGATTTATATAAATGTGATAATTGTTTTATCCTAGTGGCATGTGTTGGGAAGTCATTTGGGGAAAACCTACAGAGTTGTTGTACTCACCACCTGCTTTGGCACTTTGGTGTATTTGCAGATGTCGTGTACCGGGATATAGGTAAAGGTAAGGCATCTCATAGCCATTGGTTTGTGGTGATGCTTGTGTTGTGTTGGTGGATCTTAGAGCTTCGTGCTAGGTGTGGAGTTGTGGTGGTGTCATGGCTCATGGTGTTTTGATGTTTAGTTTCCTCTTTATACTCAGATGTTTTGTGGACATGTCTACTTGGAAAATTTTGGGATATGTGATTGCATGGTTAGTATAATATGATTGGGTTTGATAGTGCATGCATATTTCATTGTTCGTTGGTTGAGTTGGGTGATCTCTTTAAGGGAAAATCATTTTTCACTGTTCCTTGATGCCCTCGGCATTAATTTCCAAACATTAGTTCCTTGGGAACATTACTTAAGGCCAAGTAAACCTCACCACCTCCTAAAGACAATGAGTTTGGGGCGGGGCATTACAAGTGGTATCAGCTTGTTCAGTCCTTTGGAGTTGATTCTCAGATTTGGAGGTTACATTCGTTGTGGGATATTCCTTGATTTGGGATGGTAGCAAGGTGTAGGAATGTTAGAACATGGAATGTGTAGCAAAAAAGGATGTAGCTAACACTTTTATTCCTAACTTCAAGTTACCAAGGTGTTTGGTACATAAGTGTTTTGGAGACTTTTACATGCATTTGCAATCTCATTATTGTGGGTGTAGCCAATGAGATGTTGATGGAATATATGGTAGAGATGACTTCCATTTAGGATGCATATTTCATAGGGCATAATGATTTCAGGGATAAATTGTGAAATAGATTTTCATATGTGTGAAATTGTAATGTGAATAAATTTGGTATTTTGAAAATAGTATGATTTTCAAAAATGGTGAAACATGGAAAATGGGGAATGGTGGAAAGAGTCGTTGTGATATTGTTGGGTAATGCCATGTGAAATGGGATTTCTTGATGTCTACGTAAGATAGACTCCTGGTTTTTTGTTTCTATTTATAGAAATGGAACTGTGTAGGTGCTGTAGAGACTAACCAGATGTGGCTTATGAGAACGTGGTTACACCTGAGCCCCATGTAAACCCGCAATTAGTCTAGATCGCAGTGTAATCTTTCCAATCGGTGGGAAGTGTGAATAGAGAGGAAGAGACAAAGCATGTTGTTTATGCAGATCAGTTTCAAAGGCTCGATCCACCCATTTTTAGGGGTGATTCGGACGTGGAAAGGGTAGAGGCGTGGCTGTCCAGAATGAATAGAATTTCCAAATTCATGGAGAAGCCATTAGAGTTGAAAGTAAAGCTAGAAATATATAAGCTAGAGGATCAGGCTCTTCAGTGGTGGGAGTTGGTAGTCCAAGCAGGGACGGACCAGGGTATAACGTGGGAAGGAATTAAGGAATTGTTTAATAAACAATTTTACCCACATATAATTAGAATTCAGAACACAACTTATTTCTTCAGTCTAAAGCGAGAGAATATGTCTGTTATGGAATAAACCTCTATGTTTATGAGCTTAGTGCAGTTTTCACCTGTGGTGGTGTGTAGAATGTTGTCTAAGGAAAGGATCTTCGATGTGGGGTTAAAGAAATATATCTGTTCAAAGATAGAATTTCTTTGTATTGGTGATTATATAGATATGGGGAATTGAGCATCAGTGAATGAGTGGGATCTGTTGGGAGCTCCGGGAAGAGGAAGCATGGTGGTACCCATATGGAATAGTGGGAACTATAATGCGGGGTTCAAGTGGAGGAGGGACACTTATTCCTAGGGCGAGAGTACGATACATAATCTGATGGTAGGATCGGTGAATCTTCCTTCGAAGCCCCAGAGCAAACTAGGATGATTTCTATGTGGTTATATGAGCAGCATCAAGCAGGACTATACGGAACAACCTTGAACACGTCACAATTGCAAGAAGATGAGACATCTTTAGCGATATTTTCAGAATAATCCAAGTTCAGGTGCACGTGAAACTCCTCAGGGATCACAGACATCGTATGCTTTGATGGGACGAGGACAGTAGCATACCCCTCTTCAGAAGAGAAAAGTCAGTTATGGTGATTCTCGGAACACCACAACTCCTCAGTAAGGCAATAAGGAACATAGTGTGGCAACCAAGGCGTTGTTCGGTGCCAAGAATGTTGAGGTGGATGATCATTCGGGACCGTCCACCATTCGAGGTAATATTATTTTTAATTCTATCGTGATGCAAGTGATGTTCTATATGGGTGCCTCACACTCTTTTATTGTTTCATGTGTGGATGAGTGTCTCAGTTAAAGGGTAGAAATGACGTCTTCAATTTTTAAACTTCAAACTTATCTGGGTCAAAGAGAGTGTCGAGACTTCTTATGTAGAGAATATGGTATCGTTGTGGGAGTGGTTGAGCTAATGCAGAATTTCTCAGTGACTGAGATGGATGGGTATGATGTAATCCTGGGAATGGATTGGCTGGTGGCGTTTATGGCCCACATCGACTGTAATGCAAGGAAAGTGGATTTTATGACACAAGATGGCGTTATATATCTCATTAGAAGAGAGAGGAATGAAGGACATAGTGCCATGGGTTTGTTGGAACCAGTATTGGGAATTTTATTTTATCAGTTGGCAGTGTTGTCATTTGAATCGATAGTGGGTGTTGAGCAGAGTGTTCTTCCGGTAGTAGTGGATTAGTTCATGGATGTTTTTTCAAAATATTTCTTTGGGTTACCTTCTATAAGAGAAGTGGAGTTTACGATTTATCTCCTTTCGAGGACCAATCCTATCTCACTTCAGTCTTACCAGATAGAACTTAATGAATTTTGGGAAGTTAATGTCCTGTTGTAAGAGTTATAAAACAAAGGGTTTATTCGGCCTAACATGTCTCTGTGGGTAGCATCGGTGTTGTTTTTGAAAAAGTAAGATTAAACTTTGAGGTTGTGTATTGATTATCGCCGACTTACCTCAGTTACGATAGAGAACGGATATCCACTTCCACAAATTGTTGATTTGTTTGACTAGTTGAGGGGAGCCCAGTGGTTCTCCTAGATCGTCCTCAGGTCAGGATACCATATATTGTGGGTGAGGAAGGACAATATTCTTAAAACATCGTTCAGAAGTAGATATAGTCATTATGAATATGTGGTTGTTCCTTTTGGTCTAACTAATTCACGAGCGGTATTAATGGAATTGATGAATTGAATATTTTAGAGATATCTATATTAATTTGTGGTGGTGCTTGTAGATGATATTCTGGTGTATTCAAAGACAATGGTGGATCACGAGAAGCACTTGGCGACAGTGTTGAATATCTTGAGGGATTATCTGTTGAATTCCAATTTGTCATAGTGTGCCTTTTGGATAAATGAAGTCCATTGTTTTGGCCATGTTATTTATGAAAGGGTAGATTTAGTGGATTCAGAAAAGATAATGGTTTTTATCTCATGGCAACCGCCAATGAATGTGTTTCAGGTATGGCGTTTCCCTGTTCTAGCTAGGTATTATCGGCGTTTTGTTCATGATTTTTCACTTTTGGTTTCACCGAGGACATCTTTGACAAGAATGAATTTCCCATTCCAGTGGAATGAACAGTGTCAGCAATGTTTTGAAAGGATAAAGGGTCTCCCAATATCAGCACCAATCATGGTTTTAACATATCAATGAAAAGGGTACATGGTTTATTGTGATTCATCGGGATCAGAATTGGGGTGTGTTCTCAAGCATGTGAACCATGTGGTTGCGTATGGATCACAACAGCTGAGGGTGCCTGAAAAGAACTACCTAACTTTTGATTTGGAATTGGAAACAGTGGTGCATGCTTTGAAATTGTGGTGTCATTATCTCTTCGGTGAGAAATTCAAGTTATATACAAATAATAATATCCTGAAGAGCATTTTCTCACAAAGGGATTTGAACCTGAGGAAAAATAGATGGATGGAGTATCTTCATATGTTTGATATTGGCTTGATGTATACACCGGGTAAGCAAAATTTTGTGGCAGATGCATTAAGTAGAAAATCATATACTCAGGTGGTGAAACATGCATTAGACCAGTGGCAGTTGATGTCGGTTATAGATGAAATGTGGTTGGAATGTGAGGATCAGGGAAATAGAGTGGTATTTTTTCTGGTTTTGTTGATTCCTAACTAGGTTGTCCTAGTTAAAGAGGCACAGATATCTGATTCTGAGTGTTTGACCATGAGGTCGAAACACAATGGTGGGGAGACCATTGAGGGTTGGAAACTGAATAGAGATTTAGTTTGGTGATTTCAGAATCAGATGGTTGTACAAGTTTCTTGATAGGAGGATCTTTTCTGAATGTATCATCATTCCAGGTGGGCTATTCATCCTGGAAATTAGAAAATGTATAATGCATTTAAAGCGCAGTTCTGGTGGTCTGGTATGAAAATAAGTGTGGCTGAGTTTGTTTCGAGATTCTTTACTTATCAGCTGGTCAAGACAGAGCATCAAAGGCTAGAAGGAATTTTGTAGACGTTACCAATCCCAGTTTGGATGTGGGAGAAAATAGTGATTGATTTTGTTATAGGTCTCCCAAGAACAGTCAGAAATCATGATTCCATTTGGGTGATAGTGGATCGGCTAACGAAGTCAGCCCATTTCATTCCAATTTTTGAATCTCATACGATAGAGCATATATCCAAAATCTCTATCTGGGAGGTGGTAAAGAGGCTTGGTGTTCCAGTTTCAATTTTATCAGATAGAGATCTGAGGATTATATATCATTTTTTGAAATCCTTGCAGTAAGCCATTAGCACACAATTAACTATGAGCATCTCATTTCACCCTCAAACAGATGGTTAATCCAAGAGGATGATAAAAACATTGGAAGATATGTTTCAGGCTTGTGTCATTGATTTTGGTGGCTCGTGAGAGGATCACTTGTCGTTGGTTGAGTTCTCATAAAATAACAGTTATCAGGAATTCATACATATGGCTCTGTTTGAAGTATTGTATGGGTGGTTGGGTTGTTCTCCACTATGCTATGTGGAAATGGGTGAGTCCTCATTGGTTGAACCAAGCCTTGTCCAGGAGACTATAGAGAAGATCAAGTTAATCAGGAAGAGAATGGTGACAACTCATAGCTTCATAAATCGCATATGGATCATCGTCGAAGGTCATTTCCGTTCGAGGTGAGTGATCATGTTTTCTTAAGGATCTCTCCTAGGTTGGGACATCTTCAGTTTGGGAAGCGGGGAAGGTTATTTTTGAGGAATATTAGACCTTTTGAGATTCTTGAGTGGGTTGGTGAGGTGGATTATCATTTGGATTTGCCACCTACGATCAGTGTGGTGTACAATTTGTTTCATGTATCACAGTTTAAAAAGAATAATTCGGGTCTCGGCCATGTTATTCGATGAGATCATGTTGAGCAAGAGCCAGATGCTTAGTTGGTGCATGTGCCAGTCCGGGTATTGGATTGGCATGTGAAACACTTTCAGGGTAAAAGAATCGGTCTAGTTTAGGTTTTGTGGAAGCATGTCCAGATCCATGTGGAGACTTGGGAGCGAGAGAAAGATATGGTTGACCAATGGCCCAAACTCTTTCAGAAAAGGGTGGGTTCACTACTTCCCAAGGATGGAAGTCCGATGGTGGGGAGACTTTTTCACCCCATTTTTGAGGTATGCAACCTTTGATTATGATTCCATATGTGTTTAAAGTTAATGGGACGATTTGAGAAGAGTTTGGGCTCGTTTATAATGGTTTTGAATGAGTTTGGAGGCTTTTCTAAGGGAGCACAGTTTGAGAACGGTTAGGGGAAACCATTCGGGCTCTCCAGGAAACCTTGTAGGAGGAGACAATTGGCTTTTCACGGCCTTCACACTATTTTCTAAACTGTGTGAGGAAACTATGATAACCCCTCCTCTCGAGGCAGTAGCATTCACACGGTTAGTGCACAGTTTGTGAAACCGTGTGGGCTAAATGTGCAGCCACATAAAACTAGGGTTTTAAAACCCAGGCTCAATCGAACATGCCTCCTACCTCTTCAATCTTTCTCCCACTAGAGCCTCACTTAGGTTTTTTAGTTCACAAGGGTTTAAGGTGTTCTCCCACCAATTATGGAAGTGATTCGAAGGGGTTTTGTGGTGGTTTGAAGGTGGTTTGTCTCGGGTAAGTCTCTCCTCTTTGTTTATTTGTGTTTTCCACTAGATCTACATCTCCCACTCTATCGGCTTTCTAGATCTACACTTATTTTTTCAAGATCTTGGGTTTTGGTTGCCTTGGATGCTAATTTTAATGCTTATGGATGTTAGGGAAGGGGACCTATAGAGGTTTCAGTGGTGCGTTTTCCGGTTTGGAGGAGTAGTTTCTTCTGGGACGATTTCACTAGAACCCTAAAGGTAGGTGTCTTCCCTCTCGACTCCAATTTGTTAGAACTAGGGTTTTGGTTACAATTATTTTTTTTGCTTAAAATTAATTGTTTTTTTGATGTGCGAAATTGGGATGAAATTCCTTTGGAGATGGTTTGAGGGTTTTTGGGGAAAAGAGATTGTGGAAAAATGCCCTTGATGTGATTTTAAAATGGTATTTTAAAATGTGTTGTTTTGTTGGTTTGATTAAGATTATTTAAGAAATTTTTTTCCAATAAAATGGGTTGTTTTATTGAAATGTGGTTTGGTATAGAAAATTATTGAAGGGTTTTTTCAATAAATGTATGATTTATTAAAGTGGATTGACATGTAATAGAAATGGTGAATTTTGTATTGTTGTGGCCTCGGTTGGTTACATGCTTGGTTATGGCTTGTGTTGGTTGTGTGGAAGTGGTAAGTATGTCTCACTATAAAGTAAGGTGAATGGGATGGGCGATAAGTCCCGCCGTTTTGGGTTGTTAGGTAGTGGGTGGGATGTCCTGCTAGTTAAAGATTGGGAGAATGGTTTGGGCGGGAAGTCCCACCGTTATGGTTGAATTGTTGTTTATTGCATTGCATAGATGGAATTTGTTGTGGAAATGTGAATTGGTTGAATTGGGTTCCTTGGGTGTCCTGGTTTATTGGGATTCCTTGTGTGGAATGTTTTTCACATGGCATAATTCTTTGGCTTTCCGTGGGTTTACTTAGATTTTGAGAAATGGCTTGGTAAGGGTGTTTAGCTTGTGGTAAAAGATGAAATTGTGATTTTTTATATAAACTATTTTATATAAATGTGCTAATGGTTTTATCATAGTGGCGTGTGTAGGGAAGTAATTAGGGGAAAACCTATTGAGTAGTTGTAGACTCCCTTCTTTGGCACTTTGGTGTCTTTGCAGATGTCGTGTACCGAGATACAGGTAAAGGTAAGGCATCTCATTGTTAGTGGTTCTTGGTGATGCATGAGATGTGTTGGTGGAGCTTGGATCTTGGATCTTGGTGTGGAGATGTGGTGGTGTCATGGCTCATGGTGTTCTTTTTTTTAGTTTCTACTTTTTACTATGAGGTTTTGTGGACATGTCTAGTAGAACAGTTTTGGGCTATGTGATGGCATGGTTACTATTATATGGTTGTTTTTGATAGTGCACACATATTTCATTGTTGGTTGGTTGAGTTGGGTGATCTTTTTAAGGGAAAATGGTTCCCCATTATTACTATAAGCCCTCGGAAATTATTTCCAGCCTTTGGCACCTTGGGAACGTCGCTGAAGGCCATGTAACCCTCACTACCTCCTCAAGCCAATGAGGTAGGGGCGGGGAATTGCCGTACATAATATTTTAAAATAAATTTCAGGATATTTGTGAATTATGTAACTCAATTCCCCATTCCAAGGGACAATGAATGAGTCACATACCAACAACCATACTAACAAGGAAAATCCTTTGAAAATACTGAAAATGTATCAGATATTGAGTTTTCACACTGTATTTTCTAGTATCTAATTTCTGGTTAGCAGATACCAAATAATCTATTTTGAGTATTAAATAATAACCCCTTGTTGTATGTTTATCATGTAAATTATTTTCATGATTTGATTAAATTTATTTGTTATGGATCTTTATTTTCGTCCCAAATTAATATTCTTTTTGAAATTATGAATGGGTAATCACTATTTATAAAGCGCTTATAATAGTTTTTCATATTTTTATTTATAATTCAACATCCTTAATATGATAATGATTATCTAGTTATATATTGTTGTTTATGAGTTCCCTAAATAAATTATACTAATAATATTTGGCATATTTAAAGGATGAATTTTTTTAAATGGGAGATTGCAACACCCTGAAATTTTAATGTATTATTACCTTTAAATATGTAAATGTTCACACTATCATCCACTAAACATTAAATTAAATAGTTAAGACAGATTAATTTAATTTTTTGGAATGAATATGAGTAATGAAATTATGAAATATCTATAGAAATAAAAAATTACAAATTCCAAAATGAATTAAATTTAGTTAGAATATGAAAAATAACTAGAACATCATTTTAAGATTAAAAATATATTTCATTAAAATTGATGTTTTATTTCAAGAAATTATTTTTATTAATGTAATATAATAATTATTAATAATTAATATATAAATAATATATTACTATTAAATTAATTATTTTTTGATCAGATATAACAATAAAGAATATTTAACATTTTATAAAATATACTTTCCAAAATGAATTTTTCCAACTATATTTTTAGATTTTACATTAATATTTAATTATCTAATATTTTTTATTTAATCTTTAATAGTTATAATATTTTTATGATGATTAATATTATAAGATTACAATTAATTTTCAAATCTTTATAAAGAATAAATGTCCTGGTGAATAGTGAATATTGTCTTTTTTTTAATAACAAAAATTTTATTAAATTATTATTATATTTGTATTAATAAAATATTCATAAAAAAATTTATAAAATAATATATTTAGTTCATATGATACTATATAATTTTTTAAAAATATCTAAAATATATTATATATTTTAGAACATAAGTAATATTTTCACCAATAAATTAAATACATTTTAAAATTTTAGTATGCAATTAATTTTTATCACGTTTAAAAATTGAAAAATTTTAAAATGATTTATAATTTGGAATTTTTTGGCCTATAGTTTTTAATAATTTCCACTTTAATTAATTATTATGGATTTTGTTACCTTAGGTAAAAACTATTTATCAAGGTAAAATCAAAAATGGTATATGTAATAATTCAAGGTGTAATGTGGTTCAAACATGATAAAAAACAATTTTATAATGGAATAGATGAGGTGTTTATTGACATTATCTATTTCTATCTCAATTATTTCATAATTTTGGTGATTATTGACCTATTTATCAAGTCATGCAATTATATTAAGATGAAATATTAGAAACAATTATGTTCTCACAAATTATAATAGGTTCCTCTTGGTACCACATTAAGGAAAACATAAAAAATTTGGTTTCATCATAAAAAAATTCTAAATTACATAAAATTTAATAGTATATCACTCCCTTGTAATTATTTTTACTAGAGATTAGTCTCTACCATCCTTTATTAAGAGATTTTTAAACGAATTCACAATGAGTTCAAAGTGAGAAATTATTTTTTATTAAAATTTTTCTTTTTTCTTTTTCATTCCCCATTAAAAAATTAAAATACCTATGTCATAACATCATAATTTCTTGTATACAAGAACATTATTAGTGTATTATATGGATCATTAATTACTTCTTCACATTCCAAATAAGATAAATCAAACCCATATTCATATGATGTGTTGTCTACCACTTCCATGAGGTAATATATTTTTTTCTTCTACCACCATATGTGGATGATATAAAATATTAATTAAATAAATAATTATTATTTTTTATATTTTTTATGACTTCGAAATAAAAATCTATATTACTTCATTCTCTCATTATATGGAAAAAAAGCAATAACCATGTGTATTTATAGAATACGGCCTTCATGGAATTACTCATTTTTTCTTCATTTGAGCATTACCTTACATAGATAGTCATTAAAATGGGATGAAAGATTAAATATTATTTTTATAATATCAGTATGGTTTGAGTATGGAAAAAATATACCATGTTATATGTATGGTCAATAATTTATCATCATTAATTCAACTGTTTAAAACATGGAAACTAAGTGGAAAATGATCTCTTTTTGAAAAATAATTAATTAATATAAAATATATTATCTTATTTATCATTTACAATTATGATATAAAAAACTATGAAATAATATTATTATTGTTCTATTATAATGATATTATAACTAAACTAACTTATAATTATACATTAATTATTGTAGGTTTCGTTTTGGGTCAGTATAACCACATACATGAAATATATTATTTATTTATATAATTGGTTAAAATGAGAACTTATTTAATTATAAAATATGATATAAATATGTAAAAAAACAATTAATTTAATGTTATATAAACTTTTAACACATTTATTAATGAAACACAATTCATTTTTTATGAATAAATAAAATTTGATCATCATCAATTTCATCTTCATGGTTTGTAACCAAAACTAATATGGAATGAAATTGAAAAATTTATAACAATCTTGTATCACTAGTTATAGTAAAAATAATTATTTTTTATTGATGAAATTTGATATAATAATAAAAAAACAACACTATTTTTATGACACTTGTTTAAAATGATAAATATTACAAATAACTGAGTTGAAAATAAGTAAAAATAAATAATGTTAATATGTATATAATAATTTTAAAAGTGGAGTATAAATAGTTATATTAATTATTAATGTTCTTGGGTATGTATTTAATTATCTTATATTAATATTTCTGTATTTTTAGTACATATTCAGAATGAATCATAACAAAAGTTACAGTTTTGGTCACAAATTCCATTCTTCGAGACATGTTTTGGTATTATGAATATAAATTATTATATGTGGCCTATATATTTAATATATGGGATTTAATATCACTAATAATATTTTAGACAATGGTTTTCATGTTCATTTACATGACCTATCTATCAAGGGATATTTATTAAATTGTAACTCATGCAGCAAGGATTTTCTTAGTCTAAATTGTGATTCTTTGAGACAACATACATGTTACGAACCATGCTTCCTTTGTCTGGTGTTTAATTTATTTAACATCATATGTATGTTCTATAGAATTTTTCGTTGTAACTCATTTGATAAATAATACAAATCTTGTTGTTTTTTTAAATTTCATTAAACTAAAATAATACCCATGTTTAAAGAGTTTTTAGTGACTCATTTTTCATTTCCTTCAGTTATTTTATTTCAATGGAACGTATTTCATAAAATTTAATTACATTATACCCATTTTCTAATGAACCAACCAAGAATACCATCTACATCGTTACCTAAACTGATTCAAAAATAACCTGAACAGTGTTCCCGATCTCCAGCGGTTGGCAACAATAACCAAGAAATCAGTAGAATTTCATTAGGAATGATTTCACCCATAGAGGAATATAATAAAAAATTACAATGTTGAAACTTACTTAGATATATTAATAAATAAATCCATATAAATTTACATGGATACATTAAAGAAACTGAATGTTTAAAAAATCCATCAAACCCCACCACCAGGTGGTCCACGACCACCCACCAGGTCCTAGTCATCCACCCTTGGTCTCCATAACTCAAAACCAGATAGTAAGGAGAGAGTAAGGACACTATATATGCAATATTAAATAGATGAAAACCCCCAAAAGTAAAATAATTTTTTCATATTAATAGCCCAATAAGATTACAAATTATATTCCATGTAATTTCTTCATAGGCCATTTCAAATATTCTAAATGAGGAGCAAAAATATGATATTTTGAGTATTAGTTTTAAAATTGTGTTTTAAATAGTTAAAATCTTTTATTCAAATTATCATATAAAACATTCAATTTCACCATTTTAAAAAAAAATCATTTTCATGAAATGAATTGAAAACTGTTTATCAAAACAAAGTTAGAAAATTAATAAAATAGGAGAATATGAACCTGATATATAATGACTAACAAGATACACTACAAAAGATTCTTGATGCATAATAATTATAAATGAAAAAGGCATGGAATATCATGTGCCAAATAATGATCATAAACACAATCATATTTTGAGGTCATGTATATGAATGTCATGGGTATAACCTATGTATGATAGTGTGTCCATCTAAGAATAGATTTTCAAATTACTACTTATCGGGCTTAAATCTAGGCTTAAAGTTCCAAATCAAACCAGTTCCAAATACACATAATCTTCTGATCACACATCCATATTGTAAAACATTCACGTTATTTATGTATCTACTATACGGGTGTGATCCTATTTGTTAATCATATATCTAGTCCATCCCATCTAAATGAAAAAGTTCACATGATTAGTAAAAATATGTGGTGAGATAAACATGTTACGATGATCACACAAGGATCCTTATTGACCACATCTCACTCTCACCCCTAAACTCTATCAAATTAAATAATCCCTTTTTCAACCCCCAAACAATCTGATGTATAACAATCAATCAATTTACATTTCATAGATTGTCACATAGGAGAATTATCATAAAGTGGAAAATAAGTTCTCAAGCATCATCAATTTCAATTCAAAACCTTTTATACTATTCAATATTTTAAAGGGTAACAATACCCACTTCCTTTAAAAATTCATCATAAAAATTCAAAAAAAATCTATTTAAAAATTCATTTATTTCGAAGAAACCATATTGATTACATAAGAATTCTTATAATTTTCTAATAATTTTTAGTACATTTCAAAATATGGGTTCACACACACCTTCCATGTAAAAAATCAGTTATTTTAAATAACCAAATAAAACCTTTTCAAAACCCCCACTAAAATCCATAAAATTGGGTACTTGAACATTTAATAAATTTTAGCATTTTAGAATTTTATAAAAACATAAAATAGATCAATTTATTTTATTAAAATCAATTATGTTCACTTAATAATTCAAAACTCATGAAAAAGATCTCAATTTCACAAAATCATCCTTTAAAACTTATTTAAAGAAAAATAGAAACATTTTACTACAAAATTCATAAATTTGTGAGAAATATCTTGATTATAGCGATTAAATTCATTCCATATTCAAATCAAAAGAAAAATTTGTCAATAAATATTTAATTTGGAATTAAATGAACAAAAATTATAGACTAGGTGTTAGAAAATAGGTAACATGTATCTATGAATTATGAATAAAAATGAATCACACAATTAAGGAATATCAAAGAAACCCATAATTGGAATATAATGAACCCAACCAAAAAAATCGAGTATATTCCACCTTCAATTGTGATCACCAGATCTAGGAAGATAGATCGTGAAGGATAAGAGAAGATATTATGGGTGTAAAATTCCCAAAACATTTACCATGATCCAACAAAACATATTTCCATCATAACCTCTTTGTTTACGGAGTAAATATAAGAAGTGAGATTAAATATAAAGTAAAAAAGAACTCATTAAAATAGAAGATCTCCAATTCGGTTGGCGCTTCTATCTACGAAGAGATGATTTCATGGGTTAAAAATTGGATCCAGAGGTATCCCAGAAGGAAAATAATTGATTTATGTTAGATTGGGAGGATTTTATTATTAATTAGGTGGGTTTCTCGTTTTTAATTACAATTTTAGTAACTTTAATTGTCGTGTTTACAGTTTCCTAGTCCATGAAAAACGAATGGTACTAACCATGAACCTAATCAAGAAACGTTGCACACATAGGTTGTACACTTAGTTTAATCATGTAAAAACTATGTGATCATGTTTCACATTTTTATTAACCATGTGGAAATAATAAAATAGTATTCACACTTTTTTTATCCAGACACAAACCCCGTGAAAACCATCAATCCAATGTTTCACAATTTGTTTAACCATGATCTAACCATGAAAATTCCTAGAAACCATTAAAAGGAAAATTGAAACATAGAAAACAACCCATAAATATATCCATTTCTTTGTTAATTAAATCAATGAGTTATAAAATATAAAAAAAATTAAATGGATGTTACTAACTCCCCAATATAGGACTTCTTTACCCCCAAAAAGATTCCACTATAAAAGATAGAACACGATAACACATGAATAACTTCCATGAATATCATGTGAGGTGAATAGACCATGGTATAGAAGTGAGACTCACCCATAGTTTAGAAACACACCAAACACCAAAATTGACACACCAAGATCATCATGCATCTCTTAATAATAAAAAGTCTAAATACCTTTCATAGTTCTCCCCACCATTTAAACATTCTCAAAAATGGTGTAACATTAGAAAATCATGTTCTCAATACCCAAACGAGTGATTTCATTTATTTTTTACGGAGAAAATATATATGTTTCGACATCCATAAGATAGGTAATAATCTGGAAAGTATTTCTACCCTAGGAGAGTACTCAATGGTAGCATATGATTTTTTTAAAAAAATGAGCCTCATACCTCAATGATCTCCTCAAAACAAAATCCAGCACTACTGAAAGTCCGGTATATCTAAAATTCAAATCATCCTAGTTACATAATTATATTATCATAGTCTATCTAAGTCCATAAATAATTATATAAAACAACCAATTCAATTCACAATAGAGCACTACACTTTCACAATTAAAATCATTCAACACATTATAATTGGGATCTAATAACAATGTCAAAATAAGAGAACATCAAGGAATGTTAATAAATGCCTCATGAATGTGGAGGCCCTATTATAATGTCAATTAAATGATTATACAACCCATTTTCCAAATGATACCATCAGAAATATCCAAAAACAAATTTTTTCAAAAAATAAAAAATTCACAATAAGGAAAAACTCAAACAGCTTCACTTTGTTATTAGAAAAAAATCACTAGATCAACATTAACCACATCCGAAAAAAATAGCTAACAATAAGAATCTCCCCACCTATATGAAAAATATTTACACTGAGGCTTATTTTAAGATCACTATTATTATGAAATATTTTCATCCCCACAGACATTATAAGATATTCCTAACCTAATTTTTCCTTTCTGGTCTGCCAACATATTGATCCTCTTAAATTGACCAAAGTTTCCACAAAATTTACAATTCTCAGAGTATTCCAACACAAATTCATAAATGAATAGTTTCTCCACACTAGAACCATATAGCAGCCCTCTTATATTCCTAAGTATAGCTTACTCACTCAAATGGTAATGTGGTGGTCACCCATTTATTTTGTTTTTCTAGCTCTATAACTACAAAAAAGTACATTTCAACATCTTTGTAAAATATATTAACCATTACACAAGAATGGAAGTTAAGGTTATGGTTGAAGAACATTTATATAAGACAATTCCATATATAATTTATTACCAAAATTCCAGCATGAAATATACTAAATCTGATAAATTCCTGGAATACATCAAAACCAATAGATCACCTTGACTGAAACTCAAGTACAAAAAATCATTCATGTTCTTAACTACCTTTGGATAAATGAATTGAATAAAGACTAACTTTAACAATTCCCAATACAATATTTAATAAACACATGAGCTATTTATTTCTTCCCACCACCCTTTGCTAGGTCACTCAAGTAAGGTGTGTATAGACTTGACCATCTAATATTTAAGACTCATAAGAGTATAAAATATTGCATCATATTCTTTAAGATATTACACAACCCCTAGAAAAACTTGTTCACATATAATGAAATTTGGAAGACAATACATGAATTCAATGATGGGTTTAAAAGGTTAGAAATCCTCTATCTCCACTACTTGATATTGATTCTGTGTAGAGTTGTACAAAAGGGATAATACATTTATAAAACATAAAAAACTACCTAGAGGATCATACTATTGGAAAAATATTCTATCTTTCTTGAAGGACATCTTGGGAGACATTTCTATATATAAAAATCATGTGAATATAAACTCAATAATCAATGAAAACTAAAATATAGAAAAAATGTTTAAAAATTTCAGAATCCACATTAATTGAAACATAATTTATTTCATCACAAAAAATAATTCACTATTTTTAAAACATTACACTTTTTCAGAATGATAAATCTTACTATAAATAAATTTCATTTTTAAAACCACTTTAAAAGAACATGTAAATTATTCCATGGTTTCAAAAGAATTAATGTCATTTTCTAATTATCAACACCATTCTAATTTGAAATCTATTGAAAATAAAAATCCCTTTATAAAACATTATCTTGTCAAATCAGATAAATGTAATTGAGAATAATATTTTTCAAACAAAACATTTTATAAAACACGATTATTGGTCATTGAAAATATTTCTCAATGAACAAATTGAATGTGTTATGTGAAATATAAATATTTTTTCACAAGGAATACAAATTAATTACAAGGAATTAAATTTTAATCAACTGTAAATGAGCATAGAATAACCCAACTCCATAACCTACATAACCAACCTCGCATAAGAGAATTATATTGTATGGAAATGTATAAGTGTTAAATTTTTGAACCATGTTAGAACTGTAAAAGGATTCTTTATATGGGTTGGTAAAACAAAAACCAACTCCACAACTATTTGAGGATTAATTTCCAAATCAAGAAAAATGATTCCTCAAAGTTTACTAGATCATTCAAACATGGTGTCACTATGGTTATGCTTCCAGTCTAGTTCAAAAACTTGGAATAGATTCCCCCAATCATAAATAGTCCCATTAGGAATCTAAATATAAATTATAACCACAAAACCTATAACTCAAAAGAAATACCCGAGTCCTAGTATCCCTGGTAACAAATATGCCATTGTGAAGGGGTGGTGATCAATCACCCACTCATGGACTACAACTTGAGTCCCGATAGATTCTTAATCTCTTTTCTACTGTGACTAACCCGAAATAACAAATGGATTCAAAATTCATGTATTTACCTTAATGTAAAGACCTAAAATGATATTATCTGCAAAGAATTAACCTATAATACCATCTAAACTGATATCTGAGTCAATTTTCCACTTACCTGAAGAGTGTTACCATTCTCCATGGGTTGGATGAAACCACCTGGGAATCAATAAGTATCCTTGGGTAATGACTTTTCCCACAACATATTACAATTACAATGTAAAATTCAGAAACATCATCTGATATATATATATAAATATTTTCATATCAATGTACCAAGAGACACTAAATAAATTAAATGTAGAAAATAACATCCAAAAACCACCTATTGGAGGTCTATGACCACCCACCATATCTTATGATACCCACCCTAATTCACTCAAACTCAAAAAAATGGATGTAGATAGCACAAAAATCAATTATAATATAATAGAGGGTTTTAAACACAAAAAGGTTCAAATAGGTTGTTATCTAGAGATCCTTGTATGATTCTAGTAAAGATTCTATGAAATTAATTCATAAGGAAATTCAAATATTATAAATGTGTTATTAAAATATGATTGTATGAGGAATAGTTTAAAAATACTGTTTTAAAAAATAAAAAACACTTATTAAAATAAAGCTATTAAACATTCCATTTCACCATTTAAGTACATTATTATTTTCATGGGGTGATTTAAAACCCATTTCAAAAGATAAATTCAAGAAATTCATGAAATTATTAGAATGTGCACCTAATATGGAATGCTAAAAAAGAGTCAATACAATAGTGTCATTGTGCATAATAACAATAATGAAGAATGAAATGAAACTCTAGTACTAAATATTGGAAATAAATATTGTCAAGTATTGAGATAAATTATATGTATGTCATAGGTACAGCCAAGGAAAGATAGTGAGTCTAACTCAGAATAGCTAGTCAAATGAAAAATTGATATTCTTACATATAATCTCACAAATCTAAATCATAGCAGTTCTATAAACAACTATATTTTTTCTAGATCTCCATAGGCTTAACCTTTCATGTTCTATAAGGATCATCAAGAATGGTGTTAGTATTATAGTGAGTCATATATATAGGCAATTCAATCTAACTATCTAGGTTCACTTGAATAGTCAATATAAGGGGTGAAATAATCATGTTATGATGATCGCATGGGGATCCTTATCAAAAAAATCTTACTCTCATCCTCAAAATCCCATAAAGCAAATAATACATTTTTCAACCCCAAAAACAAAAGGAAATATAAGAATAAAAAATCTTACAGTAATGGGATTATGATGTGGGAGAATTATAATAAAGTGCCAACTAGGCCATCTATCGTCATAAATTTCAATTCAAAACATTTTATAAAAATAAATATTCAAATGGGTTTAAAAACCTGATTCCATTAACAATTAATTATAGAAATTTCAAACCGGTCTTTAAGACAATAATTTATTTCAATGAAACCATAATTCATTCAATGGATGTAATATAATTTTCAAATTTTTTTAATACATTTTAAAAAAATCTGTTTACACCCTATTTCAATGTAGATAAATATTTTATTCCATTAACCTAGGAACACCAACTACAAAACAAGAGTAAAATCATTTAGAGGGGGTTCATGGTAATTTAATAAATTCAATCCTTTAAAACTATTTAAATAAAATAAAATAGTTGAAATCATTTAATTAAAATCAAGGAAGATCATTTTTTAAATCAAAACCGGGGCCAATGCCCTAAACATAATGAAAACAATCATTAAAGGTTCTTTGATAGTAAATTAAATAAAAACCGGGAAATATAAAATTCAAAAATAGGTGATAAATATCATGATTATAACCATTAAATTAACATTATGTTCAATTATAAGGGAAATTTGTCAAAGAATATTTAGTGAGGAATGAAATGAATTAATTCCATAGACCATATAATTGAAATTTAAAAACATGTGTATATTAATTATCATGAAAAAATGAAACAAAATATAAAGTAAAGGAAGAGAAAATCCTACTTAGAATACTAGTAATCTGACCACAACAAATTAAATATGTGTTGTCTTTGATGGATATCACCGGATCTATAAAGATTGATATTGAAATAGGGGGGATGAGATCCAAGACACTCCCAAAAATATCTTCCATGATCCAACAAAATGTAAGGACATCACTACCTCTAATTAGGAGGGAAAATTAGAATAAGGGAGATCAAATTTTAAGAAGAAAAGAACTCATCGAAATAGAATATCTTTTATTCAATTTGCACTTAGATCTGACAATATATGATTTTTGGGAAGAAAATCGGCTCTAGAGAGCTCCTAAAAGAAAAATAATATATTAAGGTTTGAGTGGGAGGAGTATAGGGTTTATAAAGAGGATTTTAGGATATAAAATACAATTTTTGTAACTTTGGTTATCAAATGCATAGTTTTTTAGGGCATGTTAAATAGTTATTACTAACCAAGTGTCTAACCATGTACCTTTTCACTCTTAGGCTTCACATTTAGTTTAACCATGTGAACACCAGAAGACTGGGTTTCTTAAAATGGTTAACCGTGAACAAACTATGTTCAAATAGTGAAACAAGATGCACTCATTGTTTAGACATTAAAAAATCATTCTAAAACCATCTATACTTTGATGAACACATTGTTTTACCACACACAAACTCTAGATACCCAAGAAAATTCTCAAAAACATTCAAAAAAGATCTGGTAAAATACACGAAACAACTTAAAATGATATTTAATCTTTAGTTACTCAAATCAATTGGTCAAAACACATAAAAAAGTGTTGAAATGTTACAAATTGATTTTATTAAGTTTTATTCTCTCATATATTAAATTTTTTTGCACATAAATCCATTTTTAAATGTTTCTTGATTTATTGGGTATGTCTTCTATAATGTATATTACTAACTGAAATCACATTTCTATGATTTTCAAAGTATCATCATGAACTTCACTATTCCATTCTTGTGTTTTCCCACACTAAAATTTTATTATAAATTATTTTATAATCCTTTTTTTAGAAATTATGTTTTAAAAAAATGAATTCTTTGTTACTATTCTTATAATTTGAGTCTTAAACAAATATATTTCAAAAATAATATAAAGGGATTTTTCTTTCACTTTATCATGTTTTGTTTTCCACTCCTTATTTATACTAAATAAATTTAATTATTTTTAATGGATCCATCATTATATAATATTATGTAATGTAAAGTTATTAACATGATTTTAGGTGGCGTTATCAAGATTTATATTTGAAGGTGACATGTAAATTTTTATTTTAATGGAAAGGTAAAAATAATTTCTCAAATAATTTTTACTTATTTTTATGATTTTATCTTATCATTTTCAAAAACAATTACCCTAATGGTGTTTAATTTTCATGATTTATACTCTAATATATATATATATATATATAATTACTTGAGATATTCATGTTGTGGTATAGAAGAATTCAATTCTTGATCCATTATTTTGTGATATTGTTTGATGCATTCTTTTGTGTGGGTTTTTTCATTTATGTCAACACCCTCATATGTTTTCACTTTTACACTAGGGATATATTATTTTCCAACCAAAATATTTATTTCATTATATATATTATGATCGTGATATTTTATTATTGAATTTACTATATCCTCATTACCAATACCATTCGAACACCACATTTTATAAATTCATATTAGAGGATGTTCAACTTTAATAAATATCCATTTGTTATCTTGGTGTAAAGTATTGGTTTCATGTTTTCATAATTCCAATATGGATGATTTTTGGAATGTTGGCATTATATTCCTTGTACCATAAAAATTCATTCTCTAGATGTTATTTCATCATGTGATCAATTTTATGGACATGGGGAATGAATTGTTTTTCTAGATGACTATTGAATATTAATTCAAGTTTATTATGAATTAATATTCTTTATCTTTCATGATATAGATAATTTTTTATTCAATAAAAGGATTCTTATGGAATTGTAAGATATATCTTTTTGACTCTAATAGTGAATCCATTTAAATTAATCGGTGGATGGGTACATACTAGAGTAATATTACTCATTAATGAATCGATAAGACTCATGAGACAAAAATTATCAACTTTTGATGTATACCTCTTCTCATAATAGTATTATGTCATCAAATATTACCTTTAAATCAAGTTTTTTATTGTTAAAATTATTCATTACATTATTATGAGATCAATATTATTAATATTCATGTGTTAATTTATTTCCAATGATATATTAAAATTATAGTTTTAGTTGATTAAGGATAATTTTTTAAATTATTCATGCATGAATAGTTTGGTGATTTTAATGCCAGGATTACCAATGTCTTTTATTTTATCTTAGTAAGAGTTTGATCTCACCCCGATTATTCTTTAATTTCCCTATATTATGAATAAATTTATTACAAATTATATTCCAAATATGAAAAATTCTGTAGATAATTATGTAATATATATTGAAAACATCATATTGATTGACTAGGTTTATATACAATGGGAAATAATTTTTAGATTGATATAAAGTACCCGATCAACGATTGTTTTTCTTTTATCTAAATTATCATTATCTATAAACACAAGTGTTCATGGAAATTTATGTAATGAAATATTTGATTAATTTACTATAATTATTTGATAGATATGTCTTAGAATCAATATTTGGTTTTAAATAAAATAAGTAAATATGTGTTGTTCAACTCGGATTCATATGCATAGTTATCAGGTGTAAAATTTTAAGAAACAATCTTTCCTCTAAATAAAATTAAAATTATTTAATGAAATACATATGAAACCTCTATTTATTATCAGAAATGATTGAATGAAAATAATTCAATGTTCAAAAACACTAAGCCTGGTTCTGAAGACAACTTATTAACACTCACATTGAGTAGTTATTTTCTTCCACCCTTGAAGGATTTAAGGAGTAGGAAATTTAAACATAAAATAAGTATCAATTATGGAACTATGATATTGATATATTGAATTTTACATATTGATTATTAAGATACCCCAATGTCTATAAACTCATTATTCCGTCACTAAAGTAGTACGTCGAGGAGAGCAGGATGATGTAGCTCAATGATCTTCTTCAAGTATTTCCTGGTCCATTTTATTGTAGTGGTACTTGGCATGGAGTTAATAAGACATAAAATTTTTAACCATGTAATATTTTATAGTATTGGAATCTAGTACACATATGCAACTAACTATATATGTGTGATAGCCCAAAAATTTTATGAATGAATTTTCCTTTGGAATGAATAAATTAATTATTAAATTATACTGTTATTTAAAACACATTCACCATATTTGTTTTTTTTTAAGATTATATAAAATATACTATAGAATATGAAATACTATTATTAATCATAACAATTGATTATATGTCATTTTTAAAATGGATGTTATGATTATTATATAGTAAGGGTCAAGGTAGAGTCAAATTGGAAATTATGGAAGAAGTGATGACCTCAACCAATAGATTCAGACCATATAAGGCCAATTTATCATAGATTACAAGGGACATAGAATCTCTTGGATTTGGGTGTATACTGGTGTAATAAGCAATTATATATCAAGATACTAGGAGTCAAATTTTTTATTTCAATTTTATTAATATAATTATTATATGTATTTATCATTAATAGTATTTTATAAATGATAGTATAATGATTTTGACTAAAATTTGATTTTGATATGAAGAAATAAACATTGTATTTTTGGGAAACATATAGTTTCAATTAAGATAGTCATTTATAAATTTAATATTTTTTAAAATAAATATTATTTTCATTAAATATTATTATTATAAAATATTTATTCATATATAAACTATAAGGTAGTTTAATGAGGTCTAATATATTTTTTATTAGGGTCAAAATGTGTTAATATCATAATAATGTATTTTACAAAAAAATAAGTATTTCTATTTGAAAGTGTAAATTAGATAATTTATAGAATTATTTTTAACAATTAAATATGACATTTGAAATAATCATATAAAAAATTTCAAATTCTGAATTTTTCATCATTTTATATGAATGATGATTTTTTTTGTAAAAATTTAATTCAACATAAACATATTGTACCAATTATAACATTATAAAATCGCATATGAGTTGTAATAAATACTATAAAATAGAGATATGGGGAAAATAGATTTATCCTTTATAAAAATATTTTTTTCTGTTTATTTGTTTAATTTTTTAAACTATTAATTATTTTTTCTGAAACCTATATTATATTTTAAGGTTATAAAATCTATTATGTATGAACATGATTAATTTTCACATAAATTATGGTATTATTTTAATGTTTTTAATTAATGGCCTTATAAAACATTGACTACCACTCCTCTATAGTATTAATAATGATCATAAAACCATTATAAGGTTTGATGTTTTAATTTTTTTACTATATAGATTCCAAAACCAATGTTTAGAGAGTAATAAAGAATTCCCCTAACAATTGATATAAATGCCCTACCACCCTCCACCCCATTTGAAAATCCTAAATCCCCACTAAACATGAATTTGATCTCTCTCATCCTCTTTATATCCCACACAAGGTGTTCTCAATATCTAATGAGGCTCCCCCCAATATTTTAGAGGCACCCCCTTAGGGTAATGTAATCTCAAACTTCTTTTATTAATTCATTTAATTTTTTGTATTATTTAACATCATTCCAAATTGATCAAGTTTTCATATAATTTCACACATCAGATTAATGTCCTCATTATTACCAAGTAATGATAGACCACCTTTCACTCATATTAAACCATTTTATGAACCATTATGTACACCCATTATACTGAATAAATTATCATTTAATTTTCTATGCTAAATATATGTATTGTGTATAACAACACCTATTTACACTCAAGGGTATTCACCTAGATGGAATTATCCATAATTTACTGGGTAGTTCTATGTATGTGACCCACACTCCCAAATCATGATGTTAAAAGTAATTAAATGTGGTTTTATTCTATATAATCTTTGGGGAACCCAAATTCATGTACCTAATAAGAATATGGCTTGTGGTCCTAGAATTATATATTCATTCAATGCATTTGGGAAATGGTTTTATCTCATGGGAATCCATGTTTGATGCATTGGAGGTTAACCAATGAACACTATGTTATAACTAATCTGTAGTTATCATAGACTTATGATTTCGATGACATGATTTTTTTATTTCCACGTTCCATTGTTTCCTTGAAGTTATCATTATTTCATGTTCTTTTTATCACTCTCGTCCATTTTATATCTCTCCGATATTCCTGTTTAATTTCAGGTATAACACTTATCATGTTGTTCACTTGTTATTCCGTTATTGGAATTTAATGTTAACCCCTTTATTATGTACATCACTATGTTCTCCCATGCAGTATTACAAGATAAATGTATTTTAACTAAATATCATAGATTTAAAGTATTGTCTTTATATCCCAATTTTTTCCCATGTTCTATGCATCTAATTCCTCAAGGATAATTGGCCTCTTGAACTTCTAAGATTATAATATGTATATCATTAAGTAATAAATCATGAAATTATGTATATAAAAGATATTAGTATTCATAGTTTGAATCAAAGTAAGGTCTAGTTATTTTTGTGGATTGGGATTATATAATCATAGTGAATGACCTGGGATAAGACTCAATAATGGAAAACATCCCATTTTATGTTTTTATATTATGTGTTTTTAAAGAAATAGAATCCTTTTCTGAACACTACATATGGATTTGGTTCTATAATAGTTGTACTTAGTGGAAATAACACCAAAAGGGAACATTGGTTATTAACTTTTTCATCTAATAGTTAGTGATAGAGAGGCCTTGATTCAAACATGGTTTGTCACACCTGGGTTTATGATTGGGAAAATTCAAATGCTCTTTACCTACCAATATGAAGGGAACCCAAATCCCCTTAAAAATTTATGTTATGAAACAGACCATTAAAAATATGGATTGAAACCTATAAATTATTAGGCTACAGAATATGTGTAATTTATGATTTTATCCATCAATATCCATATCTTCCCATTTAATTCTCAAATAGTATAAAAATTATATTTCTTATATTATTTTATATTTACTAAAGATTAAAACCGAAATGAAACAGTGAAAGGTAGACTTATAATGAATTCATGAAAATCAAATTTCCTATGAATCTATGACTATATTAGATTTTTAATATAATGCATGTTTATTAGACCTATATAAGGACTTTCAAAAAACATGGAAGTAGTGTTATCAATAAAAATGGAAAATGGAAAAATTATTGCAGGCCAGGAATACAAATCATCACTTGTTAATATTTATTGTCTGAATTTCCCATAAAACCATGTGTTACTAAATTTTAAAAAATGATGATATTCCAGGTATGGATTGACTTTATTTGTATTATGTAGAAATAAACTATTGGGATAATGAAATAACCCTCCATATCAAACAATCTCCCTCCAATTCAATACAAGTGTATGAATGAGTATGGGTCTCTTTTGAAATCATCATCTCAATAATGGATATTGAGGCCTTATAAACAAGATTTTATTTTTCAAATGACTTAAATTATAGAAAAGAACATCCTTGATGACATTCCCATTCTGTAGTAACATGGTGATGTGTTTCCTAAATATTTGTTTAGTCTTCCATCCAGTCAAGAGGTTTAGTTTTCAATTGAAAAAATTCCTTGATTTTGTCCAATATCCACAACACCATAACAAATTCCCACTATTGATCATGAAGTGTGGATGAATAAACTATATGAGGACATGGATAAAGGTTTTATATGATATAGTATGTCATTGTGGGTTGAACTATTCTTTTTCATCAAGAAGAAGGTTGGGTCAATGTTCCTATGCATTTATTATCATTACCTCATCAAGATCATGATAAGGAACAAGTTTCAACTTCCATATATTTATGGATTTTGGGATCAACTATTTAGATCATTGTACTTCTCTAGGGTGAATCATTAATCAGGATATTATCATATAAATGTAAAGGATGAGGATTTACCAAAGACTAATTTTATTACAAGTTATGGTCATTATGAGTTCACAATGAATTCATTTGGAGTCACTAATTCTCTTGTTATCTCTATGGAATTAATGAATGGAGTAATTTCGGATTACCTTGAAAAATGGGTCATAGTATTTATAAATGATACTATAATTGACTCTAAAAGAATGAAGGATCCTGAGAATCGTTATATTATTGTACTAAAGAGATTGTGTAATGAAAATTTGTATGTGAAGAATAATAAATGAGATTTTTGGATGTAGAAAGTAACATTCATGGGGACTGTTATCACCCAAAAAATGATATTTCGTGAACCTTAAAAAATAGATTCAATTGATGGATGTACGATGTTAACATATGTGAACAATATCTGTAGTTTCAATGGATTATCTAGGTATTGTGTTTCACTTTTGAAAAACATATCATGATTTTCAAGTCAACTAAAAATGATAAATCATACAAGGGTGATGTTTTTCTGGACCGATAAATGAAATTATAGATATAACGAGTACAAGAAGAGGGTTATCACTGGACATGTTCTAACATTACCATCTATTAGAGAAATATTTGTTATCTATATTTTTTTCCAAAAAAATAATTGAGGTTTTAAATAATATTGGTTGAAAAATTTATAGCATATGCCTCCAAATAATTAAATATACCTTAGATAACCTACCAATCACTTTATGAATAATTGTATATAGTGATATTTTTAAGGAATATTTCGAGAAACTTTCTCCATGGGAAATTTTTTGATATATATGTAGATCATAAAACCCAATGTATAAATTTACACCAATAATTATAGATATATTCCAATGATGATTTTTAGAGATAATCAAGGATTATTATTGTTAAATCTAAAACTAGTCTAGGATGGTAAATAAATTGGTATATTCACTTATTGGAAAGGATGCTGCAACCCCGTCGATGAAGATAATTAAAAGGGATCCAATATTTTTGGACAATCCAAGGATAGAAATGGGTATCAAAATATAAACTTCATCTTATAATTCTCTACTAACTGTTCAACCATCCATCAATAAATGATCAAGGTGCACAAAAGGGGATATAGGAATATTTATAAGTGTATCAAATATATAAGAGTTCATATTTAATAAATATTAAGTAAAAATGGTTTTGGAAAAAGGTATGTGTCCTATAAATATAGACCTGAAAAGGGAACTTCTAGATTATTCATATAGATTATATTTCCTTATTCAAAAAGGGTGCACTAATATGTATAATGATATAAAGAAAAAAATATGATGGGATAACATGAAGTGGGATATTGAAATTTTTTATTCTTGATGATTGATATTCCAACAGATGTACGATGAATGAAAAAATTCAAGGTGTGTGACGCAACAACTTTCCAAAAAGATATGGAAATGGGAAAACATAACTAGGGATTTTTTCTTTGAATCTCCAATAAATAAAAATGAAATAACTCCATATTTGTGGTATTCGATAAACATACCTTGTTAGAACATTTAATTTATATCAAGGAAGGATTCTTTCTTTTAAAACTCACTAAAATATACATAATGGAAGTAGTTATACTACATCAGGGACCACTATTAATTGTATCTAATCAAGATCTGTGGTTTTTCATGAGGATCTAGAAAATCCTTTTCCATGAACTAGATATAGGTGAAATAATCAGTAATAATTATCACCCTTAGATAGATGGTCAATCTAAAAGCAGTATTCGTACTTTGGAGGATATACTGAGAACATTTTAAATAAATTTACCTAGTTAATGGGAATAATTCATTACAATAAAGGAGTTATCATATAATAACATATTTTATTCTAGAACCAAAATGTTACCTTATGAAACATTGTATGGGAAAAGGTATCAAACCCCAACATGCTAGGTTAAATATGGATAGAGAAATCTTATAAGACATGATATTATCCAACTAATGATAGATATATTTTAAACCATAAAATTTATATGAAATATTCAAAATGATTATTGATTAGATATATAGGAAATTTTCAATGAGGCATGGAGAATGAAGACAGAGAAAAGGTGTTCCTTCATATACCATCCCAGATAAAATTTATGAGGGATGGAAGTATGAGAAATATTTTTCCCTCGTGCATCATATCCATTAACATTCTTCATCTTATAAGAGTTGTGTCTTATAGAATAGAACTACCACTTAACCTCTCTCAACTATTTGATGTGTTCTATGTATCCCTTTTAAGTATGTACATATCATACCCCCTGTGTTTTCTAAATCCAATGCTAGTACCCTTTGATAATGGTATTTTTTATAATGAAAATCCAATGATGATCTTTGATCATATAAAAAAAGATAAAAAATAAAAAAAACTCCCCCAGTCATAGTGTTGTGGGGGACCAAATGATTTCAGTGGAAATATGATAAACAATAATGTTGATGAAACATCATTACCCTCATCTATTCATGTTTTCAAAAATAAACATTGTGGGTTAAATTTATAAAGGGTGTAAGAATGTAATGACCTACGATTTTATAAATAAATTTACCATTTCAAATAACATCATTCCTTAATAATATTGTGGTTATATAAAAGATAAGAACTAAATTGGTTATTTTGGAATATTATAATCAACCTCACATTGGATTTAGAATACCATTAAGAATCATAAATTTTGATAATATAATTATTTTCTTGTGACTGTAATGATTTTTAAAAATCAAGGGTTATAAAAAATTCTAATCGACGTAGTTTAAAAAAGTGATGGCCTGAACTAGTAATATAGTACACTTTGAATCAATTTTTTTAGAGATTTGGAGGGGATGGAATAAATGGTATTTCTACTAGACCATTCTCAAGTAGAGATATAATAACTTATGTTCATATATGATTATTTATGGTAGAATATTGATCTTATCCAGATCATATTCTAAACCATGTATACCAAACTACCCCAAAAATTACAACCATCACACACATTACACTTAGGTGGTATTCTAGTATAATAAGGGGTTATTTATCTTTAACAAAGTAATATTAATTTTATATATTATTGTTCTAATAAAAATATGATTATATTATTACATTTTTATTAGTAATTTATAAATTATTATATATTGACTATAATAAAAATTATATTTTGATATAATGAAATGAAAATTATATTTTTGACAAAACATATAGTTTCAATTTATAAAATCTTCTTCATAAATTCTAGAATGTTTAAAATATGTACACCTTTCAAAACAAATTGTTATTAATTAATAATTTTATACTTAAAGGATAATATACTTATTTAAGCCTTTTTAAATTATTATATGGTTGGAGAAGAAGATGGTATAATGAAAACAAGTTAATTCCAATAAAATAGTATTCTTATTTAAAAAAATATATTCACATATTACGGAAATTTTTTTGATAAAATGAGTATTATTTTAGAAATCGTCTTGCTGAATGTAGAACATGGTTAATTTATCAAATTTTTCTGAGAGGGGGTACTTATTGGAGGAAAATTAAAATCAGAACAAATGTAATTTTTATATTAAGACATCATAATAGCCTAAAATTGATGTAATAAATAATATGAAGGTTATACATGAATTAAAATGAATTTTCCCATTTAAATAATTTTTTAAATTGATTTTATTTATTTTATACACCATTAATGAATCCTCCAAAACCGATATTATATTTTAAGGTTTTAAAATATATTATTTATCAACATGACTAAATTCCACAACACTAATGGTATTTTTTTATTATGCTCAGTTATTAGCCTTATAAATATTGAAACTGTAACACACCAGGTAAATAAAGAATATGACATTTTTATATTTATCCCTATTTGTGAATAAAACGACAATATTAATTTAAAGGGAACGCCATGCTCGATGGCTTACCCAATACACAACAATGAGTTCCATTGAAATCTTACGTTGCACTCTAATAATAAAATAATATTATCTTAAATGGAAGTTAACACCTAGCCGTTGTAATGGAGGGAATGAACAGAACTAACTATAAAATGATTATATATGTTTTTCAAATATTTTTACTTTTTACAATAAATTTTAT
The DNA here is from genome assembly GCA_963277665.1 of Viscum album. NCBI lineage: Eukaryota > Viridiplantae > Streptophyta > Magnoliopsida > Santalales > Viscaceae > Viscum > Viscum album. The sequence goes on along the minus strand of OY728147.1, from coordinate 473,483,192 downwards.
AGGATTAAAAATTTGAATGAATCCAATTTTTAAGCATAAACATTCTAATATTTTTAAAAGGTCGATTAACCGACTTTTGATGGAGAACCTATTTTAAATCCACTTTTTGAAAATTTTTTGTCTTATATTTGACAAAATAAATTTCTTCTTTAGAATCGGGACATCAAAATTTACATTGTGTAAATTTTTTGTATTTTCCCGATAAAGTTCATTTTTTTAATGAACAGTGAAAAATGTTGTATTTTATTTCAAACCCTCTTTTTAATATAATTTATATATATGATTATATTATCTTATGATTAGGTTTTAATGTTCAATTAGAATATATTTATACTATTTAATCTAATAGTGGTTGTTGGAATTAATTTCATCTTGAAATTGGACTTAAACTAGAGTCAATCTTTTGGTACTTTTTGTTTCTTAAAAACACGCTATTTGTTTTGACATCGGGAATTAATTATTAAATTAATTAATGAAACTTATATGTTTTGAATTTTGTAAAATATACTTCATTTTTGATTTCAAAATATCAAATATAGCTTAGGGTTAATTTTTCGTATTTTTCTGAAAAAACTTCAATTTTTGATGAATAGTGAAACCACTAAGTGGTAGTTAAAGAAACTGATTTTTCGTTTAAATGAAACTTTTCCACCTCTGTGTTTTGAATTTCAAAAATCCGACATACATGGTAGTCATTAGGAAGTAAAATGTGGTTCAATGGGATTAAAATAATTTTTTGGTGAATAGTAACTTTTATGTTCTTAATCGCGATTAGAGGAAATTAGTGTAAATTAAGGTAAAAATAATGTTTTAATAATGTGAAATGACCTAGACACATGTCCTACCCTCATTGGATGTGTCATGGACGACCAATAAAATCCATGGGTCAACTTGGGGACCCCATGGAGCCACTTGGGTTGGAAAATTACATAAATAACTTTTTATTTAATGTTAAAATAAAAATGTCACAAGCATGAGATGTTTCACTAAAACAATTTTTAAAGGGGTTTATACAAGTCATAGTTTTTAATATAAATATTCATTAGAAATCTAAAAATATTTCCTACATCATGATAATTTTTTTATAATTTTTAGACATTAAATAAATTAAATTATTTATGATATCATGATGATGCAGTGATTACCTCATTAATAAAAGATTTAAATAAAATGAAAAGATAATGTTAAAACTATAACATACACTTGTAAAAAACCTATTGGATGAGTATATTGTGAACCCTTACCACCTTATCCTTGAAATAAATCAATGTGGGACTTTTAAAATACGAAACTCATTTGAAAATAAAGTAACATTTTGTAACTTTACAAGAGTACCCCTCCTCTCCTCTTATAAAAGGTCCCCACCTCTACCACCATACCCACACCTCTCAAGCCTTTGGCTCGGACAACCCCTGCTCATTTTTCCTTTCCACATCCCTCTATTACTCATAGAAGACTCATTTTAGGCATAAGTCTTCCCAAGGAAGCCTTTGAGCTCAAATTAAAAAGAGTTACCCGATTTTAAGGTAATGTCTTCACTTGTGTTCTTTTGTTTTATTTTGCTTCTACAACCCCCTAAACTCTTTTTATTATTTTATTTTGTAACAAATCCAGTATCTTAAATATACTAGGATGTTGTTATAAGAATCATTCTAGCTACACTTACACACACATACATCAAATGGTTAAAGAACATACTGTTTCTCTTGATGGGGAATTTCTGCCTCACGAAATGATGATTGTTCAACACTCATATAACTCCTTAAAAGGTGTCCATTAAGATGTCCCTATATTTATATATGATATATAATATGTTTATGTTTTACTTAATCTTATGTATTTTTCTTTTGTGGCAAACCATTATGGTATCCATTGTGGGTAAACACAATAATTTCATTTTAGGAAGTGCGGACTACCGCCCCCTCAAAGTGATTTGATTCGTTAATGCCATATGTGGGATGTATAAAGGATGTATTTAAAGTTATTATATATTATTTTTGTTAAATATAAATTATGAATATAATTGTGGAATTAAAATATACATACCTATCATTTAGTTTTAATTACATTGATATGACATAGAAATGAATGTAGCGTTCATGCGTACGTACGGCTTACCGTCTCCATGAACGGTGCATTTCATAGTGATTTAAAAGACTTCTTTTGTTATTATATATGATTTCACAGGGTGTTTGTTTCGAAAGATACCCATGTCGGTAAGGGGACATTTCACCCTCCTCTTTTTAAAAGACTTCTATTGTTATGTCTTTTATTTAACATAACATTATGTTGGGATATGTTATTCTATATCCTTTGTGATTTAAATTTTATGTCCAAGAGATGAGATACCCTTTTTATCTCTCATCAACTCATTTTCTGAATTTTGTAGTGACGCCGTTAGGCTGTCAAATTTTTTCAAGGGAACTTCTTAACCCAATTTTGATTCATTGGGATAAGGTTGTACTCCTTGAATATGTCGTTCTATGAATATGTGTGAATAACCTCTGATTGTTTTACACTTAATATCCACTTATATTTGGTTTATTAGTTTGTCACACATAATTATGTAATTGATTTATCCTTAATCCAAGGATACCGTCTTTGTATGGGACTTTTACTTGATCTCCTTTCATTGAAGTATATTTTGTTCTATACACAACCTTTTTTTATAGGGTGTATTAACCCCTTTGACTTTTACGTTTATCCGAAAGGAATATTTTTTATACAAAGCATTTTACTAAACTACAAAAGGGAATGTTTTTGTCATACGTATGCGGTGACAACGATTTCTCCACTGCTGTGACCATTATTTGAGTTTTTTCCTCCTCTACAAGCCATACCTTTTTTTAAAAGAAAAATAAATACCATGTTTTACTTTTCTTTTATTTTGGTATTGAAAATGGTTTTCATAATGTTTTTATCTCAATGTGTTGTATTGATATCTTTTGATTGAAAAGTGGAAATGTTATGTTTTATTTATGCATGTTTTATGTGATATGATTATGTTGTGGTTCATGGGCATTATTATGAAGATGGGTGGTTTCGTTATAATCTAAGGGTGGGTGAGCCTGATATAGCTCTCCAATGCATTGGGTAACATGAAGGGGCTAAACGTTAAGGTTTCTCCGAAGAGATTTAGGGAATATACTATGATGGGTATTCCAAACGTAATCAAGAGGGTTACTCCCTACGTAAGAATGTTATGAATGCCTCAAGTTACCTTTATGTCTTGTGATTTCTATGATTTATTCATGATTTAATGAGGTATGTTAAAGTCCTTATGTTTTATGGGTAAAGTATGATTTCATTCTTATGTATACATGTACTCATGTTTCCCTTCCATATTTGTATATCCCTAACTGAGATTTTTATGCTAATCACAAGTTTTTGAAATGTTTTTCACAGGTCAAGGGAAGGGTACATGATATGATGATAGTGTAAAGGAAGTTTCAAGAAAGAATCCATGTTTTATTTTAAATATGTTTCTGTTGATGGGAAAAATGAATACTATCTTTTATGTAACCACTTTGTTTAAATGTTGAATGTAATGCAAGTTTTATGACATAATTCTCTAAAACTCTAAACCTGAAAAGATCCTTAATGTGTAATCTTGTAATAACTCATGATTAAGTAAGGTATAAGGCTGGGGTGTTATAGTTTGTATCAAAGGTCGATTTAGATAAGTTTAGAGGTTAGGGTATTCTCTAAGCACAAGTGACCTCACCATAATGGTTAGGATTTCATAAAGAGTCCTAGTTTTAGATAAAGTGAATGATTAAGTATATCTTAGTGTTTACCTTCCTCATTAGTACATGATGGTTTTGTTGATATACTCACACTGATATTTTTATTTTAGAGAATGGATGGATTTAGCAGGCACCAATGAGACAATAGGTTTGAAGGAAGCTGTGGTGGTTCTCTGATTAAGATACTAGATAAAATGGGGGGTTCAATGAGGAAACTCGTGGCTGTTCTAAACAAACTATCAAGGAGTCATGATAAACCACTTTAACCTTGGTATGATCTATAATGCATCATGTACGAGATGACCAATCAATGTGGAAGTTCAGGTAATAATTATAAAGGTAAGCATTAGAGTTTATATAATCCTTACTTTTGAATTAATTATGGGTTATTATATGTTATGGTGGAAAATGAAAGGCATGAGATAAACTTGAGGTTAAAATATGTTATGATCATTTTTGAAGATTTTACCTCGTTTTGGGGAATGTTTTGGGAATTATATTGTTTTGGAAAAAGGACAACACGCAGACCATGTGACAACCCGTCGCGTCGGACAAAGTTGTGGGAATCGAACCCACAACCAAAGTGCCACTGGTATTTATCGCCTACCACTGGACTACGTGAAGTCCCTGGTTAGTTTGACTAATTCTTTTTAGTTAGATGATTTTAGGAATCAATAGTAAGTTTATTTTGGGTTATCTATGGAAATTATTAACCTATCATCGAGGAAATGTGATTAGGTTAATTACTTTTCAATATGAGAATTTAAGAGCAACTGATGTTATTTGGAGATAAAAGTTAATTTGTACCTTGGAAGACTATGTGACTAAATCCTTAAAATATTTGGGTTTCAATATTATTTTGGTTTACTTTGAAGAATTTTATGGACAAATTGTTTATCAAATTGTCCTCGTTGAACTTTGGGATTTGTTGGACAAATTTTGGAGATTAAGAATCGATTTTCTTTTCATAAAGGGTTATCCTTTTCTGGATTATCTGATCTTGTACTAACCTTTTTGGTTTTGGTTTTGGTTAACGTCTAAAGACATGGGAAGTATATAGTTCTCTTTTTTGGGATAGGTGATTCACTATAAGTTGATTATAGCTCTTTTAATGTAAACATGTCCTCCTAAATTCTCATCTTTTGGAAAAAATATGAGTTCGTGTAAGAAATCTAGTAAACTTTGAATGACAACATGACAAGTAAGTATGTTTCCTTATGTTTTAGTTATGCTCAAAAACAGATTCCTCAATAAAAAGTAACTGAAAAAAATGTTTTGGATTAACTTTTCCTATTGGGGAATCTAATACCGTTTAACCCATCACAAGTTTGTGATTTTCTTATGGTTAACTTTCTCCTAGACATGTTTACTATCACTCTCCATCTGAACATGACCCTTTGTATTCTCCTCCATATCCATATTTTCATACATGGAATCCTAGTATGGGTTATCTCAGGTGACATTTGTACTTCTATCCCATTCTTTTAAAGTGACTATCTTACCGACCCTTGTTCCGATATGTGACTTTCAAGGATGTTTCTGAGCCCAATTTTGAAATTGCGAGGACGCAATTCCCAAAAGGGGGGAAGAATGCAACACTGCAGGTAAACAAAGAATATGGAATTTTTAAATTTATCCCTATTTTTGAATAAAATGTCGATATTAATTTAAAGGGAACACTATGCTCGATGGCTTACCCAATACACAACAACGAGTTCCTTTGAAATCTTACGTTGCACTCTAATAATAAAATAATATTATCTTAAATGGTAGTTAACACCTAGCCGTTGTAATGGTGGGAATGAATAAAACTAACTAAAAAATGATTATATATACATGTCAAATATTTTTACTTTTTACAATAAATGTTAGAGGATTAAAAATGTGAATTAATCCATTTTTTAAGCATAAACATTTTAATATTCTTTAAAAGGTCGATTAACCGCCTTTTGATGGAGAACATCTTTTAAATCCACTTTTTGAAAATTTTATGTGTTATATTTGACAAAATAAAATTCTTCTTTAGAATCGGGACATAACAATTTACATTGTGTAAATTTTTGGTATTTTTCCGATAATGTTCATTTTTTAATGAACAGTGAAAAATGTTGTATTTTAATTCAAAACCTCTTTTTAATCTAATTTATTTATATGATGATATTATCTTTTGAGTTGGTTTTAAAGTTCAATTAGAATATATTTTTACCATTTTATCCAATATTTGTCGTTGGAATTAATTTCATCTTGAAATTGGACTTAAACTAGAGTCAATCTTTTGATACTTTTTGTTTCATAAAAACACGCTATTTGTTTTGACAGCGGGAATTAATTATTAAATTAATTGATTCAACTTATATGTTCTGAATTTTTTAAAATAGACTTCATTTTTGAATTCGTAATATCAAATACAGCTTAGGGTGAAGTTTTGGTATTTTTCTGAAAAACATCAATTTTTGATGAATAGTGAAACCACTAAGTTGTTGTTAAAGAAACTGATTTTTCATTTAAATGAAACATTTCCACCTCTGTGTTTTGAATTTCAAAAATCCTACATACATGGTTGTCATTAGGAAGTAAAATGTGGTTCAATGGGATTAAAATAATTTTTTGGTGAATAGTAACTTTAATGTTCTTAATCGTGATTAGAGGTAATTAGTGTAATTTAACGTAAAAATAATGTTTTAATAATGTGAAATGACCTAGACACATGTCCTAACCTCATTGGATGTGTCATTGCCGACAAATAAAATCCATGGGTCAACTTAGGGACCCCATTTAGCCACTTTAGTGGGAAAATGACATAAATAACTTTTTATTTAAAGTTAAAATAAAAATGTCACAAGCATGAGATGTTTCACTAAAACAATTTTTAAATGGGGTTATACAAGTCATATTTTTGAATACAAATATTTATTAGAAATATAAAAAGATTTTCTACATCATTATAGTTTTATTATAATTTTTAGACATTAAATAAATTAAATTATTTATGACATCATGAGGATGCAGCGATTACCTCATTAATAAAGGATTTAAATAAAATGAAAAGATAATGTTAAAACTATAACTTACACTTGTAAAAAACCTGTTGGATGAGTATATTTCGAACCCTTACCACCTTATCCTCGAAATAAATCAATGTGGGAACTTAAAAATCAGAAACTCATTTGAAAATAAGTTAACATTGTTTAACTTTACAAGAGTGCCCCTCCTCTCCTCTTATAAAAGGCCCCCACCTCTACCACCTTACCCACACCTCTCAAGCCTTTGGCTCATCCCAAACCTGCAAATTTGGCCTCTACACAAACCTATAGTACTCCTAGAAGCCTCACTTTGGGCAGAAGTCCTCCCAAGGAATCCTTTGAGCTCAAATCAAAAAGAGTTACCCGATTTTAAGGTAATGTCTTCACTTGTGTTCTTTTGTTTTATTTTTCTTGTCCATCCCCATAAACTATTTTTATTCATTTATTTTGTAACAACTAAAGTATATTAAATATACTATTATGTTGTTATAAGAAGCATTCAAGCTACACTTACACACACCTACATCAAATGGTTAAAGAACATACTGTTTCTGTGGATGGTGAATTTCTGGCTCACGAAACGATGATTGTTCAACACTCATATAACACCTTAAAAGGTGGCCATTAAGATGTCACTATACTTATATATGATATATAATATGTTTATGTTTTACTTAAGCTTCTTTATTTTTCTTTTTTGGCATACATTTATTATTTCCATTGTGGGTAAACACGATAATTTCATTTTAGGAAGTGGGGACTACCGCCCCCTCAAAGTGATTTGATTCGTTAATGCCATATGTGGGATGTATAAAGTATGTATTTAACGTTATTATATATGATTTATGTTACATATAAATTATGAATATAATTATGGAATTAAAATATACATAACTCTCTTTTAGTTTTAATTCCATTAATATGACATAGAAATGAAAGTAGCGTTCATGTGTACGTACGGCTTACCGTCTCCATGAACGGTGCATTTCATTTCTTACCTCTAAATGATTATGTAATATTATAAATACATGTATATTCAGGATATATATGATATATATGATATCCAAATCATGAATATCATTGTGGATATAATGAACCTTTGACCACACGAACAACATGTAATTGTAAGAAGTCCACTTTCGACTTAAGAACCAAATATCGACAAAACAATCATTATTAACTTAAATTATTACATAATGTTTATAACATGGAAATTAGTGATATAAAAGAAATAATGAACTTGAAAAAGGTTATTAAGAAAGTATAAATTAACTCAAGTTTATTATTCAGGATGTTAAAGAACGATCGAGTCAAGTCGGACTCGAGGTAAGGGATCCTACTCCTCTCATTCTTTTTAAGTACACTCTTTTATGTCATTCCTTTTAAGCTCGTCTTTCATGTGATTGGGATGTTATTTTATATTAATATTACTGTAATTTTTATTTTCATATGATTAGGGACCATATTCTCTCTCATCAATCCATTTTGTAGGTTTTGAGTGGCGTCGTTAGGCTGCCAAAGTATTGTAAGAGATCTAACCCCTCTCTTTCTTTTTAAATACTCTCCTTTATGTCCTGTCTTTTAAGCTCCTATTTGTTATGATGGGGGATGTTATTTTATATTAGTCTTGCTATTTTATTGTAATATGATTAGATACCATATTTGATCTCATCAATCTATTTTTTGATGTTTTAAGTGGCACCGTTAGGCTGCCGAGTTTTCGTAAGGGATTTTTCATCTCACTTTTATTCCTGTGAGATTTATGCTACATTTTCCACAATATCATTTGAGTGGTGTATGTACTGACCATTATTTTACTCATTGTGTAATATACTTTCATTTATGAGTATTTACATCAATGATGTATTGTCCTTCTTTCACGAGGTGTATGTTTTGAAAGATACCCATGTCGGTAAGCGAACCTTTCACAATCCACTTTTTAAAAGACTTCTTTTGTTATGTATTTTAATTTACATAACATTATGTTGGTATATGGTATTATATATCCTTAGTTATTTAAATATTATGTCCAAGTGATGATATACCCTTTTTATCTCTCATCAACTCATTTTCTGAATTTTGTAGTGACGCCGTTAGGCTGTCAAATTTTTTGCAAAGGAACTTCTTAACCTAATTTTGATTATTTGGGATAATATTTTACTCCTTGAATATTTCGTTCTATGAATATGTGTGAATAAACTCTGATTTTTTTACACTTAATATCCACTTATATTTGGTTTATTAGATTGTCACACATAATTATGTAATTGATTTATCCTTAATCCAAGGATACCGTCTTTGTATGGGACTTCGTCTCAATCTCCTTTCATTGAGGCATATTTTGTTTTATACACAACCTTTTTTATACGGTGTATAAACCCCTTTGACTTTTACGTTTATCCGAAAGGAATCTTTTTTATACAAAGCGTTTTACTAAACGACAAAAGGGAATTTTTTTGTCGTACGTATGCGGCGACAACGACTTCTCCGCCGCCATGACCATTATTTGAGTTTCGGCCTCCTCTACAAGCCATACCTTTTTTTAAGAAAAATAAATACCATGTTTTACTTTTCTTTTATTTTGGTATTGAAAATGGTTTTCATAATGTTTTTATGTCTATGTGTTGTATTTATATCTTATGATTGAAAAGTGGAAATGTTATGTTTCCTTTATACATGTTTTATGTGATACGATTATGTTATGGTTCTTGGGAATTATTATGAAGACAGGTGGTTTTGTGATAAACTAAGGGCAGGTGATCCGGATATAGCTCTCTAATGCATTGGGAAACGTGATGGGGTTAAACTTTAAGGTTTGTCCAAAGAGATTTAGGGAATATACAGTGATGGGTATTCCAAACGTAACCAAGAGGGTTACTCCCTACGTAAGAATGTTATGAATGCCTCAAGTTACCTTTATGTCTTATGATTTAGATGATTTATTAATGATTTTATGAGGTATGTTAAAGTGATTATGTTTTATGGGTAAATTATGATTTCATTCTTATGTATACATGTACTCATGTTTCCTTTCCATATTTTTATATCCCTTACTGAGCTTTTTATGCTCATCCCATGTTTTTGAAATGTTTTTCAAAGGTCAAGGGAAGGGTACATGATATTATGATAGTGTCAAGGAAGTGTCAAGAAAGAATAAATGTTTTATTTTAAATATGTTTCAATTGATGGAAAAATGAATACTATCTTTTATGAAACCACTTTGTTTAAATGTGGACTGTAATGCAAGATTTATGATCTAATTCTCTAAAACTCTAAACCTGAAAAGATCCTCAATGTGTAATGTTGTAATAAATCATGATTAAGTAAGTTTTAAGGATGGGGCCTTATAGAAACCTTATCTTATTGGGTATAAAACTTGGTCAAAAATGATGGTATGATTTAGTTTTTTGCTTATTTTATTATATTTAGTCAAAAACCTATGTTTAGTAACTAATAGAGAATTCCCCTATCTTTATCCATAAATTCCCTCCCAACTACCCATTTCTCTTCAATAAAACCCAATGATCCAGAATTGATTCTCCATATCATTATATAAATCCCTCCCACTATGTTCCCAAGCTTTTAAGATGCACCTCCCATGATTTTAGAAGTGCCCTATCAAGGAAATATATTCTCTTATGCCTTTTCTTCATTCATGTACATTCTTTGTGTTATGAATTTTTTATTTACATTTTTTCATTTTGGAATTTGTTATTAGACATAAATATACAATCCTTCTCATTCCCAAGTAATGAGAGACCACATTTCACTTTACTTAAAACCTTATATTAAAATTAATGTACACATGTCAAGATATCGAAATTATCTGGTGATTTTCTATGTTAGTTATTTCTTTTGTGTATACCCATTTTAATTTCCTATAAAAGGTATTCACTAAGATTTATATATCATTAATTGAATGAAGACTTTAATTTATGCCACAAAAACTCATTAATTACATTTTTAAAAGTGGATAAAATAAATCGTATTCCATATGATCAATGTGAAATAAAAATACACATATATGATATGAATTTGATGGGTGAGCCTGGAGTCATGCTTCCCTCCAAGGAATTATGTAATATTTTTATCTCTTGAAATACCAAGTATGGTTCATGAAAGGTTATATTAATCAGAATAACATATAGTGAATCTATAGATGTCCTTGACTTATGCTTATAATATCATGTTTTATGTTGCTACCATAATCCCAAGTCTCTATGAATTTATCATCTCTTATCATGTTTCAATGATAAAGTTTATGATTATCTCCCATTTTATGTCACCTTGATATACCAATTGACATAAAAGTATTACTTTCATCATGTGTTTTTAATTATTACCTTTCTAGGATTTATATCTCACACTTGTCCAATGTACTAACATAGGTTATCTTATACTGTATTTAACGATTAATGGATTTTAAGCGCATGTTAATGTTTTTTGAATAATGACCATGAATCCCAATTTCAAGTTAATTTTCTATTTATCTAATTCCCCAATGAAATTAGGCATATAGAACATATAGAATACTATTATATATATTTTTTCTAATATATAATGTAATAATGTATGTCAACCCTGAACCCATTATCCCAGAGTCAATTTCTAAATTATTACATTGGTATATGGTATGAATAATTAGAACCCAAATGACATGTTGTTTTTTATCTTTAGAAAACTAATTACATATATGATTCTTTCATTAAACCAAAAAAACACTACAAAATAGTTTTTTCGAGAATAAAATTATCACTCTAGAATATCCTTGCTTATTTATCATAGAAAATTGCATTGATTCCTCGAAGAGGGGAAAAAATAAGGGAGAGATGTAATTCATAGTAATGGTTAAGTCCAATGGAAGATGTCATTAATCAATAAGAATAACCATGGAAAGCTAAATAACTGAACACACATTTTATTGAATGAATTTTAATAGGGTTCCCAATTTGGAATGTTATAAAACTAAAATTGAATTCTATTTAATCAATAACCTGACTATCATGACTGGATAATGCATATCAATACACCAAGGTATATAACTTATAATAAATTCCATTAAATAATTAAAAATATGAACAAAATGAATCATGAGATAATGTCAATGAAAAAATATCATGGATATAAATAAAAAAATTATTATGAAATGAAATTCTTAATTATGAGGTGATATAATCTGAAAAATCATGATACCTATACTATTGAGATTTTTATACAATATTGGTTTAAACATATTGTTAGGTATACACAAGAAACCAATTTTAGTATGTGTATCTATGTAACTCTTCTCAAAATACTGTCAATTCATCGAAGGGAAATATATAATTGGGATCTAAATGTATCTACATCTCCAAAACATTCCTTATGTATTTAATAGTGGATTAAATTGATTAAAAAGGTTCCTTGTCATCAAATAATCATACTAAATAAAGAAAATAAATTTATCAATATTTCCCCATTCAAAAAATATTATTAAAATTAAAATATTGTATCTATAAATTTGTTACTGTTTTAAAAAATAAGAATATCCATGGAAAATAATATGGATATTTAGTGTAAAAGTAATTTCCAATTATCAAAGGAATGTGAATATTTCACAAGAAATTTAGGTACTAAAAAAATGAATCTGGTATGCGATTCTCCATAAAACTATAGTCCAAAATAATCATAATCCATCCAAAACATGATTAAATGTGGTATTAAAACACCATATCCCCTGAATATTATATGTAAAATAAATTTCCCTCCTCATAGATAAATATAAATATCATAAAATCCCAGAAAGAATTCTTAAGGAAAATATCTATTTCATTTTGATAATAAAAATTTAAAACTAAACAATCAGTAATCATTTTGAAAATTATTTTCATTGAAAATAATATTACAATCATAAAAATGAGGATTCAAAACCTTTAGTTTTCATTAATGAAAAAAATTTCATTAATGTCATGTATGTTAAAACAAAGTCTCCTATCACATTTTCGATGAATTTTAAATGGTCATTATTTTAAAAATGACTTGAATAATCCACATAAAAAATTGAAAGAAATGAGAAATATATACATTTTTCTGTTTGAAATAATAGTATAATAGAAATAAATTGTAAATAGTTTTAATGATCATTGTTTTTAAAGGTATAAAATTTTTTATAGAAGTGAGATATATCGTCATATTTTCTTTAAATAAATTCTTAATTATTTTATGTACCATGAAGTGAAAAAAAGGGACTATTAAATGAAAATATCCTAAAAAAACACATGACAATAAATTCAGTTTTATCATTATATAATGATCACATAATCTTTTTAACCTAAAATTCCTGAAAAAAACCTTATATAGATTAATATTTTGATATAAACCATTAAAATATTCATAACATAGAAATGAGAATTAATTAAGGAATATATTATGTTTATCAACTATAAATAAACCTAACTCATATGAAAATAAAACATTAGATAATCAAAATTCATCACATATAAAATTATAGAATTCCAAATATGGAAAAGATGTAATATAACCTGATAAAAAGTAGTTGAGTTATGAAACACATCCCTATATAGTGAATTTTAAATCATATCCCCTTGATTAATTAATTTAATTTAACAGTAAAATAATATTAATTACTATATTAAAATTTTATTACATTTGAATGGTGCAGTATATACACCATATAAATGAAATTTGGTGTATAATAATACAATATGTTTCAATGAAGGGAATTTGACATGAAGTCCCTTACAAAGAACATATAATTGAATTGGGAATTAATCAATGAATTTAATATATATATAAATTTATAATCCATATAAAACAAGTGGAAATCACACATAAAATAATTAATCGTAATTACACACATAATCTCATCATGGCATAATCAATTAAATAGAGTCTATCATAATGTAAATAGAGATTAGAAATCCCTTACCTCACTCATTCTTTTGGTTTATGATGATTTAAACTCAAGTAAATTGGTTTAAAAGATGTCATTACCTTATTATAGAATGATATTAATATTTATTGTACCATATTTTATCCATTAATAACATCATATCACATATTCATTAAGTAAGTATCCAATTTTTCATTGTCTCCAATGTAAATTGCCTTATTTTCATAATCGTATTTTCTCATGAAAGATCCATTTCTTGTGAATATTATATAGCTAAATAATCACCAAATCAATATCATGAAATAATTTTCATATTTATTAACAAATTTTACATTTAATTCTAATAATTAATGGTTGTTTTCATTAATTAACAATGTTTTGATCAAGTTGATAGTAGGTAGAATGTACACAAGAGTAAGGTTTCAATTTTTCAAAGATCATTATAGAAAGTATATAAGTAATATTTTACCATTAATTATTTATTAAAATGTCATAAATATTATTTTACTTATATATATCATACAGTTTTTGTGTTTATGATAAGAGAGTTTCATCGCTTCTTGTAGGTGGTAATCCACACTTAAAAGATCAATGTTTTCATACTTAAATGAGTAAAAGGGAAATAAATAAAATGATATTTTATGTTTTCGAAATGAGAAAAATATGATAAATATAATAATTATTTAATTTTTATCACATAAGTTTATTAATTATTTTCCTATTACTATGCACCAAAATTATTACTGAAAAAAAAATTCATCTCTTCGTGAGGAAGTAGTCTGTCGTACACACGGGAGACTTTATAATATCACCTATGGAATGAAAAGTAAAAAATAGTATATGATTAATTAATATAGGGGTATAATAATTGTATAAATATCATATATATATATATATATATTACATCAATAATCACGACCAACTTTTAGAGGTGGTAATGGAAAAATGATTGACATCGGTCTACGAGGTGGTGAATAATTTTGATTTCTTTACCCACTTGTGCCCAACTGGGGAGGCATTCTAATGCCTCATGAGAAATTAGATGTAACAAAAACACCTAGAAATGAAACTATTCACCCACCCTCACAAAGTCACACTCCCCAAATACTGAAATTCAGGTAAGTAATAGTTATATCACATCGAGTGTTGGTTACCCCGCACCGCTTTCCCACGAGTTACTGAAGAAATACACCGTGTCAAACCTCCCCCACCATTTTTACTATTGTCCCTCTGCCTCCCCAACAAAAATCATATGGGCCAAAATAATCAATCATCATGCCCACAGACACCTGGTCCACCAAAACTAGGAATCCCACCTGTAGACTCCAGGTCCAACAAACCCATACAAAACCATTCCCATAGACACCTAGGAAAGAACAACTACCACCATGCCTGAAGACACCTAGGCCTCATCTTAAATCCACGATGGAAAAAACACGCCCACACACACCTATTCCAACAACCTCAAAATACCATTCCTGAGGACTCTTGTGATAATAATGGATCTTAGGCCTTTATATCATGGCCAAAGAGTGTCGAGATACTCGAAATAGGGATCATAAAAGGATCTAATAACCAGAAACTCATACGAGTGTTGGAAAAAACACCCACCCCAATGAAATGGGGTTGTTCAGTAAAAAGTTCTCAAAATGGGTGGGGTGTGAATACGAAACACAAGAACTAAATTTATACACATAGGTAAGAAATCACTTGTCCCAACCTAAGGGTTCTAAAACCAACCTATACAAGAACACCCTCATTACTTTTCATTCCTATAAAGAACAACAGCATCAACCAAAGCACAACTCATTCCAAGAACAAAATTCCACA
The DNA here is from genome assembly GCA_963277665.1 of Viscum album. NCBI lineage: Eukaryota > Viridiplantae > Streptophyta > Magnoliopsida > Santalales > Viscaceae > Viscum > Viscum album. Next base: position 473,467,701 of record OY728147.1, on the reverse strand, counting down.
TTTTACCCATTCTTGTTATCATATTCAAGTTATTCCATTTAAATAATTCTTCACATCCGGGAAGCTAACAGGCATAGCCACTAGCCACAGAAGGAAAAACAGCCAAGCAGCAATTTAAGCATTCACACCTGGTTCTCTTGTAAATTCATAACATCAAAATGGATCCATGAGATACCTCAAAGTACTAGAACCAAACCAAGACCCATCATACTAACCAACAGTGCCTCAGATCAACAACCAACAACTCAAAAATTGTGTATCCCTTCCACATTCACATCTCCCCAAAAGGCGTCAAATAGAACAACCATACACATTACCAGAACAGAGCATAGGATTTCTTATATTTAATCACACCATTAGTTATGTTTTTTCTTTCTGTTTTATTAACCAGGGTGTCCACACAAGGATTCTTTTTCATTGGGAATCCATTTAATCAATTGATTTACTTGATGAACCTATTTTATTGTTTCATCAATTCAATCACAAGATTATCCTGATAACATAGGTTCATTAGTGAGCAAGAAAGGACCCCCAAGGGCCACGATTTTTAGTGGACATGAGGGATTATAATTCACTACATATAGTAAAATAATAAAGAGTATATAATCATCATCAAACACACCTCTTCATTCATGAAAAACCATTTATTATCTTTATTACAGTTTGGTTTCATCCATCCCCGAAGGAAAATTATCATACACACCCCACATGATACTCAGTAAAGAGAGATGAAGGAAACCCCTAATTGGATGTACAATGATAGGAGATTTCTCCTCGCTCCAAGAACTAGAGATGTGTGAATTCCAGAGTAAGAACTCCAAGGTCTTCAAGAAAGGGCAGGAAGGGCACCAGCTCAGTCGGACAACTAGCCTTTGGAAGAGAGACTCCAAACACTATAAGGAAAGGGAAGGAAACCATCCACAATGGAAAAAGAAAATAATTGTGATAAAAGGAGTGATTGTGGAGTTATGGGATATGAAATCTTGAATGGCTTTAAAGGAAGATCGTGGGTTCTCCATGCTGTTGGGAAATGAAACATGAGGTAATTAATTTTTATTTTATAATTCTCCTCGGAGAGGTTGCGATCATTGCTGTGAGTTAGAATATTTTCATTAAATGGTGATAAATTAGTAATAAGGGCCAAACTGTTAAACACATCAAGGTTTGACATCGAGGAAAAGGCCACATGTTATTGGTAGCTGAAGGGTGTAACATCCTTGCTAAATAAAGAATATGACATTTTTTTATTTATTAATATTTGTGTATTAAATATTAATTTTACTTTAAAGGGGATTCTATGTCTGATATCGTACACACCCTGCAACAATAGGTTTTTTAAAAATCTTATATAGCCCACAACTTTTAGTTATACTAAAAAATAATATAATATTATTATTATTTTAAATAAAAGTTAATGCCTAGAAATTTTATTTACTTGAATGAAATAAAATAACTACAATATGATTAGAAATTTATTTTATGTGTTTCAACATTTTTCCAATAAATGTTAAATTCTTAAAATGTGAATAAATCCAATTTTAATCATAAATACTCTAATATTTGTTAAAAGGTTGATTTACTGCCTTTTGATGGATAACCCTTTTTTAATCCAGTTTTTATCACTTTTATATGGTCTATTTGATAATATAAAATTATTATTTAGAATCAGTACATAAAAATTCACTTTGGATGAGTTTTTGGTATTTTTTTGACAATGTTCATTTTTTAACTAATAGTAAAAAATATTGTAGTTTAATTCAAAACTGCCATTTAATATAATTTATTTATATGGTTATATTATATTTATAATTGGTTTTAATTTATAATTAGTTTATATTTTTACCATTTATTCCAATTTTGGTCATTGGATGTAATTTTAATTTGAAATTGATCATAATCAACTATCAATATTTTGATAGTTATTATTTCTTAAAGTCACGCATTTTCTTTTGACGACAACAATTTATTTTAAATTAATCAATGAAACTTCATTGTTATGAATTGGGTAAAATAGACAATATTTTTAAATTCAGAATATCAAAATTATCTTTTGGTGAATTTTTGATATTTTTCTGAAAATGTTAAATTTTTTATGAATAGTTAAAACACTAAATAGTAGTTAAAAACCGATTTTTTCATTTAAATGAAATTTTAACACTTTTGGGAATTGAATTTTAAAAATCTGATATACATGGTTGTCATGAACAAGTACTTTTTGGTTCAATATGATGGAAATTATTTTCAGTTAAAAGTAACTATTGACATTTTTTTAACCGCGGTTAAAGGTAAATAAGGTAATTCAATGTAAAAATAAAATTATAATAAAATAAAATTACTTTGAAACTTGTCCTAAAATTATTATAATAGTCCTTTCCGACCAATAATGTTTTTGGGTGAAATGTTTTGCATTTGAAAGCCACATGGGTAAGATTATTAGATTAATAAATTTTTATTTAAAGTAAAAATAATAATGTCATAAACATGTATTGTTTTTTCAAAAAAAAATTAATGTGGGGTTATATAATTAATATATTTGTCTATAAATATTCCTTATAAAGATAAATTGATTTCCAACATCAAATTATTTTATTTATAATTCTTAGTCATGAGATAAATAAATTTATTTGTGATAGAATGATGATGTAATGATTACCTCATTAATGAATGTTTTAAATAAATGAGATTATAAATATAAAAAAAAATTAGTTTTAAACTTTTTAAGACATCCAAGAATTTTATATATGAGGATGACTTATTATCTTTGAATTAATGACTGTTTTTAGAAAGAATCAGGAAGTTTTGGATTTCTTAAAATGTCATGATATGAATAGTATTTAAATTGACATAAATGAGTTTTTAGAAGAAATATTATCTTATTAAATGATATTATAATCATAAAAATATAATATTTGGCCAAATGAATTATATATGGATAAAAATTCCATTAATGAACCACTTCTAGTTCGATTATAATTTTATAATATCTATATTAACCTTATAGGGTGAATAAACAAGAAGACATGGTGAGAGTCATATTAGTTAACTAAGGGTTAAAGCTAAATGATATGGATGAATTTGAATCCAAAACTAGTCTAAAACCTTTTGGTTGATATTATTTTGAATAATATTAATATTATATTTTAAATTAATAATTTTGGGACCTTTTAAAACTGAAATTTAGTTTATAATAAAATAATATTTTCATACATTCCTAAAAATCCCCTCTTCTCCCTTATAAAAATCCCTCACCTCTAACCCTTTACTCACACCTCTCAATAACCTTGGCTATCACAACCCATCCTCGGGAACCGTGTCATGACTACCCCAAGCCCGCCTTCCAAAGGCCAGCGGCTGGCGACTAGCACCAAAGGCGTAAATCCTGATAAATGGAAGGCATTGACTTTGTATAAGTAAACAAAAACACAACAGAGCATGAAAGATGAAGTAAACACTAAGTAAACTGAGTACGAAAGTATGTGCCAGATGTAAATTGGCCAGTATACAAGCCCAACTAAATGTACAGTACATCTAATAAAATAAATTACAACAGTTGAAATGTAAAGCAGCAACCAGCAAGTCGTTCTCCAGAATTACAACCTGAAGGGTGTGTACAAATAGACTCGTCGGCTCCTCGGGTCTGTCCGTCCACTCTATGTATGTCCCGCCTGATATTCCACCTCCGGGTACCTCCCACTCCACAATCCACAACCACGATCAGCGTTGTATGTAGTTTGCAACCAACACAATTTAGTGCGGGCAAACCCAGTGCAGGGGTGAGTATACGATACTCAGTAGGGACCCCGGGACCCCATATGGCCTTCCAGAATCAACAAAGGATATACCACAATGGAATGATAAAATTCGAAGTATCAACTAAATCTACTTAGGAATTTGCTCAAACATATACCTACGTCATCAATTTCAGTTTCACTCCAACTCAAGAGCCCAAGTTCAATCCATTCCACACAGGAAAGCACAACATAGTCCACACAGGAATTCAAGACAATCATATCGAAGATAATGATTGAAAGTCAGGACTCAACTTACACAGGTATACTGCTTTCTAAGAGGGGTGGAGATGATTAGATGTATCCTATAAATCATATCTTCTGTCGATCCCATGTAGGATCCATGTACAGAGGTCGTCGCTTCCGAACCCACGTAGGATCCAAGTACAATAACCATCTCTGTTGTACCCGCGTAGGATCCAAGTACAGTCGTCATCGATCCCGAACCTATGGAGGATCCAAGTACAGTCGTCATCACTGCCGAAACCACTGAGGATCCATGTACAGTCTTCCTCGATGCTTAACCCATGTTGGATCCATGTACAATCTTCCTCGCTGCCGAACCCACGTAGGATCCAAGTACAGTCGTCCTTGTCGTCGCAGTCGCAGCCAGCTCTGGGGTTCCCTCACACAGCATGATCAATCCATGGAGGGTCCGACCCATGATCCAAGGGGTTATATACATAAAAATTCATTAATTATAGTGTTTATATATCACAAATTTCCATCTCTTCAATAGGAACTCAATGCGACAGACGGTGTGTAAATCAGACACCTGGTCTAAGAGTTATTGGTTTTTCCGTCCCAGGGGCCCGGTAGGTTTTTTAGCTAAACCAACCCAACCATACTCTAGCTATGTCCAAAACACTTGTGGAATAATAAGAAAGAACATTATCACTAAGAGGAATTCAACGTAATTGATGGCACTTCATTCGGACGTCCGGTCGTTATGTTATAAGCATTTCTGCTCCAAGGGCCCGGTTGGTTTCGTGTTCGAACCAACCCAGCCATATGAAAACTTCTCCAAAACCTTGAGTGTAATATACTAAAACAACCGTCTTGATCCAAGTATCCCTAAACAACTGATGGTGCATCGATCGGAGCTCCATAGACGATGATATGGGCGTTTGAATGAACCTGGTCCAAAAATTGGGGGTTTGGCCCCGGTCCGACCCGACCCAATACCCCCTTCGTCGGCCCGAACCGGGTTGACCGGACCCAGGTCTGGGTCCTACCTGATTGGGTGCAGCCATGCCTAGCTGGCACGGGTCAGCCTGGCCCGGCGCGGCCTTCGGCACAGCTCAGAAGCCCGCCTCGGCTCGGTTATCGGCCGAGCGGGGTGCAAAGGGGGTGTGGCCCCCTTTGCTTCGGAAACGGCGGCACTCCCGGTGGGGTCCGCCCTAGGCAGTTAAAAAGGGGGGTTACACACCCCCCTTGGTTCGGGTAATGGCCATCCTTAATGGCCGGCTGGTAGTGAGCAGTTGCGGGACCTGTGGGGGTCCCACCTTCTGGAGGACTGGCGGCCAGCTTGGCTGGCCGCCCCATGTTGTACCATCGCGGGCTAATGTCGCGGCACTTAATTGACTGGCACGGTGCGACGACATCACGCCCCTCCTCCGCAACCCACTCCAACCGCGACCTCCCTTGGTATGTCCAGCATGGCGTGATGGCATCGCGGCCCTCTTGGGTCCCGGTCCTCTTCGTCCCCGCGCGGTGCAACGGCACCGCGGTGCATTCGCCTCAAACGTCAAGGATGATTAACAAGAATGTGGGGAGGAGAATCGTCCGTGCGTGTGCGGTCCGATCTCCTCCCGTTATTTCTATTACAAGCGGCCAAATTATATGATATTCTCAATGATAAAACAAGCACAATTTTAATTCATTAAAATTGAACTTAACTCTTACCTCAAAGGAAGTTCACGGTTGTCAAGCACCGCGAATTATGGTGTCGATTCCATCGTCTTCAGTGTCTCCTCCCTTGTTGCGGAGGAAGAAGAAGATGGAGAAACCGAGCTGCTGAGTCGACGTTCTTCATCGGAGAGTTGGCGTTCTTCGATGAAGAATAAGTTCTTCTAAAGGAACTAGAGCTCTCTCCTCCAATTCTCAACACAACAAGCCAATCCCAAATAAAATAAGGATCCTCTTATTTTATTGAAACATGTCATGCATTCAAATTACAAAATTTAAAGACTTAATTTAATTAATTGATTAAGTGTGTGTTGGCATGAAATAATGTGGGAGAGGAGGAGTCACTAAATTAAATACAAGGGGTTTAATTGGGGGGTTTAAGATGTTTTACGAAATACGAAAGGTTGGGGCTCATGTAGGCCCCACCATACATTAATCCTCACATGGGTAGTTAGGATGTTAGTGGGTCCCACCCAAACTCCCCATGTAGGATAAGAACAGCTTATAATTAAAAATAAAATTGTACATAATTTTATTCACTTTTTATTTAATCCACATTTTTTAACAACTCTTCCAAAGAAAAATCATCTTCGGTAAAGGTCCTCTTAAAAAATTACCAGCGCTGTGGTTTCATCGGTGCCCTCAGATTTCAATTCCGAGCACCGGTTCAAAAGATAGAAAAACCAACTCATTTGTTCACTGAACGTACCCGAGATAAACATCGGAAATTGATTTCGGGCACACCGGGCCTTGGAATCAGGTTCTGTCAATAACTACGTACACATAAAATACAATAGAATTTCAAAAAAATAATTCCCTTGAAATTTTCAGGTCTTTACATTACTCCCACCTCAGGACTTTACATCCCCGTAAAACTACATCATAAACTAGGGAAACAAATGAGGGTATTGTGCACGTATCTGACCCTCCTGCTTCATTGTGCTCTCCTGGAGGTTCATGTGCTACCACCTAATGCGCACTACAGGAATCAACCATCCACATAGGACCGTCTCCTATCAATCCTCAATCTCCACTGGACCTCCACAAATGTCTCTCCAGCATCGATGTCCAGCTCCCCTAGGTCAATGATATGCGTTGGGTCGTGCACGTATCTCCTCAGCTGAAATATGTGGAAGACGTCGTGCACCCGGTGCAACTGAGGTGGATGAGCCAAGAGATAAGCCACCTAACCTATCCTACAGAGAGCCAAAAATGGTCTGATGATGCTCGAAGATAACTTTCCACCCCTACCACATCTTTGTAATCCACGTCGAGTTGAGACCCATAAGAAAATGTGGTTTCCATCCTCGAACTCTAATGGTCTCTGCCTCCTGTTAGCATAAGACTTCTGTCATCTCTAAGTAGTCCTCATTCACTTCTAGATGATCTGTACCTTCTCTGTTATGGCCTGGACCATCTCTGGTCCTACAAGTGCTAACTCCCTAGGGTCTGTCCAACACAGAGGTGATATGAATGGTCGGTCGTACAATTCCTCGTATGGTTCCATCCCGATGGTGGAGTGGTAGCTGTTGTTGTATGAAAACTCCACCAAAGGTAGGTGATCCTCACAGCTGGGACAAAATTCAAGGACACATGCCTAGAGCATGTCCTCAAGTGTCTAAATGGTTCTCTCCATCTGTCCATCCATCTGAGGGTGAAAGGCGGTTCTCAGGCATAGCTGCGTCCAAAAATCCTCCTGCAACCCCTTCCAAATCCAGGAAGTAAATAGAGCGTCACGATCGAAGAAAATAGACGATGGCACACCATGAAGCCATATGATCTCCTAAATGTAGATTCATCCCAAGATCTCCACTAATCTCTGCTCTCTGATAGGTAAGAAGTGGTCTGACTTTGTGAGTCGGTCTACGATCACCCAGATGGAGTCATGTCATCTGGAAGTACGTGGAAGTCTCATCACGAAATCCATCGATATCTTGTCCCACTTCCACTCTGGGACTTCTAAAGACTGTACCAATCCTGCTGGTACCTGGTGCTCTACCTTCACCTGTTGGAAGGTGAGGCATCGTGAAATGAACTCTGCCACAGCCTTCTTCATACCCAGCCACCAGTGTTGTGGTCTGAGATCCTGGTATATATTCGCTACTCTTGGATGTACCGCCAATAGGTAAGTGTGAAACTCCCTTATCAACTCCTCCCATAATTCAACTGGTACCATGGTATGTTCTACGAATAGGATGACGTGCTCTCCTCCTACAGAAAATCCATCAGGTGCATGTCCTATGGATATCTGAGTACGTTGCGTCTCACAGTCAATGTCCCCACGTTGTGACTTTATGACCTGCTGAAGTAGTGTTGGAGTGATGACAGGGACTTTAGGAAGTCTGCCCCCATCTCTATCCACGAAGGATCTCTACAACGTGGCTAGCTACTCGGTCGCCTCTCCAAGTAGCTGATTGCCTGACCTCTTGTTGATAGTATCAGCTACTATGTTCCCCTTCCCAAGAGTTTAGACTATCTAAATGTCATAGTACTGGAAGAACTAGATCCATAGCTGCAATCTTAGGTTCAAGTCCTTCTACGAGAAGATGTACCTGAGACTCTGGTGTCCAGAGTAGACTGTAAAGCGCTCGCCCATCAGATAGTGCTACCACATTTTCAAGGTGAAGACCACTGCTGCTAACTCTAGGTCATGGGTAACCTAGTTCTGATCCTTCTACCTCAGCTATCGTGAATCATAAGAAATCATTTCCTGCTCCTACATCAGGACACACCCAATTCTTTTCCCTGATGCATAGCAGTAAACTATTTACCCTATGCCCTCCTCAGATAGCCCCAAGATGCGTGCACTGGTCAATCTCTGTCTTAGCTTCTGGAACCTCTGTCGACATCTATCTTCCCACACGAATGCTTTCCCCTTCTTCGTCAAATCTGAAAGCGGTGCTGCAACTCTAGAGATGTCTAGCACAAATCTCTGATAGTACCCATCCAGACCTAGGAAACTCCACAACTCTGTCACGCTCCTGGGTGGCTCCCATGCTAGCACTGCCTCGATCTTTGCAGGATCCAACGCAACTCCCACCTTAGAGATGACGTGCCCCAAGAAGTGGACCTCTCTAATCTAGAACTAAAACTTCAAGATCTTACCATAAATTTGGTGCTATTGGAGTGTGTCCAGTACAACCCGCAAGTGGTAGGCGTGATCCTCCTCAGTAGTCGACTAAATCAAAATGTCATCGATGAAGACTACGACAAACTGATCGAGGTAAGGCTGGAAGATCCTGTTCATGAGACTCATGAACACTGCTGGAGCATTGGATACGACTGAAGGCATAACCAAGAACTCATATTGGCCATACAGACAGCTGAAAGCCATCTTCTACACATCATTGTCTCCAAATATGAGCTGATGATAGTCTGACCACAGGTCTATCTTCGAGAACCAGTGTGCTCCCTTGAGCTAATCGAAGAGATCATCTATCCTTAGAAGTGGACACCTATTCATCACGGTCACCTGGTTCAGGCCACGGTAGTCGACACACAGTCGCAAGATCTCGTCCTCCTTCATGGTGAACAAAATCAGGGAAGCCTAGGGTGAAACACTAGCTCAGATAAATCCATTTCCTTGCAAGTCATCCTGATGTACCCGCAGCTCATGAAGTTCAGTGGGAGCCAGCTGATATTATGGTTTAGATATCTGGGTTGTCTTGAGGTATATGTCAATATATAAGTCTACCACTCTGCGAGGAGGTAGTCCTGGAATGTCACCAGGAAAAACGTCCGCATACTGATCCACCACAATAGGAAAACTTAGACTCTGCACATCAATTTATCCTAGGATGAGACTAGCCAACTAATGAGTGATCGGCTGTCCTCTCCTCTGTGCGAATCCATCCTGTGATGAAAAGGATCCCTTCTCGCTAGTGAAGGTAAACCTGCTCCCATCAGTGCGGACACATCGCACCTTGTGCCTAATACATTCGATCTGAGCATGAATTGTAGATAACCAGTCCATGCCCAAGATGACGTCGTAAGGCCCCAACACCACTAAAAAAGGATCCCAGCCAAATCTCTCCCCTCCTAGAGTAAGCTCACACTGTCAGAACCAGTGCGTAATCATTGAGTCTGATCCCATATGAGTCTCTACCAGTAAGGATCGAGCCAACGACTCTGTCGGAATCTCCAAGCTCTGAACAAGGGCAGCGGCAATGAAATAATGACTCGCTCCGGTGTCTATAAGAACTGCAGAAAGGGTGGAGTAAACAAAAATAGTACCTCGAATCACCTCAAGTGCGTCGTGATCATAAGACTCCAACGGATGAAGCTGAGCCTGCCTCTGCTCGCTAGCTCCCAGTGGTCGGGGTGGACCTCTTGGTGGTGGTGGTAGATCCCCGATGTGTCGTCCATCACCTGCTGCTCAGCCAGCTTGTCTACTTCGTCCGCCTGCTCCCAGCGGACCACCACGGTCGAATCTCTGCCTCTGATTGGGTGGTCCCTCAACCATCTGCTACTCCTATGCAAAGAAGGTAGGGAATTCATGAGCCACGTGGCCCTGGCCACCGCATTCATAGCACTGTCTACCTCTCGTATGACTGACTCTGCTGCATGTGCCCCGCACCTCCAAACCAGTATCCTGAGGTCGCCCACCTGATGTTCTGGTCCGCTTGGACCTCTGCGACATATTTCTACTGCCAGATGTAGAATACTCCACTACGTGTCACCCTGTGGTAGGCCTCATTATTGGTGTAGGCTCAGCAAGAAGGATCTCCACAAGAAGGGCTCGCTCCAGTAATCCTGCCTATGTCGGACTGCTGACGGAGATCATCAAAGCCCAGATCGCATGCCTTAGTCCCTGGTCGAATGTCTAGGACCGGATGAATGGGACTAATACCGTGTCCGTGGAGTAGTGAGAGAGATTAATAAATCTCACCGAGTATTGGGCTACTATCATGCTGCCCTGCCGTAGTTGTAGTAACTCCTGGATGTGCACTGCACGGAGGGTGTCCGGAACAAACTCCAAGTGGAAGAGGCTCTCAAAGTCCGTCCAAAGTAAAGATGCCTTGTCGTGCACCCGGAGCATCAGTATCCACCATCTACCTGCTACTGCGTGCAGGAGACTCTCGTTAAGGATCGTCATAAGATCTGTTGGTGTCCCTACCAATCTGAAGACTCAGACAACAGCCTCCAGCCAGTCCTCTGCTACCTGAGGGTCTATCTCTCTGTAGAACCTGGATGGCCTTTGATGCTGAAACTCATGCAGTGCACTTAGGTGACGTGCATTCTCAACTGCTGGGGTTGGTGTCATCGATGGCTCGGCTGGTAGAGGTACTGACTGTGCCTCCGCTGTAATGGGACCATACACCGAGACCTCGTCGCTCGGTGGGCTTCCATCTCTCACAAAGCACGGAACCCTACCTGGCTGTCGTAGTGGGGCCATCTTGAAAAGAAACAGGTGCGCCATGGTTAATACAGTATAGTTGGTGATATGACACAATGTAATCACAAATAAAACTTTTAAAACACACATACAATCAATGTTTTCGTGTACTGAGTCGGAAATCAGAAGTCAGGGTCCTGGTGAATGGATACATCAGCCACCGCACCAATACTAGACTCCCTGTACTGATAACCACACACAATACTCTAAACATTATTTCTTCACATAGAAGAAATTATCATATTCCTGAGTTTTGCGGTAGAAACGACTTCTCTAATATAAATTTATCAAAACCCATCCTTAGGGCCTGTGTCGTGACTACCCCAAGCATGCCTTCCATAGGCCAAGGGCTGGCGACTAGAACCAAAGGTGTAAATCCCGATAAAGGGAAGTCATTGCCTTTATATAAGTAAACAAACACACAAAAGTGTACGCAAGCTAAAGTAAACACTATGTAAGCTGAGTACGAACGTAAGTGCTGGAAGTAAATGGTCCAGTAAACAAACCGAACTGAAAGTATAGTACAACTGAGAAAATAAAGTACAATAGCTGAAACATAAAGCAGCAACCACCAAGTCATCATCCGGAATTCCCAAATGGAGGGTGGGTACAGATAGCCTTGTCGGCTCCTCCTGTCTGTCCATATGCTCCCTGTATGTCCCGCCGTATAGTCCACCTTCGGGTACCATCCCACTCCACAATCCTCAACCACGATCGGCGATGTCCATCATCTTCAACCAACACAATGTAGTGTGGTCATAGCCCGTACAGGGGTGAGTATATGATACTCAGTAGGGACCCCGAGACCCCGGAAGGCCTCCATGAATCCACAAAAGATATACCAAAACAGAAATATACAAACACGAAGTATCAACCAAATCTACTTAGGTATATGCCCATAAATATACCTAAGTCATCAATTTCAATTCGACTCCAACTAAAGAGCCCATGTAAAACTCAGTCCACATAGGAAAGAAAAACTCAGTCCACACAGGAAAACAAGACAATCATATCGAAGATAATGATTGAAAGTCAAGACTCAGCTCACATAGGTGTACTACTTTCAAAGAGTGGTGGAGATGATTATATATAGCCTCTGAATAATAATATCTGCCAAACCCACCTAGGATCCATGTACAAATCTCATCACTATCAATCCCACATAGGATCCAAGTACAGTAACCATCGCTGCCGAACCCATGTAGGATCCAAGTAAAGTCGTCATCGATGTCGAACCCATGGAGGATCAAAGTATAGTCGTCATCGATGCCGAACCCATGGAGGATCCACGTACAGTCTTCCTCACTTCCAAACCCACATAGGATCCATGTACATTTATCCTCACTGTCAAACCCACATAGGATCCAAGTACAGTCATCCTTGACATCGCAGTTGCAGCCAGCTCTAGGGTTCTCGCACACAGCATGCTCGATCCGGGGAGGGTCTTCTCCATGATCCAAATGGTTAGATACATCAACTATCATGAAGTATATTTTTGATGTATCACAATGTTCCGTCTCGTCATTAGAAACTCAATGCGACAGACGATGCGTCAATCGGACGCCCGGTCTGAGAGTTTTTGGCTTTTCTGTCCTAGGGGCCCTGTTGGTTTTTATGCTAAACCAACCCAGCCATACTCCATCTACATCAAAACCTCAAGTGGAGTGTGAAAATATAACCATTTCGCTAAGAGGAATTCAACGTATTTGATGGAACATCTTTCGGATGTCTGGTCGTTAAGTTATAAGTGTTTCTGCTCCAAGGGCCCGATTGGTTTTGGATTCAAACCAAACCGTCCATACCTAAACTTTTCTGAAATTTCAAGTGTAATTTATCTAAAAGACTGACTTGATCCAAGGATCCCTACACAACTAATGGTGCGTCGATCAGATGTCTTTAGCCCAGGATATGGGCATTTGAACGAACCTAGTCCGAAAATAGTGGGATTGTGCCCTGTCCGACCCGGCCCAATACCCCCCGGTTGGCCTGAACTGGGTCGACGCGACCTGGGACCAGGTCCAGCCCGATTGGGCACAGCTCGAACCGGCACGGATGGTGGCCCGGCTCGGAAGCCGGCTGCGGCTCAGCTATCGGCCGAGCGGGCTGCGATAGGGGTGTGGCCCCATTTCTTTCAGAGATGGCAGGCCCCCTAGTTGGATCCGCCCTAGCCAGGTCAAAGGGGGGGGGGGGTTACACAAACCCCAGGCTTCGGGTAACGGTCGGCCCTAATGGTCGTCCGATAGTGAGCCACCGTGGGACCCACGGGGGTCCCTCCTTCTGGAGCGCGGACGGTCGGCTTGGCTGGCCACCCTCTGTTGGACCACCACGGCTCCACCTCGACCGGCATGGCGCATAGGCGCCGCACCCCTCTGCCGCAGCCCACTCCAGCCGCGGACTCCCTTGGTTGCTCTAGCGCGGCGCGACGACGCCGTGAACCTCCACCATATCTCGTTCCAGCCGCGGTCCCTTAGGTCTCATCGGCGCGGCGCGACGGCGCCCCGCACCACCGTCGTGGCCCGCTTCGTCCGCGGTCCTCTTCGTTCCCGTGTGGTGCAACAGTACCACGCCGCCTTCACTACAAATGTCAACATTTATTAACAAGAATGCAGGGAGGAGAATCAACCGTGTTTGTGCGGTCCGATTTCCTCACGTTATTTGGATAACAAGTGTCCAAATTATATGAGATGCTCAACGATAAAACAAGCACAATTTTAATTCATTAAAATTTATCATAACCCCTATCTCGAAGGAAGTTCGCGGTTGTCAAGCACCGCGAATGATGGCATCAATTCCATCATTGTCAGTGTCTCCTTCCTTGTCATGGAGGAAGAAGAGTATAGAGAAACTAATCTGCTGAGTTGACCTTCTTTGTCAGAGAGTTGGCATTCTTCATTGAAGAAGAAGTTATTCAAAAGGAACTAGAGCTATCTCCTCTAATTCTCAACACAACAAGCCAACCCCAAATAAAATAAGGCTCCTCTTATTTTATTAAAACTTTCCATGCATTCAAATTAAAAAATTAAAAATTTAATTAAATTAATTGATTATGTGTGTGTTGGCATGAATAAATGTGGGAGAGGTGAAGTCACATAATTAAATACAAGGGGTTTATGAGGATTTAGGGAATGAGAAGGGTTGGGGATCGTGCGGTCCCCACCTCACATTTATCCTAACATGGGTATTTGGGATTTTAATGGGTCCCACACTAACTCCCCAATGTAGGATAAAACCACATTAGAATTATAAATAAAATTGTACATAATTTTATTCACATTTTATTAAATCCTCATTTTTTAGCAACTCCTCCAAAGAAAACGCATTTTCTGTAAAGTCCTCTTAAGAAATTACAGGTACTGCGGTTTCATCGGTGCCCTCAGATTTCAATTCCGAGCACCTGTCTAAGAGATAGAAAAACATGATCATTCGTTCACTATAAGTACATGAGCTAAACTTTGGAAATTGATTCTGGGCACAACGAGCCTCAAAAGCAGGTGTCGTCAGAAACTGCGTACTCGTAAAATCCCAAAGAATTTAATAAAAAACATTTCCTTGAAATTTATGGGTCTTTACATTGGCGTTCCCAACCTCTTCCCAAATTATCTCCCAAATTCTATATCTTCTACCTAGAATCCTTATCATAGGCCGAATTTACTTCAAGAAATCTTTTTGGTTCACACGAAAGGGAGTTACCTGATTTAAAAGAAAACGTCTTCTCTTACGTTCTTTTATTTTATATTCCTTTTCCAACCCCCTAAACCCAATTTATTAGTTTCTTTTATAACAAAAATAATATCCAAAATATACTGGGTTGTTGTTATGAGAATTATTCAAACTACACTTACACACACCTCCATCTAATTGATACTAACACACTATTTCTATAGAAGGTGAAATATTGTCTCATGATACGATGATTGTTCAATATTCTCCTACCACCTTTTATGGTGGCCATTAATATGTAACTATAGTTATATGTGATATATACTATATTTATATTGTCTTTATTGTTCTGTAATTTTTATTTATATCATACTATTATGGTTTCCATAATGGGTAATACTAAAATTTTATTTGAGGAAGTGCGGACTACCACCCCCTCAAAGTGATATGACTCGTTCATTCTTTACATTGATCATATAAAGGATAGAATTAATGAAATTATATAATATATTATAAATTAATTATAATATACTTATGTATAATTAATTTTCCATTCCATTAATTATGAAATATAAATGAAAGTTGTGTTCATGCGTACGTACGGCTTAACTTCTCCATGAACGGTGAATTTCATTTCTTACCTCAAAATGAAATGTACTATTATAAATAAATATATATACTGGATATATATGTGATATATATGATATATAAATCATTAATATAATTCTTTAGATAATGTACTTTTGACCATATGAACAACTTGTAATTATAAGATGTTCATTTTTGACTCAAGTACCAAATATCATCAAAACGACCATTATTAACTTAAATGATTGAACAATGTTTATAATATAGTAATAAGTGATATAAAATGAATAATAAACATGAAAAATGTTCTAAATAAGGTTAAAATTAAATTTAGTTTATTTTTCAAAATAATATGAATGAATCGGTCAAGTCGGACATGAGGTATGGGGTTTTAATCTCATGTTTTATTCCCATTAGATTCATGCCACTATTTGTTTTGGTGTGGTGTATGTACATTCCATGATTGTATTATTTGTGTGATATAAATTAATTTATGGTAATTTACATCTTCATTTTATGGTCCTTCTTTCATGGGGTGTATGTTTCTTAAGTTGCCAAATGGTTAAGTGAAATTTTAATTTCAATTTCTACTTATTGTGTATTACGCTTACTTCATTTACTATTTTACTCAAAGATTATGTGTGGAATCACTATTTATTTATTGATGTAGTAATTTTCACTCAAATATTTGGGGATATAATTTTGATATACATAATCGCCCCATTGATAAATTCTGAAGTCATTGATATGAACTTTATAGGTGTAATCTTAACTCAATTATCGTTCATTGAGTTAAACATCCAAGTCTTTGGTATTGTTTCAACAAGAACATGTTTGAATGCAAACTTATTTATTTAAACTGAATATCCATTCATATTTAGTGTATTTATATTTTTCACACATAATTATGTAATTTATTTATCCTTGATCTAAGGATATCATCTTTATAAGAGATTTTGTCTCAATTTACATTCCATTGAGATTTCATTTTTGTTCTGTACCAACTCACATTTATATTGTGTATATACTTTAATTTGACATATTCTATCATGAATTTTATTGATCTCATGATATTATAATCTTTTATTAATTATATTTCTCAATTATTTGTATTCAGACATCTCTTATTTGGTTAGAAACTCATTAACCAAAATATCATTTTAAATGTTTTAAATATTTATTCTTCTAAATAATTCACATTAATGTCATTGTATTAAAAATGGTTTTATGTATTTATTTATATGGGAAAGAATGTCTTGAAAATAAAATTTCCGTTAAAATCTTCAATGTGTTATGGGACACTTTGATTCCAAAATCACATTATTAAATGTTTTAAATAGTTTTAAAAATTGCTTAATAAATCATTTATTATGTCAATATGTTGAAATGATATATTGTGATTTCAATGTTGAAATGTTAGAATATTTTTATAAATTTTTTATGTGTTATGTATATGTTATGGTTAATGAAAATTGTTTACAAATACGGGTGGTTCTATGATAACCGTATGGCAGGTGAGCCCAAGATAGCTCTCCAATTCATAGAGTAACATGATGGAGGTAAATGTTAATGTTTCTCCTAAGATATTTAGGTAATATACTGTGATGGGTATTCCAACATAACTCCTTACATTGCTTTGAAAGCTAAAATGTATGTTTGATATGGATTCCACATGTTACATTTATGATTTGTGATTACTATGTGTTATTCATAAAACATATTATTTCATGATGTATGTTAAATAGATTATATTTTGTATGTATTCATGAACTAATGTCATCATTATTTATTTTAAAATCCTTAATGAGATTTTTATGCTTTTCCAATGTTTTTAAAATGTTTTTCACATGGTATAAGGTAGTGTAATAGAAAGTATGAACTCAAGAAGATTTATATCAAGAAAATGATAATTTTTTCTTTTATGAATTTTTATTTTTTGAAAAAATGGATACTGAGTAGAAGTGTCTACTTTGTAATATTTTATATGTCATGTAATAGTTATGGCCTAATTCCCTAAAACTCTAAACTTGAAAATATCTTCAAAGTGAATTATTATCTTCATTAAAGATTATGTAATGTTTAAGGCCAGGGACTTATAGTTGGTATCATAGGTAGGTTTAGATTACATTAGAGGTTAGGGTGTTAATTAATCATAATTGGCATAACTCTAATGGTTATAATATTTGAAAGGGTCATTTTTATTTTAGAGTTGATAAATTGTAATTACATTTCGGTGTGAAAAATAAAAGGTATTAGTTAACCATTGAGGATAAAATATGTTATGGTTATTTTTGAGGAATTTGTCTCTTTTTTTAGAATGTTATAAAATTATATAATTTTTTGAGAAAGATCAACATGCAGACTGTGAGACAACCCATCACATCAGAAAAAGATGTAGGAATCGAACACAAAACCAATGCACGATCGAGATTTATTGACTACTATTGGCCTACATGAAGTCCCTAGTTAGTATGACTATTTCTTTTAGTTAAATGATTTTATGGGTCCAGAATGAGTTGATTTTGGGAACTTTTGTTTTATCAAATAGATATCCTTAAAATAGGAAAATGGATTTTTTATTATCTGATAAATGTTATTTTAGAAGACATTTTCTTGTTTGGGAACAATATATGCGTAAGGGAATTAGAATACAATAGGATTTCATTTGTGGTGTAATGGTTGAAATTGAATTTTGGAATAATCTATGTTTTTATTTTTCACATATAGTGATTTGGGTTATTTATGGAAATGATTAACCTATTATAGAGAATGTGTTATTTCATTAATTAAACTTCAGTGTGATATTTTAAGAGTAGTCAATGATATTTGAAGATAAAAGTTAAGATTTTCTATGGGTGACTATGTTATTAAATTCTTCTGAATTTTGGGTTTCAATATTAATTTGGATTATTTGGAAGATTTTTATTGAAAATTATTTATTTAATGGTTTTTTTGACCTTTGGGTCTTGTTTATTCAATTTTGAAGAATATGAGTATTATTTATGTTTAGAAAAAATATTCATATTTGGGGATTATGTGATCTTTTACTGACAATTTTTGTTTTGGTTAATGTCTTAAGAAAAAGGAAATTTATAGTTATTATTTTGTGGATTATGTTATTCTCTAGACGTTGATTCGAGAACATCATATGTGAATAAGTCATCTTGAATACTCATCATTTGGAGAAAGGATGAATTTTTAGTAGAAACTTATTAGAGTATGAAACTCTACTTGAAAAGTAATTATATTTCCTTATGTCCTAAGTTAATAAAATAAATAAATTATACAACATTAAGAAATATAACATAAAACAAAAACATTTTCTATTTACTTTTCCTACTGGGAAACCAAATACTGTTTAACTTATAACATGTTTGTGATTTTCTGGTGGTTAACTTTCTCCTTATCATGTTTTCTATCACTCTTCATTTGAACTTGACAATTAGTTTCTCTTCCATATCGATGTTTTTTTACATGGAATCCTACTATGGGATCTCTTGGGTGACCTTTTTACTTATCTTTAATTCATTTAAAGTGATATTTTTATTGACTCTTTTTTTATGTGGGACTTTTCATGAATTTTCGAAGCCTAATTTTAAAATTGTGAGGACGCAATTCCAAAAATGGAGGAAGGATGTAACATACCAGGTAAATAAAGAATATGAGATTTTTCTATTTATTAATATTTTTCAAATAAATATTAATTTTACTTTAAAAGATATTATATTTTTGATAACGTTCTCACCATGGAACAACAAGTTTCTTTGAAATCTTAAGTTACACATAACTTTGAGTTATACCGAAAAATAAGATAATATTATTATTATTCTAAATGGTAGTTAACATTGCGCCATTGTATTTTCAGGAATGAAAAGTACAAACAATAATATGATTATAAATGTTTTTAAATTTTTTCAATAAAATTTAGAGGCAACAAATGTGAATGAATCCAATTTTAAGCATAAATACTCTTATATTCTTTCAAATGAAGATTTACCGCCCTTTAATGGAAAACCGTTTTTAAATATTATTTTTATCACATTGATATGTTCTATTTGAAAAAATAAAATTCTTTTTTGTAATCGGGACATAAAATGTTTATTTGGGTGAACTTTGGGTATTTTTCTGATAATTTTCCTTTTTTAATGAATAGTGAAAAATATTGTATTTTAATTCAAAAATGTCTTTTAACATAATTTATTTATATGGTTAGATTATATTTTTAGTTGGTTTTAATGTTTAATTAGAATATATTTTTACCATTTAATCCAATTTTGGTAATTATATGTAATATCACTTTGAAATTAGACATAAACAACTATCGATCATTTGATAGTTATTATTTCATATAAACACGATTTTTTTGACAATAGGAATTAATATTAAATTAATTATTGAAAATTACATGTTTTGAATTTGTTAAATTTTATATCATTTTGGAATTCAGAATATCAAAATTATCTTTGGGTGAATTTTTGGAATTTTTCTAAAAATGTTCAATTTTTTATGAATAGTGAAAACACTAGGTACTAGTAAAAACCCGACTTTTTCATTTAAATGAAATTTTACCAATTCTATTACGTGAATTTTAAAAATATTAAATACATGAATGTCATCAATAATTAATGATTATCTCAATAATATGAGAATAATATTTGGTGAATATTTACTTTTGACATTTTGTTATCCGCGATTAAAGGTAAATAGGGTAATTAAGATAAAAAAATTTAAATAATATAAAATTACCTTCACACATGTCGTAAACTCATTTTCTGAGTCCTTTCCGACCAATAAAATCATTTGGTTAATGTTTTGGCATTTGAAAGCCACTTGGGTAATATAATTACATTAATAACTTTTTATTTAATGTAAAAACTAAAAAATCATAAACATGTATTGTTTTTCTAAAACAATTTTAATATTGGGTAATATAATTTATAAATTTTAATATATATATTCATTATAAATCTAAAATAATTTCATAAATCATGGTATTGTTTTATAATTATTAGAAATGAAATAAATTTATTTATTTTTGACACAATGATGATGTAATGATTACTGCATTAATGACTGTTTTAAATAAATGAGATAAATATTAAAATAAAATTATTTTGAAACATTTTAAGCCATCCAAGAATTTTATAGATTAATATTACTTGTTTTATTTGAATTAAAGAAGCTTTTTCTAAATAATCATATTGTTTTGGATTTTTGAAAAAGTCATGATAGGAATAGTATTTAAATTGACATAAATGGGTTTTTAAAACAAATATTATTTTATTACATGATATAATAATACTAAAAATATAATATTCTAAAAAATTACTTATATAAGGTTTAAAATGTCATTAATGACCACTTCTATTTATATTGGAATTTTATAGTAACTATATTAACCCGATAGTGTGTATACACAAGAAGACATGGTGAGAGTTAAATTAGTTAACTATGGGTTAAAGCTAAATGATAAGGTTAACTTTGAATCTAAAACTAGTAATAAAACCTATTGGTTAATATTATTTCTAATAATAGTCATCTTATATTTGAATTTAATTATTTTGGGACATTTTAAAAAAGTAATTTAGTTTATAATAAAATAATATTTTCAAACATTCCTAAAGAGCCCCTCCTCCCCCTTATAAAAAAGTCCTCATCTCTAACCCATTTACCACACCTCTCAATCCCCTTCTCTCACCCAAAATCATCCAAAATGAGCTCAAAACATCTCTCTCTTCATCCTATAACCCTTAACTTAGACATAAGACACTTCAATAAATCCTTTTGGTTCAAACCAAAGTGAGTTACCTGATTTAAAGGTAACGTCTTCTCATAAGTTCTTTTCTTTTATATTCATTCTCCAACCCCATAAACTCTTTTTATTCCTTTACTTTATAACAAAAAAGTATTATAAATATACTAGGATGTTGTTATGAGAAGTATTTGAACTACACTTACACCCACCTCCAACTAATGGATACGAATATACTATTCCAGTGGATAGCGAATTACTGCCTCATGAAATGGTGATTATTCAATCTTATCCTACCACCTCTTTTGATAGCCATTAACATGGAAATATATTTATATGTTATATATATTATATTTATATTTACTTTATTCTTATATATTTTTCATTTATATAATAACATTATGGTTTCCATAATGGGAAAATATGATAATTTCAATTGAGAAAGTGCGGACTACCGCCCCTCAAAGGGATATGACTCATTAATGACATACGTGGAACATATAAAGGATGGAATTATTGAAATTTTATATTATATTATACTGTAATTATAATATACCTATGTATAATTAATATTTAATTCAATTAAATATGAAATAGAAATGAAAGTAGTGTTCATTCGTACGTACGGCTTACCGTCTCCATGAACGGTGCATTTCATTTCATACCTCAAAATGTTATGTACTATTAAAAATACATATATATACTGGATATATATTATATATATGATATCTAAATCATGAATATCATTCTGAAGATAATGGACTTCGGAACACATGAACAACTTGTAATTATAAGAAGTTCGTTTTTGACTCAAGTACCAAATATCGACAAAACAACCATTATTAACATAAATGAATACATCATGGTAATAAGTGATATAAAAAGAAATAATAAACTAGAAAAATATTCCTAAGAAAATATAAATTAAATTTATTTTTTTATTCATGATATTAAAGAACGAACGGGTCAAGTCAGACATGTGGTACCGGGTTTTCATCTCACGTTTTATTCTCGTGAGATTCATGCTATATTTGACATGATTTCCTTTTGTGTGGTGTGTGTACTACCAATTATTGTATTCTTGGTTTAATATACTTTAATTTTTTTGTATTTACATCTTCATTGGATGATCATTCTTTCATGGGGTGTATGTTTCGAAAGTTACCAAATCGGAAAGGAATTTTCTAATTTAAATTTCCACTCATTGTGTTTTATGCATACATCATTGATTATTTTACTCCAAGATTAGTTGTGGAATCACTATTTATTTAAGTTCTAATTTACAGAATTTATTGTGTTTATATAATTTGGATACACATAATCACTCCATTGATAAATTTTTATGTCATTGATATAACCATGATAAGGGTATTCTTAACTCAATTTTCATTCATTGAATTAAACATTCAAGTCATTGGTTTTGTTTCTACAAGAACATGTATGAATGTCCTCTGATTTATATACACTTAATATCCAATCATATTTGGTGCATTTATATATGTAACACTTAATTATGTAATAAACTTATTCTTAATCTAACGATATCATCTTTATAAGGGATTTTGTATCAATTTACATTCCATTGAGACATCATTGCTGTTATACACCAATTCACTTTTATATGGGGTATGTACTTCCATTTGACATATTATATCATGAATATTCTTATTCTCATGATATTATAAGCTTTTATTAATTTTATTCCCCAATAATTTGTATTCAAGCATCGCTCATTTGGTTAAGAACGCTTTAACTAAAATATCATTTAAAATGTTTTAAATATTTATTCTTCTAAATCGTTCACATTAATGTCCATGTTTTAAAAATGGTATTAAGGATTTATTTCTTTGTAAATGAATGTTTTGAAATAATAAATTTCTTCTAAAATCATTGATGATTTATGAGAAACATTGATTCAAAAATATCATTATTAAATGTTTTAAATGGTTTTTAAAATGGTTTAATAAATCATTTATTATTTCAATATCTTGAAATGATATATTGTGATTGCACAGTGGAAATGTTATCTTTCCATTATGATTTTTTTCGCTATGAATATTTTATGGTTATTGGGAATTGTTTATGTATACGGGTGGTTCTGTGATAAACCTAGGGCGGGTGAGCCCGAGATAGGTCTCCAATGCATTGGGTAACGTGATAGAGGTAAACGTTAATGTTTCTCCTAAGATATTTAGGGAATAAATTATGTTAAAGATTCCAACATAACTCCCTATGTAGCTATGAATAATATAATGTACGTTTAATATGGATTCCACATGTTACCATTATGATTTGAGATTACAATGTGTTATTCATAAATCTTATGATTTTATAAGGTATGATAAAGAGCTTATGTTTTGTATGTATTGATGAAAAAATGTTATCATTCATTATTTTATAACCATTACTGAGCTTTTTTTGCTCAACCTATTTTTTTGAAAAAAAATTCATAGGGTATAAGGAAGGGTAAGAGAACGGAAGAACCCAAGAATATTTATATCAAGAAATGAATAATTGTTTTCTTTTAAGAATTTTTATTTTATGGAAAAAATTGATATTGAGTAGGAGTGTCTACTTTGTAATATTTGAGATGTAATTCAATTGTTATTGATTAATTCTATAAACCCATATAAATTAAAAGATCATCAATATTAATTATTAACTTAATTCAAGATTATGTAAGGGTTATGGCTAGGGCCTTATAAAGGGTATGTCATGAACCAGCCCGAGTCGACCCAGAACCGGTAACCTAAGCTAGCACAAGACATGTCCCGAGAGGCGTTCCCAATCCTCTCAGGAGGGATATAAGCACCAAGTTCATAAATAGATTATCTAAGGTAACTATTTCACCCAAATATAAATAATCAAACAAACAGTAGAATGAAATGGATAGTCAAAAATACATTTACATAAAACATTCACTATTGGAAATTTAAGGTATACAAATGGTTGAAATCTGTTGGTATAGGGTGGAGAACCATTGGTATAAATCATAAAAATGGTTTTAGAATCCATAGCCCAGTATTCCGCGACAATATACATATACCAATGGTTGGAGATAAACCATTGGTATATGTGAAGAAATCTACTCTATCCCAATGGTTTTATAAAATCTTTGGCAGAGAGTTCCTATACAACACATATGCCAACGGTTTCAAAACCATTGGAATATATTTTTTAGTCTTCCATTCACCACTATACCAATGGTTTAAACCATTGGTAAAGGTTTTTTAACAAAAGTTCAGAACCGTTTGTAAAAAACATAGAGAAACTATACCAATGGTTTAAAACCATTGGCATAGGCCTTGTTGTACAATTAACACAGCAGCCTGCTCTGTGTGCTGCTGTGTGAATTGTACTGAATACATAAAATACAATACATAATAAGGATACATAATTAAAAACTAATAATTAGAATGATACATAATTTAATAATCAATTAGGAATACAATACATAAAAAATTGAATATATAATTATATGTGATACAGAATTAAGAATACAAAAAAATTGCATTTTTTATAACAGATACATTATTGAATTCTGAAATTAAATTATAATAACCCAAAATAAGGAAATGAATAATTTAATTAAACCAAATACAAATATAATTTCACGGTTTGGGGTGGGTGTCTTTGAATATAGTGATGATGATAACGGGTGTGTATCAATGAGCTTGTGTGACTTAGGGAATATAGTTGTCCTTGGCATATTAAATTTTATGTGTTTTAGAATAGTGGTAAGAGTTCCTCACATGTGAAGTGGATTGTGTGAGGATGGACCATGGATTGTTGTGCTAATGTATCAAGACAATCTGAACACATTTGGTCAGTTTTCCATATGCCAGTTGTTTTTACTTAAAATGTTGTCCATTTTAAACAAAAGAGACACAGTTAGAATGATACCGGCCACATGATGCCTCAAAGTGAGGTGTGGTTTGCTCATACAGGTCACATATGGCCCATGGGTATTTTTCCTAAATTATGAATAAAATCTGAATGTGTTTGGTTGGTTTTCCATATGCCAGTTATTGTTTTCACTTAAAATGTTGTCCATTTCAAATAAAAGTGAGACACAATGAGTGGTACCGACCACACTGGGCCTTATATTGAGGTACTGTTGACTCATACTCATCATAAATGATTCTTGGATTATTTTGATAAAGTATCAACACAATATGAAAAATTTTGGTTGGATTTCCATACGTTAGTTGTTTTCACTTAAAATAGTGTCCATTTAAAAAAAAAGACACTTAGAGTACTATCGGCCACACCGTGCCTCGGATTGAGGTGGGGTGGACTCGTACATGTCATAGTGACCATTGGATCGTTTTCCTAATTTATCAACACAATAATAATGCGTTTGGTTAGTTTTATGTATGCCAGTTATTGTTTTCATTTAAAATGTTGATCATTTCAAATAAATGTGAGACACTATGAGTGGTACTGGCCACACCGCACCTCTGATTAATGTGGGGTTGACTCGTACATATCAAAAATGACTCATGGATAATTTTCCTAAATTATCATCAGAATCCAAATACGTTTGGTCAATTTTATGTATGTTAGTTTTAGTTTTCACTTAAAATGATGTCCATTTTAACCAAAAGAGAGACATTTGGAGTGGTACCGGCCACACTGTACCTTGTATTGATGTAGGGTTCACTTGTACAAGTCAAAAATGTTCCATGGATCTTTTTACTAAGGTTACAAAACAATCCTAATGTGTTTTGTCGGTTTTCCATATGCCAGTTGTTATTTTCACTTAAATTGTTGTCCATTTCAAATAAAAGTTAGACACTTTGAGTGGTACTGGCCACACCGCACCTCGGATTTATGTGGTGTTGAGTTTTACACATCAAATATGAACAATGGATCGTTTTCCTAATGTATTAAGATAATCAGAATGCATTTTGTTTCTGTATGCCAATTGTTTTTACTTAAAATTGTGTCCATTTTAAACAAAAGAGAGTCACTTTGAGTGATATCGGCCACACCTTGCCTCGGATTGAGGCGGGGTTGACTCGTACATGTCACATATGACTCATGGATCATTTTAATAAAGTATAAACACTATCCAAATACGTTTGGTTGGTTTTTTGTATGCCATTTGTTTTTTTCACTTAAAATGATGTCCATTTTAAACAAAAGAAAGACATTTAGAGTGGTACCGGCCACACTGTGCCACATATTGATGTGGTGTAGAATCATATGCATCAAAAATGTCCCATGTATCATTTTCTTAATGTATGAACACAATTTTAATGCATTTGGTTTGATTTCAAAATGACCGTTTTTGTTTTCAATTAAAATGATGTCTATTTTAAACAAAAGAGAGACATTTAGAGTGGTACAGGCCACACCGCACCTCAAATTGATGCAGGGTTGACTCTTACACATCAAAACTATCCCATGGATCTTTTACCTAAAGTATCAACACAATACGAATATGTTTGGTCAGTTTTATGTATTCTCATTGTTTTTATATAAAACATTGTCCATTTTAAACAAAAGAGAGGCCCTTAGTGTGGTACCGGCCACACCGTGCCTCGGATTGATGAAGGGTTGACTCATACATGGTAAAAATGTCTCATGGATCATTTTCCTAAACTATCAACACAATCCTATTTCATTTTTTTGGTTTTCCATATTCCATTTGTTGTGTCCACTTAAAATGATGTCCATTTAAAAAAAGGGACATTTACAGTGGTATCGGCCACACCGCACCTCGGATTGATGCGGGGCTAACTCCTAAATGTCACAAGTGTCTCATGTATTGTTTTCTGAAGTATCAACACAATCCGAATACGTTTGGTCAGTTTTTCATATTCCAGTTGTTTTTACTTAAAACATTGTCCATTTTAAACAAAATATATACAGTTAGAGTGGTATCGGCGACACTGTGCCTCGGATTGATGTGAGGTTTACTCGTACACATCACAAATGTCCCATGGATCGTTTTCCTAATGTATAAACACAATATGAATGTGTTAGGTTGGTTTTCCATATTCCAGTTGTTGCTTTCACTTAAAATGTTGTCCATTTCAAATAAAAGTGAGACACTTTGAGTGGTACCTACCACACAGTGCCTCGGAATGATGCGAGGCTGAGTCGTACACATCACATATGACCAATGGATCATTTTCTGAAAGTACAACATAATCTGAATATGTTTGGTTTCTGTATGCCAGTTTTTTTTACATAAAAAAGTTTCCATTTTAAACAAAAGAAAGACACTTTGAGTGATACTGGACACACCATGCCTTATATTGAGGCTGGGTTGACTCGTACACATCACATATGACTCATGCATCATTTTCCTAAAGTATCAACAAAATCCAAATGCATTTGGATGGTTTTCTATATGCCAGTTGTTGTTCTCACTTAAAATGATGTCCATTTTAAACAAAAGAGAGACATTTAGAGTGGTAATGGCCACATCGTGCCTCTGATGTGGGGTTGAAATATACACGTCACAAACGTCTCATGTATTGTTCTCATAAGTATCAAAACAATTCGAATGCTTTTGGTTGGTTTTCCATATGCTAGTTGTTGTTTTCACTTAAAATGATGTCCATTTTAAAAAAAAGTGAAACATTTAGAGTGGTAATGGCAACACCGCACCTCAAGTTGATGCGGCGTTGACTCCTACACATCACAGATGTTTCATGAATCATTTTCCTAATATATAAACATAATCTAAATAGGTTTGGCCTGTATTCTATATGTCAGTTTTTTTACATAAAACATTTCCATTTTAAACAAAATAGAGACTCTTATAGTGGTACCAGCCACACCGTGCCTCGGATTGATGTGGGGTAGACTCTTACACATCAAAAATGTCCCATGGATGTTTTTCATAAAGTATCAACACAATCCAAATGCGTTTGGTTGGTTTTCTGTATGCCAATTGTTATTTTCACTTAAAATGTCGATCACATCAAATAAAGGTGAGACACTTTGAGTGGTACCAGCCACACTGTGCCTCAAATTGAGGTGGGGTTGACTCATGCACATCAAAAATGTCCCATGGATCATTTTTCTAAAGTATGAACAAAATTTGAATACATTTGGTCTGTTTTCCATATGTCATTTGTTTTTTCACTTAGAATGTTGTCCATTTTAAATAAAAGTGAGACACTTTGAATGGTACTGGCCACACCGTGCCTCATATTGAGGTGAGGTTGAGTCATGCACAACACATATGACCCATGGATAGTTTTAATAAAGTATCAACACAATCCAAATACGTTTGTTTGATTTTACGTATGCCAGTTGATTTTACTTAAAAGGGTGTCAATTTTAAACAAAAAAAGAGACACTTTGAGTGATATCGGCCACACCGTGCCTCGAATTGAGGTGGAGATGACTCGTAATTGTCACAAATGACTCATGGATAGTTTTTCTAAAGTATCAACATAATATGAATGCATTTCGTCAGTTTTTTTATGCCAGTTAGGTAAATCATGCAACAATAGTGATGATATCTTATACTAAAACTATAAACATTGTGCATGATGTGCATCCCCTGGTGGATAGGTTCTGCCTCCAACTCTATTACCACTCTATCACACCAGCCAACATACAATTCATGCTTTTAAGCTCTCCAAATCTCTCTTAGCCCCATTAAACGTGATGGTTGTGCACCTTCACCATCTGGGAAGCTAAAACGAAGATGACACCCCATAGATTAATTCATATAAATACAAAAATAAATCTACATTAAATCCAATCAATTTTTTACCCATATTTTTACCCACATATTATCCTTGATGTCATTTGGTAGATGTCTCTGGGAGAGAGGGATTACTGGAATGATGTTGGAGTATTTGGCGAGCATCACCAAAAAACCCCAACATTCCGGCCCAAGTTTATCAATCATCTATCCATCATCATTGTATTCAACCATCAACTATGTCTGGCAGTTCCATATCGCATGCAAGCTAGTATGCCCCCTTCCCCTCCTCCTATAAGTAGATGAATCTGTTATTAATGAAAAAAAATATCAGTACAAGTTAGAATAAAAATATATTTTGGTATAAAAATTTGTTAGTGTTTTATAAATATACATGTGGTAGTCATATCAATGGGTGTCATTGGATTTGTAGAACCCGAAGGAATATCTTGTTCGGGTGGAGTGTCCCTTATTGTATGTTCCTTAGCCACATACTGCATTGGAGCAGGAGTTGAAGAAGGTGGAATATAATAGCTCGGAGATAATGAACCAAAACAAAAAGATGATGTCATAGATTTCTTTCCAACTAGTAGTGTATACATCTGAGGCCTAAATATCATGTGTGTCCCTAAAGGAAAACCATGATCAAAATGGGGCATATAAGATACATCTGTGGGGGGGACATAGTCCAATCGGATACGAGCAGTGGATCGTCTAACTCTCTCACTATGAGCCATCGTACCACCGGCCTTAGTACTGGGACCACAAGATGATCATCTAACTCTGACACCACCCCCTCCTTCCACCAGCCACTGTACAGGGAGAAATATCAGGCTCCATATCGGATATCTCTCATCTAAGGGGTGGATATTGAAAAAAAATTTAACAAAAAAGTAAAAACATTATATTATAAGTTATTGAAATATATATATTTGAAAAAAAATACTCCCAACAAGGTTGAGTGGAGGAATGTCCATCTTTGTCATGTGACGATTATTTTCTGTCCCCTTTTTTCATAGAATCTCTTCAATAGGTGTCATTTACTTCAATGAAAACAAATATGGAAGTAATTAGAAACAGATAACTAATGTGTAACACAAAAAAACAAAATATAGAAAAACCATTACAATAAAAAACATAATGAAAAGAATGATTTATGGTGGTTTGAAGGTATGTACTAGGATAAACACTCTGAATGATGTAGGTGAAACATTCAGGTAAGAACACGATAGTATGATTCTATATATTTCCCACCACAACTTCAGGTTCCCAATCTACTCTAAAAATTGATCTATTGGAGTCATCATAAGTAATAAACAGATAGCTTCCAATTGAAGTAGGGATAGTGTCAACTTCATCATCCCCATCATCAAAAACATGTTTCGGATTTACTTCAATGATTACCCAGAATTTAGGATGATGATGATCTTTAAAATAAAAAACTTGTTTCGCCATTGATGCCAATACATATGGTTCATTTGTGGCAAGATTGCATGTCATGTCAATAACTCAAAATCCACAATCATCAATAAAGGTGTCTTTCCTCATCATTAAATCAAACCATTGAAATTTCATCGTCATGACTCGACCATGTGAGTAATAATCCAAAATTATTATTTTCTCCACGAATCCATAATAAGCTACATTTTCAGAATGAGGTCTATTATCCAATGAACTAGAATAACAGTCTGCTATGGTAGTTATCATAACACCATCATGTTGTGTTATCATGTTTCTTTCTCATTCAGTGATAATAAATTTGTGTTGATTGATCACAAGTGAATTAAAAGCACGAACCATGGTATTATGAAAAAAACCCAAAGGGCATATTTCTACAGAAACAGAGTCTGTAGGAAAAATCAATACCTAAAATATAAAAAAATAGTAAACTTAATTAAATATTATTTTTATTTAGTTATTACAGAAATATTTTTACCTTCAATTTCAAACAAGTAGGAAACCATTTGCTCTGAAAATTTTCATTCCTCTCAATGATAAACAATGAAGCCTTCTATATATCAATTCTTTATGTTCCCTATAGATAAAAATAATAATAGTTAAAAAAAATATTTAAAATTTCAAGAGATATGATAATAGATACATGTACAATTTACCTTCTTGATATACTCATCGAACAAATCACAATTGGACAACACTGTGCGATGTGCCATCACTCTCTCTTCAAGGCTTAATATTTTCAATGTATATGATCCTGGAATTCCTCTTGTCTGAGGAAGTGATGGAAAACTGGGTCTAATTGGCTCATATTGTTCTTCTTCATTTCTCATTGGTCTGCTTATTATCCTAGTAAGATCAAAAAAATACATTGAGTGGAAATTCATACATTCTTGAGCCAAGTAACTGTTCACAATAGAACCTTTGGGATAATTCTTGTTCTGAACATATTATTTCAATGAGTACATGTTTCTTTCAGTTGGATTCATGCAAAAGAAAAAAATGTGTCCTCCAAGAAGTATTTCATCCGAAAAATGGATAGTCAGATGCAACATGTTTGTAAAAAATGATGGAGGGAATATTTTCTCTACCTCACAAAAAATTAATGGTGTCTCCACAAACAAATTTTTCTAGAAGGATTTTGAAAAATACTTAGAACAAAGATCAATAAACAAGTAGAACAACCAAATAACTAAGACTCTTACATTATTGGACAAGAGATGATGGATTTCTATTGGAATCAACTCATGCAAAAGGATGTGATAATCAACAGTATTCAAATATTTCATCTTCAAATCTTTTATGTAGACCTATTTTGATATATTTCTTGAATATCCATCAGGAACTTTAATAGTCTCTAGCACTTCCAGAAATTTATTATTTTCAGTAGTTGTCATCACATAAGAATCACATGCAACTCGCCATTTATTTTCACTGATACATACAAGATGCAATTCTGGTCTGATCCCCCAATCTACCAAGTCACGCTGAGATCGTAAATCATCTTTTTTCTTCCCCTTTACATTTATAAAAATCAAAATCAACATTTCAAATATATTATTTTCAATATGAATTATATCTATGAAATGACGTAACAAGTTGGTTGACCAATACGACAACTCAAAGAATATACTCTTCTTCTTCAAATTCTAACATGTATCATTGGAAAAAAAATTCATCTTTCTAGATTTAATTACACTCTTACCAAATAAATAACTAATGTATTTCAATTCACTAAGAACATCAGTTCCAAACATACGCTAAGGTGGATCTTTAGTCTCTATGGTATTGTCAAATCTTCGACGATTATTTCTATATGGATGGTTCATTGGAAAGAATCATCTATGTCCCATAAAACTAAAACTACAACAATATTTCAATCTTCTCAAATGAGTATTATTCATACAAAACATGTCATGAAAATTTTCATTTTGTGCTCTATCCAGACATCATTGCAAAAGCATGTAAATAATTGATCATCCACAGAAGCGCAGCATGCATCTGAAATTTGTCTTTCGAGGATGCATCGTCTGTGGTAACACCCACATCCCAAAATAAGTTTCAACTCTTTTATTAAATGTTTCATTATACATCTATATTATTTCCAGGATCAGAAGGGACAGATATTATTATAGTCAAGAAAGTGTAAGACTTTTTCAAACACAACCATGCGGGAAGGTTATAAATGTGTATGAAAACCGGCCATGTGATGTGCGAAGTATGAATCTGCCCAAATGGATTGAAACTTTCACATGAAAGTCTCGGTCTCACATTACACACGTTGGCAGTAAATTCAGGATATTGAGTATCAAATCTCTTCCATGAAAATCCATCTGTTGGTTGAACCAAGTCTTCATTATTCTTTTTTCACTTGATGTCATGCCATAGAATTTTTACTGATATTTTATCAAACATGAAAAGGTTTTGTAATTTCGGGATCAATGGAATGTGCCACATTAATTTTTTTTGGCACATGAGATGGTGTTCCATAATCTTTTGGCTTCCATTGAGAGGTTCCACATTTGATACAATCATCTCATTCAGCAGTTTCCTCCCAAAATAAGCAGCAATCATTCGTGAAATCATGATTTTTTTTGATAATCCATGTTCATCAACTAACATCCATGACATATAGTGGTTTGAGAGAATATCTACATCATCTGAAAGTATGTCCTTCAAGAAATTATGAATGTAATCGATTGCAATATTTGAAATCCCATACATAGTTTTCCCATGAAACAATCAGATTAAAAATTACAACTTTTTAATTTTACCACATTGTCGATATACTAGAGCCGTCGCAGCATAATTCAATTTTTTCACCCTATTAACATCATCATTTTCATTGGATGCATCATGTGTTCTTGTATCGAAATATTGTTAGGTGTACATCCTTTCCTTCTCGTTATGCTGAATAAATGGAAACTGATCATATATCAAACTCTCCAATTCAATCCTATCAATTGGATCATCAAAATTTTGAGATTCCATTTTCTCTTCATTGTGATACCATACATAATAGTTTCTTTTGAAGAAATATTTGGTTATATTATACCTAACTACTTCACGACTAAACCAAGGTTTTCCAACACAATTATAACATGGGAACTGTATGCGAACACTATCTGAAGCCTTGTCAAATGCAAAATTTATAAAGCTGTTCAAATTATTTTGAAAATTGGTTGAAATCCGATAAGTTTCGTACAACCAACTTCTATCCATTCTGTAAAACAATTTCAATAAGTCATTTCAAAGAAATTCAATAATATTGATGTTCAATAAAAATAATATTTAAGTAAATGAAAAATGATTACTTTATATAAAATCATAACTAACACATTACTCTATATGAGAATCATATTAAGAAACACAACAAAATACAGTTTATATAAGAAAATAAGATACAGAAATTTTAATTCCTATATTCAATGATTTCCGAGTTAGATATTGGAAGTGGACCAAGGAATACATAATAAATAAGGGTCTTGTTGGGTGTACATGAGTTTTATACATTAACCTCTTTGGGGAGATCAGGATGAGGAGTTGGATGAGGATCACATCAAAATTAGTTATTGCCTCATCAAGATTCTCCTTAACCATGGATAAAAGGATCCTAGGTTTGGGGCCATAGATCCTAGGTTGGTAGGGTGTATTCATTGAATCATGTAAAAATTGATTTTGGAGAGGGACTTTCAATAGTTATAGGAATGGATTTGATTAGGAACACCTATAAAAATAATATCCAATAATTGTGATGTCCCAAAACATGATGCCACTAATTAGTGACCTTAACCCAGATAGTCACATGGCCTTAAGAACATCTTCCAAAATTCCAAATGTTATTGACTAATAGTGAGTGCCTTTGGTGTGTCTGGGGAGACTATTCCATAATTTCTTATGTTGTAAAATTTTAATATTATCAGTTATAAGGTAGAAGAAAGGTAAAAATGGAAAAATATTGGAAATGGAGAAAAATAACAAAATCAGTAATACCAACTAATAACAGAATCATAAACCTAATGATGGTAATGTATGTCATGTATCAAAAATAAAAACATAGTTATAACTAGTAGGAAGTAGTACAATACTAGAGGCTCAATAAATTCTTAAATTAGACCTATATTCTTAAGCTACAACACAATGATTTTCTACATGCTCCATCCAATGTCATGTGAGTAGTCATGCATCAGTAAAATGGTGATTCCCCTTATCTAAACATATAATCATGTAGTTTATCTGGGTACCCAATGGCATCTCCAACAATGAGTGAGATAAAATTCATGTAGGTGACCACAAAGATGTTTATAACTATCCAGTCTATTTATATAACATTTTAATATAATGATATGATAAATTAATGTGACAACTATGAAATCTAAAAGGGTTTTCTATGGTTCTGTAGAAAATATATAAAAGGGTTTTTTAGGTTAAATCAAAAGAGAAAAAAACCAGATACACATAAAAACCAAAACATAAAACTGAAATATTAGACAGATAACAATAAAAATAAGGTACCACATAATAAAATACCTAATTTGGAATGCTTCGGATGAAGATTCAGTGGCTTGGATGGGGGAAGCCAAGATTCCAACTGTTCGGATGGAGGAATCGAGATGAACCCGAGAGAGGTGATGTCTGAATGGGGAAAAGCTACTCTGATCATGGGGGAGAGGTGATGTATGAATGGGGGAGAGGTGGTTGATTGCTGGAGATAGGTGTTTTCAAATTAGGGCTCTATCTAACTGGGGGAGAATAACCATAAACAAGTGGTCCCCCAACATCATCATCATCATTGTTTAGTTATTGTTGTTGTTTCAAACATGCTACCTGATGAAAGGGCCAAACCCTAAGTGATCAGTTGCATACAAGTACACGCCCGCCCACCAAGATTTCCATGATTCCCATTATTGATCAATCAACATACACATATTATCAAATACACATATCACATCGAAATTACATTCCAAAACCATAAACACACAAACAACCCACAAACTTGCTTCACATTTCTTTCACAAATCAATAAACCACTAAAAAAATTTAAAACAATTTCAAGGAGTGTATTGAGGCTTTGCACATAAAACTCATTAAAAAACACTCTTTTAAGTATAAAAACAAACAAAAACCACAACCAACCCAATTTGGAATCCCTAAAAACATTTAATAAAATCATTTCACGGACCATAAAACAATCCCTATTGACACAATATGGTATATACATATAAAACAATCAATATTATTTTTTAGTAAAGGCCAAACATGCCTTTAAACATTTTCTAAAAACTAACATTTGATAATGTTGTGCAATTAAATTTTATTAAGCTGGTGTATACACACCATTTACAGCATAAAACCACATTCATAAATCCTATAAAACACTCATGTTACATATTCAAAACACAACTATTTTCATAATGATGTGAAAAGGGGTATTTTCCTGTAACCCAGGACAAAATATGATGTAAACAAAAAATAATTTGTTTGTAAAAACAATAAAAATTGGAAATCCATAAAAAATTCCCAAAAATAATTTTTTTCAGGCTTACAAAGTATTTATAAATACCAAAAAATCATTTTAAATTTCACTAGAAACAAAAAATCCAATCGGGCAATTTACCGAACACATGGCATGCCCTCTTTAACAAAACAACTTATTTTAGGCACATAAAAATGAATAAAATACAATTTTTGTGCCATGAAATTATTCAAGATACTGAAACATATTCCAAATACCATAAACATGTTCTAAACCTCATGCAATAATTTATCAAACATTAAGAGTGCACATTTATACCAAAACAACTATATTTTTAACAAAACAAGGCATAAAACTTCATTTACACACAAAACAATTAAAACCAAGGTTTCGCAGCAGCACATATCATATAAATAAGGTTATAAAAGAATGATAATTATGAAACTTAAATGATAATGGATTTTTCAAGGGATATCCTACCTCAAATCCTTGGTTTAATGGAAATGCACAAACAATATCTTCATCTGAGGGTTTACAAACCCTAAAACTTTTCTACTTTAAAACTCTTCGTATTACATTAGATTTTCACCCTTATATAAAATTAAATGGAATGGAAAATCTTGGAGAGGTTCCTAAGGTATATAATAAATATGGAAAGAATATTTTTGGGAATTATAGAATGAATTGAATGATTTATGTATAAAAAAATTTACCATCTAAATTCTGGACGATTTGAGGAAACATGAGAATGTTTGCACACATATGCTATTCAAATGAGATCCAAAGAGATAAAATAGATAATTGGGGTGAGTATAGGTATTTTGTATTCTATTGTGATCTATAATCACCAAAAAATATTAAAAAATGAAAAAGATAGAAAAACAATTTAATTTTTTGAAATTGGAAATGGGCCCATGGGTTGGCCCAATACCTAAATAAGTAACCCAAATTAACCATTATTATGAATTATTATGGGGTCCTAAAGGATATGGTGGATTTAATCTTTCAGCGGATGAAATGTATGAATTATAATGTGTGAATCATTTTTAGAAACAAATGAGTTATAAAAGAAAGAAATTGGGGTTTTTAAAACTAGAAATGGGCTCACGATTGGCCCAAATCATGAAGTAACCACCCTTTCTCCAAAACTCCTAAAAAATAAATGGGGAACTAAAATTAGGGTGATTAGAAATATATGGTAGTTCAATACTCATAATTAATATCACCCAAAATTCTATAAAAGTATTAGGATTTTAAATTAACTAGATCAATAACATGACATGAAAAGAAACAAAACTGGGTGTGACAATTCTCCCTTGTATTAAAGGTTTCTACCCCTGAAAATCCATAACAATTTTCAAATGACAGAACAATACCTAAATATTCTTTATAATCATAATCTATAATCTAATGCTAAGGAAATATCATTCACCCAAAATTTAACTTAATACTTTTTCCTAATCAAAACACCAAATCACAACCACGCCCGGAGAATTAATGGAAAGAACAAGCCCCCACCTCCACAACCAAGCTAATAACTAGATTGTTGGGACTTCTCACAATGAAACCAATGATAACCCAAACCATAGTTCACTCACAAATTCCATTGACTTTGAGTTGATTCTGGAATGGGATCTCAACCATTAAATCACAAATACCATCCGAAAAATCCTTAAGGAAATATCATTGAGATTCATAGTGGGTATCCACACAATTAGAGACAAACTATAAATGAACAAAAAAAGAATTCAAATTGAACTAGAATTGGGCCTCACTTGCACAGGACCACCAAAAATTTCCCACAAATACCTAAAAACCAAGTTAATAGGGTTACAACATCAACTTCTAAACCTCCCACTGTTGAATGGATCGGACAAGAACTGGACCAACACTTTCGGCACGGATTCGGACCCCCACAACCCAGGAAGGGGAGAAAAGTGGATCCAATAATTAGGCCACTGAAACCACAAAATAAACCAAGTAACTACACAACACTCTCCACCTTCAAAGAGGTAACACCAATACCGCACCCATTTTTCATAGGCGGTCTACGCAGGGACATTGATCAATAACCCAAATCCATGAAGGCATAACCATTGACATTGTGTGATGGGTAAGTCATCCATTCTTGTTGAGACAAAGATAAATGCACTTAAATGATGAACCCCAATAGAGACATAGAAACTATCAAACCACAATGGTGGAGGTAGGAGCCTGGTCATGCTTCCCACACCTTTAGAAATTTCCTGACTGCCTGAAAAGCATCACTCTAAGGCCTATGGCTAGAGCCCTGATTCTTGAAGCATCTAATGCACTATAGTCAGGGTGCTAATGATCACACAACTCAAAAAAACTCACATTATCATCGAAACACCTTCATCAAAATAGGAACTCATGGATACATATCAAAATTTTGTCCCACTCTGGATTATTGGAAGAATTGAAAAGGAATTCGTTGAAACACATCAACATCACCGAACACAAATGTTATGTCCAAAAGAATTATCAAGACCTAGAAGCACTTTAAATCGATCACAAACAAATCTCTATTTCAAAAAACTGGTTGAGGCATCATCCAAAGAAGTGTATTTTACATTTTAAATGAATCCTTCAATTTATCAACAAGAAATATTTGCAATGGAGAAATATCCATTGCCACATCACAACATCAAACACATATTTAGAAACACAATGAACATTACTCCAAAACTGAGCCACTAACAAGATCGCATCTCAAGATAAAACAAGAGTATGAATTCTAGATCCCAGGGAATCTTATTGAATAAATAAATCTTCTAAGAGGAAGAAAAAACTAGCCACATAACAATTGGTTTAAAAACAAAGAACAAATGTTATAACCTCAAAACACATTTGAAAAACAAAGTAACTTGGTGAGTTTCCACATTAACCAATGGTGCTTTGTCAATTCTAACCCACATTCACATTTACAAGACACACCAGGCACCAAACCACAATTCCATATAGTCCATCCTTCAAGATATCAATAAAAAAAGCATGTTAGCACCCATGAAAAAACCAAAGGCTAAAACAAAACAACATCATTCAAAAAATCATGTACCTTTAAAAGAAACACCAACAAATAAGTCAAAAACCCTTTTAATATTTCACAAAACAAAACAGACTTCATCAAGAACAATTTGATTAAAAACCTACCCCTTTTCATTTTTAACAACATTTAGAACAACTACGCTACTCCAAACAACCCCTTCCCAGATTCTAAAATTCAGCAATGTGTCTTTTCTTAATCTGATGGCCATTGAGACCAATACCCTTTCTAGGAAAACAACAATAGCTCAAAACCAATTTCCAAATCCAATTCATCAGATTCAAACACTTTTCAACATCCCAAAACACACCATTTAAAACAAAGATTAAAAATCACCATAAAATGATTCACACATTCAAAACATTTTATTTCAACCGTGCACATGTTTAGATTCAGGAAAATCCAATCCCGTTAAATCATTTCCACTTCCTCTCAATACATTATTTAACAAGAAGCACAACCTTGAAAAACCATTCTTATATTTAATTTTGGAAAACCCCTTTTCCTCTTTTCAAAAATCAAACATTTCTTTAAACCCCAATTTTACAATTCTCATACAAATATTTTCAAAACAAACTTCCAAATTAATGAAAATTCCATGAGACTCACAAGAGGGGACTAGTGTCAGTGGGTGACTTGACCATATGGTTGGAGGCCATATGTCAAAAACACCACCAACACAGCGATTCTTTTTAGGACCATGTGTCAGGCTTCACACGGATTTACAGGCCCTATGTTCTCATGGAGGGTATTAGCTAGACTCCCCTTGTCATATCCCAACACTAAAAAATCTACAAGAACAAAAGGCACTAATAAAACCGGTCCTCCCATGGAAAATTGAGGATCAGAACAAGAAAGAGTTCATGAAGCTCTTCATGCACTAACCCCTCATGTCCCAAAAATCACACCCCATATACCTTGACATCCACAAAAAAGGTTGCTCTAAAAAGAAAGTTACACTAAGATTCGACCTCCTTTGATACCATTTTGTCACGTACCAGCCCGAGTCGACCCTGAACCTATCACCTATTCCAGCACACGACAAGTCCTGAGAGTCGTTCCTAATCCTATTGGGATGGTGACTAGAACCAAGGGAATCAATAGAATAAAAAATGGATCTATATCTCCCAAATATAAACAATAAAACAAAAAGTGGAAAGGAATGGACACCACAAAATACATTTACATAAAAATGAACTAAATATTATTTGTACAAGAAACTGAATGTAATACTAAACCAAAAACTCAACTGGCCAAACCTACTACCCAACTAACACCATGTTTCCTGTCTGGAAACCCTCCAACACAATGATCTCATATCTCCTAGGGAAATTAAACTCATGATAAATCCTACATAAGGGATAAAAACAAAATAATACTATAGGCGTGAGTATTAAAACGTGGTAGGTTAGCCTGATATTCTATTCCCAATTAAATCCTTTAAAATAAATGAATCATAAATTTCAAGTTTTAAATAAAACATATAAAGGTATGTTTTACAAATTAGGTCCCATTCTAAAAAAAATTACTAGACAAATATTTTCACATTTTATAAACAAGAATGCTTGAAATAATTTTCAATGAAGTGAAACCTCAAAATGAAAATAGTTTTCAAGAGGGATACTTTAAAGAATGTAAAATTATGAATAAATAGCTCACACTTCTAAATTTACTAAACAAACACATATTATATTTATGGTGAGTAAAAAATATCCAATGAGGACAAGTCACTGGAACACCCCTAGGAACTAGTTAGTTGTGAGCCCCAGGTACCTCGTATCTCGGTGAACAAAACCATAAAAAATATATGTTCTCGTGTACACAAGACACTAGTTGTGATCATAACCATAAACTTTTTTCCCCCAAAATCATCATCATCATATTTTATTTAGTGTTTTCGTCATCAAACTTGCTACAAGAAACTAGAGCCAAACCCCATGTGATCACTAGAATACTAGTACACGCCCGCCCAAATAGATACCCAGGATTTCCTTTAGCGCTCAACAAAGATACACATAATATAAAATAAACATATCACATTAAAATTACATTCCCAAACCATAAACACACAAACATCCCACAAACGAGCTTCACATTTCTTTCACGAATCAATAATCCACTAAATATTTTCCTAAAACAATTTCAAGTAGTGTATTGAGGTTTTGCACATAAAACTCATTCAAAAATATTCTTTTATGTATAAAAAACCATACCTAACCATATTTTGAGGCCCTTAAAACATTTAATAAAATTATTTCATTGACCATAAAACAATCCCAATTTACACAACATGGTATATACATGTAAAACACTCAATCTTCATTTTTAGGAAAGGCAAAACTTGCCTTTAAACATGTTCTCAAAAATAACATTTGACAAAGATATGCATTTATATTTTATTAAGAGAGTTTATACACACCATTTATAGTAGAAAAAAACATTCATAAATCCCTTAAAACACTCAGGTTACATATTCAATACACAACCATTTTTATATGGATGTGAAATGCGCCATTTTCCGGCAACCCGAGCCAAAACATGTTGTAAATCAAAAATAATTTGTTTGTTAAAACAAATCCAAATTGAAAATCCATTAAAAGGTCCCAGAATAATTTTTCCCTTACTTATAATGAATTTATAATCCAAAGAAATCATTTTAAATTGACCTAGACACATAAAAGGCAATCAGAAAATTTACCGAACAGATGACATGCACTCTTTAACAAAACAAATTATTTTAAGCACATAAATATGGATAAAATAAAATTTTCATGCCAAAAATTTATTTAATATACAGAAATATATTCAAAATACCATAAAACAAGTTCTAAATCTCCTGGAATAATTTATCAAACAATAGGAGTCCATATTTATACACAAACAAATATATTTTTAACAAAATAAGGCATAAAACATCATTTTCATAGAAAAAAAATTAAATCCAAGCTTTCAAAGAAGAAAATATCATATACATAAAGTTATAAATGCATGATAATGATGAAACATAAATGATAAAGTCTTGTTCAAAAGATATCCTACCTCTATTCCTTGGTGTAATGGAAATGCACACCCAATATCACCCTCGTAGGGTTTACAAACCCTAAACCTTTTCAACTAGAGAACTCTTCATCTTACATTAGATTTGTACCCATATAGAAAGGTTAGTGGATTATAAATTCTTTTAGAGGATCATAAGGTCTTGAAGAACCAGGTAAGGAATATTTTTGGGAATTATAGAATGAATTAAATGGTTTATGTATAAAACAATTTACCTTCTCAATTCATGATGGTTTGAGGAAACCAGAGACCGTTATCCCAAATATGTGATTCCAATGAGCTCTAAATTGGTAAAATCGATCATGGGGGTGAGTATAAGTATTTTTTATTTAGTTGGGTGGTAGAATCACTGAAAAATATTAAAAAATGAGAACTATAAAAAATAAACAAATTATTTTTTTAAAACTAGAAAATGATCCATGGGGTGGCCCAATACCTAAATAAGTAAGCCAAATTCACCATGATTATGAATTATTATGGAATCAAAAAGGATATTGTGGTTTAAATATTTATGTAGAAACAATTTATGAAGTTTAATAGGTGTAAAAAGATGAAAAACAAAGGAGTTATAAAAGCAAGAAATTTGGTTTTTAAAATAAGAAATGGGCTCACGGTTTGCCCAAAACATGAAGTAACCACCCTTTCCCCAAAAACATCTAAACAAGAATGGGGAACCCAAACTAGGGTGATTATACATATATGTTAGTTCAAATCTAAAAATTAATCTCACCCAAAACCTAATAAAATGATCATTATTTTCAATGAATCGGATCAAAACCATGACATGAAAAGAAACAAAACTGGGTGTGATAGGGTCTCCCACCATTGGGAATTTAAAACATATTTTACTTTCATTAAATGGATATGGAAATGTATTTACATCAAAATATACATTATAGGGGAAAACTGGGAGGTACCAAAAAAGCACGGAAAGACTCACCATTAGGTGAGTCACCGTCGCCCTAGCACCGTTGCCTTGGCACCGTCGTACTGGCACATTCGCCTTAGCATCGTCGCCCTAGCACCGTCACCCTGACACCGTCTCCCTGGAACCGTCGCCCTAGCACCGTCACCATGGATTTCTTTCCCTGGCACTAAAGCCTATTGGTGCTATGGAAGACCCATCGGTGTCACTGATAGCTATCTGTGTCACTGATATCCATCGGTGCCCCCACGGCCCATTCTTGTAATTTGGAAAACTCCATAAATGAGTCACTGATCATCCACAAGACACCACAAACACCATAAATTGGAAATTTAATAAACCAAGAGGTTTTGGGCCACCACATTAGATAAAACTCAAGCTATTATTGTATTTGAGAATCCAAGAGTAATCCTAATGAAAAAATAGGGGTCTAACCAACCACCTCGTAGATACCTCTCAAAGACAAACAACTGTAGAGTTATTCGAATGCCCGAACAACCCCGATATCTAGGAACACCTATCCTACATCTATCTCATGAACAAACACAGATACACTATGCTCTTCTCCCCCATGTAACCATTCCAACATGTAAAGGTCATACCATCCAGCCATTTGGATTAGGGATTCCCTTCCTACATGTCATGATACTATCCTATTTGGGTGGCACTAACTCGCACGCACGAGATTAACTACATCCAATTTAATGCATCTCTATTAGGGATCAGTTCATCCCTTCCCCATAGTCAGGACACATCACACACATTTAGTGAACAAGGGGAAACCCATCTAATAGATAATAAGGTCAAGCATTACATAACAGTCAAAAACAAAACAACACGGAAAAAAACTCAAAATAACTCTGGGTTCTGGGAACGCATATGTGCCTCCCATCCCATTGTACTCTCCTTGAGACCACCATGCCTTCATAACACACAAACCAAGTGGATGGATTGTCCAAGAAGCACCTTCTTCTCATGATCTTCGATTCTCACTAGCAGCTCTACGAATGTTGTATCGTCCTTGATATCCAAATTTCCATAGTCGAGGACATGTGAATCATCATGTATATACCAATGGAGATAAGACACATGGAAGACGTCATTCATACTCATTATAGGTGGTGGTAGTGCCAGCTGATAATCTACTACTCTGACCCACTGAATCACCATAAAGGGTCCGATGAACTAGGGAGAGAGAATACTCTCTCTGTTGAACCTATATTTCCCATGTTATGTAGATACCCTCATGAACATGTGGTCCCCAACCTCAAACTCCAAGGGCCTCCTCCTGTGATAGGAATA
Organism: Viscum album; assembly: GCA_963277665.1. Lineage (NCBI taxonomy): Eukaryota > Viridiplantae > Streptophyta > Magnoliopsida > Santalales > Viscaceae > Viscum > Viscum album. The sequence continues at coordinate 473,423,656 of OY728147.1, read as the reverse complement.
TGTCTTCTTCTTAGACCATAACTACCTTTACCCTCTCCTGTACAAGTTGAACCTTTTACTTCATTCTCTACACCACCTCCAGTCCAAGAACCCATTATTCCCTAACCTCTAACCAACACATGGATGAATGACACGTTCTTTTAAACAAGGATTTGAATGGAGGTAGTCCAATGGAATAGTGATAGCTATTGTTGTAGGAAAAATCCACCAGTAGAAATTGTCACACCCACCATCCTCTGAGGACTATAACTCATGTTTGTAGCATGTCCTCCAACGTCTGGATGGTCTGCTCTATCTTACCATCCATATGGGGGTGGAAATCATTGATGAGGCATAGATGGGTACCAATAGCATGTTCCAATCCTGTCTATACCTATGAGGTAAACCGCTTATCCAGATCCGAGACTATGGACCATGGAACTTCATGAAACTTCAAAACCTTGCCCACATACCTCTGTGCTAAGGCATCCACCACACTAGAATACTTGATTTCCAGGAAGTCAGCTAATTTCATCAGTCGGTCCACCACTACCCAGATAGAATCATAACCTCCTTGAACCATGGGTTGTCCCATGATAAAATCCATCGAGATGTCATCCCACTTCCACTCAGGGAAATCTAAATGATGCAACAGACCTCCCAGAACATGGTTCTCATCCTTCACCTGCTGACATACGAGGCACCTTGCCACGAACCCCTCCCCATCTCGTTTCACCACAGGACTCCAAAAAAAACCCTTCAATCCTTGGTACATTTTGGAATGTTCTGGTTGTACCGCTAAGGGTGAGTTTTGGAACTCACAAAGAACTATCTTGTGCATTTCCACAGGGATGAACAACTATCCATGAAACATCATCCACTTCTATAGATCTTTCGAGAAACCTTCCAGATCATTTCCCTAGAAAACACGATCGTGCATCACTTCATCCTTAAAGTCCACCCCTGAGACTCCTCCACCAACTGCAAAAGATATCACTACACTGTCATATAGAATAAACAACCTCTTCTACCCTCCACCATTGCATCAAAGTGTAGGGTTTCCAACTCATTCATCACCTTCCAGCATATACTAATTTTCTAACCAAATCCTTTTTCAAATTTCTACTCAAGGAATCATCCACCATGTTCCCCTTTCCTGAGGTGTAAGAAATCTCGAAGTCGTTGTCCTGAAGAAACTCCATCCACCTCCACTACCACAAATTCAAGTCCTTTTGGGAGAAGATATACTTCATAATCTTCTGACACATTAAGACCAATAAGCATTCCCCAATGTGTAAATTCTACCACAACTTTAGTTTGAACATGACGGCTTCATGCAACAGATTGTGGGTGGAATAGTTATTCTCATGGGGACCTAACATCCAATACCTGTAAGAGATCACCCCTGTTTTTTCATCAGTATACACCCCAATCCTAGGCCAGAAGCATCTCAAAAAAATTCAAACACTGCCCCTTCTAATGAAAACCTTAGCACTGAGGCACTATCCAACATCCCTTTCAGATAAATGAAGGCTAACTCACACTTCTTATTCAACACAAAATCTGGTTCTTTCATGGTCAAGGAAGTCAAAGGTGATACAACTCGAAAGAAGTTTGGCACGAATCTCTAGTAGTATTTTTTTTAACCCAAGAAACTATGAACCGTTGCCACATTCTTGTGTGCCTTCCAAGAAACCATGACTTTGACCCTCAATGGGTCCACTAATATTCTTGATTGAACACCACATTTCCAAGGAAGTTCACATCTCATGTCTAGATCATAGACTAGGACATCTTAAAGTAGGGAAGATGCTATCAAAGGACCTCTAAAACCATTATTAGATGCCCAGCGTGATACTTTGTTGATCTTGAGTAGATCTTAATGTTGTCATCAAACAAAAATATGAATTTTTGTAGAAATTCCTAGAAGACGGAGTTCATGATCCCCTTGAACATGGCTTGTTCTTTTGTAACGCCGACCATCATGGCAATGAAATCAAAGTTCCCATATCTTCACCTGAAGGTTGTCTTTGATATGTCACCCTCTTTCCCCCTCAATTGTTGATACCCTTACCGTAGGTCGATCTTGGAGAACCAACATGCCCCCTTCAACTAATCAAAAAGTTCTTCAATCATCAGGATGGGATAATGGTTCTTGACCATCACCTAGTTCAGCCTTCGGTTGTCTATACAAAACATGATACCACAATCTTCCTTCTTTGCGAACAACACTGGAGCACCCCATGGGGATGTGCATAGTCAAACAGAACCCTTATTCATCAGATCATCAATTTGAATCCATAACTCTCGCAACTCAGATGGCACCATCCTATAGGGATCCACTGATATCGTACGGGCACCAGATAGCAAGTCTATCTCTAACTCAACATCATGTCGAGGGGATAGAGTCACCACCACTCTAGGGGAGACGTATAAGAATTCACTAATGATCGTCAGGACTTCCACCATATCAGTATATATTGACTCCACTAAATGATCAGCTAATAAGAAAAAAAGAGGTTCCATTCACTGGTCGCCCTCCTAGAAACCTTTCTCATTGATGAAAGTCACATGTTTTCTATCCATATCTAAAAACATGACCCTTATTTGGTAGCATTCAATAACAGCACACAACGTGAATAGCTAGTCAATGCCTAAAAAGGCATCATACGGCTACATCTACAGTAAAAGATGGTTCCCACTGCACTAATGTGGCCTCAACATCTGTCTGCATCCCCATAAAACATAAGACAAGCTGGTCTGACCTCTGACTGTAATACACAAAATTAGGGGCATGGGAAGTCATTATGCATCTAGAAACAGAGTATGGGATATAATGGGTGAAACAAATGGGTGTGAAGCTTTGGATCAAACAAGGAACAATTAGAGTTCTAAACAAGATTGTCATACCTCGAACGACTTCTGGACCTGCTGGATCTGCAGACTTTGTGGCGTGTAACTGCCCAAGTCCAACTCCTCTACCCCTCGTCTATCGGCTGCCTCCCAGGCCATACCCCAATCAAGGTCCCTAATGATATCCCTAAGGACGGCCTCCTCCAGCAATATCTACTCTCGGAGGAGTGGTAGCTCGTTGTCCCTACTGCTACTACTGAAAGGGTCTAGCTAAAAACTATTGGTACTAAGGTGGGCGCTGAACCTGCACACCCCCACTATACATAACATGGTACAGACACTGATTATGAAGGTTCCCACAGCTTCCACATATGAATCATCTCGGTCCTGGGTTGGAAAAGAAACGTTGGGGACTATGAGATCTAATCTAAAAGTGTTGGGGCCTGCACCCCACTTACCGAAACCATGAAGGCCCAGACGTTGGAGGCATGCTGCTGATGACCTTCCCCATTGATGAGCACAACTGGTTCCCCTCTTGTGGTAAACCTCCTAGTGCGTCCATCCTCTCCACCACTTCATACTTATTATAAACCTCCAAGAACATTGGTAGAGTGAAGGGAGTAACAACATGCTGAAGATAAGGTCTGAGTGCATCCTATAAACGTATGTCCTGGAACTCCTCTTCCATAAAGAGGTCTAATGATAAATGAAGGAGATCCTTGAACATGATCCCCAACTCCATCAGTGACAATATCCCCTTCTCAAGGGGTATTACCTCCTACCTCTTATATGTTTTCAACGTGGATGAGTGGAATTCCTCCAACAACTCCCTCTCAAAGTCATTCCATGAATCCTTAGCCTCCCAATTCTCCCTGAGATAGAGAGTCCACCACTGATGCACCGCTACCCGCATATGGCTTATAACCAAAAGAACCTATTACTCTATCGGAGCCCGGATCAAGCATAAATCTATCACCATATCCTCGATCCAACTTTCTATCTCTATGCCTCAGACGCTACCCTTGTACATCCTGAGGGTCTTTTGCTGAAAGGAAAGAAGCTTCTTTTAGCACTAGTCATACTCCTCCTCTTGATCAGCACTCTGATGATAATCCAAATCTTCACCCTTGGCTTCGATCACCCATACTACTCATGGTCATTGTCCAGGTTCAATAACATCATGGTAAACAAGGAATTCCTAAGCCAGAGTAGTGTGTAAAAATTCATTTAAATTTTTCTAAACCTGTTATTTATTTAAATTCCCAAAACACAAAAGAACACAAGTGATTATGATGGGTGAACCTTTCCCACGGTCTCTACCCTGCAATCATTGTAGCCCTGCTTGGTCATTTGGTTGGCCTATAGTCCTTACATCGAATCACAGGGTGGCCCAAAATACTATTCCCTAGCCAGTCTTCCATGGCATTTTTCATGCACCAAGATAGCCTAACACTATTTCCCTGCCATCCCATGAAATACATATTATTCCTAACTCTAAACGCTGTCATATCTTTCAACCATCACCTCTGATTCCATTCTATCACGACCCAATTTCACTAAGATAAGGGAAGGGACAACAAACTGCCAGACCCTTCCTTCCTAAAGTTGAAGGAGATATAATAACCCCGAGTCCCAAATTCAATAGGCCTCGGAGATGCGACTAGAACCATGGGTATAGAATCACATGTAATATCGAAGCCATTATCCTTTTTATATAGTAGGATCCAAAGATACGATGGTAAAAAACAACAAAAACTCCAAAATTGAAGCTAAAGGTAAAGCAAAAAACCCATTCCCATTTGCATGTTCAAAGATAAACCCATACAAGTACAAGAAAAACTCATAAGGTAAAGTACCAAAAGAAAGAAAATAGCAACGAAAATTGTCACGTCGTCTGAGCTAGTATAGTAATTCACGGTCCCAAAAGTCCACCTAGATATACGAAATTAGTTATATATATATAGGGTGAGTATACAGGTATACTCAGTAGAGAAAACCAAACCTCTAATGCATAGGTGGGGAGGAATTCTAATGCCCTGTGAGAAATTAGAGGTAACCAAAACACCTAGCAAGGAAACAATCCAGCTAGCCTCACCAAGGCACACTCACAAAATAATTCGATACAAGTATGTAATAGTAAAATCACATCGATATTTGGGTACCTTGCACCATTTTTCCATGGGATATTGAATAAATCCTACGCATCAGACCTCCCCCACCATTTTTACTGTAGTCTCACTACTGCCATAACGACAACCTTACAGGCCACAAATACCACACATCATATGCCCAACAACACCTGGGCCACCATAACCATGCTTCCTGCTCATAGACACCTGGGACACCACAATGATATATAACCAAGCCCACAGACACCTAGGCCAGAACAACTACAACCACGATCGAAGACACTTGGGCTTCATCCTGAAGACACTTAGGAAACAAACCCGCCTGCAAACACCTATCCCAACCACCATAACATACACTTAAAAATACGTTTTGGGGTAAAATTGGGCCTCAGACCATCACATCTTTTCCATAGAGTCTTGGGAAACTCATGAGATGGAGTCGAAAAGGAGTTAACAACCAGCCACTCAATGGAGTGTTGGGAAACACACCCTCCCCCATGAAATGGGGGTGTTTGGCACAATGTGATCAACATGGGTGGGGTGTGAATAAGAAACACAATAACTAAATTTATACACATATGTAGACAAGTATTCGTCCCAACAAAAGGGTTATTAAACCAGCCCATATACAAACACCGTCGTTACTATTAATTCATACAAAGCACAATAGCCACAACAATAGCACTACTCATTCCTGGAAAAAAATTACCTATTGGACCATTTCTTGTTATCATATTCAAGTGATTCCATTTAAATAATTCTTTACTATCAGGAAAATAACATGAATAACCACAAGAAAATGATGGAAAAATATCAAAGCATCATTTAAGCATTCACACCCATTTTTCATGTAAATTCATAACATCAAAAGGGATCTTTGAGATGCCTCAAAGTACTAGAACCAAACCAAACTCCATCATACGGCCCCACACACCATTGGTTCCACAACTAACAACCCTAAAAAAGGGGATCCCTTCCCCATTCACATCACCCCATAAGGCGTCAAACAGAACAACCATACACAACACCAAAACAGAGAAAGGGAGTTATTAGATTTAATCACACCATTCATTAAGTTTTTTCATTCCATTTTGTTAATTTGGGTGATCAAAAAAGGATTAATATACTTTTTTTGTCCATTTAATCAACTGGGTTTATGTGATTAACCATTTTCTATGTCAAAACCATTCAATCATAGGATTATCCAGAAAAGAGAGGTTCATTAGTGTGCAAAAATGGACCACCAACGACCACGATTTTCAGTAGACATAATACTGTATAATTCACAACATATTAGCAAAGATATAAGAGTACATAAACATCATCAAACACACACCTTCATTCCTTAAAAACTATTTATTATCTCCGTAAAGGTTTGGTTTCATCAATCCCTGATGGAAAATTATTTTAGTACCCCGCACGATATACGGTAAAGAGAGACAAAGTAAAATCTTACTTGGATGATCGACGATCGTTGTTTTCTACTTGTGCCAAGAACTAAGGATGCATGACTTGTAGAGGAAGAACTCAAAGGACACTTAGAGATTGTAGGAAGGGCTCCAGCTTTGGTCCACACCTAGACATGGGGAGAGGGACTCCAAATGCACCAGGGAAAGGAATAGAGGCAAGACATGATGAAGAAATAAATACTATGTGATAAAAGGTGAGATCCTAGAGTTACAGGATATGAATTCTTGAATGGATTAATAGGATGATCGGGGTTTCTCCATGTGGTTGAGCAGTTAAACATGAAGGAATTGATTTTTATTTAAAAATTCTATCTAGAGATGTGGCGATAATGTCTTTGCGTTAGCATATTTTCTTTAAACGAAGATAAATTTGTAACAGGGGTGAAACTGTAAAACATGACAAGGTGTGACATCGAGGAAAAGGCCACAAATTTTTGGTAGCTCAAGGTTTTCCCAAACCATTAGGGATTTAAAACATATTTTACTACCACAAAATGGATTTGGTAAGCATATTAAATCAATTTTACATAAAATTATATGTTACTAGGGAAAACTAGAAGATAATGGAAAAACAAGGAAGGACTCATCGTTAGGCGAGTCATCAATGCACTGGAACCATTGCCCTGGCACCGTCACCCTGGCACCGTCGCCCTGGCATTGTCACCCTTACACTGTCACCCAGGCAGCATTTCCCAAGAACCATCACCCTGGCGACATTTCCCTGACATTGTCACCCTAGGATCGTCACCCTGGCACCGATGTTGATTGGTGCTATGGATGACCAATCAGTGCCACCGATAAACATCGGTGCCACCGAGGCCCATTCCTGAAAATTGGAAAACTCCCTAAATGAGTCACTAGTGGTCCCCATGAAACCCCAACGAATAGAATTCGTTAAATTAATGGACCAAGATGGTCAAGGACATTTCACACAGATTCATTGTACTCATTATTAGATTGTCATAAGATTCATTGAGTCACATCATGATGAACTGAATAGTTTAGTATTTTTGTTAAACTATATACTTACGTGAGTCTTGTATTACACTTGAAAACACAAATTACATTATTGTTATTTTGAATAACATTATTCCTTATAAAAAATCCTTTTATATCAATCATATAACACTTCATGGTTTTTTTGGGAATGATAACAAATTAAGGGTGATCTCAAGTGCTTGATGAGGCTTATGTACATCAAAAGATATAAATAATCAATAAGTATAATAATAGTAAGGTAAATTACTGAAAAAAATGTCACTTAAATAATTTGAATAAAATAATTAATCATTTATGGTAAAAAACTAAAAAAAAATCTTTTAATCATTAACATGACAATTATATCTAGATAATGCATATTCAATATGGCAAGGAAAACAATTGAATAATAAATTCTATTTAATCAGTAAAATGTGAATGAATTGCATCTTGAGATAATATGATTGTGAAAATATCATTGATAATAACAAATAAGTTCTCAGTGAGTTAATTATTAAGTATTGTACATCATGATCTAAAGAATCAAGATAACTCTACTATCAAGATATTTCAACAAAACAATTTTAAATGGATATGGACGTATACAATAGAAAACCATTTAACTAAGGCTATCCAACTGATTCCTATCATGAGACTATGAATTCATCAAGGGTCTATTTATAACCGATCACCATCTGTATCTTCATTTCCATAAAATTCATCATATATCTAATAATTGATTTAATTTATGGAAATATTGTGAATTATTATCAAATATTCATATTGAGTAAATAATATGTATTTATCAACATTTACCTGATAAACAAATAAATTTCTTATTTAATCAACATATGTATAAAAGAGATAAGGTTTAATCAGTAAGAGTTTACATGATACTTTATATGGATAATGAGGTAAAGTTTGATTTACAACGATCACAAGAAAGTAAATAATTAACGGTAAAGTTAATGAATAAAAATAAATTATGGATATGAGTATCAAAACTATCCTTTTTCAAAGTAATAATAAAACATAGGGAGAGATAATAAAGGTGGTATCAATATAACATATACTCAATTATGTACATGTAAAATAAACTTTCATCATCGTTCATGAATATAAATACAATAAAAAGTTTAGTAAAACATTATTGAAAAATATATACTTTTCAATTTTACAATCTCTTATTTAAAACTAAAAGATAACAAAACATTTTGAAAATAAATTTCATTTAAAATAATCATTGAAAATAAAAATGTAATATTTAAAAACCTGATTGTTCATGATGGTAGTAAATTATATGAATGTTGAGTATATTAAAATAATTATTCCTTTTGGGTTTTTATTAAAATCAAAATGGGGTTTATATTGAAAACAATACGAATATTACATTAATAAAAATGAAAAATAAAGCAATAGTTAAAATTTTATTTTTAAATTCATAGGATAATGTTGATGCAATTTAGAAAATAATTTTAGAAATCATTAATTTGGAAAATAACTAATTTTCAACCAGAGAGAGAAATAAAGTATAATTTTATTAAAAATACATTCTCATTTATTTTGAGTAGAAAATATAACAGATAATAGTACTATTACACAAAAATATAATGAATAATCATATAAAAATAAAAATAAATGTGTTTATTAGATAATTATCAAATAATTTAAGGCCCCTTAAATTCAATAATAAACAATATTGATTAGAATTATATTTTAAAATAAACCCCGATAATGATTATAATTTGGAAGTGAGAATTAATCAATGAATTTATTATGTGTATTATATATAAATCCCAATAAAACAAGAGAAAATACAACATAATATAATTAAAATTAATTTCACACGTAATCATATAATATCAAAGACAATGAAGAAGTCATTTTACCTAATGAAGTTAAATTGCGTTAAAAACTCATTACCACTTGCTAACTTTTAATTCAAATTCCCATAGATGAAATATTTCAAATTGAAAATTAAAATATCATGAATTATTATTGAAATATTATCTTAAATATAAAATGGTAGTTATATATTGAATATAGATAAAATAATGTGCATAATATTTCCATATTCCTTAGTGAAGGGAAATTGAGATGAAGACCCATACAAAGATCCAAACATTGAAGTGGGGATTTATTAATTAATTAATATGTGAATGAAATGATAATAATCATAAAAATTGTAATTAAAATATAAAATAATCCGATTTCATTAAAAAAATAATCTTAGCTTGACATAATCAAAGAAATTGAATTTTAGCCCAATAAAGTGTAATAGAATTAAGAAATCCCATGACACATGCTTCATTTTGGGATGAATGGATAATGGTTTTAAAAAATATATAATATTATTATAGAACCATATTTACATTTATAATATCGTATATGGTCCTTTTATTACAACTTATGACACATTTATTAATAATCATTCTTTAATTTTATGAATTCAGGTGTAAATTGCGTTTTTTATCATTATTATTTTTTCTTGAGAGTTCTTGTTCTTATGAATATTATATACTTACATAATATAAAAAATAATTATCATGAAATAATTTTCATATTTATATATAAATTATAATTTTAAATCCAATCAGGAATTATGTATTTGATAAATGAAGTATGTTAGGAATCAATAAGACAGAAAGATGTATGTTATCATGGTTACAAAATAACCATGTTTCAATAATCTTTATAGAAAGGATGTATGTAGTATTTAATTATTTATGAATTATAATCATATAATTAATAAGATATTATTTCTTTAAATATATATATAATTATCATTCATTGGTTTTTTATGAAAATAGAGTCACATCACTTTGTGAAGGCGGAAATCCACATGTATATAAATGATGTTATCATTTTTAGGTGAGTGAAAAGTTAAGAAATAAAATGACACATTATCCATAATAAAGAAAAATAGTTTATAAATTTAATATATATTTAATTTATATAAAATATATATTTTAGAAAAAATCTTCTTATATTCCATGTAACGTGTTAGGGTAAAAACAATTACAGTTCTTCGTGATGTGGAATTCTATTGTACAGACGATCAACGTTATTGTATCCCCTAAGGAATATAATGTTGGAAAAAGAATATATTATGTAATGAAATAATATATATCATAATTTTATATATATCAAATGTATATATATTTTATATCCATCATAATACCCAACCGTGAGAGGATGTAGTGGAAAAACGAATGGCATTGGTTCATGAGGCGGTAGTTCACCGTACACAAGAATGATTATTTCATAATTCATTTGTGGAACTGGGGATGGTTCTAGATAATTACCTTAACATTAAAAAATAAATTGTTAATTAATATACTATTTTTATTATATCATCATGGTTTAATAATAATTTAAAAATGTGGAGAAAAAATTAAATAATAGTGCTCAATGAGGAACATTACCTCTTCCTTAGATAACATCCTTTGGTTTGAAAAAAAATCATTCCAAGTATGACATATGAAAAGAATAATGCATCTATTATGAGAGGGCGTAAGTTAAAAAGTTATTTTTTAGGTATATTATGAAACCCATGTTTTTTAGGTTTTGAAGAAGATAGTATAGCGGGTGGCCTTTTATAGGTCTGGTGAGTTGTACAATTGTATTTCTTTGAAAACAAAAAGGTGTACCCGGGTTTATCAAATAAAAAAAGGGTAAAAATGAAGTATAAGCAACACGTACACATGATACAGTCAACATATTTCAATCCAATATACTCATTAATGGATCTAGGTCATTTTAACCCTTATATTTTTTATTTAACTACATGGTAAATCCATTTTTACGTTAACCATTGTAAATAAATTTTTATATTTTAGCTATTTATTTTTGTAAAATATTAATTTGAAAATATTTAATAAGAAAAATTACTTTTATTATAAATATTGAATCAATTATAAATAATTCCATTTGGATGAGTTCCAAAATTTAATTTAGAATTAATCATTGAGACACAATGAAAAAGAGGTGTTTAAAATATAGAATTTTCAAAGGTTTTCAAATTTATTATAAAAAAATAAATATAAAAATAATTCCAATTAATTGAATTATTATGGAACAAATATTACATTGAAATAAATTTTTAATATAATTTTATTCTATAAATAATTTAAATTAAAGGTATGTTTTGAATTAAAAGTCAATACTTTTCACTATTCATTAAAAAATTATACATTTCATAAAAATAAAAAAATTCACCCTATGATAATTTTGATATGATAATTTAAAAAATTATGTTTATTTTATTAAATCATTATTACAGAAGTGGTACAAATTAATTTTATATTATGTTTTCAAAGAGGGGATAAAACATTTTTTTAAAGGAATATAGTTTTTCAAATATATTTTATAATTGTTTTAAATAATTATTATATTTCAAATCCAGGGATAACCAAAATTTTCATAATTAATTTACAGCCACTCATTCACAGTAGCTATGAGACAATTGTATAAGATATTGATATTCATTAGGACTCATACTTTTTTGTTCAATAAGCTATTAACCATATTAAATTTAATGAAATGTATTTTGGGGTTATTTAAGCTCAATGTAGAGTGTCACTTATGATATCCAACACAATTTTTTTTATATTTTTTATAATTAAAAATGTATATAAAAGTTTTGGATTTTTATAATATTGTCCTTACATTATCCCTCTAATGTAAACAAATTAGAATCCTTTTGAGTTATTGTTATTTACATGATACACACATATAAATTATTTGGTATGATTAAATATAAGGAAAAGTGAGATTGATTATGTTCCTTACAATGATGGAATAAGATTTGTATGGCCTATGGGAAAAGATGAAGAGGAATGATTTATTTCATTTTAACCTTGTTCCCCCCTCTCAAGTTAAGTACACTCACCCTAGCCCCACCACATACTTATGAATCATAAGATTCATATACCCATACCTACTAAATTCATCAATAAAGTTAATTGAGTATCGAAATTCTTATTGATATAATTTATTTATATGATAATGTACCCCAATATATATGATTAATAAAAAATAATTATCTCCCTATCTGTTGAGTTAAAATGTGGCTGAATCATTTTATATAACAAATAAATTATATAATTCAAATGGTTCATAAATTTTTTTTATCAAAAATCCATCATTATTTAGTCATTCAATGTGATTAGTATTTATATATCTTATGAGAAAATTTAAAAGATAAGTGGAATTCAAGTAATTTGTTTTTAACTTATTTTCATTTATATTTTAGTTCATATTTTCATGATCTTATATATTTAACCCATTAAATATTTTGAAATAACCATATACCCATTCATTGATTAAATAGAATAATCATTGAATTAGATTACAAATAAATTGATATCCTAATAAAATCAACATACAAAAATTAAAATTCCACTTATTAATAGTACATGATAATAGATATCCAATTATAATTAAAAGACACTAGAAAGAAGTAAACAAAATATCTCTATATATAATTCCACAACCCTTTCTCCATTCCAAACTCATTATTACAATTACCCATTAATCATATTATTTTGTTTCATGGAAAATTTCAAATTATCACATATAAGTGATGAATATCTAGTATAAAATACCCTGGAATCAAAGTAAGAAATATTTATTTCTATAACAATAATAACTATTTTATTCATATAATTTCCACATTTACTCCCAATAATATCCAGGTGCGGAGAAATATTCGTCTTCCAATGCCTATATTTTTTTATAGATGATGCATTGTACTTTAGTTTTTTTTATATTAAATAGGTATTATTGTAATTTTTTATCATTTTCACTTCCAATGTTTTTATTATCCTTGAATATAATCATTCCCCTATTAATCTCCAAATAAATTAGGTTTCTTTATCATATTATAAAATAATGTTCTTAATATATGGAGAATCTTAAGAAGGCCCCAATCAATCATTTTGTTATGAAAATTAAAAATGAAACTTTAAATTGATCCTGAATATTAATGTATGATCACATATGTGCCTATCACTTTATCGATATCAACCCTTTTATCTACATGTTATTTATGTGATCAATAATTTTGGCCACAATAGTATAAAAATTGGTTCCCAAAAACATCATACAATAAAAAAAAGAATTCATTTCATTATACCATTAAATTTTAACCTTATTTTCATAGATCTTTTTATGGGGGACAATGATATTGAAAACACATATTAATTAATAATTCCATTGAATCTCAAGGATCATGGTAGCTAAGAAAAAACATAAAAAATATAAATAATTCTTCATGTAATTATTATTAAAATTCTTATAAACATAAGGCCTACTAGAATATATTAAGCTATGAAGCATTCAAAAGAATAGATAATATATCCTCTTGTTTGAGAGGAATTATAAAATTATAATTTTTTCAATGAATATATTTTTAATTAAATATTATACTTTGATAGATGAACGTAATGATGAGTTCTTATTTTTTTTATTTTGTGAATATCAACATGAATTTATATTCTATTAATACTATAATGTATATTACTGTTCAATATAATTTTTTATTAAATACAAACCCACAAAAATAATATCCCATTATATGATGGATTTTATGGGACAATATCTATATTTTTACATGTTTTAACTCATCTAAGAACATATGTTAATTAATTTATATATAAGTAAAATCCTTTTTTAAGTTATACATAATATAACTCTTGTAGTATTGAGTAAATGAAATATTTCCCAATCCGTCACATGAATATGAAAAACACCATTCCTTATTGTTTCAATCTGATTGGATTAACTTGTATATCATCTCCCAACATTCAAATTGAAAAACCAATTATCATGTCTTCTAATACAATATAAAATAATGATTTTCAATTAAGAATTATCCTTTTTTGATCAATAATGGTCTTAAGGAATTTTATTCTTTTTAAAATGACTCAAACACATATATATTTAATGAATTATTTTATATTTAGTCTTACCATTAACATTATATGTATCACATACACACACTACATGATTATATTTATTGTAATTCTACATAATGAAACCCACATATTGTCAATTCATTTTAAAAATATCAATTACAAACCGCATTTACATTTTTATCGATTAAAATGTTTTATAATGTAATCACATTATTTATAATAATTAAATATCTTAGTAAGATGAAATGAATTATTATACCTAAGGGGTGTGGTGTACTAGGGAAAATGTAATATTATATTTTACAAAATGTCTACTAAGAAACACACTACCTAGAATATATGTAAATGGCCATAAAAATTACTTAATCACGTGTCTTTATGATTGTTTTCCATTTTTTTTCACAGTTACCATATATGTGAATATTTTTTGAGACATATGCTATAACTCTTAAATAAAAATGACATATATTATAAATAGTGAACATCTACTCAATATCCATGTCGCACCGATGTTTTAATTTTTAGTTATTTATTCTACTTATTTTGATTCTATGATATTTCCATGGGTTTCCTTTGAGTATCCGGAGAAAAGTGAAAAATTTGCCTTTAGTTGGGGATTTCTCACAATTTGTGCATGGTTAGGGGAAACCGTGCACCCTGCTAAGTAAAATATGTTCCATAGCATAATTTTAGACATAGTTATATTACATGGTTAGAATTAAATTTGAAAAACCAGGTGAAATGTCACTTGTGGACATTGGAAACCGAACAATAATATAATGGATTGGAAAATGGTGTTAGAGAAACATGTAGCCTCTCTTGTTCTTTAAAATTCGGATATTTACCTTTTTCACTTTTTATATTTTACCCAAAATCACCCCTATTCATCCCCACTAAAGACATCAACCCCTCGAAGTCTCTAGGACTCCCTCATTCAACCTTGGAACTCCATTTTGTATTTGTATATAGAGGGGAATATCCATGGAAGTAAAGTAACTCCATCATTTCTTGGTTTCTCCCTCCTTTCAAGTGTATTCTTCCTCATTTTATGAGGTTTAAATTCCTTATTGGGTATTGTTAAAGTTTTAGTTTAGATCCTAATGTATAGAAGTCAATATTTATGTTTATGGTTTGATATTTCCTCTCTATGATTTTTTGAAGTTCATTTAATTTCTTCCATGGGATATTGGAAACATGTTCACTAAATTTAGGTGGATCCATGTTTAATTATTTTTTAGAAATTTTAATATGCATGATTTTCATCATGGTTTTGTTTGATGGATTTTATCTGAGGTGAAAAAAGTATATTAAAAATATTTATGGTGATTTTTTATTCAAAATTTATTTTTCAAAAAATATTGCTATGTTTAAGGTATGTTTTATATGTGACCCTTGTAATGTATCTTGAATTTATTTGACAAATTTTTAGATTTTGTGAAACCAATTTCAAATGTATTTGGTGTGAATTTGGTTTCACAGAAAGGTTTCAATATGGAAATATAGGTTTATCATTTCTGTTATTATTTTCAGTTTATGTATATGTGAAATTGATATTGTATGTCATATATGAGATGTTAAATGACAAAAAGAAAAAAACTGGATAACTAGGTGGGAAGACAAAAAAATTTATGCTAGTTGATTAAGAAGTGGATTGTCCCAGTTAAATCAATATGGATTGACAATTACTACACTAACTAAATGATAATTATGCTTGAATACCACTAGTCCCATGGGTTGTCCGCATCTACTAGCATGGGAATGATAACATTGTTGGTCATGGTTACTATACCACTATTAACCAAGATATAATGTACCTAGTGTCTAATATCTAGACAGTGCCTAGAGATTTATCCAATGACATAGTTCTCTATGGTGATATTGTTTTCTCTATTAGTATATGTTATACAATGTTTGTTATTTTAATATAAATCATATATTATAATTAAAAATCCAATCAAAATGATTCTTGTTTTTCTTTTATACAATATTCGTACTTATTTATCATATAACATTTATATCATGAATTCAATTTCGTGGGTGGTGTCTGACTGGGATTTTTATCACAAAATAAATATATATTTTGTTGTACGTAAACATTGATATGTTTGACATTGTTAAAGGCAAGATGATTATAGATGGTGGTTCAGGATGATTGTGGTCTTCCCTTACATGTGCCTTGGTGAGGGATTGAGGAAGATTCTCCTCTTGTCACATTGAGTTTTAGGGATAGTTTCTAGTTCCCATTTTATTTTTTTCCATTTTGGATTTGTTTAAATATTGTTGAAATTCAATCAAAAAATTATTATTCAATGTTTGGTTGTGAATATTCATTTTCTGTTTATTTATTATTTATTATTGTTTATGTGGATGTAATCAGGTGAAATAATTCCCCGTGTAAATTTAAATACCTTGGCACTATTTTCCAGCTTGTCTGGATCAGGAACACCCTTTTGCTTTTCTAGGGATTGGGTCGACTGTGACTTTGGATGAAATTCTACCTTGGTTAATGAATTTTTTTTAGAGAAGGTCATTCTTTTATAGGTCATGTTGTTTGGGATGAGTCTAGATTGATGTAAGATCAGACTTTCTAGACATGATGTTTTAATTATTGTTAGGGTTTTTATCAATAACTCATTGTGACAGGACATGAATCACCATGTGATTTTGGTATTTTGATTTAATATCTCTCCATGTGAGACATATCGGGTGTAGATTGTATATGGACACAAGGTGGGGGTTGACTAGTCGGTAATTCATGTTATTGTGATGAGTTTGATTCATTTGGATTTATGAAATGTTGGTATTCTTTTTACTGCTTGAAGTTTTAAGAATGGGTGTATTGATATTTTTTAGTGTTTATTTCTTCTTATAAAAATTTCCACCCCATAAAATTATTATGCAACTAAGGGAAGATGTTGGTGATAGTTCTCCATCATCAATTGAATAGAGATTAGTGGAACATGTGGTTCAGGTTGTTATAGATTTGGGACAGGGAGCTGATCCTATTCATGTTCTAGTTATAGTGGTATAACATGGTCCTTATAAGGGAAATTCTTGTGAGTTTCTTAATAACAAGCCACCTTCCTTATAAGGTAGCACAAGACCATAGGAAGAAGATTAGTGGCTTGAGAATATAGAATGGATTTTTTAATTTATTGATACTCCTAGGGAATTTAGGGTGCAATGTGCCTCATTGTTGCTAGAAGGACCCAATTGGAGAAGGTGGGGCTCGATGTTCCAAACTAGAAAGCATGAGAAGATGCAAAAGAATTCCTTAAAAAGTAATTTTCAATGATCAGTACATTCCTGATCTCTTGGCCAATTCCAAGTCATGTGAATTTATAGATTTTGTTAAGGGGGACATTCTTTGATGTATTATGCCAACTAATTTCTGATCTATTTTTGAATGCACCAAAAATCAATTCCAATGAGAATATGAGGCTCAATGATTCAAAACAGGGTTGTAGTCAAAAATTTATCCTTAGGTCATTCCATTGAGAAGGAAAATGTAACACCCGGACCCATCTAAGCTGAAGCAGGTGCATTATTTATGATATTGGTACGGTTAAAAGGAATGAAAATCATGAAGGAATGATCAGTTTAGTAGTCTTGAAAAAACTAGGTACATAGATGTAACTCAAATTACATTGGAAACGGTTACAAAATTCAATACGTAACAAAACTAAAAACTGAAACCAAATGAACTCAAAACATGACCTTCTCATCATCACCTTTTGAAGGTAAAAAATTAAAGGGGTGATCTCAAAGGATTATTAAGGGTTATAAATAGTTTAATCATGAATACAATAATGAGTTAATCAAAATTAATCTCACATAATCAATATGTCATGGTGAATAGATGAAAAGCACACACTATTAATAGAATGAGACTGAAACTGCATGCATAGATTTATTCAAAGTGAAAACCTCATGGATAGTAATAACTGATAATGAATAAATGGAATTCTTATTAATTGTAAATCATGTATCTAGCACATGAATCCATAATATAGTTAAGACTGTTTAGTTCTATTGGTAGAAACCCGTTTGATTTTCGGAAACAAACTCGAAGGGTTTATCACCAAACTGATTTGTCTCATGTGACCTACCGATGCATCGAGGGGATATAGCGGGCCCCATGCACTACAGCATGAAAAATAATTCTTTATAAATTTATTCAATACAAGAGAAATATTCCTTTTCAATATCTGTATAGTGTATAGTATACAGACTCATAATTATTTCCATAATTAAAATAACATTTCAAATAAACACCGTATGTAAAATTGTATACAGTTTAGAAAACAAACATATCCATGATATGAGAATAAAGATACTTAATATAAATTTAATTTCAAATGAAATGTGATCTATAATGGGCAGTAGGTACACCACATAAGTATTATTTGGGGCACAATACAAAGTTAGTCACAACAAAATAGTAGTTGAGACAAAGTCTCTTACCTCAATGTAATCGGTCGAATCATATGACCATAATATAATAAACCTCAAATGAATCATTGAATAACATATATATAAATAGAATCAGGTTATTATATATCAAATTTCACTACATATATTCCATATAAAATAAATAAGTGGAAAACAATGAAAAACTCACAGAAATGAAAGTGAGATGAGAAACCCCTTACAAACATTTTGGCATGGTAACGAGGGTTATTACGAGGGCTTAATGAGAGGTAAAATTTGAATTCCCTTATTTATATTACACAAGGCCAGTATGGGTAATGTGAGAAAACATAGCCCATAATTATAAATTAAAAACAAAATAGAACCACATATGAGGGATTCTTAAACAAAAGGGAGAGAGAGGATCCCATACCTTATCTCGAAGGTGTTATAGATTGTTCTTAACAACCTGAGTAATTATATTTAGCTTCATTAATTAATAATTACAGAACCACATCAACATATAATTGATATATTATGAACATATTAGGTTCATTAATGGTTTTTTTGATGGTTTAAGAGATTACTATTTATTGTTTTGGTATCATTTTATTTTTTGGTTTTCATGATTTGTTTACTTGTATTCATGAATGGAAGATTGTTTGAAATATGGTTAAACATCCAGAATTTTTAACATACATTACTAGTGAAATTAAAGATATTTAAATGGTCTTATAATGATTCTTTTTATACACCATGAGGATGAATCATTCGATGAGTTAAAATAAATGCTTGGATTTGGATTGGCGGTTTTGTGCACAATAAACTTGTTTTGTATTATTATTCCATATTATAAGTGTGTAAAGATTCCAGAACATTAATAATGATAAAATTCATATATATTGACCTGTTTCAACCATTTTAATGTTTTCATGAATAGTATTGATGATATTAATGAAAATTGAAAACCAGTCTTCCTTGATTGTGATAAATTTACACATCTCGGACGATGTTTGCATTTATTCTATAAAAGGAGGGGATAAGGAGAGATTATGATGAAATATTCATTTACCTCAATGAAAATGAAGTAAATTTAAGGTACTAGAATTATCATGGCATTTGGATGAGATGAGGTGAGAAGAGTGAACAAAATAATGGAACTTTGTAAAAGAACTTTAAAGAAAAGAGAAGGAAGGTTCGCCTCTTGAGTACTCCTCCTTGAGAATCTCTGTAAGGCCTTTTTTTGGCCTTTTGGTGAGACCAGTAGGTCATGGATGTGGGTAGAGGGCCTTGGAAGAGTATCTGGTAAAATTTAGGCACGTCTTGAAGCTTGAGTGGCGTGGGAGTAAGAGGAGGGAGGGGTGATTTATATAGTGGAGGGGAGAGGAGGTTTTTTAATATTATAATCATTAATTTATTATTTCTTCTCATGACATCCAATAGTGAGTATTCCATGACCTAGAACTGTAATATATGTATGTGACTTAGAACCAATTGGGATTACATCATTAGATTGTCATCAATGACTCAATAAACTCTTTATTTAGCATTTATCGTAAATTATCACATTTTACTATTCATCAAAAATTTAAGTATTTCAGAAAAATACCAAAAATTAACCATAATGATTTTTGGACGGGTAGAATCCAAAAATGAAGTCCGATTTTCAAAAATATTTTTCTAAATATGATTAATTAAATATTTAATTAAAATAAATATTTAATCAAAAATTATAAACACTGAAAATATTCATCTTCATTTTTAAGGGGCTTAAATTCATTTATACCTTCAAGGGCATGGATACCATTCATAATAGTAATATTTCTATTCACAAGGCTAAGTTACTATTCATAATGGTAGCTTAGTATTCATAAGGGTAGGTTACTATTAAATAAAAATTATGTTAATTCTATCAGACTCTAAATATCATCTTGAACACAACTGTGTATATCAGATTTTTAAAATTCAAATTGCATAGTTGGAAAATTAAATATTGATGGCTTGGTTATGGATATCTCCAATAATTGACCATGTTTTGTTCTATATAGGCTAAGGTATTCATGAATAATAGGATACAACTAGAATTTACTTAAGAGAAACATACCATGTAGTGTTTGGGTTGCTACATTATTCCCTCCATGGGAAATTTCATCCTCAAAATTCCTGGTATGAAGCTCACCAAAAAGATGTGGACGATTGTTTTTCATATCATACTAAGTTTCCAATGTCGCTTCCTCCATATTGTGGTTTTTTTGAAGAAGCTTTACTAGACAGTTTTTTGGATTTCTCAATACGTGCTCCCTTATGTCAAGAATCCCGATAGTATTTTCACAGTATGAAAAATCAGGTTCTAGTTCTATTACTTCATATTGGAGTACCAGCATTGGGCATGGAATGCATTTATTTAACAATTACATGTGGAAAACATCGTGAACTCTAAAGAGACTTGTAGGCATTTCCAAATGTAACGCTGCATCTCTGATTCTTTATAGGATTTCAAATGGTCCGATGTGCCTGGAACTCTATATCCCTTACTTACTGAACCTTATAACACCCTTCTAGGGAGATACATTAAGAAATACATGATCTAGAACATGGAATTCCAAATCCTTTCTCCTATTTTCAGCAAAACACTTTTGCCTACTTTGGGCCTACTTTAATATGAGCTTGTATTGTCTTCACCTTTTTTGTGGTCTCTTCAATATGTTCTGGTCCAATAAGTTTCTTCTCACCATCTTCATCCCAACAAGTTGGAGTTCGACATCTCTTTCAATATAATGATTCATATGGATCCATTTGAATACGTGAATTGAAACTATTATTTTTGGAAAATTCCACCAAAGGCATGTATTGATCCCACATAACATAGAATTTAAGAGATAATGACTGCAATATGTCTTCTAGAGTTTAATAGTCCTTTCAGACTATCCATCAGTTTAGGGATCATAAGAAGTACTCATATCAAACACAGTATTCAAAGCCTTCAGGAGATTTTTCCAGTATTTTGATGTAAATCTGGGATCTCAATCTGAAACAATCGATAGAGGTTCACCATGAAGTCTTATAACTCCATTAATAAAAATTCGTGCCAAGCGCTCAAGTGGAACATCCCCTCTTATAGGAAGGAAATGTGTTGATTTTTTGAGACAATCAATAATTACACATATTTCATCTTTCCTTCTATGTGTCCTTCATAGTCTAGTGACAAAATCCATCGTAATGTTATCCCGCTTCAATATAGGAATAGGTGGAGGTTGCATCAATCCTTTGGGATGATGTCTCACTGCAATCACTTGTTGACAAACTAGACATCTTGACTCATAGTCAGCAATTTCCTGGTTCATATTATCCCACAAAAAATATTCCTTCAGATCTTTATACATCTTGGTGCTACCTGGGTGTATAGAGAAATTTGAGCTATTAGAATCATCTAATAGTTACCTTTTTAGCTTAGGTACTGATGGAACGCCTATCTCCTTCGCAAATTTCAGAACCCCTTCTTCATAAATGAAGTTATCTAGTCTCCCATCCTTAACTGCATTAATTTTTTTTTGCAGATTCTCATCATCATATTGATATCTTTTTATCTCTTCTAGTAAATATTGTTTAGAAATAATCTAAAAGAGGATAGATTTTTCCCCTTCCTTAACAATTTCAATATCCATCTTCAGAAGATCCTTGAATATATGATCTCTTTCAATCCAAATTTGAGTCAGAAGGCCATGATCTTTCATGCTTAATGCAACTTTCCCTTATTTTCCTTTCCTGGGAGTTATTGTATTGAACAATCATAATCTTTGAGAAACTCGAGCCATCTTCATTGCCTAATGTTGAGTTCTTTTTGTTTGAAAATGTATTTCAAACTCTTGTGGTCCGTATAAATCTCACATCTCTGTCAGTATAGATAATGCCTCCATCAATTCATAGAAAAGAATATAGCTACTAACTCAAGATCTTGAGTGGGATAATTTTTCTCATGACTCTTCAACTATCTTGAGGCATAAGAAATAACTTTATAATTTTTCATAAGGATGCAACCCAGTCCATTCTTTGATGCAACGCTTTATATTAAAAATCCATCACTTCTAGATAGAAGAGTAAAAATTAGTGCATTGACCAATATTCTATTCAATTATCAAATAATTTTGTACATTCTTTTGTCCACACAAACTTAACTCCTTTACGTGTGATCTTGGTTAGTGGGTTAGCCAGTCAGGAAAAATTCTAAAAGAAATGCCAATAGTAACCTACTAAGCCAATAAAACTGCATTCCTCAGTTATGTTTGTTGGCATGGGCCAATCTTGGATTTCATTTTTCTTTGTAGGATCTACTATGATTCTATCCATAGAGACAATATGGCCTAGAAAAGAAATTGATTGAATCCATAATTAAAACTTCTAAAACTTACCATATAATTTATTTCTTCTATGAGTTCTCAGAATAATGCGCAAGTGATTATCATGGTCTTCATAGGTTCTTGAGTATACGACAATATCATAGATGAATACCACAACAAAGTTATCAAGATATTCCATGAAAACACTATTCCTTAAATCCATGAAAATAGCGGGTGGATTTTTCATTCCAAATGGAATCATTGTAAACAAGTAATGCCAAGACCTGGTCTGAAATGATACCATTGGAATATCATCCTACCTCACACACAACTGATGATATCTAGATCAAGGGTCAATCTTCACAAAGTATTGAGGTCCATGAAGGTGATCAAGTAAATAATCAATTAGGGTTATAGGATACTAATTATTTATTATAATAGCATTGATTTACTTGTATTCAATGCAAAGCCTCATGGATCCATCTTTCTTCTTGACAAAGAGGATAAGGGCTCCCCTTGAGAAACACTAGGTCGAATAAATCCCTTTTCCCTAAAATCCTCTAGTTGTTTCCATTTTCTATACTAATTCTATAGTGTCCATTCTATAGGTAGTCTTTGATATAGGCCTTGAATTAGGAATTAAATCAATAGAGAACTCAACTGCCAACTCTTGAGGATGCCCATGTAAATCCTCTGGAAATATATCAATGTACTCTTGCACTATGTGCACATATTCAATTTCAAGATTTCTTTCCTCATCCATAGATATTTTTTTATCTTCCTGTCTATGTATTGCATTTATTAGAGCTACTGGGGGTGGTTCTTGATAAGAATTAGGTGGTGATGTTTCTACCGTAAAGATAAGGAATTCTACGCAATTTTCAAAAATTAAAACTTCATTATTCTTACAATAAATATTTGCATCATAATTTGACAACCAATCCATACTAAGAATTATATAAAATTCAGTCATTGGTTTCATGATAAGGTTAGAAAATAAATCACGTTTTGGTGTCTGGAGGGGGACTATTCGACATGATTCTGTTGCAATGATACATCCACAGGAATTTTTTACTAAAAACTCTTTTATTAAATCAAATTGCACATATCTAATATTCTTGGAAAACTGGGAAGATATATATCAATCCAATGATACAGAATCATATAAAGTGTTGGCTATGTTTGAGGAAACAATTATAGTACCTACCACCATGTCATTGGGAATTTCAACCTCCTTGGTTGTAATCTCATAGGGTCTCCCTTATTCTCTTGGCTTTTTCTGAGGCATGTTTCTTTGGCACTTAGGACACTCATTTTCATAGTGTCACATATCTATGAAATTGTAGCATTGAATATCAATGAATTGTTTCTTCCCCTTACATTCATTAGATCAATGACCCCTTTTCCTGTACTTATAGTAGACTCCCATGCCTTTTAATAATTTTCCAGGATGATTCATTCCCCAATTCAAACATAATGGGAATACCTATGTTCCATTTTTCTTCTTTGGTGCTTCACCTTACCCTTGGTTATTAGAGTACCTATTATTATCTTGGTTCCCCTTGAACTAATTTTATCTAGCAAATAACTTCTCTGTTTTTAAAGCACTTGGTATAATTATATCATATGATGAAAATTTTTGAGAAGCCAGTGCCTTTCAATGACTTGGATTAAGACCATCCATGAAATGATCAATCATTTCTACCACGTCATGTACAAAATATATGGCATAGCTGGCTTGCCTTATGAAGGTATCCTCATACTCTGAAACACTTCCCTCTTCCCTTTTTTTGAGCCGAGGAATTTCCTCTTCATTTTGTTTCGTTGCTCACGAGGGAAAATATTTTTTGAAGAATATTTCCTTAAAATTCCTCCATTATATATCTTCTATTTCTTCTTATTCTATGGTATTCCAAGTCAAGGACCACCATTGATCAGTGTCACCCTTGAGACAATCTACTGCTAGTACTACCTTTTGAATTTCATTGCATCATAATTCCATGAATATCGTTTCAAGGGACATGATCCATTGCTCATCAACCACCAGGTTAGTAGTCCCACTAAAATATGTGGGATTCTACTACATGAAATGATTCAACACATGTGGTAAATGTTATTCATTACAACATGAGTTAGTTTTCCCAATATGGTTATGATCTAATATACTCTAACATTGACTGTGTTGACTTGCTCCGTAGGGAGATCCCCACCTTGACCATGAGTATTGATTCCCCTTCTTATGTTAGATGCCATTTCTAAATAATAGGATACACTAGATTAGTTTATGAATCTTAAATAGAAAATAACTCAACATGTATTGACATTATATGCATATCTAATCTCATAAGCATGGTTTCTATAAAGAAAATTTGACATTAAACTCATTCATAATGGATTGTAATGAAAAAGTCAATTATCCTAAGCATATCCCTAGGGAGTTTCATAACCATGATTACAGCAAGGACCACTATTGTGCAGCAGTTCCTATTCTAGTTTAGCTCAAAGTGGTGTTTTTTGGTTTTACCCCTAGATACATCTATGGCAGATCCACCTCTACCTACTTGTATCTAGACAGGGATGTATTTCTTAAAAGATCCACATAATCTATTCCTTACCAAAATACAAGGAAATTCTTGTATGTTTATCCTCAAATACTACATTTGAGCATTGTTCCAAACTATTCATTTCCTTCTCTAGTTTCTATATTTTTTACTATACATCCTATGATACCAACTGTAACACCCTGACCCCTCTAGGATAATGTAGGTGCAATAATTGTGATATTGGCATGGTTAGAAGAAAAGAAAATCATGATGGAATGATCTGTTTAGCAGTCTTTAAGAAACTAGATACATAAATGTAACTCAAATTACATTGGAAAAGGTTACAAAATACAATACATAACAAAACTAAATACTGTAACCACATGAACTCAATAAATGACCATCTCTTCATCACTTGTTGAAGGTGTACAATGAAAGGGGTGAGCTCAAACACTCATTAATGATTAAAAATAGCAGATACATAAATAAAGAGAATTATTATTAAATGGATGTCATATATCTGGCACATGAAACCATAATACCGTTAAAATAGTTTAGTTCTATGGGTAGAAACTCATCTGATTTTTGAAAAAAAACTGGAAGGGTTTGTCGCCAAACTAATTTGTCTCATAAGACCTACTAATACATCGAGGGGTTGTAGAGAGCCCCACCCACCACTGCATGTCCAAATAATTCTTTATACATTGATTCAATACAAGATCAATATGCCTTTTTAATATCCGTATAGAGTAGAGTTTATGAACTCATCAATATTTCCATAATTAATATAACTTTCCAAATAAACACCGTATTTAAAATGGTATATGGTTTAGAAAACAAACATATCCATGAAATGAGATTATTGATATTTAATAAAAATATAATTTCAAATGAAACTTGATCTCAAATGGGTATTTGGTACACCACATAAAGATTATTAGGTGGAAAATACAATGATAGTCACAATAAAATAATAGTTGAGACAAAGTCTCTTACCTCAATGTAATTGGAAGAATCGTATTACCAGAACGTAATAAACCTCAAACGAATCAATTAATAACATGAACATAACGATAATCATGTTATTCTATATCAAATGGAAGAAAAAATATAACACATAGAAGAAATAAATGGCGAACAATGAAAATCTCAAAGAAATAAAAATGAGATGAGAAACCCCATAAAAACATTTTTACATGGTAACGAGTGTTATTGTATGGGCTTAATGAGAGGTAAAATGGGTATTCCATTATTTATATGCCACATGGTCAGTATGGTCAATTTGAGAAAACATACCCCATCATTAGGAATTTAAAATAAAAGGGAACAACATTGGGGAGATTCTTGAACAAAAGTGACAGAGAGGATCCTTTACCTTATACTAGAATGTGTTCATGATTGTTCTTAAAAAATAAAATAATAAAAATTAGCTTCCTTAATTAATAAGTCCGGAAACACATAAACATATAATTGATATTTTATGACCTTATTAGGTTCATTAATTTCCTTTTTGATGGTTTAATAGATTAAATTTTATTTTTTTGGTAGTATTTTCTTCTTTGGTTTTCATGATTCGTTTACTGGTATTCATGAATTGATGTTTGAATGAAATATGGTTAAACATTCGAAATTTTTAATATAAATTCAAATTTAAAATAAATAGATATAAATTATCTTATATTGTTTCTGGTAATATACAATGAGGATGAATCATTCAATGAGTTAAAATAAACACTTGGATTGGGCTTGGCAGTTTTGTGCACAATAAAATTGTCTTATAATATTATTCCGTATTATAAATGTGTAAATATTCCAAACCATTAATCATGATAAAATACATATATTATGACCTCGTTTAACCATTGAAAATGTTTCATGACCAGTACTGAAGATAGTAATGCAAATTGAAAACCTGTCTTCCTTGAGTGTGATAAATTTACACATCTAGGACGGTGTACGTGTTTATTGTATAAAAGGAGGGGAAAAGGGAGATTATGATGAAATATTCCATTAGCACAATTAAAATCCAGTACTAGTAAGGTACTTGAATTATCATGGCATTTCGAGGAGGGTAGGTGAGAAGAGAGAACAAATTAATGGAACATTGTAAAAGAAATTTAAATAATAGAGAAAGAAGGTTTAGCTCTTGAGTACTCGTCCCTAAGAATCTCATTAAGGCCTTTGTTTTTGGATTTTGGTGAGACCAGTAGGTATTGGACGTGTAGAGAGGGATTGGGAAGAGTATTTTGCAGAATTTAGGCAAGGCGTGCAGTTTGAGTGGTGTGGGAGGAAGAGGGGGTGAGGGGTGGTTTATATAGTGGAGGGGAGAGGACTTTTCGTAATATTATAATCATTAGTTTATTATTTCCTCTCAAGAAAACCAATAGTGAGTATTACATGACCAAGAACAGTAATATATGTGTGTGAATTCGAACCAATTAGGCTTATATTAGTAGATCATCGTCAATGACTCAATAAATTTCTTATTAAGCATTTATTGTGAATTATCGCATTTTATTATTCATCAAAAATTTAATTATTTCAGAAAAATCCCAAAAATTAACCCTAACCATTTTTTGACTTGTATAATCCAAAAATGAATTCCATTTATCAAAAATAATTTTCTAAATATGTTTAATTAGATATTTAATTAAAATAATTATTTAATCAAAAAATATAAACACTTAAAATATCCATCTTCATTTTTAAGGTTCCTAAATTCATTTATACATTCAAGTGCGTGTATACGATTTATAACAGTCATAATACTATTCATATGGGTAAGTTAATATTCATAAAGGTAGGTTACTATTCATAAGGGTAGGTTACTATTCATGGAAAATAAAGATAATTCTATCAAACTCTAAATATCATCTTGAACACAACCGTGTATAACAGATTTTTAAAATTAAAATCGTATAATTGGAAATTTTATGTTTAATGGCTAGGTTATGGTCATATCCTATAAGTAACCATGTTTTGTTCCATATTGGCTTATTGATTCATGAAACATTGGCTATAAGTAGAATTTATTCAAGAGAAACATACCATGAAGTGTTTGGGGTGCTACATAAGTCTTATGCCGAAGTGGTAGACCATAATTATATAGTAGATACTGACCTCAAGGGAAATTCCGGTTGGTTGGGGCTATGTCAGTAATGGGTTGTGGCACTTGATCAGAGAAAAAGGGGAAAATGGGTGTGAAAGGGAGGAAGGAAGGTGGTTGTTCAGCCTATCCTCCCTAGTAGTCTCTATAATTAGCATCGAGTGGAGGGTAGATTGTGTACCATTGGTGTGGGAAGGCAAGACACATAATATAGGTCTGTGTATATCATCCCAAAACATTCCACTTTTTTAGATATATGGTCAGTATGTATCACTTCACCAAATTTATTCACCCATATCATAGCGGTTTAGAATCTATAGCTTCTAGAGGTATGTCACGTCATTCGGAGCCATCAAAGATGGTGGCATGTCATTTTGGTTTTCCTAGCATCTTGATTGGATCTACTTCTGGGTAGCGTCCATTTAGTGTAGAATCTGTTGCCAATTTTTCTTTTCATTATTATGCAAGGACAAGAAATCTACATGTTTTGGACAAACCAATGGTGGAAAAAGATACATGGACTTCGACAGTTTGACGTACCATTTTGATTATATCATCAAAATATTATTTCTTGTTTGGTATGGGTGCTTATATTCAGTTTATCTCTTCCAATTTGTAAATTTGTTTAATTTTACAACTAAACTCATGACTTATGCAATGGATTTGGTAACACTTTTTGGTGTGAAGTGAGATAAGGGTCTTGGGTTCCCATCTTGTATACTCTTCATGTCAAGGGATGAGCTAGAATGGGATTTCCTAGTAATTGAGAAGGACCTATTTCATAAAATCCTCATGACATATTTGATCATGAACTTCTAGGTGTATATCTCTTGATATAGGTAGTGGGTGAGTTTCGTTGAACCTGTTGGAAGTACCCAGGTTTCTCATGGGGAATGAGATCCTTTGTCGGGTCATGTAGTAAATCAACTCATGAAATTGGGTAATCTGTTTCATCTGTTATCATCTATCATATTCGTGGATAATGGTCATTCTCCTATGGTTAGAAAAACTCAAATGGTGGCTGAGTTCCCAGTGATTTTTCCCAAAATTTTTTTTTCAGGTTTCCCTCCAATGTTCGATGTAGATTTCCCATTTCATTAGGCACCAGGATCATAGTCGATATATCCTTCCTCATATAATATGATCCACATCATGTTGACTTGGTTATTAGTATAGTTGGATGATTTTGAATCCAAAGAATTCCTTTTCCCAAGCATCTCACCATGGCCCACCCTAGTCTTGTTTTCGAAGAAGGATGTTGGATCTCTCGAGTTTTCCTCTAATTACCGTAATCCAAACTAGGGAATCGTCAAGTAAAAGTATCATTTCCCTAAATGATGATGTTTTTTACTAGTTAAAAGGGGAAAATTTTATTTCTAAAAAATAATTGAATTTTGGTTTTCAGCAAGTCTTGGTGATCAAGTTGAACGTCGTGAAAAGGGATCCTTAAAAAAGGTATAGAGATTTTGATTACATGGTCATGCCATTCCGATTAACGAATTCTCCAATGGTCATCATGGAACTTATGAACAAGGTGTTCCACTAGTATCTCAATTATTTTTCCATTGAATTCATAGATTACATTTTGGTTTATTTTGAAACTAAGAGGGAGCGTGATCACCATTTTAAAATCATGTTGGTCAATATTTAGGATCACCATCGTTGTGAAAATATTTTTAAGTTCCCTTTATGGAAAAGGGAAGTGATGTTTCCTAAACATGATATATCATAAAATGGGGTTTCAGTGGACCCTGAGAATAAAATTCTAGTTATGTTGTTGTTATAGCTGAGGAATGTATTTTAGATCATAATTTTTCTAGGCATGTTTAGATATTATAGGTGGTTTTTTTGGGACTTCTCTCAGCTTACTTCACCCATGAATTCTCTCATAAAGAAAAAGGTGAAATTTGAATGGCTCCCATAATTTTAGGAATCCTTCAATGAGATAAAGAAGTGGTTGAGTACTACTCCTCTGTTGATTATTACATAATCTATAAAGAGATATTTGTTTTACAATGATTCAATGTCTATGTGTTTTAGGTATGAGCTTATGTCTAATGACCATTTAGTGGTGTATGGCTCTCACAAACATCAACCACACAAAAAAAACTAAACAACCCATGAACCGTAACATACTATGGTGATTCATTTTGTAAAATTGTGGCATTATTATATATTTGTGGAGAAATTGTGGTTTGTTCTGATCTTAAGTGTCTAACATATATTTTTTGCCAGAAATATCTAAATTTTAGACATCACTATTGGATTGTGTATCTTATGGGATTTGATTTTGAAATCATCTATACCCTAAGAAAGGGTAATTTTTGGGCATATTGTTTGAGAAGCAAATTGCAAGTACATGTGTTGAAAGAGTCCAAAGATGGGTTGACCATTATAGGGAATCTTGATTAGATGCATTTGGAGACTAAGGAGCACAGTGTGGGCATGTTCCTAGCCAGTGTTGAGTTGGCTTCATCCCTTCTGTAGTTGGATTAGCAAGAGTATCCTGCTGATGATCTACTGTATCATGTTATACATTCTCTTTAAGGGTGGAAGACACCATGCAATTAGTCATTGTCTACTAAGGGAATTTTATGTTTTATGTTTCTTTTTTGATGTTGTTGTGTCTGAGGAAGTTGGTGATTCATGATACTGACCAGTCTTAATGAGACATTCATCCTAGAGCTACCAAGATGTATTTTGACATGTGATGTAAGTTCTTATAGCCATGTATTTTTTTGGGATAAATCTGATTTTGCAATGAGGTTTTATATGTTTTATTTGGTAATAAAAGAGAACCAAATACCCTCTAGTTGGTTTCCAGTTCTACCCATTTCTACCTGGTTGTTGGCAAATATCTCCATGGACTTTATTATCATCCTGGCTCATGCACCCTAGTGAAAGAATTTTTCATTTTAAATGATTGGAAATTTCAAAAAAAAATATCCCATTTCATTCCAATTAGAGATTCAGTAAAGGTGGATGAATTGGTCATGTAATATGTTTCGGGGGTAGTGAGGCTTGAAGGTGTTCCATCAGAAATTATTTTTGACCAAGACCCATGTTTCAACTCTCGATTCTAGGAAGGACTTCAAAATTACTTTGGGACACAATTCATGATTAATATGGAACTCCATCCAAAAATAGATTGTTAGACAACTAGAAAAAATCAGATTTTGGAAAACATTCATCAAAAATGTTTCTCGGATTTCATAGGATCATGGGATAGCCATTTCGTATTGGTCAACTTTTCAAATCAAAATAGCAACCATTCCTAGATATGAATGGCTTACTTTGATGTGATCTATGTTCGGTCATGTTAGTATCCTCTATGTTTGGATGAGGTTGTTGAAACATCATAGTTGGGACCAAGAATAGTGCAAGAGACATATGAGAAAGTCAATTTAATAAGGAAGTAGTTATTGATAGATCAGAGTAGGCACAAGTCTTATTCCTATCATAGGTGTGGAGATCATCTGTTTTCAATGGGTGATTGGGTGCTCGTGAAAGTGGAACCTCTCTTCTGTCATCATTGTTTGGGTATGTAGTTATTGAAATTCAAGCTATATTTTCCATCATTGAAGACATAAATTCATGAAATATTTCATGCTTCCCATCTAAACAATAATAAAAAAAATCAATATAATTTTTTGAATTGGTAAGAATTAATGTCAATGGCTAGTTTATCTGTGTTTGAGTGGCCTGTGCAGATAGTAAGTTTACAGTATAAGGTTCTCCATGGGATTCGTATTCCACTAGTCTGTGTGTTTTGGAAACATGATAATGATATTCAAGATACTTGGGGATAAAAGTCATGGGTTGAGAAAGAATATTAATATTTATTCTAGGGTCATGCATTGAGTTGTAATAATAGGGATTGAATGTTTTTATAGTGGAGATATGTTTCACTCTTGTGTTTCAATTTTCAATTATTTTTTCTCTCTATTTTTATTTTATATTTATTCCTTTGGATTAATTTGAGTTTCTTGAGAAAAAAATAGAAAAATTGGCTATATGATGGGGTGGAGCCCGACATGCACACATTTAGGGGAAATTGTGCACCTTTCCCAAGAAACTATGTGACATGCTGTCATTTTGGATAGATCCATATCAAAAGGTTTGCACATAGATTTTAAAACAGTTTGGCTGACCATGTTACATGTCCCATGTGAATGGTGGCGATTGCGTAGTTTCCCCATGGTTTTGAAAACAGTGCAGGATTATCATGTGGCCTATCATGGTCGTCAAAATTT
This sequence comes from Viscum album, assembly GCA_963277665.1. Classification (NCBI taxonomy): domain Eukaryota; kingdom Viridiplantae; phylum Streptophyta; class Magnoliopsida; order Santalales; family Viscaceae; genus Viscum; species Viscum album. Next base: position 473,390,682 of record OY728147.1, on the reverse strand, counting down.
TGATATTTAACTTTTCCCCTTTTCAGATTTAACCCCAAATCCTCCCATACTCTTCCCCATTCAATATTTCTAGAATTATGAGCATCCAATACTCCCTCTTTCTCCCTTATACCTCAATATTTAGGTGTATTTTGTGAGGAATCACCAATTAACTCCTTATAAGTCCCTCATTTCATGGTTTCTCCCTCTTTTATAGGGTGTTCTTATTTCTTATTTGACGACTCTTTTCTCCAGTGGGTAGGGTTATTTATTAGTTTTTTAGGATTCAATATTAATTTTTATCATTTGATATTGCCTCTATAGTGTTTGATTGTTATTCAGTTGATGTTTTTCTCGAGATTCTAGAAACATCTTCACTCATGGTTGGTGGTTTCATGGTTAAACACTTTTTGGTGTTTCTAATAAGATTTATTTTATTATTGGTTATGTTCTCTTAATGTTATTTGAGATTAAAAAATGTTTCTATAAAGATTAATAGTTATTTGGTATTGAAAATTTATTTTTCAATTAAAATGTGCTATGTTACATGTATGTTTCTTATGTTTCCCATGTATTGTGTCATAAAGGTTTTTTTATAAAATGTGTAAGTGATGAAAATATTATTTCAAATTCAATTTTGGGTGACTTTGAAATCAAAATGGTTTTGAATGTGGAAATGGTGGTTTATCAATTCTGCTATTATGTTTGGCCAATGTATATGTCAAAGCGATATTGCATGTGATATGTGAAATGTTAATTTATCACAAATAAAAATCTGGGTGACTGGGTGGGTGTGAAAGGACTAGTACACTAGTTGATTTATAAGTGTCTTGTCTCAGTTTATTCTAGTAGGATTGACAATTAAAATACCTAGTTAATGATTATGAAGATTGGATATTACTATGCCAATGGGGTGTCCCCTCTTAGTGGATTCTACATGAGAACGTTGTTTTTCATGGTTATTATACAACATTTTACAAGGACAAAACATACCTAGTGTCCCATTACTATATATTTCATAGAGGGTTCTCCCGTCAAATAATTTTATATGGTGAAATCTTACTTACCATCTGCATACAATAAACAATGTCGATTATTTTAAAATAAATCCTTTTCCCTCTAAATTTTTTTCCATAAAAATGTGTTTAGTTTTTATTTTATAAAAATTTCATTTTTATTTATCTTATAATTTTGATATCATTGAATATATTTTTTGGGGGGGATCCTACTAGGAATTCGGTCACACCCTATTTAAACCACTAAATATATGTAGACATGGTTATGTTTGACAAGGGTTAAGGGAATACATTTTGAGATAGTGGTTTTCCATGAAAGTGGTCTTCCCTGTCAAGTGTTATGGTAATGGATTGAGGAGTATGCTCATTTTATCACAATGGATTTTGGGATAGTGTCTTGTTCCTCTTTTGATGTATCACTTTTTGGTATTGTGTAACTATTGTTAATTTTGAATCTGAAAATTGATTTTCCATGTTTTTTTTCAAAATTTAGTTTTTGTTTATTTATTATTATTTCTTCTCCATGTTGATGTAATTGGGTGAAATAATTCCTGATGTAATTCTTTCATACTCAGAAACTATTTACTAGCATGTGGTGATCATGAATGCCCATCAAGACATTTGATGGTCCAGGTTGGGTTTTGGGTAGTATGACATCCAGGGTTAGTCAATGAAAATCCATTTTTTATAATATAAATCTTTTAATATAAAACATGATACTTTTCTAGAAAAATATTCCCTGATTTTAACTTGAATTATTCATTTAACTTAACAATTCATATACCTAATGAAAGAAAAATTAATATGTGATGAGACAAAAACAAATATAAGGGTACTAAAAATAAATAATGATATTGTCAGTCTATGAATATTTATAAAAATATTCCAATTTCATAAATAGTTTTTGGGAAGAAAACATTTTATTACCATTGAAATATATTTCTCTATGAAAATATTTTTCTAAAAAACTTTATAAGAAATATTAAATGAAAAATAAAACTCATAAAAAATTCATTACATCATAATAACTAATAAGAAATATTTCACAAAGTTGTACCTTTCACCCTTAAAATGTAACATATCCTTTTCTTTAAACATAATATTTGTATCTTAAATTAATAAATCCTAACATTTCCATAAGATCCTATATAAAGGATATATAAAACATATATATAACTTGGGGAATCATATTTGTATAAATATCACTTACTATTGGAATAGTAATCATGGTTATACATAGAGTAACCATCTTAGTAACACTTAAAATGACCATCACTGTTATACATAGAACAACCATCATAGCATATTCATATAATATATTTAAAGAAACCTAAATTGTTTAATTTATATCTTAACACAATTTGTTAGAGATCTATAATGGTCTCATCAACCCTCAATCAATAATGGAACAACCCATTCTCATAAACAATTCCCAGGAACCATAATACAATACATAAATTGTTACATAATAATAATGTTCTTTTCACTCATAATAAAACATTTTCATATTTTTTATATCCATTTAGTTTCAAAACACATTTAAAAAATAAACATATTATATGGAACTTTTTTATGAAAACATAGGTTCTTATAATGGAAACTGATAAACTAATACCAGTTATGGTTGTAGGAAATGTCATTATATCCTTATACATTAAAATATATTAATCATTTTTTGTAAAGAATGTAAAAACATTCCATTAAAATATTATTTTTGAAACACCCTATATTAAATTCAAAATACACATAAATTTTCCCTTATAGTTCATTTATATAAATAAACCATAAAATATTTTTTAATATATGGATATGGAAGAAAAAAAGAGTTTCAAGGGAAACAATAAACGAGAATTTTAAAAAGAGGGTCCCATAGCGTGAGTGAAACTCGTCACATAATTTCAATATATTCTTATGTAGTAGACATATGTTATTTTTTTACATACATATCATATATTTTAGATGTTATTTTTTCATTTGTTATATCTTTTACCATGCAATATTAAACAATTTAATTAATTTAATTCACATGAAATGTTTTGGCAATACTCATTTCATAAGACCACAATGGCTCGGTAATATGACTATGGTCAGGGTGGTCATTATTAAATCATATAAATAATAATAATCATGGAATTATTATCATTTACATACATAAATAATACTTTTGAAGAAAATTATGAATGATATTTAAGAAAAAAAATTACAGTCAGGGAGATAGGAAGTCATACACACACAAAAGTAATGTGTCCATTTTTCAATGATCACTAAGGAAAGATAGAAAAGTATCATTTTACCATTCCAAAATGGTTGAAATATCCAAAATATAATTTAATTTAATTATTTATGTTTACATATATCATTAAATGAGTTGGTGGTGGAAAAAAGTTCACATCTATTTTTGATGGTGGTAGTCCAGAAGTACGCACAAATGACGTTTTCATTTTTCATTGAATGAAAATGTAGGGAAGTAAATGATATAATATTTTTATAAATTATAAATATTTACTTAATATTATACATATTAATTTCACAATTATATCTATCCACGTTATGTAAGGATCGAAAATGAATTACATCAGGTTGTCAGGTGGTAGTCCACCATACACACAAATGATGGTTTGCTTACCATTTGATAGAATTAGAGATGGATATGGGATTTAAACATGAGTTACAAAATATCATTATATTAAAGATAATTAATTTTTTATAATAATTGGTAAGTAATATTTAATGTAGGTGTAAGAGGAAATAAAAAATATACACTCTATTAGGAATGATATATCCTATTGGGAAAAACTTTTTTTCTAAACAATATAAGACAACTACAGTTGGTATTCTGTCCTAAGAAAGGCATCTAAAATGTGAGGTGGGATGTTAGAAAGGAATTTTATTACCCTTTTTTATCAAAATTGGATTTTATATCTGTGTTAAGGGGATGAGAAGATTTCCTTCGATACGATTTGGGAGCGGCACTCTTAGAATTTCACAAAATATTAATTTTATATAAATCAATTTTAAATTAAAAATAGGTAAAACTGATTTATTTCAGATATATAATACCCCGTAATAAAATAATGACATAAAATAAAAATTATAAAGTTTTTGACTATTTTTACCCTTATCTTTTAGTTTTATCTATTTTTTAACCCTTTATCACAGTCACTGAAATATTAAAATTATATATACATTGGATGTTAATAATATTACAATAAAATGAAAAATGAACCATAAATGGACCACATTTAATTTTATTAACCATAAAAATTTAATTTTTATGAATATAATATTATTAAGAATTTTATATCATTTAATTACTATTTTCATAAAATACCAAAAATAACCATTTTAGAACTATTCATTCACTTTTGTTTTTATAACAGAAAAAACCCATGGAATTAAAAAATAATCAATTATTATATCCACAATATGGTATAATTATCACAAAAGTATTGGTTAAAATCTTTTTTACCCATATTATAATAGTTATAATATTTTTAATATCATTTATTTCATTGTCCCATTAACTGAATAATTAAGACTTCTGTATTGAGTAAGAATTTAGGATAATAATTTCTTCACATGAAATTAAAAATAAATTATAATAATGGATATAAATCATTTATATTTCAAAAAAATATTCATTTCCATACATGTCATCTGGTTATCACTATTTTATAAATATTATAGTTATTAAAAAGAAGAGTGTGGTATTTTTTACTTCCCCAAAATTAAATATTATGAAGTTTATAATAACATTCGAAATGAAACATAAGGACATATAATCGAATCATGAATGATTATGGATGAAATGGATTCATTATATTAAATTAAGGCATGTGTCATGGTCATTTTATTGTCCCTACGATTTAATTTTTAACATTAATCACATAATTTACCCTTTACCGAGTAAACTATAATTAATTAGGTTTCTATTCATATTGACGATAAATAATATTAAACTATTTTCCAAATGTTGACCCTCAAATTCCACAATATGGTATAAATTTTTCAAATTTCATCACCTATAAGTGGAATAATATTATTTAATATTACACTAGAAAAATTAAATGAAATACTATTATTCATAAAAATTCCCTTTTAAAATATTAATTGTTTTTAAAAAATCCAAATATTAAATTAATTTTAAACCCATAGTTAGTTTTAAATAAATATGAATAAATTTAATTTTAATATATATAATATATATATTTACTGTAAAAAATTTAATATAAAATATAATTTAAATAAAAATATTGATTTATCACTATTAATTTTCAAAATAAATTTTCATAAATTTATCAAAAATATATCCTAAGATAATTTTGACTTGTTGAATTAAAGAAGAAAATTCATTTTTCATATTTAAATTCTATAATTTAATGTCTAAACGATCATTTATAACTATATATTACAAGAATTTAATAAAACTATATCAGTTTTTTAATAAAAATTACAATGAATATAAATATCTATATAATGATTACAAATAAATATTAAATTTATTTATTCATTCATTACCTTTTCTATTACATTTTTAACCATTTTATAAATTTCATCCTCATAATTTTATTCACTTTTTTTAAAAAATAAGGATAGATTTACCTCATATAATTATCATACACACATGATGCTTATTCAATCATATAGTTGTTCCACAATGCCATAGCATGGTGAATTAAAAACTTTTATAACAAATTATCACTGTGGTAAATCATTATAATAGTTTTTTTCCCATCACAAGGTTTATCATCCAACCTAACCACCTTAAGTCTCAAAATGTAATAGGAATTTGGAATATACATTCCTGACATCAAAACATGAAGAATCTACTGTGTTAGGGATAAAATCCAAGGAAATTACAGTTTATAACCCAGCTTTTGAGCCTATAAGACATTGAAATTTTCTAAATGTTATTCCAGAGCAGGGCATTCAAATGGAATGTGATTCTGAGCCCCGGTGCAGCCAGAATTAAATTTTTAAATTCGTTCACACTGGACAAGCCAAATAAACAGAATAAATCCTAAAAAGATTCTCAGATGGGAAAATCAAGGGCATTGTTGAGTTTGGAACATCCTGTTTACCCTATGAGGGGTGTGACTTTCGCGGGCGCGGCCCTTATGTGGAAAACGCCACAACGGTCATTTTCATAATTTAGTTTCCTTGGGCATGAACCTTAAAACTTCTGAATAAAGGCTCAGATGAAAATTTCGAGACCGCCTTTTCACTCAAAACATGGTTTTTACCCTAGGGGCAGCTTAACGCTGACCCTGTCAAAAATTCGGGTAGGGTCATACGGTAGGTGTTTAAAAACTAATTAAATTATAATTAATTACCTACACAAATACATCCACCCCCTCCCCCTTCTTCCTCTTCTTTTATCCCTGGTGGAAGCTCTCTCAACTAATTAGAAACATACCACTAGATTGTCCTCCTCTCCAGCAAGGCGGTGTCGGCTCTGACGGGCCATTCATGAAGTTACGGGCTATACCCAGTGAGGTAGGAGTTTGCGTTTTCATTTTTAAATTCCTAATATAACACGGAACTCGTATATAATCATTGATATACTGTTTAATTCTCGAGTGAATCCCATAGATATGTAGGGCTTGATCTGAGCATTCGAACACCCTTTTCAGATCGAATTTTCGAGACCCATGGTGTCTAGGGTGACCATGGGATGTTTTCGGCCAATTTTTCCCTGTTTTTCAATGGTTCTAGAGGTTTCCAGTGGGCTTAAGGCTATCTGGGATGGCGGCCGCTTGAGGCACGGCTCCCAGGAGGTGGTGGTGGTTTTAGGTGGTGGTGGCAGGCTTTAGGCAGTCCGGGCTGGCGTCGTATGCGGGTTTACGCGGGGGGGGGGGGAGCGGGAGGCGCAAGGAACTGGGGTCATCGCGACCCCATCAAGCAGACAGAGACACGTACTCTGCAGATCTTGTGGAGAAAGTGCCAGACATTCTGATCCAGTCCAGGTGGCATGGGGTGACCCGCTCGGTGAACCGCGGGCCACGGTGGATCGGGCGGTTTGGACGGCCCACCCGCGGACCGCCGGTATAAAGGGGTGGGTTGGCCCAGGCCCACCCTGTCTCCGTCTGATGACGTTAAAAATGCCATAACATGAAAACCGAGTGTTTTATTCATGCGCCGTCTATGGAAACGCGATCCTAGGATCGAGACCGAGGTATTGAGATGGTCCCGAGGATTTTTAATTCCTGGGACGAGAGGTTGGTGGCGCGACAAGCTCGTTAAGTACCTCACCGGGATTCTCCATTTGGATGGCGCAAACAAATCCAGAATCTATTTAAGGCCCCGTGAGCGGCATTGTGAACCTGGCATCGAGACGAAGTTTTCCAGGGACGTTTGAGGCGATGAAGCTGGAGTTGTGGTGTGGGCCCAACGGGCCGTCTTTTAAGCTGTGAGCAGCAATTTGCGACTTTTTCACCTGACGTCTGTTTGGGGTGAATGAGTAGTCTTTTTGGCATGTTTTTCCAAGATCATCACATTGGATAATTTTACCCTCCATTTTCCGAGACCGTGGTGTGGGCCCCACGTGATGACCTAGTGTGTAAAGAAGTGTTGAATAAATTTCTCATCGGGAGTCCGTTTCCAACGAGTAAATAGTATATATCACGTGTTTTTCCGTGAGGATTACAATGCAATAATCTGTTTCTGTGTGTAGAGCCTCTTTTGAGGTCTCATTAAATGTGGTAACATGAAAGGTTGTTGGTCAGAGGTTCCTTTGATGCACTCCAAACCAACACATGGTAGCGATGTTAGTGACAACCAGAGATGGTTTTGGCAGTGAAAAGTTATCGGACATGTTCCAGGGTTACCCTCCAGTTGGGTTGGGCAGTGGGTAACCTGACAACCCCTTGGTGTTTACCCTCCAACTGGGTTGGGTAGTGGGTTACCTGATGATTTCTCTCAGAATCATCCCTTTCATTGTGGCTAGTCTGTGACTTCTCTCCATGATTACCGGAGGAGGACCCTTGGTTGTACGGTTTAGTGATGAGACAAATTTGACGTGCTGGACGTTTGGTCATCAGTGATGGATATCCTTAGAACACTTGGAAGATTTTCCTGGGCCGATCTTGGAAATAGAGATCCCCTTACGCACTCGTTCGGGTTTTTTGTTGAGAATATATATATACACACTACTTTGGTTCCCACTCCTTGTGTTTAGTTACTCTCCTTCTAGGATGTGCGAAGACATGTGGGGTATTCCACGTGGTTTTCGTACCTATCTCCTCTTGTTTGGGATGAGTCTAATTCCTTTATTTTTTTGGGTTAAGTTTTACTCTCTCTCTCTATTGTAATATTACACTATCTTTCTTTTATCTACTGCTCACCATTTTAGTACCTTCTTTGTTGCTCCCTCGATCCTTCGGGTAATCCTACTGAGTATCTTTATACTCACCCCTTCTTGGGATTTTCCTGCACTTGGTGTTCCCTTGAAGATAATGGACATGTCGATCAAGACTAAGGAGGAGCAGAGAGGACACAAGATCATGGGATGTATATAGTGGTCGCAGTAGGACATTCAAGTGTGAGACTCACCAGCTGTTTACTATTGTTTACCTATTACTGGGTTTTGGAACCTTTCCAGTTGGTTGTGGGTTTTTCCCTTTTTCTATTCAGTTATCTTGTTAGTATATTAGAGCACTTTACTTTTTCTGTTTTCTATTTAGAAGTCAATGTATGATTGTGGTTGGGTTTTAGATGTTCATTCTTTGGGTTTCTTTTTACTTTGCACTTATGCATTGAGTGGGATATGTGTACAGGTACTTTGGCAAGGGGCTCCCCGAGATTGTTACGCCTTCGTCACTTTTCTCCAGCCCTTGGACTATGGAGGCGTGTTTTGGGTAGATTTTTCTCGAGACCAGTGGGGTCGGGTCATGACATTACACTCAATAGAAAATTGTTCCAAATATCTATCGAATTTCGTATGGTCTAATGAACTATGAACATATCTTTTCATTTTTACTAAAAAACATCATTTTTCACCAAGGAGATAGTTTATGAAAGACATGATCTCCTATATCAAAAAAATATTTTCCATCTGATTATCATCATAATGTTTCTTCATACTTTGATATTTCCTCATATATTGCTGAATTACCACCACATTCTCAACCATTTCCTCTACCAATTGTATTCCAATAATCATCCTTTCACCTATATCATCCCCAAAAATGGAGTCTAAAAATAATTTTACTTATAATTCCTCAAAAGAATCCATATGTTTACTAAAATGAAAATTTTTATTATATGGAAACTCCACTAAAGAAAGATGATGATTCCAGATTCCATGTCAATCCATTGAACAAGGTCTAATCATGTATTATGGGGTCAAAATTGTTTCCTTGTACTGTATATTATATTGAGCATTAAAACACAAATTGAAATTTATTTCATTGACTAGTTTCGTCAAATGTCTGTTGAAAAAAATTGAATTTCACTTGGGACTACGATCAAGTAAAATGGAGAGAGGAACTTCATGTATCCCAATAGTCTCCTTATGATAAATTCATGACATTTTCTCTAAAGATATTCTATCTTTAAAAGGATGGAAAGGAATATTTTTATTCGATCAATCAATAACAACACAAACATCATTATTATCTTCATTAGTTTTTGGTAATCCCACTATGAAATCAATAGATATATTTTACCATTTATTCTTTGGTACATTAAAAGGATGAATCATACCAATTTTTAATTTTCATTCTAATTTAACTTTTTGAAATGTATAAAATTTAATGGTAAATTCAATGATATGTCTACTCACTCCATCTCATCGGTAATACTTTTGAATGTCTCTATAAAAATTAATACTTCTTAGATGAATAGAAAAGGGGGATTTATGATATTAACTACAAAATTATCTCTTCAATTGGGAGTCACATGGAACAAATAATATCTTTCAAAATCTAAAAACATAATCATTATCAATGCTAAATTCAGTTGTGTAATACTTCTTAACCAAATAGAACCTTTCCTATAACTCACAGTATACCTCTAAATTTTCACAAATCTTTACTAAATAGATGATTTTAATAAAACTTGAAACAAAATATAAGATGTTCCCAAATTCTCAAAATCTACACAAAAATTCATCAAATCAACAATCAAAGGGTTATGTTTTAAATGTAACACTCTTAATGAAGCATTATTTTTCTTACACAAAGAATCATCTGTGTTTTTTTATTCATTCCAAGATGGTAATGAATTATGAAGATATTATGATTTATCAATTATAGTCATCTCCTCTATCTCATGATCAACTCTTTCTGAGAAAATATATAATTATTATTTTTCTGATTAATCTATATTTCATACATGGCTCCATATAAGTGATATATCTGATGTTGTAAAATAAAAACCATAGTAGATGATTGTAGATCTTGGGTATGGTTAATTTATCTAATGAATTATCATTTGTAAAGGAAAATAAATTAACTAGTCATTCTGTATTAGGACATAACTGATTCCCTTTAATTAAGGATCATTGTATACAAAAAAAATCACCTTTTCTAGAGGGAATATAAAAATTTGTACCACTCACTAATCATAGTTTTAGTTTCTAAAAATGGTCACATAATTATTTTTCCATAAAAAAATTTAGTCCATTTAGTGTTAAATTAGTTAGTCGGCTAGATAACCAATCATGGTTATCAAAATACAATGAGTAATATTTTCCTAAGCCAATAAAACTAAAATCTCATAACAATTTTTGGTTCATTTCTTTTCATTAGATATATTTTTTAGTTGGATGAGTTGGGATTCCATCTTTATTCATGTTGTACCCACGAAATAAAAGTGGTTCTGACCAAACACAATATTTGATATATTTTCTATATAAATTATTCTCCATTAGGGTTTACAAAAAAATACTTATATTTTTTTCATGATCTTGATAATATTATAAATAAATCTAGATATAATTAATAAATATTATCATAAATTTATACATATATATATGGAATACATAACTATAATATCTATAAATATATTTGGGTCTTTTTTAACCAACATAATATAACCACAAACTCATTATGCCCATATACAGTAACAAAAACTGTTTTTTATATATCATCCCACATTACCTTCAGCTAACAGTGTCCAACACATATTCCAACATTTTAAAAATACTACAATCCCTATAACTAATAAAAAAATCATAGATATGAGGAAAATGATACTTATTCTATAGAGTAATATTATCAAAATATCTGCAATAAATGAAAATCTTCACAGATCCATCATTCCTTCTAACAAATAATATTGGAGAATCCCATGATGATGTTCTATGTTGAATGAAACCTTTATCAAGAATTTTTGATAACTACATTTTCAATTCCAGAAGTTCAACTTTAGACACCTGATAAGGGGGGTGTTAAATTTTTTGAGAATTAGGAAGTAATTTAAAAGTAAATTCTACATCCTAGTCAGGTAGAACCTTAGGAAACTCGTCACAAAAAACATTTATTTATTCATTTACTACTACAACTGTAGATACCCATGCTTTAAATACATGGAAATTACATTAATTTTACGGAATACATATTACATAAGAAAAACATACTCCCAAAGACCGTATTAGTTTAGGTATTTGAAAACTCAGAACATAAACTTCTAATCATGGTGAAAGATATTCAACATCTCCAATAAAGATCTTCACAATTTGTATTATTACCTAAAACCATTATTTATATACCAGGGAAAAGAAAACATATAAAGGGTAAGATCAAATACACAAAAAGGGTAAACATGGAGAACATAAAATAAACCATTAACATTTGAATGTATAGATGTAGACATAAGATTAAAACATCAAATTCTTGAGCAATGACATAAATCTTGGAAGTACATATGGAATGGATAATAAAGGAACATTACCAAAAATTATAGCATTTTAATAAAACTTGTAATTGTGGAAAATTAAAAATAAGAAATTATGATTTTCATAATATCCAAGGCATTTCCACCAATACCATCTTAGTGGACGAAGTTTATTATTGAACCAGGTTTACTTTTGTTTCCATCCATGTATTACTGAATCGGATTTAGATGTCATTCCAACAATGTATATCTCAAGAGATAAAAATCATTACCCAATGCATTTGAGGGTGATATTGCTCCCACCCATCACATAATGAAATAATTCCTACATGTGCCACAAAATAAACCTAAATTATTCATCATAACCCAATGAAGAAAATGGGTTTCTTAAACATCATCCCATCATAACATAAACCATATAAAAAATTGATATCATTTCATCATAAAAAAAACAAACCACATAAATAATAGAGACATTATACTTGAAACAAAACAATATTAAAGAATGTTATCTTATATAGAAAACAGTTTTGGTAAAACACTTGAAATTAATTCTTGAGGAAAATATCTTTTCTTCATTAAAATCATTTTCATTTCTACAAATTTCATGTAATTTTAAAATAAAAAGAATTTTTTTAAATATAATAATGAAATATTGTAGAGTATGCTTCATGGAAATAAGGTATTATGAGACCGTGAAAATCTGTTCATCCCATATAACTTAAAAAAAATTCTTCACATACTTTTTCTGGAAAAGTCATAAAGTATATCGTACCGAAAATGAAAAATATTCCTTTCATATCTTTTAATAAAAATTCACAAATGGTTAAAATTGGATTTAAAAAATTCTATGAGGATATAAATAATATTACATAATTAGGAATCATGGATGTGGATGATAAATATTCCATAATAAATTCTTAAGAATAAACAAAATCAGATAAAAATGAGATTGTGAGATTTTCCCTTACATTAGTTCCGATATAATTTTTACGCATCTGAACCTCCTGTATAATTATTTAAATAATGTAATTGAATTAATCCAGAATCATAGTCATTTTTATGATATCATATATGGTCATATTCTTATCTGTTTATTAACATTTCATTGTTACTCGTTATTCAGGTGTCAACTACTTTATATTCTTCTGCAGGTTTTGTCGAAAAAATTCTTATTCCTATTTTTTAGGTTATATATATATATAATTTATATAATTATATTAGTATAATATATATCATTTTTATTCAATCAAATCATTTATATAATCATTCTTCATTTAGGATCATGTAGAACGAATCACATCACATCGTGGAGATGGTAGGACATACATACGCACGAGAGACAATATCATTCCCATGATTGTAGAATTTTATTGATTAGTATGGTGTATATTATTTCATAATAAATATCACTTTACAATAATCATATATAGTTATTTATTCCTTCATTATACACATCCAATTAGGTTCGTGACAAAAAACGGATTACACCACGGCGTTGAGAGGCTAGGTCGTACGTACGCACACATGGTGATTTCATTTTTCATAGGATGGGTAGAAGATGTAATATGGTAGTTTCATATTCATAATAACATTTCTGTATACAAGTGATACATGAGTTATTATTTAAAAATGAAAAAACTAATATAGAGGAAGTAGAAGAAGAAAACGTTTGAATGAATCGGTAAAGGATATTACCTTTTCTCTGACATGCCACTTATAAAAATCTTCTTAGGGCACTAAATATGGTCTTTAAAGAATACCATGTCCTCTATTATGTTTCTATGGAAGTTTATAAGGGAAATGAATAGGGTTTGGCAGAGTTTGAAGGCACAAAATGTAGGTAAGAGGAGTGAGAGGAGGTGCCCTTTTATAAGAGAGGAGAGGGGCACTTTTGGAAACCTCAAAAATATTAATTTGTAATAAAAACAACCCCCAAATTATGTAAAGACACAGACTTTCTATGGAAATTTTTTCATAAATAAATCGGAATTTTACGAGTCCACAAAAACTAACGGTGTGTGATTCTGAGGCCCGGTGTGCCCGAAATCAATTTCTGAAGATTTTTTTTTTCAGGTACGTTCAGTAACCGTACGAGTGGGATTTTATAACTTTTGAATCGGTGGTCGGAATTGAATTCTGAGGGCACCGTTGAACTCGCAGCACTGGTATTCTCTTAATAATACTTTCACCCTGAAGGCAGACGGTCGGGAATAAAATATACTTTTTGGGGTTACGTGGAATTATAAAATAAAATAAGTGCATGTCTTATTTTATTTTATTTTTTATAAACACCATGTCATGGTTGGAGGTGGGAACCACCACACCATAGAATCCCATGATAGGTTATTTTGGTGGGGCCCACCTTATCCCAACCTCCCATATGAGGATTAATTTGGTGGGGACCACCTGATTTGGAGGCTTCTTGAACTTCCCATTAAGTGGGGAGAGCCACTTGAGCTCCCCACTTTATGGTGCCAATCCACTCAAATTAATTAATGGAGAATTAATTAATTATTTTGAATATTTTTGAATATTTGGGCCAACAATTAAATAATGGATTAACTTAATCCATTATTTTTGGGGTTGGCAATTTCATTTGGTGGAGCTTGTGAAAAGGAGAGCTTGGGAGAAGAATAATTCTCCAACGAATAATAATTCTCCCACCAATGAAGAACAATCTTCAACTGGAACAAGGAGTGAAGCATTGCCCATGAAGAATGCTAACAATGTCATCCTCGACTTCTTCATCATCTTTACCGAAGTTAATGAATGGACGTCCATCTTTCTGTGACATCGTCGATGAACAACGAATCCGACGTAGGGGTGTGTTTTGATTTGAGCAACATTGATTATTCCTTCCATGATTGTTTATCTTGACACTCTTACTACCAAACTAACACAGAAGGACCGGGCCAAACGAATACAGCTTGGTCCCTTCGTCATTCTTGTGAATGTTTGGTGTGTTCTTCATGTTCTTCAGGGGTGACGAACAACAGATCGTTGCGAGTTCGTTGTGCGACGCAATGATCCCAAATTGAAGACCCAACATAACAATGACCTAGTGGAGGTGTGGAGACAATAGCGGGCGGCAGATTAGACCGGAACTGTAAGGACGGTTCCATTATTGTTCTTTGATTGGGGTGATTCAAATCATGTTTTTGGAGCTAATCAGAGGCCCGAAAACACTAGAGATGACTACGGGACATCAGGGAAACCTAGTGTCTGATGTTTCGTGAGGAGAGGACCTCTAGAATGAAGAACATACTTCACAGGAGGAGCGTTTTCCGGAGGCGCCGTTTCTGGAAAATTTTAGAATACACGGCGTGTACGTTTTATGAACACGTCGTGTAGTATGGGCATTATCCGGCTTGAGATTCGGATGTTAGACAAGTAACACATGGAATGTGACCCCGGTCACACGGAGTGTATTCTCTGCACAGAATGGCAGAAGCGGCTTCGTGAGACATAGCGTGTATTCTGGGAAATACACGGAAACATGAAGAATTACAAGGCCAAGAGGCACGACGTGTACTGTTTACATAGATTTGAAGAAGTAGCTATGTGAGACTCAATGTGTATGTTGTGGATACATAGAAATGGGGTGGAGTACACGGCCATGTACTCCACCACATGGTCAGGCATGGCCAATGGCACAGGCTACCCCATGTACCAGTTACACGGGTTAGAGAACACGGGTTGATGACCTGTACGGGCACATGGACAGCATACATGGAGATGAATCCATTTCCAGGGACAAGGCATGTAACCATACCACACGCCATGTAATTTATTTTCTATATAACTAGCCTTATGACATAGGTCGTCATACACGGGCATTACCTGAGGTCTGAAGAAACGGTGTGTGACTCATTCCTGCACGCCGTGTACTTTTTTAGAAATTTTTTGTCATCTTGTCCTCAGTATCTTGGATATGTTTGTTTTGGTTATTCCCCTACGAAATATATAACCTTTTGGATACATCAACTTGGGACTTCGTGTCAGTTGATGTATCAAAACTTGGCTTCAGAAGCGGACCCTCTCAGAATCAAGCATGATTTGAGCAAAACCCTATGGCTGGCTACGCTCTTACTGCTGTTCCTACATCCTGTTTGGGTCTGACAGTTCTAACATATATTCTCAGATCCTATGTGGCTCTGATAGAACAGCTGGTCCAAGATCCTCTGTGGGTTCAACAACTCTGAATATTGTTCATTGATCCTGTGTGGGTTTGACAGTTCGGACTTCTTTTCTTGGATCCTCTGTGGGTCCATTAGAATAGCTTGTCCTGCATCTTGTGTGGGTCCGATAGCTCTGAAAATTATTCCTGGATCTTGTGTGGGTCAGAAAGTTCTAACTACTGGTCCTTGATCCTGTGTGGGACCGACAGCTTATATGATTCATAGGCTACATCTAATCATCTCTATCTCTCTACAAAAGATGCATACCTATGTGAGATGATTCAGTGACTTCTGTGTTTTACTCATGATTGAGATGGGTTACTTGATAACTTAGGTACATGTATGGGCATATACCTAAGTAAAGGATATCTGTTGATTTCATAACTTTTGGTATATGCTTGTTGGATTTTGTGAGACCTTGAGGATCTTAGGGTCTCTACTGAGTATCATTATACTCACCCCTACATGGGCTATTCCCACACCTCATTGTGTTGGATGCATATGACAGACAATACTGACTGAGGCTGAGTGTACGAGGACTGGACAGTACCCAGAGGTGGACCTCACGACGAGTCGGTTCCCGGAGGAGACTGAAGGATGTGGAGTGATGAGGAGGCTATCTGTACCTACCCTTCAGGTAGGATCTGTGGGGGACAATCCTAGAGCTTATTTTCACCTTTCAGCTATTTTTTGTCCTTTTCAGTTGTACTTTACATTCAGTTGGGCGTGTATTTCTGGCCCCATTACTTTTAATCTCTCTTTTTTTTACAGTTTTACTTAGTGTTTTATATCCATATGTGTACTCTATTATTTGTGTTTTTAGATATAAAGCAAATTCCTTCCCAGTTTAGGGATTTATACCTTTGGTGCTAGTCTCCATCCCCAGACCACTGGAAGGCGGTCATGGGGTAGTCACGTCATGGTCCCTAGGGGACGGGTCATGACAAATTGGTATCATAGGAGTCGGTTCTACCAGAGAACATAGGACTATAATCTTTGTTTTCTATGAAGCAATAGTGTTAAGAGTACTGAGAGTGGTTTTTAGTACATGGAGTCCAATGTTGGTGTGGCGGTCGATGTATCCATACACTAGGACACTGACTTCTGATTTTCGACTCAGTGCACGAAAACAATGATTGCGTATGTGTTTCAAGTGTTTTATTTGTGATCTCTTTGTGTCATCTTGCCATGTATAACTTTTTGACTGTGGCGGTCCTGTATCATTTCAGGAATTCCCCACATAGATAGCCAGCCCGGGGTCTGAGAGTTGTATGAGATGATGGCCCACTGAGCAACGAGGCCTCGGTGTAGGGCCATATCATAGAGGAGGCACCAGCGGTACCACTATCCGTTGGGCCACTGATTCCACCAGCCCCAACAGTGGAGAGTGCATTCCACTTGAGCGTGTTGCCTGAGTTCCAGCGCCAGAGGATGCCAAGGTATAGGGGTGCGATGGACCCGTAGGCAGCTGAGGATTGGATGCAGACTGTGGTGAGAGTCTTCAGACTAGTAGGGAGACCAGCCAACCTTATGGTGATCCTTGTCGCGAGTCTTCTTCAAGTAGCAGCAAGAAGATGGTGGATCCTAATGTTCAGGGTTCATGACGAGGTGACACTTCTCTAGGCAGAATTCAAGAGACTATTTCAGGCAGAGTTTTTCCCAGCCACCATACATGTGGTACAAATATAGGTGCTACTGCATCTACAGCAAGGTAGCAAAACGGTGGAACAGTACTCGGCGAGGTTCACCGACCTCTCATGCTACTCCACAGATATGGTGCGGGAACCATTTTTTAGGGTCTGTCCCTTCGAGCAGGGGCTTAGGTGAGAGATTAGAGCTTTGATGTTCTCCCTCAGCATCCCGACATAGGAAGGGGTGTAGGAGAGAGCCCTCTTAGTAGATAGTTTCAATGCTGAGAAGTCATCCGTAGAGAGACCTACCATTGGGCATCATGTAGCGGAGTCTTTGGCAGCTGGTAGCAGACAGATTTTGCATAGGTAAAAGCAAACTAGAACATCCAGTGGATGACCTCAGGACACATGTTCAGTTGTGCATGGAACATGAGATATATCCATCCATGTGAATAACAGGAAGTGTTTCACATGCATCGGGGAGGGACACATGGCTCGTGACTGTCCGACCCACCATTCGGATGATCAACGGACGGTCAAAGGACCGCTCAGGTAGAGACAAAGATTCGATCAAGGTAGTCCACAGGGAGCAGGCAAACATGGCAGAGGATATGTTCAAGAAGCTCGTGGTGGGTGACCTTTCATGGTGTTACCACCACCTCCACCAAGAGGTCCACCCCAACCGCACGGAACAGGGGGACAGGGGAGAGTTCAGTTCCAGGCAGCTGAGGCATAATATCATAGTGCTCTAGAGATTATTCGAGGTACGATATGTGTCTACTCCAACATGGTTGTAGTTCTTATAGACACAGGTTCTAGTCCCCCATTCATTTCTACGGCCCTCGTTCAGATCTCGGAGATTCTGATGGAGTTGATGGCTCGATACTTACTGCTAGAGACTCCTACGGGAGAAGACTCGATGATTAAGTACTAGTTCTGGAAATTTGAGCTTACTCTAGGAGGTGAGAGATTTAACTAGGATCTCGTCATAGTGGCTTCGAGGCCTTATAATGTCACCTTGGGTATGGACTGGTTATCTATAGTCCATGCTCCGATCAACTGTATTAGGCACAAAGTGCAGTGTGTCTGCACGGATGGGACCAGCTTTACCTTCACCAGCGATAAAGGAGCCTTTGCAGCATAGGATGGACTATCTTAGAGGAGGGTGCAGCTGATAACTCATCATTTACCTTACCCTCAGAGCAGTTGATGTGGAAGGTCTGATTTATCCTGTATTAGTGGATCAGTACGCGGATGTTTTCCCTGATGATTTCACAGGTCAATCTCCTCGAAGAGAGGTGGAATTCTACATTGACATGTACCCTGGGATGGCACTAATATCTACACTAGTGTATCAGATGGCCTCCGTAGAGCTTTGCGAGCTACGGGTATAGCTAGAGGACTTGCAGTGGAAGGGATTCATCTAGCCACCTGTTTCTCCCTAGGTAGTCCTGATTTTGTTTACCAAGAAGGTGGATGGAAGCCTAAGGATTTGTGTCGACTACCATCACCTTAACCCGGTGACCATGAAGAACAAGTACCCACTTCTGAGGATTAACAACCTCTTTGATCATCTGAAGGGAGCACATTGGTTCTTAAAGATAGATCTCAGATTAGGCTATCACCATCTCAGAGTTCGAGACGAGCATGTGCAGAAGATGACCTTTAGATGTCGGTACGACCACTACGGGTTCCTGGTTATGCCTTTTGGAATAACCAATGCTTCAGTAGTGTTTGTGGGACTCGTGAATAGGATTTTTGAGCCATACCTCTGTCACTTTTTCATAGTCTTCATCGATGACACACTGATCTACTCTACATATGAGGAGGACCATACCTACCATTTGCAGGTACTACTAGACACACTCCGAGAGCACCATCTTTATAGTAAACTCTCGAAGTGATAGTTTTGGATTCATGATGTTCATTTCTTAGGACACATCATCTCGGAGGATAGAGTTGTAGTGGATCTAGTGAATATTAAAGCGGTACCTTCTTGGGAGACACCAAGGAGTGTGACGGAGGTACTAAGTTTCCTGTGTTTGGCTGGATATTTCCGAAGGTTCGCACCAGACTTCTATAGAGGTGTAATACCACTATCATCCTTGATGAATAAGGGTAAACTATTCATATGGTCGGAGAGATTCTACAGAGCTTTCAAGAGTAGAGACAGACGCTGACTAGTGCCTCTCCTTAAGGCTTCCAGAGGAGGGTGTAGGGTACGTAGTCTACTGTGACGCATCAGGGACCGGACGTGGGTGTGTCCTGATGCAGGAGCTAGTAGTGATCGTGTATGGTTCTCAGCAGCTGATACAACATGATCATAATAATGCTACACATTACTTTGAGTTAGTAGCAGTGGTATTCGCCTTGAAGATGTGGAGACACTATCTGATGGGTGAGCATTTCACAGTCTACTCTGACCACCAGAGTCTCAGGTATATCTTCTCTTAGAAAGACCTAAACCTGAGATAGCGATGATGGATCGAGTTCCTCCAAAACTATGACATAAATATAGTCTATACTCTTGGGAAGTGAATGTTGTAGTAGATGCTCTCAGTAGGATATCTAGTATAGAGCTACTAGGTGAGGAGATGGAGTAGCTGGCCGCTTTGCAGATATCCATTTTGGACAGAGATGTTGTAGCCTTCTTTCAGTCTCTTATAGTCACTCCCCCACATCTTCAGCGAGTCAGGGAGGTGCATCGTGGAGACGCTGACTGCGAGACCCAACGTGCTCAGATATCCACAAGGTAGGAACCTAATGGATTTTTTGAAGGTGGGGATCACGTCATTCTCATCAGAGTACATACTACGGTACTAGTGTCACTTCAGGAAGAATTATTTAGGGAGTTCCACACATCCCCTCTAGAGGTACATCTTGGAGTGGTGATGATGTACCAGGACCTTCGAAAATAGCACTGGTGGTTAGAATTGAAGAAGGTGGTAGCAGAGTCTGTCTCTCGATTCCACACTTGTCAGCAAGTGAAGGCAGAGCACCATGTACCAGCAGGATTGGTTCAGCCTTTAGAGGTCCTAGAGTGGATGTGGGATAGGATATCCATGGACTTCATGAATGGTCTTCCACACACATCCATGGGTCACGACTCGATTTGGGTGATCGTTGACCGACTCACCATGTTGGCCCGCATCTTACCGATCAAAGAGAAGGGTTCAGTGGTGATCTTGAGATTGCCTTTATGGGCAGAAGATTGTGCGTTTACATAATATACCTTCTATGATTATCTCCGACCGTGACGGATAGTTTACTTCCTGGCTCTAGATGGGGTTACTGGAGGCTTTTGGGGCGTAGCTTCATCTGAGCACCGCCTTCCATCCTCAGACAGATGGTTAGATCGATCAGACCATTCAGAACCTCGAGAACATGCTACGTGATTGTGTCCTTTACTTCAGTCGTAGATGGGAAGATCACTTACCTTTGGTGGAGTTCACATACAACAACAGCTATCACTACACCATCGGGATCGCACCGTCTGAGGCCTTGTTTTATCGACCTTCCAGATCACCATTGTGCTGGACAGACCATGGGGAGTCAACAGTTGTGGGACCAGAGATGATATGTGCTACCACAGAGAAGGTGCGGATCATCCACAAGCTAATGAATACTACACAGAGTAGGTAGAAGTCATATGCCGACAAGATATGGAGACCTCTGGAGTTTGAGGATTGCGACCACGTCTTTCTACGGGTCTCAACTCGGCATGGTCTACATAGATTTGGCTGAGGTGGCAAGTTATGTTCGAGATTGATCGGACCATTTCAGGTCCTCGGTAGAGTTAGAAAGGTGGCTTACCTCTTAGTTCTTCCTCCTTACTTACACCGGGTTTATGACATCTTCCACGTATCTCAGATGAGGAGATACATGCACGACCCTTCTCACATCATCAACCATAGGGAGAGAGACGTCGATGATTGGGAGACTTTTAAAGAGGTTCTAGTGGAGATTGAGGATCGATAGGAGAGGGTCCCTTATAGATGGTCAATACCTCTGGTGCGCATTCACTGGCAGCATGAGAACCTCTTGGAGAGAACATGGGAACAGGAGGATCAAATGCGTTATCACTACCCCCATTTGTTTCCTTAGTTAAAGTTGTAGTCTACAGGAATGTAAGGACCTGTTTTGGGGAGAATGTAAAGACGCGGAATTTCTGTGGAAATATTCTCCTTAAATTCCTGGGAATTTTACGAGCCGCGAAAACTGACAGCATATAATTTCGAGGCATGGTGTGCCTGAAATCAATTTCTGAAGTTTTGTTCAGGTACGTTCAGTAAAACATACGAATGGGATTTTTTAAATTTTGAACCGGTTCTTAATATTGAAATCTAAGGGCACCATTGAACCTGCAGTGCTGATATTCTCTTAAGAATACTTTCACCTCGACGACATATGGTTGGGAATAAAAGATGCTTTTTGGGTTTATGTGGAATAATAAAATAAAATAAGTGCATGTATTTTTTTTTTATAACCACCATGTGGATGTTGGAGGTAGGGACCACCACACCTTAACCTCTCATGAGAGGTTATGGTGGTGGGGCCCACCCGAACTCAACCTCCCTTTGAGGATTAATTTGGTGGGGACCACCCGAGTTGGAAGTCTATTGAACTTCACATTAAGTGGGGAGATCCCCTTGAGCTCCCCACTTTACGGTTCCAATCCACAAAAATTAATTATTAGAGAATTTATTAATTATTTTGAATCTTTTGAATATTTGTGCCAGCAATTAAATAATTGTTTAACTTAATCCATTTTTTTGTTGTAATTTTCATTTCGTGGAGCATGGTAAAAGGAGAGCTTTGGAGAAAACAAATTCTCCAATGAAGAACACTTCTTCCACCAATGAAGAACGATCTTCAACTGAAACAAGGGAGGAATTGTCATCCTTGAAGAATGCTGATGACATCGTCAACGACTTCTTCATATTCTTTCCTGATGTCAATGAATCGGAGTCCACCTTTCTACATCATTGATAACAAACAACGAATCTGGGGTAGGGGTGTTTTTATTTTTGAGCAACGTTGATTATCCCTTACATGATTATTTCTCTTGAACTTCTTGCTACCAAACTAACGCGAAAGGACTGGGCCAAACGAACATAGCAGGATCCGTCAATCGTTCTTGTGAATGGTTGGTGTGTTCTTTGCGTTCTTCATGGGTGATGAACAATGGATTGTTGTGAGTCTGTTGTGTGACGAAACAATCCCAATTTAGAGACTCAACATCCCAATGACCTAGTGGAGGTGCGATGATGATAGTGGGTGACGGATCGGATCAAAGCTTGAAGTACCGTTCCTAGACCATTCTTCATGCGGGTGAATAAAATCGTGTTTTTAGAGCCGATTGGAGGAATGAAAACACCAAAATGAATACGGGACATCGGGGTGGCCTTTTTTTAAGTTTCATGACGAACAGACCGTCATAATGAAGAATGGACTTCACAGGAGGCATGCTGGCTGAATGCGTCATTTCTCGAAAATTCTAGAATACACGACATGTAATTATGATGAACACGCCATGAAGTACTGGCCTTCTATGGCATGAGTTTTGAATGTTATACAAGTAACACATGGCGTGTGACCCTGATCACACAGCGTGTATTCTCTACATAGAATGGAAGAAACGGCTTTGCGAGACATAGCGTGTATTCCGGGAAATACACGAACACGGGTAGAATTACACAGCCAAGAGGCACGATGTGTATAATCAACTTAGAATGCCAGAAGAAGCTTCATGAGACTCGGCATGTATCCCAGGGATATATTTACATGGGGTGGAGTACACGTTCATGTACTCCACCACAAGGCCATGCACGGCCAGTGGCACGGGCTACCCCATGTACCAGTTACACAGGTTAACGAACACGGGTTGAGGCCATGTACGGGCATATGGCCAGCGTACACAGAGCTGACCCTAGTTTCTTGGACACAGTGTTTAACCATACCACGCACCTGTACTTTTTTTCTACAGGACCAGCCATACAACATGGGTCATTGTACAAGGTTAGTACCCGAGGTCTGAAGACATGGTGTGTGCCTCATTCCTACACCCCGTGTACATTTTGGGAAATGGCTTGGTCATCTTGTCCTCAGTATCCTGGACATGTTTGTTTTGGTTAGCCCCCTACAACATGGCAGACCTTTTAGATACATCAACATGGGACATTGTGGCATTTTATTTATCAACACTAGGCTTGAAGAACATATCCTCATGGAATCAAGCATGCTTTGATCATAACCCTATGGTTGGATGCGCTCTGACTACTGTTCCTGGATCCTGTGTGGGTCTGAATGTTCTGACGTCTGTTACTGGATCCTGTGTGGGTCTGAGAGAATAGCTGGTCCTGGATTCTCTGTGGGTCTGATAGCTCTGACTAATGTTCCTAGATCCTTTGTGGGTTCTATAGTTTGGACTTATGTTCCTAGATCCTATGTGGGTCCGATAGAATATTTGGTTCTGGATCCTATGTGGGACGAAAACTCTGACTATTGTTCCTGGATCCTGTTTGGGTCAGACAGTTCTAACTATTGGTCATGGCTCTAATGTAGGTCCGACAGGTTAGATGATTTTGTGGATATATTTGATCATCTCTATCTCTCTACAAAAGTTGTATAACTGTGTGAGATGAGTCAGGGACATCTGTGTTTTCCTCATGATTGAGTTGGGTTACTTGATAACTTAGGTATATGTATGGGAATATACCTAAGTAAAGGTTATCCATTGATTTCATACCTTGTGGTATATCCTTGTGGATTTTGTTATACATTGAGGGTCTCAGGGCCCCAACTGAGTATCGTTCAACCCACCACTACACGGGCTATTCCCACACCACATTATATTGGATGCAGACGATAGACTGTGCTGACCAAGGATGAGTGTACGTGGACTGGATGGTACCCGGAGGTAGACCTCATGACGAGTCAGTACCCGGAGGAGATTGGCGGATGTGGAGTGCTGAGGATGATATCTTTACCTTCCCTTCAGGTAGGATCTATGGTGGATAATCCATGAGCTTCTTTTCACATTTCAACTATTTTTTTCCTTTTCAGTTGTACTTGTACTTTCAGTTGGGCTTGTATTTCTGACCGCTTTACTTTTCATCAATCTCTTGTTATACAGTTTTACATTTTGTTTTTTATCCAGTTGTGTAATCTGTTGTGTTTGTTTTCAGTTATAAAGTCAATGCCTTCCCAGTTTAGGGATTTACACCTTTGGTGCTAGTTGCTAACCCATGGCCTTTAAAAGGAGGGCTTGGGGTAGTCACGGCACGGGCCCCGGGGGACGGGTTGTGACACTTAAAAACCTCAAAAATTTACCAAATTTGAAGATTATATAAGATAGGGTTGTAATATCATCAATCACTAAAATTTAGACAAGTTTTGATTTTATTTTAAACCTTATCATTTTGATCTATCCTTATTTAATCTATTTAATTTTATTTTTGGTAATAATATAAAAAATTTTAAATGGTTATAAAAACATACATATGTGTTGACAATTGTCAATAATTGGATACATTATTATATTTTGGACCACACAACTTTTAATTTTTTAATTTTTATTTTTTTGTGATTTTCAAACAATTTAATAATATGTTATTTTTATAAAATTTCAATAGTGTTAATTTTGAAACTATTCAATTATTTGAATTTAAATATACTATACATACAATATATATTAGATCCAAAATATTTAATAGATTTATAAAATGTCTTATTAATCTAGAAAATTATTGGAGCACATTAATAGGTTCGTATAATAAATATTTTAATTTTTTAATACAATTTATTTGATATTTATTTTAATAAAATAATTACTACATCATTTTTGTACAATTATTTAATATAATTATTTGTTGCATAAAAATAAAAAATAAAATACTGTGATGAAGGTAAATCTAGCATAATTCAGAATAATACATTTAGTCAAATTTATCTTCTAAAAATCACATCTTTTAAAATGTTATGTTTATTAAATTATGAAGGTGACAACTTTAAAAACTTTTAAAATAAAATAATATAAGTTTCATAATCTCTTTTATAAGTCTCCAAATGGTCAAAAATTAGACCCTTGGATTCTTACGGTAAATATATACTCAACCAATAAGGTTCGGTCATGTTTTTGGGCACTTGGATGGGTATTAATATTTTAGTAAAAACTATATTATTGATTTTTCCCTAAATAAATAATTTATGCATCATTAATGTATAATCTATTAAGGTAATTATATATTTCTTAAAAATAATGAATAAATTAACATGACAAATAAAAATAATTTACATTTCAATCATGTATTTATATTTGATTTTATATTCTGTATAACCTTATATTAAAAATAATTTTTTTACTAATTTTTGAGTGAGATATATTTCACTTTCCTTTAAATAAAATAAATATAATGTCTTAATCTTGTCTTAGTGGGTTCTAATAGATACCATATCAACCCATGTATGTTTTAGGATGAAATATAATCATAAAATTATATTAATAAAACTGTTAGAGTAATTTTATCATATTATTTTTACCCTTAATTACCTAATTTACCTTTAACTATGGTAAACAAAATTTACCGTAGTTACTTTTCATAATTACCAAAAATAAAAGTATCCTATTAACAGAATTTAGACCAACTGATTCCATATATGGAATAAATTTTTTCAAAATTCAAGACACAGATGATTCAAAAATTAATTTAAAATTAATCCCATTATTGAAATGAGAAAATTAGTTTTAAAAGTCAAAACATAGAAAAATATAGAAATGTTTTTACATATGAATTCAATGTAAAATAAATTCTAATGAATTAAATTATTTTAAACGGTAAAAATTAATTCTATTCATAATTTTAAACCATTAAATATTATAATTTAACCATACAAATTATCTTAAATAAAAAAATTGTTTTTAAATAAAATTTAGTGTATTTTTACTATTAATCCAAATTTGAAAGCTAACTGAAAAATATCAAAAAAAATATCCAATGTAAATTATTATATCCTGATTCAAAAGAAGAAGTTTATTTTGTCAAATTGAACAAATAATCTTGTCAATATTTAGATTAAAAAGTCATAAAAACTACACTTTTTTAAAATACTTCTTTTATACAAAAAATTGATTTTACTCTCAAACCATGTTATAGAAAATTTTTAAGATGAATGATAAGGTTATAAAATTCAGAATTTGGTAAATAATATTCATAAAGGATAGTTTATAAAAATATTATAATAATATATCATTGTTTAGTGAAACACGGTATTGTGTACCACGCAAGCAATCGAGGAAGGTCCCTCTTGCGTGTAACACAAGCCATGTTAGTGTTGTGTGTAGTTAAATCTTCAATTTTTGTTGCATATAATAGAATCTAAATATAGTTTTTTTATAAATTTCAAAAAAAAATATCCGATCGGTTTTGAAAAATTAATTCTGTAAAACGAACTTCAAACGATGTGTAACACAAGCCAATAATAGTGTTGCATATACTACAAGCTAATATGGTGTTTCTTATAAAACAAGTTAATCTTGGTATTGCATACAGAAAAATAAATTGAAGGTATTAAATATAATCCATCTCATAAATACTCAGGGTGTTACATTCTACCCCCCTTAAAATCAATTTCTCCCTTGAAATTCATAGGGTTTATAAATGGTTTTCTACATGAAATTTTCATTCATAGAATCCCACATTGTAAAAAGGAATACTACAATTTAAATTTAAAAACTAATGTTACAAATATAATGTTTACCAAAAAGTAACTCATCCCAGATCTTCAACATTTGAGATAATAGGTTATAACATGGATATGGGAGAGAAATCTTACCATCATGTTCGGACGAAGATTGGTAGATAACATGGCTATGGAAAATCCAACAATCATAAAGCCATAAATTTGTGATGATCTAATGTACCATATGACTCATCTGACATGAGGTTACTAAGACAATATTTTTTGTTTTCAAGATCATTTCCCAAAATTTGTTGAATTTTTTCATAAGTAGAAATACATAATTTGATTTCTATGTAATATCATTATAGGTCATTCCATAAAAAATTTCCACTTATCACTTATTTAAACAAATGA
This sequence comes from Viscum album, assembly GCA_963277665.1. Taxonomy (NCBI): domain Eukaryota; kingdom Viridiplantae; phylum Streptophyta; class Magnoliopsida; order Santalales; family Viscaceae; genus Viscum; species Viscum album. Next base: position 473,362,944 of record OY728147.1, on the reverse strand, counting down.
AGTTGAATTTTTCATTTGTAAAGTGTTAGCAGATCATGTGATAGAATGATAAGACATTCCATTGGTCTCTATCAAAAAAATAATTATCACAAGTTATTAAATATACAAAAGTCCATCTATGGTGAGATAAATCATATATGGATCCAAAAATGTACTTTTACTTCATATATCATGCCTTTTAATAAAAAACCTAATTTGTACTAACCACGAACTTTTTGTAGGCCATTGTTAGGAGATAAAGGCCTCTCACACTTCATTTGTGGGTTTGATTTCTGCATATTTTTCCAATGCAACATGTTGGTGTCGGTCCTGCATGTTTTCCTTTTCCTAAAATTATACTATTATTACATTCCATAAATAATAATAAAAAAAAGTTATAGCCTTAAAAAATACTATCTTATGTCCAAAATAATCAATTCCATACTTTAGGCTTATCCAAAATATGATTGTCCAATCTCACCGTACAAAGAAAACAATTACCAAAAAGGTCATATAGAAACCATTTGAACACCATCATTTATCCCCCAAATATCATAAGATATATCTTTTTGGTCACATTCCAAACAATTGAAGAACTTCATCATGAATTCTCTTGAAATATGATAATAACTTAAATTACCATAGAACCCAAGTGACAACTTTAATTCCATCAAAATTAAATCATTCCATACACCAAATATACCAAAAAGTATATATACTCAAACCAAGATATCACTTTGTCATTTTATCAATCATGAGCACATTAAAACTATCAAACATATTATTTTCTCATTATCCCTTCATTATTATCATATCACATGCTTTATAAAAATATTTCAGTCACATTTCATGGTTAACAGTACCATATAATTATGGAAAAACATGATAGACCAATACATAGATATTCCAATATTCCATAACACTATAAATTAGATTCCCCAACTCTAATTTGAAATCCCGTTACATAAACACTTAATCATTCCACTACTTTTTTTTCATACTCAACATCGCCTATAGTGATCTCATGTGACTTCCCTTTTTCCATTTCTTTTAGAGTCTATTGATGTCCATCATCAGAAACCCTTTTATTAGTACATTGTTTATCATAATGACCCACTTCCTTGAACTTGTAGAATTGAAGTGTCGATGGTGCGTTCTTAGTTGTCTTTTATATATACACATCATAAAAAATGTTTTTTTCATTACTTCGGCACTCAACTGCTCGATGAACCTTTTTTCCACACATAAAACATTTTCTAGTCCCTTTAGGAAAATATCTACCATATATCTGTCCTCACTTTGAGAAAAACAAAAAATTGATCTTCTTTTCACCATTGTTGTGATATTTTTCCTTTAACTCTATCTTTCATTTCTTTTCAAAAACATGAGATGGGTATGTAACACCAAATTCCAGTTCTACCTTGATATAACAACGTAGAATCTCTTTATAGCTACTGAAGTCTCTTATAGTTAATTCTATTCTAATACTCAGTTTTAAGCCACTTAAGAATCAATCAACATTACTTTTAGGTTGGATGATAATTCCAGATGCATAACCTAGAAGACTTGTAAAGTTTTCCTCGTATATACCAACAGATTCATTATTCATTTTCTTAATCTCCAAGAACTCCTTCTCTCTCTTCATTCAGTGAATACAAGGAACATATTTATTGAAAAATATCTTCTTCAACTCATCTCATTCCATGGATTCAATTTAATCTTATGGCCTTGTATTCTTAATTAGAATCCACCACTAGTCTGCTTCACCATCTAAATGGTAAAGATCCAAAATGACTTTTTCATGTTTTGAACTACAAAGTATGGAAAATATCTTTTTAATGGTACAGATCCAGTGTTCAGAAACAAGGGATTAGAAGATGTACTGAAAGATGGTGGACAATGCCTCATGAAGGACTCAATAAAATATTTTTACCTTCATTTCTCTTTTGGAAGTCCATAATGATTCATATCCTGTGTAAGTATAGAAATAATATTTTTCACTCTGTCTGCCATAGAATTTTTTTAGGAAGAAAATCATTGTATTAATTAGAATGATTCATTTGGGTTCCAGCCATCGTCTAAAACCCAAAAATAATAGTGTGAGAGGCTAAAATCATACTAATAAAACAACATAATCAAGGTGGAGTACATTCAATATATATCTTCTTGGGTTTAATCCTATGTTATTCATGATCATTATCATAATTATAGGAATGTAACCTATACTTATACTTATCCTTAGGGAAATCTCTAGACATACCATAGAAATACCTCTAGGGATATCACTAAAGCTTTCACATCCAAGTTTCTAAAGGTTGTATAAACCTTCACTCTGATACCAACTTTAGAGAACCATGCTTGGAATACATTGACATTACATTACTTTTGTAGAATACTTAATACATAACAAAAACAGATGCCCAAAGACCGTATTAGATTAGGTCTTTGGAAACTCGGAACATAATATTCTAATCCTGGGGAAAGATCTTAAAAATCTCCCATAAAGATCTTCCCTTTTTTTCTTACCTAAAACCATTCTTTATATCCTAGGGAAAAGAAAAAATTGATAGTGTGAACTAAAATTCTTATCCAGGGTAAACATGGAGACCATAAAAAACCCATTAACATTTGAACGTATAAATATGAACACAAAATTTAAACATCAAAATCTTGAGCAATGGAAAAAAATTTGGAAGTACATAAGGCATGGATCATAAAGTAACATTAACCATAAATGAATATCATTGGAATGAAACATGTAATTGTGGTAAACTAATAAGCACATATTATGATTTCCATAGTAGCGCAGGCATTTCTGCCAATACCATCATAGTGGACAATGTCCCTTACTGAACCGAGTTTACTAGTCGTTACATCGATGTATTACTGAACCAGATTTGCATTCCATTATAGACATGTATATCTCATGAGATATAAATCTTTACACAATTAATAGGAGGGATATATTAGTCCACACCATCTTGTAATGAAATTATTCTTATGTGTGCCACAAAATAAAAATAAATCATTCATCATAAACCAACGAATAAAATGGGTTTCATAAACATCATCCCATCATAACATAATACATATAAAACAAATTTATTCCATTTTATCATAAACTAAATAAAACCATTTAAATAATAGATACATTATAATTGAAACATAATCATATTAAATAATGTCATATTAGATGGAAAATAGTTCTGATTATACACTTGAAATGAATTCTTTAGGAAAATACCATTTCTTCTTCAAAATAATTTTCCTTCCTCAAAATTACATTCAATTTAAATTAAATGATTTTTATGAAAATAATCATGAAATATTTTAGACCATGATTCATTGAAATAAGGTGTTATGTTACCATAATAATTTATTTATGATGTATAAGTTAGAAAACATTATTCTCATATTTTGGCCGGAAATGTCAAAAAGTATCGTGTACCGAAAATGACAAAATATTCCTTTTATATCTTTTAATAAAAGTTAACCAATGGATAAAATTGGACTTAAAAAATTTTAGGAAGATATAAATGAAATTATATATTTAGGAAACATGGACGTGAATGAAAAATATGCCCTAGTAAATTCTTAAGTATAAACAATCTTGGATAAAAATGAGATTGCAAGATTTTCACTTACCTTTGGTCTGATAAGCTTTGTACGTATCCGAACCTCCTATATAATGATTTAAATAATTTCATTGAAATTTTCCATAATCATAGTCATTTTATGATATCATATATGGTCATATTATTATCTGTTTATTAGTAACATTTCATTGTTACTCGTTATTTGGTTGTTAACTGCTTTATGTTTTTCTGCATATTTTGTTGAAAACATTCTTATTCCTATTTTGAAGTTATAGTTATATCATTTAAATAATTCTATTATTATAATATATATCATATTTATTCATTAAATTAATTCATATAATCATTCTTTAATGAAGATCATCTAGAACGAACCACATCACATCGTGGAGACGGTAGGTCGTCCGTACGCACCAGCGATTTTATCATTCCCATGATTGTGGAATTTTATTGAAGTGTATGGTGTATAAAATTTCAGTATCAATGTCACATTAAAATAATAATATATAGCTATTTATTCCATCATTATGCCCATCTAATTATGTTGGTGATGAAAAACAGATTACACCATGCCATGGATACGGTAGGTCCTACGTATGCACGCGTAGTGATATCCATTTTAATATGATTGATCAAAGGGGGAATATGGTTGTTTCATATTCATAATAAAATATAAGTATACAAGTGATACGAGATTTATAACTTAATAATTAAAAAACTCATATAGTGGTAGTAGAAGAAGAAATATGTTTGAAAAAATTGGTAAAGGATATTACTTATTTTTCGACGTTCCTCTTTTAAACCACATGTAAAGGCACTAAAGATAGTATTTGAAGAATACCATGACCTCTAGTATGTTTCTAGGTAAGTTTATAAGGGAAATTGATTGGTTTTTTCGAGTTTGAAGGCTCAAAATGGATGGAAGAGAAGAGGGAGTAGGTTCCCTTTTATAATAGATGAGATGGTCACTTTTGGAAACCACAAAAAATTAATATATAATGAACACATACCCCACATAGAAACCACCAAAATGACTCAAATCCAAAGATGAGACGATATATGGTTGTAATATCATCATAAAAACAAATTAGACATGTTTTTATTTTTTTTAACCTTATCATTTGGATTTATCCTTATTTAATTCATTTTATTTTATTTGTTGTAGTAATATGCTAAATGTTAAACAGTTATAACTACTTACTTATGTGTTGTGATTTGTTTATAACAGGATACATTAGGAAATTCTTGAAAATTTGATTTTCAATTTTTAAATTTAATATTTTTTTGTGAATTTTAAACAATTAAATAATATGTTTCTTATAAAATATCAAAAATGTCAATTTTCAAACTATTCATTTATTTGAATTTAAATAAAATCCATAGAGAAGAAATAATTATACCAAAGTATTTAATAGATTACTAACATTAAATATTCATCTATAAAATTCGTGGATCACATTAATAGGTTCGTATAATATTTATTTTAATATTTTTAACAACTTTTATTTGATATTTCTTTTAATAAAATAATTACTACAAAATTTTTGTATAATTATTTAATATACTTATATTTGTATTAAAAATAAAGATAAAATACTATGATGACGATAAATATAATATAATTTATAATAATAATTTTTTTTGAATCCATCTTTTAAATACTCATCCTTTAAAATGTTATATTTATTAAATTATGAAGGTGACAAATTTGACTTCATTTAAAATAAAACAATATTACTGTCACAATCTACTTTATAAAGATCAAAATGATCCACTAGTCTATCCTTGTATACTTATGGTTTATAGATACTCTAAAAATAAGGATAGTTCACGTTTTTGGGCCTTTTGTGGAATTTTATTATGTTAGTAAAAACTATATTATTGAATTTTCACTCAATAAATAATTTCTACATCATTAATGTATAAGCTATTAAGGTAATTACATATTTCATAAAAATTAAAAATAAATTACCATGATAAATAAAAACATTTTATATTTCAAATGAGTATTTATAATCAAGTACATATTATGTATAACCATATATTAAAAATAATTTGATTATTCATGTTTGAATGTGACATATTTCACTTTTCTTTTAATAAAATAAATTAAATGTCTTAATCTCATCCAAGTGGGTTCCAATAGAAATGACTTCGACCCAAGTATGTTTTAGGTCGAAATATAATCATCAAATTATACTAATAAATGTGTTATGGTAATTTTATAATATTATTTTTACCCTTAATTACCTTAATTACCTTTAACTGTGGTAAATAAAATTTACCGTAGTTAATATTCACAATTCCCAAAATTTAAAGTATCATATTAACATAATTTGGGCATACTAATTCCAAATATGGAATCCATTTTTTAAAAATTCAAGGCATAGAAGTTACAGTAATTAATTACAATTAATCCCATTGTTGAAATGAGAAAAGGGTTTAAAAAGTAAAAACTTAGAAAAAGATTGAAATGTATTTTCCTATGAATTCAATATAAAATTAATGATAATGAATTAAATTATATTAAATGGTAAAAATATATTCTATTCATAATTTAAAACCATTCAATATTAAAATTTAACCAAAAAACTTATCTGTAAAGAAAATCTTATTTTTTAATAAAATTTAGCGTACTTTTACTATTCATCAAAATATGAAATTTTGCAGAAAAATATCAAAATTTTATCCCACATAAATTTTTATATCCTGATTCAAAATAAGAAGTTTATTTTTTCAAGTTGTACTTTTAAACATGACAAAATATAGATTAAAAAAATTCAGAAAAAACTGCATTTTTTGAAAAATGATTCTTTTATTAGAAAAATGTATTTTGTTCTCAAACCATGTTCATGAAATTTTTTAAGATGAATGATAATGTTATAAAATTAAAAATCTAGTTAATATTTTTCATAAGGGCTAGTTTATAATAATATTATAACAATAAATCATTGTTTAGTGAAACTCGGTATTGTGTACCACACAGGTTATCGGGGAAGGTCACTCTTGCATGTAACGCAAGACTAATCAGTGTTGTGTGTAGTGAAAGCTTACTTTGTTTTTTTGTATAACAGAATCCAAAAATAGTTCTTTTATTCATTGAAAAAAAATCTATCGTTAATGTTGTGTACAATACATTCTATAAAATGCACTTGAAATCTTGTGTAACACAAACCAAGAATAGTGTTGCATATACTACAAGCTAATACGGTGTTGCGTATAACACAAGCTATTCTTGTTGTTGCATATAACAGAGGAAATTGATAAAATTAAAGAAAATCTATATCATAAATTCCAGGGTTGTTACAAGAACATCATTAATCAACACAGTTACATTATTCTAAAATATATATATAAGACAAATTTGATTCCATATTTTTAATATTTTCTCATATTATTAATACATTTATAAAGATATGGGTTCATTATTATATAAAAAATTTAATTCTCTTTAAAAACAAATTCTATAAATCTATAATCTATGTTATCATGGTTAAAAAATACCGAATATATACATGAAATTATATCAAACTCTAATTTTGAAAAGATAACTAGTTTTTCAGGTAATATTGTCCCATTTAAAATTAAATAAATATTCTTATAATTTCATTTTTCTATAATAATTTCCCTATATTTTTTAAAAATAAGTTTTGCACTCATTTCTTGAGAAGGAATTTCAAATTCAACAAATCATTTCTCAAAAAATGAGTGAATGTATAGATCCCGAATCAAACAAAACATTCTTTGAATTTCAATAAAAAATAAATATAGATTTTACAACATTTTTTGATGCTCCAACAATCTCTAATTTGGTTGCAATGTATTTCCCCACACCTTTCCACTAATACTCTGGTCTCTTCTCATCATTCGGGTTCTTATTTGGACAATCATGTGTATAATTACCCACCTCCTTACATTTAAAAACTTTTACCTTCTATTTAATTTATTTCATCCTACAAATACAATTCTAACACCCTAAGATTTTGTGAAATAATTTTTTCTAATTCATTTAGTCTTTCTGATATTTTTATTTTCACATAATACATAATACGTATTTTTTATATAAAAAAATATTATTGGCTTGTGTTATGAATAACACCAATTCAAGACTGAGCTACACACAAAACATAGAATATCATTATGTATACATAAAACTATTTTTAGATTATGTTACACCTAACAATGAGTTCTTTTTATTTCTTGTATTACACACAAGAATGAGTTTTACTAAACAATAATATATTATTTAAATATGAATATTTAATATAAAATGATATAAACTAGATGCTAGATTAGTGAATATTAATAGAATTATCTAAATAATTAAAACATACTCATTATAAGATGAATTAATTGGTTATTAATTAATTATAAATGAATATATATTCTAATTGAATATAAAAGAATTTTTTTATTTTTATGCCCCCAAAGTCATTTTATCTTCATAAATTAAATTTATTACAATTATTGAATGATTTTATTGAATTATATAAGTTTTAAATTCAAAAACATATTTTAAATATTCATGAAATAGATTTTATAGGGATGGTATTTTAATAAACGATATTTTTCGCATAAAATCCAATATTTTCCAAAGTGATAAATTTTCAAACTTTTAATGGTGATTTCCTTTAAAATATATTTTTTGGAACCTTTAGAATTTTTAAATGATACTATATATTTCTTATTTTAAATTTGGATATCATAATTTACATTAGTTCAATTTTTTTATTTTTTGGTAAGATTCAGTTTTTGATGAATACTGTAAAATATTGTATTTTAGTTGAAAATAGATTTTTCATAGAAATAATTTTTATTGTTAAATTATATATTTTTTTGGTTTTAATGTTTAAATAAATTAAATTTTTGTCATTTAATCTATTTTTGGTTATTAGAATCAATTTTACATTGAATTTTGAAATAAAAACAAGTCAATCGATTGGATTTTTCCACTTAAAAACAAGTTTTCTCATTCCATCCATGAGATTATTTTTCAAATAATTATATAAAAATATTTATTTTGATTTATTAAAAATGGATTTCATTTTTTAATTATATCCATCAAATTTATTAAATATTTCCCTCTTGTATTTGGACAATACGAATAATAATTGTAGTAATTTTTAATCCCACATTTGAGGATAAATTGGGCCATTATGGGTAAAAATAATATAATAAACTTAAGATAAGTATCATAATACATTCCTAAATGATATTGGATGACTTTAGTTCGACCCCCAACACATAAGGGTAGAAATGGAATTATTTAATAGACACCATTTTCAGTAATATGACTTAAATATTATTAAACTCAAAGAGAGTGACAAAATGTCCCACTCTAACATTTTATATGTATAACAATTTTAATATAAGAATAAATAGAAGAAATTATACAATATATATATTCTTATGACATATAAAATGTTTATCTATATCATTTAAATTTATTTTTAATTTTATTATATTTATTATCAAGATAATTACAAAAAGATGATGTCGTAATTACACAATTAATGAAACAACTAATTGATTGATGTTAAATATATTTCAAGATATATAATTTTAAATTATTAAGGGGATCAAAGAATTTTCTAAGTGAATATGACATGTTATGGTTGTGTTTAGTGAATTATTCAAAATTTATATAACATTATGTATCATTCTAAATTCATAGTTCTGAATAGAATAAAAATTGACACTTATGATATTTTATGAAAATAAAACTATATTGAATTATTTAAAAATAATAAAAATATGAAATAAAAAAACGGATATGAGTTATGGTCTCAATATATTTAATTTTCCATACATGGCCTTTTTTATTCCTTATATGTAAAAATTACATCCTCCTAGTATTGAAAACGTTGTTAACATAGTTAAAAATAAAATAAGTTAACTAAGGATTATTAAAAAGGATAAAGATTTAAATTATATAAAAACATCTCTAAATTTTATTTTTGAACGATATTTGAACCTTATATCATCTTATATACTAATATATGACCATTTATAAGTATTCTTATTGATTTTTTATTATTATGAATTAATAATTTTGAGAGTTTCTAAATGTCCCCCTCCCAACTCTTATAAAAGGGAACCTATCCTTCTCTTTTATTCACTCCTATGAAGCTATTTTTCTCAGAAAACACTCTTCCCAAGAATCCTCCCAACATCATTCCCTTCATCCAAGAATTATTTATTTTTGAATAAATCCATCCAATGAAGTCCTCTTGTGCGAATCAAACAGAGATTCCCAAATAATTGGTAATGTTCATCAACGAACGTTTAAGTTTTATTTATTACTTTAACCCCCAAAATTATTTTCACATCATATTTATAAAATAACATAAATATCCTCAACAAACATATATGTTTCTATATTATTTTTTGTACTTCCACTTTCAGAAAATGCAATCTAATGGGTAACTAACAAACCATTCGTGTGTATGGCGGACTATCGCCTTGTGAAATGATGATTGTTCGTTTTTTCTCTACTACCTATCATGTTAGGAATTATGATGGAATCTATATTTTTAATGATATATATGATATTAATGAAATTATTATACTTATTTATTGATAAAAAATTATCTACCTTTTTTGAACTTAATATTTTTTGGAAATGATAACATCGTGTGTATGTGTGTGTGTGTGTGGCTTACCATCTCCACGATGCGATATGATGTGATTATCATATATATTTCAAATGGGTGGTAATAATGATAAATTTTATGAATATATATGATTTATATAACCTAAAAAATTATAATTATAATATTTCATATTATTTTCTTTTCATTTAATTTGACCAAAAATAAAAGCAATGTTCATGCATATGTATAGCCTATCAAGTCCATGAATGATGTATTTCGCTTTATATATCTATCATTCATAGATAACCATATATATAAGGAATATATATGACATTTTTATCATGGTTACCATTCTAGAGATAATTTAATCATTATATAAGTTTCGGGACCATGAATAACATGTCCAAACAAATTCAAGAAGTAAAATAGTTATTATTTGAAACATTACTTAAACATAAAATTGTTAATAAGAAGATAATATAAAATAATACGTAACTGATATATGGAATTATATATTTATATATATGAATATAATTCAAAAAACGATTTATAATAAATGTATAAATATTAAACACGTTGTTTTCCTGAGTACAACGATAATGAAGAGATAAGGAAGGTGAATTTCATTTCACTTTTTATTTCTATGAGATAAATGACAAATTCACCTCTCTCTTATTTTGTGTGGGGTATATACTACCCAATTAAATTTTAAATCATTTTTTAATTTAGTTAATTATTTTAAATTATTTAATTGATGTTATTATTTCATGGGGTTCTTGATTCTAAAGTAACTGAAGTATTAAGGGATTTATGTCGCCCTTTTATTTCGGTGGGACACATGCCATATACACTACTTGTTTCTTAAACATAGTGTATATACTACCCATGAATTTATATTTTGATACATATCATGAATATTATATTACTGTCATTTCCATATAATTTTAATTTTTTCATGGTGCATGTGATTCTATTGATTATAAGGTGATGATTATTTATTTAACAATCTCATAAATATTTTGGATTATTTCTTTATATGTTTCTATTGGGGAATATATATCTTCCATGTCCATGTTTTCAACAACTTTTTTTTAAAATAGGTTTTTAATATTGTTATTTTTATATATAAAGTAATTTTTAACCAATTTTTACTTTTTACAACATGTTTTGAAAGGAATATTTTTTCCTTTTTCAATTTAGGGATATTATTACATTCTCAGAAAAAGATTGAAAGGAATATTGTTTTAACCTATAAGGCATGAAAAAAATTTCTTGCCCTCATAAAGTCATAATTATTTGAAGATTCCATTACAATAATATAGTTTATTATTCATATATAATGTTTTCTATTAAAATTTCATAACATTTTATGAAAATATATTATTTTCAGAGAAGAAATTATATTTTCCTCCAGAATTATTTTCATGTAATATCTCAATATTATTTTCCTTATATTATAATAGTATTTGATGTATATTATGTTTTATTGGTTATATTATTGCATTATAACATTATGATTCTTTCTAATATTGTTTTATCTTTATGAAAAAATGATTCTTATGAAACCAAATTCTTTTCCATGGGTTATGTGATGATTGAAGAATGTTTTTGAAACCCATTTCATTCCAGGGGTATAGATATAATGAATAATTTATGATATCAGGGAACATGTATGTATTATTTACTTATGATATGGTTGGGATCTATATATCCCTCAAATTTATTACGTAAAATGTTATATCTCATGAGATAGATATAAAGGACTATGTCTTCTATGATGGTCTTGGAAGTGAACCTTGACTACTAGGATGGTTGTACGAGTGAACTATTAATTATAATATGGTATTAGGAGTAATCCATGAATACTGAGATGGAATGGGGTGTGAAACCGTACTGATAAGTTGGCATTGGTATCAATTACATAACTATTATAGAAATCATTTTTATATGATTCTATTTCTGCAACAATTTTATGCCTAATTATTATTTAATTATTTAAAGGATTGTGATATTAATTTCCTTATCAGTCATGTATTATTAACTACCAACATTTATCCAATGACTCATTAATATGATCTTTTTAAATACAGGTTATGTTCATTAAATGTTACTCTTATGATTTTATACCCTTATTCTCTTGTTGTTCTTACGTATTTTCTTTTTTTACCCTTACTATGCTTATCTTATCACCTTTTTCTTATGTTACATTTTTACAGGTTTTAAGGAAAGGTTTTATGTATGTGTACATAAGGGAATTATCATTGCAGGAAAAATTGAATATCAATAACTACACTATATTTTTGTGTTCCGGGTTTCCAAAGGAACTCAGCAAATATGGTCTTTGCATGTGTGATTGGTTAATGAATGAAATGTTGCATAAAAATGACTTAATGCCAATTTATGAAAATCCTATGGAACTATAACCATACAATTTTTAATTTAAATTATGATCCATGTTCCCTAAGTTGTCACATCAAGAAACACTCAGCAAAAATCACGAGTCATTCCCAAATGTTCTTTTTACAATAATTATCTCAAAATGAAAATTATATTTTCATACGATTATAATTATTTCTTCCATTATTTCTATTTTCTTTCCACCTAGAAAAATTTCTATTCTACTTTTTAAAGTACACATTTTAATTGGAAAAAATATATTCCTAAAATCATAGTACATCTGACATGTTTCCAATAACTTTTTAATTAAGATGAATCAAATTCCTTTCAATATTATGGCTTCAATCCTTTGTAAAATTGATTAATCTAACTATCAATACCATAAATAATTTTTTTTCTACCATGATAGTTGTCCTAATTTTTATTCAAAAAAGACTAATGAATTTTAATCCTTTTGTTATCTACTATATGAATTATATTTTTATCCTAATTTGAAAATCATTAGGAAAAATATTTCTATAGAAACATATTCTTAATATATTCTCTTTCTAAGTTATCATTCTGCCCACTTTCTTTAATATTATAAACAATTGTTTACAATTGATCAAATTCAAATTAAAAATATTAAATAAATAGACATAAATTTTTATGATATCAATATACCATGTAATTTAATATATTTTATAAATTTTATTTATGTGCTTCAGAAACCACTGGGATAGATAAACCACTTAAGGTTTTTGGGTGTTTCCTCATAAAAAGATACACTATCATTGTGTTTCTTTATGGATGTTTATGGTGATCCCTAGTATGGATACCAACATCATTTATATTGTAATAGAGTTTAAGTGTTGTTATTATTTAAAATTCTCTTATATTAGAAATTGGATAGTCCTACTTAGATTCCATTTTTTCAGAAAATAAAACATTTAGCGATGATCATGATTCTTTTCAAGAAAATTAATCATAACATTCCACAAAACGTCTTAATTCTTATTACCCAAACATAAACACTATCAAAATATTTTCTAAATATCATATGAGTACACAAATCTCAATAAGGGACATAAAATGAAAAAAATAATCACAAAGTCTGTAAAATATTATAAAACAAATTATTTTTCAAGGGATTAAAATAAAAAATTTCTTACACCTGAAATCACCTTCTATTCCAAAATAATTTTTTATAAAAATCACTTTAAATGTAATTGTAAAAAATAAAAATAATAATTAATTCTTTTAAATTAGGAAATATTAGAAAAAAAATCAAAAAGTTTTAATTTTCAGCCTTAAGAAGTAATATATAACATCAATTTAACATATTGTCAATGTATTACATTGGGAAATCAAAATATTTCTATAAAACCACATAGAAATCATTGATAAAACATGTTGGTAACATGGGTAATCATTTTCATATAGAAATTAGTTGCACAAGTATAAATCATGATGATTATTCTTGGAATACCAATCATAATAATACTTGAAATAACCATCACGGTTATAAAAGGAATACCCATAAAAATATATTCCCATAATCTCTTAAGAGAAACCTAATCTATTAATCTATCTCTTTACACAATGAATTATAGATCTATAAGAGGCTCACACATTCGTAAATTATAACAGAACCACATGTACTCTTAATAACACCCAAGAAAAATAGTAGAATACCTAAAATTTTTCATCATAAAAATGATATTTTCACCAAATAGAAATCATTTTTAGATATTAATATATCGATTCAATTTTAAAATCCTTCTGGAAAATATCCAAAACCTAGGGAAGGGGTGGTTTCTTCTAATAAAATATGAAATATGGTAAATGATTCAAAAGATAAAATAATAGTTATAGTAGTGGAAAAGTTCATTGTCACCATATATGTTAAAATAGAACATTCATTTTCTCTTTTTCTAAATATAATTAAATTATTTCATAAAAAGATTCTATTTGAAAACATTTGAATTAAAGTAAAAAATAAAACTAATTTTTCAATCTTAATTCAGTTATATCAATACATACATAAAATAATTTTTGAAATATGGATATGGAATAAAAATATGGAAATATTAAAATAGTATTATTTTTAAAAAGTATCTTTCGATGAGTAAGACTCATCATGTAAATTGTTTATCATCATGAAAAATAAAACTATTTTAATTATATAATTGTGCAAGAAGATTTTTCACATTTAATATACCTTTTTTACATTGATATATTTAGTTATTTAATTAACTAAATTTTATATAATATATTGAAAATATACAGGTCATAAGTTCAAAACATCTTTAGTAAGTTATCAATAGTCACATTGGTCATTATTCCATCATCTCTAAAATAATAATCACAAAAAAATTATCATTGTTTATACATCAATTTTTTAGTGATCATTATGGAAAGAAGCTATGTGTCATATTATCATTCCATAATTATCGCCATAAAATAAATAACATATTATTTATTTAATTAAAATTATTTATGTCATCCATGTTTTGTGGTGATGAAAATTGAATTGCATCTCTTCCTGTAGGTTGTACTGCACACATACACATGAATAAAAATATCATTTTCAGTGAATTGAATGGTTAAAAATTAAATGATATATAATCTTTTCATAGTGATAAATATGTAATTAAAATCAAAATATACATTAATTCCATCACTATAACTAGACATTATATAAGGTGGTGGAAAATTAATAAAATCTCTTCACGATGTGGTAGTCTGTTTTAAACAAGAATGATGGGTTTTTTATATCTGACAAAAGAGAATATGGATATTTTATTACTCTATGATTTTATAAGAGTAATATCATGTTAGGTAGATTATAAGATAGGAAACACCAATATTAGATGATAATTTAACACCCCAATTCTATATGATAAATTAATTTTTAACTAAATGCAATCTCTTTGATATTTTACAATGCATGCAACATTAGGTTTATATGAAACATGATACTCTATTTAAATATTATAATCTTAAACATGACCATTATAACCTATGAGTTAAATTTTTTGGAATAAATTGGACTATGTAAAGTATTAAAATTATATAGTTTAAATTTGTATATATTAAATTTAATTTCTATCTACTTATTTAAAATAAAATATGAATCATTTGATATAAAAATTAAAGGTTTTTAAAAAAAATATATTTTTTAAAAAAATCATTTAGTCGTATTCTGCACACATAATTTAATATTAATTTATAAAAATGTATAATATTAATTTTAAAATTTTAAATATTTTTTAAAATATTCATGTTAAAATTAACATCGGTTTTATTTTTAAATATTTATTTAAATGATTGTTTATATAAATAGTGGAAAATACTAATTATTATTGAAATATAACTTTTTGACTTATTTTGAAAGATAAATTAAACTATAAATTAATTTTAAATTAAAAGTATTTAAATAATATTAAAATTTAAATCGTTTATTTAATCATATTCAATTTTATTTTTAATTTTGATATAAAATCTTTTAAACGTTTGAAATAATTTCTTTGGGAAAACAAATTTTTCGATAGGCCTATGTGTTTAGTTTTCTATTTTTTCATACACTTCTATAAGTTGAATTTTTAAAAATATATTCCACATCTAGAATGAGGAGAATTAATTTTATCAAAATAGGTCAAATTAATTGTTGAATATAATTATTATTCGAATCAGCACATATTAATTATTGTGGTTAAGGTAAAAAGTACATTATCGGGTGTTTAAAAAAGATATCATTCAAAAACGACCCAAAACATTTCCAATTATTATTTTTAATTAATATTTATATATTAACTCTTATTAGATTCAATAAAGGTAAATTTTTTGAGCATTGTGATAAGAGAAAAACATGGGTGGAATTCATTCTTTTTAAAAATTCCAATTGAATCCTCTCTACCACTAATTAAAGATCACACGATCTTCTCACATTTCCACACTTCCAAGACAAATTATATCACCATGTATCTAAAAAAATCACATCCCCTCTTCCCTAAATTCATCATATAATCGTTTCATTGGTCAAAAATATCCCCTATGAAGAATTTTGCTGAAAAAGAAAACAAATGTTATGAATAAGAGATAATGTCCTTAACCATTCATTTTACCGTAGATCTTAATCAACTCCCTTAAAATATTATAAAACCCTGATGACATAATAACATGAATATCCTTTATATAAAATTATTTTCTTTATATTAAGGGAATTTTCAACAACCATATCATCCTCCCTCAAATGGGAAATGAAACTGTTTATCATATGTATGTTGGACTACAGCCTCGCAAACCGACATAATTTTTTTTCTATCCCCACATCTCAGGGATGTATATAATGATGTATTAAAAATTTATTTACGATATTTATTATAAATTTTTATATTTATAATTATAATATTTTATAAACCATATTACATTATATTTAATATAGAATAGGATAACATCACTTGTGTGTACGGTTGACAACCATCTCACGAAGAAATGTAATTTATTTTTGTTTTATTAATTAAATGAATTATAATAAAGATTAATTTTGTTTTTATATATGATATTGGTGAAATATATGTCATTATGGAAAATAAAAATATCATATAATATCTTACCCTGTAATCCATTGCAAAAACTATAATATTCCTTTTGTATATGGAAGAATACTTCCTCGCGGAGAAATGTGATTCATTTTTCACTAACACATTACATGGAAGATAATAAATGATAAATTTAATTTATATATATTATATATTTGAAATAAAATTTATTTTAAAAAATTTATATTCCATCCACTTGCTTACCCTTTCAACTATTACATAAATAATAACATCTTCTATGCATACATCAATCCTACAATCTCAATGACACAATGTGATTCATTTAACATGTTTAAAATTCTATAATGATTATAAAGAAAAATTTAATGAAAAAGTTTATATTTATAACATTATTATCAATATGTTAACAATGGAAAAACATTTATATTCAGTATTTAAATCATTCACCAAAAAACATATATGAGAAAACAAGGCAATTAGCAACTTAAACAATAGTGATAATGAGTGATTATTAATGAACGAGTAATAAGATGTTATAAAAGATCATATATCATAATTTAAATACTAATATACTTCTGTTATAAGTAAATAAATTTTTTAAACCACTATACTTGATATTAAAGATCACTCAATAAAGGTAAACATAGTAAATGGTTTCTAAACTCAAGTTCCATTCAGTGGGTTATTCATCAACATCATTAATTATATAATTCCATAATTGTGTGTGAAAGGACCTTTTTAACTTAATTTTGAATATTAATTTATTTTTTCAACCAATTTTTTTTATACATAATCACCCAATTGATTAACTCTTACCTCAATGATATATTCTTCATTAGTGTTTCATCTCTAACATCCTTGTTTGTGACAGATGTAATTTTACACAGTTAATTTCTCAAAAAAATTATTTATACTACCATTAAATATACTATATTATGAATCCATAATAATTAATTAAATTTTAATTTATAATTATTCTACTTCATTCATTTAAGTATATAATTCAAATTTTACCAAACTGGTAAGTTATTACGTTTCAATATTATTATAATTAGTATTTCTTTTTCTTGAATTTCCTATGAAATAAATTATTAGATCATTACTAATATAAACTATTCCTATTTTTATCCTATATTTATTAGTAATTTATTGATGTAATCATATAATTTTACACCCTTTGGTATATATAATTTTGGAAAAAAATGATTTTATGAAAATCCGACATCATTTCTCTCTTATGTAATAAATAATTTTTCTTCCAAATCCATGTTTTTTTGAAAAGGTTTAAAAAAATGTTTTACTATGATTTCTTAAAGTAATTTTTTATCCATAATTAAATTTTTCAAAAATTATTTGATAGTAGTTTTCCTATACTTTTCAAAACATCATCTTTTTTAATTTTCATACAAACAATTGAATGTAATGTTTATTTTTTATCGTATTCATTATGAAAAGAAAATTTACACTGTTATGACCACCCTAGGTTTTAATGATTCATATTTTAATTTTAAAATATTATTTAAAAAATTTATTTAAGGTTTTATAATTCTTATACTTTAAATATTTTTTTCCAAAATAGCAACAATGTTTTCCATAATAAACATTAAAAGTGATCTTTTAAAATAATTTTCATTATACGGTAATATTCAATCATGTTACTCAAAGTGAAAATGTCATTTTTATAAATGTTGTTTTCATTATTTTTAAATGTATTTTCCTGAATTATAACAATCATTAATATTATTGATTTCATTTAAATTATATATATTTCTCTCACACATTTATACCACGTTTATTCTCCATTCCATTGATGAGGTAATACATGTGTTAGGATAAGAAGAAAGATTATGAAACCCAATTCCATTCCATAGATCATCCTTTTGTGATTCCTTATTATTGATTTCCTTTATTTTGGCCCGGAATATCAGAGACCTATTATGGTGGGTGTTCCCACACATATGTTATATGCATTGATAAATCCTTTGACTCGTGATACATCATGTATAAGATTTTTAATTAAACTTAATCTATTATGGTATTTTTTACACCATGTGATATTGTCTAGGTTGTTTGGCTTGTCACATGTTTATGTCATGATGTATGTTTTTTCCAAATTTCTTATGATTCCATGATCATATAATTCCAAGTTCTAAATGTTATCCTTCTATGTTATTATTCATTTTCCTTACATTTTATGGAATAAAGTTACATATTTGACCCTCATGTTATATTTACTTATCCTATTTATTTCATTATTAGGCTTTCTAGATCCCCCCATTCTTCTATGTAATCCTTTGATTATTATATATTGTTTTATGAGGACAAATGGATTTAGGATCTCACTATGGGAATTAAATAAAAAATTCAGTGTTTTCTTTTCTATTAATGTATTATGATTTTAGTCTTCCAAATACACTAGGGATCACAATAATTGGGTTGTAATTAGTGGATTCTTATAGAAAAGATCATGTAATAATATTAGTAATAGGCATAGGTATATATAATTCATATCAAAGAAAAAATTAATTTATCCCTTTTAAATAGGATTATAAATATTTAGGGAGAGCCCTACAGATAGATCAAAGGATAATATTAAGTATAGAAAGATATCCTAGAATCTTGGTGATTGAAAGAGAGAGGGGTTTATTAGTATCAATAACCCTTTTTGTATACTATAAGTGGATATTGTTTTGGAATATATGTACCTAGACGTAATTAATATGAAAATTGAATTTAAAGATTTACTAAAGCATTACATGTTATAATTCATTGGGCCTCGTAGTGCACCTGGTTTGACACTCATGAGGGATAAGCTTAGGAAATTTACATGCTCTTTTTGAGAAATTATAATGGATTTTGGTGATTTTTATGTTATATAACCTAACTAGAATCACTACCATAGATAACATATATTGAATCCCATTTAAACATAAGTACGAATATACTTTTAATTTAATTTTCTAATTTTTCTGTTAAAGTATGCTCATCATGTTTTTATTTATTTCATTTTAGTTCGTCATGGGTAATAGAATAGAGAATTCCTATGAACATTATGATGGTAAATATTGTGATTTTATAAATGAGATAAAAACCCTAATGAAAACAGAATATAATTTTTTTTTTGATCATTCCAAATTATATATCTCAAATTACGATTAGAAATTAGGAAAATTTTGAATTTCTAAACACATCAAAGAAGAGAAGAATTGTTTCTCATGGTATTTCATGTTATAAATATAAAAAAAATATTATTCAATTTTTAACCTAACAAAAATGTTGGAATAGGAACTATTAGAAATTCTTTAAAGGAACTGTAAGATTCTTTTTGAGTGAAAAATGAGGGAACAAACAAGTTAATTGTTGCAGAAAAATTACGAGTCCATTTAAGATGACGCATGGAAATAATTTTCATCCTAAGGAACTAAAAATAGTTCAATGTCATAAGTGTGAGGAACAAATTCATTATCCATGTGAATTACCTAATAAAATGAATAGTTTATATCGTAAAATTTTATTAAAATCATATATGTGGAATTATTGATATATTTAGGTGGTAGAACTCAAGAATCATTTTTCTGGAATATTTTTTTCAATGGTATTCCTATAACAACAATCATAAAACTATTTAGATGATTACATGTTACACTTTCATTAAATTTTTTGAAGGAAAATCCGATTGTTACTAATAACCTAGAAATGTGACTTGTATGTAAGCTGATACACTCTTTAAAAATACATAATTGAAAATTACATAACATTGGAGATGTAAATGATGTTGATGTAATTTATAGATTATGTATAAATTAATGGGCCATATAGAAAACATAAATTTCTAATCAAAAGGGTGACTTGTTGACTAATTTATGTATTTAATATGATAACCATATTCTAGAAACAATTATAGCATCATGGATAATTATTATTATAAATCTCAATAAATTTATTTCATATTTTTTAAAAGGGATAACTTGAAAATCAGTTGAGAACCCATTACATCCACCAAGCTATGTGGCTTGATCCCACAACCAAATGGATATAATGCCTCATCACATACCATTGGACAACATGATTTACTAGTTAGTATGAAATTATCTTTATATTAATTATTTGATGATTAAATATTTCTCTGATCAAATCATTTTAAAGTGATAAATGATATTCTGGGAGATGATTTATTAAGTATAAGTATATGTAATGTTTATTTTTAATGTAATGAGTTTTTTTGGAGGAATGCTATTAGGTTTTGGAGAATTATTCTAAATTTTTTTAAGTATATAAATTTATTTAATGGATTTATTTTATCTTTTTAGTTATAATAAATGTATTCGGGATTAATATATTTGAGAAATCATTGTAGGCATTTGGTTTTAGTAAATATTAGTGGAATATTGTGTTTTTATTTAAGGAATATAAGTTCCTTTTGATGTTATTATAGTTCATCATGAATGAAAAATTAATCTTAATTACTCCTATTTTGGTTAAATTTATGATATTATTATCATGAACCATCATAGATGGGACCATGCTGTGACTACCCCATGCCCGCCTGCAGTAGGTTAAGGGCTGGTGACTGGCACCATGTAGGCATATCCCAAATATGAGAGGCATTATCCAAAAGTATCTATACGTATGAACACATCTCCAAGATAAAAATGCATAAATGTAAAAACACTATGTAATAAATGCATCAAAACCACTATATCACATAACCAGAGAATAATAGTGAATGTACAGAAATGAAAATAGGGCCAGAAGACAAGCCCACCACAGAGTCTGTAAACACAAGTCCATCCTATAAGAAAAGTGGTACTGGGATTGTTGTATGAATCATAGGAACACATCTTCTAGCTTGCCTCTCTAAGCACCAACTAGTCCTAGAACACAAAGGACTCTACGAGAGGATCGATCGGCTGTACAAGACATGACATAGGTAGCCAAATCCCATGTAGGGGTGAGTATTACAATACTCAGTACGAGATCCCACAACCACAAAGGAATTCCACAATGAAATACCACTAAGGAAATACCACCCAGGTAATACTAGTAATATCCATACAAATATATGTCAACAACACATATAACAAGAATTATCCAGATATACTCATAAGAAACTCCTCACCATTGGGAAGTCTTAACTAACTTCCACCCATAGGATTCTCTTTTAATCTTTCTCATTCTGTGAGATCTCACTCATTGGTCCATGATACATCAGAGACAATAACTAAGATTTCTTGATTATTTGGTCCCCACCCAATGAGAATGAATTGTTCAAGGGTGATTATGATAGAGAAAGTGGGGATCTATACTAGATAATACCATTAGCCCAATATGAATCAATCTACAATGTAGGGGATCCTACCCAGAGAATACAACGAACCCTACTGATATGGCTCATAATGTAGGGGATCCTACCCAGAGAATACCTCTAACCCTTCTAATGAGGCCCAATATATGGAGGACCAACGCCCAGCTCTAGTAGGTTATGTCGATTCAACTACACACTACTAAGGGTGATAGAGGATCACTTATGTCCAAATGAGGGGTGCTATAACTCTATTTTCAACTCATCCTATAGAAGGGACTACAGTCCAGTAATGTGGATGTAATGACATATTGAACGCTCTAGAAAAGGACCGAAGGAACACTATCAACCTATACGAGTCTAAACTAAAACAAAGAACCTCAATCACTCTTGATGGTAGTATAAGGCGTTCTCAGTGGTTACATGATTGAACCATCTATCCCATGTATTTCATGTGTGGAAGGGACTCACACGACATGAAATCTCTATATACCTGATGTGTAGATGGTTACACATGTGGTGTAGAGACAAACAAGATCATGTTCATGTAGCTTGTTTGTGTCCATGAGGGAGTACATGGAATCCCTAATTAAGTCTAGAATTGCAAGTGTTTGGGCCTGGAAAAATACTGAAAACATGCAGGGATTGTCATCGGGCTGATGGGATAAAACCTAACTCCACTGATATTTCTCTTCAAAAGGTCTCATTTTTTCCAACTAGTTTCAATGTTGTGATCCTTGAGAAAAATGCCCAAAATAGATTATTTG
The DNA here is from genome assembly GCA_963277665.1 of Viscum album. NCBI lineage: Eukaryota > Viridiplantae > Streptophyta > Magnoliopsida > Santalales > Viscaceae > Viscum > Viscum album. Next base: position 473,339,766 of record OY728147.1, on the reverse strand, counting down.
CGTGACCCAAAAAGACAACATGTGAAAATGTCACATTCCACAATATAATTCATTAATGATAATTAATAAGGGTGAAATATCAATCCTAAAATAAAATATAAAAATCACACCATTACGATCCTCATGGAAACAACACGTGATCAACTATTCATTATCCAATTCAGACACCGTATGAAAAATATTTTATTTCACTACATTATGGTCGAATGGAATCTTATGGGACCAATCCATGTGTTTGAATAAAATATATATCATTGGTATTGAGTCGATCATCTAAATAAAAATAAATGGGTTTCTGCAACCAGATCCCCAATCTGATGTCATATGAAATAATTACATCAGAAAAAATGTTTACGAATAATAGCAATATTAACAATAAAAATATTATTATTAAATTTCATAAAATGTGATGAGAGGACTCTCTCTCCATTTATAATTCTATTTATTTCACATTATTTACACTCACTCCCAACACATCCACAAAATTTCACATTTGATTTTTTAACTTTATTACCAATAAATATTATCATAATAATAATTAATACCACCATGTTTTACACACTACACACCCACTTCCTCATAGAAAGGGAGTATTAATATTTCACCATGATTTAATATTTATTTATTTTCATATGTGATATTATTAATATTAATATTATTGATAACTAATAGCCTTTGTGAAGAGTCTGGGAGTCATTCACACACAAATAGTTCCCCTTACGACATGCAGTCATCCATCACCACACTACATTCCCAATTCATATATTATAAACAATATATCATTAATATCCTTTAAACATGCCTTTCCCATTTAAACCGTGTGGAATCATCCACGATTCACGCTGCACCACACGTGTGACCGCGTTGTCCATTGATCCTCAAACTGACATCAATCCACCATTACTCGATTGTTTATAGATATCCCACTACCATTGTCAAACCTCCATCGTGCCTCTAAATCCCAATATTGATCTCATGACTGCAATCCCTTGTTCCAAAAAAAAGAATGCATAGGGATAAGTTTTCCCAAATATATTTGAATCACTGATCAACTTATTACCATTGATAAATGCTTGTATAAGGGATAGTGAAAAGAAAGAAACACAAACTTGAGGAATAGACCACTTCCAATATTCATGTTGACCTTGATTCATTATTGTAGGATGAAAAATGAAGATAAAGAAGTAATCTAAGTAAATATCAATTCAAATACCATAATAAGTTAAAACAATTACCCGAATTAAACAATCAATCTGTGAATTATTTTGTTTAGTGATTAGTTCGAATTCATCATGGCTAAATAAAATGGGGATAAATCCAAAAAATAACCATCTTACGTAGATTTGGATCCTTTATTGATGAAGAACGCATCTGTTAGTGATGAAGATGATCTACGGAATCTACCTCCTATTGAATCACCTCGATCTCATCATCAGTCATCATTTGGTCTCAATATGCTAATGGAGAAGGGTTAAAAGATCATCTGAATGATCCTAGAGTTATGCAGCTAACCGTGATGATTTTCTGTAACAACTTATTTAATAAATAAAACATTTTAGGTTGTGTAATTTAAAATAAAAAATAAATTATATATTTTAACTAAATGCACCATCCAACATTTGTTTCATCCAAATGTCCCATGACAAACAACATTAGGAAGTACCTATGGAAAACACCACATTACGAACTCGAAGGTGGTCTCAGATTTAAAATATGATCCCACGTTCATGAGTAATTAATATTTCAAAATACAATAATTTTCTTCCATTATCTTATTTACGGTAACATGCAAAAACTATCTTTCACAGTCTTAATGCACCAACTAATATCAGGACTCTCCTAAGGTAAATCCGCTGATCTAAATACATCAATTCCCTTGGATTTTTAATCTTGAAAAAAATTTGTATGTTATTAAAATTTTCATGAAAACTGTGCACGTGTGCTATTAAAACATAAGATTTTCTAAAAAAAATATGTTCCCGGAACATTGGGCCTTGGAAATTGCACACCGTCTCAGCACCTGGTCTCAAAATTTAGACAATTAATTTCTAAGAATAATTTCATGAAATTGCAATTCATTACATTCTCACCACCTTATGTATTTACATCCTGAAAAGCTAAACCACCAGAAACCCAAACAGATGAGGTTACTGAGCATTATTCTGAGCCTCATGCCCCCTATTCTCTCCTAAAGATTCATGTTCCACCACTGAACATGCACTCATGCAATCGATCACCCATAAAAAATCCCCCCAACTCTGGCCAAAATTTTAACATGTATGCTTGTAGCATGCCCTCTAGAACCTAAATGGCCTTCTCGGTCTAGCTATTTTTCTATGGGTGAAATGTTTTTCTCAAGCGCAAATAAGTCCCAAATGCCTTCCACGATCTGTTCAACATCTAGGATGTAATTGGAGCATCATGATATGAAACTATTGTCAAGGGAAATGATGGAGTTGTACTATTTTCCCACGTATACGCATCCTAAGATCTCTACTGAATTCTACACCTGAAACCCTAGGATGTTGTCCAACCTAGTGAGTCAGTCAAGGATCACATATATAATACTATGTCCTCTGGATGTACATGTTAAACACATCATTAAGTCCATCGATATCCCATCCCACGTCTATTCTAGTACCTCTATGTGTTGAGTCAAACCAACTAGAACCTGGAACTCAACCTTCTGTTGCTGATAAGTGATGCATCAAGAGACAAACTCTAGAACTCCCTCCTTCATTCATGGCCACCAGAGCTAATTTTAGAGGTCCTAGTTTATCTTTTTCACACTTGGATATAGCTCCATAAGGGGATGTTGATCTCCCACAAAACCTCCTCCCATAATTATAGAAGCAATATTTTGCATCCACAGAAATGAATAACTTGCTCCCCACCATTCTAGTTCCCATCAGAAGTGTGCCCTCCAAAAATCTGTTGACATAGGGTCTCGTAGTCAGTATTCCCATGTTGTTCCTCCCAAAATCAATATAAGAGTGGGGGCGGGACATCTACTAGAGTTATGTTTCTCCATCACCATTCACAAAAGATAATTCTAATGAGGAAAACTTCTTTAATGTCTCATTCAACAGCTGTGAACATGATCTCATGATGAGAGGATATGCCACCATGTTATCATTCCTATTAGTATTTTCAATCACAAAGTCATAATACATGGGGAACTCAGTCCAATGCATATGTCTTAACCTTTGAAAGATCTATTACAACTCTGCCACCAGTGCATGAAATTAAGGACTCAAACGCCTAATGTATTTAGTGTTAGGCTACCCAATTGATGAGAAATCAGATGTACCCTATTTTGTTTGATTCTATTCTATTCTGTCTGGGTTTCCTTTTCACCAACAAGTAAAACCACATCGCAAAACTATGGACACCCCACATTTTTATCCAAGTACATTCAATATAAGAATGAATTATAGGTAACTTGTCCATACCAAGATTGACATCTTAAAGCCTCGACACCTCTACCATGAAATCCCAACTGAATCTATCATCTCTATGAGTTAGGTCACACTTTTTGAAATATTGCATGATCATTAGGTATCCTCTCGTATGAGTCTCCATGCATGAGGGTCAATTAAATGTTTCAACTATAGTGTTCAAGCCTCAAACAATATTTGTGGAATGAAAATAATGACTAGTACCTTTGTCTGATAATAATGTATCTAAACTAGTATAGGCACAAATAGTAAACTAAATCATTCTTGGAGACCATGGGTCATAAGCCACAACCACGTGATGTTTTCCCCCTCTCATTTCTTCTATCCCCATGAGCCTGGTGTGGACCACCCAGGGGTGGTGGTGGTAACATGAAAAAATTTCTACCCCCTCCTGCTGCTCTCCCAACTCCTTTTCCATGTATGTCGCATTGCGGATCTGTATGCACCTTTTTTCCACCACTTACTATCACTAGATGTATCGGTTCAGCCAAGAGACTCTTAAACATTAATTTTCTCTCAAGGATCCTATCATAGGTCAAAATACATATAGGAATATATTTGTCTTAAAAATACCTACATAGACCTTTCTCAAAGGTCTGATCCCTAAAGTACTAGTCATGTATCACATTCACCATGTACCTGGTAAGGTTCATATTTCTAGATGGATACTTAGAAACCAACACATCATCTTGGAAGAGCAATAAAAGCTCCTAGACATGAACATCTAATAGCTTATAAGGTGAGATATTCTCTTTGAAAAGGTTATAAAACTCTGTCCATATAAAATTCACCACCTCACAAGATCAGGTATCTAGATCCCACCATCACCCAGTTAATCCATGTAGAAGGCTCACTGATGGGAACATCATCTGATCTAATGGTTTCATGACTATAAATAATACTTGGATCACCACCTCATTACAATCCTCGGCCACCTCTGTGTTGGGGTCACCTTTGTAGCTTAGGGGTCTCTATCACTGAAATTCATGAGGCGTACTCATCCTGTACTCTTCATCCGCTGGTAATATGGGTATCATGTGCTTTTATAGAGGTGTTGGTAAAGCTGGTTAACCACCTAGAAGTTCTATTTCAAATATAAATCCTTGTACATATGTCTCATCAACCTTTGGACCATCCTTATGATCATGTTGTGAAATCATTTGATGTCTATCTATAAAAAGGTATCTTGTAGTGAGCCAAGATGTAACAATGTCAATAGAGTATACCTGGTGAGCTGACTCAGGAAGGACATGAGAACACACCCAAATCCAATATGATGTATGTACTATTATTTTCTATATACAACCAGTGTTTTCATGTAATAAGTCAAAGAGTAGTAAATCAGAGTTATGTTGTATGGATACATCGGCTGCCCCACCAATACTGGAGCCCCTGGCCTGAAAGTCGAACATGAAACACATAACACTATTTCCACAAACCAACATAATAGACACCCAATACTAAATTAAAACTAGCCTCCTTCGATACCACTCTATCATTACCCATCATAGAGGGGCTTGTGTGGTGATTACCTAAATCCTGCCTCTAATAGTATAGGGGCTAGTGATAAGCACCGAGTAGGAATATCCAAAAAATTGAAGTCATTATCCTAATGTATTTGTATGTGCACACACACATATCCAAAAAACAAATGCTTAAATTTAAAAAAATCAATGTAAACAATGCATGAAAATGACTATATCACACAACCAGAGTACAATACTGAATGTATGGGAAAGGAAACAGGGCTAGAATAAAAGACCACCAAAAAGATTTTGTAACCAAAAGTCCAAACAGTAAGAAATGAGGTTCTGGGTGTGTTGTATATATTGTAGTAACACCTCGTCTGTCTGGACTCACAAGAACCACATCGTCCTGATTCACCAAGGACTCTGTCAATGGGTCAATCATCTTCATAAGACACGACACATGTGATAAAATCCCGTTTAGTATTGAGTGTACCAATACTCTATAGGACACACAGAAACCTCACAGGAATTCAAAAATTAAATACCAGAAAAGAAATACCTCCAAGGAAATATTATTAAACTCCATAAAGGTATATTTCAAAAGCACATATACCAAGAATTTCCCAAATATACTCATTAGACACTCCCCACCATCGGGAGGTCTTAAACGACTTCCAGTATTAGGATTATGATCTTATCTTGCTCGTTCTTGTAGATCACATTCATCAAGCCATGATATCATCAAAAAAACCCATGAATAGGTCTAGCTCAATCCCCCCCGCCCCAAATACTACACTGATCAAGGAAAGTTATGATACTCAAAGAGGGGTTATTTTCAAATAAAATACTACTAACCTAATCTGGATCAACCATCAATGTAAGGGATGCTTCCTAGAGAATTCCACTAACCTTACCTATGTGGCTAGTAATGTTGAGGGTCCTACAAAAGAGAAATAATAACCCTACAGATGTGGACTTCTATATGGATGATTAATTCCTTTCACATGGAGGTTAAATCGATTACACCAAACCCCAGTAGGGTTGATAAAGGATTTCTCTAGTCCCAAGGAAAGATACCATAACTCTATCTAGGACTCAGCCTCTAGATTGGACAACAATCCAGTAATAAAGATGTAATTTCATACTGAACCCTTGACGAATAGGCCAAGGGAATGATTTAAATTTATAATAGTCCAATCTAAAATAAATAAGAATCAAGAAATATTTATGGGAATACACAACATGTAACATCGGACTCACGTTGTGTCCAGCTATCCCAGGCCTTTCCTATGTGGCAGAGCCCCACATGGAATGTAGTCTCCATATACAAGTTGGGTTGAAGAGTACACATTGCATGTATAGACACACAATATCATATTCTTGTAGCCTATTTCTGTCTTTGTTGGATTACATGGTGTGCCTCATTAAGTAAACTATATCCCACAACCAGATTATTATAGAGAATGTACTGGAATGGAAACATAGCTATAACAAAATCCAACCAAAATGAGTATGTAACCACACATCCAACCTGTATGAAAAGTTGTACGGGGACTACTTTTTGAATCACAGGAAAACCTATTCTTACTAGCCTTGTTTTGCACCACATAGTCCAACACCACCTAAGACATTTTCAAATGGTCGATCTTCTGCAGAAGAGAGAACATGTGTGGGAAAACCTCGTGCAAGGGTGAGTATAACAATACTAAGTAGGACACATTTAAAAAACAATGAAATACCACAAAAAAATATCACAAGGGAAATAAAACCAAAGAAAATACTAGTCATCTCCACATAGGTATACAAAAACAACACGTATAATAATAATTACCAAGATATACTCATAATAAATGCTCTTCCATCGATCAGTCTTAACAAAATTCCATCCAAAGGATTCTACTAGAATCATGCTCATTCTCGATGATATCACTCATTGAGCTATGGTATCATTGGAGACACTCATGAAGAGGTATATCTCATTTGGGCCTCTCCCAGAGAGAACACATTAGTGAAGGAATATTATGATACCCAAAGAGGGGATCCTACCTATAGAATACCACTAACACAATCTGGACCATTCCACAATGTGTGGGATCTGACCCATCGAATACCGCTAACCCTATAGATGTGGCTTATAACATAGGGTATCTTTCCCAGATAATACCACTAACACTAATGATGTGTCCCTATACATAAAAAACCAACACCATGCTCTTTGAGGTTACATTGATTCCAAAAAACTCTACTAGGGTTTATAAAAGATCTCTCTAGGTATCCCATGTAACGGCCCCGGTTTTTTTGGGGCCCATTAATTTTTGAAAATCTCAAGTTGGGTTTTCTAGTCTAGAAATCTCGGTGAAGTTTGGCATAAAGATAGTCCTACCAGTAGCCTTAGCCTACCGGTAGCAGGCCTACCAGTAGATCAGTCTACCGGTAGCCGCAGCCTACTAGTATCTCGGTCTACAGGTAGCTCGGTCTACCGGTAGCTCTTTCTACCAGTAGCTGTAGCCTACCAGTAGCTCAGTCTACCGGTATCTCGGTCTACTTGTAGCTGCAGCCTACCGGTAGCTTGGTCTACCAGTAGATGTAGCCTACCGGTAGCTATCAGCCACCGGTAGCTCTCAGCTACTGGTAGCTCCAGCCTACCCTCGCAGTCCTTTCCGGTAGCACTCCTTTTTGTGCAAATTTCAGTTTTTTTAAATCCCGTTAATGCCCATAAATGTTTTAAATTAAATATTTAATGAATTAAACTCATTTTTTCACCAGTATTAAACCGCTTGACCCTTTAATAACGTGTGTGGCCACATGGTCAACCCACGACCCCCGCTCCTTATGCAGTTCCACGTTGTTATCTCAACCATTCTCGGCCTTTATAAACAAAAAGGATTCTCTTAGGTTTCTTTTCTTGATCACCCTATGCTAGGACTACCCTTCGACGAGCAGATTTTTGTTCGGACGAGCCGCATTTCCATCTGTGAAGTTTCGTGCCCGGCCTTAGATTCGATCGTTGATCAACATGTAGGGAATTTCTCCTCCGTCTCTCTTTTTTGTGTATTATGTGGGGTGGGCATGATTTTGATTCTATGTAATTGGATGAATCAAACCTAAATAAAGAAAATGAACATATTCTATAAAAAATGAAGGGGGCTGTGTTTGATGATCGATGATGCTTTTTTGTTTTATGATTTTGTTTTCTTAATTGTGCGGGCTTATGATACTAAAACTCATGGTCGTTGGTGGCCTTTCTCTGTGCACTAACAAACCCTTAATGTCTAATTGGTTTGTATTGTGGCTGTGTACCCTCATCGTGTAATGGAATTCGGTTAATTACGTAAATCCGGCTAAATAAATTTAAAAGCATGAGGATAAATTCTTTCTGTGATAACCCTAGTTTAAGCCCAGCAGAATTTTAATCATGGAGTGTGTTAAATCGTTTAACTCTGAAAATACCGACATGGGCCCATTTTTCCTTGGTGGTAGTGGTTTGGTTGTTTTTCCTTCACGGGCCGTTTGCTGGGTGAGATGGGTGGGGTTGGGATCTCCTGTTATTATACTCTCGGTGGTTGTGAAATTGGGGATGGGATCCCATGTGTTATGCTTTCAATGGTTGTTAATTTTAATACCGGGTGGTTACCTTGTTATATCACGAATTTGGGTTGGATCCTCTATTGTTGAGAAACCTTTTGGCTCTTGGGTATTGTACATGGGGTTATATATTGGGGTTTCCCTTTGTTGTTGTGGATTTATGAGAGAACTGGGTGTGTAAGTTGCAGTTAATTATTGACTGTTTGCTTTCCTAGACTTGTTCCTATGCTTACTGGTTGCCCAAGTAGGTGTAGAAATTAATTTAATAGCACTACTGAACATGAAAACAAAGATGGGACAAATGGGTTTTCATTCGGTATGAGTTGTGACTCGAACATGAGCGTTTTTGGCATTCCTTAGGCTGGCTAAAAAACCTAAACATGGGGGTGTGCTTGTTACCTATATATATACTTGTAGTTTTGTGTTTCTTATTCGTGCCCCACCCATGTTGAGCACTTAGTGCCGAACACCCTCATTTCATGGGGTAGGGTGTTTTTCCCAACACTATTATGAGTGGGGGGTTATTAGCTCCTTTTCGACTCTATTTCCCATATAGCCCATGTATCTTTGGGCAGGCTGTGATAGCGTGAGGTTCATTATTATCCCAATAACCTTCGGGCGGGGTTGTGTGGTCGTTATGGCCCAGGTGTGTGCGGGACGGTAGTTTCCCAAGTATCTTCGAGATGATGCCCAGGTGTCTTCGGGCATGGCAGTGGATCTTCTAGCACAGGTGACTTCGGGCATGGTGGTGGTTGTTTTAGCCTAGGTGTTTGCAGGCCTGGTTACGTGTGACAGTTGTAGCCCAGGTGTGTGCCGGCGGGGTGTGGAAGAGGGACTGTGGTGAGAATGGATGGATTGGTTCGATGCATAGCATGTCTTCAAAAACCAGTGGGAAAGTGGTGTGGGGTACCCAAACATCAATGTGCTCTTATTATATATATTACATGACTTGCGTTATTTGGTGAGTGTGCCTTGGTGAGTCTTGTGTTGATAGTTTACCTTGTTAGGTTTTTGGTTTACTCTTTTTATCACGGAACTTTAGCATGTTCCCCCAATTGTGCACGAGAGTCGTTGTTTTTCCCTACTGAGTGTACTTGTATGCACACCCTACGTATAAAAAACTGCTTTTAGGTTTCCAGGAGGACTTCGGGGATCGCGCAGGACCATACTATCTTGGACCTTTGGGAATGTTTCAGTTTTTGTTTTTCCTTCTTTGGTACTTTACCCTTTTCGTATCTTTGTACTTTATGGTCATTACTTTTGTAACAAGCATTGGGAATGGTTCTTGGCTTTACTTTTTACCTTTCGCTCTTGGTGTTGTTGGGATTGACCATTATATCTCCTGATCCTATTAAAAGAAAAATGGTAATTCCTTCCATTTATTGTGTGATTATATACCCTTGGTGGTAGTCTCCACTCCTGGTCCTATTGAAGGCGGGTTTCAGGGATCATTATCTCTCCTTCAACATGAAGAAGGAAGGGCCAGGCAATCTACTGACCCTTCCTTCCTTTTGTTGAAGGCGGATCATGAAAGAATGGTATCAAAGGTATGGTTGAGAGATAGGATGGAGCCTGGAGTTAGGCAAAGTGGGGATTGCATGGGATGGTAGGGAAACAGTTTTGGGTGACCTTGGTGAGTGAATTAGGCCAGGGAAGACCAAGTAGGAAACGGGATTTTAGGGCCCCCCTTTGATCTGATGCGAGGACTTTGGGCGTACCGAACGACTGAGTAAGGCCACACTGATGGAATGGTAGAGGGACCCAAGGAAAAGTATATGCATCATAATGACTTGTGTTCTCGTGTTTCTGTGGTGTCTTGGTAATTAAGAATAAATAAAATGTTTAATAAGTTTTAAGAACAATATTCTGCACTACTTGGTCTCAAGCATTCCTTGTTTACCATGTAGCTATGGCACCTGGAAGGTGACCATGTTTGGTGCGGTTGATCAAGGCCCTGGAGACTACCTTGGACGATTGGCAAAGAGCTGATCGAGAGGAGGAGGATGACCAGTGGCAGAAGACACTTCGGGCCTCCCAGCGACAGACCCTCGATAAGTATGAGGGTAGCAGCTCTGATATGAAGATGGAGGGCTAGCTAGAGGAGCTAGTGATATCTTTTGGCTTGATCCGAGTTTCGACTGAGTACTAGGTTCCTCTGGCCGTCAACCAGATGCGAGGAGTGGCATGTCTGTGGTGGACGCTTTACATGGGGGAGTGGAGAGAGGCTGAGGTGGCATGGGCTGATTTTGAGAAGGAGTTCGGGGTGGAATTCCTCTCTTCGATGATGAAGGCAGAAAAGAGATAGGAGTTATTCTCCCTCCATCAGGGGAGTATGTTAGTGAGGGAGCTAGGAATCAAATTCAAGGACCTCTTACGTTTTTCCATGGACCTCTTTCCCAACGGGGAGTCTCGAGAAAGACATTTAGAGGATGCGCTCTGACCCTCCCTCCAGTATGCTGTTACCCCCTTTACCCTGCCGACGTACTTGGAGGTCCAAAAGATGGCCGAAGTGGTGGAGATGATGCACACTCTAGGAGGTGTGTCACGAGAGGGGATACAGCTGGAATCATTGAAAGGGAAGGTCGTCAGCACCAAGCCTCTTGCATCAGGACCCTCCAGGTTCCGACTAGCAGGGATCAGGATGCAGTAGTTCCAGTTCCAGTCCCCTAGTCCTTTCCCTTTTACTTCAAGCCCGGGACCATGGTGCTTCGTCTGTGGGGTCCATGGACATCTCTGGAGTCAATTCCCGGACCGGGTACAGTACGGTGGTGGCGAACAACCCCAGCACCCGCCCCAGCTGCACCTTCCAGCCAGGCCTTTCTAGCAGTTGTAGCAGGGACATCGAGCTCCAGCCCCTCCAAGGGCAGACATAGGATGAGGAGGTCGACCTCAGGGCACTCCTTAGGGACCTCGACCGGGGCATCGTCTGGGAGGTGGACAACAGACGAGGGGTATAGGAGTTGGGCGTGGACAGTTACACGCCATAGAGGTAGCAGTTCTAGCAGGACCAGAGGTTGTTCGAGGTATGATAATTTTTTAGCACCCTTGCTTATCTTTTGTTCGATACCGGAGCTTCACACTCCTTTGTCTCACATAGTCTAGCCCGTGATTTGGGTCTAGATGCCAAGAGACTTCCAGTGACCTTGGTGCTGAGCACAACAGTTGGAGGTCAGACCGACTTGTTATATGTTTGTCGAGGATGCAGACTGATGATAGGACTACATCAGTCGGTGAGGGATTTCCTTCTGCTATAGATACAGCCATACGATGTCATCCTAGGCATCGACTGGCTGTTCTATGTGTGTGTTGTCATCGACTGTTTTCGGGGAATGGTTGTGTTCTCAGACTTGGGTGGCCAGTGAATTACTTTCACCGGTGAAAGGATCAATCAGAATGGCAGCAGGCGAGAGGAACCCCTCCTCTCCTTGTTAGCTGAGCTGACAGTGGAGTCAGTAGATGCTGAGATGGTGGAGGTGCCAGAGATTGTCCGTGAGTTTATGTACGTCTTTCATGAGGAGGTGATGACTCTACCCCCTTGACAGGATATCTAGTTTGGAATAGACTTGTTTCCTAGTGCCTGTCCGATCTCAATGGCTCCTTACCGGATGGCACCATTAGAGCTACGAGAGTTGCGAATTCAGATTGACGATCTAATGAAGAGAGGTTATGTTCGACCGAGTGCATCACTATGGGGTGCTCCAGTCTTGTTCGCAAAGAAGGTAGATGGTGGTCTCAGGTTTTCCATAGACTATAGGAGACTGAATTAGGTAACAATTAAGAATCGCTACCCTTTTCCGAGGATAGAAGATCTTTTTGACCATCTGATAGGTGTAGGGCAGTTCTTGAAGATCGACCTACAGTCTGGGTATCAGTAGTTGAGAGTGAAGGAGGGTGACATCCTAAAGATGGCCTTCAGGTGAAGATATGGACACTTCGAGTTTGTAGTCATGCCTTTCGGTGTTACGAACGCCCCGGATGTGTTCATGGGGCTTATAAACTCCATATTCCGAGAGTACCTAGATTGGTTTGTAGTCGTGTTCATCGACGATATCCTCATCTATTCAAGATCAAAGGAGGATTACGCGGAGCACCTGAGGACAGTTTTGGAGGTCCTCCGACAGCACCAGCTCTATAGTAAGTTGTCAAAATGAAAATTCTAGACAAGAGAAGTGCATTTCCTCAGGAACGTGGTGTCCGAGAAGGGGGTAGCGGTGGACCCATCAGAGGTTGAGGCTGTTGTTTCTTGGGAAGCACCCGAGAATGTGGCAGAGGTCCGTAGTTTCCTCAGGCTGGCGGGATACTATCGGAGGTTCGTACACAACTTCTCCTGAGTTGAATCCCCTTTGACAGCCCTAACCAAGAAAGACCAAGTTTCTGTGGGGAGTGAGTAGTGAGAGTCACCCTTCAGCTATCTGAAGGGGATGTTGGTTAGTGCCCTAGTGCTGAGGTTACCAGAAGAAGGGGCAGCGTATGAGTTGTTATGTGATACTTTAGGGAAAGGCCTTGGATGTGTGTTGATGAAGCAGCAATGATGTGAGACGCACGGGGTGGCCCGATCTTCACGGCGTAGGGAGGTGGATGAAAGATGCGGTTCGAGGCTAAGTTGCAGATGATGGGTACGGATAGTGGATGCATGTATTCAATCAACACTATATGGAGCGCGACCTACTACTTAGACAACACACTCAAAGGAGGGATGTGATGGCCAATCAACACAACAACGCACTTGGGTTGAGGCACAGAATTGGGGGCTTTGTGATCTTGGATCACCAATCTAACTTGTAGATTGACAAGGCAAGAATGCACAAGATCTAGGAGAAAATCTGGGACAATTCTCACACAACGGAGAGAAACGAAGCGTAAGCTCTCAATTAAATCTTGAATTCCAATACAATTCCATGGGGTGGCTATTTATAGCCAAGGGGGTGATACAATGGTCAAGGGTCTAATAACCTAAAGTCCTAAAGTCTAAACCTACCTTGTCCCCTTAAAAGTCAAAATGATAAAAGCCAACAATGACATTGGGAAATGTAGCACACAACTTTCCAACATAGCCCACCAGATTTTACTTTGGTGTCCAATGATGCCATTTCTAGAATCCTCCATGTGGGAAAGGCATCCAAATTCGTGCAACCATGTGGTCTAACTTTTAAACATTAATTTTGGGCTTGAATAAGTTATATTATAGGCCCATTTTCTTCATCCATGCAAGGAAACATCATTGGGCCTTTAGTGAAGCAATATGTGTGCCCATTGTAGCATTGAGCCTCTTTATTCTCCCTTGCGTCATTGGGCCTTGCAAATCCAACTCTTCCTCCTGCGAAACCGACTTGGTGCCTTCGACATGGTTCTCATCATCCTCCCCCTCTTGAAAATAAGTCATCCTCGACTCATCATCCTCTTCACCCAAAAAAGGAGAAAGATCTGAAACATTGAAGGTGTCACTTACACCATAATCACCTAGCAAATTTATATTGTAAGAATTTTTTTTAATCTTCTCGAGCACTCAGAATGGTCCGTCTCCTCCTGGCATGAGTTTTGATTTCCTCTTGTCAGGAAATATCTCCATTCGCATATGAATCCAAACCAAGTCTCTAGGCTCGAACAACACTTGTTTGCAACCCTTGTTTGCATGATCAACATATTTTTGGTTCATCCGCTTGATATTTTTCCTTGCCTTCTCATGGAGTTGTTTGATGAATTCTGCACACCCTTTTGCATCGATATTAGTTTCTTCCTGTAAAGGAAAAGAAACTAGATCAATAGGGGCAAGAGGGTTAAAACCGTAGACAATTACGAATGGAGAATATTGAGTAGTTGATTGTTTGGACCTGTTATATGCGAATTCCACATGTGGCAGACACTCCTCCCAATTCTTGATATTCTTCATGAAAATTGTTCGCAGAAGGAATGATAATGTTTGATTCACCACCTATGTTTTCCCATTGGTTTTCGAATGACAAGTAGTGGAAAATAATATCTTTTTACCCAGTTTTCTTCACAAGGTCTTCCAAATGTAACTAACAAATTTTGTGTCTCGATCCGACACAATTGACCTTGGCATTCCATGGAGTTTGACTACTTCCTGAATGAAAACTTTTGCAATGTTAGTGGCATCATCTGTTTTGTGACAAGGAATAAAATGTGCCGTTTTTTAAAACCGATCCACCACAAAAAAAAATGGAATCTCTCCCCCTCTTGGTCCATGGTAACCCCACAATAAAGTCCACTGATATGTCCTCCCAAGGGGTGTTGGGGATTGGGAGAGGAAGATATAGTCCATGTGGGTTCAGTTTCGATTTGGCTTTATGGAAAACAGTGCACTTTCCCACAAATTTCTCAACATCTCTAGATATCCTAGGCCAATATAAATGCTCACAAAGAACACTTAGAGTTTTTGAGACACCAAAATTCCCCATTAACCCACCAGAATGTGACTCCTTTAGTAAAATTAAATGGATAGAGCAATTAGGAATGCAAATCCTATCAATCCGAAATAAGAATCCATCATGTAAATAGAACTTTTCCCAACTAACTCCAGGTTTACAATGTTCATAAGGTTCTCTAAAATCACTATCTGTGGCATATAAATCCTTAATGTATTCAAAACCAATAAGTTTTGAATCCAATAAGGATAAAAGAGAATATCTATGTGAAAGTGCATTGGCCCCAGTATTTTCTTTACCCTTTTTATGTTTGATGACATATGGAAATGATTCAATGAATTCCAGCAATCTAGCATGTCTCCTATTTAGTTTATGTTGGCTCATAAGGTATTTAAGAGCCTCATGATAAGAATGGATCACAAATTCTTTAGGCCAAAGATAGTGTTTCAATGTTTCTAGTACTCTAAACAATGCATACAACTCTTTATCATATGTAGCATAGTTTAGAGTTGGGCCATTTAACTTCTCACTAAAATAAGAAATAGGCTTACATTCTTGCATGAGTACTCCTCTTATGCCAATTCCACTTGAATCAAATTCAATTTCAAAGGTCTTACCGAAGTTCGGAAGTGCTTGTAAAGGGGCATGGGTGGGTCTCTCCTTAAGTTCATTGAAGGCCTTCTCTTTAGTTACCCCCAATTGAATGGAACTTTCTTCTTTGTCAACTCGTTCAATGGTGCTGCTTATGTGCTGAAGTCCTTCACAAACCTCCTGTAAAAACTAGAAAGCCCATGAAAACTTCTTACCTATCCAATAGAGGTTGGAGTTGGCCATTCTTGTATTGCTTTCGTCTTTTCAGTGTCAACTTCAACTCCATTGTCGCTCACAACAAATCCAAGGAAAACAATATTATCGAGGAAAAATTCACACTTATTGATGTTTCCAAACAATTTTTCTTTTCTTAACACCTCTTGGACTTTTCTTATGTGATCTACATGTTCATGAAAATTCCTACTATATACCAGAATATCAATAAAGTAAACTACCACAAATTTTCCAATATATGCACCTAATACATGATTCATTAACCTCATAAATGTGCTAGGTGCATTGGTGAGACCAAAGGGCATGACTAACCATTCATAAAGTCCATGTTTTGTCTTAAATGCAGTTTTCCACTCATCTCCTTCTTTCATCCTAATTTGATGGTAGCCACTTCTTAAATCAATTTTTGAGAAAATAGTTGAACCATTTAATTCATCTAGCATATCATATAACCTAGGGATAGGATGGCGATACCTGACTCTGATGTTATTGATGGCTCTACAGTTAATGCACATTCTCCATGTTTTATCCTTCTTTGGTACTAGAAGCACCAGTACCGTACAAGGACTAAGGCTCACTCTCACATACCCCACATTCAATAACTCTTGAACTTTCCTTTGAATTTCTTTGGTCTCCTCTGGGTTGGTGTGATTTGCTGGGCGGTTCGGTAGTAATGATCCAGGTATAAGGTCAATTTGATGCTCAATATCTCTAATGGGTGGCAAACCAGGTGGCACCACTTCGGGAAAAACATCTTCAAATTCCTACAACAAAGACTCGACAACATGTGGAAAAGAAGATGTTAAGTCGTTAGTGTTCAACATCACCTCTTTGTACATACGTACTAAGAGATTTTGTCGAGAAATCAAAGCTTCCATAAGCACACTCTTTTTTACCAACATCACACTTTTCTCTCCTCTCAAATCTTTTTCCCCTCTTGACTTTTCTTTGCTCTCAATTTCTTTTATTCTCTCATTTTCTTTTTTTCCCTCATTCTCTCCTTTTTCATTTTCTCTATTTTTTTCCTCATAACTGATTTTTTTTCTTTTTTCTCAAAATGTGATCTTCCAGAATTTTCTTGGGGGACATGGGGTTGAGGGTTATAGGTTCCCCTCGGAGTACAAAAGAGTGACGGTTCAAGAAACCATCATGAGTAACACGCCGATCATACTACCATGGTCGACCCAATAGAAAGTGGCATGCATTCATAGGAACAATGTCGCACAATACCTCATCCTTGTATTTACCATTAGAGAACAATACCTTCACTTTCTTGGTGACCTTCAGCTCTCCACAATCATTCAACCACTGAAACCGATATGGTTGTTGATGCTTCAAATTAGGAAGTCCCAACTTCTCTACTAAATCGGTTCTCGCAACATTACTATAGCTTCCTCCATCAATAATAACACTACATACCTTGCCATGGATCATGCAGCGTTAATGGAAAAGGTCCTCCCACTGCTCATTCTCTCCCCCAATCATTTGTGAGCTTAGAACTCCCCTAGTGACAAGAATATCACCATCTTCTGCAAGCTCTCCACTATCAATTTCTGGAGATTCTTCCTCCTCCTCTTCTGAGCTCTCTCTATCGGTCTCCCATTCTCTATACTTGTTGAAGTTCATGGTGCGCTGGTTTGGGAACTCACTAGAAATGTGACCCCTTCCTTGAAATTTGAAACACTGAATATCCTGATTCCTAGTTTTGTTAGCCTCAAAAGTAGGTTTCTTAGGTGGAAGAATTACCTTGTCACTTTTGAGATCAACCACATCTTTTTCCTTTGACAGTTCTCCAATATCCTTCCTTGGATTTCTCCATGGTGTGAAAGGGGTAGCGGTTTTCCACATGTTGCTCCTTCTTTTGATTTGTTGCTCGATCTTGGTGGCTTGGTGGATCATATCTTGTATCTCTACATGGTGGTACATCTCCCCTTGATCCGCAATCTCCCGTTTGATCCCATGTAAAAACAGTGCCATGGTTGCCTCCAGATCTTCCCCAATATATTCCTGAATCATGGAAATTTGCATCTCCTTGTAGTAGTCTTCTACACTCTTACTCCCTTGGATAAGGCATTGAAGTTTGTTGTGGATATCTCAATGGTAATGTGTGGGAACAAACCGCTTCTGCATGGTGAACTTCATGTCTTCCCATGTATTGATTGGACGTCCACCATATCTAGCCGTATCCTTTTGAACTTGCTGCCACCAAATTAAAGTATAATCAGAAAATTCAAGGGAGGAAAGTTTGACATTTTTCTCCTCGGAATATGCATGGAATGAAAATACATGCTCGATACACATCTCCCACTCCAAGTATGTATCCTGATCACTTTTCCCTTGAATAGAAGGCACCTTCACCTTGATCCCGCCAAGTAGGTCATCATCATGTTGTCTCCTTTTTCCTCCTCTAGGTTGTAGTTACAATCTCCTACTTTGTGGGACATCATAAAGATCATCTTCAAAGTTCACCATCTCCTCCTCCATGATGCAGGGACGACGTGGTGCCGGAGCACATTGTGGGTTATAATGGAACATCCTTGTGCTTGGTTTATTCTCCAATTCATCAATCCTCTCATGTAACACCTCCAACTTCTGATCAAGAAGCTTCTCGAAGTGGCTCACCAAAGCATTCATTTGGAACTGCGTAGCTTCGGGTTCAGGAGATCTACTTCGACTTCCTTCATCGCTAACATGAGCAATTTTCTTCCTACGATCTTCTGCCATGATATGTTATGCAAGAAAAAACACACACTGGGGGGAAAACACACACAATGATACACACTCACTCACACACGCGAGATATACACACACACGCACAAGATATACTCACTCACACACACAAGGATACACACTCATGCACACAAGATATGCACACTATCACACACAAGATGTACACACACACACACAACAATATGCACACACTCACACACACTAGATATTTATTTTTTCTTATTTCTCTCCACTATCAAAACTCAATTTAAAACCCAATCTCTTATGAAATATAATACCTTGTTTAGGGTGATCACATGCCACCAGTTCCTCCCCAATCAAGATTGTGTCGGGAGATGGTTTAACACAACCCGCTTGAGTGGTAAGGGGTTTAAAAATGGTAAACGGTCAAAAAGAGGGTGGAAAGAAGGGGTAGAAAGGTGGATTGTGGGTATTTCCCAATTGTGCATGATAAGATAAATTAATAACAATATGAGCCAAATACAAAATGGGGATGAAGTAAAATGATGGGAAAAGTTATATATGGAAATGGAAAGTGCTAATAAGGTAAAGCACAAAGGATTAATTGTATCCGATTTTTTTTTGCTCTATTTTTTGTTCATTCTCCCCAAAAAGTGTTGTGCTTGGAGTTTTAAAGTACAAGATGAATGAACGAAGAGTAAGAGAATTTATTTTCTTTTTTTTTCAAAGTCTCTCAAATAAAGGATGTGATTAATTTTGAACATCACAAAATGATGAGTTGAGAGATTTTTTTTGCCGAATACAAATCACATATAGAGAATTAAATTCTGAAAGAAGATGAATAAAAATTTGGCTCAATTTATAATAATCCAATCTTGCACAAACTAGGACAATTCGGGAGGCTTTCAAGAAAATGGATTTTTTGTTGAATGGGTGAATAATATGGAAATATAAGTATGTTAATGGATATAATTAAAGTAAATGAAGGGATAGACGCCTACCGTGTCAATCGGAGCTCTGATACCAACTGATGTGAGACACAAGGGGTGGCCCGATCTTCACGGTGTAGGGCGGTGGATGAAAGATGTGGTTCGGGGCTAAGTGGTGGATGATGGGTACAGATAGTGGATGCAAGTAGTCAATCAACAATATATAGAGCGTGACCTACTACTTAGACAACACACTCAAAGGAGGGATGTGATGGCCAATCCACACAACAACGCACTTGGGTTGAGGCATGGAATTGGGGGCTTTGTGATCTTGGATCACCAATCTAACTTGTAGATTGAAAAGGCAAGAATGCCCAAGAGCTATGAGAAAATCCGGGATAATTCTCACACAATGGAGAGAAACGAAGCGTAAGCTCTCAATTAAATCATGAATTCCAATACAATGTCATGGGGTGGCTATTTATAGCCAAGGGGGTGATACCATGGTCAAGGGTCTAACACCCTAAAGTCATAAAGTCTAAACCTACCTTGTCCCCTTGAAAGTGAAAAAGATAAAAGTCAACAAAGACTTTTGGAAAAGTAGCACACAACTTTCCAACATAGCCCACAAGATTTGACTTTGGTGTCCAAAGATGCCATTTCTAGAATCCTCCATGTGGGCAAAGCCTCCAAATTCGTCCAACCATGTGGGCAAAGCTTTAAATATCAATTTTGGTCTTCAATAAGTGATATTATAGGCCCATTTTCTCCATCCATTCAAGGAAAGATCCAATGGGCCTTTAATGAAGCAATATGTACGCACATTGTTGTACTGGGCCTCTTTAATCTCCCTCGCGTCATTGGGCCTTGCAAATCCAACTCCTCCTCCCACACAATCGACTTGGTGCCTTCGACATGGTTCTCATCAAGTAAGGACTGATCTCTTATGGGTCTAGGAAGATACGCCCACATGAGTGTAACTATTCCACCCATGCCCGGTAGCTTGTAGCGGTCATTTATGCGCTAATGTTATGGCGGCATAACCTCATCGGGGAATGTTGTGTGGTCTTCACAGATCTAAAAATTTGAGGTATATCTTCTCACAGTGGTACCTAAACTTGCGGCAGTGGAGGTGGATGGTGTTCCTCCAGGATTACGACTTCGAGAACTCCTACACTTCAGGGAAGGGGAATGTAGTGGCCAATGCCTTTAGTAGGAGGACGTAGAAGGATGCGGTACGAGAGCCAGCAGATGCTTGGAAGGTGATAGAGGAGTCAGTTGCCTTGCACTTGGATGTGAGGATTGATAGCGGTAGAGGTTTCCTGTATCAGATGGCAGTACAGTCATCTCTGCTTTAGAAAGTGGAGGAATCATAGTAGGGAGACCCAGAATGTGAAGTGATGTGTGATCGAGTTGACTAGAGGAATGCTCTGGAAGGGTGGATGGAGGATGGTCATAATCGGATACTTTTCTAGGGAAGGTTGTTTGTTCCAGAGGCGATGCGCGACAAGGTTCTCAGTGAGTTCCACAACTCACCTCTGGGGGTACACCCAGAAGTTTCCATGATGTACCAAAGACTGAAGAGACAGTTTTGGTGGCCTGGAGTGAAGCGAGCAGTGGCAGAGTTTGTGGACAAGTGCTTAGTGTGTCATCAAGTGAAGGCAGAAGACCGAGTTCCAGGCGGCCTGCTGCACTCACTAGATGTCCCCGAGTGGAAGTGGGATGACATATCGATGGACTTCGTCACAGGACTACACAAGGTCCAAGGGGGACACGACACAATTTGGGTGGTAATGGACCGGTTGATGAAATCGACTCACTTTCTGGCGATCTAGGAGTCGAGTGCAGTGGATGCTTTTCCACGAAAGAACATGGATGAGGTGGTGCGGATGCATGGAGTTCCGAGGTCTATAGTCTCGGATAGGGATGCACATTTTACCTCATGAGTCTAGAGGGGTTTTCAGCATGCTTTTGGCACCCAGATATGCCTTCGCAATGATTTGCACCCCCAGACAGATGGGAAGACAGAGCGCACCATCCAGACGTTGGAGGATATGCTACGGGCATGTGTTCTGGACTCCGGAGGATCATGGGTGTGACACTTTCCTTTGGTAGAGTTCGCCTAAAATAATATCTATCACTATTACATTGGTATGGCCTCATTTGAAACCTTGTACAAGAGACCATGTCACTCACCGGTGTGTTGGACCGAAGTCGGGGAGGTGGGCATCCTTGGCCCGGAGGTGGTGCAGAGCATGACAGAGAAGGTTTAGCTTATACGGGAAATAATTAAGGCGGACCAGGACTGACAGATGTCATATGCTAATACCAGGAGGTGGACCTTGGAGTTTGAGGTTGGAGACCACGTGTTCTTGAAGGTCTCCCTCGGCATGGACAACAAAGGTTTGGCAAGGAGAGTAAGTTTTCTCCCAGGTTCATCGGACTCTTCGAGGTGTTGCGGTGGGTGGGTGAAGTGGCTTATCAGCTAGAATTACCACCACCGATACTAAAGATACAAGATGTATTCCATGTGTACCATCTCCGTCGCTACCTGCACGATGATTCACACGTCCTCGGCTGAGGACAGCTGGACATCAAGGATAACGAGACTTTTGTGGAGAGACCAGTGATGATCGAGGATCGCAAAGAGAAGGTGTGTTGTGGGTGAACCATTCCCTTAGTTTTTGTTTTATGGAGACATGTTGGGCTTGAGGAGAGTACGTGGGAGAGGGAAGCAGAGATGTGTGTAAAGTATCCAGAGTTGTTTTGAGTTTTGTATTGTTCAGTTTATACCTGTTGTGGTAGAACGTTTTACCTTGTTGGCTATGAAATAATGGTTTTCATTCATCTGAATGTGTGTGAAAAGTCCTGGCTATGGGAGGGGAGGACTCGACCCCAAATCAAGATTCATTATGGTGGATGTGATTAAACCCGTTCAGGTGAGTCAGTGCCGCCCAAAGCGGATAATATATTGACGTAGGGTAATGAGACTCCCCAACTCACATGGATGGGTTGTTGGCATGGTATTTTTCTTAATTCTTAACAGGAAGGTCTTCTTAGTTAACAATGGGGTTCACTCATAAGAGGTATTTTTCGAGGTGGTTGTTCGGACTCTCTCTTCCATTCTCAGTTTCATTGATTCTCGAGGACGAGAATCATTTAAGAGGTATCTAATGTAATGTCCCGGGTTTTTTTGGGACCCATTACTTTGTGAAAATCTCAAGTTCGGTTTTCTGGTATGGGAATCTTGGGTAAGTTTGGTGTAAATGTAGGCCTACCGGTAGCCTTAGCCAACTGGTATCAGGCCTACCGGTAGCTCGGTCTACCAGTAGCCATAGCCTACTGGTTCCTCGGTCTACCGATAACTCTATCTACCAGTAGCTGCAGCTACCGGTAGCTCTGTTTACCGATAGCTCGATCTACGAGTAGCTACAGCCAAGTAGTAGCTTGGTCTACTGTTAGCTACAACCTACTGGTAGCTTGGTCTACCAGTAGTTTCAGCCTACCGGTAGCTCAGCTACCAGTCACTGTTATCCACTGATTGCTCTCAGCTACCGGTGGCTCCAGCCTACCCTCGCGGGTCTTTCCATTAGCGCCACTTTTTCCGCAAATTACAGCTTGTTTTAAATCCCGGCAACTCCCATAAATGTTTTAAATTAAATATTTAATGATTTAACCTGGTGTGTTTTCCAGTTTAAAGCGCCCGACCCTTTAATAACGTGTGGGGCCGCATGGTCAACCCACGACCCCTGCTCCTTACGCAGTTCCACGTTGGTATCTCAACTATTCCTGGCCTTAATAAACAAAATGGGTTCTCCTAGGATTCTTTACTTGATCACCCTGTGCTAGGAGTACCCTTCAACAAGCAGCTTTTTGTTTGGACGAGCCGCATCACTATCCGTGAAGTTCTGTGCTCAGCCTTAGCATTGATCGTTGATCAACAAGTAGGGAATTTCTCCTTCATCACTCTCTTTTGTGTATTATGCGGGTTGGGCATGCTTTTGATTCTGTGGAATTGGATGAATCAAACCTAAATAAAGATAATGAATGGATTCTATAAAAAATGAAGGGGGCTGTGTTTGATGATCGATGATGCTGGTTTGTTTTATGATCTTGTTTTATAAATTTTGCGGGTTTATGCTACTGAAAATCAAGGTCGTTGGTGGTCGTTCTCTGTGCACTAATGAACCCTTAATGTCAAATTGTTTTGTATTATGGTTGTGAACCCTCTCCGTGTAAAGGAATTCGGTTAATTATGTAAATCCAGATAAATAAATTTAAAAGCACCAGGATCAATCCTTTCTGTGATAACCCTGGTTTAAGCTCAGCGGAATTGAAATCCTGGAGTGTGTTAAATCATTTAAATCTGAAAATACTGGCATGGGCCCGTTTTTAATTGGTGGTAATGGTTTAGTTGTTTTTCTATCATGGGTCGTTTGCTAGGAGAGATGGGTGGGGCTCGGTGGTTGTGAAATTGTGGATGGGATCCCCTGTGTTATGCTTTCAGTGGTTGTGAATTTTAAGACCGGGTGGTTACCTTGTTATATCACGAATTGGGGTGGGATCCTCTATTGTTGAGAATCCTTTTGGCTCCTGGGTATTGCACATGGGGATATATCTTGGGGTTTCCCTTGGTTGTTGTGGATTTATGAGAGAACTGGGTGTGGATGTTGTAGTTAATGCTTGACTGTTTGCTTTCCTGGAATAGTGCCTATGCTTACTGGTTGCCCAAGTAGGTGCAGAACTTAATTAAACGTCACTACTGAACATGAAAAAAAAAGATGGGACAAATGGGTTTTCGTTTGGTATGATTTTTTACTCGGACTTGAGCATTGTTTGCGTTCCGTAGGATGGCCGAAACACATAAACTTCGGGGAGTGCGTGTTACCTATATATATACTTGTACTTTTGTGTTTCTTATTCGCACCCCACTCAAGTTGAGCACTTAGTGCAGAACACCCCCATTTCATGGGGGAGGCTGTTTTTCCCAACACTATTATGATTGTCTGGTTATTAGCTCCTTTTTTGATCCCTTTCACGGATTGGACAAGTATCTTTGGGAAGGATGTGATGGCCTGAGGTCCATTATTAGCCCAAGAACCTTCGGGAAGGGTTGTGTGGTGGTTATATCCCAGGTGTGTACGGGCAGGTAGTTTCCCATGTATCTTTGGGATGAGGCCCAGGGGTCTTCGGGCATGGTAGTGGATCTTCTTGCCCATGTGTCTTCAGGCGTGGTGGTGGTTGTTATGGCCTCGGTGTTTGTAGGCGTGGTTATGTGTGACAGTTGTGGCCCAGGTGTGTGCGGGTGGGGTGTGGCAGTGGGACTGCGGTGAGAATGGTGGGATTGGTTCGATGCGTAAGATGTCTTCACTAACCAGTGGGAATGTGGCGCGGGGTACCCAAACATCGACGTGCTCTTATTATATATATTACTTGACTTGCGTTATTTGGGGAGTGTGCTTTGCTGAGGCTTGGGTGGATAGTTTACCTTGTTAGGTGTTTGGTTTACTCTTTTTCTCACTGGACTTTAGCACGTTCCCCCACTTGTGCATGAGAGACTTTGGTTTTCCCTAGTGAGTGTACTTGTATGCTCACCCTACGTATATAAAACTGCATTCAGGTTTCTAGGAGGACTTCGGGGATCGCACAGAACCATACTAGCTCGGACTTTTGGGACAGTTGCAGTTGTTGTTTTTCATTCTTTGGTGCTTTACCCTTGTAGTCACTTTGTCCTTTGTGATCTTTTCTTTTGTAACATGCATTGTGAATGGTTCTTGGATTTACTTTTTACTTTTCTCTCTTGGTGTTTTTGGGATTGACCATTCTATCTCCTGATCCTATTAAAATAAAAAGGGTAAATCCTTCTATTTAGTGTGTGATTCTATACCCTTGGTGCTAGTCACCACTCTGGGACCTGTTGAAGGTGGGTTTTGGGGGTCATTATCTCTCCTTCAACTTGAAGATGGAAGGGCCTCACAATCTGCTGACCCTTCTCTTTTTTTGGTGAAGGCGGGTTGTGACATCCCATGTCTTTCCCATGTGGAAAATTCTTACATGACATCTATTATTCATATATGTGGTGTGTGTAAGGGTACACACAGTGTGTAGAGACACATTGAATCTTGTTAGTGTAGCCTATATGTGTTTGTGTGGGAGTAAATGGCGTGCCTCATTATGTCTTTCAATGACTATGTCTGGGTTGGGAAAGAGCCTGACGAACACACGGGGAATGTCATTGGCCAGAAGGGATAAAATGGAATTCCACTAATATGACTCTTCCAAATGTCTCAGAATTCCAAAATAATCACACTATTGTGATCTTTGTGGGAAAACACTCAAAATAGAGTATTCACATGCCCCAAATAGACATCGGGTGAAACACTCACATTTCAGCATATAACGGATGAATGAAAATTCATCAGGCCCACATATCAGTCCCAAAATAAAAAATGGAAACCAGACTATTGTGATTCTCATGAAAAAATGCACGAGATGAACTATTCATTTATCCAAACAAAAAATATGAGGAAAAAACTGTGTTTTCTGCATTATGCTCGAATGGTGTCTTGTGGGCCTGATCCATTAGTTCGAATTAAATATCAATCATTGGTATTGAATTTTATATCACAATAACCCAATTGTGTAGCCACTGAATGACCTCCAAACCTATGGAACACAAAGGAATAATGTCATAAATAAGGATTAAGTATAATTAAAATGTTAAAAATAATAATAATATTATTAAGTTTATTATAACGTGAGGAGAGGAATCTCTTTCTAAAAACAATTCCTTTTGAGCCACATTATTTACACTCACACCCAACACATTCATCTTATTTCACATTCGATTTGTTTTACTTTATTAACAAAAATTATTATCATAATAATAATTAATACCGTCATGTTTTCCACTCTACTTACCCACATCCTTATATGAATACATTACGAATCTCACCCCATGTTTCAACATTGATATTATTTCATTTCTGATATTATCAATATTAATATTATTGATAATTGATAGCCATATTATGAAGTCTGGGATGCATTCACACACAAGGAGTGCCCCTTATCTCATGTAGATGTCCATCACCACACAACATTCCGTATTCATTTATTATAATCAATATATTATTATTATCCTTTAAAAATGCATCTCCCTAAGAAACCATGTGGAATCTTCCTAGATTCACGCTGAACCACACGTGTGATCGCACACTATAGTAAACCTAAAACTCACTTTGATCCACTATTAACTGATCCATTATTGATATCCCACCACTATTATCAAACCTATGTCACCACTCTGAATCCCAATCTTGATCTGGTGACTGTAATCCTTTGTGAAACAAAAAATAATGCACAAGGATCAGCACTCTTGACTATTGTGGAATCACTCATCAACCGATTTCCAATGATAAATTCATGTAGAATGGGGATAGAAAATCATGAAACACAGAATTGAAGAACGGGCCTTGTCCAATTTTTATGATGACCTTGATCTATTCTCATAAGAAGAAAAATTAAGAGAAAGAATTAAACTAATGAAATTTCAATTCCTACACTGCATGAAGATAAATCAATTACACCAATAAAGGGATCAATCCTCAAAGTAATTTCATTGGTGAATAATTTTCATTCTTCATGGGTAAAAAAAACAGGTATAAATCCACAATTCAAAAGTCATACCTCTATTCGGATCGATCGGTGGTGAAGAATGCATCCGCTAGTGATGGAGATTATCTTCTATGTATGCCGCCTATCCGTTCACCTCGATCCGATAACTGTTCATCATCTAGTCTCAATATTCTAATAAAGAAGGTTTAGAAGATCCTCTCAACGATCATAGGTTCTGTTTCTTACCTTGGTGATTTTCCAAAAGAACATATATAAATAATACATCGATTTGGGTTGTTTAATTTAAAATAAATAAATTTTTTATTTATTTTAACAAATCACACCCGCCGTTAGTTATTGCATCAAAATGTACCGCACTGACCATATTTTGGATGATCCTTGGGAAAAAACTGCATTTCAATCTCATTGTGTGTCTCAAATTTCCAATCTAAGCACCCTTTCATTAGTTAATAATATTTGAAAATATTTAAATTTTTATTTAATTATTTTATTTATGGTAACATCCAAAAATATTCTTTCCCATTTAGCCAATTTCGGCCAATGTTAGGCCTCCACTAAGGTAAATCCACTACTCTAAATACAAAGATGCCCTCATATTTGAAATCCAGAAACTTGTTTAGGATTTATTTCACTTTTTTAAGAAAACTGAATGTGTGTGATGTTAAAACATGAAATTTTTTATAATGTACTGTTTTGGGCACACTAGGGATCTTAATCATATGCCATCTCATCCCCTAGTCTTGTGATTTTTTAAAATGATTTTTAAAAATAAATTCGTTAAATTATGTTATTTAAAATTATTGTTGAAATTGGTTAAATGATGAACATGTACTTATCAATTAAGTATAATCTTTTTTTATTATATTATATAAAAAATAATCTATCAAATCATTTAAAAAAATATTGAAACAAAACATTTACCATATTACCATAATATATAATGAGCTAATAGTCATTTATCTCATAAAAATTTATGGTTTTCTATTTCTTAATATTACATCAATCAGTCACATTCTTGATTTCAATTATCTATATCAGTCTATATAGTTATTTACAATTTTCTTCCATCATTATATCTTCACCTTACACCAATGTTCTAATATTTAGAAACATGATTATGTGATTAATTTCATATTTCCATTTCCATATTTCTTAATTGAAATATTTATTAGAATTTTTTTTGATGTGGTTCTTTCCATAATCAAAATTTCAAATCTGAAACCCTTGATTTTTGAGATCAATATTAAATTTCAATGACGCAATTTATTTAAGCGGATAATTAAACACCATGATATTTTAAAAAATGTATATCATGTTCGATAGCATAGATGATTCAAAACACCAAGATTATAATATAATATAACACCGGATACGTTATTATGTATTTTTTTCAGTAAATTCAATCTCTTTGACTACTTCTAATACACACAACACCATGTTTAAATGAAAATTTATAATTAATTATAATATTATTATTTAAATATATCCATTATAACATAAAAATTAATTTTTAGGTTATGAAATATAAATATTATATTCTGTGATAATTTTATATAATTATCTGAAATTTTTAATTTTCTGAAGAATAGTCGAAATACTAATTTTTATTGAAGACTCTCTATTTTTAAATTATCGAAAAGGTTAAATTACAAGTAATATTTATATTAAAATAATATTGGTTTTATTATATTACAATTTAACTAATTTAGTTCATTTTTGTAAATTTCATATTCATTTATGATATAAAATTTTTCTAACCGTTTAGAAGTTTTTATTTCTGAAAACTGTTTTTTCAACGCGTATGTAGGTTTTATCTAAAATTATATTATACTAGTTAGCTCAAGTATATTTGAAAACATTAATTTTATATTTGTAATTACCATAATTTATATTATATTATACGTTCAAGTCAATTTTTTAACATATTGAATACTTAACATAGTAAAACATTTTCACTGTAGTAAAGTTAAAAATGAGATTACTATGTGGTTGAACTAAAAAGATAAGGTTTAAAATTGATATTTTTTTTATTTCTAGTTGGATGGTAATATTTTTCATTTTATCTATTCTAATGTTCTAAATGGATCCATTATGGTTCCTTATTTTCCATAAAAAGGTGGGTTCAATTATTTATTTTCAAAATATCCAAGTCTGTCCTCTCCCCTACTTATAAAAACCAACCCCATATCATCTTCTTCTAACACATAAAATACCAATTGATTAATCAATTAATATAGTAAAACACAACCATAATTCACTCCCATGAACTTAGAGCCTATGTTTTATAAAAAAATCAACTTAGGAATACTTTTGGCTCAAGCAAAGGGTACTTGTCTGATAAATAGGTAATGTCCTTAATTGAGAATTTTACTTTAATTCTACATCAAAATCCTTAAAACATTATTAAAACATTATAATATAAGAACCAATATTTATTGAATATACAAATATTGTTTTATGTTAATGAAATTACCATCAAATATCTCCTTCAACATCAAACAGAATATGAAACCTATAATCATGTGTACGTTGGACTACCACCTCGTCAATCGATACAACTCTTTTTCTTTCACCACATCTCATTGATAATTTTAATAATGTATTTAATTTTAATATATTATATATATATCATTTAATTATTCTTTTTTAATTATTATATAAAATATAACATCTTACTTTCGATTCAATAGAGAATATGATAATGTCGCTCGTTTTTACAGGGTGTTACTTCCTCCAGAAGCGATATATTTCATTTTTCACTTAAATAGTACATGGAAGTTAATAAAGATTGATTTGGTTTTTATAAATTATATATATGAATTAATAATAATTATTTATATTAAATATATCATATACTATCTTACCTTACCATCAATTGAATAAATTATAATGTAGCTCATGTGTACGGTGGACTACCGCCACAAAAAGTGATGTGAATCATTATTCACTAACACTTTACATTGAAGGTAATAAATGATAAATTTAATGTATAAATGTGATATATATATATATATATTATAATTATTAAAAAAATTAATATACAATCCACTTTATGATTATTTCACCCTTCATGGAAATGATGATGTTGTACGTGCACAAATACGGCCAACCGTCTCTACTAAACAATGTTATTCAATCACTATATTGAAAATTTAAAAATTATTATAAATAAAAATATAATGAAAAAATGATATTTATAAAATTAATTTTATTATATATAATATGGTACTATATCTAGTGTTTATAATATTGAATTTTCATGAAAACACATACATGGGATAACAAGGAAATATACACCTGAAAAAATAGTGACAATGATAGATTATTAACAAATGGGTAATAAGATATCATAAAATGATAATATATGATATTAAAAATGTAATCTTGGTCAAGGAATAATTTAATATCATGTTTAAAACCACTATACAATATTTCATAGAAAACTCAACTAAAGGGAAGCACGACGTAAGGGTTTTCTTAACTCAATTTCCATTCTTTGGGTTATGCATCAACTTTATTGATTATACTATGCCAAGATAGTGTGTGACTTGAATTCTTATATCATTATGTTTTCTTTGAATTTTTATTTATATATATATATATATCTTTTACACATAATCCACCCATCTACTAACTGTCACCTCAATTATATGAATACTGAAAGGGTTTCAACTAAAATTGCCTTCTCTCAAACACATGTAGTTTTATTCACTAAATTTATTTAAAATGTTGTATATACTTCCACTTTACATAATATAACATTAATAATTCCTAATTAATGTTATATTAAGTTAAAGTTTATCTATTTTATTCAAGTGATTTTATGATTGAAAATTTATCTAATCAATGGGGTTTCTATTGAAATATTTTTTTTCAAGTAATAGTAACATGTTCCTCCCATTGATAATTAATATTATAGAGAAAATATTTTTAAGAGAGTCATACTTTATTTCTCTCTTCATTTGAAAATAATTATTCTTTTAAATCCATGTTTTCTAAAAAATTTCCAAAATTCTATTTTGTGATTTTTTGAAGTAATGTATATCCTAAATTGGAATTTTTAATAAAAAATTAAAAGGAATCTTCCTGTCAATTTAAAAAAATATGTACCTTTTCAATTTTCATATAAAATATTAAAGGAAACATTTTTAATATATTTTACCTGAATATAAAATTTCTTCCATTGTGACCACTAAATTTTTTAATCATTCATGTTTATGTTCAAAATTTTGTTTAAAATTTATTTCCATTCATAAATGAGATTTTTTTTAGATTTTAGATATTTTTTCACCTTAAGGAGGATATTTACATCAATAAAAATTCAAAGGGATTTTTCCAAATAATTTTCAATCTAATATAAAATCTGTTTATGTTATTAAAAGTGAAAATGTTATTTTCTCATAGATTTTATTTAATAATTTTTTAGGTATATTCATCATGTAAATCAACCATTGATGTAAAGTGTTTCATTTAAATTATGTATATATGTATACCACAAACATAAAAATGTATTTATTTTATCACCTGATGTGTAAATACATTTATTATGGTCATTTCTCAAATGCTATCAATATAAAATTTTCCATGATTGTGGTATGAAGAAAGATTATATATCCCATTTTATTTCTGTGGAAAATTATTATGTCATGCATTATTATTGATTTTCTTTATATTTCACACATAGATTATTACCAGGTTAGGAAATTTGTGAAAATATAACTCTCCAATGATTCTGGTAATGTTTATTCACATGATACATCATATATGGTATTGGGGAGTAAACCAAACCCATTAGGGGACATTATCCACCATGTGATATTGTCAAGGAAGTTATCCTTGACTCATGTTTTTGTCATGTTTTATGTTGTTTCCAAATTTATGGTTATTATATTATATTATGGTACTATTTTTGTTATGTTATGCTTCCATGTAATTATTCATGATAATTATATTTTATGATATCATGTTATATCTTTGACTCACTTGATATTTTTCCTTATCATGTTTATTCTATTACAAGGTTTTATTACTCACACCTTTCTTTCATATACTCCATAAGATATGCTATATAGAATTATGAGCTTGAATAGAATTAAAATATCACTATTGAAATTAAAAAAAATTATAACACATGTTTTTGTTTCCTTGGATGTATTTTGATCTTAGTCTTCCAAAGATACTAGATAATTTGATCATTGAGTTTTAATTCAAGGATATTTATGTTAAAAATCATGAAAAAAGGCACGAGTTTCTATATATATTGGATATTCCATTCGAAAAAAACACCTCAATATATGTAATATAATTCTATTATCAGATAATATTGGTTATTTATGATTATAGAAAGGTTGGATAAAAAATAGAGAATATCAGTTCAGGAAGATACCACTTCATCAGAAAACATTATTTTTATAACATAGTAAGAACAAAAAGGTTGGTATGATTCCCTAAATATGGCCCCCAGAATGTGGGGATGAATTCAAGAAATTTTTCAAGATAGATATTGACATAACCAAATGGGTTTTGAAGTGTGATTTAATGTGATGAATAGATTCCCTTTTATAAGAGAGGGGATTAACACTCTTAGATTTTCTCAGAATATTAAGTCAATATATATTATTTTTTATTTAAAAATGGATCCAAACAAATTTATAGAAAATATTGAATGGTAATATATATAAATAACACAATAAAATAAAATATATATATGTTTAATTATGTCTTTACCCTTATCGTTTGGTTTTATCCCATTCGTTAACCTTTTTTGAAAATTATCATAATATTAAAACTTTTTACACATTAATGGTTAATAATATCACGATAAAATGAAAAAATAGCCATAAGTGGACAATGGTTGATTTTATTAATTTTAACCCATTTATTTTTTATTAAAATAATATTCTCAATAATTTTATAACATTTAATAAATTATTATATTCATAAAATATCAAGACTATTAATTTTAAAACTATTCTTGTCATGACCCCCTATCTCCAAAGATACAACAATAATATGAGAGAGATATTGACCCCCCATCTCATCTCTAGTGGGACATGGGTTGGAGACTAGCACCATGGGTATACAAATATCACAATATGGGAGGTGTTACCCTTTATAATAAAACCAGATTGGGAGATGGATGTATCACCAAAATCAATCCCATGGCAAATCTAAGATAAAAAACCCATCCCATTATGCATGTGTAAACAAAACTGATACAAATGAAAGTATCCAAGGTAAATACCCAAAAACATTATAATAGAAGAAAAATAAAAAATTACCAAGGGTATGGTTATTAAGGCTCAGCATGGTCCACGTAATTCAGTTGGAAACCTAAAAATAGATTTTATAAACATAGGGTGAGAAAACATGTATAATCATTAGGAAAACCAAATCCACTTATGAACAAGTGGATGGATCATAATAATGAAACCGTGAGAATATAGAAAAACCAAATAGTGCATAACTAGTAGACTAACCATAACCCCAAACTCACTAAGGCTCGCTCACCAAATAACACATATATGTAATATAATAAAATATAAAGAATATTGATGATAAGGAACCTCGAACTAATTTCCCAGTAACTATCAATTGTGAAACCCCAAAAAATACATCTTGGAGCTCCCACCCCTTCTGAATATATCACATCCCATCCATCCCCCACACACCTGGTCCACATCTCACAACAAATCTCGACTGCAATCACTTATTCCACACATCACATAACATCACATCACATATAATCCCAAAGACACATGGGCTAACACATCACCACTAATCTTCAAGACACCTAGGACCACACATCAAAAATCACTTGAAACACCAGGGCCACTATCACCTTGAACATTGGGTCAGGGAAGAGTCGGTGGCTGGCCATCCATCCTTCCACTGCGATGTTGGAAAAGATATCCCATTCTAGACCATGTCGTTTTCGGTATGTAGTACTCGATGTGGGTGGGCAGAATATGAGAATAATAAGGAAAATACACTGTATATATATATAAATCCAAAAACACTACCCCAAAAAGTTTACAAGTAGGTTGCCAACCAACTCACATGGTCCACCACATCCGCTGCAAAGACTAAATGAACAACCCCACACAAACACAATGAAACCCAGAGTTTGTTTTTAGTCTTCAGTAATTTTTAGACAATTTTCCATATTCTCCATTAACAAATAGTACCAAAAAAACACGTATATATTTTTATTCCAATATCATTTTCTCACTATCCATATAATCATAGCACCTAAAACAAGATAAATCAAAGAACATAGGACGTTAAAATATCCCAAAAACCACATCCACCACCACCTTTCTTTAGGACCCAACTTCTCAACCATATGTTTTCCAGTCCGTCCACTAAAATCATATCCCAAAAAACATATTTTTATATTATGTAAATGATCTCTTTTCAATTATACCTCGTTAATTAAGGGTATTATTAGAAAAACCATTAGATCCTGGGGAATTCAATTAATTATCCAAATATATGTGGTTGGTGGGATATTTATGATGATAATAAAATAATCACAAAAGAAAAGGTTTCATCAGTAATTTCCTATTGAAAAATCATGTCACCATTAGATATGATATTCATAAAATAATTATTCCCATAAAAAATTGTTATCAAATCAAATCAAAACAAATCAAGAAAAATCTGAATGATAGTACTTCACATTCCCAAGACCCATTATGTTAAATATTAATTGATTTATTATATTTTGAAATCAATATAAAAAAATATTCATAACTAATAGTGATAATATACTAATCCCACATAATACACATGAATGGAAGCGAAGGAAAAATCTACTTGGAAGGAAGAATCATTTTCCTGAGACATGCTTCACCAAAACCAGGGCACAGCTACAGAAGTGAACTTCAGGGGGACTCAAACCAACTGAAACACCGTGTTCTAGGATTCCAAGGAAGAAGGATTCAGGACCTACTATATCAAGATAAATAATAAGGAATGAATGATGGGATGTTCTCCAACATAGAAAGAATAGATCCAAAACCTACATAGTTGACATAGTTTAGTTGACCATTAAAGAGGACCTCACAAAATCCACATGTTTTAAAAAATCTAAAGGCATCAAGACATTTTAGAAACATAAGAAATAATTTATACAATTTTTAACAACATTAAAAAAACATTAATTATGCTACTACACTTATTTCTCTTCAATAGGACATAAAAAAGATAAATAAAAGAAATTGTATGAAAAAAATAGAAATTGTTGTAATGAGTCACCACCAGAGATTAGTAACATCTAGACATTAGTCACAGCCTAAATGAGATACTACCAAAGATGAGTCACTGCATGAGATGAGACACCGATAGAAAGAGTTACTAGAAGAGATGATTCATTGCAATAATGAGTAACCAACAGAGATGAGTCACCATCATAGATTATTCACTATGAGAATGAGTCACCTACAGAGATTAGTCACCATCAGAATGAGTCAGCACCAGAATTATTCAATTCCAAATACATGTCACTGGAAAGATGTTTCATTGTTGGGATGAGTCATCTTTGGGATGTTTCCAACTAGGATGAGTCACCACCAAGATAGGTCACTGCCATGATGAGTCACCTCTAGGATGAGTCACTACCATGATAAGTAACTTCCAGGACCAGTCACTAATAGGATGAGTCACCAATCAGGAGATATTCCATTGAAAATTTGTAAATTTAGGAAACATTTGAAATGATTCACTATTGGAATGACTCAAATGACCCAAAAATACCTCAAACTCCCCACGGACTCCTCAATTATAAATTTTTTTGTAAATTAACAGTCAAGAAGGTTTTTTCTATTATACTAGAAACGACCTAAACTATTTTCTCCCTATATTATTAAAAACCAAACTTGATTGAAGGAGGAAAAATTCCAAACCACCATTTCCTGTTATACCTCTCAAGGATATCATTACATCTGAAAAAATTCAATCATGAAAACCTTTTATCCCCAAAACAAAAAAAATGAAAAAACGGTACTTTCCAAACATATGAATCTAGGAAATATATCTTTCATTTCATGATACTATCTGATTTGTGTAGCACTGACCTATTCGCATGGGTTTAACTACATCATAGTAAAATAAATCTTGATTAGGAACCCTGACTTCCCTTTTTCTGAGGTTATATCATTATCATACATTAAACATAACACATCACATAATGAAAAAAACATCATATCTTATAAAACTCCAAGGTATGAACAAAACAACACAATGAAAATAGAGAATAGAAAATGCAAAAAAAACATCATTTATTGGGCTCACATCTGTGTCTCATGATCCCTAGTACAATTCTCGTGGTCCCAGTTCCTCTATAACACATGAATCAAAGGAATGGTTCATCCTCATAGCACTTTTTATCAATTTTTTTGGATCTCTCCATGTTGCTCAATGAACGTCATGTCTTCCTGGATATCCAACTCTCCCCAGAAAATGATATAGGAGTCATTATGGAGATATATTCAGAGTTGATAGACATGTAAGACCTCATGGATCCAATCCATATCTTGGGGAAGTGACAATAGGTATGTTACCTCTCCATCATGCCTCAAAACCATGAAGGGTCCAATGAACCAAGATGAGATCTTAGTTACATGTCTAAAACTCTATAACCTACATCAATGGGAAACCGTCAAGAACACATGGCCTCAAACCTAGAACTTTGGGGGAATCCCCATGTGATCATCCTAAATATTCTTCTAGTCTTGTGCTTCTTTCATCATATCTCGATCCATTTGAACCTTCTCTATTGTTCTATACACCACATTAGGACTAAGAACCACATCCTCTACAACCTTATTATAAAAAATGGGGAATGACATTGCCTTCTGTAAGAAGCATCAAATGAAGCCGTACCAATGAATGGGTGGTAGGTATTTTCATAAGAAAACTAATCCAATGGAATTTTTCACACCCAAGATCCCAAAAATACCAAGATTCATACCCGTAAAATATCCCCCAGTGGTTGTTAGTCTATTTTATCATCCCTATGTCTAGGGGTAGAAAGTAGTGATGAGGCATAATTGCATTTTTAAATAATGCTTCAAACCCCTCTAGAATCATAAGAAAAAAATTTCATATGTATATGAGACAATGGACCTATAACTCCATTAATATGTACTACTTCATCTATATACCTCTTTGGAAAAACATCCACTACTGTTGACTCCTTGATTTCTAGAAGGTAGAATTATTTCATCAAGTGATCAACAATTTTCAATATTGAATCACAAATACCCAAATATCTAAGTGACCCTGTGATAAAATACATAGTTATTCCATCCAATTTACATTCAGTGATATCAATGTTTATTAACAAACTACCCATAAAAAGATGCTTTCTTTTCACCTACTGGAAAACCAAGCACCTTCCCACAATCTCTGCTAGTGCTCACATCATCCCAAGCTACGGAAAATGAATCTCTAAACAACGGTACATTTTGTAAAATATTATATGTACCAACAAATTTTATCTATGAAACTCATGAAGTATTACCTCACACATTGTTACCATAACAAAAATCCACTTATTAAACAAATATGGTTCTGATGGAAATGACCCAAGATTTTGAATAATATTTTCCTTCCAAAAATTGTATGTTTTACTACCTCATAATCAATAATATTATATAAGTATGAATGAAATGTGAAAATTGTATTTTAACCATTATATGACCATTGTAAACAATAATAGATTTTAACATTATTATTATTTTCTTTAAAATAAGTGATAATGTATAATTAATACAGAAAGAACAGCTGATGACCTCATTTAGTAGACTCTTTACTTACTAATCCCATTTATCTGGAACTGGGTGGTAGGTAGAATCATTGATCTTCTCTCTTGACTAAACCCATTCTGAGCTTCAACAATTGAAGCATGAATGAAATCACATTTGGGATAATCTCACGTTAGTGGAAATTACCCCACGAGATATTTTATCTAAGCCGCCCTAATAGTTTTTCACTAGCACATTCCTTAAACCTATGACATATGTTTGAATTATATGGGGTCTTGTTTCAAGTCCTTATATACTAAATTGTTAATCCCATTGTGTAAAATATATTTTTTCCATCTTTTTTTTATGAATCATTTTTCTTAATAAAATGGAATCTTATAAAATCATTATTTTCGTAAATAATTTTTACAATTTAGAAATAATTTAACACTTTATAGTAAACTATGATATTATAAATAATTATTATTATAATGAATTATTATTATAAAAACACTAATTTTTAATTGAAAATGATAAAATAATTTCATTTTGGTTCATAATTCTTATTTTGAATTCACTATGAATTTTTATATCCACCATTATTTTTAATAGATGAGTACTTTTATAGTTAAAATATAAATTTATGATATTTATCGATTTATTATGATAAAATAATTTTCATTATTTAATTTATAGTTCCAATATTATGTTATTTGAAATTTATGAGATTTTTATAATTTTTTTAAGGAATAGTAAAAATACAATTGTGAGTTTTTGGTGTGTTTAATGATATCATAATAATTTAATAAGTAATTTAAATTTTTGGTAGAATATTTTATATAAAACTTTGATATAATATTCCCCAAGTGGCCATTATTATCATCCAATACCAATGTAAAGCCCAAGGGTTTGCAAATACCTCAAATGAGGTGTCCATGGAAATTAATAAAAAACCTCCCTCACATTTACTACAAATACCCTGACATTTCATCATTTCCTATAATTAAAAAAGTCACCCCCTAAAATATCAAATATTATTACATCTGAATGAGTCATCCCAATTTTTCATCATGACTCTACGTTCCTGATCATATCGTTTTAGAAGTTACACTTCATGGGAAGGGAATTCTAAACTTCTCTTTCCCATTAAGGTTCTTTTTTATGTGGTATGTCTTTAAAATTTAAATAACATGTTCTTATTTTAATTTTATTATATACCTATATAGTATTATGGATAATTTATGAATTTATAACCCATGTACCCTCTCTTTTTAATGGTTTATAAAACCATGCTTTAAAAATATTTTATTGAAGAATTTTTGTCTCAAAATCTCAATTTTTTTCAAATAAAATTAATTTATTTTCATTATGTGAATAAAAAACCTCATTAATTTCTAGAGGTGTTCATATATACATGAAAAAGTTTTATTTGATTCTATAATTTTCATACATAGAGTCTTCAATCCCTTTTGTGGGTTATAAATGACATAATGATCATGTTTTCGGTACTTTTTGAAATGCCCTGATTTTGATATGAAACCCATTTCTTCTATTTTCTATGGGTTATTTTTGAAATTTTTAATTATAAAAAAATTTTATCCAATGAAAATAAATGAATATTAAGGGTGAACTGTGATATAATTCTAATGCATTGGTTAATGAAATTAATCTCTTCAAATGACAATTTTTACGATACCTTGGTGAATAACTTTGATAATTTTTGTGACACCTTGAGGATGGACCTTTGTGATATTCGTATGAATGTCTAAATTAAATATTATAGCTAAATTTGAATGTTATATTCAATTTATTATTAGTATTATATACCTATTTATCATTCCATTATGAAATTCCCAATGTTCTTATTAACATCCCTATAGTTTACCTATAAACAGTTTTCCTTGTTTTCTTTTACTAGGCCATATGCTCACCCTTTCCATTGATGTATGTCCCCATGTTATGAGATATAATAAATGAACTTATGATGAGCCTTTAATAATACATTTACATGGAATAGAATATTGTTTCAATTTTTCATGTATTTTGTACCGTTTTTCAAGACATTATGCCTTAAAAGATCCTCTATTTTTATAATGCTATGTAATAAAAAGGCGGGATACCATAGTTTGAATCAAAGGATAGTTTAGTTATTTTTCTAAATAAGGATATAAAAACATTAAGAATAACCCTATACAAAATTTTAAATATAAGAAAAATTCATGTTATTTAGTGAAATATTATGTTAGTGGTTTTTGAATAAATAAATCCATGTCTTGATAAAAAAAAGTGGATGTGGCTCTGGAACACATATATCTAGGAGTAAAACATAAAAATACCACCTTGATCTAGACTCTAATGGGAACTAGTGGATGATAGTGTGCCTTGATACACTCTTAGTTTGAAACTCCTTTGTAATATTTTTTATAAACCACATGCTTTTTAGGAATCATTATGAAAGATTTGTAGAAAAAGTAATTGTTGATAATGAATAATGAGTAAAATAATAATGTTTTAAGACATGAAAATACATTAGAGTTATAAGATTCTTAAATGTGTCAAGTTTCAAAATAAAGTTTTCATCATTTAAAAAATAGTGGTAAATATTAGTAAATGTTAAAATGGTGACCTCAAAGGACCATGCATTGATGGTCCTCTGATGGAATCCAAAATGGAAACATTCCTGATAATGATGAATCAACTGACTCATATTATGGAAAATAACATGAATCAAGTAGAGATAATAATTTCACCATGAATGGAAAAAAATTACATTTGTTCCTTTATCAAGCATTCACCACCAATGTACAATAGATCTACAGACATATGGATTGGGGAATAGTGGATAAGCTCTATAGAAAGTTCTTTCCTGTAGTTTGTAGTTCTGAATAAGAGAAAGTCAACCTATCTATTTACCACTTAGTGCGATAAGAGGATCAGTGGTTTCCTCTAATTTGTAGCTTGACGCAAAGATGAGATATTGAAGCTATAAATTGGTAAGAGTTCATAGGGATCTTCTCCAATATGTATTTCCATCATTTAATGAAAAAACTGGGGAAGTAATTTCTTTGGCTGGTGAAGAATGATAATGAGTTTGTAGGAAGCATCAAGATGAACATCAAAAGGCTTTCACTTTACACTTATAGCTATTTCATGGATCTTAATGGGAAGCTTTATTGATTCTTTGTTGGAATAAGACCTCATATATGGAATAATTCATCAAACTGAGACTCTGATAGATATTATTGGATCATACGAAGTTCTTTGAAAGACATGCTAGAGTTTGGTTAGATGTGGTGGTCCCATAAATCCAATGAAAATAAATTATCTATATAGATAATCATGGTAATGTGATTTTGTCTTGGAAGAGGGGGAAAAAGTGAGACATTCCATGTGCAATAAATGTGGGAAGAAGCATTTAGAGAACATATTTCATAGGTGTAGTCAATTCTATAAGTGTGGATGAGATGTACATATCACTCAAATCTATTTTAGTGAGGGGAATCATCAACATATCAACACTAAAAAGGAATATGGTGAAGTCCCTTCCTCAAGTCCAATGATTTATATATTGATATCTGGGGCACATATCCAATAATTTTCTAAATCAAAGGGTAGTGTAGGGTAATCCCCATCAACCATATCATTGGAAAAGTGAGCAAGGTCGTCCTTTTTCTATCACTATAGCTAAATTTGAGACTCCAAATGATATGGAGGCAACTGCTCTTATTATTCCCTCAAATCTAGAATGTGATTGGTTTCATTATGGTTCTACACATTACATTATTTACTCTACCATTGAAAATAATTTATAATCAACCCCTAAATTGATAAAAGTATAATTTTTACTCAACAATCCTGGTGGGATTATCCAATCATCAAATTTTTTTTGAAACTCTAGTATTTAGTTTAGTGAGGAAAATCATATCTCAAATCTTTTAGTCATTCCCATTCTGGAATTTGACATTATACTAGCGATGGATTCGATATCAAATTATAATTCTAAAATCAACTGCATAAGAAAGGAAATTTTAGTAGTCATGAATAGAAAACCTATATTTGTTTTCAAAGGATAGATATCAAAACCTGATCGTTGTCTAGAAGCACCTCATATTCCTTTATTTATAGAGTTTATCGATGAAGGAGAACAAGAAAATCAGAGTATGAGGGTAGATAATGCCCTTATCATTTTGGAATATATAGAAATATTTCATGCCTTGTTACTTGGACCTCCTATAGAAAGAGTGGTACGGTTCTCCATTGAAATAATGTGTGTATCTCTTCTGATATCGAAGACCCCATATATAATGTTAGATGTGGTTCTTGATGAATTAAAAAAACTCCAATATCTTTGGAATAAGGGGTTTATCATTCAATTTGTGTATCCTTGGGGAGAACCTATTCACTCTATAAAGTATAAGGATACATAAATACATTTATGAATTGATTATGGAGAACTTAATAGGATAACAATGAAGAAAAAATACCATCTTCAAAGAATTTATGATTTATTTTACCTGCTTCATGGGGATTAGTTCACCTCTAAGATTTTTCTTCAGTCTGGTTATCATCAATTGATGGGGAAGAAATAAGACATTCCAAAGACCACTTTCCAATCAATATATGGGCCTTATGAGTTTGTTTTTATGCCATTCAGCTTGAATAATACTCCATATATTTTTATGGAATTGATGAATATCGTCTTTAAGGACTACCTTTATAATATTGTGGTCATTTTTATCAATGAAATTTTGATATATTAAAAAATTCATGAGGGGCATAAGGATTATAAAATGGTTTTTTTGAAAACTCAAAGAAAGGAGAGGCTTTTTGGAATGTTAAGAAATTTTGAATTTTGGTTAGAAAAATTTACTTTTTGGGGTACGTTGTAAAAAATGAAGGAATATCAGTTGACCCTAAAATGAAAAAGGTTGCATATGAGTGTCCTTAGACTGAAAAAATCAAGAAGATTCATAGTTTTCTTATATTAGTGGGTTATTATAAGAGGTTTTTGAAACAAATTCTCAGGAAATTCTAATACATGAACCATGTTAACATGAAAAGGGGTCAAGATAATCTATAAAAAATAGTGTGATGAAGTTTCCAAGAGTTGAAGAAGAGATAGTTACTATAATCGTGTTAATATTAACCACTATCAGAGAAGGATTCATTATTTTCAGTGATTGTTATCTTAAAGGGATTGGGTGTGTCCTCTTGAAAAATGACAATGTGATTTCTTAGATTTCTGGATAGCTAAGGCCCCATAAGAAATATTATTATATGCATGATCTGGAATTGGATGTGGTTGTTTTTATCTGAAGATATGTAGGCACTATCTATATAGGGATATGTGTGATGTATATAAATACCATCATAGTCTAATGTATATTTTCACAAAAAATGAATTGAACATGAGATAGAGGAGAAGATTGGAAATTATTAAATACCATTATTGTTCAATTCATTATCACTGTGGAAGAGAATACC
This sequence comes from Viscum album, assembly GCA_963277665.1. Lineage (NCBI taxonomy): Eukaryota > Viridiplantae > Streptophyta > Magnoliopsida > Santalales > Viscaceae > Viscum > Viscum album. Next base: position 473,296,553 of record OY728147.1, on the reverse strand, counting down.
AATTAGTTGATGCATTAAGTGGGAAAGACCATGTTGTTCCTAAAATTATGAGGATTCCGAAAGATTCTTGGATTAAAGACATAGTGAAATAGGACATGGGAAGCGTAAAGAGAGGGACATCATCAACCCTATCCCACATGATTTCTCAACCAACGTTACTTGAAATGATTAATAAAGCCCAGAAATAGTGTCATTTGTTATAAAATAAGATTGAGAATGTGAAGGATGGGAATTTTCCTGAGGTCAATATTGATCAATGAGGTGTAATGAAATTTCGTACAAGACTATGTGTTCCATCTATTCTAAAAATAGATATGGAGAAGATGGATAAAGCTCGTAGTTGTACATTATTTATACATCATGGATGAAATAAAATGTATAGGGACCTTCAAGATCATTATTGGTGGGATAACATGAAAATGGATGTTATTGACTACACTATAGGGTGCATGGTGTGTCAACAATTGAATAAAGAGTGACAACTTTATAAAATGGTATTACAACCACTACCCATAACATCATGGAAGTGGGAAAATATCACTAGGGACTTTATCACTATTCTCCTAAGAGAATCTAGAGGAAACAAGGCGATATGGGTTATAGTGGACCGTATGACCAAGAATGCCCATTTCATCTCTATTTGGGAAGATTTCCCTCTTGAATAACCTTCCATGATTTACGTGGGGGATGTGGTAATGCTAAATGGGGTAACACTCTATATCTTATATGGTCATGATCTGAAGATGGGATCAAATTTCAGGAGAAGTCTTCATCATGGTTTTTGTGTTGAACTGAATTTATGTATGTCCTATCCCACCCAGACTGTTTCCAAATCTGAATGGACTATTCAGAAACTTTATGATAGGTTGAGAACATGCTCAATAGAATATAATGGTGGATGGGATCAACATCCCCCATTAGTTGATTTCTCTTACAACAGCTGCTTGCATTCAAGCATTCAAATGGCACCATAGGAACCTCTATATGAAACGTGATGTGGAAATCTTACTTCTTGGGATAACTACTATGAATAATGTTTCATGGGCCTGATTTTAATAAATATAATATATAAAAGGTTCATTCCATCCATAAAAAAGTTAAGGCCACTCAGTGTTGGTATAAGAGCATTGGTGACAACTCTCATAGTTTCTTAGAGTTTGATGTTGGTGATAAAGACTTCCTTAGAATTTCTCGATGGAAGAGATTCATGATGGTTGTAAGGAAAGGGAATAGCATCCCTAGGTATATTGGCCCTTGTGATATCCTTGATCACATAGAAGTATGGCCTATCAGCATGAAAAAATTCCAAATATTTCGCAAGTTATTGATGTATTCTAGATATCCCCTTGGATATGTACATACATGATCCTTTAGATGTACTAAATCCCAAGGTTGTACAATTGGAACACAACCTCTCTTATGAAGAGCAGCATGTAGAGATCTTGGATCATAGAGATAATTTTCTATGCAGCAAGACTGCGAACCATGCTAGTGTGTTGTGGAGGAACAACAAATATAAATAATCCCAATGAGAACCTAAGGAGACAATGAGGTAGATGTACCCACACCTTTTCTCATCTGATGGTATGCGTTAAAATATCCAAGATGAAATTTCTTAAGGGGGTAATAATGCAAAGACCTGAAAACATGAATAATATTTTGTTTCCTGAAAATGTATTTTTTTACAATATCATAATCAATAAAAATAAATATGTAAAAATGAAATTTAAAAATTAGTTTTTGAGTGTCATATGACCGTTGGAAACAATAATAATTTTTAATATTATAATTATTGTTAATAAATATAAATGATAATGGATAATTAATTCAGAAAGAAGAGTCAAGGTTCTTTTCCAGTAGACTCTTTTCATAAAAATACAATTTGTTAGAACATGGATGGGAGGTAAAATCATTGGGCTTCTCTCCAGACCAATCCCAATAAGAGATCCAATAATTGAAGCATTACTGAAATTTTCTTTAAGTGAATTTCATGTTGGTGGAAATTACCACTCAGGAATTTTATTTTGAGTTGCCCCAATAGTCAATCACCATCACAAACCATACCCTTAGGTTATAAATGTCTGTTATAAGAGGTTATTTTTTAAGGCCTTTGGTAATTAATGTATAATCCATTTTGTAAAATATTATTTTATTTCCATCATTCTTTTTAAGAATATATTTGGTTAATAAAATGGAATTTTATATATTTATTTTTTTCAAACTGAATTTTTTCAATCCATAAAATATATAAATGTTTATAAAAACTATAATATTATGAACAATTCTTATTAAGAGTAAATATTAATATAAAAGAACTCATTTTTAATTCAAATTATAAAAAAATTCATCTCTTTCAGAAATGTTACTATGCATTCACTATGCATTTTTCTAACTTCTTTTATTTTTAATAAATGAGTATTTTAACAGTTAAAAGATAAATTTATAAAATTTAAATATTTATTAGGAAAAAATAAATGTCATTTTTTAATTCATAATTTCGATATTAGGTTATAGAAAATTTATGATATTTTTATAAAATGTCTTGTTTTTAGGCGAATAGTAAAAATATAGTTTTCTATTTTTAGTGTGTTTAATGACATCATAATGATTTAATATGTAATTTTAAATGATATCCTAATATTGTGTAATAAATTATTTTATGAGGTTCCCCATGTGGCCAATACCATGGTAAAATACCTTGGGAAAACCATGGTTTTGCAAACACCAGTAATGAGGTGTCCTCAGAAATTGGTAAAAAACCATTATTTTTCTATAAATACCCACCCATTAATTTGTTTACATTAATTCAATAATAATACCCCTAAATTATCTAGTATTATTACCTCCAAATGAGTCATACTAAGGTTACCTCAATCCCAAAACATTCCGATCATATAGTTTCAGAATTTACTCATAAAGGTAAGGGAATTCTCAACTTCTCTTTTCCTTTCACGTTCCCTTTTATTTGGTATGAATTTCAAATTTCCAAAACATGTTCTTATTTAAATTTAATTATATCCCTATACTGTATTATGACACTTTTGGTAAAGTTATAGACTTTTCCACTACTTTTTTTTGTTTTATAAAACCATGTTTTATACACATTATGCAACATAATTTTCATCTCTATATCTCTTTATTTTCCTCAATAAATGAAATTATTTTAATTATCTGAATAACCAGAACACTTTAAATTACATGTTTATTCATAAAAACATAAAAAATAATTATTTTATTCTGTAATTCACATACATAAAACCCTAATTCCCTTTCCATAGGGTAATAACATACCTAATGTTATTATTTTCAAGAACATTTTAATACGCAATGATTTTGAAATAAAACCATTTATTTCAGTCTCTATGGTTATTTAAGAAATTTTAGAATATGATATATGAAGATAACATTAATATAATGAAATATAAGGGTTCTCCCTAATAGCCCACCATTGTATTGGGTAATGAAATTAATCTCTAGTGATGAAAATTTTTACGATGCCTTGGTGAATAACCTTGGTAGTTTTTATGACACCTTAGGATAGAGCATGGTGATATACTTATTAATGTATTTGTTAATGGTTGTAGCCACATTTTAAATTTATATTAACGTTTATATTGTTATTATATGCCTCTTTTTAATTCCTTTATTAAATTTCTCATTTTCTTATTAATATCTTTCTAGTTCACTTGTAAATTATTTCCCTTGATTTCTCTTACTGGGACTTATGCTCACCATTTAATTTTATGTATGTACCCAGGTTATGAGATTCAATTAATGTACTTATAAAGATATTTAAAGGATAATTTCACATTTAATAGAATAATGTTTTATCTTTTCTTGTGTTATGTACCATTTTTTCAAGACCTTAATCATTAAAAGATACTATGTTTTTAAAATGTTACATAATGTTTTGTAATAAAAATGTGGTATTCCATATTCGACCATCCCTAGACCACCCCTATAGAGCAACATCATTTCAAAAATGATCGTGCAATGACTCTTCCTTTGAGTCTCCCCACATAGAACCCTCCACCAGTTGAATAAAATAATATTGAACTATCATCTAAAATTGAAATCCTCTGTTACCATCCACTCTTGCATCTTATTATAGGGATGCCAAATCTTCCAGATCCTTCTAAGTATCCACTGAATCCTATATAATATCCTTATTTGACTTCCTACTCAATTTATCAGCCCTGAAATTTCCCATTCCTAAGGTGTAAGAAGTTTGAAAATCATAATCCTAATGAAAATCAATCCACATACATTGTAGCATATTCAAATCAGAATGATAAAATACATACCTCAAAATATTATGACACGTGAAGACCATAATTCACTCCCCAACGATGTAATTTCTCTCCAATTTTAGCAAAAATTCTATTTACCCTACCCCGAGATCAGGGATGGAATAGTTACATTCATGAGGGTGTAACATCCTAGACACATAATATATCATTACCTTCTGCTGCATCAGGATGAACTGTAAGCCTAGATGGGACACATCACAAAAAATCTCAATGAACACAACATCTTATAGAAGTTGTAGCACTAGAGAACTGAAAATATTCCCTTTCGAGTAAATGAATACTACCCAACACTATTCACTCCACTCAAAAGATTTATACCACCTTGAAAAAGCAATCAATGGGGTTTAAAATTGAGGTAATTTGGCCAAAAATATCTGATAATAGACTGTGATACAAAAGAAACATTTATCTTTTAACATGTTCTTTGGTGAAAACATAGAAAAAACATATACAACCTTCATTGTGTTAACTACCAAACCCTTCAAAAACAACACATTTCTATCAAAATAGACCACTTGTGTCCCAAACATACACCTGGAATACATCCCATAAGGATGGTGGTGATGAAGAACTTGAAAAATATTTTTGAGCTGTTCTTCATGATCCACCTCATACCATGAGTATATTAGTATTTCATCAATGAAGAAAATAACCAACCAATTGATAAACTCAAGTAACACTAACCTCACAAGACCCATGAACACGGGTGGTTCATTTGTAACACTAAAAGTCATGACCTTGAATTCAAAGATCCCATAACAGAATCAGAAGGTCTAATTCTAGATATCTCCATTCTTCACCATTAACTAGTGATAAGTTGGAGATAGATCTATCATGGAGAACCAACGAGCTTCACTAAACTGGTTAAAAAGATCATCGACCCTTGGTTATAGTGTAGTGATTCATGATCATCACCTAATTTAAATTTCAATAGTTAATACACAACGTCATATTACCATCCACCTTGATGTAGAGCTACGCAGGATTTCTAAACGGCGAAACACTAGGCCGGATGAATCCTTTTTTCATCATAACATCCATCTGAATCGTCAAAACCTATAACTGAGAAGATGACATTCAGTTGGGATCCTTTAAATTTGATGCAGCGCTAGGCTTTAAGTCCATCCCAAACTCAACATCAGGTTGATAGGGTGGGGTAAATATATCCTTCTGGAAAACATCCCTAATTTCACTAAAAATTCTTGGATCTTTATCTACCATACCACCCAATGGATCCACATAAATTGTAGAAATCATGGAAAGAAGAAGATCCATATTAAATTTTATAACCTAAAATCTATGTTTGCCAAAAAAACCATTCTAGCCTTCCACATCTGAGAACATGATTCTCCTCTGAATGTAGTCAATAAAATCTTGAACAGAATGAAAAATGTTAATGCTAAGGATGACATTATATTTCTATATCTCAAGAATGATATGTTCAACACGTGACTAATAGTTCCCCAGCATTAGTGCAGATCCTCAAAATCATCATGCAAGTTGGTTAGGACTCTGATTGGTTTAGTCAAAACTAAGGGCACAAAACACCTCCCTTAGTCTAGTTCTAGGGAATGGAATATAGAGGGTGAAAAGGGGGAGTGATAATCTCCATAATCAAACCAGGATCATACAAGGGTATACGATAAACCGATCATACCTCTAACAATCTTTTTTCAATCTAGTTCTTCTATGTCTACTGTATGAAACTAACCACACCTAGCTCCCCTACCACTCTATTGATGGTTGCCTCTGTGACTATGCTCAGTTAGAGGTCCTTAAGGTCGAAAAACATCCTGAGGTTGGACCCTACCTACTTAATATTCCCTAGGTAGACCATAATCATTATTCCATTTTATTGAAAAGGCCTTATGGGTAAATACTACTGATGCTGATAAATAACATGCCTTCCTCCACAAAACTGAGCTCGATAAGACACTAGGAACTAGTCCAAAAGATATCTATGAACTCCATAGTAGAAAAAAATCATCCACAAGCACATTAGAATTGTAATGAAACAAGTAGGAAAAAAGGGAACCTTCAAAGTTTGACTTTCGTCTGGTCGAAACATTGATGTCTTGAGAACTTCAGGCCTGCCACTAACAACTCAGCCCCTTATGGAAACATGTAAATTCCCCTCTCACAGAAAATATCCTCATGAGTGAATAATATATATTAACTATGTCTTCTTCTGAACGTTCAGGTACATTTGTAACATAAAATGTGTAATTTCATACTGGAACAAAGGGATAAGTGCCTCCTCAAAACACCTTTCTTTGGACTCCTCATATAGAAAAAGATCTATGGTGAAGAAAAATATGTCATTAAACTTAATACCAAGATCTTGAATAAACATACTAAACATATAAATGGATAATATATCTTTCCTATTCTCATCTTTCATGGTTAAAGAGAGAAAATATGCTCAAAACACTTTCTGTAAGTCATCCCATGAAACATCTTCCACCCACTTCTCACCAAAGTATAATGTCCACCACTAATGTGTATCTCCTCGCATCTGACTAACTAAAAAAGGTCCTCTATAAACTATTGAGGGTCATATCAAATTGAAATTTATCTCCTTATCCTCTATCCAACTCTCTGTATCCATATCAAAAATTATCCCCTCTTAGTTTTCCAGAGCCTATAGCTGAAAAGTGTGTAAAATTATCATCCATGGATCCCCATGCTCAGCTGGATCAACAATCCTTCGATCAACTGGGTTAGCTTGTTGAATGTCTGATGCTCAAGTAACATGAAAATAATGACTAGGATCCATAGTTGAAGGAGAAACAGTAATTTCTTAATCCCTCTACTATGTATTTTAATTATGATATATTTTAATTAACTTTAATCCATTTAATTCATTTTTTACATTTTAAATTTTTCCAAACAACCCAATTCAAACAAGAAAAAATGTGAGTATGATGTATATACCTCTCCGAGGTCTCTTCCCTGCAAGCAGTCCTATCTAACTTAGTCATTCCATAAGCTCAGAGTCTATTCACTCGATCATGGAGGGCCCTAAAACTCTATGCCTAGTTGGTCTTCCTGGTTTATGTCATGCACCAAGGTACACTGAAAATGTTTCCATACCAACCCAAGCATTAATCAATATTCATATCTCTGAACACTACATTTCTTATCAAACAACATCTTTTATACCTATCTATAATGATCCCCTCCCTCAAAATATCTAGATGTTAGGGGAGAGAAAAAATTACCTCAGTGTCCAACCTCTGTTAGGCCATGGGTTGGTAAATAGCACCAAGGGTGTACAAATTCCACAATATGGGAGGCATTAACCTTTATAAGAAAACAAGATCGGGATATAGGATGTATCAACCAAATTTAATTACCTGACACATATTAGAAAAACCAAAAACCATCCAAAAATTCATGTTTAAATAAAACTAATACAAATAAAAGTCTCAAAAGTGGATACCCAAAAACAAAAATAGAGCACCAACACAAAAACTGTCCAATGAAATGGCTAGTAATTCCCAGTATGATCCATGCAATCCCCATGGAAAACAGAAAATATTTTTTCATAAATTTCGGTTAATAATATAGGAATAATCAGTAGGAAAACCAAATTCTCTCATGCCCATTTGGAGAAAGTATACTAATGAACACATTAAAAAACATCATAACCAAACAGCATCGAATAGGTAGACTAACCATAAACCAATCCTCACCAAGGATCACAAACCAAATAATGCATCCAAGTAATATAATATAATACAAAGCACATCTATGATAAGGTAACTCGCTCCACATTCCCACAAATTATCTTCTCTCACACACCAATAGAAAAATTCATGGCACTTCCACCACTTCTGAATATATCACATGATGTCCCACCTGCACAAACCATGGACAAACCTAAAAAAACATCTTGTTGACCAACACTTGTGCCACAGATAACATCATGTCACATTACATCTCATCTCGAAGACAGTTGGGACAACACATCACAACTAATCCTGAAGACACCATGGACCACATATCAAAAATCAACCAATAACGCGTGGGCCATAATCCAATAGATGTGGTTTTAGGGAAAAATGGGTGTACATGAATCCATCCTCCCACTATGCTATTAGAAAATAAAACCCTTGTGGGACCATGAAGGTGTTGAAAAATAATGATCAACGTGGGTGGTGTGCGTATAGAAAGCAGAAGGAAAATACAATGTACACATACATGTAAATCTATATAAATCCACAGAAACACCACCAACAGGTTTACAAGAAGATTACTAACCAACTCACTTAGTCCGCCACATCCACCAGTAAGACTAAATGCACTATACCACACTTGTTGAATGAAAAACCACAGTTCATTATCTGTATTTAGTGATTATTAGATGATTTTCCTGATTCAATTTTTTAAACCCATTCCACTAAAAAATGAACAAATTTATATTCCAACATAATTTTTATCACTATCTATATCAACCGAGAACCTAAACAAAATAACACTTAACATCTATCACATTGAAATAAAAAAACAACCACATCAACAACAACCATTAATTGTGACCCCACTACTTAACCATATTGTGCACACTTCCCCTGCACACATCATATCTCATATAATATATTTTCATATTTATAAAATAATCTATTTATAATTAAAATTCATTAATTAAGGGTATTATCACATAAACCATTATATCCTGGGGAATTTAATTCATTATCCGAATATATGTTATTTGGTGGTTATTTATAACGATAATAAATCCATCGAAAAATAGATGATTCAAGATGAATTTACTATAGATAAATCAAGACTCTATCAAAAATGATATTCATGAATGCAATATTCTCATAAAAACTTATTATCAAATCAAATCAAATCAAATCAATAAACATTAATTAATATAGTACTAAATATTATTCTACCCTTTTAAATTTAATATTAATGGATTCATTATCTTTCAAACTCCTGATGAAACTATATTCATAATGTATATTGATAATTAACCCATCCCATAAGGTAAACATGAAATGAAATAATGAAAAATACTACATAAAAGTAAGAATACTTTTTCTCAATTTCGTTGCACCAAAAAATGGGGTGTGCATATAGAAGGGAACTTATTGAAGGGTGGGAGGCTCAAACCAACTATTGTAACAAATATCATGACTCTATGTAAGAATTATTTGGGATCTCTCTTATCAAGATAAATAATAAGGAATGAATGACAGAATGTTATCCTCATTAGAAGGAGTAAATCTGAAACTAACAGGGTTGAAATGGTTTAGATGACCATTAATGGAGATCTTGTTAAATCCAATTATTTTAAACATTCTAAAGTCTTATGAACTTTTTTGAAACTTAATATATTATTTATCCACTTTGAATCTAATTTAAAAGTCATTAATTATGTTATCTAACTTATTAATCTTCAAAAGGATGTAAAAATGGAAAAAATAAGAACAATCAAGAAAAAAAGTGAAAAATGTCAAAATGATTCACCACCAAAGATGAGTTTCCAAAATAGATGATTAAATGCCTAAATGAGTCACCTCTAAAGATAATAAACTGATGGAATGAGTATAACGACCCATACATTACATACATTGTTAATACTTCAAAATTGGAGCACAATTATTACAACATATGACAAAACCACAAAGGACCGTATACGTATAGTGTCTTTAGAAACTGGGAAACATAAACAACTGGTTCATTAATCTTCTACAGTGTCTCCCATTTATTTCATCATATCTAGGGTCCCTTTTAGCATATTCTACTTAATATCCATCTTCCTAACCTGGGGAAAAGATAACATAAAAGGGTGAGCTCAAATGCTCAGCAAGGGAAAATAAAAGAAATAAAAATCATATCATATCTTTTTGAAAATCATAACCTTCAAAAGAGATCATAATATCCTAACATGGAAAAATCATAGAAGTGAAAATGATATCCCCATAATCATAACATAAAACTTGAAACTTTGTGGCATGCACACATATCATGGAAAATCATTTCTCGTTAGTCATGACTCATTGCCAAGACTATCTTAGTGGACAGATTCCCTTTCTGAACCGAGTCACCCTCATTCCAGTCCTGTTTCACTGAACCGGTATAACCTACCGTTCCAGCCATGTCTGTCTCATGAGATATAAAATCTTTACCCAATGCATTGGAGGGAGATATAGGTCCCACCCATCTTATAATTAATCCTTTCTTATGTGTGCCACATAATCATAAATCATACATCATCGCATAACACATGTAACAAAAATGGGATTCTTGAAACATCATGACATCATAAATCTTATAAGGCAAATGACTTCATAAAAATAATTCCCTCACAATATAATCAAATCAATGTAATTAAAGGGATAAAAACAGAACCCTTTATTATCTTAGATGGAAAATAATTTTGATAAAACACTTGAACTCCATTCTTGAGGAAAATATCCTTTCTTCTTCAAAAACACTTTTCTTTTCATAACATGTCATACAATTATAAACTAAAAGAAGTTGATTAAAAATAAACTTGAAAACTTGTAAAGGATTCTTCTTGGAAATAATGTTTTAAAAATCCATTCATGCTGTATAAGTTAAAAAAAACATTCTTCGTACTTTTGTCGGAAAAGTCAAAAGTACCACGTACGAAAAAAACAACAGAAGATTCCTTTCATATTCTTTACTAAAAACTCACCGAAGGGTAAAATTGGATTTAAACTATGGTAAGTGGATGTAAACAATATTACATATTGAGGTATCATGGATGTGGATGATAAAATACACCCCAGTAAATGCCAAAGTAAAAACAATCTCGGATAAAAATGAGATTGTGATATTTCCCCTTACCTTAGGTCTGATTTGATTTGTACGTGTCCAAAGCTCAAGTATAATGGTTTAAATAATGTTATTGACTTATTCCATAATCATACATATTGATATGATATCATATATGGTCATATTCTTAGCTTCTTGTTAGTAATATTTCATTGTTACTTGTTACTCGGGTCCTTATTGCCTTTTGTTCTTATGCGTGTTTTGCCGAATAAATTCTTATTGTTCTTTTAAGGTGATAGATAACTTATATCTAGAATGGTATTAGTGTAACATATATAATATTTATTCATTCAATTCATTTCTATAATTACTATGTAATGATGATCATGTAGAACGAGTCGCATCACATCGTGGAGACGGTATTCCGTATGTACGCACGAGTGATTATATCGTTCCTATGATCATGGAACTGTATTGGAGTATATATATATTATTTCAGTATCAATATTACTTTATAATAATCATAAATAGTTACTAATTACACCATTATACCCATCCTTGTAAGGTGATGGTGGAAAATAGATTACACCACGGCGTGGAGACGGTATTCCGTACGTACGCACGCGCGATGATTTCATTTTTCCGTAGGATGGATAGAAGGTGAATTAGGGTTGTTTCATATTTATAATAACATATCAGTATGTAATTAATACTGATGTTATTACTTTATCATGAAACAACTAAAGAAGAAGAAGTTGAAGAAGAAAGAAATTGAAAAGATCGGTAATGGATATTATCTCTTCTTTGGAACGCCTCTTTGAATCCTCCACTTAGGGAACTAAGATTGTTCTTTGAAGAATACCAGGACCTCTAGGATTATTCTAGGGAAGTGGATAGGATAAAATGGCAGGGGTTGGCCGAGCTTGAGTGCTCATATTGGTGTGAGGAGGAGGGGGAGGAGGTGCCCTTTTATAAGGGAGGAGAGGGGCACCTTAGGAATATCTCAAAATATTATTTTATATTAAAGTCAAAATAGGTTTATAATGGTTCCAAAGGGTCTTATTTCGAAGCTAAAGTGGGGATGGGTCGAAATCCTATCAACCTATAGGATATAGACAAGTTTAGGGTATTATTTTAACCTTATCAATTAGATTTAACTCTAAGTTAAATAATCGTTTCTTTTTGTTTTCTTTCACTATATGATTAATACACTTACTATAACATGCCAAACGAACCCCAAATTGTTTATTATTAATATATATATCCTTATCTAAGTCATTTGGCAGAAACCTTAGATTTTTAGGAATAAAATAACAATTATTAATATAATATTTGATTTAAAAACTATTTTGTGTCAATTTTGCCACAATCTGATATATGATTTTTTGTGAAAGTCATAACAGAATTTTATGTACAAACCAAGTTGATTAAATCAACACTAATATATCATAGTAACCTAGAAAATTAGTGGAATTCATAAAAAGTCTCAAATTACATTTATTTTGGTGTTTATAACATCAATTATATCAATATTTCATTAATAAGATAATTACTGCATCATCATTGTGTCATAAATATATCAAATTATATAATGTCTAAAAATTACAAATAAAATACCATTATGTAGGAAATCGTTTTAGCTTTATAATGAATATTTATAATCGAAATTATCTTATGTATAACCCCATATTAAAAATGATTTACTTATTAAACATTGATTTTAACTATTTTAACCCTTCTTTAAATAAATTAATAATAAATGTCCTAATCTAACCCATGTGGGCCTAAATGGTCATATTTTATTCCAAAGTTTGTTTTTGGTCAAATTAAACTTATCCAATAGAATTAGGACATGTGTTAGGGTAATAGTAATATCATTTTTACCCTTAGTTACCCTATTCACTATTAACCGCGGTAAAAAAAATAAAAAGTTACTATTCACCAAAAAATTATTTTTATCTCATTGAACAAAATTTTACTTACTGATATCAACCGTGTCTGTCAGATTTTTGAAATTCCATTCACAGAAGTGGTAAAATTATGTTTTATGCAAAAATTCAGTTTTTAACCTACCACTTAGTGGTTTCACTATTCATCAAAAATTGAAAGTTTTCAGAAAAATACCAAAATTTCACCCTAGGCTAATTTCGGTATTCCGAATCCAAAAATGAAGTCCATTTTGAAAAATAAAATTTATAAAATTTCAAAAATTGGTTATTACTATTCATAATGGCTAGTTTTAATAATATTTTAATAGCATATCGTTGTTTTTGTGAAACTCGGTATTGCGTACGACGCAAGCTATCGAGGAAGGTCGTGATTGCGTGTAAACTAAGCCAAGCAAGTGTGTAGTGAAAGATTCCTTTGATGATAAAAATATTACTCATAAAAATCTCGGGTGTTACATTCTACCCCCCTTAAAAAGAATTTGGCCCTCGCAATTCGTCACTTTGTAACAAACAGATGAGGATACTTCTCCCTCATCATATCCTCAAGCTCCCATGTAGCTTCTTCAAGTTGGTGGTTCCTCCATAATACTTTCACCAAGCGAGTGGTATTGTTTCGTAGGACTTTTTTGCTACGATCCAGAATCTCTATCGGCTGTTCTTCATAAGAAAGATCTTGCTCCAGCAGTACAACTTCTGAGCTGAGTACATGTGAAGGATCTGGTATGTACTTTCTCAGGAGAGATACATGGAACACATCGTGAACTTGAGAGAGATTCGGTGGAAGCGCCAATCGGTAAGCTACCTTCCCAACACGATCCAGTATTTGGAAAGGACCGATATATCGAGGTCTCAACTTCCCCTTCTTTCCAAATCTCATAACCCTATTTCAGGGAGATATTCGTAAGAACACTTTATCACCCACTTCAATCTCTAGGTCTTTTCTTCGGTTGTCGGCATAACTTTTCTGTCGAATCTGAGCTGCTCTTATGTGTTGTTGAATAGATCTGGCCCTTTCTGCCATTTCATCAATGAGATCAGGTCCTAATAGGTTTCTTTCCCCAACTTCATCCCAGCAAGTTGGAGTCCTGCATTTCTTTCCATAGAGAGCTTCATAAGGAGCCATCTGAATACTGGAGTGAAAGCTATTATTATAAGAAAATTCCACCAAAGGTAGGAGTTGATCCCAACCTCCTTTGAAATCCATAGAGCAAGCTCTCAACATATCTTCTAGGGTTTGAATTGTTCTCTCAGACTGACCGTCTGTCTGGGGATGATAAGCAGTGCTGAAACTCAACTCTGTATCCAGAGTATACTGAAGACTTCGCCAGAACTTCGAGGTAAATCTCGGATCCCGATCAGATATAATAGAAAGTGGTACTCCATGCAATCTTACCACTTCCTTTACATATATCCTGGAAAGCTGATCTGGAGAGAAATCCTCTCTCATAACAATGAAGTGTGCAGACTTTGTAAGACGATCAACTATGACCAAAATAGAATTATTGCCTTTGGATGTTTTAGGAAGTCCTGTGACAAAGTCCATAGTGATGTTTTCCCATTTCCATCCGGGTATGGGTAATGGTTGTAACATCCCCTTAGACTTCTGTCTCTCAGCATTAACTTGTTGACAAACCAAACATCGAGATACATATTCAGCAACATCTCTTTTCATGCCATCCCACCAGAAGTACTCTTTCAGGTCCCTATACATCTTCGTGCTTCCAGGATGAATAGAGAATGATGAACTATGAGCCTCATCCAGCAGCTCTTTCTTTAATTCGGGGATGGGAGGAACACAATCCCGATTCCTGAACATTATTATCCCATCACAATCAAGGTTGAATTCAGGAACATTTCTCACCTTCTTTTGTAACTCGACATCTTCTTTCTGTGCCTCTTTAATATTCACATGTATAGATAGTTGAACATTAATTTGAGAAAGATAAGATTTTTCCCCTTCCATTATAATTCTAAGATCCATCCTTTGTAAATCCATAAATATTGGATCTTTTGTGATCCTCATCATGGATAAACTAGCATGGTCTTGTCGGCTTAATGCATCTGCCACCTTGTTTGATTTCCCAGGGTGGTAATGGATTGAGCAGTCGTAATCCCTAATCAGCTCCAACCATCTTCTTTGACGCATATTTAGCTCCTTTTGTGTGAAAATATACTTTAAACTTTTATGATCAGTATAAATATCACACCTTTCACCATAAAGGTAATGCCTCCAAATCTTTAATGCAAAAATTACCGCAGCTAACTCCAAATCATGTGTTGGGTAATTTTGCTCATGGATTTTCAACTGTCGTGAGGCATAAGCTATCACCATATCATTTTGCATAAGAACAAACCCCTATCCCTTCTTGGATGCATCACTTTAGATCACAAACCTTTCTCTACTACAAGCGAGTGTGAGCACAGGTGCACTGGATAACCTTTTTTTCAACTCCTTGAAATTCTCTTCACATTCCTCTGTCCAAACAAACTTAACTCCTTTCTGAGTCAACTTGGTGAGTGGGTTAGATAATCGTGAAAAATCTTTTACAAAACGTCGATAATATCCAGCCAAACCAAGAAAACTTCGGATCTCAGTTACTGTTGTTGGTCTTGACCATCTTTCGATAACCTCTATTTTTGCTGGATCCACAGATATCCCCTCTTTTGAGATTATGTTTCCCAAAAATGAAACTTTTTGAAGCCAAAATTCACACTTGGTAAATTTGGCATAAAGCTTCTCCTTTCTCAGGGTCTTCAATATAATTCTCAAGTGATCTTCATGCACTTCCTTTCTCTTTGAATAGACAAGAATATCGTCTATAAAGACTACCACAAATTGATCAAGATCGTCTCTAAAGACTCTATTCATTAGATCCATGAAGATAGAAGGGGCATTAGTAAGACCAAATGGCATCACTATAAATTCATAGTGTCCATACCTTGTACTGAAAGCCGTCTTTGGTATATCCTCCCTTTTGACCCTTAATTGATGATACCCTGAACGAAGATCAATCTTGGAAAAGTATTGAGCTCCGCGTAGTTGGTCAAATAAGTCATCAATGCGTGGGAGAGGATATTTGTTCTTGATAGTGATCTTGTTAAGTTCTCGATAATCAATGCAGAATTTCATTGATCCATCTTTCTTCTTAACAAATAGAATAGGTGCTCCCCAAGGTGACACACTAGGGCGTATGAATCCCTTATCAAGATTCTCTTGGAGTTGCTTCTTCAATTCTTGCAACTCAATTAGGGCCATTCTATAAGGTGTCTTTGAAATTGGAAAATCACCTGGTACGAGTTCTATTGAAATCTCAACTTCACGATTTGGTGTAAGACCCGGTAATTCCTCTAGAAAACATCATCAAACTCCCGTAGAATGGGAATATTCTTAATCGTGAGTTTCTCACCAAACATTTGAGATAAATAACCTTCATTTAGTGGAATCAATACCCATAAGATGGATGAAATTTCCACTGGAAGGTTATGTTCATACTTCCATTGATAGACGATCGTAGATTGATCTTGAATAAGAAATGTGACTTCCCTTCTTTGGCAATTGATATGAGCTCCATGTAGAGAAAGCCAATCCATGCCAAGAATCACATCAAATTCCACTAAAGGAAGGATCACAAGATTTGCAGGAAACACTTTCCCACAAACTTCGATCGGAGAAGAATTATAAACTTTTGATGCGACCGTTGTGCCATTAGGTGTTGTCACAGCTAACTCAACATCTAATTATTGAGGTAGTATGGTGATACCCTTAGAAAATTTTTCAGAAATAAAAGAGTGGGTGGATCCAGAATCAAATAAAACATTTGCTAATTTAGAGTGGATGGTAAGTGTACCTTTCACCACTTCGTTATCGTACTCCACATCGCTGATAGAAATTGCATGTGACTTTCCTTTGTCTTTAGCCTTAAGATTTTGTTGACATTGACCATCATCATCAACCCTTGGATTTGGGCATTGATTGGCATAATGCCCCATCTCCTTGCACATGAAACATTGAAGTGTAGTAGGATCATTCTGTGTATCCCTTCCTTTGTTTGCATCATTAGACATCTTCTTCCCACTATCGTGGCATTCAAATGCCCGATGACCTTCCTTTCCACAGTTAAAACATTTACTTGTCCCTTTAAGACAACTCCCTCCATGTTTCTTTCCACACTTTGAGCATAAGGGAAAGCTCATTTTCTTTTCAGTGTGCTCTTTAGATTTTCCTTTGAATTCCATCTTCCTCTTCTTATCAAACCCATGTGACTGATGGGTTGCTCCAATCTCCATCTCGACTTTGGGAGCACATCGAACGATTTCCTCGTAGCTATTGAAGTCCCTTATGGATAACGCCCTTTGAAGACTTGGTTTTAAGCCACTAAAGAATCGATTGATCTTACTCTCAGGTTGGATAATAATACCAGAAGCGTACCTTGCAAGTCCTGTAAAATTTGCTTCATAGGTACCAACAGATTCATCATCCCTTTGCTTCAGTTCAAGAAACTCTTTCTCCATCTTTGTTCGTAGAATATGAGGGAAGTACTTATTGAAAAATAAGTTCTTGAACTCGTCCCATTCCATAGACTCATTTTCATCCCTTTGCCTCGTATTCTTAATAAGATTCCACCATTGATCAGCATCTCCTTCCAAACGATACACTGCTAGGATGACTTTATCATGTTCAGAACATTGAGGAACTGAAAATATCTTTTCAGTAGTACTAATTCATTGTTCAGCAACTAATGGATCAGTAGACCCGCTGAAATAAGGTGGACGTTGCCTCATGAAGGATTCAACAGAATGTTGCTTTTTCCTTTGCTCGTTTGGAAGTCCTGCATGATTCATAGCTTGAGAAAGTTGTGTGAGCATGGCTACACGATTTTTCATTCCAGCTCCCATATCGTTTGGTTGCTCAGGGGGACAATCATTGCATTTCCCATCGCATTCTGCATTAACACGGTTCCTTCGGGTTCCAGCCATTGACTAAAACCAAGAAGAATAGTGTGAGAAACACTAATTATAATAGGAAAACCACATAATCAAGGATAAAATTTCACACATAAGGTCTTATCCTAGGGTATTCATGGACATTTCTAAAACACTAATATTGTGTTCTATGCTTAGACTTATCCTTAGGATTCTTACGAAGGCTTTCACATCCTAGTTTCCAAAGGTTGGCTATACCATTCCTCTGATACCAACTATAACGACCCATACGTTACATACATTGTTAATACTTCAAAATTGGAGCACACTTATTACAACATATGAAAAAACCACAAAGGATCGTATAGGTATAGTGTCTTTAGAAACTGGGAAACATAAACAACTGGTTCATTAATCTTCTACAGTGTCTCCCATTTATTTCCTCATATCTAGGGTTCCTTTTAGCATGTTCTACTTAATATCCATCTTCTTGACCTGGGGAAAAGAAAACATAAAAGAGTGAGCTCAAATGCTCAGCAAGGGAAAATAAAAGAAATAAAAATCATATCATATCTTTTTGAAAATCATAACCTGCAAAAGGGATCATAATATCTTAACATGGAATAAATCATAGAAGTGAAAATGATATCCCCATAATCATAACATAAAACTTGAAACTTTCTGGCATTCAAACATAATCATGGAAAATCATTTCTTGTTAGTCATGACTCATTGCCAAGACTATCTTAGTGGACAGAGTCCCTTTCTGAACCGAGTCACCCTCGTTCCAGTCCTGTTTCACTGAACCGGTATAACCTACCGTTCCAGCCATGTCTATCTCATGAGATATAAAATCTTTACCCAATGAATTGGAGGGAGATATAGGTCCCACCCATCTTATAATTAATCTTTTCTTATGTGTGCCACATAATCATAAATCATACATCATCGCATAACACATGTAACAAAAATGGGATTCTTGAAACATCATGACATCATAAATCTTATAAGCCAAATGACTTCATAAAAATAATTCCCTCACAATATAATCAAATAAATGTAATTAAAGGGATAAAAACAGAACCCTTTATTATCTTAGGTGGAAAATAATTTTGATAAAACACTTCAACTCCATTCTTGAGGAAAATATCCTTTCTTCTTAAAAAAACTTTTCTTTTCTTAACATGTCATACAATTATAAAATAAAAGAAGTTGATTAAAAATAAACTTTAGAACTTGTAAAGGAAGCTTCTTGGAAATAATGTTTTAAAAATCCATTCATGTCGTATAAGTTAAAAAAAACATTCTTCGTACTTTTGTCGGAAAAGTCAAAAAGTACCTCGTACGAAAAAAAACGACAAAAGATTCCTTTCATATTCTTTACTAAAAACTCACCGAAGGGTAAAATTGGATTTAATCTATTTTAAGTGGATTGAAACAATATTACATATTGAGGGAACATGGATGTGGATGATAAAATACACCCCAGTAAATGCCAAAGTAAAAACAATCTCGGATAAAATTGAGATTGTGATATTTCCCCTTACCATAGGTCCGATTTGCTTTGTACGTGTCTGAAGCTCTTGTATAATAGTTTAAATAATGTTATTGACTTATTCAAGAATCATATATATTGATATGATATCATATATGGTCATATTCTTAGCTTCTTGTTAGTAATATTTCATTGTTACTTGTTACTCGGGTCCTTATTGCCTTTTGTTCTCAGGCGTGTTTTGCCGAATAAATTCTTATTCTTCTTTTAAGGTTATAGATACCTTATATCCAGAATGGTATTATTGTAACATATATCATATTTATTCATTCAATTCATTTATATAATTACTATGTAATGATGATCATGTAGAATGAGTCGCATCACATCGTGGAGACGGTATTCTGTACGTACGCACGAGTGATGATATCGTTCCTATGATCGTGGAACTGTATTGGAGTATATATATATTATTTCAGTATCAATATTACTTTATAATAATCATAAACATTTACTCATTACACCATTATACCCATCCTTGTAAGGTGATGGTGGAAAATGGATTACACCACGGCGTGGAGACGGTATTCCGTACGTACGCACGCGCGGTGATTTCATTTTTCCGTAGAATGGATAGAAGGTGAATTAGGGTTGTTTAATATTTATAATAACATATCAGTATGTAAGTAATCTTGATGTTATTACTTTATCATGAAACAACTAAATAAGAAGAAGTTGAAGAAGAAAGAAATTGAAAAGATCGGTAATGGATATTACCTCTTCTTTGGAACGCCTCTTTGAATCCTCCACTTAGGGAACTAAGATTGGTCTTTCAAGAAGACCAGGACCTCTATGATTATTCTAGGGAAGTGGAGAGGAGGAAATGGGAGGGGTTGGCCGAGCTTGAGTTCTCAAATTGGTGTGAGGAGGAGGGGGAGGAGGTGCCCTTTTATATGGGAGGAGAGGGGCACCTTAGGAATATCTCAAAATATTATTTTATATTAAAGTAAAAATCGGTTTATAATGGTTCCAAAGGGTCTTATTTCGAAGCTAAAGTGGGGATGGGTCGAAATCCTATCAACCAGTAGGATTTAGACAAGTTTAGGGTATTATTTTTACCATATCAATTAGATTTAACTCTAAGTTAAATAATCGTGTCTTTTTGTTTTCTTTCACTATATGGTTAATACAATTACTATAACATGCCAAACGAACCCCAAAGTTTTTATTATTAATATATATATCATTATCTAAGTCATTTGGACGAACCTTAGATTTTTCGGAATAAAATAACAATTAGTAATATAATATTTGATTTAAAAACTATTTTGTGTCAATTTTGACACTATTTGATATATGATTTTTTGTGAAAGTCATAATAGAATTATATGTTCTAACCAAGTTGATTAAATCAACACTAATATATCATAGTAACCTTGAAAATTAGTGGAATTCATAAAAAGTCTCAAATTACATTTATTTTGGTGTTTATAACATCAATTATGTCAATATTTCATTAATAAGATAATTACTGCATCATCATTGTGTCATAAATAAATTAAATTATTTAATGTCTAAAAATTACAAATAAAATACCATTATGTAGGAAATCTTTTTAGATTTCTAATGAATATTTATAATCTAATTTATCTTATGTATATCCCCATATTAAAAATGATTTACTTATTAAACTTTGATTTTAACTATTTTAACCCTTCTTTAAATAAATTAATAATAAATGTCCTAATCTAACCCAAGTGGGCCTAAATGGTCATATTTTATTCCTAAGTTTGTTTTTGGTCGAATTAAACTTATCCAATAGAATTAGGACATGTGTTACGGTAATAGTAATATCATTTTTACCCTTAGTTACCCTATTCACTATTAACCGCGGTAAAAAAAATAAAAAGTTATTATTCACCAAAAAATTACTTTTATCTCATTGAACCACATTTTACTTAATTATATCAACCGTGTCTGTCGGATTTTTCAAATTCCATTCACAAAAGCGGTAAAATTATGTTTTATGCAAAAATTCAGTTTTTAACCTACCACTTAGTGGTTTCACTATTCATCAAAAATTGAAAGTTTTCAGAAAAATACCAAAATTTTATCCTAGGCTAATTTCGGTATTCCGAATCCAAAAATGAAGTCAATTTTGAAAAATAAAATTTATAAAATTTCAAAAAGTGGTTATTACTATTCATAACGGCTAGTTTTAATAATATTTTAATAGCATATCGTTGTATAATGAAACTCGGTATTGCGTACGACGCAAGCTATCGAGGAAGGTCGTGATTGCGTGTAAAGTAAGCCAAGAAAGTGTGTAGTGAAAGATTCCTTTGATGATAAAAATATTACTCATAAAAATCTCGGGTGTTACAATGAGTCTTCACCCGAGATGGTTCACCGCCAGAATGATTCATAATAATAGATGAGTCACTACCAGAGATAAGTCACCACCAAAATGAGTCACAGCTAGAGATAAGCCACCTTTAGAATGATTGACGGCCAGGAATGATTCACCACCAGGATGAGTCTCTGGCATGATAAGTCACCACCAAGAAGATTCACCTCTATAATGTGTCACCATCAGGATGAGTCACCATCAAGATAACTCACTGAAAGGATGAGTCACTTCCAGGATGAGTAACCATTGGAAAACTAGAAATTTGGAAAACGATTGAAACGAATCACCATTAGAAATACCCACATTTCCCCAAAACACCCCTAACTCCCCCTGACACTTTAATTATATGTTTTTAAAAAAATTAATTGTCTCGAATGATCGGGACATTACAATTCATTTACATCGATTTTATACAATATCTATATAGCTATTAAATTCCAAAATAAAAAATTCACATATCCATAAGATGTTCTAGTATTTGAAGTAATTTTTTAGCAGAATAGTTCATTATAAATATACTAATTTGAAAATCATTAATTTCATTTATTTAATTTTTACATTAATTTAATAATTATAATCTTAGTATTGTTGGAGAATAAATGTACTAATTTATTAAATAACAGTTAAAAAAATTAATAATTAATTTCAATTATATACATTTAAAAATATAATTTATTACTGAACATAGAATCTTCTAATCCCTATGATAAAAATATTGTATTTATATATTACAATAGTGTGACATTTTTTCTTTTTTTTCAAATGAAATATTGTAAAGGTGATAATCACATCCTAAGAGAAAGAAAAGCACATATAATCGATTCATGGTTTATTATGGATGAAATTTTATCATATAATATAATTAAGTCAATTTTTTGAGTCATTTTATAGGCGTTATCATTTTATTTTTATCTTTAAATACCTGATTTACCATTTACAATAGAAAAAAATTATTAATGTTATTATTCATATTGACCAAAATTAAGAGGAATATGTTTACCAAATTTTAACCCATTGATTTCAAATATGGAATAACTTTTCAAAATTAAAAATGAATAAGTTGTAGAATTAAATTTAATATTAAAAAATGAAACAAAAACACTATTTTTTTGAAAAATATCCTTTTTAAATATATTACTTTTCATACTAAATTCAATTATAGAATTCATTTCCAAAACCATAATTGTATACGTCAAATTTAAAAAGAAAAAAACAAATTCATAAACTAAAACAAAATAGAATTTTACTACATAAATATTTCAAAATAATCTAAAATTTTCAAAAAATATCGTTCACTATCCATTAAAAATAATACTTTTTAAAAAATTATCAAACATTTATAATAAGACAATATTGAAATGTTAAATTAAATATTTGAATTCCATTTTTGATGATTAAATTATATAATCTAAAATTTAAACTATTAATTAAAAACATATTATTAAAAATTTTAATACAATTATTTCATTTTTTTAAAAAAAAAATTATAAAGAATATAAATATCTATCTCATGAATAGTAATTAATATTAAAATGATATATGATTTAATTACTTGGGTTCTTACAAGTAATTACCATTATTATAATAAAAAACAGTAAAATTGACATCAATGTTTCATGTAATAATTAATTGAATTTTACCTAGTATGAATACATCTTGAGATTATGCAATACACTAACATTTGGTTCTTTAATAATCAGTATTTTGTGTTTGGATTTCACATAAATTATAGGGATGAAAGGACCATATCCATCACAATATAATTTTCAATGTGACGTCTATTTGATCATATCATAGAATCCCCTTTCCTTAAATACTTGGACTGTGTGGCTCTTTACATCCATAATGGTGCTCTTATGTTGAGAGTAGGTGTTCATCAAACATTCATACGTCAGAGACACCCTGAATTGGTTAACCATTAAAATTTTATCAGGTTTCACCTCTAGGTTTCTAAAATGCTACAAACACTTGATACATTGAAATTTAATTGTAAAACATATCCATTATAAAATCATGTAAATAGGAAACATAATTATCAAACAATTAAATAATAAATTCAACTCTAAAAAGATTATAATGATTTGATGAAACATGAATTAATGAGTTTCAATCTCCATTATTTTCCATAGATTACTATATCCAATATCACCTTAGTGGGATCTTATTTAGATCCATGTTATTCTAGTCTCGGGTCAAACATAATGGGTCGATGAAATAAATTGAATGACATTATTGAATTTATTAGCCGAGGGAAACTGTAAAACACTCTTGGATGTGGAGAAGTAGAGGGATCACTCTCGAAATGAAGAATCTATGGACCTTTAGGCACTACCTTTTCTTTCTCTTCACTAGGATGAATAATACACCCTTCCTCCTTTCTATTTATAAAAATATAGGAATTCCATTTTCTTTAAGAAATCTAATCATAAATAAATCCTATTGTGTGGAAATAAATTTCCTACACTGATAATTTAGAGAATTAAATATCCTTTAATGGTGTAAGTAAGTCCCAAACTGTAGCATTATAAACTCTGATATATAATAAACTTTCCTTCTAAATAAGTAGTGTCTATCACAATTAGGTATATAATAGTTTTTATAAATATTCACCACATAATGATTTATTTAATCAATTAAGAAAATGATATTTATAGAATAAATATATAAATGATAATTTAAAATATTGAAATGGAAAATAAATAGGAAAATATAAAAATACAATATTAAGAAGATTTGGATCATCTTAATCCCTTAGAATCATCACAATAATGGACATCTTTATAAAAAGAAGACTGAACATCAATAATCCAATCAACATTTTAGAAATGGAAAATTTACAAACACGAGAGGAATTAACTTGAATGATGAATGAAGAAATTATACAGTATTTATAGAAACAAATAACATTATTATAATAGTAATATGGTAGTTAGAATAGTAACCTAACCATTAAGAATAGTAACCTTGACAATGGAACAATTAATTGACATAAAAAGTGTAAAATTAAATATAAATAATATTTATCATGAATAATTCTATATTCTAAAAAAATAATACCATAAAATAAAATCCTTGATTATTAACTCAAGGAAATTGAAATCACATTTTTAATGATCTTTAATGCGTAAAAATCATTATTTTCATGTTAACAAATAAAATTTTATATTCTATAAAATTATTTTGATAATATGAATGAAATTTTTATAAATATAATTTAAAAATTTTCTATTATTTATATTTTTGAAATTTTCATAACCAACATTAAATTTTATGTCAATAATGAATATAATGGTTTTATAACTAGTGTGTTTTAAATTATATAATTCTTGATATATAAATGACATAGAAAATTATATAATATTATTGTCAACGAAAAAACTCTTAATATGTTAAATTGTTAGTTAATTTAACATTATAATAGTAGAAATTATTTTCCATAATAAAAAGAATAATGTATTCCATCAAAAATATTAGTTTTTCATTTACCTTTTTAATAAAAAAATTATTTCTCTTTATAAAGAGTTTTAATGTCAAAAAAATTTATTTCTCATGAAATTTAATTCATAATGTCAAAAATGACAGTATTATAATTTTTACATTAGAAATTAAATTTTACTCAATTCCTTATCCAAAAACACCCCTCTCCTTAAGCATAAATATACCATAACCTACCCTTTAAAAACCAATTTTCTTAAACTTCATAATGATAAATATCTAAAAATTACAACATATTAATCACCTTAACATCATTATGGATTTTATAGAGTATGAAAACTCTAATGTTTCTATATTTTAATGCTCGTAGAAATGAACAAATTCAATAAAGTAATAATTTATTTCTGTCTTTTTATTACATTTTCCTTCTCAAATTGATTATGCTTCTAATCATCTGTAATCAAAACCATAATAAAAATAATAAATAATATGTCTAGATAATCTCCATAATGTTAATATCCTATAAAAAATTTTATTTTAATAAAATCTTGTATTATATATCGCTCGTCTCTTATTTTTTCAATGTATCATTAATGGCCAGTTAACTACATACGATGATGTTACAGACTCTCTACTTATCCCAAACATCATGGATGATTATAATATATTTTTTATAATATATATACATCTAATCATATGGATTAAATTTTATTAATATATATATAATAAAATAATAGAAAGATGAGATATTTTTAAAAAAAATTAATACTAAAAAAATTACCTTTAATAACAGGAATTAATAAATAATATATAATGGTTATAATTGATTAATTATGATAACATTAAATAATTTATTTCTACTTTACTTTTTTAATAATCATAATATTATTATAAAGGAGGATGAAAAGTGATGAAATAACATGGGACCTATGAAAAGGGGAATCTTGAATCCAACACATTCTTTTTCAGTTTGTATCTAATATTTTTGTCCTCAATGACTAATTATCTCAATTAATAAATATATATCATTGGACCCTTATTTCCCATTTTATTTTATGTGGATATGCATTATTCTACTTCATAGAGATGATTACAAATATACCTATAGTGATTTTCCAAAATACCTCACTTTATGAAACATCACATTGATTCATATTAAGATGTTTATTCTTTTCAAAATGACCCGTTATGTTAAATTCAAAAATTTAATGAAAAAAATATGTTTTCACTATTTTTTGGGAACATAGTTGTAATTCAGTTATGTTGATTCAGGATACCATTATGAACCCCATTCTTTTTATGTTGATTTATTTCGTATCTATTATTGTAATGTATTCTCTTTCCATGGTACATTCCTGATGATGATAATTTTTTGATGTGATGGGAGATACATAAACTATATATAACTCCAATTGACTAGGAAATATAATATATTTGATGATATATAATGTATTATGTGGAACATACTGCTATCTTTGTTCACAATTATGATGTTATTATTTATACAAGCATTTTTGGTGTGACCATTATTCAAGATTTCATTAAAATTATGATTTTATTATTTATTTAGATATGTTATGTGTAAAAATAATTCGATAATTGATCATAGATTATGTGTATGTTCCATCTAAGTGAGATGATTTTAACTGGAATTCGGTCTTTTCTTGTCAGATGTTGTGTGCCTAAAAGGGAATGACAATGATCTTTGGATTTCCATAGGTCCTTTGGATAAAAAATCATCTTTAGACAATGTTATCTTTGTGCAACGATCCAATGTGGGAATGAGTATTTTCTTGTCAGACACAGTGTGGCTGATAAAATAAGTTGAATGATGGTATTTTTTCACTTACCATTAATGGATGACAAAATCTAGGGGCACAATATATGAATGTATGGAGCATTATAAAATAGCCAATAATGTCACAGCACATACAGTGGAGGTAAATACAAGGATATTTTTTGGAATAAGATAGAATTATTTATACTATAGGGTAAAGGATATATTTCATAATGTGGGGAAATTCCTGTCCTTTTTGAAGATGTCTCCTACTCATTTTTAGGTACTCTTTTAACCATATTTTTTATATTTCTTGGAAGGGTTTTTGTTTAGGGTTTGTTAGTGGGAAATTAAGAAGTTAGGAATCCCAAGATGATGTTCACAGTTGCCACATGATTAAAGAAATATCATGCAGCTTTACCCATGAAATCATGCACACTATTTTTGTTAGACAAGAGGTGTTGCATAGTTTGGAAAAACTGTTCGGCCACCCTCCCAATATGTGCACCCTCAAACAGTGTGACTTTTCATAGTTGATGAGCATTTTTAAACTATGAACCACTTAGGAGAAATTTTGTGCCCCATTATAAGATTTTCACTGTTAATTTGAATGGTTTAACAAACCACACACCCCTTCCTCAGAAACTATGTGTGTGGGATTTAGTCCCACTGAAAATTTTTATAAATTTTTTTAACCAATAAATTTTAAACCAAAATTTTATATCTTGTAAAAAACAAATATCCTTCATTTTTGTAGGCATCAAGTGGAATCAATGAACTGAAAACCTATCTCTTGATGGTCTTAAGATCTGATTGAAGCATCAATCCCTCTACGTTATGTGTTTTTTTCTCAATTGGTTCTCTTTCTCTCATGTCTGTCTTTCTTGATAACGATGAATGATTTTTCCTCGATTGATAATGGATTATATCTTGGTATTGGTAGATATTAAACCATTGTATTATAATCTTACATATTGGTCATAGATCTTCTATACCTTTGTGATTTTGATCTTTCCACGTCAATTTGGGATATTTGGGTTGGTGAACACCTATCCATGATCTTGATGTAGGTGGTATAAATATTAAATCCCATTTTATTGAATATAATTGAATATATATATATCTAAATTAAAATTACCACATTGGGAAATTGAATTTTATGTTTATTTTTTTTATTTTCCCATGTGAATATAAAATTGGTTGGTTATGTGATAATGAAATTGGTTGATAATGGGATTTTGATATTGATTCATTAATTTTTTAACATATTTGTAGTGACCCATGGGTGTCTTAACATGATTTAAATTGATATCCACCCATGGTTTTTTTAAATGATGTAATTGATTATTTTTAATTATTCTTGGTTGATTTATGAGATATTGAAATATGTTAAATAATAATTTATTCTAATTGATGATATGTGGTTTGAGATATGGATCAATGAAATTTTATATTTTTTACATAGTTATGGGATAGGTACTGCTTCTCCAATTAACCACAGAGTACCAGACTACCACTCTTATCCCCCATTACATTTATGTTTACATGTGATCACTTAGTTTTTTGGATAGGGACTACTAATTCAAATAACCATGGGGAGCAAGACTAATTCTCTAGGTACCAATTTTTTGAATTTAAAATTGAAATTTTTTGATTAATGGAAAACCAAATTGATATAAACTATGATATCACATTGGGGATAGTTAAGAATATCGAATAGGTAAAAGAAGTTATTGGTGGTTTTGGTGTCATTCTGAACCCAGTTAATCTTGTGGTTAATTTTAGAACAATTTAATGGGAAATATATTTACTTTATTTATTGAAAATATTTCTTTATACAACTTCAGACACTGTTATAGACTGGATATTTGTTTTAGACAACATTTTAGGTGGCCTACTGAGTTTTAGTCACACCCAACCCAAGCTTCCAAACTATTACTAGAATAGACAAGATGTTTTCATGAATGGATAAGGGAATTACCCCTAGGTTAGATGGATAAGATAGGATAGATCCTCAAATAGGGAATTGAGGTTGACTTTGGGACACAATGGATGATTTTTATAGGTGTATTTACTATTTGGTTTGCATTTTATATATGACACTTATATGGCATGGAATTTCTACATCATGATTCATATTTATTTATATATTATTGCGATTATCATGTGGTTTTCGTATTTTTATTTTTTTACTATTCTGGTTATCGGTTATTATCATTTGGATATTTATTATTTATTTAAACTATTTTTCTACATTGATAAAGATTGTATTGTCTCCCCATGTCATATATTAGACCCTTACTATTAGTCGAAATCCTATGGAATACTATAACGTGTGTATGAGTTCATGTGACCAATATGATTGGGGAACTGGTATGTGGCACTCAGTTCGGGATGTTAAAAAGTGGAATCAATTGTTTTTTATTTTTTTCTTATTTAATTTTTCCTAATATTATGTAAATTTATATTGAATATTAGTTTCATTTAGGCCTTGGTAAATATTTCATGCATTGGTGTAGCTAACCCATGTATGGGGGTAAAATCCAATTTCTGACGGTGGAATTGTGATTCTTGATGTTTATTGATTCAGTTGAATTTTATATTACCTAGAGTGAGGCAATTTTTATGTGATTCTATTATAATATAAAATTTTACTCACGGAACGATATGGAATAAAGGATGTGTATACATGCATAAAACATGCATATTTAGAGGATCATGTGACATGCACCATTTTAGGAAGAAACGGAAAAGAATGTTTTGGATGAGTTATTTAAATAAAAAAGATTTTCATTACATGATTTATTAAAATGAAAATGTTTCCTAACATAAAATTAAAAATCATAAATGATGATCAATGTGGTAACATGAAGTGGATAAATGGGTGTATAATGAGAAACAAGATTTATGGAAACTATTTTATCATTTGTTATTGATGACCCATTTGAGGGATGGGGTTGGATTGTAATAGTGTCTTGGTTTTGACCATGTGGAGGGCTTATAATCAATGAATAATTATGACTTTATTCTCGGTTTTTAAATTTTTTTATTGATGTTTAATGTTTCCTAAGAAACGTGTTTGGAATATTGTAGATATACCTCCATGATGAATCTTGTTGATAGGATGATAGGATGAAATTTCTAAAAAAGGTTCTTCATGTTGTAGAGCAAAAGGCTCTGATAGATTTGGGTGAAGGATATGGAGATAAGATCTGTTATAATGTTTCTCTCTTTTTGAAATATATAAAAAGAGACTCACTAACGTATTTATGAAATCACTCTAACTATAAATTATATTTCTAATTTCATCACCCTAAAAAAATTCACAGTATAGGGTAAACATGAGGTAGCTGAGTTTTGGATTCAGTCTATCTAGATGATCATTGACCATTTAGGGACTCCTTTTGAGAAGTGGGTTCGCCTAGAGGATTATATGTTATGTGGTAAGGATAAAAATTGGTTGTATATTAAGACTCTATGTGAGTAGCTAGAGAATATTGATTGGAAAGACTTTCAAGAGAGGCTCATGGAAAACTTTTACCCTGAGATGCTCAAGAAACATAGGGAAACTGAGTTTAAGATATTGACCCAATAGATTTTGTTTATGATGGACTATGTTGGTCCATAAAAATATTTTTATTTCTTAGTTCCATTATTAGAATGAGATGATGAAACTATAGAGAAACATTTTCTAGATTTGATTAATTGTGTGATTAATTCCCATGTTGATATATTTAGGATAACGTTGCTTTCTTAAGTGTTGAATCAGGCTAACATTTCTTAAGAGAACTTGAAGGGGCATATGATTGGAATGAAAGTGGCTTCTCTTAAATGACCATGAGGTACATCTTATTAGAGTATGACAAGTATCTATGAGAATTTAAACTAGGTGATGGGATAGAATGTGTCTTGGAGGATGGGTTATTTACTCAGAGGAGTAACTGAATTTATTTCTTGTGTTGTGGTATGATGGGACATATTTTTAGAGAGTTTTCAAGACCACTAGTGAAGTTTCGATATTGAAGAAGGATGGGTAACAAGTAAAGGTATTGAATAAACCCTATAGTTATGGGTAATGAAGGAGGGCCCTTGTAGATTAAAAGTACTAGAAGGGGTTTCCTCTACCCATATAATTTAGGAAGTTGGAGTTCTTCCAAACATGGTCGTCGAGGTGGTGGAAATGGTAATTTAGGGAAATAGTTCCCATATCAGCAAAGTTGTGTCGCTCAGGGGGGGGCTCAAACTACAATACAAGGAAGAGTGGTAAGATAATTGCATCCAGTCCAACATGAACTTTTGGATATTGAGGCTATTACTTTGAAATTTAGAGTTTATATTCTTTTATGTTACATGATTTCTAGTGCCTTATTTGATACAAGTGTCTCTCATTAATTTGATTATGTGCATATATTAAACAGTATAAGTTTGGTAGTGGAGTTTATGAGTGGGGTTGTGTAGATCGACATATACTATTAAGAGTATTGTTGAGGGACGTTTGTTTATGTAATGGGTGTTATCATGAGGTTGGGGTGTATCGCTTCTGTTTTGATATTTATATACATGGTATGTTAGGTTTTAAATTTATTTGGTTATGGATTGTTTGGTAGTGTATTGAGACCATGTTGATTTTTACTAAAAGAGAGTGACCATTTTGCCACCTATGGGTAACAGTTCTATTCATCAAAGAGAGTGGTATATTCAGGATTTATTTCATGATATTTTCATCAGCAACTAGGGTAGTCCACTTCCTAGGATGCAAATATTTTACTAAATGGTAGGGGTGTGAAGAATGATTTATTTCAACCCATAGTTGAAAACTTCTAGGATGTTTTTCCTATAGACATATCAAGGCTTCCACTTTAGAGGGATGTTGATTTTATAATTGATCTTATGCCTAGAGATGAGATAGTTTATATTACACCTTATAGAATGGCACCAATAGATCATCAAGAAGATAAGACCTGGTTGTAATAGTTGATGTATAAGGGATTTATCCATCTGAGTACATCACCACGGTGTTATCCATGATTTTTTTCATTAGAAAGATTTTTATACCTTACCTTTACATTTTAATTACTAGAATTTGAATTAGATCATAGTGAAGAACTAGTATCAACATCCTCGTACTGATGGTCTCTTTGTCCAGTAGAGAGGATATTGAATTTTCTCCATGATTAACATGATATTAGGTTATCATCAGTTGAGAGTTAGAACTTCTGATATACCATGGATTATCTTTGAGAATTAGGTATCACGTATATGAGTACATTGTGATTTATTTAATCCAAATGAACACATCGGCAATTTTTATGACCTTGATGAACCGAATAATTCACCCATACCTATATCAATTTGTGGTTGTTTTTGTGGATGAAAAGTGTGTATACATAAACAGTCATGATGATCATGAGAAAAAGATTGACATCATCCTGAGTACATAGAGAGGTAATCTGATGTATTCCATGAAATTTAATTTTCAATTCTAGATCGACTAAGTACATTTCTTGGGAGATAATATCTCAAAGGAATGTGAGTCAGTGAACCCAAGGAAATTTCATGTGGTTGTTCCTTGGGAGATTATTAGGAATATTTTTGACATATGTAGGTTTTTTGGCAACATATGATACTATTATAGGATAATACATGGATATTCCAATTTGGAAGCACCACTTTTAGTCTTGACTAATAATGAGATCAAGTTTTAGTATTATGGGGAATGAAATAAATGTTAACAAGAGTTGAAGAATCATATCACTACCACACTGATATTGATCCTACTTAGGTTGGGTGGGTAGTGTTGTAACATCACGAGTTTTTAAATGGAGACAATATGTTTGATAGAATACATAATATGCCACATCAAACATAAGCTAACTACAAAATATTATTACGTTATATAATAACATATCAGTTAAAATAGCAAGAATGAACAATATTAATTGAATTAAGAAACTATTTTTTCACTTGTATTTAATTAAATCTTTGTGAACAACTATTTATAAATGAAAATAAAACCATTTTTAATTAAATGTAAATGTTTTTCTGAAAAACTATTTTAATAAAAATTAGAGAGTTTATAAAATAATAAAATCAATCTATATGGTTTTTATTAATAAAATATATATATATATATATATATATATATATATATTCAATGTAATGTTAAAAATTCATCTTATATGTTTTCAAGACATGATACAAGAACAAATTCATTTTACTGGATGAAAGAAATATTTTTCAAAAAATTATAGTTTTACCACCTTATAATGGAATACCCATTTTAATTCGAGTTTTTGACACTATTATATGTTTTATTTGGTAAAATAAACTTTTTTTTTGGAATCAGGACATCATAAATTACTCTAGTTGAAATTTTGGAATTTTTATGATAAAATAAAGTTTTTAATGAATATTGAAATGTACAGCATTTTAATTCCAAACATCATTTTCATCTAAGTGATTTATATTATCATATTATATTTTTTATTGGTTTTAAATTATAATTAGATTAAATTTTTATCGTTTAATCCAAATGTTTTCGTTGGATGTAATTTCACAATGATATTAGTTATAAATGCAAGTCAATCATTTGATTGTTTTAACTTTTAAAAAACATGTTTTCTTGTTTTGACAATATGGATTAATTTTTAGTTAATTTATTAAAATTATGTGTTTTGAATTCAAGTAAATGGATTCTATATTTTTATTCATAAGTTAAAAAATATGTAAATAGTTACCTTTTATTTTTGTACATTATGAATAATGACTTTGGTAATAAATCTTATTACAACAATTAAAGTAAAATCGAGTAATTAAAGGTTAAAATAATATTATAATAATA
The DNA here is from genome assembly GCA_963277665.1 of Viscum album. Classification (NCBI taxonomy): domain Eukaryota; kingdom Viridiplantae; phylum Streptophyta; class Magnoliopsida; order Santalales; family Viscaceae; genus Viscum; species Viscum album. The sequence continues at coordinate 473,262,657 of OY728147.1, read as the reverse complement.
TAAAACTACCATAATACATGTCCTAATTTAATTTTATGAATATATTCTCAAAATTATGATCCATGGGTCTATTTTAGGACCATTTGGATGACATTAATGCTTTTTTAATTTTATATTCTATATATAATCATTTTTGTTACACTTTTGTTTGTAATGTATTTTATTATGAAGTTATACCAGCTATCTATTTGACCATAAATAGTAATTTTAAATATGAAAATAGTACCTATATCATGATTATTTATTTATATTTTATTTAAATTATATAAATTATTTAATTATTCCACAATAACGACGTAGTAATATCTTAATTAATTAATGATTCCAATAAATTATATTATAAATATTAAAATAAATATTATCTGACATAATTTATGCCATCCAAGAATTTAATGGATATATTAGACATGTTTTTAATTATTTAATAGAGTTTCCTTGAACTTATCTTGCTGTTATTATATTTTTTAAAAGTCAACTATTGAATAGTGTCAAAATCGACACTATAGGTTTTTTAAAATATAGATTTTTTTATTAAAATATATTAAATTTTTAAATAACTAATATTATGAAAAATAGTTAGCATAAGTCAAAATATTTTATAAATAGAACTTTTTTGGGTCATTTTACAAGTTATTATAATTACATTAACCCACAAATTTGTAACTAAGATGATATCATAGTAAGATAAAAAATGGTAAAATAAGGGTTAAACCAAAAAGGTAAGGATTAAAAAATATTCAAAACATGTATAATTTCAATTTTATAATTGTTATTAAACCAAAAATTATATTATATTATAAATAAATTAAATTTTGGCTATTTGGAATCGAAATTGAATTTATATTAATTTAATATTTTAAGTGTTTCCAAAGGTGCCCCTCCCCTCTCTTATAAAAAGGTACTCACACTTATCTAACAATAATTCTTCCAAATAATTTTTTTTAGTCCATGATCTGCCCAAAAATCTTCCTATAGTCCTTCCCCACGTTCTTTAGGCCTTATTTTATGCATAACACCCACCTTATAGGGGTTAATGTGTTCTTCATAGTCGATCAACCAAAGAAGAGGTATCATTTTTTAAGTGTTATTGTTTTATTTCGACATCCACATCATCTAAATCATATTTTTCTAAGATTAACTAATAACCCCCATATCCTAAATATACAAATATTTTATTATTTCTATATCACAATCAAAATTGATCTCTAATTTTATCAAATGGGAAATAGACATTTCGTTCATCTGTAAGGAGGACTACCGCCTCGCAAACCAATATAGTTTTTTTTCATTAAATTATATCAAGACTGGTTATAATGATGGAATATATGTTTATATATGATATTCATTCCATATTTATCATTTTAAAATAATAATATTTCAGTTATCTCAATACCTTCCATGAACAAAAAAATGATAGTGTAGTTTGTGTGTACGGGGGAACTATAACCTCCACGAAGTGATGTGAATCATTTTTATTCACCACATCACTTCTATATAATAAATAAGTATATTTAAATTATTATTTTTAGGTTATTAATATCTTAATAATTATTTAAATATAAAATAATAATTAACTTATTTCTATAATGATCAATGAAAAGTGGAAATTTTATTCATGTGTATGTACGACCTACTATCTCTAGGATTATAATGTTGTTCATTTTTTATACAGTAAATTATTGGTTTCATTAAAAAAATATAATTGATGTATTAAACTGATTATAATGTCATTAATTTTACTATATATATGATATACTTATAACCACGTGGACTATTGACATCAATCCAAGTTCATTTTTGACTCAAGTTCAGAATATTGACAAAACATCTGATATGAACATAAATAATGATGTAATTTCTATAGCATGGTAATAAGTGATATAAAAGTAATAAAAAACATGAAATGGTTTATTATGAATGTATAAAGAAACCTGACTTTTTTATTTAGGAATATAACGATTTTGGGTGACTAGTTAGACTCAAGGTATTGGATTTCATCTCAATCTCCATTCATTGAGGCATTTTTTGTTAATATGCACCATTATTCATTTATAAAGTGTATATAGAGACATATAAAATTTTATATCCATGTTGTTATCTATAATAATTACATTTTTTTATTAAATGTATTAATTCATTGATCTTAATATTTCAATTTTTAAATTGGTATGGGACACCATGAATGTTTGAAGATTTGATTATCAAATATTTTTTTTATGATATTAACTTCTATATTTGTTTATATGGATATAAAGGGATTATATAATATATTTTATGTGTATTTTTTATTTTACTCAAGGTTTTTCAAAAGAAATTTTTTTCTATGAATAATTTTACTGAACGATAAAAGTATTATTTTTAACATACGCGGAGACTACGACATTTGTTCCGTTGTGACAATTAATTGATATTTGTCTTCATCTAGAAGATGTAATGGTTTTAAAAGAAAAATAAATTCCATATTCCATTTTAATGTTTTTTGGAATTAAAAATTGTTTTGATAAGGGATTCATTATGTAAATATCCAGAAATTATATCTTGTGATTGAAATGTGAAAATGTTATTTTCCCTTCTTGCTTGTTTTATGTGTTATGATTATTTTATAGTTCTTGGGGATTGTTTATGTATACTGGTGGTTTTATGATAAAGCGAGGAAAGTTTATCCCATGATACCTCCATAATTAATTGGTTTCTCAGTAGGAGTAAAATGACAGGGTTTAGCCAAAAAAAATTAGGGAATATAATATGATGGGTTTTCCAAACATAACTGTGAAGGTTACTCACGAAGTAGTTATGAAATCTACAATGTTAGCATGATATAAATGCCATAAATTAACTTTTTGATTTATTATTTCTATTATTATTTCATGAATCCAATTATTTCCTGAGGTTTGTAAAAGATTATATGTTTTATGTGTGAAAATTGGGATTTTGTGAAAAGCATTTCATGAGTTTTAAAATATTCCTGGACTAACATTTTCATTTATTATTTCATACCCCTTACTAAAAACATTTTTATCATCCCATGAATTGAAATATTTACATGGGTTATATGTATGGGTAAATGATAGAAATAATGCAATATGAATGTTTTGATGATTTTTTATCAAGAAAAAAATGTTTTATTTTAAATATTTTCATTTTGTGAAAAACAATTGACAGTGATTTGAAGTGTCTACTGTGTAATATTTGAGTAATATTGTAATAATTATGGACTATATATCTAAAACTCTAAAATGAAAATGATCCTAAAAAATAATTCTTAATTTAACTGATGATTATATAATAGTTAAGGTTTGGTTCATATAATTATACCTTATTTTGTGATGCATCTAGTATTAGACTTGGAGAGATGTTTATTCATATTGATTGAGTTATGGTGTGAGATTTACATTATTTGAGGCCACATAAAAAAATACACTACACATGATCTCAAGTAAGCTAAGGTGGTTTATGCCTTATATTTTAGGTAGAATTATCTAACAAGATATAATTTAACTGTGTTTACAAATCACAGGATCGTAAAGTATATCTTTTCACAGTGAGATTTGAATCTATGACAGTAGAGGTGGGTCTTTTATATGCAATATTTTTATTTTCAACTAAAATTTACACATGGAAATGAAATTGGTGGTGCTGAAAATTTATATAGGATGACATCGACATCGAAATTCTAGGAGTCCATTTATGAGAGTAACATGATGACCATACTAGAACAGATGAATATTATGCTTTGGGAGTGCTTCAAAATGATGGACCTCATATCAGTATCAGTATAGTACAGAAAAATGATTCGGATTAGGGAGTTGTAGTATTAGGATATAGACTGTTTGACCTTGAGGGAAATTAATGAAGGTGGCGAGTCACCTTCTGGTTGGACTATTGATCAGGATGAAATAAATTAAGTCTAAAACCACATTTTTTTTACTATTTGTTTGTTCAATACATTGATGCATTCATCCTAGTTTTATAAAATTTTATTGTGATTTTGTACCATAGTATTGGTTGCTAATAATTAAGAAATAGAGTACATGCTTCATGGCATGATGCTACACCTATCAATAGGTTATGGTTGAGCATCAGTGACCCAGTGTTTTACTAAAACCATTTTTCCATTCTGAAATAGAAGATAAATGATGATACCATGGACATAATGGTGGGTCTTCCAAGGATGCCGCAAATGAATAATTTTATATGGCTGGACTGATTAACAAATGTCAACTATTTGATGCCTATTTAGGAGACTTTATCAGAGGATTAGTTGAGATATATGTATGTTTATAAAATATACTATCAACTTGGGGTGCCACGGAGTATATTTTTATACTATGGATATCATTTCACTACTAACTTATATTAATTCTTATAGAATCAAATTTGTACATACGTATTTCATAGTAAGGGTGTTTAGTCACAAATAGATTGAAAGTCAGAATTTACTATAAAGGTGTTGGATGATACACTACAAGCATGAATCCTAGACTTTGGTGGTTCTTAAAATAATCACCTACCACTCATTGGGTTTTCATAAAATAATAATTATCATGATACTATTCATATGGAACCATATGTGGATCTTTATAGAATGCTATGAAGATCACTTCTGCACTGGATGGAGGTTGGTGAGTCTGAGTTGTTAGTATTGAGTCTCATGTTGGATACATCGAATTATGTACAATTTATTCAAAATTTATCATTATATATGAGATAATAATAAATTAAAACTCTAATCAATGTCAATGAACCCATTATTTTATACGGGTGATCATATTTTTATTCGGGTGTCAGCTAGATATGGTCAATGAAGGATTAATAGGCTTTGATAGTTGGTGCCCTTGTTTTTTGGACCTCTGAATATTGAAGTGAAAAACTCGTTGGTGGAATACTGATTAGCACTTCATAAAGATATAGTGTTATTAAAAAAAAATTTCATGTGTCAATGCTTCAGTGTTATAACCCTGACCATTCCCATGTTATCTATGTGGTTGATGTTGAGATTGGGGCTAATGCATCCTTATAGAAGAATCCAACTATTTTTATGGATCCTAATGTGAAATTTTTACAAGGAAAGACGATGTATATAGTTTGAGTATTATGGAAGCATGGTCGGGTTCAGGAGGAAATATGGGAGAAAAAAGCAGATATGTCAGCATAGTGGTCCAAACTATTTATCTCTTAGACATGATTGGGAATAAAGATCGAGGATGGGTTATCTTAAGGTGGTGAGATTGTGATGTCCTAACCTTCCAAGACCTAAATCATTATCATTTTCAGGTTCTCTATTACCCATATATTGAGTATATCATGGATTTATTTTTGTTTGGAATTATTTTGATTGAAATTAGTGATGTTTGTAAGCATAAGAGGTTTTCCATGTTTCCACAAAATTAGCGAAAAACATGCACCTTTCTTCAAGAAAATGTGTATCCAATTTTGTTATGAACAGAGATGGTCCATGGTTTGGTAAAACCGTACATCCATCCTCCCATTCATGAACCTTGAGAAAATAGAGTTTTTCATGGTTGGTTCATGGTTTTTCATACTATTTACCACTTAAGAGAAACTGTGTGTCCTCTAGGAAGAGGGGCACTATTAAGCAGCATGGTTTAGAAAATTGTTCAGCGCTACCTATGTAACCATGCATATAAGATTTGATTACACTAAAAAAAAATTAATATTCTTGAACCCACTAGATTAAACCCAAAATAACCCCAAATTGTGAAATACCTTCTTTCTTCATTTTTGGAAGCTCCTAGGTGTATTCCAAGGCTCCAAAAAAATATTTCATGAAGAATTGAATATCTGAATAAATGATTATATCCTCTAGGGTATATATTTTCTTACCATATTGTTTCTATCTCTCTTGTCTCTCCTTCCTAATGAAGAGGAATTATTTTTACTCCATTGGAGATGGTTTATATCAGGGTATTGGTGGATCATAATCATTTGAATCTTGATTTTATGTATTGATCTAATATCAACTGCACCATCGTGGTTTCGATCATTCTACACCAATTTAGGTTTTTCTTTTTTGAAAACATGTATCATGGATCATGAGGTTTGTGGTCTAATTTTAACATCACATGGTCTTCGTTTTAATTTCATTTATGTATTAGTGCAATTTCAATTTCCATGATGGAAAATTTAATTCCATATAAAATTAATTGATTGATTTTCTTATGCTATAGTGAAATAGTTTGATTACATGATAATGAAATTGGAGAAAAATGGGATTATAGAATTTATGGATTAATTATTTTTGAAGTTGAAAGTGACCACTACGGTGTGCTGATTGGAATAAAATTTTTAGTGACCCAAGGGGAGTTCCAAAATTATTTAATTTAGTATTTATTAAATATAATTTTTTGATAAATTAAATTTTAAAATGGGTTGACTAATGAATTATGATAATGAATCATATATGGTTGGAAATATGGAACCATGAAATGTTATATTTGTGGATGAATAGTGAGGCATGTAATGCTTTTCTAAATACCCATGCTATTCAAGAATACCACTCTACTCCACCATTATATTTATATCTACATGTGATCACTGAGTTGTGGTAAAGGGACCACTCCTCTAAATACCCATGAGGTTCTGGACAACTACACTAGTCCCCCATTTCTTGAATATCAATTTAGGATGATTTGATTAATGCAACACCGTAATGAGCTAAAATTAGATATCCCCTTGGGGACAGTTAAAACCCTACAACGGGATGAACCACGTATTTATGGTTTTGGTATCATTATGAACACCAGAAAATATGTAGTTAATTAAAGAATAATTTTATGTGAAAACATCTTCGTATATTCATTGTACATTGTTAATTATTCAACTAATTAATAGTTATAGACTTCATATTGTATTATATATTGCTGGTGGTGGCCCAATGAGTTGTACTCACACCCAACATAGGCTTCATGATTGGTAGATAAATAAAATTCACCATTACAGATCAAAATAAGGGAAATATCTCTTTTTCAGAGGGCTGAGTCAGAATGGATAATAGATTAGGGAAATGAGCGTGATTTTAGTACCTGATTGGAGAGTTTTCAGGGTGTCTTTTCTTTTTGGTTTGAATTAGACGCATGATACTTATATGGAATGTCATGTTTACATCTTGGATCGTAGTCATTTGTCCATGTTTTTAATTATCATGTGATATGGAACTTATTTTTTTTGTATAGTTATTTTTATAGTTTATTGTCTTTTGTCTATTGATTATTTATTTCTACTATTGTACTACTCTGATAAAGATGCTGTATTCTCCATATGCTCTATATTATACCCTTAATCCTAGTTTTAAACCTCTGGCATATTAGGAGACATGTTTGAGGTCATGTTACAAACTATCCTGGGCCATTGGTATGTGTCACCAAAGTAGGGATGTTAGATTATGTATGGAATTTGACCACTATGTTGTGATGTTTTTTTATCTTTCATATTCCATATTCCAAGTCTTTTTCAAATGATTAACTAGTTTTATGATGATTTCCCCATGCATATGAAGTGATGATTATTACTATTCTTACCCATGTATTATTCATTCATGTCTCTTATTACAACCATGTTATTCATATCCTTATTGGGATTTTATCTAAGCTCTTTCTCGAAAGTATATCTTTAGGTTAATACATGCAATATTATGAACAAGAGATCATTTAGGATGACTATGTAGAAGGATTAATTTTTTTTGTGTTTTATTATGTACTATTGATATATAATAACCTAAAATTCCTAATATACTAAACCACTAAATTATATAATTAATTAATATTCTATTATGTTTCTCAAATATAATACAATAGTTATTTAAGAAATATTTTGGTTTTTAGAGTTTGAATTAGATAATGGTTTAGATAATTTTAGAATTAATACTAGAAACAAATTTTGCAAACGTGAAGGGTAAATTTAGGTATAGGATAACATACAATATATTGGTAATGTCAAGATTTTGTGGTCTCCAATAAATGATATTTCTTTATGGATAATGTAGGTTGACACAGTTGTGGTACAAATGCACCAAGGGGTAAATACCTAAAAAATATATGGATAGGTATTAACTTAATATTCACCCTAGGAATGAGTAGTGGGATTTACTAAAAACATGTTTTGACACTCATTTGGGATAAGATTTAGTTGAACATGTTTTCTTTATAAAACATTATCAATGATATATAACATGATTAATTATTTATCTTATTTTTAAATAATATTAAAGTACATGATCATATAATATTTTTTGGGAAGTTTAATAAAATTATAAATCAAATAATATATGACATTATAATTGCTTATTACATGGGAATAAATTATATATTCATACATTAATGATTCAATTTTTGTTCAAACATTTTCAATTTTAGAATATAGTGTGATCTAAAGGAAACCTGACCAATAATCCATGTGAGGGAAAATGAAATGATTGTTTGAATGATATTCCAAATGAATTGGCTAGTGAAATAAAAATATTTATAGTGATACATACCCCACTATCTCGAGCTATGAAATAAAACATAAATCATGTGAAATGTCCTCCTTCACATTATAAGAATTTACCAGCCATCACATCTATTATGTGTTGATGACCAATTACCTTTAATATATCTTTTGATCCATTTTTCAATTATCTTTGGGTTAACATAATGGAAACATCATTTTTTTCATCAACTATTTTCAGAAGGAGAAAGTTACTCTATTCATCTATCATTTAGACTGAGAAGATAGTCAATGATGGAAATTGATCAAAATTAAGAATCTAAAAGTTGGAATGAATGAAATTCGGTGGAAATGATTTAATAATATATTTCTTAACATGTATTTCTGTTGCAATCTATAAAAAATATGAGGTTATAATTTACTGATCATTAAGAAAAAGAGAGTGAAATTTCCCAGACATATGGGGAAAATAACAAAAGTCATGGAAGGTACCCTTCATGTATATTGTCTAAATTGATTTCAAAAAAGAATGATCCCTTATTGTTTTAAAATTATTTCTTAGAATGATTAAAACTATCACATACATTGGGATTTATCAGAAATACGTTTGATGATCTCTATAAGTAGAGGAGTTTTCAAAATGGCCCCAAGGATATGGAGATAATAATATAATAATGGATAATTAATATTGGGTATCGAATGAAAATGGAGAAGAAAATATTAAAGAAGCAACAAGTCATCATGTGGAAGGAAGTGTCATGGAAATTAAAAAAATAATTTTTAATGAATTTATGTGTAGGTCAGGAGGACATAAATAACATTAATTTCAAAGAGAGAAGAAGAATATGGACAATCTGATGGTGTAATGGAATGAAGTTCTTGATAGAACATCCATAGTTTAATAATTCAAATGTATGGAGAAAGGTCACTATGAAGAACTGTACACTAAACCAAGGGTCTTTGAGGGTAACAAACATGAAAAATCACAATAAATGAGGGATCAAGGGGAATATTATTCTATTTCCACCAATTAGGTGGAGCATTAAAATGATTTTATATAATGTATAATTTATATTAAATCACATCCCAAATACTATAAAATATTGATATCTATGATAGAACCTATTGGTGTGATCATTACAACCCATGTGTCGGAATCTTCTATTGTCAACATCTGTAGGAAGGTTTTTCATTTGGATCCCCTAATTATTCAGTTAGTGAAGTTTGATTTTATAATGGGAATATAATTTCTCTCATTATATAGATCTCATGTCAATTGTTACGAAATTTAAATATCATTATATATTTTAAACCATCCCATGCACCTCCATAAATACAAGGAATATCATGAGCCTCATTTAGAAAATCCGTCAATTGTGAGGGCATTGATACCTCATGAAGAATATTTTCATGGAATGGATAGACTTCACATAGATTAAGAGGCAGTGTTTTCCATAAAACACATGCCTAAATAAACTATTCTCTCCAAATTACCTAATATGATGGACCCAAGAAATATAGGGGAGTTAAAGAGGTAGGTGTATGTGAATTTTAAAAAGGGATTCATATTAACTAGTTCATCACCTTGTGTGACATCAATGATCGTTATCAAGAATAATGATACATCAATGAAGCTACTAATTGATTATCGAGAGCTCAAAAAGATCATGCTGAAGAATAATTTTCCCTTACTAAGTATTGCTGACTTTTTTAAACAACATTGAAGATATCAGTAATTAAAAAAGTTGTATATTTGTTCAATATATCATCAGATAAAGGTGAGTGGATATAATATTCAGAATAATCATTTGCATTCAATATATAGAAACTATGAGTTCATAGTGATTCCCTGTCAACATATGAATTCCCATGATATAAATTTGTACATTATGAATATAGTCCTTAGAGACTACCTTGAAAATGTGTAATGTAACTTTTTGATGTAATTAAAATTGACTCAAAATGAAATTGGGAATAAGAAAAGCATATAAAGAGTGTATTGGTGATATTGAGCAACGGTAATATGCACACTAAGATCTGAAAGTGTGATTTTGGATATATAAATTAACATTATTGGGGAGAAAGATCATGTGTAAAAGAGTTTCTATAGAAACATAAAAGAAAATGTAAATTGGGGAATGTACCAAACCCTAAATTATTTTTTAAATATATATTATTCTTGTTTTAAATTAATTCTACTAATGGGTTTTGGGAAACTACTAATTATTTTCTATTCTAGTAACTATGTTACAAAAGAATGGGATAAAGTATGTTTGGATAGATTAATGTGTTAAATTCTTTAAGGATCTCAGTAAGATCCAAATCATTACACATATACTCACACTACCATTATGTTTAGAGTGTTTTGTTATATAAATTTATGTTTCAAAGTATGAATTGGGTTGTATACTCCTTAATAATTATAAAGTGACACCCTAAACCTCATAAAATTTGAATATCCATGAGTAGAACTACCAAACACATGATCTGGAGTGGGTTGTAGTAATATTTGAATCAAATTTTTGGAGAAACAAACTCTATGGTCATAGGTGTGATATATATATATATATATATATCAAAAATTTATGAAGTATATATTTAATTTGAAATAAAACATCATACATAGATGACATTATTTAGAGCTAATCAATGACTATGATTTCCCTATTCACTTCTATTATGGAATTTGTGAATTAAGAGGGTAATTATCTTATAAAAATAAGAACTCTCAACTCTATCCCTGATGAGTATTAAGAAAGAACATATCATCAATGATGTGGAAATGATGGATATAGAGATCATAAATGTGGAAAATACATCCAAAATTTCAATAATTTATTTTACCATGAAATTATCCACTATAAGATTAAGGATACAGAAATTGATGATTCAAGGATTAAAAAGAAGGTGATAGAAACAAAGGATGGGAAGTCTATTTAATTCAATATTGAAAAAGTTAGTTTCCATAATTTTGGATCTGTAATTTTTTTTCCTTCTTCACTATATATAATTAAAGGTAAATTGGATAATTCTCATAGTTTATTTTTCTTCATTCTTCCATGAAGTACCAATATGTATTGTGATATTGTTGGACAAAGCATGTTGTCCCAACATATCTCTATTTTATGTGTTTTGATGACTAAAAAAATTGCTACAATTATTCAAACAAATTTATCCTTGGTGTTTCATGTAATATATTTCAAAAGAAATTACCTTATGCAGTTTCTCAAATTGTTTATCTTAAGATGAGTAAAGTATTCAATCTCCAACAAAGTATTTCATCTTACTAAAAAGGAATAATATCTTCTAATTACCCAGAATAAAAAATTGTTGTAATTTTATCATACTACAAAAGACTTTATCTTATATAGACAATGAGAAATTTTCCAAGGCATGATGTTTTTTAAGGAATGAAAACATTTGAAGTAATTATCTTGGGATAACGATATTCGTAAAACATTTACGTAAAAACCCATTACACGTAGTATGACACAAGTGTTCCATCTTAATAATTTATTTATCTTACAATGAAAATAATCTTATTTAGTATTTAATTCATTTTATATTATGAATAATATATTTTCTATATTATTAAAGTATTCTTACGATGAATAGTACTTCAAGTTCATATCTTACAAAGATATATCTATTATAGAATGTCATGATTACTTCAATCATCACTCAATAAGTTACATAATGATTTTAATGTGTGTTAGAAATGGATATTATTATTTAGGAAAATATTGGTGTATAAAAGTCTTTCCATGAATGGAAAATATCAGAGGAGCAATAATATTTTTGGCATTACTGTCTTAATAGTAATTTCTATATTTGGAAGGATTGGATGCATGTCCATAATAGAATTTCTTATCAAGATAACTATCTAATTTTCCTAATTATTAGGATTACCTTGTGCGTAATTTGAAAATGAGATATAAATGGATCAGATAGTCTATGGATGAAAAGAATTATGGGTAGATAAATATTCAGTTATAATGAATGCATATACATATAAATACTCATGAATTATTATAGATAGAAAATATCAAACCTAAATACTGATTTTGTTCTTATTATTTCTATCATGAGTACTAAATATAATCTTGATATAAAAATTATTTTATATAATATTCTCATGATTAATATTCATGTACTATCATTTTCTTCATAAAACTATGTGTTATAATAGTATCTTCAACATTTATCTTCATTCTATCTTATTTACACTTGGTGTCAGATTATGTTTTGAGACCATGGATAAGGATTGTAAATGGAGAGCTTCGTTAAAATATATTGAACCTTTGTATTATGTTATATATTCTTGAACATCGATGGGATTCCCCAGAAAAAAGTGATGTTATAGTGTGAATCATAAAACTCGTGGAGTAGAGTGTTGTGGAGTGTATTAGGGGATTAAAGTTCCTCAAACCACTGTAAATCTCTTATATTGAATCTCTTTCCATTAATTTTTAATTTATACTACCTATTTCTATTAAAGAAGTGTATATGAATTTTTATAATTGAAGAGAGATGTTTTATTTAAATAATATTTTATGAACTCAATTCACCCCATCTGTAGTGTTCAGGTGACATTATCTAGTAAATAATTAGTATTAGAGAATTTGACTATTGATTTTGAAACTATAAAATGTTTAAGTACAAATATATTATTTCAAATGTATTACATGTATGATAAAAAATAAGTTATGTTAATTGTTAGAGTATTTTATATCAATGGTCAAAATTATTATTTGTTGAAAAATAGCTTTACCATTTATCTAAAGAATCTTGGAATAAAATTTTATCCCAAAGTAGTATAGAACTATGTAATTTATATGATATAACCTGAAAAATTGGAGGCCACAACTAGAGATATTATGATCTAATCTTTAAATCAATGAATGTAGTAATCAATAGATTAGAAGTAGACGAGTTCGTCATAGTTTTACAATGTCAAATAGAACATCAAATGTGGCCACTATAGAACTTTCATATGATGTTACTGACAATGTGTAAGGCCATAGATATAGTACAACCCAATATATGTTAAATACGTTCAAAATTTGTTAAGTATAAAGTCTAACTCAACTAAATGGAAGGATTGCAAATATTTTCAAAAATATTGCTACTCTAGGAGAATCTATTATTGAACATTAAAAATCATTGAATGTTCTATGAGTACTACAACCTATGTGGAGTGGAATATCAGAAGCTATTAGACAATCAGTATAATTCAAGAACTTCAAAATAAAATATATAATTGTAACTATATTTATGTGTGAAGAGGAAATATAAAATTTTATTGAAGATCATTATGTGATCATGAAATAAAATGATTCCTTGAAATTTTATAATTTTAAATATGATTGGAAGAATATAAGTACAAAAATATCTAAATAATATGAAAAGGAAGATTCTTGAATAAATTATGGATAAAATAATAAATATTTTTATCCTGCTCAAAATTTCAAAATGTTCTACAATAAGGGAATTTATTTTAAAAGACCCTTCAACAAGAACTAGAAAAATGGGGACAACTCTAAAGAGCTGAGATGAAATGATTGAAGGAGGCTACTATATATCCAATATGAATATCCAAAAAATAAAAATGATAATAATAGAGAAAATAAATACTTCAAGAAGAAAAGTTATAATAACTCTAATAAAGATACAAAGGCCAGGTGGAGTGTTTCTAGAGACTCTTGAGAAATCACATCATAAGAATGAGAAGCTGAAGCTATTAGTCAAAAGGACAACATATTCCTCATGGAAAATTCAAATGAAGTACATTCTTACTATTATTATGAGCATGATGATTGATCAGAAAATGTATAATATGCCTATGAAGAATAAAAAGAATATTGTACCATCTTGGAAATCACTAATTAAATCATAAAAAATAAAAAAAATCCCTTTCAATCACCTATAATAAAATTATTAGTGAAGAAGAAGACATGAAAAAATTCATTTTAGATTTGATAAGTCAATTAGAAAAATATAATTCCTCGAATATTAGTCAATTTAAAATAACATTTAACCTATATAAAAAAGTAAAAAAAAGATACAGCATTTTTTCACAAATGGGTTATTTAAACAAAATCATTGTATGTAATCCACTTAGAGAAGAATATTTTGGAATTGGAAGACAGGGTGAAAGGACATAACATTATATAACTAATTTTTTCCTGTTCTAATTTTTTTTTACATTTTCTTGTTATCATTATGGAGAAGTGGGAAACCATAAAAGTATTTCTGATTTGAACCATCATCAAATTTTTTTAGGTAAAACGGTTCCCTAGTAATATTTTTTTTAAATATATTTTAGAATTTTTTGGAAAATAAAAACAAATATTGATTCATAATTCTCTTATATCTAACTTTTATAAACCCAAAATTGTATTGTTAATATAAAATTATGTTATTTTATTTGACATTATAAGTAAGTAACTATGTGAGTAGCAATCAAAATTGGTTTATGGACCATGTATGTTCATTGAATATGGGGAGATATTTCTCAAAATCACACTCTCTATCTAAAACAGATTGAGGATATGTAACTTCTTGTGACAATAAAAATGAAAATATATTTAGTATTTGATCAATTTTAAATACTCAGTAAATTCTCAAAAAAAATAGTTTATGTTGAATTATTCAAGAACAACATGAAAAGTATTTCTCTACTTCGTGATGATGGTTATTATGTTGATTTTTATAAAAATGCATATCTAATTTTCAAATAAAAACTTCTATATTTCAATGATCTGATAATGGGAGATTTCTATACATTAAATCATAATTCTTTATGTAGAAAAAAATTAAATTATTTAAATTATAATGGTAATGAGTCGTGGATTTGGCATAGAAGGATTGTCAATTACAATGTTAATTATATAATAACTTTTTCCAAAACGAAATTTATTTCTAGAATTCATAACCTCATGTTGGACAAAAATAAGATATGTGTGATGCTATCCCAATGGTTAAGAAACACAAGTCATAATTTTGATCAATTAAAAAGGTTGATAAGGAACCTAAATTTGTAGAATATTCCTTATGAGATGAAATTTTGTTTTTACCTATGTAATAATATGTAATCAAACTCAAGAGAAAAAAATTTTTTAAATTAGTTGAAAGAACCTTAGGCTATACGATAATTTGAACAAAGTGGTTTTTTAGAAATAATCCAAATGATCACAATGTACATACAAGAAATTAAGCCAAGTTAGTTTCCAAAGGATATTAAAAAAGACGGAATTGATTATCAACAATCCTTTTATATTGTATCTAGGTTAGAAAATATTGGAATTCTGATAGCATATTCATCATATAGGAATTGAAAATTATATCATATAGGAGTTAAATATTGTTTTCAAAATTTATTTTTAATGTAGGATGTTTATGTAGAAAAACATCATGGATTTGAAAGCCCAAATTTTTATGTTACTGTTTTTCTGCATTCTAATGCTCTATATAGAGATTAATAATCTACAAGGGCTTGGTATGAAAGATTAAGCTCCTATCAATTTATTTTACAAAAGGACGTTAAGACTTTACATTATTTACTAAAAATTCATCCTCAAATGTTTTTCTAGCACAAATATATGTTGATTATGTTTTTTTAGATCAAAAAATAAAAACATGGGAAATGATTGTTCTATAACTTATTCATAATTAATTTTGAAATGGGAATGATGGGTGAGTTGAATCACATTCTAGAATTTCATGTTTACCAGAAATATTATGGAAATGATTAAAATCAATGAAAATACATACATGATTTAATTATGTTGTCTGGTATTGAATATCGTAATACATAATCTGCATCTATGAGATCAAATATTAAACTTCATTTGGTTGAATCTAAAACACTATATGACAATAATTTTTATAGAGGAATCATTGTTTTATTGTTATATATAATAGCATTTATACCAAAATTTATATTTTCAGTGTCTCTGTGTAAGATTTCAATATAATATAAAATAATACCATTTTAATGTTTCTTAATGAATTTTAAGATATTTAAATGTAACTAGGTTACTTTATCTTCTTTATCAAAACTCGTATGATTTTAATTTAACATCATATTTGAATGAATATTTTTATGGGTGTTTAATATATATAAAATCAACCTTAAGAACCTACAATTTTCTTGGTAAATTCCAAGTGTCTTTATTGAGTATGAAACAACACTCTTTAGGACTATCAAATATTGAAGCTAAATATATTGTAGTAGAATGATTTTGTACATTAGTTTTTTGGATAAAACACACTAAAATATATTTTTCATTTAATATTACTTCCATTACAATAAAATTTGATAATAGAATTTCTATCAATATTTCAAATAATATTATAAACCATTCATGAACAAATGAAATTTATTTAAGATAACATTTACTATGATATCATGCGAAAAAAATAATGACATCATTCAATAATTTGTTTGTATATAATATCATTTGACATTAATTTTTCTAAAACATTTCATACTAATAGATTTTATTTTATTATGTCTGAATAAAAAATGTTTAATTTTTAATAATGATATTTTATTGCTTAATTTGTTATTATAATTAAATAAGTTATTTAATTTAGTTTAGTTAATTATGTTGTCATTATTTTCTTTATTAGTCATAATCAAATGGTTATTTCACATAGTTTTCATAACCGTTACTCATCACAATACTGTTTGACCCCTCAATTACTACACACAGAAAATATTTTTGTATCAACTCAATGCATAAAATGATTTGAAAAATATTGAATTCTATTTCTCTCATCCCAAAACATCATTACCCTAACCATTCATTATTATTACAGTCTGAACCCTTTTTCGATGGATAAATAGAAATTAATTAAAGGTTCCTTATCAGGATGGTTGAAATGGTAAAGAATAGAAAAAAATTGTTTAGTAGATTAGAAAATGATTTTGATTGTCTAGGAAAGACTGATATGTTTCTCAGAAAATTTATTTATAAACAAGGATGTGAGTAAATATACAATGATATATAAACCATATTAATATTAAAAAAATTCTCATGAGTTCAATGAATCATTATCTATTGGTTTTGGTGATGATGAATACATGGTTACCTGAATGGTAAACCATAAGAACCTCTAGATAAACTCCTTACAGTTAACATAATCCCTAATGATCCCTCATTAAGGCTGCCCATTTTTCAGAACATCCATAGTTACGATGGATGGATTCACTCCTCTAGGGATTATGATGTTTCTCTTTGTAAATGAAGATGTTGAAAATAATCTAGTAGAGTATTTAGATCCTCATATAAAATTGATGTCTATGTTCACTCAATTGAGAATAGTGCAATGAAATAGTGATTTTGGTAAAATATTTTTTCAAGAAATTTTTTTTCATTATCTATTTATGGTATAAATTTCTATAAATATGGAACATCATTTTTTGAGATACATGTTCCATGTTCAAAATCGGTCATTTAACTTTTATTATTTAGGAAGCTTTTTAACTCTTGTTTTTTGAAAAATATGATTTTTCATATATGAGAGTACAGGATTAACTTTTCATGGTTTGACAAGCCTAAGTGAAAATGATTTCTAAAAATGTGGGTTTTGTTTTAATTTTACATTACAAAGATAGATTCCTTATCCAATTTTTCTTAAGTGGATCCCACATCAATAAAGGGGGATTCAACCCACTTATATGAAATACCAATGTTAGTATAAGGGTAACCTTAGAATAATAAAATAATATTAAGTGTATATGATGATGAGAATCTTGGTATAAGGTAAATAAGAGTCAGAAATGGTGTTCAGTCAGGAGAAATAACTACTCATTAGGATAGTATACCTCATTCCCATGTTTCCCTATCAATACAAGAAAATATTAAATGGACAACATCGGCTATCACCCACCTCTTTTCATTTTTTTGTACATGAACATTTTGGTAAGACCCATAAATCCCCCTCTTATTTTTTCCTACTCTAATAAATTGTAAAAATGGTCTTAAAAGGGTTTGGTATAACTGAATCTCAAGAATTTCATCATGTATAATAGGTAACTGATGATGGAGATATATAATCCATTGGTAAATAATGTATGTAAATTCACCACGAATGGTTTTCACTAGTTCATAATGAATTTTGAATTTCTAATGTTCTTAAAATTGGAAGAAGTTAATCTGAGAGATTTAAAGAGAGTGAGTCGAAATTACTATTTGAATTAAAATAAATAAAATCTCATGTGACTGAGTCCAATAATTAATTAAGTATTATTTGTGAAAATATTCCTTCAAAATTTTATGTTTATGAATTAATGTCACTACATCAATCAATAATTGAAAATTCATCAAGACAATACACTAGATGAACTATAATAAGTTTTGATAAATAATATAGCCTGATGGAGGTATCTCAATCTATGGATTCCATGAAAACAAATCTTGATTACTTTTTGGGTGATGTTTTCTCAAGAAGGATGAATTTATATGTATAGAAAATAATAATAGGCGAATTGAGAAGGATTCTTGTTTTTCCAGGATAATGTTTTATATTGATTTATTAGTCAAAAAAATAAATTTCCACTACGTTGAATCATAATATGTTGGAAGTACAAGGAAACTAAATCTAATTGAAGAAATATATAATCATTATTATCATAGTTCTATATAAGACTTATGGATCCCTATAAAATAAAGTATTTGTTATAGAAAAAAAATTATGATCTTAATAGAGTATTGGTTCAAAATATTATGACCGATTCCAATTAAGATATTGAAAAGATATAATATGATTCATTTATAGATTCATCAGGAAGAAAAATTCCACAAAAGGAAAACAAGATGCTTCTGAAATTGGCATGATAAAAACCCAGTTTGACGTTTTTCAATGTCTAATAACATCGTTTTACAAGACCAGAGACATGTATAATTTTGATTAAAATTACTCTGAGCATTTTTGGACTTGTTTTACAACCCTTGTGGACTATTTCAAGAATGAAATTGAGAAAGGATCAATTCTTATGTATATTCAATGTTTCAGATTCGTCGAAGAAATTTTCTAGGACCTTAAATTATTGATCACAATCCTTCAACGTCCCATAATTTAATTTAAATAATATAATACTATTAAATCTAACAAAGGTAGAACCTCACGTTTTTGAATAAATATCTTTATGTTTACCTAAAATACTCTCTATAATATTATTTATCTATTTAGATAAATTTTATTTCCTACGGAAAAATAATCTTCTATCATCATTCAATCAACAGTTGTAAGAATTTATCATGAATATCAAGTAGGTCTTGGAGCATCACTAATAAAACTGGGTGATTTTGTTGGCTCAGGAACTGATTCCCCTCTAACATCATCCTCTTTACGACATGGTCAACTATTATCTTTCAGAAAATCACCTCCGAAAAATCATTTATTGTCGAGATATTGATAAACACACTCTCTATGAAGTGACTTACCTAGTGGATGGGGTTCTGAAAAATATTTTCTTAATTAAATTAATAAAGATTTCATTAAAATTTAGAATTTTTTTATGTTAACTATTCAATTAAAAAATGAGTTTTCTACTTGAATTCATTTTATGTAATTTTTAGGTTCTTTATTTTTTATATGATACTATATTTTTAGTAGTTTTTCAATATTTTTTTGATGATTTTTTATATTTTCACTCTATACTTTTGTAAGAACCCGGTTTTTGCTACGAAAGAATTTGGAATATTCTTGATGATATTCCAGAGCAGCGCCTTCAGACGGTGTGCGATTCTGAGCCCCGGAGTCGCCGGAATTAAATTTTCAGTGCGTTCACACTGGAAACACAAAATAGATAAAATACCTCCTAAACGGAGTTCCAGATCAGATATCTTAGTGCACGGATTGGTCCGAAATGGGTCGTTTATCCTATAAACGACATAAAACTTGTCTGCGCGGGATGTTTGGACCCCTCGCTCGCTTTTGAAAGGTTAAATGGATAAATTTATTTATTTATTTATTCGCTTAATGTTGAAATGTAGGTATCTTTTAAACGGTGGCTCGGATTGGGAAACCGAGGGTGACGTTGAGTTCGGAGCATGCCGTTTACTCTAGGAGGGGTATAAGTTTTACGGGCGCGGCCCGTCTGTGGAAAATGGACCCGGGGGCGTTTTCGTAATTTAGCGGCTTCGGACGATAAATTTTATAACTTTTGAACGGTGTCTCGGATTAGAATTCCGAGACCGCCGTTGCACTCAGAGCGTGGTTTTTATCCTAGGGGAGTCCTAATCCCGACCCCACTGAAATTTCGGGTTCGGGGCTATTGGGCGGCGTTTAAGTATTTTTCTACTTAAACGCATCCCCTCCCCTCTTCTTCTTTTTCTTCCTCAAACCCTACCCTCTCCTCCAGCTCTGGTGTGGCAGCTCCGGCGAGGCAACTCCGGTGAGTTGCAGTGATGTCGGCGGATCGATGTAAAGCTCCGGGTGAAGTCCAACGAGGTAGGAGGATTCATTTGTTGCGTTTTTATTCCCAAAACTCCTTTGAATCCAATGTTTAGCGTCGAATTGTTGTTGGATTTTCGAATGAACTACATAATTGCGTAGTAGAGTTTTTTCTCCTTCCATCGCTAGTTTCGGTTGGAAAATCCGAGTTTTGGGGACCCCGCAATCATCCGCCGAAGATTGTGGGTTTAAGGACGTTTTCCGGTGTTTTTTGGGTATTCCGGCGAGGTATCACGGCGGTCCGGCGTACCAGCGCGGCGGCGCGGCAACCCAGCGGTGCTTCCGGCTTCAGGTGGCTGGCGGCGGCGAGCTCCGGCTCCAGGCGGCGACGGTGGCGTGTCTCGGCAGCGGGGCAGCGTAGCGGAGGCGGCTGCGGACGGCGGCTTCAGGCGGGCTCCCGGGCGGCGCCGGTGTAGCGCGAAGGGGAGGAGGGGTCGCGGGGTGCGCGACCCCGCGTGTGGCGACCGCGACCCGCGTAAGGCGGGTCGCTGCGGAGGAAAATGTGACCGGCCATCAAGTCCGGTCGGTGGCGACAGGCCGTGGCCAGCTAGCCGCGGCAGACCGAACCGGACCCGCGGCCGGGCCGCGGGCCCGCTGAGGGCGGACCACCCGGACCGAGCCGGTCCGGGCCAAGGGAGTGCCCCCCCCCCCCCCGTTTTTGAATTTCCGACGCCCGTAACTTTCGTTTCAGGCGTCCGTTTTGCGCGCCGTCAGCAGCAGTGCGGACCTTTCATCGAGGGGAATGCATTGAGGTGGTTTAGGGAATTTTTTATTCCCAGAACGAGGGGCCTCGGAGGCGCGACGCGTCTTTAAGTGGACGAGCGTTTTCTGGGAATTTTGTTTTGGACGGCGCGGACGCGTCCGACGTCCGAATTAAGCGTCGTCAGTGGCGTTGGAACCCTAGCACCGAGGCGGTGCATTCTAGGGTGTTTTCAGGCTTT
Organism: Viscum album; assembly: GCA_963277665.1. Classification (NCBI taxonomy): domain Eukaryota; kingdom Viridiplantae; phylum Streptophyta; class Magnoliopsida; order Santalales; family Viscaceae; genus Viscum; species Viscum album. The sequence goes on along the minus strand of OY728147.1, from coordinate 473,240,806 downwards.
GAGGCCGAAGTTGAGGTGCGGGCCCCATGGCCCGTCCTTTGAGCTGCGGGCAGCGTTTCACGACTTTTTCACCGGACGTCCATTCGGGGCGTGCGAGCAGTCGATGTTGGGTGTTTTTCCGAGGGCATCGCGTTGGCGTAGTCTGCCAGCTGTAATTCCGCACCATGGTGCGGGGCCCACGAGGGTCGTTTGGGCGTCAACGGTGATTTTCTATCTTTATCACCGGGCGACCGTTTTGGACTAGTGAATAGTCCATCTTGTGTGCTTTTTCGAGACGATCGCAATGGTGCGGTCCGTTCGTAGTGTTTCGAGGCCGGGTTGCGGGCCCCACGAAATAGCGCTCGTGTGCGGTGCGTCGGAGTGCACCTTTTTCTTCGGATACCCATTCTATTCAAGTAAGCAGTCAATTTGACGTGCTTTTCCGAGATCTTGGTGATGGCGCAGTCCGCCCGACCTTTTTCGGGGACATGGTGTGGGACCCTCCCAACCTGACTTCGGTGAATAGTACCTTTTCCACCGGGTGTCCATTTTGGGCGATTGAGTACTCAATCCCGTGTGTTTTTCTAAGGGGATCGCAGTGGCGTGATCCGATCGCAGTGGCGTGATCCGTTGGTTCAATTTCGAGATCATGGGGTGGGCCCCACACGGGTTTGGTCACGGTGAATAGTACCTTTTTCACCGGTTGATTGTTTCGGGTGAGTGAGTAGTCTAACTCGCGTGTTTTTTCGCAAGGATTACAACGGTGTGATCCGTTTGGCTGTGCGGAGCCTCTTGCGCGATCTTGTTAAAAGTGGAAGCATGGATGGTGCTCCAGTGGTGGTTCCCCCTACCTTGTTTGTAGCGGACCCTTGGTGTATGATCACGCAGTCTTGGGAGAGTGATGTAAATGGTTCAGAAGTTGTGGTTGGCCGTGCCTGGGCCTTTAAGGCGAAGTTGTTATGTCACGCCTTTGCGTTGATGTCGGGTTCTGTGTGCACGATAGCCCCTGGGCTGGAGACGTGGTATACTCTGGGAGTATATGAGAGCTCTTGGAGGTACGTGTGGTTTGTACCTAAGACGTTCGTGCGCTTGGTTGGGGTTGACTTGGGGCCACACGTCATGTGTTCCCCATGTGCATGTCGTGTTCTGCTTTGAGTACTTTGACCTCTCGCGACATAGAGGGTCCCTCTGTGCTCGTTTGTTCGATCAGTAGGGTTGAGTGGTCTCCCCCTGGTTTCGTTCTCGATGGATCGGTCGGTAGCGGTGTTAGTGACACCTATTGATGGGCCATCCGCTGAACCCCATTGGGTGAGTTGTGTTGGAGTTGGGTGGTTGCGCGATGCCCACTCCTTGTTCGGTTGGCCGGTGTTGTACCCTCAAGTGGAGATGGCCAGGGCAATTCTGAGTTTTACCCTCCAGCAGGGCTGGGCAGTGGGTTGCTCACTGACTTCTATGGTTTACCCTCCAGTAGAGACAGGGCAGTGGGTCACCTGATGCTATTAGGGTCTACCCTCCATCAGAGACTGGGCAGTGGGTCACCCGATGCTAGTAAGGTCTACCCTCCAGCAGAGGCTCGTCAGTGGGTCACCCAATGACCTCTTAGGGTCTACCCTCTATCAGGGCTGGGCAATGGGTCGCCTGTCATCTAGTTCCAGGTCTACCCTCCAGCAAGGCTGGGCAGTGGGTCTTCTGTCGACTTATTCCAGGTCTACCCTCCAACATGGCTGGGCAGTGGGTCGCCTGATGATGTGTTATGGTCTACCCTCCAGCGGGGCTGGGTAGTGTGTCTCCTGGTGACTTATTCAAGGTCTACCCTCCAGAGGGGCTGGGCAGTGGGTCTCCTGATGATGTATTAGGGTTTACCCTCTAGCGGGGCTGGGCAGTGGGTCACCCGATATCTGGTTATGAATTGCCCTCCAGCAGGGCTGGGTAGTGGGACACCTGTTGGCATTCCAGACTCAGTCCATTCTACTAGGCTAGTCTTTGGCTTTTCCTCCGTGGTTACCGGAGAGGGACCCTTGGCTATACGGGTCAGTGTTGGAACGGCTAGACTTTGAGGTGACCTCTCGACTGTAGGGCATTAACGAGGTGTGGTTTGACTTTCCCTTGAACTCTCAAGTTCGAGGGGCACTTTCTCCACCGAGACGCGTTCTTGTGACGCGATCTAAAACTGTGCGGGCGAGTCAGTGCCGCCCAAAGCGGATAGTGTCGGAGTGCGGTGATTGATCCCCTTGGCTTGAAGTTTGGGGCAGACGTGCGGGATGCTGGGCATCGATGGAGTTTCTTCTGGGACTGTTGGCTACTCTTTCTTGGGCTGAGCTACAGGATGAAGATCCCCTTATGATCTTGTTTGGGCTTCTTGTTTGATCATATGGACATGTATATACCTTGTTCTAGTACCCACTTCTTGGGTTTGGTTACTCTCCTTCCAGGAGAGGCGAAGATGCGCGAGGTATGCCACGTGCTTTCCGTGTCTAGCTTCTCGTGGTTGGATGAGTCTACTCTCCTGCTATAGGTAGCGAAGAATCAACAGGAGGTTCGTCTTCTCACCATTTCCAGCTCCTTGTTCCGGGATGAGTCTACCTTCTTTCCACTTGTTGGGTTGAGCTGTACTCTTTACTGCACTCCATGTTGTACTCCTTTACTTTTCCCTTTCGCTCTACTGCTCACCCTTCGGTACCTTTTTTGTTGCTCCCTCGGGCCATCGGGGTATCGTACTGAGTATTTATATACTCATTCCTGCTTGGGCTTTGCCCGCACTTGGTGTGCCCTTGCAGATGACGGATAGGTGGAGCGTGACATCAGTGGAGCGTAGGAGCTTGGGAGCTTGGACTGCGTGCGGTGGTCGTGGTCGGGTTCCAGGTGGGAGACCCGTCAGTTGTTTCTTTTGTTTACCTATTTCTAGGTTGTGGCACTTTTTGGTCGGGCACATATTTTTCCCCATTTCTTTTCAGTTTGTACTTTGTACTTGTAGAGGTCGATGCACTCTGTGGTTTATATATAGGAGTTGTTCTTTTTACTCTACACTTTTGCATTGAGTGTGTTGTGTGTGGGTGTGTACAGGTACTTAGGAAAAGGCCTCCCCAAGTTTTTGTGCCTTCAGCGCAGGTCGCCAGCCCCTGGCCTATGGAGGCGAGCTTGGGGTAGTTGCGGCTCGAGCCCGGGTAGGGTCAGGTCGTGACAAAGTGGTATCAGAGGTGGTTCATTCCTTGGGACGATGTTTGGACGTCCCTAAAATAAAAGGAACTGGTTGGGATTTAGGGTAACAGTGTTAACGTGTCTCGAGAGAGGCTCTCAGGCCAGGGAGTCCAGTGATGGTGCAGCGGCCGATGTATCCATTCACTAGGACCTTGATAACCCGCTTGTCGACTCGACATGCTGAGACACTTGTTGCAGGGAAAATTTGTTTGTGCATCACATAGGATTGAGCCTTTAATTTTCCTTCTTGAATCAGCTCCCCATTGTTGTTTTTAATGGTATATACATATATGCTCATCTGACCGTGGTACTCCTTGATAATATTCAGGATGTCTCCATGAAGACAGCCAGCCCAGATATCATCTTTGGTGCATGACGATGACCCTGTGAGCTAGGAGGCCACAGTCCAGGACCCATCATTCGAGCCCCTTTCTCCGGGTGGGCTGGTAGCAGCACCCCCTCCCGTTGAGCAGCAGGCAGTTTCAGCAGAGCAGGCTGAGCTTGACCGCAGGTTGAGCGCACTCCGTGAGTTCTAGCGGAAGAGACCGCTGAGTTTCAGTGGTGAGCCATACCCTTAGGCAGCAGATGTTTGGCTTGAGGCAGTGGTTCACAATTTCAGGCTTGTTCAGACGCCGATAGATCAGAGAGTGGCTTTGGCATCCAGCCTTTTTCCATGGATCGACTTGGCGTTGGTGGAGTCTGGTGACTCAGTTTCTTGCCGAGTCATCGCTTTCGTGGGGAAACTTCTAGTTGTTGTTCCGTGAGAAGTTTTTCCCCTCCTTCATGCACTCTTTTTGGAATCGGGATCTCTCATAGTTTCAGCAGGGAGGGATGATGGTGGATGAGTACACTGCTAGTTTTGCAGACCATGCACGCTTTTACCCGAACTTGGTCCATGACGACAACCTCCGAGCAAGGAAGTTTGAGCAGGGTCTCCGCCGAATGATTCATGTTGTCATAGTACCCTTGGGAATTTCCATATATGCTGGGGTACTAGAGTAGGCGCTGGTGACCGAGGAATTCCTGTCACGTTGTAGTGTTGGTAGTGGCAGCAGGCACGTTGGAGCCGAGACGTATGCCGCAGCTAGTGGGTGTCGGCGAGCAGAACCTCGACGCAGGTGGCTTACTGACAACCGAACTCATGGGCGTGGTCGTACACCACAGTGGTGTCGGAGGGCACTAGTGCAGCACAGAGAGGGTCGGTGCTATGCTTGTGACGGGCAAGGTCACATGGCACGAGACTGCCCGACCTGAGTTGCTGAGAGCTTCGGGCAGGCAATAGGCGCACCACCACGGCAGAGGCAGCGCCGTGATCAGGGTAGTACCCAGAAGGGTGGTGCTAACAGAGGAGTGGGAGGAGCTGGTAGTGGGGGACGACATTATGAGATCTCCCCATCACCACTAGGCGGTCCACGTCAGGCTCCAGGAGCTGACGGCTGGGACCGCAGGTAGCCGCGAGCTTTGGATGTCTACGATCCTGTAGAGCATGAGGTGATAAGAGGTACGCTCTACAGCTCTTCTAACTTTTTTCAGTAGAATTTTTAGACTTTGTGTGTGAACTAATTTCCTCCCTGCTCCTTGTTTGATGTGCTACCAGGGTGACGCAGGGCATCAGGTGTAACCCTGTGTTGGTAAAGAAAAAGGGTGTGACACCTTTTCCTTTAGTTGATGGTGTTGACTCCTTCGCCTTTTGAGCTTGTAAGAGAGCATCGACATTGAAGCCTTGCATGACCAGATATCCTTGGGTGTTTCACCATATAGATTTTCTAAAGGAGGTAATCATCGGGCCTTGTCTCATGCCCGAGCGGTGATTCCTATCGCGGCGTGCGACGTAGAGGTTTGACCGGGGAGGTGAGCTACCCATGAGGGCCTTCGGGCCATTTGAGACCGTGCAAAGGGATGACAAGCTATCCTACCACCTTGCCCTATCCCCAACGTCTGGAGTGGGTGCACGACGTCGGCATGGACCGACCTCGCATGAACAGATCAATCCTTTGGTCTGTGTGTTGTGATGTAGAGCTGTGCGTGAGTTCTTTTGGGTATGGGAAAGCCAGGTGTGGGGCTTAGTACCATGTGTTGCTCCCTAGTTTTTCTATTCGGGGACAAAAAGCTTGAGGGAGGGAATGATGTATGAACCTGGTTTTTTCTATAAAAGACTTTGTAATATTCTTGATGATATTCCTGAGCAGCGCCTTCAGACAGCGTGCGATTCCGAGCCCCGGAGTGGTCGGAATTAAATTTTCAGTGCGTTCACACTAGAAATGATAAATAGATGAGATAACTCCTAAACGGAGTTCTAGATCAGAGATCCGAGTGTACAGATGGGTCCAGAATGGGGTTTTTAGCCTAGGAACGACATAAAACTTGTCGACACGGGATGTTTGGACCCCTCGCTCGCTTTCGGAAGGTTAAATGGATAAAATAATTAATTAATTAATTCGTTTAATGTTGAAACACAGGTATCTTTTAAATGGTATCTCGGATTGGGAGGCCGAGGGTTACGTTGAGTTCGGAGTGTGCTGTTTACCCTAGGAGGGGTGTAAGTTTTGCGGGCGCGGCCCGTCTGTGGAAAATGGCCCCAGGGGTGTTTTCGTAATTTAGCTGCTTCGGACGTTAAATTTTATAACTTTTGAACAGGGTCTCGGATTAAAATTCCAAGACCGCCGTTGCGCTCGGAGCGTGGTTTATATCCTAGGGGATTCTTAATACCGACCCCGCTGAAATTTCGGGTTTGGGGCTATCGGGCGGCGTTTAAGTATTTTCTACTTAAACGCATCCCCTCCCCTCTTCTCCTTCTTCTTCCTCAAACCCTACCCTGTTTTCCAGATCCGGCGAGGCCGCTTCGGCGAGGCAACTCCGGCGAGTTGTGGTGATGCTGGCGGATCGACGCGAAGCTCCGGGCGAAGCCCAACGAGGTAGAAGGTTTCATTTGTTGCGTTTTTATTCCCGAACCTCCTTTGAATCCAAAGTTTAGCGTTGAATTGTTGTTGGATTTTCAATCGAACTACATAATTGCGTAGTAGAGATTTTTCTCCTTCCATCGCTTGTTTCGGTTGGCAAATCCGAGTTTAGGGGACCCTGCAATCATCCGACGAAGATTGCGGTTTTAAGGACGTTTTCCGGTGGTTTTTGGGCATTCCAGCGAGGTATCGCGGTGGTCCGGCATACCAGCGCAGCGGCGTGGCATCCCGGCGGTGGTTCCAGCTTCAGGCGGCTGGCGGCGGCGAGCTCCGGCTCCAGGCGGCGACGGTGGCGTGTCTCGGCAGCGGGGCAGCGCGGTGGAGGCGGCTGCGGATGGCGCCGGCGTAGCGCGAAGGGGAGGAGGGGTCACGGGGTGGGCGACCCCGCATGCGGCGACTGCGACCCACGTAAGGCGGGTCGCTGCGGAGGAAAACACGACCAGCAGTCAAGGCCAGTCGATGGCGACAGGCTGCGGCGGACCGAACCGGACCCGCGGCCAGGCCGCGGTCCGGCTGAGGGCGGACCGCACGGAGCGGGCCGGTCCGGGCCAAGGGAGTGCCCCCCCCCCCCCCCCGTTTTTCAATTTCCGACGCCCGTAACTTTTGTTACGGGCGTTCGTTTTGCGCGCCGTCAGCGGCAGCGCGCACATTGGGTCGAGGGGAATGCTTTGAGGTGGTGTCGGGAATTTTTAATTCCCTGAACGAGGGGCCCCGGAGGTGCGACGCGTCTTTAAGTGGATGAGCATTTTCTGGGAATTTTGTTTTGGACGGCGCGGACGCGTCCGACGTCCGAATTAAGCGCCGTCAGTGGCGTTGGAACCCTAGCACCGAGGCGGTGCATTCCAGGGTGTTTTCATGCTTTGAGGCCGAAGTTGAGGCACGGGACCCACGGCCCGTCCTTTGAGCTGTGTGCAGTGTTTCACGACTTTTTCACCGGACGTTCGTGCGGGGCGTGCGAGCAGTCGATGTTGGGTGTTTTTCCGAGGGCATCGCGTTGGCGCAGTCTGCCCGCTGTAATTCCACATGATGTTGCAGGGCCCACGAGGGTCGTTTGGGCGTCAACGGTGATTTTCCATCTTTATCACCGGGAGACCGTTTTGGACAAGTGAATAGTCCATCTTCTGTGATTTTTTGAGAGGATCGCAATGGTGTGGTCCATTCGTTGTGTTTCGCGTTCGGGTTGCGGGCCCCACGAAGCACCCCTAGTGTGTGGTGCGCCGGAGTGCACCTTTTTCTTCGGATACCTGTTCCATGCAAGTAAGCAGTCAATTTGACGTGCTTTTCCGAGAGCTTTGCGATGGCGCAGTCCGCCCGACCTTTTTCGGGTACGTGGTGTGGGACCCTCCCAAACTGGCTACGGTGAATAGTACGTTTTCCACTGGGTGTCCATTTTGGGCGATTTAGTACTCAATCTCGTGTGTTTTTTCGAGGGGATCGCAGTGGCTTGATCCATTGGTTCAGTTTCGGGATCTTGGGGTGGGCCCCACATGGGTTTGGTCATGGTGAATAGTACATTTTCACCGGTTGACTGTTTCGGGTGAGTGAGTAGTCTAACACGCGTGTTTTTCCGCAAGGATTACAAAGGTGTGATCCGTTTGGCTGTGCGGAGCCTCTTGCGCGATCATGTTAAATGTGGAAGCATGGAATGTGCTCCAGTGGTGGTTCGCCCTACCTTGTTTGTTGCGGACCATTGGTGTATGATCGCGCACTCTTGGGAGAGTAATGTAAATGGTTCACAAGTTGTGGTTGGTCGTGCCTGGGCCTTTAAGGCAGAGTTGTTATGTCACGTCTTTGCGTTGACGTCAGGTTCCGTGTGCACGATAGCCCCTGGGCTGGAGATGTGGTATACTATGGGAGTATACGAGAGCACTTGGAGGTACGTGTGGTTTGTACCTGAGACGTTCGTACGCTTGGTTGGGGTTGACTTGGGGCCACACGTCGTGTGTGCCCCATGTGTGTGTCATGTTCTGCTTTGCGTACTTTGACCTCTCGCGACATAGAGGGTCCCTCTGTGCTCGTTTGTTCGACCAGCAGGGTTGAGTGGTCTCCCCCTGGTTTCGTTCTCGATGGATCGGCCGATAGTGGTGTTAGTGACACATAGTGATGGGATAGGCATTGAACCCCTTTGGGTGATTTGTGCTAGAGTTGGGTGGTTGCGCGGTGCCCACTCCGTGTTCGGTTGGCCAGTGTTGTACCCTCTAGTAGAGATGGCCAGGGCAATTCTGAGTTTTACCCTCCAGTAGGGCTGGGCATTGGGTTGCTCACTGACTTCTACGGTTTTCCCTCCAGCAGAGACTGGGCAGTGGGTCACCAGATGCTATTAGGGTCTACCCTCCATCAAAGACTGGGCATTGGGTCACCCGACGCTCGTAGGGTCTACCCTCCAGCAGAGGCTGGGCAGTGGGTCACCCGACGACCTCTTAGGGTCTACCCTCCAGCAGGGCTAGGCAATGGGTCACCTGTCGTCTAGTTCGAGGTCTACTCTCCATCAAGGCTAGGCAGTGGGTCGCCTGTCTACTTATTCCAGGTCTACCCTCCAGCATGGCTGTGCAATGGGTCGCCTGATGATGTGTTATGGTCTACCCTCCAGCGGGGCTGGGCAGTGGGTCGCCTGTTGACTTATTCCAGGTCTACCCTCTAGCGGGGCTGGGCAGTGGGTCACCCGATATCTGGTTATGAATTGCTCTCCAGCAGGGCTGGGCAGTGGGACACCTGTTGGCATTCCAGACTCATTCCTTTCTACTAGGCTAGTATGTGGCTTTTCCTCTGTGGTTACCGGAGTGGGACCCTTGGCTATACAAGTCAGTGTTGGAATGGCTTGACTTTTAGGAGACCTCTCGACTGTAGGGTATTGACGAGGTGTGGTTTGACTTTCCCTTGAACACTCAAGTTTGAGGGGCACTTTCTCCACTGAGACGCGTTCTTGTGACACAATCTAAAACCATGCGGGCGAGTCAGTGCTACCCAAAGAGGATTGTGTCGAAGTGCGGTGATTGAGCCCCTTGGCTTGCAGTTCGGGGCAGACGTGCGGGATGCTGGGTATTGATGGAGTTTCTTCTAAGACTATTGGCTACTCTTTCTTGGGCTGAGCTACAGGATGGAGATCCCCTTATGATCTTGTTTGGGCTTCTTGTTAGAGCATATGGACTTGTATATACCTTGTTCTAGTACCCACTTCTTGGGTTTGGTTACTCTCCTTCCAGGAGAGGCGAACACGCGAGAGGTATGCCACGTGCTTTCCGTGTCTAGCTTCTCGTTTTTGGATGAGTCTACTCTCCTGCTATAGGTAGTGAAGACTCGACGGGAGGTTTGTCTTCTCACCATTTCCAGCTCCTTGTGCCTGGATGAGTCTACTTTCTTTCCTCTTGTTGGGTTGAGTTGTACTATTTACTGCACTTCTTGTTGTACTCCTTTACTTTTCCCGTTCGCTCTACTGCTCATCCTTCGGTACCTCATTTGTTGCTCCCTTGAGCCTTTGGGGTATCCTACTGAGTATTTTTATACTCACCCCTGCTTGGGCTTTGCCCGCACTTTGTGTGCCCTTGCAGACGACGGATAGGTGGAGCGTGACATCAGTGTAGCGTAGGAGCTTGGGAACTTGGACCACGTGCGGTGGTCGTGGCCGGGTTCTAGGTGGGAGACCCGTCAACTGTTTCTTTTGTTTACCTATTGCCGGGTTGTGGCACTTTTTGGTCGGGATCATGTTTTTCCCCTTTTCTTTTCAGTTTGTACTTTTAACATGTAGAGGTCGATGCACTCTGTGGTTTATATATAGCAGTTATTATTTTTACTCTACACTTTTTCATTGAGTGCGCTGTGTGTGGGTGTATACAGGTACTTAGGTAAAGGCCTCCCCGAGTTGTTGTGCCTTCGGCGCTGGTCGCCAGCCCCTGGCCTATGGAGGCGGGCTTTGGGTAGTTGCGGCTCGAGCCCGGGTAGGGTCGGGTTGTGACAAAGTGGTATCCGAGGTGGTTCGTTCCTTGGGACGCTGTTTGGATGTCCCTAAAATAGAAGGAACTGGTTGAGATTTAGGGTAAAAGTGTTAACGTGTCTCGAGAGCGGCTCTCAGGCCAGGGAGTCCAGTGATAGTGTGACGGCCGACATATCCATTCACCAAGACCTTGATAAGCCACTTGTTGACTCGGCATTCTGAGACACTTGCTACAGGGAAAAGTTTCTTATGCATCACATAGGATTGAGTCTTTAATTGTCCTTCTTGAATCATCTCCCCATCGTTGTTGTTAATGGTATATACATATATGCTTATCTGACCGCGAAACTCCTTGATAATATTCAGGATGTCTCCACGAAGACAGCCAGAGCAGATATCAGCTTTGGTGCGTGACGACAACCCTATGAGCTACGAGGCCACAGTCCAGGACCCATCATGTTAGCCCCTTTCTCTGGGTGGGCTGGTAGCAGGACCCCCACCTGTTGAGCAGCAGGTAGTTTCAGCAGAGCAGGCTGAGCTTGAGCGTAGGTTGAGCACTCTCCGTGAGTTCCAATGGCAGAGACCGCTGAGGTTCAGTGGTGAGCCAGACCCTCAGGCCGCAGAGGTTTGGCGCGAGGCAGTGGTTTGCCTTTTCAGGCTTGTGTAGACACCAACATATTAGAGAGTGTCTTTGGTAGCCAGCCTTTTTCCGTGGATCGGCTTGGCATTGGTGGAGTCTGGTGACTCAGTTTCTTGCCGAGTCGTCGCTTTCATGGGGAGACTTTCAGTTGTTGTTCCGTGAGAAGTTTTTCCCCTCCTTCTTGCACTCCTTTCAGAATCAGGATCTCCCGCAGTTTCATCAGGGAGGGATGACGGTGGCCGAGTACGTGGCTAGTTTTGCAGACCGTGCATGCTTTTACCCGGACTTGGTCCATGATGACAACCTCCGAGCAAGGAAGTTTGAGCAGGGTCTCCGACGAGAGATTCATGCTGTCATACTACCCTTGGGCATTTCCACATATGTTGGGGTGCTAGAGAAGGCACTGGTGACAGAGGGATTCTTGTCACGTTCTAGTGTTGGTAGTGCCAGCAGGCACGTTGGAGCCGAGATGTCTGCCACAGCTAGTGGGTGTCGGCAAGCAGAACCTCGACGCAAGTGTATTACTGACAACCGAACTCATGGGCGCGGTCGTACACCACAATGGCGTCAGAGGGCACTAGTACTGCCCAGAGAGGGTCAGTGCTATGCTTGTGATGGGCAAGGTCACTTGGCACGAGACTGCCCGAACAGAGTTGCTGAGAGCTTCAGGCAGGCAGCAGGCGCACCACCACGGCAGAGGCAGCACCGTGATCGGGGTAGTACCCAGAGAGGTGGTGCTAGCAGAGGATCGGGAGGAGCTGGTAGTGGGGGACGACATTACGAGATCAACCCATCACCACTAGGCGGTCCACATCAAGCTCCGAGAGCTGACGGTTGGGACCGCGGGTAGCCGCGAGCTTTGGATGTCTACGATCCTACAGAGCATGTGGTGATAAGCGGTACGCTCTACAGCTCTTCTACCTTTTTCATTAGAATTGTTAGACTCTGGGTGTTAACTGCTTTCCTCCCTGCTCCTTGTTTGATGTGTTACCAGGGTGACACAGGGCATCGGGTGTAACCCTGTGTTGGTAAGGAAAAAGGGTGTGACACCTTTTCCTTTAGTCGATGGTGTTGACTCCTTCGCCTTTTGAGCGTGTAAGAGAGCATCGACAGTGAAACCTTGCATGACCAGATATCCTTGGGTGTTTCACCATATGGATATTCTGAAGGAGTTAATCACCAGGCCTTGTCTCATGCCCGAGCGGTGATTCCTGTCACAGCGTGCGACGTAGAGATTTGACCGGGGAGGTGAGCTACCCCCGAAGGCCTTCGGGCCGTTTGAGACCGTGCAAAGGGATGACGAGGTATCCTACTGCCTTGCCCTATCCCCAAAGTCTGGAGTGGTTGCACGACATCGGCATGGAACGAACTCGCATGAACAGATCAATCCTTTGGTCCGTGTGCGGTGATGCAGAGCTGTGTGTGGGTTCATTTGGGTATGGGAAAGAAAGGTGTGGGGCTTAGTACCCTGTGTTGCTCCCTAGTTTTGCTTTTCAGGGACAAAAATCGTGAAGGAGGGAATTATGTAAGAACCTGGTTTTTGCTACGAAAGACTTTGGAATATTCTTGATGATATTCCAGAGCAGCACCTTCAGACGGCGTGCGATTCCGAGCCCCGAAGTGTCCGGAATTAAATTTTCAGCGCGTTCACACTAGAAACGCTAAATAGATGAGATAACTCCTAAATGAAGTTCCAGATCAGAGGTCTGTGTGTATGGATGGGTCCGGAATGGGGTGTTTAGCCTAGGAACGACATAAAACATGTCGGCACGGGATGTTTAGACCCCTCGATCACTTTCGTAAGGTTAAATGGATAAATTCATTAATTAATTCATTCATTTAATGTTGAAACGCAGGTATCTTTTAAATGGTACCTTGGATTGGGAAACCGAGGGTGCTGTTGAGTTTGGAGTGTGTTGTTTACCCTAGGAGGGGTATAAGTTTTGCGGGCGCGGCCCGTCTGTGGAAAATGGCCCCATGGGCGTTTTCGAAATTTAGCGGCTTCGGATGTTAAATTTTATAATATTTGAATGGGGTATCAGATTAAAACATTAAGACCACCATTGCGCTGGGAGCTTGGTTTTTAGCCTAGGAAAGTCTTAATCCTGACCCCTGCCGAAATTTCAGGTTTGGGGCTATCGGGCGGCGTTTAATTATTTTCTACTTAAACGCATCCCCTCCCCTCTTCTCCTTCTTCTTCCTCAAACCCTACCCTCTCCTCCAGCTCCGGCGAGGCAGCTTCGGCGAGGCGACTCTGGCGTGTTGTGGTTATGCTGGCGGATCGACGCGAAGCTCCGGGCGAAGCCCAACGAGGTAGGAGGTTTCATTTGTTGCGTTTTTATTCCTGAACTTCCTTTGAATCCAAAGTTTAGCGTCGAATTGTTGTTGGATTTTCGAACGAACTACATAATTGCGTAGTTGTGTTTTTGCTCCTTCCATCGCTTATTTCGGTTGGCAAATCCGAGTTTCCGGGACCCCGCAATCATCCGCCGAAGATTGTGGGTTTAAGGACATTTTCCGGTGGTCTTTGGGGGTTCCGGCGAGGTATCGCGGCTGTCTGGCGTACCAGCGCAGCGGCGCGGCATCCCAGCGGTGGTTCCGGCTTCAGGCAGCTGGCAACGGCGAGCTCCAGCTCTAGGCGGTGATGGTGGTGCGTCTCGGTAGTGGGGTAGCGCGGCGGAGGCGGCTGCGGATGGCAGCTTCAGGTGGGCTCCTGGGCGGCGTCGGCGTAGCGCGAAGGGGAGGAGGGGTCGCGCGGTGCGCGACCCCGCGTGCGGCGACTGCGACCCGCTTAAGGCGGGTCGCTGCGGAGGAAAACGCGACCGGCCATCAAGGCCGGTCGGTGGCGACAGGCCATGGCAGACCGAACAGGACCCGCGGCCGGGCCGCGGGCCGGCTGAGGGCGGACCGCCCGGACCGGCCGGTCCGGTCCAAGGGAGTGCCCCCCCCCCCCATTTTTGAATTTCTGAGGCCCGTAACTTTAGTTACGGGCGTCCGTTTTGTGCGCCGTCAGCGGCAGCGTGGACCTTGGGTCGAGGGAAATGCTTTGAGGTGGTGTCGGGAATTTTTAATTCCTGGAACGAGGGGCCTCGGAGGCGCGACGCGTCTTTAAGTGGACGAGCGTTTTCCTAGAATTTTGTTTTGGACGGCGCGGACGCGTCCGACGTCCGAATTAAGCGCCGTCAGTGGCGTTGGAACCCTAGCACCGAGGCAGTACATTCCAGGGTGTTTTCAGGCTTTGAGGCCAAAGTTAAGGTGCTGGCCCCACGACCCGTCCTTTGAGCTGGGGGCAGCGTTTCCCGACTTTTTCACCGGACGTCCGTTCAGGGCGTGTGAGCAGTCGATGTTGGGTGTTTTTCCGAGGGCATCGCGTTGGCGCAGTCTGCCCGCTGTAATTCCGAACAATGGTGTGGGGCCCACGAGGGCCGTTTGGGTGTCAACGGTGATTTTCCATCTTTATCACCGGGTGACCGTTTTGGACAAGTGAATAGTCCATCTTTTGTGCTTTTTCGAGAGGATCACAATGGTGCAATCCATTCGTTGTGTTTCAGGACTGGGTTGTGGGCCCCACGAAGCACCACTCGTGTGTGGTGCGTCAGAGTGCACCTTTTTCTTTGGATACCCATTCCATGCAAGTAAGCAGTCAATTTGACATGCTTCTCCGAGAGCTTTGCGATGGCGTAGTCCGCCCGACCTTTTTCGGGGACGTGGTGTGGGACCCTCCCAACCTAGCTACAGTGAATAGTACCTTTTCCACCGGGTGTCCATTTTGGGTGATTGAGTACTCAATCCTGTGTGTTTTTCCGAGGGGATCACAGTGGCGTGATCCGTTGGTTCAGTTTTGGGACCTTGGGGTGGGCCCCACACGGGTTTGGTCACTGTGAATAGTACCTTTTTCACCGGTTGACCGTTTCTGGTGAGTGAGTAGTCTAACTCGCGTGTTTTTCCGCAAGGATTACAACGTTGTGACCCGTTTGGCTATGCAGAGCCTCTTGCGCAATCGTGTTAAATGTGGAAGCATGAAAGGTGCTCTAGTGGTGGTTTGCCCTACCTTGTTTATAGCGGACCCTTGGCGTATGATCGTGCACTCTTGGGAGAGTGATGTAAATGGTTCACAAGTTGTGGTTGGCCGTGCCTGGGCCTTTGAAGCGGAGTTGTTACGTCACGCCTTTGCGTTGACATCAGGTTCCGTGTGCACGATAGCCCCTAGGCTGGAGACCTGGTATACTCTGGGAGTATACGAGACTGCTCGGAGGTACGTGTGGTTTGTACCTGAGACGTTCGTGCGCTTGGTTGGGGTTGACTTGGGTCTACACGTCGTGTGTGCCCCATGTGCGTGTCGTGTTCTGCTTTTCATACTTTGACCTCTCGCCACATAGAGGGTCCCTCTGTGCTCATTTGTTCGACCTGTAGGGTTGAATTGTCTCCCCCAGGTTTTGTTCTCGATGGATCAGCCGGTAGCGGTGTTAGTGACACCTAGTGATGGGACAGGCGCTGAACCCCTTTTGGTGAGTTGTGTTGGAGTTGGGTGGTTGTGCGGTGTCCACTCCGTGTTCAGTTGGCCAGTGTTGTACCCTCCAGTGGAGATGGCCAGGGCAATTCTGTGTTTTACCCTCCAGTAGGGCTGGGTAGTGGGTTGCTCACTGACTTCTAGGGTTTACCCTCCAGCAGAGACTGGGCAGTGGGTCACCCGATGCTATTAGGGTCTACCCTCCATCAGAGGCTGTGAAGTGGGTCACCCGATGCTAGTAGGGTCTACCCTCCAGCAGAGGATGGGCATTGGGTCACCCGACGACCTCTTAGGGTCTACCCTCCAGCAGGGCTGGGCAGTGGGTCGCCCGTCGTCTAGTTCCAGGTCTACCCTTCAGCAAGGCTGGGCAGTGGGTCGAATGTCGACTTATTCCAGGTCTACCCTCCAGCATGGCTGGGCAGTGGGTCGCCTGATGATGTGTTATGGTCTACCCTCCAGCAGGGTTGCGCAGTGGGACACCTAATGATGTATTAGGGTTTACCCTCCAGCGGGTCTGGGCAGTGGGTCACCTGATATCTGGTTATGAATTACCCACCAGCAAGGCTGGTCAGTGGGACACCGGTTGGCATTCTAGATGCAGTCCTTTCTACTAGGCTAGTCTGTGGTTTTTCCTCCGTGGTTACCGGAGCGGGACCCTTGGCTATACGGGTCAGTGATGGAACAACTTGACTTTGAGGAGACATCTCAACTACAGGGCAGTGACGAGGTGTGGGTTGACTTTCTCTAGAACTCTCAAGTTCGAGGGGCACTTTCTCCACCGAGATGCGTTCTTGTGACGCCATCTAAAACCGTGCGGGAAAGACAGTGCCACCCAAAGCAGATAGTGTCGAAGTGCGGTGATTGTGCCCCTTGGCTAGCAGTTCGGGGCAGACGTGAGGGATGCTGGGCATCGATGTAGTTTCTTCTGGGACTGTTGGCTACTCTTTATTGGGCTGAGCTACGGGATGGAGATCCCCTTACGATCTTATTTGGGATTCTTCATTGAGCATATGGACTTGTATATACCTTGTTCTAGTACCCACTTCTTGGTTTTGGTTACTCTCCTTCCAGGAGAGGCGAAGACGCGCGAGGTATGCCATGTGCTTTCCGTGTCTAGCATCTCGTGGTTGGATGAGTCTACTCTCCTACTATAGGTAGCGAAGACTCGATGGGAGGTTCTTCTTCTCACCATTTCCAGCTCCTTGTGCCTGGACGAGTCTACCTTCTTTCCTCTTGTTGGGTTGAGATGTATTCTTTACTGCACTTCTTGTTGTACTCCTTTACTTTTCCCGTTCGCCCTACTGCTCACCCTTCGGTACCTCCTTTGTTGCTCCCTCGAGCCTTCGGGGTATCCTGTTGAGTATTTTTATACTCAGCCCTACTTGGGCTTTGCCTGCACATGGTGTGCCCTTGCAGACGAGAGACAGGTGGAGCATGACATTAGTGGAGCGTAGAAGCTTCGGAGCTTGGACCGCATACGGTGGTCATGGCTGGGTTCCAGGTGGGAGACCCGTCAGCTATTTCTTTTGTTTACCTATTGCCGCGTTGTGGAACTTTTTGGTTCGGTGTGTGTTTTTCCCCTTTTCTTTTCAGTTTGTACTTTGTACTTGTAGTGGTCGATGCACTCTGTGGTTTATATATAGAAGTTGTTCTTTTTACTCTACACTTTTTCATTGAGTGTGTTGTGTGTGGGTGTGTACAGGTACTTAGGAAAAGGCCTCATCAATTTGTTGTGCCTTCGGCGCTGGTCGCTAGCCCCTGGCCTATGGAGGCGGGCTTGGGGTAGTTGCGGCTCGAGCCCGGGTAGGGTCAGGTCGTGACAACTTTGTTAAATTATTATTTTTTTGATAGATATTTTCTTTTTATCTTTTTAAATAATCCCTTATAGACACTATTTAATTCCATATTTTGATCGTAATAAGTATAATTATGTTTTTACTAATGTACATGTGTAGAAGTAATTATATTACTTACTACACTTATTTTTAAAATCATAAAAACTGGGACATGGAAATGAAAATAAAAAAACCTACATTTTCACATTTTCACATTTTCTGATAAAAGGGAAAAAGAAATAAAAATAAAATGTTTAAGAAAAAAAAATTAGAGGGGAAAATTTAACTAAAATAGAAGAAGAGAAAGAAATAACTTTTTCTAAAAAAATTAACCTATGTGATAATTTTTAATTTCTTATTTTAGGAAATTGTTTTCCCATAACATGGGTTTGGTGATCATCAAAATTGGCTATATTGTTTCCCAATTCATATTGTCACAAAATAAAATGGTTTTATGTGTTTTAATGATTCAAACAATCCCTAATTTTATTCAATCAATCTTATTATAAGTGTTTCAAATTGTATTTTCTTAAATGATTATATCCTACATAGTTATTGAAAGTTTTCATATTTAGATGAGTGAAGTATTCAATATTCAACAAACTGTTTCATCTTATGAGAATTAAATAGTATCTTCTGATTACTCAAAATTATAAGATAAAAGAATTTATTCCTATTATGTATTAAATTGTATTAGGAGGAGAATTACTATGTTTCCCAAGCCAAAAATTTTATTCAGAATGAAAATATGAGAAGAAAATATCTTAAGAAAATATTTATCATAAAACTTTAACTTGAGATAACCAGATGATGTTGAAAACGATAAATATTTCATATTTTAACATATTTATTTTTTGATAAAAACAATATTACAAAGTATTGAAGTTAGGTTATCTTACTAAGTATAGCTGTCTTATCTTACAAAATTAATATTACATTGAAAAGTACTTTTAGTTGATATCATAAAATGATTTAGATTCTATAGAATGTCAGTATTACTAGGCTAATCTCTCAATAAGTCACTTCATTCTTTTAATGTGTGTCAAAAAAGGAGATTATCCCTTCAATGAAATATTAGTCCGCACAAGACATGTCATTAATTGAAAAGATCTGAAGGATGAGAAGATTTCTAATATCACTACTGAAAAATTAATTTAAATATTTGGAATTATTGTTTTTATATCATTTATAGACAATATTATCAATATCATTTCATGGCTCACCTTACCATTAGAATTATCTAGAGCATGATTTAAAATAGAGATATAAAAGGATCAGTTAGTTGCTAGGTGTAGAAATAGACGAGAATGTAGATAGTAACTTATACAGCATGCATATATATATATGAATACTCTTAAAACCATATACATATAAATAGTCAAAACTAGAATTTCATGATGTGATTATCATTACAATTTGGATAATTGAAGATCATTCCCAAGTAACAACATAAATTCTATCATATTCTTTTGATGTATCATTATTTATTGTATGTTGCTTCTTAAAACAGTGTGATACAACCGTATCTTCAAATTTATGTTTCATTACATTATATTTACACTCAATATATGATTTTTTATGAGACAATGGATAGGTGTTGTAAGGGTAGTGTCTGGTTAAATTCTCTTCTACAACTGTATCAAGTGATAGCTTCTTGTACTAATCTGTGAGGCCATCGAAAAAGGATTGGTTTTTGAAACATACTAAACTCAGGGAGTAGAGTGTTGGTGGAGTGGACTAGGGTATTTTCATTCCCAAAACTACTATAAATCTCTTTTATTTGATATATTTCATTTATGTTTAAATTTATACTTCCTATATTTATTAAGGAATGTGATTTGAAAGATCATACCTGTAGGGGTGGTTTTCGATAGAATAAAGTTTTATAAACTCAATTCACCCCTCTTGAGAGTTTAATTGTACATTATATGCAACAAAAAATATTTGAGATCACTTTTGGTGGAAGAACATAAATAAGGTGATTGATGAGTACATCTCAAAGTTATTGGTATGTAATAATTTTAAACAAGAGAGAAAAATTCCTAAAGAGAATATGAAACCATTACCCATATCGATATAATAATTCTAGAGCATTACCATATACATTTCCACAAGTCTCCAATGATATACAATGGATGTATAGTGGTATGTATTATTGTGGATTGACTCACTAAGTCTTAACACTTCATCGCTATTTGGGAAAATTTATCACATTACCAAATTTCCATGATATACGTTATGGTAGTGGTGAGGCTACATGGGGAACCACTTTTGAGCATCTATGGTGATCAATTAGTATTCTCTTCAAAATTCAATGTAAAGCATCAGCATGATCTGAATACCTAATTCAACATTGATACATCTTATAACCCCCAAAATGTTGGAAAATATTAAATTTCCATTTAGACACTTATGATCTAAATGAGAGCATACTTAATAGAATTTAGATGGGGTGGAATCAATAACCTCAATTGGTTGAGTTCTCATAAAACATTAGCTTCCATTTGTGAATTCAAAATTGTCCCATATGATACCGTATATATGAACCGATATAGAACTCTTAAATGTGGGTAAAAGGTTGATAAAAAACTTCATAAACCTAATCCTATATAATAAATAATAGTTAAGGATCATAAAATTTAAAATCATACTGATGAAGTTAAAAATAAATTTTTATAAATCATCGAAGGGTCTTAGAGTTTAATGTTAGTGAAAATGATTTTCTTTTAATTTTGAAAGGGCTAATCAGGATAAATGTGATCATTGAAAGGGGGATAGGGTGAATTAGGGAAGTTTTGTATGTATTTTTTCTTACTATAAAAACAACATTTGCCTCCTGTTGGAGAGTTATAATATTAATGGAAACATGAAAACAAGCATAAACATTGGGATATAGGTATTTTTAAGGTTCATGACACAGTAAGAGTATCTAGTCTTATTAATTCTTTAAATATAATCCATGACCACACAAACCACTTGAAAAAGTATAATTTTATGTGGTTACAATAATCAGGGATCATCCTTTCCCTATAAAAGAACTATTTTTAATTTAAATAGTAAGTTCTCCTTGTAGAGATAAATGGTATGACAATGTTTTTGAACAAACCTAAGAGTATTAATCAATAGTATTTAGTATTCTCTCACTGTGTTGCTCTAACATTTTTTGCACTTTTTTTCATGTATGTAATAAAGTAACAAAAACCTACTTAGACTTCTTTATAAAAATTTCTGTCTAATCACGTATCCATTATGTATGCTATGTCTGATCTCCCATTTGGTAAACCCAATATGGTTCCTTCTAAATACTATTACCACGTCATATGAATTATTATTCTGATTACCTTGAAATATTTTATTATAGGATATCGCGTTGTATGAAACTCCATATGATATCTTTCGAATAATTTCACTTCCTATTGTTTTACTGATCACATGTTTTCACGATTAGTCCAATATCAACATTACTGGAAACTCCATTTGGTATTCACATTACTAATTCATCTTTAATAGGTTTATTTGATCATCTAAACACTTCTATAATTCTTCACCCTACCTCCCATGTCTTTAACACACTAACCTCGATGCATAAATCTCATTTATAAGAAAATTCTTCCTCCAGTATTTAAGGTAAACTCATGGACATTATTCAAACTTCCAAATTAATGTTTCCACTATCGCACACAAAACAATATTTCTTTAACTGCATTAAAAACCTCTTATAAAGTAGGATCTTCCCTTAAGAACCCAGGGAAAATAACTTCATCAAACTTCCATCTAATTTGGTAAGAAGCATATATACTTTTTATGTTATATTTTAAAATTTTAATGGTCATCATTGCATCAAAAAAATTGATATATATAATAAATATTCATAAATTAGCTTCATAATTTTTTTTGAATTGGTAAATCTATATTCCACTCCATTGTCTGGAAAACCCTTATAGCATAACTTCCATCTGATATACATCCATTTTTTCTTCTGTTGTAACATTTTTTAATTGATATGGATGTACTATACCAAACAATACTGGTTTTGATGAAATACATCACAACCCTTTGATCTATTCATTTACATTTTACCCTCTGACTAGAAACATTTATACAAAAACATTTCTGCACTGACCTCAATCAAAACTATTTTTCTGATGACTTTATTTCATTTTTCTATTCATCCGAAAACAAATTAAATTCAAAAAAAATTCTATATAAAAGACATTTTATAAATGGATTTTTTTATGTACTTATAAAAATTAAATTTAAATAAATTTTCTAAATATTTAATTCTGATTGGTCTTTGAATGATGAAATTCCTCAGTAACTCCCAGTTATACTATTTCAAAATTTTTTTGATTGTAAAACATCACAAACATTGTACAGAAACACTGTATCATTGAACATACCTTTATATATTATATAAAAAATATATGAAACCTTTATGCAATATTAAAATTTTTCCTTATGTAGTTCATAAAATCGTATATTCATACCAATATATCGTTATGAACCCTGAACTAAAAATCTACTCAACTAAACCTCTGAATGATAGCTTATGCTTAGTAAAATTCCCAATATCTATATAGAATAAACATTGAATATTAAAATTAAATATCCCCATTTTGACTCAGCTTGGATAATGAGATCATGATATACTCATGATGTTAATAAAATTAAGAGAAGAATAGCATCACTAGATTCAAATCATTAAACACTTTTCTAAATGGAACATGTAAATATGATAAGATAATAATTCAGCGTAAACTGGGTCTGATCAACTCAGTCTGATAATGTTCATCTGACATACTCATTCTGGTTTATAAAGACTAATATTCACTTTCTATTCACCTTTGTTGGGAGTATTAATAAATGTGATTAATTTTAAAAATATAAAATAAAAACTTTTAAATGAAATACTCTTTATCCATAAAACCAATAACCAATATCTTCCGTATTCATTGAAATATCTCAAAAAGCCTCTTGGTCCCATCAGTATTCACATCTGGGTTTTTTTCAAACATTGTACATAAACAATAATACTTTATTTTTCTCATGAAATGACTTAATAACCCTTTTCATACACCTATAAAGAACTATATTGAAATTCTTCTCCAGCATGTAACTTTTCAAAAAAACAACTTCAAACTAAAAAAATATTCCTGATATTAATTTCATAAAACACTTAAAACAACTCACCCATGATGAAATCACTGCTAAATTTTTTTAAAAACACACCCTAAATATATTATCTTCTATAAGAAGGATACATATATAAGAAAGGATAGAATTATGTTACAAATTTTCTCCCAATTTAAAAAACCCATGGTTTTTATCCCTTTCTTTGATAAAGCATGAGGATATAATAGTTTTTTGAAAGAATGGGTTGTTTTATTTTTTGGAAAACTAATTTCAGTAACTAATATATATAATAGTGGTTTATCATGTTTATGTAGAATTAAAATCCATGTAAGAGTGGTTTATTATTCCTGAAAATGTTTTTGATATAGTCTAAATGTTGTTTGAATTAGTTCAATTCTTATTAGATTAGTTTTTTTGATATATGTAGCTGAATAAATAAAGGGATGGTCCACATAGCCATGTTTACTATGTTGTTGATTTGGTCAAGAATATCATGTGGTAATTTCCCTTACAGAGGATAATCACATATTGGGTTCATCCATATAGATTAATAATTTAAATATATGAATTTGGAATCCACCTAACTATATTCATTCACATATATGATTTTTATGAATGATGTAACCAATTATTCTTGTAGCTTATTTTTGTGAAAGATATAACTGATTAATCATGTAGAATATTTCTATGAAAAAAAATATTATTGGTAATATATAGCAATATAGATTCACATAGAATATTCACATCAATAATTATAATTTGTATCCATTTTTTTAGAGTCATATATTTGATTTCTATGTAATTATTTATTCCTCACATAATTGATCAAGACATCTTTCTACCCTATGATTCTGGCATTATTTTACGGTGTCTCCAGAAGTTCTAAATGAAATTATAATCTATATTTTAATATTTTATAATATTAGTTTTGAGCCATAATGTAGATACAGTCTTTACTCCCTATTCTATATTTCATTGGGATATATTATATTTTAAAGAGATCTGTCTCGACCCTCCTTCACTAAGATGAGGGAAGGGATAGCAGAATGTCACACCCTTCCTTCATCAAGTTGAATAAGAATAAATGACCCCTGAGACCCACCTTCAATAGGTACCAGAGTGGCGACTATGACCAAGGTTATAGGATCAGACACAAAATGTAATGCATTACCTTTTTTTAGTAAGATCGAGAGATAAGATAGTAAATCCCCAAAAACACCAAAATAGATGGAAAAATTAAAAGCCAAAAACAAACCATTACCATATGCATGTTACAAAATTAAGTGCTACAAATTATGAGAAAACTCCAAAGGGAAGTACTAAAGAATAAAAAGAAAACAACAACATCAACTTCCCTAATGTCCGAACTTGTAAAGTCTTGCATGATCCCCTAAGTCCTCCTGGAAACATGAAATTGGTTTTATAAACGTAGGGTGAGTATTCAGGTATACTAATTAGGGAAACCCAAAATCACTCATGCACAACTGGGGAGACATTCTAATTCCCATGAGAAAAGAAGATAACCAGAGCACCTAGCAAGTAAACTATCCGCCCAAAACTCACCAAGGCACACTGCCCAAATAACACAAGTCAGGTAATGTAATAGTAATAACACATCTATGTTTGGGTACCCCACACCACTTTCTCAGGAGTTAATGAAGATATCCTACATGGCAGACCTCCCCTTCCATTCTCACCGCAGACCCACTGCCACACCTCACCCTCTCACACCTGGGATATCACAACCCCATATTTCGCATGCAAACACCTAGGATATCACTACCACATTTCCTGCCCAAAAGAAATAGGGCCACAACAAAAAAACATAACCACACCTACACACACCTGGGTCCAAACAACTACTCCTACACCAGAACCCATATGGGCCCCATCTCGAAGACACTTGGGAAAAAATATTCCTTCACACACATGGGCGAACCACCACCACATACCCTAACAAAATAATCTAGGGATATAATAGACCTCATTCCATCACATCCAGCCCAAATAATCTTGGGCTATCCAAGAGAGGGAGCAGAAAAGGAGTTAATAACTAACCACTGATAAGAGTGTTTGGAAAAACACCCTCCCCCATGAATGGTGTGCTTGGTACAAAGCACTCAACTTGGGTGGGGTGCGAACAAGAAACATAGGAAATAAATTATATATATAGGTAACAAGAACTCATCCCAACGTAGGGGTTCCAAACCCAACCCATACACAAACACACTTGTTACTATTAATTCATAAAAAACACACAACACCTATAGCCAAGTCACAACTCATTCCCAGAAACCAATTCCCCATTGAACCCATTCTTGTTTTCATATTCAAGTGATTCCATTTAAGTAATTATGCACTACTGGGAAACTAACGGGTATATCCACAAGCCAAGGAAGGAGAAAATAGTCAAACATCTATTTAAGCATTCACACCTGGTTCTCTTATAAAGTCACAACATCAATAGGGATCTGTGAGATCCCTCAAAATACTGGAACAAAACCATGCCCCACCATACGGGCTCCACATGGCCTCAGATCCAAAATCTTGCAACTGCACAAAAAAGGGGATCTCATCCCCACCCATGTCACCCCCCCAAGAATCAATCAAATCAACCACCCATGTTACCCAGACATATCAAGGGAGTTTTTATATTCAAACACACAATTCATTAAGTTCCTTATTTCCAGTTGATTTACTGGGGTGATCACATAAGGTTTGTTGTTCACTAGACATCCATTTAATTAACCGTGTTTACATGATTAAAAAATTCATATGTCAAAGCCATTCAATCATCATAGAATACATGAGTATTAGTGCTCAAGAAACGGCCTCCAACAGCCACAATTTTTAGTTGACATAAGCCTATACAATTAACAACATATAAGAATTGATAAAAGAGTACATAATAAGCATCAAACAAACCCCTTCATTCTTTAAAATTCAATTTATTATCTTCATTACAGTTTTATTTCAACCATTCTGATAGAAAAATTACCATACCTTCCCCACAAGATACACTGTAATGAAAGATGAAGGAAAACCCCTACTTGGTTGATCAAGGATCGAAGTTTTTATCCTGGCACCAATAAATTGGGGTTGCGCGACTTGCAGGGGGAACTTCTAGGACTCCAATGGTGAGTTAGAAGTCTCTAGTAAAAATGCACCACTAGCCTCGGGATGTGGGACTCTAAACGCGCAAGGAAGGAAAATAGGACTTCAAAGAAGAAGAAGAAGAAGAATTTTCCATAGGATAAAAAGTAAGATCCTAGAGTTACGACATATATAATTTGAATGGCTTTAAAAGGGGATCATGCTTTTACCAAGCGGTTGGGTGGTTACACATGATTGTTTTAATTTTCATTTAACAATTCTCATTTTAGAGGAGGCCATAACAGTTGTGCATTAAATGGTTTCCATTAATCCGAAGAAAATGTGTTATAGGGGAAGAACTAGAATGTATGGGGAAAGGGTGTGACACTGAGTAAAAGGCACACATTTTGGTATCTTAAGGGATGCTCAGATCTTGGTGAGATTTTAGATATCATTTATGGGCTTTTAAAAGGATTTTAAAGGGGTATTAAAACACTTTGACGTCAAAAGATACATTGTGGGCGTGAAAAAAGTCGGAAAAATGGAGATGAACAAAGGGTGGGACACCATTCGATGAGACACTGTAACAGTTCCAGGGTCACGGTTCCACACTGAGCAGTTCCATCGTCTCAGTGTACTACTATCATGACGCCACTGTAACAGTGCCACTAGTTCAGTGAAACACCTTAAGCGGTACCACTATCACAGTGCCACCGTCACAGGGTTTCCGTTTTAGCATGTGATCATGACTGGTGCCACCGTTTCGGTGTAATCGTTTGAGGGAACCCAGTTTTTGTCAAACTTCTCAAAGAGCCACTACTTGGGGCATTACAGTAGATACCTCTCAAACTATTCTAACCCCCGAGAATCAAAACTAGACTAGAAGGAAAGAGAGAAGTCTGAACAACCAACCTCAAAAGATACCTCTCAGGAGTAAACCTCCCTAAAATATAGAAACACCTCTCCCTCAAGTTAACAAACAAACATGTAAAGGTTATACCTTCTAGTAATATGGATTTGGCTGTTCCTTCTTCTATGTCAAGATACTATCTGCTTTGGCCAACACCAACTCACCTTGTAACGCCCCGACCCCAGCTACCCAGAGTCGGTTCATTACTTCGTAACATTGGCATGATCACAAGAAAGATCAAATCTCGAAAGACTGATTGGTTTAGTAGCCTTGGAAACACTAGATATAATCCTAAAGTTTTACATTACATTTCAAAGTGAAAAACTACTACAACAACAAAGTCTTCATATCCACACTATTAACCCCTCATAATATCCCTGCAAGTCATTCATAATTTACTTCTTCACTACCTGGGAAAAATAAAACATAGAAAAGGGGTGAGCTCAAATGCCCAGTAAGGATAACAATATAGCGGAACATTCAAAATAAGCATAAACATTTAAGGCAATGAATTACTAAAACAAAAGCCTTTTAAAATTGAACTTTAACATAGTATGGCAAAAGTAAAATGAAATAATTCCATTTACTTGTTCACATGGATATTCTACTAATCGAATAATCACATGCAATATCAATAACCACTTTCATAATGTTGGAATGCATAATGCCAGACTATCATAACCACATAGCCAAGGCCTCGTGCCAAGACTACAAATACAATTTTGTCAAGGCCTTGTGCCAAGACACTAGTTTGTCTCATGAGACCTACCGATGCATCGAGGAGCTATAGCGGGCTCCACCCGTCACTTATTAAGTCCAATGCATTCCCATATGAAAAGGTTTAAACATAACATAAACATTCGTATTAAAACTAGCATACGAAATGTCAATAATTTCACCATAAACTATGAATGGTATAAAAATAGCACATCCACAGTCAAACATATCACAAAACCTTCAATACAATATAGAAGTTTTGTATCATAATAAATCAACTTCAAATAATCTTAAAATCCATCAAAGGATGTTGACATAGATGAAATCAAAATTCTTTTTAAATAAGTATCTCCTTTTATTTTGAAATCATTTAAGATCCATATAAAATAAAACATTTTCTTTGAAAATATTCTTATAAGCTTGTATGGAAAGCTTCGACAATTTTATAACGGCGGAAAATAACCGCACCCGCCGTATAATTTAAAAAAAACATTCTTACCTCAATTCTGTCGAAAAGGTTAAAAAGGACCTTGTTTTGAAAACGACGGAAAGATTCCTTTATAAACCTCTTATAAAAAGTCAAACAAGGGTATAAATGACTTTAACCCATATTCTTTTAAATAGTAAAAATGTTTTGAAATACATTTTGAAGAAACATGGATGTGGATGATAACGAGATCCCAGTAGATTATTACGTATAAACAACCTCGGATAATGAAGAGATTGTGAAATAACCCTTACCTTGTACTTTTCCTTTGTTGGGGTAGGTTAACCTCCTGTATAATGGTGAAATAATTGTTATTAAATTATACAAGAATCATATACATTAATATGATATCATATATGATCTTTTAACATTGCTTTATTAATAATATCTTAGTATTATCGTCGTTTAGGGTGATAATCGATTCGTTCTTCTTAAATGTTTGGTTACGTAAGACATGTTTGTAATGGATAGATTATATCTTATTCATAATCAGAATGATATTAACATTATTTTTAACCCCAAAATGAGAATAAGACTTGGATGAATATGATGGAGAATGAATCTTATCGCGTTCGTGGAGACGGTAGTCTGTACGTACGCACGAACGCTACTTCCATTTAATTTTTATTTTAAAAGAATAAAATCCAAATGATACATAGGTATATTACTATTCCAGTATAATATAATATTTTATATATGTTACTTAAGTTCATTAACACCATCCTTTATACGTTCCATGTGTGGTATGAACGAGTCATATCATTTTAAGGGGGCGGTAGTCCGCACTCCTCAAATGAAATTATCGTATGTATATACAACATGAAACGAATAATGATATGAAATAAAATGGAATTACAGAAGCTTATATATAAAATATATATCATTAATATCATATTTAATTATAGTGCCATCGTAATGGCCACCATGAGAGGCGGTAATATGTATTTGAACAATCATCGTTTCGTGAGGCGTTAGTTTGCCATCCACAGAAACATTATGTTCATCATCCATTAGATGGAGTTGTGTGTATGTGTAGTTTGAATCCTTCTTATAACAACATCCTAGTATATTGAGGATACTGGTGTTGTTACAAAAGAAAGGAAATAAAAAGAGTTTGGGGGTTGAAGAAGCAAAATAAATGAAAATAATTTAAGAGAAATCGTTACCTTTAATTTAGGTAACTCACTTTGGTTGGAACCAAAGGACTTCTTGAAATGCTTTCTGCCTAAGGGGAAGCTTCAAGGAGGAGGAGAGGGATGTGGGGAGCTTATTTGGGCAGATTTTGGACGAGCCATGTGGCTTGAGAGGTGTGAGTAAATAAGGAGGAGGAGTGCCCTTTTATAAGAGGGGTGAGGGGCACCTTTGGAAAAGCTAGAAATATTAATTTATAATAAATTCATATTCGGTTTACAAAGGCTCAAAAGTTGACTATTCAAAGGATGAGGTGGGGATAGGTCGAAAACAACTCATCCAATAGAATTTATACAGGTTTGGGTACTTATATTAACCTTATCTTTAAGTATTAACTCTAAGTTAATTAGTTTCACTTTTACAATGTCTCTTTGTATTTTTATATAATATGGTTAATAAAATTACTATATACATCCAAGCCACCCCCAAGTGGTCCATTAATGATTAAAATATCATAATATAAGTCTCTTGGCCGAACCTTAGATTTTTAGGAATTTAATATCAATTAATAATATAATATTTGTTTTAAGAACTCTTTTATGTCAATTTTGACACTATTCAATAGTTGATTTTTGTGAAACTCATAACTGATTGATTACTTCGAACAAAGTCAATTAAATCAATCCTAATATATCATATTATCCTATAAAAGTAGTTTAATTCATTAAAAGTTTCATATTATATTTATTTGGGTATTTATAATATCACTTATTTTAATTTTTCACTATTATAGTAATTACTGCATCATCATTGTGTCATAAATAAAATAAATTATTTAATGTCTAAAAATTATAAATAAAATATCATTATGTAGGAAATCTTTTTATCTTTCTAATGAATATTTATAATCGAAAATCCAACATGTAAAACCCTATGTAAAAATTGTTCTTCTAAAAGATGTAAGCTTATGCCATTTTTATTTTTATTTTAGCTTTATTAATATAATGTGTCATTATCACTTACAAGTGGATCCATGGGGTCCCAAAATCGACCCAAAGATGATCATGGTCGACCATGTATCAACCAATAGGGTTAAGACACGTTTTAGGGTAATTTAGTATTATTATATTATTATTTTGTTAACCCTTATTTACCGGATTTACCCTTAACCATGGTAAATAAAATATTTACCGCAGTAATTATTCAAAATGTCTAAAAATAAAAGTTACCTATTTACACAATTTGAACATCCTGATTCCAAATATGGAATCCATTTTCCTAAATTCAAAACACAGAAGTGGCAGAAATTAATTTAAAATTAATTCTCGCTGTCAAAACAAAAAGCGTGTTTTTAAGAGATAATAACTATCAAAAGATTGACACTCGTTTATGTTCGGTTTAATTGTAAAATTATGTCCAATGACTAACATTATATTAAATGGTAAAAATATATTCTAAATATACTTTAAAACAACTCAAATTCACAATTTATCACTATTAATTATTTTGATTAAAAAAGTTGTTTTTAATTAAAATTTAGTAATTTTCACTATTCATCAAAATATGAAAGTTATCCGAAAAGTACCAAAATTTCACCTTAGGCTAAATTCGATATTCCGAATCCAAAAATGAAGTCCATTTTGAAATATAAAATATATATAATTTCAAAAATTAGGTATTAATATTCATAACGACTAGTTTGATCGGTTGTGTTGTGTGTTAAAACTCGAAGTTGCGTACAACACACGCTACTGTTTTATTCAAAGGAAAGCGTACCGTGTAAGCTTGGGATGTTTCATTTTAAATTTTTTGATGTCCCCATTTAGTCAAAAAGTATAAAATATTGTATTTAAAAAGGTTTCACTATTAAAATTTGATAAAAGTGTAATACTGAAAATGAATCTGTTCTTGCATTATGACTAAGAAACTCATAATATGGATTCTAAAATTATAAGGATTATATAAAGTTTAAAATTTAGTTAATAATATTCATAACCTCTTTTGAATGGATTTTTCCTTTGGTAATTCATGGTGTGATTGAACTCGGTGTTGCGTGTAGTGCAAGTTATTGAATTATTTTGAAGAAATAACACACTATGAAATCTTGGGGTGTTACATTCTCCCATCCTTCAATAAATTGCGTCCTCGCAATTTGAAATTGTTCTTCGAAAATAAAAGGTTGAAAATAGAAAATATATTTGTGGGAAAACCCACATCGGAAATTGGGTTACTAAAATTTAGTCTTAATATGAGGAAAAGAGAAATGAAAGGGTCACCACCAAATTATGATCTCGATTAGGAGAACATTGGTGGCATTTAGAGACATATAATTGGAGGAAAAATGTAAATATTTATAGGTATTGATTGAGGTCATCAATCACAAACAAGTGTAAGATTGAGGTCCTTAAATTCATCAATCTATGATGATTTGAAATACCATCGGTTCAACAAAACATAGGGTATTAGGATAACACATTTTTGACGTTTCAAAATATCTTAGTTGAAATCCCACATCGAAAAATGAATTAATGAGGACTTTATTTAAAATAAAAAGTTGAAAGTATGAAGATTACCGAAAATAACACATACTAGGGTTCCATGTAGGAAAATATGGATATGGAGGAGAAATCTAACCCTCAATTATCTGATGGAGAGTGGTAGAGAACATGGCTATGAAAAGGCCAACAATCCCAAAGCCATGAATTAGTGATGATTTAAGGTACCATCTAGGACAACATTTTTGTTCTAAGTTCCTTTTATTAATGTTGAGGAATATATTTATGAGATTGGCTATGATCATAAGGAGATATACTTACTTTATAATTAGAGTTTTATCCATTAATAAATTTCTACCACAAACTCATCTTTCACTCTAAAAGATAATAGAATGTAATTTTTTTATTTATACTATTCGTACAGGGTTCCAAAATAAATGAATTTATAATTCATCTACCAGATCTTTAAAAAAAACAACATTATTTAATCCAGGACATCTCGTGGGCCAGTGGTAGGTGATACACCCTTGTCGCCCTTCGGTTGCGGGTTCAAGTCTCGCAGCCTTGCCGGACGCGACGGGTTGCCGCCCGACCTCCGGGTTGTCCTTTTATGGTAATCCAAAATAATCCAAACTAGAACTATCCAAAATACTTCTGTCCAAACTCACAGTCCAACATTTATAAGGAAGGTAAACATAATATAGATCCTTTTTACCCCGTAATAGCATATGAATACCTTCATCTTGTATTCTTTTAATAAACTGAAACATCTTGAATTACCATATTCCTTATTGATTACATTCATGCTCCCCTATTCCATATAGAATGCTGGATATACTTCATCAATCCAAAAATGTTTTAAACCCCAAAAAAATGATGGAATATACAAATCATTAATCAGTTTCAAGGTAGTCAAGAATATCCAACATTATTTATCCAAATCAATCATGTATTATTCTAAAATCACTAACTCGGTATCAGAACCATATTATGGTTTATCTTTCTCTCAACCATATATTTTCCAAAAATTTATCCTGCTATTGAGTCACTTTTCTTTCTTCCACACAATCTCAAGTCCTTAATGAAATAGTACTGCAGTACAATCCTTATATACTCCATAATTATTATAACAAGTACATTGTTGATAAAACACTCAATTGACATAATCAACATAAGAACTCTAATCATTCCTCTTCATCTGTGGTAGTATCATAACTTGATTATTATCCAATAGCATCATTTGTGGCATAGTCTGATGACTGGGGCATAGGTTCGCGTAGTGTCCAAACTCCTTGCAAATGAAGCATTGTACATTTGAAACCATTTTCTCACCCTTGCAGTCACGTACTTTGTGCCCTTTTCCTCCACACTTATAACAAACTCCCATTCCTTTCAGGCAAGTTCCAGGGTGTTTCTTCCCACAGTTACCACATATGGGAAAATTCTTCTTTTCCCTCTTCCCTTTATCCATTTTTCTCTCTTCCATCCTTTTCTTCTCTTGCTTCCCTTCAAAGCCATAGGACTCAGTAAACTCTTTACTTATCTTATCAACACATGATATTATTTCTTCATATGATGATAATACATGGGAGACTATTTCTCTTATCAATTCTAGCTTAAGACCATGAAAGATATGATCCTTCCTTCTCTTTGGATCATGTGCATTTCTGGAGTTCTCATTCCTTCTACTGGGCGCCATTTCTAAAAAATGGCATAAACTAGATCAGTTTATGAATCAAAATACATAATCCCATACTTATAAAACACTTAACATAAATTGAACTATTTATGGATATAATCCATAATCATAAAAAAAATTTCTTTGAGGAAGTAAATACTCATAAACCCTTCATAATGATTTGTAAAGAAAATGAGAGTTATCCTAAGCATATCCCCTGGGAGTGTCGTAACCAAGAGTGCAGCAAGGCCCGTTGTCGTGCACCAGTTCCCGTTCGAGTCTAGCTCAAAGCGGTGTTTTCAGGTTTTACCCCTAGATACATCTGTGCCAGAGCCGCCTCTACCTGCTCGTATCCAGATAGGGATGTATTGCTCGGAAAACTCACAAAATCTCTACAATACCAAAATTCTAGGAAGTTCTTCTATACTAATCCTCAAAGTTCATCTTAGGTCTACGTGCTCTAATCAGAGTTTATCTAAATCTAGCTTCCAAGGTTTGTACTAAACTTCCTCTGATACCAACTGTAACGCCCCGACCCCAGCTACCCAGAGTCGGTGCATTACTTCATAACATTGGCATGATCACAAGAAAGATCAAATCTCGAAAGACCGATTGGTTTAGTAGCCTTGGAAACACTAGATATAATCCTAAAGTTTTACATTACATTTCAAAGTGAAAAACTACTACAACAACAAAGTCTTCATATCCACACTATTAACCCCTCATAATATCCCTGCAAGTCATTCATAATTTACTTCTTCACTACCTGGGAAAAATAAAACATAGAAAAGGGGTGAGCTCAAATGCCCAGTAAGGATAACAATATAGCGGAACATTCAAAATAAGCATAAACATTTAAGGCAATGAATTACTAAAACAAAAGCCTTTTAAAATTGAACTTTAACATAGTATGGCAAAAGTAAAATGAAATAATGCCATTTACTTGTTCACATGGATATTCTACTAATCGAATAATCACATGCAATATCAATAACCACTTTCATAATGTTGGAATGCATAATGCCAGACTATCATAACCACATAGCCAAGGCCTCGTGCCAAGACTACAAATACAATTTTGTCAAGGCCTTGTGCCAAGACACTAGTTTGTCTCATGAGACCTACCGATGCATCGAGGAGCTATAGCGGGCTCCACCCGTCACTTATTAAGTCCAATGCATTCCCATATGAAAAGGTTTAAACATAACATAAACATTCGTATTAAAACTAGGATACGAAATGTCAATAATTTCACCATAAACTATGAATGGTATAAAAATAGCACATCCACAGTCAAACATATCACAAAACCTTCAATACAATATAGAAGTTTTGTATCATAATAAATCAACTTCAAATAATCTTAAAATCCATCAAAGGATGTTGACATAGATGAAATCAAAATTCTTTTTAAAGAAGTATCTCCTTTTATTTTGAAATCATTTAAGATCCATATAAAATAAAACATTTTCTTTGAAAATATTCTTATAAGCTTGTATGGAAAGCTTCGACGATTTTATAACGGCGGAAAATAACCGCACCCGCCGTATAATTTAAAAAAACATTCTTACCTCAATTCTGTCGAAAAGGTTAAAAAGGACCTTGTTTTGAAAACGACGGAAAGATTCCTTTATAAACCTCTTATAAAAAGTCAAACAAGGGTATAAATGACTTTAACCCATATTCTTTTAAATAGTAAAAATGTTTTGAAATACATTTTGAAGAAACATGGATGTGGATGATAACGAGATCCCAGTAGATTATTACGTATAAACAACCTCGGATAATGAAGAGATTGTGAAATAACCCTTACCTTGTACTTTTCCTTTGTTGGGGTAGGTTAACCTCCTGTATAATGGTGAAATAATTGTTATTAAATTATACAAGAATCATATACATTAATATGATATCATATATGATCTTTTAACATTGCTTTATTAATAATATCTTAGTATTATCGTCGTTTAGGGTGATAATCGATTCGTTCTTCTTAAATGTTTGGTTACGTAAGACATGTTTGTAATGTATAGATTATATCTTATTCATAATCAGAATGATATTAACATTATTTTTAACCCCAAAATGAGAATAAGACTTGGATGAATATGATGGAGAATGAATCTTATCGCGTTCGTGGAGACGGTAGTCCGTACGTACGCACGAACGCTACTTCCATTTAATTTTTATTTTAAAAGAATAAAATCCAAATGATACATAGGTATATTACTATTCCAGTATAATATAATATTTTATATATGTTACTTAAGTTCATTAACACCATCCTTTATACGTTCCATGTGTGGTATGAACGAGTCATATCATTTTAAGGGGGCGGTAGTCCGCACTTCCTCAAATGAAATTATCGTATGTATATACAACATGAAACGAATAATGATATGAAATAAAATGGAATTACAGAAGCTTATATATAAAATATATATCATTAATATCATATTTAATTATAGTTCCATCGTAATGGCCACCATGAGAGGCGGTAATATGTATTTGAACAATCATCGTTTCGTGAGGCGTTAGTTTGCCATCCACAGAAACATTATGTTCATCATCCATTAGATGGAGTTGTGTGTATGTGTAGTTTGAATCCTTCTTATAACAACATCCTAGTATATTGAGGATACTGGTTTTGTTACAAAAGAAAGGAAATAAAAAGAGTTTGGGGGTTGAAGAAGCAAAATAAATGAAAATAATTTAAGAGAAATCGTTACCTTTAATTTAGGTAACTCACTTTGGTTGGAACCAAAGGACTTCTTGAAATGCTTTCTGCCTAAGGGGAAGCTTCAAGGAGGAGGAGAGGGATGTGGGGAGCTTATTTGGGCAGATTTTGGACGAGCCATGTGGCTTGAGAGGTGTGAGTAAATAAGGAGGAGGAGTGCCCTTTTATAAGAGGGGTGAGGGGCACCTTTGGAAAAGCTAGAAATATTAATTTATAATAAATTCATATTCGGTTTACAAAGGATCCAAAGTTGACTATTAAAAGGATGAGGTGGGGATAGGTCGAAAACAACTCATCCAATAGAATTTAGACAGGTTTGGGTACTTATATTAACCTTATCTTTAAGTATTAACTCTAAGTTAATTAGTTTCACTTTTACAATGTCTCTTTGTATTTTTATATAATATGGTTAATAAAATTACTATATACATCCAAGCCACCCCCAAGTGGTCCATTAATGATTCAAATATCATAATATAAGTCTCTTGGCCGAACCTTAGATTTTTAGGAATTTAATATCAATTAATAATATAATATTTGTTTTAAGAACTCTTTTATGTCAATTTTGACACTATTCAATAGTTGATTTTTGTGAAACTCATAACTGATTGATTACTTCGAACAAAGTCAATTAAATCAATCCTAATATATCATATTATCCTATAAAAGTAGTTTAATTCATTAAAAGTTTCATATTATATTTATTTGGGTATTTATAATATCACTTATTTTAATTTTTCACTATTATAGTAATTACTGCATCATCATTGTGTCATAAATAAAATAAATTATTTAATGTCTAAAAATTATAAATAAAATATCATTATGTAGGAAATATTTTTATCTTTCTAATGAATATTTATAATCGAAAATCCAACATGTAAAACCCTATGTAAAAATTGTTCTTCTAAAAGATGTAAGCTTATGCCATTTTTATTTTTATTTTAGCTTTATTAATATAATGTGTCATTATCACTTACAAGTGGATCCATGGGGTCCCAAAATCGACCCAAAGATGATCATGGTCGACCATGTATCAACCAATAGGGTTAAGACACGTTTTAGGGTAATTTAGTATTATTATATTATTATTTTGTTAACCCTTATTTACCGGATTTACCCTTAACCATGGTAAATAAAATATTTACCGCTGTAATTATTCAAAATGTCTAAAAATAAAAGTTACCTATTTACACAATTTGAACATCCTGATTCCAAATATGGAATCCATTTTCCTAAATTCAAAACACAGAAGTGGCAGAAATTAATTTAAAATTAATTCTCGCTGTCAAAACAAAAAGCGTGTTTTTAAGAGATAATAACTATCAAAAGATTGACACTCGTTTATGTTCGGTTTAATTGTAAAATTATGTCCAATGACTAACATTATATTAAATGGTAAAAATATATTCTAAATATACTTTAAAACAACTCAAATTCACAATTTATCACTATTAATTATTTTGATTAAAAAAGTTGTTTTTAATTAAAATTTAGTAATTTTCACTATTCATCAAAATATGAAAGTTATCCGAAAAGTACCAAAATTTCACCTTAGGCTAAATTCGATATTCCGAATCCAAAAATGAAGTCCATTTTGAAATATAAAATATATATAATTTCAAAAATTAGGTATTACTATTCATAACGACTAGTTTGATCGGTTGTGTTGTGTGTTAAAACTCGAAGTTGCGTACAACACACGCTACTGTTTTATTCAAAGGAAAGCGTACCGTGTAAGCTTGGGATGTTTCATTTTAAATTTTTTGATGTCCCCATTTAGTCAAAAAGTATAAAATATTGTATTTAAAAAGGTTTCACTATTAAAATTTGATAAAAGTGTAATACTGAAAATGAATCTGTTCTTGCATTATGACTAAGAAACTCATAATATGGATTCTAAAATTATAAGGATTATATAAAGTTTAAAATTTAGTTAATAATATTCATAACCTCTTTTGAATGGATTTTTCCTTTGGTAATTCATGGTGTGATTGAACTCGGTGTTGCGTGTAGTGCAAGTTATTGAATTATTTTGAATAAATAACACACTATGAAATCTTGGGGTGTTACACACCTGCATGGGTTTGACTGCATCCACTTTAATGCGTCTTGATTAGGGATCATATCCTCCCCTCCCCACAGTAAGTACTTTCCAAAAACATCCCAAGACCAAAGAAAATATCCCATTTCTTAGATAACAAGGTTAAGCACTACATCACAACCATGTATGAAACAAAATAGAAAAATCAAAACAACTCTAGGAACTAGCCACGCATCTGTGCCTCCTGTTCCTAGGTTTTCTCTTAGAGGCCACCATACCTCCACAACACTTGAACCAACGAGATGGTTCATCCATGATTCACTTTCTCCATTCGACCATCGATCATCACAGGTCACTCTATGAATGTCACGTTGTCCTTTATATCTACCTTTCCAATGCCGAGGACGTGTGAATCATCATGTAGATACCATCGGAGCTGAGACACATGGAAGACGTCATGAACTCTCTGTAACGGTGGTAGCACTAGCTGATAAGCTACATCGCCGACCCGCCATAACACTTAGAAGTGTCCAAAGAACCTGGTAGAAATATTACTCCCCTTTCCTATCCTACATTGTTCATGCTAAGGGGAGGCTATCAAGAACACGTGGTCCCTGATCTCAAACCCCAAAGGACTAATTATATTATCTGTGTATGACTTATGTAGGTCCTAAGCCACCTTCATCCTCCCTCGTATAATCTGATCCTTCTCCATCATGCTCTGCACCACTTCCCTGCCATGAACACCTAATTCCCCAACCTATGTCCAGCCCACAGGTGAGCAACACGGCCTCCAATAAACATCTTTTAACGGGGCCATTCTGATGGTAGAGTGATAAATTTTGTTGTAGGCACAATATACTAGATGAATGTGTCATACCCACGATCCCCCAAAGTCCAAAACACAAGCCCGTTGAAAATCTTCCAATGTCTGGAGGTTCCACACTGTCTGCCCATCTTTCTGGGGGTGGAAAGTAGTACTGATTCATAGATATGTGCTAAAAGCACGTTGCGATCATTTCCAGACCCGTGAGGTAAACTGGGTATCTCGATTAGAGACTATCGACCTCGGAACACCCTAAAACAGCACCAACTCATCTACGTATCGTTCTGTGAGGGCATCCACCATACTTGACTCCTTGATTGCCAGAAAGTGGGTGGATTTTGTTAGTCGTTCTACCGCTACCCAGATAGCATCATAGCCTCCATGAACCCTGGGTAGTCCTATGACGAAATCCATCATGATTTCCTCCCACATCCACTTAGGGACAACTAAAGGCTGTAACAATCCTCCTGGAATGTGGTGTGTAGACTTCACCTGCTGACACACAATGCACTTTGCCACAAACTTTTCCACTTCCCATTTCACCCTGGCCCACCAAAACAGAACCCTCAAACCACAGTACATCTTGGAAACTCCTTGGTGTACCTCCAGGTGTGAAATGTGTAACTCACCAAAAACACTGTCGTGCATCATCTCTAGAACAAATAACTTCCCATGGAAAAGAATCCGATTCTGACCATCCTCCAAACATCCCTCTGGAGAATCAACCTGGATAAAATGATCATGCATCACTTCAGCCTCTATGTTCACCCACTGAGACTCCTCCACCTGTTGTAACAGAGAGGACTACTATGTCATCTGAAACAGATAGCCTCTACCATCCTATATCCCTGAATCCAGGTGTAGGGCAGCCAAATCTTCCATCACTTTACAAGCATATGTTGACTCTAGAACCAAATCCTTCTGAAACTTCCAACTCAAGGTGCCAGCCACCACATTCCCCTTACTTGATGTGTAAGAAATTCCAAAGTCACAGTCCTAAAGAAACTCCATTCACCTCTACTACAGCAAATTCAGGTCTCGTTGGGAGAAGATATACCTCATTCTTTGGTGATCCATGAGGACCATGGAGCACTCCCTAATGAGTTAGTGTTGCCAAAACATTATTGAGAACACTAATGTAGCGATATCCAAGTCGTGGTTGGAATTTTTACGCTCATGGGGGTGTAACTTCCAAAACCTGTAAGAGATCACCCCCTTCTGTTGCATCAGTACACACCCCAAGCCTTAGCCCGAAGAATCACAGAACACCTCTAATGTCACTCCTTCTTTTGGATACTATAGCACCGGGTCACTAACCAACATCCCCTTTAAATAACTAAAGGATGCCTCACACTGCCCATTCTACATGAATTCCTAGTAATTCATGGTCAAGGTCGTCAAAGTTAGTGCTACTCTGGAGAAGTTGGGCCCCAACCACAGGTATTAACCTACTAGTCCTAGGAAACTATGAACATATTCCATGTTCTTGGGTGCGGCCCAAGAAACAACTACCTCAACAATTGATGGGTCCACTTCTATTACCAACTCGGACACCACGTGTCCAAGGAAGTGCACTTACCATGTCCAAAACTTTCACTGGGAAAATTTCCAATAGAGTTGGTGCTGTCGAAGTACCTCTAAAACTGTTCTCAGATGCTCTGTGTGATTCTCCTTTGATCTTGAGTATATCAGAATGTCGTCAATAAACACGATTAAGAACCTATCCAAATATTCCTGGATGATGGAGTTCATGAGTCCCATGAACACAAATGGTTCATTTGTTATGCCGAACGACATGACTACAAACTCAATGTGCCCATATCTACACCTGAAGGTAGAGTTCGTGATGTCCCTCTCATTCACCCTCAACTGGAGATATCTTGACTGCAGGTCAATCATAGAGAACCATCCTACCACTTTAACTGGTCAAAAAGGTTGTCTATCCTTGAGAGAGAGTAACGGTTCTTGACTGTTACATGATTCAATATGCGGTAGTCTATGCACAGCCTGAGACCACCATCTTACTTATTTGCGAACAAGACTGGGGCACCCCATGGCGACGTGCTTGGTCAAAAAAACCCTTCTTCATCAGATCATCAATCTGAATTCGTACCTCCCATAGCTCAGAAGGTTCCATCCGATATGGATACATTTAAATCGGATGGGCACTAGGTTACAAGTTTATCCCAATCTCAACATCACATTAAGTGGGTAGAGTCACCACCTCTTTGAGAAAGGTGTCCAAAAACTCACTGATGATCCCTGATATTTACACCATCTATGTATCCACTGACCCCACTGACAGCTCAAATACCAATGAATGAAGGGGCTCCACTCGTTGGATGCCCCCTTAGCAACAATGCTCACTGATGAAAGTCACATGCCGATCGCCAACATCCGAAAACACAATCCTTCTTCAAAAATATTCGATAACATAACACACACAGAATAACCATTTGATGCCTATAATGACATAATATGGCTTCATCTATAAGAAAATAAGGTCCCCACTTGACTGATGTGGCCCCAACATCAGTCTACACCCTTTGCAAATACAAGACAAGCTAGTATGACCTCCGACAGGTGTACTCAAAACCATGGGTGTGGGAAGTCCCTCTACGTCTATCCCCAAGGAATGGGCAAAACTGGGTGAAAAAAAGGAGTTTGAATCTCTTGAATCAAACAAAGAATGGGAAATATTGTTATAAAAGAAGATCATACCTCAAATGAATTCTGGCCATACTAAAACGTCTACCTCTGCGGTGTGTAACTTCCCATGCCCAGCTCCACATCCCCTTGGATAATAGATGCCTCCCCAACCACACCCTGATCGAGGTCCCTGAGGAACACCCTAAGTTTGGCCTCCTCCGTCTATGTATGATCTTAGAAGAGTGAGAGCTCACTGTCCCTACTGATGGTGAATGGGCCTGGCTGAAAACTGATGCTGCTAAGGTGGGCGCAGAACCGGCCCACCCCCACTGTACTGTACTTGGTCCAGACACTGATTCTGAAGGTTCCCACAACTACTATAGATGAAGAATCTCAGTCCTGGTCCTGCAAGGAAGCGACGAGGATCAGGAGATCGGAACTGGAACTGCTGGGGCCTGCACCCCACTGGCGAACATAGATGGACCTGACGTTGGAGGCCTACTGCTGACTACCTTCCCCCTCAATAATCTCAACTATATTCCCTATCATGATACACCTCCTAGTGTGTGCATCCTTTATACAACTTTATCCTTCTTTTGGACCTCCATGTACATTGGTAGAGTGAAGGGGTAATGTTATACTGAAGAGAATGTCAACGTGCCTCCTCTAAATGTCTTGCCCAAGACTCCTCATCCAAAAAATGTTCCGGAGAAAAATGAAGGAGATCCTGGAACTTTATCCCCAACTCCCTCACCGACATGATCCACCACTGAATGGAGAGTAGCTCCTGCCTCTTCTCAGCATTCATCGTGGAAGAGATGAATTCTTCCTGGAACTCCCTCTTGAAACTGGTCCACCTAACCTCAGCCTCCCTCTTCTCCCCAATGTAGAGCATCCACCATTGATGCGCTACTACCTGCATCTAGCTTACATCCAGAAGAACCTAGTACTCCATCGGAGCATGAATCAAGTGGAAAACTATCACCAGCTCCTTGAGCCAGCTCTCGGTCTCCATTTCTAAAATGATGTCCTCGTACTTCCCAAGGATCTGACGTTGAAAGGCACAAATCATTCTCTACCACTAATGGTCCTCCTCATCTCGATCATCCAAATCATCCTCATGGGCCTCGATCTCCCACACTACTCATGGTCATCGTCTAGGTACCATATCTGCAAGGTAAACCAGTAATTCTTAAGCCTGAGTTTTATAGAAGATTGCATTTAAATTATCTTAGATTTCTTATTCATTTTAAATCCCAAAAATACCCAATACAAACAGGAACAAAAGTCATTATGATGCACGTACCTTTCCTTGGGTCTCTACCCTGCAATTAGTGTAGCCTCACATGGTCATTTGGTAGGCCCATAGTCCTTGCATTAGATCACGGGGGCCCCTAAAATCATGTTTCATAGCTGGTCTTCCCTAGCCTATTTCATGAACCAAGATTTCCTAAAACTTTTTCCATGCCATCTCATGTCATCTTCACTGTGCATAACCCCGAACTCCATCCTATATGTCATCCTGTCCTCTGATACCATTCTATCACGACCCACCTTCACCATGATGAGGGAATGGATAGTAGAATGCCAGACCCTTCCTTATTTAAGTTGAATAAGAGATAATAATCCCTGAGACCCTCCTTCAATATGTCCCGGAGTGGAAACTAGCAACAAGGGTATAGGATCACACACAAAATGGAATACATTACCCTTTTTATTTAGTAGTATCAGAAGATAAGATAGTAAATCCCAAGCAACACAAACACTGGAGGAAAAAAGTAAAATATAAAAACAAACCATTCTCATAGGCATGTTACAAATTTAAGTTCTACAATGTACAAGAAAACTTTAATGGAAAGTACCAAAGAAGAGAAAGAAAACAGCAATAGAAACTGCCCAAAGTCTGAACATTTACGGTCATGCACAATCCTCGATGTCCTCCTGGTAACCTGAATGAAGTTTTATATATGTAGGGTGAGTATACAGGTATATTCAATTGGGAAAATCAAAAGCTCTTGTGCACTAGTGGTGGGTATTCTAATGCCCGTGAGAAAGGAAGATAACCAGAGCACCTAGCAAGGAAACTATCCACCCAAACCTCCCCAAGGCACACTCCCCAAATAACGCAAGTCAAGTAATGTAATAGTAGTAACACATCGATGTTTGGGTACCCTACGCCAATTTCCCACTTGTTATTAAAGAAATAATACTCGTCAAACCTCCCCTTCCATTCTCACTGTAGTACAACTACCACACCCTGACCGTACAGGCCTAGGTTGTCACAACCCCATATTTCTCCCGCAAACACATGGGATATCACTAACACATCCCGCCCAAAAACCCCAAGGCCACAAAAACCAAACGTAACCATGACCGCACACACCTGGGTCCGAACAACTATTGCCACGCCTGAAGACACCTCGACCTCATCCCGAAGACACTTGGGAAACAACCTACCCGTACAAACCTGGGCCTACCACCACCACGTACCCTGCATGAAGAATCTTGGGCTATAATGGACCTCAATCCGTCATAGCCTTCCCAATTAATCGTTGGCCACCCAGGATAGGGAGCAGAAAAGGAGCTAATAACCATCCTTTCAATTGAGTATTGGGAAAAACACCCCCCCCCCCCATGAATGGAGTGTTCGGTACAACGTACTCAACTTGGATGGGGTGAAAACAAGATTCATATGAACTAAATTATAGAAATAGTTAACAAGAACTCATCCCAAACTTGGGGTTCCAAAACCAACCCATACAAAAGTACCCTCATTACTATTCATTCAAAAAAACACAACACCCAAAGCCAAGTCACAACACATTCTTGGAAACCAATTCCCCATTGAACATGTTATTGTTTTCATATTCAAGAGATTCCATTTAAGTAATTCTATACTACTGGGAAACTAACAGGCATATCCACAAGCCAAGGAAGGATAAAACAGCCAAATTGTAATTTAAGCATTCACACTCAATTCTCTTGTAATGTCACAACAACAAGAGGAATCTGTGAGATCCCTCGTCATATTGGAACCAAAACAAGCAACGCCATATGGCCCCACACGGCCTTAGATCCAAAAACAAGCAACTGCATAACAATAGGGGATCCCATACCCACCCATGTCACCCCACAAGAATTAAGGAGATCAACCGACCATGTTACCAAAACAGATCAAGGGTGTTTTTTTATTCAAACACATCATTCATTTAGTTTCTTCTTTTTTTTTGATTAACTGATGTGATCACACAAGGATTGTTTTTTACTGGAAATACATTTAATTAACTGAGTTTAAATGATTAGACCATTCATATGTCACATAAATTCAATCATCACAGAAGATAGCAGTTCATTAGTGCGCAAGAAAGGACTTACAACGACCACAATTTTCTGTTGACATAGGCCCATACAATTCACAACAAAAAAGCATTCATAAAAGAGTACAGCATAATCATCAAACACAACCCCTAATTCTTTAAAAGTATATTTATTTTCTTCATTAAGGTTTGGTTTCATCCATTCTAAAAGAAACATTAGCATACCCTCCATGAAAGATACACAGTAAAGGGAGATGAAGGAAAAAACCCTTCTTGGTTGATCAAGGATCGCTGTTTTTCTCCTGTCTCCAATCAACTGGGGATGCGTGACTTGTAGGGGGGAACATCGGGGGCTCTAATGGGTGATTAGGAAGTCTCTAGTAGAGGTGCACCACTAGCCTTTGGAAGGGGGACCCGAAACGCACAATGAATGAAAATAGATCAGCCAAGGAGAAGAATAATAATAAATTTCCATGCGATAAAATGTGAGATCCTGGGGTTACGAGATAAATAATTTGAACAAAATTAAAAGAGGATTGTGGTTTCATCACACGGTGGGGTGGATACACATGATGGTATTAATTTTCAGTTAACAATTATCATCAAAGAGGTATCCATAATAGCTGGGCATTAAATGGTTTCCTTTAATCAGAAGAAAATTTGAAACAAGAGCGGAACTAATAGGTATGGGGAAAGGGTGTGACATCGAGGAAAATACATG
Source organism: Viscum album (assembly GCA_963277665.1). Taxonomy (NCBI): domain Eukaryota; kingdom Viridiplantae; phylum Streptophyta; class Magnoliopsida; order Santalales; family Viscaceae; genus Viscum; species Viscum album. Next base: position 473,195,818 of record OY728147.1, on the reverse strand, counting down.
CATTTTGGTAAGTTAAGGGTTGCCTGGATCCTTGGGGATTTTTTATATCATTTATGATATTTTAAAATGCTTCAAAAGGGGCTTTAAAACACTTTTATGTCAAAATATATGTTGCGGGAGTGGAGAAAGTCGGAAACTGGGAATAGAACAAAGGGTGGGACACCGTTCGGTGAGACACAATAATGGTACCATGGTAACAGTGCTACCATGACTGTTGCGGCCATTTCGGTGTGTGATCGTCACATGCCACTATCACGGTGTCACTGTAATGGTGCCACCAGTTTGGTGGAACACCGTAAGCGGAGCCCCCATAACGGTACCACCGGTTCGGTGAAACACTGTAAGCGGTGTAACCATTTCATCATGCGGCCATGACCGGTGCCACCATTTCGGTGGATCCTTTTTAGGGAATTGATTTTTTGTAAAACTCCTCAAAGAGCCATTACCCGGGCCATTACCCGATCATAGAGCAATACCTTAACATGTTAATATCTGATAGATATATTAGATTGAAAGGTGTCTTCCCAGTATGGTAAATGATAAATAAATAATTATATTGACACAAAGAGAATCATTGATAGTAAGGAAACTATTCATGTACAACATAGTCAGTAGGGTGAGAGACATAAAAAATAATTGAGGAAGTTTGATGTTGTGTTTTAGTTCTTTAGTCTATAATATAAGATATTTTCCATGCCTTAAAAAGACCGAATCTATGTTTGAGATTATTTTTATAGCATCTTCAAGACTTAATGATGAGAAATAATTCAATTTATATTATGAAGACCTGTGTAAGTAGATCTATATTCTTTGGTGTGAAAGAAACTTGGTTATATAGAGATATTTTTTTGTTCTTGTAGTCCTCTTTTTTATCATAATGGGAAGATATGTTTTTGTGTGTGAATCTTGAGTTTTCAATGGTTTTCCACTTGAATTCTTGCAGTTTTATTTTATTTGGGGATATTGTGAAACAATATATGGTATCGGGGAGTAATCAACCATGGTAAAGAGTGGGATCCCACACTAGATATGAACCTTATAAAAAATTGTGGGAATAAATTCATTATTTTTTACATGATCATGTTAGTCTAGGTTATTTTTTTTCTAATTTCATTGTATCCTAAAAATCCACGTAGGTTTACTTTTTTAGAAGAACTTATAAAAACTTCCCTCCATTTATTTAACCCTCCCATGGAGGTAAAGTATCTTGATAGGAACTACGCTTGGTATCATAGGAGGACACCATTATAGGTTCAAAACAACTATCCTTTGAGTTAGGGATAATATAAACTCAAAAAATAATAAGTTTTCTCTTACATTCAAAGGAAAAAATTATCACAATTGGAAGAATGAAATGTTTCCATGGCTTTTATCTATTTTTTGGGAAGTTCATGATGCTACAATACTGTGATTTCTACCATTTACAAATAATGGTCATACGATGTTTACTGATAAGAGAACCAAAGATGTATATATAAAAATTAAAAAATTATCTTTTCATTTTATTATTATAAAAATTTTAATTGAATATTATGGGTATATAAACTACTAATGAAATTTGGGATAAGTGGGAACGAAATTAGGAAATAAATTTGAAAAACAAATAAGTAAAACTACACATTTGTAGAAGCAAATTTAGAGACCATAAAATAGTCGAGTATGAATGTGATAATGAATTATTTACTCGAGAAAATGAAATTTTGAGTAATATCTGAGGTTTTGGTGATAATTTTGTTAACACCACATTTTTTAAAAAGTATCTGATACATTTTCAAGAAATATTTCATCCCATAACTTTAGCGCTTTAAGATAGATTAGATCTTTCTATTGATGTGTGACATAATAATGTCATTGATTATGAAATGTGAAAGCATATATCATTAAAAATGAATTCAAAAGAACATATGACTTGTTAATCCTTGAGAACCATAAAAATTTGGAATTATAAAGATGTTTATAATGCTATTAATTCTATTAATAGAGAAGAATATCATAGGGTTCTTTAATATATTTCAAAAAAATTTAAAAAGGTAATGAAAAGAACTTAAGTAAATTTTTTGGTATATGTTACAAATGTAATGGTGATGTAGATTATGAAATTAATTTTCCAATGATAAAAGAATAATATTAAAAATTCCAAGATAATGAAAAAATAAATTAAAGTTGTTGAGAAAAAAATAATCTTATAAGGTTGGCGGAAGAACAAAGAAATTTTAAAAACTAAAATATAAAATATGAAGAGAAAATAAGTGGAAGCAGTTATTAGCTCAAGCAGCCATTCTGATTAAGAAAGACATGAAAGATATAAAAATATTATGGATCATTTTTAGATGAATGGTGATTCATCTATAAGTGATGCAGATGATTTAAGAATAGTATATTATGAATACATTCTCAAAGATGATCTTAGGGAATTCCTTGAACAAACTACCCTGTAAAAGAAAGATAAGATAACCCCTATAAGAGAGAAATGTAAGTTATTTAATTACAAGGGTTAGAAAAAAATGAAAAAAACTCTTTCAAGAGAAAATAAAAAACCATATTTAAATATTCATAATAAAAATTGATCAATGATCTTGAATAAATACTCCCGTTGAAAGAGGAAAAATTATCAATGAAAAAAAACTGTCCTCATAGTGATTAATATATGGAAACTATTAATGACTTCAAAATAATTATTCACGTAAAAGGATAATTCTCTAGGTATGTGAAAAAAATATGGTAATGTCCATATATAAAATATTTGTATTCAAAACTATGGACACTATTAATACATATTTAGATATTGTTTAGGGAAAAATCGATCAATTTAGATTGGGAGAAATTTTATAAACAACTAACTGATTTAAGAAGATGATTGAATGAAAACTATCTACATAATCAATGAAAAATTAGTATCCAACCAGCTCACCAAATGTAAAATTTTGGATAATTAATTTATGGATATTATACTATAAATTCTAGAAAATTCATATTTTCAGGATACTACATGTGATGTTTCATGAGCATTCAAAAATTATATACATGTTGGTGTATCATTTATATAATGGGTATAAGGAAAGATACTTGGGGAGAAATTATAATTAGAAGAAAGCATATTCTAGAAGAATAATGATTGAGAATGTAATTGGGTATATATTTACAATAAAGAATATGTTTGATTATCTTGATGAGTTGTCTGGTTGGTGTGATAAATTTTGGTAAATAGAAGTAAAAATAATGATAATATTATATGGTTAGTTCCCTATAAATGATAAAGGTAATTTGGGTCATAATTACTATGAAGACAATTCATCATTGTAAAAGGTTTCTTTTCAGGAAAGGAAAAGAGGAAAAATCTTGGATACTAAATATTTGATGTTCCTCTCACATAACTGGTGATGCTAAAATTTGTAAGAATATAGAGAAACATGATGGAAGAGTAGTAATCTTTTGTAATGAATCTTCCTTGAAAAAAAAGGTATTGTAATATCTCATATAGATAATAATTATATAAAATTATAAGACGTTCTTTATATTGAAAATATGAAAAAAAAAATTGATGAGTGTCTACCAACACTGTGCTAATGGACATGAGGAAACCTTCAAAAGAAATATGTACAACATTAAAAGATCAAGAGATGGAAAAATTGTTTCTTAAAAAGTAAATTAAATTGTAACTTATTCATCATTGGTGATGCACCTGATACATGTTACTTGAGTATAATATTTGAGAACATTTTATGACATAAAATACTTGGGCGTCTTAGATAAGGAAGTCTATGAATGATTGTTAACAATTAAGCTGTGAAATATTTACCCAAGATGATGTGCCATCTAGATGTAGTTTGTGGAATATTTTTGAATACAAAGATAACATGAAACACCCCAATGTTATTATGAAAAATTTATCTTTAAATAATTAGATTTTGTGGATAGCATGTGTTGCATGCAGGAGTTAGTATAAACAATCCACGCAACAGTACTAAAATATAATATAATCACTATAACATAGCCATTAAATTAGAATTTATGGATAAAACTACAAAAATTATTAAATATATATATAAATAACCAACTTAGTGAAAATGTATTCAATTATTCTTATGAACTGACTACTCAATTTTCTATAAATTTGTTTTCTGCTTCAAGAATCTATTTTATAATAATATGAATTTTTTTGATAAAATATTATAAAAAAGTTTGAATATATTTAAATTTTATCTTATAAACATAATACTATTTTTGAAATCAGAATATCAAAATTATTATTAGGAAAAATCTTTTTATTTTTTAGAATTTTATTTTATTATGAATCATTAAAAATACAAATTTTTATTCAAAATTGTATTTTCTCTTCGAACATTTGAAAATAATTAAAAAAATTTAAATTTATTTCATGTAAATTTTGTTATATTATTTTATTAATAACTATGTTATGTTCATTGAATTAAATTCAATGTTCTAATTTGGTATAAAAATATTTCTATACAAAATAAGGAATTTTTATTAAAAAAATCGTTGTGTTTTTCTAGATTAATTTTAAATTAAATTATAATACTTTTTTCTTTAAAATTTTTACAAACTTATTTAATATTGGGATTATTGTGGTTTAAATTTACTAAATTGGTCACTTTTATTTTGGTAAATATGAATAGTTTCCATAGTAATATTTATAACCTCATTAAATTGTAAATTAGGTAAATTTAGGTTAAAACTAAGTGATAATCCCAATATTATTCATACTAATTCTTATTGTAAGAATAAAATTCAATGCATAAAACCTATCGTTCTAAATTGAGTCATTTAATGGTCATTTATCCATGAAAATGACTTGAATGTTATTTAAACTAATGGAAGTCACCAAATGTCCCTCTCTTAGTTTTAGATATCTTTTATGGGTTCACATTAGGATAGAAACTAGTTATAAAATAATATTAATTATAATTTATTTTTTAATAAAATTATAATCATTTTTTAAATTTATTTATATTTTTTATGATTAAAATAATAATCTTAATTACTCATACAACAATAATGCACTAATTATTCAACTAATGAAAAAAATCAAATAAATGATGTTAAAAATATTAAAAGTTACATAATTTAAGATATTTAAGGAGATTTATAAATTATATATATGGCCCGTAAATTTTTAGAATATAACAAAACAATTTCTAATTTTATATGTTTTTTTGATGTTTTTAAATTCAAAGTATTGAATCGTATCAAAATTGACAACAATGATATTTTATGAAAATAATATTATATTAAGTTATAAAAAATCATAAAAATATTAAATTAGAAAAATTGGGATAATTTATGGTTTATAATATCATAAATAGTATTTTTAGTGTCTAATTGACAACTTATAAGTACAAATTACAACCTTTTAATATTGAAAAATTAGTTACCATAGTTAAGATTAAAATAGGTTAACAATAGGTTAATCCAAATGATAATGTTTAAAATTACATTAAAACTTATCCAAAAAAATTGTGATTACAATCCTATCCCACATTTTCCTTAAATCCATTTACTTTTTTATGAAGTTATATTGATATTTAATTTATTTGAAATTAATCTTGTATATAATTCCAAAGGTTCCAATCCCATAATTTATAAAATGAGACCACATCCATAACATGATTTCAACAAATTGAGCCTTCTACCTCGACCATACTATACAATGTTCTATTATATACTTCCTCATACACATTATAGTGTTTTTTTCAAAAATACTAATCCTAGATCTCTTTAGATGAAATCCAAAGGATTCATTATAAGGAAGAGGTAATCATTATTACTGCTCACTTTATTTTTATCCTATTATTTAACTAATATAAATATATAATGACTATAATAAATTAATAAATTCAGAATAATAATTATGATTAAATTTTATTATTATCCATAAAACATCATTATACACCCTCTTTCCCATTAAATAATAAGTGCATGTATTGCTCATGTGTAAAAATGGCTTATTATCTTCACATAAATATACAATTCAATTTTCATAACCATATTTTATGGTTGGTAATTAAGATGGTTTTAATGTTTATATATGATATTTATGACATAATTATATGTCTATAATTATAATATATTGTCTAACCTATTATCATCAAATCATTGGGGAAAATATAACGTTTCTCGGGAATATGTTTAGACTTTCATATCCAAGATGCAATATGATTCAATTTTTATTTATATTTAATATGAATAGTAATATGGATGATTATGATAAATAAATTTGATATATATTATACAATAATTATTTTTTAAAGATAAATTATAATTTAACATTCTTTCATTCTATTAGTCCAAAAATGGAAACAACGTTCAAGGGAACGTATGAACTATTGTCTCTAATAGCATCGTAATTCATTTTTCTATATAACATTTTATTAATTATTATAAATGTGTATATAATAAATATATATTGGTTTAAAAAAAATTATTCAATATATGGAAATTAATGAACCACTATCTAAATATAAGTTTCAAGAGTGACGAACTAAAACAAACTTGGAAAAAAAAGTAGTTTTCACTGAGAATAGTGATTTATTTACAAACTATAAATAAATGTGTGGGACTCTTTGTGAGATATTTTTTTTAATAATCAGAAATCATGAAAATTTACAAATCATTATTATTGAGATATTATATTGTAACTAATGTTAATAATGTCAATGAATATTTATAAATGAACAAATTATGTCACATTGTATAATACATTTCAATAAGTCAATAAATTATGTATATTTATGTTTTAATATATTTTCAAGTGTATATTTACATTTGTTTAAGAATTTCACTTAATCTGGTATTGTTTTGTATAAATAAGACACTTTGTAAATTTTTCAAAGTCCTTGACACCTATTGGTTCAAAGGAGTCACTGATTACTAACTCACCGATCAGGACTCCCTGATCAAAGAAGAAACAGATGTAGGACTCACCAATAGTTCAAGAAACTCATAGGTAGATGACTCACCGATTAGAGATACACTGATAGGTCAACGGACTCACCGATGGACAAGTAAATGATGGGAAACACATCGATAGTCCAAAATGAGTCACCGATAAAGACTCACCAATGCTCGGACAAAATGATAGTACAGTTGACTCACCAATTCCTAGAGTCATCGATACTGATTGAAAGGGCTCATTGATAGAGAGAGTCATTGATGCTGATATACCAATACTTATGACTCTTCAACAGTCATAAAAACTATTTTTATTTTATTAATTCAATTTTATATATAATAGTCATATTTAGAAAAATTAATGTTTAAGACATTAATTAATGTTTTTTATAAGATATTTAGAGGATAGTATGAGGTACATGCACATGTGGAGATCATTATGTCTACTTAACCTTGAACGATAAAAGGATAACATGGTAGATTGGTCAAAAAATGGAAGAATAGTAGCAATGAAAGAAAACTAAAGAACTCCTTCAACTTTCATGAATACATCAAAAACCAACGACCTCAAAAGATAGAACATAGAGGGAGATCAAGATGTCAAAATAAACCTAAAGAGCTAACATAAAAATCTTTCAAACATGATCTTGAACATCTCATAATCCTGGAATCTAGAACACAACGGCAATGACACTCAATTTTGGATTCCAGTTCAAGAAGAGGACACAAACATCAATTCTAATACATCAGATGAGTCTAGATATTCACTCTGTAACATATAGAGCCTTCTAAACCTAACTCTACATCATTAGCTCTATTGTGTCCATTTATTTACATTTATGAGTAGTTACTGTATCTTTCGGTTACACACACACACTGACACTTTTTCAAAACTAGAGGATACTTGACATTATCAATCTCACACTCTATTAATCCATTTGTATCCCATGTATAACTACGGGAGAGGTCGTTTGTTACATATTTGTTGTTTTCCCATGAAGAAATGCGGTAGTGGTCAATTGTAAACTGGACCGCCTTGTGTTCTGTTTTGAACCCTGATACAGGGTGTGGATCAAACATATTTATTAATTTAAACTACTTGGTGGTAAGTGATCATCAAGTGGAGTTTACTAAGTCTCATCTTGATACTAAACCTATTTTTTCAGTTCCAATGTGCATATTGTTATTTTCATTCACTATGTTTTATAAAAATTTCATTCAACAAAATTCAAACATTGATAGTTAGTTTAGAAAGTTTTTTTAACAGTTTGGAACAGGTAGGTTAGTTTCAAAAGTTATATTAATCTTTACATTATTATAGCTAAGAACTAATCAATCTATTGATAAATTAATTTAACATTCTAGACTCTTAAAAATTCACTATAAACTGACTTGGATTATATTTATAATTAAGGTAAATTTTCAAACAACCAATCATTAACCGAAATATTTATAGGAACTCAATTTACCCCCCCCCCCCCCCCGCCTCTTGAAAACTCTACTCTGACCAACATTTGGTATCAAAGGATTTATGAATTATTCATTTTTCAAATATTTTTAAAACTAATTCAATTGTGATTGTAGTTGTATTTCAAAGATTTTTAATAAAACTTAAAACTAAATTTTTATATCTTTGAAATCTTTTCCAAAATTTTATTATGGACAATAGATTAAAAGTAGAAATTATGAATAGACATCATATTTCAAAGGAAAAAATTATCCTCAGTGGAATCTTAAAAAGGAAATACATTTAAAAATATGGGATTTGAAATCTGGACTGCTATTGGATGTAAAAATGCACTCTATGATACTAAAAGAAACACTTGGGATGAAGCTACCAAATCATTCAATAACAATAACTATAATGTAATGAATTATCTATATTGTGCACTACGAGATTAATATATTAACAGCATTTCTTCCTGTAAAACTGCTCATGAGATTTGGGACACATTGTATATTTTACATGGGGGGAACAACTAATGTAGAAGAGATGAGATTAAATATTTATACTATTAAATATGGTAATATTAAAATGAACCCTCGTGAATGTATTTCTAATATCTATCATAGGTTCAATTAAATTGTGAACACCATTATTTCTTTATGAAGTGCCATCATAGCAAAGGAGCAGATCGTAAGGATTCTACGATGTATACCAGAGAGATGGCGAGGAACGTTAGCATCCAGAAGAGATTCATGTGACATTGATAAACTACTAGTTAAGGAACTAAATGTTAAATTAACGATGTGTGAATAGTAACTAAGGCTCAATCAATAGGAGGAAGAGCCAAAGAGATAATCTGTATCCTTTAATACTAACACTTCTAAGTGTAAAGACAAAGAGAAAGTTTAAGCTACTGTTGAGAGCACAAGTAGTAATGAATTAGCTTCAGAAAATGACGATAAAATAGCCCATCTGGCTAGGAGATTCATAGAATTTTATAGAAAGAAAATTTTCATAATGATACTAAACTATAAAGGAAAATATGACAACAAGAACAATTCGAAATAGTATTTGAAGAAGCCTGACAAAACAGAAGAAATGGATTGTTATGAACACAAAAGGAGAGGGCATGTCATAGGTGACTGTCCTAAATTAAAGTATAAAAATAAGTATGAGTATAATGATTAAAAACTTTTGAAAACAATTGTAACACCCCAAGATTTCATATTAAGTTATTTTCATTGAAATAATTCAATATCTTGTACTACACGCAACACCAAGTTCGAGCGCACCACCACTTAAAAATCTAGCTGTTCAAAAGTGGTTATGAATAGTATTAACTGAATTTTGAATTTTATATACTCCATAAAAATTTTTAATACATATTATTTGTTTCTTAGACATAATATAAGAACAAATTCATTTCTTCAAATAAAAGAAGTATTTTTGAAAAAAAATGTAATTTTACCACCTTTTAATGGAAAACCCTATTTAAAACCAATATTTGACACTTTTATATATTCAATTTAATAAACATAAATTCTTATTTAGAATAGGGACATAAAAATTTATTTTGGATAATTTTTTGGTACTTTTCTGATAACTTTCATATTTTGATGAATACTAAAAATAATAAATTTTGATTGAAAACATCTTTTTTAATCGAAATAATTTATTTTGTTAAATTATTTTTTAATGGTTTGGAAGTTTTGTTAAATTTTATTTTTATTATTTAATACAATTTATGTCATTATAAGTAATTTCACATTTAAATTTGATATAAACAAATGTCAATATTTTAATAGTTTTTATTTATTAAAAACGAGCTTTTCAATTTTGACAACTGGAATTAATTTTAAATTAATTAATTCAACATCTATGTTTTGAATTTGGTAAAATAGATTTCATTTTTGAATTTTTAATATCAAAATTATCATAGGGTGATTTTTTGGTATTTTTCTGAAAACATTCAATTTTTTATGAATAGTGAAAAACAGTATGTTATAGTTTAAAACCAACTCTTTATTTAAATGATTATTTATTTTATTTACATTTATTATAAGTAAAAATAGATATATAATACCTATATAAGTTCAATGTAATTCATTGGAGTCCTTTTATAATAAAATTAGATGTATAAAATTTTATTGAACATTTTATCGCATTTTTCCCACCTACTAGTAGCATTTGAAAATTTTCATAAAACATAATTTTACAGCTTCTATGAGTTTAATTTCAAAACCCTGAGAGACATGGTTAATATTAGTATGTAAAATTGGGTTCAATAAGTTGAAAATATTATTTTGGTGAATAGTAACATTTGACTTTTATTTACCACCGTTAAAAGTAAATAGGGTAATTAAGGGTTAAAATGTTATCATAATTACCCTAACAGAAGTCCTAATTCTATTGGATAAGTTCAATTCGACCAAAAACAACATTAGGAATAAAATATCATTCCATTTGATCCACTTGGGTTAGATTAGGTCATTTATTATTATTCTATTTAATGAAGAGTTAAAAGAGTTAAATTCAAAGTTTAATAACTAAACCATTTTAATATAGGGTTACACACAATATAAATTCTACTATAAAAATTAATTAGAAATATAAAAATATTTACTACATAATGGTATTTTATATATAATTTTTAGAAAGTATATAATTTAATTTATTTATGTCACAATGATGATGCAGTAAATACCTTATTAATGAAATATTATAATAATTGATACTATAAATATCCAAATAAATGTAAATTGACACTTATGATAAATTCCACTAATTTTATAGTTTAACATTACATGTTAGGGTTGGTTAAATAAATTTTATTCCATGTGATAAAATTTTTATGGCATTGAAAAAATTAAATTCTAAATAGTGTCAAAATTGACAAAATTGAGTTTTTAAAACAAATATTATATTATTGTTTGATATAATATTCCCAAAAATCTAAGGTTTAGAAAAAGGGTTTAAATAATATTATATATGTCATTAATGAACCACTTGATGTTCTCTTGTAGGTTTAGAGTACGTTTATTAAACATATATGTAAGAATACAAGAAGACACAGTAAAAGTTAAACTATTTAACTAAGAGTTAAATCTAATAGATAAGGTTAAAATGGTAACCTAAACTTTTCTAAAACCTATTTGTTGAGCGTTTTTCTACCAATACCCACATTATCCTTTAAAAAATTTATCTTGGAAACATTATAAAACAAAAAAAATTTATTATAAAATACTATTTCAAACATTTCTTAAAGTGACCCTCACCTCTCTTATAAAAGGGCACTTCCCCTTCTCTTAATTTCACAACTCCAGAGCCTTTTTGATCGGCTAAACACTACCCAAATATCCTACCAACTTTCCTCCCTTCATCATAGAGTCCTTCCTTTGGTCAGAAAGCCATCATAAGAAGCCCTTTTGATCAAATCAAAAGGAACAACCTGAAGAAGAGGTAAATATTTCATCACCTCTTTCAAGTTCATTTCTTCTTCCACATCCTCTATAACGACCCATACATTACATACATTTTTAATAATTCAAAATTTAATCATACTTATTAAAACATATAACAAAACCATAAAAGGACCGTATAGGTATAGTGTCTTTAGAAACTCGGAAACATAAACAACTGGTTCATAAACCATCTACGTTGTCTCCCATTTATTTCATCATATCTAGAGTCCCTTTATGGAATATCATACTTAATAACCTTCTTCCTGACCTGGGAAAAGAAAAAATACAAAAGGGTGAGCTCAAATGCTCAGTAATGGTAAACAACAGAAATATCAATCACATCATATTCATAAGAACGTATCATTTTGGAAATCTTAACCTGCAAAAGAGATCATAATTCCATAACATGGGATAAATCATAGTAGTGAGATGTAATCCCAATAATCATAACTTAAAACATGAAACTTTGTGGCATACACACATAATCATAGAGAATCATTTCTTAGTAGTCAAGACTTATAGCCAAGACTATCTAAGCGGAAAAAGTCCATTTCGGAACCGAGTTCACTCCTCGTTCCAGTCTTGTTTCACTGAACCGGTTTAACCTGCCATTCCAGCCATGCCTATATCATGAGATATAAATCTTTACCCAATTCATTGGAGGGAGATATAGGTCCCACCCATCTCATAATGATACCATTCTTATGTGTGCCACAAAATCATAAATCATACATCATAGCATAACCCATGTAATAAAAATGGGATTCTTAAACATCACGTCATTATAACATAATCCATAAAAGGATATCGTAATTATAATTCCATCATAACATAATAAAATAAATTTAAAAATAGGTATAGAAACAGAACCCTATATTATCTTAGATGGAAAATAATTCTGATAAAACACTTGAACTCCATTCTTGAAGAAAATATCCTTTCTACTTCAAAAACATTTTCCTATCTTAACATGTCATATAATTTTGAACTAAAAGAAGTTTATTAAAATTATCATGAAAACATGTAAAGGAATCTTCCTGGAAATAATGTTCTAAAAATCCATTCATGCCGTATAAGTTAAAAAACATTCTCCTCGTACTTTTGTCGGAAAAGTCAAAAAAGTATCATGTATGGTAAACAAAAGAAAGATTCCTTCCATAACACAAAGTAAAAGTCAAAAAGGGGTAAACATGCCATTAAAAATACATGGATTAATATTAAACACTTTATGAAAAACATTTTATGATCATGGATGAAAAATATAACCCCAGTAAATACTTACGTATAAGCGATCTCGGATAAAAATGAGATTGAAAAATTATCCCTTACCTTAGGTCTGATTTGCTTCGTAAGTGTCTGAAACTTCAGTATAATGATTTAAATAATTTCATTGACATATTATAGAATCATACTCATTTTTATGATATCATATATAGTCATATTCCTAGCTTCTTATTAGTAATATTTCATTGTGAATTGTTATTCGGGTGCTTATTGATTTTTGTTCGTATGCGTGTTTTGTCGAATAAATTCTTATTCTTATTTTTAGGTTATAGATACCTCATTTGAATAATGGTATTAGTGTAATAAATATCATATTTATTCACTCAATTAATTTATGTAATCATTATTCAATGAAAATCATGTTGAATGAGTCGCATCACATCGTGGAGACGGTATTCCGTACGTACGCACGAGCGATGATATCATTCCCATGATCGTGAAATTGTATTGGAGTGTATGTATACTATTTAAGAATCAATATCACATTAAAATAATAATATATAGTTATTATTTACACCATTATTCCCATCCAAGTAAGGTGGTTGTGGAAAATAGATTACACCACGACGTGGAGACGGTATTCTGTACGTACGCACACGCGGTGATTTCGTTTTCCGTAAGATGGAGAGATGATGAAATAGGGTTGTTTCATACTTATAATGAAATTTTAGTATATTAGTGATACTGATATTATTAATTTATAATGAAACAACTAAAGAAGAAGTGGAAGAAGAAATAAAGTTGAAAAAATCGGTAAAAGACATTACCTCTTCTTTGAAGCACCTCTTTGAGACCTCCTCTTAGGGCACTAAACTTGGTCTTTAAAGAATACCAGGACCTCTAGGATGTTTCTATGGAAGTGGAGAAGAGAATGTTTCAGGGTTTGGCCTAACCTTAAGGCTCAAAGTGGTGTGAGGAATAGAGGGAGGAGGTGCCCTTTTATAAGGTAGGAGAGGGGCACCTTTGGAAAAACTAAAAATATTATTTTATTATAAATTTATATTCAGTTTCAAATAGCTCCAAATTGATTTAATTAGAAGCTAAGGTGGGGATGTGTCTAAATCCTCTAATCCAATATAATATAGACAAGTTTATTTATCTATTTTAACCTTATCATTTAGATTTAACTTTAAGTTAGATAATATAACTTTTAGCATGTCTTCTTGTTTTCTTACACTATAAGGTTAATAAACTTACTATAACAAGCCAAACGAACCCACTGTTGTTTATTATTAATATATATAACCTTGTATAAGTCATTTGTAAGAACCTTATATTTTTAAGAATAAAATAACAATTATTAATTTAATATTTGTTATAAAAACTATTTTATGTCAATTTTGACACTATTTGGTAATTGATTTTTGTTAAAATCATAATAGAAATATTAGTTCAGAAAAAGTTAATTAAATCACTTATAACATGTTATCTTGATATATAAAATTATTTTAATTCATAAAAACTCTCAAATTACATTTATTTGGGTATTTATAACATCAATTATATCAATATTTCATTAATAAGATAATTACTACATCATCATTGTGTCATAAATAAATTAAATTATTTAATGTCTAAAAATTATAAATAAAATACCATTATGTGGTAAATATTTTTATCTTTCTAATTAATACTTATAGTCTAATTTATCTTATGTATAACCCTATATGAAAAATGATTTACTTATTAAACATTGATTTTAACTATTTTAACCCGTCTTTAAATAAATTAATATTAAATGTACTAATCTAATCCAAGTGGGTCTAAATGGTCATATTTTATTCCTAATGTTGTTTTTGGTCTAATTAAACTTATCCAATAGAATTGGGACATGTGTTAGGGTAATAATAATATCATTTTTACACTTAATTACCCTATTTAGTTTTAACCGTGGTAAAAAAAGTAAAAAGATACTATTCCCCAAAAATTATTTTCCTCTTATTGAATAGAATTTTAGTCCTTGATATTAACATTTTCTCTCGTATTTTCTAAATTCCATTCACATAAGCGGTGAAATTATGTTTTATGTGAATTTGGAAATTCTCCTAGGAGGTGGGTAAAAGACTGTGAAAAGTTCAATAAATTTTTATATATCTAAAATTATTATAAAATGACTCCAATGAATTGCATTGACCATATATAGGTATTATGTATCAATTTAGACCTAAAATAAATTTAAATAAAATATGTAATTATTTAAATAAAAAGTCGGTTTTAAAATAGTAACCTAGTGTTTTCACTATTCATCAAAAATTGAAAGTTTTCAGAAAAATACCAAAATTTCACCCTTGGCTAATTTCGATATTCCGAATCCAAAAATGAAGTCCATTTTGAAAAATAAAATTTAAAAAATTTCAAAAAGTGGGAATTACTATTCATAACGGCTAGTTTTAATAATATTTTAATAGCATATCGTTGTTTAGTGAAACTCGGTATTGCATACGATGCAAGCTATCGAGGAAGGTTGTGATTGCGTGTAAAGCAAGCCAAGATAGTGTCGTGTGTAGTGAAAGATTCCTTTGATGATTTATATAACATAAAAACAAAATATTTCTCATAAAAGTCTCGGGTGTTACATTCTCCCCCCCTTAAAATGAATTTTGCCCTTGAAATTCGTCACTTTGTAACAAAAAGATGAGGATACCTCTCCCTCGTCATATCCTCAAGCTCCCATGTAGATTTTTCTAATTGCTGGTTCCTCCATAAAACTTTCACAAAGCGAGTGGTCTTGTTCCGTATGGATTTTTCTCTACGATCCATAATCACTATCGGCTGTTCTTCATAAGAAAGATATAGCTCCAGTGGTACAACTTCTGAGCTGAGTACATGTGAAGGATCATGTATGTACTTTCTCAGGAGAGATACCTGGAACACATCGTGAACTTGAGAGAGATTCGGTGGAAGCGCCAATCGGTAAGCTACCTTCCCAACATGATCCGGTATTTCGAAAGGACTGATATACCTAGGGCTCAGCTTTCCCTTCTTTCTAAATCTCATTACTCTCTTCCCAAGAGATATCCGTAAGAACACTTTATCACCCACTTCAAACTCTAGGTCTTTTCTTCTGTTGTCGGCATAACTTTTTTTCGACTCTGAGAAGCTCTAATGTGTTGTTGAATAGATCTGACCTTTTTTGCCATCTCATCCACAAGATCAGGTCCTAATAGCTTTCATTCCCCAACTTCATTCCAGGATGTTGGATTTTTGCAATTCTTTCCATAGAGAGCTTTATAAAGAGCCATCAGAATACTAAAGTGAAAGCTATTATTATAAAAAAATCCACCAAAGGTATGTGTTGATCCCAACAACCTTTGAAATCCATATAGCAAGCTCTCAACATATATTCTAGAGTTTGAATTTTCCTCTCAGACTGACCGTCTGTCTGAGGATGATAAGCAGTTCTGAAACTCAACTCTGTATCCAGAGTACGTTGAAGACTTCGCCAAAACATCAAGGTAAATCTCAGATCCCAATCAGATATAATGGAAAGTTGTAGTCCATGCAATCTTACCACTTCCTTTACATATATCATGGAAAGTTGATCTAGAGAAAAATCATCTCTAATAGTAGTGAAGTGTGCAGAATTTGTAAGAAAATCAACTATGACCCATATAGCATTATTTCCTTTGGATGTTTTAGGAAGTCCGATGACAAAGTCCATAGTGATGTTCTCCCATTTCCATTCAGGCATGGGTAATAGTTGTAACATCCCCTTAGACTTCTATCCCTCAACATTAACTTACTGAAAAACCCAGCATCGATAGACATATTCAGCAACATCTCTTTTCATGCCATCCCACCAGAAGTACACTTCTAGGTCCCTATAAATCTTCGTGCTTCCAGGATGAATAGAGAATGAAGAACTATGAGCCTCATCCAGCAGCTCCTTCTTTAATTCGGGGATGGGAGGAACACAAACACGATTCTTGAACCTTATTATTCCATCACAATCAATGTTGAATTCAGGATCATTTCTCACCTTCTTTAGTATCTCTACATATTCTTTATGTGTCTCTTTAATCTTCACATGTATAGATGGTTGAACATTCATTTGAGAAATATACAATTTTTCCCAATCCATTATAATTCCAAGATCTATCCTTTGTAAATCCAGAAATATTGGATCTTTTTTGATCCTCATCATGGATAAGCTAGCATAGTCTTGTCAACTTAATGCATCTGCCACCTTGTTTTCTTTCCCAAGGTGGTAATGAATTGAGCAGTCGTAATCCTTAATCAGCTCCAACCATCTTCTTTGGCACATATTCAGCTCCTTTTGTGTGAAAATATACTTTAAACTTTTATGATCAGTATAAATGTCACACCTTTCTCCATAAAGATAATGCCTCCAAATATTTTATGCAAATATTACCATAGCTAACTCCAATTCATGAGTTGGGTAATTTTTCTCATTGATTTTCAACTGTCGTGAGACATAAGCTATCACCATATCAGTTTGCATAAGAACACACCCCAGCCCCTTCTTGGATGCATCACTGTAGATCACAAACCTTTCTCCACTACAAGGAAGTGTGAGTACAGGTGCACTAGATAACCTTCTTTTCAACTCCTTGAAATTATCTTCGCATTCCTCCATCCAAAAAATCTTAACTCATTTTCGAGTCAACATTGTGAGTGGATTAGATAATCGTGAAATAAATTTCACAAAACGCCGATAATAACCACCCAAACCAAGAAAACTTCAGATCTCGGTTACTGTTGTTGGTCTCGACCATCCTTCGATAACCTCTATTTTTGCTGGATCCATAGATATCCCCTCTTTTGAGATTATGTGACCCAAAAATGCAACTTTTTAAGCCAAAATTCACACCTGGTAAATTTGGCATAAAGCTTCTCGTTTCTCAGGGTATTCAATACAATTCTCAAGTGATCTTCATGTTCTTCCTTTCTCTTTGAATAGACAAGAATATCTTCTATAAATACTACCAAAAAATGATCAAGATATTCTCTAAAGACTCTATTCATCATATCCATGAAGATAGCAGGGGCATTAGTAAGACCAAATGGCATTACTATAAATTCATAGTGTCCATACCTTGTACGGAAAGCCATCTTTGGTATATCCTCCCTTTTGACCATTAATTGATGATACCCTGAACGAAGATCAATCTTGGAAAAGTATTTTTCTCCATGTAGTTGGTGAAATAAGTCATCAATGCGTGGGAGAGGATATTTTTTCTTGATAGTGATCTTGTTAAGTTTTCGATAATTAATGCAGAGTCTCATTGATCCATCTTTATTCCTAAAAAAGAATAGGTGATCCCCAAGGTGACGCCCTATGGTGTATGAATCCCTTATCATGATTCTCTTGGAGTTTCTTCTTCAATTCCTGCAACTCAATTGGGGTCATTCTATATGGTGTCTTTAAATTAGGCAAAGCACCCGGTACGAGTTCTATTGAAAACCCAACTTCACGATTTGGTGGAAGACTTGGCAATTCATCCCGAAAGACATCGTAAAACTCCCATACAATGGGCATATTCTTAATCATGAGTTTATCACCAACCATTTGAGATAAATAACCTTCATTTAGTGGAATCAAGACCCATAAGATAGAATAAATTTCCACTAGAAGGTTATGTTCATCCTTGAATTGATAGATGATCATAGATTGATCCGGAATACGAAATGTGACTTCCCTTATTTAGCAATTGATATGAGCTCCATATGGAGAAAGCCAATCCATGCCAGGAATCACATAAAATTCCACTATAGGAAGGATCACAAGATTTTCAGGAAGCACTTTCCCACAATGTTCAATCGGAGATGAATTATAAACTTTTGATGTGACTATTGTGCCATTAGGGTTTGCCACAGCTAACTCAACATCTAATTGTTGACGTAATATAGTGATACCCTTTGAAAAGTTTTCAGAAATAAATGATTGGTTGGATCCAGAATCAAATAAAACATTTTCTACTTTAGAGTGGATGGTAAGTGTACCTTTCACCACTTCGTTATCGTACTCCACATCGCTGATAGAAATTGCAGGTGACATTCCTTTGTCTTCAGACTTAAGAGTTTGTTGACGTCGATCATCATCAACATCCCTTGGATTAGGTAAATGATTGGCATAATGCCCCATTTCCTTGCACTTGTAACATTGAAGTGTAGGAGGTCCACTCTGTGTATCCTTTTCTTTGTTCACATCACTAGACATCTTCTTCCCATCATTGCGGCATTCAAATGCCCGATGACCTTCCTTTCCACATTTGAAACATTTACTTGTCCCTTTAAGACAGATCCCTCCATGTTTATTTCCACACTTTGAGCATAATGGAAAACTCATCTTCTTTTCAGTGTGATCTTTAGATTTTCCTTTAAATTCCATTTTCCTCTTCTTATCAAACCCATAAAACTGATGGGTTACTCCAATCTCCATATCAACATTGAGAGCACATCGAATGATTTTCTCGTAGATATTGAAGTCCCTTATGTCTAATTCCCTTCGAAGACTTAGTTCAAAGCCACTAAAGAATCGATTGATCTTACTCTTAGGTTGGATAATAATACCATAAGTGTACCTTGAAAGTCTTGTAAAATTTTCTTCATAGGTTCCAACAGATTCATCATCCTTTTTCTTCAGTTCAAGAAACTCCTTCTCCATCTTTGTTCGAATAATACGAGGGATGTACTTTTTGAAAATTAAGTTCTTCAACTCATCCCATTCCATGGACTCAATTTCATCTCTTGGCTTCGTATTCTTGATAAGATTCCACCTTTGATCAGCAACACCTTCCAAACGATAAACTGCTAAGATTACTTTATCATGTTCAGAAAATTGAAGCACTGAAAATATCTTTTCAGTTGTACTGATCCTTTGTTCAGCCACTAATGGATCAGTAGACCCACTGAATGAGGGTGGATGTTGCCTCATGAAGGATGCAACAGAATGTTGCTTCTTCCATTGCTTGTTTGGAAGTCCTGCGTGATCAATATCTTGAGAAAGTTGTGTGAGTATGTCTATAAGATTTTGTATTCCAGCTCCAATAATGTTTGGTTGCTCAGGAGGACAATCATTGCATTGCCCGTCACATTCCGCATTAACACAGTTCCTTTGGGTTCCAGCCATTGACTAAAACCAAGAAGAATAGTGTGAGAAACACTAATTATAATAGGAAAAACTCATAATCAGGAATAAAATTTTACACATAAGCTCTCATCATAGGTTACTCATGTAAATTTTTAAAACACTATGATTGTGTTCTATGCTTAGACATATCGTTAGGTTTGTTTCTGAGGCTTTCACATCCTAGTTTCCAAAGGATGACTATACCTTTCCTCTGATACCATGTATAACAACCCATACTTTATATACATTATTAATAAATCAAAATTGATGCATACTTATTACAACATATGAAAAAACAATGAAAGGACCGTATAGGTATAGTACCTTTAGAAACTGGCAAACATAAACAACTGGTTCATAAATCATCTACGTTGTCTCCCATTTATTTCATCATATCTAGAGTCCATTTTTGGAATATCCTACTCAATAACCATCTTCCTGACCTGGGGAAAGAAAACATACAAAAGGTTGAGATCAAATGCTCAGTAATGGTAAACAAAAGAAATATCAATCACAACATATTACAAAGAACATATCATTTTGGAAATATTAACCTGAAAAAGAGATCATAATTCCATAACATGGGATAAATCATAGTAGTGAAATGTAATCCCAAAAATCATAACATAAACATGAAACTTTGTGTCATAAACTCATAATCATAGAGAATCATTTCTTAGTAGTCAAGTCTCATAGCCAAGACTATCTTGGCAGACAAAGTCCATTTCTGAACCGAGTTCACTCCTCATTCCAATCATGTTTCACTGAACCAGTTTAACCTGCCGTTCCAACCATGTCTATCTAATGAGATATAAATCTTAAACCAATGAATTTGAGGGAGATATAGGTCCCACCCATCTCATAATGATAACATTATTATGTGTGGAACAAAATCATAAACCATACATCATAGAATAACCCATTTAATAAAAATGGTATTCTTAAACATCACGTCATTGTAACATAATCCATAAAAAAATAATGTAAAAATATTTCCATCATAACATAATCAATTAAATGTAAAAATATGGATAGAAACAAAACCCAATATTATCTTATATGGAAAATAATTTTGATAAAACACTTGAATTCCATTCTTGAAGAAAATATCCTTTCTACTTAAAAAACATTTTCCTTTCTTAACATGTCATATAATTTTGAACTAAAATAAGTTGATTAAAATAAACTTGAAAACTTATAAAGGAGGCTTCATGGAAATAATGTTCTCAAAATCCATTCATTTCGTATAAGTTAAAAAAAACATTATCATCGTACTTTTGTCAAAAAAGTCAAAAAGTACCATGTATGGTAAAAAAAGAAAGATTCCTTCCATAACATAAAGTAAAAGTAAAAGAGGGGTAAAAATGCCATTATACATACATGGATGAATATTAAGAACTTTATGAAAAACATTATTTGATCATGGATGAAAAATATAACCCCGGTAATTACTTACGTATAAGCGAAATGAGATTGCAAAATTATCCCTTACCCTAGGTCTGATTTGCCTCGTAAGTGTCTGAACCTCATGTATAATGATTTAAATAATGTCATTGAATTATTCCAGAATCATACTCATTTTTATGATATCATATATGGTAATATTTTTAGCTTATTATTAGTAATATTTCATTGTTACTTGTTATTCGGGTGTTTATTGCTTTTTGTTCTTATGCGTGTTTTGTCGAATAAATTATTATTCATATTTTTATGTTACAGATACCTAATTTACAGAATGGTATTAGTGTAATACATATCATATTTATTCACTCAATTCATTTATGTAATCATTATGCAATTAAAACCATGTAGAACGAGTCTCATCACATCGTGGAGACGATATTCCGTACGTATGCACGAGTGATGATATCATTCTCATGATCGTGGAATTGTATTGGAGTGTATGTATACTATTTCAGAATTAATATAAATTTAAAATAATCATATATAGTTATTATTTTCACCAGTATACCCATCTAAGTATGGTGGTGGTGGAAAATAGATTACACCACGGCGTGGAGACGGTATTCCGTACGTACGCACGCGCGGTGATTTAGTTTTCCGTAGGATGGATAGATGGTGAAATAGGGCTGTTTAATAATTATAATAACATATAAGTATATTAGTGATACTGATGTTATTACTTCATAATGAAACAACTAAATAAGAAGAAGTGGAAGAATAAATAAAGTTGAAGGAATCGGTAACAGACATTACCTCTTCTTTGAAGCGCCTCTTTTAGACCTCCTCTTAGGACACTAAAAGTGGTCTTTCGATAAGACCAGGACCTATTGGATGTTTCAAGGGAAGTGGAGAATATAATTTGACATGGTTTGGCCGATCTTTAAGGCTCAAATTAGTGTGAGGAAGAGAGGGAGGAGGTTCCCATTTATAAGGGAGGAGAGGGGCACCTTTGGAAAAACTAAATATATTTTTTTATTATAAAGTAATATTCGGTTTTTAATAGCTCTAAATTTATTTATTTCGAAGCTAAGGTGGGGATGGGTCGGAATACTATCATCCAATAGAATTTAGAAATGTTTAGGTATCTATTTTAACCTTATCATTCAGATTTAACTTTAAGTTAGATAATTTAACTTTTACCGTGTCTTCTTGTTTTCATACACTATAAGGTTAATAAACTTACTATAACAAGCCAAACTAACCCAAAGTTGTTAATTATTAATATATATAACATTATCTATGTAATGTTTCTGATCCATATATTTTTAGTAAGAAAATAACAATTGATAATATAATATTTGTTTCAAAAACTATTTTATGTCAATTTTGAGACTATTTGGTAATTGATTTTTGAGAAAATCATAACAAGAAGATTATTTAAAAAAGTTAATTAAATAAATACTAACATGTAATATTAACATATAAAATTATTGTAATTCATAAAAAGTCTCAAATTTAATTTATTTTGGTATTTATAACATCAATTTTTCCAATATTTCATTAATAAGATAATTACTGCATAATCCTTGTGTCATAAATAAATTAAATTATTTAATGTCTAAAAATTATAGATAAAATACCATTATGTATGAAATATTTTTACCTTTATAATGAATATTTATAGTCAAATTTATCTTATTTATAACCCAATATTAAAAATAATGTACTTATTAAACTTTAATTTTAACTATTTTAACCTTTCTTCAAATGAATTAATATTAAATGTCCTAATCTAATCCAAGTGGTCCTAAATAGTCATATTTTATTCAAAAGGTTGTTTATGGTCGAATTAAACATATCCAATATAATTAGGACATGTTTTAGGGTAATAATAATATCATTTTTACCCTTAATTGCCCTATTTACTTTTAACCGTGGTAAAAAAAGTAAAAAGTTACTATTCACCAAAAATTATTTTCATCTTATTGAACCACATTTTATTACTTGATATTAACCGTGTCTCTCATATTTTTTAAATTCCATTCACATAAGCGGTAAAATTATGTTTTATGTGAATTTCGTAATTCTCCTAGGAGGTGGGTAAAAGACGGGGAAAAGTTCAATAAATTTTTTATATATCTAAAATTATTATAAAATGACTCCAATGAATTGAATTGAACTTATATAGGTATTATGTATCAATTTTGACCTAAAATAAATTTAAATAAAATAAATAATTATTTAAATAAAAAGTCGGTTTTTAAATAGTAACCCAGTGTTTTCACTATTCATTAAAATTGAAAGTTTTCAAAAAAATACCAAAATTTCACCCTAGGCTAATTTCGATATTCTGAATCCAAAAATGAAGTCCATTTTGAAAAATAAAATTTATAAATTTTCAAAAAGTGGGTATTAATATTCATAACGGCTATTTTTAATAATATTTTAATAGAATATCATTGTTTAGTGAAACTCGGTATTGCGTACGACGCAAGATATCGAGGAAGGTCGTGATTGCGTGTAAATCAAGCCAATCTAGTGTTGGGTGTAGTGAAAGATTCCTTTGATGATTTATATTACATAAAAAAAATATTTCTTATAAAAGTCTCGAGTGTTACATCCTCTTTCTTTGTTGTTTCCATTAAAAAATAACAACTTCAGTTTCTTATATATACTGTTATTTTATTATAAAAATGGTACAACCATATTCATTATTCTATCCATCCTATAAATGACAAATTCTCCATACGTAAGTACGTACGGATTATTATCACCATGTCGTGGTGTAGTTTCTTATTAAAACATGTCATTATTTTTATGGGTATAATAACGAGTGTAACTAATGTAAATAATAAATATATCATATTAATTACTCTTTATAAATGATATACCATCCAATTACATACGATTTCACCATCAATATAATTATATTGTCGCTCGTGCATACGTACGGATTACAGTCTCGACAAACGTGAAGAGATTAATTCCCCATCATAATCATTCAAGAATAATTTCCATTTTAATATTAAAAATAATTTTTATGAACTTAATATGAATCTGGATATGAATAAAATATGTCCTATTAAAAACAAACATGTCTTACCTAATAGAGTATATAAAGGAAAACGGATCATTTAACACCCGAAATGATGATACTACTAAAATATTATTAACAAAACAATATTATAGGATCATATATGTTATCATATTTATGTATATAGTTATTTTACAATTTAATATTATTTATTTAACTATTATACAGGTGGTTAACGTACCCTCGACCAAGGAAAAGTACCAGGTAATGGCTTTTCATCTCACTTCTTATTCCTGTGAGATTCATGAAATATTTCCACTATTTCCTTTTATGTGGTGTATGTGCGGCCCATGATTGTATTCTCTGTGTAATATACATTAATTTATAAGTATTTACATCTTCATTTTATGATAATTCTTTAATGGGGTGTAATTTTTATATGTTACCAAATCGGTAAGGGAATTTCAAATTTCAATTTCCACTCATTGGGCTTTATGCATACTTCATAGATTATTTTACTCCATGATTATGTGTTGAATAACTATTTATTATTTGTATAGTAATTTCCACTCCCCTTTCTGTGGATATACTTTTGATACACATAATCACTCCACTGATAAATTCTCAAGTTATCCATATGAACATGATAAGACCAATTTTAACTCAATCTCCATTCAATGAGTTAAACATCCTATTCATTGGTATTGTTTTTACAAGAATATATGTGAATGTCCTCTGATTGATTTACACTGAATATCCAATCATAATAATTGTATTTATATTTTTCACACATAATTATGTCATTGATTTATCCTTTACCTAAGGATACAGTCTTTATATGGGATTTCATCTCAACTTACATTCCATTGATTCTTCTTTGGTGTTTTGCACCAACTCACTTTTGTTTGGTGTATATACTATTCTTTGACATAGTATATCATGAATCCCTTTATTATCAAGATATTATAATATTTTTATTACCTCATTTATTTTTATTCAAGCGTCTGTCATTTGGTTAGATACTCTAACTAAAATATCATTTTAAATGTTTTAAAAATTCATTCTTCAAAATCATTCTAATTAATGTCTATGTTTTAAAAATGGTTTTACGGTATTATTAATATAGAAATTAATGTTTTAAAATTGAAATTACATTTAAATGTTTCAAAGTGGTATGGGAAAATTTTATTCAAAAATCTATTTTGAACAGCTTCTTGATAAATAATGAGACATTCAAATATTTTCATGAAAAATGAGATATTTCTCTCAATGATTTTTGATGATCATTTTACACTATTTATACATCTTTTAAGGGATATTATTCTTGATCAAGGTTAATTTATTATGATAAAATTCTTTTATACTGTATTAAAGGTTTTGTGATATGTTTGACTGTGGATGTGTTGTTTTTATACCATTCATGGGTTATGGATAAAGTATTGACATTTCATATTCTAATACAAATGTTTATGTTATGTTTAAACCTTTTCATATGAGGAATTCATTGGACTTAGTAAGTGATGGCTGGATCCCGCTATTTCTCTTCGATGCATTGGTAGGTCTCATGAGACAAACTACTGTCTTGGCACAAGGTCTTGAAAAATCTTATTTGTAGTCTTGGCACAAGGCCTTGACTAGGTGGTTATGAAGTCTAGAATTATGAATTCCATCATTATAAAAGTGGATATTGATATTTCATGTGATTATTTGACAATTATAATATCCATGTGGGTAAGTAAATGAAATTATTTGATTTTATCTTTTCCATATTATGATGAAGTTCAACTTTAAAAGGATTTTGTATTATTCTTATACATTCCTAAAATGATTATGATTTTTTATGAAAGTTTCCACTATATTTCCTTACTAAGCATATGATCTCACCCTTTTCTATGTCTTATTTTTCCTAGGATGTGAAGAAGTATTTTATAGTTTACCTGTAGGGATAGGATAAGAATATAAGTGTGTTTAAAAAGGATACAAATCGTTGATGTTTTTATTTCATTATGTAATGTAAAACTTATGAGTGTATCTAGTACTTATAGGGCTATTAAACTGATCTATCTATCGGGACATGATTCCTTGTATCATGCCAATGTTAGGTAATAATGCACTGAATCTGGGTAACTGGGGTTGGGGAATTACAACAATTAAGGCCACCAGAAGTGTATTTGAGGATAGCTCTAGTGAATTTACATCTTCTCAGAATGAGAATGTAGATATGGAAATCACGTGCTTTATGAAAAATACATCAAAGGTGATCTTAAACTCTCCTAAACCTAATGACTAATATTCTAGAGATTAATATGATTGGGAAAATATGAATAATGATGAACCGTTTGGGCATTGTAATATGCTAAAAGAAACATGTAATGAACTGAAGGATTATTATAAATCATTTAAGAAATATAATTCAATCTATGTAAGTATTAAATATTCACTCAATGTTGAGAAAGAGAAATATTATCAATTACTAAAGGAAAATAATGACCTAAAGCTATCTAATGATTAATTAAAGAAGGATATGGAAGGGTATATCAGTGGTAAAAACACACTTAAACAATTACATGGTAAATAGATAGATCCTAGGTATACTGATTGAATATGGAATCAGCTAAGACAAATAAATTTATCAAAAACACATTTTATAACTAAATCTAGAAAATCTGCTTCTCTATCCAAAAATAATTTATTTATGGAAAGTTCTAGTTCTAAAAAATATTTTACTACATCAGGTTTCTTTGGACCAAAAAATTTTTATTTTTCAAATACTTTACATCCAACATATAAGAAACCCATCAAAAATTTTGGGTTCATAAATCTTTTATTACTAATTTTTATGGACCCAAAAAAATATGGGTAATCTTTTCTTGGATGAATTTTTTGTAGGTAGGATGACTAAAAAGTTCTTATAGAAATATTTGGTACTTGGACAGTGGTTGTTTACGACACATGACACTATATTACTCAAGCTTCAATAATCTCATCAAGACTAATATAGGACATGTCACATTTGGTGACAATGATAACGGAAAAATCGTCAGCTTAGGCCAGATTGGTAACCCTAACTCTATTTCAATTTCAAAATTACATTATATTGATGTAATATAATATAAAATTCTTAGAATAACACAACTGTGTGTTGTGGGATTTAATGTAAGTTTTGAAAATGACTCATTCCATGTTTTTTATACCAAAAATAACTTAGTATTTAATGATCATTGAAATGATAATGTAAATGTTGTAAATTTAGACACAATAGCATCACATAATGTTTCTTGCCTAACTGCCTTTCCAAAAGACCATTGTCTCTAGCACAGAAGACTAGTACATTGTAATATACACTCCCTTAAGAAATTAACGAGAAATGTTTTAGTTAAGGACCTTCCCAAACTGGATTTTCTAGACAATAGAGTGTGCAATCCTTATCAAAAAGTAAAGCAACACAAAATCTCTTTCAAACCAAAGTAAGAAGATACAAGTTCTTAACCTCTAGAGTTGGTTCAAATGGACCTATTTGGACCATATATATTTTCAAGTCTCAGTGGGAGGAACCTTTTTTATTTTTTGGTTGATTATTTCTCTAGGTATACTTGGACCTTTTTCTTAACTCATAAAAGTGAAGCTTGCTCCCATTTTACCAAGTATGCTAGGACTGTATAAAATCCTTGTGGACTTAAAATTATATCTATAATAAGTTACCATGACTGTGAGTTTGAAAATAAATTCTTTCAATATTTATTCACACAAAATGGCTATAGGAATAACTTCTCCTCCCCTAGGACACCTCAACAGAATTTTGTAGTAGAAAGAGTAAATAAAACCCTACAGCAAATTTCCTAAACTATGCTCAATGCATATGTCGTACCTATTTAGTTTTAGGTTGAAGCTGTTAATACAATGTGTTATATAATAAATATATTCTTAATCAGACATATCCTAAGAAAACTCCTTATGAGTTTTGGAATAATAGGAAACCCAAGGTAAATTATTTTAAAATGTTTGGATGTAATGTTTATATTCGTTACACTAAAGATATTCTAGATCAATTTTCCTTCGAAAGTTATGAAGGAATATTCATTGGATATTCAACCTCAAGAAAATATTATACAGTATTTAATAAAAGAACCAAATGTGTAGGGTAATTTGTACATGTCATGTTTGATGAAACATATCCACATGAACCTAAGATCTCACTGGATAATCTTGAAGAGGATATGTCCATTATGGACAATGATGTTAAAACCCCCTACCATCCAATAAAGGAATATGTTAAAACATACCATTATATAAATTCTCCAAATTGTAGAAATAATGAACTAGAACCTAGTTATGAACCTAAAATATATATCCCTACTTTTATTAAACCAACCAGAACCCTTAAAACCCATCCATTAGATGTTGTAGTTGGAGATTTTTATAATGGAACACAAACTAGATATTCCTTGAGAAATCAGGTTGAACATCAAGCATTCTTGTCTTATCTTGAACCTAAATATATCAATGATGAAATCAATGATGAATTTTGGGTAATTTCTATGCAATAAAAGCTTAATAAGTTTTAAAGAAATAAAGTCTCGAAGCTTGTTGATAGACCAAAAGATACCTTTACCATTGGAACTAAATGGG
The DNA here is from genome assembly GCA_963277665.1 of Viscum album. Classification (NCBI taxonomy): domain Eukaryota; kingdom Viridiplantae; phylum Streptophyta; class Magnoliopsida; order Santalales; family Viscaceae; genus Viscum; species Viscum album. The sequence continues at coordinate 473,166,557 of OY728147.1, read as the reverse complement.
TTTTTCAATAAATTAAATAAAGATTAATAATAGTTAGAAACAAATCTAGATTGGTTACAGAAGGCTATAATCAAGAAGAAGAAACTGATTGTGAGGAAACATTTTCCTTTATATCTACGCTTGAATCCATTAGAATCTAACTTGCCTATGTAGCGCACATGGATTTTAAAAATTATCAAATGGATATAAAAAGTGAATTCTTAAATGGTTATATAATTGAGGATTTATTTGCTTAAAACCCCCCAGGTTTTTCAAATCCTCTTCTTCCAAATGATATTTTCAAATTAACTAAAGCTTTATACGGTTTGAAATAATCTCCACGAGCTTGGTATGATAGGTTATGTAACTTTCTTATTTATAAAGGTTTTACAAAAGGAGTTGCAGATCCAACATTATTTATAAAAAGAATATCTAACGATTTTTTAATGCCTCAAATATATGTAGATGATATTATTTTTGGTTCTTGTGAAAATTATTTATGCTATGATTTTTTTTAATTATGCAAATAGGGATTGAAATGGGTTTGATGGGTGAACTTAAATATTTTATTTAATTTCAAATATCTCAAAAAAAAGAAGATATTATTTTTAATCAATATAAATATATTAATGTTATATTGAAAAGATATGGATTTTGTGGAATTAAGAGTACTGAAACACCTATGAGTTCTCTTTGTAATTTGGATCTTGATAAAAATGGGAAATCTGTTGATCAAACTGTATATAGCGGAATTATTGGGAGTTTTCTTTACTTAATTTATAGTAGGCCAGACATCATTTTTAGTGTGTATATTTGTGGAAGATTTCAAGCAAACCCAAAAGAGTCACATTTAAATGTTCTTAAAATAGTTTTCAAATACCTCGAATATACTACCAATTTAAGATTGTTCTACCCTAGAGGACAACCTTTTGATATGGTTGGTTATTCTGATGCTGACTTTGGTGGCTGTAAATTAGATAGAAAGAGAACCTCAATATCATGTCACTTTTTGGGAGAATCTCTGGTTTCCTAGTGTAGTAAAAAAGAAAATTTATGCTGCATTATCAATTGTGAAAGCATAGTACATTGTTATTGGTAATTTTTGTGCACAATTTTTGAGGATGAAACACAAATTATTAGACTATGGATTTCAATTAAGACATATACCCATAAATTGTAACAATACACGTTTTATTAACATTTCTAAGAATCCAATTTGACATTCCATAACAAAACATATTGATGTAAGACATCACTTTTTGAGACACCATTATTGAAAAGGTGATATAACTCTTGATTTTATTAGGATTGAACATCAACTTGCAGAAATTATTACAAAAACCATAAACTCGTTGAGAATGAGCTACATCTTAAATATTTAATGACTCTTTGTCCTCATCCCTTTAAAAATTATGTTTTTATGTCAAACCGGTCATGTGAAATCGATCGAGTGAAACGGATCAAGTGAAACGGATTGAGTGGAATCCATCATGTGAAGCAGATCAGTATGAACCTGGTTAGTGTGAAACCAATCAAGTGAAACCGATCATATGATACTAATCGTGTGATACTAATCAGGTGTCACTAATACCATTAGTGTGAAACCCATACTGATAGGGTCCCTTTAGTAAATTTGTATGTCTGTATATTTAAAGTAAAATGACATAGTTAAATACTTTTTTAACTTTATTAAGTTTTATGTTTTAAAATGTATATCCACTAAATGATAATATTAAATATATCCATATTACTTTTACCCTTTGATGTTTCACTGCCCTAGCTACCTTCATATCTCTGACCTTTTGACTACCTTTTTCAAACTCGAACCATCAGAATTGCAAGGAAAATCGCTCAATGGAAGGAAAATTTGTGCCATCTTTGGCCCAATTTTATAAAGGAGAATTAGTCAGTGTCACATGTTTTGTGAATCCAAAGTTGGGAAGCCGTATAGTAAATCCTAAGAAATAAGTATCCGTCGAATGGTTGTTTTCGAGCAGGTCTCTTGTAACGACCCAGAGTTTCATTAATGGAAACCCCTCTTGATCTAATTAAATGTCTCTTTATGTATATATAAAATTTAAACTTCATTAGTTTTATGTTAAGAATTTCAACCATTTCTAATGTAGCCATTGAAAAGTGATCACATGATTAGTATAAATATAGGGCTTTAACAAATCCAAATTTACTCAAACAAAAGAAGCGATGGCCTCATCCAGTAGAATTGCTCCATACAAAGCCTCTTTTTCAGAGCTCAGAAAAGAGGTGGTGTCCTTAGGCTTCACTCTTGGCCAAGCCCAAGATGAACTTCATCATGTCAAGCTCGAACAGGACCATCTATGGGAAAAGTGGAAGTTGATAGAAATTATCACTCGTGTGATGTTATCTGAGCCACCCCAAGAGTCTGTCACCATCGCATACCTTACCCTTAGGTCATATGCGGTTGTTTTAAGGGGTTATGTAACAAATCACTGTTACAATGTTTATCTACATTTTATTTAGTATATAATAATGAATATAATTTCTTGTCATTGTTGATACATTGTAAATAGTTATTAAAGTACAGATGGTGTTTTTAGTTATTATTTAATTAAGAAATATATTTTATTAAATTAAGGGATTTTTGAATTAAATAATATTTTAATAAAATATTATTATTAATATTATATTAATTTTATTACATATAAATGATTATATAATTGTATGAATGCAATTATAATTTTTATTAGGGTTTAAAGCCATTTTTGTCAAAACCCGTGAATTTTCGATAAATGTCGGTTTTTATTTTAAAAGTGAAAATTAACATATTTAGAAAATTATTTGGATTAAATAAATTTTATTTTTGGAATCAGAATGTTGAAATTATCCAACGGTGAATTTTTCATAATTTTCTGAGACAGTCAAATTTTTGAGTAAAAAATAAATATCGTTTAAATATATAATGTGTTTTATGACATCATAATGACCCAATAGTGTGGTAATAAAATACTATAATCTTATTTTTCTGACAATATATGTTTTACCATTAAAATAATGTGATTTTGGGTTTATTTTTATTACTTTTTAAATCATTAATGGACCCCTCAAGACTTATTAAACATCTTGTCTTTTTAAATTAATTTCCATGGGAGTGTGACTCACCTCCACATAAGCAACCTCATTATTTTAAGAATTTCAGACCATTTAATAATAAAATATTATTTTCCTCTTCCCTTTTCCAAAAACTATGGTCAAAAACCATGGGATGGTTTGTGGTTTGGATTAATTTAATATAATGGGTCCCAAACCTCAACAATAAAGAATTCCCTCACCTTTCCTATATAAACCCACCAAAGCTCCAACTTCATCTTCACTCAAAGCCTTTGGAGTTCGTCCAACCTCTACCCTACTCTCTCTAGAATCCTCCCAAGGTGCCCCAATCTCCCAAGAAGCCTCTCAGAAGCCTCTCTCTAGCCTTTGGAAGCACACTTCCATGTAAGGGTTTTTTCTTCCTTTCTTATTTTTGTCCAATTTTCATTAAGTTGTTTTGCCCTTTTAATTTCAATTATGAATGTTGGGGTATGGGTTTTTTCCTCCTTCATACTTCCCTCTTTATGTTTGAGTGATGGGAGACCCCTTTTTTACTCATTAAATTCTTCCCATGTACACCTGTTACTATACCAAAATTCTGAAAGGAACTTCTCTCTCCTCATTTACATTCAAGAAATACTTTTGTATCATGAATATAAATTCCATTACAATTGTTGGTACATGTATCTATATGACCTCCATACTGTCCATTACATGTAAATATGATGAGGATCACATTTATATCTCATCTACCTTTTCTATGAATTCTTATTTCAAGCTGTTACGCTGCCGAAATCGCAATGATTTTCTAAGCCAATGCCATTGTGTAGTGAATACCATGCCCATTTCTCCATCAGGGGTATTCACCTATATGAACATTTACTTATTCATTATAATGTTTCATGTATGAATTCCGCATTCATTTATTGTGGAATAAATTTTTATGTTTTATGAATCCATGTTTTATGATCCATGTGGCACACTTATGCATTATATGAAATGTTGAAGATGGGTGCGCCCTTATAGCGCTCCAATGCATTGGGTAAAGTATAGTATCATGATACGTCATGTGAAATGAGTGTTTAATCATGCTAATTCAAGTGCAATGACAGTTTACTCGTGCATTATGTGCAATGAGGATTCACTCATGCTCCATGTGCAATGAGCATTGGCTCGTGTTAATTCCATGTTAAGTGTTGTTGCAACACTTCCATGTTATGATTATCATGCTTTATCATGCCTTTATGTTCATGTTTCTCTTGTTCTATATTCATATGCCCAATGTCTTACATGTATTGTAATCCCCATGTTATTCCATGTGTATTCCCTTACTGGGCTTTATAGCTCACCCTTTTCTTATGCATGTCCTCAGGTTATCCCATGCAATGCTAAGTACGAGGGAATGTAGTGGTCATGTAAAGGAAGTTTTCAATAAAGATGTTGTATTTCGTGTTTCAAGTTTTTATGTAATGATCCTAATCCCAAAAGACACTAAACCTCTCGATCTTCTTTGTTGTTTCAAGTGATGTTTTATGTAATAAATCATGTTTAAGTTTGTATTAAAAGTAGGGTTGTCATAGTTGGTATCAGAGGATAGGTTTAGTTATTTTTGGGATTAGGATTAGAAAAACACTAGTAAAGCCTTAGATATAAGACTAAGTACAATAAAAACGTCCCTATGTTTTGGTGAGTATTGAGTAAGTGGGTTATCAAGCAAATACATCCCGGTCTGGATACGAGCAGGTAGAGGTGGTTCTGGCACAGATGTATCCTAGGGGTAAAACCCAAAAACACCGCATTGAGCTAGACTCGAATGGGAATTGGTGTACAACAACGGGCCTTGATGAACTCCTAGTTACGACACTCTTGGGGGATATGTTTTGATAAATTCACAAGCTTAGTATGAACCCTTAATAAGGGAATTAAAAAATGCCCCTAAGAATATATGTTAGAAAGTAGATCATGAAAATCCAAGATTGAAGCCTATAGACTCATGAGTAAATGAAATAAAAGTTTATTTATAAGTCATCAACTTTTGTATTTGGATTAACCTTTATGTGTTACCCCTAACATTCCTTTTATTCCATCAAATGGTCGATAATAGGAGGACTCGGGCTAACAACTGTTGTGAAGATCAGTGTGATGACTGCACTAATGAGATGCCCAATACAATGGGAGCAGGAATCGCGAACTTTGTCATGCTTATCTCTCAGCTAACTGAAGTTTTGAATAGAAACACGGGTCAAGAGGAAATTTCAACCCCCCATATGAAATAACAAGTCGCTATCAAGAGCTTCATGAGACAAAGGCCTCCTACTTTTAGTGGATCATCTGGTCCCATAATCTCTGAACAATGGATCAACTCAATTGAAAAGATCTTATTCATCCTTCAATGTTATAAACAAGAGAAGGTTCTCATGGTGGCTTATCATATAGAGGGTGAAGCTGATAAATGGTGGAAGTTGATCAAAAATACGAAGCCTGAGTAGGAGGTCGAGGTGTTGGAATGGAAGGATTTATGGAAGATGTTTTTCTATAAATATTTTTCATGCACCCTCTAGCTTAAGATGGAAAGGGACTTACTTTCCCTCAAAAAAAGGCGAATAATCTGTTTGAGCGTATGAGGCAAACTTCTCAAGGCTTGCACGATACGCTTCCGGATTTTTCATTACCCCCGAATGCAAGGTTGATCGCTTCTTTGGTGGGCTGAAGCCTAGCCTTTGGAAAGCATTAGCGATCCAGGACTTCGACAACTATGAGTAAATTTTCCGATGTGCCCTCAAGGTTTAAAAGGAGATCGGAGAATCACAGGGGTATCATGGGGAAATTAAGTGTAAGGTAGAATTCGATGCTGGTGGTCCGATGGATAAATCCAATGGTACTAAGAAGATCCATCACCCCACTTGACAAAAGTGCGGAAAGAATCACTCTGGAAATTGCCTTATGGGGATGAGGAAATTCTTCAGGTGTGGAAGAGAAGGACACCTAGCTGTTAACTGTCAGCAAGAAAGACTCGTGGCTGCGACAGAGGAGAGGAATACTTCGTTCGAACCTCAAAGTATGGTTCAATGCTATAAATGCAAATAACCAGGCCATTTTTCAAATCAGTTCCCTAATCCAAGCATTTTCGGAGGCAACCAACAACCTCCAAGGTAGCAAGGAAGAGATTTTGCCGTCACTTCTGCCAAAGTGAACCCCGACAACGAAGTGGTGATAGGTACACTAGTTATTCATTCAATAATAGCGAACGTACTTTTTGATTCAGGTTCAATATATTCTTTTCTATCTCAAAATTTTAGTAGAACAGTCCCATCACCACCACAAATCATGGAAGTAAAGATGTTAGTGAGTACGGGAAATTGGGAAATCAATGAATCCCATGAATATAAGTCCTCTCCTATTATAATCTATTGATTGAATTTCCCAGAGAACGTCATCATACTACCTCTGGTGAATTTGATGCAATTCTTGGCATGGATTGGCTTTCCTTATATAGAGCCAACATAAATTGTCAGGAGAGGGAAATCACACTCTATATGGAGAATCGACCCCCAATTCTTTACAAGTGTAAGGAGGAAGATGAATCTCTTTTAGCTCCATCATCTCAAGCATGGATATTACAGCCCTATGAGCATGCATATCTAGCTCATATGATTGAGTCCAAGGAAGAAATCATCCTTGAAAAAATGCCTATTGTGTGGGAATTTGCTGAAGTGATTCCTGAGGAACTTCCTGGTCTTCCTCCTAAAAGAGATGTTGAATTCTCAATTGAACTTATACACAGGTCTTTACCATTATCCAAGCCTCAATATAGAATGGCTATTATAGAGCTTGAAGAGCATAAGAAACAACTATAGGAGAATCTGGATAAAGGGTTTATATTCCTAAGTGCTTCACCAAGGGGTGCACCAGTCCACTTCGTCAAGAAGAAGGATGGGTCAATGCGGCTTTGTATTGATTATCGTGAACTTATAAAAATCATGATAAAGAACAAGTATCCTCTCCCAATAATTGATGACTTGTTCGATCAGCTGCGTGGAGCACAATACTTCTCCAAGGTGGATTTGCAGTCGGGATATTATCAAGTAAGGGTGAAGAAGGATGATGTCCCCAAGACTGCCTTTCGAACAAGATACAGGCACTATGAATTCATAGTAATGCCTTTCGGACTCACTAATGCTCCAGTAATCTTAATTGACTTAATGAATAGAGTCTTTAGAGATTACCTAGACAAATTTGTGGTAGTCTTTATAGATGATATTCTAATATACTCCCAAACAAAGTAGGATCATGAGGAGAATTTAAGAACTATACTAGATACTTTGCGCAAGGAGAAGCTATATAAAAAGTACAGAAAGTGTGAGTTATGGTTGAAGGAGGTCTCATTATTGGGCCACATCATCACATGCAATGGAATATCTGTGGATCCCTCCAAAACAGATGCAGTTGAGGGATGGCCGAGGCCAACATCGTTAACAGATATCAGTAGATTCTTGGGGTTAGCTGGATATTATCGACGATTTGTGAAAAATTTCTCATGATTTTCCAACCCTCTTACCAAGCTAACTCTAAAGGGAGTAAAGTTATCTTGGAGTGATGAATGCGAAGAAAGCTTCAAGGAGTTGAAAACGAGGTTTATCACTGCACTCGTGATCACTTTACCCACAAGTGGGGAACTTTTTGTGGTATTCAGTGATTCTTCAAAGAAGGGCTTAGGCTGTGTGCTGATACAGAATGATAAAGTGATATCCTATGCCTCAATTCAGTTGAAAATCCATGAGAGAAACTATCCAACGCATGATCTGGAGTTGGAAGTGGTGATCTTTTCCTTGAAAACCTGGCGGCATTATCTCTATGGGGAGAAATGTGAGATATATACTGACCACAAGAGTCTTAAATATATATTCACATAGAAAGAGCTTAATATGCGCCAGAGAAGATGGATATAACTCATCAAGGATTATGACTGTTCAATCCATTACCACCTTGGGAAAGCGAACAAGGTAACAGATTCCCTAAGTAGAATGGATCCATTTATTCTATCAATGATGAGAATTTATAAGGATCCAATCTTCTTAGACTTGATGAATATGGAAATGAGAATCATAGAGAAGAGAACATCATCAATCCTTTCACAAATTATTTCTCAACCATCTGTTTTGGAAAGGTTAATGGATGCTCAAAACGATGATGTGGGAATTCAACAAAAAGTGGAAGATATCAAAAAAGGGAAATCCTCATAGTTTAATGTTAATGAAGAAGAAATTGTGCAGTTTGGGAAAAGACTATGTGTTCCATTATGTCCGGTGCTGAAGAAGGAACTTTTGGATGATGCACATAGTTCAAATATCTCTATTCCCCCAGGGAGCACAAAGATGTATCGATATCTCTAAGAAATCTTTTGGTTGGATAATATGAAGAAGGAGATTGTTGAATATACATCAAAGTTCCTGGTGTGTCAGCAAGTGAAGGTAGAGAAGCAGAAGTCTAAGGGGATGATGCAACCATTACCCATACCAGAATGGAAATGGGAGAACATCACCATGGACTTTGTCACCAGACACCCAAAGGAAACAATGCAATATGGGTTGTTGTGGATCGTCTTATAAAGACTGCACACTTCATTGATATTCAGGAGGATTTCTCATTGGATCAACTGGCCTGGATATATATTAGGGAAGTGGTAAGGTTTAATGGAGTACCACTATCTATTGTGTCTGACCAAGATCCAAGATTCACCTCTACATTTTGGGAGAGTTTTCAACATGCTCTGAATACTGAACTGAACTTCAGTATGGCCTATCATCCTAAAACTGATGGTCAATCCGAGCAGACTATCCAAACACTTGAGGATATTTTTAGAGCATTCTCAATGGACTTTAAAGGAGGACAGGAAAAACATCTTTCTCTGGTTGAGTTCTCTTATAATAACAGTTTCCACTCGAGCATCCAAATGGAACCATATGATGCCCTATATGGGAAAGGGTGCAGAACAACGGCATGTTGGGATGAGGTCAGTGAACGTAAGCTTCTTTGACCAGAAATGGTCGACGAAATGGTAGAGAAGGTTAAAACCATTCAGCAGCATATCAAGGCAGCCCAGAGTCGACAGAAGAGTTATGCAGTTAATCATCGACAAGACCTTGAGTTTAAAGTTGGAGACATGGTTTTTCTATGCATATCTACGTGGAAGAAGTTCATGAGGTTTGGAAAGAAATGGATGTTATGTTCAAGGTACTTCGGCCCCTTTGAGATTCTTGATCGTGTCGGGGCTGTGGCCTATCGACTAGCACTTCTTCCAACTATTGCCAAAGTACATGATGTATTTCATGTATCCATCTTAAGGAAGTACATACCGGACCCTTCACATGTACTCTCTTCTGATGTGGTACAATTGGAAGACGATCTTTCTTATGAGCAGCAACTAGTGAAGATCTTAGATCGTAGAGAAAAAGTTCTACAAACTAAGACAATGCCCATCATCAAGGTGTTGTGGAGAAACCACAAGTTTGAGTAAGCAACTTCGAAATCAGAGGAAGTGATGAAGCTAACTTACCCACATCTATTTTAGTGTGGGAAAAGGAAAATTTCAAAGGCGAAATATCTTAAGGGGGGAATATTGTAATGACCCAATGTTTCATTAATGTAAATCTCTCTTGATCTAATTAAATGTCTCTTTATGTTTATATAAAATTTCACCTTCATTGGTTTTAGGTTATGAATTTTGACTGTTGCTAATAAAGTCATTGAATAGTGATCACATGATTAGTATAAATATAGGGCTTTAACAAATCCAAATTTACTCAGACAAAAGAAGTGATAGCCTCATCCAGTAGAATTGCTCCATACGAAGCCCGTTTGTCAGAGCTCAGAAAAGAGCTGGCGTCCTTGGGCTTCGCTTTTAACCAATCCCAAGCTGAGCTTCATTATTTCACGCTCGAACAGGACCATCTACAGGAAAAGTGGAAGTTGATAGAAATTACCACTCGAGCGATGTTTTCCGAGCCACCCCAAGAGTCTGTCACCATCGCAAACCTTACCCTTAGATCTTATGTGGCTGTTTTAAGGAGTTATGTAACAAATCACTAATACTATGTTCATGTACATTATTATATTTTGTATATAATAATGAATATAATTTCTTGTCATTATTGATATATTGTAAATAGTTTTTCATGTATTATTGGTGTTTTTAGTTATTTTTTATTTAAGAAATCTATTTTATTAAATTAAGGGATTTTTTAATTAAATAATATTTTAATAAAATATTATTATTATTATTAGATTAATTTTATTATATATAAATGATCATATAATTGTCTGAATGCAATTATACTTTTTATTAGAGTTTGAAATCCATTTTTGTCAAAACACGTAAATTTTTGATAAATGTCGATTTTTATTTTAAAAGAGAAAAATAACATATTTAGAAAATTATTTAGATAAAATAAAGGTTATTTTTTGAATCAGGATGTAGAAATTATCCAACGGTGAATTTTTCATAATTTTCTAAGACAATCAAATTTTTGAGTAAAAATTAAATACTATTTAAATAAGTAATGTGTTTTATGACATCATAATGACACAATAGTGATGTAATAAAATAATATAATCTTTATGTTAGGCCAATATATGTTTTACCATGAAAATAATGTGATTTTGGGTTTATTTGGCTTACTTTTCAAAGCATTAATGGACCCCTCAAAACTTATTAAACATCTTGTCTTTTTAAATTAATTTCCATGGGATTGTGACCCACCTCCACATAATCAAACTCATTATTTTATGAATTTATGACCTTGGCCTTATAAAATATTATTTTCCTTTTCCCTTTTACGAAAACCATGTGCAAAAACCATGGTATGGTTTGTGGTTTGGATTAATTTAATATAAGGGGTCCCAAACATAAACAATAAAGAATTCCCTCACCTTTCCTATATAAACCCACCCAAGCTCCCACTTCCGCCTCACTAAAAGCCTTTTGAGATCGTCCAACCTCTTCCCTAATCTCAATATAATCCTCCCAAGGTGCCCTAATCTCCCAAGAAGACTCTCACAAGCCTCTCTCTAGCCTTTGGAATCACACTTCCAAGTAAGGGTTTTTTCTTCCTTTCTCATTTATGTCTAATTTTCTTTAAGTTTTTTTGCCCTTTTAATTTCAATTATGAATGTTGGGGTATGGTTTTTTACCTCCATAATATGTCCCTCTTTATGTTTTAATGATGGGAGACCCCTTTTTTACTCATTAAATTCCTCCCATGTACACCTGTTACTATACCAAAATTCTGAAAGGAACTTCTCTCTCCTCATTTACATTCAAGAAATACTTTTGTATCATGAATCTAAATTCCATTAAAATTGTTGGTACATGTATCTAAATTACCTCCTTACAGTACATTACATGTAAATATGATGAGGATCACATTTCTATCTCATCAAACTTTTCTATGAATTCTTATGTCAAGCTGTTACGCTGTCGAAATCGCACCGATTTTCTAAGCCGATGCCATTGTGTAGTGAATAAGATGCCCATTTCTCCATCAAGGGTATTCACCTTTATGAACATTTACTTATTTATTATAATGTTTCATGTATGAATTATGAATTCATTTATTTTGGAATAAATTTTTATGTTTTATGAATCCATGTTTTATGATCCATGTGGCACACTTATGCATGATATGAAATGTTTAAGAAGGGTGCACCCTTATAGCGCTCCCATGCATTGGGTAAAGTATATTATCATGATACGTCATGTGCAATGTGTGTTTAATAATGCTAATTCAAGTGCAATGACGGTTTACTCGTGCATTATGTGCAATGAGGATTCACTCATGCTCCCGGTGCAATGAGCCTTGGCTCGTGCTAATTCCATGTTAAGTGTTGTTGCCACATTTCTATGTTATGATTATCATGCTTTATCATGAACTTATGTTCATGTTTCTCTTGTGATCTATTTATATTCCTAATTTCTAACATGTATTGTAATCCTCATGTTATTCCATGTGTATTCCCTTACTGGGCTTTATAGCTCACCCTTTTCTTATACATTTCCTCAGGTTATCCCATGCAATGCTAAGTACGAGGGAATGTAGTGGTCATGTAAAGGAGGTTTTCAATAAAGATGTTGTATTTCATGTTTCAAGTTTTTATGTAATGATCCTAATCCCCAAAGACACTAAACCTCTCAATCTTCTTTTTTGTATCAAGTGAAGTTTTATGTAATAAATCATGTTTAAGTTTGTAATAAAAGTAGGGTTGTCATATCTCTCTTATTGAAAGTTTTCGAATCACAAGGGTGGATTAGCTGGTTTGTAGATAATGAGATATCTTTTTATCCCAAGTTCATACAAAAATTTTATCCCTACATGGATGTATTTTTTTCGCATCTGAGGAGGCTTAGATGAAATCAATGGTAAATGGAAATGAGATCTCATTTTTTTCATAAGAGTGGTTGGAATGCTTAAAGTTGCCTCACAAGGGTATATTTGTAGACTACTAGGGTAACATTACACCAATATTATATTTATTTTCTTATGAAAATGTGGTGAAAGAGTTAACTGTAAATGGGGAGTCATGGCCGCTAATATCTTTAGAAATATATGGAGAGGCCAGAATGCTGTTCAAATTCGTCCAACACCAAATCTACCAAAGGAATAGATATTTTGCTGCCTTAAAGTATGGGGATGTATTCATGATTTACTTGTTGAATAATAAGGTGAAATTGAATCTTTTTTAGTACATTATGGTAAAAAAAATTAAAATGATCAAACCATCATGAAAAATAAACTTATCTATGTTATCCAATGACGACATCTAAATTGTTGAAGAAGCTGTGATGTGTGGAGGATGAAGATGAGGTGATTACTGCATGTTGTCTTTTCTGCCTATAGAAAGACATCTAAAAAAGGATGAAAATATTTTGGATCCCACGGAGGATAATGTGGGTAGTATATGAAGAAAAAATAAATGAGGATTATAATACCACTGATCATCCAACTAGAACAAGGGATCATGTTGATCCTTGTCTTAAAACTGGTGAGAAGTTTAGGTATTAAAATGAAGAACAAGATGAGTCTGATCTATAAAGAGAAGTGGGGTCTCCTATATATGATAGGAGTGACCAAGATACTGCAGAAAGTCTTAGGGAAATGTAATATCGACCACCCAATCCACTATTAAAATTACCTTCTAGTAAATCTTTTTTAGATGATTAAGATGGGGAAGAGTCAAAAGTCTCTGGAGTTGAAGGTTATATAAGTTGGAATGATGATGGTGGTGGTGGTTGTGGTGGTGGTTGTTGTTTTTGTTGTGGTGGTGGTGGTGGTGGTGGTGATCATGTGAGTGACTCACTAAAATCTATACAATATGTGGTTAGATCAGGTGAATAGTTTTTTTCATAGAGATGATGATGAGGCTAGTATATAGAAGGATGTTGATTCTGATGGACATGATAATGGAGATGATGGACATGATGATGGACATGCCCACCCCAATGATGCTTAGGGAATCATTCAGGAACCTATTGATATTATGGTTGGATGTCAAGAAGAAGAAGTTAAAGATCAGGTTGTGCATGTGCCTCAGAATGATGGAGATCCCCAAGTGTCTAGAGGTCAAGAGGAGAAAGTTGAAGCTCAAATTGTACCAATACCTCAGAATGTTATTTTGGATAGAGTTCAAGAGGAAGAAGGTGAATCTCATATTGTACATGTGCCTCAGAATGAGGGGGAGACTCAAGAGAAAAGAGTAATAATTGATACTTTGGAGCCTACAGACTGGACATGTTCAAATGAGTGGAATAGAAATCTAGGGTATATACTGTTTGGGATAGATTATGACTCAGATGAGGAGATGGTATCTGCTCTTTCTTCACAAGATGATGTGGAACTAACTGCTCCTACTACACCTGCATTACCCACCAGTGAAGAGCCTATTATAACATTACTTCCTAGAGACTATTTCACCAAGGCTGATCTTGAACAATTCTAGGCCGATGTGTGTGAATCTATGAGATCTTCAATTCAATTTTGAGATAAAGCGTCTATATCTGGGAGTATTTTAGAGGTAGATGTTGCTTTGATTGCAAGAATGGTAATTCTATAGATATAAACCATTCTTATCATTTTTTCTGAGACTATTGTGAGAAATAATTTAGTGTTGGGAGAGTAAGTGATAAAAATTAGTCAAGAAATTGTATCTATGACCAATAATTTCAGAACCACACTTGTTGGTATTATTGAGGTTCTTAGGAACCTTTTTACACATCTACTAAATGAAGATTTACAAAATTTGTAGGAGGATCTTGAAAAGATGATTTCTAGAGCATCTAGTTCTACTGTTACCAAACCAATAGGTAATATGGTGGCCTTTAAGACTGTTATAAGAGAAGATCTTAAGTCCATTCAGAATGACTCTAATAAAGAGGATCTTTCCAAAGTGAAAAGGAATAGTGATCATGTTTATAGCATGGGGGGAAATTTCCAAATGAGGAACATTCTACCCAAAAGAAGATTAGGGACAAAGTGGACAAGTATTTCTCTAAAATCTACCCAAATCATGAGTTGAATTAAAAAATTAAGTAATTGGATGAGAACCTCAACATGACACTAGTGACAGATCCATTCAAGAAACAAGTGAGCAAATTGAAGGAGTTTACTCCCACATTAGATAAGTTTATGGAAAACAAGGAGGATTTCGAGAAGGCCATGTAGTATGGGAGTGAAATCATCAATGATTTATCATGATTTTGAAGCCCTATCTATGTGTAATGTCTGAGCCTAAAGTGGTCCCTACTGATGAATCCATAAAACATATTTCACCGCATATTACTCAAATGACATTGTATCAATCCTTAACTCAAATCAGGCTTGTGAACAAAAAGAAGCTTGTTTGTCATGTTCTGTCCGTGTAGAGACTAAGCCTTGCATCTACTGTTCCTGCAGCCATTGATATACTAGGTGAAACAGGTCAATCCGTCCTTCCAATATCCACAGAATCACCTCCTGATCCAACTATTAACCTTTGAAAAATTAAATGCTTCTCAAAATCCAATGTCATAGTTGTGGATCATTTTTCAAATAGGTCTCTATTCTTTTATTTTTATGGGTATCTTTTGATTGTTGTACACTATTTAATTTAATGAATATCAAATCAACATTATTATGTTTTAAGTTTCTTTGTGTTTTTTTATTTATCCTTTATGTTTATTTTCACATTTTAGTTAATCCTAAAATAGGTAGAAATATATGGATGGATGGAATCAACTCTTAACCTATAGGGGAGAACTCTGGTATACAAAATATGGCATGTAATCAAAAGAAAATGTATATATATCTGAGGTCTGATATAAATCACTAAGTATTCTCTAATACAACTTACTAAGGGTGATCATGAAAGTTCTTTGATATAACTCTATTGTATGAACCTTCTATATATTCTCTTCCATAATTATTGAGGGGGAGCTTAAAAGGAAATACAATATAATTATATTGAGAATTCACACTCACTGTTGGAATGCTAAGTCAATTCATTATTATTCCTTAAAATCATGTATAACTCATTATTGTTGGGATTTTTTATTATCAAAATGGGGGAGATTGTTGGATCCTTTGTGACATATTTGTTTTAATAATCAAAAATCCATCAAATTAACAAATCATGATAATTCACAAGTAATGTTATAACTATTTTTAATCATGTTAATGAATATTTATAAATGAATAAATTATGTCACATGGTATAATAAATTTAAATAAGTCAAAAAAATATGCATATTTATGTTTCAATATATTTACAAATATATATTTACATGTAATTATGAATTTCACCTAATCTGGTATTGTTTTGTATAAGACAGACACTCCGAAAAAATTTAAAAATCACTGACGTTGATTGATTCAAAGGAGTCACTGATGTCTTACTCGCCGATGAGGACTCATCGATCGAAGAAGACACTGATGTATGACTCACCAATGGAAAAAAAGAAACACCAATGTAAAACTCACTAATGATCGGTCACACTGAGATTTCAAGTGACTCGCTTATGGATGAATCACTAATGGGTGACACACTAATAGTTCAAAGGACTCGCCGATAGACGATTATTTGATGGACGACACACTGATAGTTCAAAATGAGTCACTGATGATGACTCAACAATGGAAGGACAGACCAATAGTAAAAATGGATCACTAATTCCCATAGTCACTGATACTGATGGAAAGGACTCATCGATACAGAGAGTCAGCAATGCTGATCGGCTAATACTTATGACTCACCGAGAGTCATAAAACAATTTTTGTTTTATTAATTCAACTTTATATCTAACTGTCATATTTTAAAAAACACTTCTAACATTAATTAATGTTGTTTGAAGGATTTTATAGGATAGTATGAGGTACATACACGTGGGGAGATCATTATGTCTACTAGATCTCGAAGGATAAAAGGATAAACACATGAATCAATAAAAAATAGTTAGCAGAGTAACAAGAAAAGAAAACCTAATAACTCATGAAACTCTTGAGCATACTTCCAAAACCCAATAACTTCGAATGAAGAACATAGGGGTATATTAAGATGTTAAGATAAACCTGGTGAGTTGACCTAAACATCTTTAAAAGAATAAGTTGAACATATCATACTTCTGGAAGCCAGAATAGAGAGGCTACAACACTCTATTTTTGAGTCAACATTCCAAAGAGGACTCAAATGTCAATTACACTACATCAAACGAGTCTAGAGCTACACTTAATAACATAGAGATCCTTCTAAACCTAACTCTATATATTTAACTCTATTTTGTTCATTTATTTGCATTTCTGAGTATTTTGTGTATCTGTCTATTACACGCACACTGACTCTTGTGTATAACCAAAGGATACTTGATATCCTCAATCTCACACTCTATTTATCCATTTTTATCACACCTATAACTATGGAAGAGGTCATGTGTTAAATGTTTGTTGTTTTTCCCATGAAGAACTATGGTAGAGGACAAGTATGACCTGAAAATCTTTATGTGTTGTAGTGAACCCCAGTCTAGGTTGTGGATCAAACATTTTTATTAATTTAAACTGGTTAGTGTTAGGTGATCACCAAGTGGAGAGGACTAAGTCTCGATATGATACTAAAACTATTGTTTTGAATTCTTCTTTTCCTATTATTCTTTTTATTTTCTATGTATTTTTAACAAATAACATTCAAACAAAGTCAAACTATGATAGTTATCTTAGCAATGTTTTTAATAGTTTTGAACCATGAGATAAGTTTCAAAAGTTATATTAATCTTGAGATTAGTATATCAGAGAGCTAATAAATCTATTGAGAATTTAATTAAACATTTCAGACTCTTATAAATTCACAACAAACTGACTAGGACTATACTTTTAATTAAGTGAAATTTTCAAAGAACAAATATTTAATTGATATTTTTATAGGAACTCAATTCACCCCCTCTTGAGTACTCTACTCTGACCAACAAAATAAGAGATAAGACGTTATAAATAAATCATATATGTTATGATTTAAATATTTTGTGGAATTCATTTATAATAAATTCATATTTATTGGACATTATTTTTAATCATGAACAAAGATATGTAAAACTTGAAGTAAGTGATTTTCATTTCACTTTTATTTCTGTGGGACACATGCCATATTCACCATTTATTTATTTTGTGTGGGGTATATACTACCCATGAAATTTATTTTATGATTATTCATATTAATATTATGTGGATTTAAATATCCATAAAATTTTCTTTATTTCATGGATATTATGATTCTAAAATTTCCAAATTGGTAATGGTTTATTCCACAATCTCATCAACATTCAGAATTGTTTGTGTTTAGGTATTATTTGAGGAATATTTCTATTACATGTTCATTTTTTCAGAAAATGATATAAAAATGTTTTTTACTATTATTCCAAAAAAATTTAAAATCATTTTACCGATGTTTTACATTTAAAAAATGATATTAAAAGTAACTTTTTTTAATTTTCTAAAAGGCGTTCTTTGTGTCTTTTATGAAAAAAAATAGAGAAGGAATTTTTTTAACTTATAATGTAAGAGAATATTTTCCTACTTTCATGATACTATATTGTTTAGACACTTCATTTACAACAATAAATGCTGCTTTTTAGAAGAAAAAAATCCTTCATTTTTTTGAATCTTTTTAATAGGAATAATTGATTTTAAAGTGGAAATGGTATTTTTCTCAAGAATAATTTCAAATAATTTTCCAAGATAATTTTCCAACTAAAATA
Source organism: Viscum album (assembly GCA_963277665.1). Classification (NCBI taxonomy): domain Eukaryota; kingdom Viridiplantae; phylum Streptophyta; class Magnoliopsida; order Santalales; family Viscaceae; genus Viscum; species Viscum album. The sequence continues at coordinate 473,148,241 of OY728147.1, read as the reverse complement.
ACATTATTTTATGTTATTTTTTTCTTTATTTGGTATATTATCCAAGGATACCATCCTAACTCTTTCTATGGTTGTTTTACATTTATGACGGTATGATATTTATGAAATCCACTCCCTTTCCATTGGTTATGTCATAAAGAAATGTTTATTAAGGCCTCTTATTTTCATGCATCTTCATATAATGAATTATTTATGTTTGTTTGGAACACATATATATTGTTTTAATTACGTGATGGTTGGGACCTATATCACCCTCTCATGCATTGTGTAATAACTTATATATTGTGATATAAACATAAAATTAGTGGGGAGTGATCCAAGAATAGTATGGGACTTTGTCTACTATTATGGTCTTGTCAGTGAACCTTTACTACTATGATGGTTGGGGATTGAATTCATACCACTGTGGTACTCTTGGAAAAAATCTTTAATTACAATAGAGATGATTTCTTATTATTATGTGTTTTCCAAATTTCTAAGATATTCTCTAATGTATTGTGTTTTTTCATTTTTTTTTAAGATTCATGTATTATTAAAATTCAATATAAATTATATGACTCAATATTATCAACTTTGATAGACACGGTATAATTTTAAAGTGTTTTTTTCATGTTTTTATAAACTTATTTTCATGTTATGAATATTTAATCATTGATATATAATTGGTTTAACCTTACTAATCATCTGAGATCACCATTTTATTATGTATCCATTCCTGAAGATATGAAGAAAGGTTTTATGTTGAATATGATTATGAAGGGTGATATATGTGAAGAATGTTCTAGGGATGATATATATATTTATGAAATATTTATTTAATTTTCACATATATTTAAGAGTTTTTTATAATTCTATAAAAGAATAAACTTTAACATTACATTGGTATGTAATTCATAAAAATTTTTGTTTCAATGTTCTTAAACATTGATGAAAAGTATTGGATTTCATTTACCAGTATCCATTTCTGATATGTAAAGTTTAAGATTTTATCACTGGATCCGAAAGAGTAGGATTTGGGGCTATTAAATTTGTTATCAAAATAGGATTTAGATAAATATATAGATTATGATATTTACATGTGATTTTATCTAAGGATTTATAGATATCATCATGTGAATATAAGTTTGAGGTTGATCATAAGAACATAGTTTTAGACACCTCTTTTTGATGTTTTAAGGGGAATAATTTTATGGGGACTTATAAAATTTTGTAAGATGTTTTTATTTGGTTTGAGGTACATGTAAAACATTATTTAATCATATGAATATGATATTTGATAAATAACCATCATTTCATTTTCTGGACATAGGTTTGGAGGTATGGATTTCCTTTAGTGATTATATGATCTTTTATTTTGAGGTAACTAGGAGATGCTGCATTTTTTGGGATCCAAATGAAATATGTGATATTGTAATGTCCTGATACAACTCACCTCTAAGATGGTGGTCGGACCAGTGGGTCACATAACCTCAAGTGCATCTCCTCGAACGCTAGAGGCTGCCAACTGGCATCAAGGTCCCTTTTCGTGTTTGTGGGGGAGACTATTTACTCATAGGTAATAAGAAATATCATAGTGGAAGTAAACAACAACAAATAATAAATAGTGGAATCATGTGAATGAAAAAACTGTACTAGAAGAAATATAAATAATACAACTGAATAATAATAATCAAGTGTGAAATCTCAAAATACAATATCATGCCATGATGTCTGTCTAAACTAGAGGTATAGAAAACAAAAACTCAAACACACAGTCAGCTAAAATAAAATACACAAAGCAATAGCTTCATCACAATCAAGGCACAGTCTTCTTCCCCGATCTCCATCCTAAGCAGTAAATAACGATCCCGCATCAGAAGCAGCACGCTTCCCCTTATCATTACCCGCGAGCATGTAATCTACTCATGTGTCAATGACACCTAAGTAGGGTGTGAGATAAAATCTCATTAGATAGGCACCCACGGTGTCTAAACCTATACATTTCGTGCAACAATAAAATGTAGAGTGCCTTTATATAATAATTGTAGATAATAAATTAAGTACACTGAAATAAAAAACGCAGCCTCGGTTTCCAACAGCACTCGTCCCTAAATAAATTCTTCAGCATTATTCGTAAGTATGAAAGGAATACCTATAATAATAATAATAAAATTCATATATATATATATATATATATATCCTGAAATAGTAAGGTAAGACATGGAAGGGAATACTTCAAATATTGTGCTTTGACTTGGGGTCAAAGTCATCTATTAATTAGGTGTGCTTCAACAACCCATAAAATATCAGAATCTCAAGAACTATCAGACACATTAAATATAAACCATTGGTGCATCATTGGTAAGGTTCATGTTTAGAGTTGGAGTCTAATCCCATCCCAAAGGTATTGAAATGGAACATCCTTCAATTTATCCAATACCACCAAGCTCATCCAAGGCAATCTTTTGAAATAGAAAGTATCACTCGAGGCATGGCATTACCACGAGTCTTTTCCAATATCGCAAAAGGTGGTTGATTGTCATTAATGGATTTCTTAGACACATTGATAAGAGATCCATCTTGATGGACCCTTTAATAATTGGTGTTAATCATAAGTATTAAAAATCTCAGGGAAGTCTCGGTCTGGAAAAGCCAAAGACACCACCCCTTTATGCGTAGTGGTAGCCATCCGAACAGAGGGTCTAAGCATTGCCCTTAATATGAGACCCACCTCTTTTCCCCAACCTAAATTTAATTAAATTTTTCATAGAAGCAGATATGACATAATCAGTAAATAAAATCCCAGCTTGAAAACTGACAAGGCAATATAATTCACAATGTATAAATTATACATTACAGCATAACAATTTACGAAGGCAGTATACCGTATCATCATAAGAAGATAATGCACTTTTTAAAAAAATAAATAGTTCAGTAAAAACATTTACCAATGAACCAACAATTCAATGTTTTTGTTAAATAAAAAATATTTATTTAATTCAATTACAATAAAAATGGGTTGTGCAACACCTGTAGTTAATTATATTATAAACTCGGCTAATGGAAAAATACATCGACCATGTTGGCACGCCCAAAGGGGTGTCCCACCTTGTTGCAAATGTAACACCCTGACCCTAGTTACCCAGAGTCGGTGCATTATTACATAACATTGGCATGATCACAAGAAAGATCAAATATCGAAAGACCGATTGGTTTAGTAGCCTTGGAAACACTAGATATATTCATAAGTTTTACATTACATCATAAAATGAAAAACTACTAGAACAACATAATGTCTCCACAGTCCACACTATTATCCCCTCATAATATCCCTGCAGGTCATTCATAACTTACTTCTTCACATCCTGGGAAAAATAAAACAAAAAAAGGGGTGAGCTCAAATGCCCAGTAAGGATAACAATATAGCGGAACATTCAAAATAAGCATAAACATTTAAGGCAATGCATTACTAAAACAAAAGTCTTTTAAACTTGAACTTCAACATAGTATGGAAAAAGTAAAATGATATAATGCCATTTACTTGTTCACATGGATATTCTACTAATCGAATAATCACATGCAAAATCAATAACAACTTTCATAATGATGGAATGCATAATGCTGAACTTTAATTTCTTTTTCAAGGCCTCGTCCCAAGACCTTGGGGCTAACTGTAACCGGAACCCAACCCGGAGTGCCTCTAATAACCGGACACCATCCCGGAGTGCCTCTAATAACCAGACACCAACCCGGAGTTCCTCAAATAACTGGAGACCAAACCGGAGGGCTTACTTTTACCGGTCCCCAACCCGGAACATACTTGTCTAACACATTCATCTGAATGAAAGGATGAAATATAACATAAATATTCGGATTACAAATAACTTATGAAATGTCAATACTCTAAAAAAAACCATGAGTGACATAATAATAACCTATCCACAGTAAAAAATAACGCAAAACCGTCAATAAAATATGGATGTTTTGTATCATAATAAATCAACTTCAAATAAGCTTAAAATTCATAAAAGGATGTTGACATAGATGAAATAAAGACTATTTTAGAAAAATATCTCTTTCTATTTTGAAATCATTTAAGAGTATTATATTTATGAAATAAAATATATTTTTTTTGAAAATATTCTTATTATCTTGTAAGGAAAGCTTTGAAAATTTTATAACGGCGGAAAATAACCGCACCCGCCGTATAAGTTAAAAAAACATTCTTACCTTAATTCTGTCGAAAAGGTTAAAAAGGACCTTGTTTTCAAAATGACAGAAAGATTCCTCTTATAGAAATTCAAACAAGGGTATAAATGACTTTAACCCATATTCTTGTATATAATATAAATGTTCTGAAATACATTTTTAAGAAAACATGGATGTGGATGATAAAGAGATCCTAGTAGATTATTACATATAAACAACCTCGGATAATGAAGAGATTGTGATATAACCCTTACCAATTTGGTAACTTATGAGACATACAACCCATGAAAGAGGTATCATACAATGAATATGTAAATACACATAAATTAGAGTGTATTACACAAAGAATATAATTATGGGCAGTACATACACCACACAAAAGGTGATGGTGGCAATATGGCATGAATCTCACGGGAATAAGGAGTGAGATGAAAACCCCTTACCTTGTACTTTTCCTTGATTGGGGTAGGTTAACCTCCTGTATAATGTTGTAATAATTGTTATTAAATTATAAAAGAATCATATACATTAATATGATATCATATATGATCTCTTAATAATATCTTAGTATTATCGTTGTTTCGGGTGTTAACTTACTTGTTTTCTTTTATATGTTTTGTTACGTAAGACATGTTTGTAAAGGATAGGTTGTATATTATTCATATCCAGAATGATTTCAAGTCCTTAAACATCATTTTTTTAAATCATAAAATGATAATTATACTTCAATTGATACGATGGAGAATGAATCTCATCGCGTTCGTGGAGACGGTAGTCCGTATGTACGCACGAGCGACAATATCATTCTTTTGATATTAAAATAATATATAAATGGTTGTTATATCATATATACAGAATCATTAACAAGTAATATTTATTATTTACATTAGTTACATATCATTATTATATCCATCCAAATAATAATATATTGAATAACAACTACACCACGACATGGAGACGGTAAGCCGTACGTACGCACGTATGGTGACATGTTATTCAAAGGGTGGATAGAATAATTAATATGGTTGTACCATATTTATAATAACATAACAGAATATATATGATACTGGAGTTATTATTTTAGAATGGTAACAACAAATTAAGAAGATGTGGAAGAAGAAATGAACTTGGAAAAAAGGGTGGTGAAATCATTACCTCTTATTCGGGTTCTTCCTTTTGATTTGATCAAAAGGGCTCCATAGGTTGGCTTTCTGATCAAACTAAGGCCTCTAGGTTGTAGTGAGGGATGTTGGGAGAGTATTTGGGTAGAGTTTAGCCCAACCAAAAGGCTTCGAAGGTGTGAAGAAATGAGAAGGAGGAGTGCCCTTTTATAAGAGGGGTGAGGGGCACCTTTGGAAAAGCTAGAGATATTAGTTTATAATAAATTCATATTCGGTTTCAAATGGCTCCAAAGTTGATTATTTAAATGTTAAGGTGGGGATAGGTCGCAAAAAACTCAACCAAAAGAATTTAGACTGGTTTGGGTACTTATATTAACATTATCTTTAAGTATTAACTCTAAGTTAATTAGTTTCACTTTTACAATGTCTCTTTGTATTTTTATATAATATGGTTAATAAACATACTATATACATCCAAGAGACCCCCAAGTGGTCCATTGATGATGAACCTATCATGATATATGTCTCTTGGCCGAACCATAGATTTTTAGGAATTTAATATCAATTAATAATATAAAATGTTTTTTAAGAACTCTTTTATGTCACTTTTGACACTATTCAATAGTTGATATTTGTGAAACTCATAACAGATTGATTACTTCAAACACAGTCAATTAAATCAATCCTAATATATCATATTAGCCTAGAAAATTAGTTTAATTCATTGAAAGTTTCATATTATATTTATTTGTCAATTTATAATATCAATTAATTTAATTTTCACTATTATGATAATTACTGCATCATCATTGTGTCATATATAAATTAAATTATTTAATGTCTAAAATTTATAAATAAAATATCATTATGTAGTAAAGCTTTTTATCTTTCTAATGAATATTTATAATCTAAAATACAACATATATAACCCTATGTAAAAATTGTTTTTCTAAAAGATATATGCTTGTGTCATTTTTGTATTCATTTTAACTTAATTAAAATAAAGTGTCCCTATCACCTACAAGTGGCACCATGGGGTCCCCAAATTGACCCAAAGATGTCTATGGTCGAACATGTATCAACCAATTATTCTATGACACGTTTTAGGGTAATTTAGTATTATTATTATATAATTTTTTAACCCTTATTTACCGGATTTACCCTTAACCATGGTAAATAAAATATTTACCGGAGTAATTATTCAAAATGTCTAAATATAAAAGTTACCTATTTACACAATTTGAAAATCCTGATTCCAAATATGGAATCCATTTTTCTAAATTCAAAACACTGAAGTGGCAGAAATTAATTTAAAATTAATTCCCGCTGTCAAAACAAAAAGCGTTTTTTTAAGAGATAATAACTATCAAAAGATTGACACTTGTTTATGTTCGGTTTAATTGTAAAATTATGTCCAATGACCAAAATTATATTAAATGGTAAAAATATATTCTAAATATACTTTAAAACCACTCAAATTCATAATTTATCACTATTTATTATTTTGATTAAAAAAGTTGTTTTTAATTAAAATTTAGTAATTTTCACTATTCATCAAAATATGAAAGTTATCCGAAAAGTACCAAAATTTCACCTTAGGCTAAATTAGATACTCCGAATCCAAAAATGAAGTCCATTTTGAGAGATAAAATTTCTATCATTTTAAAAGGTAGGTATTACTATTCATAACGGCTAGTTTGATTGGTTGTGGTGTGTTAGAACTCGAAGTTACGTACAACACACGCTACTATATTATTCAAAGGAAAGCGTACCGTGGAAGCTTGGCTTGTTTCATTTTAAATTTTTTGATGTCCTCATTTAGTCAAAAATTTTAAAATATTGTATTTAAAAATGTTTCACTATTAAAATTTGATAAAAGTGCAATACTAAAAATGAATCTGTTCTTGCATTATGTCTAAGAAACTCATAATATGGATTCTAAAATTATAAGGGTTATATAAAGTTTAAAATTTAGTTAATAATATTCATAAACTCTTTTGAATGGATTTTTTTTTGGTAATTCATGGTGTGATTGAACTCGGTGTTGCGTGTAGTGCAAGTTAATGAATTATTTTGAAGAAATAACACACTATGAAATCATGGGGTGTTACATTCTCCCCTCCTTCAATAAATTGCGTCCTTGCAATTTGAAATTGTTCTTCGAAAATAAAAGGATGAAAATAGAAAATATATTTGTGGGAAAACCCACATCGGAAATTCGGTTACTAAAATTTAGTCTTAATACGAGGAAAAGAGAAATTAAAGGGTCACCACCAAATTATGATCTAGATTAGGAGGACATTGGTGGAAATTAGAGACATATAATTGGAGGAAAAACGTAAATATTTATAGGTAGTGATTGAGGTCATAAATCACAAACAAGTATAAAATTGAGGTCCCTAAACTCATCAATCTATGATGATTTGAAATACCATCGGTTCAACAAAGCATAGGGTATTGGGATAACGCATTTTTGACGTTTCAAAATATCTTAGTTGAAATCCCACATCGAAAAATGTATTAATGAGGCCTCTAATTAAAATAAAGAGTGGAAAGTATGAAGATTACCGAAAATAACACATACTAGGGTTCCATGTAGGAAAATATGGATATGGAAGAGAAATCTAACCATCAATTATCTAATGGAGAGTGGTAGAGAACATGGTTATGAAAAGGCCAACAATCCCAAAGCCATAAATTAGTGATGATTTAAGGTACCATCTAGGACAACATTTTTGTTCTAAGTTCCATTTATTAATGTTGAGGAATTTATTTATGAGATTGGCTAAGATCATAAGGAGATATACTTACTTTATAATTAGTGTTTTATCCATTGATAAATTTCTACCACAAACTCATCTTTCACTCTAAAAGATAATAGAACGTAATTTTTTTTTCTATTTATACTATTCATACAGGGTTCCAAACTAAATGAATTTATAATTCATCTACTAGATCTTTTAAAAAAAACTACATTATTTAATCCAGGACATCTCGTGGGCCAGTGGTAGGTGATACACCCTTGTCGCCCTTCGGTTGCGGGTTCAAGTCTCGCAGCCTTGCCGGACGCGATGGGTTGCCGCCCGACCTCCGGGTTGTCCTTTTACGGCAATCCAAAATAATCCAAACTAGAACTATCCAAAATAATTCTGTCCAAACTCACAGTCCAACATTTATAAGGAAGGTAAACATAATGTAGATCCTTTTTACCTCGTAATAGCATATGAATACCTTCATCATGTATTCTTTTAATACACTGAAACATCCTGAATTACCATATTCCTTATTGATTACATTCATGCTCCCTTATTCCATATAGAATGCTAGATATACTTCATCAATCCAAAAAAGTTTTAAACCCCAACAATGATGGAATATGCAAATCATTAATCAGTTCCAAGGTAGTCAAGAATATCCAATATAATTTATCCAAAACAATCATGTATTATTCCAAAATCACTACCTTGGTATCAGAACTATATTATGGTTTATCATTCTCTAAAACATATATTTTCCAAAAAATTATCCTACTATTGAGTCACTTTTCTTTGTTCCACACAATCTCAAGTACTTAATGAAATAGTACTGCAGTACAATCCTTATATACTCCATAATTATTATAACAAGTACATTGATTATACAACACTCAATTGACATAATCAACATAAGAACTCTAATCATTCCTCTTCATCTGTGGTAGTATCATAACTTGATTATTATCCAATAGCATCATTTGTAGCATAGTCTGATGACTGGGACATAGGTTCGCGTAGTGTCCAAACTCCTTGCAAATGAAGCATTGTACATTTGAAACCATTTTCTTACCCTTGCAGTCACGTAATTTGTGCCCTTTTCCTCCATACTTATAACAAACTCCCATTCCTTTCAGGCAAGTTCCAGGGTGTTTCTTTCGACAGTTACCACATATGGGAAAATTCTTCTTTTCCCTCTTCCCTTTATCCATCTTTCTCTCTTCCATCCTTTTCTTCTCTTGCTTCCCATCAAAGCCATAGGACTCAGTAAACTCTTTACTGATCTTATCAACACATGATATTATTTCTTCATATGATGATAATACATGCGAGACTATTTCTCTTGTAAATTCTAGCTTAAGACCATAAAATATATGATCCTTCTTTCTCTTTGTATCATGTGCATTTCTAGAGTTCTCATTACTTCTACTGGGCGCCATTTCTAAACAATGGCATACATTAGATTAGTTTATGAATAACAATACCTAATCCCAAACTTGTAAAACACATAACATAAATTAAATTGTTTATGGATATAATCCATAATCATAAAAATATCTCCTTTGAGGAAGTATATACTCATAAACCCTTCATAATGATTTGTAAAGAAAATGAGAGTTATCCTAAGAATATCCCCCGAGAGTGTCGTAACCAAGAGTGCCGCAATCCCCGTTGTCGTGCACCAGTTACCGTTCGAGTCTAGCTCAAAGCAGTGTTTTCGGGTTTTACCCCTAGGTACATCTGTGCTAGAGCCGCCTCTACCTGCTCTTATCCAGACAGGGATGTATTTCTCGGAAAACTCACAAAATCTCTACAATACCAAAATTCTAGGAAGTTCTTCTATACTAATCCTCAAAATTCATCTTAAATCTATATGATCTAATCAGAGTTTATCTAAATCTAGCTTCCAAGGTTTGTACTAAACTTCCACTGATACCAACTGTAACACCTCGAACCTAGTTACCCAGAGTCGGTGCATTATTACATAACATTGGCATGATCACAAGAAAGATCAAATCTCGAAAGACCGATTGGTTTAGTAGCCTTAGAAACACAAGATATATTCATATGTTTTACATTACATCATAAAATGAAAAAATACTACAACAACATAATGTCTGCACAGTCCACACTATTATCCCCTCATAATATCCCTGCAGGTCATTCATAACATACTTCTTCACATCCTGGGAAAAATAAAACATAGAAAAGGGGTGAGCTCAAATGCCCAGTAAGGATAACAATATAGCGGAACATTCAAAATAAGCATAAACATTTAAGGCAATGCATTACTAAAACAAAAGCCTTTTAAACTTGAACTTCAACATAGTATGGAAAAAGTAAAATGGAATAATGCCATTTACTAGTTCACATGGATATTCTACTAATCGAATAATCACATGCAAAATCAATAACAACTTTCATAATGATGGAATGCATAATGCTGAACTTTAATTTCTTTGTCAAGACCTCGTCCCAAGACCTTGGGGCTAATTGTAACCGGAACCCAACCCGGAGTGCCTCTAATAACCGGACACCAACCCGGAGTGCCTCTAATAACCAGACACCAACCCGGAGTTCCTCTAATAACCGGAGACCAAACCGGAGGGCTTACTTTTACCGGTCCCCAACCCGGAACATACTTTTCTAACACATTCATCTGAATGAATGGTTGAAATATAACATAAACATTCGGATTACAAATAACTTATGAAATGTCAATACTCTAAACAAAAACCATGAGTGACATAATAATAACCTATCCACAGTCAAAAATATTGCAAGACCTTCAAAAAATAGGGATGTTTTGTATCATGATAAATCAACTTCAAATAAGCTTAAAATTCATCAAAGGATTTCGACATAGATGAAATAAATACTATTTTAGAAAAATATCTCTTTCTATTTTGAAATCATTTAAGAGTCTTATATTTATGAAATAAAACATTTTTTTTTGAAAATATTCTTATTATCTTGTAAGGAAAGATTTGAAAATTTTATAACGGCGGAAAATAACCGCACCCGCCGTATAAGTTAAAAAAAATTCTTACCTTAATTCTGTCGAAAAGGTTAAAAAGGACCTTGTTTTGAAAACGATGGAAAGATTCCTCTTATACAAAGTCAAACATGGGTATAAATGACTTTAACCCATATTCTTGTAAATAAAAAAAATGTTTTGAAATACATTTTTAAGAAAACATGGATGTGGATGATAAAGAGATCCCAGTAGATTATTACATATAAACAACCTCGGATAATGAAGAGATTGTGAAATAACCCTTACCAATTTGGTAAATTATGAAACATACAACCCATAAAAGAGGTACCATACAATGAATATGTAAATACACATAAATTAGAGTGTATTACACAAAGAATATAATTATGGGCCGTACATACACCACACAAAAGGTGATGGTGGCAATATGGCATGAATCTCACGGGAATAAGGAGTGAGATGAAAACCCCTTACCTTGTACTTTTCCTTGATTGGGGTAGGTTAACCTCCTGTATAATGGTGAAATAATTGTTATTAAATTATACAAGAATAATATACATTAATATGATATCATATATGATCTCTTAATAATATCTTAGTATTATCTTTGTTTTGGGTGTTAACTTACTTGTTTTCTTTTATATGTTTTGTTACGTAAGACATGTTTGTAAAGGATAGGTTGTATATTATTCATATCCAGAATGATGTAAAGTCTTTAAACATCATTTTTTTAATTCATCAAATGATAATTATACTTGACTGGATACGATGGAGAATGAATCTCATCGCCTTCGTGGAGACGGTAGTCCGTACGTACGCACGAGCGACAATATCATTATTTTGATATTAAAATAATATATAAATGGTTGTTATATCATATATAAAGAATTTTTAACATGTTATATTTATTATTTACATGAGTTAAATATCATTATTATACCCATCCAAATAATAATTTATTGAATAACAATTACACCACGACGTGGAAACGGTAAGCTGTACGTACACACGTATGGTGACATGTTATTCAAAGGGTGGATAGAATACTGAATATGGTTGTACCATAATTATAATAACATCACAGAATATATATGATACTGGAGTTATTATTTTAGAATGGTAACAACAAAGGAAGAAGAAGTGGAAGAAGAAATGAACTTGGAAAAAGGGTGGTGAAATCATTACCTCTTCTTCGGGTTCTTCCTTTTGATTTGATCAAAAGGGCTCCATAGGTTAGCTTTATGATCAAACTAAGGCCTCTAGGTTGTATTGAGGGTTGATGGGAGAGTATTTGGGTATATTTTAGCTGAACCAATTGGCTTTTAAGGTGTGAAGAAATGAGAAGGAGGAGTGCCCTTTTATAAGAGGGGTGAGGGGAACCTTTGGAAAAGCTAGAGATATTAGTTTATAATAAATTCATATTCGGTTTCAAATGGCTCCAAAGTTGATTATTTAAATGTTAAGGTGGGGATAGGTCGAAAACAACTCAACCAATAGAATTTATACAGGTTTGGGTACTTATATTAACCTTATCTTTAAGTATTAACTCTAAGTTAATTAGTTTCACTTTTACAATGTCTCTTTGTATTTTTATATAATATGGTTAATAAACTTGCTATATACATCCAAACGACCCCCAAGTGGTCCATTAATGATGAACCTATCATGATATAAGTCTCTTGGCCGAACCTTAGATTTTTAGGAATTTAATATAAATTAATAATATAATATTTGTTTTAAGAACTCTTTTATGTAAATTTTGACACTATTCAATAGTTGATTTTTTTGAAACTCATAACAGATTGATTACTTCGAACAAAGTGAATTAAATCAATCATAATATATCATAGTATCCAAGAAAATTAGTTTAATTCATTAAAAGTTTCATATTATATTTATTTTGAAATTTATAATATCAATTATTTTAATTTTACACTATTATGATAGTTACTGCATCATCATTGTGTCATAAATAAATTAAATTATTTAATGTCTAAAAATTATAAATAAAATATAATTATGTAGGAAATAGTTTTATATTTCTTATGAATATTTATAATCTAAAATCCAGCATATATAACCCTATGTAAAAATTGTTTTTCTAAAAGATATATGCTTGTGTCATTTTTGTATTCATTTTAACTTAATTAAAATAAAGTGTCCCTATCACCTACAAGTGGCACCATGGGGTCCCCAAATTGACCCAAAGATGCCTATGGTCGAACAAGTATCAACCAATTAGGCTATGACACGTTTTAGGGTAATTTAGTATTATTATAATATTAGTTTTTAACCCTTATTTACCGGATTTACCCTTAACCATGGTAAATAAAATATTTACCGCAGTAATTATTCAAAATTTCTAAAAATAAAAGTTACCTATTTACACAATTTGAACATCCTGATTCCAAATATGGAATCCATTTTTCTAAATTCAAAACACAGAAGTTGCAGAAATTAATTTAATATTAATTCCCGGTGTCAAAACAAAAAGCGTGTTTTTAAGAGATAATAACTATCAAAAGATTGACACTTGTTTATGTTCGGTTTAATTGTAAAATTATGACTAATGACCAACATTATATTAAATAGTAAAAATATATTATAAATATACTTTAAAACCACTCAAATTCATAATTTATCACTATTAATTATTTTGATTAAAAAAGTTGTTTTTAATTAAAATTTAGTAATTTTCACTATTCATCAAAATATGACAGTTATCCGAAAAGTACCAAAATTTCACCTTAGGATAAATTCGATACTCCAAATCCAAAAAAGAAGTCCATTTTAAGAGATAAAATTTCTAAAATTTTAAAAGGTAGGTATTACTATTCATAACGGCTAGTTTGATTGGTTGTGGTGTGTTAGAACTCGAAGTTGCGTACAACACACGCTATTGTATTATTCAAAGGAAAGCGTACCGTGGAAGCTTGGGACGTTTCATTTTAAATTTTTTGATTTCCTCATTTAGTCAAAAAGTTTAAAATATTGTATTTAAAAATGTTTCACTATTAAAAGTTGATAAAAGTGCAATACTGAAAATGAATCTGGTCTTGCATTATGTCTAAGAAACTCATAATATGGATTCTAAAATTATAAGGATTATATAAAGTTTAAAATTTAGTTAATACTATTCATAACCTCTTTTGAATGGCTTTTTTTTGGTAATTCATGGTGTGGTTGAACTCGGTGTTGCATGTAGTGCATGTTATTGAATTATTTTGAAGAAATAACACACTATGAAATCTTGGGGTGTTACTGTAAAAATTTAAAAAAAAATTAAATAAATATAATTAAGGCTTTAATAATTAGGCATCAATTAAATTAATGAAATTTGGTGAAATTAAAAAAATCTCGTAGGCACCAACTAACGGCACAACAGTGCGTTTTTATAAATAGAAAAAAACAGAGTGATAGTTAGTAGGAACCCTACACTATTGTCATAGATTACACTAATATTCATTGTATTCTTTGATTTGACCAGGAATAGAAGAAAATGGAGGATTTTAGAAAAACCCCAAAATAGGGTAAAAATATTCTAGGATGAACTGCATGCAGAATACTAAATGAGAACATACGATTCCAATTGAAAAAAGGTTAGAAATTACGTAAGGTTTACTGCGCGCCTAATGGTGAAGAAATCAGATGACATATGAAGGAGTTATACTCTTCTGAAGGAGGATGGGGTTTTCCACCTATGGGGGAGGGAGGTGCGATGTGAAGAAGAGGAGAGGAAGAGAGTAGAGGATAAGAATAAAGATAGGAAAGAAGGAAAAAGAAAAGAGAAAAATAAAAGAAAATGAAAAAAGGGAAAAGAAAAATAAAATAAAGTAGAATAAAATGATGGAGAAGAAAAAATGATAAAAATAAATAAAATTTGAAATCTCCCATTTTAATTATTATTTTTTTATTTTTTTTCCCATAACCCTTTTTCTTTTTTATTTCAAAATGTCTTTTTATACTTTCTTCCATTATTTTAAATCTTCTTTAAATATTTTCTTTTTTTTAAATTTAATTAATTATTTAAATCCCGAATTTCACACTAAATCACGACATAACATTTTTCATAAAACGTCTAAGGTTATTTAAATTAATAAAAAAAACTATTTGAGACCCACAATGAGGTGTGCAAATGCACGCCTTGGGTCACTTAAATAATTAGATAACAACAAATAAATAATGGTATGTACTAGATAAAGGTCAGGAAGTTACAACCTCCCCTATTTAAGACAACTCTTCCCCGAGTTACCCTCCCGAGGGTAGGGGAACATAACCATAGAAATGTTCTGGCCATTGTATACGCACATCCATCTATCTCTGCTAGGTCTTGTCCTGAACATGTCCATGTTTCCATAACACTTGGACCAGAGGTACTGACTTGCCTCAGAGGAATTTCATACAGTAGTCGACGATACGGATCATAGGCTCCACAAAGGATGCATAATATTCATGCTCGATGTCATCAGGGTCAAAGAATGAGAAGGGTCTGGATGATATTTTAGGAGCTGAGATACATGGAAAACATCGTGCATAGAACGGTACCTCTGAGGTAGAAGTAACTGATAAGCTAGAGGCCCAACTCTCTCCACTATCTCAAACACCTTGACATATCTCAGTGATAACTTCCCCTATCTTCTGATCTTCCTTTGACCCAACCTCAGAGAAACATTGAGAAATACTTGATGTCCAACCTCGAACTACAGAGGTCTACAACAATAATCGATATAAGAAATTTTTCTGGACTGAGCTGTAGTCATATGCTTCTGAATTATCGGAAGTTTCTCAAAAGTATCATGAATGAGATGAGGAACCAACAGAGCTGGCTCACCTGCTTCGAGCATGCATTAAGGTGAAAAACATGTTCTATTATAGAGGGCCTCATTTGGAGCCATTTAAATTTTTTCCTGGAAGTTTTTATTATAGGTAAACTCAACAAGAGGGATATTCTTCTCCTAGGAACCACTAAAATCAACGATACAGGACTATAACATATCCTTTAACACTTGTATAGCTCTCTCCGACTGTCCATCGGTCTGAGGGTGATATAGAGTACTCAGAAGTACCTGTGAACCCAGTGCCTTTTGAAACCCTTTCCACAGCTGTGAAGTGATGCAGATATCTCTATCGAAGACAATATAACGAGGTACACCATGAAGTTGCACAATCTCATGGATATAAAGTCTTCCCAACTCATCAATTGTAAAGGTCTCTCAAATATAGAAGAAGTGTGCAACCTTGGTCAACCTATACAAAAACACCCATACTACATCGAAACCTTGAAAAGATCTTGGAAATCCTATAATGAAATCCATGGTGATGTCATTCCATTTCCAGTCTGGATTGGAGAGAGTTTTTAGGAGTCTATCAGGTCACTGGTGCTCTACATTCACCTATTGGCAGGTGGAGCACCGAGTGATTAATCCTATTATCTTCTTTTTCACACCAGGTCACCAATATTGTCGACACATGTCTCTATACATCTTGGTCAGCCCAGGATGGACTGCCCAAATGGAGGTGCGAGATTTCTCCATTAGCTCTTCCCATATACTTGAAGGTACACTTACATGGCCATAGGAATGGAGAGTTTCACTACCAACAACAACCCAACCAAGAGGTGGACTCTCTCCTATAACACTATCCCTAAAAATGATCCCCTCAGGATCAATCAACTGTTGCCTACAAACTTTATCTAGAAGAGAGGATGTCACTGTAAGAGCTAATAGAACTGGTTTCCCACTTTTCTCCTTAACCTCCAGATGCATCTCTAAAAAAAGGCCATCATTTTCCACTCACTATTGGAAACCTGAATGGATTGAGTTAGTGTCTTGCATCTCAAAGTATCCACCATATTATTTCCCTTACCACGGGTATAATCAAGCTCAAAATTGAACTAACGCAAGTATTCTACCCACCTACATTTCCTTAAGTTCATGTCTCATTGAGTGAAGATATATTTTAAGCTTTTATGATCCGTGTAAAAAAAATCCCTCACCCAAAAAATAGTGTCTCCAGTAGCATAGATCCTGAACCACCGATTCCAACCCAAGATCATGTGTAGGATAGTTCTGCTGGTGAGGAATCAACTAGCGGGATCCATAAGCCACAACTAGATAACCCTTCATCAAAACTGCACCCAGTCAGATTCATCAAGCATCACAACAAACTGTATAGATCTTACCAGGTTCAGAAAGAATCAGGATCATAGCTAAGGTTAATCTTCCTTTTAATTCTTGAAAATACTTCTCACAATCTTCTGACCAGATTAACTAGACATATTTTTTAGTCAAGGTCGTAAAAGGTGATTCTAAGAAATAGAAATCCTGGATGAAATTCCTATAATATCCAATAAGCGCCAAGAAACTATGGATGTCAAAGACACTCTTGGGCTGCTCCCATGAAACTATAGTGCTCACCTTTTCTGGGATAAATGATACTTTTACATCAGATATAATATGACCCAAGAAGTGTACCTTATTAATCCAAAAGTGGACATTTTCTGAGCATATCATATAGTTAGTGCTCTCTCAGCGTACTCATCATGATCTCAAGTTGGGTTGCATGGTCATGTATTGAACACGAATACAGTAAGATGTCATCCACGAAGACTACCATAGAGGAACCAAGATACGGATGAAAAACCTGGTTCATCAAATCCATAAAGACTGTCAGCATATTTGTGAGGCCGAATGGCATAACCAAATACTCATACAAGTCATGCCTTCATGGAAATGTAGTACATGGTATGTCATATGGCTTCACACACACCTGGTGGTATCCCAACATCATATCAATCTTAGAGAAAACAGTTTCTCCCCAGAGCTGGTTAAAGAGATGATCTATTCGAGGTAAAAGATATCGATTCTTTACCGTGAGCTTGTAAAGTAGACGACAATCCACGCATAACCTGAGGGTATCGTCTGCCTTCTTGGAAAATAGGATTGGTGAACCCCACAGTGATATGGTACATCTGATAAAACCCTTAGCATCAAGGTCTTCAAACTTCTTTTTGAGTTATTGTGTCTCTGTTGGTGCTACCTAATATGGAGGAATATACATTGGTGCCACACCTGTAATGAGCTTGATAGTGAACTCCATGTCTCTTATAAGAGGTAACCTAGAGAAATAGTCATTGAAGAATTATTTGAAAAGATCCACCATGGGAGGGAATTCAACTAGGTGTATTCCCTGATCACTCATGAAGAGACTTTTCAATTGAACTGTCATTCTTCCCAACCATGCATATTAAGGCATAGCCCATTCTGTCTGTATATCCCATTCTCCATTGTGTAGATATGTTTCACCCTCAGGGGATGTAAAGGACACCCGATGATGATAGAAATCCACTTGAGCATGATAAAGAGAAATCCAACTCATACTGAGAATGACATCAATGGCTAACATGTCAAGGATATGGAAATTCCAAAAAAACGGTACCCACCTATCTTGTGGGGGAACTCTTGGCACTGGAATATGCCCTCTGTCATGACCCCGAGCATAGTTTCGATGTACATGAAATCGCAATGGTACTCAATTGGAAAACCAAGAATTTTAAAAACAGAAGTAGATATAATGTAGTGTGATGCACCGGTATCAAAAAGATATGAAACTAAGGTATAGGAAAATAGAATAGTACCTCTCACTATAGATGGTCATATACTCTGTTAATATGGTGCTGATTGCACTTCATATATGAGATCTAATCCACGGCCTTGATCCGCTTCTTGGTTGGCCTGAGCAGGTCCACTCTACTGACGCTGATAATCTGGAATTTGATTTCCTCAACCACGACCTCCACCATTACCATGGCCTGATTGGCTGGGGAAAAAAGAACTTCAAGCCTACAGTGGATTCATAGATCACATACCTGATGGAGGTACAGGTGCGGATCCTCTACCATTGGATGCTGAAGAGAAGGAATGAAAAAAAAAACTAAAGGTGACCCTTCCTATCGCATGTTTGGCACTCCTTCTAATCTCTCGTACACTATGGATTCTTTTTTACTATCTCTACCGCATTGATAACATGTGACAGAGTTACAAATATGTACTTTTTGGCTAGGATTTCCCTCACTAGAACTTTCAAAATGGTGTTTCCTGCTGCTAGAAGATCCATCAACCTGTCTCAGAACTAAACTTCCCTGGCTCACTAGTTTAGCTTCCTTGACATTTCACTCTGAGATCAAATCCTGATTTATGATCTCTACGACAGTGGTCAAATAGAATATGTTCACATATTAGAGGATGGTATACTCAAGTTTGTCCTCAAAACGTCTCACAGTTTTCTACATGTCGCCTGTCATATATGGGAAAAAAGATGATGTTATGTGAAATGAGTATAATACTCTTCACAGTCATAGCTTAATGATGAAGATGTATATACTCCCACGCACAATCATCTCTCCGAGTCTATGGGAAAAAGTGATCATAGAAGGATACTTGGAAGTCGGCCCAAACCATGTCATTGGTCTGCTTAGCCTGAGAAACAACGTCCCACTAGTGCTTTGCAGAGTTGAAAATCATGTAGACTACCAATTTAACCCTTCATTCTAGAAGTGCCTCAAGGTGGTCAAAGATATACCTTATAGCTTCTATCCATGACTCTGCAGCATGAGGGTCGCCACTCCCTGAGAAGGTGAGAGGGTGTTACTACAGAAAGTCTTGTCTGATCTCTACCATAGATAGGGCAGGTCTGGGGATATTCTAAACTGACTGCATAAACCTGAGTATACTATCCATAAACTGAGTTTCAAGGTCCCTCGAAAGATCAATAGGAGGTAGTTCCATAGAAGGCTTAACAAGATGTACCACTAGTGGTTCAGGACCCACCATCTTGGGAATGTTCTCATTTACAATCTCCTGAGGTACGAAATGAATACATCGTGGCAGCATTTGTCTAAAATATCCAAACACACCCCTTTAGACAAGGAATAAAGTAGGTGAGAAAAGAAGTATGTAATAAAAGGAGATTAGGTACATATCCTGCATATGAGCACTAAACATCAGATAACCTGATTCAAGAGCAGGGTTTCAATATGGAAGAGACAACTAAAAAAGGATTTCTAAACAAGTTCTATGGTCCATTCCTAAATTAACCTAGTCTAACATCTAACTGACTATCAAAAAAATATATTCAACAAACCCTCATTTTAAGATTTTACCACTAGGCACAACCGTACTCACATGCAATAGTAAAATGCACGCTGAATATAGATATGGCATGGAAATATGTATGGTTTTTTAATCATATAGTGCCTATTATGATGCATTTAATGGATTTCCCTCGTATCATTTCACTGCAATGGTAAACCGATTATTTCAACAATACCAACAAAATAAAAACGCAATAAAAGTGAGTCACCCAATAGTGAAATGATATCAAAATTGAATGGCGTAATCAATAATAGCATTCCCAACCCAGGAATTTTGGCTTTCCCTTATACATGGGTTAGTTACGTCCAAGCAAAGAGTACATCCCAAATCCCTATATTCTAGTCTCCTGTATAACACAAAAGGTAAGCAAAAATGAAAAAAAATCTTGGATACCACTTTGTAACATCCCAACCTGGCTCACCTGTAACATGGTGGCTGTATTAGTAGGTCACACAACCTCAATCGCATCTCCCCAAACGCCAGAAGCTGCTGACTAATAGCGAGGGCCCTTTTTGTGTCATTGGGGGAGACTATTACCTCATAGGTAATAGGTAATATCACTGCAAAAGTAAAAAAGCAACATATAATAAATATTGGAAGCATGTGAATGAATAAAATGGAAGAGAATCAATATAAATAATCCAACTGAATAATAATAATCAATTGTAAAATCTCGAAAAACAATTTCATCTCATGATGTCTATCTAAACTGGATGTATGGGAAATAGAAACTCAAACACCCAGTCTGCTAAAAGAAAAGACACAAAGAAGTAGTTGTATCATGAACAAGGATCAATCCTATGCACCAATATTTTTCCTAAGTAGTAAAGAACAATCAAGCATCAGAAGTATCATGCTTCCCCCTGTCAATATTTGCGAGCATGTGATCTACTGGGGTGTCAACGGCGCTCGAGCAGGGTGTGAGATAAAATCCTGGTAGACCAAAACCCATGGTGTTTAAACCATTCAATTTTGTCCAACAATAAAATGCAGTGTGACTTTATATAACAATTGCAGATAAAAAATTATGTACACTGAAATAAATAACATGGCCTGAGTTTCCAACAGCACCCATCCCTAAATACCTACTTCGGCCTAAGCTTGAATTTTGAAAGGAATACCTGTAAGTAGAATACACTAACACACACACACAAATATATATATATATATATATATATATATTTAAATCCTGAAAGTGTAAGGTAAGATAAGGAAGGGAATACCCTCAAGATTGTTATTTTACTTCGGGTTTAACTCATGTGTCAACCAGGTGTGCTCCAACAACCCATAAATTATCACAATCTTAAGAACTATCAACTCTATTAAATATAAAACCTTGGTGCATCATTTTTAAGGATCAATATGAGAGTTGGAGTTTGAGCTTGTCCTGAAGGTATCGCTACATAACATCCATCAATTTATCTAATACCACTAAGCTCATCCAGGACAATCTTTCGAAAGACCAAGTATTGCTAGAGGCATGGCTTTACCATGAGTTTGTTCCAATCTCTAAAAAAGGGGTCAAGTGTCCTCTGAGGCTGGCTTAGCCACATTTCCAACGGATCTATCTTGATGATCCCTTTTGGTACCGATGTCACTCATAATAATTAGAAAGCTCGGGGAAATCTTGGTCCGGCCAAGCCAAAGACATTGTCCCCCGACGCGTATTGGTAACCATCAGGAATGGAGGGTCTAAGCTTGTCAATTAATACGGGACCCACCTCCTCTCCCCACCCTGAATTTAATTAATGTTTTCACAAAATCAGATATGACATAATTAGCAGATAAAATTACAGCTTAAAAACATACCAAGTACACCTCTACATCAAACGGTGTAAATTAATCATTACAACATAACAATATAACAAGGAAAGGTACCATATCCTCATAAGAAGATAATGAGCTTTTAAAATAATTAAAAAGTTAATCAAAAAAATTATCGATGGTCTGAAACATCAAATTTTGTATTAAATGGAATCTATTTATTTAATTTAATTACAAAAAAACGGGATGTGCAACACCTATGGTTAATTAAATTATAAACCCAGCTAATGGAAAAATACACCGACCATGTCGGTATGAACAAATTAGTGTCTTTCCATGTAGCAAAAATTCAAAAATAATAAATAAAGATAATTAAGGCTGAAACAATTAGGTGAGAAATTAAATTAATGAAATTGGGTGAAATTACACAAAGTTGGTTGACACCGACTAACATCATAATGGTGCATTTTTATAAACCACAACGAAATGAAGGAAAATCGAGTAGGAACCCTACCTTGTAGTCGTAGATGACTCTATGATCCGTGGTTGGCTTTTATTTGACCTAAAACTAAAGAAAATATATGATTTTAAAATAAACCCCAAAATCAAGTAAAAATCTTTCGTGACGAACAACGCACAGAATACACAAAGAAAACATACAATTCCAATTGTGAAAGGTTAGAATTGCCCTAAGGTTTACTGATCCCCTGAAGACAAAGAAACCGGAAGAAAGATAGAGGATACATGGTCTTCCAAAGGAAGAGGTGGGTGGTGTTCCACCGAGGGGGAGACAGAGGTGCGATTTGAAGAAGAGGAGAAGAAGAGATAAGAGAAAAAAAATAAATAAAGGAAAGAAAAAATAGAAGAAAATAAGAAAAATAAGAAAAAAAATAAAACAAAAGGAAAAAGAGAAAATAAAAAGAAAATAAAATTGATTAAAAGGATGGAAAGTAGAAATTATAAAAATAAATAAAAATGGAAATCTCTAATTTTAATTATTTTTTTATTTCTTTTTTGGTAACCCCTTTTCTATTTTTTTTAAAAATTACTTTTTATTATTTATTGATTTTTTTAATGTTCTTAAAATCATTTCTTATTCTTTTTTAACCTTTAAATAATTATTTAAATCTCAAACAACGTGCTAAATCGTGACATTGAATTTTTCGTAAAACGTATGTAGTTATTTAAATTAATTAAAAAGCTGTCTGGGACCCATAGAAAGGTTCCCAGATGTGTCCCCTGAGTTTCTTAAAGAATTATATAGTAATAAAAAAAATGGGGCATACCTAATAAAGGTTTGGACATTACAGAGACAAACATTATTGTTAAAAAATCATTAATATTGAATATATGACGGTTATTTTTAATGAATTTTATCCCAATTTTAAAAAATATATAAATATTATAATAATATTATTTTATAAAAAGTACAAAATGTAGACCAAGTGACAACTTATCACATCCATCATTTTTGTGTGGCTTCAACCCACAACCGAATGGTGGAAATGGTGAATTTTTTACCACTAGTCTAAGTGAATTCTTGGTAAGTATGTAATTAATTTCCTTTATTTAAATGATATGAAACATAATTTATATGTCCATTTTGGAAAAATATGTTTCATTGTATATATATATATATATGGGATGGGAAATTGATTGGGGGATTAACATTATTTCGAAAGGCGTTCACTACTTTTGGAACACTACATGATTATTGTAAATAGAATATTATGGAATTTTATTTGAGGAAATAAATACTGAATTATTTATTGGAGGAATAAATGATTTAATTGTGGATTTAGTGTGATTCATGTTATTAATGAAAATAGTTGGTATATCTTTGAGATTTTAGGTTTAGGGTATGTACATTTTAGGTCATAAATACTAATATCATCTCTAATGAATATGTGGTCAATTCCTTCTAATTTTTTAAAATCGTAGTCAAAAATATAGTGAGGTATTTTGAGGATAGTCCTTTATTGAATGATCTACATTGGTCTTTGGGTATTACTATTTAATTTTAATGATTAAAGTGGCTTTCCACATATGTAGGTGAATTCCTTTTCTAGAATCATCTTTTCCTATGATAAATATTTTTTGTTATTTCATAATGACAATAAGAATATATTTTTATTATTTTTTATATTATTAGATCTATTAGAAGTTGATTTTAGTGATTCATTCGTGAAAAATTCATCTTTAATAGTCATATTTTTAAAAAAAATATACGGTATTTTGTGGGAAGTTGAATAATGTTTCAAACTCTACATATACAGTAAATATATTTACTCACTTAAATAGTATTGGAAATATAGTAATTCCACAAATATTTTAAAAATATCATAAGACAAATTTTCTTTCCTATAAACATCAATAATAATGAATTAATGGCCTCTTCTAAATATGTGTTTTATGATTCTTAGATTTTTAACTTTCCAAGATCATTTAAATTCATGAGATCAATGATTGCAGGATATTACATCACATGGAAATAAAGTTCTCTAATTTCGAAACCTATTATGTTTAATACTAGAAGAAATTATCTCTCCCCTTTATCTCTATTCAATAGGATTTTTTATCATACCATGTGGCAAAGTGGGTTTCCATAAAAAATAAATTAAAAAAACCTTATTAATTGATTAAAAAATTGTGAAGACACAATTTATAAATGTGGGGTGATTGTGACACCCTAATAGTTTTATAAAATATTTCTATTTAATTTTTTTTAATTCTTTTCTAGATTTATTTTCACATGAGAGCTAGTTTAAATGAGCTGTAATTCATTATTAAAATATTATGTGACTGTTATATCCTGGACATTAAATTAGAGGGCATGATTAGTATTAACCAATTTATGATATATATATATATATATAAAGAAATTACTTAGTAAAAATTTCTTAATAAGATCATGTCAAATATTTACTCAATTTTCTCTAATGTTTTTGTATGCTACAAAAATATGTTTTCTTCAAAATAAATTTTTCTCGAAAAACAATAATAATTAAATTCAGGAATTTAAATGAATTTTATTTTAAAAAAATAATATCAATTTATTAAAAATTAATAGTCACATTTTCTTTGGCTAAAGTTTTTAGGATTTTGTGAAAATATTTTTTTTTCCAGAGAATAGTGAAAATAATAATTTCTATTGAAAACTAAATTTTTATTTCATACATTTGAAAAGATCCATTTTATTTTAAAATGGATACAAAATTAAGTTATTAATATTATATTAATAATAACCCATTAATGTTCATTTTAATAAATATCATAATTTAATAAAGTATAAAAACATTTTTATACTAAAATGGAATTTTTTTTGAAAAACTATTTTTCATTGCATCTTTTCGATTTAGATTTTTAAATTATATTGTGACTCTCCTATGTATTGAATTTTGAAAAATTGAATTAATTATTTTATTTAGGAGGTTGATATTTATTAAATAGTTTCCTTTTATTTTTGGTCAATATGAATAGTAACATCATTAATTTCTATAACCTCATCAAAGGGTAAATAAATTAAATTAAGTTAAAATAAGTGATAAGACAATAATAATTTATACTAATTATTATTTTATGAAATTAATTTTACCATTAACACATAGGGTTATAAATTGAGTAATTTAATGGATAATTATTCTTGGAAATGCATTATATTTTACATATACTAAAGAAAGTGAAAAAATGTCACTTCCATAGTTTAAAATTTCATTTTTGTGTTCGCATATATTTAAAATAGTTATTAATGAATATTAATATTAATTTTCTTTCTATTTAAAGTATATTAATTTTGGTAATTAATTTATAGTGTTTAGAAATTAAATGATACGATAAATTATTATAAAATGTCAACAAACTGTTTTTTTATGATTTTATATGTTTTTTTCTTTTTTTATGTCAATGTACTAAATAGTATGAAAATTGAAAATAATGATATTTCATGAAAATAATATATTATTAAATTATTCATAAAGGATAAAAAAACATAAATAAATATAAATAGGGTAATTTATGGTATAATTTATCATAAATTTTCTATATATGGTCCCATTTAGACCTCATAAGTAAAAATTAAAAGCTTTTAATATTTAAAATGGTGTTACTATAGTTAAAATTTAAATAAGCTAACTGAGTGTTAATAAAAACGATAAAGATTAAAATTACACCAAGATGTGTCTAAAATATTTAGGTTGATAGTATTACCATATTTTGGCACCTTATATTCGAATCCCATTCCATTTTGAGGTAGTTGTATTGATATTTAATTTATTATAAATTAATATTTTAAGAAATTCCAAATGATCCCCTCACATCAATTATAAACGAAAACCTCCTCTCTCACTTCATTTCACCATATTGATCATTATATCTCAACCATACAATACCATGTTTTGTTATAAAATTTCCTAGAAAAATTATATATGTGTTGATTTTCCCAAAATACCAACCTTATAACTCATTATAGGATATCCAATGAGTTTTTTTTGGAGAAGACGTAATCACTCTAGCCAATCACTTTATTTTTCTAGTCTTCTTTACCACCTTTAAATCTATGATATATGTCATAAAATAATAACCTAACAATACTCAATATTATATAATGTTATTTTTATTGTCAAAACACCATTATACACATTCTTTCCCATTAAATTAGAAGTGATAATGTCGCTTGTGTGTATGAACAACTTAATGTCTCCACAAAGTGATATAATTAATTTTTTATCTCCATATTTGTTGGATGGTAATTGTTAAGGGATTAATGTTTTTATATTATATTTATGAGATAATTATACTTATCTAATTATAATATAAGTTCTAACCTCTTATCATCTAATCTTTTGGGAAATGATAATGTCACGCGTGCGTATGTAGGAACTATGATATCCATGATGTGAAGTCATTATTTTCAAATTAAATTTAAAATTAATCGTAATATAAATGAAATGGATTAATATATATGAAATAAATGATAAAATAATTATTTTCTATAACATATTTATTATTTACTTGTCTTTCATATCATTGAAAAAATAAAAATAGCATTCATGTGTATGTAAGTCCTATCATCTCTAACAATGGTGTAAGTAGTTTTTATATATTTACATTTATGAATAGTTATAAATATTTATATAATTAGTATATATTATTTTTATACCTTAATTAACTTTCCCTCAATTATAGATACACGGTCAAAGAATATGGTCTCAGACTGCCGAACCAAACATGCTTGGAAAATAATATAGTTATCACCCAGAATAGTGATTTTAATTAAAAAATATTAATAAACAATGGAAGATGTTAATAATAAAAAATAAAAATTATAATATATATATGGTCATGAAATAAATTTATAATAAATCTATCTTTATTATAAAATATATTTGAACAAGAATAAGGAATGGTGAGACTTGAGGTTAGGTATTTCCTCTCACTTTTATTTATGTTGGACACATAACATATTTAGCAATTATTTCTTTTTTTTTGTATATAATTCCAAGTAATTTTATTCTATATTTCTTTTTATAAATATTAGGTGGATTTACATATCCAAATAAGTTTATTTATATCATTATATTTTTTCTTCAAATGTTACCAATGTGGTATGGGTTTATTTCAAAATCTTTAAATTATTCGAGATTGTTAATTATTATGTCTCCTATGGAGAATATTTCTCTCCCATGTTCATGTTTTCTAAAAAATTTATTTAATTTACTTTTATCTCATAATTTTTTAAAATAATTTCTACTAATGTTTGAATTTTCAATAAATGGTATGAAAGGACTCTTTTTTTCATTTTCTAAATAATGTTATTTGTATTTTTTTCTAACAAAAATAATGAATGGATATTAATTTCACTTATATATAAAGAGTGGACTTTATTATCACCCTTAATATTTAATGTTTTTAGGATTATATTACATAAATAAAAATTTCTTTTAAAATAAAATTCTTTCCCTCTATAATTGTGCATATTTAAAAAAAGAAATGATTTTCAAAATAGAAATTATATTTTTCGAAAGAATTATTTCTAGTGATTTTGTGAAATCACGAACAATCTAATATATAATTATATGATATTACATATTCTTTAATGGGAATATGACCCAGTTATAGCATATTCAATCTTTCTCTGGAAGATTTATGTTTATTATGGCATGATATCTATGAAACCCATTCCTTTTCCATGAGTTATGCAATGATGAAATGTTTATAAAACCCACTTCCATTCATGGGTTCTAGTATGATGAATTATTTATGTTCTTATGGAAACATATATATGGTGTTCGTTATGTGATGGGTGGTATTTATTACTACCACCAATTCATTTTGTAACTATTTATATCTCATTAGATAGACATGAATAGAATTTGGAATGTACCCGGTTTAGTAATGGACATTTTCTACTCTGATGGTCTTGGATAAACCATGACTACTATGGTTGTTGGGGAGTGACCTTTTGCCTCTATGAAAATCTTTAAAAACATACTTTACTACTAATTAAGTGATTTTTTATTCTTATGTCCATGCCAAAATCCTATGTTTTGAAATCATGGCTTATGTTTTATTATTATTTAATGATTCAAATCTTATGAAATTCCAAGATATATTCCATGACTCTAGGTTATGATCTTTTATATTATTGGTATAATTTCAAAATGTTATTTTCATGTTATGATATACATATTCTCATTTTATGTTTATTTGATCATTCATATCTATCGTATTTACCCTTATTTAGAATATGGAACCACTATTTTCTTATGATTCATTTAACAAAGATATTAAAAAATGTTTTAAGTAGGTTATATATAAAAAGGGTTCTAGACCTGAAGAAATTTTAGAACATGATATATATTTTCGTGAACAAGTTTTTTATCTTTCCATGATATATTAGTGTTAAGAAAAATTCTATAAAACTCAAAAGAAAGAAGGTCCATGGGTATGTAATTGATCAAATATTTCCTTTTGAAGTTGTAATATTTTTATTGAATAAACTATTTCACATTTACCTTTTTGAAAATCAAAATTTTAAATTTTATGTTTTTAGAAATGGATATAGAATCTAAAGATCCAGGGATGTTTTAGAACTCATAAGGTTCACAATAAGTTGTACAACACTTCTATATGACAATTCAATCAAGTCAACATAGATCTTGTTGGGCCCATGAGATAGAAGTCTACTTGAGGTGATCTTTATTTCATTACATTTATAGATTTTTTTTAAAGTTTGGGGCGAAATCCTAATTTATTATTAAATAAAAGAAAAGACTTCTTTTTAACTGGGTAGAGGGTGACCCGTTACATAGCCCGAAGGCCCAGTGGGCATTTATCCCATTACATGGCCTATAGACCAAAAATATTGGTCCAAGGCCCATTCTATGAATAGTATAACTACAGTACCTGCCTGCTATAGTACCGCACAGTACCCACCGCTATTATAGTACCCTTTCGCCACTAAAGTGCACGTTGTTGCTATAGTGTTTCCACTACTACAGTCACTACAATACTACTACAGTAACCTGCGCCCCATGGGTTTTTAACCCCCATTTTTTCGGGTAGGATTATAGGGTTCTTACCACTAATCCAAACCCCAACTACATCGTTACATTTATATATGATTTGAATATGATGACTGATATTCTTTTCACCATTAAAATACAAGAGGATACTAGAATGTTTACTGTATACATAAGGATAGGTGAAAAGGATCTTGGTGTATGTATAAAAAGTATGTGATTTTATAATGAGAAATAATATATGTGTGACGATTTTGAAAAATATCATAGTATATGTGGAGTCTATAATTAGTATATCATACCCAACACACCACACCAGTGTGTTGTTGTAGAATGTAAGAATATGAGTATTGTGTATATGGGAAGAATAATGATTTCATAGAATAATGAGTTAAAATATATCTATATAGAATCAGTGTTTACTATAATGCACATTCTGAATAGGTGTCTTTTGATACTCATGACTCATGCTACATCCGATGAAATGTGGTACCAAAATAATCATATCATTAAATATTTCAATTCCTATTTTACTACTTATTATATTAAAATTGAATCTAGTATGATATGAATGTTTAAATAAAAGGGTGATGATATAGTCATTGTGGGTTATTTATCCAATGTAAATGGATAAAAACACTGGAATAAAAGTTTCATTATATTATTGAGTGTTCAGATGTGAAATTTAATGAAAATATTAAAAAAATGGTACAACAGATCCATATATATTTTCATTGTACTACATAAAACAATGAATATTTTTCTAATGAAGTGTGTAGAATAGATTTTTAAATTAGAGCATAAATAGTTGATGCAGATTTAGAATGTTCCAGTGATAATAAAGAATGATTTAGTTGTTGAAGAAAATAGTTCCAGATATTGAGGATATATGTTTATACCAATAATATCATTTGGATTTTGAATGCCCCTGTAGAGACAAAAAGAACACTAATAATTTAAATTCTAGCAACTCTTGTATCACATGTTGAACTGATAAATGTGGATGATGTTTTTGGACATGACTAATTGGAGATTTAGTGAATGAATAACATAGTAAAATTGAGAAGACCATTATATAGAAACTCCTTCCAAAACCAAAATTGCGAAAAATAATTTTGTAATGAATGGGTCTTCAAGAGAAAAATGATTGAAATTTTTTAATTCACACATAATAATTATATACATTTTAGAAAAGGATATTATCACATGTAAGGAATATACATTGAATAGAAATTTACACAAATTTATAAACATGACACAATTAGAATGTTTTGGGTAGTGTCAGCTCACAAACATTATAATGTTTATCAAATGGATCTGAAATCTAACTTTCTAAATTGTGGTCATGTGAAAGAATTATATATTAAAAAACACTATGGTTTTATATTATCCAATTATGTAATCATGGTTTTAGAATGAATAAAAAATTGTATAGTTTTAAATAGTCCTTAGATATATGTATTCGAAATATGATGGATGTTCAAGGGATCTGAAGTTTACCCAATGTAAATTAGAATATAACCGTTATGTGAAAGAAATTATAAAAGTAACTCTTATTAAAATTATATATATGGATGAAATTTATTTTACTAATTAAAAGGATTGTCTTGGTGAATATTTTACTGAAAATGTGGAAATGAATGTTGAGATTTCCTTGCATGGTCATATTTGAAGAATTCTAGGACTTTAAATATAGTAGAATACTGATTAAATTTTTCTATATCAATAAAATTACACTGTGTATTTGTTAAAAAGGATTGGAATTGAAAATATAATAGGTGTTTCAAATTAAATATTAGTTCGAACCAAACTGTGCATGAATGAAGATGGAAGAAATTTTAATTAGAATTATTTTAGGAAACCCATTAGAAGCCATCATTATTTAACTGAATCCAAGGATATATATATATAATTTATGTAGTAAATCTAAATGTTTATTCTAGAGTAATTTTAAGGAGTCCCACTAGTTGTCTATTAAGAGAATATTAATATTTTTTATAAGAACTCAGAACTATAGGCATAAATATAGACACATTACTGATTTTGAACTTTTTTGGATTTATATTTTCATTATGGGCTGATGAATGTTGAGATATAAGGTAAAAATTAGGTGTAATGTTATTTCTATAATATTTTTATATTATCTAGTATATCAATAAGTAAAATTTTGTGACACTGAGTATGGATGAGGACGAATATGGAGAAGCCTCACAAGCAAGTAAACATATGGTTTTGATGCTAGTGGAGTTAGAAGATCTGAAGAATGAGACTAAATGTAGAGACCCCAAACCTGACGTACATGGGAATTACATTACTTTTTCAGAATAGTTAATACATGAAAAAAAGAGACGCCCAAATAACGTATTAGTTTAGAGTCTTTGGAAACTCAGAACGTAATCTTCTAATCATGGTGAATGATATTCAACATCTCCCCTTTGGTTTTCTTACATAAAACATTTCTTTATATCCTGGGGAAAAGAAAAAATAAAAAGGTTGAGCTCAAATGCTCAGTAAGTGAAAGCATAGAGAACATAAAACAATCCATACACATTTGAATGCAAAAAATTGAACATAAAATCTAATCATGAAAATCTTGAGAAAAGACATAAATCGTGGATGTACGTAAGGCATATATCATAAACGAACATCAATCATGATAAAATAGAATTTAAAAAAACATTCAATTTTGGAAAACCATTAATCACATGATATTATTTCCATAGTAGCAAGGCATTGCTGCCAAGACCATCTTAGTGGATAAAGTCCCTTTCTGAATCGAGTTCACTCCTCGTTCCTGTCCAGTAACACTGAACCATATTAACTTACTATTCCAACCATGTCTATCTCATGAGATATAAATCTTTACCAATTTCATTGGAGGTAGATAGAGGTCTCACCCATCTCATAATGAAATCATTCTTTCATATGCCACAAAATCATAAATCATACATCGTAGCTTAACACATGTAATAGAATGGGATTCTTAAACATCATGCCATCATACATAATCCATATAAAAAATGGATATCATTTCATCATAAGAAAAATCAAACCATTTAAATAATGGAGACATTATACTTGAAACATAAACATATTAAATAATGTCATTTTAGATGGAAAATAGTTTTGATAAAACACTTGAAGTGAATTCTTGAGGAAAATATCTTTTCTTCTTCAAAATCATTTTCTTTTCACAAAATTCCGTGAAATTTTAAAATAAAAGGGTTTCGTTGAAAATAATCATGCAATCTTGTAGTGAAATCTTCATGAAAATGAGGTGTTATGAAACAGTAAAAGTCCGTCCATGCTATATAAGTTAAAAATAACATTCTCCTCATACATTTGTTGGAAAAGTCAAAAAGTTTCTCGTGTGTTAAAAAAAGTAAGATTCCTTCCATAAAATGTGTTAAAATTCAAAAATGGGTAAAACTAACATTAAACATACATGAAAACATTTTTAGAAAACATGGAAATGGTTGATAACAAAAACTCCAGTAAATACTTACAAATAAACAATCTCGGATAAGAGTGAGATTGGAATAGTTATCCCTTACCTTAGGTTCGATATGCTTCGTACGTATCTGAAACTCTTGTATAATGATTTAAATAATTTCATTGACTTATTACAGAATCATATTCATTGTTATGATATCATATATGATTCACTTATGACTTTATATTACCCGTTCTTTTGTAAATTCCATGTTAAAGCAATGTTTTGGTTAAAATAGTTTCATTTATCGTACGTGTTTCGACATGTTGTTCTTGATATTATTACTTATATCCTGATTTAATTAATTACATAATGTAAAA
The DNA here is from genome assembly GCA_963277665.1 of Viscum album. Taxonomy (NCBI): domain Eukaryota; kingdom Viridiplantae; phylum Streptophyta; class Magnoliopsida; order Santalales; family Viscaceae; genus Viscum; species Viscum album. The sequence goes on along the minus strand of OY728147.1, from coordinate 473,114,932 downwards.
CATTATTTATATATAATATATATTCAGTATATAAATGGAATGAAATACACCATTCATGGAGACAGTAGGTCGTGCGTACGCATGAATGCTATTTTCATTTCCTTTTTGAATTAAATGGAATTAAGTAAATGAAACATATATGTACATAAATCCAGTATCATTATTATGTAATATCTTTCATGATTATTTATTATATATACTTTATAATCATACTTGAATAGTTAATCATGGAAAATGAATCTCATCGCGTTCGTGGAGACGGTAGCCCGTACATATGCACGAGCGATGATATCATTACCATGATCATGAAATTGTATTGAAGTGTATGTATAATATTTCAGAATAAATATAACTTTAAAATAATCATATATAGTTATTTATTTACACCATTTTACCCATACAAGTATGGTGGTGGTGGAAAACAGATTACACCACGGTGTGGAGACGGTATCTCGTACATACACACGCGTTGTGATTTCGTTTTCCGTAAGATGGATCGAAGATGAAATTGGGTTGTTTCATATTTATAATAACATATCAGTATATTATTGATACTGATTTTATTACTTTATGGTGAAACAAATAAATAAGAAGAAGTAGAAGAATAAATAAATTAGAAAGAATCGGTAAAGGATATTGCATCTTCTATGATGCACCTCTTCTTAACCTCCTCTTAAGGCACTAGGGTTGGTCTTTTGAGGAGACCAGAACCTATATAATGTTTCTAGGGAAGATGATAAGGTAAACAAGAAGGTTTTGGCCGAGCTTCAAGGCTCAAAACGGTGTGAAGAAAAGAGGGAAGGGGTGCCCTTTTTATAAGGGAGGAGACGGGCACCATTGGAAAAACATAAAATATTATTTTATAATAAGGTCATATTCGGTTTAAAATAGCTCCAAATTGATTTATTTCGAAGCTAATGTTGGGATGGGTCTAAATCCACTCATCCAATAGGTTTTAGAGAAGTTTAGGTTACTATTTTAACCTTATTATTTAGATTTAACTCTGTTAAATAATTTAACATTTACTGTGTCTTTTTGTTTTCTTACACTATATGGTTAATAAACATAGTATAACAATACAAAAGAACCCCAAGTGGTTCATTATTAAGATATATAACCTCATCTAAGTCATTTTTCCAAACCTTATAATTTTAGGAATATAATAAAAATTAATATTATAATATTTGTTTTAAAAACTATTTTATGTCAATTTTGACACTATTTGGTAATTGATTTTTGTGAAACTCATAACAACATTATTTGTTAGAACAAGGTTAATTCAATCAATACTAACATGAAATATTAACCTAAAAAATATTTTAATTTATAAAAAAGTATCAAATGACATTTATTTGGGTATTTATAACATCAATTATGTTAATATTTCATTAATAAGGTAATTATTGCATCATCATTGTGTCATAAATAAATTTAATTAATTAATGTCTAAAAATTATAAATAAAATAAAATTATGCATTAAGTATTTTTATCTTTCTAATTAATATTTATAGTCAAATTTATCTTATGCATAACCGTATATTAAAAATATTTTAGTTATTAAACTTTGATTTTAACTCTTTTAACTCTTCTATGAATTAAATAATAATAAATGTCTTAATCTAATCCAACTGGACCTAAATGATTTAATTTATATTCCTAAGGGTTTTTTTTCTAATTATACTTATCCAATTGAATTAGGCCATGTGTTAGGGCAATAATAATATCATTTTTTCCCTTAATTGCCCTATTTACTTTTAACCACGGTAAATAAAAGTAAAAAGATACTATTCACAAAAAATTATTTTTATCTTATCAAACCGTATTTTACTCCTTGATTTTAACCATGTCTCTCAGAGTTTCCAAATTCCACTCACAGAAGTGGTAGAATTAATTTTTGTGTAAATTTTCAAATTCTCCTAGGAGGTGGGTAAAAGACGATGAAAAGTTCAATAAAATTTTTATATATCTAAAATTATTATAAAATGACACCAATGAATTAAATTGAAATTATATAGGTATATTGTATCAATTTTTACCTAAAACAAATTTAAATAAAATAAATAATTATTTAAATAAAAAGTCGGTTTTTAAATAGTAACCCAGTGTTTTCACTATTCATCAAAAATTGAAAGTCTTCAGAAAAATACAAAATATTCACCCTAAGATAATTTAGATATTCAGAATCCCAAAATGAAGTCCATTTTGAAAGATAAAATTTATAAAATTTCAAAAAGTGGGTATTACTATTCATAATGACTAGTTCATAATAATATTATTATAATATATCGTTTAGTGAAACTACGTATTGCATACTACACACGCTATTGAGGAAGGTCTTGATTGCGTGTAATGAAAGCCAATTTAGGGAAGCGTGTAGTGAAAGCTGCGTTTGGTGTTGTGTATAACATAATCAAAACTTATAAAACAAAATCTATACTTAATGTTGTGTAAAATAATTTCCACAAAACAAAATTTAAATTGTGTGTAACATAAGCCAAGAATAGTGTTGTGTGTACTGCAAGCTAATACAGTGTCGCATATAGTACAAGCTAATCCTAGTGTATTTTATAATAGAAGACATCAAAGAAATTAAAAAATAATATATCTCATAAAATCTTAGGGTGTTACACTAAGAAACTTCTAAACATTTCTTGTGATAATAAAAGGGGTATTAGGATACCTAAAAATCAAGTGTAACATTTAATATCAAAGCACATTGATATTACAAATCATTTTTTCAAATAAAATGTGGTGAAGGGAGATATAAAACTTGAATATATTTATATAAAAGATTATGTTGCACAGATTTTATACGAATATATACAATGTGAATGGTTTTTGGAATTATGGATGAAACATCACATTCATCTTACCCCATGAACTTGAATTTATATTGTTTTGAGATCATCAATGGTCAAATGGGTACCTTTTTTAATGAAGGGAATGATTTCATGGTGAAAATGGATTTTAAGTTTCTTGGGGATTTTTAAATCTTATGATTCTAAAAATTTGGGTCAAATGTTAAATTCATGGAATGAGTTCATAATTCAGGTTTTAAGTGAGGTGTTAAAGCCTAAGGAACTGACATGAAGTAGTCCATCAACATTGCAGTGGTGATCTTTTAATATTAATAAATCCTTTAAGATGATGAAACTATAATGTTAAATAAAATGTGCTTTGTTAGGGGGTTTCTAATTGATTTTCATCAAATCCAAATTGGGAGATTAAAGAACCCAATAGTGTTGTGTCTTGGTCTGAGAAATCTTGACGATTGTATAGTTCATGGAATGAATGGGTTGTTGTACTTATTGACATTCTGATATGAGTTAAACTTATGTATGAAGGTCCATGATCTTGTTTTTATGGAATTAAAAATCATGGAATAAATTTTCAAGATACCATAAAGTGTTTTGTGAAGGTCTGGGGATCAGATGAATCATTTATGGTTTATTTTGAGAGTTTTTTGATCCACTTTCCTAATTTTGTAAAGAGTTGATTCACACAGAAATTTTATCTATGTAATTAATTTGTGTTACATGATAATTTACTTGTGTGCACTACATCGGTGATTCACAAAGCTCATTCAAAAATGTACCCTAATGATCTATTTAATGGAATTTCGGATCCATGTAACTATTTTTAGACATCTTGATGATTTATAAGATTTATGTAGTCAATTGTTTACATAGATGATTTCTATAAATTGCATGTATGATATCTATTAATTACATAGTTGATTGGTCATGTATCTTAATTAAAATTAATACAGATTATTTACATCAAATATTTTTCTACATAGCTAGTTTTTTTTTAAATCAAGTAGTCGACTACTACATTACCATTTATCCTTCACCAAATTGATTGAAAATTCTCACAAAACTATGATTCCAGCATGCATTGAGGGTGTTTGTATTAGTTTTTAAGGAGGTTTTGATGGTGAGTCTAATCTTCAAGAAATCCTTTTTGTGTAATGATCCATATACTGTACATTCTACCAGTCACAGTGATCGTGGGGAGATATTATATTTCATGCAGATCATGGAGTGTGATCTTTGTCGATCAATATATGAGAGAGTGGAGATTTTGGGGTGCGTTCTCAATATGATAACCAAATATGTAAAATTAATGTTGATACAAGGGAGTCATTTATTGTTATAAATCTTTTGAAATGCATCTTTGATAGTAGTGTCAGAGATGAAAATATTAATTGATGAACTTTGAAGCTTATTTTTTATTCATCAGTGTTTAACATATGATGAATATTTTTACATTAGATGATTAAAAATAAGTTTGAAATTATTTTTGTTGTATTGTTAGGACAAATGGTGGGATGTAATTCTAAGCATATTTCGGAGGCTTAAAAAATGAGATCTATATTCTTTACTATATAAGAAACCTAGTTTTCTAATGGTCTTTTATAGTTATTGAAATGTTATTATTTTTCAAATTGGTATGTTTTTTATTTAGTTTTGAATCATAACGTGTGTCGTGGGATGCTATATGTATTATTGTAATTAAATTTCACATGGGGATATAATGACAAATGTCTATTTCTAGAGTAGTAACCAGCTATGGGATGAAGTAGGATTCCATATGGGATATGAACCTTTTAAAAATTTGTTTGTACCATACTCTTTATTTTTCACATGACAATTTGATGTTGTGTTATGTCTGTTTTGAGAAGATTGGAATATTTCCATGTCATAAAAATTAATTTTTTTAAAATAAATTGGAAAAAAATTCCTCTACTTATTCACCTTCCTTCCCCCTCCCCTTCTCAGTTCAGGAAATTGATCCTGGTTGGTAATACACCATAGATAACACTATCCAAATTCATGATAGAGAGGGTAAATTAGATTCATAAATTACCTCTGAAGAGGGTGATGTTGTATTCCCCCTAGAAACCCCTTCTTATTAAAATTTTCCGAAATAATTTTTTTTGTAAATTTATCATTATCTTTCTAAATTATATAACCATGCTCCAAATTTAGTTCATTATTTTCCACATGATCTTTGATAGAGTGATATTTGGTATCAATGTACTTGGAGCAATAATGTTGCACCATATTCTGGGTATGATTTATCACATGTTGATTATCACATTGCAAGAGAAGGGGTAACGTTACATATAATAGAAAATACTACATTTGTTTCATCATCCATATCAACTATGTATATTCTATAGTAGTATCTACATACTCTTCTTCTATTATATTAAGAGTAATTAAAAACTGCTTCTTTTAATGCCAACTAACACATATTTATCGCCAGAAAATACTCTATTGGATATGGATAATTTATCATCTATAATTCCAAAAAAACATAATTTGTATATCCAAATAGATCAATCCTTCTTATGATATAATATTAAATCCGAAAAATATTGGTGCCTATAATATATCTCAGAATTATTTTTTTCATCCATGTGATGAGATTACTTTAGTGAAGTTTGACCCATGGTGATAATAGTAACTCAATAAATTGTACATAACCATGAATTCATTAGATATAATCAACTTCTAACTAACTTTCTACAATCTACATAGTTTTCCTCATTTCCAACCGATTTTTTAATAACATATTTCCACTAAAATACATGTTGTAATTGGATTTCTTTTATCCATTAAAAACACTTTGAAATTTTTTGTAGAATACTTCTCTTGAGATGGGAATGATTACATCTAATTATAAGAGATATGTATAAAAAAGTATTTCATCTCTTTTGGAATTAGAACCTCTAAAATATTCTTTATCACCTCAGCAAACATCTCTCTTATTTCTTCATTATTCCCCTAGAATATAATTTCATCAACATAAATAATCATAAGGATGGAAAAACATGATTTTCATTTATAAAGAGGTTACTAGTTACTCATATTTTTTTTATTTTTATCTTTGTTTTGAATGTATCCAATTTGGAATACCATTCTCTTAGAGCTTCCTTAAATACATAAAAATCCATCTTTAACTTGCACAAATGGCTTTGATTTTTTACCAGGCATGAAGCCACATGGTTTTTCTATATATAGATATGCATCCAACTCTATGTTAAGAAAATATGTCTACATCCATTTGGATAATATTATATCTATAATGTTTAGTGATATAAATAATGATTTTAATGTTTTTACTGGATAAAAGGCCTCATCAAAATAAATTCCCTCAATTTGTGAGTAACCCTTAAAAACTAGTCGTTTGTTGTTTCTTATCACTTCACTTATTTTATTCAACCTGTTTAGGAATACCCAATTTGTACCAATCATCATTTTATTGGTTTTCCTAGTAAAAGTTCTTATGTATCATGCTTCTCAATTGGATCTAGCTCTATATTCATGGAATCAATCCCTCTTGATAATCTAAATCTTCATCAACATCATTGGGCTCATCCTTTGAATACAAGATATTTTGTGAAACTAACCTTGATGTTCATGTAGATTGAATCTAATTTCATTGACCTCCAAGGATATTGTAGACTTACACTTACATCATATATCTATGAAGAGATTAACCTACTTTTACTCATAAATTGAGATGAATAAACAAAAATATTCATCTAAAGAAACTTCAACAAAATTATTATAATTAATAAAATTCTTGTTGTTCAACTACAACTTATTCATATTTTCCCTAATATTCATATGAAATCATTTATAAAACACTCATATCAAACAATTAAAGGACATTAAAAATGTATAATCAAAAATATTTCTATTCTATTTATTATCACTCATCTATCCTATATCATCATGAGGGTATCCATTATGGATTCCATCAACATCTCTCTGATCAAACATCCCAAGACTCTCACACTTGACTTTTATAATCCATGAACATATGAATACCTTTATGTATTTAAAAATTGAGGTATTTTTTAATTAAAATTTTAAGGATTCATATCAATGTTTGACACATAGAATGATTTATTTAGAATATAAACATATACTATGAAAATATTTCTCTAAAAATACATAGAGGTATCACGTTCGATCAACATTTTTTATGGCATATCAACCAAACTTTTATTTATTCTTTCAACAATATCATTTTACTATAGTGTGTACATTACATAAATTTCATGATAATGACATTTTTTTTAAATGTTATTTAATATTATTATTTTTATACTCGCCATAAATATCAGTTTAAATCTTTTTCATGGAATATCCACATTGTTATTTTACACTTCACCTGAGACTCTTAAAAAAATTGAGACCCCATTAATTTCTTATTTAAAACATAATACATTTAATGTGTTTAAATTCATAAATAAGGGAAATAAATTACAAATATATGTTTTTATTACTTTATAACCATCTAGAAAATGTAATAATTTATCAACTCTAAGGGATGGGTTGAATGTATATCAGCTTTTTGATGTGTTGAGTTAATAAAATTACATTCTATGGATACAGAACAACACCAATATATTCTTATTTCTATATCAAGGATATCATTATTAATTTATTTCTTTTTACAATTCACATTTTTATCTAACACATATGACCCAAATATTTATGATAAATATGATTTTCTTCCACCATGAAAATATTGCATGAACTACTTACCCCACTAATATGATAAAGGTTTGTCTTGGTATATTTCCCTCTAGTAATAAATATACCATGTACATGTAATTTAAAAATGAAACCATCTATTTGTAAAAAAAAGCATTACCATTGTCAAAATGTTTTCAAACAATTAAATAGTTATGTGTTATCCCATATAAAACGATGTTCTTTTAGATTTTCTGTTTTCTCCCCCAATGATATCATATCCAAATCCATTTATTCTGACTGAATCATCATTTCCTAAATTCAATTTATTATTTATGTTAAATTATAATAATAAAAAACATAAAATATCCAGTCATATATGAAGAATACCCACTATCTGTTATCAAATTTCATTCTCTTTTTGTAGATTTTATAGTAGTTTCAATAATTGGGGATATTTTGTTGTGTTTTTCTTCCATATCATGTAGCTTTTGAGACTTATTAAGAAATTTTGTTTTTCTTGAACCATAATGATACATCTTTTGTATTATTTCAAGGTAGAAAACATATTTCACATATCATTTACAATGGTTAAAATCTAGTTTTAATCATCATAAATACTTTTTCAGGTTTTCTTCTTTCACTCGGTTGACTCCACTTTAAACTATGCATCTAGTTTCTCCTATATTCATTATGGTATTCATTATTAGACCAACACATATTCTTTATATTACAAATACCTTCAAAATACCTGTATTATCCAAATAAGGAATATTCCCCTTTGTAACATACATATTGTCTAGAGTTGTGTCCCTGTTATTCATTAACATTTTAATCATACACATTAGAAATTTGTTAAGTAAAAAAATTTGGTTAGTTCCTGATACTTTCTTCTTGGGATTATATTTTTCTCAATCTCAATATAAAATCTAGTAGTAGTATCTTTTGAGTCAGAAATTTAAATCCTATAAACATTTGGTATTTTAACTCTTCTAGATATATATATATATATATAAGATTTTAATAACATGATTTTTATTCTTCACATATTCATCCATTTTATTATCAATTCTGTGTACCACAAGATGGTCCTTCAATTTCTCACCTTCATTGAACATTCACAAACTTTTTTAAATAATTTTTGGAAATGTTTTATTCCTTCCTAAAAATCAACATGTTTTTGTTTAACATGTTCTAATTCTTCATCATTCTCCTTCAATATTTCCTAAATTGTGACATTGAGGTTCTGATTTTGATCACGAAATTTCTTCAGATCATCAATCTCTTTGAGAAACTTGGATTTTTCATCAAGAAAAAAAATCATTATTATTTACTAAATGATTTTTTATTTTGACTTCTTATTATAATTTTCATGTCTTGCAATATTAACAACAAATTTTTTCAACACTCTCTTGAGTATAAACTCTATATCAGCCTCTTACCCATCTCCTTTAGATATACATCATTCATAAATGGTGAACTTTTCATCCTTCACTATAGAAATGAGAATCATTTCAATAGCATTATCAAGGATTTTTCAGCTCTTCATCAATTTCTCCATCTTTATCATAATTAGAAATAAAATTATTTAGAGTATTTCTTATCCTTTTCCTTAGAAAAAGTATTTTGTTTTTATACATTCTTATTAAGAAATATTATTGAAATTCTATCAAATTCATAACTATCTTCAGCATCCATAGGTCTTCGACCATTTATTAAAAAATAACAGATAGTTTTATATCCAAATCACATCATAGGAAAATTTTCATCATATTTTATTATTCGTAGTTTCAGTATTTTAAAATAAATACATATATTCATCAAATTGTTTGTTAACATCATATTTAGTATTAGAGTCACTAGCTTCTTCCCCTTTAGTAAATCTCTTATATTTTCTTTTCATAGAAGCCTTAAAAGTGATTTATTTATCATATTTTTCATTATATATTTTGGCATTTTCTATTCCCATTTCATAAGAGGTAAGAGAGCTATATAGATCAACTGAGAAAAGAGTGTTATGATTTATATCATTCATGGATAAAATGTTTCCATCAAATTTTTCACAACTAATTCATAAGATATTTTCAAAAATGGTTAAATCTTCAAACTTATACATAATACATTTTATAGTGCTTAAAATATCATTCACCCTTGTAAATAAGTCAATAATAGATTCATTATCATCCATCATAAGAAAATAATACTTTACTATGAATATTCGTAAATTTGGTTTCATCACTTTCATACATACTTCATATATGTTCTTCAAATTATCATATAATTCTTTAATTGTTATAATTAATTTGAAACTATGAAACCTACTTTTTTAGAGTGAGGAAATTGTAGAATATCAAGCTTTCCTATAATTCTATAAATTTTTCTCTTCGGCAGTTGTCAATGGAACACATTTAGAATCAGGAGTAAAACCATCTGTAACAAATCCAGAAACATTATAACCAGTGACATAAGATAACATTGCAATATATAATTCGAGATATGGCATTTATTCTTATTAAATATAGGAATCCTCTTTCTAGTCACAATGTTTTAAACATCCCTGGAAACATATGTTTTCCTCAAACATTATAAAAATTTAATGAAATAAAAAATTTCTATTATATAAAATGAAAGTATAAATCAACATAAATATGTTCACTTAGTGGGGTGAATCAATGATCATTTAAATTTATGTTTTCTTAAATGTAAAATATAATTCACCTCATGTTAGTGATATAAGACATCTATGAAAAAAATACAACATGCATAAACACAATAACACTAGTTTTTATAGGATTTTCTACCCAGTAAGAGCAACTAGTGCATAGAATGGTTTATAAATAATTCAAGAACATAAAAACCACTAGTTTTGGTGATTTTAGGTGGTTTCAGTATATAGGTAGTGTCATTTACTTTGATAATAATTGTATAATTTTTCCATTTCATGATCTGCTCACATAGATAATTGATATAACTATGTATTTTAGCAACCATAAAAACCATCACCAATAGAATTCAATGTTTTTTCACAATACAGCCTTCACGTTAATCAAAAGGGAATTTCCTAAAATCACATCTTCTTTAATTTCTTTCATAAAAAAATAAATAATACCTTCTAATACTTCTATATGAAAACATATGTATGATCATCTATCCATCAAGTAAGTTTCACCTATTTATACCTTTTTAAAATTGTTTCTTATTCCTTCTAATGACTAAAACCACTTCTTATGTATTTTTTATCCTATCACATTGTCATACTGTTTATATGATATCGCCTGATATGATACAGTATCTGATATCATTTGACTGATGTTATATCCTATTGTTTGACTGATATCCTGTTTTCACCATCTTTGGGATACCAACATGATAGGAAACTATTACTAATACAATCATGATGGATACATCATTAATTTGTTCATCTGATCATGTAAAAACTTCTACAGTGCATCACCAAACATCAAAAACATTCAACACACATTCCATAAAGCATTAACCCCCTTCACATAGTCTTGGTTCCTCACAGATTTAAGATAATTGAATGGTATTAATTTCAAAATTCCTAAATAACATTTCCAATATACGACATGGAATATTCCTTCCTTTAACTATGTTTAAACTATACTAGAAATTAGGATCTTCCCTTAATACATAGTATAAAAGATGATTATCAAACTTCTTTCTTACTTAGTGAGAATCATAGATCATTATTTCAGGATATTGGGATTATTGAAAGATCATCATACCATCATAACATTTAGAAACACAACTAAATTATCACAAAGTATCTTCTAAAATTATTTACAAGATGTACATATAAATACCACTGCTTTATCTGGGGAACTTTTATATAATCACTTTCATTGAACTGACCACCATCGGGGGTTCCCATATTAGTTTTTGGGAATAAATCTGAAGTATTCCTTCAAAATCTACCTTTTTCCAATGAAATGAATCAAAACTCTTTGATGGCTACCTTCACATACCATCATATGACTTATGATATTCATATAGAAAAATTCATCTTATGAATTCAACCAAAACCATTTGTATGATTACATAGATACATCCATCATATAATCCTGTAACATGTTCACATTGAAACATCATACATTCCCATCTAATAGACATTGTATAAAAATTTTATTTGATTCACTTGGGCCAATTCCATTTAAATAAAATGTTGGATATTTTTTTCTGATTATTTTTCATCTGATGATGTTCCTATGAAACCCATTATACTTGGGAAACTTTTCTCTGATTATAAAACATCAAAATTATTTAACAAAAATATCAATGAGTTTAATATACCATTACACAATTTTTGAAAATTTTGTTTCACATTTATGTAGCATACCAAGATAACATTACTTAGCACGTAACATTAGAGAGTAATAACAAAATATCTTTATTATCCTTGAAATAAATGTATTCTCATCTAAAGCATTGATTGATAGATACTATCTAGAAAACTTCTTTATTACTATGTAATAATAAAAATTACATACAAATGATTCTCTCTCTATTTCAACTTGGCATGGATGATGAGTTTGTTCAATACTCACTTAGTTAGAAATATTTGGAAAAATAAAAAATTTCCATATTAAAATCATCAAATACTATATTTGATAGAACATATTATAATGATAAGAGATTCATTAAGCCCAAAATCAATTTGATCATCTCAATTGGACAAAATCCACCTGAAAGAATATATTTGGTCCTCTTAGACTAATCTTCATTGTCTATTTTCCTTAATGGGGAGGCTTAATAAAAACTCTTGATTAATGTTATGAAATTAAAAGTTAATGTAACATATCAAACGTCCTTCATTCATAATAACCCTAACAAATTCCTTCTAGCTTCTTCAAAATAACTCAAAACCCTCTTGGTATAAAAATATTTCAATATGGATGTGATTCGTGCAGTGTGTAATGAACGAAAATATTTAACCTATGTATATTATCCTCATTAATTTTCTTGATCACCTAGGGGTTGTGTCATATCGATTAACACTTCTACCAAACATATCTCAATTCCATGATGTGTTCCATGTATCACTCATAATGAAGTACTTACCTGATCCCTCACATAAACTAAATACCAAGGTGAAACAACAAGAGAATGTTCTCTATTATGAGGAGTATGCAGTGAAGATCATAGACCATAGAGAAAGTTTTATAAGAAGGAATAATATTCTCATCATTATAGTGATTTAGAGGAATCAAAATTATAAAAAATAAACATTTGAACAGAAAGAGATAACAAAAGAGAATTACCCACTTCTATTATCTACTGAGGAAATGAGTTAAAACTTTTTTAATGAAATTTATAAACAAGGGATGATTGTGACATCTATAAAATTTATATATAATGAATTTTCCTTCTAAATAGATAATATTTGTGAGAATTAGGTACATAATATAGTTTAAACACATGTAACACATAATTATTTTTAATTGAATGTAAAAATTATGCTTACAAAATATATATCGCAATGAAAATTGAAAATATTATAATCTATAAATAAACTAAAATATTATATGAATAGAAAAATATAGATTATCATAATTCCCTAACATTTTCATACTAAAGAACAATACAGTAAAAAGTAGACATAACATGAGTAATAAAATCCCTATTTGATAATGATAAATATATAAACATGAAATGAATTTTGGTGAATTATAAAATATAGAAATAAAGGGTATTTATGGGAATTAATATGAACATTGTAATAGTATTACAATTGATTTAATAAGATAATAATTTTAAAAAATTATGACATAAAAATTAGAAATAGTAACCAGACTTTTGGAATAATTAATTGACCTAAAATAGAAAAATAGATTATAATGTATATTTACCATGATTAATTTATGAAAATATTGATATTTTAATTCTATAAATAGATGTCATGATTAAAAACTCCAATAAATTATATATTCATTTATAATGAGCTTCCTTTCATAAAAACATAATTATTATGTTAATAATTAAAATTTACAATAAAATAAAAGTATTTTGATAAAATTATTTTAATTTTCAATATCAATACCTTAAAGTTTTCTACTATTTTTTTGGATCTTTAAAAAACATTAATTTTTTTCTAAATAGTAAAAATATAGTTTTTTATAACCAATAAATTATAAATTACATCATTAATTATGTAATAATTATGAGTTCAAATATATAATTGTTTGATTGACCAAAAAAATTGAATATGTTTAATAATATATTAATTTTAAATTCCAAATCTAAAAAGTAATTTCCAATGTATAGGGTATTGCATTTAAAATGAATTTTTGATTTCTTCATTTTCCTATTTAATAAACTAATTAATTCATATTATAATATATTTTAATGTTTTAAATTTTAATATTTATAGTAAAATTTAATACATAGTGTCAAAAATATATCTATTACAATGTATACCTTGGGAGTTATATTTCATTAAACATTTTATCCTAAAAACACCACTCTGCTCAAGTATAATTAATCCCTCTCTAACACCTTGTTAAACCATTTCCCTTTCCCTTATCAAAGAAATAAATCTACCCATGTATTCTTTATTAATACCTTTATAATCCTTAGGGATATTTTTTAGTAATAAAACTCCAATATTTAAAGATTTTATGTGTTGTATCAAAAGAATATCTTCAAGAAAGTGGTAATGTCATTTCATTATTTTATTTCATTTTCCATTTCTAATTCCCAATCAATCCCTGTATTTCTAATAAAAACCTTCATAAAACAATTATATAGTACTATAACATGATATTGATAATATTAATCTCCTATAAAAAATTATTTATATTACCATCATGTTTTATACATTTCACACCTCCTCTTTTGAAAATGTTTTTCTACAGCCAGTTAACCACCTACGAGGAATTTTTCAACTCTCTACTGGTCAAAACCATTATGGATGGTTATAATAAAATGTTTATCATATATATATATTTATATTTATTTATTTATTTCTATGTATTTGAAGTTATTTTTATTAATGAATAAATATCAGTAAATAAAAAACATAAAATCAAAGAAAAAATGGATATAATAAAAAAATACAAAATCAAACACATTCACCATCAAAAATGGAAATTAAAAATAAAATTATTTCTTATAATTGATATATAGTGTAAAATTTGAGAATAATACCCCAGTAGGTTCATGATTTCAATAAAAATAATCATATTGTACATGTGGCGGAAAATTGATGAAATAACTAGGGACCTTTGGTAAGGGGTATCATGAACCTAGCTCTAACTTTTTGGGTTTATCACCTATTAATATTTTTTATTCATTTTATAGTCTTCTTTATTGATTAAAAATTAAATTTTGGAATTTATTACCTTTTTATTTCATGGGGATATGAATTATTATACTTCATATTGATGATTTAAAATATTTCTAAAATGATTTTAAAAAAACTTATTTTCTGAAACATATCATTAATTTATCTAAAAATGTTTCATCTAATCACCATTACCCATAATTTTTTATAAAAACATTTTATGTCAAAAACTATTTTTTCCTTTCTAATTTTTAATACATAAAATTGTATTCACGAATATGAGATTCATGATACCCTTATTAAACCCCTTCTCTTTTTTACATTTATTTCATATATATATCATTGAAATTATTTTCCCTTTCAGTGTGGAATGCATGATTATAATCATTTTTTAATGTGATATGTGGGATTGAACTTATTTATCCCTCAAATGCATTTTTTAGTTTGATATATCTCATAATGTTATGTTTATTGTATGTGAACATGGTGTTATCTTTGTTCACAATAATAATGTTGTGGTTTATACACATACGTTACCTGTGAACATGATGTTAAATTTTTTGAAAATATATGTGAATTATTTGACCGTTATATTGTGAAGGTTAATTATGAAACACATTCCACATTCGATGAATTATTCAAATTATTCCATCATTATTATGATGTTGATCTCATTCTTTTGATATGATGATTTTTATTATTCTCACCCAGGTATTATTGATTCATGACTCATATTCCATCCATGTTACTCTTCCCATAATTTGAATTTTAGCTCACCCATTTCTTTGATGTATATCCTTATGAGAAAACATGTATTAAAAAGAACGTGATATCTTTTATGATGAATATGAATAGTGAATTTAAAAAATATTTTCTATTATTTACTCATCATGTAAAAACCCAAATTTTTTCAAGATACTAAATATTTTAATTCTAGTGATTATTTTTATTTTTTTATTTTTCACAAATAAAATTTAATATTTATGTAATAAAAAGTTAGTTTATTATAGAAAAATCCTTATAATATACACTGATGGTCCTCCAAATAGTTTTATATTATCTAATTAGTTTCTTAAATGGCCTTTTTCACAAGGCAAGTGAATTTCAATCATGTAATGGGACTTGGAGGCCAATTACTCCTTGTCCAATTATAAATACCCTTTGATATTTTTTATTTCCTCATATTTATTTTTTAATTATATCAATAAATCATTATTTATATTATTTTATTAAAAAATAACTATTTTGTAAAATATTTCTAGGGCATAAAACAAAAATATTATTTGGGTTTATATGAAAAATAAATATATTTATATATGAAATAATCACAATGATCATTAATATCATTCGTAATTAAAAATAAATAGTTATATCAAGAAACACATCATAGATAAGAAAATTATAAAGGGTTTTGGGGTTATCTCTATCCACTGCATATCTATTAGCTATGTTCCTTTGTCCATGACAACAATATAATCAAAAGAAATTGATAATGAAAATCTCATATAGAAAAAATCTTTCCTTAATTATAGAGCTTATTAAATCACATATAATATATAAAATTTTAATTAAATTATAATGATCATGAAATTATATAATCAAACCTCAATTGAGGGACCTATTACCATAACCCATCATATGTAAGGATACATCCAATATTGGTTACTCATGTCTCCCTTCTTGGTTAATGTTATAAATAATTAACATCTATTAATATAAATTATAAAATGATGGTAAATAGTATCAATGAATGAAACCTCATAATGCGGTATATTTTTTAATAATCTCAAGTTTAAGGATCTATAGAATAATATCACTAAGTTGACACCAAATATATATATATATATAACAATGCATGTAGTGTGATTTAAGAAGTTAAAATTGATACAAGTTGTTCATCTTATATATCATAAGTGATGAGATTTATTTTTATACAAATTAATCTACTCATACATATATTATCATATCACAAAAACACAAAATGATTATTATACATATGGGATAACGATGTAATACATATTTTCAATCAATTTTTATAATATTAACTCCCATATTCTATTAAATAAACATAAATGAATGAAAAAAATATTATTACTAATGTAATGAAATTCATTTTCATTGTTTTTCTTTGAGATATTTTATGGATTGTTTTTTGGAGACATTCCCTGAGATGGCATGATATTCTGAGGTCGAGTTCTCTAAGAATTAATTTTTTAAATAAATTAAATATATTAATATCACACATATGTAGCTTTAAAAAATAAGATGGGATGACTCTCATTCAGGGGTCTAGATCTGAAATCTGAATGAATCATTGAGTTTAGTTCATGTGTTATACACTAGCCTCGATATAACCTTTGTCAGCATCAGGCATTGGTGAAATTGTCCATGCAGGTGAAATATTAATAAAATAAATAAATTAGTTGTTTTATTTTTTTCATTGTGACCGAACTGCTCTATTTATATTCTTTTATGTCCAATTTTTTGGGTTAGCCACATTACCCTATAAATTGGGGAGTAGTCATTGGAGAGAGTGTTGGAAGATATATTGGTGAATGAAAATAGATCGAGATCAGATAGGGGATAATTGTTCCATCAGAGTTAATAGTAAATTCCAAAACTTCCAAAAAAATAATTTTCTTCGTAAGTGATCGATGGATACTCCCAAAAGGATGTTTGATTGTTTTTATTTTCATCTAATTATTTTATCCTTTACTAATTCATATCAATAACATAAACATGAATTGATTCTCATGTTTATGATATATTTAGTTGATAGATTTATTTTTTTATTTGATATTTTACCCCTATTATCTTAGTTAAATATATGACATCGAATCGAGGCCGAATGAAATAATGTGTGAGGTAATATCCTTACATCTTGTTGTTTATGGATTTCTCTACCATTTCAATGAATTTAGAAAATTTCATTAGTCCATGGTTTGAAGAATACATTATATATAATCATTTTGAGAGTATTAATCGATGCAATAGATCGATACCATGGTTGTGGATAGATATTGAGACTATAATCGAGGTGTGGTGAAAGAGGAGTATGATCAATGGTTGATCGTAAGGGATTCATGTAACGACCCGAAATTTTAAATAAATATTGTTTCCTAATTGTATGTGTTATTTTTATTACTCAACAAATGTTTTATTTGATAAACATGATTATAATTAGAATGAGACCATTGGTTTTGACTGTTATATGACCATCGGTCAATATGACCGCTATGAACACAATGTTTTGATTATTGTCTCTATATATAAGTAATCTTGGTTGATTATTATAGAAAGAAGATTTGATGGCCTCACCTAGTAGTCATGGACCGATCGAAGCCCATCTAACAGAGATTGTGAAGGAGGTAGCACCATTGGCCTTTGCTCTGGACCAAACCCAAGCCGAACTTCATCATGTGAAGCTAGAACGGAATCGCCTTCGCGAGAAGTTCAAACTGATAGAAATTACTACTCGGGAAATGTTGACTGAGCCGCCCCAAGATTCTATCACCCTAGCACACCTTACTCTTAGGTCCTATGCTGGTATTATAAGGGGCTATGTAACGAGACCGTAACTGCCTTGTGTAATCCTTGTTTTAAATAAAAATTGGGATTTCTGCTTATGATGAAGTTTATGAATTTTCAAATGACTGGATAAAAATAATATGCATATTTTTGATGAATTTTCAAAAGAATATTTTGAAAAAAAAAATGTTTATGTAAACCTTAAATAACTTAAAATGTGTAATGATTTTCGAAAAATGGTCTTCTAAAATTATGTTCAGTACGAAATTTGGAGTCTAATAAGATCAACTTGATTTTCGATGAATAGTAAATTATGAATAGTGATTTTATGATTAGGATTAGTAATATGACCAAATGGATTAGTAATCTCACTTAAAGAAAGTTTTAAAATAATCTAGGCACCTTGATTAAGTAATGTGATTCAATAAAATAGTTAAATAACGGTTTCATTAATTATTATTCAAGTATTAGTTTTTTTCGGGTGAATAGTGTTTTTTAATTAAAAATTTAATTAAAAATAATTGGAAAATTATTTTTATAAAAATGACTTTATTTTTGAACTCAGAGCATCGATATTATGTTATGGTAATTTTTGGGGTTTTTTCTGAAAAAATGAATTTTCGATGAATAGTGTTTTTATTTAAAAATTAAATTAAAAATATTTAGAAAATTATTTTTATAAAATGGATTTCATTTTTGAAATCAGAACATTGATATTTGGTTAATATGAAATTTTGGGATTTTTCTGAGAAAGTTGAATTTTCAGTGAATAGTAAAAATACAGTTTCAGGGTTTCAGTATGTTTAATGACATCATAGCTGTGTCATGATGATGTCATGAGTTTTTTTAAGGGTTGGCCGGCCAAGGGTGATGAAGTATTGTTTTGGGGGCCCCATGTGTCCTAACTCCATGATAAATGCCAAGGGAGAGCACATGGGTTTGAGAAAAGCACATGTGAGGTGTCCCTTGGTCATTAATGCCTTGTCCCCTCACTTTCCCTATAAATACCAAGCCCTCATCTCATCCATTCAACTCCCCACTCATTCCCAACGAATTTCTGGTCTCATTACCTCCCAAGGAGTCCTCCCAAGGTGCCCCCAAGCCCTCAAGGTCCCAACCTTTGAGGTTTAAGAGTTACATTTTAAGGTAAGGGATCCGACCTCTCTCTTTCTTTTCAAGTAATCTCTTTTATGTAATTTCTTTTATACTCCATGTTCTTATGTTGGAGGATGTTATTTTATATTCATCCTACTGCCTATTTCATGTTCATATGATGAGAGACCCCCCTTGCTCTCATCAATTCGTTTAAAGAATGTTTAAGTGGCGTCGTTAGGCTGCCGAATTTTTAAGGGATTCTTTCACCTTCCTCGTTTTCAAGTTCTATTTTCATTCAAGTCTTTCATGTTCCTTTTTATTATGTTGGGGTATGATCTCTAAATTTATCATACTGGACTCTTATGTTCATATGATGAGAGACCCCATTTGATCGCTTCAATTTAGTATTTTGAAGTTTTAAGTGGCGTCGTTAGGCTGCCGAATTTTTAAGTGGTTCTTCACCCTTCTCGTTTTGATGTTCTACTTTCATGTCAATTATTTCAAGTTCCTTTTTGTTATATTGGGGTATGATCTCTATATCTATCATACTGGACTCTTATGTTCATATGATTAGAGACCCCATTTGATCGCTTCAATTCAGTATTTTGATGTTTTAAGTGGCGTCGTTAGGCTGCTGAATTTTTAAGTGGTTCTTCACCCTTCTCGTTTTGAAGTTCTACTTTCATGTCAATTATTTCAAGTTCCTTTTTGTTATATTGGGGTATGATCTATATATATATAATACTGGACTCTTATGTTCATATGATGAGAGACACCATTTGATCGCTTCAATTCAGTATTTTGAAGTTTTAAGTGGCGCCGTTAGGCTGCCGAATTTTTAAGTGGTTCTTCACCCTTCTCGTTTTGAAGTTCTACTTTCATGTCAATTATTTCAAGTTCCTTTTTGTTATGTTGGGGAATTATATATATATCCATCATACTGATCTCTTATTATCATATGATTAGGGACCCTATTTGATCTTGTCAAATCATTTTCTTTTGAAGTTAAGTGACGCCGTAAGGCTGCCGAATTTTCATAAGAGAAATCTAAACTTTTTTTTTCTTCCATGTTTTTCATTTCAAATGGTATGTCCCTAAAATTTCATTACCATGTCCATATGTCCTTCTTATTCCTTCACCCTACTGTTTTATGGATCATTTATGAGTGGGTGACCCATGTCCCCTCTCATTTCAATGTTTTCTAAAACCCCGAAACTTAGCTGTTATGCTGCAGAATTTTCCCCTCAAAATGCCTCTCTCTTTTCTCAAAAATTATTTTATGTTATAAAGTGAATACTCAAAGCTCTTATTTATAAAAGGGTATTCACATATATATCAAAATGTTCCATTTTAAATTCTGGGATTTACATACATGAGACCCGCTTTCCCTTTCCGTGGGTTTAAAGTGACGTAAAGATCATGTCTTTAAAGCAGTTTTTAAAACGTTATGATTATGAAATGAAACCCATTTATTTTATGCTATGTGGGTTATTTATGAAATGTTTTATGATGATATATGTGGCTCACATGATAATAAAGGCAAATTTAAGGGTGCGCCCTGATAGCACTCCAATGCATTGGGTAATGATGTAACCACTAGAGATTACAATTTTAACGATGCCTTGGTGAATAACCTTGGTAATTTTTAACGACACCTTGGGGATGGACCTTGGTGAAACGAAACGATTGTCAATATTAAATGTTGCAGCCACATCTTCAAGTTATGAAAAATGTTATTTTTATTATGATATGCCTCATGATTTCATTTTCATGCATTAAAGTCCTTTTCATGACTTTATTGATGTATATCAAGTTCATATGTAAAATGTTTCACTTGTTTCCCTTGCTGGGCCTTCTGCTCACCCTTCCTTTTGATGTATGTCCCCAGGTTATGAGATGCAGTAATGAGCCTAGGGTGAACATGAGGAGAATCCTTTCATGTGTTTAAGAAGAATGTTTTTTTTGTTTCATGTTTTATGTTCCTTGTTTCCAAGACACTAAACCTTAAAGATCCTCAGTTCTGTGTAATGGAATGAAAAGTTATGTTATAAAAAGACGGGATGCTATAGTTGGTATCAAAGGTTGGTTTAGTTATTTGTGGAAATTAGGATATGAAAACTCTAGGAGGAACCCTATAGAAAAGTTTAATATAGGAAATCTTCCTGGTATTTTGGTGAGTATTGAGTAAGGGGTTGCCAAGCAAATACATCCCTGTCTGGATACGAGCAGGTAGAGGTGGCTCTGGCACAGATGTACATAGGGGTAAAACCCGAAAACACCGCTTTGAGCTAGACTCAAACGGGAACTGGTACACGACAACGGGCCTTGTTGCACTCTTGGTTACGACACTCCCGGGGGATATGCTTTGGTAAATTCATAAGCTTGGTATGAACCATTGTTAAAGGAACAAAGATAAAATAAAATAAAGGTTCACATAAGAATATATGATCATTCGTAACCTAGATGGGAACCTAGGAGATCACAAGTTAGGGTATACCTTTCATATACAAGTTATCCTTATATGCTTTCAGTTCCTTTTCATGATTATTAGCTAAGTACTTAAGCCCCTAATTATGCTTCTCTCCTTAGTTAATGGTGGGAAATGGAAGAACATGTTCCGACAACCAATGTGATAGGAAATGCGACAATTTTCGTATTAATATGACAGGGATGATTAGGGGATTAAAATATGATTATTATTTTGGAAGACGTTCATTATTTTGGGAACCGTATTTGATCGAGGTAAATAGATTACTACGGTATTTTCATTGAGGAGTAAGGTTGACTTATATTTTGAAGAATCGATGAATTTAAGGTGAACTTATAGTAATTTAGGTTACTTAAGGGAATGACTAACCTATCTTGGGTAAAATATGTTTAGGTTAGCTACTTTTTATAAGATGTTAGGAGTGGTTGATGTTGTCTGGAGATGAACAATGAAGTTGTTCTGGAAGACTATGTTATCAAATCCTTATTGTATTTGGGTTTCAATCTTAGTTTGGTTTGTTTTGAGGAATTTTAAGGACCGTTATTTATGGAATGGTCTATGATGAACTTTGGGTAGTACCATGGAACATTGATGATTTAAAAGTAGTTTCCATTCCTATGGGATTCTTTCTTTTTGAAGAGTTGTTTTACCTTAACCTTTCTGTTTTTGGGATAATGTTTACAGATAGAAGAAATAGATAGTTAATCTTTTGTAGATTATGTGATTCTATAGAAGATGATTCTTGTGCTTTTATGAGACCAAGTGTTTTTGAATTCTCATCATTTGGAGAAAAGATTAGTGTTGGTAGGGACTTGTTAAAGGATGAAACTCTACTTGAAGGTAGGTATATTTTCTTATGTTTTTGTTCTATGTAGTAAATGAAATCCTCAAAATTATGAAAAGAAACATAAAACAAAAATGTTGTTGGTTTACATTTCCTACTAGGTAATCAAAGACCGTTTACACACATCATAAGCTTGGGATTTTCTCATGGTTAACTTTCTCCTAATCATGTTCTCTATCACTCTCCCTCAGAACGTGACCCTTTGTTTTTTCCTCCATGTCCATGTTTTCCTACATGGAACCCTAGTGTGGGTTAACTCGGGTGACCTTTGTACTTCCCTTTCTTTCTTTTAAATTAATAGTTTTACTGACCCCTTTTCTGATGTGGGACTTTCAATGAAATTTCAAAACCCAATTTTTAAAAAAATTGCGAGGACGCAATTTCTTAAGGGGGGAAGATTGTAACGACCCGAAATTTTAAATAAATATTGTTTCCTAATTTTATGCGTTATTTTTATTACTCAACAAATGTTTTATTTGATAAACATGATTATAATTAGAATGAGACCATTGGTTTTGACTGTTATATGACCATCGGTCAATATGACCGCTATGAACACAATGTTTTGATTATTGTCTCTATATATAAGTAATCTTGGTTGATTATTATAGAAAGAAGATTTGATGGCCTCACCTAGTAGTCATGGACCGATCGAAGCCCATCTAACAGAGCTTGTGAAGGAGGTAGCACCATTGGCCTTTGCTCTGGACCAAACCCAAGCCGAACTTCATCCTGTGAAGCTAGAACGGAATCGCCTTCGCGAGAAGTTCAAACTGATAGAAATTACTACTCGGGCAATGTTGACCGAGCCGCCCCAAGATTCTATCACCCTAGCACACCTTACTCTTAGGTCCTATGCTGGTATTATAAGGGGCTATGTAACGAGACCGTAACTGCCTTGTGTAATCCTTGTTTTAAATAAAAATTGGGATTTCTACTTATGATGAAGTTTATGAATTTTCAAATGACTGGATAAAAATAATATGCATATTTTTGATGAATTTTCAAAAGAATATTTTGAAAAAAAAATGTTTATGTAAACCTTAAATAACTTAAAATGTGTAATGATTTTCGAAAAATGGTCTTCTAAAATTATGTTCAGTACGAAATTTGGAGTCTAATAAGATCAACTTGATTTTCGATGAATAGTAAATTATGAATAGTGATTTTATGATTAGGATTAGTAATATGACCAAATGGATTAGTAATCTCACTTAAAGAAAGTTTTAAAATAATCTAGGCACCTTGATTAAGTAATGTGATTCAATAAAATAGTTAAATAACGGTTTCATTAATTATTATTCAAGTATTAGTTTTTTTCGGGTGAATAGTGTTTTTTAATTAAAAATTTAATTAAAAATAATTGGAAAATTATTTTTATAAAAATGACTTTATTTTTGAACTCAGAGCATCGATATTATGTTATGGTAATTTTTGGGGTTTTTTCTGAAAAAATGAATTTTCGATGAATAGTGTTTTTATTTAAAAATTAAATTAAAAATATTTAGAAAATTATTTTTATAAAATGGATTTCATTTTTGAAATCAGAGCATTGATATTTGGTTAATATGAAATTTTGGGATTTTTCTGAGAAAGTTGAATTTTCAGTGAATAGTAAAAATACAGTTTTAGGGTTTCAGTATGTTTAATGACATCATAGCTGTGTCATGATGATGTCATGAGTTTTTTTTAAGGGTTGGCCGGCCAAGGGTGATGAATTATTGTTTTGGGGGCCCCATGTGTCCTAACTCCATGATAAATGCCAAGGGAGAGCACATGGGTTTGAGAAAAGCACATGTGAGGTGTCCCTTGGTCATTAATGCCTTGTCCCCTCACTTTCCCTATAAATACCAAGCCCTCCTCTCATCCATTCAACTCCCCACTCATTCCCAACGAATTTCTGGTCTCATTACCTCCCAAGGAGTCCTCCCAAGGTGCCCCCAAGCCCTCAAGGTCCCAACCTTTGAGGTTTAAGAGTTACATTTTAAGGTAAAGGATCCGACCTCTCTCTTTCTTTTCAAGTAATCTCTTTTATGTCATTTCTTTTATACTCCATGTTCTTATGTTGGAGGATGTTATTTTATATTCATCCTACTGCCTATTTCATGTTCATATGATGAGAGACCCCCCTTTCTCTCATCAATTCGTTTTAAGAATGTTTAAGTGGCGCCGTTAGGCTACCGAATTTTTAAGGGATTCTTTCACCTTCCTCGTTTTCAAGTTCTATTTTCATTCAAGTCTTTCATGTTCCTTTTTATTATGTTGGGGTATGATCTCTAAATTTATCATACTGGACTCTTATGTTCATATGATGAGAGACTCCATTTGATCGCTTCAATTTAGTATTTCGAAGTTTTAAGTGGCGCCGTTAGGCTGCCGAATTTTTAAGTGGTTCTTCACCCTTCTCGTTTTGAAGTTCTACTTTCATGTCAATTATTTCAAGTTCCTTTTTGTTATATTGCGGTATGATCTCTATATCTATCATACTGGACTCTTATGTTCATATGATGAGAGACCCCATTTGATCGCTTCAATTCAGTATTTTGATGTTTTAAGTGGCGTCGTTAGGCTGCTGAATTTTTAAGTGGTTCTTCACCCTTCTCGTTTTGAAGTTCTACTTTCATGTCAATTATTTCAAGTTCCTTTTTGTTATATTGGGGTATGATCTCTATATATATCATACTGGACTCTTATGTTCATATGATGAGAGACACCATTTGATCGCTTCAATTCAGTATTTTGAAGTTTTAAGTGGCGCCGTTAGGCTGCCGAATTTTTAAGTGGTTCTTCACCCTTCTCGTTTTGAAGTTCTACTTTCATGTCAATTATTTCAAGTTCCTTTTTGTTATGTTGGGGAATTATCTATATATCCATCATACTGATCTCTTATTATCATATGATTAGGGACCCTATTTGATCTTGTCAAATCATTTTCTTTTGATGTTAAGTGACGCCGTAAGGCTGCCGAATTTTCATAAGAGAAATCTAAACTTTTTTTTCTTCCATGATTTTCATTTCAAATGGTATGTCCCTAAAATTTCATTACCATGTCCATATGTCCTTCTTATTCCTTCACCCTACTGTTTTATGGATCATTTATGAGTGGGTGACCCATGTCCCCTCTCATTTCAATGTTTTCTAAAACCCCGAAACTTAGCCGTTATGCTGCAGAATTTTCCCCTCAAAATGCCTCTCTCTTTTCTCAAAAATTATTTTATGTTATAAAGTGAATACTCAAAGCTCTTATTTATAAAAGGTTATTCACATATATATCAAAATGTTCCATTTTAAATTCTGGGATTTACATACATGAGACCCGCTTTCCCTTTCCGTGGGTTTAAAGTGACGTAAAGATCATGTCTTTAAAGCAGTTTTTAAAACGTTATGATTATGAAATGAAACCCATTTATTTTATGCTATGTGGGTTATTTATGAAATGTTTTATGATGATATATGTGGATCACATGATAATAAAGGCAAATTTAAGGGTGCGCCCTGATAGCGCTCCAATGCATTGGGTAATGATGTAACCACTAGAGATTACAATTTTAACGATGCCTTGGTGAATAACCTTGGTAATTTTTAACGACACCTTGGGGATGGACCTTGGTGAAACGAAACGATTGTCAATATTAAATGTTGCAGCCACATCTTCAAGTTATGAAAAATGTTATTTTTATTATGATATGCCTCATGATTTCATTTTCATGCATTAAAGTCCTTTTCATGACTTTATTGATGTATATCAAGTTCATATGTAAAATGTTTCACTTGTTTCCCTTGCTGGGCCTTCTGCTCACCCTTCCTTTTGATGTATGTCCCCAGGTTATGAGATGCAGTAATGAGCCTAGGCTGAACATGAGGAGAATCCTTTCATGTGTTTAAGAAGAATGTTTTTTTTGTTTCATGTTTTATGTTCCTTGTTTCCAAGACACTAAACCTTAAAGATCCTCAGTTCCGTGTAATGGAATGAAAAGTTATGTTATAAAAAGACGGGATGCTATAATTCATAGATTCCATTTTTATCTGTTTTTATGTGCGGTGGTGATGGATGGCTTGACGGTGGTGTTTTCCAAGTAAATCATAACCTAGATACTAGTGACTGATGATGGAAATGGTTGTATAACAAGTGATATGTGATACCCTAGTACAAATCATGATGGAAGCAACAGTGGTATGAGTGTGGAGAAGATAAGTTGATTCTAAAAAATCCCATATGAGACTGTCTGTAATCCATAATTACACTCCATGTGGGACCCCTGTGCAATGATAGGGTTTATGTAGAGAGTAAAATATCACACTCCATGTGACCCTATCAAATGTTGTGTGAATTATGCTAAAAAACACAGCACATAACTCAGAGGATACATGGGAATGGGAAGGTTATAATACATGGCCACATGTATATGGACACAATCAAGTGTACATCGATAGAATTAAAAAACATATGTAGAGTTCATGGACATTGTCTGATGTACACGATAATGGCCCAAAGGCATGGGAAGAGTGTTGAGTGATCTCTATATTTATTGTACTATTCCTACACAGAATGTATTTAAATATTTTTAAATGTATTCTAAGGTAAAAAACATGAGAAGTCCATGGGTTGGTTGGATACACCTTTTACCAATAGTGCACGTCATATACCCACTTTGTGTGTATTTTTAGGCCTTTTTTTATCAGTGTGGACCAATTTCAGTTGACTAAATTTCCTTACCCCATCCCCATGATGGTATAGTGTGCCATTACATCCACACATCATGATTGTAATAACCTCTGCAGGATGAGTAAAAGATGGAGTTTGTGTTGTCCTTCTTTGATACTAGAGTGTGATCCTCTATCATATTATACCATTGGCTAGGATTTTTTAATCAGTGTGAGATCCTTGATTAGGGTTTTAATCCTCAATATAGTATTCCATATCATTAAGGAATTTTGTATCATTGTCATATGATACGCGATATAGTTGTTTGATCAAGATTGGGTTTGTGGTGTCCCCATCTGTCCTAAGTAAGACCCCCTATCTGAGTATTAGGTCCTTATAAGACCAGTGATCTTTATTTGGTGGGTACCAATGATCTTGAACTTTTGGATGAGCGTATCTAGTAATAGAAATGTTCATGGAGTGGATTCTCCTATAAAAAACACTGACTTGAGAAGAATCTTGTGGCAGGAAGTTATTTGTGTCTTCTAGGAAGTTTGTTGTCCTTCCTGAGTATAGCTAGGTCCTTTTTTATGAATTTATTTATGTATCATTTCTTTGGGTTGACTATTATTGATGCTTCATATTTAGTGTTTTTATAATGTTCGATTGGGAATTTTTTTATACTCACTCATGCATGGGATATTCCCACATGTGAAATGTCTAATGAAGATGGTGGGCCACTTGATAATATCATGGGAGGATAGGTAGCATATGAAACATATCATTAGCATGATAGAAAGAGGGTTTTTCTATGTGGTTTCATTTGGTTGTAGTCTTTTCCCTTGGATAATTATGGACAATTTTATGTTTTTAGTTGGTCTAGTATTTTCCCCTATTTATTGCTTTTATTACATTAATGTTATACTCTTGTTGTGGGATAATAGATGTATCAGGGAATTTGGTACAAATTGTTTAATATTTTGGCATTTTTTAGTCTTAGTGGTATGTGTATATATATGTACAATAGAATTATTCCAACCATTTGTGTGATATGACTACTTGTAATTTCTTAGTTTCCCTTATACATTTAGAGGTGGGCTTGGGGTAGTCGCAGATTGAGCATCGTTAGGTCGGATCTTGACAGAGTGGTATTTGATTAGGTTCTACCTTATGAGCAGAGTCTATGAGACTAGATTGGGGTAATATTATGAACAGTTCTGAGATTGTATTTTAGGCCATGGACTCTAATTCTGATTCAATGACTAACATATTCATACACCTAGAATTAAATAACATTCCTATTCACACATTACAAGTAGACATTGGTTGTAGGGAAAAAATTACTTCATTGATAATATAAGAATTGGTTGTGGTTTACATGTCCTTATTTTATTATCTCCATGGATATACTCTTCAAATGTGGTACATCTTGTTTATTTAAGGATGCCTCTACAATGATAGCTAGCCAGGATTCCAATGAATGATCATGTGGATGATCTACAGATTTTTGAGTCTTTAGTATAGGGGAATATACTAGAGATCGAACCTTCAAGTTGTTTACCAGATATACCAACACTCATTGAGAAGCATCTAGCACTAGTAGTTCTATCAAAGTATTCATGCATACTTGGTGTGTTGAATGAGTTTCAGAGGCAGCTCCCCCATGGTTTTCAGTGTGATCCAGAACTCCATGTGGTTGAGGACTAGCAAGTGGTAGTCACTTGATTTTTTTACCTTGTGGGGAAAAGATCACACTAGATGGAATTCATTATGAAAAATATTATTTAGTGCTCTGTTGGAAGAATATAGAGTTTGGTGACTCTATCACATGAAGAGACAATTCACTCAAGGTTAAAAATTGATTGTCTATTCATGGAGAAGTTTTATTCACCCATGTTGAAATATGTGTGCATAAAAGAACATCTACATCTAAATCAGGGAATCCTAACTGTGGTGAAGTATTTGGTGAGGTTTAATGATCTCTAGCTTTATGGAAGGAAATGGTGTATAATATTTTCTTCAGAACATGGACCTTTGAGAAGGGATTACATTGATATATTTGGCCTTTAGTGATATCTATTTTTAGCCCCTCATATGCTTGAGTACTAGAATGATCCATGGTAGTGGAGAGCTTCCTGGTAGAGAAAGTTCCAACAATGGGTGTTGGTTGGGGTACCTAGAAGTTGAGACCTCATCGGTAGGTATATGATGGTAGTCACATGGATACAACTATGTTATTCTCTTTTGGAGATGATCCTGGGACATAGAATGATTGATGAATAGATCTCAGGATGGATTGAATTAGATGTGGGATAGGTAGTGTTTCTCCTGCGATGGCCTGGGACATCTATCATGTGACTTTCCATCCCGTCATACAGTTGATTGAGAGATAGTCGAGGGACTAAAGAGGCATAGACATACGAAATACCGGGGAGGTTAGTAAAGTGGTAAACATGGTATATGCGATGGTAGGAAAAAAGCAGTTGGTCAGAGTTTTTTCCTACTACCGCCACCACCCTAAGTGGTCCACACTAGGCTCAATGAGCTGGAGATCATAGATAACATCATATAAAAGATATAGTGGTATATGAGATCAAGGATATGTGGAAGATACGAGGTACAATCTGTGTATTTTATAAATTTTATTTAATATTTATAGACACATGGGTGAGTCATTCCATTCATCCCAATTCTAAATATTGATACATGAGATTCCAGTTAATCTTTAAACTTGACCCTTTCACATAGAGACTCTAACAGTGGATGAATCGGTGATTACACACTCATTTTGATAGTTCAATATGAATCTTGGATGTAAAATTTCTAAATGGTATCCCTTTGTAGTAGTGTTGATTCCTTCGGATTTCAACTTAGGTACGGACTTTTTATGCATACTTTGTTCCTAGATTGACGATTTTAGCTGGAGTATCTGGTTTGTCCATAATTATGGGATGAGGTTTTACATTTTTTGTGAAAGGAAAATCTTGGTGTCGTAGGATGATATTAGGCATATGATAGAGAAGCTGGTTACTCATCAATTTAGTATCATGACCCTTATAGGAGTAGACGATAAGGGATGCATATTCTCTATGGTGGTGGTGGAGTATGAGGACATATTTTATAAGGATGATCCAGGCTTACCTCCCCACCGTAATCTATACTTACACATTTAAAGACACCCTAAGATTGGTTCTATATTTCCATAATCATATCTGATGGCTCATGTAGAGGTTCGTGAGCCAAGGGTGTGGTTAGAAGACTTTCAGAAGAATAGATTTGTGAGATCTGGTGTTTCCCCTTAGGAATTCCCAATGTTGTTCACCAAGAAGAAATATGAGTGCATAATGTTATGTGTGGTTTTTCAACAATTGAACTATGTGACTGTGAATAATAACTATCCACTAACAAGGGCTGATAAGACCTTTGATCTGTTCAGGGGGCGTGATAGTTCTTGAAGATGGACCTCGGACCAAGATATTGCCACCTATGAGTATGGGATAATGATATCCCAAATAAAAAATTCAAATTTATCTATGGTAACTATGATTACTTCAAGATTCACTTCAAGATATAAAATAACAATGCAGTGTTTATGGGAATAATGAACCAAATAATTCATCGTTTCATATATTGGTTCATGGTGGTCTTAATCAATGATATAATCATGTACTTGGCATCCAAGGAGGAGAACAAGAGACACTTTAGGATGGTCCTAGACATACTCAAAGAGAACCAACATTATAGGAATTTCTCAAAGTGTCAGTGTTTTGTTCAAGAGGATAACTCCATGGGACATGTTATCTAGTCAGGAGGAGTGGTGGTTTACCCAATGAATATTGATGTAGTTATATCCTAGGAGACACCCAAGTGTGTAACCTAGGTGTAGATATTCATTGGGTGGTTAGGGTACTATTAGATGTTTGAACCTAATTTATCTAGATAGGAATCACCCTTGACAGATTTGACATGAATGGGGTATCCATTAAAGTGGACAGAAGGTTGTTACTAGTGATTTCATGAGTTGGGGCAGAGTTTGGAGAGAACATCCCTCGTGATATTGACATAGGAGGGTGTTTAGTATGTAGGGTTCTCTGATACATCAGGGTCTAAGCTTGATTGTGTTTTGATACAAAGGTAGGTGATGATTACATATGGTTCACATCAGTAGAGACACATGATTAAAACTATATGGCCCATTATCTTGAGTTACAATTGGAATTATTCTAACTAAATATGTGGATAAACTACCTAATCAGAGATCTGTTTATCATATACTCTAATCATATGAGTCTCATTTATATATTATCTCATAAAAATATAAACTTTAGATAGTGGTGATGTCTAGAGTTCATCAATGTATATGAATTCAAGATATTATATAATTATTAGAAGGAGTACATGGTGGTATATTCTCTCAGTACAAGATCTTGTTCTCGGATGATAGATGGGGAATTATTGTAATTATCCTCATTGTAGTTATCCTCATTTGACAAGTATGGTGCTTCATATCTTTAATTGTGGTTGTTACCCCACCATTTTATATCATGTTACAGATTCTTAACCTGAAGATACTGATTGTGAGACCTTACATATTCAAATATACAATGTACATTCTCTCACTGGATATTGAGAATGTTGGGATTGTATTATCCTTTTAAGAGCATGGGCTATGGTTCCATTGACGTTGTCAGAGGAGGTGGTGTGGAAGTATCATACATCCCATTTGATGGTACGTATAGGTGTAGAAAAGATTTACTAAGACCATTGACAATAGTTTTATGGCCAAACTTGAAGTATTATATTTTAGATTTCATCTATCATTGACTCCCTTTTCATCTTGTTAAATAAGAGGATCAATTTATAGCAAGTTTGTCTTATCCCCTAGAGGTTCCAGAGTAGAAGTGGGTTGGGATACCCATGGAATTTATGATGGGGTTACGATGTTCTTAAAGGGGACCTAATGCCATCATGGTGATCTTAGATTGACTCAACAAGTTATCCCACTTTCTATACAGTCATGATAATAGTTCAGTAGAAAACATTGGATTTTTGTAAATGTGGGATGTCATTCAGATCCATAGAGTTACAATGATGATATTTTTAGACGGGGATGCTTGGTTAATTTTGTGATTATGGAGAGGATTTCATGAGGCCTTAATGAATTAGTTTCATTTGATAATCGTGTTTCACCCCAAGACCGATGTTCATACTGAGAAGAATATTCATATATTCAAGATAATTATGTGGGTTTTCATGTTTTATTTTGGCCATAGTTAGAGTATTTCCTACCCATAGTGGATTTTTTATTCAACAACATCTACCATTCCACCATTGGTATGACACCATTTTGGGCATCTTATGGGAGGCCATGGAAGTCACTACTTTATTAGACCAATCTAAGTTATTCAACACTAATGGGAACGGATTTTGTGTGAGATACAAAATAGTAGGTTCAGATAATCCATAAGTGGATGAGGATTGCATAGATAATTCATAATTTCAACAAGAATTGATGATACAGACCTCTAGAGTTTTAGGAGAAATTCCATTTGTTTTAGATGGTCTCGAAGGGATGTGAATTATGGAGGTTTTTACTGGGTGGAAAGTTGTCTCTAAGGTTCATCGGCTTATTCTAGCTACTACATAGAGGGGGTGATATGGTGTTCCACTTATCTCTACCATTATAGTGGGGCCGAGTACATGACATCTTTTAAAAGTCATAATTGAGGAGGTATATGCATGTCCCATCACATGTTATGGACTATTGATAGATTATTACCCTTAGATTTTGATTAGGTTTTTCTCTTTTTATGATTAAAACACATATGGATGGGAGAATTTAATGGATCTAATTTTTCATGTATTACTTTTTTATATTAGATGGATTATTTATAGAGCCAGAAACATAGATGGAATGAGACTATGAGTCCTAGTGTTCCAAGAATTAATTTTTCAAGTATATTAAATATAATAATAACACACACATGCGGTTTTTATTAAAAATTAGAATAACTACTAAATGGGGGCCCATATCATTATTATGATAGAACCATTGAGTTCAAAAGGAATGTTTACCCTGGGTGTGAAATAACCATTATCAACTTCAAGCATTTGGGAAAAATTTTTCACATACCATGAATTAATAAAATAAATAAGTAAATTTCTTTAATTTATTTGAACAAATGAAATGACCAATAAACACTATTTAAAATATGTAATATCCAAATTTTAGGCTTATCCGCATTACCCAAAAAAATTGAGAGGAGATATTGGGGAGAGCATTTGAGGATATATTGGTGAAAGATAATGGATGCAGATTGAATCAAGGTTCGTTGCACCATTGAAGATCTTAGATCTCACCTATAAATAAAATGAAATTTTTTTCTTCATCAGTGATTAATCCATACTCTAATTAGGATGTTTGATTTTGTATTTCAATCAATTTATTTTTACCCAATTGAACGAGTATTCATTCCCCAAAAAAGAATTTGTTCACACATCGATGGTATATTTAATTAATATAATTTTTTGTACGTTTATTTTTTATCCCTCTTTGTTCATCTAAATATTTGACAATAGAATTAGTTAGAATGAAAAATGGTCAAGGTTCTTTCCACACATCTTGTGGATTATGTATTTCTTATAAATTTCTTCTTACGATCACCATAGAAAATATATTTGGCCCATGGTCTGATGAATACCTGATATATGATCATTATGTTCCCTTTATTTTGTGCAAGGTATCAATACCGCAAGTGAATTTCAAGATCGAGGGTATCATCAAGGTTTGGTGAAAGTGAAGTATGATCTTAGGAAAATTATAGTGGATTGAAATATTTTTTTCTTCTCAATTTTGATGTGTAGGGATAAAAATTTCTTAAAAGTATAGTTTTTATTAGATCCCAACCTTGATCCTAGTGATTGATGATGCAAAGGGTCTAGAGACCCCCAATCTATGATTTACGATAATAGAATCTTGATGATGGAAGAAGTGGAAGGGATTTATAGAAGGATAGTGGATTCTGGAAAAATCCCAAATTACATATTGTGTAATCCGGAATTACATGTTGTGTGGGACCCCCTATGCGGTGTATGGTTTCCATAGAGAGTTAAATATCACATGTTGTGGGACCCTGTCACAAGACATATTACCATTTCACACACAATTTGTCTTTTTCATAGTAGATTACCATGTAACTCAAAGGCTACATGGGCATGGGAATTCCAGAGTACATGACCAGGTATCAATAGACATGGCCAGTATACACAGACACAGCCAGAGTTCACAAACATGGTCTGATGTAAATGAGCATGTCTATATGGAATGATTATATTGTAAAGTTATCTATACACACCATTTATAATTCCTACATGCTATTTTAATTTATATTTTCATGTTGTGTGAGGTATCACAGCATGGGGAGACCAAGAGATGGTTGGGCACACAGTATTCCCCAACTACACGTTGTGTACCCCTTATTGGGTGTTTGTATCTCCTTTTTTATCTATTTGGATAAAAATTGGTTATGTTTTTTCACTTTTTCTATATAATATAGCATAAAATTCCACATTAAATCCAAATATTTGGATTGTGATATCATCAGAAGGATTAGTCTCATATAGAGTTCATGGTGTCCCTCTGTGAGACCGGATTGTGATCCTCTATCATATTATAACCTAGGTGGCTGTTTTAGAGAAGGTGTGACCTCCTTTAGTAAGTAATTTATCAACCATATAGTAGGATATATCTATATAGTTATATGTATCATTGTAATATGATCTCCTATGTGGCGGGTTATTCCCAATTGGTCTCTTGGTGTCCCCCAGTGGTCCTACGTGTGAACAGATATCAGAGTATCAGGGTATTTTGAGGCCAGTGATCTCCCTTGGGAAGGGACCAAATATGTTTTCCAATTTGATGAGTTTCACTGGTGATTACAAGGATTTTGGTGTGTATTCTCCTAGAATGATAATTTCTTTAAGATGAATTTGGTGTTTGATAGTTGGTTGTGACCATCTGGAAGGAAGGTTTTGTTAAAGAGTACATCTGGGTTCTTTTTGTTATTAATTTATTAATATATCATTTTTATGGGCTGAATATTATTAATTCTTCATGCTTTTTTGGGTTGTCCTACTAGGTATTATTATACTCACCCTTATGTGGTCTCTTCCATATGTGTTGGGTCTTAGGCAGACGATGGCCCATTAAATGGTTTCTTGGGAGTATATGGAGAGAGTAGTGAATAGATTGACCATGCCTGACCTTGGTATTTTATGGGTGGTTTCATTTGATCATAATCTTCTCCTTTCATGTTGGTTATAATCTCAATAGTTTTTTGTTGTCCTTGTATTTATCCCTCTTAAATTTATCTCCTTCAATAGTTTACTTTTGTACTCTAATTATGGGATCTTAGATGTATTCATTCATTGGAATCAGTTATTTTACATTTCATCATTTTATGGGCTTGGATAAGTATTTGTATTTATATTTAATTTAAAATAATTTTTTCCATATGTGCATTATTTATACATGGCACTGGTCGCTAGCCCCTTGCCTATTAGAGTTGGGCTTCGGTTGGTCGCAGTTCAAGCCACATTGGGTTGGGTTATGAAAATTAATATATGTAAAATGTTTAAACATGTCCCCAAACGAACAACACTATAATAACATTAGAGCACAAACACTAATAAAAATGTTGTTATTAAATATAATATTCTAAAATATTGATCCTTTTGTAATATCTTTTTATTATAATTAGTGAAGTTTAATATACATCAATGACACAATGGTGCATGTTTTAAATTTCAAAGTGATATTTTAGTTCAACACATGATTCACATACTAAAAACTAAATATAAAAAATATGATTTTCATGAAACTATTGAAACTGGATGGTATATTAATTTAGGGAATCTTTAAATCAATCATTCAAAATTATTATTTGTAGTGTGGTTCGGATTTATGAAAAATAATTTTTTCTTTTACGCATTTAGGATGTTTAAAATTGTTGTAATGT
Organism: Viscum album; assembly: GCA_963277665.1. Lineage (NCBI taxonomy): Eukaryota > Viridiplantae > Streptophyta > Magnoliopsida > Santalales > Viscaceae > Viscum > Viscum album. The sequence continues at coordinate 473,078,521 of OY728147.1, read as the reverse complement.
TGTTAAAAATAAGAAAACTAACAAATTTTAGTTAAACTCTACCAAAGTAATATATGATTCAGTTATGACATGCATTATTGAAACATACTTTGTTTTCATATAAGTTACCTTCTATATAATCATAAGTGTGATTTTTAATTATAATATGATATTTAAGTTCAAAAAGTATGTCATGTGCTACAAACATAGATAAATTTCTTGCATTATCATGACAATTTATTAAAATGATCAATGATTCATTTGTAACATGTTGGAAATAACCACACATAATTTTGATGAGAAGAGTGTTCATAATGACTAGAAGTGTATGTTTACAATTTTTAATGTGTAATTTTAGTTCAAAAAAATTCTTATTCTCAAAATTAATAAAATAATATCATATTATAATTAAATACCAAGATAATGATCAATAATTAATTTTTAATTTGAATAACCAAAACTCATCTCTTTTTGATGTATAGTATTTTTATATGACATAAAGTGTATTATCTCATTTAATGTATTAAAATGTTCATAATGTGTAAGACATTTAAAAACAAATAAAAATATATTTGAATACGATAAAACTCTATGATAATGATCATAGATTCATTATTAACATTTATAAAAGAACATCATTTAATTCTGCTATTTTTTATGGAAGGGATGACTAAATATATGTGTATGAAATTTAAAGTGGTATTCTAGATCAAAATACATGTCACTTGGAAAAAACAAATAAAACATATTTGTATTTAGATGAAATATTATAACAATTTTAAATAGTTCATTTATTAATAGTGGAAATAAACCAAATGTTATTCTAACACATGGTGTGGTCAAAAAGACTAAATGTGCATGTTTCTAATTTAAAAGATATATTTTATTTTAAAACATATCTCACATAATCAAAAATAATAATGCATTCATATATTATTATGAAACTATTGGATAATGATCACGGATTTATTTTTGACCTAGTGGAATAAATAGTACATAATTCCAACATTTGGAATGGTCAAATTGGTCTAAATTATAGTATCTCAATTAAAGAATTAAAGAAGATAAAAAACATGTCACATATACGAATTGAAGAAAAAAACATGATTTATCTTGACTCTTTGAAAATTATCATTGATTCACATTTAACATTTATGAATTAAATGAACGTTCTTACAAGGTGCAATGTGGTTGAAATAACATAGTGTGTATTTTTATAATTCTAATTAGTTTTAAATTTGAAAAGTGTTATAAATAAAACACTTATTTTTTTTACTATTAAATATTTATTATAAATTTGACTTATATTTTTATTCCTTTTTTATTATCCTAAACATCCTGATAATGTTGAGGTTGTATATGTTTTGAATATGTTTATGTGATAGAAATTGAATGTGTTCTGAAGTTGGGTAGTGTGAACTATTTCAAATGAATGGGTATCCTTGACGTTGTCCATGGTTGATGAGAATTTATATAAATGGGAGATTTATGAATGGTGTTTTAGTTTTTATATGATTCTTTTGGATCATTCATAAGTTAGTAATGGAGTTATAAGTTAATTCGTTGCTGCATTATTTTAATCAACCTCTAAATATAATTATTACTGAGCTAATATTATGTTTGGATAAGGTGAAGTTATAATGAAAATGAATTGATCTTAAATCATTGATTTCTATAATTTCATAAATTTTATTTATAAATTTTGTTTTTATGTTTTCAAATACATGATATAGCCAGATATGGATTATGTATAAATTTAGATCTTAAGGAAAAATATATCATCAACGTATGTAAAAAATGTGATGGCCTTGGTTAATAAAAAGATATTGGTTTTACCATTGTGAGGTAGAATCCATGATCTACTACATTTATCATAAGTGGATATGGTGGAGAATAGGGATAGATTAGTTTAACTCTTTCATGAGAAGTATAAACCTACCATAGGTAGGCACTAGGGTGCAATGGATTAGTAGTGGAACTGGTGGTGTGTGGTTCCATAGGATTTTCGCGACGGTCTATCCAATGACATGGGTAAAGAAGAAACTACTATATGAAAATAAAATAATTGTTGGAAAATAAATATGTAGAACTATTAATGTTAAAGAGGAAACAAATTAATTTCAATAGGAAAAAACATAGTTTTTTCATCTTTATCCTCACATCAGATTTGGTTGTGGATGATGGTTCATTTCATTTCACAAGTTTTATTTTATGCCTCCAACAGCTAAGTGATCTACCATGTGAGATCATGGGATTCTCTTTGTTACATTCAATAGTGTAAATCATAAACACAATATGTAAATTAACAATAATTATCTCTCTAGATAATACATTATCTATGAGGTTACAGTAATTGTAGGCCGAATACTTTATGAAAAAGTTTAGGTTATCTATTCTCAGGAAAATATCTTCAAGTTGGAACACTATATTATTTTATCCCATGAATAAACATTTTTTAAAAAATTTCATGTCATCACTATGAAAAGTTAATCTTAATGATAAATGTTATAATATGAAATTGGTGATAATGAGAAAAAATCATTTATTATTATATGGATATTGAATTTTTTTTGTGTTTGTATAATGAAACTACGATTATAATTATTGGAAATTCATCATGATTTGAGATGATTCATCCATAATATGATAGGATAAGTGAAAATAAAATTAGAATATGTTTAGTATTATAGAATATTAGGGTTATCAAAAGATGGAGATAGTTTGTGGTGAATAGAACCTGATGATATATGAAATGCAAGATATAGATTCTCGTAGTGTGTGCACAGTGAGGTCAAAGGTAGAATAGTGCACATTGTATTTGGAATGATAGAATCATGTTTCCTTTTCAAAATAGCATAATTATGATTAAAAAATATTTATAGATTCATTTTTTATTGGAATTCATCATGATTCCCATGGTTATATAAGGTTGAATGACTGGTCATTTCTTCTTTCTAAAGTTGAAAAGATCGAGAACTACAGTTTTCTCATATTTTTATACATGACTAAATCATTACTAGATTATTGTAATTAATAAGACAATAAGATAATGATTCATTGATGTGTTTTATCTTTATTAACTTAAGGACTACCATTGAGGAATATCTATGTAATATATAGTCCTGGAACAATAATTTTTTATGGAGGATCCAAAAATATTATATTGTGAATCCCATTAGATAGACTTCATTTTAATGAGAAAAATACTAGAAACTAAATTTGTTTTCAAAGTCTATATAATGAGAAAATTTTTCATGAATTTATTTCCATAATATATGAGTATCATAATGTAAATTTAAAAGAGCTTCCAAAATTATTTGTATCAAGTTGGAGAATGGATTAATTACAAAATTTCTATATGGTAAAAAAATTAAATTTTAGGAAATCAATTGTTTTAGTAAATAACAATTAAAAACTAATGGGTTATGAAAATAGATTTTTAAATAGTGAGAATGAAAAATGAAGTATATGAGATTAATTTTACTCAAAATATTAAAAAGTTTGATAAAGTTGCGAGCTATGAAATATTGTTATCCATAAGATATGGAGTTATCAAATCTATCCTAATATAGTATTAGTTATGGATGTTAGGATATCTGAATGAATTTGAGAATAGTTAGAAATTAAATTTTATGATTATTTAGTTAGAAAAATTAGAAGTTATATTTTCCAATTATTGAATAATATAGGGTTGACTGGAATGTAATAGAAATTTTATATTAAATTATAAGTCAAAGATTCATTACTGAAGAACAGGGTTTAACAGTTGATGCAGTTTCATACTAGATCTGGTAGAATATCTTCTTCTAGAGTTCTTTGAGATGAACCATTGAATACGAGAGGCTACCAGTATAATGAAATATTATTCTATTTAAGAGACTCAATACCGTATAGATGTTATATAAAAACATTTTTACAATGTAATATAGAAAAAAATCAATCTGATATTTTTCCCCCCTTACGGTAATTGATATATGATTTTGATGGAGAAATTATTTCTAATATTTGACTAGAACAACGAATGAATTAATCACGGACCTTGGGGTGATACTTTTAATATTTTATTATGATTCATTTCATTTAATTTCTCTCTTTTATGTAGATTTAATTTGTTTTCAATTTACTAGAACCATTTACCCTAATTGTTAGTATAGATTTGATATAAATGGGGGTAAAATTCAAAGTTTCAATAAATCAATTAAACTAGACTACATTGAATCTCCCCCGCCCCTGCCCCAATAGTGGGAATGAATCCATTCATGTGTATTAAAGTGTTATCAGTTAAAAAGGATTACATTTATGTTTACATCACTATTCCAGTTTATTCTATCAGACACATATAAAGTAAATATTTAAAGAAGATTGAATGTTGCATTAGAGGTAAAATATCGTACCCATCTGTAACACCCCACGATTTTAAAAGAAGGAAATTAAATTTAATGGAAAATATTATGTGAAACACCAAGCCTATAAAACCACTTAACATGCCAAAACTTTGTGGCATATTTTATAAGTAAATAAATTCATTCTCTTCAATAGCTTGTAGAACACACGACCCCATATATTAATGAACTCTAATATAGTATACCATTATAACATAGCTATTAAATTGGTGGGTATAAATAAAAATAAAGAAATTATGAAAAATATATGCTTTAAACATGTTTAAAAAAAATTATTGGTTATCTATTAAATGGAAGTAAATAATCATCATTTCAAATGAAATTAAGTGATTTCTAAAAGGTCGAATTTTTCAAGAAATTGTTTTATCTCACTTTGTGAACATGTTTTAAAATTAATTTTTCCAATTTTAGAAAATTATTGTTTCAAAATTAACTTCATATTTTCAATAACCATATAAAAATCATATTGGGGTTAATTGTTTTTCTAAAAATATTCTTTTTTGGATAAATAGTAAAAATATTTATTTTTATTTAAAAAAAAGTATTTTCATTTAAATCATTTACAAACCTCATTTTAATTTAATTTTTTTTTCAAGGAAACATTAATTATAATATAAATTTATTAATAGTAATTATGTCATTAGAAACAATTTTATGTTGAATTTTCATCTATAAACATTTAAATGTTTTGAAAGTTTTTCATTTGGAAACCCATTTTTTTGATATGTTTACGTGATTAATTTTACTTTTAACTATTCCATTTCTCTGAATTTAATTTTGATAAATGTATTCCCAATTTAGAATTATCATAATATATATTATCAAGTACGTTCAACATAATTTTTGACCAATATGTATAGTGAAAATATAAAAATTAATTTTATTGGTTAAGGTAAAAATAGGTTAATTGTGGGCTAAAATAAGAAAACAAGGGTCAAAATGAACTCCAAAATGTCAAAAAAAATTCTAGATGTATATGTTCATTAGTAATACAAATTGAATATAAAGTTATTTGAAATTATTTTTCTTCAAACTGACTTTGTCAATTTTTTAGGAAATATTCAAGTAACTTCCAAGAGGGTTCCCTTTACCAACTTATAAAATGGAAATCCCTCTAATTTTTCATGCATATAAATCCTATTTACTATAAAAACTATAAAACATACCTCCCAAACATCATTAGACACTTTCTGGATATTATGGTTCATCCAGAAGACAATCCCTAGGGTAATTAAGAGGAGATTCATAGGTTTATTTTCTAAGAGAAAGTATTTGTCTTATCGAAGAACTTGTTTTTTTATTTATTCTTTTTCCACCATCAATTATGTATTAAAACATAAATTATAAAAAACCCATTAAGTGACATAAAATTAAATGTTATTATATTTATAGAATAAAATTTAACCATTTCCTCCACCATCAAATGAGAAATGAAGTTATCAATCATGTATATAGTGGACTACTGCCTCACGAACCTATATAATTAATTTTCCATCATAGAATATCAAGGATGCATAAAAAATAGAATTTAAATATATATATATATATATGATATTTATGAAATTATTATAATACTTAAATTTTCATATCACATACACCTTATTACTTTCCTTTTTGTGTGAGATATGATAATATCACTTGTGTGTATGGCAGACTACTGCCTCAAGAAACGATGTGATTATTTTTTCAATCTCACATTACAAAGAAGGAAATAAAATATAAATTTAATGAATATATGTGATATATATGACAAGATATAAATTATTTAGAATTAATTTATCATTTAATTATTTTCCCTTACACCAGTTAGGGAAATTATAATGTCGGTCATTCATACATACAACCTACAATATCCCCAAAGTGATGTGATTCATTCCCCATGTTAAAAAACATAAAATCATAATTAAGAATCGTATAATGAAAAAATTGATATTTAAAACATTAATATCATTTTTTGGAGGTGATGTAACTATAACATATGTTCAGGATCAAGAACTTCCTTAAAAAACATGCTTGAGAAAACAAGTTACTTAACACCAGAAACAATTATGATAAAGATATATTATTAATGAAAGTAGTAATGAGATATTATAAAATAAAAATATATGATATTATAAATATAAATATGGTTCTGGTAAAAGTAAATATAATTTTTAAAACCATTATACAAGAGGTCAAATAGAACTCAACTAATAGTATGCACAAGGTAAGGTGTTTCATAACTCAATTTCCATTCATTGAATTATAAATATATATCATTGATTATATTATGAAAAGATTATGTGTGAAATTAATTTTTCTTTATTTATATATTATTTTTCAATTTAATATTTTGTTTCTACATTTAGTAAAAATAATCACCCCATTTATTAGCTCTCATCTCAGTGATACAATCATTGAAAGGGTTTTGTCTCAAACTTCCTTCTTTAAGACACATGTTATTTTTTACACCTAATTTAGGTTAAATATTTTATATATTTCCCTACTACATACCATATCATTAATCCTTCATACATCATAATATTTTATATTAAAGTTCATCTACTTTATTCATGGAATTTTATGATTTAAAAGAAACCAAAGCGGTCAGGGTTTATGTTTTAATCTCATTTTAGTAAGGATTGTTTATGCTAGAATTTAAAATAAAGTAATATATTTAATAATTGTCCAATTAACCCTTTTAATTTTGTTATCCAACAATTATTCATCAATTTTTCAATTAATAGAACCATTTTTCTACCTTTGTTTCAAAAAATGATTGAGAAGTTTTTTAAAGATAATCTGACTCCATTTCTCTTTTTAGTAGAAAATACCATTCTTTCAAGTCAATGATTTATAAAAAAAAGTACCCAAAAATGTTTTTGTATGATTTTTTAAATTCGTTTTTACACATAATTTAATTTTTACAAAACAAATTAAAATTATTCTTTCTATTGTTTTTTTAACAAGTTGTCTTTATATATTTCTTACAAAAATTTTAATAAAATATTTTTATTTAATGTATTCATCACGAACTAAACATTTATGATATCCTAGAAACTCAATGTTTGAATTAATCTTTTCTAATATTCTATTTTTATATTTATAAAAAAAATTAGAATTTTTGAGAATTTTTTAGAACTTAAAAATGTGTTCTATAAATGGAAAGTAAATTTTCATTACAAAATTTTCAATATAATATTTCAAAATCAATTTTCATCTAGGATGAAATCCTTGTTGTTACTCCATGTCAAAAATAAATTTTCCTCAATAATTTTTTTAATATTATTAAATGAATTTTCATCATGGAAAATAAAAAATTTTTATTACTTATAATTTTTTATATATGTCTCTCAAATATATACTTACTTTATTCTACCTTCTATTAAAGGAGTAATAAAGGCCTTGTGATCAGTTCTTCAATGAATTCATTATGAAGTTTCTTTTTATTATGATATGATACATGATTATGCAACCCATTTCAATAAATGGGTAATTCCTATGTTTATTCATTATGATTTGTATCCTTATGTGGCCTGAATATGCATATACAAGAAATGAATGTGAAAAGTGGGTCCAAAATCAATAACCTACCAATGAATTGGGTAATGTTATAGACTATTTATATCTTATGTATGGGATTAGGGAGTGCAACTAATCATTTATGGGACACTTTAAACCATGTGATATTGTCTTGGTATTTAGAATTTTCTTATGTTTACATCATGTTTTATGTTTCTTCCCCAATTCTATGATTTCATGATCTTATGAAATCATGTTCATTATGTTAGGATTCTTGTGTTTAATAATTAGCCTCTTATTTTATGATATCATGTTATAACATTGAAAAACATTTTATGTTTCCTTATAATGTTTATTCGCTTTCTAGGATTTTTATGTCACACATTTATTTTATTCAATTCTCAGATTATCCTTTATAGATTTAGGACCTCAAATTGATTTAGGATGTTGCTAAGGAAAATAAAAAAAATAAAGATGCAATTTTTATGTTCAATTTGATGTAATATGAACCTAGTATTATAATTACACTCTCCTTATAGATCATTGGGTTTTAATTAATTTATTTTGATGTTAAAATTCATGTAATAATATGTGTAAAAAGCTTGAACCACTATAGTTTTTATCACATAAAATATCTGGTTATCCTATGGATACTATAATGAGAAAAAATATAGTTATAACCTCAGGGACAAGTAAAAGGATAACAATATATATAGAAAAATATATTGTAATATTGGTGAAGTATGTTTTGGTTGTATTTTAAGAAATTATATCTCTATTTAGATACTAAAATTGGATGTGGTACTAGAATAGATATACCTAAGTGTAATAACTCTAAATAATGAATTCTTGGATTGACTCAATCATTACCTGGTACATGAAAATGGGTGTTTTTTCTCACCTATTTTGACAGTTCTAGGGGGCATGCATTGGAAATTAAAAAACTCTTTTCAAAACCATGATGAGGGACTTGAATATATTTTAAAAATGGATGACCTCAGATAAACCTAAAGTGTCTATGGTAGATAAGTCTGATGAGGATCATAATATTAAAATAATAGGTATCCCTTTTAGGTTTTTAAGTTATAGAAGTCTAAGAAGATTAAGTGTGTTTTGGGGGACATTTATGGAAATTAAATCCTTGGTTTTAGAATGTGTTTCATTTAAAAAGGGTAACTAAAGGAATAATGACTATATTTTTTCGAAATATGTTTTATGGTATTGTAATCTTTTATGGTTTTTCTTAACTCTGATGATTAAGGTAGTAATATAAAATTAATATTATTTTATTTTTTTGGAATGATAAGTTTAATAAAAGAGATTATTCGTTTAAAAATAATTTTAGTATTAGTGATACATTAAAGATTTCCATCATATTTTTTTGAAAAACTATGGAAAATATATAAATATGTTTATATATAAAAGAGAAAACATACATTTTGGGTGACAACCCATCACATCCGGAAAGGCAGTGGGGCTAGAACCCACAATCAAAAGAATATATGGTTATAGTGATACCGATAACCTAGTTGATGTTCTACTTAGTATGAGATTTTAATTATTAAATGATTTTATAAATAAAAATTATACTCATGGTATGTTTTTTAGGTTATTAATGTTATTTTAACATATATATTTTAGGGTTGAATCATGTATAACCTTTATTTTTATCATGAAGTATTATTTTGGAAGTATTTTATCTTATTTATGGAGATGTAACCTGAAAGGGAATGAGATCATAGTTAAGGTTAAAACCTTCATGGTTGTTGAGAATATTTTGGTTATTTCGGATATATGGTTTTTTATTTATGGAAATTTCTATGTTAAAAAATTGGATTCATTGTTGAATTTTAGAGATTAATTTATTCATATTCATTTAGCATCTTATATTAAATTAGGCAAACAATTTTGTTTTTAATAAATATTAGAAGAATATATTCTTACAATTTTATGGATCTTATTACCTGTTAAAGGATACTTTTGGTAATTCAGGAAAAATTGTAAAAAATATTCATTTTTTAGTAATTGGTGAAGTGGAAAGTGATCAAATCACAACCAAATGAGTAATTGTTGTTTGAAATAAAAATATGTCAAGTATGTACATATTATAATCTTCTATATCTTAATAGTAAAAGAATCCAACAACTCTTAGGAAAGGATCTTGAAACAATGTTTTTAACCATTTATCATCATATCAAAGGAATCAATAGTCTTTCAAATCAACACAATTTTATGATTTATTATCCCTTAAAATTTTCTTGATCATTCACTTTATTTTGACTAATTATTTATTTCATTCTATATAATTATTTATGGTTTTATTCCATTTCCATATATTCACTTCCAACCATTATTCTCTATCTTAGAACCTGAGTTAGGATTTATTTATAATAAACTCCATAAATTCCTAACTCTTTTACCAAGAGGATGTTTCGTTAACCCTTCTCATGATGTAGGATTTCAAGGAGCATATTTTCAAATTTCAAACCCTTGATAACCAATATTAAAATTAAATTGTGAGTATTTGGTTTATTTAAGGATGTAGAATATTAAACCTAGATATTTTAAAAGAATATAATTATGTTTAGTAGTTTATATGAAAAAAACACAAAGCTTATAAGGGAATTTAACACCGCAAGACATTATAGTATATTCTATTTTTAAATAAATTTAATATCATCAATAGCTTCTAGAACATGCAACCTCATATAAAAATCGACAAAACATAGTACAATGTTATAACTAATCCATTAAATTGTATTTTGTTAATAGGCCTAACTAAATCATTAAACAAATATGGATAAATAATATAAAAAATAAATTCAATGGATATCTACTAATTATAAGTAAAAATAATAATCATTTAGAATAAAAATAATTGTTTTCTGAAATGATTTTCATTCAAAAAAATTGTCCCTTCATGATTTGAGAAGATATTTTAAAATTAATTTTTACCAATTTTATAAAATTTATTTTAAAAAATTATATAAATTTTTGAAATCAGAGTATGAAAATTACTTTAGGGTGATTATTTAGTATTTTTCTAAAAGGTTTAATTTTTTGATAAATATTGAATAATACTGACTTTTATTAAAAGATACAATTTGGTTTAAATAATTTACTATATTATTTTTTGTTTAAATGTTTTTATAAAAGTAAAATTAGTTCATTCATGTATTTATTAATCAATATTACATCACTAGAATCAATTTTATATTTAATTTTTATTTAAATAATTATTAAAACATTTCAAATATTTTCTTTTAGAAACTCATTTTTTTACATGTATGTGGTTCTAGTTTTAGAATTAATTATTCGACAAATATTTTTTTAATTTAGGATTATGGATTTCAAATAAAGGTCTTCTAAAAAAAATCTCAAAAAAATCATTTTGATTAATTAATTTCATTTTTACACATATTCTATTTCTTACAAAATCTAAAATGATTCTTCGTATCATTTTCTAAACAAGTCTCTTTTTTACCTTTCTTTAAAAATTGTGAATGGAATACTCAATTAACAAATGCATAGAGAATGTAAAATTTCCACATTCATGAAAACTCCATGTTTTAATGCCTCATTTTTTCAATTTTATATGATATTTTAAAAAAAAATCTTTAATGTTTTAGGATTTTTGAGATCATAAATAAGTTCATTCAAAATAGAAATTAAATTTCCATCATGAAATAGTCAAATTTTTCTTTCAAAAAAATTTCTATCTAAGATGAAATATATTTTTGTTATGCATAGTTAAAAGGTCATTTTACTCATGAGTATATATAATAATTTTAATATATTTTTCATCAATGAAAATGACCATTATAGATTGATTTTATATTTTGTATATATGTATCTCACATATATACAAGGTTAATAATCCCTTACTTTAAAGGGGTAATGCATTCCTCGTGATCATTTAGAAAATTCATTCACAATGAATGTTCCTTAAATTATGATATGACACAATATTATGAGACTAATTTCTTTCCATGATTTCCATGGGTAAGTCTTATATTTATAAATTATGATTGATATCATTATATGGCATGCATATGAATGTACAAGAAATTAATGTGATGGGTGGGCCGGAAATTATATATCCCTCCAATACATTAGGTAATTTTTTAGTCTTGTGATATAGCATGTATCGGATTTGGGGGTGAACCTAATCCATTATGAGACTCTATTCATTATGTGATGTTGTCTTGGTAGTTATCCTTGACATTTATTTATGTTATGTGTTTTGTTGCTTCCAAATATCCAATTATTAAATGATCTAATAATACCTTGTTCATTGTATTTGGATTCCATTTGATTACTCATTAGACTTATCTTTTATGGTATAATTTTCCCTTGGACTCAAATTTTATGTCTCTTTATCATGTTTATTCCCTTTCACATATTTTTAAACCATCACTTTCTTTTATATACTACACATGTTATCCTATTTAGCATTGTGATGTCTAAAGGATTTAAGAGAACACTATAGAATATAAAAAAAATAAGGATTCCATATTTTAATTTCATTTGATGTATTTTGAACCCAATATTAAAAATATAATAAGCCTCATGATATTCGGGATGTAATTAATCGATGTTTCTTGTTAAAAAACATGTAATAATATATGTAAAAGTATTGGGACACCAAGAAAATTTTTTTTGAAGAAACATGAAGGTTTCAACTGAAAACATTAAGAATAGACTAATATTGAGACAAGAATGTTCCAAAAATATTTAATTGAGAATTTTGACATTTTACTAATTTAATATATTAATTGTGGAAATAATTCTATTATATATATTACTATTTATTCTCTTAAATATTTTACTGAAATTTTTTAAAATAACGTAATCATTTAATCAATTATTTAATTTTATTTTTGGTAAAATACCATCTCAGAAGAATATATATGTTGATTTTTTCACATATATACTTGTGTGCATCAAGTAGATACAAGATGAAAAATTAATGCTAGAGTTGAAAGATAATATAATGGAAGTGCAAAGAGATAAAAGGTCACAAATATTCAACAATATATCCCGACATTTAAAATATAAAGAACACTCTATATTAATTTATGATGATTGATTTTATTTGGTTAAAGAGTATTTATATGAGAGTGCTTGTGAGAATGCTGTGTTTGAAAACAGTTATGCTAAATTGATATGTGAATTGGAAATACTACATAAAGCCAATACCAAAGTTAAAAAATAGTCAACTTTAAATTAATAATAAAATGGTAAAGGGTCTTTAAAATACTTTACTTTAAGGTGAAAAAAGAGTATTAAGATCAAATTAGAAAGGTAAAGAATTAATAGGAAAATATACTGAGCTCAATTGACGGTAATAAGATTATCCATGGATAAAAGTTTCTAGACATGAATATTAAACTAAGTAATCAAGGGGAGAATAAAACATAAACATCCCAAGATACTGAGAAAACAAATAATACCTTGAATACCCCTAAAATGAGTATTCCAAATAAAAATAATCTCATTAGTGAAAATGATAAATTAACCAATGATCAATCCACTACATGCATATGCAGAAATTTAAACCATTATCAAGATATTTAAATTTATTCTAATGAGGTTTAATCTTATATTACATGTTACAAATAAATGTGTGGTTAAATTTTCATTGAAAAATATTATGAAAAACATGACACATTATCCATGGGGTAAGTAAATAATATTATGTACATTCAATCCATAAATCATAAATAAAAATATTTATTGTCAAAAAATAATAAGGTGATGAAGCTAGAAAAAATGTTTCATAAAGGAGGAAATCAATATTTCTTGACCATTTTTGTTTAATGGATCGTTTAGACATATTTTAATTCATTTTTCGTATAATTTATCTATCATTGGAACAAAGTTAATGTCTATACTAAGAATAAAAAATATATGTAGTGAATAATAATATTTATGTGAGGAATAATAGTAAAATTAATAGAATAAATTATTCTTGAGATAAAATATATGAAATACTAGAAAAATTATATGTAAATTGAACCTTATGTGGTCATAGTGTTGATGAGTGTTGCTATAATCCTACTAATAAACAATCATATTTTTAGGAGACTAGAAAACCACAAAATTGATGTAGTATATCACTGACAAGAAGAAATTTCCTTAGAATAAATAATTTTTTTACTGAAACCAAAGTGAGTTTTTTCATTCACAAATATTGAATTTATGGAATAAATATAAGTAAAATGGGATAAAAAATTTCATAGTGTTGAAAAGGAATTGAAACCAAAGTGGTTATGCTCTAACTATTTAATAAAAAACCATACCATGAATTAGTGAAAAAAATCCATTAAAATAGGTTATGAAGGAATAAATTTGAGGAAATGTACATAATCAATTCGAAAGACAAATAAGATGATTTGTTTAGTAAATGAAATCCTAGAAAAAGAAAAAATTAGGAATGGGATCTTCATGGTTATTGAAGTAATGTGTAGGTGGTAAAAATGTTTAAAATTACATCTATAAAATTTTTAACAAGTTCCATAGATAAGTGAAATTATCAAAATAGCAAAGCCCTAATGACTCTAATTGCAATGATGTGTGACACTGTACAGTATTCCTCACACAAAAAGAAGGATTATCTTGTAAATAAAATATGTTAAAATGTATGGATAGAATATTTGGAATGATCAACAAACTTAGAGAAAATAATAAATATTGAATGTGATTTTTATGAAAATATAACACATCATCTTTTGACTAATAAGAAAGATGAAAAGATAATGAAAACATGTTTACTAAAGAAATTATATTTGGAAAATCAATGATGTTGTTATAATAAACAATTCTTGTAATATTTTAGGTATAATGAAAAGAGTATCTATGTAGGGATCCATGTCTCAAACCTATTACTCTAACTAATAGTCTAAATAGAAACTACCTTACATCCATTTAAATATATTCTTTCTTTTATTTTATACAATGAATTAGAGGTGATTTGCATATTTTGGGGTAGTCTTATGTAAATAAATGTTGAGAATTTTCCATAATATTTATAAAGATATACATCATGAAGTGCATTAATCCAATTATTATTTTCATTGATGAATTATATTTAAGGTTATCCCTTAATGGGTCTATGAAGATGAATAAGGTACCAATGTGTTATTATTTGATGATAGAATATGGAATTTTGGACAACACTTGAATAAGAAAAAGTTAAAAGTATGATGATAAATTTACTATTATGTAATTAAGTGTATCTAATTTGATGCTTCAAGGGAGAGTGATCATTAAACATGAAAAGGTGGTGATGTACTTGAATGTGAGTACATTTATTTATTTTTAAAATATTTTAAACAATACCAAAGGGAATATTTAAAAATTATTATCACAAACTAAAGAGTTTATGGATAGAAATGAGGTCTAATTTTGTCTCCCTTGTTTATTTCACTAATAATTGATCTTTCTGATATAGAGTTGATTAATTTATGGTTTATTTGAAAATAAATTATGATGTTATTACTCTTTCAATATATTCTTTTAATTTCACATAATAATTATAGATAAAATAATAAAATAAAAATATATATGATGTGGAAGAAAGAGATTTGTAAATTATTACAATATCTTTACACCTTTACATTTTTTAAGTAAATGAGATAAAGATTAAAATATCTTTAAAATTGAATTAGGTACTAACAAAAATTCTACTTTGGGAGATTTAAGAGCATTAATTGACTACTTAATTTGAAGTTTTTTTTCAATATTTTTAAATAAAGGAAAATCAATGTCCATCAATGTTGGGAAGTGTGAACTATACCCAATAAATAAATATCTTAAAGTTTCATGTATTTTATTAGGATTTACAAAAATGGGGATATTGATAAATATATTAACATAAATTGGAAAGATTCATAATAATCATTCATATATTGGAAATAGAGGCTGAAGTTAAGCTGATGGAGATTTATAGGAAGTATAATATACTTATGATGATTATTTAGATGATCTCAAATATGAAGAATATCACAAGATAAAAAAATAAATTGTTCATGAACTATTGGAAATAATAGTTTTGAAACATATATTTCTTAAACAAATTATGTTTTGAAATACGTGAAATTTCCATATTTGGGTGATGTTTAAATTTAGTGATAAATAGAAAAATATATGTTCAAAGTAATAAAAATATGTCATCCATGGCTAGCCATATGAAGAAGTCTCTACAATTTTGTGGAAGTGACCAAGTTAGATAACTGTGATCCTAGGTAGTTATAAAGGTCAAAAGGGATATAATTATTGGAAACTTGCTTATGAAGAGAGAGACTTTCATGGGATGGAAATTGTAATTGTGGTTTGGGGTGGAACCATAGATTATCAATTATGGTCTATCCTAAAACCTTGGTTATTAATAAGTGACTTCCTTTACAAGATTAAATAAATTTGGGAAAACTAATTTGAAACATTCTTCATGTTAAATAAACACATGCTTATTTAGAAAGAATGATGTTATCTAGAATCAGCACCCTACTTATATTAGATAGGTTTATGGATATTTGTTCATACCACACTCATTGGTATTGTTTCACACCTAAAATATCTGATTGAACTACTAATATATTCCACAAAAAGTACAAAGTAACACATACTAATTAGTAAGATAAACTCATTTTGTGGCTCTATAAAGATAAGTAAATAAGAAGATGAATTATCCATGTGGTTTTAGTGAATGAATAATAAATCCATTATATTAGACTCTATGATATATTATCTAAATAATGTATCCTTGAGATAGAACATTGCAATTTGTTTCCCAAAAATGGATTATATGTTAATGATTTATGTGCCATCACTGATAAAATGTTCTCTTATAGTTGAATGTCATAATAAAAAATTAGTGGGAATAAAAGGAATGTATAGATGATTTTTTGGATATTGAATATAATGATTTTATGTTTTTCATTTCATGTAAGTAACTTCAGTATCATTGTATGTTCATTATGATTAAAACTAATTATACCATAAGATACTATGATATAAAATATAGAATCATGGGAAGTGTGAGACTGCATAAGATTGTGGATATTGAAAGAGTAGGGTGGTACAAGGTGAAGACCACTAGTTGATGTGAATAGTTGAATTTATATATATTTTTTTGAGTTAAAGGAGAAATTATACACTTTTTAACCATAATTTTGAATAACACAATCCAATATTTTTATATTTACACGTTTCTAAATTTTTTATCTCTTAATAATTTATGTTTTTTGAATGAAAATGTTTTGTTATACGAGGGGAAGAATATTGGTTTTATTGAATAATGATCTATATCAAGACTATAGGAAAAAATAATATTGATAAATACTAGGTTTTTCATATGGTGAATCTTATGAAGTATTCTAGAAAAAGTAATTTAAATCCCATTAGATGGGTAATACTGATTCTTCTAGAAAAAATTCATCAGACAGAGAGAGTCAATTCTAGAAAATGAACATACACTAAGCCTACCAGATGAGGAATGATAATGTTATTTAAAAACAATTTTTCATTCATTATAATATAAAGTTTTTTCGATATAAGGGAGTATTACGTGGTGACCATTTGATATAATTTATTTTTTTGATACATAAATTTTTTTCTAATTTCATTTCTACGACTCCTGAGATATAAAGAATATAATTATTGGGGCTCATATATAAATAGATCATATACTTGGTTGTTATTTTTCATTGAAACTATATAAGTTAAATTTACTATGAAGCTTCATAAAATGGTTTTTATATGATATCTTTTTTTTGTATATTTATATAGTTTCTCTTAAGGAATTCTAATTATGAGGTTTGATTTGTTAATACCCTAAGTATCTTTCATTATAAATTTTTGAAAAATCTAGGATAATGATGCATCTAGAGAAAATCAAGACATATGATGGTTGGGTCATTTTGAATAAGGGATCCCTAGGATAGGGAAACAAATCTATGTCTAATTATACTAATCAAGGGGTTCCTATGTATGGAAGACATACCTTATGATATGTTCAGTCTTTGATACCTAAAATTTGGTTTATGTATTTCATCAGAATGTGTGGTTAATGCGTTGAAATTTCTTAGGAATGTTTCTATATTTTTTTCTTATGTTATTTAATAAAACATATATTTCATTATTATAACTTATTTTACATGTTTTACATACTTTCATTGTGGATGTATTTTGATAATTTTGTATGGTTTGTTATAAAATATTTATTACTTTTATTACAAATTTTATTGGAACAAATATTTTTGATATAAAATTTCTCAAATAGTTTAAAAAATCAAAATAAAAATTTTATAAAGTAAAATTCAACCCACCTAATCTAGTATATTTCATACTGTTACAATCATAAAGTTTTGATGCATTGTGTTGGGGAAAATATAGTGGTTGATCAATACATGATGGATTTGGAGTAAGCGAATTCATTTTTCATTTTTAAATGAGAGGGGATAAGATCAGCAAGAATTAATTACAATTTTTTGAGTGGAAGGAATTGTGATTTTTAAAGAGGAATGTGGTTGAGTGAATAGACATATTTTTTATTCATATTTTATTGAAATTAATCACTAAATTAAGTTTTCCTCTAATTATTCTGACCACATTATTATATGATTTTTAGAAGTGTTGTCTTTATATTCATCAAAATATTTTTTTAGAGTATTATTTGAAAGAAATTCAGTACTTTCCCAACCATGTTTTGTGTAGGGTCCAATGATACTATGTTTTATTAATTACATATTTTGAACTTTATATTAATTATGACAATATCGGGAACTTGTATGTTCTGTGAAGTTCATATAATGAATTATGTAGGCATGAAGTTGGTTCCACCAAGAGTATCATTTAGAAACCCTAAAAATTGTTTTCAGAAATAGTTGGGTAAATTAGTAAAATGAAGTAATTTTATAAGTTAAAAAACATAATGAATTTGAGTTTCTAGTATTAAACAGTTTTATAAGATAAAACTTAAAATCTCCAAAATTTATAAAACCAGAAGTTAATATAGTGAGGAAGATCAACATACTATATCATAGTGGTTATACTATAAAAAATTCATGTTATTGAAGATGTTGAAAATTGTTTATGTTTAATAATTTTATGTTAAACATTGAGGGAATATATCCCAATACTACATGTTTTTTGGATGTTACCACACCTATTATAATTTGAGTAGAATCAAAGATTACTTTGTATGGTTATTCAGTGAGTATAATTGGAAGTTATTTTGTCTAAATATTGAGTATTAGAAGGATAACTAGCATGTATTATAGATTTTTTATTGAATTATAATTAAATAAAGTAATATTGAGGAATATGATTTTATAGTTGACTCAAACTCATCTTATATCTGATAGAAAATATTTTTTAGGAGTTTATTAAGTAGAACCATCGAATACTGGAGGATACCAATATAATCCAAGACAATGTCATTGGGGAGAAAAAAAACTATCTAGAAGAAGTGTAGGGAAATAATTTAATTAAGTAATATTGAAATTATTGGTTTTCGGATGAAATTTGGACACCCCTATATTCAATGTTAATTTATTTTGGTGGAGATATTATATATCAAACATGATCTATATATAGCATTAACCTGGCCAAACGACTTGGGGTGAACTGTGTATTTTATTGTGCATCATTTTTTTTCATTTATTTTTACTGAATTTATCTGTGAAAGCATGAGATACATTAATACTTACTTTTTTATTGGATTTATTCAAAAAGTGGAAAAAACAACTAACGCTATAATAAATTGATAAAATTAGTATATATAGCCTGACACCCCCCACCCCCTCTTAATGTGACTGAACCAATTCTCAAAAAGATACATGTGGTATCCTCAGATGAAAAATATATTTACCGTATCTATCAGTTAAAACTAATAGGATTTAGTTAAAACCAAGAATAATATTTAGAATAAAGGATCATGGAAGATGACAAAAGCTTCAAAGGTTAATGACGAAATAGAAATAGTTGAATGTAGTCAAAATTTCAATGTATCAGTTATATATGAAGATAAATATCCTCTTAAAGAATACAATATAACTGTGATGATAATGTAAACATTAAATAACTATGTTATTTTTACATTTAAGTAATATACAATCTGAAGAATTCCCTCATTGAAGTTGTGACATGTGTTCTTCTATATATAAAGGTGGAACGTGATGAAAAATCATAACTATAGTTAGAAGTATATTTAATGGAAGTGGTATTGGTTAAAAGGATATGAAAATACAAAAAATATCTCAAAAAAATATTTAATCCAAATAAATATCAATTCTACCTCTTGATGGAATATTTTCACTGGTTGAAAAACAATTGAAAATGGATATGTGTGAGAAGCCTTTGATTGAGTAATTACTCACTAATGTGAACTATACATTAAAAAACTTCACAAAAACTCTATTAATTTCAAATATTTAAAATTTTTAAAAAAATAAATGCTGAAGAGAAATTTCTATACTTTAAAAAAGGTGAAAAGGTTGCCTCAAGACTATATTATATAGGTAAAGAAATTTTATGATGATATATTGAGCTCAGTTGTGGTTGAGAAAAATTTCTTCGACTTAAAATTTCTAGAACTAGAAATTACACAAAAAATTTAGGAGGAGACAAAACCTAAATCTTTCTAGGATATTGGGAAAATAAATACCTCAATGAATACTTATTATTGAATTATTTTCTATAGAAAGACTAAAATTAGTGGTAAGGAAATAATTATATCATCTATTAATCATTCATTGATTAGATTTTTGAGAAAGTTAACCAATGATCTTGAAATTTTTATTTGTACTAAGGTTGATTCATCTTCTTGTACAATATAAAAATCAAATATGAGAATGCTTTTTGCTGAAAAAAATTCAAAAAATCAAATCGCATTATATTATATGGATGTAAACAATATTAGGGATTTTGGATTCTCATAAAAACCACAAATGAGTAGTTCTATTATCCAAAGATGGAAAGGTGTAAAATTTATCCAAATTGTTTTATAGAATAATAAACCAATAAATGTCTCCACTTTTGTTGCAAAAGTTTTAGAAAATATTTCATGGACTGTTAGAATAATTATTCAATCACTATAGTATAAATAACATCTATAAAAGGGGATTAAAATATACAGTGAAAAGAAATCATGATTGGCATAAAAAAATCATATAAAATAATGTGAATATATATACCCAAAAAATTTAAATCATCAATAAATATTTTCTAAATTTTAACTTATGTGATAATGGTACAAATTATTTTTGGAAAAACCATCCCAACATGATTCATATGCTCATCAAAAGTTAATTCCTCAAAGGTGTAGTTATACCTTAGTGAGAAGTATCAATATCCATAGAAAGAAGATTTTTTGCTGAATTAGAAGTGAGTCTGTTCTATCGATGAAAATTATTATTTTGAATAAATCAATAGAAAATTTTATCAAAAATATCATAGTGGTTATAAGTAATTCCAACAAAACTAAATAAATTTCTGTTATATAAGAAAATTCCATACCATGAATCAGTGAAAATAGGCCCACTGAATTATTGTTTGAAGGTAGAAAGTTGTTACTAAGTGGAGAATCAATGCTAGAGAGGAATTAGAGGATTCTTTTACTAAAATAAATTCAATAACAAAATCCTAAATATTTTTCAAATAATGGAAACTTGAACACTTTTAAAGGATTATGTGAAAGGTGAATTTTTTTTGGATTTATATCTTAAAAATTCCTGACATGGATCCTTAGATAAGATAAATTATTCAAGAACAAAAAGAATCAACCACAGATTCCAAGTACCAAGATTTTTGTCACTAAAAATAATTAATCACAAATATGTTAAGAAAAGTATATATCGAAATATTGATTAACCATATTTCCATAATATTTGGAATTGGATAGTAATTTGGAGAAAGAACAATAAAATGAAAAATCTTTTCTTTCCAAAGTTTCAATGTAACACCTTTAAATTCTAAAAGTTAAAAATTATATTCAATAGAGTATTTGACAGGAAACACCATTCTTAGAAGAAAATATAATAACCTAATATTTTATGAAATATTTATTTTTAAATAAATTTAATCTCTAAAATATTTTTCATTACACTCAATACTGATTTTAGCTTCAATTACACAAAACTAGTTTCTTGGATAGATTGTGTTACGTGCAAGACTGAGTTTTACCAAACAACTACAAACAATTAACATGACAACTTAGTGTGTCAACTCACCACTGTTATGAAAGTTATGAATAGTAATAAATAACATGTTAGAATATATTCTTTACAAAATTTAATTTTTTATCTATTTATTGGTAATAAAATAAGAATCATTTAAAAAAAGAATATTTTTGAAAACTGATTTCTCTAAAAATGGATTTGCCACTCTTTTCTCACATAATTTAAAATTATTTTTTACCAATTTTAGAAAATTTAAATTAAAGAATAAAATTATTTTTTGAAATAAAAATATCAAAATTACCTTAGGTTATATTTTTGGAATTGTTTTTAAAATATTTAATTTTTCGATGAATTTTGAAAATATAAAATTTTAATGAAAATTTTATTTTCATTTATTATTTATAACATTATATTATATTTGGGATTAATTTATATTTTAAATAAGTTCAATTATATATAAATTAATCTAATTTAGTTCATTTTAAGAATTTTCATATTGAATTTTGATATAAAAAATTCATAAACTTTTGACCATTTTCTCTTCAAATATCTGCATTCTCGTCATGTGTGTGGGATTAATTTTAAATTAAAATTTTCCAATTCAGAGAATTGAGTTTATAAAAATAGATTCCATATTTTCAATCTTGGTAATTTATATAATCAAATAATGTAAACTTAATTTTTGATCAAAATGAATAGTGAAAAGTAAAAATTAATTACTATGGTTAAGGTAAAAAAAATTAATTTATTAGAGGTTTAAACATGAAAGATAATGGTACATTTGACCTAAAAACATGTATAAAATATATTTTATATAAAAATTCATACCTTATACCATATAGTGTTGAGAATGTTTTATTATTAGATCATTTTTTGTTGGAAAATAGCATGGGTGTAAGTCATTCTATTCAAAAATAACAAGTGTGCAACAAACCTCTGTTATAAAAGGACACGCATTATAATATATTCACTACTCCTTCAAACCATATCAGTTCAGTCAAGAACAAACCAAATAACATAAAAATACCCCTATCCTCATCTTAGATTTATTTTTTTAATGAAATACAACCTATGAATGATTTATTGAAAACATAAAGAGGACACCTGAAGAAGAGGTAACGTTCTTTAATAAGTATTTTTATTTTTTTTCTTCCTGATTCATCTTAAAATATTATTAAATAATTATTATATAAAAAATAATTATATTCCATGTACCTATATTTTTTAATTTTAATTAAATGATCTACAGTATCCTTTACTTCCATCAAATTTATTACAAAATAATCATTCGTGTGTACGGCAGACCACCGCCTCATGAACTTATATCATTATTTTCCATTAATGCCTCTCATGGTTGGGTATGATGATGGAAATAATGTAT
Source organism: Viscum album (assembly GCA_963277665.1). NCBI lineage: Eukaryota > Viridiplantae > Streptophyta > Magnoliopsida > Santalales > Viscaceae > Viscum > Viscum album. The sequence continues at coordinate 473,055,077 of OY728147.1, read as the reverse complement.
ATATATCATTTATTAAACATCATTTTACCTTATAAGTAATTATATCTTATATACATGTTTATATCTCATTCCGTTAGATATAAGATAATGTTGCTCGAGTGTATGATGGACTACCGCCTCACGAAGGGATATGATTCATCTTTCACAAATGTTTTAGATGGATGGTGATTAGAAAACTTTGATGATTATATGTGATATATATGAAATAATTATTATATTTATGAAATATTTATCATTCTTAAAAGAAAATATACATCATTTTTTCCTTACCTTTTCACTTAATGAAAGATGATAACGTCATTTGTGTATGTATAGACTACCAACTTCACGAAATGATGTGACTCTATTTTCATCTCCACACCACATGAATGATATAATAAATATATTTCAAGAAATTAATTTATTATTTATTATATTATGATCATTTTTTAAATAGAATATATTACTTACCATATTTTCACAATGGTATTTGGAAAATCGAAATGCTACATGTGCGTACATAGAATATACCACCAGAATGATTGTAACATTCTTAATTTCTCAAAAATATATTTATGGATTGGTATTAAAAGTATAATTTATTTATAAATGTGATTATTATTTCATTAATATTAATTTTTTATAATGGATCTTTGTAACATGGGAAGGAACCAAATCATTAAATACAAAAACACGCTTTAGAAAACCATGCTATTGACACTAAAAACAATGAAAATATTGAAATATTATTAACTAATGGGTGATAATATATTATAAAACGACCATATATTATATTTTAAAAATTAATATAGTTATTATATAAGTTAATAACATGTTTAAAACCCCAATACATGAGGTTAAATAATATTATATCAATAGGAAGAATAAAGAAACTGATTTCATCTTAATTTTCATTATGTTGATGTTTATTTGTTATTATGAACAAACTCACTTTTATGTGGTGTATATACATCCCATTTAAAATATAATATGAGTATTAATTAAAAATTCATGTTACTTTATGTTAAATATGAAAAATTTCATCAAAGCGTGTTTGACTTGAAAATTATCATGTGGTAAAAGTTATTGTACAACCTTACTTTTTTGTGATTGTTAACATTATCTTGATACAATCACTTTATTGTAATAGTTTTTCATTATAGGATAACTTTCCCTTAAACATTATATATTAATTTATGATGGATGTAATTATTTTCTAAACCTTATACCATTTTTTCATAAGGTGTTTAATTTTATTTTTATCTGATTAACAGTGGAAATGAGGATAAATATGTATCCTTTGCTCATCATAGATATTTGATGACAAGGAATATGGTTCATAAATTAAATTTATCATTTAATATATTAGGAATTATTGGGAAATTATTATTTGGGTGGGGATCAGTTATAGATATCCATTCAATGCATCGATAGTTCTCATGATAGAAATCAGTTTTGAAAAACCTATGAGTTTGTACCTAATAGATTTTAAATTTTCTTCTGAATGGTCTCTATAGTAGAATTATAGTTGACCAAACCAAATGGGTTTTTACATATTAGTTTTAAAACATGTTTTTAATGGCCTTTAGGGTAAAGTTATTGTGAGAATTACACATTTCCTTCATAATGAACTTAGTTGTTTTTATCAATGATATTTTCAAATTATATTATCGCTGGAAGAATTTCATTATCAGTTTATTGAATAAATGGTATTTTTCAGTTACATACCACTCTATATTGACTATGATTATTGATTCATGATAGATAAAATTTAACTTATCCTTTACTAGGTATATGAAATTACCCTAAAATTTTTTCGTTTCTTAATGTTGTGAAAAAGAAATCATTTAATGAGTTTTAAATAATGTAATTCATTTCATTTGGTTATGTGTTATGTTTTATGTATTATTAAAAACCTAAAATGGTTATAATTTATGTATTAGGATCAATAATAATTCTAAACTAATCATTATTTTTTTATTTGATTCCTGGTATCCATGACAATGTAATAAAGTAAGATATCAGCATCGTGTTACTAGGGTTGGGGTCATTATAGATAGTAACAGAGGAATTTTGGTAGAAACATTGAGAACTATATTTTTGAAAAAAAATATTAGGGATCATAAACCTAAGATAATATTTGAGGATATGTATATCATAACTTCCTATTATTTTGGTAAGGTATATATTTTTTATTTTTTCCTAGAAATACATCTCTTTATGGATACTAAAAGTGGACCTAGATTTGGAATAGATGTACTCAAGGGTAATTAGTATACAAAGTTTTTAATATTATTGAACCAAAATCACCTTTTATATGAAAATATACCTTATTACAGACTCAGTTCGACACTCTTTGGGGTTATGCTTAGGATAATTGACATCTTCATTAAAAACCACTATGATGGATTTAAACAGATGATGAAAACAAATGATCAAGGATAAAAAAAGGTTCATTAAGTTGAAAATAAGGTGTCATAAATGATTTTAAAAAATATTATATGTGGAAAATAAGTTCTTAAGTTCGTTATTTAATGATGAAAAATAAATACTATTATAGAAGAAAAAAATTACATCCACAGTATCCATTTATAGATAGTCTTCTCAAATGTGGAGAACCATGGATTTATTTGGGAGAATCCCTAATGGTTAAACCCTAGAATGAGGAAGGAACTATGTTTAAATAAAATTTATAAATTATTTTTGTAGTTGAATTCAAAAAATAAAATTTTCAACCATTTTTTCAATGGTATTTTGGTGATAATAATAATGAAACATCAAAGGATATTATTAAATTTTCGGATCATATGTGTCTTCATTAATGTGTGTGTTAAGGATATCATCATGTTACTATGAATTTAAGATTGACTGTAAGTTAAATTCCTTAAACACCAGCTTTTTTAGGTTTTATTTGATTGGTTTCTACCATGATTATTGATATGTTGGGAGAAATTTATGGTAATAAAACCCATTGGATTAGTAAATGTTTTTGTAAAAAAATTAGTTAAGAAAGAATTCCCTTAATTTGTGCAGAAATAATTTAAAGGTATTAATACCCTTTAGTATTAATATGACAGAAATAAAATAGTAATAATATTAAAAGAAGTTTATTAGAATTTATGGGTATAATATGTTGTATTTAAAACAATTGTAAAAGGTTATTTAATAAAAAAAATTATTTCAAGTATTTCCATAATATTTTCGAGAACATTATTAGAGTTACATTAATATCGTTTAGTACAAGGGTGACATGCATCATAGGTGACAACATGTCATTTTTGGAATAGTTTTGAGGCTTGAACCCATAACAGAAGGATGATAAGGGTTTAGAGCATGCCACTAGCCTATGTGATGTCATATTTAATATGTCATTGTTTTTAGTTAAAAATTTTGAAATATAAATATCAATGATGAACTAGTGGGGTCAATTTGAGGTTTAGAGATTATTTTATTATATTTTATAACTTTTTCATACCATATTGGTTTTATAAAATAGATAACGATACACTAAAATACTTGTCACTTCTTTATGTATCTTACAATCTGTTAAAAGTGAATTTTTGTGCTTCGAGGATAAAAAATTCATTTTTGGTTCGTTATTTCATAGAGTAAGGGATGAATTGGGAATTTATAAAATTCTAATAAAATAATGAAATAGTGTCTAAAAAATAATGATGTATCAAGTAAGTATATTTTCTTATATTCTTATACTATAAAATAATTCCCCAACAATAGGAAAAGTATCTTGAAATAAAAATGTTATATTATTGCATTCATATCTAATAAATCATACGGTGTTTTAAATCATCACAAATTTATAGTTTTTAGGCCCTTTATCTCTTCATTTATAATTCAATTTTTTTCATTCAAAAACAACAATCACTCCCTATAATTATTTAAACTTTTTTTCATGCCCATGTTTTCATTTCACAGCTATGTTCTCAGACACGGAAACCTGGTTATATATTATTCTATATTTTCACATTACATCCCATTCTATCATATTACGAAGTAGATTTATCAATACTTCTCATGATATGGAATTTTAATAAATTTATTTTCAAATATAAAAACCTTGATTAATTATATCATATTTAAATTGAGTGGACGCAATTTATTAAAGGTTTGGAGAATATAACACCATGTAATTATAAAAGAACATTACATTTGATAGCGTATGAGACATGAATTACCAATAATAGAAGAAAATATAAGACAACAAGACTTTAAAATATATTTATTATTAATAAAATTAAATCAATTAAATATATTTTATTACATGAAACACTGATTTTATCATGTGTTACACACAACAAATAGTTTCTTCGATATCTATCATTACACACAAGATCGAGTTTTATCGAAAAACAATATACTATTAACATTGTAAATTAATATATCTCATAGCTATTATAATTTAGTGTACAAATTTTATTGACTAACTTATCAAAATTTATATTATACACATGTTTATTATTTACATATTTATTATTATAAAAATATGAATAATTTATAAAAAAATAAATTATGTTTTGAAAACTATATTTCTTTAAAAGATGGATTTGTTGAGATCTGTGCATATAACAAAAAATTATTTTTCAAAATTTTTATAAAATTAATTTTTTAAAAAATTGTTTTCATTAATCATTTAAAAATTATAATATGTGGAATATTATTTATTTTTCTGAAATATTTCATTTTTCATTCAATAGTGAACATATGAATTTTAATTGAAAAATACATTTTTTTATTTAATTATTTATAAATTTAAATTATATTTTTAATTGGTTTTAGAGGGAAATTTGATAAATTATATATAAATTAATCAAATTTAAATTATTGGAATCATTTTTATATTGAATGTTGATAAAAAAACTTTGTAAACTTTTGAAAAATTTTTCTTTTAAAGCCCGCTTTTTCATCGCCTATGTGGGATTAATTTAAAATTAAATTCTAATTTTTTTATTTAATTTGTTAAAATGGTTTACATATCTGGAATAAATATAATTTATATTATCTAAATAGGTAAACATAATTTTTAACCAAAATGAATGGTGAAAATATTAAAAATTAATTATTGTGGTTAAGGTAAAAATAGATTTACTGAGGTTTAAACTTGACCAATAAGGGTTAAATTGACCTACAAACAAGTCTAAAATATTTGTAATAGCCATATATCGACCATATACCGTATATTAAAGATACTTATCTATTATTGGTGTCATTTACCATTTAAAAGTCATCATTAGAAATCATTTATTTAAAAAATCACCAGTATTACACTCACCTCACGTATAAAAGGTCACCCCCACTTATCTATTATTTAGAACATAAAACCATTTATGTTCACCCAATACCTTACCAAGTATCTTACCAACCTTCATAAATCATTCTATAATCCTTATTTTGGGTAGAAATCCATCCTATGAAAGATTTAGTGAAAATCTAAGGAAGATACCCGAAGAAGAGGGAGCATTCTTCAATGAGCATTTTTATTTTATTTCTTTATCTTCTAAATTAAAATTTTATAAAACCTTTATTATATAAAAAATAATAATATTCCATGTAGTGGTATTTTTTATGTCTATTTAATGAAATAAATTCACCTGAGCTTATATCAAATTTTTTATGAAGTCATCATTCATGTGTACGGCAGACTACCACCTTGTGAACTGGTGTCATTTATTTTTCCATTAAAACCTATTTTTTGGGTATGATGATAGATATAAAGTAAATATATTATATTTATAACATAATGATACCTCTATATTCATTATATAATATATATAATTATACTTTCCATTCTATAGGATATATGATAATGTCGCTCATGTTTATGGCGAACTATCGCCTCACGAAGCGATTTGATTCATCTTTCACTAACAATTTACATGAAAGGTGGTAATGAAATATGTGATGATTTTATGTTAAATAAATGAAATAATCTTGTTATGATGAAAAATTTATCATACTAGGAATATAATATATATCATTTTCTTTCTTACCTTTTTTCTCAGTGAAAAATGATAACATTGTTCATGTACTTGTGGAATACTGCCTTCATTAAATGATGTGACTCTATTTTAATCTCCACACCACAAAAATAATATATTTGAATATATAAAATTCCCAAAAAATTAAAGTAACAACATTATATTCGATATCGTGTATGACATGTAACACTATTAGCATAAGAGAATATAATATCTCGATAATATATAACATAACTACTATTTAATATAAAATTAATATATTTTATATCATTAAATGCATCAGACATTGAGTTTTCTTATGTCTCACATATCAATTAGTTTGTTTAATGGCTTAAATTACATGCAAGAACTATTTTTACAAAAAATAATATTATAAAATTATTAGTATTTAATATAATAAGATATAACCTTTCCATTAAATTATTTGTCATGAATATTATTAACTAACAAATTAATATATATGGTTTACCAAAATATAAAATTAACTACTAGGTCAATAATTAATTATAAATAAATATAATAACCAATTGAATATAATGGGAATGTTTTTATATAAAACATTTTTTATGATCACAAAGCCATTTTATCATAATAAATTAAATTAATTACAATTAGGGAGTGATATTAATCAAATATATATGTTATATATTAAAGAAAAATTATTTTATAATCATCCAAAATATTTGATAAGAATAAGATAAGAACAAACCCAGTTTTTTACATAAAACCTATATTTTTATATATGCGCTTTAACCTAATTTTAATGGATAAATAATTTGAAATCTAAATTTTTGAGCTATTAAAATTTGGTCAATGTTAATTTTTTACAATTTAGGTTTTTTCATAAATCCATCCATGGAATCCATTTGATGCAACCTAAATGGAGTCACCTGATTAAGAGGTAAAATCATTCCTCAAGATCTTTAGTTTTATTTTCATTCTCTTTACCCTCTAGTCATACTATTCGATGATTATATAATAAAACAAGTATCCTAAATTAATGAGATTTTTTTTGTTAAGGTTTTATACCACCACTTACACACACTTTGATCTAGTAGGTAATGAACTCATCATTTAGGTGTATGGTGAACTACCACCTCCTTAAACGAAGTTGTTTGTTTTTCCTTTACCACCTACCATGGTTGGGAATGATAATGGAAACAATATTTATATGTGTTATATATGATATTTTTAATATATTTATACTTGTTTAATTATTTTATAACATATAATTGTATGCACTCCATTCTGTGGGAATATGATAACATCATTTGTTGAATTGTGGACTACCACCCCCTCAAAGGGATATGAATCGTTCAGACTACACATGGAATGTATAAAGGATGGTTTTAATAAAACCATGAAAAATACATCAAATTAATATGATACTGAAATTTTAATATAAATGTATATAAATTTATTTTAATTCTTTTAATACAAAAAATAAATGAAGGTTTCTTTCTTGCATACATACAGCCTACTGTCTCCATGAACGGTGCATTTCATATCTTATCTAAAAATTTTATAGATTATTCTAAATAAATACATAATGAATATATATGTGATAATTACATAAAGCTCTACATCCATTATATGATTAAATCATGATATATCTAATGATAACCACATGTAATAAGAAAAAAAATACTTAAAATACTAGGCAATTGACAAAATAAAGAGTTGAAATAATGAATGACTATAAAAAAATAGTTAATAAGATATTATAATGAGATAATATATGGAATTGTAAACATTATTATGTTTATAGAATTGTTTATTGAGGTGTTAAATACAATTATACAGGATGTTAAAGTATGTTCACCCAAAAGGAAATGTGTGTTAATAGATTTCATTTCAATTTACATTCTATTGAGACTTATTTGTTGTTATGCACCTAGTTTATTTTATATCGTGTATATACCTTCCATTGACATGTTATATAATGAATATAACTATTATCATGATATTATATGTTTCATTTAATTATATTACATCATGTAAATTATGATTCAAATGATTCAAAGTGCTATAGTACACTTTCTAATGATGAAAAATTATTCTCCTCACGAATGTTTTTATTGATTATCTTTGCAATATCACATATTTTTATGAATGTTAACTTCCACATGAAACAATAACGTTATTATTGTTTACCTAATTTATTATATTTGGATTAAATACTGCAAATGGTTCATATAATATCATGATTCATCATTCTTCATGATATTTTGAGTTTCAATTTCATAAAGGTTCTTAGTTTTTACAAAAACAAATCATAACCCTACTCATTTTCAATGGGTTATACTACTTCGTCATTTTTATTAATATTTTATAATTATTTTTATAATTACTTTGACAATATATTGATATATTTACACTTTCTATGTGGATTTATAGTTGATACACATAATCTACTCATTGATTGATTCTCACTTTGACGTTATAATCTATCCAGAGCATTACTTCACAATCTCATTTTTTAGGATTGTTTGCACATTAATTTCACTCAGATTAAATTATTTTTTTTCTAATAAACCCTTTCATTTTATTCTCCTATATTTATTCACAACTCTTTCCATGTAATGGTACCATTCTTCCCCTCCTTGGTAATAAAAATATTTTAAAAAAATGTTTTTATGAAAACCAAACTCCATTTATCTCTTTAGTGAGAAAATATATTTTCATCAAATACCCCAGTTTTCTAAAAGGTTTTTAAAAAATGTTTTAAATAATTAATAAATAATTTATTAAATACACTGTTCAAATTTTTTATTTTTATGGTTTTTTCAGAGGAATCTTATTATTATCTTTTGAACAGGCCATTTTTCTGGCATTTTTAAAGTGAAAAATGAATGTACATTTTAAATATGTGACATGAATGTATTTACCCACCACCATTTAATTAAAATTTTCTATACTTGTTTAAAATGATACTTTTTAAGGAAAAAATTTTCAAAATTGTTTTTCAAAGAATTATATTTTTAAAAGGTATTTCAAAAATATGATATTTTTCAACAATATTGTTTTTGAATGACCTCTTTATAGTATTTTTATTCATCAATGATAAAAAATCCATTGTTTTTAATAAACTAGGGATATTTTGTATTTATTCCATATGTATTAATCTTCTATATGGTTTATGGTTAATTTGGATAAGGATAGTATTTATATTCAAATAATTTATTTCTTTTATCCCCTTGAAATATTCAATTTCCTTGACCATTTCACATTGAATTTCCCCAAAATATCCATATCATTTTCCATGTATATGATTATTTATTGAATATTGTACTATTATCATACATTTTTTTCTTTGAAAGTTATTTGATTATTTTGGAAAATATTTATAAATGTATATCCTTTATTCAATATGGATATTTCATCAGAAATATTGTTTATTTGAAATGATGTATGATTGTGAAGTGAATGAAATGGATTTGGGACCACCTAATGTAAGACCTATAGATTGGGGACTAGCTAATAAAGTACCCTCTATGAATTGATAGTCCTGTGAGATGAAATTATATGGATAAAAACTCTTTGAGTATGTTTCCATAAAAAATAGATAGGATTATACGAATTGAATTACACCATCATGTAAAAGGTCTTGATCTTAGTGGTTCATGTGAGATAAACATGACATCCAATTATTATTAATTTCCATCATTTAGTTTTAGTTATTATTCATGCATGTGATTTTATGTCAGCATATCTATGGATATATTTCATTTTAAATTCATTGATTAAGTGGCATATGTTTCAGTTTCTTACCATTCCATATCGATGTTGCTTTATCTAGTTATTTGAATTGAATCTATTTACTATTATTACCATTCAATATTTTTATACAGTTTCTTTCCCTTTATTGATTATATGGAATGTGTGTTCAGATATTACCATTCCATATTGATTATTCTCAGTGATTCAGAGTTTCTTCCAATATACTTTACTATTATTGAGAATTTAAGCTCATCATTGTTTTCATTCCTTTCACCAGGATTCCCAGATCTGTACTATGAAATATATGATATGATACTCTAGAGGGAATAATTTTATTATCATCAATGAATAAAATATTTATTTTAATTAGTGTATTCATTTTTAAAACAAGAATCGTGTATATATCTAGTTTACCAAAACAACTAAATTATTATTCCCTTCAGTATATGATATACTTGTATCTTATACTAGTTTATTTGATATAAAACACCGTCTCCAAGATTACAGGGTCAGGTTGAAAAATTTGGTGTCATATAATGTTTAGTATCAACCTTGGGAACTAGATTTAGAAAAATATATAAAATTAAATATAATTGTGAGATATAATTTGAAGAAAATTATAGAATAACATCTGATAACATTGGTAAGGTAGAAATTATGTGAGTATTCCTAGAAATACATCCATGTCTTTATGAAATATGTGTATTTGGACTTGGAATAAATGAACGTTGGGGTAAAAACTCTAATAAGGTTCATCGGGCCTCACTTGGCATAATCATGTATATGACAACAGGCCTTATAGCGCGTCTAGTTTGACACTCATATGGTACATTCTTAGGATGATTCAATTTTTTCTTTAAAACCAATTATAAAGTGTTTCAATAGATATGACAATTAATAACCTAGGTTAAACCCTAGCCCATGGAAATACTTGTGTTGAATTAAATGGATGATGTATTTTTGTATTGAGGTTGTATTGAAAACCTTTGTCAAAATAATATTTAATGACTAAATTTCAATGATGTACATCATATTTATTTGGTAAATTATATTAATATAATGTTAGAAAAATGACAACCTATAAGTTAGTGGGTCTTGAAAACTTGACTGAAGGACGATAAGGGTTTCGCACCAACAACTGGCCTATGAAATGTCCTTATAAATTTTATATTGTTTTTAGTTAAATAATTTGAAAATAAATATTAATGATGAAGACATAAACTTAAAGTTTAGGTTTATATATTAATTTATTAACCATATTAGTTTAGGAAAATTTTTAGTGGAAAATTTAAAGAAAAGTTTTAGAGACCTTACTGTATATAAAAATTAAATTTTAGTTGTTCAGACATTATAGTTCATTTTTTGTAAAAAAATGTATTCAAGTAAATGATGAATTTGGATCATATAAAATCATAAAAAAGGAGGAAATGTTTTTAAATAAACATATCAAGTATTTATATTTCTATATATTATTAGGCAGTAAAATAATTACTCAGCGTTAGGAAAATTATTAGGAACAAATGTTGTCCTAATACCTTAGTTTTTGTTGACCTGATGGTCTTCTAAATCATCAAATATTAATGGATTTGAGGACCTCATATTTCTATTGATCATTCAGTATTTTTTATTTATGAACTCTATATATTTCTATAAATTTTTAAACTTTTTTCTATGTATGTATCTCTACATTCACTTAATGTTTTCTTACTTGGAGACCTAGTTATTTGTTACTCTGTGTGACCTTTGTACATCTCATTCTTTCTTTTCTTGAGGATGTTTTAATAACCCACATCATGATGTGGATTTTAAAGAGAGGAAACATCATACAATATATTACCAAGCTCGAGTCTAAATTTTTATTATGTAATTTATTTAAGATAGGGAGAACTTAACGCCCCGCAATTATAAAGTAAGAACATTATATTTAATATCATGTATGACACACAACACCAAGCATGGAAGGTAATATAATATAATGAGAATTTATAATATATTTACTATTTTAAATAAATTCAGCATAATTAATCACTTTAAATGAATGGAAAACATAATTATCATATATTAGATGTAATAATTATTTTCATCAATAACTTGTGTTACATGAAATGCCAAATTTTTACCAAACAATAATATATTATTTAAATATTAATAATTATTATAATAAAATATAACCTAGCCATTAAATTAGTGGTTATGTATAGTATTAACTGAATTATTAAAATATACTGTTTACAAAAATATTAAATTAATTCATTTTTTAAAAATTTATTATAAATGAATATAAGAACCAATTGAGTATAAAGATAATGTTATTATAAGACACTATTTTTAACCTCACAAAGCTATTTTTTCCATATTAATTAAATTAATTATAATTATTGACTGATGATAATGAAATATATATTTTATATATTAATAAAAATATCTTTTATATTCATCCAACGTATTTGATAAGTATAATATAATAACCATTCTAGTTTTACACATAAAAACACATATTTTTTAATGTAAATTATACTGCATTTTAATGGATAACCTATTTTAAATATAATTTTTTTATCATTTATATATATTAAGTTTAAAAAAATTATATTTGAAAGTGGAAAATAAAAATTAGCTTTGGCTTTATTTATTATATTTTTCTATGAAGTCTTGTTTTTTAATAAGTAATGAAAAATATGAAATTTTACTTCAAAACTGTTGTTCCATATAATTTATTTATATGGATAAGTTATATTTCTAATTATTTTTAAATAATAAATTTTATATCATTTATTAAAATTTACGTAATTTTAATAAATATCACTTTGAAATTGGATATAAATACTTAGAAAACTTTTTAACATTTTTAATTTAAAAACCTGCATTATTACCCCATCTACTGAATTAAATTTAAATTAATTACTTCGATTTTAGGACTGAAATTTGGAAAAATAGATTACCTATTTTGAGTTAGAATAATTTATAATTTCTCATAAGTAAAACAAATTTTTTTAACAAAAAAGTGAAAGTAATTAAAATTACTTAAATAATTATGATGAAACTAAAATTAACAAGGGAATAAACCTTAAACATAATTCCCAAAATAACCTTGAAAATTGTCCAAAATATATTTTTTGTATATATTTAAACCCTATCCTCCCTTGGATAGAATGTTTTATCTAATTGGTGCCACTTTCAAATTGAAAATATGGTTGGAATTCCCTTTTCCAAATTTTTCAAGAGTGTTACTCCTCCTCCACAATAAAAAGGTACTCATTCTGCCCACATCCTCACACCTATCGAGCCACATTATCTTAAAATGATCTACTCAAATAGATCCTAAAAATACCTACACTCAACCTATAAGATTCACCTTATTAGGAAATATAACAACCTGGTTCTTTTTATTACATCCATACATGATTTAATTATATAAAATTACTCTTAATACAACCTAAAAGATTGATAAGTAAAGTGTCTTGGGAAATTAGGAACATTACCTAACAACTTAAAAAAATAAAATACAACATCATTATTAAAAACATCCATTACATGGAAAAAAATTATTTCTTACATAAAATTGCATTGGATAACCATAGAATATACATAATAAAGGGGTGTGATATAAATCCCAGTAAGGGAATAAACATGTACTAACATGAGGAAGACAACACATGTTAGACAATAAGAATATCAATGGACTAGAAAAAAAATATGAACAAAATTTCATGATATAACATGGTAATCATAACAAAAAAATGTGTAAAAAACTTAGAACATTGCACCATTGTTGAAGGAAAAACATTTTAGATATCATAGTGGACAAAGACCCATAAAGGAATTAGGTAAACCCATATCCCAACATGTCATATCATGATACTTAACATTACCCAAGGCATTGGAGTTCTATATGATTCTGAGTGCACCCATCACTTTTGTTTCATTCTCATACTAATGTGGGACAAATATATCATTAATCAAGGATTCATTCATCATTTTAATTTTTTACATGATAAATGGGTGTGGAATACATACTTTTAAGTCGTAGAAAAAAATGTATATGTGTATAAAATTGAAAACCCTTGATAGGTAGTGAGTATGGTATTCACATAAATAATTGTTTTGGAATGGAGATTTATAGTGAAATTTTGGTAGCCTAATGGTGTGAAATAAAAATTCAAAAAAAGGTTTAATAATAGTGAAAGAGGTATTTCATCATATATACATGAAATGGAAAGTAAGAGGATTAAAGAAATGGAATAACTCTTGTCAAATTCTGGCATGGTGATAGGTGTACGTGGGAGGGATATCAGGGAGATAAAGGGGACTCTCATCATTAAATCATTATAAGGTATGTATGGGTGAGGTGTTTCAACATACCCCATCATTCTTAAATGAAAATAAAAGGGTGTAGCAATATATGGATGCTTAAAAAATGAAAATACAAGGAACCCTTACTTGAGTATGTGACTTGAAAAGGTTAAAGAGGGGATTCTTAAGAGCTTGGGGAACCATGAGAGGACTATATAGAGGGTAGACAGAGAAAGGATTTTCTCTATGTATATTTAGTGAAGAGAAGCAAGAGATTGTGTGGGTTTATATAGGAAATGAGTCGGGAATTCTTTAATATTTCACAAACATAGGTTATGGAATCTCTATAATTAAATATTCCAAAACAAAACCTTCCCATGTTTTTTCCCATGGTTTTTTTCAAATATGAGTCGAAAACATTATTTTATAAGTACATGGGAAAAAAATATTAAAATATAGTCCTTTATTATGTGGAGGTGAGCCACATTATTAAAGAAATGAACTTAAAATCGTAAAATATATTATAAATTTTGGAGCATTCACTATGGATTTATAAAACTAGAAAAAATATAAAATCACAATATTTTAAAGTTAAAACCTATATTTGGAAAATCATCCCTTTTATACTGTTTATTACATCACTGTTGTTCCATTATAATGTCATAAAACACACTTTATATTTATATGGTATTTAATTTTTTCCCAAAAATTCTACTCTTATAGAAAGTTATGAAAAATTCACCATTGGATAATTTTTAAGTCCTTATTACAAATAAAATATTCATTTTATCCAAATAATTTTCTAAATATGTGAATTTTCACTTTTGAAATAGAAATCGATATTTATTGAAAATTGATGGGTATTGAAAAAAATGGTTTTTAAACCTTAATAAAAATTACATTTTTCCTCATAAAAATTATATGATCATTTATATTTAATAAATTTTATTTAATCATAATATTTTATTAAAATATTATTTTTTACATTATCAAAATACATTTCTTAATTCAATTTGAATATTTACCATAAATACTATTTGTGCTTTAAAAAAAATAATAAAATAAAATTTTATTCATTATTATATTCAAAAATAATGTACATAATCATAATATAAGGGTATTGATATATGTCCCATTATTACTCCAAAAAGCACCCTAAGAGTAAGGTATGCAATGGGGGCTTTCATGGGGCCATTCCGTGAACATGGTTTGGTCCATGTTATTGATGATCTTAAAATTAAATTGTAATATATTTCTCTCATTATTAAGTTGTTGGATCTCTGCTTCAGTGTGGTCTAGATAAAATCCTATAAATTCTATCTCCCTCAGAAGCTCCGATAAATGGTCTTCATAGGGAACGATCCTATTTATTGAGTCCATCACCTCCTTTGTCTGTATCAAAAGGATTTTTCAAACCCCTATATTAATACATATCATTTGATCACTATCAATGGTTATATTAAAAATATAAAAGATACTTAAAAGTAATTTTAATCCAATTGGATATAATATAAAAATGGAGTGCACGTTTTTTCACAATTCATTTTACAAAATAAGTCATTTAATTAAATCCAAAGGGAAATTTAACTTATAGTAGTTTGGATCATTGTAATCTTCCTCCCTTGTGAAATTTCACCCTTAAAATTTTCATTTCACACATTAAAACAGATGATGGTAACTTTATTCCCTCTCCTCCTCCGGTTCCCACATTTCTTCTTCAGTCTTGTGGTTTCTCCACAACACATTTACTAGGTACATTGTCTTATTTCGTAAAACATTCTCTCTGTGATATAATATCTTCATTGGATTCACATCATAAGAGAGGTAATTATCCCATGGAACCACCTCTATATTGAGTACATGATAGGGGTATAGTATGTACTTTCTCAAGAGGGATACATGGAATACATCAGGTACTGGAGATAGGTTAGGTGGGAGTGCTATTCAGCATGACACCAATCCAATGCGGTCAAGGATCTCAAAAGGGTTGATGTACCTTGGACAAAGATTTCCCTTCTTCCCAAATATCATTACTCTCTTCCTTGGTTATATGCATAGGAATACCATGTCCCCAACATCAAACTCTTGGTCTTTTCAATTATTATCATCATATAGTTTTTGTCAAATCCAATTAACCTTGATGTGATGTTGAATAGTCATAACCATCTCCACTATTTCCATGACCATTTCAGGACCAAGCAGTTTTCATTCACCATCTTCACCCCATCATGCATGTGTTCTTCAAATTTTCCAATAAAGGGATTTATAAGAATACATTTGGATTCTTGAGTGGAAATATTTGTTGTAAGAGAAATAAATCAGAGAAATATGTTAATCCCATCCTACTTTAAAGTCCATTCCGCATGCTCTGAACATGCCCTCAATTTTTTTGATAGTCTCCTCAGATTGAAAATTAGTTTGAGGGTGATAGTTCATGCTGAATTTTAACTCATTATTAATATCATGTTGGATACTCTTCTAGAACAAATAGTTGAATATTGGATTCCAATTAGATACAATCTATAGTGATACACCATGAAGCCTCACCACTTATCTGTTGTATATCTGTGCAAGTTGATCCAATGAGAAATCGTCTTGAATGGAAATGAAGTATGAAGTCTTTATAAGATAATCCACTATAACCTAGATAGAATTATTTCCTCTAGATGTCTTAATAATCCCATTGACAAATTCCATGGTTATTTTTTCCCATTTCCATGTAGGTATGGGTAATTTTTTCATCATCCCCTAAGATTTTTTCCTTTACACCTTCACTTGATAAAATAAAACACATCTTGATATATCTTTTGCGATATTTTTATTCATATTACCCCACCAATAGTGTTCTCAGATATCTTGGTACATCTTTTTCCTTCTTGGGTGGATATAGAGAGGTGGGTTATGTGCATCAACCAACATCTCTTTCTTTAACTCAGGATTTGGTCGTACACATAGTCGTGACCCAAATCTTACAATACCTTCTTCATTAACATTGAACTCCTGGAATATAACTTTTATAATAGTTTCCACTTTCTTCTGAATTCCCACATCATCTCTTTGAGCATACATTAACCTCCCAAGAATAGACGTATGAGAAATCATTTTTGAAAGGATTGATGATTCTCCTTCCTTTATGATTCCCATGCCCATCTTCTTCAAGTATAAGGATATCATATCCTTATCAATTCTCATCAATGGAAGATTTATTGGATCCTTTATACTTAGAGAATCTTCCACTTTATTCGCTTTCCCCAGAGGGAGTGAATTTAGAATTCGTAGTCTTTGATCATATCTAACCATCTTCATTTTCATATATTAAACTCTTTATATGTAAATATATACTTAAGGATTTTGTGATCTATATATTTTTCACACTTCTCCCAAAGAGGTAATGTCGCCAAATTTTCAAAGTGAAGATCACTACATCCAACTCCATATCATGTGTTAAATAGTTTTTCTCATGAACATTCAACTTCCTTGAGTCATAAGAAAATCCATTGTCATTTTTAATCAACACACAGCCTAGGTCCATCTTAGAATCATCATTGAATAATAAAAATATATATCCACTTGTGGGTAGTGTGGGAATGGTCACATTGATAATCCTCCTTTTCAACTACTTCATTCTCTCTTCTCATTCAGTATTCCATGAAAACATAACTTCATTCTGTGTTAGTTAGGTTAGACGGTTTGAAAATTGTGACAAATTTCTCACAAATTGATGATAATACGCATCTAATCTAAGGAAACTATTGATATTTTTCACAAATATTGTCCTAGACCGTCTTTCAATTACATATTTCATTGATGGGTCCACACATATCCCAGTCCTTATAATGATATTCCCCATTAAAGAGACTTCCTTCAACTAGAACTCACATTTGTTGTACTTGGAAGAAAGTTTTTCCTTTCACAATGTCTTTATCACAATACATAAATGCCCCTCATGATCCTTCTTACTTTGGGAGTATATTACAATTTCATCGATAAGTACTACTAAAAATTTGTCAACGTAATCTCTAAAGACTCTATTCATCAATTTTATGAAGATTGTTGGATCATTGGTGAGTCAAAATGGCATCACTATAAACTCAAAATGATTATACCTTGTACAAAAAGTAGTTTTGGGGATATCCTCCATCTTCACCATTAGATGGTAATATCATGACCATAGATCCACCTTGGATAAGTATTGTGCTCCACATAGCTGATCAAACAAGTCATCAATTCATGGAAAATCATAACTGTTCTTTATCGTGATTTTTTTGAGCTCACGGTAATCAATGAAAATGTGCATTTACCCATCCTTCTTCTTGATAAAGAAGACTGGTGCACCCCATGGTGAAGCACTTGGGTGTGTTAACCCTTTATACAAATTCCCCTATATTTCTTTCTTTAGCTCCTCAAGTTCCACAACAGATATTCTATAGAAAGTATTGGATATTGTAAATTCCCCCATGTATAATATCAATCATGAATTCAATATCTCTACTAGGAGGAAGACATAGGAAGTCCTCAAGAAACACATCAGTGAATTCCCTCAAAATAGGAATGTATTCGATGATGGTTCCTTCCATATCCATGATCATCTGAGCAAGAACTGTATACTCATAAGTAATTAATATCTACACTTAGGATGATGGTGCTAAAGAATATTCATCTTCCTCATTGCACATATATATAATTAGTGGTAGATTTTTCATATGGAGATTGAATTCTACCTCACCGAAATTTATGTTGTCTCTATATAGGTAAAGCCAATGCATGCCATTAATTACATAAAATTCCACCAAGGGTATTATGATAAGGTTCTCCAAGAATTTTAATCCACAAATTGTGCTAGGGGAGGAGTTATATAAATGGGATGCAATAATTTCCCCATTTAATTTTTTCACCTACATCTTTATTTCCATGAATTATGGTGGTGTTTGGATTGTTTTAATAATATTTTGAGATATAAAATAATGCATTGAACCAAAATCCACAATTATGTTCACTATTATTGTATGAATATCTAGTGTACCTTTCACCACATCATTCTCAGTTTTCACTTCGGTGGTAGTGATAGAAAAAGAACAACCTTATTTCCTTAGAGGTTATCGGTAGCCTCTAAAAACCCTTAGTTTAGTGCATTGGTTTTATAAATGTTGTGGTTCCTTTCAGTTGTAGCAATGAACAATGTGGGGTGGTTTTACTAGAGAATTCCTTTCCTCCGTCGTGGTAATGGGTTTTCTTGCTGGCAATCACTGGTGAGGTGTCCTTCCTTCTTGAACCAAAATAATTTCCTCATCCCCTTTAGGAAATTTAAAAGGTGCTTCTTTCTGAACCATTGTAAAGTGGGGTGTTGAAATTTCTTGGCACCCTTAGATATCTCTATCAGGCCACCAGAATTTGGCTCCACATTCTTCTTTGAATCCATGTGATACCTCTTGTGATTTGTTGATCTACATTAAGAATTTAAGGGCACATCAGAAAATTTCTTAATAGCTTTCAATGTCACAAATATCCATGGATTTCAGTAGGCTATGTTATATCCCATCAATGAAGCTATCAAAAATGAATTCAGGGTTAGAGTCAAATCTAGAGGCGTATCATGCCATCCATTTGAATTTTTCCACAAATGAATAGATGGATTGGTCTTATTTTTTCTTGAGGGAAAGGAAGTATCATTATATATTAAGTCTGAGGGTGTGAATAATATATTTATCAAAAGACATTTTCTAGAAATATATTCATCCCATCTCTTGGATCTCTTCCTCAGGCTTCATATTTTTTTATCAGTGTCTACCATTAATCATCCTCACTATTCATATAATAAGAATCCATAATAACCTTCTCTTGTTTGGAGTATTGAAAGATGGTGAAGATCTTATCAATGGAGTTGATCCATTTTTCACAAATTGATATATCAGATGATCCATTGAAATTAGGAGACCTTTTTCTCATGAATCTCTCAATTGTGACTTGTTATTTCTTAGGGGATTTCAAATCCCTCTGGATCCATGCTTATATTAAAAACCAACGTTAACTAATATAGTATCATTAAATTGTTTATGATTCCTTATCCCATCAAATTGTGCATCTCATTAGGGTATTCATTATATTGATCTTCACATCAGTTTTTATCCAAATTCCTCCTATTACCGACCATTGGTTAGAATAAAATAAAAATTATGGGTATGTTTTTTAAACTATCAAACACATAAAGGGGGATCCAATTAAATTAAAGAGATAGATTATAAATTAAATTTATTTCTTTAACTTATGAATTTCTAGGATTCAATCTAAGTCATCCATGATCTATTTCCAAAAATATATTCTTTTGGTCTTTTTCTGTCCCCTTAATAATGGCTCATACTATGATTATTAATTTATCAAAATTCTAAATTGTATCAAACTAGGAGTACAGAAAGGCCTATTTTCATGCACTAGTTCCCATTCAAGCCTATCTCAAAGTGTTTTTTTCGGGTTTTACCCCTAGATACATCTTTTCCCAAGCCACATCCAATTGTCTGTATCCATAGAGGGATTTATTTTCCCTATAAACCAATTAATATATACTCTCTATGTTTTAGGTTTTTTTTCTAATAGTTAGTCTTATCTCTAAGGCTTTCAGTAGAGTTTTCTAATCCTAATACCAAAAATAACTAAACATTCCTCTAATACCAACTATAACAACCATGTTCTTTTTATAACATTCATACAAGATTTAATGACATAAAATTTCACTTAATATAACCTAAAAGGTTGATAAGTTTAGTTTCTTGGGAAATTTGGAACATTACACAGCAATTTAAAACATGAAATACACCATCATTATTGAAATCTTCCTTTACATTGCCACAAAATTTCTTCCTACTTAACATTTCATGGGATAAACTAAAGACATACAAAAGAGAGGGGTGAGATATAAATCTCAGTGAGGGAATAAACATGGAATAACATGAGGAATAAAACAAATGTTAGATAATAGGAATACCAATGGATAATAAAAGAAACATGAAAATAAAGTTGTGATATAGCATGATAATCCTAACTTGGAAATGTGGAAAAAACATAAAATATTGCATTAAATGTCATGGATAAAATTCAAATACATCATAGTGGAAAAAGTCCCCTAAATGAATCAGGTAAACCCAAGTCCCAAAATTTTGTATCATTATATTAAACATTACCCAATGCATTGGAGTTATATATAATTCTGGACGCACCCGTCACATTCATTTCATTCTCATTCTTATGTGTCCCAAATAGATCATAGCGCATGAATTCAGTAATCATCATAATTTATTCCAAAATCAACAGATGTGGAATAAAGACATTTATGTCCTCAATAAAATTTTATATGTGTATAAAATTGAATTCCCTTGACATGTAATGGGTACTGTATTACCTTTCATAAGTTTTTTGGAATGGAGATTCATAGTGCAATTTTAGCAGCTTGACGGCGTGATATAAAAATTCATAAAAATTGTTAATGATAGTAAAAAAAGTTATCTCATCATATATAAATGTAATTTATAGTAATAGAGTCATATAAATATATTTCCCAACAAAAGTTATTTTTTAATAGAAGTCATGACATAATAAAGAAACCTAAAGAAAGAGGAGAAATGCCATAACTCTTACGAAATTTCAGCATTGTAACGGGTGTATGATGGAGGGATTAATAAGAGAGAAAGGGGTCTCTCATCATCAAAACATAATATGGTTAATATGTAGGAGGTTCTAAAACATACCCTATAATTTTTAAATGAAAATAAATTGTTGTAATAACATTAACAAACTTGGATAAAAATGAGAATAGAAGGAAACCATACTTGATTGTGTGACATCAAAAGCTTAAAGAGGAGATTATTTCGAGCTTGGGGATCCTTGGGAGGATTATAGAATGGGGAGGATAGAGTAAAAAAGTTTTCTAAGTATTTTCCATGAAGATGAGTGAGATCTTGGTTGGGTTTATATAGGAAATGAGAGGGGAATGCTTTAATATTTCACAAATATAAGTTTTGGAATTTATATAATTAAATATTCAAGACCACAACCCTTCCCATTCTTTTTGAAAAATAGGAGTATAATAAATTATTTGATAATTCCATGGGCTGAATATATTAGAATATTATCCTTTTTTATGTGAAGGTGAGTAACTTTATTAAATAAATGAACTTAAAATCATAAAATATAGTATACATTTTTTAGGGTTCACTAAGGCTTTATAAAATAAGTAAAACAAATATAAAATCACATTATTTTAAAGGTAGAACTTATATTCGGGATAATATCCTTTTTATAGTGTATATTTCATCACTTTTGGGAAATTATGATGTAATAAAACACTCCATATATTTATATGGTATTTAATTTTGACCCAAAAGTTCAAAAGTCTCACGAAATTATGAAAAAGTCACCGTGGGATAATTTTGAAATCCTCATTCAAAAAATAATGTTCGTTTATTAAAATAATTTTCTAAACATTTCAATATTAACTTTCAAAATAGGAACAAATTTTTATTTAAAATTGACGAGTTTTGACAAAAATAGATTTTAAACATTATTAAAAATTAAATTTGGCCTCTAAAAAATTATATGATCATATATATTTAATAAATGTAATTTAATAATATTAGGTTATCAAAATATTGTTTATTAATTCATAAATATATATTTCTTAATTCATTTTTAATAATAATAAAAAACTATTATTTTTTTAAAAAATAATATTAAAATTACAATATATTCATTATTATATAAAAAAATAATGTACATAATCATAATGATATGGTCTGATACATATCCCTTTATTAAACTAGCATGCTCCCTAATTGTAAGTTGTGCGATGATGGAGATTTCAAGGGGCCATTTCTTGAACATGGTTCGGTCCGTGATCTTGATGAGCTTTAAATTCTCTCATAATAGGTTTCTCTCATGATTAAGTTATTGGATCTAACCTTTGTATTTGTCTATGGTAAATCCAAAAAATGACATCTTCCTCAGAAGCACTGATAAATGGGAATCATAAGTAATGATCCTACTGGTTGACTCCATAACATCCTTTGTCTATCTCAAAATTATTTTTCAAAACCCTATTTTTATACTAGTAATGTGATCATTGTTCAATGACTATATTATCGATAGTAATGATTCTTAACGGTCATTTAAATCCAATTGGATATAATAACAAAAATGGAGTGAATTTGTCTTCTATATTAATTTGAAAATTTAAGACATTTAATTAAATCAAAATGGAAATTTCACTTATAATAATTAGGGTCATTACAATAATTTCATCCATAGAATCCCTTTGATTAAGATGAATAGAAGTTACCCTATTAAGAGATAACATTCTTCCTCAAGCTCTATAGTTTTATTTTCATTATCAACCCCCTTAACTCTTCATATTCCATGATTATATAATAAAAATAGTATTATAGTTATAGTAATATTTTTTAATTTTATTATTTATACCTACACTTAAATGAACTTTCATCTAATGGGTAATGAACTTACAGTTTATGTGTAGGGAGAACTACCACGTCACGAAATGAAGTTGTTCATTTTTCCTTTACCACCTCTAATGGATGTGAATTATGAAGGAAAATATATTTGTTAATGTCATATAATAAATTTAAAATCTTTTTGTATTTTATAAATATATTATAACACATACCTTTATGTGATCTATTTTTTGGGAATACGATAACATCATTTTTGGAATTGTGGACTACTTCTCCCTCATAGCAATGTGATTCGTTCAAACTATACATGGAATATATAAAGGATGGTTTTTATAAAACTTAGTAACATATATGACTTCGATATGATATAGGAATTATAATATATATATATATTTAATTTTCTTTTTGTTCTTTTAATATGATAATGAAATGAAAGTAGCGCTCATTTGTACGTACAACCAAGCATCTCAATAAATAGTGCATTTCATTTATTATCTCAAAATATTATAGATTATTACAGATACAAATATAGTGAATATATATGATAATTTAATATTGATTTAAATCCTATATATGATAAAATCATGATCGATTAAATAATAACAAGAAGAAACAAGTCAAAGCATACTCAAAAGACTAGGAAATTAATATCCAAAATAGTGAAAATAATGAATGATTGTTAACAAATGGGTAATGAGATGTTATAAGATTATATATAATTTTAAAAATATAAATATGTTCTTGGTATTAGTTAGTGAAATTTTCGAAACCATTATACAGTAATTTAATGGATATTCTCCCAAAAAAGAAATAATAGGTAAGGGATTTCATCTCAATTTACATTCCATTGAGACTTATTTGTTGTTATGCACATAGTTTCTTTTATATAGTGTATATAATTTCCATTGACATGTTATATCATGAATAACATTATTATAATGATATTATATGTTTTATTTAATTTTATTCTTCCTTGTAGATTATGATTCAAATTTTTCAATGTTTTATGGGATACTTTGGAATGTTTAAAGAATATTATGAACAGTTACTTTTTTAATGATTATCATTGCACTATGACTTCATTTTGTTATTTTTACCTTTATATTGATATAATAAATTTATTTTTGTGAATATAATATCTAATATATGGTGTATATACTACCTCTTTTTCATATAATAACATGATTCATTAATTCTTCATGATATTTTGCATTTCAATTTGGGTTATTTCATATAAGGGGATTTCCATTTAAAGTTACCCAAGAGGAAACGAATTTCATATCTAACGACTAATTTTAATTGGGTAATACTACATCCTCATTATAGTTAATATTCTATGATAATGTTTATAATGGATTTCATTGTATATTAACGTATTTCTATATATTTATGTGGTTTTATAGTGGATATGTGTAATCTTCTTGTTGATTGATTCTCACTTCGATATTATAATCTTTTCAAGGGTTTACATAATAATCCCATTTTATTCATTATTGTTTACACTTTAGTTTCAATCAAATGAAATTATTTGATAATTTTATCATAAACCCTATCAATTTCATATCCTCTAGTTATTCATGACCCTTTTCACGTAATATAAAAAATTCACTTTTTGGTTCTCAAAATATTTCATAAAATGATTTTATGAAAATACAACTTCATTTATATATTTTTTAGAGAACCTATTTTCTTAAAAAATCCAATTTTATGAAAAATATTATCAAAATTGTGTTAAACAATTAAAAAATGATTTATAAAATAATTTTTTACAGTTTTTTCTTATTACCAACATTTTCAAAGGAATCATTTTTTCACATTCTGAAAAAGTTATTTTTTCTAACCTTTTTACCATGAAAAAGGAATATTCCTTTTACCTTATATGGAGTGTATGGATTTACCCACAATCATTGATTGGAGGATTCCTTTTCTTGTTTAAAATATTAATTTGTAATCAAAAATATTTCAAATGTTTATTTTCAAATAAAATATTTTTCAAAAAGATTTTCCAAAAAAATTCCTTAATAATGGTTTTAAATGATGTTTTAATGTATTTTCATTCATCAATGACAAGAAAACTATTGTTTTTAATCCACTTAGGATATGGTATATTTATACCATCCTCATTCATCCTCTATGTGGTTTATGGTTGTTTTGTTCGAGGATTGTATTGTCATTCACTTCCAGGATATCTTTTAGTCCCCTTGAAATATTCAATTTCCTATTATCATTTGACATTGAATTTACAATAATTATCAATATTATTTTTCGTGGATTCAATGACCCTAAATCATATAGAATTGTTTATACTATGTATACTTTGAGAGTTATCTGATTATTTAGGGAAATATTGATAAATATTTATCATATATTCAAGATAGATATTTGAAAAGGAATAGTTTTTTATTTGATATGAGGAATGTGTGGGACATGAATTACATGGGTTATGTGGTCGTTTAAGTTATGACCTACAAAATGGGTACCATTTCATGAAATACCCTCGATGCATTAGTATTCTCGTGAGATAAAATTAATTGGATACAAACCCTTAGAGTTTGTTTCCAAGAAGAATAGGTGGGTTTTTACCCATAGGTATAAATGATCATTTGAAAATTATTGATGGTAGTTATTTATATGCTAGATACATTACGTCTAATAATTAATAATTTAACTCATTTATATTAATTTAAATCTATAATTTATTTTTGAGGTATTTATTCTATTTATTTTTGGTATTGCGTTTATCCCTTGGGTTTCCATTGAGTTGTGATGAAAAATGTGGATTTTTTTTCTTGGACGGATGTTGTGCACGGTTATGGGAAATAGTGCACCCTTGCCTAGAAAACCATGTAGAGGATGATGGTTTTTGAGAGAATCTACTACATGGTTAGTGCATGGTTAGTCAAAACTTGTGGACTAACCCTACATCATATGCCTCTTTGATAGTGAGGGGTGGATAGTTTCAACACCTTTTAGAAAAACATGATGAAAAACATGTGGCTTTTCAATTCCATTAAAAAGTTGAAAATTACACTTCTATTATACTTGATTTTTAACCATAAACCAATCTCATCCACCCCATTCATGATTTTCATCCATTGGAGATCCCCCTAAGATTCCTTGTTCCTCCTCATCCATAATATTTAGGTTGTTTTGACCCTAAATCTTCCAGGAAACATTAAGTAATCCCTTTTCCTCATGATTTCTCCCTCTACCTAAGGCCATTATTTCCCATTTAATGAGAACCTATTTTTCAGTAGGGTGTTTGAACTAGGGGGATTTTTTTATGGTGTTGTTGAGAGAGATCTTGATGGCTATATTTTGGATCTTTCATTTATATGGTTTTGTGGTGGTGCGGTTGTGGTTTCACCCCAATTTTGGAACTTTCCATTTGCGAGGTAGGTGGTTCTTTTCTTTTACAGTATGTGATGATTTTTATATGCTTTAATGAGTGGTTAAATATGTTCTATTGATTAATTTTGTGGTCTCGATCATGTTTTTGAATGGATTTAGGATACATATATCATAGAAGTTGGTTTTTAAAAAGAAATTGGTTATATTACTTGTGTGTTTCATTTTTGTGTTTATTGATAATGTTTTATACCTTATATGAAAGGTGAAAATGTTTTTTAAAATATATTATTGTTGTAAATGTGTTGAAATGGTATATTTCAAGATAAATGGGTTTGTTTCATGTTTGATTCATTATTTTTCACCTTTAATGTGTCTTTTAAATTGTGAAAGTTATTCAGAAAATGATATTAAATGTATTTCCAAATGTTTTTGGTGTGTGTATAAAAATGGAAGTTGTTTTATTGTGGGAAATGGTGGTTTTTATGAGTGATTTTGATGATTGTATTGATGTGAAAGTTTGAAAATGGTGATTTCATTATGTCCCTGTGATGCTTGGAATTTATATATGAAATTGATGATTTATGTGATATGTTGAATGGAATTTGAGAACAAAGGGAATCCTAGCTATCTAGGTATGTGAGCTAGAACTAGTATGTTGGTTGATTATGAAGTGGATGAGGCCTTGATTAATCTTATAGGATTGATTATTACAATACTAAATTAACATGCTATGTGATCAGTGAAAACTAGACCTTGGGATTAATTCTCCTCTATTGGATCATGCGGGAGTATGATGTCAGTAGTTTAGTAAAGGATCTTGATCACCGAGGTGCAGGGTTATTACTGCCCAGCTAGGGTCAGTTACCCATAAGTATTTCCCCCCATTGTTATCTTGTGTCAGGATTCATTGTGATATGGTTATAACTGTCAGTATATTGTAGACTTTTAGTATAATTTCATTTCAATAAATCTTATTTTTGAAAATGGGTTTTATTGAAATTTGTTTCTTGATGAAGGCTTCTTTATGAATTTTCAAAAACAATTTCATAAAAAATTGATCTTGTTAATTTTTATTATAATATTATAGAATAAAATATTTTCTTTGGGAGGAATCCAACTGGGATTTGGGTCACACCTTGTATACACATTTGAGTGTATGTATATATTATTCTATATAACCTTGGTAATGTATTAATGTATAATAGTGGTGATGGTGGATCTGGTTGGTAGAGGTCTACTCCTTGTAGGTATTGGTGGTGGTGTCCTGAGAGTGGTGTCTCTCTTGTCGTATGGAGATTTTTCAGATAGTATTGTTTTTCTATTTTGTTTTATCATGTTTGGTTTTTTTTCAAAGTTTTATAACATGAATCTAAACATTTTTGTTCATCATTTGGCTAAGCTTATTAGTTATTATGATGTTTAATTTTCCAGGTTATTTTTTATTATAAAATTTTTTGAAATCATTCCCAAAGCATATTATAGATAACCAAGAACAAGTTTCCATCCCATGGTGACCAGGAACACCCTTTAGGCCTTTCCATGAATCGAGTCAGGTGTCGGGTTGGATGGTATCCAATAATGATTCATGAAAAATTGGTATCAGATTAGTTTACACTCATTTATTGTCAAGTCATTTAAGTATGATTATTTATAGACTAGAGATATTATTTTAAGGGCATGAGGTTCTCATTTCATGTGCGGTGCATGGCCATTACACCTCATGAGAGGACGCAAGTCTCCATGGGATGCTATGATTCATTTTGACTTCTCGGTGAGGTGATATGTACAGAAAGAAGACAATATATGGACACTAGTTGGAGGTGAAGTGGTTGGTGTGGCTTCTTATCATGATGGATTTTTTTTCACATTTATGGAAGTTTTTGAGATTTATATTTATTGCTGAAAAATTTTCATAATTGTTGTGCTGATGGTTTTCATCATTTCTATTTTTGTAGTAAAATTCCTCCTTGAGAGTACATGTGTGGCCATGGGAACAATAAAAAGATAATTCTCCCTCATGAATTGACCAAAGATTAGTTTTATTTTTGGTTTGGGATTTTCAATCATTTGTTCAAGGAGTGGGATCTGTTTCTACTCAAGTTAGAGAGGCCAAACTAGGTCCTGATAAGGACAAAACTCAGGAGTTACTTAATAACAAGACACTTTATTTTCAGGGTCGCACAGAACCCCATGAACAGAGGAGTGGATTAAGAAGATAGAAAGTATGTTTGCGTTTCTTAACACTCAAAATCCAGTCATGGAGAAATGTGAATCATTCTTATTGTAAGGTCTCAATCGTAAGTGGTGAGACTCAGTCGTGCAAACTAGAAAGAATGAAAAGATGAGCTATTATGATTTCAAGGTATTTTTCAATTATCAATATTTTATCGATAATTTTGCCTTATCTATATCCTATGAGCATAGGGAGATTACCCTGTGAGATTGATCTGTGATGGAGTATACTAACTTCTTTGTGGAGTTGGTCTGGCATGCACCTGAGGTCATTTATAATGACTAGATAAAGGCTCAAAAATTTTAAAAGGGGTTGTGACCAGAAATATGATCTCAAGTTTTCTTATTCAAGAATAAAACATTTAATGAGGTGGCTGATCCTTCTATGATGGTGGAAATTGATTGTAAGCAATAGCATAGTTTTCGTAGATCCGAGTTAGTAGTGGTAGTGGTAGTTATTCTGAGAAGAAGAGGTGTTGGGATGAGTAGGGGAAAACAGAGGTGGTTTTTTAGTCCATCAATTCCTTTTTTTTCTTCTTATATGGATTTAGACACTATTTCATTTTTGTCTCAATAGTGAGTAAAGGAAAGACACCTGCAGATTTCCTATTCATCTCCACACAGGCATTGTCATCAGAGTGTGGTTATGGGCCACATGAATCTATTTTTCCAAGTGGTGTTCCCATATCAGAGTGGTGCAAGAGCTATGGATTTAAAGGGAACCAAAGCTCAGCTAGAACCCTCCATCATATCATGTTCTCAATTTAGTGGTCATGGAAGCAAGTATGTATCATATTCTTATGGATAGAGTCATTTTAGGGCTAATACATAGGCTAGTGGTCATTCTCTAGCTTAGGATGAGATCAGTAAACTCCATACATTGGATAAAGGACTAGAGGAATTAGTTGTAGGGCCTGTGAAAATTGAAGGTACAATTCTTATTGTGTCATCTTTCATTGTTTTCCTATTTGGTATTGCGACTTTAGTTTATTATATTTTTTTCCTACCTTATTGATGTGCTAAAGTTTCCAATTGAGCATATTCTATATGTTATGGAGTTTTTAAAGCTGCTTGGTAAGAGGTGAGAGATGGGTTTCAAGTATACATCTTTTTCACTCACCATTTAAGGGGTTGAGTTAGAATGAGTTTTTCAAATTTTGGACATGTAACTATTTGAAAAAATCATTTGTATGGATTCGATTGTAATTTTTTAAGAGCATGTCGATTGCTATATATGGTGATTAATTTCATGGCACTTTATAGTAGTACACAGACCATTCAAGGTGGATGGGATCCTTGGTCGAGACATGTCAGACCTGCACTTCTGGAATTGGGAAATCTTGCTTATCATATCTCATCACTCACATTTTAGGATTATGATTTTTTTCACTAAGGGTGGATTACCTTCTTTTATGGAAAAGCTCCTAGTTGTTTTTCTAGATGATTTTTTGGTTTACATCTGATATAAGATGTGGAGTTATATATTGACTTGGCACTGGGAACAATGTTGATATCTCTTCCCACATACTACATGTTCCTAACCTTATTAAGGTAATTAAATGTATAGATGAATGATTTGGAATCCAATATATTCATTCAATTGAGAATCCCAATGGGCCTCTCGTTTGTTTTTCAATTATGGTCGATGGACCTCTCTGGTTGTCTATTGATTTATAAAAGTTAAATAAGGTAATGATCAATAATGAGTACCCTTTTCCCTGAATTTATGACCATTTCGATCATCATAAGGGGGAAAGAGTGGCATTTGAGGATTGTTGTAGGAACTCTGTGGGATCTTCTTCTCTATGCCATGTTTTATCAGGGATACTTCTAGATCGTGGAGGTAAATAGTCTGAGTCATGTGGTCTGGTAATGAGTTGTTTTTATGGTCCCCAATAAGATTAGTGTAGTTATATATTGGGAATAGTAAAAGAATGTATTTGAGATCTTTAGATTTTTTTGCCTGGTATAATATTACCAGGTGTCAGTTTGAGATTTCTCTCATCTTGATCCATCCTTGATTGTGCTTACCAAGAACTGGGTAATGTTTGAGTGGATCCCAAAGTGACAAGTGAAATTTGATGTGCTAAATAAGTGGTTGACCACCACCTCTATTTTAATTTTTCTAGAATCTAGAAAGGGTTATGTGGTTTATTATGATGACATGGGTACGGTTCTTGGGTTTGTGATAATACAAGATGACCATGTAGTGGATTATGGTTCACTCCAACTCTGGGAACATAAAGATAACTATAAAAACCATGACCTAGAGTTAGTAGTGTTGATTTATGCTTTGAATATGTTCTCCCAAACTCTTTTTAGGGAGAAGTTTACAGTTTATTCAGATTATACGAGCATGGAATAAATTTTCTCCCCAAAATATTTTAATTTGATGCAACAACAATGGGTTGTGTACCTTCGGGGGTTCGATTTAGATATATTTTATTCCACAAGTAAGAGAAATGTTGTGGCATATGAATTAAGCATAAAATTATAGTTTAAGAATTCCAGTATCCTAGTAATGAATGAATGTTGAAGGGGGTATTTTCTTAGTTTCACATGGATACTGAGGAGCATGGTTGAGGTTACTTATTGGCTAGTGTTTGGATGATTCCTTCTCTTTTGTATCTTAATCTATAAGGTAATCTAGGTGATGAGTTGTGTTAGTATTCAATACATCTCCATCATATTGGGGAGATTCCTTTTGATTTGTCATTGCCTCCTGATGTAATATTATAATTCATGGGTTTCTATTTTGTTCCATTTTCCATATAAAAGGTGGTGATGCATGATAGCCACTAGTCTTAGTGGGTCATTCACCATGGTGATACAAGTATTTACTATAGAATGCATCGGTAGTTCTAGAGTCCAATTATAATGCGGGAAGTATATGGATTTGTATCATGGTGTTAAACATGTTATTATTTTAAAGTAGATAATCAAAGGCACCTGGTTTTCTTTACCCACTACCCATTATTACTTGGAAGTAAGACAAGGTTTCCATGAACTTCATCATGGGATTTCCTCATTCACCTCATGGTAGGAATTCAATTTGGGAAGTGATTTACCATCTAACCAAATCAACCCATTTCATTTCAATCATAGATTCATCCAAAATAGATGAGTTGTCACTGTGGTATTTTCAAGAGTGTTTGAGTTTTCATGATGTGTCAATGTTATTTATATTCTAAAGGGATCATGTTTTAACTCATTGTTTTGGGAAATCATTCAAAAGGTAATGGGGTTATAGGTCATGTTGATCATTGCATTCCTTTCTCAAATGGATGGTTAGATACAGCGTGTGAATACGACTTTGGAAGACATGCTCCATGTATGTGTTTTTTATTTTAGAGGTTTTTTTGATAGACATCTTGGATTTTTTGAGTTTTTTTTATAAAAAATAGTTGACAATCCTCGATTTGAACAACAGATTTTAAGGCACTTTATGGACTGATGATTTGGTCCCCTATGTGTTGGGTTGATGTGTGTGATACATCATAGTTGGGACCATGCCTTTTGAGAGAAACATATAATAAAGTCAATATGATCAAGAAGTGTTCATTGAGAGCATAGAGTCATCAAAATTCTTATAATTATCAAATGCCTTGAGTTTTATAGTTTTTTATGGTGAACTATTATTTTTATAAGTAGGACCTCTCTTGGGTCATTGTCGTTTAAGAAGTAAGAGAAGCTACCTCCAAGGTATGTTGGTCCATTTATGATTATTGATTAAATTGGTAAGGTGGCATATAGGATGTATTTTCTTTCATAGTTGACATCAATTAATAACATATTCCATGTTTCTAAGTTAAAAATTAAATCCCAGATCCACCTCATGTATTGAATTGAGAAAAGTGGGAATTGAAATGTGATTTGTCTATGTTTGAATGGCTCATATGGATTATGGATTCATAGTAGAAAGTTCTTTGTGATAAGTTAATCATGTTGGTCCTAGTTATTTGGTGGAATTTTGATGATGTGCAGGAGATTTGGGAGTAGAAGTCTAGGGTTGAGGAGGAGTATAATTCTTTTTCTCTAACCTTGCATTGAGTTGAGTTTTTGGGGGAAGAATGTTTTCATGGTGGGCAGAATTATCACATTAATGATTTCCTTTTGTGTTATCTTTTCTTCTTACTATCAGTATACCATATATCCCTTAGTATACATTTAGTTTTGGTGAAAAATTATGAATTTTATCTTGGAATCATATGGAGAATATTTGGAACACGTTTAAGGGATACCATGGACCCTTGACCAAGAAAGTGTGTGGAAGTTAGTCAAACTGTGTGGTTAGAGAACAGTTAGTCAAACTGTGTGGTCTAACTATGTGGCATATTCCCCTTAGATAGTGAGGGGTGCACGATTTCTTCATGGTTTGGAAAACCATGTGGGAAAACTGTGTGAATTTCCAAGGACATTAACATGTTGAAAATTACATTTCTTTCATCTTTGATATTTAACCCTAAACCACTCCCATCATCCCTATTTGGGATTTGTATCCATTATATCTACCTACAAGCATCCTTAGACCTCTTAATCCCTAATTATTGGGTTTTCCACCACAATTATACAACAAAACATCATGTAATATCTTATACTCTTGATTTCTCAACATTTATGAGGTCCTTATACCCTCTTTATTGAGTTTCTATTTTATAGTAGGGTATTTGACCTAGGGAGGGTTTGATCATTATTTTTTTACTGAGATCTCTTTGTTTATTGTTAGATCCTTCTTTTATAGGGTCTTATGGTTGTGTGTTTATAGTTTCATTACAATTTATAGAAGTTCACATGTGCGAGTTAAGTGGTTCCATTATTTTACATTATTAGATGACTTTGATGTGCTTTATTTAGTTCTTTAAATGGATTATTTTTGTGGTTTTAATCATTTTTTGAACTGATATATGATTCATATGAGATGTAAGATGGTTCTTGAAAAAAAATTGGTTATATTTCATGTCTTCATTACTTTGGTGTTTTTTGGAAATGTGTTTTACACTAAATGAAAGGTGTGAAATGTGTTTTCAATGAGATTCAATGTGATAATGAGTTTAATGTGTATTTTCTAAGAGAAATTAGTTTTTTACATGTTAGATTCCTTATTATGAACCATTAATGTGTCTATGAAATTGTGAGTGTGATTATGAAAATGACGCGAAATGTATTTCAAATTGGTTTTGGTGTGTGTATCGAGTGGGAAGTCTCTTTATTATGAAAAATGGTGGTTCCAAGTGATATTTTAATCATTAGATCAATGTGAAAGCGAAAAAATGGTGATTTCCTTCTGTTCTTGTTATGATTTGCATGTATATAAGAAATTTCTGATTTATGTGATATGTGGAGTAGAATTTGAGCTCAAAGGGAATCCTGGATATATTGGTATGTGATCAAGAACTAATACTCTAGTTGATTCGAAATTGGTTAAGCCCCAGATACATCTTGAAGGATGAATGATTTAAAAACATAATAAATATTTTTTATGATTAGAAGCCATTGGACCTTGGGATCAATCCCCTCTAGTGGCTTGTGCATGAGAATGGTGTTGGTAGATTAGTATACTATTTCTATCATTGAGTTACAAGGTTTCTAGAGTCCTAATAGTGTGATTTTACCTTATGGATTTTCCCATGGTTCTATCTTGTGACATGATGTTATGTGATATGGTGATAACCACTAGCATACTCTAAACCTTGAGTATACATTTATTTCAGTTAAGATTATTTTTGGAAAAGGATTTTTATTGAAAGTTGTTTCTTGAGAAATTAGTTTTTAAAATGTTTTCAAAATACATGTTTAAAATTTTCTTTAGAAAGTGTGCATGCTAATTTTTCTTATAATGATATATCATGGAATATTTTATTTGGGTGTCTTTCTACTGGGCTTTTCTTAACACCCTGAATACACCTTTGGGAGTATGTAGACTTTGTTATGTATGACCCATGTAAAATATAAAACGTATTCTGGTGGTGACGGTCGATCCAGTTGCTAGAGGTCCACTCCATATTGGTTGTGGTGGTGGTGGTTTGAGGGTGATGTATCTCTTTTTTCATGGAGATATTTGGGATAGACTTGTTGTTCCCATTGTGTTGCAGCACATTTGGATTCTGGTTAATGTTGTAGAACTTGAATCTAAAAATTATTATTCCTCTTTGTATATTCTTATTGATTATTGTGGAATTTATACATGTTTATTGTTTTTTATTAAATAAATAGGTGAAATCATTCCTAAAGAATATTTTAGATACCCAGACACTAGTTACCATCCCATGGGGATCAGGAATGAACATCTATCCTTTCCATAAATCGGATTGGGTGTCGGGTTGGATGAAATCCCAGCATGGTTCATGAGAGTATCAGTTATTATTCAACCTTGAGTTTTTATGCCAATATATGTATGGATACATTTCAATTTTAGTTCCTTAATTAAGTGGAATGTGTTTCAGTTTCATACATTTCCATATTGATTTTTCCTTATCTAGTTATTTTAAAGGAATGTGTTTGCAGTTATTAAATTTCCATATTGTTTATACATTTCATTCTCATTTTACTAATTACATGGAATTTTTGTTCAGTTATTACCAAACCATATTGATTCTTATCATTGATTAACTATTTATTCCACTATACTATACCCTTAATGGTCTTTTCAGCTGACCCTTGGTTTTTTTCATTCCCTGCGATTATCTGATGACTACTAGGAAATGTTGGTAAGGATACACCAGATAGAATAAAGTTATTATCCTTAAATAAGAAAAACACTACACATTAATTAGTGTATTCATTTTAAAAACAAGACCCATGTATGTATTTGGTTTACCAATACTACTAAAATATTTACTCCTTTGGGGTGTGATTTACTTGTATCCAATGCTAATGTACTTGATAGCAGACACCGGCTTCAGGATTACTATGGTCGGGTCGCTACAGTATATTTAAATAAATAATATTTTATATATTATATTATAATAGTTATTCAAAGATAATATATTACTTACCTTCTATCCAAAATGATCATTGGAAAATAGAAATGTTACTAATGTGTACGTATGACCTACCGCCTCTATGATCATAGAAAACTTTATTTCTAAATACCTTTTTTCATGATTTTTCTTAAAAGTATAATTGATGTATAAATGTGACAATTATAATATCATTATTATTCATTTGATGATTAATATATATAATATTTTAAAGAACTGGGTATTTACTAAAAAACAGACAGGATAAAACAAGACAATTAACAACTAAAATGATTAAAATAATTAATGATTATTATTGAATAGGTGATAGGGTGTTATAAAATGATAATATATGATATTATGGATATTGATATTTTTTATTTTAATTGAATTTTTTAAATCACCGTACATGGGGATAATTATTTTTTAATTAAAAGGAAGTGTTAGGTATGAGATTTCATCTCAATTTACATTCCATTGATATTTATTTGTTATTATTCACAAACTAAATTTTATGTTGTGTATATACTTCCCTATTGACCTGAAATATCATGGTTCATTAATAATTTACAGCATTTTATGTTTCAAATCAAATCATTTCACCCAAGGGGACTAGGCTTTAAAATTATCATGTGGTAAAAGTTACTTTACAATTTCACTTTATTTTGTGACTATTAGATTTCTCTTCAAACGATCACTTTCTTGTAATCATTTTTCATATAGAATTACCTTTTTATTAAATATTCATATTCCTTCATGATGTATACTTCTATTTCTGAAACCATATACCATTTTTAAATATGGTCATTACATTTAATTTCATTTAATTTACTGGGGAAATATTGATAAATCTATATCTTTTAATCAATACAGATATTTGATGATAAGGTATAATGTTCATAAATTTAATCAATTATTTGATATATGAGGATTCCTCTTGATATGCATACATGGGTGTGACGTGGTTATAGATAGAACCTTTATTCATAGACATGTCGGATGAGATAAATCCATTGGCTAAACCCTGTAGGATTGTACATAGTAGTTTTAAACTTTCTTTTGAATGGTCTGGACAGTAAATGTATAGGATCTCAAACAAGATTAATATTTACCTAGTAGTTTTAAAACTTATTTTAGAAGTTCTTAAAAGTGGAGGTATCATATTTTTGATACATTAAGTTCTATAATTAATAATTTCCTTCATTAAAAATGCAGTTATTCTTATCCTTGAGATTTTGTAAAATGATATTATCTTTGGATGCATTTCATTATCATTTTATTAATTAAATGGGATTTTTTAGTCACTTAACATTCCATATTTATTATTGTTATTGATTCATGATAAATTCCATTGTAAATAACCCCTACTAATAATTTTACTTCGCCCTTATATTTTTTCCAACGTCTTAGATGTGAAGAAGAATTATTTGAATGATTTTTCAAGGATTTGGTTCATTTTATTTTTTTATTTTTATTTTTTTCACTTTCTATTCCCAATGTAAAATGGGTATTGTGTATTTATCGAGTTCTCTAAATCTATTTAACTAATTATTCCTTTTAGATTTTATTCCTTTTATATATTCCAATATAATAAAGTATGGCTCCGGTACTGGGATACTAGGGTCATGGTTGTTAAAAAAAGCATGCCCCAATTGAGAAGAAGGCTAAATGGGTAAACAAATTATTCCCAAAGAAGTGTATACTTTTTAATTTATGTGTAAAAAAGGCATAAATAATTCATATAATTTTATATCTATAAAGAAAAGAGTCTTTGGGTTGAGGTGCAATTATCATCAATGTTGTACTACTAAATGGAGAATCAACATTATTCCCATATATTTATATTTTATTTTTCATTACATTTATATAATTGAAGTTTATCAATATATTTAGGGGAGATATAAAAAAAATATTTTTTAAAGTTTCACAGTATTCAAAAATATATAAATCATATAGTAAATTACTTCAATTAATATTATCCATGATAAATAATATCAAAAAGAATCCCCTAAGTGGGATCTAAATATATTAATAAGATTCCAGTGTTTTTTTATTTCATGTTATAATTTGGATTCTTATACATTAGATGAAGAATAAGGAATTTAAGCTATGATGATCAAATTTACATTCTCACATTAAGTGTATGTGATCAAATGAATTAAGGGAGAGTTATTGTTAAACAAAAAAAGGTATATACATTCATACACATGATTAGTTTTAATGTGTTATTCAAATTTGGGGGAAGGTGTTTATTTCTAAAATAATTTTAACAATACCTAAAAATAATGTTTAAATTCATATCACATATTGAATATTTTATGAGAAGCAATGATATATAAGTCATTATCTCCATTTTCCATACTACTAACTCATTTTATTTTCTTATAGTTAACTAATTTAGATACATTTATTTATAAAATTTAATTTTATCCTTCTCTTCAGAAAAATTCCTTCGTTTTTTAAAAAGTATCAAAATGGAGAGAATATTAAAATTATATGTATGGTATAAGGATATGTGTAAAACCATGCCTTATCTTTAAACCTTTCAATTTTTTTCAATAAGAAATAGAATAATAAAATTCAGTTTATAATTGGATTGGTTATTTTTAAAAAATCCATCAAGGGATATTGAAGAGAAAAAATAGATTGACAATGTTGAGGTTGTATTTTTTGTTGAAAAAAATATGTTAAGGAAATTCAATCTGTCTTAGTGTTCGGAAGTGTGAACTATGCCCAATGAAGGTATATATTGAGATTATCCATAAATGATGAGGATTATAAGAACTAGTACACTAATAAATATAGTTTCTTCAATTAAAATACTATTGAGAATTACTCATAAGTTATCAGAGGAGTATGAATTTTATGATATTTGTCGTTGTTGGAACCCCTATATATCTCCTAATTTTCTCTCTAATATTAAGTGTGAAGAATGTTAAGTAATATATATTATGAATTTATATGGAAGTATCGAATAAAAAAGTTTCAAAACAGATGATTTATAGTGAGATTTATATGTCTTTAAATTAATGACATGGATAGATATATGGAATGTGTAAATTTATAGATAAATAAAAAATATATATTAAATTTATAAAAACAATTCAACCCTAGACAGCCATTGGAGAAGTTATTTTCCACTGAGAGGAAGTAACCAATATTTATTGTAGCTATCCTTGGTGGATATGGTGGCCCCAAGAACTATTATGATTCATTGAAGGAATGGGAAAAGTAAAAACAATATAAGGTTCCACAATGCAATGATAGAGGAATAATTTCATGGTATGAAGATGAACTATTTGATTTAAATAGTATTTTATCCTTCATCCTTTTTAATTAACAAGTGACTACTAAAATAGAAAAATTAAGTAAAAAATATGAAACATTTGTAAATATACATAAAGTATAATATATTTAAAATAAATAACTATGTCTTACATCATATTATTCGCTAAATCAACAACGGTTGCAGTTATTGGTTTTTGTCACCTCTTTTTTTTTCTCGACCAAATAAAGTAGACTAAACATGTATGGGAGATCTTGATAATATCTACATCACTCACAATGGTTAGGATTTTGAACTCAAGCTATATTGCTATGAAGATAAGTTATCAAGATGATGCATTGCCTTTGAGGTTTCAAATCATGTAGAATTCTTCATGTTAATGAAACTCTAGTTTAATTTATCTCAAGAATGTTTCCTTGTGATGGAAAATTAAATTACATTCCCCATGAATATCAAATTCATATATGTCTCCAATTAGGGAAATTACACTTGAGGATAAATTTGAAAATATCAAATTTATTAGAATGAGAAGAATTTCAATAATTGATTGGATATTAAATATGACAATTTTATGATGTTAGTTACATGAATGTAACATGAAGATGATTAAAATTTCCCTATGATTAAAGTTTAGTTGACTAGAAGATAATAGGAAAAATGAACATAAAATTAGAATAAGTTCAAGATTGAAAAAAAATGGCAATCAGAAGATGGAGATAGTTTGAGGTGAAGACAAATAGATTATGTGAATAGTGGAAATTTTATGCTTAGATTATTCAATAATGGAGATGTTAAAAGGATACCAACACACAAGGGAGTTGGAGTTAGTTAATATAGTTTTCTCTCAAAATTAAAATCATTATAATCACAAAGGGTTACAGATTAATTTATAAGTGTAATGAAACATTATTCTCAGAGTCACAAAGGGTTCAGTTACAGGTCAAAATTGGTTGTGGAGATTCAAATATCTAATTATTACAATGATTTTTCATATACATGTCCCTAACTGAATCATTAAAATATGACTCAAATTAATAAGTGAAGAGGATGAATATTTTGATAAGTGTTATCTTTATATTAAAATAAGACTACCTAAGAAGATTCCTTGCATAATATACAACATTCTCATAATCATTTGTTGTAGATAATCCTATGATTCTATTTTTCATGATGTATATGAAGTTAAATATATTTATAAGAGGATAGTTCTATAAACTAGGATTTGTGATTATCTTATGGAATAAGTTATGCTCTCATGAATCCATATTATTTGAACAAGAGTAGTATAAAGAAAATTTGAATTTTTTTTTGAAAGAAGTTATTTAAATCAAATAAATGTAGTATTTGTAAAAGTTTATTAAGGTAATGAAGATTAATTTTGTAAAGACCAGTAAAATTCAAGGGAAATTTTTTCTAAACTTTCTTTGGGATTTTACCAGAACGCGGTTTCTGACGGCACTTGATTCTGAGGCCCGGAGTGCCCGGAATCAATTTACGAAGTTTGGCTCGGGTACGTTCAGTGAACGAACGAGCGAGTTTTCCTATCTTTTGAACCGGTGCTCGGAATTGAAATCTGATGGCACCGATGAACTTGCAATGCCGATAATTGCTTAAGGGAACCTTTACCGTAGTATCATTTGTGCGGGAGAATAAGTTAATTTTTGGGGATTAATTAAAAAAAATTGAATAAAATTGTTGAATCAATTTTATTTCATGTTATGTGGTTAAATTCTCCCATGGGAAGTTAGTGGTGGGCCCACATCCATCCAACTTCCCATGTGTGGATATTTGAAAGGGTGGGGCCCACACGAACCCCCCACCTTTTCAAATTCCATAAACTCCCTAACCCCTCTTAACCACTAACATTCCTAACTCCCCATTAACTCACCTTTATTAATATTTGACAACTTGTTGTAAGTAATTTGGTGAGTTATATGTGAGATTTTGAAATTCAAACAATTGAATTTCAAATGCTTTGTTGTGTTAATAAAATAAGTTTAGAACTTATTTTATTAGGGGTTGGAGTTGGGTTGTTTGAGAGCTTTTTGGAGAAAAAGCTAAGGAAGCTTATCTTCACGAATGAAGAACGCGCCACCTCTGATGAAGAACGCTCGTTTTCCTTCCACGGAATTTCTCCCCTTCCGTGGCGAGACTCTTCAACGGATCTTCTCCTTCCCCTTCATTGTCAACGGATCGATGAACAAGCTCGGAAGCGGAATCGGGTAGCAAGCGATGACGGCTTCGCCTTCCCTCGAGTCGGACGAACGCCGACGTCCCCCTTCGACGTCGTCATCCTCGCGACGCCATACTGCGACGAACCTCGAACGACGACGCATCCTTCTGATCGGCTTATACCCAAGGTAGGGGTTTATTGTTATTTTATTAATTTATTTCCGTTCTTGATTCTAGCATGTCGAACTTCGTAGTTAATCAACTAAATGTTATCGTTTAACGAGAGGGTCCGGACCGCACAAACATGACCTAACCCCCTCCTATGTTCATGATTGTTTCTTTGTGAATGGAATGGGATGGCGTGGTGCCACCGCACCACGCGAGAATCGCTCGGCAAGTTTTATGCAACGCCGTCGCGCCATGCCGAGAAGTTGAATAAGAACGCGACGCCGTCGCGCCGCGTCGAA
This sequence comes from Viscum album, assembly GCA_963277665.1. Taxonomy (NCBI): domain Eukaryota; kingdom Viridiplantae; phylum Streptophyta; class Magnoliopsida; order Santalales; family Viscaceae; genus Viscum; species Viscum album. The sequence continues at coordinate 473,013,170 of OY728147.1, read as the reverse complement.
GGAAGTCGAAGGCGCCACGGTCGGAGCGGAGCCGTGGCGGAGGGAGGCGGTGCCGTCGCACTACGCCGAACGACAAGGGCCGCGGCCGGTTCCGGGCCGTGGCGGAGCAAGGTGACCGGCGGCCAGCCGGGCCGCCGGTGTCGGAGCCGGAAGGGGACCGGCCATCGCCGGTCCCGTTGAGAGGGAGCCGGCCGGCCAGGTCGGGCCGGCCGGAAAGGAGAAATCTGGGGGAATTTAATTCCCCCGGCCAGCTCACGGCCCCCCATTATTAGGGGGGGCCGCAGTTTCAAAAGGGGGCAGGCGCCCCCCTCTTTTCTTTCAATCAGCTCGGCTTCGGCCGAGCTGGCAGCGCGCCCAGCGCGCTGGCCCCAGCCGGAACGGTGCTTGGCCGGTCTGCCAGGCCAGGCCGCGCCGGGCTGGGCCGCGCCGGGCCGGGCCGGGTCGACCCTGTCCAGGGCGGGTCGACCCGGTTCGGACCAATCGGGGGGTCTCGGACTGGGTCGACCCGGGCCCGAAACCCCCGATATCGGACTGTTTGGGTTCAAATGCACATAACTCGGGCTACGGACCTCCAAACGACGCGTCGTCAGTGGAGATGCGATCCTTGGATCGAGACGGTCATTTCGGTATATCGCACTCAATATTTCGGGATACTTTAAGTTCGGCCGGGTTGGTTCGTACACGAAACCAACCGCGCCCTCGGAACGGAAACGCTCATATTTTGAGTTACGGACGTCCGATTGACGTGTCGTCGACTTTGATGAGTTCCTTTTAGTGAGACGGATCTTTTGGCATACTTCTCCCGAGGTTTGGACGCAGGTGGAGTACGGTCGGGTTGGTTTTGCCTTAAAAACCAACCGGGCCCCTGGGACGAAAAAGCCAATAACTCACAGACCGGGCATCCGATTGACGCACCGTCTGTCTCGTTGTTTTCCTCTTGATGATACGGAACTTTTGGCACACTTCGCCTGAGTTTTGGATACAGTTGGATAGTGGCCGGGTTGGATTGCACCCGAAATCCAACCGGGCCCCTGGAACGGAAAAGCGGATATCTTTCAGACAGGACGTCCGTTTGACGAACCGTCAGCGGCGTTGATGATCACATTGAGAAACGGTCCCTATGAGTATACCCTATGAGAGTTCGGGGTACAGTTGAGATACGGCCGGAATCGGGTAGCAAGCGACGACTGCTTCGCCTTCCCTCGAGTCGGACGAACGCCGACATCCCCCTTCGACGTCGTCATCCTCACGACGCCATACCGCGAAGAACCTCGAACGACGACGCCTCCTTCTGATTGTCTTATACCGAAGGTAGGGGTTTATTGTTATTTTATTAATTTATTTCCGTTCTTGATTCTAGCATGTCGAACTTCATGGTTAATCGACTAAATGTTATCATTTAACGAGAGGGGCCGAACCGCACAAACATGACCTAACCCCATCCTATGTTCATGATTGTTTCTTTGTGAATGGAACGGGATGGTGTGGTGTCGCCGCACCACGCGAGAATCGCTCGGCAAGTTTTACGCAACACCGTCACGCCACGCCGAGAAGTCGAACAAGAACGTGACGCATTCGTGCCGCGTCGAAGGAAGTCGAAGGCGCCGCGGTCGGAGCGGAGCCACGGTGGAGGGATGCGGTAACATCACACCGCGCCGGACGACAAGGGCCGCGGCCGGTTCCGGGCCGCGGCGGAGCAAGGTGACCGGCGGCCAGCCGGGCCGACGGTGTCGGAGCCGGAAGGGGACCGGCCACTGCCGGTCCCGTTGAGAGGGAGCCGGCCGGCCAGGTCGGGCCGGCCGGAAAGGAGAAATCCAGGGGAATTTAATTCCCCCGGCCAGCTCACGGCCCCCGATAATGAGGGGGGCCGCATTTTCACAAGGGGGGGCAGGCGCCCCCCCCTCTTTTTTTTCAATCAGCTCGGCTTCGGCCGAGCTGGCAGCGCGCCCAGCGCGCTGCCCCCAGCCGGACCGGCGCTTGGCCGGTCTGCCAGGTCGGGCCGCGCCGGGTTGGGCCGCGCCGGGCCGGGCCGGGTCGACCCTGTCTGGGGCGGGTCGACCCGGTTCGGACCAACCGGGGGGTCTCGGGCCGGGTCGGCCCGGGCCCGAAACCCCCGATATCGGACTGTTTGGGTTGAAATGCCCATAACATGGGCTACGGACCTCCAAACGACACGCTGTCAGCGGCGATGCGATCCTTGGATCTAGACGGTCGTTTCGGTATATCACAGTTAAGGTTTCGGGATACTTTGAGTTCGGCCGGGTTGGTTCGTACACGAAACCAACCGGGCCCTCGGACCGGAAACGCTCATATCTTGAGTTACGGAGGTCCGATTGATGTGCCGTCGACTTTGATGAGTTCCTCTTAGTGAGACTGATCTTTTGGCATACTCCGCCCGAGGTTTGGATGCAGGTGGAGTACGGTCGGGTTGGTTTGGCATTAAAAACCAATCGATCCCCTGGGACGAAAAAGCCAATAACTCACAGACCGGGCGTCCGATTGACGCACCCTCTGTCTCGTTGTTTTCCTCTTGATGAGACGGAACTTTTGGCACACTTCACCCGAGTTTTGGATACAGTTGGATAGTGGCTGGGTTGGATTGCACCCGAAATCCAACCGGGCCCCTGGAACGGAAAAGCTGATATCTTTCAGACAGGACGTCTGTTTGACGAACCGTCAGTGGCGTTGATGATCACATTGAGAAACGGTCCCTATGAGTATACCCTATGAGAGTTCGCGGTAAAGTTGAGATACGGCCGGGATTGGTTCGCTCACGAAACCAACCGGGCCCCTGGGATGAAAAGGCTAGAAGCTCACAGACCGGGCGTCCGATTGACGCGTCGTCTGTTGCGTTGATACCCCTATGACGAGGTGGTCCTTTGAGATAGTTCTTCATGGGACCTTGAGATACTTGGAGTATTGACCTGTAGCTCGTGGAGCGGACCCTCCCAGAGACGAGCGTGCGGAGTACAGAGACCGTGTAGCCGACTGAGACCTGACGACTGCTTGACCGACTCAAATTCGAGTGAGTCGACTAGCCCAGTGGACGGAGCACTACTTTGTTTGGGTGCAGACCCATGGCGGACGGAGCACTACCTGTGTGACAGTGCAGACCCGTGGTACTCGTCTGGAGAGTACCTCAGCAGGCTACTAGGGGGTCTGCACTACAGTGTTTGGGTGACATACCTCGGCAGGAAGCACTACTGTGTCTGGGTGGCTGACCCGCGGTACTCGACAGGAGGAGTACCTCAGCAGTCTTAGGTTAGTGAGCAGTACCTCGGAGTCATGACAAGACCACTGTACACTCCAGAGACGGAGCTCTTCATCAGTTACGGTTTTGATAATGAAAATCCTGGTTTGAGCTGAGACTTTTGACCTTTGTGTTTACCTCATGATTGAGATGGGTCACTTGTTAACTTAGGTATATGTATGGGCATATACCTGGGTAGTGGTTATCCATTGATTTCATGATCCTTGTGTTTCTTAATGTTTTAGATGGGTTACTTGATAACTTAGGCATATGTATGGGTATATACCTAAGTAGAAGTTATCTGTTGAGATCTTCTTTGTAGTTATCCTTGTTGGTTTAGTGAGACCTTGAGGGTCTCGGGGTCCCTACTGAGTATCATTATACTCACCCATGCACGGGCTATGCCTGCACCTCATTGTGTTGGTTGCAGACGACGAGTCAGTACCCGGAGGTGGACTACAAGACGAGTCAGTACCCGGAGGTGGACTACACGACGAGACGACACATGGAGGAGGTTGACGGACGAGAGCGTGGAGGAGGCTATCTGTACCTACCCTTCAGGTAGGATCCGTGGTGGACGACCAGGAGCTGCGCCATCTATACCTACCCTTCAGGTAGGATCGGAGGAGGACGACCCAGGAGCCGCTTCCGTCCTTCCAGCTGTTATCCTTTCTGTTGTACTTGTTCAGTTGTAGTTGTACTTCCTTTTGAGTTTGTATTCTGGCCCATTTACTTTTCAGCACTTCTCTTGTACTTAGTGTTTACTTTTTTTTCTGCTTGCTTACTCTATGGTGCTTGTTTTCTTTTATAAAGGAAATGCCTTCCCAGTTATCGGGATTTACGCCTTTGGTGCTAGTCGCTAGCCCCTGGCCTATGGAAGGCGGGCTTGGGGTAGTCACAGCACGGGCCCCGAGGACGGGTCATGACAAATTGGTATCAGAGGAGTCGGTTCTACCGCAGAACTTATAACTCTGATATTTTTCTTTATGTGAAGAAATAGTGTTAAGGGTACCGTGTGTGGTCTTTAGTTCAGGGAGTCCAGTGTTGGTGCGGGCGGCCGACGTATCCATACACCAGGACCCTAACAACTGATTTCAGACTTTATGCACGGGAGGTTGCGACCGATCACTCTTGAGTCGGCCAACCTTACCCTCGTGGTGGCAGTTGTTTCGTGTTCCACTTCTAACAGGAATTGGAGACCTCTAGAGTTCGAGGATGACGATCACATCCTTATATGGGTCTCACCTCGACGAAGTTTTCGGAGTTGTGACTAAGGTGGCAAGTAAACTCTGAGGTTCAACGGACCTTTCTAGGTCCACAGCTGGGTAGGCGAGGTGGTTTACCGCTTGACCTATCCACCTCAGTTGCACCAGGTGCACGACGACTTCCATGTATCTCAACTGAAGAGATACGTGCTCGACCCTTCGCATATCATTGACCATGAGGAGCTGGACGATGGCGATGAGGTGTTTTCCACGGAGGTTCTAGTGGGGATCAAGGATCGACAGGAGCGCATTCTACGAGGATGATCGATTCCTCGGGTGAGCTTTCATTGGCAGTACAGAACCTCCGGGTGAGCACTTGGGAGCAGAAGGCTCAGATGCGTGCTCTATATCGCTTTTTTAACCTTAGATTGTGTTAAAGCTTTACGAGGACGTAAAGCCCGGAGGTGGGAGTAATGTAAAGACCCGTAAAATTCAATGGAAATTTTTTCTAAATTTTCTTTGGGATTTTACAAGAACGCGGTTTCTGACGTCACTTGATTCTGAGGACCGGAGTGCCCGGAATCAATTTACGAAGTTTGGCTCGGGTACGTTCAGTGAACGAACTAGCGAGTTTTCCTATCTTTTTAACCGGTGCTCGGAATTGAAATCTGATGGCACCGATGAACTCGCAACACCGGTAATAGCTTAAGGGAACCTTTACCGTAGTTGCGTTTGTGCGGGAGAATAAGTTAATTTTTGGGGATTAATTAAAAAAAGTGAATAAAATTGTTGAATCAATTTTATTTCATGTTATGTGGTTAACCTCTCCCATGGGAAGTTGGTGGTGGGCCCACATCCATCCAACTTCCCATGTGTGGATATTTGAAAGGGTGGGGCCCACACGAACCCCCCACCTTTTCAAATTCCTTAAACTCCCTAACCCCTCTTAACCCCTAACATTACTAACTCCCCATTAACTCACCTTCATTAATATTTGACAACTTGTTGTAATTAATTTGGTGAGTTACATGTGAGATTTTGAAATTCAAACAATTGAATTTCAAATGCTTTGTTGTGTTAATAAAATAAGTTTAGAACTTATTTTATTAAGGGTTGGTGTTGGGTTGTTTGAGAGCTTTTTGGAGAAAAATCTAAGGAAGCTTATCTTTGCAAACGAAGAACGCACCACCTCTGATGAAGAACGCTCATTTTCCTTCCACAGAATTTCTCCCCTTCCGCAGTGAGACTCTTCAACAGATCTTCTTCTTCCCCTTCATCATCAACAGATCGACGAACAAGCTCATAAGCGGAATCGGGTAGCAAGCGACGACTGCTTCGCCTTCCCTCGAGTCGGACGAACGCCGACATCCCCCTTCGACGTCGTCATCCTCACGACGCCATACCGCGAAGAACCTCAAACGACGACGCCTCCTTCTGATTGGCTTATACTGAAGGTAGGGGTTTATTGTTATTTTATTAATTTATTTCCGTTCTTAATTCTAGCATGTCGAACTTCATGGTTAATCGACTAAATGTTATCATTTAACGAGAGGGGCCGAACCGCACAAACATGACCTAACCCCATCCTATGTTCATGATTGTTTCTTTGTGAATGGAACGGGATGGTGTGGTGTCGCCGCACCACGCGAGAATCGCTCGGCAAGTTTTACGCAACACCGTCACGCCACGCCGAGAAGTCGAACAAGAACGTGACGCCGTCGTGCCGCGTCGAAGGAAGTCGAAGGCGCCGCGGTCGGAGCGGAGCCACGGTGGAGGGATGCGGTAACATCACACCGCGCCGGACGACAAGGGCCGCGGCCGGTTCCGGGCCGCGGCGGAGCAAGGTGACCGGCGGCCAGCCGGGCCGACGGTGTCGGAGCCGGAAGGGGACCGGCCACTGCCGGTCCCGTTGAGAGGGAGCCGGCCGGCCAGGTCGGGCCGGCCGGAAAGGAGAAATCCAGGGGAATTTAATTCCCCCGGCCAGCTCACGGCCCCCGATAATGAGGGGGGCCGCATTTTCACAAGGGGGGGCAGGCGCCCCCCCTCTTTTTTTTCAATCAGCTCGGCTTCGGCCGAGCTGGCAGCGCGCCCAGCGCGCTGCCCCCAGCCGGACCGGCGCTTGGCCGGTCTGCCAGGTCGGGCCGCGCCGGGTTGGGCCGCGCCGGGCCGGGCCGGGTCGACCCTGTCTGGGGCGGGTCGACCCGGTTCGGACCAACCGGGGGGTCTCGGGCCGGGTCGGCCCGGGCCCGAAACCCCCGATATCGGACTATTTGGGTTGAAATGCCCATAACATGGGCTACGGACCTCCAAACGACACGCTGTCAGCGGCGATGCGATCCTTGGATCTAGACGGTCGTTTCGGTATATCACAGTTAAGGTTTCGGGATACTTTGAGTTCGTCCGGGTTGGTTCGTACACGAAACCAACCGGGCCCTCGGACCGGAAATGCTCATATCTTGAGTTACGGAGGTCCGATTGATGTGCCGTCGACTTTGATGAGTTCCTCTTAGTGAGACTGATCTTTTGGCATACTCCGCCCGAGGTTTGGATGCAGGTGGAGTACGGTCGGGTTGGTTTGGCATTAAAAACCAATCGATCCCCTGGGACGAAAAAGCCAATAACTCACAGACCGGGCGTCCGATTGACGCACCCTCTGTCTCGTTGTTTTCCTCTTGATGAGACGGAACTTTTGGCACACTTCACCCGAGTTTTGGATACAGTTGGATAGTGGCTGGGTTGGATTGCACCCGAAATCCAACCGGGCCCCTGGAACGGAAAAGCTGATATCTTTCAGACAGGACGTCTGTTTGACGAACCGTTAGTGGCGTTGATGATCACATTGAGAAACGGTCCCTATGAGTATACCCTATGAGAGTTCGCGGTACAGTTGAGATACGGCCGGGATTGGTTCGCTCACGAAACCAACCGGGCCCCTGGGATGAAAAGGCTAGAAGCTCACAGACCGGGCCTCCGATTGACGCGCCGTCTGTTGCGTTGAGAACCCTATGACGAGACAGTCCTTTGAGATACTTCTTCAAGGGACCTTGAGATACTTGGAGTATCGACCTGTAGCTCGTGGAGCGGACCCTCCCAGAGACGAGCGTGCAGAGTACAGAGACCGTGTAGCCGACTGAGACCTGACGACTACTTGACCGACTCGACTTGGAGTGAGTCGACTAGCCCAGTGGACAGAGCACTACTTTGTTTGGGTGTAGACCCATGGCGGACAGAGCACTACCTGTGTGACAGTGCAGACCCGCAGTACTCGTCCGGAGAGTACCTCAGCAGGCTACTAGGGGGTGTGAACTACTGTGTTTGGGTGACATACCTCGGCGGGAAGCACTACTGTGTCTGGGTGGCTGACCCGCGGTACTCGACAGGAGGAGTACCTCAGTAGTCTTAGGTTAGTGAGCAGTACCTCGGAGTCGTGACAGGACCACTGTACACTCCAGAGACGGAGCTCTTCATCAGTTATGGTTTCGATAATGAAAATCATGGTTTGAGCTGAGACTTTTGAGCTTTGTGTTTACCTAATGATTGAGATGGGTCACTTTTTAACTTAGGTATATGTATGGGCATATACCTGGGTAGTGGTTATCCGTTGATTTCATGATCCTTTTGTTTCCTCATGTTTTAGATGGGTTACTTGATAACTTAGGCATATGTATGGGCATATACCTAAGTAGAGGTTATCTGTTGAGATCTTCTTTGTGGTTATCCTTGTTGGTTTAGTGAGACCTTGAGGGTCTCGGGGTCCCTACTGAGTATCGTTATACTCACCCCTGCACGGGCTACGCCTGCACCTAGTTTTGTTGGTTGCAGATGACGAGTCAGTACCCGGAGGTGGACTACAGGACGAGTCAGTACCCGGAGGTGGACTACACGATGAGACGACACATGGAGGAGGTTGATGGACGAGAGCGTGGAGGAGGCGATCTGTACCTACCCTTCAGGTAGGATCCGTAGTGGACGACCAGGAGCTGCGCCATCTATACCTACCCTTCAGGTAGGATCTGAGGAGGACGACCCAGGAGTCACTTCCGTCCTTCCAGCTGTTATCTTTTCTGTTGTACTTGTTCAGTTGTAGTTGTACTTTCTTTTGAGTTTGTATTCTGGTCCATTTACTTTTCAGCACTTCTCTTGTACTTAGTGTTTACTTTTTTTTCCGCTTGCTTACTTTGTGGTGCTCGTTTTCTTTTATAAAGGCAATGCCTTCCCAGTTATCGGGATTTACGCCTTTGGTGCTAGTCGCCAGCCCCTAGACTATGGAAGGCGGGCTTGGGGTAGTCACGGCACGGGCCCCGAGGACGGGTCGTGACAAATTCGTATCAAAGGAGTCGGTTCTACAGCAGAACTTATAACTCTGATATTTTTCTTTCTGTGAAGAAATAGTGTTAAGGGTACCGAGTGTGGTCTTTAGTTTAGGGAGTCCAGTGTTGGTGCGGGCGGCCGACGTATCCATACACCAGGACCCTGACAAATGATTTCTAACTTTATGCACGGGAGGGTGCGACCGATCACTCTTGAGTCGGCCAACCTTACCCTCGTGGCGGCAGTTGTTTCGAGTTCTAGTTCTAACAGGAATTGGAGACCTCTAGAGTTCTAGGATGATGATCACGTCCTTATATGGGTCTCACCTCGGCGAAGTTTTCGGAGTTGTGACCAAGGCAGCAAGTAAACTCTGAGGTTCAACGGACCTTTCTAGGTCCACAGCTGGGTAGGCGAGGTGGTTTACCGCTTGACCCATCCACCTCAGTTGCACCAGGTGCAAGACGACTTCTATGTATCTCAACTGAAGAGATACGTGCTCGACCCTTCACATATCATTGACCATGAGGAGATGGACGATGGCGATGAGGTGTTTTCCACAGAGGTTCTAGTGGGGATCAAGGATCGACAGGAGCGCATCCTACGAGGATGATCGATTCCTCGGGTGAGCTTTCTTTGGAAGTATGGAACCTCCGGGTGAGCACTTGGGAGCAGAAGGCTCAGATGCGTTCTCTATATCACTTTTGTAACCTTAGTTTGTGTTAAAGCTTTACGAGGACGTAAAGCCCTGAGGTGGGAGTAATGTAAAAAACCCGTAAAATTCAAGGGAATTTTTTTCTAAATTTTCTTTAGGATTTTACAAGAATACGGTTTCTGACGGAACTTGATTCTGAGGACCGGAATGCCCGGAATCAATTTACGAAGTTTGGATCAGGTACGTTCAGTGAACGAACGAGCGAGTTTTCCTATCTTTTGAATCGTTGCTCGGAATTGAAATCTGATGGCACCGATGAACTCGCAACGCCGGTAATCGCTTAAGGGAACCTTTACCATAGTTGCGTTTGTGCGGGAGAATAAGTTAATTTTTGGGGATTAATTAAAAAAAAGTGAATAAAATTGTTGAATCAATTTTATTTCATGTTATGTGGTTAACTTCTCCCATGAGAAGTTGGTGGTGGGACCACATCCATCCAACTTCCCATGTGTGGATATTTGAAAGGGTGGGACCCACACGAACCCCCCACCTTTTCATATTCCTTAAACTCCCTAACCCCTCTTAACCCCTAACATTCCTAACTCCCCATTAACTCACCTTCATTAATATTTGACAACTTGTTGTAATTAATTTGGTGAGTTACATGTGAGATTTTGAAATTCAAACAATTGAATTTCAAATTCGTTGTTGTGTTAATAAAATAAGTTTAGAACTTATTTTATTAGGGGTTGGTGTTGTGTTGTTTGAGAGCATTTTGGAGAAAAAGCTAAGGAAGATTATCTTCGCGAACGAAGAACGTGCCACCTCTGACGAAGAACGCTCGTTTTCCTTCAACGGAATTTCTCCCCTTCCGTGGCGAGACTCTTCAACGGATCTTCTTCTTCCCCTTCATCTTCAACGGATCGACGAACAAGCTCGGAAGCGGAATCGGGTAGCAAGCGACGACGGCTTCGCCTTCCCTCGAGTCGGACGAACGCCGACGTCCCCCTTCCACGTCGTCATCCTCGCGACGCCATACCGCGAAGAACCTCGAACGACGACGCCTCCTTCTGATCGGCTTATACCCAAGGTAGGGGTTTGTTGTTATTTTATTAATTTATTTTAGTTCTTCATTTTAGCATGTCGATCGTCGTGGTTAATCGACTAAATGTTATCGTTTAACGAGAGGGGCCGGACCGCACAAACACGACCTAACCCCCTCCTATGTTCATGATTGTTTCTTTGTGAATGGAACGGGGTGGAGTGGTGCCGCCACACCATGCGAGAATTGCTCGGCAAGTTTTACGCAACGCCATCGCGCCACGCCGAGAAGTCGAACAAGAACGCGACGTCGTCGTGTCGCGTCGAAGGAAGTCGAAGGCGCCGCGGTCGGAGCGGAGCCACAGCGGAGGGACGCGGTGCCATCGCACCATGCCGGACGACAAGGGCCACGGCCAGTTCTGGCCCGCGGCGGAGCAAGGTGACCGGCGGCCAGCCGGGCCGCCGGTGTCAGAGCCGGAAGGGGACCGGCCACCGTCGGCCCCGTTGAGAGGGAGCCGGCCGGCCAGGTCGGGTCGGCCGGAAAGGAGAAATCCGGGGGAAATTAATTCCCCCGGCCATCTCACGGCCCCCCATAATGAGGGGGGGCCGGGGTTTCACAAGGGGGGGCAGGCGCCCCCCTCTTTTTTTTTAATCAGCTCGGCTTCGACCGAGCTGGCAGCGCCCCCAACGCGCTGCCCCCAGCCGGAACGGCGCTTGGCCGGTCTGCCAGGCCGGGCCGCGCCGGGCTGGGCCGCGCTGGGCCGGGCCGAGTCGACAATTTCCGGGGCGGGTCGACCCGGTTCGGACCAACCGGGGGGTCTTGGGCCGGGTCGGCCTGGGCCCGAAACCCCCGATATCGGATTGTTTGGGTTCAAATGCCTATAACTCGGGATACGGACCTCCAAACGACGCGCCGTCAGCGGCGATGCGATCCTTGGATCGAGATGGCCGTTTCGGTATATCGCACTCAAGGTTTCGGGATACTTTGAGTTCGGCCGGGTTGGTTCGTACACGAAACCAACCGGGCCCTCGGAACAGAAACGCTCATATCTTGAGTTACGGACGTCCGATTGACGTGCCGTCGACTTTGTTGAGTTCCTCTTAGTGAGACGGATCTTTTGGCATACTCCGCCCAAGGTTTGGACGCAGGTGGAGTATGGTCGGGTTGGTTTTGCCTTAAAAACCAACCGGACCCCTGGGACGAAAAAGCCAATAACTCACAGACTGGGCGTCCGATTGACGCACCGTCTATCTCGTTGTTTTCCACTTGATGAGACGGAACTTTTGGCACACTTCGCCCGAGTTTTGGATACAGTTGGATAGTGGCCGGGTTGGATTGCACCCAAAATCCAACCGGGCCCCTGGAACGCAAAAGCTGATATCTTTCAGACAGGACGTCCGTTTGACGAACCGTCAGCGGCATTGATGATCACATTGAGAAACGGTCCCTATGAGTATACCCTATGAGAGTTCGGGGTACTGTTGAGATACGGCCGGGATTGGTTCGCTCACGAAACCAACCGGGCCACTGGGATGAAAAGGCTAGAAGCTCACAGACCGGGCGTCCGATTGACGCGCCGTCTGTTGCGTTGAGACCCCTATGACGAGGCGGTCCTTTGAGATACTTCTTCATGGGTCCTTGAGATACTTGGAGTATCGACCTGTAGCTCGTGGAGCGGACCCTCCTAGAGACGAGCGTGCGGAGTACGGAGACCGTGTAGCCGATTGAGACCTGACGACTGCTTGACCGACTCGACTTGGAGTGAGTCGACTAGCCCAGTGGACAGAGCACTACTTTGTTTGGGTACAGACCCATGGCGGATGGAGCACTACCTCTGTGATAGTGCAGACCCGCGGTACGCGTCCGGAGAGTACCTCAGCAGGCTACTAGTGGGTGTGCACTACTGTGTTTGGGTGACATACCTCGTCGGGAAGCACTACTGTGTTTGGGTGGCTGACCCGCGGTACTCGACAGGAGGAGTACCTCAGCAGTCTTAGGTTAGTGAGCAGTACCTCGGAGTCGTGACAGGACCACTGTACACTCCAGAGACGGAGCTCTTCATCAGTTACGGTTTTGATAATGAAAATCCTGGTTTGATCTGAGACTTTTGACCTTTGTGTTTAACTCATGATTGAGATGGGTCACTTGTTAACTTAGGTGTATGTATGGGCATATACCTGGGTAGTGGTTATCCGTTGATTTCATGATCCTTGTGTTTCCTCATGTTTTAGATGGGTTACTTGATAACTTAGTCATATGTATGGGCATATACCTAAATAGAGGTTATCTGTTGAGATCTTCTTTGTGGTTATCCTTGTTGGTTTAGTGAGACCTTGAGGGTCTCGGGGTCCCTACTGAGTATCGTTATACTCACCCCTGCACGGGCTATGCCTGCACCTCGTTGTGTTGGTTGCAGACAACGAGTCAGTACCCGGAGGTGGACTACAGGACGAGTCAGTACCCGGAGGTGGACTACACGACGAGACGACACACGGAGGAGTTTGACGGATGAGAGCGTGGAGGAGGCTATCTGTACCTACCCTTCAGGTAGGATCCATGGTGGACGACCAGGAGCTGCGCCATCTATACCTACCCTTCAGTTAGGATCTGAGGAGGATGACCCAGGAGCCGCTTCCGTCCTTCCAGCTGTTATCTTTTCTGTTGTACTTGTTCAGTTGTAGTTTTACTTCCTTTTGAGTTTGTATTCTGGCCCATTTACTTTTCAGCACTTCTCTTGTACTTAGTGTTTACTTTTTTTTCTGCTTGCTTACTCTGTGGTGCTTGTTTTCTTTTATAAAGTCAATGCCTTCCCAGTTATCAGGATTTACGACTTTGGTGCTAGTCGCCAGCCCCTGGCCTATGGAAGGCGGGCTTGGGGTAGTCACGGCACGGGCCCCGAGGACGGGTCGTGACAAATTTCATAGAAATAAAGGATTTGGGATATAATAATTAATACCTCTATAATTTAAAAAAAAGAATTTATACTATTAAGGAAATCAATCACACAATATCAAAGTGGTCATACTACAAATATCAAAGTGCTTAATGATGTTAAGAGTTGAGAAATTTAAATAAAGAGAATGGTATAGAGTTAGGAAAACTATCCAAATATTATATGTGATTTGGAAATTAAACTACATGAAACAAATTTGAGAATAATTATAAATGACGATGTATAATTATTTAGTGAGTAGAATTGGAAATTATATAGTTTCATTATAGAAGAGTATAGGGTTGAATAGAATGTAATTGATATTTTTTATTCAATTGGACTTATAATACCAAGTGTTGAGGAATATAATTTTATACTTGATGTAGAATCATTTGAGAAAATACTTAATATGTTTTTTAATATTTCCTTGAGAAGAACCATTAAATAATGTTTTCTACCAGAAAAATACAATCCCATGCCATTCGAGAGACTGGAGACAATCTAGAAGAATTATAGGGAACCCTTTATTTTTGTAATAAACTATATATTAGATTTCATAATGATATCTAGATACCCCCACATATAATTTATAATTTATTCTAGTGGTGTTTCTGTATCTCAAAATGAACTTAAACACAAAACCATATTGGGTTGAACCTTGTAAAAATATTATGCATGGTTTTTTATTTATTTTCTTTAATTAATGTTGCATGAATGTGATTGTTTATTTATGAGATATATTCATATGTGTAGCTGGAAGAGTTTCAATATTAAAATAATGTAAATTTTGAAGCTAGAATAAATTGATAAAACTGGTCTTCATTGATTCACTCCACCTCTCATTGTGACTTTATCCTTTCGTATGCACTACAAGTGGTATTATATTACATGGTTTTCTAGGTTTTTATCTAATTTACTATTACTATTTTTTTATCTTACCTAAATTAAGTATATATTTTAGTAATATTTAGAGTTTACTTAGATGAATATTATAGTTCTATATCTACAACATACAACTTCGGCGTTTTAGATAGAACCTTAATGAAATGGAAGAATTAAGAGGCAAGGGGGTTTCTAAAATCATATAATAATAAATTGTATGTGTAACTAGTTAAATTATTCCAAATTGAAATGTAATTTCTATATATTTTGATAGTTATCCTCCTGAATAGACTAGTAAAATCGATGAGGAGAGTCTAAACAATGAATCACTTAGTGATTTTTACTATGAAGTAAAATAATATCTAAAAGATTCCATATTAAATTTATCACATATATAACTGAATAAATTATAGAGATATATGATGAAACAAAACAACTAGAGTTATAATTTGGTGTAATGGAAGAGTAATTGGATAATGGGATGAAAAAATTCGATAGTCTCACCAAAAATATGTAAGGAAATTAAAAGTATTTATTACATAGAAATAAATATTTTTTTAAGTTTGAAGTCGTATTAGAGAGGGATGTTTGTGAAAAATTTATATGTGATAAATTTTTTGCTGAAGTGGTCTATAAATTTAAAAAAATCCACAAATATCCGTGATTTTGGAAAATTTTAAATATGAAACTATTGTTAAATGGATGAAATATCTTGAAAATATTGTACAATAGGATAAAATGGTGCCTAAAACAATATTGTAAATTTAATGAAACAACATAAATATAGATTCATCCTAGTTGAGGTTGAGAAGAGATTCTTTAGATTAAATTTTCTAGATATGGAAATCAAATTGAGAAATTAAGAGGGGACACAACCTAAAAAATTCTATGTTTATAAGAAAATATATAAATCCATGAACACTATCGATGAAATTATTGTCTATAAATTGAATAAAATTAGTTTAATGAAGTGGTTGAGATCGACCATTGATCAACCCACTATAAAATTATTGAAAAAGTTATCCCATAGCCATGATAGTTTTATTTTTACAAATGAGGTTGTATATACTACTATAGATTTTAAATAAAACTATGAGAAAATATTGGTCAAAAAAAGAAGATATAGCCAATCACATTATAAAAAGTGGATATAAAAAAGATATATAACTTTAGATCCCCATTGAAAGAATAAATGTATATATTTTTTCCAAAAAACACAATGTTTCAATGTTATCCATAATGTTTCACAAAGGAATAAATAATTATTTTACCTTTTTTTGTTGATCAATGTTTTCAAATAATTACATTGACAAATAGAATAATATTTGAATCACTAGAATATAAATAATACATGTACAAAAGGATATAAAATTTTCATTGAAGATAAATCCTACTTTATAATAGAAAGTTAAGTAAAAGAAAGTAAATTTTTTCATCAAGAACATATTTAAAAATGTAGATAATTTCTTATGAAATTTTAATTTATATGGCCCTGGTGATGATTAATACTAGTAAAACCTAACCAAATATCATTAATGTACTCATGAAAAGAGAACACCACAAATGATATGAATCATCTTAGTGAAAAGGTGAAATATCCTTAAAATGGATATTTTTTTCAAAAATAAAAGTCTCTTTTTCAATAAAAATTTACAAGTAGAAAATAAATATATGTAGAATATGACAAATAATGTCATAGTGCTGAAAAAATAGTAGATTATTCTACTTTTGCAGAAAAGGCTATACCATGAATCAGTGAAAAAAATGCCACATAAAGTAGAATTAAAGGTATCATGCTATGAAAAGGAGTAAAATAAAACCAAGAGTGGAATAAGAGGATTTGTTTAGTGAATGAAATCCTAGAAGAATAATATTAAAATCTCTCAAACAAATTAATCTTGAAGGGTATTTAATGTTTATTGGAAGGTATGAAATGTCTATACAAATATCGAAAATAAAATAGATCCTTATACAAGAAAACCCATTCATAAACACAGGGAAAGAACTCATGGTCATAATTACCAATATCATTTTTACTGAAAATGAGTCTTCATACAAAAATTTATGCTAATAATGTATATAAATATTTTTTAACTATATGTCTAGAACTATTAAAATTGTATAGGAAGTTTCAGAAAGCATAGAAGAATATATTTTCCTTTCATGATAATGAAAAAATTATTATACCAACTAATAAGAAATATTAATATAGTAATAAATACATGTTTCCCAAATGATTTTTTATCTGGAAAATCAATGGTGAATCAAGCATAATGTATTATTTTTTATTTTAGAGCTGTAATGAAAAGAGACTTTATGTTGAGATCTAAGTATCGTCCTTTTTGTCCACCTAAGAATCAATGTAGAAACTACCTTTTCCCATGCATATAAAATGTATTTATTATTATATAGATTTGATTAAATGTAATTCATGTATTCTAGAGAAGACCTGATGAAATTATTATTGTGAACATTATACAAAATTCAGAAATATATCAATCATGGAGTACATCTGATCTTTTAATATCATCTATTATAAAGTGTATTGAAGTTTTTCCCATGAGGTAGTGGATAAGAAGATGAATAAGCTACCCATGTTTTACTATTCCATGATAGAACATGGAATTATAGATAGAACTTGAAGAAGCTAGAGGTTGAGGCATGTTGATCACATTTCTATTTTGACTTTGAGTGTATCTAATCAGATATATTAAGGTGGATTTATTATTAAACTAAACAATATGAGATAAATTCTTGAACTTTTATGTTTTAAATGTTTTTTTAATATTAATGAATGTTTTTATTTATAAAACATTTAAAAAAATCAAAAATAAGATTTTATAATTAGTATCAATATTTTTTGGACAACATTGATGTCAATTCAAATATCTATTATTCCATACACAATTAATAACAAAAAATTCATATATTTTATTAAATTATGTTTCATTGGTAATTAAAATAAGATGTTATAAATCTATCAAGATATTTTTTTAATTCCCTAATTAAGAGAATAATAAAGGAGAGATATTAAAAACATGAAATGTGGAAGAAAGGGATGACTAAAACCTTCCCCTATTATTACACATTTTAATTTACTATTAAAAATATCAACAATAATAAAATTAAATATATAATTGACATGGGTATTAGTAAATATAAAATGGGGCTACAGATCCTAATTGAACTGATGAAGTTGGAGTTTTACTTTGTGTAAGTATGTTTGTGTGAAGGAAATTTAATGTGTGTCAAAGGTGGGAATTGTGAGTTATACATAAATAATGGGGATCTTGACATTCAAAATTGTCGATGGGAAATTAAATAAAATTTTATATTGATTAATAGAGTTTATATGTTTCAAAAACACTTTAAAATCATTCATAGGTTGGAAAAGTAGTCTATAATTTATGATATTCTACATTATGGGACGCAGCTAATGAAAATATTGACTGTTTAGATGATCTTATTTTTGAGTAATGTAATTTTCAAAGATTAATAATTTATCCTAAATTAATGATTGAAACATTTTTTTAACATGTATCTTGGAAGTGTGTTTTCGTGTTTCAAAATACATAACATGTACTAATTTCGATGATGTAGAAATTTGGGGGTAAATGGGAAATTATGTGTTCACAGAATATATAAATTATACTAGACCTGTCTAGCTATATGAGTAAGTATCTTCCATGATGAAGTAGATTCCAAGATCAACTTCATCTATCCTATGTGGCTATTGGGGTGTAGAGGTCCATCGTGGGTCGGCACTAGCATGAGAAGAGTGATATTATCATGGTGGGACACAATGCCCTGAAGTAGGACCAATGGTTATTAATTGAGGGGACACTATGAGGTTTCAACAGTGATTTATCATGCATCCTGGGTAATGAAAAATTGACTACCCAAAATTAATGCATTAAAATTTATATATGTAACTGCTGAAGTAAATTAATATTATGGGGATTTAAATAGAATGACATCATCTTGCATTATCTTCTTCTTCACAGTAGCTAGTGTTGGGGTTTTCAGTTCCTACCATAATGAATGGTTTTTGTCACACCTGAAATAGCCAATAGAACCTATATGGGATAAAAATAATGGTTCTTTGTCACTAAAAACATTTAAAAATATGAACATGAGTTGTATCACCTTGAAGATAAGTTTGTCTGTTGATACATTCTCTGTGAGGTTACATTGCATGGATAAATAATCGTTGAGATGAATCACAGGGTTTTTTAAAACCAATGAGATCTAAGTAGAAGAATAATTTAGTTTTATCAAACCATTTTTAGGTGATTAATGGAGTTTAGATACTATAGTAAATGAAGTGTTTTTCTAGTGGTCCAAAATTTTGGGTGCAATGTATCAGAGGAAGTTCAAACATTTGATTGGATTAACGGCATGGAATTAACGATTAAGGATCCATAAACATACTAGTCAAAGATAATTACAGATAGTGGTGGTAATTACATACTAGTGATTGTGTGATCCATGATATTTATGGTAAATCTCAAAATTTTATAAGATTAATTCATTAATATAAGTTTTATCAAAATTCTTCATATGTGGGGTTTTATGAATACTGCAAAATGGGAGGCACCATGTCAATTAGATTTCACTAATCTTCCGAGAGGATAATGTTTTCTTATAAATACTATGTTTATCCTTGATTAAAAATAAATTAAAGTTATTCCATAAGTATTAGGGTCTATAATTTCATTTAATTTTTATATGTGTCATCTTATAGAGAAATATTTTAGAGAAGGAAGTTGTTTTAAAGGGAGTTGTAGAAAGACACTATCAAAAATAGCCATGAGAAAAGGATATAGAGAAAACCTAACTAGGTGAAGGAAATTTCCTGAAAATAGTTCCAAAAACAATGTAGAGAACATATACATGGGTGAAATCACTAATTATAAGGAATTTTCATGTATTTACTAATGAAAACCATAGTTTCTCAAAGTTACTTAGTCGAAGGAATCTTAAGAAAATCCATACCTGGTTGAAGGATTATATAGGCTGATCCTATGGATTTCATTATAACATCATTGATTGGTATTCATGATGAAAAATAAAAAATTTATTATTTATAATATATAGAATATATTTAAGTCATTAATCTAAATAAAATATTATTTAATGTTTTAATTAGAGGAATAAAGGGCATATGTGATCTAAGGGAGGCAGTGAATGTTGAAATAGTGGGTTCCCTAGACCCAACTATGTAGTAATTCTGATTACCATATCATGTATATATTTAGATGTACATGATGATATCTTACTATTATACGGGTGATATTTCTTCATCCACTATTTAATGGTAATGTACAAAGATTAATTATTGTATCAAAAGGTTATTGAATATTCCATTCTATAATGAGAACCTCAAGATACTATGAAATTAATATCAAAACAATTTATATTATCTAGTTGCATCATACTAACTAGAAAGAGTTGATATTTCACAGTCAGGTCACGGAGGCCCATAAACATTGAGAATTGTTCTCATGAATTTTGAACATGGTGAACTCTAGTAATGAGATCATGGGGACATAACAACCAATAGGAACACCATATTTATTGGGTTTCATTGGTTATTCCTATCTATAGCCATGTTTATTGGTCTCCTGACATGATATAATTGCAGGTGTGTGTTATTTTATCATGTAATTTGATGAAAATCAAAAACCATGATAATGAAAGTTTGGTGAGGAAGCTTGCGTTGGTTGTGTCATTGGAGGTATGGCATTGGTTGAATGGTCAAGAAATGATATGTCACTTCCAAATTAAGGAAGTAATATTTCTTAGGCTTGGTTGATCATGATGGTTCTTCCTTCATAAGTATTTTTCAAAAGTAGTTGGAAGGTAAATCCATCCTAATAGATCAAAAAATAATAAATCAATAAAAAGGTATGACCCAAGTGTGTTTCCTTCTTTATGAGATATTTAAATAAAAAGATATTATATTACACATTATGTGTTTATAGGTTGGTTTTCATTTCCATGACAATCCGTATCTTTTTAGAGTCATTGATGGGTTTCTAGACTCCAATATTGGTCTATGCATTTTAATCACTACTATTGAGATAAGGTCCTATAGGGTCAAAAACTACAAGTGTATTCAAGAATCTATCATATTTATTTGAATATGTATATTGGAGATGGTGGTCCCCACTGCGGGGTTCGAGTGTTGTCTTAGGTATCGATCACCAAAGGAATAAATATATTCATTATTATTAAATTAATTAACAATTGGATTGATTTTAATTAATTTATTTACAAGATAAGTAAATAAAGAAATTATTACTTGATGGAATATTATTTTAATATTCTTGGTCCATTTAATATTAAGTGCAGATATGGAGTCGAGTTAAATGACTCATGTTTATCATGTAATATATTTTATATATACTATAGGTATGTGATAAAATAATAAATAATATTGATGCAGTTTCGTTCATCATAATTATTTATTTAGTGGAAATTAAATAAATAGGGGTCGGAGAACCCTATTGGGTATTTAGAAACTCCACTATAAATAGAAAGAGGCTCTCTCCCAAAAGACAATTCATTCATTTTATAATGAGGCCACTCTATCATCCTGCTTTCTAGAGAGATATTCTCTCTCTCATGTGGTGATCTTTAAATGAATTCATGCATTGAAGGAAGAGGATCAAGGTGATCATTGGGATATTGAAGATATCCTCGGATCACTGTGCTATCACCCAGAATTCGACGATTAGCACTGTAGAAGATTTTTGAAGCCTGTGTAGACGATCTAGAGGGATCCTGCTACGGAACATTCAAGAAATAATCATCTGAAATGAGGTGAAGTAGACCATGGATTAATATATAAATAGTTATGTTTTAAGTTTTAGTTTGTGTTCTCATTTAATTTATATGAGATCCTTAGACTGTACTGGGGCTCGGATCGTTATACAGGACAAGTCTCGTCTTCTTGATGATAGAAATTTTTAAAATATCCAACCCACCAGCATCTTCTGAGTGACTAGATAACTTAAATTGGTATCATAGAGATCATGTAAATTTTTAGAGATAATAAATATTATATTTCATTAAATTTGAGTACAATTTCTAAAAATAATCTCATAGGATCTAACCGTGCTTCGATCCAAGTTTGGCTAACCATATTATGGTCATTTGAAAAAAAGAGCCTATATATAGATCACCCAAGGTTTGATCTTGGGTATTATACATTGAAATTAAACTTGGATTGATTCCTTAGTGAACCTAAATACTGACCGATCTATTGATCTTCATAATATATTTTTCAAGCTGAATCATAATTCACCAGATATGTGAATTTTTAATAAATTATAATAATCATTATTATTGTTTTCTAATTATAATAATAATAATAATTCATATAATAAAAATTATTATAAATATTATTATATTTTAATTATTATTATATTTTAATTAATTTTTAATAATATTGTCTTTGGAATGCTTGTGATGGGATGGTATTCTATCAAAACAAAACAAAATTGTTGGCCGGATGTTTCATTAAAAATGGTTGAATTTTTATTAACCATGTGAAATTCCACAAAAACAAAGAAAAATAGTCATAAATTGGGGTCTCCCATAGCCCCACCCCCCCCCCCATGCACATATCCCCTTTCTTCTCTGGTAGCCTTCACAGCCACAACACTGACCCTCCAATGGGTCGTTGCCCTATGATTCCTCTACTACAGTGTTCTTTCTGCCCTACCAGAGGTTAGCCTTCCTAGTGTGCCGCCTGCCTGCACCTGACTAGCCAGAAAAATATAGTATCCCTTATTATCCACCTCAACTCGGTTGCCTCTCACCTCCTCCATCCAATTGTGTTCTTTCTAGCTGGATCTCACCATCCTCACGTCGCCCCACCCTTGGAGACCTCCTCCCCGGGTTCAGTGTAGCCTTCCTGGTGTCTCATGCCACTCTCGCTTGTCCTCCATTAGCTGTGATGTCAAGCCTCCTAAATCTAACATTTTGTTCCCCTCTTCTAAGATCAGGTGCCTCCCTGATACAACGGTGGCCCGCTTCTTTTCCTGGTTCTTAGTTGTCGTGCGTCCATCTTACCACCCTTGGTGACTCACCCCGTTTGGTGCCACTATAGGCTGGGCCTAACACCAACCACCCTACCTAGCCTCTCTCGCACCTCGGCCAGCAATCTGCACCATGGTTGGCCCCTCCCTTGGCAATGCCCAAACCTACCGCTACTGAAGGTAACCCCTACCGGCACGGTCCAGACCCGAAACTCTTCCAAAATGGAAATGGCATGTCCACCCAACCTAGAATGGGTTTAGGATGAACCGCCTGGACCAGAATTGTCCATTAAGGTATTTGCCCAGCCTGTTACAGGTCTGCACAGGTTCTAGTTAACCTGCAATGGGCCAGAGCAGTGTTTTGTGGCACACAAAGCTTTTAAATTAATAAAAATAAATTTATTAATTTAATTACAGTTTTAAATTAAATTAATTAAAATTACTTTTGGTTTATTTAATAATTTTAATACTTGATGATAAAATTATTTTAATTTTTCTTATAAACTAAATTAATTAGTAGACCAATGAAAAAATTAATTATTTGAATTATTTATTTTCTTTAATTTAATTAAGACCCTCTTTATTTATTTAATGCAATTTAATTTTATCGCACTTTATTTTATACCAGCAGGTCTTCAGTATGACCTGATCATTGTATGGTTTCTTTTATGTAATTAGTTTTTTTAACTATGTTAAATGTTTTTAACTAATAAAATGACGGTTTGTTCATCATCTTTATTTTCAATTAAATTGTCTAAGGTTCTATGAACCCAAATACATCTTATATACATTACACCCCTAGTCCCATCAACAATGTGCTAGTATATTATCACTTTAGACCGAGGTGGTGTACGTTTACCAAGATGAACCAAGATGTCTCATGGAACCCACCAATATAATACGGTACTCCAATATGAAATATGGGCCCTGCCAATATACAGTGATACTCCATATGAGAAGCGGATATACAGGAAGGGGTGAGTTGCATCATGAGTCAAGATACAGCAAATGTATGATCCCCCTAGGTCATTTTAGATTCTCAAGACAAATCGTACAGTAGTTTACCATTATACATTTATTTATTATTTTATTCATTTTGAAAAATAAGGAAAAATATATAAAATAATAAATAAAAAATGCCTAAAGAAGCGACACATGATTTTATATTAATGTTCAATTATGAGAGAGACAACATAGATGAACAAGATTAAGAAAAATGGATTACATTTGTCATTAAAAAACACAAAACCCCCTTAAATAAATGTTAATTCATTATATCCTTCCTTCATTCATGTTTGAACAAAACTGAGTTTTTGGTGTGTGAGTCATGCTATAGCTGAGGGTGCCTCTTACTACCGAGGATTTCTTATGATATTAGTGGGTTGAATTTACTAAAATTTCAGAAAATAAGTATCTAAAGATAGCTAGTTGTAATTTTAGAGGCAATCATTGAGTAAATCAAGTTATGATTTTTAAAGCTTGGACTTCACTCAACAGTTGGAGGAACTACGAGTTAATATTGTTGGCCAGCCAAACTCCTACCTTGAACCATCCTACTAGTGGCGTATCCAGAGTTAGTAAACTATAATGGAAGGTTTAGGGATCACTACCACAAGAATTCTCAAGTGACATAGTATACTGATTCTAGCATAGAGGGTTCCTAGAATATGATGGTTATTTCATAATGTAATTACCAATGTTCGATGTTATTTGTGGTCACTACATTCAGACATGGATTATAAGAACATGTAGACTCGTCTCCAAGTGATTTTTCATGAGAAAGTGAAGCAAGATTTAAATGTGATGGTTACACTGGATTTGTGTAAATATTAAAGTAATATTATGGTATTTCATGGCCTCCCATTCTTATAATTTTTCACCAAATTCTACTAACTTTGTTTAATGATAAAAACTAAAATTAAAGAGTAAGTGATTCATTACAATTTAGGTAAGGTTCACCAAACAATATGAATATAAAAGGAAGTTCCATCTTTATTTCCTATGGGAAATAAATTGGAATCGAAGGAGAAAACACCGCTGGAAAGTTATGCTAATGGAACCTTCATAATGTCCTTAAATGAATTGAGTTAATTTATTAACAAGAGGTTTTTTTCATCGTATACTATGAATTAAATTTTTGGATGTTTAAAATGAAATAAATTAAATTGAATAATCAATAACTCGCTTCTTCTTCGATGTATATTCATTGAATAAAATTATTGTTTCTGACCTACATCTTGGGTATTAAATACAATATGACTTTCACATATGTGTATTGAAATAAAGTAACCAAGAAAGAATAGATTCCTTATAATAAGTAACATGTATTTTACAAGAAACTAAGAATGGGTGATTCCAAACTCGGTGGTGAGAAGAACATTACTTCTATTCTCCATGTGATTGATTCAAGTTCAACAATTTTTTTATTATAACCAAAATCGTTCTCTCATATGACCTTTGAACATAATGATAAATTATTCCATGCTTACGAATGAATGTTTTTTGTGGTGTTACATACATGTCAAATAGTTCATTAGAACTTGAATCATATGCAATAAGTGTTGAAAATAAAATGTAATACTTTTACCCAGATGTGGTAAGATAAATAATTATCAAGTAAAACTAAAACTATACAACAAATATATACCCATTCTGGTATTTAGGATTAGTAAATCTAAACACTACTGGTATTATCAATGTCTTTATTCAAGAAAAATAAAACTTTAGAAATAATGGTAATCCATAAGGATTTTTGAATTAGTTCAATAAGTGAGAATAAATTATTACAAGGGAAATCAAGTGTTAAAGCTACTTAATAAGATTATTTTGAGTTTTTAAGGATTGTGAAAGTGAAGTGTAAGCATGGTTATAATATATGAGTTTCTTCAGATCAGTATGCTGGAGAATATCTTGACCAAGCATTCATTGATCATGACAATATATCTTTGAGTAATTCCTAATTGCACATTACCTTATCTACATCACATCATTGATTCCAATAAGGAGAATCAATGATGAGTCTTACATGTTAACATTTATAAGAAAATGTTGTGTGGATAAATTCCTAAACACTCATTTTGTACATCAAATTTATGATGTAAGTTGTATCAATGTTACAACCTACAGTTACTTCAATCATATTTTAAGACATTCTTCAAAAATAATGGTGAAATACCTTATCTAATATGCCAACTAAAAATGAAAAATGGATATCATATGATTCATATCATGATGGAAATCCATTATGAAATATGACATGTGTTTAGATGCAAATAGATTGTTAAGATATAAACAAATATGCATCGATCTAAGCATATTTTTCATCTATATAATTATCATGTCTTTCCCTTAGGATATTTCCTAAATCCTTATGATATAATCAATATAGTCAAGATAAATGCTATATTTATATATGTGGGTGTAAATATCTTCTTGATATAGTGGGAGAAATATTGACTTGTATTTAGTTAATGATGTAGATACATAAGTATATGGAATTGGAACAATATCCCCAAGTACATGTGGAAGAGGAATGTTCTGAAGACACATACTTTTTAGAAAGGTTAAAACCATAGAAATGGTTTTATATTCACCAAAGTTGATGATAAATTATTCAGTGATAATAATAATTCCTACAAATAAGAAGTATATGGAAATAGTCTAACATTGAAAAGACAAATTAAAATTCAATAATGTATTCCATGTATCAAATTGAAAATGGGTTTATACATTTAATAATGCGTTGGGTATTAAAGTGATTTCATACAAGGAAGGTATAAGAGAAGTACCAATAAGACTCTATTATTTATACCAAGTCAATATTCATAAATATATTAGACGTTTACTTGTCATAGCTAAATTCTAAGATCGTTAAATTATTCAATGAATTTCAATACAATATTTTATTGAAGTTTTCTATATGATACAACTAGAAAGGGATTGTGACATCATATGATTCTAATAAGGGTTTAAAGTAACTAAAATCTAGTTTAGGATTCAAGTATGAAATAAGACCTTGGAACATTCATTTGGAATGAATCTTGCAATGTGTCTATTAAAGGTTAGTGGGGCACCATTTTTTTCAAGTGAAATATATTCAGCAACATGGGTACAATAAATATTGGTCCTATAGTTATTTAATACTTTGATAAATGTAATTTTCTAATGATTGAAATAATATAGCTACCTAATTTCTAGGGAACGTGGTCTATTGAGATATATATAAAGGTTTCTTAAACCTATTCAATCTTACATATAGTGACATGGTATTGAAAAATACAAGTCGGAACAATTAAAGGTTAGAATTGATGCCAGTGTCACATGGCATAAATATCAATATGTAAACATGTAAAGCAATAGGAAGAGATTAAGTGGTGAATTGAGTTCCATACAGTTTAGTGATAGATCAATCACATATTCCATGATATGTATAGGATCTGATATTTATATGATATATTTTAAATTACTAAGATATCAATTATATCCAGGAGCACTGCAAGGAATAAAATTAGATCTATCATATTGTACTTCAACAAGAACAAATGATATGTACATGGTATGAGGAGAAGAAGGATACTAGAAATGGTGGGACCCAAACTAGTCTTCCTTAGTTCAATTTGATCAAGTATAGTATTTAGGTTAAGTTGATGAGAGCATAAGATCATAAAATCTGAAGTTTTCATATCTATAAATACCAAGTATATTGCATCTTCTTA
Organism: Viscum album; assembly: GCA_963277665.1. Lineage (NCBI taxonomy): Eukaryota > Viridiplantae > Streptophyta > Magnoliopsida > Santalales > Viscaceae > Viscum > Viscum album. Next base: position 472,986,136 of record OY728147.1, on the reverse strand, counting down.
GAATACTAAGAAGAAGTTATTAAATGAAATGATTCTTTATAGTTCTCAAAATCACACCAAGTAAGTTATGTATAATTATAATGTAAATTATTATATTAATACTAACCAAGATGTGAGGTTATGAATGTGGACAAAATGGATTACACTCAGGGTTTCCATCTATTGGGAAGGATTACTCAAGGAGGTGAGGTTGTAAACATAAGAATATTCAAGTAGCAGAAATGTGGTAGACTCATCAGCTAAAGCCGTTACATAACAGAAACATGATCTTTATCATGTTAGTAGCTAATAAGTATGGTTTTCTTGTTAGATCTAGTGAAAGTTGGAGTTTTGAAATAGTGGGTTCCCTAGACACAACTATTCAAGTAATTTTATTACAATATCATGTTTACAGTTGGATGTACATGATGATATAATACCATTATATTATATATATATTTTTTCATACACTATTTAAATTTAATTTCCATAGATTAATTATCATATTAGTTGTTTATAGAAGATCACATAAAGTAATGAGGCCCTCTAGATTCTATGACGTTAATTTCATAAAAAGGTCTTATGGTCTATATGCATCATTCTGACTAGACATAGTTAATGTTTGACTATCAGGTGTTGGGGCTCATAATCATTGAGACATATTCTCATGATGTTTTTACTTTTTTATCTCTAGTAGTGGTGTCATGATGACAGAATCATCAATAGGAACACCACATGTTTTCGGTGTTACTGGTTGTTCCTATCTATGGAAATGTGTATTTGTCTCCTGACGTGAGATTATTAACAATGTGTGTCATTTCATCACATACTTTGATTCAAGGAGAAAACAATGATAATAAAATCATGTTGAGTTAGCCTATTTTGGGTTCATCATTGGTGGTATGGTATTGGTTGAACGGTCAACAAACTAATTGTCACTTATAGGTTAATGAAGTAATATATTCGGGGCCCAGTTGATCAGGATAGTTCTACCTTCATATGTTTTTGGCCAAAGTTGTCAAAAGGTAAATTAATCTGGATAGATAAAAAAATAATAAAGCAATAATAGAGAAATGACATAAGTTTGTGTCATACATTTTGAGATATATAAAGACAAAGAGATGATATTACACAGTATGTGTTCATAGGTTGGTTTTCATTTCTATGGCAATCCTTATCTTTTTAGGGGACTTGATGGGTTTCTAGACACTACCCTTAGTCTCTAGATTTTATTCCCTGATATTGAGAAAAGATCCTAGAGGGTCACGCAAATTTTTGTATTCAAGAATCCACTATATTCAGTTGATTTGTTATATTGGACATGGTGGGCCCCACCACTAGGTCTGAGTTTTGTTTGAGGTATCAATCACCAATGAAAAAATAAATTCATAATTATTCAAGTAATGAATAACTAGATTAAATTTATATAATTTATTTACATGTTAAGTGAATTCAAGAAAATTATTAATTGACGGAATATTATTTGAATATTCTATGTATGTTTAATATTAAGCGAGAATGATGAGTCGAGTTCAATGACTCGAGTTTATCAAGAAATATATGTAATATGTATTATAGGTATGTGATAAAATAATACTTAATATTGATGGAGTTTGGTACATAATTATTATTATTTTTGTGGTCTTTAAATAAATGGGGGCTCGGGGAACCCTACCGGGTACGTAGAAACGCCACTATAAATAAAGAGAGAGGATATATCCCAATGGAGTAATCATTAATTTTATAATGAGTGTATCTCTCTACTCTCCCATTCTAGAGATATAGTATCTCTCTCAAGTGGAGAACTAGTAATTCCTTCAAGCATTGAAGTCATGGGATCTAAGTGATCAATGGGATATCAAAGATATCGACAGATCGCTGCGCTAGCACCTGGAATTCGATGATTGGTGCTTCTGTAGAATTTTAAGCATGTTTGGATGATATAGAGGTATATTACTACAGATCCTTCAAGAAATGATCATCAGTGATGAGTTATTATCAAGCACAGATTCAGATATGAACAGGTATATTTTCATTTTTAATTTAATTTCTCTTTTAATTTATGTGATATCCTTAGACTGTATCAGGGCTCGGATAATTGGAGACAACAAGTCATGTAATCCTAACGATGGAAAATTTTAAAATCACCAGCCCACCAGCTTTTGATTAGCATCTTGATACCTTCAGTGAGATTTTACTTCAAACAAATTCTAATAGAAGTAATCCTGGAATGGATTAGTCATAGTTGAATAATTTTATCCACTAAACTAGGGAATATTAGTGGATTTTGGTACAAAAGATCAGTCTCATGAGTATTCTCTTTGGAAATCCCCTTAGTAGTGAACTAATTAAAATTGGTGTGCCCAATTTTCATTCATATATTTATTTTATGTTATATATTATACAAACTGTGATAGGTTTAATCCACTCCTACCAATGTGTGAATAATATTATACATTAAAAAAATCAAAATTTCAAACCATGATTATTGCCTCCCCTTAGAGGGTGTCTTGAGTTTTGATAAGTTGTATGATATAAAATTTATATGTGTTTAATTTATTAATTGATTTTGGGTATAGAGAACATACTTACTGATTTAGTGGTTCCAAAATTTGATGTAAATGATTATCATATTTATTATCAAAAATGAATCTTTCTTATGATGTAACATCCCAGGTAAATGAAGAATAAGAGATTTTCATAATTATTAATATTTTTGAATTAAATATTAATTTTACTTTAAAAGGGTTGCTATGTTTGATAGCATACCCGATACGCAACAACTGGTTTCTTTGATATCTTACGTTGCACACTAATAATATAATATTATTATTTTAAATGGAAGTTAACTCATAGCCATTGAATTGGTGGGAATGAAAAAAACTAAATAAAGTATTATTATACATGTTTGTAAAATGTATTTATATTTATTCAATAAAATTTAGTGGCTTAAAATATGAATGAATCTAATTTTAATCATAATTTACATTAAATGGTTGATTTACCGCCTTTTAATGGAGAACCCTATTTAAAAATAGTTTTTTTCAATTTAATACATTTTATTTGACCAAATAAAATCCTTCTTTATAATGGGGCCATAAAAATTTACATTGTGTAAATTTTTGGAATTTTTCAGATAATGTTCATTTTTTTAATGAATAGTGAAAAATATTGTATTTTATTTCAAAACTGTGTTTTAATCTAATTTATTTATATGGTTTTATTATCTTTTTAATTGATTTTAAAGTTTAATTAGAATATATTTTTACCATTTAATACAATTTCGGTCATTGGAATTAATTTCACTTTGAAATTGGACATAAACAAGTGTCAATCTTTTGAAAGTTATTGTTTCTTAAAAACATGTTATTTGTTTTAACAATGGGAATTAATTTTAAATTAATTATTGCCACTATTATTTTTTAAATTTGGAAAAATATGCATCATTTTTTTTAATTCGGAATATCAAATAAATCTTAGTCTGAATTTTTTGTATTTTTCTGAAAAAACATCAATTTTTGATTAATAGTGAAACCACTTAGTAGTAGTTAAAAAAATTGACTTTTTCATTTAAATAAAAATTTTACACTTCTGTGAATTGAATTTAAAAAATCCAACATATATGGTTGTTATTAGTAAGTAATATGTGGTTCAATAAGATGAAAATATTTTTTGGTGAATAGTATCTTTTGACTTTTATTTACCATGCTTAAAGGTAAATTGGGTAATTCATGGTAAAAAGGATATATCAATTATTCAAAATTACCATAACACTTATCCTAACCTTATTTTATGAGTAATGGCAGACCATGGGAATCCTTGGGTCGATTTTGGGACCCCATTGATCCAATTATGAATGATAATGACACTTTAGATTAACTAATTTAAAGTAAAGGTAAAAATAGAACAAACAATAGTCATTGAGTAAATTAGTTTTTATAGGGGGTTATATAATGTATCTTTTTTACTATAAATATTAATTGGAAATCTAAAATTATTTCCTACATCATGGTATTTTTTTATAATTTTTTAGACATTGAATAAATTAAATTATTTATGACACAATAATGATGTAGTGTTTACCTCATTAATAAATCTTTTAAATAAAAAAGATTATAAATATTAAAATATCATCCAAACCCAGTAAAATTCTTATTGGATGATTTTATTTTGACCATGAGTCTTCTTATCTTTGACTCTAATGATTTTTAGACCTTTAGAAATCAAATATCATTATATAATAAAATAATATTTTAACACTTTCCTTATGTGCTTCAATACTTTTCTAGATAAATATGACATTTTTTGAATCTATTAAAGCTTTTAGTTCAAACATATCTTCTATGAGGATTTTATTTAAATTCAAATAAATGAATAGTGTCAAAAATGACACTACTGTTATTTTATAAAAATAACATAATATAAAATTGTTTAAAAATTACAAAAGTATTTAAAAATTATAAAATTAAAATTTATATGGTCCAAAATGTCATAAATTATCAAATTATGGACAATTAACAACACATAAGTAATTATTTATAACAATTTAAAATTTAGAATCTTATTACCACAAATAAACCTGAACAGATTAAATAAGTATAAATCAAGTTGATAATGTTTAAAATAAATTCAAAACAAGCCTAAATTTTATTGGTTGATGAGATTACAACCCTATATCATCTAATATTCTGATTTGAGTCATTTTGGAAGTTTATATGTGGGGTTGGAATTTATTATAAATTAATATTTCTTATAATTCCAAAGGTGCCCCTCTCCTCCCTTATAAAAGAGAACCTCCTCCCTCTCCTCCTCACACCATTTAGAGCATTTAAGCTCTGCCAACCCCTACCAATTCTTATTCTAAACCTCTCTAGTTACATCATATAGGTTGTGTTTTTCTCAAAATACCAACTCTAGTGCTCTAAGAACAAGTTTAAAGGAGGTGCGTCGAAGAAGAGGTAATCTCTTCTACCGATTGTTTCAAGTTTCTTTCTTCTTTTACATCCTCTTCTTTAGTTATTTCATTATGAAGTAATAACATCAGTATCACTCATATACTGATTTGTTTTTATAAATATTAAACAACCCTATTCCAACTCCTATCCATCCCACAGAAAATGAAATCACCGTGCATGTGTACGTACGGAATACCGTCTCTACGCCGTGGTGTAATCTGTTTTCCACAACAACCTTACTTGGATGGGTATAATGGTGTAAATAATAACTATATGTGATTATTATAAAGTTATATTGATTCTGAAATAGTATACAAACACTTCAATACAATTCCACGATCATGGGAACAATATCATCGCTCGTGCGTACGTACGGACTACCGTCTCCACGAACGCGATACGATTCATTCTTCATGTTAACCATTCATGAATGATTATAAAGTATATATAATGAATAATAATGAAATATTCGACATAATAATGCTACTGGATTTATGTATATATATATATGTCATCTACTTAATTCCATTCAATTCAACAAGGAAACGAAAACATTGTTCATGCGTACGTACGGCCTACCGTCTCCATGAACGGTGTATTTCCTTCCATTTATCGATCTATTATATATATGTATATTCTAAATATATATTATATATAAATAATGTTTTATATTCTGGAATTAAGTAATCATAATCTATGTAATCATATTAATAATTACAAGTCAAAACACGGATGATAAATGAAACGATTTTACCCAAAACGCTATTTTAACATGAATTTACAAAAGAACGGGTAATATAAATTCATAAGTGAAACATATATGATATCATAACAATGAAGATGATTTTTTAATAGTTCAATGACATTTTTTAAATCATTATACATCAGGTTCAGATACGTACGAAGCATATCAGACCTAAGGTAAGGGATAATTTTGCAATCTCATTTTTATCTGAGATCGCTTATACATAAGTATTTACTAGGGTTGTATTTATCATCCTTGTCCAAGTATTATAAAAATGGATTTATGTATTTTTAATTTCCTTTTTACCCATTTTTTACTTTTACTAAATGGTATGTAAGGATTATTTTTTTTGTTTACAATATGAGGTATTTTTTGACATTTCAGGAAGAAGTACGAGGAGAATGTTTTTTTAACTTATATGGCATGAAAGGATTTTTACGGTTTCATAACACCTTATTTTCATGAAGCTTACTCTACAAAATTTCATGAATATTTTCAACAAAATCCTTTTCTTTTAAAATTGAATGACATTTTGTGAAAAGAAAATTATTTTCTAGAAGAAAGGTTATTTTCCTCAAGAATTCATTTCAAGTGCTTTATCAAAAACATTTTTCCATATTAGATGACATTATTATGTATGTGTATGTTTCAATTATAATGTCTCCATGATTTATATGGTTTCACTTTTTTTATGATGAAACGATATTCATTTGTTTTATATGGACTATGTTATGATGGGATGATGTTTATGAAACACATTTTTATTCTTTGGGTTATGATGAATGATTTATGTTTATGATGTGGCACAAGTAATAATGATTTCATTATGAGATGGGTGAGACCTATATCTCCCACCAATGCATTGGGTAATGATTTATATCTCATGAGATAGACCTGTCTGGAATGGTAAGTTAATCCAGTTTAGTGTTACAGGACTGAAATGAGGAGTGAACTCGATTCAGAAAGGGACTTTGTCCACTAAGATGGTCTTGGAAACAATACCTTGGATACTATGGAAGTCATAACATGTGCTGAATGGTTTTCACAATTACATATTTTATTCTCATTATATTTTATCATTATTGATGTTCCATTATGATATATGCCTTACATACTTCCACGATTTATGTCTTTGCTCAAGATTTTGATGTTTAAATTTCATGTTTAAGTTTTTTCTTTCAAATGATTATGGATTGTTTTATGTTCTCTATTTTTTCCCTTACTGAGCACTTGAGCTCTCCCTTTTTATGTTTTCCTTTCCCCAGGATATAAAGAAAGGTTATAGATAAGAAAAAAAAGGAAGATCTTTATGGGAGATGATGAGGATCTGTCACCAAGATTAGAAGATTATGTTCCAAGTTTCTAAAGTCACTAAAATATTACAGTACTTTGGTGTCAGTTTTTGTTATGTATTAAGTATTCCAAAAAAGTTATGTAATTTTCATGTACATCAAGCTTTGGGTCTCTACATCCACCATTTAGTTTCCCAACTGAATAAATTACTAAAGACCCCAAAATCATTCATCCTATTAAATAACTTTTAATGGATGGATTATATCTTCCAAACCATTGGTATAAATGATATAAAATTTATCATAATGATATAGAATTTCACATATAAAAAATTTATTTTCATGACCCATCCCCCCAGGGCCCGTGTCGTGACTACCCCAAGTCCGCCTTCCGTAGGCCAGGGGCTGGTGACTTGCACCGGAAAGGCTTATCCCTAAAGCAGGAATCAATTTCCTTTAAACCTGTACAAACACACTGTGTAAAATGCAACATGATGAAATCACGAAGTAAACTGTTGTAGTAAAGAGTGCTAAAAGTAAAGGGGCCAGAATACAAGCCCAACTAGAAAAACTATAGGTACAACTAAAAAGTGAATGAATAGATGAAAAGTAAAAGGCATCTCCTGGATCGCCCACAATGAATCATACCTGAAGGGTAGGTACAACTCATGATCAGTAGTCCTTACGTCACGTCACACCAAATGGTCCTCCTCTGAGCACCGTCTAGTACTGGATCCCTCAGATTTGATTAATGATGTACGTCATCTGCAGAAGACACAATAAGTTGTGAGCAAAGCTCGGGCAAGAGTCGGTATAACGATACTCAGTAGGGCCAATGAGACCCTATAGGTCTCCTAAAGTTCCACAAATGACTTCAACTCTACTTGGGTATATTCCCATAAAAATACCTAAGTAACCAAGATATACTCATCTCATGCATGAGGGAAGAATACCAAAAAGGTAACACCACAAATATAGGAAGTACCACATAGGTAAAAGACTTATTACAAACAAAGTCTTAGCTAAAACAAGTTTTTAGTGAAGTAAAGAAGTACAGATGATTAGTCACGAAGCTAGATCATCTTATTGTGTCAAGAAGCACTGCTTCTGACCATACAGAGTCTTACCCATGTAAGATAGATAGGTAACTAACCCCCACAATGCCCCACATAGGATCTAACCCGCACAATATCGATAGGTAACTAACCCCCGCAATGACCTACACATGATTGATAGGTAATTAACCCCCATAATGAACCACATGTGAAATAACCCACATAGGATCGGTATACGCTGATCCACATAGGATCGCTAAGCGCAGACCCACATAGGATCTGACCCACATGGGATTTGTATACGTTGACCCACACAGGTTCGCCAAGCACTGGCCCACACATGATCTGACCTGCACAGGATTGTTTCTGACCCATGCAGGATCACTCGGTACGAACCTCCATATGATCTGTCTCCACCCTCTGCCTCACTGCCAGCCACTATATTCCTCACACCCAGTGTTCTTAAGTTCTATAGAATCTACCCTCAATATATCGAGCATACCTCAACCACCACTAATCTCAAAAATTTATTACCCAATGTACCGAAATTTCTTAAGGGTTTCAACATGACAGATATTGAATTAATCGGACACCTCGTCTCGGAGTTATAAGCATTTTATCTTTGGGTGCCCGGTAATATTTGGGTTCGATTCAACCTGTCCATACTCCAACTCTCTCCAAAACTCAAGTGGAGTATACCAGAAGTATCATCTCTATCTAAGGATCCCAACTCCATCAACGTTTTGTCAAACGGACCCTCGGTTCTCAAGATATGGCCCTTTAGGTGTTTCTGGACCCATGCCTGGTACGACCTAGTCGGACTGACCTAGCCCGACCCAGTTTGGGTAGGGCCAAGGTTTGGCCTAGACCGAAAGGTGGTGGCCCACTAGTCTCACATCGCCCAGCCTATGGTGGAACGCTATCCGACATTAGGTGGGGCGTGGTCCAGTCCGAGGTGGAGAGAAGCCCGGCCCGAGGTGGGGTGTGGTCCAGTCCAAGGTGGATCACGGCATGCTGTGGGGTTCTCCCTAACTATCGCAGGGGGTTGTGACCACCCATTCTCCTGAACACCCAAATTTCCTAGAGGCCTTTCAGTTTTCAATGCAGCAGTGTCATGTGGGTGTTGCCCAGTCACCGCAGAACCCACTGGAGGCGCAGGTTCTGCCACCATCGCAGCTTTGGTCGTGGCTTCTTGTCCATTGGTGGTCCTCTGGTCACACCACTTCCCCTTCCGCAGTAGGCTGATGTGTCAGCTGCATCCTCAATCTTCCACAGCAGACGAGTTTCGGCCCCTTGGTCACCAGCAGCACGCAACGACATGCCACACCTCCCCCACGACCTGTTGGTTTCAGTCGTTCTGATGACCATTGCGGCTTTGTTCCACGGCCTCCTCTTACGGTGTTCATCGGTGCGTTGCATCCTTCTTAGCTGGTTAGTGTCATCGCACCGATGGTCTTCCATGGAGGCACAATGATAACAAGATAGAGGAGGGTCTGAACCATGTTTGTTAGCCCCACTCCCTCTGTGTTAGTTTGTAATCACATGGGAGGATTTATGGGTTCAGGAAAAATTCACTTGAAATAAAGAAGAAACCAAACCCCTACTTCAAGAACGATGGTGATAGCACATTTGTGGAAGCAAGTCAGTGTTCGTCGTCCTCCGTAACTATCTTCCAACAGCGCTGCTCGTACATCGATCTTCAATTCATGGTTCAGTGTTTTCTGTCACCTCCTGCTAAAACTGGCTCTGTCCTCTAAGGGTTTTTCATCTCGGAACTCGTTTAGCACTTCGTTTCTTAGTGAAGTTGTGTCGATACCCCTCCCTAAGTTCAATATAAATAGGATAGTGGGAGGCAAAGTAACATCGTGGGGAATTAATGGGGGCTCATTAATTAGGAACCTTCCTAATTACCCAATGACGTTGTTACTTAATATTGATAGGTTAAGCCATTTAATGGCTTGACACATCAGGGTCCCACACTCTGCTTGTCCATTGGTAGAGAAGAAAGAAAAAATAAAATAATAGAATTATTTCATTTTATTTATTTTAAAAATTCACAAAACATAACTTTTTCTCCAGACCTACTGTGATAAAAGTAAAGTCTCCCTTAAGAAAATCTTGGAACTGTGGATTCAATGGTGCCCTCAGATTTTAATTAGAGCATCGGTTCATAAGTTAGAAAATATTGCTCATGTGTTTACTGAATGTACCTAAAAAAAGTTCAGAAATTCATTCCAGGCACTCTGGGCCTTGGAATCACAGACAGTAAATTTTTCCAGACTCATAATAATTCCATATAATTAAAAACAATACATGGAAAATTTGTGTCTTTACATTCTCCCCAACTTAGGGACTTTAGTCCCCCAAAATCCAAAACATAGACTTAGAAAACAAATGGTGGTACTGAGAATGAATCTAAGACTCCCGCTCCCATGTTCTCTCCTCAAGTTTCTCGTGCTGCCAATGTACGCGCACCAGAAGTATCCATCACCCATGAAGGACTCCCTCCTGTCGATCCTCAATATCCGCTTAAACCTCTGTAAATGTCACCCCATCATCAAAGTCCAGCTCTCCATGGATGATGATATGATATGGGTCATGCACGTATCTCTTCAGTTGGGATACGTGGAAGACGTCGTGCACCCTCTCCAATTGCAGTTGAATTTCCAAGAAGTAAGCCACCTCGCTGATCCTCCTAAGTACCAGGAATGGCCCAATAAACTTCGGTGATAACTTGTCACCTCTGCAAAATCTCTATATTCCACATCGATGGGAGACTCACAAGAATACATGGTCCCTCTCTTAGAACTCCAAAGGTCTTTGTCTCTTATCAGAATAAGCCTTCTTCCTACTCTGTGCAGCCTTCATCTGCTCTTGGATGATCTGCACCTTCTCAGTGGTAGCCCGTACCAACTCTGGACCCATAAGTGTTGACTCCCCTAGGTCTGTCCAGCATAGAGGTCATCTAAAAGGTTGACCATATAGGGCTTCGAATGGTGACATACTGATGGTGGAGTGATAACTGTTGTTGAATTCGGACTCCAAAAAGGGTAAGTGATCCTCCCAAACACGTCCAAAATCGAGGACATAGTCATGAAGAATTTCCTCCAGTGTTTGTATGGTACACTCAGTCAGACCATCCGTCTAAGGATGAATTGTGGTTCTCAAACGTAGATGAGTCCCAAATGCCTCCTATAATCCATCCACAACCAGGATGTAAAACGATCACCATGGTCATAGAATATCATCAATGGAACCCCATGAAGTCATATAATCTTCTGTACGTAGAGGCATCCCAATACCTCTACTGATCCCTGCTCTCAGATGGGTAAGAAGTGGGTCAACATGGTGAGTCTATCAACAATCACCCATATAGAATCATGTCCCCTAGACTTATGTACAATCCCTATCACAAATTCCATGGAGTTTCCATCCCACTTCCTCTCTAGCACCTCCAGTGGTTGCGCTATGCTTACTATAACCTGATGCTCAGCCTTCACTTACTAATAAGTGAGGCATCAGGAAACAAACTCTGCTACAACCTTCTTTATCCCTAGCCACCAGTCCGGATGCCAGAGGTCATAGTACATCTTTACCACACAAGGATATACTACCAAAGGGGATGTATGGAACTCCCTCAACACCTCCTCATGTAGTTCCAATGGTACCATGGTACATCCTCTAAAGAGGATGACGTGCTCCCCACCTTCATAAAATCCATCAGGTGCCTTTCTTGAGGATATCTGAGCATGTAGAGACTTTCAGTCAAAGTCCCCATGATGTGCATCTTTGACTCCCAGAAGGAGTGGCAGAGTGATTTTCATATACTGGAGGTATGATTCTCCATCCCTATCCATGAATGATGTATGAAATGTGGCTTGTTACTTTGTCACCTCACTCAGAAACTGCAAAGCATACCTCCTGTTGAGTGCATATACTACCACGTTCTCCTTCACAAGTGTATAGATTATCTCAATTTCATAGTCCTGGGGGAACTATAGCCATCGTCATTGTCTCAGGTTCAGGTCCTTCTCAAAGATGATATACCTAAGACACTTGTTATCAGAGTAGACTGTAAAACGTTCTCCCACCAAGTAATGTCACCACATCTTCAGGGGGAACACCACTTCTGCTAACTCTAGGTCATGGGTATTATAGTTCAAATTATGTTGTCTCAACATTCGTGAACCATAGTAAGTCACTGCTCGCTCATGCATCAATACACACCCATGTATGGTCCATGTTGTGTCGCAGTAGACCACATACCCAACGCCCTCTTCTGGTAGCCTCAAGATGGGGGCACTTGTTAGTCTCTGCCTCGTCACTTAAGAACTATGTTGGAATCTCTCCATCCATATGAAGGTTTTTCCCTTCTTCGTCAATGCTAAAAAGGGTTCTGCAACTCTGGAAAAGTCATGCATGAATCTCTGATAGTATCTATCCAACCCTAGGAAACTCTACTCCTCAGTCACACTACTGTGTGGCTCCCAAGCAAGCACAGCCTATGTCATCACTAGATCCACTAAAACTCCTACCTCCGAGATAACATGTCCTAGAAAGTTTACCTCTTTTATCTAGAACTGGAACTTTGAGAGCTTACCATAAAGCTGGTGCTCTCTAAGTGTATCCAGAACTATCTACCGATGGTAGGCATGCTCCTCCTTCGTCATTGAGTATATCATGATGTCATTGATGAAGACCACCACAAAGTGATCAAGGTATGGATGTAAGATCATTTTTATGAATCCCATCAACACTTCATGAGCATTGTTCACACCAAATGGCATAACCAAGAACTCATAGTGGTCATACCGACATCTATTGGTTGTCTTCTACACATCTTTATCTTGTACCATGAGCTGATAATAGCAAGATCTGAGGTCTATATTCAAAAAAAACAAGCTTCCTTAATCTAATCAAAAGGATCATGAATCCTTGGAAGTGGATACTTGTTCTTAACGACCACCTAGTTCAAGAAACGATAGTCCACATAGAGTCTCAAACTCTCATCTTCCTTCTTGGAGAATAAATTCGGGGCTACCCATGGAGAAACACTAGGCCTTATGAACCCATTACTCTAAAAGTCCTCCAACTATACCCATAACTCACAAAGCTCCGTAGGAGCCATCTAATATGCTGGTGTTGATATCGGTGTAATCTCAGGGTATAGGTTGATGTAAAAGTCTACCTCTCTATGTGGAGGTAGTCCTGAAACATCATCAGGGAAGACATCGGCATAATGATCCACCACTATAGGATAGCTTGGACTCTCAACATCTACTGCCCCGAGGGTAAGGCTAGCCAACTAATGTGTGATTGGTTGCACCCTCTATTGGGTAAGTCCATCCAATGTTGAGAAGGTTCCCTTTTTTCCAGTGAAGGAAAACCATGTCCCATCCTCGCGGACACACAACACCTTGGGCATAATACAGTCAATCTGGTCATGGACCGTGGATAACCATTCCATACCCAAGATGATGTCGTAAGGCCTCGATTCCACTTCTTGAAGATCCCAGATGAAGCTCTCGCCTCCTATAGTAAGCTAACACTATCGGCACCAGTGTGTAATCATAGAATCTACTCCCATAAAAGTCTCTAGCCGTAAGGATCGAGCCAACTACTCCATCGAAATCTCTGAGCTCCAAACGAGGACCATGGTATTAAAAGTGTGACTGTAACCTATGTCTATAAGTACTATATCTAAGCTGTAGTAAACCCAGATTGTACCTCTAATTATATCTAGATCTCCATGGCCATAGGCCTCAGCTGCCTAAAGCTGAGCTGAGCTCGTCCCTACCCACCTGCTCCCTATTGTCGGGGTGGACCACCTGGAGGTGGTGGCGGTAGAACCTCTAATCACAACCCACTGCCTACTACACGGAAAACTTCTCTGCCACATCCACCTACTAACTGCATACCTCCTCGATCAAATCTATGCCTCTGCCTCAATGGTACCTCGACTGTCTGCTGGTCATCCGTACGGCGGACCGAGCAGTCGCAAGCCATGTGACCCTGTCCGTCGCATGTATAGCACTTCATGTCCCTTGTCTAACCTCCTCTGCCTCGTAAATCCCTCACCTCTGACCCTGCTTCTTGGGGCCATCCACCAGAAGGTCTAGTCCTCTTGGACCTGTGTGTCATATGCCAACTACCAGCCACTGATGACTCTGCTACGTGTCGCGCAGTGGTGAGTCTCTTTGTCGATGCTTGCTCAGCAAGTAATATCTCATCCAAAAGTGCTCGCTCTAGCACCCCAGCCTATGACAGAATGCTAAGTGATATAATTGATGCTCCGATATCATGTCGGAGAACCTACTCAAAGGTACAAACCCTAAATAATGGGTATCATACCATGTCGGTGGAGTAGCGGGAGATATCAGTGAACCTCGCCGAGTACTAGACCATAGTCATGTTGTCATGCTGTAGGTGTAGCAGATCCTATATACGCACAGATCATAAGGTCTCTGGGATGAACTCTGCCCAAAAAAGGCTCCAGAAGTCTGCCTAGATGAGGATCACCTTGTCGTGTACCTGGAGCATCAAGCTCCCCATCACCTTGTTGTTTCCTAAAAAAATAGGATGTTAGGAACACCATAAGAGCATCTGGTGTCCCAAACAAGCGGAAAACTCTAACTATAGCCTCCATCCAGTCCTCAGCCTCCTACGAGACTATCTCGCCTCCGAACCTCAGAGGTTGCTGCCACTGAAACTCGTGCAATGCACTCAGTTGGCATGAACCCTCTGCTGGTGGGGCTGGTGGCAATGGCTACCCAATGGGTAGTGGTGTTGCTGGTACACCACTAATAGGTTCTAATGTTGAAAGAGGGCCCTGCACCAAGGCCTCATCACTTGGTGGTCCTTCATTACGTGCTCTCTCCATAATCCTAGCTAGTTGTCTACGTAGCGGCATCCTAAAAAGAAACAGGTGTGCCACGGTCATGAAGTTATACCTAGTGAGCTGACTCAAGAAAATCACCAGAAAAACCTTTAAAAAACACATGAAATCAGTGTTTCTGTGAACTAAGTAGGAAATCAAAATTCAGGATCCCAGTTTATGGATATGTCGGCCGTTTCACCAACACAAGATTCCCCAAACTGAAAACCACACTCACAACACTTAACATTGTTTCCACATAGAAAATATCAGAGCCATAGTTCTTCTGTAGAACCGACTCCTCTGATACCACTTTGTCACGACCCATCCCCCCAGGGCCCGTGCCATGACTACCCCAAGCCTGCCTTCCATAGGCCATGGGATGGAGACTAACACTAGAAAGTCTTATCCCTAAAACAGGAAGGCATTGCCTTTGAACCTGTACACACACACAATGTAGAACGCAAAAAGATTCAACCACGAAGTAAACTTTTGTAGTAAAGAGTTCTAAAATTAAAGGGGTCAGAATAGAAGCCCAACTTGAAAAGGTACAAGTACAATTGAAAAGTGAAAGAAAAATTGAAAAATAAAAGGTAGCTCCTATATCGTCCACAACAGATCCTACCTGAAAGGTAGGTACAGCTCATGATCTGTAGTCCTTACGTCACATTGAGCCAAATGGTCCACCTCCGAGCACTATCTAGTCCCAGCTCCCTCAACCTCAATCAATGGTGTACGTCATATGCACAAGACACAACAAGGTGTGGATGAAGCCCGTGTAGGGGTGAGTATAATGATACTCAGTAGGGACCCTGAGACCCAATAGGACTCCTAATGTTCCATGAAGGAAAAACTACAAAGTAAGACATTGACTCTACTTAGTTATAATCCCATAAAAATTCCTAAGTTATCATGATATACACATATCATACAAGAGGGAAGAATTACACAAAGGTAACACCACAAAGATAGGAAGTGACACATAGGTAAAAGACTTAGTTCAAACAGAGTCTCAGCTCAAACTAGGTTTTAGTGAAGTAATAAAGTACATATGATTAGTCGCAAAGCTGGATCATCATATTCTGTTAAGAGGCACTACTTCTAAGCATACAGAGTCTGACCAACATAGGATCAATAGGTAACTAACCCCTGCAATGACCTACATGGGATATGACCTACACAAGATCGAAAGGTAACTAACTGCCACAATGACGTAGAAAGGATATGACCTACACAAGATTGATAGGTAACTAACCCCCACAATGACCCACATAGGAACTGACCAACACTGGATCGGTGTGTGTGGACCCACACAGGATTGCTGAGCACTGACCCAGACAGGATCTGACCCACACATGATTGGTATGCTCTGAACCACAAAGGATCTTTGAGTTTTGACCCACACATCATTGATGTTGACCCATATAGTATTTCATGGTACTAACCTCTGTGTGATTTGTCTCCAACATCCACCTCATTTCCAGCCATAGCATTCCTCGCACCCAGTGCACTCGAGTTCTGTAGAATCTGCCCTCAATATATTGGTTGTACCTCAACCACCACTAAACTCCATAAAGGAGTAAACCAAAATATTTTCATGTCATAAGGGTTCCAACGTGATAGAAGATACGTCAATCAGACGTCCGGTCTGTGAGTTACAAGCATTTTAGCTCCGGGAGCCCGGTTAGATTAGAGATCAATCAAACCTGGTCGTACTCCAACTATCTCCAAAACTAATTTGGAGTATACTAAAAGTATATTCTCTATCCAAGGATCCCAACACCATAGACGGTTCATACAACGGACGTTTGGTTCTCAAGATATGTCCCTTTAAGTGTTTCTGGGCCTGGTTCGGCATGGGTCTGACCCGAACCGCAAGGGGGCACCCCGTAATGGTGGCCCGGACCATAAAGGGGTGGCCCGACCTATAAATGGGCGGCCTGCTAGGCTCGAACGGCCCAAACTATGATGGCATGGCCTGACCCATGGTGGGTTGTGGTCCTGCCTGAGGTGGGGCGTGGCCCGGCCCGAGGTGGGACGCGGTCCAGTCCAAGGTGGAGCGTTGCCCGCTGTGGGGTCCGCCCTAACTGACGTGGGGGGAGTGACCCCCCAGTATCCCGAACTCCCAAACGGCTCGGAGGCCATTCTGTTTGCGAAGCGGTGGTGCCACGTGGGCACCGCCCGGTCACTATGGAACCTGCCAGAGGCGCAGGTTCCACCTCCGTCGTGGCTTCAGCCATGGCTTCTTGTCCACTGGTGGCGCATTAGTCATGACGCCTCCCCTTCCATGGCCACCTGATGTGCCAGCTACCTCCTCCATCCACCGTGGATGACAAGGAACGACCCCTTTCGCACTAGCCGGTGCCAACCATTCTGATGACCACATTGGATTTGTGTCGCAGCCTCCTCTTATAGTGCGCATCGGTGCACCAACTCTTTCATAGGCAATTGGTGATGCCACCCTAATGGTCTTCCATGAAGGAGCAATGATAGAAAGATAGTGGAGGGTCTGAGCCATGTTCATTAGTCCTGCTCCCTCCACGTTAGTTCGTAATCACAAGGGATGATTTATGGGTTCAAGAAAAATTCACTTGAAATAAAAAATAAATTAAACCCCTACCTCAAGAATGATGGTGAGTTCCTGTTTGTGGAATTAGGTCGGTGTTTTCCATCCTATGCAACTAGAATTCAACGGCGCCACTCATACGCCGATCTTCGATTCGTCGTTCGGTGTCCTCTATCACCTCCTGTTGGAACGGGCTCTGTTCTCTATGGGTTTGTTGTCTCAGCACTCCTTCAACACTTCACTTCATGGTGAAACTAAGTCGATACCCCTCCCTAAACTACATATAAATAGGAGAGGGGGAGGTTATGTAAAGATGTGAGGAATTAATGGGGATTATTAATTAGGAACCTTTTTAATTCTCCAATGATGTAATTACTTATGATTGACATGTCAAACCATTTATTGGCTTCACACATCGCAGGTCCAACAAACTGCTTCTCTGTTGGCCGAGAAGAAACAAAATTATAAAATTATAAAATTGTTTTATTTCATTTCTTTTAAAAATTCACAAAACATAACTTTTTCTCCAGACCTACTATAGTCAATGTAATGTCTCCCTTAAGAGAATCTCTACGCTACAGATTCAACAGTGCCCTCATATTTATAATCTGAGCACAAGTTCAAAAGTTAGAAAATGTTGCGCATTCCTTTACTGAACGTACCTAAAAAAAGTTCATAAATTCATTCTGGGAACTCTGGGACTTGGAATCATGCGCCATCAATTTTTGAAGACTCATAATAATTCCATATAACTAAAATAAAATTACATTGAAAATCTAGGTTTTTACATTTATTTACTATAAGTTGCTTAATTTCACTCATTTCATAGGCAATTAATGAATAGAAGGCTAGAATTGTGGATTTTTAAGAGTCTCTTGGGACAGGAATGTTGACTTTAATATTTTATCCATAACATTGGATATATAATTCCAATATATTTTTTTAAAAATAGGATCATTAATATTTATGGGAAAAACATTATAGTTTATTATTTTATGAGAATTAGTAGTCTTACGATATAACCTTGTGTTAACTTTTGAAGGACAGGTCTAGAAAGAAACCAACCACCCCTCCTACCTTTAAAATACTACTTCCAATTCCAGTCAAAGTGTTATAATTTTTATGTGAAGGATATTTGAAATTTAAAAATCATGATATAGGGATTGAGGTTCTTAAAAATTATAGTTCTAAATTGAGACCCTTCGTCCTCTCTTCTTTCTTCATTATTTTCCTCTTTGTTTTATTGTAAACTAGTAAGTGATGTTTCAATTAAAAGTTTATTATTAATTAAATATTTCTCAGATTCTCTTAAACCTAATAATCCTATATAGATATTTTTATATATTCTGAAAGTATTTTAAAATATTTTGTAATCCCTTACCTCAATACTCTTTTAGTTTAATCGCAAGTGTCCGTCATTTTAATTCTATTTTTTGTGTGTGAGTTTGGTTAGTTTAGATATTTTTAGTGCCTTCCTATTTTCCATTAAACTTTTACTCAATCATATAAATACCTAATGTAAATAACTTTCCTAAGGTACCATATTAACTGGAATTGAAATCAATTTTATGCTGGCCCAAAGGATTCTCATCATCCGTACGTGCTGGAAACAAGCACACATGCTTAATAAAGAATGAGTTGGGAAAGATTTCTCCCAACTCCTACAAACATAATCTCGTAAGATATGAAAGGAAATGTCAAAAAATAAGATATCCTAATCTATGTGATTCATGACTCAATATGATACATAAACCAAAGACATGAATCACGGTCATCCAGGCATAAACCTAAAAATTTTAAATGATAAGTGTATCACATGCTCCAATAGTCACCACCATCTCATAATTCCCACTGAAAAATTTTACTCACCACCATTGACTGATAATTTCCCTTTTCCTAGAAGCAAAAAATAGAAATATATATATTCTAGAAGGAAATGGTAAGGTGTGAGAAATAAATAACAGTAGGATTTTCCAAATTCATTTCATAGCAACCTATATCTAACAAATCACATGTTCTTAATGTTAGATAAAACATATCATTTTTATCTTTACACATTTAATACCAAAAAATGATTTTCAAAATGTATATTGAAAAAAATACAAATGTGTAATTTCATCAAAGTAGTAACAATTATGAATAAATTTTAAAATAGGAATAATAGTTATTTCTAAAAAAATACATGATTAAATATATTACAACATTGGAATGTTTTATAAATTTTAAATAATATGTTTCTAATCATATAACCCTTGTCAAGAGACCCAATGTTTTGTTTATATAAGGATTATAACACATCTTAGTGAAGTATGGATCCTAGTGTGGATAGATTCCTAGGCCTCGGCCTAGTGGAATAATGTGAGACGATCCCTAAGGACTAATCTATTTTCTCTCTAGTTGTATAATTTTTGTTTTCATCATCAATTCACTCCTAGTAAGAGATAATACAATCCTAGAATGTGTTCTTATAGACTAACTACCCTATATCCAAAGAGATTCAAGGTAAATAAAACATTTTTGGGGATATCATTCAATTCAATAAATCTAAAATCTTTCATATAATCAATTCAATTGTCCTAGATTTCAAGTTTTAAAACATTCCTCTCATTTCAAAAATCTACATCAAATTGGTTTTATCAAATATTACTCTGATTAATTTTAAAAAAACTCATTTATAATCATAAAATATTTCATTCATTTTAATCTCATCAAAATAATCTCATTTAAAATCATAAAATATTTCATTCCATTATATATAATCAAAATCATGCTTCAAAAAACTCATATCACATCAAGATCACATTCTTGAAATCACACTTCAATAAAAATCCATTTTTAATGGAATTTAATCACAAAAAACATTCCATTTAAAATAATTTATAAATGTTAAAATATCTATATTTTAAAAATAATTGGATCCCATTTCAAAATTAACAAGCATCAAAGGATTCAGTTTACCAAGGTTGTTATAAGAAATCACCTACCTTAATTATAAAATTACGGATCACATAACTAGGGATCCCCAAATAGATAGAAGAAGTTTCACAATCTATTATGAATGAAAAATAACAAAAAAACACTTCTTATGATCCCCCAGTAGCTGGATAACCTAGACTATACAGAAAAGTGTGGAAGAAATCAAAGTACTGAGCATTCGATATTTAAAAAAAATGTAGGATAATTATGGTTCTTAGCATTAAAACCTCATATTAAAAACACAATTTTGTTTTTAATTTTATGAAATATAGGATGTGTAAGCTTTATAATCATTTATAATATTTGTAACAACCTTTAATGGGACAAAATAACTCAATTACCACGATTTCCAATGTTATAAATCACAAAATAGAGTTACGATTCATTTTGGAAGAAGAAGAAGAAGAAAGAAAATCATAATATCATATTTAAAAAATAAAATTAGAATTTTTTAAGGGTATCATGCATTTACCCGTACATGATTCATAGGTATCATGTAAGGGTACTGAGTTAACCATACATAATAAAACCCTTTATCTAACCCTTACAAATCTCTAATTTACCTTTGTACGAAAAGTTAATACCACATGTTACCCTTACATAACCCTTAGATTTCATGATATACCCTTATGTATCCAAGGAACTATGCTCACACTTACATTGAATTCATTAGATTACCATTATGTAATGAGGGTTTCTCCTTACACAGTGTCAATCTACCTCTACATAAACCTTTCCAAAATAGTATTAACCATAAGCAGCATCATGATTACACTTACGCATTGTATATAAATACTGTGGTTACTGTTATACATCACCTAGGGTACCCTTATGCAATCCCTATATAACTATGGTCACTTTTACACAACACCCCTAAAAACTCTCATGCATAAAGTGGATGTTCTTTAACCTTACATTGACTCCATGCTCTGTATGAGGGTAAAAAATAAACTAAAAACATTAATTTCCATTGAAAATAATTTCTAAAAAAATTATAAATGTAATCAAAAACAGAGGGGGGTAATAAAGACAACCAATGCTCTAGAAAATAAAATAAAACATCATAAACTAATGAAATCGCCAAGGGAAAATATATGAATGTTATAATTCTCCCAACCACATTGCTTTCTACCCACCAAAAAAAATTTATAGACATTGTTTGATCAAGAATAAAGAGAGAAGAGAACCCAAGATACACCTTCAAACATAAAATACCAAAACAACACCAGATGTTCAACTCTCATAGTCCTTAACCATAAATTATTCCATCAAAACCATGGTTGAAACCATGTATAGTAAAAGTCATTTTCAATACTTATCTCTAAAAAATGATACTTCTAGTTAATACTAGTTAACTTGTTTATGTGAGGAATATAAACTTAATAAAGAATACACACCACAAAACTATCCTTCTAAACTTGTAAAAATCCCTAAAATACCTAATACTGATAAAATAAGTATTAAAACTCAGATGAAACAATGAAATCGCTGAACACAAAAAGCTCAACCACACATTGAAAGAGAACTTCCTTAAAAGACTATCATCTTGAGCAACAAAAAAATCAATGGTCCCTCATAAGAACCAAATAAAACAATTGGAAATGAATTAATAGTAAAAATGCCTCATTAGGAAAAAAAATATAATCTATCCTTAAGTCAACTGAGGGTATCACAGGACCGCATTACAAAAACACAATCTTCCATTAATTCCAATTGAAATTTCAAATTATCATCAACACTGACTCTTAGTCACCCCAACACTTAATCAAGAGATAGTATGTTTATAAAACAAATATTATTATCTTTACATAGTTACTATATCCACACGATTGAATAAAAGAATAACAATCATCGAGTCAGAATTATTTACAAAATAATATAATTTCCACAGGGCATAGTCTAATGGTTAAAACAATAACATGAACAAAAAAATAATACTAGAAGAGAAAAATTACATCTGAAGAGAAAACTCACACTAGTATTATGATAAATGAATAAAAAATATCTTTATTTGGTTACAGCTGTAGAAGGAATGTTCAAGACCAAGGAAACCACAAATCCCAAATCTGTGTTCAGAAGATTATTGAATAAGATTACTTATGAAAGGGAAAGGATAACCTTTAAACATGAGAAATAAATATTGGTGATTTCTCCACCATATTTAATTTACCTATCTTCATACTTATCTATGTCAAGTCATAAAAATGGGAATTCAAATAAGTAGTAGAAAAATTGGTGTTCCACAAAACAAATTATTATATCATCAAGATATAATCCAACAATTAGATTGGAGATCTCAAAACGTCACTATAGAAACCCATTAATGAAAAGGATAACTTTGGATATCACTAATTCCATAGAAGTAAAAGAACTACCCCAATGAAATTCAAAATGGTATTTACTCAAATATCAATATCAGTGGTTGGAATAACAACAACTTCGACTCATAGCTCATCCATTTTGTGAAAGGATACACTCTGAGGCCCGTGGTTTGAGCCCTATTTCCATGATGATTATACATAGGTTGGAGTTACCTTGAAAGATGAATATTCCTAACAATGTTGAGACATAAAGAAACATTCCAGAACATCTGAAAAAAAACCCAGATATCTCCATGAACTATAAGTTTTAAGAGGAATCTTACAACTACGCTTGATATGACCTGCCTTTCTACACTATAATCATAAAAAGTGATTCTTTCCTACTGAATATGATGAGTATAAACAAAATATCCTTTCTATTCTAATATTAATGATTTTTGACTTGGTGAGCTTATTTTTTCCTTAATAGAGCTTCCTCCATCAAATTTTTGAATATGAGAAATTACCAATTCTTCTGGTCCTCCTACCAAGTTTGCTTCATCCCAGAGAGAATATGGTGACAACATTACACATGAGTCAAGGAAAGAAGGAAATTTTCTCTCTTATAGATCTAGTCAAATGGGTTTCTACAAAAATTAATACAATATATATTTTTCTATGGTCAAATAAGGAAAATAGACCATGAAATCTATAAAATTATGAGAGAACTCCAATAATGTTTCATCTCCTTGTAGGAGACCATAAAATTAAATTTCCGTTGATACCCTCAATGATTAGGAATGAAATCTAGAACAAAACCCAATTTTAAATCTACCCACGAGTGTCCCTTTGTGTATTATACTTAGTAACATAATTTCACCACGCCCAACCCAGAATATCAAACAAGAAATAAAAACATTAACTTTGATAGCATCAATAAGTTCAAGATTGGAAAATATTCCATGAATCCTTCTCATTCATATCACTACATCCTGAGAATCTTATTGTCTAAATACATGATGAGGATTCAATATTGGAATCCCATGCATGTAATCATAACATTGGGGTACAAGAGGAAGGACATAGGGTATGAGTCTAGAACAGATGGAATAATTAATTTAATAGAATCTTGATCAACCAAAGATTCTATAAAATATAAAAGTGAATTTATAAAAAACCAAATACAACAAAACAAATATCATAATTCTAGTCACATAAGATAGAACAAAAAAATGTCCTTAGCATATCATTTTACTCAAATCATATTCAAATACTGAAAAAATACAAACCAAAAAACATGCATCTTGAATTGTTTATAAAATAAATTTACCTCTTCAACCTAATATGGTTTTTACCAAAATCTATTACAAAAAAAAATTCATTAAGAAAAAATTTCATGCCTTTGAAAATTTTTAATGTAATAAAAGGGTCTTATTATTGAATTTTTTTAAAAACTGTTCTTTAATGAAATTCACACCAAACTTTTTTAAAAAAATAAATTAAAATTTTTATACACCACATGAAAAAACTGAAAATGGAAAGACCTCTCTTCCATTCTCAAAAGTTTCAACTATATATTTTAAAAATATTTTAGTGTTTTAAACTCATAGAATAGTTATGATTCACAGAATTTACCATTTTAAATTTAATTTTTTTCAGAACTCTATGAAATTCCCAACACTTTTCTAAACATCTCAATGTTTTAAAAGGTCACTTAAACAAACAAAAACACTAAACAATTCCCCTATAGTGTATTTCAAAAATCAGTATAAATGGAAAAATATACAAATAGTCAAAAAAAATAAAATTACATAAATTATTTGTTGTTCATGGATTGGTCTATAATGTCCATTATGTAAGACCCCAAGATTTCATAGTAAGTTAGTTTCTTTAAAGTGATTCAATAGCTTGCGCTACACGCAACACTGAGTTCGAGCACACCACAGCTTAGCAAACTATCTGTTTAAAAGCGGTTATGAATATTATTAACTGAATTATTAATTTTATATACTTCATATAATTTCAAAATCCATATTATGTGTTTCATAGACATAATATAAGAACAAATTCATTTTTCAAAAAAATGCAATTTTACCACTTTTTAATGGAAAACCCTTTTTAAAACCAATATTTGACACTTTTATATATTAAATTTAATAAAATTAAATTATTCTTTATAATCAAGGCATAAAAAAAATTGGATAAATTTTTGGTACTTTTCTAATAACTTTTATATTTTGATGAATACTAAAAAATACTAAATTTTAATTGAAAAAAACTTTTTTAATATAAATAATATATAGTGTTAAATTATGTATTTGAATGGTTTGAAAGTATAATTAGATTATATTTTTATCATTTAATACAATTTAAGTGATTATAATTAATTTCACATTTAAATTTGACATAAACACATGCCAATCTGTTGATAGTTTTTACTTTTTAAAACCCTGCTTTTCAGTTTTGACAGTGGAAATTAAAATTAAATTAATTAGTGAAACTTCTATGTTTTGAATTTGGTAAAATATAATTCATTTATGGATTTGGAATATCAAAATTACATTAGGGTAAATTTTTTGGTATTTTTCTGAAAATATTCAATTTTTGATGAATAGTGAAAAACACTACGTTATAGTATAAAACCAACTTTTTATTTAAATAATTTTTTATTTTATTTATATTTATTTGAAGTTAAAAGAGATTTATAATACCTATATAAGTTAAATTTAATTAATTGGTGTCATTTTATAATAATTTAGATTTATAAAATTTTATCAAACTTTTTACCGTCTTTTACCCACCTCTTAGGAGCAATTGAAAATTTATATAAAACATAATTTTACCACTTCTGTGAGTTGAATTTTAAAAATCCAAGAGATAAGATTGATATTAGTAAGTAAAATTTGGTTCAATAAGATGAAAATAATTTTTTGTGAATAGTAACTTTTTAATTTTATTTACCACGGTTAAAAGTAAATAGGGTAATTAAGGGTAAAAATAATATTATTATTACCCTAACACATGTTATAATTCTATTGGATAAGTGTAATTAGACCCAAAATATAATTTGGAATAAAATATGATCCTTTAGGTCCACTTGGATTAGATTAGGACATTTATTATTATTTTCTTTAAAGAAGAGTTAAAAGAGTTAAAATCAATGTTAAATAACAAAAACATTTTTAATAATAGGTTATACATAAGATAAATTTGACTATAAATATTAATTATAAAGTTAAATAGATTTCCTACATAATGGTATTTTATTTATATTTTTTTAGACATTAAATAATATAATTTATCTATGACACAATGATGATGCAGTAGTTTCCTAATTAATGAAATATTAAATGAATTGATATTATAAATATCCAAATAAATGTAATTTGAGACATTTTATGAATTAAACTAATTTTCTAGGTTAATATGACATGTTGGGGTTGGTTAGATGATTTTTTTTAATTAATAATTCTGTTATGAATTTAGGAAAAACAAAATACCAAATAGTGTAAAATTGACATAAAAGATTTTTTAAAGCAATATTATATTATTAATTGATATACTATTTCTAAAAATATAAGGTTCATCCAAAGGTCTTAAATAATATTATATATGTCATTAATGAATCACTTGAGGTTCTCTTGTAATTTTATATTATGTTTATTAAACACATAATATTAAAATACAAAGTGACATCGTAAATGTCCAACTATTTAACTAAGAGTTAAATCTAAAAGATAATGTTAATAAAATAACACAAACCACTCTAAAACCTAT
The DNA here is from genome assembly GCA_963277665.1 of Viscum album. Lineage (NCBI taxonomy): Eukaryota > Viridiplantae > Streptophyta > Magnoliopsida > Santalales > Viscaceae > Viscum > Viscum album. The sequence continues at coordinate 472,959,617 of OY728147.1, read as the reverse complement.
TTATTGAGTGATTTTCGACCCATACCCACCTTATACTTTAAATAATTTATTTTGGAGCCATTATAAACCAAAAACTATTTTATAATAAAATAATATTTCTAGCTTTCCCTAAGGTGCCCCTCACCCCCCTTATAAAAGGGCACTTCCCCTTATCTCTAATTCACACCTTCAAATCCATTTTTCTTGGCCAAACACTGTCCAAATACCCTCTTAACTGTCCTCCCATCATCCTAGAGGACTTCCTTTAGTCATAAATCCAACCTAAGGAGCCCTTTTGATCAAATCAAAAGGAAGAACCTGAAGAAGAGGTAAATATTTCATCACCTCTTTCAAGTTCCTTTATTCTTCCACTTACTCTTTCTTTGTTGTTTAAATTATAAAATAAAAACTCTAGTATCTTCTATATAATTTGATGTTTATATAAATATGGTACAACCATATTCATTATTCTATCCATCCTTTTAATGACAAGTCACCATACGTGTGTACGTACGGCTTACCGTCTCCACTTCGTGGTGTAATTGTTATTCAATACATTATTATATAGATGCGTATAATAATGACGTATAATTGATGTAAATAATAAATATAACATGATAATGATTATGTATATATTATATAACATCAAATTATATATTATTTTAATATCAAAAGAATGATATTGTCCATCGTGCCTATGTACAGAATACCGTCTCCGCGAACGTGATAAAATTCATTCCCCTTAGTATCCATTCAAGACTAATTTTCATTAGATGATTAAAAATAATGTTTAAAGACTTAATATAATTATTAATAGTAATAAGATACATCCTATCCATAACAAACATTACTTACTTAACAAAGCATATAAAAGAAAACGAATCAGTTAACACTCAAAATGATGATAATACTAAAATATTATTAACAAATAAATATTGAAAGATCATATATGATATCATATTAATTTATATGATTCTTTTATAATTTAGTAACAATTATTTCACCATTATAAATAAGGTTAACCTACCCACTACCAAGGAAAATTACTAGGTAATGGGTTTCTTATCTCACTTTTAATTCTGTGATATTCCAATTGTTCCCCACTTATTTATTGCATGTGGTGTATTGTGTACTGCCATTTGATATATATTATCATGATTCACTTTATATTCATGGTATTTTTTGATTCATTTTGTGGTTATTAAATTTTGTTCATATGACTCGATTGATTACAATGAAGTTGGGGATTTTCATCTCACTTTTATTCCAGGGAGATTCATGCTATATTGTCCACTATTTACTTTTGTGTGAAGTATGTACTTCCTATAATTGTATTAATTTTGTAATATACTTTAATTTATGGGTATTTACATCTTCATTTTATGATACTTCATTAATGGGGTGTATGTTTCATAAGTTACCAAATTGGTAATGAAATTTCAATTTTCAATTTCCACTAATTGGGCTTTACGCATACTTCATTGAATATTTTACTCCATGATTATGTGTGCAATCACTATTTATTATTTGTTTAGTAATTTCCACACCCCTTTATGTGGATATAATTTAGATACACATAATAACTCCATTGATAAAATCTCAAGTCATCGATATGAACTTGATAAGAGTAATTTCAACTCAATCTCCATTTATTGAGTTAAACATCCAATTCATTGGTGTTGTTTTTACAAGAATATATGTGAATGTCCTATGATTGATTTACACTTAACATCCAATCATATTGAGTGTATTTATATTTGTCACGCATGATTATGTCGTTTACTTATCATTAACCTAAAGATACTATCTTTATAAGAGATTTCATCTCAATTTACATTCCATTGAGACTTCTATGTTGTTTCACACCAATTCACTTTTATATGGTTTATATAATTTTCTTTGACATAGTATATCATGAAACCCTTTATTCTCATGATATTATAATGTTTTTATTACCTCAATTATTTTTATTCAAGTGTCTCTCTTTTGTTTTGGAACTCTAACTAAAATATCATTTTAAACATTTTAATGATTTATTATTCTAAATCATTCTCAATAATGTCGATGTTTTAAAAATGGTTTTAGGGGTTTATTTATAGAAACATTAATTTTTTAAAATTAAAATTAATTTTAAAAGATTCAATGTGGTATGGGACACTTTAATTCAAAAATCTATTTTTAAACGGCTTCTTGACAAATAGTTTGACTTTTAAATGTTTTCATGAAAAAGGGGGACATTTCTCTCAAATATTTTTGATGATTATTTTCGTCTATGTCAATATCCTTTATTATTCTCGATTGATGTTAATATATTACAATAAAATCTTCCATATTGTATTGAATGAGTTATGTTTGACTGTGGATGTGCTATTTTTATACCATTCTTGGTTTGTGGATAAAGTATTGACATTTCATATGCTAGTTTTAATACAAATTTTTATGTTATGTTTCAGACTTTTCATATGAGGAATGCATTGGACATAGTAAGTGACTGGTGGATCCCGCTATAGCTTCTCAATGCATCGTTAGGTCTCATTAGACAAACTAGTGTCTTGGCACAAGGCTTTCACAAAATTTTATTTGTAGTCTTGGCACAAGGCCTTGACTATGTGGTTATGAAAGATTGGAATTATGCATTCCATCATTATGAATTTGGCTATTGATATTAAATGTCATTATTTGACTAGTAGAATATCCATGTGAATATTTAAATGGAATTATTTGATTTTATCTTTTCTATATTATGTTGAAGTTCAAGTTTAAAAGGATTTTTTTAATCATATACATTGACATAAATGTTTATAATTATGTATGAAATTTTTCACTATATTGTTATCCTCAATAAGCATCTGAGCTCACACCTTTCTATGTTTTATTTTTTATAGGATGCGAAAAAGAATATTATGACTAACCTGCTGGGATAGTCTATGGGATCTCAGTTTTTTCTATGGAAAAAATGTTTTTTTAGTTTTCCATTTTTTAATCTAATATAAACCTTCTGAATGTATCTTGTACTTCCAAGGCTACTAAACTAATCAGTCTTTTGAGACATGATCTTTTCTGATCATTCCAATGATACATAATAATTCACCGACTCTGGGCTTCTGGGGTCGAGGCATTACAGTTGGTATCAGAGGAATTTTAGTAAAAACCTTGGAAACTAGATTTAGATAAACTCTGATTAGAGCACATATCCCTAAGATAGACTTTGAGGATTAGTATAGAAGAACTTCCTAGAATTTTGGTATTGTAATGATTTTGTGAGTTTTCCAAGCAATACATCCTTGTATGGATACGAGCAGTTAGAGGCGGCTCTGGCACAGATGTACCTAGGGGTAAAACATGAAAACACTGCTTTGAGTAGACTCGAACGGGAACTAGTGCACGACAACGGGCCTTGCTGTACTTTTGGTTACACTACTCCTGGTGGATATGCTTAGGATAATTCACATTTTCTTTACAAAAGAATTTGAAGGATTTTAATATAATATGAGAATAAATAATCATCAATAATCCTAAGGTGTTTTAGAATTAAAATAATGTGTTATTATATTCTCTAAATGATTTTATGACTCCCACAATTCTTTCTTGTGTTATTCAATGGCTGGATTCCAAGGAAGTCATAGTAACATTGAACATGATGTACATGGTGGGAATGGAGAAGGAAATGATTATAGTAATGGAATGTTGATAGGTTTATAAGATATCGTGTTCATACCGAATAATTTTTCCAATAATATGATCAACAACATATATATTAACCAACTCCCAGACTCAACAAAGTATAAAAAGGTGGTGAATGATAATAGCTCCAGTGAGACCATAGAGAAAAGAAAGCTCAATTTACATCATGTAGGAAATGTGGAAGGAGAAACCTAGGTAAGTGTCTCAATGGAACAATGAAATGCTATATGTATAGGAAAGAAGGATATAATGTAAATAATTTCCTAGGAAAAATGAAGAGTACTATGGAAGAAAATAAAAATGATCCCAAGAATCCATTTACAGTCATTTTCCGTAAATGTAGGGGACCTAGGCTTTACCCGAGTGAATGCCCTATTATATAGGATAACCCCTTGGTAAAGGAAGAACCTATGTGTAAATAAATGGATGGTGAAATGTTTAAAAGTATTAGTGCTCTTTGTTGATGGGATTAATTTGGAAGACTTTTCCCTTATGTGTAACCCTGCAGTTTATTATGTGAAAATACTATTTTTGGAAGAATTGTGTTTTCTATTGTTGATATAGTTATAAATAACTATTTTGGTTTATATGATCCTTGAATTTGAGGCAATTACATGTGATTAAATTTTTTTATGAAAATGTGTGGTATGAGATAACATTTGTGGTGAAATTATGTTATTGTTATTTTGAGGAATTTATCTCATTTTGGGAATGTTATAATATATAGTTTTTGAAAAAGGACAAAATGCAGACTTGTGACAACCCATCGCGTCATAAAAATCTGCAGGAATCGAACCCACAACCATAGTATAGTTGGGATTTATCATCTACCACTAGACTACATGAAGTCCCTGGTTAGTGTGACTAATTATTTTTTGTTAAATGATTTTATTAATCAATAATAAATTGATTTGGGATCTCATGTCTTATCAAATGTATATCCTTAGTACAGGAAAATGATTTAGGGATTAAGTGATAAATGTTATTTTGGAGGACGTTCTCTATGTTGGAAGTACTATATGCCTAAGGAAAATAGAATACTATGGGATTTCATTTGAGGAGTAATGGTGGATTTATATCTATGTTTTTATTGTGGATTTATAGCAATTTGGGTTATTTAAGGAAATGATTAACATATCATAGAGAATATATGATTAGGTTAATTACTTTTAAGTATGTGACTTTAGGAGTAGTCAATGTTATTTGGAAACACAATTTAACATGGAAGACTGTGTAATCAAATTCTTATACGTTTTGGGTTTCAATATTAGTTTGGATTATATTTACGAATTTTAAGGACAATTGTTTATTGAATTATATTTATTAAAATTTTGGTATTTTTGTTTTAATTTTAGAAATTAAGACAAGTATTTCTTTCTCTAAAGGATCATCTAATCTTTTACTAACTATTTTGGTTTTGGTTAATCTCTAAAGACAAGGTAAATATATATAGTTTATCCTTTGTGGATTATGTGATTCTCTAGAAGTTGATTCTAGCACTTCAAGTTTGACCAAGTCATCTTGAATACTCATCGTTTGAAAAAAATGAGGAGTTAGTGGTAGATATTTATTAAAGGATGAAACTCTACTTAAACATTAAGTATATCTTTTTATGTTCTTAGTTAATCTCATAAATAAATTCCTCAACATTATGAAATGGAACTTAAAACAAAAAAAACGTTATCTGTTTACTTTTTCTACTAGGAAACTAATCAACGTTTATCTCATCACAAGTTTGTGGTTTTCATGATGTTAACTTTCTCTTAATCATTTTTTCTATCACTCTCCACCAGAACATGACACTTATTTTATCTTCCATATCCATGTTTTCCTACATAGAATCCTAGTGTGGGTTATCTTGGGTGACCTATGTACTTCTCTTTCTTTATTTTAAAGAGATATTTTTTTTTGACTCCTTTTCCGATATGGGACTTTCAATGAAGTTCCCAAGCCCAATTTTAAAATTGTGAGGACACAATTTCCAAAATAGGGGAAGAATTTAACACCCGAAGATTTCATAGTAAGTTATATTCTTTAAAGTAATTCAATAGTTTGTGCTACACGCAACACCGAGTTCGAGCGCACAACAACTTTATAAACAAGCTGTTCAAAAGCAGTTATGAATAGTTTTAACTGAATTCTGAATTTTGTATACTTCATATAATTTTAGAATCCATATTATGTGTTTCTTAGACATAATATAATAACAAATTCATTTTTCAAAAAAATGAAATATTACAACCTTTTAATGAAAAAACCTTTTTTTAACCAATATTTGACACTTTTATATATTCCATTTAATGAAATTAAATTCTTCTTTAGAATCGAGAAATAAAAAATTATTTTGGAAATTTTTTTTGTACTTTTCTAATAACTTTTATATTTTGATGAATACTGAAAAATACTAAATTTTAATTGAAAACAACTTTTTTAATAGAAATAATTTATATTGTTGAATTATGTATTTGAATGGTTTGGAAGTATAATTATATTATATTTTTATCATTTAATACAATTTAGTTTATTATAAATAGTTTCAATTTTTAAATTTGACATAAACACATGTCAATCTTTTGATACTTTTTACTTTTTAAAACCCCACTTTTCAGTTTTGAAAATGGGAATTATTTTTAAATTAATTTATTCAACTTCTAAGTTTTTAATTTGGTAAAATATAATTCATTTTTGAGTTCAGAATATCAAAATTATTTTAGGGTAAATTTTTGGTATTTTTCTAAAAACATTCAATTTTTGATGAATAGTGAAAAATACTACGTTATAGTTTAAAACCGACTTTTTATTTAAACAAATATTTATTTTTTTTAATCAATTTTAAGTCAAAATATGTGTATAATACCTATATAAGTTCAATTCAATTCATTGGTGTCGTTTTATAATAAAATTAGATGTATAAAATTTTATTGAACTTTTTACCGTATTTTACCCACCTCCTAGGAGCATTTGCAAATTTGCATAAAACTTAATTTTACAGCTTCTATGAATTGAATTTCAAAAATCTTAGAGACACAATTGATATCATTATGTAAAATTTGGTTCAATAAGATGAAAATAATTTTTGGTGAATAGTAACTTTTTACTTTTATTTACCACGGTTAAAAGTAAATAGGGTAATTAAGTGTAAAAATGATATTATTATTACCCTGACACAAGTCTGAATTCTATTGGATAAGTGTAATTCTACTAAAAAAACCTTAAAAATAAAATATGTTCCTTTAGGTCCACTTGGATTAGATTAGGACATTTATTATTATATTATTTAAAGAAGAGTTAAAGGAGTTAAAATCAAAGTTTAATAACTAAAGAATTTTTTATATTGGGTTATACATAAGATAAACTTGACAATAAATATTAATTAAAAATAATAAATTATTTCCTACATAATGGTATTTTTTTAGATTTTTTAAAACATTAAATAATTTAATCTATTTATGACAAAATAATGATGTAGTAATTACCTAATTAAGGAAATATTTCAATAATTGATATTATAAATATCCAAATAAATGTAATTTGAGAATTTTTATAAATTCCACTGATTTTCAAGGTCAATATGACTTGTATAGGTTGGTTATATGAATTCTTTTCTAAATAATAATGACTTTATGAATTTAGCAAAAACAAAATACCAAATAGTGTCAAAATTGACATAAATGATTTTTTAAAACAAATATTTTATTATTAATTGAAATTATATTCCTAAAAATATAAAGTCCGGCCAGAGGTCTTAAATAATATTATATTTGTCATTAATGAACCACTTGAGGTTTACATGGAAGTTTATAGTAAGTTTATTAACCATATAATATAAAAATAAAAAGATACATGGTAAATGTCAAATTATTTAACTAAGAGTAAAATTTAAAAGATAAAGTAAATATAGTAGCCTAAACCTGTCTAAAACATATTGGTTGAGTGGTTTTCGACCTATCCCCACCTTATCCTTTAAATAATTTAATTTTTATCTATTATAAACTGAAAATTATTTTATTATAAAATAATATTTCTAGCTTTTCCTAATGGGCCTCTCACCCCTCTTATAAAAGGGCACTTCCCCTTCTCAATAATTCAAACCATAAAAGACATTTGTCTCGTCCAACCACTACCAAAATACCCTCTCCACTTTCCTCCCTTCATCCTATAGTCCTTCCTTTTTTCAGAAATCCAATCTAAGGAGCCCTTTTGATCAAATCAAAAGGAAGAACCTGAAGAATAGGTACATATTTCATCACCACTTTCAAGTTCCTTTCTTCTTCCACTTTATCTTTCTTTGTTGTTTCCATTAAAAAATAATAAATCCAGTATCTTCTATATACGGTGATTTATTATAAATATGGTACAACCATATTCATTATTCTATCCATCCTTTTAATGACATGTCACCATACATGCGTACGTACGTCTTACCATCTCCACATCGTGGTGTAATTGTTATTCAATACATTATTATTTTCATGGGTATAATAATGATGTATAATTGATTTAAATAATAAATATAACATGATAATGATTCTGTATATATTATATACCATCCAATTATATATTATTTTAATATCAAAATAATAATATTGTCGCTCGTGCTTACGTACGGATTACCGTCTCCACGAACACGATCAAGTTAATTCCCCATCGTTTCCATTAAAGAATCATTTTCATTAGATGATTAAAAATAATGTTTAAAGACTTGATATCATTCTAAATAGGAATAAGATACATCCTATCCTTAACAAATATTACTTACATAACAAATCATATAAAGTAAAATGAATCAGTTAACATCTGAAACGACGATAATACTAAAATATTATTAACAAATAAATATTAAAAGATCATATATGATATCATATTAATCTATATGATTATTTTATAATTTAATAAAAATTATTTCACCATTATACAGGAGGTTAACCAACCCTTGACCAAGGAAAATTACTAAATAAGGAGTTTCTTATCTCACTTTTAATTCCGTGAGATTTCCAATGTTCGCCACTTATTTATTTCATGTGGTGTGTTGTGTACTACCATTTGATATATATTATCATGATTCTATTTATATTCATGGTATTATTTGATTTATTTGGTGGTTATTAAATTTTTTTCGTACGACTCGATTACTTACAATGAAGTAGGGGTTTTTCATCTCACTTTTATTCCATTGAGATTCATGCTATAATGGCCACTATTTTCTTTTGTGTGGAGTATGTACTTCCATTGATTGTATTATTTTTGTAATATACTTTAATTTTTGGGTATTTAAATCTTATTTGTATGATAATTCCTTCATGGGTTGTATGTTTCATAAGTTATCAAATCAGTAAGGGAATTTCAAATTTCAATTTCAACTCATTGGGCTTTACGCATACTTCATTAATTATTTTACTCTATGATTATGTGTAGAATCACTATTTATTATTTGTTTAGTAATTTTCACTCCCCTTTCTGTGGATATCATTTTGATACACATAATCAATCCATTGATAAATTCTCATGCCATTGATATAAACTTGATAAGAGTAATTATAACTCAATCTTCATTTATTGAGTTAACATCCAATTCATTGGTGTTGTTTTTACAAGAATATGTGTGAATTTCCTATGATTGATTTACACTAAATATCCAATCATATTTAGTGTATTTATATTTTTCACACATTATTTTGTCATTGATTTATCCTTACCCTAAGGATACAGTCTTTATAATATATTTCATCTCAATTTACATTCCATTGAGACTTCTTTGTTGATATACACCAATTCACTTTTATATGGAGTATATAATGTACTTTAACGTAGTAGATCATGAATCCCTTTATACTCATGATATTATAAAGTTTTGATTACCTCAATTATTTGTATTCAAGTGTCTCTATTTTGTTTAGGAACTCTAACTAAAATATCATTTTAAACGTTTTAATGATTTATTATTCTAAATCTTTCTCATTAATGTCCATGTTTTAAAAATGGTTTTAAGTATTTATTTATATGGACATTAATGTTTTAAAATTAAAATTATTTTTAAAATTTTTAAAGTGGTATGGGACACTTTGATTCAAAAATCTATTTTTAAATGGCTTCTTGAAAAATAGTGTGACTTTTAAATGTTTTCAAGAAAAAGGGGATATTTCACTCAAAAAGTTTTGATGGTTATTTTCATCAATGTCAATATCCTTTATTATTCTTGATTGAGGTTAATACGTTACAATAAAATCTTCCATATTGTATTGAATTAGTTATTTTTGACTGTAGATGTGCTATTTTTATACCATTCATGGTTTGTGGATAAAGTTTTGACATTTCATATGCTAGTTTTAATACGAATGTTTATGTTATGTTTCAAACTTTTCATATGAGGAATGAATTGGACTTAGTAAGTGACGGTTGGAGCCCACTATAGTTCCTCGGTGCATTGGTAGGTATCATTAGACAAACTAGTGTCTTGGCACAAGGACTTGACAAAATCTTATTTGTAGTCTTAGCACAAGGCCTTGATTATGTGGTTATGAAAGTCTCACATTATGCATTCCATCGTTATGAAAGTGGCAATTGATATTGCATGTGATTATTCAACTAGTAGAATATCCTTTGAATAAGTAAATCGCATTATTTAATTTTCCCTTTTCCATATTATGCTGAATTTCAAGTTTAAAAGCCTTTTGTTTTAGTCTTATACATCGACTTAAATGTTTATACTTATTTATGAAAGTTTCTGTTATATTTTCATCCTTACTGAGCATCTGAGCTCAACCCTTTCTATGTTTTATTTTTCCCAGGATGCGAAGAAGTATATTACGACTGACCTATAAGGATAGTCTATGGGATCTCAATGTTGTCTATAGAAACAATGTTTTTGTAGATTTCCATTTTATGATGTAATGTAAACCTTATGAATGTTTCTAGTACTTCCAAGGCTACTAAACTAATCAGTCTTTCATGTCATGACCCCCTCCCTAGAAATTTTACCCCTCGTGGGCCAGAAATGTGGAAAGGGAGATAATGACCCCCGAGTCCCACCTCCAGTAGGCCCCGGGTTGGTGACTAGCACCAAGGGTATAATAACACACAAATGGTAGGCATTACCCTCTAAGAGAAAACATGCGGAAGAGAGAGATAAGATAGACACCAACCAACTCCTACTCAGAACTGTAATAAAAGAAACCCAAGTACATATATGAAATTCCCTGAAGAAGTACTACAACTGAAGGGGAAAACTATAAGTACCAAAAGGAAAGTAAAAACGGCAGTGACCATAAGCTTGAACAGCTCCTGCAACACAAGCTAGTAGTAACCAGCCTAATCTCCAATCTGCTCCATGTGACCTGAAAAACAGTTTATATAAATGTAGGGTGTGTATAACAGTATACCTAGTAGGATCCTCCCTGAAGCCTCTCGTGCAAAAGTAAAGAAAGCATGCTAAAGCACAGTGAAAAAAAGTGAAACTAAATCGTCACCTAAACAGGTATACTAAGTTCCCAACCTCACCATGGCTACTCTCACCGAGTAACGCATACTAGAATATAGCATATAGTAAAGAATATCTTGGGTACCCCACTACGAATTCCCCACTGGTTTTCCACTTTGACCCAATAACATACCTCCTTTTCATCTCTCTCCATAATCAGCACCACGTGCACCACAAAAACATGCCCGCAGACAACTGGGCGAAGCACCACACCATCCTCACAAAAAACAATAACCAGGTAGTTTTCGGGAGCCACCACATCTCACATAATGTGTATCATACGTCGGGTATTATACCTCAATCCATTACAACCCATAGACCGAGTAAGGATCCTCAATCCATCACAGCCTATACACGTTACACCTATAGTAGTCCATAGGATACAATATCCATAATATATGTGTGTGAAAAATCCACAAGCCATTACATCCCTCTACACACATATATGGGGAAAACTAACCGATGTTCCCCATGGCACTAGTATCTACCAAGAGAAGAGAGCGGGGTCAAAGGGGGTAGTCGTTCATTCATCCTCCCACCAGAATGTTGGGGAAAACACCCCCCCCCAGGGCTCAGAATCCTAGGGGTGTTAGTTTCCCTTACTGAAAGGGTGGAGTAGAGTATAGAAACACAAAAAGTACGTAATATATTATAACTCACAGCCACACTATGTTCATAACATAGTCTTAGACACAACTACAGCTAACGTCTCTCAGATTCCAGCTTCCACTTCTAAGACTAGGTATCATATAAGCACAAAACCATTTAAAGGTCTTTATTATGTTTCTTCATTCACTTTATATCAGTTCCACTGTACGTTAATTAATTCTTCAAACATCAATTCACCATGAACAATTTTTCACATTAAATCCCATTAATATCACATCCAAAAACCATTGTCCCTTCAAAAGTTCTCAACCTCATCATTATGTTCCAACAAACTCCAACCCCATGGGTTAACATAATTTATTCAAACATTCATTATAGAATTACTTTCCCGTATTCCCAGGCATTCTATAAAATCAACCTATTCTACTAAACACAAGGGGGCTCAACACGGTGAGTAGACGTACTACCCGTCGAGTCTTTGCCGCCTATAGCAAGTGCGTAGACCCATTCTCCCTTGAGAGGCTAGACACAAAAAGCAAGTGGCATACCCCACGTGTCTTCACCTCTTTTGGAAGAAGGGTAAGCAAGACCAGCTTTCTTGAGTAGTGGGGAAATGTAAAGCAGATCAACAACCAAGAATCAACAAGCATCCAACAATCACATCCATCCCATTCCATCATCCTCGGTGTTCTCCCTGACACCCACATTCATAAACCGATGCATCTCGCCACTCTCAGTGTCATCTGCTGCCACAACCACAAGGCCTCCCTACCTCCACATATCACAAGACCCCTCCAGGGTCACATCACAAAAGAAGATATCACAGCACCCCTCCAGGGTCACAGGATAGCACAAGCAGCAGGAAAACAATCATTACAACAATTTGGGCTCTTGGCCCTTTAGCAAGGCATTCGGATTTCAAATAACAAACACCAACAATCACATCAAATGGGATTTTATCCCTACTTCACAAAAATATGGTAACTTCGAACCCTTCATGGAACTCAATCAAGTTATTTAATCCATATTGAATTAACAGATTCATTTCATTGGTTCCAACATCATGAACCAATTCAGTAAGCTATCACCGAATATTAAACATGCTTACTATGCCAAATTTGATCAATATCAAGTCACAATAAGAACCAGGTCTTATTTCATGCCTTTTTATATTTATCCAACCAATTATCAATTAATTCTGGCTTTACATTCTTCATCAATTTCATTAATAACCCCATGCTAACAAGCAAGTCATAGATATGACACTTATCTAGAAAATCAAGTGGCAACTGTTATCACGGTACAAAGCAAAAACATGCGATCGAACCAATTATTTTAATCTGGTTCAAGTATTTAATTAGGTCAATTCCATTGTGATCCAAAGGTCTAAATCATGCGAACTCTACGATTGCGCATTAAAAATTAGAGAAGCAATGAATCCCCTACCTCAAAGGTTTCTGAGGAAAAGCACAACAGTCAATGAACACCCAAGAAACCAGGTCGATTTTCCATGAATCCTCCTTAGATATACTCTCCTAAAACAACCAAGACCAAAGCTCATCACAATCGACATCCACACACCTAGATCTACCCATAACATGCGTAGATCTAAGATCCCGAGAGAAGAGGGGGAGAAGATCTAGGTAAATCTAAGGAACCCAAACAAAATGATCACATACCTCAAGAAACTGGCTTCGATTCACGAAGAGAAGCCTCCAGATCACTTGTAAAACACTTGGGAGAGGTTTTTCTACCTCCTAGGAAGGGTAATCTCAAGTTTTGGACAATTAGGGTCTTAAACGAGGTGATTAAAGGAAAAATGAGTTAGATACAAAATTTTAGGATCTAAATTTAAGTGCTAGTACAGTTAGTCCGCTCGGTGTAACAAACCGTGTGCTAACTGTGTGTTATCTTCTGCCTCAACAATCACTCCTCACATGGTTAGTCTGCACGGTAATACAAACCGTGTGCTAACCATGTGTTAGACATGGCCTCCAAGACCAGCCTTGCACGGTTTGGTCACACGGTTTAGGAAAATCATGCGCCTCCCGTGTGAAGTCCATAGCCCTTTAGATTTCCTTAAAAGTCCATCCAAATGCACTCCAATCCACCTTGACCTTACAGAACACCTCTAACACCTTATTTTCACAAAGGAATGGACCAGAGAGGTTCAAGACATTACATCAGATGCCTCTCAAAACATTCTCATCCTCAAGAATCCAAAACCCACCTAATGATAAAAAACGAATAGGGTCTGAACAACCACCCACCGAGATACCTTCTCAAAATAGAGAAAGCCACCAAAGCAACAAAGGTAGCCATCTCATAAACATGAAGGTTTCAAAACCACATTAGCTATAATGATACATGAAAAGAGTTAAACATCAAACAACTCTAGGTACTAAGCACGTATCTGTGAATCATGTTCCCAAGTACTCTCCTTCATGCCACCGTGTCACCACAATACACGAACTAAGGGGATGGAACACCCGCGCAACACCTTCTCCTTGCGGTCTTGGATCTCCACAGGTAACTCATCAAAGGTAGCATCATCATCAACATCGATATCTTCCCAATTGACGGTGTCAGAGTTGTCATGAATATAATGACATAGCTGTGATACATGGAAAACATCATGTATTTGACTCATCTGATGGGGAAGTGCCACTCGGTACACCACATCTCCAACATGAGATAACACCTCGAAAGGCCCAATAAACTATGGAGAAATCTTACTTCCACAGCCAAACCATCACTGTCCATGACGGGGATTCACCTTTAGAAAGACATGATCCCAAACATTAAACTCCAAGGGCCTCATCCTTTGATCAGCATATGATTTCTGACGATCGTGCACTGCCTTCATCCTCTCACAAATCACCTGAACCATCTCTATTGTATTCTTAACTAGTCCGGTCTGAGAATTGTTGTCTCTCTGACCCCAGTCTTGCACAATAGAGAACGGAAAGGCCGTCCATACAAGGTTTCAAATGGTGCCATACCAATGGTGGAGTGGAAACTATTATTGTAGGAAAACTCCATAAAGGGTAAGTGCCTCCTCCATAAACCACCAAAATCAAGAATAAAATAGCGCAACATGTCCTCAAGAGTTTGGACGGTTCGCTCCGTATGAACATACGTTTGAGGATGAAAAGCAGTGCTAAGGAACAGTTGAGAACCAAAAGAATGTTGGAGACATCTCCACACCCTGGAGGTAAAACGAGGATCTCGATCATAAATGATCATCCTAGGGACTCTAAGAAGTCTCACCACCTCTTCCAGATACTACCTTGAAAAAACTTCCACTGATCTTGACTCCTTGATTGCTATAAAGTGGGATGATTTAGTTAAACAATCCACTACCACCCAAATAGCATCGTATCCCCCTGGAGCTCGAGGTAAACCTGTAACAAAGTCCATTGAGATATCCTCCCACTTCCACTGAGGAATCTCTAATGGCTGCAGAAGTCCACCAGGAACATGGTGTTCAGCCTTCACCTTCTGGAAGACTAAACATCGATACACAAACTCTGTAACCACATGCTTCAGCCCAGGCCCCCAAAACTGGCTTCTCAAGGATTTGTAAATCTTTTTCACACCAGGATGCATGCTAAAGGAGAACCATGGAACTCTATGAGGACCGTCTCGCGCATCACCAAGGGAACAAAAATACTTCCATGATACAACACTCTATGTTATTTATCCTCAGACCAACCATCAGGGGCCTCACTACAAACAACTCTGTCTCTCCAGACCTCCACCTCAAGATCCCCCAACTGGGACTCTTCCACCATCTGTACCAAGGATGACTGCACCGTCATCTGAAAAAGACAGCCTCTACCCCAAACATCTCTCATATCAAGATGTAACACTGACAGTTCTTCCATTACTCTCCAAGAATCACCATATTCATGCACAGCATCACTACATGACTTTCAGATCAGCGCATCAGCCACAACATTCCCTTTTCCATGTGTATATGATATTTCGAAGTCATATTCCTGCAAGAACTCCAAACACTGATGCTGTTGCAAGTTCAAGTAACAATGGGATAAAACTTACCTCAAACTCTTATGATCAGTTAAAACCACAAAGCGTTCACTAATGAGGTAATATCTCGACAACTTCAGAGCAAACACCACGGCTGCCAACTCAAAGTCATGAGTGGCATAGTTGCATTCATGGGGGCGCAACTGTCCAGACCCATAAGAAACAACTGACCTTTGTTTCATGAGAACACAGCCCATCCCCAGATGTAAAGCATCGCAGAAAACATCAAATTGAACTCCCTCAGCTGGGATACAAAGAACTGGAGCACTTACTAACTTCTCTTTTAGATACTCGAATGCTTCCTGACACTGATCAGTCCATATGAATGCTTGATCCTTTCTAGTCAAAGCTGTCAATGGAGTCACAACTCGTGAGAAATTAGCTACGAACCACCTGTAGTATCCTACGAGCCCAAGGAAACTTCGAACCACTGACACTATCTTGGGGGCTTCCCAAGACACAATTGCTTCTATCTTCAATGGATCGACATCTACTCCTTGTTGGGACACAACATGCCCTAAGAAACGGACTTCTCGAGCCCAAAACTCACACTTCAAAAACTTTATGAATAGTTGATGTCGATGAAGAACTCCCAAAATGGCTCGTAGATGCTCTGAATTCTCCTCTTCAGATGTGGAGTACACAAGTATGCCATCGATGAAAACTACCATGAACTTGTCCAGGAACTCACGAAACACATCATTCATTAAACCCATGGACACAGTTGGAGCATTCATCACACAAAATGGCATTAAAAGGAACTCATAATGCCCATGACGACAACGGAAAGTAGTCTTCAGAATATCCTCATCTGTCACACACATCTGATGATATCCTGACCGCAAGTCGATATTTGAGAACCAACATGCACCCTTCAGTTGATCAAAGAAGTCATCAATCCATGGAAGAGGATAGCGATTATTTATAGTCACTTTTTTTATGCGACGATAATCAACACATAACCACAAACTATCGTCGGACTTCTTCATGAATAGAACTGGTGCACCCCATGGTGACACACTTGGTCGAAAAAAACCACCCTGCAATAGACCATCAAGTTGTATACGTAGCTCTCGTAACACAGAAGGGGTTATCCTATATTGAGACATAGATATAGTAGACCCTCCTAGTTGTAGCTCGATCCCAAACTCGATCTCTCGTCGAGGGGGTAAGGCTACAACCTCTTCTGGAAAAACATCAGGGTACTCCTCTACAATCCTAGAAAACGCCAACTGCCGAACCTCTGAAGAACTCATCATCACCTCAGCCTCCATGGTTGATAAGGATGGAAATTTCCTGTAACCCATATGAGGATCTTGTTCACCAACAAACACCACTTCCTCTCCATCCGCACCAATGAAGACGACCTTCTTCATGAAGAAATCCATGTTAGCCTTCACCAAATACAACCAATTCATGCCGAGGATGACATTATATGGTTTTATTCGTAAACATAGGAAATCTCTCCAAGAGAGGTGTTGCCCCAACACAAGCTCACAATCTCAACATACTTCAAACAAGCTAGCTCAACCTCCAACGGGCATAGTCAATGCCAAGGGAACTGGAAGCCTCTCTACCTCAAGTCCCAAGGCATGGAAAAGGGTAGGTGATATGAAGGAGTGTGTCTCTCCCGAATCAAACAAGGCGTACACCAAGGTATAAAACAAGCAAAGGGTACCTCGAACAATGTCTGGCTCATCTGGAGCATGCAACACTAGGGAATGAAGTAGACCACGACTTCTTCCATGGCTTCTCTGACCCTGATGATGACCACCACCACGGCCTCCCTCTGATCTCTGAGGATGAGGAGAGTCAAGGGGCTCTCCTCTGCCTGCCCCATATACCCTCTGCTGATCGAAATCTGGTGCAACTGGCTGCTGTTGCCTCGGCTGGAACTGCCTCAACGGAGGAACCTGGAGTGGAGCGCCTCATGCACGATGACCACCCTGAAAGGTCGAGCACTCTCACTGCTGATGACCATGACCACCACAAGAAAAAAAAGCGCCTGATCTCTTGGCATAGACCTGAGATTTTCTGCCTTCGGAGAAACAAGACGTGAAGGGCTAGGACATACATCTGGTTGAACGAAAACTCTTCTACCCTGAAAACCGGGAACCCTGGACCACAACCTTGCTTCGTGAGGAATCATGATGATTCCCCTCTTGTGATGATCTATTCCTAGAAAAAGTCCTCTCGACAACCTTCTCTCTCTCCAGCACCTGAAGATATGTCTTTAGCATAAATGGGGTGACCTGGCACTGGATATCTAGACGCAAAGCCTCCTCCAAATGCCTTTCTCTGGCCTCCTATTCTGGTAACGAGTGTAAAGAATACCGTAAAATGTTCCTGAAATAGATCCCAAACTCTCAAATAGTGGAGCTCCCCTATTAAAGGGTAAGAAGCTCTTAGAGACTGGATGCCTTTGTAGTTGAGGAAAGTAACTCAACTCTGAACTTATCTCGGAACTCCTCCCATGATATCTCTGACTCCTCACGATCCCAGATGAACAAGAACCACCACTTCCTTGCTGCTCCACGCAACATCATCACAACTAAGGACACCCCGTGCTCCTTCTGAGCATGGATCAAACTGAAGCCTATCTCGACCTCCTTCAACTAGTCTTTCATGACTACATCTGAAACAGAGCCCTCATACTTCTATAGAATCTGGCGCTGAAACTCTCAGAGTGTCTTCCTCCAAGTGTCGTCTTTGTCAACCTCTACCCTGCGATGACTTGCTGGAACAGCCTGCTAGACATCTTCTATGCAAACCTGATGAGGATGTCGACCTAGATCCATACCTGCAAAATATCAAACAATTATAGCTCCTAATCCTGGAATATGGAAGACTCGACATTAATTAATTAATTGTTTTCTTTTATTCATTTTATGTTAACCTAACCCAAGGTCTACCCATTAAAACACATGCACAAAGAAGAATGATGCATGATCCTTTCCTAGGTCTCTACCCTGCAACTAGTATCACTCTCCTTAGTAGCCATTGTAAACATAAAGGTCCGTACATCATATCATAGGGGGCCCTAAATTCCTATGTCTCAATCGGTATCCAGTGTTTACCAAACTTGCTAAACATGAATGACACTGTTTCCCTACCAACCCATGCAACTTCACTTGTGACTAACTCCAAAATCCATCTTATCCCTCGACCAGAGCCTCTGATACCACTTTGTCATGACCCCCTCCCCAAAAAGTTTACCCCTCCTGGGCCGGCAATGTGGAAAGGGAGATAATGACCCCCGAGTCCCGCCTTCAGTGGGCCCTGGGTTGGCAACTAGCACTGAGGGTATAATAACACACAAATGGGAGGCATTACCCTCTAAGAGAACACATGCAGAAGAGAGATATAAGATAGACACCTATCAAATCCAACTCAGAAATACAATATAAATGAAACCCAAGTACATATATGAAATTCCATGCAAAAGTACTACAACTGAAGGGGAAAATACAGGTACCCAAAGGAAAGTAAAAAACGGCAGTGACCACAAGCCCGAACAGCTCCTGCAACACAAGCTAGTAGTAACCATCCTGATCTCCAACCTCCTCCTAGTGACCTGAAAAATAGTTTATATAAATATAGGGTGAGTATAACAGTATACTCAGTAGGATCCTCCCCGAAGCCTATCATGCAAAAGTAAAGAAAGCATGCTAAAGCACAGTGAACAACAAATGAAACTAACTCATCACCTAAATAGGTATACTATGTTCCCAACCTCACCATGGCTACTCTTACCATGTAACGCATACAAAAATATTGCATATAGTAAAGAATATCAGGGGTACCCTACTAGTACATCCCAACTGTTTTTCCGCTTTTCCCCAATGACATACGTCTTGTGCATCTCTCTCCAAAGTATTTCCCATATAAACATAGGCTAACCTTTACAATTTTCTCCATGTGCACCACAAATGCTTTCCTGTAGACACCTGGGTGAAGCACCACACCATCCTCACAACCAACAGTAACCTGGTAGTTTTCGAGAGCAACCACATCTCGCATAACGCGTATCATACTTCGGGTATTATACCTCAAGCTATTACAGCCCATAAACTGAGTAAGGATCCTCAAGCCATCACAGCCTATACATGTTACACCTATAGTAGTCCAAAGGATACTGTATCCAGAATATATGTGTGTGAAAAATCCACAATCCATTACAGCCCTCTACACACATATATGGGGAAAACTAACCGTTGTGCCTCATGGAACTAGTATCTACCAAGAGAAGAGAGCGGGGTCAAAGGGGGTAGTCATCCAATCATCCTCCCACCAAAATATTGGGGAAAACACCCCCCAGGGCTTAGAATCCCCAGGGTTTCAGTTGCCCTTACTGATAGGGTGGAGTAGCGTAAAGAAACACAAAAAGTACAGAATATATTATAACTCACAACCACACTATGGGAATAACCTAGTCATAGACACAACTGTAGCTAACGTCTCTCGGACTCTGGCCGCCGCTTCTAAAACTAGGTATCCTATAAGCACACAACCATTTAAAGGTCTTTATTAGGGTACTTCATTCCCTTTTTATCGATTCCACTGTATGTTAATTAATTCTTCCAACATCAATTAACCATGAACAATTTTTCACATCAAATCCCATTAACATCGCATCAGAAAACCCCTGCCCCTTCAAAAGTTCTCAACCTCATCATTAAGTTCCAACAAACACCAACCCCATGGGTTAACATGATTTAATCAAAAATTCATTACAAAATTACTTTCACATATTCCCAGGCATTCTAGAAAAGAAACCTATGATACTAAACACAAGGGGGCTCAACAAGGTGAGTAGACGTACTACCTATCGAGTCTTTTCCGCCTATAGCAAGAGCGTAGACCCATTCTCCCTTGAGAGGCTAAACACGGAAAGCACATGGCATACCCCGCGTGTCTTCACCTCCTTCAGAAGAAGGGTAACCAAGACCAGCTGCCTTGAGGAGTGGGGAAAAGTAATGTAGATCAACAACCAAGAATCAACAAGCATCCAACAATCACATCCATCCCATTCCATCATCCCTGATGTCCTCTCTGACACCCACATGCATAAACTGATGCATGTCGCCACTCTAGGGGTCATCTGCTGCCAGAACCACAAGGCCTCCCTGCCTCCACATATCACAAGACCCCTCCAGGGTCACATCACAACACAAGATATCACAGCACCCCTCCAAGTTCATAGCACAGCACATGCAGCAGTAAATCAATCATTACAACAATTTTGGCACTTGTCCCTTTAGCAAGGCATCCGGCCTTCAAACAACAAACACCAACAATCACATAAAATGGGCTTTTAGCCCTACTTCACAAAAAGAGAGTAACTCCTAACCCTTCATGGAACTCAATCAAGTTATTTAATCCTTCTTGAATTAATAGATTCAATTTGTTGGTGCCAACATAATGAACCAATTCAGTAATCTATCACCGAAGATTAAACATGCTTACTATGCCAAATTTGATCAATATCAAGTCACAACAAGAACCTGGTCTTCTTTCATGCCTCTTTATATTTATCCAACCAATTATCAATTAATTCTGGATTTACGTTCTTTATCAGTTTCATCACGAACCCCATGATAACAAGAAAGGCATAGATATCACACTTATCTTGCAAATCAAGAGGCAACCGTTATCCCGGTACAAAGCAACAACATGCGATCGAACCAATTATTTTAATCAGGTTCAAGTATTAGATTAGGTCAATTACATTGTGATCCAAAGGGTTAAATCATGCTAACTCTACGATTGCACATGAACAATTAGAGAAGCCACGAATCCCCTACATCAAAGGTTTTTGAGGAAAACCACAACGGTCGATGAACGCCCAAGAAACCGGGTTGATTTTCCATGAATCCTCCTTAGATATCCTCTCCTAACACAACGAAGACCAAAGATCATCACAATAGATATCCACACATCTATATCTAACCATAACATGGGTAGATCTAAGATCCCAATAGAAGACGGGGAGCAGATCTAGGTAGATCTAAGAAACCCAAACAAAAGGATCACATACCTCAAGAAAATGGCTTCGATTCACGAAGAGAAGCCTCCAGATCGCCTCCAAAATGATTGGGAGAGGTTCTTCCACTTCTAAGGAAGGGTAATCCTGAGTTATGCCTGATTAGGTTCTTAAATGAGGTGATTAAATGAAAAAAAAAGTTAGATCCAAAATTTTAGGATCTAACTTTAAGTGACTGAATGGTTAGTCCGCACGATTTAACAAACCGTGCGCTAACCGTGCATTAGGTTCTACCTTGACAATCACTCCTTGCACGGTTAGTCCACACGGTTAGACAAACTGTGCGTTAGCCACCACCTCCAAGACCACACTTCCATGGTTTGGCCGCACAGTTTAGGCAAACCGTGAACCTCCCGTGCGAAGTCCATAACCCTTTAGATTTCCTTAAAAGTCCACCAAAACGCACCCCAAGCCACATTGACCTTCTAGAACACCTCTAAAACCATTTTTTCACAAAGGAATGGGATGTAAAGTTCCGGGCCATTACATTTTGAGTCTTGATCTTTTGTGTTCATGCCAATGATATGTAATAATGCACCGACTCTAGGCTTCTGGGGTCAGGGCATTACACATAGATATCCAACCAGAGTTGGTTTCATAGTCTATACATGGTATTCCAAACTGAGCGCGGTCTGATTCACCCATTAAAATTTACCTCTAAATCCCAATTATCTCAAAAAAAACTCAAGAACTTTCAAGGCCTCAAAGAATTACTAAAAAGTGGAAAAAAGTCTCAAAAAAGTTCAAGGGTCAATATTGAACTTGTTACATAATCATTATTGATAGACCTAGTAACCCAAGCATAGTCTCAAATGGGTGGTGATCAACCCCCCCCCCCAAACCAACTACAAGAATTTCTACAATCCTACCTCAAATCTATCATACATCCCAAAATAAAAATGAAAAAACTCCCTTTGATATAATCTTTAATGAGCTAACCTAGGATATCATCTGAACCGGTGCCCGAATCAATCTATCACTAACCCAAATGGAATTATAGATCCACACAGATTAGAAACAAGTACTCGGGCATAAAAAAGATACAGATTTGGATCACCTTTCCCAACAACAAAAAAAATAAAATGGGAATATGGGGAAGGAAAATATAAAAAACTGAGATATCCAAAGTTAAAATATACAAGTATAGATACAATATGTCAACCAAATACATAAAATATAACCATTTGGACATTATCTATGTGAAATTTCATGATGAGTGGGTCACATGCTCTACCAGTCACTGCTAACTCCTACATCCCACAAAATAGGTTCACTCACCCCCACTAAGTGCTTGTTTCACTTTTCTTGGACCTTCCATTAGAAAATATACAAATACCAAATTCAATTGTATGGAGTGAGTAACCATTATTAGTAAGATTTCAAAATTTCATTTCATAATAAATCTATAACAAATAATCCAAGTTTCCTAAATATTAAATAAAACAAGGAATGGTAATATTTTCACCTTTCATATCAAAATATTCAAATTAATCATAAAAAAATATGTACAAAATTGAATTTCCATCCATGATAGAATTATTAAGAAACATTTTCAAAACAGGGAAGAATAAACATCTCTAACAAATTAGAAATTAGTAAAACATCTCACAACATAGGCATGTTAATAATTTTTTTAATATTCCTTTTCTAATAATAGAATCATGGTTATGAGACCTAGGTGTGGGTTTATATAGCGATTTTTATACTTATGAGTAAAGTTAGAATCTCAATGTGCACATTTTCCTAGACCAATTCTTGGGGAAAATAAAATAAGATCCCTAAGTACTAATATATCCCTCATATATTAGTTTAGTTTGTGTTGTCAACAACAATCCATTTCTAGATAGAGCTAATATATTCCTAGAATGTTTTCTCCCTACCTAACTACCCAGGATCCCATGTCCTTTTAGGTACATCAAAAATTTTTGTGGAAATAATTAAATTCAATATATCACAAACCATTAAAATGATTATTTCAATTGGCCCCATGTTCATGTTTCAAAACATTTCTTTTATTTCAAAAACTGACATGAAATGGTTCTTATCATAAACTAATGCCTCTCATTTTAAATCATCTCATTTATAACTATAAAATATTTCATTAATACTTATCTCTTCAAAATAATCCCATTCCATGTCATTAAATATCTCATGTCTCCACATCCCATCAAAATAATTCCTCAAAACATTCATATCACATAGATATAACATTCTAAAAATCATACTTTTTTCAAAATTCATTTTCAAATGAATTTCATCACACACACATTGAAATTTAAAATTTTTTATCAAGATACTCAATTCATGAATCATAGGTTTCAAAATTCAATAGTTTTAATTCATTCAGATTCTCATTATAAAATCACCTGCCTTAATTATAAAATTGTATAACACCTAATGAGGGATATGCAGATAAATAAAAGAATATTTGTACCCTGTGATCAAATAAAAACAATAAAAACACAATTTTTATGATCTCATAAACGTTGGATACCCTAATCTCCTCTCAAAAGTATTTATGAAAGATAATAATTTATGGTACGGTATTTTATGAAAATATAAAAAAAATCCTCTTCAAATAATTAAAACCCAAAATTAATCAACCATTTAATTTTTTATTTTAACAAAATCATGAATGTAAAAGGTTTAAACTCAATTAAAATAATATTTTAATCATTTAATGGGTAAAAATAACTCAATTCATATGATTTAAAACTTTTTAAATCACCAAAATATAATTATAGGTTGTTCTGGAAGATGAAGAATGAAAATCAGATTTTATAAACATTCTCTCCATAAAAAAGGTCACAATGTAAGCGTAACATGCATTTACCATTATATATATCATTGGTGTTGCATAAGGGTACTAAGTTAACCTAATGTAACATAAGGACCCATGAGATGATAATTAAGCAGTGCTAACATAACTTTACAGAAGATGGGAAAGCCTCACCTTACCATTATTTAAACCTTATGAGTCATGAGATACCCTTACATAAATGAGGTGTTACCCTTACATGAGCAATGAATTCCTTATATTAGAGTTATGCAATAAGTGTTCAAAAATATACAGCAGTTATATACCATTATGTAACCCTTTGGAATATAGGATTACTCTTACACAACACCAAGATTACCCTTAAACAGCATATAGAAATATCATTCTTACCTTTATGTATTTCTTGGGGTTCCCTTATTCAGCCATCAAAAAATGGAGTTACAATTTCATAATATCGTAAAATCTCACCCACATAAAGGTTGGAGGTATTTACCGTTATGAAAAACCAATTAACTAATAGTAGAGATTAAATTAAAAAATTTTAATTTCTATTTTAAAGTATTTATAAAAAAATCTAAAGAGAATAAAATCCAATATTTCTACAAAATGCATCCAACACTCTCAAAAATTAAAAAAAAATACTACATAAACCAAAAAAATGATCATAAATAAAATATTGAGATGTTTCACCAATCCATATTACTCATCATTTATATGGACGAGTACACATTCTTACAGGTTTACACTTTTCTAGAAAATATGGGTTGATTGAGAGAAATCACACTTCATTATTACAATAATGAAATTGTGTGCCATTATCAAATATGTAGTAGAATAATGAAATGTTTGATAGATGTGAGGGTTAAATGAATTGTTATAACTCCTGGAACATAATGGATCATTTATTATTGAACTACTCTTTAGTAATATTTTCACTTGTATTGGATCTCATTTTGATGCTTGGAATATAACATCAACATCATAGAAACCCTATTTCTCATATATTTTGTTGTTAACTTTAATTTTACTTGACCTTTTTCAATAATGGATAAAATAAATCCAAAGAACACCAATCCTTTTTTATTACCATGAATTATCATAAATAGTTTCATTCTTATTAAAGCTTTGAAAAAACAAACACCCAATTTCATTGACAAAAAACATAATTGGTTTAATAATAAAAGTATCTATATTAAGAATTCACCCCATTTTCCAATATATACATTATTTTAGATCACCATTTATTTGGTAGTTGATTGGTGAAAATCATCAATGATTTAGTACTCAAAGATGAAAAAAATATATATGCCAATAATAATCGAAGTGACTTGGATATTAAGGTTCAAGAAATAATTTAACTTTTATTATAACCTTGGAATAGAGTCATATGGTTTTGAAAGAAATGAATGCTCATCCCTAAGTACATTTTACCCTTTGATATCCATGGTCACAAAAAATTAGTTTACTATTTGTTAGAACATACACTAAACATGTATCATGGTCTTGATGTGATCTGAATATCTATCCTAAGGAACTATATACATGAACGCTCACATGTATTGAATTTAAAAGTGGTAAAATTGGAACATGGCCTCTCTTAGGAGGATTATTTAATAAATATTTTTCATCATATATATAATTTTCAATGTAAAAAAAAGAAACTTATCTCATTAATTTTATTTGGTATAATCACAATTATGAAAATTAAACATGAAAACCTGGTTATGTAATGAAGAAATATTACCCTCATATATTCTCAACTGAATATATGATTTGAAATTTTAGTAATTAATTTTTTTAAGGGGGAGAATAGAAAAAACCTAGAATTTAAAAATGGAAATTTATTTCTAAGCAGACATGTGTGTGTTGTATTTATGAATTATATACATTATAGACACAAGAAACTAATAATAAAAACAAACATTTCACTATTTAATTAATTGAGAAAATTACATTTATTGAATAAATATATCCCTGAAAATTAAAAATAGTACAATGGGAAAGTAAAAAAATATCATGTGTAGGAAAATATGAATCATTTTAATCCCATATAATTATCACACCGATTGTAAACTATAAAATAGAAATAAAACATTATTAATTTGATCACATTTTTATAAATGAATAATACATATCTTTGATAGAAATTATAACAACCCACAATTATAAAAGAATAAAAAAAATTCAATGGAATTTATGAAACACAGCAACAAGTGTAGAATGGATAATACGATCCCTTTAATTTTTTATATATTTACTATTTAAAATGAATTAAATAAATTTAGTATCTTTCAATGAATGAAATACTATGTTATCATGAATTTCATGCATAAACAAGTTTCTTCAATAGCTTGTGTTACCCTCAAGGATGAGTTTTAACGAATACAATAAATATTATTATTTAAAATGAAAATTATCTATGAGAAAATAAATTCGTTGTTATGAGTATGATTAACTGACATATAAAAATATATGGTGGAATTCATTGGTCACCAATTGATTATAAATGAATATAAAAACAAATTTAATATAGAGGAAATGTTTTAATAAAAAAACTATTTTGATGCATTAATGGAATTTTATCTTAATAAATTAATTTAATTGGTATTATCATATTATATTAATGAAATTTATAAAAAATTGAATCCATTCAATATATTTCATAGGTATAATATAATAACAAATCAAATTCTACGTATAAAAATCTTTACTTTTCTAAAGGTAATTTTTCTACCTATTAATGGAAGACTTTTTTTAAACATAAATTTTGATCCTTTTAAAAAAATAATAAAATATCTTTTTTTTTTGAAATAATAATTTCAAAATGAAATTATAGTAAATAATTTTTTTATTTCTGAGAAGATTAATTTTTTTAATGAATATTGAAAATAGTGAATTTTTATTGAAAACTCACTTTTCGTCAAACAGTTCGTAAGGTTAAATTATATTTTTAACTCGTTTTAAATATGAATTAGTTAAATAATACGTACATTAATACAATTTTTTACATTTGATCTATTTTTATATTGACTTTACACGTAAAAATCTTAGTGAACCTTTGAACGTTTTCACTTTATAAACTCACTTTCTACTACGTCTTTGGGATTAATTTTAAATTCATTTTTGAAAATTGTGAGAATTAAATTTGGAGAAATTTATTCCATGTTTAGAATAAAAATAATTTTTTATTTATAATAAGTCCAAATTAATTTTGGACCAAAATGATTATTGAAAACATTTAATAGTTATTACAGTGATTAAGGTAATAACAAGATTACTTAGTGGTTAAAAATAGAATATAAGGTGTATGAATGACCCAAAACATGTGAAAATTCCATTTAATGTAAATATATCATCCTTAACCAATAATATTTTGAATTATTTGTATTATGGAAGCCTTTATTTAGGTGAAAACATGGGTACATCTAACTTCTAATCAAAAAATTTAAGTGTGTCCTCTCCCTCACTTATAAATGGCCTCCCCCTCTCCTTCCCACATAAAAACCTAAAACCATTTATGTTTAACCAGGGACTATAAAAAATATCTTCTATACTTCTCTACCCTAATCCTAGAATCCGTTTCATGATAAAAATATAAATTAGGAAGGATTTAGTGAAAACATAATGATGATACCTAAAGAAGATGTAATGTGTCTCTAAAATATTTGTATTTTATATCCTTATCCACCTCCATAAATTTTTTTCTATATCATGACTATATAAATACATAAGTATCTTAAATATAATGATATGATTTAAATTAATTTTATTACCTAAAACTTCACTCACTTCCCTACAATGGGTTATAAATTCAATGTTCATGTGTACGGTGGACTACCGCCTCCTGAACCGATGTCATTCTCTTTTCTATTACCACATATCATTGTTGGTAATAATGATAAAAAATAAGATTTATATATGATAATTATAATATTTAAAATATTTATAATTTCTTTATTCTTATATAATTATTATATAACACATACCCCCATTCCTTTCTATTTTTTGGCAATAAGATGTCGTCATTCAAGTGTACAGTGGACTACCACCTCGCAAAGTGATGTGATTCATTCACACTTTACATGGAATGTATGAAGTATGTTTTAAAAAAAATATGTGACATATATGATATAAAAATGATACTTAAATGAAAATATATATTTATATAGTATTTACTTTTCTTTCTTTCAATATGATAAGAAAATGGAAACAATGTCCATGCGTATATATGGCCTCCCCTCTCCATTAATAGTGTATTTCATTTCCTATCATGAAATTTTATGGATTACTATAAATATATATGTATTTAATATATATGATATTTAAATCATGTTTTTCATTCTTAAAATAATGAAATCATGATCGACATAAGACAAACAAAAAATATCAAATCAAAACATAATCAAAATAAAAAAGGTGATTAACACACGAAACAATGAAAATAATGAAATATTATTAATAAACGGGTGATACGATGTTATAAAAGGATCATATAAGATATTATAAATATTAATATGGTTCTTTTATAATTTACTAATATTAATAAAACCATAATAAAATACGATAAAGAGCGATCAAAAGTAACGAGACATAAGGTAAGCGATTCCATCTCAATTTCATTTCATTAAGTCATATTGTAATTTTATACTCCTTGTTTATTTTATATGGATTATATGCTACCCATTAGAAATTTAATATAATGATTAATTCATTATTCATTTTATTTTTAGACAGAAGTTTAATTATTTCATCCAACGATGTATGAAATTTCATAACTCAATTCATTTTCATTGGGTTATATTACTTCATCATATTTGTTAACGGTATATGATTGTGTTTAGAATTATTTTTGAATATATATTGATGTGTTTTAACTTTTTATTGTGGATTTATAGTTGATACTGATAATAGATTCATTTATTAATTATCACAATAGTATTATGATCATTTTAAGTGTTTATTCCATAATATTATTCTAATCGAGATTAGTTATTCATGAAATTGCATTAAAGGATATTATATGATCATTTTTAATAAAACCATTAGTTTTATTATATTATGTTTATTAATCATATTTTTCATGTGATATTACCATTTTCTACTCTTTGGTACTTAATGTTATTAAATAAATGTTTTATTAAAATTTGATATCATTTATCTTTTCGATCAGAAATCCATTTTCTTACAAAACTATGTTTTTTTAAAATGTTTTCAAAATTTTTTATTTAACCATTTAAAAATAATTTATTAAAATAAATTTTCACATAAATGTTCTTTTTACAAAAAATTTTGAAGTAATATTCTAATCTCTTACTGAACAATGCACTTTTCTAAACCATTTACTGTGAAAAAAGAATGTTCTTTAATGAATGTATGGAATTACCCTCTCACTTGACCATCATTAATTTGACTCCGAAATTTTCAATATTATGATGATATTTTTAGATAAAATTTTTTCAAATATAATTTTTGAAGAAAAGGTTTTTCAAAATGTTCTTTAAAATGAAAAGGGATATTTTCCTCTAGAATTATTTAAAAAAATTATGTTATTTATATTCATCAATGAAAATATATTATATTGATACAGTCCTTATTCTTCATATGGATGGTTTATTATCATTATAACTAAAGAATGTATTAACATTCTTTTTCTTAGTCCAATTTTTTAATCAATAACTTTACCTTGAAATGATCGCATTTTTATGATCACTAGAGATTAACTTTTACATAAATATCTATTTTTCTTATCATTGATATGATTATTGCCTAAACTATATACCATTTTTACATATGGTGTACACTTTGAAAGTTAATTTATTATCTAGTGAAATATTAATAAATGTGTATTATTTACTCAATACAGATAATTGATATGGAACATTGTTTATGAATTAAATCGATTATTAGATATATGAGGAATTATTTAGACTATTATTACATGGGTTGAACACCATTTAACGTAATAATCTAGATGAATCAATGGTCCCATTGGGTGAATCATTTATCTAGACTCATCTAATTGGGTTTTTAAACATCATTTTTAAACCATCATGTGAAGGGTTTTGATGGTAATGGTTTTGTGTGCTATGGATACATTGCATCCAATAATTAAGAAAAACCTTCATTCAAAATCAGTTATTTTTATCAATGATATGTTAACTATGAAAAAATCTATGGTCAAATTTCATTCGTAGTTTATTGAATAATGGCATGGATCTCATTTATTTACCATGCCATATGGATAATATATTATCCATATATTCAAATAGAATGTGTTCACAATTATTTACAATTTCATATTGATTATTCTTTATCTAGTTATTTAAATGGAATGTGTTCTTATTTATTTACCTTTAGAATTTTTTTTCTTTATTTATATATAAAAATTGAATGCGTTCTTAGTTATTTACCTTTCCATAAAGAGTATTATTATTTCTTCATTATTTCTTCTATTGTACTAAACCCTTGTAGATCATTTGATCTCACCCTTATTTTTTCACATTTCTCAAGTATTCCATTAAATTTACTAAGAAAAATATATAAGGATATACAAGATGGAATAAAGTTATTCTGAAAAAATAAAAAATATATATTGTAATTTTTTTTAAAATTATAATACATGACTAATTTATGTATCTACTTTTTCAGGGCTACTAAACTTATATTTCCTTTAGGATATGAATTTTGTATCTATTAAAATGTAATTGTAGTAGAAACCAGCTCTCATATTCTATGTTCAGGGTTTCTAAATTTCATATCAGATCACATTTAGTAAAATCCATAGAAACTAGATTTATGCAAACAACGATTAGAGAACATAACCCTATCATAGACCTTGAGGGTATGTAAAGAAGCACATCCTAATGTTTTTTTAAGATATTTATTATGTGTTTTTTCATTGAAATACATCCCTTTATAGATATAACAAGTGGACATGGTTCTATAATAGATATAGCTCAGGGTAACAACTCTAAAAATGGTCTGGAAACTTCTACTTGGGCATGACCTGGAACATGAAAAATCTCCTTCATGTGCACCATGTTTTACATTCCTAGGGAATGCGGTTAGGATTATTCACATTTTCTTTACAAACCATTATGATGGATTTGAATAGATAATGATAATAAATGTCCTAGGATAAACATGAGGTGTCTTGAAAATAATGTGTCAATATATAAACACCCTAGAAATGGTTATATGGTTTTTAAACTATGACAATTATTTATCAAACTATGTTTTTTGGTTTTATTCAATGGATGGATCCCCAATGAATCCAGTTAACATTGAACATAAAGAGAAATGTGGTGATAATGAGAAAACAAATGGGATTTTTGTATTATTGAAACATGTCATATCTATGCCTAATCATTTTTTATGAATTATGATTAAAAATATACCTTAACTAACTACTATACTCCCCAAAAGAGTTAAATATTGAGTATTACATGAGCACGAGTGGTGGATACCATGGACAAAAGAAGTTTTGATTTACATCATTCATATAAGGTGGGATAATACACCAATTAAAGTGTCTCAATGGAATGGGGAAACACTTTATGTGTGTAAACTAAAGGCATAAAGTGAATAATTTCTAAGGAAAAATGATGAGTAAAACAGAAGCAAATAAATTTCAGGGTCAATTTATAATTCATTACCTTAAATGTGGGGAACCTGGGAATTACCCAATTCAATTCCCTCTACAAAATTAAAACCCCTATACCATAGAAATACCTAAGTAGAAGTAAAATGGATGAATAAAATGTATATTAGGATTTAAGAAATAGATTCTTGTATTGTTTTATAAATAGTATATTGGTTACAAAAATTATGAAACATATATAGATTCTATTAAATTTTTGAAGAAATTGTGTATTCATTAACATAATAGTTATGGATACCATATTTGGTTAGTGGGTTTAATATTGAAAATAAAAAGAATTACTTAAGAAACTTTTTAGGTTTTATGTTATGGGAATCTACAATGATTGAGGATATTTTGGATGATATTTATGGAAATAAAACCCCATTAGTTTAGTATATTTTTAGTTGAGAAGTTATATAAGGAATAATGCATTTAAATTTTATAGAAATGTGTTTAAAGGTATTGATAAACATTAGGGTTAATATGATCATTATAGACAAATAATATTATTAGACTTCTTGGATGAAAACTATGTGGTATTGAAAACCATAGTAATGAAGGTTATTTAATTATTGAAATTATTTAAAGTATTTGCACCACATTTCTTTTGTAACATTATAATATTTATAGTAATATAGTTTATAAAAAGGAAAACCCACATGTAGGGTGACAACTGGTCATATCCAGAATGGAGGTGGAGCTTGAACCCATGACCAAAGTGTGATAAGGGTTTCATGTCTACCATTGGCCTACGTGATGACCTAGTTAATATGTCATTATTTTTAGTTAATGAAATTAACAAATAAATATTAATGATGAATCTATGGTTATAATTTTGAGTTATAGAGATTAATTCATTAGCCAAATTGGTTTTTGAAAGTAGGTAGTGACTGACAGAAATACGTTTCACCCTTTTATTTAGCTTATGATCAACTAAAAGTGGATTATTTGTATTTATATATAAAAATAATAATTATTGGATATTAATTTCAAAGAGTAACTGATCAAATAATAAACAAATGATGAAATTATTCTTTTAAAATAAAAATATATCAATTAATTGGGTTTTCATATATTATTACGCAATAAAATAATTCCTCAACTTTAGGAAAAATGATCGTGAAATATAATTTTATCCTATTACCATCATTTCTGATGATATCAATGAATTTTCCATACCTATAATATATATGGATTCTGGGCCTTTGAAATTAAATTTATCATTCAATTTCTTGTGATAAATTACCTCACTCCTGCCCTATAATTATTTACACTTTTCCTCCAAGTATATCTCTTCACATTCCACTAATGTTTCCTTATGTAGAAACATAGTTTTATTTTATTTAATATGACCATTGTATTTATCATTCTATATTTTTAAGAGGATATTTTAATAACCCATTTATGATTTTGTTTTTCTAAAAAATTAATTTCCAAATATCAAACGCTAGATTACTGAGATGAAGTTTAAATTGTGAGGATTTCATTTATTTTAGCTGTGGGAATTTAATACCACAATATTCTAAAATAAAAAATTTTAATTCAATAGTATGTATGAAATGAAACAAAAAGTGTAGAACTAAATATAATATCCTTAAACTTTATAATATATTTAGTATTTTAAATAAATTCAATATATTCTATAGATTTGAATCCATGAAATACTGAGTCATCTTGTGTTGCATTACAGAATGAGTTTCTTTTACATTTTTCATTACATGCATGACTAGTTTTTATTCAATACTATTGATATCATTACATAAAATTAAATTTATCTCATATTCATTAATTTTTTGTTTATGAATATAACTAACTAAACTATGAAAATAAATATTTGAATTAATTTTTTATCAATTAATTAGAAATGAATATAAAAACTAATTGAATATAAAGGAAATGTTTTTATAAAAAAACTATTTTTATGCGCAAAAGGAGTTTTTTCATAATGATTTAAATTAATTAATATTAATGAATTATATGAATTATATTAAAAAAATTAAAATTCATTCAATATATTTTAAGGCATAAGATGAGAACAAATCCAATTATATATATAAGAGATGTATGTTTTTTAAGGTCATTTTTCTGCCTTTTAATGGTTTACTTATTGTAGAAATTAATTTTGAGAAATTTATATATTTTATTTAAACAATTAAAATTAATTTTTTAAAGAGTAATTTCACAATTATCTTAGGGTCAATTTTTGGTATTTTTCTAAGAAGTTACATTTTTTATGAATAGTAATAAAAATTGAATATTAATTGAAAAATGAATTTCATCTAAATAATTTATAATGATAAATTATTTTTAAATTGATTTTAAAGATTAATTAATTCAATTTTACAACTATTAATACAATTTATTTCATAGAAAACTTTTTTTATTAAATTTTGACATAGAAACTTGGCAAGCTTTTAAACATTCTAACTTTATAAACCTACTTTCTCGTTGTGTCTATGGGAATAATATTGAATTCATTTTCTCCACTTCCATTGCTTTAATTTTTAAAAATGTAGTATATTTTTTAAATAATAATTATATATGATTTATAATATGTTAAAATTAATTTCTGACCAAAATTTGATGTGAGAACAGTCATGTAACGCCCCGAACCCAGCTACCCAGAGTCGGTGCATTATTACATAACATTGGCATGATCACAAGAAAGATCAAATCCCGAAAGACCGATTGGTTTAGTAGCCTTGGAAACACTAGATATAATCATAAAGTTTTACATTACATTTCAAAGTGAAAAACTACTACAACAACAAAGTCTTCATATCCACACTATTAACCCCTCATAATATCTCATCAAGTCATTCATAATTTACTTCTTCACTACCTGGGAAAAATAAAACATAGAAAAGTGGTGAGCTCAAATGCCCAGTAAGGATAACAATATAGCGGAACATTAAAAATAAGCATAAACATTTAAGGCAATGAATTACTAAAACAAAAGCCTTTTAAAATTGAACTTCAACATAGTATGGAAAAAGTAAAATGAAATAATGCCATTTACTTGTTCACATGGACATTCTACTAATCGAATAATCACATGCAATATCAATAACCACTTTCATAATTATGGAATGCATAATGCTAAACGTTAATTTCTTTGTCTAGGCCTCATCCCAAGACCTAGGGGTTACTTCTAACCGGAACCCAACCCGGAGTGCCTCTAATAACCGGACACTAACCCGGAGTGCCTCTAATAACCGGACACCAACCCGGAGTGCCTCTAATAACCGGACACCAACCCGGAGGGCATACTTTTACCAGTCCCTAACCTGGAGGGCTTACTTTAACCAGTCCCCAACCTGGATGGCTTACTTTTACCGGTCCCCAACCCGGAACATACTTGTTTAGCACATTCATCTGAAGAAAAGTTTGAAATATAACATAAACATTCGGATTAAAACTAGCATACGAAATGTCAATAGTTTCACCATAAACTATTAATGGTATAAAATAGCACATCCACAGTCAAACATATCACAAAACCTTCAATACAATATAGAAGCTTTGTATTATAATAAATCAACTTCAAATAAGCGTAAAATCCATTAAAGGATGTTGACATAGATGAAATCAAAACACTTTTTAGAGAAATATCTCTTTCTATTTTTGAAATCATTTAAGAGCCATATAAAATAAAACATTTTCTTTGAAAATATTCTTATAAGCTTGTAAGTAAAGCTTTGAAGATTTTATAACGGCGTAAAATAACCGCACCCGCCGTATAAGTTAAAAAAAACATTCTTACCTCAATTCTGTCGAAAAGGTTAAAAAGGACCTTGTTTTGAAAACGATGGAAAGATTCCGTTATAAACCTCTTATAAAAAGTCAAACAAGGGTATAAATGACTTTAACCCATATTCTTGTAAATAGTAAAAATGTTTTGAAATACATTTTTAAGAAACATGGATGTGGATGATAAAGATATCCCAGTAGATTATTACGTATAAACAACCTCGGATAATGAAGAGATTGTGAAATAACCCTTACCTTGTACTTTTTCCTTGGTTGGGGTAGGTTAACCTCCTGTATAATGGTGAAATAATTGTTACTAAATTATACAAGAATCATATACATTAATATGATATCATATATGATCTTTTAATATCGATTTATAATAATATCTTAGTATTATCACTGTTTCGGGTATTAACTTACTTGTTTTCTTTTATATGTTTTGTTACGTAAGACCTTTTTGTAAATGATAGGTTGTATATTATTCATATCCAGAATGATATCAAGTCCTTAAACATCATTTTTAAATCATCAAATGATAATTATACTTGAATGGATACGATGGAGAATGAATCTCATCGCGTTCGTGGAGACGGTAGTCCGTACGTACGCACGAGCGACAATATCATTATTTGATATTAAAATAATATATAAATGGATGGTATATCATATATACAGAATCATTAACATGTTATATTTATTATTTACATGAGTTACACATCATTATTATACCCATCCAAATAATATTATATTGAATAACAATTACACCACGACGTGGAGACGGTAGTCCGTACGTACGCACGTATGGTGACATGTTATTCAAAGGGTGGATAGAATACTGAATATGGTTGTACCATATTTATAATAACATCACAGTATATGTGAGATACTGGAGTTATTATTTTAGAATGGTAAGAACAAAGGAAGAAGAAGTGGAAGAAGAAATGAACTTGGAGAAGGGTGGTGAAATCATTACCTCTTCTTCGGGTTCTTCCTTTTGATTTTATCAAAAGGGCTCCTTAGGTTGGCTTTCTGATCAAACTAAGGCCTCTAGGTTGTATTGAGTGATGTTGGGAGAGTATTTGGGCAGAGTTTGGCCGAACCAAAAGGTTTGAAGGTGTGAAGAAATGAGAAGGAGGAGTGCCCTTTTATAAGAGGGGTGAGGGGCACCTTTGGAAAAGCTAGAAATATTAATTTATAATAAATTCATATTCGGTTTCTAATGGCTCCAAAGCTTATTATTCAAATGTTAGGGTGGGGATAGGTCTAAAACCACTCAACCAATAGAATTTAGACAGGTTTGGGTACTTATATTAACCTTATCTTTAAGTATTAACTCTAAGTTAATTAGTTTCACTTTTACAATGTCTCTTTGTATTTTTATATAATATGGTTAATAAACTTACTATATACATCCAAGAGACCCACAAGTGGTCCATTAATGATGAACCTATAATGATATAAGTCTCTTGGCCGAACCTTAGATTTTTAGGAATTTAATATCAATTAATAATATAATATTTGTTTTAAGAACTCTTTTATGTCAATTTTGACACTATTTAATAGTTGATTTTTGTGAAACTCATAACAGATTGATTACTTCGAACAAAGTCAATTAAATCAATCCTAATATATCATATTATCCTAGAAAATTAGTTTAATTCATTAAAAGTTTCATATTATATTTATTTGGGTATTTATAATATCAATTATTTTAATTTTTCACTATTATAGTAATTACTGCATCATCATTGTGTCATAAATAAAATAAATTATTTAATGTCTAAAAATTATAAATAAAATATCATTATGTATGAAATCTTTTTATCTTTCTAATGAATATTTATAATCTAAAATCCAACTTATATAACTCTATGTAACAATTGTTTTTCTAAAAGATATATGCTTGTGTCATTTTTGTATTCATTTTGACTTAATTAAAATGAAGTGTCATTATCACTTACAAGTGGATCCATGGGGTCCCAAAATAGACCCAAAGATGCCCATGGTCGACCATGTATCCACCAATAGGGTTAAGACACGTTTTAGGGTAATTTAGTATTATTATAATATTATTTTTTAACCCTTATTTACCGGATATACCCTTAACCATGGTAAATAAAATATTTACCGCAGTAATTATTCAAAATGTCTAAAAATAAAAGTTACCTATTTACACAATTTGAACATCCTGATTCCAAATATGGAATCCATTTTCCTAAATTCAAAACACAGAAGTGGCAGAAATTAATTTAAAATTAATTCCCGCTGTCAAAACAAAAAGCGTGTTTTTAAGAGATAATAACTATAAAAAGATTGACACTTGTTTATGTTCGGTTTAATTGTAAAATTATGTCCAATGACCAAAATTATATTAAATGGTAAAAATATATTCTAAATATACTTTAAAACTTTTAAAATTCATAATTTATCACTATTAATTATTTTGATTAAAAAAGTTGTTTTTAATTAAAATTTAGTAATTTTCACTATTCATCAAAATATGAAAGTTATCCGAAAAGTACCAAAATTTCACCTTAGGATAAATTAGATATTCCGAATCCAAAAATGAAGTCCATTTTGAAATATAAAATATATATAATTTTAAAATGTAGGTATTACTATTCATAACGGCTAGTTTGATTGGTTGTGGCGTGTGTTAGAACTCAAGGTTGCGTACAACACACGCTACTATTTTATTCAAAGGAAAGCGTACCGTGGAAGCTTGGGATGTTTCATTTTAAATTTTTTGATGTCTCCATTTAGTCAAAAAGTTTAAAATATTGTATTTAAAAAGGTTTCACTATCAAAAGTTGATAAAAGTGTAATACTGAAAATGAATATGTTCTTGCATTATGACTAAGAAACTCATAATATGGATTCTAAAATTATAAGGATTATATAAAGTTAAAAATGTAGTTAATTCTATTCATGACCTCTTTTAATGGCTTCTTTTTTTTTTTGGTAAGTCATGGTGCAATTGAACTCGGTGTTGCGTGTAGTGCAAGTTATTGAATTATTTTGAAGAAATAACACACTATGAAATCTTGGGGTGTTACAAGTCAAAATTAATTAGAGGGATTAATGTAAAAAGAAGTTTACTTAGTGGTTTTGATTAGAATATAAGGTGTATGAATGACCAAAAACATGTCCAAATCACATTGTATGGACATATTTCGACCATAACCCTTCATGGATCAAATATTTTGTATTATGGAAGGATATTATTAGTTAAAAATGTGTGTACACTTAACATCTTATAAAAAATGACATGTTTTTCCTCTCTGTCACTTATAAAAGTCCTCCCACTCTCCTCCCCGCTTCACACCATAAAACCATTTGGGTATAGAAAATACCTAAAACTTAACTTATAAACATACATAGCCTATTTATACAGCCATATATTGGGATAAAATCTAACCTAATAAGGTATTAGTTCTAACCTAAGTGTGATACTCAAAGAAGAGGTAATGTTTCTCTCAAAGCATTTTTATTTGGTCTTCTTATTTGCATCATTCAATTGTTTCTATATCATGATCATATAATAACATAACTATGTTAAATATAATTATATTTTATTACGTTAATTTTTTGACCTAAAACATCACAAACTTCTATCATATGGGTTACGAAATCATTGTTCGAGTGTACAGCAGACTACCACCTCCCAAACTGATGTCATTTATTTTTTCTATTACCATCAATAAAGGATGGTAATAATAATTGAAATACTATTTATATATGAAATTTATGATATTTAATATTTATTCATTCTTATTTAATTATTATAAAACACATACCACCATGCTTTAAATTTTCTGGGAATACAATAACGTTCTTCGTGTGTGCAGTGGACTACCGCCACAAAAAGTGATATGAATCGTTCGCACTTTACATGGGATATATTAAGAATGGTTTAAATATAAATATATGAAATATATGATATTAAAATTTTAATTAAAATATGATATATTTATATATATCATTTACTTTTTTTTCTTTCAATACAGTAAGAAAATGGAAACAGCATTCCTTCATACATACAACCTACCGTCTCTATGAACAGTGTATTTCATTTCCAATAAACAAATTTTATGGATTACACTAAATATATATGTAAGGTATATATATTATATTTAAATAATTTTTTAAATTATTAATATTATTAAATATAATCAATGAAATAGGAATAAAAAATAACAAGTCAAAACATACTCAAAAAAACAAGTTGTTTAGCACACAAAACAATGAAAATAATGAATGATTATTATCAAATTGGTGAAAAGATTTTATAAAAGTATAATATATGATATTATAAATATTATAAATATTATTTAATTATTTAATAACATTCTTAAAACAATTATATAATAGGATAAATATCATTCAACTTAAAGTATGAGTAATGTAAGGGATTCCGTATTAATTTCATTTCATTGAGGAATATTATAATACTATCCATATAGTTTCTTTTATATGGTGTATAGACATCCCCTTTTACATTTAATATCATGAATAATTAATTATTTGTTGAATTATTTGTTTAAATATGAATTTTTCATCTAATTAGATTTGAAGATAATGATACTTAATGGTAAATAAATTTCATAACTTAATTCCTCTTAATTGGGTTATATTACTTCCTCATTTTTGTTAATATTATGTAATTATGTGTGTATTTTTTTTATGTTGATAATTTAACCTTTTTATATGTATTTATATTTTATAAACATAATTTATTTATTCTTAAATTCTCAATATAATGTTATGATCATTTTAAGGTTTTATTTCACAATCTCATTCTAATCAAGATTTTTTATTGAATTTTATTTAAAGGAAATTAGATGATAATTATTTAATAAACACTTTAATGTTCTTATCCTATGTTTATTTATGATCATTTTACAGTGATATTACCATTTTTAACTCTTTTTTAATTAAATTTATTGAGAAAATGTTTTAACAAAATCTAACTTTATTTCTCTCTTCGGTCTGCAATCTGTTTTCTTACAAAACAATCTTTCCTAAAAATTATTTAGGAAATTTTTATTTAAACTTTTAAAAATAATTTTTTAAGATATATTTTTACCCAGTTTTCTTTTTATAAATTATTTTCAAAGTGACTTCTTTATCTCTTTCCATACAATGTATTTTTTTTAACTTTTTACCTTGCAAATGGAATGTTATTTACGGCATGTAACTAATTACCCATCGACCTGAAGGTCATTGTTAAGCTTTGTATTCAATTTAATAATTATATTTTTAAATAAAAATGTTTTAAAATATTATTTTCAAACAAAAGGATTTTTTAAATGTTTTTAAAATGAAAAAATATATTTTCTTCAAGTATAATTTTAAAAATCCTTTTATGTAATTTATATTCATAAATGATAAAAACCTATTATTCTTTTTTAAGGGAGTGTATATTATGTTTATACCATCCTTATTATACCTATGGATAGCTTATGATCATTCTGAATAAAAAATGTATAAAGTTTCATTTTTGTAATTTATTTTTTCAGTCGTTAACTTTCCCATGAAATTTTCACTCTTCTCTGATCATTAGACATAAAATTTACCCTAAATATCCAAACTATTTTTCCTGGATATGATTATTTCCTAAAATATATACCATTTTTACATACTATGTTCCCTTTAAATGTTATTTGGTTATATAGAAAACTATAGGTAAATCTATGTTCTTTACATAGAATGGGTATTTGATAAGGAACTTTGTTTATGAATTAAAATGATTATTCGATATATGAGGAATGATTTGGACTAGTATGGAACAGGTTAGGAATAATTTAATGTGATCCCCTCAGTGCATTGGTAGTCTCATGTGATGAATTATTTTTCTAGACTTTTCTAAATGGTATTCTAATACACAATTCTAAAAGTCTCGTGAAAGGTCTTGGTGGTAAACATTTTGTATACCTAAGAAACATGGTGTTCAATAATTAAGAATTTTATTTATTCAGATTCAGCTATTATTATCTATGATATTTTCACTATGAAAAAATATAATGATGTATTTCATTCTTATTTAATGGAATAAATGGGATGGTTTTCAGTTATATATACTTTGATATTGATTATGACTTATCCAGATAATTAAATGTCATATTTTAGCATTTATTTTCCTTTTCTTGTTGATTACACCTTATCCAGTTATTTAAATAAAATGTGTTCTTAGTTATTTTCCTTTCCAAATTGATTTTTTTATATTGTTATTTAAATGGCATGTGAGACTAGTTATTTTACTTTCCATACAGATTATTCTTATTTATTCATTATATCTTCAGATGTACTTAACCCATGATGATCATTCGATATCACCCTTATTTTATTCCTTTCCCTAAGATTCCATGAAGTGTGCTATGAATGATATGAATTTATATTATATATGTAATAAATTTATTTCTAAAAAATAAATAAAATTTTTTAATTTCTGTAAACATTTCTAATACAAGACTCTTTTATGTATCTAGTTTACCAAGACTACTAAACTGAATTGTCCTTTGGAATCTGAATCTTTTATCTATAATAATATAATGGTAATATGCACTGTCTCCAAGCTTCTAGGGTTAGGATTTATATATGAATTGAGTTTAATGATTAATTATAAAATTAAGAGGTATTTATAAGAGGTAATATAATCTTTGGTATAGTAATATTAATGTTAGTAAAAATAACCTAGATGTTAGGAATAGTAACCTTACTATTAAGAAAAGTACCCTAACCTTTGGAATAATAAATTTAACATAGAATAGTAAAATATATTAGTGACTTAATAAATACTAAATTGGATATGATTACCCCAAAATAATTTAATAAGGAAAATTACTCTATTATAAAAAATAAATTTAATTTCCAAACCGAAAAAACTATCTCCAAAACCAAAAAAATATAAATTCTTCCTTTAAAGAAGATTTTTTTAATTTTTAATTTTCCTTTTCAATAAATAAATAAATTATATGGTGGAATGGTTATAATGTCCTAAAATTATTATATATTATTTATATAGGATTTGTAATCTCATAAAAATCATGTAACACACTTTTCCTTTGAAATTACATATTATCTAATATTGTAACCAAAAAAATACCCCTCTCTAAAAGTATAAATACCCTTTATCCCTTGGTAAAATGACATCACTTCCACTTCACAATATAGTGTCCTCATACTCAAATTCCACTTATTAATATAACAATCATGGACCTGCACTCTTGGATTCTATGCTAAAAGCATAATCATTGAATTTCTAGCTTAATAGTGATATTCATGACCTAATTTAATCCATCCAAAACATACAATAATAAAAGGGAATATTAGATCACTTACATACCAAAATACCATTTAGTTTTATAGTTTTAGAGAACTATTAAGTACTCTAATATAAAAACATGGATACATAAATAACTAGTTCATAAATATTTATATCATATTCTACTAAGTTCTTCATATATAGTAACCTGAATAAAATTACTCTTTTATTATTAAAACACTTTTGAAGAAAAAAGTGAGAAACAATACATGACTTCAAAGACAAATAACATTCAAAGTACCACGGTACAAGATCTTAAGAACAAATAACTTGTTCAAGCCTACACAAAAGAGCTCCACCAAGCATCATGAACATTAAATCAGTTTCTCCCACTCATTACTTCACAGCAAGCAGTCTCGTGCATGACTACACGGGCATGGAAATGATGGAAAATCTATAACATCTTAAACATCCAAATCCAAAAGCAACAACCAGAAGAAAAACTCTACCCAGAACCTCATCTAAAGACATTCTTGTAAGCGAATATTGTTACGTTGACTCTCAAACCTCAAAGCACATTCCAAAAAAATCCATCCTTGAACCAAAAAACTCTATCCACGAAAAAAATCACACCATATTAACCAACACACCCCATAAATAATCACTTAACCAAACTCAACAACAAAAATCAATAGCCATAACCATAGGTCACAGGTAAAGCAATCATTGTAAGGAGAAAAAACATCCATGCAATTCACAAATTCCACCACCACATCAACACATTGAACACCAAACTCGAACAATCCT
Source organism: Viscum album (assembly GCA_963277665.1). Taxonomy (NCBI): domain Eukaryota; kingdom Viridiplantae; phylum Streptophyta; class Magnoliopsida; order Santalales; family Viscaceae; genus Viscum; species Viscum album. Next base: position 472,915,530 of record OY728147.1, on the reverse strand, counting down.
TCTCAGCACCCATTCATATGATGAAATCATCTCACAGAATCATATCCATTAATTCATCGCAACCGTAAAAATGAAATATCATCAAGATAAGACCTTTAGGAAGCCGAACCCCATGAATTTCAAACACCAAAATCAAGGACCTATCCCCTTTGAACCACTCCATATCTATCACTAATTTACACTGAAAGCATGCTTGAAATGGTGCTTGGTCGCACCAGAGAACTGAGGGTCAGATCCAATCTACACCATGTCATCATCGCAAGGTTTGACCTATGTCGATTGGAGCCACACACTGAGCTGAAGTCATCGAAAGGCGAGCCATGCAGAACCGACCTGAGAAGTCTGTGCTCCAGTGAGTCATGTCGTCACCAGGAATGAAGCTAGAGACAACGATGAAACAAATTGGAACCCCACCACAGCGGGCCATCACCAAGACATGCCTATGTTGAGACGATCCAAAAGAAGACTGCATCGAGAATGACTTAGGCTAGATGGGGAAGGGGAAATGAGGCTGGATGGAAATAGAAGCATAAGAAGGGTGAGATCAAATGATCAATAAGGGTAAACATAATAATTAACAATTGGATGTAATTTGGAAGAATAATATGATTATAATGGTATGATGACATAATAATAGTTTATAATAATAACATAAGAGAATTCATGCCAATCAAAACCAGGATCATAAAACAAGTGACATGGCATAAAGCATTATCAAAGGAAAAAGTCAAAATAATCAATAATCATGAGCCCTGTGATATCAATATTGATCAAAGAAACTATTAGAAATCATATAAAGCATAAATAAAATGTGTTAGGTGTATTGGAACATTATATACATATAAATGTTACAAAAAAACCCCATGAATATTATATAACATTGCCTGCTAAACACAAATAATCTCATAGTGATGGCATGTTAACTGGTCAACTATGTCATCTCATATGAGTTACTTATGCTCAGTCAACTATGTCATCATTTACCAATGCAATGGAGTGATTTTTTGGGATCACCAATCATCATAATATATATTAGGCTCACCCTTCATCATAAAAAAATTCAAGAACCATCACATAAACATAACTCATGAATGATTTAATTTTTCAACATAACAATAATCATTATTTTTTCATAGCTTGATTAACCGATGGAAAAGAAATGGGTTCTATAAAAATATATTTGAAACAATCGTAATCCATGTGGAGAAGGAATAAATATTGTATCATTATAATATATCCATACTAGATAAAAATTAACATCAAGGGTTGTTGTTTTTTCATTAATAGATATTATATAAAATATCATTAAAACGTTTTTGAGAAAATAACCTATTCTACATTCAAAATCTATTTTAAACTATAAAAAGTTACAAAATATTACAAAATAATTATTTGAAAATATCCTTAGAAAAATAAAAATATAAAATTAAATTAAATTAAATTAAACTAATCATAAATATCTTCTCATGTTGTAAACATTAAAAAACATTCTTCTCAAACTTTTCTAAAGACATTCAAATGAGGCCCATGTAGAAAATGATAAGAAATATTCTCCTAAATCCTTTTAAAAAAAATTCAAATATCATTTAAAATAAAATTAGGAAATAACTTATTTTTCGAAAATATCATTCTTGACAATAATTTGGAAAACATGGAAATATAAGAGAATGATTCTCAATCTAATTAAAGATTCTGGATTAGTATCACTAACAAAAACATTTCTTGATGTTTCTTTAATCTACAAGTGAGTATATAGAAATAAAATATATAAAATTGATTCACAAATAGAGGATAATAAAATATATTATCTTTAACAAAATAATAACCTATCATCCCTTCAAAAGGAACTTAGAACATAGATAATCCCAAAATAAGATGATCTTGTATCAGAAAAATTTGAACAACTTTGGTAAATTTTAAATCATAAACACTGTGAAATAATAAATTAAAATAAAGAATATAATATTATGAATATTATAATATTAATTTTATAAAATGTAAAAGGGGTGGTATAAATATTTTATAAAATAATATAAGTGAATAAAATAAACATATGCCCTAAATGAAAAAAATGGAGACAAATAACCATTACAAAAATATTATTTTTGAAATGAAAATTATTCAATTGAATGATTATCCTTAAAAAAATAAATCCCACCAAAAAATTGGAAATGAAATATAACTAAAAAAAGGCTCATTTCACACATACTCTTGGAATAATATAATCAATGAAGATGGGATATGACCCAATGAAAAGAAATTGAGTGAGGAAACCCCTTACCATTTTGGTAACTATCAAATCAAAATCTATTGGGTGAATAAAAATGAATTATTACCTAAAAAATAATTATTAATAGTTCATGATATAACTTATAAAGGTCTATGTATACACCATATAATATATATTATGTTTATAATATTAAAACGTTCCTTAATTAACTGAAACTGCAACGAAATCCCCTACTGCTTTGGTATAATCTAAATTGAACCCCCCTTAAATGAATTAACATGAATTGAAACGTAAAGTAACAAAAATTATGAGGAATAAAATACGTAAAATTAAAATATCAGTATATACATCATATAATAATAGTTGTATGACATTAAAATATTCCTTAACTTAAGGAAATTGAGATTAAATCTCTTACCTCATGTCCAGACTTACCATATTTGTACACTAACTATTGTATAATAAAAAATTATCAATTATTTCTTAAATTATTATCCTATTAAATTATTATTAAATTATCACTAAACCACTTCTTTATTTATTTCAATTATATATTTAATTAATTAACTTTTTAATTCTATGTCATGTGCTTTGAGGACGTTCGGTTCGTAGTTGAAAAATGACATTGGTCTGTTGACCATGGTCAAAGTGGAAATAAAATAAAGAATACTGAGAATGTTTTAGTTACTATTTTTATGCATTAGTTTTACTTTTAAATAAAAATTTATAATGTTTATGAAAAAATAAATTACTCTAGAATCATTGAGATGGTAGGTCGTATATATGCATGAGTAATGTTTACATTCTTCAAAAAACATGAATGAAAAATGGTAATTGTTATTTAATTGTTATAGAATTATTATTATTTAATATATATCAAATTATATCTTTAAATAATTTATATATATTTTCCATGTGATGTGATGATGAGAAACAAATGATTTCGCTTCATGGTGGTGGTAATACAAATGTATGAACAAATGACGTTATCATTTTTCAATGGATGTAAAGGTAATAAAATAAATGATACATTATATTTTAAGAATTATAATTTTTTCACTAATGTCATATATATACACATTAAATACACCATTATAACAACCCATTATATGCAATGTTGAAAAATGATTTATTATAGTTCGTGAGTAGATAGTCCACTGTACGCACAAACAATGGTTTCATTTCACATTTGATAAAAGAGGAGTTTGATATAGGTTATTAAATTAACATAATAAAATCTATGTATATTTAATATAAATTTTTTAATATTTAATAATTTTTTATGAATATTTTTTGGTATAAAAATAATTAAATTGAAAGAGGTTGGATTGGAATATTTCCTCTTTTTCTGTAGACCACCTTTAGATCACTTCTTAAGGACCCATGGAAGAGTATTTTAAGAATAACAGTTTCTATAATTAGTTTATAGGGATTTTTATAAGATAATTGTGTGGATTATGGTAAATCTATATGAATAAATTTTGTGTTATGAAGAGAAATGATGGACCTCCATTTATAAGAGAGAGAAGTGTCATTTTTTAAAATTCTTAAAATATTATATTATAATATATGTATAACTCATGTAAAAAGGTTCCAAAAAATACGGATTATAATATAAGGATTATAAGGTCTTAATATAGCCATATAATCAAATTTATATCGGTTTATATTTTATTTTAAATGTTATCATTTTTTTAACCCCTTAGTTAACCAATTTTAACCTTATCCATGGTGATGAATTTTTCAATATTAAATGGTTATAATTTCACTTATACAGTGAAAATTGGTTTAAAAATAAAAAAGTGATTAAATATTTTACAATTACCCATCATAATTGTTCTCTTTTGATATTTTTATGACATTTAAATAATTTAATAAAATATTATTTAATATAAAATATCATTAATGTTATTTTTGGCACTACTCCTTTTGTTTCAATTTTATAATAATAATATAGTAATAGATTTTGAATATAACCGTTTATTACTTCCATACTATGTTTTATGAAACGATAAAATTTTTTGGGCACTACAACTCATCCAAAATATGTTAATATTAGAGTTTTTAATATCATTTTCTAGATTCTTTCTACTAATTTTACATGCATTGTGTCGGTGTTTCATTGGAATTTATCGTAATTATATCATCACGAAAAAATTAAAAATATATATATATAATGTTTACCATAAATTTCAAGAAAAAAATTATGACTAAAACTAAATTGGTTTTATCCATTACAAAAAAAATACCAATATTAAAATAAACAGAGTGACATTTTTGACATTATACATTATATAAAATATTATAAATATACAAAACAAATATAAATAGAAAAATAAGATCATATTTTCAATGTTTGGATCATTGTGGATGAAGTATAATCATACAATAAAATTAATTTAAGTTTTTTAATGAAATTTTTTACTTATCACATTATTTTTAACCCCAACTGACCCATTTTACCTTCACTATGGGAATAAATTATAGTTATTATTAATATTGAACAAAAAATCAGTTGATAATGTTAAATAATTTTTTTTATAATGATTCCAAATATGGATTCCCTTTATTTTGAGACCATTTTACTTTATTTGATGAATTCATTTACCATCTACACAATGACCATAAGTAAACATAATTACACAACAGATATAATTTCATCCTTTAATCAATTTCCACCACAAGATCCTCTTTTGTTACAAATAGTGAGTATTCAAGATTAATTTTTCATTCCTAAAGAACTAAAATAAATTTTTATCAGATCACATAATCAAAAAAAGGATTAAAATTTAGTCATCTTACATTTATATATTAATTGAAAATGAAATATTTGTAAGAATATAAGATAATATCTGAAATTTATAAAGATTTATACAAATAAATAATACATTAATATATAAAATTCATAAATGACATAAAATTTTATATATAGATCATTCCATAAATACCTAACTTTATATCTCAAATTACATCACCACCATCAATATTAAATTATATTCTAACATAAATGGTTATCTCATAAATTTTAGCATACATCCCCAAAACTGTAATAGTATTCTTCTGAAATAATATTCCCCATTAATCTGAAGGCTTACATAATCCTCAACCTAATAAAACAACTCTAAATATATCTTCAATCATATTAAAATACAACCACATAAACCCTTAAAATTTTGTTTCTATTCCTTTGAACATATAATAAACATTAAACTTATAAACCTAGGATGGTATCCATAACTCTTGTGATAAACTCACCTAAAATTATTATATTCTATAAATTTATTCAAACTCTACTCTGATATAAAATATACCAAACTAGGACCCAGACTCCTAGATCTACTACTAAAAATAGAATCTTTACATTTATGTTTTTATGCCAATAAACATGAGCTAATTTTATCCATCTAAAAGTTACAACATCAAAATAATATATTGTATCACTTACAAATCCAAATACCTTTTATTTTTAGAGTATAAAGAAGTAGGAAAACATCTTACATAACATCTTGGAATCCTAAATATATAGTTCATAAAAATATATGTCATAGGCCAGTATGTTCATCACATAGAGTAAACGTTTTAGGAATAACATGCTTTAAATCTTTCTTAATAACTTGGGGGAAATGAAACACAAAAAGGGTGATCTCAAATTCTCTTTTATGGAAAACATAATCATTAAAAAGATGATGTCATTATAGATCATAATATGATAATAAGGGTATGATGAAATAATTAATGCACTTGAGGATAACATCATATATTTAATACCCATAAAAATGGATTGTAAAACATGTGACATGGAATAATGCTTTTTCGAAGTTAAGAGTCATGATAATTCTTGATCATCATCCATGTGATATAAATATTGATCAAAGGAACCATTCAAAACCTCGATAATCATAAAGAAAACATGTTGGTATATTGTAACATTATCTATACATAACCATTAAAATAACTCTTATTGATTTTATGCCATTTACTAGTTAATACCCATAATCTCTTAGGAGTAACTTGTTATTCAGTTAACTTAATCATCTCATATGATTTAATAATATTCAGATAACTCCATCATTATTTCCCAAATCATTTGATTTATATATCAATATCACCCTTCATTAAAAGATATATTGTTCTCATAAATCATCATAAATAATTTCCAAGAACCATAATGAAACATAACACGTGAAATCATTCATTTCTCAACATAAAAATTTCATTGCTTCATTTACTTGTGGAAAAGAAATGGGTTCCATAAAAATATTTTTGAAAAATTCATAATCCATCTAAAGAAATAATAAGGATTTTATAATTAAAACATATCCCCATTGGATAAAAATTAACTTCAAAGGTTATTATTGATAATGAATATAAATACCCTCAAAAGGTCATTAAAAGTATTTTTGAGTAAAATAGCCTTTTTACATTGAAAATTAACCTTACAAACTGAGAATTCACAAAATATTGTGTAAAGAATTTTATTTAAAAAAATTTATAATATTATAAAGGAATCCTCAAAAAATAATGGCCATGTAAATGTAAATAATTATTAAAGTCTTAAATTTAAAGAATAAACTTTCTTTTCATACATTTTTAGTGAGTCAAAAGTGCCCCATGCAGGAACTGTTATGAAATTTCTTTTCAAATAATTTTAAAATAATGTAAAAATGAAAATAAATTTAGGAAATTATTTATATTTATAAAATATTATCATTGAATACATTTTGTAAAATAAAGATATAGAATAAAAATATTCTCGATCTAAAAGAAGATACAAGATCGGTATCACTTACAAACAACTTTCTTTATGTTTCATTAATAAATAAGGGTTGAAATGTAAATTAAACATGTAAAAAACATTAATAGCAATAGTAAAATAATATATATTTTTTAAAATAATATAATATCATATAATCCCTCCCAAAGGAACTTTGAATATATAATATATCAAATTAATATAGGATTGTTTTATAAAAAAATATACTATTTTAGTATCATTTGAATCGTAAACCCCATGAAATAATAACGTAAAATGAAACATTAAATATAATTAAGATGAGGATATTCATGATATAACTTTAAAAAAGAAAATAATTTAATCCTTATAAAATATTATAGGTTCATAATGTAAACATATGTCTCAAAGAAGGAAAATGTAAGACGAATGACCCTTAAAAAGATTGTAACAAAGAATTAAGAATTAATAAATGGATAGATTCTTTGAAACAAATTTAAATTCATAAAAACATGTTTAAATAAAATATGAATTTAAAATTAAATTTCACACAAAATTTCAGAATAATATAATCAATGAAGGAGTGATATAATCTAATGAAATGAAATTGAGTTAATAAACCTCTACCATATTGGAAAGTTACGAATCAAAACACTTTAGATAACTTAACCTAAATTGAAACATAAAATAAAATTATGTATAAAGGATTAATAATAAGAAAATTAAAATGAAATTATATAATCCATATATATGAAGTTATTTTTATTAGATTAAAACATACCTCAATGAATTTAAATTGATATTAAATCCCTTATTGCTTTGCTAGCTTCTGAATCAAACACCCCTGAATGAATTAACATGAATTTTAAATTAAAGTAAAATTAATCATTAGTGGTTCATTAAATAATTGGTAAAATGGAATTATATACACTATATAAATGACATTATTAATATAGATTTAAAATATGTGTTAATGAAATAAAATTGAGATAAAATCTCTTACCTCTAGTCCATAATTTCCATGTGTGTCCTTTAAAACCTATATAAAAACTTATATCAATTATTTAATTGTTTGAGAACTGTTTACAGTTTTACTAAAATATCATCAAACCATTTTTATTTATATCCATGAAATATTTAATCACTTAATTGGTTAATTCCATATTGTGTGTTTTGAGGACGTTCGGTTCATATTAGAAAAATGAATTCAGTATGTTCACCATGTTAAACGATTTAATTGTTACATAATAACTAGAATAATTATAATTAAATAATTATTATTTTTATATATTAATTATCCGTTTAAAACAAACCATAAAATATGGATACGAAAAATTAATTACGTTATAATAATTGAGACGGTATATCGTACGTACGTGTGAGTAACATTCCCATTTTCCATAAATATTATAGAAAACATTTAAGTATTATTTTATCATTATAGATTTATTATAATATCATAAATATCAAATTATTTCTTTAAATACTTTATATATTTTATCCATGTTAAGTGGTGAGGAAAAATGAATCAAATCACTTTGTGGAGGTTATAATCCACAATTACACATGATGAGCGTTATAATTTTTAAATGGATGTATAGGTAAGAAAATATATTATATTTTTTTAATATTAATAATTTTTAATTAATATTTTATATATAATTTAAACCCATCATTGTAACCAGCCGTTAGATGTGATAATGGAAAAAAATACATCGATTCATAACGTACAAGACCGTCGTACACACAAATAATGGTTTCATTTACCATTCGATGGGATTGGAATGGATATAGATTAATAAATTAACATAATAACATATTATTATATTGAATATTATAAGGACACTAAATCATCTTGGAAGATGAATATTAAAAGTATGTATAATAAGAAATAAATTGAAAGATGTTGGGTTGGACACTTATCTCTTGTTCAGTATTCCTGCTTTATATCCCTTATTAAGGACCCGTGGAATGGAATTGTAATAATATAATATCCTACAATTCATTTAATGGTACATTTATATGATACTTATGAAGTATTTGATCAAGATATGTGGGTCATAGTGGTGTAATGAAGAGAAAGGGGGGTTCTCTTTTATAAGGGAGGAAAGGGGAATTTTTGGAAAATCAAGAAATATTATAATATAATATGCATCTAACTCATGTGAAATGGTTAAAAATAAATTTTTTTATAAAATAAGAAGGATAAGGTCTTAATATAATCATAAAATCATATTTATATTGTTTTATATATTATTTTAAATCATATCTTTTGGTTTAACCCCTTAGTTAACCAATTTAAACCTTAATAGTGGTAATGACTTTGTCAGTACTAAAGGGTTATAAGTTTACATATAAGGTAAAAAAATTAATAAATAGAAATGAAAAAGAATATTTTACCATTTATTATCCTAATTTTCAAAATTAAATATTTTTATGACATTTAAATAATTTATTAAAAATTTATTTAACATAAACTATCATTCATGTTAATTATTTCGATTTTCATTTAGTTTGAATTTAAAGATAATAATATTTTAATTGATTTATAATATAAAACCTTCACATATAAAAAATATATTATTTTTTCTATAAAAATAATTAGAATCTATAACTAATAGAAACAATGTTACTTTTTATAGTTTTTGAAATCATTTACTTGATTTTTATCTACTGCTTTTACAAGCGATTTTTTGGCATTGCGTAAGCATTTAAGATAATTATTTCATCAATAATAAATAAAAATAAATTATCCTAAAAACAATAATTTATATTTCAAATAACCATTTATAACCAAACATATGTTATTTTTATTCATTTTAAAAAATATTAAAAAAAATTAATTGTTTAAGAGTGATATTTTTGACTTTATCCTTTACTTAAAATATTATGAAGGTGAAAATAAAAACTAAAAGAAAAAAAATATTTTAGAATTATATATATTTATGGAAGAAATATACTCAAAGTATTAAATTAAATTATGTGTTTTAATTAATTTCAGAACCTTATCACATTAGTTTTAACCCTAATTAATTCATTTTACATTTATAGTGGTAACAAAAATTTACTATAGTTTCTATTCATACTAACAAAAAATATAGTTTACAATTTTACCTAATATTAATTTTGAAAATTTAAAATATTGAATCCATTTTACAAATTCATTTCATATAATGTGAATAGTTAATTTAAAAATAAACCCACAAAATGTGATGAAAATAGATTTTCTAAAAACAAATGCCTTTTAAAGTATAAATATATTTTCATTCCAAATTCAAGTAGAACTATGATTAAAATAACATCTATTTGATTATTTTTAACAAAAATGAATTGATAAAATTTTAAAACCAACAAAAATATAATAAAAATTCCAATTTTCTTGAAAGAGAAATGGTTTTAAAAAATCTGTGTTTTTCACTATTTATCAAAAAATCAAACATTCCAAAATATTCTAACAAATTCATCCTCAGATAATTTTTAAATCATGTGTTAAAAATTTATATCCTTTTTTTGAAATGAAATATCATAATTTTATAGAAATTATTTAAAATATTAACTCACAAAAATTAATCAGAACAATTTTTGGAAAAAAAATTAAAGCGTAAAATGACTTTACGAGAAAATGAATGCTTATTTCCTAGGAATTAATCAATACATTTTTATTGAGTAGTTATTTTATTTATATATATATATATCATAATATGATTATTAATATTCATACCTTTCAATTTAATGACTCTTTTATAACTATTACATTAAATAAAAATATTTAATTGTTCATTTATGATTGGTCTTGGGTGATGTATACACTATTGAACAGACTATTCTTTTAGAATCTTAAAATATTAGACACTAAGTTAGAAATCATCCAAAATTACATATCTTAATAACCTTATAATTATTATGGATGTTTTAATCCCAAAAAAATCCACTTCATTTGAGAACATAATAATTTGGTAAAAGGAATCTCATTAAGAAGGTGTTAATATTCTTGTGTCATTTCCTTTCATTTTCATCTTCTCTTTCTAAATATATCTATTATTTTTTATAAGAAACCTATTAATATTAACTATATATCATTTTAATATTAAAATAATGTTATTAACTTATTTTTTAAGGATTTATAAATATTATACATCTCCCATGTCCTCTTTTTACATGTCTTGTTAACAGCTTGTTAATCGCCTAAAAGGATTTTTCTAATTTTATTATTATCACCAAAATTGTGGATGGTTAAATAAATTTTATATAACATATAAATTATCAATATATGTATTTTTAATATTATGGAGTTAATTTTACTAATATGTAAATAGAAATAAAATAAAATCTTGAAAACAAAACGACGTGTGGTATTTTGAAGAAAACCTAATAATAAAAGATGTCAAATTTAAAAAATAAAATTATTAAATAAAATTCAGTGATTGAAATTTTAAGTTTAAAAAATAAATTAATATAATTTAATACTAGATTAAATCTTTAATTAATATAATTTTATTATACAAGATTCATAAATATGACAAAATAAATTAAGATATAAGGTAAGAGGATTCTCAAACCAAACACCTTCATTTTTTGTTTTTCATTTTTTTAACCTTATTTTTTAAATTCATTATTTCAAAATACCCTATAAATGGATTAAAAATATAATTTCTATTTTTTTCTTCTAGTGTATATTCATGCTTCTTCTACATTGACATGATTTTTGAACAATAAAAAAATGGTTTTAAAAAAATAATTTTTTGATTCATCTTGAATTTTTTCTTCTTATCACCATGACCTATGATCTTATATGAAATCATTTAAATTGAAAATAATTTTTTTACCTTTTTATTGTGGTAATATGAAAGTTATTCAATAAAATTTGTTATATGGTACCCTTTTTTAAAACAATTTTTTCCATGGTTTTATTTCCTGACTACGGTTGTCAAAGGTTTCCTTTCCATTTAGAAAGAATGATTATAGAAATTTTATTATGTGAAGGGTGGGATCTGAATTATAAATCCCTATAATGAAATTTGTAATGTAAATAATTTTATGATATTATGTTTATTATTCATGACCAAGATGCTCTCATTTTTCAAAATTTTGATGTTATGATTTCTACACATATGTTATCTGTGAACATGATGCGAGATTTGTTCAGAACATATGTGTTGGATTTTAACACTATAATATGTTGTTTAGTTATTATGAATATGACACATTCCGTGCCTATTACAAATTATTCATGAATTGTTATGATGATGATGATTTACCTATGTTTTTATGGTGGTGATTTTTCTCAGTCATGTTCTATATTGATTTGTGTATCATGTTCATTCACTTTTATTCATCCCCTTACTATGATTTTAGCTCACCCTTTCATTGTTTTATGCCCTCAGGTGGTTACATGTACTAAGTAGAAATCTATAAATTTTAGATATACAATAAATAATGGTTTAAATAATATCTACGTTTTATTATGTGCAACTGATGCATGAACTTAATTTTCTTAAGATACTAAGCAATTAAATTTTGGATTTTATTATTGTTATATTATTTTTCATTAAAATTATTTAATAATTGATTTCTATAATTTCAGGTCACTATAATATTGATCGAAAATAAAAAAACAAAAATATCAATTATTTGATCAAGTTATTTTGGAAGAATTTTTGAATTTCCAATATATGTTTAAAGAACAAGAAAAGGTGATTGATAAACTTAATGCATGTTTAATATAGTGTACTAAGAAGGTAGAATACAACGATGTAGATGTTCTTTCATTAATATAAAAATAATTGGAAATAATATTATGATATTCAAAGAAGAATCGAGATATTGAGATGTTTATATATAGATTACTACTATAATGGACATAATAAGGCTAAGAAGGTGTTGAGAAAATTTTAAATAAAAAAAGACTAAGATTCATTTGTAAATGTGGATTTTGATATTACGTTGAGACATCAAAATTAACACCATTTATGGATTGAACCAAATATATATAGAGTTTTTTTTATTTTGGTATCAACACTAAGACACCAGTTTCTCATCAGAATCCTACTCTAGATAATGAAAATTAAAGGTTCAGGAAAACATATCAAAAATCTTTGATTAACAAAAAACTATATAGCTACATGAATTTTGAATACATGTTGAGTAATAAACTTGATTATATATTTCATATATTGAAATTTATAATTTTTGGGTATCTTGGTCATGCCATGTTCTACAATGAAGTGATGAGAAGTTAAGTGAATAGGGAAACACCAATGAGTATTATAAAATAATGAATCCATATCCTACAAATAATAGAAGTAATTTGTTTTATTTATATGGATTTCATTAAAATAATTTTGTATATAACGCTACAAATTATAGTAAAATAAGGAATGGTGGTTGGTTATTGGGAAGTCAAAGACAAATGAATGAAAATAATCTAGGAAGGTTTTCATTAAGGAATAGATAAACCCTACAAGGAAAAAAAGATGAATTTGAGTACACTACTTATATTGAAGTGATAATAGAAAATCAATCTTATTAATCAACTCGACTAGGTTTTTTATGGATGGAAATGAAAAATTTAAATAAAAAAATCTCTTGGAAAATTATATCAAATACAAAAAAGAAAAACAGTACCTAGATCCTTGGTAGAGGCTGCTCAACCCACATGACTATAAATATGAAACTACTAACTAATTTTAATGGAATGGTTGAAATAATTTTCATTTCATCAATGATGGATCCATGAAAATCAAAGGGATATGTAGTGCATGATTTGGAAGGAGATGAGATGAGGATGGTATAAGTTTTCTATGTGGATAGATTGTGAGACAACCTACCGAGTGTGAGTCAACTGTATGAATCTGGACTTGATTCACAGTCAATCATAAGGAATGAATTATTATATGCTAATATGAGAACTCTCTTATAAAAAACTAGGAAAATAATACTATTTTCCTGGTGGACTGTAAATAAAATTCTTGTCTTCTAATATTTAAAGTGGAAAAGGTCTATTGCATCCAAGCTAAGGACACATTCATCAACAAATCATAGATAACTTTTACAGGATAATGGTTGAAAGGGATATTTCAAACCAAAATGATATTGTGGTAAGAATTACGGATATTTTATATGGAAAAACATGGTTAGAAATATGTTTCAAATAATAAGAAAAGTGAATCCAATCTCATAAAAATGGTGTATCAAAATGTATATGGCCAAACTAATATATTTGGAACATATGAAGAAAGGTATTTCATTTTATTTTTTGATTATTACAAGATTATAGATTGTATTATATTCATGTAGATCAAGAAATAATCGGTGGAATACATGAATATGTATAGTTGATGAGTGGATAAAATAAGGGGCTTGTCTTAAATCTTCTTTATAATTTTATCCATTTAGAAATGAAATATAGAAACCTTGGGGTTGTATCTCTAGGTAGTTATAAACTGAGTTTCAAAATTTTCACATTTGTTCTCCCTTTTTATAAAATTATAAAAATGGGGATATTATGGTTTTGATGAAAATATTAAAAAAAACCAAAAGGTAATATTTAAAAGATATGAACATATTTTATATAGTAAAGGAATAAATGGATTTAAAAGTGTCAAATCGAATTAAATAGTAGAAGTTTCAGAAAAGTATCAACCCTTCAAGAATTCCCTTATTCCTTAACTAAAAATATTATTTAATTGAATTCCTTAATGTTCACACAATTTCCTATAAATTAATAACAAATTCATCTTGAATATCAAACTGATACTCCATTATGATTTTTGTAACTTCTATAAATGTTATTCAAATATATGAAAACCAATATGCAGTTAAACCTAATTGAAAAAATTATTCTCAATGGAAAGACCTCACCTAATAATTTTAAATAGTTAAATAAATTATTTTACTTCTTAGAGTTGGACAACCATCCAAAATATATTACAATAAAGTGAATTAAATAAAATAAAGGTGCCATATTTTTTAAATAAAATAATTTGGATATAAATTCAAAAATATAAAAATAAGCTCAAATGCTTTCAATAGAATCATCCCCTAGCCCCAACTCTCAACAACAGCTTAATAATTTAACCACGAATTTTAAAATCGTCTTTCATTATATTCACCTACATTTCTCTATAACTACTAAAAAATGTAGTAATAAATGTGAACTTTCTAACATATTTATCCATCCATCGTCTTCTTTTTTCTATTCATTGGCTTCTTATAAATCAATGTTGGAGGAAAAATTATTTTAAAGTGAATGACATCCAAATATCATCTTGGGAAACTCTATACACACAGTAGTAAATTCCAATAATTTTATCTGGGTGGTAGTTATAGTGGTTTCCTCTCTTCTCAGGTTCATGGTGTGTTCAGGAAACACCTTAGGTTTTTGTTATATTTTTCTCATTAAATAAATAAAATTTATTTTATAGCTTGTGAAATGTGAAACCCTGAGCCTAAATGAATTGTAATATAGTTATAACCAAACAGTTTATTTTGTTTAAGTGAATAAGAAAAACAACATTTCCAAAAAAAGGAAAAAAATATAAATATTTTAGATAAAAACATATATTGATAAATAAGTACTAGATTTTTAGTGATGTTTTTATTTGTTTCAAAAATTATTTTTCCTCGAAAATGGTTTTTATTTTATTTTGTGAGAAGATATTATAATTAATTTCTACCACTTTTAGAATATTTATATGAAAAAAATAACTTCATTTTTAAAAGCATCATTTTATAATTATTTTATAGTGAATTTATAATAATTTTCTGTAAATATTAACTTTTCAATGAATAGTGAAAATGTCTAATTTTTATTTAAAAATATTATTTCAATAAAAAATTACACATATTTTCTTTATAAAAAATTATTTTGAAGGTAAATGTACTTCATTTATAATTTTAATAATCAAATTAATTTAATTTTAATTTATTTTTTTGGATTGTAGTATGAAAACTTTTATACTTCCAAAAATATTTTTTTTGGAAAACATATTTTAATCATTTTATTTATTGGGATAAATTTTGAATTAAATAATACCTCTTATTTGACTTGAATATTAAAAAAGGGACTCCATATTTGGAATCTGGAGGTTCACATTTGGTAATTAGGCCTCTCTTTTTTTGTTATTAAGAATAGTTACCATGGTAAATATTTATCAAATTAGCAAGGGTAAAATGGGTAAAACATGGTTAACCCCAAGCATTAAGGTCTCATTATAAACTCAAAACATGACATTATTTATTTAAATGGGATATGTTTGACCATATCCATACCAAATTCTAATATTTGGCATTTTGGTGCATTTCCCCCTTGATAATGTCAATTATATTATTTTAAGTGAAGAAAATTCTAAAATTTCACTCTCTTTACTTCAATAACTCTAAAAGTTTTAAATGAGGATAAAAGGAGGATAAAATTTATTATAAATTTTAATTTTAAATATGAAATAATTTTTTTATCATGATAATTTATTTATAATTTTTCATGATGAAATTATTATCTAAAATATGTATTCAACGTTGACATAATGTCTTTCAAGCAGTAGAAAAATCATACAACTGGTTTTAAAAAATCTAAAATTAATATTGTGTGGGTGGGTTATAGATCCCAAAATATTTATATACAGATAAAATATTTTATGGATTTTTTAATTTTTTATATTCTAATTATATTTCTATATTCATGTATTTAAATTAAAATTAATTGAAGTGTCTTGAAAATGACATTAATGACAATTTATGAAAAAAATACTTCATTAATTTTTTTTAAAATTGTAAAAATATTGAAAGAGAAATTTTATTATTATAAATTTTATAAAGTTTCTTCAATTGACCATTTATGATCTAATTTTTAACATATATTTAAAATTAAAACACCTTAGAATTGAGAAATTCATTACTGCATATAAAGTTAAAAAAAGATAAAGAATGGATTAAACCAAAAGATATATTTAAAATGACACAAAAAACTATATAAAGTTTATTTTCTATTTATATTAATACAAATTTATATTTTTATTTAAATTAATTTCTATTTGGAAACATATTACATGATAAATACATTATTTATATTTAAATCATTAGTGTAATTCCAAGTGTGACATTTCCCTTCGATACAAAAGGGAATCCCTTCTCTATTTTATTTACACTGCCTTGATCCATCTATATATACCAAAACCTAAAAATTTATCATTTAAACTTAACTATAAATTAATTATAGTTTTAATCAATATAAAAATATCATTCTTCTATTTTTAAGAAGTGATCTAATGGGGGAATACCAAAGAAGAGGTAATCGTCTCACGTGACCTCTTTTAAGTTATTTCTTTTTCAACATCTTCTTAATCTATGGAATTGATCATCTAATAATAATATAATAGTCAAAGATATATTTATGTATTATTATTATTATTTAATCACTAATATTATCCCTCTATATCATCACGTTGAAATTGAATGTTTCGCTCGTGCGTTCGTCTGGACAACCGCCTCCACATAGCGATACATATCATTTTTTATAAACATAATTCAAGGTTGGGTATTATGATGGTTTTAATTTTTAAATATGATATTGATAATAAAATTATGATTCTATAATTATAGTATCAACAATACCTTCATACCTTTACATATTTTGGAAAATGATAACATTGCTCGTGTGTTCGTGTGGACTACCACCTCCATGAGTCGATGTGATTCATTTATCATTTACACTTTTCATAGATGGTAATAAGGATAGATTTTATTAATTTATATGATATATGGGATATAATAATTATTATATAAATTCCAATTATTTACATTTATTTCATTTGATCCATCAAAAAATGGAAATAGTGTTCATGCGTACATATGTTCTACTATCTCCATGAACGGTGTGAATAATTTTTCTATATTTACATTTATGGATAGATATAAATATATAAATAATTAATATATATTATATTTATATCATTTTTATAATTATTTTTAATTTTAAACCACTATCAAAGTATAAGGACTGAAACTGTAGAACCAAAACCTAATTTAATAACTAACACACAGAAACAAAAATGTTAATAAAGAATTATTAATAATTGGGTGTTGAAATGTTATAAGTGGATCATATATGATAATATATGTATGAAATTATTCTAGTATATAATTATAATATATTTGAATTTATTATACATGAGGTTAGAGTGCTTTTAATGCAAGTGGAACTTGAGATAAGGGATTTATTTTACAATCTCATTGTTTATTCGGATTTCTTATCATTAACTTTATGAGGATTGGATTTTATGACATATCTCCCATGAATGTCATGAATTTTATTCTATAATAGTAATTTATATATATATAATTTTCTTTCCTTTCATTTTCCACACTTTAATTTCTAAATATACCAAAATAATATTTTAAATGAAATCTTAATTTACTTCTTTCTTCGTTTGAAAATGAATTTCTTCCATACCCAGGTTTTTTAAAAATATTTTTCAAAAAACGTTTTAAATATTATCTTATGATTTTTTAAACTGATTTTTACCCATGATTTAATTTTTATAAAATATTTTAAAAGTAATCACATTTTAATTTTTAAAATGAATCACCTTTTCATTTTTCAAAGGATTTACTTTCAACTTTTTATCAAAAGTGTAAAATGAACCATTATATTAAGATGAGTTTCATAAAAAACAATTCCCACCGTCATGATCACTCAATTATTTGAGGCCACATATATAAGGTTCTCATGTTATTTTAAAATAAAATTTTTCCATTATATTTGGTAAATTTATATATTTTAAACAATGGATTTAAAACTGAACAGGTTACTTTCCTAATGAAATGTTCCATATATATTTTAAATTCATTTTTCATCTATGATAATATCCTTTAATTTTAAATTTGATTTACTCAGGATATAATCCAATGAAACAACCCTTAATCTTTAATTGGGTAGTTTGTAATACTAATTACATGATTTTTTTGAAACATACTTCTTTTATATTTCTTTTTTTATTATGAAATGTTCAAAGGTTTATAAAACTCATTTATTTTCATCGGGATATTATATAATAAATATTTTATGATATTTTTTCATGCATATGTTTTAATTTAATTATTTTATGTATGGTACCATAATTATATAACCATTTAATGCATTGGTTAATGATTGATATCTAATAAGACAATAAGGATTGTAATGGGGAGTGAAACTACTTCAATAAGGGGCATTATCCACTATGATTATCTTGGGAGTGAACCTTGACCCAGGATATGATGAAATTTTGGGTGAATCCAATCCACTGTGATAGTCTTAGTAGTGATCCTTGACTAATGTAATTATTTTCTATGCTTATGGGCATTCCACAAACATATGTCTTCGGCCAATGTTATGTTATCATGGCTCATGTTCATTGATTTACTTATGACACATATTTTATGAACTACTCTGATTTATGCCATGATTCATGATTATGATCATCAATATGCTATGTGTTGTTTTTAAATGTTAATCACATGTTCAAATGCCCTTATTCTCATGTTATTCTTATTTTATTATTATTATCTCTATTTTTCCCCTACGGATCATCCGAGCTCACCCATTTTTATATGTCCCTTCCCTTGGATATGAAGAATGATTTTAAGTATGATATGTCTAATAAATTTTCAAGTTGTTAATAACTAAATGTAATAGAATGTATATTTCTTATGAAAAATTTGATTATGTATCCATCTTTCTTAAGTTATTGGACCTATATCATTATAGCATTGATCATAATGTTATCTATAGAATATTCATCCATTAAGATTTAATATTTATATATGAAAAGTATGGGTCAATATAATTAGTATCAGCGAATATTCTAGTTTTGATTTGAAACTAGTATGAGAAAACATTACTTATAGTGATAAAAATAATTTTAAGTAAAAGATTTCATCCTAAAATTTTGTTAATAAAGATATTATGTGGTTTCCCAATATGATTATTGTTGCTCACACTAAGCTTTTTGGTTATAGTTAATGGATGGAACCTCAAATGAACCACATTAATATTGAATGTGATGGAAAATTCAAGGATTTTCCTCCTGATAAAATGAATGTTGTGGGATATGGAAATGAAAATATCATTGTTATGATTACACGTATATCTCAATCCAAGAATCATGTTGATCTTCCAAACAACAAATAGAGGGAACAAAATTCTATTTATTCCTTCAAGAGTTAATATATACCTACATTTATTGGGTTATTTAATCGACTAATTTCTATTAAATGGATAAGTACCCCTTAGAAGATATTTTCTATGATCAATTTTTTAAAAACATGAATTTTTTTTATCATTTAAAATAAAAACTAGATCAATGGTGTAATCTTATCAATAACATGAGGCAATATGAAGAATATATATCCATAGGGTGGGATGATTTTAAGAGATTATTTTTCAATATGTACTTTCCTAGTATTGTATATATAAAAATAGAGAAGAAATTACTTGATCAAAAGTGGAAGGAGATTAATCCATTATTACCAATGAGGAAAATATTACAATACATGTTAGGTAAGTTTATCTTATTATCATCCTATCTAAAAGTAAGGAATGTTGATTTGAAGAGATTTGAATATAAAAAAATTTAACAGCTATAATTAAATTGTTATTTGTTCTATCAGGTTGTATATAGATATTTGAGTTTCTCATCAGTATCATAATTTTGATAAGAAAATAATGCTTTAATTTAAAGTATGTTCTAAAAAATAGGGATTGAAGAAGAAAAAATTACCTTTATAGTTAAAGTGTGAAAGCAAGAATGGTAGATATTTGGTTAAGGTAACTAGTAAATGTTTTAAGTGTGGAAGGTAATTTCATAGATTAATCAAATTCTATAGTGATGGTAATATGAATTTAGATAATTATGGAGATATATAACCACACAATTCACCACCCACTCTCCTTTCATGAACAATCTTTGATACCCTAGTACCATGTTACCCAATCTATCTCTGATATAACTCAAAGGACATTCCTAATCCACACAGGTTAGTGACTAGAACATTTAATTATAATAGAATCACAAGGGAATTATTTTTCCACAAAAAAAGTCGAATATAAACAATACAAGCTGGTATGTCAACACTCTCAAGGAAAAAGTACTAGAAAAAAATAGGAAAAACCCCAAAACAATATATCATCAAAAGAAAAAACATCCTCCAAGGTAAAAACTCAAAAATATCCCATGATATAGTGTATCACATCACCATAATTCATGTCCAACATTTTGGGTTTGAATGATCAAGAACATCAACTTCCTCTAACTGGCTCTTTCCCTTTTCTCAGACCTGGAATAATATAATCTACAAAAAAACAAATGAAAAGTTATTTTCTGAGCTAAACTAACTAGTAGGGTATCATAAATTCTTCTATAATCAATTACATAATATTGAACCATTAATTCATTTAATTTATGTTAAATAAGGAATGTCATAGAATTTAAATATTTTCAACAAAATATACTTTCATAATCAATAGATATAATATCTATAAAACCGTGATTAAATGAACATTTTATATAAAAAATATATATAAATTAGTTATCATGAATAAAATTGACCTATAAATCTATGTATTTTAATCATCAAATAAGTCATTTAATAGAACCATGTATCAATCCTATTAGTATGCTTGTTTCTGGTAAAAGGATCCTCACACTACTCAATTAGTGATCTCACCTCAATATTTGCACATGTCCCTTAGTTCAGGAAATTCTGATTCAACTTCCCATGGGGTAAAACCATGATTCATTACGTTCATGTTAGTAATTTTATCTTTAGTTCATTTCTAGGGGATGATAACTTTTCATTATTTTCCTAATTACCCACTAACTATCTAGTCTCACATGTGATTTAGTCAATCAATCAATCAATCATGGGAAAGTCAATCATTATAGATTAGTTCAAAATAAAATTAACCAAATTTAAATTTTCAACATGAATCTATCATTTCAAAAATAAATAACAAGTTTTCATCAATTCATACCTTTTCAAATGATCTTTAAATTTAATCTATATATCTATAGTTTCAACGTAAAATAATTTCATATAATAAATTTCCAAATCAATACATCAATTTTCTGAAATGCACCAAAAATTTTCAATTCCCTTGAGATTGGGATTTTTCTAAATTTCTATTACCTTTTTAAAATCAAAGAGCATTCATCTCAAATATGGCATTTTAAATAATTTAAAATCAATTAGGAAATTTGTGGTTTCAATTTTAAGTAAAATTATATAGTACCACAAACCATTAATCAATGATCAAAACGACACCCACAAGGGGAATTCTAATAATTAAAAATGGGAAGGAGATCAAGAATTATTTCTTAGAATAATGATCCATCCAAACCGATATTATATCCATAAATAACATGACGATCTACAACACTCTAAGAATGTATGAATAGGAATTGGGGATAATCGAAGAGATATTCCTTACTATAAAGGAAGCAGATGCTTCTGTTATATCATAGATCCAAGAGGAATAGAGTTTGAAGTAGTCAAAACACCTCAAGGGAGGCTTTAAGATCCAAAAAAATAAATTAGAGTCAAGTTAAAGAATAATTGTTATAAAAAGGGCTTGGGTTATTTAATTCTACAAAAATATAGACCATGTTGCATCCCCCATGCCCATTATGTATAATGTATAAAAAAATCTCCATTTTCAAAAGGCTTTGAAACAAATATATTTCATCGAACATTATGTACTTTCCCTTAAAAAAATATCTCCATCCCCAAAAGGCCCAAAATGTACACCAAACAAAAAATATAATCAAAATAAAAGTTGAGAGGTAACATAAATAAGGTAACATAATGTTACATCGTCCCCACTATAAACACAATAGTTCCCCAAAAATCATGTCAAGAATATTCCATATCAAAGAGATAAGCCCACTACTCTCTCAACATTGCCTCATGCTCCCAAATGTCATGTGAATCGGAACTATACTGCCATAACATGCTAACTAAAGGTATCATCTTCTTGTGAAGAACCTTTCTATTTGAATCCAAAATCATGATTTAATACTTAGTAATTAAAAAAATATGGTCAAAATCAATATAATTAAATATCAGAACATGAGAAGAGTCAAAATGATACATTTTGAGCTATTATACAAGAAACACATTGTGGATCGATGAGATCTTTGGTGGAAGTGAAAAATGGTAGGCCACTCTCCCCATTAGCACACCAATCTCAAAAGGACCTGCAATTCTCAACATAATATTTCCCAATTTCCCAAGATTTCGGTGACCCAACTGAGGTGAAACTCTTATGGAAACATTGTTAAAATACTATAAAATCCAATGGTCATTGATGAGATCAGTATATGATTTATTCTAGATTATAGCCATCAACATTCTTAGATGAGTCAACTGAATCATCATTGTCGTCACTTAGACCAAGCTTGTTACAACCAAGGAATCTTCACCAATTCAAAACCAATATGTTGTATATCTACAAATCCAACCATAAAATTCCCCAAAAGGATTCATTGTGATAGTAGACTAGAGACTATAGTTATAGTAAAACTCAACTAGTCCCAAAGGGTAAACTTAATATCCACTAAATTCAAGAATGTGTGTATGTATCATAACCTCTGGAATCAAAATAGGTCACTCTGTAAGGGAATATGTCTTTATATGATATGCCATGATCAAATATACTTAGGATCCAATGGCATCCTAGAGACCTCTCTATATGTGATAAGTGATACAAGGTTCCCTATTAGATACTATAACAGGTGGAACTCCATGAAACATGACAATATCCTATATAAAGAAGCATCATATTTCCTCAACATTGGTTGTATCTAAAGTTGTTATAGAGTGATCAAATTTTTTTCTTCCAAAAAATCACAACACATATCACATTCTTTGGTCAAGTTGTACATGGAAACCCAACCACAAAGTCTATAGAAATATCATCCCACTTCAAATTTGGTAATAAAATTGGATGATGTAAATCAGATGGTCTTTGGTGCTCAACTTTGACCTATTGGTAGGTATTATAATGAGATACAAATTCAACATTGTCTCATCTAAAACCAGATCACCAGAATCATATTTGTCTATCATAGAACATATTTTTTGTTCTTTGGTTCACCACCCACTTGTATTTATGCAAATACTTCATCACAGCAATTATCATAGGTAAAAGATCATCGAACTAGTTCCAAAAACATACAATATCGTATAAAGAGGATGTATACTCTCCTAAAGTCTCCCCACAATAATGAGAGTCTATAATTCCATAGAATTCATAATCAAACTTTTTTTCAAAAGAATCATCCTGAGAACATAAGAGTTCCACTTTGCACTTGGAAAAATCTCCTCTTACTCACTCTCTTAGACTCCCAATTGCATTTGGGAAAATAGGGCCATCATTTTTCACTCTATTATTGATTCTTTCATATCCTAGAGTGGAATTTTCCAACTCAAACAATCAAAAATTACATTACCATTTCAAAGGGTGTAAGCAATGTTGAAATCAAAATATTATTGGTGCTCCACAAAATGACTATGTTAGATAATTGAATATTTTTTAGAGAAGATATAACTCAATATTTAGTGGATAGAATAGACAGAACACCATTCATAAAAAAGTTAATGTTGCCAACACTTGAGAAAAGGCATCACAACTATGATTTCAAGTTTAAGGGTCAGATTATTCTTTCAGGTATGGTCAAACTATCTAAAAAAATAGGATTCCACAAGATCACACTGTATAAGAATATATCCCAAACATGAAATTGATTCTTTGAAAAATACCGCATATCCATGATCAGCCTTTGTAAGAGTCAACACTGGCGTATAAGTCAAAATACATTTCAGTAGAGAAAAGAACTCTCAAATTTCTCATCCTGAATGAAATTTACTCCTTTATGAGTGATAGCGGTCATTGGAGAAACTAATTATGATAAATCTTAAAAAAAACCTATTGTAATTTCACACCAAATCTTCTAGGAATCATATATTAAAACTACTAATTATTTTCTCCCATGTCATACATCTTTTAAATTATTAATATAAACTGGGATAATATGTTCCAAGAGGACATGTCCCAATAATTTCACTTCCCAAATCTAGAAAAAAAATTCAAAATATTCTCATATAGTTTTTGATTTCTCAATATTCTTGAAAAAAACTCCCAAATGAGACACATATTTCACCTTAATTTGAGAGTAATCATGGATATAATCCAAAAATTACACCACAAATGATTCAAGGTACAAAAAAAATATGCAATTCATAATTTCCTTAAAACTAAATAATGATTGGTTAAACCAGATATAATTAAAAATACTCATTATAGACATAACTACTCCAGAAATATATCTTCTAAATAAAATATTCTTTAATTGTCAACTAGTGATAACCAAATCACAGATAAATCTGTGAGAACCACTTTTAACATTTCAAATGGTCAAAAATATCATGAACATGTCGTAAAATATATTTTTTATTCATTATAAAATGATTGAGTTTTTTGTAATCAACCCAAAGTTGAAGTGTTCCATTAGATTTATTTTCTATGAGAATAGGTGCCACCCTAGGTGACACAATCAGGCATATAAATCCTTTCTCTATAAGATCATTTAACTAAGTATTAAATTATTTCAATTATGTGGGTGATATATGGTATGAAGAAATAAACATTGGATGAGTACTATTTACTAAATCAATAGAAAACTCCACATCTCTTACTATTGGTAATCTAGACAAATTAGAAGGAAAAGGCCAGGAAACTCGAGGAAACTTGATAATATCAACACATAAGAATTCTCCCTCCATGTCAAAGTACAAAAACTGATATTTTCCTAAACAACTCTGTAAGTGGAGGTATGGATCTACTCAACCACAGGTTTCATTCTACCTAAAATATATGACACACCCCATCAGGTGCAGTCAAGAAGACCTGCTGATGATAATATTCAAGTTGGGCCTTATGGAAAAATATCCAATCCATCCCAAAAGTTAGGATAAAATTTTTCATGTAAATAACTAAAAAACTCCAAGTAATTTCAAGCATTGATAATGGTTAAATAAAAGAATTACACTAAAGACCCTGCTATCTCTTCATTATAAGGGGGGTAGTAATATTCACCACATAAGAAAAGATATTAGTAAGAATATTCATTAAATTCCCAACATAAATTTATATAAACTACTCATATGAACTATTAATAAATAATTTTGTCACTAAAAGAGATTTTTTAATGATTTTACATCACACATTAGCTGCACTCACATCGTCATCCTTTGAGGAAACTTCCCAGCATGGAGAATCTTAATTATAGATGTATATGGATATAACCCTACAGTTCTTGAAGCATGTGTCTAAAAAATATTACTTTTTTATGATGATATCATTCCACTTTGTGTAGTAAAAAAGATATGGAATAACATCAATTGGTGTCCTGGGTAACCACACAAACTACTGATCATGGGTGACTTAGTGTGGACCCATTTTGAATTCCCAAACTTTCCCTATTGAAATAAAGTAAAGTGGAATATTACAAGGAATGAAGGAAGTATGGATGATGTCTTTTTTCTAGATAAACCATGAGACTCATCACTATTTATCTTTACTCTAATGTAACTCATGGAACTACAACTATTAGAAAAATGAACTCCCTTTAAACCTGACTTTTAATCTAGGTCAAGATAAACCATCAATTCCCTATCTAGAACATCGGCCTAAGAAGTGACATTCTATAAAAAAACATCTGATAGACCAGTATGTTAGAGACCTATATAGAACATTTGAGGCTTCATCTTCTCATTGGATAAAACCTTAGGTGAAAACAAAAAAATATCTAAAATAAGGTTTGCATACTGTGTCACGGTCTAGTCACCCTGATGGACGTTTAGAAAATACATGGACTTCACTAAGACTATAATATCTCTAAAGGAATTATAAGTGAAAATAAATTTAATGTATTTCCACTCCAAACCATCATTCTTCTTCATTATCACCATTAAATACCACAACATTCTCTTAGGCCCCTTGAGCAAAACGGTGGCACATTTCACATTAGTAGAATTATGAATCTCTATAAACTCAAAAGGTAGATCTATATTTTTTAACCAATACTATTCCTCATGAGAATCATTAGAGACATAAGAAAGTGGTAGTTTCTGATTAATAGACTCTTGATAATGATCTCTAGATTCCTTCCTTTGAGGTTTCACAATCGTATCCTGAATGAGAATGGGTGAAGGTACCTTTCCCATAGCATGGATATGACACACCATTATCTCAATAGGATTGTAGTCCATCATAGGATTCTCTTACTTCGGTTCACTGTAAGATTCCTCTTATCACCTATTAAAAATGTATCTTTAGAGGTATGTTCCTATAGAATAGAAACTGAGGAAAATGAAAGCATCAGTAAAACTATATATAAAATAACTCAAACAATAGATATAAGAAAATGAATTCCATCAAAAAAATCATGATGGGGTTTTCAAAATATTTATATTAACTGGGAAAATAATAGAATCAAATCAAAACATTCCAGAAGGAAACTTTTTCTTAACACACATAATGACTTATGTCTTATTACGATGAGACTTGTACAATCACTCTCTTGAAAGTACCACCTAAATCCCATAAATCATACCTCTTTTATACAGGTAACAATCCATGTTTTTAACCAGATGAAAAATCCAGAGGAATTTTATTTTTTGTGTTTACTGGATAGGCATTTTTAAAACTGAGAATTATAATGGAATTCTGAGAGTTATAATGATTCAAGTTGATTTTTATAGACTTGGATAAAGGGCTAAAAAGTTTCTCAAGTTTCTCAAGGAGTTTTGGGAGTTCTAGATTGGGAAAATTGAGTCTTACATGGTCTACACAGGGCTCAACGTTTTTCTGAAAACATTTATCCCCCAATGGGAAACCATGTGGCCTTATGCAGGTGGACATAGGTTGTGTGTATGCTCTACCAAAATATTACCAAACCATGGACCTATCCAACATGGTTAGTGGTGTTGGGTAATACATATACACTATTCATATTATAGTTGGTGCAGGGTTTCCAAACTATGCATCCAGCCCGTTCGGGGTGCTCCAAGTGCCTAGTAGAGGGCAGAATGTTTGCGCATGATTTTCCAAACCATGTGACCCAAACCCTATGTGATACCCTATTTTAAAATATAATTAAAATTAATTAAAATTAAAATAAAATAAATAAACCCTATAATTATCCCCACTTCCTCCCGCTCACTCACGTGACACCTAGCCCCCTCTCCCACCAGGAATACATGGCCAACTCTATACAAAAAACTCTCATTAGACAATTACTCCATTGGTTTCCAATGGTTTATGTTTAAATATTTAAGGTAAGGTTTATTTATCCCTCATCTTCCCTCTTCCAACTATTTTTTAAACTCCCCATCACCCGGTGAGGTTCGGCTGAAACCCTAGGGTTATGGGTTTAACTGTTTCAATTTTCCTTCAATATTAGGGTATGTGAAGGGTCTCCTGGCACCCCATCATGCATATTATGGAATATTCCACTAAAGGCGAAGTGGATTTCTTTAGTTTAGTTATTTTCCTTTTTTTTAAGGTAATATGTATATCCACTTCTTGGTTTGTCCCAATTTATTTTGTTTTCCTTTGATGATTTAAGATTCCTAGATTTGTTTTTAGGGTGTTTTAATAAAATGTTCGTAAGGAGGACCTACACACATTTGCAGAGGTAAGATATGTGTACGCATAGTCCCCCTTTGTGCATATTCCCTCATGGTATTGGGGATATGTACAATGTATATAGGGGTATTATATATATCTATGAATTCATTTTCTTGTAAGTGCATGGACTAGATTTGATCTCTCATCATCAAAATCATCAAGTGTTGAGTGTTTATATTGGTCTAGTTCTTGAGGTAAGATACCATTTTTTCCCTTTAATTAAAGAAATCAGTTATTCACTACTTCACACACTTTCCTTGCATTTAATTAATTCATCTTGATATCTAGAATAAATGATTAAATTATACTAAATAATTTTTTTTAATAAATAAAGTTATGATTTCATAATAAAACCCCTCCAATGAAGGTTTGTTGTCTTCTAAACCAAAAATTAGTGATATTCATTTGTATCATACTTTGTTTGTTTTGAGGTTTCCATATTCCTTTTCTTGGAACTTTTTCTAAGTCAAGTTATCTTTTTTCGTATTTGATTAAAATGAATTTAATTATCATGAATGATTAGTTCTATTGATATATATGAGTAGGTGTATTCCTTGATACCATTGCAATTTCCATTTGAACCCTTTGAGTCTTATTAATTCCATGTTTAGAAAAATTGAATGAATTGGTTATGGTAAATTCCTTATATGGGGTAACTTGAGAAAGATAATATCATCCTTCTTAAAATGAATCA
Source organism: Viscum album (assembly GCA_963277665.1). NCBI lineage: Eukaryota > Viridiplantae > Streptophyta > Magnoliopsida > Santalales > Viscaceae > Viscum > Viscum album. Next base: position 472,886,147 of record OY728147.1, on the reverse strand, counting down.
AATGGTTTTAAATGAAATTACCCAAGGGATGGTTAGATCATTCCCCTTATTTAAAACTTTTTATTGAAATTGACCATGGATATTGAAATGAATAAGTCATCTTTCCATATGAATTATATTATAAAACTAAGTTATTTTTTTAAATATTTACATAAATGTAAATCATGAGAGGTATTTTTCTCCTGAACTGAATTGTAAATGTGACCAATCCTATGATAATTTTTTAATTGAAATTCTTAATATGTGTTCCCTTAAGTATAATTGTGACTGTACCTTCTTATATGTAAATTAAATGGGGTAATGAGATGCATGAGAGGTTAATTAATAATGAATTTTATTTTATTAATGATTATTTCATACAGCTTGTGGAGCCAAGGGACCATGAGAGCCCTTGGTAGGGAAGACTATGTGATATTTCTAGATGGAGTCAGCGGATTGATTGTGAGAGCTCCCCTGGCGATGAATGAGGTTACATCCCAGCAAGAAACCATCAGATCCATTCAGAGAGAATACTATGTGTTCTTCCCAATTGGATCCAAGTTATTGACTATGAGAGATACCCTAGTGATGTATTTCATTTGGTTACATCCCAATCCTACCAGTAATTGGAGCCAAGGGATTGACCATTAGAGCTCCTCTTGTGATAGATAATAGATGACTACATCCCAATATTTCTAGAATGTGCATCTGAATAGACTATGAGAGATCTTCAAGCTAGGCCATGGGTTAGACAATGAGAGCTTCCAATTGTTTTGGATTCCTAATAGTTATGTCCTGATCTATCCTAAAATATATAATATAATATATAAATTTATTTCCTATTATATATATGGTCCCATGGTCATATTCTAATTCTACCTATAAGACGAAGCTGGTTTAATTGCAAGGTTTCCTTTAGAACCCAATATGGGTGGTGATTTATTTATTAAAATATGTTATTATTTCGTTAAAAATTTACATTATTTAATTTATATTGCACTAACTACATTGGGCTAGACACCATGGGTGCCACCTTGCTGAGATTTATACATCACACCCTACTAAGGCCGTCATTGCATTGGGGTACCCTAGAATACTTTATTTTTCATTGGACTATGGGCCTTGGTTTATTGCATGTTGTTGTATTCTTGTACTAGAAGATAGGATCACAGGACTGAAGTGGAGCATAGGATGCTTGTGGAGATCACCTTTGGTCATTTTAGTTTCATTATTTATTTGTGTCATGTATTTGTGCTGTATTGAAAATCATGTTTTGTGTTTACTATTTTAAATTATGTATTGTTATTACACACATCCATATATTTCATAGCTTTTAATTGGCCACTTGAATTTAGTTATAATAATATTTTTGTTACACTAGTTTATCTTACTATATACTATTTTTGTCGTTGACTGTTATTTAACTTATGAAATACCATTCTGCTACTCTGATCATGAGGGTATAGTCTCCATGTTATCACCTATTAGACCATTTCTTATAGTCAAAATCCTCTATCCTATGGGGAGATACACTTATGAACATGTGATCTACTAGTCCAGCTATTTATTTTGATAGTAATATTGGTTGGGACATTACAGAGTGGTATCAAAGCTTAATTTTTCCTTTGTCTTACTCATTTTGGTTTCTATACAAGTGATAAGGATTGTGTCATTTCATGGTAAATTGAAATTATTCGGACTCATCCCCCCACCCCCACATATTGGAAATGACTAATTATCTAGTACTAGGATTGGTTTTCATGTTGTTTTCCTTTACAGTTGAAAATATTTCACATTGAGTGATTGTTGTTCTTTTCACTTCTTATGATTTATGGAATTTTTGATAATTTACCCTTTTCCAGATATGGAAAGGATAAAGCATATCATGCATCATATTATTCACATAGGAATTCACATTCTAAACATATTCCATGATATGTAGTTTCATATGTATGTTGCTTGAGGAATTGAATTTTGTGCCTTGAATGAATTCCTTTACTTGTATTTGTTAGCATGCATGTTTAGATAGAATTCTTCATTTATATATTTAGCATGATATCATGGTTCCATTTTTCTTGTTTACTATCTTATTTCTTTGTATCCTGGTTTTTTTATTATTAGCATTATTCTATGTTTACTTCATGAAATTACAATATAGTTTTTTTTATATACATAAATGGTTTAATGGGATAGAAATATATCAGTTGTGAATAAAAAAAACCAAATATCAATTTTAAGGTTTATGGGAACATTATAACTAGGAAAGGATAACTTTTATATTCAAACCATCTTGAGAATAACATATATATTTATATTTTAAGGCTATTGTAAAAATATAAAGGCTAGAAAAATTTAAATTCTATATTGAATTGATTTCGAAGTAAATGGGAGCCAAATTCTAAACTATAAAGTGTACGGGTGCTTTTAGGTAGTTATATGGCCACCCATATGACTATAATGTTATATATTAAGAATTTTATACTCTGAAACTGGGTTGGTTTCAAGTTATGGGGTCCAATTACCAATCCATGAAGTGTTTGGGTGCATTATTAATTGGGAATTTGAGACCCACACAATCAAACATTTTTTATCTTTTCATCATATATTTTGAGATGGTTTTAAAATGAAAATGTTTTTTTAACATAGATCTAATTGAATTTTAACAACTTTATAAAATAAAAAACTAAACCCAAGTGGGTTAGTTAAGGCACGTATCTTATGGGATGACCCATTTGGGTGGTTTCAAACTTTAAAAATAAAGAAAATACAATTGGTTTTCATTATGATGAACCCAAGTTGACTTAGTGGGACCTTAGTAGTTCTCCTTTTCTATTAAAACAATTATTTGATAAATTTCCTAATTATGACTGAATTTTAATAAGTATAAAAAAATTTAAAATGAAGTTGTTTTTAAGATTCTTATTTTTCCATTGTGGTGTTACCCTAATAATGTAAATTGTCTTTCTATTTTAAAAAGTCACCTGATTATTGGAATTGAATATTTTAGATGTTAAAATACATAAATGTGATTAAATGTAAATGGATTTCAAATGAAACATGTAGTGATGTCCTTGGATGAAACCCTCATGTAAGGGTAGGTTGAGTTTCTCTTTGAGCTACCCTCAAACAAAAGCATAGGTGTTCTATATAGGCCATTATCTTTTTATAAATGGGTTGTTGATAGAATTTTGATCCTAGTGACTTCTTTTTATCTTACCCAAGTTATGGTTCAACAATTTCTACTTTGTATAGAGGCTATTTGATGGTAGGTATCGCCCTTAGAGTTTAAATTTCATTCTTGAACACTGAGTTTTTTACCGGTTGGTTCTATTTGGGTGTCTTTTTCCCTTTTGGGACTCTTAGATTCTACATTACACCCTTATTCGGATAGGTGGTCATGTTTTTCTTGGCCTTTTATTGGTGTGAGCATCGATTAATGATCGTTCTCAGCAGGTTAGACATGCCTCTGGCATTTTTGGTCACTTCATAGGTTTTTTGAACCTTTCTTATCCTTATTGATGGATGAATTGGTATGAAATCATCCAAGTTAGTGGTTCTATGGGGAATGAAAAATTTGAAATAAATCTCTTGTGTGGTTGTGTACTGTCTTATGTAATCTCCAAGTAGAGTGACCAGAACGTTAAATAATCAATTCATCCTAATTATCAGGAACAGTTTTCAAACACTCGGGTGTTTTGACATTCCCCTCAGTCATGTTTGGATTTCATTATATTCTTTGACATACGTGAGAGTTCCTCAAAGGAGTGACACATGTATGGTTAAGGTTGTTTTGATATAACATGCTGGTGAGTGACTAGTTTGTCTTTTCCTTTTGAGGGATAGGAAACTCTTAAGGTGGGGAGCATTATTTCGGTTCTAGTGGTTATGTGCCATTATAGTTAAAAGGAACAAACAAGAAAGGACCATTTGTAAAGGGTTGATCTTGCATAAATTCTATTTGGGATGGTATGTTTTAAAAAAGGTCAATCCTTTCTCAGTAGGACAACGTTGGTGATGTTTTCTATGTATGAAACCTATGAGAAACATTGTTGGTCTTGGATGGAATTCATTGGTTATACATGGAAAATAATGGAATGCCTTTGGTGGAAAAAGGAGTCATGATCAGTTTTAAATGGTGATACGTCAGCTGGCGAAGCTAATCTTCTTCTTTAAAGTTGACCAATTACGGTTTGATTGTTTTTATTTCTAGTAATTGGTTAAAATTGACTAGAAACTGTATAAATCATATTATTTTACTCTAGTATGTGATGTACATGTCCAATATCTTGACATCATCATTTATTCACTAAGATATCACTGGTCTAACACTACACTATAGTTTAAAAATCTATTGAGGTTTTTGGGTGGTTCTCTTTTGGTGTTTTACACTAGATGTGTGGTCCCATATCAAAGAATGGTGATTCTAAGTGATCCTCAGGTTACCAAGTAGGAACTCCTTGTACAAACTCTTGGACACAATCCATTTCTCCAAACATAACTGCTAGGAGGAGGTCTATTTGGGCCCCGTCAAAGTTATAATTTAGATATTGTTTCTTTTTTCTAATGTCTCTATTGTAGTTATGGATTCTGGACTTCTTGGGTCAGTTCCTTATAATCTATTTAGAAGAATCCAAGTGTACTCCAGACTTTTTAGTAGGCTTATAGTTAATGTTTTATGGGTGACAATTCGAGTGTACTAGTTCTAGATCACTCCCTTGTTTGTAATGAAACACAACAATTTAAAGGTTTGAGTGGTGGTTTAATATCACAACATCACTAGAAGTCAGTTAGGGACTTTAGTGAGTGTTTTTTTGAAATCATGAGATGCCTAGGGAGAGGTTATTGAAGTTCAATTTATAAAATTTCATCCATATAAGATATACATATTCTTGAATGAACGATGGAAGTATCTTGACTCTTTTCCTCTCTTGTTTAATTTCTATATTTAGTGAATGACCATCTATGGTAGTTCTTCAGGTCGAGATGAGTCTGTTTTGTGTCAGTTAGGAATTTTAATGAAAATCCAACTCATCTTGGGATTTGATGTTAATGGGAATTAACTATTTTAAACATTTAAGGAATCAAATAGGAAGCATCGCTATAACACTTAAGGGTGTTTCTTGTTGTCCATTCTGATGGAGGGAGGGGTCGTGGTTTGGTAATTTCCCCTATCTAATGATAAATCCAAAGGTGGGAAGAGACTTTGTCTAGATTTTTAATGATATGATGATGTGATTTTTTCTCTAGATAAACTAGATCAGGTGAGACCCTTCTTGGTGTTTCGATTGGAAAATGAGCAATATCTCAAGTTTTGACATCCCAGGTGTCTTTTTCTCAATAATACTTAAAGGTTTGTTAGGTGTTTGGAGACACAAAATTACCATTGGGAAATATTTTATGACCCTAGTAGGTTGGGTGGTGTTTACATTATTCCCGAAGGATTCTCAAGGATTATAAGTTCTAAAATGGGAAGGTTGTAATGATCTGTATCTTGATCTATATGAAAAATATAAAGGGATTTGAACTTTTTTGTTTAATGGATGGCTATTTTTAAAAACTGATATTTAGAAAGGAATTATGAGAGTTTTAATTATTCAAGGTGATGTTTTTTGACATGGTTGAAGTCCGGATAAGTTTCCTAGGTGTCTATAGGAATTTCAGGAGTTTCGAATTAGGAAGACTGAGATTCAAATGGTCATCATAAGATGCATGGTTTTTCTAAGACTGTGTGGTACCCATTAAGAAACTATGTGGACTTATATAGGTGTAAATAGGCTCTGTGTTTGGGATTTATATATTTTACCAACCCATGCACCTATATCTCACTATTAGTGGCATTAGGCAGTAACTAAACACTAGTCACCGCACAGTTAGAGCATGGTTTCTAAACCATGTGGCCTACTTGTGCGGGGTGATCTAGGTTCCGAGGGGAGGGAAAACGTTTGGGATATGTTTTTCAAAACTATGTGACCCAAACAATGAGTGATATCCTATCTTAAAATTGAATAAAATAAAATTAATGTAAAAATAAAATAAATGAATCCTAAAACTATCCCGCCTTTCTTCCTATCACTCATGTGACACCCAAACCCCTCTCCCTCTAGGCGTGCATGACCCCTATCCATAGATCCATCTCATTTGATGATTCTTACAACAATTTATCTTTTAATATTATAGGTATCTTCAACTACTCCCTCCTCTTCCCTCTTCTGACCATTTTTCTCTATCCCCATCGCTCGATGAGGTTCGACCGAAACCCTAGGGTTAGGGGTTGATCTGATTTTTATTTTCATTCGATCTTTGGGTATGTAATGGGTCTCTTTAGACCTCGTCATTCATATTCCATCATCCACCTATGAAGTTGAATAGTATTGGTTCAATTTGGTTTTCCTCCATCGATTTAAGGTAATATTTATATCCACTTCTTGGTTTCTCAGAATTTATTTTGTATCCTTTGGGTGATTTAGGGTTTCTATATTTTTTGTATGTAGTTTTGATATACCATTCACAAAAATTACCTACTCACATGAGTAGATGTAAGATATGTATATATAAAGTCCCTCTTTATGCATATTCCTTGATGGGGTTGATAATATGTGCAATGAAGTTATGATTATTATATATATATATATATATATATATATATGAATTAATGAATGTGCGTCTAAATGTAAGGACCATATTTGAGTTTTCAATTTCAAAATTATCAAGTGATGAGTGTTTGTCTTTATCTCTATCTCGAGGTAGGATACCTTTTTTCCTTTAGTTAAAGAAAACAGGTATTTACTGTATTACACATTGTCCTTGAATTTAATTATTGCATCTCGATCTCCATAATAAATGTTTAAATTATACTAAATGGTTTTTTTGATAAAATATTAAGTATTTAATAATAAAACTCCTCTAACAGAGGTGTTCTATCTTCTAAACCAAAAATTAGTGATAGTAATTTGTATCATTATTAGTTTGGTTTGAGTTTTCCATATGCATCTTGTTGGTTTTTTCTGGGGAATGTCATATCTTGACCCCTGTGAGTAAAATTAATTGAATTTTTATGCCCGATTATTTCAAATTTCGTTGCTAAATATTCGCTTGCCTTGTTACCATGACACTTTCCATTTGAACCCTTTATCTCTTTTAAAAAAATTCAATGTTTACACAAACGGAACTAATTAGTTATGGTAAATAGTATATATATGTTATCTTAATAGAGATAATAGAATCCATATTAAAATGAGTCAAATGGTTTTAAATGAAATCACCCAATTGATGGTAAGATCATTCCCCTTATGTAATGATTTTTATTAAAATTTACCATGTCTATTGACATGCATAATAAGTCCTTTCGTATGAATTATATTATTTAGTTAAATAATTTTTTAAATGGTTACATAAATGTAAGGCAATATATATATTTTCTTAATTAACAGAATGGTAAATGTGACCAAGCATGTGATAATGTTTTAATTCAAATGCTTAACATGTGTTTCCTTAAGTATAATTATGAGAATTCAAGTATGTAAATTAAAAGGGCTAAAGAGATGCATGAGAGGTTAATGACTAATTTATTATATATTATAAATGATTACACCATATAGGTTGTGAAGCTAATAGACCATGAGATCCCTTGGGAGGGAAGACTATGTGTACTTCCTAGCTGGAGCTAGGGGACTATCCATGAGAGCTCCCCTAGTGATGGATGTCTTTGTGTTACATCTTCGTCCTACCAGAACACTGATCCAGGGGACTGTGAGATCCCTAGGGTGGAAAGACTATGTGATCTTCCTAGCTAGAGCCTATGGATTGACCATGAGAGATCCCCTATTGATGGATGACTTTGTGTTATGTCTTGATCTTGCCAATAGCTACAGCCATGGGATAGACTATGAGAGCTCACCTGGTGATGGATGATAGTGGGTTACATACTAGTCCTAAAAGAACATTCATCCCAAGACATCATGAGAGCTCTTAGAGTTGGGCTAGGGGATAGATCGTGAGAGCATCCCACATTATTGGATGTCTAAGAGATACATCCCGATCCATCCCAAAAAATTTAAAATTATATATATATATATCCTATTATATATATATATATATATATAGTGACAGGGTTAGATTCTAATTCTGGCTACAATCCAAAGCAAGTATAACGATTATCTATCTCATAGGAACATGGACGGGTGGTGATTTACTTATTCAGTTTTGTTTTTATTTTTCTATACTTTCACTCTTTAATTTATATTCCACTATTTTGATTCGGATAAATATTGTGGGTGATGGACTACTGAGATTTATATCTCACACCCTGCTCGGTCCACCATTTCTCTAGGTACCCAAGCATCCATTCTTATTTGAAAGACTGTGGGAATTGGTTTATTACTTCTTGATATATTCTTTCACCTGGATATAGGATCACATGACTGAGTTGGATCTCAATATGCTCATGGATATTACCTTTGGGTTTTTTATTTCTTTTCTTTATTTGAGTCCTATATTTGTAAAGTATTGAAAATCATGTTGTGTGTTTACTATTTTAACTTATGTATTACCATGACATGAATTCATCTATTTCATAGACAAGAATTGCACACTTTAATTTAGTTATTATAATATTTTCCTTCCACTTTTTTGTCTTACTATTTTCTGATTTTGTTGTGGACTATAATTTAGCTTATGATATACCATTTTGATACTATAATAATGAGGGTATAGTCACCCTATTATCACATATTAGACAATCACAACTAGTTGGAATCCTCTAGTGTATGGGAATATGTTCTTGAGGCCATGTTCCCCATTATTCTGACAACAAGTTTTGATATTAAGTTGGTTCAAGATGTTACAGTACTAATACAACCCTAAATGAAAGCTGACATCAAAGAAAAATAGGCAACCTGCTTGGATACTAGTTTTCCACAAACCATACCACATACCCAGGTATCATGATACAAGATTTGGCTCTTATATAACTCAAAGGGTGTTTCCAAACCCTTGTAATGCAGCCTTATGGTTCATAGCAGAGTTGGAACTCTCCACACCACACCCCATACACTAAATCATAGATTTTTTTGAAAAATGTATACCTGAACTCCATTAACTCAAAAAAACATACATCCCCAAATGTTATTTTTTTCATCAAAAAAATTTCTCCATCCTTGAAAGGCCCAAACCCCATCTAAAATAAAAAGGGATCCAAAACAAGAGTCAAGATGTACCTAAAATATGGTAATCAGATGTCACAACCTAAGTGTTTCAAATGTAAGGAGTATGGACATTATATTAACTATTAATAAAATCTAATGGTTAATGATGATGGTCAAATTTAATAACCTCTTAATTTTAGAGAAAATAGAAATATCATGCGATAACAATTGATGTTTTTTGGTACAATAATGAAGTTGTGAAAGGTACGCATAACACAAACTAAAGAGATGGTAATATCTTGTTTTATTCTAGATCTACCCACTCTTTTATATCTGAATAATTTTCTCAGTTTATCACAATTCCATCCTAATGATTAGATGCTTAATTATTAGTGAAATCTCTTAATGTTATGACGATGGATCTCAAGATTACGGTTCTTCTATAATTGAAGTTTACAGGAATTATCATCCTATAAACCTATTTATTGTCCCTCTAGTTTAATTCAATACTCTTTTTGGAATGGATTATATTATGTTACATGAATCCTAAATCAATTTCTGAGGAATGGAAGTTGCAGTTGATATTCTAAAACAACAATTGATCTTCTATTAGTGAAATAATACATATGAACTTACCATAGAAATTATATATATTCTGTGTTTCATGATTTGAATTCAAAATGGGTTTTTATCTCATATGGTTGTGGATAAACTATACATTAAATATATTCTTTTTGTGTGAAAATTTGTTAATTTTTTCAAAAATACTTTCCTAGTGTTCCTTTAAATTGTGAAGTTGATTTTTTAATAGAACTCATATCTAGTTCTAAACCTATTTCAAAGACTCTAAATAGAATGGTCCCTATTCATCTATAAAAATTAATGAAGCAACATTAGGAGAATATTGAAAAGGGATTCATTAGACCAAGTGTGTCACCAAGGGGTTCACCTATTATTTCTATTGTGAACAATGATAGATCAATGTGACAATTCATTGATATAAAAATTTTAACAATATTATAATCAAGAATATGTATCTTCTTCCATATATTGATTAATTTTTTATTAAAGTATGAGGATCTCATTATTTTCCATGATTGAACATTGATATGGTTTCTATCAGTTGAGGGTCAAAAGTAAAGATATACCCAAGATAGCATTTTGTATCAGATATTGACGTTATGAATTTATTGTGATGTTATTTGGTCTTACTAATTCCCCTTTTATTTTCTTGTATTTAATGAATATAATCAATATATATTACAATGAATAATTTTTAGTACTCTTTATATATGATATTATTATATATTAAAAGAGTATAGAAGAGCATGAAGATCACTTGATTATTTTACTAAAGACCCTATGGAATGGATGTTTTATGAAAAACTTACCATGTTTAATTTTTAGCTCTAAAAAATTTCGTTATTTGACCATATTTTAATGTTTCATTGCCTCTTAGCCTATTAGATTTCCAAATTTGGAGTTGGAGGTGTTTTAGAGGTGGCATGAGAAGGTTTTATGATGTTTTTTTTGTAGAAGAGCTGCAGTAGGTAATCCACTTTATGAAATAGGGATTCACGACTTGGTTTTGTGATTTTAGAAATTTGAGGGTAGAATATTAACAGATTGTATATAGTAGGAGGGTAATCCATGAACCATATTCACATCATGAAATAGGAATTCATGGTGTGAGTTTAATTCAGGTTGTAGAACTTTTAATTATAGAAAAATGAAGATATAAATAATTCACACCATGAGTTGGATTCAGGGATTATAATATATGGACCCCATGGAATTCATGTGGTGAATATGGAATTAATTCCATAATTAAAGTGACATATATTATGTTTATACGTTTGAAATTAAGTCAAATACCTTTATTATTCTATTGATTCCTCTTGATTTTGGATGAACCCATGTTGGTTTGAAGATCTTCCACCTATATCTACCCACATGGATCTATGGGTTCTGATGGTCAGTTGTTGGTAAACAGTGGTGATTCTTCACACATTTCTCAATTTTCTATAATTATTCTTTTCGTAATTCACTATGGTGTTGTTTCATTGGTTTGGGGTATGATTGGGTTTCATTTTTACTATCCCATCGGGTAGCTCAGGTTAATCATGGAATTCCTTATGTGGTAGTTTTTTTTGGTTTTTTCATCCTTTCCTAGTGGTGTGCAGTAGATCGTAAAATATTTATCAAGGTTGGGAATCCTCATTATCTCACTTATATATCCTATTTGCGTGTAATTCATGATTTTTATATCCATTAGGTGGATATTAATCATTATAATTATAAATAAAATAATTGTATTAACATGTAATTGATGGAGATGGATAAGAATCACATTCTTTTTACTACTTGATGATATTGTTGATGAGGTTATGCAAGATTTTTTACAATATTGAAAATCATGGATATAAGAGGCCCAGTTTGTTTCATAGTTGATATGTCATGATGACCCTTGATGTTTTGTAATTGTATATGGTATTTTTTCCCCATGTCTATTGTGGGGTGTCATGTTGTAATGGGACTGACTGGATGGGATGTTAGTGGGATGAGATGTGGCATGTGGTGGTTGGTTAGTATGGATGTGATTTGTTCCGTTGTGGGGTTGTGGGGTGTGATAGTTTTAGTGTTTGATGGTTGTGTTATGTGATCATTTTGGTTCAAGGTGGTGGTGATGTGAACTTGTTGAGGTATATAGTTTTTGTAGTGGGATGTCATGGTTGACATAGTGTTGTGGAAACAGCTTATGTGAGTTGGGCCAGTTATGGTGTGGCGTAGTTTTTTTCATTACTTGGTGATCAATGGAATAGATTATGATACTGAATGAAATGAAAATATTAAATTTTTGAAAAAATGATTAATAATGGGTTATATAAATGTGAAAGAAATGAATAAACAAATAGGATATTTTAGAAACAAATTAAATATGGTAATTTTCAAAATAGTAGTTCAAAGTCGATCTTTGTGACTTGTGTGGTATATATGTTGATAATAGTGGAGGTAGAAGTTTTGATGGTTGATTTTTTTTCCATTTGTGGTGTGGTGGTGTATGTTGGTTCATTGTTTCTGACCCATAAGTTGGGTTTTGTGTAAAATCTATATATCATGTGTTTTATGTTATTTTTACCAGATCCCAATCTTAGTTGGATAACTACTCCAACAATTAGAGGTTCATTTTTTCATGTATTTTTCTAAACATCTAGGATAGTGAGGATATGGATGGTTGGATACCCCCTCTTCGTTGTTCTTCCTTTAGCAGTAATTATGATACTATTTGGTGTTCGAGATTACCCAAAAAGTTATTTATGTTTTTTTGGGTTATATGTGATGTGATGAGGTATTTATGTGATGTGAGATGTAGTGGGGTCATTTTTGGACAGATTATTTCATGTGTTTAACTTCCTTCACATTCATCACACCCTAATGCTCTAGTTATGTGATGAGTTTTATTGTGATGGCTTAGGTGTTTGCGAGAAAGACCAGATGTGATGTAATGGTTCATGTTTTTATCATGGGATACTATACCATTCAAGGGCGGGGTGGTTTAGGATGTGTCCCAACTCACATCAGATATGTGGTGTGATATGTGATATGTAATGAAGGGATATGAGCATGGGGTGTTTGATGACGGGGTGTGAGAGTAGAAAATTAGTGGGGAAACAATGTAACACCCTGAGATTTTAAAAAGAAGAAAACTATGTTTGAAAGAATATATAACATGAGACACCAATATTATAAGATAATGTGACACCCCAATACTATATGATATATTTATTTTTAAATAAATTTAATATCTTTGATAGCCTTCGATGCATGCAACACCGAGTATAAATAAAATGTGATACTCTATTTAAACATGAGCATTATAAACATAACACTAATTTGGTGGCTATAAATAGGAATAAATAATTTATTAAAATTACATGGTTTAAATATTTAGAAAAGAGATTTAATTTTTTGCTATTTATTATAAATAAATAAGAACCTTTTGAGAGAAAATGAAATGTTTTCTGAAAAATAAAATTTTTCAAAAAGGCTATCATGTTGCGATTTTTACATGAAATTTTAAATTAATTTTTACTAATTTTATAATATTTATTATAAAAAATGATTTTTTTAATAATCATATTAAAATTATCATAGGGTGAATTTTTAGGATTTTTCTAAAAAGATTCATTCTTTGATGAATAAAAAAAATATTGATTTTTTTAAATCGCATTTTTGTTTAAAGAATTTATAAGACCCATTTTATTTTAAAGTTTTTTTAAAAGTAAAATTATTTCAATTTAATATTAATAAATCCCAAATAGTTCATTTTAATCAGTTTCACATGAAATTTTTATAAAAAAATTAAATCTTCTGAATGTTTTTATTTTGGAAAATCATTTTCGTGACAAATATTTTGGTTAAATTTTAAATTAAATTATTCTATTTATATGATTTAAATCTGTAAAAAATAATTACATGATTCTTATCTGATTATTTTATACTAATTAAAAATCACAACTTAATTTTTAACCATAATTAATTGTGAAAACAGTTAAAAAATGTTGTTTTTATAGAAAAAAGGGGTTTACTAGGGGTTAAAATAAAATGATAAGGATTAAAAATGATGCAAAACATGTCCTATTCTTATTAAATGAAAAAATATAAACCTTTTATATTATATTGTTAAAAAATGGTCCATTTTTTATCCATTTGGAATGAGAAAAACATCAGCAAAATTCTTTCTTATCAAAATTTCCAAGTGTGTCCTCTCCCCTGCTTATAAATGGACACCCCTTCTTCTCTCATGTATACACATACAAAACTAATTTTTTTGATATAATATCTTCCCAAATAATTTTAATACTTCTTAACATTCATCTAATTTTCTTTTTTCATCATAAATCCATCCTATAAATTCTTTTTATGTACACTAAAATAAACTGTATGATGAAGAGGTAACATCATTAACCAAGCATTGAATTTTATTTCAAATTAAACCTATTTAAAGTATTATTAAAAAAAATATAATAACCTCTATATCTTTAGTATAAGGATTTTTTTTGTTAATTTTATGACTTAAATCCATCTACTCCTTCCTCCAAAGGGAAAAGAAATTGTTGATCTTGTGTACAGTACCAACCCATGAACTGACATAATTTTTTTTCCGTAACCACTTCTAAAAAATGGATATAATGATTTATATCATATTTATATATGATATTTATGATATAATTATTTTTATTTAATTATAATATCACATAAACCTTCTTATTTTTTGTTCTGTAGAGAATACAAAAATGTCGCTCGTATGTATGACTGATTATAGCCTCACGAAGCGATGGGATTCATTTTTCATTTACACATTTCATGGAAGGTAATAAGGATTAATTTTATGTTTATATATTATAATCATGACATATAAATCATTATATAAATAAAATATATCATTTAATTTCTTAATTTACCATCAACATTTTTGTAAGAGTGAGTAACTCAAGAGAGGGTAAATTGAGTTCCCTATAAAAAATCTATTTAAAATCACATTAAAACATAAATCCCCAAATTTAATAGAAAAACCTAGTTAAAAAAAATATTATAAATATATAATATTAATTTTCATATATTTTCTAAAAGTTGGATTAATTCTGAGTTAAATTAATCATTGAAATCACTTTAACGTTTGAAGCTAAATTACGTGATCAAACACTTTATATAGAAAAAAATTAAGATTAACTATCAGAGTGATATTTTTATAAAACTTTTAATATAGATACAATTTAAAACATTAAAATGTATAGAAAAAATATTCAAAACCTACATTATAAAGAAAAAATGGATTCAGTCTCAAGTCGAGACATAATCGCCTCTTATTGGAAATCACCTACTTCCAAATATATTATTAAATAGTATACTTGATCCACAACATAGATTAGGGTTTGCATACAATAACACACATATATCTTCAGGAGAAAATAATATTCCATAGTTATACATTGTATAAAAAAATTATAGGTCACATTCGACCTCTTTAACAGTTTTCATGGGTATAGAAAAGAAGATATTTGAGAGAGGGTGTCAAGCACTCTCTAGTTAAGTATAGAATATTGTATTTAAAATATAAACAGAGTAAAAAAAAATATAACTCAATTGAAAAGTATAAAAAAAGGTTAAATTTTTTGATATGGTAAAAGGCAATGCTTATTGATCTTAAATAATTTATATTCACATAGATCCTCAAATCTTCCTTTAAAAAGAGCTCGAATAGGTTTCTCAGAATATGCATGAAAAAAAAGTGGCATGAAGTTATAGAAAGTCCTTTTTTGGTCTATATATTTCAATAATAATTACAAAAACAAGTTTATTATACATTATTCTTCATATATGCAAATATCAAAACTTTTATCACTACTATGTGATACAAACATGCATGGGGAAATTCTTATGAATTTATATCACATTGGGTCCAATTATCTATTGGATCCTCAAACTATAAAAAAATCAAGTACTTATAAATTTTTTATTTAATGAATCCATGTATTTTTCTAAGAATAATCATTACTAAATCCACATGTGGATGATTATATTTAATTACATGAACTATATGTTGGAAGAATTAAATACAAATTAGAGTCTAGACATAAATGGTTATATTCATATTGTAAATCTCTACGTGGTAGATCTATTCAAGCTGTGAATGATCACTGGTAGTAGATAACTTCTGGTGGTATCTCATCCTAATAGTATCATCAGGGAATGGTTTTATATACTGGTGGTATACTATATTGGTGGTAAATCAATTTAATAGTGCATCAGTCTAGTGGTAGATCTGACTTGACGGTATTTTTGTCCTGTGATAGATCTAATCACTAGTAGATCTCTTCCGTGGTAGATCAGTCATTGGAAGATATATTAAATGTATATCTATTGGTGGTAAATCAATTCAGAGGTATATAATTTTATGTCAGGTCTATCAATGGTAGATTTAATCCATTAGTAGATCCTGTTTAAATGATGGTAGATTCTCTTAATTAATGATACATCTTCTTAAACTAGTGGTATATTAAAAATTTACCAAGTTTGTTCAAATAGTTTCTTAGAAAATGATTTAATATCACAAAACATTGAACTTTTTATAAAAATAAAAGAAATGATTTCTGATCATTAAAATAAATAGTTGTTACCAATACCCCTTTTTTATTATAAATATCATGAAATTTGTAACCATGTATAAAAATAGAAAAAATAATAAGTATGGATGAAAACAAAGAATATTCTTCTTAACAATTTAAATTATATATGTGATAATTACCATTTTATATTCCATTCAAGTATTCTATCCAATTTACGATTATCAAAAAGAAATAAATTAAAATAAAATACACAAATGTGATAAATAGACAATTTCATTAGATATAATTTTCAAATAGTATATCCAAATATTAAAACAAGGAAAATATATTCCATATCAAAAAAGAATAAAATTAAGAACAAAACTCTACTCAATTAGAAAAAAGGACTACTTGATCCTTTCATTTTACAATGAAATTATATATATAGGTGGAGGTTGAGGGTGTAGGAGTAGTTGGATAAGGTTCCCTAATAATGACAGGAATGATATTTTGAATATTTTTAACTAGATTCATGTTAAACTATTGAAATTCTTGATGTAGGGGTGCTAAAAAAGGTTATAAAGTTGGGGGAAATAAGGTATTGGAAAAAGGTGACATTACTTCAGTTCTAGTGGCATACAAAAATGGTTTCATCAAGGTAACAAATTCTGTCATTATGTTTCCACCATGCTCTATTACATTGAAAATTACTTCTTCTCTTCCATGAATATTTTGAGAAAAGGGGACAAAAACATGATCTAATTACCTTTATCCTTGAATTACCATATTAGATTAGGCAGTCATAGATTCTTAGAAATAAACACAAAGTGATAATTTAGCTTATTATTTGTATAAGTATTATAAAGGTATTACTTAATATGTTTAGTGATACTCTCTCTATTACTTCTAGAAACATTCAATAATTCCCTAACCATTTTAAAAATATTCTCTCCATGAGACAATATCTATCAATGATCCTTTTTGATGATATATAGAAATACTACCCAGGATAGAACCCAGCTTCACTCTAACAATGGATCAAATATCATCTGCATCAACTAAAGGGTCGGGGGGTTGAGCACTAAAATTTGAATAAAAAATTGTAGGCATAGACCCCAATCTCTCTATAAGAGAAAATCAAATATCGGAAAAAATTATTTTCATTTAATCCCTAATATATTTTACATCATCCATCTCATTATCCAACCACTTGTTCCCAATCACCATTTCTTTTATTTTCAAGATTATAACACCACAAGTCTTCATAATATTTTCCATTATAATAAATTTAATTTTTTTCCAAGATTACTTTATATGTAACTCTATGTTAATCTTATATTACACACAATATAACATTGAACTTTATCTATATAAAACACTAAGGTTATCTTGCATTACATGTAAGACATACTTTCCTCAATGGCTTGCATATTATGCTAGACCAAGTTTTACTGATCAATAATATATTAATAAAAATATTAATATTTAATATAATAAGATATAACCTAACCATTATATTTATTATTATAAATAGTATTAAAAACCTAAGAAAATATACAGTTTAATTTGGTTACAAATTAATTATAAATGCATATAAGAACTAATTAAATATAAAGGTAATTTTTTATAAAAAACTATTTTTATGCACACAAAGTCATTTTGTCTTTACAAAATAGATTAATTAAAATTATTTAGTGATATTATTGAAATATTTGTATTTTATATATTCAATCAAATATTATTGATATTCATCAAATAGATTTTATAAGAATAAGATAAGAACAAACAAAATATTACCCAAAAAATCCAATATTTTAATAAAATCAATTTTACCACCTTTTACTGGATCACTTATTTTAAATATGAATTTTTAATTTTTTTTAATATAATATGAAAAAATAAACTTCATATTTTAAATGGGTTAAAAATTTATCTTAGGGTGAATTTCTGGTGTTTTTCTATAAAGGATCATTTTGTGATTAACGGTGAAAAATACTGAAATTAAATTCAAAACTACTTTTTCATCTAATTTATTTATCAGGATAAATTATATTTTAAATTAATTATAATGTTTAATTATATCAATTTTTATTATTGAATTAAATTTATATCATTTAAATCAATTTTACTAGGAAATTGGATATAAAAACTTAGCAATCATTTTAATGTTTTTACTTTAAAAACTCACATTGTCATCACGCCTGATAGATTAAATATAAATTAATTTCTGACTCTTATGCCAATGGAATTTGAAAAAATTAATTCCATATTTGTAATAATAATAATTTCTAATTTCTAATAATCTTAAATTTTTTTGACTAAAAATATTAGTGAAAGTTATTAAAATTAATTAATGCGATTAAGAGAAAAATTAACTTCACAAAGGATAAACATAAATCTTAAAGCCCAAAATGAAATATAAAATTATAAAAACACTATTTTTGGCCATATATGGACCTTATATTACATTTTATTAAATTTTTAAATTTATGGGAGAAACTTTAAATGGGGATAATGTTGGTGGAATTTCTTTTTCAAAAATTTACTAGAATGTCACTCCTCCTCCCCTGTAAAAGGAAATTCATCCCTCCCACTTCCTCACACATCTAAAGTCGTTTTGATTGAAAAATCTCTGATAAAATAATCTCCCAGCATCCCAACCCTAAACTAACAAATCTAAATTTGGGTAGAAATAAATCCAAGGAAGACCATTGGTGCAAACCAAAAGGAGTTACCCAAAGAAGAGGTGACATCCTTTCAAAAACTCTTTTTCTTTATTTTCATTCTCCACTCCCTAATATATTCTCATTACATGATTATATAATAACATAATTAACCTATATATACTGATATTTTTTTATGTTTAGGGTTTTACCTGCACTTACACTCACATCGATCTAATGGGTAACAAAACTACCATTTATTTGTACGGAGAACAACCGCCTCACAAAATGATGATTGCTATTTTTTTCTTTTATCAACTATCATGGAGGGAATTCTAATGAAAAATATATTTATATATGATATATAAGATATTTATATTTTCTTTATTCCTATATAATTTTTATATAACATGTTCTTTTGTGCTTTACATTTTTTTTAAATACGATAACATCGTTTTTTGGTAGTCTGGACTATCGCCTCCTTAAAGTGATTTGATTTGTTCACACTATATGGAAATTATAAATGATGGTATTAATTAAAAATATGTAACAAAAATGAAATATATATGATAAAAATAAGATAATTTCCATTATGGAAACATAATATATCATTTTCTTTATTACCCTTTTCACACAATAAAAAGCGAAAACCTTATTCGTGGACATGTGGACTACCACCTTCCTAACATGATGTGATTCCATTTACATCAAAAGAAATATATATTTATAATTATATATGATTAAATAAAAATTTATTTATTATATAATTATCATTATATAAATATATATTGTTATTACCATATTATCATAATGATCTCGGAAAATGGGAACATTGCTCACACATACATACGACTTACCGTCTCTATGATTCTAACATTGATTCTTTTTTAAAAACCATCATACATGATTGTTTTTAAAATAATAATTAATTTATAAATATGATAACTATTTTAGGATTATTATTCTTTATATGTTTAAATAATAACCCCTTTTACCATAGTCGACCTACTAAATTTTTTTTGACACATGAACTAAATTTGGTAAAAACACTGTCTATAAACATAATTGTTTATATAGTTTTATAAAACATTGTAATAAGTGTAGTAAAATTAATAATAAACTTGAAATGGTCATAATAAATTAAATAATTAACATGATTTTATTATTCAATAATATAAATACACACATGATAGGTCAGACTCAAGGTAAGGGATTTCATCTCAATTAACATTCCATTAGGACATATCTTTTGTTATGCACCAATTCACTTTTATATAGAGTATATAATATGTTTTTACATGTTATATCGTGAATATCCTTATTATCATGATATTATAAGTTTTGTTTAAATTTATTTCTTCATTGTTATTATGATTCAAATGTTTTAAAGTGGTATGCAACAATTTATAGTGATTAAATATTATTTTCCTCAAGAATATTGTAATGGTATTTCAATGTTATTTACATTATTCAACATCAAAATCCCTTATTATTAATTATAATTCAGTAAGAAATTATTTAAAATAGGTATCTTTTATTCAGTGAAAATATTTGATAAGTCATATTGTTCATTAATTAAATAGATTACACAATATGAGTAATGCTCTAGATAGGAAATAATGGATGGGGATCGAACTTTATCTAGTCCCTTGATGCATCAGTAGGTTTTCATTAGACAAATAAGTTGGCTAAATAAATGGGTTTCTATATTATATTTTAAACCATATTTTTAAAGGACTTTATGGTGTATTTTTTCATGTACCTCATACATGATTCCCAATAGTTAAGAATTTCTTTCATAGATATTTCAGTTATCATTGTAATTATCCAAGAGGATTTCATGCGATATAATATACTGATTCTTTTTCAATACAATTTTA
Source organism: Viscum album (assembly GCA_963277665.1). NCBI lineage: Eukaryota > Viridiplantae > Streptophyta > Magnoliopsida > Santalales > Viscaceae > Viscum > Viscum album. The sequence continues at coordinate 472,865,373 of OY728147.1, read as the reverse complement.
TTTATTAAATGGAATGTGTTTTAAGTATTGTACCTTTATATATTTATTTTTCTTAATCTAAATATTTAAATCACATGTGTTCTCATTTATTTACCTTTTTATATTGTGTTAATCATATTCATTAATTATTTCTTCCATTGTACTTACCCTTACTATGAATTTGAGCGCACCCTTATTTTTTTCCTTTCACCATGATATGAAGAAGAAATCATTGAATTGGATTTCATCGATGTTGAGAATTTACTTTTGTTATGTTTTTTTATTTTCCGAATGTATTATGGGTATCATATATGTAATTTGGTTTTCAAAAACTGCAATACTATTCAGTCCCTTGGGATTTGAAGCTTGTATCTATACCAATGTAGTGATTTAATGCACTGTCTCTAGGATAATGCAGTCATGGAGTTACAGTCAGTATTGTAGAATGTTTAGTCACAAATTTTGAAACTAGATTTAGAAAACGAATATTAGCGAACATAATCCTAAGATAGGATTTGAGGATAAGTACAGAAGAACATCCCATAATTTTCATAAAGTAGAGAGTAGGTGAGTATTTCTATAAATACATCCATGTCTGGATACTAGAAGTGGGTGTGGTTGTGGTAGAGATGCACTTAGGGGTAATGACTCCAATAAGGTATATCGGGCCTGAATCAATATAACCTACTACACAATAATGGTCCTTACTGGGCACCTGGTTTGACTCACTTAGGGGATATTCTTAGGATAAATCAGATCATCATTACAAACCATTAAGAAATATTAAAAAGTATAAAGGAAACCAAATAAATTATTTTTATGATAATTAGATTAACAATGAATAAATTTTTCCATTTATGTTAATTATTTTACTAGTTTTAGGATTATACAATATGTTTTATAATAATATGATCTAATTTAGTGTATCTCTTAATTTTAAAATGTCTCCTAGTATAAGAAACATGAACCCCACCAATGTACATAATCCTAAGAGTAATAGGGATCATATACTATACGGACTTAGGCTAGTTGTTTGAATAGAAATAGTCTCTTAAGCATTATCATAATATGAGGACATAGTATCATGTGATAATGACATGGGTAGATAATTATTCAATTCATATGGATTTTAATGACAAAAATAAAAATATTGTAGAAAGTCAAAAAAATGTATGAAGGTAAGAAGGAAATGAAGTATTTTCCCACATGTGATAATTGTGGAAAGAAACAATCTAGTACTTTCTTAAAGGGAATATGAGTCCATTATAAGTGTGGAGAAAAATTCAACTATGTTCGGGATTGTAAGGGAAAGAAATAAAATTACACAATGCACTACTTACATTATATGGAGATGGGACACTATGTAAATCAATTTCTCATGCATTAATGGAATATACCCCAAAATAGGTTAATATATCATATTGATGATTATTTTACTACCATAAATTATGAGGAATTATTAATGATCTTATGTTTGGATTAAATAATTGTTTCATCTGATTATTTTATCAATGATTAACTAGTTACAATAATTATGGAATATATTATAATTTTACTAAAATACTTTTTGTTAAGGATTTGAGATAATATGATGAATGGAACCAAAAAAATATTCATTAGAAAGTATCACTTTTTTTAAAAAATATGGTTGATGAAAATATAACCATTAATTTGTTCCTAAATTAAAGAAAATGATGTTTGGATAAATTAAGGACTAGTTTAGATAATGTAAATTATATAAGTAATTACTACCTGAGAACTAAGTAATGATTTATTTAAAAAAAATTTGTTTCTGTCATTTTTAGAGTTTACATCATTTTTGGATTTAAGTAAAATATCCAATAATCTATGTTTTATTCAACGAATAAGAATCATTCATGTTTTTAAAATCAATTATGGTAATTAAAATTTTTAACATATTCACATGGTTGGTATGTAATGATTAAAATCCACTTCATGTTATTTGATATGTTCATTTTGGAAATTCAATAACCTTTCTTATAAAGTGATGGATTATAATATTTTATAAAAGTTATCTACTTATGAAATAGTTTATTTTTATCATTGGATTATGTTTTATAGGTTAATTCATTACTTCACTATATGATGTATCTTGTGCTAAGAAATGAAATAGAAATAATTCAATTACAAATCGAAGGAAAAATGTTATTTATCAAATTGAATTGTATACTTACTTATATTCTTATAGATTGAAATAATTCTTCAACTTAGGAAAAATGGTCTTGAAACAAAAAATATACAGTATTATCATCATTTTTCATGATATCAATGACCTTTTTCATAATAGTGGTTTATGTTTTTTTCATAAACATTCAACTGAACATGTTCTCTATTACTCACCATCATAACTTGATTGTTAGATTTTTCTTTTGTATCTATGTTTCCATTTCCCACCAATGCTCACAAGCTAGGGAACCTAGTTTCGTAACCATTATACTTTACTTTGTCCCCAATTAAGAAGATGTTTTATTAACCCTATTCATGATTCTGGTTTTTAAATAATAGTTTATTTTCAAATATCAATCCCTTGATTACAGAGATCTATTTTGATTTTCAAGGATTCAATTTATCTAAGGTGGGGAGAATGTAACACCCAAAGGATTTACAATAATTTCCTTTAGAATAAATTTAATTTGTTCCAATAATGGTTTATAAAAAACACCACGTTAATATTATGTTACACACATCATAAAGTTTATCTTTTTAAATATTAACCACTATGTTTATCTTGTGTTACATGCAGCACATAATTTCCTCTATGGCTTGTATAACACGTAAGAATAAGAATTATAGAAAAATAATATATTATTAAAAATAATATTATTCATCATAATAAGATAAAACCTAAAAGTTAAATTATTTTTTAAGAATAGGATTAAAAAACTTATGAAAATATATGGTTAAATTAATTGGATAAAAATTAATTATAAATGAATATAATTACTAATTGAATATCAAGGTAATGTTTTTATAAAAAATAATTTTTATGCTCAGAAAGTAATTTTATCCTAATAAAAAATATTAATTACAATTATTAAGTGATACTAATGTAATTTATATATTATATATTAAATAAAATATTTTTTATATTAATCCAATATTTTTTATAATCATAGGATAAGAACAAACTCAATAGTATACATAAAAACCTATATTTATATAAAGTAAAAGTTACCAACTTTTAATGGAACACACATATTAGATATTAGTTTTGACACCTTTATGAATTTAATATAACAAAATAAACTTCATTCATTAAATTGTAACATAAAAATTATCTTAGGGTGAATTTTTTTATTGCTCTGTAATGATTTATCTTTTGATGAATGGTGAAAATACTGAAATTTAATTCAAAACTGTGATTTCATTAAATTTATTTATAAAGATAAATTATATTTAAAATTGGTTATAATGTTTAATAAGATAAATTTTCTATTATTTAATCCAATATAGTTCATTTTAATTAAATTATCCTTGTAATTGGATATAAAAACTTAGCAAACATTTGAATGTTTTTACTTTAAAACCTCACATTGTCATCTTGTCGGTGGGATTAAATTTAAATTAATTTCATCCAATTATTTGATTTAAATTTTTGTAAATAGGTTAAATAATTAAAATAAGAAAAATTTCTAATTTATAGTCATTTAAATTAGTTTTTTGACCAAAAATATTAGTGAATGTTATTAAAAATAATTATAGTGATTAAGAAAAAAAATAACTTAACAAAGGACTAAACCTTGATCTTAATGCCCAAAATGTCATGTACACTTGTCCAAAACCAATTTAATATCCATATATCAGCCTTATAATACATTTTATCTAATTTTTTCCATGATTACATCCACTTTAACTGGGGAAAACATGGCTGGAATTCACTTTTCAAAAATTTATAGAAATGACACTCCTCTTCCACAATGAAAAGGAACTCAAGCCTCCCACATCCTTACATATATAAATAACTTTTTTTCAACCAAAATCTACTAAAATAAGTTCCAAACATCCCTCCCATTAACCTATAATTCTACCTTTGTGCATAAATCCATCTAAGTAATTCATTTTGTGCAAACCAAAATGAATTACCTAAAGAAGAGGTAACATATTTCCTCTATCCCATTTGGTTTATTTTCATTATCGAGTCCCTAAAATATTATTATTCCATTTTTATATAATTAAGAAAGTATAATTAATATGATGAGATTTTTTAATGTTATTTTTTTGACTTTCACTTCCACACACATCCATCTAATTGGTAACAAACCTGTGGTTTATGTGTACGGCGAACTACAGCCTCGGAAAACAATGATTGTTCATTTTTCATCTACCACCTCTCATGGTGGGAATTATGATGGAAACACTATTTATATATGATATATATGATATTTATAATTTATGTATGATTCTTTAATTTTTTTTATATCGCATAAAATTTTTCTTTCCATTTTTTGTAGATACGATAACATTGTTTGTGGAAGTGTTGACTACACCCTCCTCAAAGTGATGTGATTCATTCACATTATACATGGAATGTATAAATGATGTTATTATTTAAGAATATGTAATAGAAATGGAATATATCTGATATTAATAATTTAAATACCTTTTTTAAACATAATATATCATTTTAATTATTACCCTTTTCACGCACTAAAAAGTGATAATGTCGGTCATGGACATGTGCACACCACCTCCCTAACATGATTTAATCATTTTTGAGTCACCATAATTCTATATATAAGTATATATGATAAAATGACATGTTTATTGTGATATATATAACATTCTAGAATGATATAGTTTTACATTCCTTCTTTCCATAACGATCAATGAATAATTTTATTGTTATTCATGTGGACGTACAACATACTGTCTCCATGATTGTAATGTTGGTTCATCTTTCATAACCATATTTATTGATTAATTTTAAAATAATAATTGATGTATAAATATGATAATTATTTATTTATAATTATTCTGAATAAGTTCATGTATTAACCCTTCGACCATAGTTGACCTACCAAAGTCATTTTTGACACATAAATGAATTTAGTCAAAACACTGAATGTAAACTTAATTATTGAAGTAGTTCTATACAAAATTGTAAAAATTGAAGTAAATGTAATAATAAACATGAAAATATTTTTTATGAAATTAATTAATTAACAAAAATTTATTATTTTGGAACCTAAAGACACATGTGACATGTCCGAATCAATATAATAGATTTCATCCCAATTTATACTCCATTGAGACTTACTTGTTGTTATACACCAATTAAATTTTATATGGTCTATATACTAGATTTTTACATGCTACATAATGAATATAATTATTATCATGATATTATAAGTTTCATTTAATTTTATTGCTTCATGGGGATTATGATTCAAATGTTTTAAAGTGGTGACGGACAATTTGGATTGTTTAAAGATTATTTTCATCAAGAATGTTTTATTATATTTCAAAATATTTTTTATTATTCAACATCAATAGGAATTGTTTTTACTAATCCACCACTGAGGAATTATTGATAAATATATATATTTTATTTAATACATATATTTGATAAGTCATATTGTTTATTAATTAAATTGACTATTTGATATGAGGAATGTTTTGGATAGAAAATGACAGGTGGGTCTTGGACTTTATATAACCCCTCAATTCATCAATAGGTTCTCATGAGACAAATATGTTGGAAATTTTAAATAGGTTTTTACCTATAGTTTTAAACCATCTTTTGAAAGGTCTCTATGGTATAGGTTTTCATGTTCCTTAGACATGACGTCCAATAATTAAGCATTTCTTTCATAGATATTTCAGTTATCATTGTTATTATCCAGGATATTTTCATATGATACAATCTATGGATATATTTTTATTCTCATTTTATTGGTTAAATGGAATGTTTTTTCAGTTTATTATCTTTCCATATTCAATAACCCTTATACAATTATTTAAATGATATTTTTTCTTGGTTATTTACCTTACCATGTTGAGTTATTCTTATTGATTCATTATTTATTCGATTGTACTTACCCTTACTAATAATTTGATCTCACCCTTATTTTGTTTCCTTTCCCCAGGATTTGAATAAAAAAATTGTGTGAGCTTTCCAGGATGATGAGCTTTTACATATGTTATGATTTATTTTCTTTTAACAATGTATTATGGGTATCATATATGTAATATGGTTTTCCAAAACTACTAAATATTCATTCCTTTGGGACTTGAAGCTTGTATTTATGCCAATGTAATAATGTAATTCACTAGATCAAGGCTACTAGGGTTGGGAAATTACAAAGATCATCTTAATTTTGATATGAGAGATCACTAATCCAAAAATCCATCAGGTATCAACTTTATTGAGGTAGGATTGTTTAGGAGGTGTGGATCTAATATTACCAATTATATCTAATATAATAATCATACTAAAATAATCCAAATCATCTAATTTTAAATAAATCTATGGTAGAGGATTATAAGGTAGGTGAGTTGGAATCCTCTCTTGGCTTAGTAGATCAGCCTCCATATGTTTATATTCAACTGCATGATCAATATATGGAAAATATTCTAAGTAACCTAATTCATCAATTGATTTAACCATATATCCCTTGGGATTTTTTCGATCAATAGGGATAACATCTCCACCATGCTTAGGTGGAAATCCATGATCATTATTATCATCACCAATATCTAACTCTGAAAATGAATAGCCAATATCAACCTTAGAATATCCTAGTAATTTCACCCCCTTAGTAGGGGATTTATCCACAACTCTATCAGAAACAGTGGGCTAATTTATCTGACTTCCTAAAGCTTAACCTTGTTCACTAGACTTACATAAAGTATAAGAACTGAGAGAGGGATGTGACTTATCTTCCATATGAGTAACACCAACACTATTCTTAGACCCGTCTTATCAATAAGATACTTCAGCAACTTAGCTTGAGATCTTAGAAGAACTCTCATAATATTCTTTACTTTAGACTTTAGTCTCTTCATATTCTTCACCTACACTTAGGGAGATTTATTTAGAAGAAAGAAGGATATATGTACTTGAATGTCTATAGGAAACATTTTTCATTTTTACAACATCAGGATAACTTCCTTCATCTATTAAAATAGGGATATATTATTCTTTTTAAACATCATCCTATTCTTCCTCAACTTCTTTGTTATAGAAATAAACTAAAACTTCAAATGACTCGAGGGCAGGATCAACCATATCTTTAGGTCTGGAAGGTTGATTTACATGGTTTTGATTCTCATAGTGATTATTATTTTTAGCCACACAATTCTCTAACCAATGGTTCATATTTACTTTCATTCTTTTAAAAGTAAAATAACATAAACAAAAAACCACTAAAATTGATTATGGCTTCTTTATATTCAGGATCTAGATTTTTGGGTTCCAACATAGCTGAAATAAACATCAGTTAGATCAAATAATTTGATCTAGATGAGGTCTTTCTCATCCCCATGTTCTGAATCATTAAGTGTCTAAAAAACTTTGTATTATCTCATATTTTCATAAAAAATAATAAAAAACCATATTGATACCACATGGTATCAAATTACCCCATCTTATAACAAACCATGTGTTGGATAAATTTAAAAAAATGTCTACACTCTCCATAAATTTCTATAGTAGTAGGCTTTATCACAAAAACATTTCTAATAAACTATATTAGGGAATATTCATACATGTAAAACTCAATATTACTTTGAATGGATCCCAAAAAATCATCAAATATTTATTTATTAGGTACAATAAGGAATCTAGACAATTCTTTCGTTGAAAATTCCATATTTCTTCCATCAATCACTATTTAAATATCATCTTCCTCTCCACCGAAACTATACTTTACAAACTGATAAAACTAGTGAATAATCCTAGGATAAAAGTTTTGATAATTCATCTAAAACCATTTAATCCATCATTATTTCTTGATCATATTTATCACTAGCGAATTTATCAAAATAAAACATTCAATAACTATTTCCCTTTTAGAAGCAGCAACTCAGGATAAGAGTCGAGGGTTTATTGGTTCTAAAAAAGTGGATTGACTAGATTCACTATAAACTTTCATTGAAAGAAGTTATCATTTATTAGAAAAAATAATATCATTCCTGACTCTCACCATCTCCACCCTGCTATGAATAAATATGGGAAGAAGTAAGGAGGTTTTTTGGTCAAGGGATAAAACAAAAGGAAAGAATCAGAAGAGGCATGGGAGATAGGGTTAGAAAATTTTAATTTTAAGTTGATTTCATCATTTAGGAATTTATATTTCAAAAATATAATAATTTATTAAAAAATAAACTCTATAAAAATTAATCATGGAAAACAAGATTGATAGCATATAGTCATAAACCCTGGAACAGAAGATATCCAATGGTGGATTATCAGTAGTAGATTCCCAATGGTAGATTACCAATGGTTGATCACTAACAATAAATAACCAATAATATATCACTAATGGTATATCACCAATGGTATATCACCAATTTTAGATTACCAACATTGAAATTTTTCAAAAAGTTATATCTGATAAAAAGTAAATGATCAATGTTTATTATTCCTTGTTCATTTGTGATATAGATTAATATATTAAAATTAAAAATATTTGTAAACATGTCAGCAAGTTAATGTTCAATTATAATGAATTCAAAACATATATCACTTTTTTTAAATGATCTCTCAAAAATTTATGTTATATAACAATATGTTTTTCCAAGAATGATATACAGGATTCTTATATATATTTATCATAATTTTATTATCATAATTTAGAGGGGAATGTATAAATTACTATATATAGTCTTGTAAAGTTATTTACATCAATAGAATATATGTATTTAAATATCCTATATAAATTTACTCATCCTTATTTTTAGGTAGTATAATAATATTTTTCTCAGCTTAAGATGTGAGTTAGAATTTTATTGATAAATATTTTGAAGGGGGAGAATAAAACAACCTAGAATTTTATAAATGGAATTTTTTTTCTAAACATACATGTGTTAATAATATTTAGGAATATTTATTAGTATATACAAATGAAACTAATAAGAAAAAACAATAATTATTTATTTCATTAATTGAGAAAATTATAATAATAGAAAAAATATAGCCATGAATATTGAAAATATTACAATGGGAAAATAAAAAAAATCTCATGAATAGGAAAATATGGATCATTTTGATCCCCTAGAATTATAACACCCGTGAATAAAATATATAAAAATGAAATAGAACATTATTAAGTTGATCAACATTTTAGAAATGAATAATACATATCTTTGATAGGAATTGTGACAGCCCAAAATTCTAAAAGAATAGCTTTTTATTCAACATCGTTTATGAAATGCAACAAGTATAGAAGGGAATATAAAATCTCAATAATTTATTATATATTTAATATTTTTAATGAATTCAATAAATTATATATTTTTCTATGAATTTATTGCTAATTTATTTTGTATTGAATACAACAACATGTTTCTTCAACAGTTTGTGTTACACGCAAGGCCATGTTTTAATGAATACTATTAATATAATTATATAAAATGAAACTTTTCACTGAGACATTAAATTGGAGTTTATGAATAGGATTAAATAACTTATGGAAATAAAACGTTGAATTTATTGGTTACCAATTGATTAGAAATGAATATCAAAACAAATTGAATATAAAGGAATAAAAAACTATTTTTATACACTAAATGTGTTTTATCATAATAAATTAAATTATTTACTATTTTAATATGATCATAATGAAATTTAAAAATATATTCACAAAATATATTTTATAGGCATAACACAAGAACAAATCAAATTCTATATATAAAAAGCTGTATTTTTCTAAAGATAGTTTTGCCGTATTTTAGTGGAGCATTTTTTTTAAATAAAATTCTGAAACTTTTAAAAATAGTATTTGGGAAAATAAAAATTATTTTAGAAATAATAATTTCCAAATTATCTTATGGTGAAAGTTTCATATTTTTGTGAGAAGTTTTATTTTTTAATGAATAGTGAAAATAATGAATTTTATATGACAACTAACTTTTCGTCTAAACAATTTATAATGTAAAATTATTTTTTGAATTGGTTATAAATATTAATTTGTTAAATAATAAATCTATTATTCCATTTTATTTTATTGTAATAATTTTTATATTATCTTTAGATATAAAAACATAGTAAATTATCGAACATTTTCACTTTTGAAACCCGCTTTCTACTAAGTCTATGGGATTAATTTTAAATTATTTTTCTAAATTTATGAGGATTAAATTTGGAAAAATGGATTCAAAATTCTTTATCATAATAATTTATTATTTAGAATATGGAAAAATTATTTCTTGACAAAAATTATTTGTTAAAATAGTTAAAATGTTTACAGTGGTAAAGGTAAAAAAAGATTACATACTGGATAATCATAGAATATAAGGTGTATGAAAGATCCAAAAGTTGTGAAAATAACCTTTTAGGAAAATATATAGACCTTAAAACTTCATTTATTAAATATGGTGTATTGTGGAAGCCTTTATTTAGGTACAAATGTGGGTACTCCTAAATTGTTTTCAAAAATTCCAAGTGGTTCTCTCCCTCTCTTATAAAAGAACTCCACCTCTCCTTCCCACTTCAAAACATAAAACCATTTATTATAATAAAAGACCTGAAAATAATCAATTATAAACATCCCTAAACTCATCCTATAATCCTTATCTTGGGAAAAAATCTATCTTAGTAAGGAATTAGTGAAAACCTAATGAGGATACCCAAAAAGAGGTAATGTGTCTCTAAAAGCTTTGTATTTTATCTCCTTATCCACCTAAATAAATTATTTATGTGCCATTATTATATAATAACTTTAGTATATTAAATATACTAAGATTTTCTAAGTTAACTTTATGACCTATAACATCACACACATCCCTCAAATAGGTTATGAAGTCAATGTTTGTGTATATGGCGGACTGCCACCTCGCGAACTGATGTCATTCATTTTTTCATTACCAATATCAAGGTTGGTAATATTGATGGAAATACTCTATATAAATGATATTTATTTTATTTATCATTTATTTATACTTTTATAATTATTATATTACACATACCCTCATTCCTTTCCATTTTTCAGGAATACAACAACATCGTTCGTGTGTATAGTGGACTACCGCCTCGCAAAGCTATGTGATTCATTCACACTTTACATGGAATATATTAAGGATGGTAATTACAAAAATATGTGTGATATATGATATAAAAAATATAAATATATGATAATAAATATATATATATATATATATATTACTTTTCATTCTTTCAATACGATAATAAAATAGAAACAATGTTCATGCGTACGTATGGCCTCTAGTCTCCAGGAATGGTGTATTTTATCTCCTATCACCAAATTTTATATATTAATATAAATATATATGTAATGAATAAAATTTATATGTAAATTTTGCTTTAAATTTTAAAATGATTAATTCATGATCAAATTAAGAGGAACTAAAAAATAACAAGTCAAAACATACTCGAAAAACAAAGTTATTAACACAGAAAACAATGAAAATAATGAAAGAATATTAAAAAATAGTGAGAAGAAGTTATAAAAGGATCATATATTGTAACATCCCATGTAAATAAAGAATAATAAATTTTCATATTTATTAATATTTGTGAATTAAATATTAATTTTACTTTAAATGGGTTTCTATGTTCGATAGAGTACCTGATACGTAACAAAGAGTTTATTTGAAATCTTACGCTGCACACTAGTAATAAAATAATATTATTTTAAATGTTAGTTAACACGTAGACATTGTATTGGTGGGAATGAATAGAAATAACTAAAATATTATTATATATGTTTGTTAAATGTTTTTACATTTATCTAATAAAGGATAAAGGCTTAAAATATGAAAAGAATTCAATTTTAGGCATATATACTCTAATTTTCACTAAAGGTCCACTTATCAAATTTTGATGGAGAACTGTCATTAAATATAGTTTTGGTCACTCTTATATATTCTATTGGACCAAATAAAATTCTTATTTATAATCGGGACATCAAAATTTACTTGGTGTAAATTTTTGGTATTTTTCCGATAAAGATCATTTTTTAATGAATAGTGAAAAATGTTGTATTTTAATTCAAAACCTATTTTTAATATAATTTTTTAATATGATTAGATTATATTTTGAAGTGGTTTTAAAGTGAAATTATAATATATTTTTATCATTTAATCTAATAGTGGTCGTTGGAATTAATTTCACTTTGAAATTGAACTTGAGCTAGTGTCAATCTTTTGATAATTTTTGTTTCATAAAAACAAGCTATTTGTTTTGACAGCGGGAATTAATTATTAATTTAATTAATGCAACTTATATGTTTTTAATTTTGTAAAATAGACATCATTTTTGAATTCGGAATATCAAATATAGCTTAGGGTGAAGTTTTGGTATTTTTCTGAAAAACATCAATTTTTGATGAATAGTGAAACTACTAAGTGGTACTTAAAAACTGATTTTTTTCGTTTGAATGAAATTTTACCACCTTTGTGTATTGAATTTCAAAAATCTTACATAAATGGTTGTCATTAATAAGTAAAATGTGGTTCAATGGGATTAAAATAATTTTTTGGTGAATAGTAACTTTAAGTTTTTAATCGCGATTAGAGGTAATTAGTGTAATTTAAGATAAAAATAATGTTTTAATAATATGAAATGAACTTGACACATGTCATACCCTTATTGGATGTGTCATGGACGAAACAGAAAATCCATGGGTCAACTTGGGGACCCCATGGAGCCACTTTTGTAGGAAAATGACATTAATATCTTTTTATTTAATGTTAAAATAAAAATGTCACAAATATGTGTTGTTTTACTAAAACACTTTTTACATGGGGTTATACAAGTCAGATTTTTGACTATAAATATTCATTGGAAAGCTAAAAATATTTCCTACATCATAGTATTTTTTTATAATTTTTAGACATTAAATAAATTAAATTATTTATGACACCATGATGATGCAGCGATTACCTCATTATTTAACGATTTAAATAAAATGGAAAGATAATATAAAATCTAAGACCTACACATGTCCAAAACCTATTTTATGGGTGTATTTAGAACCCTTATTACCTTATCCTCAAAACACATCAATTTGGGACCATTACAATCCAAAACACATTCTAAAATAAAGTAACATTTCCTTACTTTCCAAGAGTGCCCCTCCTCTCCTCTTATAAAAGGCCCCCACCTCTACCTCATTACCCACACCTCTCAAGACTTTGTATAATGACCCATACTTTACATAAATTGTTGTTACTTTATAATTGAAGCATACTTATTACAACATATAACAAAACCAGGAAAAGACCGTATAGGTATAGTGTCTTTAGAAACTGGGAAACATAAACAACGGGTTCATAAAGCGTCTACACTGTCTCCCATTTATTTCATCATATCTATAGTACCTTTTGACATATCTTACTTAATGACCTTCTTCCTGACCTGGGGAAAGAAAACATACAAAAGGGTGAGCTCAAATGATCAGTAAGGGTAAACAAAAGAAATATCAATCACATCATATACATAAGAACATAACTTTTAGAAATCTTAACCTGCAAAAGAAATCATAATTTCATAACATGGGATAAATCATAGTAGTGAAATGTAATCCCAATAATCAACATGAAACTTTGTGGAATTCACACATAATCATAGATAATCATTTCTTGTTAGTCAAGACTCATTTCCAAGACTATCTTAGTGGACAAAGTCTATTTTTGAACCGAGTTCACTCCTCGTTTCAGTCCGGTTTCACTAAACCGGTTTAACCAGTCGTTCCAGCCATGTCTATCTCATTAGATATAAAATATTTACCCAATGAATTGGAGGGATATATTGTTCCCACCCATCTCATAATTATACCATTCTTATGTATGCCACAAAATCAGAAACCATACATCATAGCATAACCCATGTAATAAAAATGGGAATCTTAATCATCGTGACATCATAAAAAAATTCATATAAGATAAAGGAATTCATAAAAATATAATTCCATCACAACATAATCAAATCAATGTAATAATAGGGATAGAAACAGAACCCTTTATTATATTAGATGGAAAATAATTTTGATAAAACACTTGAACTCCATTCTTGAGGAAAATATCCTTTCCGCTTCAAAAACACTTTTCTTTTCTTAAAATGTCGTAAAATTATAAACTAAAAGAAGTTGATTAAAAATAAACTTGAAAACTTTTAAATCAAGCTTCATGGAATTAATGTTTTAAAAATCCATTCATGCTGTATAAGTTAAAAAAATATTCTTCGTACTTTTGTCGGAAAAGTCAAAAAGTACCTCGTACGAAAAATGACAAAAGATTCCTTTCATATCCTTTACTAAAAACTCACCAAAGGGTAAATTTGGATTTAAAAAATTTTAGGTGGATGGAAATAATATTACATATTGAGGAAACATGGATGTAGATGATAAAATACACCCCAGTAAATACTAAAGTATAAACAATCTCGGATAAAAATGAGATTGTGATATTTCCCTTACCTTAGGTCTGATTTGCTTCGTAAGTGTCCAAACCTCCTGTATAATGATTTAAATAATGTTATTGACTTATTACGGAATCATATTTATTTTTATGATATCATATATGGTCATATTCTTAGCTTCTTATTAGTAATATTTCATTACTACTTGTTATTTGGGTGTTTATTACTTTTTGTTCTTATGCGTGTTTTGTCGAATAAATTCTTATTTTTATTTTTAGGTTATAGATACCTCATTTACAGAATGTTATTAGTGTAATATATATCATATTCATTCATTCAATTCATTTATATAATCATTATGCAATTAAGATCATGTAGAATGAGTCGCATCACATCGTGGAGACGCTATTCCTTACGTACGCACGAGCGATGATATAGTTCCCATGATCATGGAATTGTATTGGAGTGTATGTATACTATTTCAGAATCAATATCACTTTAAAATAATCATATATAGTCATTATTTACACCCTTATTCTCATCTAAGAAAGGTGGTGGTGGAAAATAGATTACACCACGGCGTGGAGACGGTATTCCGTACGTACAAACGCGCGGTGATTTCATTTTCCGTAGGATGGATAGATGGTGAAATAGGGTTGTTTCATAATTATAATAACATATCATTATATGAGTGATATTGATGTTATTACTTCATAATGAAACAACTAAAGAAGAAGAAGTGGAAGAAGAAATAAAGATGAAAGAATCGGTAACGGACATTACCTCTTCTTTGAAGTGCTTCTTTGAGACCTCCTTTTAGGGCACTAAAATTGATCTTTGAAGAAGACTAAGACCTCTAGGATGTCTCTAGGGAAGTGGAGAGGAAAAAGTGTCAGGGTTTGGCCGAGCTTGAAGGCTCAAAGTGGTGTGAGGAAGAGGGGGAGGAGGTGCCATTTTTTAAGGGAGGAGAGGGGCTCCTTTAGAAAAACTAAAAATATTATTTTATTATAAAGTCAATTTCGGTTTTAAATAGCTCCAAATTGATTTATTTCGAGGATAAGGTGGGGATGGGTCGAAATCCTCTCATCCAATATAATTTAGACAAGTTTAGGTTCCTATTTTAACCTTATCATTAAGATTTAACATTAAGTTAAATAATTTTACTTTTACCGTGTCTTCTTTTGTTCTTATACTATAAGGTTAATAAACTTAATATAAGCAGCCAAACGAACCCCAAGTTATTTATTATTAATATATATAACCTTATCTAAGTCATTTGTACAAACCTTAGATTTTTATAAATAAAATAACAATTAATAATATAATATTTGTTTTAAAAACTATTTTATGTCAATTTTGACACTATTTAGTAATTGATTTCTGTGAAAATTATAACAGAATGATTAGTTCGAATAAAGTTAATTAAATCAGTACTAACATGTCACATTAACCTAGAAAATTATTTTAATTCATAAAAAGTCTCAACTTATATTTATTTGGGTATTTATAACATCAATTATGTCAATATTTCATTAATAAGATAATTACTGCATCATCATTGTGTCATAAATAAATTAAATTATTTAAAGTCTAAAAATTAAAAATAAAATATCATTATGTAGGAAAGCTTTTTAGATTTCTAATGAATATTTATAGTCTAATTGATCTTATGTATCACCCTATATTAAAAATTATTTAGTTATTAAACTTTGATTTTAACTACTTTAACCCTTCTTTTAATAAATTAATAATAAATGTCCTAATCTAATCCAAGTGGGCGTAAATGGTCATATTTTATTCCTAAGTTTTTTTTGGTCAAATTACACTTATCCAATAGAATTAGGACATGTGTTAGGGTAATAATAATATCATTTTTACCCTTAATTACCCTATTTACTTTTTACCGTGGTAAATAAAAGTAAAAAGTTACTATTCACCAAAAATTATTTTCCTCTCATTGAACTACATTTTACTTACTGACATCAACCGTGTCTCTCGGATTTTTTAAATTCCACTCACAGAAGCGGTAAAATTATGTTTTATGAAAAATTCTGTTTTTTTAACTACCACTTAGTGGTTTCACTATTCATCAAAAATTGAAAGTTTTCAGAAAAATACCAAAATTTCACCCTAGGCTAATTTCGATATTCCGAATCCAAAAATGAAGTCCATTTTGAAAAATAAAATTTATAAAATTTCAAAAAGTGGTTATTACTATTCATAACGGCTAGTTTTAATAATATTTTAATAGTATATTGTTGTTTAGTGAAACTCGGTATTGCATACGACACAAGCTATTGAGGAAGGTCACGATTTCGTGTAAAGAAAGTCAAGAAAGTGTTGTGTAAAAAAAGATTCCTTTGATGATTTATATAACATAAAAGTCTCGGGTGTTACATTTTACCCCCCTTAAAATGAATTTTGCCCTCGAAATTCGTCACTTTCTAACAAACAGATGAGGATACCACTCCCTCATCATATCCTCAAGCTCCCATGTAGCTTCTTCTAATTGGTGGTTCCTCCATAAAACTTTCACCAATCAAGTGGTCTTGTTTCGTAGGAATTTTTTGCTACGATCCAGAATCTCTATTGGCTGTTCTTCATAAGAAAAGTCTTGCTCCTGCGGTACAACTTCTGAGCAGAGTACATGTGAAGGATCAGGTGTGTACTTTCCTAGGAGAGATACATGGAACACATCGTGAAATTGAGAGAGATTCGGTGGAAGCGCCAATCGGTAAGCTACCTTCCCAACACGATCCAGTATTTCGAAAGGACCGATATATCTAGGGCTCAACTTCCCCTTCTTTCTAAATCTCATGACCCTCTTCGAGGGAGATATTCGTAAGAACACTTTATCACCCACTTCAAACTCTAGGTCTTTTATTCGGTTGTCAGCATAACATTTCTATCGACTCTGAGCTGCTCTTATGTGTTGTTGCATAGATCTGACCTTTTCTGCCATTTCATCAACGAGATCAGGTCCTAATAGCTTTCTTTCCCCAACTTCATCCCAGCAAGTTGGAGTCCTCCGTTTATTTCCATAGAGAGCTCCATAAGGAGCCATCTGAATACTGGAGTGAAAGCTATTATTTTAAGAAAATTCCACCAAAGGAAGGTGTTGATCCCAACCACCTTTGAAATCCATAGAGAAAGATCTCAACATATCTTCTAGAGTTTGAATTGTTCTCTCAGACTGACCATCTGTCTGAGGATGATAAGCAGTGCTGAAACTCAACTCTGTATCCAGAGTATGCTGAAGACTTCACCAGAACTTTGAGGTAAATCTCGTATCCCGATCAGATATAATAGAAAGTGGTACTCTATGCAATCTTACCACTTCCTTTACATATATCTTGGCAAGCTGATGCAGAGAGAAATCCTCTATAATAGCAATGAAGTGTGCAGACTTTGTAAGACGATCAACTATGACCCAGATAGCATTATTGCCTTTGGATGTTTTAGGAAGTCCTGTGACTAAGTCCATAGTGATGTTTTCCCATTTCCATTCAGGTTTGGGTAATGGTTGTAACATCCCCTTAGACTTCTGTCTCTCAGCTTTAACTTGATGACAAACCAAGAATCGAGAGACATATTCAGCAACATATCTTTTCATGTCATCCCACCAAGAGTACTCTTTCAGGTCCCTATACATCTTTGTGCTTCCAGGATGAATAGGGAATGAAGAACTATGAGCCTCATCCAGCAGATCCTTCTTTAATTCGGGGATGGGAGGAACCCAAACCCGATTCCTGAACTTTATTATCCCATCACAATCAAGGTTGAATTCAGGAACATTTCTCACCTTCTTTTGTAACTCTACATCCTCTTTCTGTGCCTGTTTAATCTTCACATGTATAGATGGTTGAACATTCATTTGAGAAAGATACGATTCCCCCCCTTCCATTATAATTCCAAGATCCATCCTTTCTAAATCCATAAATATTGGATCTTTTGGGATCCTCATCATGGATAAACTGTCATGGTCTTGTCGACTTAGTGCATCTGCCACCTTGTTTGCTTTCCCAGGGTGGTAATGGATTGAGCAGTCGTAATCCTTAATCAGCTCCAACCATCTTCTTTGGCGCATATTCATCTCCTTTTGTGTGAAAATATACTTTAAACTTTTATGATCAGTATAAATATCACACCTTTCACCATAAAGATAATTCCTCCAAATCTTTAATGCAAAGATTACCGCATCTAACTCCAAATCATGAGTTGAGTAATTTTTCTCATGTATTTTCAACTGTCGTGAGGCATAAGCTAACACCATATCATTTTTCATGAGAACACATTTCAGAACCTTCTTGGATGCATCACTGTAGATCACAAACCTTTCTCCACTACAAGGAAGTGTGAGTACAGGTGCACTGGATAACCTTCTTTTCAACTCTTTGAAATTCTCTTCACATTCTTCTGTCTAAACAAACTTAACTCCTTTCCGAGTCAACTTGGTGAGTGGATTAGATAATCGTGAAAAATCTTTCACAAAAAATCGATAATATCCAGCCAAACCAAGAAAACTTCAGATCTCAGTTACTGTTGTTGGTCTCGACCATCTTTCGATAACCTCTGTTTTTTCTAGATCCACAGATATCCCCTCTTTTGAGATTATGTGACCCAAAAATGAAACTTTTTGAAGCAAAAAATCACATTTGGTAAATTTGGAATAAAGTTTCTCCTTTCTCAGGGTCTTCAATATAATTTTCAAGTGATCATCATGTTCTTCCTTTCTCTTTGAATAGACAAGAATATCGTCTATAAAGACAACCACAAACTAATCAAGATAGTCTCAAAAGACACTACTCATCAGATGCACGAAGATAGCAGGGGCATTAGTAAGACCAAATAGCATCACTATAAATTCATAGTGTCCATACCTTGTACGGAAAGCCGTCTTTGGTATATCCTCCCTTTTGACCCTTAATTGATGATACCCTGAACGAAGATCAATCTTGGAAAATTAGTGAGCTCCGCATAGTTGGTCAAATAGGTCATTAATGCACGGGAGAAGATATTTGTTCTTGATAGTGATCTTGTTAAGTTCTCGATAATCAATGCAGAGTCTCATTGATCCATCTTTCTTCTTAACAAACAGAACAGTTGCTCCCCAAGGTGACGCACTAGGGCGTATGAACCCCTTATCAAGATTCTCTTGGAGTTGCTTCTTCAATTCCTGCAACTCAATTGGGGCCATTCTATAAGGTGTCTTTGAAATAGGCAAATCATCCGGTACGAGTTCTATTGAAAACTCAACTTCACGATTCGGTGGAAGACTCAGTAATTCCTCCGGAAAGACATCATCAAACTCCCGCACAATGGGCATATTCTTAATCGTGAGTTTCTCACCAACCATTTGAGATAAATAACCTTCATTTAGTGGAATCAAGACCCATAATATGGAAGAAATTTCCACCGGAAGTTTATGTTCATCCTTGCATCGATAGACGATCATAGATTGATCTAGAATATGAAATGTGACTTCCCTTATTGGGCAATTGATATGATCTCCATATAAAGAAAGCCAATCCATGCCAAGAATCACATCAAATTCTACTATAAGAAGGATCACAAGATTTGCAGGAATCACTTTCCCATAAACTTCGATCGGAGAAGAATTTAAACTTTTGATGTGACTGTTGTGCCATTAGGGGTTGTCAC
The DNA here is from genome assembly GCA_963277665.1 of Viscum album. NCBI lineage: Eukaryota > Viridiplantae > Streptophyta > Magnoliopsida > Santalales > Viscaceae > Viscum > Viscum album. Next base: position 472,845,173 of record OY728147.1, on the reverse strand, counting down.
AGCTAAATCAACATCTAACTGTTGAGGTAATATGGTGATATCCTTAGAAAATTCTTCAGAAATAAAGGAGTGGGTGGATCCAAAATCAAATAAAACATTTTCTACTTTAGAGTGGATAGTAAGTGTACCTTTCACCACATCGTTATCGTACTCCACATCGCTGATAGAAATTCCATGTGACTTTCTTTTGTCTTTAGGCTTAAGAGTTTGTTGATGTCAACCATCATCATCAACCCTTGGATTTGGGCATTGATTTTCATAATGCCCCATCTCCTTGCACTTGAAACATTGAAGTATAGTAGGTTCATTCTGTGTATCCATTCCTTTGTTTTCATCATTAGACATCTTCTTCCCATCATTGCGGCATTCAACTTCCCGATGACCTTCCTTTCCACATTTGAAATATTTACTTGTCCCTTTAAGACAACTCCCTCCATGTTTCTTTCCACACTTTGATCATAAGGTAAAACTCATCTTCTATTCAGTGTGCTCTTTTGATTTTCCTTTGAATTCCATTTTCCTCTTCTTATCAAACCCATATGACTGATGGGTTACTTCAATCTCCATCTCGACTTTGAGAGCACATCAAACGATTTCCTCATAGCTATTGAAGTCCCTTATGGCTAACGCCCTTCGAAGACTTGGTTTTAAGCAACTAAAGAATTGATCGATCTTACTCTTAGGTTGGATAATAATACCAGAAGCGTACCTTGCAAGTCTTGTAAAATTTGCTTCATAGGTACCAACAGATTCATCATCCTTTTGCTTCAGTTCAAGAAACTCTTTCTCCATCTTTGTTCGGAGAATACGAGGGAAGTACTTATTGAAAAATAAGTTCTTGAACTCGTCCCATTCCATGGACTCAATTTCATCCCTTTTCCTCGTATTCTTGATAAGATTACAGTATTTATCAGCATCACCTTCCAAACGGTACACTGCTAAGATGACTTTATCATGTTCAGAACATTGAAGAACTGAAAATATCTTTTCAGTAGTACTAATCCATTGTTCACCAACTAATGGATCAGTAGACCCGCTGAATGAATGTGGACGCTGCCTCATGAAGGATTCAATAGAATGTTGCTCCTTCCTTTTCTCGTTTGGAAGTACTGCATGATTCATAGCTTGAGAAAGTTGTGTGAGCATGGTTACAAGATTTTGCATTCCAGCTCCCATAATGTTTGGTTGCTCAGGGGTACAATCATTGCACTGCCCATCGTATTCCGCATTAACACGCTTCCTTCGGGTTCCATCCATTGACTAAAACCAAGAAGAATAGCGTGAGAAAAACTAATTATGATAGGAAAACCACATAATCAAGAATAAAATTTCTCACTTAAGATCTTATCCTAGGTTATTCATGGTCATTTCTAAAACACTAATATTGTGTTCTATGCTTAGACTTATCCTTAGGGTTCTTACTAAGGCTTTCACATCCTAGTTTCCAAAGGTTGACTATACCTTTCCTCTGATACCAAATATAACGACCCATACTTTACATACATTTTTATTACTTCAGAATTTAAGCACACTTATTACAACATATAACAAAACCAGGAAAGGACCGTATAGGTATAGTGTCTTTAGAAACTGGGAAACATAAACAACTGGTTCATAAAGCGTCTACATTGTCTGCCATTTATTTCATCATATCTATAGTCTCTTTTGACATATCTTATTTAATAACATTATTCCTGACCTGGGGAAAGAAACATACAAAAGGGTGAGCTGAAATGCTCAGTAAGGGTAAACAAAAGAAATATCAATCACATCATATACATAAGAACATAACTTTTGGAAATCTTAACCTGCAAAAGAAATCATAATTTCATAACATGGGATAAATAATAGTAGTGAAATGTAATCCCAATAATCAACATGAAACTTTGTGTAATTCACAAATAATCATAGATAATCATTTCTTGTTAGTCAAGACTCATTTCCAAGACTATCTTAGTGGACAAAGTCCATTTCTGAACCGAGTTCACTCCTCGTTTCAGTCCCGTTTCACTGAACTGGTTTAACCTGCCGTTCCAGCCATGTCTATCTCATGAGATATAAAATCTTTACCCAATGCATTGGAGGTATATATAGGTCCCACCCATCTCATAATTGTACCATTCTTATGTGTGCCACAAAATCAGAAACCATACATCATAGCATAACCCATGTTATAAAAATGGGAATCTTAATCATCGTGACATCATAAAACAATTCATATAAGATAAATGAATTCATAAAAATATAATTCCATCACAACATAATCAAATCAATGTAACAATATGGATATAAATAGAACCCTTTATTATCTTAGATGGAAAATAATTTTGATAAAACACTTGAACTCCATTCTTGAGGAAAATATCCTTTCTGCTTCAAAAACACTTTTCCTTTCTTAACATGTCGTAAAATTCTAAACTAAAAGAATTTGATTAAAAATAAACTTGAAAACTTGTAAATCAAGCTTCTTTGAATTAATGTTTTAAAAATCCATTCATGCCGTATAAGTTAAAAAAACATTCTTCGTACTTTTGTCGGAAAAGTCAAAAAGTACCTCGTACGAAAAACGACAAAAGATTCCTTTCATATCCTTTACTAAAAACTCAATGAAGGGTAAAATTGGATTTAAACAATTGTAGGTGGATGGAAATAATATTACATATTGAGGAAACATGGATGTGGATGATAAAATACACCCCAGTAAATACTAAAGTATAAACAATCTCAGATAAAAATGAGATTGTGATATTTCACTTACCTTAGGTCTGATTTGCTTCGTAAGTGTCCGAACCTCCTGTATAATGATTTAAATAATTTTATTGACTTATTCTAGAATCATACTTATTTTTATTATATCATATATGGTCATATTATTATCTTCTTATTAGTAATATTTCATTACTACTTGTTATTCGGGTGTTTATTACTTTTTGTTATTATGCGTGTTTTGTCGAATAAATTATTATTTTTCTTTCTAGGTTATAGATACCTCATTTACATAATGGTATTATTGTAATATATATCATATTCATTCATTAAATTTATTTATATAATCATTATTCAATGAAGATCATGTATAACGAGTTGCATCACATCGTGGAGATGGTATTCCATACGTACGCACGAGCGATGATGTCGTTCCCATGATCATGGAATTGTATTGGAGTGTATGTATACTATTTCAGAATCAATATTACTTTACATTAATCATATATAGTCATTATTTACAACATTATTCCCATCCAAGTAAGGTGGTGGTGGAAAATAGATTACACCACGGTGTGGAGACGGTATTCTGTACGTACGCACGCGCGGTGATTTCATTTTCCATAGGATGGATAGATGGTGAAATAGGGTTTTTTCATACTTATAATTACATATAATTATATGAGTGATACTGATGTTATTACTTCATAATGAAACAACTAAATAAGAATAAGTGGAAGATGAAATAATGATGAAAGAATCAGCAACGGACATTACTTCTTCTTTGAAGTGCTTCTTTGAGACCTCCTTTTAGGGCACTAAAATTGATCTTTGAAGAAGACCAGGACCTCTATTATGTCTCTAGGGAAGTGTAGAGGAGAAATTGGCAGGGTTTGGCCGAGCTTGAAGGCTCAAAGTGGTGTGAGGAAGAGGGGGAGGAGTTGCCCTTTTTTAAGTGAGGAGAGGGGCTCCTTTGGAAAAACTAAAAATATTATTTTATTATAAAGTCATGTTCGGTTTTAAATAGCTCCAAATTGATTTATTTTGAGGATAATGTGGGGATGGGTCGAAATCCTCTCATCTGATAGAATTTAGACAAGTTTAGGTTCCTATTTTAACCTTATCATTTAGATTTAATATTAAGTTAAATAATTTTACTTTTACCGTGTCTTCTTTTGTTCTTATACTATAAGGTTAATAAACTTACTATAAGCAGCAAAACGAACCCGAAGTTGTTTATTATTAATATATATAACCTTATCTAAGTCATTTGGCCAAACCTTATATTTTTAGGAATAAAATAATAATTACTAATATAATATTTGTTTTAAAAACTATTTTATGTCAATTTTGACACTATTTAGTAATTGATTTCTGTGAAAATTATAACAGAATGATTTGTTCAAATAAAGTTAATTAAATCAATACTAACATGTCACATTAACCTATAAAATTGGTTTAATTCATTAATAGTCTCAAATTATATTTATTTGGGTATTTATAACATCAATTATGTCAATATTTCATTAATAAGATAATTACTGCATCATCTTTGTGTCATAAATAAATTAAATTATTTAAGGTCTAAAAATTACAACTAAAATATCATTATGTAGGAAATATTTTTAGCTTTATAAGGAATATTTATTGTCGAATTGATCTTATGTATAACCCTATATTAGAAATGATTTAGTTATTAAACTTTGATTTTAACTATTTTAATCCTTCTTTAAATAAATTAATGATAAATGTCCTAATCTAATCCAAGTGGACCTAAATGGTCATATTTTATTCCTAATTTTGTTTTTGGTAGAATTAAACTTATCCAATAGAATTAGGACATGTTTTAGGGTAATAATAATATCATTTTTACCCTTAATTACCCTATTTACTTTTAACCGTGGTAAATAAAAGTAAAAAGTTACTATTCACCAAAAATTATTTTCCTCTCATTGAACCACATTTTACTTACTGACATCAACCGTGTCTCTCGGATTTTTGAAATTCCACTCACAGAAGCGGTAAAATTATGTTTTATGAAAAATTCGGTTTTTTTAACTACCACTTAGTGGTTTCACTATTCATCAAAAATTGAAAGTTTTTAGAAAAATACCAAAATTTCACCCTAAGCTAATTTCGATATTCCGAATCCAAAAATGAAGTCCATTTTGAAAAATAAAATTTATAAAATTTCAAAAAGTGGTTATTAATATTAATAACGGCTAGTTTAAATAATATTTTAATAGTATATCATTGTTTAGTGAAACTCGGTAATGCGTACGATGCAAGCTATCGAGGAAGGTCGCGATTTCGTGTAAAGAAAGTCAAGCAAGTGTTGTGTAGAAAAAGATTCCTTTGATGATTTATATAACATAAAAGTCTCAGGTGTTACACTTTATCTCGGCCAAACCCTTCCCATTTTGTCTCTCCACATCCCTCTCTTAATCCTAGAATCATCACTTTGGGCAGAAGTCTTCCCAAGGAAGCCTTTGAGCACAAATCAAAAGGAGTTACCATATTTAAAGGTTGTGTCTTCTCTTGTGTTCTTTTGTTTTATTTTTCTTCTCCAACCCCCTAAACGCTTTTTATTCATTTATTTTGTAACAACTATAGTATCTTCAATATACTAGGATGTTGTTATTATAAGGATTCTAGCTACACTTACACACACCTTCATCTAATGGTTAAAGAACATACTTTTTCTGTGGATGGCGAATTTCTACCTCACGAAACGATGATTGTTCAACACTGATATAACACCTTCAAAGGTGTCCATTAAGATGTCACTATATTTATATATGATATATAATATTTTTATGTTTTACTTAAGCTTCTGTATTTTTCATTTATATCATACCTTTATGGTTTCCAATATGGGTAAACGTGATATCTTCATTTTAGGAAGTGCGGACTACCGCCCCCTTAAAGTGATTTGATTCGCTAACACCATATGTGGTATGTATAAAGGATAAATTTAATGATATAATATATGATACCATACTGGAATTATAATACTATTATGTATCATTATGTTTTAATTCCATTAAATATGAAATAGAAATGGAAGTAACATTCATGCATACGTACGGCTTACCATCTCCATGAACGGTGCATTTCATTTCTTACCTCTAAATGAATATGTAATATTATAAATGCATGTATATACTAGATATATATGATATATATGGCATCTAAATCATGAATATTATTCTTGAGATAATGGATATTTGACTACGTGAACAACTTGTAAATATAAGAAGTTCACTTTTGACTCAAGTTCCAAATATCGACAAAGTGACCATTATTATCCTAAATAATTACATAGTATTTATGACAAGGTAATAGGTGATATAAAAGGAATAATGAACTTGAAAAAGGTTCTTAATCAAGTATAAATTAAATTAAGTTTATTATTCATGAGGTTAAAGAACGATCGAGTCAAGTCGGACCCGAGGTAAGGGACTTCGTCACAATCTCCTTTCATTGAGGCATATTTTGTTCTAATACAAGGCTTTCTTTTATACGGTGTATAAACCCCTTTGACTTTTAATTTTATACAAAATTAATCTTTTTCTACGAAGCGTTTTACAAAACGGTAAAAAGGAATGTTTCTTTTAACGTACGCGGTGACAATGACCTTTTCCTCCCCCGCGAGTATTATTTAGTCTTTGGCTTCCTCAAAAAGCCGTAATGTTTAAAAAATGAAGTAAATAGCATATAATATTTTATGTATTTTGGTATTGAAAATGGTTTATATAATGGATTTTTTATATCAATATATTTAAGAGTTATATTGTGATCAAAGCGTGGAAATTTTTTCTTTCCATTATATTTGTTTTATGTCTTATGATTTTATAATGATAATTGGACATTTGATGGGTGGTTACGTGATAAACCATATGAAGGGTGGTGTCGTGAATACCAGGACGGGTGGTTACGTTATAACCTCCAATGCATTGGGTATGTAAGTCAGCCATATGGCTATTCCATTAAGTGATATGTGTGGAAGTCGACCGTATGGTTATTCCACTTAAGTATGTTTATGTCCCAAGTTACCTTTATATGTTATGTGTTCTTTATATGGGTTTTATGGTAATCCTTTTGTTACAAAAGGGTATGTAATGATATTTTATTCTGTGAGGAGTTTTTACTAATTCATTAAGGTGAAGGTATTACTTTGATAAAGTATACATCGTTTAATTGATGTTTTAAAAACTAACAGTTTTCATTCTTTGTGTATCCCTTACTGAGATTTTTATGCTCACACCAAGTTTTTTGAAATGGTTTTCACAAGACTTAATGTGGAATAGGGTCAAGGATGGGATCAAGGGAAAGTCATTCTATCTAAAATATGGAACTAGACATGTTTCTTTTTAAGAGTTTTTTATTTTATGGAGACTTAGTAGAAGTTTCTAATTTGTAATCTTTTGAGATGTAATAGTTATGTCCTAATTCTCTAAAAATCTAAACCTAAAAATATCCTCAATGAGAATTATTAATTTAATTCAATATTAAGTAAGGTTTAAGTCTGGGGCCTTATAGTTGGTATCAGAAAGAGTTTTAGACAACTTTAGGAGTTAGAAAATTGTTAAATTATAAATTATTTTATGGTATGATTGAAATGATATAGCATTTAAAGATTACCATGTTGCTTCACCTAAGATATTTCGGTGTTGAGAATGGTTTTTCATAGAGTAAACAGAACAGATTTTATGGGAAGGCATACAGAGGGAAATGACCTTTCAAATCAGTATCCTGAGATGGTCAGAATCAGAACTAAACAGTTTGTTGCAGTGATAGCTTAGTTGACTCGGGTGATAAATTGTGGTTGTGTTTACTGACAATATATTGGTGTATTCAAAAGGAAAATAGGATCCTGAAATTCATTTAAAGGTTATCATGAAAACCTTAAAAGAAAAGAAAATGTATGGAAAATTTAGCAAGTGTGAGTTTTGGTTACAACAAATTTTTTTCCTTGGTCACATTGTTTCAAAAAATGGCATAACTATTGATCATGCTAAAACAAAAGTTGTTGAAGAATGGCCAAGACCCACAAATGTAACCGAGATCCATAGTTTTCTTGGTTTGGTAGGTTACTACTGAAGGTTTATTGAAAATATCTCACGGTGATCTAGTCCAATGACTAAGCTAACTCGGAAGGGTGTTAAGTTTATCTGGAAAAAAGAATGTGATGATTGTTTTCAGGATTTGAAAAGAAGATTGGTGAATTCTCCAGTTTTGGAACTTCCTTCAAGGAATGGTGAGTTTTTTATATAAAATTATGCTTCGTTGAAGGTACATGGTTGTGTCCTTATGTAGAATGATCAGGTAATTGAATATGCTTCACGTCAGTTGAAAACTCATGAGGTAAATTACCCTACACATGATTTGGAATTAGCTGCTGTTGTTTTTTCTCTAAAAATTTGGAGGCATCATTTGTATGGAGTAAAGTGTGAAATATATACTGATCAAAAAAGTTTAAAGTATATATTCACTCATAAATAATTGAACATCAGACAGAGGAGATGGCTGGAATTAATAAAGGATTATGATTGTACAATTCATTACCATCCGGGAAAAGCAAATAAAGTGGTTGATTCTTTGAGTCGAAAAAGTAATGCTTCATTAACCATGCTACGTTTGGAACGAGATCCTTTGGTTTTTGATTTGATGAACATTGGCATGTAAGTTGTTTGTGTAGGAAGTTCTTCTGTTTTGTTTCAGGTATCAGTGAAATCTTCCCTATCAGACAGAATTAAGAAAGCACAGAAGCAAGACAATGAGTTACAGAAAAAGGTATAACTGGTTCAGAAGGGTAAGATGCCTGAATTCAACATTTATAATGATTGTGTTTTGAGGTTTGGGAAGATATTATGTGTGCCTTGTGATTCATAGTTGAAGAATGAGTTATTATGTGAGGCTCATAGATCCCTATTTTCAGTCCATCCTGGCAGTGCTAAGATGTACAGAGATCTGCGAGAGTATTACTGGTGGGACGGAATAAAAATAGATATTGCTAATTTTACTATGAAGTGTTTGACTTGTCAACAGGTTAAAGAAGAGCTGTAGTTACCGAAAGGGACGCTTCAATCTTTACCAGTGCCAGAGTGGAAATGGGAAAACATATCCATGGACATCGTTGTGGGATTTCCGAAGACACCTTGACGTAATAATGAAATCTGGGTTATTGTTGATCGCTTGACTAAATCTACTCATTTCCTTCCTATTAAGATACCTTATCTCTAGATCAAATTTCTCGATTATATCTTAAAGAAATATTCAAGTTACATGGAGTTCCCCTCTCCATTGTATCTGATCGTGATCCCAGGTTTACTTCTAACTTTTGGAAAGGCCTTCAGAAGTCGTTGGGTACTAAATTAAATTTTAGTACCGCTTTTCATCCTCAATCAGATGGGCAGTCAGAACGAACAATTCAGACCTTGAAGGATGTGCTACGTTCTTGTTTGATGGATTATCAGGGATGTTGGGACCAACATCTTTCTTTGGTTGAGTTTTCATATAATAACAGTTTTCATTCCAGTATACAGATGGCTCCGTTTGGGGCATTATATGGGAAGCGGTGTCAAACTCCATCTTTTTGGGATGAAGTGGGTGAAAGGAAGCTGATGGGACCAGAATTGGTAGAAGAGATGGCAGAAAAAGTTCAGTTGATTCAGAAACACATGAGAACAGCTCAGAGTAGACAGAAAAGGTATGCAGACAACAGGAGGAGGGATCTATCTTTAGAGGTAGGTGATCATGTTTTTCTCAAAGTTTCATCGTGGAAATGTGTGATGTGATTTGGTAAGAAAGGAAAGCTGAGTCCAAGGTTCATTGGACCATATGAAATTTTGGAGAGAGTTGGATCAGTTGCATACCGAGTGGCTTTACCTCCGAGTTTATCTCAGGTACACAATGTTTTTCATGTTCCGATGTTGAGAAAGTATATTCCAGATCCATCTCATGTTTTGAGCCCAGAGGTAGTTCAGTTGGAATAGAATCTCTCTTATGAAGAACAACCAATCCAGATTCTTGACCGAAGAGAGAAAGTGTTACGAAATAAGGTAATTCACCAGGTAAAGGTTTTGTGGAAAAACCATATGCTGGAAGAGGCAACGTGGGAATCTGAAAATGCTATGAGGGATAAATACCCCCACTTATTTTGATAAGTGAATAAAATTGTGGGGACGCAATTCCCAAAATGGGGGAAGGATGTAACATCCTAGAAAAATAAAGAATAATACATTTTCATATTAATTAATATTTTCCAATTAAATATTAATTTTACTTTAAATGGGTTTCTATGTTCGATAGCGTACCTGATACGCAACAAAGAGTTTCTTTGAAATCGTACGTTGCACACTAGTAATAAAAAAATATTACATTAAATGTTAGTTAACACGTAGCCATTGTATTGGCAGGAATGAATATAAGTAACTAAAATATGATTATATATGTTTGTTAAATGTTTTTACATTTATCCAATAAAGGATAAAGGCTTAAAATACGAAAAGAATTAAATTTTAGGCATATATACTCTAATTTTCACTAAAGGTCCACTTATCAACTTTTGATAGCGAACCGCCATTAAATATAGTTTTGGTCACTCTTATACATTCTATTGAACAAATTAAAATTCTTCTTTATAATCGGGACATCAAAATTTACTTTTTGTAAATTTTTGGTATTTTTCTGATAAAGATCATTTTTTAATGAATAGTGAAAATGTTGTATTTTAATTCAAAACCTCTTTTTAATCTAATTTTTTAATATGATTAGATTATCTTTGGAAGTGGTTTTAAAGTGAAATTAGAATATATTTTTACCATTTAATCCAATAGTTGTCGTAGGAATTAATTTCACTTTGAAATCGGACTTGAACTAGTGTCAATCTTTTGATAATTTTTGTTTCATAAAAACACGTTATTTGTTTTGACAGCGGGAATTAATTATTAAATTAATTAATGAAACTTATATGTTTTGAATTTTTTAAAATAGAAATAATTTTTTAATTCGGAATATCAAATATATCTTAGGGTGAAGTTTTGGTATTTTTCTGAAAAACTTCAATTTTTGATGAATAGTGAAACTACTAAGTGGTACTAAAAAAACTGATTTTTTTCGTTTGAATGAAATTTTACCACCTTTGTGTTTTGAATTTCAAAAATCCGACATACATGGTTGTCATTAAGAAGTAAAATGTGGTTCAATGGGATTAAAATAATTTTTTGGTGAATAGTAACTTTTAGGTTTTTAATCGTGATTAGAGGTAATTAGTGTAATTTAAGATAAAAATAATATTTTAATAATATGGAATGAGCTTGACACATGTCCTACCCTTATTGGATGTGTCATGGCTGACCAAGACAACACGTGAGTCAACTTGGGGACCCCATGGAGCCACTTTGGTAGGAAAATGACATTAATATCTTTTTATTTAATGTTACAATAAAAATGTCGCAAACATGAGTTGTTTTACTAAAACACTTTTTACATGGGGTTATACAAGTCAGATTTTTTACTATAAATATTAATTGGAAATCTAAAAATATTTCCTACATCATAGTATTTTTTTATAATTTTTAGACGTTAAATAAATTAAATTATTTATGACACCATGATGATGCAACGATTACCTCATTATTTAACTATTTAAATAAAATGGAAAGATAATGTGAAATCTAAGACCTACACATGTCCAAAACCTATTGAATGGGTGGATTTCTAACCCTTATCACCTTATCCTCGAAACAAATCAATTTTGTACCATTAAAATCCGAAACTAATTCTAAAATAAAGTAACATTTCCTTACTTTCCAAGAGTTCCCCTCCTCTCCTCTTATAAAAGGCCCCCACCTCTACCTCCTTACCCACACCTCTCAAGCCTTTGGCTTCGCCAACCCCTGCCCATTTTGTCTCTACACATCCCTCTATTACTCCTAGAAGCCTCACTTTGGGCAGAAGTCTTCCCAAGGAAGCCTTTGAGCTCAAATCAAAAGGAGTTACCTGATTTGAAGGTAGTGTCTTCTCTTGTGTTCTTTTGTTTTATTTTGCTTCTCCAACCCCATAAACTATTTTTATTCATTTATTTTGTAACAAATACAGTATCTTAAATATAGTATGATGTTTTTATAATAATTATTCAAGCTACACTTACACACACCTTCATCTAATGGTTAAAGAACATACTATTTCTGTGGATGGCAAATTTCTGCCTCACGAAACGATGATTGTTCAACACTCATATAACACCTTAAAAGGTGGGCATTAATATGTCACTATATTTATATATGATATATAATATTTTTATGTTTTACTTAATCTTCTGTATTTTTCATTTATGGCATACCTTTATGGTTTCCATTATGGGTAAACGCGATATCTTCATTTTAGGAAGTGCGGACTACCGCCCCCTCAAAGTGATTTGATTCGTTAACACCATATTTGGTATGTATAAAGGATAAATTTAATGATATTATATATGATACCATACTATAATTATAATACTATTATGTATCATTATGTTTTAATTCCATTAAATATGAAATAGAAATGGAAGTAGTGTTCATGTGTACGTACAGCTTACCGTCTCCATGAACGGTGCATTTCATTTCTTACCTCTAAATGATTATGTAATATTATAAATACATGTATATACTGGATATATATGATATATATGGCATCTACATCATGAATATAATTCTTTAGATAATGGATATTTGACTACGTTAACAACTTGTAAATATAAGAAGTTCACTTTTGACTCAAGTACCAAATATCGACAAAACGACCATTATTATCCTAAATAAGTACATATTGTTCATGACAAGGTAATAGGTGATATAAAAGGAATAATGAACTTGAAAAAGGTTCTTAAGCAAGTAGAAATTAACTGAAGTTTATTATTCAGGAAGTTAAATAATGATCGAGTCAAGTCTGACCCGAGGTAAGGGACTTCGTCTCAATCTCCTTTCATTGAGGCATATTTTGTTCTAATACAAGGCATTATTTTATATGGTGTATAAACCCATTTGAATTTTAATTTAATACAAAATGAATCTTTTTCTATGAATAATGTTACAAAACATAAAAAAGGAATGCTTCTTTTAACATACGTGGTGACAATGACCTTTTCCGCCCCCGCGAGTATTATTTGGTCTTTGGCTTCCTCAATAAGCTGTAATGTTTTAAAAATGTAATAATTAACATATAATAGTTTATGTATTTTGGTATTGAAAATGGTTTTTATAATGGATTTTTTATGTCAATATATTTATGAGTTATATTGTGATCAAATTGTGGAAATTTTTTCTTTCCATTATATTTGTTTTATGTTTTATGATTTTATAATGGTAATTGGACATTTGACGGGTGGTTACGTGATAAACCATATGACGGGTGGTGCCGTGAATACCAGGACGGGTGGTTACATTATAACCTCCAATTCATTGGGTATGGAAGTCAGTCTTATGGCTATTCCATTAAGTGATATGCGTGGAAGTCGACTGTATGGTTATTCCCCTTAAGTATGTTTATGTCCCAAGTGAGCTTTATATGTTATGTGTTATTTATATGGGTTTTATGGTAATAATTTGGTTACAAAAGGGTAACTAATGATTTTTTATTCCGTGGGGAGTTTTTACTACTTCATGAAGGTGAAGGAATTACTTTGATAAAGTATACATAGTTTACTTGATGTTTGAAAAACTAACAGTTTTCATTCTTTGTGTATCCCTTACTGAGATTTTTATGCTCACCTCAAGTTTTTTGAAATGTTTTTCACAGGACTTAATGTGGAATAGGGTCAAGGATGGGAACAAGGGAAATTCATGATATCTAAAACATGGAACTAGACATGTTTCTTTTTAAGAGTTTTTTATTTTATGGAAACTTAGTAGAAGTGTCTACTTTGTAATCTTTTGAGATGTAATAGTTATGTCCTAATTCTCTAAAACTCTAAACCTGAAAAGATCCTCAATGTAAATTATTCATTTAATCCAATATTAAGTAAGGTTTAAGGTAGGGGCCTTATATATTTGATATTATAATTATTAATATGGTTATTTAATAATCTAATAAAATTCTAAAAAACATTATACAAAATGATAAAGTGAAATCAACTATAATGAAGTGTAAAGTAAGGGAATCCATCTCAATTTCATTTCATTAATCCATATTGTAATTTTATGCTCCTTGTTTCTTTAATATAGTGTATATAATACCCATTTAGAATTTAGTATGATTATTAATTCATTATTAATTCTATTTTTAAATTTTAATTATTTAATCTAATGGGATTTAAATTTTAGTTACCATGTGGTAATGAAATTTCACAACTCAATTTCTTTTCATTGTGTTATATTACTTCCTCATTTTAGTTATTGTTATATAATTATGTGTATAATTAATTTTTACTATATATTGATTTATTTCCAATTTTTGTGTGTATTTATTGTTGATACCAAAAATTTAATCATTTATTAATTCCTTCTACAACAATTTGATCATTTTAAAGGTTTATTTCACAATCTCATTATAATTAAGATTGTTTCTTCTTGAAATTACATTAAAGAATATTACATGATCATTTTTTTAATAAAACATTAAATTTTATTATCTTATGGTTATTCATGATAATTTTCAAGTGATTGTACCATTTATCCACTCATTGGTACTTAATGTTCTTGAGGAAATGTTTTAACAAAATAAGATATCATTTCTCTTTTCAGTCAGAAATACATTTTATTACAAAACCATGTTTTCTAAAAATGTTTTAAATTTGTTTTATTTAAACATTTTAAAACAATTTTGTTAAATATATGTTAATATATATGTTATTTTTAAAAATAAAATTCAATGTAAGATTCTTATCTCTTCCCAAATAAGGCACTTTTTAAAACATTTTATCGTTATAAAGGAATGTTGTTTAAGGAATGTGTTGAATTACCCTCTCACATGACCAACATTTATTTTAATCTTTATTTGAATGTTTATGATGATATTTATAAAGAAAATTATTTCAAAAAAATCAAAATTAAAATGATATTTTCCTCAGTAATTATTTTAGAAAACATTTTGTGTTATTTTTGTTTATCAATGAAAACAACCCTTTATTGTTACTTCAACGGGAATATATTATATTGATGCCAACGTTATTCTTCTTATGTATAGTTTATGAAAATTATGACTAAAGAAAATATTGAAATTATTTTTCTTAATTTATTTTTTATTAAATAACTTTCCCTTTAAATTTTCACATTTTTATGATCATTAGACATTAAATTTCCCATAAATATCCTCATTTTTTATCGTGGATATGATTATTTCCAAAATCATATATCATTTCTACATATAGTGTTCACATTGAATGTTATTTGATTATCTTGTAAAATATTGATAAGTGGGTATTCTTTACTCAATATGGATAATTGATAATGAACATTGATTATGAATTAAATCGATTATTAGATTTATAAGGAATCATGTAGACTATTATGACATGGGTTGTGGACCATTTAACATAGACCTCTCAATGCATCGATTGTCCCATTGGATGAATCGGTTGTCTAGCCACATATAAATTGGTTTCTAAACATTATTTTTAAACAATATTTTGAAAGTTTTTGATGGTAAATGTTTTATGTGCTAGGGAAATATTGAATTCAATAATTAATCATTAACTTCATTCTAATTCTATTATTTCTATCCATGAATTTTTCACTATGAAAAATTATATGGATGAATTTCATTCATAGAGTATTTAATAATGGAATAGATCTCGTTTTTTTAAAATCACTTATGCATTAATCCTTATCCATATATTTAAATAGGATGTGTTTGCAATTATTTTCAATTTTATACTGATTATTCCTTATCCAATTATTTAAATGGCATTTGTTCCCAATTATTTTCCTTTACAAATTAATTTCTCTTTATTTAGTTATTTAAATGTAATGTGATCTCAGTTATTTACATGTACATATTGATTATACCTGTTAAATCATTATTACTTCTATTATACATTCCTAGGTAATATGGTTATGATTATTCACATTTTCTTTACAACCCATTATAGAGGATTTAAACAAATAATGATAATTAATATCCTTGCATAAACATGAGGTTTCTTGAAAATAATGTGTTAATATTTAGAAAAACTAAAAATTATTTTACGGTTTTTCCACTATGATAATTTTTTATAACACTATACATTTTAGTTTTAGTCAATTGATGGATCCAGAAGGAATTAGGATAACATCAAACATAAAGTGAAATATGGTGATAATGATAAACCATATGGGATTTTTGTAGGAGTGAAAGATATCATGTTTATACCTAATAATTTCTCAAGAATTATGATTTACTATATATACCGTAACCAGTTAATTGAATCACCAAAGAAGTTAAAGATTGAGTTTTCAAAGAGATCAAGTGGTGGAGACCACGGAGAAAAGAAGGCTTGATTTCAATCATTCATGGAATGTGGAAGGAGGCACCCATGAAAGAGTCTAAATGGAATGTGGAAATTATTTATGTGTGGAAAATAAAGGCACAAAGAAATCAACTACTAAGGAAAAGTGAATAGTACAATATAAGGAAATAAATTTCAGGATCTATTTATAATTTGTTGCCGTATATTTTTGGAACCTAAACATTACCCGAGTCAATTCACTCTACTAAAGTGTAGCCCCTAGAACAAGGATAAACCTAAGTGGAAATAAAAAGTATGAAGTTTTAATATAATTTGATTCAATAAATAAATATATGTAGTGTTTTATATATAGTATATTGGTTACAATAATCATGAAATATATAAATATTCTATTAAATATTTGATGCAATTTTGTATTCATTAACATAAGAGTTTGGGATGTCATCATGGGTTAATGGGTTTAATATTAAAAATAAAATCAAATAATTATAAAACTTTTTAGTTTTTACATGATGGGGGTCTACTATTATTATAGATATTTTGGATGATATTTGTGGAAATAAAGACCATTTGTTAGTACCTATTTTAGTTGAAAAGTTATATGAGGAATAATTAATTTACATTTTATAAAAATATAATTAATGGTATTGAAAACCTTTATGGTTAATATGATCATTATAGTCAAAAATGATTATTATACTTTGTGGATAAAAACTAAGTGGCATTGAAAACCATAGTAAAAAGTTTATTTATTTATTAAATTTATTTAATGGATTTCCATCATAGTTTTGTAACATTCTAATATTTATATTAATATAGTATATAAAAATGACAACCTTCAAACAAGTTGACAACTCATCTCATCCATAAAGGAGGCGGAACTTGAACCCATGACCAAAGGATGATAATATTTTCACACCTACCTCTATCCTACATGATGTCTTAGTTAATATGTTATTATTTTTAGTTAAGAAATTAATAAATAAATACTATTGATGAATCTGTGGTACTAATTTTGATTTATAAAGAATAATTCATTAACCATATTTGTTTTGGAATATAAGTAGAGATGGATAGAATGACTTTTCACTCTTTTATTTAGATTGTGATCACTTGAAAGTGAATTTTAGTGCTTTATGCAAAAAAATCAATTTTTAAATATTAATTTCATCGTGTAAGTGATCGAAGAAAAAAATGATTAAATTATTCACTTAAAATAAAAACTTATCAAGTAAGTGTTTTTACTTATATTATTATATGGTAAAATATTTCCACATCTTTAGAAAAATTGATCTCGAAATATAATATTATCCCATTACCATCATTTCTGATGATATAATAGACCTTTTCATACTTATTAGACATACGGATTTGAGTCCCTAAACCTTTAATTTATAGCTAACTTGCTTGTTATCAATGAACTCACTCCCTATCTAAAATTATTTACATTTTTCCTCCATATCCATTTCTTCACTTTCGACTAATGTTATGTTACATAGAAAAGAAGTTTTATTTTATTTTATATAACCATTATATTTATAATTCTATATTATGAATAGGATATTTTTTTAACCCTTTAATTATTATTTTTTAACAAAGTAATTTTCTAATATCAAACCCTAGATTATCTAGATCAAGTTTAAATTTTAAGGATGTAATTTATTTTAGGTGGGGGAATGTAACACCAAAAAATTCAAAAATAAAAATTTTAATTAAATAACATGTATGATTCACAACAAAAATTGTACAATTGAATATAAAATCTTGAGACTTTATAATATATTTATTATTTAAAATAACTTCAATATATTCTATAGATTTCAATGCAAGCAATACTGAGTAAGCTTGTGTTTCACACAACAATGAGTTTCTTCGACATCTTGCATTACATGCAAGACTGAGTTTTACCGAATAGTATTTATATCATTACTTAAAATGAAAATTATCTCTATTAAATTAAATTTGTGGTTATAAATAGTATTATATAATGTATTAAAATATATAGTTTAATTTATTGGTTGCCGATTGATAAGAAATGAATATAAAAACCAATTAAATATGATGAAAGTGATTTTATAGAAAAATAATTTTATGAGCCAAAAGAGTTTTATCATATGAGTTAAATTAATTTATATTATTAGATTATATTATTGATATTTATAAAAGGTTTTTAAATTCAACAAATATGTTTTTTATACACAATATAAGAAAACATATAATTCTACGAATAAAAAGATTTATTTTATAAAGGTCATTTTGCCACCTTTTAATGGTTCACTTCTAGTAAAACATAACTTTTGATATTTTTATAAATTTTATTTAAAAAAAAATAAAACATTTTTATATAGTAATTTCAAGATTATATTAGGGGGAATTTTCTGTATTTTTCTAAGAAGTTACAACTTTTGATGAATAGTGTAAACTTCTAAATGTTAATTGAAAACTGAATTTATTCAAAATAATTTATAATGATAAATTATTTTTAAAATTTGGTTTAAATATTATTTAGTTCAATTACTCATACATTAATACATTTTAGGTTATTGAACCCTTTTTTATATTAAATTTAGATAAAAAAATTAGTAAACTATTAAACATTTTCACTTATGAAACATACTTTCTCACTACATCTATGGGACTAATCATAAATTAACTTTTTCCACTTATGATGATTTAAATTATAAAAAATGCATTATATTTTTTTAATCATCATAATTTATGATTTATAACAAGGTAAAATTAATTTCTGACCAAAATTATCTAATAAATCAGTTAAAATTAATTATAATGATTAAGGTAAGACGACTTTACTTAGTTGTTAAACATAGAATATAAGGTATTTGAATGACCAAAAATTAGAAAAAATCCCATTTTAAGGAAATATTTCAACCATAACCCATCATGAATCTAATTGTTTCTATTTTTTAAGCTTATTGTTAGGTAAAAATGTGGGTACACCAAACATCATTTCAAAAGTTCCAAGTTTTTCCTCTCCCTCACTTATAAAAGGTCACCCCCTCTCCTTCCCACTTCACACCATAAAACCATTTCTGTATTGAAAAGCCATGAAAAATCACATATAAACATCCTTCCACTTGTCATTTATCCTTATAATAATAAAAAGTCCAACTTAATAAGGTATTTCTTCAAACCTATATATGACACCTACAAAAAAGGTAATGTTTCTCTAAAAGCGTTTTTAGTTTATCTCATTCTCTACATTTTTCAATTATTTTTTAATAATGATTATATAATAACCTCATTGTATTAAATATACTAATATTTTTTTATTTTAAGGTTATGACCTATAACTTCAAACACTTCTATCAAATGGGTTACGAAATCATTTTTCGTGAGTACGGCAAACTGCCTCCTCACGAACCGATATCGTTCGTTTTCTCTATTATCATCTATAATGGATGGGAATAATGATGAAATACTATTTATATATTATATATTATATATTTTATATGTTTTTATGATTCTTTAATTACTATAAAACATATACCATCAATATTTAAATTATTGTGGAATATTATAATGGTGTTCATGTGTGCAGTAGACTACCACCTCGCAAAATGGTGTGATTCGTTAACACTTTAAATGGGATATATTAAGGATGTTTTTAATAAAAATATGTGAAATATATGATATTAAAATGATAATTATATTATAATATATTTATATATATAATTTACTTTTTTATTTCAATATAGAAAGAAAATGGAAACAGCATTCATGTATACATATGGCTTATCATCTCCATGAGCAGTGTAATTCACTTCCTATTTCCAAATTTTATAAATTACTATAACTATATATGTAATTAATATATATTATATTTAAATAATGGTTTAAATTCTGATTCTTATTACATCATGATAAACAAAATTTGAAAATAAAATAAAAAGTCAAAACATACTAGAAGAAAAGGTGATTAATACCCAAAATAATGAAAATAATGAAAAATTATTAACAAATAAGGGATAAGATGTTATAAAAGGATAATATATTTTATTATAAATATTTATATGATTGTGGAATAATTTAATAACATTCATAAAACCATTAAACTAGGGGATAAATATCATTATGATAAAAGGAAGAGTAAGGTAAGGGATTTCATCTCAATCTCGTTTCATTGAGGCATACGATAATGTTATGCATCAAGTTTTTTTTATATGGTGTATATACTACAAATTTTACATTAAATATTATTAATACTTCATTATTAATGGTATTTTTATTTTCAATATGAGTTATTTAATATAATTGTATTACAACATAAAGATACCAAGTGGTAAAGAAATTTAATAACTTAATTCCTATTCATTAGGTTATATTTCTTCCACATTTTCGTTAATATTATATGATTATGTGTATAATTAGTTTTGACAATATATTGATTTATTTTCACTTTTTTGTGTATTTTTAGTTGATATACCTTATACATTTACTGATTAATTCTAACTACAATGTTATGATCATATTAATGTTTTATTTCATAATCTCATTCTAATCAATATGTTTTATTCATGAAATTATACTAAAGATAATTATATGTTAATTGTTTAATATCACACTTAATTTTCATATACTATGGTTATTAATGATATTTTTCAAGCGATGTTACCATTCTTCCAATCTTTGGTACTTAAAGTTGTTGAGAAATGTTTTTAACAAAATCTGAATTCATTTCTCTCTTCAGTCTGAAATATGTTTCCTTAAAAACTATTTTTTTCTAAAAATGATTTCGAAATAATTTATTTAAAATTTTAAAAAATATTTTTTAGAATATATTTTTACCAATTTTTTCTATTTACAAAATATTTTCAAAGAAATCTACTTATGTCTTTCCGAAAATGGTAATTTTTAATGTTTTTACCTTTAGAAATAAATGTCCTTTATAGCATATAAGAAATTACCCACCAACATTATGGCCATTAATTTGAAGCATCCTTTAAATTTTGGAAATTTTATTTTTAAATAAATTTATTTAAAATTTTATTTTCAAATAAAGGATTTTTAAAATGTTTTTAAAATGAAAAATAATATTTTCTTCAAGAATTATTTTCAATGACTTTTTATATTATTTTTATTCATCACTAAAAACAACCATTTATTATTTATTCAAGGGGTGTATATTATATTGATACAATAATTATTATTAAAATATATTGTTTATGATCATTCTGACTCTGTAATGTGTTAAAATTAATTTTCTTGATTTATTTATGTGTTCAATAACTTTCCTATGAAATTTTATCTCTTATATGATCATTAGAAATTAAATTTCCCTTAAATATCCAAATTATATATCATGTATATGATTATTGCCTAAACCATATACCATTTTTACATATGGTGATCACTTTTAATATTATTGGGTTATATAGAAAAATATTTATAAATCTATCTTCTTTACTCAATATGGATAACTGATCAGGAACATTGTTTATGAATTAAACTGATTATTCAATATTTAAGGAATGATTTGGACTAGTATGAAATAGTTTGGGGATCATTTAATGTAATCCCCTCAATTCATCTATAGTCACATGATATGAATCGGTTTTCTAGCCTCGTCTAAATGGGTTTATACTCATCGGTAATAACTCATCTTGTGAAAGGCCTTGACAATAAAGGTTTTGTATACCTAGAAAACATGGCATTCAATAATTAATCATTTTCATAATTCAGACTTTGATATTATTATCCATGATATTTTCATTATGAAAAACTCTATGGTTGTATTTCATGGTTAGTTTATTAATTAAATGGTATGATTTTCTCTTATATATGTCACCATATTGATTATGCCTTATCCTGATAATTAAATTTCAAGTGTATTTATTTATTTACCTTTTCATGTTGATTATGCCTTTTCTAGTTATTTAAATAGCATGTGTGATCAGTTATTTACATTTTCAAATTTATTTTTATTTATCCAGTTCTTTAAATGGAATGTGAGATCAATTATTTTCTATTCCATACTGATTATTCTTATTGATTCATTATATCCTCCATTATAATTAACCTATGATGATTATTTGAGCTCACCCTAATTATTTCCATTTCTATAGGATTCCATGAAGTATACTATGAAATATATGCATGGATATTCTATATTTAAAAATTTATTATCAAAAAATAAAAAAAATATGTTTTAATTTGTGCAAACATTTGTAATACAAGACTCATGTATGTATCTAGTTAACCAATACTACTAAGTTGGTCAGTCTTTTGGGATATGAATCTCGTATCTATGCCAATATAATGGTATTAGGCACCGGCTCAAAACTTTTGGGGTCAGGATCCCTATAGGAATTGAGTTGAACGATGAATGACGGAATGAAGAGGTATTTATAGGAGGTAATATGATCACTGGAATAGTAATATGATTTTTAAGAATAGTAACATAGACCTTATAAATAGTAAACTACCCATTAAGAATAGCAACATGACCTTTGGAATAGTAAAATGACCTCAAAATAGTAAAATTCCATAAATAATTAATAATTACCATATTGGGTATCTTTACCCCATACTAATTTAATAAGGAAAATTGATCCATTGAACGAAATAAATTTAATTTCAAAACCTAAAAAACTATCTTATAAAACAAAAATATATATACTATTCTATTAAAGAAATAATTTTTTATTTTTATCCTTTCCTTTTAAATAAATTAATAAATTTTATGGTGGAATGGTTTGAAAGTCCTAAAATCATTATATTTTATTCATATAGGATTCATAATATCATAAATAACATGATAACATGGTTTACCATTGAAATTATATTTTATTTAATATTATAACCCAAAAAACCACTCACCAAATGTATAATTACCCTTTGTTCCATTGGAAAACCACATCACTTCCACTTCTCAATATAATAGCCTCATACCTGCATTCCACTTCTCAATGTAACGACCATGAACCTACACACCTGGATCTAGTGATAAAATATAATAATTGAATTTCCATCGTGATTCTGATATTCATGAACTTATTTTATCCATCCAAAACATAAAAGAATAAATAAGAATATTAGATCCCTTACATACCCAAATACCATTTAGTTTTAGAGTTTTAGATAATTATGAAGTACAATTACATAAAAACATGGATACATAAAAAAATGGTTCATAAAGATTTATTCCTTATTCCACTAAGTTCATTATATATATTAACATTCATTGGAATAGAATACTTAAATACTTTGTTTACAACCTTTAGAAAAGCAAACATAAGAAGTTAGAGCTCAAACACTCAATAATGGTAAACATAAGTATTAATATTTGGATTGAATTAGTGAGAATAATATGAGCAAATAGGTATGATGACATAATAGAAGTTTATGTGAATAACATGAGAGAATTCATACCCATCAAAACCAAGATCATAAAACATGTGACATTTCATAAATATTTATCAAAGGAAAGATTCCTTCGAATCAACAATCATGATCCCTGTGAAATCAATATTGATAAAATAAACCCTTAAAAACTCATCAAAAGTATAAATAAAATGTGATAGCTTTATTGGAACATTATATTCATAGAACTCTTAGAAAACCCCTTTCATATGGGATAACCTTACTTGGTTAACACAAATAATCTCATAGTGTTAACTTGCTAAGCGGTCAACTCTGTCATCTCTTAGGATTTACTTATGCTCAGTCAACTTTGTCACAATTTCACAATGCAATAGAGAGCTATATTGGGCTCACCAATCATCATAAGATATATTTGGATCACCCTTCATCATAAAAAATATCTAAAAACCATCACATAAATATAACACATTAAATATTTCATATTTTAACATAATAATAATAATTGTTCTTTCATAGCGTGATTTACCCATAGAAAAGATATGGGTTTCTAAAAATATATTTTAAATAATTATAATACATGAGAACAAAGAATAAATATTGTATAATTATAATATATCCCCACTAGAGAAAAAGTTACATCAAGGGTGGTTTTTCATTAATATAAATTACCTAAAATATCATTAAAACGTTTTTAGGGGAAAATACCATTTCTTCATTAAAAATGCTTCTAAAATATAAAAAGTCGAAAAGTAATGTGAAAAATTTTTATTTAAAAATAACCTTATAAGCGTATAATTGAAACATAAAATAAAATAAAATTCATCTCAATTGAAAAATCATTTCATGTAATAAATGTTAAAAAACATTATTTTCAAAATTAATTAAGACATTCAAAAGTGACCCATGTGGAAAATGTTAAGAAATTTTCTTTTAAAAAAATATAAAATAAGGTCAAATTTCATGTAAAATATTTTTAGTTAATAATTTATTTTAAAAAATATATCATTCCTGAAAAGATTTTTGAAAATCTAGATATATAAGAAAAATATTTTCATTCTAAAAGAAGATTTGGGATCAGTATCACTTATAAACAAATCATTATGTTTCTTTAATCTACAAGGGAGGAGATAAAAATCAAACATATAAAATATATTCGTAACCAAGGGATAATAAAATATATTTTCTTCAATAAAATTATAGCCTATAGTCCCTCGCAAATGAACTTCTAACATATATATTCCAAAAACAAGATGAGATTGTATCATAAAAATTCAAACCATTTTTGGTATATTTTAAAACATAAACCTTGTGAAATAATAAATTCAACTGAAACATTAAATATCATGAATATTATGATATTCATGATATAAAATGTAAAATGGTAAGTATATATATATTATAAAATAAGATAGTAGAATAACATAAGCATATGTCCTAAAGGAAGAAAATTTGAGACAAATAACCCTTACAAAAATCATAGTATTGATTTGAAAATTAATAAATTAATTGATTATGTGTAAAAATATTATTCCATAAAAAATTATAAATAAAAGAAAAATAAAATAATTTTATTTCAAATATAATCTTGGATTAATATAATCAATGAATAATTAATATAACCCAACAAAAATTATTTGAGTTAAAAAATACCTTAACATTTTGGTAACTTCCAAATAAAAACCCCTTGGATGAATAAACATGAATTGTAACATAAAATAACATGAAAAATTAATATTTAATTATATAACTTGTAATTGTATTTTTATACACTATATAAAACATATTATGTGTATAACACTAAAACATACCTCGATGAAGTGAAATTGAAACAAAATCCCTTACTGCTTTGTTAAATTCTAAATTAAACCCCCTGAAATGAATTAACATGAATTATAACATAAGGTACCATAAAATCTGAAGGATTTATTATGTAAAAAATAAATGGATGTATATAAATGATATAATAAAATAGTTGTACGACATTAAAATATGCCTCAATGAATGGAAATTCAGATTAAATCTCTTACCTCAAGTCCAGAATTTCTATATATGTATATTAATTCTTGTATAATAAACTTATATCAATTATTTACCTATTTATGAAAATTTTAAAGGATTATTAAATTATCACTAAACCACTTTTTCTTTTTATTTTGCAATGAAATATTTAATTTCTTAATTGGTTAATTCTATGACGTTTAGTTTGAGGAATTTTGGTTCATAGTTAAAAATGAATTTGGTCTTTTGACCATGGTAAAAGTGGTTATAATTCCATAACATAAACAATAATAATAATTAATTAATTATAATTATTATAAATTAATTAAAAATTTAAATAAAAATATAAAAATTTATGAAAAAATCAATTATCTTAAAATCATTGTGACATTAGGTTGTACGTACGCATGAGCAATGTTTCCATTTTTTTAAAAAACATGAAAGAAATATGGAAATTATTATTTTATCTCTATATAATAACTAATATTTAATATATACCATATTATATCTTTTAATAATTTATTTATATTATTCATGTGATGCGGTGATGAAAAAAATCACATCGCTTCATTGTAGTGGTAATCGACACGTATGAAAAAACAATGTTATCATTTTTCAATGAATGTAATGGAAAGAAAATAAATGATACATTTTATTTTAAGAATTTTAATTTAGTCACAAATATCATATATATACACATTAAATCCATCATTATAATAATTCATCAGAGCTGATGATGGAAAATGAATTACATCAGGTTGAGAGAAGATAGTTCTTCATACACACAAATGATAGTTTCATTTCATATTTGATGGAAGATAAGATGGATATAGGTTATTAAATTAGTATAATAAAATCTTAGTATATTTAATATACTTTTGTTAATATTTCAAGAGGTAGATGAATATTTTTAGATAGAAGAAGAAATAAATCGAATGAGTTCGGGTTGGAATATTACCTCTTCTTCAGTAGACGGCAATTAGATCCCTTCTTAAGGACCCATAGAATGCTCTTTTAATAATACCAGTTCCTATTATTACATTCTTGGTAAGTTTATAATATAATTGGATCTTTTTTTATATTATTTTGTTCTTGTTCTTCTGTGATGTGTTTTCAAGTGTATGGTTACATATGCTCTCCACTACTGCGCCTGGATATATATGGGGATGGTCTGGCATCATGAAGTTGTGTACTATTGTCAAAGTCATGACTAGGTGCACTACTTTGATAGCTTGAATGGTGTTTTGGATACTCTTTGTTGTTCCTGTACAAGCTTAGGGATGCTTCAATTTTTTTTTAAAGACTCTAAAGGTTCTGCTATTCTTTTCTAGAATGTGGCTACTGTTATGAGAGATGCATTAAGGCCTCTTTTTAGTATAAAGTTGTCTGTTTTTTTTTGTTATTTGGTATCATGTTTTTTTCACATTAGACCTTTTGATTTTGTTGTCTTATATTGTTTTATTTTTAATAAATTTTAGGTTTGAGTTCACCCGGGTCATGTCTTCTAAAAAAAGATTAACTTTTCAAGCCTAAATCACTAAAATAAATTTTTATCAGATAACATAATAATAAAAAGGATAAAATTTTATTCCTTTTATATCTACATGTTAATTAAAAGTGAAATTTTTTTCATAGTATAAGATAATATCTAAAATTTATAAACCTTTATATGATGAAATAAAATAATAATATCTTAAATTCAAAAATAACATAATAGGTACAACATTGATCATTACATAAATAAACAACCATATATCCCAATTATCCTCACTACCCTTGACAATAAAGTATGTTCTTACATCAATGGTTGTCTCACAAGTTCTATCATACATCCCCAAACTTATAATATTATTCTTCGGAAATAATCCATCACATTAATCCTAAGGGTTATATAAACATCGACCCAAAAAAACAAATCCAAAAAATATCTTCAATCACATTAAAATACCATCACATAAATCCCCAAAAGGTAATTTTTATGCCTTTGAACTTATAATAAAAATTAAAATAATAAAACCAGAATTGTAACCATAACTCTTATGATAAACTCACATGAAAACATCCTAATCTCTAATGTTATTCAAACTCTTCTATGATATAATCTATAAAAAACTAGGACCTAGACTCCTAGATCTGGTGCTAAAAATAAAATCTTTACATTTCTATCTTGACGCAAATAAATATGAACCAATTTTATCCATATAAAATATGAAACATCAAAATAATATATTCGATCACTTATACACCCAAGTACCTTTTAGGTTTAGAGTATTAAATAATTTGGAAAAAAATCTTATATAATAACTTGGTAACCTAAATAGGTAGTTCATAAAAATCAATTCCATATCTCACTAAGTTCATAACATCTAGTAACCTTGTTATTCATAACATACTTTAAACCTTTCTTAATAAATTGGGGAAAATGAAACACAATAAGGGGGATCTCAAATTCTGTATGTATAAACATAAAAATTAATAATTGGATTTCATTAGTAATCATAATATTAGAATAGGAGTATGAATAAATATTAAAATATCATGAGGTCAACATCAAATAATTCATACCCATATAAAGATGGATCGTAAAAAATGTGAAATGGAATAAAGCTTTATCAAAGGCAAGAGTCATGAGAATTAATGATCATCAGCCTTGGGATATCAATTATGGTCAAACGAACCATTTAAAATGTGGATAATCATAAAGAAATCATGTTGGTTTATTAGAATATTATCTTTGTAGAACCCTTAAAATAACCCTTATAGATGTGATAACATTGGCTACTTAATACCCTCAATCTCCTATGACTAACATGTTAGTCGATTAACTTCTTCTTCTCATATGAGTTAATTATATTCCGTAAACTCCATCATCATTTCCCAAATATTTTGAATTATATATCAAGATCACCCTTCCTGAAGATATATATTGGGATCTCCATTCATCATAAACGATTTCCAAGAACCATAACAATTCATAACACATGAAAGCATTCATTTCCCAAGATAATAATTTCATAGCATGATTTACTTGTGGAAAAGAAACGGGTTCCATAATAATATCATTGAGAAATTCATAATGCATCCAAATAAAGAATAAGGATTGTATCATCACAACATATCTCCATTGAAACATAATTAACACTAAGGTATTTTCTCGATAATAAATATAAATACCCTAAAAATATCACTAAATGTATTTTTGAGTAAAATACCCTTTCTAATTTGAAAATTACCTGTTAAAACTAAAAATTCACAAAATATTGAGAAAATAATTTTATTTGAAGAAAACCATATAATAATATAAAGCAATCCTAAAAAAATAAAGGTCATGTCACCATGAAAATTTATTCATGTCATACATGATAATAATAAAAATTATTTTCAAACTTTTTTAGAGAGAGTCAAAATTGAACCATGTAGAAAATGTTATGAAATTTATTTTGAAAACCTTAGAAAATAATGTAAACAACATGTAAAATAAATTTAGGCAGTAATTTATATTTAGAAAAGAATTTATTTTAATGCATTTTTTAAAATAAAAAATAGGAAGAGAAAGATTCTCGATCTAAAAGATGATACAATGTCGGTGTCACTTACAAACTACTTTATTGATGTTTCTTTAATAAATAATGGTGTAAATATAAATTAAACTTTTAAACCATATTAAAAAATATATTTGAATAAAATAGATTTTTTTCAATAATATAATACCATATGATCCCTCCTAAAGTAACTTTGAATTTAAACAATATCAAATTAAGATAGGATTGTATTATAAAAATCTCTACTATTTTGGTAACTTTTGAATCATAAACCCCATGAAATAATAACTTAAAATGAAACCTTAAATATCATTAACATGATGGAATTCATGATATAACATTACATCACTTACTGTTTTGATAAATTTTGAATCAAACCCCATTGAATGAATTAACAAGATGTGTAAATTAAAGTAACATGAAGTATTAATGATTTGTCATATAACATGTAAAAGGGAATTATATACATCATATAAAAAAATATGAGTATAGAATTAAAATATGTTTCAATTAAAGAAAATTGAGATGAAATATCTTACCTCGAGTATATACTTTCCATTTGTGTCCTTCAAATCCGGTATAATAAATTTGTATCAATTATTTACTTGTTTTAGAAACTTTTCAAGGTTTATTAAAATATCTTATAAAAAAATTTATTTATCTCAATGAACTATTTAATCATTTAATAGGTTAATTCCATGTCATGTGTTTAGAGGATGTTCGGTTTATAGTTGAAAATGACTTGAGTATGTTGACCACTGTCAAATAATTAATTGTTTCATAAAAACTATAATAATAATAAATAAATAATTATTAATTTTATATATTAATTATCTTTTAAATACCAACCATAAAATATGAATATGAAAAATGAATTATTTTACAATAAAGGAGAGGGTGTGTCAAACGTACGTGTGAGTAACGTTTCCGTTTTTCAATGAATATGAAAAAATAAGATAAGTATTATTTTATCATTATAAAATAACTATTATGTCAAAAATATCATATTATTTCATCAAATACTTTATATATTCCATCTATGTGATGTGGTGAGTAAAATAAATCATATCACTTTGTGGAGGTTGTAATCCAAACATATGCGTGATAGGCACTATAATTTTTCAATGGATGGAAAGGTAAGAAAATATTTTATATTTTTTAATGTTGATAATTTTTTCATGAATATAATATATATAAATGATGGTTTCATTTACCATTTGATGGAATTGGAGTGGTTATAGATTATTAAATTAAAACAATAACATGTTATTATATTGAAGAAACTTATGATACTAAATCATCATCGTTGAATAATATTTAAAGGATGTACAAGATGATATAAATTGAAATCATTTGGGTTGGATGATTACCTCTTCTTAAGTAGACATCTATATATCCCCTATTGAGGACCCGTGTAATTTTATTGTAATAGTATAATAACCTCTGATTCATTGAATGGTATGTTTATATAATAATTAGTAATGGTTTATTCAATATAGATGGATAAAAGTAGCATAAATAAGAGAAATGAGGGGGGACCCTTATAAGGGAGGAAAGGAGAATTTTTGGAAATTCATAAAAAAATATAATACAAATCTAACCCATTTAAAATAATTAAAAATAAAATTTATTCTAAAATAAGGATGATACTGTATAAATATAATCATTAAATCAAATTTTTATATGTTTAGATATTACTTTAAATCGTATCTCTTGGTTTAACCCCTTGGTTAACCAATTTTAAGCATAATCATGGTAATAACAATTTCAATATGAAAGGGTTATAATTTTACATATAAGGTGAAACGTTTATCATAAATGGAAAGGAATATAACTTTTAACCATTTTTTATCTTATTTTTATAATTTAAATATTTTTATGACTTTTAAATAAATTAATAAAATATTATTTAACATAAAATATCATTCTTGTCAATTTTTTTATGATGTTCATTTAAAGTGACTTTAAGGATAATAATATATAAATTTATTTATAATGTAAAAATATCACACATCAAAAATATATTATATTTGTGTATAAAATTAATGGTAAATTATAACTCACACAAAAAATATTACTTTTTATAGTTTTTGGAATCATTTGCTTGATTTTCTTCCACTAATTACAAGAGCATTGTGTCGGTTTTGTGTAAGAATTTATGGTAATTATTTCATCAATAAAAACTTCAAATAAATTATCCAGATAAATAATTTATCTTTAAAATAACCATTTATAACCAAACATAATATTTGTTTATTCATTTCAATAAAATATTAAAAAATTTATTTGCAAGAGAGTGGCCTTTTTTACTTTATCCTTTACATAAAATATTGTAAAGGTGAAAATCTAAGATAAATAGAAAAAAATAATTTTTAAGAATTATGGATCATTATGGAAGAAATATACTCAAATTTTGAAATTAAACTAGGTGTTGTAATTAATTCTAAGCTTTATCACATTAGTTTAAACCCTAATTAACTCATTTTAAATTTATCACGGTAACAAAATTTAAAATGGTTTCTATTCATATTGACCATAAATTAAGTGTAAATTATTACCTAATATTAATTATGATCATAAAAAATATTTTATTCATTTTATGAGATTCATTTCATTGAAGCAGAAAAGTTTAATTTAAAGTTAAACTCGCAAAACGTGATGAAAAACAGATTTCTAGAAAAAATCATTTAAAAGTGTAAATACATTTTCATACCAAATTCAAGTATAATTATGATTAAAATAACATTTATTTTATATGTTTAATGAACATTCAATAATTAAATTTTATAAAAAATACAAAATATAATGATTATTTCAATGTACAGGAAATGAAAAACAGTTTTCAATTAAAATTGGTGTTTTTCACTATTCATTGAAAAATCAACATTTTTTGGAAATTCTCCAAAATTCATCCTAAGATAATTTTGAAATATTGAGTTAAAAAATTATATCCCTCTTATCAAATTAAATTTTTCAATTTTCTATAACTTAATTATAATGATTACTCACAAAAGTTAATGACAGGCATTTTAAAAAAACCCCTTTTTTGAAACATAAAATGAATTTACTAGAAAAATGAGTTATTCTTTCCTAGGAATTAATCAACACATTTGGATTTAGTAGTTACATTATATATATTTCATAGTATAGTTAATAATATTTATACTTTCAGATTTAATGACTAGTTTATAACTATAATGTTTAAATAAAAAATATTTAATGGTTTGTTTAAGCTTTGTCTTGGGAGTTATATATACAATCAAATATAGTGTTCCTTTTGAATATTAGGATATTACACTCAAAGTCAGAACTCATAAAAAATTCCTTCTCTTAATCCACTTATAATTATTATGGATGTTCTAAATTCAAAAAAAAACATGCATTCAAGGACTTAAGGATTTTTGAAAAAGAACAACACCAGGAAAGATGTAAAATTATTATCTCATTTCCTTCAATTTCCTTTTTATCTTCCAAAATATATCTATTATTTTTTATAAAAAACATCCTAAAATTAATTAAATATCATATTATAATTACTTAATGTTATTAACTTATTTTAAGTATTTTTAATATTTTATACATTTCTCACCTTCTCTTTTTACAATGTCTTTTTAACAGTTTCTTAACTTCCTAAAAGGATTTTTCTAATTCTTTACATATCACCACCATTATTGATGATTAAATAAATTATTAATATTATATAAATTTATTAATTTATGTTTTTTTTAAATTATGGAGTTAATTTTATTAATGTTTAAATAGAAATTAGATAAAATCTTTACATTAAAATGAGATGGGGTATTTTAAAGAAAACATAATAATAAAACATTCAATCTCTAAAAATTAAAATTATTAAATAAAATTTCGTGATTATAATTGTTAATGTAAAAAATAATTGAATATAATTAAATACAACATTAAAGTTTTAACGAATATTATTTTATTATATATGAGTCATAAATATGAAAAAATAAATCAGGATATAAGGTAAGAGGATTCTCAAACAAAACACCTTCCTTTTAGTTTTATCATCTACTTACCCTTATTTTCAATATGGATTATTTATGAATACCCTATAAACTTCTATAAAATATGATTTCTATTTTATCTTCTAGGGGATATTTTTTCTTCTTCTTATTTGAGATGATTTCTAAAAAATAAAAAAAATTGTTTCTCTAAAACACTATATTGATTTATCTTGAATTGTTTATTCTTATCACCTTGACCTATGATCTTATATGAAAACATTTAAACTCCAAAGAATTGTTTTTACGTTTTTATTTTGGGAATCTAAAAGTTTATTCAATGAAATGTGTTAATGGTACCCTTTTTGAGACTCATTCATTTTCATGGTTTTATTTCTTGACTGTGATTGATAAAAGTTTCCTTTCTATGTTTCATATATGATTATAATAATTTAATGATGTGACTTGTGGGATCATAATTGTATATCTCTCTAATAAAATGAGAAATATAAATAATCTCATGGGGTTATTTCTATTATTCATGAACAAGATGCTATGTTTTTTAACAATTTTGATGTTATGATCTCTACACATAGGTTATGTGTGAACATGATGTTAGTTTTGTTCACAACTAATGTATGTAATTTTACCACTTTATTATGATGTTCTATTATTATGCATATGCAACATTCCATTACTATTACAAATTATTATTACGTATTTATGATGATGAAACTTTACCTATGTCATGATGATGATTATGACTATGATTACTCATGTTCTATATTGATCTGTGTCTCATATTCCTTCAATTTTATTCCTCCTCTTACTAAGAATTTATCTCAACCATTCATTGATGTATGTCCTTAGGTGGTTACATGTAATAAGAAGAATACAAGATATTTTAGGTATAAAATGAAGAAGGATTTAGATAATATTTATGTTTTATTATGTAGAAGTGATTCATGAACCTAATTTAACCAAGATTCAAAAAAACAATGTTGGGTTTTATTATTTATATATTATTTGAAATTAAAATGATTTAATAATCATTTTTTATAATTTTGGGCCTCTATAAAATTTATCAAATATAAAAAATAGAAGATCAGGTTGATTTGGATGAATTTTTGAATTTCTAACTGATTTTTAAAGAACAATATAAGGTTATTGAAGAACTTAATGGATGTTTAAATGACTAGACTAATAATAATAAATTTAGGTAGAGGTCATTTCATTGAAAAAAAATTGAATTAGAAATAATATTAGAATATTCAAAGAAGAATCCATGCATTGAGAGGTTAACATATGGATAACTACTATAATGGAAAATTTAAGGCTGAGAAGGTGTTGGGACAATTTTAAATGAACAAAGACCATGATTCATGGGTAAAAGTTGAATCAAATATGATGTTAAGACATCAAAATTATTACCATTTATGGATTGTAAAAAAGAAATATATAGGGTTTATGATTCTAGCATCAATACTAAGACACGAGTTTCTCATAATAATCCTGGTCTAGACAAACAAAATTAAAGGTTCATGAAAACATTTCCAAATTCAATGATTAATAAAAAACAGATTTTCTACATGGATGTTGAATACATGTAGTGTAATTAAGGATTAAATATATTTCTTATTTTGAAATTTATATTTTTTGGGTATCTTGGTCACACCATATTCTATTGTGATGTGATGAGAAGGTATCAAAATAGGGAAACACTAATAAGTACTTAAGAATAATGAAGGCATAACAACACCTCATAGAATCAATTCATTCTATATATATGGATTATATTGATCTAATTTTGTATTGGAAGCTATTAATTATAGAAAAAAAATTAATGGTGGTTTATACTAGGTAAGTCAAAGAAAAATGAAAGAAAATAAACTTAGAAATATTTCATTGGGGAATAGATACTCACTATAGGAAAAAAGATAAATATTATTACACTACATATATAAATAATCTCAACTATGTGTTTTATAAAATAAAATAAATAATATAAAAAACTCTCAAATAAAATAATCTAAAATATAAAAAGAAAAGTAGTACCAAGACCCTTGATAGAGGGTGCTCATTCCATATGACTAAAAATATGAAACTGCTGACTAATGTGAGAGTAATAGTTGATAGAACTGATCATTTATGCAATGATGGATCTTTGAAATTCAAAGGGAGGAGTAGTGCGTGATTTGGAAGGAGATGAACTAAAGAAGATATAATTTCTCTACGTGGATGGATTGTGATACATCCTACTATGTTTGATTCAACTATATGACTCTGGAATTGAAGTCACATTCAATCATAAGGGAAGAACTATAAAAGTCAACTACGAGAACACTCTCATGAAATGCAATAAAAATAGTAATTTGAACTGATGGACTACAATGAAAAGACCAATATTGTAATAGTTTATATAGAAAAATTAAATATCATATAATTTTATGCCACATTCAACAACAAAACATGGATAACTTTTCCAGGATAATTGTTGAAATGGATATTACAAAAAAATGATATTGTGAGAAGAATTTTGGAGCTTTTATATGGATAAATGTGGTCATAAATACATATAAAAAAAGAATAAAAGGCAAATAATCTCATAAAATTGGTGTATACTGATGTATATGGTAAAACGTGTATATTTATAACATATGGAGAAA
Source organism: Viscum album (assembly GCA_963277665.1). Lineage (NCBI taxonomy): Eukaryota > Viridiplantae > Streptophyta > Magnoliopsida > Santalales > Viscaceae > Viscum > Viscum album. Next base: position 472,809,523 of record OY728147.1, on the reverse strand, counting down.
GGTGATTCATTTTATTTATTAATGATTATAGTAGAATAGATTGTATTATATTCATGTGTATCAAGAAAGAACTAGTGGACTATAAAAACATATATAGTTGAAGTGTGAATCAAATAAGAGGATTTTATTAAGTCCCTTATCAAATTATATCCCCAATGAAATGAAATATATAATCTTTGGGGTTGTCTCTCAAGGAATTTGTAGAATAAGTATCAAAATTGTAACATTTTTTCTTTCTTTTTATAAAATTCAAAAAAATCGGGATATTTTTGTTGTGAGGAAAATATTAAAAAGAAAAAAAATATATTTAAAATAAATTAAATAATGTGTTTTTTTAAAAAAATGGATTTTAAAAGGTGTGAAATCAGATTTAAATTTAGTTATTGTTGAAAAGTATCAACCCTTTGAGAATTCCATTATTCCTTATTTAAAAATATTATCTCATTGAATTTCTTAGAGTTCACCCAATGACCACAGAATGAAAAACTAATTCTTCTTGAATATAAAATCGAGACTTCATTATGATTATTGTAACTCCTATAAAATTTCATCAAATATATAAAAACCTCCATGAAGTTAATCATAATTGAAATCATTATGCTCAATGTAAATATCTCACCTAATAATTTTAAATAGTGAAATCAATTATTTTAATTCCTAGATTTAGACAACCATCAATAATTTCTATATAATAAAATAAATATATAATCCTTATTAAATAAAAAAATTATAGATAAATTCAAAAGGAAAAAAATAAACTCAAATACTTTGAAGGGAATGGTGCCCAAGCCTTAACTCTTAACCACAACATAATAATTTATCTAGGAATGTCTAAATCATCTTTCATTATATTCATCTCTATTTCCCTAAGGCAACTCATAACCTTAGAAATAAATATCAACTTTCCAGTAGATTCAGTCCTCCCACTTCTTCTTTCTTCTAGTAAATTCATTCTTATACATCCATGTTGGAGGTAAAATTATTTGAAAGTGAATAAAATCAAAATATCATCTATGGAAACTCTATGCACATAGTAGTAAATTCCCATAATTTAATATAGGAGGTAGTAGTAGTGGTTTCCTCTCTTCTCATTTTCATGGTTTGTAAATTAAACACCTCATGTTTTTATTATATATTTCTCTTTAAATAAATATAATTTCTCAAATAACTTATGATATGTGCAACCTTGAGTCTAAATGAATTACAATGTAGTTATAACCTAACAGTTCAATTGGTGAAGTGAATTGGAATAACAAATTTTTCAAAAAGAAATATATATATTTTATATAAAATAAATATGTTGATAAATATGTAATCAATTTTTAGTTAAGCCTTTATATGCTTCAAATATACTTTTTCCCTCAAAATTGGTTTTTATTTCATTTTGTGAGATAATATTATAACTAATTTCATCCACTTTTAAAAACTTTATTTTAAAAACTTAACTTCACTTTCAAAATTTTAATGTTATAATTATATTAGAATGAATTTTTAATAATTTTTTATAAAGATTAATTTTTCAAGGAATAGTGAAAAAATAATTTTTTAAAATTTTTATTTCAATAAGAAATTTAAAAAGTTCCATTTGATAATAAATGGTTTTAAATATAACATTAGTTTATTTATAATATTAATAATTCAATTAATTTCATTATAACTAATTTTATGTTGGATTGTGGTATAAAAACTTTTATACTTCAAAAAACATATTTTCTAGAGAATTACTTTTAATAAATTTTTTGTTTAATTTCCAATTAAATTCTACCACTTATATGAATTTAATATTGAAAAATTGATTCCATATTTGGAATTTGGAGGTTCGAATTTGGTAACCAGAACTCCTTTTTCATTAATAATAGTAACCATGGTAAATATTTATCATATTGGTAAGGGTAAAATGTATAAAATAGGGTTAAACCCATGAGTTAAGGTCTAAAAATCAGCCAATAACATGACTTCATTTCATTAAATTGGATAAGTTTGACCATATTCTTACCAAATTCTAATATGTGGAATTTTTGTACCTTTCCCCTTGATAATAACATGAATATTATTTTAAGTAAATATTGTCAGAGTTGGTGGCCTAGAACCAACCACTTTTTATTTTATTCATTAATAAATACCTTATCACATCTTGATTTTTATTCAACATGAAAATGCAGGTGATAATGTCCTAAGGATAGCTATTTTATTAAAGGGTCATAGCAGATCCCTGCTATGATGAGAACTCGGAAGTTCCATAATACTATTCTTGAATATATGTTCTATGGCCAGATGATGTTATTATAGGGACACAAATAATACAGGCCATTAGGTGTGAGGACTCATAAAACTTTGAGGCACCTTCTCATGGTGTGCGTCCTTGGTAATATCCTAGAGTATATTATGAGAACGAAACCCTCCAGTAGGAAATCCTCATTTCATAGTCTCTATTGGATGTTCCTATCTTCAAATGTGTTTATAATTCGTTATACTTTAATATTATTATTAATGGGTATTGATAATCACGCACTTAGATGTATTGACAAAAACTATGATGACACATTGTTCGCAGTGAGGTAGGATATGTTGCATGTATCACGAGTAATGATGCCTTGATAGATAATGCAAGAAATGATTTGTCCCTTATGTTCCATAACAAAAGTAGATATCTCGGGCCCTTTGACGAAATTTATAAAGCCTAAATAAATCCATAGCCATGGTGAGGAATGGGAAAGTTCAATTTTGGAAAGTCAAATAAAGAACAATCGAGCACATGGGTTGATGTCACTAGCCTGAAACCCACTTGATTCGAGATATCGAGACAAAGGGATTACATTACAGGGTAAACGTTTGTAGGAGGTGACAGGTTATTGCAGCGTTAACATCTTTCTCTTTGGGTGCCTTGGTGTGTTTAAAGATTTTAACCTTGGACTTTAGGTAAGCTCTACCTAATGCCACTAAGAAAGAGGCCTAGAGGGTCACACACTAAGTGTGTCCACGTATCTCAATTAAATATTAATTTAACAAGTTTAATAATGATTATTCCCAATATGGGTTTAATAATTATTCAAAGATGTTTGGTTGCATTTTTTTAGACACTAGTTATTCAAGAGAATATATTTTTTGTGAAATAATATATTTATTATTTAGTAATGTAGTGATTTTTATTTTAGAAATAAATAGCTATTATTCAAGCTCTAATAAAAGTGGTGGAGGAAATAAATATAATGTAAAAACAAAAGTACATGTCGTGTATATAAATATACATTCTATGTATTTTTTTTGGGAATTTATGAGTAATAATATTATTTATTTAACTAAATAATATTTGGTTTAATCTGGTGGGTGCATGTCAAGTAATAATAATTGTCAGCTGTTGTTATTAGACATGGGGTATTACTAAGAATTAAATGAAATAAATAAATGATTTCAGGTAATTAATTCATTTTATTATTATATGTAATTAAAATCCCAATTATATAATTCTCATTAGCCTTGATTTTTTTTGTGCACAATGGATCTACAGAAATATCTCATGCCAATAGATAAGTCTTTTCATCCAAGAATTCTCTCAAGCTACGAGAGAGAGATCCTCCTCCACCGGATCAAGGCAATCAAAGGCATACATCGCAAGTGAAGTCTCTTCCGTGCTAGCACCTGGAGATCCCTTCGGCGACATCTAGAGATATTCTGAGAAAGTTTCAATCACTGCTAGAGGAATCCTATACTTAGATTATATGATGCAATGACAGATCACATCGGATCATGATCGGAAACATCAATGAAGAAATAATTCCATCAAGGTAATTCTTGTCAATTAATTAAATTAATTATAACCATCATATGATGATCATATATATGGTTCTGGGACTCCCATATTTCTATTCCGTTATTCATTATATTCCAATGATCCCGCATTTTATTATTGTGAGGGACCTCGGATTGATCGTTTTTAACGTTAAAATTAAATTTGGGTACACCCACCAACGCGATTCTGCTGCACCTGGAACCTACAAAGATAATTTCAAAATTTCACTTTATGGAATTTAATAACTCAAAAAAATTTACATGAGGTTAAAAGAAGGATAAAATTGGTAATAAAATTTTATTTGAAAGTTGGATTAATTTTTATTATCATCGTAATTTATTTTATATTTTTAGTTATTAAATGATTATCTTAAATTCTTATTCAACACTGACACGATACATGTCAAGTAGTAGAAAAATCATAAAAATGATTTTAAAAGAAATAAAAATAACATTGTGTGGGTGGGTTATAGTTCCACAAAAAATAATAGATGGATGAAACATACTATGTATGTGGAAAAGTTTTATATTCAAAATATATTTCCATATTCATGTAATTAAATTAAAATTAATTAAAGATTGTCGAAAATGAAATTAATGATATTTTATGAAGAATAATATTTTGTTAAATTATTTTTAAATCATAAAATTTTTTAAAAACAATGTTGTGATTATAATTGGAATAAAATTTATTCCATTTTCCCTTCATGATCCAATTGTTAACGTATAATTAAAATTACAACACTTTAGTATTGAAAAATTTGTTATCGTGGTTAAGGATAAAAAAGAGTTAATGAATGGATTGAACCAAAAGTTAAGGTTTAAAATAACACTAAAACCTATATAAATATCATTTTAATATGATATTTATACCATATTCTATTTTTACATAAATTAATGGCTATTAGGGAACATAATAAATTATAAATATATTATTTATGTTTAAACCATTTGTGTAATTCCAAGTCTATCATCTCCCTCTGATATAAAAGTACACCCTTCTCTATTCTATTTACACCATCTTTATAAATCTATCTTGACCAAAACCTAAATAATTATCACTTAAAAGTCACTATAAATTAGTTATAGGTTCCATTCTTCTAAAAATACCATTCCAAGGTTCCTTAAGAAAGTATCGAAAGGTGGCCTACTGAAGAAGAGGTAATCGTCTCACCTGACCTCTTTCAATTTATTTATTTTTCTACTACCTATAAATATATGGAATTGATCATAAAATAATAATATCTGAATCAAATATATATTAAAAATTATTATTATTATGGAAACACTAATATCATCCCTCTATATCGTCGTATGGAAAATGAAATTATCTCTTCTGTGTAGGTGTGGACTACCACCTCCACATAACGATACATATCATTTTTGAACAATATCATTAATGGTTGGGTATTATTATGGTTTTAATTTTTATATATGATATTTATTATAAAATTATTCTTATATAATTATAGTATAAAATACAATTCTTACATTTACATCTTTTGGAAAATAATAACATCGCTCATGCGTGCACGTAGACTACCACCTCGATAAGTTGATGTGATTCATTTTTCCTTTTCACATTACATGGATGGTAATAATGATATATTTAATAAATATATATGATATATGTGATATAATAATTATTATATAAAGTCCAATTATTAATTATATTTCTTTCATTCGATCCATTAAAAATGGAAATAGCACTGATGCGTACGTATGATCTTCTATCTCCATCAACAGTGTAATTAATTTTTCTAACACTACCATTATAGATAAATATAAATATATAAATAATTAATATATATATATATATGATATTTATATCATTATTATAAATATTTATAATATGATACCATGATCAAAGTACAAGGACTAAAACAGTTTAATAAAAAATTACATGAAAAATATAACAACTAACACCCAGAAGCGACGATTTTAATAATGAATTATTATTAAATGGGTGTTGAAATGTTATAAGTGGATAATATATGACAATATAGGTATGTAAATTATTTTTTTATAAAATTATTCTAAATTTAAATTTATTATAAAGGATTTTATATTTCTTTCAAAGCAAGTGTAACTTGAGGTAAGGGATTTATGTTACAATCTCATTGTTTATTGGGAATGTTTATAATTATCTTTATGATGATGGAAATTTATGACTTATCTCCAATGTATCTCATGAATTTTATTTTTCAATAGTAATTTATATATATTTTATTTTTTTTATTTCATTTTCCACACTTTATTCACTAAATATTCCAAAATATTATTTTTAATGAAAGAAAACAATATTTCATTTTTCTTTTAAAAATCATTTTATTTCATACCCATGTTATCTAAAAATATTTTTCAAGAATGTTTTAAATATTCTACTATTTTTTTTTAATGTAATATTTTTTCATGATTTAATTTTTTTTAAATTGTTTTAAAAGGAATCATATTTTTAATTTCTAAATGATTTACTTTTGACTTTTTATCAAAAGTGTCAAAACAAACCTTTATTTTAAGATACATTGCATGAAAGAAATTTTCTACCATAGTGATTTCTCATTTATTTGATGCTACATTTACAAGTTTATGACGTTATTTTAAAATAATATTTTTCCCTAATATTTTAGAAATTTTATATTTTAATTAAGGTATTTAAAACTGAAAAGGTTACTTTCCTAAAGATAGGTTTTATAGATCTATTAAAGGAATTTTTCATCTATGATAAAATAAATTAATTTGAATTTTGATTTACAGGAGATATAATATAATTATAAAAACCTTACACTTTCTTTGGGTAGTTTTTAATAATAATTACATGATATTTATGAAAAATGTTTCATTTTCACTTCTTATTCTGTTATGAAATGTTCAAATGTTTATAAAACTCATCTCATTTTAATGGGTAATGATATAATTAATGTGTTACGATATTGTGTCACACATTTGTTTTATTTTAATTATTTGATGGGTGGTCCCAAAATTATATAACCCTCTACGGTATTGTGTAAAGATGGATATCTAAGGATAAAATAAGGACAGTAATGGGGAGTGAACCAACTTCAATAAGGGACTTTTTACACTATGATTGCCTTGGGAGTAAACCATAGACAATGATATTATGGAATATTGAGTGAATCAAATCCACTATGATAGTATTTGTAGTGAGTCTTTAATAATGTATTTATTTTATATGTTTATGTTCTTTCCACAAACTTATGTTGTAAGATAGTGTTATGTTATCATGGCTCATGGTTATTGAATCACTTATGAATAATGTCTTATGAACTAATTTGATTTATGCCACAATTCATGATTAGGTTCTATGATATGCTATGTATAGTTTTCAAATTTTAATCACATGTCCATGTGCCCTTATTCTCATGTTATTCTTTTTTTTATTATGATATCCCTTGTTTAACCATACTGAGTATCCTATCTGATCCTTTTTTATGTTTCCCTTCCCTAGGATATGAATAATTATTTTAAGTATTATATGTCTAATAAGGTTGATAGTTGTGAATAACTAAGTGCGAGATGATTTATATTTCTTATTAATAGGTTGATTATGTATCCATGTTTCCAAATACACTAGACTTATACGATTCTAGAAGTTATCATAATGTTATTTATAAAAAATACATGTATTGAGATGTAATAATTATGTATGAAAAGAACAGGTCAAAATAATTAGAATCATAGAATTATTTAGTAACATTTAGAAACTAGGATGAGAAAAAAATAGTGATAAACATAGGTATTATTTTAAGTAAAATAATTCATCCAAAAAGTTTTCTAAGATATAGATTATGTGGTTCTCTAATATGATTTTTGTTTCCCACACTATGATTTTTAGTTGTAGTCAATGGATGGAACCTGACGAAACCATGTTAATATTGAATGTGATGGATAATGAAAGGATTTTACTCCTATGAAGAAAAATGTTATGGGAGGTGGAAGTGAAAATATCATTGATATTATTACACATATATCTCAATCCATGAATCACGGTAAGCATCCAAACAAAAAATGGAGGGAACAAAATTCTATTCAGTCCTTCACGAGTCAACACATACCTTCTTTTAGTGGGACACTTGATCCACTAGTTTATATAAAATGGATGAGTACCATTGAAATTATATTTTTTATTATCTAGTGATCAAAACAAGAGAAAACTATTTTGGTTATTTTTCATTTGAAAAGAAAACCAGATCAATCGTGGAATCTTATTAAGAACATCAGGCAATTGGAATAAGTTTAATCTATAGAGTGGGATGGGTTTAAGAGATTATTTTTCAATAAGTACTTTCCAATTATTATACATATAAAAATATAGATTAAATTACTTGACATAAAGTGGAAGGATAATGAATCCATTAGTACCAATGAGGAAACTTTTACAATACTTATGAGGTACACTTATAGTATTATCATCCAACCTGAAAGTAAGGTTTATTGATTCAAAGGTATTTGAACATAATAAAATTTATTAGCTATAGGTAAATCATTTTATGTTCTATCAATTATTAAATAGATATTGGAGTTACCCATCAATATCAAAAATTCTATAAGAAATGAATGATTTAATTAAAAGAAAACTCTAAAAAATAAGGAGAGAAGAAGATAATATTTTCTTTATGCTTGAACTGTAGATGGAAGAATGGTGGAAATTCCCTTAAGGGAACTGGTAAATGTTTTAATTGGGTAAATTAAGTTCATCGTGTAATATAATGGTGGACTGATTGGAAGAAAAATTGAGATAATTATGGAGAGAAATTATCACATAATGCACCACCCACACTCCTTCCATGAACCATCCTAGATACCTTGGTACCCTGATACCTGAGACAAATCTAACATATGTCAAAGGAAATTCATGATCCCCATGGGTTGGTGAATAGAACCTGTGATTTATATAAGAATCATGAGGGAATGATTTTCCACAAAATAGAGGAATATAAAAAATACAAGGTATTATGTGAACACTCCTCAAGGAGAAAGTACTAGAAACTAATGGTAAAATACCCCAAAATGGTATATCATCAAAAGACATAGAATCTTCCAAGGTAAAAACTCATAAATAACCCATGAGATAGTGGATCACATATCCATAATTCACCTCCATAATTCTGGGTCTGAAAGATCAATAACATCCACCACCTCTAAATGAAGCTTTCCCTTTTCTCATACCTAGCATAAGATACTCTACAAACAAACGAAGTAAAAGGTAGGGTGTGTGATAAACTACCCATTAGAGTATCATCAAGTTCTACATAATAAATTCAATAAAAATTAACCATTAATTAATTTAATATATCTTAAACATGGAATTTCATGGAATTTACATATTTACAAAAATTAGACTTTTATAATCAATAAATGGAAGATCAATCAAAATAGGATTAAATGAAAATTTCATATAAAATATTTATATAGAGTTGTTAGAATAAATAAAATATTTATATAAATCAATGGATTTTAATCATCAAATAATTAATTTCATAGAACCATGTATCCATCCCTTTAGTATGTTAGTTTCTGGTAAAAGTATCCTCACACTACTCAATTGAGGATCTCACCTCAATGTGTGCACATGTACCTCATTTTAGGCCATTAATACTCAACTCCCCATTGGGAAAAACCATTTTATAGTAAGTTCTTGTTAGTAATTTCTTCTTTATTTAATTTATAGGGTATTGAATCCAAGAATTATTGTCCTAATTACCCACTTACTGTCCATTATTACATGTGCTTCAATCAATCAATCAATCAAGGGAAAATCAATCATTACAGATTAGTTCAAAATACAATTATCCAAATTCAAATTTTCAACATGAATATATCATTTCAAAGCTAAATCATAAGTTTTCATTCATTCACACCATTTCAAATCTTTTCTCAAATTAATATTTTTATCTAAATTTTCAAGATCAAATAATTTCATCAATTCAATTTCCAAATCAATACATCAATTTTATGAAATGCACCAAACAATTTCAATTCCACATATATTGGAATTTTTTCTCAATTTCCACAAACTTTTACAAATAAAACATTAATAATATCAAATACAGGGTTTATAATCATTTAAAAACTTATTTAAAATCAATCAATAAATTTGGGGTCTCAATTGTAGGGAAAATCATATAAAACCACCAAACTTTAATCAGTTATCAAATCAACACCCAAAATGGGAATGCTAATAAGAACTAAGTTTAAGGAGATTATTAAATCATTCATGGAATAAAGATCCATCCAAAACAGGAGTAGATCCATAAATTACACAATGATCTATCACACTCTAAGAAGGTGTGAAGAGGAATAGAGGACTATAGATCAATGAGAGATCTCATACGGGAGAAGGATCAGATACTTCTACTAGAGATTTGATCCAAGAGGAATATATTTTGGAGGAGTCAAAACTCCTCAAGGAAGGATTCAAGATACAAAAATAAAATGAGGGTCAAGTTCAAGAAGAAGAAGAGATATAAAATAGGGATCGAGTCATTTATGTCTGTAAAAACATAGACCTTGTTGCAACGCCAATGTCCACAATATAGAAAGTATAAAAAATATCTCCATCCTCAAAAGGCCTGAAACAAATATACATCACTGAACATTAATTTATTTTCCTTGAAAAATATATCCTTCCTCAAAAGGCCTAAAATTCACCCCAAATAAAAAGGGAACCAAAATAACAGTCAATAGGTACGTGAAATAAGGTAACATAATGTTACAACATCCCCACCATAAACAATTTATTTCCCTGAAAAGCATGTCAAGATGATTCCATATCAAAGTGATAAGGCCAAAACTCTCTCAATAGTACCTCATGATCCCAAATATCATGTGAATCAGAACCATGCCTCCATAACACACTAACCAATGGTATCTACTTACCATGAAGAACCTTTCTCTGGGAATAAAAAATCATGATTGGATGCATAGTCATGGAAAAATCAGCAAACTCAAAAGGAATCACAAATTTCGGCACAATAATTCCCAATTTCCAAAGATGTAGGTGAATCAAATGAGGTGAAACTCTCAATAACACCTAATAAAATACTATAAAATCCAATATCCACTGATGATTATCAGTATATGATTTTTACTGGCTTTATTCCATCAACATTCTTTGATGAATCAATGGAATCCTCATTGTCATCTCTTAGAAAAAACATAGTCCAACCAAGTAATCTTTACCAATCCCCTACCAATACATTATAGATTTACAAGGCTAGCCATACCAGACATCAAAATTATTCATTATGACAGCAGACTAGAAGATATTGCTTTAATCAAACTCAACAAGCCCCAAATGATTTTCCTAAGTTCCACTAAATTAAATAATGTAATTATGTATCATGTCCTAAAGAATCTATATAGATCACTCTATATGGTCATCCATATTTAGATTATATGTCATGATCAAATGTACCTAGGGTCCCATGTCCTCCTGGAGACCACTCTGGAAGTGAGAAGTGAAACAATGTTCCCTATTAGATACTATAGTAGATAGAACTCTATGAAACCTGATAATATCATGTATATAGAGATGTAATATGCCCATATCATTGGTTTCAACTGGAGTGGGTATAATGTGAGCCAATTTGGTCTTCCAAACTATCACAACACATGTCACATTATTTGATAAAGTGGTACATGGGAACCCAACTGAAAGGTCCTTAGAAATATTATACCGCTTATAATTTGGAACTGGAAGTGGATTACATAAGTTATATGGTCTTTGGTTCTCAATTTTGACCTATTTGTTGGTATTACAATGAGATAAAAATTGAATATTGTCTCATCTCATACCTGGTCACCATAATAAACTTCTCATATCATAGAACATATTTTTGGTTCTTGGGTGCACCACCCAATAATAATTATGAAAATCCTCTATCATAGCCTTTATCATAGGTAAAGGTTCAAAAAATAGTTCTAAAACATATGATACCTTATAAATAGAATTTATACTCACCAAAGAAATCCTCACATTAAAGATAGTCCCTAATTCCGTGGAATTCATCATCAAAATTTTGTTCCAAAAGAATCATCTTGAGAATAGAAGAGGTCAACTTCACACTTGGAAAAATCAACTTTGACTCACTCTCTTGGACTCCCAATAACAATTGGGCAATGAAATCCATAAATTTTCACTTGAATAATGATTATTACATTTCTTGTATTGGATTTTTCCTACTCAAATAATCAGCAACAACATTCCGAATTCTAGTTGTGTATGCAATGTTGAAATCAAATATTATAAGCAATCCACCAAATGACTGTGATGGATAATAAAATATTTTTTAGTGAATATATAACTCAATATTTTATCTCTAGAATAGATATAACACCTTTCTTAAAAAATTTAATGCTTCCAAATCTTAAGAGAAGGCATCACAATTGTGAGTTTGGGTTCAAGGGTTGGATAATTATTCTTGTATGGCCAAAACATTCTAAAACTATAGGCTTCCACATAATCACAATACATAATAATACAAACTGAACCCAAACATGATTCATCACAAAAGACAACAAATACCTACCTAGCCTCTCTAAGAGTCAACACTGGTATATAATTCAAAATACATTTCATCTCAAAGAAGAAATTTTACAATTCCCATCCCAAATGAACTCTACTCCTATATGAGTGAGAGCAGTCATTGAAGAAACTAAAAATGAGAAATATTTGAAAAACCTATGGTAATATCACACCAAACCCAAGAAGCCCTGTATATTGAAACTAATACATATTTTCACCTTTTTCATATAGCTTTTACCTTCTCAGGATCAACTGAGATAACATGTTCCGAGATGACATGTCCCGAAAAATTTATTTCCTGAATCCTGAAACAATATTTCAATAGAATCTCATATATTTTTGTATTACTAAATATTCTCAAAAATACTCCCAAATGAAACACATATTCCTCCTTAGTTTGAGAGTAAACATGGATACCATCCAAAAACAACACCATGAATAAGTCAAGGTACGGATGAAATATCTTATTCATCAAGGCCATAAAAACTGTATGAGCATTGGTTAGACAAAATACCATTAAAATATACTCATTATGGCCATACTTACTTATGAAGACTATATTTGGATTGTCAGGTTCTTTCATTGTCAACTGGTGATAACCAGATCAATGATCAATCTTCGAGAACAACTTTTCTCATTTCAACTGGTCAAAAATATCATCAATTTGTGGTGAAAGATATTTTTCTTCATCGTAACAAGATTGAGTTTCTGGTAATCAAAATTTAGTTGAAGTGTTACTTTAAAGACCTGAAAATTTCAAGGAAAATTTTTTATTAAATTCTTTAGAATTTTACAAGTACGCAGTTTCGGACGGCACCTGATTCTGAGGCCCGGTGTGCCCGAAATAATTATCCGAAATTTAGCTCGGGTACATTCAGTGAACGAATGAGTGGGTTTTTCTACCCTTTGAACTGGTGCTCGGAATTGAAATTTTAGGGCACCGAGGAACTCGCAACGCCGCTAATTGCTTAAGAGGACCTTTACCGCAGTTGTGTTGGCACGGGAGGAGAAGTTAAAATTTGTGGATTAAATAAGAAGTGAATAAAATTGTCGAACAATATTATTTTATATCTAATGTGGTTATATCCTACATGGGGGAGTTGGGGTGGGACCCATAATCACCTAACTACCCATGTGAGGATATTTGTGAGGTGGGGCCCACACAATCCCCAAACTTTCACATTCCCTAAACTCCTTAAACCCCCTACTTTAATTGTTAACTCCTCTTTAAGTGAGTAACTCTTCCTCTCCCTCTCTCACTCCATTAAATTTTTCCAACCTACCTCTTAATTAATTAAACAACTCTACATTTATTTAATTAATGGGATTTGATTTTTGAATTTTGAAATGCATGGCAAGTTTAATTAAAATAAGGGGTGTCCTTATTTTAATTGGGGTGGCTTGTTGTGTGGAGATTTTGGGAGAAATATTGTGAAGAAAAAGAGGATTCCTCCTTTGTTGAAGAAGATCATCCTCAATGAAGAATGGATCTTCTCCAACAAACAACATTGACTCTTCAACATAGAACGACTCGGTGACCACGGTTCTCCATCCTCTTCTTCCTCCGCGACAAGGGAGGAGACACCGACGTGGGGAAATAACCAACTATGAAACGTATTATATTCTTTTATCTTCATTAAGAGAGGAGACATCACTTCCTCAGACACACTCTGATGACATCTATGAATCCTCACCTCGCAAATCCGTCTTCTGCGATGCCGACTTACGACATCAATTGTTGATGTAGGGTGAATTGTTGAAATTTTATTTGAATAAAATTGTTTGTTGTGCTTCATAAAACCTTGTTCATCTTCAGCTGATTGTTACTGACTAACGCAGAGGGCACAGGCTGAACAAACACGGCCCGACGACCCTCCGTCGTTTCTTAATCTTCTTGGAATCGGTGACCGAAGGTGGAGGAAACACGGCGTCATCGCGTCGTGTCGGGAACACGGCGGAGGAATCCGGCACCAACACGCCAGCTATGCAGAAGGAATTGGGGCCCGTTTTGTGGGTCGCGTTAGAGGAAGAACCGGCCGGCCCATCGGCCAGCCGGGCAGAGGCAAGCCGCGGTGCAAGGAGGGCGTCGCGCTGGAGAAATCGGTTGGCCCATCGCCAGGCCGGGTGGACCTGAACCGCGACGCCAGGAGGGCACCGCACTGGAAGACCCGCTGCCTGCCCGTGAAGGCCACTTGCGATAGAAGTCCGGTCGGCCTAGCCGGCCCGCAGCGCCGCCGATTCAGGCAGTTGGGGGTCGTGCCCCCGCCTCGGACAGCTCAGCCTCCGGGCTGAGCCGCTCGGCCAGCCGGCCGCGCTTGCCGGGCCGCGTCGTGCCCCTTCGGGTCGGTCCGTGTCATTTGGACCAAATTGTGTTTTTCCTTCGGATAGGTCCGACACCCCTGCTGGATAGGACCCATCAAACTGGGTTAACCCGACCCACGGGCCCACCGGCCTAAACAGGTCGGGCCCATTATTCACTTAAACGTGAATAAATTAAAGATCGTGCGTCTGATCAATGCGCCGTCTATGGCACTGGGACTCTTTTGACGAGAAGGTCCTTTTGCGATACTCTAAGTGAGTTTTGGACAGATTTGGTAAATGGATGGGTTTGGAATGAGCATATTTCAAACCGGGACCCTGGAATGAAAATGCCAATATCTCTCAAACCGGGCGTCCGATTGACGCGTCGTTTGTCGCGTTGAGTTCCTTTTGATGAGACAGAACTTCGGGAAACATCAACTCTAGACTTAGTGATAGTTGATGTATCAACCCCCATTTACTTGAAGAGCAGACCCTCCCGGAATCGAGTAAGTTGTGTGTGGGAACCCTAGAGCTGGCTGCGACTCAACGACTACTATACTAGAATCCTCTGTGGGTTCGACAGCGATGACTACCGTACTGGGATCCTCTGTGGGTTCGACGGCAATGACTACTATTCTTGTATCCTATGTGGGTCCGGAAGTATTAACCTCTTTACTTGTATCCTATGTGGGTCTGGCATAGTAGCTGGTCTTGTATCCTGTGTGGGTCCGACAGCTTAGCTGGACTTGTATCCGGTGTGGGTCCGATAGCTTAGATGAATCAGTGACTACATATGATCATCTCTATCGCTATATGAAATATGTATACCTGTGTGAGATGAGTCTTGATTTTCAATCATCATCATCGATGTGATTGACTTACCTTCCTGTGTGGGCTGGGTTGTGCTTTACTGTGTGGACCGGGTTGTACTTGGGCTTGAGAGTTGGATCCGAACTGGATTTGATGACTTAGGTATATGTATGGTCATATACCTAAGTAGTGTCGGTTGATACTTTGTGATTGTATTTTTCCTGTGTGGTTTATTCTTCATGGATCCTGAGATACCTTCGGGGGTCTCAGGGTCCCTACTGAGTATCGTATACTCACCCCTACACGGGATATGCTCGCTCTACGTTGTGTTGGATGCAGACGACAGACAGCACTGATCGAGGTAGAGGCTTTTGGAGTTGGACGGTACTTAGAGGTGGACCACTTTGCGGGACGTACACGGAGAGGACGGCCGAACCCGAGGAGCTGAGGAGACTATCTGTACCCACCCTTCAGGTGGGATTTCTGGAGGATGACTCAGTGTTGCTGTTTTACTTTACTACTGCTGTAATTTCTTTTTAGTTGTACTGTACTTTTAGTTGGGTTTTTATTATGGCCCATTTATTTTTTAGCACTTACTTTTTTACTCAGTTTACTTTGGGTTTAATCCAGCTTGCATACTTTGTTGTGTGTTTACTTCTCTAAAGGCAATGCCTTCCCTTTTATCGGGTTATACACCTTTGGTGATAGTCACCAGCCCCTAGCCTATAGAAGGCAAGCTTGGGGTAGTCACAGCACGGGCCGCAAGGATGGGTCATGAAAAATTGGTATCAGAAGAGTCGGTTCTACCACAGAACTCCGAACTCTAATAATTTCATCTCTGGGAAACAATAGTGTTAAGAGTATTGAGTGTGGTTATCAGTCCAGGGAGTCCAATGTTGGTGCAGCGGCCGACGTATCCATACACCAGGACCCTGAATTCAGATTTCTAACTCATTGCATGAAAACATTGATTGCATGTGTGTTTCAAAAGTTTTCATTGTGATTACTTTGTGTCAGCTCACCAGGTATATTTTACTAACCATGGCACACCTGTTTCTTCTCAGGATGGCTCCACGAAGGTATCCAGCTATGGTTCCTAGTTACTTGTGGGATGGTATCCCACCGAGCGATGAGGCCTTGGTGTAGGGCCCCATTATAGTGGAGGCACCAGCGGTACCACTACCTGCTAGGCCACTGATACCACCAGCCCTAGTAGTAGAGAGTGCACGCTACCTGAGTGCGTTGCATGAGTTTCAGCGATAGAGGACACCCAGGTACCATGGAGAGATAGATCTTCAGGCAGCCGAGGATTGGCTGGAGGCTATCTTCAGAGCCTTCAGATTGGTAGGAACACCAGCAGACCTTATGGTGATTCTTGCCATGAGTCTCCTGCACGCAGCAGCAGGTAGATGGTGGAGCCTGATGCTCCAGGTGCACGACAAGGCATCTCTACTTTGGACGGACTTCAAGAGCCTCTTCCGCTCGGATTTGTTCAAGCCACCCTCTATGCAGTGCATATCCAAAAGTTACTACAGCTGCGGCAGGGCAGCATTACAGTAGCCCAGTACTCGGTGAGATTTATCGACCTCTTGTGCTACTCCACAGACATGGTACGGGACCCATTCTTCCAAGCCCGAACCTTCGAGTTGTGACTGAGGCACGAGATCAAGGCATTGATGATCTCCCTCAGCATTTCGACACAGGCAGGAGTACTGGAGCGAGCCCTTATTGTGGAGAGCTTCCTTGATGATTTGACGCCAGCAGCGAGACCCACCGCAGGGAGACACGGAGCAGAGACCTCTGCAACCAGTAGTCGACAGATGCCGCAGGGGTCCAATCGGGTCATCCCATCAGGTGGGCGACCTCAGGATATAGGATCGGTTGTGCGGGGCACCCGAAACAGAGCCAGCCTTACAAGGAGCAGACAGTGCTATGAATGTGGAGGGTAGGTCCACATGGCTCGTGACTGTCCGACCCTCCATGCAGACGAGCAGAAGACAGTGGAGAGACCTCCCAAGAAGAGGCATAGGTTCGACCGTGGTGGTCTGCAGGGAGTAGGCGGATGAGGCAGAGGAGCTGGTCGAGCAGCAGGTGGTGGACGATGCTTCGAGGCTCTACCACCACCACCCCCAGGAGGTCCACCCCGACCACAGGGAGCTGGCGGGAAGAGGCAGGCTCAGCTCCAAGCAACAGAGGCTTACGACCACGGAGCACCTGAGATGATTCGAGGTATAATCTATGTCTACTGAACCCTTGCTGCAGTTCTTATAGACACAGGTGTGAGTCATTCCTTTATTTTCATTTCCCTTGTTTGGATCTCGGAGATTCCGATGGAGCTGTTGGCTCAATCCTTATGGCTAGAGACTCCTACGGGAGCAGACTCGATGATTACGCACTAGTTCTGGAAGTGTGAGCTTACTCTAGGATGTGAGAGCTTCGGCTGGGATCTTCTTGTAGCGTCGTCGAGTCCTTGTGATGTCATCATGGGTATGGGCTGGTTATCTACAGTCCATGCACAGATTGACTGTATTAGGCGCAAAGTGTGGTGTGTCTGCATGGATGGGACCAGGTTCACCTTCACTGGAGAGAAGGGATCCTTTGTAGCGCAAGATGGACTTACGCAGAGGAGAGGGCAGCCAATCACACATTAGTTGGTTAGTCTCATCCCCAGAGCAGTTGATATGTGGATTCCAAGTTTTCCTGTTGTGGTGTATCAGTATGCGGACGTTTTCCCTGACGACATTCCAGGACTACCTCCTCATAGAGAGGGAGATTTATACATAGATCTGTACACCGGGACATCACCGATATCTACTCCAGTATATCGAATGGCTCCCACTGAGCTTCGAGAGCTGCGGGTACAGCTGGAGGACTTACCAGGAAAAGGTTTCATCCAACCCAGTGTTTCACCCTAGGATTCACCGATTTTGTTCGTCAAGAAGGCAGATGAGAACTTGTGACTATGTGTCGACTACCGTCGCCTGAACCAGGTGACCGTGAGGAACAAGTACCCCCTTTCTAGGATTAATGACCACTTCGATCAGCTCAAGAGAGCACGATGGTTCTTGAAGATAGACCTCAAGTCAGGCTATCACCATCTTAGAGTTGGAGACGAGGATGTGCAGAAGACGGCCTTCAGGTGTTGGTATGGCCACTACGATTTCTTGGTTATACCCTTCAGCATGAACAATGCTCCGGCAGTGTTCATGATTCTCATGAACAGGATCTTCCAGCCTTACCTCGATCATTTTTTCATGGTCTTTATTGATGATATACTAATTTACTTCACTACCAAGGAGGATCATGCCTACCACTTTCGGGTTGTACTGGATACACTCTAAGAGGACCATCTTTATGGTAAGATCTCAAAGTGTCAGTTCTTTATTCATGAGGTACACTTCTTGGGGCATGTCATCTCGGAGGCAAGAGTTGTAGTGGATCCAGCGAAGTTCAAGTCTGTGATTTCTTAGGAGCCACCCAGGAGCGTGACAGAGGTGCGGAGTTTCCTAGGTCTGGGTGGGTACTATCAGAGATTTGTGCCAGAATTCTCTAGAGTTTCGGCACTGCTTTCAGCTTTGACGAAGAAGGGGAAACCCTTCGTATGGTCAGATAGACGCCAGCAGAGCTTTCAGAAGCTGAGACAGAGATTGACCAGTGCACCCATCTTGAGGATACCAGAGGAGGGAGTTGGGTATGTGGTTTACTACGACACATCAGGGACCGGACTCGGGTGTGTCCTGATATAGAAGTGGGAAGTGATAACCTATGGTTCACGACAGTTGAGGTAGCACGAGCAGAACTACGCTACCCATGAACTGGATTTAGCAGCAGTGGTCTTTTCCTTGAAGATGTGGCGGCACTATCTGTGGGCGAGCGCTTTACAGTCTACTCTGAACACCAAAGTCTCAGGTACATCTTCTCGCAGAAGTACCTGAACCTGAGACAGTGGCGATGGCTCGATTTCCTCCATGACTATGACTTTGAGATAGTCTATACTCCTAGGAAGGGGAACCTAGTAGCTTATGTACTCAGCAAGATTTTGGTCATTCACCTACTTGGAGAAGCGACGGAGCGGCTAGCCGTGTTGCAGATATACTTCGTGGATAGGGATGGAGCAGCCTTTCTATAGTCACTCATAGTCACTCCTACACTTCTTCAGCGGATCAGGGAGGCAGAACGTGGGTACATTAACTGGTATACGTGATGTGCACAGATATCCACAGGACAGGCACCTGATGGATTTTCTAAAGTAAGAGAGCATGTCATCCTCTTTAGGGGACGTACCATGGTACCAGTTTCATTACAGAAGGAGGTGCTGAGTTAGTTTCACACTTCCCCTCTGGCAGTACATCTAGGAGTAGTAGAGATGTAACAGGATCTCAGACAATAGCATTGGTGGCCGGGTATGAAGAAGGTTGTGGCAGAGTTCGTTTCACGATGCCTCACCTGCCAATAGGTGAAGGCGAAGCACCAGGTACCGACAGGTTTGGTACAGCTCTTAGGGGTCCCAGAGTGGAAGTGGGACGGGATATCCATGGATTTCATGACGGGGATTCCACGTACTTCCAGAGGACACGACTCTATCTGGGTGATCATAGAGCGACTCACCAAGTCTGCCCACTTCCTACCGATCAGAGAGCAGGTCTCAGGGGAGAGCTTAGGATGCCTCTATGTTCAAGAGATCGTGTGGCTTCATGGTGTGCCATCTTCTATCTTCTCTGATCGAGACGCTCTCTTTATATCTCAGCTTAGGAAGGGGTTGTATGAGGCATTTGTGACGCAGCTATCCTTGAGCACCACCTTTCATCCTCATACGGATGGCCAGATGGAGAGGACCATTCAGAAACTCGAGGACATGCTCTGTGCATGTGTCCTTGACTTTGGTTGTAGTTGGGAGGATCACCCACCCTTGGTGGAGTTTGCGTACAACAACAGCTACCACTCCACCATCAGGATGGCACCATATGAGGCATTGTACGTCCGACCTTGTAGATCGCCTCTGTGCTGGACTGACCCTAGGGAGTTAGCACTCATAGGACCAGAGATGGTTCAGAAAATGATGGAGAAGGTGCAGATCGTCCAGGAGAGGATGAAGACTGCACATGATTAGACATAAGTCCTATGCTGATAGGATACGGAGACCACTGGAGTTTCAGGATGGCGACCACGTTTTCTTATAGGTCTCATCTCGACGTGGATTACAGAGATTTGGTCGGGGCGGCAAGTTATCTCTGTGCTTCATCAGACCATTCCAGATCCTCAGCAGGGTAGGAAAGGTGGCTTACCACCTGGCCCTTCCACCTCAGTTGCACCGGGTGCACGAAGTCTTCAACGTATCTCAGCTGAGGAGATACGTGCATGACCCGATGCATATCATCGACCACAGGGAGCTGGACACCGATGATGGGGCTACATTCACAGAGGTCTCGGTGGAGATCGAGGATCAAGAGGAGCAGGTCCTATGTGGACGGTTTATTCCTCTAGTGTGCATTCATTGGTAGCATAGGAACCTCTAGGAGAGCACATGGGAGTGGAAGGCTCAGATGAATTCTCAGTACCCTCATTTGTTTCACTAGTTTATGTTGTAGGTTTATGGGGACATAAATCCCTAAAGTAGGAGTAATGTAAAGACCCGGAAATTTCAAGGAAAAATTTTTCTTAAATTCTTTGGAATTTTACGAGTACACAGTTTCTGACGGCACCGGATTCTGAGGACCGATGTGCCTGGAATAATTATCCAAAGTTTAGCTTGAGTAAGTTCAGTAAACGAATGAGTGGGTTTTTCTATCTTTTTAACCGGTGCTCAGAATTGAAATCCAAGGGCACCGATGAACTTGCAACGCTGGTAATTTCTTAAGAGGACCTTTACTGCAGTTGCGTTTGCACAAGAGGAGAAGTTAAAATTTGTGGATTAAATAAGAAGTGAATAAAATTGTGGAAAAATTTTATATTATATCTAATGTGGTTATATCCAACATTGAAGAGTTGGGGTGGGACCCATAAGCACCTAACTACCCAAGTGAGGATATTTTTGAGGTGGGGACCACATGAGCCCCAAACTTTCACATTCCCTAAACTCCTTAAACCCCCCCTACTTTAATTGTTAACTCCTCTTTAAGTGAGTGACTCTTCCTCTCACTCTCTCACTCCATTAAATTTTTCCAACCTACCTCTTAATTAATTAAACAACTCTATATTTAATTAATTAAGGGGATTTGATTTTTGAATTTTGAAATGCATGGAAAGTTTAATTAAAATAAGGGGTGGCATTATTTTAATTGGGTTGTCTTGTTGTGTGGGGATTTTGGGAGATCTTTTGTGAAGAAAAAGAGGATTCATCCTTTGTTGAAGAAGATCATCCTAAACGAAGAATGGGTCTTCTCCAACGAAGAATATCGACTCTTCAACGTAGAATGACTCGGCGACCATGGTTCTCCATCCTCTTCTTCCTCCGCAAAAAGGTAGGAGACACCGGTGTGGGGAACTCGCCAACGACAACATGTCTTATATTCTTTTCTCTGAATCAAGAGTGGAGAAGTCACTTCCTCGGACACACTTCGACGATGTCTACGAATCGTCACCTTGTGACACCATCTTCTGCGATGCCGATGTACGACATCAATTGTTGAGGTAGGGTGAATTGTTCCAATTTTATTTGAATAAAATTGTTTGTTGTGCATTGTGAAACGTTGTTTATCTTTAGTCGATTGTTACTGACTAACGCGGAGGGCATGGGCTGAAAAAACATGGCCCAACGACCCTCCATCGTTTCTTGATCTTCATGGAATTGGCAACCAAAGGTGGAGGAAACACGGTGTCGTCACGTCATGCCGGGAACACGGCAGAGGAAGCTGGCGCTGACACACCGGCTATGCAGAATGAACTGCGGCCCGCTTTGCGGGCCCCATCTGCGGAAGAACTGGCTGGCCCGTCGGCCGTCTGGGTGGAGGTGAGTCGCGGCGCCAGGAGGGGGCCGCACTGGAGAAACCGTCCTGCCGGTCGCCCGGCCGGGCGGAGCTGAACCGCGGCGCCAGGAGGGCGCTATGCAGAAAGACCCACGGCCCGCCCATGCTGGCTGCTTGATCCAGAAGGCCGGCCTGTTTGGGAAGGGCGGCGCTACTAGGCGCCGCCGGTTCGGGCAGCCGGGGGCCGTGCCCCCGCCTCGGACCGCTCAGCCTATAGGCCAAGCCACTCGGCCAGCCAGCGGAGCCATCCAGGCCGCGCCCGGTCGGGCCGCGCCAGGCCACGCCATGCCACTTCGGGCCGGGCTGCGCCCCTTCGGGACGGTCCGCATCATTCGGACTGAATTGCGTTTTTTCTTTGGACCGGTCCGACACCCCTTCCGGGTCGGACCCGTCAAACTGGGTTAACCCCACCCGCGATCCCACTGGGCTAAACAGGCAGAGCCCGTTATTCACTTAAATGTGAATATATTGAAGACCGTGCATCTGATCGACGCGTCGTCTATGGAACTTAGAATCTTTTTACAAGACGGTCCTTTTGTGATACTCTAAGTGAGTTTTGGACAGCTTTGGTAAATGGCCGGGTTTGGAATGAGCATATTTCCAACTAGGCCGCTCGAAACGAAAATGCCAATATCTCTCAAACCGGGCGTCCGATTGACGTGTCGTCTGTCGCATTGAGTTCTTTTTGATGAGATAGAACTTCAGGATACATCAAAACTGGACTTCATCACAGTTGATGTATTGACACCCCTTTACTCGAGGAGCGGACCCTCCCGGAATCGAGTACGCTATGTGCGGGAACCCTAGAGTTAGCTGCGACTAAATGACTAATGTACTGGAATCCTCCGTGGGTTCGACAACGATGACTACTGTACTGGGATCCTCCGTGGGTTCGACAGCGATGACTATTGTTCTTGTATTCTATGTGGGTCTGGCAGTATTGACCTCTGTACTTGTATCCTGTGTGGGTCAGACAGAGTAGCAAGTCTTGTATCCTGTGTGGGTCCGACAGCTTAGCTGGACTTGTATCCTGAGTGGGTCTGACAGCTTAGATGAATCAGTGACTACATCTGATCATCTCTATCGCTATACGAATGATGTATACCTGTGTGAGCTGAGTCTTGATTTTCAATCATTATCATTAATGTGATTGACTTACCTTCCTGTGTGGACTGGGTTGTGCTTTCCTGTGTGGACCGGGTTGTACTTGGGCTCCATAGTTGGAGCAGGATTTTAATTGATGACTTAGGTATATGTATGGGAATATACCTAAGTAGAGTCGGTTGATACTTCGTGATTGTATTTTTTCCATTGTGATTTATCCTTCATGGATTCTGAGAGACCTTCGGGGTTCTAAGGGTCCCTACTGAGTATCGTATACTCACCCCTATACGGGTTATGCCCGCACTATGTTGTGTTGGATGCAGACGACGGATATCACTGATAGAGGTGGAGGCTTGTGGAGCTGGATGGTACTCAGAGGTGGACCACTTGGCCGGATGTACACAAAGATGACGGCCGGACCCGAGGAGCTGAGGAGACTATCTTTACCCACCCATCAGGTGGGATTTCTGGACGATGACTCAGTGTTTCTGTTTTACTTTACTACTGTTGTACTTTATTTTCAGTTGTACTTTACTTTCAATTGGGTTTGTATTCTGGCCCCTTTATTTTTCAGCACTTACTTTTGTACTCAGTTTACTTTGTGTTTACTCCAGCTTGCGTACTCTATTGTGTGTTTACTTCTCTAAAGGCAAAGGCTTCCATTTTATCGGGTTTTACACCTTTTGTTCTAGTCATCGTCCCCTGGCCTATGGAAGGCGGGCTTGGGTTAGTCATGGCACGAGCCCCGAGGACAGGTCGTGATAGTTCCATTAGCTTTTATTGCTATAAGAACATGTTTCACCCAAGGTGACACACTCATGCATATAAATATTTTCTCTGTTAGATCATATAACTTAGTATTGATGTATTTAAATTCATTTGGTGTTGTATGGTAATATGTAATAAACACCGGATGATTACCAGTTACAAGATAAAAATAAAACTCCACCTCTCATACTATTGGTAAGCTAGATAAATTAGAAGGAAAAATATCGAGAAACTAGTTAAAAATAGGATGATATCATCACTCAAGGATTCTCTCTCCATTTCAAAATAAAACACCAACATTACCCTATCCAACTCTAGAAAAGGAGTTACGGATCTACTTGACCTCAGGTCCCATTCTACCCGAAAGACATGACACACCCCATCAGGCATAGTCAAGGAGACCTGCTAATGATAATATTCAAGATGGTCCTTATGATAAATTACCCAATCCATCCAAAAAATTAGCTTATGATGTTTCATGTAAAGAACTATAAATCTCCAGGTAAGATCCATATTTGATAAATATACAACACAAGCTAGACCCCAAATACCCTACTCCCTCTTCAATCTAAGGGGCATAGTAATATTCACCACATAATTAACAAATTTAGTAGTAATATTTGGGAAATTTACAACATAAGTCAATATAAATGAGTGAGATAATCCATTAATAAATAAAATTTTGACTAAATATGATGATTTAGTGGTGATACCTCTCACATTTTCTGCACTCAAATTAGTTTCCTTTAAAGACTCTTCCATAGCATGAAGAAGCTTCATTTTGGATATCTTTGGCTAGAACCTCATAGTTCTTGAAGTGTATGGATACAACATATTACTTTTTTATGATGATATCCTTCCACTATAGAGATTATAAAATATTTGGACTAACTTATATAAGTGGCCTTAGTGACCACACAAACTAATGATCATGGGTGCCTAAGTGTGAAACTGTTTTGAATGCCCAACCTTTCCATACTAAAAGTAAGTAAATGGGTTTATTCCAGAGAATTGAGGAAGTCTAGATGATTTCTTCTTTATAGAAAAACAATGAGACTCATCACTCTTTATATTTCTTCTAATAGAACTCATGGAATTGCCACTGTGAGAAAAAGGAACTCTCTTCATACCTATGTTTTCATCCAGATCAAGCTCAACTATTAATTCCCTATCTAGAACTTTAGTATACAATGTGAGGTTCAATAAAAAAACCTATAATTGGATATTAGGTTAGAGACCCATATCAAGCATTCGAGGCCACATCATCTCATTGTATAAAACCTTAAATGAAAACTGAACAAACTTTGCAACAAGGTTTTCATAGTGTGTCACAGTCTTGTCACCTAGATCGAAGTTGAGAAAATCCATCGAATTAACTTAGACCATAATATATTTATTGAAATTATTAGATAAAATAACTCTTAAGTATTTCCACTCCAAAACCTCATACATCTTCACTACCACCATTGAATCCCACAATATCCTTCCAAGTCCCTCGATCTTAAAGGTAGCACTTTTCTTTTTATTAGAATCAAAAATTTCTATGAACACAAAATAAGGATCTATATTTTATAAAAAATCCTCTTCCTCATGAGGATCATTAGAAACTTAAAACGGTGGTGGTTTCTAATGAAGAAAATATTGAGAACGATCTCTAGATTTTTTCCAATGAGGTTCCACTACGGGAACATGAATGAGAATGTGTGAAGGTACCTATCTCATAGTTTGAAAATCACACCCCATTTTCTCAAAAATATTATAGTCCACCATAGGATTCTCACACTATAGTTCACCATCATATTCCTCCTGTGACCTATTCAAATATATCCTTAGAGGCATAATTCTACACAACATCAATAGAAAAAATGAAAAGAATTGGTAAGGATACATAGAAAAAAACTCAAAAAATAGATACAGAAACATGAATTTCATCAAAAAAAAATAATCTTTAGGGTTTCAAAATATTCAGATTAACTGGGAAAAGACTAGAATTAGATCAAAACATTACTAAAGGACATTTTTCTTAACACACATAGTGAATTATGGCTTGTTACGATGAGACCTGGATTATCACACACTAACAAATACCCCATAATTCTCATAAATCCTACTTATGTTGTACATATAGTGATCCATGTTTTTAACTGGATGAAAAATACAGAGGAATTAGAACTTTTTTATTTACCAGATGGGCCATTTTCAAAAACGATATAAATAACAAAATTCAAAGAATTTTTACTCTCCCATGTTATGTTTTTAGACTTAGTTGAAGGCCTAAGAAGTTCCCCAGGTGTCTCTAGTAGTTTTTGGATCACTGGATTGGGAAAATTGAGTTATAAAGGGTCTTTACAGGTTGAACATTTTTTCTAAAACCGTGTGTCCCCCAACAAGAAATTATGTGGCCTTATACAATTGTAAAGAGGATATGCACACGGTCTTCACATGGTTTACCAAACAATGTGCCTAGCCATCATGGTTAGTGTCATTGGGCAGTATCTAAACACTATTCACTTCACGGTTTGTGCATAGTTTCGAAACCATGCAGCTAGCCCATGTGGGGTACTCTAGGTACTTAGTAGAGGGAAGATAATTAGCACATGGTTTCCAAAGTGTGAAAACTAAACCATGCACAATACCATATTTTAAAATTTAATTTAATTTAATTACAATTTAAAAAACTAAAACTATACCTACTTTCTCCCTCTCACTCACGCAACACCCATCCCCCTTTCCCTTCAGGCACACCAGCCCCCTATCCTTGACTCTCTCCCATTTGATGACTCCTCCACTACTTTCCATCAGTTTTTCTATGAAACTTGAAGGTGAGGTCTATTTATATCTTATCTTCCCTCTTTTGTCCTTTTTTCACACTCTCCATCACTCGATGAGGTTCAGAAAAAAGAATAGGTTTAGGGGTTTACCTGATTTAAGTTTTCATTCAATGTAAAGGTATGCGAAGGGTCTCTTGGGACCCCTTCAGCATATTATGGCATCTGTCACAGAAGGTGAAGCAGATTGGTTTGATTTGGTCCGTTTCCATATATTTAAGTTAAGATTTATATATGTTTCTCAGTTTCACCCAATTTATTTTGTTTCCTTTGGCTAGATTTAGGGTTCCTATATTTGTTTTTAGGGCATTTTGATATATAGATTTCAAGGCGGATCTACACGCATGTGCAGAGGTAAGATATGTATATACATAGGCACTCTTTGAGAATATTCCTTCATGATGGTGGGAAGATGTACAGTGAAGCTAGGGGTACTATATTTATATATATATATATATATATATATATGAATGCATGTGTGTATAAGTGTAAGTACCATATTCAAGTTTCCATCATCAAATTCATCAAGTGTTGGATGTTTGGGTTGGTTTACTTCTTGATGTAGGATCCCTTTCCTCACCCATTAAGTAAATAAATCATTTTTTGACAACTTTACACACTTTACTTTCATTTAATTAATGAAACTTGATCTCTAGAATAAATTTTTAAATTATGCTAAATGATTTTTTTGATAAACAAAGTCTTTATTTTATAATAAAACCCCTCCAATGAAGGTGAGTTGTCTTATAAATCAAAAAGTAGTGATATTAATTTGTACCATTCTTAGTTTGGTTTGAGTTTTATATATTCCTCCTGTAGGTGCTTGTTCTGAGGCAAGTTAGCTTTCCCCCTTGGAATAAATTGAATTGAATTTTCATGCATGATTAGTTCAATTGACATTTATGAGTAGGTGTATGCTTTTTACCTTGAAACTTTCAATTTGACCCCTTTGAGTCTCATAATTGAATTTTTCATGTTTAGGAAAACTGAATAAATTGGTTATGGTAAATGGTTTGTATTGGGTGGATTAAATTGGATAATAGAATCCTTCTTAAAATGAATAAAATTCTATTAAATGAAATAACCCAAGGTATGGTTAGATCATTCCCCTTATGTACAGATTTTGATTGAAATTGACCATGTCCATTGAAATTCATTAGAGGTCTTTCCTTATAGATTACATTATAAAACTAAATTTCAGTTTTAATGGGTTACATAAATGTAAATCATAATTAGTATTTTCCTCATGAACCAAATTGTAAATGTGACCAAGATTATGATAATGTTTTAATTTAAATGATTTATATTTCTTCTCTTAAGTATAATTGTGATCATGACTACTTATATGTAAATGAAATGGGATAATAATATGCATGATAGGTTAATGAAACATGAGTTATATTTTATAAATGATTTTTCCAAATAGGTTGTGGAGTCAGGGGACCATGAGAGCCCATGGGAGGAAAGACTATGTTATCTTACCAGCTATAACCAAGGGATTGATCATGAGAGATCCCCTAGAGATGGATGTCTTTGGGATACATCCCACTCCTACCAGTATGTGTATCCAGGGGACTGTGAGAGCTATTGGGAGGGAAGATTTTGTCTTCTTTTCAACTAGATATAGGGGATTACTAGTGAGATCTCCCCTAGTGATGGATTTCTTTGGGTTATTTATGATCCTTCCATCAGTTTTAGCTAGGGGATTTACCATGAGAGCTCCCTTATTGATGGAAAAATAGTGAATTATGTCCTAGTCCAACCAGCATGTGTATCCCAATAGACCATGAGAGCTCATGGAGTTGGGGCATAGGTTAGATCGTGGGAACTTCCCCTGGGGTTGGATATCTCAGAGTTACATCCTAATCCATCCCAATGTATATTATATTTATGTAAATATATATCCCATGATATATATATATAGTGAAATGGTCATATTCTTATTATAGCTATGAGCTGAAGCAGGTATATCCATCAGGTGTCCCTTATGAACCTAGATGGGTGGTGATTTATTTATTTAGTTTTCTTATTATATATCTATATGTGTATAAAATTTAATTTATATTGCACTTATTGGTTTGGTATAGAGACCATGGGTGTTGGCCTACTGAGATTTATAACTCGAACCCTTCTTAGACTTCCACTGCACTGGGGTGCCCTAGAAGACTTTCTTTCTCGTAGGACTTTGGGCCTTGGTTGATTACTTTTTGATGTACACTTATACTAAGAGATAAGATCATAAGATTGAGCTAGTACTCGAGATTCTCATGGAGATCACATTTTTTGTTTTTAGTTCCTTTAATTTTTTGAGTCTTGTATTTCTTTTTTATTGAAAATCATGTTGTGTGTTTATTATTTTAAGTAATGTATTACTATTACATGAATTCATCTGTTTTATAGACTGACATTATCCACTTTAATTTAGTTATCACAATATTTGTCTTCCACTGATTTTTATTACTATTTATTGATTCCACTATTGACTGCTATTTAGCATATGATATACTGTTTTCTGCTCTAATCATGAGGGTATGGTCTTCCCACTATCAGCTATTAGAAACTTGCCGCAGGTTGGAAGCCTCTAGCGTATAGGGATATGAACTTGAGTCCATGTGACCCACCAGTCCAGCTACCGGTTTTAATGGTAACTCGGTTCGGGACATTACAAATTGGTATCGGAGCTTAATTTTTCATTTGTCTTACTATTTTGGGTCGATAGACAATAGACAAGGAATGTGTCAGCTCTTGGTAAATATCCATGTCTAGGACTGATCCCCCCATGAATATGAAATGACTAAGTGGCCAGGACTAGGATTTATGTTCATGTGGTTTGCTTTTATAGTTGATATGATATCACATCGAGTGATTAGAATACTTTTCCCAACTTGTGATTTATGGAATTTCTGGTAATTTAACCTTGTCCAAGTATGGAAAGGATTAATCATATAATGAATCATATTAGGCACATAGAAATTCTCATTCCATGCATATTCCATTCCATGTATTTTCATATATAGGTTTCTGGAATATTTGAATTGTGTCCTTTGAATATATGATATGTCTTTTATTTGTTAGCATATCTATTTAGATAGCATGATTCAATGATATATTTAGCATGCTACCCTATTTCCATGCTTCCTATTTATTATGTTATTTCCTTGTATCATGCTTCTGGGTTTATTATCATGCTCATGTGTTTAAATATAGAATTGACATACCAATTTTGTTTTTATTTACATAAATAGATTCATGGTCTAGAAATATATGGGTTGTGATGTAATGCCCCAACCCCAGTTACCTAGATTCAGTGCATTATTACATAACATTGGCATGATCACAAGAAATATCAAGTCTCGAAAGACCGATTACTTTAGTAGCCTTGGAATAACTAGATACATTCATAAAATTTACATTACATCATAAAATGAAAACTACAACAATATAGACTCCATAGTCCACACTCTTATCGCCTCATAATATCCCTGCAGGTCATTCATAAAATACTTATTCACATCCTGGGAAAAATAAAACATAGAAAAGGGTGAGCTCAAATGCCCAGTAAGGATAACATTATAGCGGAAACTTTCATAAATAAGCATAAACATTTAAGGCAATGTATAACTAAAACAAAAGCCTTTTAAATTTGAAATTATTAATAATATGGAAGAAATAAAATGAAATAATGCCATATAATTATTCACATGGATATTCTACTAGTCAAATAATCACATGCAATATCAATAACCACTTTCATAATGATGTAATGCATGATGCCAGACTATCATAACCACATAGTCAAGGCCTCGTGCCAAGACTACAAATAAGATTTTGTCAAGGCCTTGTTCCAAGACACTAGTTTGTCTCATGAGACCTACCAATGCATTGAGGAGCTATAGAGGGCTCCACCCGTTACTTATTAAGTCCAATGCATTCCTCATATGAACAGGTTTAAACATAACATAAACATTCATATTAAAACTAAGATACGAAATGTCAATACTTTCTCCATAAACCATGAATGGTATAAAAATAAAACATCCACATTCAAACATATCACAAAACCTTCAATACAATATATAATATTTGTATCATAATAAATAAACTTCAAATAATCTTAAAATCCATCAAAGGATGTTAACATAGATGAAATCAAAACTATTTGAGAGGAATATCTCTTTTTTTGAAATCATTTAAAAGTCACATAATTATAAAATAAAACTTTTACATTGAAAATATTCTTAGAATCTTGTAAGGGAATCTTCAAAGATTTTATAATGGCAGAAAATAGCTACACCCTCCGTATAAGTTAAAAAATACATTCTTACCTTAATTCTGTCGAAAAGGTTAAAAAGGACCTTGTTTGGAAAACGACGGAAAGATTAATTTATAAACTTCTTATAAAAAGTCAAAAAATGGTATAAATGACTTTAACACATATTCTGTAAAATATTAAGAGTGATTTGAGATACATTTTTATGAAACACGGATGTGGATGATAAAGAGGTCCCAGTAGGTAATTATTTATAAACAACCTCAGATAATGAAGAGATTGTGAAATAAACCCTTACCTTGTACTTTTCCTTAGTCGATGGTATGTTAACCTCCTGTATAATAGTTAAAACAACATTATTAAATTATACAAGAACCATATACATAATTATGATATCATATATGATCTTCTAATAATGCTTTGTTAATTATACTTTAGTATTATCGTCGTTTCGGGTGTTAACTTACTCATTTTTTTAATATGTTTTGTTACATAATTCATGTTTGTTATGGATAGGTTGTATCTTATTCATATTAATAATGATATAATGTTCTTAAACATTACTTTTAATCATCAAATGATAATTAGTCTTGAATGGATACGATGGGGAATGAATCTCATCGCGTTCGTGGAGACGGTAGTCCGTACGTACGTACGAGCGATAATAACATTATTTTGATATTAAAATAATATATAATTGGATTTTATATCATATATACAGAATAATTATTATTATATATTTATTATTTACATTAATTAAAAATCATTATTATACCCATCCAAATAATAATATATTGAATGACAATTACACCACGACATGGAGACGGTAAGTCATACGTACGCTCGTATGGTGACATGTCATTCAAAGGATGGATAGAATAGTGAATATGGTTGTACCATATTTATAATAACATCATAGTATATATAATATATTGGAGTTATTATTTTATAATGGGAATAACAAAGAAAGAAGAAGTTGAAGAAGAAAGGAACTTGAAAGAGGGTGGTGAAAACATTACCTCTTCTTCGGGTTCTTCCTTTTGATTTGATCAAAAGGGATTATTAGGCTGGATTTCTAATCAAAATAATACCTCTAGGTTGGATTTAGGAAAGTTTATAAATTATTGGGGTAGGGTTTGGCCAAACCAAAAGGCTTTGAAAGTATGAAGAATTGGTTAGAAGTGGTGTTCTTTTATAAGGGGGGAGGGGAACCTTAGGAAAATCGAGAAATATTATTTTATAATAAATTCATATTTAGTTTCTAATGGCTCCAAAGTGGATTATTTAAAGGTTAAGTTGGGTATAGTTCTAAAACCACTCAAAAAATAGTTTTTAGACAGGTATGGTCACTATATTAACCTTATCTTTTAGTTTTAACTCTTAGTTAATTAGTTTAACATTTACCATGTCACTTTGTATTTTTATATTATATAGTTAATAAAATTACTATATACATCCAAGAGACCCCCAAGTTGTCCATTACTAATACACCTATAATGGTATAAGTCTCTTGGACGAACCTTATATTTTTATGAATTTAATATAAATTAATAATATAATATTTGTTTTAAAAACTCTTTTATGTTAATTTTTGCATTATTGGGTATTTTGTTTTTTATAAATTCATAACAGCATTATTACTTAGAAAAAAATTTATATAAACAATCCTAATATGTCATAGTAACTTATAAAATTATCTTAATTTATAAAAAGTCTCAAATTACATTTATTTTGATATTTATAATATCAATTATTTTAATATTTCATTAATTAGGTAATTACTGCATCACCATTGTGTCATAAATAAATTAAATTATTTAATGTTTAAAAATTATAAATAAAATACCATTATGTAGGAAATATTTTTAGATTTCTAATGAATATTTAAAATCGAATTTATCTTATGTATAACCTTATATTAAAAATGTTTTAGTTATTAAACTTTGATTTTAACTCTTTTAACTCTTCTTTGAATTAAATAATAATTAATGTCCTAATCTAATCCAAGTGGACCTAAATGATAATATTTTATTCATAAGGTTTTTTTTGGTCGAGATACACATTTCCAATAGAATTAGGACATGTGTTAGGATAATATTAATATCATTTTTACCCTTAATTACCCTATTTACATTTAACCATGGTAAATAAAAGTAAAAAGTTACTATTCACCAAAAATTATTTTCATCTCATTGAACCACATTTTACTCCTTGATATTAACTGTGTCTCTCAGATTTTCAAAATTCCACTCACAGAAGCGATAAAATTAATTTTTATGTGAATATCCAAATTTTCTTAAGAGGTGGTAAAAGACAGTGAAAAGTTCAATAAAATTTTTATATATCTAAAATTATTCTAAACTAACTCCAATGAATTACATTTTACTTATATAGGTATTATGAATCTATTTTGACCTAAATTAAATTTAAATAAATAATTATTTAAATGAAAATTCTGTTTTAAACTATAACTCAGTGTTTTTTCACTATTCATCAAAAATTGAAAGTTTTCAGAAAAATACAAAAATTTCACCCTAGGCTAATTTCGATATTCCAAATATAAAAAACGAAGTCCATTTTGAAAGCTAAAATTTATAAAATTTCAAAAAGTGGGTATTACTATTCATAACAGCTAGTTTGATTGGTTATGGTCTGTGTTTTAGAACTCAAAGTTGCGTACAACACACGCTACTGTATTATTCAAAGGGAAGCGTACCATGGATGCTTGGGGTGTTACATGTGAATAAACAGGAACTAGTTTTTTATTTTAAGGTGTATGGGATAATTATAACATGAAAATGGTAACCCATAGATTCCAACCATCTTGAGTATAATATATATAAATAAATTTTAAGGTAGTTTTTTTAAAATTGAAGGCTACTAAAATAAAAATTCTATATTTAATTGATTTATAAGTAAATAGGAGATAAATTAAAAACTATAAAGGGTATGGGTGCTTTATAGGTTGTTATATTATATCATCCCGTCTTTTTATAACATAAACATTCATTTCATTACACGGAACTGAGGATCTTTAAGGTTTAGTGTCTTGGAAAAAAGGAACATAATACATGAAAACAACATAAAACATTCTTCTTAAACACTTGAAAGGCTTCTCCTTAAGTTCATCCTAGGTTCATTACTGCATCTCATAACTTGGGGACATACATCAAAAGAAAGGGTGAGCAGAAGGCCCAGTAAGGGAAACAAGAGAAACAATTTACATGTGAACTTGAGATACTTCAATAAGGACATGAAAAGAACTTTAAGGCATGAGGAAGTAATCATGAGATATATCATAATAAAAATAACATTTTTCATAACTTGAAGATTTGGCTGAAACACTTAATATTGACAATCATTTCGTTTCACCAAGGTCCATCCCCAAGGTGTCATTAAAAAATTACCAAGGTTATTCACCAAGGTATCAGTCTAAAAAGTCATCTCTAGAGATTAATCCTTTACCCAATGCATTAGAGCGCTATCTGGGCGCACCCTTGACATGTCTTTATTATCATGTGAGCCACATATATCATCATCAATCATTTCATAAACAACCCATATAGCATAAAAGAAATGGGTTTCATTTCATAATCATAACGTTTTAAAAACTGCTTTAAAGACATGATCTTTGTGTTACTTTAAACCCACGGAAAGGGAAAGAGGGTTTCATGTATGTAAATCCCAGAATTTAAAATAGAACATTTTGATATATATGTTAATACCCCTGTAGAAATAAGAGCTTTGATTATTCACTTTATAACATAAAATAATTTTGAGAAAAAAGAGAGAGGCACTTTGAGACGAAAATTCTGCAGCATAACGGCTATGTTTCGGGGTTTTAGAAAACATTGAGAAAAGAGGGGACATGGTTCAAACATTCATAAATGAACCATCAAACAGTATAGGGACAAAATATAAGGGATTTAAGAACATGGTAATGAAATTTGAAAATATACCATATGAAATGAAGAACACGAAGGAAGAAAAAATAAGATTTCTCTTGTGAGAATTCGGCAGCCTAACGGCGTCACTTAAACTTCAACAAAATTGAATTGACAAGGTAAAATAGGGTCTCTAATAATATGAAAATAAGAGTCCAGTATGATAGATATAGAGATAATACCCCAACATAATAGAAGGGAACTTGAAAGACTTGACATGAAAATAGATCTTGAAAATGAGAAGGGAGAAAGAATCCGTTATAAAAATTTCGGCAGCCTAACGGCGCCACTTAATCTTCAACAAAAATGAATTGATGAGATAAAATAGGGTATCTCATCATATGAACATAAATTATCAGTATGGTATATTTAGATATCATTCCCCAACATAATAAAAAGGAACTTGCAAGACTTGACATGAAAATAGATCTTGGAAATGAGAAGGGTGAAATAACCCCTTAGAAATTTGACAGCCTAACGGCGTCACTTAAACTTCAACAAAAATGAATTGATGAGATCAAATAGGGTCTCTCATCATATGAACATAAATTATCAGTATGATATATATAGAGATCATACCCCAAGATAATGAAAAAGAACTTTAAAGACTTGACCAGAAAATATAACTTGAAAAAGAGAAGGGTGAACGAATCCCTTAAAAATTCGACAGCCCAACGGCGTCACTTAAACTTCAACAAAAATGAATTGATGAGATCAAATAGGGTCTCTCATCATATGAAAATAAAAGTTCATTATGATAGATTTAGATATCATACCACAACATAATAAAAAGGAACTTGAAAGACTTGACATGAAAATAGATCTTGAAAACGAGAAGGGTGAAAGAATCCCTTACAACTTCGGCAGCCTAACAGCGTCACTTAAACTTCAACAAAAATGAATTGATGAGATAAAATAGGGTCTCTAATAATATGAACATAAAATTTCAGTATGATAGATTTAGATAACATACCCAAACATAATTAAAAAGTAACTTGAAAGACATGACATGAAAATAGATCTTGAAAACGAGAAGGGTGAAAGAATCCCTTAAAAATTCGGCAGCCTAACGTCATCACTTAAACTTCAACAAAAATGAATTGATGAGATAAAATAGTTTCTCTCATCATATGAACATAAAAGTTCAGTATGATAGATTTAGAGATCATACCCCAACATAATTAAAAAGGAACTTGAAAGACTTGACATGAAAGTAGAACTTTGAAAATAATTAGAAGGGTGAAAGAATCCCCTTAAAAATTCGGCAGCCTAACGGCGCCACTTAAACATTCTTAAAACGAATTGATGAGAGAAAGATGGGGTCTATCATCATATGAACATGAAAAGGGCAGTAATATTAATATATATGAACATCCTCCAACATAATAACATGGAGTATAAAAGGAATTACATAAAAGAGATTACTTGAAAAGAAAGAGAGAGGTCGGATCCCTTACCTTAATGTGTAACTCTTAAACCTCAAAGGTTGGGACCTTGAGGGCTTGGGGGAATCTTGGGAGGTAAAGAGACCATAACTTAGTTGGGGAAGAGTGGGGTGTCGAATGGATGAGAGGAGGGCTTGGTATTTATAAGGAAAGTGAGGGGACAAGGCATTAATGGCCAAGGGACACCTCACATGTGCTTTTCTCAAACCCATGTGCTCTCCCTTGATATTTCCCATTAAGTTAGGCCACATGGGGCCCCCAATACAATAATTCATCACTTTTGGCCGGCCAATCCTTAAAATATCTCATGACATCATCATGACACAGCTATGATGTCATTAAACATAACGAAACCCTAAAACTGCATTTTTACTATTCACTGAAAATTCCACTTTCTCAGAAAAATCCCAAAATTTCACAATAACCAAATATCAATGCTCTGATTTCAAAAATGAACTCCATTTTATAAAAATAATTTTCTAAATATTTTTAAATTTATTTTTAAATTAATACACTATTCACCAAAAATTCATTTTTTCAGAAAAAACCCCAAAAATTACCATAACATAATATCGGTGCTCTGAGTTCAAAATTGAAATCCATTTTATAAAAATATTTTTCTAAATATTTTTAATTTAATTTTTAATTAAACAACACTATTCACCCGAAAAAACTAATACTTGAATAATAATTTATGAAACCATTATTTAACCACTTTATTGAATAACATTACTTAATCAAGGTGCCTAGATTATTTTAAAACTTTCTTTAAGTGAGATGACTATTCCATTTGGTCATATTACTAATCCTAATCATAAAATCACTATTCATAATTTACTATTCATCAAAAATCTAGTTGATCTTATTAGACTCCAAATTTCATACTGAACATAATTGTAGAAGACCATTTTTAGAAAATCATTACACATTTTTAATTAATTAAGGTTTACATAAACATTTTTAAAATATCCTTTTTTTAAAATTCATCAAAAATATGCATACTATATTTATCCGGTCATTTGAAAATTCATAAACATCATCATAAGAAGAAATCCCAATTTTTATTTAAAACAAAGGATTACACAAGGCAGTTATGGTCTTGTTACATATCCCCTTATAATACCAGCATAGGACCTAAGATTAAGGTGTGCTAGGGTGATAGAATCTTGGGGCGGATCGGTCAACATTGCCCGAGTAGTAATTTATATCAGTTTGAACTTCTTGCGAAGGCGATTCCGTTCTAGCTTCACATGATGAAGTTCGGCTTGGGTTTGGTCCAGAGCAAATCCCAATGGTGCTACCTCCTTCCCAAGTTCTGTTAGATGGGATTCGATCGGTCCAAGACTACTAGGTGAGGCCATCGAATCTTATTTATATAATAATTAACCAATATTACTTGTATTTAGAGACAATAATCAAAACATTTTGTTCACAGTGGTCATATTGACCGATGGTCATATAACAGTCAAAACCCACTGGTCTCATTTTAATTATAATCATGTTTATTAAATAAAACATTTTTTTAGTATAAAAATAAAATAAAATAACACATGAAATTAGGAAACAATATTTATTCAAAATTTCGGGCCGTTATAATCTTCCCCCCTTAAGAAATTGCATCCTCGCAATTTTTAAAATTGGGTTTTGAAATTTCATTGATAGTCCCACATCATAAAAAGAGTCAGTAACACCATTACTTTAAAAGAAAGAAAAGTAAGTACAAAGGCCACCCGAGTTTACTCATACTAGGATTCCATGTAGGAAACATGGACATAGAGGAGAAAACAAAGGGTCACGTTCTAAAGGAGAGTGATAGAAAACATGATTAGGAGGAAGTTAACCACCAGAAAATCCCAAAATTATGATGTGTGTAAGCGAGCTTTGATTACCTAGTAGGAAACGTAAACCAAAAACGTTTTTGTTTTACGTTCCTTTTCATAACTTTGAGGAATTCATTTACAACATAAAACAAAAACATAAGGAAATATATCTACCTTCAAGTAGAGTTTCATACTTTAATAAGTTTCTACCAAAACTAATCTCTTCTCCAAATGATGAGCATTCAAAACTACTTGGTCTCATCAAAACACAAGAATCATCTTCTAGAGAATCACATAATCCACAAAAGATCAACTATCTATTTCTTCTATCTTTAAACATTATCCCAAAAACAGAAATGGTAAGGTAAAAAAACTCTTCAAAAAGAAATAATCCCATAGGAATGGAAACTACCTTTAAATATTCAAAGTTCCATGGTACTACCCATAGTTCATCATTGACCATTCCATAAATAACGGTCATTAATATTCCTCAAATTAAACCAAACTAATATTGAAACCCAAATACAAGAAGGATTTGATAACATAGTCTTCCAAAATAAACTTCATTGTTTATCTCCAAACAAAATCAACCACTCCTAACATCATATAACAAAAGTAGCTAACCTAAACATATTTTACCCAAGATAGGTTAATCATTTCCATAAGTAACCTAAATTACTATAAGTCCACCTTAAATTCATCGATTCTTCAAAATATAAGTCAAACTTACTCCTCATTGAAAATACCATAGTAATCTATTTACCTTGATCAAATATGGTTCCCAAATTAATGAATGTATTCCAAAATAATAATCATCTTTTAATCCCCTAATCATCTCTTTCATATTAATATGTCAATCGTTGCATTTCCTATCACATTGTTTATTGGGACATGTTCTTCGATCTCCCACCATTAACTAAGAGGAGAAATTATAATTAGAGGCTTAAATACTTGACCAATAATCAGGAAAAGGAGCTTGAAGAATATAAGGATAACTTGTAGAAGAAAATTATACCCTAACTTTTGATCCCCTGGGTTCCAACCTAGGTTATCCATGATCATATATTCTTATGTGAATCTTTGTTCCTTTAACAATAGTTCATACTAAGATTAGGAATTTACCAAAGCATATCCCCCGGGAGTTTCGTAACCAAGAGTGCAGCAAGGCCTATTGTCGTGTACCAGTTCCTGTTCGAGTCTAGCCCAAAGCGGTGTTTTCAGGTTTTACCCCTATATACATCTGTGCCAGAGCCACCTCTACCTGCTCGTACCCAGACAGGGATGTATTTTCTTGGAAACCCCTTACTCAATACTCACCAAAATACCAGGAAGATTTCTTATATTTAAACTTTTCTATAGGGTTCTTCCTAAAGTTTTCATATCCTAATTTCTAAAAATAACTAAACCATCATTTGATACCAACTCTAGCATCCCGTCTTTTTATAACATAAACTTTCATTTCATTACACGGAACTGGGGATCTTTAAGGTTTAGTGTCTTGGAAACAAGGAACATAATACATGAAAACAACATAAAACATTCTTCTTAAACACTTGAAAGGCTTCTCCTTATGTTAATCCTAGGTTCATTACTGCATCTCATAACCTGGGGACATACATCAAAAGAAAGTTTGAGAAGAAGGCCGAGTAAGGGAAACAAGAGAAACATTTTACATGTGAACTTGAGATACTACAATAAGGACATGAAAAGAACTTTAAGGCATGAGGAAGTAATCATGAGATATATCATAATTAAAATAACATTTTTCATAACTTGAAGATGTGTCTGCAACAATTAATATTGACAATCATTTCGTTTCACCAAGGTCCATCCCCAAGGTGTCGTTAAAAAATTACCAAGGTTATTCACCAAGGTATCAGTCTAAAAAGTCATCTCTAGAGATTAAGCCTTTACCCAATGCATTGGAGCGCTATCTGGGCGCACCCTTGACATGTCTTTATTATCATGTGAGCCACATATATCATCATCAATCATTTCATAAACAACCCAGATAGCATAAAAGAAATTGGTTTCATTTCATAATCATAACGTTTTAAAAACTGCTTTAAAGACATGATCTTTATGTTACTTTAAACCCACGGAAAGGGAAAGAGGGTTTCATGTATGTAAATACCAGAATTTAAAATAGAAAATTTTTAAATATATGTGAATACCCCTGTAGAAATAAGAGCTTTGAGTATTCACTTTATAACATAAAATAATTTTGAGAAAAGAGAGAGAGGCACTTTGAGACGAAAATTCTGCAGCATAACGGCAATGTTTCGGGGTTTTAGAAAACATTGAGAAGAGAGGGGACATGGGTCAAACATTCATAAATGACCCATAAAACAGTAGAGGGAAAAAATATAAGGGATTTAAGAACATGGTAATGAAATTTGAAAATATACCATATGAAATGAAGAACATGAAAGGAAGAAAAAATAAAATTTCTCTTGTGAGAATTTGGCAGCCTAACGGCGTCACTTAAACTTAAACAAAATTGAATTGACAAGTCTAATAGGGTCTCTCATCATATGAACATAAGAGTATAGTATTACAGATATAGAGATCATACCCCAACATAATAGAAATGAACATGAAATACTTGACATGAAAATAGATCTTGAAAATGAGAAGGGAGAAAGAATCTGTTACAAAAATTTCGGCAGCCTAATGGCGCCACTTAAACTTCAATAAAAATGAATTGATGAGATCAAATAGGGTCTCTCATCATATGAAAATAAATGATCAGTATGATAGATTTATAGATCATACCCCAACATAATAAAAAGGAACTTGCAAGACCTGACATGAAAATAGATCTTGAAAATGAGAAGGGTGAAATAACCCCTTAGAAATTCAACAGCCTAACGGCGTCACTTAAACTTCAACAAAAATGAATTGATGAGATCAAATAGGTTATCTCATCATATGAACATAAATGATCATTATGATAGATATAGAGATCATACCCCAACATAATGAAAAGGAACTTTAAAGACTTGACCAGAAAATATAACTTGAAAAAAAGAAGGGTGAATGAATCCCTTAAAAATTCGGCAGCCCAACAGCGTCACTTAAACTTCAACAAAAATGAATTGATGAGATAAAATAGGGTCTCTCATCATATTAACATAAAGGTTCAGTATGATAGATTTAGAGATCATACCACAACATAATAAAAAGTAACTTGAAAGACTTGACATGAAAATAGATCTTGAAAACGAGAAGGGTGAAAGAATCCCTTAAAAATTTGGAAGCCTAACGGCGTCACTTAAACTTCAAAAAAAATGAATTGATGAGATAAAATAGGGTCTCTCATAATATGAACATAAAAGTTAAGTATGATATATTTAGAGATCATACCCCAACATAATTAAAAAGGAACTTGAAAGACTTGACATGAAAATAGATCTTGAAAACGAGAAGGGTGATAGAATCCCTTAAAAATTCGGCATCCTAACGGCATCACTTAAACTTCAACAAAAATAAATTGATGAGATAAAATAGGGTCTCTCATCATATGAAAATAAAAGTTAAGTATGATATATTTAGAGATCATACCCCAACATAATTAAAAAGTAACTTGAAAGACATGACATGAAAGTAGAACTTTGAAAATAATGAGAAGGGTGAAAGAATCCCCTTAAAAATTCGGCAGCCTAACGGCGCCACTTAAACATTCTTAAAACGAATTGATGAGAGAAATATGGGGTATCTCATCATATGAACATGAAAAGGGAAGTAATATTAATATATAAGAACATTCACCAACATAATAACATGGAGTATAAAAGGAATTACATAAAAGAGATTACTTGAGAAGAAAGAGAGAGGTCGGATCCCTTACCTTAAAATGTAACTCTTAAACCTCAAAGTTTGGGACCTTGAGGGCTTGGGGGCACCTTGGGAGGACTCCTTGGTAGGTAAAGAGACCAGAACTTCGTTGGGGAAGAGTGGGGAGTCGAATGGATGAGAGGAGGGCTTGGTATTTATAGGGAAAGTGAGGGGACAAGGCATTAATGGCCAAGGGACACCTCACATGTGCTTTTCTCAAACCCATGTGTTCTCCCTTGATATTTCACATTAAGTTAGGCCACATAGGGCCCCCAATACAATAATTCATCACCCTTGGCTGGCCAATCCTTAAAATATCTCATGACATCATCATGACACAGCTATGATGTCATTAAACATACCGAAACCCTAAAACTGCCTTTTTACTATTCACTGAAAATTCAACTTTCTCAGAAAAATCCCAAAATTTCACACTAACCAAATATCAATGCTCTGATTTAAAAAATGAACTCCATTTTATAAAAATAATTTTCTAAATATTTTTAAATTTATTTTTAAATAAATACACTATTCACCGAAAATTCATTTTTTCAGAAAAACCCCAAAAATTACCATAACATAATATCGGTGCTCTGAGTTCAAAAAAGAAATCCATTTTATAAAAATAATTTTCTAAATATTTTTAATTTAATTTTTAATTAAAAACACTATTCACCTGACAAAACTAATACTTGAATAATAATTTATGAAACCGTTATTTTACCATTTTATTGAATCACATTACTTAATCAAGGTGCCTAGATTACTTTAAAACTTTATTTAAGTAATATTACTAATCCATTTGGTCATATTACTAATCCTAATCATAAAATCACTATTCATAATTTACTATTCATCAAAAATCAAGTTGATCTTATTAGACTCCAAATTTTGTTCTGAACATAATTAAAAAAGACAATTTTTTGAAAATCATTACACATTTTTAATTATTTAAGGTTTACATAAAAATTTTTAAAATATACTTTTTCTAAAATTCATCAAAAATATGCATAATATATTTATCTGGTCATTTAAAAATTCATAAACATCATCATAAGAAGAAATCCCAATTTTTATTTAAAACAAAGGATTACACAAGGCAGTTACGGTCTTGTTACATATCCCCTTATAATACCAGCATAGGACCTAAGAGTAAGGTGTGCTAGGGTGATAGAATATTGGGGCGGCTCGGTCAACATTGCCCGAGTAGTAATTTTTATCAGTTTGAACTTCTCGTGAAGGCGATTCCGTTCTAGCTTCACATGATGAAGTTCGGCTTGGGTTTGGTCTAGAGCAAAGCCCAATGGTGCTACCTCCTTCCCAAGTTCTGTTAGATGGGCTTCGATCGGTCCAAGACTACTAGGTGAGGCCATCGAATCTTCTTTCTATAATAATTAACCAAGATTACTTGTATTTAGAGACAATAATCAAAACATTTTGTTCACAGTGGTCATATTGACCGATGGTCATATAACAAATAAAACCCACTGGTCTCATTTTAATTATAATCATGTTTATCAAATAAAACATTTTTGTTGAGTATAAAAATAAAATAAAATAACACATGAAATTAGGAAACAAGATTTATTCAAAATTTCGGGTCGTTACATATATGGCCACCAATATAACTGGAAAACTATATATATATATCATTTTATATTTTTAAATGGGGTATTTTTGAATTTATGGGAGAAAATTTTCAATTCATGAAGTCTATGGGTGCATTATGAATTAGAAAATACAAACCCATGTAATCAAACATTTTTTATCTAACCATCTTGTATTTTGAGATGGTTTCAAAAAGAAAAGGTTATTTAATTTAGATCTGAATGAATTTTACACATTTCTAAAATAAACAACCAGACCTAAGTGGGTTGGTTGAGGAATTTGTCTTATGGGATTACCTTTTGGGGGGTTTTCAAACCTTAATAATAAAGAAACTTCTATTGGGTTACATTATTTAAAACCTGGGTTGGCTTAGCAGGACCACAGTAGGTCTCCATTTCTGTTAAAAAGAAATTTATTTTGATAAATTTCCTAATTATGAAATAATTTCAAGAAGTGTAAAATGTTTTAAAATAAATTTTTATGAAACTTTACTATTTTTCTCTTAGGTCAGTAGCTTAATAAAGTACCTTGTGTTTTTTGTTTTAAAATGTTACCTGATGATTGGAAATGAATCTTTTATATTTTTAATGACTTAAATTTTATTAAATGTAAGGGGGTTGTAAATGAAAGCTATAGTGGTTTCCTTGGATG
The DNA here is from genome assembly GCA_963277665.1 of Viscum album. Taxonomy (NCBI): domain Eukaryota; kingdom Viridiplantae; phylum Streptophyta; class Magnoliopsida; order Santalales; family Viscaceae; genus Viscum; species Viscum album. The sequence goes on along the minus strand of OY728147.1, from coordinate 472,764,835 downwards.
AAACCCTCTTGTAAGTGTAGGCTGAATTTCTCTTTGAGTTGCCTTGGAATGGAAGTATAGGTGTTTTCTATAGGCCCTCTTCCTTTTATAAATGGATTTATGATCAACTTTTAATCCAAGTAACTTCTATTTTTTATAACCTGGTTATGGTTCTACACTTTCTAATTTGTAAAGAGGATAGCTCATGGTAGGTACACCCTTTGAGTTTAAATTCTTTTCTTGAACTATGGGTTTTCTTCCAGTTTGTATCATTTGGGTTTTTTTGTCCCTAGTGGGACTCTTAGCTTCTATATGACACCCTTATTCAGAAGGGTGGTCATGTATTTATTGGCCTTGTTATGGGTTTGAAAATCGATTACTGCTCTTTCTTAGCTAGTTAGACATGCCTCTGGCACGTTCGGCCAATTTTTAGGTCACCTAACCCTTTCTTTTACATGGTGATGGATGACATGGTGTGACATCATCTAAGTTAGTGGTTCTATGGGGAAAGACATCTCTAAAATAAATTTCATGTGTTGTTGAGTTCAATCTTAAGTCATTTAAGTAGAGTGACTTGAGCATTAAATAATAATTTTTTCCCAATACTCGGGATGTAGTTTCAAATACTCTGGTGTTTTGACATGTCGATCGGTCTAGTTTGGATTTCCTTATGTGATTTCACATACAAGATAATGGCTCAAAGGAGAGACATTTGTATGGTTAAGATGGTTCTGATCTAGCGTGCTAGTGAGAGACTAGTCTGTCTTTTCCTTTTGATGGGTACAACACTCCTAAATTGGGGAACATGTCGATTCTAGTGGTTATGGTCCCTTCCAAGTAAAAAGAAAAAACTAATAAGGGCCATTTGGAATTGTTCAATATTTCTTAAATTATCTTTCGGTTAGTTAGTTTCTAACCCTGTCAGTGCTTTATTGGTAGCAGAATGTTGGTGGGGTTGGGTTTGTACGAAACCTCTAAGTAGCACCATTGGTCTCTGATGGACTTTGGTTGTTATATTTGAATGATCATGGAATTCCTTGGGTGGAAAAAATTAATTGTGATTGGTTTGAAATTGCGAAGTGTCAGTAGGTAAAGATGAGCTTCTTCCTTGAAGTTCACAAGTTATGGTTCGACTATTTTTATTTCCAGTAAATGGGTAAAATTGATTGGAAATTGTACAAATTATATTAATGTACTCTTCTATGTGATGATCATGTCCACTATCTTGACATCTTCCTTGATTTACTAATAGAGCGTTGGTCTTAGGCCATGCTATAGTTTAAAAATCACTTGAGCTTGTTGGGTAGTTATATTTTTTTGTTTCACATGGGATGCATGGTACTTTATTGAGGCATGGTGATTCTAAGTGATCCATGGGTTACCAAGTAGTAATACCTTATATTGACTCTTGGAAACTAGCTATTTATTCTAACATGATCACCAGGCAGAAGTCTATTTGGTTCCAATCAAAGTCCTAATACAGATTTTGTGGTTTTGTGCCAATGTCTCTCTTGTAGTTATGGAGTGTGAACTACTTGGGTTAGTTCCTTGTACTCCAATTCAATGAATCTGATCATACTTCAGACTTTTAATTAGGCTCAGAGTTAATGTTTAATGTCGAAAGATTCCAATGGATTTCATCTAGATCACTCCCTTGTTCTTGCTGAAACAAAACAGTTTGAAGGGTCAAGTGGTGGTTTGATCTTAGGATGTCACCGGACGTTGTGTCGGGACTTTGGTGAGCGTGTTCACTGTAAGCATTATATTTATTAGGAGAGGGTATCATAATTCATTTTATAAAATTCCATCCATATAATATAGGCATTTTCTTGAGTAGTCGGTCGAAGTAACTTGACACTTTTCCTCTATTGTTTAATGTCTACAGTCAATGAATGACCATATCTAGCACTTCATCAGGTGGAGATGAGGGTGGTTTGGGTTAGTTTAGGATTTTAATGAAAGGATGGATTGATTGGGGATTTTAGGACCATGGGAATTGTTTATTTTAACCATTTTAGGAATAACATGAGAAAACTCACTAGAACGCTTAAGGGCGTGTCTTGTTGGAAATTTTGACGGTGGTAGGTGTCATGGTTTGAGAATTTCCCCTTTCTAACACAAAATCCAAGGTTGGGAAGTTAATTTTTCTATATTTTTATGTATATGATGATGTTACTATTTCTCTAGTTAAATGGGCTCAAGTAAGAGCCTTCTCAATGTTCCAGTTGGAAAACCATCACTGGATTGAGTTTTGATGGCCTAAGTTTTGTTTTTTCAATGGTTCTTGAAGGTTTTTTGGGTGTTTGGAAACACAACATGACTTTTGAACAAATTTTCATGAACCTATTAGGTTAGGTTGTGTTTACATTATTCTTTAAGGATTCTCATGGATAATAAGTTCTAAGGTGGGAAGGTTGTAATAATCCATGTTTTGAATCGGACCAAAAATATAGAGGAATTTGAACTATTGTGTTTGCAGAATATATTTTTTTAAAATTGATATTCAAAAAGTAATTTCGAGAATTTGAAGGCTTCAAAATGTTTTTTCTGGACTTTTTTAAAGGCTCGAGAAGTTTCCCAGGTTTCCCAAGGATTTTTGGGCATGTCAAACTGGTAAATTTTAGTTTTAAAGGGTTTTTATAAGGCACATAGTTTGTCTGAAACCATGCAGCCCCCATCCAAAAACTGTGTGGCCTTATGCGGGTGGAAAGAGGTTGTGCATATGGGAATTTCATGTTTTACCAAACTATTCACCTACCCCGCATGATTAGTGGCATTGGATAGTACATAAATACTATTCACTGCATGGTTCGCGCATGGTTTCCAACCCATATAACCATCCCATGTGGGGTGCTCTAGGTGCCCAGTGGAGGGTGCACAATTGGTGCATGGTTTTCTAAACTGTGTGACCCAATCCTTGCTCGATACCATGTTTTAAAATTTAATTAAATTTAATTAAAGTTAATAGAGAATAAATAAAACTTTAAATTATCCCTCCTTCCTCCCTCTCGCTTTTGTGACACCCAGTCCCCCCTCCCTCTAGGCATGCATGAACCCCTATCCATGGATTCCTTCTCATTCGATGATTCTTCCACCGATTTCGACCGATTTCTCTTTGAATATTCAAGGTAAGGTCTATGGTCCCTTATCCTCTCACTTCCTACCTTGTTTCTCTCTACGAATCTCTTTTTGAGGTTTGGATGAAACCCTAGGATTAATAGTTGACCCAATTTTAGTTATCATTTGATGTTTGGGTATGTAAAGGGTCTCTTGGGACACCTTCATGTGTATTCTGGCATCCGCCGCTGAATACGGAGTGGATTGATTTGATATGGTTTTTCTCCAATGATTTAATATAGGATTTATATTCTCTTATGGGTTTCTCCTAATTTATTTTTTATACTTTGGGTAATTTAGGGTTCCTATATTTTTTTGTAAGGTGTTTTGATTTGTCGTTTTCAAGGAGGACCAACACGCATGTGTAGAGGTAATATATGTATATAAATAGTCCATCTTTTTGAATATTCTATCATAGTAGTGAGAATTTGTACGATGCAGATAGGGTTATTATAAATATATATAAATTAATGTTCATCTGATTTTAAGGACTAGATTCAATTTTATGTCGTCAAAATCATCAAGAGTTGAGTGTTTGTCTTGGTATACATCTAGAGGTGGGATCCCTTTATTTTCCCATTAACTAAATAAATAATTTATTTACTGCATTACACAATATTCATAAATTTAATATATGAATATTTATCTCTATAATATATTTTTAATTTAAGTTAAATGATTTGTTTGATAAAAAGTCATGATTTTATAATAAAACCTCTCTAACGGAGGTGTGTAGTCTTCTAAACTACAATCAGTGATAGTCATTTGTATCATGCTTAGTTTGGTTTGAGTTTTCTATATGCCTCTTTTTGATGCTTATTAGGAGGAAATTTATTTTTTTACCACTTTGAATATAATGAATTGAATTTTCATCCACGATTAGTTCAAATGACATTTCTGAGTAGTCGTATGCCTAGTTACCATGACACTTTCCATTTGACCCTATTGGGAATTATAAAATAGTTTTACTTGATTAAAAAAGGTGAATGAAGTGGTTATGGTAATTGGTTTGTATAGGATCTCTTAAGATAGATAGTAGCATTTTTCTTAAAATGAATCAAATTGTTTTAAATGAAATAGCCCAATGGATGGTTATATCATACCCCTTATATAAATATTTTTATTGAAATTGACCATGGATATTGAAATTAATAAGAGGTATTTCCTTATGAATCATATTATAAAAATTAAATGATGGTTTTAATGTGTTTCATAAATGTAAAGCACTATCGGTCATTGCCTCATGAATTGAATTGTAAATGTGACCAGGCCTATGATAATGTTTTAACTAAAATGTATAAGATGTGTTGCCTTATGTATAATTGTGAGCATGCTTACTTAAAAGGAACTGAAATGGTATAATGAGATGTAGGAGAGGTTAATTCCTCATTCATTATATACTATAAATAATTATTCCATATAGTTTGTGAAGCTATGGGAACATGAGAGCCCTTTGGAGGGAGTACTATGTCTACTTCCCAATCGAAGCTAGGGGATTGACCATGAGAGCTCCCGAGGTGATAGATTCCTTTGGGTAATGTCCCGGTCCTACCAGAACGTGGAGCCAATGGAATGTGAGATACCTTTGGAGAAAAGGATGTGTGATCTTCCAAGATAGAGTTGGGGGATTAACCATGAGAGCTCTCCTGGTGATGGATGTCTTTGGGTTATGTCCTGATATATATAGAAACTGAAGGTAGGGGATTGATCATGAGATCTCACCTAGTAATTCATGATAGTGGGTTACATCCTAAACCTACCACATTTTCATCCCAAGACACTACGAGTGCTCTTGGAGTTTGGCTAGGGGTTAGACTGTGAGATATTCCTCTGGTATTGGATGTCTGAGAGTTACATCATGATCCATCCCAGAATATATATTATGTTATATATATATATATATATATATCCTATTATATATATATGGTGACATGGACATATTCTTATTCTGGATAAAATCCAAAGCAGGAATAGCCGTCAGGTGTCTCTTAGTAACCTAGAAGGATGGTTATTTATTTATTCATTTTTGTTATTATTTATCTATACTTGAACACTATTTAATTTATATTTAACTGTCTGGATTGGGCTAGACACCATGGGTGAAAACCTACTGAAATATATATCTCACAACCTTATTGGGCCGCTATTTCACAAGGGTACCTGAGAATCATTTCTTATTCATAGTACTATGGGCCTTGTTTGATTAAATTTTGATGTATGATTGTACCTGGATATAGGAGCAAAGGACTGAGATGGAGCTCATGATGCTCAAGGAGATTGTCTTTGGGATTTTTATTCCTTTTCTTTATTTGATTCATGTATTTGTACTGTACTGAAAATCATGATGTGTGTTTACTATTTTAACTTATGCATTACCATGACTTTAATTCATCTATTTTATATACTATCATAGGCCACTTTAATTCAGTTATTATAATATTTTCCATCCACTACTTTGACTTATTATTTACTGCTTCTACTGTTGACTACTATTTAGCTTATGATATACCATTGTGGTACTATGGTCCTAAGGGTAGAGTCTCCCCACTGTCACCTCTTAGACCCTCACTACTAGTTGATAGCCTCTGGAATACGGGGTTATGTGTTTGAGGTCATGTGACCCACTGTTATGACTACCATTTTTGATGGTAAGTTGGGTTGGGACATTACAATACTAGTAAAACTAAAAATGAAAACTAAAATCAAATAAAATTGAACAACCTACTCTGATTACAATTTTTATGAACAGCCATGGATACCTTGGTACCCTGATTCAAGATTCATCTCAGATAAATCCAGAAGGGTGTTCCCAAACACTTACTCTATAGCCTGATGGTCCATGGAGGAGCTGGAACTCTCCACGCCATAACCCATACACTACATCATATATTTTTCTAAAAAAATTATACCTAAACTCCATTAACTCAAAAATATATACAACAGTGAACATTAGTTTATTTTCTACAAAAAAATCTCTCCATCATTTAAAGGCCCAAAATGCATCCCAAACAAAAAGGGAATCAAAACCAAAGTCAAGAGGTACCTAAAAAATGGTAATGGGATATTACAACTCAAGTGTTTAAAGTGTAAAAATTATGGACATTATATTAAATAGTTCTCAATATGAAATTTAATGATGATGATGAAAGTCAATATCCTTAAAGTCCTAGAGAAAAATGGAAATCACATCTGATCAAAATTACAGATGTGGGGTACAATAACAATATGTTAAAAGGTATGCATAACTTCAACCAAATAATGGATAATATCTTATTTTATTCAATATATACCCACTCTTTTATATAAGAATAATTTTCTAATTATATCATAATTCAACCACAATTCTTAGATGTTTAATTATTATCGAAAACTCATAATTGTACAATGATCACATCTCAAGACTATGATTCATCTATGATTGAAGTTTTTGGTAATTTTCTTCTTATAACTCTATTTATTCTCTATCTTATTAAATTCAATTCCCTTTTTTGATTGGATTATATTTTGTTACACAAATCCCACATCAATTGCTAAGGAATGGATGTTGCAGTTGATATTCTGAACCAACCCTTGATCTTTTATCAGTACAATGATAAATATGAACTTCACATAGAAATTATATATATTATGTTCTTCGTGATTTAAATTAAAAAGGTGTTTTTATATCATATGGTTGGGGAGAAAATAAACATCAAAGATATTCTTCTTGTGTGAGATTTTGTTAATGTTTTCCTAAAGAGTTTCCTAGTGTTCTTCCAAATTGTGATGTTGATTTTTCAATAGAACTAATATCTAGTTCTACACCTATTTCAAAGACTCCAAATAGAATGGTCCATATTTAGTTGAAAATTTTAAGGAAGTAACTATAGGATAATATTGATAATGTATTCATTAGACCATGTGTGACTCCATGGGGTGTACCTATTGTTTATATTAAGAACAAAGATGGATTAATGCTACTATTAATTTATTATCAAATATTTAACCAGATCACAATAAAGAATATGTATCTTATTCAATATATTGATTATTTTTTTGATCAATTACAAGTATATCATTATTTTTCCAATATTCACATTTGATCTAGATTCTATCAATTTAGGGTCAAAAGTGAAGACATGCCCAAGACAGCATTCTGTATGAGATGTGGACATTATGAATTTATAGTGATGATAATTGTTATTACTATTTCCCCTTTTATTTTAATGGATTTAATGAATATAATATTTATATAGTATGTTAAATAGTTTTTATTAGACTTTATATGTGATTTTTTTTATATATTCTAAGAGTCAAGAAGAGCATGAAGATCACTTGATTATTTTACTGAAGACCCTAAGGAATAGACATTTTATGAAAATAATAACTAGGGTAAATTTTAGCTATAAAAATTTTCATTTTTTATCATATTGTAACGTTTCATACCTTCCCATCCTATTAGATTTCCGATTTTGGTGTTGGAGGTGTTTCAGATGAGGCATCAGTCGGTTTTGGGAAGTTTGGTGTTGTATCAATATTGTAGTGGGTAATTCACATTATGAAATAGGTGTAAACGAATTTAGTTTGTTATTTTTGAAACGTGAGGATGAAATATTCATAGATTGTATACTTTATAAGAGTAAAAAATGAACCATATTCACATCATGAAATATTTATTCATGATATAATTTTAATTCAGGTTATGGAACCGTGAATTTTAGAAAAAAAATAAAGATATAAATAATTCACACCTTGAGTTGGATTCAGGGATTTTAATCCATAAACCCCATAGAATTTGTGAGGTGAATATGGAATTCATTCCATAAATAATGTGACATATTGCCTATTTATTGTTTTTACATTCATCTAAATACCTTCATTCAAGATGGTCCCTAGCAAGTTTGGAGATCTTCCACCCATATCTCCTCACATTGAACTATGGGTTCTAGTGGTTGTTTTTTGGTAATCAATAGTGATTTTTCACCTTTTTAGCTATTTTTCCTCATTAATCTTTCAGTAGGTCACTGAGTTGTTGTTTCTTTGGTTTGGTCTATGTTTGGGTTTTGTTTTGAATATCCCTTAGAGAAGTTAAAGATGATGGATGGGTTCCTTATATGGTAGTGTTTTGGGTTATTTCTTCTTTTCAATGTGGTGTGTAGCAGATTGTGAAATCTTTATCAAGGTATGGGATCCCCATTTTCTCCCTATTATGTCCAATGTGTGTGGACATCATTATTTTTCATTCTATTGGGTGGGTAGTAAGAATCATAATAATAAATAAAATAATTATATTAATATATAATTGAGGGGGATAGGGAAGAATAAGATATTTTTTACTACTTGATGATATTGTGGATGAGGTTATGTAAAAAAAATTCCAATATTTAAAATCATAGTTTTTGGGGAACCAGATCATTTCCTAGTTGATATGTTGTGATAAAAATTGATTTATTTTTATTATATATAGTATATTTTTTGTTTTTTCTTGTATGTTGTCATATTTCATGATCTAATGGAGGTAAATGGATAGGATGTGAGTGGGATGAGATGTGGAATGCGGTGGTTGGTTGGTATAGATGTGATTTTCTCAGTTGTGTGTTTTGGGGGCACAATATTTGTAGTGTTTGTTGGTTTTGGTGCATGATGGTTCTAGTTCACAGAGGTTGTGATGTGCGATGGTTGATGTAAGTTGTTTTTTAGTGAGATGGCATGGTTTTCATGAAATTGTAGAAACATATGGTGTGAGTTGGTCTAGTTTTGGTGTGGTGTGTTTCTGTTAATTACTTGGTGATCAATAGAATTGATTATGATGCTGAATGAAATGAAAAAAATGAAAGTGTTGAAAAAAATAATAATAATGGGTTGTGTAAATATGAAATAAATGTATTAATAAATGGGAGATTTTGGAAACTAGTGAAATATAGAAATTTTGAAACTAGTATTTTAAAGTGGATATGTGTGACTTGTGTGGTCTATGTGTTGAAAATAGTATAGGTAGAAGTTGTGATGGTTTATTTTTGGTCTTGTGGTGGTGTGGTGGTGTACGTTAGTGCATTATTTGTGAACAATAAGGTGGGTATTGTATAAAATAAATATATCATGTATTTTATGTTATTTATACATGATCCCCACCTAGTTGGATAACCACTCCAACCCTTAGAGGTTCATTATTCTGGGTGTTTTCCTAAGCATCTAGTATAGTGGTGATACATATGGTTGGATACCCCCTCTTATATGTTCTTCTTTTAGCAACAATTATGATACTATTTGGTGTGGGATATTAACCAACACGTTAGCCAGATGTTTTTGGGTGATATGTGATTCGAGATATGGTGGTTTCATGTGTGGTGGGAGGATTTCATGTGGTTGGTTTCCTTCAAATTCATGACACCCTACTGCTCTGGTTATATGATGAGTTGTATTGTGATGGCGCAAGTGTCTAAAGGCAATATCAGATATGATTTACTGATGGATGATGTTGGCATGGGATAGTATACCATGAAAGGGTTGGTGGGTAGGAATTTTTCCCAACACACATTAGATATGTTTTGTGAGATGTGATATATAAGTAAGGGATATGAACATGGGTTGTTTATTGTTAGGGTGTGAGAGTAGGAAATCAGTGGGAAACATTATAAGACCTTGAGTTTTTAAAAATCAGAACACTATGTTTGAAAGAATATATGAAAATTCCAATATTATAATATAATATAAGACCAAAATACTACATGATATATTTCTTTTTAAATAAATTCAATCCCTTTGATAGCATGTGTTGCACACAACACCATAGTTAAATGAAACATGATACTCTATTTAAACATGACCATTATAACCTATCCATTAATTTGGAGAGTGTGAATAAGATTAAATAAACAATGAAAATTATATAATGCACACATTTATAAAATAAATTTAATATGTTTCTATTTATTAGAAAAAATATGAACCATTTGAATGAAAATAAATTTTTTTCTGAAAAAATTGTATTTTTCTTAAAGGCGGTCATGTTTCACTTTTTACACATAATTAATTAATTAATTTTTATTGATTTATAAAAAATTTTATGAAATTTTTTTAAATCATCATATCAAAATTATTATAGGCTTAATTTTTTTTATTTTCCTAAAAAGATTCATTGTTTGATGAATAGTTAAAATTTTGACTTTTTAAACAGTAATTGTGTTTAAAAAGTTTACAAGCAGAATTTTATTTTAAAGTTTTTTTAAGTTAAATTAGTTAAATTTCATATTAATAAATCCAAAATATTTCATTTAAATTAATTTCATTTTAAATTTTGATAAAAAAACTTTTCATATTCTGGAGGTTTTTCTTTTGGAAAATTGTTTCCTCGACAAATACGCTGGTTTAATTCTAAACTTAATTCTTCCATTTATGTGATTTCAATTTGGGAAAATGAATTCCATATTTTTAATTATAATAATTTATGTTAAATAATAATTTCAAATTAATTTTTTACCATAAAAAATAGTGAAAACATTAAAAAACTTCTTGTGTTTAAGGGAAAATGGTTTTAATTGGGGTTAAAATAAAATTATAATGTTTAAAAATGACCCAAAACATTACCAATTCCAATTTAATGGTCAAATTTGGACCTTTTATATTCTTATGTTCAAAAATGGTCTATTTTGGATCCTTTTTGAATGAGAAAAACATTGGTGGAATTATTTCATTTCAAAAATTCCAAGTGTGGCATCTCCTCCACTTATAAAAGGCCACCCCTTATTCTATTATTTATACACATAAAAAACATTTTTATCATAAAATACCTACCCAAATAACTTCACTACTTCCCTAAATTCATCCTAGATTCCTTTTTGGATCATAAATCTATCATATAAATTCTTGTTGTGTAAAATAAATGAAATTGTACGAAGAAGAGGTAACATCCTTAATCGAGTGTTTAACTAAATTTGTAATTAAACATCAATAAAATATTATTAAAATTTTAAAATATTATAAAATAATTATATTTAAGATAAGTATATTTTTTTATGTTGATATCATGACCAAAAACCATCTCATCCCTTCTGAAAAGGTAAATGAAACAGTTCATCGTGTGTACAGTATCAACCCACTAACCGACATAATTTGTTTTCCCATAACCACTTATCACATATAGATATAATAATTTTTATAATGTTTATATATGATATTTATGATATAATTTAATTTATATAATTATAATTTCTCATAAACCTTATTACTTTCTATTCTGTATAGAATACAAAAAGGTCACTCATGTGTACGGCGGACTACCGCCTCATGAAGGAATGTGATTCATTTTTCAATTACACATTTCATGGAAGTTAGTAAGGATTAATTTGATGTTGATATATGATAATAATTACATATTATACTTTCTTGAAAGAAAATATATCAAATAATTTCTTACTTTTACATCAATTTGTTGTTCGGGGTGAGTAACTCAAGAGAGGGTAAATTGAGTACCCAATAAAATTTCTATTTAAAAAAACATTAAAACGTAAAACCCTGAATTTAATAAAAACACTTATTTAATCAAAATAATAGAAATATATAATTTAGTTTTTCAAATATATTCAAAAAGTGGGATTAAGTCTCAATTAAATTAATCTTTTAAATCACATTAACTTTTAAAGCTAAATTACTTGATCCAACACTCTATAAAGAAAACAAATTAAGATTAACTAAAATATTGATTTTTTGATACATATTTTCAAATAGATATATTTTTAAACAATAAAATGTAAAAATAATAATAAAACGTGTATCGGATTAAAAAAATGGATTTATTCTCAAGCCAAGACTTAATACCCTCTTCTTTTCAATCACCTGCCACCGAATAGATTATTAAATAATAAAATCCATCCACCACCTGGATCTGGTTTTACAGATGACAACACACAAACATCTCTAGGAATAAATAATAATCCATATTTATAAATTTTATAAAAACAAGTATAGGTTTTATAAGACTTCTTCCACATTTTGTGTGGGTATAGTAAAGAATATATTTGAGAGAGTCTGTCGATCACCCTCCATTTAAGCACATGATATTTTATTTTTAACATATACAGTGTAAAAACAAAACACAACTCAAATGTAAAGTATAAAAATAAAGGTAAAATGATTTGAGTTGGTAAAAAGAAATATTTTTGAATCTTAATAGCTTTATATGTTCATAGGTACTTGAAACTGTCATTAAAAATAGATCAAAAAAGTTTCTTAGAATATACAAAAAAACAAATCATCATGAAGTTCTAGAAAGTCCTTATTTTTTGGTATGTAAATTTTTAGAATAATTCCACACACAAGTCTATTGTATATTATTCTTGATTTATGCATGTATCACCACTTGTATCACTAATATTGGATACACACAGGCATGGGGAAATTATTCTGAATTTATATTGCTCTATATCCAATTATCTATTTGATCCTCATACTAATTAAAAAAATAAAGAACATATAAATTTTTATTCAATGAATCCATGAAGTAGTTTAAGATTAATTATTATTAAATACACATGTGGATGAATGAATTTAATTCCTTAAACTAGCCATTAGAGGAATAAAATTCAAATAATAGTCTTGACAGAAATGGTAGTATTCTTATAGTAGATTTCTAAGTTGTAGATATATTCAATTGGTGGATGTTCATTGGTATTAGATGAGTTCAAGTGGTATCTCATTCTAAAATTATCATCAATGAATGGTTTCATAGAATGGTGTTAGATCATATTCAAGGTAGATCAGTCTAATTGTAGATCTATCTAGTGGTAGATCTGACTTGATAGATCTATTCATTGGTAGATCTCTTCAGTGGTAGATCTGAGAGTGGTAGATATATCAAAGGTAGATATATTAGTGGTTTTTCAATTTAATGTTATATCATTTAATGTTAGATCTATTTGTGGTATATGTTATCCATCATTAGATCTGGTTGAACTGATGGTATATCAACTGAACCAATGATAGATCTTATTGAATTGGTGGTAGATTATAAATTAACCAAGTTTGATCATAATGATTCTTATAAAATGATTTACTATCACAAAACATTTAAATTTTTATAAAAATAACCAACATAATTTTTTATCATTAAAATAAAAATTTGCTAAAAATATCCCCCTTTTTTGATAAAAACCATGAAATTTGTAACCATGTATATAGAAAACAGATAAAAAAGTAAGTGTAGATGAATATGGAGAATGTTCTATATAAAATTTTAAATTATGGATGTGATAGTTACTATATTAAATTCCATTCAATTATACTCCCCCATTTATGATTATTTAAAAGACATAAAGTAAAGGAAAAGAAACAAATGTGAATAATAGATAATTTCATTAGATATAATTGTTAGAGATTATAGACAGAAATTAATAAAAGTAAAATAAAATCCATATTAAAAATGAATCAAATTATTAATAACTCTTTGCTCAATGTGAAAAAGGGACCATTAGATCCTTTACTTTTCTAATTAAATGAGATAAATAGTTTGAGGGAGAGGGTGTTGGATTAGGTGGATGAGGTTCCTAGATAATTATAGGCATGATATGTCAGACTCCTTCCACTATATTCATATCAAACTCTTGGAATTATAGATGTAGGGTGCTAATTAAGGTGAAAAGGTGAGCGAAAAAATGTATAGACAAATGTGCCACTATTTTAGTCCCAGACGCAAACAAAAATGGTTTCATCAAGTTCACAAATTCCGTTATGATGTTACCACCGAGATCCATTGATTTTAAAAATCCTTCTTCTGTTCCAGGAAATGTTTTAGAAAATGGGGAAAAACTTTTAGATGATTCACTTTCTCCTTAAATTCCCTAGTCACATTAAGCATTCCAATATTCTTAGCATGAAAAAAAGTGAGAATTTATATCATTATTTGTATAAATCCTAGAAAGGTACTACTTAATATGTTTAGTGTTACACTCTCTTTTACTCCTAGCTTCATTCAAGAATACCCTAACTAGATTATAAATATTCTCAACATGTTCCTTTATCTATCAAATATCCACTTTATGATATATATAAATATTACCCAAAATAGAACCCAACTCCACTCTAACAATGGGTCAAATATCATCTACATCAACTAAAGGAATATGAGGTGGTGCACTATAAGTGGAATCACCTATAGCAGCATAGAACCCAATTTCTCCCAAAGATATAATCTACTATTGGAAAAACTTCTTTTCATTTTCTCCATAGTGGATTTCACTTCTTTCATCTCATTATCCAACCAATTTTTCCCAAACATCGTTTCTTTTATTTTCAATATTGTAACAACCCAAGAATGTATAATATTTTCCATTGAAATAAATTTAATTTTGTTCATATATTTCTTTATAAAAACAATATTTTAATATTATATTAAACTCAAAATAAAGTATTTAACTTTCTCTACATGAAACATTTCGGTTATCTTTCATTACATGCAAGACTGACTTTCCTCGATGTCTTGCATAACACGCAAGATAGAGTTTTACTAAACAAAAATATATTATTAAAAATATTAATATTTAATATAATAACATAAAAACTAGCCATTAAATTATATATAATTAATATTATTAAAAATATTATGAAAATATATTTTTTAATTCATTGCTTACAAATTAATTATAAATGAATATAAGAACCAATTAAATATAAAGGAAATGATTTTATAAAAAACGATTTTTATGCTCACAAAGTAGTTTTGTACTAATAAAATAGATTAATTATAATTATTGAGTGAAATTAATATAATATATATTTTTTATTCAATCAGATATTTTTTATATTCATCTAGTATGTTTTATAAGCATAAGATAAAAACAAATCCAATATTACACATAAAAACTGATATTTTTATAAAGGCAATTTTACCTCCTTTTAATTGAGAACTTAATTTAAATTTAAATTTTTACATTTTTATGAATTTAATATGAAAAAAAAATTCATATCTAAAAGGGGAACATAAAAAATTGTATAGGGTGAATTTATGGTATGTATAGTTTCATTTTTTGATGAATAGCGAAAATAAGTAAAATTTAATTCAAAACTAATTTTTTGTATAATTTCATATAAAGATAAACTATATTTTAAATTTTTTATAATTTTTAGTTATATCAATTTTTTATTATTTAATCCATTTTAGGTCATTTTAATCAATTTTACTTTGAAATTGGATTAAAAACATAGCAATCATTTGAACATTTTTACTTTAAAAACATGCATTGTCATCTCGTCTAAGAGATTAAATTTAAATAAATTTATATTACTTAAATGATTGGAATTTCAAAAAATTGATTCCATATTTGGAATCATAATAATTTCTAATTTTTAATAAGCTCTACTTAGTTTTGACCAAAAATATTAGTAAAAGTGATTATAATTAATTACAATGATTAAGAGAAACATTAACTTGTCAAAGGACTAAACCTTAAACTTAAGGCAAAAAATGACCAGAAAACTTATAAAAATGAATTTTCATTCATTTTTACCTTATACTCCCTTTGATATAATTTTTACATTTATGGGAGTCACTTTTAATGGACGAAATGTGGTTGAGATTCCCTTTTCAAAAATTTGCAAGAATGTCACTCCTCCTCCGCTATAAAAGGCACTCACCCCTCCCACTTCCTCACACCTATAAATCCTTTTGTCTCTCCAAAAAAATGCTCAAACAAATATCCCATCATACCTAACTTAAACCTGGAAACCTCTATTTTGGAAGAAATAAATCCAGGGAATCCCTTTGGTACAATCCTAACAGAGTTACCTAGTGAAGAGGTAGCATCCTTCCTCGGGCTCTTTTTCTTTATTTTCATTCTCCACTCCATAAAATCATTTTATTAGATGATTATATAATAAAACCAGTGTCATAAATATATTGATATTTTTTTATGTATGGTTTTTTACCTACACTTACACACATACATCTAAAGGGCAATGAACTTACCATTTATGCATATAGAGAAATATCACCTCCCGAAACAATGATTGTCCCTTTTTATTTTACCACCTATAATGGTGATAATTATGAAGTAAACTATGTTTATATATGATATATATGATAATTATAATTTTTTTATCCTTATTTAATTTTATAATAACGAATTCCCTTATGATTTACATTTTTTTTAAATATGATAACATCGTTTGGGGAAGTGTGGACTACTGCATCCTCAAAGTGATGTGATTAATTCACACTATACATGGATCATATAAAGGATGGTATTAATTAAAAATGTATAACATAAATGAAATATATATGATATTAATGATATAATTACAATTCTTGAAACATTATATATAATTTTCTTTATTACTCTTTTTACACACTAAAAAGTAAAAATGTTGGTCATCCGCGTATGGACACCCACCTCCCCAACAAGAAGTGATTCATTTTACATAAAAATAATTTTAAATATAAGTATATAGGATTAAATAACATTGTATATATGATATAGTGATCATTCTGGAAATATATAGTGTTACTTACCATCTTTCTGTAATGGTCACCAAAAAATGGGAACATTACTAATGCTTATGTATGGCCTACCATATCTATGATTCTAATATTGGTTAATTTTTCATAACCATCATTCATGATTGATTTTAAAAGAATAATTGATGTATAAATTTAATAAATATATCATGATCATTATTCTGCATATGTTTATATAATGACCCTTTTGACCATGGTTGACCTACCAAATTCGTTTTTGACACATGAACTGAATTTGGTCAAAACACCTAACATAAATTAAATTGTTTATGTAGTTTTATAAAACATTGTAATAAGTGAAGAAAAAATAATAATAAACATTAAAATACTATTAATAAATTAAATAATTAACATAATTTTATTATTCAAGAATATAAAGAGACACGTGACAAATCAGACTCAAGGTAAGGGATTTCATCTCAATTTACATTCCATTGAGACTTATCTGCTGTTATACACAAATTAGATATTATATGGTGTATATAATACCTTTTCATATGTTATATCATGAATATAATTATGATAATTATATTATAAGTTCCATTTAAGGTTATTTCTTCAGTGGAGTTATGATTCAAATGTTTCAAAGTGGTATGGGACAATTTGGGGTGTTTAAAGATTATTTTCCTCAAAAAAATTAAATTGTCTGTTAATGGTATTTCCATTCATAAATGTCAAAAAAACATGTTCTTACTTATCAAAAACAAATGAATTATTTTTAAATATGTATATTTTCTTCAATACAGATATTTTACCTGGTATATTGTTTATTAACTAAATTGATTACTCGATACGAGGAATGATTTGGACAGGTAATAACGGGTGGGGCTTGAACTTTATCTTGCCCCTCAATGCATCAAAAGGTTCCCATGATATAAATAAGTTGTTCAAATTAAATGGGTTTCTACCTATTGTTTTAAATCATCTTGTAAAAGGTCTTGATGGTATAGGTTTTTATGTTCCTCTTACATGACACCCATTAATTAATAATTTTCATCATAGATATTTTAGTTATCATTGTTATTATCAAAGAGGATTTCATTTCATAAAGTCTATGGATGCATTTTCATTATTAGTTTATTGATTAATGGAATGTGTTTTGAGTTTCATACCATTCCATATTTATTACCCCAAATCCATTTATTTATATGGAATATATTCTCAATTATTTAACTTTCCATATTGTGTAACTCTTATTGATTCATTATTGATTCTGTTGTACTTACCCTTACTCTTCATTTGATCTAACCCTTATTTTGGTTCCTTTACCCATGATATAAATAAGAAATAACTACATGATCTTTCATGTATGTTGGGATTTTATTTATGTTATGTTTTATTTTCATTTAAAAATGTATTATGGGTATCATGTATAAAATCTAGTTTTCAAAAATTTCTAAACTATTCAATCCCTTGGGATTTCAAGCTGGTATATATGTAAATGTAGTAAATTAATGCATGGGATCCAGGCTACTGGGGTTGGGGAATTATAGTCAGTATTATAAAATTTTTAGCAGCAATTTTAGGAACAATATTTAGAAAGAAATGATTAGAAAAAATAACCCTAAGATAGGATTTTAGGATATATACATAAGAACATCATATAATTTTTATAATATATATATTAGGTGGTTCTTCCTAGAAATACATACCTATCTGGATATTACAAGTAGGTGTGGTACTCACAAAGATATACTTAGGTGTAATAACATCAGCAAGCTTCATCGAGCTTGAATCGTTGTAACATGGTATATGCCAATGGGCCTTACTTCGCACTTCATTTGACACTCCTAGGGGATATGAATAGGATAATTCACATCTTCCTTACAAACCATTATAAAGGATTTAAAATTAAAAATTTCCCTAAACAAATTGTATTTATTATTATTAGACTCTCTATGAAAAAAAAATTTAATTTATGTTAAGTATTTTACTAGTTTTAGGGTTATATAATATGATTTTTAATGATATAAATTAATTTAGTGTATGTTATCATTAAGAAAAGGTACTTAGTATAAGGAACATGAACCCCAAAAATGTACAAAATCCAAAGAGTAAAAATGATGATATCTTTTATAGTTTTGGGCTAGTTTTTCAAAGTGAAATAGTCTCCCAAGTATTCTTTTCATATAAGGACATAGTATCATGTGATAACGAGATGGATAGATAATTCTCCAATTCCCTATAGCTTTTAATGAAAGAAAGAAAATAAGTGAATAGAATGTCAAACAATGTGAAAAGGGAAGAAGGGAAATAATTATTTTCCCACATGTGATAATTATGGAAAGAAACACCATGGTAATTTCTTAAAGGGAATGGTATTTTTTTATAATTTTGGAGAAAATGGACCCTATTTTAGGGATTATAAGGGAATGAAATAAAATTACAGTTTGCACTACCTCCACTACAATGACATGGGACACTATGCAAATCATTGTCTCGTGCATCAAAGGAATATACCCCAAAAGAGGCTAATGGATCATTTTCAATATTATTCTACTACCAAAAATGATGAGGAATGATTATTATTCTTTTGTTTGGATTCAATAATTATTACATTTGAGTATTTTATCAATGATGTACTAGTTATAAAAATTCTGGAATATATGAGTATTGTACTGTAATACTTTTTTATTAAGGATTTGAGATAATATTATAAATGTAACTAAGAAAATTTATTCATTAGAATGTAAATTTTTTGGAAAACACGTGGTTTAGGGAAAGATAAACATTAATTTTTTCCAAAAGTTAAGACAATGATGTTTGAATAAAGAAATGATTTTCTTAGATAATTTAAATTAGATAAGTGATGACTACCTTGGAACTGAGTAATGATTTATTGACAAAGTGGTTTATGATATTATCTATGGTGTTTACATTATTTTTGGATTTAAGGAATATATCCAATAATCTATATTATATTCAAGGAATAAGAATCATTAATGTTTTCAATAATGTTTTATGGTAATTAAATTTATTACTATATTCACATGTTTGATATGTGACAATTAAAAGACACTTCTTTTTATTTGATATATTGATTTTGAAATTTTGTTAACCTTCCTAATAAAGTTTTGGATCATAATATATTGGAAAATATATCCATTTATGAAAAAGTTTAAGTTTATTATTGTATGAGGTTTTAGAGTTTAATGTATTACTCCACTATATGATTCATCGTATGCTATGAAATTTTGTAGAAATATTTCAAGTAACAGTAAAATAAAAAATTGTGTTCATGAAATTGAAATGTATACTTACTTATATTCATATAGAGTGAATTAATTCCTCAACTATAGGAAAAATTATCTTGAAAAAAAGGCTATCCTATTATCATATTTTTTATGGTATTAATAGGCTTTATCATAATAGTGGTTTAAAGTTTTATGGCCATAAACATTCAACTGAACATGTTTTATATCACACCCTATCAGAACTTGATTTTTAGATTTTCAGTTTGTATCCATGATTCCATTTCCCACCAATGTTCTCCTACTAGGGAACCCAGTTACATGAACATTGTACTTTCCTTTCTCTCTTATTAAGAATATCTTTTTTTAAACATATTCATGATGTGGATTTTTCAACAATAGTTTTTCAAATATTAATCCCTTGATTACTAAGAGCAATTTCTAATTGTGAGGATGCAATTTATTTGAGGTGGGGCGAATGTAACACCCAAAATAATTTAAAATATTTTACTTTAGAAAAAATTTAATTTTTTTCCAATATTTCTTTATAAAAAACACCATGTTAAGATTATGTTACAAGAAAAATAAATTTTATCATTCTCTATATGAAACGCCAAGGTTAGCTTGTGTTACATGCAAGACTTGCATTCTTCAATGGCTTACATAACACGCAATATCGAGTTTTACTAAACAATAATATATCCTTTAAAATATTATTATTTAATACAATAAGATACAACCTAGAAGTTAAATTTATGGTTATGAATATGATTAAAAAATTTATGAAAATATATGGTTTAATTCATTGGTTAAAAATTAATTAGAAATGACTATAATTATCAAATACATTATAATGGTAATGTTTTTATAAAAAAACTAATTTTATTCTCACAAATTCATTTTATCCTAAAAAATAGATTAATTAAAATTAGTGAGTGGAATTAATTTAATATATATATATATATATTATATTCATCAAAATATTTTTGATATTAATACAACATATTTGTTAAGGATAAGATAAGAACAAGCCCAATATTGCACATAAAAACCAATATTTTTATAAAGGAAGTTTTATGACCTTTTAATGGTACACTTACTTTAAATATGAATTTTTAATCCCTTATGAATTTAATATAACAAAATAAACTTCATAAATTAATTTTCAATATAAAAAATATCTTATGGATAATTTTTGGTATTTTTCTCTAACGATTACTTTTTTGATGAATAGTGAAAATATAGAAATTTAATTCAAAACTCTGTTTTACTCTAATTTGTTTATAATGTTAAATTATATTTAAAGTTATTTATAAAGTTTATTCAAATAAATTTATTATTATTTAATCCAATATTTTTCATTTTAATCAATTTCACTTTGAAATTGGATATAAAAACATAGCAATCTTTAAAATGTTTTTACTTTAAAAAATCTACATTTTCAACCTAAGTGTGGGAATAAATTTAAATTAATTTCTTCCAATTTTATGATTAAAATTTATAAAAGTGGATTCCATAATTTTAATAATAATAATTTTTAATTTTTAATTATTTCAACTTATGTTTTTACCAAATATATTAATGAATTTTATTAAAACTAATCATAGCGATTAAGAAAAAATGAGCTTAACAAAAGACTAAACCATAATCTTAAGGCCCAAAATTTCCAATACACTTTTCAAAAAGAAATAGTATGGAAATATTTCGAACCTATACTCCATTTTCAGGAATTTATAATAATATTGTATCCATTTTCAATGTGAAAAACAAGGGTGGAATTCCCTTTTCAAAAATTTACCAAAATGCCACTCCTCCTCTACAATAAAAAGGCACTCAGCCCTCCCACTTACTCACACATCTCAATACATTTTTTTCACCCAAAATATAATCAAGTAGGCTCAATAAATCCCTCCAATAAATCTATATTCCTACCTTTGTGCTTAAATCCATCCAAGTAATCCCTTTTGTGAAAACCAAAAGGAGTTACCCAAAGAAGAGGTAACATCCTTCCTCAATCCCTTTTGATTTATTTTTATTCTACACTCGATCAAATATTATTATTAAATTTTTATATAATAACATATGTATCAAAAATATACTAAGATATTTTTTATTTTAATTTTTTTACCTTCACTTACACACACATCTATATAATGCGTAACAGACCTACCATTTATGTGTATGGAAAAATATCGCCTCACGAAATGATGATTGCTTGTTTTTTCATTACTACCTATCATAGTGGGAATTATAATGGAAAATCTATTTATATATGATATATATGATATTAATAATTTATTTATTATTATTTAATTTTTTTATAACACACAAACTTATGCTTTCCATTTTTTATAAATATGATAACATCGTTTATGGAAGTGTTGACTACCACCTCCTCAAAGCGATTCGATTCATTCACACTATACATGGAATCTGTAAAGGCTGGTCTTAATTAAACATATGTAACATAAATGACATATATATTATATTCATGAAAAAAAATTCTGGAAACATAATATGTCATTTTATTTACTACCCTTTTCTTAGACTAAAAAGTGATAATGTCGGTCATGGATGTGTGGACTACCACATCCCCAACATGATTTGATTCCTTTTCCATAATAATAATTATATATATAATTATATGTGATTAAATATCATGTTATTTGTGTTATAATTCTCATTTTGGAGATATATAGTGTTATTTACCTTCTTTTCATAACGATTACTAAAAATGGGAGTGTTACTCATGCGTGCGTACGACCTACCGTCTCCATGATTGTATCATTGGTTCATTTTTCATATCCATATATCATGAATGATTTATTTATAATAATTTCTTTATAAATATAATAATTATTTCATGATTATTATTCTTATTATATTTAAATGATGACCCCTTTTACTACAGTTGACCTACCAAGGTTGTTTCTGACACATGAAATGAATTTGGTCAAAACACCTGATGTAAACTTAATTGTTATGTAGTTGTATAAAACATTGAAATAAGTGAATTAAAATTAATAATAAAATTGAAAAGGGTTATTAATAAAATAAATAATTAATATAATTTTATTATTTAGTAACATAATTACACACATCATAAGTTGGACTCAAGTTAAGGGATTTAATCTCAATTTACATTTCATTGAGACTTATTTATTTTTATGCACCAATTCACTTTTATATTGTGTATATACTAACTTTTGACATGTTATATCATGAATATAATTATTAACATGATATTATAAGTTTCATTTAATTTTATTTCTTCATGGGTATTATGATTTAGATGTTTCAAAGTGGTAAGGGACAATTTCGAGTGTTTGAAGATTATTTTCCTCATGAATATTGTAATGATATTTCAATAGTATTTACATTCATCAACATAATAAATTTTTATTTTTTAATTATCCAAAACTAATTAATTATTGATAAATAAATATCTTTTATTCTATATGGGTATTGGATAATTCATATTGTTTTTTAACTAAATCTACTTCTCGATATGGGGAATGATTTAGACATGAATTGGTAGTGGGCCCGGACATTATATAACACCTCGATGAATTGACAGGTTATCATGAGGAAAATAAGTTCACCAAATTAAATGGGTTTCTACCTGTGGTTTTAAACCATATTGTGAAAGGTCTTGATGGTATTGTTTTTCCAGTGCCTCAGACATGACATCCTATAATTATGAATTTCTTTCATATATGTTTCAGATATGATTTTTATTATACATGAGGTTTTTGTATGATAAAATCTATGGATATAATTTTATTCTTGGTTTATTGGTTAAATGGAATGTTTTTTGAGTTTCTTTCCTTACCATATTTATGTCTCCTTATCCAGTTATTTAAAAGACATTTGTTTTCAGTTATTTACCATTCCATATTGAGTTGTTATTATTAATTATTTATTTCTTATGTTATACGTATCCTTAGTGATCATTTGATCTTGCCATAATTTTTTTCCATTCACCTGGATTTGAAAAAGAAATATTTGAATGATCCTTCTAGGATGCTGATATTTTACTTATGTGATGCTTTATTTCCCTTTCCCAATGTATTATGGGTATCATGTATGTAATCTCATTCTCTAAAAGTGGTAAAAAAAATTTCACCTAGGGATTTGAATCTTGTATCTATGACAATATAATAATGTAATGCATTGGATCTGGGCTACTAGTATTGGGGCATTACAAAGATCATTTTATTTTGGATATGAGAGGTCACTAACTCATAAATCCATCAGGTATTAGCTTTAATGAGGTTGGATTATTGAGGTGGTGTGGATCTAATAATCCCAATGATATATGATATAATCCTCATTCTAAAATAATCCAGATCATCACTAGTTACATAAATTGATGGTAGAGGAGTATAATGTAGGGGTGTTGGAATCCTATATGGGATCAGTAGATTATCCTCCATATGTCCATATTCAACTACAAGATCAGTGGATATTAAATCTTCTAACCGACCTACTTAATCAATCTATTAAACCATATATCCCTTGGGATTTTGTCGATCAATAGGGATAACATGTCCATCATTCTTATGTGGAATTCCATGATCATAATTTTCCTCACCAACAACTGAATCTGAATTTGAATATCCAATACCAAACTTAGTATATTGTATTAATTTCTTCCCCTTAGCATGTTCTCTATCCTCATCTATATCAGAAACTATTGGATCAATTCTATGACTTCCAAAAGCCTATGCTTATTCACTAGAATTACATAATGTATAAGAACTAATAGATGGATGTGACTAATCTTCTATATCAGCATCACTATCAACATTATCAAAAACATCTAATTAATCTGATACTTCAAAAACTTGTCTTTATCTCTTAGAAGAAATCTTATAATATTCTTCACTTGAGACTTTAGTCTCTTTATTTTATCCAACTACACTTAGTGATATTTATTATGAAGAAATTGGAAGATATTCACTGGCATGTAAATAGAAAACATTTTTTATTTTGATCATATCAGGATCACTTCCTTCCTCTATTAAAATAAGGAAATATTATTCTTCTCCAGATTTAACTTCTTTGTCCCCAACTTCCTCATCATAGAAATAAACTAAAACATCATATCCCACCAATCCAGGATCTAACATATCTCTAGGTTTGAAAGGCTGATACACAGGGTTGAAATTCTCATAAAGCATATCATTTTCAGCCATTGATTTCTCTATAAAATGGTTCTTATTTACTTTCATTATTTTACAAGTAAAATAACTTAAACAAAAACCTACACAACTAGTTAAAGCTTATTCATCTTCTAGATCTATATTTTTTTATTCCATCATAGCTGAAATAAACTAAAGTTAGATCAAATAATTAGATCAAGATGAGGTCTTGCTCATCCCCATCTCATGGATCATTAAGTGTCTACACAAGTTTATCTTATCTCATATTTTCGTAAAAAATAATAAAAACACATATTCATGTCCAAAGGTGATAAAGTCCCCCTTCCTAAAACAAATTTTTTGGTGGATGAATTTTAAAAAAATATACACTCCTCATCAGTTTCTATAGTCGAAGGACTTATCACAGTAACATTTCTAATTAACACTAGTATGTAATATTTATACATTTAATACTCAATATTACTTGTAATAGATCCCATAAAATCATAAAATATTCATTTATAAGGTACACTAAGGATTCTAGCCCATTATTTCAATGAAAAGGCCACAATTCTTCCACCAATAACTGTCCAAATAGAATATTTATTTTCACCAAAAATATAATTTTTAAAACTGAAAAAATTGTTGAACCAACCTAGGATAAAATGGTTTATCATTCCTCAAAAAAAATTCAATCCATACTTGGTTCTAGTCACATTCATCACTAGCGACTTCCTCAAAATAAACATTCAGTGAGTATTTCCTTTTCAGCAACAACAACTCATGTTGAGAGTTAGGGTTTATTCAGTTTGATAAAAGTGGATAGACTAGATTCACTACAAAATTTCATTAATAGAAGTGATCCTTTAGGAGACAAAATATATTTTTTCTTGAATCTCACCATCTTTTCACTGGTTTGAAGGAATAAGGATGAATGCTATGAGGGTTTTAGGTTGAGGGATAAAATAAAAGTAAAGATTCAAAGGAGGCATGAGATATAGGGTTCTCAAATTTTAATTTTAAGTTTATTTAATCATTTATGTAATTATAATTCAAAAATATATTAAAATATTCAAAAAAACTAAATAGAAATTCATTTAAAAAAATAATAGTGGTAGAATATAGTCGAAAACACTCAAATAGTAGATATGAAAAGATGGATTATTAGTAGTAGATTGACAATAGTATATTACCATTGGTAAATCACCAAGAGTATATAACCATTGTTAGATCACCAATGGTAGATCACAAATGGTATATTACCAACTGTGGAATTTTTATAAAAGGTATATTTGAAGAAAATGAACTAATCAAAGTTTATTATTCCTTTTTCATGTCTTATATAACTTAATCTCTTATAATTCAAAGGATTTTTAGACATGTCATCAAGTTGATGTCCAGTTCTAATTAATTCAATAGTCATATCTCCTTTTGGAGATGATCTCTCAAAAATTGATGTCAAATAACAATATATTTTTCCATAGAATTAAATAAAGTATTTTTAGAGATATTTATAATACTTTTATTATCACAATTTAGAGGGACATGTATAAATTGATATCCATAGTCTAGTAAAGTTTGTTTCATCCATATAATCAATGTATAGAATCTTTTTACATAAATTTACTCTACCTCATTAGCATACATTTAAACCATATTTTTCTTTTTACTACACCATTAAACTACTGACTTTCCCAAAAATTGACATGATCCAAAGGTGATTATTCTATATAAATTATAACCACTAAAATATGTGTCTGAATAACTCACTAAAATAAATTCGTATCTTATAGGATAAAATAGTTCAAAGTTTGTTATATACATTATGTATTTAAAAATTATTTTGATAGCAAGTAAATTGGATTCAATAGGATTTTCTTGAAAATGAGAAATTATACATGCACTAAACAAAATATTTTTTATGATAGTAGTTAAATATACCATGCTTACAATCATACATAAGTAATTGGTTTGATCAAATTATTTTTTTAGTTTTTATCAAGATAAAGTTTATAGGTTGTACTCATGGGAGTATCAGAAATATTTGTGTTATTGGTACCAAAACGTTTTAAAATGTCTTCGGTGCACTTACATTGATATAATATAATTCCATATTTATTTTGAAAATTTTAAAAAACCAAGAAAAAATTTTAAATCTCCCATTAAACTCATTTCAAATTCACTTTTTATCATTTCATAAAAATCAATACATAATGATTTTATAGAAGATCCAAAAAATCATCAATATAAATTTGTACTACCAAAACATATTTTGAAATTATTTTTATAAATAAAATATGAACATCTATAACTTTTGATAAACCTTTATAAATTGTAAATGATCTAATCCTTTCTTACTAATCTCTAGGAGCTTGTTATAAACCTTATAATGAATTGGTTAATTTAAAAATATGATTTTGAAAATGAAGATTTTGAAATTCATGGGTGTTGTTCAAAAAACATCCATAACTATATAACCATTTAGAAATAAACTTTTTAAATCCATATGATATTATTTGAAATTAAAATGTGATTCATATGCAGGCCATAATCTAATTTAGTTAATTCTAAATAATGGTGTAATAATTTCCTCATAGTTAATACCTTCTTCTAGAATATATTCTTCTGAAACCAATATAGATTTATGTCTGCTTATTTTTCCTGACTCATCCACTTTATTTCTAAATATTCATTTAGTTCTTATGGTCAGAATTTTTTTAAGTCAGTCCACCAGTTCTAAGAAATCATTTATTTCAAATTAATTGAGTTATTCTTTCATTTCCATTATCAAAAATTTGTCATTAATTAAATAATTAACGTTTTTATGTTCAAATATGATAATAAATCTTGATGTTTAACCAGATTTCTATGAGAAGATCTAGTTTTTTCATCTATCTTGGTCTCCTACTATAGATTCTATGCAGTGATATGTATGATTCAAAATGATTCTATTGAAAGAAGTTCTAGACATTTCATTAGCCTCTAAAATTTTAGGTTCTGGTTGTTCATCAAAACTGAAATATTTTTCTTCATGTTTCACAAAACTATTACAATATTTATCACTCATATTTAGATTAAAAATATCATCTTTATGGTTTTCAAAAGAATTCATAGATTCATGTGGATCTATTTCATAAAATTTTAAATGTAAATATTTCTCTACAATATTATTCATTTTATTAAATACTCAAAATAACATACTAGTTTTATAATATAAAAGGATAATTCCTCCATCTCTCTTGGATAAAAAATTTTCATGATTATCCTTAATATTGAGAATAAATAATTTGCAACCAAAAACTCTAAATTAATTAACTTTTGGTTTTATTCCATTAAATAATTCATATGGTGTTTTCATTTAAAATGGACTTATAAAAACTTTATTGATTATGTAGGAGGATGTATTCATAGCCTCTTTCCAAAAATAAATTGTTAAATCATACTCATAAAGAATGGTCCATCCAATTTATTGAAGGGTTTTATTTATCCTTTCTACTACACCCTTATTCTTTGGGGTTCTATAAATAGAAAAGTTATGATTATATCCATATTGTGAGCATAATGATTCAAAACTAGATTTTTAAACTCATGGACATGATCACATCTTATTGTGTTAATTTTCATTCTACTAATATTTTCTACCGACTTATCATACTTGGAAAAATAGGTTCAATATTTAATTTTGTGAGAATGAAAGTGTGAATCCCTAAACCCGCTCTTCCGAATTCAGTACTAAAATATGATGTGTATTTTTTTACAGGAGATAACATAAAAATATACAATACATTATACATCCAAGGACCTTTTATGGTCTAGTTTCTGTAGAATTATTCAACAACTTACATACATAGAAATAGATTTTACAAAAATAATTACAAAATAAATAATTGGATTCATCTTCACTAGAACCTTAAATATACTTTTAACTTCTAAGGAATCTTGTGAAAAAACATTTTAAAAACATGCGATGAGCACAAAATCTCAATAAGGGATATAAAGAAAGAAATCAATAGTCAAGTGATAACATAAAAACTAATAAATCCCATTTCATATAACTCATTATCAAGAATAGGAACATTATATAGTTATCTTAGTAGATATTTACCATATAAATCTTATAATCACCCTAACACATGGACTGGCCATTCGGTCAACTTCTATCTTCGAAGTACCCAATGCATTGGAGAGCTATAATAGGGATCACCCTTCATATCTTAAGATATAATGGTCTCAACCCAACATATATTGATCTATAATGGGATCGAACCAATATAACTATGTCCAAGTAACATATCATGAATAAAGCACTTAATAACTCATTTAAACACTAGAGTAAAACACGTTTAGATTTTCAAAATACCCTTTTTCGTAAAATAGACCACTTTTTAAATATAAAAAAAGTGTGCACACAATAATGAAAAATTTATATCCAAAATTAATATGTCAATATATAATGGAAAAATAATAGTAATAATTCATCATGAAATCAGTAAAAACCAATCACTCAACATATATAAAAAACAATCTTTTTGAATTTCATTAAAGA
This sequence comes from Viscum album, assembly GCA_963277665.1. Lineage (NCBI taxonomy): Eukaryota > Viridiplantae > Streptophyta > Magnoliopsida > Santalales > Viscaceae > Viscum > Viscum album. The sequence goes on along the minus strand of OY728147.1, from coordinate 472,735,372 downwards.
GACTTTTAAATTATTTTAAAAGGGAAGTCCCTTACAAATATAATCGGAGTGAGAATTAATAGAATGGAATGGATATGTGTATAAAATATAAATAAACTTAATACAACATAAAATAAAAAAAATCGTCCCACAAATAATCATTATACCAATAATGAATAATGTATAAGGTTAACTAAAATAATAATAAATGGGTTAAGAATTCCCTTACCTTGAGTTTTTCTTACTTCAAACATGATTAAACATCTTGTATAATGGTTAAAAGAGTGTTACTAATATTTAAAAGAAGAATATTTAAATTTATAACACCTTATATGATCATTTTATAATTCCATTCCACACATTTATCAACAATATTTTTTTATTTACATTGTTCCGGGTGCATTCTTTACGTGGTTCCCATGGTTGGTTTGAAACAGATTTTATTGTCGAATGGAAGGTAAACTACAGAAGTGGAATTATATTTTATTAACATGTTTAAATAATATTAAATTATACCATAAATCATTTTTTTATATTATATGATGATGAATCATTAGATAAAACATTAATGATGTTTAGATCATTTTGGCGGTTCTTCGATAATCACAAAATTGATTCATCATATGCCATTAATATTATGCATATAAGTTAATTAAAGAACATAATAGAGATAATATAATACAATTAAAAATATTTTTAATCCATTAAAATGGTTTTACAACCATATTTTAAGGAACTAAACTAAGTTGAAGACACATCATCCACGATGTCGGTAAATCAATACATCACGGACGGTGTTTTTATTTTTAGAATGAGAGAGAGAGGAGAAGAATTGCAAAAATTAACTATTACATAAACATAAAAAAATCCAGAATATATATAATACACAAGATTTCATGACTCTTGAATAATTTTAGGTGAATATAGTTTAATAAAAGAAAATAATTTAAAAGAAAACACAAGAAAATGAAATAGGATTTTTACCTCTTGATCACTTCTCCTTGAGATCCTCCTTAAGGCCATTGGTATTGGCCTTTTGGTGAGAAAAGTAGGTCATGGATGTGTAGAGGGTCCTTGGTAAGAATATTGGGTAGAATTTAGACAATTATCAAAGATTGAGAGGTGTGAAAGCAAGAGGGGGTGAGGGTGGTATTTATAGTGGAGGAGAGGATGGGTTTTCCATTATTTTATTCATTAGTTTAAAAAAATTTCTAAAGAATATGAATATTCCTGATTCATGAGACCCAAAATAGTAAAGAGAGAATGTGACTTTGAAACAAGGTTTCTTACATCATCCATTATTCTAGGAATAGTATATTTAACATATAATGTATATATATGGTAAATTATCGTATTTCACTATTCATAAAAAATTCACGTATTTCAGAAAAATCCGAAAAATTTAACCTATCCATTTTTTGATGTTTATAATTTAAAAGTGAAATCAATTTTATCAAAATATATTTCTAAATATTTTTAATTTATTTTTTAAATAAAATCATAATTTATTCAAAAAATAAAAATTTTAAAACTATAACTCATTTTATAACACCATGAAAAATTAACTATGGTCTCATAAAATTATCTCACAATAATAAAGCCAATAAAATAATAATTTATTATTACATTTTATGAAATTAAATTTTTCATTTAAATTATTTAATTAACCATAAATTTTTTATTAAATATTTATGACCTACCAAAAATACCAACACTTATATAATGATCATTTTGTCACTTATATGATTCCTTTTTATTATACATTCATTGGTGAGGTTACTATTAATTGGGATGATTTACTATTCATAAGGGTCATACTATTATCCGTAAGGGTACATTACTGTTCATAAGGGTATGTAGCTATTCACCAAAAAATATGTTTTTCCTATCGGACTCCAAATAACTTTCTGATCGCAACTGTGTATGTTCGTTTTTTTAAATTAAAATCATATAAGAAGAAATACTATATTAAATGGTTAGGTTATAAAGGAAATATTTTATTTAGTAGTTCATTTAAGCACATAGTTTTTCTTTTTCAAATATCAGGATGTGAAATTCCCCCCCCCCCAAATGAATTATGCCCTCACAATTCATTCACTATACTTATAATTCTGAATTAAAAAATATTGATAATTAAGAAAAACTATTTTATTATCTTTACTTAAATAAAGAAAATTAAAAGTAAATTCTATTTATAAAGTTTTCATAAACAAATTACAACTTCTAATATCCAATGTTTTCTAGGCCACTCCTCATATACCAACTATAATGCCCTAAACCCGCTCTTATAGATTCATTACTAAAATATGTTGTGTTTTTTATAAGAGATAAAATAAAATTACATAATACATTATACTTCTGAGAACCTTTTCTAGTCTATTTTATGGAAAATTAGAAACCAAATTACATACATGAAAAGAGTGTTTACAAAAATAATTCAAAAATAACTCATTGGATTCATCTACACTAGAACCGTAAATATCCTTTTAACTTCTAAGGAATCCTATGAAAAACATTTTAAAAACTTGGGATGAGAACAAAAATCTCAATAATGGATATAAAGAAAGAAATTTTTAGACAAGTGTTAATAAAAAAACCAATAAAAACAATTTCATAAAACTCTTTATCATGCATAGAAACATCATGTAGTTGCCTCGAGACATATTTACCATGTCACTCTTACAATCACCATTACACATGTAATAATCATTCGGTCAACTTCCATATCTGAAGTACCCAATTCATTGGAGAGCTATAACAGGGCTCACTTGTCATATCTTGAGATATAATGGGATCAACCCAACATAACTATGTCCAAGTAATATATCATGAATAAATCACTTGATAACTCATTTAAACCCTTGAGCAAAACAAATTCATATTATCAAAATACACTTTTTTGTATAACATATGAATTTTAAAATAAAATAAATGTGCACACAATTATGAAATAAAATTCATCAAAAATTACTATTTCAACATATAATGGAAAAATCATAGTAATAAATCATCATTAAATCATGATAAATAACTCTTTCCAGATATATAAAAAACAATATTTTTGAATTTCATTAAATAGGGTTTTAATAGATTTTCAAAGGAATGTCCCTTACAAATATAACTTGAGTTTGAATTAATATAATAGAACGGATATGTGTAAACACTATAAATACACATAATAAAACATAATATATAAAAAATCCATCACACAAATAATCTTAATACCCAAGAAGAATAATGTAGAAGGTTAACCCAAAGAATGAAAATTGGGTTAATAATTCCCTTACCTCGAGTTCTTCTTACTTAAAATGTGATTAAACCTAATATATAATGGTTAAAATAGTGTTATTAATATTTTACAGAAACATATTCATTTTTATAATAGCTTATTTGATCATTTTATAACATCATTACACACATTTATTAATAATATTTTTTTATTTACATTGTTTTGAGTGTGTTCTTTACATGGTTCTCATGGTCGGTTCATAACAGGTTTTCTAGTTGAAAGGAAGTGAAACTCTAGAAGTGGAATGAGTTGTTATTAATATATTTCCATAATATTAAATGATACTATAAATCATTTTTTATCATATATGATGATGAATCATTAGATAACCCATTAATGATGTTTAGATCATTTTGGTGGTTCTTCAATAATTACGAACTTGCTTCATCATATACCATTAATATTATGAATATAAGTTAATTCCATAACATAATAGAGGTCATATTATACACTTTAAATTTTTTTCAACCATTAAATTGGTTTTACAACCATATTTGAATTAATTAAATGAAATTTAAGACACATTATCCATGATGTCACTAAATCGACACATCACGAATGATGTTTTTATTTTTTGAATAAGTAAGAGAGGAGAATAAGTAAGATGTTTGGTTATTCCATAAACACTATAAAAATCCATAATATCTAAAATAATAAATTTTTTATTCCTATTAGATAAGGGTAGGTGAAGATGGTATACTAAAATAAAATAATTGAAAATAAAACAAGAAAAAAAGATGATTATTACCTCTTGATCTCTTCTCCTTGAGAACCTCTTTAAGGCCATTGGTATTAGCCTTTTAAAGAGACAATTTGGTCTTTGACATGGGGAAGATCCTTGGGAATAATATTGGGAATAATTTAGAAATATATAAAATTTTGATAGGTGCTAGTGGAATAGGGGTTGAGGATGGTATTTATACTAGAGGAGAGGAGGGGTTTTCTATTATTTCAATCATTAGTTTAATATTTTTCTCAAGGCTATGAATATTCTTGATTCGTGTGACCTAAAATAGTAAATAGATCATTTGAGTTCAAAAAATGGGTTCTTACATCATCCATGATGTTAGGAATCATTTATTTAACATATAATGTATATATACAGTAAATTACTCTATTTCACTATTCATCAAAAAATCAAGTATTTCAAAAAAAATCCAAAACATTACCCTAATAATTTTTCAATGTGTATAATTCAAAAATGAACTCCATTTTATCAAAATAATTTTCTAAATATGTTTAATTTTATTTTCAAATAAAATCTTAATTTATTCAAAAAATAATTATTTTAAAACTATAACTCATTTTAAAACAACATGTAAAATTAATCAAGTTCTCATAAAATTATGATATAAATATAAGGAAATAAAATAAAAAATTACGATATCATTTTATGAAAATTTATTTTTCATTTAAATTATTTAGTTAATCAAAAAATTGTAATAAAATATTTACGACCTTTTAAAAATAACAACACTTATATAATGATCATATTGACACCTATAAGAGTATTTATTATTGCAAATTTATTGGTGAGGTTACTATTCATTTGGTTGATTTACTATTCATAAGGGTTATATTACTTTTTATAAGAGCACATTAATAATCATAAGGGTAAGTTACTATTCACTAATATTTAATTTCGTCCTATCAAACTCAAAATAACTTACTGATCGCAACTGTGTATGTCTGTTTTTCAAAATTCAAATCATAAAAGTAGAAAATATTATGTTTAATGGTTAGGTTATAAAGGTCACATAGTATTTAGTTGTTTATTTAAGCACATATTGTTTCCTTTTAAAATCTATGGATTCTTCAGAAAGATTACCCAAATGTATCTAGATAATACAATGACTAGAACATAAACATAGTGCTTTCTATTTAGACTAAAAACTCCTGAGGGTCCAAACAATTCCATGTGAACCAACTCTAGGGGTTGATAAGTTAAAAATAATTTCATTGGTTTGAAATAGTTTTTTATGTTTCCCTTTTTTGGAATGGTTTATAGACTTTATCATTTCATAATTCTATTTTAGGTAGATCATTAACTAATACTTTAATATTTATATTTCTAAGCGAATTTATGTTGTAGTGGCCTAGTATTCTATGAAAAAATCAAGGCTCTTTGTGAAAGGAACTTACACAAGAAATTTTTTAAAAAAACAAGAAATCTAAACTAAAAGCATATACATTTTCATTTATCAAAGTATAAAAAACTAAATAATTTTCATAATTAAAAAACTTTTAGCCATTATCTTTAAAAATAACATGGAAAAATCATCACATAGCTGTGAGATGCTAAGAAGATTATTAATTAATCCATCTACAAATAAAACTTTGGAAATTTAAACTGTGTTAGAGATACTGGTTTTACCAAGTCTAATTAATTATCTTTTTTCATTATCAATTATGGGGTAATTTCCTCTATCAACCATGATTAAGTTCATAAAATGTGATTAGTCCCTATTCATGTGTCTGAAGCAGCCACTATCCAGATACCATAATTTCTTACTGGTGATTTTCAAGAAAGTTTCTTAAAAATAGATATAAACCAAAAAAATAATTCGGTACCCATATATTTATGGGTCTAGAGATGTTATCAATAAGGGGTTTTTGAATCCATAATTTTTTAACATGTTTACCGTGTGTAGATTTGACAATTTCTAAAATAAAGATGTTTTTCAGTCTAAAATAATAGAAATTATTCAAATAATTTATAGAACTATAAATAGAAAAAAAAATATTCCTCTTTATCTTTATCTATACAAGTTGGTGTCTAATTATTATGGTACAATTAGGATTATTTTCCTTTCCAAGAATCTGGGATAATTTATTTCTTTCATTTGTAAATTTGTTTAGAACCTTCTTAATTTCTCATTGGATTATTTCATCCCATTATTTTCTTTTAGGATGTTTTTTTATCATTTTATATTTTAAAATCTATTTTCAAGTGATCCAACAAGAATTTATAATTATTTTATATTTTATATTTATCTTTTATCTCATTGAAGGTGTCCTTCAATATATTATAGTATTGAAACTTTTCTTCACTATACACGTTTTCTTCACTATTTTATTTTTTTGAAAGGTTGAAATTTTTAATAGGAGATTTAAAAAAATATTTGATACTTATGATGTCCTTGTTATATAGCACATATTAGATCAACCATGCATCTACTCTTTATTTGATTATGAATCCCTTGAAATATATTTTGATACACTCTATGTTTCTTTCATATATTTCTTATAAATTTTATCTATATACTCATACATTTTCATAAAATTTTACTTAGGATAGTCTTCTTTGATATGTACTTTTATCTTGCAATCAAAATAGACTATTTCATTTGTTGTATCATTATTCTTCCATTTTTTACTCAAATTAACACTATTTCAATGCATACCTTTATATATTAGCTTCTTGATGAACTTATTCCTTTTGTAAAATTTCTTGAATCGTCTAGATTTGTCGTACATTTCTCCATCAGTATCTGAAGATGATTCTCTAACACATGATTTATCTTCATTAATATTTCATTTCTTCTTTGAGTCAGAAGTCATTAAGGCTACTAACTTCCTCTTCATTTCATCTTCTTCTTCAATGTTCACATTATGTTCCTTAGCATACATAATGATAATTCATGTTATTTATTTAATATTAGACTTACTTATATCACATGACTCTCGAATAGAAACTGAATTTCCTGTCTATCTGAATGTTAAACATCTTAGCAAGTGCATCACTTGATCTTTTTTAGTAACTAGTTTCCCAAGTCAATCAATCATATTCATAATCTCATCAAAATTGACATACAGATCTGAAATTTATTCATCAGGTTTCATCTTAAAGGTATCATATTTAATAGTATAAGTATTCAAACACATTTCTTTGAAATTTGAAGTTCCTTAATGAGAAATATCCAATATATTCCAAATCTCAAATGAAGTGGTACATAAAAATATTATATTAAAATATTTATCTCATAATGTAAATTATAAAGTATTCATATATTTATAGTTATTGTTATTTTTTGCATTATTATCAACTCTCCATTCAGCTCTATCTATTTTGGGTTTCTCATAAATATCTTCATTGACTATCCAACTTTCAAATCACATACTTCCAATGTGAATTTTAATTGTAATATTCCATTTAGCATAATTAGTATCATTAAAATAAGGAGGTTTATTTTTTGGAAGTTCCCTCTTGTCTATTATTATCCATAAATAATTAATTTTAGAATAAATATAAATTTAAGATCTTCAAATTTCAACTAGATCATAGTAAAATATATTTAGAAAAACACCTCTAAACCCAAATGTTGGTTGGAGTGAGTAACTCATGGCAGGGATGAATAAAGTTCCCAATAATTTTTTTCTTAAAAAAAATTAAATATTTCATCCGCTAAATAAAATGTTTAAATTAATCAAAAAAATAGAAATATAGAATTTTACTTTTCAAATAGCTTCTCAAAGTGGGATCCATTCCGAGTTAAAATAATCTTTGAAATAACTTTAACTTTTGAAACTAAATTACTTGATCCCGCACTCTATATAGAACACAAATATAGATTAACTATCAAATTAAATATTTTATATAAATATTTAAAATATGTATAGTTTTGAACTTTAAAATATATAAAACAAAACTAATAAAAACAAAATGGAATTCAAATAAGGTGTTTAGTATCAAGGAAATACTTAATCCCCTCAACCTGAAAATCACTTACTTCCATGCTCTTAATTAAAAAATAAAATTGATCCTCAATATAGATCGGGTATTACAGAAAACATAACACAAATATGTCTAGTAGAAAAGCCTCTTTCATAGTTATATGTGGGATAAAAATAAGTACTAGTCGCATGTGACCTCTTCTCAAATTATCATGGGTATAAAAAAGAATAAATTAGACTAAGAGTGTCGAGAACTCTCCAATTAAGTATAAGAGACTATTTTTTATACATAAATAGTGTAAAATCAAAACAATACCAAATTGAAAACATAAACTTAAATATAAAAAGATTAGAGACAAGAAAAAGTGATATTTCTTGATATTAATAGCATTAGGTGTTTTGAGTTCATTGAATCTGTCATTAAAATGAGCTCAAACAGGTTTCTTAATTTATGAATGAAAATAGAATTTCATGTTGTTTTGGAGATTCCTTCTATTTCTAGTCTGTAGATGTCTAGAATCCTTCCACATACTGTTGTATTTGAGATTCTTCTTGATTTGTTCATGTATAAACACATATATCACTATTATTGGCTATACACATGTATGAGGAAATTAATCTGAGTTTATATCTCTCTAGGTCCAACTATATGTTGGTTCATCATACTAAGCACAAAATCTGGAATGTATGAAACTGTATTTAATAATTCTATGGAGTAGTTTGATAATATAGATTCTTAAATCCATGCATGGTTAAATGGATTAAGTATCTTAAACTAGCTAACAAAGGGATTAAATTTGGCTAAGAGTCTGAAAAACAACGATAACATTCTGGTGGTAGATCTCTGAATGGTAGATATATTAGGGCGATGGAAGCTCATTAAGGTATATTAGTTCTGGAAGTAGATCATCTTGATGTTAGAATCAATGAACAATAGTACATAATGGTCTTAGATCATCTTGGTAGTAGATCAGTCTGATGGTAGATATTTCTGGTGGTAGATTTAAATCACATTAAATATTTTCACTAATAGATTTTTTAAGCGGTAGATCTCATTAGCAGTAAATCTATTAGTGGTCTATCTTTTAGTGGTATATTTTTTTGTGGTAGATATGTTTAGTGGTTGATATATCAGTGGTAGATCTGTTAGTAGTAGATGTAGTCCCTCAATAGATCGAGATGAAATAACGGTTGTTTGGTTGAACTAATGATAGATCTTCTTGAACTAAAGGATCAGTAACACTTAACTATTTTTCAAAATGATACTTATAAAATGATTTTCTATAATAAAACATTGAAATTTTTAGTGTTTACCTTTAGATCCTAAAGTATAATCATGATGTTGGATATGAGATCAGAAACTCATGAGACTTGGAGTCTAATACAAGTATATCTGGGTGAGGTCTAGGAGCCCTTGCAGTGTTGTGTCATTCTAGGTTGGCACCCCTTGATTACTGAGTATACTTACCACTTTTGTTCTTGCACCTTACTTTTGGTTACTCTCCATCCATGGGAGTCAAAGACACGAGGGGTATGCCTTGTGATTTCCATGTTTAGATTCTTGTGGATGAATGAGTCCAATCTCCTGCTATAGGAAGTGAATAATTTATGAGAAGTTCGTCTTCTCACCATGTATATATCCTTGTGTTTTTATGAGTTTACTTTCACTCTATTGATGGGTTGAAATGTGGGTCAGATTATTTTCCTTACTCTCTTGTTGGCGATTCTTATTTTGACTTAGCTGACTAGTCATGTACAGTCAAGGATGATTTGAGATGGAGTTTCTCTCTCGATGGGGCTCCCTCTGGCTAGGTTGAGTGGGTTGTTTCCTTCCAGTCACTCCCTTTTCTTTTGGGTTTTTTGGGTTCTTATCGAGTATTTTTAAACTCACTTGTGCATGGGATTTTCCCACACATTTCTTATGTCTTGGGAAGACTACATTTCTTTCAATGAAGTCCATGGAGGAGTAGGGGCATGTGAAACATAGCGAGCTAGACTGATCAAGGTGTTACTAGAGATGTAATGAGGAGATTTCAAGAAGTTAATTTTGGTAGCGATCCCATCCTTATGAGTAGGTTGAACATTTTTACAATTTTCTTTTTATGGGAACTTGTTTTTTTACTTCTATGCTTCTATTGCACTCTGTTTTTGGATAGATGTATGCATGCATTTTAGTTTCATATTTTAATATATTTATACTATTTCATTGAGGTATTATGGGGTGTATGTGTACAGGTAATCTAAGAAAAGACTTCCTCAATGGATTATGAACTTTTCACCAACCCCTATCCTATGGAGGTGATCTTGTGGAGTTTTTAATTGATCCCAGTGTGGGTCGGGTCATGAATGAATGGTATCAGATCACGATTATTCTTTGGGAAGTTTTTTGGAATTTTCCCCTTAATGGGATTTGGTTGGTTTTCATAGAGACAGTGTTAGGATGTTTTGAGTTTGGTTCTCAGGCCAAAGGATCCAGTGTTGGGGTGTTGGATGACATATATGTTCACTAAGAGACTTACAACCTAATTTTCGACTCGGTACATTAGATCAATTCTCGCAGGAGAAATAATGGTACACACATCATATAAGACTGGGTTTTTAGGTTTTTCTTTTCCTTCTTGAGTTATATCCCTAGATATAATCTTTGACAGTGGGGAATCTTGAATTATATTCCAGGATTCTACCATGATGATAACCAGGTATAATTCTATAGCGTTACTGTGATGACAATCATCCATTTGATGAGGCAGCAATACAGGGGACTGATTCTAAGGCATTACCTCCTGGTGGTTTGCCTATAGTGCAACCACCCATTGAGTAGATGGTTTTTCCAGTAGTTTAGAATGAGGGTTCATGCAGGCTAGGTGTTCTACATGAGATCCAGAGGTAGAGACCTTTGAGGTACCGGGGTGATCCAAACCCCCATGCAGTGGATGACGGGCTCGAGGTAGTCATGTGTGTTTTATGCCTAGTGAGGACACCTCTCGATCATATGGAGGTCCTAGTGGTGAGCCTTATGCATGGTTCAGTCAAGATATGGTGGAGTTTAGTGATGCAGTCCCATGATGAGGCAACACTTACTTGGGTATATTTCAAGTGACTCTTTATGGAAGAATTTTACCCATCTTCATTGAGATCAGTATGTATCTAGGAACTCCTGTAGTTATAGAAGGGTAGCATGACAGTGGTGGGGTTTTCGAAGAGGCTCACAAACATATATCCATACTCCCTAGATATGGTATGAGACTATATATTCATAGCTCAAACCTTTGAGATTGGATTTCACAAAGATATAATTGTTTCAGTGATTCCACTATGCATTCCCACTGATACTATAGTGCTAGAGAGAGCTCTATAAGTAGAGAGCATCCAATCAGAGGAATAGATGGATGTGTTCCAAGGTGATAGTCATGAAAATGATGTTTCTGAAATATTTTTAATATGATAGGTGATAGGTTCGCAGTTTTAGAGTCATACCCATTCCTAGACTCAGGAACATGGGAATGTAGTGTAGGTGCTATATCGAGGATCAGGACAACTACAAGATAGGTGGTGTTATGCTTGCAACATCCTGGGACATATTGTTAGAGATATTCTGACCCACTATGCTGCTGAGTGGGATTCAGCCAATGGGCTCCCTGGAAGAGGCTTCATTTGGAGTAGTTAGTTCAATGAGATGGAATATGAGGTGGAGAAGTAGGAATAGCAGTAAGTGGTGGTTTATGATAGACCCAGGGAGATAGAGGACATGTTCAAAAAAACTGCAGGCCCTAGAGGCCTTCAACCAAAAATATCTGAGGATGAATAGAGGTACTCCTTGTGTCCTTTCTAATTTTGGTAGTATAAATTTTTAGTCTAACGACCCAAGATTGACGTACATGGAAATTACATTTTGTATGAGACATATTTAATACATTACAAAAATATAGGCCCAAATACCATATTAGTTTACTATCATTTGAAACATGGAACATAATCTTATATCATGGTGAAATATCTTCAACATATCCCATAAAGATCTTTCCCTTCTATTTTCCAACCTAAAACCTTTCTTTATATCCTGGGGAAAAGAAAACATAAAAAAGGGTTAGCTCAAATTCTGAGTAAGGGTAAAAATCGAGAACATAAAACATACCATAAACATAATAATGTAAAAACATGAACATAAAGTTTAAATATAAAAATCTTGATTCATGAAATAAATCTTGGTAGTATGTAAGGAATAGATCATAAAGGAATATTAACCATGATAAAATAGCATTGTAATAAAACATGGAATTGTGGAAAATAAATAAACAGATAATATGATTTCTATAATATCCAAGTCATTGCTTCCAAGACCATCATAGTGGAAAAATTTCATTACTAAACCTATTTTACTTTTCATTCCAGCTAGGTGCTACTGAATCAGATTTACTTGAGGTTCCATCCCTATATTATTGAACCAAATTTACTTGTCGTTCTAGCCCTGTATTACTGAATTGGATTTTCTTGTAGTTATAGTAATGTCTTGTAAAGACCCATAAATTTCAAGGAAATTTTTTTCTTAATTTTCCTTGGAATTTTACAAGAACGCAGCTTCTGACGGCACCTGATTCTGAGGCCCGCTGTGCCCGAAATCATTTTCCGAAGTTTGGCTCAGGTACATTCAGTGAACGGAAGAGCGGGTTTTTCTAACTTTTGAACCGGTGCCCGGAATCGAATTCCGAGGGCACCGATGGAATCGCAGGACCGGTATTTTCTTAGAAACGCCTCTTCCGGAGTTGTGTTTCCTCGGTTGTGGTTTTTAATTTTTGGGTTTTATGTTATGAAATAAAATAAAGTTGTGCGACAATTTTATTATTATTTCGCTTAAATCCACTTAAAGACCACTTTAAGTTGTTTAAGCTCAGTTGAAACGGATAGGGTGCAATCCAAAATATCCTACCCACTTGGTAGGATATTTGTGAGGTGGGGCCCGCATGAGCCCCACCGTTTCTTTTCCGCTAAGTAACGCACCTGCGAAAACCCGTCATTATGAAAGTCAACTGACGCGTTTTCTTAATTTCTTAACGCACCAATTAATTGGGTGGTTTTCTTCATTGAATTAATTCTAGGAATTAATGGGTCGTTACTTACCTCTTTTTTGTTTGTTGGCATGTTAATAAAATAAGACCAACACTCTTTCTCCATAAGTCTTGTTCGTTGATAGGATTGGCAGAAACCTCAAGTTCTTCATCTTCCTTCGTGAAGAACGCAAAGAACGGGAAGAACGCCGAACCTGCAGAAATCGACGACGCGACGCCGTGTGCCGCGACGCCGACGTTTCCTCTCTCGCGATGTTCTTCGGTGACGTTCCTTAATCCGCAACAAAATCTTTGATCATCCATTGAGGTGAGAGATTGTGGTTCTTTAAATTTCTTTGTGGTTTAAAACAACAATATGGATTTAATTATTATTAATTAAATCTATATGTTCTTGAACCTCGGAGTTCATCGATGCGCAACGTATTCCGTGACGACGCGACGCCCTTCTGTGACGACGCGACGCCCTTCCGCGACGCGACGATCGCCTCCTTCCGCGGCAATCAATTCTACGAAGAACGCGTGTGTGACAACTTGACGAGGTAGGGGTTTGTTGTGATATAATTTATTTATATTCCCGTGATCGTTTCTTTAAAAATAAAGAACCCGGTTTCATAAAGAACAATTTTAATTAATTAAAATTGTTGTTTGATATGTTGAATTTTCTCCCGTTTGTTATCACCTAACGCGGAGGGTGCGGGCCAAACGAACACGGCCCGACAACCCTCCGCCGTTCTTCGTTGTTGTGCGGATTTGGGGGGTGACGGAAAAATGTGACGCAAGGGCGATTTAATGATCCCGCAGTGAAGAACGGAACCCGGGAGGAACAGCGGCGCAGACGGGAAGGAAAACGGACCACCGGAGCAACTCCAGTGGCCCGAGAATGCTAGCGGCGGCAGTGCCCCGGCACGCCGCCGGACAGGGCCGCCGCGTCTAAAGCCGCAGCGGCAGTGGCCGCGCGGGTCCGGCTCGCACGCACGGGACACGTCGACATGCCGCATCCGCTGATCCAGCGCGGCCCCACGCGGGGCCGCGGCATCCGTGCTACTCGGCCGCTCGGCCGAGCCAAGCTGGACCGGCCGGCCAAACCGGGCCGCGCCCTGGCCTGGCCGGACCGGGTCCGGATGGGCCGGACCGGGTCTGGTCGGGTCGGGTTGGCCCGGGCCCAGACCCCCGTCTTCGGACCGTTTTCAGTATTTTTCCCATAACATGGGTTACGGGCCTCCGAACGATGCGCCGTCAGCGGTAATCCGATCCTTGGATCGAGACGGTCGTTTCAGTATATTACACTCAAGGTTTCGGAATACTTTGGGTCCGGCCGGGTTGGTTCGTACACAAGACCAACCGGGCCCTCTAAGCGGAAACGCTCATATCTTGAGATTCGGACGTCCGATTGACGTCCCGTCGACTTTGTTGTATTCCTATAAGTGAGACGGATCTTTTGTATCACTCCGCCCGAGTTTTGGATGTAGGTGGTGTACGGTCGGGTTGGTTTTTCCTTAAAACCAACCGGACACCTGGGACGAAAAAGCCAATAACTCTCAGACCGGGCGTCCGATTGACGCGTCGTCTGCGACGTTGAGTTCCTATTGATGATACGGAACTTTTGGATACATAAACTCTGGACTTTGAGTCAGTTGATGTATCAGCCTATCGGCTCGTGGAGCGGACCCTCCCGAACGATCTTTCTGTGTGCAGGAACCCTAGAGCTGGCTGCGACTGCTACTGTGACTGGGACTGCTACTGTGACTGCGACTGCTACTGTGACTTCGACGATGACGACTATACAGAGATCCTCAGTGGATTCGACTGCGACGATGATGAAAACAGTACGGGAATCCTCCGTGTTTTTGGCAGTGACCACTACGGTACATCTTGGGATACATCAACTCCGGACTACATGTCAGTTGATGCATCGTCCTCTTAGCTTGTGGAGTGGAGCCTCCCGGAACGAGCATGCTGTGTGCGGAAACCCTAGATCCGGTTGAGACTTGACGATTGCTGATCGAACGACTCAGTGAGTTACGGATAGCCCAGTAGGGAGCGCTTGGTTGTAGCGGCAGACCCATGGTGGAGGAGCACTTGGTTGTAGCGGCAGACCCGCGGTACTCAACAGAAGGAGTACCTCTGGAGGATATGAGAGGTGCACTTGGATGTAGCGGCACAGGGGAGCGCTTGGTTGTAGCGGCAGACCCACGACAGAGGTGCACTTGGTTGTAGCGGCACAGGTGAAAGCTGTTGTACCTCTCGTACCCCTCGTGGTTTGATTTTCATGATCACAATCACCCTCTTATTTATCTAATCTTGTTTTAAGTGTTTTTGTTGATAGGCAAAAGGTGGCCAAGGTATTGGGCTAAGAAAAGCCAAAGTGGACTGAAATTCAGTTTACCGGCCAACCGATGTAAGACCACCGGCCAACCGATGGAGGCCTGGACAGAAGGAATCCCTCTGTCCAGACCACCGGCCAACCGGTGTCACACCAGCGGCCATCCGGTGGCACCCATCCAGCACAGTGTTTGCTACTGCCTCAGCACCAGCCAACCGGTGGCCTCAGCACCGGCCAGCCGGTGGCACCTGCATAGAAGGCAGAGCTACTGCCTCAGCACCGGCCAATCGGTGGCCTCCTCACCGACCAGACGGTGGAGCCTGAGCCCGAACCCCTCTCCATTTTACAAACACCGGCCAACCAGTGGCTCTGTACCGGTCAGCCGGTGGAGCCAGTCAAACTAGCCGTTGGGCTTTTGACCAGCCTGTCCACTTGGCCTCCAACGTCTCCGAAAGCCTCTCCAACGGCTCCAAAGGCCTCTAACGGCCATATGAGGGTTCCCCCTCTATAAATAAAGGACCTTGAAGCCCCGGAAACTAAAGAAAGTCCACAGACACATTTGTTGATCATTTGGAGAACCTCCGGCGCATTCCTCCAAGGAACCCCCACTTGCTCCAACCAATTTCCACATCCAAGGAGCACCACCATAGAAGCTTGGGAGCGCTCTTCATCAACTTCATCAATCCATTGGTGCCCAAGACTTCTCCACAATACGGTTTTTATTGTTTTATCATTTTTGAGCTTTAATTTGGGTTTGTGCCTACAAGCCCCTCTTTCTCTCATCTCCCTTTCATTTGGGTTTTCACACCACCTTCAAGGTGTGAAGAGGTTAGTCAAGCCTTTCCTTTTAAAAGGCTTGAATCAAAGGTGAGCTATCCTTCACCTGTAAGAAGGATAGTGGGTTCTTTCTAAACCATTAAAAGCAAGTGGGTTCTTGCATAACCATCAAAAGCAAGCTGTAATAGGTTCTAGACTTACCTTAAAAGTCTAGTGGGTTTCTTGCTAAAACCATTAAAAAGCAAGCGGTAGTAAATCTCTCAACGGTTGAGTTGGGAGCGGAGACGTAGGCTTGGGTTTAAGCCGAACTCCATTATCAAGTTTTGTGTCTTGCCTCTTTTATTTCCGCTGCACCGTTTTACTTTGATTTTAAATTGTTAATTATTTTTTAAAAGGCAATTCACCCCCCCCCTCTTTCCATCACTCTTTTCTTTCTCCGCCCAACAATTGGTATCAAAGGGAAATTTGAGTAATACCTTCACCGGTTTCAAATTAAAGATCCATTGTGATGGCATCCACTTCTTTCGCCCCCGAAGGCTATTCATTGGGTCGTGCTCCATTTTTTGATGGAACCGACTATACATATTGGAAAACCCGCATGAACGCTTTTCTTAGAAGTATAGGTTATCCCATTTATAAAATTGTCATGCAAGGTTACACTCTCTCCTCCCCCGATGAATCCAAATGGACCCAAGCCGATATTAGAAATTTCGAGCTTGATGGCAAAGCCATGAACGCTCTACATTGCGGCCTTGATCGTAATGAGTTCAATCGAGTTTCCACTTGTACCACATCTCATGAAATCTGGAAACTTTTGGAGGTTACCCATGAGGGGACCAACAAAGTCAAGGATACTCGATTGGACATGTATTGTCAAGATTTTGAGTCTTTTACCATGCATCCATCTGAATCTATTACTGAAATGTTTACGTGTTTTACTGACGTTTGCAATGGGAGAAAGTCCCTTGGTGATGATATTTCTGCAGAAACGATGGTAAAGAAGATCCTATGGATCCTACCAAGCACATGGGCTCCAAAAGTTACGGCAATCCAAGAAGCAAAGGACATCAAGAATATGCCGGTCGAAGAGCTCATCGGATCCCTCATGAATTATGAGATCACCATGAGGAGGCAAGCTGAAAAGGAAGGCAAACCAATCAAAACTCCAAAGAACATCGCCTTCAAAGTACAACAAGAAGAAAGCTCATCCTCCTCCTCATCATCTTCCTCTTCAAGCGGCGATTCCGAAATGGAGAACCTTGCCCGCAAAATGCACAAATTCATGAAGAAGCACAAGAAGAAGAAATCTCGCAAATCCTGCAAGGCTCAATCCAACGAAACATCCGAGCCCAAGGTAACATGCTATGGGTGTGGCGAGAAGGGCCATTACAAGCCCGATTGTCCACTCAACAAGAAAAAGGCCAAGCAAAAGGAAAAGAAGAAGGCATTTAAGGCCACATGGAGTGATAGCTCCACATCCTCCTCCTCCTCCTCAAACGACAACGGTAACAAATGCCTAATGTCATTTCATGAGGTAACCTCTTCCGACTCCTCTTCCTCTTGTTCTTCAAATTCTTTCAATAATTTATCTTATGAGGATCTCCAACATGCTAGAGATCAATTGGAGGAAGGTTTTCACGAAATTTCTTCCAAATTTGTTGCTTTAAAAAAGAATTTCAAAAAACTCTCTTCCGAAAAAGAACAACTTCTCAAAGAGAAGGAAGAGTTGACCCTCAAAATCCAAAACCTTCCCGATGTTGATTCCATGGAATCAACTATCAAAGATTTAAGGGAATCCTTAGCTAAGTTCACCCAAGGGGAACAAAATTTGACCAAATTAATTGGTTCCCAACGCATATCCAGAACCACCCAAGGGCTTGGCTATTCCAAGCAAGCTTCCTCTTCCCATTCTCCTACTATTTTTGTAAGGGGGAGCTCTCAATTTAAATTTTGTAATTATTGCAAAAAACCCAGGCACCTAATTTATGAGTGCAATTGCAAAAATGCCCGGTATGGAAGGCCAAAAACTATTTCCTTTAATGATGAATTTTATAGGAGAAGACCCGCCTCTAGACAAGTATGGATTGAAAAATCCCTTCTAGCGAGTCTCACCGGACCAAAATTTGTCTCGGTTTCAAAAACCTCTCCCCGGTGATTTGTTGTTTTTATTTAGGGGGAGTTAGGTTTGTTTAAGCATTTTTGTTTTATTCAAAATTTTCATTTCAAAACTTTCGATTCAAACATTCTTTCTCAAACTTTTAATTTCAACACTTGGTATCAAAACCTTCATTTCAATCTTTGAATTCAATTTTCATTTTCAAACTTTCAATTCAAACTGTTATTCAATTTTCAAACTTTCAATTCAAACTGTTATTCAATTTTTTGATTCAAAACTTTCAATTCAAATTTCAAAAATTTAAATTGGTTTAAAAACTCTATCTTGTTTTTCAACTTTTCCCTCAATCAAGTTTTATTCCCCGTGCTATTTTGATAATCACAAAGGGGGAGAAATTCTTGGTTGATTGGGGGAGAAATCTTTCTCTCATGCATTGCTTGTTTTCATTTTATCCTTTAAAGCATGCCTATCTTTTTAGTATTTTACATTGATTGTTTTGGTGATTGTGATCATCAAAATAGGTGGAGATTGTTGTACCTCTCGTACCCCTCATGGTTTGATTTTCATGATCACAATCACCCTCTTATTTATCTAATCTTGTTTTAAGTGTTTTTGTTGATAGGAAAAAGGTGGCCAAGGTATTGGGCCAAGAAAAGCCAAAGTGGACTGAAATTCAGTCCATCGGCCAACCGGTGTAAGACCACCGGCCAACCGATGGAGGCTTGGACAGAAGGCATCCCTCTGTCCAGACCACCGGCCAACCGGTGTCACACCAGCGGCCATCCGGTGGCACCCAGCCAGCACAGTGTTTGATACTGCCTCAGCACCGGCCAACCGGTGGCCTCAGCACCGGCCAGCCGGTGGCACCTGCACAGAAGGCAGAGCTACTGCCTCAGCACCGGCCAATTGGTGGCCTCCTCACCGACCAGCCGGTGGAGCCTGAGCCCGAACCCCTCTCCATTTTACAAACACCGGCCAACCGGTGGCTCTGTACCGGTCAGCCGGTGGAGCCAGTCAAACTAGTCGTTGGGCTTTTGACCAGCCTGTCCACTTGGCCTCCAACGGCTCCGAAAGCCTCTCCAACGGCTCCAAAGGCCTCTAACGGCCATATGATGGTTCCCCCTCTATAAATAAAGGACCTTGAAGCCCCGGAAACTGAATGAAGCCCATGGACACATTTGTTGATCATTTGGCGAACCTCCGGCGCATTCCTCCAAGGAACCCCCACTTGGTCCAACCAATTTCCACATCCAAGGAGCACCACCATAGAAGCTTGAGAGCGCTCTTCATCAACTTCATCAATCCATTGGCACCCAAGACTTCTCCACAATACGGTTTTTATTGTTTTATCATTTTTGAGCTTTAATTTGGGTTTGTGCCTACAAGCCCCTCTTTCTCTCATCTCCCTTTCATTTGGGTTTTCACACCACCTTCAAGGTGTGAAGAGGTTAGTCAAGCCTTTCCTTTTAAAAGGCTTGAATCAAAGGTGAGCTAGCCTTCACCTGTAAGAAGGCTAGTGGGTTCTTTCTAAACCATTAAAAGCAAGTGGGTTCTTGCATAACCATCAAAAGCAAGCTGTAATAGGTTCTAGACTTACCTTAAAAGTCTAGTGGGTTTCTTGCTAAAACCATTAAAAAGAAAGCGGTAGTAAATCTCTCAACGATTGAGTTGGGAGCGGAGACGTAGGCTTGGGTTTAAGCCAAACTCCGTTATCAAGTTTTGTGTCTTGCCTCTTTTATTTCCGCTTCACCCTTTTACTTTGATTTTAAATTGTTAATTATTTTTTAAAAGGCAATTCACCCCCCCTCTTTCCATCACTCTTTTCTTTCTCCGCCCAACAATTGGTATCAAAGGGAAATTTGAGTAATACCTTCACCGGTTTCAAATTAAAGATCCATTGTGATGGCATCCACTTCTTTCGCCCCCGAAGGCTATTCATTGGGTCGTGCTCCATTTTTTTATGGAACCGACTATACATATTGGAAAACCCGCATGACCGCTTTTCTTAGAAGTATAGGTTATCCCATTTATAAAATTGTCATGCAAGGTTACACTCTCTCCTCCCCCGATGAATCCAAATGGACCCAAGCCGATATTAGAAATTTCGAGCTTGATGGCAAAGCCATGAACGCTCTACATTGCGGCCTTGATCGTAATGAGTTCAATCGAGTTTCCACTTGTACCACATCTCATGAAATCTGGAAACTTTTGGAGGTTACCCATGAGGGGACCAACAAAGTCAAGGATACTCGATTGGACATGTATCATCAAGATTTTGAGTATTTTACCATGCATCCATCTGAATCTATTACTGAAATGTTTACGCGTTTTACTGACGTTTGCAATGGGAGAAAGTCCCTTGGTGATGATATTTCTGCAGAAACGATGGTAAAGAAGATCCTATGGATCCTACCAAGCACATGGGCTCCAAAAGTCACGGCAATCCAAGAAGCAAAGGACATCAAGAATATGCCGGTCGAAGAGCTTATCGGATCCCTCATGACTTATGAGATCACCATGAGGAGGCAAACTGAAAAGGAAGGCAAACCAATCAAAACTCCAAAGAACATCTCCTTCAAAGTACAACAAGAAGAAAGCTCATCCTCCTCCTCATCATCTTCCTCTTCAAGCGGCGATTCCGAAATGGAGAACCTTGCCCGCAAAATGCACAAATTCATGAAGAAGCACAAGAAGAAGAAATCTCGCAAATCCTGCAAGGCTCAATCCAACGAAAAATCCGAGCTAAAGGTAACATGCTATGGGTGTGGCGAGAAGGGCCATTACAAGCCCGATTGTCCACTCAACAAGAAAAAGGCCAAGCAAAAGGAAAAGAAGAAGGCATTTAAGGACACATGGAGTGATAGCTCCACATCCTCCTCCTCCTCCTCAAACGACAACGGTAACAAATGCCTAATGGCATTTCATGAGGTAACCTCTTCCGACTCCTCTTCCTCTTGTTCTTCAAATTCTTTCAATAATTTATCTTATGAGGATCTCCAACATGCTAGAGATCAATTGGAGGAAGGTTTTCACGAACTTTCTTCCAAATTTGTTGCTTTAAAAAAGAATTTCAAAAAACTCTCTTCCGAAAAAGAACAACTTCTCAAAGAGAAGGAAGAGTTGACCCTCAAAATCCAAAACCTTCCCGATGTTGATTCCATGGAATCAACTATCAAAGATTTAAGGGAATCCTTAGCTAAGTTCACCCAAGGGGAACAAAATTTGACCAAATTACTTGGTTCCCAACGCATATCCAGAACCACCCAAGGGCTTGGCTACTCCAAGCAAGCTTCCTCTTCCCATGCTCCTACTATTTTTGTAAGGGGGAGCTCCCAATTTAAATTTTGTAATTATTGCAAAAAACCCGGGCACCTAATTTATGAGTGCAATTGCAAAAATGCCCGGTATGGAAGGCCAAAAACTATTTCCTTTAATGATGAATTTTATAGGAGAATACCCGCCTCTAGACAAGTATGGATTGAAAAATCCCTTCTAGCGAGTCTCACCGGACCAAAATTTGTCTCGGTTTCAAAAACCTCTCCCGGTGATTTGTTTTTTTTATTTAGGGGGAGTTAGGTTTGTTTAAGCATTTTTGTTTTATTCAAAATTTTCATTTCAAAACTTTCAATTCAAACATTCTTTCTCAAACTTTTAATTTCAACACTTGGTATCAAAACCTTCATTTCAATCTTTCAATTCAATTTTCATTTTCAAACATTCAATTCAAACTGTTATTCAATTTTCAAACTTTCAATTCAAACTATTATTCAATTTTCAAACTTTCAATTCAAACTGTTATTCAATTTTCAAACTTTCAATTCAAACTGTTATTCAATTTTCAAACGTTCAATTCAAACTGTTATTCAATTTTTTGATTCAAAACATTCAATTCAAATTTCAAAAATTTAAATTGGTTTAAAAACTCTATCTTGTTTTTCAACTTTTCCCTCAATCAAGTTTTATGCCCCGTGCTATTTTGATAATCACAAAGGGGGATAAATTCTTGGTTGATTGGGGGAGAAATATTTCTCTCATGCATTGCTTGTTTTCATTTTATCCTTTAAAGCATGCCTATCTTTTTAGTATTTTACATTGATTGTTTTGGTGATTGTGATCATCAAAATAGGGGGAGATTGTTGTACCTCTCGTACCCCTCGTGGTTTGATTTTCATGATCACAATCACCCTCTTATTTATCTAATCTTGTTTTAAGTGTTTTTGTTGATAGGCAAAAGGTGGCCAAGGTATTGGGCCAAGAAAAGCCAAAGTGGACTGAAATTCAGTCCACCGGCCAACCGGTGTAAGACCACCGGCCAACCGATGGAGGCCTGGACAGAAGGCATCCCTCTGTCCAGACCACCGGCCAACCGGTGTCACACCAGCGGCCAGCCAGTGGCACCCAGCCAACACAGTGTTTGCTACTGCCTCAGCACCGGCCAACCGGTGGCCTCAGCACCGGCCAGCCGGTGGCACCTGCACAGAAGGCAGAGCTACTGCCTCAGCACCGGCCAATCGGTGGCCTCCTCACCGACCAGCCAGTGGAGCCTGAGCCCGAACCCCTCTCCATTTTAGAAACACCGGACAACCGGTGGCTCTGTACCGGTCAGCCGGTGGAGCCAGTCAAACTGGCCGTTGGGCTTTTGACCAGCCTGTCCACTTGGCCTCCAACGGCTCCGAAAGCCTCTCCAACGGCTCCAAAGGCCTCTAACGGCCATATGAGGGTTCCCCCTCTATAAATATAGGACCTTGAAGCCCCGGAAACTGAAGGAAGCCCACGGACACATTTGTTGATCATTTGGCGATCCTCCGGCGCATTCCTCCAAGGAACCCCCACTTGCTCCAACCAATTTCCACATCCAAGGAGCACCACCATAGAAGCTTGGGAGCGCTCTTCATCAACTTCATCAATCCATTGGCGCCCAAGACTTCTCCACAATACGGTTTTTATTGTTTTATCATTTTTGAGCTTTAATTTGGGTTTGTGCCTACAAGCCCCTCTTTCTCTCATCTCCCTTTCATTTGGGTTTTCACACCACCTTCAAGGTGTGAAGAGGTTAGTCAAGCCTTTCCTTTTAAAAGGCTTGAATCAAAGGTGAGCTAGCCTTCACCTGTAAGAAGGCTAGTGGGTTCTTGCTAAACCATTAAAAGCAAGTGGGTTCTTGCATAACCATCAAAAGAAAGCTGTAATAGGTTCTAGACTTACCTTAAAAGTCTAGTGGGTTTCTTGCTAAAACCATTAAAAATCAAGCGGTAGTAAATCTCTCAACGGTTGAGTTGGGAGTGGAGACGTAGGCTTGGGTTTAAGCCGAACTCCGTTATCAAGTTTTGTGTCTTGCCTCTTTTATTTCTGCTGCACCCTTTTACTTTGATTTTAAATTGTTAATTATTTTTTAAAAGGCAATTCACCCCCCCTCTTGCCATCACTCTTTTCTTTCTCCGCCCAACAAAAGATTGGTTGTAGCGGCAGATCCACGACAGAGGTGCACTTGGTTGTAGTGGCACAGGGGAGCGCTTGGTTGTAGCAGAATACCCATGACGGAGGAGCGCTTGGTTATAGCGGCAGACCCACGACGGAGGAGCGCTTGGTTTTAGCGGCACGGGGGAGCGCTTGGTTGTAGCAGCAGGCCCACAGTACCCGATAGGTGGAGTACTACAGTAGTCCAAGGTATGAGGGGAAGCTCTTGGTCATAGTGGCATAACCACTTTACTTGATTTACAAGGAGTTACCCAATAGCTTTGGGTTCAACTTCATGATCATTCCTGTGTGGGTCATTACGAGGGTTAGTACCTATAGATCCTTTGTGGGTCCGACGGCTTAGATAAATCAGTGGCTACATCTGATCATCTCTAACGTCATACGAAGAAGTACCTGTGTGAGCTGAATCTTGTGTTACTCTCCTTTGTGGATTGTGTTGAACTATCCTGTGTGGATTTACTATTTACTCTCCTTTGTGGATTGTGTTGTGCTATCCTGTGTGGATTTTCCTTTTTCTTTCCTGTGTGGACTGGGTTGTGCTTGGGCTTGGATGTTGGAGCCGAACGGGAATTGATGACTTAGGTATATGTATGGGCATATACCTAATCAGTGTCGGTCGTTACTTCGTGATTTTATCTTTCCTTGTGGTTTATCCTTTGTGTATTTCGGGAGACCTTCGAGGGTCTCAGGGTCCCTACTGAGTAGCTTATACTCACCCCTGCACAGGCTATGCCCGCACTTCGTTGTGTTGGTTGCAGACGACGGACAGCGCAGCGGAATCGTGGTGGAGGCTTGCGGAGCAGGACGGTACCTGGAGGTGGACCACTGGGCGGGACGTACTCAGAGCGGATGGCTGGACCGAGGAGCTGTGGAAGCTATCTGTGCTCACCCTTCAGGTGGGACTTCCAGAGGATGGCTTGATGTTGTGGCTTTTCATTTCAGTTGCAATTTTCCCCTTTTAGTTGTACCTTACAGTTGGGCTTGTATTTCCGGCCCCTTTTACTTTCAGCACAGCTTGTTACAGTTTTTACTTAGTGTTTACTCTTTCCGCTTGCTTACTCTGTGGTGGTTGTTTACTTTACAAAGGCAATACCTTCCCTGTTTATCGGGATTTATGCCTTGGTGCTAGTCGCCAGCCCCTGGCCTATGGAAGGCGGGCTTGGGGTAGTCACGGCACGGGCCCCGAGGACGGGTCGTGACAAATTGGTATCAGAGGTGGTTGGTTCTACCGCAGACTCTGATCTTTCTTCTATGTGAAGAAATAGTGTTTAGCGTATTGGGTATAGTTATCAGTCCAGGGAGTCCAGTGTTGGTGCGGTGGCCGACGTATCCATACACCAGGACCCTGACTTCTGATTTCCGACTTAATGCACGAAAACATTGATTGCATGTGTGTTTCAAAGTTTTCTTTGTGATTGCTTTGTATCAGCTCACCAGGTATACTGTTCTGACCTTGGCGCACTTGTTTCCTTTTAAGGATGGCCCCACGACGGCAGCCAGCTAGGGTTCCGAGCGTTGTGCGTGGCGAGAGCCCACCGAGCGATGAGGACTCGGTACAGGGCCCTTTGACAGCTAAGGCACCGGCGGTACCTATACCCGCCGAGCCACCGATGCTACCAGCCCCAGCCGCTGACGATGCACGACGCCTTAGTGCACTACATGAGTTCCAGTGCTAGCGACTGCCCAGGTTCCACAGGGAGACGGACCCTCAGGCCGCCGAGGACTGGCTGGAGGCAGTTGTATGGGTTTTCAGATTAGTGAGGACACCAGCAGACCTCATGGTGATCCTCGCAGCGAGCCTCCTGCACGCAGCAGCAAGCAGATGGTGGAGCTTGATGCTCCAGGTGCACGACGAGACATCTCTCATCTAGACGGACTTTGAGAGAATCTTCCGCTCCGAGTTCGTCCCAGCCACCCTCCGAG
This sequence comes from Viscum album, assembly GCA_963277665.1. Classification (NCBI taxonomy): domain Eukaryota; kingdom Viridiplantae; phylum Streptophyta; class Magnoliopsida; order Santalales; family Viscaceae; genus Viscum; species Viscum album. Next base: position 472,709,750 of record OY728147.1, on the reverse strand, counting down.
CGGTGCGCATTCAGGAGCTACTACAGCTGCGGCAGGGCGGCATGACAGTGGCCCAGTACTCGGCGAGATTTGCTGATCTCTCGTGCTACTCCACAGATATGGTACAGGACCCGTTCTTTCGGGCCCGAACCTTCGAGCAGGGACTGAGGCACGAGATCAGGGCTTCGATGATCTCCCTCAACATTCCGACTCAGGAAGGGGTGTTGGAGCGAGCCCTCTTAGTGGAGAGTTTCCTTTCTGAGCAGTCTCCAGCAGTAGGACCCACCACTTGCCGGCATGTGGCAGAATCTTCTGCAGCAGGCAGTAGACAGATGACGCAGGGGTCCAAGAGTAATGGTTGGATCTATTGGTACTAGCGTCTAGGCCTTACGACGTCATCCTTGGTATGGATTAGTACCATCCATGTCGAGATTGACTGTATTAGGCAAGAAAGTGGTTCATCCAGGGGATGAGACCAGATTTCTCTTATCAGAAAAGAAGAAATCTTAGCATCTCTTGTGGGACCTGAGAAGGTCCAGGTCATCTAGGATCGGATGAGGACAGCTCAGAGCCGACAGAAGTCTTTTTCTGTCAGGAGGCGGAGGCCACTAGAGTTCGAGGATGGCGGCCACGTCTTCTTACGGGTCTCACCTCGACGTGGATTACGGAGATTTGGCCGAGGCGGCAAGATGTATCCATGCTTCATTGGACCATTCCAGGTCCTCAGCAGGACTGGCGAGGTGGCTTATCGCCTGTCTCTACCACCACAGTTGTGTCGGGTGCACGACATCTTCCACGTATCTCAGCAGAGGAGATACGTGCATGACCCGAAGAAAATATTTGACTATGGGGAGCTGGTCTTTGATGATGGGACGACTTTGGCAGAGGTCCCAGTAGAGATTGAGGATCGACAGGAGCGGGTCCTACGTGGATGATTGATTCCTCTAGTGCGCTTCAGATGGAAGCTCGGGAACCTCTAGGAGAGCACATGGAAGTGGAAGGCTCAGATGCGTGCTTAGTACTACCTTTGTATCCCTAAGTATGTGGTGAAGTCTTACGGGGACGTAAAGCCCTATGGTGGGAGTAATGTAAAGACCCGTAAATTCCAAAGAAATTTTTTTCTTAATTTTCCTTGGAATTTTACAAGAACACAGCTTCTGACGGCACCTGATTCCGAGGCCCGGTGTGCCCGAAATCATTTTCCAAAGTTTGGCTCGAGTACGTTCAGTGAACGGACGAGCGGGTTTTTCTAACTTTTTAATCGGTGCCTGGAATCAAATTCCAAGGGCACCGATGGAATTGCAGCACCGGTATTTGCTTAGAAACACCTCTTCCGGAGTTGCGTTTGCTCTGTTGTGGTTTTTAATTTTTGGGTTTTAAGTTACGAAATAAAATAAAGTTGTGCGACATTTTTATTTTTATTTCTCTTAAAGCCACTTAAAGACCACTTTAAGCTGTTTAAGCTCAGTTGAAACGGATAGGGTGCAATCTAAAATATCCTACCCACTTGGTAGGATATTTGTGGGGTGGGGCCCGCACGAGCCCCACCGTTTCTTTTCCGCTATGTAACGCACCCGCGAAAACCCGTCATTATGAAAGTCAACTGATGCGTTTTCTTAATTTCTTAACGCACCAATTAATTGGGAGGTTTTCTTCGTTGAATTAATTCTAGGAATTAATGGGTCATTACTTACCTCTTTTTCGTTTGTTGGCATGTTAATAAAATAAGACCAACGCTCTTTCTCCTTAAGTCTTGTTTGTTTAGAGGATTGGCAGAAACCTCAAGTTCTTCACCGTCCTTCACAAATAATACGAATAACGCGAAGAACGCGAAGAACACCGAACCCGCGGAAATCGACGACGCGACGTCATGTGCCACGACGCCGACTTTTCCTCTCTCGCGACGTTCTTTGGCGACGTTCCTTAATCCGCAACAAAATCTTCGATCATCCGTTGAGATGAGAGATTTCAGTTCTTTAAATATCTTTGTGGTTTAAAACAATAATATGGATTTAATTATTATTAATTAAATCTATATGTTCTTGAACCTCGGAGTTCGTCGACGCGCACCGTATTCCGTGATGACGTGACACCCTTCCGCGACGACGCGACGCCCTTCCGCGATGCGGCGATCGCCTCCTTCCGCGGCGATCAATTCTACGATGAACGCGCGTACGACAACTTGACGAGGTAGGGGTTTGTTGTGATATCATTTATTTATATTCCCATGATCGTTTCTTTAAAAATAAAGAACCTGGTTTCATAAAGAACAATTTTAATTTATTAAAATTGTTGTTTAATATATTGAATTTTCTCCTGTTTGTTATCGCCTAACATGGAGGGTGCGGTCCAAACGAACGCGGCCCGACAACCCTCCACCGTTCTTCGTTGTTGTGCGGATTTGGCGGGCGACGGCAAAACGTGACGCAAGGGAGATTTGATGATCCCACAGTGAAGAATGGAACCTGGGAGGAACAGTGGCGCAGACGGGAAGGAAAACGGACCACCGGAGCAACTCCGGTGGCCCGCGGAAGCTAGCGGCGGCGGCGGCCACGCGGGTCCGGCTCGCACTCACGGGACGCGGTGACATGCCGCGTCCACTGATCCAGCGCAGCCCCACGCGGGGCCGCGGCACCTCCAAACCGTGGTGGCAGCGCCCCGCAGCATCCGTGCTGCTCGGCCACTCGGCCGAGCCGAGCCGGACCGGCCGGCCGAGCCGGGCCGCGCCCTGGCCTGGCCGGACCGGGTCCGGCCGGGCTGGACCGGGTCGGGTCGACCCGGTTCGGCCGACCTAGCGGGGGTCGGGCCGGGTCGGCCCGGGCTCAGACCCCCATCTTCAGACCGTTTTTGGTCTTTTGCCCGTAACTTGAGCTACAGGCCTCTGAATGACGCGCCGTCAGAGATAATGTGATCCTTGGATCGAGACGGTCGTTTCAGTATATTACACTCAAGGTTTCGGAATACTTTGGGTTCGGCCGGGTTGGTTCGTACAAGAGACCAACCGAGCCCTCGGAGCGGAAACGCTCATATCTTGAGCTTCGGACGTCCGATTGACATGTCGTCAACTTTGTTGTATTCCTCTAAGTGAGACGGATCTTTTGGCTCACTCCGCCCGAGGTTTGGACACAGGTGGAGTACAGTCAGGTTGTTTTTGCCTTAAAAACCAACCGGACCCCTGGGACGAAAGGCCAATAACTCTCAGACCGGGCGTCCGATTGACGCGTCGTCTGCGACGTTGAGTTTCTGTTGACGATACGAAACTTTTGGATACATCAACTCTGCACTTTGAGTTAGTTGATGTATCAGCCTCTCGGCTCGTGGAGCGGACCCTCCTGAACGAGCTTGTTGTGTGCAGGAACCCTTGAGCTGGCTGCGACTGCTACTGTGACTGCGACTGCTACTGTGACTTCGATGATGACGACTATACAGAGATCCTCAGTGGATTTGACTGTGACGATGATGAAAACAGTACAGGAATCCTCTGTGTTTTTGGCAGTGACCACTACGGTACATCTTGGGATACATCAACTCCGGACTACATGTTAGTTGATGCATCGACCTCTTAAATCGTGGAGTGGACCCTCCTGGAACGAGCATGCTGTGTGTGGAAACCCTAGAGCCGGTTGAGACTTGACGATTTCTGATCGAACGACTCAGTGAGTTACGGATAGCCCAGTGGGGAGCGCTTGGTTGTAGCGGTAGACCCACGGTCGAGGAGCGCTTGGTTGTAGCGGTAGACCCGCGGTACTCAACAAAAGGAGTACCTCTGGAGGATATAAGAGGTGCGCTTGGTTGTAGCGGCACAGGGGAGCGCTTGGTTGTAGCGGCAGACCCACGGCAGAGGTGCTATTGGTTGTAGCGGCACAGGGGAGCGCTTGGTTATAGCGGCAGACCCACGATAGAGGTGCGCTTGGTTGTAGCGGCACAGGGGAGCGCTTGGTTGTAGCGGCAGACCCACGACGGAGGTACGCTTGGTTGTAGCGGCACAGGGGACCGCTTGGTTGTAGCGGCAGACCCACGACGGAGGAGTGATTGGTTGTAGCGGCAGACCCACGACGGAGGAGCGCTTGGTTGTAGCGGCACGGGGGAGCGTTTGGTTGTAGCAGTAGGCCCACAGTACCCGATAGGTGGAGTAATACAGCAGTCCAAGGTAAGAGGGAAGCGCTTGGTCATAGCGGCATAACCACTGTACTTGATGGAGAAGGAGTTACCCAATAGCTTTGGGTTCAACTTCATGATCGTTCCTGTGTGGGTCATTGTGAGGGTTAGTACCTACAGATCCTTTGTGGGTCTGACGGCTTAGATGAATCAGTGGCTACATCTGATCATCTCTAACATCATATAAAGAAGTACCTATGTGAGCTGAATCTTTTGTTACTCTCCTTTGTGGATTGTGTTGAACTATCCTGTGTGGATTTACTGTTTACTTTCCTTTGTGGATTGCGTTGTGCTATCTTGTGTGGATTTACCTTTTGCTTTCCTGTGTGGACTGGGTTGTGTTTGGGCTCGGATGTTGGAGCCGAACGGGAATTGATGACTTAGGTATACATATGGGAATATACCTAAGCAGTGTCAGTCGTTACTTCGTGATTGTATCTTTCCTTGTGGTTTATCCTTTGTGGATTTCGGGAGACCTTCGGGGGTCTCGGGGTCCCTACTGAGTAGCTTATACTCACCCCTGCACGGGCTATGCCTGCACTTCATTGTGTTGGTTGCAGACGACGGACAGCGCAGTGGAATTGTGGTGGAGGCTTGCGGAGCAGGACGGTACCTAGAGGTGGAACACTGGGCAGGACGTACTCGGAGTGGACGGCTGGACCGAGGAGCTATGGAGGCTATCTGTGCTCACCCTTCAGGTGGGACTTCCAGAGGATGGCTCGACGCTGCGGCTTTTCATTTCAGTTGTTGTTTTCCCCTTTCAGTTGTACTTTACAGTTGGGCTTGTATTTCCAGCCCCTTTTACTTCCAGCACAGCTTGTTACAGTTTTTACTTAGTGTTTACTCTTTTCGCTTGCTTACTCTATGGTGGTTGTTTACTTTACAATGGCAATGCCTTCCCTGTTTATCGGGATTTACACCTTGGTGCTAGTCGCCAGCCCCTGGCCTATGGAAGGCAGGCTTGGGGTAGTCACGGCACGGGCCTCGAGGATAGGTCATGACATGTCTATATCATGAGATATAAATATTTACCAAATGAATTGGAGGGAGATATAGTTCCTACCCATATCATAATGAAATCATTCTTACATGTTCCACAGAAACATAAATCATTCATCATAGCATAACCCAAGAAATAAAATGGGTTTCTTAAAAATCATTCTATCATAACATAATCCATAAAAAATATCATTCCATTATTTGAAAAATCATGTTATATTAATAATAGGGAGAGAAACATATCCCTATTTAATGAGCATCATCTTAGATGTAAAACAATTTTGATAAAACACTTGAACTTAATTCTTGAGGAAAATATCCTTTCTTCTTAAAAAATGTTTTCTTTTCTCAAAATTATATGCAATTTTAAAAGAAAATAATTTATTTGATAATAAACATGAAATCCTATAAAGGAATATTCATGTGAATAATATACAATGAAGATTTAAAAATCCATTCTTGTCATGTAAATTAAAAAAACATTCTCCTCAAACTTTTGCCGAAAAATTCAAAATGTACCTCTAATGGTAAAAGAAATAAAGATTCCTTTCAAACCATTTAGTAAAAGTCAAAAATGGGTAAAAATTAATTTAAACATACATATAATAATATTAAACATTTTATGAAAACATTTTTAGAAATCATGGACATGGATGATAAATATAACCCCAGTAAACACTTATGTATAAACAATCTCATATAAAAATAAGATTACAAAATTATCTCTTACCTTAGGTATGATTTATTCCATATGTGTCCAAAACTCTTGTATAGTGGGTTTAAACATATTACTAACTTGTAATAGAACCATAATTATATCTATAATATCATATATGATTCACTTATGACTTTATATTACCTGTTAATTTATTAATTCCATATTAAAGCGAAATTTTGGGTAACAATCGTTTTATTTATCGTATGTGTTTTGACTTGTTATTCTTGATCTTACTACTTAGATCATTGTAACGCCCCGACCCTAGTTACCCAGAGTCGGTGCATTATTACATAACATTGGCATGATCACAAGAAAGATCAAATCTCGAAAGACCGATTGGTTTAGTAGCCTTAGAAACAGTAGATATATTCATAAGTTTTAAATTACATCATAAAATGAAAAACTACTACAAAAACATAATGTCTCCATAATTCACACTCATATCCCCACATAATATCCCTTCAGGTCATTCATAATTTACTTCTTCACTTCCTGGGAAAAATAAAACATAGAAAAGGGGTGAGCTCAAATGCCCAGTAAGTATAACAATATAGTGGAAACTTTCATAAATAAGAATAATCAATTGAGGCAATGTATAACTAAAAAAAGCCTTTCAAACTTGAACTTTCAACTTTGTATGGCATAAATAAAATGAAATAATGCCATTTACTCATTCACATGGATATTCTACTAATCGAATAATCACATGCAAAATCACTAACCACTTTCATAATGATGGAATGCATAATGCCAGACTATCATAACCACATAGCCAAGGCCTCGTGCCAAGACTACAAATAAGATTTTGTCAAGGCCTTGTGCCAAGACACTAGTTTGCCTCATGAGACCTACCAATGCATCTAGGAGCTATAGCGGGCTCCACCCGTCACATATTAAGTCCAATGCATTCCCATATGAAAAGGTTTAAACATAACATAAACATTCGTATTAAAACTAGCATACGAAATGTCAATAATTTCACCATAAACTATGAATGGTATAAAAATAGCACATCCACAGTCAAAAATATCACAAAACCTTCAATACAATATAGAAGTTTTGTATCATAATAAATCAACTTCAAATAAGCGTAAAATCCATCAAAGGATTTTGACATAGATGAAATCAAAACACTTTTTAGAGAAATATCTCTTTCTATTTTTGAAATCATTTAAGAGCCATATAAAATAAAATATTTTCTTGAAAATATTCTTATAAGCTTTTATGGAAAACTTTGAAGATTTTATAATGGCAGAAAATAACCGCACTCGCCGTATAAGTTAAAAAAACATTCTTACCTTAATTCTGTCGAAAAGGTTAAAAGGACCTTGTTTTTAAACTGACGGAAAGATTCCTCTTATAAAAATTCAAACAAGGGTATAAATGACTTTAACCCAAATTCTTGTAAATAATAAAAATGTTTTGAAATACATTTTTGAAGAAACATGGATGTGGATGATAAAGAGATCCCAGTAGATTATTACATATAAACAACCTCAGATAATGAAGAGATTGTGAAATAACCCTTACCTTGTAATTTTCCTTTGTTGGGGTAGGTTAACCTCCTGTATAATGGTGAAATAATTGTTATTAAATTATACAAGAATCATATACATTAATATGATATCATATATGATCTTTTAATATTGATTTGATAATAATATCTTAGTATTATCGTTGTTTCGGGTGCTAACTTACTTGTTTTCTTTTATATGTTTTGTTACGTAAGACATGTTTGTAAAGGATAGGTTGTATATTATTCATATCCAGAATGATATCAAGTCCTTAAACATCATTTTTAAATCATAAAATGATAATTATACTTTAATGGTTATGATGGAGAATGAATCTCATCGCGTTCGTGGAGACGGTAGTCCGTACGTACGCACGAGCGAAAGTATCATTCTTTTGATATTAAAATAATTTATAACTGGATGGTATATAATATATACAGAATCATTAACATGTTATATTTATTATTTACATGAGTTACATATCATTATTATACCCATCCAAATAATATTATATTGAATAACAATTACACCACGACGTGGAGACGGTAAGCCGTACGTACGCACGTATGGTGACATGTTTTTCAAAGGGTGGATAAAACACTGAATATGGTTGTACCATATTTATAATAACATCACAGTATATATATGATACTGGAGTTATTATTTTATAATGGTAACAACAAAGGAAGAAGAAGTGGAAGAAGAAATGAACTTGGAAAAGGGTGGTGAAATCATTACCTCTTCTTCGGTTTCTTCCTTTTGATTTGATCAAAAGGGCTCCTTAGGTTGGCTTTCTGATCAAACTAAGGCCTCTAGGTTGTATTGAGGGATGTTGGGAGAGTATTTGGGCAGAGTTTGGCCGAACCAAAAGGCTTTGAAGGTGTGAAGAAATGAGAAGGAGGAGTGCCCTTTTATAAGAGGGGTGAGGGGCACCTTTGGAAAAGCTAGAAATATTAATTTTTAATAAATTCAAATTCGGTTTCTAATGGCACCAAAGTTGATTATTTAAATTTTAAGGTGGTAATGGGTCGAAAAAAACTCAACCAATAGAATTTATACAGGTTTGGGTACTTATATTAACCTTATCTTTAAGTATTAACTCTAAGTTAATTAGTTTCACTTTTACAATGTCTCTTTGTATTTTTATATAATATGGTTAAAAAACTTACTATATACATCCAAGAGACCCCCAAGTGGTCCATTAATGATTAACCTATCATGATATAAGTCTCTTGGCCGAACCTTAGATTTTTAGGAATTTAATATCAATTAATAATATAATATGTGTTTTAGGAACTCTTTTATGTCAATTTTGACACTATTCAATAGTTGATTTTTTTGAAACTCATAAAAGATTGATTACTTCAAAAAAAAGTCAATTAAATAAATCCTAATATATCATATTATCCTAGAAAATTAGTTTAATTCATTAAAAATTTCATATTATATTTATTTGGGTATTTATAATATCAATTAATTTAATTTTTCACTATTTTAGTAATTACGGCATCATCATTGTGTCATAAATAAAATAAATTATTTAATGTCTAAAAATTATAAATAAAATATCATTATGTAGGAAATCTTTTTATATTTCTAATTAATATTTATAATCTAAAATCCAACATATATAACCTTATGTAATAATTTTTTTTCTAAAAGATATATGCTTGTGTCATTTTTGTATTCATTTTAACTTAATTAAAATAAAGTGTCCCTATCACCTACAAGTGGCACCATGGGGTCCCCAAATCGACCCAAAGATGCCTATGGTCGAACATGTATCAACCAATAAGGCTAGGACACGTTTTAGGGTAATTTAGTATTATTATAATATTATTTTTTAACCCTTATTTACCAGATTTACCCTTAACCATGGTAAATAAAATATTTACCGCAGTAATTATTCAAAATGTCTAAAAATAAAAGTTACCTATTTACACAATTTGAACATCCTGATTCCAAATATGAAATCCATTTTTCTAAATTCAAAACACATAAATGGCAGAAATTAATTTAAAATTAATTCCCGCTGTCAAAACAAAAAGCGTGTTTTTAAGAGATAATAACTATCAAAAGATTGACATTTGTTTATGTTCGGTTTAATTGTAAAATTATGTCCAACGAACAACATTATATTAAATGGTAAAAATATATTATAAATATACTTTAAAACCACTCAAATTCATAATTTATCACTATTAATTATTTTGATTAAAAAAGTTTTTTTTAATTAAAATTTAGTAATTTTCACTATTCATCAAAATATGAAAGTTATCCGAAAAGTACCAAAATTTCACCTTAGGATAAATTAGATATTCCAAATCCAAAAATGAAGTCCATTTTAAAATATAAAATATATATAATTTCAAAAAGTAGGTATTACTATTCATAACGGCTAGTTTAATTGGTTATGGTGTGTTAGAACTCAGTGTTGCGTACAACACACGCTATCACATTATTCAAAGAGAAGCGTACCGTAGAAGCTTGGGGTGTTACATTCTCCCCTCCTTCAAATAATTTCGTCCTCAAAATTTCTAGAATACTACCACATGAAAAGACTCGGGTGGTTCTTCATCATAAGTTCCTCGGGTTCCCACGTTGCCTCTTCCATCTTATGGTTTCTCCACAAAACTTTTACCAGACGCGTCGTCCGGTTTCTCAGCACTTGTTCTCTCGTATCAAGAATCCTGACAGGCTCTTCACAATAAGACAGATCGGGTTCCAGTTCTAATTCCTCATAGGTGAGTACATGCTTTGGGTCAGGCATGTATTTCCTCAACAGAGATACGTGGAACACATCGTGAACTTTTGAGAGACTTGGCGGCATTGCCAATCGGTAAGCTACAGCCCCAATTCGTTCTAGAATTTCGAAAGGTCCGATGTACCTGGGACTCAATTTACCTTTCTTACCAAAATGTATGACTCCCTTCCATGGAGATACCTTCAGGAAAACATGATCACCGACTTGAAATTCCAAATCCTTCCTTCGATTATCGGCATAGCTCTTCTGCCTACTTTGAGCTGCTTTGATGTGATTTTGGATTACTTTCACCTTTTCCACTGTTTCCTCCACCAGTTCTGGGCCTACAAGTTTTCTTTCACCAACGTCATCCCAACAGGTTGGTGTACGACATCTCTTTCTGTATAACGCTTCATATGGTGCCATCTGAATACTCGAATGGAAGCTATTATTATAGGAAAATTCTACCAGTGGTAAATATTGATCCCACATACCCTGAAAATCAAGTGAGCAAGATCTCAACATGTCTTCTAAGGTCTGAATAGTCCGTTCTGATTGTCCATCTATCTGAGGGTGGTAAGCAGTGCTCAAATGAAGTTCAGTATCCAGGGATTTCTGAAGACTTTTCCAAAATCTTGAAGTAAAACGGGGATCACGATCAGAAACAATCAATAAGGGTACTCCATGAAGTCTCACAACTTCATTAATATATAGTCTTGCTAGACGTTCCAGGGGTAGATCTTCTCTTATAGAAAGAAAATGTGCTGACTTGGTAAGACGATCAACAATAACCCATATTTCATCATTCCTTCTAGGAGTCTTTGGTAGCCCCATGACAAAGTCCATCGTAATATTGTCCCATTTCCACTTTGGTATGGGAAGAGGTTGCATGACTCCTCCAGGCTGTTGCCTTCCAGCTTTCACTTATTGACAAACCATACATCTTGACACAAAATCAGCAATCTCCCTCTTCATGTTGTCCCACCAAAAATGTTCCTTCAAATCTCTATACATTTTGGTGCTCCCAGGGTGTATAGAGAAATTGGAACTATGAGCATCATCCAGCAATTCCCTTTTTAGATCAGGTAAATCGGGAACACAAAGTCTCTTCTCGAATTTCAAAATTCCATCTTCATACACAAAGTCTCTCAATCTCCCATCATTCACAGCTTTAATCTTCTTCTAAAATTCTTCATCATCGGTCTGAGAACTCTTAATCCTTTCTAGTAAAGATGGTTTGGCAACCATTTGAAAAAGCATTGATGTTTCACCTTCCCTGGTTATTCCCATGTCCATCTTCACTAGATCCATGAAAATTGGATCCCTTTCAATTCTCATCATGTTCAAAACTCTATGGTCTTTTCTGCTCAAAGCATCTGCCACCTTGTTTGCTTTCCCCGGGTGGTAGTGTATCGTGCAATCATAATCCTTGAGTAATTCAAGCCATCTCCTTTGCCTCATGTTGAGTTCTTTTTGTGAGAAAATATACTTCAAACTCTTATGATCAGTATAAATCTCACATTTTTCACCATAGAGGTAGTGCCTCCATATCTTCAAAGCAAATATTACAGCTGCTAACTCGAGATCATGTGTAGGATAGTTTTGTTCATGAATTTTCAACTATCATGATGCATAGGCAATAACTCATCATTCTTCATAAGGACACAACCAAGTCCTTTCTTTGATACATCATTATAAATAATGAACTCATCATTCCCCGATGGTAGAGTCAATATAGGAGCATTGACTAATCTTCTCTTCAGTTCTCTGAAACATTCTTCACACTCTTTTGTCCAAACAAATTTAACCCCTTTACGTGTGAGCTTCGTTAATGGATTAGCCAATCGGGCAAAATTCTGGACGAAACGTCGATAATAACCTGCCAAACCAATAAAACTACGTACCTCAGTTATACTCGTAGGTGCTGGCCATTCTTGGATTGCCTTGGTCTTAGAAGGATCAACAGAGATTCCATATTTAGAGACAATATGGCCAAGAAAAGAAAATCTCCTGAAGCCAGAATTCACACTTGCTAAACTTCCCATATAATTCATGCCTACTCAGAGTCTTCAAGATAATGCGCAAGTGATTTTTATGATCTTCATAGGTTTTGGAGTATACCAAGATATCATCAATAAATACCACCAAAAATTCATCAAGATACTCCTTGAAAACTCTATTCATCAGATCCATGAATACAGATGGTGCATTAGTCAATCCAAACGGCATTACAGTAAACTCGTAATGCCCGTACCTGGTTTGAAATGCTGTTTTCGGAATGTCTTCCTTCTTCACACACAACTGATGGTATCCAGATCGAAGGTCAATCTTTTAAAAGTATTGAGCTCCATGCAGTTGGTCAAATAAATCATCAATACGAGGTAGGGGATAATTGTTCTTTATCGTTATAGCATTGATCTCCCTGTAGTCGATACATAACCTCATAGATCCATCTTTCTTTTTAACAAAAAGAACAGGGGCTCCCCATGGAGAAACACTAGGGCGAATAAATCCCTTATTACTCAATTCCTCTAGTTGTTTCTTTAGTTCGACTAATTCTACAGTGGTCATTCTATAAGGGGTCTTCGATATAGGCCTTGATCCAGGAATCAAATCAATGGAAAACTCAACTTCTCGTTCTGGAGGATGTCCAGGTAAATCTTCCGGAAATACATCTACAAATTCTTTCACAACAGGTACATCCTCTATTTGAACATTCCTTTCCTCACCGACAGTTATTTCATTCTCTTCCTCCCCAATAATTGAATTAAGTTGAGCTACTGGGGGTGGATCTAAATAAGAATTAGGTGGTGACGATTCTGCTCTAAAGATAAGGTGTTCTTTATCATTATCATCAAGAACCGTAACCTCTTTCTTCTTACAATAAATCTTCGCATCATAGTCTGAAAGCCGACACATACCGAGGATTATATCAAACTCAATCATAGGTATGACGATGAGATCAGCAGATAACGAACATTTATGTGCTCTAATGGGGACTGATTCACAAAACTTTGTTGCAATGATACTTCCCTTAGGAGTTTTAACTGACAACTCCCTTATTAAATCAAATTGGAAATATCTAATTTTCTTAGCAAACTGGGAAGATATGAAACAATGCGATGATCCAGAATCAAATAATGCATTTTCTAAACTTGAGGAAACCATTAAATTACCTGCCACCACATCTTTCGGAGCTTCTACCTCAGCAGTAGTGATAGCATAAGCCTGTCCTTGATCCCTTGGCCTTTTCTGAGGTAAGTTCTCCTGACGCTTAGGACATGCATTTGCATAATGCCCCATCTCCCTGTAGTTGTAGCACTGAACGTTGGTAGCTTCCTTCTTCCCCTTGCAATCACGAGCTTGGTGGCCTTTTTCACCACACTTGTAACAGACTCCCATTCCCTTCAAGCAAGTACCAGGATGTTTCTTTCCGCATTTACCACAAGATAGATATTCAACCTTTCCCTTCTTCCCCTTATTTCCATTCCCAGATTGATCAGCAGGTCTCTTCTTCTCTTACTTTGCTTTAAAGTCATAGGACTTAGAGAATTCCTTTTCGGTCTTGATAGCACATGAGACAATGTCTTCGTACGATGAAAAGGATTTTGAGACTAATGCTCGATGGAGAAATGGTTTTAACCCATCAAAGAAACGATCAATCTTACTTATTTGGTTATGTTTATAATCACCAGCGTACCTTGCTAACCTTGTAAAGTTAGCCTCATACTTTGCGACATTCTCATCCTCCTTCTGTCTCAGACTTAGAAATTGCCTTTCCATATCTGCTCGATGGTCACGAGGGAAGTATTTTTCTAAAAACAGATCTTTGAACTCCCTCCATTCCATATTTGATACTTCATCATCTTCCTTCATGTTTTGAATCAATGACCACCATTGATCAGCATCTCCAGTGAGGCGGTAAACTGCCATGATAACTTTTTCCCTTTCACTGCTCCCCAAAGCCTGAAATATTTTCTCTAGGGAATTTATCCACTGCTTGGCTACTAAGGGATTTGTACTCCCATTGAAAGTTGGTGGTTGCTGCCTCATGAATCGGTCTAACATTGATCATCCACGCTGTGGATCAGGGTGCTCCATACGGGTAAGGTTATTATTCATAACCTGAGTAAGTTGTCCCAGTATGGTGATTAGCTGATCGGCACCAGTTGTATCACCAGCCCCACTATAATTATCTTGAGCAGGAGGGCAATCCCTACATGGAGTGCGTGCATTGATACGGTTTCCATTTCTTCCACTAGGCGCCATTTCTAAACAATGGCATAAACTAGATCAGTTTATGAATCAAAATACATAATCTCATACTTATAAAACACTTAACATAAATTGAACTATTTATGGATATAATCCATAATCATAAAAATGTTTTCTTTGAGGAATTATATACTCATAAACCCTTCATAATGATTTATAAAGAAAATGAGAGTTATCCTAAGCATATCCCCCGGGAGTGTCGTAACCAAGAGTGCAGCAAGGCCCGTTGTCGTGCACCAGTTCCCATTCGAGTCTAGCTCAAAGCGGTGTTTTCGGGTTTTACCCCTAGGTACATCTGTGCCAGAGCCGCCTCTACCTGATCGTATCCAGACAGGGATGTATTGCTCGGAAAACTCACAAAATCTCTACAATACCAAAATTTTAGGAAGTTCTTCTATACTAATCTTCAAAGTTCATCTTAGGTCTACGTGCTCTAATCAGAGTTTATATAAATCTAGCTTCCAAGGTTTGTACTAAACTTCCTTTGATACCAACTGTAACGCCCCGACCCTAGTTACCCAGAGTAGGTTCATTATTACATAACATTGGCATGATCACAATAAAGATCAAATCTCGAAAGACCGATTGGTTTAGTAGCCTTGAAAACACTAGATATATTCATAAGTTTTACATTACATCATAAAATGAAAAACTACTACAACAACATAATGTCTCCATATTTCACACTCATATCCCCACATAATATCCCTATAGGTCATTCATAATTTACTTCTTCACTTCCTGGGAAAAATAAAACATAGAAAAGGGGTGAGCTCAAATGCCCAGTAAGGATAACAATATAGTGGAAACTTTCATAAATAAGAATAAACAATTGAGGCAATGTATAACTAAAACAAAAGCCTTTCAAACTTGAACATTCAACTTTGTATGGAATAAATAAAATGAAATAATGCCATTTACTCATTCACATGGATATTCTACTAATCGAATAATCACATGCAAAATCACTAACCACTTTCATAATGATGAAATGCATAATGCCA
Organism: Viscum album; assembly: GCA_963277665.1. Lineage (NCBI taxonomy): Eukaryota > Viridiplantae > Streptophyta > Magnoliopsida > Santalales > Viscaceae > Viscum > Viscum album. The sequence continues at coordinate 472,694,360 of OY728147.1, read as the reverse complement.
GACTATCATAACCACATAGCCAAGGCCTCGTGCCAAGACTAAAAATAATATTTTGTCAAGGCCTTGTGCCAAGACACTAGTTTGCCTCATGAGACCTACCGATGCATCGAGGAGCTATAGCGGGCTCCACCCGTCACATATTAAGTCCAATGCTTTCCCATATGAAAATGTTTAAACATAACATAAACATTCATATTAAAACTAGCATACGAAATGTCAATAATTTCACCATAAACTATGAATGGTATAAAAATAGCACATCCACAGTCAAACATATCACAAAACCTTCAATACAATATAGAAGTTTTGTATCATAATAAATCAACTTCAAATAAGCGTAAAATCCATCAAAGGATGTTGACATAGATGAAATCAAAACACTTTTTAGAGAAGTATCTCTTTCTATTTTTGAAATCATTTAAGATCCATATAAAATAAAACATTTTCTTGAAAATATTCTTATAAGATTGTAAGGAAAACTTTGAAGATTTTATAACGGAAGAAAATAACCGCACTCGTCGTATAAGTTAAAAAAAACATTCTTACCTTAATTCTGTCGAAAAGGTTAAAAGGACCTTGTTTTGAAAACGATGGAAAGATTACTCTTATAAAAAGTAAAACAAGGGTATAAATGACTTTAACCCATATTCTTGTAAATAATAAAAATGTTTTGAAATACATTTTTTAAGAAACATGGATGTGGATGATAAAGAGATCCCAGTAGATTATTACATATAAACAACCTCAGATAATGAAGAGATTGTGAAATAACCCTTACCTTGTACTTTTCCTTTGTTGGGGTAGGTTAACCTCCTATATAATGGTGAAATAATTGTTATTAAATTATACAAGAATCATATACATTAATATGATATCATATATGATCTTTTAATATTGATTTGATAATAATATCTTAGTATTATCGTTGTTTCGGGTGCTAACTTACTTGTTTTCTTTTATATGTTTTGTTACGTAAGACATGTTTGTAAAGGATAGGTTGTATATTATTCATATCCAGAATGATATCAAGTCCTTAAACATCATTTTTAAATCATCAAATGATAATTATACTTTAATGGTTACGATGGAGAATGAATCTCATCGCGTTCGTGGAGACGGTAGTCCGTACGTACGCACGAGCGACAGTATCATTCTTTTGATATTAAAATAATATATAACTGGATGGTATATAATATATACAGAATCATTAACATGTTATATTTATTATTTACATGAGTTACACATCATTATTATACCCATCCAAATAATATTATATTGAATAACAATTACACCACGACGTGGAGACGGTAAGCCGTACGTACGCACGTATGGTGACATGTTATTCAAAGGGTGGATAGAACACTGAATATGGTTGTACCATATTTATAATAACATCACAGTAAGTATATATATGATACTGGAGTTATTATTTTATAATGGTAACAACAAAGGAAGAAGAAGTGGAAGAAGAAATGAACTTGGAAAAGGGTGGTGAAATCCTTACCTCTTCTTCGGTTTCTTCCTTTTGATTTGATCAAAAGGGCTCCTTAGGTTGGATTTCTAATCAAACTAAGGCCTATATGTTGTAGTGAGAGAAGTTGGGAGAGTATTTGGGCAGAGTTTGGCCGAACCAAAAGGCTTTGAAGGTGTGAAGAAATGAGAAGGAGGAGTGCCCTTTTATAAGAGGGGTGAGGGGCACCTTTGGAAAAGCTAGAAATATTAATTTATAATAAATTCACATTCGGTTTCTAATGGCTCCAAAGTTGATTATTTAAATTTTAAGGTGGTAATGGGTCGAAAAAAACTCAACCAATAGAATTTAGACAGGTTTGGGTACTTATATTAACCTTATCTTTAAGTATTAACTCTAAGTTAATTAGTTTCACTTTTACAATGTCTCTTTGTATTTTTATATAATATGGTTAATAAACTTACTATATACATCCAAGAGACCTCCAAGTGGTCCATTAATGATTAACCTATAATGATATAAGTCTCTTGTCCGAACCTTAGATTTTTAGGAATTTAATATCAATTAATAATATAATATTTGTTTTAAGAACTCTTTTATGTCAATTTTGACACTATTCAATAGTTGATTTTTGTGAAACTAATAAAAGATTTATTACTTCAAAAAAAGTCAATTAAATAAATCCTAATATATCATATTATCCTATAAAATTAGTTTAATTCATTAAAAAGTTCATATTATATTTATTTGGGTATTTATAATATCAATTAATTTAATTTTTCACTATTTTAGTAATTACTTCATCATCATTGTGTCATAAATAAAATAAATTATTTAATGTCTAAAAATTATAAATAAAATATCATTATGTATTAAATCTTTTTATCTTTCTAATGAATATTTATAATCTAAAATCCAACATATATAACCTTATGTAATAATTGTTTTTCTAAAAGATATATGCTTGTGTCATTTTTGTATTCATTTTAACTTAATTAAAATAAAGTGTCCCTATCACCTACAAGTGGCACCATGGGGTCCCCAAATCGACCCAAAGATGCCTATGGTCGAACATGTATCAACCAATAAGGTTAGGACACGTTTTAGGGTAATTTATTATTATTATAATATTATTTTTTAACCCTTATTTACCAGATTTACCCTTAACCATGGTAAATAAAATATTTACCGCAGTAATTATTCAAAATGTCTAAAAATAAAAGTTACCTATTTACACAATTTGAACATCCTGATTCCAAATATGAAATCCATTTTTCTAAATTCAAAACACAGAAGTGGAAGAAATTAATTTAAAATTAATTCCCGCTGTCAAAACAAAAAGCGTGTTTTTAAGAGATAATAACTATCAAAAGATTGACATTTGTTTATGTTCGGTTTAATTGTAAAATTATGTCCAATGAACAACATTATATTAAATGGTAAAAATATATTTTAAATATACTTTAAAACCACTCAAATTCATAATTTATCACTATTAATTATTTTGATTAAAAAAGTTGTTTTTAATTAAAATTTAGTAATTTTCACTATTCATCAAAATATGAAAGTTATCCGAAAAATACCAAAATTTCACCTTAGGATAAATTCGATATTCCAAATCCAAAAATGAAGTCCATTTTAAAATATAAAATATATATAATGTCAAAAAGTAGGTATTACTATTCATAACGGCTAGTTTAATTGGTTATGGTGTGTTAGAACTCGGTGTTGCGTACAACACACGCTATCACATTATTCAAAGAGAAGTGTACCGTAGAAGCTTGGGGTGTTACATCATGATTTAATTACTTATAGAATATAAAACATGATTTATATATCAAAAATATTCAGTATATAAATATATATAATAGATAGATAAATGAAATGGAATACACCGATCATGGAGACGGTAGGTCGTACGTACATATGAACATTGTTTCTGTTTTCTTATTGAATTGAATAGAAGAAATTAAATGAAATATATATATATATAAATAAATCCATTAAAATTATTATATCATGTGTTTCATCATATTTATTATATATACAATATATTCATTCTTGAATTGTTAACATGGAGAATGAATCTCATCGCGTCGTGGAGACGGCAGGCCGTACGTACGCATGAGGGATGATATCATTCACTTAATGGTTAAATGGTATATAATTGGATGGTATATTAATTATAAATAATAATTATCATGTTCTATTCATTATTTAAATACATTATACTCAATATTATAACCATCCCAATTAAGTATTGTTGAATAACAAATTACACCACGGTGTGAAGATGGTAAGTTGTGTGTACGCATGCATGGTGATACTGTTATTCGTAGGGTAGATAAAAGGAGGTATAAGGTTATAACATAATTATAATAACATATTATAATTTAGACGATACTGTATTTATTACTTTAGTATGGTAAAAATATAATGATAAGAATTATAAGAAGAAAATAATTTTTTAATAGGTGATAAAACAATTACCACTTTTTTGATTATATTTATTTGATTTGCACAAAAGGTCTCCCTATGATGGATTTCTGCCCAGTGTGTGGCCTCTAAGATAAATTGAGGTAAGTTGGGAGAGGAAATGTGTAGGTTTTTATGGATAAAAAGACCTTTATAAGTGTGATTAAAAGATAAGGATAAGTTCCCTTTTATAGGAGAGGTGAGGGGTACTTTATAAAGTTTTTAAATATTAATTTTTTATAAATTTATTTTATGTTTTTAATGGTACCAAACTTATTTATTTATATCATAATATTATTATGGGTATAAATCCTCTTAAAAAATAGGTTTTTGAAAATCTTGGGTAATAAAATTAACCTTATCATTTAGTTTTAACCCTTATTTACATAATTTAACTCTTACCATGTCTTCTTATATTTTCATACTATATGGTTAATATAGTACTATAAAATTATTAGAGAACATCAAGTGGATCATTAATTACATATTTTATATTATTTAAGTCATTTAGGAGAGTTTTATATTTTTAGTACTATTTTATCATTTAACAAAATAGTATTTGTTTTAAAAACTCATCTATGTCAATTTTGAAACAATTTTGTAATTGATTTTTGTTAAAGTCATAATAACTTTATTCCTTAAAAACAAAGGCATTAAATAATCCATCACATGTAAATTTCATCCAAAAAATTCTTGTATGGCATCAAATTTTTCAAATTTCATTTATGTTAATATTTATAGTATCATTTATTTTAATATTTCATTAATAAGGTAATCAATGCATCATCATTGTGTCATAAATAACATTATTTATTTAATGTCTAAAAATTATAATTAAATTACCATGATGTAGTAAATATTTTTATATTTCTTATTAATATTTATAGTCTAATAGATAATTTATATAAACCAAAATAAAATTATTTTACTAAAAACATACATATTATTATTATATTTTCCTTTACATTAAATTAATTATTATAAAAGGTCATTATCATAACCAAGTGGCTCCATGGGGTCCTAAATTCAACCCAAGGATTCTCAGGGTTAGAAATATATCATCTAATAGGAATAGTAAATGTGTTATGGTAGACTTATTTTATTATAATATTATTTGTTTACCCTTATTTACCTGATATACCCTTTAACCATGGTAAATAAAAATAATTAATGAAGTTACTATTCCTAATGTCCAAAAATAAAAGGGACATATTTACCTAATTTGAACCTTATAATTTAAAATATATAATCCATTTTTCTAAATTCAAAACATATAATTAGAAGAAATTAATTTAAAATTAATTCCCATTGTTAAAACCAGAACGGAGGTTTTTAAAAATAAAAACTATCAAAAGATTGACATGTATTTATGTCCAATTTAAATTTAAAATTACATAAAATGACCAAAATTGTAGTAAATGATAAAAAAAATAATCCAATTACACTTTAAAATGGGTTAAAAAGATAATATATCTATATATAAAAATTAGATGAAAATGTAGTTTAGAATTAAAATGCAGTATTTTTAACTATTCATTAAAATATGAATTTCATCAGAAAAATACAAAAAATTCCAGCTAGGTAAATTTAGATGTACTAATTCCAAATAAGAATTTTATTTTTTGAAATATAATATATAAGTGTTAATAATATTTTTAAAATGTGTGTTCCCTCAAAAAGCAACAAAAATGCATATTTTGAAAAATACTTCTTTTATAAAAAAAATTGAATTTTTTCTTATATCATGTCTAGAAAATACATATGATGAATGTTAATGTTATATAAAATTAAAAATATGGTTAATAATATTCATAACATCTAGTTTATATCCCATTAAATAATAATATTTTATTAATATATCGTTGTTTAGTGAAACACGATATTGCGTACAATGTAAGCTATCAAGGAAGGTCGCTCTTGCCTGTAACTGAAGACAAGTCAGTGTTTCATGTATTTCAAGCTTCCTTTGGTGTGGCATATAACATAATACAAATATATTTCTTTTATAGATTGAAAAAAATCTATACTTAGTGTTGCGTATATCGCACTCCAACTCGGTGTTGTGTGAAACATACGACAAGTCGGTTTCATGTGAAAGGAATGTTTGACTTAGTGCATTTCAAGATATAAATGAAAATATTAATTTTTTCAAAAAATATTGGTCCATAAAAACTTTTTCAGGTACCTTATACCCCTCTTAAAATGAATTTCTCCCTCAAAATTTATCAGGGTTATAAAAGGTTTACTACTTGAAACATTCTTTCACAGAAACCCATACCGTAAAAAGGAATACTGAAACTTCATATAAAAAAGGAAATTTAGAAAAATAACGGTTACCCAAAGTAACTCATCATTGTTTTTACACATAGGAGAAACTATGTGAGAAGTTAAAACAAGGATATGGAAGAAAAATAAAACCATCAAGTTGTAATGGATAGTGATATAGATCAAGGTTTGGAGAAAGTTAAAAACCATAAACCCATAAATCTGCAATGATTTAAGGAACCATCTGATTCATTGGATAAATAGGTACTAAAATAACATTTTTGGTTTTCAAGATCCTTTACCTAAAGTTGAATAATTTTTCATGATAATAAATACTTACATGATTTTGGTACAATCTCATTATTGTTCGTGCCTTGAAAAATTTACACTTCATCTCTTATTTAAATAAATGATGTTGAATTTTTCATTCTGGAGGTGTTAGCAGATCATGTGATAGAATGATAGGTCATTCCAAATATCTCAATTAAAATGTTAGAATAGGTTATAAAATATTCATAAGTCCGCCTATAGTGAGATAATACATTAATCTAACAAACTTCAACTGGAATATACCTTATACTATCCTTAAATGGATAACATTACAATCCTTCCAAAAAATAAAAAATATAAAACTTTAAAAATATGTTAACTAAATTGACTTAAACTTTGTCTCCCATATCTCACTAGGCGGTTCTTGGTTGTTATATTCCAAACATGTGAATAACTTAATAATTTATTCTCTTCAAATAAGATAATAACATGAATTACTGTATAACCTTTGGGAAAACATTCATTTTGTCAAAATTAAATCTTCCCTCACATTAAAATAACAAAAAATCTATAAACTCAAACCATGATATCACTTTGTCCTTATATCATTCATGGGGTCATTAATACTATCAAACATATCATTATCTTCTTATCCCTTCATTATGCGCATATCATGTGCTTTCCAAAAATATTTTAATAAATTTTCATAGTTACCAGTATTATATACTTATATAAAACCACAATGTACCAATACATAGATATTCTAATATTCCATAATACTATAAAAGATATTCTACTATTTTGTAATCCCATGACATAAACACTTAATCATTCCACCACTTCAATGTCATACTCAACATCACAAATAGTGATCGCATGTGATTTTCCTTTGTATTTTTCCTTAACTGGTTGTTGATGTCGATAATTATCCATAGCCCTTGGATTAGGGAAATGGATAGCATTATTCCCCATTTCCTTGCACTTGTAGCATTGAAGTGTGGGTGGTGCGTTCTCTCTAGTCTTTTCTCTATTCACATCAATAGAAACATTTTTACTATTACTTTGGAACTCAACTGCTCAAAGACCTTCTTTTCCACACTTATAACATTTTCTAGTCCCTTTAAGACAATCTCCACCATGATTCTTTCCGCACTTCTATCATAAGGAAACATTCATATTATTTTCACCATTGTTTTGAGATTTTCCCTTAAACTCCATCTTTCGTTTCTTTTCAAAACCATGAGATGGAGATGCAACACCAACTTTTATTTCTACCTTGACAAAAAAATGCACAATATCTTCATAGAAACTAAATTATCTTATAGCTAATTCCCATAAAATACTTGGCTTTTATCCACTGAAGAACCGATCAACTTTACTTTCATGTTGAATGATAAACCCAGAATCATACCTTGCAAGTTTTGTAAAATTTGCCTTGTATGTACCAACAGATTCATCATCCTTTTTATTAAGCTTAGGGAACTCCTTCCCATATTTATTTTAATAATTTGAGGAAAATTATTTTTGAAAAATAAGTTCTTTAACTCTTCCCATTCCATGGATTCAATTTTATCAAGTTTCCCTGTATTCTTTATTAGATCCCACCAATGGTCTGCTTCGACTTCTAAACGATAAACAACCAAAATGATTTTTTCATGTTCCAAATAGTGAAGGATGGAAAATATCTTTTCAATGGAATGGATCCATTGTTCAGAAAAAAATGGATAAGAATACCCCCTGAAAGAAGGGGAAGTTTCCTCATATAGCACTCAATAGAATGTTGTTCCCTTCTCTACTCATTTGGAAGTCTATAATGATTCATAGCTTGTGTAAGTATAGAAATAATGTTTTTCATTCCATCTCCCATAACATTTGGTTATTTAGGAGGAAAATCATTGCATTTCCTAATTTGTTAAACATTAACATAGTTATTTTGGGTTCCAACCATTGTCTAAAACCCATAAAGAATAGTGTGAGAGGCAAAAATCATACAAGGAAAACAACATAATCAAGGGTATTAATTTCAATCTCTAACATCTTATGTTTAGTCCTAGGTTATTCATGATAATTACCATAATTCTAGGAATGTAACCTATAGTTAGACTTACCCTTAGGGACATCCCTAGACATACCTTAGAAATATCTCTAGGGAACTCACTAAAATTTTCACAACATATTTTCCAAATTTTAACTAAATCTTCACTATGATGCCAACTATAACGACCCAGGCTTGACGTACATAGACATTACATTTCTTTTGTGGTATAATAAATACATTACACAAATATAAACCCAAAGTATATATTATTTTAGTCTTTTTAAAGTTTAAACATATTCTTCTAACATGGTGAAAGATCTTAAACATCGCCCATAAAGATCTTCCCTTTTTTTGTCCTACATAAAAATTTCTTTATATAATGGGGGAAAAGAAAACATAAAAAGGGTGAGATCAAATGATCAGTAAGGGTAAACATTGAGAACATAAAACAAACCATAAACATAAGAATGTAAAAAAAGAACATAAAGTTTAAACATCAAAATATTGAGTCATGAAATAAATCTTGGCAGTACATAAGGTATAGATCATAAAGGAACATTAACCATGATAAAATATCAATGGTATAAAACATGGAATTATGGAAACCAAATAAGCACAAGATATTATTTCCATAGTATTCAAGTAATTACTGACAAGACCATCATAGTGGATAGATTCTGTTACTAAATTGGTTTTACTTACCACTCCATCCAAGTATTACTAAACTGGATTTACTAGTCATTCCGGCCCTATATTACTGAACCAGATTTACTTGTCATTCCAGCCCTGTATTACTGAACAGGATTTTCTTGTCTTTCCATTCAAGTACATCTCATGAGATATAAATATTTACCCAATTAATTTTAGGAATATATAGGTCCCACCCATATCATAATTAAATCATTATTACTTGTTCAACATAAACAGAAAACATTCAACATAGCATAACCCAATAAATAAAATGGGTTTCTAAAACACCATTCTATCATAACATAATCCATATAAATTATCATTCAATATTTAAAATAATAAAATTATAGTAATAATATGGATAGAAACATAACCCTATTTAATGGGTATCATCTTAGATGGAAAATAATTTTTATAAAACACCCAAACTTAATTCTTGAGGAAAATATCCTTTCTTCTTCAAAAATATTTTCTTTTCTCAAAATGTCGTGCAATTTTCAAAAAATAATTTAGTTGAAAATAAACTTAAAATATTGTAAAGGAATATTCATTTAAATGAGGTGTTATATTGATGTAAAAATCCATTCATTCCATTTGAACTAAAAAAATTATCCTCATACTTTTTCCATAAAAGTTAAAAAGTACCTCATATGGTAAACGAAAGATTGATTCCTTAAAAACCATGTAGTAAAAGTAATAAGTGGGTAAAAATGACTTTAAAAATGCATAGAATAATATTAGACATTTTATGAAAATATTTTTATAATTCATTTACATGAATGATAAATATACCCCAATAAATACTTACATATAAACTATCTTAGATAAAAATGAGATTGCAAAATTATCCATTACCATAGGTATAATTTCATCTATATGTGTCTGAAACTATTGTATAGTGGGTTTAAATATATTATTAAATTGTAACATAACCATAATAATGTCTATTATATCATATATTATTCACTTATGACTTTATATTACCCGTTTATTTATCAATTCCATGTTAAAGCAACATTTCGGGTAATAATTGTTTTATTTATCCTATCTGTTTTGACCTGTTATTATTGATATTATTACTTATATAATTATTTACTTACTTTTAGAATATAAAAAATGATTTATATATCAGAAATATTTGATATATAAATATATATAGTAGATAGATAAATGAAATTGAATACACTATTCGTGGAGACGGTAGGCCGTACGTACGCATGAATGTTGTTTCTATTTCCTTATTGAATTGAATAAAAGATATTAGATGACATATAAATGTGTGTAAATTAATATGTTATAATTATTATGTCATCTATTCCATTATTATTTTTTATATATACTTTATAATCATTCTTTAATGGTTAACATGGAGAATGAATCTCATCGCATTGTGGAGACAGTAGGTCATACGTACGCATGAGCAATGATATCATTCACTTAATCTTTAAATTATATATACTAGGATGGTATATTAATTATAAATAATAATTATAATGTTATATTTATTATTTAAATCCATTATACTCATCATTAAACCCATCCAAATTAAGTATTTTTGAATAATAATTTACACCACTGTGTGGAGACGGTAAGTGATACGTACACACACATGGTAATATTGTTATTCGTAGGATAGAAAAAAGGAAGTATAAGGTTTTCCCATAATTATAATAACATAAAATCATGTATAAGATATTGTATTTATTAATTTATTATGTGAACAACATAATAATAGGAAGTATAGGAAGAAAATAATTTTGAAAGAAGTGATAAACAATTACCTCTTTTTTGAGTATCTCCTTTTCATTTACACAAAAGGTATCACTATGATGGATTTATGCTCAAATTGTTTCCTCTATGATGAAGTTATGGAAGTTAAGAGATTAAATGGTCTGTGTTTGGATGAGAAAAAGGGATTTAGAGGTGTTAGTGAAAGAGAAGGATAGTTTCCCTTTCATAGGAGAGGTGAGGGGCACTTTAGGAAAGTCTTTAAATATCAATTTATTATAAATTTATTTTCTGTTTCTAATTGTCCCAAACTCATTTATTTTGAAGATAAAATTATTATGGGCATAAATACTCTCAACTAATATGTTTTATACAATTTTAGGTCACAAAATTAACCTTATCATTTATCTTTATACCTTTGTTAAATAATTTAACTCTTATCATGCCTTCTTGTATTTTCATATTATATGGTTAATATAGTTACAATAAAATTCCAAGAGAGACTCAAGTGGATCATTAATTACATTTGTAACAGTATATAAGTAATTTTTCTGAATATTATATTTTTAGGACTATTAAATCATTTAAAAAATAGAATTTGTTTTAAAAACTCAATTATGTCAATTTTGACACTATTTAGTAATTTATTTTTGTTAAAGTCATAAAAACTTGATTACTTCAGTACAAAGGAATTAACTCATACGTTAAATGTCAATGTAATCCAAAAAATTCTTTTATGGAATCAAAATGTTCAAATTACATTTATTCTAATATTTATAATATCATTTATTTGAATATTTCATTAATTAGGTAATCACTGCACCATGATTGTGTGATAAATAAATTTGATTATTTAATGTCTAAAAATTATAAATAAGTTACTATAATAAAATAAATATTTTAATATTTCTAATTGATATTTATAGCCTAATATTTCATTTATATAAACAAAATTAAAATTGTTTTAGTAAAAAGATACAAGTTTATATTATATTTTCCTTTACATTAAATTAATTTTTATAAATGGTTATTATCACACACAAGTGGCTCCATAGGGTTCTAAATTCGACCCAAGGATGATCATGGTTGGAAATATATCATAAAATAGGATTAGAACACATGTTTGGGTAGTTTTATATTATTATAATATTATTTTTTTACCCTTATTTACCTGATTTACTCTTTAACCATGGTAAATAAAAATAATTACTGAAGTTACTATTCATAATGTCCAAAAATGAAATGGACCAACTTACATAATTTGGATATTTTTAATCCAACTATTGAATCCATTTTTCTAAATCAAAAACAAAAAATTATAATAAATTAATTTAAAATTAATTCTTATTTTCAAAACCAAAAAAGCGGGTTCTTAAGAAATAAAAACTATCAAAAGATTGACATGTGTTTATGTCTAATTTAAATGTGAAATTACATTCAATGATCAAAACTAGAGTAAATTATAAAAACACAATCCAAGTACACTCTAAAACCAATTAATAAGATAATCTATATATATATAAATAAATTAGACTAAAAGGGAGTTTTGAATTAAAATGTAGTATTTTACACTATTCATTAAAATCTGAATTTTATCAGAAAAATACCAAAATTTCAACCAAAGAAAATTTTTATGACTGGTTTTAAAATATAAGTTTATATTTTCGAATATAATATATAAAAATTTTAGAAACTATATTTAAAATGGTTATTCCATCAAAAGGTGGCAAAGCTACATTTTTTGAAAAATACTTTTTTTTATCTGAAAAATTGACTTTTTTCTTTTATAATTTATAGAAAATACATAAGATGAATGTTGATGTTATATAAAATTCAAAATGTGGTTAGTAATATTCATAAAATCTAGTTTATATCCCATTAAATAATAATATGTTAGTAATATATCATTGTTTAGTGAAACTCGGTATTGCATACAATGCAAGCTATTGAAGAAGGTCTCTCTTGTGTATAATAAAAGCAAAGTCAGTGTTTTGTGTAGTTAAAGCTTCCTTTTGTGTTTTTTATAACATAATACAAACATAGTTCTTGTATACATTGAACAAAATCTATACTCATTGTCCCGTATATCATACGCCAACTCGGTTTTGCATGTAACATTAGACAATTCAGTTTAGTGTGGAAGGAATGTTTGACTTAGTGCATTGTAAGATATAAATGAAAATTTTAATTTATTTGAAAAAAAATGGTCCATAAAAACTTGGTTTGTTACAGTTAGACACTGTTGGGGTTACTCTTTTCTTTCCACTTCTTAATCGCGGTTTAAAACTAGGGTGACACGGGGTTTCGATAGAACCCTGTGTTTGTGTTGTTCAATGTTCCTCTGAATGAATAAAAAAGGTAGGTCCTTCCCCCACCAAGATGCATTTTTTTAATGTGTAAAAACCATGTGGGTAAGTCAGTTCAACCCAAAGAGGATAATATCGAGGTCGGTGGATGAGTCTCTTTAACTTGTGTGTTCGGGGTGAGATTGAGTAGTGGAGAGCCTTTCTTAGAATCATTCCATAGTGTCACAGTTAGACCCTGCGATGTTTTCGCATTAAGTATTGGTTTCCTACCATCTATAATTAGCTTGTATTACACTATAATGTGTGGAGGTGTTTCGGTTTTAGGTTACTCTCCTTCCAAGAGGGGAAAAGGAATGTGGGGTATGCCACATGGTTTCCATGTCTAGCTTCTCAACATTTGATGTTTTTACCCTCCTAAATTTTTTGTTGATACCCTGATGTTCTCAGAATCAACCTTGAATGAAATATTCTTGAGGAGGTAATGATACAGTTCACCCATGGGTGGATGTGAACTATGGGTTTTCGTCAGTATCTACATCAGGTTAATGAGGTGGTGTACTGCTAGACCATGTGACTGCATATGGATTGGGGTGCTTGGTGCTTTTACACTTGTCAAAACTAATGATACATATCCTCATTTGTTGTATAATGTTGACTTGGTCAAATATAGATGTAATAGTGGTTTTACTTTGGTATTTATCCGATGAGTTTGTGTTGGATGTAGCATAGGAACCCTTGGTGAGCTTGGTGGTGTGGGAGTCCCAGTAGTAGAGATTAGTTTCTTTTCCCTATGCATAGCCTTTTTCATTTTGAGGATGAAAATATTTGAAGGTGGTAGTGATGTAGAGACCTAGGATTTGACATGTAATACTTTGGAATCATTCCAAAAATATTTTTGAATCTAGGCGCCGAGTCGGCATAGGAATCTGGGGCCCGAAGAGCCTCAACATGGTGATTTTAAAAATAATAAATATATTTTTTTTACACATTTGTAGTTTCTCTTAAAAAGTGAAATAACTCATGTACAAAGTCTTGTATTGGATTTATGAGACCACATTTGACTCTGGAATGCCTTTTTTACCCTAGTTATGCCCTAAAATTGTCTTCACTTAGATTTTTCGTTGGAGGTGAGTCGGTGGAGCGTTACAAGATGGATTGATTGATTGAAGGAAACAATTATTTAAAAATCTAACCTAACCCTACCCAAACATGAAACAAAGGAGGAGTTAATCCTTCTCCTCTATTCTCATCTCTTTGGCTGATGAATGTAAATAATCCAAATTAATGAAGCAAGGTGCTTCCAATCTCTGTTTCTGGTGCATGTCGACATCAGATCAAGGAGAATCATGGTCTTTGAATCATTCTTCATCCAAGGTGTCAGTGTTTGACTAATGAGGTAGGTGGTTTTGATTTTTAGTCTGGATCCCATTATTTTTTCATTATTATAATGTTTAAGATTCCTATTTGAATTATTTATGACCCCTGCGGACTATAGCTAAGAATTTTGGATTGAATCCAGGTGAATCAGAAGTTTTAAAAGGTGATTCCCAACTATAATTACTATCTACATGGCATGTAGTCCAGTGAAGCATGTCATGTAGTTATTATTTTTTTGGGAATATGAACTTTGGGGACTACATTATGTGTACCAAGGTTGCACTCCATGTAGTGCCTCAAACCATGTGACCATAGGACAAGGATTGGGATATGTGTGTAAGAACACGTAATTGTGTACAATAATATGGCCAAAGTACATAGACATGGGTTCTGGTACATGAACATGGGTAAACTACATAGCCAGAGGCTAGGTAAAGTAGAACACATCATGTACCTTCTATACATGTTGTGTACCCCTATATGGGTTGAAAACTATGTGCACTAGATACATGGACAACTGATTGTGTATGCTCATAGGTCGTGTTTTCCCCTGTGCATGTCATGTACTCATAGGGGATCTCCTTGAGATATTCCATCTTCTGTATCTTCTTATTTAATATTCGGATTCAGTCTTTTGATAATCTTATCTTGGGTGTTTTTTTAATTAGAACATGATGGTGACCTTAGTTTAAAACTATGTGATACGAGGTGGAATATTTTGATCAAGATGCTTGTGTAACAGTGAAAATCTTGTCTAGTGATTAAGGTAAATCCCTAGGTTGACATTAGGGTTGGTACCCTTCACTTCAACTTTAGGATGTGTGTCCCCTAGACTCTTTATACCAGTGTGTTGGTTCTCCCCTATTGTAATAGGGTGCGGTTACCCTTTCTATAGAGGTTCTAATATATGAATCATGATAGTGTGACACTCCACTTAGCAGTACTTGACTGATATTAGCGATCGATGTGGTTCTTGATGAGAGAAGTTGGGATTTGTACTCCCCTATGGTATCAGGTTCTGGGTTTCCCTTACCTCTTTGTTTTAGTAATAATGGGATTCCCCACGTCATGGGTGTAGGTTATTTTACCATTGGGTAGATATTTTTGATGTGACATGGTTTGGAATAGCATTGGGATCATGAGGAAGAGGAACGCTTCCCCACTGAGACACATCCTTATAATGCAACCTAAAACTATACAGGTGAGTCAGTTCCTACCAAAGTAGATATGATCAAGGTGTGGTGATTTATTTCCACAGGATTTTTACTTTTGGGTAGACACATGAGATGTTGGGAATCATTGATGGACTTTCAGAACTTTTTGTACACCCCTAATGGTTTAGGGCGTTGGTACCCCATATCGTTCGTAATGTTGGATAGTGCTCCCCTATCATTCCATGGCATCAGCCCTCAATAATTGTTGTCTAGATAGATTAGGAACTCCCCTATTGGACAATGGAATGGTTCCACTATCCATGGAGTCTATACTCCCCTATTGTTTTGGTGTGAGGGTCATCCATATGTGACATATAGGTAGAGTGGTTACTCCTCTACCGGGATATGGTGCAGTTCCTAAATCCTTAGAGTCGAAACTCCCCTACCATTCTAGGGTGATGGTCTTCCATGTGTAATGTTCTAGTAGATTAGGTACTCCCCTATAGTAAAATGGTTTGTATCATCTATCCTAGGGTCAGTACTCCCCGGACGTACAAGTGTCTGGGTCCCCCATTGTGAACAAGTCGGCGAAGTCAATACTCCATTGTCATGCCAGGGTGCAGATCCTCTAGCCTAGGTTCGATTCACCCCTATCATACTAGGGTGTGTGTCCCCCATGAAAAATGATTTGGAAGATTTAGTACCCCCTTGTTGTATCAGTGTGTGGGTCCTCTAGCCATAGAGTGGTAATCCTGTATCGGGTTATACTGCGGGTCCTCCCCTACGGAGTAGAACTCCACCATCACCGAGTTGCAGTAGGTATCAGGTCCTCCATTGGAGTTATATCTCCCTCTTCATTGATTATAGTGGTGAGGAGAGGGGTCCTCCACTTGATATGTGTGACACCAGGTTATGAAGTAGTGCTCCCTCGACAGACTGAGGTATGGACCCTCCAAATATGGGAGAAAGAGGTTTCACAGGTTAGTTAGGATCTAGTAGTCCCTCAAATGTGGGGCAGTGGTGAGGTATGGGTCCTATTTTTCACCCTCATAGAGAAGATTCATGTGTTGCATGGTTTAGAGAAGTAATCCCTCAACTTCAGTTCAGTGGTGAGGAGGGGGCCTCTCCACTTGGTTTCTTTAGCCTTGAACGGGGCACAGGTTAGAGATGATAGGACCTCTAGTGTTGGGAACTCAAGATAGACCATATAGGTTGTTCTCAATTGTGTATGTTCCCTCATAAGTACCATTAGTAATGGTAGATCCATTCATTAAGGAGTGTATCTCTCAGATGAGTTCCATATGTGATGGAACAGCTTGTGGAGTGTGTTCTCAGGGTTTAGTGTTTACCTTTAGAGCCTTGGGTATAATCTTGTTGATGGATATGTGTTCGGAACCTCTTAAGACTTGGATTCTAATACAAGTATATATAGGTGTGTTTTGGGAGTCCTTGCAATGTTGTCACATTTTGAGTTGGAACCCCTTGAGGACTAAGTATACTTACCACTTCTATGATCACAACATACTTTTGATTACCCTTCTTCTATGGTTTGTAAAGACTCATGGGGTATTACAAATACTTTTTGTGCTTAGCTTCTTATGGTTGGATGATTCCACTATTCTGATATAGGCAGTAAATACTCAATGACAAGTTTAAATTCTCACCATGTTGAGTTCCATTTGTTTGGACGATTTTACTTTCACTCTCTTGTTGGGTTGAGCTGTGGGGTGGAGCCTTTTCCTTAATCTCTTGTTAGGGGTTCTTATTTTAACTTAGCTGAATACCCATGTATAGCTGACAATGATTTGAGATGGATTTTCCCTCTCGATGGGGTTCCATTTGTATAGGTCGAGTGGAATATTTCCTTTCATTTTCCCCCTTTTCTTTTTGGTTTTTGGGGTGCCTATTGAGTATTTTAATACTCACCCCTACATGTGAGTTTCCCACACATGTCTTGTCCTTGTAGAGAACATGGACCTTTCAATAGAGTCCGTAGAGGACATGGAGTAGGAAGAACTTTGCGGGCTAGACTGACAGAGGTGATACTGGAGCTAGACCAAGGAGTTTTCCAACATTTACTTTTGGTAGAGAACCCCTTATGCCTGGAAAGGGAAATGTAGTATTGGATGAACTGAGTCAGAAAAGTTAGTAAAATGTCATAAAGGAAACCAATTATGCATGAAGATTGATAGAATTATTTTGTGAAATGCATCTAGAGTTTAATTACATTCAAAATCAATCTTATATCTTATCCGTTAAAATTACCTCTTCCATTCTTGATAGGATGAAGAGTAAGAAGTTTTCATATCCTGAAGTCTTGGTTCTCCATGAGAGTATTTTAGGAGATGACCCACCTCTAGATTGATCTATGGAAAGAGATGACATCCTATGTGTACATGGATGTTTTGGGGTTCCTATTGATATGATATAGGAACTGATTCAAGAGCAACACCCTTCTTATTGGAAAGTACATCTAGGAATCTCCAATATGTATAAAGATGTGAGACACTAGTATTGCTAGCCTAGGATGAAACTTCTTATAGAAAGTTTTATTATTAGGTGTTCAAACTGTCGTAGATGAATGTGGAGCACCAGAATCCTACAGTCTTGTTATATCCACTTACAGTCCCATAACGGAAATTGGAATATTTTTCTATGGACTTTGTAGCTGGATTACCAAGTTTTCCTCAAGGTAGAAACACAATTTGGGTATTCTTGGACTGGGTGACGAATGTATCCAACTTCCTTACTATCTAGGAAACTTTCTTAGTTGATTAGATGGGAAGAATATATGTCTGAGAGATCATACAGCTACATGGGGTCCCTCATACTATTATTTTATATAGGGATTCTCATTTCACATCAAATTTATGGCAGGGGTGATAGAGAGCTATGGTTACAAAGGTGATTTTGAGTACATTTTTTAACCCTCAGACCAATGGCCAGTCAAAATGGATGATACAGGTGTTAGAGGACATGCTTCAAACATACCTCCTTAATTTCAATGATTCATGAGAGAACTATATACCTCTTGATGTTTTATCCTATAATAATAGATTTCATTTGACAATTCATATGGTTCCTTCTGAGTCCTTGTATGGTAGGTTATCTCATTCACCCTTATGATGGTTTGAGCTAGGAGAGGTAGTGCTACTAGGTCCTCACCTCATTCAGGAGACTTCAGATCAGATTTAGTAGGTCAGGAAGAATATTTCTACAACTCAATCTAGAAAGAAATATTATGTTGATCACCATTGATGGCCTCTTGATTTTGAGGTTGGGGATCATGTTTTCCTGTAGTTATCACTCAGTCTTGGGCATAGATAGATACAGATGCAATGGAAGTAGTCATTGTGCTTTGTAGGGCCTTTTGATATTCTAGAGAGAGTTAGGTTGGTAGCCTATCAGTTATTATTGCATCAGAGGTACTATTTCATGCATGATGTCTTCCATGATTTACAGCTTCACTGAAATCATGTCGACCCATCTCATAATTTTTATCCCAAAGAGGTTGAGTTATATTTTTATGCTTCCTTTGAAAAGTATTCTATACACATAATTGACTGGAGAATGAAGTATCTGTGAGGTTGGTTTGTCCCTTTAGTATGGGTGATATGGAAGCACAGACAGGTACAAGATGAGACCTTCGAATAGGAGGCTGACGTACATGCTTAGTGGCAGAATTTTTCTTAGAAATTGTTTCACTACCCTTGGAAGGTAAATCTAGGGATGAGTTTTTTTTAAGGGGGTAAGAATATAAGAACCTGGTTTTGATCTCAGGTATGGATCCTTTAAATTTCAGTCTAAATATTTATTTTGGACCTAATATGGATGCTAAATAAGATCACAGGTGTTTCAAGGGTGTCCAGGGCTGGTTCATAACTTAGAGCCCGGCTTCTTGGGAAAAATAGACGGGTCGCACAATTAGGTGAAATCATGTGGTGAAGGCCACACAATTAAACCTAACCATGTGGGGCTGGACATAGGAGCAAGAAGGATGAATTGTTTTCTCTTTTTTTGCTCAAGGGTACACACACCTGTGTGAGTATCTCAACAAAATATAGTAGAGAGGATTTCATGGTTTGCGTATGGTTTTTAAAACTGTGTGGTGTCCTTCATTAAGCAATGGGAAGCACACAATTGGTGCATGTTTTGGACAACTGTTTAGAAAAACCGTTCAAACCTGTTTTTCTTTGACTAATTTACCATTTTTTTCATAACAAATTAATATTTTACCCCTAATTATCCTATTCCCATTCCAGTGGATGAATTTTTCCTTTTCTTAATGTAAGAATCTATCATTCCCTTTTTCTTATATTTTGATTCCATTCCTTTGTTTTAAGATTTATTTGATCCCCATTCATCACATCGGATGTGCATTGGTAAGTAATCTGTTAATCTTATGTCGTTCTTCATTATTATTCTCCAAGATGATGATATTTTGATACAGGATCATTTGACCTATTTTTAGGATGTTGATGTGTTATTTATATTTCTTCTAATCCAGGAAAAATTGGAGGTTGATACTTGATGAGGATAGTGTTAAAGTGCTAAGGTAGGTTTTCTATGACTCATCTATCAAGTTTCTCTATTTTATAAACTTTTTTCATTGTGTGCACACCAATTTTATTGGTCATTTACTATTTAATTTATATCCCTTTCTTATAATCATAATGCTCATATTCTAGAGCCCCTTCTACATATCTTATCCATCCTTGGAGGCTGTGATCTCAACAACGACCACCCCAAGTATGGTGTTTACCTTAATTCTTATGAATATCTACACCACCGTTTGGGTGATCTTGAATTTTCCTCTTTAAAGGTATGTGTTATAATTAAATGATTTAATTGTTTATTCCTATTATATGTATTCCTTCACTTGACCCTTATAAGGTAAGTGTTCCAATTAATTAATGATACTCTAAATTGTAAATGGGAATTATATTATTTATTTCACTTTTTCAAATTGATTATAATTAAATGACTTGGTTGCATGTCCATAGCACACCTTACCATTGTTAATGGAAAGAAGAAGAGTGAACCTAATTAATGATTGGGAAATTAAGTTCAAAATGTTTGTATGTTCTTATTATCCTTTCTACTTCATATTGAAGGTAATGTAATGAAAAAATTGACTTATTAAATGGAATGAGTATTTCATGGCCTAATTAAATAAATGAATTTATGTTTAAGGTGATTATTAAAGATGGACCTGACATTTTTATAAGAGTGGTCAAACTTGATCCATCTAGGGATTCCTGAGGGAATGCCTTGAGCACTCGTGGACGCCATTCTAATTCAAGGATTCCAGTTTTCAAGGGAGATACCCACCTTGTAACATGGTCCTTGTCTACTAGTGGGTTCTTGGAATGACATCGTGCGATCTTTACTTTATCACACATATATTATGATGCCTTGGATACACTCCTTGGATCTAACTTGACATCTACAAACATGTGGTTCCATGGATACACCCATTTGGACCAGTCATTTATTATCCCATTTTACCTTGGAAAAGATCCTTGGACTAAGTTAGAATCCTATTATGTTGGAATTACTTGAATGATACCCCATGGGTTACATTCAGACCCCTTAGCCAGGATGGAGATTATTTCTGAGTTGGCTCGACCCCTGAGGCCAAGGATATCCTGGTTATTATCTTGGATCCACTTCATTGTTATCATAATTATAAGATGAATTATTATACCTTAGATCCTTTATCATTATAATCATCATGATTTGATATTAGTGTTATTTATTCCATATGTGACTTACTTCTATAAAGTAGAACATAAATAATTAAACAATTACATGTTCAGACACCTGTTAAGGATGAAGAAGGTATTGGTTATTTACTTTTTTGTACAGAATTTCTTTTATATATACCTCCAAACTATTAGTTTATATTCCTCATACTAGATGGTATAGATATCAATGGTGGTGGCTAGCTAAGATTTATCTCACACCCTATCTAGCCCACTATTGGTGCCTAGGAAAATTACATGTACGTAGGTGCTGATAATGAGAATCATCTCACTTTGGACACCTGATCTTGATCACCTACATTAGGATGTATCTTGTTAGTAGATGATCGATCTAGTGTTCAGGGTGATGGATAGTTCATTTGGATTCTTTTTTCTTCTTTTTTATACAATTTATTTCTTTATTCCATGAATACTTGTTTTCCTATTTTCTAGAGACTTGACATGCATCATCATCATTGCATATATGATTCAATTTCATGATTTTGATT
The DNA here is from genome assembly GCA_963277665.1 of Viscum album. NCBI lineage: Eukaryota > Viridiplantae > Streptophyta > Magnoliopsida > Santalales > Viscaceae > Viscum > Viscum album. Next base: position 472,672,333 of record OY728147.1, on the reverse strand, counting down.
TTTTTTTTCATTGTTTGGATGATTATCCTTATCTTCTGCTACTGGTTTCTTCATTATACTGGTTCCTCTATTTACTTTTTTATTATTATCTGATCTAATACACTCTATTAAGGAGGGAATTGTCTCCCCATGGACACACCCTATGCCCTATCTACTAGTCAGCAACCTCTAGCATATAGGGTGGCATGCCTAAGGCCATGTGGCCAAATGGGCTCGAGGAACCATTGAGTGGAACCTAGGCCTAGGACTCCCCAATTCATAAAGATAAAAAATCCTTATCAAAGAAACCATGGTATATAAACTACAAACACATGTAGTAACAATCAAAGTTGTATTCCTTTATCCATGGAACACTCTACCTAATCATTCTTATCCTCATCCTTATCTGATTATAATATTATATATTCCCCATAGATTCTAAAAAATCCACACAATTAGAGTCATAAAAAATGATTTTACTGTGAGGTATAAAAATTCGAGATGGGACTCAGATATCTCTAAATAACTACAAAGATCTTAGCTTACAGATCATAAAATATTTAAAATTGGAAAAAATATCAAACACTTTGAGACAAGTAGAGAGATAAAAAATCAATAATCTATAAGAACCTTGAAATATACAATACCATGATTAATAGAGTAGTGATAACATTTTGAGAAATTTTCACAAAAAAGAAAAAATATTTAGATAAAATAAATTTAGGACCATATAAAATAAAATACCTCATTTATTTGTGGTTTAAACAAAAAAATAGTAAAAATTATAATTTAAAAAAATTAGAATATTTTAGTAATTATATCCATAAACTTTATCGTCATTTCTAACTATTTGTGGAATTTTACAATATTCTAAGGGCATACATAGTCAAAGAATTTTTTTTTGGACAATTATAATAGTAAAATTGATGAAATTATAAATTTCAAGGGTCTGATGAAAGTAAATAGTTTATTTGATGAATGTTATTTTATGGAATGAGTATATAATTGGAATTTGTCTAGATATAATGTCTTCTTGGGATTTAGTGATGGATATAACCAAGATATATCAAAGAGGGAGCCAAGATATATCGATGTTTAATAAGGATATACATATATAAAATTTTAAGGAAATAAAAAATAATTGAAATCAGTTTCATAGAAAATAAATAGAACTTTCAAGATAATAAAGAAACAAAAATAAGATGTTGAAAGATTATCACGGGCCTTTGAATAGTGTGTAATAGACTACGGGTTAAGCAGAGTATGAGGATTTGAGAGTATTCTCCATGTATAGGTGAACATCATAAGGCTTGACCTGGATATGGAGAGATAGTTGAATAAGTTACCATTGATGTTTATAGGAATTGTATTAATAAAATTTGAGTTAAGAAACTTTAAAAATAAAGCTATAAAATGATAGAGACGTGTTATTTCATTATTGAATAAGTTACCATTGATGTATGTATGTATGTATGTATGTATGTATGTATGTATGTATGTATGTATGTATGTATGTATGTATGTATGTATGTATGTATGTATGGATGGATGGATGGATGTATGTATGTATGTATGTATGGATGTATGTATGTATGTATGTATGTATGTATGTATGTATGTATGTATGTATGTATGTATCTATGTATGTATGTATGTATGTATGTATGTATGTATGTATGTATGTATGTATGTATGTATGTATGTATGTATGTATGTATGTATGTATGTATGTATGTATGTATGTATGTATGTATGTATGTATGTATGTATGTATGTATGTATGGATGTATGTATGTATGTATGTATGTATGTATGTATGTATGTATGTATGTATGTATGTATGTATGTATGTATGTATGTATGTATGTATGTATGTATGTATGTATGTATGTATGTATGTATGTATGTATGTATGTATGTATGTATGTATGTATGTATGTATGTATGTATGTATGTATGTATGTATGTATGTATGTATGTATGTATGTATGTATGTATGTATGTATGTATGTATGTATGTATGTATGTATGTATGTATGTATGTATGTATGTATGTCTTCCACAGTGACATCGTGTGAAGGATGGATGATGATATAATAAAGAGATGGTGTATTATAGTTTCTAAAAAACATGTAAAAAAATATATTTCAAATATATCAATGGGGGAAATATGAGGAGAACAAATGGTGTACAAGGCACTATAATTATTGTGTGTTATGGTTTGAAAAAACACATGAAGAGAAAATAATAATAGAGAAATAGATGGTGTGAATAACTGTAGTTTGAAGGATGTGTGAGGTGGTCAGAGGACTTTACAAAGTGGTTGAAATATGGGAGGATAATAGATTTCTATGAAATCAATAAGGGACTGATTACAGTATGAAGGATTCATATGTGGATTGGAGAATTAGTGCATCAGTGAGGGAAATTAGGGTCAGGAAAAAGATTAAATTAGGATAGAATATGGGATGTGGTAGGTGGTATGTAGTGATGATAATTTTGTAAGGAAAACATTCAGTGTGAGTATGGCATGTGCAATTGGAATTTCAAGGAAAATGTTCAACAAGAGTGTGTCACGTGTTATTGGAATTATGACCCTTATAATAGATATATATGTTAAACTAGAATTTGATTTATTAATGTTATCATAAGTTATAAAACATTGTGATAACTAATATTTCCCCCTATGTAATTGTATGGTATTTTATGTGTATTTTTATTTTTTTTAAATGTGTTGATTGTGAATTATAAAATTAAAAGAATAAATGGTAAACATATAATGAAACCATGGGATATTTTTTAACCACAAATAAATTCTTCAAAAATGAGTTATGAAATAATGATATAAATATAGAGGATATAAATTAAACAAAAAAAAATTTAAACAAATGTTAATAACTATTGTAATCAAAAAAAAATTGAAAAAAAAGGGAATAAGAAAATTATTTTTGAAGGAAGAAGGAGAATCGGAATCATTGAATGTAAATTTGGAATAAACAAAATCCAAATCATTCAAAGCTTTATGTGTATCGTAATTGTGAAATTTAATTAGCATATTAACCTGGTAGAAAATTAAAAACCATCATTATTAGATAAAATATAATTTTCTTCAAAAATTCATGATGTATAATGAAAGAATCTGACTCAAATTTTTCCTCATGAAAAGGAAACATGAAATGTGATACTAATTGAAATTTTAGAAAACAAAAAAGAATATATGAAATGGATTATATAGAATCACATACTATTGGATATAAACTTTAAAAAATGCTATTGAATATAAACTGCATCCAATACATAATAATAACTAAGTAGAAATGTGAAAACTATAATTTAATATAATTAACCCAAAAAACAATATATATATATATATATATAAGACAAATCATTTTGTAGAATAAAAGGATATTTATTTTTCTTAAAATATAAGAGACTGTAATAAATATTTTGTAAATATTACTTTAATGAAGATTTTTTATTTACATTTTATATTAGGTAAGGATACAAATATTAAAAATTAATAATGAATTATAAGGTTTGTACAACTATTGAATGGATTTTTAAATTTATAATGATGGGAAATCTATTTAATTTGTAAAATTTGTATCATTATAGATTGTTTGGATTCAGATTGTACTCATTATAAAAAATATCAATATAAAATTTACTCAAACTAATAGTTTACTTATAAATAGTATGGTTATAGATTGTATAGATTTTAAACATTACATGTTCTTAATATTCTAAAAAATTCATAAAGTACACTGGTTTTAGACGGCGTACTTATAGTTAAAAAAATCTAAACAACTTATAAGGGAACCTACTAAAGAATACTACATAAGATCATAACTCTGATTGGAGATTTAACAAAATTCTAATACTAAGATTATAATAATGGTTATATACAATATAATATCATGAAAAAAATAATACTATATAAGATCATAACACCATTTGTGGACTGAATTCACAAACATTCTATATTCTTATCGATGTATAAATTTATAAAAATTATCAAATATGTATATGTATATATATATTTATGTTAAATATGTATAAATGTTTAATCAATTATACAAATATATATATATAAGATGATTAATAAAATCTATATAACTTTTAAATGAATTGTATGAATCTATAAATTTGAAAAATGAACTGTACATAACTATATGAAAAGTAACCATTCATTATTAAAAGATGTCTATTGCATAATATACATTGTCTAATATAGACATTGGGTATTTAGTAAGGTTTGATCAAGTGACCAGTCGATAAAAATTAATTATATACACTTATATTTTTTATTGTGTTTTTGTACACTCTTATAAAATAACCATTAAAAAATTATAACACATCAAAATGAAGACACAGTTAACAATTTTTGGTACCATGAGGTTTTGATGTGTTTTTTAAAGTTGGAGAAGGTTATGAAGACGGTTGGTTTTTCTTTTTTTGTTATAAGAGTAAATATTTGTCTTTTTTTGTTAAAACATAAATCGTCAAATTTTGTTAAGCATTACAACAAATGGATAATAGGTAGATAATTATAGATAGATTTTTCTAGACCAAGTCCATCAGATGGAAAAATTTGGACTGAGATGTTTTTACAATGTTTTTTTGTTGAATGTTTATCTTATATTGTTTTCGAAGTTAACCATACAATGTTTTTAGTGAATTATAAAATCTAGTGATGGTTTTTTGTTTTTAATGTTTATAACATCATGATTTATGAAAAATATCATGATACAACTGTAAGGAGAAAGAGGGATAAATTCATTTATATATATAAATTTCATACCATGAGGTTATGTGGAGTTTACCCAATAGATACATTCATATAGATGTTTGGATAAGAATATTTTTTCTGTGAGATGTGAAAGGGTTGTTGAGAATGTTTTGAAATGGTTTTTGGTAGTGTTATGTAAGGGTAATACCCAATTTTCATACTCTATGATACGGTATATTCAATTCTACAAATTTTTTATTATATTTCTGTAAAGTTTAGTTGGGTAGAGGAAATTTTTCAAAGTTCAAAAGGAATATTTTGAGGAATATAATTAAATGAAGTCCAAATTAGATTAACACTTTTAGATGATCTCTTTAAATGTAATTGGATAGATTCCATCAAAAAACTGAAGATCAGACAAAATTATTCAGGTTATCTGATAGAATTTTTCAGTGGAAAAACATTATATAGATGTTTTTCTTTCAAGTTCATTTGATAAAGGTTGGGGTACAAATTTAGTAAATAAATAGTTTGGATGAAATTCATCGGGTGATGGATGCAATGTCCTTACCCAAGGTCCACTAATAAGTTCCTCAAGCCGGTTAATCACATGTGCTCAAGCATATCTCCCTATACACTAGAGGTTGTCATCCAGAAATGAGGGCCTTGGGTGTGCTAGTGGGGAGACTATACACTCTGGTTAGAGTGGAACACAGAAATATAAAATAATATATTAACATAGGAAAAAAGATAAGTAGTAGTGATGAAATACATGCATCCAAATAATAATAAAAGACATGAGAAATAACCCAATTCATATAAAAAATGATGGTCATGTCATGATACTCTACAAAAAATTGTAATTTCTGGATTATAGAGAAAAAAACATATACAACATGCTATAAAAATGATAAAAAAGGCCTAAGTTAACACTAATAGAATATAGAACATAATCATGTTCTTGTACTATCGTACTCCATCCTAGAAAGTTAATCAAGCATCCATAGTTAGACCCTTACCTTAGTCCCTAAATATTACCAAGAAGCCTATTTGGGTACCAATAAGCAGCCCAAATAGGGTGTGAGATATACTCAATAGTCCACCACCAAAAACTTCTAGAAAAATCCATCCAGTGAATATAAAATTGTAATATGTGGATATAATAAATATAAAACAAAATTGTAAACTATAACCAAGTCAGGTCAGGTTCTTAAAGGACATTGCCTAACTGTATCTGCTTCAGCCAAAGCCGAGATATCTCTAAACATGTTTCACCATATATATAATCATAATTATATATATATATAAGTATATAAATATGTGTGTATATATGAACTATATATGTAGTGACATATATTTCTATATATATAGACACTGATACAATCCTGGACCTGAGGTGTAACTCAATCATCCTCGCATAGTTATAAGAGTCTCATGATATAAATAGGGTATTATCCCAAACATTAGATTAAGGATAAAAATGTCATCATATCTTTCAACCAAATGAGTGAAGTGAAATTTCAATTCCAAAAACCTTTATAGTAACATGAAATATCATGTCCACCAATCAATAAATGATGTGATACATCATAGAAAACATCACTCATTAAGGGAGTGTGAAGAATCATATCTAACACAATCTTCAGCCACTTCTCAACATCCATTATACATGGGAAAGTGATAATAATAATAGTCCATCATGTATGTAGTGATTTATTATAATCCAATGAATGGTTTATATGATCTGTAGTAAGGGAATGTGACATGTCCATGAAATTAACTTTCATTTAATCTAAATATGGAATAAAAAATTAATTTTCAAGACAATCCCACTTAGAGGTGGGTTGTTCACATTAGATTTTATAAGGTCAAGGAATTCCATAGGCACACTCCAAGGGGTGTCACTAGTCAAAGGGTATTTATTTTAACCATAACAAGTGTGAAATTGGGCATTTTTTTCATTTCCAAAAATTTAATAAAGATCAATTAATATTTTTAAGGCAACATGTGGAAGGTTATACATTTCAGTATCATGATTTATGATATTGAGTGATAAGACTTTAGGTATAAATACTAAACCACCTACCATAGAGCGTTAGATGAATCCTCATCCATTATTGGCTTCATATTTGAGATAGAATAGAATAAATAAATAAATAAAAATTCCATGAAAATATGAAATATTAGTTCACCTTGAAATAGCATTCATGAGGTAAAGGTGAAATAAGAAAAGAAGTAAGAGGATTTAATCTCTTACTGGTACACTTCCAATGAGACCAACGGTGAGTGATTTGGACATATGATGAATTAAGAGGGAGAGATTTGACGACTGACAAAGGTACTGAACAAAAATGGGGAGGAAAAAATAAGGAAGGAAACTTAAAAGTGGTTAAATTAAAAAACAACTTTTCACACACTTTTAAGAGGAGAATGGGTTTGGTCACACATTTTTCCAAACCGTTCACCTAAACAGTTCAGTACCACTAGTTAAGTGGCACTATGAATGTGTGTTAGGCACATAGTTTGTCCAAACCATGTGTATCCCATGTTCCCTACTATATACCATCTACATCACCCATATGTTTTTTAAAAACCATGGGGCCACAAGTGCATAGTATATAAAAATCATGCACCTGGTCTGTTTCCACCAAAGTTTAGATATTTGAGCTCAAAATGAGCCTCTAATGCTCCTGAAAGCTCCCTTAATCTATTATACACTTTTATAAGGATAAAATTAATGGTTAAAATTGAAAAATAAAAGTTATTCACCTCATTATAAGAAATCAGGATTTTACAACCTCCCCTACTAAAACAACTAGTCCCTGAGTTTCCCTTTTGAGGGTGGAAAAATATCTTCTGAGAAACATTTCTTCCATTGAGCATACAATTAATCCTATCTCTCCATAGTTATAATGACCCATGAATATCATACATGGATATTACATATTTTTAGATGAATATTAATTAAATTACACAAACACGCACCTGGGGACCATAATAGTTTAGTGCCTTTGGAAACTTAGAACACAATCTTCTTAATTCATGAAAGATCTTAAATGTCTCCCATAAATATCTTCCTCTTTACTAATCCTACTTAAAAACCTTTATTAGTAACTTGGGTAAGCGAAACATAATAAGGGTGGGATAAAATTATTAGTAAGGGTAAATATAAGCATGAACAATTAAATTTCATCAGTGATTATATGAAGAGTATAAAGGTGTGATAACTTAATCAAAGTGCATGAGCATAAAATAAGAGTATCCATACCCATCAATATCTAGATCATAAGACATGAAAACATGGAATAAGGATTTAAAAAAGGCAAAATTCATTAGATTAAATATTCATGAGCCATATGATATCAATATTGATCAAAGGAAATTATTTATAACCCATAGAAATCATAATGAAAACATGTTAGTATCTTAGGACATCATCATCATAAAACACTTACAGAACCCATAAAATGGAATAACCATATGGTTTTCTTCTAGTATAATTATTTATAGAACATATTCATTACCCAATACATTGGATTTTTATCTTTTGTCACCCATCATATAAGTTATATTGGGATCACCCAACGCTATCTGGACACACCCATCACATATAATGTTCAAGAACCAAAAAATGAATAAGGTACATAAGGCTTTTATAAAAACAATCAATACTCCTTTCATAAAATTATTAACCCATGGAAAATAAATTTCATCCATGTATACCAATTTGTAACATGATTAACCCATGGAAAATAAATGGGTTTCATAACAATCTCTTTGAAACAATACTAATCCATCTAGATAAATAATGAGGATGGTATCATTACTAAATATTACTGTTGGAGCATAATTAATTACAAGTGTCATTGGCGTTAATGAAAGGGAGTTCCATTAAAATATTATTAAATACTTTTTTATGAAAACAACCATTTTATTTTGAAAATAACTTGTTAAAAATTAAAAAACCAAAAAATATTGTAAAAAATAATTTTCTTTGAATACAACCTTTCAAACATATAAATGAAGCTTTAAAATCATTTAAAACATTTCTTGAGGAAAATATCCTTTCTTTTATGAAAAAAAAATGAAAAAAAATAAAAATTATTTTCATTGAAAATAACCTTGAATACATATAAAGTAATTTTCAAATAAAATAATGGTGGTAATGGTGGAAAATTCCATTAATGTGATACGTGTTAAAACAATGATTCCTTTAAAATTTTCAGTAAAATTCAAATGATATTTTTTTGGAAAACAACATGAAGATTACATTAAAAAATTGTAAAAAGTAAAACATGGGTTAAAGTGTATTTAATACATCATTTCTATAATTCTAAAAAAATTGAAAACATTTTTAGAAAACATGGTTTTGGAAGAAAAATGGTTTTCAACCGAAGAGAGAAATAAAGACGATTTTTCTTAAAAATATTAATTATTTTAACTACATAAAGAGTAAAAAATGTTAATATTACTTGAAAATATTATGAATTACTCGAGGATAATAAAATTAATGAGAATAATTTAGATTTGGATAATAATATTTTTACATTGGATACTTAATCAAAAAAATCATGAAAAATGATGAGATTATAACATAAAACTCTTACTACTTTGTTAAATTTGAATCATAAGCCCCAGGAAAGGATAAAATTAAATGAAACTTAAAATATCATGGGAATAAATAAATTCATGATATTATGTGTTATATGGTCTATATATATACCTCATAAAATAACATAGGTTCACAACATGACATAAGTCTCAAAGAAGGAAAATTGAGGCAAAAAATTCCTTACCACTTTAGTAATCTTTTCAATCATAATCCCCAAAAAAAGAATAAAATAAAATGGAAATTTAAATATCATGAAAATATATTTGTTCAGGATATATAATTTCAAATGGGTTGTATATACACCACATAAAATAAATGAGTGGTGAATTTTCATATGTCTCCCAGAAATAAAAGAGATATTATAAATCCCTTACCTTAAGTATTAGCTTCCTTCAAACACATTCAAAAATAATGTATAATAAATATAAGTTTATTATAAATATATTATATAAATTTAATTATGTATATCATACCATATATTGTTTATATATGACCATTTATTACCCGATTATTAATAATTCCTTGTTAAAATAATGTTTTGGTTAATAATCATTCTTATATATGTTTTGATTTGTTATATTCAGTCCTCTTACTTTGATCATGGTTAAATCATCACTAGAGTAATAATCAAGGAATAATTATTATATTTATACATGAATTATAATTTTAAGACCCATTGCGAAATATGGTTTTGAGAAATGAATTAAATTACAATCATGTAGATGATAGGTCGTATGTACGTATGAGTAACATTTCCATTTTTCAATGATCATTATGGAAAAAAGGTAAGTAATATATTATCTTTATATAATGATAATAATATCATAAATATAATATTTTTTCTTCAAATATACTTATACATATCTTTTACATCATATGTCTAACTCTAGATGGATGGTTAGCAGAGACTCTTCAACGAATTTCTAGCAAGACAACTAGACCGGTGCTCCTTTAATCTCCATGGTTCCCCCAATAAATTCCATAATCACACTAATTATTCTATTAAGGGTATTTTAAACTCTAATTGATTTAATTCACCTAAAATTTTAGTCATTTCATTTACAACTACCACTTTTCCAACAATGATGATTTTTTAATTTGGGAACCTGCTCATAATGGAATCCTTGATTCAAAAATTCTTTACAGCCATCTTTTTAGTAATTCTGATAATGATTTTTTCTGGATTAAAAAATTTGATAAATTATGGTTAAAGCCTTTAAGACTCACTCTTGTTTGGCATATTTCTCACAACAGGGTTCCCACTGACATTTGTCTTCAATATTTTAGGATTCAACTTTGCTCTAAATTTTGTCTTTGTAACTAGCATATAGAATACAATAACCACTTATTTATTTCTTTTGATACTATTACTACTCTTTGGAATTCTTTTTTTGATATTTTTGTGTGCATATAGTTACTTTGAGACTCATTCAATACTCAACTTCAACATTGTGTGGATATAGAAGCCTCTCAGTAAACAAGAATCTTTTCTTAACTATCGTTGCTGAGATTCTTCATGTGATCTGGTATGATAGAAATTCTCTTAATCATAAAAATTCCTTATCTATTTTAAATGCAGGTTGGATGTGGATCCTCATTTCCATTCAAAAAGCTTCATCAATTCCGGAGGGAATTTTCAACAACATGGTGAATGAATTTGGGATTCTATGATGTCTTGGGATTAATTATATTTATTTTCATCCTAGATGCACTTTAAAAGTGTTCTGGAAAGCTCTTCTCCCATGATGGATTAAAGTTAATGTTTATGGTGCCTCTAAAGGCAATACGGGCCCCTCAGGTTGTGGCGTGGTTTATAAAAATCACGTTTGGTAGATTCTTGGGTGTTTTTATGGCATTTGTGGCATTTCCTTATCTCTGGAGGCAGAAATATTGAGTGTAATCTATTATATCTCTTTTGGGAAGCAACATGGTTGGGAAAATATCTATATTGAAAGTGATTCGACTACCATCATGCAAGCTCTATAGAATGGTGTAGTGCACCTTGTGTGGTCACTTACAACCTCTTAGATTGACTTTCTTCAATCGCTTATGGATATTAGCTATATTTTCACTCAGGCCTTTCTTGAAATGAACAAGGTTACAGATGGTCTTGGTAATATGGGATTCAACCATTACATTACCTAGTTAGATGATCTCCTCGTTGATTTACTTACTTTTTATGGTAAGAATTGTAAAAAAATCATATCTTTTATACTCATGTAAACCTTTTTTTCTCTAATAATAATAAGTGCTTTGGTCTTTGACCAACGCACCACCTTCCTTAAAATACATATCATCCACGTGGTTTGGTGATGAAAAGAGTCACATCGCTTCGTGAATTTGGTAGTCTACACATAAACAAACAACGTTATCACCATTAAGTGATTGAAAAGGTTAGAAAGAAAATGATATATTATAACAAACTATCCTTAGAATCCTAAAGTCAATGTATACTTTATTAAATTTTCAAAATACATAATGAATCACTTCTTGAAGGACCAAATAGTTTAGTAATCTTGATAAATTAGACACATACATGAAATTCACATTAAATTTTAAAACATAATGTATCACCCTCGGTTTCAAGTAAGTAACACTTTATTTATGATTTTTTAAATATATAAAGTGTTTAGGTAAAGTTTGGGAGGGTTTGTAGGACTTTTGGAATGAATTTTGGGGATTTTCTATAGGTGCACAGTTTAAGCATGGTTAGTAGAAACTATGAAACTCCTATAGGAAACTGAGTAAAGTGAAACAAAGGATTTTGGGTTGGCACATGGTTAGAAACATGGTTTGGACAAACCTTCCATCAATTTAATAGAAACTGTGATTTTGTGGTAGTGGTATTTTTCACAGTTGGCGTGCAATTTTTTTAACAGTGTGGGATGACTATGCAAGATGCTTCCTTAGGTAGTGACTGGAACACATTTTGTGAACAGTTTTCCTAACTGTGTGACCCAACCATGTATGGATAATTTTTAGATCCTAAAAAAGTGTATCTCACATAGATTTACCCCTAAACAACACTTTTTCCACTATTTTTACCCTAAATCAGTCTTTCCTCCTCCCAAAGGATGTGGAGACTCTCCCCTTTGATCCAAAAGCAATCCATTGCAAAATATTGGTGTGTTAAAGTTGAGATTTCTTAGTAAGTCTAAATTTTTTATTATTTTCCTTATATCTAATATTCTACCCTCTCTTGGATTCATAGATATGATCCATGGAAATATTCTTGTGTTGATGTTAGGTAACTAGATCTAAGGTGGTTATTTTTAGATTCAACTCGGTTTAGTTGAAAAATTCGTTTCATTCTTCGTTTTCACTATAGTTTCCAAGATAGGTGGATTCACTCTCAAAACCTCTTATTATAACTAGAAGGAATGATTTCAATTTGATTTTTTTATTGAAATTTATTTTGAAATTTTGTGAAATGATTTATGGAAACCCTCTTTGGTTATGGTTTATAAAATTGATAAAATTGGGTGTTTTGGTGGAAAGTGAATGTGGTAAAATAATTTTAAAATGAAAATTTTAAAATGGTTGTTTGGTTTTGATGCATGGAAATTTTTTTCAATAAATGGATAGTTTTATAGAATTTATTTTCAATGATTGTGTTGGAATGATTGTTAGCTTAAATGGTTAAGTGTGAGTTCAATGGGATGGATATTGGTCATGAAGTACCACCATCAAAGGGATGGGGTATGGACGTTAAGCTCCAGCATCAATAGTAAACACCAAGATTTTGTGGATAAGTTTCTGTGTATGGATATGTGAAATGGAATGGGTTATTCCTAATAAATTTGATAAATGTTCAAACTATTTGTTTGGTTACTTTCCTTGGAAACTATTTTGGTTGGGAAAAACTACTTTGGGAAATGAATTACTTGGATTTGATGTAAACTATTAAGATTTTTTAAAGTTTTTTATATAAAGTTTTTTATATAAATGTTCTAACTTGTTCTATCCAAGTGGCATGATTAGTGAATTCATTTGGGGAAAACCTACTGAGTTTCATTACCCACCCCCTACTTTGGAACTTTGGTGCTTTTGAAAATATTTTTTATCAATTCATAGGTAAAGGTAAAGTATCACACTTCTTTAGTGGTGATTTTTGATACTTGGGAATGGATTGTGGAGTTGTATCTTAGAGAATTTTAGGAGTTATTGTGTTAATGTCTATGGAGTCTTTGATCTATTTGGTTCAATCTTCCTTATTGGTACTCTGATATTGTTTATGGTGTAGTTTGGTATTGTTGTCTTTTGGTATTACATTGAGTTTTATAATATTGTTTTCATACATCATATAGTGGTTTTGATTATGGTATGCTTGGTTGTGGTTGTTTTATTTTCAAAGGGAAAATTGTTCCCCAATTGTAAATGAATCCCTTAGAATTTATTTCTAGCCTTTGGCATCTTGGGGATGTCTCCAAAGGCTAAGTATCATTTCCTCATCGACTCAAGAATTTGACGAGGGGTTGGATGTTACAATTAGTATCAGCTTGTTCATTCCTTGAGTTAGGTAGGTATATAGGAGTAAGATTGTCAGGATATGAAATGTAGTAAATAAAAAGGTGTAGCTAACCTATTTATGATGAACTTCAATATACTAGGTATTTGGGTACATAAGTGTTTTGGATGAAATTATAGGAGTTTTAATCTCTTTTTCATGGGTTTAGTCAATGAGAAGAGCATGACAAAAGTTGATATAAATGACTTCCCACTTTTTATGCATATTCCATTTGGTTTAATTATTTATTATTTGGTGAAAAAATGTTGAATTTTGAAAAGTATTGGAAATGTTTTCAAATGTGAGATTTTGAGAATGACATGATAGTGGTATTTTGAAAAATGGTTTGATTTTAAAAATCATGGTGAACATTTCAAAAATGGGTTGAAAAAAAGAAAGTGTATAATTTTAGAAAATCCTTGTTGTGATAGTTTTGATATGGTAAATTTGAAATTGTTAATCCCATAGTTTCTAGAGAGTGAGACTTATGGATTTTGTTTTGGTTATAAAAAATGGAACTTGGTAGGCTTTAGAGAAACCAACTAGAAGAGTCTGCTGAGAATGTGATTATTCCAGATCCACGATTGAACCAACATTTGGTTTAAAGTATTGTACAAGATCTTCTAGCTGTTGATAGAGGTAACTGAATGGATTAACCAAGGAAAGTGGATCACTCCGTTTGGTTCTATAAGTATAATCCAACCATCATTTGGGGTGATTCTGAACCAGAAAAGGCATAGGTGTAGATGAATATGATGAATAAAATATTCAATTTCCTTAGCATAACAGTAAATTAGAAAGTCGATTTGGTGATGTATATACTATAAGATCTTGAAATACAGTGGTGGGATTTAGTAGTTCAGACTAATTTAGACCAAGTAATTACATGGGAGGATTTTGAAGAATTGTTCAACAAACAATTATATCCTCATATGTTTAGGATTACAAGAATGATGAACTTTTTTAGCTTCAATAAGGATAATCTCTTAGTGACTGAATACATTTCTAAATTTATGAATTTATTCTGCTTTTAACCTAAAGTTATTGCTAGTGCATCCTTGAATGCATGCATTTTTAAATCTAGGTTGTGGTAAGAGATTCATTTGAATGTTTTCATGATTCATATAATAGATTTTATATAGATGGTCAATAGAGAGATAGTGGAATAAAGGGATATATTAGGAACTACGAGTGGTGGAGGCATGTTAATACTTATGGGAAACTGTGGGAACTCTAATACAGAGAATAAGTGGAAGAGGGAACCTATTTAAAAGGTATTGGGATGACTCAGAATCAGAAATATGGATCAGTGAATCTTCCTCCTAATCCTAAAATAAATCCTAGAAGTTTTCAATTTGTTTCTTTCAATTAAATGAATAAATATTATATAGCACCACCTAGAGAATTCCACAATTGCAATCAAATGGGGAATCTTTAGCACTATTATCGTAGTGCTCCATGGTCGGTTGTTGGGGACACAAATAATGTTTCACATAAGTCATATGCTTTGATGGGATGAGGGTAGAAGAATACTTCTTGTCCGTAGAACTGAGCTATCCATAGTGATTCTAGGAATACCATGACTACTCAACAAGGGAAATATCTATAGGGAAATAAAGAACAAATCGAAGTGAGTAAGCAGTTATATGGAGCTGAGAAAGTTTTTTTGGATGATCATACTGGACCATCGATGGTGAGAGGTATGATTATTTTTAATTATACCCTTATTTAAGATGTTTTTGATATAGTTGAATCCCATTCGTTTATTGATTCTTGTGTTGTTGATATTCTAGGTTTAAATGTTGATATGATGCCTTCTATTTTGAAAATTCTAAATCCTCTTGGTTAAATAGAATTTTGGTCCTTTATGTGTAAGGAATGTTCTATAACTATTGATAGATTTGAGCTGATATGGGATTTCTGTATACTTGAGGTGGATGCATATAACATAATCATGGGTAAGGATTTGTTGACTATGTTCAAATCTCACATCACTTTTTATGCCCTAAAGGTTAGTTTTATAACTGATGATGGCATCGAGCATCTCTTTAAAAGAGAAAGAAATGTAAAGGTGGGTGAAATAGGCTTGTTTCTACTAGTGGTTAGAACTATCTCATACTAGTTGGTAGTGTTAACTTTGGAATCAATGTAATAGATCGATAATAGCCGTTTTCCAGTAGTTTTTGATCAGTTTCTAGATGTTTTCTCGGAAAATTTCTTAGGGTTTCTACCCATAAGAGAAGTGTATTTAACGATTCATTTCCTTCTAAGGACTAGAAATATTTCCATTATATATTATAGGATGGCCCCAATGAAATTATTGGAATTGAAATAGTGTTTGGAGTAACTGTTAATAAAATGTTTCATTCATCCTTTCATGTTTATTTGGGTAGAATCAGTCTTGCTTTTCAAAAAAGTGGATATAACTCTTCGGTTTTGTGTAGATTATAAAAATAATAACCAAGTTATGATAAAGAATTGGTATCCACTTACATGAATTTATGATCTATTCAATCAACTTAGGGGATCTTAGTTGTTCTCTAAGATTATCTTGAGATTAGGATATTACCAATTTCGGGTTAGGAAAGGGGATATTCCAATGATAGCTTTCAGGAGTAGATATGTCCATTATGAATATGTGTTTATTCCTTTAGGTCTTATGAATAAACTACTAGTATTTATGGAATTGATGAATCAGATATTTCATAGATATATGGATTCTTTTGTGGTGGTGTTTGTGGGTGACATATTGGTGTATTCATGGACAAGGGCTAAAAAGGAGCAACACTTGGATATAGTGTTGGGAATCTTGAGGTATAATCATTTGTATGAAAAATTAGAAAAGTTTGATTTTTGGATACAAGAGGTATATTTCATTGGCCTTTTTATCTCTAAAAGAGGTGTTTCTAAATATCTAGAAAATATAGAGGCTATTATCTCTTGGAGACCACCTAAGAATGTCTTCAAGATATGTAGTTGCCTTGGTCTAGCTGGTTATTACTGAAGTTTTTTTCATGATTTCTCACTAATAGCTTAACCAATGACAGATTTTATGAATAAATATGTTCCATTTCAATGGAATTATGAATGTTAGAATTCTTTTCAAGAGATAAAGGTTTTCCTTACATTAGCACTGATCTTGATATTTCAAGAATCGGGATATGGGTACATGGTGTATTGTAATGCTCCGGGATCTATATTGGGATGTGTTCTCACATAGGAAGATCATTATGTTGATTATGGATTATTAAAGTTAATTTTTAATGAGAATAATTACCCAAAACATGATTTGGAGTTAGTCATTGTAATCCATACTTTGAATACTTGGTGTCATTGCCACATTGGTGATAAATTTATAGTGTTTATGGATCACAAGAGTTTCAAACTTGTTTTATCACAAAGGGTTTTGAATCTGAGATAAATAAGATGGGTAGAGTATCTCCAAATGTTCGAAATTGACTTGATGTATACACCGAGTAAATTTAATTTGGTGGTAGATGAATAAAGTAGAAATATTTATGGTCAGTTGGTAAAAGATTGTTCAAATTAGTGGTAGTTGATTTTAGTGATAGTTGACATGCACTTGGTTTATTAAGATAAAGGGAGTGCAGCAGTTTTATTTTCAATTTCTTTTTCTCTTGGTTTGGTGAATATGGATAAATAGCCATAGATAACCAATTAAAAATGTGTAGAAATTAATTCAAACTCAATGGTGTGAAGACCATTGAGGGATGGAAGCTGGATGGGAGTTCATTTTTGTGGTTTCGAGATCGGATGGAAATACCTATGGCTTGTTAGGAACAACATATTCATATTTAACACTATTCAATATGGTTTTTTCATCATAGAATATAGAAGATGTATAATGTGTTGAAATTATATTTTTGGTGGGTTGGAATGAAAATAAAGGTGGTAGAGTTTGTTTTGAGATTCTTAAATTGTCAGCATATTATGGTAAAGCATCATAAACCAAAATGTATGTTGAAGTAATTACCTATTCCTATTTGTAAATGGGAGTAGATAGCCATGGATTTTGTTATAGGTCTCCCAAGAATTATTTGGTAACATGACATCATATGGGTGATAGTGGATTGGCACAAAAAGTCTGCTCATTTCATCCATATTCAAGAATCTCATATGGTGGAGTAATTGTCCAAATTCTACATCCAATAAGTGGTAAAGGGTCATGGTATACCAGTTTCGATAGTATTTGACCAAGATCTAAGGTTTATGTCTCATTTCTATAAATCCTTACAATAAGTCCTTGGGACTCAGTTGACAATGAGTATGGCATATCTTCCTCATATGGATTGAAAATTTAAACGAATGATACAAATGATGGAATACATGCATTGGGATTGTGTAATGAATTTTTGTGTCTCATGGGAGGATAACATATCACTAGTGGAGTTATCATATAACAAGATTTATCAGGCCTTGATACATATGGCTCCTTTTGAAGCATTGTATAGTTATCCTTGTCATTCTCCACTTTGTTGGGTGGAAACATGTGAGACTTCACTTGTTTGACTAAGCCATGTCCAAGAGACAATGAAGAAGAATAATTTGATCTAGAAATGGATTTATAGGGAAAATAGTCATTATAAATCATATTCAGATCATCATTAATGGCCATTTTTATTCGAGGTGAGTGATCATGTGTTCTTGAAAATCTCTCCAAGGCTTGGGCATCAATGATTTGGGAAGCAAGAAAAGTTATGTAATAGCCCAGTTAATAATAGAATAATTATTTTTCATATTTATTAATATTTATGAATTATATATTAATTAAAATATACAATATGTTCAATATCATATATGATAAGTCTAGTGGTATGGTTAAAAACATTATTTTTTTAAAAAAGTAGTTTTACCACCTTTTGATAGCGCACTTGTTTTAAATATAATTTTTGCAACTTTTATAAATTATATTTCAAAAAATAAACTTCTTATTTTAATTTTTAATATCAAAACATACTTTGGTTGAATTATTGGTATTTTTCTGAAAATATTCATATTTTGATGAATAGTGAAAAAATAATTCATTTTAATTAAAACACGTTTTTCATCAAATTTATTTATAGTGTTAAATTAAATATTATAATATATTTAAATTATAATTAGATTAATTTTTTATCATTTAATCCAATAAAGTCCCTTGGAATCAATTTCACATTGATATTGGATATAAAAACTTTGTGAGCTTTCGAAAGTTTTTACTTTAAAAACTCGTTTTCTCGTTCCGTCAATAGGATTAATTTTAAATTAATTTATGATAATTATGTTTAATTAATTTGAAAAAATGGATTCAATATTTAGAATCATAAGTCAAAAATTATGTAAATAGGCCCATTTTATTATTTAATATTATGAATAGAAACTTTAGTAAAACAATTATTACCACGATTATGGGTAAATCGAGTAATTAATGGTAAAAAAATTGATATAAATATTATAAAATTATCCTAAAAATTCTACTAAATTCATTTTATGAATATTGTTTGACCAAAATCATATTTTTATTTAATTTATATTTTTTTGAATCCACATGTATGAGAGTATGACATTTATATTATTATATTCAAAGAAAAATCAATTTTGTCACACTCTTATTTTTAAAAAGTAAAATATTTTTAATATGGGGCCATATAAGGGGTATTTTCGACTAAAAAAAGTATTTAAAAATATAAAATTTTTAACTACATAATGTTAATTAATTTATAATTTTTAGGAAATAAAAAATTAAATTCAATGGTGACATGATGATGAACCAATGATTGCTTAATTAATGAAAGAATCAAATAAATGATATTAAAAATATTAAAATAAATATAATGTGATATAATTTATGTCATAAACGAATTTTATATAATAATTTGACATTTTATGGATGTGTTCATATATTTTTTACAAATATATCAATATGTTAAGATTTTTTTAAAAAGTCAAGTAAGGAATAGTGCCAAACTTGACATTATTAATATCTTTAAATAAATAATATTTTAATAAATGATATAAAGATTATAGAAGATTCATATTTGGCAAAATGATTTTGATAAGTATAAAAATTTCCTCAATGACTCATTTATTGGTCATTATGCATTTTATTTTAATTATATTTACCCTCAAAGTGTAAATTATATAATATCACGGTAAGAATTAATAAGGGTTAAAACAAAGAGATAAGAATTAAAAAATATTAAAACATGTATAATTTTTTTTAGATGAATTTATTCTTACACATAATAATCCTATATTATAAATAAATAAGTTTTGGACTATTTTTAATATAAAATTAATTTATATTAAATTAATATGTTGAAGAATTCTAAGAGTGCCACTCCCCTCTCCTATAAAATGGCACACACTGTTCTCTTTTATTTACAACTCAAAACCTATTTTATGAGGAAAATTTCTAAACAAATACCTTAATATAATCCCTAAAAACATTCTAGATCTCTTATTTTAGGAATAACACAACCCTTAGTTGTCTTTAGGTGTTATGTAAAGAAGGAGTTGTGAGGAAGATGTATTGTTTTTAATTAAGTG
The DNA here is from genome assembly GCA_963277665.1 of Viscum album. Classification (NCBI taxonomy): domain Eukaryota; kingdom Viridiplantae; phylum Streptophyta; class Magnoliopsida; order Santalales; family Viscaceae; genus Viscum; species Viscum album. The sequence continues at coordinate 472,651,957 of OY728147.1, read as the reverse complement.
TTTCTGTTTTATTTCTTCTTCCACTTCCTTCAAATATTCTTCATACATGATTAAATAATAACTCAATTATACTCAATATACTGATATGTTATTATTTTAATATAATCACCTAAATTCATCTCCAATTTCATCAAATGGGAAATAAATTATTCATTCGTGTGTACGGTGGACAACCACCTCGCAAACCGATATAATTATTTTTCTATAACCATCTCTCAAGACTGGTTATAATGATGGAATTATTGTGTATATATAATATTAATAATATATTTATAATTATTAAAGAATAATATACCATTTAATTTCACACCTTTCCATGTACATAAAAAAATTAATATCGTTCGTGCGTATGTGTGAATTATCGCGTCCACAAAGCGATGTGATTCATTTTTCAATACCACAACACAAATATGATATATATGAGTATATTTAATTTCTTAATATGATTTTAATGATATTATTATCATTATATAAATATAAAATAACACTTATCTTTTTTCATAATGATCATTGAAAAATGGAAACGTTGCTCATGCTTGTGTACGGCTTACCGTCTTCATGTTTATAGCAATGTTAATTTTTCATAACCTTACATAAATGGATTGATTTAAAATTATAATAAATGTATAAAATTGATTAATATTTAATGAATATTATTCTTTATATTATGGAAACATTTCCATTTTTTACTATCGACGTCATTTTAAGGTCATTTTGGACTCAAGTACCGAATATCGACAAAATGCCCGATGTGTACATAAATAATTAAGAAACTGTTATAACATGATAATAAGTCATATAAAAGGAATAATACACTTTAAAAATATTCTAAATCAATTAAATAATTAAACAAAGTTTATTATTATAGAAGATAAATATCGTATGTGATGATTCTAACTCAAGGTAAGGGACTTCCTTTTAAAAACCCTCATTTAAATTTCCTTTTCCAAATCCATTTATAAAAGTCAAAGGGAATGTTTTTTTAACTTGTAAGGAATGAATGGATTTACCCACTTTTATGTCACTTTAATTCTTTGACTCTTACTTTACAAGTTCAAAATTTTATTTTCAAAAAAAATCATTTATGAGTGCACAGCTTTGTAAAATTGAAAAGTGATTTCAAAGTGGAAGTGTTATTTTTCTTTTATACGTGATTTATATGTTGTGTTTATGTTATGGTTCTTGGGAATTGTTTCTGAGTATGGGTGGTTCCATGATAAACCAAGGGTGGGTGAGCTTGTTATATCTCTTTAATGTATTGTATAATAATATAGAGTTAACTGGTTGGGTTTCTCACAATAGATTAGGGGAATATACTAAAGTGGGTATTACAAATGTAGCCATGAAGTTTAATATATGTGTAGTCATAATAGAAATAGTAAATTTAATAGTGATATAGATATAATTCCACAAGTTACATTTATTATTTATGTTTACTATGGTGTTTAATAGGAATCATATGATTTCATTAGGTAAGCTAAAGAGTTTATGTTTTATTGGTGAAAATTATAACTTTGTAAAAATGTTTTCATGGGTTTTAAGTATCCAAGTACTAATGGTTTCTTTCATTATTTTATTTACTTTACTAGGATTTTGTTCTCATCCCATGTTTTAAAAAATTTCACATGGTATAAGGATGGGTAATAGAAATTAAGAAGTAAATATGAATGTTATAAATATTTTCATGAAAGTTAAATTATGTTTTCTTTTAAAAGTTTTATATTTTTGAAAGTTGATACTATTCAGAAGTGTCCACATTATATTTTATGGTTTTTTATGTATGATTTATGTCCTAATTCTCTAAAACTATTAACTTAAAAATATCCTTAATGTAAAAGAAATTAAATTTATGACATAAACTCAATATTATGTGATTTTTAATGTTGTGGCCTTATAGTTGGTATCAAAGGTCAGTTTAGATAAATTTAGAGGTTAGGATATTATTAATAGAATATCAGTCAATGAATTTTAATTTATTGTTAATTTGAAATGATATCACATTTTATAATTACCATGTTTCTTCATCTAAGATATATATATATATATTCTGAATGATTTTTTATTGAGGAACCAGGGCAGCTATGGTGGGAAGGTATCAAGAGGAAACCATCCTTCCAAATCAACATTCTAAGATAGTCGAAATCAAAACCGAATAGATTGTTTCCATGATGTCTCATTTGACACTGGCAATAAATAGATTTGGAATATATGCATGAGATCATTCAGATCAACTGAAAAGGAATATTTCAGTAGTGGATCATTTCATGAGGCAACATACAGCATCATTCAGTGGACCATCTGACTCAGTGGCAGCTGAAGGGTAGATTAAATCCCTAAAAAAGATTTTCAATGTCATGGGGTGTTTAGATAATCAAAAGGATATACTTTTTGTTTACCATTTTGAAGGTGAATCTGATAATTAGTGGGAGATGGTTAAGAATATCAGGGGAAGTAAAGAGATTGATGATTTGGAGTGCGAAAAATTCAAAAATATTTTTATTGAGAATTATTTTCCTAAGGTAGTTCGACTTAGGATGGAAAAAATAATTCTTGGAATTGAGGAAGGAGGATGATTCAGTGGCTACGTATGAAGAAAAATTCACTCTAATGGAAAGGTGAGATCTGAATTTCATCTGGGATCTTGATAATAAAATCAATCATTTTTACTCAAGATTAAATCCATATCAAATGGCATTGGCTACTCGTGAATTCAAAAGTTACGAAAAACTTATTCGCTGCATAGAGAAGGTGGAAATGGAGTTTGCTGATGATCATGTGTTCTTCGAAAAATGGTAAAAAATAGATTTATATGGAATGATAAAGGTAATAATTCATCAAAAAATCTGATTTTTATAAAATTAAGTTGAAATTTTGTGCGAATTGTGGTAAAAACACACTAGGGAATGCCTTTTGAATTCTAGTAAGTGGTTTTGATGTGGTAAAATAGGGAATAAGGATCATAATTTCAATGAAAAATATCATAGTAGTGGTAATAAGAAAATCTGATATGTAGTCATTAAAGTTTTTTAGATAAAATGAAATGGTTCATTATTCAAATGAGTACCCGAAGAGGAACCTAAATAATGGGAAGCAGCCAAACTATAAGCATAAAGGTGTGATGAAATCCTTTGAAACTACTTCAGTAGAAGTAAGTATATCAAATTAAGTGGTATTAGGTACATTGTGTGTTTATCTAGATTATACCAATGTATTTTTTGATTTGGGTTCTACACATTCATTCATTTATGAAAAATTTTCTGGTAAATTGGAAATTTGACCTCAAGAAATGAAGCCAGAACTTTTGGTAAAACACCTAGGGAAAATATTAAGGAAAAATTGAATTATAAGAATATTATAGTTTTTTTATATAGAAATAATTTACATAAAATCCTTGTTATTTTTCCTTTAGTAGATTTTGATATTATTCTAGGTATGGATTGGATTTCTGTTTACCATGCTAAGATAGACAATAGTTCTAAAGAAGTTTCTTTTCAGAAATATTTTCAGTTTATGTAAATGAATGAACCCATGCCATTTATAACATATCAAGAAGCTGAGAAACAATTAAATTATATAAATTAATGTAATCTTGCACATATTTTTGAAAAAAATGGAACTATTCAGATTAATGATCTGACAATGGAAAATGAGTATCTGGATGTTTTTTCTCATGAGTGTTCTGGTATTTTACCAAATCAAGAATTTGAATATAATATTGGCATAGTTATTGATTCTAATCCATTTTCTAACCCACCTTATCAAATGGATTAAATATATCTTTTAGAGTTGAAAAAGAAATTGTGGGAGTTATTAGAATAGGGTTTCATCTGACCTAGTACTTCACCTTGGGGAGCTCAATTATTTTTTGTTAAAAATAAATATGGTTCCATAAGACTTTTCATTGATTATATATCCTTGAATAACATTAATATAAAGAAAAAGTACCATTTTCATCATATCAATTATTTTTTTGATTAGCTCTAGAGAGCACAATATTTTTTGAAAGTTGATTTGAGTTCGGGGTACCATCAGTTGAAAGTAAAGGAAGAAAACATTCCAAAGACTGTGTTTCAAACTAGATATGGCCATTATGAATTTTTAGTTATGTCTTTTGGTTTAACTAATTCACCTTTTATATTCATGGATCTTATTAATATAATATTTCATGAGTTTTTGGATAATTTTTTGGTTGTGTTTACTGATGAAATTTTGGTATACTCTAAAATTAAATAGGGACATGAACGATATATAAGGTTTGTATTGGAAATCTTAAAAGACAAGAAACTATATGAGAAATTCAAAAAGTGTGGATTTTGGTTGCAAAAAATATCTATCCTTGGTCACACTGTTTTTAAATATGGAATAAATATTGATCCTAATAAAACAAAGTTATTCAATAATGGAAAAGACCCACAAATATAAATGATATTTTTAGTTTTCCTAGTTTAGTAGGCTATTACCAGAGGTTTGTTGAAAAATTTCACGATTATATAGCCCACTGACTATGTTAACTCAAAAAGGTTTTAAGTTCATATAGACAAAAGAATGTGATGATTGTTTTAAACAATTGAAAAAAAGATTAGGGAATGCTCTTGTTCTATCCCTTCCTTCTAGAAATGATGAATTTTCCATCTACAAGGATGTTTCGTTGAAAGGATTTGGTTGTTTCTTAATACAGAATGAGTAGGTAATTTCTTATGCCTCATATTAGTTGAAACCTTTTGAGTTAAATTACCCTACACATGATTTTTAATTAGATATTTTTTTGTATTAAAAATTTGGCAGAATAATTATTATGGATTAAAATGTAAAATATATACTAATCATACAACTTTAAAGTATATATTCACTTAAAATAATTGAACATGAGACAGAGAAGATGGTTGAAAATAATCAAGGATTATGATTTCATGATTCTTTAACATCCTGAAAAACAAAACAAAGTGGTTGACATATTGTGTCAAAAAATTAATGCTTCATTAACTATGATACATTTGGAAAGTGAACCTTTGGTTAATGATTTGATGAATTTTTGTTTGGAAGTTATTGGTGAGGTAAATTCTTCTGTTTTGTTTCAGGTGTCAGTGTAGTCATCTCTATCAAAAAAATTAAGCAAGCACAAAAGGAATATCATTAGTTTTAAAAAACGTTATAGTTAGTTCAAAAGGATAAGTTTCACAAATTTAACATTGATAAAGATTGTGTTTTGTGATTTGGGAAGAGATTATGTGTGCCTTGTGATTAACAGTTAAAGAAAGAGTTTTGTGAATCTTATAGTTCTCCATTTTCAGTTCATCGTGACAGAACTAAGATGTATATAGACCATGAGAGGTATTACTAGTGGGATGTAATAAAAAGATATATTGTGGACTTTACCGTGAAGTGTTTGACTAGTCTGTGGGTTAAAGTAGGAAGATAGTCTCCAAAGGAGATGCTTTATTTTTTTCCAATTACAAAGTGGAAATGGTAAAATATATCTATAGACTTAATAGTGGGATTACCAAAGACTTCTCAAGGTAACAATGTGATTTGGGTTATTGTTGATTGATTGACTAAATCAGAACATTTTCTTCTTATTCGAGACACTCTATCTCTAGATCAACTCTCTCAGATGTATCCTAAAGAGATAGTTAGGTTACATGGATTTTCTCTCTCCATTATATCTGATCATGATCCTAGGTTCACTTTTAACTTTTGTAAAGTTTGTCAGAATACATTTGGTATTGAATTAAATTTCATTGAAACTTTTCATCCTCAATCATATGGGCAGTCAGAATGAAAAATTCAAACCTTTTAGGATATGCTACATGATTTCTCAATGGATTACTAGGTAAGTTAGGATCAACATATTTCTTTGGTTATGTTTTTATATAATTATAGTTTTCATTCTAGTATACAGATGGCACCATTTGAGGCATTGTATAGAAAGTGGTGTTGAACTCTAATATTTTGGGATGAAGTAGGTGAAAGGAAGTTGATGGGACCTGAATTGGTAGAGTAAATGGAAAATAATGTTCAGTTCATTCTATGACACATGAGGATAGCCCAGAGTAGGAAGAAAATTTATGTGGATAACTAAAGGAAGGATGTTTCTTTTTTGGTAGGTGATCATGTATTTCTCAAAGTTTCTCTATGGAAAAGTGTGATGGGTTTTAGTAAGAAAGGGAAGCCGAGTCCACAGTTCATTGGACCCTATGAAATCTTGGTGAAAGTTGGATCAGTTTCCTACGGAGTGGATTTTATTCTGATTTTATCTCAGGTAAAAAAAAATTTTATGTTTCAATGTTAAGAAATTATATTCTAGATTCATCGTATGTTTTTATTCTAGAAGTTATCAGTTGGAAGGGAATCTTTCTTATAAGGAACAGCCAGTTCAGGTTCTTGACCATAGAGAGAAGGTGTTGAGGAATAAGGTGATCCATCAGGTTAAGATTTTTTTGAAAAACCATATGGTTTATTAGGAAACATGGGAATATAAAAATTCTATGAGGGAAACATATCCAAACTTATTTAATAAGTGAATAAAATTGCAAGGATACAATTTACAAAAGGGGGAAGAATGTAACAACCCAAGTAATGATATAATAATACTTGTTCTTATTTATTAATATTTATGAATTATATAGTAATTAAAATATACAATATTTTCAATATAATATACGATAAGTCCAACTTTATGGTTAAAAACATTATTTTTCTAAAAATCAATTTTACCATCTTTTGATGACGCACTTTTTTTAAATCAAGTTTTTGTCACTTTTATAAATTCTATTTGAAAAAACTAAATTTATTATTTTAAATAGTATTATGAATACTTAATTTGTTTTATTTTTTGTTATTTTTATGATAAGATTAATATTTTGATGAATAGTGAAATAATAATGCATTTTAATTCAAAACTGCTTTTTCATCAAATTTATTTATAGTATTAAATTATATACTTGAATGGACTTAAAGTAAAATTAGATACATTTTTTATCATTTTACCCAAAAAAGGTCATTGTAATCAATTTCACATTGAAATTGGATAAAAAATTGATCTTTGAATGCTTTTACTTTAAAAACTCATTTTCTTGTTCCATCAATGGGATTAATTTTTAATTAATTTATTCCAATTCTGTTATTTGAATTTGAAAAAATAGATTCCATATTTTTAATAACTAGGTAAAAATTATATAAATTGTTCCATTTTATTTTTGTACATAATTAATAATAAGTTTAGTAATTTTTTTATTACCACAGTTAAGGATAAATCGAGTAATTAAAGGTAAAAATAATATTATAAATATTATAAAATTTCACTAAAAATTTTCATAATATCATTAGATGATTTTTTTCAACTAAAATCATATTTTTTCAAAGTTATATCCTTTTTAATCCACTTGGATGAGAGTATGACATTAATATTATTATATTCAACAAAAAATCAATTTGGTCATGCTCGTGTTTTAAAAAATTAAAATATTTTTAATATGGGGTTATATAAGTGATATGTTTTCTTATAAATATTCTATAGAAATATAAAAATTTTACCTACATAATTTTAATTTATTCGTAATTTTTAGTAAATAAATAATTAAATTAAATGGTGACACAAATATGATGCAGTAATTATCTAATTAATGAAAGAATCAAATAAATGATATTAAAATTACTGAAATAAATATAATTTGAAATAAATAATTTCATAAAAACATTGGATGACATTAACATTTTATGGATTATTTAATAGAGTTTTTTCAAATATATCATGTCTTTATGATATTTTTAAAATTCAAGTAATGAATAGTGTAAAAATTGACATTATTGATATCCTAAAATAAATAATATTTTAATAAATGATATAAAAATTATAAAATTTTAAAATTAGGTCAAATTATTTTTATAACTCTAAAAATTATACCAATTACTTTTTTATTGGTCATTTGTCATTTTAGTTTAATTATATTAACCCTAAAATTGTAAATTATATAATATCTCGGTAAAAATTAATAAGGGTAAAACAAAGAGATACAGATTAAAAAAATAGTAAAACATGTCTAATTTTTATTGTATTAAGTTATTTAGACCCATAATAATCAGATATTATAAATAAATCAGTTTTGGATTATTTTTAAAATAAAATTAATTTATATTAATTTAATATGTTGAAAAATTCCAAGAGTGTCCCTCCCCTCTTCAATAAATGGGAACCCATTATTCTCTTTTATTTACTCTTCAAAACCTATTTTTTTTAGCCAATATCTTCCCAAATATCTTCTAATAATACCTATCAACATTATAGTTCTCTTATTTTAGGAATAACACCACCCTTAGTAGTCTTAAGGTGTTAAAAAAGGAAGAGGTATGAGAAAGAGGTATCATTTTTAATTAAGTGTTTATGATTTATTTATTTTTCCACTTACATCAAATCTTATTAATATATAGAAAAATTATAACTATAGTATCCTCAATTTACTGATATGTTATTATGTTATATCATCACTTAAATTCATCTCCAATTTCAACAAATGGGAATGAATTATTCGTTCGTTGTACGACAAACTACCACCTCGTGAACCGATATAATTTAATTTCCCATCACCGTATCTTAACACGAGTTATAATGATGAAATTAATTTCTATATATAATATTCATAAAATATTTATCATTTTTAAATAATAATATATCATTTTCATTCTTACCTTTCTATTCACATAAAAAATGATAGTGTTGTTTGTGCGTGCGTGTGAACTACCACCTTCATAAAGGGATGTGATTCATTTTTAAGTGCCAAATCACATGGAAGATATATATGAGTATATTTAAATTAATTATATGATATTAATTATATTATGATCATTCTTGAAATATAAAATAACACTTACCTTCTTTCCATAAAGGTCATTGAAAAATGGAAATGTCACTCATGTGTACGTACGACTTACCGTCACTATGATTATAACGTGGTTCATTTTTCATAACCATACATAAATGGTTTGATTTAAAAGTATAATTGATGTATAAAAGTGATTATTATTTCATTAATACTATTATTTAGTTGAATTAAAAATTACCATTTTTAATATCTACATCATTTCAAATTCACTTTGGACTCAAGTAACACATGTCAACAAAATGCACAATGTGAACATAAATAATTAAGTAATTGTTATAACATGATAATAAGTCATATAGTAGGAATAATAAAATATAAAAATATTTCAATCAAGTAAATAATTATCCTATGTTTATTATTCAATAAGATAATTATTTTACGTGATGATTTTGACTCAAGTTAAGGGACTTCCTTTTAAAAACTCTCATTTAAAGATCCTTTTCTAACTCTTTTTACAAAATCCAAATGGAATGTTTATTTTAATGTATATAGAATGAATGGGTATTCATGATTTTTTTCCAGTTTAATGTTTTGATTCTTCTTTTACAAGTTTATAATTTTATTTTCAAATAAATTTTTTTCATTTATGAGTGCGTGGATTTATAAAAATGAAAATTTATTTCAAAGTGAAAATGTTATTTTCTTATACCTGATTTACATGTTGTGCATATGTTATGGTTCTTGGGAATTTTTTATGAGTACAGGTGGTTCTATGATAAACTAAGGGTGGGTGATCCCATTATAGTTCTCCAATGCATTGGTTAATGAGATAGAGTTAACTGATTAGGTTTCTCCTAAGATATTAAGGTAATATACTGTGGTTGGTATTTTAAATGCAACCATGAAGGTTAATCCCTATGTAACCATGATAGATATAGTAAATGTAAGAGTGATATGGATTTGATTCCAAAATTTATCTATTTTATTTATGTTTTCTATGGTGTTTTATAGAAATATTATGATTTCATGATGTAAGCTAAATAGTTTACCTTTTATGGGTGAAAAGTATAACTTTGTGAAAATGTTTTAATGGGTTTTAAGTATCCAAGGACTACCAATTTCTTTCCTTCTTTTGTGTCCCTTATTGAGCTTTTTATACTCATTTCAAGTTTTAAAATGTTTTTCACGGGGTATAAGGATGGGTAAGATAAATGAGGAAGTAAAGATGAATGTTATGAATATTTTTAAAAAAAGGAAATCATGTTTTGTTTTAAAAGTTTTATATTTTGGAAATGTTGGATACTATTCAGAAGTGTCCACTTTGTATTTTATGGTTTTCATATGTATGAGTTATGTCCTAATTATTTAAACATTTAAACAAGTAAATATCCTCAATGTAAAATAAATTAAATCCTTGACATAAACTCAAGAATATGTAATTTTTAAGGTCATGGCCTTAACAGTTATCTCCTCGATAAATAGTCCCTTTTGAGATAATTGAACGGGTTGGTGAGGTGGTATATAATTTCACATTTCCACCATGGTTAAGTATAGTTCATAATGTGTTTCATGTATGTCAGTTTAAAAAGTATCAGCATGATCCTTACCATGTTATTCGATGGGATCACAATGACCTAGATCTAGATGATTTGTTGGTACATATGCTAGTATGGATTTTGGATAGGTAAGAGAAAGTATTTTATGGAAAAATCATTGGTCTAGTGTGGGTTTTGTGGAACATGGTCAGAATCATGATTAAACTTGGGAATGGGTGAAATAAATTTTTGAGAAATGCCCAAACTCTTTTAGGGAAATATTAGTTTTCTACTTTTAGAGGGTGGAAAATCCAATGGTTAGGAGAATGTATCACCCCTGGTTTCAATTAAGTAACCCAATATTTATGCTTTTTCAATATATAAAGTGTTTTATTGAATTTGGGGAGGGTTTAGAGGAATTTTTGAATGTTTTTGGTATTTTATGGAGGTTCATGTTTTTATAATGGTTAGTAGAAGTCACATAACTCCTAAAAGAAATCGTGAAAATTGAAACAGAGGTTTCTAGGTTGGCACATGGTTAGAAACACGGTTTGGCCAAATCGTGTGTCTACATAGGAGAAACTATTCTTTTGAGGTTGAGGTATTTTGTATGGTTTCACATGGTTTTTCTAACTGTGTGGTAAAACCATGAGATGGGCTCCTTGAGTCAGAGGTTAGAACAAGGTTGGTGCACTGTTTTCCTAACCGTGTGACCTAACCATGCACGGTTAATTTTTAAATCCTAAAAAAGATTATATCACTCATATTTACCTCTAAACCACTCGTTTTTTCTCTATTTTGACCATAACTTAGTTTTTCCTCCTCCCAAAGGCGGTAGATACTCTCCCCTTTGATCATAAAGTGATATCTTGGAAAATATTGGTGCGTAGAAGACTGTATTTCTTGGTAAGTCTCCATTTTTTGTTGTTTTCCTTATATTTACTCTTCTTTCCTCTCTTGGATTCATAGATCTGATATTTTGGGGATATATATATATATATATTTGTTTTTTAAATCCAATCATGATAATATATGGATATCTTGATATTATGGAACAAGATCAAAGGTGGTTTTTAGGATATTCAACCTATTTTTGTTAAATAATTCATGCCATTATTTGTTTTTTCCATTGTTTTTGAGGTTGGTGGCCGCAATCTCGACTCCTCTTATTAAAAAATTTATGATTGATTTCAAATTTATTTTTTTATGTGAAAGTTATTGTGAATTTTTTTTGAAGTGCTTGATGGGAACCCTCATTAGTGACGGTTTATGGAATTGTAAAAATTGGGTATTTTGGTGGAAAGTGAAAGTGGTAAAATTATTTTAAAAAGAAAATTTTAAAATGGTTATGTAGTTTTGATACATGGAAAAATATTTTAATAAAAGTAATGTTTTAATAAAATTTTTAAGCAAATATTTTTTTCTATGATTGTTGGCTTAAATGGTTTAGCGTTAGCTGAATGGGATGGATATTGGTCATGAGGTACCACCATCAAAGGGATGGGGTATGGATATGAAGTTATAAATTCAATAGTAAACACCAAGATTGTGTGGTTGAATGTGTGTGTGTGTGTGGCTATATGAAATAGAATGGGTTATGCCAAAAGAATTGGAGAAATTGTTAAACAACATTTTTAGTTTCTTTCTTTGGAAACTGTTTTTGTTGGAAAAATTTATTTGGGATTTGAATTGCTTGGCTTTGATGTAAACTGTTAAAATGATTTAAAGTGTTTTATATAAATTGTTTTATATAAATGTGTTAAATTTTTCTATCCTAGTGTCATGAGTTTCAAAGTAATTTGTAGAAAACCAAATGGGTTTCATTAATCACCCAATAATTTGGTACTTTGGTACTTTTGTAAATATTTTTATCAAGACATAAGTATAGGTAAAGTATCACACTTTTATAATGGTACTTCATGATACATAGGCATGGATTATATTGTTGTATCATGGATCATGTTGTGATTTTTTGTATTTATGTCTATGGATTCTTTGAGTTTTGTGGTTTAGTCTTCTCCTCTGGTAATCTGATATTAGTTATGGTGGAGTTTGGTATTACTATATTTTGGTATTATTTTTGATCTGTATTAAATTGTTATCATACATCATATAGTGTTTTTAGTTATGGTTTTCTCAGTTGTGGTTGTTTTATTTTCAAAGGTCAAATCATCCCCTAATTATAAATTAATCCATTGGAATTTATTTTCAGCCTTTGGCATCTCAAGGATTTTGCCTAAGGCCAAGTATCGATTCCTCCTCGACATAGTCCAATAAGGAGGGGCAGGATGTTTCATGTAAAATAAAAAAATAATTTTATTTGAGACTAAAATTACTCCCCTTATATTATCCTTGCATTGCAATCACAAAACAAATTCTAGTATCCTAGAGAAAATAAAATGTAATAAAGGGGTGAGATTAGATACTCAGTAAGGGTAATCATACAACATGATCTATGAATAAAAAAAGTCATAATCAATAAGGAAAAAATTATTTAGAAAGGTAAATAACTGAAAATGAATGCCATTTAATCAATATTTGAGAATGAAATGCATTCGAAGATAATATCGTAGTGAAAATATCATTGATAATGATAATAAGTGTATTCTAAATGAAGGAATTTATTAATTATTGGACATCATATATCAGAAACATGATACTTATACCATCAAGATCTATCATTAAGAATGTCTAAATACTACAGGTAGAAACCTGTTTAATTTTTCCAATATATTTATCTCATTAGACCTATTAATGCATTAAGGGGATATATTATACCTAGCCCCACCAATAACTATATATCCAAAGTAATCCTCACATATATAATGATTGATTTAATTCATGAATCAATATTCCTTATCATCAAATATCCATATTTAGTAAAGGATATGGATTTATCAATATTTCCACAATTAATCAAATAATTTTCAAAGTAAACACCGTATGTAAAAATGGTACACAATTTAGTAAATAATCATATCCATAATAAAATAGTGTTTATATTTAATAGAAATATAATTTTCAATGAAAAATGATGATTATATTGTGATTGTTTCAAGATAAAGTTAACAATCACAAAAGAAACTGAGATTTCACAATAACATTTATCATTCGGTAATTTTCAAGAAAAATACCCTTGGATGAAATAAATATAATTGAAACATAAAATACTATGAAGTGTGAATGAAACATGATATTACATGTAAAAGTGTTAGTATATAGACCACATAAAAGTGAATTGGTTCATAATAACAAATAAGTCTCAATGGAATGTAAATTGAGATGAAATCCTACACCTCACGCATTCCTTTAATTGATTGTGCCTTAAACTTTTGTATAATGGGTTTAATAAAGTTATTTATTTATAAAAAACCCATAATAATATTTATAATATCATATATGATCCTCTTATAACATGTTACCACCTGTTTATTAATAATATTTCATTATTTTCATTATTTCAAATGTCAATTGCATTGTTTTCTCATTTGTGCTTTGTTATTATTGTTCTGGTTCTTGCATATATTATATAGTTAAATCACCTCTGTAATAGTAATAATGATATAATTATCATATTCATATGCCAATTATACTTTTAAAACCAATCATGAAATCTAGTTTTAATAAATTAGGTGTGTTATGATAATAAACACGGTAGGTTGTATATATGCATGAGTAACGTTTTTATTTTTCAACGATCATTATATAATGAAGGTAAGTGATATTTTATCATTAAATAATGATTATAATAACATAAATAACATATTATTTCTTTAAATATACTTATATATATCATTTATGTGGTGTGATGATGAAAATAGAGTCACATCTCTTTGTGAATGTGGTAATCCACACATACACGAATGATGTTATCATCTTTAAGTGAGTGAAAGGTTAAATAAAAAAATGCTATGTTATATTTTTATAATGATAAATATTTCATTAATATCATAATTATTTCATTTAAATAAAATATAATCATTAACATTATCTTTACCACCTTCTATGTAAAGCATTTGTAAAAGATGAATCACAACACTTCACAAGGTGGTAGTTCGTCATACATGCGATCGACATTATCATATCACCTGTGGAATGGAAATTAAAAAAGTTATATAAAATATAATTAATATATATGTATAATTATATTATAAATATAATATATATACTTTATATTCATCTTCATATCCAATTGTAAGTTGTGGTAATGAAAAAACGAATGACATCAGTTCATGAGATGGTAGTCCATCGTACACATGAATGATGATTTTGTAACCCATTTGATTGAAGTGGATATGTTTGAAGGTCATTACCTTAAAATAAAAACATATAATTATTTTTAATATACATAGTTTATTATATTATCATGTTTTAATAATAATTTAATGAGGTGGATAAAGAAATAAAATAAAGATGCTCATTGAAGAACATTACCTCTTCTTTAGGTAACCTTCTTAGGTTTGCACCAAAAGCCTTCCTAGGTTGGATTTCCTTATAAAATAAGGCTTCTGGGATGATGGTATAGAATTTTGGAAGTGATTTGGGTAGGTATTTTCCTAACTAAAATGGTTTTAAGGTGTTAAGAAGAGAGGAGAGGAGTTGCCTTTTATAAGTGATCAGAGTGTTATACTTGTAATTTTTGAAAAGGAAAAGGTGTACCCATATTTTTAATGTGAAAAAAGGCCAAAAATAGAGTATTATCAAGACTTATATATGATAGGGTCTAAATATGTCCATTAAATTTATTTTATACAAATTTTCATTTCAATTTAATCCTTATATTTTTAGTTTAATCACCAAGTAAATCCATTTTTACCTTAACTACAGTAATTAATTTTTACTATTTTCACTATTCATTTTGATAAAAAATTAAGTTTCCATTATTAGATAATATAAATTATTCTAATTCCAAATATAAAACCCATTTTTCTAAATTTCATTCATAGAAGTGGAAATTTTTAATTTTTAATTAACCCCACATGCGTGATAAGAAAGCGGGTTTTTCAAAGAAAAAATGTTCACAATTTTACAAAGTTTTTATATCAATATTCAATATGAAAATAATTAAAATGAAAAAAATATATATTAGTTGATATAAAATTTAAATAATTTTACTTTTAAAAAAAATAAAAATATAATTTAACATTATAAATAACTGAAATGAAAAGGGGGTTTTCAATTAAAATCTAGTAGTTTTCACTATTCATCAAAAAAATGAAACTTTCAGAAAAATACCAAAAATACACCCTAAGATAATTTAGATATTATGATTTCATAAAACTAAATTTATTTTTTCAAATAAATTTTATTTATGTGGTAAAAAATAATTTTAAATTATGTGCTCAAAGCGCTACTAAACCATCTTTTAAAAAAATACATTTTTTCAGAAAACATTTTTTCCCTTTCAAGTGATTCTTATTTTACTTATAATCAATATATAATCATAATTTTCATAATTTAGTTAGTTTTATTCATAACATAAAAATTAATAGCTTGGTTATAATATTATACTATATTATAGTTCATTTCGACTCAGGGTTACATGTTCTGCAAGCTATCTAAGAGGTTCAATTTAATTAAAAATAAATATTTCATAATGTCAAGGGTATTATATTTTCTTCTAAGATTAGGGTTTCATGTCATACATGCTATTGAAAACAATTTTATTCTTTTAAAATCCTAGTGTGTTACATTATCCTCGCCTTAAAGAAATTTTTCCCTCATAATTTAAACTTGATCTCGGTAATCAAGGGTTTGACATTTGGAAATACCATTTTTGAAAAACGCACATTGTAAAAGGGTTAATAAAACATACTATTAATAAGATAAAAAATTAATTAAATTGGTCATCTATAATAACACATAACTAAGTTTCTAAGTATGATAACATAAGTGGGAAATGAAAACATGGACATGGAATAGAATACTAATTCCCAAGGATTAATAGAGAGTGATAGAGGTCCTTGATAATAAGAAATTGGGTGATATAGATAGGTTTAACGACCAGAAATCCATAAACTAGAGGTGTCAAAAATGTCTTTGATATCATTACTTCAATATTTATTTATTATTATGACAAAATTGTTAGTATAAGTTATCCAATATGAATAAATCTCTATATGGTGAATTAATACATCAATATCAAAACCTCCTCCAAAGTTCAACTTAAAATACTTCAAAAATGGTTAATCTTATTACCCTTCTAAAATATTAAGATGCAAAAGTTTAGAAATAATGTCACTAAATTTCCAAAATGAACTTATCATTAATCCCTCATACAACATTAAGTAGATCTTAATCATCAAATACCAAATATGTGAATACATTCATCATGTATTCTCTTGAAACATGGTAATAACCTAAATTACCATAAAACCTTATTGAAAACATGACAGCTTCCTTATTCTTTAAATAAAACATACATTATTGGATATATTCCTTAAATCTAAAAATGTTATTAACTCCATCAATGATATCTTAAAATATATTGTAAACAAATCATTAATCATTTACATGGTAGTTAGTACTATCCAATTTATTTAATCCATATCATTATTCTCTTTATCCCAAAATCATTAAATCAACATAAAGATCATATTATGGGTTTTATTTACCTTAATATTGTGTCTTCCAATAAGTTCAACTTTCTACTTAATCATTATTCTTGGTCGTCAGTATTGTTAAACATACTCTTTTAAATCCTTAATAAAAAATTACTACATTACAATACTTATACATTTCATAATTATTATAATAAATATATCATTTATAAAATACTCAAATAAAATAATTCTTGAATACAACACAATCACATTATTCATTCCAATTTTTCGGTTTTAATAGAATAATCTTGATCATGATCCATTATCATTTTTTGAGGTATTCACTTTGACTCTTGGGGAATTCATTTACGTAGTGCTCCATATCAATAAAATTGAATCATTGAACATTGTAAACTTTTCTCTATCCCTTTAAAGTATAGGAATGGTGGTATTTCTCTCTACACTTGTTGAAAACTCATATTCCATTCCTAAAGAAACTAAGGTGTTTCTTTCCACAATTATCATTTGTAAGAAAATCCCTATTTACTTTATTCCATTTATTCATTTTTTCCTATTTCATCCTATTCTTCTCTTACATCCCTTAGAATCCATAAGACTTGTAAAATTCTTTCTCTGACTTGATATCACGTAAAACTATTTCATCATATGAAAAAAAAATTGAGATACCTTCTCCCTTTAGAGTCTTGGCTTGATCCCTTCAATGAAATTGTCATTCTTACGCTCCATGTTTCGTATTTAATCTGTATCAGACCTAGCTAACCTTATAAATGTAGATTTATAGTCTAAAACACTTTATTATTCATTTTTCTTTAATCTAAGTAATGTTCTATTCATTTTAGTTTGCTTATCATGAGGGAAATATCTTTCAAAGAATGTATCTATAAAATTTTTACATTCCATGATTTCTATTTACTATTTCTCCTTAGTATTCTAGATCAACGACCAACACTAATCAGCATCACCTTTGAGAAAATGCAATGCAATTATATCATTTTTCTTTTCACTACATCCCAATGTAATAAATATCTTCTCTAGAAACTTAATCCATTACTCAAATACCACTAGATAAGTAGTCCCAAAAAATTATGGGGGATAATATCACATAAAGAGATCTAGTATAGGTGACTCTCATTATAGAATAGGATGCTCCATCCAGGTAAGGTTATTTTTCATAACCTGATTAAGTTGTCCTAATATAGACATAATTTTCATAGTTCCAATACCAGTTGTATTAGCTTCATAATCTTGGCCATATCTACATTGTCCATCAGTATTGATACCCTTATTTCTTCCAGATTAAATTTATAAATAATGACATATACTAGATTAACTTATAAAATTATGAATTTTAAATCATAATTTATAATTCTAAATATGATGCAACACTTATAATAAATTACTGTGCATTACAATATTGGTTTCTTTGGGGATATCTTTATTTTCAAATTCTTCATAATGGTTTTCAAAGAAATTGTGAATTGTCCTTAGTATATCCCCTAAGAGTTTCAAACTAGGTGTGTATAAAGGATCATTTTCATGCACCAGTTGATGATCAGGCCAAGCAAAATATACCATTTTAAGAGTTATTACCCCTAGGTACATCTATTCCAGAACCACTTCCTCTTGTAGTATCCATACAAGATGTATTTGCAAGGAAAAATCACATAATCTCTTTATTACCAAAACATTAGTATGTTCTTATATACTTAAACTCAATGTTTATTATAGGTTTATGTTCCCTGGTCTATGTTTTCCATAATATAGTTACCAAATCATTTTCTAAACTACCTCTAATACCAAATGTAATGACCTAACCCTAGTAGCTCAGAGTCGGTGTTTGATTTATTACATTGGAATTAGATAAAAGGAACTAAATCCTGAAGTACTAAATAGTTTAATAGCCTTGGTAAACTAGATACATACATAAAATTAATATTACACTTTAAAACATAAAATACACAAACAAGTTTATTTGATATTACCATTATTCCCCATAGTGTATCCCTACATATCAGTCAAAATATAATTCTTGGTATCCTAGGGAAAATAAAACATAAGAAAGGGGTGATCTCAAATAATCAGTAAGGGTAAGAGTACATTGGAATCTATGAATAAATAATTCATAATCAACAGTGAATGAATAATATGTTATGGTAAATAACTAAAAACACATTCCATTTAATCAATAACAGAGAATGAAAGGAATCCATAGAAAATGTCATAGAGAAACTCTTATGGATAATGATAATAATTGTATTATAAATGAAAATAATTCTTAATTATTGGATGAGACGTCTCAGGCACATGATACCTCTACCAGCAAGATCTATTCTCAAGACAGTTTAAATACTATAGGTAGAAACCTGTTTAATTTGTCCAATTTATTTGTATCATGAGACCTACCAATGCATCGAGGGGATATATTATACTAGGCCCCACCCATCACTATTGGTCTAATTAATTTTTTACATATATAATGATTAATTTAATTCATGAATCAATATTTCTTTTCATAAAATATCTATATTGAGTGAAGGATATATATTTATCAATATTTCCTTAATTAATTAAATAAATTTAAATGTAAAAAACATATGTAAAAATTATATAATATTTAGGAAAAAAACATGTCCACCATAAAATGGTATATTTATTTAAAATAAATTTAATTTACAATTCAAATTTATCATAAGAAAGTGATTACTTCAAGATAATGATAACAATCATAAAAGAAAATGATATTGTACAATAACATTTACTATTTCGTAATTTTCAAGTCAAATACCCTTGGATGAAATAATTCAAATTGAAACTTAAAATAAAATTAATTATTAAGTAATCATGATATTAAATTTCAAATGGGTAGTATATACACCACATAAAAGTGAATTAGTGTATAATAATAAATAATTCTCAATGGAATGTAAATTGAAATGAAATCCCTTAACTCACACTTTACTTTAGTTGAATATGTTTTAACCTCTATTATAATGGGTTTAAGAATTTTATTAATTTATACCATAACCATAATCGTATTTACAATATTATATATGATATTATTATAACATTTGACCACCCATTTGTTAATAATATTTCATTAATTTCATTGTTTTGGGTGTTGATTTCCTTGTTTTCTCATTCATGCTTTGTTATGAAAGTTATGGTTCTTGTATATATTATATAGTTACATAACCTCAATAATAATAATCATTACATAATTATAATATTTATATTTCAATTATACTAATAAAACTAATCATTAAAAATTATTTTGAGAAATGAAGTATGTTATGGTCATTGAGACGATAGGTTGTACAAATGCATGAGTAACATTTCCATTTTACAACAATCATTATAGAAAAAGATAAGTAATATTTTATATTTATATAATGATAGTAATATAATAAATAACATATTATTTCTTTAAATATATGTATATATATATATATATCATACTTGTGATGTGGTGGTGAAAATAGAGTCATGTTGGTTCATGAAGGTGGTAGTCCACACGTACACAAACAATGTTATCATCTTTAAGTGAGTGAAATGGTGAGAAATAAAATAATATATTACCATTTAATAATTATAAATATGTCATTAATATTATAATTATTTCATTTATATCACATATAATCATTAAAATTATCCTTATCACCTTCCATTTAAAGTGTTAGTAAAAGACGAATCACATCGCTTCGTGAGGCGGTATTCCATCGTACATATGAATGGCGTTATTGTATCCCCTAGAGAATGGAAAGTAAAAAAATGTATAAATGATATAATTAATCAAGAAATATAATTATTTTATTAATATAATATATATACTTTAGTTATATCAACATACCCAATCTTGAGAGGCGGTTTGTGAGGTAGTAGTATGTCGTACACACGAATGATGATTTCATAAAACATTTGAGGAAAGTGGATATGGTTTAAATTCATGAATATAACATTAAAAAATATAATTTTTTTAATATAATTTGGTTATTATAACAATATTTTTTGACAATAATTGAAGGATGTGGAGAAAGAAACAAAATAAAGACACTCATTGAAAAAAATTACCTCTTTTTTGGGTAACCTCCTTAGGTTTGCACCAAAAAACTTCCCATGTTAGATTTAAATCCAAAAACATTCCTCTAGAATGATAAGAGGTAATTTTGGAAGTTATTTGGGTAGTTATTTTCTGAACCAAAAGGTTTTTAATGTGCAAAGAAGATAGGATATGGGGTGGCCTTTAAAAGTGAGGTGAGTGTCACACTATTAATTTTTTAAAAGGAAAATATGTAACCATGTTTTTCACATGCCACAAGGGTCCATAATAGATTATCATAGATACTTAGACATGATAGGGTGTAAATAAAGCCATAAATATTATTTTTGACAATTTTTTAGGTTAATTTAACCCTTATCTTTTTTGTTTTACCCCTCTGTAAATCCATTTTTACCTTAATTGTGGTAATTAATTTTTACTATTTTTACTATTAATTTTAGTAAAAAATAAATATAATATGAATTATACTTTTTTAAAATATTTTGTCCATTTTAAAAAAAATTATTCACAAAAGTGGAAATTTTAATCTAAATTTAATCTTACAGATGCGACGAGAAAGTGAGTTTTTCAAAGTGAAAATGTTCAAAAGTTTACAAAGTTTTTATATCAAAAATAAATATAAAAATAATTAAAAATATGTAAATTGTATTAATTGATATAAAATTTAACTATTTTTTCTTTAAAAACAATTCAAATTATAATTTTACATTATAAAATATTTAAATGAAAATTCATTTTTTAATTAAAATTCGGTATTTTTTACTATTCATCAAAAAATAAAACTTTATAGAATAATGCCGAAAAACTTCCCTAATATAATTTTAATATTTTGATTTTAAAATTAAATTTTCTTCAAATAAACTTTATAAATGTGGTAAAAAATGATTTTAAATTATTTGCGCAAAGCGTGACTAAACCATCTTTTAGAAAATATATAGTTTTTCATAAAAATATTTATTTCTCTTTTAAATGATACTTATTTTATTTATAATCAATAGATAATCATATATTTTATATTTTATTTAGTATTATTCATACCTACTAAATTAATGGATTGGTTATAATTTTTTATTATATTATGGTTAATTTCTACTTAGGGTTGTGTGTTCCACAAGCTATCAAATATATTAAATTAATTTAAAAATAAATATTTTGTGAAGTCTTAGTTGTTATATTTTATTCTAATCTTGGTGTGTCATGTTATACACGCTATTAAAAACAATGTTATTATTTGAAAATATTGAGGTGTTACATATATTATCTTTTCATAATGATAAATGTGTCATTAATATCATAATTATTTCATGTATATCACATATGATTATCCCTATTATCTTCCATGTAAATCATTAGTGAAAATGTATCATGTCTCTTCATGAGGTGGTAGTCTGTCGTACACACAAGTGATATTATCGTATCCTCTATAGAATAAAAAATAAAAAAGATATATATGATATAATAAATCCATAGGTTTAATTATGTTATAAATATCATATATATATATATATATATATATACTTTATACCCATCTTCATACCCAACCGTGAGAAGTGGTAATAGAAAAATGAATGACATTGGTTTTCTTGGTGGTAGTCCACCATGCACACAAATAATGATTTCATATCCCATTTAATGGAAGAGAAGAAGTGTTTAGGTTATAATATTAACATAATTTCATATATTTATATGGAAGATAATTATTTTATTATATAATCATGATTTAAGATTACTTTAAAGAGGTGGACAAAGTAATAAAATAAAAATGCTCATTGAAGAACGTTAGCTCTTCTTTGAGTAACTTCTTTTGGTTTGCACCAAAGGCCTTCCTTGGTTGGATTTATTCCTAAAATAAGGCATATAGGATGATAGTAGGTAATTATAGAATTTATTATTTTAGGTATTTTTTTAACTAATGGATTTCATAGTTTGAATATATGAGGAGATGGTGTGGCCTTTTATAAGTGAGGTGAGTGGCACACTTGTAATTTTTGAAAAGAATGAATTCCACCCATGTTTTTTTCTGGTCATAAAGATCCAATAATATACCATTATCAATAATATAAGTTTTAATATCTAAATATTCCCATATAATAGATTTTATACAAGCTTTTAGGTCATTTTAATCCTTATATTTTTAGTTTAACCCCCAGTAAATCCATTTTCACATTTACCGCAGTAATTAATTTTTACTGTTTTTACTATTACTTTTGGTAAAAAATTAAGTTGAACTAATTATAAAATATAAATTATTATGATTAAAAATAATTATTCCATTTTAAAAAATTTAAATCACATAACTGCCAAATTTTAATTTAAAAATTAATCTCACAGATACTGTGAGAAATCGGGTTTTCAACAGAAAATGTTCAAAAGTTTACAAAGTTTTCATATAAAAATTCATTATTAAAATAATTATAATGAACTAAATTGTATTAATAGATATATAATTTAAATATTTTTAACTTAAAACCAATTTAAAATATAATTTAAATAATTTAAATGTAAAGGTGATTTTTAATTAAAATTCATTATTTTTAACTATTCATCAAAAAATTAATCTTTTCAAAACAGTTTTCAAAAATTCACTTTAAGATAATTTTGAAATTTTTATTTAAATAATGAAATTTGTTTTATCAAATAAAATTTCTAAAGATTCAAAAAATAGTTTTAAAATTTTGGTTGTAAATAGGTGAGAAAACTAATTTTTTGAAAAATATAGTTTTTAAGCGTACAAATGGATTTGTTATTATCTCTTGTCTAAAAAACATAAGATGAATTTTAATAATTTAATTGAATATATAATATATATAAATTTTATTAAAATCATTCACCAAAATTGGTTTGTTTAATTTATTGAGTTAAAAAAAGTTTTTGTGTATAAAAATAGTCTTTCAAAACAAAATATTTCATTTTTAAAAATGTTTTTTATTTTCATTTAAATTAATTTGTTATAAAATAATTAATTATATATTAATATTTAAACCAAATATTTTCATAATTTATTTTATCCTATTCATACCTTCCATTCCAATGCATTGGTGATAACTATCATATTAAATTATAATATCTTAATAGTATGGTACATTTTATTTAAACTTGGGGTTGCATATCGAATATGATATCAAATGTGTTTTTATTTTCTAAAATATCATGATTTTAAATCATACCCTCCAATAAAATTAATTTCTCCATAAAAATAATCTTTATCATTAAAGTTTTAACATTTGGAAATTCCATTATATAAACCTAAATCATAAAAAGGTTTGATAAACACCCTCTTGAAAAAGAGAGAGGGTGGTGTGAAAGTAATATGGAATAACACATAATCTGTATCCAAATATGATAACATATGTGGGAAGTGAAAATATATACATAGAAGAAAAGAATAAATAGTTATAGAGAGTGATATAGATCATTAATCACAATAAAGTGGGTGGTACAAGGATTGTTAACAGCCAAGAAACCATAAACCAAAGAGGCATGAAAATGGTCATTGATATCATCAAAAATGGTGATAATAGGACAATATTTATTTCAATATCCTTTTCCTAATATTGGGGAATTCCCTTCCATATTGACTGAGAACGTATGAAAATTTACTTGATATATTTTTATTTTATAGGAACAATTTCATCCTTTGGTTGTGCTTTGATCAATTTTCACTTTATATCTTACTCTAAGAGATGAAAAAAACATATATGAATCAAAAATAAAATCCATAAAATAATGATATGTCATTCCTTTTTTCTCTAGTTAAAATAATGTTAACATTGGTTATCCAATATGGATAAATATTCATATGGTTAATTAATCTCTAAAACCTTGTCCTAAGTTCAACATAAACCATTTCACAAATAGTTAACCTTATAACCCTTCCAAAATTCAAAATTTAAAAATAAGGTCACTAAATTTCCCAAAATCAACATTAATCCTCCAAATATCATTATGCATCACATAATGGTCAAATATGTGAATAACTTCATAATATATTCTCTTAAAACATAGTAATGACCTGAGTTATCATAAAACCTTAATGAAAAAATAAATTCTTATTCATTAATTAAATAAAACCATAGATTATTGAACATATTCCATAGATCCAATAATTTTGTAAACTCCATCAATGATAACATAAACTAATTTTTTTAAAAATCCTTTATTAGTTCTAAGGTCATCAATACTATCCAATTTAATTTATCCATATTAATCATCTCTTTATTGAAAGTAAACTATTTCTTAGACTTTATAAACCTATAATGGGTTATTTTCCCTTAATAATTTTTTTTATAAAACATTACCTTTATATTTAATCACTTTTGTAGTTCATTAGTACTATTCAACATATTCTTACATATCCTTATCTAAAAATTTATAATGAAAAATAATTATATATTTTATAATTCATATAACATAATTCTTGATTTCCAATACATAATCACTTCAATCATCCCACTTCCTTCTCAAAGAATTAACTAGGATTCATCATTTTATTCCTTAACACTTCTTTCCTTTCATATATCATTTGTATTCCCTTCATCATCTACAATATAACCATTACTCATACAACCTTGTTGATTTTATTCATGATCTTTCCCCTTAGGACATCGATTTTCATAATTCCCAGACATTCCACATTTAAAACATTCAACAACTGATTATACCATAGGGAAACTATTATTCTCATCATTTGCGTTAACCAAGAATTCCATTTTTCATTTGAAATTTCTTTATTTGTGTCCTTTATTCCACAAGAAAAACATATTCTCGCCCCTATGAGACATTCCTTTGAGAGATTCATTCCACATTCTCAACATATATGAGACTAAATCTTATTTCCTTCTTAGTCTACATTACCTGAACTCAAAGAAAACTTTATCCTTTTATTTTTTGTGAGTATAAGAATTGGTTAAGGTGAAATTTGTTAATAATATTCCATGATAACTTATTATTCATAATCATAATATCCTTCACTCCACTCATCATCCCATTTGGCAGATCATCAGAAAATTGTCAGACATATTCAATGTTAACCAAGTTCCTTCGGGTTCCTTCCATTCCTTAAGACCAAAAAAAATAATAGTATGATAAACACTAATCATAATGGAAAACCACATAATTGGGAAAAAAATAACTTATAGTATATCTAAATCATGACACCTTATTTTTAATCTATTACACCTTATATTTATCCTAGTTTATTAATGGTCATCGTCTATTTAAATACTTTATGATGGTTTATAAAGAGTTTTTGAATTTGCAAACAATACACCCCAAGAGTGTCAATCTAGCTATGAATAAAGGCCTATTTTAGTGAACCAAGTGATGATAAGGTATATCTCAGTGTCCCCTTTTTTGGGTTATTACCATTAGGTACCTTTGTGTTAGATTCACATCAACTTATAGTATCCAGAAAAGGATGTAATTTCTTAGAAACCACTCGCTCTATCCTTTACCAAAATTATAGTACATTTTCCTATACTTTGACTCATCCTTATACTTATCCTTATAGACATCCATAGACATATCCTAAGAAATATCCCAAGGTATTTTATGAAATTTTTCTCATCCTTGTTTCCAAAGGTTAATTAAACCATTTCTATGATACCAACTTTAATGACCTAGTCATCTCATACGTGGATATTACATCTTTTTAGATGGATATTAATTACATTACACAAACACATGACTGAGGACCATAATAGGTTAGAACCTTTGTAAAATTTTAGCACACTCTTATTAATCCATGAAATATCTCCACTGTCTCCCATAAATATCTTCCCCATTACCACTTCTATATAAAAACCATTATTTATAACCTGGGGAAAGGAAACATAAGAAGGGTGAGGTCAAATTCTCAGTAAGGGTAAACATAATCATGAACAATTAAATTTCATTAGTGAGTATATTAATAAAATAAGGGTATGATGAAATAATTAAAGTGAATGAGAATAACATAAGAGTATTCATACAAATCAATACCTGGATCATCAAACATGAAAACATGGCATAAGTCTTTAACAAAGTAATGATTCATCAGAGTCAATATTCAAGATCCATGTGATATCAATATTGATCAAATGAAAACATTTATAAACCATAGAAATAATAATGGAAATGTGTTAGTATCTTGGTACATAATCATTATAGAACATATATAAAATCCTTACAGAACCATTACAAATGGAATAACCATACAGTTGAATTCTAATATAATTCCCTTGATAACATAATCATTACCTAATATATTGGATTGTTATTTGGGTGCACCCATCATATATTAAATATCAGTCTCACTTGGTAATATATAGGCACACCCATTGTATATAATGTTTAAGAACCATAACCAGAATAAGGTATATAGATATTTATAATAATAATCATTATTCCTTTCATAACATGATTAACCCATGGAAAATAAATGGCTTCCATGTCAACCACTTTAAAACATGATTATCCCATTAAAAAGAAACGGTTTCCATAAAAATATATTTGAAACAATAATAATCCATCCTGAGAAAGAATTAGGATGGTATCATTACAAAATATCCCCATTGGAGCATAAAAACTACAAGGGTTATTGATATTGAGAAATACAAATACCATTGAAATATCATTAAAGTAATTTTTATAAAAAATAAATTTATCATTTTGAAAAATCTATTTTTAAAAACTATAAATTCACAAAATATTTAGAAAATTATTTTCATTCAAAACAACCTTGTAAATATATAATGGAAGGTTTAAAAATAATTTAAAACATTCCT
Source organism: Viscum album (assembly GCA_963277665.1). Lineage (NCBI taxonomy): Eukaryota > Viridiplantae > Streptophyta > Magnoliopsida > Santalales > Viscaceae > Viscum > Viscum album. Next base: position 472,624,219 of record OY728147.1, on the reverse strand, counting down.
TGAGGAAAATATCCTTTCTATTTTGAAAGAAACCGTAAAACATAAAAAAAATTGAATATCATTTTATTTTAAAATAACCTTGAAAAAATATAAATGAGTCTTTAAATAAAATAATGTTCATTATGGTGGAAAATTTTATTTATTTCATATACGTTAAAACAAAGACTCCTTTTATATTTTAGGTAAAATCCAAACGGGCATTGTTTGGAAAATGAAAATAAGATTCCTTTCAAAAAAACATTAAAAAGGTAAAACATGGGTAAAAATTTATTTAGTAAATCATTTTAATAATTCTAAAAAGATTGAAAATATTTTTAGAAAATATGATTTTGGAAGAAAAATGGTTTTTTACAAGAGAGACTAGAAATATCTCACCTTAAGACTCAATTTTATTTGTACACATTTGAAACTCATGTATAATTAATATATGTTTATTATAAATATATTATATAACCATAATTATGTATATAATACAATATTTTATTTAATTATGACCATTTATTACCTGTTTATTTAACATTTCCTTGTTAAAATCATGTTTCGGGTAATAACTTCTTCATTTCTCATATATGTTTTGATTTGTTATTTTTGGTCCTCTTAAAATGATCATAGTTCCATAATATATAGAATAATAATCATGAAATAATTATAATATTTCTTAATTAATTTTAAGTTTAATACCAATCATGAAATATGGATTTAATAAAATCAGTACATTACGATCATGGAGACGACAGGTCATACACACTCATGAGTAACATTTCCATTTTTCAATGAACGTTATGGAAAGGTTGTAAGTAATATACTATATTTATATAATTTTAATAATATCATAAATACCATATTATTTTTTAAAATATACTCATATATATCATCTATGTGGTGTGGTGAGGAAAAAAGTGTCACATCACTTTCTGAAGGTGGTAGTCCACACACAAACGAACTACGTTATCATCTTTCAATGAGAGAAATGGTAAGAAATAAAAAGATATATTATATTTTCATAATGATAAATATTTAATTAATATAATAATTATTTAATTTATTTCACATATATTTATCCTTATTATCTTCTATGTAAAGGTTTAGTGAAAACAAATCACATCACTTCGTGAGGCGGTACTCCGTCGTACACACGAGTGACGTTATCGTATCCACTACCGAATGGAAAGTAAAAAAATTACAATGATATAATCAATCAATAGGTATAATTATGTTATAAATATCATATATATACTTTATATAAATAATCATACCCAACCATGAGAGGTGGTAATGGAAAAATGAATGACATCTGTTTGCAAGGCTATAGTTTTCCATACACACGAATAATGATTTTGTAACCCATTTGATAGATGAAGATAAGGATATAGGTTATTCTATAAAAATAATAATATATCATTTTATAGAAGATATTTATGTTATTATATAATCATGGTTTAAGAATAATTTAATTATGTGTAGGAAGAAATAAAATAAAAAATCTTGTTGAAGAATGTTACCTCTTCTTCGGGTAACTACTTTTGGTTTGAACCAAAGGATTTATTTGGTTGGATTTATGCCTAAAATAAGGCTTAAAATATGAGATTATGGAATTATATAATTTATTTGGTTAGGTTTTTTCAGAACCAAAAGTTTTTTAAGGTGTTAAGAGGGTAGTAGAGGGGTGGCCTTTTATAAGTGAGGTGAGTGGCACACTTGTAGTTTTTGAAAAGAATGGATTCTACCCATGTTTTTTCATTTCAAATAGATAAAATAATGAAATATTATTTATAATATAAGTAATAAGGTATAAATATTACCATAAATATATTTTAGAGATTATTTTAGTTTATGTAAACAATTATCTTTTTAATTTAACACCTAGTAAATTCATTTTTATCATAACTTTGGTAATTAATTTTTACTGTTTTCACTATTCATTTTGGTCAAAAACTAAGTTGACCACATTATAAAATATAAATTATTCTGATTGAAAATATGTAATCAATTTTACCAAATTAAATTCACTAAAATGTAAAATTTAAATTTAAAAATTAATCTCACAAATGTGATGAGAAAGTGGGTCTTCAACAAAACAATGTTCAAAAGTTTACAAAGTTTTTATATCAAAATTCAATATGAAAATAATTACAATCACATAAATTTGATTAATATATATATATATATATAATTGAACTAGTTTTAATGTTAAACCAATTTAAAATATAATTTAACTTTATAAATAATTTAAATGAAAAATTTGTTTTCAATTAAAATTCATTATTTTTCATTATTCATCAAAAAAAATCTTTTCAGAAAATTAAAAAAAAATTAACCCTAATATAAATTCTATGTGATGATTTAAAAAATAAAATTTATTTAATGAAATAAATTTTCTAAAATTTAAAAAAAATTATGATTAAGTGCATAAAAAGGTGACAAACTACTTTTTAGAAAAATATAGTTTTTAAGCATAAAAATAAATTATTTATTATATCTTGTTTATAAAACACATAATTTGGATGTTAAAATTTTAATTTAATATATATACATTTCATTATAATCATTTTCCAAAAGTGGTTTCTTTAATTAAATATGGTAAAACATGTTTTTGTGTATAAAAATAGTTTTCCAAAAAAAATATTTCCTTTATATTGAAATGGTTTTTACTTTCATTTATATTTAATTGGTTAAAAAATCATTTTATATAAATATGTAAACCATATATTTTCATAATTTAATTAATCCTATTCATACCTACCATTCCAACAGTTATATGATAACTATCATATTAAATAATAATATTTTAATAGTATGTTACATTTTGTTTAAACTCGATGTTTTGTGTCAAATATGATATCGAACATAGTTTTATATTATAAAATCTTGAGGTGTTAAAAAGGTATTATCATGTACTTGGTCATGCTTCCATAGCACCCATACCAAAGGAACTGACCTGCCTATGAGAGCATTTGTACTCCGATCAACGATGTGTATATGATAATCCTCAAATAATGCATCTGCCTCCAACTCAATATCCTTAGGATCAAAAGAATAAGACATTTCAGAGTAATAATGATGAAGTTTCAATACATGGAAGACATCATGCATGGATTGGTACCTCTGAGGTAAGGATAACTGATAGTCTATCAGCCCAACTCTCTCCAATATCTTGAAAGGATTGACATAATGAGGTGATAGATTGACCTACCTATGAATCCTTCTATGACCCAATATAGGAGAAACTCATAGAAAGACCCAATGACCCACATCAAACTATAGAGGCTAGAAGCATTGATTGATATATGACACTTTCCTAGATAGATCTATATCCATATTCTTCTAGATAAGATCTACCTACTCTGAAGTATATTATATGAGATGAGGTCCCAATAGTGATACTTTGCCTACCCCTAACTAGCATAGGGGTGAATGGAACAGCCTACCATATAGGGCCTCATATTGATCCATCTATATAGTTTTTTGAATGATATTATTGGAGGAAAACTTGGTGAGTGGTATGTGTTTCTCCCAAGAACCTCTAAAATCAAGGATGCATGCTCAGAGCATGTCCTCTAACATCTATATTATATGTTTGTACTGACTGTAAATCTAAGGGTAATATGTTATACTCAGAATCACCTATAAACCTGGTGAATTTTTCAACCCTTTCGAGAACCATGACATATACTGAGTGTATATGTCTGGTATTATAGAATTGGGAACACCATGAAGGCATACTATCTCCTAAATGTAAAGTCTCCCAAACTCATCTACTGAATGGGTATCTCTAGTATGTATAAAATGCGCGACCTTAGTTAACTTATCGAGGATCAACCATACCACATCAATACCTCAAGAGTATCTCAGTAAGACCATCGTGAAATCCATTTTGACATCATCCTATATCCATTTCATAATGGGCAAAGGCTTTAAAAGTCAAGTAGTACACTGGTGATCCACCTTCACCTACTAAAAAGTGGAAAACCGTGTAATAAAACATAGAATTTACCTCTTCATACTAAGCCACCAATAGTAGTGGTGTACATCATGATACATCTTGGTAATCCCAGTATGGACATCCCAAACAGAGGTGTGAGACTCCGGCATCAATTCTTCTTGTATGTCTGCAATAACTAAAACACATCAATGAATGTACAGAATATAATCCTCATCGATAACCCAACTAGTTGGCGGGTCCTTGCCTGAGACACTCTCCCTCGGGACTAAGACCTTAGGATTAGAAGGTGTTATCATCTTTATTTGTTATATAAGAGAAGATTTCACTACCAAGTCTTCAAAAACAGGAAACTCATGAAACTTCTAAACCTATAGGTGCATCTCAAAAAAGAGGTTCTTTAGCTACCACTCACTACTAGCCTCTTGGATTTCCTTTTTCTGAGTCCTCCAGCTCAGTGCTTCAGCTACTAAATTTCCCTTATCAGGAATAAAAGTGAGATCTAAGTCAAATTAATGAAGGTATTCTACCCACCTGAACTACTTGATATTCAAGTAACATGGCTTGGAAATGTATTTGAGGCATTTTTATTCCATGTACATGATGAATCATTCTTCCAATAAATATTGTCTCTGGCCGTGTAAATCATGAACCACATCTACTAACTTGAGATCATGTGTGGGGTAATTATACTCATGAGGCCTCAGCTATCAGGACCCATACACTATAACTTAATCTCCCTTCATTAGAACTAATCCTTAACCAATAACTAACATTCCATAATAAAATTTATAGCCACTACCTATATCTAGAATAATCAGGATTGACATTGAATTAAATATTCCTTTTAACTTCTGAAAGGCTATATCATACGATTCAGACCATAAAAAATCCACCCCTGTTGTATTCAAGTCTATGAGATTTTCTAGTAGGAATGAAAATTCCTAGATAAAGAACTTATAATATATGGATATCCCTAAGAAATTACATATGTAAAAGTCATTATTGGTATGCTCTTAGGATATCACGGCTCTCACCTAATCTGGGTCAATAGATGCTCTTGTCTCTAACATGATGTGACTAGTAAGTGAACATTATCGATCCAAAAATGGAATTTTGTGATCTTATCATAGATACGGTGCTCTCTCCGTTTATTAGGTATGATATCAATATGTTTGTAATGGTTGTTTCAAATATGAGAATAAATTGAGATTTCATCCATTAATACTATCCCAAATGAATCCAGATATGGTTAGAAGACCCAATTAACTAGGTTCATGAAAATTGAGGGTGTCTTTGTAAGACTGAAAAAAATAAACAAACAATAATGAAATCTATATCTACTCTAGAACATTGTGTGTGGTATGTATTATATCCTAACATACACCTGGTGGTATCCCAACCTCAATTCAATCTTGGAGAAAATTGTTTCTCCTAGGAACTAGTTGAAGAGTTCATCTATATGTGGTAGTGGAAACTAGTTCTTAACCGTAAGCTGGTTCAAATGACGGTAATACATGAAAATATTAAGGGTACCATCCACTTAGAAAATAGTCTAGGTGAAACCCAAGGATAATTTCTAGGGTATATGAAACCCTTAGCTTCAAATTCCTCCAGCTACCTCTTGATCTCCTGCAGCTCAATAGTTGTCATTCAGTATAGAGGAATGGATACTGGTACTACTCCTAGAACTGTATTAATAGTGAATTAAAACTCTCTCATGGAATATAGTCCTGATAATTCATTATTAAATACATCCCTATATAAAATTCTTAACTATAGGATGTAAATCTTTCATACGCTTCCCCTGATCATCCAAATAAATACTAGAAATCTGGGATGTGACTCCACCAAGCCCAAGATTTTCAAGTCTAGATCAACTAGCTTGGATGTCCCATTCTCTATTATGAATATAATTACTTCACTCAAGTGATGTAAAATACACCCTTAGATGATATTAATCAACTTGGGTTTGATAGGTTACTAACCAATCCATCTCGAGATTGAATTAAAAACCATTCATCTCAAAGTAAAGAGGTTCGATAAGAAACAAAAGTTTCCAACCTTGACGGAAAAATCCTTGTATATATGTATACTCTCTGATCATATTTCAAATTTTTTATACATAGTAATTACCACACATAAGTAATCAATTTCATGACCCAAAGTTTCCATACTAGTAGCATAGATAAAAGAACGTGTGGTGCTTATGTCAAAAATTATAGACACTAAAGTATAGGCTACTAAAAAAGTACCTCTAACTATAGATGTCTCAGCTCTCTGCTTCTCTAGAATAGGTTGTACAACATGAATTTGGCCAGTACCATGGTTGTGATTCACAACCTAAATATCTATAGAAGTCATGCTCTATTGGCACTGCCTCTCATAATATTGGCTCTCTTGGAAACATCCACCTCCTCGTTATGATCACTCGGTAGTATCCCAACTTCATGTCTGATGTGAATCTATTGGTCCCGCTCCCAGACATGGAGTTGGTGTAGAACTCTTAGCACTAACTATTGGGGGGAAAGGTTATGCAAAAAAACTATAGATGTCCCATTTTACCATAGTGTCATCATTAAAATGGATATTTATTTCATTGTAGTTTGGTTTGATCAGTTTTTTCACATTAGTGGCATATCACATAACTTTTGGTACATGTCATCTAACTGGAATTTCCCCCATAACCAAACTCAAGTCACCAATTCCTGCATCTATATGAGGTAATACCCTCTCTCTATACTAAACTGCCCTAGCCCACACCATTTTCTTCCCTTAAGTTATGCTCAGTGATGAGGGTTGATTCACTATTTCTGAAATGGTAGTTAATCAGAAGATGTTGACCTAATATTGGATATTGTATGCAAGCCAATCCTCAAACTGTCTCACTGTCATATGATAATCCTTAATGATTGTAGGCATAAAATGTTGGAGCTCTATGAAATGTTCATATTACTCCATCACAAACATAGAACCCAGGTGAAGGTGCATAAATTTTTTGGCCCACTTAGCACTCAGTGTCTATAGGATGAAGTAATCCTAGAAGACCATTTAGAAATCATTGCAAACTATATCCTAATGTTTTCTATCTTGGGATAAAATATCCCACCATATCTTGGAAGAATCATGCATCCTATAGGTTGCAATCTTGATCTTCTTTTTTGGAGGCATATCTAGGTGCTCAAATATAGAAATCATGGCATCTAGCCATGAATTAGTAGCCTGGGAGCCACCATCCCCTAATAATGTAAATTGGTTTTGTTTTGGTAAATCCTATGTTAATTCTTCCATATAATATGAAGCTTTTTAGATCCCACACAAACTACATAAACCAAAGGAATCTATCTCTGAACTCAGCATTGATTCTCAATTCAGTTATACCTGGTGGTGCAATAAGTGGAACTATAGGAGGTAATATTGGTGGCTCGGTGCCTACCACCTCTGGATCATGGTCATCACCTCCTTCTTGATTATAAACCTAATTTCATCCTAGTTTCATGTTTATAAAATTTCCAAATGTAGACCTCAAAACAAAATTTTATAATGAACATATCACATAAAAAGAAATATGACATGTACAATGCCTTCCTGTACAATATTCAACACCCACATTCCTTCTCCTTGACCCAAGTCTAGGTAATTCTAGAAGATCATTTAAGCCATAAGATACACTCTCTAATTCCCACTACCAAGGTTGGGTCAGGTTCAAGGTCCAGTACCACATAACAAGTGTCCCTCTATATGGAGTTTCAATTGCAAGGTATAGAAGAAAACACCCTTTATGTTGCAATTAGAATCCTCGTTTAATGGTAACTATTATTTAATTTCCAATAATATACAAGTTAATGATTGTTATATCCATATATATTTATCATGGTCTAGTTAAATGTGTTACCATTTCCCAATTTATAAAGTACTTGAATTATAAATTTGTAATTGTCATTCCATGTAATTGAAACTATGATGGTTCAATTAAATGGGTTATTGTTTCAAATTTATAGAGGATAATACTCTCTATAAATTGAAATTTAAATCCATTTAATTTAAACCACTAACGTTCTATCCCATTTAATGAATGGTCCATACCTCAACATGTCATAGTTGGTTCATTAAGGTTCCACCATTAAGATACATGGGAAAACACAATTTTGGTTGATGAAGAAACTTTAATTAATACAATTATTTATCTCCCTTCAAGAAATGTTAGTGTAATTTAAACATAACTATCAAGGTACTTACAGAAACCACATGAAATACAGGCAATGAAAGAAATGAGATACACCTATATGGAATGGCATAATACATGAAATGTGAATATTTACATGCCTATGATGATTCATGTATAGTACTTCCTTACCTTATTAGTCCAAGGGTAAGAAATAAATCCATAAATTTCACATCACAAAAAAAGTGTGTCACCAAATGGTGAAATCATCATAGCTATAAAGAAAAAAATACAGAACAACAAGTCCCATCCCAAGAAATTTGGCTTTTCTCTATACATGGGTTACCTATTCCCAAACACAGGTTCATTAAAAAATTCCAAAACTTCCTAATATCTAATCCAACCATTCCAAAATAGTAAGATAAAGGAAAAAAGAAACTTCTCAGGTACCAATTTGTAGAATCCTGACCCAGGATCCACTAATAGGTTCCTCGGTATAGTTACCCACATGGCCTCAAGCACACCTCCCTATATGTTGGAGGTCATCGACTAACAATGAGGGCCTAGGTTGTGTCAATGGAGATATTATGCCCTTTGGTCCGAGTGGAACACAGTGACATAAAATAATTGGTAAATAATGAAAATAGATAATCAACAGTAATGAAATACATACATCTCGATAATAATGAAAAACATAATAAATAACCCATGTCATATACAAAATGATGATTATGTCATTATACTCTAAAAAAGGGTAAATTCATTGGTTACAATGCAACAGGAATATACAACATGCTTTAAAAAAATATAACAAAAGGCCCAAGCTAGCACTAATAGCATATTGAACATAATCCAAGTCCTCTACTTCTATATTTCATCCTAGGTATACAATAATGAATCCATAGTAAGACCCTTTCCTTTATCCCTACCTATAACTAAGAAGAATGTTTGAGTAACAATAGGTGGCCCAAATAGGGTGAGATATATACTCAGTACTACACCACAAATGAAGTATAGAAACACCCATGCAGTGCATATAAAATTATAGTGCGTAGATATAATAAATGTAAACTTTAACAAATTCAGGTCAGGTACCTAGAGGACACCGTCTAACTGTACATGCTTCAGCCTAAGCCAAAATATCTCTTAACACGTATCACTATATATATATAATCATAATTATATATATAAGTATATAGTTATGTGTGTGTATATATAAACTATATATGTAGTGACATATATATCTATATATATGGATATTATTACTAGCCAGGACCAGATGTGTAACTCAAGCATCCATGCATAGTCATAAGAGTATCAAGTTGTAAATAGAGTATAGCCTAAGCATTTAATCAAGGATGCATATTTCATCATATATATCAACCTAATGAGAAAATTGAAGCATCAGGTCCAAAAACCTCTAGAAGAACATGAAACATCATATCCATATTTCAAAAAATGATGTGGTATGTCATGCCCAACATCACATGTCATGGGAGCGTGAAGCATCTTGTCCAACACTTGCATCAACTGTGTCTCAACATCCATTATACCTATGAAAGTAATAATAATAATAATATTCCATAATGTATTTATTTCTTTATCATAATCCAATAAATGATTTATATAATCTGTAGTAAGGGCATGTGATATGGTCACACCATCCGATTTTATTTAATTTAATCAAGGCATCCCAATTTAATTATCATGCCAATCCCACTTAGAGGATGTGTAACACCCTGATATTTTTATGAAATATATTTTTAAGTAATCTAATTTTTTTGATATATTTAACTACATCCTAAACCATATTAATCTTCTACTACATGCAACACCGGCTTAGCTTTCATTACACGCGACACTCACTTTCTATGAAACATCATTTTATTATTATAATTGTGTAAACAATACAATTATAACATAGTCATTAGAATGGTGGGTATTAAAAAGATTAACTGAATTATGAAAAATGGTTTACACATGTATATATGACTTTTTGACTAATTAAATATAAATTAATGAAAACACCTTTTTAAAATAGAAGAAAATGTTTTTTTGAAAAAACTATTTAAATGCGCACAAGTGTGTTAATTCAATAAATAAAAAAATAACTATTTTTAGATTATATTAATTAAATATATTTAGGATATATTAAATTTAATGTTTAACATTCATATTATGTGTTTTATATAAAATATATAATAACAAATCCAATTTTATACTTAACAGAATTATTTTTCTAAAAAGGAGATTTTGCTGCCTTTTGATGGAACATTTATTTTAAATATACTTTTTGACACTTTTATAAATTCTATTTGAAAAAATAAACTTATTATTTGAAATTATGATATATAAATTTAATTTGGGTGAACTTTTTATATTTTTTTAAGAAGTTTCAGGCTCTGATTAATAGTGAAAATACAGATTTTTATTGAAAACTATATTTTAATTTAATGTTTTTACAAGATAAAATTATGTTTTGGATTAATTTAAAATTTTAATTAGTTAATTTTAATTTAAAATAATCTAATTGTGTTTTTTGAAAAGTATTTAATACATGAATTTATTATAAAAATAAATTTATGTTTTAAAAAGAAATTTTTCTAAAAAATTGTTTTTCATGGTGTTTTATCGATTTTATTTTAAATTAAATTCTACAAATTCTGTGTTTTGAATTATGAAAAATTAATTGAAAATTTGTATTAAAAATTTCCAAATTTATTGAATATATCCCTTTTATTTCTGGATAATATTAATAGTAACCATGATAAACTGTGTTACCATGGTAAGGGGAAAATTTGGTAATTTAGGTTAAAAATAAAATCATAAAGACTATAAAATCACTCTAACACATAAAAAAAATTATTTGATGAAGATAATATGACACTTAAAACCTAAGGATCCAAATTATTTTGTTTAATGGACATTTTCTCATGAAAATGACTTATATAATATTTAAATCAAAGAAAATTACAAATTGTCACTTCTTTGTCCCAAATGTGTCTTATGTGTCCACATAGGGACAAAATTAGGTTATGAATGAATATAAAGAATTATATTGAGATTTATTTATTTATTTTTATCATTGTAATTTATTTTCAATTTTTAAATGTGAAATAATTACCTTTAATTCTTATGAAACACAGATGCGGTGATTGTGCATGTAGATGAAAAATCAATAAAATTATTTTAATTAAAATGATAAGAATCGTTAAATGATCCAAATAAATGAATAAATATTATTGGTTAAGTATATCTCAACCAATATCATCTAAGGGCAGAATTAATGACCATTTGGAGCCACATGGAAATGATTATGTAATTTATAATATTTTATTTAATGCAAATTCAATGGTGTCACAATCATGTTTTTAATAACTATAACATTTTAAATATAGGGTTTTATAAAATCTAAATTCGACTATAAATATTACTTGTAAATATAAATAATTTATATTCATCATATTTATTTATTTATAATTTTTAGTGAATAAATAATTAGCTTATATAATTACACAATTATAATACAGTAATTATTCAACTAAAGAAAAAATCAAATAAATGATATTAAAAATATTAAAATAAATATAATTTGAATAAATTATGGTGCTAAAAAAATTTATAAATAACCTTTAACCCTTATGGGTTTAATAAATTATTGTTATTTTTGAATTTAACTTGTTATATTTATATTTTTAAAAGTCCAAGTAATATATACTGTCAAATTTGACATTAATGATATTTTATAAAAATAATATTTTATTAAATTATTTAAAAATAGTAAAAATATTTAAAACTTCAAAAAAATTATGATAAAAATTTTATAAATATTTTATCTATAGTTTAATTGAAATCACATAAGTAAAAATTAAAACATTTTAATATTGAAAAAATGTAACCTTAGTTAAAATTAAAATAGGTTAACTAAGGGTTAACCAAAATGATAAGATTTAAAATAATAAAAAACTTGTATAAAATATATTTTTTGATGATAATAGAGACTTATATAATCTTATCTTTGAATACATGTAATTTTGGTGGTATTTTGATTGAGATTGAATTTATTTTAAATTAATATTTTTTGAAATTCTAAAAGTGCCCCTCACATCAATTACAAAAGGGAGTCACTTCCCTCACTTCTTCACATAACTTTGAGTCTTATATATTGAAAAAACTCTACAAAATTATCTTATACACTTCATTATCCACATTATAGTGGTTTTTTTATTCCCAAAAGACAAACTCTAGAGTCCTTTAGAAGAGATCTAAATGAGCCATTATGAATAAGAGGTAATCGCTCTAACCGATCACTCTCTTTTTCAACTCTTCTATACCATATCTAAATATATTATATATATATAATAGAATAATAAATTCATAATATTAGATATTCGGAAATTTTACAATGACTATTAACACACCATTATACAACCCCTTTCCCATCGAACAAGAAATGAAAGTATCACTCGTGCGTGTGTACGGCTTACCATCTCCACGTAGCGATACAATTCATTTTCAATAACCATATTTTATGAGTGGTAATTATTATGGATTTAATATATATATATATATATGATATTTATGACATAATTATACTTTTTTAATGATAATATAATATCTAAATTTTTACCATCTAATCTTTTGGGAAATGATAATGCTGCTCATGTGTATGTATGACTAATCATCACCACGATGTGATGTGATTCCTTTTTCATCTATATTTCACATGAATGGTGATAAGGATAAATTTTATAATTATATATGATATAAATAACATAAAAATTATTTTTTAATTATAATATATCATATAACTTAATTTCTTTTAATATGAAAATAAAATGAAAACAATCTTCATGTGTTCGTATAGCCTACCGTCTCCATGAACGGTGTATTTTATTTTCTATATATAACTTTTATGAATCACTATTAATACATATATATTTAATATATATGATATTTATATCATTTGTATCATTCTGGAGATGATTAAATCATGATCTTTGTAAGAGGACCAAGGATAACAAGTCAAAACATTGATGAAAAAAAGCGATTATCACCCAAAACAGAACTTTAACATGAAAATGTTAATAAGTGAGTAATATAAATTCATAAGTAAATCATATATAGTATTATATATATTAATATGGTTCTTTTTTATATATATTATAAACTTATATTTATTATATAGGATATTTTAATGTATACAAAGGAAGTCAAGACTTATGGTAAGGGAATTATAATCTCACTTTTATTTTTGTGAGACTTATGCCATATTCACTACTAATTTATTTTTTATGTTGTGTATAATTACCATGAAAGTTTTCTATAATTATTATCCTTAATTTCATATCTATTTACATATCCATTTGATGATATATCTTTCATGAGTTTTATGGTTGAAAACTTACCAAATCACTAAGGTGATTTTGTCTCCATTTGCCTTCTTTGAGACACATGTTATGTTATGCATCTATATTATTTTATGAGGTGTATATACTACCCTTTTACATGTTGAATAATTAATATAATTATTTTCATGATATATTAATCTTCATTTAAATTTATTATCCCTTAAGTTGTAAATATGTGTTCCTTTAAAATATTTTTTTCTAGAAAATGTTTTTAAGGGGTTTTAAATGATCTGTTAAGAGTTTTCATGAAAATGGATCCCCAAATATGTTTAAAATGGTTTAAAAAATCCTTTATAAGTTTTCAAGGATATTTTTAATGAAAATTTAATACTAAATGTCTTATTATTTAAAAAATGTATTTCAAAATTGAAAGGAAATTTTTCTCAATAATTATTTCAAGTGATATTTCAAAATCATTTTACATGTAAGAAAACATTATTTGATATTAATTATTTTTTACTAGGGATATGGTTCAATAATACCATTATTATTTTTTATATTAATGGTTTATATTTATGATTGATTGATATTTATGAAACATATTTATTTTCCATGAGTTATGTTTTGATGAAGTGTTTATGAAACACATTTCTTTTTATGGGTTTTGATATGATGAATTATTTATGTTATTGTGGCACACATATGTATGGTTTTAATTATGTGAAGGGTGGGACTTATATATCCCTCCAATTTATTAGGTAAAGATTTATATCTCATGAGATAAATAGAACTAAAATGGGAAGTGAACTCAGTTCAGTAATACAGGACTCAAGCGGGATTAAACTCAGTTTAGTAATACAGGACTAGCATTAGGTAAACTAGGTTGGGTAATAAAGGGCCAGAACGAGGAGTGAACTCGGTTCAGTAAAGTAATTTGTCCGCTATGATGGTCTTGGTAGTGATCCTGAACTAATATGAAAATTATTTTCTATAGTTATGTGTTTTCCACAATTTCATGTCATATTTCATTCTCTTATGGAATATATTCTTTGATTCTTTATGAACTTTTATTATTTGTTCCACGATATGATATCATGATTCTTTGATATGTAGGATAAAATTTTCAAATGTACTATTTATGTAATTATGTCTTATTATTATGATATGATTTGATATATTTTTTGTTTACCCTTACTGATATTAGAGCTCATCATTTTATTATGTTTATTTTTTTGAGGTTATGAGGAAGGATATTAAATGAGTTTTTTCTAGAAGGATTTCACATGGATGATGTTGATGACCTATTGAGAAATAAGAAAAGATGGGTATAGTGGGAGATAGTGTCGATTTTTATGAACTATTTGTTTATGAATACATGTTAATAAGAATTTTCCCAAATTATCTAGAAATATAAACCTAAAATGTACTTGGGTATGTATGTTATCTAGTATTTCATTTTGATGTTTTATGTTTTTATGGAAAAATTGGGTAATAATTGTAAAGTTTACATCTTTTTCATGAGATTTGGACGTGTGGATTTTTGGATATTATAGGAGGGTTGTTCACATTATCATTTTCAAGGTCAAGTTAATCCATAGGCACCCCTCAAAGGATGGAACTAGTTGACGGTATGTCCTCTAGTCATAAAAAGGTTGAAATGGGGAATTTCTAGCATGGAAAATAATTTAATTAAGATCAATTCAAATTTTTAAGGAAATACATGGAATGTCCTATTTTGAAACATCAGGACACATCATATAAAGTGAAAAGACTTTAGGGATAAATACTAGACCACATACCATATGGTAGTAGATGACTCCTCATCCATTGTTGGATTTATATTCAAGATAGAATGAAATAAATCTATGAAATAGAAAAATTCCCTAAAAATAGGGAATATTATATCACCTATAAATAGAATTCATTAGGGTGATATAAATTAATTAAGGAAAGAATGGGACTAAATATCTTACTAGTACGCTTCCAACAAGACCAACGGCGAGTGATTCAGACATCGGATGAAGGTGGTGGATCAAAGACTACATTGGAAGAAGAGGGAGATCTCCAATGGATAAAGGAGGTGTTTCGTGTTAATGGGGAGGGAAAAGAAGGAAACTTAAAAGGGTTCAATAGAAATTTTTAATTTTCACACAATTTTAATAAGAGTTGGGTTTGGACACACAATTTTCCAAATAGTGCACGTAAATCATGTGGAACCACTGGTCATGTGGCACTAAGTGTCCGGGATAGGTTCTTGGTTTGATCATACCTTGTATAGCCCATGCACCCTAATGTAGACCATCTGTAACACCTTGCGTGGTTTTTCTAAACTATTTGGTCTTAGGTGAATGGTTTATGAAAATAATTTACATAGTCTACTTCTTCCAAAGTTTGGATCTCCAGGCTCAAAAAGATCCTTGAATTATCCTAAAAGATACCTTAACCACATAGGAACTTCCACAGTGATAAAAGGTATTGTCCAAACCGAAATATAAAATTCTTATACCTCATGAGAAAAACTAGGTGTTATAATAAAATTATTTGGAGGATTTTTTTCTAAAATGTTCCGATAAAGTTATACTGGAATATTGGATGGTTTCATATTGATGGAAGAATGTTAACAAAGTTTTACCAGTTGAATAATTGGTATAATGTTTTAACTGATTGGAATTTATTTTCAAAACTTTCATAAATATATCATGTGTGATGATGAAAATATGATCTTTCAATGTTCCAAATATCATAATAGAATTATCTATGATTCTTGATGATTATGATGGAAGGTTGTTAAAATTTTTGGATGTTTGAATTTGTGAAAATCTTCAATAATACTCTATAATCCTTGAGATGCATCCGAGTGAATTTTGTTGAGTGGGAGTTTTGAATTTTGTGTTTTCATTGAGCAGGAAAGTTAATTAGGAATCCAACCTTTTCTCTTACTCATGCATATATAAATAGGGTTTTAGTACAATATGTAGATGTACGCTATTCACATATATAAAATATGAAGTGATGAATAAATATTTTTGGATGGAGATATTTAATGAAAATCAAAAAACCAATGTCTATGTAAGAAATTTTTCAACCAAGTAATATCTTTGTTGAAGAAGAGGTTGTAATCAGATAAAGATGTAGTAATCAGAGGCAATGGAAAGAAGATGCTGAAAAAACTTTATATCAGTTGAAATAAGAAAAGGTAGGTTCAGAATTGAATATAATAACAATGTGTATGAAAGTGGTATTAGTTCTTAATAAGGATATAAATAGAGTATTTCAGATAGATGACTAGATAGAGAAATCATTTGCACTAGTGAATGAACAGAATTTTTATACAAAAGTTTAAGGAGGAAATTCTTGCCTACTACTAGGAAATAATGTGAAGAAGTTTTTGAAAGTTTTGAAAATGTGAATAAGTATTAGAAGAATAATGGAAATATATTTAACCTATTGTTGAAGGTTTTTAACAATTCTTAAAAGATCTTTGTAACATCATTTATATGTGTGGTGATTTCATGCACTATTGTTTTATTATAGTGAAATGAAAGTTTAAAGATATTATCTGCTTGTTTTAACCACACAAAAGGATTGTTTTCTAGTGGATTGTGTGGTATTGGATTATTTTTAAGACATGAAAATTACTTTCTACTCTTACTAAGTAGTGGAATTTATAAATTCTTATGTTCCTATGGAATGTGTTTGTTTGATTTTTTTCAACAAAGTTATTACTATTTAATAGGACACAAAGGTTGTTTCATAAGAAATAAATTATAAAAATAAAAAAAACACTAATTCACCCCCTCCCCCTCTTAATGATCACACAAATCCTGATTTTTCCTTTCAATGGATTTCTATAAAACGCTGAAAAATAAATAATATTTTGAATTCTCAAAATGAAATAGATAATGTGCTTATATTTCAAATGTAAAATTAATAGTAGATTAATAATGATGCATTACATTAATGAAAAATATTTAGTATATCTTCTCAGAATTCATTTTCTTTGTAATCAAGGTAGATACTATTGAAATTGGACATCATTTTTTTATAAGCTCTGATAATCCAAATTTGTGCTATTTATTCCTCTTTCAGAGTTGTATACAACTTCAAAATCATTTATAAAATTCTTCTACACATATATTGTGTATTTAATTTTGGGAATTATTTTATAGTATATGTGTATAATATATATTTTAGTGTGTTAGTAAAGGTACCATACAACCAAATGTAATTATTATTTTGAAACTCCAAATTTGAAAAAATATTAGATTAACCAAAGTTATTGCACCGGAGGGAGATCTATCAAAAATTACATATTCATGATTAAATATGCTTAAAAATCAATATATTCATCATCCTACATAATATTATTGAAGGAATATACTCAATAAATATATAATTTTATAGTTTCATTATATATTGTATTAAAGAAAGTGTAAAATGATTATTTTACTACCTTTATATTACTATTTGATCTTCTAAACTATAAAATTTTAATATTTTCTTATGAAATGAACAAAACTTTGTAGTAATATAAATAAAAATGGAAGTCGTTCCTCATTTTTTTATGGAGTGTCATAAATCCTGACCTCATTTACATCATCTGTAAGAAAAAGTACCTTGAATGTATTTTGTTCACAGGGTTGATGTCGGTTGGGGAAATTGAAATCTAAAATCTCAATAGTGATGATCATTCTTTTATGTTTGAATACATTGAGAAAATCTAGAAAAATTCATCATTATCCTGAAATGTATATCTATTGGTTATTAATCAACTTACAATGAATTGAAATTATAAAAATACAAATACTAATGAGATAAATGAATAATATTTTTTCTTAGATTAGATACTGATTTAGGTTTGAAATTCATCACTTATTTCTCAAAGAGGAAAATAAAAAAATATCCCATACCACCACTGACAAAAAGTTATCATCGGTATCGACAACAATATGAAATATAGTAAGAATAACTAATAAAGTATAAAAATTTCTTTTTTAATGTTTCCATGACACTTTTACATCTTGAAATACATTATAGTTCTCTTTAATTGATTTTTAAAACTAGAGTAATATCAGAATTATTTTTGTTCCAAAGATGTCATATGTAGAAAAAATGATTTTCTAAAGTAGAAAAAAAAATCAAAATTTATATAAACTCCTTGTATTATTTTTTTCAAAATTTTGTAATAAAAATTATTACCTTTTTATATTTTACTCTGAGAGTGCACCACAATTTTGACACCAAATTTTTCTGTTGAAGAAGTATACAATATTTTTATAACAAATGCAAGATTTATATAACCAATAATAGTGAATTTGTATTTTCATAATAGTGGCTGACTTGGTATAATTTTTTTTACTATAATTCAGTTGTAATTAAATGTGTTTTAAGATATATGTCAAATTATCAAATATGGGGATGGATTAAATGTTGTAAAAAAAATTTATTATATGTATGTTACTTTAGTATGTGAACTAATATATAGTATGTTTCTCTTATTTGTGGAATAAGTGGTTTACTTTGAGATGGGCTGCAAGCAGTATAACTCTCTATACTATTTAATTGGAAATCATTTATAGGTTTTTTCATCATACTATAAATTAATTATAAAAATATGCTAACCAACATATGACTAAATGTTGTGTATTGTAAAATTAATTTTATGTCATGAAAATGTTGTAAATATGTGACTAAATTGATGCTTAATATTAACAGATCATAAATAAACACCTAAACTTATAAATCAAAATATTATTATGATAAGAGGGATATTTTAAAAATTCTAAAGTTTTATAACCTGTTGTATAATGAGTACACTATAGGATAATTTGGATTGAGTAGTATCTTCGTAGAATTGAAACTTGTACAAATAATAACTATTTTTGAATTTCAATAACAATTTCAATGATAAATGAAGTATATAGAAGTTTCATCATACTAATATACTATTTAGTATAACTGATATATGTAAAAACATATTGAATGGCTATTTTACACAGAAAAGTTGAAGGGGAAAAATTTTAGTTGATGTCATTTCATATAGTAGCAGCGTACTAAGTTGTTCAACATATTCATCCCACATTGTACGACTAAGAGTTTCTCCATTGTAAGAATTGCATGGTAAATGTAATGTAATAGTAAATTGTCTAATTAACATATATGATGTATTGTAAATTTGAATATAATATTACCTATCATCCCTTAAAGTAATATGTATCCACTTGTTGGAGTTTTCCCAAGGTTGTAGTTGTTTATGTTGATGAAGAACATTGAGGATATCTAAGTCACATAGAAAGTGATAAATTTAACAAACAGTAACCATAAAATAGAATATATTACTCAAATCTATCTATAAGAAAAGGATCCATAAATTGATTTTTTACATGCACTCATCTAAATGAATTTTTAAAGTTTCAATTTAGCTATTTTAGTTATTATAAAATATACCAAGACTTATACTATAATGTGATAATGAAAAAAGATATCACTATATTAAAGGAATAATAAATAGTAGTGTATCAAGATGAAATATTACATATATGAAAACAAATAAAATCATTACTCTTATTAGTAAAAGTTTTATATGATGATGAAATACCTATATAGAAATATTCTTGAACCTTACCCTCTTTTATATATTTGAAAGGAATATAATGGAATATAAAAAATGGGTGCATTTGAAAGTCTTACTTGAGTGCTCTAGTTAATTAATAGTATGCACTTTTGATTACTTTCTAAATATTTTCCATTATTTTCACTGGTTTAAAAATTATGTATTTTATAACATACACCTTCATGAAGTAGAAATATGTAATTTGAAATATGGTTTTGGCCTGTAATTATTGTTTTAATCTTTGATTCATATAGGTTCCATCATTATCCATTTTAGTACTAATATAAAATAAAGTATATATAAGTTAATGATAATAAATTACACATTCGAGGATAACTTTTTAAATATTTCAATGTTGAAAACACTTAAAAGGATAGTTGATTAACTAATATTTTTATATTGTATATAATAGGGTTGACATATATTTATGAAATTTTAATAAAATTAAACTTACAATTTCATCCTCAAGAATTTGATCAATGATAACTATGCCATCTGAAAATTTTGATTCTTTTATCTTCCATAATCTTATAATACACACTTAAATCATTAATATCTCGTTATCTTAATTAGATATATTCTATGGGTCAATAAAATAAGAGTCCATTTAAATAGTATAGTATCGAAATTAAGAGATAAATATTATTTCATAGAGAATTAATTAATCTCATAATAAGGAAGATTGAATTCAATGGAGTTTTCATTGTAATGTGTAGTGATCATATACAACCCTAATAAAAAGTCTTTATACCTACTGCATGTTTTAGAAAATTTCAATGAAAATATATTTTCTTTACAGGTCGTATGTATTTTTTCAGCATCATATATCAAAATCTTTATCCTATTTTTATTCATAACTCTAGAAATTGTTTCATATAGTTTATGAGGATAGAAAATGGGATTTAAAATTAAAATCTCAATAGATGTTAGAGATTGGCCATGACTTTTATTAATATTAATTGCATATTATATAGCTAAAGGATATTTCCTTCTTTGAATCTTGAATAAAAACTTGGAGATTGAGTGTGTTATATTAATACTCATTATAAAATACTTATGTCCATAATGGGTGCCTATTATAATTTCTAATATGATTCAATGATCTCCCAAAAATGTGATGACCAAATGTGTTAAATTACAAAATTTCAAAGACTGGTCAAAATTTTCTTAGTAGCATAATTGGAAACCCACTTTTAAGATTAATTTATGATATGGTAGACCGTAGATGTTAATTTCTTTCAAAAACTTTAGTGTGTATATATTTTTTAGGGTTCAGTATCCAAAATTTATTTATAAAACTGAATCTGAACTAAGATAAACTTTTTCTTCTCCAATAATCAATGATAATATAGTCATTTACCTCTTACCCAACATGTTGTGTCAGTGAAAAAATAGTATATGATTTTAAGTACTTTGATACATTTTAATTCGATGTTAAATATGGGTATGTGTGTTGAATAATTAAATCTAATGGATTTTCAAATGTAGATATTATATAATATTTTGAAATTTTAATATCTTTCTCACCATCATTTGGCATGCCAATCCTCCCATCCCCTATTTTAAAAATCTAATTTTTACATTTTTTTACTTCTAGAGAATTAGTATTTATATCAACATAATTTAGAACCATTTTCTTTTTCAATATAATAACATAGAAAGGTTTTCATAGATAGGAAGATTTGATACTTGAAAATATTATGTCATCTCTAGTACCACATTTTACTGAAGGCATGATTTATCATAAATCACCACCAAGGAAAAAGGTTTTTCCTCTAAAATAAAATTAAACATTATTTATAGCATATAATATCCCCCAAGGTGTGATAAAGATCCCCAAAACAATATTTTTGAACCATCAATTACTCGACCCAAATAATTGTTTTTTTGTAAAAGTTCAGCCAACAGACATGTTGAATGTTTCATGTTGAGTCTTGATTAACAAAAATTGTCTCCCACCTGGTAGTAGTATGGGTGCAATATCACTTGAATAAAATTAAAGTATTATGTTTCCTTTATAACATAGTATTGACATTAAATCATGCCATAAGAAATTTCTTTCAGTGCCTTTATAGTCATAGGCAAAAATGGCTCACCATTTGTTGTGCAATATGCACTAATAATGGTGTTGAAGACATGTTTTTTTATTATTCATTTTTTATCCAAAATATAAAATTACACTTGAATAATATACTTATTATAATATTGTTTGTCTTTAATCAAATTGTTTCCAATAAGTTCAATTGATAACTTTGTAATTGGAAAAGGAAGGTAACTTTTCAATAATTTTCCATTGTTATAAAGGGTGTTATCAATATCTAGTAGTGCATATTGCTACAATTGACAGTCAGTCAGCTATATATCTATTCTAATTAGATGTGGTTTTTTTTAATTAGGACAATATATTGAAGTACAAAATATATTCATGATGAATTAACTAATGTATTCAAAAATTCCTATGTTAAAACTAAGTGACATGCTATTTTTCAAAAAAATGGAAATGTAAATTTGATTATCTTTTATAAAGTTGTGAAAAATAAATTAAAATGTTAAAATAAATTGTGGACTGCATATAATTAAAGTAAAATGTATGCGATGATTTGGAATTATAAGTACTCATATCTTTATTGAAATAAGATAGGCGTATTTATCCAAAAAAATTGCATTGAAATAAATGACATAAGTTTACAATCATATTTGTTATACTTTATCCTATTAAATAATTAAAGTAAAAAAATCAAAGAGATAAGTAAGACATATATATAGATATAATTACTTATATTTCAATGTCATGGTTCTTAAAAAAGAAGTTTATAAATTATATACCTTCAATTTGTTACCTATTTCTATGAGAATATAATATATATATTGAGAGGATTTTCTAAGTTTTAATACATAAATCATGATGTTGAGGAACTATGTTTGATAACATCAAGTGAGTGAATAATCAGCATAAGTAATTCCCTGTTTCCTATAAAGAAGCCTCTATAATATCTTCTGCAAACTCTAAATCATCAATAAGTAAACCCAAGAAGTAACAAGCATCTCTAAATGTCTTCAAAGTAGCATGATTTACATTCTATATGTCATTATATGAATAAGGTCATATAAATTTAGTGATCAATATTTGAAGATGATATTATTCACCAACGGTGGGAGGCACATAAGGAAATCTTCTAATAGAAAATCCTTTTTTATGGGATACCATTTTTGGTCATGTGAGTGGAACACAAATTTAATTGGAAATTATGAATAGTTTAGATATTTTTATTCATAATAATTTTCATTATCTTCAGACCATGAAGTAAACATAGTTTGTGATATTTTCAAATTTGACAGAATGCCTTCAATATTTCATCCATCATTGTAAGTTACAATTTTCTCACAAGGCAAGTGGAAATGTAATATTTCAATAAGAGGAAGCCTATAAAGGATGTCATAACTGAATATTTTCTAGGTAGCCACACATGGTGAAATATATCAATAGTTATAATACATTTTAATATCATAAACCTATTTCTGGTAGTATTTTTTAGTTTTAGATCCATATAAAGATGATGTTACAAAACAATTTCCTTTCATTATGTATTTGAAAAAATATTTGATGGAATGTGATTTATTACAAAGTTAGGAATTGAGATGAGCTTGGAATTTAAGTAGCAAGGATATATTATAATGGAAAAAAATAGTTATCCAGTTTGACCCCATTATTTAGTATTATTCTACTATAATCTCATCTGCTGTAAATATCATACTCTCCCTCATCTATAGATAAACTAGCAAAATTTTAGGAAAATATTTTGAACAATGTCTATTTTTCATGACTGTAGAGTGTGGGTTATTAACCCCAAAAGGTTTGAATCATGAATTTTTTTTACATAATCATACAACTGAGGCAAGACTATTTTATCTATTATTTTATCTAAAATAATTTAATTAAAATCAGAAACACTGGAAATTTTATGAGGATATTTAAGGAATACATGTATATAAACATGAGGAAGGAAACACTTTTGAAATTCAGTGGTATAAACTACTACATAAATAAATAAAAAATCAATACATAAATGTAATTTATAATGAATAATATTTCTTCAACCAAAAATGTAAAAAATATGAAAATTTATCGACAAAATACCATCTTTGTGCTTTCTAAAAAAAATCCCCTCCTTTAAATATTTTGTAATATGATCCACCTTCATATTGAATACTATTGAGAGTATATATGGTATATATTCAGAATAAAGGTACTAATTTTTATGAAATCATATAATCTTTGGCTAGATGGGATTGTACATGAAGGTTATGAAAAAATCTAGATATCTAACCCTATTATAAATTTCCCTTGCATGTTTAAAATTCTGAATCATTTATCTTAGACCACTAGTAAAGTAATATATAAGAATGATATGTTTCCCTCAATTAGATCTTATATGCTCACCTTTGAGGTAAACTTCCTACAAACCATTATAAAACTCAACTCTCAACTTTTTTTGATTTTACCAAATAAATGATAAATATTGGTATTCAACCATTTTATATGCATCCACTAAGAGATTTTGCATCAATTTTCTAGAATATAAGAGCGAAGAAAAATTATTATGTCGAAATTTCAAATGGTATACAATGTTATCCCACATTGTAATTTATGTAATTTATTAGAATCTATGGTAGTAAAATTGTGTACACATTATTATAATATCCAAATTCAACAGTTGCATATATTATAGGGTAATGTAAGGGAATATATAGTGTATACAGTTTGTGTATACATTGTGGTTCATATGTTTTTCCCTATATGATAATATTTCTATTGACATTGAAATCTCAAATTTTACTAACTATGAGCATAGTGATTTCTAAAGTCATTGGTAAGTTTTAACTATGTCGATCATAATCTCTCTTTCTAATTAGTCACATTTTCAAATATGTAGAGCTAGTTGATTTCAACAAATCACTTGAAATTCTGAAATTTCAGATTAATTGATTACATTCATTGAACATACATTTAAGGTTTTCAACAATAATTGGATTGAAAGAAATGGTATGTTGATTTATGTATGGTCTACAAAAAATAGAAACATGTGAAAAAATATACATACTTCACTTATATTACTTTATATTCATATCAATTTATGTCAAGTTTTTAATATACATGATGGATTGGATTATGTTATCAACTTCATTTGATGTGTCAAAAATATATAACTATGAAAATTTTGGTGGGTTTTTTTGAGGTGGAAATAGGCTACCAATGTGATGATAGTTTTGACTATTGATCTTATAAACATAAAGAGAACCTCCAATGTTTATAGAGTTGTCAATTCTCCTTTCCATTGATGTAATGTAAAATATTATATTATAAATTTCAATATTATCACTAAATTATTTTTCATATTTATAATGGTCAAAGAAAATGAGGGACTTCAAGTACTTGGGTGGATTTTGTAATCTTTGTAACTTGATTTTACCCAGAGAGATAAACAGTGAAAACTTAGATGTTCCTTGGTTTCTACATCATTTAACTATTTTATATAACCAAAACATCATATAACAATAGGTAAAAGTGTTGAGGATCATTGAAGTATAATTATTATTTATATATCAAATGTAAAATTAGTTTTCATATTAAAATATTAATAAATAACAGTAGTAAAGAACATTTTTAAGCAGTATTATAAGGTTATTGTAAACCTATATACTGAATACTATGTAGCACAAATCTAAACTAAATTAGTGGAAATAGTTTTTCAATTTTTAGTTTTTTAACAAAACATTTAATTAATTCATTGTCATTGTGAAATTTAATACACCTAATGTTTTTGTATGTAAATCATGTGTATTTAATGATATAAAGAAATAATCAGATGTATACTAGAGTTGTATAATTAAAAATATTAGTAAAATATAATATTCAATTAATGAAGTGAATAGCATGCCACTATCACATAATGATGTTTGTGTGCATGTATTTTATTTTATAAAATTTTCATTATTGATAAACTTTTTGTGATGATAGATGATTGAGACATTCATGTATGAATGATGTGAATTATTCTCCTTTCTTGGAAACAAAAAATAATACTTGGTTAATACATCGGTAACCATAAACAAGGATACAAACATAAACCTATAAATAACATCAAGTTATAGTATAACATTAATAGTTATGAATATAGTATTTAGAGGCATATTGTAGTCTCTGATGTAGTTTTTTTAGCCAATATCGACTCTTGGATTTTGGTTCTTAGATTTTAGACATAAGATTTTTTAATTTTTTGTAATATTATTATCATGACCCAACCTACTGGGACCCCTCCTAGGTCAGTGGTAATCCAAGTGTGAAACCCCAAGCCTTCCTCCAATAGTACAAGGGTTGGAAACAAGTTCTGAGTAAGCATATTACTGAAATGGGAGGCCTTAGACTATATTACATGTATGAATTCAGACCAATAGATCCATAAAATTATGAAGAGATATAATAAAAGAATGAAATATCTAGAATTTAAAACATTCATACAACAACCTCTAGGAAAAATATCAAAGTATATCAGCATAATATAAATGATATCAATGGGAAAAATACATGCCCAAGCCAAAATGAGGTCCCAACCTGATAGTAATTGGAAAAAGTAAAGACTGAAAAACACATGGATCATAATCTCCAAGGTCGAAAACTGAAAAAATTTGGCACCAAGAACTACTATACTCCACTGAATCCAGGTCCACCAATATCACCATTAATATACATGTCATCTACATAAGACACAACACATGCGGCTAAAGACCATGTAGGAGTGAGTATATACATACTCGGTGGGACACTATGAAAACTAATATGGGAGAAATAAGAATAAATAATATTCAACTAAACTCATAAGAAATAGGGTGAAGAAAATGCAACATTAGATATTCTCAAAAGAAATACAAGTGAAGAGAGAAAGGGGAGCTCCATCTCCACAACCAGCTAAGAACGAGGTCATATTCCAGATCTAGGTTTCGACATCTTCTTGGGCGATGTGTGTCAAATGGACGTCAGAGGTTGGTTTTCCCTAATAAATTTTGAGGTCATATTCCAGAAATCTAGTTTTTTAAATGATCGGTCAACTTAGATCTAGGATCTTCATAGTGATTTTAGGTGGAAACCAAGGAGGAATCTTCATGCGAGGAGGAACTCTAAATCTAGAAAATCCCAAACAACATGGCGTGTAACTCAGGATTGCACTCTGTGTGGGGGACATTTAGTGGTGGCTAGGGTTTCAAGATAAAGTTGATGATAACATGTTGTGTGAACCCTATCACATGGCACGTGACACTCCCTGATTGACACAGTTTGTACTTTGGAAGTACACGAACATAGGTTGGAGTACACAGGCATGGACACGACTTGTCGTACATAGATCGGTACACAGACACAGCTTCAGTACATGGGCATGACCATGTGACACGGGTAGGATAACGTTTTTCTCTAAACATCATGTACTCATTCTACACACCTTGTATAGGGAGACTACATGTCGTGTGAGGCTCTTCCACACAGGCAGGACATAGGATAGTTGGACACATCAAGACCCCTTGGGACACATCGTGTACTCCCATCAAGAGTGTTTTAGGATCTTTGTTTTCTTATTTTTGGACCAGTATAGGTTGAGTGCATTCCCTTGGTCCTTTTCCTCAAGGTTATAGTGCGAAATTACATCCACATCACAGGATTATTATCCCCTCTAGAGGTCGTGTCTTAGATAGAGTTATGGTGTTCCTCCACGAAACTCGAGTGTGATACTCTATCATCCCTTATTGGAGTTTGTGTAATTGGTGTGTCCTCCCTAAGAAGTTAATTGATCCTCCATATAGAATTCTATATCAGTAGGGTTTATGGAATCATTGGCATACAATCCCCTATGCGACGGGTTGATCCAGATGGGGTTTTGGTGTCCCATAGTGAATCTGGGTGTGACCCCTATATGTGTATCATAGTCTTCTCAGACCAATATGTTCTCTTTAGGCATGTCCCAAATGATCTAGACCTCTTCATCGAGTGTCTCCAGTGATATCTTATCTTTTGGATTGATATCTCCTAGAACGAGTGTTGCTTCGAGCATAATCCTATGACTGGTAGTTGGTTATGACCGCCTGATGGTGTGGTTTCTCTCCTAAGTATATCTAGGTTTTTGTTTCTATTATAAATAGATTTTTATATCTTTTACTTATCTAACTATACTTTGTGCCTCATTTTTATTGTTTTCGAGGTGTCCTATAGAGTATTGTTATACTCGCACATGCACGGGCTCTACCTATATGTGCCATGTATTGTGTAGACGATGGCCCTTTTAATGATGTCCTAGGGGATAGGGATTAGGTGGAGTATAGTTGGAGCTTGACAGGCCAAGGTGTTTATTGGGATCATTATTTTGACTTAGTACTCACCCTTGGATCAAGTTGGACTCTTTAAATTTTTAGTTAGACTTGTGTTACAAACTCTTGTGGTGGGCTTGTATTTGTCCTTGTTTACTTTCCTTTACTTCATGCCATACTCTAGTTATGGGATCTTAATTATATTCATGAATTATTTTAGTAGTTTTAAATTTCATTATTATGTGGATTGGAGATGTGTGTGTGTGTGTACAAGTAATTTAGGCTAATGCATCCCATTTGTGGGATATGCTTACTCGCTGCTAGTCACCAGCCCCTTTCCTATCGGAGGCGGCCTTGGGGTAGTTGTGACACAAGCCCCTATGGGATGGGTCATGACAGAGTGGTATCAGAGCAATCAGTTATAATTTAGGACTAGGAGTCTGTGAGATTCGTTTGTGGAAATAGTGTTATGTTTTTTGAGTTTGGATTTTGAGCCAAGGACTCTGGTGTCGGTGCAGCGGCTGACGTATCCATACACTAGAACTTCAATCACCTGATTTTCAACTCAGTACATGAGAAAACTAGTTGTAGGGAAAACAATGGTATATGCATCATATAAGAATGGTTTCTTTTTCCATGTCCTTCTTGAGTCAGCTCTCCAGATATACTTTATTGACGATGGTACATATTTTTTTATTTTAGGATGCCTCTGTGTAGACATCCATCCAGGATTCCACCATGTCATTACAAGGATGATCTGCCTAGTGATGAGGCATCAGTACAAAGTCTTGTACTGTAGATTGCACCTCTGGGTGGTTTACCAGCTATACCACCACCCATTGAGTAGAATCTAGTACTATCACTACCAGTTAAGGATTCACATAGGATGAGTATGTTACATAAGTTATATAGGTAGATACCTCCCAGGTTTCAGGGTGACCCAGACCCCCAGGTGTCTAAGGAATAGTTAGAGGTAGTCACTTGTGTTTTGTGGCTTGTGAGGATTCATGTTGATAAAATGGAATTCTTTATCATGAGTCTTCTTCAGGGATTTTTGGGTTGATGGTGGAACATGGGGACTCAGTCACACGACAAGGTAGCTCTCTCTTGGATAGACATTATACATCTATTCATAGAGGAGTTTTATCTATACATTTTGTGATCGATACACATATAAGAGCTTCTGTATCTAAATCATGGTAGTATGACCATGGTGGATTATTCAGCGAGGTTTACTGATCTCTCACACAACTCCTTGGATATGGTATAGGACCAGTTATTTAGGACTTATACCTTCAAGCAGGGATTATGCTAGTACATCAAGGCATCAATGGTATCTCTTAGCATTTCCACCTATGTTGGGGTACATGAGTGAGACTTGTTGGTAAAAAAAAATTCTAGAATAGCAAGCACAAATAGTGGGTGCTAGAAGTGGGCACCCGGTTGTTGAGACCTTGGTAGTTGGTAGCCGACGATAGTCACAGGGATACAAGTGGGTCATATGATTTGGGGGGGGGTAATCCTAGGACTCAGGGTTAGTGGTGAAAGGCTCTCGGGTGGCTAGATTAATCCAAGGGATAGGCGGTGTTTCTCTTGCGACGGGCAGAGACATCTGGCATGAGATTTCTTGACCCGTCATATAGGTAATCAGGAGATGGTCAAGGGACCACCGAGATAGAGACAAAGGTATGAGTATGCTATTTCATAGGTTGGATGACATGGAAGAGAGGATATCAGAGTAGAAGGAGGTGGTTAGAGGTTCCACCTATTACCACCAAGACCCCTAGATGGTCCACCCCAGGATCAGGGAGCTGATGGGAAGGGATGAGGCCAGTTGAAGACTATGGAGGCCTATAACCCTGAGGCTCTAGGGATAATATGAGGTGTGATATGTGTCTTTTATACTTTAGTTGCAGTATTCATAGACACAAGTGATATACATTACTTCCTTTCCAATTATATGGTTCGAGACGTAGATATTCCGATTGAGTTTTTGACTCGACCCTTATAGTTAGAGACTCCTAATGGTGATGAATCAGTGATTTATAACTTTTTCTAATAGTGAAACTCAATGCTTGGAGTAAGATTTTTATATGGGATCTCTTTTTTCAGCAATGAGGCATTACGACATCATATTAGGTATGGAATGGCTATTTGTAGTTCATTCTCAGATTGATTATTTTAGGCAGAGGATGTGGTGTGTCTGCGGTGATGGAACTAGGTTTTCCTTTGTTGGAGAAAAGGAAACATAGGTAGTACAGGATGGACTCGTGCCTAGAAGGGTGCAGTCAATTACTCATCAGTTGGATAGCTTAACCCTTAGTGCAGTAGATGTTACGAGTTCCCCATTTCTTGTAGTGGTGGCGGAGTAAGAGGATGTATTTCTTAAAGATGTTCTAATTTTACCTCCCTATTGAGAGATATAATTTTATATTGATCTATACTCCGAGATGGAACTGATATCTACACTATAATATCAGATGGCTCTCATAGAGATTCGTGATCTGGGGTGAAATTGGAGGAATTATAGAGGAAGGGCTTCATGAGACCCAGTGTTTCACCCTAGGTAGCCTTAGTTTTGTTTTCCAAGAAGGTAGATGGGAGCTTGAGGTTATGTGTGGATTATCGGTTCTTGAACCAAGTGACCTTGAAGATCAAGTATCCATTATTGAGGATTGATGAAATATTTGATCAGTTTAAAGGAATGTGATAGTTCTCAATGATTGTCCTTCAATCGAGATATCACCAGGTATGAGTACATAATGAGGATATACTAAAGATGGCCTTAAGATATCGTTACAGTCACTATGAGTACTTGGTGATGTTGTTTGTCATGAAGAACTCTGTAGAAGTGTTCATGGGGTTCATGAACTGGATCTTTCAATATTTCTTATACCATTTTGTGGTAGTCTTCATCAATAAAATCCTAGTGTATTCAGATCCTAAGGAGGAGCATGTGAGACACTTGAGAATGGTCCTGGACACACTCTGAGAGCACCAACTTTACGAAAATCTCTTGAAGTGTCATTTTTGGATCCAAGAGGTCCATTTTCTGGGACACATAATCTTATAGGATAGAGTTGCAGTGGATCCAGCAAAGTTTGAGGTTGTGATTTCATGGGAGACACCCAAGAGTGTTACTAAGATGTGGAGTTTCCTTAGATTGGATGGGTACTATCATAGGGTTGTATTCAAATTCTCCATAGTGGTAGCACCCTTGACAGCCTTGACTGGGAAAGGGAAGCCTCTCTTGTGGATGGAAAAGTGTTATCAGTGCTTTCAGGAGTTGAGGTAGAGTTTGACAAGCGCTCTCATCTTAAGGTTGTCGGAGGAAGGTGTTGAGTACGTATTATTCTTTGATTCATCAGGGACTATACATGGTTGTGTTTTGATGTAGAGGAAAGTAGTTATTGCCTATGGTTCACTCCAATTAATAGAACATGAGAAGAAATACATGGACCACAACCTTGAGTTAGTAGTAGTATTTTTCACATTGAAGATGTGGAGACACTACTTGATTGGTGAGCAATTTATCATGTACTCTGACCACAAAAGTCTCAAGTATATATTCTCTCATAAGGATCTTAACTTAATATAGAGCTGATGGCTGGAGTTCTTCCAGGACTATGACTTTGAGATTGTCTATAATCTTGTAAAGGGGAATGTGGTGGCGGATTCTCTTAGTAGGAGATCTAGTTAATAGTTACTAAACTAGGAATATGAGCAGTTCACCTTGCTGTGGTTATTCTTTGTGGATGGAGATGGAGTATCATACCTCCATTCGATGGTTGTTACCCCTCCATTCTTACAGTGAGTCAGGGAGGCATATCTTGGTAATACTGACTGTGATACCCTTCATGCTCAGATATCCACAAGGCATGCTTCAAATGGATTTTATAAATGTGGTAAGCACATCATTCTTTTCAAAGGACGTGTGATGGTACTAGTGATTCTGTGGTAGGTGGTTTTGAGATAGTTTTATACATCTCCCTTGGCGGTACATCTAGGTGTGGAAAAATGTATTAGGTCCTTCGAAGTTAGTATTGGTGGTCAGGGATGAAGAAAGGAGTTTCAAAGTTTGTATCTCGATGGCTTACTTGTCAGCAATTGAAGCCTGAGCACCATGTTCCAGTGGGTTTAGCTCAACCCCTTGAGGTGCCAGAATGAAAGTGGGATTGTATATATATAGACTTCTTGATAGTCTTACCACATATGTCTAGGGGACACGATTCCATATGGGTGATCGTTGAATGACTCACTAAGTCAGCCAACATCCTAGATATATGATAACAGAGTTTAGTAGAGAGATTGGGATTAATCTACGTGTAGGAGATATTTCAACTCTATAGAGTTTCAATAATGATTGTTTCTGATCATGATTCTCTCTTTACATCTTGGTTGTGGAAGGGGTTACATGAGGCACTTTGGACCTAGTTACGCTTGATCATAGCATTTCACACACAAACTGATGACCAGACTAGGTGGATCATTCATGTATGGAGGACAGGTTATGATATTTCATGTTAGACTTTGGTTATAGTTGTGAGGATCACCTACCACTGGTGTAGTTTACATACAAAAACAGCTACCATTCCACCATTAGTATGGCACCATTCGAGGCTTGGCATGGGAAACCCTGTAGGTCGCCACTTTGCTAGGCTGACCCAGGAGAGTCGGTACTCATGGGCCTAGAGTTGGTATGAGCTACAAAAAAGAAGGTACAGATCATCCATGAGTGGATGAAGGCTGTACATATCCATCATAAGTCTCATGATGACAAGTGACAGAGGCCTATGGATTTCGAGGAAGAAGATTAGGTGTTTCTATAGGTTTCACCTCAATGTGGATTACTGAGATTTGGTTGAGGTAGCAAGCTATATTAAAAGTTCAATCGAACTTTCTAGATACTGTGTAGAGTTGGAAAGGTTGAATACCACTCAACTCTACCTCCTTAGTTATACCTAGTGCACTACATCTTCCATGTGTCGCAGATGAGGAGGTATGTGCATGACCCATCGCATGTTATTGACTGAGGTAAACTACACATCGAAGATGGAGAGACCTTTACTGAGTACCTAGTAGAGATAAAGGATCAATAGGATAGGATCCTTTGTTTCCAATCCATTTCTTTGGTGCATGTTTGGTGGTAGCACAAGAATCTCTTGGATAGCAAATGTGAGTGAGAGACTTAGATTTGTGATCAGTACTTTCATCTTTTTTTAGTAACATTTATTTTGGATTTTGTGGATATAAAGCCCCAAGGTAGGGAGAATGTAACGTCTCATATTTTCTATATATTTTTTTAAAATATTATATAGATTATTTTTTAGATTAGGTTCTAAGAGGACATGAAATTTTGAGGCCTGGTGTGCCCAGAATAAATGTTTGAAAAATATTAAAATATTAAATAGAACGTGCATGAGTTTTTTCTGAAAAAGTGGAATAACTCCTAAACAGATTCCCATATCTGAAATATGAGGTCACCTTTGAATTTAGAATGGAAGTTTTACCCTAGTCACAACTTAACATTGGTCTACGTGGGTCTTTTGTGAAAAAAAATTTGTGGGCGTAAAACAAATAAAATTATTTAATAAAATTATTTTTATTTTTTTTACGCAGTGATGATTTTTTATTTAAATAGACAATTATGTTGGAAATATAGGGTTATCCTCATAACCCTAGAGATGCTGTAGGACTACTAAGGAGATATTTGGAGAATCCTCTCAAGCGAATGACGATGAATCATGGATCAAATGATCAATGCAAACTTGGATTCAACAGATCTCACCAAAAAATGTGACATGAAAATTGTTCTTTATTAGTGGTCAAACTACATCTAGGTAGGATGTTGTAATTTTTGAATTTCCATCATGTTTCATAATTCTGGGCAAATACGGATCAATTCCATGAACCGAATTGATTCACACATCGTCAGTAGATTTAATCTGATGGAATTTCTTATTGTTTTTTTGATTTATTAATCTTCATTCATAACTTCTATGACAATGAATCAAGGGTAAATGAAGATAGGATGAGGTTTATTCCTTACATTTTCTGTCTTAGGGATTTCTCCCCAAATTTCTTCATGCGATCGTCATTGGTAATCCCTTTGGCCAATGGTTGAACAAATACTCAGTTATAGATCATTTTTCAACTATTATTCAGCTCAATGAATCGAAACTACAGGTACAGAATGTGATGGTGGTTTCATATTGAGGAGTGATGGTGATAGTGGGTGGATCATGGTAGAACGAGGATAGATCTAGGGTTCTATATCTTCTTAGATGGTGCATGGAAAACAGACATGGAATGTGTTTTTTTCCGGTACATTTTAAGTTCAGATTCCAACGATCTAGTAGCAGTAAGGCTCGGTCAATGTAGATCTGGGATCTATAAAGTGATTTTAAGAGGAAACAAGGTGAAATCAGTGCACGAGGAAGAATGGAAGAGGAACTCTAGATCTGGAAAATCCTAAGAAAAAGTTCATGTAACTAGGGATTACATGTTGTGTGGGTCCCTTTAGTGGTGGATAGGGTTTTGGAATGAAGATGATGATCACATGGTCTGTGACCCTCCTCGGTTGACTCGTTGTGTACTTTAGAAGTACACAGACATGGGTTGGAGTACATGAGAACAGACATGTCGTGTACTCCCACACAGACATGACTTGGCATACACAGACTATTATATAGACATGGATTCAGTACACGGACACAACCAAGAGACAAGAGTAGGATAACATGTGTCTCTACACATTATTTACTCATTATACATGTCGTGTATATGGAGACTACATATCGTGTGAGGCTCTTCTACACAGGTAGAACATGAGATAATTGGACACGTCATGTACCCCTTGGGACACACTGTATACTCCCATCAAGAGTGTTTGAGGCTCTTAATTTTGTTAGTTTGGACTAGTATAGGTTGAGTGGATTCCATTTGTCCTTTTCCTTGAGGGTATAGTGTGTAATTATATCCACATAACTATATTTTGATCCCCTCGAGAGGCAGAGCCTCATATAGATTTGTGGTGTCCATCTACAAAACTGGAGTGTGATCCTCTATCATCCCTAGTTGGAGTTTGTAGAATCATCATGTCCTCCCAAATCAGGGCATTAATCCTCCATCAAGCAGGTCGTATCGATAGGGTTTGTAGAATTATTATTGTATGATAACATATGTATCAGGTTGATCTAGATTGGGTTTGTGATATCCCCTAGTGGTTATGGGTGTGACCCCCTATCTGTGTATCATAGTCTTCTCAGACCAGTGTGTTCTCTTTGGGCAGGGACCAATTGAGATAGACCTCTTCGTCAATTTTTTCTGATGATAGCATGGCTCATGGAGTGAGATCACCTGAAATGAGTGTTTCTTCGAGCAAAATCATGTGGTTGATTATTCCACTACTACAAAACTGGCCTTTAACAGCGCTAGAAATGGCCTTTATCAGTGCTAGAAAAGAGCTGACTACATAAGTAATGTTTAAAAACCATGACTTTTATTAGTGCTTTTAGAAGCACTGATAAAGGGCCATACCAGAGTATGCAATTATAGCACACTACAACACTAGAAACACGCCAGATATCAATAAAAAATCCCCAATACAGAATTTAAATGAAATGAAATTTACAACACAAATACTAGAAAAAAAAACTATATTATAGACATTTTAAACATTTCTTTATACAATTATATAAATACAAATTATTAAATACATTCAAAAACAATACTAACTCTCAATGTTACCATGATTTCTATTTACTTTATTTTTATAACTACCAACATTACATGAGTAGTGTTGAACAAACCACCTCAACTCAATAAAAAAGAATCCACCGGTATAAGAAAACTATTATTATGAGTAATACTAAAAAAAATAAATTAAACATAAATTTTAAATAATACATTAATTATATAGATAATGATTTTACTATGAAAATATTAAGATTACCTATAAGATTGATCAGTGGAGGAAACTTGAAGAAAAGTGATAAATGTCAACACAACAAGAGTGGAAGGTTTTGTGGGAGAAGAAGTCTATGGATTCTTTGGTCAAAATGGGGTGAAATAAAGATTGAGCACCCCAACGCGAACAAAATAATCCACCTATATATGAAAACAATTATTATGTGAGTAATACTAAAAAGAAATAAATTAAACATGCATATGAAACAGTACATTAATTCTATGGACAATTATTTTACTGTGAAAACATCAAGATTACCTCTCTAATTGAGTAGAGGCATCATCGTTGCTCTTCCTACAAAGGTAGTGGATGTAATTTTAAATAAAGTGATAAATGCACCACCATAGGGGTGAAATTTATTTAAGGGATAAGAAGCATTAAAGTTGGACAGAGAACCCCAACTCGAAAAAATGAATCCACCTATATAAGAAAATAAATATTATTTGAGTAATACTAAAAATAAATAAATAAAACATAAATATGAAACAATACAATAATTATATGGACAATGATTTTATTGTGAAAACATCAATATCACCTCTGTGATTGAGTAGATACAACGTAGTTTCTCTTCTTGCAAAGGCATGACACATAGAAAAAAAATTCTAAAATAAACAAACTCTGCAAGGAATAATGAAAATTAAATCAACATTCCATTATTTTTTTTGGTAAAATAGAGAAATTATATCATAACATTACTTTTTCATCTATCCAAAGGGCTTCATTAATTATAGTTTATTTTTATGAGGGATTGGTAATGTCATCATATGCAGAAGACATTGTCTGTATGAGTATTCAAACATTTAATTTAGATTATGTTAATGCAATAGAGAACATATAATATTATGAGGAAAAAAATAATATATTAAAAAATTATTTTACCTTCTCATTGAACTCTATTTATTTTTTTAAGGTTTCAAGGATTTGGTTCCTCTTTTGAGAATCCAAATCCCCTCTTTGTGGTCCCCTCTAACATACATGAAATTTTCTACATCACAACTGTCATGAACTAATTGTGATATCCTAATGAAATGGTCATCCTCGATTGAATTTTCATCTGACTCAACATCTTTTTTAGTCACCAATAGGATAATTGACCAATTATTGTTTGTTGGATAAGAGACATAAAATACTTTCACTTCTTGCGATTCCATTATGAATGGCTTGTCTTTTTCTCCTTTTACACTTAAATCCACCTTCACAAAGCCCATTTCATCAACTTTCACTCCATTAATATTGTCAACACATTTGAAATGGAAAATTGACACTTTAAATGTTGTATAATCCAACTTGTATATTTGTTTGATAATGCCAAAATATAACATATTTTCATAAATTGGATTTCTATCCTTGGAACTAGATATGTGCACCGCTTCAGCCATAAGCATAACACAATTATTTTGCATTATACTGAATTCATCATGTTCTTTTATATATAATGTATAACCACTGATTAAAAAACTAGTGTAAGATATAACATTTTCATTTGGTCCTATGGATAGCCATTGAAGTCGTTTGGCAATTGAATTTGTATTTTCAGATAACTCCGTATAAATTTGATCTCTAAACCATCCTATAAACTATTTATTATGTGTATTTAATATCCATCTATCATCCCTTGATGGATTCAAATCTATAAGAATTTATTTGTGGTATTCTATTTATGGATCAATATCATTAATATTATGTAATATGTAAATATGTGCTTTCTCCATCTCTTTCAAGATAATTGTAACAATATCTCTTCTGGAAATCCCTTTTCCCATAAGGCATTCGTTGTGATGAGACTTTGGGAGACCAGTTATTTTAACAAATGATAGGTAATTGGTACATAATTCAATAGCTTCTTCAACAATATATTGTTCTGCAATACAAACTTCTGGATAACTTCAATTCTTAACATACCATTTCAAATTATTCATATACCGTTCAATGGGGTACATCCATCTGTAATGGAAATGACCACATAGTTGAACCTCTCTGACTAAGTGAACCATCAGGTGTACCATTATATCAAATAATTATGGTGAGAATAACATCTCTAATTCTTATAATATGACTTTAATATCTTTATTCGCGATGGAAAACTTCATCATGTCTACAACTTTAATACATATGGCTTTTAAAAAAAAGTGGAGTCTGGTCAATGTATGTCATACATTTTGAGGCAGAATGCAATGAAAAGTAACATGCACTAAATCTTTAATCAAAACATGTCAGTCGTGTGGTTTTAATCCTTGTAACTTCAAATTAGTCCTTGACACGATATTCTTGATATTTGATGAATACCCCTATGGAAATTTTACACTAGTGAGGAAAAGTTAAAATTTCAATTTTTTCTATCTAGATAGAGTGTAAGATGGTAGAGGAAGAAACGTTCTCCTTTTACCCTTCACTGGTGCCAACCCTTCCCTTATCCCCATTTCAATCAAGTTCAACCTAGCCTTGATGCCATCTTTCATTTTTTCAAGAACATTTAGTAACATTCCAATAAAAATATAAAATAATTTTTTTCTATATACAAGACATCAAGAAAATGTCTGACATAAATAAAATTCTAATACAATAAGTCAAAGAAAATTGATCTCTTATTCCAACCTAATTTTGTAAGGTTTTTCAAAAATGATTTACTAAAAATGGATTCAATCTTTTTTACTTTTTTGTATAGTTGATCACTCATTGTTGGAGATGGTGTTGTACCTTTTTCGATATTCCCACTGAATGTTTCCATCCAGGATTGGTATTTATGTCATCAAGGTAAAAATTTCTGATGTCCTAAAAATAATGTCTTCAAGTAATGTTTCAACTGAACTAGGTATGTGCATTTTTTACAAATGGGTCACCCCATCATTCCTTTAATGTTGTATGCTGATAAATTGCCATAAGCGGGGAAGTGATTTATCATTCCGTACAATATGGCCCTCAATGTGAATTCTTCACTTCTATGAGTATCATACATTATAACAATTGTATCCTAAATAAATTTTGGATCTTCAATCAATGGATCCAAACAAACATCAATATCATTATCAGTTTTCTTTGGTCTAGATATAAGTAGAGAAAGCATAATATATTTGCGCTTTATGTATAACCATGTAGGCAAGTTATAATTTACCAACATGATGGGTCATATACTATGATTACTACTCTGTACACCAAACAGATTTATTCTATCTATAGATAACACAAGCTGAAAGTTTCTCAGATTATCTCTAAATTTAGGAAACTCATAATCAATTTTCTTTCACTGAGTAGAATATGTTTGATGATGTAGGTTCCCTTATTTAATTCTTGTATATTCATGCCATGTTAATTTTACTTCAGTTTCCTAACATATATATAGTCTTCTAAACCATGTAATGGTATGAAATTACCATGAAAATTTCGAAGGACTTGATTCATTTTTCTTGTATCGATATGCGCCACATTTATGGAATTTTATGAGTAATTCATGGTCCTTGTGAGACAATATGCAATCCTTTGGACAAGAATTTATTTTTTTGGAGATCATTCCCATTGAACATAAAATTCATTTAGCATCATATGTTTGTAATGGTAGTTAATTTTCTTCTGGTATCATATCTTTTATAAGATCAAGTAGTTCTGTAAAGCTAGTGTCACACCATGTACTACCAGCTTTCAAATTATATAACATCAATACAGCTGATAATCTTGTCTATTTAGTACAATTGGTATAAAATAGTTTCTTGGAACATCTATTTAACCCATCAAACAACTTTGGACAATCACAATGGTCATATTCAATTTCCATTGTCATTTCTTCAATGTGATCTCCATCATCTTTTACAAAGGTATTAATATCAATTGATTCATAAACCGTAGTATCATCCCAATCGATGTTGATATTTCAGTTTTTCCCCATGTTTCATCAAAAATTTATAGCTTTGATTTATTTTGGGACAAATAAAATGTTCTTCCTGCTCTTCCAGACTAATATTTCTTGAATAACAACAACATAAACACGAACAAAGGATTTTAGAAGGGTCGTTTACATGTTCTCTTGTAAACTTGACGAACTTTTTAACTCCATGTTTATATTTGTTTTTCAAATGATTAGTGTGCATCCATTTTCAGTTCATATACATCATATTGGGTTCATAAAAGATTAATTTTATAAAATATATAAATAAATACACATAATATATTCATTATCAAAAGTGAAAGTTATAGAAAATTCTAATAAGGTAAATATGTATCATTTTGACTAGAATATCTGAGCGCCTAGATATTACAAATACAGCAATATGGGTTGTTGGAATTTGAATAAATAGAGGAAGATAAAGGCAGATAATAAATGATATTATCACTAAACATTATAGGTGTAAAACGGAAGATGGATAGTGTAATGACCCTAGCCTGAATTACCCAAACAACACCATGTCAGATCATCTTATGACCTATAACACACCTCAAAGTCACTAAAGGATGGTTTAAACATTGGTTTCAAAAAACATAAATGGGAGGTGGTCCCCCCCCCCCCAAATAGAAAAAATTAGTACCAGAGGTCGAACAAAATTCTATCATGACCCTTGGGGTCAATGGACATACAGACCCAAAATCATCATTACCCAATATAGGCACACCTGTTAGAAAAAAAACTATGGAAATAAATTATAAAATAGCTATATAGGCACATATACATGTCACACCAGTATAAAAACTCACTTATAGTCTATAAAAAATCAAATAGATAAAAACCTGATATTCAAACATAACGTGAACTATAAAGGCACCATAATGATTTAAAAAGTGAAGGCTTAATGTGATAAAACCTTATGTGATTAACTGGGTATGACTCCTTTGAATGTGATCCATAAGAAAACTAAGGACCATAGTGAATTATAAGAGGAACTAGAACCTATGATACATATAACCAATAGAGGAGCATACATCACTCCACTAACTTGGTTCCTGAAAAATAGCATTTGAAGCTGCATGTCCCCTGAGGTGTCCATGAAATGTGTCAGTATATATATAATCATTAGGGAACCACCAATGTGCCTCAAATCAGTAGTCAATAAACAAGAATATACATGAAAATTTTCCCCCCTATGCTTGGTCGGGGTGGTAAGGGTGGGGAGGGTTTTGGGGTGTGGTCACAAGGTTAAGTCCCCAGGCCAGTGATTTACCTGTATTTTCTTTGTCGCATTGTGTGCCACTTTCGCAGTTGTACCCAATTTTAAAAAAATATATACATGAAAATTTCTACACATTTATATACATATATGAAAAAAGTATTTAGTAAGAAGATATAAAACATAGTAGTAAAACAACAATGAATAAATCCAAGGTTTAGTGTCAAATATAAACAACAGATCATACATCGGTAGTCAATACAAATAATGGACCACAAATCATTCCCTAAACAATGAATCACAAACAAATCATAAATAATGGATCATAAACAAATCATAGAAGAAGAAAACAAAAACAAAACAAAAAATACAAAAAGAAAATAGAAAGTCCTACCTCGATAGGTTGAATAAAATATGACACCCTCTTCGGAAACCCTAACTGTAATCGAACACCAGATATCAGACGAGATGTTGGAGTAATCAGAGGAAATTGAGTGGTGTGATTTGACCTTCAATTTACTGAGGAGGAGCACCGGCAGCGGGTGGCTTCTGCGGAAAGCTTCTATATTGTGACGGGTTCACAAATGGTTAAGGTTTTTAAAATAGATCGAGACACTTTTATCGGCACTTATTTAGTGCTAATAAAGATAATTCTTTATTAGTTCTAAAGTTATAATGCTGATAAATATTAATTTTATTAGCGCTAAAAAAGCGCTGATAAAGATGATTTTATCGGCACTTATTAATGAAGCGTTGATAAAGGAGTTATAATTATAATTATAAATAAAAAATTGTAAATATTTATATATACTTAATAAATATATATATATATAGTACATATATTCCTTTCTAAATATATTTATTATAATTTTATAACTATTTATTTATAATTATAGAAATATTTTAAATATAATAATATCTATATCATTATATATATTTATATAATTATACATATATATATTTAATAAATATATATAAATATAAATATAGTAAATATATTCATTATTTAAGCAAATTTATTATAAATTTAAAAATTATTAAAATTTATATAATTATATATTTACAATTATATAAATACATTTAAAAAATATTTATTTATTTATAATTATAAATATATAAATGTATAAATATAGTAAATGTACATTTATAAATATATTAATTTATAAATATTTTTTTACAAATATATTTTTAAAATTATTAATGAATTTCTAATTTTAAGTGCATGTATATATGTTAAAAATGAGTGAAATTGAATAAATTAAGAATAAGTACAGTTTAACAATATTGAAAAAATGGATAATTTTTGTGTGTGCGCATTATAATATATAAAAATTCATTAATTATGTATATGTGAAATAAATATAACATGAATTTGATATATATTTAATTGAAAAATCAAACGACATTCAATTATATGTTGAGTAATATACAATTAGTCAATATTTTAAATTCATATTAATTTTTAATTATAAAAAATTATTCAATAAATATATGAAAATTTAATGTAAACCACATAAATATATTTCAATATATAAATCATATTTATATACATTAATATATATCTATATATTTAATATATACAGTTTAATAACATTAATTATCATAATTATCTAATTAATAAAATGTTTAATATTTAATAATGTGTAATCAATCTATTCATTTTTATCAATAATTATTTAATTAATAAAATTTGTAATAATTTTTTTAACAAACACATCCTTTATTGATTATTTATTTAAATATTTCATTTTATTTATTCATACCTTTATGATTGCTAAAAATGCAATGATGAAATTAATATTTATCATCGCTAAAAATAAAGCGCTGATAATGGGTAACCTTTATCAGTGCTAAAAATAAAGCGCTGATAAAGGATAACCCTTATCAGCACTAAAAATAAAAGTGATGATAAATGATACCCTTTATCAGTGCTAAAAAAAGAGTTGATAGAGGTTCCTTTTATCAACACTGATAAAAGGTTAAATTTATCAGCGCTTTCTTTAGCGCTAATAAATATGTCATTTATCAGCATTTTTTTCTACCACTGATAAATACCATAACTATTAAAGGCCTATTTTGTAGTACTGTTCATTATGACCACCTATGGGTGTGGTGTCTCTCTTGAGTATATCTGGTTTTTGTCTCTATTATGCATAAATTTTAATATCTTATATTGAGTTGACTATACTTGGTGTTTTGTGTTTAGTGTTTTCAGCGTTTCCTACTGAGTATTGTTATACTCACCCTTGAATGGGCTCTACCCGCACGTAGCATGTCTTTTTCTGATGAATACCCCTTTGACAATTTCCTAAGAGGACAGGGAGCAGGTGGAGCGTAGCTAGATCTTGACAGACTGAGATGTTTGCTGGGAACATGCTTTTGACTTTGTCCTCGCCCTTGGAGAAGATTAGACTCTTTATATTTTTAGTTGGACTTGTGTTATAGAATCTTATGGTGGGATTTTATTTGGGAATGTTTACTTTTTTACTCCATATCATAATTTGGTTAGGGAGTCTTAGTTGTATGCATGCATTCTTTGAATTTTTTTACATTTCAGCATTGTGTGGCTTGGAGATGGGTGTGTGTGTATATATACTTTAGTCTAATGTCTCCCGTTTGTGGGATATGCCTACTCAGTGGTAGTCAACAGCCTCTAGTTTATTGGAGTCGGGCATGGGTTAGTCATGTCACATACCCCTCTACGATGGGTTGTGAGAGATTCCTGCTATCAGAAGCCACACCACCGAGTCGCCCAACTGGAACTGTCTGTCCACCACCAAAAGCCTCCTTGAGATTCCCTTCTTAAATAAGGGTCTAATACACCACTTCAGAAACCCTATTCCAATGGAATATATTCACTTGGGACTTAATCCCATGTCTAATTTCATATTAGAAACATCTTTTTATAGTCACCTCATCCCCTACCAAAGTTGGGACGAAGTGTTGAAAGTTAGTGAAACAACCAGTATAATTTATCACTGACATCGACCCCTGGGTCAACCTCATAAACTCTACAGAATTTTCTTTCCTCAAGGTCTCTAGATAGAAATGTTTCAGAAAATTTTCTTGGAAATCCTTCCATAT
Source organism: Viscum album (assembly GCA_963277665.1). Classification (NCBI taxonomy): domain Eukaryota; kingdom Viridiplantae; phylum Streptophyta; class Magnoliopsida; order Santalales; family Viscaceae; genus Viscum; species Viscum album. The sequence goes on along the minus strand of OY728147.1, from coordinate 472,579,646 downwards.
CATATCATATGTCTACTGGGTCTGAGCCATAACATCTCACCAATGCTTTTCCTGACCCCGTAGTATGTAATCCACTAGCTTGACTCTCTTCTCAAGAAGATTCTATAAGTGATCAATAATTTTTTGAATAGACTCTACCCAAATCTCAGTTTCATTAGGTCCACCCTCTCCCACAAAAGTTATAGGGTGTTTCGGATGAAACTTCCAAGTCATCTCAAACATACTTGGCACAACCCACCCTGGGTCCCGCTCCATCATCTGCATAAAATGAGTGAAGTTCTAATGAAACTAATTTTATACCCTAATACCCAGGTTCACTTGGTTTCCTTTATCCATTTTTTGAGGATCATTCACTATGAAATATTCTTACCGCCCAACCAGTGCACGACATCATGGTGGAATCTTCCTACAGTGTCAAACACGCATCTCAGAACACCTGCCTACCTGAATGGCCCGAAGGCCTTCTTTTTTATAGATTTTAGATAATCCCCCTCTCACGGGATGAGGGGGAACCCTTACAAGGCCTGTAGGGTTTATATATTACATTTCCTGTATGCTTTGAGACATTACAGGATAGGTAGTTCTTAAAGAAATCATACAGAATATAACTACTTGAAACCACCCCTCCCCAGCATCTGCATCATGATCAGCTCTCCACCTTTGCATGGCTATTTGGCTAGTTTTCCTGTGCAGAGATGCATAGGCTTAGTATCGATGGTAATGTCATACCCTTTCATTCATCCAAATCTGTTATCCCTACTCTGGTGAATGTGCCCTGCTCTTGAATCCTCCTCTGGAGCTTGTTCCTTGTAGAATTTGTATGTGAATCATCATATCAGGTGGCCTTAAAGGCCTTGAGGTGGCCCAAAGGCCTTGAGGTGGCCTGAAAGCCTTACTGACCCGAATTCCTGGGTGGCCCAAAGGCCTTAAGGACTACAAGCCCAAACTATTGGCCCAAGGTGAATAGTTCTGTCTATTATAGTACCAAATATAACCTGCTACAGTAACCATGCAGTGCCGCTACAGTGCCTGCTACATTAACTCAGAATTATTCCTCTACCTGGTTTCTAACCTTGGTCTGATGGATGCACCTAGAGATACCTCACCATCTGGGTTGAGGCTCATGTGCTCAGAAAAAATATATTACAAATCATCCACCGTTGGCACAAAATAAGGCTCTCTACTAGCCATAAACAACTCATTCAAAATACACTACCCCAAAGGGTATCACTGAATACCTTTCACTACCCTGAGACATCCCTACCGTGAGCCATTTTATAAAACACCATTTTTTACCCGTTCTCACTTTACAATGCAAATATTTCTCTTTTAGACACCCTTATACCTTTATAACATAGTACCAACAAAGGTTTAACTCATTTATCACTTTTAATTAAACAATATTATTTAACCATTCATTAATGTTCCTTACCTTTACCCATTTTTATCATCTTTATTAGATACCACTACTTCAGATTTTTAAAGAAAACGATATGCATTTTATCTCTTAAGTCTCAAACATCTTCCATGTGTGTGTCTACCATGATGCATGCCACCTATATCTCTATATTCCTAAAATGATGCATGAATTAAAAACCTCGTGCCATTCTATCCATGAGAAAAATATCATAAAATAGTCACATCATAGAATAAGTGCATCACTCAATGGTGAAATATCAACCAACCGTAACAACACACATCAAGAACAACAATCCCACCCTGGGCGCTTGGGTTTTCCCCCGTACATGGGTTAGTTACTCTAAAGCATGATCTCATTTCCAAGACCTGAAACATCCTAATCTTTCATATACCATCACCAAATAATAAGACCACAAAAAAACTACTCTAATACCACTTTGTAACATAACCAACCCAAATTCCACCAAACTGGTGCCCTGATCCGAGTCACCACATGACCTCAGGTGTGCCTCCTCGTATACCGGAGGTTGTCGACTAGTAGAGAGGGTCTAATGTAATACATGGGGAGATTATAACATCTTTATCAGAGTAAGACACAACATATAACAATGAAAAATAAAGGAGAACAGAATAACCAATAACCATGCATCTAAATCCATTTCCCAAAACTAGGTACAAGCCCAAAACCAAAAGTAAACATTTCATGTAATGTCAATACAACGTCAAGTTTAAGGAAAACCCAAAATGAAGACAAACTGAAGAATCCACAAAATAGGTCCTGACTCCAAGTACAGGCCCCTCATCCATGCACATCACATGCCCAAATCAACCCTCTAGTATAGGGAATTTACCCTTATCCTGGCCTAAAACCTTGAAATCTGCTCGGGTACCCAATGATGACTCAAGCATGGTGTGAATACAACATAGTAGGGCACCACCAATGGTGTCTAAAAAATATCCAGTATAAACAAATAGTGTATTCATGTACTAAAATATTAACAAGGGGAACAAAATATAATTTAGGTTCTATTTATTAACATTATTCACTTAAACCATTCCATTATTTATTCCAAGGGTTAGACAACTCATTCATAACAAAACAGTCTATGTTAGTCAACTATTATGCATAAAGGGATAAGTCAAGTTCCCAATCTCACTATGGAACCCATTTAAAAATCATTCACATCACACTTACCTTGGAGCCACAGTTCAAGTAGTCTCATCCAATGCAACTGTTTGGGCCTAGAGCCTCAGCCCGACTCCCTAACTCGTGCATTCTAGGGGTGGGGTTTAGAGGCTCAGTCTGACTCCCTAACCCATGCATTCTAGAGGTGGGGTTTAGAGCCTTAGTCCAACCTGTGCTATGGGAGGGGCCTCAGTCCAAAATTCCACACAGCACCAAGTCGTGTGTACAAGCTTTAATAACCATTCATTACATAAACCATTTCAATAAACCATAATCAATAAATACCCACATCATTCAAAATTTATAATCCATTAAATACATAAACCATCATTATTCCTTAGCCCGTTTACCAATTTTCATTTATATGCCTTAACTCACTTATATGTTGCCATTACAATCCATAATTCATTTAACGCATTCACTATATTTAATTTAAACTATTCACACTATTCCAAAAAACAACTTGTGTCAGGTTAACAACTAGACATAATTTCTTTTGCCTCATTTCATAACCCCAAACAACAAGTCAACACATTTATCAAGGGCTCTACTTAATTAAGAAACAATTTAATACTTTACACTACCATTTTCCTTATTCTAGTAATGGAACACCCCATGCATGGACCTATAATGGGTCTAATCAACCTCAATGCATCTCACAAGTATCGTGAGGGGTGCAATTCTCCACTTTATAACAACCCTGCTTTTTATTACACACTTAAACCTGATTTATTACATAAAATCTTCACTTGATAAAACATAGAAGATCGAGAGTTATAGTTTCTTTGGGGCTTAGGAACATTACATAACAGCTTAGAATCTACAACAAAAAACATCTTTATTAAAAACTTCCTTTACATGACCACTACATTCCCTCATACTTAGCATTGCATGGGATAACCTGAGGACATGCATAATAAAAGGGTGAGATATAAAGCCCAGTAAGGGAATAAACATGGAATAAAATGAGGAATATAATACATGTTATACAATAGGAACATCAATGGAGAACAACAGAAACATGAACATAAAGGCATGATAAAGCATGATAATCAAAACATGGAAATGTGGAAACAACACTTAACATGGAATTAGCCTGATCCAAGGCTCATTGCACATGGAGCATGAGTAAACCCTCATTGCACATGCATCATGAGTAAAACCTTGTTTCACTTGAATTATCATGATTCAACACCCATTGAACATGACGTATCATGATACTATACTTTACCCAATGCATTGGAGTGCTATCAGGGTGCACCCTTCTTAAACATTTCATTTCATGCATAAGTGTTCCACATGGATCATATAACGTGGAATCAATCAACATCATACGTTATTCCACGATTAAGTAATATGTAATAAATATATGAAATTAACATTCAATAGGTATATGTGCATAAAGTTTAATACCCTTGATAGAGACATGGGTATGGTATTCACTACACAATGATCTTGGCTTGAAAAAACGCGGTGCAATTTCGGCAGCATAACGGCGTGACATAAGGATTCATGAAATTAGTTGATGAGATAGAAAAGTTTGTCTCATAATATGTACATTAAATGGATAGTAAAGGTTTTATATGGATACATGTCCCAACAAACATAATGGAATTTAGATGCATAATACAAAAGAATTACTTGGATGTAAAAGTGGAGAGAGAAATCCCTCACGGAATTTCGGCATGGTAACGGGTGTACATGGGAGGCTTTAATGAGATATAAAGGGGTATCGTATCATAAAAACATAAATAGGAAAGTATGGGGTAGGTGTGAAATCACACCCAAACATTTTTAATTGAAAACAAAAGGGCATAACAACTTAAATAAAATTAGACAAAAATGAGAAAGGAAGAAATCCCTTACTTGGAAGTGTGATCCCAAAGGCTTGGGAGAGACTTGAGAAAGGCTTCTTGGGAGATTGTGGCACCTTGGAAGGATTCCAGAGAGAGTATGTAAGGGGTTGGTCGAAATACAAAGGCTTTGAGTGAAAAGAAAGTGGGATCTTGGGTGGGTTTATATATGAAAGTAGAGGGAATTCTTTATTATTTAGGTTTAGGACACCTCACATTAAACTAATCAATACCACAAACCAACCCATGGATTTTGCCCATGGTTTTTTCCAAAGGAGAGTGGAAAAAATATTTTATAAGGCCAATGTACTAACTTCTTAAAATAATAGGGCTGCTTTTGTGGAGGTGAGTCACACTCTCAAGGAAAACAATTTAAAAATACAAAATGTTTTATAAGTCTTAGAGGGTCCACAAAAGCTTTCTAAAATAAATAAATAAAATCTAAAATAACATTATTTTAAATATAAAACCTATATTGGTCGAACATAATGTTTATAGTATTTTATTACCTCACTATTGGGTCATTATGATGTCATAAAACACATTATATATTTAAACGATATTTAATTTTTACCCAAAAATTCGACTGTCTCAGAAAATTATGAAAAAATCACCATTGGATAATTTTGATGTTCTGATTCCAAAAATAATATTAATTTTATCTAAATAATTTTTATAAATATGTGAATTTTTACTTCTAAAATAAAAACCGACATTTACCGAAAATTCATGGGTTTTGACAAAAACAGTTTTCAAACCTTAATAAAAATTACAATTGCATTCATAAAATTATATGACCCTTTATATTTAATAAAAAGTAATTTAATAATATTATTTTTTTAAAATATTATTTAATTAAAAAATCCATTAATTCATCAAAATAGATTTCTTAGTTGAATATTAACTAAAAATACTATTTGTGCTTTAAAAAACTATTTACAAAGTAACAATAATAAAATGAATGCACATTCTTTATACAAAAATAATGCACATTGTCATAGTGCTCAGATATCATCGCTCGGGTGGTAATCTCTATTAACTTCCACTTATCCCATAGTCGGTTCTGATCAAGCTTAACGTGTTCAAGTTCGGCTTGGGTTTGGTCAAGAGCGAAGCCCAATGATGCAACCTCATTTCCGAGCTCCGACAAATAGGCTTCATACAGGGCAAGTCTACTGGATGAGGTCATCACTTCCTTCGTCTGAGTAAATTGGATTTGTTAAAGCCCTATATTTATACTAATCATGTGATCATTGTTCAACATCTATATTATAAACGGTCACAATTGGTAACAGTATTTTAAAATACAGAAAAATAAAACCAAATAATTTAACATTATATATAACCATAATAAGACATTTAATTAGATCAAGAGGAATTTTCATTAATGAAAGTTTGGGTCGTTACAATATTCCCACCTTAAGAAATTTCGCCCCTGAAAATTCATTTTTTACACTCTAAAAAAATGAGGGTAACTTTGCTTCATCACTTCCTTTGATTCCCATGTCGCTTCTTCAAACTTTTGGTTTTTCCACAACACCATCATGGGGTGCATTGTCTTATTTCGTGGAACTTTTTCTCTATGATCTAAGATCTTCACGGGTTGCTCCTCATAAGAAACCTCACCCTATCGATGTACTACCTCTAAAGAGAGTACATGTGAAGGGTCTGGTATGTACCTCCTTAAGAGGGATACATGAAATACATCATGTAATTTGGCCATGGTAGGTGGAAGTGCTAGTTGATAGGCCACAGCCATAACACGATCAACAATCTCGAAGGGGCCGATGTACCAAGGACTTAACTTCCCTTTATTTCAAAACCTCATGACCTTATTCCATGGAGATATGTGTAGAAATATCATGTCTCCAACTATAAACTCAAGGTCTCATCAACGGTTATCTGTATAACTCTTCTGTCAACTCTGGGATGCCTTGATATGCTGTTGAATGGTTTTCACCTTCTCCATAATTTGTTCAAACATTTCTAGTCCTAAAAGCTTATGCTCACTGACTTCATCCCAACATTCCAGCGTTCTGCACCGCTTCCCATATGGGGCTTCATAAGGTGTCATTCTGATGCAAAAGTGGATACTGTTATTATAGGATAATTCAACCAGAGGAAGATGTTGATCCCAACCTCATTTAAATTCCATTGAACATGATCTTAACATATCTTCCAATGTCTGAATAGTTCGCTCAGATTGGCCATCAGTTTGAGGATGATAGGCCGTACTGAAGTTCAGTTCAGTATCCAGAGTGTGTTAAAGACTCTTCCAAAATGTAGAGGTTAATATTGGATCTCGATTGTATACAATAGATAGTGGTACTCCATACAGCCTTACCGCTTCCCTAATGTATATTTATGCCAACTGATCCAATGTGAAATCCTACCGAATTGAAATGAAGTGTGTAGACTTTTTAAGACGATACACATCAACCTAAATAGCATTGTTTCCTTTGAATGTATTCGAAAGTCCAGTGACAAAGTCCATGGTGATGTACTCCCATTTCCATGCTGGTATGGGTAATGGTTGCATCATCCCCTTAGGCTTCTGCCTCTCTAACTTCACTTGTTGACACACTAGGCACTTTGATGTATACTCGGTGATCTCCTTATTCATATTATCCCACCAATAATGCTCTCAGAGATCTCGATACATATTTGTGTTTCCTATGTGCATCATCCAAAACTTCCTTCTTCAGCTCCAGACTTGATGGAACACGTAGTCTTTTCCCAAATCTCATAATTCATTCTTCATTAACATTGAACTCTGAGTATTTCCCTTTTCTGATAGCTTCCACTCTCTTCTGAATTATCACATCATCCTTTTGGGAATTCTTTAACCTTTCCAAAAGAAATGGTTGAGAAATAATTTGGGAAAGTATTGAGGATTTTCTCTTCTTTATGATTCCCATGTCCATCTTCATCAAATATAAGAAGATTGGGTCCTTCTCAATTCTCATCAATGATAGAATTGATGGTCCTTTCTACTTCAAGCATCTACCACATTTTTCACTTTCATAAGGTGGTAAGGGATTGAGCAGTCATAGTCTTTGATCAGCTCTAACCAACTTCGTTGGCGCATGTTCAACTCTTTCTATGTGAATATATACTTGAGACTTTTGTGGTCTGTATATATTTCACAATTCTCCCCAAAGAGATAATGCTGCCAAATTTTTAAATTGAAGAACACCGTAGCCAACTCCAAATCATGTGTTGGATAATTCTACTCATGAACTTTCAATTTCCTTGAACCATAGGCAATTACTGTCATTTTTCATCAACACACAGCCCAATCCCTTCTTCGAAGCATCACTAAATACCACAAAAAGTTCTCCACTTTTGGTTAAAGTGATCACAGGTGCAGTGATAAGCCTCATTTTTAACTCCTTGAATCTTTCTTCGCATTCATCACTCTAAGATAACTTTACTCCCTTATGAGTCAACTTGGTAAGAGGGTTGGACAATCGTGAGAAATTTGTCACAAATCATCGATAATATCTAACTAACCCCAAGAAGCTATGGATATCCATTACCAATGTTAGCCCCAACCATCCCCCTATTGTAGATGTCTTAGAGGGATCCATAGATATCCTATTTCTTGTGATGATATGGCCCAAGAATGAGACCTCCTTCAACTAGAACTCACACTTGTGGTACTTTACATAGAGATTCTCCTTCTGTAAGGTCTTTATTATAGTTCCTAGATGCTCCTCATGATCCTCCTTACTTTTGGAGTATATCAGAATATCATCTATAAATACTACCACAAATTTGTCGTGATAATCCCTAAAGACATTATTCATCAACACCATGAATATTTCTAGAGCATTAGTGAGTTAGAAAGGCATTACTATGAATTCATATTGCCCATATCTTGTACGAAAAATAGTCTTGTGTATATATTCCTTCTTCACCCTTACTTGATAATATCCTAACTGCAAATCCACCTTAGAGAAGTATTGTTCTCCACACAGCTGATCAAACATGTCATTAATTCGTGGGAGAGGATACTTTTTCTTTATCATGATTTTGTTAATCTCACGATAATAGATGCAAATGCGCATTGACCCATCATTCTTCTTGACAAAGAGGACTGGTGCACCCCATGGTGAAGCACTTGGGTGTATAAACCCTTTATCCAGATTATCCTGTAGTTGTTTCTTCAGCTCCTCAAGCTCCACAACATCCATTCTATACGAATTCTTGGATATTGGCAATGTCTCAGGTATAAGATCAATTGTGAATTCAACATCCCTTCTAGGAGTAAGACCAGGAAATTCCTTGGGAAAAACTTCAGCAAATTCCCTCATAATAGGCATGTCTTCAAGGATGGTTGCCTCCTTAGACTCTGTCATCTGAGCCAAATATGCATTCTCATAGGGTAGTAATATCCATGCTTGAGATGACATAGCTAAATAAGATTCATCTTCCTCCTTGCACTTGTATAGAATCAGGGGTCGATTCTCCACATGGAGAGTGATTTCCCTCTCACTACAATTTATGTTGGCTCTATATAAGGAAATTCAATCCATGCCAAGAATTGCATCAAATTCCACCAGAGGGAGTATGACGAGGTTCACTAGGAAATTCAATCCACAGATAAAGATAGGGGGGAGTTATATTCAGGGGATGCAATGATTGCCCCATTTTCTGTATTCACCGACATCTTTACTTCCATGATTTTTGGTGGCGTTTGGATTGTTCTAATAAACTTTATAGATATAAAAGAATGTGTATAACTATATACGATAACCCTACCTTTCACTTTTTGATTATGGTTCTACTATATCCATTAGAGATATATGGATAAGTATTTTTAAACAATTAAACACATAAAGGGGAATCCAAGGACAAACCAGATGACTTATAAATATCTTTTATTTCTTTAACTTATGAATATATAGGCTTCAATCTATGTTATCCATGATCTACTTCCCAACATATATTCTTAGGGGAATTTTTTTTATTCCCTTAATAATGGTTCATACTAAGCTTGTGAATTTACCAAAGCATATTCCCCAGGAGTGTCATAACCAAGAGTGTAACAAGGCTCATTGTCGTGTACTAGGATACCCTAGGTCAAGCTTGAAACTCCTTGTCAGAGTTTTCACTCCTAGGTACATTTGTGCCAGATCCACCTCTTCCTACTCGTATCCAGACAAAGATGTTTATGTGTGATAAACAACTTACTCAATACTCACCAAAACATAGGGATGTTTTTTATTATACATAGTATATTCTCTAAGGAATCACTAGGGTTTTCTAATCCTAATCCCAAAAATAACTAAACATATCCTTTGATACCAACTGTGGTAACCCTACTTTTTATTACGCACTTAAACCTGAGTTATTACATAAAATCTTCACTTGATACAACATAGAAGATAGAGAGGTATAGTGTATTTGGGGATTAGGAACATTACATAACAGCTTAGAACATAAAACACACAACATCTTTATTGAAAACTTCATTTACATGACCACTATATTCCCTCGTACTTAGCATTGCATGGGATAACCTAAGGACATGCATAAGAAAAGGGTGACCTATAAATCCCAGTAAGGGAATAAACATGGAATAACATGAGGAATATAATACATGTTAGATAATAGGAATATCAATGGAGCACAAGAGAAACATGAACATAAAGGCATGATAAAGCATGATAATCATAACATGGAAATGTGGCAACAACACTTAACAGGGAATTAGCATGAACTAAGGCTCATTGCACATGGAGCATGAGTAAACCCTCATTGCACATGAAGCATGAGTAAAACCTAGTTGCACTTGAATTATCATGAGTCAACACCTGTTTCACATGATGTATCATGATACTATACTTTACCCAATGCATTGGAGCGCTATCAGGGTGCACCCTTCTTAAACATTTCATTTCATGCATAAGTGTGCCATATGGATCATATAACATAAAATCAATGAAAATCATAAGTTATTCCATGATTAAGTAATGTGGAATAAATACATTAAAGTACCATTCAATAGGTATATGTGAATAAAGTTTAATACCTTTATAGAGACATGGATATGGTATTCACTACACAATGATCTTGGCTTGGGAAAATGTGGTTCAATTTCAGCAGCATAACAGCGTGACATAAGGATTCATGAAAATAGTTGATATAGAAAAGGGTGTCTCATCATATGTACATGAAATGGATAGTAAGGGTGTCATATGGATACATGTCCCAAAAAACGTAATGGAATTTAGATGCATAATACAAAATAATTACTTGGATGTAAAAGAGGAGAGAGAAATCTCTCACAAAATTTTGGCATCGTAACAGGTGTACATGGGAGGATTTAATGAGAGATAAAGGGGTCTACCATCATCCAAACATAAATAGGACAGTATGGGGAGGTTCTAAATCATACCCCAACATTTGTAATTGATAACAAAAGGTCATAACAACTTAAATAAAATTAGAAAAAAATGAGAAAGGAAGAAATCCCTTACTTGGAAGTGTGATCCCAAAGGCTTGGGAAAGACTTGAAAGAGGATTATTAGGAGATTGGGGAACCTTGGGATGATTCTAGAGATAGGAGGGTAGGGGTTGGTAGAAATAAAAATGTTTTGAGTGAAGATTAAGTGGGATCTTTGGTGGGTTTATATAGTAAAGAAGAGGGAATTCTTTATTATTTAGGTTTGCGACACCTCACATTAAACTAATCAATACCACAAAACAGCCCATGGTTTTTTCCAAATGGGAGTGTAGAACAATATTTTATAGTATTTTATTACCTCGCTATTGGGTCATTATGATGTCATAAAACACATTATATATTTAAACAGAATTTAATTTTTACCCAAACATTCGACTCTCTCAAAAAATTATGAAAAACTCACCATTGGATAATTTCGATATCCTGATTCCAAAAATAATATTCATTTTATCTAAATAATTTTATAAATAAGTGAATTTTAACTTTTAAAATAAAAACCGACATTTATCGAAAATTCATGGGTTTTGACAAAAACAGTTTTCAAACCTTAATAAAAATTACAATTGCATTCATAAAATTATATGATCATTTAAATTTAATAAAAATTAATTTAACAATAATATTTTATTAAAATATTATTTAATTAAAAAATCCATTAATTCTTCAAAATAGATTTCTTAGTTGAATATTAACTAAAATTACTATTTGTGCTTTAAAAACACTATTTGCAAAGTAACAATATTAAAATGAATGCACATTCTTTTTAAGAAATAATGTATATTGTCATAGTGATAGGGTCTTGTTACATAACCCCTTATAACACTGGCATAAGACTAAAGGGTAAGGTGTGTGATTGTGACAGACTCTTGGGGTGGCTCGGATAACATCGCCCGGGTGGTAATCTCTATTAACGTCCACTTCTCCCATAGTCAATTCCACTCAAGATTAACGTGTTCAAGATCATCTTGGGATTGGTCAGGAACGAAGCCCAATGACGCCACCACCTTTCAGATCTTTGAAAAATGGGCTTCGTACGGGGCAAGTCTACTGGTTGAGGCCATTGCTTTCTTTGTCTGAGTAAATTGAATTTTTTAAAGGCCCTATATTTATACTAATCATGTGATCACTATTCAACGGCTATATTAGCAACGATCACAATTAATAATGGTGTTTAAAATACAGAAACATAAAACCAAAGAAGTTCACATTATATATAACCATAATAAGACATTTAATTAGATCAAGAGGAATTTTCATTAATGAAAGTTTGGTTCGTTACAATCTTCCCCCCTTAAGAAATTTCGCCCTCGAAATTTTCTTTTCCCACTCTAAAACAATTGTGGGTAACTTTGCTTCATCAGTTCCTCTGATTCCCATGTCGCTTCTTCAAACATTTGGTTTCGCCACAACACCTTGACGAGGGGCATTGTCTTATTTTGTAGAACTTTTTCTCTACGATCTAAGATCTTCACAGGTTGCTCCTCGTAAGAAAGATCATCCTCTATTTGTACTACCTATGAAGAGAGTACATGTGAAGGGTCTGGTATGTACTTTTTTAAGAGAGATAAATGAAATAAATCATGTACTTTGGCCAGGTTAGGTGGAAGTGCTAGTTGATAGGTCACAGCCCCAACACGATCAAGAATCTCTAAGGGGCCAATGTACTAAGGACTTAACTTCCCTTTCTTTCTAAACATCATGAACTTCTTCCATGGAGATATGCGTAAAAATAACATGTCTCCAAATTTAAACTCAAGGTCTCATCAACGGTTATCTGCATAACTCTTCTATTGACTCTAGGATACCTTGATATGCTGTTGAATGGGTTTAACCTTCTCCACCATTTCTTCGACCATTTCTGGTCTTAGCAGCTTATGCTCACCGACTTTATCCCAACATGTCGGTGTTCTGCACCTCTTCCCATACAGGGCTTCATAAGGTGTCATTCTGATGCTCGAGAGGAAACTGTTATTATAAGAGAATTCAACTAGAGGAAGATATTGATCCCAACCTCCTTTAAATTCCATTGAACATGATCTTAACTTATCTTCCAGTGTATGAATATTTTGCTCAGATTGGCCATCATTTTGAGGATAATAGTGAATTTCAGTTCAGTATCCAAAGAATTTTGAAGACTCTTCCAAAACATAGAGTTGAATCTTGGATCTTGATCAGAAATAATAGATAGTGGTACTCTATGCATCCTTACCACTTCCCTGATGTATATATGTGCCAGCTGATCCAATGAGAAACCCTCCCGAATTGCAACGAAGTGTGCAGACTTTGTAAGATGATCCCCAACAACCGAGATTGCATTGTTTCCTTTGGATGTCTTTGGAAGTCTAGTGACAAATTCCATGGTGATGTACTCCTATTTCCATGCTGGTATGGGTAATGGTTGCATCATCCCCTTAGAATTCTGCCTCTCTGCCTTCACTTGCTGAAACACCAAGTACTTTTATGTATAATCTGTGATATCCTTCTTCATATTATCCCACTAATAATGCTCTCATATATCTCGATATATCTTTGTGTTTCCTGGGTGAATAGAGAAATTTGAACTATGCGCATCATCCAAAAGTTCTTTCTTCAGCTCCGGACTTGATGGAACACATAGTATTTTTCTAAATATCACAATTCCTTCTTCATTAACATTTAACTCCATGGATTTACCTTTTCTAATAGCTTCCACTCTCTTCATAATTCCCACATCATCCTTTTGAACATGATTTAACCTTTCCAAAAGAGACTGTTGAGAAATCATTTATTAAAGGATTGATGATGTTCCCTTCTTTATGATTCTCATGTCTATCTTTATCAAATCTAATAATATTGGGTCCTTCTCAATTCTCACCAATGATAGAATTACTGGGTCCTTTCTACTTAGATCATCTGCCACCTTTTTTACTTTTCCAGGGTGGTAATGGATTGAGAATTCATAGTCTTTGATCATCTCTAACTATCTTCATTTGTGCATGTTCAACTCTTTCTGTGTGAATATATAATTGAGGCTTTTGTGGTCTATATATATTTCACACTTCTCCACAAAGAGATAATGCCACCAAAATTTTAAATTTAATATCACCACAGCCAACTCCAAATCATGTGTTGGATAATTCTGCTCATGAACTTTCAATTTCCTTGAAGCATAGGCAATGACTTTGTCATTTTTCATCAACACACAGCCCAGTCCCTTCTTCGCAACATCACTGAATACCACAAAAAGTTCTCCACTTTTGGTTAAAGTGAGCACAGGTGTAGTGATAAGCCTCATTTTCAACTCCTTGAAGTTTTCTTCATGTTCATTACTCCAAGCTAACTTTACTCCCTTCTGAGCCATCTTGGTAAGAGGGTTGGACAATGGTGAGAAATTTGTCACAAATCGTCGATAATATCTAGCTAACCCCAAGAAGATACGAATATTTGTAACTGATGTTAGCCTCGACCAACCCTCTACGATTGTTGTCTTGGAGGGATCCATAGATATCCCATTTCTTGTGATGATATGGCCCAAGAATGAGACCTCCTTCAAATAGAACTGACACGTGTTGTACTTTTCATAGAGATTCTCCTTCTGCAGGGTCTCTGGTACATTTCTTAGATGCTCCTCATGATCCTCCATAGTTTTTGATTATATCATAATATCATCTATAAAGACTACAATAATTTTTTTGAGTTAATCCCTAAAGACTATATTCATCAATTCCATGAATATTTATAGATCATTAGTGAGTTTAAAAGGCATTACTATGAATTCATAGTGCCCATATCTTGTACGAAAAGCAGTCTTGGGGACATATTCCTTCTTCACCCTTACTTGAAAATATCCCAACCTCAAATCCACCTTGGAGAAGTATTGTGCTCCACGCAGCTGATCAAACAATTCATCAATTCGTGGAAGAGGATACTTGTTCTTTATCGTGATTTTTTTAAGCTCATGATAATCGATGAAAAGGCGAATTTATCCATCCTTATTCTTGAAGAAGAGGACTAGTGCACCCCATGGTGAAGCACTTGGGTGTATAAACCCTTTATCCAGATTCTCCTATAGTTGTTTCTTTAGGTCCTTGAGCTCCACAAGAGCCATTCTATATGGAGTATTGGATATTGGAAATGCCCTAGGTATAAGATCAATTAAGAATTTAGCATCCCTTCTAGGAGGAAGACCAGGAAATTCCTCAGGAAACACTTCATCAAATTCCCTCACAATAAGCATGTCTTTAAGGATGGTTGCCTCCATAGACTCTATCATCTGAGCCAGATACGCATGCTCATAGGGAAGTAATATCCATGCTTAAGATTATGGAGCTAAAGAAAATTCATCTTCTTCCTTGGACTTGTATAGAATCGGGGGTTGATTCACCACATGGACAGTGATTTCCCTCTCACTACAATTTATGTTGGATCTATATAAGGAAATCCAATACATGCCAAGAATTGCATTAAATTTCACCAGAGGGAGTATGATGAGGTTCGATGGGAAATTCAATCCACATATTACTATAGGGGAGGAGGCATATTCATAGGATGCAATGATTACCCCATTTTCTGTATTTACCGACATCTTTAAAAAATTGGGTACAACTGTGAAAGTGGCACACACACAAGGAAGAAAATTACATTAAATTGCAAGCCCGGGGACTTTACCCCGCATCCTGCCCCTCACCCCCACAAACCCTTACCACCCCACCACCAACAGTGGGGCCTGACATCTTTACTTCCATGATTTGTGGTGGTGTTGGGATTGTTCTACTAAACATTATAGATATAAAAAAAATATGTATAACTATATACGATAACCCTACCTTTCACTTTTTGATTCTGGTTCTACTATATTTATTAGAGATAGATCGATAAGTATTTTTAAACAATAAATGTAAAGACCCCAGAAATTCCATGTAATTTTTTTTAATTATATGGGAATTTTATGAGTCCATGAAAATTTACGGCATGTGATTCTGAGGCCTGGTGTGCCCGGAATGAATTTATGAACTTTTTTTTGGTATGTTCAGTAAACGTACGAGTGGGTTTTTGTAACTTTTAAACCGGTGCTTGGAATTAAAATATGAGGGCACCATTGAACTCGCAGCGCCGGTATTTACTTAAGGATACCTTTACCTCAACTGCAGTAGGTCGAGGGTGAAAGATAGATTTTGGTTTTTTCATGGAAATGAAAATAAAATAATATTTTATTTTATTTTATTTCTATTAAAAACACTCTACATGGGTTATGGAGGTGGGGACCACCCGAACTAAAACGTCCATTTTGAATTAAAAGGTGGGGACCACCTGAACACCTTTAATGAGAGGTAACTCTTGAACTTCCTCCCATTATTTAATTATGCCAACTCCCCATTAAATTGTTGGAGCCAACTAACATTTAATGAAATGTGTCAAAAAAATATTTGTGCCAACATAATTAATCTTCTTAAGTTAAATTATATTGGCACCTTATTCTTTTGGTGGGAAAAGGAGAAGGGGAGAGATTTTGGAGGATTACGCTTCTCCAACGAAGAATACCTCCCAACAAAGAATGTTCTCCAATGAAGAACCGCCTCCATCGAAGAGATATTATCCAAAAAAATGAGCCCTGGATTGGAGGCGTGTGGCGGGCATGATGAATTTCAACATCTTCGACTTCTTCCTTGTTCCAAAAACAATGAACGAATGAGGTAGGGATTGTTGTTTTGATTTTTCCCCTTTCCTGTTCTTGATGACTCTTCATAAATCAAGAAGGAATCATAGTCTCTTTCTACTGCTCCAACGCGGAGAGTGTGGGCCAAGCGAACATAGCCTGACCTCTCCACAATTCTTGTGATTATTTGTTTTTTACTTCGCGAAGAAGGCGACGGTGTGACCACGCCACCCGACGGAAGTGAACCACGGCCTTGTTCCATGGAGGAGAGGGAAGGGTGGTCAGTTTCCTGTAGGTCATCATTGAAGGCGTGGCGTGCAACTGCACCATGTGGAGAGGATGGCTGGCCATCCATCCAGTCGTGGTGGACCGTCGCACAACGGCTGCCCTGCCACACCGCGGTCGCCCCGCCACGCCCCGGCGCCCCGTCGCTACGCGGCCCCCCTGCCGCACTATGTCCTGCCCAGCGCAGGCCAGGACAGGTCGCACTGAGGGTTGGGTCAGACCCAGCGGGTCGGGTCGGGTCAACCCGAAGCAGGTCATCCCAGGCCGGGTCAGACCGGACCCGGACCCGTTTCGACCCATTCCACACTTTTGGCCATAACTTTGGCACTAGGCATCTATTTGACGAACCGTCTGTAGCATCGGAAACCTTGGAGCGAAACAGACCTTTTGGTATACCCCACTTGAGATTTGTATAAAGTTGGGGTATGGTCAGGTTGGATCGAGCACGAATCCAACCGAGACCTCAAGACTAAATGGCTAATAACTTGCAGACTAGTCGTACGATTGACGCACCATCTGTTGCATTGAAACTCCTAATACATAGATGTCCTTTGGGATACTTCTTCATGGTACTTCTTGACAATTGGATTATCAACCAGTGGCTTGAGGAGCGGACCCTCCCGGAGACAAGAAAGCTTAGTGCGGGAACCCTGTAGCTGGCTGTGATGATGTACTAGGATCCTGTGTGGTTATGAAGATGTACTGACGATGTACGAGGATCCTGCATGGTTATGATGAAGTACTGAAGATTTAATAGGATCTAGTGTGGGTCTGACGATATACTGAAGATGTTCTAGGATCATGTGTGGGTATGATGACGTACTGACGATGTACTAGGATCCTGTGTGGGTCTGACAATGTACTGACGATGTAGTAGGATCATGTGTGGGTCTGATGATGTACTGACGATGTACTAGGATTCTGTGTGGTTCTGACGATGTATTGATGATGTACTAGGATCCGGTGTGGGTCTGATGATGTACTGACAACGTACTAGGATCCTGTGTGGGTGTGACGACGTACTGACGATGTACTAGGATCCTGTGTGGGTCTGACAATGTACTAGGATCCTGTGTGGGTCGGATGAGCTACTAGGATCCTGTGTGGGTTTGACGATTTACGACGATCCTCTGTGGTTCTGATGATGATTTAGGATCCTTCGTGGTTCTGCCTCTTAACAGAGTAAGATGAATTAGTAGTTACATCTAATCTTCTCTACTATTGTACCTAAGTTATACCTGGTGTGAGCTGAGTTTGTACCTGTGTGGTACTTTCCTTCATGGTGATACCTTGGTGGTATTCTTATGCATGGCATAACTGTGTATTAATTACCTTCGTGGTATTCCTTCCTTTTTGTAATAGTTGAGATTTGGGCTTTTGAGTTGGACCATGTGTTTCCTCATGACTGAGATGGGTATACTTGATAACTTAGGTATATGTATGGGCATATAACTAAGTAGGGTTGTCAGTTGATTTAATGCCTTTTGGTTTATCCTTTTTGGATTTTGTGAGACCTTGAGGTTCTCGGGGTCCCTACTGAGTATTTTTATACTCACCCCTGCACAGGCTATGACCACACTCTATTGTGTTTGGTGCAGACAACAGACAGCACTGACTGAGGATGAGGGTACCAGGACTGGAGGTAGCTCAAAGGTGGACCTAGACGAGGCATACCACAAATATGACCATTTGAGGGTTGTACCTACCCTTTAGGTATGATCCTTGGTGGGTGCTCACAGGAGTTGTTTCAGTTTACTTGTACTTTTCAGTTTTCTGTACTTTCCAGGGGCTTGTATTCAGGCCCCTTTTTTCTTACTGTACTCACACTTTTACTATACAGTTTACTTGTGTTCGTATCTTATTGTGTGCTTGGTTGCATGTGTTTACAGGATATAAAGTAAATGTCTTCCTGGTTTTAGGGAATATTCCTTTCGATGCTAGTCACCAGCCCCTGGCATGTGGTAGGCGGGCTTGGGGTAGTCACGGCACGGGCCCTGGGGGACGGGTCAAGAAAAATTGGTATCATTGGAGTCGGTTCTAAAATAGAACATTAGACTCTGATCTTTTTAACAGCAATATTGTTATGTGTATTGAGTGTGGTTATCAGTTTATGGAATTTAGTGTTGGTGCGGTGGCTGACGTATCCATACACTAGGACCCTGACTTATGATTTCCGACTCAGTGCACGAAAACACTGATTGAGTGTATGTTTTCAAGAGTTTTCTTTGTGATCTCTTTGAGTCAGCTCACCAGGTATAACTTATTGACTGTGGCGCACATGTTTATTTTTAAGATGCCTCCATGCAGATATCCAGCTAGGGTTTTGGATATAGTACGCACAGATAGCCCACCGAGCGACAAGGCCTCGGTGCAGGGCCCTCTTCCAGTAGAGGCACCAGCGGAGGCACCAGTGATACCATTACCCATTGGTCCACCAATGCCACCATCCCCAACAGCAGAGGGTGCATGCCTCTTGAGCGCTTAGCACGAGTTATAGCGCCAGAGGCCACCCAGGTTTAGGGGAGAGACAGACCCACAGGCAGTTGAGGATTGGCTGGAGGTCTTGGTGGGAGTCTTTCGACTAGTAGGGACATCAGCCGATCTCATAGTGATCCTTGTCGCCATTCTTCTTTAGGAAGTAGTAGGTAGATGGTGGAGCTTGATGCTCTAGGTTCACGACAAGGTGACGCTTCTCTGGGCAGACTTTCAGAGCCTGTTTCAGGCAGAGTTTGTTCCAGCGACTCTTCGTGCAGTGCACATACAGGAGCTTCTTCATCTTCAGCAGGGTAGCATGACTATGGCTCAGTAATCAGAGAGGTTCACCGACCTCTCACACTACTCCACTGATATGGTACGGGACCCATTCTTCAGGGCTCGGACCTTCAAACAGGGACTCAGAAAGGAGATCAGGGCTTTGATGATCTCACTCAGCATCCCGACTGTAACAACCCGAAATTTTGAATAAATCTTGTTTCCTAATTTCATGTGTTATTTTATTTTATTTTTATACTCTACAAAAATGTTTTATTTGATAAACATGATTATAATTAAAATGAGACCATTGGGTTTTGACTGTCATATGACCATTGTTCAATATGACCACTAGAAACTAAATGTTTCGATTATTCTCTCTAAATACAAGTGATCTTGGTTAATTAATATAGAAAGAAGACTCGATGGCCTCATCCAGTAGTCTTGGACCGATCGAAGCCCATCTAACAGAACTTGGGAAGGAGGTAGCACCATTGGCCTTTGCTCTGGACCAAACTCAAGCCGAACTTCATCATGTGAAGCTAGAATGGAATCGCCTTCATGAAAAATTCAAACTGATAGAAATTACCACTCGGGCAATGTTGACCGAGCCGCCCCAAGATTCTATCACCTTAGCACACCTTACTCTTAGGTCCTATGCTGGTATTATAAGGGGCTATGTAAGGAGACCATGACTGCCTTGTGTAATCCTTTGTTTTAACTAAAAATTGGGATTTCTTCTTATGATGAAGTTTATGAATTTTCAAATGACCGGATAAAAATAGTATGCATATTTTTGATGAATTTTAAAAAGGATATTTTTAAAAAAATGTTTATGTAAACCTTAAATAATTAAAAATGTGTAATGATTTTCAAAAAATTGTCTTCTACAATTATGCTCAGTACAAAATTTAGAGTCTAATAAGATCAACTTGATTTTTGATGAATAGTAAATTATGAATAGTGATTTTATGCTTAGGATTAGTAATGTGACCAAATGGATTAGTAATCTCACTTAAATAAAGTTTTAATATAATCTAGGCACCTTGATTAAGTAATGTGATTCAATAAAATGGTTAAATAACGGTTTCATAAATTATTATTCAAGTATTAGTTTTTTCGGGTGAATAGTGTTTTTTAATTAAAAATTAAATTAAAAATATTTGGAAAATTATTTTTATAAAATGGATTTCATTTTTGAACTCAGAGCATCGATATTATGTTAAGGTAATTTTTGGGGATTTTGCTGAAAAAAATGAATTTTCGGTGAATAGTGAATTTATTTAAAATTTTAAATTAAAAATATTTAGAAATTTATTTTTATAAAATGGAGTCCATTTTTGAAATCAGAGCATTTATATTTGGTTAAGGTGAAATTTTGGGATCTTTCTGAGAAAGTTGAATTTTCAGTAAATAGTAAAAATACAGTTTTAGGGTTTCGGTATGTTTAATGACATCATAACTGTGTCATGATGATGTCATGAGATATTTTAAGGGATGTTCGACTAAAGGGGATGAATTATTGTGTGAGGTGTCCCAAGTGGCCAATACCATGGGCAAATACCATGGGCAAGCCCATGGTTTTGCCAAAACCACTAATGAGGTGTCCATTGGTCATTAATGCCTTGTCCCCTCACTTTCCCTATAAATACCAAGCGCTCCTCTCATCCATTCGACTACCCACTCTCCCCCAAAAAGTTTCTGGTCTCATTACCTCCCAAGGAGTCCTCCCAAGGTGCCCCCAAGCCCTCAAGGTCCCAACCTTTGAGTTTTAAGAGTTATGTCTTAAGGTAAGGGATCTGACCTCTCTCTTTCTTTTCAAGTAATCTCTTTCATGTCATTTCATTTATGCTCCATGTTCTTATGTTGAAGGATGTTCTTTTATACTCCTATTACTTCCCATTTCATGTTCATATAATTATAGATCCCCTCTTACTCTAATTATTTCTTTTTATGAAGTTTTAAGTGGCGCCATTAGGCTGCCGAAATCTTTGTAACAGATTCTTTCTCCCTTCTCATTTTTTAAGATCTATTTTCATGTAAAGTATTTCAAGTTCCTTTTTATTATTTTGGGGTATGATCTCTAAATTTATCATACTTATCTTTTATGTTCATATGATGAGAGAGCCCATTTGATCTCTTCAATTCAGTATTTTGATGTTTTAAGTGGCGTCGTTAGGCTGCCGAATTTTTAAGTGGTTCTTCACCCTTCTCGTTTTGAAGTTCTACTTTCATGTCAATTATTTCAAGTTCCTTTTTGTTATGTTGGGGTATGATATCTATATCTATCATACTAATCTTTTATGACCATATCATGAGAGATCCCATTTGATCTCTTCAATTCAGTATTTTGAAGTTTTAAGTGGCGCCGTTAGGCTGCCGAATTTTTAAGTGGTTCTTCACCCTTCTCGTTTTGAAGTTCTACTTTCATGTCAATTCTTTCAAGTTTTTTTTTGTTATGTTGGGTTATGATCTCTATATCTATAATACTGATATTTTATGACCATATGATGAGAGACCCCATTTGATCTCTTTAATTCAGTATTTTGAAATATTAAGTGGCGCTGTTAGGCTGCCGAATTTTTAAGTGGTTCTTCACCCTTCTCGTTTTGAAGTTCTACTTTCATGTCAATTCTTTCAAGTTACTTTTTGTTATGTTGGGTTATGATCTCTATATCTATCATACTGATATTTTATGACCATATTATGAGAGACCCCATTTGATCTCTTCAATTCAGTATTTTGAAGTTTTAAGTGGCGCCGTTAGGCTGCCGAATTTTTAAGTGGTTCTTCACCCTTCTCGTTTTGAAGTTATACTTTCATGTCAATTCTTTCAAGTTCCTTTTTTTTATGTTGGGGAATTATCTCTATATCTATCATACTGATCTTTTATTTTCATATGATGAGAGACCCTATTTGATCACATCAATTCATTTTTGGTTGAAGTTTATGTAACGCTGTTAGGCTGCTGAATTTTCATAAGAGAAATCTTATTTTTGTCTTCCTTTCATGTTATTCATTTCATATGGTATATTTTCAAATTTCATTACCATGTTCTTAAATCCCTTATATTCTGTCCCTATACTATTTTATGGGTCATTTATGAATGTTTGACCCATGTCCCCTATCTTTTCAATGTTTTCTAAAAACCTTGTAACATAGCCGTTATGCTGCAGAATTTTCATCTCAAAATGTCACTCTCTTTTTTCTAAAGATATTTTATTTTATTAAGTGAATACTCAAAGCTCTACCTTCTATATGGGTATTCACATATATACCAAGATGTTCTATTTTTAAATCTGGGATTTACATACATGAAACCCGCTTTCCCTTTTCGTGGGTTTAAAGTGACATAAAGATCATGTCTTTAAAGCAGTTTTTAAAACGTTATGATTATGAAATGAAACCCATTTATTTTATGCTATATGGGTCATTTATGAAATGTTTGATGATTATATATGTGGATCACATGATAATAAAGGCAAATTTAAGGGTTCTTCCTGATAGCGCTCCAATGCATTGGGTAATGATGTAACCACTAGAGATTACAATTTTCATGATATCTTGGTGAATAACCTTGGTAATTTTCAAATGACACCTTGGGGATAGACATTGGTGATATGTTCATGATTGTCTATATTAAATGTTGTAGCCACATATTCAAGTTATTAAAAATGTTTTTTTATTATGAAATGCCTCATGATTTTTTTATCATGCCTTAAAGTTCTTTTCATGACCTTATTGAAGTATCTCAAGTTCACATGTAAAATGTTTATCTTGTTTCCCTTACTGGGCCTTCTGCTCACCCTTTCTTTTGATGTATGTCCCCAGGTTATGAGATGCAGTAATGAACCTAGGATTAACGTGAGGATAAGCCTTTCAAGTGTTTAATAAGAAAGTTTTATGTTTTCATGTTTTAAGTTCCTGGTTTCCAAGACACTTAACCATAAAGATCCTCAATTTTGTGTAATGCAATGAAAGTTTATGTGATAAAAAGGTGGGATGCTATAGTTGGTATCAAAGGATGGATTAGTTATTTGTGGAAATTAGGATATGAAAACCCTAGGAAGAACCCTATAGAAAAGTTTAAATATAGGAAATCTTCCTGGTATTTTGGTGAGTATTGAGTAAAGGGGTTTCCAAGCAAATACATCCCTGTCTGGATATGAGCAGGTAGAGGTGGCTCTGGCACAGATGTACATAGGGGTAAAACCTGAAAACACCGCTTTGAGCTAGACTCGAACGGGAACTGGTACACGACAAAGGGCCTTGCTGCACTCTTGGTTACGATACTCCCGGGAGATATTCTTTGGTAAATTCATAATCTTAGTATAAACCATTGTTATAGGAACAAAGATAAAATAAAATAAAGATTCACATAAGAATATATGATCATGGATAACCTAGTTTGAAACCTAGGGGATCACAAGTTAGGGTATACTTTTCTTATACAAGTTATACTTATATGATTTAAGCTCCTTTTCATGATTATTGTTTAAGTATTTAAGCCTCGAATTATACTTTCTCTTCTTAGTTAATGGTGGGAAATGGAAGAACATGTCCCAACAACCAATGTGATAGGAAATGCAACAATTTCCATATTAATATGACAGAGATGATTAGGGTATTAAAAGATGATTATTATTTTGGAAGACGTTCACTATTTTGGGGACCCTATATGATCGAGGTTAATAGATTACTATGGTATTTTCATTGAGGAGTAAGGTTGACTTATATTTTGAAGAATTGATGAATTTAAGGTGGACTTATAGTAATTTAGGTTACTTATAGAAATGATTAACCTATCTTGGGTAAAATATGTTTAGGTTAGATACTTTTGTTATAAGATGTTAGGAGTGGTTGATGTTGATTGGAGATGAACAATGAAGTTTATTTTGGAATACTATGTTATCAAATCCTTCTTGTATTTGGGTTTCAATCTTAGTTTGGTTTATTTTGAGGAATCTTATGGACCGTTATTTATGGAATGTTCTATGATGAACTTTTGGTAGTACCATGGAACTTTGAATATTTAAAAGTAATTTCCATTCCTATGGGATTCTTTCTTTTTGAAGAGTTGTTTTACCTTACCCTTTCTGTTTTTTGGATAATGTTTAAAGATAGAAGAAATAGATAGTTAATCTTTTGCGGATTATGTGATTCTCTAAAAGATGATTCTTGTGTTTTGATGAGATCAAGTAGTTTTGAATGCTCATCATTTGGAGAAAAGATTGGTTTTAGGTAGAAACATATTAAAGGATGAAACTCTACATGAAGATAGGTATATTTTCTTATGTTTTGTTCTATGTAGTAAATAAATTCCTCAAAATTATGAAAAGGAACATAAAACAAAAACGTTGTTGGTTTATGTTTCCTACTAGGTAATCAAAGACCGTTTACACACATCATAATTTTGGGATTTTCTGGTGGTTAACTTCCTCCTAATAATGTTTTCTATCACTCTCCTTTAGAACGTGACCCTTTGTTTTCTCCTCCATGTCCATGTTTCCTACATGGAATCCTAGTATGAGTAAACTCGACTGGCCTTTGTAATTCCTTTTCTTTCTTTTAAAGTAATAGTGTTACTGACTCTTTTTCCGATGTGGGACTTTCAATGAAATTTCAAAACCCAATTTTAAAAAAAATTGCGAGGACGCAATTTCTTAAGGGGGGAAGATTGTAATGACCCGAAATTTTGAATAAATCTTGTTTCCTAATTTCATGTGTTATTTTATTTTATTTTTATACTCAACAAAAATGTTTTATTTGATAAACATGATTATAATTAAAATGAGACCATTGGGTTTGACTGTTATATGACCATTGTTCAATATGACCACTAGAAACTAAATTTTTCGATTATTGTCTCTAAATACAAGTGATCTTGGTTAATTAATATAGAAAGAAGACTTGATGGCCTCATCCAGAAGTCTTGGATAGATCGAAGCCCATCTAACAGAACTTGGGAAGGAGGTAGCACCATTGGTCTTTGCTCTGGACCAAACCCAAGCCGAACTTCATCATGTGAAGCTAGAACGGAATCACCTTCGTGAGAAGTTCAAACTGATAGAAATTACCACTCGGGCAATGTTGACCGAGCCACCCCAAGATTCTATCACCCTAGCACACCTTACTCTTAGGTCCTATGCTGGTATTATAAGGGGCTATGTAATGAGACCATGACTACCTTGTGTAATCCTTTGTTTTAACTAAAAATTGGGATTTCTTCTTATGATGAAGTTTATGAATTTTTACATGACCGGATAAAAATAGTATGCATATTTTTGATGAATTTTAAAAAGGATATTTTAAAAAAAATGTTTATGTAAACCTTAAATAATTAAAAATGTGTAATGATTTTCAAAAAATTGTCTTCTACAATTATGTTCAGTATGAAATTTAGAGTCCAATAAGATCAACTTGATTTTTGATGAATAGTAAATTATGAATAGTGATTTTATTCTTAGGATTAGTAATGTGACTGAATGGATTAGTAATCTCACTTAAAGAAAGTTTTAAAATAAACTAGGCTCCTTGATTAAGTAATGTGATTCAATAAAATAGTTAAATAACGGTTTCATAAATTATTATTCAAGTATTAGTTTTTTCGGGTGAATAGTGTTTTTTAATTAAAAATTAAATTAAAAATATTTAGAAAATTATTTTTATAAAATGGATTTCATTTTTGAACTCAGAGCATCGATATTATGTTAAGGTAATTTTTGGGGATTTTTCTGAAAAAAATGAATTTTCGGTGAATAGTGAATTTATTTAAAATTTTAAATTAAAAATATTTAGAAAATTATTTTTATAAAATGGAGTCCATTTTTGAAATCAGAGCATTGATATTTGGTTAAGGTGAAATTTTGGGATCTTTCTGAGAAAGTTGAATTTTTAGTGAATAGTAAAAATACAGTTTTAGGGTTTTGGTATGTTTAATGACATCATAACTGTGTCATGATGATGTCATGAGATATTTTAAGGGATGTTCGACTAAAGGGGATGAATTATTGTGTGAGGTGTCCCAAGTGGCCAATACCATGGGCAAATACCATGGGCAAGCCCATGGTTTTTCCAAAACCACTAATGAGGTGTCCCTTGGCCATTAATGCCTTGTCCCCTCACTTTCCCTATAAATACCAAGCCCTCCTCTCATCCATTCGACTCCCCACTCTCCCCCAACAAATTTCTGGTCTCATTACCTCCCAAGGAGTCCTCCCAAGGTGCCCCAAGCCCTCAAGGTCCCAACCATTGAGTTTTAAGAGTTATGTCTTAAGGTAAGGGATCTGACCCCTCTCTTTCTTTTCAAGTAATCTCTTTCTTGTCATTTCTTTTATGCTCCATGTTCTTATGTTGGAGGATGTTCTTTTATACTCCTATTACTGTCCATTTCATTTTCATATAATGAGAGATCCCCTCTTACTCTCATTATTTCTTTTTATGAAGTTTTAAGTGGCGCCGTTAGGCTGCCGAAATCTTTGTAACGGATTCTTTCTCCCTTCTCATTTTTCAAGATCTATTTTCATGTAAAGTATTTCAAGTTCCTTTTTATTATGTTGGGGTATGATATCTAAATTTATAATACTGATCTTTTATGTTCATATGATGATATACCCCATTTGATCTCTTCAATTCAGTATTTTGATGTTTTAAGTGGCGCCGTTAGGCTGCCGAATTTTTAAGTGGTTCTTCACCCTTCTCGTTTTGAAGTTCTACTTTCATGTCAATTCTTTCAAGTTCCGTTTTGTTATGTTGGGGTATGATATCTATATCTATTATACTAATCTTTTATGACCATATGATGAGAGATCCCATTTTATCTCTTCAATTCAGTATTTTGAAGTTTTAAGTGGCACCGTTAGGCTGCCAAATTTTTAAGTGGTTCTTCACCCTTCTCGTTTTGAAGTTCTACTTTCATGTCAATTCTTTAAAGTTCCTTTTTTTTTATGTTGGGGTATGACCTATATATCTATCATACTGATCTTTTATGACCATATGATGAGATACCCCATTTTATCTCTTTAATTCAGTATTTTGAAGTTTTAAGTGGCGTCGTTAGGCTACCGAATTTTTAAGTGGTTCTTCAGCCTTCTCATTCTGAAGTTCTACTTTCATTTAAATTCTTTCAAGTTACTTTTTGTTATGTTGGGGTATGATCTCTATATCTATCATACTGATCTTTTATGACCATATGATGAGAGACCCCATTTGATCTCTTTAATTCAGTATTTTGAAGTTTTAAGTGGCGCCGTTAGGCTGCCGAATTTTTAAGTGGTTCTTCACCCTTCTCGTTTTGAAGTTCTACTTTCATGTCAATTCTTTCAAGTTCATTTTTGTTATGTTGGGGTATGATCTCTATATCTATCATACTGATCTTTTATGTTCATATTATGAGAGTCCCTATTTGATCACATCAATTCATTTTTGGTTGAAGTTTATGTAACGCTGTTAGGCTGCCGAATTTTCATAAGAGAAATCTTATTTTTGTCTTCCTTTCATGTTCTTCATTTCATATGGTATATTTTCAAATTTCATTACCATGTTCTTAAATCCCTTATATTCTGTCCCTCTACTATTTTATGGGTCATTTATGAATGTTTGACCCATGTCTCCTCTCTTTTCAATGTTTTCTAAAAACCTTGTAACATAGCTGTTATGCTGCAGAATTTTCGTCTCAAAATGTCTCTCTCTTTTTTCTAAAGATATTTTATTTTATTAAGTGAATACTCAAAGCTCTACCTTCTATATGGGTATTCACATATATACCAATATGTTCTATTTTTAATTCTGGGATTTACATACATGAAACCCACTTTCCCTTTTCGTGGGTTTAAAGTGATGTAAAGATCATGTCTTTAAAGCAGTTTTTAAAACGTTATGATTATGAAATGAAACCCATTTATTTTATGCTATATGGGTCATTTATGAAATTTTTTATGATTATATATGTGGCTCACATGATAATAAAGGCAAATTTAAGGGTGTGCCCTGATAGCGCTCCAATGCATTGGGTAATGATGTAACCACTAGAGATTACAATTTTCACGATATCTTGGTGAATAACCTTGGTAATTTTCAAATGACACCTTGGGGATGGACCTTGGTGATATGTTCATGATTTTCTATATTAAATGTTGCAGCCACATATTCAAGTTATGAAAAAAAAAATTTATTATGAAATGCCTCATGATTTCTTTATCATGCCTTAAAGTTATTTTCATGACCTTATTGAAGTATCTCAAGTTCACATGTAAAATGTTTATCTTGTTTCCCTTACTGGGCCTTCTGCTCACCCTTTATTTTGATGTATTTTACCAGGTTATGAGATGCAGTAATGAACCTAGGATGAACGTGAGGAGAAGCCTTTCAAGTGTTTAAAAAGAATGTTTTATGTTTTCATGTTTTAAGTTCCTAGTTTCCAAGACACTAAACCTTAAAGATCCTCAGTTTTGTGTAATGCAATGAAAGTTTATGTGATAAAAAGGCGGGATTCTATACCAACGCAGGCGGGGGGTTAGAGAGAGCCCTCTTAGTGGAGAGTTTTCTTGCTGAGCAGTCATCAGCAGTGAGACCCACCATCAGTCGTCACATAATGGAGTCTTCTGTAGATGGAAGTACACAAATGTCACTGAGGTCCAAGAGGACCAGGCATACAGGTGGACAACCGCATGATTCAGGATTGGTTGTGCGGGGTACCGGAGACAGAGCCAGTCATGCAAGGAACAGACAGTGTTTCACATGCGGTGGGCAGGGTCACATGGCTTGTGACTATCTGACCCTCCATAGGGATGATCAGCAGACGGTCGACGGACCGCCTAGGCAGAGACATAGGTTCAACCGAGGAGGTTCGCAGGGAGCAGGTGGACGTGGCAGATGAGCTGACCGTGTAGCTGGCGGTGGGTGATAATTCGAGATGTTACCGCCACCACCACAAGGTGCTCCTCCCCGACCATAGGGAGTAGGGGGACAGGGGTGAGCTCAGCTACAGGTAGCTGAGGCCTATGACCATGGTGCTCCAATGATGATATAAGGTATGATCTATGTCTACTCCACCTTAGCTGCAGTACTTATAGACACAGGTATAAGTCATTCTTTTATTGCCACTACCCTCGTTCGGAGTTTGGAGATTCTGACAGATCTGTTGGCTCGATCCTTATGGCTAGAGACTCCTATGAGAGAAAATTTGATGATTACGCACTAGTGCCGGCAGTATGAGCTTACTCTAGGAGGCGAGAGCTTCAGCTGGGATCTCCTAGTAGCGGTGTCGAGGCCTTACGACGTCATCTTGGGTATGGGCTGGTTATCTACAGTCCATGCTCGGATTGACTATATTAGGTGCAAAGTGTGGTGTGTCCGCACAGATGGGGCCAGGTTTACCTTCACTGGCGAGAATGGAGCCTTTTTAGCATGGGATGGACTTACTCGAAGGAGAGTGCAGTTGATCAATCATCAGTTGGCTAGACTTATCCTCAGTTCGGTTGATGTGGAGATTCCGAGTTATCCTATAGTGGTGGACCAGTGTGTGGATGTCTTCCTTAATGATGTTTCAGGTCTACCTCCTCATATAGAGGTGGATTTTTACATCGACTTGTACCCTAGGATGGCACCAATATCTACACCATCATATTAGATGGCTCATGCAGAGCTTCATGAGCTGTGGGTACAGCTAGAGGACTTTTGGGGGAAGGGATTCATCCGGCCCAGTGTTTCTCTTTGGGCATCCCCGATTTTGTTCACCAAGAAGCCGAATGGGAGCTTGAGGATTTGTGTTGACTATCGGTGCCTGAACCAGGTGACCATGAAGAACAAGTACCCACTCCTGAGAATTGACGACCTCTTTGATTAGCTGAAGGGATCACGGTAGTTCTCAAAGATAGACCTCAGATCAGGCTATCACCAGCTCAGAGTATGAGAAGAGGATGTGCAAAAGACGTCTTTCAGATGTCGGTATGACCATTATAAGTTTTTTCTCATGCAATTCGATATAACCAATGCTCCAGTAGTGTTCATGGGACTCAGGAATAGGATATTTTAGTCATATCTTGATCACTTTGTGGTGGTCTTCATTGTTGACATTCTGATTTACTCAGCTACTGATGAGAAGCATGCCTGTCATTTGCAGGTAGTACTTAACACACTCCGAGAGCACCATCTTTATAGTAAGCTCTCAAAGTTCCATTTCTATATCCGAGAGGTTAACTTTCTGGGACATGTCATCTCAGAGGCTAGATTTGTAGTAGATCCAGTGAAGATTGAGGCGGTACTTGCTTGGGAGCCACCCAAGAGTGTGATGGAGGTACGAAGTTTCCTGGGATTGGATGGATACTACTAGAGGTTTGTGTCAGATTTCTCCAAAGTTGTAGCACCTTTATCAGCATTGACGAAGAAGGGGAAACCCTTCATGTGGTCGAAGAGATTCCAGTAGAGTTTTCAGGAGTTGAAGCAGAATATGACTATTACCCCCATCTTGAGGCTTCTGAAGGAGGGCGTAGGGTACGTAGTCTACTGTGACACATTAGGAACTGAACTCGGATGTGTCCTGATGCAGGAGCGAGCAGTGATCGCATATGGTTCTCGAAAACTAATATAGAATGAGCAGAACTACGATACCCATGACTTGTAGTTAGCAGTAGTGGTCTTCGCCTTAAAGATGTGGTGACATTACTTGATGGGCGAGCGTTTCACAGTCTACTCGGATCACAAGAGTCTCGGGTATATCTTCTCACAGAAGGACCTGAACCTCAGATAGCGATGTTGGATTGAGTTCCTCCAAGACTATGACTTTGAGATAGTTTATACTCCTAGGAAGGGGAACATTGTAGAAGATGCACTCAGCAGGAGATCTGGTATACAACTGCTAGGCCAAGTGGCGGAGCAGCTGGCCACTTTGTAGATATCGTTTGTGGATCAAGATGGAGTAGCTTTTCTTTAGTATCTTACAGTCACCCACCCCCCCACTTCTTCAGTGAGTCAGGGAGGCGCAGTGTGGGGATAGTGACTGTGAGGCTTGACGTGCTCAGATATCCACAGGACAGGCACCAGATGGATTTTTTGAAGGTGGGGATCACATCATCCTTTGCAAAGGACGTACCATGGTACCAGTGTCGCTTCAGGAGGAAGTGTTGAGGGAGTTCCATGCGTCCCCAATAGCAGTACATCCAGGAGTGGTTAATATGTATCAAGACCTCCAACAACAGCACTGGTGGTCAGGAATGTAGAAAGTAGTAGTAGAGTTTTTCTTTCGGTGCCTCACTTGTCAGTAAGTGAAGGCACAGTATCAGGTACCAGCAGGCTTAGTTTAGCCTTTAGAGGTCCCAGAATGGAAGTGGGATGCGATATACATGGACTTAGTGACAGGACTTCCACGTACATCCAGGGGTCATGATTCTATCTGGGTGATCATCGACCGACTCACCACATCGTCCCACTTCCTACCGATCAGAGAGCAGGGTTCAGTAGAGAGTTTGGGATGCCTCAATGTGCAGGAGGTTGTGCAGCTACATGGAGTACCCTTGAAGATTTTCTTTGATCGTGATACTCTTTTCCCTTTTCGTTTATGGAAGGGGTTGCAGGAGGCTTTTGGGACACAGCTTCATTTGAGCACCGCCTTCCACCCTAAGACGGATGGCTAGACTGAGCAGAATATTCAGACCCTCGAGGATATGTTTCATGATTGCATCCTCAACTTTGGTCATAGCTGGGAGGATCACTTGACTTTGGTGGAGTTTTCATACAACAGCAGCTATCACTCCACCATTGGGATGGAACCTTTCGAGGACTTGTACGGGTGACCTTGCAGATCACCTTTGTGTTGGACTGACCCAGGGGAGTCAGCACTCGTGGAACTAGAGATGGTATGGGCTACCATAGAGAAAGTGCAGGTCATCCAGGAGCAGATGAAGACTGCACAAAGTAAGCAGAAGTCTTATGCCGATAGGAGATGGAGACCTCTAGAGTTCAAGGATGGTGACCATGTCTTTCTACGGGTCTCACCTCGACGAGGTTTGCGGAGATTTGGCCGGGGTGGAAAGTTGTATTTGAGGTTCATTGGACCCTTACAAGTCCTCAGCAGAGTTGTCAAGGTAGTTTACTACCTCTCTCTTCCCCCTCAGTTGCACCGGGTGAATGACATCTTCCATGTATCCTAGATGAGGAGATACACGCACGACCCTAATCACATCTTCGACCATGGAGAGCTGGGCATCAATGATGGGGAGACGTTTATGGAGGTTCCAGTATAGATTAAGGATCTATAGGATCGGGTCCTTAGTGGATGGTCAATACCTCTGGTGCGCATTCACTGGCAGCACGGGAACCTTCAGGAGAGCACATGGGAGCGGGAGGCTCAGATTCATGCTCAGTATCCCCACTTGTTTTCCTAGTATTTATAATGAGGCTTTCGGGGATATAAAGCCCTGAGTTGGGGAGAATGGAAAGACCCAGAAATTCCATATGATTTTTTTTAATTATATGGGAATTTTATGAGTCCATGAAAATTTACGGCGCGTGATTCCGAGGCCCGGTGTGCCCGGATTGAATTTCTAAACTTTTTTTTGGGTACGTTCAGTAAACGTGTGAGAGGGTTTTTGTAACTTTTAAACTAATGATCGAAATTAAAATCTGAGGGCACCGTTGAACTCAAAGTGTCGGTATTCACTTAAGTAGACCTTCACCATGACCGTAGTAGGTCGAGGGTGAAAGATAGATTTTGATTTTTTCGTGGAAATGAAAATAAAATAAAATAAACTTTTATTTTATTTCTATTAAAACTGCTCTACATGGGTTATGGAGGTGGGGTCCACCTGAACTAAAACCTTCATTTTGAATTCAAAGGTGGGGACCACCCGAACCCCTTTAATGAGAGGTAACTCTTCAACTTCCTCTCATTATTTAATTATGCCGACTCCCCATTAAATTGTTGGAGCCAACTAACATTAAATGAAATGTGTCGGGAATTTTATTTGTGCCAACATAATTAATATTCCTAAGTTAAATTATATTGGAACCTCATTCTTTTGGTGGGAAAAGGAGAAGGGGAGAGCTTTTTGAGGATTTCGCTTCTCCAACGAAGAACACCTCCCAACGAAGAAAGTTCTCCAACGAAGAACCACCTCCATCGAAGAGCGATTATCCAATGAATGGGACCAAGATCGGAGGTGTGTGGCAGGCACGATGAACGTCGACATCTTCAACTTCTTCCTCACGCCAACATCAACAAACAAACGAGGTAGGGATTGTTGTTTTTATTTTTCCTCTTTCCCGTTCTTGACGAATCTTCATAATTCAAGAAGAAATCATATCCGCTTGCTACCGCTCTAACGCGGAGAGTGCGGGTCAAGCGAACATGGCCCGACCTCTCTGAAATTATTGTGATTATTTGTTGTGTTCTTCGCGATGAAGGCGATGACGCGACTGCGCTGCCCAACAGAAGTGAACCATGGCCTTGTGCCACGGCGGAGAGGGAAGGGCGGCCAGTTCACTGTCGGCCGCTGGCAAAGGCGTGGCGCACGACCGCGCCATGCGGAGAGGACGGCTGGCCATCCGACCAGCCGCACTGCGGTGCCCCACCGCACTGTGGCTACCCCACGGTCGCCCCGCC
Source organism: Viscum album (assembly GCA_963277665.1). NCBI lineage: Eukaryota > Viridiplantae > Streptophyta > Magnoliopsida > Santalales > Viscaceae > Viscum > Viscum album. The sequence goes on along the minus strand of OY728147.1, from coordinate 472,545,446 downwards.
GCACCACAGCGCCCCACCGCTCTGCGGCCACCCCTCCGCACCACGGCCCCCCAGCCCCACCATGGCCGCCTCGCCTGACCTCGCGCCCCACCGTACCACAGGTCGGGTCACCCGAACCGGGTCGGACACAGCAGGTTGGGCTGGGTCAACCCAAACCGGACCGTCCCAGGCTGGGTCGGGCCGGGTCGGACCGGACCCAGACCAGTTTCGACCCATTCCACACTTTTGTCCATAACTTTGGCACCGGGTGTCTGTTTGATGAACCGCCTGTGGGGCCGAAAACCTTTGAGCACAACAGAGCTTTTGGTATACCCCACTTGAGATTTGGATAAAGTTGGGATATAGTCAGGTTGGATCGAGCAGGAATCCAACTGGGCTCTCAGGACTAAAAGGCTAATAACTTACATACCGGACGTCCGATTGACGCACCGTCTATTGTGTTGAGACTCCTAATACGTGGCGGTCCTTTGGGATATTTCTTCGTGGTAATTCATGGCAATTGGAGTATCAACCAGTGGCTTGAGGAGCGGACCCTCCCAGAGACTAGCGAGCTTAGTGAGGGAACCCTGTAGCTAGCTTTGACGATATAATAGGATCCTGTGTGGGTCTGGTGACGTACTAATGATGTACTAGGATCCTGGGTGGTTCTGACGATGTACTGGTGATGTACTAGGATCGTGTGTGGGACTGACGACATACTGATGATGTACTAGGATCCTGTGTAGGCCTAATGACATACTGACGATATACTAGGATCCTGTGTGGGTCTGACGACGTACTGACAATGTACTAGGATCCTGTGTGGGTCTGATGACGTACTAACAAAGTACTAGGATCCTGTGTGGGTCTGACGATATACTGACGATGTACTAGGATCCTGTGTGGGTTTGATGACTTACTAATGATGTTCTATGATCCAGTGTGGGTCTGAAGATGTACTGACGATGTACTAGGATCCTGTGTGGGTCTGATGATGTACTACAATTCTCTGTGGGTCTAATGATGATTTAGGATTCTTTGTGGGTCTACCACTTAACAGAGTAAGATGAATTAGTAGTTACATCTAATCATCTTTACTACTGTACCAAAGTTATATTTGGTTTGAGCTGAGTCTGTACCTGTGTGGTACTTTCCTTCATGGTGATACCTTAGTGGTATTCTTCTATGTGGAGTACCTGTGTAGAACTTACCTTCATGGTATTCCTTCCTTTGTGGAACAGTTGAGCTTTGGGATTTTGAGTTGGACCATGTGTTTCCTCATGACTGAGATGGGTATACTTGATAACTTAGGTATATGTATGGGCATATACCTAAGTAGGTTTGTAAGTTGATTTCATTCCTTGTGTTTTATCTTTTGTAGATTTTGTGAGACCTTGAGGGTCACGGGGTCCCTACTGAGTATTGTTATACTCACCCCTGCACGGGATATGCCCGCACCCTGTTGTGTTTGGTGCAGACGACGTATAGTGCTGACTGATGATGAGGGTACCAGGACTGGAGGTAGCTTGAAGGTGGACCTAGATGATTTGTACCATAGAGACGACCGTTTGAGAGTTGTACCTACCCTCCAGGTAGGATCCTGGGCAGGTGTTCACAGGAGTCATTCCAGTTTACTTGTACTTTTCAGTTTTCCTGTAATTTCTAGTTTGGCATGTATTCTGGCCCCTTTTTGCTTACTATACTCACACATTTACTATACAGTTTACTTATGTTCATGTCTTGTTGTGTTCTTGGTTGTGTGGGTTTACAGGATATAAAGGGAATGCCTTCCCAGTTTTACGGAATACGCCTTTTGGTGCTAGTCATCAGGCTCTGGCCTATGGAAGGCGGGCTTGGGGTAGTCACAAAACGGGCCCCGAGGGACAAGTCGTGACAATTAAACACATAAATGGGAATCCAAGGACAAACATATGACTTATAAATATCTTTTATTTCTTAAACTTATGAATCTATAGGCTTCAATCTATGTTATCCATGATCTACTACCCAACATATATTCTTAGGGGATTTTTTTTATTCCCATAATAATTGTTCATACTAAGCATGTGAATTTACCAAAGCATATCCCCTGGGAGTTCAATGACCAAGAGTGCAGCAAGGCCCATTGTCGTGTACCATGATACCTCGGGTCAAGCCTGAAACTCATTGTTGGATTTTCCACTCCTAAGTATATCTGTGCCAGAGCCGCCTCTACCTGCTCGTATCCAGACAGAGATGTATTTGTGTGATAAACCACATACTCAATACTCACCAAAACTTAGGGATGTTTTTTTATTATACTTAGTCTAGTCTCTAAGGAATCACTTGAGTTTTTTAATCATAATACCAAAAATAACTAAATCTATCCTCTGATACCAACTGTGGAAACCTTACTTTTTATTACACACTTAAACCTGATTTATTACATAAAATATTCACTTGATACTACATAGAAGATCGAGAGGTCTAGTGTCTTTGGGGATTTGAAACATTACATAATAGCTTAGAACATAAAACACACAACATCTTTATTGAAAACTTCTTTTACATGACCACTACATTCCCTCTTACTTAGCATTGCATGGGATAACCTGAGGACATGCATAAGAAAAGGGTAAGCTATAAAGCCCAGTAAGGGAATAGACATGGAATAACATGAGGAATATAATACATGTTAGACATTAGGCATATTAATGGAGAATAAGAGAAACATGAACATAAAGGCATGATAAAGCATGATAATCATAACATGGAAATGTGGCAATAACACTTAACATGGAATTAGCATGAGGCAAGGCTCATTGAACATGAAGCATGAGTAAACCCTCATTGCACATGAAGCACGAGTAAAACATTATTGCACTTTAATTATCATGATTCAACACCCATTGTACATGACGTATCATGATACTATACTTTACCCAATACATTGGAGCGCTATTAGGGTGCACCCTTCTTAAACATTTCATTTCATGCATAAGTGTGCCACATGGATCATATAACATGGAATCAATCAACATCATAAGTTATTCCACGATTAAGTAATGTGGAATAAATAGATGAAAGTACCATTCAATAGGTATATGTGCATAAAGGTGAATACCCTTGATAGAGACATGGGTATGGTATTCACTACACAGTGATCTTGGCTTGGAAAACGCGGTTAAATTTCGGCAGCATAACGACGTGACATAAGGATTCATGAAAATATTTGATGAAATATAAAAGGGTGTCTCATCATATGTACATGAAATAGATATTAATAGTGTAATATGGATACATGTCCCAACAAATGTAATCGAATTTAGATGCATAATACAAAAGAATTTCTTGGATGTAAAAGAGGAGAGAGAAATCCCTCACAGTATTTCGGCATGGTAACATGTTTACATGGGAGGATTTAATGAGAGAGAAAGGGGTCTCCCATCATCCAAAATAAATAGGACAGTATGGGGGAGGTTTGAAATCATACACCAACATTTTTAATTGAAAAAAAAAGGGCATAACAACTTAAAGAAAATTAGACAAAATGAGAAAGGAAGAAATCTCTTACTTGGAAGTGTGATCCCAAAGGCTTGAGAGAGGCTTCTTATGAGCTTGAGGCGCCTTGGGAGGATTCTAGAGAAAGAATGTAAAGGGTTGGTCAAACTCCAAAGGCTTTGAGTGAAGTGGAAGTAAGAGCTTGGGTGGGTTTATATGGGAAATGAGAGGGAATTCTTTATTATTTAGGTTTGGGACACCACACATTAAACTAATCAATACCACAAACCAAAAAATGGTTTTTTACCATGATTTTTTCCAAAAGGGGGTGGAAAACAATATTTTATAAGGACAATGACTGAAATTCTTAAAATGATAGGGTTTATTATATGGAGGTGAGTCACACTCTAAAGGAAAACAATTTAAAAAGACAAAATGTTTTGTAAGTCTTAGAGGGTCCACAAAAGCTTTGTAAAATAAATAAAACAAATATAAAATCACATTATTTTAATGATAAAACATATCTTGGCTGAACATAATGTTTATAGTTTTTTATTACCTCACTATTGGGTCATTATAATGTCATAAAACACATTATATATTTAAACGGTATTTAATTTTTACCCAAAAATTCGACTGTCTCATAAAATTATGAAAAATACACCGTTGGATAATTTCGACATCCTGATTGCAAAAATAATTTTAATTTTATCTAAATAATTTTATAAATATGTGAATTTTTACTTTTAAAATAAAAACTGACATTTACCGAAAATTCATGGGTTTTGACAAAAACAGTTTTCAAACCTTAATAAAAATTACAATTGCATTCATAAAATTATATGATCATTTATATTTAATAAAAATTAATTTAATAATATTATTTTATTAAAATATTATTTAATTCAAAAATCCATTAATTCATCAAAATAGATTTCTTAGTTGAATATTAACTAAAAATACTATTTGTGCTTTAAAAAAAACTATTTACAAAGTAACAATACTAAAATGAATGCACATTCTTTATATAAAAATAATGTACATTGTCATAGTGCTAGGGTCTTGTTACATAACCCCTTATAACACCAACATAATACTGAAGGGTAAGGTGTGCGATGGTGACAGACTCTTGGGGTGGCTCGGATAACATCGCTCGGGTGATAATCTCTATTAACTTCCACTTATCCCATAGTCGATTCTACTCAAGCTTAACATGTTCAAGCTCAACTTGGGTTTGGTCAAGAGTGAATCCCAATGAAAAAACCTCCTTTCCGAGCTCCGATAAATGGGCTTCGTACGGGGCAAGTTTACTGGATGAGGTCATCGCTTCCTTTTCTGAGTAAATTGGATTTGTTAAAGCCCTATATTTATATTAATCATGTGATCACTGTTCAACGACTATATTACAAATGGTCACAATTCATAACGGTATTTTAAAATCCAGAAACATAAAACCAAATAAATTCACATTATATATGTAATGGCTCGGGTTGTTGGAGGTCCATTACTTAACAAAAATCTGATGCTTGAGGTGTTCTAGGTGGTCTAGGAGTCCATCCCAACTTCTCGGTGAATTTTGACCCACGGTAGGCCTACCAGTAGCTCGGTCTACCGGTAGCCGCAGACTACCGGTAGCTCGGTCTACCGGTAGCTGTAGCCTATCGGTATCTCGGTTACCGGTAGCTTTTAGCCACCGGTAGCTCTCAACTACCGGTCGCTGCAGCCTACCGGTAGCTGTCAGCCACCGATAGCTCTCGACTGCCGGTGGTTGTACCCGACCGGTAGCTCGGCTACCGGTGGCTGACAGCCACCAGTAGCTCTCGGCTACCGATAGCTCTAGCCTACCCCCATGGGTTTTTCAGTAGCGCCTCCTTTTTGAGAAAATTGGGTTTTAAACCATATTTTTGTCCCCTTTCATCCTATTTTAAAGCCCATTAACACCAATTAATGGGGTTGATTAAGTTAGATACCCTGGTGTGTGTCGGTTTAAACCACCCCTAAAGGAGAGGACCTCTTTAATGATGTGTGGGGCCGCGTGGTCAACCCAAGACCCCGCTCTTTACGTGGTTTTGCATTCTTATCTCAACCGTCCCCGACCCTTATAAAATAAAGGGTCCTCCCTGGGTTTCTTTTTCTCAATCACCCTCCCATCATTTCGTCTGCTCGTCCTTGAGTTCCTAAGGTCACCCCCCTGCAATTTTCACACCTCATGTTCCTGTTCCTGACGCGTCAAGAGAATTTTCTATCTCATTGATCAATCAGGTAAGGTTTCACCTTCGTCTCTCCTTTCTGTGTATCTTGTGGGGTGGGTATGCTTTTGCTTATGTAGAATTGGATTAACCAAACCTTAATGAAGATAATAAAGTGGTTCCAAGAATGAAGGGGGAGGGGTGTGATCGATGATGCTGCTTGTTTTATGATCTTCCATGATTGACTTCTGAATTTTGCGGGCTTACACCTACTGAAAATCATGGTCATTGGTGGTCTTTCTCTGTGCACTAACAAACCCTTACTCCTGATGATGTTTAAATGGATTGTATTGTGGTTGTTAACCCTTGTCATGTAAAGGAATTTGGTTAATTATGTAAATCCGGCTAAATAAATTTAAAGCACTAGGATCAACCCTTTTCTGTGATAACCCCGGTTAAAGTACAGTAGAATTGGAATCATGGAGTGTGTTAAATCATTTAAATCTAAAAATACTGACATGGGTCTACTTTGATTTGGTGGTGGTGGTTTGTTTTTTTTCATTCACGGCCGATTACTGGGTGATGTGGGTGGGGATGGGATCCCCTGTTGTTGTGATATCGCTAATTGTAAATTTGAGGCCGGGTGGTTACCTTGATTATATCACGAATTGGGGTGGGATCCTCTGTTGTTGAGAAACCATTGGATCTTGGGGACATGGGGCTGTATCTTGGGGTTTTCTTTGGTTCCAGTACTTCGATGGATCTCACTTATCCCTTTGATGTTGTGACTTTACAAGAGAACCGGGTGTGGATGTTTAAGTTGATTTTTTTGATTGTACTCTTTCCTTGGCTTGTTCTTATGTCTGCTAGTTGCCTAAGTAGGTGTAGAAACTTATTTAAACATTATCAATGAACATGAAACATGGAAAAAATGGGTGGTGGTTTTGTGTGAGCCATGACTTGGGTGTTGTTTGTGTTCTTTAGGTTGGCTGAAGAAAAACATAGATTGGGTGAGTGCTTGTTACCTATACATATACTTGTAGTTTTGTGTTTCTTATTCGCACCCCACCCAAGTTGAGCACTTAGTGCCAAACACCCCCATTTCATGGGGGAGGGTGTTTTTCCCAACACTTTTATTAGTGGCTGGTTATTAGCTCCTTTCTGTTCCCTTTCCCAGATAGCCCAAGTATCTTCGGGCAGGCTGTGATGGCCTGAGGTCCATTATTAGCCCAAGAATCTTCAGGTGGGGTGGTTACGGTGGTTGGACCAGGTGTGTGCGGGAATGTGGTTTCCCAAGTATCTTCGGGATGAGGCCCAGGTGTATTCAGGCGTGGAAGTGGATCTTCTAGCCCAGGTGTCTTTGGGCGTGGCGGTGGTTGTTCTGGCCTAGGTGTTTGCAAGCGTGGTTACGTGTGATAGTTGTGGCCCAGGTGTCTACGGGCGGGTTAGTGGTTGTGGACCAGGTGTTTGTGGGTGGGGTTTGGCAGTGGGACTGCATGAGTTAGTGGCCCAGGTTTGTGTGGGCGGGGTGTGGCAGTGGGACTGTAGAGAGAATGGCGGGATTGGTTCGATGCATAGGATGTCTTCAATAACCAGTGGGAAAGTGGTGCGGGTTACCCAAACATCGATGTGCTATTACTATACATTACTTGACTTGTGTTATTTGTGGAGTGTGCCTTGGTGAGGCTTGGGTGGTTAGTTTCCTTGCTAGGTGCTTGGTTTTCTATTCTTCCACGGGGCATTAGCATGTCTCCCCACTTGTGCACGAGAGTCTTTGGTTTTCCCTATTGAGTATACTTGTATACTCACCCTACATATATAAACTGCTTTCAGGTTTCCAAAAAGACATCGGGGATCGCGCGAGACCATACTAGCGTGGACCTTTTGGACAGTTGCTGCTATTGTTTTTCTTTCTTGGTACTTTACCTTGTGGTTTCCTTGTACTTGTGGCCAAAACTTTTGAACATGCATATGGGAATGGTTTACTTTAGGCTTTACCTTTACTTCCAGATTTGGTGTTGTTGGGGTTGTTATATTATCTCCCAATCCTATTAAAATAAAAAGGGTAATGTATTTCATTTAGTGTGTGATCTTATACCCTTGGTGCTAGTCACCACTCCGGGACCTATTGAAGGCGGGTCTCAGGGGTCATTATCTCTCCTTCAACTTAAAGAAGGAAGGGTCTGGCAATCTGCTGACCCTTCCCTCCTTTTGGTGAAGGTGGGGTCATGACAGAATGGTATTAGAGGTGGGTTTGAGAGATAGTATGGATTCTGAAGTTAGGCACAGTGAGGATTTCATGGGATGGTAGGGCAACGGTGTTGGGTGACCTTGGTGCATGAATTAGGCCAGGGAAGACCGGCTAGGACACAAGATTTTAGGGGCCCCCATGATCCGATGCAAGGACTCTGGACCTACCAAACGACCAAGTGAGGCCATGCTGATTGCAGGGTAGAGACCCTAGGGAAGGTACATGCATCATAATGAATTGTGTTCTCGTGTTTCAGGGGTGTCTTGGGAATTAAGAACAAATAAAAAGTTTAAGAAGTTTTGAGAACAATATTCTGCACTACTTGGGCTTAGGCATTCCTTGTTTACCTTGCAGCTATGGCACCCAGGAGACGACCATGAGTTGTACGAGCTATCGAGGCCCAGGAGGTCGACCTGGATGATCCACAATGGGCTAAAAAAGAGGAGGAAGATGATTAGTGGCAGAGGATGCTTCGAGCCTTCTAGCAATAGACTCTCGAGAAGTACGAGGGCAGCACCTCGGACATGAAGACGGAGGGTTGGTTAGAGGAGCTGGTGATAGCCTTTGGCTTGATCCAGGCTCTAACTGAGTAATGGGTTCCTCTGGTCGTCAGCCAGATGCAAGGATCAGCGCGTCAATGGTGGACGCTCTACCTGGGAGAGAGGAGAGAGGTTGAGGTGGCATGGGTTGATTTCGAGAAGGAGTTCCGGGCAGAATTCCTCTCTTCTGCGATGAAGGTGGAGGGAGATACTCTCCCTCCAGCAGGGTAGTATGTCAGTAAGGGAGCTGAGAATCAAGTTCAAGGAACTCCTATGTTTTGCTCCGAACCTCTTTCCAGACGAGGAGTCTTGGGCAAGACATTTAGAGGAGGCGCTCTGACCCTCCCTCTAGTACGTTGTTACCCCCTTCACCTTACCGACATACTTGGAGGTCCAGAAGAAGGACGAAGTGGTGGAGAGGATGCACGGTCTAGGAGGTGTGTCATGAGAGGGGATCCAGCTGGGGTCATCGAAGGGGAAGGCTGTCAGCACCAGACCACCAGCATCAGGACCCTCTCGGTTCCAACCAGCAGGGAGTAGGCCGCAACAGTTTTAGTTTCGTTCCCCTGGTCCTCACCCTTTCCTACCAGGCCCAGGACTGAGGTGCTTCGTCTGTGGGGCCATGGACATCTCCAGAATCATTGCCCGGACCGAGTACAGTATGGCAGTGGCAGACAGGCCCAACACCTACCTCCGCAGCAGCTTCCAGTGAGGCCCTTCCAGCTGCAGCAGCAGGGGCAGCGAGCTCCCGCTCCTCTGAGGGCCGACATTGCAGGGGGGAGGCCGACCTCAGGGCGCTCCTCAGGGACCTCGATCAGGGCATGGTCAGGGAGGTGGCCGACAACCGAGAGGCAGAGGAGCTGGGCGTGGGCAGTTGCACGCCGTAGAGGCAGCAATCCCAGCAGGGCCGAAGATTGTTCGAGGTACGATCAGTTTGTTTAACACCCTTGCTTATGCCCTGTTCGATATCAGAGCTTCGCACTCCTTCGTTTCACCCAGTATAGCCCGTGATTTGGGTCTAGAAGTCGAGAGACTTCCAGTTCCCCTGGTGCTGAGCACACCAGTCGGAGGTCAGACCGACTTGATATATGTTTTTCGAGGTTGCAGACTGATGATAGGGCCACATCAATCGGTCAGGGATCTACTACTACTACGGATACAGCCATACGATGTCATTCTATGCATTGACTAGCTATTCTCTGTGGGTGTCGTCATCGACTGCTTTTGAGGAAGGGTTGTGTTCTCAAACTTGGGTGGTCGGCGTGTTACTTTCATCAGTGAGCAGAGCAGTCAGGAGGGCAGTAGGTGAGAGGAACCCCTCCTCTCCTTGTTAGCCAAGCTGTCAGTAGAGCTAGTAGATGCTAAGATGGTGGAGGTGCCAGGAATCATCAGAGATTTTATGGACGTCTTTCCTAAGGAGGTATCGACTCTACCCCCTCGACGTGATATCGAGTTTGGGATAGACTTGCAGCCTGGTGCTCGCCCGATTTTGATGGCTCCTTACCGGATGGCACCTTCAGAGTACGGGAGTTGTGGATTCAAATTGACGATCTGATGAAGAGGGGTTATGTTCGACCAAGTGTGTCACTGTGGGGTGCTCTAGTCTTGTTCGCAAAGAAGGCAGATGGTGGTCTCAGGTTGTGCATAGAATATAGGAGGCTGAATCAGGTAACAATCAAAAATCTCTACCCTCTTCCAAGGATAGACGATCTCTTTGACCAACTGAAAGGGGCAGGATGGTTCTTGAAGATCGACCTACGATCTGGATATCACCAGTTGAGGGTGAAGGAGGGAGACATCTCGAAGACGGCCTTCAAGTGCAGATATGGGCACTTTGAGTTTGTGTTTATTCCCTTCGGCATTATGAATGCCCCGGCTGTGTTCATGGGGCTTATGAACTCCGTCTTCCGGGAGTACCTGGATCGGTTTTTGGTTGTGTTCATCGACAAAATCCTGATCTATTCAAGGTTAGAAGAGGACCACGTGGAACACCTGAGGACGGTTTTGGAGGTCCTCCGACAGCACCAGCTCTATGGGAAGTTGTCGAAATGCAAGTTCTGGACGGTAGAAGTACACTTCCTTGGGCACATGGTGTCCGAGTAGGGGGGTAGCGGTGGACCCGTCAAAGGTTGAGGCAGTTGTTTCTTGGGAAGCACCCAAGAATGTGGCAGAGGATTGCAGTTTCCTCGGGTTGGCAGGTTACTATCGAAGGTCCGTACCCAACTTCTCCCGAGTTGCAGCCCCTTTGACAGCCTTGACCAAGAAGGACCAGATTTTGGTGTGGAGTGAGCAGTGCAAGGCAGCCTTCAGCTATTTGAAGGAGAAGTTGGTTAGTGCCCCAGTGATGATACTACCAGAAGAAGGGGCAGTATACGAGGTGTTCTGTGATTCTTCAGGGCAAGGCCTCGGATGTGTGTTGATGTAGTGATAAGGGGTGATCTCTTATGGGTCTAGGCAGCTACGCCCTCATGAGCGTAATTATGCCACCCACGACCTGAAACTTGTAGCGGTCGTTTTTTCACTAAAGTTATGGCGGCATTACCTCATTGGATAACGCTTTGTGGTTTTCACAAATCACAAAATTTTGAGTATTTCTTCTCCTAGCAGGACCTAAACTTGCGACAGCAAAGGTGGATGGAGTTCCTCCAGGATTACGACTTCGAGGTTTCCTACACTTCAGGTAAAGGGAATGTAGTGGTTGATGCCTTGAGCAGGAGGTCGCAGAAGGATGCAGTCCGGGAGTCGGCAGACGCCTTTAAGGCAATGGAGGAGTTGGCTGCCTTGCTCCTGGATGCGAGGATGGATAACGGTAGAGGTTGCCTGTATCAGATGACAGTACAGTCGTCTCTGTTTCAGCAAGTGGAGGAGTCTCAGTGGGGAGACCCAGAGTGTGAAGTGATGTGAGACCAAGTTGGCCAGAACAATGCTCTGGAAGGGTGGACAGAGGATGTTCAGAACCAGATGATTTTCCAAGGAAAGCTGTTTGTTCCAAAGGCAATGTGTGGCAAGGTTCTTAGTGAGTTCCACAACTCACCCCTAGCGGTGTAACCAGAAGTTTCCAAGATGTACCAGGGTCTGAAGTGACAGCTCTGGTGGCCCAGAGTAAAGTAAGTAGTGGCAGAGTTTGTGGCCAAGTGCTTAGTGTGTCAGCAGGTGAAGGCTGAACACCGGGTTCCAAGCGGCCTGTTGTAGTCTCTAGATGCCCCCGAGTGGAAGTGGGAGGACATCTAGATGGATTTCGTCACAGGACTACCCAAGGTTCAAGGGGGATACGATGTCATATGGGTAGTAGTGGACCGGTTTATGAAGTCGGCTCACTTTTTTGCAATTAAGGAGTCGATTGCATTGGAAGCTTTGACACGAAGGTACGTGGATGAGGTGGTGCGGTTGCATGGAGTTATGAGGTCCATAGTCTCGGATAGGAATGCACGGTTTACCTCACGAGTCTGGAGAGGATTGCAGCATGCTTTTGGAACCCAGCTACATCTTAGCATTGCTTTCCATCCCCAGACAGATGGACAGACAGAGCGCACCATCCAGACCTTGGAGGATATGCTTCGGGCATGTGTTCTGGACTCAGGAGGATCATGGGTGTGACACTTACCTTTGATAGAGTTCGCCTACAATAACAGTTATCACTCTACCATTGGTATGGCCCCGTTTGAAGCCTTGTACGAGAGGCCATGCCGCTCACCTGTGTGTTGGACCGAAGTCGGAGAGGCGGGAATCCTTGGCCTGGAGGTGGTGCAGAGCACAACAGAGAAGGTTCAGCTTATACGGGAAAGGATGAAGGAAGCCCAGGAACGACATAAGTCGTATACTGATACTAGGAGAAGGCCCTTGGATTTTGAGTTCGGAGACCACGTGTTCTTGATGGTCTCCCCTCGGCGTGGACAACGGAGGTTCGGTAAGGGGAGTAAGCTTTCTCCCAGGTTCATCGGACCCTTTGAAGTGTTGCAGCGGGTCGGCGAAGTGGCTTATCAGCTAGCGTTACCACCGCCGCTACTGAGGCTGCATGACGTATTCCATGTGTCCCAGCTTCATCGGTATCTGTACGACGATTCACATGTCCTTGACTGGTGAGTCTAGACATCGAGGACGATGTGACCTTTGTGGAAAGACCAGTGATGATCGAGGATCGTGAGGAGAAGGTGCTTCGTGGGCGAACCATTCCCTTGGTTCGTGTGTTATGGAGACATGGTGGGCTTGAGGAGAGTACGTGGGAGAGGGAAGCACAGATGTGTTCCCAGTTCCCGGAGTTGTTTTGAGCTTTGTGATGTTCTGTTTATACTTGTTGTGGTTGAGCGTTTTACCTTGTTGGCTTTGAAATATGTGGTTTTTCTTTCCTCTCTGAATGTGTGTGAAAAGTCCTGGCTATGGGAAGGGGAGGATCGGACCCCTAATCAAGAAGCATTAAGGTGGATGCAATTAAACCCGTGTGGGTGAGTCAGTGCCGCCCAAAGAAGATAGTATCTTGACATGGGGGAAGAGACTCCCCAACCCACAGACTGGGCAGTCTGACATGGTATGTTGCTTGGTTCTTAAGAGAAGGGTGAGTTTAGTTAACAATGGGGTTCGCTCCTGAGAGGTATCTTTCGAGGTGGTTGTTCGGACCCTCTCTTTCCTTGTGAGTTGTTTTGATTCTCAAGGGCGAGAATAGTTTGAGAGGTATCTGATGTAATGGCCCGGGTTGTTGGAGGTCCATTACTTAGCAAAAATCTGATGCTTGAGGTGTTCTGGGTGGTCTGGGAGGCCATCCCAACTTCTCGGTGAAGTTTGACCCACGGTAGGCCTATCGGTAGCCTTAGCCTACCGGTAGCAGGCCTACCGATAGCTCGGTCTACCGGTAGTCGCAGCCTACCGGTAGCTCGGTCTACCGGTAGCCATCGCCTACCGGTAGCTCGGTCTACCGGTAGCTCGGCCAACCGGTAGCTTGGTCTACCGGTAGCTGTCAACCACCCGTAGCTCTCGACTACCGGTGGTTGCACCCTACCGGTAGCTCGGCTACCAGTTTCTCTAGCCTACCCCCACAGGTTTTCCAATAGCGCCTCCTTTTTGTGCAAATTGGGTTTTAAACCCTATTTTTGACACCTTTCAGCCTGTTTTAAAGCCCATTAATGCTAATTAATGGGGTTGATTAAGTGAGATACCCTGGTGTGCATCGGTTTAAACCGCCCCTAAAGGTGAGGACCTCTTTAATGACATGTGGGGTCGCGTGGTCAACCCACGACCCCTCTCCTTACGCGTTTTCGCGTTCTTATCTCAACCGTCCCCGGACCTTATAAACTAAAGGGTCCTCCCTGGGTTTCTTTTTCTTGATCACCCTCCCATCATTTCGTCTGCTCGTCCTTGAGTTCCCGAGGTCACCCCCCCTGTAGTTTGCGCACCTCCTGTTCCTGTTCCTGGCGCGTCAAGAGAAGCTTCTATCTCGTTGATCAACCAGGTTGGGTTTCACCTTCGTCTCTCCTTTCTGTGTATCTTGCATGGTGGGTATGCTTTTGCTTCTGTAGAATTGGATTAACCAAACCTTAATGAAGATAATAAATCGATTCTAAGAATGAAGGGGGAGGGGTGTGATCGATGCTGCTGCTTGTTTTATGATCTCCCATGATTGACTTCTGAATTGTGTGGGCTTACGCCTACTGAAAATCATAGTCGTTGGTGGTCTTTCTCTGTGCATTAACGAACCCTTACTCCTGGTGATGTTTAAATGGATTGTATTGTGGTTGTGAACCCTTGCCGTGTAAAGGAATTTGGTTAATTACGTAAATCCGGCTAAATAAATTTAAAGCACCAGGATCAATCCTTTTCTGTGATAACCCCGGTTAAAGTACAGTGGAATTGGAATCATGGAGTGTGTTAAATCGTTTAAATCTGAAAATACCGGCATGGGCCTGCTTTGCTTTGGTGGTGGTGGTTTGTTGTTTTTCATTCATGGCTGATTGTTGGGTGATGTGGGTGGGGATGAGATCCCCTGTTGTTGTGATATCACTGATTGTAAATTTGAGGTCGGGTGGTTACCTTGATTATATCACGAATTGGGGTGGGATCCTCTGCTGTTGAGAAACCGTTGGATCTTGGGGACATGGGGCTATATCTTGGGGTTTTCTTTGGTTCTAGTACTTCGAGGGATCTCACTTATCCCTTTGTTGTTGTGACTTTACAAGAGAATCGGGTGTGGATGTATAAGTTGATTTTTTTGACTGTACTCTTTCCTTGCCCTGTGCTTATGTCTGCTAGTTGCCTAAGTAGGTGCAGAAACTTATTTAAACATTATCATTGAACATGAAACATGGGACAAATGGGTTTTGGTTTGGTGTGAGCCGTGACTTGGGTGCTGTTTGTGTTCTTTAGGCTGGCTGAAGAAAAACCTAGATTGGGTGAGTGCTTGTTACCTATAACTTGTAGACCACCTAGCTCGATTCTGGAGACAAACGCTCGCTCACCCTCAGCCCTTTGCTTGGATTTGAACACCCTTTGAAGCCCCAACCTAAGATCCACTGGAAAAAGAGGGGTTTAGGACTTTGAAAGAAGGACAACCACACAAACCCTAATCCGAAAAAGAGAAGGAAGACGAGTGTTAGACTTACCTGAAGCTTCGATTCGCACCCAATGGGCCCCCAAACGGTTTAGAATCAAAGAAGATTGATCCTTGGGAAGCCTTGAGCGTTTTGGTTCGTCACTGGGGTTGGTGGAGAAGAAATGAGGAGGAAAATTGGATAGAACACATAAATCTTGAAGAGATCAAAAGGGTAAATTCTCACTTTTAATTTGGCACATGGTTTGCCAAATTGTGTGCCAACCGTGCACAAGCCTTTGTCCAAAAGGGGCTAGGTCGCATGGTTACTTGGAGAGCCCACACGGTTTAACAACCCGTGCACTAACCGTGTAGAATGACAAGTCCAAGCCCGCACGGTTTGACCTTCGCCCTTGCACAATTTACTTAACCGTGCATCCATCCTCCTTCCCAGCACGGTTTGGGCACACAACTACTACTAGTCGTGTGTCAACTGTGTAACATGCACATGATGACCTGATTCCCCCTTCTTTCGTGTCCCGAACTCTCGAGACACCCCCAGACCTCCTCATACACTTGGAAAACATTTAATTAACCAACCTTAAGGGATTTAAACAAATATTTAAACAGGAACGTAACTCCACAAAGTCTGGGATCTTACAAAAAAAATTTCATTCAAATTTCAATGTCTTATATTTTTATTTATCTTTGTTATTAACGCATTAAAAATATCTTTATTTTTAATATTTAATAAAAACTGTTATTAAACTGTTATTTAATAAAAAATGTTATTAAATATAAAATTTTAATTAGAAAATAAATAGTAGATTAAAATTCGATGTTACATAAAATTATTTTAAAATATATAAAAATATGTTAACACAAACGAATGTGTATTATTTTTATTTATCTTTATCATTAATATTTTATAACATAACTTTATTATTAAATATTTTATATTCACATTTGCTATTGATATTTTATAATAACATTTTTAATTAGATATTTTATAATTATAGTTTTTTTAAAATCATTACACCCAAGGAATAATATTATGATATAATCGTTTCAAATTAATTAATTTGTTTTTTAAAAAACGCTTAACCTAAAAACGGATCAAGTGACGATAATATCCCATAGAAAGCAATGACTTAATAATAATTAATCTAAAATTTATAACAGAAACACCATAGAAATTCAATTAATAATATAATATTATTATTAGGGTGAGTGTGAGAAAATGACTTTATACCGGTAGGAGTGGGTATCCGCATCCCTGATATAAAATGACATGACTTGCGATCAGAGAGTACCCTCGCGCCCCCTGTCCCGCGCTTTCTTCCTTTTTCGGGACAGTGCTGCTTCGTCTCCCGTCGATCGCCCTATTGCCGTCTTCCCAGGCGGTGCATATCGGATTCCCTCATTTCGAACCCTGCATTTCACACACATTTGCCCTCAATATGGTAAATTTTGTTATAATTTCTTTTGTATGGTTTCTTCCCTTTTGACTCCTGAAATGGTATTTGAAGTCGGATATAAGGAAGTGGTTTTTGAAGAAAGGTAAAAGGGTCGATCCGCCCGTCACACAGGAATGGGCGGGCAAAGATATCCAGGAATTATCTAATGAATCCCATACTCCTCCACCAAAAAGATTCCGCAAAAATGTTCGTGAAGGTCGCTTTGATAATGAAGAAAATTCAAGAAAGATCAAATCGATTGTGGCTCCCGACAACACCGGGTCGGGTAGGATAGTTATTGATATCAGCGACGACGAAGTTACGGCGGATGAAGTAGAAGGTGTGCGGTGTGTTTATATTCTGTAAATTATAGGATGCAGAGGATAATGCGGTGTGTTTTACTCCTAATTCCATTTTCTCATCATTTTATTATATTTCTTACTTGGCTATTTGGTGTGTTTCTGTTGCTTTGATTTCATAATGCATGTATAATGAATTTGATACCGGGGTTGCTTTTGAGTCCTCCAAAATTGGTTCTCTCAGGTAAGCATTTGTGCGGTGTCGTGGAAAAAAGCGCTGCAAGTTGTTCTAAACTCCTAATCGGCGCACCTTTTACCACAACATTGCCGATGCTTTCAAATGCTGTTTCTAGCAGTGGATCAATGGTGCGCTTATTGATTTTCAACTCCATTGTTTTTTGTTTCATGATTAACTGTTGTATTATTTTTTATGGTCAGCTTAATCCACTGCATGATTGGTTGATTCATTGGAATGAACGGTTTTTGTGCACCGGAGCCAAAGGAAAGACCCAAGAGAAGTTCAAAAAAGCTATGATATTATGTGGATCCCCTGGCAGTAGAGCGGCTGTGGTGTTGATTAGTCAGATACTTGGATTCAAGGCAGCCGAGGTGACATGATATTGACAGATTTCATTTCATGAATGGAAACTTTGAATGATTATCGTCTGTGTCAATCTAGGTGGATGGAGGTGACAAAGAATTCCAAGAAAACATTGAAAATTTGAATAAACAGATGATTTCCACCCAAGGTTTGGATAGGTGAGTCGTTTATTTATGCTATCGGTTATGATGTATACATTATGAGTTGGATGAAACCGTTTGTGGTTGGATGAAGGCGATTGAAGATGGTAATAATGGTGAAGGGGGATGATGCGTTGCTTCGGGATCGACCTAGGTTGACTGAGTTCTTCCGTGGCGTCAAAATATCAATGTTTCCGGTTGTGTGCATCTGCAAGGATCATTCTAATGTGCAGCGAAGGGTTGTGGCTAAACGGTGCGTGGCGCTTTGCGCTTGCCATCAAATCTAGCATTAGCTTCGCCAGTCAAGTTTTATATATTTTGCAAGCTCTGCACTTTTATTATCACCGCCATGGAGGAAGTTAGGGCTTGTTTTTTTTTTTGTATCTCTCTGAGCTTACAGTCTAAATGCTGAATTCTTGGGGAGTATTAATTTGAAATCACTGTGCTTTTCCACTAGACGTGGCTGATGAGTCAACATTTTGAATGTGTGGATTTTTTTGTTTCTAAAATAAAATGCAAGGTTATTAGAAAAGTGGGGAAGTAGGCTTTCAAACTTATTTACATATTAAATTTTATATTTGTGTTTGGCATCCAAAATGCCGTGCAATGCAAAAATTATTTGTGGTTCCCTTTATTATGCTTATGAGAATGTATGACCGTGCCTCCATTGAGTTGTCCACTATAGGTTTCAGGCGCAGCGGAAGCGCGTTGATGGGTTTGCCCAACTTTAATTTTAACGTTTAAACAACGTTCAATCCGAGATCCGTCACGATATAAAACGTCGAATCTTCAGAATGGAACGAAGAACGAAAAACTTAAGAGGGAATCCCAGAACCACAAACATAAGATCATCATATGTTGGTTATAATTAATTTAATTAATTCACAAGAATTACCTTGACGGAATTCTTTCTTCGTTGATGTCTCCGATCACGATTCTGTGATTCGTCGTTGCGTCGTAGAATCCAAGTGTAGGATTCCTCTAGTGGTGATCCACACGTGTTCCACGTATCTCCGGACATCGCCAAAGGAATCTCCGGGTGCCAGCGTGGAAGAACCTCCGCTTGCGATGTCCGCCTTCGATGACATTGATCTCTCGGTCTTGAGAGCGTTCTTGGAGGAAGGACAATCAAGAGGTGATAAGACTTTTATTAATGAATAAAGTACAAAGTAGTTGGTTCTAGGCCACCAACTCTAATAGACTCCCACTTGGACTACAACCAACTGCTAACAACCTTTAACTCGCTTGCTCTCACATGATATTCATGCTTCTACTGAGATATGTCTTTAGTCATGGTGTCCGCCATGGACACTCTCCTCACTGCAACTTCACCCCTTTGATAGAAATCCCTCAAAAACTGATACTTTCGGAGTATATGCTTTGTTCGTTGATGTAACCTTGGTTCTTTCGCAAGAGTCACCGCTGCAATATTATCACAATACAATGTAATGAGATCTTTACTGATAGGCACCACATCAAGATCCTGGACAAAGTTTCGAATCCAGACGGCTTCCTTGGCTGCATCAGAAGCCGCTATATATTCGGACTCTGCTGTAGAATCGACGACAACTGGCTGCTTTGAACTCTTCCAGCTCACAACTCCTCCATTGAGACAGAAAACATATCCAGATTGCGACTTCATATCATTCTGATCTGTCTGAAAACCAAATCAGCATACCCTCTGATGACAAACTACTCGTCTCCTCCATACACCAGGAACATATCCTTAGTTCTGCTCAGATACTTAAGGATAGTCTTAACATCAGTCCAATGCTGTTCTCCTGGATCTGCTTGATATTTGCCTACCATGCTCTGTGCATAGACAACATCAAGCCTAGTACATAACATGACATACATGATGTATCCTATAGCCGAAGCGTATGAGATCTTACTCATTCTATCTTTATCTTGTTGTGTCTGAGGACACATTTTCTTAGAAAGATGTAGGTCATGTGACACTGGAACTAATCCCCTCTTGGATTGTTCCATTCTAAATCTCTTTAGTATCTGGTCAATGTATATATCCTGACTTAGTCCAAGCAGCCTCTTAGATCTATCACAAATGATCTTGATCCCTAGAATGTAGGCTGCTTCATCCAAGTCCTTCACGGACAAACACATGTTCAACCAGTCCTTAACTGACTATAAGACTGGTACATCGTTTCCAATTAGCAATATGTCGTCAACATATACTACTAGGATAACGATCGCATTCCCATTAAACCGCTTATAAATACATGACTCACATTCATTCTTAATGAACCCAAATTCCTTTATGGCTTCATCAAATCGAATGTTCCATGACCTGGATGCTTGCTTTAATCCATAAATGGATTTTTGCAATTTGCAAACCCGTTTGACTTCACCTGGTGTCACAAACCCTTCTGGTTGTGTCATATAGACATATTCCTGAAGGTTCCCATTAAAGAATGATGTTTTGACATCCATCTACCAAACCTCGTAGTCATAGTAAGCTGCTATGAAAAATATGATTCTTATGGATTTAAACATGGCAACTGGCGAGAAAGTTTCATCATAGTCAATTCCTTGACGCTGTATGAACCCTTTAGCCACTAGCCTTGCTTTATAGGTACTAACTTGACCTTCCATGTCCAGCTTTCTCTTGAATACCCATTTGCATCCAACATGCTTTACATCAACTAGAACCCAGACTTGGTTCTGATATATGAAATCCATCTCAGAATTCATATCTTCTAGCCATCTTGCAGCTTCTAAGCTTTCTACTGCTTCCTTGTAGGAGAGAGGTTCACCATTGTCCAACAATAATGATTCACCATTGTCACACCCCGACCTAACGTTTATTATATTTTAATTTATTTTAGGTCTTTCTTTGAGTTGCAGTTTGAATCGATTCTAATTTAAAAGGGTTTTGTGATCTTATACGGGTGGGCGTCGTACGCGCGACCGTGTGTAGCGCCCAATCGTAATTGGATGATGTTTTATTATTAAATGTGTTATTATTTTTGTGTGCAACCTTGCACACGACCCTGTGCATGTTTCCAGACCCGACTTGAGTCTTTGCGTTTTGATGATAAAGGAGTGTTTTGACTCGGTAGTGTCTGGCACATGCACACGGAATGGGCGGAGCCACATGGCTTCGTTAGATGTTCGTGCGACCTACCCGATGCACGGGTAATCAATTAATTAACCAGTTGAATAATACTTTAAATGCAAAAACAAAATATAAAAAAAATGATTAATTAATTTAAGAGTTGTTTAATAATATTATTATTTTTATTGGGGATTATTCTTATTATTATTATTTCAGATAATATTTTTATTAGTTGGATAATATTAAATTATTAAAATGGTCATAAAATTTTTATCTCATAAGTTTAATGTTATTGCTATCATTAACTTTGTTAAGATTTTAATTTGGTTTTAAGTATTTTTAAGTTAACATTGTAAGTTTATTTTAGTTTTAATTTATCTTTATCTTTATTTTCTTTTTATTTCATTTTTATTTTTTTTTTCTTTTTATTTATTTATTCATTTATTTTTTTCCCTCTATCCCTCCCCCTTCTTTCTCTCCGTCGTGCGGACCCTCTCCCCCCCCTTCTGTTTTGCGCAGCGTGCCTTCCCCCTCCCCTTCGTCGGCCTCCCTCCGCCCAGCCGGCCTCCCGACCTCCTCCGACCCCTGCCGCAACCGCGTCGGCCGCCCTGCTTGCCTCGCCTGAAGCCGCGCAGCCCGCCTCGCCTCAAGCTCCCCTGTGTCACCCCCGGCTGCCTCGCATGGCCGGACCCGCGCCGCCCCTCCCTTCCGGCCGGTTTTCCGGCACGACACACCTCCGACCCCCCTTCCCCTTCCCCGGTTTGCCATCCGCACCTCCGCCGCAGGTGCGTTTGCCCCTCGTTGGATGTTTTGTTGATTTGGGGTTTTTCGGGTTAGGGTTTGGTGTTGCGTTTAATTTGTTTATGATGAAATTGATTTGATTCCTTGATTTTAGGGTTTAGTTGTGTTGTTTGAGGTGCCACTAACATGCGGCATGGGTTTTGCACCAAATTTTGGGGTTTGCCTACACCGAGGTTAGTGTTTTCAGGTATAATTATTGTTTGATGGATTAATTTTCTCATTTAGTTAATATATCATGTTTATTAATTAGTTTGCTTGGTGCGAAATTGGTTTTTATGCGTGTTTATTATGCGTTTGGGTTTTAAGGTGGCATGTTCATGTGAAACGTGGTGTTTCTTGGATGAAAACTTATATTGCATTGTTAATTGGTGTTTTGTGAATTGTGCAACTAGTTTATAAAATATTACAGGGGTTGCAGATCCTATTTTGATATGTTTTTGGGGTGTGTTTGCTCATAAATCATGTTTTTAAATGAGTTTTTGTGTATAGTGTTTTGGTTTGGTGTTGCGTCATGGTGCGCTGGGTATTAGAAAGGATGTTTGAGTGTGTTGTTGGTATAAACCTTTGATGTGATATTTCAAATGCTTTATAAATTGTTTAATTGTTTAATTCCTTTATTAAATTATATGTATAGCGAGTGGTCCCTTCCTCAGGGGTTCGAGTCGTCGACAGTAAGGACCTGTGTATATGCATATGCATGAAAATGTATATGCATGACGGTGAAGCGGTCTCGGGTTACCCTTGTCAAAAGCTTCTTGTCTTGAGGTAGGCCCCCTATGCCCTAATCTTTAAATAAAATTTCCATTTGTGCTTGGTGTTCTTTAAATGCATCTTCTGTTTTTATATGAAATGCACACGCTATATATATGTGTGTATATACATAAATGGTCATGGTTCTTTAAAAGTGGTTTCCTTAATGATTTTAGTGTGTATAAGTATTTCCAATGGTTTTTTTTTTGATTTAAACATGTTTTCTAGCTTGAATTTAAATATATAGTACCTTGGTTGTTTAGTTGAACTTTCAAATGGTTTTGGAAACTTAAGTGTTGGGTGATTTTGTGTTCAAAAATGAAATGTGTTTATTGTAATTAATTAAGCTCGTCTGGCACTTTGAGAATGGTTTGCGAAAGTGAAACAAAACCCCTCTTAAGGCATGCCCCATTGTTGTAGAAACATGATGTGTGTGTTAAGTGTGTGATTTGTGATATGTGCCTAATAAAGAGGCTTATGTGATGTTATGTGACATAAAAAGAGGGATGCGCTTAAGGAGGGAGAATGGTGGTGAGAGGTGAAATGGACTTTGGATAACAAAGTGTTATGTTATTTATATGTTTTTGATAAAACCTCACCATCCTTTGAAATAGAGCACATGGGAAACCCTGGGTACCTAGGTGGGCGACCAAGACTAGTACGTTATATGACACGGCAGGGGTTCGTCCCGGGTTGTCTAGCAGGATTGACGCAACAACACTAACTAAACATATGAACTTATGAGGGTCGTGACCATCTAAGCCACGTTTTCTGAGGGTCGTGGCCTTCTAAGCCACGTTTCACCGAGGTACGAGGTCTCTAGGTTCCCACTTGTTCTAGCTACCTATAGGGATTACTCATGGTGCTCATTTGCGACATGCTGCTAGCGATGTAACTTTCTTTTCAGTTGTTTCATACTTACTGTCTCATTGTGAAAAACCACATTTCAAACTAAACTGCTTTTCTTGAAATTTCGAAAGGTGAATGCACTCTTGGAATCGATTTTGAAAATATGGTGGAATAAAAATGATTTTCATAAAAAATGTCAACTTGTGATTTGGATTTGAAAAGAATGAAAAAAAACATTATTTTATTATGTCTTATTTTCAAACTAGTATAATTGGAATTCCTTTTAAAGGTAAGGGCATAGGGCGTGGTTATTCCTTGGCTTTCCTACTGAGCATCTCGGTGCTCATGCCTACTTTACCTTTCAGTTTCAGGTTATAGACTTGGATCGCTCTTCGAGCGAGTGTGGTTATAAGTTTGGTGGTGACCCATGGGGTCACTTGGAGGTATGTATAGTTTCCTATCTTTATTTTATTTCCCGCTATTAGTATTTAATTGTTTTGTTCTGTTTATTTTTGTTTATATGTCTTTTATTTCCTGTGCTAAATTGTTCCCAACTGCATGTTTTGATGCCCGACACTAGTTGCCAGCCCGTGGGGATCGGGGACGCCCTTCGGGCCATGTTGCGGGCCGGCTCGGGCACCGGGTCGGATGGCGACCCGGGCAGGTTTGTGACAAAATGGTATCAGAGGAGATTTTTGTTCTTATTATTTGGGGTGTCAGGTAGATCAGAGATAGGACTATCGGTACTCGAGTGGTATGTACGAGAAGAGCGTCGCGAACTCTTACGCGTTCCGATCCTCGAGTAACCAGGGGTAGTCCGAGATTTAAATTTTGGTTTTGCTCTATGTGGATGGGGATGACAATAGGGGTAAACCGGTACTGCGCGTGGTCTCACATGGATTAGCGACCCATGTGATGCCCGAGAGTACGGTTCGACACTCCTAGTGGGTGGTGCTTGCCTAGGGCATGGTCTGCTAAACCATGTAGCTGGGTTAGACACGACCACTAGTCCTTCTCCCAGATGCTTTAATGTTTGTGATGTCTTGCTTCAATTTTGGGACTGATGCGAAATTGTTTTCCTTTAAAAAGTGAAGCGGACTTTGCTGCTGCTCTTATTTGCGGTTGACATGATATTTGGGGTGCGTGTCTCTTAGACCTTGTTTTTGGAATTTGGCATTGATTTGTCAACGTTGAATTTCCAAAGGGATGTTTTGGCTCATCTAAAATAGAAATGGGATGTTTTAGAAATGGAAAGCATTCTTGAAATTTGCCTTGAATTTTTGAAATGGGTTTGAAAATAAAAAGGTATTTTCTGATATTGAAGATGTTTTGTTTTGAAGGCGGAGTAGCCTTTTTTCTTTCCAGTGGTATTCCTATGGG
Organism: Viscum album; assembly: GCA_963277665.1. Classification (NCBI taxonomy): domain Eukaryota; kingdom Viridiplantae; phylum Streptophyta; class Magnoliopsida; order Santalales; family Viscaceae; genus Viscum; species Viscum album. Next base: position 472,521,141 of record OY728147.1, on the reverse strand, counting down.
TTCTCACATGTGCATATGGACTTGATTAATGGATAGTTGGTGGATCGTGTGGACGGGTGCCTGAGTGGCACGAAAATGCATACTTGCGAGGCACCATGGAATATCATTGGTGGTTGATTGATCTCTAAGGTTGCTTCTTGTTTCCTAGAAAGTGGTCCTTTTTCTTAAATGTGTTTTCGTGCTCAAATGGTTTTGGAAATGGAAAAAAATGACATTGATTTTAGAGTAAAGATAGATTTTTAAAATAGATTTTGGGCATATTGTGTAGGGCTTGGTCTTTCAAGTGAGTGTTTTCTTTGAAAATGAATTGATGTTTTAAGTTGGAATTATTGGATTTGTTTCTGGAATGTTGGTGTTTGTTTTGTGATGTGTTTGGATTTGTGGAAGGCTGTTTTGTGTTTCTTGTTTGGGATATGCCCCTAGAAACATTCCATGGGTTCTAGCAGGTCTCTCTCAGTTCTTGGCCCGATCCAGACTCTCAGTGGAGTGGAAGAGTTGGGTTCTGCTCGGTGGCGTCGACTGTTCATAGACGTCGATGTCAGTTGGATGTCGTTGAGTGATTTGGGAAAGTTGGAAGTGTCTCTGGTTTTGAAGGAACTTCAAATGTTGTGCGGATGTAAGATTGTCTCGAGTACGTCTGGTGGAGCGGGACTAAACTAGTGAATGGCGATCGTTCCATTTCGTTGCAAATGAGGACGTCGTGAACAATCCTCAAGAAAATCCTCATTCCATGATTGTACCTAAGGAAGTGAAGGCGAGATAAATTGGTTGATCTCGTAGGTGCTCGACCGGTCAACATGCGGCGAAGGAGGTGTGTTGACCTTTCTGATGAGCTAGTTCCATGTGCCCCAGAAGTAGTGTGGAATCATCGGTCAAAAAAAATGGTACAAGTTGTTGGTCCTGTTTATATTATGGTAAGAGTAGGTCCCTCATCTGATGAAGAGTGTGAACCAAAGGGACTTGTTTGTGGAGTGCTCCTTCCATCAGTTCGTGTTGCATGTCAGACAGACCGCTCAACCTCCTATCTCTAGTGTGGTCAGTCAGACACTCTAAGTCGTTCATTGCAATCCTCAGTGGGTATGTTAATAGAGTGGTCGCGTGAGACACGAGGAGAAGTATGCAGGATGCTTTTCCAGCGGAGAAAGTTCCAGTTAGAAGTGGTCAGTTTGGGACTGCGAGGCTGGAGATGCTTCAGACATCAGTGCCCCAACCATAGGTCTCGGGGTGAAGTTTGCACGCAGTCAAAACTCGTCGGACTTAGGACGGTCTTGGTCCGACTTAAGTCTGCAATGTCGAGACGGGGACAACTTTAATTTCTCTATTGTGGTACCCTCTCTGAAGGCGTCATTATTGTCGTGAGGGGCATAGAGCCCTTGTCTACTTGTCATGGTCTTATTCTATGGGAGTTCCTCTTGGGCCTTAAAGAGGTTAGGAAAAACCTGTATTCTTGTAAAGCTAGTGGGTGTGCTTCGTGAACCTTCTTGTGGTTGGAGATACTCATGTCTTGTGGAATCGTTGTGCACCTGTCTGGTTCATCTCCTGGTTAGGGGTTTCTGCTATCAAAGCTATCTCATGTGGCAGAGTGTTGTCAACTGTAGGAATGATCAGTGCGGGTCGGCCCGTGTGGTGGGTTCACGATGAAGGGTTCAGTAAATGTTTCTTAAAGTAAACTGGGAATGCCCACGCGGGTTTCATGGTGTTAGGATATTTTAAAATGGTGGGGAGACCCTATGCGGGTCTCGCCAATGTCCTCTCTTGTTTTGTTTAAACATAGGGGACTTTGAGGGTCAATTCAGGGTTAGAGTTGTCTGCGTTTAGGAGTCGTTTTGGTTTGGAGAACCAATGTTTGACGAGAAACCGTAATATGGTGGGGAGACCACCAAAGGAAAAACTTGTGGAAGACTCTGTTTCAAAGTGCGCTTGGCGGAGCAACCCTTTGCTTCTGCTCCGCCTGACCTCGACCATGCTAATTGGTTAGCTCAAATAATGGTTTGTGGGCTGAGTGTTCTTGGAGATCTTGAGCGGCCCCGATGATTCCTAAGTTGGGGGTCGGGGTGTTCCATGTTGTAGTTGTGTTTGAAGGTGAATTCCTTGTTGTTGACTTTTCTGCTTAGTGATTCTGTTTTGGAGATTTTTGAAGTTTCAGGTCATGGTGTTTCGAATGCTCAGTCTTCGAGTGATTGAGTTTTTATTTTAGGTATCTTCACGGTCTTGCTTGGAATATTTGGGTTGGGCAAGTCTTTTGGGACTTTCTGGGGGCAGAAAGTGTCATGGTGGGGAGAATTATCACACCCCGACCTGACGTTTATTATATTTTAATTTATTTTAGGTCTTTCTTTGAGTTGCAGTTTGAATCGATTCTAATTTAAAAGGGTTTTGTGATCTTATATGGGTGGGCGCCGTACGCGCGACCGTGTGTAGCGCCCAATCGTAATTGGATGACGTTTTATTATTAAATGTGTTATTATTTTTGTGTGCAACCTTGCACACGACCCCGTGCACGTTTCCAGACCCGACTTGAGTCTTTGAGTTTTGATGATAAAGGAGTGTTTTGACTCGATAGTGTCTGGCACATGCACACGGAATGGGCAGAGCCACATGGCTTCGTTAGATGTTCGTGTGACCTACCCGATGCACGGGTAATCAATTAATTAACGAGTTGAATAATACTTTAAATGCAAAAACAAAATATAAAAAAATGATTAATTAATTTAAGAGTTGTTTAATACTATTATTATTTTTATTGGGGATTATTCTTATTATTATTATTTCAGCTAATATTTTTATTAGTTGGATAATATTAAATTATTAAAATGGTCATAAAATTTTTAGCTCATAAGTTTAATGTTATTGCTATCATTAACTCTGTTAAGATTTTAATTAGGTTTTAAGTGTTTTTAAGTTAACATTGTAATTTTATTTTAGTTTTAATTTATCTTTATCTTTATTTTCTTTTTATTTCATTTTTATTTTTATTTTCTTTTTATTTATTTATTTATTTATTTTTTCCCCTCTATCCCTCCCCCTTCTTTCTCTCCGTCACGCGGACCCTCTCCCCCCCCTTCTATTTTGCGCAGCGCGCCTTCCCCCTCCCCTCTGCCCAGCCGGCCTCCCGACCTCCTCCGACCCCTGCCGCAACCGCGCCGGCCGCCCCGCTTGCCTCGCCTGAAGCCGTGCAGCCCGCCTCGCCTCAAGCTCCCCGATGTCACCCCCGGCTGCCTCGCACGGCCAGACCCGCGCCGCCCCTCCCTTCTGGCCGGTTTTCCGGCGCGACACACCTCCGACCCCCCTTCCCCTTGCCCGGTTTTCCATCCGCACCTCCGCCGTAGGTGCGTTTGCCCCTTATTGGTTATTTTGTTGATTTGGGGTTTTTCGGGTTAGGGTTTGGTGTTGCGTTTGATTTGTTTATGATGAAATTGATTTGATTCCTTGATTTTAGGGTTTAGTTGTGTTTTTTGAGGTGCCACTAACATGCGACATGAGTTTTGCACCAAAATTTTGGGGTTTGCCTACACCGAGGTTAGTGTTTTTGGGTATAATTCTTGTTTGATGGATTAATTTTCTCATTTAGTTAATATATCATGTTTATTAATTAGTTTTCTTGGTGCGAAATTGGTTTTTATGTGTGTTTATTATGCATTTGGGTTTTAAGGTGGAATGTTCATGTGAAACGTGGTGTTTCTTGGATGAAAACTTATATTTCATTGTTAATTGGTGTTTTTTGAATTGTGCAACTAGTTTATAAAATATTATAGGGGTTACAGATCCTATTTTGATATGTTTTTGGGGTGTGTTTGCTCATAAATCGTGTTTTTAAATGAGTTTTTGTGTATGGTGTTTTGGTTTGTGTTGCGTCATGGTGCGCTGGGTATTAGAAAGGATGTTTGAGTGCGTTGTTGGTATAAACCTTTGATGTGATATTTCAAATGCTTTATAAATTGTTTAATTGTTTAATTCCTTTATTAAATTATATGTATAGTGAGTGGTCCCTTCCTCGGGGGTTCGAGTCGTCGGCAGTAAGGACCTGTGTATATGCATATGCATGAAAATGTATATGCATGGCAGTGAAGCGGTCTCGGGTTACCCTTGTCAATAGCTGCGTGTCTTGAGGTTGCCCCCCTATGCCCTAATCTTTAAATAAAATTTCCATTTTTGCTTGGTGTTCTTTAAATGCATCTTCTGTTTTTATATGAAATGCACACGCTATATATATGTGTGTATATACATAAATGGTCATGGTTCTTTAAAAGTGGTTTCCTTAATGATTTTAGTGTGTAATAAGTATTTCCAGTGGTTTTTTTTATTTAAACATGTTTTCTAGCTTGAATTTAAATATACAGTACCTTGGTTGTTTAGTTGAACTTTCAAATGGTTTTGGAAACTTAAGTGTTGGGTGATTTTGTGTTCAAAAATGAAATGTGTTAATTTTAATTAATTAAGCTCTTCTGGCACTTTGAGAATGGTTTGCGAAAGTGAAACAAAACCCCTCTTAAGGCATGCCCCATTGTTGTAGAAACATGATGTGTGTGTTAAGTGTGTGATTTGTGATATGTGCCTAATAAATAGGCTTATGTGATGTTATGTGACATAAAAAGGGGGATGTGCTTAAGGAGGGAGAACGATGGTGAGAGGTGAAATGGACTTTGGATAAGAAAGTGTTATGTTATTTATATGTTTTTGATAAAACCTCACCATCCTTTGAAATAGATCACATGAGAAACCCTGTGTACCTAGGTGGCCGACCAGGAATAGTACGTTAGATGACCCGGCATGGGTTCATCCCGGGTTGTCTAGCAGGATTGACGCAACAATACTAACTAAACATATGAACTTCTGAGGGTCGTGGCCATCTAAGCCACGTTTTCTGAGGGTCGTGGCCTTCTAAGCCACGTTTCACCGAGGTACGAGGTCTCTAGGTTCCCACTTGTTCTAGCTACCTATAGGGATTACTCATGGTGCTCATTTGTGACATATTGCTAGCGATGTAAATTTCTTTCCAGTTGTTTCATACTTACTGTCTCATTATGAAAAACCCCGTTTCAAACTAAACTGCTTTTCTTGAAATTTCGAAAGGTGAATGCACTCTTGGAATTGATTTTGAAAATATGGTGGAATAAAAATGATTTTCATAAAAAATGTCAACTTGTGATTTGGATTTGAAAAGAATGAAAAAAACATTATTTTATTATGTCTTATTTTCAAACTAGTATAATTGGATTTCCTTTTAAAGGTAAGGGCATGGGGCGTGGTTATTCCTTGGATTTCCTACTGAGCATCTCGGTGCTCACACCTACTTTACATTTCAGTTTCAGGTTATAGACTTGTATCGCTCTTTGAACGAGCGTGGTTATAAGTTTGGTGGTGACCCATGGGGTCACTTGGAGGTATGTATAGTTTCCTATCTTTATTTTATTTCCCGCTATTAGTGTTTAATTGTTTTGTTCTGTTTATTTTTGTTTATATGTCTTTTATTTTCTGGACTAAATCATTCCCAATTGCATGTTTTGATGCACGACACTAGTTGCCAGCCCGTGGGGATCGGGGACGCCCTTTGGGCCATATCGCGGGCCGGCTCGGGAACTGGGTCGGATGGCGACCCTGGCAGGTTTGTGACAACCATCCTCGGTGACTATGAAACCAAATCACTTTGGTTCCCTTACCTCTCTTGATCTCCTACGCAGTACTTGTGTTTCTAGAACCTCTTCCACGGGGACCTGTGGAACTTGTTCCTATACCAACTCCTGTGTATCTTGAGCATCAACTTCGTCGAAGTCAATCTTGCTCCCACTATCCTCCTTGAGGATGTGCTCCCTCTCAAGAAAGATGGCTTGTCTGCCGACAGTCACTTTATTGTCTGAAGGGTTATATAGGTAATATCCTTTCATTTCCTTGGGATATCCTATAAAGATACACCTCGTGCCCCGGGGTGCTAGTTTGTTACCCGAGGAGGCCTTAACAAACGCCTCGCATCCCCATACACGTGTGTGCGACAAAATGGGTTTTTTTCCATTCCATAGCTCGGAGGGAATTCCATTTGCCGCATTAGTTGGTACTCGGTTTAATGTGTATGTTGCAGTTTGTAATGCATATCCACAAAAGGATAATGGAAGATCCACATGACTCATCATCGACCTCACCATGTCCAACAAGGTGCGGTTACTCCTTTCACTGACACCGTTCCACTGTGGTGTATAAGGAGGAGTGAGCTGATATAGAATCCCAGACTCCCGTAGAAGATCGATGAACTCTTGGTTCAGATATTCTCCACCTCAATCCGATCGAAGTTTCTTTATCTTCTTATCAAGCTGATTCTCTACTTCATTCTTGAATTCCTTAAATTTCTCTAAGGCCTCTGACTTATACCTCATTAAGTAGACATAGCCATATCTACTCAAATCATCAGTAAAAGTAATGAAGTAAGAATATCCACCTCTAGATTCTACTGGAAATGGTCCACACACATCCGTGTGTACCAATCCTAGAAGCTCTGTGGCCCTTTCACCCTATCCACCAAAAGGCGGATTGGTCATTTTTCCTTGTAAACAAGCGTGACATCTATCAAGTGGTTTTAGCTTAGTAGAGTCTAAATAGTCATCTTGGCAGAGCTTTGTCAAGCGCTTCTCATTCACATGACCGAGACGGTGATGCCTCAACTGGGTGATGTATGAGTCATGTGAGTTTGTTTCGTTATCGATTGCCAACACTTGGTTTTCATAATTTAATACATACAAACCATTATTTAAATGTTCCATACCATAACATACGTTGTTTTTATAAAAGAGAGAACCCTTATTTTCAAATTTTAAAACAAATCCATCCATATCCAAACAAGATACAGAAATTATGTTCTTGGTAACACTAGGCACATAATAATAGTTATATAAAACCAGAATCATCCTAGTCGGCAGTGAGAGGTGGTAATCGCCAATAGCCAACGCAGCCCGCCTTGCACCATTGCCAGCTTGAAGATCCACCTCTCCTCTAGAAATCTTTTTAAATCTACTTGGTTCCTGAATTTGAATATAGATGTGATCCCCACAAGCTTTATCTAATACCCAATGTGTAGAAATAGAAAGATTACACTCGATAACGAACGCACCTTTAGTGTCCCCACGCTTCTGGGTGCAGTTCCTCTTATAATGGCCTTGCTTGCCACATGCAAAACACACCGCCTCCCGTTCCTTTCCCTGCCTCTGGATCTTCCCCTTTTTGGAAGGATGGTGCTCTGGGGCTTCATACCGTTTATAAGTCTTTGGCCCCTTGGCCTTGTCCTTCATTTTCCTATTCACCATAAGGACTGCGGGTTTTTCACGCCCCATGTCCTTATCTACTTGGCGAATCAAGGTCAGAAGTTCCAATAGAATCTTCTCATTGTTTCTCATGTTTTAGTTGACAATAAAGCTAGAGAAGGTCTTGGTCAGTGATGATAGGATGAGATCTGTAGCAACTCATTCGGGAATTTAATCCCTAAGATGTCCAGGCGTTCAGTGTAGCCAATAAGCTTGACTACATGAGGCCTAGCTGGCGCAGACTCTCCAAGTTTAGTTTTAAACAAAGCATTGGAGATCTCATACATTTCTTGTCTCACCTTATCTTGTTAGAGATCCTTAATGTGAGACATCATGCTATATGCATCCATATTTTCATGTTGCTTTAGAAGCTCATTAGACATGGCCGATAGCATGAAACATTGGACATCTGTGGAATCATCCAAATGTTTTGCGTAGAGAGATATTTCCTCATCACTGGCCTCTTTCCCATGCGCAACTGGAATAGGCTCTTCCAGCACACACAATTTCCTTTCGTGGAAAAGGATGACGCGTAAACGCCTCTTCCACTCTTGGAAATTGGTGCCGGTGAGAAGGTTTTTTTTCTCGAGTATGGTGCACAATGATATGTTTGAAGTCATTTTCTTGCATTTTCTACAAATTAAGATGATCAAAGGTTTAATACTTTATTAAAAAATTAAGACAAATAAATAAATTAATAATTATTAGTCTCCCACTATTTTATCGAAATCCAATATCCCTCACCATTGATTTCGGAATATTCTATTTCTTGAATATTCTAGTGGCAAGGATCCATATTTCCCTTCGCATTACTCCAACTAGGGTTGGTCAAGCAACTTGAAGGGTTTTAGGTATGCATTCCAAATGCCAACTGTATTAACTCGCAGTTCCTTGATCCGCTGAGTGGACTCCCCAATCCTGAAATCCTTTTATTTTGGATTTCCTCAACCTTTGCCTCTTGGTCACACCAAGTCCTACTGTGGCAGAAAACCCTTGATGCGAACCAAGTCAAGTCAACCCAAAACCTTGAATTAGAATTCCCCGATAATTGAAATCACCCCAACTAGGGTTGGTCAATCACTTTGAACTGTGGTTCGATTCTAACCAAGATTATGGAAGGCTATACCGACTTAATATTTCTTTGAGGGATTTTATCCTTATACGTAAATTTCCAATTTATTATCTTTGATTACATGATTGTTAATATTATGTGAGATATATTTAAGTGATTAACCATGTCTAAGATAATATTTACGCATAAGCTGGTTTTATTTTAGTTCCATCTTGCATGCTTGTTTGATTCATTAATTGTGTGATCGTGACAACACACACACAATAAATAAACCATGCAACTGACAGAAATAAAATAAATGGTATGATCATGATCTTGTTATATTGGTTAGTTTATCTAGCGGTTGATAAACTAACCCAAGACCTAAGGGAGAAACACCTTGAACCTTGTGGGTTCATGTTTAAAGCTTTCCACATGTCCACCTTTGTATCTCCTTATATTGGTGTAACACCCCAAACTTCTACGGTACGCTTCTTTTTGAATAATGCGATAGCGTGTGTTGTACGCAACATCGAGTTCTAACACACCACAACCAATAAAACTAGCCGTTATGAATAGTAATACCTACTTTTTGAAATTTTATATATTTTATATTTCAAAATGGACTTCATTTTTGGATTCGGAATATCGAAATTATCCTAAGATGAATTTTTGGTATTTTTCTAAGAACTTCCAATTTTTATGAATAGTGAAAAATACTTAAAAACAACTCTTTTAATCAAAATAATTTATAGTGATAAATTATATTATTGAGTGGTTTTAAAGTATAATTATAATATATTTTTACCATTTTATCCAATGGTGTTCATTAGAATTAATTTCACTTTGAAATTGGACCTAAACAATTGTCAATCTTTTGATATATATTGTTTCTTAAAAACACGCTATTTGTTGTGACAGCGGGAATTAATTATAAAATTAATTAATGCAACTTATATGTTTGGAATTTTGTAAAATAGAAATCATTTTTTAATTCGGAATATCAATTATAGCTTAGGGTGAAATTTTGCCATTGTTCTGAAAAATTTCAATTTTTGATGAATAGTGAAACTACTATGTGGTAGTTAAAAAAAACTGAATTTTTTATAAAACTTAATTTTACCGCTTCTGTGAATAGAATTTCGAAAATCCGAGAGACACGGTTAATATCAAGAAGTAAAATGTGGTTCAATGAGATGGAAATAATTTTTGGTGAATAGTAACTTTTTACTTTTATTTACCACGGTTAAAAGTAAATAGGGTAATTAAGGGTAAAAATGATATTAATATTACCCTAACACATGTCCTAATTTTATTGGACAAGTGTATATCGACCAAAAAAAACCTTAGGAATAAAATATTATCATTTAGGTCCACTTGGATTATATTAGGACATTTATTATTATTTAATTCAAAGAAGAGTTAAAAGAGTTAAAATCAAAGTTTATTTACTAAAACATTTTTAATATACGGTTATACGTAAGATAAATTAGATTGTAAATATTCATTAGAAAGATAATTATATTTCCTACATAATTATATTTTATTTATAATTTTTAGACATTAAATAATTTAATTTAATTATGACACAATGATGATGCAGTAATTACCATAATAGTGAAAAATTAAAATAATTGATATTATAAATACCCAAATAAATATAATTTGATACTTTTAATGAATTAAAATAATTTTTAGGATAATATGACATATTAAGATTGATTTAATTGACTTTTTTCAAAGTAATAATTCTGTTATGAGTTTCATAAAAATCAACTATTGAATAGTGTCAAAATTGACATAAAAGAGTTTTTAAAACAAATATTATATTTATAATTGATATTAAATTCTTAAAAATCTAAGGTTCGGCCAAGAGACTTATATCATGATAGGTGTATCATTAATGGACCACTTGGGGGTCTCTTGGATGTATATAGTAAGTTTATTAACTATATAATATAAGAATACAAAGTGACATGGTAAATGTCAAACTAATTAACTAAGAGTTAAAACTAAAAGATAAGGTTAATATAGTAACCCAAACCTGTCTAAATTCTATTGGTTGAATGGTTTTCGACCTATCCCCACATTTAAATTTAAATAATCAACTTTGGATCCATTATAAACCGAATATGAATTTATTATAAATTAATATTTCTAGATTTTCCAAAGGTTCCCCTCACCCCTCTTATAAAAGGGCACTCCTCCTTCTCATTTATTCACACCTTAAAAGCCTTTTGGTTTGGAGAAACTCTGCCCAAATACTCTCCCAACTTCCCTCAATACAACCTAGAGGTCTTAGTTTGATCAAAAAGCCAACCTAAGGAGCCCTTTTGATCAAATCAAAAGGAAGAACCCGAAGAAGAGGTAATGATTTCACCACCCTTTTTCAAGTTCTTTTCTTCTTCTACTTCTTCTTTCTTTGTTGTTACCATTATAAAATAATAAATCTAGTATCTTATATATAATGTGATGTTATTATAATTATGGTACAACCATATTCAGTATTCTATCCACACTTTGAATAACATGTCACCATACGTGCGTACGTATGGCTTACCGTCTCCACGTCGTGGTGTAATTGTTATTCAATATATTATTATTTGGATGGGTATAATAATGATATTTAATTAATGTAAATAATAAATATAACATGATAATTATTCTGTATATATAATATACCATCCAAGTATATATTATTTTAATATCAAAAGAATGATATTGTCGCTCGTGCGTACGTACGGACTACCGTCTCCACGAACGCGATGAGATTCATTCTCCATCATATCCATTCAATTATAATTATCATTTTATGATTTAAAAATAATGTTTAAGGAATTGATATCATTATGGATATGAATAAGATACAACCTAACCATGAAAAACATGGCTTACGTAAAAAAACATATAAAAGAAAATGAGTAAGTTAACACCCGAAACGACGATAATACTAAGATATTATTAACAAAACAATGTTAAAAGATCATATATGATATCATATTAATATATATGATTCTTGTATAATTTAATAACAATTATTTCACCATTATACATGAGGTTAACCTACCCCCAACCAAGGAAAAGTACAAGGTAATGGTTTATTTCGCAATCTCTCCATTATCCGAGGTTGTTTATATGTAATAATCTACTGGGATTTCTTTATCATCCACATCCATGTTTCTTCAAAATGTATTTCAAAACATTTTCACCATTTACAAGAATATGGGTTAAAGTCATTTATACCCTTGTTTGACTTTTTATAAGAGGTTTATAAAGGAATCTTTCCGTCGTTTTCCAAACAATGTGCTTTTTAACCTTTTCGACACGATTAAGGTAAGAATGTTTTTTTAACTTATACGGTGGGTGTGGCTATTTACCACTGTTATAAAATTGTCAAAGCTTCCCTTACAAGATTATAAGAATATTTTCAAAGTAAATGTTTTATTTTTATAATTATGTGACTTTTAAATGATTTCAAAATGAATATTTTAAGAATTTGTGAAAGGTACTCTTTATCAAGATCATAATTTTAAATGTTTTAAAGATTTATCTTTCTAAATCTTTTTAATTTATGTTCATGTTTTCAAAATGATTTTAAGGATTTATTTATATGGACATGAAGTTTTTGAAATGATATTTCTTTTCAAAAGTTTCAAAGTGGTATGGGACACTTTGATTCAAAAATCTCTTTTAAATTATTTCATTTATAAATGTGAGACTTTTCAATGATTTCGAGAAAAGAGATATTTCTCTCAAATAGTTTTGATTTCATCTATGTGAACATCCTTTGATGGATTTTAAGCTTATTTGAAGTTGATTTATTATGATACAAAACTTTTGTATTTTATTGAAGGTTTTGTGATATGTTTTACTGTGGATGTGTTATTTTTATACCATTCATGGTTTATGGAGAAAGTATTGACATTTCATATGCTAGTTTTAATACGAATGTTTATGTTATGTTTAAACCTTTTCATATGGGAATGCATTGGACTTAGTAAGTGACGGGTGGAGCCCGCTATAGCTCCTCGATGCATCGGTAGGTCTAATGAGACAAACTAGTGTCTTGGCACAAGGCTTTGACAAAATCTTATTTGTAGTCTTGGCATGAGGCCTTGAATATGTGGTTATGATAGTCTGACATTATGCATTCCATCATTATGAAAGTGGTTATTGATATTTCATTTGATTATTCGATTAGTAGAATATCCATGTGAATAAGTAAATGACATTATTTCATTTTACTTTTTCCATACTATGTTGAAGTTCAAGTTTAAAAGGCTTTTGTTTTAGTTATACATTGCCTTAAATTTTGTATTCTTATTTATGAAAGTTTCCGCTATATTTTTATCCTTACTGGGCATTTGAGCTCACCCCTTTTCTATGTTTTATTTTTCCCAGGATGTGAAGAAGTAATTTATGAATGACCTGCAGAGATAGTATGTGGATATATGAGTGTGGAATATGGAGACAATATATTGTTGAAGCTTTTCACTTATTGATGTAATGTAAAACTTTATGAATATATCTAGTGTTTCCAAGGCTACTATACCAATCGGTCTTTCGAGATTTGATCTTTCTCGTGATCATGCCAATGTTATGTAATAATGCGCCGACTCTGGGTAACTGGGGTCGGGGCATTACAGTTGGTATCAGAGGAAGTTTAGTACAAACCTTGGAAGCTAGATTTAGATAAACTCTGATTAGAGCACATAGATTTATGATGGACTTCGAGGTTTAGTATAGAAGAACTTCCTAGAATTTTGGTATTGTAGATATTTTGTGAGTTTTCAGAGCAATACATCCCTGTCTGGATACGAGCAGGTAGAGGTGGCTCTGGCACAGATGTACCTAGGGGTAAAACCCAAAAACACCGCTTTGAGCTGGACTCGAACGGGAACTGGTGCACAACAACGAGCCTTGCTGCACTCTTGGTTACGACACTCCTGGGGGATATGCTTAGGATAATTCTCATTTTCTTTACAAACCATTATGAAGGGTTTATGAGTATATACTTCCTCAAAGGAGGCATTTTTATGGATTATATCCATAAACTATTTAATTTATGTTATGTGTTTTACAAGTTTGGGATTAGGTATTTTTATTCATAAACTAATCTAGTGTATGCCATTGTTTAGAAATGGCACCCAGTAGAAGGAATGAGAACTCCAACAATGCACATGATCCAAAGAGAAAGAAGGATCATATCTTTCATGTTCTTAATCCAGAATTTATAAGAGAAATAGTCTCCCATGTATTATCATCATATGAAGAAATAATATCATGTGTTGATAAGATAAGTAAAGAGTTTACTGAGTCCTATGGCTTTGAAGGGAAGCAAGAGAAGAAAAGAGAAATATGGATAAAGGGAAGAGGGAAAAGATGAATTTTCCCATATGTGATAACTGTGGGAAGAAACACCCTGGAACTTTCCTAAAAGGAATGAGAGTTTGTTATAAGTGTGGAGGAAAATGGCACAAAGTACGTGACTGAAAGGGTAAGAAAATGGTTTCAAATGTACAATGCTTCATTTGCAAGGAGTTTGGACAGTACGCGAACCTATGTCCCAGTCATCAACCTATGCCGAAAATGATGCTATTGGATAATAATCAAGTTATGATACTACCACAGATGAAGAGGAATGATTAGAGTTCTTATGTTGATTATGTCATTTGAGTGTTGTATCAACAATGTACTTGTTATAATAATTATGGAGTATATAAGGATTGTACTGCAGTACTATTTCATTAAGGACTTGAGATTGTGTGGAACAAAGAAAAGTGACTCAATAGCAGGATAATTATTTGGAAAATATATGGTTGAGAGAATGATAAACCATAATATAGTTCTGATACCGAGGTAGTGATTTTGGAATAATACATGATTGATTTGGATAAATTATATTGGATATTCTTGATTACCTTGAAAATGATTAATGATTTGTATATTCCATCATTGTTGGTGTTTAAAACATTTTTGTATTGAAGGAGTATATCTATTATTCTTTAAGGAATAAGGGATCATGAATATAATCAATAAGGTTTTATGGTAATTCAGGATATTGCAGTGTTTTAAAAGAATACATGATGAAAGTGGTCACATGTTATTACGCGGAAAAAAGGATCTTTATTGTGTTTAACTTCCTTATAAATTTTGGACTGAAGTATTTTGGATAGTTCTAGTTTTGATTATTTTGGATTGCCATAAAAGGACAACCCGGAGGTCGGGCGGCAAACCGTCGCGTCCGGCAAGGCCACGAGACTTGAACCCACAACCGAAGGGCGACAAGGGTGTATCACCTACCATTGACCCACGTGATGTCCTAGATGAAATAATGTCGTTTTTTTAATGGTTCCACTAGATGAATTATAAATTCATTTTTTAACCCTATATGAATAGGATGAATAGAATATTATTTTTAAGTTCTATTATCTTTTAGAGTGAAAGATGAGTCTATGGTAGAAATTAGTTAAAGTATGGAACTCTACTTGTCAAGAATATATTTTTCTTTTTCTCTTATTCTATGAAGAAATTAATTCTTATACTTTATTTAAGGAATCCTAAAACCAAAAATGTGTTATCATAATACCCTATGTTTTGTTGAACTGATGGTATTTCAAATCATCATAGATTGATGAATTTAAGGACCTCAGTTTTACACTTGTTTGTGATTGATGACCTCAATCACTACATATAAATATTTACGTTTTCCCTCCAATTATATGTCTCTAATTTCCACCAATGTTCTCCTAATTGAGATCATAATTTGGTGGTGACCCTTTCATTTCTCTTTTCCTCATATCAAGACTAAATTTTAGTAACCCAATTTCCAATGTGGGTTTTCCCACAAAGATATTTGCTATTTTCAACCTTTTATTTTCGAAGAACAATTTCAAATTGCGAGGACCCAATTTATTTAATGAGGGGAGAATGTAACACCCCAAGCTTCTACGGTACGCTTCTCTTTCAATAATGCGATAGCGTGTGTTGTACGCAACATCGAGTTCTAACACACCACAACCAATAAAACTAGCCGTTATGAATAGTAATACATAATTTTTAAAATTATATATATTTTATATTTCAAAATGGACTTCATTTTTGGATTCGGAATATCGAAATTATCCTAAGATGAATTTTTGGTATTTTTCTGAGAACTTCCAATTTTTATGAATAGTGAAAAATACTTAAAAACAACTCTTTTAATCAAAATAATTTATAGTGATAAATTATATTATTGAGTGGTTTTAAAGTATAATTAGAATATATTTTTACCATTTTATCCAATGGTGTTCATTAGAATTAATTTCACTTTGAAATTGGACCTAAATAATTGTCAATCTTTTGATATATATTGTTTCTTAAAAACACGCTATTTGTTGTGACAACGAGAATTAATTATAAAATTAATTAATGCAAATTATATGTTTAGAATTTTGTAAAATAGACATCATTTTTGAATTCGGAATATCAATTATAGCTTAGGGTGAAATTTTGGCATTGTTCTGAAAAACTTCAATTTTTGATGAATAGTGAAACTACGAAGTGGTAGTTAAAAAAAACTGAATTTTTCATAAAACTTAATTTTACCGCTTCTGTGAATGGAATTTCAAAAATCCGAGAGACACGGTTAATATCAAGAAGTAAATTGTGGTTCAATGAGATGAAAATAATTTTTGGTAAATAGTAACTTTTTTACTTTTATTTACCACGGTTAAAAGTAAATAGGGTAATTAAGGGTAAAAGTGATATTAATATTACCCTAACACATGTCCTAATTCTATTGGACAAGTGTATCGTGACCAAAAACAACCTTAGGAATAAAATATTATCATTTAGGTCCACTTGGATTAGATTAGGACATTTATTATTATTTAATTCAAAGAAGAGTTAAAAGAGTTAAAATCAAAGTTTATTTACTAAAATATTTTTAATATAGGGTTATACATAAGATAAATTTGATTATAAATATTAATTATAAATCTAATATTATTTCTTACATAATGATATTTTATTTATAATTTTTAGACATTAAATAATTTAATTTATTTATGACACAATGATGATGCAGTAATTACCATAATAGTGAAAAATTAAAATAATTGATATTATAAATACCCAAATAAATATAATTTGAGACTTTTAATGAATTAAAATAATTTTCTAGGATAATATTACATATTAGGATTGATTTAATTGACTTTTTTCGAAGTAATCATTCTGTTATGAGTTTCACAAAAATCAACTATTGAATAGTGTCAAAATTGACATAAAAGAGTTTTTAAAACAAATATTATATTATTAATTGATATTAAATTCTTAAAAATCTAAGGTTCGGCCAACAGACTTATATCATGATAGGTGTATCATTAATGGACCACTTGGGGGTCTCTTGGATGTATATAGTAAGTTAATTAACTATATAATATAAAAATACAAAGTGACATGGTAAATGTCAAACTAATTAACTAAGAGTTAAAACTAAAAGATAAGGTTAATATAGTAACCCAAACCTGTCTAAATTATATTGGTTGAATGGTTTTAGACCTATCCCCACATTAACCTTTAAATAATCAACTTTTGGAGCCATTAGAAACCGAATATGAATTTATTATAAATTAATATTTCTAGCTTTTCCAAAGGTGCCCCTCACCCCTCTTATAAAAGGGAACTCCTCCTTCTCATTTATTCACACCTTCAAAGCCTTTTGGTTCGGACAAAATCTACCCAAATACTCTCCAAACATCCCTCACTACAACCTATAGGTCTTATTTTGATCATAAATCCAACCTAAGGAGCCCTTTTGATCAAATCAAAAGGAAGAACCCGAAGAAGAGGTAATGATTTCACCACCGTTTTTCAAGTTCTTTTCTTCTTCCACTTCTTCTTTCTTTGCTGTTAAAATTATAAAATAATAACTCCAGTATCTTATATATACTGTGATGTTATTATAATTATGGTACAACCATATTCAGTATTCTATCCACCCTTTGAATAACATGTCACCATACGTGCGTACGTACGGCTTACCGTCTCCACGTCGTGGTGTAATTGTTATTCAATATATTATTATTTGGATGGGTATAATAATGATGTGTAATTCATTTAAATAATAAATATAACATGATAATGATTCTGTATATATAATATACCATCTATGTACATATTATTTTAATATCAAAAGAATGATATTGTCGCACGTGCGTACGTACGGACTACCGTCTCTACGAACGCGATGAGATTCATTCTCCATCATATCCATTCAAGTATAATTATCATTTTATGATTTAAAAATAATGTTTAAGGACTTGATATCATTCTGGATATGAATAAGATACAACCTAACCATGAAAAACATGACTTACATAACAAAACATATAAAATAAAACGAGTAAGTTAACACCCGAAACGACGATAATACTAAGATATTATTAACAAAACAATGTTAAAAGATCATATATGATATCATATTAATATATATGATTCTTGTATAATTTAATAACAATTATTTCACCATTATAAAGGAGGTTAACCTACCCCTAACCAAGGAAAATTACAAGGTAAGGGTTTATTTCGCAATCTCTCCATTATCCGAGGTTGTTTATATGTAATAATCTACTGGGATTTATTTATCATCCACATCCATGTTTCTTAAAAATGTATTTCAAAACATTTTCACCATTTACAAGAATATGGGTTAAAGTCATTTATACACTTGTTTTACTTTTTATAAGAGGTTTATAAAGGAATCTTTCCGTCGTTTTCCAAATAATGTGCTTTTTAACCTTTTTGACAGGATTAAGGTAAGAATGTTTTTTTAACTTATGCGGTGGGTGCGGCTATTTACCACCATTATAAAATTGTCAAAGATTCCCTTACAAGCTTATAAAAATATTTTCAAAGTAAATGTTTTATTTTATAATTATGTGACTTTTAAATGATTTCAAAATGAATATTTTAAGAATTTGTGAAAGGTACTCTTTATCAAGATCATAATTTTAAATGTTTTAAAGATTTATCTTTCTAAATCTTTTTAATTTATGTCCATGTTTTCAAAATGATTTTAAGGATTTATTTATATGGACATGAAGTTTTTGAAATGATATTTATTATCAAAAGTTTCAAAGTGGTATGGGACACTTTGATTCAAAAATCTCTTTTAAATTATTTCCTTTATAAATGTGAGACTTTTCAATGATTTCGAGAAAAGAGATATTTCTCTCAAATAGTTTTGATTTCATCTATGTCAACATCCTTTGATGGATTTTAAGCTTATTTGAAGTTGATTTATTATGATACAAAACTTTTGTATTGTATTGAAGGTTTTATGATATGTTTTACCGTGGATATGTTATTTTTATACCATTCATGATTTATGGAGAAAGTATTGACATTTTGAAAGCTAGTTTTAATACGAATGTTTATGTTATGTTTAAACCTTTTTATATGGGAATGCATTGGACTTAGTAAGTGATGGGTGGAGCCCGCTATAGCTCCTCGATGCATCAGTAGGTCTAATGAGACAAACTAGTGTCTTGACACAAGGCCTTGACAAAATCTTATTTGTAGTCTTGGCACGAGGCCTTGGCTATGTGGTTATGATAGTCTGGCATTATGCATTCCATCATTATGAAAGTGGTTATTGATATTTCATGTGATTATTAGATTAGTAGAATATCCATGTGAATAAGTAAATGACATTATTTCATTTTACTTTTTCCATACTATGTTGAAGTTCAAGTTTAAAAGGCTTTTGTTTTAGTTATACATTGCCTTAAATTTTTAATTCTTATTTATGAAAGTTTCCGCTATATTGTTATCCTTACTGGGCATTTGACCTCACCCCTTTTCTATGTTTTATTTTTCCCAGGATGTGAAGAAGTAATTTATGAATGACCTGCAGGGATAGTATGTGGAGATATGAGTATGGAATATGGAGACAATATATTGTTGAAGATTTTCACTTATTGATGTAATGTAAAACTTTATGAATATATCTAGTGTTTCCAAGGCTACTAAACCAATCGGTCTTTCGAGATTTGATATTTCTTGTGATCATGCCAATGTTATGTAATAATACACCGACTCTGGGTAACTGGGGTCGGGGCATTACAATTGGTTTCACCTTGGCTCCTGATTTGAGCCGCCTCCATTAGCTTGGGATCTCCATACATTACATATGCATTTATCTCACACATAGGTGAGGGGTAAAAGGGGGTTTTTACATAAAAGAATATTTGAGCACGCATACCCTACATATTAATGAAGTGATGGCTCACAGGCCAACAAATTTAATTTAAATAAATAAATTAAAAGAAACCATTCACATACAAAGGACTCGGTCTATCTCATGATCATCCATACATGCAATGATATTTACGCATAAATAAAACTAGCATTCAATTCTTTAATAATTCTTGTTTAAGATAAATCACGCTCGAATTAATTAATTATCTTTAATTAATCAATCCTTTTATCTTAAACCCTTTTTCTGAATTTCCTTGAGATTCTCATCCATCATAATTTTAAATAAATAAATTAATTTAAAATTATCCTTGTACGTAACTTGTACCTTGGAGGCAACCCGGTGAATTCCCGTTCATTACGCAGATGTTAAATTAAACACAGATATATAAAACAACTGTCACGTGTTGTGCCTCAGCTTTACACCTGCACCATGGTACACTTCTCAAGGGTTTATATAATATAATAATAAATTTGCGTAATTTGGGTGAGTACACAACGTGTAGTTCTGACTACATGGAATGTACTTTTCTTCACCGTCCATCCAAAGTACACGCCCGGGGACATGACGTGTTAATGTAATTCGGAAATTTTTGGAGTACATGGCGTGTTTAGTGGGACACACGCCGTGTAGTTTCCATGTTACACGGTTTCCAGCCGGGCAAGCCATGTACGAGGTACACGGTCCAACCCTAACCTGAAGGGACTACACGCCGTGTTCATTGGACCACACGACGTGTAATTCGGAAACCGTGTGCCACCTATTCCTGATCAACACACGGTGTCATTAATGACTTAGATATGATCCAATACACGACCTAATTTGGCGGATCAGTCCGATGCATGAATATAGACTACACGATGTGTACTTCCGAATACACGCCGTGAATTCTGGTGTTGTACGGCCAGAAACATTTGGCTTCTCCATATAAGTTCCACTATTTTATTTTAATTAAAATTAAAAGAAAAATTCGATTTTGTGAGGTGAACGAGAAACGATGGAGGAACAGATCTCAAGATTCATATTTCCAGAATGATTAAACTTGAATTGAAACAACTAAATTTTTAAATGCGTAAAACATCAAT
Organism: Viscum album; assembly: GCA_963277665.1. Taxonomy (NCBI): domain Eukaryota; kingdom Viridiplantae; phylum Streptophyta; class Magnoliopsida; order Santalales; family Viscaceae; genus Viscum; species Viscum album. The sequence goes on along the minus strand of OY728147.1, from coordinate 472,500,471 downwards.
GAAAAAATAAATAATTATAATCAATGATATGACCCCTATGATACCACTTGTAGGTTCCGAGTGCAGAAGAAGCGCGTTGGTGGGTTTGCCCAACTTTAATTTTAACGTTTAAACAACGTTCAATCCGAGATCCATCATGATATAAAACACCGAATCTTCAGAATGGAACGAAGAACGAAAAACTTAAGAGGGAATCCCATAACCACAGAGATAGGATCATCATATGTCAGTTATAATTAATTTAATTAATTCACAAGAATTACCTTGGTGGAATTATTTCTTCTTTGATGTCTCCAGTCACGATCCTATGATCCATCATTGCGTCATAGAATCCAATTGTAGGATTCATCTAGCAGTGATCCACACGTGTGCCACGTATCTCTGGACGTGGCCGAATGGATCTCCAGGTGCTAGCGTGGAAGAACCTTCGCTTGCGATGTCCGCCTTCGATCGCCTTCATCTCTCGGTCTTGAGAGCGTTCTTGGAGGAAGGAGTTCTTTCGGGCTTGAAAGAATTCTCCAGAATTGTTGTGCACAATGATTGAGAAAAAGTGTTGGGTTGTGAGGATATTTATAATCGGGTTTGAGGTTATAGATTTATGACAATAAATAAACGTGTTACACGTTTTATTTATTTCATCAACTCTTAATGAAAAACCCCCATGTCGAATTATTAATTCCTTGACATGAGACCACGATGATTATAATAAATATCATTTAATAAAACAATATTATATCCTCAAAATCCCGACTGAAAAAACTACACGGCGTGTAATCATTAATACACGGTGTGTACTCGTTTTCCATAAAACTACACGGCGTGTATATTTAATATATATGGTGTGTACTTTTATTTTCCACCTTCCATTATTTCCTCCACCACATTTATTAGTCCTTGAGTAATGGATATTTATTTCTCAAATAAATGTAACAGCATTACTCGCTAATAAATGTATTATTTCACCCACAATATATTCTCTCGAATAACTACTGTCAAAATAAATTCAATCAGGCATCCTTAAATAATTATTAAAGCACAGTCGGGAATAATATTTATTTAACTTGCTAAATTAATATTTAACTAAGATACATGGACACACTTAGTGTGTGACCCTCTAGGCCCCTTTCTCAGTGGCATTAGGCGGAGCCTGCCTAAATTTCAAGGTAAGCATCTAGCAACACGCCAAGGCACACATAGAGAAAGAAGTTAACACCGCAATGACGTGTCACCTCATACGAACACTTACCGTGGAATATAATCTCTTTTCCTCGATATCTCTAATCAAGAGGGTTGCATGCTAGTTCCATCAACCCATGTGCTCGATTATACTTTCTTTGACTTTCCAGAATCGAACTCTCCCATACCTTACCTTGTCAATGGATTTATTTAGGCTATATCAATTCCATCAAAGGGCCTCAGATATCTACTTCCATTATAGAACAGAAAGGATAAATCTTTTCTCACATTATCTATCAATGCAGTATTACTCGTGATGCACCCAACGTATCCTACCTCGCTGCGAATAGTGTGTCGTCATAGTTTTCGTCAATACATCTAAGTGTGCGAGTTGTAATACCCATTAATAATAATCTTAAAGTCTAAGGATCAATACACACATCCACAGATAGAAACATCCAATGACACTATGAAATGTGGATTTCCTACTGGCGGGTCTTGTTCTCATAATATCCTCCTGGATATTACCAAGGGCGCACACCATGTGATGGTGCCTCAAAGTTTTATGAGTCCTCACCCCTAATGGCCTGTATTATTTGTGTCCCTAAAATAATATCATCCGACCATAGAACATATATTCAAGAACAGTGTTATGGCACTTTCGGGTTCTTATCATAGTAGGGATCCGCTATGACCCTTTAATGCAACAGCTATCCTTAGGACATTATCATATGCATTGTCACGCAGAAGAACAATCAAGATGTGATAAGTATTTTATTAATGAATAAAGTACAATGTAGTTGGTTCTAGGCCACCAACTATAACATCCACTTAGGCCACTTCCTAGGTTTGTGTGTTTCTTTATTAGGTTGTTGCTTCTTGTTGATCTGTTTTACTTTGCCTCAACGACTCTTTTGTTCCGCACAATGTTTTAAAAGATTCGCACAAAGTTTTAATGACAGCTGGCTATTTTCATTTAATGGCCAGGCTTCGGTCGGTTTGTGTTTTCTCCTTGTGACACAAAAGTTTTAATGACCGGTGATCATTTTCATTTAAGGCCATGCTTCACTCGGTTTGTCCATGATTTGAAAATGCCTTTTGGAACGTCAAATGCTAAACAAATTCTATTGCTTTATGCCCCTCTGTATATTTCAATTTAATTCCTCAAGTTTTTCCTTATTATTTATTCATATATGATATGGTTTATTATGGGATTGATGTTTTTTTGGGGTGTACTTGCATGGACACTGTTTCCCTGGCTATTTTTCCTTCTATTATTGTGATACTTATTTTCGTTGGAGAGACTCTTTTCCTTACCTGTGTAGTGCTTCATCTGGACCATTGATCATGGCTAATCCAACAGTTGTGGCCGCTTCCAGCTGTGTTTGTTTGCCACGAGCTTACCCCGAGTCACCGTATTTGTGCCAATAGTGTGCTGCCACATGTCTTGCTAGCTCAACATCCTTTAATTAGGCCAACCATCTATGGGATCTTATCCATCCATGGGGCTTTCATCTAGAAATCATGACTGCATTGCCTGAGGATCCACTGACAAGCCTTTATTGTTTCATTGTACCTTGATTTAGGTAATCAAGTTCATTCTGATTTTGGGGGATTTTCGGTTATGTCTGGTTCTTTGTCTTGAGAGTTCCTAGTGTGAGATTTGCCTTGCGATGAAGAAAAGATCTTGGAGAAAAAGAGATAAAAATATGTATTTTGACCGCTCGCACTCCCCTCCGTCGTGTTCATGCCACTTATTGAAATTAGAACACTATTTTGGTGGAGATTCTGTGGAGATCAGCTTGATCCTGGGTCTAGGACGACTACACACCAAAGGGAGTTCCGAATCTTGAATTTTATACATCGTAATCGAGTTTTATTTTTATGATTCTCGACTCTTTAAGCGATTTAACTTTTTTATCATGATTGGGACTGTATCCTTCTTGGGTGTGTACGTGACTCTATCCAGGAGTGGACATTGTTGACTCTACGTGATACGTTTCATCATCACTACATAGTTCTACAAGGTTGATCTATTTAGATAGTTTCTCTTATTATTATTTACATTCCATGTATGTATTTTTTACTTGTTTTTTTATTTAGTAATAAAGCAACTGGTTTGGGTGGTGTTCTTCCCGTGCACGTATCATAACACTGATCTAAAGCACATTATATTTGGTGTTCTTTGCTGCGCTTTCCTTTCTATCTTTTCTTTATTTTGATTACAGTGCTTCATTTATTAAGAAATATCATTTTGTTTTCTCATTATATGCATTTCAAATCGTTCATACCAATCTTGTAACTTGATTATACAAGTCAGCTATTCCTGGATATTCTTGGGAACCAGTGTCTACCCCAACAATTGGTATCACTAACTAGTGAAACGTAGATAATGAGCTCTATAAAATTTGATATCAATAAATTTGATGGTGAAAATGATTTCAATCTATGAAGGATTAAAATGACTGCTATTTTGGATCACAGTGATTTAATTGATGCCCCTTACTGGCAGAAAAAAGAAACTACCCTTGCCCAGGATGGGGAGACTACTATCACATATGTAGATGTTCATGAAGAAAATATTAGGAAATCTTGTAGTTTAACACTCTTATCTTTAGGAGATAAAGTTCTTAGAGAGGTTGCATATGAGTCTTCTACTGCTGGTATATGGTCTAGACTTGAATCTATTTACATGACCAAGTCTCTTGTTGGTAGATTATACAAAAAAATGTTACTATATACTTTCAAAATGTGTACTGGAACTGCAGTTCGGATACACATTGATGAGTTTAACAAAATCTTGTTAGATCTAGCCAACATAGAAATTAAACTAGATGATGAAGATCAAGACATAATATTGTTAACTTCATTAGATGATACCTTTAATTCTGTTAAAGATTCTATGATGTATGGAAAAACACCATTACTCTCGAAGAAGTTAAATATTCTTTACTTTACAAAGACCTTCAAAGAACGGGTAGTGTCAAGGTTGAGGTAGAGGGTTTGAATATTAGGGGTCGAAGTGAGTCCAGGGGTAGGAGGAAGGGAAGGGGTCAGTCCAAGAAGCAAATATTTAAGTCTCAGAATAAAGTAATTAAGTTCTTTCAATGTAAACAACCTGTCCATGTTAAGAGGAACCACCCTAATAAGAAAGGCGACTATAGAGACAATAGTAATCACCATTCTTTATTAGTTGAGCAGGATTGTGACACCATCAATGTGTTAAATGTTTCTAATATTGCTATATCTGATGAATGGATCATTAATTACAGGTGTTCATTCCACATGTGTTTTAAGAGGGATCACTTGAATGAGTTGAGGGAAATTAAATCTGGAGAGGTGTTTCTAGGGAATAACTGGAGCTATCATATTATAGGAAAAAGCTCAATTTCATTAAAGCTTCATAATAGTGTTGGATTTGGTTTCTTAGAACCAACTTCTATGTACATTATGATAACATGTATATATTCATAGTTTTGAATATTAATAAACTTCTTATCACATTATGATTGTTCTTCTGCATAACATAATTGTGATAATGTTCCAAGAGTAGTTATCGCACTAAAAGACCTTAATAGTTCTCCACTATGATGATAACTCGAAAGTGCTACGACACTATTCTTAAATATATTTTCTATAGCTGGATGATATCATTTGAGAGATACAAATGATACAGGCTAGCAGGGGTGAAGACTCATAGGACTTTGATGCATCTTCTCATAGTCTATGCCCTTGGTAATATTCAGCGTATGACATTATGAGAACAAGACCCATCAGTAGGAAATCCATATTTATTATTATTAGAGATATCATGATAAAGAGATTATATTACACAGTATGTGTCCGTATGATGTATTATGTCATTGTGACATTAACTTCTTTTTCTATGGGTGTGTTTACATGTTGCTAGATGTTGTCCTTGAAATTTAGGCTGCTTCATCTAATACCACTGAGAAAGAGGCCTATATGGTCATACACTAAGTGTATCCAAAATCTCAGTTAAATATTATTATTAATAATATTATTTATTATTTAGCAAGTTGAATAAATATTATTCCTACACGTGGTTTAATAATTATTCATGTTTAATTGATCACATATATTATGTCACCAGTTATTCAAGAGAATATAATGTGAGCTGAATATTTAGTAAATATTTATATTCTATTTAGGGAATATAATATTTATTTATTTATTGACGAATAATGTTGTGATATTTATTTAATAAATAAATAGTCAATATTCAAACCACGATAAATATTGTGTATGAATGACAGATCGAGTTTAATGGTCCAATGGGAAATAAAAAATATTGAATATTATTTGATTAAATAATATTTAATTTAATTCTCAATTAAAACATATGTCGAGAAATAATAATAATAATAATATTATTATTTGACATGAGGTTCTGCAGAGATTAAAAAAATAATAAAGGGCACTTGTGCAATTATTAATTTCTAACCCTAGAAATATATAAACCCAACAATATTATTTTCTATGAGAGACAATTCATTTGTTTGGTTGTGGACAATGGATTTGTAGAATCCTCTCAAGACTTAAGAGCTCCCATCTCTAAGAATGCTCCAAAAAATGGAGAGTGATCTTCCTCCACCTCACACTCTCAAGTTAAGAGAGATCGAAGAGAACATTTTGAAAGTGGTTCTTGAGGCGATCAAAGGTGGACGATGTAAGTGATATGATCTACTATGCTAGCACCCAGAGATTCATGAAATAACATTCAGAGATTTTTGGATCACGTGTGGATCACTACTAGATGAAATGTACTTTGATTCCTACAATGCTATGGTTGTATAGCACAGATTTGTTGTCAGATCCATCAAAGAAGAGATAATTCCAACAAGGTAATTCTTTAATTAACTAAATTAATTATAAATAATATGTGATTATCCTCTCTCTAAATCTAGTGTTCTATCCCTTGTCTATTTTCATTGATTCAATTCCATAGATCACGACATTTATCGTTGTGTAAATCTCAAATTGATCATCGATCATGACAAAAAACAAAGTTGGACACAACCCATCACACGCTTCCATTGGGCCCGAAACCTACAAGTGGTATCATAGAAGTCACATGATTATTTATAATTATTTAAATATAGTTGATTGGTTTACTCATTTGTGATTTAATTTTCAATTTAAGTTTAATCGTTATTTTAAACTGAATTGTGAGATCTGTTGTAAGGTCCCAAATTTTTCTTAAGGGATCATTTTGCTTAATTTTTGGTTTGGGAATCTTCTTTTTGGATAGATAAGTGTTTCCCCATGTTTATATGAATTCTTGGTGGTGTTTTGGGGGTTTGGGACACGAAATAGGAGGAAAATGGAGTTCCTGGGCATGTTGCACGGTTTGCGCATGGTTAGTCCAAACTGTGTGGGAATCCCAGATAACTGTGCAGCCTTGGATAGAGGCTTACACATGGTTGGCACACAATTAATAAAACCGTGTGGGTAAACTGTGTGAAGGGGTGTTTTTCGAACATTATATCACACACGGTTTTCACACGGTTTGGCAAACTATACGGGTAAACCGTGCGACCTAGAAACTTTGAGAAAATTACAAAATATCCACTCTGGGATTTGAAATCCCAACTTGGTATTTTCCTCCATTCTTACCTTCTTAACCCTAGTGATAAACCAAGACCTCCAGGAGCTTCCAATGATCAATATCCCTCATTTATAGGCTGTTTAGAGCATATTTGGTTGTGGATCGAAGCCCCGGGTAAGTATAATCTCCTTCTTGCATCCTCTTTTCGATTTGGGTTTTCATCTTTCTCCTATCTCTTTCCAAAACCCTAAAAATCCTCTTTTTTTTATGGAACCTAGGTTGGGGATTCATGGGATGTTTGAATCCGTATCCAAGGTTAAGATTAAGAGTACATTCATCATTATATTCGAGGTAGGTGGTCTACAAGTATTATCCCATAGTTTTATTCTAGGATTTATGCATGGAAGCTTGAGTTCTTCTTTTTCCCTAATTGTGTTCTTGGTTCCGTTGGAGTTTTTGGTAAAAAAGTGGCATCTAAGTGACCAATTGAAACCATCAAGGCCCCCATGGGATGTGTATATGATGACTTGACCCTTTTAGGGCCACCCATGGGGTGCACCAGCATTTCCGGACCTTGAAAGGGATAGGTTTAAGTGAAGGGTTGGCGAGTAACAATGTAAAACCCATGTAGAACATATTTTAATGGTTGACTAAGTTATAAAGGTAATGATAGTAGATGTGCATATGGTGATAAGGCATAAGGGGCTGTTTTCCATGACATGAAAATGGACGAATTGGGTCAAATGAGATTATGTTTATTGTTTAACGAAATCTGGATAGAAATGCCCAAGAGTTTTAGTGCATATTAATTGGTGACCTTATGATTTGATGATGGAATGGGAAATGGGGATTATGTTAGTGGGATGTAATAAGGGAATGGATGAATATATTGAATGGGTTAACACATTGGGATTGTGGTACACCTAATGGTGGAATGCAATAAGTGGCTGTGTTATGAGATGTGAGAAATGTACTTGAAATGCATAAGTGGGTAAATTCTTGTGAAATAATAAATGGGATAAATGGGTTAATGTATGGTCATTGATGAATATTGGACAAGGCATAGGGGTCGTTGAATAAAATTAAAGGGTTAAGGTATGAGAATGAGAATTTGGCTAAATGGATATGAATTGTAATTGGTAAATGTATTAATGGGTTATGACATATTGTTACTTTCCATGTTGTTGTTATGTATTGTGAATTCTATCAGTATTGGTTATTCTTGGTTGTGTAATGGTATGGTTGTGGTGATTTGATAAATAAACATGTGCACATGACTTGGTAGAGTGGAGTATTTACTTGAGGTTCTATGCCCACGGGTCGAGTTAGACTGAGGCTCTAAACTCCACCCCATAGATGCACGGGTTAGTGAAGGGGACAAAGGCTCTATTACCATAATGGTTACATTCCACCTGGACTGAGGCTTTGAGGCGAGGATAATGTGTTGATGTGATATGTGTAGCCCTAGTGAGATAGGGACTTGATTTATTTCCCCTATGCATAGTGATTTCTTGGCTTAGACCCATGTATAGGTGATGTATATGCCTAACCCAAGGAGAATGTGTTAAAAATGGATTATGTAGTAAAAATGGTATAAGAAATGGAATTGGGATAAATGCTAGTCATGAATTAAATTATCCTTGTTAACTAATGGCACCCAAACTGTCCCTTGTTTACTTTCTATTTATTTTGCACTTGCATGCACTATCTATTAGACTGTATATTTTGTAGACACCGTTGGTGGTGGCCTACTGAGTTTTGTACTCACACCCTACTCGGCCCGTCGTTGGGTACCCGAGCAGATATCTTGGTTACAGGTTAGGACAGGGGAAGAGACTCTATACTAAGATGTTGAGTTGGGCTCAGGATGTACATGGGGAAGGATCCAGACTTAGATCCATGAATCGTTTGGATCTTTGTCCATTTGTTTTATTTTGGGTTTCTTTCACTTTTCACTACTAGTATGACATAACATTGTTGTATTTGATTTGTGTTTGTAACCCGTTTGGGAAACATTTGGTTATGCATGTTTATTGGTTGATCATATTGTTTTTGATATTTATATTGTGTTTTGCTGTGACATACTCTGGTAAAGAGGGTATAGTCTTCCCACGTAACTCATTATACTCTCACCTCTAGTCGGCAACCTCTGGTGTACGGGGAGGAATACTTGAGGTCATGTGATGACTTAGCTTGGGGAACCCGTTTAGTGACTTCTGGGTCGAGGATGTTACAAAGTGGTATCATAGGAGTTCTTTTCTCTTTCTTAATATTTGGGGATGGTAGACAGGAGGTTAGGATGTGTTGGGAAATGGTAATGATCTTGTGCTTGGGAGTATCTAACCCATGTATGAGGGAAAACCCAAGTTACCCTGGGCGGGAATTGTTGTTCTTGATGTGTGTTATTACAGTTGAATGATATTTCATCATTGTGTGATGCACATGTTGTGTGATTTGATTGATTTATGATATTTAACTCATTGCTGGAATGACATGTGTTTGTTCATTCAGGCATCATTTTAGGCACCTAAGGATATAGGTGGCATGCATCATTATAGGCACACACACGAGATGAGTGTGCGGGGCATAGAGAGTAGAATGCATTTTAATTCCTCGATAAATATGAATAAAATGATGCCTAATAATGGTAATGCAAGTGGGTGAATGAAAATAATGCAAATGAATAGTTAAGGAATATCGTGTATAAAGAAATGTTGCGACCGGGTAAAAATTTTGGGTTGTGATAAATTTTAAGGGTTGATTTGGTGACTAAAAGAGAAATATTGCATAATTATGGTGAAATAGTTAATGAGTTTTTCTAAATGAAAGGTGTAAATAGGTTAAAATTATGATTTTAACATGTTGTGAAATGGGAAATGTGCCTAAGAGGAAAGGATCATGTGGTAAAAGAAGAATTGGTTTGAAGATGTGTTGATGAAAGACTTGTGATTAAATAAGTTGGTTAACCCATGTTGACCATGACCCGAAGTAGGTATGGTAGAGGGTAGTGTTCAAGGTGTGATGATGACCATTCAGATAGAGTATGTAGGATGGTTTGTTTAAGGCTGATAGCATGAGATCTTTTCCAATCACGGTTAAATCTTATTGGTCATTCTTCTAAGCGTTAGGTGAACCATAAGTTTAAAATGAGAATGTTTGAGTTCAAAGGTAGGTATCCTTGTTGTTTTCAGTTTGACCCTTGTATGTGTGGGTTGGGCAGTGAGAGTGCCCTAGTTTGAGACATTGGATTTGGATTATGAGGCATTGCTGGTTATGATATGGCCTAGGTGGTGTGTTTAGGGAACCCATGGTAGGGTTGTGGTTATTGGGTTTTGAGCCGTTTCTCGGTAATGCGAGTGTGGAAACTCTCGTGGTTCATGGACGTACGAAGTGTATGAGGGACCTTAAGGATGGTGCCTGGGTCATGGTGACCTAGCAAGTAAAGACCTTGCGAGTTGTGTTTTGAACCTCGGAGAGGATGTTTGGCTCGTAGTGCTAATGAATATGTACACCTTTGGTACATAACCTAGAGTAAATGGTTGTTTGGTGCGCTAGCCATAGTGTGCATCGGAACGGGAGTGAGAGTTCCATTCACGAGCATTGCTTCATTCGTGCCATGATATGTATGGTTTGGAGAGAGGACCAATGATTTTTCCTGATTGTGAATCCAGTCTAGGTAGTTGGTATCATTCAACCTTCAAGGTGGCCTATGAGAGGGGTTGAACAAGGTTTCTAGTTTCTTTGGGTGTGTGTCGCACATGTAAGTGTTTTGGAATTTTATGGTAGTACTCAGAGTGTTTCATGGTGTTAGTTTTTCCTAAAGGGATAAGTGGGAAGGTTGATGGTTGGTGGTGCTACTCGAGTTGTTATGCGATGATAGTTTTGGAAAATCAAGGGTGACCTCAGGGGAGGTTAGGCCAGTGGTGCAAGTACCATGGAATATGAAGCATGAGAGATGCTTCAGAGGTGGTTTCAAGGCATAGTAAGTACCACCTAGTTTTATTAAATGGTATAGTTGTGTTTGGTTCTTTCATAAGTGCACCCTAGTGTTTGTGAAAGGAGGTAAGGTTTGTTTTGAAGGGTTGTGTCATAGGGATGCATGACCCACCTATTGGATGATAATTAATGGAGGTCTCGAAGTTATTTTGGAGTGGAAGAGACAAGGGTGGTTGGAGTGTGGTTATATGTTTTTGCTCGATGGTGAAACCCGAGGTGAGGGTGGTCACGTGGCTAAAATTGTTCGTATGAATAGTTCGATTTTTTGGTGAGATGTAGAGGCCGCCTCAGGGCTGATGAGGCTGACTAATCAAGATGCATGGTTAGGTAAGTAAGCAGGCAATGAACTACATATAGATAAAGGTTGATTTGTGAGAGATCCTTGGTTTGATTGGCGTGGTAGACCATTTTTATTTGGTTTTCAGCTATTAGGGACACATCAAAAGAACTCGAGTGTTGTGGTGGAAGTAGTTCCACATGAAATGTTGGGTCACAACTTCTTGGAGGTTTGATCGTGGAGTGGTGGTGAGACTTGGTTGGCAATCACACCTGTGTGGTGGTGGTTAAGTGTTGATGAGATGCGTTCGGCATGGGATCCTAAGATCCTTTCTAGGTCACGGTGTCTCATAGTTTGACATCATAAATGGAAACTTTGGTGGTGGTGTTCTTTGAAAACTTCTTTGCGTACCTCAACTAGTGAAAATCCTTCCCAATATCATGATATCATCCTAGGTACGTTGAGAATCTCTGGATTTACGTTAAGAGACACGAAGGTGTTTGGTTGGGATAGGGACATCATTGAGTTTATGTGCATGAAAATGGTATGTTTGGAGCTTGATTATGGGATGTTCACCCACAATGGATTTGGGTGAGGTCCTCAGGATGGACCGAGTGTCGACAAACTCCATGGGCGCTATTCATGGGAGCCTGGAACAAGCACTGGGTGATGCTTGTTTTCTTGTTTTGGGAAAAATATAGATAGTCATGTATATGTTTTGGGGTTAGGCTTGTGATCAAGTGTAAGAAAAAGTGGTTGGAATCCCTCTTGGAGAGTAGTGTTAACAACACTCTTAAGCTGGGGAGTGATAAGTCAGTCCTGGATGTGTAGAAGAGAACATTGAGTCGGCGTTGTGGCATCGAGGTGCCAATGAGTAACCTGTGAGGTGCATGTCAGGTTTCTCGAAGAGTAAATATGGGACTTAAATGTGAGGGATGATGAGCCAAGTGTAGGCTTCGAGCTCATGGTGGATCCATTTGAAGCTTGTGATGTCTGTGTTGAAGTCGTAGAAGGGTGTGGTTTGATATGACAATAGAATTCGGTAAGAGAGGTTGGTTTCTAAAACTCTAATGAAGATTGAGGTTAGACTCGAGTAATTTCTCCTTGAGTGGTTTTAGGACATCTTGAAGTTGAGGGAACCTTGTCCATGTGTTGTGGTTTCATGCTAAGGGTGAAGCCCAATGTGTTGGAGTTAGTGTCCTAGAACCAACTACTTTGTACTCTATTCATTAATAAATAACTTATAACATCTTGATTGTTCTTCTGCATGACAATGAATGTGATAATGTCCTAAGGACAACTGTTGCATTAAAGGGTCATAGCAGATCCCAGCTATGATGAGAACCCGAAAGTGCCATAACACTGTTCTTGAATATATATTCTATGGACGAATGATGTTATTTGAGGGACACAAATAATACAGGCCATTAGGGGTGAGGACTCATAAAAATTTGAGGCACCTTCTCATGGTGTGCGCCTTTGGTAATATCTAGGAGTATATTATGAGAACGAGACCCGCCAGTAAGAAATCCACATTTCATAGTGTCATTGGATGTTCCTATCTTTGGACGTGTGTATTGGTCCTTAGACTTTAATATTATTATTAATGGGTATTACAACTTACGCACTTAGATGTATTGACAAAAACTATGACGACACACTGTTCACAGTGAGGTAGGATACATTGGGTGCGCCATGAGTAATACTGCATTAATAGATAATGCGAGAAAGGATTTGTCCCTTCTGTTCCACAACAAAAGTAGATATCTCATGCCATTTTATGGAATTGATATAGCCTAAATAAATCCATGACCATGTTAAGGTATGGGCGAGTTAAATTCAAAAAAGTCAAAGAAAGAATAATCAAGCACATGGGTTGATGACACTAGCATGAAACCCGCTTGATTAGAGATATCGTGACAAAGAGATTATATTACACGGTAAAAGTTTATAGGAGGTGACACATCATTGTGGTGTTAAATTCTTTCTCTATGGGTGCCTTAGCGTGTTTTTAGATGCTAACCTAGGACTTTAGGCAGGCTCTGCCTAATGCCACTGAGAAAGGGGCCTAGAGGTCACACACTAAGTCTGTCCATGTATCTTAGTTAAATATTAATTTAACAAGTTAAATAAATATTATTCATGATTTTGGTTTAATAATTATTTAAGAATCCCCGATTTCATTTATTTTGACACTAGTTATTCAAGAGAATATATCGTGGGCGAAATAATATATATTTATTAGCGAGTAATGTAGTTACATTTATTTAACAAATGAATAGCCATTACTCAAGGACTAATAAATGCGATGGAGGAAATAAAGGAACATGGAAAATAAAAATACATGCCGTGTATATTAAATATACATGCCGTGTAGTTTTATGGAAAACGAGTACACGCTGTGTATTAATTATTACACGCCGTGTAGTTTTTCCAGTCTGGATTTTGTGGATGTAATATTGTTTTATTAAATTATATTTATTATAATCATCATGGGAACATGTCAAGGAATTAGTAATTCGACATGGGGGTTTTAAATAAGAGTTAATGAAATAAATAAAACGTGTAATGAGTTTATTTATTTTCATATCTCTATAACCTCAAACCTAATTATAAATATCCTCACAACCCCAAAACTTTTCTCTAATCATTGTGCTCAACAATTATGGAGAATTCTTTCAAGGCCAAAAGAACTAATTCCTCCAAGAATGCTCTCAAGACCGAGAGAGATCCTCCTCCATCGGATCAAGGCGATCGAAGGCGGACATCGTAAGCGAAGGTTCTTCCGTGCTAGCACTCGGAGATCCCTTTGGTGACATCCAGAGATACGTGGAGCATGTGTGGATCACCGCTAGAGGAATACTACACTTAGATTCTATGACTCAATGACTGATCACATCCGATCGTGACCGGATACATCAACGGAGTAAGAATTACACCAAGGTAATTCTTGTGAATTAATTAAATTAATTATAACCAACATATTATGATCTTATCTCTATGGTTCAGGGACTACCTCTTTTGTTTTTCATTCTTCGCTCTATTATGAAGATCCGAAATTTTATATCGTGACAGATCTCGGTTTGAACGTTGTTTAATGCTAAAATCAATGTTGGGAACTCCCACCAACATACTTCCACTGCGCCCGGAACCTACAAGTGGAATCAAAGGGGTCATATCGTTGATTATAATTATTTAGTTTTTCGTTGGTGATTTACGCATTTAATAATTTAGTTGTTTCAATTCAAGTTAATCATTCTTTAAAATCTAAATCTTGAGATCTGTTCCTCCACTCTCGTTTCTCGTTCACCTTACAGAAACAAATTTTTCTTTTAATTTTGATGAAAATAAAATAGAGGAACTCATCCAGAGGTTCTAAACATTCCTGGCCATATAACACCAGAATACACAACATGTCTTCGGAAGTACACGCCGTGTAGTCTTGGTTCAAAGCATTGGACTGGTTCGCCAAATCAGGCCGTGTATTGGATCCTATCTAAGTCATTTATGACACCATGTGTTGAACAGGAACAGGTGGCACACAATTTCTTGATTACACGCTGTGTGGTCCACTAAACACAGCGTGTAGTCCCTTTGGGCTAGGGTTGGACTGTGTACCCCGTACACGACTTTCCCGACTGGAAACCGTGTAACGCGGAAACTACACGGCATGTGTCCCACTATACATGCTGTGTAATCCGAGAATTTATGAAGTACATTAACAAGCTATGTCCCCAGGTCTATACTTCGGATGGACGATGAAGAAAAGTACATTCCGTGTAGTCGGAACTACATGCCGTGTACTCACCCAAATTACGCAGATTTATTAAAATTTATTATTATATTATACAAACCCTTGAGATGTGTACCATAGTGCGGGAATAAAGCTTAGGCAAAACACATGATAGGTGTTTTATATATATGTGTTTAATTTAACATCAACGTAATGAATGAGAATTCACCGGGTTGCCTCCAAGGTACAATTTATGTATAAGGATAATTTTAATTTATTTAAAATTATGATGGATGAGAATCTTAAGGAAATTTAGAAAAAAGGTTTAAGATAAATGGATTGATTAATTAAAGATAATTAATTGATTCGATCATGATTTATCTTAAACAACAATGATTTAAGAATTGAATTCTAGTTTTATTTATTCATAAATATCGTTTCATGTATGGATGATCATGAGCTAGACCCAGAACTTTGTATGTGAATGGTTTCTTTTAATTAATTTATTTAAAATTTGTTGGTCTGCGGAGCCTTCTCCTCATTAATATATAGGGCCTGAGCGCCCAAGGATTATTTTATGTAAAAAATCCTTTTACCCCTCACCTGCATGTGAGATAAATGCATATGTAATGGATGAAACTCAAGCTAGTGGAGGTGGATCAAGTCAGGAGCCTAGGAGAAACCAATCCAAGGAGATACAAAGGTGGACAGGTGTAAAGCTGTAAACATGAACCCGAAAGGTTCAAGGTGTTTCTACCCTAGGTCTTGGGTTAGTTCATCAACCGCTAGATAAACTAACTAATAGAAAAATCTCATGATCATACCATTTATTTTATTTCTATTAGTTTCCTGGTTTATTTATTGTGGGTGTGTTGTCACGATCACACAATTAATGAATTAAACGATAATGCAAGATGAAACTAAAATAAAACCAGCTTATATGTAAATATTATCTTAGACATGGTTAATCACTTAAGTATATCCCACTTAATATCAACAAGAATGTAATAAAAAGGTAATAAATTGGAAATTTATTTATAAGGATAAAATCCCTCAAAGAAATATTAAGTCGGTATAGCCTTCCATAATCCTTGTTAGAATCGAACCATAGTTCAAAGTGATTGACCAACCCTAGTTGAGGGGTTTTCAATTATCGGAGAATTCTAATTCAAGGTTTTGGGTTGACTTGACATTGTTCACATCAAGGTTTAACTTCCACAGAAGGACTTGGTGTGACCAAGAGTCAAAGGTTGAGGAAATCCAAAATAAAAGGATTTCAGGATTGGAGAGTCCACTCAGCGGATCAAGGAGCTGCGAGTTGATGCAGTTGGAATTTGTAATGCCTACCTAAAACCCTTCAAGTTTCTTGACCAACCCTAGTTGGAGTAATGCGAAGGGAAATATGGATACTTGCCACTAGAATATCCAGGCAACAAAATATTCTAAAGTCAATGGTGAGGGATATTAGATTTCGATAAAATAGTGGGAGACTAATAAGTATTAATTTATTTATTTGTCTCATTTTTTTAATAAAGTACTAAACCTTTGATCATATTAATTAGTAGAAATGTAATGAAAAATGACTTTAAACATATCATTGCGAACCATACTTGAGAAGGAAAATCTTCTCACCGGCACTAATTTCAAAGAGTGGCAGAGGTGTTTATGCGTCATCCTTCACCACGAAAGAAAATTGTATGTGCTGTAGAGCCTATTCCAGTTGCACCTGGAAAAGAGGCCAGTGATGAGGAACTATCTCTCTACATGAAACACATGGATAATGCCACATATGTCTAGTGTTTCATGCTATCATCAATGTCTAATGAGCTCTTAAAGCAACATGAAAACATGGGCGCGTATAACATGATGTCTCAACTTAAGGATCTCTACCAAGAGAAGGCGAGACAAGAGAGATATGAGATCTCCAATGGTTTGTTTACAACTAAGCTTGGAGAGTATGTGCTAGCTAGGCCTCATGTAGTCAAGCTTATTAGCTACCTCGAACGCCTGGACATCTTAGGGATTAAATTTTCGAATGAGTTACGTACAGATCTCATCCTATCGTCACTGCCCAAGACCTTCTCAAGCTTTATTGTAAACTACAACATGAGCAATAATGAGAAGATTTTATCGGAACTTCTAACCTTGATTCTCCAGGTAGATAAGGATATGGGGTGTGACAAATCCTCAGTCCTTATGATGAATAAGAAAAGGAAGGACAAGACAAAGGGGCCAAAGACTTATAAACGGTCTGAATCCTCTGAGCACCATCCCTCCAAGAAGGGAAGATCCAGAGGTAGGAGAAGGAACGAGAGGTGGTGTGTTTTGCATGTGGCAAGCATGACCACTGGAAGAGGAACTGCACCCAGAAGTGTGGGGATGCTAAAGGTGCATTCGTTTTCGAGTGTAATATTTCTATTTCTACACATTGGGTATTAGATATAACTTGTGGGGCTCACATATTTATTCAAATACCGGAACCACGTAGATTTAGAAAGACTGCCAGAGGAGAGGTGGATCTTCGAGCTACCAATGGCGCAAGGCTGGCTGCATTTTCTATTGGCGATTACCACCTCTCATTACCGACTGGGATGATTTTGGTTTTGCATAACTGTTATTATGTGCCTAGTGTTACCAATAACAAAATTTCAGTATCTTGTTTGGATATGGATGGATTTATTTTCAAGTTTGGAAATAAGGGTTGTCTCTTTTATAAGAACAACATATGTTATTGTATGACGCATTTAAATAATGGTTTGTATGTATTAAATTACAAAAACCAAGTGTTGGCAATCAATAACGAAAAAAACTCACATGACTCATACATCACCCAGTTGGGGCATCACCGTCTCGGTCATGTGAACGAGAAGCTCTTGACAATGCTTTGCCAAGATGGATATTTAGACTCTACTAAGCTAAAACCACTTGATAGATGTCACACTTGTTTACAAGGTAAAATGACCAAGCTGCCTTTTAGTGGACAGGGTGAAAAGGATATAGAGCTTCTAGGATTGGCGCAAACGGATGTATGTGGACCATTTCCAGTAGAAGCTAGAGGTGTATATTCTTACTTCATTACTTTTACTGATGCTTTAAGTAGATATGGCTATGTCTACTTAATGAGGTATAAGTCAGAGTCTTTAGAGAAATTTAAGGAATTCAAGAATGAAGTGGAGAATCAGATTGGTAAGAAGATAAAGAAACTTTGATTGGATCGAGATGAAGAATATCTGAACCAAGAGTTCATCTATCTTCTACAAGAATCTAGGATTCTATCTCATCTCACTCCTTCTTATACACCATAGTGGAATGGTGTTATTGAAAGGAGGAACCAAACCTTGTTGGACATGGTGAGGTCGATGATGAGTCATGCAGATCTTCCATTATCCTTTTGGGGATATGCATTACAAACTACAGCATACACATTAAATCGAGTACCAACTAAGGCGGAAAATGGAATTCCATCTGAGTTATGGAATGGAAAGAAACCCATTTTGTCGCACACACGTGTATGGGGATACAAGGTGTTTTTAAGGCCTTATCAGGAAACAAACTAGAACCCTGGGGCATGAAGTGTATCTTTATAGGATATCCCAAGGAAATGAAAGGATATTACCAATATAATCCTTCAGACAAGAAAGTGACTGTCTCTAGACAAACTATCTTTCTTGAGAGGGATCACATCCTCAAAAAGGATAGTGGGAGCAAGATTGACTTTGACGAAGTTGATTCTCAAGATACATAGGAGTTGGTACAGGAATAAGTTCCACAGGTCCCCGTAGAAGAGGTTCCAAAAACAGAAGTACTGCGTAGGAGCTCAAGAGAGGTAAGAGAACCAGAGAGATTTGGTTTCCTAGTCACCGAGGATGGTGAATCATTATTGTTATACAATGATGAACCTCTCTCCTACAGGGAAGCATTAGAAAGCTTAGAAGATACAAGATGGATAGAAGCTATGAATTCTAAGATGGATTCCATGTATCAGAACCACGTCTGGGTTCTAGTCGATGACCCAGTTGATGTAAATCCTGTTGGATGCAAATGGATATTCAAGAGAAAACTGGACATGGAAGGTCAAGTTAGCACCTATAAAGCAAGGCTAGTGGCTAAAAAATTTAGACAATGTCAAGGAATTGACTATGATGAAACCTTCTTGCCAATTTCCATTTTTAAATCCATAATAATCATACTTTCCATAGCAGCTTACCATGAATACGAGATTTGGAAAATGGATGTCAAAACAACATTCCATAATGGGAACTTTCAGAAAGATGTCTATATGACACAACCAGAAGGGTTTGTGGCACCAGGTGAAGACAAACAGGTTTGCAACTTGAATAAATCCATTTATGGATTAAAGAAAGCATCCAGGTCATGTAACATTTGATTTGATGAGGCAATAAAGGAATTTGGGTTCATTAAGAATGAATGTGAGCCATGTGTTTATAAGAGGTTTAATGGGAATGTGATAATTATCCTAGTAGTATATGTTTATGACATATTTCTTATTGGAAATGATGTACCAGTCTTACAGTCAGTTAAGGACTAGTTGAACAAGTGTTTCTCCATGAAGGACTTGGGTGAAGCAGCCTACATTCTAGGGATCAAGATCATTTGTGATAGATCCAAAATGCTGCTTGGACTAAGTCAGGGTACATACATTGACTAGATACTAAAGAGATTTAGTATGGAACAATCCAAGAATGGATTAGTTCCAGTGTCACATGGCCTACATCTTTCTAAGAAAATGTGTCCACAGACACAACAGGAGAAAGATAGAATGAGTAAGATTCCATACGCTTTGGCTATAGGATCATTCATGTATCCCATGTTATGTACCAGGCTTGATGTTGCCTATGCATTGAACATGGTAGACAGATATCAAGCAGATCCAGGAGAACAACATTGGACTGCTGTTTAGACTATCCTTAAGTAACCGAGGAGAACTAAGGATTTGTTCCTGGTGTATAAAGGAGACGAGGAGCTTGTCATCGGAGGGTATGCTGATGTTAGTTTTTAGACAGACCAGAATGATTTGAAGTCGCAATCTGGATATGTTTTCTGTCTCAATGGAGGAGCTGTGAGCTGGAAGAGTTCAAAGCAACCAGTTGTCGCAGATTCTACAGTGGAGTCTGAATATATAGCAGCCTCTGATGCAGCCAAGAAAGTCTTCTGGATTCGAAAATTTGTATAGGATCTTGATGTGGTGACTAGCAGTAAAAACTCTGCCACATTGTATTGTGATAATACTACAGTGGTGGCTCTTGCAAAAGAACCAAGGTCACATCAACAGAAAAAGCACATACTCTGGAAGTATCACCTCTTGAGGGATTTCTATCAGAGTGGTGAAGTTGCAGTGAGTAGAGTGTCTGCGTAAGAGAACGTGGTGGAACCCATGACTAAAGACCTATCTTAGCAGAAGCATAAATATCAAGTGAGAGCTATCGGGTTAAAGGTTGTTAGCAGTTGGATCTAGTACAAGTGGGAGTCTGTTGGAGTTGGTTTCTTAGAACCAACTACTTTGTACTTTATTCCTTAATAAATATATTATCACATCTTGATTGTTCTTTTGCATGAAAATGCATGTGATAATGTCTTAAGGAGATATATTTCATTAAAGGGTCATAGCGGATCCCTGCAATGATGAGAACCCGAAAGTGCCATAACACTTTTCTTGAATATATGTTCTATGTCTGGATGATGTTATTTGAGAGACAAAAATAATACAGGCCATTAGGGGTGGGGACTGATAAAACTTTGAGGAACCTTCTCATGGTGTGCGCCCTTGGTAATATCCAGGAGGATATTATGAGAACGAGGCCTGCCAGTAGGAAATACACATTTTATAGTGTCATTGGATGTTCCTATCCGCGGAGGTGGGTATTGGTCCTTAGACTTTAAGATTATTATTAATGGGTATTACAACTCATGCACTTATATATATTGAAAAAAACTGTGATGACACACTGTTCGCAGTGAGGTAGGATACGTTGGGTGTGTCATGAGTAATACTGCATTAATAGATAATGCGAGAAAGGATTTTTCCCTTCGGTTACATAACAGAAGAAGATATCTTAAGCCCTTTGATGGAATTGATATAGCCTAAATAAATACATGGCCATAGTAAGGTATGAGAAAGTTCAATTCCGAAAAGTCAAATAAAGAATAATTGATCACATGGGTTGATGACACTAGCATGAAACTCTCTTGATTCGAGATATCATGACAAAGAGATTATATTACATGGTAAATGTTAGTGGGATGTGACACGTCATTGCAGTGTTAACTTCTTTCTCTATGGGTGCCTTGGCGTGTTGCTAGACACTAACCTTAGACTTTAGGTAGACTCTGCCTAATGCCACTGAGAAAGAGGTCTAGAGGGTCACATACTAAGTGTGTCCATGTATCTCAGTTAAATATTAATTTAACAAGTTAAATAAATATTATTTCCGACTGTGGTTTAATAATTATTTAATAATGCCTAATTGAATTTATTTCGACACTATTTATTCGAGAGAATATATTGTGGGGAAAATAATATATATTTATTAGCAAGTAATGCAGTTACATTTATTTAACAAATGAATAACCATTACTCAATGACTAATAAATGTGGTGGAGGAAATAAAGGAAAATGGAAAATAAAAGTACACACCATGTATATTAAATATACATGCCGTGTAGTTTTATGGAAAATGAGTACACGCTGTGTATTAATGATTATAGACTATGTAGTTTTTCCATTCGAGATTTTGATGATGTAATATTGTTTTATTAAATGATATTTATTATAATCAGCATGGGCGCATGTCAAGGAATTAATAATTCGACATGAGGGTTTTCAATAAGAGTTAATGAAATAAATAAAACGCGTAGCACATTTATTTATTGTCATAAATGTATAACCTCAAACCCGATTATAAATATCCTCACAACCCCAACAATTTTCCCCAATCATTGTGCACTACAATTATGGAGAATTATTTCAAGGCCAAAAGAACTACTTCCTCCAAGAACACTCTCAAGACTGAGAGAGATCCTCCTACATCGGATCAAGGTGATCGAAGGAGGATATTGCAAGCGAAGTTTCTTACTTTCTAGCACCCAGAGATCCCTTCAGAAAAATCTAGAGATATGTGAAGCATGTGTGGATCACCACTAGAGGAATACTACACTTGGATTCTATGACGCAACGACTGATCACATCAGATCGTGGCCAGAGACATCAATGAAGTAAGAATTCCTCCAAGGTAATTCTTGTGAATTAATTAAATTAATTATAACTAACATATGATGATCCTATCTCTATGGTTCCAAGACTCCCTCTTTTGTTTTCTGTTCTTCGCTCTATTCCGAAGATCTGGTGCTTTATATCATGACATATCTTGGTATGAATGTTGTTTAACGCTAAAATCAAAGTTGGGAACTCCCACCAACGTGCTTTCGCTGCGCCCGAAACCTACACAATGATGGTCTAGAGGGCAATAATTCCACGATGATGGAATTATACCAGGATTCAGGGAACAATATACTTAGGTGCGTGAGATGATAATGATAGGCTTCAAGTCAATAATCACCTTAGGAAGGTGAGAAAATGGGCATCATACCATCAGTGGAAGGTGGGTGTTATGGGACAATCCAGTCGGGGGTGATCCGACCTAGGATGGTAAACTTGAATGGGTGTGGTTAGAGTGACCCACCTTCGGGTTCATGTTGTAGCAGAAAGTGATTTTTGAAATGAAGTTATACCTGAGTGAGGTCAATTTGATCTTAGTCCTTGAGTGGATAGTGTAGTAATTTTTTCCCGAATGGTTTCTATGGTGCAGCTGGGTGCCAATGTAGGGTAATGCCCCTATGAATGCTTGGGCGCGATGAGTCAGAAAATTTTAGGTGATGGGAAAGTTGGGTTGAGATAGGGGTTCTTTCATCAAAATTGGAGGTATCATGTAACCAAAAATTATGGAGATAACCATACCGGATAAATGGTTGGTTGATGACGTGATCATAGTTTTGAGTTGGAAGGACTCGAGTAGTCACCATTCTGGTGAGTTGGCCCTGGTAGAGAGTTTTGGCATGAGTTTGTTTGGTCGAGTAGTCAAGAGTTTGGGTTACATTTGAATGTATAGTTGTGGAATGGAATCGTCAATAATTGTGGTTGGGAGGACCATTTGTTTTCCTTTGGGTGGTATCAGATTTGGGTCACTATTAGAGTTTGGAAAATAGAGAAAAATGATGCCAAGTGATTTGGGTCTTGAGTTGTGTAGAGGATCAGACCGAGGGGGTACCGATTGGTTCCTCTATAATGATGTGATGCTGTGTGTAAAGTTTTTTTGTGTAGTGAGTCGGAAACTATTGTCTATGATTTCTCTGTGAAGTTCTAGTGGTTGGGTATGGTTGAAGTTTACGCATCCTTGAGGAGTTTTCGGTTTGTGTTGTGGTTGCGGTGAGGAAGACTTACGAGACAAGTCTTTTCCCTTGATCCATGTTCGGTGGGATTTGTTATGTGAAACCAGAACTTGAAATATGGGAATGTATAGGAAGGAATAATGGAATGACTTCTAGTTCATAAGCTTAGTGATTCTTGGAAGAGCGGCTCGAGGACGAGCTTTTGTAAGGTGGGGAGGTTGTAAGGGCCTGGATTTTTCTTGAGGGATGATTTTTCTTAAGTTTTGGTTTGTTCCTATAATTTTTTTCTATATAAGTGTTTCTCCATGTTTATGTGAATGCTTGGAGGTGTTTTGGGGGTATGGGACATGAAAGAGGAAGAAAAGGGAGTTCCTGGGTATGTTGCACGGTTTGCGCACGGTTAGTGCAAACCATGCGGGAATCCCAGGTAACCGTGTAGCCTTGGACAGAGGCTTACGCACGGTTGGTTCATGGTTAAGAAAACCATGCAGGTAAACCATGTGAAGGGGTGTTTTTTGGATAGTTGATCATGAACAGTTTTCATACGGTTTGGAAAACAGTGCGAGTAAACTGTGAGGCCTGGAAAATTTGGGAAAATTACATAATTTCCACTTTGAGATTTTAGACCCAAACTCGGGATTTTCCTCAATTATTCCCCCCTCAACCCTAGTGAGGATCCAAGACCTCCAAGAGCTTCCAAGGATCAATATACCCCATTTCTATGACATTGGGAGCACCGTTGGTTGTGGATCAAAGTCATGGGTAAGTATAATCTCCTCCTTGCATCTTCTTTTCGATTTGGGTTTTCATCTTTCTACCATCTCATTCCAAAACACTAAAAACCCTATTTTTCTTGTGGAACCTTGGTTGGGGCTTCATGGGATGCTTGAATATGGATCCAAGGCTACTATTAAGAGTGCATTCATCACCAGATTGGAAGTAAGTGGTCTACAAGTATTATCCCATAGTTTTATTTTAGATTTGTGCATGGAAGCTTGTGTTCTTCTTTTTCCCTAATTGTGTTCTTGGTTATGTTGGAGTGTTTGCTAAAAAGGGGGTATATAGGTGACCTATTGAAACCCTCACAGTCCTCGTGGGATGTGTATATGATGACTTGACCCTTTTAGGGCCACCCATGGGGTGCGTCGGCATTTCCAGACCTAGAAAGGGATAACGTAAAGTGAAGGGTTGCCGGGTAACAATGAAAAACCCATGTATAACATATTTTAATGGTTGATTAAGTTATAAAGGGAATGATAATAGATGTTCATAGGGTGATAATGCATAAGGGGATGTTTTTAATGACATGAAAATGGATTAATTGGATTGAATGAGATTATGTCAATTGTTTAATGAAATCTGGTTAGAAATGCCTAAGAGGATTAGTGCATATTAATTGGTGAACTTACAATTTGACGATGGAATGGGAAATGAGGAGTATGTTAGTGGGATGTAATAAGAGAATGGATGAATATTTTGAATGGGTTAAAACATGGGGATTGTGGTACACCTAATGGTGGAATGTAATAAGTGGTTTTGTTATGAGATGTGAGAAATGTACTTGAAATGCATAAGTGGGTAAATGCTTGTAAAATAATAAATGGGATAAATGGGTTAATGTACAGTCATTGATGAATATTGGCCAAGGCATAGGGGTCGTTGAACAAACTTAAAGGGGTAAGGCAGGATAATGGGGATTTGGTTAAATGACTATGAATTGTAATTGGTAAATTTATTAATGGGTTATGGTATATAGATGCTTTCCATGTTGTTGTTATGTATTGGGAATTATAACAACATTGGTTATGTTTGGTTGTGTTATGGTATGGTTGCAATGATTTGATAAATAAGCATGTTCACATGGCTTGGTAGAGTGGGGTATTGACTTGAGTTTCTATACCTAAAGGTTGAGTTAGATTGATGCTCTAAACTCCACCACATAAATTCATGGGTTAGGGAAGGGGACAAAGGCTCTATTCTCCTAATGGTTGCATTTCACTAGGACTAAGGCTTCGAGGTGAGAATAATTTGTTGATGTGATATGTGTAACCCTAGTGAGATAGGGACTTGATTTATTTTCCCTATGCATAGTGATTTCTTGACTTAGACCCATGTATAGATGATGTATATGCCTAACCTAAGGAGGTTGTGTTAAAAATGGATTATGTAGTAAAAATGGTATAAGAAATGGAATTGGGATAAATGCTAGTCATGAATTAAATGAACCTTGTTAACTAATGGCACTCAAAATGTCCCTTGTTTACTTGCCATTTATTTTGTACTTGTATGCACTATCTATTAGACTGGATGTTTTGTAGATATCGTTGGTGGTGGCCTATTGAGTTTTGTACTCACACCCTGATCGGGCCACCATTGGGTACCTGAGAAGATCTCTTGGTTGTAGGCTAGGACAAGGGCATAGACCCTACACTAAGATGTTGATTTGGGCTCGAGATGTACATGGGGAAGGATCCGAACTTAGAGTTGGGACCCATTTGGAGTTTTAGCTGTTTCTTTTATTTTGGGTTTCTTTCACTTTGCACTACTGGTACTGCATGACATTGTTGTATTTGATTTGTGTTTGTACCCCATTTAGGAAACATTTGGTTATTCATGTTTATTGGTTGTTCATATTTTTTATACTATTTATATTGTGTTATTCTATGGAATACTTAGGTAAAGAGGGTACAGTCTCCCTACATGACTCATTAAACTCTCGCCGCTAGTTGGAAACCTCTAGCGTACTGGGAGGCACACTTGAGGTCATGTGACGACTCGTCTTGGGGCACCGGTTTAGTGGATTCTGAGTCGGGAACATTACATCTTCTTCCTCCCCCTTCTTTTCTCTTAGATCTAATAAATATGAATAACATTATGAATGGAATAAAATAGAATAACACATCTGGAGGTGTAGATAATTATGGACAGATAACACAGAAGTACACGCCATGTACTTGTGTTCAATGAATCAGGAATTAATTAAAAAATTAATTCAAACCATGTAAATTGATGACACACAGTGTATTTATTTCTTACACCACTTGTTGACTGAGCCAGTCTGGTGCACATTCAACCAAAGTACACGTCGTGTTGCCCATGTACACAGCGTGTAGTCCCTTTGAGTCACAGATGGGGCGTGTATCACCATAGGTGACGTACCTAACTGGTGATCTTGTAACTTGGAGATCACACACCGTGTAGTCGCTTATACTTGCCGTGTACTCAAATTTTTCTGAGGCTTGATTTACATGCCAAGTCCCAAGGCACATGCATCAGATAGATAGTGAGAGATGTACACGCTGTGTACTTATACCAAATTACATAGATTTAAATTTATTTATTATACTGAGTAAACCCTATCAACATGTGCTTGCATGTGGTCATTAAGTTGATAGGACACGTCATGTGACATGTTTTAATATATATATATATATATATATAAATATAAATATTTGAATAATATCTGTGTAATGTTCAGATCTACATATCATGTGTGAGTCGTATGAAATATACTACTATACATGAATTAAAGTAAGACACATTATAGAAAAATCATGTAATTCGTGTAATCATTAATTTGATACTACACATCATGAAAGTACATGATAATTCAGGTATTCAATATGTAACAAGAGTAAATTGTATATGAGTATAATACATGTTGGGTAGATTCAGATGGGTATTCACCGTGTTGCCTCTAAGGTACATTTATGTACATAGTTAATTTTAAATAAATTTATTTAATTTGTTTAAAATTATAATAGATGAGAATCTCAAGGAAATTTGGAGGATTATTAAGATAAAATATTTGATTAATTAAAGATGATAATTAATTGATTCGAGTATGATTTATCTTAAATAAGAACAACTAATAATTGAATGTTAGTTTTATTAAATGCATAATTTGTTTCATACATGTGGATGATCATGAGTATATACTACACCTTTTTATGTGAATGGTTTAATTTAATTTATTATTAAATTAAATTGTTGTCTTGTGTGCCTTCCCTCCTCTTATTATGTAAGGGTCTGAGTTCCCATGATTTCTTTTATGTAAACCCTTTTCAACTCACATGCATGTGAGTAAAAGAATATGTAATGGATGAAGCTCCAAAACTAGTGGAGGTGGTTCAAGTTTGAAGTTGAGGCAAAACCAATCAAAGAGAGATACATATGTGGATATGTGTAAAGCTGTAACACGAACCTTAATTGGTTCAAGGTGTTTCCCCCTAGTTCAATGGTTAGTTTATAAACCGCTAGATAAACTAACCATTAGCGTAAGATCATGATCATACTGTTTTATTATTTTATTTCTTTCAAATTTCATGGTTATTTCATTATGGATGCTTTTTTGCAATCACATGAATTAAAAAAATTAATGAGCATGAAAGATAGAACTAAAATAAATTTTATTATGTGTAAATATTATATAGGACATGTTTAATCACTTAATTAAATCCAATTAATATTACCAAGCATTTAATAAAGATAATAATTGTAAATTTACATATAAAAAGGATAAAATCCCTCAATTATATATATTAATTTGGTATATCCTTCCACTACATCAGTTAAAATCGAGCCATAGTTCAAAGTGTTTGACTAGCTAAAGTTGAGGTGCTTTAAATTATTAGAGAATTCTAACTTGAAATTTTGGGTTGACATAATTTATTTCACATCAAGGTTTGACTTCAAAAGCAAAAAATGACATAACTTAGATTCAAGGGTTGAGGAAATCCAATTTAAGGATTTTAGGATTGGAGAGTCCACATAATATATCAAGAAACTATGAGTTAATGTAGTTAGCATTTGAAATTCCCAACTAAAACCATTCAAGTTGCTTGACCAACAACCAAAGTTGGGGTAATGATAAGGGGAATGTGGATTCTTTCCACTAGAATGTCGAAGAAACATGATATTTCAAATCCATTGGTGAGGGCTATTGGGTTTCAATAAAAAATGGCAGACTAATAAATATAATATTTATATATATTTCTAAATTTTATTAGATAAATTAATAAAATTATTTTCATCTTATTTTGTATAAAAAACTTTAAAATGACTTTAAACATATCACTATGATCCATTCTTAAGAAGGATAACCTTACCATTGGCACACATTTTCAAATGTGGAAAAGGTGCTTATGTGTTATCTTTCACCATGAAAGGAAATTGTATGTGTTGGAAACACCTATTCCTGATGCGCCTTGTAATGAGGCTAGTGATTAAGTGTTATCTCTTTATGAGAAACATATGAATGATGATATAAATTTTCGATGTTTCATGATACCATCCATGTCCAATGAGATTTTTAAGAAATATGAGGGAATGGATGCATATAGTATGATGTATCTTCTTCGGGATCTATATCAATAGAAGGTGGGAGAAGAGAGGTATTAGATCCCCAATGATGTTTTACAACTAATCTTGGAGAGTTTGCGCTATCTGGGTCTCATGTATTCAATCTTATTGGATATATCGAATGCTTGGACATCTTAGAGACTAAATTATCGGATGAGTTGCGTACAGATCTCATGCGTTCATCATTACCCAAGATCTTATCCAGTTTTATTATTAATTACAATATGAGTAATAATGAGAAGTGTCTTTAAGAACTTCTTACTTTGATTTTCCAAGTGGATAAGGACATAGGGTGTGATAAAATAATGGTCCTTATGGTAAGAAAGAAAATTAAGAGAAATGTAAAGAGGCCCAAGAATCACAAAAAGTCTAAATCTCCTGGGCATCATCCTTATAAGAAGAGGAAGATCCAGAGGCAGAGTAAGGAAAATGAGGAAATATGTTTTGTAGGTGGAAATTTAGGCCACTGGAAGAGGAAATGCACACAGAAGCAAGGGGAAGGCTAAATGTGCATTCGTTATCTAGTGTAATATTTCCATATCTATACATTAGGTATTATATACAGCATGTAGTGCTCACATCTGTATCAAAATCAAAGAACCAAGTAGATTTCAAATTATTTCTAGAGGAGTGGTGAATCTGAGAGATGATAATGGTGCGAGTATAGCTACCATATCCATTGGCGACTACAACCTTTCATTTCTAATAAGAATTATTTTTATTTTAAAATATTTTTATTATATACCGATGGTTACCAAAAACATAATTTCTGTATCATGCCTAGATGCAGATATGTTTATTTTCAAGTTTAGAAATAAAATTCATTTCTTTTATAAAGAAAACATATGTTATGGTATGACACATTTAAATAATGGTATTTATGTATTAAATTATGAAAACCAAGTATTGATAATTGATAACAAATCATGTTCACACGACTCATATAACACCCAGCTATGAAATTACCATCTTGGTCATATGAATGAAAAGAGTTTGACAAAGCCCTATCAAGATTGTTATTTAGACTCATATGAGATAAAACCACTTTAAAGTTGTCATGCTTGTTTACATGGAAAAACAACCAAACTTCCATTTTGTGGATAGGGTGAAAGGGCCATAGAGCTTTTAGGATTGGTAAACACTAATGCGTGTGAATATAAAATAATTCTCTTATACTATTGAGTACATAAATGTAGGAAAATGAAATGAAAACATGTAATTTATAGAAATAAAAAGATAAAAATAAAATAAATGAGTTTCTTTAGAGATAGATCATAATATTTCATTATCAGAAACACAATCATAAAAAATTCTAATAAACAACGAGATTGTAACTTAAAACCCTTATCACTTTGTTAAATTTTAAATTATAAGACCAATAAAAGAAATAGACTTATATGGATATGTGTATCCAAGAATAATAATAATAATAATCATAAAATAGATTCATGGTTATTATATTCACCAAAAAAATAAACAAGTTGTGTATAAGGCATGTGCCCCATATAAATAAAAGTGAGACAAAAATCCCTTACCTCAATCCTCAACATTATTTATACACGTTCAAACGTATTTTTTAATAAATAAAGGTTTTTTATAAATAAATTACATAACCATACACATATATACCATAAAATATATTATTTATTCATAACCTTTTACCACCCATTTGTTAACAATTCTTTATTAAAATCACTATTCTTGGTGATAACTGTTTTATTTTTCCTATATGTTTGGGTTAAATAGTTTTTGTTCATTGTAATTTTATCATGGTTCCATAATCTATATAATTTAAATCATGATAAAAATATAATATATATTCTTATATAAATATTTTTAGTCAAACATAAAATTTAGGGTAAGAAAAATGAATTACACCATTCATTGAGATGGTAGGCCGTACATACTCCTGAACACTGCTTTAATTTTTCAGTGAATGTAACAAAAAACGGTAAACATTAATTAAAATTGTTGGAATAATTTTTCTATAATATATATAATTTATATTAATTAAATATATCCTCATTAGCTACAATGTAAAAGTAAATTGAAAAATGTATCAGATCACTTTGTGGTGGTGGTAACACACACATATGCATGATCGACTTTATTATTTTCCAATAAGTTCAAAGGTATAAATGAAGATATGATATTATAAATTAAGAAGTATAATTATGTCATAAATATCATATATATACTTTAAATCCATTATTATATCCATTTGTGAGAGGTGGTGATGGAAAATGAATAACATCAGTTCATGAGGTGGTGGTCCGTTGTACACATGATCGTTGCTTTCATTTCCAATTTGATGGAAGAGGAGATGGATATCGGTAATTAAATATAAATAATAATTCATCATCATATTTGATATAATTATGTTATTATATAATCATTGTTGAATAATATTTTATGGAGTAATAATAAGAAATAAAATAAAAATTCATGGTTATGAACTATAACTCTTCTACGGAGAACCTCTTTAAGTTTACACCTGAAGAATTATTAATAGGGTTTAATAATAAAACCAAGGACTCTATAATTTTAAAAATAATTAATTAATGTATTATAGTAGGTATAGTCTGAACAAAAATGGTCTTGAAGTGTGAAGATAATAGGATAGGGGGTTCCCCTTTATAATTGATGTGAGTTTCACACTCGCAATTTTTAAAGTTTTCAAATAATTCTATGTCACTTTCTTGGTAAAAAGGATTAAAAATGGATAGTAATAAAAAATTATATAATATAAGATCATATATTTTCCATAAAATAGGAATTTTATAGGTTTTTTGGTAATTTACCTTTATATTTTTAGTTTAAGCCCTGATAAACCCTTTTTAACCATAACTGTGGTAATTAATTTTTACTATTTTTAATATTCATTATGGAAAAAAAATATGCTGAAATTATTACCAAATGTTAATTATTTTTATCCCAAATATTTAATCCATTTTAATAAATTAAATCCACTTAATTATTAGAACTTTATTTTAAATTAAACCCGCAAACACGATGAATAATCAGTTTTCAAGGAAAAGGTCTTTATAAGCATAAAAGGTTTTTATGTCAAAATTAAACAAAAATTAATTACAATCAACTAAATTAGAATAAAAATAATATAATTTATATAATATTACTTTTAAAACCATATTAAAATAATTTAACTTGCAATCACTTTAAATGAAAATATAGTTTTTAATAACAATCAATATTTTTACTATTCATCTAAAAATTAATATTTCTAGAAAATTATCAAAATTTCACTCTAAGATAATTATGAAATTTTTATTTAAAAAATTATATTAGTTTTTACAAATAAATTTTATAAATTTGTAAAAAATAATTTTGTTAATTTTCCGCAAAAACAAAAAAAATCATTTTTTTGACTGAAAAATTTATTTTTGAAGCATATAAAGACTTTAATAAAAATTAAGTTATTATCTTTAAATATATTTTATTTATATAAAATTCTTGTACTTAATTTTCAAAATTTTGTTATTAATATTCATACCACTATTTTTAACAGCGAGGTTATAATGATCATGTTTAAATAATAATGTTAATAGTATATTATGGATCATTAAAACTCAGTGTTTTGATGTAATACAAGATATTAAAGAGATAAAACATATTTGAAAAAAAATATTTCATAAAATCTCAGGGTGTAACATTATTCCCCCTAAAAATTAATTTCACCCTTGAAATTCCATCACTTTGATACAAAACATGAGAATATATTTTCCTCATCATATCCTTAGGTACCCACATAGCTTCCACTAATTGGTGGTTTTGCCACAAAAATTTAACCACGTGAGTGGTCTTATTTTAAAAAAAATTCTCTCTATAATCCAGAATCTCCAATATTTTTTCCTCATAAGAGAGACCCTTATCTAGTGTTATGACCTATGAGTTCATTAAATGTGTAGCATCTGGTTTATACTTCCTTCGGAGAGATACATGAAACACATCATGGGCTTGAGAGTGGTTCAGTGGAAGTTCCAAGTGATAAAAAACTGCCCCTAGTGGATCAAGAATCTGAAAAGAGAAAATATACCTTGGAATAAACATTAAATTATTTTTTAATCTCATAAAATTATTATATGGAGAAATTTTTATAAAAACCTTCACAAAAACTTCAAATTATAGACCACACTAATGATTACCAGCATATCTTTTCTATTAACTCTAAAATAACTTGATGTGCTGATGATTGGCTCTAAATTTATCTATCTTTACTCGGTTAGATATGGTCTCAATATTTTTCTATCTCCAACTTCATCCCAACACAGTTTAGTTATATAATTCTTTCCATAGAGGGATTCAACAGAGCTATATGAATGCGTGAGGGAAAGCTATTATTGTAAGAAATCTAAACTAGGGGTAGGTGTTGATCCCAACAACCTTTGAAATCCACCGAATAAGATCTTAGAATATCTTTTAGGTTTGAGTTATTATCTAAGACATACCATCTATTTGATAATGATATTCTATGTTGATACTTAACTTCGTATCAAGAGAGTATTAAAGACTTCACCAAAATTTTGAGGTAAACCTCGGATCCCGATCATTTATAATAGAATGTGGTACTCCATGCAACCTTACCGCTTCGTAAATGAACATTATAGAAATATGATCAAGAGATAAATCCTATTTGATGGAAATGAATTGTTCTAAAATTTTAAGGTGATCAACTACAATACATATAGCATTATGGCCTTTAGAAATTTTGGGGGATCCAATAACAAAATCAATGGTAATGTTTTTCCATTTCCGTTCTCGTATGGGTAATGGTTGTAACGTACTCTTAAAAGTTTTCTCTCAACCTTAACTTGCGGACACACCAAAAAGAGTGATAAAAAATATACAATATCGCTCTTTATTTCATCCCACCAAAAATACTATTTCAGGTCTCTATACATCTTTTTTACTTCTAAGATGAATAGAGAATGAATTACTATGAGCTTGTTCTAACAACTCCTTCTTTAAATCAGGTATGGACAGAACACATACATAGTTCCAGATCCTTATCTCCCTATTATAATCAAGGTTAAACTCAGGAATATTTCAGACCTTCTTTTTCAACTCTGTATCTTCCTTATGTGCTTTTATAATCATCCCTTGTATAGATGGTTCAACACTCATTTGTGAAAGATAATATTCCTCACCTTCCTTCAATATTTTTAGATCCATCCTTTGAAAATCCATAAATATTATATCTTTTGTGATCCTCATTATATATAAGGTAACACATTAATTTTTTCTCATCTTATTAGGCACTTTGTTCACTTACCCAGGGTGGTAATGTATTGAGTAGTCAAAAATATTTAATTAGTTCCAACCATCTTCTATAGAGAATATTCAACTCCTTCTCCATGAATATATAGTTTAATTTTTTTTGATCATTGTATAGATCACACCTTTCTCCATTAAGGTAATTCCTCTATATCTTTAATGAAAACAATTACCACAGAACTCTAAATCATGAGTTGGGTCACTACAACCATATTATTATTCCTAAGAATGAATCCCAATTCATTATTTGATGCATAATTATATAGTACAAACCCTTCTATACTATAGGTTAATTCATGCACTGGTGCACTGAATCACCTTCTATTTTTATCATTCAAATTTTTCTCATGTTTATTTATCTAAAGAAACTTGGCACCCTTTCAAGTTAACATGGTGAGTGGATTAGACAACCACGATTTTTTTCTAAAAACCATTGATAATATCCATCCAATCCAAGAAAAATATAGATCTCAGTCACATTTTTTTGTCTATTCCAACATTCAATTACTTTATTTTTTTATGGAACCATAGATGTACCCTCTCTTGAGATTATATATCCAAAAAATGAAACCTTTTGTAGCTAAAATTCACACATGGTAAATTTTTTATACAACTTCTCCATCATCTGGGTCTTCAACAAAATTATCAAGTGATCTTCATACTCTTACATTTTCTTTGAATATATAAGAATTTAATATATAAATACTACAAAAAATTGATCAAAATAATCTATAAAGACTCTATTTATTAAATCCATTAAGATATTGAGGTAATTAGTTTGACCATATTGCATCACTATATATTCATAATGTCTATACCTTCTATAACATGATATCATGGGTATATCCTCCTTCATTACCCTCAATTGATGATATCTAGAATGAAGGTCAATCTTGGAAAACTATTTAGATCTACAATGTTGATCAAACAAGTGACAAATATGTGGTAGAGCATACATGTTCTTGATTATGATCTTTTTCCATTACCGACTATCGATGTAGAGTGAAATCGATCAACATTTATTCTTAAAAAAATAACTTGTAAAACCCAACGTGACACACTTGGAAATGTTAATCCCTTGTAAATATTCTCCTAGAGTTTATTCTTAAATTCATGCAACTAAATCAGGGCCGTTTTATATGGAATATTTGAAATAGGTGTAGCACCAGGTATGAGTTCAATTGATAACTCAACTTCACAATTTAGTGGTATACTAGTAAACTCTTCTAGAAAAAACTTCAAAAATATATTTCATAATAGGAATATCATCAATGTTGAGTTTCTCTCTAACAATTTGAGACAAACACCCATTTTAATGATGAGTTAATATCCATATAATGGATGTGGTTTCCTTCAGAAGTTCATATTTATCATCTTATTGATATAATATCATAGGCTGGCTCATAATAACAAACATGACATCCTGTACTTGGAAATCAATATAGGATTTATGTAGATAAAACCAATATGTACCTAAGATAACATAACATTAAACCCAAGGGAAAATAATAATATTTATAGGAGAAATATTCCCATAAAATTTAACTAGATTATAACCATAGACTTGAGATGTGATAATCATTCCATTAGGGAGTTTTACCACTAATTTAACATATAATCATTGGGGTGGCATTTTTGTACCCCTAGAAAATTATTCAGATATAAAAGAGTGGGTATATTAGTTTTCAAATAATACATTATCAGTTATAGTGTGGATAATAAGCATACCTTTAACCCTGCCATTATCATAACCCTCATAAAAAATAGAGATCAGATGAGATTTCCCTTTGTATCTTGGATTAAGAGGTTGTTGACAATGATCATCATCATCAACCTTTATATTTGTGAATGAGTTATCCTAATTCCCATACTCCTTGAATTTTAATTATAGGAATGTGGGTGGTGCATTAGTGGGAATCATATTCTATTCTATTATGTTAACATGACCACTCATTTCCTTTTGACATTCATAGGATTTATGAACCACCCTTCTATATTTTAAGCACCTCACAGTTATTTGCATGTTTCTCCCTTTTTATTTCATCCCACATTTCTAGAATGTATATGGATAAAATTTATTTCCATCATGTGATTTATTCAAGTTTTCATGAGACTCGATCTTCCTTGTCTTATTAATACCATGGGAATAGTGGGTAAACCAAATATCCATTTCCACCTTGATAGGACATCAAATGATTTTTTTCATATTAACTGAATTTCCTTATGGATAATTCCCTTCAAATACTTGGTTTTAATACACTGAATAATCCATAAACTATAATTTTAGGTTGGATGATAATTATAGATGTATACCTTTCAAGTATTGTAAAATTTATCTTATAGGTACCAATAGATTCATCAAATTTTGATTTATCTCAAGTAATTCCTTCTACATTTTCATATGAAGAATATAAAAAATTACTTATTGAAAAATATTCTCTTAAACTCATACCACTCCATAGAGAAAATTTATTCATGTTTCCTCCTATTATTTATGAGATTCCACCAATGATCCACTTTTCCATCCAGATAATAGAGATCCAAAATAACCTTTTCATGCTCAGAAACACTATAGGATGGAAAATATATTTTCAATGGTGTTGATTAATTTATTGGAAACTAATGGATCAACAGAACCACTAAAAAATGTGGATGTTACCTCATGATGGACTCCACAGAATGCTTTTACCTCCTTTGAATGTTTATAAGTTCATCATGATTTATATCTTAAGGAAGTTGTGTGAGAAAAATAATGAGATTTTTCATTACATATCTCATAATATTTGGTTTCTCAGGAGGATGATCATTTAATTGTCCATCACATTCAACAATAACATGGTACCTTTGGGTTCCATCCATTTACTAAAACCAAAAATCATAGTGTGAGCAACAATAATCCTAATGGAGAACCGCATAATCATGAAAAATAATTTATAATATGTATAAATCATGAAACCTTATTTTTTAATATATGACACATTCAGTTCAACCTAGGTCATTCATGTTCATCATCTATTTAAATCCTTCATGATGGTCTATAAAGAGTTTGTGAATTTCCAAAACATATCCCTTGGGAGTGTCAAACAAGGTGTGTATAAAGACCCATTCTTGTACACTAGGTGATGATAGTGTCAACCCCAATGCACCATTTTTAGAGCTATTTCCCCTAGGTAAAAACTTTCCAAATCCAAATCCACTTGCAGTGTACAGATAGGGATGACATTTCTTGGAAACCACTCACTCTATCTTCCAACAAAATTCTAGGACATTTTCATATACATTGACTTATACCTAGGGTTCTCACTAATGTTTTCTAACCCTAATATCCAAATATTGACTAAATATTTCTCTGTTACCAACTATAATGACCCAATATTTCCTTACATAAATATTACATATTTTTAGATGAATATTCAATACATCTCATGAATAAATTCTCCAGTACCATAATTGTTCAGTGTCTTTGGAGACTAATTACACAATATTCTTATTTCATGAAAGATATTACACATCTCCCACACATATCTTCCCATTTTGTACTCTTGATAGACACACTCTACATAATACCATTCTTTATAACTTAGGGAAAGGAAATATTGTAAAGAGGGAGGTTAGATACATAATAAGGGTGGACATGGGAGATATAAACCAATGATCATAAGAAATAATATGATACGAAAAAGGTTATAAGATCATGAATATAACTTATAAAGTTCATAACCAATCTACCGTGGACCGTAAACACGAGTCATGACATTAGATATTATCATTTCAAAATACATGAATCATAATAGTGAGAAATCATCATAAATCACCCATGGACCATAAGTTCATGCCATATAAGCGTAGAACCATCCGAATTATAGAAACCATCAAATATGTCAAGGTTAACTACTGAGACCATCAAATCATAGTGGATTAGGAATCCCAATCAGCTTCCAATATCATAACAAATCAAACATCACCAACTATATCCCATAGTGGATCAATAACATTGACTTGTTTTCTATAGTGGAAAATCACATCTACTTACATCCTATATTTATCTCATGAGATATAAAATATTACCCAATTAATTAGAGGTATTTATACTTATTGGACCACCTGTTAAAAAATTAAAACCACACACACACATAGACATATATATTCCATAAGATCATTAGAAATTCATCATATCATCACATTATAACCAGGTCAAAGAAAAAAGGTTTCATAAACATTTCACTAATTAAACATATCATAACCTAGTGAAATAAATAGGTTTCATAAAAATATCATAATCATAATCATAAAACATACATAGAAATAATATTTATTGTACCATTGGATCATATACTTGGTAATACATAAGAAACCCCAAAATTTATTATTGTTAATAATTAATGTTACCATAAACATATCATTAAAAACATTCTTGAGGAAAATTCCCTTTCCCTTTGAAAATAACTTTTTAAAATATAAAAATTTCCCAAATTTTAAATAAAACATTTTATTTTAAAATAAAATTGGAAACATGTAAATGAAGCTTTAAATTAATTATTAATTACATTAGTGTAAGATATAATTCATGTCATACATGTTAAAATAAATACTCCTTTCACATTTTTGGTATAAAGTTAAAAATAACTCATTCAAAAAATAAAGGAGGATTACCTTTAATCCATTTTAAAAAAATTTATAACATGGGTAAAATTGAATTTAAACAGTCATATAGTATTATTAAAAACATTCTTGAAAATATTTTTTTGAAAACAAGTATATAGAAGAAAAAGGATTTTCGACTGAAGAGAGAAATAATGTTGATTTTTCCTTAAAAAAATTATTCTGAATTATTGTGTACATAAAGATAGGAAAATGAAAGGAAACATGTAAATTATATAAATAAATAGATTATAATAAAATAAATGTGTTTATTTATAAATATATCATAATAATTCATCATTTAGAACATAACCATAAACAATTATGATAAACAATGTGATTGTAACGTAAAACCCTTATCACTTTGATAACTTTTAATTTTACTCCCCATGGAAGAAATAAACTTATATGGATATGTATATCCAATAATATTCATAAAAATAATCATAAAATTCATTCATGGGAAGTATATACACCACACAAAATAAATAGGTGTTGATAAGGTATGTGTCCTAAAGAAATAAAAGTGAGGTGGACATCCCTTATCTCAAGTCTCAAATTTCATCATACTTGTTAAAACCTCATGTATAATAAATATAGGATTTTTAAACATATATTTCAGAAACATAATCATATATATCATACAACATATGATTTACTTATAACCTTTTATCACCTATTAATTAATAATTATTTATTAAAATCATAGTTCCGGGTGATAACTACTTCATTTTTCATTTATGTTTTTGTTCAATAGTTTTTGGTCCTTTTAATTTGATAATGGTTTCATAACCTTCATAATGTTAATATTTATATAAATATTATATATATTCATCATATACATATCTATATTTATCTATAAAATTTAGGCTTTGGAAAATATGTTACACCATTCAAGGAGAAGGTAGGGCTTACGTATGCAAGAACATTTATTTGATTTTTTTTATGAAAGGAACAAAATAAGGGTAAATATTAATTCAAATTTTTATAGTTATATTTATATCATATATAAAATATATATTCATTAAATATATCTTTATTATCATGCATTCCTAAATAAATCTAAAATCACATCACATCGATTCATGGATGCGGTTGTCTATACATACGCACGAGACACATTATAATTTTCCAATGGAGTGGAAGAGAAGAAGTTAGATATGATATTACAATTAAATAAGTACAATTATATCACAAATATAATATATATACTTCAAATACATCATTATATCCATTATTTATGGATGGTGATTGAAAATTAATTACATCAGTTTGTGAGGTGGCAGTACGCCGTACACATGATCGAACTGAATCTCTAGTGTTGGTATACAGTATTTGAGACTTACCTCTCAGATGGGTGCTTCATGTAATATTATAACTGAATATCTAGTGTGGGTATACGATATTTTCGACTTAC
This sequence comes from Viscum album, assembly GCA_963277665.1. NCBI lineage: Eukaryota > Viridiplantae > Streptophyta > Magnoliopsida > Santalales > Viscaceae > Viscum > Viscum album. Next base: position 472,460,603 of record OY728147.1, on the reverse strand, counting down.
CTCTATACTACGGGTATGTGTTCAAGTATATCTGGATATCTTTGTTATATGTGATGTAGACAAATAATTGTTTAGAGATGATGGTACCTTAACTTTGTGTATTTTTTTTGGTTATGGGATGTCCTACAGAGTATTTTTATAATCAACCCTATATGGTATTTTCCTACACATGTCATGACTTGTTCAAACAGGAAACCCTTTTTGACAGAGTCCTAGGTGGACCAGGGCCTAGACTAGAACTAGGCGGTGCTTTGTCAATTCATTTAGGATGAGTTGTTCCTATGACTATAGAAAACAGTACCAACACCTTTTTTTATAGGTTGGGATTTTTAGTTTACATACTCTTTTGGTGGGATTATATTCTATACCTGTTTACTTTACTACTTTCTTTACTTCTATCATACTCTGTTGGTTAGGATAGTGGTATGAATGCATTTACTTTCACAGTGGTTTTTACATTTCATAATTTTGGGCTTGGAGATGTGTACGTGTGTATAGGTACTTAGGAAATGCATCCCATGTTAGTGATATGCCTACTCGGTTCTAGTAACCATCCCCTGGCCTATTGAAGAGGGGTTTGGGGAGTCATATCATGGGCCCTACTGGGATGGGTCATAACAGAGTGGTATCAGAGGTGGTCAGTTCTACCATAGGACCAAGAGTCTGTGAGATTGGTTTGGGGTAATAGTGTCAAGTGTTTTGAGTTTTTATTTTTGGATAGGGAATCCAGTGTTGGCGTGGTAGTGGACGAATCCACACACCAAGACTCTAATAATCTATTTTTTTCCTTGGTACATGAGAACATTGGATGTAGGGAAACAATAATGGTATGTGCATCATAAAGGAATGGGTTGTGGTTTCCATTTACTTCTTGAGCTAGCTCTCCAAATATACTCATTGACCATGACACATCTTGTTCTCTTACAGTATGTATTCAAAACATATACTAGCTAGGATTTAACCATTTGATCATGAGGATGATCCCCTTAGTGATAAGGCTTCGATACATGGATAAATTCCCCAGGTGTTACCTCCAGGTGGTGCACCCTCCATACTGCCACCTATAGAGAAGCACATGGTACTCGTAGTACTGGTGGATAAAGTGTGTAAGATAGGAGTGCTTTATGAGTTTCAACTATAGAGAACCCTTAAGTTCAAAGTCGGGCCTAACACACATGCATATGAATATTTTCTTGAGGTGGTGAACCAAGTTTTCCATATAGTCAGGACACTAGGATATCAAATGGTGGTTCTAACAGCGAGCCTTTTCATTGGCTCAACAAGGTGATGGTGGGGTTTAGTTACCCGATCTTATGAAGATGAGACCCATCTTTAGAAAGAGTTTGAGGACCTTTTCATAGATGATTTCTCAAATTATAAGTTTAATTATGTGTATCCAAGAGCTTCTTCATCTTTGAAAGGATGACATGTCGGTGTCTGAGTATTCATCGAGGCATACCTACCTCTCTAGGCACTCGATGGATATGACACACTATCAACACTCTAGGGATTGTACCTTTGATCAAGGTTTGCGTAGAGACATCCAATACATTATATCCCTTATGTGAATTCCTACCTGTAATGGGTACTAGAACATGCTTTGGAAGTTGATAGTTCCTTAGCTAGACAGATACAACCAGTGGTAGTCAGCAAAGACAAGAAGGAGTAGAGACCTCACCAGTGGGAAGCTGACGTCAGCCTCAGAAACATAAACACGTGAGATGTCACAAGAGGAAGACCCATAACATGGATTCTACCATTCAGGACTCATGGGGTGGGTCCCATTATCCTAGATAAAGGATATGGTATTCTTGTGGCGGTATGGGACATATTTCTAGAGATTTTCCAACCCATCGAGCTGCTGAAAGGGAGACAGTGGATGGGCCGTTGAGGTAGAGGCAGAAATAGGAGCAGGTAGATCCTTAGGGTGGATAACATGGTAGAGGAGATGGGAGAGTATCAGGAGGAGGCAGACATTTAAACATGTTACCACCACCCCCAGGTATTCTGCACAAGGCTCAGGGAGTTTGAGGACAGTGGTGGAGATAATTGCATGAGGTTGAGGCGTACGAACAAGAGGCTCCAAGAATGATTCAAGGTAGGATCTATGTATTGTATACTTTAGCTTCCATGTTTATAGACATAGATACTAGTCATTATATTCTCACCACTTACCTTTTATGAGAACATAATATTTTTGTAGAACCGTTGACTCGACACTTATGCTTAGAGACACCTACATGAGGAGACTCGATGATCACACATTTGTGCCAATAGTGTGATCTGAACATTAAAGGAAAGAGTTTTAGTTGGAATCTCTTTTTGGAAGCGTTGAGGCCTTACAACGTCATTCTTGGTATGTATTGTCTATCTTTAGTCTATTCCCAGATTTAATATTTTAGGAAAAGGGTTTGGTGTGTTCAAAGTGATGGAATGAGGATTTACTTTATTGATGAAAATGAAACCCAGGATGCAAAGGATGGAATCATGCATAGGAGGGTGTAGCTGATCACTCGTCACTTGGCTAGTATGACCCTCAGTGTAGTAGATGTTGTGAGTTCCCAATTCCCATTAGTAGTGGAAGAGTATGAGGACGTGTTCCCTAAATATGTTCCAGGATTACTTCCCCACCAGGAGATATAATTTTTCATCGAATTACACCCTAGGATGGTAATGAAATCCTCACCATAATATCTGATGGATCCCACAAAGCTTCATGAGCCGAGGGTGAAATTGGAGGTTTTTTAGAGAAAGGGCTTCATGAGACCTAGTGTATCACCCTAGGTAGCCCCATGTTTGTTTTTCAAAAAGAGAAAATAGGAGCTTAAGGTTTTGTGTGGATTAACAACACATAAACCAAGTGAACATGGAGAATGAGTATCCAATACCAAGGATCAATGACCTCCTAAAGTATTAGATAGGGTCATGATGGTTTTTGAAGTTTGACCCCAGGTCAATACTTTCAGAAGATGAGGTAGATTTTGATAGGTTCCCTAATCATGAGATTTCCAGATAGGGGTGTTGAGTATGTAGTGCTATAAGATGCATCAGGGACCAGAATTGGTTATGTCCTAATATAGAGGAAAGAAATTATTTCCTATGGTTCATGCTAGTTGAGGCCACATTAGTGGAACTGTGCGACCCACAATCTTGAGTTGGCAGCAGTAGTCTTCGCATTGATGATGTGGTGACACTACTTGATGGGTGATCTGTTTATCATCTACTCCAATAACAAGAGTCTCAAGTATATATTCTATCAGAAGGATTTGAACATGAGGAAGAGGCGATGGAAATAGTTCCTCCAGGAATATGACTTTGAGATTTTCAATACTAATGGGGAGGGGAATGTGGTGGAATATGCTCTCAGTAGAAGATCTAGTTCACAGTTTCTAAATAAGGTGTAAGAACAGTTGACTTCGTTACAGTTATCCTTTGTGGATGGAGATGATGCAACTTACCTCCAGATAATAGTTGTCACCCTTCCACTCTTACCAAGAGTCAGGGAGTCACAAATTGGGGATACTGACTGTGAGACCTTACATACTCATATTTACATAGGGCATCCCCTGATGGATATTCCATAGGTGGGGAGAAAATTGTTCTTTTTAGAGGATACATAGTTATATCAGTGGAATTGAGAGAAGAGGTTCTAAGGGGGTTTTATTAATCCCCTTGGAAAGTACACCTTGGTGTGGTGATGTTGTACCAAGAACTATGAAGTCAGTTTTGCTGGACAGGTATGAAGAAGGCAGTGACATAGTCCATTTCTCAATGCCTTATGTGACAGTAGGTGAAGGTTGAGCACCAGGTTCCAGTAGGTTTAGCTCAACCCCTTGAGGTGTCAAAATGGAAGTGGGATGAAATATAAATGGAATTTGTGATGGGTTTACCACGTACATCTAGGGAAAATGATGCCATCTGGGTGATAGTTGACCAACTCACCAAGTCAACACACTTCTTAGCTATCCAAGAGAAGAGTTTAGTAGAGAGCTTATAATGCCTCTACATGTAAGAGATAGTTCGACTCTATAGAGTCCCATCAACAATAGTTTTTGATCATGATTCTTGTTTCACATTTTGGATATAGAAGGGATAACATGATTCATTTGGGACTCAGTTGTTCTTGATCATAGTGTTTCACCCACAAACAGACAACTAGACAGAGTGGACCATTTATGTTCTAGAGGACATGCTACAGGCTTGCATCTTGGACTTTGGTTGTAGTTGGGATGATCACCTACCACTAGTGGAGTTTTCATACAACAACTACCACTCCACTATTGATATGGAATCATTTGAGGCTCTATACGGGTGACCCTTAAAGTCACCACTTTGTTGGACTGTCCCAAGAGAGTTAGCACTTATGGGCCCAAAGTTGGTGCATTCTACTACTGAGAAGGTGTATATCATCTAGGAGTGGTTTAAAACTACAAAGAGACGACATAAGCCTTATAATAATAGGCAGAAGAGTTTTTTGGAGTTCGAGGTAGGAGACCATGTCTTCCTTGAGGTCTCACCTTGATGAGAGTTACATAGATTTTTCTAGGGAAACAAGTTATCTATGAGGCTTATATTTTCTTTTCAGATACTTTATAGATTTAGAGAGGTGACATATCACTTAGTTATACCCCCATAGTTGGATCGGGTACATGACTTCTTCCACCCTTCACAGTTGAGGAGGTACGTGCATGACCCATCACACATCATCGATTGGGGCGAGATGGACATTGATGATGTAGTGACATTGGGTGAGTATCCAGTGGAGATCAAGGATCAGCAGAAGAAGATCATATGTGGGTGAGAAATTCCCTTGATGTGTTTGGTGGTGACACATGAATCTCTAGGAGATCATAAGGGATCAGGAGGCTCTGATTCGTGCACAATACCCACATTATTTTGATTAGTCTTTATTTTAAAATTTTTGGGGATGTAAATACTTAAGGTGGGGAGAACTTAATCACTCATATTTTCATGATTTTATTTTTAGGAATTATTTGGGAAAATTCCGAGATAAGGAACTAAGACGACATACGATTCTGAGGCTCGGGGTTCCTAGAACAATTCATTGAAAAATGTTCAGTTTTTAATAATGTGAGTGAGATGTTTTCTAGATAAAGTTAAATAACTCTTAAACGAGTTCACAGATCATAAATCAAAGGGAAACATTGTATTCAGAGTGCAAGATATACATTAGGTGAGTCCTAACATCAGCTGGCTTGGGTCTTCTGTGAAAGATAGTTTTTGAATATAACCATAAATAAAATAATTAAATAAAAATTAGTTTATTTTGAAATACTAATAACTCTTGACCTTTGAGTTAGTAATTTGGTGTTTTCCCTAGGCACGATATAACATTGGTTTTCCCGGGTCTTGTGTGGAAAAACCTGAAAATGATGTAATCATTATTAAATACTTTAAAGATAAATTATTTTGTTGATGCAATGATGATTTCCTTTAAAATAATCATTATGCAGAAATACTAGGGTTATCCTCACAACCCTGGGAATTCTGAATAATCTCTAGGGATATCTTGGATGATTTTCTCTTGGTGAATGATGACTAGATCGTGGATCGAGGATCAACACATGAAGAAATCAAAGGATCTCACCAACGATCATGGAACAACTTCATTCTTCATTGGAGTTTGAAGATGAAGTTGTAGTGAATGTTGTTTTGATTATTCTTTTCCTCGTTCTTTGATTCAATGATGAACACGATCCAACTAACGAACATGTTTATCCACGGTTCTCTCGTTCTTATGGGATGGGATATTCTTGTGGTTTTTTATTGAGGGATGATTATGACTATATTACAATTTTTTTATCTAGATAATTCTTATAAAATAGATCATGTTTGGAATGAAAAAAGACTGAGATTCATTCCTTGGGTTGTTCAATTGTGTTTTTCTCCCCTATATTCTTCGCATTCTTAGTTCTTCACAAGATATGAACGGATGATCATTGCACCTTCTATTCATGGAGAAACGATCCAATATTGTAGATTCAGCATCAGGAAAACCTATGAAGAGTGCAACGATGATGGTGATGGATGGATAAAATTATTTCAGGAGATATCATTCTTCAAGCGTTCTTTATACAGGGGATCAGAATCAGATTACGACGCCGATTGAACACCTGAAACTCACTAATTCAGTGATATGATGATGAGAAGACCTTGGATATTCAGTTTTATGATGAACATACTAACGGATTGAGTATATAAGGATCAACCAAGGCACACAGAGGAAGAAATGCGATTCTGGAAAATTGTGAAGAACATGCCGTGTATTTCGTGATACACACCGTATGGGCCCCACTGAGCGATGACTAAGATTTTTGGAAGCCAAAAAGCGTCACACGGTGTGTGAAATATTCACATAGTTTGTGGGACCTTCTCTGAAACTTTTTGTGTATCTTGGGGGGTACACATACATGGGGTGGATTACACTATATGTACTCCACCACATGGCTTTACCTAGACTGTCTATATGGGTTACTCAGTGTACAAGTACATGGGCAGGCAGACACAGGTTGAATCCATGTAGTGGCACATTACCATCGTACATGTAGAGGACCCCATATAGTAGGACACAATGTGTGAAAATTTCTATATGCCATGTATACCTCTTCAACCCGACACGTTCTTCTGACATGGGCCATTGTACATGGGAAGTACCCAGGGTCAAGGGAAATAATGTGTGACCCTTCTACATGCTGTGCACTCTATTCTATGTTTCTTGATTTTCTTTTCCAACATATCTTGGACAAGTATTATTTGGGTTGGTGCCCTTGATCCATACACTGAAGGTTATTTGGTATCATTTCCTACTCACAAGAGTATGATCCCTTCAACAAGACTTTCTTGATAGAGTAGTTAGAATCCCCTACAAGAGGCTCATAGAAAGATCCTCTTTACATTCTTGTTTACTAAGTAGAGTCTTGGTATTAGCATGACCAATCCTATCAGACTTCGATCCTCTACTTATAAGGTGAATCCGGATGAGTCATGGCATCACCCCATGTAACTGACACTGATCCTCATCTATGTATCATGATCTTCTCCACTCATGGAGTGAGTTCTACTGGAGTGATTATATCATATATCTCTTCAGATATATCAGTGTATCCCTCTCTCATGATGCTTTCCAATGAGTAGTAGCTATCAGATGTACGTCATCAGTGCTATCAAAATTTGGAGTGTGTTCTCCTAGATGAGTGCTTCTTGAATCTTCAGACTAAATCTATTATGTTGGTATACAATAGTTGTTACTTAACTCTAGAATACAGGTCTGGGTTTGAGTATAACTAGATGTCTTTGTTATATTTTTTGTAGACACATACTTGTGTAGAGATAACTATACCTTTAATTTGTGTATTTCTTTGTGGTTTTGAGGTATCCTATGAAGTATTGTTATACTCACCTCTGGATAGGCTTTACTCACAAGTGTCATGTCTTGTGAATAAAGAAGACCCTTTTTTATAGAGTCCTAGGCATACCAGAACCAGAACTAGGACCAAGCTTTTCTTCATGTGTTCAGACATACAAAGGTGTTTCTATGACTACATAAAATAGTCCCAGTACCTTTTCTTTACCAGTTGGAATTTGTAGTTTACAGACTCTTTTGGTGGGATTTTATTCTATCTTGGTTTAATTTATTACATTATTTACTTCTTTTTTACTCTGTTGGTTGGTATAGTTTTATTCAAGAATTTACCTTCTTAGTGGTTTTTACCTTTCAACATTTTGGGTTTTGAGATGTGTGCGTGTGCACATGTACTTAGGCAATGCCTTCCATGTTGGTGATATCCCTACTTGGTGGTAGTCACTAAACTTTGGATGGTTGGAGACAAGATTAGGGAGTCTTGGAATGGGCCTAACAAGGAAGGGTCATGAAAGTGGAATATTTGAAAGAGTAAAAAAAATAAACAAAAAAATGCATTTTTATGGACTTACCATATATTCAGAGAACCTGTTTAGTTTCAAACCTAAATCCTTCTAAGAAGTTTTTATTATTAAAAAGGCCTCTCAGATGTGGGAAGGAAATTAAGTAAGGGATTTTGGATGTTCTTTGTAGAAAAAAATCATTTTGAAGTGCGAATAGGAGAGGAGAGGGTGTTCCCTTTTATAATTGAGGTTAGTGGTATACATTTATTTTTACAAAATTTTCAAACAATTCCATGTCACTTTCAAGGTAAAAAAAGATAAAAAATGTATCATTAACGAAACATATACAATATAATATTTAAATATGGCCATCAAATAGAAACTGGAAAAGTTTTGGGGTCATTTTAGCACTTTTTGTTTTAGTTTAACCCCCGGTAAACCCGTTTTAACCATAATTTCGGTAATTAATTTTTACAGTTTTTATCATTCATTATAAAAAAACTAAATAAAAATAATTACCGAATTTTATTTATTCTAATTAAAAATATTTAATACATTTTACCAAATTCAATTCACAAAATTGATATAATTTAATTTAAAATTAATCCCGCATATGCCATGAAAATGCGGTTTTCCAGATAATGTTTTTCATAAGTATAAAAAGTTTTCATATCTAAATTGAACATTTAATTGAATCCTATGAATTAAATTGGATTAATAATAATATAATTGAACTAATTTTACATTTAAAACCTTAAAATAAAATCTTTCTTGAAAATTATTTATAAAAAAGATAATTTTTAATAAAACCAATATTTTTCCCAATTCATAGAAAAATTAATCTTGTCATAAAATTCTGAATAATCTACTTTAAGAATATTTTAACATATTTAATTCAAATGTAAATTTATTTTTTAAAAATAAATTACTAAATTTGGAAAAAAAATAATTTTATTATTTGTTCAAAAAACAATAAAAATCATTTTGAAGAAAAAATGTATTTTTGATGCATATAAGGACTTTACTAAAAATGAAGTAATTATATATTAATATATATTAATATTTATAAAAACTTTGTAATTAATTTTCAAAATTTGTTTATTTTTATTCATACCTCCAAATTTAACTTCTATATTATAACTATCATGTTAGAATAATAATATTATTAGTATATTTTGGTTTGTTAAAACTCAATGTTCCGTGTAACTCATGTTATCGAAGAAATTTATTTGAAAAAAATATTTCATAAAATCTTATGGTGTTACTTGTCTAAGGGATTTTTTGTTGAAATAAATTAGTAGATTCCACGGGTACTCAGTGACCTATTTAGGACACCTATAGTCCAGGATCCCCTATGGAAAGATCATGTGTATGGAACAGTTTACGGGTATGGTCACCAAGTACCTCATAAAGGTAGATAGATTACCTTGTTTATTTTGGCTGGGGTTTTAAAGGTTTTTATATAATTTCATTATAATACCCATTTTAATCATCTTTATTCTCTTCTCCAAATTAATCTATTCCATACCCCTAATTTTGGATCCTCCGTGGCTCCCAATATCCTTTAAACTTTGTTCCTCCACCGTTTAAAGTGCCTATTATTGCAGAATCCCTCTTATTTTAAACTATTACCTATTATGAACCCTATATTTAAATTTTTACCAATGTTTATTATTCTTTGGTATCAAATTCTTAATTTTAGGGGTTTATATTAGGTTTTATGGACATGGTGGATCAAGGTTAATTTGGGAAGTATGGAATGATGATTTGGATCCCTAATAATTGAAGTATGAAGTTCTTAGCATGTCATGAAATTATATGTGATGCAATTTTCAGTCATGCCTAAAGGTGGACCTATTTTTATGATATTACTCTATCTAAGGTGTCAATGTGGCTGGGTAGGTTCGATGTGTTAGGTTGGGCCATTTGAAGAGGTTTCATTGGAATGTTAGTGTGGATGTGACCAAGTCATCTAGGCCATAACACAATTAGGATGGGCTATCAAACTTTATTAGCTAGGTATAATGTGATTTTCCATAGCACTATTCTATAACTCGGAGGGTCATGGTTTTTCTTTTGATCATGTGTTTTAAACCCATTCCATTTCAAATGTATTGAGGTTTTAAGTGGTTAATATGGATTATTAATAGGGTCTGAGCTTAGTGAGTGGCCTATAGGTCAACCTTTTTTTGTTTTGGGTTATAATTGTGTTGTAGGAATGTTTAGATCAATCACATGAATTGATTTATTGATTTTGTGACTCTGATACATATTTTATTGTGATGTGATTGAGTAATCCATGGAAAATTAATTCCAAGGAGGGTTTTTTTAAAGAACTGACCAAGGTTTTCCTCAATCCTGGCACATGACCTGATCTTTCACATACCCAAAGGGTGTTCTTGATCCCCATGGGCTAGTAACAAGCACATGGAATCTAACTAAAAAACATAGGGAACAATTTTCTCCCCACCAAAAAAGCACATGGAATATATATACATGAATCAAGAAGGAACAATAGAAAACTAATAAATATATACTGTAACAGTATGAAAATAGTGGAAACAAAAAAAAATATAAAAGTACCCAAAATCTCCAAGAGACAATTACAACTACAAAGGACCAAAACAAAATATCTAATCCATATGATACTATGGACAAACTACCACCATCTTACCAGCATCGACCCAAGTCAGCTGACATGATACATCACTGCGTCGCTATGGCACCCTGCCTTTCTCTGCATTAGAAGACATACAAAGGTATACACACCACCAAAGGGGTGCATAGGGTGTGACCTAACATGCTCAATAGGATTATGCCCAGGTGTTCCATAATAAGTCTCTGTATAAAAATTCATGTATGCTCATTTTAAACAGAATATGGTATGATAAAGAGTAAAGCAGTTTTATAGAAAACATAGTAAGAATTTCCAATTTATCACAGTTCCAAAACAAAAGTAGGTATATCAATTCCAAATAACATTTTCCATATCATCTTTCACAAGAATAAATATTCTTATCAAGGATAAAGTAGTAAAAATCCAAGCAATAAAAAACAATAGTAGCAACATAAGCATCACAACACCAAGGAATAAAACAGTTTAGGTAACATTCTACTCATACCCAAAAATCTTTGAATAGAGCACTATGATACCGAAGCCAATTATCTATACTCCAGAACTAGGGATATACCCCATAAAGTGAATATCCAACATTATATACATACCCAGATCCAATAATATATACTCTAGGACAAGAGGAATACCAATAAAGTAAACCCCCATAATGGAGGATGGCCTCAAGATAAACCTTCCACCTAGTACCCAAGGTAACCCATGTGATCATTTTCATAATAATCTCAATGTTTTTGAAAACCATTTTTTCTATTCAACATTTTATATGGAAACCATACATGCTACTTTTTCACAAATCATTCAATGCTTTGAAAATACCACTTTTCTTTCCATTTTCCAAAAAACAAGGAAAAACCACCTTTATTCAAAATCTCATTCCAACACACAGAAATAATCATTCCAATTTCATACCAATTTATTTATGAATAAATTTATAAAAATGGACCAATATGGTTGATCAAACATAGGTTAGAGACAGAACCACATACCTCAAAACTCAGGTTGCACATGGCCAAAACAGGATCCACCAACAACAAAAACTCAACGACCTCAATGAAGGCCCTAGAATACAATAAAAATCTCAATATTGATCCAATTTAGAAAAAAATTAGTTAATGTAAATGATAAAACCCACATACCTGAAAAAGGAACATCCTCCATACCACAAGAAACAAAGGAACAACCTCTAGAATATGATCGCACCACTGATCTAGAAGAATACATGAAGAAACACCAATTCAGACCGACAAATTCAATAACAAAAATCTAAGGAATTACCATGATCAATGGAAATGATGAATAATAAATATCACTCACCTGGAGGGATGAAAAACCACCAAAACGAAGATCAAATGCTGAACATATCAATCTAGAAGGTATGGTGTCTCTAAAAATCATCGAAGATGAACTTTGGTTCAAGAGAAAAGGATAATGAGCGGTCAAATGGGCACCCAAAACTCAAACAGGACCCTAAGGATTCCCTTCTCATGGAATTACGTGATGTGTAACTTCTTTCCATATCATGAAATACATGGTGTTTAAGTACACCAAGAAATCCATTGCCTCAGACTAAAAAACCATTATTTAAATCATTGACAACGTGAAACAGATCTTCACATCGTGCAACCATTCACAAAAATGAATCGCTTTCATGACATTCACCCAACAACGCTTACATGCAATGTAACCTAGTTTCATGGAGTAAAATCCTCCTAAATCCTATAGAAAAGAACATTTAAAGATGATAGTCATACAAATATGTGAATTGACCATTATAGGTATCCTTATAATTCCTTATAGGCCCTATAAAGACAATGAAAAAGGGAAACCATGATGTGGTTAAGGATATACCTAACAGGTTGGTAATGAGATGTTATAAAATCCCCACCATAAATACTTTCCATCCTCAAGAATTCATGTGGAAGTTTTAATCCCTATAAATTGATGAGGCCACTACTCCCTCATCAATGGATCACGTTCCCAAGTCTCATGAGAATTCGATCTATGTTTCCATAGCTCTTTGACCAATAGAATCAACTTCCCATATAAGACTTTCACTAGAGAGTCAGTGATCTCAACTGGTTTCCCCAAATCACAAACATCTGGATCTAACTCAATTTCATCCCAAATCAGAACATGAGCTGGATTAGGATGATACTTCTTGAGTTGATTCACATATAAAACATCACTAATACTTGTCAAATGAACTAGAAATTCAAATCAATAAGAAACCTATCTGATCCACTCACTGACCTCAAACTGTCTAACATATCCCAGATCTGTCTTTCCTTGTTTTCCAAGACGACGGTGACCCAATCGAGGAGAATATTTTAAGAAAACCCATTCATCGATGGAATGCTTCTAAGGAAGATGTCACCGATCCAAATATGATTTCTATCGACTCTGGGATGTAACCAAACATCATTCTACATCCTAAATTTTTATAGATGTCTCATGAACCAAACATGGTCCAACCAAAGCTAATTCTCCCTCCTTATCCCAATAAATAGGTGATCTATATGGGAGACCATACATTGACTCAAAAAGATCCATTATGATCAAATATTGAGAAATTTTTGTAATAAAAAAACTCAACTAGTTCCATATGGCTATCCCATGATCCACTAAAATCCAAGAAATAGGCCTGAAGCATATCCTCTAGATTTTGAATTACTCTCTCCATATAACCATCTTTCTTTGGTCGGTAAGATGTTCTCAACTTGACCGAAGTTCCCATATTCTATTGGAGACTCCACCAGTACCTCGAGGTAAACCTAGGAACCCTATTTGAAAAAATGGATGATGAAATTCCATGTAACCTCAAAATATCCTTCACATAAATCTTTCCCAGATCTTCAAGAATAATGTTTTCCTTAATCAGAATGAAATGTGAATATTTCATCATGTGATCAATAATTACCTAGATATTATTACTCCCTTGGGGAGTCCATGGTAATCTAACAAACAAATCTAGGGATAACTCATCCCATTTTCAGACTGGTACTGGATGAGACTAAAAAAAACTAGAGGGTTTCTAGTTCTCCACCTTTATCTGTTGGTAGGTGTTACAACAGGACACATAATCTACAATGTCATGCTTCACACTTGGCCACCAGAATCTTCCTCTCATGTCAAAATACATATTCTTAGTGCATGGATGAATGAACCACTAAGATATGTTATAATTAAATAAGAGTAAACTCTTCACAGATGTTGGGATAGAAACCCACTTCCCAAAGTGTAGCACACCATCTGAATAAAGAGAATAACCAAAAATGTTCTCCCCACCATAAATGCTTACTATAATTTTTATAATCTCATCATCTTGCTACTGAATCTGAAAAATAGACTTCAGGAGAGATGATGATAACTAAACACTGGTCATAACCTTACCTAAAACATCCTCCTGAGAATCCAAGTGCAATTGAGTGAAAATACCCATAAGGTTCCACTCCTCCTTCGATTCCATAATATCTTGTGACTGTACTTTCATATTAATATCATATGCAATGAAATTTCCCTTTTCTGGGGTGCAGGTGACATCAAAGTCAAATTACTGAAGTTATTCTACCCATCATCTATGTCTGAGATTTAAATATTTATAAGAGAAGATATAACTCAAACTCTTATGGTTAAAGAAGACCATGAAACTATCCCCAAATAGATAGTTCTTCCAACATTTAATCATATTCATAACTATAACAAGCTCTTAATAATGAGTGGGGTTGTTCTTCTCACGCAGTCGAAGTTGGCGAGATCCTTAAGCTAACACATGTTTATTTTGTATAAGAACACATCCTAAACCTATATAAGAAGCATCACAAAACACCACGTACCCCTTAACAGGATTAGGTATGATCAAAATATGAGTTTACGTTAGAATTCATTTTAGTTTATCGAAAGAAGACTGACACTTTACATCCCATTTGAATTTCAATACTTTCATAGTAAGTGTAGTCAAATGTGATGTCAATTTAGAGAAATCCTTAACAAACCTTCTATAGTATCTAGAAAGAATAAGGAAGATCTATATCTCAAATACATTCTGTGGTTCCTTCCATGAAAAAACAACCTTCACCTCTTTTCAGATCAATTGATAATCCATGTCCAAAAATTACATGCCCTAAGAACTTCACTTATTGAATCTAGAAACTACATTTCAAAATATTTCCATATAAATATTGACTTCTTATAATTTACATAACCAAACTCATATGGTTCTCATGATCATGCTCAAATTTCAAATAAACCATAATATCATCCATGAACACTACCACAAAAGTTTCAAGATATTGATGGAATATCTGATTCATCAAAGTCATAAAAACTGTAATAGCATTAGTCAATCCAAAAGGCATCACAAGACATTCATAATGGACATAACTTCTCTAGAAATCCATATTTGGTATATCAGACTCATGAAAGCTAAGATGATGATAAACCAAATGAAGACCAATCATTGAAAACCACCTTTTCCCATTTAACTAATCAAACAAACCATCCACATGAGGCAAATGATATTTGTTCATAATTGTTACTCGATTCAACTTCCGATAGTCTAAAAAAAATCGAAGTGAACCATCTAAATTCTTATCAAAGAGAACAGGAGCTTCCAAAGGATAAATTATTGAAAAAAAACCTTTTTTCCAATAGGTCTTCCAACAGAATCTTGATCTCTTTCAGATTTTCTTATTCCATATGATAAGAAGGAATCGATATTAGCTGCATAACTAGCATGAGGTCAATTGTAAACTCTAAATCTATCTCAAAGAATACTAGAGAAGTCATTTGGAAAAAAATTAGAAAAGTCTCAAAATACTATGGTTATATCAAAAAAATATTTCATTGGTCTCACTTGTAGCAACAGACAAAAAACACATGGGCTCTGGGTGGGGAGGTCCTATATGACCAGACGTCAGTTCCCACTCCCCCTAAAATACACGAGATCTTCCATCAACATCAAGAAACGAAACATAACGATAATAACAATCAACCGTAGCTCGATGAGTGACAATACAATCCATATCGACGATGATGTAAAATAGATCTACATCAAGAACAAGAAAATCCTAGACCAATTCTGTATTCGCTATCATTAATGAATAAGGACACTGAAACCCCTGTGCTCTTCCCTTAACAAGAGGTGTCACTAGATCCGTTATAAAGGATATAAGTTCTGTTGAATGTTTAAGAATATAAAAAAACATGAATATATAAATGAGTGGGAGGCACCTGTATCAAACAAATCAATTGACACTAAAGATGAAATAAGGATAGTACCTTTCACTGTTTCTGGACCTGCATTGACTTCCACTGGAAACTCATCTACTATATGAAAATGCTTCACTTTTAAGGCATGTGGTTGGAGCCCTATAGTCTTTGAAGTTTCTGACAACAACACAATATCCATTAGAGCTGACGAACCTTGATCATAACGATACGTAGTCATAGCATGAAAGAATAATTGTAGATGAACAACATGTCCATAGCTATTTCATGTTTTCGCAGGCATAGGAAGAAATATCTGGTGTTTCCAACCATTCCATACTGGTATAAAGTTAGAGGCACAATATTAGGTGTAACAGATGATGCGAAGGAGGCTAACTACTGAGACCCACCACTACCACTTCTGTGATGATCCTGCCACTTCTTCTTCTTCCCATACACACTAATGAAATTACTACTAGATGGAAGAGAAAGGGTGAAAAAATTAACCTTGACTTCTATATAAATTTATGTCATCATATCTCAATCTACCATATCTTCATATGTAGAAAGTTTCAACATAAACACATATGATCTGATATTTTGTCAGAAACCTTGTAGGTACTTTTAAGCCTTCAGCTAGTCATTCTTCACCATGTTTGGATCAAAAAAGGCAAGCTAAAAAACCAATTGGTGTATTCCAACATTGAATGGTCTACGTATTACAAATATAGAAACTCCAGATATTTTTCCAACATCAGCAACTTTGGAAAAAATTTCTACAAGAATAGGGTTTTGAAACCCTTTCAATCCAAGTCCACATGTCTGTCTACTTGGACCATAGAATACCACCATCGCTTACCGGAACCCTAAATCCTGAACACTGCATACTTCACCTTGATATTATCATGTGTCTCTAGGAATTAAATGTTTTTATTGATTAAATCCATCCAATCCTCCTCATCTTGATTCTCATTCATTCTTTTAAATGATGATGGCTTCTGTCCCATGAATTCTTCAAATTGATCTCACTCTCCTCCAGCTCTTGGATGTACCTCGACAACTGCGTTTTGAACTCATGGTACATCATGATCAACAACACTAACTTATTGTATGGTAGTATCAATGAGATTAGGATTTATAGGTGGATTCCCTTAAGGATCATTAACTTAACTTTTCCAAGGAACTTGCAGAAGATGTCTCAGAGTCATACTACTACACCCCTAAAAAAAGACAATACTACATAGAAAATATCAGTTTATACCCAAAAACTCATAATAAGAAACTGAGATTTGAAACAAAACCCAACACTAGAGATACATATCACAATGTACCATTGAAATATGAGTCTCGTTACGATAAGATATGGCCAAGAACTTATCAAAACATACATATCAAGTCCAAAAGATTCTATCTCCAGTATAACAGACATCCCATGAAAAGGAATCTTGAGGACATACCACCTCTAATACCAAATTAAAATAATCCAAACTTGGTTTTCCTCAAACTTGGAATCTAAAAAAATCCGTCACATACCGTAAGGGTGTTTTGTATCCCCACGGGTAGGCGAGAATCACTTGAGCATCAAACAATAAACCAAAGGGAATGATTTTACCCCACCTGAACAAACACAAGGAATATATATTGATAAAGTAATAAGGAACAATAGAAAGATAATAAATATATCCCCTAACTATAAGAAGATATTAGAAACAAAACAACTATAAATGTAGCCAAAATCTCTAAGAGACAACTCCAACTGAAAAGGAAAAATACCTAACATATACTCCATATGATAATGTGGATGAACTCGCACCATCTCACCATAAGCTACCCAACTTAGCTGACATGAAACATCACTTCCTCACTTCAATGCCTTTCCTTTCCCTACATTGGAAGACATACAAATTTCTATGCACCATTAAAGGGGTGCGTAGGGTGTGATCTAATAGGCTCAATAGGATCCCACTATGGTGTTCCATAACAAGTCTTCGTATAACAATTCTTTTATGTTCATTTTAAATAAAACATGGCATGATAAATAGTAAAGTTGTTTTATAGAAAACATGGTAAACATTTCCTCTTTATCACAGTTCCAAATTAAAGAAGGTATATCAATTTCAAATCTCATTTTCCATATCATCTTTCAAAAGCATCAACATGAATATCAAGGCTAAAATAGTAAAAATCCAAAAAATTCAAAAAAATAGTATTACTACAAGAATCATAACCCCAAGGAATACAAAAGGTCAGGAAGTAGGCTACTCATACCAAAAAATCTATGAAAAGTTTACTATGGTACCTGAATTTAATTTTTTACACTCCAAGACAAGGGAAACACCCTAGAAAGTGAATCCCCAACATCATATACATACCTAGAGCCAATAATATACACTCTAATACAAGAGTAACACCCAAAAAGTGAACCCCCACAACGAACTATGACCTCATGCTAAACCTTCCACCTAGTACTCAAGGTAACCCATTCACTCATTTTCATAATCATCTCAATGTTTTGAAAATCATTTCAAGTAAATTTATACAATTCAACATTTAATAGGGAAACCATACCCTTTTATTTTTTAGAAATAATTCAATGCATTGAAAATAACCCTTTTCTTTACATTTATAAAAAAACAAGGAAAGACCAATTTTATTCAATATATAATTACAACACACACAAAAAATCCGGGCAAATTCATAGAAATTTATTTATAAATAAATTTATAAAAAAATAAAAATATAGTTTATCAAAATTAGGATGGAGATAGAACCACGTACATCAAAAATTATGTCTCACTTGGACACAATAAGATCCACCAACAACGAAAACCCAAAGACATCAATGGAGGCCCTAGAATCCAATCCACATCTCAAGATTGATCCAATTTTGAAAACAAGGGGTTGGTGGAAAAGAGGAAACCCCTATAACTCATGAATAATAACCCATCGTACCACAACCAACAAAGTAATGACATCTGAAATTATATCACAATATAGATATAGAATAATACATGAGGAAACACCAATTTAGACAAATTTTTTTGATAACGCAACTCTAAGGAGTTAGCGCGATCAATGGAAACAAATAAGTAGGAAGATAAGTCACTCCGAGAGATGTTCCAAAACATAAATGAAGATCTAATTCTAAATGATCAACTTGAAAGGAATAGTTTCTCTAAAAATAAATGAAGTGGAACTTTGGTTCAATAGAAATGGTGAACGGGTGGTCGAATAGAAACCCCACAATGGAATGATGCCCTAAAACCTCCCTAATAGGGGAATTACATGATGTGTAACTCTTTTACACATTATGAAATCTATTATGTTTAGGTAAGATGAAAAATCCTTCGCCTAAAATTAAAAATACATTATTTAAATCATTCATGATGTGAAACAAATATTCACATCATGTAACCTTTCACAACATGAATAACTTTCAAGGATTGCAACCAACAACACTTACACATTGTGTAAGCTGGTTACATGGCATGAAATCCTCCGACATCATGTAGAAAAGACCGATTAAAGTTTACATTCCAAAAAATATGTGACTTCACCATTATAGGTATCCTCCTAATATCTTCTCATCCCTATATGGACAGTGAAAAAAGGAAAGCACTAAGAGGTTACAGATATACCTGACAGGTCGGTAATGGGATATTACAGTGTTCATTATACCTTCATGATATTTTGTCTATATTATTCCCTTCGTAGACCATTGCCTATGAAACTTAGTATATATGTACCTTATCCCTGGGATATTACATTTGAGGAATGTATTGGTTCAACACATGTAGGAGGTTGGATATTTTATGACCTACTCATAAAACTTATTATGTTACCATAGTATATAAGTAATATGCATGATAATGAGGTTATTAGACCATTAGGGGCATGGGAATTAGGTCATCCGTAGATAAGGGAATGTGTGTGGGTGTGAGTTCAGCAGGGGGAATAATTAAAGCCAAATGAGGGCGGTGTTATTTTAAAAAATAAATATACCCATGTTTGTATGAAACATGTGTAATTATTTTATATATTATACATTATCTAAAAAACATTTTTAAACCATGTGTCACTAAATTATATGGTTTTATAAACACCAAAAAATTATCCACACACATTTTCCAAATATTTTTAAAAAACATTGGTAAATTCATTGGCCATGTTTATAATCTTGAATAATATATAAAATGAATGGATAGTTGTGTTTTTTATAGTTTCATAGTCTCCCCAATATATGGTTTAGACCCTCACTACTAGTTTATGACCACTTATATATAGTCTGGATATATTAGTCTGTGTACCAGTATGGATTAGACTTGGTGTACCATTCAAGGGAATTAAAAAATGGTATAGAGCCCTATTATGTCATGTTATATAATTTGGTTTTGGTATGTTGGATATTGGATGATCTTGACTAATTTTATAAGATATTATTATGTCCATACCATATATACATAGAAGAAATTAGAGTTTACAGAGTAGTGAGATTTATTTAATTGGTTGTGTTATTAAATTTTCATGATATTATTCAAGTACAATTACTAGATTTATGGATTGTTGATGTTTTCTATCAATAGGGGTAGTGAGGGAATGTGAATTCATGCAACGTGATTCAATATATTGAATCACATATCATTCAACTTATTTAATGTGATTTCTAAATGTTTCAACATGTTAAATGTAAAAATAATCTATTCATTATTTCCTAAATAATTTATTAGTTGTGTATAATTAATATAACCTAAGGATTTATATGCTTTTTTATTTATATATCTGTGACTAACATGTCATTATAGGAAATTTTATCGTAGATATAGGTATATAGGGACTTGTAATGTTTAATTTATGGTTATTATACCCTTAGTATTCATCCCCTAGTGTGGTTTTGTGTATGTGTTCTTAATTATTTTTAAATTATATAATGATTTAATCTCTAAAAGGGGTTTCATGTCTTTGTTTTCGAATTTTAGAAAAACTCCACCCTGAAGATGTCCTATGGTGAGACCTAAGGATAGGGTTGAGGATACCTACCTGATTTAGACCAATCTTATCACAACTCTATATATCTAGGATGGAGGATCTAAGCATGAACCCAAGAATAACCTAGTAGATCAGGTAAAAAAGACTATATTAAAAGGGGTATTTCATATCATACCAGTTGGAGGTGGATGTAGATATTGAGCTTGATAAAACATGGTATAATTTACTTTGGAATTCCAAAAATAGTATCCTCCATCCTTCCAAGGCATGGTAGGTCCTCAAGATGTAAAAAATTTTATTAAGGTAATTAAGGGCACGTTCGATCCGGCTGAGATGATTGATGATTGGCCGATGAAGTTGGACAATTTTATACAAAGGGATCCACTAGAATATTGTGGAGTGTAGTGTCCCAATATAGGTTGTATAAGTTTCTATCATTGGAGGACTTCAAGAACCTCTTCATTGAGAAGTTTTTCCCTGAGCCTCAAATGCTAAAATAGACTCAAGAGTTTATGGAATCATAGTAGGGCATTATCAATGAGATATTATGCTAATAATTTTTCATATATGTTTATAGTTTTATGCTTCATTGGATGTGAAATAGAACCAAATGGCCCATATGTTTTAGGTAGGTCTCAGTCCTGATTTGATTTTCAAGGTGAGGCTGTTCAACTTAACATCATATTCAGATGTGGTTTGTATGTCCCCCATGGAATAAAACAGTATGATGGAGGAGAGTGAAATGAGTTCCATTACTTTCATTAGTATCCCTAACAATGGTCCTTCAGAGGGATCTATTGGTGTGTATTCCAGAAGTATCAATAAAACGTTTGATGTGATTCACCTGGGTGGCAAGAGGCAGTTAAGAGACAACAGAGGTTCCTCATTTCCTCCCTCAGAAGGAGCTCTAATTTTGTGTTATCAGTGTAGGTCCATTATTGCAGATCAAGTACTAACCAACCTAGGGGGTTCCATATATGTGGTAGGATAATGAATCTATAGCGTTTCTATATGAGGATTCCTTATCAAGGTTCTTGCATTAGTCCTAGAAAAACCAAATATTATTGATCTTGGTGTATTGGACCTCAAAAGACTAACATCAAGGACACATCTTGGAGGCTAGGTAAAAGATCTGGGTAAGGATCCCTGGGGAAATAAAAACAATATCCCCAAGAGCTAGATCCTTTGGATAGTTAGGGATTGTGGGATGAGGTCCATGGATTCAAGGTATATAGGGTATATATTATAGAATAGGTTCCAGCTTAAAGGGAATATCGACCTTTAACCATGCGGTCAATAGTTCTAGTTTCTTTTACTCAATATGTTAATCTATTTTATACATTGGAATACCATTATTTTATATATACTTGTGTGGTATCTAGTTTGGATCTGGAAGTGGAGTTAAAATTTAGTTTTTTAGCTCTTGATACACCTCTAGGAAGGATGTTGGACCATTTTAGTGTTTCCCTGGGTTTACCATATTTTTTATGGTCTATGTATACTTATGAGTTTTCTTTATATTATATATAGAGAGTTTTGATATTATATTCAAAATGGATTGGTTAGACCAAATTTGGGATCACATTGACTACTACCATAGGGATGCGCCATTTTCATCCCTTAATGGGAATGAGTATACCGTATTTAATGAATGGGATATTAAGGAAGGTGAAGATGGACCTAAACTCAATCAATTGGGATCAATTATACTACATATAGCTATTATGGTCGTTTAACAAGTCAGATGATGGTTCCATTTACGTTTCCCCAGAGAGTGGACTGATTTTATGATGTTAATCTTAATGATTTCTTGGGGATACCTACTAAGAGGAAGATCAAGTTAGAAATTAAACTCATACTAGTTGTAGTTACATGATTGATACCTTCTTATTGTATACCATAATTCAAATTAAGAGAGATGGAGTTGAATATCTAAGATCTTGATTAGATGGGTTTTAACTATTCAAGTACCACTCATTGGGGTTCTCATATTTCATCTACCAATAAGGGAGATGATATCTTGATATTGCGCATGGATTAACAAAAGATAAAATTGGTCATGGTGAATAAAATTCATCCATTATCATGGATATGAAATGATTTTAATCAATTTGGGGGGGCGGGGTTAATAATGATTCTCTAAGATTTATATATGACTGGGCTATCATCAGTTATAGGTTAGGGTAGAGGATATACCTAATATGACATTTTAAAGAAATAATATGCTATATGAGTGCCTTGTGATGCCATATAGTCTTAAAAATTCATTGGAAATTTTCATGGATATCATGAACAAAATTTTCAATCAGTACCTAGACTTCTTCATCATAGTATTCATTGACAATATTATAGTATATTCTTTGAGTCAGAAGTTGTATACTAAGAACATATATATTTTATTGAATATTCTTCGAGTGAATTATCTATATTCAAATATCTTAAGGAGTAAATTATTGATTCAAGAGGTCAATTTCTCAAGAATGTTTTATGAAAGGTGATTTTTTGTTGATCCAATGTGGTTATTGGAAGTAATATCTTGGTCTTGGCCTAAGAATGTGGTTGAGGTTATAAGATTCCATGGTTTGGTTGGGTATTAAAGATGATTTATTTAATATTTACCACCCATGGAAGTTACCATGATAGGAATGACAAAGAAGGGAGTGAAATTTGAGTGGGAAAATTAGTGTGAAGTCATATTTTAGGTTTTGATACTGAGTATTGCATCTTCTCTAATTCAAGATTCTTCTGAACTAAGGATTGGTTATATCATGTATTGGGATGACTATAGGGTTGTTTTAGGAGATATCAATATGAAGAACAATATAGTGGTCACATATGGGTCTTTTCAGCTACCACCCCTTGAGAGGGATCACACAATCCATGATCTGGAGTTAATATTCATAGTCTATTACCTAAAGTGATGGTTCCATTATCTCTTTTGTGATAAATTTATTGATTAATTTTTTTTGGATAGAAATGAATTATTATATATTAAAACTTAAAATGGTTGAAAAATAAATAAATAAATAAGATGATAATAGCCCAAATCTCAAGGAGGGTGGAATAAGTGAAGACACAGTGATTCAACACTAGAAAAATTATTTCACATTAGAGGAAGACTTATTGATAATGAAAATACTACCACATCAGTAATTGTTTGAACCTGAGTGTCTAGATCATATGGAATATTGTTTACCTCTCTATATATATGAGTAATCTGAAGAACCCTATCAATTTTTAGAGAACAATCCCATATCAAATAACAAACTAACTAAAGATAAGAATCCACATTAATCATATAGTTGAAAATAACATCCACATCTAATTAAATAATTATAAATAGAAGAATCCTATCATGACATAAATTGATACCAAGAAAGAGGGACTTAGCCTCATTAATAATTGAATTACCATGTTTTAAATAATCTTGAAAATCTTGGATTATCAAACCTTTGTATCCATAAACATCACCACCCCAACCCTTAAATTGATGTTGTATGACCCATTTGTATTTAACATATACCCAGAGTTAGGAGGAAGTCAACACACACAATGAACTCTTCTAAATCATTACTTGTTATGTATCACTCCTTGAAGTTCAATAAAAATTCACTGGAGAAAGTTTTCATGGGAATCATCACTTATTACTCCCACCATATCGTAAACCATCATAAAAAATTAGTTTATAATATATGATAATAAAATATAAATAGTCTCATGCATGATTTCATTATGAAAACAAAAAAAATCCAATAGATCAAAACAACAATACTGATTCATATGTCCTATATGTGATGATATACTATGCGATAAAACCAGAAATTCAATCAAGTTTCAAATGAAGAGAGATTTATGTTCACATCTATGATAGAATTTAAATATCTCCACATGTTAGTCCCATACACTCCCTGGATAAAAAATGATCCACATTTTTCACTCATGGTGATTGGAAAAAATTGAATTTAGAGGCAATGGATATTACCTTCAATTTGATCTAATCATAAAGTGGCTAATAATTCCTTCTAACTCTCTATATGAGAAAGATAAATTTGAAAGGAATAATTTTTTCTAGATGCACCCACTAAATTTGGGATCTTAGGTTTATATTAAACAAATGGAATGTAGATGAACAAAAATTTTCACTTTATTCAGGTAAATAAACAAGATGATCCTAGGAATGAGAAATGATTATATCAATATTTAAGGTCAGTTTCCCCTCATCAAGCACTATATTATAGAAGGCCAAATAAGCCATCACTTTATAGATAGTAATGTTCAAAACTGAGAAACTAGGAAAATAGAGTTGAAAAACCACCCAAAAACCCTCCAAAAAATAGATATCTACATTTCCCACCACTCATCTAGCCTATTCAAAAACATTTATTAGAAAATATATAGTTTTTCACTAAATTTTGGAGGCTGGTATAGAAACCTGATCCTTAAACACACTTTATTTCTTAATTATGAACATAATTTTTCAACAAACACATGCTTAATATATATTTATGTAATTTATTTTCATGACTAGAAATAAAAATGCATCATCTGAAATATAAATACAATACATTTATTTAAAACTCTGTATAATGATCCAAACTCCCATAGATCTTCAAAAATTGAATAAGATACCCTAAGAAAAATAAATAAGGAAACAAGTGAGCTAGAAATCATAGTAAGGGAATAAAAATAGAAATAAAGCATAACATTAGAGTCAAGAAGAATAACATGATATCATAAAGACAATAATTAGAAGTATGAAAAAATGGAATAAAGTGATGAAAGAAGAAGATCATGGAATCATGGAATATGTGGAAACAAAAAAATAAATGAAATCATAAACATAAGTCAAGGGTCACTCATAGTAACATCATAATAAAGTTGAAAAATTACCATGGTGGATTGGGATCACTCCCCATTCCCATAAAAATTTTGTTAAATATCCCATGGTCGATTGAGTACACTCCCCATTCCCATAAATATAGTGGATAGGGTCCTATAGTAGATTAGGTTCACTCCCTTATCCCACACATAGAATCTCATGAGATATAAAGATTTACTAAATGTATTATAGGGATATATAATTCAAGAAACACCCATAACATTAATTAAAATCATATATATGTGTTCCACATGAGTAAGATAAACCATACATAAATCATAATCATGATGTAACCTAAGAGAAAGAAGTGGGTTTTATAATTTTAATTCAAGTCATAACCAAAGACTAAATCTTAAGGATTAAAAAGAGAATAAAAAATTAAATAATTTTAAACAAAATTAATTAGAAATGTTATAAAGGTGTTTAACACGGAGTTTTAATATAGAAAATTCATGGGAGGGATTTAGGATAAGAAATAAAAAATGAACAACTTGGATAATTATTTATAAAACAAGTAAGGATATTTAAAAAAAAGGAAAGATGATATTATTTTATATGAAACCTAGATTGAACCAATAGGGTTCCTTATAAAATAAATAGGTTTTCTTGAATCTATTAATGGTTTAAAAAAATAATGGGTGTAATTATTTATATCAGGTGAGAAATAATAAAGTTCCCTTAAATTATGTTTATATAGAACTGAGAATTTAAAAGGAAAAAAGGTATAACCAAATTAATGAAAAGGATATTCAACTAGGTATATATGTAATATAAATATATAAAAAATTGAAGAAATTAATTGGAAAAAATTTCTAGAAAAGGGAGAAAAATAATGGGAAGGTGAAACTCAAAAATAACGGTGTTGGTATAGAAGATCACTTTTTATATTTTAATTTTTTTTATTGAAACCCATCATTGTAATATTCAGTAATAATCCTTTGTTTTTAAAATAGGATAATTAAAATATAATGTTAACATAATATAACATTTAGTTAGGATTCAATTAAAAAGAAGGATATGATGGGAAGGGAAATTATGGACAAGGAGGCGAAACCATCCTTTTAATAGATTGGAATTATTCTTAACATTGTTGAAATTAAAAAATGGACTAAAACTCATCAGGAATGAATATTTGAAATAAAAATTATCTCCAAAGATATAAATAATGAATACCATATCAATTGATTGATAAAACTCAAGTAGAAATAATTTATCTCATAAAATCACAATGAGTTATGAAATACCCTTATATTTTATAAAAGACATCAATCATAGTCCACATCAAGGAAAAGAATTAATAGAAGTTAAATTTATATGTTTAACAATAATTTATGATATTAGAAGTTATGGGGGAAGTTTTTACACCATAAAAATAATGAATGGTTCTTAATATTTAATCATTCCTCTATAAAGGGTGATTGAGACAAAAACCTTATAGTTTAAGAAACATTCTAATAAAAACCCCTCAAAAGAGAGAGAGAGATTAAAGTTGATGTTAAAATACCATGAATAATGATATTAAAAGATTTTATGTATATAATTTAAAAAATACACAACATTTAAAAAAAATTAAGTGTATAAAATAAAATTTACCTCAAAGAAGGAAATTTTGAGATGCAACCCTTACCTTGTGTCCGAAATCGCTTTGCACTTGCACATAACTTCCTCTCCCTTAGAAGTTATCCCTTGGGTATCTCCTTAGGGATCCTTAGCTTGGTATTTTGGTGAGAAAAAGGATTTAAATTCATTTTTATGGGTTTTTGGAGACACTAGGGTAGATTTTTTTGTTGATACAATGATTTAGAATTTACAGAGAAATGGGGATGATGTTGTCTCCATTTATAAGTTAAAAAAGGGGTTGTTTATAAAAATAGATTATTTATCAATTTTATCACTCCATTATTCAAGGATAAAGGGAAGAAATGTCTAGTTATGGTGTGGGAGATATATATAATCACGATCTACCCTCCACCATCCAATATTGAACATGATTTTCACACATTTAACATTTTTCACTATGGTAAATAACTTTTACTCTAATTTATCCTTTCCATGGTAACTCCACTTCCACCCTTGGAAACTAATTTTAAGGGGAAAAAATTAAAATTAAAATTATTTACCTATTTTTACATTATTATTTTAAATATTTAAATAATTTTATAAATAAAATCTCTAAGATTCAGAGAAATTAATTTTAGTATTAAAACATATAACTCTTAAGAACCCTTTTTTAGAAAAAGTCTATTTTGTGCACAAGATTGTTTAGGATAAACTTATCAATGTTTATTGATTTTAAAGACATAAATTTGTTTATTATAAAAAACTAATTTTTATGTGTCTTTTAAATCAATCCAAAATTGAAATTTATCAAAAATAATGTTTGATTAAATGAAAATACCATTTTTTTTGGAAATAAAATATTAAATTTGTTTTATAAGGTCAACCATATGTTTTATAAATTTAAAATAATATATTTAAAATGAATAAAATCATTCCTTAAATCAATGATACATTTTTATAAAATTCTAAATGCCACTTGTATATTGATAAGGTAATAAATGTCATCGCTTTGATAAAAACTGTATTTTGTCACTTTTCATAAAAAAATAAATTATTTTATAAAAATCCAAAAAAATCATCTTAAACTAAAATTGATATTCCAAGTCTAAAAAATAATTTTATTTTTCTAAATTAAACTTCTATAATATTCTATTTTAACTTTGAAATAAAATCAATAAATATAATGAGAAACGTTTTTATAGGAAAATTAATTTTCTGAAATACTAGTAGTTATTATTCTTAATTTCATTCAAACAATAATAAATATAGAATTAATAAATAAATATCTCATTTTATTAGAGTTATAATTTAATAATAATATACTTAGTTTTCTTTAATAAAAATTACAATGCATAAAAATATAGATTATTAAACACAATAATAAATTAAGTAAATTTGTGTAAAATGACCATTATATAAACATATATGTTAATATATTTAATAATTTAGTTACTTATATTCATATATATAAATTAAATAGGTAGATTTTAATGGTTTAAACATATCACAGTTTCGTTGTAGTTCTGTATTGCATGTGGTAATATATATGAAATGTATTATCATAATTAATAGAAAACATATATTAAAATCATGGTTTGTTACATTCTGTCATGTAAAATAAATTACACCATTGAAATGTTTAAACTCATACAATTAGAATAATTTCCATTAGAGGTCCTAATTAACCATACACTAGTAGTTGATCATTGGTCGATTTAGGACATGAAGTGGGATTTACCTTAATGTAATTTTATATGCACCCTTTTTAAAAAGAGAGAGTCCATTACTAATAGTATCATAATAAGTGATGAAGAGATAAGTCAATAAGGTGTAAATTTCAAAAATCCTTGAATAATTTCCATATACCATGTGTATAATAATTATACCACCAATTATTTTTATTTATAGCTCAATACCTAATTGGTGAAATCTTATATGACACAAGACATCAAAAAATCAAGACTGAAAAATAACTAACTACATCAGAAATAGTAATTTCATAGACGTTTCCTTGTTCCCATGAACTAAGAGGTGGTTGGGTTCAATTGTCCTATTTAACCCTTGGATTGGCAAATCAGGTTGCATAGATACCAAATTCATCACACCTAAATCATTAAGTCATTATAGGATCCTTAGAAAGAACATTATATTCTTTTATTATATCCTTCTCTTCAACAAAATATTGTTGCTTGATTCCATCCTTTATCACAAGTAAAGAATCTACCCACCCCCTTGAGTAAATTCCCTTGGTTCTTCTACCCACATTGTTGGCATATTAGATGTTAAATATTATTTCTCTCATCATCTTCATCATCTTATTTCCCATGAGTATCTATCCTTATATTATTTGGTGGGTTTGGGATTTCAAATATCCTCACATGGTTAATCATATTTCACAATATTTGTTTTGGAAGAATCACTATATTTATTAGTATAACTCCCAATTCAATGGGTTGATCAATTAAATAACCATTGCATTATCCCTCACACCTATTACTAACTTAGATCCTTATAGTCCCATCCCTTACTAAAACTAAAAGGGTTTAAAATTAGTAATGAATAGTTATCATCATAAGATAAGTATCCCAGATAACCAAAGGGAAATTTAACCTGAAGATATATTTCTTTATAATACCACCATGTTATCATATAACTATTTAAGTTCATTCCATATCACTCTTTTTTAACATATATCATTATAAATTCAACCTATACCATTCTTAAGTCAAACGTCATCCTTGGTTCAACCTATATCAATTTTATTTTAACATAGGTTACTTTAAGTTGGGTTATCTTATATATCTCAAACTAGTTCCTAAAAGTATCTTAAAAATAAATCCATAATAATAGTTCATGAAGAGAAAATTATTAATCAAATCATATCCCCTAAGAGTATCAAACCAGTTGTGTAGTTAAATGTTTTCAAACTGTGCTAGGTGATAATGTATTTAATACCTAATTTTTCTTTTTTAGTGTCATTACTCATAGGCACATCAGTTCCATACCCTATATCCACTTGCAGTATTTAGACATGTATGCTATTACTAGGAAAACTACATAATATATACATTAAAAAAAATTCAGAATGATATCCTATACTTATAATTATCCCTAGTGTTTTTATTAATTTTTTTTATTATAATCTCTTGAAATAAATAGACCTTCCTTTGATACCAACTATAGTTGTCCAAGACTTAAACACACTTTATTTCTTAATTTATAACATACTATTCCAAAAAAATAAAAGTCTAGGATCAATATGTATTGTGTATTAGGAATATTATACATAAAAGTACATCATATTAAATTTAAAATACAAATTTATTTAAAATTTCACATATTTCTCATAAATCCTATAGATCATTTAAAACTGTATTTGAAAACCTGAGGAAAATAAATCAAGAAATGAGTGAGATAGAAATCCTAGTAAGTGAATAAATATTTAAATAAAGAATAAAATGAGAGTCAAGTATTATAACATGATATCTTGAAGATAATTATCACAAGAATTAAAACACAGAATAAAGATATGAAAACATATGATCAGAGAATCATGGAATATGTGGAAACAACATATGACATGAAATTATGACCATAAGTCAATGGTCACTTTGAAGAACATAATAATAAAGTAGGTAAATTCCCATGGTGGATTTGGTTCACTACTAATTCTCATAAACATGGTGGACAATGTCCCATGGTGGATTGGGTTCATTTCTAATTCCTATAAACATAGTGGGAATAGTCCCATGAAGGATTAAGTTCACTCTCTAATCCCATACATAACATCCCATAAGATATAAAGATTTAAAAAATAAATTAAAGGTGTATATAATTATGGGCCCACCCAAAAAATAAATTAAAACCATAAATATGCGTTCCACATGAAAAAATAAACCATATATAAATCATAAGGATGATCAAAACCATAATAAGGAATTATGTTTCATAAATCTGATTCATGGAACAACCAAAGGTTAAATAATATGTATTCCTAAGAGATGAAGTAATTAAATATATTTTAACTAATATAAAAAGGGAAATAGGTTATGAAAATGGATTTCCAATTTAGAAATTACATGAGAGGTATTTAGGAGAAGGAAGAATAAAAACGAACCACTTAGGTGATGCTTTATAAAATAAATAATCTTATTTTGAAAGAAGTAAAGAGAAAAAATTTTATATGAAACCAAAATTTAAAAAATATGGTTCTCCATAAAATAATTAGTGTTTTATATTCTATTCATGGTTTAAAAACATTTTATGCAGGTGATACTTAGAATGTGAAAATCAATAAGAATGTTTTGTAAAATCAAGTTTACATAAAACTGGGAAATTGAAAGGGAGATAGAAAAATGTATAACCCTAGAAATGAAAGGGATATTTAACTAGTATATATATAAGATACATATATACAAATATAAAATAAATTAATTGGAATATGTTTGTGTAAAATAAAGAAAAATAATGTGAACATGTAACTAAAAAAACAAGGGTGGTACGTAAGATCCCTTTTTATGATGGAAAAAATATTTGTTGAAATCATTCATTGTAAAATAATATAATAAACCTTTATTTTGAAAAATTAGAAGGTTAGTATTAATTTGTAATAATATAATACTTAATGAAATTTCCAATTAAAAAATATAACATTGGAGGGAAGGGAAATTATGTAAAAGGAGGTGAAACCAATTCTAGAATGGATGATAATTAATCTTCACATAACTGCATTTTCAAAATGAATCAAAACTAAAAAATAAAGAATATTTCAATAAAAAGTGATCTAATGAGATAAAAATACGGTATAGCATATTACATAAAATAATAATCTCAAGTAAAAACATTATATATCAAGAAACCAGATTGAGTTATGAAAAACACTTATATTTTAGAGAAGACATTAATCCTAGCTCACTATAAGGAAGAGAACGAATGGAAGTGAAATTTCCATGTTAAAAAATAAATTATGATATTATAATTCATGGTGGTATTAGTTAAAACTTTAAAATTAATTTTTTTAATAATATAAAATCATGCGTAAATGAAGAGTATTAAAGATGAAAATACTTACAACATAAGAAACATTCCAATAAAACCCCCTTCAAAGGGAGAGAGCTTGAAGTTGAAGTTCAAATACCATGAATAAATATTATACATGATTTTTATACACAATTTTTAGTATAAAAAATAGTTTAAAATTAATAATATTTATTAAATAAAATGTGTCTAATAGAAATTTTTTTAGAATAAAACATTACCACATGTATGAAAGTGTCATACACTTGAACTTATCACCATCTCCCTTATAAATTCTCCTTTAGATATATTATTTAGGATCCTTATCTTGGTATTCTAGTGAGAAAAATTATTTAAATGAATTTGGAGGGTGTCTAGAAGAGACTAGTGTAGATTTTGGGTTGAGCCAAATCTTTGGAATGTGTGGAGAAATGGGGAGGAGGTGGTCTCCCCTTATAAGTGAATAAAAGGAATTTTTATAAAAAATCATTATTTCTCAATAATATCACTATATTATTCAAGGAAAATTTGTATGGAGATATATATAAGGTCGATCCACACTCCATCATAAAATATCAAACACGTTTTTCATATTTTTTAAAACTATTTTCACTATGCTAAACCACTTTTACCCTAATTTTCCCTTACATAACTCCACTTTTAACCTTGGAAAAAACTTTTGACAGATAAAATTAAAATTTGAATTATTTATATATTAAAATTTTTATTTTAAATATTTAAATAATTTTATAAAATATAATTTTTTGATTTAAAGAAATTAATTTTAGTATTAGCATAGAAAACATGTAAAAATCCATTTTTAGAAAAAAGTGTATATTAAGCATATGATTTATGTTTCGGATAAAATCATTAATTTTATTTATTATAAAGAAATAAATTTGGCATATTTTAAAATAATTAAATGTTACGTAGATTTAAAATAAATCCAAAAATAAATTTTACCAAATTATTGAATGAAAATACCAATAATTGATTTTTATAAGAATTAAAATATTAATTTTGTTTTATGAGGTTAAATACAAGTAGTAACAAATTGAAATTAAAAAATAAGAACATTTTATTTGATATTGTATGTGACATGAAATACCTAGCTTAAAAAACCGATGAAATATATTTCTTTAAATTTAATCTTTTTGATAACTTACAGAACACACAACCCTGTGTTTAAATGAACTATAATATAGTATACCATATTTACCTATATTTTAAATTTTTAAGGATGAATAGTGAAAAATAAATTATGAAAATTATTGTTATATATTTATTAAAAATAAAATAATAAACATTTAAAATTAAAATAAATGTTTTCTAGGAAACATTATTTTTTATCAAATTATTAGAAATAAAATAAGAATCATTTAAAAAAAGGAATGTTTTCTTAAAAATTGTATGGTTTCTATAAGATGGTTTAGTCATAATTTTCCCACATAATTTAAAATTGATATTAACTACTTTTTGAAAACTTTTTTGATAAAATTAACTTAATTTTTAATGCATCATATAAAAATTTGTTTGGGGTGATTTTGTTTTGGATTTTTAAGAAATGTTTCATTTTTTTGATGAATAGTTACAAATTATGATTTTTGGTGAAAATAAATTTTTTGTTTAAATAATTCACAAGATTAATTTACATTTTAAAGGAAATTTAGTTAAATTATATCAAAATTTTAATTGTTTAGGTCATTGGAATCAATTTCATATTGAATATTTTTATTAAAACCTTATATACTTATAATAATTTTCTATTTGAAAACTATTTTTTTCATCGCGTCTTCGTGTATAATTTTAAATGGAATTCTGGAACCTATGTGAATTGAATTTGAAAAAATAGATTAAAAATTTTGATTCATAAAAATTTATATTTTAGAATATTTTTAACTTAATTATTTACCATTATAAATACTAAAATCAGTAAAAATTAATAAACACAGTTCAAGTAAAAATTTATTTAATGGGGTGGGGGACTAATATGTTAATGGTTAAAAATGACATATAAAATTTCAAAACATCGATATTTAGATATATTTTTGACTCCATATCCAATAATGGTAAATATAGACCTATTTAGGAGGCTTTTAGCATGATATAAACGTGTTTGTAATTGATTTTTTACAAAAAATACATGTGTGTCCTCTCCCCCACTTATAAAAGGCCACCCCATATGCCCCCATATTCACAATTAAAAATATATTTGGTTCATACAATAACATCCCAAATCACTTTATTAACCCACTAACAACATCCTAGATCCATTTTTTGGATCATAACACCAACCTCAGAAGGATTTTGGTACAAACCTGAAGAAGTTGTTTGAAGAAGGTGTAATGTTCTTAACCGAGCGTTAGTGTTTTGTTTTTTATTCAACCTTATTAAAATATTATTAAATCATTATTATATATTAACCTAAATATATTAAATATACTGATAAGTTATTAAGTTAAAGTAAATACTTATATCCCTTTCCTCTTCAATAAAATGGGAAATGAAACTATCAAACATGTGTATAGATGAATACTATTTCGTGAACAAATGTAATTATTTTTCCATCACCAAATTTCATAGATGGAAATAATGATGGATTTAACACATTTATATGATAATTATGATGTTATTATACCTATATAATTATAATATCACATATACCTTCTTACTTTCCATGCTGTTTGAAATATGATAATGTCACTCATGTGTACGGTGGACTATCGCCTCACGAAGCGATGTGATTAATTTTTCGCTTAAAATTTACATTGAAAGTAATAATAAATTTTTTTATGAATATATATGTTATATATTAAATTATATTTATTTTATAAGATTAATATATCCCCAAATTATTTAACCTTTCACTCGTTAAAGGAATGATATTGTCGCTCGTGCGTACGTAAAACCTACCATCTCCACAAATCAATCGGATTCATTTTCCATGTCCATCCTTCAATAATGACTATAAAAATGTATATAATGAGTAAATATGATATTTAAAACATTAATATTATTCTATATATTATGTATCTATATCATATACTTAATAACTAAAGCTTTTATGCAAAAACAAGAATGATAAAGCAAGGCAATTAACACCCGAAACAATGAAAATAATAAAATATTATAGGAAAAGAGGTGGTAAAATGATATAATAGGACAATATATGATATTATAAATATGAATATATTTTTGGTATAAATTAATAACATTCTTAAAACTATTATACAGGATGGTAAACCGTGTTTAACCAAAAGTAAGTGTGAGGTAAGGGACTTCCTCTCAAATTCCCTTTATTGAGGCATATTGTAATTTTACACACCTAATTTATTTTATATGATGTATATACTACCCATTTTACATGTAATATAAAAATTCCTTAATAAATCATGGTTTTTTAAATTTCAATTTCAATTAAATCGTCCGCAGGGATTTTGAAATAAAAGTTACCAAGTGGTAAAGAATTTCATAAATAGATTTCTTTTCATTGGGTTATGTTACTTCTTAACAGTCTTTAATATTTTATGATTATGTATGTAATAAATTTGGGAAATCATTTTTTATATTTTAGCTTGTTTTATGTGGATTAAAATTTGATACACATAATGTAACATCTTGAGAGTTTAGTAAATATATTCTTTTTAAAATAATTTATATACTTTGACAACATGGGTTACATGAAATGACCAGGTTATATTGTGTTATATGAAACATAGAGTTTACCTTAAATTTCATGTAACATATATTTTCTTCTATAACTTATGTTATACGTAAGACTGAGTATTACCAGGAAATAATATTATATTATTTTTATTATTTAACATGATTGTTGTCACCTAGCCGTTGAAATGACGAGAATGAATAATATTAAATAAATTATGAAAATATATTTGAATTTTTTTTATAAAATGAATTCATTGGTTACCAATTAATTAGAAATTAAAAAAAACTAATTGAATAAAATAGAAAAGTTTTTATAAAAAAATTGTTATTATACACCCAAATGCATTTTATCCTAACAAACTAAATTAATTAATTTTTTTGAATGATATTAATGAAATCTATATATTATATATTCAATATAAATTTTTAACTTTCATCCAATATATTTGATAGTTATTAGATAAGTACAAATCCAATTTTTTTTCATAAAAAGATGCATTTATTCTAAATAGAGTTTTGATTCCATTAAATGGAACACTTGTTTTAAAACTAAAATTTTAAATTTTTTTAAATTTTCTTTTAAAAATATTAATTTTTTAAATTTTAATGGTTAAATTTTCTTAGTTTTAATATTTGGTATTTTTTTTAAGAAGTTTCATTTTTTGGAGAATAGTAAAAAATACTGAATTTTTAATTGAAAACCAACTTTTCATATAAATAATTTATAATGATAAATTTTATTTTGAATTAGTTTTATGGTAAAAATATTTCAATTATACTTTTATCAATACAATCCACTTCATTGGAATCACTTTTATATTAAATTTAGATATAAAAACATTCTAAAATTTTGAACATTTTCACCTTAAAAATTCGCTTTCTCATCCTGTCTTCTGGAATAATTTTAAATTATTTTCTACCAATTATATGATTTGAATTTAAAATAATGGATTAGATATTTGGAATAATAATAATTTATAATTTATAATAAGTTCCAATTAATGTTTTACCATATGGATTAGTGAAAACAGTTAAAATTAATTAACGTGATTAAGGTTAAAATGGGGGTTTGCTCACTACTTGTGTTTGTATTAAAATTATTTTCACACACACATAAGATTTTTATTTATATATTTTTAATTAATATTTATAATAATTGGGTCTATATTATCTAATAAATACCCTTTTAATTATAATCTTAATGGATAAATTACCTTGGTAAATAAAAAATACAAGTTACCATGGAAAAATCATTAATGGAAAAAACAAGTAAACTTAAAAACAAGGAATAACATGATAAAAAATGTATTTATTTTTTGTATTGGAGGAGTATATAGAATAATTCATTTCAATCCTTAAATATTTTTCAATTTTTGAGGCACATGTTATAAGGACCCAACCCTTAACATTACATATTCTAGTTATTTCAACTAAATTTCACTTCTTTACATTCCCAATGATATTTTCAGTTTAGAGTTTTAGATATTTATGATATCACTCATAAATACCAACCCACAATAATACAAAGTGAGTACCATTAAAATAATATCCATTTTATCCAAAACATAAATATTTTAACACAAAACAACAACATGATTTCTTTAAAAGATCTTCACAACAATTAACACGACGTCCTTATTTCTCTTATGAATCCTTATAACTTGTGAAAAAATTTACAAACATGAGGTGAGAATAAAAATATTAGTAAGGTATATAAAAATAATGAAAAAAACCATTAGTCCATGAGTACTTATAAACA
The DNA here is from genome assembly GCA_963277665.1 of Viscum album. Classification (NCBI taxonomy): domain Eukaryota; kingdom Viridiplantae; phylum Streptophyta; class Magnoliopsida; order Santalales; family Viscaceae; genus Viscum; species Viscum album. The sequence continues at coordinate 472,423,013 of OY728147.1, read as the reverse complement.
CATGAAATCATTTGATAATGACATACTTCTCACTCATATATACTTACTTTGGGAAACATGAGATTACCATAAAACATTAAGGAACATATATATCATACCATAATGGTATATTTGGGAATTAATTACTTATATTGTAACCATCATGGCTAATTTATGATTTTTAATCCTCATTGCTACCTTACAATGTAACCCTCGCAACTACCTTATGGTGCAACCCTCACTGTTACACTTGGAGTAACCATACATCCGACCTACAACTTACACATAAACAATGAATTGGAGAGAGATATAGGTCCCACCATTCATCATAAACAATTCCCAAGAACCAAAACATAATCATAAATAATAAAAAATTTCTTAAAAACATTGATTTTTAATTTTGTAAAATATAATTTTAAAAGAGAATTTTTAAAGAAAAGTCTGTTACAAATATCATATAATTGATGAAAGAATTGTTAGGATAAAAGTAATATGTGTTTACAGTGTAAATAAAAATAATAAACATAATAAAAATTAAATTCATTACCCAAATGATCTTAGTACCATACAATTAATGAAATAAAATGTTAACCCAAAGAATGGAAACTGGGTTAAGAATTCCCTTACCTCGGGTTCCTCTTACTTAAAAATTATTTAAAACTTCTGTATAATGGTAAAAAGAGTGTTATTAATATTTTATAGAAAATTTTCATGTTTATAACACCTTATATGATCATTTTATAACATCACTCCACCCATTAATTAAAATATTTTGTTCTTTACATTGTTTTGGGTGCGTCCTTTACAAGATTTCCATGGTCGGTTCATAAAGGATTTTCTTGTCGAGTGGAGGTGAAACTCTAGAAGTGAATTGAAATGGTATTAATATATTTATAGAATATTAAATTATTCCATACATCATTTATGTTATATGGAATATTGATGAATCATTAGATATATCATTAGTGACATTCATTTAGATTATTTTGGTGGTTCTTTGATAATCATGAACTTGTTTCATCATATACCTTTAATATTATGAATATAAGTTAATTAAAAAACATAATAGAGGTAATATAATGAACTTTAAAATATTTTTCAACTATTGAAAAGGTTTTACAACCAGATTTTAAGTAAGTAAAGTAAATTGAAGACACATCTTCCATGATGTCAGTAAATCGACACCTCTGAGATGGTGTTTTTTTACAATAAGAGGAAGAGGAGAAGAAGTAAGTTGATTTTTTTTTACATAAACAAGATAACATATAGAATATATATGATTATAGATCTTTAATTCCTTTTATATAAGGGGAGGTGAAAAGTGTATAAGAAAATAAAAGAGTTGAAAAAAATACAAGAAAATAAAAGAGGATTTTCACCTCTTTATCTATTCTCCTTGAGATCCTCCTTAAGGCCTTTAGTTTTGGACTTTTGGTGAGACCAGAATGTATTGGACGTGGGGAATAGCCTTGGTAAGGGGATTGAGAAGAAATTATAAAGTTCAAAAATCTTGAAAGGTGTGAGAGGTAGAGGGGGTGAGGGTGTTATTTATAGTGGAGGAGAGGATGGGTTTTCCATTATTTTAATCATTAGTTTAATATTTTTGTTATAGACTATGAATAGTCTTGATTAATGTGATCAAAAATAGAAATAAGTGCATGTGATTCAGAAACAAAATGGTCATTTACATCATCCATGACTCAAGCATGACGCATAAATTCATTTATTTATCATTTTTTTTGTAAATTATCAAATTTAACTATTCACTAAAATTTCAAGAATTTTAGAAAAATCCCAAAAAACACCCTTACTATTTAACGATGTGTAGAATTCAAAAATAAAATCCATTTTTTGGAAATAATTTTCTCAATATGATTAATCTAATTTTTATATAAAATCATAATTTATTCAAAAAATAACAATTTTAAAACTATAACCCATTTTATATCACTTTGAAAAATTAATCAAGATATCGTTATCTTATAACCTTAAGAAAATAAAATAATAAGATGATTTACTATTCATAATGGTTATATTACTATCTATAAGGGTATGTTACTATTCACCAAAAAAGTTGGTTATATTAGACACTAAATAACTTACAGATCATAACCCTAGATGTCCATTTTTCGAAATTCAAAACATAGAAGCAGAAAAATTAGGTTTAACGGCTAGTTTATAACTATATACTTAAAACAAAGCTTCATTAGGTTGAGAATCAATTTTTTATGAATTTCAATTTATTTTTAAAACATTGGGGTGTTATATTCTCCCCACCTTATGGAAATTGCATCCTCACAATTTTATTTACTTATTAAATAAATGAGGGTTTTTTTCCTACATAGCATTTTTAGATTCCCATGTTGCTTCTTCAACCATGTGGTTTCTCCAAAAAACCTTTACCTAGTGGATTACCTTATTATAAAATACTTGTTCTCTTTGATCAATAATCTAAATAGATTTCTCTTTAGAAGATAGATTTTCTTCCAGGTAAACTGCTTCTGGGATCAAAACTTGAGATGAATCTGGCACATACTTTATCAACAAAAAAGCATGAAAGTCATTTTGCACCTAAGAAAAACTAAGAGGAAAATCTACTCAGTAGGAAATAGATCCAATTTTCTATTGGATTTCATAAGGTTCAATGAACTGTGGACTTAGATTTCCTTTCTTACCAAAATGCATAAAATTTTTCCATGGTGAGATTCTAATAAAAACATGACCACCTACCTCAAAAGAAAGGTATTTCCTCCCGTTATCTGCATAATTTTCTGCCTTCTTTGAGCTATCCTCTAATGTTGCTGGATTATCTTCACTTTCTCAGTAACTTCCTCTACTAAATTTGGTACCATCAACCACCTTTCCCCAACTCCATCACAAAATGATAGAGTTAGACATCGTTTCCAATCACTAATAGAAATTCACCCTTTACCAACAGTTCCAAACCATTGGTAAAGGCCGGATAACCATTGGTATAATATATACCAACAGTTATCCAAACCGTAGGGAGGTAAGCCGTAGGAAAATACATATGCCAACGGTTTCTGGAAAACCGTTGGTATATGTTTGAAAATCTAAATTATACTAACGGTTATGTCAAACCATTTGTATAACTTTTCACCAATGGTTTGAAACCGTTGGTAAACATACTATTCCAACGGTTTCAAACCGTTGGAATATAGTTTTGTATTGATTTCTACCAACGGTTTGTGTAAACTATTGGTAAAGGCTGGACATTTCACTATATCCCAACGATTTTTAAATTGTTGGGAAAGTGTTTTTACCAAGGGTTCTCTTATAACTGTTGGTAAAAATCCATTCACAACCCTATTCCAATGGTTTAGAACCATTTGCATAGGATTTTTTGTGCAATTCAGGCAGCAGCCTACTGTAGGCTACCCTTTCTCTATTTCCAGTTTCCCAACTCCAATTACCTAAAATAACCACCTATAACACATACATATACACAATTAATTCATATAAATTTAATACATAATGAACCCTATAACTATACACATACAGAATTAAAACATAATTCATAAGGTAATTATAAACATACATAGTTGATTTAGAATTCAATTCAGAATTGAGATGACAATTACATCTGCAATTTGGAATTCAATTCATAATTGAATACTGAATTAAATACATATATAATTTAATTATCAATTATGAATACATTACATAAAAAACTGAATACGTAATTATATGTGTTATAAAGAATTAAGAATACATACAAAATTTCATTTTGTATAACACATACATGATTGAATTCAGAAATTAGAAGTTAATAACCCCAAAATAAGGAAATGGATAAATGAATTCAACCAAACAAAAATATAATGTCCCATGGTTTGGGGTGGGTGTCTTTGAAATTAGTGATGATTATAATGGGTGTGTATCAATGAGCTTGTGTGACTTAGGGAATGTAGTTGTCCTTGGCGTATTAAATGTCATGTGTTTTTGAATAGGGGTAGTAGTTACTCACATTAGAAGTGGATTGTGTGAGGCTGGACCATGGATCATTGTGCTAAAGCATCAACACAATACGAATACATTTGGTCAATTTTCCATATGCCAGTTGTTTTTACTTAAAATGATGACCATTTTAAACAAAAGATAGACACTTCTAGTGATACTAGACATATTGTGCCTCAGATTGAGGTGGGGTTGACTCATACACATCACATATGACCCATGTATCATTCTCCTAAAGTATCAAGATAATTTGAATTCATTTGGTCAGTTTTCCGTATGCTAGTTGTTGTTTTCACTTAAAATGTTGTTCATTTCAATTAAAAGAGAGACACATTGAGTGGTACCGGCCACACCATGCCTCGGATTGAGGCGGGGTTGACTCGTACACATCACAAATGACCCATGGATCGTTGTGCTAAAGTATCAACATAATATGAATATGTTTGTTTGGTTTTCTGTATGTCAGTTGTTTTTACTTAAAAGAGTGTCCATTTTAAACAATAGAAAGACACTTAGAGTGATACTTGCCACACCGTGCCTCATATTTAGGCGAGTTTGACTCATACATGTCCAAAATTACCCATGGATCATTGTCCTAAAGTATCAATAGAATCCGAATGCATTTGGTTAGTTATTTGTATTCCAGTTGTTGTTTTCACTTAAAATGTTGTCCATTTCAAATAAAAGTGAGACACTTTGAGTGGTAATAGCCACACCGTTCCTCAGATTATGGCGGGGTTTACTCGTACACGTCAAAAATGACTCATGGATCCTTGTGCTAAAGTATCAACACAATCTGAATATGTTTGTTCAGTTTTTCGTATGCCAGTTGTTTTTAATTAAAAGGGTGTTCATTTTAAACAAAATAAAGACACTATGATTGATACTGGACACACCATGCCTCAGATTGGGGAGGGGTTGACTCGTACACATCACATATGACCCATGGATTGTTTTCCTAAAATATCAATAGAATCTGAATGTGTTTGGTCAGTTTTCTGTATGCCAGTTGTTGTTTTCACTTAAAATGCTATCCATTGAAAATAAAAATGAGACACTTTGAGTGGTACCTACTGATGCACTATTGTTTATAAGGAATTTACATATGGTTTAATATCTATAAAATGGTTTTTGTGGATGGTTTTTCATGAATTTCAAAATTTTGATGTACCTTGTTCTTTGTTTTTTGGTCACCAAAGGATAAAGCAAGGTGTCTATGAATTTTGGAGATTCATAAGGGAATTGAAGGCTTATGGGCCCTTTTCCCCTGACTATGATGGAATGGAGTCACCTGGATCAAGCACTAGACATGAAGGACGGGTGGATTCAGGAATTTCAATGACATAGGCAAACCGCATGGTTGGCACACAGTTATCCAAACCATGTGAAAACTGTGCGGGAGAAGATACCATTGACAGTACCCTCTGCACAGTTGGCACACGACCTGCCCAAACTATGCGGCCAATCTAGGAAAACCGTGTGGCTCAAGGATTTGAGATAGTAGAATCCACACAGTTGGCGCACGGTCTACCAAACTGTGCACCCAAACCGTACAGACCACTACAGCCTTCTCCTTTTTTCTTTTTCACATTTCACCCACTCTTTGACCTGGGGTCCCCTTTTCTACCTGCTTTTGGACAACTGAAAAAAGGCCCTTTCTAACTAAGAAGACTTTGGGGAGTGATCTGTAATAAGGGAAGATGAGGGAAAGAAGAAGGATGCTGGGAAAAAAGCTTATAGGGAGGATGGAAGGTTTTTAGGCACCGGTTCTTGTAGTTTTTTTGTACTTAGGATTCTTTTATTTTCTATTATAATGAAAACTCTGATGAATCTTATTAAGTTTATTATCCTTTTCATTATGATTAGATAACCCCCATGTGTTGGGGCTGGGGAAAATGTGGGTTTTTTAGAGCCAATTTCTCTATTATTGTGTTTGTTCATTGTCTCTCACATAATTCTCCCAACTTCCATTTCTTATTTTTCTAGAAAAACCATATCAGACCAAGAATGGAGTTTCCAGGGATCATTGGGAGAATTAAGACAAGGATATCTAGGACCATTGGGTATAATTGTCGTTTCTAGAGAGTGGTTTCTAAATTAAGAGTCAGTAGAAATCAATTTCTAGAGTAAGGGATTGATTCCTACCGACTTGATCAGAACTCACCGGACCAAGGGAGTTACGACACAAATGAAACCAAGAAATGTGGGTTATTATGAACAACACAACACAATAGGGAATATGGTTTAACATCCCACATGAATGTCCAGCCCCGACACATTTTCATTAAAATCCGAAATCCAGTTTTAAGTAATTTTTAGTTTTCATGTTTAATTCGTAGTTAATTAGAAAAGTCTAAGTAATTAGTTATCTTTTTAGATCTGTAGCATGAAACAACCTATCTTATTTAAATTTAGAATCTACACTTAAGTGATTTCAAATCAAGAGACATAAAATTCCACTCCTTCTTCCCTGTGGATCGACCCCGTACTTTCACACTATACTAGTTACAAGTTAGGGAAATTAATTTAGTGCTGAAAACAATACTTCTGGTAAACGACCAACCACCAGCAACACCATGCCTCAGATTGAGGCAGGGTTGACTCATACAAGTTAAAAATGAACCATGGATCATTGTTCTAAAGTATCAACACAATCTGAATACGTTTGGTTGGTTTTCTGTTTTCCAGTTGTTGTTTTTACTTAAAAGGGTGTCCATTTTAAACAAAAGAAAGACAATTCATGTGATAGCAGCCACACCATGCCTCATATTGAGTAAGGGTTGACTTTTACATGTCACATATGATCCATGGATCATTTTCCTAAAGTATCAACATAATCTGAATGCGTTAGGTCAGTTTTCTGTATGCCAGTTGTTGTTTTGACCTAAAATGTTGTCCATTTCAAACAAAAGAAAGATACTTCGAGTGATACCGGCCACACCATGCCTTGGATTGAGGAGGGGTTGACTCGTACACATCACATATGACCCATGGATCATTTTTCTAATGTATCAACAAAATCTTAATGCATTTTGTTGGTTTTCTGTATGCCAGTTGTTGTTTTCACATAAAATGTTGTCCATTTCAAATAAAAGTGAGACACTTTGAGTGGTACTAGAAACACTGTGCCTCGGATTGAGGTGTGGTTGACTCATACATGTCAAAAATGAACCATGTATCCTTGTTCTAAAGTATAAACACAATCTGAATACGTTTGGTTGGTTTTCTGCATGCAAGTTGTTTTTACTTAAAAGGGTGTCCATTTTAAACAAAAGAAAGACACTTCGAGTGATACCAGCCACACCATGCCTCGAATTGAGGTGGAGTTTACTCTTACACGTCACATATGACCCATGGATTTTTTTCCTAAAGTATCAACACAATCTGAATGTGTTAGGTCGGTTTTCCGCATGTCAGTTTTTGTTTTTACTTAAAATGTTGTCCATTTCAAATAAAGGTGAGACACTTTGAGTGGTACCAGCCACACCATGCCTTATATTGAGGCATGGTTGACTCATACACGTCAAAAATGAACCATGTATAGTTTTTCTAAAGTATCAATACATTCTTAATGATTTTGGTTAGTTTTCCATGTGCCAGTTGTTGTTTTAAATTAAAATGTTGTTTATTTTGAATAAAAGAAAAACACTATTAGTGATATCGGCCACACCGTGCCTAGGATTAGGGTGGGGTTGACTTGTACACATCATATATGACCCATGGATAATTTTCCAAAATTATCAACATAATATGAATGCATTTGGTTAGTTTTTCATATGCCAGTTTTTGTTTTTACTTAACAATCCGAATACATTTGGTCGGTTTTTCGTATGCCAGTTGTTATTTTTACTTAAAAGGGCGTCCATTTTAAACAAAAGAAAGACACTTCAAGTGATACCAGCCACACCATGCCTCATATTGATGTGGGGTTGACTCTTATATGTCACATATGACCCATGGATCGTTTTCCTAATGTATTAGCACAATTTGAATGTGTAAGGCTAGTTTTCTGTATGCCAGATATTGTTTTGACATAAAATATTGTCCATTTCAAACAAAAGAAAGACACTTTGAGTGATACCAGTCACACTGTGCCTCAAATTGAGGAAATTTTGACTCTTACTCATCACATATGACCCATGGATTTTTTTTCTAAAGTATCAACAGAATTTGAATGCGTTTGGTCAGTTTTCCATATGTCAGTTGTTGTTTTCACTTAAAATGTTGTCCATTTCAAATAAAAGTGAGACACTTTGAGTGGTACCGGCCACACCGTGACTCTAATTGAGGAAGGTTTGACTCGTACATGTCAAAAATTAACCATGGATCCTTTTTCTAAAGTATCAACACAATATGAATACGTTTGGTCGGTTTTCCATATGTCATTTGGTTTTAGTTAAAAGGGTATCCATTTTAAACAAAAGAAAGTCACTTCGAGCAATACTAGCCACACCGTGCCTCAGATTTAGGAGGAGTTGACTCGTACACATCACATATGACCCATGGATAGTTTTCCTAATGTATAAACACAATCTAAATGCGTTAGGTCTGTTTTATGTATGTCAGTTTTTGTTTTTACTTAAAATGTTGTTCACTTCAAATAAAGGTGAGACACTTTTAGTGGTACCAACCACACCATGATTCAGATTGAGGAGGGGTTGAATCGTACACATAAAAAATGAACCATGGATCTTTTTCCTAAAGTATCAACACAATCCGAATGCGTTGGGTCAGTTTTCCGTATGCCAGTTGTTGTATTGACTTAAAATGTTGTCCACTTCAAACAAAAGAAAGATAATTCGATTGATACCGGCCACAACGTGCCTCAGATTGAGGTGGGGTTGACTCATACACATCACATATGACCCTTAGATCTCTTTCATAAAGTATCAACAGAATCCAAATTCATTGGTCAATTTTTTGTATGTCAGTTGTTGTTTTCACTTAAAATGTTGTCCATTTCAAATAAAAGTGAGACACTTTGAGTGGTACCGGCCACACCGTGCCTCAGATTGATGTGGTGTTGACTTGTACACGTCACAAATGACCCATGGATCCTTGTGCTAAATTATCAACACAATCCCAAGCTCCCAAGAGCTCTTAATGGTGGATATCCTTTGATCCTTGGGCGTTTTGAGTGCCATCAAGTGCGGATTGAAGATCCCGGTGAGTCTAATCCTCTCCTTGCTTCCTCTTTTCAATTAGGATTTTCACTCTTCTCTCATCTTCTTCCTAAGTTCTAAAACCCTCTTTTCCTTTGGGATTTAGGGTGAATCTTGAAGAGAGATTAGATTGTAAATAATGAAATGATCTTTCTAGATAGTGAAATTAACGGAGAAAGGTTGAGAATAGAAGGATATCCTTAAAACTAGCTCATAGTTGGGATGAACAACACTAGAAATGGATAAGATACCTCAACTCACCATGTTAGGTCACAAAGTTTGGTAGACCACACACCAACCATGTCAATTGACTCAATGAGGGATTCTATGTATGTATTTGGGAAGAGGTTGAAGGAGCCTAACCTATATGGGGAAGTTGTAGCTAATCAAATGGAATACCTTGGGTTAGGGTCCACCTGTGTGGGGGATTCTGGAAATCAAGGGAAATATAGAGTTATCTGCTTCTGTGAAATTAGGGGCGGGCTATCCACGGGGGTGGCGGGGCTGTCCAGGGGGGTACAGGGTGTCCAGGGGGGTGGGCGGGCTATCCACAAGGGTGGAGGGGCTGTCCAGGGGGGAGGGGGTGTCTTGGGGGGTGGGCGGGTTGTCCATAGGGGTGGGGGGATGTCAAGGGGGTACGAGGTGTACATGGGGTGGGGGTGTCTGGGGGGTGGGGGGGTGGGGGTGTCTAGGGGGTGGGCGGGCTATCCACAGGGTTGGGGGGATGTACGAGGGGTAGGGGGTGTCTAGGGGGTGGGCGGGCTGTCCACATGGGTGGCAGGGTTGTCCAGGGGGTACGAGGTGTCCAGGGGGGGGTGGGCGGGCTATCCACGAGGGTTGCGGGGCTGTCTAGGGGGTAGGGGGTGTCCAGGGGGGGTGAGCGGGCTGTCCACAGGGGTGTGACTGATAGCTATGAGATTTAATTGGGTTTTCATTCATGTTATAAAAAAACAATGGGTGTAAGGATTAGAATAGTATTTTTTAGTGAAAATTCAATTTGGTAGGATTAGTGACTTGATAACATGATGGTATCAAGTTTGCAATTGGGAAAATGTTGGGGCACTGGATTCTAAAAGGCTCCCACAACCTTCCAAGGATATATTATTTCTAGAAAAATGTGTTGTGGGAGAAAGACTTCATCATATATAGTTGATGTCACTTTTAGATCATGTGATGCATTACTCATCAAGATGACTAGATAAGAACCAAAACCAAAGAGGCCTAAAAAATATCCAAATCTCTAGAAGTGATGACTTCCAAGTGCTTATTGGTGAAATGTGGAAGTGATGATTTCCAACCTGCACAACCCCCTCCCCACCTCACCCCCAGCAGACTCCCCCTGCACAACCCCCTCCCATCCACCAACTGCACAACCCCCCCACCTGCACCCCCCACATGCACAACCCCCCCTCCCCCACCCCTACCTACACAGACCCCCTCCCATCCACCGAATGCACAACCCCCCCACTTGTACCCCCACCTGCACAACCCCCTCCCCCCACCCCCCACCCCAACCTGTACACCCCCACCTCACCCCCATCATACTCCAACCTACCCACCCCCAACCTGCACACTCCCCCCACCCACTTGCACAACCACCCCCACCTATACCCCCCACATGCACATCCCCCTCCCCCCATGCCCACATGAACAACCCCCTCCCCCACCACCACATGTACACCCCACCCCCTACCTCACCCCCAACATACTCCCACCTACCCAACCCACCCCCCAACCTGCACACTCCCCTCCCCCCACCCACTTACACAACAACCCCCTCCACCTGCACCCCCCACTTGAATAACCCCCTACCCCCACCCCCACCTGCACAACCCACCCCCACCCCACATGTACAACCCCCCACCTCACCCCCAACATACACCCCCCCACTACACACCCCACCTGTACATCCCCCTAAACTCATTGAACCCCTACCTGAACACCCCCACCAGTACACCCCCTTCTCACTACACCCCCTCCCACTGCACCTCCCACCACCTTCACCCCCTCACTTAAAATAAATTGATTCACACATGAAAGCAAAAAAAAAAAGAAAAAAAATCAAATTGAAATTTTTGGGTATAGCATACTGCACGAACCTCGGGTTTAAGACAAACCAAAATAGAAAACAAAAAAAATAGATGCAAAACATTAAACATAAGGTACTACTTACAAATTTGATGTGTATAACAAAATAACTTTGTGATTGAAGATGGATCAGGTGGAATTATTTTCCAAGTGAGAGAGCTATTAGGTCTCGGATTTAGCACTTCAATCGTGTGGATGGGAGATCGGGTTCGCTGGAAATTTAGGGGAAAACATTCCCAATGGTTTTAAAAAACCATTGGGAAAGTTAAGCTTTACAAACGGTTTAGACAAACCGCTGGGAAAACATTACTAAAATTCACATATCCCAATTGTTTTATCAAACCGTTGAGTAAAGTCATCTAAAAACTCATATATCCCAACAGTTTGATAAAACCGTTGGGTAAAAGTCTCTACACACCCCTATTCCAACGGTTTATGAAAACCATTGGAAGACTGACGTTGGTATATCCTCCATTTATAGTAGTGAATATAATTCCTCAAAAGGTTCCATATGTATAGTAGAATGAAAATTTTTATTATAAGAAAAATAAACTAAAGAAATATTTTGATCCCAAATTCCCTGGTAGTCAATCGAACAAGCTTGAAGCATATCTTCCAAAGTATGAATCATCCATTATGACAGACCATCTGATTGAGGATGAAATGTTGTACTAAAAATTAATTCTATTCCCAATTACTTATGAAGGCCTTTACAAAAGTTAGAAGTGAACCTGAGATTATGGTCAGATAAAATGTAAATAAGAACTCCATGTAACCTGAAAATATCTTTTAGGTACAATCGATAAAGCTGATCCAAAGGCATATTATCTTGAATAGGAAGGAAATGAGCAGATTTTGTCAGCTGATAAACAATAAACTAGATTGCATTGTTACCATGTGAAATATTTGGTAGTCCCATAAAAAAGTACATGGATATATTTTCCCATTTCCACTCTGGTATTGTTAAAGGATGAAGCATCCCCTTCAGTAATTGCTGCTCTGCATTAAACTATTTATATGTCAAATATTTAATTGTAAAATATACAATATATCTTTTCATTCCATCCCACCAATAATACTTATAAAGGACTCTATACATCTTTGTGCTACCAGGATGAACTAAAAACAGAGAACTATGAGCTTCACACAAAACTTCTTTCTTCAGATGAGAATCACAAGGCACACATAATTTAATTCCAAATCTCAAAACAAAATCTTTATCAATGTTAAATTCTGGAAACATACCCATTTTAACTAAATCTACCTTTTTCTATAGCTCCCTACATGTCTTTAGTGCTTTATTAATTTGGTCTCACAAATATGACTTCACTAAAACCCAAAACAAGACAAAGGCATTTACTGCACTAACAACATCCAAGCAAAAATTCATCAAATCATTAATCAAAGGGTCTTGTTCTAGCTGTTACATAGTTAATGATGCATGTTGTTTTTGACTTAAGGAATCTTCCACCATGTTTTATTTTTCTATGATGGTAATTAACTATGCAATCATAATCTTTTATCAATTAAAGACGTCTTCACTGCCTCATGTTTAATCTCTTTTGAGTGAATATATAATTTAAAATTTTGTGTCCAGTATATATTTGACATTTGGATCCATATAAATGATGAATCCAAATTTTTAAAGTTAAAACCATAGTTACTAATTCCAAATCATGTGTGAGATAATTTAACTCATGGAGTTATAGTTGTCTTGAATCATAAGCAATTACATGATCATTCTGCATCAAAACACACCAAAGTACCTTCAATGAGGAATCACTATAGACGAAAAACTCACAATTTTTGGAAGTCAATGCCAAAACTAGAGCATTAACCAATCGATTCTTTAGTTCCTAAAAACAAAATTCCCATTCTTCTGTCCAAATAAATTTAACCAATTTTTTTCAACATAGTCAGTGGACTAGATAACCATGCATGGTTTTAAACAAACCTTTGGAAATATCCTTAAAAACTAATAAAACTATGAATATTGGTTATATTTGTGGGTTTTGGCCATTCTACAACAAATTTTTATATAGTAGGATCAACAGTTATGCCATCATTAGAAACAATGTGATCAGGGAAAGAAATTTGTTGCCTCCAGAATCAACACATGATGAATTTTCCATAATATTTATTTTCTTTTATGGTTTTTGAAACAACCCTTATATGTTTTCATTCTCGTATCTAATTTTATAATATACCATATTGTCATCAATAAAAACAAACAAAAACTTATTTAGAAACTCTTGAAACACTCTATTCATAAGATACATGAATACAAAATGTAACGACCCGAAATTTTGAATAAATATTGTTTCCAAATTTTGTGTGTTATTTTATACTCAACAAACCTGTTTCATTTGATAACATGAGTATAATTAAAATGAGACCATTGGATTTTGACTATCATATGACCATTGGTCAATATGACCGCTGGAAATGAAACGTTTCGATTATTGTCTCTAAATACAAGTGATCTTGGTTAATTAATATAGAAAGAAGATTCGATGGCCTCACCCAGTAGTCTTGGACCGATCGAATCCCATCTAATAGAACTTGGGAAGGAGGTAGCACCACTGGGATTTGCTCTAGACCAAACCCAAGATGAACTTCATTGTGTGAATCTAGAACAGAATCGCCTTCGTGAGAAGTTCAAACTGATAGAAATTACTACTCGTGCGATGTTGGTCGAGCCTCCCTCAGATTCTCTCACCTTAGAACACCTTACACTTAGATCCTATGATGGTGTGATAAGGGGCTTTGTAAGGAGACCATAACTTCCTTGTGTAATCCTTTGTTTTAAATAAAAATTTTGATTTCTTCTTATGTTGAAGTTTATGAATTTTCAAAGTCCGGATAAATATAGTATGCATATTTTTGATTAATTTTAGAGAAAAGATATTTTAAAAATGTTTATTTAAACCTTAAATAATTAAAAATGTGTAATGATTTTCGGAAAATGGTCTTCTACAATTATGTTCAGTACAAAATTTAGAGTCTAATAAGATCAACTTAATTTTTGATGAATAGTAAATTATGAATAGTGATTTTATGCTTAGGATTAGTAATGTGACCAAATGGATTAGTAATCTCACTTAAATAAAGTATTAATATAATCTAGGCACCTTGATTAAGTAATGTGATTCAATAAAATGGTTAAGTAACGGTTTCATAAATTATTAGTCAAGTATTAGTTTTTTCAGGTGAATAGTGTATTTATTTAAAAATTAAATTTAAAATATTTAGAAAATTATTTTTATAAAATGGAGTTCATTTTTGAAATTAGAGCATCGATATTTGGTTAAGGTGAAATTTTGGGATTTTTCTGAGAAAGTTGAATTTTCTATGAATAGTGAAAATACAGTTTTTAAGTTACGGGTGTTTAATGACATCATTAAATGATTTATTAAGCATGTAATCAATATGGTAGACTTATGAATAGTAAGATAAGGTATGAGGTGTCCCAAGTGGCCAATAGAATGGGAAAATACCATGGGCAAGCCCATGGTTTTTCCAAAACCACCAATGAGGTGTGCCTTGGCCATTAATGCCTTGTCCCCTCACTTTCCCTATAAATACAAAGTCATCCTCTCATCCATTCGACTCTAAAATCATCCTCAACTAAGTTCTGGTCTCCTTACCTCCCAAGGAGTCCTCCCAAGGTTCTCCCAAGCCCTCAATGTCCCAACCTTTGAGTTTTAAGAGTTACTTTTAAGGTAAGGGATCCAAACTCTCTCTTTCTTTTCAAATACTCTCTTTTAAGTAATTTATTTAATGCTATATGTTCTTATGTTGTAGAATGTTTATTTATATTCATATTACTTCCCCTTTCATGGTCATATGATTAGATATCCCCTATTACTCTCATAAATTCTTTTTATGAATGCTTAAGTGGCACCGTTAGGCTGCTGAATTTTTTGTAACGGATTCTTTCACCCTTCTCGTTTTCAAGATCTATTTTCATGTCAAGTATTTCATGTTACTTTTTATTATGTTGGGGTATTATCTCTAAATATATCATACTTATATTTTATGTTCATATGATGATAGACCCTATTTGATCTCTTCAATTCATTTTTGTTGAAGTTTAAGTGGCGCCGTTAGGCTGCCGATTTTTTAAGGGATTCTTTCACCCTTCTTGTTTTCAAGATCTATTTTCATGTCAATTATTTCAAGATACTTTTTATTATGTTGGGGTATGATCTCTAAATCTATCATACTGATCTTTTATGTTCATATGATGAGAGACCCTATTTGATCTCGTCAATTCATTTTTGTTGAATTTTAAGTGACGCCGTTAGGCTGCCGAATTTTCATAAGAGAAATCTTATTTTTGTCTTCCTTTCATGTTCCTCATTTCATATGGTATGTCTTTAAAATTTCATTAACATGTTCTTAAATCCTTTATACTCTGTTTCTTTACTGTTTTATGAGTCAATTATGAATGTTTGACCCATGTCCCCTCTCTTTTCAATGTTTTCTAAAACCCTAAAACATAGCCGTTATGCTGCAGAATTTCCGTCTAAAAAATGTATCTCTCTTTTTATAAAGTTATTTTATTTTATTAAGTGAATACTCAAATATATCTCTTATATTAGGGTATTCAAATATATACCAATTTGTTCTATTTTAAATTCCGGGATTTACATACATGAGACCCGCTTTCCATTTCCGTGGGTTTAAATTGACATAAAGATCATGTCTTTAAAGCAGTTTTAAAACGCTATGATTATGAAATGAAATCCATTTCTTTTAGACTATATGGGTTGTTTATGAAATACTTTATGATGATATATGTGGATCACATGATAATAAAGACATGTCAAGGGTGCACCCTGATAGCGCTCCAATGCATTGGGTAAAGACTTAATCTCTAGAGATGACTATTTTTAACGACGCCTTGGTGAATAACCTTGGTAATTTTTAATGACACCTTAGGGATGGACCTTGGTGCAACATAAATGATTGTCAATATTAAAAGTTGTAGCCACATATTCAAGTTATTAAAAATGTTATTTTTATTATGATATGCCTCATGATTTCTTTCTCATGCCTTAAAGTTCTTTTTCATGACATTGTTGATGTATCTCAAGTTCGCATGTTAAATGTTTCCCCTTGTTTCCCTTACTGGGACTTCTGCTCACCCTTTCTTTTGATGTATGTCTCCAGGTTATGAGATGTAGTAATTAACCTAGGATGAACATAAGGAGAAGTCTTTCAAGTGTTTAAGAAGAATGTTTTATGTTTTCATGTTTTAAGTTCCTGGTTTCCAAGACACTAAACCTTAATGATCCTCAGTTTTGTAAAATGTAATGAATGTTTATGTGATAAAAAGGCAGGATGCTATAAAAAAGGTGAATTAGTTAACGCAAATTTCATAACAAGAAATTCATAATGACCATATCTAGTTTGAAAACTCATTTTTGTATTGTCATCCACCTTCACCTTTAGCTGATGGTACGCGAATCTCAAGTCAATCTTGGAAAAATACTGAGATACCTGGAGCTAATAAAAAAATTCATCAATGTGAGGAAAATAATACTTATTCTAAACAGTGATTTTATTTAAAGAACTATAATCAATGAAAAAGTCTCATGGAACCATATTTCTTTTTAACAAACAAAATAGGAGCTCCCCATGGTGAAGTGATAGGACGAATGAACCCTTTTTCAAGAAAATACTGCAACTAATTTTTCAATTCAAGAAGTTCCATTTGAGCCATTTGATAAGGAGGTTTTGAAATTGGATTCACATCAATAACTAAGTCAATTGTGAATTCATCTTCTCAATAAGGTATAACACCAGGTAACTCTTCATAAAAAATATCACGATATTCATTTACCAATAGTAAATCATTAATCTAAATAGTTCAATTATTTTCAACAATATGAGCAAGATAACGTTCATTTACATCTTTCAATAGTTTCTCATCTTCCTGATATGTTATCAATTGTATGGTTTCATTCTTGTATACAAACTAAAACTCTTTCTAAGAAAAACTTCTTTAGATCTACAATCAATATCAGCATGATAAATAGAAACCCAATCCACACCCCAAATGAAATCAAACTCTACTATTAAAAAACAACAAGGTTTTCAAGTAATGTATTTTCAACGATAACATTAAGAAGATTCTAAAAATTCCTTTTTAGTGTAACATCTCCCTGGTGATTAAAAAAAAAGTTATTGTCTCATTTATTATGGTGATATTTTCAATTTACCAAAAAATGTATCCTAAATAAAGGAATGTGTAGACCCCATATCAAACAATACTTTAGAAAAATCTGAGTAAATAAACAAAGTAACACATACCACTTTATTGGATGCCCCAAAATTTAGTGATGTAGTCACAAAGGATCTCACTACACCTTTATACTTATAGTCTGGCTGCTTCCCATCATTCAGATCTTTCTTTGGGAAGAAAGTTTCATAGTGAACCATCTCACCACATTTGAAACACATTATATTTTTATTATCAGGATTAATCTTATGATCATTTTCATTAAAATTTTAAGCCATATGTCCAAACTTACCACATCAAAAACACTTCCCAATTTTAGTAATTCATTCCCCAAGGTGCATTTTACAACACTTTTCACAATCTCTAAACTAAAAATTCTTACCATCAGATTTATTTGAATGACTCTTACCCATAACTTTCCATATAGACCTCTTCTTCTCTTTGTTATCAAAGTACACATGATCATGAAAAAACTCAATTTCTTCCCTCTAAGTACATCAACCAAGTTTCTCATAACATTTGAATTCATAAGAGGCCAATTCCCTTCAGTATCTTGGGTTCAATCCTGAGTAAAAGCGATTCATTTTTCTATCAAGATCAAGAATAAGATTTGAAGCGCTCCTTTCCAGTTTGGTGAATTTTTCTTCATATAAGGCCAACAAATCTTCCTCATTTTACCTCAATTAAATTAATTTCTTCCCCTTCCAAAGTTGAACCACCTTAGAAAAGTAATTTTTCAAAGAAAGGACATTTAAATTCATCCCACTCGAAGGATTCAATCTCCTATCTATCCCTAATATTCATGACCATTGAAAACCACTGATTAACTTCACCCTCAAAATGAAAAATGGAAAGACTAACCTTTTTTTATCTAAACATCCCATAACATTGAATAACTTTTCAAGGGCATTAATCCATCCTTTAGCCACCACTGGGTTAGAAGATCCTCAAAAAGCATGAGGGTGTTGCCTCATAAAATGTTCCAATATCATCATGTTACATTGGGGTAACTCTAGTTGTTCTATTACATGGAGGAAACTAAATTTTATTACCTATGTTAGCTGAGCCATTACTATCAATAATTTCTCGGTTCCATTTCCCACCATTCATAATTATGGATTTGGAAAGATATAGCCTCTCGATTTCTTCGAATGTCAGCTTCCCTATATCTTTTGTGGAAAACCATTATGAATAGACATATCATATATGAAGAAAAATTTTAATCTATAAATTTTATAACATTTCAAATTAAACATAGATTAAAAATCATTTATGGTATTCTATTAGCATCATCTCAATCCCTAAGGTTATCTAAAACATCCTCTGATACTAACTATAAGGTCCCGACCCTTAACATTACATATTCTAGTGATTTCAACTATATTTCAATTATTTACATTTCCAAAGATCATTATGGTCTATAGTTTTATAAATTTAGGAAATAACTCATACATATCAACCCACAAGTATAAAATGTGATTACAATTAAAATAGTTTCCATTTCTTCCAAAATATAATTATGTAACCCAAAACAATAACATGATTTATTTGAAAAATATTCATAAAAATTAATTTAACTTCATTATTTCTCTTAAAAATACTTATAACCTATGAAAAACATTTAAAAACATGATATTATCATAAAAATCTCAGTAAGGGATATAAAAATAAGGAATTAAACAATTAGTTTATGAGTACTTATAAATATATGAAATTATTTCACAAGTAAATACTATTCACCCATATATACTTACTTTGGGAAACATGGGATTTCCATAAAACATTAATGAATATATATATTAAACCATAATGTCTTCTTGGGGTAGTAATTACTGATATTGAAACCATTGTGGCTACCTTATAATTTGTAACCCTCACGATTACATTACAATGTAACCCTCACGACTACCTTATGGTGCATCCATTGCAGTTACACATGGAGTAACCATATAGAAAACCTCCAACATACACATAAATAATGAATTGGATGGATATATAGGTCCCAAAATTCATCATAAGAAATTCACAATAACCAGAACATAATCATAAAATATAAATAATTACGTAAAAACATTTCTTTTGAATTTTTTAAAATTGAATTTTAAAAGAGAATTTTAAAAGAAAAGTCCCTTACAAATATCGTATAATTGAAGTGAGAATTGATAGAATAAAAGGAATATATGTATAAACTGTAAATAAATATAATAAAACATAATATGAGTTAAATTCAAGACCCAAATTATCTTATTACCATATAATTAATGAAATAGAAGGTTAACCTAATGAATGGAAACTGGGTTACGAATTCCCTTGCCTTGGGTTCATCTTTATTAAAACTTGTTTAAAACTCCTGTATAATATTTAAAATGGTGTTATTAATATTTTATTGAAACATATTCAAGTTTATAACACCTTATATGATCATTTTATAGCATCATTTCACCAATTAATTAATAATATTTTGTTCTTTCCATTGTTTCTAGTGCATCCTTTACATGATTTCCATGGTCGGTTTGTAAATGATTTTATTATCAAATAGAAGTGAAACTCTAGAAGTAGAATGAAATGGTATTAATATATTTCCATAATATTAAATTATTACAAATATAATTTTGGTTATATGGTATTATGATTAATCATTAGATAAATCATTAGTGATATTCTTTTATATCATTTTGGTGGTTCTTCGATAATCAAGAACTTATTCCATCATAATACTTTAATATTATGAATATAAGTTAATTATAGAACATAATATAGGTCATATAATAAAATTTAAAACATTTTTAAACCATTGAAATGGTTTTACAACCATATTTGAAGAATGTAACAGAAATTAAAGACACATCATCCACGATGTCGGTAAATAGACAAATCATGGACGATGTTTTTTATTTTTAGAATAAGAGGAAGAGGAGAAGAAGTAAGTTGATTAATTTTTCCATAAACATGATAAAATATGGAATATATAATATTTTGGAGCTTTCATGCTTCTTGGATAAGGGGAGGTGAAGAGAGTATAAGAAAATAAAAGAGTTGAAAAGAAAACACAAGAAAATGAACAAGGATTTTTACATCTTGATCTCTTCCCCTTGAGATCCTCCTTAAGGCCTTTGGTTTGAATTTTGGTGAGACCAGGAGGTCTTGGACTTGGAGAAGATACTTGGTAAGGGTATTATTTATAACTTATAAAATTCACAAATCTTGATAGGTGTGAGCGGAAGAGGGGGTGAGGGTGGTATTTATATTGTAGGAGAGGGGTTTTCTATTATTTTAATCATTAGTTTAATATTTTTTCTAAATAATATGAATAATCCTGATTCATAGGACCCTAAAATAGTAATAAGTTTATGTTATTTCGAATAAATGGACATTTACATCATCTATGACTCAACAATTATGCAACAATTCATTTATTTAGAATTTTTCATAAATTATCGAATTTAACTATTCACAAAAATTCTAGTATTTAAGAAAAATCCCAAAAACACCCTTTCCATTTTTTGTCATGTAGAATTCAAAAAAGAACTCCATTTTTTGAAAATAATTTTATAAATATGATTAATTTAATTTTTAAATAAAATAATAATTTATTAGAAAAATACAATTTTAAAATTATAAATCATTTTATATCACTTTGAAAAATTAATCAAGATATCATTATATTATAACTTTAAGAATATAAAATAACAATATGTTTTACTATTAAAAAGGGTCATATCACTATTAATAAGGGTATGTAACTATTCAATAAAAAATTTGGTTCTATTAGATTCCAAATAACTTACTGATCACAACCATAGATGTTCATTTTTCAAAATTCAAATCATAGAAGCGACAAAATTATGTTTAAAATATAGCTTATAACAATCTTTTTAAAAAAGTGTCATTAAGTATAGAATCAATGTTTCATGCATTTCAATATTTTTTTAAAACCTTGGGGTTTTACACATGTTTTAAGGGAGCCCTCCCAATATTGTTTACTTTTTGGTACTTATAATAATGTCACTCCTCTATTATAAAAGGTCATTCACTCTCCCAACATCTTTGAAACTCTAAATCCATTTGGACTGAAAAAACCCTAAAAAATAACTTCTATACTTCCATCATCTCATATGAGAAGAATTAATTTGGTTATAAATCTAACCAAGGAATTCATTTGGAGAAAACCAAAAAGATATACCCTAAGTATAGGTAACATTCATCAACAATGGTTTTTCTTTATTTCTTCATAAAACCCCTTGAATTATTATTATACCATGATTATATAACAAAATAAATATCCTAAATATACTGAGATTTTTTATTTT
The DNA here is from genome assembly GCA_963277665.1 of Viscum album. Lineage (NCBI taxonomy): Eukaryota > Viridiplantae > Streptophyta > Magnoliopsida > Santalales > Viscaceae > Viscum > Viscum album. The sequence goes on along the minus strand of OY728147.1, from coordinate 472,401,249 downwards.
AGAGATACTACCTACACCCACACACACTTATATGAAATGGGTTATGAAAACATTATTCACGTGTATGACAGTCTACCACCTTACAAAACGATATCGTTCATTTTTCCGTTACCACCTCTAATGGTTAGAAATAAATATTGAAATAATATATGTATATTATATTTATTATATATATAATATAATTATACAGATGGAGTCATTATATAATATATATCCTTTTTAAATTTCGTAACATAGGGGATATGATAACATCGCTCGTGTGTACGGTGAACTACCACCCCACAAAGTGATGTGAAGCGTTTTTCACCAACATGTTAAATGAAAGGTAATAAGGATTAATATAACGAATATATATGATATAAATGAAATAATTATGATATTAATGAAGTAATTATTATTTTTTAAATAAAATATATCATTTTCTTCTTACCATTTCACACATTGAAAAAGTGATAAAGTCATTTTTCGAGGTGTGGACTACCGCCTCCTCAACGCGATGTGATTATTTTTTTTATCACCACATCACAAGAATTATATATATAAGTATATATAATTAAATAGTATGATATTTATGATATAATTATCATTTTTAAGATAAATTTCACTTAAATTATTTCCATAATGATCATTGAAAAATGGAAATGTTACTTATGGGTACGTACGACCCACCGACTCCATGATTGTAACATCGGTTAATTTTTCATAAAAATATTTCACGATTGGTTTTAAAATTAATTTTTTTGTATAAATATGATTATTATTCCAAGATTGCTATTTTTTTGTTGTTTAAATTATGACCACATTGACTTAGTCAACCTACCAAAGTACGTTTTGACACATAAGCAGAATATAGTCGAAACATCTAATATAAAATTTATTGATTATGTAGTTAAATATAACCCATTGATAAGTGAAATAAAAGTAATAATAAACACAAATAATGTTATCAAGAAAGAAAATAATTAATATAAGTTTATTATTCCAGAAGATAAATAACAAGCATGATGAATCATACTCAAGGTAAGGGTTTTTCTCATCTCAGTTTTATTTCTGTGAGACACATGTCATATTGACCACTTATTTTAATTGTGTCGTGTATATAATTACCATGAATGTGTTGTATTATTATTATACTTAAATTTATTGGGATTTTAATACCCATGAATGTATTGTATTATTATTATACCTAAATTTATGGTGATTTACATACCCATTTCATGATCCCTCTTTCACGGGGTTTATGATTTCAATGTCACAAATTAGTAAGGGATTTTGGTCATAATTTTATTTCTTTGATATGTTTGTTATGTTATAAACATGTAATCATTTATAAGGAGTATATAATTCCAATTTTACATGTTATATCAGGAATATCCATATTTTTCATGATATTATATGTTTAATTTAATGTTATTTCTTCATGGGAATTATTATTTAAAGTTTCAAAAATGGTAAGAGTCTTTTTTTAAAATAACATCATTTATCAGGATTTTTTATGATCAAATATATGATTTTGAGATTGTATAATTACCATTAATTATCTTATAATATGAAAATTCATCATATTATCATGCAATTTCCCCATTTTCCCACTCTATGGTACTTAAAATGATTGAGAAAGTGTTTTTAATAAAATTTAACTATATTTGTCTCCTCAGTCCAAAATTAATGTTCATTAAAAACCATGTTTTTAAAATGTTTCCAAAAATGTTTTAAATAGTTTTTTTCAAATAAAAATAGATATTTTACCAAATAATTGTTTTAAATTATTTTGAAATCTTTCTTTTTTATGTTTCCAAGGTTTTTTTAAAAGAAAGAATTTTCAAAAGGTTTTACGTTTTAAAAATTGATTTTCAAAATAAAAAGTATATTTTCATAAAAATGTTATTAATGATATTTTAATTGTGTTTACATTAATCAATGAAAAAAACTCTTTTTGTTACTTATGCCTCAATGGAGTTATTTTTTAATGATACCATCTTCATTCTTCCTCTAGATGGATTAAGATTGTTTCAATGAGATTTCTATAAAACATGTTTATTTTCCATGGGTTGATCATGTTTCAATGATATTGTTATGGAAATGCATTTTTCCATGTGTTAAAAATGTTTCAAAGATATTTCTATGGAACATATTTCTTTTCCATGGGTTAATAATTTTTCAAAGAGATTGTTATGGATAACATTTCCCTACCATAATTTAACCATGTTTCAAATAGATTGTCATAGAACACATTTCTTTTCCATGGGTTAATCAAGTTTAAAAGTGATTATTATGGAAACCATTTATTTTACATGTTTTAATCATTCTTAACATATATTTAAATGAAACCCATTTCATTTCCATGGTTTAATCAAGTTATGAAAGGAATAATGATTTTTCTATGAGTTTTATCCATGCTGTGGTTCTTAGATATCTTATATGATGTGTTATCCTAGATAGCTCTAGGTGAGCCTATTACAACAAAGATTATGGGGTGGCCCAGATAGCAGCCGGTGAGAAATTATAGATTAAATGATTAGTGTGCCTAGATAGAACTCCAATGAATTGGGTAATGTACCTTATCTTTAGAGAAAATAAGGATGGAGTTACTTTAAGATTTCTCCAATGGATTTAATTAGGCACCAGTTACTTATGAAATAGTTTTAAAATATGTTATGAAAGTTATACTCCATGTTTTTGAAAAGGGTTTTAATTATTTCCTATGGGTTTATAATGTTTCTCATGATCACTATTGATATAACGTGGCTTATTATTGTTTATTATAACAAATCTTTCTTTTTCAATATTTTCATGTTTTATAATCTAGGTATTGATGGGTATGAGTTATTTTATGATTAACTCATACACTTTGATTATGTCTTCACACCCCAATGTACTTCTTATGATCATTGATCACATTAAATTGATAATTTCTATGTTTACCTTAACTGAGCATTTTATTTCACCATTATTACGTTTCCTTTTCCCTAGGTTATAGATAATGAGGTTGAATGATTTATATATATAAAATATTTCATAAGGACAATGTTGATGACCCAATGTGAAATAATAAAATATGGGTTAAATGGAAGAAATGTTCATTTGATGACATGGGTATTGTTTATATAGGATTTATCCTAATTATATAAACCTATACACCTATAAGGTCCTCTAAAATAAAATTGATACAATTTTTACTTTTGATGTTGTATGGTTTAGTGGAGAAAATTAGGTCATAATTATCAACATCAAAGACTAAAATGAAAACTCTATGATTTCTGCACAGGATTCAGAATTGTGGTGTGACATCCTGGATTCAGTTGCCACTCAACAGGTGCCCCAAACCCAGTTGGTCACATGACCTCAAGTGCATTTCTCCAAATGCCAGAGGCTTCCGAATAGTAGGGAGGGCTAATGACCGATAGTGGGGAAACTATGCCCTCATTTGTCAAAGTGTAGCGCAGTGGAATAAAATATATAAACATACAACAACAGAAGCAGTAAAAAATATACAACTGAAATGGAAAACCGAAGTAAAAGAGAACCAGAAGTCATATATATAAAGATGCAACATGTCACTAATTTTATGAAAATATCCAGAACATGATACACTGCAGTACAATAAAATACAACTCAAAGTACAAGGTACAACCAAAAAAAACTAAGTAGAGTAAACATAACGCAAAAACATTGCAAGAAAAAGCTCAGTCTCATGCTCTCCTACTCCTCTGCTACAATCATGTACCTGTATAGGGACCCTTTCCCTTATCCACACTTGCAGAAATGTAATCTATTTTGGACGAAGACATGACCCAAACAGGGTGTGAGAAATAAATCCCAGTAGGCACCCACCAAAGGCCTGTGCCAAACTGTTAGTGAAAATGTGCAACAACAACATGCAGTAGTAAAGTAAATAAACAACCAGTACTCAAAAGTAACTAACTTTACCAGTCATATTTCAATTTTAATATTCATTTAACCATTCAATTTAATAACATTCTGTGCTCATCAGAACCAAGCCCTCATGACAATCAAAACCTTTCCCTTAGGCTAATATAATAAAACCACGCCCTCAGGATTTCCCTCATGCTATTGAATATTTCCCTCAGGAAAATGAGATATTTCCCTCAGGCACAAAAGTCACTACCCTCAGGCATAATAAGTGTTTTCCTCAGACGAAATAGAACATTGCCCTCAGGCTAAGAAGTACCTTGCCCTCAGGCTAAACAAACAATTCCCTCAGGCTAAAAAGAATATTTCCATCAGGAGCAAGTGACCAGTCCAAGCCCAAAGCATAAACAAGAAATTTATATACAATTCTTTTCAATGAAATTTAATATAAATTATAATCATGGCATACCCTCGGGTATCCTGGACAAACAACTAAATAGAGGAACACACCCCCGGGGTGGTCCTGGATCCAAGAAGTGATTCGAAACAACAGTTATACATATTAATTAAACTACCTATGCAATTATAGGTATTTAATTACGCAATTCCTCGACCATACGACACCCCAAACATGGGCGCGTAACACAATGGTACACAAAACACAATGCAGTTGGAATTTAAAAACTATACCACCTACCTCGATCGCCTCTGATCGGTATACGTGAACGACGCATCCTGAATTTCCAAAGAACGATGTAGATTTGGGATAGGTGAATTACCTTTTAAATGTAAATAACTTTCCCTCAAAAAAGAATTGGTAATAAATGCTCCTGGAGAAGGAAGAGCTTACCCGTGCGGTTCCAAGGAGATTGACGGCGTAGGAATCGGGTTCCCTGTATGTGGTCAGGAGATCCTCCAAGCTTGGGCCATCTATCCCACTCTCCTTCGGCGTTCTAATATTCCTCTATGAACAGAGAAGGCTACTGCCTGTTTTAAGTGAAAAAAACAAACGACATGGTGTGTACTCTCAAGTACACAGTGTGTACTTTTCAATTTTTAAACTGTTCCTCTGGCGGCTTCTTTCCACCGTGGCAATGTTCATCCATCGACATGATTACACGTCGTGTATTCCTGATTACATGGCGTGTACTGTCGCTCCGCTGGAAGCTATCTCCACCGCCTTACTGTTCACCTTCAGACTAAATACACGGCGTGTAAATACCCTATACACGGCGTGTAGTCAGTTTTTACACCCTTCATCACCGACAGGCCTACACGCCCTGTGTACCCATCCCACATGACTAAAGTATACGGCGTTTGGAAAAGTACACAGCGTGTAGTCACAAAATTTGGGACTTTTCCACATTTTTCTTATTTTCTCAAAAACACTTAAGGAAAAAGGAAAAAGTAAAAGAAAAAACCCATACCTCAAAAAATAAGAACCTGGTTCTTACAAACTCCCCCCTTAAAGCAATTCGTCCCCGAATTTACCGTCCAAGGGTGGTGAAGATAAATCTTAGAACAACTCTGGCCACTGAGCACATACATCGGTCTCCCACTCCCAGGTTTCATCCTACACTCGGCCATGCTGCCATAGCACCCGTACGAGAGGAACTGACCACCCTCGAAGAACCTTCGTGCTCCTATCAACGATAAGAATCAGAAGCTCCTCAAAGGATGCATCGATCTAAAGCTCAACCTACTCAGGATGAAAGGTTTGATATGGGTCTGAATGATAACCACGTAGCTGAGATACATGGAAGACATTGTGCATGGCCCGGTACCTCTGTGGTAACTGCAACCGATAGGCAACCAGCCCGACTCTCTCCAGAATCTCAAATGGCCCCACATACCATGGTGAAAGTTTACCCTGTCTCCTGATCTACCTATGTCCCAACCTTAGTGAAACACTCAAGAAAACTTGATCCCCGACCACGAACTCCAAGGGTCATCTGCAGCGATCAACATAAGATTTCTGACGAGACTACATGGCAGCCATCTGCTTCTGAATCAACTAGACCTGCTCAGAAGTCTCCTGCATGAGATGTGGTCCCAGTAAAGCTGTCTCACCACCTCCATCTAACACAAAGGTGATCAGATTGGCCTACCATATAAATCCTCGTAAGGTGCCATCTGAATATTTTCCTGAAAACTATTATTGTAGGCAAACTAAACCATGGGTATATGCTTCTCCCAAAAGCCCCCGAAGTCTAAGACGCATGTGCATAGCATGTCCTCAAGAACCTGTATCGTACGCTCTGACTAGCCATCGGTATGAGGGTGTTAATCTATGCTCAGAAGCACCTGTGTACCCAGTGCACTCTGAAAAATCTGCCAGAAATGATACATAAAGTGGGTGTCCCTATAAAAAACGATAGAACGAGGAACCCCATGAAGATGTACTACCTCTTGGATATAAAACTTCTCAATATCATAAACACCAAAGGTCTCCTTGATTGGCAAAAATTGAGCTACCTTTATGAGTCTGTCCACAACAACCCACATGGCATCATTGCCTCGAGGTGACCTCGACAACCCAGTCACGAAATCCATCACGACATCATCTCATTTTCCCTCTAGAATGGGTAACTGCTGTAATAGTCCGGCTGGACTCTAATGCTCCGCCTTCACCTGATGACAGGTGGAACATCTCGCAACAAAACCAGCTATGTCCCATTTCATACCCGGCCACCAATACTGAAGTCCCAAGTCACGGTACATCTTGGTAACTCTGGGATGCACTGTCCAAGCTGAAGCATGAAACTCCCCCATTATCTCCTCATGTATATCCTCAGAAACCCACACTCGTCCATGGAAACACAGTACCTCATCATCGCCTATTGTCCATCCAGGAAGAGGTTCCCCACTTGCCACCGACTCCCGTAGAACTAGGACTTCTAAATGAGAAAGTTGTCTCATTATCACTCTATCCAGAAGGATAGAAGTCACAGCTAAAGAAGAAAGATAGGTATGCCGCTAACTATCGTGCACCTCCAAATGCATCTCAGAGAACAAATCCATAACCTACGACTCACCATTGGCCTCCTGCACTGCCTGTATCTGAGTCTTCCTGCTCAGTGCATCAGCTACTGCATTACCTTTACCAGGTGTATAGGCAAGTTCAAAGTCAAAGGACTGAATGTATTCGACCCACCTCCGCTGTCTCAGGTTCAAGTCACGCTGGGTAAAGATATATTTGAGACTTTTGTGGTCAGTGAAAACCAAAAAATGCTCTCCCAAGAGATAATGTCTCCAAAATCGCAACACATGAACAATCACAGCCAACTCGAGATCATGCGTCGGTAATTCCTATCATGTGGCCTCAACTTCCGAGACCCTTACACAACTACTCGATCACTTTGCATCAACACAGCTCCCAGCCCAATACCAGATGCATAACAGTAAACCGTATAACTCTTCCCTTACTCTGTATGTATCAGGACTGGTGTTGATGTCAACCTTCCCTTCAGCTCTTGAAAGGTTGTATCACAAGATTGTGACCAATTGAACTTCACACCCTTCTTAGTCAAACCTATCAACGACGCTGCTAAGCGGGAGAAGTCCCATATAAAGTGTATGTGGTAACTAGACAGCCCCAAGAAACTCGTATCTCAAACATGTTCTTAGGCTGCTCCCCGGACACTACTGCTCTCACCATCTCTGGGTATACTGAAACTCTTTCCTTTGAAATGATATGACCCAGGAAGTGTATCTGGTCCATACAAAAGTGGCACTTTGAGAGCTTAGCATATAGCTGATGCTCTCTCAGTGTACTCAGTATGATCTCAATATGGGTGGCATGGTCATGTAGAGTGTGAGAGTACACGAAGATTTCATCCACAAAGACTACCACAAAAGAGTCTAGATAAAGGTAGAAAACACGATTCATCAGAGCCATGAAAACTGCTGGCGCGTTCGTGAGTCCAAACAGAATAACCAAGTACTCGTATAGACCATATCTACTCTGAAAAGTTGTGAGAGGTATATCCGATGGTCTAACATGTAACTGATGATATTCGGATCTCAATTCAATCTTCAAGAACACTCATGCTTCTCGAAGTTGATCAAAAAGATCATCAATCCTTAGAAAGGGATATCAGTTCTTAACTTTCAACTAGTTCAGCTTCCGATAATCCACACAATGTATGAGGGTACCGTACACCTTCTTAGTAAAAAGAATAGAAGAACCCCAAGGAGAAGTACTGGGTCGAATGAAACCCTTTTCTTTTAACTCCTCTAACTATCTCTTGAGATTCTACAACTCTGGTGTAGCCTTCCTTTAAGGAGGAATGGACACCGGTGCTGCTCCTGGAACAAGTTCAGTAGAGAAATCCACCTCTTGATTCAGAGGTAGACCTGAAAAGTTGTCTGGGAAGACATCCTTGAAATGATCAACCAATGGAATAAAATCCTACTGACAAGTCCCCTGATCATCCAGATATAAACTCACAATCTGAGCTATCACACCACCTCACCCACGATGCTCAGGTCCAGCACAGCTCGCCTGGACATCCCATTCACCTTTGTATGGAAAATCTCCGCCCTCTGGTGATGTAAAACTCACCCTGCGATGATATCAATCTACAAAGGCCCGAAAGGGTACCAACCAGTCCATCCAGAGAATCACATCATAAGCTGTCATCTCTAAGACATAGAGGTCCCATAGAAAGTGACACCCACCAACCTCTAGGGGGAACTCCTTGCACTGACGCACACCAACCATTCTAGTTCCCAATGGAGTGTCTAGAATCATAAAATCAGAAGAAGAAGAAACACAGAGCCCAAGGATCTCCACAAAGGGAAAAATATAAATCTATGTGTGGCACCCGTATCGAAAAGTACAGAAGATAAAACAGAAGCTACTAAAATAGTACCTCTGACAGTAGAAGGTACGAGATCCTGCTTTTGTTTGGTCTATTGCACTACATATGCCTGCCCAGTGCCGCGACCCTGAGACACAGCCTGACTACACTGAGCTAACCCATCCTATTACCTCTGAGATCCTGGTGTCTGGCTACCACAACCATGAGCACCACCTCTGCCTGTACATCCTAAAGTATCCCAATTCCGTGACTGGTAATAAGCTGCTGGTCTTGCTTCAGAACATGGAGGCTACACAGAACCCCTCTCACTAGCCACTGGTGGAAATGCCCTGCAAAAGCACTGCAGGCGACCCATCTTACCGCAAGCTCGACACTCCCTTGTGTCACGGGTACACTGGGGTCTTTTGTACCCCTCCCTACCACACTGGTAGCATATGACCGCCCCCCTGAAGTAATCGCCTGACTAGTACTGCCACTGTGAGAGAAACTTATCTTTCTCCTCCTCTTCCTGGTAGAAATATTACCAGAAACTAGTGCTGAGCCACCCTGCCCGCACCACTAGCTTCTCGCAGGTTCATCTCAGTAATCAGTGCCTCGTTCACAATAGCATGTACCATAGGCAACATGAAAATGTTCACTAGTGCTCAGATGTCATACCGAAGACCATACTCAAAGCGTCGAGCTCTCAAAGCCTCATCACCCACCAGAACAGGTGAAAACACTAAAGATCAGTGAAGCGGGCAGAATAGTCCATCACCGACATAACACCATACTACAGATTCATGAACTCTCGAGCTCGATCTTCCCGTAGAGTCTCAGAAAATAAGAAGTCATAGAGGGCTACCTAAAAATCTTCCCACGCCATGTCCCTATGATGATATGACTGGGTGGTAACATCCCACCACCTATTGGAGGAATCACACAGCATGTAAGTAGCGAGCTTGACCCTCCGCCCTAGTGGCATCTCAAGATTATCGAAAATAGTATGCATAGAATCCATCCAAGACTCCGCATCCTGTAGTCCACCATCCTCTGAAAACATAGGTGGATGCTGCTGCTGGAAGATACAAGTTAGCTCTGCCATAAATGTGGCGGCCTGCGGTGCTCCCTGGAAGGTCTGCATAAACCGTATGAAGCCTTCACGGAACTGCGCCTCCGCGCCTGTGTCCAGTATAATGGATGGCAACACATCTAGCTCTACTGGAGGATCCATTGGTAGCCCATGGCCTACCATCTCTGGAGTATAATCGTTGCTGCTCTCCTAGCGAACAACTCAAGGTCGTCTCAATGACATGACTCTATAAGGTCAAACACATGCCTTAAATCAAGATGATAAAAGAACGCAAACTAGGAGACCAAGAAGGGAACAAGAGAAAGAAAGAATTAAAGATTTATAAACTTGACTACATGGCATGTATAAATACTACACATCGTGTTCTCACAAGCCATCCACATGGGCGTGTACTCCAGCTAAAACTGGTCATGTAACACCCCAAACACACGACATGTTGTTCACCAACACAACATGTATTTGAATCCTGATTCCCTGCCCGAGTCCTTCCACACGGCTTAGCCACACAACTCTCCTTTAAACAAAACTACATGGCGTGTCCCAGAGAGACACGACGTGTACGACTTAATTTCCAACTGCACATGTTGTTAGTGACACAACTGACCACTCAGCTGACACTACACGGCGTGTTACACCCACACATGGCATGTACACCACTTCGTCTTCCCAGCCACATGGCCAGGTCCACACGGTCGTTCCCCGGTCAAGACTACACGGTGTGTCCCACAGGTACACAGCATGTTCAAGAATAGGTAGCACCGACCCATTTTTGTTAGATACACGGCCAGGTCTCCAGGTCACACTACACGGTGTGTTCATCATTGACACGACTTGTAAAAGAAAAGATTTCCTCCGTCCGTGTTGTTAGTTACATGAGCAGACACAGGGTCCACACAATACGGCATGTGAGATAACTACACGACATGTACCCTCTAGAACTTCCCCATCTCGTGTCTCTGCCCACACGGCCTATGAAACGGTTAGCTACTACACGATGTGTACTTAGGGTACACGACGTGTACTCAAAACCTTTTCTCTTCTTCCTAAATAGAAGAATACGTGGAGTGTAGTGAAAACTACACGACATGTATTTTGGGTTTTTTCAGATAGCAAGTCTTAAAAACTAATCCATAACCCATAAAAACACTGAAACAAACATCTAGGTGCCAAATTCCGATCCGTGAGGGCCCATACTCCCCATGAATTAAAGCTTTACATCTTATACATGTTATAACAAGGTAAAATCATCAATGATCCTCCAAAATCTAGTTTTTGAGGGCCCATACTCTCCAAAAACCAAAGTTTGGCATTAATTCTTTCAACAAGATCACACAAAAATACCCTATCAATTAGAAGGTATTTATCCAAGAAGCTATCACAATAACATGGTTTTCTAGCACAACAACTATCATAACAACATTCAATTTCTAATGCACCTACATGGTATGGAAGAATGCATGACATGTGATTTCTAATATGTGCCTAAATGATGCATGAGATGAAATACCCTAATCTCATCGATTTGCGACTAAATAGAACCCAATATAAAAATATTAACAGCACCCAACAAGTGTGTCAGCCAATGGTGAAAATCAATTCAACTGTAAAATTGAAAAATCAGAAAATTGTAATAACTATGGTAGACTCGCTTTTCCCTGTACATGGGTTACCTACTCCCAGGAACAACTTATTACCAACTACCATTTCCATTCTATCCCTGAATAAGGCTCCAAACAATAATTCAAAAAAATAACCCCTCTGATACCACTTTGTAACGTCCCGGATCCGGTTGCCACTCAACGGGTGCCCCAAACCCGGTTGGTCACATGACCTCAAGCGCATTTCCCCAAACACCAGAGGCTTTCGACTAGCGGTGAGGGCCAAGGACTGATAGTGGGGAAACTATTCCATCATTTTTCAAAGTGTAACATAGTGGAATAAAATATATAAACATACAATAATGGAATCAGTAAACAATATACAACTGAAATGGACAACTGAGGTAAAAGAAAACTATAAGTCATATATATAAATATGAAGCATGTCACTAATTCTATGAAAACAACCAGAATAGGATACACTGTAGTACAATACAATACAACTCAAAGTACAAGGTACATCCAAATAAAACTAAGCAGAGTAAACATAACGCTGCATCATTGAAATACAATGTTCAGTCCCATGCTCTCTTACTCCTATGCTACAATCTTGTACCTGTATAGGGACCCTTTCCCTTATCCACACATGCAAAAATGTAATCTGTTTGGGCCGAAGACATGACCCAAACAGGGTGTGAGAAATAAATCCCAGTAGGCACCCACCAAAGGCCCGTGCCCAACTGTTAGTGAAAATGTGCAACTACAGTTGTGCAGTAGTAAATGCAATAATCATGAAGTACTCAAAAGTAACTAACTTTACCAGTTATATTGACATTTTAATATTTATTGGACCATTTAATTTAATAACATTCTGTGCTCATCAGAACCAAGCCCTCATTCCAATCAGAACCTTTCCCTCCAGCTAATATAATAAAACCACACCCTCAGGCTTTCCCTCAGGCTATCGAATATTTACCTCAGGCATACGAGATATTTCCCTCAGGAACATAAGTCACTGCCTTCAGGCATAAGAATTGTTTCCCTCAGGAAAAATAGAACATTTCCCTTAGGCTAAGCAGTACCTTTCCCTCAGGCTAAACAAACAATTCCCTCAGGCTAAAAAGAATATTTCCCTCAGGCTCAAGTGACCAGGCCGAGCCCAAAGAATAAACAAAAAATTTATATACAATTCCTCTCAAGGAAATTTAATACACATTATAATCATGGAATACCCTCGGGTATCCTGGAGAAACAACTAAATAGAGAAACACATGCCTGGGGTGGTCCTGGATCCAAGCAGTGATCCCAAACCAAAGTTATACATATTCATTAAACTATATATGAAATTCTAGGTATTTAATTACACAAGTCCTCAGCCATACGACACCACAAACATGGGCGCGTAGCACAATGGTACAAAAAACACACAAAATTTGGAATTTAAACACCAGACCACCTTCATCGATCATCTCTGATCGGTATATGTGAACGACGCCTCTTGAATCACCCAAGAACAATATAGATCTGGGATAAGATAATTACCATTTAAACGTAAATAACTTTCCCTTGGAAAATAATTGGTAATAAAGGCTCGAGGAGAATGAAGATATTACCCGTGCGGTTCCAAGGAGGTCGATGGCGTAGGAATCAGGTTCCTGGTGTGCGATCGGAAGATCCTCCAAGATCCGGCTATCTCTCCCGCTCCCCTCCATTTTTCTAAGCTTCCTCTTTGAACAGAGGAGGATACTACCCATTTTAAGTGAAAAAAACTACACGACATGTACTCTTAAGTACACAACATGTGCTTTTAATTTTTTAAACTGTTCCTCTGACGACTTCTTTCCACCGCGGAACTGTTAATCCGTCGACATGAGTACACGACATGTATTCCTGATTACACAGCATGTACTGTCACTCTGCTGATAGCTACCTCCACCACCTTACTGTTCATCTACAGACTGAATACATTACATTTAAATACCCTATACATGGCGTGTAGTCAGTTTTTACACCCTTCATCACTGATAGGCCTACATGCACTGTGTACCTATCCCCCATGGCCAAAGTACACGATGTGTGGAGAAGTACACAGCGTGTAGTCACAAAATTTGGTATTTTCCCCATTTTCCTTATTTTCTCAAAAACACTTAGGGTAAAAGGAAAATAAGAAAACCGTACCTCAAAAAATAAGAACAGGGTTCTTACGTGTGGGTCCTGGGATATTATAGTTATATCAAAGGAAAGGTTTAGATAAATTTTAATATTAGGATTTTTTTCATGTAATGTTATCTTAAGGTTTAAGGATGCCATCATAAGTCTATAATATTAAGGATGATTATAAGATCAAAGTCTTATACACCCCTTTGAGGTTTTAGGTGATAAAATATTAATGTGATTAATGGATTTTATGGAGATTTTTTATTGGGTTTTGGTATTTATAACCCCTATAATCAAGATGAAGTATTATTTATGGAGGAATTATTTTTATTTTTTAAATAAAAAAAATCCATATGTTGGGCAAAAACCTGTCACATTCGTCAAGGTGGTTGGGCTTGAACCCATAACCAAAGGATGATAAGAGTTTAACACTTACCACTGGCCTACAAGATTTCTTGTTTAGTATGAAATTTTTTATGGGTAAAGATAATGTTTATTTAAAAAAATAATAGGATTTTACTTGAGGAATAACAGTTGGTTTATCTTGGAATCACATATGATCAAATCCTTCTAATCCTTAGGGTTAGAACATTGTCAAGAAATGTTCAAATAATTTTAAGGATAGTTATTTTGGGAAGGATTTGGTTTAAAATTTGGGTATTAATGTTTAATTTTTAATATTAATGTATCATATGATGGTTTATTAAATTTTGAAATTATCTTAACATGTGCTAACAATTTTGGTTATATTAAATGTTCAAATACTAGAGGAATAACTTGATATCCTTTTCATGGTTATGTGGTCTTAAAATTTTTATTTAGTGATTAAGGCATTCAAAATTCATATTGAATAATCATAATTTGTAGAAAAATATGAGATTATTGTGGAAATTGACAAAATTATGAAATTATAATCATCAAGTAAGTATATTTTTATATTCTCTTAGACTATATGGTAAGAGAATTACCCAAATCTAGGAAAAGAATCCTGAAATAAAAGTATTATACTATTACCTTCAATTAGGATGGAATCATGGAATTTTTTATCAACATAGATTTATTTTTTTAAGGCCCTTAAATTTTTATTTATCATTCACATCTTTTTTATCAATTACCTAAATCACTCTCTATAATTATTTATTGCTTTCCTCTATTCCATCCTATGTTCTCCTATTTCGAAATCTAGTTATGTGTTATTCCATATGATATTTATTTTACAATTACTATATTATTTATAGGATGTTCTGTTAACCCTTTTTATGATGTGGTTTTCAATAAATGATTTCTAAAAAATGATAATACTTTGATAACTAAGATGAATTTTGAGGGAAAATTCCTTTTAAGGGGGTATGATGTAACATCTTGAGATTTTACAAAATATATTCTTTAATATTAATTTAAATTCTTTTATATATTTAGTTAAATGAAATTTTTATTTTATATTTAATTATACACAACACCATATTTATCTTACATTTCATGTAACGTTGAGTTTCTTCTATAACTTCTGTTACAAGCAAGGTAGAGTCATACTATGCAACAATATATCATTAATAATATTCTTTAATATGATTGTTGTCAAATAACTATTAGAAATGTTTGAATTAATATGGTTGACTAAAATATGAAAATTTGGTGGAAATAGGTCTATAAAAGTAATTCATTATTTACTAATAAGTTATAAAGAAATATAAAAACTAATTGAATATAAAGGAAATATTTTTATAAAAAAACTTTTTTATGCGCCCAAATAAATTTGATCTCATTAAATTAAATTAATTACTATTATTGAATGATATTACTGAAATATATATATATATAAATATATATAATATTCACTCAAATATTTTTACTTTAATCTAATATATTTAATTGATATAAGATAAGAACAAATCCAATTTTACACATAAAAATTTATATTTTTTTAAAGGCGGTTTCATTGCCTTTGAATGGAGCACTTTTTTTAAAACTAAAATTTGACACTTTTATAAATTTTAAATAAAAAAAATAATTTTTTAAATAAGAATTTCATATTTATCAGAAGGTGATTTTTTTATTTTTCTGAGAAGTTTTATTCTTTTACGAATAGTAAAAAAATACTGAATTGTAATTGAAAACCGAATTTTCATCTAAATAATATATACTGTTGAATTATATTTTGAATTGGGTTAAAAGTAAATATTTTTAAAATATAAATATAATAGGCCAATTTAATCATTTTAATATTTTTTATACTGAATTTAGAAATCAAAACATAGTAAAATATTGAATATTTTTACCTTAAAAACCCACTTCCTCACCACATTTGCTTAATTAATTTTAAATTAATTTATTCCAAATATGTTATTTTAATTTCTAAAAATGGATTATATATTTGGAATAAGCATAATTTATAATTTCTCATAATTTTAACTTAAATTTTGATGATAATTATTAGTGAAAATAGTTAAATCTAATTAACATAATTAAGGTTGAAATGAGGTTTTCCACATTACATATATATGGTTGTATTAAAATTAGTTTTACAGAAACATATGATTTTTATTTAATTAAATTTAAGGAATTTTTATAATTAGTTGGTATTAATTATATAATTGAATTATTTATAATTATAATATCTATGTATAAATTACTTTGTTAAATAAAAAGATACAAGTTACCTTGTTAAAAAATATAAAGATAAAATTTAGTAAAATTAATGGCTAATGAATAAATTGATAAAAAATGTATATGTTTTTTGTGATGGAGATATTTATGGACTAATTAATCCATACCCTTAATTATTGATTAAATTTTAAGGCACATTAGGTAAGGAAGACCTCTCAATAGTGTTTACCTTTCAGTATTTACAAGAATTCCACTCCTCCTCCATTATAAAAGGGAATTCACGCTCCACTGATTCACAACTCTCAAGAAATTTTGATCTACAAAAACAAAAAAAAATAACTTAAAAAATTACATACATTCATCCTATAAGACATAATTTGGTAAGAAATCCATGTAAGGAAGTTCTTTGGTGGAAACCAAAATGAGTTACTCGAAGAAGAGGTAACATTCATCAAAAAATATTTTATTTTATTTCTTCCTCAAACCCCTTAAATTATTATTATACCCTGATTATATAATAAACACAATATCATAAATATAATAAGATATTTTTATGTTAGTTTAATTCTCTAAACCCACACACACATCCATCAAATGTGTTATGAAATCATCATTCGTGTGTATGACATACTACCACATTGTGGAATGATATTGTTCGTTTTTATGTTACCACCACCATGGTTGGGAATAATGATGGAAATACTATTTATATATGATATTTACAAAAAAATTATAACTCTTGAGTTATTATATCATATAAAACCATTTTATATTTCATACTATATGGGATACAATAACATCGCCCATGTGTTTGACAGACTACCGCCTTGCGAAGTGTTTTTCACCAAAGTGTTACATGAAAGGTACTAAGGTTAACTATAAGGAATATATAGGATATTCATGAAATAATTATTATATTAATGAAATAATTATATTCATTCAAATATAATATATCATTTTATTTTTACAATTTTACAGATTGAAAAAGCGATAACGCCGTTCATGGACGTGTGAACTACTACCTCCTCAAAGCAATGTGATTCTTATTTTTTCTTATTCACCATATAAAGATAAAGATATATATAATTATATATAATTAAATAATATGTTATTTATGATATAATTATAATTATATATAGATAAATGTTACTTACCTTATTTCTATAATGATCATTGAAAAATGGTAACACTACTCATGTACATATGACCTACCGTCACCTTGATCATAACGTTAGTTCATTTTTCATAACCATATTTAATTAATGGTTTTAAAATTATAATTGAGGTATAAATATGATAATTATTTCATGATAATTAATTTTTAGTTTTTTAAATAATGACCTCATTGACATTAGTCGACACAACAAAGTCTGTTTTGACACATAAGCTGAATATGGTCAAAACATCTGACTTAAACTTAATTGATTAAGAAGTTATATATAAAATTATTATAAGGGAAATAAAATTAATAATAATATTTAAAAACATTATAAATAAATTAAATAATTAACATATTTTTATTATTCAAGAAAATAAAGAATAAGCGTGATTAATTTGACTCAAGATAAGGAATTTTATCGTCTAAATTTTATTTTTGGGACATACATGCCGTATTCACCACCTATTTATATTGTGTTGTGTATATAATAAATAAAAATGTATTTTATTATCATTATAATTATATTTATGGGGATTCAAATTTTCATTCACTATATATCTTTCATGGGGTTTATAGTTTCAATGTTACCAAGTAGTAATGGTTTTTTGTCACAATTTTCCTTCTTTGAGATGTTTGTTATGTTATACACCTATATTCTTTTATAAGGTGTATATATTGAACCATAAAGATTTTATATCATGATTTAATCTATTTTTCATGATATTACAAGTTTAATTTTACACTATTATTTAGTAGGGATTAAGAATCGAAGTTACAAAAGTGGTAAGAGTCTTTTGTTACAATCTCATCATTTATCTTGATTGTGTATGGTTAAGTATCTAATGTTGAAATCTTATAATTTTTATGAATTAAATTATCCTATGGTTAATAATTATATTTTATTATAATTTTACCATAATAAACTCTTTGTTACTTAAAATTTTTTATATTTTTTTAATAAAACCAAACTTCATTTCTCTCTTCAGTCAGGAATCAGTGTTATTTCAAAACCAGGTTTTCTAAAAATGTGTTAAAAAGTTTTTTTCAAAAATTAAAGGATATTTTCCTAATGAAATGTTTTAAATGTTTTTTAAACTTCCTTTATATATTTATAAGGTCTTTTTAAAATAAAATTATTTTCAAAATGTTTAATGTGTTAAAAAGTGATTTTCAAAATAAAAAGAATATTTTCTTCAAAATGTTCATAATGATCCTTTTATGGTATTTACATTCCTCAATTTAAAACAACTCTTGTTGTTACCTATGATCCAATGGGGTTAGAATTTTAATGATATAATACTCATTATTTCTTTATATGGATTAATAATATTTCATTGAGATTTTTATAAAACTCGTTTCCTTTCCATGGGTTAATCGCATTTCAAATAGACTGTTATGGAACCCATTTCTTTTCCATGGTCTAATAATATTTAAATATATCTTCATAAAACCTATTTATTTTCCATGGTTTAATCATGATTAAATGTTATTTTTATGGAAATTATTTCTTTTACACAAGTTATCCATGTTTCAAAGAGATTATTATGGATCCCATTTCATTTCTATGGGTTAATCATGTTTTGAAGAGATTGTTATGGAAGCCATTTATTTTCCGTGGCTTAATCATGATTCAAAAAAATTGAAATGAAACCCATTTAATTTATATGGGTTAATCATGTTATAAAAGTAATAATGATAGTTTATATGAGTTTTATTCATGTTGTGGTTCTTGGATATCTTATATGATTGGGTGACCCGGATAGCGTCGGGAAAGTTTGTTTTATCTTAGACAATGGGGTGACCCAGATAGCACTCAGTGAGCTCAGTATAGATTAAATGATAGGTACACCAAGATATAACTATAATTAAATGGGTAAAATAAATTTTCATGATAGGAAATAAGGATGGAGTTACTTGAGGGTTTCTCCTATGGATTTTTCTAGGCACTAGTTACTTATGACATAGGATTAAAATAGGTTATGAATGTGATGGTCCAAGTTGTCAAAAATGGTTTTAATTGTTTTATATGATTTTATAATGTTTCTTATGATTGATGTTGATATCAAATGAATCAGGATTATTTATTTTAATGACTATCTATTTTTCCATGTTTTCATATTTGATGTTCTAGGTATTGATGGGGACAAGTTCTTTTTTGATTCGCCCATGTACTTTTATTATGTCATAAAAACCTTATATAATTCTTATTCTCATTGATGAAATTCAATTTAAAATGAAAATTTTTACCCTTAATGAGAAATTTATCTCACCCTTCATACATTTGCCTTTCCATATATTATAGATAATTTAGTTTAATGATTTATATCTATAAAGGATTTCATAGGGATGATGTTGATGGCCCAAAGTGAAATAAGAAATACTGGGTTAAATGGTAGAAATGTTCATTTTATAAAAAGGGTAATATTAATATATTATTTTTCCTAATTATATAAAACTATAAACCTAAATGGTCCTCAATAATGTAATTGATCCAAGTTTTCCTTTTGATGTTCTAAGGTTTAGAGGAAACAAATTTGGCCACAATCAATAGCATCCAATATATAAATGAAAAATTTTATGATTTCAAAACAAGATCCAGGAGTATGAGTCATGGGCTATTATAAATAGAAAATTCATTGCTGAATTCTCACTTCAACATTATGATCTTTTTAAGGGTCTATATCACAATGTAATTTTAATCGGGATTATTTATGCTTTAGTTTACATTGAAGAAAACTATTTTGTCCTTTGGAAAAAAATAAATCTCAATTTATTCTACTCCAATTATTCATTATGTTTTAAACTAATAGTAAATATTCTCAAACTCTCTGTTACCTAATATTATTGAGAAAATGTTTTTAATAAAATCTATATTAATTTCTCTCTTCAATAGAAAATAATTTTTCTTCCAAATCCATGTTTTTAGAAATTGTTTTAAAAAATGGTTTAAAATTATAAAAATGATTTATAAAAGAAATATTTACCCATTTTTTACTATTTAAAAAATGGTCTTAAAGGAATTTTCTTTTCCCTTTCTAAATAAGGAGGTTTTTACCCTTTTTATAACAACATAAAATGATTTTTTATCTTATACAGAATATACAAAATTTCATGCTATCATGAACAATCATTTATTTGAAGATTAATTTACAAGTTTAAAATGTTATTTATAAATGATTTTTTTTCTAATATTTATTAAATTTTAAATTTTAAAATATAACTTTAAAAGTTAAAAGGATATTTTAATAATGATTTTTTTTAAAGATATTATTATGGTATTTCTGTTTAGCACAAATAGAAACCAATTATTTTAATAAAAATTATCTCTGGATATGTTGTATTAATACCATACTTATTCTTTAAATGGATTTATTATGAACACTTTGACCAAGGAAGGTATTGAAATTCACATTCCAGATTAATTTTTCGTAGTTATTAACTTTCCCTTGAAATATAAAAATTTCTTTGATCATTCGACATTAAATTTCCTCCTAAATATGAATAATATTTATCATGGATATACTTATTACTTAAACTATATAGAATTTATAAATACAGTGTTTTATATTAAACATTATTTTATTGACTGGGGAAATGTTAATAAATCTTTATTTTGTAATCAATACAAATATTTATTGGTAAAGCATATTGTTCATGAATTAAATTGATTATTCAATATATGTGAAATTCTCTATACATGCAGATACAAGAGGGACCTAGTTATAAATAACCCCTCAATGCATCAATAGTATCTTGAGATGATTCAGTTATCTAGACTTAGTTAAATGGGATTTTGGTGTTTACCCACCTGTCGGTTTTAAATCATCTTGTAAAAATTTTGACAGCAGGTGTATCATGAGGCCTTAGAACATGAAGTCCAATAATTAAGGATTTACTTCGTCATGAATTCAGTTATTATTATCCATAATATATTTTCATTGATATTATCTATGGATGAAATTTATTCTAATTTTATTGGTTACTAGAATGTGTTCTATGTTATTTACCTTATCATATTGATTATTCTTTATCCAGTTAGGATAGTCATGTTATTGATTAAATGACATGTGTTTTTAGTTATTTACCTTGACATATTGATTATTATAGTCAAATTATTTAAATGGAATGCGTGTTTAGTTATTTACCTTTCCATTTTTATTAGAATGTTTGATTCATGATAGATTCCACTATACGTAAGCCTTAGTGAGTATTTGAGCTCACCATTATTTTTTTCCTTTCCCAGGAACACATGAAGTTTATGAAGAATGATATGCAATGATATGCTAGATAGAATAATGATATTCACAAAAAATATATTATAATTTGTATTTTTAAATTTAATATAGGAATCATGTATATATTTTCTTACAAAGATTATTAAACTATTCAGTCATTTGGGATGCACTTCCTTGTATCTTATACTAATATAATAAAGTAAGACTCCAAAACTGTATTATTGGTGTTAGGGTTGTAATATTTGGTATCATAAGAAGTTTAGTAGAAACCTTGGGAACTAGATTTAAGAAATAATTGATTGGGGAACATAAACCTATGATATAATTTGAGAATAAGTTTATAATAACATTAAAAAAGTTTGTTAAGATAGATATTATTTGGTTTTTCTAAGAAATATATCCTTGTATATATACCTAAAATCAACTTTGTTCTAGAAAAGATTTACTTAGTGGTAATAACCCTGAAAAGGGAACATTTGGATTGACCCAATCATCAACTAGTTCTTGAAAATGGGCCTTACTTCTAACCTATTTTAACACTTCCACCGGATATGCATAGGATAATTCTCATTTTCCTTACAAAAAATTATTAAGGATTTGAAAAGATGATGATAATGATTGATCTTGGTTAACCCATCGCTGTCTAATAATAAAAACAATGTGTTATGATTTAGATATCCGATAAATGAATATATGTTTTTCCCACAATGATTATTGTTCCTCAAACTATGTTTTTTGGTTTTAGTCAATGGATCATACCCGAAGGAATCAATTTAACATTGAATATAAAGGAAAATGTAATTAATATGATCAACTCAAGGGGATGTTGAAATGAGTGATATATAAAGTGATTATTAATAATTAGTTATCCATAAATATAATTGAAAACCTATACCTTAACAAAGTTCTGGACTCACCAATGAAGAAAAGGATGACATTTTCTAAGAGTTCGAGTGATTGAAACCAGAGTGTAAATAGGACACAATTTCCTTCAGGTTATAAATGTGGTAAGATACACTCAGTAATGTCTCTAAAAGTAATGATAAAATGTTTTACATGTTGGAAATAAGGGAATGAAACAATGAATTTTAGAGGAAAATTGAAGAGTTCAACAAGTGGAAATAAATCTCATTCTAGGGTCCCATTTATAGTTCATTTTCTTAAATATGAGAAACCTGGGAATTATTTGAGTCATTTATCTATTCTAAAATTTAATCTCTAGACCTATTATGTACCTATGTTAAAATAAAATATATGTATTATTTATGCATTTCTATTCAAAAAATTAATTGTATATTTTTTTTACCAATCTTATTTTGGTTATAATAATTATGAAGCATCTTAGTATTTTGTAAAATTTAATAAGTATAAAAGTATTCATTAACTTAAGTGTTATGGATACCATCATGGGTTTATGATTTTAATCTTGGCCCTTAGTTCAAATTCTTAATCACCCCTTTGGTAAATTTTTGTGGTGGGAATACAATGTGATTAATGATACCATTAGAAAACATTTATAGAAATACAAACCATTGGTTTAGTATATGAAAAAGTTATTTGAGGAAGAATGCATCTACATTTTTTTGAATTATGATTAAAGGTATTGATAACCTTTATTTTTTATCTTTTCTTTGATGTTTTATTAATTACGGGTCATAAAAATTTGGGAACATTATAGGAATTATATTAATATAGTTTTGGAGATAGGGAGACCAATTGCATCTAACAAAGGACACATAGATTTAACCCACAACTGAAGTATGATAAGGGGTTATAATATACCACTAAACTACATGGAATATTGGTTAATATGTAATTTCTTTTAGTTAAAATATTTTATGAATACATATTAATGATAAACCTATGTTGTTACTATTTATGTTTATTGATTAATGTATTATATTGAATAACTTGTGCAAACCATATTGGTATTATAAAATAGTTAGAGATAGTTGGAAAGATTTATCACAATTTTTTTATCATAAGATATGTTAAAATTGAATATTTTATTATTTTATGAATAAAAATTTCATTTTTTATATTCATTTCTGAGAGTGAGTGAGGAATTGGAAATTGATTGAAGCACAACCAATGTATGAAACTGTTATTATGAAATCGAAATGCATCAAGTAAATATATTCATTTATATTCTTAGATAGTAAAATATTTCCTCAACATAGTAAAAGGATATTGAAAAAAATGTTATCCAATTACCTTAACATCTAATGAATCAAATGATATTTTAAATCATCACATATTAATGGGTTTGAGTTCCTAAAAATTCTATTGATCATTCACTTTACTATGATCAATGCCCTCTATAATTCTCTAAAATTATTTATGATTTTATCTCATGTCCACATCTCCACTTTCCACCAATTTTCTCCTAATTATAATACTATTTAGGTGTTATTACTTATGACCATTTTTACTTCCATTTCTCTCTTATTAAGAGGTTGTTTTATTAAACCTTATTTATGATATTGGTTCTGAACAAATTAATTTTCAAATATCAATCCCATGATTTCTAAGTGAAAGATAAAATTATAAGGATGAAATTTATTTAAGGTGTTGATAATGTAACACACCAAAATTATAAAATAACTAGTTCTCACCCATGCATAAGCATGGCATATTGAACTAATGGTTTTTATTTAATAATAGAATGTTGTTTGTAAAAGTTACTTAGATATGATACTGTTGAATATTTTTTAATAACAAAGTATCAGTGCATAAGAATGGAATAGGAGTGGATAAAATATGAACACAACAGTAAAACACTTGAAAAAATAAATGATATATAAAAAGGAATTTCTAATTATATAATGCATGTTGGCCATAATGGATTAGCAACCGCGCTCTGCTTCACTACACGCCCTCACTGGATTCAAGCAACCAGTAATGCAAACACGGTCCATAGAAAAAGTAATGTGTGTAGTGTAATTTGTATTTAAGGAGAAATAAAATATAAGAGTGGTTGTAATAATATAAAATGTTAATTCGGTAGTTTATTAACTTTAATACATAATGACACAACCCAATAAATAATTACAGTAAAATTTATGATGTTTTCATTTGTAGATTTTTTTCAACTAAATTAAGATGTACGTCCTCCTAGGAACAAAGTGTTCTTGCAATAATATTTCAGCTTAATATATCAGTGCAATAAAAATTATGTAGATTAATAAATAGTAATGAATGGTTAAATCTGAAAATCTAATCTACCAATGAAAAAAACATTGTATTACCCATTAAATTGACTGTTCTGGAATTTCACAGTATACTGAACATAACAATGCAATAACTTGTGACCTATTTCATCATTGTACAATATAACAAATCATTACCATTCAAACATGGTGTTGCAAAAAAATTGACTTTTATGGTATTTAAAAGTATACCGAACAAATCATTTCAATTACTTGTGAACTATTTCATCATTTCATTTTATATTAACCAGTTACCATTAAAACATAGTTGTTCAATATTTAGTATACTATGGGATTGTATAGTATACAAAAGTAGGAAATCTAAAAATTAGAGGTAGAAAAAAGAAAATGTAAAATTAACAATTATTTGAAAAAATATCTTGCATTTTCCAAAGATGTACAAACCTTAATAATGTAATTAAAAAAATGATATGAAGAAAAAATGACATGGGATTGCAGATATTAATTTGTACATGTTGTATACAACAAAATATGTATATAAATAATATCCAAAACCAAAATAAGGAGTAGAAAATATGCACTTTCTCCAAGAGAGGGCATGATCCTGTTCTTTAAAAATTGAATCACAAATCATAATTAACACATGTAAAAGAAAATATTAACTAAAACACAATAAAATAATTAGATCCTTGAAAATATTCCCTTTCTCCATTCTTCCGTGATGGTGTATTTTCCCCAAACCATGTGTTACTCCACCCTATCACCATGTATGTAGAATCAAAACCTTGCATTAATATTGATTATATTGAATATATTGAATATATTGAAACCATAAATTAGTGGTACATAATTTTTTAATAGAAGTGGATTATATATGCAGGCTATTAAAATAATAGAAAACATTAAGGATAATCACATTGTACCTTTGCAATGAATCATCAAATTCAAGATCATTGACACATTCAACAATATCTGCACATAAAAAATGAAAAAAATGAAATATAATGTGTAAAAATTATAATAAATACCAATGAAATCTGAGAAAAACAAATTATGCAAGACATATGAGATTTTATCAAAGGGTGCATACCTACAGAAAGTATTCCATGTTCCATGATTTGTTTTGGAGGGTTTTAAAATGATAAAAAGAGAAATAATAACCTGGATGTGAGAAAGGATCATACAAAAGTTTAAAAAATCATGGAATAAATTTATTAAAGAGAAAGGGTATTTCTTTTATAAATTTTAGAACCAATAGTTTAGTATCTAAGGAAAAAAAAGTAAAATTATATTCAATAAAGGTTAAAAATATAAAATGTTCAACATATCAATCAAAGAATCAATTATTAATTGGCAATGCTCTAAGAAACAGGACTACAGAATATGTTAGGAAGCCTATAATAAAGGTTGGCATCAGAGTGAATGATGTTCATGTGTTAAATGATTTGCAGAAATCGAGAAGTAGTAATGGATTTTCTTTTATTGAGTAATAATACCATCAATGTGCTGAATATTCGAGGGAAAAAAATACTCAAATCCACTATTCTAGCTTGGAAACAATTGTAATACTGTGAGATGGGTTGATCCTAGAAATTCACATTCTTCTATTGCTTCGCAGGTTAAGTCTTTGTATGTGGAAAAGATCCTTGGAATTTTATACTTGAAACCCAGCTGCAAATGACCTCATTCAGTCCTAACACCAAACACATTAAAATTCCTTATATCCGTAGAAAGAACCATGTATAATGCAATTTACTAAAAAAATATTGAATTACTTCAAGGAAAAACAGGGTCTTGGAAAAAAGATGAAGTCTAAATCCACATAAGAAACACCCATAACATCCTACAGAACATGTATGTGAAAGTGGGAAAACTACTACATAGTTGGTGAAACATACCTTCTCGAAAGAAAAGATCCCTAGAAGCATGTACCTGCTACCCAGATATAAATAACATCATTCAATCATGACACCAAACACATTCAAAGATCCAATCATACATGAGCTTAAAAAATATCCATGGACATAGAGTTTCATTGCCAAAAAACAAAAAAAGGAAAAAAAATATAAGTTGTTTAAAAATTATCACCTCGAATACTTTTTTACCTCTTAATATTAGTTGTCCATCAAGATCCTCATGCTTCCAGGCGTTGACAAGATCAAATGAATTTCCACAATATATCAAATGTACAAAAAAATCCATGCATTTATGGCTCAAATGATAATCAAAAGAAATTCCATTAAAGGAGATAAGAACGCATATTTCATGTTAGAAAGATTTGTTGGTGTTGTTACTATATGGTTTTGTCGAAATCCTTTCGAAACCAGTGAAGCCTTTAATATCAGCAACACTAACTCAACCCTGTACAGACACAAAATATATATTAAATAAAATGCTTTTAATCATATGAAAATAATTTAATATGAATCAATTATGAAATTATGAAAGAAATAACATCAACTTCCAAATTGAAAATTTTAATATATAGATTAAGATTTGAGTTATACATTCACCGTTTAGGCCTCAAATAGAAAAACACCATAAAATTACTTTTATCAAAAGAACAAACCATGTATAATGCTAGTCACTAAAAAAATAGAATAAAGGATAAAAAATGATTGTATTATTTCATGTTCAAACACGATCTTGAAAATAAGATTTAGCCTACTTCCACCTAAGAAGTACCCAGAACACCCTATGAAATATGTATTTGAAAGTGGGAAAACAACTACAGAGTTAGTGAAACATACTTTTAGGAAAGAAAAGTTCTCTGGAAACCCATACATGCAACCCAGCTGCAAATAGCGTCATTTAGTCATGAAACCAAACACATTCAAAGCTCCATTCATACATGATCCTAAAACATTTAAATGAACACAGAGTTACACGACCAAAAAATACCAAAAGGAAAGTGAAATCAATATTGTATAATTCCATATTCACCTTCATTAAAAGGTAGGAAGGGTATTAAGATCCATTTCATATGTTACTTGAAACCCATCTATAACTAACATCATTCAAGATGGGGCATCTTGAAGAGCTGTAAGAGGTATAGAAACCACCACATAATGCATTTAAAAGTTGATGATTCCTCATACTCGATGCTCATATATGATTAATTCCCAAACATCAAGGGCCAAAAGTTGATTACAAGAGGTACTATCATCTATTTTTCAGTATGAATTCTCTAGT
Source organism: Viscum album (assembly GCA_963277665.1). Lineage (NCBI taxonomy): Eukaryota > Viridiplantae > Streptophyta > Magnoliopsida > Santalales > Viscaceae > Viscum > Viscum album. The sequence goes on along the minus strand of OY728147.1, from coordinate 472,373,363 downwards.
TTAGAAGGTAAACCCAATTTCTGTCATTCCCAATAGAAAACATCCTGTTAATATCATTCAGTATGAGAATATATTCATTGGTATAAAATTCCTTTTTGATGTTTCTGTGTTCCTTGAAATGGAACGTTGAAATTTTCCAGATTCCACCTGAACATGGATATGTGCATCCTCCTTATTAAGGATCTGGATAGAAAAGGTTACATGAACATAAAAAATACTCACTCCACCAACACAGTTTAATTTAACACTAAGTTTATCATCAATAGTAAAGGTGGCATTATCTGTTGGTGGTGGAGAAACATCCAGCCTAGTTAGTCTGAAAGTTGGCTACACATCTTCAATGATGACCTCTGCCTCTGCTTGATGACTCTCCACAAACTGACTGATTTTCTAGGATTTCCTTATTTTAATCCCACTCCATTTAATAGGAGCAGTGGTAGATACGGATGGGTGACCTTTATGCTTTCTAGAGAAGATATTAGAGCTTAATCCAAAGACACCAGAACCACTTCCAATGACACTTTATAAAAAATCATAAAATATGAAATAGATTCCTAAAATTAATAAATGTAATACAAAAACTAAAAATGATAATTTTTAAAATAAATCTAATTGAGAATGAGAAATTGAAATAACAGAAACCAAATTCACAGAAAAAAAACATGGTCATTACTTCAGAACTAAAACAAAAAAATAATGACAATGACATATTCAGTTCAATGTAAATTAATAGTATACAAATGTTTCCCTCAAAAGTAATAGGTTTCAAAAATATATAACCATTAAAGGATTCTCAAATATAAATTTTTTATATAATATAAAATAAATAGTAATCAGAAGAATTTTTTTTACTTTTTTTGTTGTTCCTTCCTAACTTTCCTCCACTATAACCTTACATGTATAGACTTTGACAGCAGAGGTAGAGGTAAAAAATACTCACTCCACCAACACACTCTAATTTAACATTATGATTCTCATCAATAGTAAATGTGGAAATATCTATTGGTGGTGGAGCAACAACCATCCTAGTAGATATTTAATTGAAATAATAGAATTTAAATGATACATATAAAAGAAATATGAAACAATAAGCATTCAAAACATATACCAGAATAGGTAAATACAAGACTGCGAGATAATGCCGCACATGATAGGGAATGTGAGGGTGAGACATGGAGAGAAGGAGGGACTGAGTGGAGAAGAAAACCATCATAATTTAAGAAGACAACATGCTTCATTCTCATCTGCAACACCAAACCATACAAAAAATATTTAATAATATTCAACTAAAACACTTCACAGTTATCATGTGTTATTAGTAACATAGTCAAAAGATAGACACTAATATGTCATCATAGGTCCCATAAATGAAAATTTTTCTAGAGACATAATTGAAACAATGAATTACTGGTCATGAATTCCCCCTACGAAACAAGAAATCACCTCTTAAAAAGACCCTGAACAATATACAATGTATCTACATCCTAAAACCTTCCTTTATAGTGAAGATCAGTTTCAATTACATAAGTTTCCAAAATCATGGAATGAAAATTATATTTTTCGTTAGAAAAATAAATTATTCACCCTTGAAACCTGCTACAGGAATTGTAGCATCAATACCGCAATCACAAAATTCCTGATGAAAAATTCAATCACCCTGGAGCACAACCTCACTATAGTAAATGTATTTAATTGAAATAAGAGCATTTAAATGATACATATAAAATAAATATGAAACAGTAAGCATTCAAAACATCTACTTGAACAGGTAAATACAAGATTGTGAGATAATGCCGCACAGGCTAGGGAATGTGAGAGTGAGACATGGAGAGAAAGAGAGATTGAGTGGGGAAGACAACCATCATAATTTTAGAAGATAACATGCTTCATTCTCATCTACAACACCAAACCATATAAAAATATTTAATAAGATTCAACTAAAACACTTAAAAATTAACATGTGTTATTAGTAACATACTCAAAAGATAGACACTAATATATCATTATAGGTCCCATAAATGAAAATTTTTCTAGGGACATAATTGAAACAATGAATTACTGGTCATGAATTCCCCCTATGAAACCATAAATCACCTCTTAAAAAGACCCTGAACTATATACAGTGTATCTGCATCATAAAAACATGATTTATAGTGAAGATCAGTTTCAATTACATATGTGTCCAAAATCATTGCATGAAAATGATATTTATTGTCAGAATAATAAATTATTTATGCTTGAAACCCACTGCAGTCATTGCAACATCAATGTCACTATCAAAAAATTCTTGATAACCAATTCCATCACCCTAGAGCACAACCTCACTATAGTAAATGTATTTAATTGAAATAACAACATTTAAATGATACATATAAAATAAATATGAAATAGTAAGCATTCAAAACATCTACCTGAACAGGTAAATACAATACTGTGATAAAAAGCGTCACAGGCTTGGGAATGTGAGGGTCATACATGGAGAGAAGGAGAGACTGAGTGGGGAAACAACAAACAATAGAGCCATGGGATGCCGATAAGGGGATGTTATGGAAAGAGATGGAGAGTAATAGATGCAAATATTGTAAACTGCAAATAGAGTCAGTGGTAATAAAAAAATAAACATCAATGAATGGAAATGAAATCGATCAGCAGTTAACAATAAAGTAGGGTTTGGTAAATAAAGGGTTACCTTCAATATAGCCGACAAAATTCTTGAGCTGATGCTATCTCACAATATTCTGTAGATATCGTATGATATCGCCAGTTTCTTATGCGAATCATTTGTAGTAGATAGTGCTACCTCGAATTCAAATGAAAATATAGTTACTGGTAATAACACAATGAATGTCAATGAATGGACAATGAATTAATCAACAGTTATGATTTAAGACCATTTGGGTAAATGTAGGGTTACCTCCAATATAGGTGAAATAATTACCGAGATGATGTTGTATCGATGTAATCGATTGATTCGTATGAAATCGTCGGATACGAAGATCGTGAGTAGGAATTGGTGGGAATGTGGGAGCCGAACGCCGAGTAGACGGAGGAGGAGAAGGTGGGGGAGAGGGTAGTGGATGAGGGACCAAAAGACTGAACGGGGGAGAGAATAAGTGGATTGTTGACCTATGAGTGGGATTAAACATACGTCGATTGAGAGTGATGCGTGAGGAAGAAGAATGAAGAAGGTAACCATAAACATGAAGTTGGGTTGCGATAATGCTCAGCTCGGAGTCGATTTGCGAGGGGTATTGCGGGGTTGCGAGTGGGAATCAGAGGGTAATTTGGTAAATGGAGAAATAAAAATGGTGACGTGGTTTCTTCTGTAGGTGACACGTAAGTATAAAGGAACCCAGGTTTAGTAAATACAGTGGATAACTTTTTATTTGATAGCATATGCGAAAAGCAACACTAATCTTAAGCAAACCATGAAATATGTTTCTTTAAATTTAATCTCTTCGATAGATTGTAGAACAAACACTCCCAAATCTAAATGAATAGTAATATATTATTACATTATAACATAGAAGTTAAATTAGTGAGTACTAATATTAATAAATAAATTATAAAAATTATGGTTATCTATTGATTAGAAATAAAATAATAATCATTTAAAATAAAAAGTAATATTTTATAAAAAACATTATTATTTCTAAAAGATGGTTTAGTCATGATTTTCACACATAATTTAAAATAAATGTTTAAACATTTAGATAATTTATTGTATAAAATTAATTTCATTTTTGAAATCATCATATCATAATCATATTATTTATTTTTTGGATTCATCTAAAATGTTTCATTTTTTGATGAATAATGAAAATATGGAATTTTATTAAAAACTACTTTTTCATTTAAACAATTCATTAGGTTAAATTACATTTTAAATTGATTTTAATGAAAAATTAGTTCAATTATAATAAAATTTAACTATTTTATGTTAATGGATTCAATTTCATATTGAATTTTGATATTAAAACTTTATATACTTATAAGAATTTTCTCTTTACGAACCCACTTTTTGATTGCATGTACGAGTATAATTATTCTTTGGAATCTACCACTTTTATGAATTTAATTTGAAAAAAATATATTTATTATTTTTATACATAATAATTTATATTATCTAATAAGGTAAAATTAATTTTTTTACCATTATTAATATTAAAATCAGAAAAAATTAATTAAAGTGGTTTAGGAAAAAACAAATTTTCCAGGGGTTAAACAAATAAGATAAGGGTTAAAAATGACCAAATTTTTTTTACAAAACAGATTTGGTAGAAATATTTCAATATTATCACATCCAAGGTCTTAGAATTTTCAATTTATAGGCTTTTTTAATGAGAAAAACAAGGGAGAAATTAAATCTTTTTAAAATTTCCATGCGTGTCCTCTCCCCAACTTATAAAAGGTCACCCATATCCTCCTATATTCACAACTTAAAATCCATTAGGTTTAGAAAATACCTTCAAAAATAACTTCCTAAATACCCTAAAAATATTTTAGATACCTTTTTTTATCTTAAATGCAACCTAGAAAGTCTTTTGGTGTAAACCTAAATAAGTTTTCTAAAGAAGATGTAGCGTTCTTAAAAACATGTTTTTATTTTGTTTATTATTCTAAATACTAAAAATATTATTAATAAATAATTAATAACCTAATTATATTCCATTTATTTATATTTTATTACATTACATTAATTACCTATATCCGTCTTCTCTTCTGTCAAATCGGAAATGAAACTGTTGATCTTGTGTATGGGGGATACTTCCTCGTGAACTGATGTAATTTTTTTCCATCACAAATTTTAAAGGTTGGATATAATTATGAATTTAACACATGTATATTATACTTATGATATTATGATACTTATTTAATTATAATATCAAATATACATTCTTACTTTTTATACCGTTTAATAAACGATAATGTCGCTCGTGTGTACGGTGGACCACCGCCTCACGAATCGATGTGATTCATTTTTCACTTATAATTTACATAGAAATTAATAAGGATGAATTTAATGAATATATGTGATATATATGATATGACATTTATTCTTAAATTTTTAAATATCAACCTCTTTTTAATCCTTTCAGTCTTTAATGGAATCACATTGTTGCTCATGCGTACGTTCGACCTGGTATCTCTACGAAGAGATGCGATTCATTATCAATTACCAAACTTCAAGAATGATTATAAAAAAGTATATAATGAGTAAATATTATAATTATAAAATTAATATAATTTTATAGATAATTTTTCTTTATCATATACCCAATAAACTAAACATTCATAACAAAGCATGAATGAGAAAACAAGATAATTAACACATGAAACAATGAAAATAATGAAATATTATTAGTAAAAGGTTAATAAAATGTCATAATAGGATCATAAATGATATCATAAATATTAATATGGTTCAATTATAAATTAATAAAATAATTTAAAACATTATACAAGAGATTAAATCACATTCAACCAAAAGGAATCGTGATGTAAGGGACTTCGTCTCAATTTCCCTTCTTTTAGGCTTATTGTTATATTATACAAATAATTTATTTTATAATATGTATACAATACCCATTTAATATGTAACATGATTATTCCTTAATAATTCATGGTATGTTATGTTTCAATTTTAATTTTTTCACTCAAATGGATTTTGAATTAAAATTTACCAAGTGGGAAAGAATTTCATAACTTAATTTCTTTTCATTGGGTTATATTACTTCTTATTTGTCATAAATATTCATTTTATTAAATTATTTCTGAATATAAATAATTCTATTTCAACATTTTTTTATTAATAGTTTATACACATAATAAATTCATTGGTTAATTATCAATTCAACTTCATGATCTTTGTAAGAATTTATTTAACAATCTCATTTTAATCGGGATTGTTTATGCTTGAATTTCCATTGAAAGAAATTATTTTATCATTTGATGATAAAACCTATTAATATTATTCTTCTCTGTTGGTTAATAATTTTTTCAAGTAACACCACCATTTTTTCCACTCTTTGGTACTTAAAATTATTGATAAAATGTTTTTAATAAAATCCAAATTCATTTCTATCTTCGGTGAAAAATACATTTTCTTGCAAATCAATGACTTCAGAAAATGTTTTCCTAAATGATTTAAAATTATCCAAATGATTTATTGAATACATTTTTACCCATGTTTTAATTTTAACAATTTTTTTTGAAAGGAATCTTCTTTCCGCTTTTTGAGCAAAGAAATTTTAACCATTTTTACAACAGTGTGGAAGGAATGAATTTTAACTTATACGACATGTATAAAATTTAATTCCTTCATGAACTCTCATATATTTTAAAATTACTTTACAGTTTAAAATATTATTTTGAAATCATTATTTTTCCAAATATTCTATAATTTTTTAAAATAGTATTTTTCAATGTTAAAAGTATATTTTCCTGAAGAATATTTTTAAAGATCCTTTTATGGAAGTTATATTAATAAATGAAAAAGAAACATTATTTTTCTTATAATCATCTAGGGATATGTTTTATTAGTACCATCCTTATTCTTTCTATGGATGGTTTATTATCATTTTGACGAAGGAAATTATTGAAATTCACTTTCTTGATTCATTACTATAGTCATTAACTTTCCCTTAAAATATACACTTTCCTTTGACTATTGAACATTAAATTTACCATAAACACCCATAGTATTTATCATGTATAATTATTTCACAATCCATATGTCATTTTTATATATAGTTTTTTGTACATTTAATTTTGTTTGATTGACTAGTTGAATATTGATAAATTTGTAATCATTACTCAATATAGATATTTTTTGATATGGCATATTGATCATGAATTAAATCGATTACTCAACATATGAGTAATGATATAGACATGTAGATATGGGTGGGTCCCTATTATAAATATCCCCTAAATTCATTGGTAGTATAATGTGAGGAATCAGTTGGATAGCCTTAGTTAAATGGGATTTTGGTGCTTACTTTTCCATCAATTTTAAACTATCCTGTAAAAGGTATTGACAGTAGAGGTATCATGATGCATGATATCATGACGTCCAATAATTATGCATTTCCTTAATCAATAATTCATTTATTATTATCTATGATATTTTAAAAATTTATCATATCTGTATTCATTTCATTATCATTTTATTGGTTAAATTACACGAGTTTTCAATAATTTACCTTTCCACATTGATTATTCCTTATCCAGTGATGATAGACTTTTTATTGATTAAATGGAATACGTTTTTAGTTAGTTACATTTCCATATTTATTATTAAAGTCAAATTATTTAAATGGAATTTGTGTTTATTTATTTACCTTTCCACAATGAGTATACTTATTGGTTGAGGATAACTTCCACTATATTTAACCCTTACCGAGCATTTGAGCTCACCTTTATCTTGTATTCTATTGCAGGAATACAAGAAGTGTACTAAGAATGATATGCAAGGATATGCAAGGATGAATTATGATATTCTTAAAAAAAGGTTCCAATTTGTGTTTAAAAAAAGTAATATGGGAATCTTTTATGTATCTAGTTTAGCAAGGATACAAAAATATTCAGTGCTTTAAGATAAAATTACTTATGTATTATGAAAATGTAATAAAACAAGACACCAACTCTGATTTATTGGAGTCAGGGACATTATGTAAGTTTTATAAATTTAAAGAAATATCTAAAAAATGAATGACAATATTAATTAAATCAATGATTTTTTATAAAGGTATAACTATTTCATATATATTTATAAGGTAATAAATGTCACCATTTTGATAAAAGATTTATTTTTTTATTATTCATCTAAAAATTATTTATTTTAGAAAAATTCCAAAAATTAATCTTAATCAAATACTGATATTATAAATAAAAAATGAATTTTATTTTTTGATATTCAAAATTTTTATTTTTTATTTTATCTTTTAAATAAAATCATAAAATGCAATGAGAAACTATTTTTATAGGAAAATAATTTTTTTAAATACTACTTTTTCTTAATATTAATTTCTATAAAACACTAATAAAGATAGAATTAATCAATAAATATTATATTTTATTAAAATATTTATTTAGTAATATAATACTTAATTTACCTTAATAAATTTACAATGCGTAAAATGATAGATTCATAAACACAATAATGAATTAAGTAAATTTTTGAAAAATAACATTTATATAAATATATATTGATACATTTCATAATCTAGTTACTTCTATTCTATCACAAACCAGACCCGATACCCTGGTTCCCTGATACATGAACTGGAACTAATATAGTCTGAAGGGTGTTCCTGATCCCCACGGGTTAGCGACAATCACCTGACATCATACAAGTTAAAATCGGGAATGGTTTTTCCACATAAACAGTGAAAGAAACATTTATAAGTTAGTATAATCAAATAAAAACTCCATTGGAAGAACTGTACTAGAATTCATATAGGCATAAACCCTAATTACAACCAAAAAGTACTATATAAAATGAATAAAACAACCCATGTTCCAATAGACACATCATCTTCCATGTCCCAAGGATCCACAATAAGAACCGCCTCCAAGTGGTGATTTTTCTTTTCTCGAACCTAGAATAAGAAAATTTACAATCTCCAAAAGGCACATTTAGTGTGTGAGATAAAAGCCTATTTGGGTCTCATTAAGGATTCCATAATAAGATACCAAATTAATTAACCAAATAAATAATTCAATTTTAAATAAATGGGAATTTCATTTCAAAATCATATTTAAAACAAATCACGCATTACATTTCAACTAATGAAAGTATTTAAAAAAAATGGATTAATAATTTTTTTATATAAAATAGTTTATATAAATTCATATAGAATGTGTAAAATAGGTTACAAGAAATTTAATATATATCAAAACATTAACAATGAGAACCATAGTCATCTACCAAGAGGTATGATAGTTCCATGTTATGGGATCCAAACATACTTATAAAATGATAACAGAAATGTGCACACACGTCTCTCTAAAATTGGACAAATAACACTAACCAACATCCCACTAGGATACAATAGGCCAATAAGTTTATATTAAAGTTGTAAAGTGTTCATAAATTTCTTGGGAATTCCTATCCTAGCGTGTTTTTTCCAAATAACTCACTAACTAATTAGGATTGAATATTCTCAAACAATATCCAATAATTGAAAATTTATTTTAAAAATGTTTTAAATACAATTATCCCATTTCTCATTTTAATATACTAATTTCCATTTAAAATGAAAAAATTGTTTTCTAATATAATCAAGCCTTTTATAGGATAAAAGCAACACGTTCTTATAAAAAATAATATATTTTTGACAAATAAAAATTTAAAATCATTTTTAAAAATAAATTTCACAACTTAATTCCACAAAATAATTTCCCAATTTAAATCAAATTCAAATCACACACTAATTCATTGGGAGTAAGGGTTTTTACCCAAATATAATTCCAAAGATAATTCAAACCAAAATCCACAAAAAATTGGTTTTTAAAAAATTATTTAGAAGAAATTTAATTTAAATTAATCAATTTAGGGTAAAACAAATTGGCCAATAATAAATGGAACCACCTGTTGTAGATCATGGGATAACCTAAAACAACTTATGTAATGATATTATCCAATGAATAATATTGACAATGGATATTTAAGAATAAAACCTGGATTCATGATCTAAAAAATAGATATTAGATCCTAAAAAACATGGATATCTAAAAAACCCTGAGGAATAAAGAGAAATAGAGTAGGAGAGAAGGAACGAGGAGAACAATATTATTGAGAATGGACCGAATGAATATTGACTCAATTTGATCCACCTTGAAGAGGGTTTGGAATAGACATAATTAGTTCTTGGGTTTCCTCCCAACCTATTGAATTATAATAGGTAGAGTTAGGGTTGAGTGTGGTTCAAAAAGAGGGGTTTGGGAATTTCAAAACAATTATCAAAATAGTGAATTCCTATGCACATGGTTAGCTGGGCAGGGTTGCATGGATAAAAAATAGTACACCCTAACCATGAACCCCTACTGTTTTTTTTCATAGTTTATCCTTGGTGGGATCATGTGTTTTCAAACCATGTTCTAACCATGAAAACCCTCACTTTCTAGGTTTGAACTCTTTTTACTAGAAGGGAGCACAGTGTGGGAAAACCATACACCAACCGTGCACAACCCAAGAACCATTAAAAATTTCCAAAATTAGTCTAGAAGCACCCCTAAATGAGACCCAACCAATGAATGATCAAAATAGGGTTCAAGGAGTACCTGAAAACTGTAATAAGATGTTACAACCTCCCCTCTATAGAAACATTATATCCCCAAAAATCTTGTCAAGAAGATTCCATGTGAAAAAGGTGAGACAAATTCTCTATAATTAGTGCCTCTCCCTCCCATATATAATGAGTATCAGAACTGTGATTACATAGAACTCAAACCAAAGGTATCATCCCTCCCTAAAGTACCTTGTTTTTAGAATCAACTGTCTTGGCTCGATGCATAGTCACAGAAAAATCAGGATTAATGTAATGATCACTCTAGATCAGAACATGAGATGTATAAAAAAGATACTTATGTAGCTGTGATACATGGAACACATTATGTATAGACATTAGCTGTGGTGGAAGTTGTAAATAGAAATCCACTTTCCTCACCTTATCAACTATCTCAAAAGGTCCAAAAAAGGTTTGCGTTTCTATTTCCTCCTAAGTGTCGATGACCCAAATGGGGTTAAACCTTCAATAAAACATGGTCAAAAATTGAAAAATACAACAAAATATGATGAAGATCTACATAATACTTACACGGGCTCAATGTTGTCAAAATTATTTGACGAATCATTAGAATATTTTCTATCATTTGTTGAACCATGCTTGGTCTAACTAAGGGTATTTCTACAATCTCTAACCAACACCACATAAATTTATAAGGCCAACCATACAAGGCCTCAAAATGATCCATTCTAATTGAGAATTGGTAACTATTGTTATAAGATAACTCAACCTACCTCAAATGACCATCCCAAGTTCCACCAAAGTCAAGGACGTAGGCATGTAGCTTATCCATAATAATTTGTATTACTCTTCTTATTTTTACATTGGAATATGGATTGTATACCATACTAAAATGGACATGATATCCTACTGACTCCTAAAGCCCTATAATATAGTGAGAATTAAATTAGGGATCTCTATTATAGATGATAGAATATATAAATCTTTGAAAACGAACAATCTTTTTCATGTAGAAATTTCTCAACTCTTCAAATTTAGTTGTATCACGAATGGGTATAAATTGAGAATATTTTGTTAGACTATTAATTATAACCTAAATTTCCAAAGTATCAAATAACAATTGAGGGTGGGGGGGGGGGGTGGGTTAAATTAGTTGTTAACTTTTATAAGTTTTAATACATTTAATAACATAACTCCTGTAACCTATTAATGTTTATATAATTATCATCTTTTAGTAAATAATAATGCATGTAAAATTAAGAAATAAAGTAAATAAAATAAAATTTACAAGGTTTGGAATTAGTGTGTGATCCTATATACTTTCCATAACCACTCTCTTGGGTCTATGTAAATTTAGTATTAAGAAGAAGTGAATAAAACTTGTGAAAACTCCTGTTAGACACCTTCTATATCTTTATATGAATTACAATATTGACTTTTGTCAGTTTAAAAAGTTTCTAAAAAATAATTAAACCAAAAAAATTATAAGTACTTTCTTCACTCCACTCCACAAATTTTCTTGAGTTTGATGACCATGATTCTGATGGCCGTTAGTTCGATAAGAAAATCAAATTGATTCATATTGATAGAATCAATAGGTTGTTGCTCTATCCGGTAAACAAAACAATAGATGCTTGACATTACAATGAGATCAATTTCTGGAAATAACTCTTACTCAAATTCCTCATCACTCTACCTTTTTCACTCTCAAGAGAAATTTATGAATTTCAAATGATCTGAGAAACTATTTATAGGCATCCTAGAATGAAAAATGTGGGAAAATTGAAAAGTTTCCTCACTCTTTAAAATTTAAAAAATTCATGGTATATACATATATGAATTTCAAGTTTGACCAATTAAACTATTCAAAAAACTTATTGAGTCTTCTAGAGTCTTCTCTGTTATCATCCTTCTTGAGATTCTTAACTATTCTATAGTATGATGAAACTTCCTCAAATTTATTATGATATGAATTTCTTCCTCTACTCATTAAAATCTGACTATATTTAGATCATTAAAATTTTACTATCTTTAGGTCATTATGATAAGAATATTATCATATCATTATGATCTGAATATGTTTAGATCATTACAATCTATCAATCTTCATCAGAGTTAGTCTAACTAACTCTCCACCTCAGAGTCATTTCAATTATTTTTACTTCTCAGAGTTAGTCTGATTATCTTTAATTATTAGAGTTAGTCCCATTATCTTTCCTTCTCAGTGTTAGTCATATGGAATCCTCATAATGATGAAATTATCATTACTATGGGATTATAATTTTGATGTTCTAAATCTAATGATAACTCCACTTAACAACATTTATGTTTATCAAACATCATCACAATTACAAATTCATACTTTTTATGAATTTTGGGTCTCGAACATCTTGATTTGATGAAACAATTTTCTTGATCTCTAGAACCGATACAATGTTTATGATTCCTCTATTTCCGAAAAATCTTTAATTAGGATGTTGTTTCATGATTTATGAGAACATCCTAACCAAAAAAATAATAGTCTGAATTGAGGTTATAAATTTTTAAAATTTCTAACTCCTAACTTCATTATCTTAATTCAACCTCTTTAGAAAGATTATAACTTTCTTATAATTGTCATGTATGATGAATATTGGACATCATGCTAATGGATATGAGTTCTATAGTGCGTCCAATCAACATATTTATTGATCTTCCATAATCCATATTCCTTAGCCCTTCTACATTTGGAACTAATATATCTAAAAACATTCTTTTGAAAAGATAAAAAACTTTTCTCCATTTACATTTGGATTCAAGTATTCATAAACATTCATCTTTCTTACATAAACTCATTTCAATGGATTGGGTCTGATAGTGAAGAAAAAAATATTCTTTAAAAAAAATTAGTTTCATACAAATACAAAACTTTATTAAAAAATCACAAAGTCTCTTCAATATCCCCCTTTGGACTTGTTGACAACACTTGTTAATAAATTTTTCAACTCTACATTTTTTAAACACCCATAATTTTTACTACTCTTGTTTCTAAAACTTTTATCAAAACATTTACTTTCTCAAAAGGGAGTGTCTTAACACCACACCACTTGATAAATTACTGTTTTTGATGGAATTCCATCCCTTAGTGATAAGAAAATTTTTCAGCCATGTTAAGATAAATTGTTCTTAGTTTTCTTTTTCTCTCACTTATCTTTTTTCCCCATTTATGATAACCAAATATTAATATTTATAAAATAAATATTTGTAAATATTTCTTACCAAGAACAAAGTTTTTACTTTATATCACCATTTTCAGCATAATCCAAAGCATGGTGTGAGACTTCCTTATGTTATTTAGGAAGTCATTGGAGTTGGATGAACATTAAGTTGCATCCTCAACTCAACAAACCTTTATTTTGGCATCAAATTTGTGAATATATCCAAAATTTGATACTTATTTGAGATATATTCTAGAAAAACATCTTCAGAATAAACTTTCTATTTTATAAATTGAAACTTTATATCAATGATTCTTTGATCTTGAATTTTGGACATGTTTTTTAGAAAAATAAATTCCACTCAAATTATCAAAAAGTATCTTCAATGGTTCAGAAACTTTATATTTTAAGAATTATAGATTAAAATTCATCCACAACATTAAAGTACAAGATTAAGTAGCTATATCATATTATGATTCCAATGTGCTTAAATTTTCTAAACTTTGTTTCTTACTATAATAACTCACACAAAATTTGTCACAAAATTGACTGGGAACCCCAGTAAAATGATAAATGAGCAGACACTAACATGGCCCAAAGGGAATTCATGATCCCCATGGGTTGGAAAATAGCACATGGAATCATATATAATGGAAGTGGGAATGAATTTTCCACAAAAATTGTAGAAGCAAGATAAAAAATACAGTATGTGTAAAAGAAAAACTGCATAGGGAGAGGTGTTCCTAATGTCAAATAGGTATAAATTACAAAAAGTACTACAACAAGGTACAAGAAAAATTTAAAATAACACCCAAACCCCAACGAGTGAAACTCCCTAAGTCTATGGATCAATAGCTAGAACCACATCCAAGTGGTGCTTTACAATTGCTTAAACTTGGAAGGAGATAATATACGAACATCCAAAGTTACATGTTGGGTGTGAGCTAAAATTATAGTAGTGTCTCACCAAGGATTCTATAAATATCAAAACATTTAATTAAAAAAATAAAGATATTTCAATTTTATATAAATACGTTTTTTCATTTCAAATAATATTTAAACAAATCATGTTTTACATTTCAAATAGTGCAAATAATTTAAACAAACTCTTCACATTTCAATTAATAAAAAATTTTATATAAAAAAGTTTATATTAATTCACAAGGCATGTAAAAATGTTTACAACAATGGAATATATTCATTTAAAATAAAAACAAGTGAGAAACATGGTCATATGCCTAAAAGGTACAATAGTTCTAGGCTAAGGAACTCCACACACTCAAGGTGACACAATAATATTTGAATATAGAAGTCCCTTTTTTATGAACAAAGGTGACTTCATCAACATCCTATGAGTATGTGACATGGTGAATTAATGTTTTATAACGTTTTAAATCATAGAGTGTTGTTCAATAACTCACTAACCACCTACGTCTTGCATGTGATCTAATAACAAACAATGATGGGAAATTTATTTTAAGACTAATCTAAATAAAATTCATACCATTATCCAATTCAAATATGAAAATTTTCGATTTAAAAACCAAAATGGGTTTTTTATAAAAAAAATTCCTTTTTCCAAGATTAAACCCAAAGGTTTCTTTATAAACCATTTGAGTCCATTTTTTCAAAAATAAGAATTTGAAATCAATTCAAAATTCAATTTCACAATTCAATTTCACAATTTAAATTTCAAACAATTTCTATCAATGTTTCAAATTCAAACTCAAAATTTTAAATATCACTAAATTCCATTGATTTCGCAATTATACCCCAATTCAATGGAATGAGGGGGGGGGGGTGCCAATTTTTTTCCAAAATCCAATTTCCAAAACCAAATCTCAAAATTTAATTGGATTTGGTTTAAAAAAAATTCAATTTAATATGAATCATATGGCACATATTCATTTTAAATAAATTTAATAAAATTAATAAATTTAGGGTTAATAAAATTGTCCAATTAAAACAGAACCTCCTACCTCAGGATCACAGGATTTCGAATCACTAAACCAAAATTGGGATTCGTTAAAAAAGAATGATGACAACAAAAAATATGGATCAAACATTGGTTTAATATACAAAATAGAGGGTATTAGATCCTCTAAACAACATAGAAATCTAAAAAACTAGGGTGGAAAAGATATAGAGAGAGGTATATAGATAATGGTAAGAGAAAACTAACTGGGAGAGGATTGAATGCCATTTTCCAAGATTTGATCCGCTTTTGGGAGGGAGTCGAGGGTCCAAAAGCTAGTCTTGGGAGCTCCATGGGAAGGATAAATCTCTTTTGGGTTGTAAAGGTACGTCAAGGGTCTATAAAGTGGGTTCCAATAATTTTAATAAATTTTTAGGATTAATTATTTCCCATATGCACGGTTAGTAGGGTATGGCTTCATGGTTAGACCAAAACTTCCACCCTAGGCATGATCCCCTTTTTACTCAGGTGCATGGTTTTTAAATAGTGGGAACAACATTTTTATAATCGTGTGCCAACTATGAAAAGTACACTACCTTGGGTTGCATGGTTTTCTCTAGATGGGTGTACATTTTGAGAAAATTGAATGCCAACCATAAACAACCCTAGAAATTTCAAAATTTACAATTTTTTTCACCTGATGCAACCTTAAATGATACCCAAACATGGTACAATTAAAATAGGTGTCTGGGAATACCTAAAAATAGTAACATGATGTTACAACCTCCCCACAAAAGAAACATTCTATCCATAAAACTCCTACTCATATGATTTCGTTCCTAAAATATGAGGCCAATACTCTCTCATCACTACCTCCCTCTCCCAAGACTCACGAGAATCAGAACAGTGCTACCATAGCACATGAACCAAAGGTATCATCCTCCCATGAAGCACCCTGGTTTTATAATCAACTATCCTGAATGGCCATTCGTTCACAGATAAATCAGGTTCAACTTCAAGGACACTCCATCATCGAACATGAGATGGATCAGATAGATACTTTCATTGTTGAGATACATGGAATAAGTTATTATCAGCATCTGCTCTGGTGGAAGTTATAAAAATATTAAATTCTTCCCACTTGCTCAAAAACCTCAAAAGGTCCCATAAAATGATGATAAAGATTCCTTTACCTCCCTATCCATTGATGACCCAAACATGATGAAACATTCAATAACTCATGGTCACCAACTGAGAACTCCAACGGTCCATGATGACCAATGTAATCAGACTTATATTGACTTTGTACCATCAAAATTTTCCGATGAATGAACAAAATCTTTTTTGTCATCTCTTAAACCAAGATTGGTCCAACCTAAGAACATTCACCAATATATAACCAAAATAATGGATATATATAAGGCTGATTATACAAGGCCTCAAAGGTAGACATTATGATCATGGAATGGAAACAATTGTTATAAGAAAACTAAAGCATCCCCAAATTTTCACCCCAAGATCCACTGAAGTTGATAAGGCAAGTGTGAATCATATATTCAAGAATCTATATAGATCTTTCTATCTATACTTCTTATCGTGGATGGTATACCATACTCAAATAGACCTGATATCCTAGTGCCTCATGAAGGCCTCTCCATAAACGATAATTGATCCAAGTTTAACTATCAAAGACTATAGTAGATTGAACTATGTGGAAATGAACAATGAATTTCACATAGATACTTCCCTACTCCTCAACTTTGGTTGTATCATGAATGGGTATACAATGATCTAATTTTTTTAGTTGATCGATCAAAAAAAAACTGCATTATTCTTTCTCTGGGTACATGGAAACCCAACAACAATTTCCATATAAATCTCATCCCACCTCCAAGTAGGCACTGGATGTGGTTGAAGAGAACCTGAAGATTTCTTAACATGTTGTCATGTATAACAACAAGACACAAATTTACCAATTCAACCAGAATTGATGCCACATGTCATAGAAAACTTCATGATTCATGGATTCATGACCCACTAGGAATTATGAAAATCCCCCACAACAAATTTACATACCCCTAACATCACAACAAAGTAATTCTAATAGATTAGAATTATCTCTTCGGATAAGGACCACTCTTCCACGATCTCCTCATCATAAAGAGAGTCTCTAATTCTACAAAAAATCATCATCAAGATTATTTTCCTAAAGAATCAATTCGATAAATGTATATGTCAACTGGACACTACCAAATGAAACCTCAACCCCTAATTCATGGACTCCAATATGAAACTGTGCAAAGGGAGCCATCAAGTTCCACTCTTCCGATGATTCTCTCTTTTCCCAGGTTGGAAGTTACCTACTCAAATAATCTGCAATGACCTTCCCTTTCCCCAAGGTATAGTCGACGTCAAATTCGAAATATTGAAGGTATTCCACCCAATTCCTCTGGTGTATATCCAAATATTTTTTAGAGAAGATATAACACAAGATCTAGTGGTCTAAAAACATTGTAAACCTTTCTCCATAAAGGTCATTCTACCAACTCTTAATCACATGCATCACATTTGCAAGTTCAAGTTCATGGGTTAGATAATTCTTCTCATGGGGCCTAATATAATGTGATCTATAAGAAATTACATGATATCTTTGAATAAGGACACTTTCCAAACCTTCCCCTGATTCATTACATAAGACCACAGTGACCTACACATCCTTTGGAAGATTCAATACCAGATTAGTAGTAAAAATTAGTTTCAGATCATCAAAAGAACTCTGACACTTTCTATCCCAAGAAAATATTACACCCTTCTGAGTCAGAGCATCCATTGGAGAAGATAATATTAATAAGTACTTAGTTAGTCTATTATAATAATCACCCAAACCTAATAATTTTTAAATCTTGAAATTTTTTTTGTGTTTGTTCTAATGTCATAACAACTTTTACCTTCTCATGATCAATTGATATACCATGTTCTGACACCACGTTTCCTATGAAATTCACTTCCTAAATCCTAAAATGAAATTTAAAAATCTTGGAATAAAATTTACGATTTCTCATCAAGATCATAACTATTATTAAATGATTCACATGATCCTCCTCAGACATAGAGTAATATAGGATGTCATCCACAAGGACTACCAAAAAGGTATATGTGTACTCATAGAAAATCCTATTCATCAATACCATAAGGACTATAGGAGAATTGGTTAGACCAAAGGGAAATACAAGTTACTCATAATGGTTTTACCTTGTCCAAATTCTATTTTCTAAATGATATATTATTTTATCCTCAAATGATGGTGACCAAATCGAAGGTCGATCTTTGAGAACCAATTTTACCCTATAAATTAATCAAACAAATCATCAATCCATGAAAATGAATACTTTTTTATTTATCATAACTATATTGAGGTTTCAATAATCAACACAAAGGTGCAGTGAACCATCAGCCTTCTTAGAAAAGATAATAGGCACCGCCCATGGTGACACACTCGAGTGTATAAATATTTTCTCTATAATATCACAAAATTGAGTCTCCAAATCTTTCAGTTCAGATTGTTCCATGTGATAATAGGGAATAACAATTAGTTGAGTACCTAACACAAAACCAATATAAAACTCTACCTTCCTTACTAGTGGAAAACTAGAAAAATAAGAAGGTAACACGTCAGTAAACTTGATGAAAACTGGATGGATATCACCACTCAAATATTCCCACTCTAGGACAAAAGTAGAAACATAAACCACTTTCCCTAATTCCACATAAGAAGGTCCAACTCTACTCGACATTGGGTCCCATTCACATTGGAAGGCAGGGTGCACACTATTGGTTATATTAAAGGAGGCCCATCGAAGGTAACAATAAATCTGAGATTTATTGGAAATGACCAATCCATCTCGAATGTGAAGTCAAGAGGTTTCATATTAAGAACAAAAAAATCCGAGAAAGCTCGACATCTGTTAGAGTATAAACACAAGCATGACTATAGAGACCATTTACTCTACTCATACTAAGGGGTTTAGTAATATCCATTACATATGATAAAACCCTCATTGGAATATTTAGTATATTAAGAATACAAGTTGAAATAAATGAATGAGATAAACCTGTATCAAATAAATTAGTCACTAATGATGAATCTATAGTGATGATACATCTCACAGTCATTGGACCTATATCCACTTCCTCTAAATAATCATATAGTATAGGAAGAAGCTTTGTTCTAGATTCCTTTGGATGTAACCTTTTTTCCTTGAAGAATTTTGATTCCCCCATAGTTTTTAAAGGATATGATGATCCCTTTCCACTACAAAGAGTGGGATAAACATGGAATAATTTTTGTAAGTTACCTGAGCATCCACAAGAACCACATACCTTGGGAACCTTAGTGAAAAACCTCTTATAATTCATAGTCTATCCACACTGGTAGAAAATAAATAGACCTCTTACAGGTACTATAAGAGGTCTAGAATGCCCCTACTATCAAGAACCACCACAAGAATCATCAATATTAAAATTTACTTTTGAGGAATTCACAATTCCAGTAGAAGAGAAATAAACTCCCAAAAACCCTAACTTGCAAGCCAGATACATTTCAACCATCATCACTCTATTCAGCACATCAATATAAGAAGGTAGAATCAACAAGAAAACCTAAGAAAGAATATTAGATCGAATTCCCAACTTGAACCTTCATGCCTTCATCTTCTCATTTGATACTATCTCAAGTGAAAACTACACTAGCTCAAAAAAACGGGTTGCATACTCTATCATGGTCCTGTCAGCCTACTCAAGTTTGAAAAACTCCATAACATTGGTCAATGAAATTAACTCTAGATAAAACTAGTTTGTGAAGATAACTTTGATGTTTTTAAACTTTAAGACCTCATGCTTCTTCACCACCACCATCATGTACCACCATATATTTATTAGTCTTTCAAGCACAAAGGCATAACACTTAACCTTGATTTCATTAGGTGTCTCCAAGAACCCAATTTTTGTTCCATCATGCTCAATAATTCCTTAGCCTCTTGAGAATAATTTTATCATTTGGATGCTTCTAGATTCGGGTGAATAAATTCTTAAGAATGATCCCAAAAAACAACAATTTGCAGTTCCATAGACGGATCCTGAATATGAACTAGTGGTGGTGCTTATCCGAGAGCTTGGATAATATGTAAAATTATCTCAACCAAATTCAGTTCTACATAAGGATTTTCTCACTGAGGTTCATCAGAAGATTCCTATGTGATCTAATTATGACATCTTCTTAGAGGCTTGATTCCACTGAACATCATTAGATAGTAATGAAGACATCATATTAAAACTCAAATAGAGAAATGAAATAAATTAATCCCAACATATACACAAACAAGATTTTGATTTAAATATTTCCAGATCAAAAGCAGAAAAAAGACCAGAACTAATCCTCAAGATGTCCTTCCCAAACTACACCTAGAGAATTAAGGTTTTTATGGTTAGATATGGATAGGGACTAAGTCATAACTACCTTTTAAGTCCCTATAAGATCACACAAATGTATACTAACTTCCAGATAAGAATCCCACCCTAGATTGCAGATACCACATTGTCGCGAATTGACCCAATTAACTAGGTAACCCAATAACTGAATCATCAATGACATGAACCAAAGGGAATTACTACTCTACATAGGTTGGTGACTAGCTCCTGCCATTATAAAAAATGAAACTGGTTATGATTGTTCCATAAACATTGAGGAAGTAAGATAAAAAAGATAGTTTGCATACAAGAAAAAATCCATAGGGAGAAGTGTACCAGAAGTCAAAAAATTATAAACAACCCAGAGTACTATAGAAAGGTACCATAAAAATAGGAAAGAAAACCCAATCTACCAAAATAATAACACTTCAAGTCCAAGTATCAATAGATAGAACCACCTATAAGTGGTGATTTACCCCTATTCGAACCTGAAAGGAGATAATATACAAACACCCAAAGGCACATTATAGTATGAGATAAAATCCCAGTAGTGTCTCACTAAGATTACAAATAGATTCAAACATTTAATAAATCAAATAAATATATTTCAATTTTAAATAAACATGTTTTGGAATTTCAAATCATATTTGAATAAATCACGATTTTCATTTCAAACGGTGGAAATATTCTAAACAAATGATTCACATTTCAATTGATGGAATATTTATAAAATATTTCTTAATAATTTTTTTAAATAAATCAATTTACATAAATTAAAAATTCATTTAAAATAGATTTAAAAATTATATAAATTCATTTCAAATACAAATAAGATAGAAACATGGTCATATTTCTGAAATGTATGATATCCACAAACTCAAGGTGACACAAGATCTCAAATCACCGAACCCTAATTGATATTTCTCAATGAAAAACAATGAAAATAGAAAATTTGGATTAAACCTTGGTTTATGATCCAAAATATAGATGATTATATCCTCCAACAAACACATTGATCTACAAAACCCTAGGGAGGAAGAGAGAGAGTGGGAGATAAAGAATGGGAAGAGGAAACTAACTGGGGTATGATCGATCACCGTTGTCTATGATTCTATCCAATTCTAGGAGGGTTCCAAGGGCCAAAAAACTACTCTTGAGAGCACAAAGGGAATGAGAAATTGATTTTGGGTCATACAGCTTCGTTGGTGGTCTAAAATGTGGGTTTTAGTAATTTTAAAACATTTTTCAGATTAATTATTTCATGTATTCTTGGTTAGCTATGCATGACAACAAAGTTAGACCAAACTATGTTCTAGATCCATGAGCCCATTTTTATAAAGGATCATTGTTTCTTTTATGTGTGAGAATATTTTGTAAAACCATGAAAAAACATGAAAAATCCCACTGACTTGGGTTACACAGTTTTCTCTAGTAGGGTGGATGGTTTGGGCTAACTGTGTTCCAACTGTGTAATACCCCAGAACATTCAAAATTTTAAAAAACTTTCACCCGATTCACCCTTAAATGTAACCCAACCAAGGCACACTTAAAATAGGGGTTTAGGAATACCTAAAAATATTAGTAGGATGATATTACATTCAACCAAGAAAGTTGTTCCTCTTGATATTTATTTTCTATCATTACAATCTCCATCCCAATCAGTATCAGTGTAGCATGAAACTTCATCTCAATTTTTTTTGTATAAAAATACTTGTGAAGTCATTATTTTTAAATATCTCATAATTATATTTTTTTTTCAAAAATATATGATTATTTTATATTACATTGATACCTTGAACACAAAGTCACAATATAGAAAATACGAGTCCTTGAGACTGTATGGTAAAGTATACTCTCTATTAGCTTCTCAAAGTATTTCTGATTCACACTTTTTTTGGACTCATCTTTACTCAACTTTGTGATCACATATTTATGAGTAGAAACTTATTTAGATTCTTACATTCCAAAATTATTTAACAATTTACCGGAATATTTTTATTGATATGAGAAAATGTATATTTCTTTTTCTTAAGTTGTAAGAAAAGAAAGAAAGTTAATTCTTCCAATATTTGCATTTAAAAATCAGTCTTCATTTCCTTAGAAAACTCTTTAATTTTTTTCTAATTATCCCCTTAAAAAATTATATCATCTACATAAACAATTAAAATTTGTGTTCCATAGTCAAAATCATTGACAAATATGTTTCAATCACCCTTTCATTTAGAAAATTTCAACATTCTCAAATAGATATCAAGTTTTGAATAACGGGAATGTGGGGCTGTTTCAACCTATATAAGGATTTATTCAATAAATAAACCTTGTTTTCATCATTATAAAGTTGAGAACCACAAGGTTTTTAATTGTAAACTTATTCCTAAATCTCAACATTTAATAAATATGAATTTACATCCATCTGATAAAATTTGTAATTTTGGTGTGCGACCACTGATAAAAACATTATAATAGTTTCTAATCTTGCAGATGGGGGAAATGTTTCTTTAGAATCTACACATTCCACCTATTCATATCCTTTATAAACAAGTCTTTATTTATTTTTTGAAACTTTACCATGCTCATTAAATTTGTTTCTGTAAACCAAATTTTTTATGATAATATTTTTTTTCTGTCCATTGAACAAGTTCCCATGTTTCATTTTTCTCAATATGATCAACTCTTCATTCATAGTTTCCACCCATTCATTGTATTTAATAGCTTATGAAAATAATTTAGGATCAAATTTTGAGATAAGTGAAGTATTATTTTCTATGATAAACTTTCTTCTGGTATAAACTCAAGCCTTCTAATTTCCAATAATTTTTTCAGACTCAACATGTTTTAGTATGGTTGGGAGTTTCAATGTTTATCTTCCAGCTAAACTTTCCTCATCACACAATTCCCTTGAATCCTAGTAAGTATATTTTTTCTGACTTTCACTATTGTTTAAATATTTAGTTTATCTTCCTTAGAATTCTAAAAAAGTATGCTAATGAATTTTTATTTTCAATTAATTTCACATTATATGAGTCCACTAAACTTTATAAGAGTTTGTTCCATCATTTATAACTTCTTCAATTGGGTGAATAACCCATAAAAATTCATTTCCATAGACTCAGAATTTATTTTCATAAACATGATGTTTTTTATTTGAGAAAAATTATCAATAAAAGTGATAAAGTATAAATTTGTTTTTTTGATGGATTTAGCATCTGCCAACATAAATTGGAATGAATAATTTCAAGAGGTCTGGTAAACTGAATATCAACTCTTTTATGACTTTTTTTAGTCATAATACCTTTTTGAAAAGTAAAAAAATATCTACTTCTTTTTTTTTTCAATTATGGAAAATAACAGAAAACAACTAATTTAGAATGTTTTTTCATATTTTTATGTCCAAGGTTCCCAAGTCTTCAGTGCTATAATTTTTTAATCTTCTGCACTCAAGTAACAAGAGTTATTAAACTCCAAAAGTTGAATCAGATTACCACTAGTTATTTATATTTTTTGATTAATTTTCTATATTTCATAATTATGATGATATAATAATATGTTATGAAAATCACTTCTTCTCTATCATTGAAAAGTTTACTTAATCTATGTAAGTTATTTTTTTATCCCATCAAAAAATAAAACCTCATTAGATTTCAACTTTAATGCTTTAATATTTGAAATTATCATTCTTCTAATTTTTAAGGAACTACCATTAAAAAATATAACTACTGCTCCATCATGACTTTCAAAGTGTTTCACGATTTTTACATGACCTATCATCTGTGAAGAACAACCACAACTAGGTATCCATGGTTTGTTTCTTTTTCTTTATTTGGTAGTTTTCTCAAAAATAAAATTCTTTCATCAACTTTATTCTTTAAAGATTAATTTTATTTTCTACCATAAAAAATATGTTTTAGAAGGAGTTTCATTCATCATTTAGAATGATTACTAGCCTAATCAGATATTCCACAACCATCATCCTGAAATTAAAATTGATTTTTTATTGGTATGTTTTTAACATCACGAGTTTTTTCTTTTCAAACATCCTATGGTTTAGAAAAGTAACTCATACTTCATACACCATTACTTTATATTTATAAAAATATTCTTCTAGTAACTAACATGTTATTCCAACAATTATAATATCTGTTCCCATAGATTCCACAACATCGATAAAAGCCATCAAATATAGATTTTATACTAAAATAAAATGTTACTATATAGAAACCTTATTGAAGTTGATATATCCTTTTTTCTATATCATAATCAGGACATGAACCATCATTAATATCAAGGAATATTTCAAATTTTCTATATATTATAGGTTTCCCACATCCCTTTTTAATCCAAACATTTCTAAAACTTTTCTTTTGACCTGAAATGTTAGAAAATTATGATGAAACATTATTTTTGAAGGGTGATAATTTCACTTGATTCTTGATTTGAGGTTTCTCAGAAACTTTGCATGTCTTAGATTTTAATTCCAATGATTTTTTGAAATTTTGATTAATCATAATAAAGGTACATTCAGAATCAAGTATTTTTGATTTAAACTTATTAACTTCTTATTCCTTAGATTCAAGCTTCTTACTAAGATATTCAACCATTTTACCCCATTCAGTAGTTCTTAGTTTGTATGTTAATATCTCCTGTATGTATTATTCTTTTTAATTAACACCATATTTGTCACCTTCATCAACTTTTTCAATGTATTTCATTATCACAATAATTTCTTTCTGGATAGAATTTTTTTTCTCAACACAAGAAAGAAGTTCTATTTTGAGAAGATACTCTCTATAGAATTCCTCACCTATATATTATTCACTATTTGATGAGTATTCTATTCTATAAAATTTTTCATTGAATGTTCTAAATATTTCCAAAACTTCATCATCAAAAGAATTGTTTTATATTGAGTCTGATTCATCTTTCATACAAAACATTCTCCTTTTTTCTCCAGTAAACCTCTTATTATTTTTATTGGATGACCTTACTTCATTATATCATTTTTTCCCCTTCCTCCATCGAGGAATTTCATCAAAATCATCTCAATACTCACTAAAATTATTCATAGTAAAATTCATATAAATGTTGCTGATTCCTCCACACTCAAAACATTTGAGCGGATGTATTCCTCATAAATTCATTTTCATCTTCAATAGTTCATGGTTATCAGAGACACAGTTTTTTCATTCGAATGATCAACCTATTTATCTTTAGAGTTATAAGGATAGATATATTCAACATCTTGAATTTTATTTTTCTAATAGATTTAATTTCCATTTAATCTTTCATATTCTTTTATAATATTGTATATTTTATCATTTCATAAACAATAAGAAACTTATGATGCTCATAAAGAGATTAATCATATGTATATTCTAAATAGGAAATTTTAGAACCAAAATTTTCTTGAAATATTCTCTTAAGTTTATTCACAATTTTAGAATCTTTTAGGAAATCTATGAATCCCCAAATTCAAAAAAATATCATTTACTCTAATAATGTACTCATCAAATGTTTCATCATCTCTTATTATGATGTCTTTATACATACCACTTCATATTGGTAGATTTTATTCCTTCACTTTAGTACTCCATTCCAAAATATTTTATAGCATGTCACACATGATCTTTTAAGGTTTGTAACCCATAACCATTATATAAAATATTTCCAATAAATACATAAAGATATAATTTATAGCTTTTCCATGAACTTTAATATTTCTCTTATCAGAAAAAGTCATCGGGGCATCCTTCTCAATTGGTGGAAAACTAATTATACTAGCATCAACAACTTCTATTCCAAGAGATAAAATATATGTAATCATATTTTTCTATCCAAAATAATTTTTTAAATCAAATTTAGGAATTCCAATATCGTTTATAGAATTGATATTGTCCATGATGAGGATTCAACAATGGAACCTTAGCTCTGATACCAACCAAAGTTCCAAAGTATCAAATGAAATTTGAAGGGAGGGGGGGGGGGGGTTGAACCTATTATCTTTTATGATTTTTAATTATTTTAAAAACATAACCCCTGTAACCTATTAATGTTTATATCCTTATTATATTTTAGTGAATACTCATTTATGCATGAGTTGTAAAGGAACTAAAGCACACAATATTTTCATGGTTCATCCACAGTGTGAGTACCTACATCCATTCCATAGCCACTCCGGTGGGTTTATAGAAATTCTCTATTATGAAGAATTGAATAAAAGTTATGCCAACTCCTTTTAGATACTTTATATATGTCAATATGAATGATAATACTAACTCCTACCAATTTAATTTTTTTTATTATAAATAATTAAGACAAAAAATAATAATAAATGCATTGTTCAATCTGCTCCACAAAAGTTCCAGTGTCCGATGGCATTTAGTTTGATGAAAACAGTCTGATTGACTCATTCTGATCGACTCAATACAATATTACTCGAACTATTAAACAAAGAAATAGAAATCCAACCTTTTAATGAGATATATGTGTGGAATGGTCTCTTACTCAAATTCCATATCAATCTGCCTTTTAAACTATCAATAAAAAGTTTCAAAATGATAATGATCTAAGAAAATATTTATAGGCATCCCATAATGAAAAAGGTAAGAAACATGAAAACATTCCATGCTCTTTGAAATTAATAAACTTTGAAATATATACGTATTTGAATTTCAATTTATATCACTTCAACTCTTCATAAATCTTCGGGGATCTTCTTGAGTCTTCTCCACAATTTTCCTTCTTGAACTTCTCAATTTTTCTTTAGTATGATGGAACCTCCTCGGATTTATTAGGACTGAAAATTATTCCTCTTATCATTATTATATGACTATATTTAGGTCATTATAAACTAACTATATTTATCTCATTAAATCTAAATATCTTCATCTCATTACAGTTTAATTATCTTTAGATCATTATAATATGACTATCATTATCAGAGTTAGTCTAATTTAATTTCCTCCTTAGAATCAGTCTGACTATCATTACTTCTCTAAGTCTATCTAATTATCTTTCCTTTTGAGTGTCAGGCCGACTATATTTCCTTTTTAGAGTTAATTTGACGGAATCCTTATAATTATGGAATTTTTATTATGATGGGATTATCATTAAGATATTCTATATCCGATGATTACTCCACCGAGTAACTTTTAAATTCTTAAACCTTAATTGGATTGACACATTCGTACTTGTGAAGAATTCTATATCTGGTACTCATGGATATGATGAATAATTTTTCTTGATACACAGAACTGATAAAATCTTTAAAATTCGTCCATTTCTACAAAATATTGTATCATGAGAATGTTTTGTGATTTACGAGAACTTCATGAAAAATAAAGAAACATATGAATAATGGTTATAAATTATGAAAAAAAATCTAACTTAGGAATTCACTATCTTCATCCAACCAATTCAGTATATTATAACTTTCTTATCAACACTGATTCCAATAAATCATGAACTTCATGCTGATGGATCTGATTCCATTTGTGTTTTCGATCAACCAGTTTACATAACTTGTAGATTAAATATTCTATACACATTATGCATCTGGTACTTCTCAGTCAAGAAAACTGTGTCCAAAAACCTTCTTTCTAAAAGATAAAAACTTTTCTCCCACTTTATTTTCGGATTAAAGCATTCATAAACTTTAAAAATTATTAAAAAAAATCATTTTGATGGGATAGGTTTGATCATGAAGAAACAAATTATTTTACAAAAAGGTTTGTCCCCAAAAAAATAAAAAACATTGTTAAAACATCATAGAGGCTCTTCACAACCCATATCACATTCTTGTTTCTATGGGTACATGGAAAACCAACCACAAAGTTTATAGAGATCGTATCCCACTTCCATGTCAGCACTGGATGTGGCTTTAGTGAACCCAAAGGTCTCTATTTTTCAGCTTTGACATGTTGGCATGTAACAAAAAGAGACAAAATAGGAAATTCTCTGTCTCATACCTTGACACTAGAATTACCACCGCATGTCATAGAACATATTTGTGGTTCATAGGTGCACAAAACACTAGGAATTTTTAAATCCCACATAATAATTTTTCTCATAGGAAAATGTAAAAAATAATGGTTCTAGAAACATAGAATACTCTATGTGGAGAATTACCACACAACCATGGTCTCACTACCATAAAGAGAGCCTCCAATGAAAAAAAAATTCATTATCAAGATTCTATTCTTGAAGAATCATCTCAAGAATAGAATAAGTAAACTGAACACTAGAAAAAACAACTCCATCCATTGATACAGAACTCCAATATGCAACTGGGAAAAAAGATCCATCAAGTTCCACTTTTCTAAAGATTCTTTATTAGCTTTGGTTAGAAGTTTCTTACACAAAGCATTTGTAACAACATTCCCTTTCCTCGGGGTGTAGGTGTTATGAATGTTGAAATACTACAGGTATTCCAACCAACGTGTCATGAACCCGCTTCTTCAAGATGAGAAAAAAGATGAAAAAAGTTCCATTACCATCCTTCTTCAACATAAAAAAGCGATAATGACCCCCTGAGTACTGCCTCCAATAGGCCCCAAGGTGGCGACCAACACCAAGGTTATTCAATCTCACAAAATGGAAGGCATTACCATTTTTATAGTAACCAAGATCGAGTGATAAGATGTATCAAACTCAAAATAACTCAAAGAACAATATATATATATATATATATATATATATATATATATATATCTGTGTGTTTGTGTGTGTGTGTGTGTGGGTGGGTGGGCGCACACGTGTGTGTGTGTAAGAATCCAAAATCAATCCCTCATGCATGTTTAAAGTAAAACTACTAGAAATAAAATAAAAATCTCCAAAGTAATTACCAAAATAAAACTAAGCAGTGACCCAACAACTGTCCCCAAAGTTTGAGCTAGTAAGGTTCACCATGGACTGTATAATCTCCCCAAAAACCTAAAAATAGTTTTATATACGTTGGTTGAGCATATAAGTATACTGAGTAGGAAAATCCAAAGTCGCTTGTGAACAAGTGGGAGAAGTATACTAATTCCCCTGTGAGAAAGCATCAGAAACTCAAAAGAAACTAACAAGGTATACTATCCACCCCAACCTCACCAAGGAATACTAACCAAATAATGCAAGTCATGTAAAGTAAAGTAGTAAGCACCTAAATATTTGGGTACCCCACATCACTTTCCACTAGTTAACTGATTATCCCTAATGAAAAACATCTTGACGCTACCAAACTCTTCAACAAGCCCCATTGTCACAACCTACCCAAACACACCTCGTACACAAACCACACCACATTACTGGCCGCACACACCTAGGCCAAAAACCACACAACAATCTTTCCCGCAGACACATAGGCCTTATCAAGAAGAGACATTAAAAAGCACACCTCGCCTGCAGACACCTGGGCCTCACAATTGCACCACAACCTATCTGAAGAGTCTTGGGCTACCAATGCCTAGAAGAGATAGTAAAGAAGATCTAATAACCATCCAGACATCCTCCCCTTAGGATGTTGGTAAATACAACCTTCCCCATGAAATAGGGGTGTTCGTCACGTAGTTTTCAATATGGGTGGGGTTCTTACAGAAATCACAAGGAAGTACATGTATGTATATATAGGTATAAAACACTCATCCCAACCTATGAGATTCCAAAAAAAATCCAACCCACAATACCACCTTTTTTGTTACCTCTAAATTCACATATCATAATGAATGATGGTCACTCCCCAATTCAATAAAATAATTTATCTTGACACCTAGTCATTTTTTCATTAATACGTATTTACTGGATAATCCATCCCTACCCAAGAAACTACCAAACATAGTACACCACAAGTAACATCATAACCCACACAAGATTCACAAATGTCTCTAGAAACTCTGGGCGAAACTCCCATGCAAGGTAACACTATTCTTATTCAAAATTATCCCTCCCAAACATCCTCGGTAGCCTCGATGCACAAAATGCACCACATCCATCATATAAAAAAAACCAACCAGATTGTAGTCCCACCATGCACTCCCCTATCTTGAACACCCATCCAACCACTACCACCATCATTCATCAAAGTCTTGTTTCCTTGTACTTCTTATAAAAAAAACCCCAAAACACTTCATCAAAACCACACTCAGTATCACCACTGCATAACGACAATATACCCAATAACATAAACATAGAACAACCCAAAAAAGAAGCCCCACTACCTAGTTGTAGTCCCACTACATAACAAGTTAATCCATTCCACAGTAAATCAATCTATCAACCTGAGATACCATCACATGACCTATAACACCACATAAATAGAGATACAATCCTAGCCATAGCAACACACAACCAGCATAAACACAAGGTCTAATAGAACCGCACATAGCAAACAACCACACCAATTAACAAGGTTTGTTCTGGTTTAAGAACCCTCATTATTTAATTTTAATTTCACTATTTAGGGGTGATAATAGAAACTAGTTCAATACTAGGGAATATATTTATTTAACTGAATATAAATGCTTAATCACATTCATAATTCCAGCCGTTCGACATGGAAATGAAAAAAAATATTCACAAGCCATAAAGGTTCACAAATAGCGGCCACCAACGACCATGAATTTTAAAAGGCATACAATGCTTAGAAAACACAACATGGATCAAGGATAAAGTATAAAATAAAGTGATCATCATCATCATCTTCCCCTCCCATTATTTATTACTATGATATCCAAACATGTAATTGTAATAGGTTCGTTCGTCTTCACAATAACCATAGTTTAGATTTGGATTCGACTATGTTCTCATAGAATCACGAGTTTACCCACCCTGAATGATACAAAATAAAAAGAGAGATGAGGGAAATCCTACTAGGAGCAACATATGATCAATAGTTTCCTTCTTGTACCAAAAATAGGAGGTGTGTGAGTAGAAAGAAAAACTCCAAGGAAAACTAGATCCAAAATGAAAACACATATGTGATTCCTTTGGGAAGAATGGTTCTGGTTTCTCAAAGAGAAAACGGAAACACATGGGGAAGAGAAGATATTGGATTAGAAGAGTTAGATCCTTTATCAATGGAAGAATGGTTTTAAAATTCTGTAAAAGTTGGATCATGATCAATATTATGAGTTTTATCTATTTCAATGTTCTAAGAGCATTAAGTTATTTAAGATATAATTATAATCTCTTCAAAAACTTTTAGAAACACTCAAACAAAGTTTTAAACTTGATTTATGTCAAATAAAACATTAGAGGGGCGAAACTGGAAAAAGATGGAAATGAATCACTGATGGGTGACTCACCGACACGATTCATCAAAAGTGACTCACCAAAAGTGAGTCACCGACATGAAAAAATCGAAAGTGAGTCCCCAAAATGAACCATTGATGCTTGACTAACCAATGTGAGTCACAGACGCCCAAAATATAGATTCCCTGACCTACAGACGCCCTGACCTTGGAAAAACTGAAAGACTAGAAAACTCTAGAAATGAGTTACCTTTGCCTCCCAGAACACCCCAAACACTAGATTTTGACAAAGTAATGGATTAGGGAGGTCCGGTCCATTATATCACATAGCTATCAAAATATTATCACCCATGAGAATTAAAAACTAAACCTAGAATAAATAGGGGTCCGAACAACCATGCCACAAGATACCTCTCAATGATAAACCAACCTCTGTTGTTCAAAAGTTGGAGTGAACCCTCAACATCAAAGAACAACTTCTACCACATCATCTAAAAAAAATATCCACAAGATACCTAACATAAGCACTAACTATCTAGAAACATGAATTAAGGAATTCCTTCAACCATGTAATGATATTATCTACTCTGGGTGGCACTGACTCATTTTCACGGGTTCAATCACATATTAATTAATGCATCCTGATTAAAAATTGGGTCGTATACTCCTCATGGTCTGGAATTTATCACACATTAAAAAATAAGAAAACAATTAATCTTATAACAAACATGGTTCAAGCATTAAATCACAAAGAAAGGCACACAAACAAAACCCAAAACAACTCCGGGAACTGTGCACACATCTACGATTCTCGCTCTCAATTACTATCCTCTAGGCTACCACGCCTCTAAAACACATGAACCAAGGGAACAGTTCATCCACAAAACATCTTATCCTAATGATCCTGGATCTCAATTAGCTGCTCCATGAACTTCACGTCATCCTCTATATACAAATATTCCATGTTAATGACATGGTAGTCATCGTGAAGATATTGAAAAATCTAAGAGACATGAAAGACATTGTGGACCCTCTCCAACTATTGCAAAAATTCCAACTAAAATTCCACCTCACCAACTCCCCCAACATATTGAAGGGTCTGATGAACCTAGGAGAATGTTTACTCCCTCTGTCAAACCTCTACTTCCCACGTTGAGGGGAAACCCTCAAGAATACATGGTACCCAACCTCAAAATCTAAGGCCCCCCCTGTGATCTACATACGAATTTTATAGTACTTCTCTTCTTTCATCCTCTCACAGACAAGCTAATACTCCTCCATCATGCTCTGCACTACCTCAGAGATAAGAACAATTGTCTCCCCAACCTCTTTCCAATACAAAGGTGAATGATACAATATTCTGTACAACCCCTCAAATGGAGCCATGCCAATGGAAGATTGATAGCGATTTTTTTAAGTGATCTCTACCAAGGGAATGTCTCATAACCAACATCCACCAAAGTCCAAGATGCATGATAAAATCTTGTTCTTGAACGTCTGGATTCTCCTCTCTGTATGTCCATCTGTCTAAGGGTGGAAAGTAGTGTTGAGGCGTAAATGAGTGCCAAATTCATGCTAAAATCCCCTTTAAATTCATGAGGTAAAATTCATATCCCAATATGATAAGATGGATCTTGGAACCCCACGTAGCCTTACCACCTAATCCAAATACCTTCTGTCCAAGTAATCCACTGTTCTTGGCTCCTTAAACACTACGAAGTGAGCCGATTTCGTTAGCTTATCCACTACTACCTAGATTTCATCACAACCTCCCTGAGACCTAGGTAGCCCTATGAATTAATCTATTGAGATGTCATTCCACTTCCACTCAGACACATCTGAGGGTTGTAACAAATCACAAGGAACATGGTGCTCAGCCTTCACCCATTGTCACACTAAGAACATTTCCACAAACTCCACCACAACCTGCTTCATCCTATGCCACCAAAACTACTCTCTCATTCCACAATACATCTTGGAAAATCATAGGTGTACCTCTAAGGGAAAGCTATGAAACTAATGGAGAACTCGCTCACACATCTCCACTAGAAAAAACAACTTCTCACAGAACAACATCTGATTATGACTATCCTTCAACAATACCTTCGGAGCATCACCCTGGTCAATGCGATAATAAACCACATATATCTCCAAGTATACTGACTAAGAATCTTCCCCATTTTACCTTATAGATGATTACACCTTCATCTAAAATAGATATCCTCTCCCACCATCTATTACCACATCTAATACCAAGGCGAACAACTTCTCCATCTCCCTCCAAGCATCCGTATATTCCTGAACTACCTCTCTATGTGACTTCCTACACAAATCATCAGCTATAATATTCCCCTTTCCTAAGGTATATGATATCTCAAAATCATAGTTATGAAGAAACTCTATCCACCTTTTCTACCAGAAATTCAGACCTCACTGGGAAAAGGTATACCTCAAGCTCTTGTGGTCTGTTAAGACAAAAAGTTCTCCCCAATGAGGAAACACCGCCACAAATTCAGCTTAAAAACGACAGCTTCTAGTTCTAGATCATGGGTTTCATAGTTACATTCATGGGGGAAAAAATACCTAGAAACATAAGAGATCACTCACCATTGGTGCATTGGCACACACCCCTAGCCCATATGAGAAGCATCACAAAACCCCTTGAACATCAACCCTTCCCCTTAAAACCTGAGCATTAGAACACTGAACAAATTACACTTCAGATAGCCAAATGCTGCCTGGAACTACTCACTCCACACAAAAGATTACCCTTTTTTGGTCAGAGTTGTCAGTTGAGTTGCTACTCGACATAAATCAGGTATGAATCTCTGGTAGTAGCCTGCTAGACTGAGAAAACTGTGAACCTATACCACTTTTTTGGGTTCCTCCCAAGATACAACTATCTAGACCTTCGACAGATTCACCTCTAAAACCTAGTAAGACACCACATGTTTGAGGAAGTGGGCCTCCCGTTTCCAAAACATGGATTTGGATAACTTTATGCAAAGCTGATGGTGTATAAGGACCTCCAATACAGTCATGAAATGCTCAGTATAATCTATATAATAATTAGAGTATATCAGAATATGATTGATGAATATGATGAAAAAATGGTCTAGGAACTCATGAAAGATATATTTAAAAATCCCCATGAACATGACTGGTGCATTCATAACACCGAATAATATAACTAGGAACTCGAAGTGCCCATGCATGCACCTGAAAGCAGTCTTCATGATTTCATCCTCCTTCACTCTCAATGGGAGCTATCCAGACCATAGATTGATCTTATAGAACCAACTTTGCTACCCTTAACTGGTTGAAAACATCATCTATCCCCAGGAAAGGGTAACGGTTCTTGACCATCACCTAGTTCAAACTGTAGTAGTCTATACAAAACCTCATACCACCATATTACTTATTCACAAACAAGACCAAAGAACCCCATGGAGACAATATAGTTTTGATAAATACCTTCTTCATTAAATCATCAATATGAATCCTTAACTCACACAACTCATAAGGTGACATTCGGCAAGGAGCCATTGAAATCGGAGAAGTATAGGGATGCAAGTCTATCCCAAACTCAACATCACATCGAGGGTATAGAGTGAAAACCTCCTTGAGAAAAACATCCAAGATCTCACAAAAAACTCTAGGAACCCCCACCATCTTATTATCCACAGATTCCACTAACATCTCGGCCAACAAGGAAATAAGAGGATCCACACATCAACTGCTCATCAGAAAACTCTATTCACCAACGAATGCCATACATTGTCTATTCACGTTTGAAAAAAAGATCTTCTCCAGAATCATTTGATAACAAAATTCTTAGAGTACAATCATTCTATGCCAAGGATAACACCGTATGGATTCATCTGTATCAGAAAGAGATCCCCACTGGACTGATGTGACCCAAACATTAGTCTACATCCTAGAAATATATCGACCAAGCTAGTCTAACCTTCGACTGGTGTACTCAACACCAGGGTTACAAAATGTTTCTCTAAGTCTATTCCCAGAGCATGGGTATGACTAGGTTAAACAAAGGAGTGTGAATCTCCTGAATCAAACAAGGCACAAATGATAGTACTGTAAAAATTGATCATACCACAAACGATCTCTGACCCTATTGAAAAAAATTCTTCCATGGTGTGCAGCTGACCACACCTAGCTTCTCTTCCCCTCTGCTATCATCTGCCTCACCGACCATGCTCGAGTTGAGGTCCCTATGGAAATAACTGAGGTTGGCCTACACCAGCTCTGTCTCCCCTCTATGGAGCAGAATCATTCTATCAATACTGCTGGAATGACCTGGCTAGAAAATACTGCTGAGGCAGGTGCTGAACCTTCCCAACTTCACCATACTGAGCTCTAACTAGGCACTTAATTTAGAGGTTCCCATGGACTCCACAAGTGAAACACCTCGGTCCCAAGCCATGGAAAGAGTAAAAGGACCTGAAATATGAAATAGAAACTACTAAGTTTGACTCCCCATTGGATGAAACCTCGATGGCCCTAGTTCTTGAGACCTTCTTATGACAACCCTGCTTTTTATTACAACTTAAACATGCTTTATTACATAAAACTTCACTTGATACAACAAAAAAGATCGAGAGGTTTAGTGTCTTTGGGGCTTAGGATCATTACATAAAAACTTTAAACTTGAAATACAACATCCTTATTGAAAACTTCCTTTACATGACCACTACATTCCTTCGTACTTAGCATTGCATGGGATAACCTGAGGACATGCATAAGAAAAGGGTGAGCTATAAAGCCCAGTAAGGGAGTACATAATGAATAACATGAGGAGTACAATACATGTTAGGCAATAGGCATATCAATATAGCATAAGAGATACATGAACATAAAGGCATGATAAAGCATGATAATCATAACATGGAAATGTGGCAACAACACTTAACATTGAATTAGCATGAGCCAAGGCTCATTGCACATGGAGCATGAGTAAACCCTCATTGCACTTGAAGCACGAGTAAACCCTCGTTGCACTTGAATTAGCATGAGTAAAAACTCATTGCATATGACGTATCATGATACTATACTTTACCCAATGCATTGGAGCGCTATAAAGGGCGCACCCTTCTTAAACATTTCATTTCATGCATAAGTGTGCCACATGGATCATAAAACATGGATTCATAAAACATAATCATTTATTCCACGATAAATGAATGTGGAATTCATACATGAAACTTTACAATCAATAAGTAAATGTGCATAAAGGTGAATACCCTTGATGGAGAAATGGGCATGGTATTCACTACACAATGATATTGGCTTAGAAAATCGGTGTGATTTCGGCAGCGTAACGGCGTGACATAAGAATTCATAAAAAGAGTCTGATGAGAGAGAAAGGGGTTCCTCATAATATTTACATGTAATGGACAGTAATAAGTTCATATAGATACATGTCCCAACAATTGAAAAGGAATTTAGATTCATGATACAAAAGTGTTTCTTGAATATAAAAGAGGAGAAAAAGGTTCCTTTCGGAATTTCGGCATAGTAACGGGTGTACATGGGAGGCATTTAATGAGAGAGAAAGGGGTCTCCCATCATTCAAACAATAAGAGGGAAGTATGGGAGAGGTGAGAAACCATACCCCAACATTCATAAATGAAATTAAAAGGGCAATATAACTTAAAGAAAAATTGACAAAAATGAGAAAGGAAGAAAAACCCTTACTTGGAAGTGTGCTTCCAAAGGCTAGAGAGAGGCTTGTGAGAGGCTTCTTGGGAGCTTGGGGCACCTTGAGAGGATTCTAGAGAGAGTAGGGCAGAGGTTGGACGAACTTCAAGGGCTTTGAGTGGGGAGGAAGTGGGAGCTTGGGTGGGTTTATATAGGAAAGGTGAGAGAATTCTTTATTATTTAGGTTTGGGACCCCTTATATTAAAATAATCCAAACCACAAACCATCCCATGGTATTTGCCCATGGTTTCTGGAAAAGGAAAGAGGAAAACAATATTTTACAAGTCCAAGGTCCGAACTTATTAAAAAATTAGGGTTGCTTATGTGGAGGTGAGTCACACTCCCATGGAAATTAATTTAAAAAGGCAAAGTGTTGAATAAGTCTTGAGGGCTCCATTAATGCTTTGAAAAGTGAGTCAAACAAACCCAAAACCTCATTATTTTAATGATAAAACACATATTGGCCGAACATAAGGATCATGGTATTTTATTACATCACCATTGGGTCATTATGATGTCATAAAACACATTATATATTTAAATGGTATTTAATTTTTACCCAAAAATTTGACTGTCTCAAAAAATTATGAAAAATTCACCGTTGGATAATTTCGACGTCCGGATTCCAAAAATAATATTTATTTTATCTAAATAATTTTCTAAATATGTGAATTTTCACTTT
Source organism: Viscum album (assembly GCA_963277665.1). Lineage (NCBI taxonomy): Eukaryota > Viridiplantae > Streptophyta > Magnoliopsida > Santalales > Viscaceae > Viscum > Viscum album. The sequence goes on along the minus strand of OY728147.1, from coordinate 472,334,904 downwards.
TAAAATAAAAACCGACATTTATAAAAAAAATCACGGGTTTTGACAGAAATGGCTTTCAAACCTTAATAAAAATTTTAATTGCCTTCATAAAATTATAAGATCATTTATATTTAATAAAAATTAATTAAATATTAATAATAATATTTTATTAAAATATTATTTAATTCAAAAATCCTTTAATTTAATAAAATATAATTCTTATTTAAATAATAACTAAAAACATCATTTGTACTTTAAAAACTAATTACAATGCATCAAAAATGACTAGAAATTATATTCATTATTATATACAAAAATAATGTACATGAACATGGTGCTACTTATTTGTTACATAACCCCTTAAAATAGCCGCATAAGACCTAAGGGTAAGGTGTGCAATGGTGACAGACTCTTGGGGTTGCTCGGATAACATTGCTCGAGTGGTAATCTCTATCAACTTCCATTTTTCCTGTAGACGATCACGTTCGAGCTTGACTTGATGAAGCTCAGCTTGGGCTTGGTCAAGGGCAAAGCCCAAAGACGCCACCTCCTTTCCGAGCTCCGACAAATGGGCTTCGTAAGGGGCAATTCTACTGGATGAGGCCATCGCTTCCTTTGTTTGAGTAGAAAATTGGTTCGTTAAAGCCTTATATTTAAACTACCCAGATGATCACTGTTCAACGACTATAAAAGTAACGGTCACAAATCTTAACGTTAAACTAAAGAAGTTGACATCTTATAAAAACATAAAGAAACATTTAACTGGATCAAGAGGGATTTTCCATTAATGAAATTTTGGGTCATTACAACATTCCCCCCTTAAGAAATTTCGCCCTCGAAATTTTCCTTTTCCCACACTAAAACAAATGTGGGTAACTTAGCTTCATCATATCCTCTGACTCCCAAGTTGCTTCTTCAAACTTGTGGTTTCTCCACAACACCTTGACGATGGGCATTGTCTTATTTCGTAGAACTTTTTCTCTACGATCTAAGATCTTCACTGGTTGCTCCTCATAAGAAAGATCGTCTTCTAATTGTACCACCTCGGAAGAGAGTACATGTGAAGGGTCTGGTATGTACTTCCTTAAGAGGGATACATGGAAGACATCATGCACCTTGGCCATAGTAGGTGGAAGTGCTAGTCGATAGGCCACAGCCCCAACACGATCAAGAATCTCGAAGGGGCCGATGTACCTTGGACTTAACTTCCCTTTCTTTCCAAACCTCATGAACTTCTTCCACGGAGATATGCGTAAAAACCCCATGTCTCCGACTTTAAACTCAAGGTCTCGTCGACGATTATTTGCATAACTCTTCTGTCGACTCTGGGCTGCCTTGATATGCTGCTGAATGGTTTTCACCTTCTCCACCATTTCTTCGACCATTTCTGGTCCAAGCAGCTTACGTTCACCGACCTCATCCCAACATGCCGGTGTTCTACACCTTTTCCCATACAGGGCTTCATATGGTGCCATTTGGATGCTCGAGTGGAAACTATTATTATAAGAGAACTCAACTAGAGGAAGATGTTGATCCCATCCTCCTTTAAAGTCCATTGAGCACGCTCTCAACATATCCTCAAGTGTTTGGATAGTCCGCTCGGATTGGCCATCAGTTTGAGGATGATAGGCCGTACTGAAGTTCAGTTCAGTATTCAGAGCATGTTGAAGACTCTTCCAAAACTTAGAGGTAAATCTTGGATCTCGGTCAGACACAATAGATAGTGGTACTCCATGCAACCGTACCACTTCCTTGATATATATCCGTGCCAGTTGATCCAAAGAGAAATCCTCTCGAATAGCAATGAAGTGTGCAGTCTTTGTAAGACGATACACAATAACCCAGATTGCATTGTTGCTTTTGGATGTCCTTGGAAGTCCAGTGACGAAGTCCATGGTGATGTTCTCCCATTTCCATTCTGGTATGGGCAATGGTTGCATCATCCCCTTAGATTTCTGCCTCTCTGCCTTCACTTGTTGACACACCAGGCACTTTGATGTATATTCGGCGATCTCCTTCTTCATATTATCCCACCAAAAGTTTTCTCGGAGATCTCGATACATCTTTGTGCTCCCTGGGTGAATAGAGAAATTTGAACTATGTGCATCATCCAAAAGTTCCTTCTTCAGCTCCGAACTTGATGGGACACATAGTCTTTTCCCAAACCGCACAATTCCTTCTTCATTAAAAATAAACTCTGAGGATTTTCCCTTTTTGATAGCTTCCACTTTTTCTTGGATTCTTGCATCATCCTTTTGAGCATCCTTTAACCTTTCCAAAAGAGATGGTTGAGTAATAATTTGTGAAAGGATTGATGATGTTCCCTTCTTTATGATTCCCACATCCATCTTCATCAAGTCTAAGAAGATTGGATCCTTCTCAATTCTCATCATTGATAGAATTGCTGGATCATTTCTACTTAGGGCATCCGCCACCTTGTTCGCCTTCCCAGGGTGGTAATGTATTGAACAGTCATAATCCTTTATGAGCTCTATCCATCTTCTCTGGCGCATATTAAGCTCTTTCTGTGTGAATATATATTTAAGACTCTTGTGGTCAGTATATATCTCACATTTCTCTCCATAGAGATAATGCCGCCAGATTTTCAAGGCAAAGATCACCGCCGCCAACTCCAGATCATGCATTGGATAGTTTCGCTCATGGATTTTCAACTGTCTTGAGGCATAGGATATCACTTTATCATTCTGCATCAGCACACATCCTAAGCCCTTCTTTGAAGCATCACAGAATACCACAAAAAGCTCCCTACTTGTGGGTAAAGTGAGCACAGGTGCAGTGATAAGCCTCCTTTTCAACTCTTTGAAGCTTTCTTCGCATTCATCACTCCAGGAAAACTTTACTCCCTTTCGAGTTAGCTTGGTAAGAGGGTTGGACAATCGTGAGAAGTTTCTCACAAATCGTCGATAATATCCAGCTAACCCCAAGAAGCTACGGATATCAATTACCGATGTTGGCCTCGGCCATCCCTCAATTGCATCTGTTTTAGAGGGGTCCACAGATAACCCATTGCTTGTGATGATATGGCCCAAGAATGAGACCTCCTTCAACCAGAACTCACACTTGCTGTACTTGGCATAGAGCTTCTCCTTGCGCAAAGTCTCCAGTACAGTTCTTAAATGCTCCTCATGGTCCTCCTTGGTTTTGGAGTATATTAGAATATCATCTATAAAGACTACCAAAAATTTATCTAGGTAATCTATAAAGACTCTATTCATCAAGTCCATGAATATTGCTGGAGCATTGGTGAGTCCGAAAGGCATTACTATGAATTCATAGTGCCCGTACCTTGTACGAAAAGCCGTCTTGGGGATATCTTCCTTCTTCACCCTTACTTGATAATATCCCGACCGCAAGTCGACCTTGGAGAAGTATTGTGCTCCACGCAGATGATCAAACAAGTCATCGATTCTTGGGAGAGGATACTTGTTATTTATCGTGATTTTGTTAAGTTCACGATAATCGATGCAAAGCCGCATTGACCCATCCTTCTTCTTGACGAAGAGGACTGGTGCACCCCATGGTGATGCACTTGGGCGTATAAACCCTTTATCCAGATTTTCCTGTAGTTGTTTATTCAGTTCTTCAAGCTCAACCACAGCCATTCTATATGGAGTCTTGGATATTGGTAGCGCCCCAGGTATAAGTTCAATTGAGAACTCAACATCTCTTCTTGGAGGAAGACCAGGAAGTTCCTCGGGAAATATTTCAGCGAATTCCCTCACAATAGGCATTTCTTCAAGGGTGGTTTCTTCCTTGGACTCAATCATCTGAGCCAGATATGCGTGCTCATAAGGTAGTAATATCCATGCTTGATATGATGGAGCTAAAGGAGATTCATCTTCCTCCTGACACTTGTAAAGAATCGGGGGTCGATTCTCCATATGGAGTGTGATTTCCCTCTCCCGACAATTTATGTTGGCTCTATATAAGGAAAGCCAATCCATGCCAAGAATTGCATCAAATTCCACCAAAGGGAGTATGACGAGGTTCACCGGGAAATTCAATCCACAGATTATAACAGGGGAGGACTTATACTCATGGGATGCAATGATTTCCCCATTTTCCGTACTCACCGACATCTTTACTTCCATGATTTGTGGTGGTGCAGGGATTGTTCTACTAAACTTTTGAGATATAAAAGAATGCGTAGAACCTGAATCAAAAAGTACGTTCGCTATTCTTGAATGAATAACTAGCGTACCTGTCACCACTTCGTTTTCGGGGTTCACTTCGGCAGAAGTGATGGCAAAAGCTCTTCCTTGCTGTCTTGGAGGTTGTTGATTGCCTCCGATAACCCTTGGATTAGGGCACTGATTCGCAAAATGACCCGGTTCTTTGCATTTGAAGCATTGAACAACGCGTTGAGGTTCGAACGGAGCGTTCCTCCCCTCCGTCGCAGCCGCGGGTCCTTCTTGCTGACAGCTAACAGCTAGGTGCCCTTCTCTCCCACACTTGAAGCATTTTCTTGTCCCCCTAAGGCAATTTCCAGGGTGCTTCTTTCCACACTTTTGGCAAGTGGGGTGCTGGAATTTCTTAGCGCTGTTGGATTTATCCATCAGACCACTAGCATTGAAGTCCACCTTCCGCTTCTTGTCCCCATGATACCCCTGTGATTCTCCGATCTCTATTTCAACCTTGAGGGCACATCGGACAATTTCCTCATAGCTGTCGAAGTCACGGATCGCTAATTCTTTCCGCAAGCTAGGCTTCAGCCCACCGAAGAAGCGGTCAACCTTGCATTCGGGGGTAACGACAAAGCCGGAAGCGTATCGTGCAAGCCTTGTGAAGTTTCCCTCGTACGCTCCCACAGATTCCTCATCTTTCTGCTTGAGGGAAAGGAAGTCCCTTTCCATCTTAAGACGGAGGGTGCGTGGAAAATATTTATCGAAAAACATCTTCCGGAATACCTTCCATTCCAAAGCCTCGATCTCCTCCTCAGGCTTTGTATTTTTGATCAACGTCCACCATTGATCAGCTTCACCCTCCATACGATAAGCCGCCAGGAGAACCTTCTCTTTTTCAGAGCGTTGGAGGATGGAGAATATCTTTTCAATGGAGTTGATCCATTGTTCAGCAATCGTGGGATCGGATGATCCACTAAAAGTAGGAGGCCTTTGTCTCATGAAGCTTTCAATAGCGACTTGTTCTTTCTTAGGGGGGGTTGAACGTTCCTCTTGACCAGTGTTTCTATTCAAAACTTGAGTTAGCTGAGAGAGAAGTGTGACAAAGTTCGCGATTCCCGCTCCCATTGGATTGGGCATCTCATAAGTGCAATCATCACACTGATCTTCACAACGGTTGTTAGCCCGAGTTCTCCTATTACCGGCCATTGGCTGGAATAAAAGGAAAGTTAGGGGTAACACATAAAGGGTAATCCAAAGATAAAAGTTGATGACTTATAAATAAACTTTAATCTCTTCAACTCATGAGTCTATAGGATTCAATCCAGGCTTTTCATGATCTTCCTTCTAACATATATTCTTAGGGGCATTTTTCCCTTAATAAGGGTTCATACTAAGATTGTGAATTTATCAAAACATATCCCCCGGGAGTGTCGTAACCAAGAGTGCAGCAAGGCCCGTTGTCGTGCACCAGTTCCCGTTCGAGTCTAGCTCAAAGCGGTGTTTTCGGGTTTTACCCCTAGGATACATCTGTGCCAGAGCCGCCTCTACCTGCTCGTATCCAGACAGGGATGTATTTGTTTGATAAAACACTTACTTAGTATTTACCAAAACTTAGGGATGTTTTTATTATTCTTAGTCTTGTATCTAAGGCTTTACTAGGGTTTCCTAATCCCAAAAATAACTAAACCTATCCTTTGATACCAACTATGACAACCCTGCTTTTTATTACAACTTAAACATGCTTTATTACATAAAACTTCACTTGATACAACAAAGAAGATCGAGAGGTTTAGTGTCTTTGGGGCTTAGGATCATTACATAAAAACTTTAAACTTGAAATACAACATCCTTATTGAAAACTTCCTTTACATGACCACTACATTCCTTCGTACTTAGCATTGCATGGGATAACCTGAGGACATGCATAAGAAAAGGGTGAGCTATAAAGCCCAGTAAGGGAGTACATAATGAATAACATGAGGAGTACAATACATGTTAGGCAATAGGCATATCAATAGAGCATAAGAGATACATGAACATAAAGGCATGATAAAGCATGATAATCATAACATGGAAATGTGGCAACAACACTTAACATTGAATTAGCATGAGCCAAGGCTCATTGCACGTGGAGCATGAGTAAACCCTCATTGCACTTGAAGCACGAGTAAACCCTCATTGCACTTGAATTAGCATGAGTAAACACTCATTGCACATGACGTATCATGATACTATACTTTACCCAATGCATTGGAGCGCTATAAAGGGCGCACCCTTCTTAAACATTTCATTTCATGCATAAGTGTGCCACATGGATCATAAAACATGGATTCATAAAACATAATCATTTATTCCACGATAAAGGAATGTGGAATTCATACATGAAACTTTACAATCAATAAGTAAATGTGCATAAAGTTGAATACCCTTGATGGAGAAATGGGCATGGTATTCACTACACAATGATATTGGCTTAGAAAATCGGTGTGATTTCGGCAGCGTAACGGCATGACATAAGAATTCATAAAAAGAGTCTGATGAGAGAGAAAGGGGTTCCTCATCATATTTACATGTAATGGACAGTAATAAGTTCATATAGATACATGTCCCAACAATTGAAAAGGAATTTAGATTCATGATACAAAAGTGTTGCTTGAATATAAAAGAGGAGAATAAGGTTCCTTTCGGAATTTCGGCATAGTAATGGGTGTACATGGGAGGCATTTAATGAGAGATAAAGGGGTCTCCCATCATTCAAACAATAAGAGGGCAGTATGGGAGAGGTGCGAAACCATACTCCAACATTCATAAATGAAATTAAAAGGGCAATATAACTTAAAGAAAAATTGACAAAAATGAGAAAGGAAGAAAAACCCTTACTTGGAAGTGTGCTTCCAAAGGATAGAGAGAGGCTTGTGAGAGGCTTCTTGGGAGCTTGGGGCACCTTGAGAGGATTCTATAGAGAGTAGGGAATAGGTTGGATGAGCTTCAAGGGATTTGAGTGAGGAGGAAGTGGGAGCTTGGGTGGGTTTATATAGGAAAGGTGAGAGAATTCTTTATTATTTAGGTTTGGGACCCCTTATATTAAAATAATCCAAACCACAAACCATCCCATGGTATTTGACCATGGTTTCTGGAAAAGGAAAGAGGAAAACAATATTTTACAAGTCCAAGGTCCGAACTTATTAAAAAATTAGGGTTGCTTATGTGGAGGTGAGTCACACTCCCATGGAAATTAATTTAAAAAGGCAAAGTGTTGAATAAGTCTTGAGGGCTCCATTAATGCTTTGAAAAGTGAGTCAAACAAACCCAAAACCTCATTATATTAATGATAAAACACATATTGGCCGAACATAAGGATCATGGTATTTTATTACATCACCATTGGGTCATTATGATGTCATAAAACACATTATATATTTAAATGGTATTTAATTTTTACCCAAAAATTTGACTGTCTCAGAAAATTATGAAAAATTCACCGTTGGATAATTTCGACGTCCGGATTCCAAAAATAATATTTATTTTATCTAAATAATTTTCTAAATATGTGAATTTTCACTTTTAAAATAAAAACCGACATTTATAAAAAAAATCACGGGTTTTGACAGAAATGGCTTTCAAACCTTAATAAAAATTTTAATTGCATTCATAAAATTATAAGATCATTTATATTTAATAAAAATTAATTTAATATTAATAATAATATTTTATTAAAATATTATTTAATTCAAAAATCCTTTAATTTAATAAAATATAATTCTTAATTAAATAATAACTAAAAACATCATTTGTACTTTAAAAACTAATTACAATGCATCAAAAATGACTAGAAATTATATTCATTATTATATACAAAAATAATGTACATGAACATGGTGCTACTTATTTGTTACATAACCCCTTAAAATAGCCGCATAAGACCTAAGGGTAAGGTGTGGAATGGTGACAGACTCTTGGGGTTGCTCGGATAACATTGCTCGAGTGGTAATCTCTATCAACTTCCATTTTTCCCGTAGACGATCACGTTCGAGCTTGACTTGATGAAGCTCAGCTTGTGCTTGGTCAAGGGCAAAGCCCAAAGATGCCACCTCCTTTCCGAGCTCCGACAAATGGGCTTCGTAAGGGGCAATTCTACTGGATGAGGCCATCGCTTCCTTTGTCTGAGTAGAAAATTGGTTCGTTAAAGCCTTATATTTAAACTACCCAGATGATCACTGTTCAACGGCTATAAAAGTAACGGTCACAAATCTTAACGTTAAACTAAAGAATTTGACATCTTATAAAAACATAAAGAAACATTTTACTGGATCAAGAGGGATTTTCCATTAATGAAATTTTGGGTCGTTACACTTCTACTAGGAGCCTTATCCTTTACAAAACCCTACTAGTTCCCCTCTCATGGTAGACCTCCTCATGGGTGCATTCTTTCAACCACTTCTTCCTTCTTTTGGACCTCTGGGTATGTTGGTAAGGTGAAGGGAGTAACTATGTACTGGAGAGAAGGAAGAAGTGCCTCCTCTAAATGTCTCAACTAAGAATCATCATCTAGAAAGAGATCTAGAGAAAAGATAAGGAGATCCTTGAACATGATCCCCAACTCTCGTATCATCATTCCTACCTTATGGAGTGAGAGTACCTACTATCACTTCTAAACCTTAATTGTTAAGGAAAAGAATTCCACTTAGAACTCCTTCTCAAAATTGATCCACAGAACATCACCCTTATTTATCACCCCCATGTATAGTGTCCACCACTGACATGTAGCTCCCCTCATCTGACTAACTACCAATGGAACCCAATACTCTATCAGATCTTGGATCAAGCTGAAAGTGATAACCAAATCCTCAAGCCAACTCTACGTCTCTATATCTGAAACACTACCTTAGTACTCACCCAATGTCTATTGCTGGAAATCTTGAAATTTCTTCTGCTATTGGCTATCCTCCTCCTCAGGATCAACCCTCCTCTGATTAGCTGGATCGACCTACTGTGCCTCCACTTCTCATACCAAACGTGGATGATGACCGAGTGCCATAACTAAAAGTAAACAAGGAACTACTAAGACTGAGTAGTATGGATTTTTATGTTAATTAATTTTAACTCATTATTTATTTTAATTTCCCAAAACAAAAAATAACAAAAGTCATCACGATTCTTGTACCATCACTAGGGTCTCTACCTCAAAAATGGTGTAGCCTTACTTAGTTGTTTGGTATGCTAAAAGTACTAGAATCAGATCACGAGGGTCTATAAAATCCCATGTACTTTCCAGTTTTCTCTATCCTATGTCATGCACCAAGATCACCTAACACTATTTTAGGGTATGAGTCCTCAAAGTCCTTGCATCAGATCGACCATTATAGTGGCACCCTTTTTTCGGGATAACAAATGGTTCCTCTACCTATATACTGAGTGGAACCATAATATGGAGTTAAGGCATGATACCTACACCTATCCACCAAGTAGTAACCTCCTACAGTATTAGGGTATGGGTCCTCAACCACAAGAGTGAAACCCTGTTGCTGGGAAGGGAATGAGTTCTCTATCTGCTATCTAAGTGGCACCCTCTAGTTGGGCATGGCCTGAGTCCTCTATCTTCTATCTGAGTAGCACCCTCCTACAGTATCAGCGCATGGTTCCTCAACCACTAGTTTTGGACCCTCATACTATGGTGGAAATGGGTCCTCAACCACTAGAGTGTCACCCTTATATGAGGTAGGGAATGGGTCCTCTATCTACCATCAGAGTGGAACCATCTTGTGGTGTCAGGTCATGGGTTGTCGACCATTAGGCTGGAACCCTCCTTCTAGGAATGAAATGGGCCCTCTATCTATTGACTGGCACTATCCTATAATATAAATGAATGGGTCATATACTTATATATTTTTACCCTTGACTATGAAACATAATGGAGAGGAGTAGATTGACTTTGATGTTTCTTAGGATAGACGTTTGAGATTCTAGGCATCGTTGATGTACCTTTGGAACTATTAGAACTCTATCCTGGGCTAGGATGTGAGATTGATATCCCATTTCTCTCTATTTTGGTATTTTTTATTGATCATATATATATATATATATATATATATATTTATCAATTTTGTTACTCTCTTGCTATGGGTTGAGCTGCCTATTCCTATTGTGTCTCTTACTGCTTCCTCTTCATCTTTTAGGGCATCTTACTGTGAATGTAATTACTCACCCCTATATGGGATTTTCCTGCACATGTCATGTGTGATGAAGACTACATATAGGTTAGAAAAAATTACATTGAATTATATGGATACCTTTGGAATTAGACGATGTAAAATGTTTATGGTTTGGAGATATGGAGTAGGTCTCTCTAAGTATAATAATTTTAATGTTTTTTTCATGTTGGGACATATTTCTAGTTGAGCATGTATTTCACCCATTTTTCTTTTAAATTACACAATCATATTGTTGTACTCCCTAGAGGTTTTACATTCATGTTTTATTCTCTAGATATTGTATCTTTTATTATTATTCCTCTGTACTTATACATAGAGATGGTTGGGTGTGTTCGTACAACTACATTAGTAAAAGGCCTCTAAAATTAATTATTCCTTTTGATAGATTAGTATTAGAGGTGGTTCATTCCTTAGGAAAGTGTTTGGATTTGTCCCTTTATGAGTATCTAGTTAGGATTTTATGAAATATAGTGAAAGTTTTATAGCCACCACTCTCTTTCTAGGGAACCTAGTGTTGGTTCTATGATTATTGTATCCATACATCATGACTCTAACTACATACTTGTTGACTCGATATAGGGATTCATTGGTGGTAGGGAATATTGGTACATGCATATTATATTATTGAGTCTTTTGAAAATATTTTTTGAGTCACCAACCCATATACACATGATCATCTGACCAGGTTATGTATTGATTAGACTTTATGGATGCCTCCATGATTACATGCAGCAAGGTTATGAATTCCAGATCTTAATGATGATCCAATGAGTAACGAGGATTCAGTTTAGGTGAAATACAATGAGATTCTTCTTCCAGGTGGATAGGTAGTATCTCCCCAACATATTGTGAAGAAAATAATACATCCAGAGTAGGATGAATATGTACATAGGCTTTTCACACTCCCAATGTTCCAGTGCCAAATGTCAATGAGGTTCCAGAATGATCCAAATACCTACATGGTAGACGATTGTCAAGAGTTAGTAATCTATATTTTCATTCATATATTGACATTGACTGATCAGGTGGTTTCCCTAGGAGATAGCCTTTTCAATGGAGTAGCTGGGAACTAGTGGGGTCTAGTTACATAGATTCATGATGACTCCAGAATTTCATGGACTAACTTCTAGAAGATATTTCAGAAGGATTACTACCACTCATTCTTGAGATCAGTTTAGATTAAGTGGATTCTATATCTACAATAGGGATGGATCCCAGTTTTGGACTATTCTACGGGGTTCAAAAACTATACATGGTACTCCATTGATATGATTCAGTATGAATAATTCCAGGGATAGAATTTTGAGCAGTGTCTCTGAAGAGATATATGCACCTGTTTAGTACCATTTTTCATTCACACCTATGCGAGGGTGTTGGATCTAGTGACGATGACAAAGATATTTATGTCAAATGGATGTTAGGAATCATGAGGTGATAATAGGTGTTATAGGAATGAGTCATCTATAGTATCTAATAGATTAAAGTAAATAGGATCTTGGAATATAAGATCTTCCCTAGATCAAACTAGAGATCATGATTAGGGAAAGTGAAAAATACTAGGTAAGCACAGAGAAGGGTGGTTCTATGAAAGTGATGGGAGAGGTCACACGATGCTTGGTATCCTAACCAAATGTTCTAAATAGGGTAGCCCAATAGGAGATGGATTGCTGTAGTAGAGGTAGCATCGTGTTCTTAAATCTCCCTGGAGAGGGAAGGGATTCCCCAAGGGAGGTGGAGATGGAATATGAGTAGGTGGGGATTCAGGATAAGGAGATGTGGGTGGTGGGTGATGATATGAGATCCTTGCACCACCACCATTAGGTGACCCACATCAGGCTTACGGAGCTGGTGGTTGGGGCCATGGATAGCTGCGGGCTATGGAAGAGTACAAATCAATGACACAAAATATGATTAGAGGTACAATTTGTGTTTATTAAACTATTTCTTTAGTATTATTAGACACATGTTTGAGTCAATCCTTCATCTCTTTACTCCTGGTGCGAGTGGTGGAACTCCTAGTTGAGACATTTTCCCAGTAGCTCTATCATGAGTTTCCTATGATGAAAAATTATTATATAACTTTTATCTACTAGTAATGTGAGATATAAATTGGCGGAGAGAAGTTATCATGGGATTTTTTTTTCAGAATGGAATATTATGAAATCATCTTGGGTATGGATTGGGTTTCAATGCTCTAAGCCATGATTTACTATCACTACAGATGATTCATATACATTCACACCGATGTGAAAATATTGTCCTTTTTGGTGAGAGAGATCTCATGGTATGAAGATATTTTCCTTCAATAAGGAGGCTACATCCCATTACCCATCATTTAGAGATTATATCCCAGAGTGTCACTGGCTGTTCAAGCATAATTATTTCTTTAATCATGGAGTATTTTTTGTATAACTTCCCTAAATATGTTTCAAGAATACCTTCGATGTGGGAGATGGAGTTTTGTATCAACTAGCATCTTGGATCTACTACGATGACTTTTTTTTTCATATCAGGTGTCCCCTAAAAAGATACCAGAGATGAAATTATAGTTGCAGGACCTTTGAGATAAGGGTTTTATCAGACCCTGTGTGCCCCCTAGGTAGCTCTAATGTTGTTCATGAAAAAGGTGGATATGATATTATTAATTTTTTTTATTTTTTCTACCTAAACAAAGACATGATAAATAAAATACACATTTTTCCAACGATTAATGGCTCATTTGATCAGTTTTGTGGTGCGAGGTGTTTCTAGAAGAACTATCTCGGGTCTTTCTTCCACTAGATGAGAGTTCAAAAAGATGATATTATGAAGATGGCATTCCGATGTCGCTCTGGATACTATGATTTTAGGTAGATCCCTTTCATTGTGAATAATACCTCCACTATGTTTATGGATTTGATAAATCAGAGCTTCTAGTTATACTTGGATCAATTTTTTTTCTCTTCATTGACAATATATTCATATACTCTATATTATAGGAGGAGAATATAGGGCACCTGAAGATTGTTTTAGATTTTATTTTGGAGAACCAGACTTATGTTAAGATCTCAAAGTCTAGTTCTATGTTAATGAGGTTCACTTTATGGGGAATGTCATTTTGAGCATGGATTAGTGGTGGACCTGCTGAATATTAATACAATGATTTCATGGGAGCTACCTAAGAGCATGTCATATGTGAACAATTTTCTTGTCTATATGTGGTAGTACCAGAGGTTTGTGGAATAATTATATTGGATTGAAACACTATTGGCTACCCTGATGTGGAAAGGGTATCTATTTACCTAGACATAGTATTTCTAGGTAGCCTTCTAGGTGTTGAGGCTAAGGATGATGAGTGATCTTATTTTGAGACTACCGGAGGATGGAATAGAGTATGCAGTGTATTGAAATTCCACAGGAGTTTTGATTGGTTGACTTTTGATGTATAGATATGTAGTTATCATATATGATTCAAGGATGTTGAGACCCCATGAGTAAAACTTCATGACTCACGACCTAGGTCTTGTAGATATAGTCTTCACATCGAGGACGTAGTGGAACTATCTTCTGGGAGAGTTATTTGTTGTTTATGCAGAGCATTAGAGTCTTATGGATGTATTCATGTAGAGATATTTGAACTTGAGATAACAGTGCTAGTTGGAGTTACTTCAAGACAATGAACATGAGATAGAATACACTACAGGGAAGGGTAATGTGGTGGCATAAGCCCTTAGTTGGAAATCCATGGATCATTTGTTTCATGATGTATCAAGGTAGTTATCTTCCTTGCAGTAGGCCCCGGTTGAAGAGGAGGGTGTGACTTATATTTAAACTATGGTGTTTAATCCTTTTTCTCCTATAGCATGTGAGGGTGTCCTAGTTGGGAGACATTGACTGTAGGGTCATACACAATCACATATCCTCAGGAGATTCACAAGAAGAATTTTCTATAGGAGGAAATCATGTTATCCTTTTATAGGGATGAATAGTGGTCCCATTAATGATGCAAGAGGAAATTATGAAAGATTTCCACACATCTTTATTGTTTGTACATCTTTTCATGGGGAATATGTATAGATAATTATAGTGATAGTTTTGGTGGGATGGAATTAGATTTAGTGTAGCTAAGTTTTTCTCTCAGTTCCTCACCTGTAAATAAGTGAAGGGTGAGAAATAGGTTTTGGAAGGTTTTTTACAACCTCTTAAGATTCATGAGAAGAAACAGTATGACATATCAATCAACTTTGTCATAGGGATTCTATAGACAACAGGACAACCTGACTCTATCTGGGTAATAGTTTAATGAATCAAAAATTTAGCACACTTTTTTACTACCAGGGAGTGAATTTCATTGGAGAGTTTAGGAAAATTGTATGTATGAGATATTTTACACCTTCATGGAATTCCTCCTATGATTATATGTGATTGTGATGTGAAGATCACATCATGGCTGTAGAGAGGCTTGTAATAGGAATTTGGGACCTAGATGAGGATAGGTACATCCTTTCAACCCTAGATTCCTTAGAAAACTGAGTGTTCTATCCAGGTGTTGGAGGGTATATTGATGGTTTTCATGTTAGACATTTGCTGAATATTGGAGGATCAATTTCCATTGGTATATTTTGTGTAATATAATATCTATCACTCTACTATCAGTATGAACCCTTTTAATACCCTATATGGGAGACCCTAAAGGCGACCTATATAAGTATATGAGATTAGAAATGCATCTTCTATTGGTACAGAGAAGGTGTAGGAAACTAAAAAGAAAATCTAGGTCATCCACAAGAAGATGAGTACATCTTAGAGTAAACATAAATCTCATGCAGACCGATGTCATAGGACCTGGGAGTCTGATCAGGGAGACCACATTTACCTTATATTCTCCCTATGATGAGTATTTTAGATATTCAGATAGAGAGGCATGATATCGTCGAGGTTCATATATCCATTTGAGATCCTAAATAGGGCTGGGGAGGATACTTACTGTCCTGCCGTAACCTCAAAGTTAGAGAGTGTTCACGAAATCTTACTTGTGTCGCAGTTAAGAATATACATGAGTAACCTAAAAAACTTTATTAACTGGGGATATATAGACATCTAGGATGGATACACTTTTTCAGATCACCATATATAATTCAATGATTGGAAGGATAGGTCCTTGTGTGGATGGACTATCCCCTTGGTTCGTGCATTATGGCGGCATGTGATCATGCAGTAGAGCTCTTAGGAGTGGTAGAGCCAGACGTGGGCTCAGTATCCTAAATTTTTTGTTAGTTTTTTATTTTTTAGGACAAAATCATGAATTAGGTAATAATGTGAAGATAATTTGTTTTATTTTATGACTTTTAAATATATCTAGAAAAATTTTCAGATCAAGGCACTGAGAGGACGTGCGATTCTGAGGAATGGTGTTCCCGAAATTAATTTTATAGAAATATTAAAAATATTTTAAATCACAGAAGCATGATTTCATAAAATAAATGGGATATATCCTAAATAGAATATAAAATTAAAAATTAGATACCACAGTTGAATCTAAAATTCTAGGTTTACCCTCGGTGCAACCTAAAATGGATTAGTATGGTACGTTTGGATAAAGCGACTATTGGGGGTTCATTTAATTAAAATAAAAATTTGAATTTACTGATTTTAAATTAAATGTACTAACTATATTTCCTTATATATGTAATAAAATGTGGAGGATCTCTAGGTTTATCCACATAAACCTAGGATAATTGAAAGGATAATTCTACCACCTCACATTGGAGAATCAATATCTGATGACAACGAGACTTCAGATCATGGAAAATCGAGGTGCAGAAAACACAATAGATTCTCCCATTCATTGGAAAGCACATTACTCATCGATGAATGATCCAATATCTAGATAGGAATTTTAATTTTTTGTATTCATCCCCTTATTATTAAATTATTTAGCATGACCATTCTTATTCCTTTGATCTATGATAATTGAGCCTCTGAATGTGCTCACACATCGAATTTAAATTGTTTATTGAATTTTTTCTCATGATTGGAATCCCAATATATATCTATTGGACAATAATTCTTACACAATGGGTGTCTCACATCAATTTCTTGTGCTTATACCCCATAATTATTTTAATTATTCATTATTACACCATAGAGTCACAATTTGAAAATTTCTGAGAGGGACCGAGCATGATCAGATCCCAAGAATCATGGAGGATTTATGGGTAATGAGTGGTTTGATGATTTAGGGATGTATTTTTATAGGTTTAGAGTTTTTGGTGATTCCACCAAGCATTTCTAAACATGGTGAGGTAGCGGGAGGCACCACTGGAAACATCATTACATATAGGAGTTGAATGAACCGATGAAGGTCCAATTTATAGCCACCAAAAGGCCATATATTACAAATAAATACTATTTCATTTGATTTAGAGGATCTTGGAGGTGAGACTAAAAGTAAAATTCTTGGATTTTTAATGTTAAAAGAAGATATAACTTTCTTAGAAAAACCTGACTACATGGTGTGTACTGGTATGAACACACACTATGTATTACCCCTATGATTACAACACTACAGTTTTGGAAATGTTAGGGATCACACTCCATGTGGTTGGTACACATTACATATAACCATACCTAGGTAGATAGGATGGAGGTTAGAAGCTTCTGACCAACATCCTGTGTGGGAGTACACACCATGTACTAAAGTACATGACCATGGAAAAGGTAACACATACACGACTAGGATAACAGGTAGGAACCCAGGTGTCCAAGGCATGTCGTGTAGTCCCTTTGCATGCCATGTAAGACTAAATGGGTAGTGAGAAATGAAATTATATGGAAAAAACTAGGATTTAGGGCTAGAATACATTCCTTTGGGATCCCCTTACATGTCATGTACCCCCACTTCCTTTTTAGGAGTCCTCTACCACTCGTATATCATTTTTTGGACTTGGATTTTATCTCATGATTAGTTTGTCCAATGTTTTTTTTCATATAGAACATGTCGGTAGCCTTCATGGTGGATGTTGAGATACTATGTGAGATGTTCCTAGTGCGATTCTTATCTAAGTGATGCTTGATGATGGCAGTGATCAGGAATGATCATCCAAGAGGTCAGAGTGCTCCCTCTTATAGGTTAGGGTATGGGTGGTTAATTGACCAATAGTGTGGCACCCTAATATTAGGATAAGGAATGGGTCCTCTACCTACCCACTTTGTGACAATCTTTTGAGGAGTTAGGGCATCGTACCTCTACCTATCCATCGAGTGACACACTCAAGCAGTATCATGGTATGGGTCCTCGACCACTAGAGTTGAACCCTTCTGTTGGGTAGGACATGGGTCTTCTATTTTCTATCTTAATGGAACCCTCATAATTGGTAGGGAATGGGTCCACTATCTTCTGTCTGAGCGGAAGCATTGTATTGTATTAGAGAATGGGTCTTTGAAAATTAGAGTGGTACCCACATGCTGGGTAGGGCATGGTTCCTCGACCACTAGAGTGGAACACTCCTACTAGGTAAGGCATGAGTCCTCTATCTACTATCTAAGTGGAACCATAGCACGATATTGGTGCATGGGTCCTTGACCACTAGAGTGTCACCCTCCTGCTGGGAATGGCATGGGTCCTATATTTATTAAGTGAAACCTTGCTATTGTATTGGGTAATGGGTCATCTACTTAGATATTTTTCCCCTCAATTATGTGACACATTGGCGAGGTGTTGTTTGACTTGGATGTTTCATCAGTCAGATGTGCAAGATGACATGAATCATGGATGGATATTTAGGAATATTGGAAATATTTTCTAGGATAGGCTATATGAAAGAGTTCCCCTTTCTCTATAGTTTTGTATTTTTTTTGTTGAGAATATATACATATATATATTTCCATGGTGTTGTTTTTTTAATCTCTTACTACGGGTTGAGATGCCTATTAATATTGTGTCTCTTACAACCCCCTTTAGATTTTGAGGTGTCCTATTGGGTATGTATATATTCACCCCTGTATGGTATTTCTCTATAAGTGTCATGTATTATGCATGAAATGTACTTATACGGCAATATAATAGAGTATAATAGGGATACCTAGTGAATTATACTTCATATGGTGGTTTGGGATTAGATATTTAGATCCAGGATCTCTTAACACATTTCTTTTCTAGTATTTTCAGGCGGGGGAACTTTTTTTCTAGAAAAGTATTTTTATAAATTTTATTTTCACATTAAGCTATCATAATCTTGTACTCCATTGAGGTTTTTCATGCATGGTTTATTCTATATATTTTTTATATTTTATTATTATTCTTCTCTAATTATCCTTGTAGATGGATGGGTGCTTGCATACAAGTATTTTAGCAAAAAGGATCATATATTTTTTAGGAATTTTATTTCTTTTCCAAATCCCCTGGACAATGGAGTCAGGCTTGGGGTAGTAGCAGTTTGATCCCCATTGGGTAGGGTCATGAAAAAGGTCCATGAGAAAAAAATACTCAATTCATGATTTGGAGCAAGAAACGATAATATTTTCATTAAAGATACAAATGAATTGTCTCTATGGTTAAAAGTGTTATATATATTCTAATAATAATAACATAAAGTATATATTTATATAAAAGGGGTTCAACATGAACAAAAGTAGGTGGTTAGAGTTGATCAAAGACTATGATTGGTCAATACATTACCACTTTATGAGGGTGAAAAAGTGGATGCTTCTCTAACAAGGATGGATCATGATGCCTTATCCTTGATAAGGATTATAAGATACCCAATACAAATAATTTCCCCATAAATATTAAGGGTAGTTGAGAAATACTATTTGGAATAGGTGAATGATAAACCATCCATCCATGTGTAGATCAAGGAGGCATAGAAGGGGAATATAGATCTACAAAATAAGGTAAGAAATATTCTAGAGTAAACCTTAATGATGATAAAATTATAAGAATAATTAAATGAATAGGTTTCCTTAAATACTATAATTTAAAAATTCAATCTTAGATAATTCACATAAATCATCATTATCAATTCATCTTTGAAGCACAATGATGTATAAATATCTCAAGGGGAACTTCTGGTTGGAAAATATGAAGAGGGATATTTTAGAATATATATGTAGATGATTGGTCTTATAGTAAGTTAAATATTAATATCATAAGTATATGAGGATGGTGGAAAACATACCCTTATCTGTTTTGTAATAAGAGAAAATCACCATGAATTTCATTTTAGTCCTTAATAAGACTTATAATGGCTATAGTTACATTGGGGTTATGGATAAACCCCTTACAAAGTCAGTTCATTTCATTAATATTTGATAATATTTATCAGTCAATCAACATGAAAATATATACATAAAGAAAAGGGTAATGATTTATATAGTATGACTTTAAATTGAATCTAATCGATATTTTAGGTTTACCTCAATGTTCTCATGAAGTCTTCAATAATCATTAGTTACAATGATTTGTGTGAGAACATCTTATCACCACTAAATAGATGGTCAAATTGAAAGAAACATTCATACAATAGAATATATGCTAATATATTGTTAAATAGATTTTAAAGGAGTTTGTGATCAAAATCTTCCACTGATAGAGTTCTCATAGAATAACTCTTTCCATTTTAGTAATCAAATAACACCATATGATGATCTATATGTGTATAGATACATAAAAAAACTTTTTTTGGATGAATCAGAGAGTGTAAGATATTGGGATAATTTAATGATCAAGAAATGTCATAGAGTATTGAAACTATGTAGTAATATATTAAGGAAACATAAATTCAACATAAGAGCTACATTGATAATCATTGGAATGATTTTTATTATGATTTTTTAGATAAGGTATTCCATTTAATATCACTATAGAAGAGTGCAATGAGATTTGGGACGAAGGAAAAGTTGATAATTAGATATATTATACCCTTAAAAATCATTTATAGCCTAGGGATAATAGTTTATCTAACTATTCTTCAACCTAACCTCCTACATCTGAAAAATGTGTTACACATATCAATTTTTATGAATTACATACCCAATATATCACATGTTTGGAAAAAAGTGATTCCACATCTAGAACATAATATATCTTAATAGGAACAATAGGTATAAATATTTGATTCTATATATAAATTACTTGGAAACTTGACCACTCACATGGATAAAGTTCTCTAGAGTAACCCAAATTCCTAGTAACAAAAACATGAACCTGAAGATGTAATGATAAAAAAGTACCATTATGAAATTTTATCTATGTAATTAAATTTTAAGGGATATTTTTTAAGGGGGTAAAATGTAACACCCCACATTTTTATTCAATAAATATATTGATTTTTTTTCACACACAACACCACTCTAAGATGAAAATTTTTATATTATATTAATATGAAATATAACAGTAAAATTTAATTATTAAGAACTTATAGAAATTTTATATAAAACATAATTATGATAATTAAAAGATGAAAACAACCAAAAGTTGATAAAAATACCATGAATGAGAAAACATCATCCTTATGGTTTTCTTTAAAGATCACACTTCCAATTAAAACCATACAAAGAAGAAAAATTATTATACATATAAAAAAAATTTGAGTGAAAAAAAATGGTATATATTAATTTTAGACAAGTACTAAAAATTATATATTGGTATAATAAAGGTAAATATGGCTATTATATTATCATTAGATATATAATTGTTGGGTATATGTTCATTAGACATATGACCATTGGGTATACATGTATCTAATAGGTATATTGAATATTTTATATTTATAAGTGACAAATGTGTTAAAAGATAAACATTTTACATTTAATTAACATAAAATAAATATTTTTCATATAAAATAAAAAGGTAATAATTCATTTTTAAAAATATATTTAATTTTTAATTTTTTTGGTATAAAATATATTTTTAATTAAATTTATTTCATTTAGAGAATAATTTTAGTGAACTGGATAAAACAAATATAAGTAACGATTAGAAGAATAAAGTGATAAAATTTAGAAACTAATTCAATATTATATGGTATAATAATTTTTATATTTTTATTGAAAAGTTAAATTTATCACATTTGGATTAATAAATTTAAATAAATGGATTATATATATATATATAAAATAAATTAACATCCATATAATTATTATTATATGTTAATACATAAGAATAAAGTAACTCTTATTTTTGAAATATAGTTTTTGAAAAAAATTATATATTTTCATTTTTAATTAAAAATTATTTTTAATCACTTTTAAAAATTATATTTAATAAAATAGATTAATTTTTTTTGGAATCAAGGTATTGAAATTTAGTAAGAGGTTTAGTTAATTTTTTTTGGAAAAAAATAAGTTACTCAGGTGAAAATTGACTTACCATGGTAAAGTGTAAGTTGTGGTAAAAGGGGATAAAATTATGTGATAAAGGCATAAAATATCTCTAACCATATCTTTATGTTATATGTATGAGGTTATAGATGAACCCTTTCCATTATTTTTCCACTTTGGATCCACTTTCCATGTAAAATTACAATCCTTACATATTAAGGAATGCGCATTTGTTGAAATTTCACTTAAAATCACTTATTAATGGACCCCTCATCTACCCACTTCAGGAATTTTTTTATTACTTTTATCTTTAATAATATCCTAAATTCCATCTCATAATGTGTTCTTACATGTTTGGTAGTTTCTAGTCCCAATATAGAGGCCTGAATCCTTTATTATTAAGGAACCCATTTTGAGGAGTGAATTCATCAAAGTAAGTATCTAGCTATTCTCTATATTTTTCAATTACCTAACCATATATACTCCTAAAAAATATATTTTACCACATTAATGATCTATATAGTTATGAATATTATGATTATTTAAATATTAAATTACTATAATATACCCTATATTCATACTCATTCATTAGTATAACGAGTTCTTGTTTCGGTAGGTTCAACCACATAATTTAATGATGTTATACTATATTTACCATTTACAGCATGAATAAGTATAAAAACATTAATATATGATATTAAATATTAATATATGTTATAAATATTATTTTGAAATGGTGAAAAAATAGAATGATAATTATATTGAAAATTATAGTTATTGATAAATTTCTCAAAACATACTCATCATGAATTACACTATCTCAAAACGTACCCACACAATTCATAAAATGAACATGATACTTCATAAATAACTTATAAATAGTGATTCCTCCACCTTGAGTAATATGGGAATGATGATATTGTTATTAATGAATAAATATTTACAATGAAACCTAGGAACTAGTATGAAATTATTAAAAGTTATAACATCCAATGATGAGATGAAACTATATCTAACTAATATATATTTGGTAAATAAATATAATCAAATCATATACAAGGTAATATATATTAATTATAATATTATATAAATGATTAACATGGACATTTTTATTATAGTTGGGGATAAAGCACGTTCATCTATGTTGTAAGTGAAGGTAAGGGTTTCCCTCCAAATCATTCTTCTCACTTAATATTATAATTTCTTGAACATAAATTTAGATAATATATATGAAATATAAATCTAAATCCACAACTTTATTCTCCTTTTATTATGTTTATTGTTTAAATTATTTTTATAAGTTTCCATTCAATTGATTCATAATCACCAAAAATGATTCTTATTAGTGTAATTTTCTTCATCTATTCCATTTTTACTTGAGAATAATTATCCTCAGTGTCCATTTTATATTAAAATTTTAAACATTTTCATATCTATACTCCTATTATTTCATAAGTTCTCTTTAGAATAATTTTTAATTATTTAATTTTTTTATTTTTTTCATCTCTCCTCCTTTATGATTTAGTTTTAGTCACTTTCTCCCACTCTTTTCATAGGTTTTTTATAAATCATTATTTATAAGTTTTTAATTTTATTCAATGTATGTTTTATTTCATATCTAATTTTTTATGAAAATTTATTTAAAATTTATTAATTTTAAATAGGGTGTTATGAAAGTATAATGGATATTTCTTAAAATATTCTAAATAACTATCTAATGTTCTTCTAATGTATTTTTCATATATACCAATTTTTTTATTTATTATTTTTTGATACGAATATATTTTAATGGAATCATCTAATCCCCTTATTTGGATGATTAATTTTTTATTCTTTTTTTTTATTTTTATGAAATCCATTTTACTCTAATGGGTTAATTATGAAATGATGGATTGATGCATGTTTTTATATTTATGTGGAACACATATGTTTGGATTATAATTATGTGATGGATTATATAATAATTATATAGAACTAAAATGCATCGAGTAATGCTTTACATCTCATTAAACTTTATGTTACGGGACATGGGTGGTTATCCTAGTCGAATAGGTTGTGGAATTTGTTTTTCCACTATGTGATGATGGTATTGATTGTGAGAGTCGACAGAAGATGTGATTTTATGTTATTATTCATGCACTACATTTCAAATCCATTATATATTCCCATGACACATTTCTTATACTATTATAAGATATTTATATAGAAATTCACAAATGATGTTTTATTGTTTTTTTTATATTCTTGCACCAACATATCAAACTTATTCTCACTTATAATCTTCATTATGGTATATTATTTTTTTTCAATTGAAATATTTTATGTTTTAACCCTTATTGAGTGTCTGAACTCATTCCTTTTTATGTTTCCATTCCTTAGGTAATGAAGACGAGTATTATGTATGACATGAATATAATGGTATCATGTGTGGAAAATATTTTTTGGATATGTTAAAGAATTGTTTTAAAAGAATATGTTTATATATTTATTCTACAAAAATAATAAACATATAGGTTTTGGGGGTATGATTTAGTTTTAATTATAATAGAAAATTACATTTAATAATGAAATATTTTTGTATGTTATGGTTGTTTCATCATTTTTAGTATCATAGTATATATTTAATGGATCTATTTTTAGAATATGATATATAATAATACATTTGATTAGGTAATTGAAAAAATATCTTTGACTCATGATCCCATGTGTACTCCTCCAATCCACCATGTCTCTATAAGATATGAATAATATAAATCACATGTCTATGAAAGAACGTACCTTGACGATCTAGGACCTAAAAATTATATTCGAAAAATAAAAAAACATCCTAAATGTAAAAATTTTCCCAGTATATAAAATGGATGTTTCATGAATATACCATTTATGATGTCACTCATGAATAATTTCATGATCCCAATCCATTTTTGGTGGATGTGTTAACTGATACTAAACCTTTCAAACATGTTCCAACACCATTAAAGGTCCAATTAATCATGTATAAATATTATTACCTTATATAAACATCTACTACCTAGGATAAGGGGTGTCCATTAAGAACACATGATCACAAAACTAAAATTATAAATGTATTATCCTATAATGAACATAATAATATTGATTATCTTGATCTACCTTAATTTTCTCCTGAATCATATGTACTTATCTATCATACATTGCACTAAATTTGGTCCTAGAATCACTGAATCTTTAACCTCATTCCATCATAATATATATCCAGAAGTCTATAGATACATCTACTTTAATGGATCCATACTAATGGAAGAATGATATTTTTTATTATAATAAAACTCAAAAAAATTTAGGTATCTCACCCATTATCTTCTAACATCCAGAACACATGAATTCATTGAATACAATCAATCCATGAAGAGTATGAAATATTATAGTTGTATCCATTAGAAGAAATAACCTCCCAATGAAAGATGTTTCCCCATCACTAGCACACTACCTTGATACACCTCTGCTAAGATAGAATGGCCTCTAACTTGAATAATAAACACCAGATTAATTGGAATCCTCTATACATTATGTTTTAAGGATTTTAGAAAGTAAGGAATAATAATGGATAATGAAACTACAAAAGAAAAAAAATTATAATCAAATGTAGATGATAAAAAATTACACCTCAAATGTTCTGTAGCCTCCTTAGCATTAGGAACTCTATGAAATATTATTGACCAAGTCATTATACTTATCTTTTGTGTGCCTAATGATAACTACCACCATGACTATGCTCTAACCAATATCATTTAGGAGTATGGACATCCTAGGGTTGACCAATGGTTGTTTAATATGCTTTTTTTCAAAAAAACATCTTCTAGTGATTTTATAGGGACCCATGTTTTTTATACATTGATATTACATCTTTTTAGATGAATATTCAATATATTAAAAAAATAGACACCTGAGGTCCATAATTGTTTAGTGAGTTTGGAAATTTGGAAAGCAATATTCTTAATTAACTGAAGAAATTAGATGTCACCGACAAATATCTTCCCCTTTAGTAATATTCACAATCATATCCTAATTAAAGTGTTTTTTTATAACGCACATAAATAAATCATAATAATGGGTGATCTTCGATGAATAGTATGTGTAAAAAATGGAGATATGTAAGCATAAAATGAAGATAAGGGTATAAGAAAATTAACATAATAATTTAAAACCATACCATGCATATCAAAGATCAAAACCTTGAGTCCTGAAAGAAATATTCATAGTTTATTTGACATGAATCAATAGGGAATCAAATAACACAATCCTTGAGAGAATAACATTGGCATAAGATATAGATTTATTTCATACATATAAGTATACAAAATATTATGTTAAGGCTACCCACTAAGATATTCATAACATATTAGGTTTGGGATAACCACCAGTGTACCTACATCAGGATTGGGATGACCTCCCATGTACCCTATTTTGTGCTTGGTATAACCACCTATGTACTATCCTATTCTATCTTGGGCTAACCACTAGTGTAAACTCCACTTCGAGCTTGGTATTACCACCCATGTTCTTTCTAAGCTTTTAGAACATTTATCATGACCCAATTCTTTGGAGGGACATATAGGTACCACCCATCACATAATGAAACTAATACATACTTATGCCACCAGATCATAAAACATTCATCATATCATAACACATGAAATAAAATGGGTTTCCTAAGAATTTCATAATATCATAACTTATGTAAAAGAGACTATATTTACAATCATTTCATCAATTCATCATAGAACAACCATCGAAAAGGAAGTGGGTTTCATAACAATTCTCTCATGGTAAAAAATGTGGAGGAGAAACATGTTTCATTAAAATATTTTCATAATAAAACATTTAGGGAAATAATAACAATGAAATACTTAGTTTATATGTATAGTAAATAAAAAGTAATATCAAAATATTACATATTAGATAGAAAATGATTTTTAAATATCATTTAAGAAAATTCCTATAGAAAATATCTTTTCTATGAGAATCATTTTTTTAAAACATAAAACCATTTTAAAAATCAATTTCTTTGAAAATTAACTTGAATGCTTATAAATGAACCTCCAAAAATTAATTTAAAAATTTCTTGAGGAAAATATCCTTTCCACTTTGAAGTAACTTTTTAATACACATTTTTGTTAAAATAATTTTATTTTAAAATAATCATAAAAATTTATAATGGAATATTTAAAGAAAGTAATGTTTATGATGTCAGGAAGATTCATTCATGTCGTTCATGTTAAAAAAAATATTATTTTCACATTTTTTATAAAGGAAAAATGGGAATTGGTTAGAAAATGCTAGGAAGATTAATTTCTATTTTTTTTATAAAAATTAAAAAATGTTAATTTTTTTTTAAAATAATGGTGTAATAATTTTTTTTGAAAACATATTTTGATACATGATTTTGGAAGAAAATATATTTTTGACCAAAGAAAGAAGTAATGTTGGATTTTTTAAAAAACTTTTTCTCACTTATTTTGATTAAAAAGATTGAAAAAATGGTACTATTAATTTAAAATAAAATTAATTACTATCAGATGAGAAAATTCATGATCATATTGAAGGGTGAGTTATATAATTTTATCATTAGAAATATAATTGTAAAAAATATGATAAATGATGAGATTGTAATGTAAAATCTTTACTGCATTGGTAACTTTGAATCATAAGACCCATGAAGGAATAACATAAAATGAAGTGTAAAATATTACAAGTGAAAATAAATTCATGATATTACATATAAAATGGTCTTTATATACACCTTGTAAAATAATATTGGTGCATAACATTATATATTTCTCAAAGAAGGAAAATTGAGACAGAAAATCCCTTACCACTTTGGAAACTTTTGTACCGTAAACCCAAGATAGAGTGACAAACAAATGGATATGTAAATCCAAATATATTTAAGGATAATAATTATAAAATAAATTCAAGTACAATATTTATACCACATAAATGAAATAGGTGGTGAATATGGTATACTTTTTACATAAGTGAAAAATGTGACAGAAATACCTTACCTGATGTCATGACATCAATCCTACAAGTTTAATCTTTTTTATAATAAATATAAGTTTATTAAAAATATATTAAATAATTTTTTTAATATATATCATAAAATATATGGTTTTATCATGACATTTTATCCCCTGTTTATTAACAATTCCATATTAACGTTACATTTTGTGACATCCTGGACCCAGATGCCACTTAACGAGTGCCCCAAGTCTGGTGGGACAAATGGCCTCAAGAGAATCTCCTAAATGCCAGAGGATGCTGACCAATAGTGAGGGCCTATGGTGTGTCCATGGGGAGACCATTCTCACATTTTTATAGTGTATCACAATAAAAGGAATATAAATTAATAATAAACAATAGAAGTAATATAAATAAATAGCAGAATCAAACTGATGCAATAGATAAATGAGAAAAAAAATTACTGTATCAATAGAAATAATGATGATGTAATGAAATCTCACTAGAAAACTGGAAAACATGGATACAAGACAATAGGCATAACATGATCCACAAAGTAAATGAAAACAAAGGCTACTCTAATAATCCTGAGATCCAACTCGGTCATATGATATCAAGCTCCATCTTATCAGTAGGAAATCAATTGTTCAAAGCTATATGCTTCCCTTTTTCAACACCTGCAATCATGTAATATATTATAGGTACCAAACGGCACCCAAAGAGGGTGTGAGATAAATCTCAATAGGTCACAACCAATGGTGTCTATTACATCCGACCCGTGTAATGGAATATATATGTGTAAAGGTATGCATATATTAAGTAAAGAAAGTAGTGAAATATAACTAAACACCATAGTAGATTCTTTACCCCTCGGCTTGTGTCTAAACATGTAACCAGTTCATTAATTAAGTAATCCCCATTTAATGTTCATAGGTCTTGTGAGGCATTTCCAACACTGACATCACCTCATTATAATATATATAGTGAAGGTCTGAAGATGTAACAAGGAAACCTAACAAAGATATCTTATGAGGGAGTTATTGAGTAATTGAAAAGGTAACATAGATCTGACGAAAAACTAACTCAGTAGTATAAGAGTATAACTAAGTGGTAAGAGTGTAATCCAAGGAGTGTAATCCCAGGCATTCCACAATAAGCCGCCTACCGAGTCCAAAGTGATCAACCAAGGTAAAACAGAGCTAAGAAAAGACATGGCACTACGGGATTTCACCATGGAACCTATTAGTCCTTGCTAGATTCAAGGAATGTATATGAAGTACCCTGTAATAATGTAAAGGACCCTATAGTAGTATTCTAGGAATCTATGGAATAGACAAGAATTGGAGTCTTGGTGGGTATCAACCTAAGCAAACTGCATCCTTGAATCGGAATGGAGTTCTCGATACCCAAGGAATTATCCTCTCAGAATCCAAGGATAGATCGAGTTATTCCATTCCTATTTGATATTGTAATCATGTAATCATCATTAGGTTTAAGCCCTGTCTTCCATTAGTTTGGATATTTCATGTAGCGATGCAACTGTTTAATCAAGTCTTTATTAACCATTAAGAAAAACTAAATTATTGCAATTCACTCCACTACCTTCCATCAATATAGAAAGGGGTGCTATGGACATGTAACCCTTATTCAAACTATTTTAATAATTCCAAGTTATATACTTAGTATACTTTCTATTCCACATTTCACATTTAATAATCATTTGAAAGAACTTACCTTAGGTGGGTCATGTGGTGAGCATAAATGGTACATGCCATTATGAAATTATCATTCATAAAAAGTCATTTATTAGGGGTAAGATCACCTTTAAGAAGTTTAAGAAAAGTCACAACCGAATGGTAGATCAAACATACCGAAACACTAAAAACCCAAATATGGAATAACCCTCAACATGGGGTGGATTGAGTTGTGGGTGTAATCGCTAACAACTAATGACAAATTTGGAAGGATCATAACCATATGATTTTAACAAGAATAATAATGAAATGTAAATTTAATAAATGGATTCTAATGAAATCAGCAGGCCCCATATGAATATTCCAAAATCCATGAACTTTAGGGAAGATTTATAGACCACCCGCCTTAGGGTTTTACAATCCTCCTCCTCTAATATTGGCCCTTGATTTTCCTTGGATCAGAGTAGATCTAAGATTAGTTGAAAGCACTCACATGACAATATCTACGTCAAGGGAAAAAGAGAGGAAGAACAGATAAAGAGGACTCAAGTACTTACCGTTTTGCATCCAACATGATGAAAGAAAGCTCAATCAGATGCTGGACAAAGGAGATCTCTTGGTCCCTAGATATGGCCTTCAAAGAGCTCTAAAATGAATGAAAAAGGGCTTAATACCACTGGTTCTCGAATTAAGGAGGAAGGGATGGATTTATAGACCATTAAAGAGAAATCTGGAAATTTACCAAGTACTTTAGCCTATGCATGGTTTGTCCGTACAATTTGTCAAATAGTGTGAAAACCGTGCCGGGAGATTCTTCTCGAAAAAATATCTTCTGGACGGTTTGATCAAACCGTGTGAAAGCCATGCATGGGTAACAAGGAAAATGGGGCATTCATACGGTTAGGCCGCAAGGACGTGTGCCAATTGTGTGAGATGGATCTGTCAAAAGGAACACCATCCACACGGTTAGGTAAATTGTGCAGAATTCCGCACGATTTACTCAAAACCATGCGCCAAACCGGTTTCCCCCCAAAATATGGGTTTTGGGCTCTTAATAAGCCCCAAAATCCATTAGAACCTTTACTAACTCTTTAGGAATACATATTAGGTCCAAATTAAATATTTAGAGAAAAATTAAATGATCCATACCTAAGTGAAAAACCAGGTTCAAACAATCTTCCCCCTTAAAAGAACTCACCCCCCGAGTGCTCCTTACAAGGGTAATTAAACACTATCTGAGAAAAACTCTGAACATTGGGTACGTATGCTGGCTTACCTCTCCCAAGTATCATTCTATACCTGCCCGTGATACCACAACACTTGTATGAGAGGGACCAAATTTCCTTGAAGAGACTTCATGCTTCGGTCTACGATGCGCAATGGATACTTCTCAAAGGTAGCATTGTCATCAAACTCAACTTCCTCAGGATCAAAAGTATGAGAAGGGTGAACATAATATTGGAAAAGCTATGAGACATGAATGACGTCTTTCATGGCACAATACCTCTGAGGTAGTAATAATGGATAGGCTACTATCCTGACTCTCTCTAAAATTTCAAATGGACCGATGTAATGAGGCAACATATTTCCATTATTTCTTAACCTTTTATGACCTATCAAGGGAGACACCCAATAAAAAAAGGATCCCCAACCTATATATCAAGAGGTCATTGATGATAATAGACATAATATTTCTGTATACAATGAGCAGTAGTCTTACAATTTTTGATCAGATGAACCTATTTTGAAGTCTCCTAAATGAGATGAGGACCTAGTAGGGATGCCTCACCTACCTCTATCCTGCACAAGGGTGAGAAGTATGGTCTACTATATAAGGCCTCAAAAGTATCCATTTGAATCATCACCCAAAAACTATTATTATAAGAGAAATCGATGAGAGGGATATGCTACTCCCAAGAACCAATGAAATCAAGGACCCATGCTCAGAGCATATCCTATAGAACATGTATCATCCATTCCGATTGTCCTTCTATCTGAGGGTGAAAAGATATGCTTAAAAGCACCTAAGTTTTCATAAATTTCTAGAAACACTTCCAGAACCATGAAGTGAAACAAGCATCCCTATTTGAGATGATAGTATGTGGAACCCTATGTAGTCGTATGATCTCATAGACATACAGTCTTCCCAGTTCATCAAATGAGAATGTATTTTGAATAGTAAAGAAGTGGGATGATTTCATTAGTCAGTAAATGAGTACCTAGATAACATCGCTCCCCTTCAAAAACATAGGTAATCTGACTATGAAATCCATAGAAACATCTTACCATTTCCATTCCAAGACTGGATGTCACTGTAACAAGCCTGTAGGTTTCCAGTACTCTTCCTTCACCTACTGACAGGTGGAACACCTAGTTATGAATCCTGCAATCTAATGTTTCACTCCAGACCACCAATACTAGGGTCTCGTATCTCGATACATCTTTGAGATGCCTGGATTAACTACCCAATAAGAAGCATGGGACTCTTTAATCAACTCCTCTCTTATGTCTGCAGGAACCCAGATACGTCCACATAGATGCAGGACATCATCTCTATCCACATACCAATCCGGAGGTGGGTTATCTCCTGACATACTCTCACAGATAACTAATCCTTCAGTATTTGAAAACTGCCCACTCTTCACCTTCTCAAGGTGGGAAGATGTAACTGTTAAGAATGAGAGTTAATACTTCTCATTACTATCATGAAAATCTAGATGAAGTTTAGAAATGTGGGCCATTAACTTCCATTCATCACTGGCTTCCTATACATCCTGTGCTTGAGTTTTCTAACATAGTGCATCAACGACCACATTGACCTTTCTAGGAATATAGGTATGATAAATATCAAAGGATTTTAGATATTCTAACCATCTTTTTTCTTCTTAGGTTCAAGTCACACTAATAAAATATATAATTGATGATCTTGTGACTTTTATACACCACAAAGTGCTCACCCAAGAGATAATGTCTCCAGCAACATAAGGAATAGACAACTGTTGCTAGCTCAAGGTCATGAATCGAGTAATTTATCTTGTGAGGCCTGAACTACTGAGATCCGTATAAAAATAAATTGTCTTCATGCATCAAAACTACTTATAAGATAATTCATGATGCACCACATAAGAAAATATAACCTTTACTTGGTTCTGGAAGAATCAGAATAGGCACCGATACAAGACTCCCTTTTAGCTCCTGAAAGGATTTCTCACATGCTTCTGAACATGTGAACTTGAATCCCTTCTTTGTAAGACCATTAAGAGGTTAAAAAAGTCATGAGACGTCTTGTATGAAATGCCTGTAATGTCCAGCTATCCCTAAGAACATTTTGATATTAAACACATTCTTAGGCTACTCCGAGGAAAATACAGCACTAACCTTTTCAGGGTCAATAAATACTCTTGATTCTGAAATTATATAATCTAAAAAGTGGGCCTTTTTGAGCTAGAAGTCACACTTACCAATATTGGAATAAAGATAATGCTCTCTTAGTGTAATATGAATGATCTCAAGATGTTTGTCATTGTTGTTACGAGTGCGAGAATACACAAATAAGTCTTCCACAAATACCATGAAAAAAGTGTACAAATAGGGGTGGAAAACCATATTCATTAAAGCCATGAAAACGACATGCGATTTCATTATACCAAATGGAATAACAAGATACTCATAAAAATAATACCTACTAGAAATATTTGTACAAGGTATGTCTAATGGCATGATTCACACCTGATGATAACCTCATATCAGGTTGATATTAGAGAGCACCTTTTCTCCTCAGAGCTGGTCAAAGAGATCATCTATTCAAGGAAGTGGATACCCGTCTTGATATTAAGCTATTTCAACCTTCTGTAATCCACACATAGATGAAGAGTGATATCTGCATTCTTAGGAAGAAGAATGGGTGAAACCCAAGAGGATGTACTAGGCTGTATAAAGCCTTTGTCCTCTAGGTCCTCTATATACCTCTTGAGCTCCTAAAGCTCAGTGGGTGTCATACTGTACAGAGGAATTGACAGTAGAGATACTCCTGGAAGAAGATATATTGTAAACTCTACCTATCTCTTTGGAGGTAAGTTAGAAAAGTCATCAGGAAAGACTTCCATTAAATGATCAACTGCTGGAGGGAAATCAGTTTGAAGCAATCACTGATCCTCTAGGAAAATATTTTAAATCTGAGCTCTCACTCCACCTAGAAAATGATTCTTCGGTCCAGCTCTCCCATCCTAGACATCCCACTCACCTTTGAAAAGATAACTTCTTTATTCTGGTGATGTAAAAGAGACCATGCAGTGATCACTGTCTACAAAGGCATGATAGTGGACAAACCAGTCCATCCTAATAATGAAATCGAATTCCGTAATCTTGAAAATAGAGAGATTCCACCCGAAAGGGCAACTTCCTACCTCAAGGGAATAGTTCCTACTCTAGCATATTCCCTCCTTCTGTACTCCCAATGGTGTATCGAGGGTCATTACACCACAATGATATTGTATCTCTAGTATGAGCTTTTCCACAATAGATACATAAATAAAAGAGTTTGAAGCACCTGTATCAAACAAAAAAAATACAATAGTAGATGATACTAGAATAGTACCTCATACTGTAGATGGTCCCACAACATGATCCTTAAGTATCCGCTATAAAGCATGAAACTGACCTGATCCAAGACCTTGTGCAATATATGGACTACCATGATCATGAATACTCTACTGGAACTATTGGTGATCAGGGGTCAGACATCCATGGTGAGGACCTCCTCCTCGACCAGACCTAGCTGTGCTATTCAAACTACCCGCATCACACAGACCAAAAGAACTCACACCTATTGGTGGAGTAGATGCTGATCCTTTACCACTTGTAGATGTTGGAAAGGTATTGCAGAAACATTGATGTTGACCCATATGGCCGCAAGCCCGACAGTCCATAGGGTCTCTGTCACACTAGGGCTTCTTTTTCCCTAGTCTTACACACTGATGAAACACCACAGAGCTATCAAACTAGATACTATAGCTGCCATTGCCCTGACGAGAAACCCTAAGGGAACGTTTCCTGCCATCGGATGAACTAATGGCATGATGCGACACCGATCCATTAAAACTAGTACTTGTGTCATCCCTTAGGTTGTATTCAGTGATAAGGGCCTGATCAAAATTTGCAGAAAAGGTAGGAAGGTTAAATAAATTCTCCTGAGTTTGGATGACATACTAGAGCCCATCCTCAAAATTTCTATCACACGAAAGCTCATCACTGACTAGAAGCGGTGAAAATAACTATAAATCAGTGAAACCTACTGAATATTCCATAACTAACATAGAACCCTGCTCAAGATGCACGAACTCTCTGGATCTGTCATCTCTCAGTGCCTGAGGAAAGAACTGATTATAGAAGGTAGTCTAGAAACCAACCCATAACATGCCCTGATGACAACCGGCCTGGGTAACCACATCCCACCAATGCTTGGATGAATCCCAAAGAATGTATATAGCGAGATTGAATCTTTGATCTGGAGGCATTTACATATGCTCAAAGATAGAAAATATGGAATGTATCCAAGACCCAATAGCCTGCGAACCACCATCCATTGAAAAAGTATGAGGATGCTACTGCTAGAACTCACAGGTTGGATCAGCCATCATAGGTGAAACCCATGGAGCACCATGAATGGACTACATCAGACATAGGAATCTATCACAGAATTGATCATCAATGATCATATTTGATACAATATGCGGTGTCCCAAGTGACACTCCTAGAGGTAAGACTGGTAGATTAGGACCCACCATGTCTAGAGCATGGTTGTCATCACCTTCCTAGAGAACAACTTGAGGACGTCATGGAGACATTGGTCTAGAAATTCCAAGAAAACACCTTATAACAAGCATATAAGCATGGGGATACCATCACAAATAGAATATGAATGTAATAAAACTCACTACCCAAGGCATACTACCCAAACTATACGCTTGGACGACCATGTATCAGTAAGTGCTCAAGTATAAGTTTCATGTCATTTTGCAGTCAATTTCTAGGTTCAATCCTTTACCATTCATAAACATGACAAGGCATGACAAGGATGTGAAACCAATTCATTTTAGATTTTAGGGTTATCTTATAATGTATATTCATTTCCGATGAATCAGTGCTCATACACCTATCACCAAAAATGACACCCACTTACTTATAACATAATGGATCGACTTGGTAAATTACTCATACCAACC
Organism: Viscum album; assembly: GCA_963277665.1. Classification (NCBI taxonomy): domain Eukaryota; kingdom Viridiplantae; phylum Streptophyta; class Magnoliopsida; order Santalales; family Viscaceae; genus Viscum; species Viscum album. The sequence goes on along the minus strand of OY728147.1, from coordinate 472,299,349 downwards.
CATGGGGGCCTATACCCCTCATGAATTGAGGCAGGAATCACTCAATTATTACCAATAGTAGTACATTTACCAGAAACTATCACAATATCAATCAATAATCAGAAGCATATCAAGCAATGAAAAGTAGTGAAATGAAACTATATGGCCTGACAATATGCATTACATGTGTATTATAGGTTCCTATAATGATGCATGTAGAAATTCTCCTTTCCCTAATGTCATCAGGATAAGGATGAAATAAGACCCTCAAATAGACTAATAATCAACAACACCCCGAAACATGTGCATCACCTAATGGTGGAATAATATCTAATGTAATAGGTGAAATTACAAAAACAATTATAATTTAGGAAACTTGGTTTTTACCCCAAACATGGGTTCGTGACACCCAAGAACGACTTATGAACAAGTCCCAAGAATTCATATTCTTCAATATATTATCTTCAAATAGTAATGCAAGAAAAGAAACCATCTTTGATACCGCTTTATGATGTCCTGGACTTAGATGCAACTTAACAGGTGCCCTGAGACCGATGGGCCACATGGCCTTAAGCGCATCTCCCCAAATGCCAGAGGCTACCGACTAGTAGCGAGGGACTAGGTTGTGTCCATGGGGAGACTATTACCTCAATAATAGAGTGTAGCATAGTGGAATTAATATAAATTTATAGTAAATAGAAGAAGATATATAAATAACTAGCAGAAGAAAACTGATGTAATAGATAAATGCGAATAACAATAATTGTTCAACTGAAACAATGATGATGTAATGATATGTCACTAGAAAATTAGAAAATATAGATAAAAGATAATAGGAATAACTTGTTCCAAAAAGTAAAATAAAACAAAGGCTACTCCAACATCCCAAGATCCAACTCGGCCATATGTTATCAAGCTCCATCCTATCAGCAAACAATCAATTGTTTGAAGTTGTATGCTTCCCTTTGTCAACACCTATAGTCATGTAATCTACTCTGGGTACCAAACGGTGCTCAGAGAGGGTGTGAGATAAATCTCAATGGTCCCCACCAATGGTGTCTATAAAATCCGGCCTATGTAATGGAATATATTAGTGTACAGTTAGATATATATAATGTAAAGCAAGCAGTACCATATAACTAAGTACCCATGTACTTTCTTCATCCCTCAACTGATGTATGAACATGTAACAAGTTCATTAATTAATTAATAAAAATTTAATGATAATAGTTCAAGTGAGGCATATCCAATACTAACATCACCTCATGATAATATATTTAGTGAGGGTCCTAAGACATAACAGAGAAACCTGACAAAGATATCATATGAGGGAGTGACAGGGTGATAACCAAGGTAACATAGATCGTATAGAACACTAACTAAGTAGTATCTGAGTCTAGCTAAGGGGTAAGAGTGTAATACAAGGAGCGTAATCCAATGGAGTCTATAATAAGGTGCCTAACGAGTCCATAGTGATTGACCAAGGTAAAATGAGGATAAGAAAAGATAGGGCCCTATGTGCTTTCACCATGGAACCCACTAGTCAATATTGGATCCAAGGAGTGTATCCAAGGTATCCTGTAATAATGTAAAGAACCCTAAGGTAGTATACTGGGAATCCAAGGAATAAACAAGAACCAGAGTCTAGGTGGGTATAAACCAATGAAAACCACATCCTTGAATTATAATGGGGTTCTCGAGACCCAAGGTATTCTCCTCCCATAATCTAAGGTGATCTCGAGATAGTCCATTCCTAATTGATATTGTAATCATGTAACCATCAATCAGGCTCAAGCCTTTTCTTCCATTAGTTTGTGTAGGCCAAGTAGCATTTCAAGTGTTTTATCAAGTCTTTATTAACTATTAAGGCATATTCAATTATTGGGGTTCACTCCTCTACCTTCCATAAATATGGAATGGGGTGATATGGACATGTAACCTTTATTAAATGCCTTTTGATAAGGTTAAGTTATATAATTAGTATACATTCTATTCAATATTTTACATTTAATAATCATTTAAAAGCACTTACCTTAGGTGGGTCAAGTGGTGAGCATACTTGGTACATGACATTATACAATCCTCATTAATAATAAGTCATTTATTAATAGAAGAATTGACTTTACAATTGTTAAGAAAAGGCACACCCGAATAGTGGATCAAATGTGCCAAAACACTAAAAAACCAAATATGTCATAACCCTCAACATGGGGCAGATTGAGTTGTTGGTGTAACAGATAACAACTAATAAAAATTTTGGAAAGAGCATAACCATACAATTCTGAAAAGTATAATCATGACAGGTAAATTTAATAAATGACTTCTGATTAAATTGGAGGGCCCCACACGAATATTCCAAAATCCTCAAACTTTTGGGATGAGTTATAGACCACCCACACTAGGGTTGTATGATCCTTCTCCTCCAGTATCGGCCCTTGATTTTCCTCAGATCAGAGCAGATTTAAGAAATTGTAAAAAATTATCACATGATGATATCTAATCGAGAGAAAAAGAGTTGAAAAATGGATAAAGAGAACTCACGTACTTACCATTTCTCATCCAATGTGATGAACAAAAGCTCGACCAGATGCCGGATGAAGGAGATCTCTTGATCAGTAGATTTGTCCTTCAAAAAGATCCAAAATGAGAGAAAAAGGGATTAATCTATCTGGTTCTCTGATTAGGGAGGTAGGGTTGGTTTAATAAATCATTAAGGGAAAAACTATAAATTTACCCAGAACTTTAGCCTTGGCAAGGTTTGTCTGCACGATTTGTCCAACCGTGCAAAAACTATGTTAGATGGTTCTACCAGAAAAAACATCTTTCGTTCGGTTTGATCAATCCATGAGCAATCCACACACGAGTACCTAGGAAAAAGGGGAGTTTTCAGGGTTAGGCCACACAGTCATGCACTAACCGTGTGATATGGCTTTGTTCGAAATAACACCCTCTGCACGATTAGGCAAACCGTGCGGAATTCCATATGGTTTACTCTAAACTATGCGCCAAGCCTATTTTCCTAAAAAATATGGGTTCTAAGCTCTAAACAAGACCCAAAAATCCTTGTAACCTTTACTAAATCTTTAAGAATCCATATTATATATAATGTAATGATTTATATCGAAAATTAAAGGATCCATACCTGAGTGACAAAACCGAGTACTTACAAATTTCTGGCAATAACTGCATAGTTTTTCATGTATGTTTTGACTTGTTGTTTTTGGTAATCTTACTTATATCATGGGTTAATCATCCATATAAATCTAAAAATGATTTATATTTTATATATTTTATGTATATATTTATTTAGATCAATTAAAAAAAATTAGTGAGAGAAAATGAAATACATCATCCATGGAGATGATAGGCTATACATACGCCTGAAATTTCCTCCTGTTTTATTATATGATTGAAATAAATAAATAAAAATTATATATTATCATTATTTAATAATTTTTATATCATATATATGTCTTATATTTTTATTTAATCCATTTTGTTTATATTCAATGTAAATCTTGTATGAATCACATCACTTCATGAGGCGGTAGTCCGCTGTCCACAAGAGAAACATTACCATATTCCCACAAAAGGAGAGTATGAAGGTATGAAAGACAAAATGATTCCAATAGTATATTATTATAATAAATATCATATATAAATAATAAATCCATTACTATGTCCATTCTTTATAGGTGGTAATGGAAAAACGAATGACATCAGTTTGTAAGGCGGTAATCCGCTGTACACACAAATAATGATTTCACAACACATTTGATGGAAGTGAGATGGTTTTAGGTCATTAAATTAGAAAAAAAAATCTCAGTATATTCAATATAGTGATTCTTTTATATCATCATGTTATAATAATAATTTTATGAAGTGGAGAAATAAATAAAACAAAAATGCTCATTGATGAACGTTACCTCTTCTTCAGGTATCCTCTTTAGGATTTCCCCAAAAGCCTAACTGGGTTGGATTTATGCCTAAAATATATCTTTTATTATTATAGTATTAAAGTTTGGAAGTGATTTTGTTAGGTATTTTTCAATGAAAATGGGTTTTATGGTGCGAATAAGAGAGGATACGGGTGATATTTTATAAGTGAGGTTAGTGGCACACTTGTAATTTTTGAATAAGAGAATTCCATCCACATTTTTTCATGTCACAAGGATCCAATAATATAACATTACTAATAATATATGTCATAATGTCATAATATGGCCATCCAATGGGTTTTGGAAAAGTTTTTTATTTTTTTAACTCATATCTTCTAATTTTAACCTATGATAAACCCATTTTTACCTTAACTTCAATAAATATTTTTTACGATTATTACTATTTATTTTAGTCAAAAAATATTTTGAAGATATTATATAATATAAATTATTATTATTATAAATATTGAATCTATTTTTCCAAATTTCATTCAAATAGGTTGAAAATATAATCTAAAAATAATCCTAGAGACATGATGAGAACGTGAGTTTTGAAAGAGAAGATGTTCAAAAGTTGACAATGTTTTTATATCCAATGTAGATATGAAGTTGATTAAAATGAAATAAACTGGATTATTAGATACTTAGTTTTAATTATGATTCTTTAAATCTAATTTAAAATATAATTTTACTTTATAAATAAAATAAATGAAAAGGCATCTTTCTATTAAAATTTAATATTTTTCACAATTTTTCAGAAAAATAATAATTTTCATAAAAAAAATTCACCATAAGATTATTTTTACATAATGAATGTAAAAATTGATTTTATTTTATAAAATAAAATTTATAAAATTTCAAAAAAATAAAATTAAATACAAATAAAACAAAACTTGTAGACACGACAAAAATCATATTTCTGAGAAGTGTATTTTTGTCAAGTACTACATCATTTTATGTTAACTATATGTATAATAATAATAATTTTTTGAATATAAATTAAAATATATTTATATATAATAAATATATTTTATTTAAAAAAGTCATAATTATTTATTATTCTAATTAATTAATATAGAGAAACATTATACACTTGGAAACAGTTTTAAGAAAAATTACACTTTTTTAAGCCCAAAAATAAACCTATACTAAAATCCAATATAATTTTTAGTATTTTTTAATTAAGTGGATGAAATATTATTAAATAATTATTATGTTACTTTAAAACATAATTTTTCATTTAAATCACTTAAATTATTCAAAATAAATGATAATTTCACTAAAAAGGATATTTTTCATGATTTACTCAAAAATCAGTATTTTCCTAAAAATCCTAAAATTGAACCAAGTGTTAATTTCAATATGATATTTTAAAAATTAATTTCATTTAATCAAATAAAATTTCCCAAAAATAATTATAATTTTTTTATAATATTTTCTTATAAAAGTCAATAGAAATTATTTTTAAGGAAAGTATATTTTTGATGATTATAATTACATTACTAAAAATTGATTGATTATTTACTAATAATTTATAAGTAAATTTATATTTAGTAAGAAATATATATTTATATTTTATAAAGTGGTTAATACAATTCAAACCCACTTACTTAATGGATATGTTAAAATAATATTATTTAATGGTTCTCCAAAGCTTGGTGTCCATGTTATGAACACTACCAAAGAAACCCATTTTTTGTGCAACACATGTTAAACTTGGTATTGCGTATAAATCCATAGAAACATAGTGTTATGTATAATGATAAATAAAATAAATATTTATTACATTTGAATGAATTGATTCATAAAAACCCACATCATACAAATGATTAATAAAATACCCTTTAAAAAGGTAATTTTGGAAACATAAATGTTAAATTAAGTAACTAATAACTAGGTTTCCACATAGGAAAACATAGGTGGGATGTGAGGATTAGGACATGGAAGAAAAGTGTAAATTATTATAGAGAGTGATAGAGATCATTGATAACAATAAGGTGGGTGATTCAGAGTAGGTTAAAGGAAAAAAAATAAACCAAATAAGTGTTAAAAATTAAATTGATATTATAAATAATAATGATAATAGGATAAAATTTTATTTTAAGATATTTTTCCTAATGTTAATTTTTTTGAAAAGATGATATAATATCTTTATTTCATTCCATTTTATAAGAACAATCTCACCCTTTGGTTGTGTCTCGACCAATTTCCACTTCATATCCTATTACATGAAATGAGAGTGAGTTATTACTTCCTTAAGTAAGAATGGATCATAATATCCATTGATAACTTTAATTAATTCTTTCTATCTCTAGTTGTGATAAAAAATGGTCTGCACAAGTTATCCAATTTGAATGAATATTCATATGAAGAAAAATTACATTAATATCTATAACCATATTAAATGTTCAATATAAACCATTTCATAAATGGTGAAACTTATAACCCTTATAAAATATTGAAATCCAAAACTTTAGAAAGGAGGTCCCCAAATTGTGAAAATTAACATGTCATTAATCCCCAAAATAGGATTGAAAAGTTCCTAATTTTCATAGACCAAACACATGAATACCTTCAACATGTATTCTTTTGAAACCATAATTACCATAAAACCTTATTGAATATAGACATGATTCCTTATTCCTTAGATAAAAAATATTATTGGATATATTCCATGAATACAAAAAATGATATAAAATCCATGAATGATAGAATAAACCACATAATCAAAAAAACATTAATCAGTTATAAAGAAATAATTACCATCAAATTTAATTTATCCAAATAAATCACCTATTTATCCAAACATCATTATCTTAACATTATGTACATGTAATGTGAAGTCTTTAAAATATCACCTTGATATTAAATAACTTTTTCTATCCATCTGTATCATTCAACATATTCTTCAAAATCCATAAAAAAAACTTTTATTGAAAAATATTTATATATTTAATTATTTATATGAAATAATAATTGAATTGAAATAAAAAATACTTCATCCACCCCACTTAACTCTTTAACCATTTACTAGGATTTATCATTATATTCTTTAATACCTATTTCATTTCATATTTCATCTATAGTCTCTTTATCATTAATAATATAACAATTACTCATTCAACCATGATAAATTTTTATGAGGTTTCCCCTTAGGTCATCAATTTTAATAATACTATAGTTTTCTCATTTAATTATTTTAATAGTCAAAAATATATTTGGGATACCATTATTCTCATCCATTATGTGAATGCAAATTTTCATTTTCACTTTACAATTACTTTATTTGGGTCAATCTTTTCCTCAGTCAAAACATATTCCCGTTCAACTAAGACATACAATCGAGTATTTCTTCACATATTCTCAACACATAAGAAAATGATTCTTTTTTCCTCTATGGGAACCACTACTCAAAATTTTAGTGAAATCATTCCTTCTCTTATTTGGTGAGTCTGATAGTTGGTTATGGTAAACATTTTTAATCATGTTCCATGAAAACTAATTCGGCATAATCAAAAAATTCTTAACTCTAGTCATCATCCCATTTGGATGATCATGAGAATGTTTTCCACCACATTCAATTTTATTCAAGTTAGTTTTGGTTCCCAACATTGACTTAAACAAAAAACAAGGTGTGATTAATAATAATCATATAGGAAAACCACATAATCATTAAAAAATTACTTTTTAGTTGTCTAAATCACAATAACTTCTTTTTAATATATGGAACTTTAGGTTTATACCAGGACACTCATATTCATCATCTATTTAAATCCTCCATGATGGTTTGTAAAGTGTTTATGAATTTTAAACTCATATCCACCGACAGTGTCAAATCAGGAGTGTACCAAGGCCTATTTTCATTCACCATGTTACAATAGATTCGAACTCAATGAACCATTTTCAGTGTTATTATCCCTAGGTATCTTTATTCTAAAGTCACATCCACCTAAAATATACAGAAAAGGTTTTAATTTAATGTAAACAACTTTATCTTTCATTTAAAAAAATTACAAGACTTTTTCCTATACTTTAAATCATCATTATATATATCCTTATAGATATCCCTAGAAGTATCCTTAGTAATACCCCTTGGGATCTCACTAAATATTTCTTATCCTAGTTTCTAAAGTTTGAGAAAAACTTTCCTCTAATACAAACTATAGTTACTGAGGATTTTCATACATGAATATTACATCTTTTTAGACGAATATTCAATAAATTACAAAAAAACTCCCAAGGGAAATAATAGTTTAGTACATTTAGAAACATGGAACATAATATTTTTAATTCATTGATGATATTAAATATCTCTCATAAAGATTTTATCCTATAGAAATTTTCAAAAAATTATCTTTCATAAATCATTTCTTCAGAACCTGATAAAAGAAAACATAAGAAATGGGGAGATCAGATGATCAATAAGGGTAAAAAATGGAGATACGTAAGTATAAAATGAATATAAGGGTATGAGAACATGATCATAAAAATTGAAAACCATACCCTATATTTAAAAGATCATAACCTTGAGTCATAGAATAAATACTGGCAGTTCACAAGACATGAATCCTAAGGTAATCATAGAACATGAGCCATGAAAGTGTAACATTGGAACTTGAAAAATATTAATGTTATACACATAATAATACTAAATATTATGTCTAGGCTACCCTACTAAATTTGTAACATGTTATAATTGAAATAACCATCCATGTACTAACTCTGGGATTGGGATGTCCTCTCGTGTATCCTATTTCAGGCTTAGGATAACGATCTTTATACCCTCTAACTAATAAAACATTTATTATTACCCAATTAATTTTATGGATACATTTATACCACCCATAAAAAATTTAAATTATATATATTTGTGTGACAATATTATAAAAAAATCATCATATCATAACCCATAAAATGAAATCATTTTTATAAAAAATTCATCATATAATAACCTAAGAAAAAGATATAGGTTTGGAAATCATTTAATTATTTAATCATAGAATAACCCATGAAAAATAATTAGGTTTAAAAATAATTCAATCATGGTATAACCCATAGAAGATAAATTTGTTTCATAAATATATTGTCATAATAAACCACTCAGATAAATAATCAGAATGACATCTTAGTTCATATCCCAAGTAAAGCATATGTAACATCAATATATATCATATTATATTGGAAATAATTTTTAAGGATAATTTAAAACATATATCAAGGAAAACAAATTTTCTTTTAAAATAGATTTTTAATCATACAACCCTTTTAAAAATCCAATTCTTTGAAAATAATCATAAAATTTTATAAAGGAAGCGTTAAAAATCATTCAGACCATTTCTTGAAGAAAATATACTTTCTACGTTGAAAAAAACTTTTTAAAACATAATAAATTTTGAGAATTATTTTATTTAAAAATAAAATTTGAAAAATTATAAAGGAATATTTAAAGAAAATAATGGTCATGATGATGTGATGTTTTGTTCATGCCGTACATGTTAAGAAAAATATTCCTTCCATATTTTTAGTAAAGTCCAAATAGGAATTGTTTGTAAAAAAGAGGAATATTCCTTTATGTTTTTTAAAATAATATAAAAATTATAAAAATTTCCTTAAAAATCATTTTAGATTAATTTTTTTTTTATTTTTTTAAATCATTGTTTTGGATGAAAATAGATTTCCCACCGAAGATAGAAATAAATTTGTATTTTCTTAAAATGATTTTATCAATTATTTTAAGTACCAATGAGTATAAAAATAATTATATTTCATTAAAATATCATTAATAACCTAATGATAATAAAATTAATTATTTTGTTGAGATATTGGTCATAATATGTTTTCATCAGAAACATAATCATAAACAATCCTAATAAACAATGAGATTGTAACATAAAATATTTACCACTTTAGTAACTTTGAATCATAATCCCCATTAAGGAATAACATAAAATGAAACTCAAAATATCATGTTGATAAATAAATTAATGATATTTCATGTCAAAGGAACTATATATACACATTGTAATATAGTATAGGTGCAAAATATAACACATGCCTCTATGAAGGCAAATTGAGACAAACAATCCCTTACAATGTTTGTAAATTCTATACCGTAAACCCATAAATGAGTGGTTATAAAAGGGATATTTAAATAACCATAAATATAAGGATAAAAATAATGAAATAAATTCATGTACTGTATATACACCACATAAAAGAAATTATGGGTAAATATGGTATATGTCTCATAGAAGTAAAAAGTGAGACATAAATCCATTACCTTAAGTACTGAATTCCTTCATAGATCATCAAAGATACCATATAATAAATATAAGTTTATTATTAATTTATTATAGAACCATATTCATATTTATCATACCATATATTCTTTTGTTGTGATCTATTATTACCCGTTTATTAACAATTCCATATAGAATTCTTGTTTCGAGCAATAACTGCTTTGTTTTCACCTATGTTTTTGACTTTTTATTTTGGACCATATTAATTTTATATTGTATTAATAATATACATAATATTAAAAATTATATAGATATATCATATATATTAATTATATACTTTTTAGAGTAATTCATCAAATTTATTGGTAAAAAATGAAATACACCGTTTATAGAGATAGTAGGTCGTACGTTTGTGTGACCGCTATTTCCATTTTATTATCAGATTGAAATAAGGAAATTGAAATGATATATTATCATTATTTAATAATTTTATTTCCTATATTTCACATATTTTTATTAAAAATATCCCTTTTACATTTTATGTAATACGTGAAAAAATCATATCACTTTGCGAGGTTGTAGTTTTCCATACACACGAGCGATGCTATCATATTCCCACAAAATGGATAATATGAATGTATGTGTGATATAATGTTTATATAATTATTATAATACCATATATACCATATATAAATAATAAATATATCATTATATATATATCCTTCATATGTTGTAATATAAAAATGAATGACATCGGTTCATGAGACGACAATCCGCTGTACACACGAACGTTGATTTTGTAACCCATTTGATGGAAGTGGAGATAGTTTTATGTCATTATATTAGAATAATAACATCTATTTATAGGTAATATAAATATTTTGTTATATCATAATGATATAGTAATATTTTAATGTGTTAGATTAATAAATAAAAAAATGATCGTTGATGAATACTATATCTTCTTCGGGTATCCTACTTAGGTTTGTAGAAAAAGAGATACTATTTTATAAAAAAAAATAAAGCTTCTATAAAGAAATGGGGAAAGCTGGTAAGTTATTTTGGTCTGTATTATCCAAGAGAAGTGGGTTTTATGATGTGAAGAAGAGAGGAGAGTGGGTGGCCTTTTATAAGTGCGGTGAGTGGCACACTTGTGATTTTTGAAAAGAGAGAATTCTACCAATGTTTTTTAAATATCACAAGGAGAAAATAATATACCATTATCAATAATATTTTGGATAATTTCAAAATATTTATATAAAATTTTTGTTTTAAATGTTTTGGATTATTTGTAACCTTTATCTTTTAATTTTAACCCTCAGGTAAACCCATTTTAACTTAACTTTGATAAATAATATTTACCATTTTTTATATTAATTTTCACTAAAGAATAATATAAAATTATTAGATAATATAAATTACTTTGATTAAATATATGGAATAAATTTTATACCAATTAAATTCAATGATGTGTAAGACTTTAATTCAAAACTCATCACATAGACATAACAAAAAAGCGTGTTTTCAAAGAGAAGTTGTTTAAAAGTTTACAATGTTTTTATATCCAATTTCAAAATGAAATTGATTAAAATATCCTAAATTAAATTAAAAAATATATAATTGGACTTATTTTACTTTTAAAACAATTTAATATTTAATTTAAATTTATAAACAATTTAAATGAAAATGCAGTTGTCAATTAAAATCTAGTATTTTGCACTCTTCATAAAAAATTGAAACTTTTCAAAAAAAACCCAAAATAGTACATAAGGTGATCATGAAATTTTGAATTTAAAAAAATATTTTATTTTATAAAATAATTATTCTAAAATTTACAAAAATTAAATTTAAAAAAAAACTCACAGATGTGACGAAAAAGTTGGTTTTTGAGAAGTGTATTCTTTTCAAGTACAAGATGATACTATATTAACTATATATATAATAATAATAATTATTTTAGAAGTCTCAATTAATTTTTTTGATATATAATATTTTATTTTAATTTACAATATTCCTTATCATGGATTATTTTAATTAATGAAAATGGAGAAACATTATTCATTTTAAAAGAGTTTTCAGTATAAAAATAATTTTTTAAAGACAAATAATAAAAGTATACTAATATAAAATATAAATTTAATTAAAAATTAATTTAGTACATTAAATATTACTAAATAATAAATATGTTAATTTAAAACATAATTGGGAATTTAAATTACATAATTTATTTACATGAAATGATAGTCTTATAAATATTGGTATTTTCACTATTCACTGAGAAATTAATTATTTTTCAAAAAATACTAAAATATAACCATATGTTAATTTTGATATGATGATTTAAAAAAAGATAATTTTATCAATTTATTTTCCTAAAATATTTATAAATTTATTATTATATTTTCTAATAAAAATAAATAAAAATAATTTTGGGGAAAATATATTTTCGATAAATATAATTACTTTACTAAAATTAGATTGATTATTTACTAATATTTTATAAGTAAATTTATATTGAATAGGAAATTAATATTAATATTTCATAAAGTAGTTAATACTATTCATACCCTCCTACATAATGGTTATGTTATAATGAAATTATTTCATGGTTTGTTGAAGCTTGGTGTCACGTGTTATGCACTCTATCAAATATACTCGTTGTTGCATGTAACACAAGATAAAATCCATGTTGTGTAAAACAGAAACTCAAATTATTTTTATGTGGAATTATAAATATCTAAATGATTAAATTCATTTGAAAGAAAAATAATTTCTTGAAATCTCAGGGTGTTACAGTTTTTATTGCTGATATGGACTTAGATTAAACATCAACTGTGGATGTCAAGGAAAATGGATGATTGACCCACATTGACCACCAAGAACAATCATACCTATAACTACTAATGAAAAAAAAGCACCACAAGGGAAATAGATCACACCATATAACTCTCTATAGAGTTCCAATAACTACCATCTCTAGAGAAGAGTAAATAAGGGTGTTGGGACCAAATTCCTTCTAGTCAAAACATCATGTTTCTAGAAAAATAAGAAGCTAAATCCATAGAATTACTCATCAACAAGTTTTAATTGACACCCTTTCTAGATGAACCGACCCAGGATATCATTTTCTTTATCACCTCTCTTTTACCATAACCTCATGATATATTAGCAATGTAAAAGAGGTGACTTGTTTCTAGATCCACGGATACAATGAGTACATAAAATTCTATAACTTGGAATCATCATTAGTAAAGGGGTCAAGAGTATAGAGAATAATATTAGAAAACAAAACTTTAGGAACCCTTACATTAAATATCCCTTACTGAAATGTGAGAAACTTCTACCACCTCACTACTTATAATGTTCAAGAAAGGAACTCATCTTGAATCCAGTTATGTAAATGATCCCATAATATCTCAGAGGCCTCATTGTTGACACTAAATAATATCCACCACTAATGATTATCTCCACAAAATAGACTAACAACCAACAAAATCTGATTTTCCTTCCACAAACAAATCAATCTTAAAGAAAAATTTATCTTCATTAGCTATATCTCTATCACATGATTAGGGATAACCCCCTTATTCTTTTATAATCTATGATGATGAAACTAATGAAGTGTTATCCTCCATGAATCATGCTCATTTAAGTCAACAATATATGTGGTTAATCAAATCATCCCAAAAATTGTAATGGCCCGGACCTCTCCGGTCTATTCCTTTGTAAAAATATGGTGTTTGAGGAGTTCCAGGAGGTCAAGGTTACTTATCCCCAACACTTTTCCAATTTTCTAGTTCGGTGAACAGTTCCAACTGTAGACAGTTGTAAACTGTGAAATGGTAACCTTCTGTGAACAGTGTCATCTGTAACCTTCTATGAACAGTTCCATCGGTGAACAGTTCTATTAGTAACCTATAACGGTAACCTTTATTTCCTTTTCCAAATTTCCAATTCTGTGAACAGTTCCATCAGTGAACAGTTCTATCAGTAACCTCTAACGATAACCTCTCTTTCCATTGCCAAATTTCTACTTTTGTGAAAAGTTCCATCAGTGAACAGTTATATTAGTAACCTCTAATGGTAACCTTTCTTTCCTTTTCCAAATTTCTAATTCTGTGAACAGTTACACTGGTGAACAGTCTATCAGTAACCTCTAACGGTAACCTCTATTTCCTTTGCCAAATTTCCATTTCTTTGAATAGTTCCATCAGTGAACAGTTCTATCGGTGAGGTCTAACAGTAACCTCTAACGGTAACCTCTATCGGTAACCAGAATCGGTAACCTCTATCGGTAACCACTATCGGTAACCTCTAACGGTAACCTCTATTTTCTTTTCCAAATTTTGAGTTCTGTGAACATTATTTCTAGAACAGTGACCTTCTAACAGTGACCTTTTATTTATTTTTCCAAATTCTGAGTTCGTGAACAGTGTTTCCAGCTTCCTATAGTTCGCCCCTTTAGCGTTTTCCTTTGACGTAAAATGCATTTGAGGCCTCGTTTTAAGGAATCTAAGGTTGATTCAAAGGCCATAACTTCTATAGTAATTATTCCTAAGGCTCAGGATGTTTTTACTTGGTCAAACTGCTTGGTTTAATGCGATCCACTTTTAATGGGAAAATAATCATATCTTAAACAGTCTCTCTGTTAAATCTTCTAAATGGACGGGATATCTTCATCCCTAACTATTCCTATTTCTTGTAAGATATGAGATAATAAAACCTTTCATTATATTCCATAGGAGTTTCATGATCAAACATTCCCCCTTGGATTGGTTCCGCTTTGTTTTTATGCAACAAAGCTGTATCGATCAATCTTCTATATAATGTATGTTTTATCATCGTTCTTTTGGGTTTCATCTTCTCTTGTTTCTACTTTCCATATTATAGAATGTAATCTCCATGATTCTAATGGAGTTTTATTGGGTTTCAGTTAGTGCGGTCGTACCATGGTATCCTCGGGAGGATGCAGTTGACGCAAGAGGAGAATCATGACCCTTTGGGTGGATAAAGAACATCCTGAATTGTTTGAGGTAGGGGATTCATTGCTTCTGTTTTCTTTTAAATGCAACTGTATTGTTAGAATGTTTTATCCCACTAGACCAAAATGGAATTTACATAATAAATATTTGAACATGATAATTAATTTGATATCGATCGTATGCTGTTTCCCCTTGTTTTATAGATAGTGTGATATCCATGCTTTCTTTGTTTAGCAGTTTTTTCTTGATGAAAATTGGTAAAGAACGTAAATCATAATTAATTGATAATTGTTGTATATGGATAAAGAGGCATGTAAATGAATCTGTTTCTTCTGGTTTTAATTTGATGTTAATCAAATTGGTGCAGTAAGCATGTTTAATTATTTGTGATATCTTACTGATTAGGTTTCCCAAATTTTGGAACCTATGAATAATAAATCTGTTAATTCAAGATGGATTAAAGAACTTATTGTTTTTTTAATTCCTTTAAGGGTTCTGAGTTACCCTCTTGATTGTTAAAGGGACAAGAGACCAATTTATGTGATGTTTGTTTTCATGCTTCTTGTGCTATGATGTGAGCTTGGATGGCTATTGTGATATGTGGGGGCATGAAGATTTTAGGTTGTGGCAGTATATGATGCCTAGAGTGGAAAGATGCATCAGTTTATGCTTGTGGGTGTTGGGGAGGACACCAGGGATGATGGAATGGGATAGATGTGATTGTTGGATGCCTACCGATTCTTATTGATTGATTATCTTCTTCAATTTTCCCCACTTCTCAAGGAAACTGGTCTTGCTTACCCATCTTCTGAAAGAGGTGAAGATGTGCAGGGTATGCCACGTGCTTTCTGTTTTTAGCTTCTCAAGGGAGGATGGGTCTACACTCTTGCTATAAGCGGAAAATAATTGACGGGTAGTACATCTACTCACCGCGTTTAGCCCCCTTGTGTTTATTAGCATAAAATTCTTTTCTAGAATGCCTGGGAATGAGGGAAAGTAATTCTGCAATGAATAAATGAATAAATTGTGTTAACCCATGGGGTTGGAGTTTTCTATAACATAATGATGAGGTTGTAATTTTAAAGGGACATTGGACTTTGGGTGTGATACTAATGAAATTTAATATGGAATGTTTCATGGTTAATTAATGTTTAAATAATTAATTAATGTAAAGTGAAACTAGTAAAAAGGGAATAAAATAATGTATTAAAGCTCTTTAAATGGTTGTGTGCTTATAGGATACCTAGTCTTAGAATTGGCAGCCCAGACTCTGAGAGATGTTAGCTGCAGTTGAGTCTAAGACTAGGTTATGCCCATAGTGTGGTTGTGAGATATAATATATTCTGTTCTTTGTTTGTTTCTATATGCTACTCCACCCTGTCAATAAGAGAAACTGACACCCTAGGGATTCTGAGCCCTGGGGGGGGGGGGGGGGTTCCCCAACATTTCGGTGGGAGGATAAATGGATGAGTACCCCCTTTGGCCCCACTCTCTTCTCTTGTTAGTTACTTGTGCTGGTAGGAACAATGGTTAGTTTTCCCCATATATGTGTGTAGAGGGCTGTAATGGCTTTTGGTTATTCACACACATATATTCTGGATATAGTATCCAATGGACTAATATAGGTGTAACGTGTATTGGTTGTGATGGCTTGAGGATCCTTACTCAGTGTATGGGCTTTAATGACTTGAGGTATAATAACCGATGTATCATACATGTTATGCAGGCTGTGGTGGCTCCTAGAAACTACATGGTTACTTTTCTTATGTGGATGTGGTGGTTTTTTGAATGAGGTACATGTTTTGGTGATTCAACCAGGTTTCTGAGGGCAAGAATTTTTGGAGAGAGATGATCTGGACGTGCGACATTGGGGAAAAGTGGAAAACCAGTGGATAAGTAGTTGTAGGGTACCCTTGATATTCATTATTATATGATATATTCTTGTATGCGTTACTTGGTGAGAGTATCCATGGTGAGGCTGGGGACTTATTATACCTGTTTAGGTGATGAGTTAGTTTCACTTGTTGTTCACTATGTTTTAACATGCTTTCTTTACTTTTGCACGAGAGGCTTCAGAGAGGATCCTACTGAGTATACTGTTATACTCACCCTATGTATATATAAACTGTTTTCAAGTCACTTGGATCCGGTTGGAGATCAGGCTGGTGTTTACTAGCTTGGGGTTGCAGGAGTAGTTCTGGCTTGTGGTTTCTGGTGTTTTACTTCCCTTTGGGTACCTATAGTTTTTCCCCTTTCAGTTGTAGTAGTTTTTCATGAAATTTCATATGTGTACTTGGGATTTCTTTTATCTTACTGGTTGAGTTGGTGTTGGTTTGTTTCTATCTTATCTCTCTCTGCCGCATGTGTTCTATTAGAGGGTAATGCCTCCCATTGGGGTATTTACTATACCCTCAGTGCTAGTCACCAAACCGAGGCTTGTTGGAGGCAGGACTCGGGGGTCATTATCTCCCTTCTCACATTTCCGGCTCAGGATGGGTACACTTTGTGGGGATGAGGTCATGATAGAGTGGCATCAGAGGTCTAGTTGAGGGATATGATGGAGTTTTGAGTTAGGCACAGGTGAGGTTTCATGGGTTGGTAGGAAAATGGTGTCATTCATGTTTAGTAAGTGAGGTAAACACTGGAGACCTGCTGAGACACAGGCGTTTAGCCCCCCCTATGATCTGATGTATGGACCTTTAAGTTTACAATGGATAGTAAACAAGGCGATACAAGGTGAATTGTAGAGACCTATGAAAGGATCATGAATCATTCTTCTTTGTGCGTGTGTTTGAATGGGTAGAGCTTGGGATAGGTTAACAAAAAATGATTAAAAGAAAAAAAATTATTAATTAATGTCGAGTCTTCCATATTCCAGGTTTAGGAGCTCTAACATTTTGTTACATTACAGGTATGTCTCCAGGTCGATGTATTCACCAGGTTTGGGCAGAAAATGTCCAGTAGACTGTTCCAGCAGATCCCCACAGGGTAGAGGTTAATGACGAAGACACTTGGAGAAAGACACTCTGAGAGTTTTATCACTAGAGTATATAGAAGTATGAGGGATCCATTCCAGATTTAGTCACGGAAGACTAGTTGGAGGAGGTCGAGATGAGATTCAGTTCGATACGTGCTCGGAAAGAGCACTGGGTGTCCTTGGTTGTGATGATGCTACATGGAGCATCGAGGTAGTGGTGGTTCTTGTTCCCCAAGGATCGTGAGGTGTCAGTGATCTAATGGGAGGAGTTCCGAGACAGGTTTAGAGTCGAGTTTCTTTCTTCAACTGTGAAGGTGTCCAGTTTCCAAGAGCTTCTTACCCTTCGACAGGGGAGCTCTAGTGTTTGAGATTTCATAATCCATTTTAGGAACCTTTTACAATATACTTCAGACCTATTACCAGATGAGGAGGCTAGGATGAGTCATTTAGAGCAGGCATTGCATCCAGAGATCCAGCGCTGGGTCACCCCATTTATGCTGAAAACATATCTTGAGGTGCTGGAGAGGGAAGAGGTTGTCGAGAGGACTTTTTACAGGACCGAATCATCACGATAGGGGAATCATCATGATTCCTCATGAAGTAGAGCTATGGTCCAGGGTTCCCGGTTTTTAGGGCAAAAGAGTTTCCATCCAGCCGGGGGTAGGTCCCAGCCCTTCACATCTCGTTTCTCTAGAGGTATAAAATCTCAAGCCTATGCTAAGGGATCATGCACTTGTTTTTCTTGTGGTGGTCATGGTCATCAATATCAGGAGTGACCAACCTTTCAGAGCGGTCATCGTGCACTAGGTGCTACACTCCAAGTTCCTCCATTGAGGCAGTTCCAGCCGAGGCAGCAGCAGCATGTTTCACGAGCTTTAGATCAGTAGAGGATAGATTGGGAAGGTTGAGGACAGCCCCATGACGCTCCCCGTCCTCAGAGATCAGAGCGCAGCCATGGTGGTGGTTGTCATCGGGGTCAGAGAGTCCATGGAGGAGGTCTTGGTTTGCTTCATGCTCTAGCGTTTCCAGCTCCAGGTGAGCCAAACGTTGTTCAAGGTACCCTTTGCTTGTTTTCTAAATTTATTTATACCTTGTTTGATTCAAGAGAGACACACTCATTCATATCACCTACCCTTGTCTATGATTTGGGAATTTAGGTAAAGAGGCTTCTACTGCCCTTGTAATTGACTATGCTAGTTTGAGGTCGAGCTGACTTGTTTGAAGTATGTAGAGACTGTGAGCTAGTGTTGGGGAAAAAATTCTCTTGGGAGAGATTTCCTATGTTTATGAATACAATCATATGATGTCATCCTCGACATGGATCAGTTATATTCGGTGCAGGCTATCATGGATTGCTTCAGGAAGAAGGTCATTTTCATTGGTGCGGATGGAGAGCTAGTGGTGTTTGTTGGTGAGTGAGATCCTCAGATGGGTCATAGGCACATTCCATCCTTATCATCCATAATGGCTGAGATGATTCTGAGTTCTTCAAAGGTTCAGCAGTTGGCATTTCCTAGGGTTGTAGAAGAGTACCATGATGTATTTCCAGAATAGGTTTTAGCATTACCACCTCGACAAGAGATCACGTTTGGGATCAAGATACAACCAAAAGAATCTACTATCTCTATTTTTACACATAGTATGGACCCTTCTGAGTTACAAGAGCTACGTATACAACTTGATGGTCTATTACAGCGTGGTCTTGTTCGTCCAAGTGTGTCGCCGTGGGGAGAACCCATTTTTATCGCGAAGAAGGTTGACGACAGTTTGCGGTTGTGTGTCTATTATCAGCACTTAAACAAAGGGACAATAAAGAATCACTATCCTCTTTTATGGATTGATGATTTATTTGATCAACTGAAGGGTGAAAGTTGGTTCTCAAAGATTGAATTGCGGTTGGGATATCATCAGATGCATTTGAAGGATGAAGATATCCCGAAGATTGCTTTCCGTTGTCGTCATGGGCATTATGAGTTCATTGTAATGCCATTTTCCATGACGAATGCTCTAGAAGTATTCATGGGATTAATTAATGTTGTGTTCCATGAGTTCCTAGATATGTTCGAAGTTGTTTTCATAGGTGACATCCTTGTGTACTCTACATCTGAGGAGGAGCATGAAGATCATCTAAAAGCCATTTTGGGTGTTCTTCGTCAACATTAGATATTTGGGAAGTTGTTGAAGTGTATGTTTTGCGATCGAGAAGTCCGTTTCTTGGGGCATGTTGTGTTCCAATAGAGAGTCTCTGTGGATACTTCGAAGATAGAAGCAGTTGTGTCTTGGGCATCCCCCAAGACAGTGTAAGAGGTGCGAACTTTCCTTGGTCTCGCAGGCTACTACAGGAGGTTCGTAGCCAATTTCTAAGGAGTTGCAACTTCTCTGACAGCTTTGACCAGGAAGGATCGTGCATTCATATGGACTGATCAGTGTCAGGTAGCATTCGAGTATCTAAAGGGGATGTTAGTAAGTGCTCCAGTTCTTTGTCTTCCAACTGGGGGAGTTCAGTTTGATGTTTTCTGTGATGCTTCACATCGGGGGTTAGGTTGTGTTCTCATGCAGTAGAGGTCAGTTGTTTCTTATGGGTCTCGGTAGTTACTTTCCCATGAATGTAACTATGCCACTCATGATCTTGAGTTGGAATCTATGGTGTTTTCTCTGAAGTTGTGGAGACATTACCTCATTAGTGAGTGCTTTGTGGTTTTCACTGATCATAAGAGTTTGAGGTAAGTTTTCTCCCAGCAGGACTTGAACTTATGACAGTGTCGGTGGATGGAGTTAGTATAGGAATATAACTTCAAGATATCATATACAACTGGAAAGGGGAAGGTTGTAGCTGATGTGCTAATTCGATTGTCACAAAGTGATGCTATGCATGAATGTGGTGATTCCTGGAGAGTAATAGAAGAGATGTCAGCATTACATCATAATATGGGAGAAGTTGGGGGTAGATGTTGTCTTTCTCAGATGACGGTACAATCATCCCAGATGCAGAAGGTGGAAGTGTCCCAGTTGGGGGATCTTGAGGTGGAGGTCGGGAGAGACCGAGTTGTTTGTGGTGAGGCCCCTGATGGTTGGACTGAGGATGAACAACACTGAGTGTTGTATCATGGAAAGATTTTTTCTCCTTTAAAGATGCACGAGACGGTTCTCAGAGAGTTACATAGTTCTCCTTTAGTGGTGCGTCCTGGCGTGACAAAGATGTACTGAGCCTTGATGAGCCAGTTTTGGTGGCCGGGGCTAAAGCGTGCGGTTGCGGAGTTTGTGTCTCGATGTTTGGTCTTCCAGAATGTGAAGGCCAAACACTGTATTCTTGGTGGTCTTCTCCAGCCATTATAGATTCCTCAGTGGAAGTGGGAGGACATTTCAATGGACTTTGTTACTGTTTTACCTCGATCTCTAGGAGGAATTATTCTATTTGGGTGGTAGAGGATTGTTTAAAAA
Source organism: Viscum album (assembly GCA_963277665.1). Taxonomy (NCBI): domain Eukaryota; kingdom Viridiplantae; phylum Streptophyta; class Magnoliopsida; order Santalales; family Viscaceae; genus Viscum; species Viscum album. Next base: position 472,277,793 of record OY728147.1, on the reverse strand, counting down.
AATAGGCCCACTTCATAGCGATCAAGGAGTCGAGCTCAATGGAAGATTTGTCGAGGAAGTATCTAGAGGAGGTGGTGAGACTTTATGAAGTCCCAAAGATGATAATTTCTGATCGAGATCCTCATTTTACCTCCAGGATGTGGAGAGGTCTCCAACATGCTTTCAGTTATCAACTATGCCTTGACACTACTTTTCATCCTCAAACGGACAGTCAGACAGAGCGAACCATCCAGAATCTTGAAGACAAGTTATTCTCTTGTGTTCTTGATTTTGGATGTTCATGGATGAATCACCTACCCTTGGTGGAGTTCACTTACAATAATAGTTTTCACTCCACCATTGGTATGGCACCGTTTGATGACTTGTATGGCCGACCTTACTATTCTCCGTTGTGCTAGATTGGGGTCAGAGAGACAGCAATTTTCGGACCAAAACTCGTGAAGAATACCACATGTATGGTTCATGTGATTCTTGAGAGGATGAAGAAAACTCAAGATCATCAGAAATAATATGAAGATCAAAGGAGGAGGCCCTCAGAGTTTGATTTTAGAGATCATGTGTTTCTGAAGGTGACTCCCCATCGTGGACAGCGAAGGTTTGGTTGTGAGAGTAAGCTTTCTCCCCACTTTGTTGGGCCTTTCGAGGTGTTAGCTCATGTTGGTGCTGTGGAATATCGAGTAGCACTTCCCCCTTAGATGAGTCCGATACATGATGTTTTCCATGTATCACAGCTCCATCGTTATCTTCAGGATGACTCTCACATCATCGATTCGGGAGAGATCGATGTTGATGATGATGCAACCTTTGAGGAGAAACCTATAAAGATCTAAGATCACAAGGTGAAGGTGTTGCACATGTGTTCTATCCCCTTGGTTCGTGTCTTGTGGATGACACGGTGGTATGGAGGAGAGTACTTGGGAACATGAGTCATAGATACATTCTCAGTACCTAGAGTTGTTTGATGATTAACTCTTTGGATGTGTCGATGTAGCCCTTATGGATATAAACCATTCATGTTTATGAGATGGCATCCTTTTTATGATTTTTTGGCTTGCTCTCTTTTGAGAGGTATCTCGATGGGTGGTTGTTCGGACCCCATTTAGTTTTTTACTTTAGGTGGGTTTTGAATTCTCTGGGATAAGAATGTTTTGAGAGGTATCTGATATAATGTCCTAGAACTCTCCAGTCTATTCCTTTGTGAAAATATGGTGTTTGAGGTGTTCTGGGAGGTCAAGGTGAATTATCCCCAACACTTTTCCAATTTTCCAGCTCGATGAACAGTTCCAATGGTAGACAGTTGTGAACAGTGAAACGATAACCTTCTGTGAACAATGTCATCGGTAAACTTCTCTGAACAGTTCCATCAGGGAATAGTTCTATTGGTAACCTCTAACGGTAACCTCTCTTTCCTTTTCCAAATTTCTAATTCTGTGAATAGTTCCATCAGGGAATAGTTCTATTGGTAACCTCTAATGGTAAACTCTCTTTCCTTTTCCAAATTTTGAATTCTGTGAACATTTCCATCAGTGAGTAGTTCTATTGGTAACCTCTAATGGTAACCTCTCTTTCCTTTTCCAAATTTCTATTTCTTTGAATAGTTCCATCGGTGAACAGTTCTATCAGTGAGGTCTAACAGTAACCTCTAACGGTAACCTCTATTGGTAACCTCTATTTGTAACCTCTAATGATAACCTCTATTTCCTTTTGTTAATTTTGAGTTCTGTGAATAGTGTTTCCAGAACAGCGACCTTCTAACGGTGATCTTTTCTTTCCTTTGCCAAATTTTGAGTTCGTGAACAGTTTTTTCAACTTCCTACAGTTTCTCCCCTTTAGCATTTTCCTTTTACGTAAAATGAATTTAAGGCCTCATTTTAAGAACTCTAAGGCCGATTCAATGGCCATAAATCCTATATTAATTATTCCTAATGATCAGGTTGTTTTTACTTGGTCAACCCACTTGGTTTAATGTGATCCTCTTTTAATAGGAAATTAAGCGTATCTTAAACCATCGCTCTGTTAAATCTTCTAAAGGGATGAGATATCTTCCTCCCTAATTCTTCCTCTTTATTCTCAGCTATGATATGCTAAAACCTTTCATTCTATTCCATAAAAGTTTCATAATAAAACTTTCCCCCTCACATTTGTTCTGCTATATTTTGACGCAACCAAGCTGTATCGATCAATCTTCTATATAAGGTATGTTTTATCATCATTATTTTGGGGTTCATCTTCTCCTATTTCTCCTTTCCATATTAAAACATGTAATCTCCATGTTTTTAATGGGTTTTCTTGGGTTTTGTTTGGTGCGATCATACCATGGAATCCTTGGGTGGATGTAGTTGACGCAAGAGGAGAATCATGAACCGCTGGGTCGATAAAGAACATCAAGAACTGTTTAAGGTAGGGGATTCGTTGATTCTCTTTTCTTTTACGTGCAACTTTATTTTTAGCATATTTTATCCCACTAGACTACAATGGAATTTCCATAATAAATATTTGAACCAGATAAATAAATTGATATCGATCGTATGTTATTTCCCCATGTTTTCCAGATAGTGTGACATCCATTCATGCTTTTTTAGCTATTTGTTCTTGATGAAAATTGGTAAAGAACATAAACCAGATTTAATTGATAACTATTGGATATGGATAAAGAGGCATGTAAATGAATCTGGTTCTTCTTGTTTTAATTTTATGTTAATCAAATTGTTGCAGTAAGCATGTTTATTTATTTTTGATAGCTTACTGATTAGGTTTCCTGAATTTTGGAACCTATGAATAATAAATATGTTAATTCAAATGGATTAACGAACTGATTGTTTGATAATTCCTTGAAGGGTTCTAAGTTACCCTCTTGATTGTTAAAGGGAAAAGAGCCAAGGTGATGTGATGTTTGTTTTCCTGCTGCTTGTGCTGTGATGTGAGCCTGGATGGCTGTTGTGATAGGTGAGGACGTGAAGTCTTTTGGTTGTGGCAGCAGATGATGCCTAGAGTGGCAAGATGCATCGATTTAGGCATTTGGGTGTCGTGGAGGACACCAGGGATGATGGAATGGTATGTATGTGATTATTGGATTCTTTCTGATTCTAATTGATTGATTATCTTATTTACTTTTCCCCACTGCTCAAGGCAGCTGGTCTTGCTTACCCTTCTTCCAAAAGAGGTGAAGACACGCGGGGTATGCCATGTGCTTTCCGTGTTTAGATTATCAAGGGAGGATGGGTCTACGCTTTTTCTATAAGCAGTAAATACTCAACGGGTAGTACATCTACTCACCGTGTTGATCCCCCTTGTGTTTAGTGGAAGATACTACTTTTCAAGAAATCCTGGGAATGTGGGAAGGTAATTTTTTAATGAATAATTGAATAAATGGTGTTAACCCATGGGGTTGGAATTTGATGGATCATAATGACGAGGTTGTAATTTTAAAGGGACATTGGACTTTGGGTGTGATGCTAATGAAATTTAATGTGGAATTATTCATGGTTAATTAATGTCTAAAGAATTAATTAACGTAAAGTGAAACTGGTAAAAAGGAAATAAAATAATGTGTTAAAGCTCTTTAAATGGTTGTGTGATTATAGGATACCTAGTCTTAGAAGTGGAAGCCCGGAGTCTAAGAGACGTTAGCAGCAGTTGAGTCTAAGACTAGGTTATGCCCATAGTATGGTTGTGAGATATAGTATATTCTGTATTTTTTGTGTTTCTATATGCTACTTCACCGTTTCAGTAAGGGAAACTGACACCCCGGGGTTTCTGAGCCCTAGGGGGGGGGGGGGGGGTTCCACAACATTCCGTTGGGAGGATGAATTAATGACTACCACCTTTGGACCCACTCTCTTCTCTTGGTAGTTACTTGTGATGGTAGGCACAATGGTTAGTTTTCCCCATATATGTGTGTAGTGGGCTATAATGGATTGTGGTTATTCTCACACATATATTCTATATATAGTATCCTATGGGATACTATAGGTGTAATGTGTATAGGATGTGATGGCTTGAGGATCCTTACTCGGGGTATGGGCTGTAATGGCTTGAGGTATAATACCCGATATATCATACAAGTTATACGATCTATGGTGGCTCCTAGAAACTACCTGGTTACTTTCCTTAAGTGGACGTGGTTGTTTTTTGGCACAATGTGCATGTTTTGGTGCTTCACCTAGGTGTCTGCAAGCAAGCCTTTTTGGAGAGAGATGCTCAAGACATGCGACGTTGGGGAAAAGCGGCAAACCAGTGGGGAAGTAGTAGTGAGATACCCTTGATATTCTTTATTATATGATATATTTTTGTATGAATTACTTGGTGAGAGTAGTCATGGTGAGGCTAGGAAATTAGTATACCTATTTAGGTGATGATTTAGTTTCACTTGGTGTTCAATGTGCTTTAGCATGCTTTCTTTACTTTTGCACGAGAGGCTTTAGGGAGGATCCAAATGAGTATACTGTTATACTCACCCTATGTAAATATAAACTGTTTTTCAGGTCACTTGGAGCAGGTTGGAGATCAGGCTAGTGTTTACTAGCTTGGGGTTACAGGAGCTGTTCTAGCTTGTGGTTGCTACTGTTTTACTCCCCTTTGGGTACTTGCAGTTTTTCCACTTTCAGTTGTAGTATTTTTGCATGAAATTTCATATGTGTACTTGGTATTTCTTTCATCTTACTAGTTGAGTTGGAGTTGGTGGGTATATATCTTATCTATCTCTTCCCCATGTGTTATTTTAGAGGTTAATGCCTCCCATTGGTGTGTTTACTATACCCTCGGTGCTAGTCACCAACCCAAGGCCTACTAGAGGCGGGACTCGAGGGTCATTATCTCCCTTCTCACATTCCCGGCCTAGGAGGAGCACACTTTTTGGAGAGGGGGTCGTGACACAAATACTTTTAAAATTCACGACACATGGATGATTTACAGAAACCATATCTATATAAAAACAAAAAAATAACCCTTAATACCAAGAATATGTGATTAATTTTTTGATTATTTAATTATATTCAGATTATATTATCAACCATTTCCCAATTAAATCATTGTAGAAATAATGAATGATGTATATACCATACCTAGTTCTCTGACACATAGTTAACATCATCTTTCATAACATGTTAAATAAGGTTTATGTCCTTATATCAGATAAAAGTGGTCCATCTTTTCCTATGTCCAATCTTGTCTCCATTTTCTAAATTACAAATATTCTTGAATAATATTATTTCCCTACCAAATCCATGAAGTTGTCACTAATTACCAACTCCAAACTCTATCCTAACTCTAATCCATAAAATTGATATAAGTCTATCAGGACCCATACCCACTAGAACCTCTTATAGTCTAGTAGAGTAGACTAGTGTGACCCCAGAGCGAACCTCTTATAGGCCATGGTTTGGAAAGAAACACCAAGGCTATAAAGCACATATATGGGAGGAATTTCCCTCACAAATGTTTGTATTAAAGAAAAAACACTTAATACACCCCATAATATAATAAAAAAATGTTATCCATTAAATAATTTCATGATAAACATATATAATAATCCCCAAAATAAATACAAAAAATGAAACTACTATTGAAACAACTACATGAACAAAAAGGATCAATAAAATAAAGTTTTTTCCAACTCTATGAAAAAATATCTCCTAAAAATTTCTAAAATAGAATTTATATATATAGGGTTAATTATAAAATTATACTTAATCGGATCCTCCCTGAAATATCTCATGCAAATGGGGAAGAAGCATGCTAAAGGAAAAGTGATTAGATAGTGAAACAAAAAATGTTACATAAATTAGGTTTATTACCATCCATCCTCACTAATATTAACTCATCAATTTTTTTATAAAAATATAGTAAGATAATGTCAAGAGAATAAATCAAGAAATTACCCCACATCCACTTTCACACCGAACTAGTTTCCCTCAAATCCCAACTCCATATGTTCCAGTTCTCCAAACCCTTACACCCCTTCTTAAACACGTCCTTATAATATATCATATGCACATATTACATTACCACAACCATATAGTACATACCAAAAACACATCAATACAATATTACATTACCATATAACTAAACATCCTTGTATCACAACCTCACACCCATATGTGAAAACATCTTCATGATAGAGTATGAAATCATGAAGGATATGGACCCGATGCCCTCTACTTCCTATGTATGACTCCATCATGAATCCATATCACTCCGTCATAATCATCATCACCTCACCACATATTATAACATCAAGAAATTAGATTATATTCTATACCTAGAAGAGAGAGTGGAGAAGGTGGTGTAATCACACATACATATCACCTCTACCCCAGATGTTGGAAAAAACATTTGGAACCCAAGAACTTATGTGGGGGTTGGTTTTGTTATCTAACTTAGTTGTATGTGCATAATAATTAATAAGAACTAAAAATAATACTTATAGATTTAAGAAACCCAACCTAAGTGATAAATCCTTCGTAAACACCTCTAAAACCACAACCTTCACCCCTTCATCACCATAACACATCAAAATTCATTTCCAATTCTAAAAAACATGACCAACCCCTCATAAATACACAAAAACCACTCATGTTAAACCCATTTATACTTTTATTATTAATTCCTAGTTTTTCATTAACAATAAAAACTATAATCATTATGAAAACTTTAATTGTTTGAAATTACTTGTTATTAAAATATATTTTGATTCAATCAATCAAGTATTGATTATTTTCCACTCCATTTATTCTATATTTTTCATTCTTCAATTCTAGACTATTATTTTTATTCATTTAAACTATAATTTATATTCCAAGAAACTAAACCCCATAACCACATCAACCACATCACATATCCACATCAAAATAGACATAAAACCATACCATCCTCCTCTACCACATCACGTAAACCACATAAAGACACCTATATATCCACTAATTAAATTTAAATAACAATGTAATGCCATAAAACCGACAAAATAACCATGTAATGACACAAAAATGTGAAATGAAGATTCTAGATTCTTTTTCATCCATCAAAGTACCATCATTAATATGGTTTTTAGTTTTAAACATTATTTGATATATCAATATCAATATAAATCAAAAAAACTTACCAATAAACAAGTTTCTATAAAAAACAATTAACCATTGAGAATAAAATGGAAAAATTGTTAAAACAAACTTTGTGATATCACCACCAATTTTTTTTCATTCTATTATTGTCAAGTTCATTATATTCTAAGGACAATTCCATAATTCTTCCCATTGAATAACAAATCATAATTTTTGAAAAACTACCAAATAAATAAGTAGGTGAAATTTTCAATCCCCAAACATGATTAAGTATTTCATTAAATTTATGAAATAACAAGGGTTAACCAATAATTGAAATGTTACAAAACTATGATGATTCTATATAGGACCCAACAACATAAAAACCCAATAATTACCTTAACCAACTCCACCAAAACTAGACTATATTAACATATATAACCATTAATAATATAATTTAGAATAATAATTGAGGATTAGGATAAAGAAGAACACCATGGATATATAAAGGATCAATACCATGAAGAAATGGATTTTTTTCTACAATGAAATTTTAATAGGGAATAAGAAGAAAGAAAAGTCATCTTGGGTTTGATGGGAAAAAATAAATAAAAGAAATAAAATAGGTCTTCTCATATATATTATAATACAGTTAACTTTTATAGATTTTTATTGAGAATGTTTATAGATAATTTGTTTAGTTTTGAGTAATTTTTATTTAGTTTTATCTAAGGGCGTGTTTGGGTTAATTTTGAGAAAAACTGAAGGAAAGAGGGTTGTACGTGGTTGGCATAAAGTTAGAGAAAATCATGCTCCCCATCCCAAGAAACTTTGCAACCCTAGACAGTGAGGGTTCACCTGGTTGGAACCTAGTTTTTCAAACCATGATCCCTAAAGAGAGAAACCGCGCACCCTAAGAATAACAGGAACATGGTTGGTGCATGGTTAGAAAAAACCATGCACCCATGTGAAGGAAACTGTGTGAGGAAATTAATTAAGCATGCAAATTATTTTTAAAATTACCCAAACACCTGAAATCACTTATTTCGACCTCCATTTGATTGTAGGTCCCATTTCACATTTTGGGAGATCTTTAGATGAATTTTTGGCTCTCCCTACCTCTGTTATTCATGATTCAATGTCTGAAATCAAGATTAATGTCTCTCTTTATAAGTGTATCTTTTTCTGTTTCTTTCTTATTAATGCTCATTTCTTCTTTGTTTCTTTTGGTGGATGTAATCTTCAGTTTTTCAAGATCTAGATATATATTTAATGAATCTATATCTAGGATTGTAGATCAATATATAAATTAAATATATCTTTATTTTATTAATGTTTATTTAATGTTTTAGATCTGGACACTGGTCTAGTTCATTATGCTACTTGATTTTGGGGAATTCCATTTCGTGAATGTTTGTCAACGAATTAAGGAAAGTTGTCTATAGGCCAAATCCCATAGTCTTGATATTATTTATTTGTATTTCAATGTTCAATTTATAGAGTTTTTTTAGAAATTAAAGTTCAGTTGATGAATTAGTCAAATTTGATCTATTAATTAATTGAGGAATTAAGGATTTGATAGAACAAAGGAATTTGGGAATTAGGATAATTAATTTATAAATTATTTATTAGTATATTTAATAGAGAATTAGAATAATTAATTTTTTATATATTGAGATTTTTCAATTTATTTATTTAATTAATTGCAAAATTTATTAATGTGATGAAATTGATTAATTAATTGTTGAATTATCTAGTGAAGTAGATATAATTGATTAATTATTGAATTAATTAATGTGATGGAAGTGATTAATTAATTATTGAATTAAATAATGAGAGTTAATGTGATTGGAAGATTAATGTTGATTAATATTGAATGAAATGATATAGTGAAGCATGTGATATTGTGATGCTAGTGAATAAATGAAAAATGAATATGGGATATAGACTGATGCTACAAATACCCTTGTTCAATTGATTGATATACGAGTATAGGAAATGAACTGATGTTTCAAATACCCATAGTGTAAAAAAGTGAATACATTTGAATATTTGTGTGATATGAGGACTAAGGATCCAAATACCCATTATTTTTGATACATGGAATGATGCTCCAAATACCCATGGAACATGGGTGTTAGACATGGAGATCAATGATCATGATATTCAAATTATATTGTGGATCCAATTAGCTATGATAGTAAATTTAAATGAAACATTTAGGGGACCCATTGACCAGCACAGATATGGAAGTCAAATTGAATAAGGTGCAGATCATATCAATAAACGAATCATTAAACCCAATGTTCTTGAGAACCTTTAAAATTAAATTCCAATACATGGTGTCAAAAGATTTCTTAATGTCTAGTTTAATGGCCACATTGCCTCCTCTAGTGACTTTATTCAGCATATTAGTACATTCTAAGGCAAGGAAGATACAATCTTGAATAGTTATTCCTTTGATAAATCCAAATTTGTTCCAAGAATTTTTTTTATTGGAGATGGAGGTGAGTCTGTTGGTAAGAAGTTTGGTGATAATTTTATAGAGGTTGGTGATGAGAGAAATAGGTCGGAAAAGGTGAATCTCATCAGCATTTTCCACTTTATGAATAAGTGTAAGAAATTGAGCATTTAACCCATGATGGAAAATACCGTTGGAGAAAAAAGATTTAACCAGTTTACACACATCCACATGGATGAGATCCCGGTATTGCTGGAAGAAACCATTTTTGAACCCATTAGGTTCCGGGGCACTATCAAGGTTGAGACTAAAAAAAGTGTCCATGATTTCATGGTCCATAGGCATGCTTAAGAGAAGGTCATTATCCTCAGAAGTGACCATATTAGGAATGATGTCAGGAAGAAGATCCTTATTGACCTCCAGATCATTAAACAAATTGTGGAAGTAAACAACAACATGATTATCAATAGCATCCTCAGTGTTAAGAAGAGTGTCATCAACTCTATGAAAGTCAAGGGGTCTACATATTTTCCTGATTCTGTGGAGATAATTGTAGAATTTAGTATTTCTATCACCATCGAAAATCCATTTGGTTTTAAAGATCTGATTTCCCATGTGATATTTGAGCTTCAGAAGAGAGTTAAGCTTCAAGGAGATAGTAATTTCAGCTTGGGGGTCAAGAGAAAAATCAGAGCAGGTATTGGAGCTTTGAATACAAGAGAGTTCATTCTCCAAAGAGGAGATGTCCGCATCAAGATTTTTTGTTTTATAAAAACTCTAACCCTTTAGTTGTTATGATGAACAAATTTCTTGAAAATATTATATAAGTTTTTTGATTAGTCATCCATTACTAAGGATTAATACAATTCATTAACAAAATAAATTAAGGAGATAATTTTTTTTAGATCTTTAACAAATAATATTTCATTATCTTTTTAAATAATTTTTGTTGGTCATGGTAGCCAATCTCATTTATAATCAACTAAAAATAAATTTTTCATATTAATATAACCATATAGACATTATAATTCATTTATCATGATATATTAATGAATAAAAGACTGTATGTGTCTATAATATTCATATTAACAATTATTCGATATATAGTTTGAGTAATTATTTTCCATTATAAAAATTTATATATAATTTAGGTATTATGAAATGTTCCCAATTTAATAGAATTAGATGTATAAACAATATATATTATATAGGTCTATAATTTTCTTTTAAATGCTGAGAATTTTGAAAATGGGTTTTCTTGATTATTTGAAAAATAGATTGTTTGTTTTTGTTTATATGAATTATGGATTAACTGAAAAATTATTATTCATTTAATTTTTTATTCATGTTATTCTGGGATTAACGAGTCAATTTATTAAAGCCTCCACTTGGTTTTATACTTGTTAGACATCCTCATCTTTTGTCCTTAATTACATGGATATATTTGTCTCAACATGTTTACCTCCCCATAATGCTCCTTCTATCACACACAGATCATCAAACATTATCTAATGGATTTTCTTCACTGTATTTGTGTTTCCTCACCATGTTTGTTCATTGGATGTATTTTCTTGATCTTTTTCATTATTATATTAGTGAATTGTCATTACCCATGGGTATTTACTTGGGTGCTATCTATGTGCCTTTGGGGTTGTTCCATTTAATAAAAACCATTGGATTTTCCATGATTATTACCATTTTTTCAGTATTTTTCACCACCTTTCATGCCTGTTGAATCATCATTAGGCTCCATCCTTGCCATTTATAGAACTTTTTAATTATTTTTGTTCAATTTATCTTTGAGTGAGAATAATAAAGAGTGTTAAGAGTATTGAATATTACTTCCTTGAAATTCGTTTCCCTCATCCATTCACAAAGATATTATTAAGTCAATTATTCTGGTAGAGATGTACTAGTTCATGTGTTGCCTGATAAATATCAATATATCATTGGAAATAATTTGATCATATTGTTGAAGGTGATTTGTTATATATTTTGGAGAAGTTATCATGTCATTGATAAGAAGGGAATTTATCTACAAGATTATTATCTATCATTCCTTTTCAATTATGCTATAATATAATTTCAAAGAATTTATTCAACATATGTGTATTGATTAATGCCATTTTATTGGATGTATATATTGTTTCCTTGAGATAGAGTTCACTACTATTTATTGAATCCATAGGAACTTCATTATTGTTAAATTTTCTAGTAATTTCATGTTTATGCTAGTGTTTGTTTCTCACTACTGTATATGGTTTATTTTATTTCTTTATTATACAATAATGAACATGAACATGGTGTTAATTTCATTCATTTAGTTTTAAATTAGACCAAATAACAAAAATGCTTAATTTTTTACTATGTTTTTTTCTTTAATTTTATTCAAAAAGAATGCTAATATTTATATAATATTCACCATCTCATCCCTCTAAATAAAAATTTTATTTTATTTATTATTATTTATATATTCTCATTTGTGGTTTAAGAATCCTAAAAAAAATATTTAGAAATTTTTTATAATATTAAAAATATAATCTTTTTTCGTCACTAATAATACCCATAATTTTTTTGTGTCCATGTGAAAATCTAATTTGTGTTAACATGTCACGTTACCTAGATAAGATCACAATAAGGTCTAAGTTGGGTTCCCGATCATCCAATGATGAAAAATATTTATAGGGTATAAAATTTACCAAAGATGGAATTATTACACCTTAAAATATCAATAAATAAGTAGTCAAATATTACTGAGAATATGAAATGAAGTATCTATTGTTTTTACCATCATTAAAATGAAGTTAGAAGTTAAAAATAAAGAGTAGAACAAATAATTCATATCCATTGTGAACACAAAAACATATTATGAACATAGATTATATAAAGTGAGGGATATATATATATAGTTATGATAAAAAAAACTAGAATATAAGTTTCACTAAAAAGGGTAATAAAAGATCATATCTAGATGAACCATAAGACCCAAACCACCATGATCAACTCCGTGTAACCAAATATAATCTCCATATTTAAGACATTAATTGTCTAGATTAACAAAGAATACAATCAAAATTAAATTCACCAAGGATAATAAATATATATGTAACATAATTAAAAAAATTAACTTATAAATACCAATAACTATATAAAATTTCAAATTAATTGAATTTTACAAAAACACCCAACTTAGGTTGAAATAATCAAGGTACCTTTGATAATGAAAGTGAAATTATGAGAAGAATCCACCTCTAAAATCCCTAAACCACTAAAACCACATGGTTAGAAAATAGTAAACATAGATTCTATAATCAATATTTTTAATGTTATAATAAGAGAAGGATGAAATAATAAACAAAATAAAGAATAAGAGAATATGAAGAAAAGGAAAAGAAAGGGAGGTTGAACACAAAGAACCATGAACACGTACACCCTTGAGTATAGAGGAAGAAAGAAAAACAATACAAGAATACTTATAAACATACATAATTAATGGAGAAATGAAATGGGGTGTTCCCTAAATATAAATCACATTAAAAAGACCAAGATACCGCTTTTTAAAAAAATTCATGGTTTACAAAACTAAACACAAACCATGCCTCTACCCCAAGATTCATATGGAACCAATCAGAATGGTTTACCAACATAGTTTATGAAACCATATAGATACCATGATTATTGAAAATATTCCTAAAATTTTAAAACAATTATCCCAAAACACATAAAACACATGGGATAAATATAAAAATGACATATATGTGTCACCATTTTCCTTACAATTTCCCATTCTTCTATAAGAAATTCATTGATAGACATAGAAGCTCAAGAGAATAAAAATCACCTCCTCCAGATAATGATCCATTTTTTATCAATGGGTTGAATATTATAATTATTATATAAATAATTAATCTATTGTGGGATTTTTGGATCCGATTTTAAATTTAAAAATTGATATATATAAGAATTCCAGATAACTATCTATTAACTGGATGCATACTGGTGTCCAATGAAAAAGGAATTCCAGATGGTTCACAAATCCCAAAATCATCATGGATTAGAAACACTAAAATTTCAAAACACCAATATATCTAAAAAAACACCATTCAATGAAACAAATTCCTCAAATATCTAAAGATGAATCTAATCCATGATCTAGTTCACAAACAAGGAAAAAAAATTCCAAGTAGTCTATTCCATTTGATAAAAATTCAAGGATAATATATCTAACTTGATTTTTAAATTTGTGAAAAGGATGAATGAAATACAAAATCATATAAGAATTATCATTGACTTATAAAATCATATAATAGAAATCAAAATCAATGATTTCACTCTCATGTGATGCCATTAATAGTAAATATTGAGATCACATTATGCGCTAGTGGCATATAGGTGAATGATATCCTAGAGCGATTGACTATAAATGACAATTTATCGTTGAAAGGAATGAGTCATACTATAAGTGTCCCCATAATGAATGTTTTATTTTTAATTTGATGGAAATTATCCCACTATATCATCACAAAAAATACACCATAAGATTTAACACCTTGCAAAGATTATAGAGGAAAAAATAATATATAAACATTCTAATATCTATACCCAATTCTTCCCAGGACATATCCAAAACTAAGAAGATGATACAAGATAAGACGAAACTAAATGAAAAATATGATTTGGTAGAGCATGTCTATAATATTTCACAAAATAATATTGGAATGTTAATTACGCCAACCAAACTATACCCAAAAGTTATAGTCCAATAAAAATGTACCTATATAATAATTTTACTATCTTTAATCTTGTCAAATATAAGACATAGAAACTAATGCTACCTATATTTAGTCTATATCATTGATTTATTCTTTTATTACTTATTCAATTTATTTAATTCAAAAGATGACATAAATAACCATATCAATTGATGGAGTATCGAGCTCTTAGACTAAAAGGCATAAATTGTCCTAGATTACCACACTGAAAACACACTAAGGTTTACTTCATCATAGTATAAGTATATATAGAATATGAAAAATACCCCACATAACCAAAACATCTTTTATTGGATCATCATACTTCATATTATCTCATCAAAATGTCTTATTGATCAATCTATATAAAACATAGGTACCATCCATCATAGGTTTCCCTATAAGATTATGATACATTATAAAGGACTTATTGACTAGTTTCTTGTAGTATGTGAAGAATAATTCAATAAAATATTATTTAAGAATTGGTAAATGAACCCATTTAGTGATTTGATCATTTATTGAGGCATTAATGACTAGATTTGGAGGAAATAATATCAAGTTAGAGAAATAATCAATATAATCACTCCCCATTTTCTCACCCAACCATAGGATCATAAATCCCATCAATGTTTCCACTTTTACCTTTTCATGATAATGACTTGATTTCATAATTATCTTGATGAATTTCCAATACATGTCTTCATGTAGTCAAAGAGGAACACTGATCTCTTACTATTCAAAAATTGGTCTTTCAAACAATTTTATATTGGGTTTTAATTTTTCTTCTTCATAAGTTTCCAAAGGATTTATTATTACCTATATCTTCCCAAGTCGCTCTATTACATCTCATGGACATTAATTACTTTGGAATATAGATAGAGTTTCAGTAAATAAGTTTTGGATCTGGTCTAAG
This sequence comes from Viscum album, assembly GCA_963277665.1. Lineage (NCBI taxonomy): Eukaryota > Viridiplantae > Streptophyta > Magnoliopsida > Santalales > Viscaceae > Viscum > Viscum album. Next base: position 472,262,628 of record OY728147.1, on the reverse strand, counting down.
ATTGAAGAATAAATCATCTCAAACACACTATTACAAGTCTGGAAACATTTTCCAATTTTAAAGATCATATTCGAGAAATTCAAGAGACTACCCTGAGAAACATACCTTGTAATAGAATTCCCCCAATTCACTAACTCCTTACCATGAGAAATAATCTAAATAATAGAAAAATTATAAAACCAAATCAAAAACCATTTTAACATTTTTTCCATACAAACAAATATAATTCAATGAATCAAAATAAGTTAAAAATAACTTATCAAAGTATAGTAACCACACAATACTAAAACAATTATCCTTTAACCTCAAATACATTTTGAATTGAGCATAGAATTAATTTTATATAACCATGAAATTATTTAAAATTCCATACTTTATTAATAAATCTATGAAATATTTTTTATATAAATTCAATCATAAATGAGTTCTAAACATTTACATTTTTGAAACCAAATAGACTCTTTTTTAAAATAAATTAAAAATTGAAAGTTCTATTTTATTTAAAACTACCTCATAATTAAAATCAATTATACTAATATAATACCTTATAAATGTTTCAAATGGTTTAAGAACCTGTGAAAAAAATTTAAGGAATTTTTTAAGACTAATATTTATTTCAAAAATATTTTATAAAATTCACCTTTACACATAAGACATAGTAATTATAACGTAAACGAACAAAGTAACCGATAAATTACCAAAACAAATTCATTTAATACAATATAAATATCCTTTTAAAAAATCTCCTATAAGTGGGAAATATAATTGATTTTTTTAAAAATAATAGATGTTAAACAATATATGTTTGATGAAATTAATACTATGCATGATTTGGACACAAAATTTGGTAGACCATGTTTTAACTACCTGATAACCACTATATAGTGTTTATATTATTTTACATGGGTTTTGTATGGTTCTACATAATATTCACTATAACTGTGAACCTCTAATTCTCCTCCCATTTCCTTTCCTGAACCATGAGAGTCCCAAAAAGACCATTATAATACCTATATAGATCAACATATCATCAATTTAGAATAAAATATATCAAAAACAATAATGAAATGAATCATAAATTCAAATATTACATTTGGATACCCATTATATCTCATGTCTCATAATGATAGGTATTTATCAAGAACATAATAATGACATTCATATTGATTTTTGATAGTCCTATAATTATAACACTGTTACTCTTGATATAACGAGAGGGTTATCAAAACCATTTCTAATAAACCAATCAGTGTATACCTCTTGCATAATCTAGGTTAGATTGTTCCATGGCTTGAGTTTTATTCTAGATCAAACAAGGCTAAAAAATAGCGTTAAGACATTAAATATAACATAGTAGGAATGATTTTACCCCCGAATATCAATAAAAGAAGACCAAAATCTTATTGAGAATCCATTAGGAGGTATCCATAGGTTGGACCATCATGAAAAATGGAATAATTAGTTCAGAATAAAGTGTCAAACATACAAGTAATAACCTCAATGAACATTGAAATTCACTCTAAAGATTGAGTATATAAAGATATAGGTATATAAAAATGAAGATATAAAAGAAAAATAGAATATAATGGTGGATTGAATGGCCGATACAAGATCATATCGAGGCGATCCACATGTATGAAACCACCATAATCATCACCCTGTGACTTGAGGTAACCTCAAAATGAAAATATATTCATCGTTTGGGTCCACAATGTATAATATCCAATAATATACTACAACCAAAATACCTATATAAATACATACGAACTACATACACACAATTATCAGTATGTAGGGTGTGAGCTAGAAATTCCCAATAGGATTTCTTCTAAGTGTATATTATATTACTTTTAAATATAATTTCATAGGTTACGGTTCTATTTTTTTTGAAAATACCACATTTTATAATTTAGAGAAAAATATTATGTCAAAATGGATTAAATTTCCGATTTTAAAACAAACACCAAACTCTTAGATGAAAACCAATGTTTTTTTGAAAAAATTATTATGTAATGAAAAAGTAGAAATAAGTGTGTGAGTGAGCTTAATTAATGTATGTAGTAATGAAATAAAAATTATGTTATTTAGGTTTCATTTTTTCTAATATAGTTGATACAGATATTATAGAAGTTCCAATAAGAAAATATATACTATGATAATGGGTTTGATGGGTATAAAACTAACCATGGAATAAAGTTTAAAGGTCAAATACTAAGACAATAAATAATATTATATTGATATTATGACCAAGTATAAAAAAATATCATTAGGGAAACCATGAAACCTCATTGATATTAAAAAACTAGTGAATAAATAAACAAAAGTAGAGAATGTGATAATAATAAATCATGATAATTTAAAAAAAATAAAGAAACAAATATAATCTTTATTTAAATAATATTTAGATAGTACATATCATGAGAAAGACTTTGGGACCTAATGAGATAATTCTAAACATACATGAGTGGAACCAAATGTCTACCTATAAATTAATTCCTTATAAAAACCACAAATATAATGTCCACTAGCCTCACTAAAAAGCACTAACTATAGGTAGATTTGAATCATGAATTAAGGGATACTATCCAAAGTGGGATCTTAACTCGGATAACAAAAATCTCTTGATCTCCCAATCAAATACCCAGGGTTCGATGACATAGTCTATTAAAGGTGAGGAATCACATGATCATAACATCAATACCTAAATATACTCAAACGTATCAATTAAATACATAATATCACCTTGAAAAAAAATCATGGAAATATCCCCATTCATATTAAATTATTTATTAACCATCAATCATGTCATCTTACATGGTACACAAGAATATAAAAAACATAAAAATTTGTGGCATAAACTAAGGGTGTTATAGATTTTTTCTCTCTAAAATTCAAAATAATACTTTAAAATTGAAAAAATAATCTAAAACAAGAAATAATTCCATAAATATAAAATTAAAAATAAAAAAATATGGAAATATTATTTAAATTCAATGGAAATAAACATATAAAATATATAGTAACAAGAATGATAAAAATTAATATTAACTTAACATATAAAAACAATCCCATTAACTATTGAAAAAAATTGACAAATTAAAATCCCCTTTAATATATTATCTGATGATAAAAATACCACCTTACGTATAATTTTTTTTACCAAATGACCTCATGTATATTTCCTCAAACACTTAGTGTTCACAATATTTTGTTATACATACAATACACTATGAATATAAAAAATAGTGTTATGTCAAGTTGAAAATCCAGGAAATCACTAGAATAATTTTATAAATTAATTAAGGATACTAAATATAGAAGTAAATATACTTTAATATAAAGTTAGAAAGCTTAATAACCATAAGAAATGTCATAATAAATCAATTTTACAAAAAACAACTACCTTAGGTTGGCAATCTTGATGTTCCTTTTATGATAGGTGTAATATTATGAAAACAATTAACCTATAAATTTCCTAACCAAATAAAACAATATTTTTAGACTAATCCTAACCATAGATTCAGAAAAAAATACTGTTAGGGATAGATTATGAGGTGGAAGAAAGAAAAATTAATAGAAGGTAGAAGATAATATGAAGACGAAAATAGAAAGGGACTTTTACCTTTATGAACCAAGAATAAATCAACCCATGATAATGGAGAAATATGGGAGAATAATCTTAATGTCCACCCAAACATCACTCATGTGAAAACCATGCACCCACCATTGGTTTGAAACTGTACAAGACTACAAGTTTTACCTATATAGTTTAAAAAATTGTACAAAAACCACGAAACCTGAAAATATTTTAAAAATTAAATATTTTTAGCCCAAAAAGACTAAAACTCAAGAGATTATGTAACAACGTAAGTATATACAAAGAAATGTGGAATTGGTTTATCACATTGTATATATTTATTATAATTTTTTTTACACATGAAATAATTTATCTCCGGTACATATAATACATAATTAAATTTCTCATAGATATAAGAGGATTTTTATAAAATTAATATAATATTTATAATTTATACTTTTGAAATTATGTATAATATTAATTTTCACAATTTTTTTAAGTAATTGAATTTTGAAGAAAATATTAATGTAAGATATAATTTAAGAGTTAAATATGATTTAAAAATGATATAATTATTAAAATATAATTTATATATCCTAAAATAAGTTGTATTTGTTGAATAATTGATTTTTAAATATCATAAGTAACCACTAGTTTAACCACATGACCCAAAGGATATTGACCTCAGAACTAGACTTTCCACTAATATTAAATGTGTCTCGCTTTGTGTCAAAGGGTCACATCTAAATATGAAAAATTAATTTAAAACTATGATGATACTTTTATATTTATATCCTATACAAATTATCCTTGGAAACTTCTATTAAAAAAATAGCATGAACTTTTCTTATATTTGAAATGTCAACTAATATATAAAATACCTGGACCAATAATTATTTCTCATAGTGTGAGTTTATATGAAAATAAAATACATTGTATATATAAAATTTATTGATTTATAAAAATCATTTATATAAAATATCATATATAATATTAGATAAATTTGGCATCTTGGCCGATATATAAACTGAAAAATTAATGTAACAGCCTTTTGGCCAACTTTGAAAACCATTAACTAAATATTTATCAACCATTACTCTACTAACCATGAACGACTACTAATATTCAAGATTAAAAACTAGAACATGAATGTATAATTGTTTTTCTAGAAGAATAAGTAGAATATACGCCATGTTCATTAGCAGATCATGAGTACTAAAACTCTATAAGATATGCATAATCTCCCATGAGTGTGTGTGATAAATGTGGATACATGTGAAAGTATATTTATCATGATAATAAATCATATTACACAAATTTAATCAAACTTATATAATATGTAATAAAACAAAATTTCAGGTATATAACTAAGTCATAAAAGAGAAAAATAAATAAATAAATTATAACTAAAATAAACTATAATGTTTGATTAAAAAATCAGTAAAACAACCATAGATATAATAAAAAATCACATTGTATGTCCAAGTTTTTCAAAGTAAAAAATTTACCATATTCAAAAAATTAATGACTAAACCATTTCAATAGATTTAAATATGAAGAAACTAATGTAAAAAAACCCATTAACATGGGACAACAAGTAAAATCATAGAAATAGGGCTAATCCTAATAAATAAATTCTTAAAAAATAAAAATCCTATTTTTTACTAAACAAAGGATAAGTACTAGGAAAACACAATTTCAATAATAAATGAATGTTATAAATAAAAAACCACATATGGATGTACTGGTAATCATACGAGTAATATATTCTATTTTAGTAAGGATAACCTTATCCAATGGAAATAAAAACCTTCCAAAAAATGATAATAGCCCAAAATAATAACTTCCAGATCTCGTGATATAATCATAAACTTTAAATTTCTATCTTTGATATAGATAATTGGAAACTAATTGTTTCTATAAAAATGTACAATGTCAAAAGGAAATATTGGATCGCTTACATACCCAATGACATTTTCGGTTTAGCATTTTAGAGAATTAGGAGAAAATTTTAACAACTTGGGTTCATAAACTAAAGGATTATAAAGATCAACATCATCTCCAACTATACTCATCTTTTTAAACTATATATCTAGTATTCAACATCTTGAATTAAATTCCTCACATAGAAATACTTATTAAACTTAAATCATTTAGAATAATTCTTCACAATCATGAACACAAAGATATAATAAAGGGTGAATTTAGATGCCCGATAAGGGTATTCATGGAAGTTATCAGTCGATAATCATATGGAAGACCTTGATACTCATAAGGGTATATAATGATGACCATAACCTACAGTTTCCATACATAATCTTCCAAATATCATAATCAAGTGTTATGACATAAATCAATAATACTTTATAGACATGAATCATAAGAATGAGAATTATTCAAAACACAATCATGAACAAAAAGTTAATGTCATAAATGCGTGTAACATCATCATAATTATAAAAATTATTTCATTTTTCATGGATAATTACCAAGACCATCCGATTAGGAAACAACAAAATTTTCCCATAGTAGATCAAGCACATCAAATTGTTTCCCATAACAAATCAGTAATATCAACTTTTTTCCTATAATGGATCAAGATCATTGACATTTTACCACACAAGATTAAGCACATGAACTTGTTTCCCCTAAATTTCTCACGATATATAATAATATACCCAATGCATTGGAGGGATATATAGGTCCCACTTGTCACATAATGAAAACCCAAAATTTGAGCTCTATAGGATCATAAAGAATTAATAATCTCATTACTCATCAAAATAAATGGGTTTCATAAACATTTCATCATATAATAACCCATGTAAAAGAAATGGGTTTCATAAACATTTCTTATTTTCATCAAAATAATAAACCATCCATATAATAAATAAGGATGGTATACTTGAATCATATACCAAGTAAAGTATAAGTAACATAAAATATTTTCATTTTTGATGGGAAATTATTTTGAAAGATAACTTGGAAATATTAATGAGAAAAATATTCTTTCCATTTTAAAATAAGTTAAATTTAAAAAATCTACCATCTTTTAATTGAAAACATTTTATTTTAAAATAAAATTATAAAATTGTAAAGGAAGAATAAAATTAACAACTCTTATTAATAGAGGGAAAATCCACTCTCTAGTATAAGTTAAAAAAATTCCTTCCATATTTTTTTGGAGATGTCACAATGAAAGTTGTTAAGAAAATGGCATAAATATTCCTTTAAAACTATTTTGTAAAATATCAATCTAGAATAAAAATGATTTTAAAAAATTAAAGGAGAATGGTAATTTTTTTTGATTTTTTTTAAAACATGTACATGGAATATAAATTGTCCACAATGGATAATTAAACTCAATAAATCCAAAATAAACATGGGAATGTGAAATTAAACTTTACTAATTTATTTACGTTTGAATCATGATCCCCATGAATGGAGAAACATCTTATGAAACTTTAAATGCCATAAATAAAACTAGATTCGGGATATAATACTTCAAATGGGAATAATATACCCCAAAAATAAATAAATAAGTGGTGAATATTGTATATATATCACTTAATTAAAAGTGAGATGAGAACCCTTACCTTGATTCCAACTCATCAAGTATGTTCTTTGTATTCCTCTTCTTTGAAAAACCTCATTTGATTAATACATTAGGCATTATATGGTTTGTGTTATTCATAAACTAAGGACTCTATAATAAGGGTACATCTTCTAATAATTTTTTTAAGTATACGTTGATGATCCAAATGGCTTTTTATGTGTGAAGTATCGACAAGTGGTTCACCTTTATAATAAAGGGGATGGAGACTTGAAATTTATTAAAATATTAAACTGATAAAAATTAAATTTCCATTAAAAACTAATAAATAATGAACTATTTCAAAGATAATATAATTATTGGTAAAATTGTATTAATATAAAAAAAATTAGATGTTTTTTGACTATATTTTTACCCTTATCGTTTTCTTTTAACCAATATTTAATTCCGTTAACTTTTACCATGACAACATGGATCTTTATTCATTAATGAACAATTTTTTTAATATAGAATGAAAATAGATCCATAAATGGACTATGGTTGATATTTCAAAGCTTAAACAAATAAATTGGATGAATTTAATATTTTTAGTAATTTTATATCATTTAATAAAATATTTTTTACTATAAAACTTCAATATTGTCAGTTTTTAGAACCTTTAATCACATTAACATTAATAATATAAGTGAAACATCTAAAAATAGAAAAAAATATTTTATTATATACCTAACATGTTATGGTAATCGATGCAACTTTTTCATGGAATTATTTAACTCAAATTATCTTTATTTTTATATTTTCAATATATTTTATTTGATTTTTCCATTAAATAATTAATTTATGTATAACATTGTGCAAGTATTTAAGGTAATTATTTATTCACTAACAAATAAAAAATTATAATGATTAAGATAAATATTTTATATTTAAAAATAATATTTATTTTCAAATATTTCCTCTATATAACTTCACATTAAATATATTACACTTTTTAAAAATTAGAGTGTGACATGTTTTATATTTCGTTAAATTAAATACTATAAAGGTTAAAATCTCATATAAGTGGAACAAAAAGGTTCTAAATTAGACCATTGGATGATTATCGTCTATATATACTCATCTAATAAGATTTTGGAATGTTTTTGGGACATTTTATAGTTCATATCAATTTAATTTTAATCTAAATTACCTAATTTACCGTTTACCTTGGTTGTAAAAAGCTCTAAGGTTAATATTTATATTTTCCAAAAATAAAAAAGGGAATATTTAAAAAATTTGGACCGAATAATATAAAATATGGATTCAATATTTCAAAATTCAAAATATATTACTTTCATAATTTAATTTGAATCTTAATTGACAAAACGCAATGAAAACAGTTTTTTCCGAAAAACATGCTTTTTAAATATAAAATTATATTCTAAATTTAAGTATAAAATAAATTTCAAATTTTTTTACTGGATTAGTTTAAATAAAAATATATCATATAAAATTTAAAAATAATCAATAACATAATTTTCCCTTGTAAATACCTTAAAATAAAATACAGTTTTTTTATAGAAATCAGTATTTTTCATTATTCCTTGGAAAATCAATATTTTTAGAAAATTATCAAAAATTTAACCTAAGATAATTTGAAATTATAGATTCAAAATTGACATTATTATTTTTTAAATTATTTTTTTTAAAATTTATATAAATTAGTTATAATAATCAGCCATAAAAACATTAAAATTTATTTTTTAAGAGAACATATTTTTTTGACGAAATAAATTACAATAATAAAAATAAAAAACATATTTAAAAAGAGTAATTAAAAAATTATAAATTATTAGAACCATTATATATTTCATAACTTGTTTAATACTTTTATTTCCTTCTAATTTAACAGCATGTTTATAAAGTCATATTTAAATAACATGATTCTCTTGTTTGTTTAAGCTCAGTGTTGAATATATTGTATGATATCGAACAAAATATTTCATTTAAAATAGTATAATGTTTCATTATAACCCCTTTTATAAATTAAATCCTTCCAATTTTAAATCTGGTTTGGTAACCATGGTTTTACTATTCAAAATATCTTTGTTGAAATCCCCTTTTCAAAAAGGATTAATAAATATTCCTATTGAAAAGAGATAATAGAAAGTATAAATGTCACTTGAGATAAAAAACATTACATTTCTATATAGGAGAACATTAGTGGGATATAGAACATGGATATTGAAGAAAAACCTAACTCACAAGTATTGTTGGAGAGTGATATAGAACATGGGAATGTGAAATTTAACCATCTCAAAACATTAAATTTGTGATGGGTTAAAAAGCCACTGATTTCTTGGTATGAAAAGTAAATGGAAAACATTTTTATTTCAAGATCCTTTTACCAGAGTCAAGGAATAAAATTTTTAGCCTATTCTAAGAATATAAAAAAGCATACCTAATTTACATATATAGTTTCTTTTTTTAATCAATTTCCACAAAAATGTCATCATTTTCTCCAAACAATGTGTATTTAATAATATTTATTACACTTATAATGCTCTAAAATAAACTTATAATGATTCTATTATCTATAAATGAATAAAAATTTATTCATCTTGTATTGAGGAATTATAAAAAACCAAAATGGATGGCACATGATAAGATAACTCCAAAATAGAATATACCTTTATATATGAGAAAATATTTTAATCACTAAAATTAAATAAAAATACTTGATGTTTGAATTAGATAATTTAATAAATAAATATCTTTTGAAATCCTAAAAATATTCTAGGCTAATATTCGAACCCAAAAATCATAAGTGATTGATCACATAGTCTTCCAAAAAAATTTTAGTACTTAACTCCAAAAATATAAAAGCCCTAAAGATATAATCTCGATGATATGCTATTATTTTAATTCAATAAAATTAATCACTATAAATCCACAATAAAATCATATATTCCTATAAAATAAAATAAAAAATTTATTCCTCAAATAATATTCTATAATATTATGTTTACCCTAATGATATAGGGTTCCCAAAATAGTGAACGTCTTCTGAAATAACATTACTCACTTAACAGCAAATTAATTCCCAATACTGTCTATACGATTAAACATGTGTTCCAAAATAAACATATCCTTTATCTGTTAGAATTTTAAATATATTAAAACATTATCACACTAACCAAGATATGACACAGGCTAGTGTTAAGTGATTTACCCATGTTCCCCTTCATTTGTGAGTTCAAGCCTAAGGACCTAGGATGTCACTCAACCTATGATTTAATTATAAAAATATATTAAAAACTATATTAATACAATCCTTATAAAATTCTCAGAAATATGATAAAAATCCTTAAAAATAGAATTAATTTGTTCATCATTAAGGAAATTTTTTTACTTCAATGGTCATCTAATACATTTCATTTTGTATACCAAAAATGTAATAAACAATAATTACCTCAAAATAAAATATCATATAATCCTCAATGTTTAAAAATATCTTAAACACATATGTCTAAAAAATTTAAATTAATTATTCCTCAAAAAATTATTTACATTAAATATAAGGGTTACAAATTGATATCTCAAAACATCATTAGCCACTTTAAAATTACATCACATATAACCTAAAAAGGGCTATGTAAGACTATGAAATTATAGTCCCCCTAAAACTTATATATCCAGGGTGATATCTGTAACTCATAAGAACAAATTTCATGAATATTAATAATCTAAAAAGTTATCTAAACCATACTCTAATACCAATTATAACATCTCGTAATCCACAATTATAGATTTGGTGATTACAAAATAAACATTAAACTTATGGCTTTGATACCAATAAATGTGAACCAATATTTTCGGTACAAAAATACATAAAATTTCAAAAGTAAATATCGGATCACTTATATACCCAAGGACCTTGTTGGTTTAGAGTTATATAGAATTATTAAAAACATTTAAAAACATGGGTTCATGAACAAAAGGATAAAAATGTTCAACATTATCTTCCACTATGCTTATATTTTCATAATCTATGTTAATTATTAAAAATATCATATAAAATTAATCACATTGAAAACTGTTCAAAACAAAAATCATTTAGAGTCATTATTTATAAATTGGGAAAGGGAAATATAATAATGGGTGAGTAAAAATGCTTATTATGGGTATGCATGGGAGATATCAATCAATAATCATATGAAAACATAAGATAATCATAAGGTTATTGGATATTGACTAGAAATTAAAAAGTTCATACCCAATCTAAAAAAGATTATAAACAAGGGTTATATCTTAAAACATAAAAATTTCAAAATCCATGAATCATAAAAATGTGTATTCATTAGAGTCAATAATGAATCAAAATCTCATGTTATAAATACTTGTGGAATCATCACAAGTACAAATACCATTTAATATATCAATGTTCACTAGCAAGACCATATGATTAGCCATCAACACCCCTTTCCCATTGTGGATAAATCCCACCAACTTGTTTTACATAATGGATCAAGAACATCAACTCGTTTCCCATAACGGATATAGTGCATTGACTTGTTTCCCATAACAAATCAAGCACATTGACTTATTTACCATAACTATCTCATGAGAGACAATACTCTACCCAATGAATTAGATGGATATGTTGATACTATATATCACATAATCAAAACAATACATCTTTGTTCCATAGGATTATATAGCCTTTATTATATGAGAAACCCTAGTAAGAATTGGGTTTCATATACATTTCACCATATAATAACCCATGGAAAAGAAATAGGTTTCAAAAACATTAACAGTTTCCATAATAATCATAAACCATTCAGAGGAATATTAAAGGTGGTATCCTTGAATAATATCCCCAATAAAATATATGTAACATCTCATGATTTAATATTTTAGGGGAAATGGTTTTCAAAGGTCACTTGAAAAAAGTTCTTGAGGAAAATAATTTTTCCATTTTAAAATCGCCTCTCTTTAAAAAAATGTGCACTTTTAAATTAAAACATTGTTTTGAATATAAAATTTTAAACATATAAAGGATGAATAAAAATATTGAGGTATCACGATGGATAGAAAATGATCTCATGAAGTATAAATTAGAAAAACATTCCTTCAATATTTGTTTTAGAAAATTCATGAAGAACCTTATTTAAAGAATGTCAAAAAGTTTCCTTTCAATCCATTTTTTAAAAATTCAATAATGGGTAAACATGATTTTAAACAATTTATGGTGATTAGTAAAAACAATTTTTATGAAAACATGGACATGGAAGAGATATATTACCCAGTAAAGGCTTAAAAATAAAAAATCTCGAATAATGGTGGGATTATGAAATAAAACTGAAAAACTTGGGTTTCTTTTGAATCTTAAGACCCATGAATGAAATAAAATTAAATGAAACATTAAATACGATGAATACAAAGAGTTTAATTATATAATATCTAAAATGGGAATTATATAAACAACTAAAAATAAATAATAGCTGAATCTGGAATATTTATCATAGACGTAAAAGTGATATGACATTCCCTTACCTTGAGTCTAACTCACCATAAATGTTATTTATATTATTATTCTTTGGAAAACCTCCTTTCATTAAATCCTTAAGCCTTATATGGTTGGTTTAATTCTAAAAATAATGCATCTATAATAATTACATGGCTTATAGGAAGGGATTTGGGTAGGGATTTGATAAACCAAATAAGTTTTTATGTGTGAAGTAGTGAGAAGAAGAATTTCCTTTTTATAAGAGAGGTGAGGGACACTCTTTTAATTTCTTATAACATTAAAGTAATATAAATAAAATTTTAATTAAAAATGTTTAATAAGTGAGTAATTTATAATATATTATGAATATGGTTAGATATATACTCATACTATAAAATAAGACATGTTTTCACAATATTTATACCCTTATCTTTTGGTTTTAAGCACTATTTAACCCCTATAACTATTACCATAACAACATGGACTTTTACTCTTTAAGGGTCAATATAGTTACTATAAAGTAAAAAATACCCCTAAATTGACCATGTTTTATATTTTAATCCTTATAATAACAAACTTTCATAATTGTTTTTGGAATTTTATATCACTTAATAAAATATTATTTACTATAAAATATCAATAATGTCAATTCTTAGTAATTTTAATTACATTTACATAAATAATATTAATAAAACATATAAAATTAAAAATAGATATTTTATTATATCCATAACATGTCATAGTTATTGATAAAAGTAATTTATAACATTATTTATCTCAAATTATATTTATCTTAATATTTTTAATTTCTTTTATTTGTTTTTCCATTAATTAATTATTTACTACATCAATGTTGTGCAAATGTTTATGGTCTATATTTCTTTACTAAAAATTAAAAATAAATTCACATTAAATTTGTTAATATTTTATATTTAGAAATAATATTTCTAGTAAAACATAGCCTCTGGAATACATCATATTAAAAATATAATACTTTTTAAAAACAATAGTGCAACATGTTTAACATTTCTATAGAATAAATATTATAATGGTCATAATATCGTATAAGTTTCTCAAAAAGGTCATAAATTATTCCATTAGATGATTTTGGTCTACATATACTCCTAAAATAAGACTTAGGTAAGTGTTTGGGTCATTTTATAGTTCTTATAATTTTATTTTTAGCCTAAATTTACCGATTTACACATTACCATGGCAATAAATATTTCTAAGGATACTATTTATATTATTCCAAAATAAAAATGAAATATTTACTGAATTAATAAAAAATGGATCAAACTATAGGATCAATTTTATAAAATTAAAAATAAATAAGTTTAAGCATTTCATTTAAAATTAAACTGAGAAAACACAACGAAAAGCAATATTTTTGAAAAAAAGACCCTTTTAAATATAATATGTTTTTATACTAAATTAAAATATATAATAAATTTTAAGAACCATAATTGTATTATATAAAATAAAAAATAACTAATTAAATTTTGAACCTAATTCGAAACATCATTTGTCCTTGTAATTACCTTAAAATTAAAAAAAAATTTAATAAAAAGAATATTTTTTCACCATTTCTTGAAAAATAAATATTTTTAGAAATGTTAAAAAAATTATCCTTAGATAATTTTTCCAGGATTAATTTAAAAAAAATTATTTTTTGAAATAAATTTTCTAAAATGTACATAAATTAATTATAATAATAACCCATATAATAAATTGATTTTTTTTCAAGAAAACATATTTTTTTTAAAGAATAAAATTAATTTACTAAAAATATAATACATATTTAAAAAAAATTAATTAATGAATTATAAATGAGTATGAACATTATAAATTTCATAAAAATATAATATTATTCATCCCCTCAAATTTAACGGCTATGTTATAATGATCACATTTAAATAATAAGATTCCATTGTTTGTTTAAGTTGTTATTTCATAACTTGTACTATATCAAACATAGTATTTCCTTTTAAAATATTAGGGTGTTACATTATACCCCTTTAATAAATTTAATCCTAATAATTTTAACTCGATATTGATTACAAGGGTTAGACTATTGAAAATATATTTGTCAAAATCCCACTTAGTAAAAAGGTTTAGTAAATCTTCATCTTGAAAAGCGGAAAAATGAAACTATGAAAGTAAATTGAGATAAATAATTAAAGGTTTTAAAATTGGATTACATTAGTGGGAAGTGATAACATGGATATGGAATTAAAAACTAATTTCTATATATTGATGGGTAGTTATAAAAAACATAGTTATGAGAAATTTAGTCATCACAACACCGTAAATATGTAACCGGTTTAAAGGAAATTGACTTATTGGTAAGAAAAGTATAAAAATAATGTTTTCATTTAAAGAAACTTTTATTATACTTGAGGAATTAATTTACTACCTATTCAAGTAACATGAATAAATACACATACTTAACAAGTAGAGTTTCATCATTTAATAAATTTTCACCACTATCTCATATTTTTCTCTAAATGATGAGCACTGAAGACGATTTTTTTT
Source organism: Viscum album (assembly GCA_963277665.1). Classification (NCBI taxonomy): domain Eukaryota; kingdom Viridiplantae; phylum Streptophyta; class Magnoliopsida; order Santalales; family Viscaceae; genus Viscum; species Viscum album. The sequence goes on along the minus strand of OY728147.1, from coordinate 472,247,472 downwards.
ATTGAGTGAAGCACTAAAATCAACTTATAATGGATATAATAATAATTAAAATAATAATAAATTATTTTACCTATGTTGAGTCATTAAGAAAAAAAATGGTTAACACACGATATTATCATTCCCAAAAATAATATAACTTCATATGCGAAAAATAAATTTCATCTCCAAAATGTAATAGAAATACTCGATGTTCAACTTAGATTATTCAATGAATAAAAATAATTTAAATTCCTCAAAATATTATAGTATTATATTGAATCCCAATAATCAAAAGGATTTTATCACATACCCTTCCAATATAACTTTAGTATTTAGCTCCCAAAATATATATTCCCTAAACATACAAACTACAAGATATGTTTTCCATTTCTATAAATAACCAAAATCACCATAAATTCACAACAAAATCATATATTCCTCCAAAAGGAAACTCAATAATTTTTTCTCAAATAAAATTCTATAATATTTTGTTCAGCATAATCAGGAAGGGTTCTAAAAATAGTGAAGGCTTTCCGAAATAATATTAACCACTTAACACCAAATAAATTTCCAATCCCATCTATAAGATAAAAAATTAATTAAAAAAAACCATTATCTTCCAAATTTTTTTAAAAAGGTAAATTATTTCTTTTTAGCCAATAAATCTTGTATTCTTGTGGTATGCGATGCAACTGCATCACCCTTCAGTCGTGGGTTCATTCCTTGTTTCTTGGGTTGTCACTTGACCCACAGTTTTCCTTTAAAAAAATATTATTAATATAATACGTATAAAATTCATAGAAATGGGGTAAAAATCCTAAAAATAAATTTAGTATAGTCATCATTAAATAAATGTTTTAACAAAAAAGGTTATATTATACCTTTTATTTTTCATCCCAAAAAAAGTATTAACCTATAAATACATCAAAATCAAAGATCATATAAACAATAATGTTTATAAATAATTTTAAAAGTTATGCCCAAAAACTGTGAAAAAATTATTTCTAAGATAATTCTTTTTGTCAAACCTATGTGTTAAATATACCTATCCAAAAATATCATTGTCCAAAAATTTCCATCACTTAAAAAATAAAAATGGGTATTTGAGACTCCAAACATATGTTAAACCTCGAATCTATATACACATAATGGAATCCGTAACATCAAATAAAACATATAATGAAACACTCTAATATCCAAATCAATCTAAACCTTTCTCTAATACTAACTATAACAAACCGAAACCCACACTTTGGGTTCTGTTGATAAAAATATAAACTTTACATTTCTATATTTGATACTGAAAAATGTTTCCATATTTTTTCTATAAATAATAAATACAATGTGAAAAGGAAATTTTGGATCAATAACATTTCCAAATACCTTTTAGGTTTATAGTTTTATATAATTATGAAAAACCTTTAAGAACTTGGGTTCATGAACAACTGGTTAATAAATATCAACATCATCTCCCACTATACCCATATTTTTAGAATCTATGTAAACTATTCAATATTTCCCAAATAATTACTCACATATAAAAAATTTCTAAACACATATCATTTTGCATCATTATTCATACCTTGGGAAAATAAAACACAATAAAGGGTAATATCATATGCTCAGTAAGGGTATGCATTAGAGATATCAATCGATATTCATATGAAATCAAAAGATAATATTAAGTATATAGGATTATTACCATAACATAAAAATTTCATAGCCAATCAAACATGATCATAAACATGATTTATGACATAAAACATTAATATTGAAAAATAAATGAATAATAATAATGAGGATTCCTGATAACTCAATCGTAAACCATATGTTTATGTCCTAAATGTGTGTGACATCATTATATGTATATAAAAAACTTCATATGTCAAGGTTAATTATTGATGCCACAGGACCAGACATAATCAATTGCTTCCCATAGTTTATCAAGAATTTATACATTTTTCCCATAATGGATCAAGCCTATAGACTTATTTCCCATAACAGATAAAGCACATCAGGTTGTTTCTCATAATGGATCAAGAACATTGACTTATTTTCCATAACTATCTCATGAGATATATTACTTTACTCAATGAATTTTCAGGAGATATAGGTCCCACCCATCACCTAATTAATAAAACTATACATGTTCCAAAATATCATAAAGTAGTCATCATTTTAGAACCTTGAAAAGAGATGTGTTTCATAGACATTTCATCCTTTCATAACCCATGTAAATGAAACGGGTTTCATAAACATTTCTTATATTCATAAAAAAATAAATCCTCTAGGTAAATAATAAGGATCATATCCTTAAATCATATCCCTAGTAAATTATAAGTAAGATAAAATTATTTCAATTTAATTGTTTTTTTAAATATCACATGGAATAATTCTTGAGGAAAATAAAGTTTCCATTTTAAAATTTAATTTCATAAAAAATATTTGTTTACCTTTTGGTGAAACAATTTTTCCTAAAAAAGAAAACTTTAATTATATACCTATCATTTCATTGTCATCTCGAATTTTTTTTGATAAATTTATTTATCTCATATTATAATTATTTTAATTTTCTTAATATATTTTATTTTATTAATCAATTAATTAATCAATTACCTCATTAGCATTGTGAATGTATTTAATGTAATTATTTCATCACTAAAAATTGAAAATAAATTATCATGATAAAGTTAACTATTTTATCATTGAAAAAATTATTTATAGTCTAAAATATCCTTTTAAAAAAACCTAATTAAAAATACGACACTTATTAAAATCAAGAGTGTGACATGTTTGACATTTCATTACATAAATTACTATAAATGTCATAATTTCATCTTAGTGGTCCCAAAAGGTTCTAAAATAGAAATTTGGTTCTATTCAGGATATAATTATACAATAATATTTAGGTATGTGTTTGAGTCATTTTATATTTCTTATCATTTTATCTTTAAGCAAAATTACCCGATTTATCCTTTACCGTGGTAATAAAAATTACTAAGGTTACCATTTATATTGTATAAAAATAAAATGGAAATATTCACTAAATTTGGGCCCAATAATTACAAATAATAAATCCATTTTTCAAAATTCTAAACATAGAAGTTTTAGAATTTAATTTAAAATTTAATTCACAAAATGAAATGAAAAATGGTTTTTTAGGAAAATGCCATTGTTAAATATAAAATGTTTATATACTAAATTCATATGTAAAATTAATTTCAAAAACCATATTTTTTTATTTTAAATCAATATTAACTAAGTAATATTTAAAGACTAATCCAAAATCAACTTTTTTTCCTTATAAATAACTTAAAATAAAATAATTTTTTCAATAAAAATCAGTATTTATCATTACTCCTTAAAAAACCTATATTTTAAGAAACATCTCAAACAAATTCTCCCTAGATGAATCTTAAATGATAAATTCAAAAATGAAATTTCTTTTTTCATATACATATTTTTTCAAACATCAATAAATTAAATATAATAATCACCTATAAAAAAAATTCATTATAAAAAAATTAATACATTTGAAGAATAAAATGGATTAACTAAAAATGTATTACTTATTAAAAAATATAAATAAATAAAATATAAACGAGTAGTACCATTATATATTTAATAATGTGATTAATCCTAGTCATTCCCACTAATTTAAGAGCTAGGTTATAACCATCACATTTAAATAATAAGATGTTATTGTTCATTTAAGATCGGTGTTGTATATATTGTATACTATCAAACATAGTTTTTCATTTTAAAATCTTAGCATTCTATAAAAATACAACCCCAAAATATCCAACCAGTTATTTTTTTTATAAGAAAAATGAAGGACATACATATTTATATTTATGAACTCGATCTACCTTGGTACTTTTATTATTCATTCACTATGACATCAGTATTACTTTCCCATATTTTCATGATATGTATTAGGGATGATCCTAAGAGTATAAATGTATTATCATCCCCTGAAACACACACATATATCATTTTCTTATATTTTCAAGAGGTATCTAGTTATTAGGATAGACATTACTAGATATTGGAGAACATTATCATTGTTGGAGTTAATGCCTTAGGAAGTGATTTTAGTATTTAATTATGGATTTTTTCCTTTATGGGAATCTCTAACATTATGTATTGATTTTTATTTTATATTATATAGATTTTATTTGTGGTTAATTACAGGTTCATAGGATTATGATGATAGTTCCTTCCATATGTGTGTTTTCATTGCCATAGTGTCCGTCACTAATAGATGACCTATTGGAGGTAGGCTTTAGGGTAACTCTCATATTAACTATTGGTCCATCAGGTGTTATAGTGTGTGAGTGTCATGAAAAGGTAATATTATATATATTAATGTTAGTATTATGAATTTTTGATATAATCACTTGGGAGGTTCTTATTTTTGTAAGGAAATAATATTAATCCGGCTTAGCATGTGACACAGTAAGAGAAGCTAGATAAGATATTTTCATTTAGGTCACACTATAATTTAATGTAATTACCCTAATATTATTGATCATACCAGTTAAGATGATTATACTTGTGGGGTATAAACCTAATTTGGGTATTCATATCAATCAAAGAGTAAGTTGGATTGAATTAAATTTCCTATGGGGAATTAAAATGACTCTAAATAAATGATTATAAATTAATTAAATATTCCAATACAAAAGAGTTACTTCCTTCTGTGTTGTAGATATGTCTTTTGGGTTTCATCCTTATGAGATTCGTGTAATAGAGGTGAAATATGATTCTCATATTCTCTTTATGAGGGTTGATCAGACATAAGAGAATTATTCTTAAAGTAATGAACTGTGTGAGTTCCAATGTTAGATCATGGAGAAGTATGAGGGGGATGTTAGTGATTAGGGGATATGGAAGTGGTTGGATGAGTTAGAGATATATTTTAGTTTTATCCATGTATATAAGGATCATTGGATCCCATGTGCATTTTATTTTGTGATGTTGTAGTAATCAGCATCACGTGATCCTTTTTTTGGGTGAGTGTGAGGAGTATACAATCCCATGCTCCTGGTTTTTGAATTAGTTTCATACTAACTTTCTTTATAAAAAAGTAAAGGTGTCTAGATCGTTTGAGATACATTATCTTTGGTAGGGTATCCTAAGAATTTGGGAGTTTAGGGTTCAATTAAAGAATCTCTATCATTTTAAAAATCATAGTTTCTCCAATTTAGTGATCATGGTGATGCATTTTGAGGAGGAACTACATTGAAAGATCTAATTCATGGTATCTCCATTTAATGTGACAATTTATATAGTGATTCTGGTGAAGGTTGAGGTGATATAGAAGATTAATTTGATGACCATATCATCTTGAGAGGGAAAGCTTCATAACTTCCCAAGGATTAGAGAAATTAATAGAGGTTCTCATTTTTATATAAAGTGAAGGTCTTTATCAATTATGAGTCATTCCCAAACTTATTTTTCTAAATAATAAAGAGATATTTGTTTTAGGTCCTCTACCAAGAGTTGTTTTGGAGTTCGTTATTTATGAGGGGTTTTGGCGATTATTAGTTCTAGTGCCCAAATATTTTCGATGGAAACGTAGTTTAGGTAGTTTCTTTTCTATAATCCCACAATAAAAGTTTAATCTAAGGCCATTTTAATAGTATAAGTAGGGTACAATGTTTTATATGTGGGATAGGGGAGATAGACCAGTTTTTAGACAACCTAATGATATGATTCTTCTCGAGGGACCTATAACTAAAAATGGTTATAGGGGAAGCCATTACTAGGGCTCAAGAGGCTGAGAAGAATGGATCAGTTAGATGAATTCCACATGGGTTCTAAAAAAAAGTGGGCCAAATATCATTTGAGGTCTAATATGTAAATCTTATACCATGAAATATGCATTTTTTGATTTGATATCTTCATACTCCCTCATTTCACCTACATTTTTTATTGATATTTAGGATTTAAGATGGATAGGATTCTAGTGTCCTTTGTATTTTCTAAAGTAGTTAGAACTTAGTCTAATTTGACTAAGTATTATCGAGATTATTAGTCAAATAATGAATCATCTTCACTTTATGGGGTATCTCTTCCTACATTAGATACATCCATAGTATGTCATCGTTGGAAAGAATTGGCATTATTCTATATGTGTTGTTATTGGCTAATTTTAGAGGATGATAATTTTTAGTTATGGAAGGAAATCAGGAAGTGTTTTTTGGTTAATGTGATCCGAAAATGAGTCATAATTTTATGGGACCCCTGTCACCTTATATTTCAGAGTTCATGTTCTACCCACTGGAGGTTTCATAAGACCCATTCTCGAGAATGTTTTTGGTATTTCATGATGTTTTTAGGATATTTTTTAACACCACCACTATCATCATTTTAATTTTGGGATAGAGTTTCGTCCCAGAGTCTCTTTGATATCTATGGATTCTTATCATATGTTACCGTATAGGTTCTGAGAGTTATGAATTGAAATAAAAATCTATTGTATAAGGATTTAATTTAGCCAACTATGTCACTTTGGGATGCTCTAGTGCTATTTTTCAAGATGAAGATGGTAGTTTGAGGTTATGTGTAGGCTAAAAGAGATAGAATCATGAAAAGGAATAATTTTTACCACTATTGAGGATAGATAATATTTTTTATTATATTATTGGTTATATATATTTTTCAAAGATTTACATATGTTCTGGATTTCCGTAAATTATGGCGAAGAAGTAAAATATAACAAATAATACATTCAAGTTTTATTATATTGACATTATGTTTATGTAATTTTTGGTGAAATTTAAATCCAAAATTCTTTTATGATTCTAATAAAATAAATGTTCCCTGAGTTCTTGGATAAACTTAGGAACATTCTCCTCGATGATGTCTTCCTGTACTTGAGAATGAAGGGGAATCATTGTAAGAATTTGAGTGTTGTTTTGGATATTTTTCAATGACATAAAATGTATGGAAATCTATCCAAATGCATGGTTTGGATGTAGAAGGTGTATTTTGTTTGTAATTTTGGGTCTCCTCAATGATTAGTTGTGTATGCTTTAAAAATTGAGGTGGTTCTGTCTTGGGTGACTTCTATGAATGTAGGAGTGGTTCACAAATTCCTTAGTCACTTAGTCAATTATAGGGGGTTCATGCATAATTTATATTGTATTGCATCCCATTTTACAACAATGATTATGAATATGTATACCATTATGTATAATTATTATTTTTTGGTGGAATTTGAGTAAATTAAGGATAATCTAGTGAGTGCTCAAATTATTCTCCTTTAAGGAGAAGAAGTTTGGTTTAATGTTTTCTGTGTTTCTTGTATTCATTAACCTTAGTGTTTTTATTATGTATTTATGGGAAAAAATCTCTTATAGTTTTCATGAGTTATATACCCATATCCATAACTATTATACACATGACATTGAGTTTTAGGATGTGGTGTTTTCTTTGACATTTATGTGATATTTTTTTTCATTTATGAGGGATTTATAGTCTTCCCTAATCACAGATGTATTAGGTATATCTTGTAGAAGATAGATTTGAATCTGTTTCAGTGGTGTTTCATGAAGTTCATTCTAGATAATGACTTAGAGAAATATTATTACCCAATTAAGGGTGTTGGGGTTATTGATTTTATAATAAATAAGTTCCATGGAGGTGTTATTCATGATTTTAAATATTTAAAGAGAGTGATAGAGGATATTGCATCCTTCTAACTCACTGTGGTATAAGCCAGTGGTAGAGGTTTCTTATATTTGATGACAGTGAAATATTGATTGATATAGAAGGTGTGTAGTTTCACTTCATGGATCTTGAGGATGATGTTTGGAAAGATCATATCATTTGTGGTAATTCAATTAAGTCGTTGTTAGATAATTATTAACATTGAGTATTGTTTTGAGGGATGCTATTAATTTCATCAGTGGTGTATGATATGGTTCATCATGATGTTGATAATTCACTTTTATCTAGGAATATATATTTTTCCAATATGAATCATGCTATAAGGAGTTATTTAAGGTGTCCATAGATTAAGAGGTTCTCTATTGAGTTTATGTCCATGTTCGTGGTTTGTTAGAGGGTGAATATAGAGAATATTGTTCCAATATAATTTTTATAGCTATCATATATCCCCTAGTGGAAGTGGTAATACTTTTTTTGGATTACACCACCACTTTACCTGATGTTTTTGGATGATGTGATTTTATATAGGAAATTTTGGATATATTGGTGAGTTAGGCTCATATTAAAGTGGTTAAGGAGTTATTTATGATTGATGTTATGTCATACTTACATGTGGGAAATTATGTGTAGATTAATGGGGTTTTGAGGATTATATTCTTTGATCATTATACTATTTTTTCATTATGTGTATAAAAGGTTCTTTAGTATGATTTAATATATTTTCTGTTCCTTTGATATAATTATCATTATTAGATTGATGATCACATGGATCAGACTATCTAGCTGTTGGAAGACATATTGTGTGAACAACTTCATCATTTTAGAGGTTTGTTGAGGAGTTCCATTCCTTGTTTTATTTTTCTTTTTAAAAATAGATAATAAATCCATTGGTATGGATCTATTCAAAGTGTTTTATTAGAGGATTGTTATATCTCTATTGTTCTAGATAATGTTTGAGGAGTTATGGATCCTTTGTTTAGATTTGTTGAAAAGCGTAACTAAAAAGGTTTATGTGATTCATGAATGGGTGAAGGCAGATCAAGAATGAAAAAATTATTATTATGATAGGAGGATAAGGTAACTGGAGTTTGATGTCAGTGATCATATAATGTTTATAGTTTCTCCTCATAATGGTACGTAGAGGTTTATTCATGGAAGTATGATTTATCACTAGTTTACTAGTACTTTTGAGGTGTTAGAGTGAGTTAGTGAGGTGTAGTATCAGTTAGAAATTAGTCGATAGATAGTTAATGTCCATGATGTTTTTCACATATCAAAACATTTTCAGTATATTCATGATGATACCAATGTGATTGATTAGGGTGATTTCGATGTAAGGAAGGATGAAATGTTAAAGAAACAACCAATCAAGATTATGTACATCCCTGTGAAAGTTATATATGGGCATGTTTCTCATTTAGATATTGTCATGTGGAGGCCTGGTTGTCTAGAATAGTGCACTTTGGAACATGAGTCAGATATATGATCTCAACATCCTAATAGTTTTTAAATATAGTTTTATAAAGTAATATTAAATTCTATGTTAGTGTGATTGAATTTATTCTTTTATTTTCACTATATTAAGTTTTTTTGATGGATAGATTCTTATTTGAGATGTAAATCATGGGGTTTTGTAGTTGTTTCATTATATTTTGTGCTTATCTTTGATTCTAGAGGATGAGAATAATTGTAGAGGTATCTTATGTAATGTTTTGGGAATTACAGTAAATTTACATTGAATTTCCTATGTGTTTGAAGTTATGAATGAGTGTTTTTAGGTCATTCAAATATGGTAAGTGGAGTTCCCATTTGAAATATCATCTTTCATCATGGGTTTCACTGAAATCAATTGTTGTACCATGGTCCATTTCCTCAAGAAGAGGATATGTTAATGTCTGGTATGCTATACCAAGATCTCATAAGTTATAGTGTTGGTATTTTTATTATAGTATGGGGAATATTCTATGAGATTTTTATGTCATTCAGTTTAGCTTGGAGATGAATGTTCTAGAGAGGTATATTGTTCGATAATTTGGGGGTCATGGTGTGGTTCTGGGTTAATATTACTTAAGGGATATTACAGTTTGACTATAATCATGATTCCATGGAATCATGGATGGTTTATTTTCACGGTTGTTGTTTTTTAGTGATTATTCTAGCATGGATAATAATTATTCACTATTGTATGTGTTTGGGGTTAATTTGGTTTGAGGTATAATATAAAGGATTGTTCCATGATCCATGGGGATTAAAGAATTTTAGGCTTAATAAACCCAATACATACCAACATTTATTGGTTGCATTTGTTTTTATAGTTTTACTTCTTGTGATATGGGTACATCTCACAATAAATCCTATATTTGCATAATCTAGGGGAATGATGAATCCTATCATGAACAAAATACTCTATTTTCATGTTTTAATTATAAATTTAGGACCCCCCTTGAATTATATTCGCCCCCTTTGACTTCCTTCAAACCTTAGGCCTCTTTTGAATCATCTTGAGTTCCCTTAGGTCTCCCATTTTTGGTTCTCTGATCCTTATATTGGCGCGACATAGATTTATTGATCCATAGTGTTTCACTCTCCCTATTTTATTATCTCCTTCATTCTTTCCACACGTTCTATTTTATTAGAAGATATGGTAGTGAAGTTCCTTTGATTTGGTGGTGTTCGGATTTATTTTATAATGAAGGAGTTATGTATTTAGGTCATATTTATATATCCCATCAAAATTGGTGTATTTTTGTTTTTGATTCTTCTTCGTTATTGTGCAATGATATTTGAAGAATTTTTCAAGGAAGAGGATTGGATACTTATCATTTATTATCAGCGAATGTTTTTGAATTATCATTATATTTCTTCAACTGGGTTCATATTTTAAATTATCATGATAATGATAATAAAGAAAATTAATAAAATTGAGGGGAAAAGAATGATTTTAACATGTCTTACATGATTCCATGTTATTTCTTATTTTTTTATGCATCTTGATTGGTATTTATTATCATGAATCCCATATTTTTTATCATTAATGTGTTTAAATCATATTTAATAATTATCTAAAATAAAGGTGGTAATGAACGCATGGTATGGGAGTCCTAAATTAGAACACACTTGTTTATATATGTTATTTTGAATTAATATGACAACAAGATTTAAAATAAGAGATATGTGATATTTTTTCATGTGTTATTAGTTATGATTTTTTAAAGTATTTGTGTTCTTATTCTCGATATGATTAGTACTATGGTTGGGGAATATTTTCATTATAGATCTAGTTTAGCATGGTTGATGTGACATGGGAATAGATTGATGTTATGGATATGGTAGTGAGATTGTAGTGGATGTTGGATAGAGATGTGTGTATGTTAGTGTAATGACCAATATGGTTGTTGTGGATTGTTGAATACCATAAAAAAATATATTTTATTACTCAAATTAAAATTAGTGAGGAAATAATTGACTATAGAATCAGCATATGGTTAATTATTGGGATGTAATTAATAATTAATGTAATGGATATATAAATAGCCATAAACTGGGATAGTAACATTGAAATGGAAGTGTTTATATAAGTTGGTAGTTTCTAGAAGTTAATTTCTCAACCCTTCCTCCACATGTACCGCTCCTTGTTTGGCATTAAAGAGAAGAAGTTACCTTTGAATTCCACAAACAATAGGCTATAGGCTGGATACTAGAACTGTATAAAATGAACATATGGGGGGAATTAAATTTATAAGGTACAATGAAAAAAAAATAATCCACCAAGCATCACCAAATAATTTACATTTATTTATGAAAGAAATCCCACAACCCAATTTTACAAATATTCTAAATACATAACATCTGGATCACACATGTAGGAAAAAACTCTATACTTTGTGTCATCCACATATACATCCAAGCTACTCGAGAAAAATTTCCACTCCTCATTAACCTACCGTGCAATCATTTATAAAATTGTGGTGGGGAGATATCATTAGGAGTACATAGTATGATCATCCCTTTATACAATTCATCATACATTTGAAATAATTATACAAGGGTAAAGCTAAGTGATAGTCAATAATGAAAAACAATCAAATCAAAATTGAAGGACCAAAAATCAAAATAATGAGAAAAATAAATAAAACCCCCATCAATTCCATAACATCCTCATCAATTCCCCCACATCATGGAATCTAATTGAATCCACTTTCTCAACAACCGAAAAAATTTCACATAGTTGTAACCATATCACAACATACCCTGAACTAGTTAATTTGACTACTCTAACTAATTAGTACTGCAATCCCACCTCAAAGCGGGAGAAACGATGCAAGGCCAAGAAACTCTTCAAATATAGTAGGGATGTGAGAACAAATACATAACATCCATATACAACTTATCATTAACCATTATCCCATAAAATAAATATTCATTAAACCAACTTTCCACATTCCATAAAAATAAATCCAGAAAAAAATACCACCTCATCACATAAAGTAACATCCTTGATTTGGTACCCACCTCTAACTAGTACTGTCACTGACTAGGTACCCGCCACCAACTAATACTTTCTCCAACTAGGGACCCGCTACAAACTAGTGCCATTACAAACTAGGTACCATCCAAAATATAGTACCATTACCAAGGTCATACACCATAGATTAGTCACCACATATCATTAGGGTAATGTAAACCTGTAGAGCATTAACATCATACCCTCCCACTTATGTGGACTCCCCCACCCATAATCATACTAATGAATCCTTATAAAGCCCTATGATTTGAGAATATATTTTACAATAAAATAAATTCAATGTTTTCAATATCTTAAAATGCAAAAAACCTCAAACTTATGTGAATAATGATTTATTATAATGCAAAACTAAATATACGTCAAAAAAAAAAAAAAATTAAACATAATTTTTAAAATGAATTAAGTAATTATAATAATTAATATAATTATTAATGTCCAAAAAAATGTTTTATTTTAAAAAATTGTTTTTATATTATATTATATATGAATTATTCAAAAGTCAAATTCATAAAATTTTATAATTTTAATTTGAAAAAATGAACAACGTTTTTTAATCATAATGTTTAAATTAGCATTGGGTGAATGTTTTGGATCATTTTTGAGATGAATAATTTTTTAATTGTATAGTAATAAAAAATATTTTTTACAGATTCCATAAATTTGATGACATAATTATGATATAATAATTTCATAAAAATTTATGAAATGTTTTTCTCAAACTAATATTTATTAAAGTGGTAAAATAAATCATTTAAATATATTATGTTGAATTTTGAAATCCATACTTTAATTTTTGGAACCAATGTCATGTTATATTCTGATAAAAACCTATTTTGGTCATATTCCTTTAATTAAGTATTCAGAATGATGCATTTGGTTTTGGATTTCTTTAAAATTAATAAAAATCATATTTTTTACCCAAAATCAAATTAAATTTATAGAAATAAATGCACTACATGATTTTGGTGTATGTTTATTTTTTATGTTTAAAAAGTAATTTCTTTCCTAAAAACTATATTTTTTTGCGTTATGTGTTATTACAGTAAAATTAAAATTTTCCACATATAGAAATTTTAATTTATAAAATTTTTCTCATATATGTAATCATCACATTCTAAATTGTTAATAAGTTCTGTTTGCATAGTCATTAAGAATAATTACCACGGAAAAATTTTAGTAATCATAGTAAATCTTAAAATGATTAAATGAGGATAAAATAATGGACAAGGATCCAAATATAAAAACAAAGATCTTTATTTTATTTTTTATTGGTACGTATACCTTTACTAACCCTATATTCAATATTGTTATTACTTGGTGCAACTTTCGAATAAAAATGAGTTAATATTTCTTTAAAGTTAAGAGTGTTTACAAGGGTTCCACCCCTCTCACTTATAAATGGAAACCTACAATACTAACTTATTTACACACTTTGCAAGAATTATCTTTACTATGATGTACCAATTCTCCTACGCATTTCCAAGATGACATGATATCACCAAAAACCAACCTAAGGAGGCATAAGGTGTAAGTTAAAGGAGGATATCCATAGAAGAGGTAAATATCTTAATTGAATTATTTTAATTTTATTTCTTCTTACACATCCTAGAAATATTGTATAACCAACTCGAAATAATTGAATTAGTGTATTTATCATACTGAAATTTTATTGTAACACCCGAGACTTTTATGAGAAATATTTTGTTTTTATGTTATATAAATCATCAAATGAAACATTCACTACACACAAAATTATCTTGGATTGCTTTACACGCAATCGCAACCTTTCTCAATAGCTTGCGTCGTACGCAATACCAAGTTTAACTAAACAACGATATGCTATTAAAATATTATTAAAACTAGCCGTTATGAATAGTAATACCCAATTTTTTAAATTTTTTAAATTTAATTTTTCAAAATTTACTTCATTTTTGTATTCAGAATATCGAAATTATCCTAGGGTAAAATTTTGGTATTTTTCAGAAAACTTTCAATTTTTGATGAATAGTGAAAACACTAGGTTACTATTTAAAAACCAACTTTTTATTTAAATAATTATTTATTTTATTTAAATTTATTTTAGGTCAAAATTGATACATAATACCTATATATGTTCAATTAAATTCATTGAAGTCATTTTATAATAATTTTAGATATATAATAATTTTATTGAACTTTTCACCGTCTTTTACCCACCTCTAAGGAGAATTTACAAATTCAGATAAAACTTAATTTTACCGCTTCTGTGAATGGAATTTTGAAAATCCAAGAGACGCGGTTAATATAAAGGGCTCAAATTTGGTTCATTGGGATGAAAATAATTTTTGGTGAATAATTACTTTTTACTTTTTTTTACCACAGTTAAAAGTAAATATGGTAATTAAGGGTAAAAATGATATTATTATTACCTTAACACATGTCCTAATTATATTGGATAAGTGTAATTCGACCATAAACATCCTTCGGAATAAAATTTGACCATTTAGGCCCACTTGGATTTGATTTGTTCATTTAATATTAATTTATTTAAAGAAGGGTTAAAATAGTTAAAATCAAAGTGTAATAAGTAAATAATTTTTAATATAGGGTTATACATAAGATAAATTTGACTATAAATATTCATTATAAAGATAAAATGATTTCATACATAATGGTAATTTATTTTTAATTTTTAGACTTTAAATAATTTAATTAATTTATGACACAATGATGATGCCGTAATTATATTATTATTGAAATATTGACATAATTGATGTTACAAATACCAAAATAAATGTAATTTGAGACTTTTTATGAATTAAAATAATTTTATACGTTACTATGACATGTTATTATTGATATAATTAACGTTTTTAGAACTAATATTTCTTTTATGATTTTCACAAAAATCAATTACCAAATAGTGTCAAAATTGACATAAAATAGTTTTTAAAACAAATATTATATTATTAATTGTTATTTTATTCATAAAAATATAATTATTGTCCAAATTACTTAGATAAGGTTATAAATATTAATAATAAACAACTTGGGGTTCGTTTGTATTGTTATAATATGTTTATTAACCTTATAGGGTAAGAAAAGAAGAAGACACGGTAAAAGTTAAATTATCTAACTTAAAGTTAAATCTAAATGATAAGTTTAAAATAGATACCTAAACATGTATAAATTATATTGGATTAGAGGATTGAGACCCCTACCCAACTTAGCTTCTAAATAAATCAATTTTTATCTATTAAAAACAGAATATTACTTTATAATAAAATAATATTTTTAGTTTTTCCAAAGGTGCCCCTATCCTCCCTTATAAAAGGGCACCTCCTCCCTCTCTTCCTCACACCACTTTGAGCCATAAAGATCAGAAAAACCCTGAAAAATTCTCTTCTAAACTTCCATAGAAACATCATAGAGGTACTGGTATTCTTCAAAGACCAATTTTAGTGCCCTAATAGGAGGTCTCAAAGAGGCGCTTCAAAGAAGAGGTAATGTCCGTTACCGATTCTTTCAACTTTATTTCTTCTTCCACTTCTTCTTATTTAGTTGTTTAATTATGAAGTAATAACATAAGTATCACTCATATACTGATATGTTATTATAAGTATGTAACAACCCTATCTCACCATCTATCCATTCTACGGAAAACGAAATCACCGCGCGTGCGTACGTACGGAATACCGTCTCCACACCGTGGTGTAATCTATTTTCCACCACCACCTTACTTGGATGGGTATAATGGTGTAAATAGTAACTATATATGATTATTTTAAAGTGATATTGATTCTGAAATAGTATACATACACTCCAATACAATTCCATGATCATGGGAATGATATCATCGCTCGTGCGTACGTACGGAATACCGTCTCCACGATGTGATACAACTCGTTCTACATGATTTTCATTACATAATGATTACATAAATGAATTGAGTGAATAAACATGATATGTATTACAATACTACCATTATGTAAATGAGGTATCTATAAACTAAAAAGAAGAATAATAATTTATTCAACAAAACACGCATAAGAACAAAAAACAATAAACACCCGAATAACAAGTAACAATAAAATATTACTAATAAGAAGCTAAAAATATGACCATATATGATATCATAAAAATGAGTATGATTCTAGAATAATTCAATGACATTATTTAAATCATTATACAGGAGGTTCAGACACTTACGAAGCAAATCGGACCTAAGGTAAGGGAAAATCTCACAATCTCATTTTTATCCGAGATTGTTTATACTTCAGAATTTACTGGGGAATATTTATCATCCACATCCATATTTACTCAATATGTAATATTATTTCCATCCAAATAAAAATTTTTAAATACAATTTTACCCTTCGGTGAGTTTTTAGTAAAAGATATGAAATGAATCTTTTGTCATTTTTTGTACGAGGTACTTTTTGACTTTTCTGGCCAAAGTACGGGAAGAATGTTTTTTTAACTTATACGACATGAATGGATTTTTTAGAAAATTATTTCCATGAAGATTCCTTTAAAAGTTTTCAAGTTTATTTTTAATCAACTTCTTTTAGTTCAAAATTATATGACATGTTAAGAAAGGAAAATGTTTTTGAAGTAAAAAGGATATTTTATTCAAGAATGGAGTTCAAGTGATTTATCAAAATTATTTTCCATCTAAGATAATATAGGGTTCTGTTTATATCCCTATTTTTACATTGATTTGATTATGTTATGATGGTATTATTTTTACGATATCCTTTTATGGATTATGTTATGATGATGTGATGTTTAAGAATCCCATTTTTATTACATGGGTTATGCTATGATATATGGTTTATGATTTTGTGGCACACATAAGAATGGTATAATTATGAGATGGGTGGGACCTATATCTCCCTACAATGCATTGGGTAACGATTTATATCTCATGAGATAGACATGGATGGAACGGCAGGTTAAACCAGTTCAGTGAAACAGGACTGGAACGAGGAGTGAACTTGGTTCAGAAATGGACTTTGTCCGCAAAGATAGTATTGGATAGGAGTCTTGACTACTAAGAAATGATTATCTATGATTATGTGTGTATTCCCCAATGTTTCATGTTTTAAGTTAGGATTATTGGGATTACATTTCACTACTATGATTTATCCCATGTTATGAAATTATGATCTCTTTTGCAGGTTATGATTTCCAAAATGTTATGTTCTTATGAAAATGATGTGATTGATATTTATTTTGTTTACCCTTATTGAGAATTTGAGCTCACCCTTTTGTATGTTTTCTTTCCCCAGGTCAGGAAGAAGGTTATTAAGTATGATATGCCAAAAAGGGACTCTAGATATGATGAAATAAATGAGAGAAAATGTAGATGATTTATGAATGAGTTATTTATGTTTCCCAGTTTCTAAAGACACTATACCTATACGGTCCTTTCATGGTTTTGTTATATGTTATAATAAGTATGCTTCAATTTTGAAGTATTAACAATGTATGTAAAGTATGGGTCATTATAGTTGGTATCAGAAGAAAGGTATAGTCATCCTTTGGAAACTAGGATGTGAAAGACTTAGTAAGAAACCTAAGGATATGTCTAAGCATAGAACACAATCTTAGTGTTTTAGAAATGGCCATGAAAAACCTATGATAAGACCTTAAGTGTCAAATTTTATTCTTGATTATGTGTTTTTCCTATTATAATTAGTGTTGATAACACTATTCTTCTTGGTTTTAGTCAATGGATGGAACCTGAAGGAACTGTGTTAATGCGGAATGCGACGGGAAATGCAATGATTGTCCCCCTGAGCAACCAAACGTTATGGGAGTTGGAATGAAAAATCTTGTTTCCATGATCACACAACTTTCTCAAGCTATGAATCATGCAGGACTTCCAAACGAGCAAAGGAAAGAGAAACATTATGTTGAATCCTTCATGAGGCAGCTTCCACCTTCATTCTGCGGGTCTTCTGATCTATTAGTGGCTGAACAATAGATCAGTACCACTGAAAAGGTATTTTCAGTTCTTCAATGTTCTGAACATGATAAAGTCATCTTAGCAGTATATCGTTTGGAAGGTGATGCTGATTAATGGTGGAATCTTATTATGAATACGAGGAAAATTGATGAAATTGAGTCCATGGAATGGGACGAGTTCAAGAACTTATTTTTCAATAAGTACTTCCCTCATATTCTCTGAACAAAGATGGAGAAGGAGTTTCTTGAACTGAAGCAAAAGGATGATGAATCTCTTGGTACCTATGAAACAAATTTTACAATACTTGCAAGGTACACTTATGGTATTATTATCCAACCTGAGAGTAAGATCGATCGATTCTTTAGTGGCTTAAAACCAAGTCTTTGAAGGGCGTTAGCCATAAGGGACTTCAATAGCTACTAGGAAATCGTTCGATGTGCTGTCAAAGTTTAGATGGAGATTGGAGTAAACCATCAGTCATATGGGTTTGATAAGAAGAGGAAAATGGAATTCAAAGGAAATTATAAAGAGCACACTGGAAAGAAGATGAGTTTTCCCTTATGATTAAAGTGTGGAAAGAAACATTAAGGGAGTTGTCTTAAAGGGACAAGTAAATGTTTCAAATGTGGAAAGGAAGGTCATCGGGAATTTGAATGCCATAATGATGGGAACAAGATGTCTAGTGATGTGAAAAAATAAAAGGCTACATAGAGTGAACCTCCTACACTTCAATGTTACAAGTGTAAGGAAATGGGGAATTATGCCAATCAATTACCTAATCCAAGGGTTGTTGATGATGATCGACATCAAGAAACTCTTAAGGCTAAAGACAAAGGAAAGTCACATGCAATTTCTATTAGCAATGTGGAGTACGATAACGAAGTGGTGAAAGGTACACACACCATCCACTCTAAAGTTGAAATTGTTTTATTTGATTCTGGATCCACCCACTCTTTTATTTATGAATAAGTTTCTAAGGGTATCACTGTATTACCTCAACAATTAGATGTTGAGTTAGCTGTGACAACCCTTAATGGCACAACAGTCGCATTAAAATTTTATAATTCATCTCCGATTGAAGTTTGTGGGAAAGTGCTTCCTGAAAATCTTGTGATCCTTCCTATAGTGGAATTTGATGTGATTCTTGGCATGGATTGGCTTTATCTATATGGATCTCATATCAATTACCAAAGAAGGTAAGTCACATTTCATATTCTAGATCAATCTATGATCGTCTATCGATGCAAGGATGAACATAACCTTCCAGTGGAAATTTCTTCCATCATATGGGTATTGATTCCACTAAAAGAAGGTTATTTATCTCAAATGGTTGGTAAGAAACTCACGATTAAGAATATGACTATTGTACGGGAGTTTGACGATGTATTTCTTGAGGAATTTCCGGGTCTTCCACCAAATCATGAAGTTGAGTTTTTAATAGAACTCATACCGGGTGCTTTGCCTATTTCAAATACACTTTATAGAATGGCCCCAATTGAGTTGCAGGAATTGAAGAAGCAACTCCAAGAGAATCTTGATAAGGGATTCATACACCCTAGGGCGTAAACTTGGGGAGCACATGTTCTGTTTTTTATGAATAAAGATGGATCAATAACACTCTGCATTAATTATCGAGAACGTAACAAGATCACTATCAAGAACAAATATCCTCTCCCGCGCATTGATGAATTATTTGACCAACTACGTGGAGCTCAATACTTTTCCAAGATTGATCTTCATTCAGGGTATCATCAATGAAGGGTCAAAAGGGAGGATATACCAAAGATGGATTTCTGTACAAGGTATGGACACTATGAATTTATAGTAATTCCATTTGGTATTACAAATTCCCCTACTATCTTCATGGATCTAATGAATAGGGTCTTTAGAGACTATCTTGATCAGTTTGTGGTAGTCTTTATAGATGATATTCTTGTCTATTCAAAGAGAAAGGGAGAACATGAAGATCACTTGAGAATGGTATTGAAGACCATGATAAAGGAGAAGCTTTATGCCAAATTTACCAAGTGTGAATTTTGGATTCAAAAAGTTGCATTTTTGGGTCACATAATCTCAAAAGAGGGGATATCTGTGGATCCAGCAAAAACAGAGGTTATCGAAAGATGGTCGAGACCAACAACGGCCACTGAGATCCAAAGTTTTATTGGTTTGGCTGGATATTATCAATGTTTTGTGAAATATTTTTCACGATTATCTAATCCACTCACCAAGTTGACTCGGAAAGGAGTTAAGTTTGTTTGGACGGAGGAATGTGAAGAGAATTTCAAGGAGTTGAAAAGAAGGTTATCCAGTGCACCTGTACTCACACTTCTTTGTAGTGGAGAAAGGTTTGTGATCTATAGTGACACATCTAAGAAGGGGATGGGGTGTGTTATTATGCAAAATTATATGGTGATAGCTTATGCCTCACGATAGTTGAAAATCCATGAGAAAAATTACCCAACTCATGATTTGGAGTTAGTTGTAGTAATCTTTGCATTAAAGATTTGGAGGCATTATCTTTATGGATAAATGTGTGACATTTATACTGATCATAAAAGTTTAAAGTATATTTTAACACAAAAAGAGATGAATATGCGCCAAAGAAGATGGTTAGAGATGATTAAGGATTATGACTGCTCAATTCATTACCACCCTGGGAAAGCAAACAAGGTGGAAGATGCATTAAGTCGACAAGACCATGCTAGCTTATCCATGATGAGGATCACAAAAGATCCAATATTTATGGATTTACAAAGGATGGATCCTGGAATTATAATGGAAGGGGAAAAATCGTATTTTTCTCAAATGAATGTTCAACCATCTATACATGTGAAGATTAAAGAGGCACAAAAAGAAGATGTAGAGTTACAAAATAAGGTGAGAAATTTTCCTGAATTCAACCTTGATTGTGATGGAATAATAAGGTTCAGGAATCGGGTTTGTGTTCCTCCCATCCCAGAATTAAAGAAGGAGCTACTGGATGAGGCTCATAATTCTTAATTCTCTATTCATCTGGGAAACACGAAGATGTATAGGGACCTGAAAGAGTACTTCTGGTGGGATGGCATGAAAAGAGATGTTGCTGAATATGTCTCTCGATGCTTGGTTGGTCAACAAGTTAAAGCTGAGAGACAGAAGTCTAAGGGGATTTTACAACCATTACCCATACCAGAATGGAAATGGGAAAACATCACTATGGGCTTTGTCATTGGACTTCCTAAAACATACAAAGGCAATAATTCTATCTGGGCCATAGTTGATCATCTTACAAAGTCGGCACACTTCATCGCTATTAGATATGATTTCTCTCTGGATCCGCTTGCCAGGATATATGTGAAGCAAGTGGTAAGATTGCATGGAGTACCACTTTCTATTATATCTGATCAGGATCCGAGGTTTACCTCAAAGTTCTAGAGAAGTCTTCAGCAGACTCTAGATATAGAGTTGAGTTTCAGCACTGCTTATCATCCTCAGACAGACGGTCAGTCTGAGAGGACAATTCAAACTCTAGAAGATATGTTGAGAGCTTGCTCTATGGATTTCAAAGGTGGTTGGGATCAACACCTACCTTTGGTAGAATTTTCTTATAATAATAGCTTTCACTCCAGTATTCAGATGGCTCCTTATAAATCTCTCTATGGAAAGAAATGCAGGACTCCAACTTGCTGGGATGATGTTGGGGAAAGAAATCTATTAGGACCTGATCTTGTTGGTGAGATGGCAGAAAAGGTCCGATCTATTCAACAACACATAAGAGAAGCTCAGAGTCGACAAAAAACTTATTCCGACAACCGAAGAAAAGATCTATAGTTTTAAGTGGGTGATAAAGTTTTCTTATGAATATCTCCTTGGAAGAGAGTAATGAGATTTGGAAAGAAGGGAAAGCTGAGCCTTAGGTATACCGGTCCTTTCAAAATACTAGAACATGTTGGGAAGGTAGCTTACCGATTGGAACTTCCACCGAATCTCTCTCAAGTTCACGATGTGTTCCATGTATCTCTGCTGAGAAAGTACATACCTGATCCTTCATATGTACTCAGCTCAAAAGTTGTACCGCTGGAGCAAGATCTTTCTTATGAAGAACAACCGATAGAGATTCTGGATCCTAGCGAAAAAGTCATACGGAACAAGACCACTCACTTGGTAAAAGTTTTATGGAGGAACCACCAATTAGAAGAAGCTACATGGGAGCTTGAGGATATGATGAGGGAGAGGTATCCTCATATGTTTGTTACAAAGTGACGAATTTCGAGGGCGAAATTCATTTTAAGGGGGGTAGAATGTAACACCTGAGACTTTTATGGGAAATATTTTGTTTTTATGTTATATAAATCATCAAAGGAGTCTTTCACTACACACAACACTAGCTTGGCTTGATTTACATGCAATCACGACCTTCCTCGATTGCTTACGTCATACGTAATACCGAGTTTCACTAAACAACGATATGCTATTAAAATATTATTAAAACCAGCCGTTATGAATAGTAATACCCACTTTTTGAAATTTTGTAAATTATATTTTTAAAAATGGACTTCATTTTTGGATTCGGAATATCGAAATTAGCCTACGGTGTAATTTTGGTATTTTTCTGAAAACTTTCAATTTTTGATGAATAGTGAAAACACAAGGTTACTATTTAAAAACCGAATTTTTATTTAAATAATTATTTATTTTATTTAAATTTATTTTTGGTCAAAATTGATACATAATACCTATATAAGTTCAATGCAATTCATTGGAGTAATTTTATAATAATTTTAGATATATAAAAGTTTTATTGAACTTTTCACCGTCTTTTACCCACCTCCTAGGAGAATTTCCAAATTCACATAAAACTTAATTTTACCGCTTCTGTGAATGGAATTTCGAAAATCCGAGAGACATGGTTAATATCAAGGACTAAAATGTGGTTCAATGAAATGAAAATAATTTTTGGTGAATAGTAACTTTTTACTATTTTTTACCACGATTAAAAGTAAATAGGGTAATTAAGGGTAAAAATGATATTATTATTATGTTAACACATGTACTAATTCTATTGGATAAGTGTAATTCGACCAAAAACAACCTCAGAAATAAAATATGACCATTTAGGACCACTTGGTTTAGATTAGGACATTTAATATTAATTTATTTAAAGAACGGTTAAAATAGTTAAAATCAATGTTTAATAAGTAAATCATTTTTAATATAGGGTTATACATAAGATAAATTCGACTATAAAAATTCATTATAAATCTAAAAAGAGTTCCTACATAATGGTATTTTATTTGTAATTTTTATACTTTAAATAATTTAATTTATTTATGACACAATGATGATGCAATAATTATATTATTAATGAAATATTGACATAATTGATGTTATAAATACCCAAATAAATGTAATTTGAGACTTTTTATGAATTAAAATAATTTTATATGGTAATATGACATGTTATTATTGATTTAATTAACTTTTTTAGAACTAATCATTCTGTTATGATTTTAAAAAAAATGAATTACAAAATAGTTTCAAAATTGACATAAAATAGTTTTTAAAACAAATATTATATTATTAATTTTACTTTTATTCCTAAAATCTACGGTTTGGCCAAATGACTTAGATAAGGTTATATATATTAATAATAAACAACTTGGGGTTCGTTTGGCTTGTTATAGTATGTTTATTAACCTTATAGTGTAAGAAAACAAGAAGACTTGGTTAAAGTTAAATTATCTAACTTAAAGTTAAATCTAAATGATAATGTTAAAATAGATACCTAAACTTGTCTAAATTCTGTTGTATGAGATGATTTCTACCCATCCCCACCTTATATTTGAAATAAATCAATTTGGAGCTATTAAAAACCGAATATGACTTTATAATAAAATAATATTTTTAGTTTTTGCAAAGGTGCCCCTCTCCTCCCTTATAAAGGGCACCTCCTCTCTCTCTTCCTCACACCACTTTGAGCCTTCAAGCTTGGACAAACCCTGAAAAATTCTCTTCTCTACTTCCCTAGAAACATCCTAGAGGTCTTGGTCTTCTTCAAAGAACAATTTTAGTGCCCTAAGAGGAGGTCTCAAAGAGGCGCTTCAAAGAAGAGGTAATGTCAGTTACCGATTTTTTCAACTTTATTTCTTCTTCCACTTTTCTTCTTTAGTTGTTTCATTATGAAGTAATAACATCAGTATAAATAATATACTTATATGTTATTATAAGTATGAAATAACCCTGTTTCACCATCTATCCATCCTACGGAAAACGAAATCACCGCGTGTGCGTACGTACGGAATACCGTCTCCACACCGTGGTGTAATCTATTTTCCACCACCACCTTACTTGGATGGGTATAATGGTGTAAATAATAACTATATATGATTATTGTAAAGTGATATTGATTATGAAATAGTATACATACACTCCAATACAATTTCATGATCATGGGAACGATATCATCGCTCGTGCATACGTACGAAATACCGACTCCATGATGTGATGCGACTCGTTCTACATGATTTTAATTGCATAATGATTACATAAATGAATTGAGTGAATAAATATGATATTTATTACACTAATAACATTCTGGAAATGAGGTATCTATAACCTAAAAAGAAGAATAAGAATTTATTCGACAAAACATGCATAAGAACAAAAAACAATAAACACCCGAAAAAAAGTAACAATGAAATATTACGAATAAGAAGCTAGGAATATGACCATATATGATATCATAAAAATGATTATGATTCTGGAATAGGTCAATGACATTATTTAAATCATTATACAGGAGGTTCAGACACATACGAAGCAAATCGGACCTAAGGTAAGGAAAAATCTCAAATCTCATTTTTATCCATTTTTTTATACTTCAGAATTTACTGGGGAATATTTATCATCCACATCCATGTTTTCTCAATATGTAATATTATTTGCATCCACCTAAAATTTTTTAAATCCAATTTTACCCTTCGGTGAGTTTTTAGTAAAAGATATGAAAGGAATATTTTGTCATTTTTCGTACAAGGTACTTTTTGACTTTTCCGGCCAAAGTATGGGAAGAATGTTTTTTTAACTTATACGGCATGAATGGATTTTTTAGAAAATTATTTCCATGAAGCTTAATTTACAAGTTTTCAAGTTTATTTTTAATCAACTTCTTTTAATTCAAAATTATATGACATGTTAAGAAAGGAAAATGTTTTTGAAGTAAAAAGGATATTTTCCTCAAGAATGGAGTTCAAGTGTTTTATCAAAATTATTTTCCATCTAAGATAATATAGGGTTCTGTTTAGATACCTATTTTTACATTGATTTGATTATGTTATGATGGTATTATTTTTATGATATCCTTTTGTTGATTATGTTATGATGACGTGATGTTTAAGAATCCCATTTTTATTACATGGGTTATGCTATGATGTATGGTTTATGATTTTGTGGAATACATAAGAATGGTATCATTATGAGTTGGGTGGGACCTATATCTACCTTCAATGCATTGGGTAAAGATTTATATCTCATGATATAGACATGGCTGGAATGGCAGGTTAAACTAGTTCAATGAAATAGGACTGGAACGAGGAGTGAACTCAGATCAGAAATGGACATTGTCCTCTAAGATAGTCTTGGCTATAAGTCTTGACTACTAAGAAATGATTCTCTATGATTATGTGTGTACTACAAAAAGTTTCATGTTTTAAGTTATGATTATTGGGATTACATTTCACTACTATGATTTAGCCCATGTTAGGAAATTATGAACTCTTTTGCAGGTTAAGATTTCCAAAATGTTATGTTCTTATGAATATGATGTGATTGACATTCATTTTGTTTACCCTTAATGAGCATTTGAGCTCACCCTTTTGTATGTTTTCTTTCCCCAGCCCAGGAATAAGGTTATTAAGTCGGATATGCCAAATCGAGACTCTAGATGTGATGAAATAAATTGGAGACAACGTAGATTATTTTTGAACCGTTTGTTTATGTTTCCCAGTTTCTAAAGACACTATACCTATACGGTCCTTTCATGGTTTTGTTATATGTTGTAATAAGTATGCTTAAATTTTGAAGTATTAACAATGTACGTAAAGTATGGGTTGTTATATTTATCATTTCTATTTATCAATCATTTTCTACTCCATTTTCATGTAATGGAAAATGAAATCATCACTCATGCTTACATGCAGACTACCACCTCTATAAAGTTATGTATTTCATATTTGATGTTGAGTATTTTTATTGTATAATAATATTAATTTAATTAATATATATGATATTTATAACATAGTTACTATTATTCAATGAGAAAATATTATTTATGTAACGTCTTGGGTTTCTAAATGGGTCAAAATTTATGGGAAAAGAAGAATTTTTAGTTTGGTGGACATAAAAACATGAATTCTAGAAAGAGGAACATAATTATGAGAGTTTGGACACAAAAGGTGACATATTACATGGGTTTTCTGACTCATTGAGTCCCATGATAGTATGAATGGGTTTCAAAATTGCTGACCTCTGAAAACCCAGTTTTGGGAAAGACAGACCGAGGCATGCAGTCAGGGAAAGATTTTTCTAACCGCACAGACTATACCATTCAACCAGTTTTTAAAGTGAAGTGGATTTTTAACCATTAGTTCCCTTTTAGTCAAATGTGTTATATGGTGAAGATGTTTAGAGTCACCTGAATAGTGAGTATATGGTTTTTAAAACACTGCGGCTAGACCATGTAAGGTTTCTATCCTTTGTATAGTGGGAACCACAATGTTGGTGTGTAATTTTTCAAAAAATTAAGACTTTTTAAAGAGACCAGATGAACCTTTTTTCAATTATTTACTTTTAGAGTATTTTATTCTCCCTATTATTCCATGTGAAACCCTCTCTTCCAGGTTGAGATCTCCCCTATTTCACCTCTCCTGAGGCTTTGGCCTTATGTCATTATGAAAACTCCTAATCGAGCTTCAATGGTGACTAGAGATTCATCTTGATAGGGCATTGAATATTTTAAATTATTTTATTAGATTATATCTCAATTTGAAATGCAAAAATGTGTGATATGTTTTTCCCTATTTTCATGGATTTATTCAAAAACTTGGTTTTATTTCTATAAGGCTCGAGTAAGAGGTCAATATTCAATGATCAAGAACCTATGAGTATAAGTTAGGTGGTGCCTTTGTTTCTCTATAATTTTATGTGTGCTATAGTGTCCATTATTAAATATGCACATTAGGTTTTCCTAAGGGAACCTTTAATTAATTAACACTAGTACTTAAATTGATTAATTGATGTTATGTGATGATGGTTTGTATGCCGTAGTATATTTATATATGTTAAGACATGTACATGGATTTTAAAAAACCGGATAGGTAAGGTCTATTTTATAATTCAAATTAATTAATTGTGATTTTTTTAAATTGGTTACATGGGAACATGATGAGAATGTACTTTGGTATTGAGGTGATGTCGATCACCAGGACTGAGATGACATTGTTTGTTAGGATGAGGGCATGACCCAAGATATATGGGGAGATATTGATCACCAGGTTGAGGTGAAAGAGTTCATTGGATAAAGCTAAATAGGCCATCCAATTAAGATCATGGCCTTGTGAGTCACGGGATGGTGTTGACAATATAGATTTACATGAGTGGTTCAAATGTTGTAGTGAGGTTTTCGATTGTAGAGTATTAAAAAATGTTTGTTATTTACACTCACCATTATAGGTCGATGTGACATTGGATTCATGTGAACATAGATATGTCTTAGTTAATGTGGTGTTGACTACTCATTGTGGTTGAATTCTTCCATAGATATTATATCTTCGAGGATGGTTTTGACCATCAGTTATAGTGGAGGTGATCACCGTAGAAATCCATGGTTTATGGTGATGGACTATTGAGAGATGGTATTGTGACCCTTAGTTGGGAGATGTGGCTCACTGTTATGCGTGATGCCGATGGGCCAAGATTATTGGAGGAAGAATATTTTTTTTCCTCAAGAAGTTGGGATTTTGAGCTAGTGGTGAAATATTATAGATGATAGGATGGATATCGTTATACTTTTAGACGTCGATCTATCATGTAGATGATGAATTTATTAATGGCGGTCCAATGGACATGGGACATATTAATGGGAATGTCCTTTTAATGTTGGTTTCGTGATTGATAGTATATAAAGTTTCTGATGGCATAAGGTTCCATGGAGATATTTCATGAGAGGTTCTTGGGGGCTCTCCTAGTGTTGTATTCTTCAGGGGACACCTGGTCACTAAGACACAATTCCTCAACACTAAAAATATATCTTTAAAGACATGTATTGTATGCAAATATATATATTTGAGGGCACAAAATAAAATTATTACCAAAATTGGAAAAAGAAGGAAAATTCTCACTTGTGGTTATTGAACACAAATGGAGAGGGCCATTTATTATTATGTGCGAGTTACTGCTATTTATTTTCGTATTCATAAACTATAAAATTATGAATGTAAGACAAGAAAAAGTTGGTGGTGGCATAATTATTTCATAATCACACCATACATTAGCCCTTTAGGATGCATGTAGAATTTTTTTTTTGAGATCAGGTAAGTGACCGGTCTTAGGAGATGGATTCTAGTGATCAGGGATATACTTCCTTTTCATGGATGGGATGACAATGGACCATGTGGTTCCTATAACAACCCTACTATTTATTTCATTTTTAAACATGATTAATTTCATAAAATTTCAGTTAAATAAAACTCAGAAGATCGAGATTTCTAGTATATTTGGGGTTTAAGAACAATACATAACAACATAAAACATGAAATACAACAACATCATTATTGAAAAATTCTTTGACATGATAAAAAATTCCTTCATACTTAACAATTCATGGGATAACCTGAGGAAATAAAAAATAAATGGGTGATCTATAATGACCAATAATGGAATAAAAAAAGAATAACTAGAGGATAATTATAAATTTTAGACATGTAATATCAATGGGGAATAAAGGAACACAAATAACAAGTCATTATATAGAAAGATAATCATAATAAGAGAAATGTGGAAACAACTTAAAGCACTCCTTCATAAAGATAATTTAAAGCTAAAATTCCATGAGTTCATTGAGGAAATAATTAATATAAAAGAGTCTGGTAAACTAATTTCACAACTTAATGTATCATGATACTAAGCATTACCAAATTCATTGGAGTGCTATCATGGGGAACCCTTCATAAACATTTCAGTATCATTATTAAGTGCGCCATAAAGATAATATAAATGGATTCATTCAACATCATAATTTTATTCCATGATCTAGAAATATTTAATACATACATGTAATTCCCCAATCAATAGGAGTTTGTACATAAAGTTGAATACCCCTGATAGAGAAATGGGTATGGTATTCAAAACATATTTAATTTGTCATGGTAAATCATGGTCTTATTTCAGTAGCATAATAACTTCATATAGAAATTTATAAAATTAGTTGATTAGAGAGAAAGGGGTTTCCCATAATTTATATATTAAATGGAAAGTAATAGGTACATGGAAGGAAATTCTTCAACATAAGGAATTTTAAGTAGAATACGTAACAAAATAAATAATCTTAAATAAAGAGGAGGAAGCAAAAGATATCTTAAAAAATTATGGAATGGTAATAGGTGTACATAAGGGATTATAAGAGGGATTAATGAGATTTAAAGTGGGTAAATTCATTTAAAAATAAAATGAAAAGTAATTGGGATAGGTAATAGTGTATCCCAACTTAAAAAATGGAAATCAAAAGGTCATATCATAAATGAAGTCCTTGATAAAAAGAGGAGAGAGAGAATCCCTTCTGAAATTTCAGCATAGTAAAATCTTAGGTAAGGGTGAAAATTAGGGTTAATAAATTATAAGTCACACAAATAACATAAATAGGATATTATGTTAATTATTAAAAATGAATTTAAATATAATAAACTGAAGTTAAAAGAACTAATGTCAAAGAAGATGCTTGAATTCAAAGGCGGGGAGAGAAATCCCTTACTTGGATGTTGACTCCAAAGGCTTGGGAGAGGATTCCTAGGAGCATGGGGGCACCTTTGGAGGACTATAGGGAGTATATGAAAGATTTTGGACGATCTTAAAGGTGTTTTAGTGAATACAAGTGAGACATTGGGTGGGTTTACATAGGAAAAGAGAGGTATTTCTTTATTATGTTGGATTTGGAAAACACATAATAAAATGTTCAAAACCACAAACCATCCAATGGGTTTTTACCATTTTTTATACCATAGGGTAGTGGTATAAAATATTCTAGAGTCCAAGGTATGAAGATAAAAAAAATATTTTCTTTCCTTTTGTGGATGTGAGTCACACTTTCGAAGAATTGATTTGAAAATCTTAAAATAATTTATATGTTTGGGAGGATTCACTACAGATTTATAAAATAAATAAAATAAACATAAAATTATATTATATTAATGAAAAAATTATATTCTGATGAGTTTACATTTTTTAGAATTTCTTACATCACTATTGGGCTATTATGATGTCATAAAACACAAAATATATTAATACAGTATTTAATTTTTACCCAAAAATTCAACTATCCGATAGAATTATGTAAAACTATACATTGGATAATTTTGATGACATGGTTCCAAAAATTATATTCCTTTTATCTAAATAGTTTTCTTTATATATGAATTTACACTTTTAAAATAAAAACTGATATTTATTTCAAATGATAGGTTTTTGAAAAAAAAAACAGTTTTCAAACCCTAATAAAAATTATATTTGACTTCATAAAAATTATATAATAATTTATATTTATAAAAATTAATTTAAATATAATTTTTTATTAAAATATTATTTGTCTCAAAAATCATTAATTCATAAAAATAGATTTCCAAAAAAATACAATTTACTCTTTAAAAATCATTTACAAAGTAACAATAATAGGAAAAAATATATTCATTATTCTATAAAAAATAATGTACATAATATTATGGTTAGGGTCTTGATTCATATCACTTTATTACACCATCATATGCCCAAAGAGTAAGGTACCTGATGAGGGGGCTTTCATGGGGCCATTCGGTGAACATGGTTGGGGCCATGACCATGATGAGCTTGAACTTCTACCATAAACGGTTTATCTCTTATTTAACATGTTGGATCTTGTCTTGGGCTTGGTATAAGGAAAATACCAGAAATTACATATCTCTCATAAGTTCTGATAAATGGGCTTCATAGGGTATGATCCTACTGGGTGAGGCCATCACTTCCTTTGTATATGACAACAGAATTTATTGAAAACCTATATTTATACTAGTCATGCGATCACAATCCAACAAATATATTATAAAGGGTAAAGATAATTAACATTCATTTAAAATAAAATTGGATACAATAAAATATGTACATGTGTTTTCTATTACAATAAGAAATTTAATTCTGTCAAAATAAATATAATATTATTCATAAATGATTGGGTTGTTACAAACTTCCCCCCTTAAGAAATTTCTCTCTTAAAATTTTCTTTTGCCACACTAAAATAGTTGAGGGTAACTCTGGTTCATCACATCCTCTGGTTTCCATGTTTCTTCTTCAAACTTTTGGGTTAATCACAACACTTTGACGAGGGGAATTGTCATATTTCATAGATCTTTTTCTCCAGGATCTAAGATCTTCTATGGATGCTCCACATAGGAATAGTCATTACCGAAGGGCACCACATTTGGATATGGTATATTTGATGGGTCTTGTATGTAATTTATTAAAGAGGATACGTGGAATACATCATGTACTTGATATCAGTTCACGGGGAGTACTATTTTACATGCCACTACTATGATGCAATCAAGGATCTCAAAAGGGTGATGAACCTTGGATTAAGATTTAGATTCTTCCCAAATATCATCAATATTTTACATGGAGATATTTGGAGGAATACCATGCCTATAACATGAAACTATATGTCCCATTTATGGTTTTCAACGTAGATATTTTGTCAACTCTGAGCAGATTTGATGTGATTCTGGATGGTCTTATCCTTCTCCACCATTCATTCAACCATTCCAGGGCCTCAAATTTTCCTTCATCAAGTTCATCCCAACATGCTGGTGTTTTCACCTATTCCCATAAAGGGATTCATAGGGGGTCATTTAAATGCTTGTGTGGAAATATTTCTTGTAAGAGAACTCCAAAAAAAGAAGATGTTGGTCACATACACCATCGATGTCCATTGTGAAAGCTCTCAACATATCCTCAAGTGTTTTTTGTAGTCCACTCGGATTGGCCATCATTTTGAGGGTTATAAGACATATTGATGTTCATATTAGTGTTTTGAGCATGCTGAATACTTTTTCAAAACATAGAAGTGAATATTGGATCTCGATCAGACACAATCGATAGTGGTAATACATTAAGCCTTAGAACCTCTTTGATGAATATCTATGCCAGTTGATCCAGTGAGAAATCATCTCAAATCATGATGAAGTGTGAAGTCTTTGTAAGATGATCCACACCACCGTAGATTTCATTTTTTCCTATGGATTTCTTTGGAATTTTTCTGAAAAAGTCCATGTTTATTCTTTACCATTTCCATGTTGGTATGTGTAATGGTTACATCGTCCCCTTATAATTCTTCCTTTCAGACTTCACTTGCTTACATACCAGGCACTTTGATGTATATTCTGCAATCACTTTCTTAATGTTATCCCACCAATAGTTCTATCAAATATCTCGATACATCTTTGTGTTTCCTAGGTGAATAAATAATGTTTAACTATATGTATCATCCTAAAGTTATTTCCTTTACTAAAGATGTGAAGGAAGACATAGTCTTTACCCAAATCTCACAATTCCTTCTTCATTAACATTGACCTCTGAGGATTTCCCTTTTCTTATAGTTTCCACTTTCTTTTGAATTCCCACATCATCTTTTTTAGAATCCTTCAACCTTTCCAAAAGTGATGGTTGAGAAATAATTTGTGAAAGGATTGATGATGTTTATTTCTTTATGATTTTCAAGTCTATATTCTTTAAGTATAATAAGATTAGATCCTTCTAAATTCTCATAAATGATTGAATTTTTGGGTCCTTTCTACTTAGAGAATCTACCATACTATACTCTTTCCTAGGATGGTAGTGGATTGGGTAGTCATAATCCTTTAAGATATCTAACCATCTTCACTGGGACATATTTATCTCTTTCTATGTGAATATATATTTGTGGATTTTGTGATCTATATATATTTCAAACTTCTCCCCAAAGAGATAATGCCACCATATTTTCACTACAAATATCACAACTTCCAACACTAGATCATGCGTGGGATAGTTTTACAAATAGATTTTTAATTTCCCTATGGCTTAATAAATGAATTTTTCATGTTGTATCAAAAAACATACCAATACCTTTATTGAATAATTGATGAGAATTATGAAAAGCTCCACACTTGTGGGTAATGTGAGCACATGGGATGTGATAATATTCATTTTTTAACTCCATAAAGCTTTCTTCACATTCATCATTGCAAGAAAATTTGACTCCCTTCTGAGATGGCTTGGTAAGAGGGGTTGACAATATTGAGAAATTTCTCACAAATTAGTGATAATATCTAGGTAAATAATGGAATCTATGGATATCTGTCATAGATGTTGGTCTCATCCATCCCTCAAATTGTTTTTTATTTGAAGGATATAAAAATATCATATTTCTTGTGATTATATTTCCCATGAATGATAATTATTCCATCCAGAACTCACACTTGCTATAAATTTCAAAGAAGTTCTCTTTTCACAAGGTCTTTTGCACAATGTTCAGATTATCCTCAGTCACCACCTTGGTTTTAGAGTATATTAGAATATTATCTATAAAGACTACCAATTTTTTTTGAGGTAATATATAAAGACTCTATTCCTCATGTGCATTAAGTTTGATGGATCATTAGTATATCGACCCTCTGTTTTCAAAAAAATAACATTACATAACTATTGTGGAATACTTAAACAATTTACAAATAGATTTCCAAGCACTATAATTGGTCTAGTGCCTTTAGAAACATGGAGACATAAAACTGATACATAATTGATCTACATAATCTTCAACTCATTTCTTCTTCTCTAGAACCATTCTTAGATACATAAAACATAGTACATATCATCATAACACAGGGGAAAGAAACATAAAGTGGTGAGATCATATGACCATTAAGGGTAAATAAGGGATACATATAAGCATAAAAATGAATATAAGGTTATGAGAATGTGATCATTAAAAATAGAAGATCATACCCTGTATATCAAATATCATAACAGAAATAATGGAATAAAGTGTGGAAGTTCATAGGACATAATCCACAATTACATAAAGATTATATTCCATGAAAACATAACAAAGGATTAAGACATGGAAGTGTGGACAACACATAAGCATATAATGATTTCCATAATATCAAAGGCATCACAGGAAAGACCATCTTATTAGTATGGGTTAACTTTCTATACCATCATATTATCATGAGTTCACTCTCATATTATCTTAGTAGTAATGGTTCTCTCCCATGGCCATCATATTAGTCAAGACTCACTCCAAATACCATCATAGTTTATCTAATTCGATATAAAATTTTACCCAATTCATTAGAGGGATATATAGGTCCTAAAAATCTCGTAATGAAATCATATATAAATGTTCCAGAAGATAATTAAAAATTATAACATAAACCATGAAATAAAATGGGTATCATAGAAATATAAAAATATAATAACCTGTGGAAAGAGACAGGTTTCATAACTACTTCATTGTAAACATCACCTATAAAAAGAAGTATCTTGGAAAAGCATATAAACCGTGAAAGAGAAACATGAAACATAATTATCATGCCATAAAAAAACAATCCTTTTTGAGAAAGAATAGGAATGTAAAAATTAAATAATTTCCCTATAAAGGTATGAGTAACACCAACAGATATAATCTTAGACAGAAAATAATTTTGATAGAAACTTGAATTTTGTTTTCAGGAAAATATCCATTCTTATTAAAAAATGTTTTCTTTTCATAGAAAACCTTGAAATTTTAAGAGAAAATAATTTATTTAAAAATAAACTTGAAATAATGTAATATAATGTTCGTAAAAATAATTCATTATGAAAGAGTAAATGTCAATTCATGCAGTATAAGTTAAAAAAAATTCTTCTCATCCTTTTTCGCAGAGAAGTCAAAAGGCACCTTATACAGAAAATGAAAGAAATACTCCTTCTAAACCACTTAGTAAAAAGTAAAAAAACATCAAAAACAACTTTAAACACCCATATTATAACAGTAAATTTTTTTATAAATTTATTTTTAGAAAACATAGACAAGGATGATAAATAAATCCCCGTAAATGCTTATGTATAAACAATTTTCAATAACAATGAGATTACGAAATTATCCCTTACATAAAAAGCATACAAATATATTTTTTAAAACATTCTCATGAACCTAAAAAAATACATAAAATTTTATTTATAATACTTTATATACATATAAAGAACTGTGTAAGATAATATCAAGAATATTGAAATGGAAAAATGATTAATTCTTTAAACATTCAATGCATCCCATACCACATTGAACACTTCAATCATAATCCCAATGTCTTAAAATTAATATTTAAATACCATTAATATAAATTAATTCATGATATCAAGAATAGTAGGTGCATTATATACACCACCCAGAAGAAATATGTGGTGAATGTGGCTTATATCTCACAAAAATTAAAACTGAGACAGAATTACATTTCATTAGGTCTGATACTCTCTATACGTGTCTGAAATGATCATATACTAGTTTCAAACAAATTATTAACTTATAATAGAGTCATAATAATATTTATTATATCATATATGGTTCATTTAAGACATTATATTTCCCATTTATTAATAATTTTCAAGTTAGAACCACAATTCAGGTAATAATCAATTTATTTATCGCATGTGTTTTTGACTTGTTATCCTTGATCGTATTACTTAGATCATGATTTAATTACATAAAAAATGAGTAACATGATTTAAATATTTTATATATTTAGAATATAAATATATATAATAGATAAATATATGAAATGGAATATACAGTTAATGGAGACCGTAGGCCGTTCTTACACATGAATGCTATTTCTATTTTCTTATCGTATTGGATGGATGAAAGTGAATGAAACACACACACACACACACACACACACACATATATATATATTATTAAACTAGAATTATTATTTCATATATTTCATAATTATTCATAATATATATTTATAATAATTATCCATGGATTGTGAATGTGGAAGATGAATCTTATCGCATCATAGAGATAGTAATCCGTACGTACGCACAAGCGACCGTATCATTTCCTAAATGGTTAATTGGTATGGGATTTGATGAAATATGAATTGAACATAAAAATATCATGTTATAGTTATTATTTAAATCCTTTATATTCATCACTATACACATACAAATGAAGTGTACCTGAAAAATAGTTTACACCATGGCGTGAAGATGGTAAGTTGTACGTACACACACATGGTGATATTGTTTTTTGTAGGATGGGTAATGGAAGAATATAGGTGTCCGATACTAATAATAACATATCCAAATATATTAAATTATGTATTTATTACTTAAATATGGATACAAAATAGGAAGAGGAAGAAGAAGAAGAAGAAAATAAATTGAATTGAATTGGTAAAATAATTACCTCTTCTTCGAGTGTATCTATTTAATTTGCATAAAAGGACTCCATAGGTTGGATTTCTGCTCAACGTATGGACACTAGGATGAAGTGAGGGATGATGGTAATGGAAATGGGCAGTTATTGTTCAAGAAAAAGTTTTGGAGGTGTGAATTAAAGGAAGGAGAAGCTCCCTTTTATAAGAGAGGTGAGGGACACTTTTAGAGGGTCTTAAACTATTAATTTATTATAAATTATATTTTAGTTCCAAATAGATCAAAAGCAATTTACATAAATTATAAAATGAGTATGGGTAGAAATAACCTCAACCAATGAATTTTCGACATGTTTAGATCATAAAATAAACCTTATATTTTGGATTTAACCCTAAATTGACCAGTTTAACTCTTACCGTGTCCTTTTTTACAGTATAGGGTTAATATAAATACAATAAAATGAAAAAAACCCCAATTGGATCATATATTTAATATTTGAAATTATACAAGTTACTTGGACAAAGATTATATTTTTATGAATTTTTTATCATTTAATAAAATAGTATTTATTTATAATATAATTTATGTCAATTTTAATACTATTTATTATTTTAAAATTTAAGAATATCAAAAAAACATTATAACCTAGAAAAAATAATTCAAATATGTATCAAACATGTCTAATGTAACAATAACATTAGTTGATGTCATTAATTAAGTCAAATTATATTTATTTTAATATTATTAATATCATTTATTTGATTCTTCCTTTAACAAATCAATTACTACATCATCATTGTTTCACAATTAAATTTAATTATTTAATATGTAAAAATTATAAATAAATTATCATGATGAATATAATTTTTTTATCTTTATAAAGAACATTTATAGTAGTATTTATCTTATTTAAAACCCTATTTTAAAAATGATTTATTTATTAAAATTTGGATGTGACACTTTTAACTATTATTTAAATAAAATATAATAAATGCCATAATCTGACACAAGTGTCTTAGAAAGGATCATATTGTTTATCTATGATTTAGTTTGGTCAAAAAAAACATATCCATCTAAATTTGGATATGTGTTATGGTAATTTTATATTATTATAATATTATGTTTACTAATAATTACCCATTTATCTTTAACTTTGGTAAATAAAATTCCAAATTTACTATTCAATAACAATTATTCTGATCATATTGAACCAAAATTTTCATTCTGATTAAAACATTGTATGTCTATTTTTTGAAATTCAATTCACTAAATTAGTAAAATTACATTTAATGCTAATCCACAAATGTGGCAACAAGGTGGGTAAAAAGGCGTTAAAAAAGTTCAATTAATTTTTATATCTAATTATATTATAAAAATGATTAAAATTAACTAAATTGGGTTAATATATATTATTCATCTATTGAAAATTTAAAATAAATTTAAATAAAAATAATAATTTAAAAGAAAAAGCCAGTTTTTAACAATAATGAGTGTTTTTCACTATTCATCAAAAATTGAATGTTTTTGGAAAAATACAAAAAAATCACCCTAAGATAATTTTGATATTCTGAATTAAAAAATTAACTCTATTTTTCCAAAATTAGTTTCCATGAGGGAATAAAATTATCTTTATTAAAAGGACATTAAAAGCAGTTCATTCAAGAAAATAGTATTTTTAAACATAGAAATTTTTTACCAAGAATAATATATTTTATTATAAATATGTTTTATTTATTTAAGAAAATTATAAACAATATCTTTTATAAATAGTATGTTTTGTTTTGTGTATCATGCACTGGCTCAAAATTGCATGAAAGGAATCTTTAGCATAGTGAAAAGTTATTTTCAATGTTCTGTGATGTGAAAAATATCAAAAGATTAAATCAATTCTAAATAAAATCACCAAAATCTCGGGGTGTTACATTTTTCCCCCCTTAAAATGAATTTATCCCACAAATTTTTTTTGGGTTATCAGAGGGTTTATAATTTAATGTTTCATTCATAGAACCCACATCATAAAAATGGATACTAAAACATCACATGAAATGGGATTTTGGAACCATTACGGTAACCCAAAGTGACATATAAATTGGTTTCCGCATAGTATAACATAGGTTGGGAGTGAAAATTAGACATGGAATAAAAGAGTAAATATTTATATGGTGTGATTGACATCATCAATAAAAAACAAGTGAATGATCAAAGGAAAGTTGAGGTCCTCATAGTCATAAAATTTTGATTATTTAAAAGATCATCATCTCAATGAAAATTAATCTTTTTGGACAACAATTTTATTATCACATTCAAAACATTGAGTAATTATTAATATATTTCTATAAACAAAATTTCATACATTTTTTTTTACTTTGATCAATTTCTAATACATCCATTACATTAAGGAATGAATGTCTAGGAATACAATTTTAACAGATCTTAATGCCCAAAAAATAATGAAAAATCTAACAGTCAACATTCATTAATATATAAACATAAAATGTAACACTACTGGTTTATCATAAAAATTTATTCATTAAAAATAATTATACATTAACTAGGAAATTACATAGTCTAGTGGTAGGCATGAAACTCTTATCATCATTCATTCATCGGTTCAAGACCCTCATCCTTCCCGGACATGATTGGTTGTCACCCGACATACATGATGTCCTTTTATAAAACCACAATAATATAATTTCCAAAAATAATTATGATGAACATCCTTAAAGTAATGTTAATCACTAAATATCCTTTTCACTACTTTATTAATAAAAATATATACATAAATACATCATATGATATTTAAATTAATCTTTTCATGAATGGTTAACCTTATAACCCATCTGAAAGATTAAAATCCAAAATATTATAAAGAAGGTCATAAAATCAGATTAACATTGATCCGCCATGTATCACAAATTATTTCATGGTTTTTACATTCCAAACATGTGAATAAACTCATCATATATTGTCTTGAAACATGGTAATAACCAAAATTACCATAAAAACTTTTGGAAAACATGCATGCTTCCTTATTCCAAAAGATTTTGAATATATTCCTTAAATACAAGAATTTGTAAACATAATCCATAATAACATAGAATACCTTGTCAATAAGCCCTTATTTAGTTCAAGTGTCATCAGTATCATCCAATTAATTATTCATATCAAATATATTTTTATCCAAACATCATTATCTTAACATAAGGTACATATTAAGGGTAATCTTTCCCTTAATCATAATTTCACCATCACTTAACTTTTCCATCATAACCATTCAACACATTCATTTAAATCGTCAGTGAAAAACACCAAAAATGAATAATTCTTATATATTTCATAATTCTTGTACCAAATACATAAACACATCAATCCATCATTTTTAATGATTGGCATGGAATATGTCATTCCTCGAATTTGAATAAAATTCTTAGGTCAGGGAATTGGGTTG
The DNA here is from genome assembly GCA_963277665.1 of Viscum album. Classification (NCBI taxonomy): domain Eukaryota; kingdom Viridiplantae; phylum Streptophyta; class Magnoliopsida; order Santalales; family Viscaceae; genus Viscum; species Viscum album. Next base: position 472,207,212 of record OY728147.1, on the reverse strand, counting down.
GGTAATGCCCAAGTTATCCACATATAAGACATTGAGCTCCATGACATTTTGTCACTTGATGACCATTTCTCCCACACAGATAAGATATTTCCCTCCATTCGAGGTATTCCTTAAGGTTCTCATTTCATCTTCTTCACATGTAGAAAGCTAAATATTCTTTCCTCAATGATTCCCACAATGTGAAAAAGCATACAATTCCTACTTCTACTTTTTTGATGACTTAAGAATACCCCTAAAGTTTACCTTGTTAACCATATATCATGATAAATGATTACAAATATTCAAAATATCTTTATCTCTATCCATTACACAATTTCATAGGTCATTGCCACCAATTTGTCCATCAGATTCAATTTTAAACTAATTCATTCTAGTTATCTCCATTTACTAAAACCATAAATCATAGTGTAAGAAACAATTGAAATAATGTAGTACTAAATAATAATAAAAAATCACTTATGAGATTTATAACCTATGACACCCTCTTTAATCTATGTATCCTTAGGTTCACCCTAGTTTATTCATATCCAACTTCTATTCTAATCCTTTACAATGGTTCATGGAGAGTTTTTGAATTTCCAAAGCATATCCCTCAAGATTATTGAACTAGATGTGCAGCAAGGCCCATTTTTTGTGAACCAGATTACCTTGAGTCAGGCCATGAACATTTTTTCATAGTTATTACTCTTAGGTACGTCTGTGTGAGAGCCACATCCACTATTTGTATCCAGACATGGTTGAATTACAAGGAACCCACTCACTATATCTTATACAAAAATTCTAGTACATTTTATTAAATGATAACTCATACTTATACTTATCCTTAAAGAAATCCCAAGACATATTATTATAAATATACATTGAATCATCATTATAATTATCATTAGATACATCCCTAGGCACATCAATAGAAATATATGTTGACTCATCATTATACATATCCTTAGATACATCCCTACACATATAGTTAGAAATATCCCAAGGGATCTCACTATGGTTTTCTCATCCTAGTTTCAAATGTTCAACTAAAATTTTTCTCTGATACAAACTATAGGGACCCTCACTTTTCAAAACATTAAAATCACATAACATTTTTAGGATACGTAATCATTATACAAATAGATGAAAAAAGACAATAATTGGTATAGTGCCTTTGGAAACATTGAAACATAACAATGGTACAGAAATTATCTACATAATCCCCCACTACGTTCTTCATGACTAGAAACCTTCTTAGATACATAAAACATAGTACATATCCTCAGAACTTTTGGGTAAGAAACATAAAAGGGGTGAGATCAGATGCTCAATAAGGGTAAAAAATGGACACATATAAACATGATTATAAGGGTTTGAGAATGTGATCATGAAAAATAGAAGATAATACCCAGCATATTAAAGTTCAAAATATAAATCATTGAATAATGATTTTAAATCCATAAGAAATAATCTATAATTAAATAAAGAGAACAATCCCAGAAAACATTACATAAGAGTAAGACATAGAAGTGTGGCAAACACATAAGAATATAATGATTTTCATTGTAATCAAGGAATCACTTCCAAGACCATCTTTGTAGTCTGGTTTCACTTCCCATACCATAATAGTAGCATATGTTCACTCCTAATACCATCTTTGTAGTAATGGTTCACTCCCATGTCCATGATATTAGTAAAGGTTCTCACCCAATACCATCTTTGTTTATCTCCTAAGATATAAAACTTACCCAATGCATTAGAGGGAGATATAGGTCCCACCCATCTCATACTGAAATCTTTCATACATGTGCCAAAAGATCATTAAAAATTATAACACAACACATGAAATGAAATTGGTATCACAAAAATGTAACCATATCATAACCCGTGGGAAGAGACAGGTTTCATAATTATTTCATCATAAACATATCCTAATAAAAGAAGAAGATTTCAAAATCATATAACCCATTAATGTGAAACGGGCTTCAAAAACATCATACTATCAATAAATATTCCATTTATAAAAAAATATGAATGAAAAAATTGAATAATTTCCCTATAAAGGAGTAGGTAACACTAATGGATGTTATCATAGGTTGAAACTAATTTTAATGAAACACTTGAAATTATTTTTTGAAGAAAATATATTTTCTTATTCCAAGAAGTTTTCTTTTTATAAAATACTGAGAATATTTAAATGTAAAAAATTTCTTTGAAAATATCCTTGAAAAATTTTAAGAGAAGATTCATGGAAATATGCATTTTTTAAATAATAAAAAACCATTCATGATGTATAATTTAAAAAAACCTTCTTCTCTTTCTTTTACTGGAAAAGTCAAAAAGTACCTTGTATAGAAAATGAAAGAAAGATTCCTTCTGAACTGTGTTGTAAAAAGTCAAGAAATGGGTAAAAATGATTTTAAACATCCATAATAGTATAGTAAAAAAATTTATGAAAGCATTTTTAGAAATCATGGATATGGATGACAAATAAACCCTAGTAAATGATTATGTATAAACAATATTGAGTAACAATGAGAATGTGAAATTCTCCCTTATGTAAAAACCATAAAAAGATTTATTTTTGATTTTTTATAATGAAATTAAAAATAGACATAAAATATTTCTTATAATCCTTTATATACATATAAATAAATACGGAAGATAATATCAATAATATTGAAATGGAAAAAAGATTAATTGTTTAAACATTCAAAGTGTTCCATACCACTTTGACCATTTAAATAATAAGCCAAATATCTTCAAATGAATAATTAAATAAAATAAAAAATTTATTCGTGATATAAAACATAATTGGGGTAGTACATACACTACACAGAATAAATAGGTGGTGATCGTAGCTTATATATCACGAAAATTAAATGTGAGATATAATTCCCTTACCTTAGATCAAACACACTCTTTACGTGTCCCAAGCTATTATATAATGGTTTTAAACATATTATTAAATTATAAAAGAATAATAATAATATTTATTATATCATATATAATTCATTTATAACATTATATTACCCGTTTATTAATAATTTCCACGGTAAAACAACATTTTGGGTAATAATCCCTTTCTTTATCACACATGTTTTGACTTGATATTCTTGATCTTATAACTTATATACCAATTTAGTTAATAATATAATTTATAAAATGATATATATATAATATAAATTAATAATATAAATATTTATAGTATATATATATTTTAAATGGAATACACCATTCATGGAGACGGTATGTTGTACGTATGAATGAACGTTGTTTCGTTTTTTATCATATTGAATAGAAGTAAGTGAATGATATAAATGTACATATATATATATATATATTATTTCATTTTAATTATTATGTAATATATTTCATAATTATTCATAGTATATATATTTTTTATAATCATTCTTGGATGGTGAACTTGGAAGGTGAATCTCATCGTGTCGTGGAGACGGTAATCCGTATATACGCACGAGCGATGGTACCATTCCATTAATGGTTAAATGGTATGGAATTGCATGGAATATGGATTAAAAAAAATATAAGGTAATATTTATTATTTAAATCCTTTATATTCATCGTTATACCCATATAAAAAAAGTGTACATGAAAAACAGTTTACACCACGACGTGGAGACGGTAAGCCGTACGCACGCACGCTAGGTGATATTGTTTTTCATAGGATGGGTAAAAAAGTAATATGGTTGTCCCATAAAAATAATAACATGTAAGAATATATTATATGTTTCATTTATTACTTTAGTATGGAAACAATATAGGAATATGAGTTAGAAGAAGAAAAGAAATTGAATTGAATTTGTAAAACAATTACCTCATCTTTGAGTGTCTCCATTTTATTTGACCAGAAGGACTCCTTAGGCTGGATTTATGCCCAAAATATAGACTATAGGGTGAAGTAAGGTAAGTTGGTAGAGGAAATGACATGATTTTTTAGAGCCAAAGGGCTTTGGAGGTGTGAATTAAAGAGAAGGAGAATTTCCCCTTTATAAGTGAGGTGAGGGGCAATTTTGGAAGATCTTAAACTATTAATTTTTTATAAATTGATTTTCAGTTTCAAATAGATAAAAAGTGATTTATTTCGAGTATAAGATGATTATGGGTCGAAATTCCCTCAAATAATGAATTTTTGACATGTTAAGGTCATAAAATTAGCCTTATCTTTTAGATTTAAGCCTTAGTTAAAAATTTTAACTCTTACTGTGTCTTCTAGTATTTTTACAGTATAGGGTCAATACAGTTACTATAAAATTCCAAAAGAACCCAAATTGGATCACTTACTACATATTTGAAAATTTTCATGTTTTTGAGATGAAACATATATTTTTTTATGAATTTTATATTATTTAATAAAATAGTATTAATTTTAAATTATCATTAATGTCAATTTTAATACTATTTAGTATTTTCATTTTTAAAAATATCAAAACAACATTTTAACCTATAAACAATGCATAAAATATGTCTTTATAATGTATAATTTATCTATAATTTTTTTGGATGTTATTAATTAAGTAAAATCATTTTTATTTTAATATTATTAATATCAATTATTTTATTCTTACTTTAATAAATAAATTATTGTATCATCATTATGTCACCATTAAATGTAATTATTTATTTTATAAAAATTATTAGTAAATAATCATGTCGTAAATAGTTTTAGAATATTTATAAATAATATTTATATTATAAATTATCTTATGTATAAACCTATATTGAAAATTATTAATTTATTAAAATTTGAATATGTAACTTAATAGTTCCTTAAATAAAATATAATAAGTGTCATAATCTAACCAAGGTGGCATAAAAAGGATCATATTTTTTACCTAATATTTATTTTTTTCAAAAAAAATCTTATTCATTGAAATACGTTCAAGTGTTAGGGTAATTTTATATTATTATAATATTATTTTTACCTTTAATTACCCTATTTACCTTTAAATGTGTTAAATAAAATTAAAAAGTTACTATCCACCAAAATATATTTTTATCCTATTAAATGAAATCTTTCAAACTGATTACAACTATGAATTTCAGCCTTTTGAAATTTAATTCACAAAAGCGGTAAAATTACATTTAATGATAATCTACATAAGTTGCTAGAAGGTAGGTAAAAAGACGAAAAAAAGTTCAATGAATTTTTATTTCTAATTCTATTATAAAAATGATTAAAATTAACTACATTGGTTCATATATGTATTATTTAACTATTTTGAATTTAAAATCTATTTAAATTAAAATAATTATATAAATGAAAATGTTAGTATTTTAACAATAATGCAGTGTTTTTCACTATTCATCAAAAATTGAAAGTTTTCATAAAAAAACAAAAAATTCCCCGTAATCTAATTTTGATATTCAGAATTCTAAAATGAATTCTATTTTACCAAAATCAATTTACATGTGTGTATAAAATAATCATTATTAAAAGGTTAAAAAAGTGGTTCATTCGAGAGAATTATTTTTTTAAACATAGAAGAATTTTACCAGGAATAATATATTTTATTTAAAAAATATATTATTTATATAAAACAATTAATAACAATATTTGAAAAGTAGTTACTATTCATATAACTAATTTTAACACTGAGGTTATAATTTCTTATATAAATAATTAAAATAACAAAAAGATATGTTTATTAGAAACTCATTGTTACATGTATCATACACCAACTAAGTGTTGTGTGCATCGTAAGCCAACTTGGTGTTTTGTGTAATGTACAAAAATTCGGGTTTGTGTGAAAGGAATATTTGACTTTGAAGAAAACTGTTTTCAGTGTTGTGTGATATGAAAAATATCAAAAGTTTAAATTAATTCAAAAACACAAATTTCACCAAAATATCATTGTGTTATAATTAATGAGTCCAAATGAATCACTATAGATGGATAGTGCCCATACCTTGTACGAAAGGTAGTCTTGCGGATATCCTCCTCTTTCACCCTTACTTAGTAATATCCCGACTGCAAATCCATCTTTGATAATTATTATTCTCCACATAGCTGATCGAATAAGTCATCAATTCATGGAAAAAGATACATTCTCTTTATCATGATTTTTTTGAGCTCATCATAATCAATGAAAAGTCACATTGGCCCATAATTATTCTTTTCGAAGAGGACTGGTTCACCCCATAGTGAAGTACTTGGGGGTATAAACCCTTTATCCAGATCATCCTGTAGTTCTTTCTTTAGTTACTCAAGTTCAACAACAACCATCCCATATGGAGTTTTATATATTGGATGTAAACCATGTATAAGATTGATAGAAAATTTGACCTATCGGCTAGAAGAAAGACAAGGAAATTTCTCCAGAAGCACCTTAGCATATTCTCTCACAATTGGCATGCCCTCAAGGAAGATAATTTCATTAAAATCATTAATTTGAGCTATAAATTCCTTCTCATAGAGAAGTAATATCCATTATTTAGAAGATAGATCTAAATCAGATTAATCCTCCTTGTTGCACTTGTAAAGAATCAAGGGATGATTAACAATTTGGAGGGGTATTTCCCTTTCATGGGAATTTATGTTGGCTCTATATAGAGAAACCCAATCCATGGATATAATTACATCCAATTCCACCAATGGAAGTATAAAAAGGTTTACTAGGAAGTTTAATGTACAAAATATGATAGGGGAGGAGTTATATACATGGGATGCAATAATTTCCCCAATTTATGTCTTCACCGACATCTCTACTTCCATGATTTGGGGTGGTTTTTGAATATTTATACTAAAAATTCATGATATAAAAGAATGCACAGAACTATTGATGATAAACCTAAATTTCACTTCTGTATTCTGGTTCTACTTTTAATGATATATACTTCAGTTTTAATATTTTTAACTATTAAGCACATAAAGGGGAATCCAATGGAAATAATGGGATAAATTATAAATTACCTTTATCTCATTTATATATAAGTTTCAAGGATTCAATATATGCTATACATGATATAGTTCCTAAAATATATTCTTATGTGTTAATTTTTTTATTTCTCCCATTATAATGTTTTGTAATTATCTAATTAATTTACCAAAGAATATCAACTGAGAGTGTCAAAACAAGTGCACAATAAGGCCCACTGTTGTGTACCAGGTTATCCCAAGTCAAGCCTGGAAAACCTTATCAGAGTTATTACTCTTAGGTACATCTATGCCAGAACCATGTCCACTTTTTGTATCCATACAGTGATGTATTTTCATGATAAACAAATTTCTATATACTCTCCCAAATTTATGTATGCTATATTATACTTAGTCTTATCCCTAAGGAATTTCCCAATGAGTTTCTAATCATAATCCAAAAAATAACTAAACCTATGCTTTGACACAAACTATAACAAACCTTCAATTTATATCATTTTATGCATTATTTTATATAAAAAATTACAGTTAAATTCAACTAACAAGACCAAGGATTCTAGTGTCTTTTTGGTTTAGGAACAATACATAACAACTTATAACTTGAAATACAAAAACATCTTTATTGACAACTTCTTTGAACTGACCAAACATTCCTTAACACATAACACACTATGGGATTACATGAGGAAATGCATAAAAAATTGGGGAGAAATAAATCCATGTAAGGGAATATAAATTGAATAAAATGCAGATAATAATAAATGTTAGACAAGGAATATCAATGAAGCATAATGGGACATGAATAATAGGAAATGATATAACATGATAATTGTAACATGGGAAATTTGGCAACAACTTAAAACACTACATCAAAAACCAAATTCAAATCTAAACCGCCAAGAAATCATGGTGAAAAAATTCCCACAAAGTAATCAGGTAATCCCCAATCCAAAAAATATATACCATGATAATTACCATTACCCAATCAATTGGAGTGCTATCAGGGTGCACCATTCATAATCATTTCAATCTATTGCTTAAGTGTGCCATATATATCATATAACATGGATTAATTAAACATCATAATTTTATTCCATGGTCTAGAAATGAAAATTAAATAAATATTATTCCCTAATAAATAACAGTATGCGCATAAAGGTGAATACCCTTGATAAGGAAATGGGTATGGTATTCACTACACAATTATTATGGCATGGTAAAGCATGGTGTGATTTCGATAACATAAGAAATTTATATAGAAATTCATTAAATGGGTTGATGAGAGATAAATGGGTCTCTCATAATTTATATGTGAAATTTAATGTATTGGGGAAATGGAAGTACATTCCCCAACATAAGGAATTGGAAATAAAATATGTAATATAATAATGAATCTTGAAGAAAGAGGAGGAAGCAAAAGAACTCTTACAAAATTTTGGCATGGTAACAGGTGCACATAATGGTTCATAAGATGGATAAACGATAGTGAAAGAGGCTCATATAATTTAAATATAAAATGGATAGTAAGGGGGATAGGTAATAATGTATCCCAACATAATAAAATGGAAATAAAAAGGTAATATTATAAATGAAGTTCTTGATTAAAAGAGGAGAGAGGGAATCCCTTACATAATTTCAGCATAGTAACAGATCATATAAGTGTCCAAATGAGGAGTAAAAAATGACCCCTTATACAAATAACTTCAATTTTATAGTAAGTTAATTATTTAAAATGAATTTTAATACAATCAATTGAAATTAAAAGAACTAATCTCAAAGATGGTGCTTGAATTCAAATGTGAGGAGAGAAATCCATTACTTGGTTGTAACACACCAAGATTTTATGAGAAATATTATTTTTAATTTATTTGATGTCTTGTGTTATACGCTACAAAAAGATTATCTTGCGCTATACACAACACCGTATTGGCTTTTAGTATACACAAACAGTATTCTTGGCTTGTGTTGCATGCAAGAGTGACCTCCCTCGATTGTGTGTGTGCTACACAATACCGAGTTTCACTAAACAACGATATATTGTTATAATATTATTATGAACTAGCAGTTATGAATAGTATTAACCAAATTTTTAATTTTATAACATTATCATTTATCTTACACATATTCTAGAACATGGTATGAGAACAAAATATTTTTTTCGGGTTAAATAAGTATTTTTCTAAACAATGCAGTTTTGCTGCCTTTTGATGGCGCACCAACTTTAAATATAGTTTTTGACAATTTCATAAGTTAAATGAGATAAAATAAATTATTCATTACAATCAGGATATCAAAATTTACTTTGGATAATTTTTTTTATTTTTCTGTTAACTTTGATATTTTGATGAATTGTAAAAATACGCCAATTTTTTCTTAAAAAAACCGTTTTCATCAAGATAATTTATATGTTTAAGTTATAAATTTAATGTTTTTAAAGTATAAATAGAATATATTTGTACCCTTTAATATAATTTAAGTAATTATCATTAATTTTACATTCAATTCATAGGTAAAACCACTTGAATCTTTGGCAATGTTTTAACTTTTAAAACCAGTTTTCTTAAGAAAGAGATTAATTTTAAATTAATTACTGCAACTTCTTTGTTTTGAATTTTTAAAAATGTATTTCATATTTTTATTTAGTGGGTCCAAATTATGTTAATAGGTTACTTTTATTTTTTTGATATTATGAATAGTAACAATGTTAATTTTTATTTACTACAGTTAAAGGTAAATTGGGTAATTAAGGGTGAAAAAAATATTATAAAATTTCCATAACACCTGCCAAAATTATATTGGATGAATAAAAGTCAACCCATATCAATAAGTGTCAGAATAGATTCATTTCATGGAATTTTGACAGTGAAAAGAATGTAATTATTATTAAAACCAAAGAAAGTGACAACATGTCACTCTCTTATATCTTATAAGTGTAATAATTTTAATTTAGTGATAAACTTCATAAAAATTTGAACATAAATAGTCACCAGAAATATAATAAAATTATCTAAATCATGTAAATTTATTTATAATTTTTAGGGAATAAATAATTATTATTAATGGTGACACAATAGTGATGCAGAAATTGCTATATAGTGAAAAATCAATAGTATAGTTTTTATTAAACTAATAGTGACCATAAAAGGCACAAACACCTGACCAATACTTATTAGTCATTTAAATTTAACCATAATCATCCAATAGTCAATATGTGACCATTTTGAGCCTCATAAAAGTGATTATGACACTTATATTATTTTATTTTAAATGATGTCAAAGTTTTCACCTTCATAATTTTATAAATATAACAATTTAAATTTTGTAATTTTAAAATGATAAATTTGAGTTAAAAGTATTATTATAGAAGATATTATTCTTATCCGCATCAGAATAATTTATTTTTAATTTTTATGCAACAAATATGTATATTAAATAATTTTACAAAAATGTTTTAGTAATTATTTTATTAAGGGAAATATCAAATAAATGGTTTTAAAAATATTAAAATAAATGTTATATGAACAAATTAATGTGCTCCATGAATTTTTTTAAATGAATATGAAAATTTAGTAATCTATTAAAAATTTTGGTTCGAATATATCTTCTGTTTAGATTTTATTTAAATTCAAATAATCGAATAGTGTCAAAATTGCTACTTTTGATATTTTATAAATATAACATATTATTAAATTGTTTAAAAATCACAAAAATATTTAAAAATTATAAATTAAAATTTATATGGTCTAAAATGTCATAAATCATCCAATTATGGATAATTCACAACAATAAGTAATTATTTACAACTATTTAAAATTTAGAATATTATTACCATAAATAAAATTAAATAGGTTAAATAAGGATAAATAAAGTTGATAAGGTTTAAAATAAAATCCCAACATGTCAAAATTTTATTGGATGATGATATTAAAACCCTACCTCATCTCATATTCATATTTGAGTCATTTTTGGATGTTTTTAGGTGGGTTTTGAGTTTATTTTAAATTAATATTTTAGAGGTTTCCAAAAGTGCCCCTCATTTCTATTATAAAAGGGAACCTCCTCCCTCTCATCTTCACAAAATTTTAAGTCTTTAATGTAACACCCCAGGTAAATAAATAATATGACATTTCATATTTATCCATATTTGTGAATAAAATATTGAAAAGACTTTAAAGGGGACGCTATGCTCGATGGCGTACCCAACACGCAACAACGAGTTTCTTGGGAATCTTACGTTGCACTCTAATAATAAAATAATATTATTTCAAATGGTAGTTAACATGTAGCCATTGTATTGGCAGGAATGGATAGAAATAACTAAAATATGATTATATATGTTTTTTTAAATGTTTTTACATTTATCCAATAAAAGCTAAAGGCTTAAAATACGGAAAGAATTCAATTTTAGGCGTATATGCCCTAGTTTTCACTAAAGGTTCACTTATCGCCTTTTAATGGAGAACTGTCGTTAAATATAGTTTTTATCAATCTTATACATTATTCTGGACAAAATAAAACTCTTATTTAGAATCGGGACATCAAATTTTACTTTGTGTAATTTTTTTGTATTTTTCCGATAAAGTTCATTTTTTAATGAATAATGTAAAATGTTGTGTTTTAATTCAAAACCAATTTTTAATATAATTTATTTATATGATTAGATTATCTTTTGAATTGGTTTTAAAGTTAAATTGGAATATATTTTTACAATTAAATCCAATAGTGGTCTTTGGAATTAATTTCAATTTGAAATCAGACTTAAACTAGTGTCAATCTTTTGATACTTATTGTTTCATAAAAACACGCTATTTTCTTTGACAGCGGGAATTAATTATTAAATTAATTAATCTGACTTATATGTATTTAATTTTGTAAAATAGACTTCATTTTTTAATTCGTAATATCAAATATAGCTTAGGGTGAATTTTTGGTAATTTTCTGAAAAACATCAATTTTTAATGAATAGTGAAACCACTAAGTAGTACTTATAAAGACTGATTTTCCGTTTAAATGAAATTTTGCCATCATTGTGTTTTGAATTTCAAAAATCCGACATACATGGTTGTCATTAAGAAGTAAAATGTGGTTCAATGAGATTAAAATATTTTTTTGGTGAATAGTAACTTATTAAGTTTTAATCGCGATTAGTGGTAATTAGTGTAGTTTAAGGTAAAAATAATGCTTTAATAGAATTATATGAGCTTGACACATGTCCTACCTTCATTGGTTGTGTCATGGCCGACCAATACAAGCCATGGGTCAACTTGGGGACCCCATGGATCCACTTTGGTTGGGAAATGACATAAATAACTTTTTATTTAATGTAAAAGTAAAAATGACACAAACATGATATGTTTTACTAAAACACTTTTTAAGCGGGGTTATACAAGTCATATTTTTGATTATAAACAGTCATTGGAAAGATAAAAATATTTCATACATCATAGTATTTTTTTTATAATTTTTAGACATTAAATAAATTAAATTATTTATGACATAATAATGATGCAGCGATGACATCATTATTTGACGATTTAAATAAAATGGAAAGATAATGTAAAATCTATGAACTACACATGTCCAAAACTTATTGGATGAGTGGATTTAGAAGCCTTATCACCTTATCCACGAATTATATCAATGTGGGACCTTTTGAAACCGAAACACATTTTCAAATAAAGTAATATTTCTTTACTTTCCAAAAGTGCCCCTCCTCTCCTCTTATAAAAGGCCCCCACCTCTACCTCATTTAACACACTCCTCAAGCCTTTTGCTCGGCCAACCCCTGCCCATTTACTCTCTCCACATCCCTCTACTCATCCTAGAGGATTCCCTTTGGGCATAATCCTTTCAAAGGAAGCCTTTAGGCTCAAATCAAAAGGAGTTACACTTTTAAAGGTAATTCATTCTCTCATGTTCATTTGTTTTATTTTGCTTCTCCAACCCCATAAACTCTTTTTATTTACTTCTTTTGTAACAACACCAGTATCTTAAATATACTAGGATGTTTTTATAAGATTTATTCGAGCTACACTCTCACACAACTACATCAAATGGTTAAAGAACATACGGTTTCCGTGGATGGTGAAATTCTGCCTCCCGAAACGATGATTGTTCAATACTCATTTAACACCTTCAAAGGTGGCCATTATGATGTCAATATTTTTATATATGATATATAATATGTTTATGTTTTACTTATGCTTCTGTATTTTTCATTTTTGTCTTACCTTTATGGCTTCAATTATGGGTATACACGATATCTTCATTTAAGGAAGTCCGGACTACCGCCCCCTCAAAGTGATTTGATTCGTTAAATACCATATGTGGGACGTATAAAGGATGGAAATATGATATTATATATGATATTATACTGGAATTATAATATACCATTATATCATTATTATTCCATTCTATAAAATACGAAATAGAAATGAAAGTAGCGTTCATGCGTACGTACGGCTTACCGTCTCCATGAACGGTGCATTTCATTTCTTACCTCTAAATGATTATGTAATGTTATAAATGCATGCATGTACTGGATATATATGAAATATATGATATATACATCATGAATACAATTCTGTATATAATAAACATTTGGCCACACGAACAACATGTAATTGTAAGAAGTCCACCTTCAACTTAAGAACCAAATATCGACAAAATAATCATTATTAACTTAATGATTACATAATGTTTATGACATGGTAATAAGTGATATAAAAGGAATAATGAACTTGAAAAAGGTTCTTAAGGAAGTATAAATTAACTCAAGTTTATTATTCAGGAGATTAAAGAACGATCGAGTCAAGTCGGACCCGAGGTAAGGGATCTTATTCTCTCTTTCTTTTTAAGTACACTCTTTTATGTCATTCCTTTTAAGCCCATATTTCTTATGATTGGGATGTTCTTTTATATTACTACTACTGTACTTATTATGTTCATATGATGAGAGACCCTATTTCCTCTCATCAATCCATTTTGGAAGTTTTGAGTGGCGCCGTTAGGCTGCCGAATTTTCGTAAGGGATTTTTCATCTCACTTTTATTCCCGTGAGATTTATGCTACATTTGCCACAATTTCCTTTGAGGGGTGTATGTACTGCCATTATTCTAGTCTTTGTGTAATATACTGTCCTTTATGAGTATTTACATCAACGATTTATTGTCCTTCTGTCATGGGGTGTATGTTTTGAAAGATACCCAAGTCGGTAAGGGAACCTTTCACCCTCCTCTTTTTTAAAAGACTTCTTTTGTTGGGTCTTTTAATTTACATATTGTTATGTTGGGATATGTTCTCATATATCCTTATTGATGTAAATTTTATGTCCAAGTGATGAGATACAATTTTTATCTCTCATCAACTCATTTTGATGTGATGCCGCTAGGCTGTCAAGGGAACTTTTTAACCCAATTTCGATTTCTTTGGTTTCAACATGTAGTCATTGAATATGTCATCCATTGAATATGTGTTAATGACCTTTTATTGTTTTACACTTAATATCCACTTATATTGGGTGTATTTATATTTTTCACACATATTTTTGAGATTGATTTGTCCTTAATTTAAGGATACCTTCTTTATAACGGATTTCATCACATTTGACATTTCTATTGAGGGTTCATTGTTGTCATGCACCAATTCACTCTTATATGGTGTATATACTGTCCTTTGGAGTATTATATCATGAATCCATTTATTCTCATGATATTATAAAGTTCTGACTAAATGTTATTCCTCAATTATTGTATTAAAGTGTCTCTAATTTTGGTAAAACCCCTTTAACCAAAATATCGTTTTAAATGTTTTAATTATTTATTATTATTAATATACATGTTTTCAAAATGGTTTTAAGGATTTATTTATATGGATATTAATGGTTTAAAATTTTAAGCTTCAAGGTGGTATGGGACACTTTGATTCAAAAATCTCTTTATTAAATGTTTTAAATGGTTTTGGAAATGGTTTCTTTTTGAATGGATTCATTATTTCAATATACTAAAATGTTATATTGTGATTGAAATGTGGAAATGTTATGTTTCCTTTATGCATGTTTTATGTGATACATTTATGTTATGGTTCTTGGGAATTGTTATGAAAACGGGTGGTTCCGTGATAAACTAAGGGCGGGTGAGCCCGATATAGCTCTCCAATGCATTGGGTAACGCGAAGGAGTGAAACGTTAAGGTTTCTCCGAAGAGATTTAGGGGATATACTGTGATGGGTATTCCAAACGTAACCAAGAGGGTTACTCCCTACGTAAGAATGTTATGAATGCCTCAAGTTACCTTTATGTCTTATGTTTTCTATGATTTATTCATGATTTGATATGCCTATGTTTTATGGGTAAAGTGGGATTTCATTCTAATGTATATATGAACTCATGTTTCCTTTCCATATTTTTATAAATCTTACTGAGCTTTTTATGCTCATCCCAAGTTTTTGAAATGTTTTTCATAGGTCAAGGGAAAGTTACATGATGTGATGATAGTGTCAAGGATGTGTCAAGAAAGAATCCATGTTTTATTTTCAATATGTTACCGTTGATGGGAAGAATGAAAACTGTCTTTTATGTAACCACTTTGTTTAAGTGTGGAATGTAATGCAAGTTTCATGATCTAATTCTCTAAAACTCTAAACCTGAAAAGATCCTCAATGTGTAATCTTGTAATAACTCAAGATTAAGTAAGGTTTAAGGCTAGGGACTTATAGTTGGTATCAAAGGTCGGTTTAGATAACTTTAGAGGTTAGGGTATTCTTAAAGCATAAGTGACATTACCATAATGGTTAAGTTTTCAGAAAGAGTCCCAGTTTTAGATAAATTGAATGAGTAAGTATATCTTAGTGTTTATCTTACTCATTAGTACATGATGGTTTTGTTGATATACTCACACTGACCTTTTTGGTTTTAGAAAATGGCTGGATCTAGCAGGCACCAAAGTAATAGTGGATGTGAAGGAAACTATGACAGTCTTTTGAGCAAGCAACTGAATGATATGGGAGCTGCAATGAGAACTCTTTTGATTATCCTCAACCAACTATCTGGAGTCATGATTGACCACCTAAACCTTGGAGATTTCTATAAGGCATCATATATGCAAGAAACAAATCCCTATGAAAGTACAGGTAATAATCATAAAGGTAAGTGTGTTCAAAAACCTATGTGTCAAAGATGTGGAAAGAAACACCTAGGAAAATGTTTCAAAGGGACAGAAATATGCTATAGATGTGGAAATGAAGGTCATAAAGCAATAACCTGCCATGGAAAAAGGAAGCATCCAGTTGACTCGAGGAAATGGAAAGAATTTCTTTCTGAGGGATCAATTGAATGTTTTAAATGTGGTGTGCATGGTCATTATGCAAACACTTTTCCTATGAAGAAGTTTCGTGAATGGGGTCACCAAGAGCGTACCAATATTCGTTTACCAATACCTAATGCCATTCCGATTGAGGATGAAGAAACTGACAATGACCAATCAAAGGTATGTACTATTTCATGACTATTATTTTCCTATTTTGGAATCTTAGGATATGATTCATGATTTTCTTTGTAGGAAAGAGGTATTTCGGAATAAGTTGGAAAGGAATGGATAATGGATCATGAAGAATGTTGAATGAGTAAGATGTCAACATATAAGGGCTTCAAGAGTAATGGTGAAATTCTTAAGAGTATTAAGTCTCTTTTGATGATGGGGTTACATTAGAAGACTTTTTATATTATGTGTAACCCTGATGTTTAATATAGGAAAATTTTATTCAAGTAATAGTTATCTTTTCTTTTGTGGAAATAGTTATAAAGAACCATTTGGGTTTATATGATCCTTACTTTTGAGGTAATTATGGGTTACTATATGTTATGATTGAAGTGAAAGTCATGAGATAAAATTGAGGTTAAATTATGTTATGGTTATTTTTGATGATTTTATCCCTTTTTGGGGAATGATTTGAGAATTATATAGTTTTGGAAAAAGGGCAACACATAGACCGTGTGACTACCCGTCGTGTCGGACAAAGCTGCAGGAATCGAACCCACAACCAAAGTACGACTGGTATTTATCGCCTACCACTGGACTACGTGAAGTCCCTAGTTAGTTTGACTGATTCTTTTTAGTTATATGATTTTATGAATTAAGAGTAAGTTGATTTTGGAGGATATGTTATTAGGATAATTACTTTTCAATGCGAGACTTTAGGAGCGACTAATGTTGTTTGGAGATAAATGTTACGATTTAACTTGGAAGACTATGTGACTACATCCTTCAAATATTTGGGTTTCAATCTTATATTGGTTTACTTTGAAAAATTTTATGGACAAATTGTTTATCGGATGGTCCTCGTTGAACTTTGGGTTTTGTTGGACAAATTTTGGAGATTAAAAATAGATTTTCTTTTTAATGGGTTATCCTTTTCTGGATTATCTGACCTTGTACTAACCTTTTTGGTTTTGGTTTTGGTTAAAGTCTAAAGAAATGGGAAGTATATAGTTCTATTTTGTGGATTAGGTGATTCTCTAGAAGTTGATTATAGTACTCTTAATGCAAACAAGTCTCCCTAAATACTCATCTTTTGGAAAAAATATGAGTTTGATTAAGGAATCTAGTAAAAGTTGAAAGTCAACATGATAAGTGATTATGTTTCCTTATGAATAAATTCCTCAATAAAATGTAACTTAAATAAAAATTTTTGTCTATTAACTTTTCCTACTGGGGAATCGAATACCGTTTAACCCATCACAAGTTTGTGATTTTCTCGTGGTTAACTTTCTCCTAAACATGTTTTCTATCACTCTCCATTAGAACATGACCCTTTGTTTTTTCCTCCATGTCCATATTTTCATACATGGAATCCTGGTATGGGTTAACTCGGGTGACCTTTGTACTCATCTTTCTTTATTTTAAAGTGATTGTTTTACCGACTCTTGTTCCGATGTGGGACTTTCAAGGATGTTTCCAAGCGCAATTTTAAAATTGCGAGGACGCAATTCCCAAAAGGGGGGAAGGATGTAACACCCCAGGTAAATAAATAATATGACATTTCATATTTATCCATATTTGTGAATAAAATATAGAAATTACTTTAAAGGGGATGCTATGCTCGATGGCGTACCCAATACGCAACAACGAGTTTCTTGGGAATCTTACGTTGCACTCTAATAATAAAATAATATTATTTCAAATGGTAGTTAACATGTAGCCGTTGTATTGGCGGGAATGGATAGAAATAACTAAAATATGATTATATATGTTTTTTTAAATGTTTTTACATTTATCCAATAAAAGCTAAAGGCTTAAAATACGGAAAGAATTCAATTTTAGGCGTATATGCCCTAGTTTTCACTAAAGGTTCACTTATCACCTTTTAATGGAGAACTGTCGTTAAATATAGTTTTGATCACTCTTATACATTCTTCTGGACCAAATAAAACTCTTATTAAGAATCGGGACATCAAATTTTACTTTGTGTAATTTTTTGGTATTTTTCCGATAAAGTTCATTATTTAATGAATAGTGTAAAATGTTGTGTTTTAATTCAAAACCTCTTTTTAATCGAATTTATTTATATGATTAGATTATCTTTTGAATTGGTTTTAACGTTAAATTAGAATATATTTTTACAATTAAATCCAATAGTGGTCTTTGGAATTAATTTCACTTTGAAATCAGACTTAAACTAGTGTCAATCTTTTGATACTTATTGTTTCATAAAAACACGCTATTTGCTTTGACAGCGGGAATTAATTATTAAATTAATTAATCTGACTTATATGTATTTAATTTTGTAAAATAGACTTCATTTTTGAATTCGTAATATCAAATATAGCTTAGGGTGAATTTTTGGTAATTTTCTGAAAAACTTCAATTTTTAATGAATAGTGAAACCACTAAGTGGTACTTATAAAGACTGATTTTCCGTTTAAATGAAATTTTGCCATCATTGTGTTTTGAATTTCAAAAATCCGACATAAATGGTTGTCATTAAGAAGTAAAATGTGGTTCAATGAGATTAAAATATTTTTTTGGTGAATAGTAACTTATTAAGTTTTAATCGCGATTAGTGGTAATTAGTGTAGTTTAAGGTAAAAATAATGCTTTAATAGAATTATATGAGCTTGACACATGTCCTACCCTCATTGGTTGTGTCATGGCCGACCAAGACAAGCCATGGGTAAACTTGGGGACCCCATGGATCCACTTTGGTTGGGAAATGACATAAATAACTTTTTATTTAATGTAAAAGTAAAAATGAAACAAACATAATATGTTTTACTAAAACAATTTTTAAGTGGGGTTATACAAGTCATATTTTTGATTATAAATAGTAATTGGAAAGCTAAAAAGATTTCCTACATCATAGTATTTTGTTTATAATTTTTAGACGTTAAATAAATTAAATTATTTATGACATAATAATGATGGAGCGATGAAATCATTATTTGACGATTTAAATAAAATGGAAAGATAATGTAAAATCTATGAACTACACATGTCCAAAACTTATTGTATGAGTGGATTTAGAAGCCTTATCACCTTATACACGAATTATATCAATGTGGGACCTTTTGAAACCGAAACACATTTTCAAATAAAGTAATATTTCTTTACATTCCAAAAGTGCCACTCCTCTCCTCTTATAAAAGGCCCCCACCTCTACCTCATTTAACACACTCCTCAAGCCTTTGGCTCGGCCAACCCCTGCCCATTTACTCTCTCCACATCCCTCTACTCATCCAAGAGGATTCCCTTTGGGAAGAATCCTTTCAAAGGAAGCCTTTAGGCTCAAATCAAAAGGAGCTACACTTTTAAAGGTAATTCATTCTCTCATGTTCATTTGTTTTATTTTGCTTCTACAACCCCCTAAACTCTTTTTATTTACTTCTTTTGTAACAACACCAGTATCTTCAATATACTATGATGTTGTTATAAGATTTATTCGAGCTACACTCTCACACAACTACATCAAATGGTTAAAGAACATATGGTTTCCGTGGATGGTGAAATTCTGCCTCCCGAAACGATGATTGTTCAATACTCATTTAACACCTTCAAAGGTGGCCATTATGATGTAACTATTTTTATATATGATATATAATATGTTTATGTTTTACTTATCCTTCTGTATTTTTCATTTTTGTCTTACCTTTATGGCTTCCATTATGGGTATACGCGATATCTTCATTTAAGGAAGTGCGGACTACCGCCCCCTCAAAGTGATTTGATTCGTTAAATACCATATGTGGGACGTATAAAGGATGGAAATATGATATTATATATGATATTATACTGGAATTATAATATACCTTTATATCATTATTATTCCATTCTATAAAATACGAAATAGAAATGAAAGTAGCGTTCATGCGTACGTACGGCTTACCGTCTCCATGAACGGTGCATTTCATTTCTTACCTCTAAATGATTATGTAATATTATAAATGCATGAATGTACTGGATATATATGACATATATGATATCTACATCATGAATACAATTCTGTATATAATAAACATTTGGCCACACGAACAACATGTAATTGTAAGAAGTCCACCTTCGACTTAAGAACCCAATATCGACAAAATAATCATTATTAACTTAATGATTAAATAATGTTTATGACATGGTAATAAGTGATATAAAAGGAATAATTAACTTGAAAAAGGTTCTTAAGGAAGTATAAATTAACTCAAGTTTATTATTCAGGAGATTAAAGAACGATCGAGTCAAGTCGGACCCGAGGTAAGGGATCTTATTCTCTCTTTCTTTTTAAGTACACTCTTTTATGTCATTCCTTTTAAGCTCATATTTCTTATGATTGGGATGTTCTTTTATATTAATCCTACTGTACTTATTATGTTCATATGATTAGAGACCCTATTTCCTCTCATCAATCCATTTTGGAAGTATTGAGTGGCGCCGTTAGGCTGCCGAATTTTCGTAAGGGATTTTTCATCTCACTTTTATTCCCGTGAGATTTATGCTACATTTGCCACAATTTCCTTTGAGTGGTGTATGTACTACCATTATTCTAGTCTTTGTGTAATATACTGTCCTTTATGAGTATTTACATCAACGATTTATTGTCCTTCTGTCATGGGGTGTATGTTTTGAAAGATACCCAAGTGGGTAAGGGAACCTTTCACCCTCCTCTTTTTTAAAAGACTTCTTTTGTTGGGTCTTTTAATTTACATATTTTCATGTTGGGATATGTTCTCATATATCCTTATTGATGTAAATTTTATGTCCAAGTGATGAGATACACTTTTTATCTCTCATCAACTCATTTTGATGTGATGCCGCTAGGCTGTCAAGGGAACTTTTTAACCCAATTTCGATTTCTTTGGGTTCAACATGTAGTCATTGAATATGTCATCCATTGAATATGTGTTAATGACCTTTTATTGTTTTACACTTAATATCCACTTATATTGGGTGTATTTATATTTGTCACACATATTTTTGAGATTGATTTTCCTTAATTTAAGGATACCTTCTTTATAACGGATTTCATCACATTTGACATTTCTATTGAGGGTTCATTGTTGTTATGCACCAATTCACTCTTATATGGTGTATATACTATCCTTTGGAGTATTATATCATGAATCCATTTATTCTCATGATATTATAAAGTTCTGACTAAATTTTATTCCTCAATTATTGTATTCAAGTGTCTCTAATTTTGGTAAAACCCCTTTAACCAAAATATCGTTTTAAATGTTTTAATTATTTGTTCTTATTAATATCCATGTTTTCAAAATGGTTTTAAGGATTTATTTATATGGATATTAATGGTTTAAAATTTTAAGCTTCAAGGTGGTATGGGACACTTTGATTCAAAAATCTCTTTATTAAATGTTTTAAATGGTTTTGGAAATGGTTTCTTTTTGAATGGATTCATTATTTCAATATACTAAAATGTTATATTGTGATTGAAATGTGGAAAAGTTATGTTTCCTTTATGCATGTTTTATGTGATACATTTATGTTATGGTTCTTGGGCATTGTTATGAAAACGGGTGGTTCCGTGATAAACTAAGGGCGGGTGAGCCCGATATAGCTCTCCAATGCATTGGGTAACGCGAAGGAGTGAAACGTTAAGGTTTCTACGAAGAGATTTAGGGGATATACTGTGATGGGTATTCCAAACGTAACCAAGAGGGTTACTCCCTATGTAAGAATGTTATGAATGCCTCAAGTTACCTTTATGTCTTATGTTTTCTATGATTTATTCATGATTTGATATGCCTATGTTTTATTGGTAAAGTGGGATTTCATTCTAATGTATATATGAACTCATGTTTCCTTTCCATATTTTTATAACTCGTACTGAGCTTTTTATGCTCATCCCAAGTTTTTGAAATGTTTTTCACAGGTCAAGGGAAAGGTACATGATGTGATGATAGTGTCAAGGATGTGTCAAGAAAGAATCCATGTTTTATTTTCAATATGTTACCGTTGATGGGAAGAATGAAAATTGTCTTTTATGTAACCACTTTGTTTAAGTGTGGAATGTAATGCAAGTTTCATGATCTAATTCTCTAAAACTCTAAACCTGAAAATATCCTCAATGTGTAATCTTGTAATAACTCCAGATTAAGTAAGGTTTAAGGCTAGGGACTTATATTTAATCCCAGAAAAACCCTTAAAATTACTCTTCTCAAGCTCTATAGTTATATTATAGAGGTTTTGGTCTTCTCAAAATACCAACTCTAGTGCCCTAAGAGGAAGTTTAAAAGAGGGACGTCGAGGAAGAGGTAATCTCTTCTACCGATTCTTTCAAGTTTCTTTCTTCTTCTACTTCCTCTTATTTAGTTGTTTCATTATAAAGTAATAAAATCAGTATCATTAATATACTGATATGTTATTATAAATATGAAAAAACCCTATTTCACCTTATATCCATCCTACAGAAAATGAAATCACCGCGCATGCGTACGTATAGATTACCGTCTCCACGCCGTGGTGCAATGTGTTTTTCCACCACCAATATACTTGGATGGGTATAATGCTAGAAATAATAAATATATATGATTATTATAATATCATACTAATTCTGAGATAGTATATCCTCCAATCCAATTCCATTCAATAAATTATGGGAACGATATCATCGCTCATTCGTATATACAGATTACCGTCTCCACAACGCGATGAGATTCATTCTCCATGTTATCCATTCTATAATGATTATAAAGTATATATAATAAATAATAATGAAATATATGACATAATAATGAAACTTTATTTATGTATATGTTATTTACTTACATCAATTCAATTTAATAAGGAAATGAAAACAACGTTCATGCGCACGTACGACCTACCGTCTCCATGAATGGTGTATTTCATTCTATTTATTGATCTATTATATATATTATATATTCTGAATATATATTATATATAAATAATGTTTTAAATTATTTATGTAAGTAATCATTATCTAACTAATCATATGAATAATTAGAAGTCAAAATAGGTACGACAAATGAAATGATATTACCCAAAAAACTGCTTTAACATGGAATTGACAAACGAGCGGGTAATTTAAAGTCGTAAGTGAATAATATATGATATCATAAATATCATTATGGTTCATTTTCAAGTTAATAATATTTTTATACCCACTATACAGGAGTCTCAGACACATACGGAGGAAAGTTCACATAAGGAAAGGGATTATTTCATCTCACTTTTATTTCTATGAGACATATGCCTTAATCATCATATATTTGTTTTGTATGGTGTTTATGCTTTCCATGAATTTTTTATGATTTTTATTATGGAGGATATTATATTTAAATATGCATTTAATTTTCTTTATTTTATGACACGTATGATTCCACCGATCATAAAAGGTAAGGTATAATTATTCCAATCTCGTTTTTAACCAAGATTGTTTATTCTTATGTATTTACTGGGGTTATATTTATCATCCATGTATATGTTTTATAAAAATTTTTTCATGTAAGTTTAAATTAATTTTACATATTTTTTACTTTTACTAAATTGTATGTAAAGAATATTTCTTTTGTTTACCATATGAGGAACTTTTTGACTTTTCTAGCAAAAGTATGAGGAGAATGTTTTTTTACATATACGACATGAACGTATTTTTACGGTTTCTCAATGCCTTATTTTCCTGAATCTTCCTCTACAAGATTTCATAATTATTTTCAATAAAATCCCTTTCTATTAAAATTTCATGTCATTTTGTGAATATAAAATGATTTTTAAGAAGAAAGTATATTTTCCTAAAGAATTCATTTCAAGTGTTTTATCAAAACTATTTTGCATATAAGATGAAATTATTTAGTATGTTTATGTTTCAATTATTATGTCTCTATTATTTACATGATTTTATTTTTCTTATGATGAATTGATATCCATTTGTTTTATATGGATTATGTTATGATGGTATGATTTTTATGAAACCCATTTTATTCTTTGGGTTATGATGAATGATTTATGTTTATTTTATGGCACATGAAATAATGGTTTCATTATGAGATGTGTGGGACCTATATCTCCCTCCAATGCATTGGGTAAAGATTTATATCTCATGAGATAAACATGGCTAGAATGGAAAGTAAAATCCGTTTCAGTAATACAGGGATGGAACAACAAGTAAACTCGGTTCAGTAATGGACTTTGCCCACTATGCTGGTCTTGGTAGCAATGCCTTGGCTACTATAGAAATCATAACATGCGATTAATAGTTTTCCACAATTACATGTTTTATTCCCATGTTATTTATTAGGATTAATGTTACCTTATGATATATTCCTTACATACAGCGAAGATTTATTTCATGACAGAAGATTTTTATGTTTAAACCTTATGTTCATGTTTTGAAGTTCAAATGTATATGTTTTTTTTATTTTCTCCATGTTTAACCTTACTGATAATTTGAGGTCACCCTTTATATATTTTATTTTCCCCAGGATTGAAAGAATTATTTTAGGTAAAGAAACTAAAAGGGAAGATCTTTATGGGAGATGTTGAAGATCTTCCACCATGATTAGAAGATTATGTTCTAAATTTCCAAAGACAATAAACTAATATGGTCTTTGGGGTTTTGTTTGTGTCATGTATTGGGTATTCCAAAAAACTAATGTAATGTCCACGTACCTCAAGATTTGGGTCTCTACATTTGGTATGAGAGCAAAGGATTAGTTATCCTTTGGAAACTAGTATGAATTTTTTTTTGAGATCCCTAGAGATATTTCTAAGGTATGTCTAGTGATGTCCCTAAGGTCAAGTATAAGTATAAGTTACAATCCTAGAATTAAGATAATAATCATGAATAAAATAGGATAAAACCTAAGACGATAGAGATGGAGGGTACTCCCCCTTTATTATGTTGTTTTCCTGATATGATTTTTGCCTCTCACACTATTCTTTTTTGGGTTTTACAAAATGGACGGAAATAGGAAGATTCATGTTAATGGAGAATATGATGGACAATGGAATGATATTCTTCATGAGTAACCAAATGAAACATGGTTTGG
Source organism: Viscum album (assembly GCA_963277665.1). Classification (NCBI taxonomy): domain Eukaryota; kingdom Viridiplantae; phylum Streptophyta; class Magnoliopsida; order Santalales; family Viscaceae; genus Viscum; species Viscum album. The sequence goes on along the minus strand of OY728147.1, from coordinate 472,181,827 downwards.
AAGGTAAAAAATCATTATTATGACTAATCATCAATCTCATAACATGATCAATAATCTAAACTTTGGTAAGTTTCCTGACTCATATAATAAGAGAATGATGAAGTTTCATGAAGATCATAGAGGAAAGAAAGTTCAATTTCCCTCATGTAAATCATGTGGGAAGAGTAATCAAGGAGAATGTTTCAAAGGAACTGGAAGATGCTTTGGGTGTGGAAAATAAGGACACAAAGCCAATAATTTCAAAGGAAAATGATTAGTTAACAAAAAAGGCAAGGATAATGGTACTACTAAGACATCAACAGTGGTTAAATGTTTTAAATGTGGAATGTACAGGAATTATTTAAACCAATTCCCTAAGGTAAAATCTCATGAAGATAATTAGCTTGGTCGTATGGGTAGTATTTATGTGGATGATGATGAAGAGAATACCAATGATATATGAGATGAAATAAGTGTTGAGGAATAAAATGAAGAAGCTCAGTCAATGGTTTAAGAAGGTAGTGGAATGATTGCATGTTTATCAAGAATAATGTATGGTACTATGGAAAAAATAAAAATATAAGGATTGTTACACTATTGTTTTTCCTTGAGTGTTTGGAAGTATATGTTGAATGGTACCGATAACCATAAAAAGTGATTAAAATATTTTTTGAAAGCAGATGATATGCGCATAATGAAGGAATAAAAGGATAATGAGATGTTTGATAGTATTAATGAGCCCATGATTGATAAAAGGACAATGTGATATCATGGTTTAAATATATATAAATCTTTGTGATTTTGGTATGTGGAAAGAGTTATCTTTTGACAGCATTCGTGTTTTCACTATCGTTCTATGGTAATTCATGTTCCAAGAATATATGATTAAGGTATTCACATGTTTATAATGTGACCAACAAGATATATCTTATGATATATGGGGGATATGTGATGGTATTCACATTCTTGGTAGATTACCTCTCTAGTAATCTTTTTCTTTATACTATGAGATTGGACAAAAGTATTTTGGATAAGCCTAAAGATTGGAATGGATTAAGTTAGACATCAGATAGTATTATTTAAGGCTAGAACTTTTTGATATTATTTCTGAAATGTTATAATATTATATTTTTAAAAAAAGGACAACCCGTACGATGGGCAACAACCCATCACGTCAGATAAGGGTGTGAGAATTGAACCTACAAATGAAGTGCGACATGCCTTTATCACCTACCACTGGCCTATAGGAAGTCCCTGATTAGTATATATTAGTTTTATTTTATTAAGTGGTATGATATATGAAGTATAAGTCCATTTTTGGAGCTATATATGATTAATATCACCATATATGTACTTATGTATATTTAATAACTTTTTCAAACCTAATGTTTGAGACACATGAGATGACCTATCATTCAATCGAATGATCTACTCACACTTCACGAATGAAAAATTCAACGCCATTTATTTAAATAAGAGATGAAGAAGAAATTGTTCATGGAACAACCAATGATGATATTACACTGAAATCAAGTAAGTATTTATCCTTATGAAAAAATTCATCAACTTTAGGGAAATGATATTGAAAACCCAAAATGTTGTCCTAGTAACCGTATATCTGATGAATTAGATGGTACCTTAGATCATCACAAATTTATGGCTTTGTGATTGTGGGATTTTTCATAGCCATGTCCTCTACCACTCTTCATCAGAAGTTGATGGTTAGATTTCTCTTCCATATCTATATTTTAACCTATATTCTCTTATGTGGAAACCCAGTGACGACTTAATTTGGGTAACTGTTACGTTTCTTACTTTAATTTTTAAAATTAATTTTTATTATTCCTTTTTATGATGTGGATTTCTATGAAATAAACTTTAATGTATTAAACCATTTATAACACTGACGAATTTTGAGGGAAAAATTCATTTTAAGGGGGGTAGAATGTAACACCCCAAGATTTTATGAGAAATATTATTTTTAATTTCATTAATGTATTGTGTTGTACGATACACCAAGATTATCTTACTCTATATGCAACACCGTATTATCTTTTAGTATATGCAAACACTATTCATGGCTTGTGTTGTATGCAAGAGAGACCTCCCTCGATAGTGTGTGTTGTACGCAATACAGAGTTTCACTAAACAACGATATATTGTTATAATATTATTATGAACTATAATTTATGAATATTATTAACCAAATCTTAAATTTTATAACATTATCATTCATCTTACACATATTCTAGTACATGGTATGAGAAAAAAATAATTTTTTAGGGTTAAATAAGTATTTTTCAAAAAAATGCAGTTTTGCCACCTTTTGATGGAACACTCACTTTAAATATATTTTTTGACATGTTTATAAGCTAAATTAGACAAAATGAACTTATTCAATACAATAAGGATATAAAAATTTACTTTGGATAAAGTTTTTATCTTTTTCTGTTAACATTCATATTTTGATGAATAGTAAAAATATGCTAAATTTTTCTTAAAAACAACTTTTTTCATAAAGATAATTTATAATGTTAAATTATAAAATTTAAGGGTTTTAAATTATAAATAGAATATATTTTTACCTTTTAATATAATTTAAGTCATTATAATTAATTTTACATTGAATTCATAGGTAAAAACATTTCAATCATTGGAAATGTTTTAACTTTTAAGAACTATTTTCTTAACAAGGGATTAATTTTAAATTAATTACTAACTTATGTGTTTTGAATTTTCAAAAATTAATTTCATATTTTAATTCATTGGGTCCAAATCATGTTAATAGGTTACTTTTATTTTTTGGATATTATGAATAATAACTATGGTAATTTTTATTTACTACAGTTGAAGGTAAATCCGGTAATTAAGGGTAAACATAAGATTGTAAAATTACCATAACACCTGAAAAAATTATATTGGATGAATAAAAGTTGAAAAATATCACCTAAGGTTCGGAATAGATTCATTTCATGGACTTTTGACCAAGAAAAGTATGTAATTATTATTAAAACCAAAGAAAGTGACAACATGACACTCTCTTATATCTTATTAGAGTATTAATTTTAATTTAGTGATAAACTTCATAAAACTTTGAACATAAATAATCACCATAAATCTAATAAAATTATCTACATAATGTAAATTTATTTAGAATTTCTATGGATTAAATAATTATCATTAATGGTGACACAAATTTGATGCAAAAATTGTTTATTTAGTGAAAAATCAATTATACAGTTTTTATTAAACTAATAGTAACCATAAAAGGCACAAACACCTGAAAAAACTTACTTTTCATTTAAATTTTACCATATGAATCAAATAGGCGAATATGTGACCATTTGGAGCCTTATAAAAGCGATTATGACACTGATATTATTTTATTTGAAATGATGTCAAAGTTGCCACCTTTATAATTTAATAAATATAACAATTTAAATGTTGTGATTTTAAGATGATAAATTCGAGTAAAAGTATTCTTATGGAATATATTAGACTTATATACATCATAGTATTTTATTTTTAATTTTTTTTCAATAAATAAGTATATTAAATAATTATACATAAATGTTGTTGTCATTATTTTATTAAGGGAAATATCCAATAAATGGTTTTAAAAATATTAAAATAAATGTTATATGAACAAATTAATGTGCTCCATGAATTTTTTAGAGGAATATGACAAGTTAGTAATCTATTAAATATTTTGGTTGGAATATATATTATTTTTGTATTTTATTTAAATTCAAATAATTGAATAGTGTCAAAATTGGCACTATTGATATTTTATAAAAATAACATATTATTAAATTGTTTAAAAATCACAAAAATGTTTAAAAATTATAAATTGAAATTTATATGTTCTAAAATGTCATAAAGTATCTAATTAAAGACAATTAACAACACATAAGGTATTATTTATAACAATTTAAAATTTAGAATTTAATTATCACAAATAAAATTAAATAGATTAAATATGGATTAATCAAGTTGATAGGGTTTAAAATAAATTCCCAACATGCCTAAATTTTATTATATTATGCTATTAAAACCCTATATAATCTCATATTTGTATTTGAGTAATTTTTGGATATTTGTAATTGGGTTTTTAATTTATTATAAATTAATATTTTAGAGGTTTCCAAAAGAGCCCTTCTACTCTTTTATAAAAGGGAACGTCCCCCCTCTCCTCTTTAAATAATTTTAAGCCTTAAATCTTAGAAAAACCCTTACAATTACTCTTTTAAAACTCTCTAGTTATATTATAGAGGTTCTGTTCTTCTCAAAAAACCAACTCTAGTGCCCTAAGAGGAAGTTTAAAAGTTGCATGTTGAGGAAGAGGTAATCTCTTCTACCGATTCTTTCAAGTTTCTTTCTTCATATACTTTATCTTATTTGGTTGTTTCATTATAAATTAATAACATATGTATCAATAATATACTGATATGTTATTATAAATATTAAACAACCCTATTTCACCTTATATCCATCCTACGGAAAACGAAATCACCGCGCGTGCGTACGTACAGATTACCATCTCCACGCTGTGGTGTAATCTATTTTTCAACTAACACTATACATGGATGGGTAAAATGGTGGAAATGATAACTATATATGATTATTATAACATCATACTAATTATGAGATAGTATATCCTCCACTCCAATTCCATTCAATAAATTATGGGAATGATATCATCGCTCATGCGTAGGTACGGATTACCGTCTCCACGACTCGATGAGATTCATTCTCCATGTTAACCATTACAGAATGATTATAAAGTATATATAATAAATAATAATGAAATATATGACATAATAATGATACTATATTTATTTATGTGTTATTTACTTACTTCTATTCAATTTAATAAGGAAACGAAAACAACATTCATGCATACGTATGACCTACCGTCTCAATGAACGGTGTATTCCATTCCATTTATTAATCTACTATATATATTATATATTCTGAATATATTATATATATATATATATATATATATAATTTTTTACATTTTTAAAGTAAGTAAAAATTATCTAAGTAATCATATGAATAATTAGAAGTCAAAACACGTACGACAAATGAAACGATTTTACCCAAAAAACTACTTTAACATGGAATTGACAAATGAACGGGTAATATAAAGTTGTAAGTGAATCATATATGATATCATAAATATTATTATGGTTCTTTTGAAAGTTAATAATATGTTTAAACCCACTATATAGAAGTCTCAGACACATACAGAATAAATTGGACATAAGGTAAGGAATTATTTCGTCTCACTTTTATTTCTGTGAGACATATGCTTTAATAACCATCTATTTCATTTGTATGGTGTTTATTCTTCCCATGAATGTTTTATGATTTTTATTATAGAGGATATGATATTTACATATGTATGTAATTTTCTTTATTTTATGACACGTATGATTCCACCGATCATAAAAAGTAAGGGATAATTATTCCAATCTCGTGTTTAATCGAGATTGTTTATTCATAAGTATTTACTAGGGTTATATTTATCATCCATGTCCATGTTTTCTAATAATGTTTTCATCTATGTTTAAAGTCATTTTTACCCATTTTTTACTTTTACTACATGGTATTTAAGGAATCCTTCTTTTTTTTACCATACGAGGAACTTTTTTACTTTTCTGGTAAAAGTTTGAGGAGAATGATTTTTTTACTTATACAACATGAACAAATTTTTATGGTTTAATAATGCCGTATTTTCCTGAAGCTTCCTCCATAATATTTCATAATTATTTTAAATAAAATAATATTCTTTTAAAATTGCATGGAATGTTGATAATATAAATTTATTTTGAAAATGAAATGATATTTTCCTCAAAAATTCATTTCAAGTGTTTTATCAAATATATTTTCCATCTATGATGAAATTATTTAGTATGTTTATGTTTTAAGTATAATGTCTCTATTATTTACATGTTTTTATTTTTCTTATGATAAAATGATATCCATTTGTTTTATATGGATTATTTTATGATGGAATGATGTTTATGAAACCGATTTTATTCTTTGGGTTATGATGAATGATTTATGTTTATTTTTTGGCACATGAAAGAATGATTTCCTTATGAGATGGGTTGGAACTATATCTCCCTCTAATGCATTGGGTAATGATTTATATCTCATGAGATAAACATGGATGGAATGGCAAGTAAAATCCAGTTTAGTAAAACAGGGCTAGAATGGAAAGTAAACCCAATTTAGTAATGGTATTTGTCCACTATAATGGTCTTGGCAGCAATGAATTGGCTACTATGGGAACCATAACATGTGATTAATGGTTTTCCACAATTCCATGTTTTATTCCCATGTTATTTATCATGATTAATGTTCTTTTATGATCTATTCCTTACGTATTGACATGATTTATTTCATGAATCAAGAAATTGATGTCTAAACCTTATGTTTATGTATTGAAGTTCAAATGTATTTGTTTTTTATGTTCTTCATGTTTACCCTTACTGAGAATTTGAGCTCACCTTCTATATGTTATCTTTTCCCAAGGATTTCAAAAAAGTTTTAGGTAAGAAAACAAAAAGGGAAGATCTTTATGGGAGACGTTGAAGATCTTCCACCATGATTAGAATATTATGTTCCGAGTTTTCAATGACACTAAACTAATACGATCTTTAGAATTTTGTTTGTGTCATGTATTAAGTATTATGAAAAATTAATGAAATGTCTATGTACGTCAAGCTTTGGGTATCTACATTGGATGTGTGAATCCAAAGGCTTGGGAGAGGATACTTGGGAGCTTGGGGGAACCTTGGGAGGACTATAGAGAGTATATTTAAGAGTGTGTATTACCTTGAAAGAATTTTAGTGAAGTTAAATTGGATCTTGGGTTGGTTTATATAGGAAAGGAGGGTGATTTCATTATTATTTTGATTTTGGACACTATGTAAAAAATATACAAAACCACATACCATACCATGGGGGTTTCCCCTGGTTCCTTCCAAATGGGATGGGTATAAATTATTTTATGAGGCCAATGGACAAAGATAACAAAATATTTCCATTTCTTATGTGAAGGTGAGTCACACATTCTAAGAAATTATTTTGAAATCATCAAATATATTATTAGTCTTGGAGGATTCCCTAAGTATTTATAAAATAAATCAAATAACCATAAAATGACATAATTTTAAATAAGAAAAAAATATTTTTCATAGGATACCTTTTATATTATTTATTACATTATTATTTGGCTATTATGATGTCATAAAACACACCGTATATTTATACAGTATGTAATTTTTATGCAAAAATTAGATTTTCTCAGAAAATTATGAAAATCTAACCATTAGATAATTCAAAAATCCTGATTCCAAAAATGATATTAATTTTATATAAATAAATTTACAAATATGTGAATTTTCACTTTTAAAATAACAATTGATATTTATTGAAAATGATGGATTTTTGACAATAACCGTTTTCAAACCCTAATAACAATTACTCTTGACTTCCTAAAAATTACACGATCATTTATATTATAAAGAAGTAATTTAATAATAATAATTTATGAATATATTATTTTTTTCAAAAATCAATTATATCATCAAAATAGATTTCCCAAAAAATTAATATTTATGCTTTAAAAATCATATATAAAGTAACAAATATTGGACACCAACAATGGTGGCCCAGATATGGTGTGAGATAAGCTGATTAGGACACCACCAATGGTGTCTATAAACACACAGTCAGTGCATATACTATGAGAAGTGTATAGGTAATAATGTTAAGAGGTTATAAATAATGTAATGGGGTCATATCTGGTTTCTAATGGACACCAGGTTGACCTTACTTGCTTTAGCCAAAGCCTGATAATATTTGAATAGGTAACAACATGTATACATATATATGGTTTATATATGAAGTAGTTTATTTATCAATATGTATGAATAAATCTACCATAATAGACCAAAGGTGTAACTCATGTGTCCATTGGCCGAAGCATTCAAACATGTGTTAAGGGAAATCATTCCCGAGATCACAAGAAAAATGGGTTTCCATATACATTATCATAACAATAGGGCTTCCATAACTGAATAATAATAGTAAGGGTTTTCATTCCTTTATACCATAACCGTAAGGGTCACCATGCCTCATATTTTATCAATAAGGTCACCATGCCAAAAATAATAAAAGGGTCACCATGCCTGAATCATATCAGTGGGGTCTCTGTGCTCATTTCAAAATAATAGGGTTTCCATGACTGTATCATACCAGTTGGGTATCAATGCCCATATCATACTAGTAGGGTCACCATTACCATGTATCATGATTCTTAATGGTTTCCTTGCCCATTTATCATAATTATTAAGGATCACAATGGCCATATATCACAATAGCATAAGGGATTCCATGGACACACACACACACACACACACACACATATATATATATATATCAGAAATATAAGGGTCACCTTGCCCACATAACATAAAGTATTGGGGTCATCATGCCCATTTATCATAACAGTGACAAGAAGTTGAAGACATTAATATGGGCCAATAGATAGTTTACAAGTTAAAAAAATTTATCTTTAACAAAGGTGTAACCAAGATCTTATCTAAGATAGTGAAATGATTATACCACCCACTCAGATTCAATTCATTATAGATTGATAAGTGTATTTCCCATGCTACACCATAATATTTATACATTTCATTTATGTTATCACAATATAGAAGTCAAACCGAAACCATATAGAAGATGCTTCGACCATCTATATATTTATAATTACAATGTTAATTTAATCAGCAATCTTCAAGGGATGGGATGAATTGAAGGGGACCTAATTTAGTTAATAGGTTCTCAATAAAGGCAACCAATTGAAGGAATATACAATTAAGGGGAATTGCTCACTGAAACAGGCATGCGACACAATGACACATAATATAAAGAAACATGACTTTAAGTGATATGTAAAATACAACCGACCATATGATTGTCAATGAGAAATTTTCTAGTATCATCATTTGGTTTGGTCTAGATCAGGAGAAAACTAGATATTAGATGAACTCCTGAAAAATAGAGCATATGACATACAAAACAATGACTCTGCCAAGGGGAATAAAAATGATGAAAGATGAATGATGAATACAAAACTAACCGAAACACATCCAATGAGTTGATCAAAAGTCAAATCTGAGTCTAGATAGATGATTTATCCAAGAGCCTAGATTTATGGGAGTAGGAAGTATAAAAAGAGGGAGATGGAGCTCTTATACATTAGAAATGAGAAAGAAAGAGGTGGATTTAGTTAAAATAGAAATAGAGGGATAATGTAAATCCAAACCAAAATTTAGGGGTCACTTGGGTTGGCCACATGATTATCCAAAACATGATCCAATCATGTATAAATAACTACCTTAGGAGAGAAACCACATGGTTCATACACATAGTTTGGGAAACCACATGAAAACAAGTTTATTTTTCTAAGCTAAAAATTGGAGAGCCTCCACATGATTGTGCTCCTAGGGTTGTAAAGATAGGTTAAACCATGCGTCCCACTACTTACCACTGAAATTCCCTGTGTGGTTAGAAGAAATCATTCGTATTGGGTAACACTATTTCCACTGACCATGAATCCCAATGTTCGCTTCCACTGTATTGGGTTCTGGGCTCCGAACAATCTCCCCACACCCTTATTTCTTACATATACTTATTAGAAATTCACATCATGTTAAAACTAATGAATACGAATAAAAAATTAAAGTATACTTACCGAATAGAAAATATGGGTTCTGATAGTCTTTCCCCCTTTAAGGGACTCATCTTTGAGTTACCCATTTAATGGTGATATAGAATCATCTGAGAATAAATATAAACACAAATTATGTATATCGAACTCTCACTCCCAAGTATCATCCTCTACCCATCCATGCATCCACAACACCTATTATGGAGGGATATACTTTCCTTGAAGAGCCTTCATGGTCTGATCAATTATTCTTATGAGAAAATCCTCAAAAGAATCATCAACATCTATATCATCATCCATTGGATCAAAAGTGTGAGACATGTCAGTATGATAACAATGAAGCTCTAAAATATAGAAGACATCATACATGGAATGGTACCTATAAGGTAATAGTGACCAATAGGATACTAGCCTCACTCTATCTAAGATCTCAAAAGGATTGGAAAAATATGGAAACAACTTTCCTTTACATTGTATTCATCTATTCCCAATTCTAGGTGATACCCACAAGAAAAAACTATCCCCGACCTCGAACTCTAGAGGTCATAGAGGACCATTAACATAAAATTTCTATCTAGAATGAGTGTTAGACATATGATTTATGATAAAATGTACCAAATAAAAAGTCTCACAAATGAGATGAGGACATAGTATCACTGACTTTCATATATTTAAATAGAATAAGGGTGAATAACACAACTTACCATATAAGGCCTCGTACAGAGCCATCTGAAGTGTCACCTGAAAACTATTATTTTAGGAGAACATGAAAAGATGTATATTTTTTAACAATAACCACGAAAATTAAGGATATATACTTAAAAATTTTCCTCTAGTACCTGTATCATATATTCCTACTAAACTTTTGTATGTGGGTGAAAGGATGTTCTCAGAATCACTTGTATACCGAAATATTTATGTAACCCCTTCCATAACCTCGACATTAAACGAATGTCCCTATCAATAATGATAGTGAAAGGGACCCTATGTAGCCGTATAATATCATTAACATACTGTATTTTCATCTCATCAACTTAGAAAGTCTCTTGAATATTAAGGAAGTAGGATACCTTTTTTCAGTTACTCCATGACTAACCAAACAATGTCTCTTCCTCAAGGAGACCTTAGTAAGCCAAACATAAAATCCATCGCATAATATTTCTATTTCCATTCATGGACTGGTACTAGATTTAACAAAAAAATGGAACTTTGTAATTATTTATTAACCTGTTAATATGTGGAACATCTTGTGATAAAACCCACTATCTAAGATTCTAACCATGGAAACCAATATTGGTGATTCATATCATGAAATATCTTGGAGATACATGGATGAAAAACCCACTAAGAAGCATGTGACTCAAACATATGATACTCCTTCATTTTTTTAGGAACCATGATATTCCCATGAATATATAGGATTTATTCTATATCAATAGATGAATCTATATCTGGGTCCTCACTATAAATATTCTCTCATAGGACCAAGACTTATGGGTAAGAAAACTGTCCCATATTCATAGTATTCAGAACTGAAGAGGTCTATGATGGAGATGAAAGTATAGAATATCCATTATAGTTATGATTCTATATTTTCATTTCCAAAAATAGGGACATAAGCTACCACTCACTGCTAGCCTCCTGAGCCACATGTGTTTGAGTCATCATACTCTGATCATAGGAAACTACGACACCATTACCAGTGTATAAGTAAGGTTAAAGTTGATGGAATGAAGGTGTTTTACCTATCTTCATTTCCTGAGATTTATGTTATGCTATATAAATATATACCATAGGATTTTTTGGTCTTTATATACGAAAATCTCTCTCTCTATAAGTAATTATTCCAAATTGGTAAGGCATGAACAACATCAGAAAACTCAAGATCAGGTGTTTGATAATTCCGCTCATGAGGACTCACCTACCACATCCTGTAAGAAATGGATCGATCTTACAACATAAGAAATAATCATATCCTGATACATATATCATCACAATGCACTATATATATTCTACCTAGCTTTAGAAGAATCAGGATCAGTACTAAAGTCAAACAAACTTTCAGATCCTAAATGGCTATATCAGAGGCTTCTGACCATATAAATATCACACCATTCTTAGTCATTCCATTAATAGGTTCTTCTAAGAATAATAATTACTGTATAAAGTTCCTATAATAACCTTATATCCCCAAGAAACTCTGTATATAAAATATTTTGTTCAAATATTCCTTGGTAACTACAACACTCACCTTCTATGGGTCAACAAATTCTTCTACCACTAAGATAATATAACTAAAGAAGTGAACCTTTTCAATCCATAACTAGCACTTAACAATCATTGCATATAGATGAATTTCTATTTTTTTACTAAAAAATATCTCAAGATATTTGGAATAGTCTCTTAGAGTATGAGAATACATCAAGATGTCATCTAAAAATACCACCATGAATGTGACAAAAAAATTATAAAATATGAATTAATAAATCTATAAAAATGGAATGCACATTCATGAGACCAAATGAAGTTAAAATATAATCATATAAACCATACCAATTTTAGAAATCCATAAGCGGTATATCTAATAGTCCGAATCACACATGATGATAGCCCGATCTCAGGTTGGACTTCGAGAACACTGTAGAGCCTCAGAGCTAGTTTAAAATATCCATTATTTATAGAAAGGGATTTTGGGTCATTAGAGTTTTCTGATTCAACTTCTAGTAATCCCAACAAATCATGGGGGTTCTGTCCTCCTTGTTGGTGAAAATGACTGGTCAACCCCATTTAATGTATTTCTATGTATAAAACCCTTGGCCTACGAATCCTCTAGCTACCTCTTGATATCCTTCAACCAAGTAGTAGGCAACCTATAAAGAGGAATGGATAATGGTGTAGCTCTATTCAATAGATTGATAGTAAATTCTACCTATCACTCAAAAGGTAGTACAAAAATGTTTTCGAGGAAAATATCCCTCAAACGATCAACTATAGAAGGAAATTAAGTATGCTGTAATCCCTAATCATCAATATAAAGTATAGAAATATAGGTGGTCACTTAAACATTCCAATTATTCTCTATTCTAGATTTACCTACCTAGACATCCCTCTAACCCTTGTATAGATATGTACCACCCTTTTATGACTTGAAAGGCACCCTCCGAAGATAAAAATGCACATAAGCATGATAGGGACCCATTAATTCCATCATGAGAATGTAATCGAATACCATCATCTCAAGGATGAATAAGTCCCCTAATAAATAATGGTTTCCTACATCAAGGGGTCATATCTTTCACTTGCACACCCTCTCCGATCAAATTCCCAATGGAGTATCAAGTGTCATGACATGATAACAGTATTGAATAAAATGACTAAGACTTTACACAATGGAAATAGAGATGAAGTAATGTGATTCAAAAATCAAAAAAGGTAGATAAAATAGTAGAGTCTACTATAATAGTAGCTCAAAAAGTAGATGGCCGAACACCTTTCTCCTATGGTTTAGGTTCCACTGAATTAATCCAGCATAATCCGTGACCCTATGTTGAAACTTGACTAACCAGACTAGGTACTCTTAGCTGGGGTTGTGTATCTGATGCCTTTCTACTACGACCACAACCTCCTATAAATTTGGTAATCTCGGTAGTACTCCATCTTCCTTCTTAGTGAGGTTCTCTTGATCCCACCCTTCAAGGGGGAGCTAATATGGATCCACTACCACTAGGAATAGTTTGGAAGGTCTATAAAAAATACTAAAGATTCCCCAATATTCCGTAGAATCCTCACTCAATATGGTCTATTTGATGCTATGTATTCTTATTAATTAGCTTCCCATACTGCTGAAAAATCACATTAATATATAAGGGCTTCACCTGGCTTCCACTTCTCCTGCATGAAGTCCCAAAGCATCACTTTTGAACACTAGTCAATCCACTAATCTGTCTAACTTCTGAATTGTAGTTCCCAACACCATCAGTCTCCCTTAGGTTTCTCTTGTTGATGAGATCCAAGTTCACTATATCATACATGGTGGTATATAAGAAAAAATATACCTAAAAATGAATAGGTTTCCTAATCCCATCCTAAAATCATCTCACCTTCACTTGATCAATAGAAGTATATATATGCTAAAATCCAAGAATCTCTGTATAAAATTTTAATAGTACATAAAATACATGGAAACCTACTTTAGGTTAATAAAATCCTTAGAATTATTGGCCCTTATGGTATTAGGGAAGAAATATTCATAGACACTAGATTTGAAATCCCTCCAAATCACTACCTAATACTGACCTTCCAGGTTCTGAATATCCCACCAGAATTTGGAAAATCCATGAAGTATATAAGTATATAGAATTAATATTAAATTAATAGGTGTATCAAGGTGCTTGAAGATGGATAATAGTATCTCCATCCATAACTTTGAAACCTGGGGGACACCATCCTCTAAAGATTTTGGTGGATTATACAAAATATCTCACGTCAACTCTACCAAATAGGTTTCATGAAGAAACACTCCCTATATAGTTGTCATAAGATATAAAAAATACACTAGAAATTGGACATCAATATCCACATTAAGGTTAAAATTAGGTGTCACAAGTGGAACTATTGAAGGTATGACTATTGGATTAGTTCCCACCTTATTTAGGGAATGGTGGTCACCAACTTTTTGGAACATGAGTAGAAGAAGTCATGGTGGCATAACTCTATAAATTCCAATCACATACCTCAGATATGTTCAATGAATATAAATATCACTGATACCTGAATAGTATAAGTACAATCCTTACTATATAAGAACCACACCCCTTTTCCTACTCTTAGTGTGAGGTCTGTTGATAGGAATTATTATATAGAACACAAGAGATGCAACCTACTACTCACTACTAAAGTTGGGTTTGGGTCAGGCTCTATGTTGTGGCTGGGAGAGAGAATGAGCTATGGGGTCAGTGTCTGGTAGTTTGTGAACCTCCAAAGGGAGGCTATACCATGAGCATTCATGCATTATAATATGTGCATGTTATTTTTTGGTATTTTTAGAGAAGGTTTTGGAGCCGAATATGGTTAGAGGTATTCCATGATCACTTAATTCCTTTCACTCTTTAAGAATGACTTGTTTTGGGTGCATGAGTTGCAATTTTTGTATTTAGATTAACAAAGAGATAGTTAGTATGTTGGAATATGTTATAGATTGTTTTTGGTGTAAGGTGTGTAGGCATCAGTAATATGATGGGAATGAATATATATACATATGTTATTAGATTAGTTTTGCTTATTTTTTTAGATACATGATTTATGGGTATCTGAGGAGATGTGGGACTCATGAGTTTTTTGTATGCCATAGGTTCTAATGGGAATCCAAAGCAAGGAAAAACCTGATGTGTGTCATGTATGGAATTATTATTAATTCAGAACTAGATGTGTTAAAGGAATGATTTTATGCTAGGACGGACTTTTATGTCTAGGGATGGTCAGTGTAATAACCAGGTTATTTAATTTTGGGTTGGAAAGTGACCACATAGGTAATTCCTATGGTGGTGAGTTCCATATGGGGATTCGATCATGTCTAATGATTAAGGTAGGCTTGTATGATGTTTTAAATATGGGTATGTTTGGTACCATATTAGTGTGAGACCATATAAATAAGTAATAAGATACCCTAAGGTGAGGATAATGTATCATATTGAGTGTTGGAATGGGTCAAAGCTCCCACATCAACTTGAATTTGATTTTGGTTGTTTAACCAACTTGAATTCAAAATTTTAGAACCCAATTCTGAGAGTTTTAGCACCCCAAAGAATTTATTTAGATAGGTTTCGTGGTTTTGTGAGTTCCTTGAGTGTTTGAATGGGCTTTGGAAGTGATGGGCTCTGAAAAACTCGTTTTGGTATATACAGTCTAAGGCACATGGTGGGTGCACTGTTTTTTTAACCATGCAGATTAAACCGTGTGATATATTTTAAAAGGGGGAATGTTTTGTTTTAATTGTGAATCCACTTTAAGTCAAGCATGAAATGTTGTGTAGGTGTCCAATATCATACACATAGTTGGCACATGGATTCAGAAACCATGTGGCCAGACTGTGTGATGTTTCTTTTCTTTAGACAATTATCACTACATAATTGGTGATTGGTTTTCCAAACCATGTAGTAACCATGAGGATTTTCAAAGAGAAAATATGACCATTTTTTCTTGGTTCTTTGAAGAGTTTTTATCCTCTTTATCTTATCTAATGCAAAACCCTCCCTTCTAGCTAGGGATCTCCCCCATTTCTCCTCTTCCTAGGCTTTACACTTCCATTCATGTTTGGGATTAGAATCAAGATCCATTAGTGGATATGGATTTCTCTCAATAAGACACTTAATACATTATATTACTTTCTTCATTTATCTCACCATAAGGAATAATAAATCCATGTGAGTTCTATTTCTATATTTTCATAGTGTTTGTCTAAAAATATGTTTTTTATACAGGTCATGTTAGAGGAATATATTAAATGAGTGAGAAGCTATGAGTATAAGGTCATTGGTTCCGAGATTTATCCTTAATTTTATGGGTTCATGGGATGGGTTATTAAATATGTAAATTTGATTTTATGAGGGAAACCATTAATTAATTATCTAAAGTCATTAAATTGAATAAATAATTTTATGGGATGTAGTTAAGTACTCCCTAGTATATTTATATATGTTAATCTTGGTATGGGTATTTGGAATGGTTAGGAATGCTAGGATGCTCGTCTAATTCTAATTATTTAAATATGAAATAGTTTATTTTTTTCTTGGGAATGTAATGGAAATGTCCCAACATATTAAGGTGTTGTAAATAACAAGGAATGTGATGACATGGTTCATTAGACTAAGGGGATGGACCAAGACATATAGGGTGATGTTGATCACTAGGTTGAGGTGACATTGTTCGTCAAGTAGAGGTTACAAAATTTTCAGGTTGATGTAATTACCTATGGGAATTAGGATGGTGTTTACCTTCATGATTTGGGTGATATGTTTTCATTGTAAACATGGTTTCCAGTTGGTTTGGCTTACAAAATGTTGGTGATATACGCTTATCATTGTTGGCCAACACACCATTGGAGTCGTGTGAATATATATAGGAATCAGTTGAGGTGGTGTTAACCATTTGTTGTGGGTGGAGGCCTTTATAGATATTGAGTCTTAGGGGATGTTGTTGAATATAGGTTATAGAGGAGTTTATCATCAATGAAACCATGGGTTATGTTGATAGAATATCAGGAGATAGTGTTATACCATTTGTTGGGGGATGAGGCTCATCGTATTGCTTGAGGATGATGAGTTGGGATTATAGGCGGATAAATATCACAATGCCTCATGATGATGGGATATTGAACATGTGGTGAAGTATTATATATGGGAGAAAAAAACATTTATTTACCTTGGGACATTGCGAAGTCAAGCTGATGAATTCTCTTTGAATTGAGGTTCGAGGTACTTGAGACATATTGATGGGCATGCTTGTTGGATGTCATTTTCTTGATTGATGGAATATGATGTGTCAGATGGAATGAGGTGCTGCTGAAATAGTTTATTAGAAGTTCCTTAGGGATCTCTTGGTTTGATGTTATCTAGAGGATTCTTGGCACTAATCCATGGGTCCTCTCTAGGGTAAATATATCATTTCATACATGTATTTTATGTACAAAATATATTTGGGGGAATGAATTTAGATATATAAAAGAACTGTCCAAAATAGGTAAACTCTCACTTGTTTCCATTAAGAATAATAAGAGTTGGTTATTTAATATTATATGTGATTTTCTTATATAAATTTTCATAAGAATACACTATAAAAATATGGATATAATATAGGAACACATTATTGGTGGTTTAATGAGTTCGTACTCAAACCATACACATTCCCCTTAGGATACATTCGGGCTTTATGATTTTTAGAATAGGTATGGGATCAGGTTCATGAGCATGACCATAGTGATCATGGATGAATTTATTTTTCATGTGTCAGATGGAAGTGGACCAAGTGGTTCCTCTGCATCTATTTGAACAATATTTTGGAATTTATAGTTATAAATTCTCTTATGACCAGCCATGGGTGACATTAATTATCTATTTCATATGACCTGATTTTTCATTTATTCATCTATATACAAAATCAGGCTTTTAGAATAAATATTAATACTACTAATTTTTATATATTCGGTTGAGTTTAGTCTATTTCTTCTGCTATTTATTGTCCTTATTCCATTGTGTCATATATATACTATTATTATTATCACCACAAGATGGTATAGTATCCTCAATATCACCGGATCATACCATTGTAGCCAGTCGATAGCCTTTGGTGCATGGGTAGGTGCACATATGGCCTAGTGGTACACTAAACCAGATCACAGATAAAGTGGAGAATACGGTCTGTGGGTGGGGGGAGTCTACAATTTTCCTTTATTTTTTCAATCTAATGAAAAATTAATACTTCACCTGAATATATGTTCATAACAGCATTTTTATGGAGAAACATATCACATTTTTCATCAGTAACTTAGAAGGATGGTTTTCAAAGTGTATATAATTAATACATATGACATTTATGTTATTTTTATGATTCTAGAGATGATGAAATCATTAACAAGGTGCTTGGACCTGAACCGAAAAATGAAAACATGCATTGAAAACTTAATTATTAAAATAAAAATATTGATTTTTTGGAAGAATTATTATTTAAATTAGGATTTTTTATTATAAATGTACAATAAATCTACACATATTACATAGTAGTCTAGAGTGCATACAAAAAAGTATAAGACTTGAGGTAATGGTTTTCTCCCATAATCAATATATATTATATATTCACCTAATTTTTTTGTTCTTTATATTTTAATCATTAATGTATTTAATAATAAATTTCCTAAAATTATAATGATTTCATAATCTATATAATATAATATCTTCAATGAGGTTTTAATTCAATGGTTACTAAATCTATATGGTGTTATGTTATAATATCACTTTTTGTTAGGATTATTTTTGTTTCAATTTATACTTTGGGATATTGTGTGTTCTCTCTCTCATTAATCCCATATATTTTTTTATTCTTTGATTACTTATACAGTATTTATGTATTCTTTCTATTCCCCCCTCTCGCACCCAAAATTTCTGAAATAACATTTTTATGAAAATATAACTGTATTTCTTCTTTTTAGATGGGAATATTTTTCTTATATATCCATGTTATTTAAATTGTTTTAATGGAATTATTTTATAAAATATATATTTTTTAGTTTATTTTATTATATATTGATTTTTTATAAGTTTTTGAAAAAGGAATATGTTTTATCGTTTACCATATGGGTCAATTTTGAATTTCTTTATTAAGCTTTGAAAAGATTATTTTTTACCATTTACCTCTTTAATTCCATTTCCCACCACCAAGACCACTATTATTTAAAAAACATCCTTTCTTAAATTCCATGGGTTTTCAAATGAAATCCTACCCCCTTTATTATGTGAATTTTTTTTCTTTAAATGTAACTAAATAAAGGGATATTTCTTCTTTCCTTTTGAAGTATATTTATAATGATTTTCTCAAATTTTTCTTAATCAATGAAAACTTCTTTAGGAGATGAGTATGATTTAATGGGGGTTACATACCACCCCATTTTTTATATGGATGAATTATGATTATTTTTTAAATAAATATTTATGTAAAATATTTTTTACACAGTTTTATTAATCATTGAATGAATGATGGATTATTTTATAATCTTCTATAATACATATGAATAGACGTTCTATATGTGATGGGTGGTTCTTTTATAGACCTACAGCTCTTTGGGTAATGTTTTATATCTCATGAGATAAATGGTTACACTAGTGGTTAGTCCAATCCTAAGAGGGTACAAAGAAACTTATCCCAAGACTAAGATGGTACACATGTGGTTATACTAGGCATTGTATTTTCTGTATTTATTGGTGGGTATCTTTGAAATAACATTTTCATATATTTTGTAATTCCATACTCTTATGACATATTCTTATGTTTATGTTATGGTCTCGTGTCTCATGATTCTATGATTTTTTGTAGTCTTATGAGTCATGTATTATGCCATGACATTGATTTATGCTAGGCTCATGATTTGGGATTTATATTTGAGAATGATATTTATGTACCTTGATTATGATATTATACTATTATTCTCATTGTATGATCACTTATGATCTTTTAATATTTTCTCTCATGTTTACCCATATTGACCATAAGATCTCACATATTTTTATGTTTCCATTTCCATATGTTATGAAGAAGGATATTATGTATGCTCAGTGTAGAAGTGCGCTGAGTGAGAAGAACATAGGGAATGTTAGAGATTGTTATTAAATAAGATGATTATGTATCTAGTATCCAAAGACACTAAACCTTTCTTGTTATCATGCTTGAATTATATTGATCTTTATTGACTATTAATCTAAAATGATGTATTATTTACGTAAGTAATGCCTGGGTTTCAACAAAAAACCTTATTATAGAAGGATATCTTTAAAACATAGGACATCAACCTCATTCCTCCCCCTTACAATGAATGACCCTGACCAGGTATTTCAATCACCACTACACACCCAACCATATAATATGTTACACACAACTACTTCAATCCATTAAAAACCATATGAACATTCCAACCACAACCCATGAAAAACTTTTGAGTTTTCATTATATCATTCTCCATTCCACATCATCTTTACACACCCTCTTCCATATTTATCAACAACATAACAACCATACAATAATAAAAAGGTTCAAAATAGAGAATCACATCAATGGAATAACCAAGGATTCTTGGATGAGATCACTTATGAAATAACATCAAATTTTCATATCATTCCTTGTCTAACTGACTTCAAATTTATTGTCCTCACTAGATTTAATAATCTATTCAATCACCCATAAACAACTATTTATAAATCCATATCCAATCACAAACAGTTCATTCATCTTTAATTTTTTTCTTCCCATCATATGAATTATATTTATCATCAATAAGGTTATATTTTAATATGTCCTAAATAAATAAGAAGAAATGATATGAATTTGTTGATGTTTAGAGGATTTATATGGATTAAATCCAAAAGAATATCATTTTCTGGATTATTGAGATTCTAATAATGTTTAATAAATGTGGTAGTGTTGTTTAAAGAATTCATACTTTTTTACCTATATTAAATTGTTTACGTGGAATCCATCCTTTGGTAATTTAAAAATATTTATATTATTGATAATATTTTGGAAAAATATTTTGAGATTAAAAGTTACGTTATTTTGGATAAGTAATTTTTCAGGGATGGTCTAAAAAATAGGTTAATCCCAGGGAAACTAAGGAACTAGCTCAACCACAAATGTGAGAATTGATTTAACCACATGGTAACCAGTTCTTCATAGCATTCACCTAGATAGGAAGGGGTTCACAAACTGGAGGCAAATGGTTAATGCATACCATGAAAGTGTTAATGCGGTGCAGTGTGCTCCATTATATGTATGTGTAATGTATTCAGATCTGACCCACTACTCATGGATGAGTGGTTGATAGTACATGTAGTAAGAAAACAAGGTGATCTTGGATGCAGTATTCATTAAGTGTAGAGACCTATACCCTCCACATAGAAGTTATATACAAAATAAGATTATGTTGTTTTAAACAACGATGACTGATATTGTCCAAGTAACATCACTATCATCACCCTTATGCCATTCCTAAGTTTCACATGAGATTTTATGCTACAATTGATACACTAAACACACTAGTACCTACTCTGAGTGCATCTAACACAACCACACCTACCAAGAGTTGAACGATCTGTATGTAATGTGAATGATTGAATGAGTCTCAAAGTATGGTAGTCATAAGGGCCATATGAACAAACCATGGATCTATAATGTGTGTGATCAAACTAATGTGAGGATAATTGAGCCTTTGATATACCATTAGAAGGAATGAGATATTATGAAATGAAATACTATAAGATTATAGGATGATCAACTATGAGAATCCAATCTTCAGTAAGATATTATGGCTGAAAATATTAAGTGCATGAACTATCACATGAGTATGTTGATCAACCATAGAGTTATGTAAGATGATCAATCGGGAATTGTTTCAACCGACCATGAGGTGTGATCAAACACAAGGAGTGGGTGACTAATTATATGAGCTATGACCTACCATAAAAAGTGGTTTCAGTATAAAAA
Source organism: Viscum album (assembly GCA_963277665.1). Lineage (NCBI taxonomy): Eukaryota > Viridiplantae > Streptophyta > Magnoliopsida > Santalales > Viscaceae > Viscum > Viscum album. The sequence continues at coordinate 472,159,854 of OY728147.1, read as the reverse complement.
TTCAAGCATTCAAATAAGATGCACATGATTGAAAAATAGATTATCTGAAATGAGATTGTGACTTCACAAGAGTGTCTTTAGATTAAATATCATACCACACCATTCATATTTAAGAAAATATCAACATTTTCATTTTATCTATAATGAATGTAGATCTTGAAGCTTATAGGGGAAAAAATTTATAATAATAGTATATTGTGTATGCATAAGAGTGAAAGATATTCTCAAATATAGATAGATTCATTCCAATCTTGATGAAGACATGATATATTCCATGAAGAAAATTCACGATTAACAACCAAATAAATATAAATCATTTGCGATATCCATGCATGAAACTGCAATGCATGAATCATGAATCTTAATTCCACCTACATGCCAATTATAGGTGAAATAATTTGGATTAATTCATGAGTAATATCACACATTAAAAACAATATTGATTTGGAAATAAATTCCTAATCAATGGTAAATAATGGTAAGTCTATTATTTGTAAACAAAAATAAAGAGAGTGTTCTTATTATTAATTGTGTGAATAAGGAAATATATCCCATGATTTTTGGGAATTTAAATGAGGATATAATTCAATTATCCTCTGACTGAATTAAAGGAAAATAAATTTATATAGTTATATGTAGTTAATATGAAGGTATTGTGGGTGTATAAATATGAAAACTCATGGTATTAATTTAACATCTTTATAAAAACATTATTATAGTATTCAAAGACTGATATATATAGGTGAAATATATATTCATGTAGTGTGATATGAATAATTAGTTTCAGACATGATACAATATTGAGAGATCTTATGATGGACATTGTGAGAATTATGAGGGATGATACAATCTTTGTATCAAGGAAAAAGAAGGAAGAGGGGAACCCAGATTACTCAAGAGTTGGTTAAGAGTTTCTAGGAAATCATTACCATTGTTGTTATTGAATATTTTTTATGATAATATATATTTTTCTAAATTACTTTTTAAGTAAGATCAATTCAAAAATGCTGTATAATCATCATGAAGCAACTCAAGGGCTTTATATCATTAGATTAAAACCGAAGGAGATTGTGACTGGTGTGCATGACTAGTTGATGAAGAAATATAGTTGGGGTGTATAACCAACTACTCCTATTGTGGGAATGAGGTGTATAACTTGATCCTATTATATCCAAATTGGGTTTTATTGGATAATCCATGTTAGGTAGTCTAACCAACATGGAATAGAAAAAACATTTATGCTAAAACTTGTAAAAATCGTCTGTTGTTCTCGGTCCCAATAAAGATTCAAAAGAGTTGTGGTTGTAAGATATTATAGAGGGGATAAATAAATTTAACATGTTCAAGATGCTGAATTTTACAAGAGGAATAACTAATAAATGTAAACCAACGATTCACCCCCTCTCTGTGGTCATTCAGTCTTGGGAATTTAATGTTTTATTTGGGTGGGTTACCTATAGATATACAAGAATAATTTTGATTTCAGGAAAATAATAATTCAATAAATATCCTGGATGTTAAAAAACGTGATGTAAATAATTATCATATATGGAGGAATAAGATGATACCCAATCTCCTATAATTTGGAGTAAAGATGAGTGATGTAGTGACATTTTGGTTTCAACCATTTCTTAACCATCTTAATTGAATCAAGTTGCTAATTGAAATATAGAATTATATATAAAGGATAAAAATGGTATATTAATTTCTCTATCAGAAAATGTATATAACATGGTCAATGGTCTTTAAACTATAAATGAAATTAGATAAAAATTAACAAGTAGTTTTGAAGGAAATATTATTCTTAAAGAATCCACACTAATATTATAGAGTATCTAATATGAATACATATATATGTCTGATGATGAAACTATTGATGAATAGTTTACAAGGGTTAATTAAATTTAGATAAACATCTAGGGTTTTAGTGAGAATATAGAGTATTTTTCATTTTTATAAGATTGATGTTGAAATTTGCAAGTCAATTTGATTAAGAAATATCAACCCAAGACAAAATAAATGATTTAAATGAGTTAATTAACACAAAACAATCATAGATTTGGATATGAAGAAGATTATATATTTTAATAATAAAGAAAAACGTGAGATTACCTTTGACTCAATGAGAAAAATAAATGTCAAAGCAGAAGCGATTCCTAAAACTAAAGATTTAGATATTGAGGGTGATTACAGGATTAAAGATATTATTTCCCTTATATCAAAAGGGTTCAAAAAAGGAAATTTGAAAGGAAAAGGAAAATGGTTACTAAAATATTGGAATTATGATGGAATTATACACTTTCCCATAGATTATCCAATGAAAAATATTCCAGAATTAAAATATGATGAGGTTAGTGAGAAGAATATAAAATTGAGAAAAGATTAAATAAGATGGATTAAAAAAGTAGGAAAATGAATTTGATTATAAAAATAGATAAACCCAATTAATATTCTGGTATATCTTCAAATTATATGGTATATTTATTTTCGAAAGTTGAAAAAGGGTTTTATTAATTAATATGTGACGATGATAGAGAAAAGAATATTGCGGTGGATTGAAAATTAATGTAGGAGTCAGAATCATGTTTTGAGTAAATTATAGATATTATGAAATAAAAGAAAAACATTTCAAACCAGAAAAGTATGAAAACTAAAGAAAATTAATAAATAATAAATATGGAATTAAACTATGTTTATGAGATCTGAACATACAAGATGAAGGTGGTCGAGTAAGAAATGATAGTATGTGATGTTAAATGAAACATGAATTAGAAGGAATAATTGATGTTTGAGACAAAAGATACATATGACACAGTTAATCATGAGTTGAATAGTGCTAGAGAATAAATAAATAAAAATCTATAGAGGTTAATAGTGAATCATATCTGGCTTGTGAGATGAAGGGTTTCAATAATTAGGTAAAATTTGTAGCTTATGAATTTTAAGATAGATCTACTATAACTAATAGTAAAAGCCTGAAAAACAAAACAATACAAGGTTTGATAAAGAAATAAGTTTAGAGACATTCTATCCCATAAAAGTAAGAATAATGGACAAGAAAACCATAGCTATCTTTGAAAAATATTCATCAATTTAAAGTAAGACCGCTACAATAAAATTCATGACATATGTGATACCAAGGAGGGAGATCATTGTTTAGTAGTTATTTCTAGTGTTGTATAAGGTATGAACATAAATCCTAATATGTTTTGAATAATAGGTCGTTTCTATGACTAAAAAATAAATCAATGTGGATCTATGGTGGAAAAAAAGATGGCCAATTCATAAAGAAAACAAGCTGTGACCAAATAATCACCAAATCATTCTAACAGAAACAGATTTAGATATATAAAATAATTACATGGAATATGGGGAAAAGAAGGTCACACAGATGATGTATGGATTAGTAGACTCCATGGATTTGTTTCATATTTTGAAAATAAAATTCTTACACTGTTAAGTCTAATTAGGTTTATAATGTTAAGAATGAGTGCTTGATAGTCTGGCTTAACCAACATGCCAAGTAAAAAAAATTTTGTTAGTGAAAATAAGTGCTATGTAAAAATTAAATAATGTAATTCTATAATATAAGGTTAATACTCATTAGGAGTCATGTATAAGTGGTGACATGAAAATATTGAATATGTGTAAAATGTGAGATCATGATGGACATGGTTCAGAATATTGTATGAAATGTTTAACTCCTCGAGAAGATATTTAGATGAATCAAATTTAAGAATCCAATAAAAAAGATTAACTAAGATATGAAGTTGGATAAAATGAGTGGCCTATATTGAGAGGAAACTCTCACCCTAAGTAACATTTCTGAGGAATTAAATAATTATATCCTAATTCCATATTATTCTTGTTTATTTTTTTTAATATAAAAGGATTCAAAAGAGATGTTTGAGGCTATCACTGCTAAAGATATAATAAAACTTAACTCTCATGAAGTTGTTCTAAATACAATGAGGTTATGTTGAGTGCATTCTATGAGTGGGATAAAAACATGATGAGAAGATCCCATCCTATCACTTTTAGTAAATCTAAATTGTTGGGTAGCCTCATAAGAAATTGGTTTTATAGTATGGAAATCACACATAAAACCCTTGTCATGATTACATTAACTGCACATATTGAGGGGGAGTAATAGTTACTAAATACAAGATAAAAGGGGGGTTACATGAATTGTATATGAACTATTTTTATGGTTTGATAATATGTGTCCTAGTTTCATGTTTTTTTGAAAATAATTAATTTCATAAATCCCCTAAAATTATATTTGTTCAGTTTTATGAGTATGGCTTAACATGTTGTAAAATTTATTAAAAATAATGAAAACCATGGATATTTCTCTCATGATTTATATATATAATTTTCCCACATATACTTAGAGTATAATAATTAAGGTCTTTTTTCAAAGAAAAAAAAGAAAATTTTCACTTCTCTTAACAACATGACTAATTTTATTCAGGGTTGAAAAGTTATATTATTATGAGAAATTTTTAAATGATGATATTGGGATGAGAAGACCCCTACATTTTTCCTTTGCATTTCATTATCAATATGGGGTACAAAAAGAAGATCAAATATTGAGAAAATATTTTTATGTATTGAAAAAAATACAAAGGATTTTATTTTTTATGCCCATTATATGAATCATTTTTTTTCAATAAGGTATGATGTCAATATGTATTAAGAAAATTTGATGAAATACTAAGGATATGATGATTCTTGGAATATTGTTATATATTACAAAATAAAGAATAAATTTTTTTTATAAATGTGTAGCTGGTCATAATGTTAAAAAAGGTTGTTTTAGTGATTGAAAAAATGCACGTTTCTTACCTCAATTTAATAAGGGAAGAGGAATCCCCCCATTGATTATTAAGAAATAATTAAAATTTTGAAAATTTTGTATGGAGAAATGTTTTGATATTAGAATTTGAATTATTTTGAACTTGTTTTTTATAATTTTGTTTTTTTAAAAAGGACTACCATAGGCCCACCATGTGACCATATCAACCATACATGTGGGAGTAGAGTCAACCATGAGTAGGCCAATTCAACCTAACCTATGCAAAGGAAAGTAGGTGTGCATGAATAACATCCCCATAAAAGGTATATAGAGCACACAAAGCATGAAAGGATGTATGAGGGTTATCATTCACCATGGTGTGTGTTTAGTGTATATTAACCTGACCAAATACTCATAGCCAAGAAGATGATAGAATTCCAAGGGTTATTATGTGGCGTAAAACAAATGTGAGCTTCTATTTGGGACTCATTAATTGAAAAAATTATTCCCCTAAACAGAAGTTGTTTATATAATATTAGATTAATTTTTTATGAAAATAAAAATTATATAATTCAAGGAACACCATCATCATAAACTATAGTTTATACCATAGTATGACATGAGGTTTCATACTATGGTTGATGGACAGATCGCACCAGGACCTACAATGAGTGCAATGACTATAAGCATGTCTCCCAAAAGAATAACCGATCATAAGTAATGTGAGTGACTATAAGATTATACAAGGATGGTAAAAAAAACTACCACATGAATAATACATGGAACTACCATGAGTTTAATTGACCTATATTGTAGATAGACGAGCCTTTGAGCTTCCACAAGGAAGAATGACTTACTGTCAACTAACTAATTACATTAATAGAAGATGATAGATCCTGAAAAATCAACTGAATATAATAAGAAGTGACTAAACATCTAAAGTACATGACATATCACCTGATTATGTTGATCCACTATAAATTAAGGTGAGTTTATTGGCCTTGAGTAGTCTGGATTGGCCATGTGGAATGATGGAATACAAGGAGGGAATGAAAAATGGAAAGATATATGACCTATTGTAAGAAGGATTGTCTATGTAAAAATCCAAGACTTCAAATGGAATGTGAACACCTAAAAACATAGTATCTAAAATTATATTTTGAATTTATGAGAGGGTCCATGGATTAAATATCATACCATAAATTCCACATTCAATCCTTTCTCTATAATATAATTTTCTCAACAAAAAATGTATACGGTTTACATTTATAGAGTAACACATCAAAATAATAGTACACTGTGCATGAAAAAGGGTTGAGGATAATTTTGAATATGGATAGATCATTTCAAGATTGATTTACGCATGTGATATTCCATATAGAAAACAAATACATATCAATCTAAGAAATAAAAATCATGTATGATATTCATGGATCAAACTACCGTTCACGAATAATTAATCTTGTGGCTAGTTATAAGTTAATTACATGTAAAATAACTAAAATTAATCAATGAATAATATCACACATGAAACACAGAATTAATGTAGAATATAAACGAAGAAGTTGTATGAAATAATAGTGAGTTTATTTTGTAACAATAATAACATAGTGAGTGTTGTTATTTTTAAACCACACGAAGAATGAAGAAGACCCATGCATTTTGGGAATATAAATGTGTTTTTAATGATGTGATAATTTTAAAATCCTTTAACCAAATTAATGGAAGATAAGTTCTTGGAATTATACATCGTTAAGATATAGATATCATTGGAGTTCATATCTTAATAATTATAGATTTAAATTAAACATTTATAACTATTTTATTAATGTTTTTAAAGAATGGAATAATTATATAAATTGGTGGAATATATATTCAAAAAAATGAGATGAATAATTACATCACATATTGATAAGATATTAAGAGAAATTTAGAAGCACTTTTTGAGAATTCATAGAGAGGATACATCATATCTATCATGGGGAGAGAATGATAAAGAGAAATTATATTTCTCAATATTCGTTGAAGGGTTACAATGATAGTAATGCTATTAATGTTGTTGAAGATTTCATACGAGCAGACCTATTGACCCAACATACTTGTTGAAGAGTGTTAATTCAGAACTGATGTAGATGAAATATGGAGCATATCTAAGTCTTCATATCATTGTATCAAAACCTAATTAGCTTGTGACTCTGATATATAACTAATTTCTAAGGAATTATGGTTGGGGTTAATAACTATCTACTACTATTTTGGGTTTATGTTTCTAATATTTTTCCATTTATGGCCACTTGGAGATTTAGTGAAGAATTCTTATTGTGGCATCTACCCCACAAATTATGGATTCGGTTTTTATGCTAAAACCAATAAATATTTTATGGTGTACTAAATATTATTACAACAACATATGTTGAGTGGGAATGAATCATCATAGAGTTGGTCAAGAAATTTAACAATCTCAAGAGGTTTAAGTTTCAAGAGGAAAATATCATAAAAGTAAACCACTGATTCAATGACATATTAGTGGTCATATAACCAATTGAATTTTACATTTTATTGATTTAGGCATGTTTAAGATTCTTAATATTAAAAAATTTACTAATATCCCACCCCTGTCATTATCAATTAACCAGACACACCATTTCATAATTTGAATCAAAAATTCATATCAAACATCCATCTTATCAACATCTCATTTTAACCATTCCAAATAGACTTAAACATATCTAATAAAATTTGAAACATATTTATCCAACAATATTCCCAACCTAAAATAGTTATAATAACAAAATAATTTCATATTTTAGAATCAACAATACCTTTTTTCATTTCCATCTCTAAGTCATTAAATAGAGTTAATAAGAACATGGTTCATTAACAATTCCCTCTAAATGAAAGGAATAACAACAAAAAATAATCAATAATATATGACACAAAATAATAATATGAAAACCATATATCACATAATGTTCATTCAATTAAAATTTCCTCTTAAACATTTTATAAAAAATCATTACATCCTTTATTTTCTTAATGTGTATATCTCACATCTTCTTCTCTCTTCATAAAAGTCATGAAATTTCACAAAAAAACACCAATAAAAATTATATAACAATGTAATAACATTATTTTAAGTGAACCAAAATAAGTTTAATCGAGCATAACATTCTAAAATATATAAGATGATTTTTGAAATCTCCTAGATTAATTGTAAGATTGAATGATCAGTATGGAAGATCCAATTAAAGAGGAGATGGTTACTAATACAGAATCATTTAGGGAACACTAATAATTTGGGAGAAAAAACATTCATAAAAAAATAACATAGGTCCACCACAAAACCCCTGATTCAATTTCCACTATCCCTCAAATTAAGGGTCTAAAAGGAACAATGAAGGGAACTAAGTAGAAAATGGAGATAACTCACCCTAGAACACCAAGAATAAATCTCCCATTTTATAGGGGTAAATCCCTAGAGGAGGGGTTGAAAGGCCTCCTAAAATCACCATGAGGACACCAAATACCTAAGAGAGTGAGTGAATGAATAATGAGTTTCAAATAAGTTTCTTAATTTTAAACTAGTAGTTTTCAAAGGAACATGGTGCATAAATTCTTTTTATATCACAATGAATAGGTTTTATCTCAAAACTACAACAGAATATGTGTTTCTACAACACAAGTGAGATACCAGTACTATATCCATCAAAATACATTCCATAGTAATTTTTATATCATATAATCCTGAGGTATGGAAATAAAAAAACCCAAACAACATGATATAACTACCCAAAAATCAACTGAGGCATGAATCTTTACCCTTGGGAGCATTATGAAATATCCCCCAATATATGCCATAGAAACTCATCCATTTAACAGTTCTAGGAAGAAAAACTTCCAAACTATATGCACAATATTAATAATATCACTAAACTCCACCTATCCAGCAGTCTACATTATAGGACACCTCTACTATATATCCATAAAAAATTAGCAAAGGGACCAAAATAACCCCTCTAGAATAATAGATCATAAGAGCCTCAAAAACACTATAATCATGGAATAAACCAAGCATATATGGAAAAACACTAAACACCATGCAATAAACCTTACCTCCTACTGAAATTCCAGCTAAACTTCCCCTCCAATTCTTCAAGAAACGTCCCGACTCGACTACCATGTAGAACCCTAAAATTTAACAGTTTATAGAATCCATTCTATTTCATTATATACTACTTAAATTATTATAATCTTTATGAATCAAAGAAAAACCATGAATGGAAGGATGGAGGGGAAGGTCTGAAAAGACACCCCATGAGTTACCTCTCCTAAATCTAACCATATACAAGCATAACCACCGAAACCTTTAATGATATATCTCAAGAAACCTCTCAATAAAGGATGAATCCACCCACATACTCAATTAGGTATTACCTAAATTAAACCAACTACTACAACTACTCAAAGATATCACAATTTAAAAAAAAATCATTTTATACAATTACACCATCATCAAATGATGCTAGACACAGTTCTATCCTCATTTTCCAATGACTAACTCCCCATATCCACTAATTTTTCCTCAACTATATTAAAAAATAGTACCCATTTTAAAATAATAGAGTTCCTAAATTGAAATAAAAAATTGAATTTATCTTTCAAGAAATAATAAAGAAACACATTAAAATGGGCATTAAATCCACTATAAGGGTTTATAAGGAGTACATTCACATAAATAATCTCCAAATCTAAGTTTCTACCATGGAATCATAAATATACTGAATCTAAGGGATGTTATACTAACAATGACCTGTAATATTACATTGAAAATATATTATATCATCAGAAACCAAATACTTTGAGCTACTAAAAGCTAGGCCTTGAATCCATGACCTAACACTGAGTACCACCTCACTATACTCTTCCATAAACCCTGAGTTCCATAACTCATTGAATTATATATAACCATCAAATGGTTTCTATTTGACACATATCATGACATACTTCATTAACAAATTTTACATGATTTCATTATTAATTCATTTACCACTTTATAAACTTTGGAACACTAGGAAACATTATATTCTACCATGAAAAAGATACATAATACAATAGTAGCAGGAAGTGGAAACCTAATACATGCATGCAACGACCCAAGATTTTGTACTGTTTAAATTAATACGATCTTTAATAGCTTTTTTCATAGAAAACCTTGAATTAATGGAATACCAGACTAAACAAACATCAAAATATTAAAATTACTGAAACATACAATAATTAGTAGATAAATAGATAATAATAAATTAAAATAATTATACATTATTTTTTATTAATATATATGTATATATAATACATAATATTCCTTTGGAAGAATTATTTTTTAAAAATGGAATCATATATTACTTTAATAAATTAAAGTGTTCACATTTAAAAGTTTATTATAATAGGTAATATTTTCCTCTAAATGTGAACAAATTATTTTTTAATGCATACATGTGAACATGTATTTCCAGCACCTTTTCATTTTATATAAATATTTCTCTATATTTTTCCATGGTTCCTAAAATAAATTATTTTTATACTATATTTTAAAAATATATCTTATTGAATTCTTTCTAAACATCAATTATATTTCTTATTTTCAAAATGATTTTTCCAAAACTTATAAAAAGTATTCTATTATCTACATTTATTCCCCTTGAAAAATATTTTTCTTGATCAAGGATATTTTTCAAGTATTACCATCCACATTCAATCTGTTGACGAAATATGGAATATTCTTCTCCTTTAGAGTAATGATCCATCACTACCTTTGTCTTACCAATCTATCTTTGGTGCATGACCGTAATTTTTATTCCAATTCCTTTCCTCTATGAAGACTATACTTTTTAATACATTGATTTAAGGGTGTTCACCTAGATTCCATAAATAAATTTGCAGGGAAATGAATGACCTAACTGTATACCCTTTATCTATATGATGTGAATACCATATGCATTATTTTCTTGATTTAAGGGTATTTACCTAGAAAGTTAGTATGTATATTTTCCTGAAAATTTATTTTCAATGGGATATCATGTTACTATTATTAATAAAATAATTAATGATTTTATTATGATAATTTATTTGGAAATAATATAAAACCATAATATTTCAATGGGTTCATTATAATGTATTTAATGAAAACCATTTTCGTTGTATTGGTTTTTTTAATATGGGTAATGAAACCCAATTTTCTTTATATGGATTCTACCTAATAATATTAAGGAATGGTTTCATGTGGCACATGTAAGTATGGATGAATGAAGGGTGGGGTCTTATATCATCATCCATTTCATTATGTAATGATATATATCTCATATGAAATGTATTTTCATGTAAATTTTATTTATATATAATCATGGCCACTGATGGTTTTACTCATGAAATTAATGTCTCCCTATATTAGTGTTTGTCCCATATTTGAAAGATATCAAAATTCTGTGCTTATTTTAATAAATATTTTATTCTCTCATGTATCAAGTTTATTGAATCACACTTTTGATTTATGAATTATTTTATTATTTGGGTATGAATTTTCATATGTATATTGATTATACCCAAATGATCATCTTATTGTCACTTATAATATTTTATTACTATCACATATGTTTACCCTTAATAATTATTTGATATAATCCCTTGTAAAATTGATAATATAGTAACCCTTAACCGGTGGTTATTTTACACCATTGACACATGATATAAGGGATCATTCAATGAAAGGTCAAATAGTATATTATTCTTGGGAATGTATATACATGCTTGAATATCACATTATATTTGAAAACATAAAATAAAATATGTAATTTTTTAGTGGCCATTATTATTTCCTCTATGTAATCCCTATATATAAATTTATTTACACTTTCTAGATTACATGGGAGAGGATAAAATAAACGGTCATCATAGATGATTAGTAAGAGAATATGCATAATAGAAGATATCATAAAATACATAAGGCGTGAATAATATGTCCGAAATAAATAATAATCAAATAATGCTATATAAATAATCATAAGATATAGAAACTTATACATAGACAATGTAACTAATTTAAATAATCACTTGGACATCAATAATTAATTTTGTACTAATGGAATGCATAATTCCCATCATTTTAAAGTAATTGTTGAGGCCATATGAGAAAAAATAAAACATAAATAGTTAATGTACATACCAAATACCTTCTAATTTAGTCTAATGAGAGGTATCAACACATTTAAAGAACTTGAAATTATAATACTCACCCATTAATTAATGTGTAAAATTCATTCATCCTAGGAATAAGCCATAAAATTTAATCAACATTCCTTTTAAATCAATAACTATCGATATTGGATAAACTAGCATACATAATGTCCGTACATCCCCTTTCAAAATGATCACACGCTATCATTATAAATATGGTGTATGGAATAATTATATCATATCCCTTTTAATGTCTAATATTCATCAAATAATTTTTATATATATGAAAATAATTTTAAAATATCACTGTAATATTTCTTGATGAAAATATAATTTTAGTTTTGAAATCTTTATTTTACATATAAAAATATCAAAAATATAAGGGATGAAATTTTATCTTAATGAACTAAAAAAATATGTAAGGTAGATTTAAGGTAAATAATTTTAATGACAGTGGTGAAAACTTCTCATCTGGTAAGCATTAAAAGAAATATTTCATTCACATTCTGAAAAAAGCGCCTCATTCAAAAAATGAATAGAAGATCCCTTTTTGTCCTTTTTATCTAAAGAATGAAATTGGTCAAAATGAATTTAATCAATTATCATAGAATAGAACAAAATATTTATGAAATATTTTTATAGAAAATATGGGCAAGGAAAAGAAATATTTTTGAATAAAATAAGTGATAAATATGTCATATTTCTCATAGAATCAAAAATTGAGATGAGAAACCCTTACCTAAGGTTCATCATTCCTCATAAGTAAATTTAACCTTATATATAATAAATTTAAATTTATTGTAATTATATTATAGAACGATAATAATACATATAATATAATAAATGATCATCTTTTAAAACTTCATCAGCTCCGTATTAGACTCTCAACTTCCAAATGTAATTCTTTCATTTTTCACGTATGTCTTAGTTCGGTAGATTCAGTCATTGAATTTTTATCATGGTTACATCATCACAATAATTTTAATCATGATAGAAATATAATATATATTCATTGTATGCATATTTAATATCATCCTTGTAATGAAGACATGAAAAAATGAATTATATCGCTTCGTTGACGTGGTAGTACGCATGTATGCATGAGCGACATTATCATTTATAATGGGTGGAAAGGTAAAAATGGTAATTTATATATTATATTTATAGAAAAATAATAATTTAATAAATATTATACATATTCATTATTTATATCTTTATAAACATTCAAGTAAAGTGGTGTTTAAAAACAAATGACATTTCTACAAGGAGACAGTTGACTATATGTATTCAATATCAAGGTTCTTGTTTTCAGTAGAATGTAAAGGAGATGAATAAGGGTTTTTAAAGATAAATAAGAAAATTTTAGTTTATTAAATATAAAAATTTTATTATTAGATCATGGTTATAGAATATTTTAATTTTGTGGAAGAGAAAATAAGATGAAAACACACAGTTAATAGTTTTACCTCATATTCTGAAAACCACTATTGGCTTACACCTTAAGTATTTTAGGTTGGTTATGTTGTAGGGACTAAAAACACTAGGATGTTTGTAGGAATTATGGGAAGTTATTTTTTAGATCATGTTAAAGTTAAATGGATCCTGAAAGGTGAGGAAGATAGGAGGGATGGTTTCCATATATAAGAGAGGAGATGGGCACCATTGGAATTACTTAAAGTATCAAATTAATATAAGTTTATTTCCATGTTAAAATTGAAATAAATTGATATAATTTGAATATATAATTATATTTAATCTTAATAATATCCTAAAAAATAAATTTATACAATTTTATGTGATGTTGACACTTATCTTTTAGTTTTAACTTGGTTAACCATTTTGACGATTACTGCGAAAGCAATGTTTTAACATTTTAGGTGTGAAAAAGTTAATATAAAAGTAATAGTGACCCATAAGTGGAATTTTTTTGATATTATCAACCATATCCCATTATTTTTTTAAAATATAATATTTTTAGGAATTTTTAATCATATAATAAAACATTATTTAACATAAGACACCAATAAAGGGATTTTCTAGACAATTCACATAGTAGAATTCAAAAAAATATGTTGAAAAAAATGTATTGAAAATATTAAATTTTAATAAATAAATGATAAATTATATTTATTTAATAAAATTATTTGAACACCATAATCATCCAAATAATTTCGCATTTATTTTTTTTAAATCCATTTACATGATTTTTCGTTATTTGTTTACTGCAAGTGCAAGAACTATATCAGTGTTGCATAAATATTGATGGTAGTTACTTCATTAATAAAAAATAAAAATAAATTACCTTAATAAAAAATCTATTGATATTAACATTAAACATTTATAACATTCATTACCAATTTATATACTTAAAAAACATATTAGAAAAATTAAAATAAAGAGAGTGAAATTTTTGTAATTATTCATCACTCAAAATAATATAAAGGTATTTAAAAAAAAATGACAAAAAATCTCATAATTTATAATATATAAATGTTTTGGTTGAACTAAACTCCTAAAATATATTAAAATCATGTTTAATGTTGATTTTAAATCCTTTTAACAATAGCTTTAACCATAGTTAACCCAATTTACCATTTATTTTGGTGAATATTTTTATCATGGTTACTATTAACTATGAGAAAAAATAAATTTGATATATTTAACAAACATGAACCTCATAATCAAATAAAAATAATAAATTTTTAAATATTCGATAAATATAAATTGAAGAAATCAATTTTAATATAAATACATAAAACACAATGAAAAAAAGATTTTAGAAAAATGTTTTTGTAAGCCAAAAAATTAGTTTATACCAAAAAATAATATGTTGATTATTATGTGATTAATTAGATTATTTAAAAATAAAATAGTTTAATTTTTTATAAATATTAAACATAAAAAAATAATTTTACTTTTAAAACAATTGATTTACATAAAAGAAATGATTGAATAGTGAAACATAGTATTTTGACTATTCACTTAGAAATCAACATTTTCATAGATGTCCAAAAAACACACCCTAGGATAATTATGATATTATGAAACAAAAAATAAAATAAATTTTATCAAATTAAATTTATAAAATTTATAAATTCATTTCTTAAGAAAATTCACAGAAAATTGCTTTTATGAAATTTATTTTTATAAATTTTAGCGCCCTTAATATATTTTATAAATTCACAATTATAAGAGTGTTCTAAAATATATTATTTTTAATTTATTATTAGAAAATTATATACCAATTGGACACAAATATACATTAAATATATATATATATATAATGAATTTGTGTCCAACAGTCTTTTATATAATGATTATATTACATTCCAATATATAGCCTTATACACTTCAATTTTTTTTTGTTAATTTACCTCTCTCTGATAATTTATATTATATTCTTAATTGAGTTCCTAATTTCCATAGTATTATTTGGGGTTCCAATATTCATGGTGAACCATGTGGATAAATATTTTGTGTTTTTGGTAATTTATATATATATATATATATATATGAATTTACTAAAATTTTACTTTTTTTATTATGGTTCATATTGAAACCAAAAAATATATTAGTGTTTATTTTTTATTATAATATATTTTTTAAATAAAATCATCATAGTTTATTTTAGTTTTTCTTTTCACATTTCACAAGAAATTAAACATAATAATCATTTAATGGAGAAATGGATATCAAAATATCCAGGTGTTACACTACATCTTTAAAACATTTGAATGTGTTACCGCCAAAGTGGATTCATCATATTAACAAAATCAAATATAGATTTTATAATGAACTTTAATTTTTAGGTCATGATCAATAAACTTATTATTTAAAAAAAATGATTTACCACTATAAGGCCTATACTTGCATAAGAGTTTATAAAACTGTACCTTGATAAATTAATATTAATTTTTGAATATGACTCGATAGACTTAAAAAAATTATTTAACCATATATGTATATATATTTTATGAAAAATTACGTATTTGATTTATTTTCACCACATTATTATAGTTTCATCCATTGTTTTTGTTTTTATCAATTCCTATTATATCACATATCTTACACTAATAAAGGAATATTCAAGGGGTTTTTTCTTGTAATAGGGACTAAATTCAACTTCTAAGTAACTATAAACTCCATAAAAGGATAATAAGTTATTCCTTTGGACTTTAACCAAAATGGTTAGCACAAGATAAAATAATAACCAACATGAGTACAATTTCATATGAGGAAATACTAAATTAATCTATAAAGTATCAATAGTAACATGTGAATCTCAACTTAAATTAATATACATGTAATTAACCTTAAATTACCCAGTGGATCACATAGGGACACTTTGAGGGGGGGAGGGAAATTTGTTTTTCTATTAACCCTTTTAATTGAAACATATTTCCATGTTAGAGTGAATTGATCTTTCTTATTGATATGAAAAATTTTACCAAATGCAGGACTAAAAGTAAATAAAGCACAATACACAATATTTTTTTTACAAGGTTCACCCCCAATATGGTTGAAAAATCCCTACTGTGTCTGGGATGATATGAGACCCAGATTCACCACAATGAATAAATCAAAAATTACTTGTGGGTTGGTCAGGTATTACCCAAAAACCATGGAAGGTAGGTATGGAAATTCTCCAAAATTATACAGGCATCCCACCAGTTTTCTTTAAACTGGAATCCCATTATAGTGTTATTTAAATAATAACCCCACTAGTGTTTCACAAGAAAAAACTTAACACAATGTTAAATATCATAAGAAATTTATGCTTCTAATTCAACACAAAACTTATCATCCACTTCAAGCCACTGAGAATAAACTAATTCTACACTTTCTCAATTCAACTGAAACTATTCATCCTCTACTGAATCTGATCAAAAACATTTTTTTCTAGTTGGTTCAATATAATCTCCTGAATTAGTAGAAGTTTCCACTTCCATTTCAACTCAATAAATAACTGAATATTACTCAATGCACTATAAGTTTCTTTTTTTAAATTGACTTTCTAAAACATATGAATTCATCTAAACTAAATTATTAAATACATCCAAAATGTGTGTTCTTCACGCATGTAATTCTCATTATCACATTAAAATTACTTAATGAATGTAATTATCCCAAATATTTTCATGTATTTATTATGAAATAAAAAATTCACAAAAATGTATATTGTTTTGACATAATTAGTGCAAGAAACCAATTCTAGAACACATACAAAAATACTATCTCACTTTAACTGCCTTCACAGTTTACATTTCCCATGAATTCATATTAACAAATAAATAAGAAATGGCCTACAAAGCATGAATGCATAATATGTTTCATAAATTCAACTCATAAAATGTGTATTTCATGTATGTAATGTGAAAATACTTTTCATAAGGGATTTTGTAGTACACGGTCTATTTTTGTGTTCCTGTACATGTCAGGGTCCCTCCTTACAAAGTGTACCCCTCACGGTCCAGCAATGTGAGAAGGGAGATAATGACTCCCAAGTCCCGCCTCCAGTAGGCCCCGGGTTGGTGACTAGCAGCGAGGGTATATTAAACACACAAATGGGAGACATTACCCTCTAAGAGAACACATGCGGAAAAGAGAGATAAGATAAGGACTCAGCTACTCCAACTCAACCAGTAAGATGAAATAAATCCCAAATACACATATGAAATTTCATGCAAAACCACTAAAACTGAAAGGGGAAAAACTGCAAGTACCCTAAATAAAGTAAAATAGTATCCACCACAAGCCCAAACAACTCCTATAACCACAAGCTAGTAGTAACCAGCCTGATCTCCAACCTTCTCCAAGTGACCTGAAAAAAAGGTTATATATACATAGGGTGAGTATAACAATATACTTAGTAGGATCCTCCTTGAATCCTCTCATTCAAAATTAAAGAAAGAATGCTAAAGCACAGTGAACAAAAAGTGAAACTAACTCGTCATCTAAACATGTATACTAAGTTCCCAGCCTCACCATGGATACTCTCAACAAGTAATTCATACAAGAATATATAATATAATAAATAATATCAAGGGTACCCTGCTACTACTTCACCACTAGTTTTCCGCTTCACCCCAATGTCACGCGTCATAATCATCTCTCCCCAAAAAGGCTTGATCGCAGACACCTGGGCGAAACACCACAACATGCACCTCATGCAACAAAACCACCATGTCTACAAAAGAAAAGTAACTATGTAGTTTCTGGGAGCCACCATAGCTCGAATAACGTGTATCATACATCGGGTATTATACCTCAAGGCATTACAACCCATAAACTAAGTAAGGATCCTCAAGCCATCACAACCTATACACCTTATACCTACAGTAGTCCATAGAAAACTATATCTAGAATATATGTGTGTGAATAACCACAAGCCATTACAACCCTCTACACACATATATGGGAAAAACTAACCAATGTACCTACCAGCACAAGTAATTACCAAGATAAGAGTGTGGGGCCAAAGAGGGTAGTTATCCATTCATCCTCCCCCTAGAATGTTGGGGAAAACACCCCCAGGGCTCAGAATCCCTAGGGTGTCAGTTTACCTTACTGACAGGGTGGAGTAGTGTATAGAAAGACAAAAAGTATAGGATATTCAATATCTCACAACCACACTATGGGCATAACCTAGTCTTAGACTCAACAGTAGCTAACATATCTCAGAATCTGGGCTTCTACTTCTAAGACTGGTTATCCTATAAGAATAAAACCATTTAAAGAGATTTAATAGATTATTTCATTCCATTTTTATCAGTTTCACTTTACATTAATTAATTCTTTAAACATTAATTAACCATTTACAATTCCACATTAATCTTCATTAGCATCACACCCAAATTCCACTGTCCCTTTAAAATTACAAACTCATCATTATGTTCCAGCAACTCCAACCCAAGGGTTAACATAATTTATTCAATTATTCATTACGGAATTAATTTCCTATATTCCCAGGAATTCTAGAAAAACATTCTATGCTACTAAACATAGCGGGATCAACACAGTTAGTATATGTACTACCTGTTGAGTCTTTTCTGTCTATATCATGCGCGTAGACCCATCCTACATTATGAATCTAAAAATGGAAATTAGGTGGCATAAAACGCACATCTTCACCTCTTTCAGAAGATGGGTAAGCAATAAGAGCTACCTTGAGTAGCATGTAAAAGTAAATCAGATAGTCAACCAATAAGAATCAGCAAGCATCCAAAAATCACATCCATCCCAATCCATCATCCCTAGTGTCCTCCCCGACACCCACATGCATAAACCGATGTATCTCGCCACTATAGGAATCATCTGCTGCCACAACAAAAGGTCTCCATACCCCGACATACCACAACAACCATCTAGGCTCACATCACAACACAAGAAGAAGGAAAACAAACATCTTAACAATTGGGATCTTGTCCCTTTAAAAATCAAGAGGGTAACTCAGAACCCTTCAAGTAATTATCAAACAATCAGTTCCTTAATCCATCTCAAATTAACCGATCTATTATTCATAGGTTCCTAATTTGGAAAACCTAATCAGTAAGCTATCAAAAATAATTAAACATTCTTACTGAACCAATTTGATTAACATCAAATTACAACCAGGAGAACCATATTCATTTACATACCTCTTTATCTTTTAACAAAACCATTATCAATTAATTGATATTTAAATTCATTACCAATTTACATCAAGAATGAACAGCTAAACAAGAAATAATAGATATCACACTATCTATCAAAACAAGAGGAAATAACATACGATCGATATCAGGTTATTTAACCAGTAAAAATATTTATTATGTTAATTACATTGTCATCCAGTGGGATAAAACATGCTAACGATACAGTTTCATGTAAAAGAAGAGAGAATCAATGAATCCCCTACCTCAAACGTTTATTGATGTTATTTATATGAGAACAATCCACACAATGGGTCATGATCCTCCTATTCCAACAAATGCATCCACCCAAGGATGCCATGGTACGACCGCAACAACTGAAACACAAGAAAACTACATTAGAAGCATGGATATCACATGATATAATATATAAGGAGAAACATGAGAATATAAACACCAAAATAAAGATGATAAAACATACCTTATATCAAAGATTGATTGATATAGCTTGGTTGCATCAAAACCGAGCAGAACCAATCTGAGGATGAAAATTTGATTATGGAACTCATATGAGAAGGAATGGGATGTTCTAGAATCCCAAAAATGAGAACAAGGAGAATGAATTAGGGAGGAAGATATCCCATCCCTTTAGAAGATTTAACGAATCAATGATTTAAGATACACAAAATTTCCTATTAAAAGTGAATCACATTAAACCACACGTTTTGACATAGTAAAAACACCCCAAGACTTAGGGATAATTAATAAAGGAGTTATGGCCTATGAATCGGCCTTTGATTCCTTAAAATGAGGCTTTAAAAGCATTTTAAATCAATGGAAATGTCAAAGGGGTGAAACCATAGGAAGCTGGAAATAGTGTTCACCATTGGAACCTCACTGTTCTGGAAACACTGTTCATTGACCTCACCATTGGAAGCTCACTATTCTATAAACACTGTTCATGAACCTCACTGTTGGAACCTCACTGTTGAAACCTCACTGTTCTAAAAACACTATTCATTAACCTCACCGTTGAAACCTCACCATTGGAACCTAACCGTTCTGGAAACACTACTCATGAAACTCACCATTTCACTGTTCACAAAAGGTAAATGTTGACACTATCCACCTGAGGTTACCATTACACTCTTCATAATGGTCTACCGTTGGATCTGTTCATAGAAGGTTAATGTTGACACTGTTCACCTAAGGTTACCATTGCATTGTTCATAGAAGGTTAATGTTTACACTGTTCACATAAGGTTACCGTTTCTCTATTCACAATGGTCTACCATTGGAACTATTCACAGAAGGTAACCGTTCCACTATTCACAATGGTCTACCGTTGGAACTGTTCACCTAAGGTTACCGTTTCACTATTTCCAATGGTCTACCATTGGAACTGTTCACAGAAGGTCACCATTTCACTTTTCACAATGGTCTAACATTGTAACTGTTCATAGATAAGTCACCATGACCTCCTCGAACACTCAAAAACCAAATTTTTACAAAGGAATGGACTAGAGAGGTCCATGCCATTACATAAGATACCTCTCAAAACATTCTTGTCCTACAGAATTCAAAACCTACCTAAAGTGAAAACGAAATGCGGTCTGAACAACCACCTATTGAGGTACCTCTCAAAAGAGAGCAAGCCCCAAAATCAACAAAGGGAGCCATCTCATAAACATGAAAGGTTTATAACCACAAATGCTATATCAATACATGAAAAGAGTTAAACATCAATCAAATCTGGGTACTCAGCATGTATCTGTGACTCACGTTCCCAGGTACTCTCCTCAATGCCACCGTGTCGCCACAAGACACGAACCAAGGGGATAGAATGCCCACACAACACCTTCTCCTTGCGGTCTTGGATCTCCACAGATCGCTCTTCAAAGGTTGAATTATCATCAACATCGATCTCTCCCCAATCTATGACATTAAAATCATCATGAAGATAACAATGGGGCTGGGATACATGGAAAACATCATGTATCCGACTCATCTGTGGGGGAAGTTCTACAAGATATGCCACAACTCCAACATGAGATAACACCTCGAAAGGCCCAAAAAAGCGAGGATAAAGCATACTCCCACAACCAAAACTTTACTGCCCATGACGGGGTTTCACCTTCAGAAAAACATGATCCCCAACATTAAACTCTATGGTTATCATCCTTTGATCAACATATGATTTTTGACAATCTTGCACTGTCTTCATCCTCTCACGAATCACCTAAAAAATATATATTGTATTCTAAACTAGTTTTGGTCCAAGAATTGATGACTCTATGACCTCAATCTAGCACAATGAATAATGGAAAGGTTGGCCATACAAGGCTTCAAATAGCGGCATACCAATTTTGGAGTGATAAATATTATTGTAAGTGAACTCCACCAAGGGTAAGGGCTTCATCCATGAACCTACAAAATACAGGACATAGGAGTGTAAAATTTATTCAAGAGTCTGGATGGTTCGCTCTATCTGACCTTCTGTTTGAGGATGAAAAGCAGTGCTAAGGAACAGTTGAGAATCGAAAGCATGTTGGAGACCTCTCCACACCCTGGAGGTAAAATGTGGATCTCAATCAGAAATGATCGTCCTTGGGACTCCATGATGTCTCACCACCTCATCTAGACACTGCCTCAACAAAACATCCACTGAGCTTGACTCATTGATTGCTATGAAGTGGGATGATTTTGTTAAACGATCCACTACCACCCAAATAGAATCATGTACTCCTTGAGATCGATGTAAACAAGTAACAAAGTCCATTGAGATATCCTCCCACGTCCACCGAGGAATGTCTAATGGATGGAGAAAACCACCAGGAACACAATGTTCGACCTTCACCTTCTAGAAGAACAAACATAGAGACACAAACTCCACAACCGCACGCTTCAGCCCCGAACACCAAAAATGGATCCTCATGGCTCAGTATATCTTTGACACGCCAGGATGTACCGCTAAAGGAGAAATATGAAACTCTCTGAGAACCATATCGCACATCATTAAAGGAACAAAAAGCCTTCCGTGATACAACACTCAGTGTTGTTTATCCTCTGACCAACCATCAGGGGCCTCGCCACAAACAAATCGGTCTCTCCAGACCTCTACCTCTAGATCCCCCAACTGGGAATCTTCTACCTGCTTCATGAGAGATGATTGTACCGTCATATGAAAAAGACAACCTCTACCCCCAAATTCTCCCATATCAATATGTAATGCTGAAAACTCTTCCATTCCTCTCTAGGAATCACTGGATTTACAGACAGCATCACTATGTGACTTTTGACTTAGCGCATCATCTACAACATTACCCCATCCAGGTGTATATGATATCTCGAAGTCGTATTCCTGTAAAGACTCCATCCACAGACACTATCGTAAGTTCAAGTCATACTGGGATAAAACATACCTGAAACTCTTATGATCAGTGAAAACTACCAAGAGCTCGCTAATGAGGTAGTGTCTCCAGAACATTAGAGTGAACACAACGAATGGCAACTCAAGATCATGGGTGGCATAGTTATGTTCATGGAGACACAACCGCCATGACCCATAAGAAACAACTGACCTCTATTGCATGAGAACACATCATAACCTTAGATGAAAAGCATCATAGATAACATCAAACTGAACTCTCCCAGCTGTAATACAAAGAACTAGATCACTTACTAACTTCTTCTTTAGATACTCGAAAGCTTACTGATACTAATCAGTCCATATGAATGCCTGATACTTTATGGTCAAAGCTGTTAGAGCAGTCACAACTCATGAGAAATTACATACGAACCTCCTGTAGTAGCCTTAATGACCAAGGAAACTTCACACCTCTGAAACTGTCTTGTGGGATGCCCAAGACACAACTGCTTTTATCTTTGATGGATCCACAGCTAATCCCATTTGGGACACAACATGACCCAAGAAACGGAATTCTCAAGCCCAAAAATCTCACTTCGACAACTTATAAAACATCTGATGTTGATGAAGAACTTTCAAAATGGTGTGTAGATTATCTTCATGCTCCTCCTCAGATATGGAGTACACAAGTATCTCTTCAATGAAAACCACCATGAACTTGTCTAGGAACACACAGAACACAACATTCATCAATCCCATGAACACAGCTGGAGTATTCGTCATTCTGAATGATATTAAAATGAACTCATAATGCCCATGACGACAACAAAAAGAAGTGTTTAGGATATCCTCATCCTTTACATGCATCATATGATATCCTGTCCGCAAGTCAATATTTGAGAACCAACTTTCACCCTTCAGTTGATCGAATAAATCATCAATATGTGGAATAGGATAACAATTATATATTTTCACTTTGTTTAAGCGATTATAATCGAAACATAACCGCAAACTACCGTCAGCCTTCTTCATGAAAAAAATTGGTGCACCCCATGATGACACACTTGGCTGAACAAAACTGCAATGTAAAAGGTCATCAAGCTGTATATGTAGCTCTTGTAACTCAGAAGGGGCCATCCTATATGGAGACAGAGAGATAATATATGCTCCTTGTTGTAACTTGATCCCAAAATCGATCTCTCATCGAGGGGGTAATGCTACAACCTCATCTGGAAAGACATATGGGTACTCTTCTACGACCCTAGGAAATGCCAACTACTGAACCTCTGAAGAACTCAACATCATCTCATCCATGATGGATGATAAAGAAGAAACGCGCCTATGACCCATCCTAGGATCTCACTCACCAACAAACACCACTGGTTCTCCATCCGCACCAATGAAAACGACCTTCTTCCTGATTCAATCCACGATACCATGCACCGAATACAAAAAATCCATGACAAGAATGACATCATATGGTTTTATTCATAAATATAGGAAATCTCCCCAAGAGAAGTGTTGGAGCAACACTAGCTCACCGTCTCTAAATACTTCAAACAAGTCAGCTCGAACTTCAACTGGAATAGTCAACGCCAAGGGAACTGAAAGCCTCTCTATCGCAAGTCCCAAAGCATTGACAAGGGTAGGTGATATGAAGGAGTGTGTCACTCCAGAATCAAACAAGGCATACACCAATGTAGAAGAAAATCAAAGGGTACCTCGAACGACGTCTGACTTTCCTGGAGCTGGGAATGCTAGAGGATGAAACTGACCACGACCTCCTCCACGACCTCTCTGACCCTGATGACGACCACCCCCATGACTGAAATCTACTCTTTGGGGATGGGGAGAATCGTGGGGCTATCCTCTGACTACCCCATCTACCCTCTTCTAATATAAAGCTGGTTCAACCTAATGCTGCTGCCTCGGCTGGAACGTCCTCAACGGAGAAACCTGGAGCGTATCACCTGGTGCACGATGACTGATCTGAAAGATCGGGCACTCCCACTATTGATTACCACGACCTCTACAACAAAAACAAGTGCATGATCCATTCGAATAGGCCTAAGAGTTGCTGCCTCTGGAGAAATGAGATGTGAAGGCCTGGGACCTACCCCTGGCTGAACAGACACTCTTCTGCCCGGAAAACCAGGAACCCTGGACCACAACTTTGCTTCGTGAGGAATCATGACGATTCTACTGTCATGATGATTTGGTCCTGGACAAATTATTCTAGACAACCTTTACCCTCTCCTGCACCTCAAGATATGTTTTCAGCATAAATGGGGTGACCTGGCGCTAGATCTCTAGATGCAATGCCTCCTCGAAATTCCTTCCCTAACCACTTCATCTGGCAGCAGGTCAGAAGCATATCATAAAAGGTTCATGAAATGGATTCCAAAATCTCGAACACTGGAGCTCATCTATAGAAGGGTAAGAAGAGACTGGAGACTGGATGCCTTTGCGATCAAATAAAGAAACTCAACTCTAAACATGTCTCGGAACTCCTCCCATGAGATCGCTGACTCCTAACGATACCTGAGGAATAAGAACCACCACTGCCTCGCTGCTCCACACAGCATCGTCACAACCTAGGACACCTAGTGCTCATTCTAATCATGGATCGAACTAAATACTATCTCGACATCCTCAAACCAATCTTCCATGACTGTATCTGAAACGGAGCCCTCATACTTCTGTAGACTCTAGAGTTGAAACTCTCGGAGTGTCTTCCTCCTAGTGTTGTCATCGTTAACCTCTACCATGTGGTGACATGCTGGAATAGCCTGCTGGACATTTTATATGCAAACTTGATGAGGACGTCGACCTAGATCCATACCTATAAAATAAAAAACATTTAGAGCTCCTAAACCTAGAATATAAAAGTCTCAACATTAATTAATTAATTGTTTTCTTTCGTTGATTTTAGGTTAACCTATCCCAAGGTCTACCCATTCAAACATATGCACAAAGAAGAATGATGCATGATCCTTTCCCAGGTCTCTACCCTACAGCTAGTATCACCTTGTTTAGTAGCCATTGTAAACTTAAAGGTCAGTACATCGTATCATAGGGGGCCCTAAATGCCTATGTCTCAGCCAGTCTCTAGTGTTTACATCACTTTCTAAACATCAATGACACTGTTTCCCTACAAACCCATGAAACCTTGCTTGTGCCTAACACTAATCTCCATCCTATCCCTCAACCAGACGTCTGATACCACTTTATCAAGACCCCCTCCCCACAAAATGTACCCCTCCTTGGCTGACAATGTGAGAAGGGATATAATGACCCCCGAGTCAAGCCTCTAGTAGGCCCCAGGTTGGCGACTAGAATCACAGGTATAATAAACTCACAAATGGGAGGCATTACCTTATAAGAGAACACATGCAGAAGAGAGAGATATGATAGACACAAAAAAACTCCAACTAAACAAGTAATACTAAAGAATTCCCAAGTACACATATGAAATTTCATGAAAAACTACTATAACTGAAAGGGGAAAAACTACAAGTACCCAAAAGAAAGTAAAACAACAACTACTACAATCCCAAACAACTCCTGCAACCACAAGCTAGTAGTAACTAACATGATCTCCAACCTACTCATAGTGACCTGAAAAATAGTTTATATATACATACGGTGAGTATAACAGTATACTCAATAGGATCCTCCCCGAAGCCTCTTGTGCAAAAGTAAAGAAAGCATGATAAAGCACAGTGAACAACAAGTGAAACTAACTCATCATCCAAACATGTATACTATGTTCCCAGCCTCACCAAGGATACTCTCACCAATTAACAAATACAAGAGTATATAATATATTAATGAATATTAAGGGTACCCTGCTACTACTTCCCCACTAGTTTTCTGCTTCGCCCCAACACCGCACATCCTAATCATCTCTCTCTAAAAAGGCTTGCTCGTAGACACCTTGGCAAAGAACTTGAACATGCACTTCATGAAAAAAAGCACGACGTCCACATAAGCAAAGTAACCAGGTAGTTTCTGGGAGCCACCATAGCTCGCATAACATGTATCATACATTGGGTATTATTCCTTAAGCCATTACATCCCATACACCGAGTAAGTATCCTTAAGACATCACAACCTATACACATTAAATGTATAGTAATCCATCAAAAACTATATATAGAATATATGTATGTGAATAAACAGAAGCCATTACAACCCTCTACACACATATATGGGGAAAACTAACCAACGTACCTGGCAGCACAAGTAACTACCAAGAGAAGAGTGCGGGGCCAAAGGGGGTAGTCGGCCATTCATCCTGCCACCAAAATGTTGGTGAAAATACCCCCCAGGGCTCAGAATCCCAAGGGTGACAGATTCCCTTACTGATAAGGTGGAGTAGTGTATAGAAACAGAAAAATTACATGATATACTATATCTCACAACCACACTATGGTCTTAACCTAGTCTTAGACTCAACTGCAGCTAACATATCTCGGACTCTGGGCTCCTACTTCTAAGACTAGGTATCCTATAAGCACACAACGATTTAAAGATCTTTAATAGATTATTTCATTCCAATTTTTTCAGTTCCACTTTACATTAATTATTTCTTTAAACCTTAATTAACCATTTACAATTCCACATTAAACTTCGTTAGCATCACACCCAAAGTCCACCGTCCCTTTAAAAATACAACCGCATCATTATGTTCCAACTACTCCACCACAAGTGTTAAAATAATTTATTCAATTATTCATTACATAATTACTTTCCCATATTCCCAAGAATTCTAGAAAAACATTCTATGCTACTAAACAAAAGGGGGCTCAACACGGTGAGTAAATGTACCACCCCTCGAGTCTTTGCCACCTATAGCAAGAGCGTAGAACCATCCTCCCATGAGAAGATAAAAATGGAAATCACGTGGAATACCCCACACGTCTTCGCCTCTTTCATAAGAAGGGTAAGCAAGAATAGCTGCCTTGAGCTGTGGGGAAAAGTAAAGCACATAGTAAACCAATAAGAATCAGCAAGAATCCAACAATCACATCCATCCCATTCCATCATCCCTGGTGTCCTCCCCAATACCCACAATAATAAAACAATGCATCTTTCCATTCTAGGCATCATCTGCTACCACATCCAAGGGTCTCCATTCCCCCACATACCACAACAGCCATCCAGGCTCACATCACAACACAAGTAGCAGGAAAAGAAACATCTTAATAATTGGGATCTTGGCCCTTTAACAATCAAGAGGGTAACTCAGAACCCTTCAAGGAATTATCCAGAAATTAATTCTTTAATCCATCTTGAATTAACCAATATATTTTCCATAGGTTCAAAATTTGGAAAACCTAATCAGTAAGCTATCAAAAATAATTAAACATGCTTACTGCACCAATTTTATTAACATAAAATTACAACAAGGATAACCATATTCATTTACATGCCTCTTTATCTTTTAACCAAACCATTATCAATTAATTTCTATTTAAGTTCATTAGAAATTTCCATCAAGAACTAACATCTAAACAAGAAATCATAGATATCACACAATCTAGAAAAACAAGAGGCAATAACATATGATTGATATCAATTTATTTATCCGGTTCAAATATATATTATGTTACTTCCATTTTAATCCAGTGGGATAAAACATGCTAATGATACAGTTTCATGTAAAAGAAGAGATAAGAAACGAATCCCCTACCTCAAATAGTTATTGAAGTTCTTTATATGAGAACCATTCACATAACGGGTTAACATCCTCCTCTCACGACCACTGCATCCACCTGAGGATGCTACGGTATGACCACACTAACCTAAACCAAAGAAAACTACATTAGAAGCACGAATTTCACATACTATAATATGGAAGGAGAAACAGGAGAAGATGAACCCCAAAAGAATGACGACAAAACATACCTTATATCAAAGATTGATCGATACAACTTGGTTGCATCAAAACTGAGCGAAACTAATCCGAGGATGAAAGTTTGATTGTGAAAATCCTATGAGAAGGAATGAGATGTTTGAGAATCTCACACTCTAGGACAAGGAGAAATATTTAGTGAGGAAGATATCCCATCCCTTTATAAGATTTAACAGAGTGATGATTTAAGATACACTTAATTTCCTATTAAAAGAGGATTGCCTTAAACCATGCGGTTTGACCTAGTAAAAACATCTCGAGCCTTAGGGATAATTAATATAGGAGTTATGGACTTTGAATTGGACTTAGAGTCCTTAAAATGAGGCTTTAAATGCATTTTACCTCAAAGGAAATGTTAAAGGGGCGAAATAGTAGGAAGCTGGAAACACTGTTCTCCATTGGAACCTCATTGTTCTGGAAACACTGTTCATGAACCTCACCATTGGAACCTCACTATTCTAGAAACACTATTCATGAACCTCACCATTGGAACCTCGCCATTCTAGAAACACTATTGATGATCCTCATTGGTGCACTGTTCACATAAGGTTAATGTTGAAACTGTTCACCTGAGGTTATTGTTGCACTGTTCACAATAGTCTACTGTTGGAACTGTTCATAGAAGGTTAATGTTGACACTGTTCACCTAAGGTTACCATTGCACTGTTCTTAGAAGGTTAATGTTGAAACTATTCACCTAAGGTTACCGTTGCACTATACAAAATGGTCTACTGTTGGAACTGTTCACAGAAGGTCCTCATTGCACTATTGACAATGGTCTACCATTAGAATTGTTCACCTAAGGTTACCATTGCACTATTCACAATGGTCTACCATTGTAACTATTAACCGAAGGTCACTGTTGAACTTTTCACAATAGTCTACTGTTTAGACTGTTCACAGATAAGTCCCCATGACCTCTTGAAACCCTAAAAAACCATATTTTCACAAAGGAATGGACCAGAGAGGTCTGGGACATTACAGTAAATACAACTTATATGATCACACTCACTAACCACTTATTTTTTATGAATACATGAAAAAATATACTAACTTTTCAGATCTTTTAATTTACACACAATATACAAATTATTATTTATGCGTCCATAATGAAAACATCATGATTCACTTCCTTTGATACAAGGTTTCATAGAGTTACACTGGAATGATTTTTTGACATCACTACATTATGAACATAGTTTTTCGCATAAGTATTTATCTCAAGAAAAACTATCATGTGCATGGTTTTTCTCCCTTATTAAATTCAGTGCAAAATACATTGTAGGAAAAAACATTTTTTTCTTCAAACCATTCGTACAGGAGTCTAGATACTACTATTATTTTGTGTGAGTTATTGATATTTTGTGCTAACTAGAAGATAAGTATGAAAGGATATCACACATCATAAAAGGTTTCTAGGAATGATGTTCTTCATGAAACAAGTGAGTGTGCAATGTACATATCCACCATCTCTTGGCTTTCTTCTCCATTACACAAACCAGAGGTCTCATAGAACACACATACCTTCATGATCTAGATCGTGATTTTTTAGTTTCTCCAAGAGAAAGGACCTCTCACTATATCTCAACCACAAAACACTAACTCAGTGCATCGATGTATTTAAAGGCATTGAGAACCGCCTCACAAAATCCATAAAACCTCATTTTTGAGACACCTAAAACCACCATTTTAGTTATTTCAATCTTTTTCACATATAAATTCTAGGTTTATTCATCATAATATTATAGAAATTATGTTTTATTTTAATTTTGATAAATTAATAATCATCAGAATGATTAAATAAATAATGGGAGTGTTTTTTCAATCTACCATCAACATAATTTCCTAAAGATATCCCAGTGAATAGAGGGAATCCATGCCTTTGGTTTGATCCTCATTAAAATCATGCAAATAGTTAAGCAGGTGATTGAAACCACATAAAAATTTTACGAATAATAAAATGCTGATGATAAGGATTTGATTGTGGTTCAAAAGTAACTCTATGGTGTTCCTAGTGGCTTCCTAGAGAATAAGAGAAATGATATGATTGATGGAGAAGATAATGAATAACTCTAATTAAATGGCTCATAAAAATATACCTAGTAGTAAGATCGATTGAACATATTGGATTATGAGATTTGTGAATAGTATGTCCTGAGTTTATTTAGTGCAATAGAAATGTGGTAAAATCTATTCCCAATTCAAAAAAGACACCCAAATGGTGATTACTGTAAGATAATCCATGACTGAAATGACATATAAATCAGTTACCAGTCCCACTCACCCATATTACCTAGAATCGCCCCTTCCTGGTGTTCTCTATCTCTACAGGCACATATGATCATCCCAGTGGGCTCATTTATGTCTAGGCTACCTTTTAACATATACTACACTGCATTTAAAAATAAGAAACATTCCTTATGATATAAGGCTAAAAATTTCAAAACTAAATCAGAAATATCCAATCCTCGTCATGCATAGCCTCTTCTTCAAATATCTAATCTTACTCATACATGGAATCTTTATAAGCTTGAAATGAACCCATTATTCATTGTCACTTCTTAAATATTCTAAAAAATGTTGTAAACAAAGTGTCCTCCTTTAACACAAGTCATTGGAACTTAATAATCATTTATGAAATCATTAAATATAAAATATTTGTTCACTTGAAGCAACCCAACCAATTATACTATCTTTTCAAATTTAAGAGGTATTTTTAATAATAATTCAATAGAAGAACACCAACCTTCAATTATTGTCATATTGACTTTTTATCAATTGTATTTATAAAAATTAAAATAAAAAATATTACTTTTGATCAAATTAGGTTCTTTATTATCCCAATTTGGATTTGTTTTCATTACCCATTTCATATTCAAATTAAATTTATTCTTCTACCACTTTATTTTTAATAAGACCAAAGATATAAGTATGAAAATAATTCAACTTTTCTCATTTTTTAACCACTAAACTTATCTTCTACACTATTTGAACCTCATTTTTATTAATAGATACCACTTAAGGGAAATTAAATTAATCATCTTGAGAAGAATAAAGAATCACCTTTCTTAAAGAAACATGTCATTAATTAATCAATACCAAGTCTATATGGTCTATCCCAGTGTAGAAAACATTAGTGATCAATCTCGATAACAAATATTTCAATTTAAATTTTAGGATATGATGGTAACACTGAAACTATCTTTTAAGGGATGTTAAAAATATTTTCAACAATTCTACCAAATTTATCTCAACAAATATATTAAAAACATTCAATTGAAAGAATATACTTCCCCTTTATCAATTATTTTAACTTTTTTCATCAATTAATTAGTTTATACCATTCCAAATCAGAATTATTATTCATATAGAGGTAGGATATCATATCACTTTAATGAAAAGATTTAATTTCCAGGAATTGAAAATATCTGATAAATATCACCAGAACTTCAAATATTGATTTTATAATAGTTGATATTTTCAACTTTGGTGATTACTCATTTTTTTCTCTCCCTCTAGAAATGAACATCATCCATTTTATTAATCATGACTGGATTTATTCAAGTATGACCTACAATAAGAACAGTAATAACAATTGAAATAAAGAAATCCATGATGGATGGATTTATGAATAATGTATAATATTTTTCACATCACTTGTATTTTTAGGACTCACTCTGAATATATGCATCACCTTTAATTTTATAAATAGAAGAAACAACCACAAAATTTACCTGGGAATAAGGTGGTTCTCCAATGGTTACTGTTAGAGTAGCAGAGAATAGATTTATCCCTCAACCCAGAAACTACTTTCAATTCTGCTCTACATTTATGAAAAATCATCATGCTTTCTCTTTCTTTGAATTTCCAAATTTTTTTCACTTAAGGATAGTATAAACTTCTTGAATTCATAATCTTTAATATTTTATGGAATATGTTTTTTCACATTATAAAGTAGTGAACTTTCATTATTCTTTTAATGATCTAAATTTTTATCCAATTATAGATTCTATGGATAAATGATACAAATTATTTTGGTACATTCTCAGACATCTTCATGTGTGTAGATTCCTTCTTCATAGTAGAATTTTTAGAAAAATAATCCATTGCTACAATTTCACTATTATTATCTGGTTCTATTTGATCTAGAAATCCTGTCATACATTTTTCAGATTAAACCCTAAATTTTTTCAACTTCTATATAAATATCCAGCAATAATAGGGTTATTACTTTTATAAAACCACTCATTAAATTCAAAATTTTCATCCTTATTATCATTCACTAAATTGAGCATTTTATTTTTTTGAGGTTGATTTACTTTTATACCTCAGCATGCTTCCCCTAACATTGATATTTATAACATTTTTAAATGGTCCATGATACGAACTTTATTTCCATAGTAGAATAATATTATCATTGGTGTGGCATTCATAACTTCATTCTTCTTGGGTTTATCTTGCTTCACAATTTTCTTAACATTCTTCTCCTTCTTATAACCCAAAGAAGATATTCCTACTTCTGTTATTTACCGCAACATTTTTTGTGGTATTTTATTCATATAACCTTTTTAATAGTAAATCGCTGGAACATACTAGCACAAATTATAATTGTGACCACCACTTTTAAAATAATCAAATATCGCTTTAGGAAAATCAAATCGATTCTTGTTGGACAGATTGTTCTACATCTGTGAATTATATGGTTTGTTTGAATGATTTATCTTCACATAAAATTTCCCCCCTTAATGATAGAATTATTTAATTAACATGAATAGATATATTATGCCAACAGTTAATAGCACGATGGCCAAATTTTCAATAGCACCAACAATAGCCAAAAAATCTTGATTTCTTCTTATTTGTTACAACTTTATTAGATTTTCCATATTGTTTCTTTTGGAAAATATGATGCATTATATGATCTATTTGAGACTAATGAGAATTCACACTCTTCTTAATATGAAAATTTTATAATATAGTGGATTTATCGGCAGTCTTATTCACCAATGCTTGACTAGAATTATTCTTGGAACCATTACTTTTAGATGAAACAATATTTGTACAAATAGAAACTTTTGAATCAAGGGTTACCAATTTCAGTGATCATGCATCATATTTATCTATAGATAATCTCAATATATTCATTCTACTAAAATGAGTCTTTTAATAAGTAATAATATTTTTAGAATTATAGTTGGCATGATTTCTGATATCAGAATTTGGTGAATATTCGGCTTTGGAGTTCTCCAGAATTTCGAACTTCACCTCAAACCCAATAAATTTCATATTTGGATAGTTGTTCTGGTATTCATGTGATTTCACCATATCAAGAAATTCTTTCTCTGATGTCTTTAATTGTGTTTCCATCATATTATTAAAATTGAATTCCATTTCAGGACACTTCAGGTATTATTTTTTTCTGATTTATAACAACTTTAATTTTGTCTTCCCCTTGACTCCTCATTATATGTACTTGATATTTAGTTATTTGATGTACATTCAGTAGAAAACTATACCTAAAATTAATTTTATTTGTATTAACCTCTATCTAGGATTCTTTATCATTCAATGAGGTTTTTTGTAGTTTCTCTAGTGAAATGATCACTTCTGTATAAACATGCTCAATCAGATCCTTTTATCAAATAGTCCTTTTTTAATTCACCTATAATCAATGTATGTATTTAATTGTAATGAAATATGCATTATTCTTCTAATTTTTTGCATGGATGAATATATCAACCTTATCTTTGATTTCCAACTGAATGTCTATAATATTAATTGAAGCTTTATGATATTATTCAAGTGTGTTAATTATCTCATTAATGAACTTCTCTGAAACTTATTTCACAAAAATATTTCTTCGTAATTGTTCCTCCACATATTAGATATGGTTATTTTTAAGTGGCATAGTTTCTTCTTTAATATAAATAATATCTGAGAGAAGTTTTCATCTTTGAAACTTCATTGACAAGGCTTTCTCTAGACCCTAAGCTCTATTTTCATGCTGTGACTTTTTATCATATAGTCCGTTGATAAAATAAAATATGTAAGAGACAACTTTAGTAGAAACATTCTTCAGATAATTTTTTATTTTTGATGAAAAATCACTGAGTGATTCAATAAATTATTCTTCATCATCACTTGAAAAATACTCAATAAATGGATCGTTATCAATTGATCTAACTAATACTATAAATAGACTATACCTCTTAATATATTTAGATTTTGATGAACCCTAATTCTTCTTAAAATTATTTCAAATCCTCCTTGGCTCTTTATTTTTTCTGTTCTTCAAGATTTATAAAGAAAACTGTTTTTTGACATCAAAAGAAATAGTTAATGGAATTTTTATCAGACTCAGTTCTTTTAATTTTCCAAAATCAAATATTTACTTCATATATGTCTTATACAAACAAATAAGACAATATGATAGCTCCAAATCCTAGCTGTAACCAATTCTATAATACATATTCATGTGCCCAGTGGATCATGCATGTACACTGATAATCAGGGTGAATTAGTGTAAACAAGTTTTTACCAATTTTTATTTTATTTGTAATAAGCCTTTTTATTAAAACCAATTCACTTATTAGATTGAATGGATATTTTCTATTAACTATCGCAATTATACAAAATGAAATACTAAAAGTAAATGAAGAACCAAAAACAATATTTTTTACAAGGTTCGCCTCCTATGTGGGTGACTATGTCCTTGCTATGATAAAGATGATATGAGACACATATTATCCACTACTATTCAATCAAAAATTACAAGTGGGTTGTTTAGGAATCAGCTGTAAACCATGGTGGGTAGGTATGACCCTTTTCCGAAATTATATTGGCATCATACCGTCGTTATTTATATTATAATCCCACCAGTGTTCTTTTTAATGGAATCCCACCAGTGCTTCACAAACACAACACTTAACACAATTTGAAATATCACAAGAACATCAAGATACTAATATAACCCAAAAATTATCTTCCACTTCAAGACACTGAGAAGAAACTGATTCTACACTTTCTTACTTCAAATAAAAAAATTCAATTGTCACTACATCTAATTAAAAACACTGTATGATAGTTAGTTCTGTATACTCTTCTGAAATAGTAGATGTTATCACTTAAACTTTGACTCATTAAACAACTTACAATTCATAAATGCACTGAATGTCGCCTTCTAGTTTACTTCACTGAAAAATATTGCTTCATTTCAACTCAATTTTCAAATACATAAATATTGTATGTTCTTCATGAATGCAATTATCCTTATCACATAAAAAATATTTAATGTATGTCGTTATCACAACTACTTTTATGTATTACTTGTAGAATAAAAAATTCACCAAAATTTGTATTCTTTTTACATTCTTAGTGCAAGAATACAATGTTGGAAGACACAAACAAATACTGTCTCACATTAATTTCATTCAAACTTCAATTTTCCCATGCATTAATATTAATAGTAGCATCATACGTCATCTAAAAATAACACATGCATATTATGTTCCATGTATTCAAATGATATAATGTGTATTTAATATTTGCAACATATAGATACTTTGCACAAAATAGTCTGCAATACACTATTTTTATTCCTTCACATACACTTTATATGCTCACACACACTCACTACTCATTTTCAGGGAAACCTAAACACATATAATAATTTTTTTCACTATTAATTAACACACAATATATGAATTAATCATTATGCATGCATAACACATACATCATGCATCACGATCATAGATAATTTGTTTCAAATAATTACACTTTCATGAGTTTATACACTCACTTTATTATGCACACCCTTGTGTGCATAAATTTTTCATGAAAGTCACATTATCGAGTATGGGGTGTTATTCCCATATTAAAATTTGTTATAAAATATAGTGTAGACATTTTTTTTTATTTTCATTAAACCATTCACACAATAATGAGGATACGACTATTATTCTGTGTTAGTTCATGATATTTTTACCTAACCCGAAGATACAAACGAAAATATATCAAACATACAAAATTGTTTCATGGAACGAATTTCATTGGGAAATAAGTGACTGTGAAAAAAAAGATAATGAATATCTTTCATACTTCGTCTCCTTCATGAAAACCAAAGGTGTCATAAAACAAACATCATTTCATGATTGAGATCATGATTTTTATATTTCTAAAAGAGGAAGGACCTGTCACAGTATCTCAATCAAACAACACTTCCTTGGTGCATAAAGGTATTTATAGGCTTTGAGAACCATCTCACTATATCCATACAACCTCTGTTTCATGACACAAAAAGCACCATTTTATTGATTTCAATATTATTAAGATCAAAATGATATACTTTATTCATCATAATATTTTGAAAATGATGTCAAATTTTAATTTCAATTAAAAAGGAGTCATCATAATGATGAAATGAAGCTCTATAGTGTTTGTTTGGTCTTCTATCAATATAAGAACATGAAGATATCTTAGTGATATAATAACTCCACACCATCAGTTTGATCCTATTAAAAATCATGCAAGTAGATAGTCAAGTGATTACGATCATATATATATTTATATAATGAAAAAACGTTGATGAGAAAGATTGGATTGATCTTCAGACGACACTGCATGGAGGTCCCAGTGGAATCCTGGAGAAGAATAGATATGATGGTCTTGATGGATAAGACAATGAATAATTCTAATCTAATATCCAAGAAAAATGGATCGAGCAGTTAGATCGATTAAATGGAAATGATGATGAGATCAGTTAATTAGTTGAAATGAGTTAATTCAGAGCAATAATAACACAAAAAAATATATCCCTATATTGAAACGGCTACCAAAATGGTGCTTGATTATAAGATAAGTTGTGTCTGGAAAGGATTAGAAATATATTAACGGTCCCACTCACCCATACTACATGGAACAACCATCTTTCTAGTGCTATCTGTCTCCTCATACACCTACATGTGGCTCTAAATGCTAGATCTCTCTCTTTGATTAGACTTGCTAACACATTTATGTTTAGGTTATTTTGTTACATACACTATATTTAAAAATAAGAGATATTCTTTATGAAATAATTCCAACAATTTCAAAATTAAATCACAAATATCCAATCATCCACATACATACCAGCTTCTATAAATATCAAATACACCTTGTAAAAGTCTTCTAAATAAAGATAAAATTAATAAAATTTTCATGTACTCTTACTAAATCTACTATAAAATATTGTAAACAATGTTCCCACATTTGAAACATGTCTTTAGAACTGACTGAATAGTTCTACAAGCATCTCATTTAAAATGTTCATTCAGTTGAAGTAACTCAACAAATTAAACCATCATGTCCAATTTATGAGTTCTTCTCAAGAACAATTCAATGGGGTAACACCCACCTTCAATTATTGTCACAATAAATTTTTATGAACAATATTAACAACAATTACAACACAAAATATTACTTTAAATCAAATTGGATTCTTCATTGACCAATTTGAATACCCAAAAATATGAATTATTTATAACATGTTTTTCTGAGACTATTATAATATTTTTCTATAAAACACATTAATCACTCATATTTTCATAAGAAAATGTATATTACACATCATATAATATCTAAAATATGATAATCTTTACCATAAACACCCTAAATTCGATAAATCCACAATAACTAATATTTTCATCTAGAAAGAAATTCAAACATTATTCTTCAAATAAAACCCCACTTTAGAAAAAAATATTTCCATTTACTGTAATAATATAATTCTTCCAATATAGTGATATTCTTAAAAAATAATATATGTCACGTATTCACCAAAAAACAATTTAATCCAATAGTTATTTATAGGATGAAATGTATGTTAAAAAATTGAATAACTGTTTTATACTAATAAACCTAATTAAAACCAATGGTTATATTAAAACTAAAAGTTTTTAATACCTTTTAACTTATTTCCACAAAATAGAAAATCATTCTTACTAAAATATCATTTTCAGTAAAACATATTATAATAAAAAAGGATTTATTTCAATAAATTTCCTATAAATTATCCTTAATCATCTTAGGCTTCAATCATATAAATACTCAAAAGGTTTAACAATTACTTTAAACTTATTATGACCCTTAAAATTATTATCACATGAAACATTAGGTTTATCTCATATCACTATATCATATAATGGATTTCTATATGTAATATCCTCTCATAAATCATAATTATTTATAATGAAAATTTGTACTAACCAAATCATTTCACCCATGAGTGTCTATCTTGGTGTGTAGTCAAAGTCCTACTTAGTTATCACTATTAATGATTGAGTAAATAACCAATTCACCCTTTAGGAGTTGTTATCACTCAGTTCATCAGTGAAAAATATGTATCCACTTTCCTGTATCCATACATGGACATATTTCTTGTAGAAACACCATAATCTCTACTTTTACAAAGATTTATGATATTTTCCTACACGTAGACATATTCCAAGAATCCATCAAAGGGTTATGTCCCCTAATATATTTTATCTTTAATCCTATACCACAAGGTCCTACAAAACTTTGATTCCACTTTTAACACCCCAAATCTAGTAACCCAGAGCCAGGGGTAATTTTATTACATTGTCACATAATACAAGGGATCAAATCCCAAAGGATAAAATATTTTAGTTTTCATGGGATACTAGAATCATTCTTGAATCTCACATTACATTTGAAAACATACAATAAAATACAATATTTTATTTTATATCATTAATATTCCTTTTATAATATCTATCAATATCAATTAAAGTACAGTTCCTGTTATCTTGAGTAATGAAAAATAAAATAAAATAGTGAGCTCAGATGCTTAGTAAGGGATTGCATACAACATAATATATAATAATATAAATAAGCCACAAATAATATAGCCTGAATAGTGATAATGAAATAATTACGTATAAGTAATAAAATTATATTGAAAATCATTAAAATATAACTTAAGTATTCTAATAATTACATAGACTTCAATATGTGATTTCATAATGAGGGAATGAATATTTCCAGACATATTAATATTTCTGTCAAAAAAATATGTTGAGAAATCGTACAAAAATTATTAAGGAATATTCCAAGTACCCAACAAATTTTATCAAATGAGTCATAGTG
Source organism: Viscum album (assembly GCA_963277665.1). NCBI lineage: Eukaryota > Viridiplantae > Streptophyta > Magnoliopsida > Santalales > Viscaceae > Viscum > Viscum album. Next base: position 472,119,769 of record OY728147.1, on the reverse strand, counting down.
ATCAATTAATGTTCTATGTAATCATGATCCCCATAATTCACTTAACAATTTAATTTTTTTTATTATATGAATAAACAACAAAACTAAATGAACATTCCTTAATAAACAATATTTATCCCCAATGTAAGAAATAACAATATAATGTAAATACCTACCCAATAAAAATAATCATAATACATCATAAAAAATATAGAAGATGGTGTCATTAATTTATATCACCAGTAAAGAATATTATTAATCAAATGATATTGATATAGTTGAAAATTATCTTAAAATATCACAAGGATATTTCGTGAGGGAAATTACATTTTCATTTTGAAATCAATTTTTTAATATAAAAATATCCAAAATATTTGGAAAAAAAATTCTTTATAAATATCAACTAAATAATATAACGGAATATTTAAATTAAATATTATTCATGAATTTGGGAAATTCTGTTTGTGTGGTGTATGCTAAAACACATATTTCATTCACAACTTCGGTAAAAAGTGTTTCATTTGAAAAATGATAAGAAGATTGATTTTAATTTTTTTATAAAATGTAAAACATGGGTATAAATCATTGTATAATAGTAATAAAATTACTTAAAACATTTTAATTAAATTATAGACATTTAAGAAAATGATTTCCTACTGATTATAAAAACTATTTCAGTTTTACATAAAAATATTCTTTCAGACATTCGAGTACCTAGAGCTAGTAAAATGAATGGAAAATATATAATTTCTAGAAATAACTAGAGGAGAAAAAAATATATGTTGTCTAATAAGATAAAGAGAATATAATTTTATTTAATGGAATTTTAAAATCAAACCACCGTGAATAAAAATGAGAATTTAGAATAAACCCTTACCGCTTTTGAAAATTTTGAATCATAATTAATTGAAATAAATAAGAAAAAAGGATTGATTTAATGTTTTTTAAATATATAAAAACCCATATAAACTCCTATAACCTTATTTTTATCCATTTATAACACTTTAATACCATTTTATTAATAATTATATATTAAAATAATCATTTATGAGTGTTAACTATTTAGTTTTTTTATGTATGTTTCAATTTAGTAGTTTTGATCCATACATATTTATCTTAGTTCCATCATCAAAAAAATGTTAATAATAATATAAATATCATATATATTGCTAATATATATAATCATACTCGAATGATGAATATAATATATGAATCACATCACTTCGTGAAGGTGGTGGTACACAGCTTTGTAGGAGCGACATAATAATTTTTTAATAGGTGGAAGGCTAATAAGGTAAATTATATCTTACATTTATTTAATCATATTTATGTCATGAATATAATACATATTCATTTTTCGATATTTATATCTATCCATGAAAATCTGAGTTGAAAAATGACTTACACCACTACGGGGATATGTACGTATACACGAGCATTGTTTTCATTTTTCATAAGATGGAAAAGAGATGAATAAGGGATATTGCACTAGAATAATAAAATTTAATTATATAGAATATATATTTTTAATTATATGATCATGTTTATAGAATATTTTAAATGTGCTATTATAGGAAATAAAATGAATACACTCAGTTAATATTTTTAATTATTCTTTTGAAAACCACCTTTGGCTTTCACCGTTTACCTTATAGGTTGACCCTTAGATGAGAATAGCGTCTCTAGGTCTTGGGGAGGAATTTTAGATAGTGAATTGGGTAGATGATGTTCTAGATAAATGGGTCAATATGTTTGATCAATAAAGGAAGGGAGGTGTTATTATATAATATAGGGGAGGAGAACCATTATAATTACTTAATGTATTATACTAATATAAATTAATTTTCATGTTAAAGTGGGAAAATTGAAATATTTAGAATATAGGATTATAATGAGTCTATAAAATATCAGAAAATAAAATTTGGACTAGTTTAGGTGATGCTTTAAGTACACTCTCTTAGTTTCAAACCCCATCATCCCATTTGATGATCACCTCAATATCAATGATTTTTTCTCTTTAGGGGTCAAGAAAGATACTATAAAATTAAAAGCTTCAAAAAAGTGTATTTTTTTTTAAATTTTTGCACATATAACATAAAAATGACCAAAACTATATTTTTAGTTTTAAATCATTTAATAAAATAATATTTAACATAAGATACCATTAAATTCATTTTCGGGGATATTTATATTGTTAAATGTAAAAATACCAATAAAGTTCTATAGTTAAAATATAAACTTGTAAAATACCAATAATTCATTTTATCTATTTATTAAAATTCTTTAAAAACATAAATCACTCATAAAATATAACTTTTTTAGATTTTATAACCATTTACTTAATTTCTCTACTACTTCCACAAGTAATGTGTCTCCTTTGATAAGTATTTAAGGTAATTATTTCATCAATTAAAATTAAAAAGAAATTTTAATCATAGAAAAATATTCATATTAAAAATAATCATTTATAACCATTCATGAATTTTTGTGTCCTTGTGAAAACATAATAGATATATTTAAATCAGGAAAGTGATATTTTGGAATTATTTATTTCTTAAATTAAGGTAAAGGATTTTATCAAAGAAAAATGGAACCAAAATTAAATATTTTAGATTATATAATGTTATTGGTATAAATAAACACTTAAAATAGTTTAAAATCATGTTATATGAAGATTTTAAAGCCTTTTCACATTAGATTTAACCCTTGTTAACTCAATTTTCCCTTTATCGTGGTGATAATTTTTATCACGGTTACTATTAAATACGAAAAAAAGAAAGTTGATCTTTTTTCCAAATTTGGAACTCACATTTTAAAATATCAAATAATTTTTTCAAGATTCAATATCTATAATTGGTAGAATTTTTCAGTATAAATGTATAAAACTGAACGAGAAATTGTTTTTTGGATAATGTTTTTAATTATAAAAATGAGGTTATCATAAACAAATTATAATATTGATTCTAATGTGATTAATGATATTATATGTAATAAAAGTAGTCTTGTGTTACAATAATAATAATTAAAAAATAAATTGGAACATTAAAAATTCGTTATTTAGGAAAAATAAATGATTGTTTTTAAAAAATATGAAGTATTGACTATTTACTAAAAAAATTAATATTTTCAGAAATTTATCAAAAAAAACCCATTAAGATAACTATGATATGGTGTAAAAATAAAATAATTTTAATAAAATTCAATTTATATGATTTTTAAATATATTTTTTCAAAAGTATGTAGATAAATCATTGTTATAGAAAAATAACCTTTTATACTTTATGTTCTCTTAATCTATTTCATAAATTAGTAATTATATTTTTTTGAGAAATCTATTTGTAATGACTCGGATTTTCCATGCATTTTTTTAATTATATGGAATTATTACGATTCTGCTGAAATTGACAGTGCGTGATTCCGAGGCCCGGTGTGTCCTGAATTAATTTCTAAACTTTTTTAAGGTTTGTTTAGTAAATGGAAGAGAGAAATTTTTAGACGTTTGAACTGGTTCTCAGATTAAAAATATGAGGGCATCGTTGAATCTGCAGCACCGGGATTCAATTAGGGAGACTTCACTTTGACCTCAGTAGGTTTGGAGAAAAAATTTATATTTTTTGACTTTTTAAATGAAATAAAATAAAATAATTTTATTATTTTATATTCACTCTTATCCTCCTTCAAAAAAGTGGAGTGTGGAGACAATGATTGTTCAAGCCATTTAATGGATTGACCCTTCAACCTATGTAACAACAATGTTGGGGAATTAGGAAACATCCTAATTACTAAGTAACCATTAATTCCCAATGTCGTTACTTACCCTCCTCTCCTATTTATATGAAGCTTGGGGAGGGGTATCGACACTACATCGCCAAGCAAAAAAGTGCTGACTAAGTGCTGAGACGCTAAAACCTTGGAGAATGGAGCTGGTTCCAGCAAATGGTAACGATCGACACTGAACCACGAATTGAAGATCGATGTACGAGCGGTGCTGTTGGAAGCTAGTTACAGAGGACAACGAACAACGACTCTCTTCCACAAACATGTGCTCACCATCATTCCCGCATTAGGGGTTTGATTCTTGTTTAAATTCAAGTGAATTTCTTGAACCCTTTAATCCTCAATCTTTATTATGAGCTAACGCCGAGGGCACGAGCCTAACGAACCCGACCCTAAACCTCCACTACTTTGCTACCTTTCCGCCCTCCGTGGAAGACCGCTGGTGTGGTGGAAGAAACCGACTACGAAGTAGACGGTGCACCGACACATGCCTCAAGAGGAGGCCATGACACAAAGTCGCGACAGTCATCAGAGCGGCCGACACCAGTCAGTCGTGGAGGAGGTGCGGTGTGCCGTCGTGTGCCGCCAGAGAGCAAGGGGCTGCGGCTAGTCCACCACGGCAGTTGGAGAAGGCGATCGACACATCGACTGATAACGAAAGGGGAGGCAGCATGACCAGTATGACGTTGGAGAGCGGGGAGGCAGCGTGACCAGTGTGCCGCTGGTGAGCAAAGGGTAATGGTTGAAGCTTCCTAGAGGTTGAACCCGCGCCTCCGACAGATTCTGAGGTGATCGGGAAACACCTACTTTTTGCCATTGTTTCACAAAACCAAATGGCCTACATGCTGTTTGGGATTCCAGGGGGAAATGAACCCCCCTTGTGAGATCAGGTGGACCCCGCTCTGCCCCGAGTTGTGCCTCCTATGGACCACACTCCGGGCAGGCTGCGTAGCCTACCCAACGAGCCGCACACCTGGTAGGCTGTACTCCCCCGTGGACAGGGCTGATTTCCAACAGGCCACCCCTTTGTGGGACGACCTTTTTTAGGCCACCCTTTGTAGGTTGGGTTGGATGTCAGCCCAGTGGGCTGAGTCTGCCACGACCCAGCATAGATCAGGTTGGTCTGGGTCAGTCCGACCGGGTCAGACTGGACCAGCGCGCAACCGGGCCCAGAAACACTTATGGGGCCATAACGTGAGAAACAAATGACCGTTTGATGAACCGTCTACGGAGTTGAGATCCTTGGATTAAGATGGTCCTTTTGGTATACATCACTTGAGTTTTGGAAATAGTTGGAGGATGGCTAGGTTGGATCGAACCTGAATCTAGTCAGGCCCTCAAAACTAAAATTCTTATAACTCACAGACCGAGCATCCGATTGATGCACAGTCTTTCGCATTGGAACCCTTAAGACATGTAGATCCTTTGGGTTACCTCTTTTTGGAACATAATGATGGTTGACTTATGACTGATACCTCTAGGGGAAGATTCTACTGAACTCTAGAGCACCGGGTGTGAGGAATTTTGTGGCTGGCTATAACGTGAAGAAATAAAATCGATCCTATGTGGGTGAGCATCTATTAGATCCTGTGTGGGTCAGTTCTCAGCAATCCTATGTGGGTAAGAGTATAACCATCTTATATGGGTCATATCTTGTGTGGTTCTGCACTCAAAAATCATGTTTTGGTCAGTGCATACCGATCCAGTGTGGGTTAGCAGGTGTTAGTTACCTATCGATCCAGTGTGGGTCATATCCTTTGTGGGTTACTGGGGGTCAGTTACCTATCAATCCTGTGTGGGTCAGAAGCAGTGCTACTTAATCGAATAATATGATCTAGTCTTAATGACTAATCTTCTACACTTCTGTACTTAAAGTCATAGTTGTGTGAGATGAGTATTTTAACATTGTGGTATTATCTTCATGGTGTTACCTGTGTGGTACTTCTAGCTTCATGGTGTATCATGTGTGGTACTTATATCTTCATGGTTCTACCTGTGTGATACTTCTAGCTTTGTGGTGTTACCTTTGTGGTGCTTCTACCTTTTTGGTGTCGTCTTTTTGGTGTTACCTATGTGGTACTTCTATCCCAATGGTGTTACCTGTGTGGTATTTCTACTTTCATGGTTTTACCTTTGTGGTACTCTTCCCTCTCATATGAGATGATTATATCTTGATAACTTAGGTATATATATGGGCATATACCTAATTAGAGTTTAAGTCCTTCTTTTTGTAATTTACTTTGGGGAACATTAAGATACCTATAGGGGTCTCATGGTCCCTACTGAGTATCGTTATACTCACCACTATATGGGCTTCACTCGCACCTTGTTGTGTCTTGTGTAGATGAAGGTCAACATTGATCAAGACTAAGGGATGCATGACTGGACGGTTCTCAAAGGCGGACCATTTGGTGTCATTTGACGTAGGGAAAACTAATCATGAGCTGTATCTACCCTTCAGGTAGGATCCTCAGTGGACGATCGAGGAACTTTTTGTACATTTTAGTTGTATTTGAACTTTACAGCTATACTCATACTATCAGTTTGGCCTGTATTCTGACCCATTACTTCCATCACATTTTTACTACAATAATTTACTTTGTAGTTTCTTCTTTTTGTGTTATTATAATTTATGTTTGTACAGGTTAAAATGAAATTCCATCCCATTATAGGGATACGCCTTTCTAGTGCTAGTTTTCAGCCCCTGGCCTATAGAAGATGGGATTGGGGTAGTAACGACACATGCCCTGAGGGACGGTTCGTGATAAAGTGGTATTAGAGGAGTCAGTTCTACCAAAGAACTAGGACTCTAATATTTTCAGTGAGGCAATAGTGTTACGTGTTATGAGTGTGGTTTTCAGTTTGGGGAATCCAGTGTTTGTGCGGTGACTGACATATCCATACACCAGGAACCTGAATTCTGATTTCCATCTCAGTGCATAGAAACACTGATTACCTGTGTTTTTGAAAAGTCTTTCTTGTGATATCTTGAGTCATATCACCAGGTATAAAGTATTAAATTTGGAACACTTGTCTTCTTTCAGGATGCCACCTTGTAGACAGCTAGCCAGGACTCTTGAAAGAGTATACGACGATGGACCACCGAGCGATGATGCCTTTGTGTTAGGAGCTCTTACAATGTTAGCACCTTTGGGTGGTTTACCAACAACACTACTCATTGGGAAGCCATTTCCACCATCCCCACCAGTAGATGGTGCAATCAGAATGAGGGCGTTGCACAAGTTTCAGTGGGAGAGGCTTCTGAGGTTCCGAGGTGAGATAGACCCGTAGGCGGCTGAGGATTGGATGGAGTCTATGGACAGAGTTTTCCACCTGGTTGGGAAACTAGCAGAACTTATGATGATCCTAGCATCTGGTATTTTCCTAGAAGTAGTTGGGAGATTGGGGATCTTGATTCTATAAATACATGATGAGGAATCCCTCATCTAGGAGGACTTTGAGGGCGTTTTCAGGGTAGATCTCATCTTAGTGACTCTACACTCAGTGCATACACATGATCTGATGCACTTATAGTAGGGAAACATGACTGTGGCCTAGTACTCTGTGAGATTCACTGATCTCCTGATACTCCATCGTTATGGTACGGGACCCTTTCTTCAGGCCCAGACCTTTGAGCAGGGTCTCTGACGGGAGATCAGAGCATTGATGATATCACTCAACATACCCACATTTGCCGGGGTGCTAGAGCGAGCACTTTTGGTAGAGATTTTCATAGCTGAGTAGGCATCGACAGTGAGAGCCACCACGAGATGTCGATTAGCAGAGTCATCTCCAGTAGGCTATAAACGGATGACGTAGGGGACCTAGTGGGTAGGAATTCTAGTGGATGACCTCAGGATACAAGGTCGGTTGTGTCACAAGATAGAGGAGTACAATTGAGGAGCAGGCAATGCTACATAGGTGATGGGCAGGGTCACATGGCTCGTGACTTCCCAACCTATCATACGGACGACCAATAGATGGTCAAGGGGACACTGAGGTAGAGGGAGATATTTGATCAGGGATGTCCACAGGTAGCAGCCAGACATGGCAGAGGAGCTGGCCGTGCAACAGGCCGTGGACGACGATTCGAGGTTCAACCACCACCACCTTCAGGAGGTCCACCCCGACCACATGAAGAAGCTGGACTGGGATGAGCTCAGATCTACGAATTTGAGGCTTATGACCAAGGTCCTATGTATATGATTAGAGGTACGATCTGTGTCTACTCCACCTTAGCTGAAATACTTATAGACACAAGTTCTAGTCACTCTTTTTATTGCCACGACCCTTATTCGGAGCTCAGAGATTCGGGTGGAGTAGTTGGATCGATCTTTATAGATAGAGACTTCTATGGGAGTGGATTCAATGATTACACACAGGTGACAACAGTGTGATCTTACTCTACAAGTCAAGAGTTTTAGTAGGGATCTTCTAGTAGCTCTGTTGAGGCCTTATGACATCATCTTGGGTATGGACTGGTTATCCACAGTCCACGCTTAGATTGACTGTATTAGACACAATGTGTGGTGTTTCCATGAGGATGGGACTAGTTTCTCCTTCACCAGTGAGAATGGAACCTTTGTAGTATAGGATGGACTTACCCATAGGAGGGTGCATCCGATCAAACATCAGTTGTCAAGACTTACCCTCAGAGCAGCAGATGTTGAGAGTCCTAGCTTTCCTATAGTGGTGGACCAGTATGACTATGTCATTCCTAAGGATGTTTCGGGACTACCTCTACATAGATAGTTAGAATTTTACATCAACTTGAACCCTGATAAGGAACCTATATCTACACCTTCATATTGGATGGATCTCGCTGAGTTTTGTGAGTTATAGGTACATTTGTAGGACTTTCAAAGGAAGCGGTTCATAAGGCCCTGTGTTTCTCCATGGACATCCTGGATTTTGTTCCCCAAGAAGGAAGATGGGTGTTTGAGTCTCTGTGTGGACTACCGGCACATAAACCAGGTGACCGTGAAGAAAAACTATCCACTTCAGAGGATTGATGAACTTTTTGATCAGTTGAAGGGATCCTGTTGGTTTTCAAAGATAGATCTCAGATTAGGCTATCACCAGTTCAGGGTACAATGTGAGGATTTGCATAATTTGACCTTAAGATGTCGGTATGGCCACTATGAATTATTGGTTATGACATTTGGTGTAACCAAAACCCCTAAAGTGTTCGTGGGACTCATGGACATGATCTTCCAGCCATAACTCGATCTCTTTGTAGTGGCCTTCATTGATGACATCTTGATGTAATCAGCGAAGGAGGATGAGCATGCCAATCATCTGCAGATAGTTCTGGATACACTCTGAGAGGACCACCTATATGGTAAGCTCTCGAAGTTTCAGTTATTGATACAATAGGTCCACTTTCTGGGACACATTATCTCGGAGGCTGGAGTTGTAGTTGATCCAACAAATCTAGAAGCTGTGCTTCCTTGGGAGCCACCCGGGAGTGTGACTGAGGTGCTGAGTTTCTTGGGGTTGGATGGATACTACCAGAGATTCATGCCTGACTTTTCCAGAGTTGCAGTACCCTTTTCAGCATTTACAAAGAATGGAAAACCCTTCATGTGGAAAAAGAGATGCCATAAGAGTTTTCAAGAGCAAAGGAAGAGACAGATGAGTGCCCCTATCTTGAGGCTACCAGAAGAGGGCGTTGGGTATGAAGTCTACTGTGACACATCAGGGACTAGACTTGGGTGTGACCTGATGTAGGAGCTAGCAGTGATCACCTATGGTTCGTGAAAGCTGATACAACATGAGCAGAACTATGTTACCCATGACCTAGATTTAGTATCAGTAGTCTTCTCCCTAAAGATGTAGAGACATTACTTGATGGGCGAACGTTTTAGAGTCTACTCTCATCACAAGAGTCTCAGGTATATCTTTTCACAGAAGGATGTGAACCTAAGATAGTGGGGATGGTGAGAGTTCCTCCAAGACTATGAATTTGATATATTCTATTCACTTGGGAAGGGGAACATGGTAGCAAAGGCACTTTTCATAAGGTCTCGTCTGTGCTACTGAGTGAGGTGATAGGGCAGCTAACCACGATGTAGATATCCTTCATAGAAAGAGATGGAGCAGCTTACCTCCAGTCTATGACAGTCACTCTCCCACTCCTTCAGTGAGTCAGGAAGGCGCATCTTGGGGACATTGACTGTGAGGCTCAACATGCTTAGATATCCTCAGGATAGGAACCTGAAGGATTTTCTGAAGGTAGGGAGCACAACATCTTCTTTATAGGACATACCATTGTACCGGTGGTTCTACGAGAGGAGGTGTTGAGGGAGATCCATATATCCCCTCTGGCGGTACATACTGGTGTGGGGAAGATATAACAAAACCTAATATGTTAGTACTCGTGTCCATGGATGAAGAAGGAAATAGCAGACTTTGTTTCACAATGCATCACTTGTCAGCAAGTGAAGGCCGAGCATCAGGTTCCAGCAAGCATATCGATGACACTAGAGGTGCCAGAGTAGAAGTGGGATGGTATCTCCATGTAATTTGTGATAGGGGTTCCATGTACATACAAGGGACATGATACCATCTAGGTGATCGTTGACCGACTCAGCAATTCATCCCACTTTCTACCCATCCAAGAGCAGATATTAGTAGAGGTCTTGGGACGCCACTACGTATAGGATATTGTACAACTTCATGGGGGTACCATCGATGATAGTCTCAGACTATGACACACAATTTACATCCCCATTGTGGAATTAATTACATGAGGCATTCAGGAATCATCTACGTTTGAGCAATGCCTTTCATCCATAGACGAATGGTCAGATGGAGTGGACCATTCAATCATTGGGGGACATGCTACATGCTTACATCCTAGATTTTGTCCATAGTTTAGAGGATCACTTTCCCTTGGTGGAGTTCACATACAATAATATCTATCACTCCACCATCAATATTGAACCATTCGAGGACCTATACGGTCAACCTTGAAGATCACCTCTATACTGGAAAGAACCAGGGGAATCATCACTTATGGGTCTAGAGTTGGTATGGGATACCACTGAGATGGTACAGATCATACAGTAGAGGATGAAGACTGCACAGAGAAGACAAAATTCTTATGCTGATAGGAGACATAGGCCTTTGGAGTTCCAGAAGGGGGACCATGTGTTCTTACGAGTCTCTCCTTGATGGGGACTATATAGATTTGGTCGAGGTGGGAAGTTATCACAAAGGTTTATCAGACCTTTCATGATACTTCAAAGGATAGGGGAGGTGGCAAACAGTTTGGTACTTCCACTATAGTTGTAGAGGGTGCAAAAAATCATCCACGTATCCCAACTAAGGATATACATACATTAACCATCTCACATCATCAACCACAATGAGCTGGACTTCAATGATGGGACGCCGTTTACAGAGGTTTCAGCAGAGATTGAGGGTCGTCAGGAGTGAGTTTTTTGTGGGCAGTTTATACCTCTGGTGCATGTTCGTTTGCCGCACGGGAACCTCTAGGAGAGAACATGGGAGTGGAAGGCTCATATTTTTGCTCAGTACCACCATTTTTTCTTAGTCTATGTTTTGTCTTTTGGGGATGAAAATCCCTAAGGTGGGGAGAATGTAAAGACCCATATTTCTCATGTAATTTTTTTAATTATATGGAATTATTACGGGTCTAAAAAAATTGACGACGCATGATTCCGAGGCACGATGCACCCTAAATTAATATATGAACTTTTATTAAGGTACGTTCAGTAAATACATGAGGGACATTTTCTTAATTTTTAACTGGTGCTCAGATTAAAAATCAGAGGGTACCATTGAATCCGCAGTGCTGATATTCGCTTAAGGGAGACTTTACTTTGACCACAGTAGGTCTGGAGAAAAAAGTTGTGTCTTGTTACTTTTTAAAAGAAATAAAATAAAATAATTTTATTATTATATTTTCATTCTTATCCTCCAACGGACAAGTAGAGTGTGGGGCTAGTGATGTGTCAAACCATTAAATGGATTGACCCTTAAATATAAGTAACAACAATGTTGGGGAATTTGGAAGCTTCCTAATTAATGCGCCACTATTAATTCCCAACTTTGTTACTTACCCTCCATCTCTCCTACTTATATTGAGCTAGGGGTGGGGTATCAGCACTAATTCGCTAAGAAACAAAGTGCTGACCAAGTGAAGAGATTCCAAACCCTTGGAGGATATAGCCAATTCCACCAAGAGGTGACGAGTGACATAGAAACACGAACCAAAGATCGATATACAAGTGGATCTGTTGGAAGCTAGTTGCGGAGGACAGCAAACACCGACCCACTTCCACAAACGCGCACTCACCATCATTTTTGAGGTAGGGGTTTGATTATTTTTTAAATTTAGGTGATTTTCTTGAGCCCTTTAATCCTACCACTTGATTACGAGCTAACGCAGAGGGCACCGACCTACCGATCCCGGCCCAAATCCTATGCTACTTTGCTACCCTTGCGCCCTCTATGGAAAACCGCTGGTGAAACAACACCAACCAGCTACAAAGGAGGCAATGCACCGACGCACGCCGAAAGAGGAGGCCACAACACAAAGTCATGACGATTATCAGAGTGGCTGGCCCCATCCGGCCATGGAGGAGGTGCAGAATGCCGTCGCACACTGCTGGTGAGTAAGGGGCCACGACTCATCCGTCACGCTGGTCAGAGATGGTGGCCGACACATCGGTTGGCCACAAAAGGGGAGGTGATGCGACCATCATGCCGCTGAGGAGGAGAGGGCCATGACCGAAGCCGCGATAGATGCAGAACCCGCACCTCTAGTGGGTTCTGTGGCAACTGAGAAGCACCTACATGGTGCTGCTATTTCACAAAACAGAATGGCCTCCAGGCCGTTTGGGATCCCAGGGGGAAACACTCCCTTACCATCTCGGGCGGACCCCGCTCCGCCCCGGTTTGCAACCCCTACGGACTGTGCTCTATGCGGGTTGGGCCTCTTTCCTAGAAGGACTCATGCCTAGTGGGCGACACTCCACCGTTGGCCAGGCCGCCTTCTAGCAGGCCACCCCTTTTCGGGACACCCATTTGTGGGCCGTCCCTTTGCAGGATGCCCTTTTACAGGCTGCCCCTTTGTGAGAATCCCTTTTTTGGCCCACAACCTTGTGGGCCGGGATGCCCTTATAGGCCAGTCTGGACCTCAGCCCAGCCCAGACAGGGTCGGGCCAGGTCGGTCCGACCGGTAGGACCAGATCCGTGCCCAACCGAGAGAATAAACACTAAAAGGGACATAACTTGAGAACCATACATCTGTTGGGAGAACCGTTTACGGATTTGGGATACTTGGATCGAGACGGTCCTTTAGGTATATCAAAATTGAGTTTTGGAGATAGTTGGAGTACCATCGGGTTGGATGGAACCCGAATCCAACTCGGCCCTAAGAACTAAAACACTTATAACTCACAGACCAGACGTTCAATTGACGCACCATCTATCGTGTTGGAACCCTTAAGACAAGGCAGTACTTTGGGTTACTTCTCTGTGGAGATTAATGGAGGTCTAGGTATGAATGATACCTCGGGGGGTAGATTCTATAGACCTCGACTGCATTGGATGTGAGGAATCCTGTGGCAGGATGTAACGTGAAGAAACAAAATCGATCATGTGTGGGTCAACATCTGTCAGATCCTGTGAGTGTTATCACTCAATAATCTTATCTGGGTCAGCGCATACCGATATTGTATGGGTCATATACTGTGTGGGTCAATGCTCAATGATCTTGTGTGGGTTAGTGCATACCGATCCTTTGTGGGTACGATCCGGTGTGGGTCCACGGGGGTTAGTTACCTATCAATCAAGTGTGGGTTAGATCCTGTGTGGGTCCACAGGGGTTTGTTACCTATCCAACCTTTGTGAGTTAGAAGTAGTGCTAATTAACAGAATAGGATGATCTAGTCTTAATGACTAATCATCTGTACTTCTATACTAAAGTCATACCAGTGTGAGCTGAGTCTCTTACCTTTGAGGTATTATCTTCATGGTGTTACTTTTGTGGTACTTCTAGCTTCATGGTGTTACCTATGTGGTACTTCTATCTTCATGGTGTTACCTTGTGGTACTTCTAGCTTCGTGGTGTTACCTGTGTGGTGCTTCTACCATTGCGGTGTCGTCTTCGTGGTGTTACCTACGTGGTACTTATATCTCAGTTGTGTTACCTGTGTGGTATTTCTATCTTCATGGTGTTACCTTTGTAGTACTCTTCCCTCTCATATGAGATGAGTATATCTTGATAACTTAGGTATATGTACGGGCATATACCTAAGTATAGTTGAAGTCTTTCTTTCTGGTATTTACATTGTAGAATATTAGGAGACCTACAAGGGTCTTGGGGTCCCTACTGAGTGTCGTTATACTCACCCCATTAAAGGATTTTCCCGCACATTGTTCTGTCTTGTGTAGATGATGTACAATGTTGATCAACACTGAGGGAGCCAGGACTAGATGGTGCTTGGAGGTGGACCATTTGGCATGACGTGACATATGGAATACTGATCATGAGCTGTTCCTACCCTTCAGGTAGGATCCTTAGGGGATGATGCAATAACTGTTTGTACTTTTAAGTAGTATTTTTTACTTTACAGTTGTACTTGTACATTCAGGGGGGCTTGTATTCTGAACCCTTTACTTCCAGAACACTTTTACTACAACAATTTACTTTGTAGTTGCTTCTTGTAGTATTCTTGGACTGTGTGTTTGTACAGGTTAAAAGGAAATTCCTTCCCATTATTGGGATACGCCATTCCGGTGCTAGTCGCCCACCCCTGGCCTATGGAAGGCGATCTTGGAGTAGTCACAACAAGGGCCCTGAGGGACGGGTCGTGACACTATTATTTTTAATTTTTATCACAAAATTATATAACAATATGAATTATATAAAACTTTTCACTATTTATCTAACTAATATAAATAAAAACTATGTGCCTAATCACTATTTATAAAACAATCATAATAAATTCCAATATATATCCTTAAATGCTTGACAAAAATTTAATCATTTAACTCTCTCTGATCATGTTTATGATACCTCTATTTCCTTACCTAATTTTTATAGTTTTGGATGGGGTCTCGATTTTCATGGAGGACCATGAGGATAAATTTGATATATTTGTGGTATATAAATATGTATTTACTCCACTTGTACTATTATTCATGTTGTTTCATATTGTAACCTCATAATGCATTATCTTGTATCATTTACTATACTATTTTTTCTTAATAAAACCAATATTTTTTATTTTATTATGATATTTCATGTTCCATTAGCTATCAAACATTAAATTCATTTATAGATGAAATACATATCGAATTATAAGGGTGTTACACCACAATATTATGTTTCCATTTCTCCAGGTCATGAATGTAAGTATTTTGTGTGAATTTTCAAGAAGATCATTCAATTTGGTAAAATAGAATGATGTTTAAGACCCATTATAGGTTAAATGGTTTCATATATAATGAGAATTTTATTTTGAAACAAAGAACACGGGTTTAACTAGATAAATATTTGTATGAACTCTCCAAAACTCTAAACCTAAAATGGTCTTTGGAATGTTTTTTTAACATTAAGTTAGAGAGATCCTATAATTATGGATTTGTATCAAATTCCACAAGTAATACCAATATTTGCATCTTCAAATCTTTGAGTGTGAGTCATGTGGTCCCTCAGTTGGCCTCAGAGGATGTTTTAGATAATTTTAGGGGTTAGAATGTTTTTAGTTGGTTATAAATTAAGATTTATAAAGATAATTATGTATTATTCATTTATGGTTGATCATAATTTGAATTGTATAGATAAAAAGTTTAGGTTACTTGAGAAACTATTAAATATATTATGTTTTCTAGGTATAACGATAATAGATCCACAATGAAAATCTTGGGGATAAGTCTGAGGCCTAAGTCCCATTATACAAAAAAACCCAATGTTTTAGAAAGTCTTTATGGTTTTTCTATAAATAAAATTCCTATCTAGATAATTAAAGTCGATTTAGTATCAGAAATATGTTTACCTAGAGGAAATAAACCTAAAAGTAGGTGTTGGGTATTAACTCAGTCTTCACCTAGTTCACAACAAAAAGGCACAACTGCACAACTAGTATGACAACCTTAAGGGATATTATTTTTAAAAAAAATTATCCTTATAAAACAATTTTAAGGATTTTTTTCCTAATTAAATCAAGGTATTAGGTTAATAATTATAAGAGGAAAAAACTTAAAGTGACCTCGATTGAACCATGATAGCTATATGATAAAAAAAGTATGGCATAATTTCATATGTTGAAGTGAAGGTGTCATTAGAGAAGTCATCTTTAGATTGAGATTTCATATTCATATACTTTTATTCTTTTGGTTGTTATCATAAACATTTTGGTTTTAGTATTTGGTTAAAATAGGATAAAAAATGTAGATGAGAAAGGGGTTTATCTAGAAACCACTATGCCTTATAACCAAATAAGGTACCATACTCAAATTGTTGATAATATGAGTACATTCCTATTATGATTGAAAATATTATGGAACTGGATCCTTAGATCAAATTTATTTAATTTTTTTAATAATTTAAAAATATCATAGTATTATTAATTATATCTTTTTCCCAACATTACTAATTATTTTATTAATTTTCTATTTTATGTATCATTTAAAGGTGTTCTTACCCAGGATTATATCATAATATCTCCTTCCATAAAATATTTTCAGATTCCATTTTTATGGTTCATAACTTGTTATACATGTTTCATTAAGATTTATTTGACTAAAGAAGTCATTTAAGACATTGAAATATCATGTATAAATGAAATTATGTATTTTCATAAATCCAAATTATCATTTCTCATAGAGGCATTTAAAAGTCCATGTTGGTAGTTAATAATTCACATAGCCAATTTATTAACAGTGTAAATTTTTTTTCATATTTTATTACATTAATCATTTTTACATAACACGGTTAATAGAAGTCAGAATTTATAAATTATTCTTTAGAATTAAAAATATGAGAATTACATATATTTCATTATATGAAATGTAACTTTAAATTGATAACTATCATGAGATAAATTAGGTTTGAAATCACTACGTGTTTTTAGTCTGAAGTTTATAGTTTTTCAAAACTATTTTCCTATTGTATTTTGACAATAAGTTGAGATATATATGCCAATTAAGGTCATTATAGATTTTTTAAAAACCAAATTTAAATTTTTATGTATAATTAAACTCATCGTAAATTTGATACCATTTTTATAAAGGCATTATTTATGTCTAAAATTAACAATTAAATCCATTTAAAAATTTATAGAATCAGATTTTTAAATTCACTTCTGTGAATCGACTACATAAAATAACTTATGTGAATTTAGGTACATTAATTTTCATACATGAATTTATATATATGAAATATGCCTACATGAATTTAAAAATATTGATTCACATTTGTGTGGAAATGTTTCTAAATGAAGAAAATTGGTTATGTGAAAATCACTAACATGAATTTGCGTATGTTGTTATGCATGTTTGTAAAGATTGATTGAGAAAATTGAAATATAATCTTATTTTCATATTATCTCATATATACTTTTTTTTCATTTAATTGTGAATATAATTACTGTTTTATTTTTCCTAAAATTAGTTATTAATTATTTAGAATCCATTTAATCATATGTATAATTATTTTATGTTATACTAAATTTGATATTTTTAAGATTTATATTTATTGATATTCTCACTATAACTCTTGATGATGTAATATTAAAATTCAATTGGGATGAAATAATAAATATTACTCTCGAATATTGTAATATATTTTTTCAATGATATTAATACTTATTAATTACTACCATTTCAATGAGTACCACTATGTAGATTATATTTATTATATATGATATTGGGGAGGATTGAAATAAATATTGGTTTTCATTTACAAAATATTTACATGTGTAATATTATCAAGGAAACAAGTATAGAAAACTCAAAAGTAGTTCCTTTTAAAAAGAAAGTCATAATAGATTACAAAATTTTAATATTACTTGTATAGAGACACTTCTATAAATAATAGATTGGATAGATCCTCTGATAGAGTGGTGAAACTAGGATGATGATTATTATGGAAGTTTACAAGTGCTGTAAAAATTAGAAATCAACCAATTCTCTCAACTGAACTATAATTATTTTATCCTTTGTTTTGGGAGAGTTCATTACTACCTCAACACCAAGACTTTGAATCATTCTTCTAGTTCTATGGAATTATTTTTTTATATTGTTTTTTATGAATGTAATTGAAAGGTTATATATTACCCATTTAAATGTAGTATTGGGTATTGTGACTCCCAAAAAAAAGTGGGGCACTGGGTTGTACCTAAAATTTAGAAAAATTAAGTATGTTTGGGTTTTTCCTCAAGGTAGAAAAAGGTAGGTCTATAGGGGTTTAATCCCATATAAGGATAAAGGATTTATAATTGGGTTGTGACTCCAGGTGTGAAAATGTCATTGTAATACTCAACTTTAATAGGTTCCATCAAACTTAGTTCTTTATAGGTGAAGGATGGTCTAGGCCCATTTTGATCTGAACCACTATAAAAATACCTCTATCATATTATTTTAATTTTATGTTAAATTAACATAACATTAAAACTAAGATATTATAGCCTTTTATATTTATTTTTAAAATTCCAATCTGCCACCCCCAGAGATATTCTACCATATTCCATTTTGGAACAAAAATTTCTATCAGAGAAAGACCCCAAGAACACTCTATATTTATTATTTTCCTAATATTTTCTTGAATTAATCATCAAGGGGAAAAATATTATTTCATGATGGTGGGAGTGATTTAAAATGATGGTTGGATACATCACAGACCACATCACTTTGACTTTAATGATTACACATATTGGAAATACCAGATAGAATATTTCTTAAAACAACTTATCATTGATCATTTAACTATTATAAAAAATAAATGATTCTAAAAGGATAACCATAATATTTAGTTTTAAATGATGTGGTAATTTATGTTTTGAACTATAAGGTAATGAATATATTTTATTGTGTAATAAATTTAAATGTTTATAGTCATGTTTCTACATTGTAAAAATGAACATGATATGTGGAAAATTATATAAGTTACACATATCAGCTTGGATAAGGTTTTCAGAACTATATTATGAATTTAAAGAGATAAATATTAATAATTGTAAATGGGTGAATAAAAACTATTAATCAAATGTTCAATATATTTACTAGTATTGTAAATTGCATGAGTTCTTTTGGAGAATCTTTGTAAAATCATATTTTTGTTCAAATAGTAATTAGAAAACTTCTTAAGAAGTGACTTGTTAAAAATGTTTCTTTTTTTTAAAGTAAGAATTCAAATGAATATACACATTATGAGATTATTGAATCATTATTAAAATTTTATTAGGATCATAAAAAAATTTCTAGATATGATATTTTGAGGAATAATGTAATTGATTTTAAGTCAATTGTTTTACATACTCTTATGATATAGTGTTATAGAGGAGTGAAAAAAATTATACTGTATATATTAAAAAGGAAGGATATAAAAGAAAGAAAGTATACTTAATTAGATTTAAGAAAAATTATTCAAAATATGGTGAAAAGTAAAATAATAAAGGAATTTTTAATTATAATGATGCACATGTTTTAATTTTTTTTGAGGGTCGGAAAATGGG
The DNA here is from genome assembly GCA_963277665.1 of Viscum album. Classification (NCBI taxonomy): domain Eukaryota; kingdom Viridiplantae; phylum Streptophyta; class Magnoliopsida; order Santalales; family Viscaceae; genus Viscum; species Viscum album. Next base: position 472,100,303 of record OY728147.1, on the reverse strand, counting down.
GTACATCATGCTCAAATTCACAATATTAAAAGAGTAAAAGAATATATGGAATAAATTAAATAAAGAAAATAAGGAAATAGATTCTTGATGGAGTTGTACTGAAAATAAATGTACTAATATAGAATTTGGTCCAAAAATGGATGTGGAAATTTTGTGCTAAGTGGTTTCATCAATTCAAGTAAGAGATTCAACATATTATCCTTCCTCAAAATCTCAATCTAAAAAATCTCATACCAGGTATTTTATTAAAGAGGTTGATGGAATTGATCATAAAGATAAAAATATAACTAATTTACTCATGAAAATTAAAATAAAATATAAAGTTTTTCTTATGTAAAATGAAAATATGAAAAAAATATGTCATGGATGATAAAACTCTTACTCATTCAAATATAGAAATTTCTTAAGAAAAACAAAATTCTTTTCATGAAAAAAAAATAAATTTTTTAAAATATAAGTTGATATTAAAAAATGACAAGAGGATGAAAAAATTAATTTTGATAATGATCTTAAAGATAATGAATAGATCAAAATTGAAGTGGAAAGTATAGAGTAAAATATTTCAATTTTGGTTAAAGGTAGAGAATACAATTATAATATAATGAGTTTCAACAAAATGAATAGAAGTATATTTGGTCTTACATATGATAAAAATTCACCTAAATTGTTTCTGAAATTAGTTATTAAAATATCTAATGGAATTATTTATACTGATACATGATTTAGATTTTATATGAATGATAATTATGTAATTGAATGTTATTTTAGATATATGTAATCTCTTGTACATAATAATTCATTAATTTATAAATCATTATAATGAAGATTAACTATAACATACTATTTTATGTTAGTTTAAATAAACAAAATCTTACTCTAGAATCTTGGAACCAAATTAAAATGGGTACCAATTTTTATGAAAATGTATTTTATAGGAAATATATATCAGGAGAATCAAGAATGATGTTTGGTACATTGATATTGGATGCCCATGATATATAACTAGTGATATATCAATATTTATATCATTCAACAAATGAAATGTAGGTAATGTTACTTTTGGGTATAATTATAAAAGAATGGTAAAAGGTTTTGGTGAGGTTGGATTTTTAAATTATGTTATTATTTATAATGTTTTATATTTTGAAATATGGAAATATAATTTTAAAATCATTGTACAACTATGTGATTGTGGAATGCTTGTTATATTTCAAAATGATAAATGTATTGTTTTTAAGGATAAATCTATTTTGTTTTATGAAAATAGAAAAAAAAATTCTATTCTATTACTTTTTTTTAATTAAATTATCAAAAGAGAAAATTTTTTAGATCGAATTAAATATAATAAAAATTTTTAGAATAGAAGGTTGGTATATGATTGTTTTTGGTTGAAACAAAATCTAGCTGAGAACTAAATAGTTCTATAGTCACTTGAACTTAAGTGGGACAAAACCATTGTATGTGAATTATTATTGAAAGGTAAACATTATAGAAGTAGTTTCAATTCAATTAAATAAGTAAAAACTATAAAGACTCCAGATATTATTAATTTTATTTATTTGGTCTTATCAAACCTACTAGTTTTGGTGGGAAAAGGTATTGTTTTTTAATTATTAATGATTTTATTGGATACACATGAGTTAATTTTCTTGTACTTAATTTTTAATCTTTATTTATGTTTATCAATTTTTGTAAATTGGTTCGAAATATTGAAGGATAATTAATTAAATCAACTATAAGTTATCATGGTGGCGAATTGTAGAATCTATAAGTTGTTCAGTTTTGTAAAGAAAATGAGTAATTTCACAATTTTTCAACAGTTAGGACACTTCAAAAAAATGGTGTAGTTGAAAGAAAATACTAGATATTTTTTAGAAATGGTTAGGACCATGTTAAATGAGTTATATTTTTCTAAATTGTTTTTTGATAAATCTATGAATAATTATTTTATTTTACCCAAAGAATTTTTTTAATACCTTCATTGAAAAATATACCTTATGATCTTTAGAATATATGAAAATGTAAAATTTGATATTTCAGAGTATTTGGATGTAAATAATTCATTATAAATAAAACAGATCAATAAATTTGTTTCTAAATGTGATAAACAAATTTATTTGTATATTTAAAAAATAATAATTCATAAAGAGTATAAAATAATATAAACCTTATTATTGAATAATCAATTCATATTAAATTTGATGAAATGTATTTGAATATTAGATATAATGATATTGATCCTATTGAGAATGAATTTCAAGAATTTAAATTTCAAGAGGAAGAACCTCAAGATAAAGATTTTGATATTGAGGTTTACAATATTTCTTCTTTATATAAACCAATTAATTAAAAATTATAGAAGAATCCCAGAGTTTATACCATAAATAATATGACTGGACATTTGGAATCATGTCTTCAAACTAGAAAATTTGTTATAAATATTTATGCTTATCATGATTTCATTTATAAATTTTTACGTAATAATATTGACAAATAATTAAATGATTCTAATTGGATCTTGAATATATAAGATTTATTATATGAGTTTACTATAGAAAATGAGTGGAAATTAGTTATTCTAGAAAACAGTTCCCTCATTACTAGAAAAAATTGATATTTAGAAATAAAATTGATGAATTAGGAAATATAGTTGAAAAAAAATCTATATTAGCTTTTCATTGATATTTCCAAGAATATTTTCACCTATTTTTAGGTTATAATAAATTAGTATATTATTTCATTATTCCACTTTTTATAGTTTTAAATTACTCCAAATGTTTTTAAAAACCACTTTTCCAAATTGTTATATTTTTAAAGAAGTATATGTTAGAAAATAAAAACTCTATCTACTTGTTTTCAAGTAATCCTCAACCATTAATTTGATCACAATTTGTTTGGGGCTCATCTCTGGTTACTCCGGGAGAAATTTGGAAAATTGTTTAGTTTTTCTAGGATGTCTTTTGTTGGCACATGATTTTCCAAAACTATGTGCCCCTTCGACGAACTCCTTGAATCACTGGATAATGATGGTTTTTATGGTTGGTGAATTATTTGAAAAACAGTGTCCCCATTTAGTAGAAACCATATTCCATGGATTGTTAGTCTAGAGGTGGAACTCGGTTAAAGCCCACAATTTTTATAACTGTGTGGCCCTCTCTGGGAAACAATGTATGCAGCAATTTTTTACTCTGAAAAATTAATTTAAAATTTAGAACCCCCTAAATTAAGACTTTCTTGACCCACACATGACCTAAGTCATTTTCCTTGGCTAGGAGGTCTCTCTAGAAGGGATTTTGTCAACTCTAACCCATTCTTTGGTAGATCGAAACATTGAAGATGACATTCAATCTTATATAGGTAAGTGAATCTATTAATTTTTGTTTTATCACACTCTATATTTTTATCCTCCTTAGATTGTGTGAGATCACTGCATTTTTTATGGTTGTAAATATTTTTTAATGAGATCTTTATTCTAGGTTTGACATCTTGATCTCTTTCACCATTGTTAATTGTTGGCAGATCCCAATGCAGGTGTTGATATTTGATTACATGATAATGGTAGGTGTTTTCGTTTGAGTTTGTAAATATAAATAATACCTTGATTTTATTGATTTTGAAATAGATTCCAATTTATTTTTGAAAATCCAATTTCATGTGAATAAGAATTTTTAATTTTAAATGACACGTATGTTGGTAAAAACCTCCAATTCCAATGGAAATTGAAATTTGGGGTCTATTTTGAAATTGATGGAATTAATATGTTGATTTTAGAATAATGGATTAAATTTAAATGGTGAAAACCATTGATTAGTTTTTTATTCAAAGAATCATGAAGTGAGGAAAAACTGATGTTTTGTTTTTTATTTTTAATTATAATATTGAAACTAATTTTTTTTCAATTTAATTGTAAATGATGATTGATTTGAGTGCCTCATTTTGATTGGTTGATTTAGGACAAGAGATTATATGAAATTAGTGGCTTATTTGGGATAGTAATGATAGGTTGGTAATTCCCAAATTATTAATTGATGATGAAAACTCTTACAAGAACCTATTTATGGAGATCTTATCCTCGATGGGGTGTTGATGAGTCTTATTTAGCCAGAGACTAAGGGATGTGTGTACTGATAATTTCCATGACCACTGATATGAGATGTGTGATAATACTACAACTAGAAACTATTATACCATATTAAGGATGAGAGTGGTTCTATTTGGGATTATTTTGATATATAAATTCCATATAATATAGAATTTTTTATTCATTCTTGTTAACTTGTATACACTATTTTATATAAATTTTTTATTTAATCCACGTTTCAAATGTTTTGCATCATGTCGAAATGAAAGAATGTTTTTTATATATAAAAATATATTTCCATGTCTTATTTTATTTAAATCTAATGCATGATTTGGTGTAATATTATTGAATATGTTATGGAAAACATGGCGAGACCCTACTGGGATTTATAGATCACACAATACATTTTCCTTCAGTCTTTTGAAGAATTCCTTCTTCTAGGTCTGAGTAAATGGAAAGTTCCAATAGGAGGTGGGGGATGTTCTTGATACTTTGGGAATAGAGTTTTGTTTCCATTGGTATGTTGTTCTTTCTAATGAGAAATTTTTTGATGTCCTATTTATGGGTTTCTATATATATTGGGTTTCTCAAAATTTATCCTTTTTGACAGTTGAGTAGACTATCATGTATCTTCTATCTTCCGCTATTTTATAGAAAACACAATTCTCTAATTTATCTTTTATTATGACATGTGATAGTCACCAACCAATGGAGATTGAGAACAATATTCAGGTCATGTCAATCCTGAATCTGGTATTAGGGTACCATGGTATTTGAGGAGGTTCATGAAAAATTTGTATCAATGTTATAGACTAATCATGTTTACGTGATGTTAATATGAAATTTGAGATATTTAGTTGGGACTTTAGACGTAGTTACAAATGATTTCCTAGCTATATCTCATCGTAATGAGACATAAGTCACCTTTGGTGGGGTTATAAAGGAATATTGAGTAATAATTTCATATAGTTCTTGTCAGTCACTATTTTTTCCAGATTGGATGACAAAAAAATCTTGTTATCATATATGATGTGATTCATTTTCCTATTTATCTTATGTTATTTATTGATACGAGTAATCTTATGATTTATTCAATTTTTTGAAGCTGTTTTGTAGCATCATTCATTCAATAAGACATGTGAATAGGCCCCTATAAGAAGCTTTTGGTGAACAAATGTGGATGAATCCTCCCATGAACTAGAATATGGTCGAGATTACTGTATGTGTATTCATGCTTTTGGATAGGAAACTCCACCCATTCCCATTCAGTATTGAGCTGTGGAACCACATAGGGATGTATATTAAAATCATACTTAGGAGTTCCTCTTCCAAAATCCAACAAAATTCAAATGCTAAAATGATCCTCAAGAGGAGGAGGATTAGTTGAAGAAGATAGAGATTTGGTTTGAGTTCTTAGATGCCCCCAATTCAATTAATGTAAAATAAAACATATTTAAACTAGAGGTTCCTCATAGGAGATGGTAGGATTTTATGGTAAAAGTAAATAATAAAGAGTTTTTAAAATGTAAGGGCTCTAGAGTTGTTTTCACATAAAAATTCTCTCTAGATTCTATGGTTCCATCTAAGGCTATGGAGTTTTTCAAACTAAACCAGATTGATAGAGTCACGAAGGAGTATAGGAATCACTTTAATGAGACTGTTCAATTTTGACATGATATTATATCAAATGATAAGATTAATAATCTGTGGTTGAAGATGGTACTTAAATAGGATATTTGTTATCTTTTTTTTATTGAAGCTATCTTCTTATAATGATGTATTAGATAGGGATTTGATGGTTGAGCTTGACCTAGGTAGTAAGTCATGGTTTTTGGGAGTTACTTTTTCTCTCAATGGATGTTATCTAAGTTCCTTAAAATGGAATAGAAAGCGTGATGATTTTCATGGTGTCTCTTAATAAGTGTGTTCTTATAGGACTCCTGAAGTTCTTGAGAGAGGCCATTTGAATTGCTTCCAGAATGGAATCCATAGGCATTCGAAATGGGTTTTCACTAAGGAAAATCATATATACACTTCCCAAATACCTTCAGGACTATGACATAAATTAAATTATATATTTTCATCCCCATGTAGTGGCATGAGATCATCTACAAAAAAAATTTATATGGTTCAGTCAAATTCTTTAACAACAATGGTGTTCTATCTATAGACATCCAGAATGAAGCTTTATCATGTATTGGGGGAGAATCCAGAAGAAGATGATATGAGGATAGAAACCATTAAAGGTACCATCACTATAGATTCATATGTAGTGACTACTTTATTTGATATTGGATAATATAAATCATTTATTTCAACTCTTATTATGAACTACCTAAATATTCCTTTGGAGCATTTGTGTTATCTGATGGATATTACTAGCCTCTCAGAACAAAGAGAGACCATCGTCTCTATTGTCCCACTTATACTATCTATTTATCAAGGATTGAACTGATAAGGTATATTATGGTTCCTAACATAGACACTCTTGATTCCATTTTTAGAAAGGATTGAATTATATCTAATAATAGATGAATTGATTTCTATCTTCAATGGGTCTCCTTTACTGTTATAATAGGGTGAGCCAGGTCTTTTAAGAAGAGTGGGACTACTGGTAATGTAGAGATGGAACATCTTATCCAATTTTAGGGGAAGTATTATCAGTGTTTTATTTTGATTTATAGTTTAAATTTTATAGGGATAATCTCCCTGTAGTTATCGTCGAGTTTCTAGAAATGTTTTATTCTAATATGTATTGGTTGCTACCAGTAAGAGTGGAAGGGTTCTCCATTTATTTAGTGTGTGGTACTAAACCAATAATTATAACTTCGTACATCATTTCCCTATCAAAGATGAATTATTTGAAGAATATATTGGATGATATATTAGATAAAGTCGTTATATGCCGACATGTGTCACCTTGGGAGGCACCTACTCTATTTTCTAAGAATGATGATGGAAAACATCACCTATGTGTTGATTACCAAAAAATAAATCGAGTTAAAAAAGAGGGAAAGTATTTATTTACCTATATTGATGATCTGTTTGACCATTTTATAGTGGTAAATTGGTTCTTGAAAATTTATATTTGATATGGTTATCACTAGTTGAGAATAAGATTCTAAAATTCATCAAACTTCCCTCTAGAGATGACATTTCCATAACTTGTATCTTTTCATGGCATTTTATCTCTCCAGTGTAATTAAATATTTATTTTATGATGAACGGGATCCCCAAAAAGTATCCTGATACATTCATGGTGGTATTTATGGATGCAATTATGGACAACTCTCATTCCGATGAGGATCATTCAATTCATCTAATTAAAAATCATGAATTTTTGAGAAATGAAAAATTTTCTTCCATGATATCAAAAAGTGATTCATGGATTCAAGTGGTATTGTTATTGGGACACATGGTCTTAGAATATGGTATCTCAATTGACCTTGATAAGGTGAAATTTGTTATAAAATGGGAGAAACTATATAAAATTTTCTAGATTCATAGCTTGTTTGGTTTAGAAAGGTATTATTACCAGTTTGTAAAATATTTCTGAAAGTTGGATTCTTCAATGACATATCTCACTCTAATTGGAGTGAAAGCTATTTGGGATAAAAAATTCAATAATTCTCATATTTATTTGAAACATCTTTTGAAATCTACTCCAGTGTTGACTCTTTTAGAGGCCGACCAGAGATATGTGGTATTCAATGATGTATTAGGTTTTAGTTTGGGATGTGTTCATATACAGGGTGATCAAATCATTGTTTATGGATATCAATAGCTTAGGTAACATGAGAATAATTATTTAAACCATGAAATCGAAGTCATATCTATGATTTATGCACTTAAGAGTTGGTTAAATTTCCATTTGGGGGAAATTTTGACAATGTATTCTCAAAAATAATATTTAGTCATATGTACTAAAATATTTTTGAATCACTACCATAGGCACTGGGTGGGGTTCCCATAGTATTTTTATTTCAACATCTATTATTCCCCAGGGAGATTGAACATCATTGGTGATTCCTTAAGCAGGAAACTTCTAACCCTAGATACGAAATAATCATATGAATACTGGAACATGATGGCTCTTTTAGAAAATTTGTATATAAAAGAATGAGAAATAGGGGCCTAGGTTGTCTTGTACAGTGTTTAGTTGACCTCTGGTTTTCTTGATATTATTCTTCATATATAACATATTTATGTTGAATTCTGTTGCATTTAGATATCTATTTATGGTGGGTAGATTATTGTAGAGTTGTCATTCTCCACGGAGTGTATTCTATGTTTTGAGATTTGGTTTGTTTTTCCATAATTTATTATAAATTTTTTGATGTGGGATTTCAATAATTCATAATTTTCTATTCACCTAGGAACCAAAAATATGTTCTCTGATATGCAGTGATGATTTTAGTGGCTAGGTATGAGATGATACTTTAATCATTTTATTTATAGTTTTTATACTAGTATGGAGAACAAGACTGAGAATATGAGACATTTGAGTTACTTTATCCACTTATTTTAAAGACATGGAAGTGTGATAAAATTTCAATGGTCTTTTTGGATTGGTTTCTACATAACCCATGAGTGTATAATGCGATTTGGGATGTGATCGATAGGTGGAAAAAATCTGATCACTTTATACTAATTAATGATACAACCAAAGTAGAAGAGTTGAGAAGTCTCTATTTGGAAGTGATTTTTCATTTTTATGGTGTTACATATACTATATTCTTTGATAAGGATCCTAATTTTACTTAAATCCTTTTAAGAGGACTTCTAGAGGTGGTGGGAACTCATATTGTTTTGGGTAAAACATATGATCCTCATATGGATGGCTAGATATAGGGAGATATATATATTCTAGAGGATATGATTCATGTTGGTGTCCTCAATTTTCATGGAGTTTGGGATGATCATTTGCGACTGGTTTAATTTTCTTTTAAAAATAATTACTCATCTACAATCATAATCTCTCTTTTTGAGGTCTTATATAGAAAGCCTTATAAATCACAGTTGTGTTGGCCGGATATCGGTGAAAGTTCATTAGTTATATCTAGCTTGGTCCAAGAGACATCATTAAAGATTTTGTTGATTCATCAGAGAATGATGGAAGAACAGATCTAGTATAAATCTTATGAAAATAATCATCATATACCATTTGTGTTTTAATTTGGTGATCAAGCATTATTGATAATTTCACCTCATTTATTTCATTTATGGATTGAGATTCTTTAGATGATTTACCATTTTATGGGATATTTTGAGGATATTAAGCTGGTGGGTAAAATGGATTTCCATTTATAACTACCACTATAGTTGAGGTTTACACATAATGTGGTTTGTGTATCTCTGCTTTGCAAGTACAATTTTGACTATCCCATGTCTTGAATTAAGAAGTTATTAATGTTGAACCTGATTTATCCGTGACTAGCCATTTGGTCAGGATAGTTGATTTTGAGATAATGATACCTTGTGGGAGTAGAATTCCGTTGGGATATATATTGTAGTATAATTGTTTTGATTATCATGATAAATGGAAGCATGAGGCATTTATGGGAGAGTAATGGACTCAAATATTTGTTATGGAAAATTCATAACAGTATATCTAGATATATAAATAATCTATGGTGGATAAATTGTATCATACTGTTACTTGATTTTTTTATTCATAAATCGTAATTTTGTTAATGATTTTGTTAGGGATCATGTTGGGTTTCTTCAAGAGGAATGTGGAAGTTTTTAGAGGTTTTTTAGGTTGTGCATGGTAGGAAACAAAGTTTCACAACCTGTACACCACTCTAGTAAGAACCATACATCCCTAGATAGTGAGGTTTTTCATGACTTGATTATAGCATAGAAAACCATGTGACCACTTAGTATAAATCAAGCACCTTGGAATTCATGTTCAGGGGGGCACATGATTAGGGTGAAATTTTTTTTAACTATGAAACCCTCTCTTGGAAACCTTTCATGCAATAATTTCTTCTTCTAAAAATTTATTTTAAATTATAGAACACCCATGTATAACCCCCAATCAACTCCCACATGATCAACAACAATTTTCTTGGACAATATGGATCTCTAGTGGTGATTTTGGATCCTCTAAAACCATTTCATGGAGGATATAAGCATGGTGGAACTCATTCGATCACCTCCGAGCAACTGAATGACATCCCATGTGTTCGATCCCACCCTATCCTTCTACCCTCCTTAGAGAGTATTTTTTCATCATTTTATAGAGGGATCTAAACTTCTGCTTCTGGGATCTTGATTCTAGGTTTTATTTCTTGATCTTTATCACCATCTTTCCTCATTGGCATATCCAATTGCGGGGGTTGATCGTTGATTTTGTGATAAAGGTAGATGGTTCCATTTTAGGTTGGTCATATTTTTTAATACCATAATCTTATTGATTTGGAAATAGATTTCATTTGAATTTTGAAAACCCAATTTGATGTAAATTGGACCTTGATATCTAAAGTAGAAGAATATATGGTAACGACCCCCAATTCCAATTGCAATTGGACTTTGAGGAACATTTGAAATTGATGGAATTTATATATGGATTTTAGAGTTGTTTTGATAAAAATCGATTAAATTTAAATGATAAAAACCTCTGATTGGTTTTGTATTGAAAAGTCATGATGCAAATGAAATACCCATGTATTGGATTATATTTGGAATTGGCATATTGAAACTAAAAATAAGGTGATTGAATTATAAATGATGAATGATTTGGAATGAAATTATTTCCCCCATTTTGATTAATTGATTGAGCACATACAAGCCCCAGTAGTTAGTGGGTTATTTGGGAAAAAAATTCTAGTATGGTAATTCCCTAAAAATGGATTGACAAGGACTATTCTAATAAAAACGGTGTAAGGAAGATCTTATCCCTGATGGGATGTTGATGAGTCTTACTCAGATTGAGCTTGACGGACATGTTTACACATGAATTAAACGATACCTGATATGTGATGTGTGAGGATCCAACAACTAGATACTATTGTAATTCAAGTTAGACGATAATGGTTTTAGTTATGATTATTTATATATATATATTCAATTGATTATATAATTGTTTTACTCTTGGAAGTTGATTATTATAAACTATTATATATATATATATATTCTTTATCGTTGTTTGAAATGTCTCCACCACATCAAAATTAAAAAATGATTTTTTCTAAATATAAAAATGTATTACCATAATATATATTATTTAATTTGAAATAATAATTTTGTTTATTATTATTGATTTTTTTATTGAATATTTGGTGAGAACATATTGGGATTTACAGCTCACACCTGACCTTTTACTTTTGGAATTTGTATATTTACCTCTTTCAAGTGTGAGAAAAGGTAATTCTCCACTCGAAGGTGGTGGTAGTTCTTGATCCTTGGGGATTGAAGTGATGAATACTTTTTAATTTTTATCTTTGTATTGATTAAATTGGTGATGTTCTGTTTTGGGTTTTGTATACCTATTTGTTTTATGGTACCTTCTCTTTTTGGAGTGTTGAGTATACTGAAATGTATCTTTTATGTTCATCTATTTTTTTTGTAAAATTAATTTCATATTTTATTTTTCAGGATTCCAATTTTAAGTCACAATACTATGGGGATTGGGAACACCCATTTTTCTATGTTAGTTCTAGATCAGGTGTCCGGGTACCAGGGTATCTATGCTAGTTTGTGATAGAAAACAAACCTGTTTTGAAAATAAAAAGCATCAGGATAATTTTTTGGAATTATTTAAGGATTTATATGGTTTTAAACAATCTCCATGAGAATTTTGTGAAAGGTTAACTATTTTTATTTTAAAAAAAATTATAAATGATTCATTGACCATACTTTTTTTAGAAAATTTGTAATTTTGTGTTGATTATAGAGATTTATATTGATGATATTTTTTGGATCTTTATAGGAAAATATTTTTAATGAATTTTCAGAAATAATAACATTTTAATTTGATATGAGTTTTATGGGGGAATTTAAATTATTCTTTTTTTAAAAATATATTAAATAAATTATGATCTTTTTATAAATCAATCCGTGTATAATAAATAGTTAGTTAAGAGATTTCTTTTAGATTCATGCAAAAGTGAATATATTCATATGATTACTACTTGAAATTTATGTTTATATAAATCTAAAAAATATATTGATCTTAAAACATATATAAGAATAATTTCATGTTTATTATATATGTCCACATCCAATATTGATTTGATGTTTTTAGTTTTCATGTGTGCTATATTTCAAAGTGTCCCTAATGAAAACTAATATTAAATATATTAATATAATTATTTTTTTTATTAAAGGATATTTAAATATTGTATTATTTTATATTGATAAAACTTATTTTTTATTTGATAAGTCTAATTCCATGAAATTTTAAAGCAATAACATTGTATTCGATAACATATATAACACGCAACACCATGCATGTCAGTGGATGTATTATTAAAAGACTTTATAATATATTTACAATTTTAACTAAAATCAATACATGATATAGCTTGAAATGCATGTGATACTCGGTTAGCGTGTTCTGCACACAATAAAATGTTTCTTCAATTTCTTTCATTACACGAAAGACCCAGTTGTATCGAACAACAAATATATAATTAAAACATTATTATTTTATATAATAAGACTTTACATAGAAATTAAATTATTTGTTATGAACAATATTAAATAAAGAACTTCAATATATTTATATATAATCCCATATTTTTTTATATTCATTCAATAAATTTTTTAGTTATAAGAGACAAACAAACCTAATTTTTTGCATAAAAGCCTATATTTTTCTAATGATAGTTTTACATCTTTTTTAATGGAGAACCTATTAAAAATAAATTTTTTTGGAACTTTTATATATATTAACTTTAAAAATAAAATTATATTTTTGAAGAGAAATATCAAAATTATGTTCAAATTAGTTTTTGTATTGTTCTATGAAGTTTCACTTTTTGATGAATAGTGATAACATACAAAATTTTAAATCAAAAATATTTTTTTATCTAATTTATTTGTGAGGTTAAATTTTTTTAATTTATTTTAATGTTTAATTATATAAATTATACATTAATTAATCCATTTTAGGTTATTGGAATTAATTTCACTATGAAATTAGATATGACCACAAATCAATATTTGGAACATTTTTACATTAAAAACCCACATTATCGTCCCATCTATGAGATTAAATTTAAATTAAATTATTCCATGTAAATGATTGTAAGTTGGAAAAATGGATTAAATATTTGCAACCATAGTAATGTATAATTTATAATATGGTCAAATTTGTTTTTCAGAAAAATTATTTGTGGGAGAGATTAAAATTAATTACACCGATTAATATAAAATTTAGCTTAAAAAGGGACTAAACCATAATGTTATAGGAAACAATGACCTAGAAACTTGTCTAAAATACATTCGAAAGCCATATTTATACCCTATAATACCTTTTATATTATTTTTTCCACTTTTAAAAGAAAAAATGTGGTTTGAATTCCCTTTTAAAAAACTTACTAGAGGGCCACTCCTCCTCCCCTAAAAAAAAACTCAACCCTACCACTTATTAACTCCCCTAAAGACCCTTGGATATCCAAAAATCTGATAAAATAAAATAAAAAACCCTCCAATAATCCTATATTTCTCAAATTTTTTATAAACAGACCCATGGAGGCCTTCTATTCTATAAACAAAAAGGAGTTACTCGAAAAATGTTTACCATCTTCAATGATAAATTTAGTTTTATTTCATTCTTAAATCCTTAGGTTCTCCTTATTTCATGAATACATAATAATTTAAATGTCCTAAATACACCTATATAATTTCATATTAATGGTTATATCAACAATTACACACAATTCTGTCAAATGTGTAGTGAACTTACCGTTCATGTACGACGAACTGCCGCCTCCCGAAATGATGATTGGTCGTTTTCCCATTATCAAATTTCATGGTCGGTCATTATGATGTAAAATTTTTTTATATATGATATATTTTATATTTATAATTTCTCTATGATTGATATATTTTTATATAACAAATACCTAATTTATTTCCATTTTATAGGAATACGATAAAATCATTTGTGGGCGTGTGGACTACCACACCCTCAAAGTGATTTGATCTGTCCATGCTATACATGGAATATATAAAGGATGATGTTCATAGTAATATGTAACATATATGATATATATAAAACTATAATTAAAATATACAAATATGTCATTTACTTTTCATGTCTTAATATGAAAAAGAAATGAAAGTATCTTTCATGCGTACGTAAGGCCTAACGTCTCCATGAAAGGTGCATTTCATTTCCTTTCTCCAAATATAATGTATTTTTTAAAATACATATATAATGAATATATATTATAATAAAATAAAATTTTACATTCTTGGGAATATGAAATCCTAATTGATGTAAGAAGAACAAAAATAACTTGTTGAAACAAACTCAAAAAACTAGTGAACTAACACCCGAAATAGTGAAAATAATGAAAGATTATTAACAAAAGGGTAAAAATATATTAGGAGAATATAATATATTCTATTATAAATATGATTATGGTTCTATTATAATCTATTTAATTTTTTAAAACCCTTATAGTGGTGGTTAAATGATATGCACCAAAAAAGAATTTAAGGGTAATGGATTCTTGTCTCGCTTTTTATTTCCCTAAGACATACACCATTTTACCCACTTACATCATTTTTTTGAATCCAATTACCTATTTGATATATTATATCATGAAGTATTTTATATTCCTTTTATTTATTTTTCAATTTTACATTATCTATTTTAGAGGCCTTATAATTCAAAGTGACTAAGTATTAGGGGACTTTTTCTCAATTCTAATTCTTTGAGACATACATTATTTTCGTGTGCATAATTTCATATATAAAGTTTACATACTAACAAATTGAAATTTAATATCATGATTAATTAACTATTATCGATATTTTGAGTTTAAGTTTTAATTATTTCATCAAAATGTATTTTAATTAATCTTCACAAGATAGAAAATAATTTCATAACCCATTTTCTTTTCTTCAGTTTATATTATTTCTTCATTATCATTAATATTATTGAATTATCTGTGTAATAATTTTTTCTATCTATTTTTCTGTTTCCACTTGTGTTATGTGGATTTAAATTTTACACACATAATATATTCATTTACTAATTATCAGAACAATGTTACAATATTTTAAAGGGTTATCTTTATAATCCCATTTTATTTGAAATTGTTCACACTCAAATTTCCATTTGAAGGAATTATTTGATAGTTGAGTAATAAAACATTTTATTTTATTCTATTATGGTTACGTATGATATTTAACCATTAATAGTACCATATTGTGAATATTTTCTACTAAAAATGATTTAAAAAGTGTTTTTAAGAAAATCAAACATAATTTCTCTCTTTAGTTGGAGAATCAATTTTCTTCTAAAATCACTATATTTAAAAAAGGATATAATTTTTTTTTGAAATTTCTAAAATATTTTTTTTTGAATCTTTTAACCTTTTTTATTTCAAAATTTTTTAATGGAATATTCTTATCTCTTTTGGAACAATTCAATTATCTAGCCTTTTACCTTATAAAAGTAATGTTCTTTTCACCTTGTAAGACATGTAAAAAATTCACCACTATCATATCTTTGAAGCAATATTTGTAAGTATCAAAGGATAAGTTGTAAATTAAATGGTTTAATTTTTTTTAACAGAAAAATATTTAAAAATTATTTTTTCAAAATGAAAAGTATATTTTTCTCTAGAATATATTTAAATTTTTTTTGATATTATTTGTATTCATCAATGATAAAAATCATGTATCCTTACTCCACAATGGATATTTTTTATTATGACTATACTTATTCTTCCTATGTATGGGTTTTGATTGATTTGGAAAATGATTTTATTGAAATTTATTTCCTCAATTCCCTTTTTAGTCCCCTTGAAATATTAAATTTCCATGGATGAGTGATCATTATGTTTCTCCAAAATATCCATCTTATTAATCATGGAAGTAATTATTATCTAAAATGTATAACATTTTTACATATGGTGTTTACTTGATTGTTTTTTGATTAATTAGGGAAATATTGATAAATTTTAATCTTATACTCTATGTAGACATTTAATAAGGAACACTATTATATAAATTATTTGATATATGAGGAATGATTTGGACAACTATGACCCAGGTGGGGTTAGACTATAGATAGCCTTCTGATGCATCAGCAGTATCATGGGATGAGTCTGTTAGATAACCACAAATGGGTTTTTAGTAGATATGCTTAATCATCTTGTAAAATGTCTTGATGGTAAATGTAACATCTACCTAGGAAACATAGATTATAATAAATAAAAATTTATCTTATTGAGAATTCAGTTAATACTTCTATTATCTATGATATTTCCACTTTGAAAAAAATACATGGTTGCAAGTATTTCATAGTTTATTGATTAAATGGAATGTGTTTTAAGTTTCTTACCATTTCATATTGATTAAGTTTTATCAAATTATTTTTATTGTCATGTGTTTTTAGTTATTTACCTTTCCATATTGTTTATCCATTTACATCTCATTTTATTGAATTCTTGGAATGATTATTCATTTATTAATGTTCCATATTTACTATTATCAGTGATTAATTATTTATTCCTCTGTACTTACCCTTACTAAGTTTTTGAGCTCACCCTTCTTTTATTTTCATTGCATAGGATTCCATGAAGAGAACCAAGAATGATATTCAAAGATATACAAGATGGAATAATTGATTAACCAAAAAAAATTATGTTGTAATTTTTTTATAATAGTAAAACAAGACTCATGTATATATTTAGTTTACCAAAACTACTAAACTATTCAGTTTATTGGGACATGATTTAATTTTATCTTATGACAATGTAATGGTACCATGACACCGAATCCACGCTTACTGGGTATGAGTCATTGAATTTGTTATCAGATAATGTTTAGTACCTACCTTAGAAACTAGATTTAGAAAAGGTAGACTAGGGGACATAAACCCATGATAGAATTTGAGTATTAGCATAGAAGAAAATATTTCTTCATTTATATACATGTTTTAGATACCATCAAAATATTATAAGATTATGTTTGATCATAGGTTATAAGTCTTAAACATATCTTTTTAGGTTTTATATAATGGATGCGTATCAAGCGCAAGGATATATTTGGGAGATATTTATGGAAGGTATAGGTTTTTTTGATAAAGTTATTTTAGGAATAGTTCCTTTATATTTTTATAAATAAGTTAAAATTTATTTATAACCTTTAGGGTTGATATAAAATTTTTATTATTCAACCATTTTGAAAATAGAATATTTTTTTGGGAAACCCTAGAAAAATGTTATTTAATGATTGAATTTCTATGATTTTTATCATAGTCATTTTGTAAATTATATTATTTTGGTTTTAGGAAAAGGGAAACCTATAAGGCAGTGGGGACTGAACCCATGACCGAATGATGATAAGGGATTCATACCTACCACTGGCCTATAAAATGTACCTTTCATTTTTTTATTTAAACAATTTGAGGAATAAATATTAATGATGAACCAAAAGTGTTACTTTGTAGGTTTATAGACTAATTTGTTAACCATATTGGATTTTTAGAACATTTAGATACAAATAGAAAAACATATCACTCTTTTAGGGGCCTTGTAATCTTTTAAAATGTATTTTAGGGATTCAGGCATCAAAATTAATTTTTGGGATGTCCATTTCTTAAAGTAATTGATAAATTGGAAATGTATTGAAGCACAATCAAAGATTGAAAATTGTGTTTTTATAAATACCTAAAGTATGTATATTTACTTATATTTTTATGTAGAAAAACAATTACTCAACAATATTAAATTGATCAATTTTTTTGCTAATACAATAATTTATGTTGAACCGATAGTATTCTAAATCCTCAAAAATTTAGGAATTGGAGACCTTCAACATTCCATTGATCATTCAATTTTTTTATTGATGACCTCAATCACTCCCTATAAATATTTATGATTTTCTTCCACATTTGTATATTCACTTTCCACTAATGTTCTCATACGTAGAAACCAAGTTATATGTTAGTCCATGTAACCTTTTTACTCCCATTCTCACTTTTCTAGACAATGTTATATGAACCCTTATAATGATGTGAGATTTAAACATATGAAATATCAGACAATATATTACCAAGATCGCATTTAAATTCCTAGGATGAATTTTAGTTTTGGTAGGAGGAATGTAATGCCACAAAATTCTAAAATAAGAACATTTTATTTGGTAGTGTGTATAACAAAAAACAACAAGCTATTAAAGGAATATTATATATTGAGAATTTATAATATATTAACTATTTTAAATGAAATTAATCCATTATATATCTTTAAATTCATGTGATAATTAGCTATTTCATGTCACACACAATAACAATTTTCCCGAATGTCTTGCGTTACACACAAGACTGAGGTTTTCCAAATAATAATATATTATTAAATTATTATTATTTAATACAATAATGCATATCCTAGATATTAAATTAGTGTTTATGAATAATTTTAAATAACTTATGATAATATATATTTATTATATCTAGTCAAATATTTTGACATTAATCCAATATATTTTATAGTTATAAAATAAGAACAAACCCACTTTTACGTATACAAATTTATATTTTTCTAATGTTAGTTTTACCACCATTTAATGGAGAGAAAATTTAAAATCTATTATTTAGAACATAAATATATTTTAAATATAAAAATAAACTTCATTTTTTAAATTAAATAATTAAAATAATGTTAGAGTGAATTTTTGGTATTTATCTATGATGTTTTCTTCAATGAATAGTGAAAAATGTTGAATTTTAATTCAAAAATGATTTTTTGTCAAATTTATTTCTAATGATAAATTTTGTTTTTGATTGATTTTAAAGGTAAATTAGATAAATTATACATTAATTAATCCTATTTAGTTCATTGGAATTGATTTCACTTTTAATTTGGATATAGAAATATTCAAAACTTGTAAACACTTTTACTTTAAAAAAAATGCATTGTCATCCAGGCTGTGGGATTAAAATTAAATTAATTTATGCCAATAATGTGATTATAATTAATAAATATGAATTATATATATTATATCAGGTAAATTTATAATTTATAATAAGTTTAACATTGTTTTTTACTGAAAAATATTATTGAATGTGACTAAAATTAATTACAACAATTAAGAGAGAAATTAGCTTAACAAGGGACCAAACCTTAACCTTAAGGGATTAAATGACCCAAATAGTTAAATAAATAAATTTTATGAACATATTTATACCCTATTATAAATTTTATTGAATATTTATTTTATAATTGGACCTATTTTTCTTAGGAAAAACGTGGGTGGAATTCCCTGTCTAAAAGATTACAAGAATGCCACTCTTCCTCCACTTTAAAAATGACCTCACCACCACCCATTATTTAAACTACAAATTCCTTTGGGTCAAAAAATATTTTCTCAAAAAATATCCCAACAACCCTCCCATCATCATATAACCCCAATGTTTTTCATAAATGCATCCAAGGATGTCGGTTGGTATAAACCAAAAGGTGTTTCTAGAGAAAGAGGAAAACCTTCCAGTAATCACATTAGTTTTATTTATTTCTAAAATAATTAAATTAATATTATTAAATTATTATATAATAAAATTTATATCCAAAATATATTTATATGTTTTTATTTTATGTTTTCTACATAAACTTATGCACAGTTCCATCAAATACGTAAAGAATTTACTATTCGTGTATATCAACCAACCTCCTTGCAAAACGATGTTAGTATGTTTTTCTTTTCCCAATATTCATGGTTGGGAATTATGATAGTAAAAATATTTATATATGATATATATTATATTTATAATATATTTATGATTTTTTAATTTTTTTATAACACATACTACAATGCTTTCTATTTTATAGGAACACGATAACATTGTTTGTGGACGTGTGGACTACCTTCTCTTCAAAGCAATGCGATTCGTTCATGATATACATGGAATGCATGAAAAAAGGTTTTAATAATCTTATATAACATATATGACATATATATTATAATATAATTATAATATATGTATACATCATTTATTTTTCATGCTTTTAACATAATAAATAAATGAAATTAGCGTGCATGTGTACGCATGGTCTATGATCTCCATTAATGGTGCATTTCATTATCAATCAAAAATGTAATGGATTATTATAAATAAACATATAATAAATATATATTATAATAATATCATGGGTTAAATTTTTTATTTTATTAAATCATGATTTACGTAAGAAGAAAAAAATTTAAAAGTCAAAAAATACTCGAAAAAACAAACAATTTACACACGAAATATTAAAAATAATAAAAGATCATTAACGAACAAGTAATAAGATTCTATGAGAAGATAATATATGATATTATAAATATTTTTATGGTTATATTATAATCTATTTATATGTTTAAAACCCTTAAACATGATCTTAAAGGATGTTCACCCAAAAGGAAACGCACGGTAAGAGAATCCTGTCTTACTTTTTTTTTCCGTGAGGCCCACACCATTTTCATCACATAATTAATTTTTAGGTTGTATAAACTATACAATTTGATATATTATATCATAAAACATTTTAACTTCATGGTATTTAATTTTTCATTTGACTTGAAATCTTTCACCGGGCTTATAATTCAAAAGTTACCAAATAGTAAGGGGCTTCGTCTCGATTCACAATCGTTGAGACATATATTGTTATTATTCACTTAATTTCTTATATATGGTAGAAATAATACCAATTTTATATTTTAAATCATGATTCATTAATGATTCATTAAATTTTAAGTTTTTATTTAAATTATTTCATCTAAGGTGATTTGAATTAAGCGTTACAATGTGGAAAACAATTTCATAAACCATTTTATTTTCATTGGGTTATATTACATTCTCATTGTTGTTAATATTCTAAGATTATATATGTAATACATTTTTTATATAAATTTTTTTATTTCAACTTTTTTTATTTGGATTTAAATTTGTCACACATAATATATTTTTTGATTTATGATGGCACTAAGTTTATGGTCATTTTAAGGGTTTACTTCACAATTCCATTTTATTTGGGATTATTTACCCTTGAATTTACATTTGAAGAAATTATTTTATAATTTCATAAAAAACCCTATATTTGTTTTATAAACTGGTTATTCATTCCCTTTTCTACCCAATTTTAACATTTTCCCACTCCTTGGTACTCAAAATGTTTTAGAAAGTTTTTTTTAAGATAACCTGACTTGCCTGAATTGCCCGAAGGGCTTCATTTTTATTTATTTTTGATAACCCCGCTTTCAAGGGATGAGGGGAACCCTTAAAAGGCTTGTAGGATCAGAGATTAGATGGCCCGTATGCTTAGGAGATTACATGACCTGAGGGTCTTAAGGAATTCAACTAGACTATCTACAAGGAACTGTCCCTCCCCAACATCTGCATCACGATAGTAGCTCTCCACCTTCTCTTTGCCGTCTCGCTAGGCTTATTGCTCAAGCAAAGGCTTGTCCGGATGGCATAGCCATGCCCTCTAATTTTGAAAATCCATTTGGATCTACTCTGGTGAGTACACCTGCTCTGGATCCTCTTTTGGGGCTACTCTTTTTTTGTAGTGTGTCTGGGGCAACTGCTTGTGATATGAAGGCCTTGAGGTGGCCCAAAGGCCTTGAAGATGGCCCGAAATCCCTACTGACCCAAAGGCCTGGGTGTCCTGAAATCCTTAAGAACTCCAAGCCCAAACTGATGGCCCAAGGTGAATAGTTCCAGCTGCTACACTACCAAACAGTACCTGCTACAGTGCCTGCTATAGTACCGCACAATGTACTATTATGATACAGTACCTGTATAGTGAACAGTTATGCTACAGTACCCACATAGTGTACAATACTACTACATTACCCTCATAGTGTATAGTACTACTACAGTACTACTACAGTCCCAGAAATATATTCCTCTACCTAGTTTTGAACTTGGGTCTTGTGGATGCACTTAACGATACCTCACCAACTGGGCTGAGGCTCATGTGAAGATAACTTGACTTCATTTATCTTTTTAGTCAAAGATCATATTTTCTTTTAAAATACCAGTTTTCTAAAAATGGGTTTAAAAATGTATTCAAACATTCCAAGATAAATTATTTAATAAAGCTTCACACTTCTTTTCAATCACAAATGTTTCCAATGGAATTATATGGCCTCTTTTCAAATAATGAACTTTTATGACCTTTTATCCTATAAAAAGAATGTTATTTTCACCTTGTACGACATCTTTGGAATTAACCACAATAATTTATTTGAAGATTATATTTTATGTTTAAAAGTTTAATTTGTAAAGAATTTTCTTTAGAAATTTATATTTAAATATATTTATTTCCAAAATATTTTTCAAAAAGAAAAGTATATTTTCCTCAAGAATGATTATAGGTATATTTTGATAGTATTTACAATAATAAATGATAAAGACACTTTATCCTTACTCCAATTGGGATGTTTTGTACTAATACCTTATACATTCTTCCCATATATGGATTTTGAATAATTTAGTCAAGGACAGTACTGGTGTTCACATCCATCATTCATTTATTAGTCCCCTTGAAATATTCGATTTCTAAATTATAATTGAACACTAAGTTTCCCGTAAATATCCATATCATTTATCTTGTATATTATTATTCTCTAAACTATATACCATTTTTACATATGGTGTGTACTTCATAGTTATTTTATTAACAAGAGAAATATTGATATATTCATATCTTCATACAGATATTTGAAACTGCACATTGTTAAATCAATTATTTGATATACAAGGAATGAATTTGTCAATAAAAACACAAGTTGGGCCTAGTTATAGATAGCCTCTTGATGTAGAGATGATCTCATGGGATGAGTCAGTTGGTAAGACTAAGATGGATTTTCAACAAGTATGCTAAACCATCTAGTGAAAGGTATTATAGTAAAGACACCATGTACCCAGGAAACATGGCGTCCAATATTTAAGAATTTTCATTATTAAAAATTTAGTAATTATTATTATTATCCATGAGATCATCGATATGAAAATAAACATGGATCCATTTCATTATTAGTTTATTGATTAAATGTAATTAATTTTTATTTTTTTACAATTCCGTAATGATTATGCCTTATCTAGTTATTTTAAATGGCATGTTTTTTTATGTTATTTAACTTTCAATATTATTTATACACTTCCATATAATTTTATTGATTTCAGGGAATGAGTCATTTGTTATTACCTTTCCATATAAAATATTCTCACTGATTAATTTTTGATTCCATTGTATTTACACTTATAAATAATTTTCGATCAATATTATTTTATTTACATTTCATAGGACTCCATTAAGAGTACTATGAATGATATATATAAGGA
This sequence comes from Viscum album, assembly GCA_963277665.1. NCBI lineage: Eukaryota > Viridiplantae > Streptophyta > Magnoliopsida > Santalales > Viscaceae > Viscum > Viscum album. The sequence continues at coordinate 472,076,706 of OY728147.1, read as the reverse complement.
TATACTAGATGGAATAAAGTTATTATCCTCAAAAGAAAAAAATATGTTGTAATTATCATTTTTGTTTATAAGACAATACACATATTTGTATTTGATTTACCAAGAATACTAAATAGTTCGTTCCTTTAGGACACATCTCACTTGTATCTTACTCCAATGTAATGGTTTCACAACACCAGATTCACGCTTTCTGGGGACGGATGACTACAATAAGGTAATCTAATTCTTTTTTGAGAGGATTCTAGATAGATAAGAAATAACTGAAGGTATGAGTTATTTTCTTGGTATGTATTTAGTTTCATCAGAATCAATAAAAATAAATTATTTTTCAATTTCAACTACTAAATCTGAATATACACATAACATAAATTATTGTGTTCAATCATTATAGATTAAGAATACAATATATAATTATTATTTTTATTTGGATAATATTACTATATTTTGTGATAATAATTTTGTTATTTCTATTTATAAAAATTCATTATAACTCTGGTGGACTAAGCACAGTAATGTAAAAATTAATTTTATCATGGATCATTTTCAAAAAGGAAATATAAATATTGAATTTTTTTGAAGAAAATTTACTAGCCGATATCTTTAAAAATCCTTTGGATTTTTATATGTCTGGATAAATATATATTTTACCTTTGTATAATAGAGATTTAAATTTTCTTTTTATGTAGCATGAATTTAGGAGGTGTTTGACTGCGTTTATATACTTGTATTTTAAGTTTTTTTTTATGAAATATGTAAAATAATGAATATGTTTTTCTATTTACCATTGAATTTATTATATAGAAATTTATTATAAAATTATTGTTTTATGTTTTCTCATATATAATATTTGACTTAAACTTACTATTTATTCATTTATTTTGCAGAAAATAATGTTTTATGAATGAGATTTTATTATTTTTTCACAAACCAATTTTAAAATTATTCTCATTTTATACAAATAGTGTTCTAACATGAGAGAGATGTATAGCATCTGCATGACACATTGTGTGAAATATAAATATTTTATAGAGTTTTATACACTATTTTCATACATTTTAATGAAATAAAATTTGTTTTCAGGAATTTTTAATTTTAAGGGGAGTAAATATTTTAAGAGATAAGAAACTAAATTATGTATACAGGGGAGAAAAATTATTATTTTACATAAAGAACACTTCTATTAAAATATTATCATTTTAAAAATTTCAAAAAGGTGGAGAGTTATACAATTCAATGTTTTTTGTAAGTTTCAAAAGGGGGGGGGGGATATTGAAGTTGATCCTTGGATAAAATTTATTTAGTTATGTTTTGGTAATTGCGAAATATCATACTAGGCTTAGTCATAAATTATTCACATCTTTACAATATATATTATTTTTTTATTCAATTTATTATTTAAAAGAACGCTTAACCTTTCTTATATCATGACATTTATTTGCCTAAAATATCTTTATAATTCATTTTATGTTTTTCAATGACATATTTTATAACTTTTTTGAACATTTCCTTGGATAAATTAGTCATTTGAGACCTTGAAAAATTAGGTATACAAATTATTCACTCATAACATGTAGAAAAATATTTATTTCCCATATAACTAATTCAAAATCTACATTGACAATTAATATTTCACAATGCCAATTTTTGAACCACATAAACAGATTTCCATATTTTTTTTACCTTATTTATTTATTCAATAAAATTGTCAACAAAACATTAAATAGTGTGATTATTTTTATATGTAAGTAAAAATAAAATTATATAAATTTCATTATAATAAATTAATTTCTTAATTGATTTCTATCATGTTTTTAATTAGTCCATAAATCACTATATTATGAATTCTATATTTTTAAATAACTAATTTACTGATTTATGTTGAATTTAAAATGAGCTATATAAGTCAAATTGAGGTAATTTTTCAATTCTTGAAAAATCTAAATAAATTTTAAAAAATAAAACTCAAATAAACCAAAATCTGATTCTATTTTTTATAAGGTATTATTTAGGTAATAAATTTGATAATTTAAGCTATTTATGAATTTACAAAAATTTAGGTATTATTTGATGTTAAATTTTCCTTAATTTTCTTAATATTTTAAATATTTATTTTCAATAAGTTTATTATGATTATAATTAAGTATTCATTTGTTCTGAAATTGGTTACTAATTTATTAGAATCTATAATTAATATTTTTAAAAATTATTTTATGTTAAACTAAATTAAATCATCATTTTATTTATATTTAAGAATATTGATAATGAAATTTTGAAAGTTGAAATATTCAAATTCAAATCAGAAGTAATATGAAAGACTATTGTCAAATATTGTTAGGGAGTTTTCCAATGAAATCAATACATATTATTTAGAACTGTTCTAATGTAATTCATTGTTTAGTTTTTATTTATTTTATACTATATAAATGTTTAATTTCATAAATATTAGTTTTCATTTAAAAAATATTTTCAAATAGAATATTATTTTTGAAAAAAATTAAAAACTAAGGATGAGTTAATTAGAAAAATAATGATTCAACAGACTTCCAAATTTCAAGATGCCATTAATAGAGAACTTTTTTAAAAAACAGAGTTTAAAAATCCAATTATTGGGTGGTGAAGTGAGGTTGAGGATTATTATGGAAGTTTACATGTACTACAAACATTTCCAATCAAATTATTCTCTCAACTAAGACATAATTTTTTGATAATTTTCTATTAGATTGTTTATCACTGCCTCAACAACTAGACTTTGAATAATTTCAATTTTTTATTGAAATACTTATTTCTGTAGTTGTAATGTTTTATACCAAAAATTGAAATATAGGATTCTGGTTTGTGACACCCATAAAAATAAGGCATTAGTTAGCACATCTAGGTGAATAAAGGAAGACTGTCCAAGTTGTTCCACCAGGTAAAAAATGTTAGGTATGTTTGGGGGTAAACCTATGGAGTATGAAATGATATATAATTAGATTTTTCCTCAATGTGTGAAAAATTAATTGTGAGATTTTGTTTTAGTAGGTTCTATCTCTCTCAGTTGATGAGATGAGTTAAGAGTGGACTATGATCAGGAAGATTCAATCCAACATAAAAATCAATGTGTGTATTTATTATAATTTCCCACTATATTAACATAACCATAAAACAATGATTTAATAACATTTTAAATTAATATTAAATTTCCAATTCTCTATCCACTTGGATATTCTTCTATCATACCTTTGGTACCAACAATTAGTATCAGAGATTAATATCAATTTCACTCTCTCTATATTTTTTATTTTCACTAATAATTTATTGACATAAGCATCAATGGGAATAGATCATTATAAGATGATACGAACATGTTCAAATGATGTATGGATATATAAAACACCACTTCAATTTGATAGTACTGATTATAGATGATGGAAATCATATATGAATTCTTTCTAAGATAAGCATAACACCGATCATTGGATTATCCTAAAAAATTCATACTAGATTCCCAAATGTGAACCTACATAATTTTTTTTGAAATTACGTGGTAATGAATTTTTTGGAATTTCATGGTGATGAACATTTTATATTTTTTAATAAATAGAAATGTGAATAGTCATAATTTTTCATGTAAAACTACCCATGATATTAAGAAAATTGAAAAAGATAAAATTCATGGATCAATTAAGACTATTTTAACTATGTCAATCTACTTAAGAGTAAAATATTAAGAATTTAAAATGGATAAATAAAAATCTATTAACCAAATGTTTTAATAGATTTATTAGTATTGAAAATGGTATCAGTTATTTATGAGTAAATCTAGAAAAAAATTCTTATTAGAAGAGTACATAGGAAAATTCATAATAAGTGTCATACATAAAATTATTCTACAGATAAATGTAAATAATTTAATGGTATATAAAACTTATGATATTATTGGACCATTATTTGTATATGGGTTGGAACATAAAAATATTTTGGAAGAATATAATTCCAAGAAGAAGGGAATTTATTTTAAATCAAATGTTCCCACATTCCCTTATAATTCAGTATCATAGAGCATAAAATGAAGTGATATAATATATGTTATGAAGGGAGGATATAGAAGAAAGTGAGAATACTCAAGGGGATTTAGAAATTTCCATCCTAATAAGGATGATAAGGAGAAGAAGAAAGGTATTTTTAATTATAATGATTCCTAAGAAGTAATATTTCATGAGTGTATTAAAATGGGGAACATCAATCTTGATTGGCTATGATTAAGAAAGGACATGAATAAGTAGAGTCAGTATTTAAAGGAAAAGTAGTTAATGAATTCTATATGGGGTTTTAATAAATATTCAAATACTGATGATGAATCCAGTCTACAAAAGGATGTGGTATATTTGTGGTTAATTAATTCATCAAATCAATTAAGTGATTCAAATTATTATTCTTCCTCAAAATCTGATTTCAAAGAACGTACTATTGATTAATTTCTAAAATTGGTTGACATAATTAATAATAAATTTAAAAATATCATAGGTTTATAAAAGAACCTTAAAATCCAATATAATTTTATTTTTATGGAAAATTAAAATGTGAGAAATCAATCTAGGATGACAATAATTTCACATAATATGATCTTAATATTTCTCAAGATAGTTTAAAATCATATCATGTATAAAATAAAAAATAAAAAATAGATGTTTATTTCTTATGAAAATTTCATGAATATAGAGTATTTAATTTTTTAAATGTTCCTAAATTAGTAGAAAAACTATTTTTTACAATTCAATTTTAATGTTGGTTATTTATAAACGACATGAAAATTAGGGTATATTAGCTTTTCAAATTAATTTTCATAAAAACAACATGAAAACATGAGTATTCACGAATCTTTCATGTCAGTTCTAAATTTTAACTGACATGAAATATTATTTTTATATTTTTTATAGTATAGTAGACATGAAATCTATTTTTCACATTTCTTATAATGTAACAAACATAAAAAATATTTTAAAAATTTATGTACCACCTGAGGGTTTCATTACACAACATTTCATTATGACAGAAAAGATATCATTTCTCTCTATCTGAAGCCCTAACTATCTGGTTTCTTTGATCTTATAGTACAAAGCATACCTTACGATCTAAATCGTTCCATAGGGTATCACCATCCTCAAGTTATGCATCAAAAATAGATCTGAAGTAAGCATCAAACATTTTCTTTTCTCTCTTTTAGTTCATTCTCTAGCATCAAATCTCTAACCGATGATTGTGAAACCAGGTGTTCTCCATTATTGAATTACCATATTTATACATTTTGGTTTTTTATTTTCACCATCGAGAATTCAACCAGCTGTTTTTTTTGTTATTCTCGCATTGATAGTTTATTTTATTTTTATCTTTTTGTGAATTTATCCCAAAGTTACAACTATAGATTAGGAAACTGTCACAACCCTCTGCATGTAAGATCAATTTAGTAGTAATAACATGGTTTTAAGTTGATAATGGTTTGGTTTTGATTATTATTGAAAAATATGATGGCTTTTTTTAATAATATTGAATGGAATTCTTTTTTTGGGTGCTGAACATTATATTTCAGAGAACTTCATTTTTTTATGTCTAAATGAGTCAATAATTTAAACATGGGTGAACTGTGTAATATTTATTTTTGGATAATCTATTTTTTAACCAAATAGAACAACAAATTTCGTTTTTCATTATGGAATAGTTACTATACTTGTACACTTTCATTTTGTGAATCAAACATGATAATACGTTGTAAATAAATCTATATGACAAATTCTTATCCAGGTTTGGGATCCAAAACAATTTATTCATGATGGATTCAATGTATCAGTATAATAGTGTATCCTCTAAATTGTAGACATTGAAATATAAATTATATTTTAAATTATAATTACCATTTTTGTTTTCCCAGTTTATTTATTCAATTATAAGAATGTAACTTGATATGAAAATAATTCGTGATAGCTTTTATTTTGGTTTAAACATTTTTGGAACAAGATGAATTTTAATTCTCAGTGCACACCTCAAATGATTGGGACTATATATTTTACTTATGATTTTATAAAATTTTAATTAGTTATTGATTTTATTTAATGTGACATTTTTTTTAACAAAGACAATATTTATGGTTAGATTATATTGTTATTTAATATATATAATAAACTTTTTTTATAAATAATTAACTATGAATTAGTCATTGTCATTCTATATATTTTTTATGGATACTATTTAATTAATATCACTGTACATATTTTTTAAAAATTTCATAAGGTTATATTCATTTATTTTTACTGGAGACATTTTTTAAAGTAATCTATTTTGTAATTCCTTCCGTATGAATAAATGTTCTAATCAAAATTTTTTATTTTCCTGAAAATATTTCCATTATTGGTTTTTGATATTTTCCAATTTCATATCTAGTCTAAATATTTTATATATTACATCCTTTTGTTTTGATATTTATTTTTGATTTTTTTATAGATATTGAATCAATGTTGGATTAATGGACCTCAAATAGGTGCTGAATATGTAGAAGGTGTCGATGCATTTTTGGGATTTTATAAACGAAATGTTCCAAACAATGACATGTTTTTCTGTCCATTACAGAAATTTTTAAATTTTAATAATTTTAAAAGTAGAGAGATCAAAGATCATTTAATTTCTCATGGATTCAATTCGAGTTGCATCCCTTGTATTTGGAATAGTGAAATGAGGAAGAATTGTTGATCTATTGATGATGGTTCTTTATAAGACGATAAATCTGATAACCTTGATGAAATGATTCATGATATTGAACTAGAGGTAATTTATAAAGAATCCAAAATTTAGCTATTATATTGATATTCTAAAAACCCATTTTATCTAGGTAGTACATAATATACGATTTTATTAATGGTGTTAATTTTGATAAACCTGATGGTGAAACATGGACGGAGTGACAAGTGTTTTATAAAGGTACTACAATTGATGAAAGAAATTATTCCTAAAGACAACAGTCATCCAGATTCACATTATAAGGCCAAGAAAATGTTAATCACGATGGGATTGGGGTGTAATAAAATACATGCCTTATTGAATGATTGTCTGTTATATAGGGAAAAAAATATGAATTTCTGTCAGAGTGTCCTAATTATGGGATGTCACAGTATAAGATGAAAGAAAAATCATAAGTGGATTTAGATGTTTCAGAGATCCCTTCCAAATAATTTCCTTATCTTTATAAATTCATCATTTTAAATTTTTATTTAATAATCTGCTTGATTCCAAAAAGATAATGTGGCATGCTGGTGAGGGGATATGTGACGTAAAAATACATTATCCAGCTGACTATCCATAGTAGAAAATAATTGATCACCAGTTTTCAATATTCAGAAATAAAGTTCAAAATTTCATACTTAGACAGTGCTTAGATAGAATAAATATATATCAAAGCTTTAGCAGCCCAAATAGTTCATGGCCTTTTTTATTGGTAATTTACTACTTATTTCTAAATTTCGTATGAAGCCAAAATATTTCATGTTGAGTTTAATGATCTATAGAGTAAAATATCTCAAAAATAATATTGATTTCTTCTTGTCACCAATAATATATGATTTAAAACTATTATGAGATGAAGGTATAAGTGTGTATAATTCTTATAAAAGGGAATATTTTCAACTGCAATCATTGAATGGGTCTACTATAAATGACTTCCCAATATATATAAAATTCACTAGATATAGTGTTATGTGGAATAAATCATATCCAATTTGTGAACAATAGTCTTCATATTGTCATCTTCATCATGGGGGAAAATACTATACATAGGTAATCAAAAGTTTTTGCCTATGGATCAACATTATGGAAGACTAAAAAAGGGCTTCAATAGCTCACATGAATTTGATAATATTCCATAACATTTATCCACTAATCAGTGTTTTGATAGGGTAAAAACCATGATGTGAGATTCTAAAAGACACAAAAAATTTGGTAATTATTGTAATATTTGGAAGAAAATTTCAATATTCATTGTGCTAACGTATTGGAGATATCATGAGGTGAAACAAAACGTTGATTTCATGCACATAGGGAAGAATATATGTGAATGTTTAATTGGAACATTTTTAGATAAAAAAAGGTAATACAAAAGATGGATTGAATTCAAGAATTTATTTACTCTCAATGGGAATGCGTTTGGATTTGGCTCCCACTCTGGATACAAGGTGTTCATTCCCACCTCCAACTTTTCGTACCTTATCCAAGAGGAATAAAACTAGATTTTTCCAATGTCTTCAAGATATCAAAGTTCCATAATGTTATTTTTAAAATTTAATTTTTTTGTGGCTTTAAAGGATTTGAAGTTGGCAGGAATGAATTCTCATGACCGTCATGTCATGATGTAATAACTCCTTCCAGTTGCATTGTTTGGAATATTTCCCATCAGGTATAAATAACAATCATGATGGTGTGTTATTCTTTTAATTCAATTTGTAATAAGGTGATTGATTTGAATTCATTGAAAATTTTTGTTAATTAAGTAGTTTTTATAGTTTCTCAATTGTAAATGTATTTTCCTCCATATTGTTTTGGATATAATGGTGCATTTAGTGGTCTATTTGGTGTGAGAAATAAAAAGTTGGTTCCACGTATATCAACATTGGATGTATCCTTTTGAATGGTATATGATGATATAAATGTGGTATGTTTGGAATTCATATTGACCAGGATCTTCCATTATTGAGTAGTATATTTTTAAGGAGGTTGCAGAGTTTTGTACAAGCTATTTTTCTGACATGGAGCACAACCATTTGCCTACATCTCGCCACGAACAAGTAAATTTCAGGGGAAAGAGGATTCATGGATTGAAATTAAAATTATAGAAAGGTGAATAGAAAAATATGGTACAATTATACATATTGAATTACATATATGACAGTAAACCATGTATAACATTTCATATTAATGAGGTTAAATAATGTTATCAAAAGAATAAAGATATGTGGATTTTTAATGAGGCTAACAAAACTTTTTTTAAGTTGGTTTAAAGAGACCATGAAACCAGATACATCAAAAACATTGATATGGTTTGTGGGGGGTTCATGTTAAAATTTGATAACATGGTACGTGTAAGACATTAATGGCTATCCATTTAATAAGAAAGATTAGGACAATCAATGTTCAGTTTAGAATACTAGTGTGTTGGTGTTCATAGAAGCAATTCATTTTTCTAGTTCTAAATAAAAAAACCTAACATCCACATCAACCCATATTATGGAGTCATTGAAGAAATATGGGAGGTTGATTACACTACATTTTAAGTTCTAATGTATAAGTTTGAATGGTTTATTGATAACATGATTGTCTGATATGATGAATTTGGAATGACAGAAGTCAATATGAATAAATTGAAATAAAAAAATGATCCTTTTATACTGGAAACTCATGAATTTTTTTTCTATATTCTTTACCAGTATAACATGTAGTTTTCTATTTTTTTACAAGGAAAATGGGATAGCCCAAACTCAAATTCCACTTAAGAGGTGCCCCGAGCCTGGTGGGACACATGGCCTCAAGTTCATCTCCCTAAACTACAGAGGGTATCAACCAGTAGTGAGGGACTAGGGTGTATTCATGGAGAGACTATTTCCTCATCACCAATGTGTAGAGAAAAAGGTAGACGTAAACATAGGTAAATAGCATAAGAAATATCTAAAAACAAAAGGCATAGTGTAAAATAGAGACAATAATAATAATAACTAAAACAATAGGAATATCATTCAACAATTGATGATGATATGTCATGTACTAGAAATATGGAAAACAAGGATACAAGACATCAGGCATAACATGTTCCACAATAGAATAAAGGAAATAAAATACTATCCCAGTGATCCAAATCTCTGGATTGGTAATATGCTATCAAGATCCATCCAAATCATGAAGTAATATAGTTTATGAAGCCATAAGCTTCCCTTTTCAACACCTGCAACCACGTAATCTTCCCCAGGTACCAAATGGCACCCAGAGAGGGTGTGAGATAAATCTCAGTGGGCCACCCCCAATAGTGTCTATAACATCTGACCCGTGTAATGGAAATATAACTGTGTGAAAGCATGCATATATAAAGTAAAGTAGTATAATGTAACTAAATTCCCATGTACCTATTTCATCCCTTGGATGGTGTCTGAATATGTAAGTCATTCATTTAGTTAAGTAATTATATTGGTCTCGTGAGGCATACCCAAAAATAATTTCACCTCAAGATAGTAAAATTAGGAAAGTTTCCAAGGTGTAACAAGGAAACCATGATCAATAAAAATTAAGAGCGAAGTCCCAAGGTCACATCCAAAGTGGCACAGACCTCAAGGGTTTCCAACATAGTAATAACTATAGCCTGGCATTTGGTAAGAGTGTAATCCAAGGAGCGTAGTCCAGGGCATTCCACAATGAGGCACCTACCATGTCCAATGTGATTGACCAAGGTAAAATGTAACACCCCGAGATTTTATGAGATATATTATTTTTAATTTCTTTGATGTATTCTATTATACACTAAAACATGATTAGCTTGTACTATACGCAACACCATATTAGCTTACAGTATACGCAACACTATTCTTGGCTCGTGTTACACACAATTTCATGTTCTTTTTGTTGAAATTATTCTTTGCAACATTAAGTATGGAATTTTTTTAATGTATAAATGAAATAAGTTTTGATCATGTTATACGCAACACCAAACAGAGCTTTCCCTACATGCAACCCTGACTTGTCTTGCATTACATGCAATCAAGACCTTCTTCGATAGCGTGTGTAGTATGCAATACCAAGTTTCACAAAACAAGATATTATTATGAACTAGCCGTTATGAATAGTAATACCCACTTTTTGAAATTTTGTAAATTTTATCTTTCAAAATGGACTTCATTTTTGGATTCGGAATTTTGAAATTAGCCTAGGGTGAATTTTCGGTATATTTCTGAAAACCTTCAATTTTTGATGAATAGTGACAACACTGGGTTACTATTTAAAAACTGACTTTTTATTTAAATAATTATTTATTTTATTTACATTTATTTTCGTTCAAAATTGATATAGAATAACTGTATATGTTCAATGCAAATCATTGGAGTAATTTTATAATAAATTTAGATATATAAAAATTTTATTGAACTTTTCACCGTCTTTTACCCACCTCCTAGGAGCATTTGCAATTGTACATAAAACATAATTTTACTGCTTCTGTGAGTTGAATTCCAAAATTCTGAGATACACTATTAATATCAAGGAGTAAAATGTGGTTGAATAAGATTAAAATAATTTTTGGTTAATAGTAACTTTTTACTTTTATTTACCCCGATTAAAAGTAAATTGGGTAATTAAGGGTAAATATGATATTATTATTACCTTAACACACGTTCTAATTCTATTGTACAAGTTTAATTCGACCAAAAACAACCTTAGGAATAATATATTACCATTTAGGTCCACATGGATTAGATTAGGAAACTTATTATTAATTTATTTAAAGAAGAGTTAAAAGAGTTAAAATCAACGTTTAATAACCAACACATTTTTAATATAGGGTTATACATAAGATAAATTCGACTATAAATATTCATTAAAAAGATAAAAAATTTCCTACATAATGGTATTTTATTTATAATTTTCTGACATTAATTAAGTTAACTTATTTATGACACAATGATGATGCAGTAATTACCTTATAAATGAAATATTAACATAATTGATGTTATAAGTACCCAAATAAATGTAGTTTGAGACTTTTAATGAACTCAACTAATTTTATAGGTTAATATGACATTTTAGTATTGATGTAATTAATTTTTTGGAACTAATAATGCTGTTATGATTTTCAAAAAAAACAATTATCAAATAGTATCAAAATTGACACAAAATAATCTTTAAAACAAATATTATATTATTAATTGTTATTCTATTCCTAAAAATCTAATTTTCTGCCAGATGAATTATATATGGATATATATATTAATATTTAACCACTTGGGGTTCGTTGTTCTTGTTATAGTAAGTTTATTAACCATATAGTGTAAGAAAAATAGAAGACACGATAAAAGTTAAATTATTTCACTTAGAGTTAAATCTAAATGATAAGGTTAAAATAGTAACCTAAACATGTATAAAACCTATTGGTTGATAGGAATTATACCCATCCCTACTTTAGTCTCTAAATAAATCAATTTGAAGCTATTATAAACAGAATATGACTGTATTATAGAATAATATTTTATGTTTTTTTAAGGTGCCCATCCCCTCCCTTATAAAAGGGCATCTCCTCCCTCTTCTATTTACACAATTTTAATCTTTCAAGCTCGGAAAAACCCTGACCATTTCCCTTATAAACTTCCCTATAAATATTATAGAGGTTATGGTATTCTCAAAAGACTAACTGTACTGCCTTAAGAGGAATCCTAAAAGAGGTGCATCGAAGAAGAGGTAATCTCTTCTACCAATTATTTCAAGTGTCTTCCTTCTTCAACTTCTTCTTATTTAGTTGTTTCAATATAAAGTAATAACATAAGTATCAATAATATAATGATATGTTATTATAAATATGAAACAACCCCATTTCACCTTTTATCCATCCTATGGAAAATGAAATCACCACGCGTGCGTACGTACAGAATACTGTCTCCACGCCGTGGTGTAATCTATTTTTCCACTACCACCTTACTTGGATGGGTATAATGGTGTAAAGAATAACTATATATAGTTATTATAATATCATACTTATTCTGAGATATTATATCATCCACACCAATTCAAATCAATAATTGTGGTAACTATATCATCGCTCGTGCATACGTAGGGATTACCGTCTCCACGATGCGATGAGATTGATTCTCCATGTTAACAATTCAAGAATGATTATAAAGTATATATAATGAATAATAATAAAATATATGACATGATAAAGCTGATTTATTTATGAATATATATATTTCATCTACTTACTTCCATTCAAGTCAATAAGGAAATGAAAAAAGTGTTCATGTGTACGTATGGCCTACCATATTCATGAATGATGTATTTCATTTAATTTTTCTATCTAATATATATATATATACTGAATATATATGATATATAAATTATGATTTAAATTCTGGATGTAAGTAAAAACATGATATAGGTAATAATAATATCAAGAACAACAAGTACAAACACGTATAATAAATAAAACGATTTTACCCAAAACGCTACTTTAACATAGAATTTACAAAATAAAAGGTAATATAATGTCATAAGTGAACCATATATGATATAAAAAAAAGAATATGATTCTGTAATAAGTAAATGACATTATTTAAATCATTATACAGGAGGTTCGGATACGTACGAATCATATCAGACCTAAGGTAAGGGAAAATTTTTCAGTCTCATTTTTATCCGGGATTCCTTATACGTAAGTTTTTTGTGGGGTTATATTTTTCATTCATGTCCATAAAAATGTTTTTCATAAATTGTTTAATATTCTTCCATGTATTATTAATGTCATTTTTACCCCTCTTTGAATTTTACATAGTGTTATGGAAGGAATATTTCTTTTGTTTACCATACGAGGAACTTTTTGACATTTTCGACAAAAGTACGTGGAGAATGTTTTTTTAAACTTATACAGCATGAAAGGATTTTTATGATTTCATATCGCCTAATTTTCAAGAATAATCCTCTACAAATTTCCATGGTTATTTTCTATAAAATCCTTATCTTTTAAAATTGTGTGGCATTTTGTGAAAAGAAAATGATTTTTAACGAGAAAGGATATTTTCTTCAAAAATTCATTTCAAGTGTTTTATCAAAACTATTTTCCATCTAAGATGACATTATGTAGCATGTTTATGTTTCAAGTATACTGTCTCTATTATTTACATGGTTTGATTATTCTTATGATGAAATGATATCCATTAGTTTTATTTTTATTACGTTATGATGGGATGATGTTTATGAAACCCATTTTAATCTTTAGGTTATGATGAATGATTTTCTTTTATTTTGTGGCCCATGTAAGAATTATTTCAATATAAGATGTGTGGGACCTATATCTCTGTCCAATGAATTGGGTAACGATTTATATATCATGAGATAGACATGGATAGAATGGTAAGTTAATCCGGTTCAGTGATACAAGACATGAACGAGGAGTGAACTCGATTCAGAAAGGGACTTTGTCCACTAATATGGTCTTGGCAGCAAAGCCTTGGCTACTATGGAAATTATATCATGTGATTAATGGGTTTCCAAAATTACATGTTTTATTCCTATGATATTTTATCATGATTGATGTTCCTTTATGATATATTCCTTATGTGCTTCCAAGATTTATGTCTTTGCTGAAGATTTTTATGTTTAGATTTTATGTTCATGTTTTTGCATTCAAATGTTTCTGGATTGTTTTACGTTCTCTATGTTTTCCCTTACTAAGCATCTGAGCTCACACTTTTTATGTTTTCTTTTCTCCAGAATATAAAGAAAGGTTTTAGGTAAGAAAACAGAAGTTTAAGATCTTTATGGGAGATATTGAAGATCTTTCACCATGATTAAATGATTATGTTATGAGTTTTCAAAGACACTAAACTATTACGGTCCTTGAGTGTTGGTTCTTTTTATGTATTAATTATTCCAAAAAAGTAATGTAATTTCCATGTACGTCATGTTTGGGTCTCTACAGTTGGTAGCAGAGGAAAGGTTTAGTTAATCTTTGGAAACTAGGATGTGAAAACTTTAGTGAGATCCCTAGAGATATTTCTAAGGTATGTCTACGGATATACCAAAGGTTAAGTATAAGTGTAGGTTATAGTCTTAGAATTACGGTAATAATATTATAATTAACCCTAAGATGTTATATATTGAAGGTAGTCCCCCTTTATTATGTTTTTCCCCTATCATGATTTTTGCCTCTCACACTATTATTTTTGGGTTTTAGACGATGGATGGAACCCGAAGTAACCGTGTTGATCAATGTAATGGACAATGCAATGATTGTCCTCCTGAACAAACCAATGTTATGGGAGATGGAGTGCAGAATCTTATTTCTATACTTACACAAGATATGAATCATTCTAGACTTTCAAATGAGTAGAGAAGGGAACAATATTCTATTGAGTCCTTCATGAGGCAACACCAACCTTCTTTCATTGGGTCTTCTGATCCACTTGTTGCTGAACAATGGATCAATACCATTGAAACGATATTTTCTTTAGTTCGCTGTTCGGAACATGCAAAATTCATTCTGTCTATTTACCGTATAAAAGGTGAATCAGATCAATGTTGGACTCTAATTAAGAATACAAGGCCCTAAGATGAAATTGAAACCATGGAATGGGATGAGTTCAAGAAATTATTTTTCAATAATTACTTCCCTCGTATTCTTCAAAAAAAAGATGGAAAAGGATTTCCTTGAGCTTAAGCAAAAGGATGATGAATCTGTTGGTATATAAAAAGGGAATTTTACAAGGCCTTCAAGGTATGAATCTTCATTTATCATCCAACTTTAAAGTAAAGTTGATCGATTCTTCAGTGGCATAAAACCAAGTCTTCGAAGGGAATTAGCTATAAGAGACTTCAGTAGCTATGAAGAAATTGTGTGTTGTGATATCAAGTTAGAAATGGAAGTTGGTGTTACATATCCATCTCATGGTTTTGAAAAGAAACAAAATATGGAGTTCAAGGATAAATCTAAGAATAACGGTGAAAAGAAGATGAATGTTTCTTTATGCTCAAAGTGTAGAAAGAAGCATGGTGGAGATTTTCTTAAAGGGACTAGAAAATGTTTTAAGTGTGGAAAAGAAGGTAATCGAGCAGATGAGTGTTGAAGTAATATAAAAAGTGTTTCTAATGATGTGAATAAAGAAAATACTGTAGAGAACGCACCACCAACACTTCAATGCTTCATGTGTAAGTAAATAGGGCATTATGCTAATCAATGCCCTAATCCAAGGGTTAATGATGATCAACGTGAGCAACCACTTAAGGAAAATGATAAAGGGAAGTCAAATGAGATCACTATTTGTGATGTTGAGTATGACAATGTTGTTGTGTAATGATTAAGTGTTTATGCAATGGGATTTCAAAAGTGTCATGGAATCTCATTTATGGTATCGTGGAATTTTGGAATATCTATGTATTGGTTTTCAATATTTATATGGTACCGATAACCATGAAATGTGATTGAAATATTTTTGGTAAGAAGATGATATGCGCATAGTGAAGGGATAAAGAAAAAATGAAATGAACTCATGACTAATATAAGGACAAAGTTATAATGTGGTTTGAGTATAGATAAATTTTGGGATTTTGGTATGTGGAAAGTGTTAAATTTTGACAGCATTCATGTTTTCACTAAGGTACAATGGGTATTCAATTTTTCAAGAGAATACATGATTAAGGTATTCACATGTTTGGAATGTGACCAACATGATATATCATATGGGGGATAAATGATGGTATTCACATGCTTGACAAATGACATTTATAGTAATTATTTTCTTTATACTATGAGCTTGGACAAAAGTATTTTGGATAATCCTAAATATTTGAATAGATTATGTTGGGAATAAGTTAGTATTGTTTAAGGCCAGAAATTTTTTCGATATTATTGATGGAATGTTATAATAATGTAGTTTTACAAAAAGGAAAACCTACAAGATGAGCGACAACCCGTCACGTCAGACAAGGCTGTGGGAATCAAACCCACAACAGAAGTGTGATGGGCCTTTATCGCCCACCACTGGCCTACAAGAAGTCCCTGGTTAGTAGAAACTAGTTTTATTATATTAAGCAGTATGATATATGAAGTATAATTCCATTTTAGGAACCATATACGATTCATCTCACTATAGATGGGCTTATGTATATTAAAAACTTTTACTATCCTTTGCTTTGAGACAGATGGAATGACCTATCATTCAATTGCATGATCTTCTAACACTTCACGGAAGACAAATTCAACTTCATTTCTTTAAGAGATTAAGTGGAAATTGTTCAAGGCACAAACAATAGTAATATTGTACCTAAATCAAGTAAGTATTTTTTTAATTCAAAAATTCTTCAAATTTTGGGAAATGATCCTGAAAACGAAAAAATGTTGTCCTAGTGTCCTTAAATATAATGAATCAGATGATACCATAAATAATCACAAATTTATGGCTTTGTGATTGTTGGTTTTTTCATGGACATGTCCTCTACCACTCTCCATCAGAACTTGATGGTTAGATTTTTCTTCCATATCCATATTTCCACTTATGTTCTCTTATGTAGAAACCAAGTGATGAGTTAATCTGGGCAACGATTACATTTCTTACATTACTTTTTAAAATTAAGTTTTAGTATTCCTTTTATGATGTGGGTTTTTATGAATGAAATGTTCAAGTAGTAAAAGATTTATAACCCCGACAAATTTCAAGGGTGAAATTCATTTTAAGGGGGGTAGAATGTAACACACTGAGATTTTATGAGATATATTATTTTTAATTTCCTTGATGTCTTCTATTATACACTACACCAAGATTAGCTTGTACTATATGCAACACCGTATTAGCTTGCAGTATACGCAACACTATTCTTGGCTCGTGTTACATACAATTTCAAGTTCATTTTGTGGAAATTATTCTACGCAACATTAAGTATAGATTTTTTTAATGTATAAATGAAATATGTTTTGATTAGGTTATACGAAACACCAAACGGAGAATTCAATACACTCACCCCTGACTTGGATTGCATTACACTCAATCAAGACCATCTTCGATAGCGTGTGTAGTACACAATACCATGTTTCACTAAACGAGATATTATTATAATATTATTATGAACTAGCCATTATGAATAGTAATACCCAATTTTTAAAATTTTATAAATTTTATCGTCAAAAATGGACTTCATTTTTGGATTCGGAATATTGTAATTAGCCTAGGGTGAATTTTTGGTATTTTTCTACAATCTTTCAATTTTTGATGAATAGTGAAAACACTAGGTTACTATTTAAAAACCGACTTTTTATTTAAATAGTTATTTATTTGATTTATATTTATTTTAATTCAAAATTGATACATAATATCTATATAATTTCAATGTAATTCATTGGAGTCATTTTATATTAATTTTAGATATATAAAAATTTTATTGAACTTCTCACTGTCTTTTACCCACCTCCTAGGAGAATTTAAAATTATACATAAATCCTAATTTTACCGCTTCTATGAGTTGAATTTCAAAAATCCAAGATACATGGTTAATATCAAGGAGTAAAATGTGGTTCAATAAGATAAAAATAATTTTTGGTGAATAGTAACTTTTTTCTTTTATTTACCACGGTTAAAAGTAAATAGGGTAATTAAGGGTAAAAATGATATTATTATTACCCTAAAACATTTCATATTTATATTGGATAAGTTTAATTCTACCAAAAAAACCTTAGGAATAAAATATTACCCTTTAGGTCCACATGGATTAGATTAGGACACTTATTATTATTTTATTTAAAGAAGAGTTAAAAGAGTTAAAATAAATGTTTAATAACTAAAACATTTTTAATATCAGGTTAAACATGAGATAAATTCTACTATAAATATTAATTATAAAGATAAAAATATTTCCTACATAATGGTATTTTATTTATAATTTTTATACCTTATATAATATAATTTATTTATGACACAATGATGATGCAGTAATTACCTTATTTATGAAATATTAACATAATTGATGTTATAAGTACCCAAATAAATGTAATTTGAGACTTCTCATGAATTAAAATAATTTTATAGGTCAATATGTCATTTTATTATTGATTTAATTAATTGTTTTCGAACTAATAATGATTTTATGATTTTCACAAAAATCAATTTCCAAATAGTGTCAAAATTGACATAAAATAGTTTTTAAAAAAAATATTATATTATTAATTGTTATTATAATAATAAAAATATAAGGTTCGGCCAAATGACTTATATAAGGTTATATATATTAATATTGAACCACTTGGGGTTCCTTTGGCTTGTTATAGTATGTTTATTAACCATATAGTGTCAGCAAACAAGAAGACAGGGTAAAAGTTAAATTATTTAACTTAGAGTTAAATATAAATGATAAGGTTAAAATAGTAACCTAAACTTGTCTAAAACCTATTGGTTGAGATTATTTAAATCTATCCCCACTTTAGATTCTAAATAAATCAATTTTGATCTATTATAAACCGAATATGACTTTATTATAAAATAATATATTATGTTTTTCCTAAGGTGCCCCTCTCCTCCCTTATAAAAGGGCACCTCCTCCCTCTTCTCTTTACACAATTTTGAGCTTTAAAGATCAGAAAACCCCTACCCATTTCCATTATAAACTTCCCTATAAAAATTATAGAGGTTATGGTATCCTCAAAAGACAAAATCTAGTGCCTTAAGAGGAAGCTTAAAATAGGTGCGTCGAAGAAGAGGTAATATCTTCTACCGATTTTTTCAAGTGTCTTTATTCTTAAACTATTATTCTTTAGTTGTTTCATTATAAAGTAATAAAATCAGTATCAATAATATACAGATATGTTATTATAAATTTGAAACAACCCCATTTCACCTTCTGTCCATCCAACGGAAAATGAAATCACCGCGCGTGCGTACGTACGGAATACCGTTTCCACGCCGTGGTGTAATATGTTTTTCCACCACCACCTTACATGGATGGGTATAATGGTGTAAATAATAACTATAAATATTTATTATAACATCATACTGATTCTGATATATTATATCGTCCACTCCAATTCAATTCAATAATTATGGGAACGATATCTTCGCTCGTGCGTACGTACGGATTACCGTCTCCACAACGCGATGAGATTCATTCTCCATGTTAACCATTCAGGAATGATTACAATATATATATAATGAATAATAATAAAATATATGACATGATAAAGCTACTGGATTTATGTATATATATATTTCATCTTCTTACTTCCATTCAAGTCAATAAGTAATGGAAAACAGCGTTCATGTGTACGTACGACCTACCGTCTCCATGAACGGTGTATTTCATTTCATTTATCTATCTATTATATATATATACTGAATATATATGATATATAAATCATTATTTACATACTGGAACTAAGTAAAAACATGATATAAGTAATAATAATATCAAGAACAATAAGTCCAAACACGTACAACAAATAAAACGGTTTTACCCAAAACGCTGCTTTAAGATAGAATTTACAAAAGAACGGGTAATATAAAGTCATAAGTGAACCATATATGATATCAAAGAAATTAATACGATTATTTAATAAGTCAATGACATTATATAAATCATTATACAGGTGGTTCAGATACGTACGAAGCATATCAGACCTAAGGTAAGGGAAAAATTTTCAATCTCATTTTTATCCGGGGTTGCTTATACGTAAGTATTTAATGGGGTTATATTTTTCATCCGTGTCCATAAAAAAGTTTTTAATAAAGTGTTTATTATTCTTACATGTATGTTTAATGTCATTTTTACCCCTCTTTGAATTTTACATAGTGTTATGGAAAGAATCTTTCTTTTGTTTACCATACGAGTAACATTTTGACTTTTCTGACAAAAGTACGAGGAGAATGTTTTTTTAAACTTATACGGCATGAACGGATTTTCACAGTATCTTATCACCTAATTTTCAAGAAGTTTCCTCAACACATTTTCATGGTTATTTTCAATAAAATCTTTTTCTTTTAAAACTGTGTGTCATTTTGTGAAAAGAAAAATGATATTTATAGAGAAAGGATATTTTCCTAAAGAATTCATTTCAAGTGTTTTATCAAAACTATTTTTCATCTAAGATGACATTATGTAGCATGTTAATGTTTCAAGTATACTATCTCTATTATTTATTTGGTTTTATTCTTCTAATGATGAAATGATATCCATTTGTTTTATATGGATTACGTTATGGTGGGATGATGTTTATGAAACCCATTGTATTCTTCTGGTTACGATGAATGATTTATGTTTATTTGGTGGAACAAGTAAGAATGATTTCAATATGAGATGGGTGGGACCTATATCTCCCTACAATTAATTGGGTAATGATTTACATCTTAGGAGATAGACATGGCTAGAACAGTAAGTTAATTCAGTTCAGCAATATAGGACTGGAACGAGGAGTGAACTAGATTCAGAAAGGGACTTTGTCCACTAAGATAGTCTTGGCAGCATTGCCTTGGATACTATGGAAATCATACAATATGATTAATGGTTTTTCACAATTACATGTTTTATTCCCATGCTATTTTATCATGATTGATGTTCCTTTATGATATATTCCTTACGTACTTTCAAGATTTATGTCTTTGATCAATATTTTGATGTTTAGATTTTATGTTCAAGGTTTTAGATTCAAATGTTTATGGATTGTTTTATGTTCTCCATGTTTTCCCTTACTGAGCATTTGAGCTCACCCTTTTTATGTTTTTTCCCCAGGATATAAAGAAAGGTTTTAGGTAAGAAAACAAAATGGGAAGATCTTTATGGGAGATATTGAAGATCTTTCACCATGATTAAAAGATTATGTTCCGAGTTTCCAAAGACACTATACTATTATGGTCCTTGACTGTTGGTTCTTGTTATGTATTAATTATTCTGCAAAAGTAATTTAATTTCCATACACGTCAAGCTTGGGTCTCTACATAAAATGTGGATAACCAAAGAATAAGCTCGATGGGATTTAACCATGAACCTACCTGTTAATACTAGATCCAAGGAATGTATCTACAGAATACAGTAATGACATTGAGGGGAACCAAGGATTGTATCCGTCAAATCCTGTAGTATCACATGATGTATCTTATGAAAACATACTGGGAGACCAAGAATAGACAAGGATCAGGATCTAGGTGTGTCTCAACCTATGAAAACCGTATCCTTGAATCATATGGGGTTCTTGAGTGTGCATGAAATTATTAGATCAGAATCCAAGGAAAGCATGAGTCAAACCAATACTATTTTATTATGAGGTCATGTAATATCTCATTTGGTTGATTCCTTTCCTTTAATAAGTGTGCTAAGGTCATGTAGCATAAAATATATTAATCATGTAATTTGGTTCATGCCTTTCCTTTCATTAGTGTGATAAGGCCATGTTCCAACCAACCATTTAATCCATTTAAGGTATATTCTATATTAAAGGATCATTCCGCAACCTTCTATTAATATGGTATGGGGTGATAAGGATATGAAACCAATTAATCATTCACATTTAATTATCTATTGAAAGTACTTACCTTATCTGGGTCAAGTGGTACAAATATTTGGTAATTTTCATTATGTAATTCACATTATAAATTAAGAAAATTAATAGAGAAACACTTACCCTTAGAATGGTCAAGGCAAGGCACACCAGAATAGTGGCACAAACATGTCAAAACACTAAACATCAATTGTGGCATAACCTTCTATATGGTAAGGATGGAGTTTTTGTCATAACCACCAAAAATTAATCATGTAATTGGAAATAGAATAACCATACAACTCAAAAAATTATAAGAACAACCAATTAATTACATAAATAGAAACCAATAGAATTGGTGGGACCAACATTACTAATCCTAAATCAATGAACACTAGGGATGAGTTATAAACCACCCACCTTAGGTTTGTATGAATATCCTCCTCTAATATTGGCCTTTAATTTGGACCATATCTGAGTAAATATAAGAAGATGAGAAAAAATAACACACCCCAACTTCTTGTTCAAGAGAAAAAGAGAAGAAGAATGACCAAAGTGAACTCAGGTACTTATAATTACACATCCAACATGACAAACATCAGTTGAATCGATTTCTAGATGAAGGATATCTCTTGGTTCCAAGTTAAGATCTTCAAAAATCCCCAAATTTAGAGACACACACTTTAATCCTGGATAATATTGGATTAGGGAATATGGATGCAGGTTAAAAGATCATAAAGGGAAAAGGTGGAAATTTACCAAAAAATTTCATGTGCACTGTCTGTTCACACTGTCTGAAAAACCGTGCCCAAACCCTGCACAGTTACTTGGGTAGAAGAAGTACTCAAATGACTAGGCCGCATGGATTTTTACAAATCATATGAGGTGGCTATTTTCAAAAAAATACAATCCATGCCCTTTTATAAACGGTGAGGTATTCTTGCACGGTTCACTCTAAATAATGTGCCAAGCTTGTTTTAACATAAAAAATGGGTTATGCCATCTGAACATTCCCCGAATAGACCTGAGAGCTTTATAACTCATTGGATATCCATATTAGGTCCAAAGTAAAGATTTCTACCACAATTTAAAGGATCCATACTTAAGTGAAAACCAGGTTCTTAAAATATCCCCCCTCAAAAGAACTTATCCCCGAGTTCACCTTCCAAGGATGGGGAAACTCTATCTGAGAACAACTCTAGCCAGTAAGTAGATATATCATGTTCCCTATCCCAGGTCTCATCCTGTACCTGACACTATTTCAATAACACCCATACTAGTGGGATATATTGTCCCTGGAGATTCTTTGTGCTCTGGTCAATGATGCATTTTGGATAATCCATAAAGGCAGCGTTAACAAATTACTGAACAGTTTGGGATCAAAAGTATGATATAGATCATCATGATACTGGGGAAGCTGTGAAACATGGTAGACATAACACATGGAATTGTTCTTTTGAGGTATTAGAAATTGATCATCTATTGGACTAACTTTCTCTATAATTTCAAATGGCCCAATATAATGTGGTAATTGCTTTCCATTATTTCCTAAGAGTCTATACCCAAGCTTGGGTGATACCCAAAGAAAAAAATGATCCCTAACTTCAAACACTAGAGGTAATATACATGATTTTTGCCTACAAAATTTAGTATTCATACTCTTTCTGACCATATTAACATACTCTAAATCTTCTAAACAAGAAAAGGACCTAGTAGGGTTACCTCACCTACCTCTAGCCAGCACTAGAGTGAATGGAGTGACCTACCATATAAGTCATCAAGAGAATCCACATGAATTGTTTCGAAAAAGATATTATTATATGCGAAATCAATGATATGGATATGATTCTACCGAGAAACACCGAAATCAAGTACACATGCTTGGAGCATATCTTATAGAACCTTAATTGTCTATTTCTGATTGTCCATTGGTCTGAGGGTGAAAATATGTGTTTAGAATCACCCGAGTCCCTATAGACTTTTGTAATACCTTCCAGAACTGTGATGTGAAATGAGAATCTGTATATGAAATGATAGTATGAGGGACCACAAGTAGTCGTATGATCTCATGGACATAGAGTCTTCCCATCTCATCAACCATGAAATTCTCTTGAATAGGAATAAATTGGAATGATTTCATTAGTCAGTCAATGAATACCCATATAGCATCAATGCCCCTCAATGACCTAGGAAAGACGACTACAAAATCAATGGAAACATATTCCCATTTCCATTTCGGGATTGTAAGTGGTTGTAACAGTCCTATAGGTCTATGGTGCTGCACCTTCACCTGGTAACAGGTGTAACATCTTATGATAGAGCATTCTATTTGAAATTTCATCCCACGACACTGATACTGGAGTCACATATCTCGATACACCATCGAGATGCTATGAAGAAGTGCAAAATGAGAATCATGGGACTCTTTCAGCGACTGTTATCTCATATCAGCAAAAACCCAGATACGACCAAGTAGATGCATGACATTATCTCTGTCCATAGAACAATCTTGAGGCGGATTATCTCCTTATATATTCTAAAAGAGAACCAAAACATCAGGATCTGAAAATTTTACACCAATCACATTTTCAAGGATAGAATAGGTAACTACCAAGGGGGATAGGTAAGACTACTCACGACTATAATGAAACTCTAGATGGAACATATAAAAGAGGTTCATTAACATGCATTCATCACCGACTTCCCGTACTACCTGGGGCTGAGTTTTCTGACATAGTATATCAGCAAACACATTGCCTTTCCCAGGCATACATGCAAGCTCAAAATAAAGGATTGTAGTCAATATACCCACCTTTTCTATCTGTGGTGTATTTCATGCTGAGAGAAGATATATTTGAGTCTCCTGTGGTCCGTTTACACTACAATGTTCTCACCCATGAGATAATGTCTCAAGAAATGTTAGGCATGGAAAACTGCTGGTAGATCAAGATTGTGTGTTAGGTACTTTCTCTCAGGATGCCTCAATTTCCAAGATCCATACAGAAGGACTTTGTACTCATATATTATCACTTCTTCTAGTTCAATACCTGATGTATCAATGAAGATAATATAACCTATTCCTGGCTCCATAATAGTTAGAATAGGTTTCGATACCAGCCTCCCTTTTAGCTCCTGAAATGATTTATCACATTATTCTAACCATATGAACTTGATACGAATATTTTTAAGGCCAGTAAGATGTGAATCAAGGTGAGAAAAGTCTTCTATTAAATTCCTAAAATATCCATCAATCATTAGGAATCTCTATATATCAAATAAATTCTTGGGATGATGTTGGGAAACTATATCACTAACATTTTATGGGTCAATAGAATCTTCTGATTCCATTATTATATCACCATGATTTTGACCTTGTTAATTAAAAAGTAGAACTTATTAAGCTTGGCGTATAGGTGATACTCTCTCAGTGTACTCAGTATGATCTCATGATGTTTGGTATGGTCACTACAAGTGTGATAATACACTAACATGTCATCCATAAAGACTACAACAAAAGAATCCAAATAGGGGTGGAAAGACCTATTCATTAAATCCAAAAAACAGATGGTGTGTTCATAAAACTGAATGGCATAAAAAGGTACTCACACAGACAATAAATAATTCAGAAATATGTATGAGGTAAGTCTGATGGCTAGACACACACCTGATGATACCACGATCTCAAGATGATCTTAGAGAAGACCCTTTCCCCTTCGAAATGACTGAAGGGATCATCTATTTGAGACTTTAGATACTAGTTATTGACCGTAAGATGGTTCAACCATCTATAATCCCTACATAGACGTAAGGTTCAATCCTCTTTCTTGAAAAAAAGGATAGGTGACTCAAAGAAGATGTACAAGGCCATATAAAACCTTTGCCTATAAATCCACTAACTTATTCCTAAGCTTTTTAAGCTCTTTATGCTCTATCCTGTATGGTGGAATGGACACTGAAGTTGCTCATGGTCCATTATAAATTGTAACCTCTACCTATATCATTAGAGGTAATCTATAAAATTCACTGGGAAGGACATCACAAAAATGGTCCACTTTTGGAGGGAAATCAGTTTAGTGAAAACCCTGATACTCCATGAAGAGTTTTGTGATCTAGGCTGTGAATCCGCCTAGACCATGATGATCTGGTCCTGCTCTACTATATTGAACATCCCACTCACCCTCATGTAGATAAATTATTCCCTATAGTGTTGTAAACGATACCATACGTTGGTAGAAAAAAACAGAACTAGGATAGTGGACTAAATAGTCCATTTCTAGAATGAAATCAAATACTATCATCTCATGAATGAAGAGGTTATGTAAGAACGAGTAACTTCCCACCTCAAGGGGAAAATCCCTATACTGGAGTATTCCATCTATTCATACCCTTAATGGCATATCTAGGGCCATTACCCAAAAGTGACACTTTATCTATAGTCTAAGACTCTCCATGCTAGATACAAAGATAATAGAGTTCAATGAACCTATATCAAATAAAGTAGATAATATAGTATAGGAAACTAGAATATTACCTCATATTTTTGAAGTTTCCACATCATGATCCTCAGATATCAGCTATAGTGCATGAAACTGACCTGATCCACAACCCAATTCAAAATATGAACTTCCATTATCAAAACCGCTCTGTTGGTGTTATTGGGGATCGTGGGTCAAGCTTCCATGGCCACAACCTCCTCCTCGGCCAGACCTACCAGTGCTATTCCAACTCCCCACCTGATGTGGAATAATTGAAACTGCTTCTAAAGGTGGAACTAGTGTAGATCCTTTCCCACTCAAGGTTAGTGGAAAGGTCCTGAAGAAATGTTGGAGATTCCCCTTACGGCCAGAAGTCTAAAACTCTAGTGGGTCTCAATCACATTGTGGCTTTGAATTCCCACATGGTCCACAATGATGACACAAATTAGACCTATCTAAATGGACACTCTAGTTGGCACTTCCCTGATGAGAAACCTTTATAGAACTCTTCCTTCCACTAGAAGAATTATTGGCTTGATGTGGAACTAGTCCTATAAACCCAACACTATTGCCATCCCTCAGGTTGCACTCAATGATAAGATACTTATTGACTATAGAATAAAATTTAGGTATGCGGAATACATTGACCTACATACGTATGGTGTAATGGATCCCATTCTCAAAGTGTCTGGCACATAAAATATGATCACTTGAAATATGTAAGGCCCCGACCATAGATTCCTAGAGTCAGTAAATTATTTTAATACATTGTCATGATTAACAGGAATCAAGTCCTAAAAGACTAATTATTTTAGCAGTCTTGGAAAATAGATTTCATACATGAACGTTACATTACACTTTCTAACATACAACAAAAAAAATCCTTTGAGAAATCCATTGTTCCCTTAGATTAACCCTGCATCTCAAACATAAAACACTTCTTGGGATCCTAGGAAAATAAAACATATGAAAGGGGTGATCATAGATGCTCAGTAAGGGTAAATAATTTAGCAGAAGCTGTAGACTCTTAAGGCATGATTTGTAATAAAAACAACAGCCTTTTAAATAGAAACTTGAATATAATATGGAAAAAATAAATCAAACATTAACATATAAACATTCACATGGATATTCTACTAGTTTAATAATCACATGTAATAACTAATTTCATAATGAGGGAATGTATAATACCAGACTTTAATTTTTGTGTCAAGGCCTTGTTCTAGGACCTAGGGGTAACTGTAACTATACCCAAACCCGGAGAGCCTTTGTAACCAGACTCCAACCCGGAGAGCCTTTGTAACTGGACTTCAAAACGGAGAGCCTCTCTAACCAATCTACAACCCAGAGGGTCTGCTGTAACTAGACCCCAACCCAGAGGGCTTACATTTACTGGTCCCTAACCCAAAACATTCTTGTCCAATAAATTCATCTTAAGAAAATGTTGAAATATAACATAAAAATTTGTATTAAAACTAGCATACGAAATTCCAATACTTAAACCATAAAACATTAATGAACTAAAAATAAATCATCCATAGTCTATCATATCACAAAAACTTCAATAAAATATGGGATCTTTGTGTCATAAAAAATCAACTTCAAACAAGTGTAAAATTTATCAAAGGATGTTGACATATATGAAATCAAAACTATTTGAGAGAAATATCTATTTCTATTTTGAAATCATTTAAGAGTCAGATAATTATAAAGAAAACATTTATTTTGAAAATATTATTATAAGAATGTAAGGGAATATTTGACGATGCTATAATGGCAGAAAATATCTACACCCTCCGTATAAGTTAAAAAAGAATTCTTACATTAATATTTTTTGAAAAGGTCATAAAGTACCTTGTTTGGAAAACGATGGAAAGATTCCTTTATAAACATCTTATAAAAAGTAAAAAAAGGGTATAAATGACTTTATCCCATAGTCTATTAAATAGTTAAATTTTTTTGAAATAAATTTTTAAGAAAACATAGATGTGGATGATAAAGAGGTCCCAGTAGATAATTATGTATAAACAATCTCGGATAATGAAGAGATTGTGTAATTAACCCTTACTGATTTGGTAACTCATGAAACATACACCCCATGAAGGAAGTATTATTCAATTAAGTTGTAAATACCTAGAGATTAAATTATGTTATTCAAGGAATACAATAATTTCCAATACATACACCACAAAAAAGCAAATAGTGGCAATACATCTTGAATCTCACAGGAATAAGAAGTGAGATGAAATCCCCCTACCACGTTGTAATCAATTGAGTAATATGACCGAAAGTTAATAACCACAAAATAATTCACATAATACCATGAATATAAATAGAATCATGATAATATATATCAAATGGTAGTACACAACACATCATATACAATAAATAAGTGGCGAATAATGGAAATCTCACAAAATTAAATGTGAGATATGAAACCCCTTACCTTGTACTTTTCATTTGTTTAAGGTACATTAACCACCTGTGTAATAGTTAAATAATTGTTATTAAATTATACAAGAACCATATACATAATTATGATATCATATATGATCTTCTAATAATGCTTTGTTAATAATATTTTAGTATCATCGTCGTTTCAGGTGTTAACTGATTCATTTTCATTTATATTATTTGATATGTGAGTCATGATTGTTATGTATGGGATGTTTCTAATTAATATACATAATGATATCAAGTCATTAAAAATTATTTTTAATCATCAGATGAAAATTATTCTTGAATGGTTATGATGGGGAATTAATCTCATTACGTTCATGGAGACGGTAATCAGTACGTACACACGTATGGTGAAATGTCATTCATAGTATGGATAGAATAATTAATATGGTTGTACCATATTTATAATAACATCAATTAATATATAAGATACTATATTTATTGTTTTAAAATGGAAAAACAAGGAAAGAAGAACTGGAAGAAGAAAATAACTTGAAAGATGTGATGAAATATTTACCCTTTCTTTGGGTTCTTCCTTTTAATTTTATCAAAAGGGCTCCTTAGGTAAGATTTCTAACCAAAGGAATGCCTCTAGAATTAAGGGAAGATAATTTAGAGAATATTTGTGTAGGGGTTTTCTGAACCAAATGGATTTGGTGGTGTGATTTTGAGAGAATGGGAAGTTCCCTTTTATAAGAGGGTGAGGGTCACTTTAGGAAAAGATTAAAATATTAATTTATTATACAAACATATTCAGT
This sequence comes from Viscum album, assembly GCA_963277665.1. NCBI lineage: Eukaryota > Viridiplantae > Streptophyta > Magnoliopsida > Santalales > Viscaceae > Viscum > Viscum album. The sequence continues at coordinate 472,046,797 of OY728147.1, read as the reverse complement.
TTATAATGGCTCCAAGTGGATTTAATTTTAGCCTTAGGTGGTTATGGGTCGAAATCATCCCAACCAATAGGTATAGACAATTTTAGGTTACCATTTTAACTTTATCTTTTAGATTTAACTCTTAGTTAAATAGTTCAACTATTATAGTGTCTTCTTGTATTCTTACACTATATGGTTAATAAACATACTATAAACATCCAAGAGAACGTCAAGTGGTTCATTAATGAAATATATAATATTATTTAATCCCTTTGGCCGAACCTTATAATTTTTGGAATATTATATCAACCAATAATATAGTATTTTTTAAAACAATTATTTATGTCTATTTTGACACTATTTGGTTTTTTGTTTTAGTGAAAGTCATTAAAACCTCAACACTTCGAAAATAATTTTTCTAATAAACAATAAATTGTTATATTAACCTATAAAATTAATTTAATTCATCAAAAGTCTCCAAATACATTTATTTGGATATTTATAATATCAATTATTTTAATATTTCATTAAAAAAGTAATTACTGCATCATCATTGTGTCATAAATAAATTAAATTATTTAATGTATAAAAATTATAAACAAAATTCCATTATATAAGAAATCGATTTATATTTCTAATGATTATTTATAGTTTAATTTATCGAATGTAAAACTGTATATTAAAATTTTTTATTTATGAAAGCTTGAATTTAGCACTTTTAACTATTCTTTAAATTAAATAATAATAAATGTCTTAATCTAATCCATGTGGACCTAAAGGGTCATATTTTATTCCTAAAGTTTATTTCGGCGTAATTAAACTTATCCAATAGAATTAGTACATGTTTTAGGGTAATAATAATATCAGTTTTACCCTTAATTACCCTATTTACTTTTAACCATGGTAAATAAAAGTCAAAAGTTACTATTTACCAAAAATTATTTTTATCTTATTGAACCAAATTTTACTTACTGATATCAACCTTGTCCCTTGGATTTTTTAAATTCAATTCACAATAGCGGTAAAATTATGATTTATGCAAATTTGCAAATTCTCATAGGAGGTGGGTAAAAGACGGTAAAAAATTCAATAAAAATTTTTTATATCTAAAGTTATTATAAAATGAATCCAATGAATTAAATTGAAATTATATAGGTATTATGTATCTATTTTGACCAAAAATAAATTAAAATTAAAAAACTACTTATTTAAATATAAAGTCGGTTTTAATCAATAACACAATGTTTCTTTCACTATTCATAAAAAAAATTGAATGTTTTCAGAAAAATATCATAATACCACCCTAAGATAATTTTGATATTGTAAATTCAAAAATAAAGTCTATTTTACCAAATTAAAATCATAAAAATTTAATTTATTAATTTAAAATTAATTTCTATTGTCAAAACCAAAAAGCGTGTTTTTAAAAAGTAAAAACTATCAAAAGATTGACATGTGTTTATGTCAAATTTAAATGTGAAATTAATTATAATGACCTAAATTATATTAATTGATAAAAATATAATGTATTTATACTTCCAAACAATTCAATTTTATAATTTATCACTATTAATTATTTCAATTAAAAATGTTTTTTGTAATTAAAATTTAGGAATATTCATTTTTCATAAAAATATGAAAGTTATCAGAAAAGTACTTAAAACATATCCAAAATAAAATTTTATGTCTACATTCTAATGAATAATTTAATTTCATTAAATTTAATATATAACATTTTCAAATATTGGTTTTAAAATGGGTGTGCCATTAAAAGGTGGTAAAATGGAATTTTTTGAAAAAAATTTATATTATCCGAAAAAATTAATTTTTTTTATATTATATCTTTAAAACACATAATATGGATGTTAAAATTAAATAGAGTATATAAGATTCAAAATTAAGTTAATATTATTCATAACTGCTTTTTGAACGGTTAGTTTAGTAAGTTGTGGTGCGCTCAAACTCAGTGTTGTATGTAGTGAAAACTATTGAATTACATTAATGAGATAACATACTATGAAATCATGGGGTGTTACATTCTCTCATACTTCAAAAAATTGCATCCTCACAATTTGAATTTATTCTTCGAAAATAAATGGTTACAAATATAAAAAATACCTTTCTTGAAAACCCACATCAGAAATTGGTTTATTAAAATTTACTCTTAATAAGAGGGAAAGGGAAATGAAAAATTCACCACCAAATTATGATATTAATTAGGATAATAATGTTAGAAATTATGGTGACATAATTAAAGGAAAAATGTAAATAATTATAGGGAGTGATTGAGGTCATCAGTTACAAACAAGTGTAAAATTGAGGGCCTCAAAGCCATCAATCTACTATGATTTAAAATATCGTTAGTTAAACAAAAAATAAGGTATTAGGATAACAGATTTTTGGTTTTAAGATCCCATCCCTAATGTTTAAGAATTAATTTATTCATAGACTAAGAGGGAAAATATATTTGACAAGTAGAGTTTCATCCTTCAACTAATTCCTACAACAAACTCATATTTCACTCAAAAGATTATAGAATTAAAAAATATTCTATTTATCCTAATTGTATAGGGTTCCAAAAATAAGGAATTTATAATTTATTTGTCTTACTATTTAAAAAAACTACATTATACAATCCAGGAAATCACGTATTCTAGTGGTAGGTGATCCACCCTTGTCGCCCTTTGGTTGCGGGTTCATGTCTCGCCGCCTTGCCGGATGCGATGGGTTGCTTCCCGACATCTGGGTTGTCCTTTTTATGACAATTAAAAAATTATCTCAAGAAATTATTTTTTTTAACAATAGTATCCAATGTCAAACTTAATCGATTCCAACCTTTAGACTTATCTTAAATACTCTTGTCCGAACTCAGAATCCACAATTTATAAGGTAAACACAATGAAGATCATTTTTTGCACATAATAACATGTGAATACCTTAATAATTTATTATTTTAAAACATGGTAACACCCAGAATTATCTTATAACCATATTGGTTACAATCATGCTCCCCTTTTCCTTACAGAATATTAGATATACTCCTTATATTAAAAAATGTTGTAAACTACAATAATTATGGAATAAACCAACCATTAACCAGTTCCAAGGATGTCAATAATATCCAATATAATTTATCCAAATCAATCATATCTTATTCCAAAATCGATACCTCGGTATTAGGACCATAATAAAGTTTTTTCTTTCCATCAATAATATATATTCCAAAAATTTTAACTTTCCATTGAGTCACTTTTCTTGGTTCCACACAATCTCAAGTCCTTAATGAAATAGTACTATAGTACAATCCTTATATACTCTATAATTATTAAAACATTTACATCATTAATACAACACTCAAATGACACAATACTTTAATATCAAAATAATAACTCTTAATCATTCCTCTTAATCTTCAGTAGTATCATAACTTGATTATTATCAAATAAAAACATTAGAGGTATACTCTGAAGATTTGGAAAATGATTCACATTGTGTCCCAACTCTTTACAGATAAAGAATTGTATATTTGAATCTTTTTTCTTACCCTTGGAATCACGTACTTAGTGTCATTTTTCTCCAAACTTATAACAAACTCACATTTACTTCATGAATTTACCAAGGTGATTCTGTCCACGTTTATCACATATGGGAAAATCCTTCTTTAACTTATTCCCTTTATCCATCTTTCTCTCAACATTCCGTTTATTCTCTGGCTTCCCTTCAAAGCCATAGGACTTAGAAAATTCTTTACTTATCATTTTAACACATGATACTATTTCTTCATATTATGATAATACATGGGAGACTATTTCCTTTCTAAATGTTGTCTTAATACCCTGAATGATATGATCCTTCTTAATCTTTTGATCATGCGTATTATGGGAATTCTCATTCCTTCTACTAGGTTCCATTTCTAAATAATGGTATACACAAGGCTAGTTTATGAATCTCAATTCATAATTCAAAACTTGTAAAATACCTAACGTAAATTTCACATTTTTTGGATATAATCCATAATTATAAAAATGTTTTCTTTGAGGAAGTATTTACTCCTCAATCCTTCACAATGGCTTCTAATGAATATGTGAATTATCCTAAGCATATCTCCTGGGAGTGTCATAACCTAGAGTGCAGCGAGGCCCGTTATCGTGCACCAGTTCCCATTTGAGTCTAGCTCAAATTAGTGTTTTTGGGTTTTATCCCAAGGAACATCTGCTCTTGAGGCGCCTGTACCTGCTCGTATCTAGATAAGGATTTTTTTAATGGAAAACTCACTAAATATCTAAATTACCAAAATTTTAGGAAGTTATTCTATACTAATATTCAAATTATATCTTAGGGTAATGTTATATAATAAAATTTTATCTAAATCTTTATCCAAGGTTGTTGTTAAACTTTCTCTGATACCAACTGTAACGCCCTGAACCAAGATTCCCTGATTCATTGCATTATTTTAATATATTGGCATGAATACAAGGAATCAAGTCCCCCAAAACCAATCAGTTTAGTAGCCTTGGAAAATATATTACATACATGAATGTTACATTACCCATTTTAACATAAAATAAAAAATTATCCTTTTTATAATGACATTGTTCCCTTATGTTAACCCTGCATCTCAAACATATAACACTTCTTGAGATCCTGGGAAAATAAAACATAAGAAATGGGTGAGCTCAGATGCTCAGTAAGGGTAAATAATTTATCAAAAGCTATAAACTCTTAAGGAAAGATGTGTAATAAAAACAATAGCAATTTAAACATAAACATGAACACAATATGGAAAAAATAAATCAAACATTACCATATAAACATGCACATGGATATTATACTAGTCAAATAATCACATGTAATAACTAATTTCATAATGAGTGAATGTATAGTACCAGACATTAATTTTTGTGTCAAGGCCTCGTTCTAGGACCTAGGGGATAAAGGTAACCAGACCCCAACTCAGAGAGCCTTTGTTAGCTGACTCCAACCATGAGAGCCTCTGTAACCAGACTCCAACCCGGAGAGCCTCTATAACTGGACTCCCACCCAGTGGGTCTGCTATAACTAGACCCCAACCCGGAGGACATACTTTTACTACTCCCCAACCCAGGATATACTATTCTAATACATTTATCTTAAGAAAAGGTTGAAATATAACCAAATCATTCATATCAAAACTATCATACGAAATGTCAATAATTTAACCAAAAACAATGAATGGCATAAAAATAACTCATCCATAGTCAAAAATATCTCAAAACCTTCAATACAATATGGAAGATTCTTATCATAATAAATCAACTTCAAACAAGAAAAAAATTTATCAATGGATGTTGACATAGATGAAATCCAAACTATTTGAGAGAAATATCACTTTCTATTTTGAAATCATTTAAGAGTCACATAATTATAATGAAAAAATTTATTTTGAAAATATTATTATAAGATTTTAAGGGAAGATTCTACGATGTTATAATGGTGGAAAATATCCGCACCTGCCATATAAGTTAAAAAACATTCTTACATTAATTTTTTCAAAAAGGTAATAAAGTACCTTATTTAGAAAATGATGGAAAGATTACTTTATAAAAATCTTATAAAAAGTAAAACAAGGGTATAAATGGCTTTATCCCATAGTCTAGTAAATAGTAAAAATGTTTTTAAATACATTTTTATGAAAACACAGATGTGTATGATAAAGAGTTCCCGGTAGATAATTACGTATAAACAATCTCGGATATTGAAGAGATTGTGTAATTAACCCTTAACGATTTGGTAACTCACAAAACATATGCCCCATGAAAGAAGGATGATTATATGAAGTTGAAAATACCCCTAGATTAAATTATATTATACAAGGAATACAATGACGGTCTGTACATACACCACAAAAAAGGAAACTGTGGTAATACAATGTGAATCTCACAGGAAAAAGAAGTGAGATGAAATCCCCTTACCACATTGTAATCAATCAATTCATATGACCAAAATTTAATAACCACCAAATAAATTATAGAATACTATGAATATAAAGATAATCATGATAATATATATCAAATGGTAGTGCACAATACACCATGTGTAATAAATAAGTGTCGAACAATGGAAATCTCAAGAAATTAAATGTGAGATAAGAAACCCCTTACCTTGTACTTTTCCTTGGTTGAGGGTACATTAACCTACTTTATAATAGTTAAATCATTGTTAATAAATTATTCAATAACGATATACATAATTATGATATCATAAATGTTCTTCTAATAATGCTTTGTTAATACTATTTTAGTATTATCAACATTTCAGGTATTAACTAATTCGTTTTCCTTTATATTATTTGTTACATGATTCATGTTTATTATGGATGGGATGTTTCTTAATCATATCCAGAATGATATAAATTATTTAAACATTGTTTTTAATCATCAAATGAAAATTAGTCTTGAATGGTTACGATGGGGAATGAATCTCATCGCATCCGTGGAGACTGTAATCCGTACGTACACACATATGGTGACATGTCATACATAGGATGGATATAATAATGAATATGGTTATAACATATTTATAATAACATCAAAATATATATAAGATAATGGATTTATTATTTTATAATGGAAACAACAAGGAATGAATAAGTGTAAGAAGAAAAGAATTTGAAAGAGTTGATGAAATATTATCTCTTCTTCGGGTTATTCCTTTTGATTTGATCCAAAGGGCTCCTTAGGTTAGCTTTATGACCAAAGGAAGGCCTCTATGATGAAGGGATGGTATTTTAGAGGATATTTTAGTTGGGGTTGGCCAAGACAAATGGATTTTGAGGTGTGATTTTGAGATAAGGGGACGTGTCCTTTTATAAGAGGGGTGAGGGTCACTTTTGGAAAATATTAAAATATTAATTTATCATACAATCATATGCAGTTTATAATGGTTCCAAGTGATTTTATTTAGAGATTTATGTTGTTATGGGTCGAAATAGTCCCCAAAAATAGGTTTTAAACAAGTTTAGGTTACCATTTAACCTTATCATTTAGATTTAACTCTTAGTTAAATAGTTTAACTTTTACCGTATCTTCTGGTATTCTTACACTATATGGTTAATTAACATACTATAAACATACAAGGGAATGCCAAGTGGTTAATTAATGAAATATATAATATTATTTAAGCCCTTTGGCCAAACCTTATATTTTTAGGAATAATATATCAACCAATAATATAGTATCTGTTTTAAAAATTAATTTATATAAATTTTGACATTATTTTGTGAGTCATAAAAAACTTATCAGTTCAAAAACAATTTATCTAATCAATGCTAAAATGTAATATTAACCTATAAAATTAGTGGAATTCATAAATAGTCTCAAATTATATTTTTTGGATATTTATAATATCAGTTATTTTAATATTTCATTAATATGGTAATTACTGCATCATCAATGTGTCATAAATAAATTAAATTATTTAATGTCTAAAAATTATAAATAAAATACCATTATGTAGTAAATATTTTTATCTTTCCAATGAATATTTATAGTCAAATTTATCTTATTTATAACCCTATATTAAAATGTTTTAGTTTGGAAAACTTGAATTTAACACTTTTAACTCTTCTATAAATTAAATAATGATAAATGTCCTAATCTAATCCAAGTGGATTTAAAGGGTCATATTTTATTACTAAGGTTGATTCTGGTCGAATTACACTTATTCAATAGAATTATGACATGTGTTAGGGTAATAATAATATCATTTTTACCTTTAATTACCCTATTTACTTTTAAACGTGGTAAATAAAATTCAAAAGATATTATTCCCCATTTTTTATCTTATTGAAACACATATACCTACTGATATCAGCCGTGTCTCTTGGATTTTTGAAATTCAATTCACTAAAGTGGTAAAATTATATTTTATGAAAACTTGCAAATGCTCTTAGGAGGTGGGTAAAAGATGGTAAAAAGTTCAATAAAATTTTTATATATCTAAACTTATTATAAAATGACTCCAATGAATTACATTGAAATTATAAAGGTATTTTGTATCTATTTTTAACTAAAATAAATTATAATAAAATAACTATTTATTTAAATAAAAAGTCGGCTTTAACTAATAAAACAATGATTTTTTTACTATTCAAAAAAATTTGAATGTTTTCCGAAAAAACCAAAAAATAACCCTTAGATAATTTTGATATTCCAAATTAAAAAAAGAATTCTATTTTTCCCAATTAAAATAATATATGTTTCTTTTATTAATTTAAAATTAATTCCCATTGTCAAACCCAAAAAGTGGGTTTTTAAAAAGTAAAAACTATCAAAAGGTTGACATGCGTTTATGTCTAATTTAAATGTGAAATTACTTGTAATGACCTACATTATATTAAATGATAAAAATATAATCTAAATATACTTCCACAACATTCAAATTCATTATTTATCACTATTAATTATTTCGATTAAAAAATTTGTTTTTAATTAAAATCTATTAATTTTCACTGTTCATCAAAATGTGAAAGTTATCAGAAAAGTACCAAAAATTTATCCAAACTAATTTTTTATGTCCCAATTATAATGAATAATTTAATTTCATTTAATTGAATATATAAAATTGTCAAATATGTTTTTTTAAAACCGTACGCTATTAAAAGGTGGTAAAATTTCATTTTTTGAAAAATACTTATACTATACGAAAAAATTAAGTTTTTCTTATATTATGTCTTTAAAACACATAATTTTGATGTTAAAATTAAATAGAGTATATAAGATTAAAAATGGAGTTAATACTATTCATAACTGCTTTTTGAACGGTTAGTTTAATAAGTTGTGGTGCGCTCGAACTCAGTGTTGAATGTAGTGCAAGCTATTGAATTACATTAATTAGATAATGTACTATGAAATATTGGGGTGTTAAAAAATAAGTGCTTAAAAGCATTGAAACTCAATTTAACATGCTGAATATTATACAACTGATATAAAACCCTACTCGATATGCATCATCTATCTAGTTTTACCATATCTCACCGTTTGGAGAATGAACTTATCATAGATGGAAGTATGGAAATCAACCCAAAACATTCACTAATGAAGACCATCCTGGGTGATCAAATCCCACCAATTTTTGGACAAGTCATGAAGTATGTAAGTAAAAAATCTTAAATCTCTACACTGAAGGTGTTTCAAAATGCATAAATATAGGCATGGTGGCATCTAGCCAAGGCTCAACATCCTATGGACTGTCATCCCCTAAAAAATTAAGAGGATACTACTACTGGAACTACTGAGTCAGATCATCCATCGTAGGTGCATGGTGTGTACCACCGTGGATGGAATTCATCATACATTGGAAACTATCACGAACATTGGTATTAGTTCCTAGTATAGGTATATCAAGTAGTGCCTAATGTGGCACTCCCAGAGGTAAGACTCGCGGATCAGGGCCCACCATGACTATAACATGGTCATCACAATCTTCCTAGTTTATGACATGAGGAATTCATGGAAACATTAATCAAAAAATTCCAAACACGCACCTCATATCAAGCCTAGGTCGAATGATAACATCACTACTGGAAGATAATAAAAAAGGACACTCACTACCCAAGGCATAATTCCCCAACTACCCACATAGAAATCTAGGTATCAGTAAGTGCTTAGGTATAATAATCATTTCATTTTTTGCATAATTTCCATGTTCACTCCTTTACCTTTCATAAACATGACATGTCATGATAAGGATGTGCAACAAATTCATTTTAGTTACCATGATTAACTTTATAAAGGATAACCATTTCCGATGAATTATTTTCTACAAACCTGTCACTAGAAAAGACACCCATTTATTTATATTATAGTGGATCAACTTGGTAAATTAGTCATACCAACCCATGAGGGCCCATACACCTAATGAATTTAGACAAGAAATAACTTAATCTCAGCCAAAAGTAGTACAAGAATAAGCTAATTATCACAACATCAATCAAAAATCACAAGCATATAAAGTAATGGAATAAAGTAAAATACACCTATATAGAATGGAAATATGCATGACAAGTGAATTCTTCGTGCCTATAATGATGCATGTAAAAAGTATCCATGCCCTCATATCATCTTTCCAAGGGTGAAAGAAAATCCTCAAACAGAGTAATAATCAACAACACCACCCATCAAGTGTGTCTCCCAATGGGGAAATAATTTCAACTGTAATATGAGAAATCATAACAATAATTATAATTTTAGAAACTTGGTTTTTACCTCGAACACAGTTTCACAATACCCAAGAATGACGTATGACCAAGTACCAAGCATTCATAATATCTAATATATTTTCTCCAACTAGTAAATCAAGAAAATAAACCCCTATGATCCCACATTGTTACATCCCTGGCCCAGAATCCACATAATAGGTGCCCCGAGCCCAGTGGGCCACATGTCCTTAAGAGAATCTCCCTGAATTCAATATGCTGTTGACTAGTAGTGTGGTCCTTTAGTGTGTCCATGGGGAGATTATTCCATCATTACCGATGTGTGGTGAAGTGGGTGGATACAAACATTGGTAAATAGAGGAAGAAAAATATATAAACTTAAGGCACATCAGAAAATTGGGACAACAATAATAATAACTAGAAGAACCGGAATAACATTCAACAATAGATGATGATATGTAATTTACTAGAAAACTAAAAAACATCAATACAAGAAAGATGTAACAACATGTTTTATAATAGTAAAAAAAAGGATATCCTAAGCATCTCGAGATTTGGATAAGTCATCTACTATTGAGATCCATCCTAAACAACAATCAATCAAGTGCCTAAAGCTGTATGCTTCCCTTCGTTAACACTTTCAACCATGTAATCTCCCCTGAGTACCAAACGGTGCCTGGGGAGGGTATGAGACAATCTCAGTGGGCCACCACCATCGATGTCTATAACATCGGGACCATGTAATTGAAATTTAAAAGTTTTCAGGCATAAATATGTAAGTTAAAGGAGTAATATTTAAAAAATACCCAAGTACCTACTTTATCCCTTGACTGGTGTCGAAATGTGTAACCAGCTCATTTAATTAATTAATTACCAATTTTTTATTGATATGTCTTATGAGGCATATACCGCACTAACATTACCTCATGATAGTAAAAGATTCAAAGGTTCTAAGATGTAACAAGGAAACCATGATTAATGAAATTTAATAATGAAGTCCTAAGGCAACAAACAAGGTGACATAGAGCTCAAAGGTCACCCACTCAGTAATAACTATAGCATAGCATTCAGTAAGAGTGTAATCCAAGGAGAATAGTCCAAGGAATTCTACAATGAGGTGACTACTGAGTCCAAGGTGATTGACCAAGGTAAAACTGGGCTATGCAATGACTGGGCCCTATGGGGTTTAATAGTGGCACCAACTTTTCAATACAGGATCCAAGGAGTTCATCCCAAGCATCCTGTAATGATAGTAAAGGGATATAATGAGTGTAACCATGGAATCCTATATTAATACATGAGGGATCCAAATATATCATATCGAGCATCCATTAACAGAAAAGGATCAAGATCTAGTTGTGTATAAACCTAAGAAATACATATCCTTGAATCAGATGGGGTTCCCGAGTGCTCATGAAATTCTCCAATTAGAATCCAAGGGAAGCTCTTGTCAGGGCATTCCTATTTGATTATGAAGTTATGTAATATATCCTATAGTTCAAGCCTTTCCTTTCATTAGTGTGTTTCAGTCAAGTAGCATACCACCTTTTTATATAGTCATTTGGTTCAATAATTACCTTTTATTAGTGTGACATGACCTATAATCATGCAACCATGTAATCCATTTAAGGAATATTCCAAATTCAAGGATTATTCTTCCACCTTCCATTAATGTAGTAAGGTGTCTTATAGGTAAGAAACCAATTAAACATTCAAATTTAATTATCAATTTAATTCACATACAAAAGTTGGGTCAAGTGGTAAAAATACATGGTACATTCAATTATGCATTTGAAATGAAAATTGAGAAAATTAATATAGAAACTCTTACCCATAGAAAGATCAAGACAAGGCACTCCCCAATAGTGAAACACAGATGTCAAAACAGTAAACAACAATTATAGAATAACCTTCGACATAGGAATAATGGAGTTATGGTCATAACCACAAACAATTAATCATGTATTTGGAAAGAGAATAACATTTTTGTTATAGCAATGATAATCATGGAATAGTAATTGCATAAATGGAACTCAATGAAATCGATGGGCCCGACATGAAAAATCCAAAATCAAATAGCTTTAGGGATGAGTTATAGACCACCCACCTTATCATTGTACTACTCTCGTTCTATGGTATGGGCCCTTGATTTGAATCAGATCAGAGTATATCTATGAAACAGAAAACAATTATCATACACGATATCATAGTTGAGATAAAAAGAGAAGGAGAATGGATCAAGAGGACCCGAGAACATACTATTGTGCAACCAATGTAAAAAAGATAGATTTATCAGTTTTGAAATGAAAAAGATCTCTTGATTCAAGGCTAGATCTTAAATAATCCCTAAATTGAGAGAAAAATAGGTTAATAATACCTAATATTGAATTAGGAAAGAAGGAGGTAGAGGTTAAAATATCATTAAGGTCAAATTTGGATGTTTACCCAAAAATGGCTTGTGCACGGTATGTCTGTACGATATGACAAACTGTGTTCAAATCATGCACAATTACCTAGGCATAAGGGGTGATCTCATGGTTAGACCACATGGATATGCACCAACTTTGTAAGGTGGATTTATATAGAAAAACATAATCAGCACGATTTTCTAAACCATGTGGAATTCCATTATGGTTTACTCTAAATAGTGTACGATGCCAATTTTTCCCAGAAGGATTGGTTTGGAGCTCCTAACATGCCCCAGACACCCCCGAGACCCTTTATAACTCATTAGGTGTCAATATTAAGTCCAAAGTAAATATTTAGAAAAAAAATTAAAGTATTCTTACCTATGTGAAAAACTCAGCTCTTATAGTGAAACATTTTTTGGGTTATGATAAATTTGATGAAGATTCTTATTTAAGTGAGATACCTACATCCATGGAAAAATTAACAACTAATATTTATAAACATGTAGAAGACATGGTTTGTGCCATATAGAATAATCATGATGAAGGAATTTGGGAGAACAATATTTATTATATTCTTAATATTATAGGTAACATATGTTTAATCATATTTTACTTTTTGATATTTCATAAGTCAGATATTCTAATTTTATTTTCATTATTAAATAATGTATTAAACTAATAGGTTAAAATGTTTTTTATATGAGTTTATTTATTTCTAATTTTCCATGTTTACCCTAAATTAACTTATCTATTAATTTTTTTTTTGAAAAAATTAAATAATTTAACATTTAACATTTAAATAAAAACAAAATATACTGTATTAGAGTATATAATATTTTTTTGAAAACATGATTTATTATGTTTGAAGATTTTACTATATCATTTTATATATCATTAATATTGTGTTGTTTTCATTCATTTATGTCAATTAACATCTCATTAATATTGTTAGTATTTTATTAACCTATAAAAAATTGAATAAAATGTGTTATGTTTAGTTTAATTTTCTTTTTTGTTTAATAACTCTTAATTTTTTATTTACATTTGAATGTCATTGTTGGCATTTTATATTTTTGTAATAATTAATGTCTCATTGATTGGCTGTATAATGAAAGATCAATCATCTAATCCACCACATATTTTTGGAGATGATCATACTCATATCTATGGGGAGGAACACACACATGCTCATATGGACGAGCCTCCTTATCCTTCTCTACATGAGATATCTACTTCAATGAAATAAGAAAAGCATTTGAGGGTTGGAAAACATGGAACCAAATGTATACCAAAATTACCAGTTTCCCATTCCTATGAATAGGGGAAACCATTTGACATTTGTGATAATGATATTCCCATAGGTCAAAAATAAAAACAATTCAATAAGTTTGTATCATTATAGGGTTAAAGCAATGTTAGAATATTTTTTGATGATTTTTTATGTATTGGAAAAGTAACATTCTCACTATTGTGGGAGAACATTTTGGTAATTTTGTTTGTTTTTATTTTAATTATCTTGGAATGTTTTTAATAGTATATGTTTTCCCCCTTCTTATCCGATGAAATATGATATACCTGACACTCGAGGAGTCAGGAGTAAATGTTTATCATTGGAAGATAGAAGATGGAGGAATTTTAAATCATCTGCAACATCCCAGTTCATTTTTAGAAATAGACAATATGAAAATCCATGTGACATATATCCATTTATTTATGAAGATACATGGAAACAATTTTTTGAAATTAGATGATGATAAGAGTTTCTATTAAGTGTAATGTTACATTTTTAGATTCTTTTTTATATTAAAGACAATGTTACTAATTTATTTATTCTTAATTCTTAATTTACGGAAATCAATGACATCTCATCGAGAGATTCAGGCTATAAATGTATACCCTCTTACGTTATCTTTGGGAGGGTACATGTTATTGAATGAAAACATGCTACAAAAATTCAAAATATGAGATATTAGTCACTAGGATTGGGAGAGGTTTCCCCTCCTCACCCATCGCTATACATGAAATATGGAAGAGGACATGAATGGGAAAGGAGGATAGTATCTTATATAAGAGTCAAGTGTTGTAGCTGATATGATTTTAAGATGTTTTTTTTTATTTTTTGAAGTTAAATCAAATCTATATATGTTGTGAATCAATATATATATTTTTTCAAATATTCCATTCAATATTATCTTTAGGAGAACAAAACATAGGGGGTCATTATTATTGAGGGTAGACAAAAAATTTTAGCTCCAACATTGGTAAATCCCGAACACCATGGTCATGTATGAGGATAACTGATAGGTGTATTGGTATGAAAAGTTTTTCCTTGTTTGGAATATTTTTCAAAGGAAAATGTCTATAAAAAATATAATCCTGGAAAGACAATGTTTAGGATATTCAAGAGACGATAGTGGATTGGATTAGAGCATCGGTATAGGTGATGTTTGCAGATATGGATGGAAAATTTGGGCCTGCTAATATGACTCCTCCACCTCCACCAGTATTACCTACTCCTTCTCCTTATCCTATTCACACAACTTTATTTCCAAACCCCACTCCATATTATCCTACCCCAACACCCCTAATCTACATTTGGAAAGTTAATGTGAGTTATATGTTGATGCTCCTCATCATATTATTTTAAATGGGATGATATATTATATTTGTGACACCATTCATAATTTCTAGGTTAAGATATATAATCATAGGGTCACTGTACATGAGATTATAGATAGATCAGAAAAAATACCACGTCCTACAGATGATGTGAGTATAGTTAGATAATGTATTAGTTATTTTTTAGTTTGGAAATATAGACTACTTCTACATTTGACCACAGAGGTACATATATATATGTTATATTTTATTTAATTTTTTAGTAATTTGTTTTCTTATTTTAAATTTTATATATTTCTATAATATTTTTTACTAATACTTAAAATTTAATTAAGTACTCTATAGATAATTAAAAATTCAATGTGCCTTGACTTAAGATTCATATTCTACTGGTCTTGATTGATTGTCAACATTCTCAAATTTTTTATGGGGAGTATAAGAATATCCATTTGGTTCTACTATTTATGGGTGTGAAAAGAATGTGGGTATTTTTAACACTGATATCATGGATCTCGTAGCTGGAGACCAATTGAGCATCAACATAGTGGATTTTTTTCCATGTAAGTTGATTAATTTTTTTTTGATCCATTAATTTCTTAAAAATTTATAATTTGGTATGATTTATATTAGGTATCAAAATAAAATATGTACTTAGAATGGAAATACATGTGTATATGGATTTATTTACCCATTATTTATTTCACATATAGCTTTGACATTGACCGATGCTAAAAGAATAGTTTATATAGAGGAATGATTTTAGAATACTGTCATCATTCTGTGTTGGATGTTTCAATATCTTTTATGGTATGAAATATTTTTTCTCAAAATGTGTTATATATAAATTAATATATTAACTACTCATATAAAATTTTAATTCCCATCAATTTTCATTATATGTTGGGTGTTTTTTTCAAAAGATATGACATTATATTGTGTATGCTCTATCCCCAATGAAGTGAGAGAAAATTCTGTGAATTTATTGAACAAGTAAGATTGTTATTTTAATAATTTTTTCTATTATAGTCAATAATAATAATTATATTCATATTATTTTCAAATAGGGAATGAAATTTCTATAGAGAGACTACAAATAAGAAGCATGCCAAGATCAAATTTGTAAAAGCTAATTTGAGTTTTCATATACAATTACTAAATTATGGATATATAATTAAAAATGTTATTTTGAATAAAAATCTATTTAAAATAGTTTCATAAAAAAGGTGGGACAAAATGTGGATATTATGTTTTATGATTCATGTATGAAATATTTTGAACAAGGAAAATTACAATGTTTCATAAAGTTATATTTATTTATAAGGATTTTCGTAATATTTAATATGTTTTATTGATAATTAATGTTAAATGATTTATATATTATTATTGTATATTTATTATGATGAATGTTCATATAATACAGAAGATTTTAGTTAATCGAAAATTTAATAGCTAAATCATTTTATAGGTTTTATTGTTTTTTTTTATTTTAGTGTTCAATTGTATATGTATTTTTATAGTTTTTTTGATACCTTTTCTTCTTCTTTTTTCTTCTTGTTTTTTCTTCTTCTATTTTTTTTTCTACTATGGTACATGCTGAATGAATGTACTCTTTTTTGATTTTTTCCTTTCACGTCGTTTATTGGATAAATGAACTAGAAAAAAAATTATGATTTTTTTCACATCAGTTATCAAATAACTGACATGAAAACAATTTATCACATTGGTTCTTTTAATTAAGGTACATGATAAAATGGTGTGTTTGTTTTTCAGGTAGGTTTCTGGATAGCCGATGTGAAAAATATCTTTCACACTATTCTTCATGTCAGTTATTGAATAAATGACATGAAAAATCATTTATCTGGCCAGTTATTTAAAATAACCGATGTGATAAAGGGTATGTAAGTTGTTTTTTAGGTTTTTTATTGAATAATAATTGTGAAAAATATTCACTTTTTCACATTGGTTATTAGACAACCCATGAGAGAAAACATTTACCACATTGGTTATACAATAATGAACATGAAAAACCAAATATAGATATTATTTATAACAACTGTTTTAATTAAATGATACGGAAAAGTTTTTTACTAAGCCCCCAAAAATAACTTCCCTAAAAAAATGATGTGAAAAATCATAAAAAAATAACATTAAAAATAGTTTATGCATAAGTATTAAAGAGAATAAATAGTTCAAAATTTATGTTTAATGTTTTATGAGAGATATATCTTTTTTTAATGTAAAAATCATTGAAAAAATGATGGATTTCAATATAGTGAAAAAGAGATCTGACCATGGTTATAATTATAATTTACCTAAAATATATATGAGTTTGTTTATTACTAGAACTAGTGGAAGTAACTCTAAAAATCCATGTCTTAGATGTCATATAAATGTTAATTATGAAAATCAGTGTTATTCATATTTAAAAAATATTTTTGATATACCAAAGATTTCATTTCTAAATCTTTATCTTCAACATTACCTTGAAAAAAGTGTTTAATTCAGTTTGGATTCCTAAAATGTATATGGTAATACCATTGGACACAAATTCCCATTTGTACAAAAGATTTCGTAAATATTTTTAAAAAAAATTTATTTGTAGAATATAAAGGTATGTTTATTTAATGTAAAGTGGATTCCCAAGACTTATGACTTATGATATATCAAAATTTATATCATTAAATAAATTTTATAGATGTAATTTTAGTTTTTGTGATAATTCTAAAGTGAATTTAGAATGGTTGGTTGTGGTTTGAGATTTAAAGTCTAATATTAGTTCTAATGTTTCATATTTTGAAGGATTAAAACATAATTTTATTAATTATTTAAAAAATATGTGATTATGGAATGTTTAGTAAATCTCAAAATGAGTAACATATTGTTTTTACGGATATTTTTTATAAAAATAGTAAATAAATTTTTTATCCAATTAATTTTTTTGTATTAATGTATCAAAATTTAAAATGTTTGAATGTAATACAATATGATAAAAATGTTTGGAAGAAGATGCACATAAATTCTATTTTTTGGTTGGCATAGAATCTATCCTAGAGGCACAAATTTCTTCAGTTATATGTTCTTAATGTAGAACACACATTTGTATGTGATTGTTTCTTGAATGTTAAACAATATAGAAGCAAATTCATTTCAATTATATATGTAAAAACTATAATGAATCTGCATATTATTAATTTTAATTTATTTGGTCTCATAAAAAATTCTTTGTTATGTGGTAAGAAGTATTTTTTTGTAATCATCATTGATTTTAGTAGTTATATATGCGATCGTTTTTTGACTTTTAAATATAAAACATTATCTATCTTTATAATCAACTATAAGTTTGTTCAAAATGCATAAGGATGTCCAATTAAATTATTTATAAGGGATCATTATTGTGAATTCCATAATTTTTAATTTATCATTTTTTCTATTGAAAATGGTTATTTTAATAAAATTTCATCTTATTTGACACATAAGAAAAGGTGTGTTATAAAAGAAAAATAAACAACTTCAATAAATTTTTAAAAACATGTAAAATGAGATTAATTTCTTTAAATAATTATATGTTGGAGCAATCAAAACTTATTATTATATTACCAATAAATTTATTTTAAATTCTTTTTTGAAGAATACACCTTTTAATATATAGAAGTCGGTAAAACAAAAAATTGGTTCTTATATTGTTTTTGGACATAGAGATTTTATTATAAATTCTTGGGATAATTTTTATTAATTTGATGCTAAATTGGATAAAGTAATTTTAATAGGATATTCATTTAATAGTAAGGGATATAGAGGTTAAAAGAAAAGAACAACTATTTTTGAAGAATCAATTCATGTTAATTTTTATGAAATGTCTTTGAGTAAAAGAAATGATGATATTAATCAACTTGAGGATTCAATTTTGAAGTGTATTAACCTTAAGATAAATTTTTAGATATTGAATGGGAGAATATTTATTCTCAATATGAACCTATTAATGAAAAATATTAGAAGATTAATATATTTAATCCCATAGATAACATGATTGGAAATGCTGTATCAAAATTTCGAAAAAGAAAATCTATTTTGAATTGTTTTTATTAGCATTTTTTAATTTCTAATTTTGTACCAAAGAATATCGATGAAACCTTAAATGAATCGATTTGGATCTTTTCTATGAAAGAATAATTTAATTAGTTACTAGAAATAATGTGTTGAATTTTTTTGGCTCCACCAAATGGCGCTCATATTATTGGAACCAAATGGATATTAAAAAATAAACACAATTGATCTCAAAATATAGTTCATATTAAAGTTAGTTTAGTTTATGAAGGGTATTTTAAAGAAGGTATCTATTTTAAATAATATTTTCACATTTTTCTAAGTTAATATAAATTAGTATATTATTATCTTTTTCTTATTTCCAAGGTTTTAAATTATTTCAAATGGAATTAAAAAACTATTTTCCAAATGGTTATATTTTTGAATAAGTATATGATAGAGAACCCCTTGTCTTGAAAATTAACATCATCCTGATTATGTTCTTCAATTTTTTTAGTCTTTATATGGTTTGAAACTAGATCCTCAATCTTGGTATAAATGGATAATCAGTTTTGTTTTGATTTGTTTAGGTAGGAATGGTGGATCCCATATTATTTATTAATAAAATTTTTAATGATATTTTTACTATTAAAATATATACACTGATGATATTTTTTCGGATCTTCATGTGAGAATATTTGTAAATAATTTTTAGAATTAATGACTTTTGAATTTTATAAGAGTACGATGTGGGAATGAAAATTCCTCCATATTTTTCAAAAATTTCAAAGAAATGATGGTATTTTTATAAATCAGTATATATATCCTTAAGTGTTAGTTACTATATTTGATTTATATTATTCTAAACGTAAAAATAATATGAATATTACTACTAAAAAATTAGATTTATATAAATCATGAATAGTTTTTTAAGTTAAAACATATAAAGGAATGATTAGAGGTTTATTATATATAAATGATTCCTAGACAGATTTTTTGTTTTCAGACTACAAGTGAGATAGATTTCAATGTAAAACCAATTAGATTAATATTAATTTATTTAAGAGAATCATTATATTTTTTCTTATATATTTTAATATTGGATTATTTTATCCCACTACAAAAAAACATGAATTGATAATCTATTTGGATTTTAGAGGATACAAGATAGACAGAAAAATAATTTAATGTATTTTTCATTTACATTGTAAGTATTTATTTTAATAGGAATCAAAAAAAGTTAATTTTATTACTCAATCAACTAATGAATCAGAATATATAGTGGTTTTATATTTTTGTTCTCAAACATTATAGATTAAGAAAAAAAACTTTGATTTTTTCTTTGATATTGATAAGATTCCTATATTCTTTGATAATAATTTTTCCATTTAATTTTCTAAAATTAAATTACAACACTATAGGTATAATCATAATGATGTTTAATTTAATTTTATTTGAGTTCTTGTTCCAAAATAAAATATAAATATAGAATTTATTTATACAAAAAATAACATTTTGATATATTTATTGATCCCCTAGATTGTTATAAGTTAGAGAAAATAAAATTTTAGCATGTCATTATGGAGTTTTAAATTAATGTTTTATATGGAATGAATTTATGGGGAGTTCCATTGGGTATATATGATGAAATTTCTGATTTGATGAAATTTTTAATATTTATAATCTATTGTTTCAAATTTACTATTTTTTAGTTTATATAAAAATATGAATATTATATTATTATTTCAATCATTTTCATTCATATTATATTTTGTAAAATTAATATTTAAACATTTATTCTTTATCAATGTATATTTTAATAAGGGGGTTTTATTATTTATTATAGATACATTCAAACATGTGCTTGTTATAATGTAGGAAGTTTCTATGGTGGATGATTGTCACATGTTTTGAGATATAAATGATAAGAAAGATGTATTTACTATTTGATTTTATTTTTATGAATTGAAATGTGTTTTTGTGTATGTTCAAATTTAATGGGATTTAATTTTTCGATAAATATATCTTTGTATTATGTATATGGGGGAGGAAAATCATTATTTTAATGAGAGAATTATTCTGTTAAAACATTATCTTTTTGATAATTTCAAAATCGGATAAAGTTTTAAAAATTATATCTTGTTTTTTAATAATACAAAATGAGTGTAATGATGAAGTTTATACTTGGGTAAATTTTATTTATTTAAGTTTTTATGACTAAAAATTATCATAGACTGCTTGAATATAAAATATTCACAATAATAATAAATATTATCTTTAGTCTTTTATTCAATATATTATTAAACAGTATTATTATCCTTGAATATATTATAATATTTATTTATATATAATATCATTATATTATATTTATTTATTATTAATAATATCATTTAAAAGATTCATGAAATATTATTAAGATAAATGAGTCAATTGGGACATGTAAATACCATTTATACAAGAATTTCACTATTCTCACGTAGAAAATTTTTATTTCCTCTATATCCAATACAAAATCCATAGAGACAATTTGAAATTCCAATAGCCAATTTGTAATCCATGTCGAAAAATTTAAAAATTTGGTATCCTTCTATATGTTAACCATAACGTGGGCTATATAACTCCAAGGTGATTGATTATTTTTGAGTTATAAATATAAGAAAATTATCTACATTTATTTAGAATAAATAAAATTATTAATCAATCTATATCATGGGTAAAATTATGTTAGCTTTAATTGTATGTTTTTATTTAGAATTTTATAGTTTTGAAGAACTATTTTACTACTATATTTTAATGATAACTCAAGCTAAATAAGTATAATTATAGTTATTTTGTTATTTGAAAGTCTAATGGAACTGTATAATTATAATTCACATAAAATCAAAACGGATTCTATATTCTAGAAATTATTATTTAGGTATGAAATTTTATAAGTCAAGAAATTTATAAATTTCCAAAATAGACTACATAAATTTTCATACATGAATCAGTTATGTGAATTTAGGGTTGTGAATTCGGATATGAAAATTCACTTATATGAATTCACGAATGTGAAATTAAACCATATGAATCCATCAATATAGATTTTATTACTTGGTGATATGTGGTGACATTGAAAAAAGATGACACATTAAAATAAAACATTCAATTTAACCACTGTGGTTATACATTTTTTGAGATGTTTTTCTATAAACTGAAAAAATGATCTATTTTTTAAAATATTATATATTTACATTTACTCCATGTTTATTATGAATACAAATATTTTTTTAATTTTTTAAATAATTACTTTTTAATTATTATGAATATATGAAATCATATTTTAAATTGTTTAAATTTAAATCAAATGATATCATAATGTGATTTATATTTATTGATATTCACAATAAAATTCAAGAATTTGAAAAATTGGAAATCAAACATGATGAAAAAAAGTGTCATTCTCAAATATTTTTAGGTAATTTTAAAATGATATTAGTAAGTTTAATTTACTAATTTTATAATGTGTTCCACTATTTATTTTGTGTGTATTTTATAGTTTATCATAGAGGAATTGAATAATTGTTTTTCATTTATAATGGAATTACACATGGAATTTTTTTGAGAAAATCATAGAAAACACAGACGTAGTTCATTAGATGAAGCATATTGCAATGGATTTCAAATTTTTCCAATATTGTGCTTTAGGAAACTATATAAAAAATAAAGTTGACATGACCATTTATAGGATGGTGAAATAAGGGTTGGGGACATTTTCGAAGAGTACAATAACTGTAAGCTTTTTCTATCAACCACTGCTCTCTGCTGAACTATAATAATTTGATCATTTCTTCTTGAGAGTTCATTGATTCCATGAAACTATAAATCAGAATATAATTCCAGAACATGAATTATAGTAAGTGAACGTTATATTTTAGTAAAACTATAATAAAATAACTAATTTAATATTTTATGGAATAAATTCTAGTTTCATAGGAAGAATATCGATTTGGAATGTAGCAGGTCAAAATAATCATAGAAGAAGTTTTTGATATTTTACTAGAGAAAAAATATTTTTTGAATAATTAAAAATTTAGTATTATAGTATTAATATTATTAATATTAGTATGTTATAATTTGTATAATGAACATTATTTTTATCATAAATTTTAAATTAATAATGATTATTTCACTTGAAGGTAAAAGGGATATTTTTAAAAAAACTATTTTTAAATGAAAAATGTATTTCCATTTTAATAAATCAAACTAATATTTAATAATGAATGATTTAAATAAAAATTATATATTATATACCTAAATATATAATTTTTTCTCAACATAATTATTATTACTAGTAAAATAGTTAATATAAGATCATTTTATTCTTGTAAAATGCATTTCATGAAAAACTGTTTCTCATCACATTTTAAGAGTTTAATTTTAAATTACATTCTAATAATTATATGAATTTAATTTTACAAATTTTCTTCCATATTTACTATAAAAATAATATATAATAATAAAATAATTCCAACATAAATTTTGTTCATAACGAATATCAAAGACAACAAAAATTTATTATCATGGTTAAGGTCCAAATGAGATTATCTAGGAGTTAATTTAAAAAGAAAATGGTTAAAATGGGATAAAAAATCTATTAAGACACATTATTAAGTTCTATTTCATCCTTAATCTTATTTAGTTTTAGTATGAGTTATTTAGTATCTATTTTTCTAATAAAGTGGCTTCATAATATTTTAAAACATTAAAAAAAAGTTTTCTAGTCTCCTCAATTATAAAAGGTATCATCCCCTTCTAATTTTTTTACACCTCATGGTTCTATTTTATTTATCAAAGTCTAACAAAATATCTCCCCAAAATCATTATACTTGTTCAATAGGTCGGTTTCTTCCCATGATACCGACCCTATGGTCATTAAGAAAAGATCTAAAGGAGGTATCTCTAAGATTAGGTAATACTGCTAACAATGATATTTTTTTACTTATTCTTTTACAACCGTCAATTTCATACTAAACAAAATATATAAAAAATATCTCCCATTTATTGATACTTCATTTTTATTACATAAATTTTTTTATTTGTCACTTTCTATTTAAAATGGGAATCAAAACTATTGCTCATGTGTACGACGGACTACCACATTGTGAGCCTGTTCAATTTTTCCCTCACCACCTCACACAATAGTCATAATGATTTAAATAATTAATATATAGGATAATTAAAATATTATTCTTATTATTGAAATTGAATATGTCTTATACTTCCTTACCCTTTCACCCATTGAGGAAATGATAAGGTTTCTCATGCGTTTGTAAGACCTACTTTCTCCACAAAGCGATGCAATTCATTTTCCTTATCAAAATTTTAATAATGATTATAAAAATTTATGAAATGAAAAAATAAGAAACTTATAATATTAAAGTCATTTCGATAATTAGGAAATTATAACTAATTAATAATAACCAGAACATCCAAGATAAAAAATGTTTAAAATAATAAAGTAGTTAACACCCAAAACTATGATAATAATGAAATATTGCAAATGACTGAGTGATAAAGTCTTATAAAGGGATTATATATGATATTATAAATACTAATATGGTTTTGGTACATATTATTAATAGGTATAAATCCATTATGGAGTAGGTTAATTCATGTTTAACTAAGTCTAATTTTTATTTAAGGGGGGTTTAACTCAATTTCCATTCATTAGGTTATAATTATACTACATTATCTCTGTTATGCCATGATTATGTTCGAAAGGTCCTATGATTTTATTATGTTGAATTCCTAGTTTTTTGGATGTATATTTTTTCCAATAATAGCTTCATTGATTAATCCTCTCTCCAATGATACAATCATTGTAAGAAATTTTTTCTCAATCTCAACTCCATTGATACATATTTGATGTTATACACATATTTATTTTTATATTTAATATATAATATTAATTTCGTTTATTTAACTTGAATATATATTTATTCAATATTATTAAAGTTTCAATTACATATTATTCTTTCTAGGGTTTACAATTTAAAAGTTATCAATCTGGTAAGAATTTTTTTTACAATATCATTTTTTGGGTTTTAAATGATTTTAAATTAAGGAATATTTTAATATATCCATCATAAAATTGATATATTTTGTTATCCTATAATTATTTAGGTATTGTATAAATATATTTGGAACATTTCACTTATGTTATCACTTGAATAATTATACGAAATGTTTTAAAGAAAAGATTATCTAATTCCATTTTTGATTGTGTATATATTTATTCCATATACACAATTTTTCAAAATTGTTTTAAAAAAGTCGGTTTAATTTATTAAAATGAATTATTTTATGAATTTTTTTGTCTTTAAATTTTACACTGTTTTAATGGAATATTGTTAATGTTTTTTTTCAAAGGTTTGGTTTTTGAGTTTTTTTACAATAATTCAAAATTAATGTTTTTAACATATACAACACCATCATTTATTTCTACTTCCATATCCATTTTATGAAATTTTTCTTCTTCTATATGTTTTAAAAGGTCTAAAATAAAATACCTTCAATTAAATGTCATATTAAATTTTTTCTTCCATTCTCATTTATTTTCCAATAAAGTGGATTTCATTTGAAAACAAATATTTTTTGATGAATTGACAGAACATGTTTACCTCTTATTAATTTAGCACCATTAAATTTATATCGCAACATTGAATTTACTGTGATCATTTTAAATTAGACATTACATATATTTTAGATGTATTTATTCACTATATAATGGGTTTTATTATTGTCTAAAAAATATACAATTTCTATATATGATTTTTTATTTTGAAACTTGTTCGATTGAATAGGGAATTATTGATATTCCATATTATTTACTCAATATAGATATTTAGTAATAATCCATATTGTTTACGAATTAAATTAATCATTCCATATATGAGTAATGTAAATTACATGAAGTAATAATTGGTTCCAATTAAGAAGATATATCTTAAATGCTACTGTAAGCCTCATGAAACAAAGCGGGTGGACAAACTATAAATGGGTTTTCTGTGTATACCAACCTATTGATTAAGAAATCATGGAACATGTCATTTATGTTAAAGGTATCATGATATCAGATATCATTGAATCCAAAATTATTCATTTTCATTATTGTAAATTTATTTATTAATATCCATGAAATTATTACATCGATATCATCAATGGATGCATTTCATGAAGAAATTATTAATTAAATGACATGTTATTTAAGATATTTTGATTTACATAATTATTATATCTTATATACTCTTGATTATTCCACTTTACATAACCCTTCCCGAGAATTTGTGATCAAAATTATTTTTTTCCTTTCTATAGGATATAAAGAAGGAATCATTAAATGAAATCAAGGATTCATAATATTACTTTTACAATGTTCTCAAAT
Organism: Viscum album; assembly: GCA_963277665.1. Lineage (NCBI taxonomy): Eukaryota > Viridiplantae > Streptophyta > Magnoliopsida > Santalales > Viscaceae > Viscum > Viscum album. The sequence goes on along the minus strand of OY728147.1, from coordinate 472,020,144 downwards.
TTCATTTACAATGTAAAATAAAATATATAATTTTATATATTTCTTCAACAATTCAAAACATGTTACTCTTTAGTGATATGATTCCTTGCATCTTATGGAAATTTAATCAAGCAAACAAAGAATGTTGTTTTATAGAGTTGTGATTGTTATTGTTGGTATTAGAGAATGTTCTATAGATTCTGAGGGAACTGGATTTAAGAAAACATAGTTTTGGGTACATAATTGTAAGACATATTTTTGAGTATATTTCCAATTAGAGAAAAATATAATAATTTTTTGGTTAGGTATTGAATATGTGGTTTTCTAAGAACTGAAACCGTATTTGGGTATTACAAGTGGTCATGATTTTCTCACAAATATGTCTTAGGGTAATTACATTTAATATAGTTGGTTGAATATATCTCATCCATTATTATAGTTCATGGTGAATGAGACCTTGCTATACATCTTGTTTGACACTATTAAAGGGTTTACTTTAATTAATTCAAATTATCTTCAGAAAACAATATGAATGATTTTAGATTATTTTTATTAATTACAAATTTTCCTAATGAACCCATGTCTATGATTTTGAGATTTAAGATGTATAAATCTTCATTTTATATTGAGTAGTACATAAAAAGTTTTAATTATATTTTACAATTTAAAAGTCATAATGCTTTGAGCTAATCCATAGTATTCTATTTTTTATAATGGGAACATGTAAGAATGAGTGGTTTCAATAGTAATTCTCAACATAGAATTTTACCTTTCGAGAAATCCAATATAACTTTTTTTGGAAGAATAAAGATCATGTCCATATTAGGTTATCAAACCAAGGTTATGATTTATTACCTTGTAAATATAGTGAAAAATGATGTTCTGAGGCATGAGAAACCCTTATTGGATCATTTCATGTGAAAGAAATATTTCTTTTTCAGTTTGACTACTAATCTATTTTTACATAATATAAGTATTAAGTACATTGACAATATATTTTAGGCCTTAGGATGCAATGAAATAGAAATGGTCATGCAACAAGTGTATTTTCTTAAAGGTGATGTTGGTAAATGATTGTCTTTGATTAAAAATACAATTTAGGAAGAAGAAATAAAACACATAGAATGGATTTATTTTAATGTAACAGTATTTTACAATTATTTACCTCATTAGAGAAAAACTAAAGTGAAGATAAAGTTCCCCAGTTTAATGTAAAATGAATAATAATGTACTATAGAGTCTGATAAATCCTTTAAAAGACTATAAAGAAATGCTATGGATTGCAATCAAAACATAGAAATAAATATTGACCATTTCATTTAAGGTCATAATAAATGTATTTAAAGGGAATTAGTTTCTAGAAATTTTTATTCATTTGATGAAATTTTATTGTGTTTCTTTACAAAAAGACGTAATTTTTTAGAATCTATATATACAATAAAAATAAATAAAAAATAGGTCATTTGAGTGCCATGAAAAAAGTAACTCATCATTGATGAATTAAAGAACAAATTAATGTCAATCATGTAGAAATAGTGTAATGAAACATCATGGAAAATGAATATAGGGCATGTGAATTTTCGATAAGATTATATATAAGGTTTTTATTTATAATGTATACAAGGTAAATAAATAGAATTATATTATCCCATTCCAAAACTATAATGAAATGGGGAATTATTCCAACCAATGTCCCAAAAATCGAGAGAACTTAACGCAAGAGGCTGAGGGGAGAAGATCAATATTATGTGGTCACTAATGTATATTATGAGGTCCCTAAAGATATAATGGTAGGTAATTTAATTAGATACTTAATTATAGAGAATGATTTATTTGATTTTGTGTCATCATATTTTTTTATATATTCCATGTTTCCCAAGGAACAAAGATATTTTCCTAGAACCATAATAAAGGATTTTTCAATAGAAAATCATAGTGGAAATCTCACCACAACAAAGATGTGTCTGTAATTTATCATTATGAAACATAAATGTTCCCTATTTAAAGAATTTATTATTTCACCTATGAATGAATTTAATATAATCGATTGTATGAAATATAATTAAAAATAAAATGTATAAAATAATTTAAAATAGAAGGAAATTATGACTTTTATTGAATATATAGAATCCCTTATCTTTAAAGGGAAGACTTCATCATCTTTGTAATGTGTGGATCCACCCCTCATAGATCCTCTTAATGAGGATAATGGGGAAAAAGAAGATAAAAAATATATGGATATGAAATGTATTATTTAAATTGTATATGTACCTATTGAACCAGAATACATTTATGTATTTCAAGTAGATTTAATTATAAATTCACAAAAATATGAATTTGAGTTTTTTATTGGTTTAATCTATGATATAATACCAATATCAATAAATTAATATATAATGGACACTATGGAATTAGTGGAGTTAAATAAAAAACTAGAGGAGATGTGTGAGAAGGGATTTATATTCCATAGTGTTTCATCACTTGGTGCCTATGTTCTTTTTGTTAACAAGAAAAATTGATCTTTGAGGCTTCACATTGGTAATAGGGGAATAAATGTTATTATGAGAATGAAAAAGTATCCTCATCCTCAAATTGATGAATTATTTGATCAAATTCACAATTCCTAATATTGTTCAATGATTAAACTTTATTTTGGGTCTCAACAATTGCTTTTAATAAAGGAATATATTACAAAGAAAATATTACATATGCTGTATGGAAACTATGAGTTTATAGTAATTACATTTGGATTGAATAAATCACCTTTTTTTAAGGATCTAATTAACAAAATTTTTAATGAATATATCAAAATTGTTGTGGTATTTTGTGATAATAACTTCATTTACTCTAAATTCGATGGGGACCATGAGAATCACTTATGAATCATTATTCAGAATCTTAAAGTAAATGAGTTATATGGTGAATTTATTTAGTGTCAATTATAGCTTTTGAACATTTATATTCTTGGAAATATTCTCTCCATGGATAGAATGTACCTTGATCATATAAAAAAGGTTTTCAAATAATAATATACTCCAATGAACATAACTGAGGTATGTTGGTTCATTAGTTTGGTAGGTTATTATCATTGATTGGTTTAAAACTTTTTCTGAGTAGCAATCCTGTTAACCAAACATACTCTAAAGGGTTTTGTTTCACATGATAAAAATATTGTGATGAATGTTTTGATGAATTTAAATGAATATTCCTCTATGGTCTTATATTGAATCTAAAATCAGGACATATTGTATTTTTTATATATAGTGATTCATTAAAGATGAAACCAGGTTGTGTCCTTAAGTCGAATGAAAAATTTATTACCTATACATCACTTAAGTTATAGTCTCAAGAACAGAACAATCCTACACAAGATCTTGAGTTGGTAACTATAAAATTTTCAATTAAGACATGATGAAATTATCTCAATGGACAATGATATGAGAAATATACAAATCGTAAGTGCATGAAATGAATATTTTCATAAAAAGATACCAACATGAGTAAAATCAAATGGTTTGATCTATATAAGGATTATGATTTATTAATCCACTTCCATCTAGGGAAGGAAAATAATGTAGTAGACACATTGATCAGGAAAGATCATAGAGTTTTTTTCCAAAATGTGGATTGAATGGAATCCTATGTTCATAGATTTATTAAAGATATATATAGGAATTATTAAGGAATGAGAATCATTACGTGTGTCTAAAATGATTCCCAAAACATATTTATTAGAAAAGAAAAAAATTATCTACCTGATGACGAGAATTTCCAAATTAAATATAATGCAGTGAATGAAGAGATTCTGGAAGGCTTCATATATAATGATGGAATAATGAAATTTTGAAAGAGGATATGTGTTACATATATACCTAAGCAGAAAAGGGAATTACTGAACATTTATCATAGCTCTAATATCTCTATAAAACCTATTGGAACCATGATGTATTGGGATTCTAGGTAACATTTTTTAGGATAATATGACGCCGAAAATCACTAATTATATATACAGATGCTTGGATTATAAATAGGTAATGTTTAAGAGATAACATCCGAAAGGTATCATGATACCTCAACTAATTCCTATATGGAAATATGATGACATTAATATGAACTTTTTCATATGATTATGAATGACACATAGAAATAAATATACTATATGGGTTTTTGTTGACCACCTTACAACATATATACATATTCTTTCTATAAGATAATATTTACCACTAGGTACCATAAAAAACTATATTAATGATGTTTTAAGACATAATGAAAAACCAAATTCAATTGTGTCTAATCTTGAAAATTGAGTTATATTGAAAATATATAAAATTATTTAGATTCATTTTGATACCAAGATTCATTTGAGCACCATCTATCATACTTAAACTGAGGAACAATTAGAAAGGAATTTTCCAAATTTGATGTTCTCTCATGATCATAATAACATGAATTTCAAGGAATGTTGGATCATTATTTAACATTTTTAGAGTTTCATATTACAATATATCCCATTCATGTTTTTAAATGGTGTCAATACGAATCATTATATGGCAAGAGGTGTCGTACTCCAACATGTTGGGTTGATGTTGGTGAAAGGATGATTGTAGGCCTAGAATATGTTGAGGAGTCAAAGCAAAAGATAAATATTATTTAGAATCAAATTAATGTATAAAGAAGTAGGAAAACTTGTTATACCGATAACCAAACAAATTATTTTAAATTTAAAGTGGGAGATCACATTTTCTTGAAAGTATATCCCTAGAAGGGTGTTATAAAGATTTGTAAGAAAGGAAATATGAGACCTTGGTACATCAGATCATTTTAAATTTTGGAAATAATTGGAGCTATGTCTTACTATTTTGAAATGAAACTGAGCCTCACAAAATATCATGTTTTTTATATATATCATTATTAAGTAAAAATGTTCTAGTCCCAACACATGTACTCGCATATGATGAAATCTAATTGGAACCTGATCTTTCATACTATGAAGAGTGTATCTAGATTCCTAAAAATATAGAATAAGTGTTAATAAATCCAACTAATAAAAAGGTAAAGGAACTTTGAGGAATGATAAAATGTAAGAATAATCATGGAGGTCGTTAAAAAAATAACCACCCTCATGTTTTAAAAATTAATATCAATAATATTTTCATGGAAATATTTTAATAGGATGGAATAATATAACCATTAAGATTAAAGTCTAATTAGGGAACATTATATTTTAACAAAAATATAGTATACTGAACATTTTAATATTCCATGAAAAAAATTCAAATTTTATTTGATGAATATAAATTTTGAACTTAATAGTTTAGAATAAGCCACAAATTAGCCTCTAATTTTTTTATTTAGAAATAAGATTTTATGAATTATTAAAAATGTTGTATTTATGTTTTCATAATATTATTTATAATAATGTCTTAAAATATTTATAATTAACCATGTGATTATTATCAAATTTATTGAAATAAAGACAAGACCGTTTGGAGGTAAAAGGAATATTTTTTAGAAAATTATTTTTAAATTCACAAGGTGTTTTCAGTTTAATTAATTTAAAAAAACTAATTAAAATTTATTCAAATAAAACTTATATATTATATATCTAAATAAATGAATTTAAATACATATAATATTTATTACGATTCAAATAATTAATTTAGAATTATGTTATACTTGGAAAATGATTATCTGAAATAAAATCATTTGTCATCAAGATTTGATGGTATATATTTAAATTAAATTCTAAAAATTAGGTGAATGGAATTTTATAACATGTATCTTTTATTTGGAATAATTATTAATATCATAATTTAATTTGTTAAAATTATTATTTTTTTATAATGGATAGTAAATAAAGTAAAAAATAGATGACCATAGTTAAGGTACAAAAATGTTTACTGGTGGGTTAATATGAAATGATAAGGGTAAAAATAAGATAAACACTTATATAAACCACATTGGTTGGATTTATTTTTAAATTATACTTATCTTCTAATAATATGGGTCATTCAGGAACTATTTTTTCCCTAATAAGACTTAATAATATTTCAAATCATTGAAAAATTATATGTTTGTCAGTCACCTCCATTAAAAATGGGAAACTCCTCTCCTAACTTATTTGAACATCTTAAGACATTAAAACCTAACAAAAAATATCTAGGAATCTACCACACATCCTTATCCATGTTATATAGAATTTTATATTTCCAAAAGACCAAACAAATTATCCTTAAGAATAGATAAATAGGAGGCTTCTCTAAGAAAATGTAATAATCTTAACAAAGCTCTTTCTTTTTATTAATTCTATTTTACTAACTTAAATTATATAATAACTAATCTAGTATAAATATCTGGTATTTATAATTTAATTATATTTGGTTATTCTGATGGTATAATATTTATCAATCTATTTCTACATCAAATGGGAAACAAAACCATCACCCATGGTTATGGTGGACTACCGCCTCACGAACCAATGTAATTATTTCTGTCACTACCATACATGGATAGTCATAATAATAGAACCAATTGATATATATGACCGTTATGAAAAATATAAATTCTGTAAATTTAATATATCATCTACTTCAGTAGTGTTACATCCCAACCCAGGTTCCACACAACAGTGCCCCGAACAGGTCTTCCACATGACCTCAGGTGCTTCACCCTATTTTTAAAAGGCTTTTGACTAGTAGTGAGATTCTAATATATATAATAGAGAGACCCTACCATATTAATTAGAGTAAAAACAAAAAAAATTAAATAAATAACAATAACCAAATGATATATAGTCATAATCTAAACAATTCCAGTATCACATGATAATAAAAATAGGGAAATACAATGTCAAAACCGAACAATAGATATACTAGGCTAAATTACATGCTATGTTTCAATATCAAAAATCCAAAATAGATAAGGACACAAAAAACTCCAATATGGGTCCTGAACTCATCCAGTTCCCTCAACCATGCTCCAACCCAAATCATCCATCTAACACATGGTCATTTCTCTAATCACGTACTACAAACAAGAGATCTATTTGTGTATCAAGCTTGTAGCTCGAGTAGGTTGTGAGTACAAATGAGTAGGGAACTTTCAATATTGTATAATATTGTATAAATTCATAAAAGTGTAGGTCATTTTATATGGAATAATAACAAACAATAAAGTAAAAAACATTAAATTTATTCAATTACTCTCAATTTAACCACATAAACCCACTGGTTCACAAGGACACCCGAACCATATCATATATCAGAATGAAATTGTTAACATTTATAATTTATAATTGAATAACATTTTTAACATTCATATTTCCTAATATACGACTGAATTTCACTATCACCAGTCGTCATTTCATAATTTAATTCCATTGTTATGATTTATATATCATATTACATGACCGAATGATTCTTTTACTACTAATATCTCATTATACATGATTGAATTACATTATTACCATTCATCATTTCAAAATTTTATTCCATTTTTACCATTACTATTTCATAATACATGTTACCCTTAATTAATTAACCAATTAATTTATCAAATACAATAATTTCATTCTCATTTCATTCCATTAATTATGTAGATAGTTAATTAATACCATAAATTACATTAATTAATTCAATAATTATTTAATCACATCAATGAATTTCATTATCACAAAAATCTGTAAAAAATAATTATTTAAGAAATTCTTCCAATTAAACAACTAAAATATAAAATAATTCATTCAAAAAATAATTATTCTATTTCTAGAAATCTCAATCTATCTATAATTAATTCCAAAAATTAATTACTCCAAATAAAATATCATTATCCAAACCATTCCAATTAATTAATTTAACAATTAATTAATCTAGATTAATAATCTTGATAACTCCAGAATTTATTCAACTATTAATTATTCAAAATCATAATTCCAATATTCACAATTTCACAATTCCCATAATTAATTAATTCAAGAAATTAATTATATATATAAAGAACTCAATTGAAACACATCTAATAGAAATTATAAAATTACATATATGTAATTGAAACATACACTTTGGGATTTTAATTTTATAAAACCTACCTTAATTTGCTGACAATGCTCGCCAACAACAAAATCCTTATTTTGAAGTGGATCAATCAAGAATAAAATGATGAACACGATGTAGATCTAGAACCCTAATTAGAGGTTGATCTTTCAAGATATCAAATCTATAGATCCAGATAAAATGAGATATGGGATGACTTCCCTCTAAAATATGATGGAGAGATGAGAGATAATAAGGAAACCAATCTATATAAGATCCTCTTACCCTGAGGGGTTCATATCTTTAACACAAACTTTGAATCATTAAGAACAACGGTTGAAAGGGAATGGAATTCATCAGAGAGACTCAAAAATAAATATAAATAATTAATGGAATAGTGGGTATTTATTTAGTGTTAATATGGTAGTTACGTTATTTTAAAAACTCAATTTCAAATTAATTTATAACATGCACATGGTTTTCTGGAAAGAGGAACACGGTTTGCCAAACCATGCACCTTAACCATGCCCCATATCTAGGGGTGATGGTCTATCCATTTATAGAACAATATTTTTCAAACCATTCACTATCCATATAAACCATCTCTATAAAATGATTCAAAGTTTGCTGGGCTGGGGTGCACGATTTGGGAAAACTATGTGCCAACCATGCACTGTCCAACTAACTTCCCAAATTATCAATATTTCACCCAAAATAAACTAAAGGTGAAACCAAAAATAAAATGTACTCAAAATTATTTGATAGAGTACATATAAAAGATCACAATTATTATCTATAAATTTTTGGGATCTTATACTTACCGTTTGAATCATTTTTGAAAGGATATTGTCATTGTTGCATAGATACAACCTATAATCTCCACAAAGCGATGTGATTCATTTTCCAAGTAAAAATTTCAAAAAATTAATCTAAAATTTTTTATAATGAATAAATATTAAATTTATAAAATTAATTTCACTTTATATGTAATTTAACTACATCTTATTAACAATAATCATAACTTCTGTGATAAAACATGAATGAGAAAACTAAGGAGTTAACACATGAGATAATGGTAATATTTAAATATTTTTAGACAAAGACTAATAAGATGTTATAATAGGATCATATATAATATTATAAATATGGAAATGGTTCTATTATAAATTAATAAATTTTTTAAAACCATTATACATGAAGAGAATTAATTTTTAATTATATAGAAGTATGAGGTAAGTGTGTTTTTAATTTAATTTCAATTCATTAGGTCACAATTCTACTGCATTGTATATGTTATTCCATGATTAAGTGTATAATGATTTTTTTTTCATTATGTTATATAAATATTTTTATTTACATTAATTACAAGTAATATCATATTTTATTAATTCCAACTCCATTGACATAGTCTTTATAAAGAATTTTGCCTTAATATCCACTACATTGTGACATATTTGGTATTATAAAAAAATTTATTATTAAATGGTATATATACTACCCCATTAATGTATTTAACATGAATATGTATTTATTATTATTATTATTATTTTTAATTTCATGTTTAATATTTTATGGTGTAAAAATTAAAAAGTTACAAATGTTTTAAACATTCGTTTTACTATCACATTTTTTTGGGATATCTCTTATTTTCATAAAATATGTATTATAATATATCATTCAAAAACTACTTCCATTTTATTTTACATTTAATATTTAATGAAATTCCTTATTTTATTAAACATTTTGTCCTCTTTTAACATGAATTAGGATACAAAATGTTTAAACGAATGATGATCTTATTTCTCTTCTTAATCGGGTATATTTTTCTTCCATGACCATATTTTCAAAAATTGTTTTTGAAATTCCCTTCTTATTTACCCAAATGTTTAATTAAGGAAATATTATTTTATCCTTGAATTTTTCAATTTTCTTGAAGGAATATTTCTAATATTTTTTTAATGTTTTATTTTTTGAATTTTATTACAAAAAGTCATAATTAATGTTATTCTTAACATATATGATAATAATTAATTTTCTTTATACCATAACTATTTAATGATATTTAGATTATTATAAAAGTTTTCAATAAATTTTGAAAGAATAATATTTAATGAAATATTATGATACCTTTTGTCAGCCATTTTTCTTTTATTCTCTAATGGAAATGATTTTATTTTGAAACTAATATTTTTGATGAATTGATGGCCAAAATTTTTATATTATGGATTTTGTGATCATTATGTCTCTACTAAAACATTGACTTTGTTATGACAATTTTAAATTGAACATTATATTTCTCTAAATATCAAAAATTATTTATATCATTGATATGATTATTTTCTAAGCCATATTCCTTTTCAATATACAATGTTTTACATTGGAATTTACTTTACAGAATAGTGAAATATTGATATTATGTATTTTTTGATGTATATATATATATATATTAATAAGCAATACTCTTTATGAGTTAAATTTATCATTCAAAAATTTAAGAATTCATTGGACATGTAGTGATGGTGGGTCTCAGTTATATACATCCCCTAGATTCATTGATAGCTCTCATGAGACAATCTGGTTGGCCAAACATATTTAACGTGTTTTTTGTTATACCTACCCATCGATTAAACTATCTTAAAGTAAGGTCGTGATAGTAAATATATAATGATGTTTTATGTCATGACAACCAAGAGTTTTTATTTCCTTCATTTAAAAATGAGTTATTATTATCCATGAGAATATTAGACTAATATTATCCATGGGTGAATTTGGTGCTCATATAACTGATTAAATAACATGGTTTTTAGTTATATACCTTTACATATCGATCAAACTATATTTAATAATAAATCCTCTACTGTATGTAAACCATAAAAAGAAATTATGATCCCATTATTTTTTTCCTTTTCATAGGATAAAATGATGTAATCATTAAATGTGTTCAAGGATACATAATTTTACTTTCACTATGTTTCCATATTTTATTTCAAATTTAAAATGGGAAGTATGATTGTATATGATTCTTCAATAGTCAAAAACTAAAATTTTCTGGTTTATGTGATCCCTTGTATCATATTACAATTTAATAATGTATTCACTAACTTTAGTTTAATAGATTTGGGGTTGTTAAACTTATTCATTTTTATGTTTATATGGAAATAATTATTTCCATTAATTTTCTTTGTGCATGATTGTAATAGGTTATACTACCCATTAAAATATTGGGTTGTGGGGTTTGGATCCTAAATAAAAGGAATGCATTTATTTTTACCTCTAGGTGGGATAGATGTATACTTTTTGGGTTATACCTCTAATTAGAAAAAGGACGATCGGTTTGGGTTTAAGCCTCTAGGAAGAAAAATTATTTACAATTTGGTTGTGAATCTAGGTGTGAAAAATTCATTGTAAGATTACATTTTAGTGGGTGAAATATCTCTATGTTTATGAGAGTGGTGAAGAGTTTACTAGAATCATTTATATATGAAACAATATAAAAATCACTTTGTCCATTTTTGTTAATTTTCCATGGCAATAACATCACATTAAAAAATGACATAATAACATTTTGAATTAATTTTAAATATGCCAATTCTCCCCCCTATGGGAAATTATTCTCTCTTCCATTTGGGGATTACAATTGTGGATATCCTAGTAATACATGAGGTAGTTAGGATGATTTCATAATAGATATTAAATCAAGATACTCTTTATTATCTTTATTAATAAGTGATAATTATCATTTATATTGTTTTATATTATAAAACATATGAGGATTATATAAGGAGTGTTTTTGATATTTGTAATTTGAAGGTTTGGAAACATATATTAAATGGTGTCAATAAACCTGAAATGTATTTTACAAAAAAGTTATATTTTTGGGGATAATTATTTGAGAACAAATTATTGAGGTATAGATAACTCTTAGGATTAATATATTCTTATTGATGTTGTAATAAAAGTTGATTTATTTTGGGAAAATTGATTTATACAATAATGAAATCCTTGAAATCCTTAAAATTTACTATCGATTTAATAAAAAAGTGTTTCTTAATATTTTTGGCAAAGTTTAAGAAATTTTAGGTATTGTGATATAAATTAACAAGTTTGCGACTTTTTGAACTAGTGATTAATACATTTTGCAGTTATAGGCAAATATAATTTTTATGGGAATATATAATATCATAATGGTTTAATATCATAGTGATTAAAATGGTTTCAGAAAAGTTATGTTATAGAGAATATATGATTTTTGGTAAATACGTACTCTGTAATATGATTTCATGAATGATTAATGTTGTTTGAGGAAAGATAAGTAACATAAAATAACCTAATGGAGTAAGGTAGATAAAAAGTATGAGTATGTTAACAATACCCTCACCAACATTTATCAATGATTAATAATTAAAAATATGAGGCCATAAACTTTTTTAGTGGAATTGAATGTAATAACCAAGGATTTTAGACCCTTTAAATTAATACGATCTTTAATAACCTGTGTAATACACAACATAGAAATAAGGCGAATGACAAATAAAATGAACACATCATATTAAAATCACATAAATAATATAATAACTATGAGGTAAAATGATAAAATCGATTAAAATAATTATAAAATAATTATTATTTTATTATTTTTTTCAAAGATTCCATTCGATGAAATTATTAAAAATGAATTTTATTTTACCATAGTTGAATATATCATAGTTAAATGGTTTCTAAAAAAGTTATTAATTATATTTATAAATTAATATGTCATAATTCATGTATTTATAATGTGATGACCCAGACTCTCTTGGCCCTTCCCTTTGCCAAAATCCGGGTCCTAAAGGGGTGGCGTATCAGTGAGACCGATCAGCACGACCGATCTGTGAGACCGATTGGTGAGACCGATCGGCGTCACAGGGCCTTGTCAAGTTGTTTCCTGTAGCGCTCCTTTTACGCAAATAGTTTTTTAAACCCTATTCTGACTCGTTTAATCATATTTTAAAGAACCGTAACACTCATAAGAGTTTTAATTAAATACTTAATCAATTCTTGAGTCGGTTTAAACCACCCGACCCCCTTTAATGACTAGTGGAGCCGTGTGGTCAACCCACGACCCCCGCGCCTCACGCGGTTTCGCGTTTTCACCCAAACCGTCCTCACCTGTTATAAACCAAGGGTTAGCCGTGGTTTCTCTTTCCTTGATTGCGGCTTTTCACAAACAGCTTCTCGTGCATCGGGCGCACCACATCGTTATCCGTAAAGTTCCGCTCTCGGCCTAAGCATCGATCGTCGATCAAACAAGTAGGGAATTTCTCCTTTGCCTCTCTCTTTTGTGTATAATGTGGGGTGGGAGTGCTTTTGATTCTATAGGATTGGATAAACCAGACCTAATTAAAGGTAATGAATTAATTCTATAAAGAAAGAGGGTACTGTGATCGTCGATGTTGTTTATGTTATGACCATCTTATTGAGTTGTGATGGCTTATGCCTTCTGAAAATCGAGGCCATTGGTGGTCGTTGTTTGTGCACTAATGAACCCCTGCTGATGTTTTAAATGGCTTGTTGTGGTTTTAAACTTTTTCTGTGAAAAGTAATTGGTTAATCACGTATATCCAGCCAAATAAATTGAGGCACCAAGATCTTTCTTTCTGTGATAACCCCTGTTAATACACACAAAAGTTGAAATCATGGAGTGTGTTAAGTCGTTTAAATCTGAAAATACCGGCATGACCCAGATTTGTGTTGATGGTGGTAGTTGGTTGTTTTCTTTTCGGTCCGTTTTCTAGAAATGTGGGAGGGGATGGGATCCCATGTCTTGTACTCTTGGTGGTTGTGTGAATTTTGGGATGGGATCCCCTGTTGGTATGGACTCGGTGGTTGTGAGTTTTAAGACCCGACGTTTACTTGTTTATATCACAAATTGGGGTGGGATCCTCTGTTGTTGAGAACCGGGTGTGGGCGTTATGGTTGATGCTTGACTGTTTACTTTCCTGGACTTGTGCCTATGCTTTCTAGTTGCCTAGTAGTGCTTAAACTTAACCATTATTACTGAACATGAAACAAGAATGGGACAAATGGGTTTTGTTGGCGAGAGTCGTGACTTGTGACTCGGATATAGTGGTGTTGTGTTCTATAGGCCGGTTAGAAAAACCTAGACTTTAGGTGAGTTATTGTTACCTATATCTATACTTGTAGTTTTCTATTTCTTATTCGCGCCCCACCCAAGTTGAGCACATAGTGCCAAACACCCCCATTTCATGGGGGATGGTGTTTTTCCCAACACTATTCTTAGTGGATGGTTGTTAGCTCCTTTTCTGCTCCCTTTCCTGTCTAGCCAAAGTATCTTCGGGCAGGATGTGATGGCCTGAGGTCCATTATTAGCCCAAGAACCTTTGGGCGGGGTAGTGTGGTTGTTGGCTAGGTGTGTGTGATAGGTGGTTTCCCAAGTGTCTTCGGGAGGAGGCCCAGGTGTCTTCGGGTGTGACAGTGGATTTTCTAGCCCAGGTGTCTTCAGGCGTGGTGGTGGTTGTTCAGGCCTAGGTGTTTGCAGGCATGGTTACGTGTGACAGTTGTGGCCCAGGTGTGTGCGGGCGGGATTTCGGCAGTGGGACTGCATGTTGTTGTGGCCCAGGTGTGTGCGGGAGGGATTTCAGCAGTGGGACTACCTGTGGTTGTGGCCCAGGAGTGTGTGGGTGGGTGTGGCAGTGGGACTGCGGTGAGAATGGGAGGATTGGTCCGATGCGTAGGATGTCTCAATAACCAGTGGGAAAGTGGCGCGGGGTACCCAAACAACGATGTGCTCTGATTATATATATTACTTGACTTGCGTTATTTGGGGAGTGTGACTTGGTGAGGCCTGGGGTGGATAGTTTACCTTGATAGGTGTTTGGTTTACTCTTTTCTCACTGGACATTAGTACGTTCCCCCACTTATGAACGAGAGTCTTTGGTTTTCCCTACTGAGCATACTTGTGTGCTGACCCTACGTATATAAAACTGATTTCAGGTTTCCAGGAGCACTTCAGGGATCACGCATGACCTTACTAGCTCGAACATTTGGAGCAGTTGCAGTTGTTGTTTTTCTTTTCCTCTTTCGTACATACCTTTGTATTCACCTTTTGTACCTTGTGGCTTTACTTTTGGAACATGCATGTGGGAATGGTTTATTTTTGGCTTTACTTTTCTTTTACCTGGGTGTTGTTGAGTTTCATCATCTTATCTCTCGATCTTATAAAACAAAAAGGGGTAATTGCTTCCATTTGTGAGAAATTTCTATACCCTTGGTGCTGGTCGCCACTCCGAGACCTATTGAAGTCTGGTCTCGGGGGTCATTATCTCTCCTTCAACATAATGAAGGAAGGGCCTGGCAATCTGCTGACCCTTCCCTCCTTTTGGTGAAGGTGGGTTGTGACAGAATGGTATCAGATCTGATGTTTGAGAGATAGGATGGAGTCTGGAGTTAGGTACAGCGAGGATTGCATGGGATGGTAAGGCAATAGTGTTGGGTGACCTTGGCGCGTGAATTAGGCCGGGGAAGACTGGCTAGGACATGGGATTTTAGGGCCCCCTGTGATCCGATGCAAGGACTCTGGACCTACCGAACGACCAAGTGAGACCACACTGATTGCATGGTAGAGACCCTAGGAAAGGTACATGCTACATAATGACTTGTGTTCATGAGTTTCTGGGATGTCTCGGGAATTAAGAATAAATTAAATTGTAAGAAGTTTTGAAGACGATATTCTGCATTACTTGGTCTTAGGCATTCCTTGATTATATTGCAGCTATGGCACCTGGAAGGCGACCACATGTGGTATAGGAGATCAAGGACCCGTAGACTACTTTGGCCGATCGGTAGAGAGCTGATCGAGAGGAAGAGGATGACCCGTGGCAGAGGACTCTTCGAGTTTTCCAGTGACAGGCCCTCGAGAAGTATGAGGGCAACACCTCCGATAAGAAGACGGAAGGCTGGTTAGAGGAGCTAGTTATAGCCTTCGGCCTGATTCGGGCCCCGACCGAGTACTGGGTTCCTCTGGCCGTTAGCTAGATGCGGGGAGCGGCACGTCAGTGGTGGATGCTTTACTTGGGGGGGAGGAGAGAGTCTTAGGTGGCTTGGGCAAATTTCGAGAGGGAGTTCCGGGCAGAATTCCTCTCCTCGACGATGAAGGCAGAAAAGAGGCAAGAACTAATCTCCCTCCAGTAGGGGAGTATTTCCGTGAGGGATCTAGGGATCAAGTTCAAGGACCTCCTAAGTTTTGCTTAGGACCTCTTTCCCGACGAGGAGTCTCGGGCAAGACGTTTGGAGGAGGCGCTCCGACCCTCCCTCCGGTATGCTGTTACCCCCTTTACCCTTCTGACGTACTTGGAGGTCCAGAAGAAGGCCGAAGTGGTGGAAAGGATGCATGCTCTAGGAGGAGTGTCACGAGAGGGGATCTAGCTGGGACCATCAAAGGGGAAGGCCCTCAGCACCAGGCCTCCAGCGTCAGGACCCTCCAGGTTCCGACCCGTAGGGAGCAGACCACAGTAGTTTCCGTTTCGATCCCCCAGCCCTCGCCCTTTTCCTTCAGGCCCGGGACCGCGGTGCTTCATCTGTGGGAGCCCTGAACATCTCCGGAGTCAGTGCCCCGACCAGGTGCAGTACAACAGTGGCAGTCATCCCCAACACCCACCCCAACAGCAGCTTCCAGCTAGACCTTTCCAACAGCAGCAGCAGCAGGGACAATGAGATCCCACTCCTCCGAGGGCAGACGTAGGAGGAGGAGGCCAACCTCAGGGCGCTCCACAGGGACCTCGACCAGGGTGTGGTCGGGGAGGTGGCCGTCAACCGAGGGGCAGGGGAGGTAGGCGTAGAAAGTTACACGCCGTAGAGGCAGTAGTTCCAGTAGTTCCAGAGGTTGTTCGAGGTACGATCAGTCTATTTAGAACTCTTGCTCATGCTTTGTTCGATACCGGAGCTTCACAATTTTTTGTTGCACCCTGTCTAGCCCGTGCCTTGGGCCTAGATGCCGAGAGACTTCCAGTGCCCATGGTGTTGAGCACACCAGTCGGAGGTCAGACCGACTTTTTGTTTGTTTGTCGGGGATGTAGACTGATGTTAGGGCCACATCATTCGGTTAGGGATCTTCTTCTGCTACAGATTCAGCCATACAATGTCATCCTAGGCATCGACTGGCTATTTTCTGTGTGCACCTTCATCGACTGTTTTCGAAGAAGGGTGGTGTTCTCAGACGTGGACAGCCGGCATGTTACCTTCACCGGCGAGCAGAGCAGTCCGAAGGGAAACAGAAGAGAGGAACCACTCCTCTCCTTGTTGACCGAGATGAAAGTGGAATTAGTAGATGCTGAAAGGGTGGAAGTTCCAGAGAACATCCGTGAGTTTATAGACATCTTTCCTAAGGAGGTGACGACTCTACCCCCTCGACGTGATATCGAGTTCGGGATAGACCTGCAGCCCGACGCTCATCCGATCTCGATGGCTCCTTACTGGATGGCACCTTCGGAGCTACGGGAGTTGCAGATACAAATTTATGATCTGATGATGAGGGGTTATGTTCGTCCGAGCGCGTCACCGTGGGGCGCTCCAGTCCTGTTCGCAAAGAAGGTAGATGGTGGCCTCAGATTGTGCATAGACTACAGGAGGCTGAATCAGGTAACGATCAAGAATCGCTACCCTCTTCCGAGAATAGATGATCTTTTCGACCAGCTGAAAGGGGCAGGATGGTTCTCGAAGATTGACCTACGGTCTGGGTACCACCAGCTTAGGGTGAAAGAGAGCGACATCCCGAAGACAGCGTTCAAGTGCAGGTATGAACACTTCGAGTTCGTAGTCATGCCCTTCGGTGTTACGAACACCCCAGCTGTGTTTATGGGGCTTATGAACTCCATATTCCAAGAGTACTTGGATTAGTTCGTGGTTGTGTTCATCGATGATATCCTGATCTATTCGTGGTCAGAAGAGGACCATTGAGAGCACCTGAGGACAATTTTGGAGGTCCTCCGGCAGCACCAGCTCTATGGGAAGTTGTCAAAATGCAAGTTATGGACACGAGAAGTGCACTTCCTCAGGAACGTAGTGTCTGAGAAGGGGGTAGCGGTCAACCCATCAAAGGTTTAGGAAGTTGTTTCTTGGGAAGCACCCAAGAATGTGGAGGAAGTCCGAAGTTTCCTCGGGCTGGCAGGTTACTACCGAAGATTCGTACCCAACTTCTCCCGAGTAGCAACCCCTTTGACGGATCTGACCAAGAAGGACTAGGCATTCATATGGAGTGAGCAGTGCCAGTCAGCCTTTAGCTATCTGAAGGATAAGTTGGTCAGTTCCCCAGTACTGAGATTACCAGAAGAATGGGCGGCTTATGAGGTGTTCTGTGATGCTTCAGGACAGGGCCAAGGATGCATGCTGATGCAGCGACAAGGGGTGATCTTTTATGGGTCCAGGCAGCTGCGTTCCCATTAGCGTAATTACACCACCCATTACCTGGAGCTTGCAGCGATAATTTTTGCGCTAAGGTTGTGGCGGCACTACCTCATCGGGGAACGCTTTGTGGTCTTCACGAATCACAAAATCTTGAGGTATATCTTCTCCCAATGGGACTTAAACTTGCGACAACGGAGGTGGGTGGAGTTCCTCCAGGATTACGACTTTGAGATCCCTTATACTAAGGGCAAGGGCAATGTGGTGGTCGATGCCTTGAGCAGGAGGACGCAAAAGGATGCGGTTCGAGAGTCGGCGGACGCCTGGAAGGCGATGGAGGAGTTGGCTACCTTACACATGAACACGAATATGGATAGAGGAAGAGGCTTCCTATATCAAATGACAGTGCAGTCATCCCTATTTCAGTAAGTGGAGGAGTCTCAGTGGGGAGACCTAGAGTGCGAAGTGATGCGTGACCAAGTTGACCAGGGAAATGCTCCGAAAGGATGGACAGAGGATGGTCAGAACTGGTTGTTTTTCCAGAAGAGGTTGTTTGTCCTGGAGGCGATGCGCAGAAAGGTTCTCAGTGAGTTACAAAACTCACCCCTGGCGGTACAACTAGGAGTTTCCAAGATGTACCAGGGTTTGAAGACGTATTTTTGGTGGCCCAGAGTTAAGCGAGCGGTGGCAGAGTTTGTGGCCAACTGCTTAGTGTGTCAGCAAGTGAATGTTGAACACTGAGTTCGAGGCGGCCTACTGCGGCCTCTAGATGTCCCCGAGTGGAAGTGGGATGAAATATCGATGGATTTGTTCATGGGACTCCCCAAGGTCCAAGGAGGGTATGACGCCATCTGAGTGGTAGTGGACAGGTTGACGAAATCGGCTCACTTTCTGGCGATCAGGGAGTCGAGTACTGTGGATGCTTTGGCACAAAAGTACGTGGATGAGGTGGTGCGGTTGCATGCAGTTCTGAGGTCTATAGTCTCGGATAGGGATGCATGGTTTACCTCGCGAGTCTAGAGAGGATTACATCATGCGTTTGGCACCTAGTTACGCCTTAGCACTGCTTTCCATCCCCAGAAAGATGGACAGACAGAGCGCACCATCCAGACCTTGGAGGATATGCTACGGGCATGTGTTATGGACTTAGGAGAATCATTGGTGCGATACTTGTCCCTGGTAGAGTTTTCCTACAATAATAGCTACCACTCTACCATCATTATGGCCCCGTTTGAAGCTTTGTACGAGAGGCCATGTCGTTCGCCTGTGTGTTGGACCGACGTAGGAGAGACAGGAATCCTTGGCCTGGAGGTGGTGCAGAACACGACAGAGAAGGTTCAGCTCATACTGGAAAGGATGAAGGCGGCCTAGGACCAACAGAAGTCGTATGCTGATACCAGGAGGAGGCCCTTGGAGTTTGAGGTTGGGGACCACGTGTTCTTGATGGTCTCCCCTCGGCGTGGGCAGCAGAGGTTCGGCAAGGGGAGTAAGCTTTCTCCCAGATTCATCGAACCCTTCGAAGTGTTGCGGCGGGTCGGTGAAGTGGCTTATCAGCTAGCGTTACCACCACCGCTACTAAGGATACATGATGTCTTTCATGTGTCCCAGCTCCGTCGGTATCTGCACAACGATTCACACGTCCTTGATTGGGGTGACCTGGACATCGAGGACGACATGACCTTTGTGGAGAGACCAGTGATGATTGAGGATCGCAAGGAGAAGGTGCTTCATGGGTGAACCATCCCCTTGGTTCGTGTGTTGTGGAGACATGGTGGGCTTGAGGAGAGTACATGGGAGAGGGAAGCACAGATGCGTACCCAATACCCAGAGTTGTTTTGTGTTTTGTTCCTTGTTGTACCTGTTGGGGTAGAAAATTTTGTCTTTTGGCTATGAAATGTACTGGTTTTCTTTCCTCTGCCTGTGTGTGAAAAGCACCAGCTATGGGGAAGGACAGAACCCGACCCCTAATCAAGATGCATTAAGGTGGATGCGATTAAACCCGTGCGGGTGAGTCAGTGCCGCCCAAAGCGAATAATATCTTGACATGGGGGAGGAGACTCCCCAACCCACATGCCCGGGTAGTTTGTCATGGTATGTTGCTTCGTTAGTGACAATAAGGTTTTCTTAGTTAACAACGAGGGTCACTCTTGAGAGGTATCTTTCGGGGTGGTTATTCGAACCTGCCTTTTCCTTCTGGGTTGTCTAAATTCTTGAGGATGAGAATAGTTTGAGAGGTATCTGATGTGATGACCCAGACTCTCTTGGACCTTCCCTTTGCCAAAATCCGGGTCCTAATGGGGTGGCGTATCGGTGAGACCGATCGGTGAGACAGATCGGTGAGACAGATCAGTGAGACCGATCGGCACGACCGATCGATGAGACCGATCCGCATTACCCGACCTTGTCGAGTTTTTTCCAGTAGTGCTCCTTTTGCGCAAATTGGGTTTTAAACCCTATTCTGTCTCATTTAAGCATGTTTTAAAGACCCGTAACACGCATAAGAGTATTAATTAAATACATAATCAATTCATGAGTCAGTTTAAACCACTAGACCCCCTTTAATGACGAGTGGAGCCGCGTGGTCAACCCACGACCCCCGCGCCTTACGCGGTTGCGCATTTTCACCCCAACTGCCCCCAGCTCTTTTAAACCAAGGGTTAGACGTGGTTTCTCTATCCTCGATCGTGGATTTTCACAAACAGCTTCTGGTGCATCGGGCACACCACATCGTTATCCGTAAAGTTCCGTGCTCGACCTAAGCGTCGATCGTCGATCAGACAAGTAGGGAATTTCTCCTTTGCCTCTCGCTTTTGTGTATCATGCAGGGTGGGCATGCTTTTGATTCTATAGGATTGGATAAACCAGAACTAATTAAAGAAAATGAACAAATTCTATAAATAAAGAGGGGGCTGTGATCGTCGATGTTGTTTATGTTATAACCATCTTGTTGAGTTGTGCTGGCTTATGCCTTCTGAAAATCGAGGCCGTTGGTGGTTGTTGTTTGTGCACTAATGAACCCCTACTGATGTTTTAAATGGCTTGTTGTATTTGTAAACTCTTGATGTGAAATGTAATTGGTTAATCACGTATATCCGGCCAAATAAATTGAGGCACCAGGATCTTTCCTTCTGTGATAACCCCCGGTTAAAACACACAAAAGTTGAAATAATGGAGTGTGTTAAGTTGTTTAAATATGAAAATACCAGCATAACCCTGACTTGTGTTGATGGTGGTAGTTGGTTTTTTTTTGGGACGATTGCTGGAAATGTGGGAGGGGATGGGATCCCTTGTCTTGTACTCTTGGTGGTTGTGTGAATTTGGGGATGGGATCCCCTATTGGTATGGACTCAGTGGTTGTGAGTTTTAAGACCCAACGATTACTTGTTTATATCACAAATTGGGGTGGGATCCTATGTTGTTGAGAACCGGGTGTGGGCGTTATGGTTGATGATTGACTGTTTACTTTCCTGGACTTGTGCCTATGCTTACTAGTTTCCCAGTAGTGCTTAAACTTAAACATTATTACTGAACATGAAACAAGAATGGGACAAATGGGTTTTGTTGGTGAGAGTCATGACTTGTGACTCGGATATAGTGGTGTTGTGTTCTGTAGGCCGGTTAGAAAAACCTAGACTTTGGGTGAGTGCTTGTTTCCTATATCTATACTTGTAGTTTTCTCTTTCTTATTTGCGCCCCACCCAAGTTGAGCACTTAGTGCCGAACACCCCCATTTCATGGGGGAGGGTGTTTTTCCCAACACTATTCTTGGTGGATGGTTATTAGCTCCTTTTCTGCTCCCTTTCCCGGATATCCTAAGTATCTTCGGGCAGGCTATGATGGAATGAGGTCCATTATTAGCCCAAGAACCTTCAGGCGG
Source organism: Viscum album (assembly GCA_963277665.1). Classification (NCBI taxonomy): domain Eukaryota; kingdom Viridiplantae; phylum Streptophyta; class Magnoliopsida; order Santalales; family Viscaceae; genus Viscum; species Viscum album. Next base: position 471,997,860 of record OY728147.1, on the reverse strand, counting down.
GGTAGTGTGGTGGTTGGCCAGGTGTGTGCGGCAGGTGGTTTCCCAAGTGTCTTCGGGATGAGGCCCAGGTGTCATCGGGCGTGGTAGTGGATTTTCTAGCCCAAGTGTCTTCGGGCGTGGTGGTGGTTGTTCTGGCCTAGGTGTTTGCAGGTGTGGTTACGTGTGACAGTTGTGGCCCAGGTGTGTGCGAGCGGGATTTCGGCAGTGGGACTGCGTATGGTTGTGGCCCAGATGTGTGCGGGCGGGATTTTGGCAGTGGGACTGCATGTGGTTGTGGCCCAAGAGTGTGCGCGTGGGTGTGGCAGTGGGACTGCAGTGAGAATGGCGGGATTGGTCCGATGCATAGGATATCTCGATAACCAGTGGGAAAGTGGCGTGGGGTACGCAAACATCGATGTGCTCTGATTATATATATTACTTGACTTGCGTTATTTGGGGAGTGTGCCTTGGTGAGGCCTGGGGTGTATAGTTTACCTTGATAGGTGTTTGGTTTACTCTTTTCTCACGGGACTTTAGTACGTTCCCCCACTTGTGCACAAGAGTCTTTGGTTTTCCCTACTGAGCATACTTGTGTGCTCACCCTACGTATATAAAACTGCTTTCAGGTTTCCAGGAGGACTTCGGGGATCACGCAGGACCTTACTAGCTCGGGCCTTTGGAGCAGTTGCAGTTGTTTTTTTTATTTTCCTCTTTGGTACTTACCTTTGTAGTATCCTTTTGTACCTTGTGGCTTTACTTTTGGAACATGCTTGTGGGAATTGTTTATTTTTTGCTTTACTTTTCTTTTACCTGGGTGTTGTTGAGTTTCATCATCTCATCTCTCGATCTTATAAAACAAAAAGGGGTAATGCCTTCCATTTGTAAGAAATTTCTATACCCTTGGTGCTGGATGCCACTCTGGGACCTATTGAAGGCGAGTTTTGTAGAGACCCGAAGCTTAACGTACATAGACATTACATTACTTTTTTAGAATACTTAGTATATAACAAAAACACACACACAAGGACCATAATAGTTTAGTGTATTTGGAAACTCGGAATATAATCTTCTAATCGTGGTGAAAGATCTTCAACATCTCCCATAGAGATCATCTTTTTTTTAACCTAAATACTTTCTTTATGTCCTCAGGAAATGAAAACATAAAAGGGTGAGCTCAAATGCTCAGTAAGGGTAAAAAAAGAAATATCAATCACATCATATTCATAAGAACATATCTTTTGCAAATATTAACCTACAAAAGAGATCATAATTTCATAACATGGGATAAATCCTAGTAGTGAAATGTAATCCAAATAATCATAACATAAAAGATGAATCTTTGTGGAATACACACATAATCATAGAGAATCATTTCTTATTAGTCAAGACGCATTGCCAAGACTATCTTAGTGGACAAAGTCCAATTCTGAACCGAGTTACCCTCGTTTCAGTCCTGCTTCACTGAACTGGTATAACCTACCGTTCAAGCCATGTCTATCTCATGAGATATAAAATATTTACCCAATGAATTGGAGGGAGATATAGGTCCCACCAATCTCATAATGATACCATTCTTATGTGTGACACAAAATCATAAACCATACATCGTAGCATAACCCATGTAATAAAAATGGGAATCTTAAACATCGTGACATCATAAAACAATTCATATATGATAAAGGAATTCATAAATATAATTCCATCACAACATAATCAAATCAATGTAATAATAGGGATAGAAATAGAAACCTTTATTATCATAGATGGAAAATAATTTTGATAAAACACTTGAACTCCATTCTTGAGGAAAATATCCTTTCTGCTTCAAAAACACTTTTCCTTTCATAACATGTCATAAAATTCAAAACTAAAAGAAGTTGATTAAAAATAAACTTGAAAACTAGTAAAGGAAGGTTCTTGGAAATAATGTTTTAAAAAACCATTCATGACGTATAAGTTAAAAAAACATTCTTCGTACTGTTGTCGGAAAATTCAAAAAGTACCTCGTACGAAAAACGATAAAAGATTCCTTTCATATCCTTTACTAAAAACTCACCGAAGGGTAAAATTGGATTTAAACAATTTTAGGTGGATGGAATAATATTACATATTGAGGAAACATGGATGTGGATGATAAAATAGACCCTAGTAAATACTAAAGTATAAACAATCTCGGATAAAAATGAGATTGTGATATTTCCCTTACCTTAGGTCTGATTTGCTTCATAAGTGTCCGAACCTCCTGTATAATGATTTAAATAATTTCATTTACTTATTATAGAATCATATTAATTGTTATCATATCATATATGGTTCACTTATGACTTTATATTACCCGTTCTTTTGTAAATTCCATGTTAAAGAGCGTTTTGGGTAAAATTGTTTCATTTGTCGTCCGTGTTTTGATTTGTAATTATTCATATGGTTACTTAAATCATGATTAATTAATTCCAGAATATAAAACATGATTTATATATAATATATATTCAGAATATACATATATATGTAATAAATCAGTAAATGGAAATAAATACACCGTTTATGGAGACGGTAGGCCGTACGTACGCATGAACGCTGTTTTCGTTTCCTTATTGAGTTGAATGGAATTAAGTAGATGACATACATATATATACACATAAATCCAGTATCATTATTATGTCATATATTTCATGATTACTTATTATATATACTTTATAATCATTCATGAATGGTTAAAGTGGAGAATGAATCTCATCACGTCGTGGAGACGGTAGTCCGTACGTACGCACGAGTGATGATATCGTTCTCATGATCGTGGAATTGTATTGGAGTGTATGTATACTATTTCAGAATCAATATCACTTTACAATAATCATATATAGTTATTATTGACACCATTATTCCCATCCAAGTAAGGTGGTGGTGGAAAATAGATTACACCACGGCGTGGAGACGGTATTCCGTACGTACGCACGCATGGTGATTTCATTTTCCGTAGGATGGATAGATGGTGAAATAATGCTGTTTCATAATTATAATAACATATCAGTATATAAGTGATTATGATGTTATTACTTCATAATGAAAAAACCTAATAAGAAGATGTGGAAGAAGAAATAAAGATGAAAGAATCGGTAACGGGCATTACCTCTTCTTTGAAGCGCCTCTTTGAGACCTCCTTTTAGGGCACTAAAATTGGTCTTTATGGAAGAACAGAACCTCTAGGATGTTGATAGGGAAGTGTAGAAGGGAATTTGGAAGGGTATGGCCGATCTTGAAGGCTCAATGTGGTGTGAGGAAGAGAGGGAGGGGGTGCCCTTTTATAAGGGAGGAGAGGGGCACCTTTGGAATAACTAAAAATATTATTTGATTATAAAGCCCAATTCGGTTTTAAATAGCTCCAAATTGATTTATTTCGAAGCTAAGGTGGGGATGGGTCAAAATCCCCTCATCCAAAATAATTTATACAAGTTTAGGTTCCTATTTTAACCTTATCATTTATATTTAACTTTAAGTTAGATAATTTTACTTTTACCTTGTCTTCTTGTTTTCTTACACTATAAGGTTAATAAACTTACTATATCAAGACAAAATAACCCCAAGTTGTTTATTATAACCTTATCTAAGTCATTTGGCAGAACTTTAGATTTTTAGGAATAAAATAAAAATTAATAATATAATATTTGTTTCAAAAACTATTTTATGTCAATTTTGAAACTATTTAGTAATTGATTTTTGTGAAACTCATAACAGATTGATTAGTTATAAAAAAGTTAATTAAATAAATAATAACATGTCATATTAAAATATAAAATTAGTGAAATTCAAAAAAAGTCTTAAATTACATTTATTTTGGTATTTATAACATCAATTATGTCAATATTTCATTAATAAGACAATTTCTGCATCATCTTTGTGTCATAATAAATGATAATTATTTAATCCCTAAAAATTTTAAATAAATTCCTATGATGTAGATAATTGTATTATATTTCTGGATATTATTCATGTTCGAAGTTCCATGAAGTTTATCACTAAATAAAAATTATTATACTTATAAGATTTAAGAAAGTGACATGTTGTGACATTCTTTGGTTTTAATAATAATTAACTAATTTTTATGGAAAAAAGTCCATTAAATGAATCTAATCCTACCGTTAGGTGATATGGTTAGACTTTTAGTCATCCAATATGATTTTTCCAAGTGTTAGGGTAATTTTATAATATTATATTTACCCTTAATTACCCGATTTACCTTTAACCATGGTAAATAAAATTTACTGTAGTTACTATTCATAATTCCCAAAAATAAAAAGTAGCTTATTATCATAATTTTGACCCAATTATTCTAAATATGTAATCCATTTTTCCAATTTCAATACAAAAAATTTTCAGAAATTAAATTAAAATTAATCCCGTCATTGAAAGAAAACGGGTTTTCTTTAAAACATTGCAAAAGATTGATTTGATTTAACCTACGAATTCAAGGCAAAATCAATGCTATTGACATACATTATATTAAAAGGTAAAAAATATATTCTATTTATACTTTAAAACAATTCAATATTATAATTTAACCACATAAGATATTACGATGAAAAAAGTTGTTTTTAATTAAAATATAGCGTGTTTTTACTATTCATTAAATATGAAAGTCAGCAGAATAAAATGAAAAATTTATCCAAAGTAATTTTTTTTTCCTGATTACAAAGAATAATTTTATTTTGTCAAATTGAACTTATAAACATGTCAAAAACTAGATTTTAAGTGGGTGCGCCATCAAAAGGTGGCAAAACTGCATTTTTTGAAAAATACTTATTTTACCCGAAAAATTTATTTTGTTCTTATACCATGTTTTAGAAAATGTGCAAGACGAATAATAATTTTATAAGATTCAAAATTTAGTTAATACTATTCATAACGTCTAGTTCATAATAATATTATAATAATATATCGTCGTTTAGTAAAACCCGGTATTGCGTACAACACACGTTATCGAGGAAGGTCGCGATTGCATGTAATACAAGCCAAGTCAGGGTTGCGTGCTGTGCAATAATCCTTCATTGTTTCATATAACATAATCCAACCATATTTCATTTATACACTGAATATATATATATATATATACTCAGTTTTGCGTAGAATAACTATAATCATAATTGTGTGTAACACGATCCAAGAATAGTGTTGCGTATACTGCAAGCTAATACGGTGTTGCGTATAGCGCAAGGTAATCTTGGTTTACCATACAACACAAGACATTAATTAAAAGAATATTTTTCATAAAATCTTTGGTTTTTACATTCTACCCCCCTTAAAATGAATTTCTCCCTCGAAATTCGTCGGGGTTATAAATGGTTTACTATTCGAAAGTTTGTTTAATAAAAACCCACATCGTAAAAAGGAATACCAAAACATGGCTTTAAAAACTAAAGTATGAAATGTAACGGTTACCCAAATTAACTTATCACTGGGTTTCCATGTAGGAGAACATAGGTGAAAATATGGATATGGAATAAAAATATAACCATCAAGTTTTGATGAAGAGTGGTAGAGAAGATGGCTATGGAAAAGCCAGCAATCACAAAGCCATAAATTTGTGACGATCTAAGGTACCATCTGATTCATCAGATATAAGAGCACTAGGACAACATTTTTGGTTTTCAAGATCATTTCCCTAATGTTGATGAATTAAAAGAAATACTTTCAAGATTTTGGTACAATCTCACTATTGTTCGTGAATTGAACAATTTCCACTTCATCCCTTAAAGAAATGAAGTTGAATTTGTAATTCGTGATGTGTTAGCAGATCATTTGATAGAATGATGGGTTATTCTATCTCTTTCAAAAAAAAGGTTATCAAAAGTTATAAGTCCATCTTATGGTTAGATTAATCATATATGGTTCCAAAAATGATCTTATACATCATATATCATACCGATTAATAAAATAAAACTAGTCTCTACTAAACAGGGACTTCCTGTAGGCCAGTGGTAGGTGATAAAGGCCAGTCACACTTCGGTTGTGGGTTCGATTCCCACAGCCTTGTCCGACGCGATGGGCTGTCGCCCATCCTGCAGGTTGTCCTTTTTCTAAAGCTATATTACTATAACATCCCATCAACAATATCAAAAAAGTTTTATCCTTAAATAATACTAACTTATGTCCAACATAATCGATTCCAATCTTTAGGCTTATCTAAAATACTTCAGTCCAAGCTCATAGTATAAAGAAAATGATCACGTGAATGCCATCATTTATCCTCCATATATCATAAGATATATCTTGTTGGTCAAATTACAAACATGTGAATACCTTAATCATGTATTCTCTTGAAGAATGAATACCCATTGAACCTTAGTGAAAACATGAATGCATTCAAAATTTAACACTTTCCACATACCAAAATCTAAAAATTATATATACTAAAACCATAATATAACCTCCTCCTTATATCAGTCATGAGCTCATGAATACTATCAAAAATTTAATTTTCTCCTTGTCCCTTCATTATGCGCATATCATCTACATTCCAAAAATATCTAAATCACCTTTCATGGATACTGGTACCATTAATCATACACTTTCAAAACTCAAAAAAAGGCAACAGTGTAACAATACTTAGATGTCTCTTTATTCCATCGTACCATGAGATTACTTATAAAACATTACACATGTAATCATTCCACTAAATTCTTAAACCATTGACCGAGCTTCAACAATTCTTTCATCTCACATATCATTTGTAGTCTCTTCATCATCATCAACGTAAAGACTACCCATACGCCCATACTGATTCTCTTCATGAGACTTTCCCTTAGGGAATTGGTTTTCATAATGCCCGTACATTCCACATTTAAAACATTTAACCATTGTTGATGTCGTAGCAATACCATTATCCTCATCCCTGGTGTTAACCGAACCCTTTCCTTTACACTTACTGGCTTTGTGTCCTTCTTTTCCACACCCAAAGCATCTTCCAGTTCCTTTGAAACATTCTCCTTGATGCATCTTCCCACATGATTTATATAGGGGAAATTGAACTTTCTTTCCTCTATTATCATCATGAAACTCCATCTTTCTCTTATTAGCCGAGTCAAGAAACTTAACAAATTTTACTTTATTGATCATATTTTGAGATTTCTGATTCGACTTAATAATGATGTTTGGACTTCCAAATCCCATTTCATTTGGTTGATCATGAAGAATATCATTCCATTGTCCATCATATCCTCCATTATCTTAAATCATCTTGTTTCCAGCCATTTTATAAAACCAAAAAAGAATAGTGTGAGAGGAAAAAATCATAATAAAGGGGGAGTAAATTCAATATCTAACATCTTTGGTTTAATCTAATATCGTTACCATAGTTCTAGGACTATATCCTATACGTATACTTATCCTTAGGGACATCCCTAGACATACCTTATAAATATCTCTAGGGATCTTACTAACATTTTCGCATCCTAGTTTCCAAAGGTTGACTAAACTTTTCCTCTGATACCAACTGTAGAGACCCGAAGCTTAACGTACATATACATTACATTACATTTGCAGAATACTTAGTACATAACAAAAACACACACACAAGGACCGTAATAGTTTAGTGTCTTTGGAAACTCGGAATATAATCTTCTAATTGTGGTGAAAGATCTTCAACATCTCCCATAAAGATCTTCATTTTTTTTACCTAAATCCTTTCTTTATGTCCTGGGGAAAAGAAAACATAAAAGGGTGAGCTCAAATGCTCAGTAAGGGTAAAAAAAAAGAAATATCAATCACGTCATATTCATAAGAACATATCTTTTGGAAATCGTAACCTGCAAAAGAGATCATAATTTCATAACATGGGATAAATCATAGTAGTGAAATGTAATCCCAATAATCATAACATAAAAGATGAAACTTTGTGTCATACACACAAAATCATAGAGAATCATTTCTTATTAGTTAAGACTCATTTCTAAGACTATCTTAGTGGACAAAGTCCATTTCTGAACCGAGTTACCCTCGTTTCAGTCCTGCTTCACTGAACCAGTATAACCTACCATTCCAGCCATGTCTATCTCATGAGATATAAAATCTTAAACCAATGCATTGGAGGGAGATATAGGTCCCACCCATCTCATAATGATACCATTCTTATGTGTGCCACAAAATCATAAACCATACAACATAGCATAACCCATGTAATAAAAATGGGAATCTTAAACATCGTGACATCATAAAACAATTCATATAAGATAAAGGAATTCATAAATATAATTCCATCACAACATAATCAAATCAATTTAATAATAGGGATAGAAATAGAACCCTTTATTATCTTATATGGAAAATAATTTTGATAAAACACTTGAACTCCATTCTTGAGGAAAATATCCTTTCTGCTTCAAAAACACTTTTACTTTCATAACATGTCATAAAATTCTAAACTAAAAGAAGTTGATTAAAAATAAACATGAAAACTAGTAAAGGAAGGTTCTTGGAAATAATGTTTTAAAAATCCATTCATGCCGTATAAGTTAAAAAAAACATTCTTCGTACTTTTGTCGTAAAATTCAAAAACTACCTCATATGAAAAACGACAAAAGATTCCTTTCATATCCTTTACTAAAAACTCACCGAAGGGTAAAATTGGATTTAAAAAATTGTAGGTGGATGTAAATAATATTAAATATTGAGAAAACATGGATGTGGATGATAAAATACACCCCAGTAAATACTAAAGTATAAACAATCTCGGATAAAAATGAGATTGTGATATTTCCCTTACCTTAGGTCCGATTTTCTTTGTAAGTGTCCGAAACTCCTGTATAATGATTTAAATAATGTCATTGACTTATTACAGAATCATATTAATTGTTATGATATCATATATGGTTCACTTATGACTTTATATTACCCGTTCTTTTGTAAATTCCATGTTAAAGAGCGTTTTGGGTAAAATTGTTTCATTTGTCGTCCGTGTTTTGACATGTAATTATTCATATGATTACATAAATCATGATTACTTAATTCCAGAATATAAAACATGATTTATATATAATATATATTCAGAATATACATATATATAATAAATAATGAAATTGAAAGAAATACACCGTTCATGGAGACGGTAGGCCGTACGTACGCATGAAAGCTGTTTTTGTTTCCTTATTGAGTTGAATGGAATTAAGTAGATGACATACATATATATATACACATAAATACAGTATAATTATTATGTCATATATGTCATGATTACTTATTATATATACTTTATAATAATTCATGAATGGTTAAAGTGGAGAATGAATCTCATCGCGTCGTGGAGACGGTAGTCCGTACGTACGCACGAGCGATGATATCATTCTCATGACCGTGAAATTTTATTGGAGTGTATGTATACTATTTAAGAATCAATATCACTTTACAATAATCATATATAGTTATTATTTACACCATTATACCCATCCAAGTAAGGTGGTGGTGGAAAATAGATTACACCACGGCATGGAGACGGTATTCCGTACGTACGCACGCGCGGTGATTTCATTTTCCGTAGGGTGGATTGATGGTGAAATAAGGTTGTTTAATAATTATAATAACATATCATTATATAAGTGATACTGATGTTATTAATTCATAATGAAATAACCTAAAAATAAGAATTGGAAGAAGAAATAAAGATGAAAGAATTGGTAACGGGCATTACCTCTTCTTTGAAGCGCCTCTTCGAGACCTCCTTTTAGGGCACTACAATTGGTATTTGAAGAAGACCAGAACCTCTAGGATGTTTCTAGGGAAGTGGATAAGGTAATTTTTCAGGGGTAGGCCGAGATGGAAGGCTCAAAGTGGCGTGAGGAAGAGAGGGAGGAGGTGCCCTTTTATAAGGGATTAGAGGGGCACCTTTGGAATAACTAAAAATATTATTTTATCATAAAGCCCAATTCGGTTTTAAATAGTTCCAAATTGATTTATTTCAAAGCTAAGGTGGGGATGGGTCGAAATTCTCTCATAAAATAGAATTTAGACAAGTTTAGGTTCCTATTTTAACCTTATCATTTATATTTATGTTTTAGTTAGATAATTGTACTTTTACGTTGTCTTCTTGTTTTTATACACTATAAGGTTAATAAACTTACTATATCAAGACAAAAGAACCACAAGTTGTTTATTATAACCTTATATAAGTCATTTGGCAGAACCGTAGATTTTTAGGAATAAAATAACAATTAATAATATAATATTTGTTTTAAAAACAATTTTATGTCAATTTTGACACTATTTAGTAATTGATTTTTGTGAAACTCATAACAGATTGATTAGTTAGAAAAAAGTTAATTAAATCAATAATAACATGTCATATTAACATATAAAATTAGTAAAATTCATAAAAAGTCTTAAATTACATTTATTTGGGTATTTATAACATCAATTATGTCAATATTTCATTAATAAGACAATTTCTGCATCATCTTTGTGTCATAATAAATGATAATTATTTATTCCCTAAAAATTATAAATAAATTCCTATGATGTAGATAATTATATTAGATTTCTGGAGACTATTCATGTTCTAAGTTCCATGATGTTTATCACTAAATTAAACTTATTATACTTATAAGATTTAAGAAAGTGACATGTTGTCACATTCTTTGGTTTTAATAATAATTAACTTATTTTTATGAACAAAAGTCCATTAAATGAATCTAATCATACCCTTAGGTGATATGGGTCTACTTTTAGTCATCCAATAGTATTTTTCAAAGTGTTAGGGTAATTTTATAATATTATATTTACCCTTAATTACCCGATTTGACTTTAACTATGGTAAATAAAATTTACCGTAGTTACTATTCATAATTCCCAAAAATAAAAAGTAGCTTATTAACATAATTTGGACCCAATGATTATAAATATGGAATCCATTTTTCCAAATTAAATACACAAAAGTTGCAGAAATTAAATTAAAATTAATCGCGTTGTCGAAAGAAAACGAGTTTTTCTCTATAACATTGCAAAAGATTGAATTGATTTAACCTACGAATTCAAGGTAAAATCAATTATAATGACATACATTATATTAAATGGTAAAAATATATTCTATTTATACTTGAAAACAATTAAATATTATAATTTAACCACATAAGATATTACGATGAAAAAAGTTGTTTTTAATTAAAATATAGCATGTTTTTACTATTCATTAAATATGAAAGTCATCAGAATAAAATGAAAAATTTATCCAAAGTAAATTTTTATTTCCTGATTACAAAGAATAATTTTATTTTGACAAATTGATCTTATAAACATGTCAAAAACTAGATTTAAAGTGGGTGCGCCATCAAAAGGCGGCAAAACTGCATTTTTTGAAAAATACTTATTTTACGTGAAAAATTTATTTTGTTCTTATACCATGTTTTAGAAAATGTTAAAGATGAATAATAATGTTATAATATTCAAAATTTAGTTAATACTAATCATAACGGCTAGTTCATAATAATATTATAATAATATATCATTGTTTAGTAAAACCCGGTATTGCGTACATCACACGCTATCGAGGAAGGTCGTGATTGCGTGTAATGCAAGCCAAGTCAGGGTTGTGTGCTGTGCAAGAATCCTTAGTTGTTTCGTATAACATAATCCAACCATATTTCATTTATACATTGAATATATATATATATATATATATATACTCAATGTTGCGTAGAATAACTATTATCAAAATTGTGTGTAACACGGTCCAAGAATAGTGTTGCATATACTGCAAGCTAATATAGTGTTCCGTATATCTCAAGGTAATCTTGGTGTAGCATACAACACAAGAAATTAATTAAAAGAATATTTTTCATAAAATCTTGGGGTGTTACAGGTCTCGGGGGTTATTATCTCTCCTTCAACTTAAAGAAGGAAGGGCCTGACAAACTGCTGACCCTTCACTCCTTTTGGTGAAGGCGGGTCGTGACATATAAACATATATGAAATAATATTAAATACACATAAATAATAAAAAAATACATTTTTAACGAAACTATTTTATCTCTATATATTTTATTTTCATCTAAAAGTTCAATTAATAAATATTTTAATTTTCATTCTTAGAGTATAAATTTATTTTTTAAATACACTTATTAATATTATCATAAGGTTATTTTGTTGATATTTTTTTGAAATAATTAATTCAAATGTAAATAGGGAAAATACATTTTTCTGCAAAAAACGTGGAGATTATGACTCTATCTAGACATAATTGTAACATAAAAATTTATAAAATATTTATCATTATATAATATATATTAATGAGTAAACAATAAATTCTTATATACTATTATAAATTTAGAATCAAATGTTTAACGACATAGGTAATATTTCCCAATTATGAAACGATTTTTTCTATTCGTTTATTTTAATTTTATTTTATAAAATTTTATTTTTATTTTTTAAAATTACATAAAATAACACTTATTATATATTAAACATATTAATATAATTGAAATCAATTAAAATAATAATTTCAAACTAAAAATAAAATTTAGTTTTAAAAATAATTTTTTTAAAAAAAATGGCGTTTTTACGTGTTACATGAGCTAATTATAAAATTAATTTTTACTACAAATATAAATTTTATTAGATAAAATGGATTTAATTTTTGGATCAATTAGATCAAAATTAATTAAAAATTTCCATTTTAATTTTAGGAAAAAAGTATTAATTACTTATGTAAAAACTAGTTACCATGAAAAGAAAAAATGGTAAACTATTAAATCTAGGGGAAAGGGATTAAAACATGTCTAAAAATTGTTTATAATTGAGTGAATTAGATAATAACAACCATATATCATATATCGCTCATTTATTTTCCATTTTTGGAGCCACATTACGTATTTAACATGTGATCCCTTTATTTTTGGAAGTAATAATTACGCAAATGTAATTCTCACCCCTTATAAAAGGGGCCTCTCACAACCCTCACAAGACTAATATAAAATTCCATTTAAAATTGAAACCCTAACTTTATACCTTTCAATTTTAATATTATTCCTTGATCTCAATCTTTTTTTCATAATTGATTATCTTAAGCCCTTCCATTCAAAAATTTCGTCTAAGGGAAAGTTGAAGTCCTTATTAGGAGTACTAATTTTTCATAATTTTTTTTAACTTCTATCATTAATTTTCAAATATATTTTTCCGATCACTATATAATGATATAATTATTTTTTATATACAAATTTTTTATTATTTTATTTGAACTATTAACCAATTATCTTATTTTCCCGTAAGTAAAACTAAAATGACTTTCATAGGTGTGTGCGAACTACCACCTCCACGAAGCATCTTGTTTCATTTTCCTTAACCACATTACACAGTTGATACTGATTTCAAATTTATAAAATAATTATGATATTTATGGAATATTTTGGATTCTAAAATGATAAACCATATTAATCATTTCCCTCGATCTATGGAAAAAGAAATCATCATACATGCATATATGCACACTACCACCTCCATAGAATTATGTATTTTTTTCTTTTAGTACTAATTTCCTTGATATTTATAAGATTGGTTTTAAGAGAAAAATATAATGTTTATATAAAAAATAACATTATTTTTATTGAAATTTGAAAGCCTTTTAATAATATGATCGATAAATAACTATTGTAAATTCAATCACCGAAAAAGGGCGTATGAAGCAAGAAAAAATGATTTCTTCTGTAAGAACCTGGGTTTTTCTACGAAAGACTTTGGAATATTCTTGATGATATTCCAGAGCAGCGCCTTCAGACGGCGTGCGATTCCGGGCCCCGGAGTGGCCGAAATTAAATTTTCAGTGCATTCACACTCAAAATGCTAAATAAATAGGATAACTCCTAAACGGAGTTCCAGATCAGAGATCCGAGTGTACGTATGGGTCTGGAATGGGGTGTTTACCCTAGGAACGACATAAAACTTGTCGGCACGGGATGTTTGGACCCCTCACCCGCTCCCGGAATGCTAAATGGACAAATTAATTAATTAATTTATTCGTTTATTGGTGAAATGCATGTATCTCTTAAACGGTGGCTCATATTAGAAAACCGAGAGCACCGTTGAGTTCGGAGCGTGTCGTTTAACCTAGGAGGGGTATAAGTTTCGCGGGCGCGGGCCGTTTGTAAAAAATGCCCCTCGGGGCGTTTTCGTAATTTGGCGGCCTCGAGCGCTATGTTTAGTAACTTTTGAATAGGGTCTCGAAATAAAATTCCGAGACCGCCGTTGCGCTCAGAGCGTGGTTCTTAGCCTAGGGGAGGCTAAATCCCGACCTCACCGGGAGTTCGGGTTCGGGGCTGTCGGGCGGGCGTTTAAGTGATTTGTACTTAAACACCCCCACCCCCCTTCTCCTTCTTCTTCCTCTTCCTCAAACCCTCCCCTCCCCTTCACCTCCGGCGAGACAGCTCCGGAGAGGCGAGCTCCGACGAGCCAACTCCGGCGAGGCAACAGAGCGGGGCGGATCGCACGGGAAGCGTCGGGCGAAGCCCCAGGAGGTAAGAGTTTCATTTTGTTTTTAAATTCCCACATTTCTTTTGAACACGATTTATACCATAGAATTGCCGCCCGATCTTCTAACAAAGCCCATAGATTAGTAGATCTCGATCCGAGCTTTCCGATGCACCTTTCGGATGTGAAATCGGAGCTCCGATGCGTCCGCAGCGGGCCGACGAAGTTGGGAGTGGTTTTGCGGTTTCCGGCGGTCGGCATGGCGGTCCGACGAGATGGCGCGGCAGAGCGGCTCGGCTCTGGGCAGGCGGCGCAGTGGCCGTGGCTTCGGAAGGCGGCGGCGGGCCGGCTTCGGCAGGCGGCTGGCGGCTGGCGGCCTGCGGCGTCGTGGTGGAGCGGGGAGCCGGCGAGAGGGCGCTGGCTGCTGGCGCCGACCAGGGGCGTCCGGGGTCGCGGCTCGCGATCCCGTTGGGGAGACCGAGACCCGCCAAAGGCGGGTCTTCGCGTGGACTCGACCGACCATGTCGGCCGGTCGGTGGAGGCGCCCGCGCAGCGCGCGGGCGAGGCAAGTAGCAGCCCGCGGGGTCGGCTGGGCCGGACCCAGGTGGCTGGGCCGCGGTCCCAGTGGGCCGGCCGGAGCGGGCCGGCCCGAAGGGTTCTCCCCTAATACCTTCAGACGCCCTTATTCCGGGCAACGGGCGTCCGTTTTGCGCGCCGTCTGCGGCAGTGCATAGCTTGCATCAAGGTGGAGTTTTTGAGATGGTTTTGGGAATTTTTTATTTCTGAAACGAGGGGTCTCGGAGACGCGATGCGTCTTTAGGTGGACGAGCGATCTTCCGGAAAATCTTGTTTTGGACGGCGCGGACGCGTGCAACGTCCGCTTTGAGTGTCATCAGTTGCGTTGGGACCCTGGCGTCGAGGCGGAGGTTTCCAGGGTGGTTTTAGGCGTCAAGGCCAAAGTTGAGGCGTGGGCCCCACAGTCCGTCTCTTGAGCTGCGTGCAGCGTTTCACGACTTTTCCATCGGATGTCCGTTCGGGGCGTGCGAGCAGTCGTTTCTGGGTGTTTTTACTAGGGGATTGCAATGGTGCAATCTGCCCACTCAAATTTGCACGATGGTGCGGGCCCCATGAGGGCCGTTTTGGGAGTTGACAGTGATTTCCAGCTTTATCACCGGGCGATGGTTTTGGACAAGTGAATAGTCCATTTCGTGTACTTTTTCGAGAGGATCACAACGGTGCGATCCATTTGTTGAGTTTCGGGACCGGGGTGCAGGTCCCCCGTGGCACCTCTTGTGTGCGGTGCGCCGGGAGACATCTTTTTCTCTGGATATCCGTTGCACTCATGTGAGTAGTGCTTTTGACGTGTTTTCACCGAGGGGATCGCAATGGTGTGATGCGCCCGACTGTTTTCGGGGCCGAGGTTCGGGATCATGGGACGCCGTTCGTGCGTGAGGCGGTGTTGGGGACTTTCTCATCGGGTATCCGTTGGAGGCGAGTAAGTAGTCGATCTCGCGCATTTTTCCGCGAGGATTACAATGGTGCGGTCCGTTTGGTTGTGCGGAGCCTCTTGCGCGATCTTGTTAAATGTGGAAGCATGGAAGGTGCTCCAGTGGTGGTTCGCCATACCTTGTTTGTAGCGGACACTTGGCGTGTGATCGCGCACTCTTGGGAGAGTGATACAATTGGTCCATGAGATGTGGTTGGCCGTGCCTGGGCCTTTGAGGTGGAGTTGTTACGTCACGCCTTCGCATTGACGCTGGGTGCCGTGTGCACAATAGCCTTTGGGAAGGAATGAGGTATAATCCAGGAGTATACGGGAGCGCTTGGAGGTACATGTTGTCTGTACTTGAGGATGTTGGTGTGCTCAGTTGGGGTTGACTTGGGGCCACACGTCGTGTGGGCCCCATGTGCGTGCCATGTTCTTCTTGACGTACTTTAACCCCTCATGACGTAGAGGGTCCCTCTCTATGTTTGTTGACCAGCAGGGTGGAGTTTTTCCCCTGGCTCTGTGCTCGTTGGTTGACCAGCAGGGTTGAGTAGTCTCCCCCTGGTTTCTCTCTCGATGGTTTGGCCGGTAGCGGTGCTAATGACACCCAGTGCTGGGGCAGATGTTGCACCTCTTTTGGGAGAGCTGTTCTGGAGTTGGGTGGTTGCGCGACACCCACTCTATGTTCAGTCGGCCAGTGTTGTACCCTCCTGTAGAGATGGCAGAGCGGTTCTGAGTTTTACCCTTCAGTGGGGCTGGGCAGTGGGTTACTTATCGATTTCCTCGGGCTTACCCTCCAGCAGGGCTGGGCAGTGGGTTTCTCACTGACTTCTAGGGTTTACCCTCTACCAGAGACTGAGCAGTGGGTCACCCGACGCTATTAGGGTCTACCCTCCAGTAGAGACTAGGTAGTGGGTCACCCGATGCACTTAGGGTCTACCCTCCAGTAGATACTGGGCAGTGGGTCACCCGACGACCTCTTAGGGTCTACCCTCCAGCGGGGCTGGGCAGTGGGTCGCCCGTCGTCTGGTTCCAGGTCTACCCTCTAGCACGGCTGGGCAGTGGGTCGCCTGTCGACTTACTCCAGGTCTACCCTCCAGCAGGGCTGGGCAGTGGGTCGCCTGATGATGTATTAAGGTCTACCCTCCAGCGGGGCTGGGCAGTGGGTCTCCTGATGATTTATTAAGGTCTACCCTCCATCGGGGCTGGGCAGTGGGTTTCCTGATGATGTATTAAGGTCTACCCTCCAGCAAGGCTGGGCAGTGGGTCGCCTGTTGACTTATTCCAGGTCTACCCTCCAGCGGGGCTGGGTAGTGGGTTTCCTGATGATATGTTATGGTCTACCCTCCAGCAGGGCTGGGAAGTGGGTCACCTGATGATGTGTTATGGTTACCCTCCCGCAGGGCTGGGCAGTGGGTCACCCAATATTTGGTTATGAATTACCCTCCAGCAGGGCTGGGTAGTGGGACACCGGTTGGCATTCCAGACTTAGTCCTTCCGACTAGGCTAGTCTATGGATTACCTCCGTGATTACCGGAGCGGGACCCTTGGTTGTACGGGTCGGTGATGGAACGACTTTGGCTTTGAGAAGACCTCTCGACTGCGGGGCAGTGATGAGTTGTGGTTTGACGTTCCCCCAGAACTCTCAAGTACGTGGGGCACTTTCCCCACCGAGACGCGTTCTTGTGACGCGATCTAAAACCGTGCGGGCGAGTCAGTGCCGCCCAAAGGGGATAATGTCGAGTTGCGGTGATTAAGCCACTTGGCTTGCGGTTCAGGGTAGACGTGCGGGATGCTGGGCATCGATGATGGTGTTACCTCTGGGACTGTTGGCGGCTCATTTTCTTGGGCTGAGATACGGGATGGAGATCCCCTTACGACATTGTTCGGGCTTCTCGATAGAGCATATGAATTTGTATATACCATGTTTTGAGTACCCACTCCTTGGGTTTTGGCTACTCTCCTCCAGGAGAGGTGAAGACGCGCGGGGTATTCTACGTGCTTTCCGCGTCTAGCTTCTCGTGGTAGGACGAGTCTTCTGTCTTTCTCTTAATGGGTTGAGCTGTTACTCTTTACTGCACTCTCTGTTGTACTCCCTTTTCTTTCCCTTACTCGCTCTACTGCTCACCCTTCGGTACCTTCTTTGTTGCTCCCTCGAGCCTTCGGGGTATCCTACTGAGTATTTTTATACTCACACCTGCTTGGTCTTTGCTCGCAATTGGTGTGCCCTTGCGGACGAGGGATAGGTTGGTCGTGACTTCAGTGGAGCATTGGAGCTTGGGAGCTTGGACCACGTGCAGTGGTCGTGGCCGGGTTCCAGGTGGGAGACCCGTCAGCTGTTCCTTTTTTTACCTATTGCCGGGTTGTGGCACATTTCGGTTGGGCTCATGTTTTACCCCTTTTCTTTTCAGTTTGTACTTGTAGAGGTCGATTCAGTTTGTGGTATTTATATAGCAGTTTCCCTTTCCTTTTCTTTGCTCGTATTTCCTTTTACTCTGCACTGTTGCATTGAGTTTGCTGCGTGTCTGTGTACAGGTGCTTAGGCAAAGGCCTCTCCGAGTTGTTGTGCCTTCGGCGCTGGTCTCCAGTCCCTGGCCTATGGAGGCGGGCCTGGGGTAGTTGCGGCTCGAGCCCGGGTAGGGTCGGGTCGTGACAAAGTGGTATCCGAGATGGTTCGTTCCTTGGGACATTGTGCGGACGTCCCTAAAAGAAGAATGGTTGGGATTTAGGACAACAGTGTTAACGTGTCTCGAGAGCGGCTCTCAGGCCAGGGAGTCCAGTGACGGTGCAACGGCTGACGTATCCATTCACCAGGACCTTGATAACCCGTTTGTCAACTCAGCATGCTGAGACACTTGTTGCAGGGAAATTTGTTTTTGAATCACGTAGGATTGAGTCTTTGACTGTCCTTCTTGAGTCACCTCCCCATCATTGCTATTGGTATATACATATATGCTCATCTGACTGCGGCACTCCTTGATAATATTCCGGATGTCTCCACGAGGACAGCCAGCCAGGATATCAGCTTTGGTTCATGACGACGACCCTGCGAGCTACGATGCCACAGTCCAGGACCCATCATGGGAGCCCCTTTCTCCGGGTGGGCCGATAGAAACACCCCCACCTATTGAACAGCAGGTGTTTTCAGCAGAGCAGGCTGAGCTGGAGCGCAGGTTGAGCGCGCTCCGTGAGTTCCAGTGGCAGAGACCGCTGAGGTTCAGTGGTGAGCCAGACCCTCGGGTAGTAGAGGGTTGGCTAGAGGCAGTGGTTTTCCTTTTCAGGCTTGTGCAGACACCGGAAGATCAGAGAGTGGCTTTGGCAGCCACCCTTTTCTGTGGAGCAGCTCGACGTTGGTGGAGTCTGGTGACTCAGTTTTTGACGAGTCGTCGCTTTCGTTGGGGCAACTTTCAGTTTTTGCTCCGTGAGGAGTTTTTCCCCTCCTGCTTGCGCTCCATTCAAATTCGGGAGCACCTGTAGTTTTAGCAGGGAGGGATGACGGTGGTCGAGTACACGGCTTGTTTTGCAGACTGTGCACGCTTTTACCCGGACTTGGTCCGTGACGACAACTTCTGAGCGCAGAAGTTCGAGCAGGGTCTCTGCCGAGAGATTCTTGCTTTCAGAGTACCCTTGGGCATTTCCACATATGTCAGGGTGCTAGAGCAGGCGTTGGTGACAGGGGGCTTCCTGTCATGTTTTGCAGTTGGTAGTGGCAGTGGGCGCAATGGATCCGGGACGTCTGTCATAGCTAGCAGGCGCCGGAGGACAGGACCTCGATGCACGTGGCCTTCCCACTACCGGTTTTGGAGACGTGGTCATATACCACTGTGGAGAAAAGGTGCAGGGCCTCAGCCGAGGATTCCCTTCCGTGAGTGGATCTCGTGCCGTGGTCGTACACCACAGTGGCACTGGAGGGCAACAGGGAAGCCCAGAGAGCGCCGGTGCTATGCTTGTGACAGGCGAGGTCACTTGGCATGAGACTGCCCGACCTGAGTTGCTGAGATCTTCGGGCAGGAAGCAGGCGCACCACCACGGCAAAGGCAGCGCCGTGATTAGAGTAGTACCCAGGGAGGTGGTGCTAGCAGAGGAGCGGGATGAGCTAGTAGTGGTGGGATGACGTTACGAGATCTCCCCATCACCACTATGCAGTCCTCGACAGGCTCCGGGAGTTGACGGTTGGGACCGCGGGTAGCCGCGAGCTTTGGATGTCTACGATCCTGCAGAGCACGGGATGGTGAGAGGTACCCCTTGCGGCCCTTCTACTGCTTGCAGTAGAATTGTTAGGCTCTGCGTGTGAAATGCTTCTCTCCCGGCTCTTTGTTTGAGGTGTTACCAGGGTGACGCAGGGCGTTGGGTGTAACCCTGTGGTGGTAATGAGAAAGGTGTGAGAACTTTTTCCTTTAGTCGATGGTGTTGACTCCTTCGCCTTTTGAGCGTGTAAGAGAGAATCGACTGCGGAGCCTCTAGCGTGACCAGATATCCTTGAGTGTTTCACCATATGGATATTCGGAAGGAGGGAATCACCAGGCCTTGTTCCAGGTGTGGGCGGTGATTCCAGTCACGACATGCGACGTAGAGGTTCGTTCGGGGAGGTGAGATACCCCCGAGGGCCTTCGGGCCGTTTGAGACCGTGCAAAGGGATGGCGAGGTTCCCTACCGCCTTTCCCTAACCCCAAAGTCTGGAGTGGGTGCACGAAGTCGGCAAGGGCTGGCCTAGCGTGGACAGATCAATCCTTTGGTTTGTGTGCGGTGACACAGAGCTGTGCGCGGGTTCATTTGGGTATGGGAATCCAGGTGTGGGCTTAGTACCCTGTGTTGCTCCCTAGTTTTTGTTTTTCGAGGATGAAAAGCATGAAGGAGGGAATGATGTAAGAACCCGGTTTTTGCTACGAAAGACTTTGGAATATTCTTGATGATATTCCAGAGAAGTGCCTTCAGATGGCGTGCGATTCCGGGCCCCGGAGTGGCCGGAATTAAATATTCAGTTCATTCACACTAGAAATGGTAAATAAATGGGATTACTCCTAAACGGAGTTCTGGATCAGAGATCCGAGTGTACGGATGGGTCTGGAATGGGGTGTTTACCCTAGGAACGGCATAAAACTTGTCGGCGCGGGATGTTTGGACCCCTCGCCCGCTCCCGGAACGCTAAACGGATAAATTAATTAATTAATTTATTCGTTTATTGGAGAAACGCAAGTATCTCTTAAATGGTGGCTCAGATTGGAAAACCGAGGGCACCGTTGAGTTCGGATCGTGTCGTTTACACTAGGAGGGGTATAAGTTTCGCAGGCGCGGGTCGTTTGTGAAAAATGGCCCCTGGGGAGTTTTCGTAATTTGGCGGCCTCGGGCGCTAAGTTTAGTAACTTTTGAACGGGGTATCGAAATAAAATTCCGAGACTACCGTTGTGCTCAGAGCGTGGTTCTTAGCCTAGGGGAGGCTAAATCCCGACCTCGTCGGGAGTCCAGGTTCGGGGCTGTCGGGCAGGCGTTTAAGTGATTTGTACCTAAACACCCCCACAACCCCTTCTCCTTCTTGTTCCTCTTCCTCAAACCCTCCCCTCCCCTTCACCTCCGGTGAGACAGCTCCGGCGAGGCGAGCTCCGACGAGCCAACTCAGGCGAGGAAACGGAGCGGGGCAGATCGCGCGGGAAGCGTCGGGCGAAGCCCCATGAGGTAGGAGTTTTATTTTGTTTTTAAATTCCCGCATTTCTTTTGAACCCGATTTATACCATCGAATTGCCGTCCGATCTTCGAACAAAGCCCAAATATTAGTAGAGTTCGATCCGAGATTTCTGATGCACCTTTTGGATGTGAAATCGGAGCTCCGAGGCGTCCGCAGCGGCCCGAAGAAGTTGGGGGTGGTTTTGCGGTTTCCGGCAGTCGACAGGGCGGTCCGGCGAGATGGCGCAGTGGAGCGGCTCGGCTCCGGGCAGGCGGCGCGGTGGTCGTGGCTTCGGAAGGCGGCGGCGGGCCGGCTTCGGCAGGCGGCTGGCGGCTGGAGGCCTGCGGCGTCGTGGTGGAGCGGGGAGCCGGCGAGAGGGCGCCGACTGGGGGCGCTGACCAGGGGCGTCCGGGGTCGCGGCTCGCGACCCCGCTGGGGAGACCGAGACCGCCAAAGGCGGGTCTCCGCGTGGACTCGACCGGCCATGTCAGCCGGTCGGTGGAGGCGCCTGCGCGGCGCGCGGGCGAGGCAAGCAGCGGGCCGTGGGGCGGCGGCCCGTGGGGTCGGCGGGGCCAGACCCAGGCGGCTGGGCCGCGGTCCCAGCGGGCCGACCGGAGCGGGCTGACCCGAGCAGGGTGGACCGGCCAGACCGGGCCGGTCCGGCACGAAGGGTTCTCCCCTAATACCTTCGGCCGCCCGTATTTCGGGCTACGAGCGTCCGTTTTGCGCGCCATTTGCGGCAGTGCGAAACTTGCGTCAAGTTAGAGTTTTTGAGATGGTTTTGGGAATTTTTAATTCCCGAAACGAGGGGTCTCGGAGACGCGACGCGTCTTTAAGTGGATGAGCGTTCTTCCGGAAAATCTTGTTTTGACGGCGCGGATGCGTGCGGCGTCCGCTTTGAGTGCCGTCTGTTGCGTTGGGACCCTGGCGTCGAGGCAGAGGTTTTCAGGGTGGTTTCAGGCATCGAGGTCGAAGTTGAGGTGCGGGCCCCACGTCCCGTCTCTTGAGCTGCGTGCAGCGTTTCACGACTTTTCCATCAGATGTATTTTCGGGGCATGCGAGCTGTCGTTTCTGGGTGTTTTTTCGAGGGGATTGCAATGGTGCAATCCACCCGCTCAAATTCGGCATGATGGTGCGGGCCCCGCAAGGGCTGTTTTGGGAGTTGACGGTGATTTCCAGCTTTATCACCGGGCGACGGTTTTGGACAAGTGAATAGTCCATTTCGTGTACTTTTTCGAGAGGATCGCAACGGTTGATCCATTCGTTGAGTTTCGGGACTGGGGTGCGGGTCCTACGTGGCACCGCTCATGTGCGGTGTGCCGGGAGGTATCTTTTTCTTCGGATATCCGTTGCACTCATGTGAGTAGTGTTTTTGACGTGTTTTCCCCGAGGGGATCGCAATTGTGTGATGCGCCCGACTGTTTTCAGGGCCAAGGTTCGGGATAGTGGGACACCGTTCGGGCGTGAGGCGGTGTTGGTTACTTTTCCGTCGGGTATCTGTTGGAGGTGAGTAAGTAGTCAATCTCGCGCGTTTTTCCACGGGGATTACAGTGGTGTGATCCGTTTGGTTGTGTGGAGCCTCTTGCATGATCTTGTTAAATGTGGAAGCATGGAAGGTGCTCTAGTGGTGGTTCGCCCTACCTTGTTTGTAGCGGACCCTTGGCGTGTGATCACGCACTCTTGGGAGAGTGATACAATTGGTCCACGAGATGTGGTTGACCGGGCCTGGTCTTTGAGGTGGAGTTGTTACGTCACGACTTCGCATTGACGCTGGGTCCCGTGTGCACGATAGCCTTTGGGATAGAATGAGGTATACCCTGAGAGTATACAAGAGCGCTTGGAGGTACGTGTTGTCTGTAACTGAGGATGTTGGTGCGCTCAGTTGGGGTTGACTTGGGGCACACATCGTGTGGGCCCCATGTGTGTGCCGTGTTTTGCTTGACGTACTTTAACCTCTCGCGACGTAGAGGTTCCCTCTCTGTGTTTTTTGACCAGCAGGGTGGAGTTTTTCTTCTGGCTCTGTGCTCGTTGGTTGACCAGTAGGGCTGAGTAGTCTCCCCCTAGTTTTGCTCTCGATGGTTTGGCTAGTAGCGGTGCTAGTGACACCCAGTGCTGGGGCAGACGCTGCACCTCTTTTGGGAGAGCTGTTCTGGAGTTGGGTGGTTGCGCGACACCCACTCTGTGTTCAGTCGGCCAGTGTTGTACCCTCCTGTAGAGATGGCAGAGCGGTTCTGAGTTTTACCCTCCAGCGGGGCTGGGCAGTGGGTTACTCATCGACTTCCTCGGTCTTACCCTCCAGCAGGGCTAGGCAGTGGGTTGCTCACTGACTTCTAGGGTTTACCCTCTAGAAGAGACTGGGCAGTGAGTCACCCGACGCTATTAGGGTCTACCCTCCAGCAGAGACTGGGTAGTGGGTCACCCGATGCACTTAGGGACTAACCTCCATCAGAGACTGGGCAGTGGGTCACCCGACGACCTCTTAGGGTCTACCCTCCAGCGGGGATGGTCAGTGGGTCGCCCATCGTCTGGTTCCAGGTCTACCCTCCAGCACGGCTGGGCAGTGGGTCGCCTGTCGACTTACTCCAGGTCTACCCTCATGCGGGGTTGGGCAGTGGGTCGCCTGATGATGTATTAAGGTCTACCCTTTAGCGGGGCTGGGCAGTGGGTCGCCTGATGGTGTATTAGGGTCTACCCTCCAGCGGGGCTGAGTAGTGGGTTGCCTGATGATGTATTAAGGTCTACCCTCCAGCAAGGATGGGTAGTTGGTCGCCTGTCACCTTATTCCAGGTCTACCCTCCAGCGGGGCTGGGCAGTGGGTCGCCTTATGATATGTTAAGGTCTACCCTCCAGCAGGGCTGGGCAGTGGGTCGCCTGATGATGTGTTATGGTTACCCTCCAGCAGGGCTGGGTAGTGGGTCACCCGATATTTGGTTATGAATGACCCTCCAGCGGGGCAGGGCAGTGGGACACCGGTTGGCATTCCAGACTTAGTCCTTCCGACTAGGCTAGTCTATGGCTGACCTCTGTGATTACCAGAGCGGGACCCTTGGTTTTACGGGTCGGTGATGGAATAGCTTTGGCTTTGAGAAGACCTCTCGACTGCGGGGCAGTGACGAGTTGTGGTTTGACGTTCCCCCAGAACTCTCAAGTACGAGGGGCACTTTCCCCACCGATACGCATTCTTGTGACGCGATCTAAAACCGTGCGGGTGAGTCAGGGACTCCCAAAGCGGATAGTGTCGAGGTGCGGTGATTTAGCCCCTTGGCTTGCGGTTCAGGGCAGACGTGCGGGATAATGGGCATCAATGATGGTGTTACCTCTGGGACTGTTGGTGACTCATTTTCTTGGGCTGAGCTACGGGATGGATATCCCCTTACGACGTTGTTCAGGCTTCTCGAAAGAGCATATGAATTTGTATATACCATGTTTTGAGTACCCACTCCTTGGGTTTTGGCTACTCTCCTTCAGGAGAGGCGAAGACGCGCGGGGTATGCCACGTGCTTTCCGCGTCCAGCTTCTCATGGTAGGACGAGTCTTCTATCTTTATCTTGACGGGTTGAACTGTTACTCTTTACTGCACTCTCTGTTGTACTCCCTTTTCTTTCCCTTGTTCGCTCTACTGCTCACCCTTCGGTACCTCCTTTGTTTCTCCCTCGAGCCTTTGGGGTATCCTACTGAGTATTTTTATACTCACCCCTGCTTGGGCTTTGACCGCACTTGGTGTGCCCTTGCAGACGATGGACAGGTTGGTCGTGACTTCAATGGAGCGTAGGAGCTTGGGATCTTGGACCGCGTGCGGTGTTCGTGGTCGGGTTCCAGGTGGGAGACCCGTCAGCTGTTCCTTTTTGTTTACCAGTTGCCGGGTTGTGGCACTTTTCAGTTGGGCGCGTGTTTTGCCCCTTTTCTTTTCAGTTTGTACTTGTAGAGGTTGATGCACTTTGTGGTATTTATATAGCAGTTGCCCTTTCCTTTTCTTTGCTCGTCTTTCCTTTTACACTGCACTGTTGCATTGAGTTTGCTGCGTGTGTGTGTACAGGTGCTTAGGCAAAGGCCTCCCCGAGTTGTTGTGCCTTCGGCGCTGGTCGCCAGCCCCAGGCCTATGTAGGCGGGCCTGGGGTAGTTGCGGCTCGAGCCTGGGTAGGGTCGGGTCATGACATCTTCATACGGTCTATCTTACTCTTAAAAATATCTACAATTACAATATATCAGAATAAGAAAAAATAAATAATATCATTATTCTTTTGAAATAGTTATATTTCAATGATCCACTTCATAACCATCAATTCATTATTGTATGTTCTTGGTTGGGCTAGTTTAACAAATTACTTGAATAATTCTTTGAATTTATATCATGGATGACTATGGGGATTTAATTTATTGTAACACATGATGTAAATAATAAAATAATTGTTTAATTTTGGTTCAAAAATCGTAAAAATAATTTTATCCTGCAAAATTAAGATACCACTGTTTTGTAAAGACCAGGATTCTCCACGTAATTTTTTTAATATATGGGAATATTGCAAGTCCGTGAAAACTGACGGGGCATGATTTCAAGGCCCAGTGTTCCAAAATGAATTTCTAAACTTGTTTTTGGGTATGTTTAGTTAACGTATGAGAGGGTTTTTATAATTTTCAAACAGGTGCTTGGAATTGAAATCTGAGGAGATAGTTGAACTCGCAACACTGATATTTTCTTAATGAGACCTTCACCTCGACTGCTATAGGTCGAGGGTGAATGATAGTTTTTTGGGTTTTTTGAGAGAATGAGAAATAAAATAAAATATTATTTCATTTTATTTCTGATAAACCTCCCAAGTGTAGGATAGGGAGGTGGGGACCATGATGGGTTAAAACCTCCCAACTTGAATGCTCCTTGGTGGGGAACACCCGAGCTAGTAAAACCCCCAATTAAAAGCTTGGTGGTGGGGACCACCCGATCCCCTCATTATGGGAGAAAAAAATCTCAACTCCATAGTTTTATTATTCCAACTCTCCTTTAATTAATTTAGCCAACCTATTTTGTGCCAATATTAGATTAAACAACATATTTTATTATGTTGGCTACTTTCATTTTGGTGGATTTGTGAGAGGAGAACCTTTGGGAGGATTACTCTCTCCAAAAAAGAATGCGTTCACCAATGAAGAATGAAATCCCTGAAAAAGAATGATCCCACCAACAAGGAATGTCTTCGACGACAAAAAACCGATGATTGGGGAAATGTCTAAGTCACCGACTTCACCCTTTCCAACATCAACAAGAAATCAAGGTAGGTTGGTTTTTTGAATTCCTTCTCCTTACCCATTCTTAATGATTCATCATAAATCAGGAAGAGATTATTGCCACTGTCTACAACTCTAATATAGAGGGTGCATTCCAAACAAACATGGCCCAGACTCTCTGAAATTCTCGTGATAAATTGTTGTGTTCTTTGAGATGGTGGAGGATGGTAACCATCCTTGGTGTTGCATGAGAATGGCGGCCGAATCTACCGCCAGTCGTGAAGAAGGCATCAAACGGTGGGTGTCCGGTCAATCTGGCTACCGGTGGAGGTCTGGCGCGTGACCACACCACACGGCCAGCCACAGCGGATTGCCGCCCCGTGGCCTCGCCGCACTACCCCACGACCTCTCCGCCCACGAAAACCAGATCCCCACAGCCTCGCCTCACCACCTTGTGGACTCCTCGCCCCCAGCATGCCCTTGATGCACACAACTACCACTGCCCCACGACCACCGCCGTCCACAACCCCCAACGCCCCGCGGCCTCACCGTCCCGTGGCCCCGCGACCTCGCCGCCCCATGGCCTCGCAGCCCCTGCGACCTCCGCGCCGCCTTGCCCCACCCAGGATGGGCTGCACCACCCGGGCCCGGCCGCCCAGCTGGCCAGGCCACACCGCAGACTGGGCTGGACCAAGTGGGTCAGGCTGTGTCGACCCAAACCGGGTTTGCCCAGGCCAGGTTGGACCAGACCCGGACCCTCTTTGACCCATTTACAATTTTTTGGCCATAACTTTAGCACCAGAAATCAGTTTGATGAACCGTATGCCGTACTAGAAACCTTGGAGAGAAATGGTCCCTTTGGAATACCTCAATGGTGTTTTGGATTACGTTGGGGAACATTCGAGTTGGATTGAGCACAAATTAAACTGGGCCCTTGGGACTAAAAGGATAATAACATACAAACGAGGCATCCTTTTGACACAATATTTGTTGCATAGTTACCCCTATGAAATGACGGTCCATTGGGATACTTAATTGTGGGACTTCGTGGTAGTTGGATTATGGACCAGTGGCTTGAGGAGCGGACCCTTACAGAAATGATCAAGCATACTGTGGGAACCCAATAGCAGGCTGTGATGTGAATAATGAAGAGAGATCCTGTGTGGGTCATCACCGAGCGATCCGGTGTGGGTCTGCACCGAGCGATCATGTGTTGGTCAGCACCAAGTGATCCTGTGTGGGTCAGCACCTAGTGATCCTGTGTGGGTCAACACCCAGTGACCCTGTGTGGGTCAGCACTGAGCGATATTCTGTAGGTCATCACATAGGGATCCTTCGTGGGCCTACCTCTTAATAGAGTATGATGATTCAATAGTTACATCTAATCATCTCTACGACTTTACGTAATAAATACCTGGTTTGAGATGAGTCGGTACCTTTGTGGTATTCTTCAGTGTGGCATACCTATGTGGTACTTACCTTTGTGGTGTTCCTTCCTTTGTGGATCAGTTGAACATTGGGATTTTGAGTTAGACTTTGTGTTTCATCATGATTGAGATAGTTATACTTGATAACTTATGTATATATATGGGCATATACCTAAGTAGGGTTTTCAGTTGATTTCATGCTTTTTGATTTATAATTTGTGGATTTTGTGATACCTTGACTTTCTTTGGGTCCTTACTAAGTATCATTATACTCAATCCTACACAGGCTATGTCTGAACCTCATTGTGTTTGGTTTAGATGACAGACAACGCTAACTGAGGATGAGAGTACTATGACTAGAGGTGTCTTTTAGTTGGACGTTAGACGAGGCGAACCACAGAGATGACCGTTCATGAGATTTACCTACCCTTCAGGTTGGATTCATGGTGGATGATCCATGAACATCTTTTTAACTATCAGCCATCTTGTACTTTCCATTTTTTCTTGTACTTTCCAGTTGGGCTTGTATTCTAGCCCATTTTTACTTACTGTACTCACTCTATTTACTATTCTGTTTACTTGAGTTTGTATCTTGCTGTGTGCTTGGTTGTGTGTGTTGTATGTTATAAAGGAAATTCCTTCCCAGTTTTAGGGAATACACCTTCGGTGCTAGTCTCCAGCCCCTAGCCTATAAAAGGAGGCTTGGGGTAGTCATGGCACTGGCCTCGGGGGATAGGTCATGACAAATTTGTATCAGAGGAGTCGGTTTGACCATATAACATAGAACTCTTATAATTTTAATTTCAATAGTGTTAATTTTAGTGAGTGTGGTTATTAATTTAGAGAATCCAGTGTTGGTGAGGCGTCCGACATATCCTTACACCAGGACCCTGACTTCCAATTTCTGACTCAGTGCATGAAAACACTGATTGCGTGTGTGTTTTCAAGAGTTTTCTTTGTGACCTCTTGAGTCATCTCACCAGGTATAAATTTTTGTCCATGGAGCAACTTTTTTTAGGATTCCTCCATGTAGACAACCAGCTAGGATTTCAAATATAGTACACACTGATAGCCCACTGAGAGACGAGGCCTTGTTGCGAGTCCCTCTTCAAGTTGAGGCACCAGCAGAGGCAAAAATGGTACCATTACCCATTGGGCCACCGATGCCAACACCCCCAACAATAGAGGGTGCACACAGCTTGAGTGCATTGAATGAGTTCCAGCGCTAGTGGCCACCCAGGTTTCGGGGAGAGACAGACCCACAAGCAGCTGAGGATTGACTGGAGGTCATGGTGGGAGTCTTCCTACTAGTAGGGACACCAGCCGATCTCATGGTGATCTTTGCCGCCAATATTCTACAGGCAGCAACAGGCAAATGGTGGATCTTGATACTCTAGGCTCACGACAAGGTGATGCTTCTCTAGGTATACTTCCAGATCCTTTTTCCAGCATTGTTTGTTCTAGCTACTATTCGCACAGTGCACATACATGAGCTTCTTCATCTGCAGTAGGGCAACATGACTATGGTTTAGTACTGAACGAGGTTCACTGACCTCTCACGCTACTCCACTAATATGGTGTGACCCATTATTCAGAGCCCAGACCTTCGAGTAGGGAATCAAGTGGGAGATTAGGGCTTTAATGATCTCACTTAGCATCCCGACGTAGGCAGGGGTGTTAGAGAGAGCCCTCTCAGTGGAGAGTTTCCTTGCTGAGTAGTCTCTAGTATCAGGACCCACCATCAGTCGTCACATAGAAGTGTCTTCAACATATGGCAGCAGATAGATGTCACAGAGGTCCAAGAGGACTAGACCTACAGGTGGATGATCATAGAATTTAGGGTCAGTTGTGCGAGGCACTTGAGGCAGATCCAATCATTCTAGGAGCGGGAAGTGTTACACATGCGATGAACATAATCACAAGGATCGGGACTGTCCGACCCATCGTATGGATGATCAGAGGATGGACGAAGGACTGCCCAGATAGAGACATAGGTTTGAACGGGGAGGTCCGCAGGGAGAAGGCAGACATGGAAAAGGTGCTGGCCTTGTAGCTGGCGGTGGGAGATGATTTGAGATGTTACCGCCACCACCACTAGGTAGTCCAGCCTAACCACATGGTGAAGGAGGATATGGGCGAGCTTTGCTCCAAGAAGCTGAGGCCAATGATCACGATGCTCCAGAGATGATATGAGGTACGATCTGTGTCTACTCTACCTTATATGTAGTACTTATATACACAAGTTCCATTCATTTTTTTATTTCCACTTCCCTAGTTTGGAGCTCGAAGATTTTGAGGGAGCCTTTGGGTCGATCCTTATTACTGGGGACACTTATGAGAGCAGATTTGACGATTACACACTGGTGCCGGCAGTGCGAGCTTATTCTAGGAGGCTATAGCTTCAGCTAGGATCTCCTAAAATCAACCTCAAGGGCTTACAACGCCATATTGGGTATTGAATTGTTATCTATAGTCCATGCTCATATTGAATATATTAGGTTCAATGTAAGGTGTGTTCACACAGATGGGACAAGATTTACCTTCACCAGCGAGAATGGAGCCTTTTTAGAATATGATGGACTTACCTGGAGGAGAGTGAAACTGATAACTCATTGTTTGGCTAGCCTTACCCTCAGAGTAGTCAATTTTCAGAGTCCGATTTATCCTGTAGTGGTGGACCAGTACATAAATGTTTTCCCTGATGATATTCTAAGTCTACCTCCTTGCAGAGAGGTGGAATTTTAATTGACTTGTACCCCTGAATGACATCGTTATCTACACCAATGTATCAGATGGCTCCCATGGAGAATTGTGAGATACGAGTACAGTTAGAGGACTTGCAAGGTATGGGATTCATTCGGCCAAGTGTTTCACCTTGGGCAGCCCAGATTTTGTTTTCCAAGAAGGCGGATGAGAGTTTGAGACATTGTGTCGACTATCGGATCCTAAACCAGGTGACCGTGAAGAAGAAGTACCCACTCATGAGGATTGAAGACCTATTTGATAAGCTGAAGGGAACATGATGGTTCTCAAATATAGACCTCAGATCAAGCAATCATCGGTTTAGAGTACGAAACAAGGATGTACAGAAGATGAATTTCATGTATCGGTAAGGCCACTATGAGTTCCTTGTTATGCAATTTGGCATGACCAATGCTTCAGCAGTGTTCATGGGACTTATGAACATGATATTTCAGCCATACCATGATCACTTTGTATTAGTCTTCATTGACGACTTTCTGATCTACTCAACTACTGAGGAGGAGCATTCCTATCATTTTTTGGTAGTACTGGACACACTCCAAGAGCACCAGCTTTATGGTAAGCTCTTGATGTGCCAGTTTTGGATCCAAGAGGTTCACTTTTTGGGACACGTCATCTCAGAGGCTGGAGTTGCAGTGGATCTAGCGAAGATTGAGGTGATACTTTCTTGGGAGCCACCCAAGAGTGTGACAGAGATATGGAGTTTCCTATGTTTGGCTGGATACTACAGGAGGTTTGTGAAAGATTTCTCTAGAGTTGCAGCACCTTTATCAGCATTGAAAAAGAATGGGAAACCCTTCATGTGGTTCGAGAGATTATTGTGCAGTTTTTAGGAGTTGAGGAAGAGGCTGATTAGTTCCCCCATCTTGAGGCTTCAAAAGGAGTGCGTAGGGTATGTAGTCTACTACAACGCATCAGGGACCGAGCTCAAAAGTGTCCATATTAAGGAGAAAGAAGTGATCGCATATGGTTCTTGACAGCTGAGACAACATGAGAAGAACAACACTACCCATGAACTGGAGTTATTAGAAGTGGTCTTCTCCTTGAAGATGTGACAACATTACTTGATGGGAAAGCATTTTACAGTGTACTCTGATCACAAGAGTCTAAGGTATATCTTCTCTTAGAAGGAACTGAACCTGAGACAATGACGTTGGCTTGAGTTTCTCTAGGAATATAACTTCAAGATTGTATTTACTCATGGGAAGGGGAACGTTGTAGTAGATGCAATCAGTAGGAGGTCAGGTATACAACCACTAAGTTAGGAAACAGAGGAGTTGAATGCTTTTTAGATATCTTTTATGGATCCAGATGGAGAAATTTTTCTTCAAACTATTATATTCACTCCCCCACTTATTCAGCGAGTTAGAGAGGCATAGCATGGGGACGCTGACTATGAGGCTCGAAGTGGTCAGATATCTACCGGGAAAGCACCTGATGTATTTTCTGAAGGTGGGGAGCACATCATCCTCTTTAGAGGATGTACCATGGTACCCGTGTTACTTCAAGAGGTAGTGTTGAGGGATCTCCACACTTCCCCTCTAGTGGTACATCCTGGAGTGGAGAAGATGTGGCAGGATCTTCGATGATAGCACTGGTGGCTGAGAATGAAGAAAACCGTTTTATAGTTTGTCTCTCGCTGCTTCACTTGTCAGAAAGTGAAGGTGGATCATTAGGTACCAGCAGGCTTGGTTTATCCTTTAGAGGTGCCAGAGTGGAAGTGGGTTGGGATATCTTTAGACTTTGTGATAGGACATCTACGTACATCCAAGGGTCATGACTCGATTTCGGTGATCATTGACCGACTTAACAAGTCGGCCCATTTACTACCGATTGGAGAGTAGGGTTCAGTAGAGTTCTTGGGTTGCCTCTATGTGTTGGATATTGTATAGATACATGGAGTACCCTCAACGATTGTCTCTAATATTGATATGTGTTTCACTTCCCAGATATGTAAGGGGTTGCTGGAGGCCTTCAGGATGCAGCTTCGTTTGAGAACCACCATCCATCCTCAGATGGATGGCTAGACTGAGTGGACCATTCAGACCCTCAAGGACATTCTGAATGCTTGCATCCTCGACTTCATTCACTACTGGGATGATCAATTTCCCTTGATGGAGTTTTCGTACAACAACAGTTATCACTCCACAATTGGGATGACACCATTTGAGGTGTTATACAGACAACCTTGTAGATCAACATTGTGCTGGGCTGACCTCGGGCTGTCAGTACTAGTGGGACCATAGATGATATAGGCTACCACAGATAAGGTGAAAATAATCCATGAGTAGATGAAGACTACATAGAGCAGGAAGAATTATTATGCCGTCAAGAGACGAAGACCTCAAGAGTTTGAGGATAGTGACTACGTCTTTCTAGGGGTCTCACCTCGAGGAGGTTTACAGAGATTTTTCCGAGGTGGAAAGTTATCTTTGAGGTTCATTGGACCATTTTAGGTCCTCAACAGAGTTGGAGAGGTGGCTAACCACATCTCTCATCCACCTCAGTTGCATCGGGTGAACGACGTCTTCCATATATCCTAGCAGAGGAGATACGTGACAACCCTTCTCACAACATCAACCACAATGAGCTGGACATCAATGATGGAGCAACATTTAAGGAGGTTCCAGTTGAGATTGAGGATCAATAGGATCGGTTCATTAATGGGAGATCTATACCTCTGGTGTGTGTTCGTTGGCAGCATGGGAACCTCCAGGAGAGCACATGGGAGCGAGACGCTCAGATACGTGCTTAGTACCCCCACATGTTCCCTAAGTTTGAGTTGTGGCTTACGGGGACGTAAAGCTCTGATGTAGGTAGAATGTAAATACAAAAATTTTCCATGATTTTTTTAATATATATAAATTTTACAAGTTCGTGAAAACTGATGGCGCATGATTCTGAGGCCCAGTGTTCCCGGAGTGAATTTATGAACTTTTTTTCGGGAATGTGCAGTTAAACTACGAGCGGGTTTTTATAACTTCTGAAACGGTGCTTAGAATTGAAATATGAGGACACCATTGAACTCATAGTGCTGATATTCACTTAAAGAGACCTTCACCTCGACCGTATTAGGTCAAGGGTGAAAGGTAGTTTTTGGGGTTTTTTGAGAGAATGAAAAATAAAATAAAATTAACTTGTATTTTACATCTAATAAACCACCCATGTGAAGACTATGGAGGTGTGGACCACGAGGGGTTAAAACCTCCCAAATTGAAAGCTTGGTGGTGGGGACCACCCAAGCTAGTAAAACCGCCCAATTCAAAGCTTGGTGGTGGGGACCAACTGAACACCTCATTATGGGGGAAAAACCACTCAACTCCCTACTTTAGTTAAGACAAATATCCTTTAATTAATTAAGCCAAACTATTTTGTGCCAATATTAAATTAAACAACATATTATATTTTTTTAGATACTTTTCATTTTGGTGGATTTTGGAGAGGCGAACCATTGGGAGGATTACTCTCTCCAATGAAGAACACGTTCACCAATGAAGAACGTGCTCCCCAACGAAGAATGCTCACGCCAACGAGGAACATCTTCGAAGACAATGAACTGAAGATCAAGGAAACGACGACGTCACTGACTTCAACACTTCCAACATCAAAAAGAAATCATGGTAGGGTGGTTGTTTGAATTTATTCCCCTTACCCGTTCTTGGTGATTCACCGTAAATCAGGATGAGATTATTTCCACTTGCAACCGGTATAACGTGGAGGGTGCATGATAAACAAACATGGCCCGACCTCTCCGCTATGCTTGTGATAAATTGTTGTGTTCTTCACGATGGAGGAGGAAATAACCCACCCTCAGTGGGGCATGAGAATGGCAGAAGAAACAACCACCAGTCGCAACGAAGGATAAAAAATGGATGGCAGTCAGTTTAGCCGACCGCCGTCAAAGGTACGAGGTGCGACCGCGGCACACGGCCTGCCAGGACGGATCACCATCCTGTGGCCTCACCTTGTCGCCCGCAGCCACCGTTTCCCTACGGTCTCGCTGCGCCACCTCGTGGCCTCGCTACTGAGGCCTCTGCCGCACCGTGGTCTCGCCACCCTGTGACTACCACCGTCCGCGGCCACCGCCTCCATGTGGCCTCACGCCGCCTATGGTATCGCCGTTGCGCGGGCTCTGCGGCCTCACCGCTCCATTTCCCTATGAATCCCATGGCCTCTGCGCCGACTCGCATCACCCAGGCCGGGCTGCCAGGCCAGACCATCTAGCACGGGCTAGGCCGGACCTAGCTGGTCGGGCTGGGTCGACTGTCGGTCTGACCGGGTCGGACCGAACCCAGACACACTTCAACCCATTTATGCTCTTTTGGCCATAACTTTTTCATTGGATGTCCGTTTGACGAACCTTCTATGGCTCCAGAAACCTTGGAGAGAAATGGTCTCCTTGGTATACCCCACTAAAGTTTTGGATTAAGGTGGGGAACAATAGGGTTGGATCGAGCACAAATCCAACCAGGCCCTCAGGACTAAAAGGCTCATAACTTACAAATCGGGCATCCATTTGATGCAATGTCTATTGTGTTGTGTCCTCTATGATGTGGCAGTACTTTGGGAGACTTCTTCATGGGAATTCATGGTTGTTGGAGTATCGAATAGTAGCTTGATGATAGGACTCTCTCGGAAACGAGAAATCCCACTACAGGAACCCAGTAGCTGGATGTGATGTGAAGAATGAAGAGAGATCCTATGTGGGTCAGCTGCGAGTGATCCTGTGTGGGTCAGCACTAAGCAATTCCTTATGGGTTAGCACCAAGAGATCCTTTGTGGGTCAGCACCTAGAGATCCTATGTGGATCAGCACCGAGTGATCCTGTGTGGGTCAGCACTAAGCGATCCTATGTGGGTTAGCACTTAGGGATCCATAGTGGGTCTGCCTGTTAATAGAGTAATATGATTCATTAGTTACATCTAATCACCTCTACTAATATACCTAAGAAATACCTGGTGTGAGGTGAGATTATACGGTTTTTGTATTCTTCTGTGTGGCGTGCCTGTGTGGTACTTACCTTCGTGGTGTTCCTACCTTTGTGGAACAATTTAGCTTTGGGATTTTGAGTTGGACTATGTGTTTCCTCAGGATTGAGATGGGTATACATGATAACTTAGGTATATGTATGGGCATATACCTAAGTAGGTTTTTCAGTTGATTTCATGATTTGTGGTTTATCCTTTGGGTATTTTGTGAGAACTTGAGGGTCTCGGCGTCCCTATTGAGAATTGTTATACTCACCCCTGTAAGGGATATGCCCGTACCTCTTTGTGTTTGGTGAAGACGATGAGCATCACTGACTGAGGACGAGAGTACCATGATTGGAGGTGGCTTAGAGGTGGATGTAAGATGAGGCGAACTGTAGAGATGGCCGTTCTTGAGCTGTACCTACCCTTCGGGTAAGATTCGTTGTGGATGATCCATGAGTTGCTTTTCACCTTTCATACATCGTGTACTTTCCATTTTTCCATGTACTTTCCAGTTAGTCTTATATTCTAGACTATTTTTAATTACTGTACTCACTCTTTTTACTATTTAGTTTACTTTAGTTCGTATCTTTCTATGTGCTAGGTTGTGTGTGTTACTAGTTATAAAACAAATTCATTCCCAATTTTAGGGAATATGCCTTCGGTGCTTGTTGCCATCCCCTGGCCTATGGAAGGTGAGCTTGGGGTAGTCATGGAACAGGCCCCAGGGGATGGGTTGTGGCATGTTTGGTCATTAAAAATCACCAAAACATGTTTATCCTTAATTTTATCTTTAGAGACCATAAAAGAAATACTCCTATAACTTGAAATTATAACATTATAAATTATTACAAATAATAATTTAAAGTATATTTTATAATGTTTTGTTATAAAAACATGGTAAAACAAATAATAACATAACCTTTATTATGAAAGTCATTATAAATGATCTAGATTACTCATTCCTGATATTGAAAATAAAATCTAACTAATTATTATACACATAGAGAGTAGTTATAAATAAAGGTCAATAAAGATTATTTTTAGGAATACGGATTTGAAATATGTGATTAATATAGCTATGTTCATAATACATGAGGTTAGAGTGCATTATGCTATGCATGAATACATGTTTAATGAGTTGTTGTCTGAAATTTAATTTTATGAGATATATTTCGTATTGTGTAATTTGGTATATTTAATATGGCGTAATTACTACCTAATGAAAATATTTTTACATATAGATGTAATTAGAGTGGTTTGAAGAGACCTATAGTGCCCTTTATTCATATGTCCATTAATTTAAATGAAATAAGAGTTTAAAGGGATTTTTATAACAACGTTACTCAAATAATATGGGGTTTTTTTGGGAATTATAATTTCAAATCAAACTTGATTTTAAAATACAGTCCATCTGAATAAATTATAATTTTTTCGGAAACCGATCATCATTTTATCATTATATTCATGTGGTTTTACACGTGCCCTCAGAATCTCATTCAACCTTTACTTATACTTCACCTACAGTGTATCTTGTACATGGAATTGACCCTGTCTCTTCTTCTATGTTAGAAAGATCCCTTTTTCAATGTCTATAATAATTTAATGATTTCTAAAATGTCATTATCTATGTCTCAATAATTTGTTATACTACATGAAATTATTTTATGGTTTTAAATATATTTTTAACATTTTATTTATGGGTTTTTTTCAACAAAATGTGAAAAAATTATTTTTTAACATTTATGTTTGAACACTTATTTATGCTAAATTTTTCAAATTTTATGAATATCCCTTTATAATATTAAATTATTTTCCAAATAAATTAATTTCTTCCATGATTTATAAAATATATATTTTAAGTTAATTTGAAAAGATCATTAATATTTCTTATTTTTAATATGATTTTTTCTAAAACTACAAGAAAATATCTGTCACCTAAATCGTTTTCATTTTACATATTTTTATTCTTAATTGAGGATATTATTGAAATATAACCTTATGAAAATTTTATTTGTATGGATTATTTAATTTAATTATCTTTTTAAAGAATTATCCATTATTTCCTTATTCTTACCTACTAATATCTGGTGCATGATTATAATTTTTCTTATAATTTCATTCTTATGTGAATATCATATTTTTAATTTAAATGATTGTAGTGTATTCAACTAGATTCCATAAATATATTTTTTGAGGAAGAAACTTAATTAAAAAAAACCACATATCTATACAGTTTAAATACGTTTTTCTTTGTTATCATTATTAAATGGTATTTACCAAGAAAAGTATTAAAAATATTTGGATACCCATTGATTTTCCATGAGTTATCATATAATAATTTTTATGGAATTACAAATGACTTACTTTTGTGAATAAATTTTAAAATGATATGAAAAACATTTTATTTGTAGGGGTTATTTATGATGTGTTGAATGAAACTTGTTTGATTTACATGGGTACTTTGAGATGTGTGGAATGATGCCCATTTTATTCCAAAGAGTTATTTATGATATAATGAATGAATGGTTTCCCATGGATCACATATGTATGGATTAATTATGGGTGGGGTCCCATATCAACCTCCATTACATTGGTTAAGTATTAATATATCATAAGAAAACTATTCACCTTATTTTTTATTGCACATTTTCATGGGTGATGATGTAGTGACTCATGAATGTAATGTTTCCCTGCACTAATGATTATTAAAAAGTTGAAATATTTCAATGTTTTAAGCTTATTATCACAACTTTTTTATGCTCTCATGAATCATGTTTATTGTATAACATTTTTTATTCAGTTTTTATTTTATACCAATAACTTTTTTATGATTTATGATATATTCTTGGATGGGTATGAGTTTTGTTACGTATCATGATTGTACCCATATTATTATCTGAAATTTCATTATAATATTAACTTTTTATCACTTATGTTCACCCTTAATAAGAATTTAATCTCAACTTTAACATATTAGTTTATTTACCTTGGTTTTCAAAGGGTGTATTATGTTTTATTTATCTTAAGGATAATTATTCTTGGAGAATTATTGGAATATGTTGAAGACTCATTATAGATTTAGTAGTTTCATATATAATGGAAACATGTATTTCTATTATAAATAACATGTTTTTAATACTTAAATATTTCACCAAACTCTCTAAAACTCAAATCCAAAATAGGTATAAAGATTTTAATTAATAGTTTATTTGGGAAATTTCTTCTTATTATTGTTGTATAAAAACCAAGTGTATAATGTTTGTGTTTTTAGAACCAAATATTGAAGTGTGTGTCCTAGTGTTCCTCAAACCATATATCAGACAATAATCATCAAAGAAAACAAGAATGGGCTCAATATACACAAAATAACAACTTCATAATTTTTTATCACCATCCTGAATTAAATAATTAATTATCTATAGGTTTAATAAAAAATATTCCTATCATAAGTAGCTATCAAAATATAAAAATCTATAAATAATAATTCTTAAGAAAAAATTTATAACAAACATATTTCAAAGAGAAATAGAAATAGATTTACATTCCCTCTTCATTCATCACATAATCTTTACCATATTTAATTTATTTTTCAATTTCAAGAATATCCACCATAAAAATCATCAGTAACAACATAAAAATAGATAACAAATTATTTAAATACCAAAAACATCATCATAAACAATACACGAACACATGTGATCAGAACACCCTTCAGACTCATTATTGATTTGGGATATTTTCCTTATTTGATTGATTCCACCATTTACTTAATGAAGATAAATAATGATAATTTTACATCAACAAATAAAAATTATAATTAAAAAATACCCTTATTTATTCATATTTTCTATAATTTTGAGATCAACTAATTTATATAAAATTTGCATTTAGTATTCCATTTAGTTATAAATTTAATGACAAACTATTTTTTTGGAAAAACACTATGTTTCTGTTTTTCACATAATAGTATATTTATCCAGTTTACATTATTAGTATCCATTACCATTTAATTGCAGATGACTCCAATACATGTTTTTCATTCCTATACATACTCCATGTATATTTAAAAACTATTGGAAAGACCCCACAACACAACAACCAAACCACGCCACAGAATAAAAACCATCTTCGAACCAATTAAAACCAACCCTCAACAGATACCATTTCAACCGAACTATACCCCACTTTCCAAAACATTGTATATCCCAACTAACCAGAAAAATCACCACAAAATCCACACATGATCCACACAAACACAAGGATAACAAAAACTACACCAAAAATATATAGTGGTAGATTTTATATACCAACACTTTTAAAATTTTTATAAAATGATGGATTATTTATTATTTCCCCATCTCGATAATAAGTTATTTTATAGAATTTATAGATATACATGTAACCAATTGATAACCATATTTTAGTTCTTATCCTTTTATACAAGGTTATTTGAAAAAATCAATTACATAAAGATTACATAATTCAATTCAATGACAAATAATTTATCTAAAAAAAATCACAATAATCAAACACTCATATATTGTAATTTTAATCAGGATTAAGCTTGGATAACATAAAAATTATTAAAAAACATCATATTTTCAAATATGTTTTTCATTAGAATTTATAACTGATTATCATTTTATGGAATACAATTCAATCAATTTAAACATAATAGTTACATAGAACCACAAAAATGGAAAACATCAGTGAAAACAACTTTCCTCATTATGGACATAGAAAAAACCTTTAAACCATTAATAATTGATTCCAAAAATATTGAAATTCTTATTAACTAGACATTATAATTTAGGTTTATTTTTTAGATAATTTGTTGTCAACAATTCTTATTAACAACATTAGATAATCAAGATTTAAGTGAATGTCTGAAAAAATTTACAAGTTCTCTTATGTTCATCTGAAAAATAACTTAATGTTTCATATTATATTAAATTAGACATTTTAATAGATTTATACAAAATAATAATCACATTATATTCTCTTGTACCATGTTTTTTGTTCACAATATAAATTTTCCCTAGTCATTTTATCTCAAAGGTAACATGCATTCATATTAAAAATTAAGACATCATAGTATTTATTATCATTATCCATGTTGGTTAGTCTCAAATTTAAATTTATTTAATTAACTTATTAACAGCGAAGCATTATTCCAAGGTACATAAAGGATGACATGATTTCACATCTTAGTTTTGGTACTAAACACTCAATTCACAACACTCTTAAAGAAATATTTACTTTTTATCTTATTATTAATGATGAAAACTTCATTCATATTTATTACTCCTCCTAGAATAAACACGAAGAATTGTACGCTTTGACAAGATAATTTAAACATAAAAACTAAAAATGTAATGGAATAATTTTTTATCATATAACATATAATATTTCAATTACAGAAATCATTATTCATTCTTTCCAAATAAGAGAAAAATCTACTAATGTTTATTTTGTAATATTTTCAAAGCGT
Source organism: Viscum album (assembly GCA_963277665.1). NCBI lineage: Eukaryota > Viridiplantae > Streptophyta > Magnoliopsida > Santalales > Viscaceae > Viscum > Viscum album. The sequence goes on along the minus strand of OY728147.1, from coordinate 471,956,414 downwards.
TATCACTAGAAATGATTTAATTATTTTAGAAATTATATAAATTATTACCAAAATTCATCTATGTTATATATTTTTAACATCCACATAAAATATATAATGTTGTTCTATTAAAACCTAGAATAAAACTAAGCAAAGAATTTGGAACTCCATAGTATGGTTCCAAGAAAATTCATTTAAAGTTATTAATAGGGAATCTATTAGGGGAAAATTGATTTCTAAAGGCCTGAAATTAACTGTTACACATTAGAAAGAAAATTTAAATAGGATTTATAAGTGACTCATTAGAAAACTATATCAAAATGCTAGACAATTGAAAATTAAAATTAAAATAAACTTATGTTGAAACAAATTATTCCAATTAAGGTGATAACATATCATGTTTTGAAAGGTTTTTAGTTAATAAATACCCTAATTTTTCTATCATTTTACAATTTTCATAAAGGTCATGAAATCAATTTGAAAACTAATGATAAATTATATATAACTACTACCTATATGTATAGTTTTATAATAACATATATGATCTAGAATGTAATTTTCAATGAAACTATTAATATTGGTGCACACATCTCCCTATGATTTCCACAATGAAATAGATTTAATTTAACCTAAAAATCATAGTAGTTTTTCAAATTCCTTTCATAAGATCACATGGGGCCCCAAATATCCATGCATTATCCAGTTACATTATTCTATATTATATGTAGGGAATGAGTTTCACCAAATCTATATCATTCCCATTCTATTATCTCATATTCCCAACCCCAACATCCACCCTAAATCTCATCCAAGAGATCTGATATCTGTATTCTATATCCTCATCCATAGGTTTCTCTCTTTGGCTTACAATAAATATAAGGATTAACCCCCCCTGAATCCCACTCTTGTTGGCCCCTGATTTGAATCTATCATTGATGGTATAAAAACACATATGGGAGGTATTACCATTATAAGAACTAATGGAAAATAATTTTCATTTGCATGTGGAAAAAATACTAAAACAATATGTTAAAATAATGTAATAAAATAACATTAGGAAATGCATGTAGGGAGAAATTCCAAACTCCAAGTCATCCGCAAATTCATCCAGGATACCATAACATCAGCTCTAATCCCCGTCGATTAATCCTACAAACATATATAAAAATATTGTTGGGTAATCACTTTGGGAGAAAACAATACAATCATCCCTATAAACTGATCAACAGTCATGTGAAATAATTATGCAGGAGTAAACTTGGGTGATAATAAAATAAGATAAATTATCAAAAAATTATTAAAGGTTGAACAAAATAAGCGTAGGAGTGAAATAAAACTCCCATCACTTCCAAAACAACATTATCTAATACCAATATTGTGACATCTAATTGATTCCATTTATCTAATAACCCCAAAAAATTACCCACATAGCCATAACTGTATCACAATATACCTCTGGCCAGGTTATTTTCACCACTTACACCTATCAGTACTTAAATTCCACCTCAATGTGGGAGTAGACCAATAAGGATAAGAAACTCTCAAAATATGGAAGGGATGAGAGAAAGAAACCCAGAACAAATACACAACATACCATAAACCATCACGCCAAACCACAACCATCGACTACAAAACATTTCAACATGTCATAACATCCAAACCATAGAAACAACACCACATCATGAAATCAAGTTGCTTGACCAATTAGGTACTCAACATCAACTATCGCCATAACAAAAAGGTACCCATTATTAACTAGTACTATTAAAAACTAGGTATCCACCACCAACTATTATCATTACTAACTTGGTACCCACCACCATCTATTATGACTACCAAAGTCATATACCATAGCTCAATCACCACATATCACCAGGGCAATACAAACAGAAGTATCCACCCTATGCCCCACATATATGCACACACCCACCGATAATCACACACCTACAACCTAATCATCATAGTATGGCCATCTGAATAGGTAATAAAAAAATCCTATGAACAGATACTATGATGAATGAACTGCACCATGTATTACTCTAACCCCCACACACACTTCTACATTACATGTTTCATACTACTTACCCTACCCATTAAAACCTATATGCCTATTTCCACCTTTGTCCATCACAAATAATATTGTTTTCACCACACAATTTTTTTATTACGCATTATATTTACACACCCACATTACTAATTAATAATAATATACCAATCATTCATTAAAAAATAGGCTAAGAATAGGGCCTTACATCGACGGCATAACCGATGATTTTGGAATGAGATCACATGTGAAATAATTTCACATTTCCAAATCATTTCCATCCCAATAAAATACCATTTATCAACCCCAATATAAAAAATACTCCATTAAATCATCCATATAGAACCCTTAAAAAACCAAATTTCTTTAGTATCCATTCATTCATCTTTAATTTTATTTACTCAACCTTGATATTGGTTTTTATTCATAAATTATTTACTAAACAACCCACAACTTTCATTAATAATTAACCACATAGAATAGTTCATAATTCCATTCAATGATTAGGAAAAAAATAACATCATGTAAAACCCCCATTTTCAACCTTTACAAATTAAACTAAAGAAGTCTAATCCAATTTACCAAAGATTATATAAAATAAATAACAATATCTAATCATAGTAACAACCAAAACATTCTAGAATTCATATTCATCAACACATTTTCCTTCTCAAAATTTATGTTATTAATTAGTGAGGATAATAACATTTTTTTTAATAATTTCATCAAATATAAAGACAAAAAGAAAAAAAATCAATAAGATATAACAAATAGTAATAATACGTAAACTGTAAACACAAAACTTCCATTCCAATCCAATTCCCTCATAACAAATTCATATTTCCATTAATGATTATTTCCAATAAATTCTTATCTATCACTATAACTACAATTTTTTTATTGAAACACCAAAAAAATAAGGATGTAATGGCATTCATATAAGTGAATTTAAATGGGTTTATTCAGACATAAAATTCAAGAAGATAAATGGAAGGTCAAGAAACCACAAACCACTATTAGATTTTTTGATGATTACTATGCTGATCCATGTTAGGATAAGATGGTTACCAAGACGTAATCACTTAAATATAACAAATAATATAGGAAATATCAACACTCATAAGAATAAGTATTAATGATATCAACTAGACAACAATTCTAATTCCATTATACCATATATTGAAAGACTCAAGTGAAATATAAAATGAAAATTAACGTGGATTAAAATCCAGGACCTCATATCATATCACCAACAATAATTTTCTTCAAAATGGGCTGTAAATTAGAAAAAGTGAGGTTGGTAAACTTCTTAATGATATCACTTGGTCACCTAAGAGTAAATAGAGAATGCGGAATAATAGTGAGTTTGGAAAGAGTTTTCCAATTTAATTCCATCATATTTTTTAAGGGACTACAATCCAACACAACTGGATATATTGTCATGAATTGGTTTTCACACAAAATCATGAAAAAATATAGAATTAAATGTCATAATGGGGAACTTTTCCAACCACCGTTATAATTTTTATCGTAGTCAATGGCTACATCCTATATGGCTAGGGTAAGGATATGATATAGCCAAAACATGACATCAGAGATAAAAAAATTAGATAGAGAGAGTGGAGTTTACCCCCAAGAATACTATAGAGTATCTCCCACCATACATCACATGAAATAAACCCAAAAACCATGATATATAATAATGAAAAAAAATATAATTAATCTTCCCAAAAAATAAAAATAACCTCTAAAATTTACCTATATAACACATAATTCCATATCTCACACAAACACAATAGTCACACCAAAATTTGAAGACCTAAAAAAACAACGCATCCAAAAACTAACACTGAATGGGACTAAACTATGCTGCAAGAAAGTTACTAAACAATAATATAAACTTATTCCCCATACTTTACACTACATTCCTTACATGAAGTTAAATTCTCTTACGAACTCCTCCTTTTATTCCTCATGAATCCTCCCGACACCTTTGTCACCCCCAACCGCACAAAGTAATGGGTTAGAAGTTTTAGGACATTATAAATAATGATTCATAATTAATTAAAATTTTCCATTACTAGTAAAATTAGTAATTGATAATGATATGATGAAATATGATGTAAAAATTACTATGTGACTATTATCGGGTTCTATTCGGGTTGGCCAGTGTAGTGGTCCGTTTTGGTAGCAATTTTTTGTGAGTGGTAGAATGTATGATTTGAATATAGTTAGACATATTATTAGATGAAAACCCAGTTTTGAATAATCTATTAGGTTGCGATTATGTGTGAATTTTACATTCTTCTATTTTCTATGTAAATTCTTATGTATTAGCACATAAGTTGTTATCCTTACAAGTTCTCGTATGATTTTTGGTTTCAGGTGATTTCCTTAATATCCTTGTTATAGATGGAATATGAGGAAACTAATATCTATTCCACACTTTCTCTTCCAATTTTTATAATGGCTATGATTGAATGCTGTTATGATGACCTGGTTTTTATTGTCAGAGTTTTTTTTGATGTGGTGGTGGTGTGATGCATGATGGGGGATTTTCTTGGAAGTATTGGAGAATGTATATGATATATTTCTTGTTCACATATTCCTACTATGATGAGGATTTCATTAGCAGTTGCAATGTGTGAGATAGAATATAACAGTAGTTTCTGTTTGATATGGTTGTGGTATGTGGTATATGTCTATGGTTATGTTGACGTTATATGGTAATAAGGATATATAATGGATAAGAGAAATAATACTTATATAGTTGGGTAATGAGAGTCAATAGATAACAGGGGAAGTGGTAATGAAATACATTTATGCTATACTATATTGATATTATTTTACTATACTTATATTCATTAATGGGAGAGTGATCCTTAGTGAGGATGGGTGGTTGTTTACCTTATTTAGGTTATGAATTGGTTCAATTGTTTATTTAATAAGGAATTAATATTAATATTCCAAATTTGAATGTGAGTTTCTATGGATAATATTATTCACTATACATGTATTCTAGAACCCTTATATTTATATTAATTATTTTCAAATTTATAGGATGGAGTTGTTAATCCGGATAGAAATACCTAGCTCATAAACATCACAATAAGTATTGCAGACACTGTTCCTTATTTTATATTAAATTGTGAATAATTATTTCCCAATATAAAATTTTCAAGTATTGGGAATTTGGGATTATTTTATATTATATAGATTTTACTGGGGGTTTATTTTATGTTTATAGGATTATGATGTTAATGCATCTCATATATTTTTAATACACATAGAGTTAGTTTCATACCAATGGATATTAGAGGTGGGATTCATGGGTCACATTCATCCTCATTAATATATCTAAAGAAGTTAACATAGGGGTGGGTAAAGACCTATTCATTACTTTTAGTTTTGAGAATCCCATTGTTCACTACATTCCATATATTTACTATCAAAGAGTTCCATTCTACTGTGTTTGAATCATCACTGGCTTAACCCCTCAGTACCCATACTCTTTCTATTAGAGGGTAAGTAAAAAATGATGTCAGAACCCCTTATCCGAAAAATCATTGATGAAGCATGTGTGTTAATAACATTTCAAGTCCATTCAAATGTTCTTACATATTTTATTCTATTATATTAGTGGGTTATGATATTATTTCTCCCAATTACTTATTATTGGGGACGATTTCCATATAGCCGACTAGTAGGCATGTTTATTAGTTACCTGATCAAACATACTATAGTATGGATGTTGAGAATTTGACTAGCCCTTATAATTTAACCAAATATATGCCTCTATCCTATGCATATTTTTCATACATATAATCTTTCTATTCTTTAGATTTTGGATTTTAATAACAATAAATTTGGTAGGTTTTCGACATTTCATATTATGGCTAGTTATAAAATATAAAAATTATTTATAGAGATATGTTTATTTAAAAAATATCATTTAATCTAAAACGTGTACATATCATGAATATATTATACCACTAACCATTTTATCATTTTCCCATGGTAATGAAAACATTATTTGTATATATATCTGAATTATTACATCTAATCAATCAGTCACCAGATACAACAGTTTTTTTAGAGAAAAAACAACTAGTTTCACCTCACTATAGTACAACTTCATTTATTATATAGAGTAAAAAAATTCATGTTGAGATCAATGTCATTAAAATATGTATAATTAAAAAGTGTTACAATTTAAGGGCTATAACCCCATTTATAAGGTCACAATGAATCTTTGAGGATACCTACTATGAATATATGTGACCATTATTCATTTTCAGCGATTTTGTAGCCTCAAATAACCCATGAAGACTCCATTAATTACAATTTAAAAGTTTCATTTCACCTATGTATAATCAAGTATCAAAACACAATCCTTTAAGACAAATTATTTCATGATTTTATCTTAAATATCCTTTAAATAAAACCCAACGATTGTGAGGCCTAGTGTCTTTGGAATACATAGTACATTATACATTATTGTTTGAAAAAATATATATTTTCTGATTTTAGTTTCTATAAATTTTACCTAAGTACTTTATATCTCCTAAAACTACATGGGATAACATAGGGAATACATAGAAATAATGGGTGAGGGGAAAAGACCAATAAGGGAATACACATGAGAAGGTGACATAATGTGTGTGTCTAATATATACTATGGTTTAATAAAAGAGAAGGAACATGGGTAATCACATGGTATACTATCATAAATAATGGTATAATAAAACTGTAATGACATAATAATCCTAGAAGTGACATATAACATGACATAAAAATGTGGCCATGCTAACTACAAAGACAATATCACAATATGGACAATGTCAGATAATGGATTAGATTTTCACTCTAATCTTATCAATGATGTCTCATGAGACTAAATCATTAAACATTAGATTTGAGCTCTATTTGGGTGAACCCATAATAACATATTCACAATTATGTGTGGAAAAATGAAAATAAATCATAATACATAATCATAAGAATTACCCATACAATGTAAGGGGCTGCATAATCTTCCCACATATCATAATGACATGAAATTTAATAAAAAATGCATTTTAGGAATGAAATTAAGACATTTATTACCCTATCAAAGTAAGATATAGTAAGATAAGTTTATATCTGAGATATATATATTCATAGTTTAGGGGAAATCCATAACATTAATGGTTTTCATCATTGATTAAAATTTCTTTATGAGATGACATGACATGGAATATTTCACGAGGAAAATACCCTTTTCCTTTTGAAATCACTTCTTCAAAATCTATGAATTTCCAAAATATTATAGAAAACATTTTATTTACAAATAACCCTAGAAACATATAATGTATGCTACAAAGAGTGACTGTTCATAATGGTATAATTATTCCATTCATCCCAAATATGTTAAAATAAACATTCCATTTACATTTGTAGTTAAAAGTCTATAAGTACAATGTTCGAAAAGAAAAAATAATATTAAATTCAAATATTTTTTCAGATCCATTTTTGTAATAATTTCATTAATGAATCATTTGATAATATTACAACTATTATATAATTTTTTTTTGAAAAAATAAAGGTATGGGATGGAAAATAATTTTTGACCGAAAAGAGAATTAAAGTTGGTTATTCATAGAAATATTTTCACAATAATTTTAAGAACCATAAAAAATAAAATAGAACCATTACATTAAAATTTCATGAATGACTAGAGGAGAAAAAAATTAAAATGGGTTTATCATAAAATTTTCAAATAATTTTCTTTAATTTAAATTTACGCATAAAGGACTTGGATTAAAATGATATTGAAGAATAAATCATTACTGGTTTGGAAACATTTGAATCATAAAACACATGAAATAAATTACATCAATTGAAACAGTAAATACCTTATTATAAATAGATTCATGATATAAAATATAAAATGGATAGTATTTACACCTTAAAGATACAAATAGGTTCATAAAACCAAATATGTCATAATAGGGTGGAAGTTGAGACAAAATATCTTATATAGAATGTACCGTTGATCGGGGGATTAATCATTGAATTGATCTTATGTAAAAAATTAAAAATCCACAGCAGAATTCATGAATTAAAACATAAAATAATAAAAATTAATTACACACATAGTCTTATAAAATGAAATACAATTAAGAATTAATATATCTCAATTAATTGAAATTGAGTAATAAAAATACATACCGCTTGGTAAAATTCATGTCAAATCAGTTTGGATGGAATAATTAAAATTAGAAAAAAATTCCATGAGGTGAGAAGGAAATGGTATTAGCTATAAAATTATATTTATATATTCCATATAAAACTAATTGGTTCATAATATTAAAATATTCCACAATGAAAATAAATTGAGATTTAATCCCTAAAAAATATCATGTCATTAAAGTGAGAAATATTTGATGAAGATATTATTTGTGTAAAGTTTAATTCCACATGAAACAAATTGACATACAAAATAAAATAATAAATCTTAATTACAGACATAATTTTAGAATATAAATGAAAATGAAGAAGTACATTAACCTAATGAATGGAATTGTGTTATAAAATATCTTACCTTGAGTGATAATAATCAAATACATGCTTGGTATTACTGGAAAATAAACTTATGTTAATTAATTATTTACATAAAAACATTAATTTCATGTTTCTAATTCATTTATTTTATTTATTACCATGTTATATTTATTTACATAATCAAGAATGTAATGAACTAAATAACCAGGGCCCAACTAGTAGGTGGAAGGCCATGCTACCACAACCTCAAGCCCAACTCTAATAGTCTAGATAATGGTGAAAGTAACTGAGAAGGAAAAACTGGGAAGTGGTTATTTTCCTAATGTACATGAATACATAGATACATCTATCTCTATGAAAAATTATAGAGGAAAATAACAAATAGTAACATGAAGAGTGTAAACATGCATGAAATAAACTCTATTGAAATACAACCAAGTAACAATGTATAAAAAAATTTTAAAATAAAGGGAAAATATATATTCCCAACCATAAATTACATACCAACCTAAAAATATCTAGAATAAAGGAAAATTGAGAGAGCACGACCAAAGTATATTATGCTTTTACATTATATTTGTCATATACTACACATGAGGGAAAATACCATGGAGGTGTGAGTATAAACATTCCTTGTAGGTTTCCCAAAAAACAATAGAGGGAGTGGTAGAAAAATACAACAGAATTTCATCTCAGCCAAAAGAAAATGGAAATTGAGAGCCCAATATATTCACACACATATATATGTAATCTCAAAAGGAAAAATAGATAAGATAGAAATGGGATATCTATTTCACAAACCATCCAATTCTAATTAGACTTCTACAAGCTCAAAAATTCCTTCACAGATAGTCAACATAAAATGAAACACTACCAGATTTTTTTTGGAGGAGTATGCTCCTTGCTACTACAATCCCCAGCCGTAGGAGGTGTAAATCCTATTGATGACCATGAAGCTATCATAGAACGATGATTAGGTATTAAAAAACTAGAAATTTTGGACCCTCACCTAGTACAAGGGAGTGATGACTCTACCTATATAAAGAGAATGTGAGACCCGTGACCTGGTGTCCCCGGGGAGTTCTAACACGTGAATCTCTTCAACGACCCTAGTCCGATCACTATCATCATCAAGAATTTCCTAAATAAGTAACACACTTGGAACATCTCAAATAATATCTCAAATTTAATGAATAGGACTCCATCATGTTCTATGTAAAAAAATACTCATGATTGGCTACTCACTTTCAAGAATCAAAGACCAAATGAAGGAGATATGAGATGAATGTGTTTCTTGAGGGAATACAAAACATGTGTGTGGGTTCATATAGAAGGTGAACCAACAATATTTCTTGAAATTTTTATCCTTTGGGAATGTTTTATAATCCTTGTCATCATAAACCATATCTAATAGTGGTATATGGGGTTCCTCAGTTGTTCTGGGCCTACCCATGTGCTTTTGGATGCACCCGTGTACCTATGGACACACAATTATACCTAACCATGCCCGAGTATTGGTATATTCGTAGGTTACCTCAGAGTACATGGTTTGTAATCCAACGTAGTGTCTTAGAAATTTGCATATAGGATAGGACCTAGCTACCCTGGTAGGGTCAGACGACATTTGAGTCTAGCCACATGTCATGTGATCCTTATCTCAGATGAAAACACCAGCCAACATTTAATCAAAAGATAACATGGTGTGTCATTTCAAACTATATGAAATGAAATCAAAATTTTCATAGAATCCTAAAATTATTCTTGGGGATTACTGATCTATTTCCAACACTAAAAATACCACCATTTACCACCCATGATTAAAGGTAAATTCCTCCAACATTTATTTCGTTGCCTTTGATGTATATTGAATACAATCAGATCAACCACTTGAATTTATTTCACATATCTGGAACCTATAATCAACCACCACAAATTGTGAATCAAGATCTCTAAAATATATCCTATAATCCATATTTCTAGATCCATAAAACTCTAACCCATTCATTATTCAAATAAATACTATGAATCCAAGGTTTTTGTTACGCTTGAACCTACCCTGAGAATATCGAACTATATTCGCATGGTACTATGTTAATAAATGTGAAGAAAGAGTGGGGGGAAATGAACAATAAAAAGTGTGTGACCATCATTGGAAAATAAATATGAATGAATAAATATGAAAATGGTATATCTAGGGTGAAAACATGGCATAATAAAACATCAATTTAATTTGAAAATTTTATTCAGATGCTAGGTTCATTCGATGAATGTGTGATTTACAATAAAAAATAATATAGATAAAATAAATGATTTACCAATATAGTCAAGAGGTTAGAAACCACAATTTATTAATCATACCTTGATTTGGGTTGATTTTTTTGTGGATAATGAGTTCTACAACAAAGGATAAGTCCCTTTCATTTATTGCCTCTTGATCCACCTTGATCGGATGACATGTCATCCTCTGATCCAATCCACAAATGAGGATCACCCATATAAACTCTATAATATCCCATTATTACATGAATAACCCCAAAAAATTTATATAGAAGAAATAATATAATTTTTTTATGTCCTGATTATTTGAAAATAAAATAAATAAATTTAGTTATTAATTTTAAATAAACACATTTCCAACTTTTTCTTTAACTAAACATCTGGCATTGACTAACCTTAGGCCACTGATATGGTAATAACCAAAATTAAAATTCAATCAGGGTTTCACATTAATGATTCATGAATCCATCCTGGTGTTATTTCAAAATTTTCTAAGAACTATGTGTAGATAATATAAATATGTCTAATATTTTTATTATATCAATACTAGGCTCTCCGAGCCTCATAATCTCATGTTGTCTAATCGTATATCTATGAAAATATTTTTTAGTTTATTCTAAAGATTTAAGAATAAAAAATATAGTCATTATATTCTCCCAAAATTCAAAGATTTCCAACCTAAAAAGAAAAAGCTAAACAAAATGTTTGGATAAGAAACCCACATCAGAGTCTCTCTCCCATAAGGGCTATACTATACGCTCTCATACTACAACAAAACATGAACCAAGGTAATGGTTGATCCACATAGGATCCTCTCATACGGATCCCTGATTTACAAGGGGTACAATATGAAGGTGGTTCCATATTTGATGTCTATCGCACCCCAATTAATAACATATGTTAGATCATGAATGTATCTCCTCAGCTACGACACAAGAAAGATGTCACACAACAGATACAACTACATGGGAAAGGCTAGGTGGTATGCAAAATAAAAAAACCCACTATAGGATCTTGAACAGTTTGATGATCCTTGGGGATAACATACATCCCCAATCAAATCTTATAAATACCCATCATATGGAGACTATCAAGAAAACTCAGTCTCCATACTCAAACTCCAAGGGACTATAATGTCGATCTGCCTAATATTTTCATCAGATATAGGATGTCCTCATACACTCAATGATCACCAAAACTTTCTCTATAATCACATGCACCATCTATGGCCCTGCACATGAAGTATAATCAATCTCAAAACAACATAAGGGTGACCTAAATGGTCTCCTTTACAAGCCCACAAACTATACCAGGTCAACTGTAGAGTGAAAGAAATTTGTATATGGGGAATTTACCAAAACAATGTGATCCTCTTAACTTTATATGAAATCTAACACACAATACATAACTATATCATTGAATACCTAGAATGCTTTCTCATTTTTCCACATTTATTAATGTGAAATAATGTACTAAGACTCAAATGGGTCCTAGAATACATATTTAATCCAATAAATATCTATGATGTAAAACACACATCATATCTTGAGACAATTACTAAGGGTACCACATGGAGTTAAGATGATCTCCAACAGTAAAAAGTGCCCCAAACTCTCTACTAAACTCTACTCCTAAACAATAAAGAAGTTCACCAACATGGTAAACTAATAATGTATATCCAAGATAACATCATGTCCTCACACTGTAAGTATAATACCTATCATAAATTCCTTGGACAGTTCATCCTATTTCCACTATAGGATCTCAAGAGTTTGTTTGAAACTTATCAGAACCTAATGCTCATCCATAACCTACTAATATGTGAGTAACTGAGGGATGAACAGAACTATTCTAAAATACATACCATCCATGAAAAAAATTCATTTAAGGTTAAGGTACATATTCACCACTTTGATATGTATAACAAAAGGAGATTTATGAAACTGTCTCATCACCGCCAATCTCATCGCGACCAAAACCACCATTGTCCCAAAAAAATGATGTGATCCTCTATTTCACAGAATAAATATGTTGCATACATTGAGGATATATGGTCATGTATAACTTTATAGTTGATGTTTCCCAACTGATTCTACCTCCAACACTAATGTAGAAGATCAGTGAAAACCATAAACTTAATAAAATATTTACCTCGCTCCTCCACCAAGGCCAGATACAAACAATACAACTACTCAGATGCCTCCTTCACCATGAGAGAATGAGACTTCTTGCTAAGGGCATCAACTACACCATTTACATTCTCAATAATTTAGACAATCTCAAATTCAATGTCCTTTATGTACTCTAACCATTTCTAATATCTCAATTTTAGATCTCTTTGAGTGATTATATACCTAAGACTATGATGTTTTGAGTAAATGAAAAACCCACACCTAGAAGCCAGTGCCTCCGCATATTTAGAGCTAAGAATTCCATTGCTAACTCCAAGTCATTAGTCACATAGTTCCTCTCATGGGATCTCTACTTACTTGACCAATATGTGAAAACTGCTTTCCACTCCATTAATATACATCCACGACCTGCTCTAGAGGCATAAAACAAAACTATATATTTCATTCCCTCCTTTGGTAGTCTCAATACAGGGTCACTGGTCTTCTTCAGCCTCCACCCCTTGAAGGGTATCCAACAAAACTCAACATACATACATGGATTACCTTTATATGTTATGGTGGTCAAAGGTTTTTTTTATCCTATAAAAGTAAAAAATTGTCCTCTTGTACTATATATCCAAGAAAAGATATCCCTAGAACCCTGACATGCTCTTGTTTACTTCAAAGAAAGCATTACATCAATATTCACAAGGTCCAGAGATAATCCATTTTCAAAAAATAAATTCTACATAAATTTAACCACACAACTCTAAAAATGGAACTTTGAAATATTACTATAATATTGAATATCTAGGAGTATGTTTATGACCATCCTTAGATTCTATACATGATCCTCCTCTAACACAAAGTGAATTAGTATATTATAAGTGAGGATAACATCAAATAGTCCCAAGTATGTCTGTAAGATCCTATTATCAAATCCACAAAAATAATAGAGACATTATTCAAATTGAAATAAATTAGTAGGAACTCATTGTGATTATAATGACATTAGAACATGGTATATAGAATATCTTTCTTGTAGACCCACAACTACTGGTACCCAAATTTCATATTGATATTTGGGAACAACTCATGCCTCTAATATAGTAAAAGAGGAAGTCAATATTTGTAAAGGGGTAATTTTTGTTTATAATTTTTTGGTTCAGACGATGATAACAAAAAATAAAAATAAAAATATCATATTACCATTTCACAATCATTGTTGAAGATTCCTAGGTAGACACACTAGGTATGATGAATCTATTCTCTTGAATGCCCACCAACTGCAACCTCACATCCTGGAGCTCAATAGAGGAAATACAATAAGTCACTAAAGATATTGGCATGGTCCCTAAGTGGACATAAATATAGAAGTCTATCTCTCATGATGGAGGTAGTCCCGGAACATCCTCTAGGAATAAATCTATAAATTCCTTCACAAGTGAAGGAATAATGATACTTGAAGACTGTTATGCATTAAGGGCCATACATTAAAAATAATGGGGTATGGGGTTTATATTCCTACATAAAATACCCACTCACACTACCATTATATCTCTCGAACATAGAAAGAAGAATATCATCCCATTTATCTGTGGACTTTTAAAACTTCTATGATAACAATAAATTTCAGAGTTGATTATTGAAAACAATGCACTACTCAGATGATGTACTAGGGTCAAATCATGATGAAAAAGACATCCCATATGAATCTATCTCCACAAAGATAATGATCACACTTTCAAAATGAATGTGTTTTCAAAGAATCATTCCCTATAGGAACCTCTAGCCATAACAGAAGGGATAAAGTATCAACTAGATGTTCCATCTCCCACCCTAATAATGAAGATATGATGAAATGAATCAAACATGTGTCTACTAATACTAGGGAAAGAGTATAATGAACATAGATCGTTCCTCAGATTATATCATGTGTTTCCGGTTCATAGCCCTCCATGGTCTGTAACAACCCATGACCCCAACCACTAGCTCCCTCATCCTGACTTGGGCCACCTAGTAGTTGTATTGGTAGTAGATCATAGAATTATACACAACCTATTTCTCATCCCTCCTAAGTGGCTACAAATCCTCTACCAACACATCCCCATTAGGGTGTTCTCATATATAATATGACAAAATTCTAAAGTATGAACTTTTTACTCGATAGCGTAAATGAATTGAAAAACCAGGAGCTTATGGGAATTTATCATCTAGATACTATATAATATGTCTAATATTTAAAATAGAATATATATATTTAAATGCATGAAACACTGACTTATCATGTGTTACATGCAATAGGGTCCTTCTTCGATGGCTACATTATATGAAAGACCGAGTTATACCCAATAATAATATATTATTAAAATATTATTATATAATATAATAATATATAACCTTGCCATTATGTTAGCTATAATTAATAGTATTAACTAAATTATAATAATTTATGGTTTATATTAACATAAAATTAATATATTTCTTACCAATTAATGAGAAACAAATGTAAGGACCAATTGGATATAAAAAGAAATATTAAAAAATTTATACTTCCAAAGAGTATTGTGTTAATAAAAATAATTAATTACAATTAGTTAATGATTTTAATGAAATATATATGTCATAAATTAAATAATTTTTTTATATTAATTCATCATGTTTGATTTGAATAAGATAAGAACAAACCCTATTTTTCACATAAAATCATTTATTTGCATAATGGAAATTTTATCACAATTTAATGCTGAACCCATTTTAAATATAAAATTTAATACATTAATTGGTTTAATATGTAAAAATAAACTTCATATTTGAAATATAAACATAAAAATTAGGTTCTTTGGAATTTTTTATATTTTTATGAAACATTTCATTTTTTATTAAATTGTTAAAAATACTAAATTTTAGTTCAAAAATATTTTTTCCATCTAAATAAAATATAATGTTAAATTATGTTTTAGATTATTTTTAAAGTTTAGTTAGATAATATTTTTATCAATTAATAAAATTAATGTAAATTTTATCAATTTAAATTTATATTTATTATAAAAACATTGTAATCTTCCATACATTTTTACTTTAAATATCTATATTATTGTCCTCCGTGAAGGTGGGATTTTAAATTAATTTCAAAAAAATTTATGATTATAAATTTGAAGAATTTTTTACATATTAGGAATTATAATAATTTATAGTGTCTAACAATGTAAAATTTGTTTTTGACCAAAAATATTAGTGAATATAATTAACATTAATTAAAATTATAAAGGAAAAATTAAGTTTAATAAAGGACAAAACCTTAAACATAAAGGACCAAATGAACTATCCACTTAAAAAAAAACAATTTTATGTACATAATAAGGCCATGAACCTTCTATTATTTGTTCGGTTTTTTTAGGACATTTTTATGTAAAAACGTGGATACACTAAAATTATTTACCAAAATTCCAAGTGAGTCATGTTCCTCTCTTATTAAAGGGAAACACCTCTCCCCATTCATATAAACTCTAAAAAAATTTAGGTTAGACAATTTTCTTACCATATATATATTCCATTAATCACTCCTTTTTACATTTAATCCCCCCTTTGGCTGAATTTATTCTATGTAATCTGTTTGATACAAACCAAAAAAGGTCACCTGATTATTAGGTAATGCTGTCTCTCAAGCTCTCTAGTATCATTTCCACTATCCCCCCAATAAAATATCTTTATTTATAGATTATATGAAATAACAAGTATCCTCAATATACTAGGATGTTTTTGTAGAAATTGTTATACCTAAACATACACATACCTCCATTTAAAGGTTAACAAACAAACAATTTCTTTTTTTGATGAACTATTGCCCCACTAAATGATGATTTTTCATTTTCGCTTTACCACATTTCATAGTGGACATTATCATGGAAACTATTTTTATATATAATATATATGATAGTTATTATTTATTAATATTTATTTAATTCTTTTATTACACATACAATTAATACTTCCCATTTTAAGTTAATATGATAATATCATTCGAGCATTTGTGGAATACTGCCGCCTCAAAGCAGTGTGAGTCGTTCACACTATAAGTGGAATGTACAAAGGATGGTATAAATTAAGAATATGTGACATATAAAATCTCTATATTATATTCATTACATAATTAGTGTTCCATAAATATACTATATATATATATATATATATATAATTTCCATTATTACCCTTTTAGACACGTAAAAATTGATAATGTTGTTCGTGGGCGTGTGGACTACCACAAACTCAAAATGCTGTGATTATTTTTACATTAAAATAATTATATATATATATAATATTAAGTATAATTTTATATTTTATATAATTATCATTCTGAAATGATATGGCGTTACTTAACTATTTTTCATAATGATTATTGAAAAATTTGATCCTTACTCATGCGTACGTAAGACCTAACATCTCCATGACCGCAACGTTAATTCATTTACCATAATCATATTTAATAATTTATTTTAGAAATATAATTAATGTATACATTTTATAATTATGTAATGATTATTATTCTAGAGATGTTATATAACGACCCCTATGGCAATAGTTGACCTATCATAGTCATTTTGACACAAATACTAAATTTGGTCAAAACACCTAATATAAACATAAATATTTAAGTAGTTTTATAAAAAATAATTAAAGTGAAATAAAATTAATGATAAAAAAGAAAATTTTATCAATAATGAATAAAATTAAAACAATTTTACTGTATAGGATGTTAATGGATGTGAACCCAAAAGGAAACTCATCGTAAGGGATTCTCATCTCACCTTTTCAATCAGCGAGAAAAATGCCATTTCCACCACTTAAATATTTTTTGTGTTGTATCTTCTAATCCTTTTGTTATATTATATCATTAATAAATTTTTCTTCAGGGTCATTCAAACTTTCATTTAATTTTATTCCACCATGAGGATTATGATTTAAAATGTTTCAATTTGTTATAGAACACTTTGGAATGTTAAAAGAGTATTTTTATAAACAATAACTTTAATAATCATTCAATGGTATTTCCATTAGAGTAAATTATATTAAAGATATCAAATTTAACCATTCATTTTTTTATTATGGTCATTAATTACCATTTTCATGTATTAGTACCATTTTTGAACTCTTTGTTAATCAAAACATTTTAGATTTTTTTTTTCAGAAAACGTGACATTGTATCTATATTTAATCAGAGAACCTATTGTCTTCTAAAAACCATGTTTTATAAAAATTCATTAAAAATGGGTTTTAATGGATTTGGTAAATTTTTAAATGTTTTTTAATTTTTACAATTTTTTCAACAGAATAATCTTGTCACTTTCTGAATAAAGTATTTTTCTTACCTTTAACTGTGAAAAAGGAATGTTCTTTTTTACCTCATACATTTTGTACGGATTTACCCACCATTATTTTTTGAAGCATTCGTTGCACATTTTAAAAAATCACTTTTTAATGAAAATTCTTTGAAAATTAAATTTAAATGAAATGTATTTTTAAATGGGTTTTCAAATATAAAATGATATTTTACTAAATAATTTTTTTAAAATATATTTTTATAATGTTTCCATTAATCAATGAAAGCAACCCATTATTTTATTATAGTTGTATTATTTTGTATTCATACCATCATTAATCTCTATATGGATAGATTGTAATTTATTTTTCCACGTACAGTATTCAGATTCTCTCCCTTTATTCTCTTTAGTCGCCTTGAAATACTAAATTTCCTATAATCATTGAACATTTAATTTCACCTAAATATACATATCAATTTTCATGGATATGATTATTTCCTAAAAAAGATACCATTTTTTATTCGATGTTTAATTTGAATGTTATTTGACTAATTGAGAAAATATAAATAAATAGCTATACTTTATAAAATACAAATATTTGATAAGGAATATTTTTTATTCAATATGAAGAATGATTTGGACAAGAAATACATGTGTTGTGGACTATTTAATCAAATCTATACTAGTTGGGAACTTGATAATTAAATCCCCTTGATGCATTAGTTGTCCTATGTGAAGAATTATTAGTGAAAAATTGAATAGGTAATCCGTCTTTGGATGATATTGGTTCTATGTACCTTGGAAACATTGAATCCAAAAAATAATAATTTACCTCATTTAATTTCATTTATTATTCATCAATGATATTTTGTGTTGACATATCTATGGATGCATTTCATTTTCAATTCATTGATTAAATGGAATGTGCTTTTTTTCCTACATGACAATATTTATTTTTCCTTATATAGTTATTTTAACGGCTTGTGTTTCTAGTTCTTACCTTTCTATATTGTTTACTTACTTCACTCTCTGTTTATTGATTATATGGCATGTGAGTTCAGTTATTTGAGTTGTTATAATTATTATTATCATTGATTCAATATTTCATTTGCAATATTTTTCCTTCACTTATATTTTGAGCTCACCCTTATTATGTTCCCTTCCCCAGAAATCTATGAAGTGGACTATAATAGATAAGAATGGATTTAATAGATGGAATATAGTTATCCCCAATGTTATTTATTTGGAAAGAAGGAAAAGAAAATATCTTGTAATTAGTGTATTAATTTGAAATACAATACTCATTTATGAATTCAGTATAACAAGAATAATAAACTCTTTGATCCTTGTGGTTTTGATTCCTTGTAATTATGCCAATCTAATTTATAGCAGACCCCGACCCCAAGATGACTATGGTCGGGGTGCTAATATTGGGATCGGAAGAGTTTTTTAGCAACCATGGAAATCATATTTTATAAATATAAGTTAGAGAACATAACACTAAGGTTGAATTTTAGGATATTTTTAGAAGAAAATACTATAACTTTGTTAATGTACATATTATGTGTGTCATTCTTGATATAAATACTTGGGTGGATACTATAAATGGAAGTGATTCCATCACAAATATTCTTATGAGTAATAACTTTGACAAGGTATTCCAAGCCTGACTCAGGTTATCCTGGTACTAGAAAATGCGATGTAATGCATACCTAGTTTGACACACTCTGGGGATATGGTTAAGAAACTCCACTTTTTATTTACAAACCATTTTGATGACTTTGAATGGATACAGATAATGAATAATCTAGGTTAAACATAAGAATTTTTTAATTAAAGATTATTTTTCATGATTTATATATTTTACAAATGATATTATGGATCAACCCTAGCCCAAGGAAGGATCTCTGAGGAAATAGATGGTTGGAGTATTTATATATTGAGGTCATCTTGAAAAATAATAGTTAAAAGCATATTTATTGATGAACCTAATTTCAAGGATGTCTTTCATAGTTACTTTAGAAATTATATTAATATAGTATTAGAAAATGATAACTTGTATGCCGGGTGACAACTCATATAATATGGTAAGCCCTTAGGTCTTTCACCCTTGACTAATGGATGAGAAGGGTTTCACGCTAACCAGTAACATATATAATGTGCTAGTTAAAATGATATTGTTTTTAGTTAAACAATTTGATAAATATTAATGATAAACTAGTATTGTTTCATTTGGGTTTTGAGACTAATACCCATAAAATTTTAGTTTTTTAAGATAGTTAAAGACAAATAATTTGGCATGTCAGTATTTTATAGACTATATGATCCTTTAAATTTTTCTTTTAGTGCTACTAGAATAAGAAAAATTCATTTTAGGTAATTAATTTCTATGTGTGAAGGGTTGAATTAGAATTTTATTGAAGCATAACCAAAATATGGAATTATTCACATGAAATTAAAATGTATCGTATAAATAAATTACAACATTTAATTATGTAGTAAATGAATTACCCAATATTAAGAAAAGGACTTAGAAACAAAATTTTGTCCTAATACCTAATTTTTTATTGAACTGAGAGTCTTCTAAATTGTCACAGATTTATGTCTTTGATTATTTCATATTTAAATTGATCATTCACATTTTTTTTGATTTGTGAACTCATTCACACCATATAAATATTTATGCTTACCCCCCATGTACGTATCTCTACTTTCTACAAATGATCTCATACTTAGAGATATAGTTATATATTGGTCTATGTGACCTTTGTACTTCCCTTTCTCTCTTTTATATATGATTTCATAAGAACTGTTCATATGATGTGGGATTTTAATATATGAAATACCATGAAATATTCCAATAAGATCAAGTTTAAATTATGAGGACAAAATTTAATTAAAGTGGGGGGAATGTTACACCATGAAATTCTAAAGTATAATCCTTGTAGTTGATACCCTGTATGACATATGAATCCAAGAATGTAATTGAATATAATATCTATATACTTTATAATATATTTACAATTAAAAATTAATTCTATATATTTCATTGTATGAAATAGTGTGTAAGAATGTGTTACACGCAAGTGATTCATTCTTCAATGGCTTGAGATACACACGAGACTCAGTTTTACCGAACAATAAGAAATTATTAAAATATTATAATTTGATATAATATAATATAACCTAGACATTATTTTAGTGGTTATTAATATTATTAATTAACATTTGAAAATATTTGGTTTATATAATTTAAAAATAAATACATAGCTTAAAAATTAACGAATAATATAAATAAGAACCTATTGGATATAAAAATAAATATTATTAATTTTTTTTATCTTCAAAAGGAGTTTTATATCAATAAAATAATTTATTACAATTATTTAAAGATTTTGATGAAATAAATATTATATATATTCAATCAAATAATTTTTAAATTCATTTATTAGGTTTGATTTTCATAAGATAAGAAAAAGCCCTATTTTACACATAAGAAGCTATATTTATATAAATGAATTTTTAACACATTTTAGTGGAAAACCCATTTTAAATCCACATTTTTACACATTATTTGATTTAATATGTCAAAAATAAACTTATGTTTCTAAAAAGAGACATAAAAATTAGTTTAGTGTGAATTTGTTTTTATGAAACATTTCAATTTTTATTGAATAGTTAAAACCAATGAATTTTAGTTCAAAACTACATTTTCATATAATTTAATTATACGGTCAAATTATCAATTATATTGGTTTTAATATTAAATGATATAATATTTTCATCAATTAATACAATTTATGTCATTGAAATCATTTTCACATTGAAAATTATTATAAAACATAATAATATTTCCGATGTTTTTACTTTGTAAACCCACATTGTCCTCCCACATGCGAGATGAATTTAAAAATAATTTCTTAAATTAGATGATTAGAAATAAGAAATATAGATTATATATTTAGAATAATAATAATTTATAATTTCAATTATCTCAGTCATTTTATTTGACTAAAAATATTTTTTATAGTAAATAAAATTAATGATAATTGTTATGGTAAAATTAAGCTTATTAAAAGGCTAACCCTTTAAAATAAGGGAATAAATGACCTATAAACTTGTCTAAATCAAAATGGATTTCCATAATTTTTCAATTAATTTTAAATTATTGAGTACAGTTGGGTTTTAATGACTTTTTTAGGTAAAATCATTGGTACACCTAACTACATTTCAAAAATATTATGTGAGTCCTTTTACTCCATTATAAAATGCCTCCACATATTCCAATTCATAAAAACTCTAAAACAACATATGTTTAAGAAATATCTACCCATTTAGCTTCCCAAAATTCCACCCCATTGACATTGAATCCCCCTTTTGGTAAAAAGACATTCAAGGAAGTCTTTAGTTCAAACCAAAAGAGGTTACATGATTAAGAGGTAATTTATTCTCTCACTCTCTCTAGTTTAATTTCCATTCCCCACCCAGTAAAACATCTTTATTCAATTATAATATAAAAAAACCAGATCATCATTATTCCTGTATGTTTTTATGTAATGTATTTGGCTTACACTTACATATACCTCCATCTAATGGGTCAAAAAAACACTGTTTCTATGTATGGAAAACTACTACCACACAAAATGATGATTATTTGTTTCCCCTTTACCCGCTATCATTGCAGCCATTATGATGGAAAATCTATTAATATATAATATATATGAAATTTTATTATTTATTTATACTTATTTAGTATTTTTATTACACATACCATAAATAATTTTCATTTTATGTTAATATGATAACATCATTTGAGGATGTGTGGACTACCACCCCCTCTAAGCAATGTGATTCGTTCACACTATTCATGGAAAATATAAAGGATGGTTTAAAGTAAACATATGTGACATAAAAAACACAATATTATATTCATGACGTAAATATATTTCTATAAATATACTATATATATATATATACATATATCATTTTCATTTTTATCCTTTTACACACTTATGAAGTGAAAATTTCATTTGTAGACCTTTAGACAACCATCTCCTCAACATGATATGATTCATTTTAGATCCCATGAATTATATATAGGAATATATGTTAAAATAAAATTATATTTATTATATAATGGTCATTATGGAAGGATATTTTATAAATTACATTACTTTCATAATGATCATTGAAAAATGGGAACATTACTCATGCGTACGTATGACCTACCATCTCCCTGATCACAAAAATGATCCATTTTCCATAACAATAATTAATGATTTATTTTAAGTGTATAATTAATTTATAAATATTATAATTATTTCTTGAATAATATTCTTTATTCTGTATATAATAACCCCTTTGAACATAGTAGACCTACCAAAGTCATTTTGACACATAAACAAAATTTTGTCAATACACTCGGCATAAACATAATTGTTTATGTAGTTGTATAAAAAATATTAAAAAGTGAATTAAAAGTATTGAGAATCACGAAAAATATTATCATAAAATTTTCAAACTAACATAAGTTTATTATACAAGTAGTTAAAGGACATTCACCATAAAGGAAACTCAAAGTAAGGGATTCTCACCACACTTTTTACATATGTGAGATAAATGGAATGTTCACCAATTAAATCTTCTGCATGGTGTATATACTACTATTTTGGATATATTATATCATTAATAAATTTATCTTCATGGTATTTTAACATTTCTTTCAATTTTATTCCTCCAGAAGGATTATTTTCTAACATGTTTTACTATGGTATGAGACACTTTGGAATGTTTAATGATTATTTTTCCCAATAATAACATTATTGATCATTGAATGGTTATACTATTACATAATCTTCTATTGTAATTATTCAATTAAAACTTTAATTTTCTCTCACTTGCTTATTTTGGACCATTTCAAGTATTAGTATCATTTTTATGCTCTTTGGTACTCAAATTGTTTTTCATAAAACCAGACTTCATATCACTCTTTAGGTGGAGAACCTATTTAATTCTAAGAAACTTGTTTTATTAAAATGTTTTCAAAAAAATCTTAAAATGATATTTATCCTATTTGTTCTTTACCAATATTTTCAAAGGAATCTTCTTTTTACTTATTGAACAAGGCAATTTTCTAGCCTTTTACTATGAGAGAATAATTTTTTATCTCGTATAGCTTGTATAGATTTACCCATGATCACTTATATGTATCTTCCTTTGTATATTTATAAGGAAAATTTAAAATAAAAATATATTTTTAAAAGTAATTTTCATAGAAATGTTTCTTGGAAATTAATTTCAATCCAAAGTGATATTTTTCTAAAGAATGTTTTTAAAATATGTTTTTAAAATGTCTTCATTAAGCAATGATAATAACCATTTATTTTACACTACTTGGTTTATGCTATATTGAAACCCTAAAAAATATTACAATGGATGGATTATGATTATTGTTTTCTAAGGATAGTATTAAAAATCACTTCCTTGATTCCTTGTACTCCCCTTTTAATATTGAATTTCATATGAACATCTGACATTTAATTTACCCTAAATACTTATATCATTTTTCATGGATATAATTATTTTCTTGAGTCATATAACATTTTTATATGGTTCTTAATTTGATTGTTTTTTTATTATTTGGGGAAATATTGATAAATTTGTAAACATTATTCATTATGAATATTTGATAAGGCATATTGTTTATTCAATATGAGGAATGTTTTGCACATTAAGAAAATGGGTTGGTGAGGTATTAAGACAATCCCAATAAGGTGGAGACCTGCTAATGAAATCCCCTTAATGCATTGATAGTCACTTGGGAAAAATTAGTTGCAAAAATTGGAATATGTAAAATCTCTCTTGACTTTAATGGTTTCATGTACATAAGAAAAATGGCATAAAAGATTAAGCATTTCCATCCATTAGTTTTTATTATTCTTCATCCATGATATTTTGTATCGATATATATATAGACCCAAATCATTTTCAAATTATTGATTAAATGGAATATGTGTTAGTTTCTTAACTTTCAATATTTATTTTTCCTTTTCTAGTTAATTTAAAAGAATGTGTTTTCAGTTATTACTCAGACTTATTATTTATAAATTTCCTTCTTATTTTATTGATTATATGGCATGTGAGTTTAGTTATTTACCATGTCATAATAATTATTCTCATAGATTAATTATTTATTACACAGTAATTTTCCCTTATGGCGTCTTTGAGCTCACCCTTAGTATTTTTCTTTCCCCAAGAATACAAGAAGAAAACTGTGAATGATATGTAGGGATTTACTAGATGGAATAAAGCTATCTTCAACGTTATTTATTAGTAAATAATAATAAAAATGTTCTAATTAGTGTATTAATTTGTATTACATGACTCATTTATGTATCTGGTTTACCAATACTATAAAAATATAGTCTTTTTGGATTTTATTCATTGTAATCATGAAAATGTAATTGATAGCATCCACCATCATTGATCTAAATGGGTTTGGGGTGATACATTATCCATGCCTTCGTTGGGGTATGTCCACTATCTTCCTATCCATCTTAGAACAAATGGTTGGGAAATCTTGAGCATGGTCACCATGCCCACCACAAGTATAACTTCACCCATTGGAGGATAGATGGATCCTATGTGGGATCCTTGATCAAAATATCCATGCATGTTTGAGGATGAGAATTCATCATTTTCCAAGTCCTCAATGTCTGAAACTTGATACCACATGTAGATGATTCAACAACATGATTCCCACTACCGTGTCAAGTTGTTTGATGTCACTATTTATAGAATCTATCATTTACTAGTGCTTTCTATTACACTACAACATATGTGGAAAATCATAAGGATTCCACAAAAGCTCAAATATATATATTTATATATATGGATATCCTTCTCAAACTTCATTGTACGGAATAATACATCATGTACCCTATCAAGAGTTTACCATGTAAGGTTGGTGATCCTCAAAAAATACACAAAAACCATCACACAACCCTTATAGAGATTAATAATCTCTTAGAGTAGAAACGAGAATAAACAAAAGGGATCATACTCCTCACAATGTATTTATTGGATGTTATGCCAGGATAGTGTTGTCTCATCATTGGTTTGCGTGAAAAAACTTCACCAATTATTTTATGATATATAGAAAAGACTGGATTCCATCCAACCATATAATCTTTTGGGATCTACACCAGCCTAAATACTCTGATAATTGACTCAAGCCAATCTTCTACTACCTTGGGATCAAAATCACCATTGAAAATAAATTTTATCTAATGCTAGAACAAGAAGAGTGCACTATGCCTACACACATCATCAAGGAAAATAGATGATACTCAAAACTACTCTATAAAAAGGGGTGATACTTCATATTCTTATATATAAAACACCTAATGAGATGTCCCCTAAACAAAGGCCTTATCAATAATCAGATCTTCATTATGATATTGAATCAGTAACCTTGTTTTATATCTTCTCAGAGGAATACAAAAACTATTCAAGGCATACCACAATTAGATGAGCATCTATATGCAGAGAGATAACATAAGAAGGACAGTCAAAGGACTCAATTGTATATGATACATGTACCATTGTTCCCAATAACAAATATCATGGTATAAATATTTAATAAGTATGTAGTGAGATTCATGGTGAATAGAAGCATCATATTTTCCACTAACTCTATGTTCCCTAAAATGTAATCCACACTCAAGACACTTTGAAACCATCTCCATATGTCCCAACCAATTACTTATAAGGGAAATACTCCAAAAAACATTATAAGGAACAAACTACTCTGACACTACCCTGTAACGATCTGAACCAAAAGGGTACACCTTCCTAATATAATATTAAGCCACCACAACCCAAATCTCATATTTAATAGGCTAGAGTTTGGAAAAAACCCCTGAGAAGGAATAAATAGAATGATACAAGTTTTCCTAATATACGTGTAAGAGTGAACCCAACCATCTCTATAAAAAAGTGAAAAAGAAATATAACAGACATCAAAATATAGAGTGTAAAAATTCATGAAATAAACTCCAGGAAAATATAATAGAGTATTATGATATATTAAAAAAAATAAAAAAAGGGGAAAGTACATTCCTAATAAAAAATTATGTACCAATCTAAAATAACTATAATAAATGAAAAATGGGAGATCCTGAATCATAATCTTCATGTACCGACCACCGTTATTGGAAAATTCAAAAAATTATCCTTAATATCAATAAAATACACCACTTATCTACATATGATATTCATAAGACATAAAAAATGTGGGCCAATCCCATTATGGTTTGAGTATATGCATACCCAATGGGATGCCCCAACAACCAAAGATGGTGAAATAAGAGGAAAAAATAGATGGCCAGCTCAACCTCAAGAAAGTGGTAAATGAGAACCCAATAGATACATAAATATATATAACTAATATATTACAAAACCATATAAAAATAAATTATTTCATAACCATATACATAAATATATATAACTAATATATTACATAACCATATACATAACCATATACATAAATATATATAACTAATATATTACATAACCATATAACTAATATATATAACTAATATATTACATAACCATATACATAAATATATATAACTAATATATTACATAACCATATAACTAATATATTACATAACCAATAGATACATAAATATATATAACTAATATATTACATAACCCAATAGATACATAAATATATATATAACTAATATATTACATAACCATATAAAAATAGATGGCCAGCTCAACCTCAAGAAAGTGGTAAATTAGGCTATAACTAATATATTACATAACCATATAAAATAAATTTGACACTTCATATTAGTGTCCATTTTTACCATAATATAATTATAATTAATTATTGATTTATTTTCATGGTGAATATCCATTATTTTGAACTTGATTCTTCATTTCCCTTGCTGATCATTATGTCCTAATAAAAACCTTACAAAAATGGGATGACTAAAGAAAATCCTATTTAGGGATACACAAAGAAGAAAAACTATTACTCTTGTGAAAATAAGAAAACTGATGAAACATTTATCATAATTTAATACTTTTCATTATTAAGAAGTATTAATTTCATTACATTTAGATTAATAACATTTCTTACCCTTTTTATAATCATAATATTAACATTAAATCCATATTAGGAATAAAAATACGTTAAGGTATCTTAGGAAATAATTATACTTTTTATTATTATAAATGAAATAACAACATGGTTGAATTCCATATATTATACAATTAACAATTTAAAAACCTTATTGTCAAATTCTTTACCTAATGCTATAGAGGGATATCATGGACCAACCCATCGTTGGGTTATCATAGAACCATCTTTAATTGGTTTATCAAAAACCACCCATCATTAGATTATCACGTAACCACTAATAAAATGTTAAAGTACCATTATATAATCCTACCAAAAAAATAATCAAGTCTTCATTATTTCACTCATAATATTTAACTTTCACTAAAAATAAATAATTTCATGTTATAGAAATAATCAATCTGTTTTGAAAACTTATTTTAAATAAGAAAATACCCATAAAAGGTGAATGTGGGGTTTTTTCTTTTTAAAAACATGAACACTTGTAGTGGAATAAAAATTTCAAAATAGAAAAAAAATTTACTTTACAATCCTTTTATATCTATATATATAAATATGTAAAATAATATTAATAAATTTAACATTGAGGAATGGGTTAAATTGTTAATCATTTAATGAATCCCATACAAATTTGAAGCATTTAAATCATAAGACTCATAAAAGAATAGAATTTAATGAAAAAATGTAATAAAATGATAAAAAATAAACTCATGATAAGATATTTCAAAAGGATTGTATATACACCTCATTAAAAAGGGGGTGTATAACTTCAAAATATACTTCAATTAAATGAGATTGAGAATAAGTATATTATCTTGAGTTTAACATATGACGAATTTATTTATGTTAATGAATAAAAAAACTATGTTAATTATATAATTTATTAAGAATAAATTTATTTTTTATAATTAATTTTACTTACATTGTTACAATATCATATAAAACTAATTATAAAATTATGCCTATGCTGGATTTTTTTACCGTATTTGGTTTATGTGTCAAAAATGACACTAGTAGGTCAAATAAGGTCAAAGGATTAATTATAATAACATATAAATAATAATAATGGTTACATAAGTATCATATTTATAATTAAACTATACTTTTAAAACCAATCATGAATGATGGTTATGAAAAACTATCCAACATTACAATCATGGAGATAGTAGTGCGTACATGTGCATTGGTAACGTTCCCATTTTTCAATTGTCATTATGGAGAGAATGTAAGTAACATTTAACCTACTAGAATTATCATTCTATCGTAAATAACATATTAAATATCCACATATACTTATATATAAAATTCCTATTATGTATAAGGAATCACATTGCTTCGAAGAAGTGGTAATCCACATGTCCACAAACGATGTTATCACTTTTGTAGGGTGTGAAAACATAATAAAATAATGATTTATAATATTTATAAAAATTTATTTATTTCATTAATATAATATAGGATTAATTTTTATCAATTTTTATATTAAATCAATTCTTAATATATTCCATGTGATGTGTGAATGTATCACATCGCTTTGAGAATGTGGTATACCACATGTCTACAAACAATGTCATCATATTCCCACAATATGGAAATAATTAAGGGGTGTATTATATAAATATTAATGTAGTATTAAGACATATTACATACCATATAAATCATGTAAAATTTTTATGTCCATCATAATTTCCAACCATGAGATGTGGTAATGGATATACGAAGAACATCGTTTGGAGAGCTGGCCGTTTTCCATATACACAAAAAATGTTATCATTACCCATTTGAAGGATGTGTGTGTATGTGTACTTATTAAACATAAAAAAAATATCTGAATATTTTTTGTAGTTTTGTTATTATATAATCATTATATAAGTATAATTTAATTGGTGGAGAAATAAATAAAATAAAAGTGCTCATTGAATAATTTTACCTCTTCATCGGGTAACTCATTTTGGTTTTCACCAAATGACTTCCTCAGTTTTCATTCTTCTAAAAGTGAAGAATATATTAAGATATTATGGATGTTTTTATCTTATTTGGTTATTTTTTAAATGAGATAAATGTCTGTAGTTGTGTGAATTAGTGGGGAGGGTGAATGCCTTTTTATATGGGAGGAGTGACATTTTTGTAACTATATAAAGGTAAACAAAATTTGGATGTCTCCCTTACATCATGTCAATATAATAATGAACTAGATCCAGTTAATATTAGGATATATTGTCAATATTTCCATATAATTGTTACTGGAAAAGTATCAATGTTATTTGGCCCGTTAAGATTAATGTTTAACCACTATGTATACTCGTTTTTACCATAAATCACTGTAATAAATTTTTATTTTCATTCACTAATAATTTTTCTGTAAAAAATGTTGAGATTAATATAAATTATAAATTATTACAATTCAAAATGTATAATACCATTTTCCAAAATTTAGTTAACATATGTGGAAGAAATTAATTTAATGTTAATCAAGGAGATGAAATAAGAAAAAATGTTTTTTATAAAAATATTTCAATGGTTCAAAATGTTTTTATATACAATTTCATTTTGAAATTTATTCAAATGGAATAAATTGTATTTATAAGTGTATAATTTTACTAATTATACTTTAAAAAAGAAATAAAATTTTAATTTTACACTATATAATAATTAGTCAAAGAGAATATTTAAATTAAAGTCCATTATTTTTTACTAATCATCAAAACATGAAACCTAGAAAACTACCAAAAATTCACCCACAGTAAATTTTGAAATTCCATTTTCAAAAACGAATTTTATTTGAAAAAATAAAACTGATAAAATCATAAAAAATTATTTTTAAAACAAGTGATCCATTAAAAGGTGATAAAACCGCATTTTAGAAATATAAATTTTTATGCTTAAAATTGGATTTAATATTATCAGAAGACATTAAAAATTATTAGTTGAAGTTAATTTTTTTAAAAAATATATGAAATATATAATTCATTAATATCTTTAAATTGTAGATATTAATATAATTTATTAAGATCAAACTCCATTCTAGTAATATGAATTGTTTAAAAAATCACATCCTTTATATTCCACTACTCTTTATTTTAATTTTTAATTAATTAATAACCAAATAATTAATTTTATAAATATTTTTATACTAAAATTTTATAATTTATGTAATCTCATTAATTCCCTCCATTCTAACAGATTGGCGATAACTTTCATGTTAAAGAATAATATTAATAGTACATTTTTCCAGGTAAGGCTCAAGATTTTGTGTATCATAGGTCATCAAAGGAAGTCAATGTTGCATGCAACACAAGAAAAAAACTGCATTGTGTTTGATTCAATCAAAATTATGTATTACATTTAACAAAATTTATTAAATAATTTATATTAAATTGGAATAATATATTTCATAAAATTCTATGATGTTACAACAAAAAACCATTAAAAATAATTTCACCCTTGAAATTTAGCTTAGTTATAAAATAATTAACATTTATTGAATTCCAATATTAATACCAAATCAAAAAAGGATTAATAAAAAATCCTCTTGATGATGAAAAGTGTGAGAATATAATTGTCACTCGATGTTACACATAAATTGGATTACACTTACGGGGAAAATTGGAGGGAAATTAAAAGATGGATTTGGAAATGAAAAGTAATTTCTATAGACTAATAGAGAGTGATAAAAAACATGGTGTGGAGGAATCAATGGTGTTAAATCCAAAATCCAAATAAGTTTATAAAAGGTCACTGTTATCAATATAAAATATGTTAATATGATAACAATTTATTTTAAGATATTTTTTAGAGTTTAATGATTCATTCAATAGATATACTAGGAGCATAAAGAAATATACAAACTTGATGAGTATAGATTGAACAATTAATCAATTTCTAACATAGACACATATATTACACCAAACAATTAGTATAAAAGATGTATTTTCACGAATAAAGCCCTAGAATCAACTTCTAACAGACCACATTATCCTCAAAAGGATAACACAATATTCTTATTATCTTATGATATTTACCAAAACCAAAATGTTTACACATAGTATGATTAGTAAAAAAATTATAAAAAATTCATGTGATGAGATAATAAATTAATTTATTATTTTAAATAGTAATACTAAAATTTATAAGTAAATCATTATACAAATATATAACTTCAATGGTCACCTATAAACTTATATCCACAAAAGTAGTTATATTATTACTCAAATAACTTTTAGACCTATTCCTTAGAGATTCAAATAAACTCAATAAATGTCTCCAAAGATATTTATATTATTTAATATATTAAAATTGGGGTTCCTAATACCATGGTCTTGTAATCAACCTTAAAATGAAATACCGATAACCCTGGAGCTATCTCCTCGACTCTTGATGGCCCAACATCAACTGTATAAGTAGAAAATTATTTTTCCATCCCTTTTTTCTTATGATCATATGGATTTATCCCATGATTGAGTTTATCCAGAAACATGTTTTCATAATTTACCACTCATTATAACAAAATCATTTTACTATTAAATGTATATCTATTATCTCAATGTTGTATTATTCATAATTATTTTCCTTGCAGTCACGAACCTTGTGACTAAACTTACCACACTGGTAACACTTTCTAGATCCTAATATACATTTCCCAAAATGTATTCAGCACACTTCGAACAATTTTTAGGTTTACCTCTAGAATTATTAGATGGTTTCATCACTATTTCCTTACACCTTGATAGTTTTCTACTCATTTCATCTTTGGGAACATTTGTGTTAGAAAAATACATTGAAACTTTCAAAAAAGTATCATAAAAATTATTATGTGGCCAAAAAATTTGAAAAATTTGTTTTTATATAGAGTAAAATCATAAACAATGTATATAAATTTCTCAAAAAAAATACTATACATAACTTCCTAACCTTTTAACATTTTTCTTATGATCATGCACTGAGTATCCTTATTTTTTCAATAATTCCTATAATTATTCCCCTAACTTATGCCAAACAAACATAGGGAAATATTTCTCAAGTAATAGATCATTAAATGATTCCCATTCCATGGAATCAATATAATATATCTCCCAAGTATTCCTAAACATGGACCACCAACAACCAAAGTTTCAATTAAAATGATAGATATAAAGAGTTAGCATTTGATGTTTCTAAGAGGCCCTAAATTTAAATATCTTATATAGGTAATTGATGTATCCTTCAGATACCAATAGGATAAATGATCCATTGAAATATGGGGGATGTTTTATTATTAAATTATACACTCTAGATATGTTCCTTCATGGTAGATCAGGTTCCCCTCTTGTAAGAATACCACTAACATTTATAGCTCGTTTCAACTGAACCATCACTAAAAAAATGTTCTTCTAAAATTCCAACCATCTTAGGATGATGAATTAGAAGGGTGTTTTCCTCATGATACCTTCCAATTTCAGATTTTATATTTCTTATATTGATAACCATTCGGAATAAACATTGTTTAGAAGATGTAACTTATATATCTTAAAATGCTATATCATTTCAACTAAACCATAATGTATGATTTTCTAAAGGCATCATTTTATCACTAAACTAATAAATAGTTTTTTATAAATCATTCATTTTATACAAAAATAACAACATAAACTTATAAAATAAATAATATTTAGTTTAGTTAATAACTATATTCCTTTAAAATTGAGTATATTATCATTTTTATAGTAGAGAATTAAGCCATAACTCATACATTAAAAAAACATACAATACAAAGTAGACGTTTATGATCAGTATCCATTTTTAATATTAAAAAAATGATTTTAAAATTAAATCATGATTACAAGTAATTGATAATCTCCATGATTTTCAACATTACTTCACCATTTCCCTTACCCATCCTTATGTCCTTAGGAAAAAATTTCAAAACATAGAACGAGAACAAAAAAATCTGTAAGGGATAATCAAATATGGAAAAAAATTAGTCCTATGAAAACATAAGATCCCATGAATAAATTATCATGATGTAATAATATTCATTCTGAAGAAGTATTTAATACATTCCTTTGAAATTAGGGTCATTAGCTACCATTTTTTAAATTAAAATATTACCATTAACCCCGATGAATGAAAAAACATATAAAGGTATATTGGAACATAATTATACTTTTAATTTTTATAAATGGAATAAATATAAATTTTAAATCAATACAATACACTCTTTAAAATTGAATAACCATCTGGTCAACTTCTATATCCAATGAATTGGAGGCCTATCACAGACCCACCCATCGTTGGTTTTTTCATGTAACCACTTGTCATTGGTTTATCACGGAACCACCCATAATTGGTTTATCAGGTAACCACCCATAAAATTTACAAGTACCCTTACATAACCGTAAAAAGTAAAATAATTCAATTTTTATCCAACCTCTCATAATATTTCATTTTCAGGCATAAGAGAAATTTTCATATTATATAAATAAACAATCTGTTTTCTAAACCCATTTTGAAGAAAAAATTAAATAGCGAAAGGGAAAGATTAGTTTATTTTTATTTTTAAAACATGAAGGATTTTATAGGTATCCAAATATAAAAATATTCACAAAATTTCATTCATAATTATTTTATATCCATATAAAAAAATGTTAAATAATATTAATAATGTTGACACGGAGGAAGGATTAAACATTTAAACATTCAAAGTGTCCAAAACCACATTGAAAACATTACATCATAAGACACATAAAAGAATGAAATTTAAAAAATCATTAAATAAAATTATAATGAATATATTCATGATATTATTCTTTAAAGGGGATTTATATACACCTAATTAATGAATGGGTCATATGTCATCAAAATATTCAACAATGAAAGTAGATTGAGATGAAGTCCCTTACCTTTAGTCCGACTTGTGATATGTTTATTTATCATCCGTAATAATAAACTTATTATAATTATTTACCTTATTCAAATTTTTTTAATGTTTATCCTTAATTTTATTTATCTTATTACAATTTTTTTATAACTACCTAAAAAATTAAATTTACATCGGGGGTTTTGAGAATAATCGGATTATATGTCAAAAATGACTTTGGTAGGTAGACTAAGGTCAAAGAGGTCATTATTAAAACATACATAGATTTATAATCATTAAATAATTGTAATATTTCTAAATCAATAAAACTTTTAAAACAAATCAGGAATGAAATTTAATAAAAATGAACCAATGGTATATTCATGGAAATGACAGGCCGCACATACGCATAAGTAACATTCCAATTTTTCAATAATCATTATAGAAAGAAGGAAAATATCAATTATCTAAACACTATACAAATTATACCATAAATAACATTTTATTTAATCATATATACTTATTTATATATATTAAAAACTTTTGATGAAAAATGAATCACATCTCTTTAAGGAGGGAGTAGTCCACATGTCCATAAAAGTCATTATAAATTTTTATAGTGTGAAATGGTAATAAATAAAATGATATTTTTATTTAATTAAAACAATTATTCAATTAATATCATATATAGTAAAATATTTTTAATAAACCCATATTTAATACATTTGATGTAAAGTGTGAATGTATCACGTTGCATTTAGGAGGTGGCTGTCCACACGTCCAAGAACAATGTTATCATATTCCCAAAAATGGGAAGCATGAAGGTATGTGTTATATAAAAATTAAATAAGTAATAAGATTTTTAAAATATAATATATATAATATTAAAATAGCTTTTATGGCCGAATTCCGATCCATGATAGGTGGTTAATGTAAAATGAATGACATCATTTCACGAGGCTGTACTCTCCCATACAAACAATTGATGTTGTCATTTCCCATTTGAATGAAGTGTGTATAGGTTTAGGTATAACCCATAGAATAAAAAATTTCTATATATTTATGATAAACAGGTTGTTATATAAGGATTTAATAATAATAATTTAAGTGGTGGAGAACGAAATAAAACAAAAGTACTTATGGAATAATGATACCACTTCTTTATTTAAATCTATTTCTTTTCACAAACATAATTCCTTGGTTTGATATATGTATGAATTTATAATTATAGGATTAAAGGTGAGATTTTGGGAGTATAGTTTTATAGGTATTTTATGAGATAAAGGTGTTGATATGGGTGAATTAGTGGGGGATGTTGAGTACATTTTTATAGTAGTTGAAGAGTAACATTATTGTAAATATAAACATGAAATCACTATTGGGAGGTCTCCCTTACATTATGTTCCTAATTTAATGATCTAAATTCACTTCTATATAGGTTAGAGGTCTAAATATTTCCTGATAATGGGTTTTGGGAATATTTATAGGATATTTCCCCCATATGACTAATGTTTAACCACTAAGTAAACTCATTTATATCTTAGT
The DNA here is from genome assembly GCA_963277665.1 of Viscum album. Classification (NCBI taxonomy): domain Eukaryota; kingdom Viridiplantae; phylum Streptophyta; class Magnoliopsida; order Santalales; family Viscaceae; genus Viscum; species Viscum album. The sequence goes on along the minus strand of OY728147.1, from coordinate 471,919,609 downwards.
TGTTGTCATAAATTTTAATTACATTCAACAATATTTTTGAAAAATAACCATGTTTATGTTAATATAAATTTGAAATTATAATTATTAAAATTAGGGGATCCAATTTTCTAAATAAATACCACATAGGTGTTAGAAATTAATTTAAAATTAATCCTACAGATAGAACGAGAAAGCGGGGTTTTTAATTAAAAAGATAATATTTTTGAATTCTTTTATCCAATTTCAATGTAAAAATAATAAGAAAAATCAAAGTTGAACTTATTTATATATATATTAACTAATTATATTTATAAAAATTAAAAATATAATTTTCCACTATAAATTATTTAGATGAAAAAGAATATTTTAAGTAAAATCATGTATTTTTATCTATTCATCAAAACGTGAAACTTTGTAGAATATTAAAATGATTCATTGAAATTAAATTCATATATTGTTATTTCAAAATTATTTATTAATATAATTTATTAAATTTTCAAAATTTAGTTTAAAAACAAGTGTTTCATTAAAAGTATGTAAAACTACCTTTAAAAAAGATACACATTTTTTGGTTAAAATTTGATTTATTCTTATCGTTATCCCATAAAACATATTTGGTAATTTTGAAAAAAAATTATCAAATATATGACATAAATATTTCATAAATATCTTTAAATTATAGTGTTTAGTTTTATTTATTACGATAAAAATCCATTCTAGTCATACAAATAGTAATTTCTATTGGATTGGATTACACCAAATATACACAAGAGGGGGGTGAATTGTGACTTTTCAAAAATATTTACGAGATTGTGTTTGGCCTTTTATCTTTAATCAGATAAAATGATGTAGCAGAAATTTAAATAGGAGAAACAAAAGATGTATAGTGGTTCGGGGAATAGAAGGCCCCTAGTCCACTCCACCAACACTCTACTCCACGAGCTTGGGGATTTTCGCTATTTGGTTCTCATTTCAATAGACCGATTCACAACTGAGTATAGGCAGTTGACACCTTTACAATCCAAGGCAAAAAAATCCTTCTGGTTCACTTAAAGATCCTACACAGCTTAGTATGAGAAGCCGATCACTCTAGAATAGAAAAGAATGATTTTCTTATTCTGAAAATACTTTCTAGATGTTCTTCACAATTGCAACAACATGCAATTGACAGTAGGTAGATCGTCGCCTTCAGAAATAATAATCTTTATATAAGAGAAGTTCTGAGTCGATACCATTGTAGTAAATATATAAAAAATAATTCACAATAATAGTAGAGACTGATCCATAGTAGATCTTCGATATAGAACAAGTGAATCATCTATCGTGTTTTTTCCTTTTTAACAAACAGAGCTTCGATGCTCCTTTTGAAACAACAGATCGCTATGTTTCAGTAGTATCTTTTTTTTTTCAGAATAATTAAAATATCATACATGATCAATATTCATCAATGCAGTTTCAAAAAGCCTATATAAATAAAATAATGATAAAAACTTCTCCTGTAAAATTAGATCCACAAATGTCGCCTTTTTTACTCATGATATTAAAATATTTGAATTTAAAGAGTAGTCATAACTTCCCTAAAGACTTGGCATAAAAATCTCCTTTTAATTCGATCAAAACATTGATAAAACGGTTTTGAATCAGTCAAAATTGTACTTTAAAATCAGCATTAAATCTGGCTTGAAATCCACCTAATAATCAGCATACTGACCATTGAATAAAAATATTGACTTTAAATTCTCCGATGCCAATCATAAGGTTGAGTTGAATTGTATGCCTCCTATGAACGTAAGGTTGACGACGTAGTCTTAAATGTAACATTCACAACATAAGGTTGAAAATGTATAGTTGACAATGTAAACTTGAAAACAAACATATGGTTCATTCCAAATGTAGGGTTGGTCATCCATACTTTTCTCTTCAACTTTCAAACATATGATAAAAGATCCATACTTTTACATGATCCATACTTTTCCAAGAACTTATGGTTGTTTACAAAAGTAAGGTTGATGAACCATACTTTTGAGAAATAAACGTAACTTTTAATATTTACGTACAGTTCTCCTTCCATACATTTCTGATATCCCAGACATATGGTTCCTTCCAAATGTAGGGTTCTTCTTCCATACTTTTCTAATAACGTATGGTCGATTAACCATACTTTCTTCCTTATCTCAAAAAAGTATACACACTTTTCAACCTTACACTACGTTTATCCACGTAGAGTATGAACAGTGTTTCCAGAACACGCTTAAGCAGATTCTGAATAAGTAGCACATGCACAATGTTTCCAGAACACTCTAGATACAAATACTTAAGTAATAAATTACCGTTACTTCAAGAGTAAAATAAAATGATAAATTCATGCAAAATACTTAACAAATAAAATCATTAGAAAATAATTAAGGGTATTTGTGAGAATCTAAATTTACATAAAGAGATAGAGTATTAATATAAACTCCCCCTCTAAATAACAATATTATGTATTCTTTAAAACAAAACTTTCTCAACAATCTCCCCTTTTTGATGATCACAAAACCCATACAATAATTAATGAAATTAACTTAACTTAAAATTAATTACATATAGTTTTGAATTGTTAAAAAGATAAGTTTTGAATTTGGAAAAGATAAATATCTCCCTTTAATTTATCCATGTTTTAATTTCTTCCCCAATAAAATGAGTTACTCCCCCAAACGAAAATATGTTTGTGTTTATCAAAATTTCTCCCCCTTTTGTGATTTCAAAAAGAATTATAGAATATGGAATAGAACATAGATTAATGTAGCACAGAACAGAAGTAAATGCTATTATTAACTATTTAGTAATAATTCAATCTGTATTACTGGAATATCACAATAAGAATAGTAAAACAAGTAAATATAATGAAATAGATTTTCATTAAAAGTACAAAAATAATAAATATAGGAATCAAGGTTTTGGTAGTTAATAGGTAGGGTTTATCTTCTCTAGAATGTAGACATGATTTATGCAAACTATACTCTCAAAATTTTCATTAATCCATCAACAAGATGAATTAGAAGATCTTTGGCCTCTTGAGTCATATGAATATATTAAATGAGATTGGTTTTGAAAAACTCGTGAAGCCATTCTTATTTCTCCATAAACAAAGACAACTTCACAGTGAATTTATCTAAGACATAGCAGATTCCTAGCTCACTGGATGTCAACTGATCAACCAAGAATTTCTGATTATCTAATAGAACAGATAATGGAGCACTGTTTCACTGAAGATCTTGAAACCTATCATTTCATGTTGCTAATTGTGGCAATGATAGCTTGTAATATTCTGATTAAATCAGGTGAAGTACCAGATCCACTAGAAGCACTATTACCAACTGATGAAAATTGTGTCTCCATAAACAACTTAAGATCTGAGAAATATGATTTCATAACCTTTTCAAATTTCAATTTGGCAACAACATTTATCATATCCTTTTTAAAAATTTCAACATCTTGCTTTGAAACAGATATCTCCTTAAGATTTTGAAATTAAAACTATTCTGATGCTAAGGTTCTTCTCCAGGAATCATTCTCACATTACAGTTGAGATAAAGTTTTGTAAAACTCTTCAACTTCCCTATTCCATGAATCAGAAGCACCTTGTGCTTGATTCGCATTCTCAGGGTCTTTGTGATGTAGTAGTACTAAAGGTAATGATTCAGCATCAGATTTTTATTTCTCCTTATCCTGAGTAGGTTGGTTCACAGATTTTCCTCAGAGTCCTTTTCAAACTCTTCCATAGAAAAATCCTCTTGAAGAACTTCTATGTGAGCTTCATAAGCATGCTCATCACGAACATCTGCAATTTGTTATTCTAATGAAATATCTAAATTGATATCCTCTAGAGATTCCTGAGGTCTGGCCACTTCCTCACTAGGCTCTGCCTCCTTTTCTTGTTGAAGTAAAATGGTAACATCAGCTACAACCTGTTGTTCTGATCTTTAAACTACAATTCTTTCAGGATCAGGATCTGTAACAATGACATTCTGTTCTTGAGGTTGTTCAACAAACTTTTATCTGAAAAAGCTGTAAGAGAGTAAATCTATTGTACTTAAGTTAGGGGATGTAATTTCTTCAAGAACATGTCTTCTCCTCTGAGTCTGAAGTCCCTCCTGACTTCTTTCTTCCTTAGTTTCTTCCACTTCAAATCTGATCCTCCTTGCCGTAGTGCTGAATCTCGATTCAGCATGTATATCCTTAGACTTTGCAGATTGAGCCTGGGCACTATCTAATTCTTCATTTGGTACTACTTGAAAATGTTTTCCATTGATAGTACTCCAGAAATAGCCAATCTTTCTTAATGTTCCATCATTAAACACATTACTATGATGGCAGCGTACTCTGGCATCCACCAGTCTCACCATGTCCTTCGTAAACAATAGCTTGGAGATGAATTGACCAAAAGGATAAAAGTTCATTCAGGCATCACCCTAACAACAATATCTTAGGTATATAACCATATACCTAGGAAAATTGAGTTTAACAGCACTGAGAAAAAGTTACATTATATACATATCGGGATATAATATCATTTCCATTTCAGACATCCTTGATGAAATCCCTATTTACACAAATTTGACCAAATATCTTTGATCAGGCTCCAAATACTTGATAAATATTTTCTTTACGGTCTTAATACCAAAGATAAACAACATTATTTCATTTGATTTATGCACAAAATCTCTAATATTTTTCAAATCGAAATGAAAAACTCCCTCATGAGGGCAGTTGAGAATCTGACCAATTTATACAGACGAGATTGAGAAATCCCTATCCTCTATCTTAGCCATCATACTATCCTCAGTATCTCCCTGACTAAACTATACTGATTTTAAGAAGTATTGAAGCTATACCTCATACAGAAATTCTATAATATCACCGTTGAAAGTCTATTCAAGATTCTGAAATGACACTGCTTGTTTCAACAGGAGATTTGTCTGATATTTCCATTAGAGATCAATCACCTTGCCCTATAAGATTTTCCTTCCTTCTGAACATTGTTTCTTGGAACTTCTGGTTTCTGATTCATAATCTCTTTTAGTCTTTTCCATCTTTACGAGAATCTCTGATGGTTTGAAGATTAGGGTTTCAGAGGATTGAGGATTAGTGTTGACGAGAAGAGGTGCAGTTTGCGGGTTCAAAACGATTTTGGTAGAAATGAAATTGTTAAGAAGAAGAAATGGAATCTAAAGACCATGATTCTTGTGTTTTTAATAATAATTACATATATTTAAAAATAAAGAAAATAGATTACATGGGGAAAAGAAACTTATTCTATTTTGAAAACAAAATAACTAAATTATTTTACCTAGAATTAAAATAAATAACAACTATAGTAAAATAAAATTATATTTAAAATAAAATAACCCTATCTCCCCCTTAATAAAATCAAACCTTGTAGTGGGAAGTGGTTTAGTAAAAATATAAACTAATTGAATTTCTGTACTTAAAAATTCCAAAGATATATCCTTTTTAAGAACATTATCTGCTATAAAATGATGTCTAATATCAATATGCTTGGTTATAGAACGATTAATAAGATTTTTTGAAATATTTATAGCACTAGTATTATCACATAAAATAGGATTATTATTAAAATTTAGTCCAAAGTCCATAAGAGTGTTTTTCATCCACAACACTTGTGCACAACAACTGCCAGAAAAAACATACTCTGCCTCAGTTGTTGACAGGGCAACTGAATGTTGTTTCTTACATGAACATGACACTAAAGACTTTCCTAAAAAGTGACATGTTCTTGAAGTGATTTTTCTATCTAATATATAACCTCTAATGTTTGCATCTGAATATGAAATCAAATTAAAATCATATGTTTTGGGATAAAGAATAGATTGAAAAACAATTCCTTTTAAATATCTAAAAATTATTATAAAAGTAGTTAAATAAGAGTCTTTAGGATTTGATTGAAATCTTGTACAAAGACATAATGAATACATTATATCTGGCCTGCTAGTATTAAAGATATAATAAACTACCAATCACACCTCTATAGAATTTTTTGTCAATTGATTTTACATTTTCATCCAAATCATGTTTTATATTAGTGCACATATGTGTTGTATATGTCTTCCTGTTTTTAAGTCCAAATTTATTTAATAAAGAAGTAATGTATTTTATTTGATTAAAAACATTTCCAAAATCTTTTTGATAAATTTGAAGTCCTAAAAAGAAATTTAGTTCCCCCATCATACTCATTTCAAATTATTTTTTTCATTAAATTTTAAAACTCATGACAAATGGTTTTATAAGTTGATCCAAATATTATATCATCAAAAAAAAATTGAACTAATAAAATATTAGAATTCAAAGTTTTATTAAACAATGTTGGATCTTCCATTCCAATAGTAAAATCATTTTTCAAAAGAAAAGAGATTAATCTTTCATACCAAGCTGTAGGTGCTTGTTTAAGTCCATATAGATCTTTATTATGTTTAAAAAGAGAATCTGGTTTTTGAGAATTTTCAAAACCTGGAGGTTGCTCAACATAAACTTCCTCTATTAAATTACCATTTAAAAAGGAAGACTTAACATCTATCATAAATAATTTAATGTTCATATGAGATGTATAGGATAAGAGGATTATAATGGATTCTAGTCTAGCTACACGTGAAAAGGTCTCATCATAATCTATACCTTCTTCTTGATTATATCTTTTAGCTACAAGTCAAGGATTATTTCTAGTTATTATTCCTTGATCATATTGCTTATTTATAAAGACCCATTTAGTTCCTATCACTAGATAGTTCTATGGTCTTTCAACTAATTCCTAGACTTCATTTCTTTTGAACTGGTTTAATTTTTCTTGCATTGCTATCATGCAGCTTTCCTCATATAATGATTATTCTATAGTCTTGGGTTCTAATTGGGATAGAAAGATAGATAATTCTATAATATTTCATATATTTCTTCTAGTTTTTATTCCTGTATCTAAGTCGCCTATTATAGTTTCTAAAGGGTGATTATTTAGGGTTCTAGTTTTCTAGGAAACTCACTTATAGGTTCTTTAGTATCATGTTCTTCTGAACTGGACTGAATTTCATTTATATCTTTTTCAAAATCATTTTTCATTTTCTTAAGCCTCTTGTTATCATTAGAGTCAGATTAATCCATTTGATCTGTCCTTTTCTCAATGGGATCAGATTCATCTAATTTCACATAAAATTATTTTTCAACAATCCTTGACTTCTTATTGTAGATTCCATATGCTTTGGAGGTAGCTGAATATCCTAAGATGATAACTTCATCATATTTTGGATCGAACTTACCAGGTTTATCCTTGGTGTTCAAGATGTAAACCTTGAATCCAAAATCATAGGTTTTTTGTTATTCTAAGGTTCATAGGGTTTCTTTTTGAAAATAGGTCTAATTAAAACTCTATTCATTATATAGCAGACAATTCTTACAGCTTCTGCCCAAAAGTAGGTAGGAAGACTGTATTCATTTAGCATAGTCCTATCCATTTCATGAACATTCCTATTTCTTCTTTCAACAATTCCATTTTTTTGAGGTGTTCTAGGTACAGAGAAGGTGTGTTTAATACCCATATTTGAGCAGAATGAATTAAATTCCTGATTCTAAAATTCTCCACCATGATCACTTATTAATGAAATTATTTTAAAAACGTTTTCATTTTGAACATAATTACAAAAACTTTCAAATAACGTAAAAGATTCATTTTTAAATTTCAAAAAGAAAATCCATGTAAATCTATAATAGTCATCAACTAAAACAAATACATATAATTTACCAGCCTATATTTATAATCTTGAAGGTACAAACAAATCCATATGGATAAGTTCTAGAGGTTTAGATGTAGAAATTTTGTTAACAGATTTGAAGGATGATTTGGGTTGCTTTCCAAGTTGACACACATCACAGAATATTTCACATTCAAATTTGAGACTAGGAAAATCAGAAACTAAATGTTTCTTAGATAACTTATTTAAAACATATACATTACAATGTCCAAGTCTCCTATTCCAAGTACAAGATTCATTCATTTTTGCAGTTAAGCAATTTACTTGTTGTTTACACAAGGAATTTAAATCCAGGGTATACCCATTATCAGTTCTTAGTGCTCTAAATTTAAGTAATTTATTTTTCAAAACAGAACACCAATTGTTAGAAAAATCAGTAACATAACCATCATCACATATTTGAGATATACTTATCAGATTGTGTTTAAATCCTTGTACATAAAGTACTTTATTAAATGAGATAGCTTCTAGATCTCCAACTGTTCCAATACCAATGATTTTTCCTTTGGCATTGTCACCAAAAGTGGAAAGTCCACCATCTTTTTGATTGAGTGTAGAGAAATTAAATGATTTTCCACTCATATGTCTTGAGTAGCCACTATCCATATACCATATTTCATTTTTTATCTTGTGACCTGACCCCTGCAAAGACATTTACACAGATTTATTTGGTACCCATATTTTGTTGGGTCTAGTGGTGTTAGCTATCAATGATCTGGGAAACCAAACTTGCTTTGCTTTTCTAATTTCACATGAGACAAATAAATCATCTGATTCAAAATCATTCATAATCCCACTTATTGGGGTTGTCTTAAGATACAAATTTTAGAAATATGTCCTCTTATTCCACAGTAATTACAATTTAGTCTTTTTTTCACTTGGAATAAAATCGTTTTTGTACAGCTTGGGTTTTTTAACCTTTACTGCCAATTCCAAATCTTTCATTTTTAATGAAATTTTTCCCAAGGATTTTATTTAAAGTATTTTCTTCTTTAGTAAAAACAAGGGCTGAATTTTTCTAAGTTTCTACTTCAGTTTGCAATGATTTTATCTTTGATTCATAATCTGTATTGTTAGAATTAATTGAATCAAATTTTTCAGTTAACTCTTTATATTGTTTCAGCATTGTACCTCTTTCATCAGAAACAACCTCATAAACATTCATTAAATAATTATACTTATTAAATAGAGAGTCCTATTTTTCATCAAGAATATTATAGTAAGCTGCATGTTTCTCATTAGAGTAATTAGATTCAAAACTAGGATCAGAAGAGTAGTAAGATTTTACCTCATCTGTTTCCGCCATAAAATATATTTTGGATTTCAGATTTGCTTCCTCCTTATCTGAGTCTGATTGAAAAGTACTACTGGAGTCTTCAGATACACTCCATGTAGATTTCATGGCTTTATTGTCCTTATGCTCATAGTCATTTCTTTTGAAAAATTTCTTTCTCTTGTCTTCTTTTAGTTGAGGACAGTCAGCTCTGATATGCTCCATTTTCTTGCATTCATAGCATCTGACTTTCATGTCATCCTTTTTGAAGGTTTTTGATATCCCTTCTTCATTCATTAGAATTTTGTGAATCTTCAGGCTAGCTGAGTCAATTCCACAACAGAATTAGATAAATCATAACTCTCTGTTTTCTCTTTTACATTTTTTTATCTTTCTGTTTTTGCTCTGTGATGATGCTTTCAAGGCAATATCATATCATTTGATAAGAAAATTATGTTCATTAGATTTATCTTCCATCTTAGCTTCATACATCATTAATATTCCAATCAGTTCTCTCATGGTTAAATCATTGACTGGTTTCAACTGTCTGATTGCTGCAGTGATTCCATTCCATTTTGTAGGCAGTTCTCTCAATACTTTTAAAGATTTATCAGCTTGTTTAATGGGATCTCCAAAGGCAGTTATGTTATTGACAATCTCAGTCAATCTTCCATTCATTTGAGTAATACTCTCACCTTCAACCATTATTAATGTATCAAATTTAAGCTTAGCAGTTGCATATCTCATTTCCATAATATTGTTAGTTCCTTCGTAAGCAACAACAATAGTTTGCCACATTTCATATTCTCTTGTGAATTGAGATACTCTGTTAAACTCATCAGGTCCTAGACCACATATAATTGAATTCATTGCCTTCGAGTTCATGTCATAATCTACTTGAGTATCTGCACTCCATGTTTCAGGTTTTTCTGGTATTTCATATGGAGTCATAATCATTGAATATACTCTATATCTAAGGTTTTTCAGATAGATAATCATTTGCGACTTCCAGAATCCATAGTTTTCTCCATTGAAGTATGGTGCTATAACCATAGAAATTCCCTCTCTTGTATTAGTCATCTTGTTCTGTGTATAATCACTTTCAACTTGTTAAAGCTTTTTCAGAATGCTCAACCTTTGATTCCAATTGTTGGATTAGATTACACAAAATATACACAATAGGGGGTGAATTGTGACTTTTCAAAAATCTTAATGAGATTGTGTTCTACCTTTTATCTTTAATCAGATAAAATGATGCAGTGGAAATTTAAATAGCAGAAAACCAATATGTATAGTGGTTCGGGGAACAGAAGGCCCCTAGTACACTCCACCAACACTCTACTCCACGATCTTGATGATTTTCACTATCTAGTCCTCGTTTCAAAAGACCGGTTCACAAAAGAGTACAGACAGTTGACAGCATTACAATCCAAGGAAAAACAAAGCCTTCTGGTTCAATTATAGAACCTAAACATCTTAGTACAAGAAGCCTATCACACAAGAATATAAAAGAAAGATGTTCATATTCTGAAAATACATTCCAGATGTTCTTCACAATTGGAACGAAATGAAATTGAAAGTAGGTAGATCGTAGCCTTCAGAAATAATAATCTTCACATAAGAGATATGTTGAGTCGATCCCGTTGCAGTAAATATATAAAAATTATTTCACAACATTAGCAGAGACAGATCCATAGTAGATCTTCGATATAGAACAAGTGAATCTTCTGTCGTGTTCCTTCCTCTTTAACAAACAGAGGTTTTCCGCTCCTTTTGAAATAGTAGATCTGTATGTTTCAATATTCTCTATTTTTTTCAGAATAATCAAAAGATCACACATGATCAATAATCGTCAATGCAGTTTCAAACCCCTAAATAAATAAAAAGACCGATAGGAACTTCTGCTGTAAAATTAGATCCACAAAAGTCGCCTTTGTACTCGAGATATTCAAACATTTGAATTTACAGAGTAGTCGTAACATCCCTAAAGACTCGGCATAAAAATCTCCTTTTAATTCGATCAAAACATTGATAAAATGGTTTTGAATTAGTCAAAATCATACTTTAAAATCATCTTTAAATCTGGATTGAAATCCACCTAATAATCAGTGTACTGACTGTTGCATAAAAATATTGACATTAAATTCTCCGACGCCAAATTTAAGTTTGAGTTGAACTATAAGCATCCTCGGAACGTAAGGTTGATGAAATATTCTTCAAATGTAAGGTTCACAACATATGTTTGAGAATGTAAAGTTGACAATGTAAACTTGACAACAAACGTAAGGTTCATTCCAAATGTAGGGTCGGTCATCCATACTTTTCTCTTCAACTTTCAAAAGTACGATAAAAGATCCATACTTTTACTTGATACATACATTTCCAAGAACGTATGGTTGTTTACAAAAGTAAGGTTGATAAACCATACTTTTGAGAAATAAATGTAACGTTTAATATTTAAGTACGATTATACTTCCATACTTTTCTGATATCCCAAACGTAGTGTTCCTTTATAACATAGGGTTCTTCTTCCATACTTTTCCAATAATGTATGGTTGATTAACCATACTTTTTCCTTATCTCAAAAAGTATACACGCTTTTCATCCTTACACTACATTTATCCAAGTAGATTATAAACAGTGTTTCTAGAACACACTCATGTAGATTCCGAATAAGTAGCACATGAACAGTGTTTCCAGAGCACACTAGATATGAATACTTCAGTAATAAATTCCCGTTATTTCAAGAGTAAAATAAAATGATAAATTCTTTCAAAATACATAAGAGATAAAATCATTCGAAAATAATTAAGGGTCTTTGTGAGCATCAAAATTTTCATAATGAGATAGAGTATTAATATAAACTCCCTCTTTAAATAACAATATTATGTATTGTTGAAAACAACACATTCTCAACAATTTCCTAAAAACAAATCATTTACATTCAATTAGTATTTATTTTAATTTCTATTTAATTTTTAACCAATGAAATCAATTTATAAACACGAGTAAAATATAATTTCATAATATATTTAATCTCATTAATTTATTCCATTTCAACATCTAGGTGATAAGTATCATGTGAAATAATAAAAATAATTTTATATTTTTTTCAAGTAAGACATGACATTGTCTGTAACATAAGTCATCAAAGGAAATCAAGGATTAATGCAACACAATATAAAAATGGTGTCATGTGTGATGAATGGCAGACTGTGTATTTCCTGTAATTATATCTATCAAATAATATAAATTTATCTGAATGAATATATTTCATAAAATATCGGGATGTAACAGTATCCTTTCCCATATTAGGGAAGTGCTGACTCTACATATATAAAGATTATGGTATGCTTTTTCCATGGTGTGATAGTGGATTTATATCTTTTAAATATCCCCAATGATCCTACCATGAAAACTTCCATCATTAAAAATTACCTAATTTAGTGTAGTTATTGGAGAATCTCACATTGTATCTCATATGACACAATAAAGGAAACCATCACATCTAGGTGAAATTACACTTAAGAAAGGCTACTCATAGTCTAAAATTAGAGTCTAAACAAAAGAGATATTAGAAGAATATTTTTCAGGAGGGAGCATATGGAATGTATGGGGGTCCACATAGATTATGACCATGCCTCATCACATGGTCGTGTTCTCCTATGAACATGGATAGGAAGCCATGTCATTATACTCATTGTGTATGTGTGGTATGTGACATACCTCAGTCACTTGGGGTTTACTCATGTGCTCCAGGATATAACTGTGTAATATGGAAAATGCCCGTGTACCTAGTCGTGCTTAGGTACCAACCTGTGCTAGTGTACCCATAGAGTACACTACATGTTATCTCACACAGGTTCCTAGGAGAGTATAGCTGGCATATGTCCTGGCTGCCCGTGTAGGGTAACAGGGCATATGGGTCCCTCCACACAATATACGATCCTTAGATTGAATGAAAACAATTCCCACTATGAAATATAGATAACACATCATGTGTTCTTCCAAACTACATGGTGTGTAATTGAATTTTTCATATAATCCTAAAATTATTGGGGAATATGGATCTGCTTCCATTTCATAAAATCCATTTAATTGAACATTTAACATTATATGAAGAATATTTATAACATCATTTCCTGGCCTTTGAGGGAAAAAATGGAATCTGATCAACCAATCAAAGTCATCACATATACTGAACACATCCCATACCCGATTCTGACTCATGGATCCCATATCTAAAGAATATTACCTAAAATCAATATATTTATATATAAAAGGCACCTATCCTTTAATCATGAACACAACCACTATGACTCCGGGGGTTCGATAAAACAAGAAATTCCCCGAAAATGTCAAACTGTGTCCTCATAGTCCAAATATGTCGAATGAGAAGAATAAGTAGGAGAAAATAGAAAGAAAAATCTTGGAACAATTATTGCACACAAGATCTCAACTGTTGAATTTGCTAACAAGACACCGATAATGAAAACATGGCCTAATGAAGAATAAATTAAATTAAATAATTTTATTTGGATACTAGTCTCATGAAAAGAATAATTTCTATTCAAAAATAATGAATATAAAAGAAATTATATAAAAATTTAAATAATAAGGGGGAAATCGAATTTTATGAGTCATTTGGATCAATAATTAGTCAAGAATGAATTCACCGGTGAAGGAGAAGTCCCACTGCATTTGTTGTCACTTGATCTACCTTGATCTGATCACCCAAAAAACCATTATCCAATACACCAATGAATTATTTACATATATCCTCTCAATGATCTGAGAGTTAGGTTCTATCCCAACTAAAATGCTATTGAATCTATTATATAGGGAATTTTAGGTTGTGGGAAATTAAAATAAAATTATTAAATGAATTTAATTATTTTTTTAATAAAACATACCACCAATGATTTCCCTAGCTGGACATCTGATGCCAACCCACCTTAGGCGACACCTAGAATAAAACACATGTTTTAGATTAGACCATGTTCTTAGATTTCTGCTTTGATACTCCATTCAGGGGTAATTGAACTATTTTAGAAATAAATATGCACATGTGTTATTAATATGTTTATTATTTTTATAATATAAATTTTAGGATCATCAACCCTCAAAATCTCATGTCGTCTATGTTCTTAGATCTAAAATAATTCCTTAATATATTCTAATGTATTACAAGGTAAAATAGAGTTACTAAAAATTATTTTCTTGTGGAATATTTATATGGTATTCTATTCATTATCGAAAATGACATTGATAGGTTGACTATGGTAAAAGAAGTAATTGTTTCATCATCTCCAAAATTATAATCATGACATAATTATCCATTTTATATAAGTTATATTTTTAAAACCATCCATGATATAGGGTAATGAACAATAAACAACGTAAAAATTAGGGGGATGGTACACCAAACACACACATGAGTAACCATTCCATTTTTCTATGATCAAAATGCAAAGAAGGTAAGTGTTATTTTATCTTTATATAATTATCATTATATCATAAATATAAGATTATTTCTTTAAATAAACTTAAATATATCCTCCCTGTGATGCAGTAATTAATAATGAATCACAATGATTCACGAGGTGGTAGTTTTCTTTATATATAGTTTCAAAATCCCTTTACACATATTATTATTTGATTTTAAATTGAAAATCCATTAATTACAACACAATGATTGTGATGTGTACAATCACTAGAAGACTAGGTTCATAATACACAGGAGTGAAAATGAAATAGAACATCCCGATTTTATACTGTATAAGGAGATATTGTATCCCTTCATGATCCTAAAACTATATGGGATAACATGGGGAGTACATTGACCAAAGGGTTTAGAAGAAAATCCTTGTAATAGAAAAAACATGATGAGGAAACATAACAACTTAGTAAATTGTAAAACATGAATCATAAAATAGAAGGCACATGAGTAATCAGATGGGAGCATAACATAAAGAACATGGTATCATAAGATCAAATACCACATAATACGACATACCCATAATTCAAATATAAAACCCTAGAAAATATCACATTGTAGAGAATGTCTTGTAATGGATTAGTTTAGTCCAAAATTCTATACATGACATATCATGAGAATAAAGATTTATTGATGTGTTGGAGTGAAATCTAGGAGAATCCATCATAACATGTTCAAGAATATTTGTGCCAAAAAATGAAATAAATAAAATTACATAATAATACGTATTACCCATATAAAAAAAGTTTCATATTCCTTAAACATATCATAATAAATTTTTTTTCATAAATAAGACAATGATAAATGTACAAAATAGATATAACCCCCCATCAATTTAAGGGATAATGAGATAGATATATATGTTAGAGACGTATATAAATTATTAAAAAGAAATCCATAACATTAATGGTTGTCATTGATGATGAAAACAACCTGAGGAGATTACATGGAATAATTCTTGATTAAAATACCACTTTCACTTTGCAATCACTTATTCTAAATAATTAAAGTTACAAAATAGTATTGAAAACATATTATTTAAAAATAATCATGGAAACTTATAAATTTAAATTAATATAATTGTGTTTTCATGATGGAAGGAATATTCCATTCATACAGAATATGTTTAGATAATGGTTTCTCTCAAATTTTAAGTAAAAAGTCATAATATACCCTATTTGGAATGATATAAAAAGATTTATTTTAAACCATTATTTAATTAATCAATATTATTTTAATAAGTATTTAATAAGTCACTGTATAATATATATAATATTATTTGAAAAATTATAGGAAAAATATTGACTAGGAAGAAAAAATTACTTTTCATCAAAAAGAGAAATGAATTTGAATTAAAAAAAAACATTCATTTTAAGTAAAAAATAGAGGATATTGTTACTATTACTAGAAAATTTGATGAATAACCAACGAAAAAATATAATAAAGGTTTAATTAAAAAATATTCAAATACTTTTTTTCAATGTAAATTAATGTATATATGATCCCAATTAAAATGATATTCAAGCATAAACCCTTATTTAGTTAAAAATGTTGGAATCATAACCCCCATTAAATAAATATATTCATCTAAAGAAATAAATGTAACCAAAGGAGATTTTTTTGAAATATATTATTTTTAAATAATTTAAATTATTTGATACATTCATTTATGTGAAATTGATAGTTTATCATGAGTTACATGCAACCAAATATTTATATTATGTTGTATGTAACATCGAGTTTCTTCAATATATTATGTCGCATATAATTCCAAGCCTTACTCGTCAAAAATAGATAGTTATCACCATGAAGTTGGAATTGTCGGAATGAATAAGATTAACTAAATAATGAAAATTTGTTTTATAAATGTTTTAAAAATTAAATCATTGGTTACTAATTAATTGTAAATATAAATAAAAAACTAATTGAGTATAAATGAAATGCTTTTATAAAAACAATTTTTATGCACCCAAAGGTTTTTTATATTCATAAATTAATTTAATTACTATTAATTAAATATAAAAATTAAATCTGTATAATATGTATACATTAAAATAATTCAAAAATATTCCACGATATTAGATTGATATATGATAGGAATAAATCAAATTGTATACCAAAAAACAGTGTTTCTTCAAAAAATAAGTGTTGTCACCATTTAATGGAATGCATATTTTTAAAATTAATTTTGAAAATTTTAGAAATTCTATTTCAATAATTAAAATTCATTTTTAAATGGTAAAATAAATATTAAATTTTGGATCATTTTTTTGTATTCATCTTGGAAGTTTATTTTTTTGATGAATATTGGAAAATACTGAATTTTAATTGAAAACCAAATATTCATCAAAATAATCTATAAGGTTAAATTATATTTTCAATTGTATTTAATGTAATATTTTTGAATTATATATATATTAATATAGTTTGGGTCATTTTAATATTTTATAAACTATATTTTGATATAAAAACCATGTAAATTTTTGAACATTTTGTCTTAAAAAACATGCATTCTCCTCATGTCGACATGATTAATTTTTAAATTGAATTGTAACACTTCTATACATGTAATTTAGAAAAAAATTATTTTAAATTTTTTATCATAAAAAATATAATACATAATTTTCTAAACTAACTTTTTCCACAATGATTAGTTATAAAAGTTAAAATTAATTTACATAATTAAGGTTGAAACATGGTTTAACACCTTACATGTTTTTTATTAATATTAGTTTCAACCACATGTAATAATTTATTTAATTAATTGGAAATAATATATATAATTTTTAGGTATTAATTAACTTATAAATATATTTTTAATTATAATATTAATGGATTTATTACCTATGTAAATAAAAATATAAAAGTTACCTTGGTTAAAATTATAGTGATAAAATTGGGTAACTTTTAATAATAAGGAATAATGTGATAAAAAATGTATTAATCTGGTGCGTTGTATGAATTTATGAACCTAGTAATACCTTTTCTTTAATTATTTTTCATTTTTTTGAAAATTAGTTAAGTGTGATCTCTAAATAGTGATTACTTTTTTATTTACAATAATGCCACTCCTCTTCCATTATAAAAGGTAATTCACTAACCCCAATTCATCATATCCCTTAAGAATTTTTTTTGAAATAAAACTACCAAACTAAATTCCAATATTCCCTAATATAATCATATAAGACTTAAATTGGGAAGAAATTGATCTAGATATGTCATTTGTTAAAAACCAAAATGATTTACCTGAAGATTTGGTAGAGTTAATCAATAGACATATCTATTTTATTTCTTCATCAAACCTCTTCAACTATTATTGTAATATGACTATATAATATGATAAGTATCATATATAAACTAAGTAGTTTTTATTTTCAGTTTATGTCCTAATCCCTCACATATTTCCATCAAATGGGTTACGAAATCCCCATTCATGTGTACTGCTAACTATCGCCTCACAAAACAATGTTTTTCATTCCTCCATCACCACCTCTCATTGATATGAATAAAGATGTAAATAGAATTTATATATGGTATATATGATATTAAAAACATAATTATTCCTCATAATTATATCATATACATCTTTCTTAAATTTTATACTTTAAGGGATAAGATAACATTACTCATGTGTACAACAATCTACCACCTATCGGGGTGATATAAAGCGTTTTCCCCAAATTGTAACAAGGAAGGTAATAAAAAGACTATAAAAACAATATACGATATAAATTATATCATAATTATACTCTTGAAATAAATACCTTTATGGAAATAAAATATATAATCTTTTTTTTACTATTTCACACAGTAACATGTGATAATGTCATTTATAGATGTGTGGATTATCAAATTCTCAAAGTGATGTGATTTTTTTAATCACCAAATAAAAATAATGAAAAATATAAGTATATATATTTTAATAATATGGAATTTATTATATATTTATTATTATTTAATGTTAAATGTTACTTACATTATTTTAGTAACGATCGCTGAAAAATGGGAACATTAATCATGCGTGCGTACAACCTACCATCTCCAAGATCGTAACATTAGTTCATTATTCATAACCATATTTCATGATTTTTTAAAATTATAATTTAATTATAAATATTATAATAATTTGATTAATAATATTATATTTTTTTAATAATTAACTCATCGAACTACCTTGACCTACTAATGTAATTTTTGACCCATAAGCCAAATATGGTAAAAAAATACAACATAAACATAGTTTATTAAGTAATTATATATAAATGGTATATAAGTAAAATAAATGTTATCATAAATGTTAAATTTTATAAATAAATTAAATAAATAACATAAGTTTATTATTCATTAATTTAATGAACACACGTGGTGAATTGGACTCTAGGTAAGGGTCTTTTGTCACCTAACTTTTATTTCTCTGGAATACATTCCATATTAAAAAATTATTATTGTTGTAAGTTGTATATAATTAAAATTAATATATTTTATTATTATTATAATCTAATTTATTAGAATTTACATATTTAATATTGGATCTATATTTAATGGGTTTCATGGTTTCAAAGTTACAAGATCTGTAATGAATTTTTGACATATTTTACTTCAAACTGGTACTTGTAATTCTATACACCTATCATAATTTATAAGGTGCATATAATATCCATATGTAATTTTATATCATGATTATACTTATTTTCACAGTATTATATGTTTCATTTATTATAATCCCTTCATGGGTATTAGGATTTAATGTTACTAATGTGGTAAAAGATTTATATTATAATCCCATCGATTATCGAGATTGTTTCTGATTAAGTATCTAATGTCCAAATATTATTATATACTTCAAAATATTTTTTTTAAATTTATTATCCTCTAGTTATGTATCAGAATACATGTTTTTCCTTTATCTCCCTCTATTTATTTTATCAATAGTTTAAAATAATATTTTTAATGAAAACCTATCTTTTCGATTGAACACACTTTTTATTTCAATACTTTTTTCACTTAAAATGTTTTAAAAAATGTTTTAAAAATATATTTTTAATGAAAATAGGATATTTTAATCGGGAAATGTTTTAAATTATTATTAACATCCTCTTTTATAAAATTACAAGGTTATTTTAAAATAAAAAGTATTTTAAAAAGAATTTATGTTTTAAAAATTTATTTTTAAAATGACATGATCATTTACCTAAATATGTATTTAATGATATTTTAATGGTATTTCCATTCACTATTGTGAACAAAAAATATTTTTTACATCCCCTAAAATTGGAATATTTTTAATTGATACCTTTCTTATTATTTCAATATATGGATTAAAATTGTTTCAATAATATTTTAATAGAACCCATTTCATTTCCCTAGGTTAACTATGTTTCAATGACAATGTTCTACAACCCATTTATTTTCAATAGGTTAATTACATTTCAAATAGATTATTATCAAACCTATTTCTTCTCAATGGATTATCAATATTTCAAAGTTATTGTTATGGAACTCATCTATTTTCTATGGGTTAATCATGTTCAAAGATACTATTATGGATCCATTTATGTTCCTTAGGTTAAAAATTTTTTGATGAGATTTTCCTAGAACCTGTTTCTATTCCATGTATTAATCATTTTTCAAGTAGATTCTTATAGAACCTATTTATTTTCTATATGTTAATCATCATTCAAATAAAACTTCATAAATCCAGTTTCATTTCCATGGATTAATAAATTTATAAAAGGATTAATTTCATTATTTCAGCTTTATTAATGTTGTGGTTCTTAGAAATATTATATGATGGTGTCGAGTAGATGGCATAGGTTGAGCCCATTAAAACATAGATGATGGGGTTCCCCAGATCATACTGGGTGATTTATTTATAGATTAAATGATAGGTTCACCCTAATAAAACTCTAATACACTGGGTAATATACCTTGTCTTGAGAGGAAATATGTAAGGAGTTAATTGAGGGTTTCTCTAATGGATTTAACTAGGCTATAGTTACTTCTAAGATATGTTTGAAATGGGTTATGAAGGTGATGCTCGAGTTTACTAAAAAGGGTACTAATTGGTCTCTATAGGCATATAATGAATCTCATGATCATGATTGATATCACATGGGTTATTATTTTTCATTATAATGTCTCTTAACAATTCAATTTTTTTTCTTATATGATGATCCATGTGTTAATGGGCATGAGTTGTTTTATTATTTTCCTATGAAATTTGATTTTATCAGCATACCCTTATGTACTTTTTAAGGTTGATGATGACATTAAATTTATAATTCTTATGTTTTCCCTTTGTAATCATTTAATATCACCCTTTTTATGATTCCTTTTCCAAAAAAGGTTAAAGGATTTGTGTCTTTAAATGATTTTAAAAGGATAATGTTGATGGCCTAATGTGAAATAATAAAATATGGGTTAAATGGGAGAAATTTTCATTTTAAAACATAGGTATTATATATATAATAGTTTTCCTAATTATGTAAAACTATAAAACAAATACTTCTTCAAGAATATAAGTTATCCATGTCTTCCTTTTTATATTTTATGGGTTTTATGGGAAAAATTATGACACAATTTTCGGTATCATAGAAAAAAGTGTAAAGTTTACATTTTTATCACAAGATCTCGGAGTATTGGTCTTGGACAGTTATAGGTAGTATCATGGTAAATGTTTATAAAACCTTAGAGGTTAGGATGTCGCCATGATATATTTTATAAAGAGTTATGGATACCATCATAATTCTATTAGATTATTGTTAATCATAAGTTAAAAGTCCTAGACACCCCTTTGAGGTTTTAAGTGATGAGATCTTAATGTGAATGCTGGATTTTATGGAGATATGTTTTTAGGTTTAGGTATTTGTAACCCCTACAATAAACATGAAGTATTATTTAACGGTGGGATTATTTTTCTTATTTAATATAAAACTACCCATATACTAGGTGAAAACCCATCGGATCTGGAAAGGTGGTGGTGTCATGAACCCATAAATGAAAGAAGATAAGGGTTTTAGACATACCACTTCCTTACAGAACATAAAATTGAGTAAAAAATTATTTATAGGTAAATAATATGTTTTTTGGAAACATAATGGATTTTACTTTGGGAATAATGGTTGATTTATCATGGAAGAATAAATCATCAAATTCCTCTAATCTATTGGTTTATAACATTATCGAGAAAGTTTTGATTAATTTTAATGATTATTATTAAGGTAAGGGTTTGATATAAATATTTGGTATTGCAATTTATTTTTAAAGAAAAAATTATTATATGAATGTTTAATCAATTTGGTAATTTCTTAACCAGGTGTTAACCTTCTTGGATTTGAATAATGTCTAATTACAGAAAGAATGTATTATTATTCCCTTCATTGTAATAGGGTCTAATTTTCTTTATTTTTGTACAATAGGATTAAGAAAAAACATCTAAAATAATCACCATCTAGAGAAAAAAAACTGAGATTTTAGTAGAAATTGCTTAAGGGATGAAATTTTATCTATAAAGTATGTATATTTCCTTATCTTTTTATTCTACATATTGAAATAAACCTTTAACTTTTTGAAAATGAATTTGAAACAAAATTCTATTCTCTTACCATATTTTCTAATGATATCAATGAACTTTTCGAAGCCTATTTTTCTTTGTGTAATTTTTATCAACTTCTTCTTTACCACATTCTCTGCCACTTTTTATTTTTCCTTGGGAATTAGTTTTTCCTTCCAAATATATCTTTTAATTTCGTACCAATGTTATCCCTTAGTGGAATCTTTGTTATGCATTACTTCAGATGACCTTTATGTTTCCTTATTTCATTTTTAAAGGGTTGTTATATTAAATTCATTTGTACTATTTGAATTTCTATATTTTAAATATTAATTAATGTTAATTAATTTATAACCATGATTAATTTTAGGGGAAAATTTATTGAGGGGGGGGGGTAGAATGTTACATCACAAGATTTTATGAAATAATTTATTTAAAATAAATTTAAAATATTTATTATATTTAGTTAGATGAAATTAATATTTTATCTTTAATTATATGAAAGAACATTTTTATATTACATTTCACATAACCTCATGTTTTTTTCAATAAATTATGTTAGATGCAAGGTCGAGTCGAATCATTCAACAATATAATATTAATATTATTATTTAAAATAAAAGTTATCATATACTCATGGAAATAGAGGATTTAGATAAGATTAAATGAATTATAATGATATTTTTACACATTTTTATATAATTAACTCATTGTTAACCAATTAATTAAAAACTATAATTTAGAAACTAATTAAAAATAAAAGAAATGTCATGAAAACAACATTTTTATGTTCCAAAAGAATTTTATATTAATAAATCAAATTAATTACTATTAATTAACGATGATAATTAAAAATATGTATTATATTAAATAAAAAATATATTTCAATTCATCCATGATTTTTTTTGGAAAAATTTAAGAATAAGTCTAATAAAATGTATAAAAACCGCATTTTTCTTAATGTCGTTTTGTTGCCTTTAATTAAGAATATATTTTAAAACTAAATGTTAAAAATTTTATAATTATTATTTGAACAAATAAATTTAATTTCAAAATCTATAATATCAAAATAGTCATAGGTTAATTGTTTTTTGTTATTTTTAAGGGATGTTTTTTTGATGAATAGTAAATAAACATTATTTTAATTGAAAACAAACTTTCATCAAAAAAATTTATAATATTAATTTACATATTGAATCTATTTTAAAGAAAAATTAGGTAAATTATACATATATTAATACATATTAGGTAATTGGAATCTTTTTTATATTAATTTTATATCTAAAAACATAGTAACATTTTGAACCTGTAAACATTAAAAAACTGCTTTCTCCTCGCATCCGTGGAGTTAAGTTTTAAATTAAATTATCCAATTATGTGAATGGAATTTTGGAAAATTAATTCCATATTTATAATCTAAATAATTTATATTTTATTATATTGTGAACTTAATCATTTACCAAATTTTTTTGTGAAAATTGAAAAAATTAATTGATGCGATTAAGGTTAAAATGAGGTTTTTTGTATTTCATGCATTTGTATTAAAATTATTTTTACACAAAAATAAGATTTTTATTTAATGAAGTGGAGTTAGTATTCATATTAACTAGGTAAAAATTATCTAATGAATATTTTTTTAACTATATTATTAATGGATAAATTACCTAGGTAAAAAAATAAAACAAGGTAACATGGTAAAAAATATAAAGATAAAATTAAGTAAACTGAAATACAAAAATAATATCATGAAATTTTATTTATTTATTTCATTATATGTTTGTATTTATCAGAAAATGTATCGATAAAATTAATTATTGATCAATTATTTAGGAAGATGAAGCACAAGAAACCTCTTAATTGTGTTTACTTTTTGGTATTTAGAATAATGCCACTTCTCATTCACTGTAAAAGGAGATTATCTCTCCCCAACTTGTTACCACCTTTCACCCCATTTGGTTTGACCAAACCATGAAAAAATATCTCCCCAAATTACCACCTCTCATACTAGAAGCCTTTTTTTTCATAAATCTAACCGAGGATGTCCTTTTGAGAAAATCTAAAAAAGATACCCACATAAGAGGTAACATTCATCAACAATATTTTTTGTTTTATTTTTCCTCAGACCAATTAAATTTATCTTATGAAATTATTATGTAAAAAACTATAGATAATAAAAATTCTGACAATATTATATGTTAAGGGTAAACCCCCCCCACACTTTCATCAAATGGTTTACGAAATCATCATTAATTTGTACGACGAACTACTTCACCACAAAATATTGTCGTTAATTTTTCAATTACAACCTCTAATGGTTGGGAGTAATTATTGAAATTATGTTTATATATTATATGTATATTATTTATAATATAATAATAACTCTTTTTTCATTTTATTATATACACTAATTTTAAATTTCATACCACAGTGTATATGATAATAAGACACATGTGTATAGAGGACTACCGCCTCACGAAGCCATTTAAAGTGTTTTTCACCAATGTGTTAATAGGATGGAAATAAGTATAATTATATAGAATATATATGATATAAATTATATAATTATGATATTAATGACATTATTTTATTTCTATAAACAGAATATTTTATTTTATTCTCACCATTACACACAGTAAAAAATGTTATAACATTATTAATTGACGTGTGGTCTACCGCCTACTTGAAGCGATGTGATTATTTTTTTCATCCCCAAATATAAATATGGATATAAATAAGTATATATAATTACATAATATGGTATTTATGATATAATTATAACTAAGGAAGTAAATTTTTTTCTTAACTTCTTCCCATAGTGATCATTGAAAAGTGGTAACGTTACTCATGTGTACATACGACCTACAATCAACATGATTAAAATGTAAATTAATTTCTTATAAACATACTCCATGTTCATTAAAAATTATAATTTATTTAAAAATTTGATAATTATTTTATGATTATTATTCTATATAATTTTAAATAATTTCCTCATAGACCTTAGTCAACGTACCAAAGTCATTACGACACATTAGTCTAATATTGTGAAAACATTCAAATTAAGAATAATTGATTAAGTAATTATTTATAACTAATTTATTAGTGTAGTAAAATTAATTATAAATATTAGAAATATTATAAATAAATAATGTAATTAATATAAAAGTTTTTATTTATGAAGATAATTAACAAGTGTGATCAATATGACTCAAGTTAAGGGCTTTTTTCTCATTCCACTTTTATTTCTCTGAGATGCATTCCCTATTCGCCACTTATTTTTCATATGTAGTGTATATATTGGAAATGAATGTATTTTATTATTTTTATACTTAAATTTATTTGTATTTACAAATACATTTTAGGATTCATAGTTCATGTAGTTTACATTTTCAATGTTACCAAATTAGTAATATACTTTTTTAAAATTTTCATTCCTCATGACATTTGTTATGTTATTCACCTATCATAATTTAGAAGGTAGATTTAGTACCCATATGAAATATTATATCATGTTTAATTATATTATATGTTTCATTTAATTAAATCCTTTCATGGAGCTTATAATGAAATGTTACTAATGTGGGGAGAGTTTCATATGAGTGTCTATACGATTATGAGGATTGTTTGTGATTAAGTCGCTAATATAGAAATTTTATAATTAGAATCTAATGAATTTTTATGTATTTTGTTATAATATTTATATGTCTAGAGAATACAATTTTCTACTAATTTTTCAGTATTTAGGAATTCAAGATTTAAAAAGAATGTATTAATAAAAAATTGACTTTTAAGTTGAAAAATATTTTTCTACCGAAACAATGTTTTCTAAAAATGTTTTAAATAATGTTTAAAAAAGCGTATTTCAATTTTAAAAAAAGATATTTTACTCAATAGATATTTTAAATTAGTTTTAATATATTAATTTATATTCTATCATGCATATTTTCAAATAAAATGGTTTTTTGAACTGTTTTATGATTTAGAAAGTGATTTTGAAAATTAAAGGGTTATTTTACTCAAATTATTATTAATGTTATTTTAGTAGTATTTACGTTCATCAACGTCCAAATTTTTTTATTACTAATCTTCCACTGGGGTTCTTTGAAATGATAACACACTCATTCATTCATTGGATGGATTAATATTTTTCAATAGATTTTTGTGGAACCCATTTGTTTACCACAATGTAAATATATTTTAATTAGATTTTTATAAAACATATTTATATTCCATGGATTAATAATGTATTGAGGATAATGTTATTGAATCCATTTATTTTATACAGGTTAACAATGTTTGAAGGATATTTTCATGGAACTCGTCAGTTTTCTTTGGGTTAATCATGTTTCAAAGATATTTTTATAGAAAATGTTTATTTTCCATGGGTTGAACTTGTTTTAATGACATTTTCATGAAACATGTTTCCTTTCCAGAGTTTAATGTTGTTTCAAATATATTTTTATGGAACAATTTTCTTTTCAATGGGATAATAACGATTCAAAGAGATTCACATGAAGCCCATTTCATTTCCATGGATTAATCATGTTATTAAATGACTAATTATTTAATCTATTAGTGTTATATATTTTTTAGTTTTGGGATGTCTTATAAGATGGGGTAGACCATATTTCACTAGGTGATCCTGTTATAGCTGAGATGATGTGGTGGTCTAGATTGCACTACGAGAGCCTATTACTGCTTAAATGATGGGTGAACCTAGATATCACTTTGATACCTTGGGTAATGTACCTTTTATTGAGAATAATGAAGGAGGGAGTACCTCTAGGGTTTATCCTAGGTATATAACTGGGATCCATTTACTCATATGATGAGTTTAAAATGGGTTATGAAGGTGACATTAAAATTTAAAAATGGGTTTTAATTATTTCTATGGGTTTATAATGTTACAAATTATAAATTTTGATATCAGATGGATGATGATTCTTGATTTTATTGAATCTTTCATTTTCCATGTTTTTATATTTGATGATCTAGGTATTGATGAGTATGATTTATTTTATGATTTTTCATGAAAATTGATTATTTCATCATGTCCTTATATAATATTTATTATCATTTATGAAATTCAATTTATAATGAATATTATTACCCTTCATAATCATTTTAGATTACTGTTATTATGATTTTTTTTCACGAGGTTATAGAGAATATTGTTGGATGATTAAGGTCTATAATGGATTTCATGAGGATAATGTTGATGACCTAATGTGAAATAAGAAAATCTAGGTTAAATTGGAAAAATAATCATTTGATAAATTGAGTATTATTTATATAAGTGTTTTCATAATTATATAAATCTATAGACCTAATAGTCCTTTATAATGTATGTTATCTATGTTTTTTATTTGATGCTTTATGTTTTTGATAGAATGAAATTGGGACATAATTATCGGCAACATGGATATAAATGTAAATTTTACAATCTTATATTAGGATATGGGAGTGTGGTTTGAAGGTTATTATATAAAATACCACTAATATAAATATTTTATAGTTATAAAATATCAATGGAATAATAGATAAGCCTCATATAAATTAATAGGTTCATAATAGAAAAGTTGTCTAAATGGAGTGGAAATTGAGAAGAACACACTTACAATGAACATACCATTATAGTGGGGATTAATCAATGATTTTATATTTTTGTTTTAAATGTAATTTCTGATAATAATTCTCAAATAAAACATAAAATAATAAAATTAAATTAAACACATAATCTTATAACTTAAAC
Source organism: Viscum album (assembly GCA_963277665.1). NCBI lineage: Eukaryota > Viridiplantae > Streptophyta > Magnoliopsida > Santalales > Viscaceae > Viscum > Viscum album. Next base: position 471,891,757 of record OY728147.1, on the reverse strand, counting down.
ATAGAGACAAAGTTTTTTCCTATTACGACTTTGAAATATGTCTAAGAATATTTCTAGAGCAGGGCACCGAGACGACATGATATTCCAAGTCCCGGTGTTCCCAAAATTCATTTTATAAAAATGTAATATGTTATTATATAAAACACCTGCTGTTGACAAGAGAAAATGATATATCACATAAATATATGATCAGATCAGAAATCCAAGACCACAGTTGGGTCCGGAACGCAGTGTTTTCCTTAGGCACGACATAAAAGAAGCAGTGTGGGGTGTTTGGACCCATTATTCATTGTAGGTGTTTTAAACAGAAAAATTAAATTATTAAATTATTATTTTAACATATGAAATCAAAATATAACTCAATGAGGGACTCAGATGAAAAATCTGAGACCACCGATAAGCTCTGAACTTAGGTTTTACCAAAGGCAAAGTATAATCTTTGTCAGCATCGGGAGGTTGGCTGTGTGCCAGCCTGGACGATTAATTAAATAATTAAATAATTGTTTATTTATTTTTTTGATTAATTTATTTTAACCTAGAGAGAGGATATAAATTATTTGTTTAGAGGGGGTGTGGGTGGCCTCATATTTCATTTTGGCCAATGACGGAGAACCCTCTCTTCATCTCCTCTCATCCTCTTCCCATTGACGAACAACAAACGAAGAACACCAAAACCATGGATCCAAGTGAATCAAAGTGTGAAGAAAAAAACTTCTCCTGAATGTTTCACAAGTGACGTCTTCATCTGTGGTGACCGAAATAATTCATGTTGGATTTATCTTTGTGGGTTCCTTACCAAGGTTGAATTTTCATAACGAAAGTGAATTAAATGAATTAATTCGCAGATCAAAAAACAATTTTTTGAGTCAAATTTATTCTTATTTATCTTGAATATGAAATTATTGAATTATGATAAATATTTAATTACCAATTCCCCATGTTCATGATTCTCAAAAATGATGGCCAAACAAACACGACCATCAATCTGCATAGAGACCACGATCCTTTCTAATTTATTATCTGCACGTTCTTCACGTGTTCTTCATGAAAAAATAATTATGCACATCAAGAACTCAATATTTTATTGATATCAATATAAAAACACAAAGATATTGACCTAAGGATCATAGATCCACCTTCATCTTATTTTTCTGAGTTTAATCAAAGCGAAATGACACACAGAAGGATTCCGCGGCAATGGTCTGGTGAGGGTTATGGCCGTTCCTCTAAGAGGTTTTCGGCGCAAATAAAGGTGAGAAAGGCAGCACATTGAAGGTGGTCTTGTGGTTTGTGGTGAGTTAGAGGCATCTTTGGATGGTGGTCCTGGTCTTCATCAGGTGGCCAGGCTGCGAGGTAAGAGACTCTCGAGGGAGGACCATGATGCTCGGGTGGCCGTAGCGAGGCGATGAAGAGGACCAGAGGTGGAGCGATCATGTGACGATCCAAAGTGTCATGGCGGCCATTGGTTCAGGAAAGAGAGGCCATATGTGGAAGATCTAGCTGAAGATGCGGCCACGTGGAGGGATGACGGAGGCAGCTGCATTAAGGTTTGGCAGTTAGGGTTGAAGGAGAAAATCATGGAAGATTGAAGAGTGAAAATTAAAAAAATAATAATGATAATAAAAAAAGAAATACATTATAAAATAAGAGTGATGTAGTAGCTTGTATTCTTCACGTGTATTTTTGTGTGTGGGTTATTAATTTATGGAAAAAATTTTAAATAATAATAATAATATAATAATGTTATTATTATTTTTCTTGGGAAAACTGTGTTTTGACTGTAACTTGTTCGTGCGACATTAGTTTCACAAACTGTCAGTGGAAATGCGACCCTAACATAGATATGAACATTCCAAGTCCAATACTAGGTGAATTTATAGGGTTTTCAGATCGGGTACCAAAAACACTCAAATAATAATAATATATTATTATTATTAAATCTTGGAATCTCCATAACTCCTACGTGCAACGTCCGATTGACTTGCCGTCAGCGGAGACACAAACCTATCTTTAAGAAAATTGATTCATTTTCAATGATGAATATTACATTCTGGTACATGGATTGGCTCTATGAAACACCCATTATTATTATTATTATTATTGTGGGATTTTTATCTGATGTATCTCTCTTATAAGGTTTCGAAATGACAAACCGTCTGAAATACTGAAATATTAGGGATGAGGAGGTACTTTTGAGATACTCCACATTATATTTAGAGAATTTTGAGGCACAAAAAATATACTAATGAGATGAAACAGGGTGTTTCTTGTGGTGAGAGTCCGTATGACTACTCCATTGATGACTCAAGGCATGAGTATTTCTTACTGCTCTACTCCGGTAGAGACGGGACTCCCCACATCATGGGTGCATGTTTGTTTTACCATATTGGACTAGGGTAGGGGTCTTCTATACTTAACTCACATAGATTCAGGTACTCCCATACCAGGTTGGGTGCATGACCTCTATGTTAGGAGTAGGTACTCCTCTTTCAACCCGGGGTGCGTGTCATCCTTACGTAGTGCTACGACAGGGTCGGTACTCCCCTATCATGCCATGTTGTGATTCCCCTAGCCTGGGGTTGGTACTCCCTTAACATACGAGGATGCAGGCCCTAATAATTAATATTTTGACATAGTCAGTTACTCCCCTTATTTACTATGGCGTGTGTCCTCTAGCCAACGATTTGTACTCCCCTGCCGATTTAGGGTGCGTGAGCTCTTTACACCTTATCCCAGCAGAGTTAGTACTCCCCTATTATGATAGGGTTCATTTCCTCTAGCCTAGGATCAGTACAACCCTGAAGTACTAGGGAGGGGGTCCCCTAAAATGAAAAAAATTCGAGAGATGTACACCCATACCAGGTAGGGTGCGGGTCCTCACTTATGGAGTAGTACTCCCCCTTCTCCGAGTAGCGATGGGGATTGGGTCCTTCATTGGAGTTGGAGCTCCCTCGACTGTAGAACATAGTTACAAGGAGAATTTCCTTCCACTTGATGAAATCAATAAAAATTTATGTGTTAGTGCCCCATTGAGGGACTGAGGTGCTTGCCACTTCTTACTAGAGCGACTAAGATATCATGGGTTAGACTGGAGCAGTGTTCCTTCAACTGAATGTAGGGTCGAGAAGTGGTCCTATTCACTTGTTTTCAATTGGTCTTGCCTCGAGTGCAAGATTTTTACAATGAGACCTCTAGTTTTGGGCACTAGAGGCAGTTATAGATGAAATTTCCCGATGGAGAATGTTCTTTCGGATGTACCATTAAGAATGGTTGAGTTGTACCAGATGGGGAAAAAATCTCAGATCAGTGCCATTGGGGATGGCCAACTCTTGGAGAGTGTACTCCTAATCCTTGATTTATGCTTTGAGACTTATTTGGAAATCCTGTTAATGGATTTGTGGTTATAGCCTTATGTTTTCTTGTGGATGTGATGAGTATATTTGGATGAACTAGGTATATGTATGCGCATATACCAGAGTAGAGCCGACTCTGAATAATATTTGTGGTTAACTTGATGGTTTTAACTTTGTGGTTATTTGATGCTATTTTCCTTTGTGTATTTCTGAGAGACCATCAAGGGTCTCGGGGTCCCCTACTGAGTACTGTGTTACCCACCCCTATAAGGGCTTTGACCACATGTGTAGTGTCTGGTGTAGACCTTCAGCGTTTTGATAGAGGCATTCATGGAGATGGGATTGACAGACCTTAAGACAATGGACTAGGAAGGTCCCAGTAGAACCAGACTTAGATGAAATACTACATTGGCTTCAAGTAGCAGTGATCAGGTGGGATTTTCTGTAGATGGCCATCATTTCTCCCTTTGTACCTTTATGTTCCTAGTTCTTTTTTGGGCTTCTATACTAGCCCAGTTTTATAGCTCATTGTGTTCTTGATGTTGTACTCTATTTTCCGATTACTTAGTGTTCACCTTTATGCTTTCTGGTTTTCTTCTGTGAGTGCACATGTGTACAAGTATCCAAGAAAACACCTCCCACTTTCAGGTTAACACCTACGGTGCTAGTTTCTAGCCCTTGGCCTTCAGGAGGAGGACTTGGGGTATGTCATAGTATGGGCCCCGGGGGTCAAGTCGTGAAAAATTGGTATCAGAGGTGGTTTGAGCCTTGGGACATTGTTTAGATGTTTCCCTGAAAAGGTTTGGGTTGGGTTTGAGGGAACATTCTCAAAGTTTCTCAAGAGCATCTCTCAGGCTAGGGAGTCCAGAGAAGGTATGGGTGGCTGACGTATCCATTCACCAGGCTCTAGATTAACCGCTTGTCGAATCGACACCCTAATACACTTATCTCTATGAATTATTCTACATGAATCATATAGGATTGATTCTTTGAATTTCCTTCTCAAGTCATCTCCCCATCATTGTTGATATATAGATATGCTCATTCGACCATGGTACTCCTTGATAGCATTCAGGGTGTCTCCGAAGTGAAATCCATCCATGATACTAGCTTCGGTTCATGAAAAAGATATCGTGACTAATGAGGCCTTATTTTAGGACCCATTATGTGAGCCCCTTTATCAAGGTGGATAGGTAGCTACACCCCTACTTATTTACTAAGAGACATCCCCAACATATTGGGATGAGGATGTGTGCAGGTTGAGCGCACTTCGTGAGTTCTAGCACCAGAGACCACTGAGGTTCCATGGTGAGCCACACCCTCAGACAATAGAGGTTTGAATATAGTCAGTGGTTTACCTTTTCAGTCTTGTTCACACACTGGTAGATCAGATGGTCGATGTTACAGTGGAACTTTTCCCTGGAGCAGCTGGACATTGGTGGATCTTAGTTACTCAAATACACGATGAGTTGGCACTATCATGGGAAGACTTCCTCTCGCTATTTTGTGAGGATTTCCTCCCCTAATAAATTTTATCTGCTTGACTTCAGAAGCTCCTCCAGTTGTGGTTGGAAGGGATGACAATGAACGAGTACACAACTTGGTTCATAGACCTTGCATGCAACTTTGTAAACATGATCCATGATAGATATTTTCAAGAATGGAAGTTCGAGAAGGGAATCCGTAGAGGTATATATGATATCATAGTCCCCTTATGTATCCCCACCTAAGTCGTGGTGTTTTAGTGGGCACTAGTTATAAAAAGATTCATATCACAGCATACAACTGGTTTTGACAGTGATTACAATAGAGCTGAGTCACCTGCTGCAGCTAGCTAACGCAAGATGAGGAGATCGCAACATACGATATCTTCTCATCACAATTCTTAGGAATGATGCCATTTGGGCCCAGACAGTATAGTGAGGTCATGGGGGAAGAATCCCTCTGATTCATGCACTCATGGTGTGGTTGTGTAGCAGATGTGCTTAGCAGTAAATTTAGGATGTCCCAGACTCACCTAGTGCGGGATGTTTCAGAGTAGTTAACTTCCCTACGGCTGAACCTGGAGGATCTGGAGGGTAAAAAATTTCTTATGTCAATGATGTTGACGCATTCGCTTCTTGAGATTTTAAGTGAGTATTGGTTATGATTCTTCGACTATGAAATCCTATGTTACCAGATATCAATACGTGTTTCACCATATGTATATTTTAAATGAGGGAATCATGAGACCTTACTCCCATGAGAAATGGTGATTCTAGTTGTGACATGTGATGTAGAGGTTCTGTTGGGAGGAAAACTATCCCATGATTTCTATCATGTCATTAGGTGGTATGCAAGGAGATGGAGAGGTTGTATATTGCCTTGACTTACCACCAATAGTTAGAGTGGGTACACGACTTCTTACATGTGTTTCAACTAAGAAGATACGTTCGTCTTCCTACACATATCATCAACTAAATAAAGCCTTATGAGGGTGCACCACCCTTTTGGTTCACATTATATGGTAGCATGAGAATGTACATGGTTCCTTGGGAGTGGGAGAGTTAAGTGTGGGCTTAGTATCCCGAGTTGTTTCCCTAGTTTATCATTTTGAGGAAGAAAATCTTAAAGGAGAGAATAATTTAAGGACCTAGTTTATTCCAAATAAGACTTTGAAATATTTCTAAGAATATTTCAAGAGTTGGGATCTGAGATGATGAACAATTCTGAGGCCTGGTGTGCCCGGAATTAATTTTATATAATTGTAAAGTGTTTTTATATTACACACACGTAGTTAACAAGAGAAAATTAGATATCTCTTAAATGGTTGATCAGATCGAAAATCCGAGACCGCAGTTGGGGTTAGAACACAATGTTTCTTCTAGGCATGACATAATATAAGTCAGAGCGGGACATTCATACCCCTCACTCATTGGCCATGTGTTAAATGTATAAATTAAATTATTAATTTATTCATTTAACAGATAAAATACAAATATCTCTTGAACGGGGACTCAAATAAAAATCTGAGACCAACGATGAGCTTAGAACATAGGTTTTACCCTAGGTTGAGTATAACCTTTTTCCGCCTCGGGAGGTTGTCATGTGTGCTAGCGTGGACAATTAATTAAATAATTAAACAATTGTTTTTAAATTATATGATTAATTTCATTTAACCTAGGTAGAGGTTATAAATCATTTTTAGAGGGGGGTTGGCCTAATAATTAATTTTGGCTGACGATGGTGAACCATCCCTTCCTCTCTTATCCTCCTCTTCCAATTGATGAATGATAAATAAAGAACAAAGAAGCCTCATATCCCATCGAATCGAATTGAGATGAACACAATATCTTCTCCCAAATAATGTGCTAGTGTGATCTTCATCCACAGAGAGAGTGCCAATTAAAGAAGGATTTATATTTGTGGGTTCCTTACCTGAGTTGAATTTTCATGACGAAAGTGAATTAAATAAAAAAATTCATAGATCAAAAATTGATTGAATCAATTTTCATCTTGTTTATATTAAATTTTAAATTATTGAAGTATGATTAATATTTAATTTCCAATTCCCAATGTTCTTGATTCTAAAAAATAATGCCTGAACTAACACAGCCATTGATCCCCACTTAGACCATGATCATTTCTTATTAATTCTCGGCACATTCTTCATGCCTTCTTCATCAAAAAATAATTTATTACTTCAAGATCTCAATATTTCATTGAGAGTAACATACAAACATAGAGATCTTGAACCTAGGATCAGGGATCCACATTTTTCTCCTTTTATGAGTTCTATCGTAGCTGGAATGGTGCGTAGAAGGATTTGGCGGTGCGGGTCCGGAGAGAGTTCTGGAGGGTTATCCAAGCGGTTGTCAGCGCGTCTCCTGGCATGTAAGGATACTCGGGGAAGGCGGCCTGGCTGTGTGCAGTTAGTCCAAGGCAACTTCAAATGGAGTTCAAGGTGTGCAGTAGGTGGCCCGGCCACAGGGTACAAAACTGTCGAGGGAGGACCACAACGTCATGGTGGCTGGTGCAACACGGCGAAGCAGACTGGAGGTGCGTCGGTCGAGCGGCAAGACGAAGTGGAAAGGCGACCAACAGTACAAGTGAGCGAGGCCGGAGGTGGCTGATCCAGTGGAAGTGGCCGCTACGTGAAGGGATTGAGGAGGTGGCCACGTGAAGGTCTGGCGGTTAGGGTTGAAGGAGAGAATCATGGGAGAGTAGAAGATTTGAGAGAGAAAATTTAAAAGATAATAATGATAATATAAAAAAGAAATAAATGATAAAAGAAGAGTGGTTTGGGAGACTGTGCACTGCGTATGTACTGTTGAGCATGTGTTTTTATTTAATGAAAAAAATAGTTAAATAATAATAATAATATAATAGCAATGTTGTTATTATTTTTGTTGGGAAAACTTTGTTTTGAATTTAAATTCCTCATGTGACATCAGTTTCACGAACTGTTAGTGGAAATGAAACCCTAATATCTAGATTTACATTACAAGACCAATATTGGATTCCTTTTTGGGGTTTCAGATCTAGTACCAAAAATGCTCAAATAATAATAATATATTATTATTATCAAATCTTGGACTCGCCCTAACTCCTACGTGCGACGTCCGATTGACTTCCCATTAGCGGTGACATGACCTTGTCTTTAAGGCGGTCGATTCAAGTCCAATATTGAATATTATATTCTGGTTCATGGAATGGGTCTAAAAAACACCCAACATTATTATTATTATAATTATTTTTTCAGGATCTTGTATCCGACATATCTCCCTCATATGGTGTCTAAATGACAAATCATCTGCAGTGCTGAGATGCTTGGGGTGATGATGTCATTTTGTGACACTCCACTTGATTTTTAGAGAATTTTGAGGTAGAACCAATAGCATGAAGAGAAAAATCAGGGTGTTTCTTATGGTGAGAGTTAGAATGGCTACTCCCTTGATGACTCAAGGCATGTGTATTCCTTACTTTTATCCTTAGGTAGAGATGGGACTTCCCCCATCATGGGTGTAGGATTGTTTTCCCATATTGGAATAGGGCATGAATCCTCCGTACTTAAACCACATAGAGTTAGGTACTCCCTTACCGGGTTGGGTGAGAGTCCACTATGTTTGGATTAGGTACCCCCTATCGACCCAGGGTGTGGGTTGTCCTTACGCAGTTCTAGAACAGGGTCGATACTCCCCTACCGTGTGAGGGTGAATATCCTCTTGCCTGGGGGCGATACTCCCCTGACGTACTAGGGTGCATGCCCCAATAATAGATATTGTGATAGAGTCAGTTACTCGCCTACTTTTCTAGGTCATAGGTCCTCTAGTCACTGAGTTGTACTCCCATACCGATTTAGGGTGTGAGCCCTCTTTACTCCTTGTTCCAGTAGAGTCAATACTCCCCTGCTGTGCCAAGGTATGGGTCCTCTAGCTAGGGGTGAGTACTCCCCCAACATACTAGGGAGTAGGTCCCCTGGAGTGAACAAACTATCATAGTTGTACACCACTACCTGGTAGGGTGCATGCATCACTTATGGAGTAGTACTCCCACATATCCGAGTAGGGATGAGGTGCAGGTCCTTCATAAGAGTTGGAGATCCCTCGACTGCAGGTCATCACTTCAAGGAGAAGACCCCTACACATGATGTAATCAATACCAAGGTAGAAGTTAGTGCTCCCTCGATGGACTGATGTGTGAGACACTTCTTACTGGAGTGATTGAGATATCGTGGGTTAGACTGGAGCAGTGTTCCTCCAACTAAATGTAGTGCAGAGGAGTGGGCCTCTTCACATGGTTTCCATTGGCCTTATCATGATCATAAGAAAATGAAAATGAGACCTCTAGTGCCGGTAACTAGAAGAATTTGTAGTATAATGTTCCTGATAGAGCTTGTTCTTTTAGAAGTATCATTATAAATGGTTGAGTTGCACCTAATGGAGTATATTTCCCAGACGGGTGCCACCAGGGATGTCAATCTCTTGGAGCGTGTACTCTGGATCCTTGATTAACACTTTGATCCCTGTTTGGAAATCTTGGTAATGACTTTGAGGTCATAACCTTATGTATATTTTTGGCTGAGATGGGTATATCTGGATGACCTAGGTTTATGAATGGGCATATACCTAAGTAGATATGACTATAAATAATCTTTTTGTTTTTCTTCATGGTTTTGGCTTTGTGGATTACATTGTGGTTATTTGGTGTTTTTTGGTTTGTGGATTTATGAGAGAAAATTGAGGGTGTCGGGGTCCCCTACTAGGTACTGTGTTATTCACCGCTGCACTTTTTTCACCCACAAGTGTTGTTTCTGGTGCAGATGTTGGATGTTTCGATATAGGCATTCATGGAGACGGGACTAGTGGATAGTAAGACAATGGACCGGGAGGGGCCTTGTAGGACCATACAGAGAGGTCATACCACATCATTCTCTAATAGCATCACTACTGCAGCGATCAGGTGGGATTTTCCACAAATGGCTATCAGTGCTCCCTTTGAACCATGTTGTTCCCAGTTCTTTGGTTGGGCTTGTATACTGGCTCAGTTTAAACACTCAGTGCATTCTTGCTGTTGTACTCTAGTTTATGATTACTTATTTTTCACCTTTCACCCTTTTGGTTTTGGTTTGTGAGTGGATCTGTGTATAGGTATCCATGAAAATGCATCTCAAATGCTTGTTGATGCCTTTGGTTCTAGTCGCCAGCCCCTGTATTTCAGGAGGTGGGCTTGGGCTATGTCATGGTACGGTCCCCGGGGGACAGGTCGTGACAATAAAAGATAATGAATAAATAATATATCCCATTGGAATGAAATTAAGATATGAAGTTACTTACCACTTGGCGACATTAAATTCAAATCACCTTGAATGAAATATTTCAAATTGAAACCTAAATACCATGATTTATGAAGGATTCAAGGTATAAAATATAAAATGGGTAGTATAAACACAATATGTAAGATAAATTTGTTTATAATATTAAAATGTCTATTAATGAAAGGAAATTGAGATGATTTACTATACCTTTGGCTTCCCATTAGATGAATGTTTTTTATCCTCATATATAATTATTTTCAAAATGTAAATAAATGACAATAGAAAGACAACAACAACAACAACAACAACACCAACAGTAATTATAACAGAAAATATGATCATTTTTTGAAAAATTATCACTAGTGTTAAAAATCATTCATTATTACAATTATTTGGGTTGTTAACTTTTAAATAACCCGAACCGACAATCATATAGCTCATGTTTACTTTATTACATTAGTTCTATATAGAAGTTATTGTATCACAAATGACTGAATGTTTTATTAGTATTTGTAAACAACATACATACTTGAGTTTCATTTTAAATTTTGAACATAAATTACTTCATAGTGAAAGTAAATATTTTTCATGATTCAAATCATTAAATGATTAATTATTCATATCGTATTGAAGGGAACCATATGTGTGCGCTCAAAATCATAATAATGGTTACATACAATGGAAGCTATCATGAATAAATAAGGCATAATCAATATGTAAATGTAAATAATTGAACTGGTATTCCATTTAATTAATAACGTTAATATATTTATTAGATAAGGAATAATCAATATGGAAAGGTGAATAACTAAAAAACATGGCATTTAATGAATAATTTGATCACAAAATACATCCATGGATACTTTTTTTGTAATAAATTAACATGCTTAAACCAGGACTCCTAAAAACGTTTCTAAAAACCTATACTTTTACTTTCTTGATTTCATACTAATAAATGTGACCCATTTTGATAAATACTAACCTTAAAACATAATAGTCGATCACCTACATACAGAAGTACATTTTTTGTTTATATTTTTATGAAATTAGAAAAAAATTCACAATCCTTGATGACTTCAAGAGAGTATTCTTTCGAGTAAACCAAAATTTTCATATTCCATATTATATATTCAACAACTCCCACTAAGTTATTCACATTAAGAACCCTTATTAGGTACAAGGTTTTGTAAATTTTTTATTCAAAACCTAGGGGAAGGAAAAAAAAATGTAGGGTGAGATCAAAAACTCAGTAAGGGTAAATATAAGACTTAACAATTGAATGTCATGAATTAGAACAAGACTAATATAAGGGTAAATGACATAATCAAAGTTCATGATCATAATATATGGTAATTCATACCCATAATTACATAGATTATCAATCATGAAACATGGTTTAATGATTCATACAATAAAAATGGTAATTAGAATCAGTAATCATGATCCTTGAGATGTCAATATTGACCAAAGGAATCATTAAGAACACACAACATTTTACCGATAATTAGTATAAAACACTTTACACAAAAACTGAATAGCATACATTGATAAATCATAATATTAATATGAAATACCATAAATATAATAGATAAACCACGTAAATTACATGGGAAATCATTTCCATATCACTCATTAATTCACTATAAAAAATGGAATAACCATATGATTAACTGCCATACCCAATGAATTAGAGGTTTATCACAGACCCACCCATCCTTGGTTATAACATAACCACCCATATTTAGTTTATAATGGAACCAATCACCCCTAGATTATAGCTTAACCACCCATGATAACAATATATTTCATATAACCATATCTTAAATAAAGTATATAGAGTTTTCGTTTCATCTTAAAACTCATACAAACATCTATTATTCCTTTCATTAATTGATTAACCCCAGAAAAGAAACTGGTTTAATGATAATCTATTTGAAACAATCATAATACACATGGATAAATAATGTGGATGGTATTATTACAAAAATAACCCTAGTGGAACATATTTGACATCAAGGGTTATTTGAATTGAAGAATGGAAATACCATTAAAAAATCATTAAAAACATTTACGAAGAAACCACCCAATTAACAATGACTATAAATTTTAAAAAATAAAAAATTATTCTCATATTATGAAGAAATTTATTATAAAAAACCCCTAAAAACATATTAATTAAGATTCAAATCAAATATTGGTCATGGTGGTGGGAAGAATCATTAAGGTTGTAAATGTTAAAAAGAAACAATATGTTCTAAAATTGTCTAGAAGGAGTTTAAAGTTACCCATGTGGAAAACATTAATAAATTTCCATTTTAAAAATTTTGAAAAATAGTATTGGTCATATAAAATATATTTAGTGAATAATTTTGATTTATAACAGAGAACTTGTGAAACATTTTGGGAAACATGAATAGGTATGAGAAAGATTCAATTTCTAAAATATGATACAAGATCAGTATCACTTTCAAATGAATCTCTTGATGTTTATTAATACATATTGAAGAAAATGATAATTATACATATTAACCACAATCATAACCAAAGGAGAATAAATGTAATTTTTCTAAAGAAAAAGGTTCATATGTTTTCCCCCAATGTACCTTGAACATAACAATCCCAAAAAGAAAAGAGACTGCAATATTATGACTTTTAAAATTGGAAACCCTATAATCATAATCCCTATAAAAGGATAAAATAAATGGAAACATTAAATATCATGAAACAAATTAAATTGTTGATATATTATTCAAAACCTTATGTTTATATAACTCATAAAATAATATTGGTGGATATTATAAACATATTCCCCAAGGAAAGGGAATTTGAGACGAATACCCTTACAACGATCATAGCGATGAATTGAGAATAAATCAACAAATATATTATGTGTAATATATTAGAAAATAATATTTAAATATAAAATAAAATAATTAATAAAATAATTCACAAATATTCATTGCCTAACTAATCCTATGAAAAATCATTACAGCCCGACGAAAGGAAATTGAGTAAAGAATCCTTTAATGAATTGGAAACTTTAAATCAAAATACCTTTGGATAAAATAATTCAAATTGAAAAATAAAATATTGTGAAGTATGTAGGATTCATGTTATATCATGTAAAATGGTATGTATATGAACCCTATAACCCAAATTATGTGCATAATAAAAAAATAATCCCCAATGAAAGGAAATTTTGATGAAATCTCTTACATCGATTAACAACTTTCTACATATATACTTTAAGTCATAAATAATGAAATTATATAAAATTTTTAAAATTATAAATAATTATTTATATCTTTATTAATTTATCATTGAAGAATATATTTATATTTTTACAATGGAATAATTAATTACATAATTAGTTAAGTCCATATCGGTTATTTTGAGAATGTTCAGTCATCAGTTACAAAATAGCTTTAGTGTATTGGATGTGGTAAATGGGACCATTATTCCATAATATATAGAATAATAATAATTAAATAATAATAATTTTTATATATAAATTATATTTTTAATACCATTAATGATATATGATGTTGAAAAATGAATCGCATTGCAATCCAGAAGACGATAAGCCGTACATATGCAAGAGTTGCATTTCTATTTTTCACTGAGCACTTTTAAAAGTAGGTCAGTATTATTTTATATTTAAATAAATATAAAAATATCATAAATAACATATTGTTTTATTAAATATAATAATGTATATCATCAATGTGATCTTGTGCTGAATGTAGTATCATATAACGTTTTGGAGGTTTCATCCCATGTGTATGCACGAACGACGTTATAATTTTTCAGTGATTGAAAAGGAATGAAAGTAAATGGTATAATATGTATCAATAATGATAATTATTTAATTAATATATTGTATCAACATTAATTCAAAAATTACAACCATCCATTTGACGTGGTGATGGAAAAGGAATTACATTAGCCCGCGAGGTAGTCGTCCACTTTACACACGAATGATGAATTTAATTACCAGTTAATGGAGGTTGGTGAAAAATATCGATTATTAAATTTAAATAATAAAATACTAGCATAATAAAAAATATAATTTTATTATATAAAAAATTATTGTGAAAATTTAAATGAGTTATAATAATAAATAAATCAAAAAATTATGGTTAAGAACTATACCTCTTCTTTGGACAACCACATTTTGTTTACACCTTAAGACCTATATTTTTTCTATTATACCAATAATAAGATCACTATAATGTGGTAAAATATATTTGAAATATATATGGGTATGGATTAAGAAAAAATGTTTCTTCAGGTGTGATGTAATGAGATGAATATGTGCCCTTATACAAGATAATGGATGCACACTTTTGGAATTTTATAAATTATTAAATTAATATATATTAATTTTTTATGTATGAATGGATAATAATTTATTTTATTTGAAAATTAAAATATTATTATTCAAAATAATTTCATCAATTAAATTTTAGACATGGTTTTATCAGTATTTTACTCATATATTTTTGTTTTAACATTGTTAATCCCTTTCACACTTACCACATGAACACAATTTTTTAAACATTGAGGGCCATGATTGGCACTATAAGTGGTAAAAAATCTCAAAAATGGAACATGGATGATATTATAAACCATATATAAACCAATTTGATGAATATATGATTTTTTGTAATTTTTTATCATTTAATAAAATATTATCTTCATAAAATATGAATAATGTCAATTTTAGAACTCTTTATTTACATTGACTTTTATAACACCAAGGAAACTAATGAAATTTGAATAAAATATGTTTAACAATAAATAAAATAAATTTTGTATCTACAAATTCCATTTATTATATTAATTATTTTAAATTATAGTAATTTTAATATTTTTAATATCATTTATTTTAGTTTTCCAATAAAAAAATAATTACAACATCAGTGTTCTATAAGAATATAAGATAAATATTTATCCATTATAAATTAAAAATCAGAAATTGAAATTTATAAAAATCATTTTACTTTCCAATTACTATTTAAAATTTTACATATTTTTTTATCCAGAGTGAAAATATTATAGTTGTTAATAATAAGCTTTCGATATTTTATACTTTTCATTTCAAAAAATAATGTAAAGAACAAAGTCACAAAAAATTGAAAAAAGGAAATATATTTGACCCATATATGATTATAGAAGATAGGTAACAATGAAATATAATTTAATAATGTTTTAGGGACATTTTTTTAGACCATATCATTTTATTTTTCACTATAATTACCTGATTACCATTTATCATGGTAACAAAAATTACTAAGGATACTATTTGTAATGAATAAAAACAAAAGGGAACTATTTACCAAATTTTAACCAATTGATTATATAAAGTGGTTCAAATTTTTAATTTTTTTAAAAAATAAAAGTGTCATAATTTAATTAAAAATTATTTCAGCAAAACGTAAATAAAATAGTTCTTTTTTTCAGAAAATTCCCTTTTAAATATAAAATATTTGTGTATTAAATTTATGTATAATATTCATTTAGAAGTAATATATAGATTAATTTAAATAAAAATTAATTAATAAAAAATTTAAACCAATCCAAAATATAATAAACATTGTAGATACTTTAAAAGGAAATAACATTTTAAACAAAAATCAATATTATCACGATTCATTAAAAAATGATTTTTTTTTTTGAAAAATTTCAAAATTTTACGATGAAATTTTTTTGGTATTTTATTTTTAAAATTGTCATTTGTTTTATCAAATAAAAATTATAAAATGTATAGAAATTTATAATATTATTCACTAAAAAAAGCACTAAAAAATCATGTTTGATGAGAACACATCTTCGACGAATAAAATAGATTTATTAAAAATTGAGTGTTTATTTCCAATGCATTAATCATTGAATTTGTATTGATTAGAACCATTATTTTGATATTTATATATTTTTATACATATATATATTTTAATAATTAACTAATACTATTCACACCCCCTAAATTAATAATAGGGTTATAAAGATCATAATTTTATATTTTAGGAAATAAGAATATTATTTAGAAAATATGAATATGAAGGTGAAATTTAATATCCAATTAATAAGAGAATGTGAAATTTACAATATAAATTTAATGAATATATAATTAATCAAGAATGTGAATGTCATTGTTTTCTCTGATCATACATATCATAAACTATCTGTTGAAATAATACAGATGGTATTATTTCAACATATCCCTAGTGAAGTAAAATTAAAATAATGTGTTATAATAATTGATTACTATAAAAATATAAATGTATATTAAAATAATATTGATTAAAATACCATTTTATAATTGAACATTAATATTAAAAACTAAAAATATACAGAATATAAGGGAAAAAATTATATGAAAATAATCTTGTTAAAATATAAACGAATATTGAAAATAGTGAGTTGAAATTATTTGTAGAAAATCATATACATGCCGATTACATAAAAACAAATTATCCTTTCAGATTTTTTGTATTAGAAGTCAAAAATTACTTTATTCGATAAATTAATAGAATAATAATTTTGAAAAAATATTTAAAAATATAAAATGGTTAAAAATTTATGTAATAAATTATTGGATCATATTGAAAACCCATTTAAAATATTTTTAGAAAATATGGATTTCAATGAATTTGTTTTTTTAAAAAAGAGATAAATAAAGTCGGATTTTATTGAAAAGATATTCCTAATAATTTTAATTATCATAGAGAATAATATGTTACTATTACATGAATAATTTATGAATATCCACAGGAGATGAAAATTAAAGGGTTATATTAAAAAATTGACATATAATATCGATTGATGGAAATTTTATCACAATCAATACCAATTAAAGTGAGATTAAATCCTAAAAACATACCAATTAAGTAACATTTGAGTCATATCCCCTTGAAAAAAATACCATCATTGAAAAATTAAATACCATAAATATAATGAGAGTAATAATATAACATATCTAATTGGCAGTTTGTAAGGCCCTATGTTTTTTGTGTTGGATGTTTCTGAAGAAAATTAAAACCTCAATTTTAGGACATGAAAAATCATGATCAATGATTCAGAATGGAATTCTATTTGGTAAAATTCTTGAAATTGTTTTTTAGATGTGGAATGTGGCATGGAATGTATCTTTTTTGTTTCAGGAGCTCCCTTGGTATTTGGAACATGAAATATGTGTTCTAAAAATGTGTAGCATTGGGTGCATGGTTGGATTATGTTTAGTGAAAATCATGAAGCCTAACCATGAACCAAGATTTTATTTGTTCTTGGGATGGGGAAGCTTTATGGAAGGGTAGGGAAAACTATTCAGGTGTCTACAACTTATTTCATACTTGTTTCTTTTTTATCGCATGGTTTATTAAACTGTGTACCATGCCCATGTTTGGGGATTGATGTTTGGGTAGTTTCAAAGTCATGGATAGTGCACTGTATGGAAAATAGTGTGGCCAAACTATGTATACAGTTACGAATAGTGAAATTACCCTTCTTACCCTATGACACGTAAGATGGAAACCCCACTTTTCTTCATTTATCCTCGGTCATCCTTGAAACTTTACTCCTCCCATACTCATTATGAGTTCTGCCTTATTCTTTTTTAGAATAAAACATTGTCAACTATTTTGGAATCCATGGTGTATATATTGTAGTCCGTTATTGTCTATTTTTTTGGCCCTAGTTTTCATTTTTTTTCAATAAGTAAAAATGTGTTGATGAATGTAGTGGTGATTCTAGTAGAATTATTATGGACTCACTTGATCTCATTAATTATGATGCTTGAATAATAATAAATATCATTTACTATGACTATTGATTAAATTTACCTTCAATGATTAATGAATTTTGAAATTGTTTTTGACAAAGAGTACATAGTTTAAACAAGATGATGAATTTCATGAAATAAAATTTATTGCATGAGGATGTGATGAAGGCCATGAAAAATACATGAATAATTAATTTAAATTCCATGTAAAAATACAATTATATACTTTTTAGGAATATATTGTTTATGGATAATGAGTTATGTATTTAAAATTATATGTGAAAATGAAGAATCTTATGGGAGAGGAACTAAAAAATATGCCGACCCAATTTCTAGCCATGCGAATAATGTTAAAAACATACTAAGGTGGGAACTATGGTCTAGCATTGGCAACACCAAGATGATAGATTTTTGTGGGGGAATTTATAATACCCACTATGGTCAGTTGGAGCGTGGAGGATAATTGGTATGGAATAAACAATAAGGATTTAATCATTTATGTGAGTGTGATGTGTGGGTGCTGATACCCCAGTACCGTGGTAAAAACATCTTATGGAGGGAGTTATAATAAAAGAACGTTGAATGCTGATGTAAGAATCGATGAGTTATGTTGATATCAGTTCACTATTCCCAAGTCATTAAAAGATATTCATATAAGTGTATACTTCTTATGGGATTAATTTGGGTTATTCCATTTCTTCATTTGATAAATTTTAATCTACCTCAATTGAAAGTTCTATGGAAGTGTATTTATCAATAATTAATGAGATGTAGTGATAATTTCATTACACATGATTGAGTTCACATTCCATGGTAATGGAAAAATTAATATTTTTTGATCTATCCAATTCTAAGGTACTCATTACACATGAATTTCATACACTTCCATGCATATAGATACTAGTCTCCAAAAAGAAGATAAATCTATATTTCATACATTGTTGTGATTAATACATCATCTTCATGTAGTTCCACTTTCATGAATGTACATTGGGTGATAAAAGGGAGATCAACCATTTGAGGAAAAGAAAACTATGATAATATACGATTTAGGAGTATTTGAAGATAATGTGGAAACTATAAATTGAAATTTCTATTTCCATTTCATGTAGAGATTCCATATAATAGTTTTCTAAGGATTTGCTTATAGAGGTGTAAAAATTAGAATAATTATGGTGAATACATGTAGTTTTTATAGAATATATTTATTTATTGAATTAAATTACATATCCAGATCATTCATATATGCAGGTTTACAATGTATCCATTTTTAGATGTGAGTCACACAGATGATTCATTGAGTTTTTTCAAATATTTGATTTCTATATACAGGTTTTGATATTATATTATATATTATAATGCATGAAGAAACAATTCACATAGAAAAATTCAATTTAGAGTGGATTTTTTGACGATAAATGAAATGAAAATGTATATAAGTTATAGATATTTTGATTATATGTAAATAAATACATCAATAAATATCCAAGTTTATCTGATAAATAAGTGAGAACCTATTGTATTTTTATGAAAACAAACATGAAGAAAATATTATTACCTCGATATAGTTTGATGAGGATGAGGGTTTTGACGTTTTAAAATAACAAGGATACACTAAGATCCTCAACAGTTTAATGATTTTATCTCACCATAATGATCAAAACATGGGTCGAATAAAAATATCATTATTATCAGAAGATGGGATGAGGGATATTGATTATGCAATTTATATTATTATAGAAATATCATGGTTGCTGGAAAACTAAGTTCTCATCTGACTTACTCATGTGAAACTGAAGAAAACCTTTGATATTTATTAATGCATGAAGAAGCCAAAGACAATACATGTTATGTAAAGAAAGGATAATCATAAGAGATTCATACCATGCTTTCAAAAAGGTAGTTTACATTGAGGAAGATCACTTTATTTATTATTGGTATATCCTATAAAAAAGAGTAGATATTCTTCATTATCATGATTAAGGATGGTATTGAAGAATTTGGGTCATAAATTTAATCAATTTCATATATCCTCTATAGGGTCTTGAGATTACCTATCTAATCTTTTTCACAAATTTTTTAGTAATTTTAATCTCTAAAAATTAATAATGTTAAAAAAATCCATGGAAAAATCATTTCTTTATCACGAAAAGGAGAAGTCTTTTCAGAACACTATTAAAATCATTATGTTCTTCTCATTATATTTATTCATTTGAATATTAGAGAAGTAGAACATTAAATAAAATGATATTAGTGCCTGAACTAGTCATACAGGATGAATTAATAGAATAATCTCTAAAATTTACAACTAATGAACCCCCTCTCAGTGGATCCAACCATAGGATTTACAACTTGTATAAGAGAAACCCATGATCCCTTGATTTTCAACTCTCATTATGACTACTATTGAGATTTTAAATTATGAAAATAGTATAGGAGTTATTTATTTCAATGGGAAGAATTTTTATGGGGTAAAAACTCGATAATTTTATATTTTCTATTACTAGTTAAAGATGTAATTGAGGTAGTCACAATTGGGTATCTAACCATTACTAGAGATGATGTCATGAATTTTTTGGAGAAGATAAATCTTGAGGTTGATGGGAATGAATTTAATACTATACTATTATCATTATAAAAAAATTGTACAACATAGTGATTGAATTTCATACATCTAAAAAATGTGGGAGAAATTAGAGAATAATTATCAAAGAAAAATCCAAATAAAAGAAGGGAAATTAAAAATATGGAGGAGAAAATTTGTAGATGTACGAATGGATGAAGTTGAAAATGTTGATGAATATTTCAAAAGGGTTAAGGATATTGTTAACTATTAGAGAATATTTTGTGAAAAAATAGATGATTAAATTTTGTCCAAAAAATTAATAAAAATTTTAATGATATTATTGACCCAAATATTTCATATTTGTAAGCAATTAAAAGATATTTCTCTTGAAAAAATTCACAATACACTCCTAAATTATGAGTTGTGGAATTATATAGTATTTGTGTAAATGGAAAATGAAGAAATATATTTTTAATCTATGAACAAGAAAAATATCCTTGAGTAAGAACTGATTGAGGTGATTATGAGAGACATGGGAATCACAATAAAAGTGTATCCATCACATCCAAAAAGTAGGGAATGTGAAAATGGAAATAAAAATGAATGATACAAATTTAATTTTTTTGTTATGGTGATATGAAATTTTTTTCGATATAATATTTCATGAATATGAATGCCATGAAATCAGATGATGATGTAGAAAAAGAAAAAGCATAGTGGGCGTCAAAAGAAATTTTTTTAAAGGATAAAATAAATGTAATGGACGAGAAAGAAAATTTTGTAGAGAAAATGAGAAGAATGATGAGTAAATGTGTAGACGATAGTTCTTCCCCATGTGATTATTCATATGATTAATGGGGTAGAAAAAACATTAACATTATAATATATAATGAAAGAAATAATGAACCTTGCAAAATGTATAGAAAAAGTAACATAATATTATATGATTCATATGCTAAAAAAACTATGAAGTATATATAGGAAGAAAAAAAGTCTGAATAGATAAATTAAATTTCATAAAAAGGGAGTGAAATGTATAATTATTTTTAAAGAAAATATTAACAACATAGACGAAGGGTACATTTAGGAGATAAATCTTCTCAACGTAGAAGAGGATTAGAAAGAAATAATTATCTGAGAATCAGAGAATAACATGACTACCAAGAATATAAAGATAAGAATTATGGGTTAATGTTGATTAATATTGATAATACTGTTGGGAATAGGAAAATTAATTATGTTAATTATATTAAAAAATTGTTGAATCATATTACAATTCTGAAAAAGTTTTACTAATCATATTGTAAATTATCGATCTGTTAAATTTGAATGTATTTAATCTATATAGCCTAGTAGTAATGGTTTCATGATAATTTCTAGGAAATATTGTGTTGATAAAAAATTTCAAAGTAATTTGACATCAGTTGTTATTATATAGAATGAAAAATACAAGGTTCCTCCAAGCCTATAAAAAAAGGAATGTCCTATCTTAAAATTGTTTGTAGATAACAACGATAAAGTTAATATTTTTTGCTAGTTCAAAAGTCAGGGGACAGTACTGGTGCTTTAAAACATAAGGAAACAATTAAATTGTATAAAAATATAACATGTCTATCCCAATGAATCAAGGTCAACCATATTTTAGGGGGAGTCTCTAATATAGTAGGAGAAACATATAAAAGAGTACAAATAAAAATAATGAAAACTCTGATGTGGTGTCTAACCAAAAAATATTTGAAATAATTGAAGAAACATATATAATATTTCACTATAAAGGTCCTTGTGGTTTTTAGTTTCACATTTTTCTTCCAAATAAATATAAAAATATTCATATATATGAGAAGATTCAACATAAAAGTGAGCGTGGAAAATCATTGATTGTGGAAATCAATTTAATGGCTATAAAAATGGGTAAACCCAAGATTTTTTATAGCTATTATTATTCACATATGAAAAAATATAACAATATTATAAAAAATATAAGGGACATGTTGGAGGTGCTGCAAAATATGGAAATGATATCTTGTTAAAAATCAAAGGAATTGGTTAAACTAAATTTCAAATATTCAGACTAATTTAGTAAGAGTTTTTATTTATTTAGTAGTTCAAATATAACTAATTATTTTTCATTCCACTATGCGATGAATTTAATGAGGTATCCTTCAATGAGGAAAATTTTCCTACAATCATAATATTTAATGAATTTTTTTTTAAGAGGATAATGAACTCGTGGAAATTTTATTTAGATTGGAGACCAAATTAATTTCTATCATTTCAGTGAAACTGAAGATTAAAATATATGGCACAGAATGAATTTTAAATATTGGTCAAAATAATTTTTAGCATCTTTTAATAAAATATATTTAGGGATTTTCCTTAGTTATTTTGAGATAATGATCAAGTTTTTACAACCAATCTGAATGAGAAAATGGTTTGCGGTAAACATAATAGAGTGGTGATAGAATCAACATGAACTATATAATTACTTCACTCAGATTTGTGCAGACATATGAGACATAAATCTCTAAAAAGTGAATTTTATTTTATAAAATTCATTAACGGTCTCTCAATAATGAAAATAGTGTTATTTTAATATCACAAGTCATTGGTAGTTTATATAGTAAAGATATATATGAGAGATGTTGAAAGATATCTTCATATCCACATTAGGAAATTATTCTCTAAAAATGGGAAGGAATAAACTGGAATTACTTTGTAATATTATCATTAAAAATATAGAATATGATATAAATATATAACTCCATATACACCACAACCAAATGAATTTTTGGAAAGAATGAATAGAAGTATTATAGAGGTGGGGACAACTATTCTTGTTGGGATTGTTACATCAATATTATTTGGAAGGGAATGAGTGTGTGGTGTTGTACGTATTCTATGTTGATTCTTAGGAGAAATTAAAATGTAACATTATATTAAATTAATTGTAATAGAAATCCAATAGTTAGATAATGTTTAGTCTTTGGGAGACCATGCATCACAATATCCAATAACACAAATCAAGGTAAATTTGATTATAATGTTGTGTAAGGTGTATTTATTGAATATTTATCTAATGGGAATGTTTATATATTCGAGAATAATAAACATCACAAAATGGATGACTGTTATGAAGTCAAAATCATAAAAAACCAACCATTAAAGCATGATTAAGATGTAATAATTTTTTATGAATATAATGGAAACAATTGGTAGGTTCTTGAAAATATTAGGAAAATCAAATTGATATTGATCCATATATAGAAATTTTTTATTCAAATTTGATAGATGATGAAGATAAGATTTTGGAAACTAATAATATCACTGATGATTGATGAAACTTGTAGATAGAGACAATATCATTAGATAATAGTCTGCACCGATATAGACCAAAAGAAAGATTAGATATAATTATCATACAATATATCCGACTAGAATAAAGTTGAGCATTGGACATAATAAATCATCCATATATCAAATTATGCCTTAATCAGTTAGATAATCAATTAAACATGAAGTTATGTTTGAGGCTATGAATAAATAATTGAGAGAAATTGAAATGAATTCCACATGGAATGATGTTCCAAGAGATAATGATATAGTATCATTGGAACCATGTGGGTCCATATAAAAAAGATAAATAAAAAGGAAATGGGTTTTAGGAATAAATATTTACTTGTATGTAAGGTTTACAAATAGGTAAATGGTGATAATTTTAGAGTAAATGTTTCTCTAGTTGCATGGTCAAAATCTATTAGAATGTTCATTTATATTTTAGACTATAGACAACATAAAATTTATCAAATGAAACTCAAATTAGCCTGATTAAATTTTGATCTTGAAGAAGAGGTTTATATTGAGTAGACATATGGCGTTTTTCATGAACAAAATTACACAATGGTATAGAAAATCAAAAAAGAATCATTATTACCTAAAAAAAATGTGGTTTGGGAATTAAATGCTGAAAAAATGCTTGAAGGCATTAAATTTTGTCTATGGTAAAGTAAAAAACAACCCATATAACATTTAAATGAAGATATGTACAATTATTTTAATTTATATGATGATGATATCATTTTTATATGTGATCATGAAAATGATTATCATTATTTTAAAAACAAAATGAAATATTTTTTTTTGGGATGTCCATTCTTGGTGAGATAATATACTTATTGGGATTAAAAATATTTAAAAAAGAAAATTTTAATTTCTAATCCAGTGAAAAGTTCTCCAGATAAATTTAAATGAAATTTAAAAGTGAAAATTCAAATCTACTATCTACACCCATTCAAGTGGGTCTTAAGATATCTAATAATGAAAATTGAGACATTTTTAAACAAAGAGAATTTTAAAGACATATTGAGAATGTAATTTGAATAATAGCTTCTAAATGAGATATTACCTATAATTTGATACCTTGTGCTAGATATCAGAGTGATATAATAGTTTCCGGTCTTATTTCTTCAAAAATCCATCTCAAGTATAATAATTATACAATGAATCATGGGATACAATACAATGATAGAAACAAAATAAGTATGTCTGATGCTTATTGGGTAGGTGACTGTGATGATAGAAGATCCAAAACAGGTGTTATTTTTCTCTAGGGGGATAGTTTGTGAGATGGAACCCCAAGAAATAGAAATTAGTCACCCTGAGTATAGTAGTGGTTGAATATGTTTCTGCAAATATTATTTTCACACCAATTATATGTATAAAAGAACAATTAGATGATTTAATGGTTAGAACTAAAAAAATCACAAAATTTACTTTTATAATCAATGTTTAATTAAGATTTATAAAAATCCTATGCAACATTCAAGATCTATAAATATTGATATCTTATTTAATTTCATCATGAAAAAGGAAAAAAATGAATATTGAAGGTTGTAATTTATTCCAATTCAATATGAATTGGTAGATATCTTCTCCAATGTTATTCCTAAGGATATATTTGAGACACCATGGTTGAATATGGGTGTTCAGACCCTTTCGAGTCATTAGATATCCTTGTTTGAGATCCCCAAAGGCATTTGGACACTATTGTCAAAGGGGGGAGAATGTGTACACTTATTCCTCTAAAGAGATTTGTTTTTTGAATATACTATTGTTTTTACTATAAAAAGGGTTTATTATGGGATGATATAGGGGGTTATTTCCATGCATCATAACTTTGAAATGTTTTCCTTGATTTATAAAGGTTTTTCAGCATGATTTCACATTCATGGTAGATTATGGACATGGTAGACAACCTTTTTTGTGTTTCCCTTATTTTCTATATAGGTATATCCAACTAATACTTAGAGTTGATTACGTAATGGTTATTTTCTATGAAAAATTATTTGAAATCATCTCTCCCTTAGAAGTGGTGAATATATTTTCATAAAGGGAAAATAACATTTTTAGAAGCAAATTGAGATGAGATAACACCCACTTACCCTTTTCATGTGTTTTTAAATTAGAGTGAGAATGTTTTCACCATATATTGACATGATTATATGTGTTGATATAAATAAAAATAAAAAGTGAGATATCATTGATACCAAGATTAATTTTAATTATATATTTAAATAAGAGTTAGTGGATTTAATGGTGATACTTTATGAATTTTGACAAACTCACAAGTTGGAATCTCATGTCATTCTTTAGAAATTATCAATATCTCTTAATAAGATGATCGATTTCACAAATCTAAATTGATTAAAGACTTTTGAAAAAGGATTTCAATTATTCTCACATAGTAACAACTAGCTGATGTCTATGAAATATATTTTATTTCATGATGAAGGGAAGAACGTCATAAAAAATGGTTTAATTAGGATAATAATTCATAAAAGTTACCACTAATTCATCCCCACTTAGTGGATATTACATGGGGATTTATTGTGTTATTTATCTTCTTCATATAATATTAGTTCCACAGGTCAGGAATTTTGTTCCAAATTATATCTGATCATAAAAGAATTAGATACCGTTATTGAGGCTTCTTTGAAAGGGTTAACCCAAGATGGCATATGTGCCTGACTGTGTGCCATTTTGATGAGTTATATAGCCATTATGAATTTTTTTTTTAAGTTTCAACCTTGATATTATTAATTTAAAAACGTATTGGTTTCATTGGTCTGGTATTATCCCGAGAGTGGTTTTAGGGTACCCTTAATACCATTTCACATGGTTTCTCTAATTTACATTGTTCGATGATAATCCTATGAGTTATCTCCTATTATGTGTTTTTAGATTTTTCATTATAATTATTTATTTAATGTTGTTATTGATGTTTCTAGAATTATCTCAAGATATCAAATTTTAGGTACTGTTTTTGAATATGATGCATCCTGACATGGAAATTGATAATATTAGAATGATATACAGAGATATTTCTCTAAATTGGGTAAATGGTCCTTAAGGTAGGTGTTATATCATAAATTCTGTATATAATTTTTGATTGTTTATAGTAGTATGTGAAGAATTGGAATTTTCCCAATGGGTGATGACCCCTTATTTAGAATTATTCCAAAAGAATATTTTATAAGTTTAACTTGGTTAATTAAATAGTTTACTACCAGGGGTTAATAAAAATCCTTCCATACTAGTATCTTACTTTTTATTTAGAATATCACATAGAATGATGGTATTATGTGGGATTCTGTTGTTGATGATTTGATCTAGAGGATCACATGTACGTTTCATCCACTATCTTACACTTTTCGAGGATGCCATGTGGAATTACTTTACATATGTAATAACATAGAGGAACCTAAGAGGGATTCCTCAATTTACATGCTAACTTGAAGGATCTCAAGTAGGAATCCACTTCTGTGTAATGACCTAGGGGACCCATTGGGTTCCCTAATATTTAACCTACCTTGAGCTAGTATATCATGGGTTTGGGTAGTTATGGTTGTTGTTAGAACCTAAAATCTATACTAAACATGTAATCCCATAAGTATATTGTAGAGGTTATTGGGTTTAGGCATTTATCCTCCCTCACTCTTTAATTTATGCATTCACCTAGTCACCACTGATATAACAATGATTTACATAAGTTTATCCTAATTCTTGACAAATGCGACTAATGAGATTTAATTTTATTGTAGATATTATAGGTCTTTCTTCTTTGATTATCCATATTAACATTAATGTTGATGGTTATCATTTTAGGAATTCACTTTTTCTCTTTGGGTTTCCTCTTTTCATAGAGATTCATATAGGTGGATGTTAAGTG
This sequence comes from Viscum album, assembly GCA_963277665.1. NCBI lineage: Eukaryota > Viridiplantae > Streptophyta > Magnoliopsida > Santalales > Viscaceae > Viscum > Viscum album. The sequence goes on along the minus strand of OY728147.1, from coordinate 471,864,037 downwards.
TATCAATGAACCTTTGTAAATTTCGTATACAAATTGACACATATCTTCTAGTATCCAAGGTATTATTAGTGGTTTTTGTGTTGTAGAACATCCCCCTTGAGATATGGATGTTGTTTATATCCTTGAGGATTGACGATTACCCCCTCCAGTGACACCTATTATACACTCCATGGTCTAGTAAATGCAACATTACCTAATTTCCTAGAGCTATCTAGGAATAGGGAAGATAATAAAATTATTAAATTGATCCAATGTTTTATCTTAGATCCTGTGAGTATTCTATAATATCACTTAAGATCCACCCCTTAGGGATTATCCAATTTGAAATGTCGTGATTGAATATGGACTGTGACCTTGAAATCCAACATCAGACTGGATTACACATGACTTGAGTGGTTTGGAATCCATATAAATTTTTTTTACTATATTTCTAGACATTACATGGATCCTTTATCATATTGGTTAGAGGCGAGTATGGGTAATACTAGGGAATTGACATGTATCCACTAGTGGTGACATACCTTTCATATATGTATTTCCATCTGTGATTGAATTTGTGTTTTTTTATTTAGACTAAGGACCTAAGGATCAACTTGATTATACTTGGCTTGAGTGGCCAATATCTAGCTCAATCCATTATTCATAAGTTGTATAGACAATCAGGATCACATACCAAAGGATAAAATTTAAAATTCTTTAATTTATATTATTTGCTGCTTATCACACACACATGCACAAATATGTTTACATATGAAAATTTATGGATATATATATATATATATATTCACACACAGACACACAGAGGCACATAAATATATATATTACAACACCTTATAACATTTGTGACAAAAATAGGATAACAACATTCCATAATCATTATTTTTTTGACTTTTTGGTTTAGTAATACTTATCAATAAATAATAATAATAATAGTAATAATAATAATAATAATAATAATTACTATTATTATCCTGAAGATTAGATATGATATACATACACTGCATATTACTAGATATGTTTGGGACCATGTTGGTGGTGTCCAAATGAGTTTTGGGCTCACACCCTACATTGGACACTATTCCACTAGGTCACTGGAGAAGATGTTCACTTGGATAAATCCATAGGATGGGATGATTCCTAGGAAATATGGAGAAGGGTGAATCTAATGTGTATGAAAATATTAGGTATTTGGTTCAGCTCAATGTTGGTCGAAGATCCTTCAACTTTTTTTATTTCCTTTATTATTACATATGTGATTTGATTCTTGGGCGATCATTACTGTATGTGTGGCATGGCTGTTCAAGACTTTACTGAATTCAATTTATTATTATATATTTGTTTATTTTTTCTTGTTAGAATATATTTTTATTACTATTATGGATTTTTTTGTTATTTTTTTTCTAACTCACATACTCTTATATGAAGGCATAATCACCACATAGACACACCCAAGGCCCTCACAACTAATCGACAAACACTAGTGTTTGAGGCGAAAAACATGATGCCTTATGGAAAACTATATTATGGTACAACTTTTTTGGATCGAGATATATATTGTTACATAATATATTCACATCATATAAATAAATAGGTGTATAACAAAAAATATATCACAATGGAGAGGATGTTGATACAAAATCTATTACAAATAATATATCACTGATGTTATAATTAGTCAATTAATTTATTTCATTTATCAATTGTAAATACACATAATACAACTGTAAATATAAAAAAAAAATAATCTAAATTCAATCCACACAAAATCTTTTAATATTAGACATAATCAAGAAGTAATATAACCCAATGAAAATAAATTGGTTTTGGAAATTCATTACCACTTGGTAATATACATGTTATCCCCCATTGGATGAAATAATATGAATTAAAACATAAAAACCGTAAAGTATAAATGATTTTGGATCTTAATTGTAAAATTGTTAGTACATACACCATATAAACTAATTTAGATACATAAAATTATAATATACCAAAAATAAATGATATTGATACAAAATCCATTAACTCACATTTAACATTAGTTTTTAATGTATTAAACACCATTATAATGGTTATAATCATGTTTTAAATTTATTAAATGACCATATTCACATTTTTGTTATTATATATGTTCTTATTATGACATATGATCACCAAATTGTTAAAAATATTTAATTATTACCATTGTTTCATGAGTTAACTGCTTCATTTTCCCATTAAATTTTTATTTAAGAAGATACTCTTATTGTAAATAGGATATAAATTCATTATACCTAGATATATATTAGTGTAATAAATATTTTTTATATTACATTTATATAATTTTATAACCATTCTTGGATGATGGACATGGAAAATGAGTCACTTCACTTCATTAAGATGGTTGACTATATGTTCTTACGAGCAATGGTATCATTCCCATAATGGGTAAAAAGATAAGAAAGAGGATAATATTTTAATTTTAAAAAATTAAAATCATGTCATATGTTTCATATATAGTCATTAGTCTTATAGATATGACTATCCGTGTGATTCGATGATGGATGAAAATTACATCAGTTAGCGAGGAGGTAGTCCGACGTACACACGAGCGATTAATTTTTTCCAATTTGATTGATAGAATGATTGAAAAATATTATTCTATTAACATAATAAAATGTAATCATATGGGATATAATAGATTAATTATATTTTAATTGTTAAAAAATAAAATATGGAAGATAAAGATGAATTAAAAAAGAAGGATCTTGGTGAATGTAATTAATTGAAAAGGAGGATCGTACTTTGGATTTGTTATTATGAACCTAATGGATTATATTTTGGGAAGACCAAAATATCTATAAAATGTTTCAGGATGTTTGGGAGAGATTATTTCAGGGTTTTTTTGGGCCAAATGGATTTATAGTTTTGAATAATTGGGTAGAGGGAGTGCCCTTTTATATTTGAGGAGGAATGAAATTTTTGTAAATACCCAACCTTATTCAACAATGAGAAGTCATTATCACCACAGGTGCCTCAAAAGTCGATAAATAATGGGGTGTAAGGATGATAATGTCTAGAATCACCTCCAATAATAAAAGAAATCATGTTTTAATCATTTCATTTCATTTAACTCCTTGTTTACTCACTTTAACTATTTTAGTTTGAAACATAGTAACTAGTTTTTAACATAGGTAATTTATCCTTTATGTATAAAATAGATTGATAATTTTTATATAATTTGGATCCACTAATTATTAATATGAAATAAATTTTATCAAATAAAAAATTAATTTTTTTTGGATATTTAATTTTAACACGAGATCTAGTGATGCACAAAACCCCATTTTAACCATAATCATCGTAAATAAATTTTATAGTATTTCGTAATCATTTTGACCAAAATATAAGATATATTTATTACGTAATATTAATTATTTTCATTCCAAATATAAATAATTTTTTTCAAATTAAATTTAGATAATTGTTAGAATTTAGTTTAAAAATAAACCCACAAATCGTGCTAAAAAGACGAGATTTAAAGAAATGCGTATTTCAACTATAATATAATTTCACACTGATTATAAAAAAAGCGATCACAATTATATTAATTTAAATTAATATATTTCTATAAAAAATGTATAAATTTAATTTACTATGTAATCATTAGTAGTTTTTTTAAATAAATAAATTTAATGAACATTATACATTTAAAAACAGTTTTTAGAATTTTTTTTATTTAAGTCTAAAAATAAACATACCCTGAAATAAGTTATAAATATGATTAAAATTTTATTAATTATTTTAAATAAAAAATATATAATTTTTTACATAAAATTCAAACCATATTGGGAAATTTAAATTTCATAATTTATTTAAAAAAATGATAGTTATACCAAGAGATCTATTTTTCACAATTCACTGAAAAATATATCTTTTTGTAAAAATTACTAATTTTCACCATATGATAAAATCATATATTGTTATTTAAAAAAATATTTTATTATTATAAAATAAAATTTCAAAAATAGATATAAATTTAACATAATTCCAAAAAAATAAAAATAAAACCATTTATGATGAAAATTCGTATTAAAAAAGAAAATAATTTTATTAATAGTTTTAGTGATCAATTAATTGGAATTTATCATAATATTTATTTTTATTATGACCTATCTATATATATTTTATTATTTGGTCTGTCCTACTCAAACCAACCAATTCAATGACATGGTTATAAAATTCACATTCACATTATATATTTTAAAGCACATTAAACTGTGTTGTTTCATTTCACATATTCTATCAAACACAGTGTAAATTTATTAAAAAATATTGATATCAAATTCTATCAAAATTCAAAAATTCTGCCTTCGTAGTTTGAAATTGTGATTAGAAATCAAGATATTGAAATTTTAAAATATATTTGTCGAAAACCTAAATCGTAGAAGGGGATAATAAAACATATTACTAAAAGAGAACAAAAAAAGGAAGGTCATTAATAATAACAGATAAATTTCTTTAAGCTAGAGAACTGTGCTAGGAAGACAAAAAATGGTCACGTAATAAAAGAGTAAATTGCTGTGGTGAGTGATAGATATCATTGATCATAAGAATGTGAATTATAAAGAGAAAGAAAATGACCCTGAAACCATAAATCTATGATTGTTTAAATTAATAATGATTCATCAGATATAAATATTATAGGGTAAAATTTATATTTCAAGATACATTTCATAATGCTTTGGAATTATTTTAAATTATAATATCATGAGGAAATATGTTTACTAGAAATTTTTTTATTTCATATGTATATCTCCATCCCTTTGATGTAATTCATTGTATTTCTATTTTAACTTTTACTCAGTTTAATGAATACCTAATAGAAATTTCATTATTCCTAAACTAATAAAATTAGAATTTAATAGACCATGAGATCTAATAAAGAGTTAATAATCCTTTTTTATGGATTGAAATATTTACAACAACCAAATTGGTTAGAATGGTTTATCCAAAATAGTAGATCAATCTCTAAACCTCAAATGTAATAACCAAGGTTTCAGTTATTATTTATCCATAATATCATTTAATTAAAAAATATCTTATTAATTTGAACATAACCTATATATTTTTGGTATGTTATGAACCCTTTTCACCCGTTACTTGTGGGTTCTAGACCTTCAATCATTTTGAATGTGATGGGTTCTCACCGAACCTATAGGTTATTCTTTTTCCTAAGCTAAATTAATATCATTATTATAACATTCCTAAATTGTAAGGAACCATAATTACCATAAAATTAAAGATAATATAAACCTTACTTGTAACCAATACCAATAATTATATTTTAATAAAATATATAATAATTATTTATTAAATATTTTTCAAATCAAATCATATGCTAAACCAATAAGTTTTATTTCCATAAATTTCGATGAAAGTACCCTAAATATGGATAAACTCCACATTAAAAAAAACATCAAAAGATTATTTTTTGCAATAGAACTTATGATTAAACTTAAACTTATAAACCTATTATGGTATCTTTAATTATATAGTTTATCATAGATAAAGACATAAATTCTTCAAAAAAAATCTTAATTCCATCACTAGATGTTTCATTATTATTATAAAATTTTTTTTATCAAAATACATCGACAATGTAATTATTGAATCATAATAGAAAAATAAATCACCTATTTTACTTTAACATATGTATTTCCTTGCTCTAATATTTAAACTTTAAAATATGGCAATGAATCATATAATTCCCATGTTACCTTCATTCAAGATAATGAACTATAAATAGATCTCTGGGATGCAGATTATTTTTTTCCAATCAAGTCCATGATTTTCCTAAAAAAATTGTTACACTATTATTTTATTTTCCACATATAAAATATATTACATTTATTTTTATACATTCAACTTGGTGTCTCTTTTCACATTTTTGATAGTTTGGAAATTAAACCTTCTCTCCTCCAAGGTCTTCAGCACTCGAGCTCTTAGCAAACTCCATGATTCTCTTCATTGGAGAATTTTAGAGTTGGTTAAGGAGTAGGTTCTTCATCATATATTTTCATGGCAAATTTTTCATAATCATGATATCACTCAGTACAGTCATCACCCCATTTGGATTTTCATAATCACCCCATTTTCCATAATATTCCATGTTAACAAGATTCCATCGGGTACCAACCATTGGCTAACACAAAAAAGAATGGATTGATCAATAATACTCATAGTATAATACAATATAAGCATTTATATTATTCGTAAATCAAAACTTCTACTTTTTAATCAATGATACCATAGGTTTATCCTATGCCATTCATTTTCATTATATATTCAAATATTTCATGTTGGTTCATATTGAAAATGTAAATTATCCCAAGAAAGTCACTTGGGAGTGTCATACCAGGTGCGAATTAAAGACTATTTTCATTAAATAGTTATTGATTGACTCAATGAATAATGAATATGTTTTAGATTTATTACCCCTCAGTAAAATATTGATGGAACCATGTTCACTTGTATTATCTTGAGAGGGATGTATTTCTAAGAAAACCCATATAATCCCTTTGTTATATTGAAATTAATAAACACTTATAAACTTGTCATCGAATCTCATGATAGGGGTTTACATTAATAAATTATTTCTCTAAATCCAGTTCATAATGTTTCTACTGAATTTCCTCTAATACCAGCTATAATGACACCGACCCCAGTATCCCTGAGCCGATGGTTACTTTATTGCATTTGTTATTTATTCATGTGATCACATACCAAAGGGATTAATGGGTTAGTAGTCATAGTAAACTAGATATATACTTTATTCTAACATTATATTAGAATAAATAAATAAAAAAGTTGTTAAAGTAAATACTCTTCATCGTTTAACTCATTCAAAGATTCCTTCTTCATATACTCAGGAAGTGAAACAGAATATGGTTGAAAAAAGCACAATATGGGTTATGTAAAGAGGATACTGTAATAAATATTTATGTAATAATCAATATGAAATAGGTAAATAAATGAAAAAATATACCATTTAATAAATTTTTTTACAATCATGATTAGACAATAGATAATCAATATAGAAAGGTAAATATCTTAAAAAACTTGAATTTTAATTTATAAATTGAGAAAAAAATTAATCCATTGATATTATTAAGGATAGAATCCCAAAGATAATGATAAAATAATTCTTAATGAAAATAATAATTAATAATATATATCATGGTCTCATACATCACAATATCTATAATATCAAGACCTTTCTATAAGGTAGTTTATTTTAAGGGCAGGTACACACCAAAACCCATTTAATGCTAGCTTACTGATTCACCTCATGGGACTATCAATTCATCGAGAGGATACGTAATTATAGTCCGAACAATAATTTAATTTCTAATTCATTCCTAATATGACAAATGATTTATTAAATTGACGAAAAACATTCCCTATATAAATTATCTGAATTTAGAATACAATAAAAATTTAACAAAATTTTTCCAGTAAATAAAACTACTTTAAAACAAATACACCAAATGTAGAAATTAAATATAGTTATGAAATAATAAAACCCATTAAAATTTATATGTATACTCAATGGAAATGTAATGTACAATGATTACAAGAAAGTGAAATTTTCAAAATAAATTTAAGAAATACCAAATTAATCACGAATGTGGATATAAATACTTTCTCTCATATAAAAATTATCACTAACCATTCAAAGTAAGAAAAAATATGGTATCATTACAACATATAACCAATGTAATAAAATTAAAATAAATGGCTATTGTTGGTGAAGAATATGAATTACACAAAAAGGAAACCATAAAATTCATGAGGGAAATAACCTTTCATATTTTGAAAATTACTTTTCGAAACAAGAAATTTACAAAATATTTTGAAATAAATTTATTTGAAAATAACATTTTAAATAAGTGAAGTATTTTTAAAATAATGAGTATTCATGATAGTGGTAAAATTACACATATTTTGAGTACATTAAAAAATTGGTTCCATTCATTTTTTTATGAGAGAAGTCAATAAGTAACTCATCCATTAAATGATGGGAAGATTAATTTTTAAACCAATTTTTAATAGAAAACATGGGAATAAAGTCCTTTAAAAATTATTTTATAATATTAATAAAATTAATTAAGTCATTTTTAGAAGACATGTATGTGTATGAAAAAAGGATTTATGGCTGAAGAGAGAAAATAGTCATATTTTCTTTAAAACATTATAACAATAATTTTAAGCAACAAATAATGGAAAATGGAACAATTTTTTGAAAAATTAATGAATAAACAATTTATAAGGACATTAATGTGGTTTATTAAAAAATTATCAAATAATTTTAATTAGGGGAAATTTCACTATAAACACTCACAATTAAACTGAGATAGAAGCATAAACCCACATAACTTGGGTAACTTTTGAGTGAAAAAACACATGAAATAAATAAATAAAAATAGAAATTTAAATTACATGTATAATAAAATATTAATTATATAACATATAAAATTGAATTATATACACCTCATATGAATAAATTGGTGCATAATAAAAAATATGTTTCAATATAGTAGAAATTGAGATGAAATCTACAGTACCCCCAATTTCTAGTATAAAAATATTAATTTGTTATTTTTATTTTATAAATTATAAGGGTGATGTTTATGAGAGTTTGTAAAACCGGTTTAGAGTTTTTGGGAAAAAATCTTAGGTGCATGGGATTCACACAGTTTGTCCAAACAATGCAGAAAGCCTAGTCGATACTATGCAATGTTACAGATTCTTGATAGTAGCTTTGACACGCTGTCTTCACGGTTAAGGAGACCATGTGAGGAGTCTATTTGGGGTGATCTAAAAGGTTGTTTCTAACACATAGTTGGTGCACTATTAGCCTAACTTTGTGTACTATCTATGCACGGGTTAAAAAACACCTAGTTAGAAAGTGGATCTAGGTCGACATTGCCTTTATTCCACTTCATTTCCCCAAACTGTCCATAACTCTACATTTTTATTCTGTTAAGGCCAAATATGGTTATCCCATTGATCAATATGAAATATGAAGGCTTCCCTTAGCAATTGGAATCTAGATTCTTGGGGTATGTGATCATTCTTCGTCGTTATTGGTCAGTTTTTTTAAATATACTTCTCCTATAAGATCAGTTTATTAGATCTACATCTGTTATTAGTAGATCTATGATATTAAACGTCATACATGACAAGATTTTTTCATGTTGTTGGCAGGTGAAGAGATATACGGTGGTTTCATGGAGAGTCATCCCGATTTTATTGAGCATTCATCATTTTTTTTGGTTTTTGTCAAAACCTTCAAGGTAGATGGCTTCACTCTTGAAACCACTTTTTAGAATTGAATGGTGCGGTTTAAAATTTATTTTTTTATATGTATTTTTTAATTGGTTTCTTTATGGTTTATAGAATTCATCTTTGGTGATTGTTGTGGAAAAACCGGATAATTGGTGCTTTTTATTTCAAAATGGGATTTCTACGGAATAACAGTGAATTGATTAAATAAATATGTTTTCAGTAAAAGGAATGATTTTATTGAAATTTAATGGGTGTTTGGAATTTAATTTTTAAATTATTTTGAATAAAATAATGGTTTTATTAAAATTGATTGAAACATTTTTTTTTGAAATAGTTTGAAATGGTAATTTGAATGGTTTTTGTATAATAGTGGTGTGTGGGTAGATCCAATTTACCAGGATTGGTTGGAATATAACCATGTTCTTGGTGAAAAAGTTGTAATGGAACATGGGGTATAATTGTCATGTGAGGACATGGTAGATCAATGAAAGACCACCCGTGATTAGGGGACTATCAGAATGAAGCAAGCATAGTTTGATGTGTGAATAAGTGGAAGTGAATGGTTATGAAAAAGTGATAATGAGAAATGGGTTTTAAGAAATGTTTAGTTATGTTTTATAGAAGTATGAATTTCTGGAAAATTGTTGAAATAAAACATGTACACTTTGGATTTAATTGGTTTTGATGCTTGTTTATATTTAGCTATAAAAAATTTTGGGAAGTTGTTTTATATATACAAGTTTAAATAAATGTTTCCAACATTTCTATCATACTGGCATGAGTAGGGATGTCACTGGGGAACCCAATTGAGTTTCATAATCACCCATTCTTTGTAAATGTGTTTCTTTTGTAGAAACTATCTTCTAGGACAAGGAAAAAGGGAATTTTTTAGACGTTTTCGCCCCAATTTGTGATACTTGGACTGTTTGGTAATTGGAGCATGGAGCATGTGAAGAACAGAGTCTTTTGGATATCTTGGAGTGTATTATTATTCTCTCCTTATAATTATTTTGATAGTTTCTTTGTCTTTCATTTTACTACACTTTGGCGTGGTTTTTCTAAAAAGTTTACGGTTGAGTTGTCTTGTTTTTATCATGCAACATATAATGGTTGTTTGGATAACAGTTTAATTACTAATGGGTAAATCATCTCCCACATTCATGTGAAACCCATCATTATAAATTTTCAGCCTTTGAAAACATGGCTATGTATCTTAAGGAATATTAATAATTTGTTGTATTCTCAGGCCAATGGGAATAAGTGGGTCATTACCAATGGTATCAGTTTGTTCGATCCAAAATTTCTTTGAGATAAATGGTATTAGATTGTCCCATAAATTGTGGAACATGTAGTCATCATTTTACTTAGTCTTGGGCTTGACATTTGTTCTTTTTTATTCCTTGGGTTATGAACATAGATTGTGGTTGGATTGTCTAGACTTGAAATATAGATCATAAAATGACATATCTAATCTTTTTTTTTGATGAACTTCATGTTATCAGGTAGTTGGGTACATTATTGATTTGGAGACACTTATAGGATATTGGAATCTTATGGTTATCAGTTTATCAAATGAGAAAATCATGAAATGCATTGCAGAGGAATGACTACCCCCTAAGATTGCATATTCCCATCTGGGTAAGGACATATGATTTTGTGAAAAAGTTTTTTTTTTAAAATGTTGAAATTTTTTAATTTAAATACCCTGAATAGATCAAGGTATATTTATTTTTAAAGTCATTTAATTTTCAAAAGATATAATATATTTTTCATAAATTGTTAAAACAAGAAGTGTCGGTTTAGGAAATAAATGCCATGATAGTCTATGTGATAGAATTTGAAATGATAACCTATTGGAAGCTAGAGAGTGAGACCTAAAGAGTTATATGTCTATTCAATAAATGGAATATGGTAGGAATTATTGAAACCAATTGAAAGAAGCTATAGAGAATGTGGTTTCACCTGAACCACATGTGAACCAACAGTTGGTTTAATGTATAGATCATGCATTCCAAGATGTGGATACATTGAAAAAGAGGGATGAGCCATGGAATGTGGATCATTCCAAATAGTTCATGAAAAGAATCCACCCATCTTATGGGGTGATTCTGAACCAAAAAATAAAATGTGTGGATGAACACGATGAATCACATATTCTATTTCATTAGAACACAATCAGATTGGAATGTCAAGCTAGTGACTTATATGCTCAAGGTTCTTACACATCAGTGGTGTGATCTAGCAGTGCCAGATAAACTAGATAAATGTAAAACCCTAACCCCGGCTACCCAGAGTCGGTGCATAATTGCATAACATTGGCATGATCACAAATGATCATGTCTCAAAAGACCGATTAGTTTAGTACCCTTGGAAACAATAGATACATTCATAAGTCTTACATTACATCATAAAGTAAAAAAAAACTACTACAACATCTTGTCTTCATATCCCCTCATACTATCCCTGTAGGTTATTCGTAATATACTTCTTCACATCCTGGAAAAATTAAAACATTGGAATGGGTGAGCTCATATGCTCAGTATGGATAACAATATATCGGAAGATTTCATAAATAAACATTAACATTTAAGGAAATATATTACTTAAACAAAATCCTTTTAAACTTGAACATCAACATAATATGGAAAAATTAAAATGAGATAATTCCATTTAATTATTCACATGGATATTCTACTGGTCGAATAATCACATGCAATATCAATAACCACTTTCATAATGATGGAATGGATAATTCCAGACTATCATAACCATGTATCCAAGGCCTCTTTCCATGAATACAAATAAAATTTTGTCAAGGCCTCATGCCAAGACACTAGTTTGTCTCATGAGACCTACCGATGCATCGAGGAGCTATAGCGGGCTCCACCCATCACTTATTAAGTCCAATGCATTCCTCATATGAACAGGTTTAAACATATCATAAACCATAACATAATCGTATCCAATAAACCATGCATAAAGGAAACATAACATTTCCACATTTCAATCACAAGATATCAATACAACACATTGATATAATAAAAATATTATCAAAACCATTTTCAATACCAAAATAAAAGAAAAGTAAAACATGGTATTTATTTTTCATTTAAAAAAAGTTATGGCTTGTAGAGGAAGCCGAAACTCAAATAATGGTCACGGCGGCGGAGAAGTTGTTGTCACCGCATACGTACGACAAGAAAAACATTCCTTTTTTTCGTTTAGTAAAACAATTCATATAAAAAATATTCCTTTTGAATAAACATAAAAGTAAAAGGGGTTTATACACCGTATAAAAGAAAGCTGTGTATAAAATAAAATATGCCTCAATGAAAGGAGATTGAGGAGAAGTCCTTACAAAGATCATTTATTAAATAATATAGATCTATTATGTGTATTTACCATAAGTACATATAAAGAAAGTACAAATACAAGATAGGACATAATAATATCATGACATAATTTGAATTTTGGAGATTAACCCAAAGAACGGAAATTGGGTTAAGAAGTTCCCTTACCTCATGTATGACCTGACTCGATCGTTCTTTAACCTCTTGAATAATAAACTAAAGTTAATTTATACTTGCTTAAGAACCTTTTTCATGTTCATTATTCCCTTTATATCACTTATTACCATGTTATGAACATTATGTAATTATTTATGTTAATAACGGTCGTTTGGTCGATCTTTGGTACTTGAGACAAAAATAATCTTCTTATAATTACAAGTTTTTCATGAGGTAAAATATCCATCACATACAGAATTATATTAATGATTTAGATATCATATATATCATATATATCCATTATATATATATATATATATATGAATTTTTAATATTACACAATATTTAGAGGTATGAAATGAAATGCACCGTTCATGGAGACGGTAAGCTGTACGTACACATGAATGATACTTTCATTTATATTTCATATTCAATGGAATGAAATCATAATGATATAATGTTATATTACAATTCCAGTATAATATAATATATAATATCAATTCCTCCATCCTTTATACATCCCACAAATGGAATTAACTATTCAAATCACTTTGAGGGGGCGGTAATCCACACTTCCTAAAATGAAATTATCGCATTTGCACAACATGAAAATCATAAAGATATGATTTAAATGTAAAATACAGAAGTATAGAGAAGAAATAAATACAATATATATCATAAATAAATCTATTTACATCATAATTTCCACCATGATAGTGGTAGGAGAAGATAGAACAATCATCGTTTCGTGATGCAGTATTTCGCCACCCACAGAAACAGTATGTTTTTTAACCATTAGACGGAGGTGTTTGTAAGTGTAAATCAAATACTTATCATAAAAATATCCTAGTATATTTTAGATACTTTTTTTTATAAAATAAAGTAATAAAAAGAGTTTAAGGGGTTGGAGAAGAAAAATAAAACAAAAGAACATAAGAGAATACATGACCTTAAAATCGGGTAACTCTTTTTGATTTGAGCCAAAGGATTCCATGGGAAGACTTCTACCCAAATTGAGGATTATAGGAGTAAGAGAGGGAATTTTGGAGTGTATTTGGGCAGAGTTTGACTGAGACAAATGGCTTGAATGTGTGAATAAGGTGGTAGAGGTGGAGGCCTTTTATATGAAGAGAGGAGGGGCACTCTTGGAAAGTCATGAAATGTTACATTATTATGAAATTCTTTTCGGATTTAAAAGGTCCCACAATTATATATTTCAAGGATAAGGTGATAATGGTTTGAGATATAGTCATACAATAGGTTTTGAGAAGTGTAAGTCTTAGATTTTACATTATCTTTTCATTTTATTTAAATCGTTAATTAATGTGATAATCACTGCATCATCATGGTGTCATAAATAATTCCATTTATTTAATGTCTAAAAATTATAAAAAATTACAAAAAAATTACCATGATGTAGGAAATATTTTTATCTTTCCAATGAATATTTATAGTCTAAAATTTAACTGATATAACCCCATGTAAAAATTATTTTAGTAAAACAACACATGTTTGTGACAATTTTATTTTTACTTTATATAAAAAGTTATTAATGTCATTTTCTTACCCAAGTGGCTCTATGGGGTCCCCAAGTTGACCCATGTATTTTCTAGGTCGGACATGACTCATCAAATAAGGGTAGGACAAGTTTCAAGATATTTTCATATTTTTATAATAGCATTTTTACCTTAAATTTCACTAATTACCTTTAATCGCGATTAATAAAACTTAAAAGTTACTATATAACAAAAAATTATTTTAATCCCATTGAACCAAATTTTAATTCCTAATGATAACCATGTATGTCGGATTTTTTAAAATCAAATCATAGAAATGTTAATGTTTCATTTACATGAAAAATAGTTTTTAAACTACCACTTAGTTGTTTCACTGTTCATAAAAAATTGATGTTTTTCAGAAAGATACAAAAAATTCACCCTAAGATATAACTGATATTCCGAATTAAAAAATGATATCTAATTTAAAAAATTCCAAAAATATAATTTTCATTAATTAATTTTATAATTATTTCCCGCTGTCAAAGTAAATAGCGTGTTTTTATGAAACAATATCAACCAAAAGATTGAAAATTGTTTACGTCCAATATAAATGTGAAATTAATTCTAATGACCAATATTGGATAAAATGATAAAATTATATTCTAATTATACTTTAATACAACGTTATAGTATAATTTATCACTATAAATGTTTTTTATTTAAAAATTTGTTTTTAAGTATTTTTCAGTATTCATCAAAAATTGGAAGTTCTCAAAAAAATACCGAAAATTCAACATAGGCTAATTTCGATATTCCGAATCCAAAAATAAAGTCCATTTTGAAAGATAAAATTTATAAAATTTTAAAAATTAGGTATTACTATTCCTAATGGCTAGTTTGATTGGTTGTGGTGTGTTAGAATCTCGATGTTCCGTACAACGCAAGCTATTGCATTATTGAAAGAGAAGCGTATCGTGAAAGCTTGGGGTGTTACATTCTTCCCTCCTTCAATTAATTGTGTCATTGCAATTTGAAATTATTCTTTGAAAATAAAAGGTTGAAAATGTAAAATACCTTTGTGGAAAACCCACATCAGAAATAGGGTTAATAAAAATATAACATTAAAAGAAAGAAACAGAAGTACAAATGTCACCCGAGATAGCCCATACTAGGATTCTACTAAAATATGGATATGGTGGAAAAACAAACCATCAAGGTCAGATGGAGAGTTGTAGAAAACAGGGTTAGAAGAAAGTTAAATATAAGAAAATCACAAACATGTGATTGATTAAACGATCATTGATTCCCCCGTAGGAAAAGTTAACCGACAACATTTTTGTTTTAAGTTACCTTTTATAAAGATGAGGAATTTATTTAGGATATTTACAAGGAATGTAAGAATATATACATACTTGTCGTGTAGACTTTCATTCTTTAATAAATTTTTACCACAAACCCATATTTCACTCAAAAAGATAATAGAACTCAAAAATATTATATTTATCTTAATCATACAAGGTTCCAAATATTAACACATACCATTTATATTAGGAAAACTATTTTGTAATAACTAGGGACATTCTTTTAGGCTAGTGGTAGGTAATAAAGGCCTGTCGCACTATGATTGTGGGCTCAATTCCTGCAGCTTTGTCCGACGCGACGGGTTATCCCCCAACTTGGAGGTTGTCCTTTTCCTAAAACTATAGTATTATAATATTCCAAAAAAAATAATCTTCAGAAATGTTTTAACCTTAAACAATACTATCCAAAGTTAAACTTAATCCATTCCAACCTTTATAGTTATCCAAAATACCTCTGTCCAGATTTCTATAAAAGGTCTCTAAATTCCAAAATCAATTGTAACAACAGATTCCCCAAACAAAGTAAAGTTTCTCTTATTGTCACATACTAAAATATGATTACCTTTATAATTTTCAAACCTTAACGAAAACAACAATTACTGCAGTACAATCCTTATATATATCATATTGTTCTTATAACCATAATATAGTTCTTGAGTCCAAAAACACAAATACAATAATTATTCAAATTCATCTGTAGTAACAACATAAACATGGCCTTTACCTCTTGGCCTTTTCTGAGGTAAGTTTCCCTGAAACTTAGGAAATTCATTTCCATAATGCCCCATTTCTCTACAATTATAGAATTCAACATTTATAGCCTCTTTCTTTCCCTTGCAATCACGAGCCTGGTGACCTTTTTCTCCACATTTATATCAAACTCCCATTCCTTTTAGGAAAGTACTGGGGTGATTCTTCCCACAATTATCACATAATGTAAAATACTTCTTTCCCTTTCTCCCATTATCTATCTCTTGTTCCACCATTCTCTTCTTCTATTTCATTACTTTATTGTCAAAAGATTTAGATAATTCCTATTCCATCATGATAGCACACGAGACAATATCTTCGTACGATGAGAAGGTTGGTGAGACTAATGCTCGATGGAGAAATGGTTTTAACCCATAAAAGAAATGATAATTCTTACTTCTTGGGTTATGTATATATTATGAAGCATGCCTCTCTAACCTTGTAAATTCAGCCTCATACGTTGTGACATTATCATCCTCCTTCTGCCTCAGACTGAGAAATTACCATTCCATATCCGCTAGATGGTCATGTGGAAAGTATTTTTCTAAGAAAATTTGCTTAAACTCCCTCAATTCCATACTTGATACTTCTTCATCTTAATTTGTGTTTTGAATCAGCGACCACCATTGATTGCCATATCCAGTGAGGTGGTAAACTGCCATGAAATCCTTCTCCCTTTTGCTACTCCCCAAGGCGTGAAATATTTTCTCTAAGGAATTTATCCACTGCCCAGATACTAAGGGATTTGTACTCCAATTGAATGGTGGTGGTTTTTTACTCATGAAGCGGTATAACATTGATCATCCATGTTGTGGATCAGGGTGCTCCATATGAGTAAGGTTATTATTCAAAACCTGAGTGAGTTGTCCCAGTATGGTGATAAGCTGATCAGCACCAGTTGTATCACCAACTCCATTATAATTATCTTGAGCAGGACGGAAATCCCTACATGGAGTGCGTGCATTGATACAGTTTCCATTCCTCCCACTAGGCACCATTTCTAAACAATGTCATAAACTAGATTAGTTTATGAATCAAAATACATAATTAAATACTTGTAAAACACTTAAAATAAATTGAACATTTTATGGATATAATCCATAATCATAAAAATGTTTTCTTTGAGGAAGTATATACTCATAAACCCTTCATAATGTTTTGTAAAGAAAATGAGAATTATCCGAAGCATATCCCCCCGGGAGCATCGTAACCAAGAGTGCAGCAGGGCCTGTTGTCGTGCACCAGCTACCGTTCGAGTCTAGCTCAAAGCGGTGTTTTCAAGTTTTACCCCAATGTACATCTGTTCCAGAGCTGCCTCTACCTTCTCATATTCAGACAGGGATGTATTTCTCAGAAAACTCACCAAATCTCTATAATACCAATATTCAAGGAAGTTCTTCTATACTAATCCTCAATGTCTATCTTATGGCCATGTGCTCTAATCAATGTTTATCTAAATATAGATTCCATGGTTAGTACTAAACTGCCTCTGACACCAACTATAACGCCCTGACCCCAGCTACCCAGAGTCGGTGCATTATTGCATAACATTGGGATGATCACAAAAGATCAAGTCTCGAAAGACCGTATAGTTTAGTAGCCTTGGAAACACTAGATACATTCATAAGTCATACATTATATCATAAATTAAAACAAAACTACAACAACATATTGTCTCATTATCCCCTCATACTATCCCTATAGGTCATTCATAATATACTTCTTCACATCCTAGAAAAATTAAATCATTGGAAGGGGTGAGCTCAGATTCTTAGTAAGGATAACAATATAGCAGAATCTTCCAAAAATAAACATTTACATTTAAGGCAATGTATAACTAAATCAAAAGCCTTTTAAACTTGAACTTCAACAAAATATGGAAAAATTAAAATGAGATAATGCCATTTACTTATTCACATGGATATTCTACTGTTTGAATAATCACATGAAATATCAATAACCACTTTCATAATAATGGAATTCATAATGCCAGACTATCATAACCAAGTATCCAAGGCCTCGTGCCAAGACTAGAAATAAGATTTTTTCAAGGTCTTGTGCCAAGAAACTAGTTTGTCTCATGAGATCTACCGATGCATTGAGGAGCTATAGTGGGCTCCACCCATCACTTATTAAGTCCAATTCATTCCTCATATGAGAATGTTTAATCATATCATAAACCATAACATAATTGTATCACATAAAACATGCATAAAGGAAACATAAAATTTCCACATTTCAATAACAAGATATCAATACAACACGTTGATATAATAAAAATATTATCAAAACCATTTTCAATACCAAAATAAAATAATATCAAAACTTGGTATTTATTTTTCATTTTAAAAAAAGTTATGGCTTATAGAGGAAGCCGAAACTCAAATAATGGTCACGGTGGCAGAGAAGTCATTGTTGCCACATACGTACGACATGAAAAAATATTACTTTTTGTAATTTAGTAAAACGCTTCATATAAAAAATATTCCTTTCGAATAAACATAAAAGTCAAAGGGGTTTATACACCGTATAAAAGAAAGTTGTGTATAAAATAAAATATGCCTTAATGAAAGGAGATTGAGACGAAGTCCTTAAAAAGATCAATTTTAAATAAAATTGATCTATTATGTGTATTCAACATAAGTACACATAAAGAAAGTACAAATACAAGATAGGACATAATAATATCCTGACATAATTTGAATTTATGAGATTAACCCAAAGAACAGAAATTGGGTTAAGAAGTTTCCTTACCTCGTGTTCGACTTGACATGATCATTCTTTAACCTTTTGAATAATAAAATAGAGTAATTTTATACTTTCTTAAGAAGATTTTTCAAGTTTATTATTCCTTTTATATCACTTATTACCATGTTATGAACATAATGTAATTATTTAAGTTAATAACTGTATTTTTGTCGATCTTTGGTACTTGAGTCAAAAATAAACTTCTTATAATTACAAGTTTTTCATGTTGTAAAATATCCATTACACCTAGAATTATATTCATGATATAGATATCATATATATCATATATATCTAGTATATATATATATATATATTCATTTTTAATATTACATAACATTTAGAGGTAAGAAATGAAATGCACCGTTCATGGAGACGGTAAGCCGTACGTACGCATGAACGCTACTTTCATTTCTATTTAATAATTAATGGAATGAAATCATAATGATATAATGTTATATTATAATTCCAGTATAATATAATATATAATATCATTTTATCCATCTTTTATACATCCCACATATGGCATTAACGATTCAAATCACTTTGAGGGGGCGGTAGTTCACAATTTCTCAAATGAAATTATCGCATTTTCACAACATGAAAAGCATAAAGATATGTATTAAATGTAAAATAAAAAAGAATAGATAGGAAATAAATATAATATATAACATAAATATATATAGTTCCATCATAATTTCCACCATGAGAGGTGGTAGTAGAAGATAGAACAATCATCATTTTGTGAGGAAGTATTTCGCCACCCACAGAAACAGTATGTTCTTTAACAATTAGACGGAGGTGTGTGAAAGTGTAATTCAAATAATTATCATAAAAATATACTAGTATATTTTAGATAGTGGTTTTTTTATAAAACAAAGTAATAAATAGAGTTTATGTGGTTGGAGAGGCAAAATAAAACAAAAGAACATATGAGAAGACATTACCTTAAAATCGGGTAACTCTTTTTGATTTGAGCCAAAGGCTTCCTTGGGAAGAATTCTACCCAAAGTGAGGCTTCTAGGAGTAAGATAGGGAATTTGGGAGATTATTTGGGAAGAGTTTGGCAGAGCCAAATGGCTTTATGGTGTGAATAAGGTGGTAGATGTGGGGGCCATTTATAAGAGGAGAGGAGGGGAACTCTTGGAAAGTCATGAAATATTACATTATTATGAAATGCTTTTCGAATTTCAAAGGTCCCACAATTATATATTTCGATGATAAGGTGATAAGGGTTCGATATGTACTCATCCAATAGGTTTTTTACTGGTGAAAGTCTTAGAGTTTACATTATCATTTCATTATATTTAAATCATTAATTAATGAGGTAATCGTTGCATCATCATGGTGTCATAAATAATTTAATTTATTTAATGTCTAAAAATTATAAACAAATTACCATGATGTAGGAAATATTTTTATATTTCCAATGAATATTTATATTCTAATAGTTATCTTATATACCCCCATGTAATAATTGTTTTAGTAAAACAACACATGTTTGTGACAATTTTATTTTTACTTTAAATAAAAAGTTATTAATGTCATTTTCTTAACCAAGTAGGTCCATGGGGTCCCCATGTTGACCCATGGATTATCTTGGTCTACCATGACTCATCCAATAAGGGTAGGGAAATTTTCAAGATATTTTCATATTTTTATAATATCATTTTTAGCTTAATCTTTACTAATTACCTTTAATCGCGATTAATAAAACATAAAAGTTACAATTCACCAAAAAATTATTTTGATCTCATTGAAACAAATTTAACTTTTTAATGAAAACCATGTTTGTTAGTTTTTTGAAAATAAACTCCCAGAAGTGGTAATGTTTCATTTACATGAAAATTTAGTTTTTAAACTACCACTTAGTGGTGTCACAATTCATTAAAAATTGATGTTTTTCAGAAAAATACCAAAAATTCACCCTAATCTATAATTGATATTCTAAATTACAAAATGATGTCTAATTAAAAAAATTCCAAAAATATAATTTGAATCAATTAATTTTATAATTATTTTCTGCTGTCAAAAAAAATAGTGTGTTTTTATGAAACAATATCAACCAAAATATTGACAATTGTTTATGTCCAATTTGAAAGTGAAATTAATTATAATAACCACCATTGGATAAAATGGTAAAATTATATTCTAATTATTCTTTAAAATCACTCAATAGTATTATTTATCACTATAAATTGTTTTTATTTAAAAGGTTGTTTTTATGTATTTTTCACTATTCATCAAAATTGGCAGTTCTCAGAAAAATTCCAAAAATTCAGCATAGGCTAATATCAATATTATGAATCTAAAAATGAATTCCATTTTGAACGATAAAATTTATAAAATTTTAAAAAGTAGGTATTACTATTCATAACAGCTAGTTTGATTGGTTGTGGTGTGTTAGAATCTCGATGTTGCGTACAATGCAAGCTATTGCATTATTGAAAGAGAAGTGTATCATGAAAGCATGGGGTGTTACAATAAAAGCCATAAATGGGTGTATTTTGAGTAATTTTTTAACAAAAAATTATATTATCAAACATTCATGATCCATAGAAAGACGTACTTATTCATCTAAAAGTAGTGAAATCCCTATGTCACTGATTATTTAGCTAAATTCAGGGATTTAGTGTTCTTTCCACAAGAGGATATAGATAATACATCTATTAAGGAACACATATTTGAAGGAGGTATAAGGAATTAAATTTTCACTAATATTTAAGTGCTCTTTATTATGAATTATAAAAAGATAATGAACAGAGTGACATTAGATGAATGTGATATATCAAGATCTGTGGGAGGTGGAAGTATGATGAGACCTATATGAAATGGTGGGAAATAAACTGTTGGGATCAAGTGGAAGAGGGAGACCTATTTCAAAGGTGGGAGTAGGATATAGAATCAGACGTCAAGATCAATGAACCTTCCACTATTACCGAAGAGCCAAGAGGGTTGTTTCTAATGTGGTTCATTTGACAACAAGAAGTGAGAGTGTATAACACCACCAATAGCGTTCCAAAAATACCACACAATTGGACATCATAAGATATATTTTCATAGTGATCTATGGTAAGGTGCCCGAGAAACTTCTTAGGTGTAAGAAGCATTATATGCTTCGACCAAGTCTTTATAAGATAATCAGTCTCGTAAATTGAGACGAGCTAGCCCAGTTGATGCTAGGAACACCAAGACCCCTCCAAAATTAAAATATCAGCAAGGTGAAATGGAGAAGAGTATTGAAAAAATAAAATTGTATGTAGGTGAGAAAATGATGGTAGATGATCAAGTTGAACTATTTGCAGTTAGATGTACGTTTCTTTTGAATTATACACTTATGAAAGTGTTGTTTGATAAAGGATCATCTCAATTATTCATTACTTCTCCTACTATGGATTTTATAAGTTTAAAATGTGAAATGATTCCCTCTGTGATAATAATTCAAACTCCCCTTAGGGAAAGAGAATGTAGATCCTTCCATTGTAGAGCGTGTTCTATAACGGCTAATACATCTGAGCTGATGTTGGACTTCATGGTGTCATATATGGATATATTTAATGTAATCCTGTGTATGTATTGTTTGAGAATGATTGAGGATGAAATCCACTATTATATAAAAACTATTTGTTTCATAATTTAGGATGGCATCTAGCATCTCTTCAATGAAATAGTATTGTAAATATTGGTGCAACGAGTTTGTTGGAACTAGC
Organism: Viscum album; assembly: GCA_963277665.1. NCBI lineage: Eukaryota > Viridiplantae > Streptophyta > Magnoliopsida > Santalales > Viscaceae > Viscum > Viscum album. Next base: position 471,841,136 of record OY728147.1, on the reverse strand, counting down.
GGTGGGCACAATCTCTTACTATTTTGTAGTGTTAACTTGGACTTTAATAAAAGTGATTGAGGATAGTAGTTTTCTATTAGTATTGGATAAATTTCTATATATAATTCCCAATAACCTCTTAGGGTTACCACCTATAAGAGAGGTGGAGTTTACAATTGATCTCTATCCAAGGACCAAAAATATTTCCCATCCATTTTATAGGATGACACCAAAAAAGTTAAGGGAACTAAAAGTTCATTTAGAGAGGCTAGAAAGAAATGTTTTCATTAATCCAAGTATGTATCATTGGGAATAACTGGTCTTTTTTGTAAATAAATAAGATGTAACTCTTTTAATGTGTGTTGATTTTTGTAAGCTTAACCATTTTCTGATAAATAAAAATATCCACTTAAACATAGTGATCTTCTCTTTGATCAATTTATGGGAGCCCCGTTGTTCCTAAAAATTGACTTGTGACCACAATATCATCAATTGAGAGTAAAATATAACTATATTAATAAAAAAACATTCAAAAATAGATATGTCCATTAAAAATATGCATTATTACCTTTTGTTCGAGTGAAATCACCCAAAATATTTATTGCACTAATGAAATAGATATTTCAGCAATATATGGATTCTTTTTTTGCAGTTGTTTTGATAAAATATTGGCCATTTAAAGGAAAATGGATGAGCATAAGAAACCCTTCGAGATAGTGTTGGGAATCTTGAGAGACCCTATTTTTTATTCCAAAAAATAAAAGTGTGATTTTTGGATACAAGTGGTATGCTTTCTAGGTTATGTAATTTTTTTAAAGAGGTATTTCTATGGATCCAGAGAATATAAAAGCTTTTATATCTTGGAAACACCGAAGAACATCTTTTAGATAAAAACTTTTTTTGGTCTAGCTAGATATTACCAACAATTTGTGCATGAATTCTCATGAGAGGTCTCACTGATGAAAAAAATGTCAAAGAAAAATGTTCCATTCCAATGGAATGAAAAATTCCTTACGTCTTTAGAAGAGCTAAAGCTTCGTCTTACATCATCCCCTATCTTGATTTTTCTAGAATCATGATAGGGGTACATGTTTTAATATGTTGGATTAGGATTTTTTTTGGGATGAGTTCTCATGAAGGGAGTCCATGTGGTTTCTTATGGTTGAAGGAAGTTGATAGTGCATGATAAAAACTACCCAAAACATAATTTTGAGATAACTGTTGTTGTACATGCCTTGAAGACCTGACGTCATTATCTATTTGTTGAGAAATTTATAGTGTTCACATAACACAAAAGCTTTAAACATAATTTATCCCAATGAGATTGGAGTATGTTGAAAATAATATGGATGGAGTATCTCAAGATGTTTAACAATGACAAAATTTATAAACGATTATATAAAAATTCGGTGGCTGATTCATTAAGTAGAAAGTTATATGCACACTGGTGAAGGAAGCTTCAGATGAATAGAAATTAATGTTGTTCCAAGATGAAATGGATGTGGAGTGTGAAGATCACAGTGATGTTGTGGTTTCCTTTTAGTAATTATGGTTCCCGATTTGGTAAAGATGGTCAAATAAGCACAAAACTATAATGCCGAATTCTCTGTTATGAGTTCAAAACACAACGGTGGGGAGAACATTGATTGACTAAAACATTATGAGAGTTTGGTTCTGTGGTTTATATATTGGATGGTTGTACCTATTGATTTCCAAGAGAAACTCCATCATGCTTACTACCATTTGTGATGGGATATAAATTTGGGAATACAAAAGATGTATATGGAGTTTAAGGCATGTTTTTGGTTGAGAGTTGTGAAGAATAAAGTGGTTGAGTTTGTTTTATGGTTCACAACATGTTTTCAAGTTAATGGAGAACATTTTAGACTAGTAGGTATGTTTCATTCATTACCTATTGTAGTGTGGAAATGCGTGTAGATAGAAAATGATTTTTTACAAGTCTCCCACAAACAGTTAAAAAACAAGATTCCGTATGGTTGATATTGGGTTTGCCTACTGAGTTGGTCAATTTCATCCATATTCATGAAACTCATATGGTGGAGGATCTATCCAAATTTATATCCAATAAGTGATTAAGAGACATGGTATACTAGTTTCAATCATTTCAGATAGATATATGAGGTTTACATCTCATTTTTGGAAATCCATACATAAATCCCATGGAACTCAGTTGACAATGAATATAAAGTATCATCCTCTAATGAATAGAAAAACTAAATGGATGATACAAATATTAGAGGAAACGTTTTAGTCTTTTGTAATGGATTTTGGTGGCTCATGATAAGAGAATATACCTTTAGTAGAGTTTCTATATAATAATAGTTTTGAGTCCATAATGCATATGATTCCTTTTGAAGCTTTGTATGGGAATTCTGGCCATTCTCCAGTGTGTTGTGTGGAAATTGGTGAGAATTCACTAGTTGGGATGATACATGTCCCATAAATGACAAAGAATATTCAATTGATAAAAAATAATATGGAGATGACTCAGAGTTGTGAGAAATCATATATAATCATCACCGAAGACCATTTTCATTCATGGTGAGTGATCCTGTGTTCTTCAGAATACCTCCATGGCTTGCACATCATCATTTTGGGATATATGGATTGTTATCCCCTTGAAATATTGTAAGTTTAGAGATATTGTAGAAAGTTGGAGTGGGGGAATTTTGGTTGGTATTTCTTCCATGGTTCAGTTCGGTATATAATGTGCTCCACATATCTCAACTGAGAAAGAAACTCTTTTCGGGCATTGAAGGATTTCTATTTTCTTATTATATAAAGTCCAATGGTGGGGATAATGTAGTACCCATGACTTTTATTATGTAAATATTACTTGGATAATTTTATGATTATAAAATATAAGGGTGAAATTTGGATGATTTTAGAGAACTTGTTAAGTGTTTTTTGGGCTAATGGGAATGTGAATGGAATACACACAGTTTGTCCAAACCATACAGAAAGATGAGTAGAAACTGTGAGAAGTTGTTGATTCTGGATAGTTACATTGGAATGGTGTGTACAAGGTTAAGGATTCCATTCCAAGATTCCATGTATGGTGATCTATATGGTAGTATCTAACACATGGTTAGCGCATGGTTTGCCTTACCATTCGTAGGTTAAAAACCTCCACCTTAAAAATTGGATCTAGGTAGGCCTTGACATTAATCCACTGATTTTGGCCCCCAAATATCTCCTACTAAGGATAATTCTTCTCCTATGGCCAAATAAGGCTCTCCTATCGATCTGGAGGCAATCATAAGGATTTTACTATTGATTTTATGACAGATTCTTGAGGTATGTGATCATTCTTTATCGTTTTTGATCAGTTTCTTAGATATAAAAAGATATAATTCTCCCCTCATCTAGGTTTCTTATATATACATACTTTATGGGTAGATCTAAGATAGTGAATTATAAATATGATAATATTTTGCCTTTTTTTTGATAGGAGAAGAGATCTATGGTGATTTCATGGAGAATCAAATCGGTTTTCTGGAGCGTTCTTTATCAATTTTTGGTTTTCGTCAAAACCTTCATGGTAGGTGGCTTCACTCTCAACTTCTGTTCATATAAATGAATGTAATGTTTTAAAATTTATTATATTTTGTGTTATTTATTATATTTTTTATGCTTTATGATTTCTGGAAACACACTTTGGAGATGGTTGTGGAAAATCTGGAAAATTGGTTCTTTTTTATTTTAAAATGTTTACTTTAAAATGTGATTTTTATGGAATAATGGTTAATGGATTAGATAAAGAGGTTCTAAATAAATGTAATGATCTTATTGAAGTGTAATGGGTGTTTATAATTTGATTATTTAAATTAATTTCAAGAAAAGAATTGTTTTATTTAAATGGTCTGAAACAATTTTATTAAAATGGTATTAAATGGTAATTTGAAATGGATTTGGCCTAAAAGTGGTCTGTGGGTAGATCAATTTTAAATATCCTGGTTGGAATGTGACCATGTTCTTAGTGTCAATGGTGTAATGGTTAATGGGGTATAATTATCATGTAATGACATTGTAGATTGATAGGCGACTGCTCATGAATATGGAACTATCATAATGAAACATGCATAGTTGGATATGTGAATAAATGGAATGGAATGGTTATTATAAAATTTTAATGATACATGGTTTTAGAGACATGTTTTTTTTTTATTTTTTAGAAGTTCTTATTTCTATATTTTTTTGGGAATAGAACTTGTGCACATAGTTTTTATATTATTTTGAATCTTGTTTATATATAGTTATAAATAGTTTTGGGAAATTTTTTTATAAAAACTATCTTATATAAATGGTTCTAACCTTTCTATCCTAATTGAGTGAGTATGGAAATCATTAGGGAAAGAATACTGACTTTTATACTCACCCTTTTTTGAACTATTGGGATTTTTCATATGCTATCTTTTGTGACATGGGAAAAGGTAAAGAATCACATGTATTTAGAACCACTTTTGTATACATGGGCTGTTTGGTGACCAGAGCATGGATATTGTGGAGGATGGAGTATTGTAGTTTTCATAGATTACCTTATGGTTGTCTTATACTAATTATTTTGAAAGTTTCATTTTCTTCCTCTATAGTACACTTTGGTTAGGTTTTGTTATAATGTTGATGGTTGAGTTGCCTTATTTTTATCATGTATCCTAGAATGTTTGTTTATTTAGTGGTTTATTTATTATAGGGTAAATCATACCCCAAATGAATATGAAAAAATTAGGAAATTATTTCCACCTTTTTTCATATTAGTGATGTCTCTTAAGGCCTAGTAATGATTCATTAGATTCTCTAGCTAATGGGAATAAGTGGGTCATTATAAAATCTTTTATAAAGATCAAACCGTTGAAGTGGGAATTAATCAATGAATTTATTATGAGCGTCAATCATAAGTAAACCTAAAACAAGTGGAAATGAAACATAAAATAATAAAAATTCATTACTCATATAATTTTAGAACATCAAGCACAATAAATATGTAATACAACCTAATGAAATGAAATAATGTTATAAATATACATACCACATGGTAAATTAAAATTATGACCCCATTAGATAAAAAGATATGCATTGTAACATAAAATAAAATTAATAATGATATATTTATGATATTAAATTTAAACTGGGAAGTACATACACTATATATAAAAAATTAGGTTCATAAAATTACAATATGCATCACTTAAAGGAAATTTTGACAAAATCCTTTTCTGTGTATTTCCATTTAGTTGATCACTATTTAAATGCATGTATAATTGTTTTAAAATGGTTATTAATTTATAATATTACCATATTCATACTTATAATATTATATATTAATTTTTATAAAATCTGATCTTCTTATTGTTAATAATATTTCATTATTACCATTGTTTCATGTGGTAACTTCCTCATTTTCTCATGCATCTTTTATTATTGAAGTATCTGTTTTTGGAAATTAGATGTAGATAAATCATCTGTAAGATTATATTAATGTTTTAAATAAATTATTAATTCATTATATAATATTTTAGAACATTTATTACCTGTTACACATGGAAAATGAATCACATCACTTTATGGAGAATGTGGGTTGCATGTACGCATGAACAATGATATCACTACCTTAATGGGTGAAAGTGTAATAGAGATGATGAAATATTAATCCTATATAATTAATATAATTACATAATTATCAAAAAAAATTATTATATTTATCATTATGAATGTACATGGGATTTGGTGATAACAAACATACTGTATTGGTTCATGAGGTGGTTGTACACCTGAAACTTGGGTGACGACTATTTTTCACATTTAAAGGAGAATAATATTGATAAATATTAGTCCATAAAAATAATAATAAATCTCAATATTGGTAATAATATTGTAACTATATTTTAGCTTTTATGATATAATTGAATGTGTAAAATGATGTAGTTAAAAATAAGGAGCTTAGTGAACACAATTACCTTAAATTGAATAACCACATTTCAGTCAATTATTATGTACCCTAGCGTTAGTATTTTGGGAAAACCAAAGCTCTAAAATTTGTGTATGAATGTTGGGGGGAAAATTTTATAAAATTTTGTGATGAAAAATTGATTTATTAGTGTGAATAAGTGAGGGGAGGGGGTTTCCTTTTCTAATCGAGGAGGAGTGGAAATTTTTTAATTTCCCAAATATATTTAATATTTGAATGTAATTATATCAAAATATTCATTAAAAATCGATAAATAATGATTTTGGGGATTTATAAGGTCTATACATACCTCAAAAAATAAAAATAAATATGTTGAATAAATTTTATTTCATTTACCTCCCAGGTGACTCACTTTTACAATTCTAGTTTTCACCATGTTATCTCGTTTTCAAAGTAGGAATTTTATCCTTCAAGATGAAAATAATTTGATATGTATTTGATAATTTTTACCCACATAAATAATAATATTAAATCCAATTTATCAAATAAAAATTGAATGTGTTTGTAAAATGAATTTTAACACAAGCTCATGTTTCGCAGAAAACCACTATTTTACCTAAATCACATTAAACAAATTTTATATTATTTACTAATAGTTTAAAAAAAATACTTATTAAATATTATAGAATATATATTAATTTTATTAAATATTTGGAATAAATTTTTCAAAATTAAATTCATTGAATATCAAGAGTTTAATTTAAAAATAAACTCATAAATAATATAGATAAATTACTGTTTAGTAATACCTATTTCAAGCTTTAGATAATCATACGATAACCATATAACTAGTGAAAATAATTTTATAGATTAAAATAATATTTTTATATATATAATATATAAAATATATTTAATTTTTTCCTTATAATTAGTTATTTTAATTAATTAAAATGAAGGAACATTATTCATTTAAAAAAAGTTTTCAAAAGAATGGGGTTTATGAATGAATTAAACTTATACCAATATCAAGTATAAAGATGATTCAAATTAAATTAAATATTTTAAATAAATTTAAATAAGAATTTTTATATTTTAAAATAATTTCAAATAGTTATTGGATTTTTAAAAATACTTAATTTTTTTAAAATAAATGACTACTTTACGGAAATATGTATTTTCCATTATTAACTAAAATATCCCACTTTTCATAAATATATAAATTTTATATTTTTATTTGAAATCATAAATTAATTTTATAAAATATATTTTTTAAAATTGGTATAAATTAATTAGTAACTTCCAAACACAAAATTCCTGAAATCCCATTTTTAAAGAAAAATTATTTTGAAGATTTAAATTAATTTACTAAAGAAATTAGGGATTATTTACTATAAATTTATATAAAAAATTTATTTATTTTTAAATCACTATATATATATATTATAATCTGGTTAATGCTATTCATCATCTCTAATTGAATGACCGTGTCAAAACAATCATACATGACAAATATATTTCGTGGGATGTTTTTGTTCGTTGTCCCATGTCATATATGGTATAAAAAAGAGTTCTTATTTTAAAATATATTGGTGTTACATTCTCTCCAAATTAAATAAATTTATTCCTTGAAATTTTAACTAAGTCTAAAAAAATAAGGGTTTGAAATTTGAAAATACCTTCTTTAAACACCCTTATTGTAAAAAGGATTAATAAAACATCCTCTTAAAAGAGGGAAATACAAATAAGAAGGCGATATAGAATAACAAATAACATGGTATCCATGTATGAAAACATTTGTGGGATGTGAATATATTTATATATAGAATATAATCATGAATAATTATGTAGAGTTGTATATATCATTGATCATAAGATTGTTAATAATGAAGAGAAAGTCAATGAAAAAAACAATAAATATGTGATGAGTTAAATGTACATTGATTCATCAGATATGTAGATAGTATGATATAATTTGTGTTTTAAGATCATTTTAATAATATTGGGGAATTAATTTACTATGAGATATCATATGTAAATATACTATATATCTTTCTATTCTATAGGAACAAATTTGTCTCATGGTTATGCAAAGATAAATTTCTGATTAACCTCTTAATCTAGTGAATGGATATCCAAAATAAATTTTTTATTACTAAATAATTAAAATTAACATTCAACGAATAATAAGGTACACAAAATAGTGATAATTATTTGTTTTTTCTTTCAATATTAAACTAAACTGAAATGTTAAGGATGAGTTATCCAAAATAGTACAATAATATCTTAACCTCAATAGAAACACCAAAATTTCAACTTAATATTTACCTATAATATAGTTTACGTAAATAAAATTCATATTAATAGTAAACTCACACATCTTAGTGGTAGGTGATGCACATTTACCACCTTTCAGTTTCAAGTTCATGTCCCACAATCATGACAGATGTGATATATTGTCACCCAAAATGTGGGGTATAATTTTTCCAAAACTATATTAATAATATTCCTATAATGTTCCCAAATTGTAATTTCATATAATTACCCAAAGAATATAATATTAGACAATCATTAAAGGTTACAAATACCATTAATCATATTTCCATTACATTTAAAGGCATTCATCCTTAAATTTGTTTTCCTCTAAAACATATACTAATATAATGTGGTTCAAATCCAAAAATGTCTCCCAAAATACCCTGAATACTGATAAACTCAAAATCACATAAAACCTCAAAGGGGTGTTTAAGAAAATGAACATATGACCACCATTAAACTCTTAAACCCAATATTGATTCCAAATTATTTGATGTAGTTATAGATGAAGACATACTTATCTCAAAAAATTTAATGAAATCCTTATATGTTTCATGATTCTTATATCCAAAATACTTTTGATAACAATACATATACAATATAATTTTTGAATCCTAATACCTATATACTTTCACACTTTTACTTAAACATTTTTCCTTCCATGGCCTAGGAGTTAAACTTTAAAAGAGTGAATTGTCCTGGATAATGACATTATTACCCACATTTAAGGAAATGAAATATAAATAGATATCTATGAGGATATTTATTTCTCTCCATAGAACTTGTAACTTTTTTTAGGATTTTTTTGTCAATACATTTATTTTGGACCCATAAAAAAATTATGTATTTATTTTATAATTTCTATTTAGTGTATATTTCCACATTTTTGACTTGAAGGAAATACAACCATCTATTATCCTTGGTTTTCAAAACTTGAGCTATTTTTAGAATCCATGATTCTTTTATTTGATGAGTTTGAGAGTTGGTTAAGGAATATGTTTTTAATCATATATATTTATAACTGATTAGGAATAATTCTGATATTATTCACTCCTATTATCATCCCATTGAGATGCTCATAATCAACACATTACCCATCATATTAAATCTTAACACAATTCCATTGGGTTCTATCCATTCAATTTAACTAAAAACTAGAGTGTGATAAATAATAATCATAGTGTAAAAATAATATAATCATATAAAAGATATCTATATAATGTATCATAAATTTCAATCTATGATTTATTAGTTTTAACATACATAAATCATTATTGTTATCTATTAAGATACATCATGATGGTTTATAATGAAAATACAAACTATCAAAATAATATCTTATAGGGGGTCATACCAGGTGTTCAGTAATGCCCATTATAGTGCACTGGGGGATGATCAAATCAAATCCAAATGAAATAATTTTAGATTCATTACCCCTAAGTAAAACTATGTCAGGAACATATCCACTTTTAGTATCTAGGTATCAATATATATATAGGAAAAACCACATAATATATTTATTAACAAAACATTATGAAACTATTCTATACTTATCCTCACTTTATAACATAGTTTTATATTCCCTTGGTTATGTTTTCCTAAGTATTTTTCCAAAGGGTTATACAAAATTTCATCTGACTCTAACTATAAATACCTTAACCCCAATTATAAAGGGCCCATTGTAACTTTATTGCATTGGTTCTAGATATAAGAGACCCCATTATATAGGATTAAATAGTTTAGTCGTATTCATATGGTAGATACATGCTTGAGCCTTACATTACATTTGAAAACATAAATTAAAATACATTGAAATAAAATATTATGCATTATTGAACTCATCGAATGATTCATTCTACATACACAATGGATTGGAAAAAATAAGGGTGATCTCAATTTCTTAGTAATGGTTACAAACAGAGGAATATATCATGAATAATGATGGAATAATCGACATGGGAATGTAAATATCTAAAAAAATATTCCATTAAATTAACAACCTAATATCATTATTAGATATAGAATAATTTATATGGAATGTTAATTAACTGAAAACATAAGATATTTAATCAACAAACTGTGTTAAAAATGAATACCAAGATATTATCAACATAAAAATACAAAATTTAATAACAACTAAAATCATAATGATGAAAATTATTAATATTAGATGTCATTGTAACAACACATTAAAAAATTTCAGGTAATTACCTTCTCTCTTTTTGTTTCCCTCTTTATTTGTGTTCATCTTACAACTCCCAAGGTTAGAGGTCATTTTATGGTGAGAATTACCAAAATTTTAGGGATGTATGTATATTTTTATTAATGGAGTATAACTATAAATGCTTCAAATCCATTGAGGATTTCTCCCCATGTTCGAAGATCGTCCTAGGTGGCTTGGAGTTTTATTATAGAAAATTAATTTTTTATAGTATATAGTAGAAATTCACACGATTTAATGGGATTACTCAAAAAATAATGTCTACTAGGAATAATCTGTTATCTTAGTAGTCATGATGAAAGTATCATATTTCATGTTTTTTATTCAGCTCAAGTAATAGTTAATTTTGGATTTTTGAAAAAATTCTACACATTTATTAACATTTTAAGCCATTATGGATTAAATTAAGTGTAAAGGGATTATATTCCGTGTTAATATCACATGTTTTGGTTGTTAGGAAACTGCCATGATGATTATTAATTCATTTAGATGCTGGCTCTTGGATCATAACCTAGAGACCGTCCATGGTTATTTTGGAGACCCATAAACCCTCATAATCATATCTTTTTGCAATTGATCATTAATGCAGTCACAATAAATTTTCTGATTGAGTAATATTTTTAGTTTTTCAATTACATTAAACATTGTATGACTAATATAATGTGTTATTGGATCTACTGATTACTGATGAATATTCATTTTATTTTCATCTAGATCCATTTTTTGATTTTATCCTAAGAGAAACCATTGTGTTTGTGTGTAGTTCTGTGTATGCATTTCTTATGGAATGGTTCTTTCCTCCTCTTCATAAACCCTTTTTTTAAATTTAATTCATTATGAGATGTTTGGATTGATTATAAATCCTCATTCATTATCATTGAGTTATTCATTGCTGTTGGATTCCATTGCAGCTGTCTTCGATCAGATTTTGAGGCAGGGGTTCTATCTCCAGCTTATGTTGGATGAACTTCATTTCTCTATTTTTTATAAATGTTTTTTAAATTAAATGGCATGATTTATTGATTTATTTGTGTGTGTGTAAAGGGTTTTTAATAAAAAATTATTGTTCTATTTTTTCTAATAAAAGATATATTATTTTAATGAATTAAGAAATAGATTAATAAAATGGGTTTCAATGAATGGTTTGGATGATTTATTTTGGAAAACATAGCACATATATATCTGTGGATATATAGGTTGAAGGTATAATAATAGGCCTCATCAGTTGATACTATTAGGGGGTTCACTCCGGGGGTGTGCTCTTGATCCCTAGTTCTTTTGTTCTTGGAAATTCATAGAAAATATTTAGAGGTTCACTTTTTCGAGTGCTCCTCTATTACCTAGATATGATGTATATATCTAGAGGCTTGATGAGAAATATTTATTATGTTGAGAAAGTGAGTGTAATATCTATCACTACCTTTTGAGATCCTTGGCATCATATGACCTATTATTTTTGGTTTTACAATTTCAACTTGTATTAACATGGGTTTGACAGGACATGAGATACATGATTTGGATTGATTTGATATATCCATTTTGAAATATGTATATGACATATGTAGATACTATTTTTCATGGATATTTTTAAATGTAGAATAAGAGTAAATTTAATTTTTTGGATGATTTTGATTTAAAAAATGTAAAATATATATCATTCCTTGTTTTATATAATGTTTAGCATGTTCAGATTATTGAAATGTGAATTATTCTGGAACACCATGGGGTGATCCCACTGATCTTGTTTTCCCACACAAATAACACCCCTTTAGTACTTCATATTTTGGAACCAACGATTAATATTGAGGGAAATGATGTGTTTTTTTGGTTTGTTGTTAATACAACCTAGGGTTGATCAAGGAGTTTCCAAGTAATATAAAATTATTAAGCATATGGACTTTGGGTTGAAGGTGGTGTGTCATTTCATAGTGTTCACTATGTTTTTGTTGCTCAAAATCAAGAGAATATAGGATGATTCATGGAGCTATGAATCATCTCTAACATGATCTGTGAAAGGTGGTTTTCTAGGAATTTCTTCTCTCAAATATTATAATGGAATGTGTTTCGTGAACCCTTTTTCATAGTAAGTTTGAGCTTCTCAAATTTTTGGAGCATCTCAAATGATCATTATGAACATATGATGTTATGAGTGAGTTCTTGGAGACTATGACAAGGTTCATGAATGAATTATGGGATAATTTTAAATTTTCTTGATTAATAGAAGATTTAAAAATAGGATTAATTTCAATAGATATTATCAAAGACAAGGATATTCAAATAAATGAGTTAACAGGTTATCAAAAAGTCCATAGTAAACACGGAGCCTCACAAAGGGATGTTCCAATAAATTTTTCAACCACCCACACTTCATCTATTAGGAAACTATTTAGAGAAATGTATAAGTCATTATAAATACATAAAGGTTTAGTGATTTTATAATCATGAATTATTTGTGATCTTGATCATTGCTAGAAGACACTTTCAGTCATGGATAATGTTTAACTATTTCATAAAAAGAAGTTTCGTGATGACTAGGTGTTCTGTGATGACATAAGATTTTATAATGGTAATTAACTTTTTAAAGGATGTTTTCTTCACAAAGGTTGTGTAATATATGAAGGTTTTGATAATTGTGAATATTTGGATCATTATGAAGGTGTGAGGGTTTGAAAAAATAGAAATTTCAATGATATTTAAAGGGTTTATTCATGAAGGTTGGGAGATTTATGAAAAATAGTGTTGGAATTTTTTTTAAGTGAGCAGTGATTTCAGATGCATAAACTCTGGTATATGGTACATGAAAATTAGAATTCCAAATAGGTATAAAGACATAAATTACCAATATACTAAAAATAAGACCAAGTCAATAAAATGAGTTAGACTTTAACAAAGGTAGTTATCTAGGGAGAGTCTTCAAAATTATAATAAGGGTGGCACTATACTATCCTTAAATTAAAATAAATCTAGTGTTCCTGGTACATAGTGACTATCTCTAATAATATAATTTCCAAAATAACTAGTGAAGCATAGAGGATTTATGTATTATCTAAACACTATCAGTATATTCTTTTTAGAATATTCATTTTTGGGGAACCAAATAAAACTAATGTTTTGCCTCTCTATAGGTGATTGTATAATAATTAATTGATTCCATATGACATGTTTTATAAGTACATAGAAACATGGTAAAAAGATCAACATTTTTAAATGAAAAATATGAAACCCTGAAACACCCCTACCCTCTTAGGGTTCTCTAAGGTCCTACAAGAGAAATCATATGTAGATTATATGTGTTCAATTTATCTCTCCTATTTTCATGTATAAATCAATAAATGTAAGTGGAGTTACACCCACTTTGTTGGAAGAAAATTCCAAATATTGAGGAATTGGATGATAATAAATCCACCATCCCTTATGAAGGAGTATATTTTCTCCACATCTTAAGGGATTTTGTTCATTGAATTGACATTCCGTTCTATGAATTAAACAGAATGGAAAATGATGGATAAACACAAAAAATATCAAAATGGTCTCATATAATATTTATATGATCATATCTATTTTAATGTGATGAGTTTCAATTCATCCAAGTCCATGTGGGAGAAAATAGAAAATATATATGAAGGTAATAAAAATGTTAAATATGACAAACCTCAAGTATTACAAAACCCGTTTGATAATCTAAAAAATAATCCAAATGAAAATGTAAATAGTTTATTTAACCACATATCTTATGATTTTGGTGCTATTTGAGGACATGGGGAAGAAATTAATTATATTTAAATTACAAAGAAAATATTGAGAAGGATTTCACTTATATAAAATAGAAAAGTGTCATCGCATGAGGAATGTAATTTTTCTATGTATTCTATTGATGATCAGTGAATTAGATTGCTCGATTATGAAATTAGAGTCAAAACAAAATATGAATCATCTCTTGTAATAAAGGAAATTGAAGTTAAATACACATAAAAAATTATACTTACAGAGTAATTAATAATTTAGATGATGAAGAAGTCAAAATTATTTCCATTTTTCCACGAAAATGAAGAGATACAATGTTAGATTTGAAGGTAAGATCTTGTTGGCTTGTTTTCAACATGGAAGAGTAGAGAAATTTTTGTCTCTGTGCTCAGGGAAATTTGATGATGTATAAAGGGAACTAGAGATAATTATAAATCCTCAAAAGAGTTATATTAATAATAAATACTTCAATATATCAAATAAATTACTGAGAAAGTGCTTTCCCTGCATGGAAAAAAAATATGATAAGGATTTTTTTTGAGGAAGTTGAACTAGATATTAAATATAAACCCAAACCATCCCTGATGGCTATTGTTTAAAAGGTAGAAATTAAAAGGATGAATATATTTAGATGATTGGTGTTGTTGATCTCAAGGTGGAACATTAAGGAGACAATGATGATCTTGATATTTAAAGAAATATTAAAATAAAGATGAGATCTGTGAATAAGTAATCATAAGAGTATGTTTATTGGTATGAAGCCGAAATTTAATGGTCCGAAGGAGAGGTAGAAGAAGATTAAACAACTTCTGATAGATTTGAAGAGGATATGGAATTTAAAAAACTGGATTGAAGATTTGGAAAAAGTCATGAGTGACCATACATCCAGACTATAGGAAACTAAAATGATAGCTGAGGGACTTGAAGGAGAAGATAATGGGTAAACTGGAAAAAATCAATATTAATGGAAATAAATAATAAATAATGAAGTGGAAAATATTTAGATGCAATGTAATAAGAAAGTGGTAAAAACAGTTTTGAAGGAGTAGAGAGGGGCTTCAAGGATCATAGATCCACATTTCAGTGAAAAATTTTAATTAGTTATAATGCCTAAATACCAAAGAATGGAAACTGAATGGGCCAAAATAATGGGAAGAAAAATGTTTAAAATATTAAAAAGGATACTATTATTCAAAAAAATAAATAAATCTTTGAACCAAAAATAAATGAGAGATGAAAGGGATATATTCTGGAACGAAAGTGAGAATAAATTTCCATTTCTAAAATGTCAAGTATATGGTGATTGGGGCCATACCATGTCTATCTAGGAAGAGTAATAGAGTTGTGTAAAATAGGATGTTCCAAGAAATGATCTATGTGGAATGAGACAATATACTTCATCGTATAGAAGAAATAGTTTCATTGAATATTGTTTTCACTATTCGAACTATGGATGTAAATCTAACCATTACACGTAATGGAAAGGTTAGAATAATACCTATAGAACTCAGAGACTAGTTAATACACTCCATCCAAGAAGAGTTACTCTTGACAAATGGTATTATATTATGGAATAAGAATATGAGTATGATGAACACATACATATGGAAAATATATTGGAAATTCTATATTTTCCCACCACTCAATCATCTCATTAAAGTAAAAGAAGAAGATTAAAAAATCAGTTCCTGAAGAAATAGCTCTAAAAATAAAAATAATAGCAGTACAAGAAATATTGGCAGTGGATTCTCATATCACATGATATGAAATGATTTTTTAAGAATGTTAAGATAAGGGTTGGTGATATAGTGATATTTGGAAATGATTGTGATTTAAAGATCAAGGGAAGTGGGAATACTAAATTATAAAAAAAAGGATAAGAAAACTAAAGTTCTCTACATAGATGAATTTCATCACAATCTTATATATGTGAGAAACCACTTTTACTCTGGACTAGTGGTGACATTTAATCATAAGGGGGGAAATGCCAACCGAAATATAGGTAATTATACCTCTAATGGATGTAGAATATATGAATATTTATACTAGGTTGAATGTAAATATAACAATGGTTACTTAATAGTGGAATAAGAAAAAAACTTGTCTCACCGAAGGCTGGGTTACATTAACATATTGATATTCAAATAGATATCTAAGAATTTTATAGTTTTTGAAATTCCCAATATAATGTGTGATAGAGAAAATACATGTGGAGCATGCATGAGAGGATTTATGGATGAAAGTTAATATCATCAAAAGAATAAATAGGCATAAAATATACTATAAATTATCCACAAAGACGAATGTCGTTCAACGAATGTGACTGGAACTTATAGAGAGTGGTACTTCCTTTTTTATTGATGATTATAGATGAATATAGTTTGGAATGTTTATGTCTAAAAAATTACATCTTTATGATTTCATGAAGATTTATCATCAAAGAGTTGATAATAAAATATGACTCATAATCAAGATTCTATAATATGAAAATGATAGATAATACACATCCATTGAATTTTAAAATTACCTAAACAAACATGGTATGAATCAGGAGGTGTTTTCAGTGCAAAATCCAAAAAAATTGTGGTTTTGAACCAATAAATTGATAGGATAAAATAAATCTATAACTAAGCTTATTGAGAGTTCTGTTTCTCAACCTTACATGAATGGAGGCTGTTGAAGTAGAATTTTATACTCAAAATCAAATACGGAAATTTATAAAAGAAACTAGGAAACCATATAAGATATAGTATTGAAGGAAACCCTCTAGGAAGTGTTTTCTTGTTTTTGTAAGTAAATTCCTCGTACAAAAAATTTAATGAAATCTAGGAAATTATGATTATGATGATTGTGAGGGAATATTCCATGGATATTCAATGAAGATTAAATGGTAGAAATGTTACAATAATCATCTTAGAATTATTGTAAAGGTTAATTATGTCATGTTCATTGGGTATAAAATAATAAAAAACTCATGGAGATCATATATTGATATGATTAAAGATGAAGAAGAAAGTTTAAAAGTGATAGATTCAAATGAAGAAATAATTTAAGGCTTACAAATATTTTAGGGCCCACAAAATGGCGATAAATTAGAATAAGATGCAGAAGAGGAAACTATTTGTAAGAAAAATTAAATTGAACCTCATAGTAGAAATAGAATATGATAAATTGAGAAATTAAAAATCATTTATTATTAGACCACAACTAAAATGAAAATAATAAATAGGAATGAAGCACATTCATCCATTTTATCAACTGTGGAACCAACCAGATTTGAAGTTGCACCAGAAATGAAGCATGGGTTATGTCCCTGAGTGATGAACAAATTTAGATTGATATTAACCAGACATGGGTCTTTTTAGGAGACCATAAAATCAAAATTTGATTGGTAAAAATTTGATCTTTAAATACAAATTCAATGAGCATGGAAATGTGCTCATAAATATAAAAATATTTTTGTGAAAAGGATCCACACACATTGAAGGTGTTGATGTTGAAGAACTATTTGTTCGAGTATCTTGACTAGAGTTGATCAGGCTCTTCTTTACCATATAAATTAAAAAATGAGTGGCATGTTTGTTAAATGGATTTCAAAATTACATTTATAAATGTTTTTCATGATGAATAAGCCTAAGTTTAACATCTGGTATGATTTATGACTTTAAATAATGAGAAGATGGTTTGTAGATTAAAGGGGGTTCTCTATGGTCCGAAGTAGGAACCTTGAGTGTATTACACTTCCATAGATTATTCTCAGAATATAATTGAATTTAAATGTGGAAGTGTCAATAAGAATATCTTTTCAAATAATTTTCAGAAATAAAACTTTATGTTTCTTGTGTATGTATATGACATTATATTTGGAGGAATCTGTTATAGATCCGGGGAATAATTTTCTAATCACATGAATCATGAATTTAAAATTTCAATGATTAGTGAACTCAATAAATTTTTTGGGCTACAAGTGTTTCATAATAAGTATTAAAGTTTCAATTTTCAGAAAAAAATATTCAAATAGATATAGAATAAATTCAAAATTCATGACTTTTAACCAATATTTGCTCTGATTATGGTTGGAATAAAACACAGTAAGAAAACAAATATCTGTGGATCCCATCTTGAACTGGAGGATCATTTTATGATTATTATACATTACTGTAACATGACCAAACATCATCTTAAAAATTTGATTAGCTGATCTATTCGAATGTAATTTGAAGGATGAGAATTTTGTTGTCATTAAAAGAGTTATGGTGTATATTCATGGTACTCTTATTTTTGGTATATACATAGTATAAAGAAGTGATAATGAATTATCATCATTTTCAGATTCTAAATGGGATGGATATGCGATGGATGGATATACCACAACTGGTGGGCCATTATTCATTTGAAATAATTGTGTGGGATGACTAAAAATAGAATAAAAAATCATACATATTAGTAAAATGTATGTAGATTATCTATATTTCAGAATTGCATGCACTGAACTATTGTTAATGCATGAAAAACTGAATGATATTAGTGATGAGGTGAAACAACTTTTGATGAATTGATATGAGAACAACAACGTGATCGATCTTATGAGGAATCTTCTTAGGAAATATCATACGAAACATATTGATGTCAGATTTCACTTTATCATAAGAAAAGTTGAACAAGGTTTGATTACAATTGAGATTGTTGGTAGTGTAGTTCAGGTTTGTGACATTCTATCTATGCCCTTGGAATCACATATGTTTGAGAAATGATGATTGAACCTCAGTGTTCAGCCACCTCTATGTGCATGAGGATGATACAGTTGGTCTCTTATCTCCATTTGTTTTAAATGATTTAATTTTTTTTGATTTTATATAGTTCTATAGAGGAGATAAAATTTAATGGGATTTTTAGCACTAAAAGTAAAATTATATATTCATTGATTTTATTTACAAAGGGGGAGATAAGTGAAATTAAATGTATTGTTGGATTTTAGGATTTATCAATACTTTCCATTGAGGGAGGAATCTGTGTTTTGAAATCTTGTTCTCTATAATGAGAATTTACATGAAGATATAGAGTGATTTATGACACATTTTAGGCCTATAATTTTTTTTATAGAAGATGTATCATAATTGAATTTATCTAATAATTTCATAAAAAATAAAAGGGTTAGACTTCTGGAACCATGGATTTTCATTGATGTAAATAGAGTGTTTGGTGTGTGGGTTTATTTTCCTTCCACACTAGGGCTGATCATGTATTTTTTAAGTAATTTAATCTTAAGATTCATATGGATTCCATGATAATGGTGGGATTTTTCACTAGTGAATTTCAATATTTGGAGCTCAAAACCCATAAGAAAGAGAAATTCTCAAGTAGGTATGCATCATCAAAAACATGATATAATAAAGGTGGTTTTCTAGGATCGAATCCTCTCAAATATTTTAAAGGATTTAGTTTCACAAAGGATGGGTTTCCCAAAGGTTGTGCTTCATGAATATGTGGAGCATTACAAATGTTCATCATGAATGTGTGATGGAAATATGGTTTTCTTGGTGACTATGGTAAGTATTTTTAATGCATGTTGAAATGATTATAAATCATTATGATTATGAGAATTTTTGAAAAATGTTGTAATTTCATTGGAACTTTGTGAAGATGAGGAGATTCAAGAAACCTTAATTTGGAATTTCGTAAAAAGGCAACTTGGACCATGGAGATTCATGAGGGATTAAAATAAAAAATAAAACCACCCATAAATCAATTGATATGAAAAGATTCAGAGAATATTATGAGACATTCTGATTTCTTAAACGATAATATATTCACATATATGGAATTCATTGTGAGGTTGATCATTATGAAAATAATTTTTTTGTTGTTACTAATGAATATGAATTTTTGAAAAAGGAGATTCATGATGACTGGGTGTCCTGCAATGACTTATTATTTTATGATGGTAGTTTTCTTCATGAGTGATATGATATTCACAATGGAAATGATTTTAGAAACTGTTATGAGATTCATAATAGTTTGGAGCTTCCTGAAGGTGTGTGGATTTTCGAACATTGGAATCTCTTTGAAATGTAAAATTGTCTTTCCGGAAGGATGGGAGTATCAAGAACTACGAATCCAAACATTTATTATATGTGAGTATTTATTTCATGTAAATCAACTTAGGTATATAGTTCAGGTAGAGTCTTGTTCTAATCATGGATAATACATAAATTCCTAATATACTTAAATTACCATTCTTGTCATTAAATTGAGTACGACTTCACCCAAGGAAGTGATCTAAGTGTAGTGATTGGTAGTGTTCCAAGGGAGGTATTGCCATATCTCTAAAATTCATGTTAATTAAGTTTGTCTGTCCTAGAGTTATTATCTCTGATCTTATTTACTACACAATAACGAGTTAACCTTAGTAGAATTAGGTTTAACTAAAACATTGTCGTAATTTTCTCAATAGAATTTCACTTTATGATGAACTAAGTAAAGAAACTATGTTGTCTCTCTAATATTGAATTTTTTATAACCTATGGATTCCATCAACCATGTTTTACCTATTATGCCCATTGTGGGAACAAGAAACTTTCTTTAAAATGAAAATTTTGGCATTCAGGTTTACCCCTCCCCTCTCAGGTTGATATAGGGTCCTACAACATATACCTTTTCATGTATTTTTTTTATGGAAAGGAAAGGTGCTATAGTTACATGGTGAGGTATATTATAGCTGATTTGGGGTATATAGTAGTGAGATGGTGGTAGTTTTCCCATTCCATTACATGGAGTAGTTGTTTTCCATTTTTTTTGCCCATTGATAATTGGACGTCATCTTTGGGATGTTATGACTACCTTTAGTTGTGTTCATTTCTGATATCTTTCTTTTGTTTGGGAATATATTTATTTATTCTTGTGTTTATATATGTTATATATATATAATCCATGTTGTTTCTTCTAGTTGAGAGAAAATTTTCCCTATGGTTATTGTGTGATGCTCGGTGCTAGTCTCTAGTCTCGGGGGAATGGGAAGGCACTTTGGGTATGTGGAAATTTAGGATAGGTACCAGTTTAAGGGGGTATCTGGGTTGGTTTCATTATATTTTGGTATCATAATAGTTATTTAATGAATTATTACTTTGTTTGGGACGTTTTCTAGACATGAGAGAAGGTTTTTGGAATATTAGAGGTTGGTTACAGTGAGTTCCTAGACAGTTATTATTGTGATGAGACTCAAGATACAATGAGACATTAGGTTGTCTGTCATGTTTTGAGTTCTTCTTCATAATATCATATTTATTTATGTTTTTATGGTTTGAACCAGGATTATTCTATTTTATGATCATTTCATCAATTTTTTTTGTGAAAAATTAAGATTATGAGATGTGTTCAGCGGGCTCCTCATGTGTTGCAATAGATTATCTGCAATGGAATCCTACTATTGATGAACTTTTTTAATGTTATCTTTTATTATGTTCATGTGATTGATCAGAATTTGATAGAAGTACAGATTGTTGTTTTCGAGGTACTACCAAGAGATGTAGGATATAGGGATCGATCATTAGAGTAATCTCACAAGAATCCACTATCCTTTAAATTTAATAAATAACTTCACGAGGCATAAGATAATATTTAAAACATCGATATGGTATTAGAAATCCAAGATACAGTTGAGAGTGTGACAATGAATTGTGTTTTATCATGAACTGATAGTATAAACAAGTGATTGATGGATTTTGTGGTATATATGGATATGATTGGGGTTTGGACTAGAAGGGTTTCATGAAAATGTTATTCTAGCTATTATTTATAGAGTCACTAATTAAGAAGAATTCTATAGAGTTCCTCTCATTGTAGTAGGGAGAGAATTTACTGTCTCTATACACCAATTAATTTTTTGAGCCAGTTCGTTTTTCTATAGAGGTAGTAATGAATGAATAACTGAAATCTCATTTGTATCTCCATGGTTTTCGATCGAGTATCATATCATAGTTTATAGGATGAATCATTATACCTATGAAGAGATTATAGATAGAGATATGATGTTTAAGATGAATATGTAATCCATGGATTGAAATTATTCCTCTTCTAATGCACATAATGGCTGCTTCAGTGGAATGAATGGAAGGAGTAAAAGTGGAAGGAAAACATGAGTGGTGTGGGTGGTTATCAGTTACATGTTTCCTTTATACATTTTGTTATTATTTGTAGTTTAAATATGTCATTATATTGGTGTGGAAAGGTCTGAATCACATGATATTTACCCCCAAAACTACAAATATGTATAATAATAGTGGGTATTTGGGAAATCTGTAGAGTTTCATTCAAGATATTTCTATGACCTTATATGGTCTAGGATCAGCATATCCAAATGCTAAAATGTAACAATCTTATTCCTATGGGACTACATGTTTCTAGAAAACTTCTTCAAGATTTAATCAACTTCATACAATTGATAAGATTCTAGTGGAGGTAGATGTGGTTATATAGAGAGAGGGGTACCATCTTATTGAATCATCAGTAGTGTTTTATTTATTTAATTATTGTTCTTCTCACTAATTTATAGATTTCATTTTAGAGATATTATTAAACTTCCAATGGAGCTCATTTTTTTGTTATAGAGGTAGAGAAACATTCCTTGAAGTGGAAATAGCATGGTTTTTTGTTTTCTTTTTATTCCCGGTCAATATCATATATTGAGTTGGTATTTGATATCTGTGTTCTAAAAATGGATCTATTTTACATCATCACGAGGATTGATTGGTGTGTTTATCTTTGTGATGATGTTGATTGTTATCTATGACATGTCTCCTTTATTAAAATAATGATATCTCTCAAGTTTTTTGGGAGTGTGAGATCTGATGTATTATCGTGAAGGACACTTTCACCCATATATTATAGGTTTTTTGGTTTATATTTTGATCTTGACAGGGTTTCATCAATTTTTCATCTTTACATTATCATTAATTATTTTCATAACAATTTTTATAAACTATATCTCTCATCATTCTCTCGTTAGGGAAGAAGAATTTACGATTGACCGGGTTCTAGGTACACAACCGATTAAAATAAATTTCTATTTTATGGAACTGGTAGAGTTTTAAGTGCTCGGAATTTACTTGAATTACCTATTGGAGAAAGGTTTTGTTCCCCCAAATTTTTATCCTTAGGAAGCCCCATTGATCATCACCAAGAAAAAATTTGGTTCACTCCAATTTTATGTGCATTATTGGAAGTTAAAACAAGTGAAAGTTTAGAACATTTATCATTTTCAACATGTGGATTTGTTTTATCAGTTAGGGAGGGAACATTAGTTTTCAAAGATTGATCTTTGGTCATAAAATCACCATCTCAGTGTTTGGGTTTTGATATACTAAATCCATATTTATGAAAAATGTATGACCAATATGAATATCTAGTGAATTCATTTGGTGAAACTAACATTCTTGAAATTTTTATTATATTGAAAAATTAGAATATCCATAAGTATCTTGATATATCTGTATTAATGTAGATTGATGATATGTTGGTTTATCGATGATATAAACATGAGCATGATTACCATTTTAGTTGTGTTGTGGAAATCTTGAGGAGTCAATGTTTTTATGGAATTGTTTTCAAATGTAATTATTGGTTTCATAAAGTGAAATTATAATGGAATATTATTACTGAGTGTGGAATATCTATTTATAACAAGAAGGTGATGGATGTTTTTTCATGACAAGAGGAACAAAATGACTTTGAGATTAGGATTTTCCTTAGTCATTCTAGATATTATTTATCAGTTTTCAAGGATTTATCAAACATGAAATCACCTATGATTCCTATAACTAGAAAATGGGTTATGATTAGGGGGGAATAAAAGTAGTAGTTTTATTTCAAAAATATAAAATGAATTTGGACAACAGATCCTATTATAATCTTACCTAATCTTGTTTAAAGGTATTTGATTTTATTTGATGTTTCTTATGATGGTTTGTGTTGTGTGATTTTGATAATAATAATTTTTCATCTTACATTCCATTTCAACTTTGACCACATGTGAGGAATTACCCTACCCATGATTTTGAATTTTCTAAATTTATAGAAGCATTTAAGTGTAGCTGTAATTTTTTTAGAGGACAGTTTAACCATCTACACTGACCAAAATAGTTTTATTTATATCTTTTTTTAGAAATATGTGATCTTTAGGCAAGGTTGGTGGGTGGAATAATGTCAGATGTTTTACTTTGATATCACCTATACAATAGGGACATATAATGTAATTGAAAAATATCTTATCAGGAAAGTAACATCATAATATTTTCTAGAGTTAAAGGAAGATTGAAACCATATTGAATTATTCCCTCAGTTGCCCCTGCATTCTCAAGAGGATGATTCAGGAATGGTTTATATCTAATTTACCATGATATCTCCCTGAGTTAATTCTACACAGTCAGTAGTAGGATGATAAGTTTTGAGAAATTTGAGAAACCCTTTATAGTGGGGAGATAGTCTCTTGTTTGACCCTCAATTCATGTGGTATTATATATTTACTGGATTTGTTTTTAACACCATCATTTCTAGGGAGATTAGTTTTTTTAATATGATTGTTCTTTCTGATCCATTCATCAAGTCAATATAAATATGTATTATGACATGAGATGGAAATTTCTTTGACAGGTATAAATCATGATATTGATGATTAATTTTTCTTTAGTTATAGTAACCAATTGGTAAATATAGATAATATTAAACTATCTGGTTTAGTTCGACATCTTCCAGTTTTATTTTGGAAATGGGAAAAGGAATCTGAGGAATTTTATTTGGATTGACATTGACTCCATGAGAAATGATTTATATCTCTATGGTTATTGACTGTATAGAAAATTTAGATAATTTCATTCTCATTCCAGAAAAAAAAGTAAAAGAACATGGTAAGATGTACGTGTTGGAGAATATGGGGTTGCATGGGGATACATGTTTATTTTTTTTATAGGGATCCTAGTATTACTTCAAGGTTATAGAGTAGTCTACATAAGAATTTGAGGGTAATTATTAGGTTGATTACAAATTTCTAACCAAATAAATATGGTTAGACAATGTGTAAAATTCATATCCAGAAGGATATGCTTTGTTCTTGTGTTGTGGATTTTGGTGGATCATGGGATTTCCATTTAGGACATATTATGTTTGCATATTAAAATAATCATCATTCATTGATCAAAATGGATCATTTTGATACTCTTCATAGAAACTCATTCATGTCACATATTTATTGGTAAGTGGTGGGGTGGAGAATATCTGGTAGTAGAACTTATTTTATCGAAGTCATTAGTGAGGATTCAAGATATATATTAGCATATAGTTACAGTGAATATTTGACAAAAAACATTATGAAGAGTAAGAGAATGTTCCTTTTGAGTTTTTTATAGGCTTATAGGGTTTTTTTGAATGTTTCTTCCCATATGGGAGACAATCTTCTTAGAAAAATATAAAAAGTCAGATCCATGATATGTTGGACCATTTTTGGTCCCTTATCTACTTGGGAAGGCTGCATATGGGATGAAATTAGTAGATTAGTTGAAAGACATTCATTCTTTTTTCCGATTTTACATGTTAGGAAATTTCATCCTAATCCGCCTCACATTTTGAGTTGGGAAGAGATTGATTTATATCTAAATGTATATATTATGGAGAATCCAATGGTTATCATCAACTTTTAATTTAGTGTCCTATGTGGGAAGTAAATTCCATTAGTTAGTGTTTTAAGGAAGCATGTATTTGTTTTTCCTGTTCCATTAGAGTGAGTGTCATTTGTGAGGGAGAAGTTGCCTCACCACTTTTCCAGACATCATTCTTCAACATGAAATCCTTATGATATAATGTATTATGTTGGGTAGTTTGTAACATCTCATTTCTGAATTTTATTTAATTACCTCCTCCCTTTTTCCCGCCATCTTTATTTGGGTGAATTTTGGAACTCCAGGGGATATAGATCATTAAATGGGAAAAATTTTAACACCCCACGATTTCATAGTGTGTTATTTCTTCAAAATAATACAATAACTGGAACTATACGCAACACCAGGTTCAAGCACACCATGACTTACCAAACAAACCGTTCGAAAGAGGTTATGAATAGTATTAACTAAATTTTAAACTTTATACAATCCTTATAATTTTAGAATCCATATTATCTGTTTCTTAGACATAATGTAAGAACAAATTCATTTTCAGTACTTCACTTTTACCAACTTTTAATAGTGAAACCTTTTTAAATATTATATTTTAAACTTTGTGACTAAATGGGGACATCAGAAATTTAAAATGTAACATCCCAAGCTTCTATGGTACGCTTCTTTTTGAATAATGTGATAGCGTGTGTTGTACGCAACACCGAGTTTTAACACACCACAACCAATCAAACTAGCCGTTATGAATAGTAATACCTAATTTTTGAAATTATATATATTTTATATTTAAAAATGGACTTCATTTTTGGATTCGGAATATCGAAATTAGCCTAGGGTGAAATTTTGGTACTTTTTTGATAACTTTTATATTTTGATGAATAGTGAAAATTACTAAATTTTTTAATTAAAAACAACTTTTTTAATCAAAATAATTAATATTGATAAATTATGAATTTGACTGGTTTTAAAGTATATTAAGAATATATTTTTACCATTTAGTTCAATGTTTTTCATTGGACATAATGTTACAATTAAACCGGACATAAACAAGTGTCAATCTTTTGATAGTTATTATCTCTTGAAAACACGCTTTTTGTTTTAACAACAGGAATTAATTTTAAATTAATTTCTGCTACTTCTATGTTTTGAATTTTGAAATATGGATTCCATATTTTGAATCAGGATGTTAAAATTGTTTAAATAGCTAACTTTTATTTTTATACATTTTAAATAATTACTGCGGTAAATATTTTATTTACCATGGTTAAGGGTAAATCCGGTAAATAAGGGTTAAAAAAATAATATTATAATAATACCAAATTACCCTAAAAGGTGTCCTAACCTTATTGGTAGATACATGTCCGACCATGGGCATCTTTGGGTCAATTTTGGGACCTCATGGAGCCAGTTGTAGATGATAGTGACACTTTATTTTAATTAAGTTAAAATGAATACAAAAATGACACAAGCATATATGTTTTAGCAAAACAATTTTTACATATGGTTATATATGTTTTATTTTAGATTATAAATATTCATTAGAAATATAAAAAGATTTCCTACATAATTATATTTTATTTATAATTTTTAAACATTAAATAATTTAAATTATATATGACATAATGATGATGCAGTAATTACTATAATAGTGAAAAATTAAAATAATTGATATTATAAATACCCAAATAAATATAATATGAATCTTTTAATGAATTAAAGTAACTTTCTAGGATAGTATGATATATTAGGATTGATTCAATTGACTTTGTTTGAATTAAGAAATCTGTTATGAGATTCAAAAAAATCAACTATTGAATAGTGTCAAAATTGACATAAAAAAGTTTTTAAAAAACATATTATATTATGAATTGGTATTAAATTTCTAAAAATCTAAGGCTCGGCCAAGAGACTTATATCATGATATGTGTCTCATTAATGGACCACTTGGGGGTTTCTTGGACGTATATAGTATGTTTATTAACTATATATTATAAAAATATAAAGTCACATGGTAAATGTCAAACTAATTAACTAAGAGTTAAAACTAAAAGATAAGGTTAATATAGAAACCCAAACCTGTATAAATTATATTGGTTGAATGGTTTTCGACCTATAACCACCTTAACCTATGAATAATAAACTTTGGAGCCATTAGAAACCGAACATGAATTTATTATAAATTAATATTTCTAGTTTTTCCAAAGGTGCCCCTCACCCCTCTTATAAAAGGGCACTCCTCCTTCTCTTTTCTTCGCACCTTCAAAGCCTTTTGGTTCGGCCAAAATCCGACCAAATACTCTCCCAACTTCCATCAATACAACCTAGAGGCCTTAGTTTGATCAGAAAGCCAACCTAAGGATCCCTTTTGATAAAATCAAAAGGAAGAACCCGAAGAAGAGGTAATGTTTTCACCACCCCCTTTCAAGATCCTTTCTTCTTCCACTTATTCTTTCTTTGTTATTACCATTATAAAATAATAACTCCAGTATCTTATATATAATGTGATGTTATTATAAATATGGTAAAACCATATTCAATATTCTATCCACCCTTTGAATAACATGTCACCATACGTGCGTACGTACGACTTACCTTCTCCACGTTGTGGTGTAATTGTTATTCAATATATTATTATTTGGATGGGTATAATAATGATGTGTAACTCTTGTAAATAATAAATATAACATGTTAATTATTATTTATATATGATATACCATCCATTTATATATTATTTTAATATCAAAAGAATGATATTGTTGCTCGTGCGTACGTACGGACTACCATCTCCACGAACGCGATAAGATTCATTCTCCATCGTATCCATTAAAGTAAAATTATCATTTAATGATTAATAATAGTATTTAAAGACTTGATATCATTATGGATATGATTAAGATACAACCTATCCAAAACAAACATGTCTTACGTAACAAAACATATAAAAGAAAACGAGTAAGTTAGCACCCGAAATGACGATAATACTAAGATATTTTTAGCAAAGCAATGTTAAAAGATCATATATGATATCATATTAATATATATGATTCTTGTATAATTTAATAAAAATTATTTCACCATTATACAGGAGGTTAACCTACCCTCAACCAAGGAAAAGTACAAGGTAAGGGTTATTTCACAATCTCTTCATTATCCGAGGTTGTTTATACGTAATAATCTACTGGGATCTCTTTATCATCCACATCCATGTTTCTTAGAAATGTATTTCAAAACATTATTAATATTTAAAATAATATGGTTTAAAGTCATTTATAAACTTGTTTGACTTTTTATAAGAGTTTTATAAAGGAATCTTTCCGTCGTTTTCCAAACAAGGTTCTTTTAACCTTTTCGACAGAATTAAGATATGAATGTTTTTTTAACTTATACGTCGGGTGTGGTTATTTTACGCCGTTATAAAATCATCGAAGCTTCCCTTACAAGATTATAAGAATATTTTCAATGAAAATGTTTTATTTTATAAATATATGACTCTTAAATGATTTCAAAAATAGAAAGAGATATTTCTCTTAAAAGAGTTTTGATTTCATCTATGTCAACATCCTTTGATGGAGTTTACGATTATTTGAAGTTGATTTATTATGATACAAAACTTCTATAATGTATTGAAGCTTTTGTGATATGTTTGACTGTTTATGTGCTATTTTTATACCATTCATAGTTTATGGTGAAAGTATTGACATTTCGTATGCTAGTTTTAATACGAATGTTTATGTTATGTTTAAACCTTTTCATATGGGAATGCATTGGACTTAATATGTGACGGGTGGAGCCCGCTATAGCTCCTCGATGCATCGATAGGTCTCATGAGACAAACTAGTGTCTTGGCACAAGGCCTTGACAAAATCTTATTTGTAGTCTTGGCACGAGGCCTTGGCTATGTGGTTATGATAGTCTAACATTATGCATTCCATCATTATGAAAGTGGTTATTGATTTTTCATGTGATTATTCGATTAATAGAATATCCATGTGAATAAGTAAATGGCATTATTTCATTTTATTTATCCCATACTATGTTGAATGTTCATGTTTGAAAGGCTTTTGTTTTAGTTATACATTGCCTTAAATGTTTATTCTTATTTATGAAAGTTTCCACTATATTGTTATCCTTACTGGGCATTTGAGCTCACCCATTTTCTATGTTTTATTTTTCCCAGGAAGTGTAGAAGTAAATTATGAATGACCTGCAGGGATATCATGAGGGGTTAATAGTGTGGACTATGGAGACAATATTTTTTTGTAATAGTTTTTCACTTTATGATGTAATGTAAAACTTTATGAATATATCTAGTGTTTCCAAGGCTACTAAACCAATCAGTCTTTCGAGATTTGATATTTCTTGTGATCATGCCAATGTTATGTAATAATGCACCGAATCTAGGTAACTAGGGTCGGGGCATTACAGTTGGTATCAGAGGAAGTTTAGTACAATCCTTGGAAGCTATATTTAGATAAACTCTAATTAGAGCACGTAGACCTAAGATGAACTTTGAGGATTAGAATAGAAGAGCTTCCTTGAATTTTTGGTATTGTAAAGATTTTGGGAGTCTTCCGAGCAATACATCCCTGTCTAGATATGATCAGGTAGAGGCGGCTCTGGAACAGATGTACCTAGGGGTAAAACCCGAAAACACCGCTTTGAGCTAGACTCAAATGGGAACTGGTGCACGACAATGGGACTTGCTGCACTCGTGTTTACGACACTCCCGGGGGATATGCTTAGGATAACTCTCATTTTCTTTAGAAATCATTATGTAGGGTTTATGAGTATATACTTCCTCAAAGAAAACATTCTTATGTTTATGGATTATATCCATAAACTATTTAATTTATGTTATGTGTTTTTCAAGTTTGGGATTAGGTATTGTTATTCATAAACTAATCTAGTTTATGTCATTGTTTAGAAATGGCGCCCAGTAGAAGGAATGATAACTCCAGTAATGCACATGATACATAGAGAAAGAAGGATCATATATTTCATGGTCTTAAGCCTGAATTTATAAGAGAAATAGTCTCGCATGTATTATCATCATATGAAGAAATAATATCATGTGTTGATAAGATACGTAAAGAGTTTACTAAGTCCTATGGCTTTGATGGGGATCAAGAGAAGAAAAGGATGGAAGAGAGAAAGATGGATAAAGGGAAGAGGGAAAAGAAGAATTTTCCCATATGTGATAACTGTGGAAAGAAACACCCTAGAACTTGCCTGAAAGGAATGAGATTTTGTTATAAGTGTGGAGGAAAAGGTCACAAAGTACGTGACTGCAAGGGTAAGAAAATGGTTTCAAATTTACAATGCTTCATTTTCAAGGAGTTTGGACAGTACACGAACCTATGTCCCAATCATCAGACTATGCCACAAATGATGCTATTGGATAATAATCAAGTTATGATACTACCACAGATGAATAATAATGATTAGAGTTCTTATGTTGATTATGTCATTTGCGTGTTGTATCAACAATGTACTTGTTATAATAATTATGGAGTATATAAGGATTGTACTGGAGTACTATTTCATTAAGGACTTGAGATTGTGTGGAATAAAGAAAAGTGTCTCAATAGAAGGTTAAATTTTTGGAAAATATATGGTTGAGATAAAGATAAACCATAATATGGTTCTGATACCGAGGTAGTGATTTTAGAATAATACATGATTGACTTGGATAAATTATATTGGATATTCTTGACTTCCATGAAGCTGATTAATGATTTGTATATTCCATCATTGTTGGGGTTTAAAACATTTTTGGATTGATGAAGTATATCCAGGATTCTATATGGAATAATGGAGCATGAATATAATCAATAAGGATTATGGTAATTCAGGATGTTTCAGTGTTTTAAAAGAATACATGATGAAGGTATTAATATGCTATTACGGTGTAAAAAGGATCTACATTATGTTTACCTTCCTTATAAATGTTGGACTGTGAGATTGGACAGAAGTATTTTGGATAAATTCTAGTTTGAGATTAATTTTGGATTTCCATAAAAGGACAAACCGGAGGTCGGGCACCAACCCGTCGCGACCAGCAAGGCCGCAAGACTTGAACCCACAACTGAAGGGCGACAAGGGTGTATCACCTACCACTGGTCCATGAGATGTCCGGGATTAAATAATGTAGTTTTTTTAAAAGATCTGGTAGATGAATTATAAATTCATTTATTTTGTAACCCTTTGCGAATAGTATAAATAGAATTTTTTTACGTTCTATTATCTTTTAGAGTGAAAGATGAGTTTGTGGTAGAAATTTATTAATGGATAAAACTATAATTATAAAGTAAGAATATCTCCTTATGATCTTAGCCAATCTCATAAATAAATTCCTTAACATTAAGAAAAGGAACTTTGAACAAAAATGTTGTCCTAGATGGTACCTTAAATCATCACTAATTTATGGCTTTGGGATTGTTGGCCTTTTCATATCCATGTTCTCTACCACTCTCTATCAGATAATTGATGGTTAGATTTCTCTTCCATATCCATATTTTCCTACATGGAACCCTAGTATGTGTTATTTTTGGTAATCTTCATACTTTCCACTCTTTATTTTAAATAGAGGCCTCATTAATTCATATTTCGATGTGGGATTTCAACTAAGATATTTTGAAATGTAAAAAATGTGTTATCCTAATACACTGTGTTTTGTTGAACCAATGGTATTTCAAATCATCATAGATTGAAGAATTTAAGGACCTCAATTTTACACTTGTTTGTGATTTATGACCTCAATCACTACCTATAAATATGTATTTTTTTCCTCCAATTATATGTCTCTAATTTCCACCAATGTTCTCCTAATC
Organism: Viscum album; assembly: GCA_963277665.1. NCBI lineage: Eukaryota > Viridiplantae > Streptophyta > Magnoliopsida > Santalales > Viscaceae > Viscum > Viscum album. Next base: position 471,808,460 of record OY728147.1, on the reverse strand, counting down.
GAGATCATAATTTGGTGGTGACCCTTTATTTCTCTTTTCCTCATATTAAGACTAAATTTTAGTCACCCAATTTCCGATGTGGGTTTTCCCATAAATATACTTTCTATTTTCAACCTTTTATTTTCGAAGAACAATTTCAAATTGCGAGGACGCAATTTATTGAATGAGGGGAGAATGTAACACCCCAAGATTTCATAGTGTGTTATTTCTTCAAAATAATTCAATAACTGGAACTACACGCAACAACGGGTTCAAGCACACCATTACTTTCCAAACAAACTGTTCAAAAGAGGTTATGAATAGTACTAACTAAATTTTAAACATTATACAATCCTTATAATTTTAGAATCCATATTATCAGTTTCTTAAACATAATGTAAGAACAAATTCATATTTAGTATTGCACTTTAACCAACTTTTAATAGTGAAAACTTTTTAAATACAATATTTTAAACATTGTGACTAAATGGGGACATAAAAAATTTAAAATTTAACATCCCGAGCTTCAACGGTACGCTTCTCTTTGAATAATGTGATAACGTGTGTTGTACGCAACACCGAGTTCGAACACACCACAACCAATCAAACTAGCTGTTATGAATAGTAATACCTACTTTTTGAAATTATATATATTTTATATTTCAAAATGGACTTCATTTTTGGATTTGGAATATCGAAATTAGCCTAGGGTGAAATTTTGGTACTTTTTGGATAACTTTCATATTTTGATGAATAGTGAAAATTACTAAATTTTTAATTAAAAACAACTTTTTTAATCAAAATAATTAATATTGATAAATTTTTAATTTGAGTGGTTTTAAATTATATTTATAATGTATTTTTACCATTTAATTAAATTTTTGTCACTGGACATAATTTTACAATTAAACCGGACATAAACAAGTGTCAATCTTTTGATAGTTATTATCTCTTAAAAACACGCTTTTTGTTTTAACAACGGGAATTAATTTTAAATTAGTTTCTGCCACTTCTGTGTTTTGAATTTGGAAAAATGGATTCCATATTTTTAATCATGATGTTCAAATTGTGTAAATAGGTATCTTTTATTTTTAGACATTTTAACTAATTACTGCGGTAAATATTTTATTTACCATGGTTAAGGGTAAATCCGGTAAACAAGGGTTAAACAAATAATATTATAATAATACTAAAATACCCTAAAACGTGTCCTAACCTTATTGGTAGATACATGTCCGACCATGGGCATATTTGGGTCAATTTTGGGACCTCATGGAGCCACTTGTAGGTGATAGGGACACTTTATTTTAATTAAGTTAAAATGAATACCAAAATGACACAAGCATATATATTTTAGAAAAACAATTTTTACATAGGGTTATATATGTTGGATCTTAAATTATAAATATTAATTAGAAAGATAAAAGGATTTCCTACATAATGATATTTTATTTATAATTTTTAGTCATTAAATATTTCAATTTATTTATGACACAACGATTATGCAGTAATTACTATAATAGTGAACAATTAAAATAATTGATATTATAAATACCCAAATAAATATAATATGAACCTTTTAATGAATTAAACTAATTTTATAGGATAATATGATATATTAGAATTGATTCAATTGACTTTGTTTGAAGTAATCAATCTGTTATGAGTTTCACAAAAATCAACTATTGAGTGGTGTCAAAATTGACATAAAAGAGTTTTTTAAACAAATATTATATTATTAATTGGTATTAAATTCATAAAAATATAAGGCTCAGCCAAGAGACTTATATCATGACAGGTGTCTCATTAATGGTCTACTTGGGGGTCTCTTGGTTGTATATAGTAAGTTTAATAACTATATATTATAAAAATACAAAGTGACATGGTAAATGTCAAACTAAGTAACTAAGAGTTAAAAATAAAAGATAAGGTTAATATAGTAACCCCAACCTGTCTAAATTCTATTTGTTGAATGTTTTTCGACCTATACCCACCATAAAATTTGAATAATCAACTTTTGGGCCATTATAAACCGAATATGAATTTATTATAAATTAATATTTCTAGCTTTTCCAAAGGTGCCCCTCACCCCTCTTATAAAAGGGAACTCCTACTTCTCTTTTCGTAACACCTTCAAAGCCTTTTGGTTAGGCCAAAATCTACCCAAATACTCTCCCAACTTCCCTCAATACATCCTAGAGGCTTTAGTTTGATCAGAAAGCCAACTTAAGGAGCCCTTTTGATCAAATCAAAAGGAAGAACCCGGAGAAGAGGTAATGTTTTCACCACCCCTTTTCAATTTCCTTTCTTCTTCCACTTCTTATTTCATTGTAATTACCATTATAAAATAATAACTCCAGTATCTTATATATACTGTGATGTTATTATAAATATGGTACAACCATATTCAGTATTCTATCCACCCTTTGAATTACATGTCACCGTACGTGCGTACGTACGGCTTACCGTCTCCACGTCGTGGTGTAATTGTTATTTAATATATTATTATTTGGATGGGTATAATAATGATGTGTAAATCATGTAAATAACAAATATAACATGTTAATTATTCTGTATATATAATATACCATCCATTTATATATTATTTTAATATCAAAAGAATGATATTTTTGCTCGTGCGTACGTACGGACTACCGTCTCCACGAACGCGATAAGATTCATTCTCCATCGTATCCATTAAAGTATAATTCTCATTTAATGATTAATAATAGTATTTAAGGACTTGATATCATTCTGGATATGATTAAGATACATCCTATCCATAACAAACATGTCTTACGAAACAAAACATATAAAAGAAAACGAGTAAGTTAACACCCGAAACGACGATAATACTACGATATTTTTAACAAAGTAATGTTAAAAGATCATATATGATATCATATTAATATATATGATTATTGTAAAATTTAATAAAAATTATTTCACCATTATACAGGAGGTTAACCTACCCTCAACCAAGGAAAATTACAAGGTAAGGGTTATTTCACAATCTCTTCATTATCCGAGGTTGTTTATACATAATAATCTACTGGGATCTCTTTATCATCCACATACATGTTTTTTAGAAATGTCTTTAAAAACATTATTACTATTTAATAGAATATGGGTTAAAGCCAGTTATAACCTTGTTTGAATTTTTATAAGAGTTTTATAAAGGAATCTTTCCATCGTTTTCCAAACAAGGTGCTTTTAACCTTTTCGACATAATTAAGGTAAGAATGTTTTTTTAACTTATATGGAGGGTCTGGTTATTTTACGCCATTATAAAATCATCGAAGCTTCCCTTACAATATTATAAGAGTATTTTCAAAGAAAATGTTTTATTTTATAAATATATGACTCTTAAATGATTTCAAAAATATAAAGAGATATTTATCTAAAAAGAGTTTTGATTTCATCTATGTCAACATCCTTTGATGGATTTTACGCTTATTTGAAGTTGACTTATTATGATACAAAACTACTATATTGTATTGAAGGTTTTGTGATATGTTTGACTGTGGATGTGCTATTTTTATTCCATTCATTGTTTATGGTGAAAGTATTGACATTTCGTATGCTAGTTTTAATACGAATGTTTATGTTATGTTTAAACCTTTTCATATGGGAATGAATTGGACTTAATATGTGATGGGTGGAGCCCGCTATAGCTCCTCGATGCATTAGTAGGTCTCAAGAGACTAAATCGTGTCTTGGCACAAGGCCTTGACAAAATATTATTTGTATTCTTGGCACGAGGCCTTGGCTATGTGGTTATGATAGTCTGGCATTATACATTCCCTCATTATGAAAGTGGTTATTGATTTTTCATGTGATTATTCGATTAGTAGAATATCCATGTGAATAAGTAAATGGTATTATTTCATTTTATTTATTCCATACTATGTTTAATGTCCATGTTTGAAATGCTTTTGGTTTACTTATACATTGCCTTAAATGTTTATTCTTATTTATGAAAATTTCCGCTATATTGTTATCCTTACTGGGCATTTGAGCTCATCCCTTTTCTATGTTTTATTTTCCCCTGGAAGTGAAGAAGTAAATTATGAATGACCTGCATGGATATTATGAGGGGTTAATAGTGTGGACTATGGAGACAATATGTTGTTGTAGTAGTTTTTCACTATATGATGTAATGCAAAACATTACGAATATATCTAGTGTTTCCAAGGATACTAAACCAATCGGTCTTTTGAGATTTGATCTTTTTTGTGATCATGCCAATGTTATGTAATAAGGCACCGACTCTAGGTAACTAGGGTCGGGGCGTTAGAAAAATGAACTAATGTTTTGAGATGAATGTTAATTTGAATTAAGGGATTTTGGGAATAAACGTTTTAATTGATTTATGGAGTTTTCCCAATGTTTAGAAAATGTCTCAAGTTTTTTAGATTTTTCTACTGAAAATTATAATTTTCGTAGTTCACTAGAGAAATACACAGTAGGGAATGGGACTACATGCAATGCAATGTATTTCGGGTATAATCTTTGAGTACAGTACATAGTATAAATATATAACATGTTGTGTATTTGGTTCATGTCTTCTAATTGTTTAATTATATATTTTTTTGTAAAAATCTGACACATTTCTCATATTTATTGGCCTTCATGGACTACATGACATATTATGGGAATACATTACATATAAATCTAACACATTACTGACTTTAGGGTTCTTAATGAATGATTCTTATTTCATTCACCTATAGGATCTTTCCTCCAGACCTAGAGACTCTTAGGAGAGATTTATACAACATCAAACACATCTAAATTGTTTCATTTAGTGGTTTATCACTTTAGAATTTGTAGTGAGTTTATTTGAGTGAGTAATCCTTTATATTTTATCATTACCTTTAATTATTGAAGAACTATTTATTTTTTTATTGGATTTGATGATATGTGAAGAAAAATCATATTGTTTCCTACTTGATCCATTTTGTGGTCATCCCCCATAGGCTACACCTTGTGTTGGTTATGGTGAGATGTGTGAGTTTCATGAGAAATGTGATATTTATTCCTCTTAACACACCATTTTGATAAATTGAATCAATTTTGATATTTTTTTTATTGATTCTCGGGACTCTTTCATTATTATTGAGTTCTTCATTATTGGTGGATTCTATTACTGGCTTGTGACCCTATTTTGAAGAAGGTGATTATGTCTCTAGCCTACCTTGGATAATATACATTAGACATGTTTTGAAAAATTGTTTTATAAATTTAATGGAATAATTTATTGATTGATTTTTTTTTTGGAATGGGTATTTATATTAAAGTATGTGTTTCGATTTGTTTTCATATACAAAATGTTATTTTTATTTCATTATGAAATGGATTTATGAAATATAATTTAATGCATGGTTTTCAATGAATTATATTTGAAAACCTATCACATGGGAATCCTTAGGTACATAGGTAGAATATTTAGTAATATTCCTCATTCGTTGATACTTTCGGTGGTGGTTGGGGGGGGAGTATGTCAGGGTGTTTTCCCCTGTTCCCTAGTACTACTATTCTTGGGAATTAGAAGACACTATTATGTGGTTCAGTTTTTGGAGTGTTTCTATAGTATCTATATTTCATTCATATGTCTTGGGGATTTATTTGCATGATTTCAAATGTTATGGGAAAGTGTGTCCTAGAAATCCTGACCCAGTTTGATCCCTTATGTGATGTGACAAGTGATTTTGGATTGAACTATTTTAGCTTATACTACCATAGAATGGTTATGATATGTGGAAAATGATTTGGATTGATTTGATATATCCGTTTTGATATATTTCATTGAAATTCATTGAATCTATTTTATCTGGCCTTATTTGAAAATGTATAAAAAGTAAAAATTAAATTTTTTTCAATGATTTTTATAATAAAATAATAATCTATTTATCAACCATTATATTCATTAATTTTGATCATTTTCAAGTTATTGTACAGAGTCTTGTTATGTAAAAAACATGGTTTCCAATTAATCCGATTATGCCACACATTGTGCACCCCTTCTATTTTGTTGGACCATTTCATGTCTTTTTATTCAGGAAAAATAATGATTCAATTGTGAGGCATTGAGGTGTTTGGCAGCTTTGTCTTCCAAGTTGGTGGTGATATGATTTGAGTTTTACCATGCTATCACATGGAGTAGTTGTTTTCTTGGTTTTGTTTTCCTCTTATGATTGGATGTGTAATTTTGGATTTAATGGCTGCTTTGAGTTGTGTCATATTCCACTCTCTTCTTTTAGTTATCAAATATATTTATTTCATTCATTATTTATGTAATATATATATATATATATATATATATTCCATGTTATTGCATTTGGTTGGTAGAAATCATACCCTTTTTTTCTCATGGGATCTAGTTCACATACCATGGGGGGATAGGAATTCCCTTCGAGTAATAGGTTTCTCAGTTTGGGTACCAGTTTGAGAGGGTATCTAGATTGAGTTCACTATAGTCATGATCTAAAAAATAATTATATCTATATCATGTAGACCATTCTCCAATACAATTTAATCTGGTAGGTATACACCACAAACCCATTTAATTATAGCTTAATGAATCACCTCATGAGGATATCGATGAATCGAGGGAATATATTATTCTATTCCCAACCATCACTACATGTCCAATGTATTTCTAATATATTGAATGATCAATTAAATTTATAAATAACATTCATTATAAAAAATATCAATATTGAGAAATGAATATAGATTTATCAATATTTCCCCAGTCAATAAAAAACTTCCATAGATTTACATAGTATATGGAAATAATATTTGATTTAGGTAATAAGAATCCATGATAAATAATATAGATATTTAAAGTAAATTTAATTTCTAATGTTCACAAGAAAGTTAATTTTTCAAAATAATGAAAATGAATGAAAAATTATTCAACAAAGAGAATGTTAATTTTTTTTTCTATAGTCCTACTAATCAAAAAAAATCACGAGATAAATAAGGATGATATAAATACAATATATTCTAATTGGAGTAAATATAATATAACTTTTTGTTGTCATTGATTAATAGAAATATCCTAAAAAGCTCATTAAAAGGTTCTTTATAGAAAATGCCATTTTAACTTTGAAAATCGCATTCTGAAACTAGAAATTAACATAATAATAGGAATAATATTTCCTTTTAATAGTTCATGGTTAACAAGTAAAAGAAAAGTCAATACAAATAGTGGTCATAATGGTGGAAAAATTATATACATAACGAGTACATAAATAAATTATTATATTATAAAAAAACTAGAATCATTTTTAGAAAACATAGATTCGGAAGGAAAATGATTTCCAACCATAGAGATAAATATAGAACAATTTTATTCAAATTATTATTCAATCATTTTATGTACCAAATAGATGATAAAATGCATGCCAACGAGCTTGTACCCTAGTGGTATAAGCTCTTGCTTGGCATCCAAAAGACCCGGGATCAAATCCGGGTAGGGGTGAATTTCCAGGTTACGGTAGCAGGGCTCTATAGCAGGGCACTGTAGCAGCCGTGGAACTATAGCAGCGGCGACACTGTAGCGGTGGAGGGACTGTAGGAGGTACTATAGTGGCGGTGGATACTATAGCAGTTACTGTAGCAGCGCGGGTATTGTAGTAGTACTGTTCACCGAGGGGACCTTTGGGCCAAAAAATGGGCTTTGAAGCCTTGTATTCAGGCCACTTGGCCTTGGGCCTTTGGGCTATGTAATGGGTCACCCTGTACCCAGTCTAAAAGAGGTCTTTGCTTTAAATAATAAAATTGAGGCTTTGGCCCCAACCTTTTAAAAAAAAAGATGATAAAATGCACTATTAATTTAAAAGCATCATGAATAAACAAAAGTGAAAAACATAAATTTGGATTATTAAACAATGAACAAATAATTTACATCAATGGAAATTCAAGAATAAAAAAATGTAATTAAAATAAGATTAACGAATAAACCCATACAACTTTGGCACGTTTTGTTTCATAACACCCATGAATGAAATAACATAAAATGAAAGATTAAATACCATGAACATAAAAATATTCATGATAGAACATATAAAAGTGTAATTATTTTCTCCTCGTATAATTAAAATGGTTTACAACATGAAATAAATCTCAATGTAGTTGAAATTGAGATGAAATATATTTTAAAGATCATAACATTTAAGTGATAATTAATTAATAAATAAATTATGTCTATCAAATTTAAATCCAAATAAATAAATTTGAAATGAAACATTTAATAATAAAATTTCATTACATACATTATTTTTAGAGTATCATGCCCAATGAATAAGTAATATTAACCAATCAAATGAAAGTGATTTATGAAATCCCTAACCACAAGGTAATATTCCTGAAAAAGCCCCTTGGATGGAATAATACGAATTAAAATATAAAATATCATTATGTATAAAGGATTCATGATATTAAATAGTAAATGGGTAGGAGAAACGCCATATAAAAAAATAGGTGGATAAAATTACAATAATCCACAGTGAATGGAAATTGATATGAAATCCCTTACAACATGTTTCCCATTATTTGATCATGCTTCAATATAATGTATAATGATTCTAAAATTGATATTAGTATATAATAGAACCATATTAATATTTATAATAACATATATGATCTTATTATAATATCTTATCACCTTATTATTATTAATACTTCATTACTTCAATTGTATTGAGTGTTTACTACTTTCTTGTCCCATGTATGTTTTTATATAATTTCTAGTTGTCATGCATATGATCCTGTTCAATAAAAATTAACTTTGATTGGGAAATATTTTAATAAAATAAAATATATTTATTAGAAAATGAGATATTTTTTTCAATTTATTTATAAATAAATTTATTCAGGGTAGGAAATTTATATATATTCCATAATGTGGTTAATACTATTCATACATTCAAATTTTACAACTAGGTTATAACCGTCAAATTTAAATAAAAATATGTTTTCATTAATTTATTATTTGTGATGCTTGTTTTATAAGATATTAAAAATAAGGTTATTTTGATTTCTTGAGGATTTATATTAACCCCCATTCATTAAATTCTATCCTCACAATTTAAACTTGAACTCATTAATCAACTATTTGACATTTGAAATTCCCATTTCTGAAAAACCCACATCGTAAAAGTGTTAATAAAACATCCACCTAAAAAGCGTTGAATGGAAATAAGAACATAATCCAGAATAACAAAAAATATCCATCCATATTGGATAACATTAATTATAATTGAACATATGGAAGAGATAACTAAAACCCAAGGACTAATAGAGACTGTTATAGAACATTGATCACCAGATTGAGAATGATCTTAAGAATTTTAATATCCAAAAAACCATAAATCTATGAGATACAAAATGACCATTGGTTCATCATAGATGAAGGTAAAAAGATAATTTTTTTTATTTCAATATCCACTTCATATAGTTAAATAATTCCTTTACCACACAAACTAATAACATAAGAAAATATAATTACATTACATGTATAATTTAATTCTTTAATAAATTACCACCAGCATCACATCTTTTCCTCCAAACGATGTGTATTAAAGGTGAATGTTTTAGGCATGAAACGCAAAATGTAAATCCCATTATAACATATGGGGTACCTATGGAAAACAATCCATAGGACGTTAATGCATCCTAATCATTTTCTACACAGATGGAGGAAGAATCTCCCTACCCACGATCACGAGATTTTCAAAGTTAGTAGAGTGGTCAAATGTCTTGTGACCTGTCTGGAACAAGAATGGGATGAAATCATGTTTAATGATAATGGATAAACAAGGACCACATCACTGAAATAATTTTGAGATAGGAACATGTGGTGAGAGAGGGATCTAGAGTTCGATGGCTTCAGGAGGGGGACATGAATATCAGTTATTTCCATGCATTCCTAAAAGAAATACATCAATTCCATCAGTATAAAATTGAAAGGGGGGATTTTACTGACAAAAATGAACGTGAGGAAGTGGGGGATTTGGCCAACACTAACGTTAATTATCTCATAGAAGACCCCAATCCCATCATGAAAAAGGGTATATGAGTGGGGAAGATAATGTTTTTGAAGAAATTCTACGATGTGTGTTAGTGGATGTAGATGATAGGTTGAGAAGGCCTCCGGAAGAAGAAGAAGTGCGTGGGATGATCCATACCTTGAACCCAGATTGCGCACTAGGGCCTGAATGCATACCTAGTTCTTTTTACAGGGAATCTTGGGAGACTATTAAGGGTGATCTTGTGAGAGTAGTGAAAGTCTACTTCCAAGGGGGAAACCTTCAGCGTATTGCATGTGAAACTAAGATTTTATTACTTATGATGTTGTGAAATCCCCAATCTATTGAAAAATATTGTCCAATAATTATTTCCAACTTTCCATACAAGGTTCTAGAGTTTATTCTCAACAGAAGAATGGATCCTTACATGAACTCATAAATGGCTCTATAGCAGCATTATTTTATAAAAGGGCGATAAATACAAGGTTTGATTGGAATTGTGCAAGAAATGGTTACTGAAATCTATAAAAAAGTTTTCAATATTGACCTATAGATAAAATTAGACATGAGAAAGGCCTATGATAGGATGGAATGGGGTTTTATCCAAAGGGTATTGGCCTGCATGGAGTTATCAAACTGAACCAGGGACCTTCTATTTTGTTTCTTCTACTCAGTGTGAATCTCAACTTCTTTTATGGGGATTAAATTTGGTTTCATCAAGGCCTATTGAGTGATTCGGTATGTGGATACATTATGACCTAATATCTTCATCATCTCCCAAAATTATCTTAGCTACTCCATTTATCAGGGCCTTCTAAATGTTAAAATCCTCTCTTATAGGAACTGACATGCATCAAGGGTCATAGTTCACTAGATGTTTGCAGATGACACAATTTTTTTCTTCAATTTAAGTAGGAGATCAGTGCATGGGATGAACCAGATTATTGGTGAATATTATAAGTGTAGTGGGAAGGTGTTCAATAGGGATAAAAGCCTTTATTTTACTCTAAAGAAGATCTCAGGCAGGAGGGAAAGGGTCTTGGACGTCATCCTAAATAAGGAAAAATGGGTTATTCCTCATATTATCTCAGAGCGCCAGTTAGACCTAACTCTCTCTGAGTGAAAAACATAGATAAAATCACTAGAAAGATCATGGAGAACATATTCAATTGGAATAATAGTTTCTTATCGTTTGGTGGTCGCATTACACTCATAAACAGTGTCCTAGTGTCTAATCCCATGAACATTATTTCCACCCTGAAGGTACCCAAATGTGTCTTTGTTAACATGGAAATGGTTTGTTGGCATGTATATGGGATTAGATGATGGAAGTAGAGCACCACTGGGCATTGGGAGAGAATCTTGTAAGTCCAGTTTCAGAAGGGTGTATCAATTTTAGGAGTGTTACCTTGTCCATGAAAGGGTTGAACATGAAACTCGAATGGGAGGTAATAGAAGGGAAGGCCCTGTAGGGAATGACAATCAAAGATAGATTTGGACAGGATGAGAGCATACCATGATCACACCATTCGAAGATATGGAATAATATTCATTCATATATTGAGACCCTGAGACCTATCTCGTAATGGCTGGTGGTAAAAGGTGATATTAATTTCTTGGAGGAAAACTGGTGGAGGGACTGTGGTTTCTTGGAAATCCCACTCCATTCATTTCCTTCAGGGAGTAATTTGATTATTCCATATTTTTCCAGGACATTATTGATGAGAACTAGTATACCACTTTCAACAACATTGTGCTTAGAGATGATCCAGATAAAATCATTTTTTGGGGATCTACAACGGGAGAGTTATTATTCAAATATTTTACTCATGTGAGGATGGTTCCATTAAATTATCATGCATTGGGAGATATGTTGGGGATAAGGGAGGTGCCATCAAAATTCAATATCCTATTTTGGAGAGTGAGACATAATTCTTTACCCATTAATGATAGGAATCAATTCATGGGAGTGAGCTTGGCGTCCATGTGCAACTGTTTCCAGGAACATGAATATGAAACGATGGGGCACCTCTTTACTGGAAGATATTGGGAGGGATGGGTGTGATAGGAATACCTGGTCCTCATAGGCTGGGATAATCAAGGAGGCATGTTCGATGATTTTTTCATCATGTGGTTAAAGGGGGCAGGCGATCGAGGGATCGAGAGGAAAGGCCATGTTGTAATCCTCATGGTGGGTTGCTGAATCATCTGGAAGGCTTGGAATGATGCCCAACAATGTAATGAAACATGCTATCATACCATACTCAACATGAAAATGAGGAATATTCTAATGGAATTGGTCATCCTGTTCACCAACTGCCAGGTTGCTCCGTTGGTTAGTCCTTCTCTCTAAAATCATGTTGTTTCTAATCAAACTAGAAGGCAGGGGTAGGGGAATTAGGTCTTTTGGTGTCATCCCAGTAGCGGAATAAATCTAAACTTGGGTGAGTCTCTTCTTAGTGGGGAGATGTTTGGAGGAGGTGTTATTATAAATAGAGATGGTTCAGTCTTAGCTACATTATCTTTCTAGTATGGTCGATGCGATTTGGTGCATGAGGACGCCCTAACCATGGTCACAAGGATGGAGTTATGAAAATGAAGGCACATCAACCTTAAGATAAGGGAGAAAAACTCATTGACCCTCTATAATGTATTATTCGAAACAAAAAATTACCCCTTGATCATTTCATACATTATTCGGAAGTGAAAACAGCATATGGGCACACACACAGTGATCACTCATACTTGGCGAGAAGGCAACATGGAAGTTTATTTCTCAGCATCTGAGGCTCCCTCAAGTCAATGTATATCTTACTTCCTTAACATTGGCTCCATTCCCACCAAGGGAATCCAATTAATTGTAGATGATAATTTGGGCCATCACTACTTCATACCACCGTGATATATCATTTTGAGTTTTGTATTTGAAATAAGAAATAAAAATGATAGTATTCAATCAATATAAAAATCCAAAGTTCAACATATGTCCTTATATAAATAAATAACCCTATGTAAAATCATAATATTTTCTATAGTTTATAGATACTTTTAATTTTAGTATAATTATTTGGTTTTGACAAAATGTGGATGCCTAGTGTGGATATAAAGGAAATATGGATGTCAAGAGCTTGCCAGGATCCCACTGATTTTTTTTTGAAGTGGATGTTAGGACAGATGGTTAATAAAACATGTACAGGCTCGAACACATGGTTTGAAATAACCATGTGTGGTTGTCTAGGACACAATCCATGGTATTGTGGTTTGAGGAAACTATTCCACTCAAACCACACACCCGTGCATGGACTCTCAATATTTTGATAGATAAAAAATAATGGTTTTCACTTTTATTCCCAAATAGTGCAAATGAACAATGTGAGGTACCTCCTATGGGAGTGATGGCTACACAATTGGGTCATAGTTTGACCAACCAAGTGGTAAAAACATGTGACCTTGTATTTAGAGGGGAAAATACCATTTTTTTCACTAATTCTGTTAAATTTTTAATCCTCCTTCTTCATTTCCTATTTCCTCTAGAGACCAACATTCTCCTCCCATTGTTGAGATTCATAAGCCTTCAACGATGGCATTGAACTAATTTTTATTCTAGACTCCGAATCGAGTGATTTTAATCTCGTTATATTAATATAGGTGTATTCTTTATACAATATGATCCTTTCCCTAATTTCCTGTATAACTAAAATATTATTTTAGTTCAGCATAATATTCCCTATTTACATGTTATTCATCTATTAATTAATTTTCTTCTAATATAGGACTAGTTAGGTGATGATACTATATGAGTGTTATACCACAAGCATTAGGAATGTGGTCTATACCTTTTACATCAAGGTCTAGTTGTTTTATTTCACATTGGAAATGTGATACACACTAGATATTCTGATATTTATCCTCTATTAATTGAATTCCATTATTAAATTATTGAAATCTTATTAGGCTTCCCACTGAGAACCATGTGATGGTTGGAGGTGGTCATCCTCAACTTCTAGGACCCGAGAGGTGTCTCTAGGTATTGTACCTATGATATATCCCCCATTTAGTGTGTATAATCATTATATCTTAGTGTGAGCCTTAATGAATTAAATGTGATATTTGGATAGGGATTATGTGTCCCTTCCAAACGATTACCATTTATTGAAATGGTTAAATGGATAAAATGGAAAATGGTGAATGGGTGGATGAAATCATTTATTGTGATATTAATATGAAATGGATTCTTAAATTAGATAAATGATAAAATTTGTTGTTAATGAGTGATCCTTTATTTCTTTAGATGTACATGTTGATGATTGATGGCTCCGTATGGAATCCAGGGTTATATTGAATACCATGGAAATTTTTACTGTGTTTTTCTGAGATTAATTTATATTTAATGTACATTTATGCTCCATGTATCTATATTAATATGAGTATGAAAGACATTTTTAAAATTTGGATTGATCTTTCATAGACTTCCTTGGTCAATATCCTTGGCATCCACTCATGTATTTTCTATGTTTTCTATGGAGATGATCCAGGGACTCGATGAGGATTCCATGGTTCACTACATACCATGGATTTGTCCCTTGAAAGACTAACATTGCGTTTCAAAATATAGAGTGTAGTGGAGGTTTTATCTTAATAAAATATGGAAATTATTTTTGATTTTTTGTTTGTAGTGATCCTTGGTTGGTAGGACAATATCACACCAACATGTATCAATATTCCTATAATTTATTTCTCACTGATTCAAATTATACATGGAGTATAAATTTTATAGACATCATTGGTGGTGGCCTATAGAGTATTATCTCAAACCCAATTAATGGAACTATTGTGGATCTAGAATGACTTCATGGATGCTTGTAGGTATTAGGGAAAGTACCTGCTCTACGATACTTGATTGACGTTTCATAGGAATAGCGAAGCACATGACCAGTCTTTGGGATTATGATTTTATCTCAGGATAATTATTTTTGGTCTTATTTTACTTTCGATAAATATATTTTACAATATTATTATTGTAATTTATTTATTTCATTTTTTATAGACACTTGAATTATTCATCATGTTTTGTTGATACATCATTTCGGTTTTTTTACTATTGTACTCTTAGTGTTTATTCATTGTCACTAATTTATATTAATCTTATACTGATTTATTAATTGGTGATACTGAAAAATTTCTATAATCTTGAGTGTATAGTCTCTACAATGTACCATTATATACAATCACTTCCAGTCTTCGACAACTAGTGTATTGGGGGGGGGGATTCATTTGGGCCACGACAACCACCATCTTGGGGAACCATTTTCTGGCTGCTGGGTTGGGATGTTACAAAGTGGTATTAGAGTTATTTTTATTATTATTTCTTATAATTTGGGGATATTAGACCTCATATTAGGAAGGTGTTGGAATTTTTTTAATGAGCTGTGATTTGGAGTAGATAAACCACATATAGGAAAAAGGAAAATTTCCTAGGATAAAACTTGTTTTTTATATTTTTCCAATTACAATTGATATGATTGTAACGTTTGATGATGAACATAATACGTGACATTATTATTTCTACGACTGAAGTATTCCATTTTATCATTTACATGATATGTAAATGAATCATTGATCATGCATAATTTTTGGAACCTAACAGGATTCACATGCCATGCATATAGAATTTCATAAAAGATGGATTTCCTCACTACATGAAATTTATTATTTTTTCATTATTTTACATAGTTGATGTTGAATAACACTTATTATTGGAGTTTTAGAAACATAATTTATATATAAAGTGTTTTACATATCATAAAATGTGTTTTCCTATATAGGCTATTTAAGACCCCTTGAGCAGTCCAATATGGCATGTTGAGTCCCGAACCATTAGTCACATGGGATGGAACATGTTATGGTTAGGATTAAATAGATACCAATCTTAAATTTATTCATTATACAAGCCTTTATAAATTGAAAATAGTAATATATATAAATCGATAATTTAATGAAAATTTTATTAAAAAAACTAATTCAAATGATTATGAATTCTTAAATGGAAAGGACACCATTAAATTTTTTTTCTAATTAAAACATTTATTGTGTTTCCACTTTTAAATTCAATTGAAATTATATAAAATGGTACCAACAGTAGGGAAAATATATATTTAAGGGACTTGAATTTAGTAGTGGGAAATAGTTTGGGTCTATAGTTCTCTTTAGAAATGTTCTTAGTACCTAGTTCTTGCATTAAGAGTTGCACTGGGCTCTGGCTTGGTTATAATAAGGATTGTCCCTATCCTATATTAATATTTGTGATCTTTACATTATGAATATTTTTTGAGGAATTTTTTTGGGATATTTAGAGGTTTTCCCCGAAAATGAACTCCAATCACGAGCCATGAGGGTGGCTATGACCATGCTCCAGATGTGGTGGGCCCTATGATACCTATAAAACCTCTTGTAATTTTACATGAGGTACTAACCATTGTTCCTAATATGGGACTTCATTACTAGTTTTAAGAGGGTTTCTTGTGCTTTATGTATAATCTTTAGGGATCCCCACAACATAACAATTTTTTTTTGGAGAAGTGACAGATGTGTTCAAACAGCAACATATACTCAATTTTGGAGGGGAAAATGTTTTCAAGGATACTGAACAATAACACGATACTATTATATTGATCTTAGAGAACCTGGGGAATTATCCACAGTGAAGAGTCATTCCCATGAAATATATTCTTTGAGGATCCATTATGTTCTAGTGCGATGTTCTAAATAAGGAAAATAAGATTTGAGATATTGTTTGGATAAATTTTCAATTTATCATTAATGATTACTACATCCCAGATTCTTGGAGACCTGAATCAGATTATGATATTATGCATCAAGAGAAAGGTGATTTAAGAATTAGGGATATCTCATTCTACTTTAGATATCCTTTATATTTGAATCATTTCTATCATGATTATAATACATCAAGGGTGAGATTATTTGATGATGGTGTCAAAAATTCACTTATATAACAAATGAACATGATTTATTTGACTACTATAAGTGAGATAGTAGATTAGGAATTAACTAATATACACATCATTAGTAAAGTTAGGTCCCCATATTAGAGTCATATTAATTTATTAACTATTGATTTAGTGTTAGGTTTCACAATATGATGTTTTGAGACATTTCATGTGGGGAATACTAGCCAGTGTGTGAGTACTTGTAGTTTTGATTTCTATTGTTATTATGGAAGGTAGGTACACAAGAGGATCAAATGTTCTAGACCCTATTTATTGATGGGCATATATTAGGATGGGATATATATAGAATTTTAGTAGGACCTTCCCACATACATGTAGTGATAGGGATTTGACAGTAACTCTATATTTAGGAGTGGGATACACAAATCTACATCAAGATGGGAGAAAGAATACTACTGGTCAATTAGGTAAATGGGAGGTCAGGGATGGGGAATTCAGACACTGATTTCATGTCAAAAACAGAGAGGTCCAACTTATTGTGGTTAGGATATTTCAAAGGGATGCATTTCAGACCATATGTATTCAATAAAACATATACTAGATGAGTATATCATTGAGCCACATATAGCGAGTGGTATTATCTTAGTAGATTATAATATATTATTTTCCCATTTTGAAATAGGTTCTTCACATTCATCCATATCCATACATATTGTAGGAATCCATGGTATTGATTTTTATTCCAATGTTGGTTTAATGAAACATGATACCCCAATACTAATTCTATCATAGAATTTACAACAATGTATGGAATGAACCATTGATATAAGAATGTATCACTTCTTATGTTTTTTTATTCTCGAGATACATGTTTTAATTTCATAGTATGAGCTGATTGATTAGTTCCTTATCATGACCATTTATATTATTATCACCACAGGGAATCCTTCACATCACCAGAGAGTGGTAGGTATATCCATGTGGTGAGTGGAATGTCTTGGAATGTAGAGAAGGACTGGAGCATCGCGAGATGTGTAGCATGATTGACCATATTTCTAACCTTTATCTAGAAAATCAGAAAGAAAGATAGGTTGAATTATCTTCACTAGTATATATTATATATGATGTATTCTTTGATGACTTTTCAAGTTTACATCATAAGAGAGGGTTGGATTCTCTATTGAGCTTGTTCTAAGAGCAACACCAATATCCATTCCTCGAAATAGGATGGCCACAACTGAGATGTAAGGGATCAAGGGATAGATATAGGACTTAGTTGAAAAGAGGTTCATATGACCAATTAAATTTATGTGGGGTTCACTGGCCATTTTTACTATGAAGGGGAATTTAACCCTTCAATTATGTTTGAATTAAAAAAAATGAAGTGGTTGATAGTTATGAGTTGGAATCATTTGTTTTATATCAAATAAATCTTCGACTAGCTCTAAGGTGATCGAGTGTTCTCAAAAATTTATTTGAGATCAGGTTATCACCAATCACATTTCAGGACAACTGAAAATCAACATAGATAATTTTTTTGTAGGTATAGACCTTATAATTATTTGGTTATGCCATTCAGTCTCAATAATGTGCCATCAATTTTCATAGACACGATGAATTGGGTTTCTACCCATATTTGAACTATTACATGGTAGTTTTTGTGGGAGAAATCTTTATGTATTGTCATATTGAATGTGATAATTACATTAACTATAAAATTGTTTTGGATTCATTAAGAGATCATATGATTTAGGGAAAAATTGGAAAATATATGTTTCATATAGATTAAGTGCATTCCTTGGGACACATTATGAAAGAGATTGAAGAACACGTGGACACATTTAATGTGAGGGCTCTAGTATCTTGGGATTCAAATGAGAAATTATTTAATATTAAGATTTTATTAGTATTGGATGGCTATCATAAGATCTTTAACCATGACATTCCACATCTAACTATTCCTCTTAGGGTCTTAGTTAAGCAGGTGGGTGGAATATCTTTAGTCACTCAATTTTGGGATAACATATATGTCTGGTAATGTAAATGAAGTAGTGGGAGCTTTGAGTTGGAAGACTCAGACGAATGATGTTTTGGAGGCAATTAGTGAATGGAAATTGATGGAATTATGCGTTGATTTGACATGGAGGTGTAGGATGGTCATGAGAAGTCTTCTATCTCATTCTTGGTAGTGACCTCTACTCTTTTGGGTATGATGAAGATGAGATAGTTGTTAAATTATAAGGGCTTATTACTATTGGAGAGCATGATTTGTCTTAACATGCCCCTAGTTGGTCTAATGTGGATGATGAAATTATACTTATGAAAGGGAATTTATTGATTTTAATAGAAATATGAGAGGAGTCAAATCATTAAATTCATGTATCAACTAGAGTGCTATATCCCATAATTTTTAGGATGTATTGTGACTTATTCAAAAAATACATGTGACTGATAATGAAATAGTAAATAAAGAACTTTGTCACTAGGTTACCCACCCCTTAACAAGTGAACCCCTAACACTAGTAACCATATAGTATCTTATAGAATTTACCCAATCACGATTGGAAATGAGACAATGTTGTGATAGATGTCATGAACAGGTTCTAATGGTCACCATGAGGTCGTTATGTTTTATGGGATGCTATGGATAGACTCATGATGTTCAGAAACATATTGTAAATTAGTTAGATCATGTTATATGATGAGTATATGCTTGTTTAAATACATTATATTGTGTGAATTCATGTGGTTCCTTATACCGTTGTATCAGATAGGGACTCCTAGTTTACATCTTGGTTTTAGAAAGGATTATAGAGGGAATTAGGTACATAGGCGATCTTTAGCGTGTGATAACACTCTAAGATCGACGGTCATTCATAGCACACAATAAAGATTCTAGAGGGATTTCTTAGATTATACATCCATGATTTTGGTGGATCTTGAGAGAGGAATATATCCATTTTTAAATTCATATTAAAAAATTGGTATCATGATACTATATAGATGGAAGCTCCTATGGCTTTGTACGGTAGGCATTGACAATAACCTTTGTGTTGGATATAGGTTGGGGATACCACACTGCATGGACCATTTCTAGATGCTACAACTTCAGAGTAGGTTTATCAAATTCAGATATGGATGGAAATAGAACAATCTAGTTAAGAACTGTATTTTTATCTGCATCGATGAACTCTTGATTTTGATAATTGGGATCAGCTCCATTTACACATCTTACTGAGGCTGGGGTATAGATGGACTCAGATATTAGATAAGCTTACTATATGGTATGTCAAGCCTGTTGATGTTTTGAAGAGAGTCAGCCTAGTAGCCTTTTGGTTGTAGTTACCTCAGATGTACCAAGAAATGAATGACCTCTTCTTTGAATCTCATCTACATTATTTTCACTAAGACCAATACCACACCCTTTAGCTCGATGGGGATGAGTTATAGGTAGATGTTTCCATCGTGGATTGTTCTATAAATAATGTTGATAAGATCATAATATATTTTCGATGAATGTATTTTCATTTAGTTTACAAGATCTGGAATCAAAACTGAGTACAAAATGTGACCCGGGAGAGTGAGGTATATGTATGTGCTCAGTTTCTAGAACTCCTTTTAGATGCTTCACCACCCTCATAAGAGAAAATAATGGAGGAGTTTTCATTAGAAGTAGAGTTTATACGGTCTTATATTTTTCTATGATGTGTGGATATTTTAAATTTCATTTTAATTATTACATTTAGAACTAAAGTGGATGCATAGTTTGAATATGATGGAAAATGGAGGTATTCGGGTCTTATTAAGATCCCAAAGTTTGAGTTTTTTTAAATGCCATTTGGGACACATTATTAGTAGAAATAGTTCATCCTTGTATGTATGATTAAGATAAAACCTATATGGTGGTCTAGGATATTATATATGGCTACACAGATTGATGAAACTAAGAAACGTAGGCTTCACACCCATGGAGGGAGATTTAAATCTATAAAGGAGCCAAAAATCTTATTTTACATATTGTTTCCAAAACCGTACCCATGATCCAAGTGATGAACCTCTTTTGAGTGTGAAGGAACCATGGTTGGCACTCAATTTGGCCAAACATGAATCCAAACAGTGAAATCCAATGTTTTGAGGGGAAATTATCAATTTTAAATTAATGCCTTGAAATTATTAATCCTTATTCCTAATTTCCCATTTAATATAATTTCCTAACATATTCTCCCATTAATTATATTCTAAAACCATCATTTTATGATTTGAACCGATTTCATAATGTAAGCACTGATTCGAGTTCTGTTTATCTCATTTGATGAAATTCATTGAGTTCATTGTTTCTCAGGACCATTTCACAATTTTCCAAGATGTCAAAGATTCTATTTCATTGAAATATAATATTCCAAATTTCCATGGTTTTCTTCCAGTATTCCATTATCATCCCATATCAATTACATTAGGAGATGATACTAGAATAGTGTTCTACCATAGACATAAGGTAGGTGGTCGTTACTTTTTCCCTCAATGTCTAGTTTTTTTAGCTCATATCCATTGTTTCTCATAATGAGAGTTCATGAATTTACCATAACATAATTTAATGCCCAAATTTAATTTTTGAAACCTTGTTAGGTTTCACAATTAGTAACTTGTGATGGTTTAAGGTTGAAAAACTCATCCTAGACCATCCATGAGGCGTTTTTGGTATTTTTTCTATGATATACCACACTATTAGGTGTGTGTGAGCACACTAAATTAATGGGATAATTATTGAATTAAATGTGATTTCATGAAAGGGTTTATTCCTCATTTTCAGGTGAATACCTGTTGATAAAATAGGTAAATTGTTTAAATATAAAATATGGAATTATGTGGTTGATCTCTTGGCATGTTAACGATTATGAAATAAATTATTAAATTGGTGAAATGATAAAAGTCATAGTTAATAAATGAACCTTTATTTCTTTGTGTATCATGTAAATGATGGTTGGATCAGCATGGCATCATAGATTATATTAAATTCCATGGAAATTTATACTCCATGGATTCATCATTTCTTTGTATTCCATGGACATCTATACTCCATGAATTTAGATTACATTGGATTCACATGTCATTTCTACTCATGGATATGTATTTTTTAGACCACCTTGGACATGATACTTGGAATCCACCCATGTCTAAAACCATTTTTCTATTTATAATATCCGTGGAATCGATAAGAATTAATTATTCATTTTATACATGGGATTCAACCCTTATAGGATTACCATATGATTACCTGGAATTGGTCCTAATCGATGATTTATATTTATTTTCAGATGGTACTTGTTTATGATTTCTTGATTACACCGAGCCTTGGTTGGTTGAACAATATCTCTCCTACTTTCATCAATTTATTCATGTTATATATTTCACACCAATTCAAAAAATATACAAATATTGGAATTTTCATATACACTATTGATGGAGTACTATTGAGTGTTATCATACAACCACTGTAGGCCACCCTTGGGCACAAAGAAAGACATCATGGGTCCAAGTAGGGATTGGTGTGTGAACCCACACTACTATGCTTGATTGATTGTCCATATATGTAGGGAATCCTAGGAATGTGATTTGGGATCATGATGATATATAAGGATAGTTATTTATGGTAATTTTTTACGATTTTACATGTATTTTAATAGATTCGTATTTTGATGTATTGTCTAGACTTTTTATAGACTCATGAAATATTAATCTTGTTATGTTCCTTTGGGTTTGTTTACTACTACTACCTTAATGATTTTTAACCTCTATAACCGATTTTTATGACTCTTTCGTTATTTATTCATTTTCAATACTGATGTGTTACTTTTATCATGAAGGAATAGTCTATCAACCATACCATTTTGGACCCTCGCTTCTTGTTAGAAGCCTCTTGAATACATGGAAATGTTCTTGAGATCATGTGACAAAATAGATTAGGGAACCATTTGGTGGCTTTCATGATGGGAGTTTACGCACAACATCCAAAATGACATAACATTCAAAATTTTAACCACGTTCATCCAAAAAACCATTCTTTTCATAATTGATGGTATATCTATGGGTTACATATACCTAGACTCGATGAATCATATCCCAAAATATTATCAATTTCCACAAAATCAAATAAAATTCCATAACCATTGATCCCAAAATTTGTTTCAAATAATAAAATTATTATTTATCCATGAAATCATTTATTTTAATAAAATTTCTTACTAGCCAGTAAATCACATAGGCCAAATGTTGGAACATCACCCACATCACCATTTGGTAGTGTGTTCAACACTTGCAGTGTTTTTGGATGTGATGAGTTGTCACCCAACTTGTGAGATGTACAATTTTTAAAAAAATTGAAATTATGTGATAATCATATTCATAATTCACACTGATCCTATAAAATTTTCATTAATATGATGATCATATTTAAAATTACATTAGTCATCAAATCATTTTTAAGACACTATGGTTTTATATCCAACTCAATATTTTCCATAAAATAATGTCATTTTATATTTATATAATTACCTCAAGAGCATGAACATATGAATGATAATATATTCCTCGATTATAATTTTTTTCCATAAAAACATTTCCTTATCATTAAATCACCTTTCTATCCATTAGTACCACAAATCATATTTTTGAAAATCATTAAAGGAAAACTAATATTGAAAAATCTAGAGATGTTTCACCATTCTTTTTAGTATAATACGAGTGATAAAAATTCTTAAACAATATGATTGTAGAGTTCCAACACAATAAAAATAAAATAAGTCCACATCACTGATTTTAATTACATATTACTGTAGGGATTAATCATTTGATTATGGAATTGACTCAGATAATGACTAAATCCACGTAATATACAACATGGAACTGTTAGTGGTGCCTTATGTTGAAAACAATTTCCTTAAAACTAATTATCATGAATCTTTTTTTTCATTGGTAATTAGAAATTTTGTTTACCTCCTTTTACCCCAAAAAATCACCATCTTGTTTTTTTGGAATTTTCCATGATTCCTCTTCGTATATTTTTTACATGTATGGAATAGAAATTTGTTTTCATTATGATATAGAACACTTTAACTTATTTAATAACCTATTATTATATTAATTGATATTTTAGTAAATTTAAATATATTACAATTTTTAATCAACATTTGAGATATCTCATTTTAAATGATCCTAAGATGTATAACTTCTATTCCCATTAGGTTAGGAATCTTATTAGGTAAATTATTACATTTCCCATCACATTGGCTATTGAAATTATATATCTTATTCCACAAAATTATCTAATAATAATAAAAATATCAATATGAGAATATATTAACATAAAATGGGTAAATTTATAAACCTAGAAGGATAAATTTTAAATAATATATATATATGGATTATGAGTATGTAGGAATAAATCTTGGTTATCAATAGTAATGTTTACTTTTAGGTTTTTAACCTAACCATTTATTTAAGACCTTTATATTACTTATTAATGAGTCTGTGAATTTTCAAAAGATATCCCATGGTATTGTAAAACAAGGTTTACGGTAAAGAACATTATCTTATAGCATGTGATGATCATCTCAAATATCAACATTCCCTTTTTGATGTAATCACCCTAGGTAAATTTTTTACAGAGCCACATCCACTATTATTATCTATACATGGATGTAAGTTCATGGAATCCACTCACTCTAAACATGAAAAAATATATTCCATGATATTTTATTATACTACGACTTATTCTTATACTTTTTCATAGTCTTATCAATATAGTATTTTAATCATAGTCCCAAAATATTTCTAAAATATTATGAAACCAACTATAGAGAACAATGTAGTTTACATATATTATTATATGATTTTTAAATTAAACAACCATTAATTAAATCCCCCTATTATCAAGGACTGGTGGATTTGGAAGACAAGGTTTATAAAACATAAAAGATAGAATAAAATAATTATTGTTGATTTATTTTATCTATAATTCCCTCCTAAATTTTTTATATATAAAAAAACAATATGGTAAAACATAGAGAATATATTAACCAAAGGGGTGAGATGAAGATCTAAGTAAAGGTAATAAACATGATAAAGAAACATAACAACTAAGTCAATGCTATAAAATGATATCATGAAAGATAAGAAGCATGAGTAATCTGATGGGAGCAGTATGTAAGGAACATAATATCACAAGATCATGGAGATTATGGAATTTTTGTAGTAAGATATAACATGACATAAACAAGATTAAGGTCTAACTAAATATACAATAACACATGGTGGATAAAGTCACATAATAAATTATGTTTAGTCCCAAATACTATACATGATATATCATCAGACTAATGATTTACCCATGGAATATGAGAACTATTTGGGTTCGCCCATCATAAAAGTTTCATGATTATGACTTATAAAAAAGGAAATAGATCATTACAAAAAATCAAAATAATTACCCATGAAAATAATTGGGTTGCATAATCTTTCAACATATCATAATCAAGGGGAACTAGGTAAATAAGGAATGCAATAAATGAACATAAGATGTGTATTACTATAAATCTCCATCCCAGATGCCCATTATAGATGAATTATAATTTTTCATTGGAATGATTATAAGGAATCATACCCTGAAGGATTGATCAGTATAGTAGTCTTGGAAAGTAAGGTTATATATATAATACCCATATTACATCATGAAATTGGAAATATAA
Organism: Viscum album; assembly: GCA_963277665.1. Classification (NCBI taxonomy): domain Eukaryota; kingdom Viridiplantae; phylum Streptophyta; class Magnoliopsida; order Santalales; family Viscaceae; genus Viscum; species Viscum album. Next base: position 471,782,732 of record OY728147.1, on the reverse strand, counting down.
ATATGATACATAATAAATAGAAATAAACATATTTCTTGAATTCATATTCATAGATTTATTATTCATACCTTTTTGAAAGGAAATATAATTCAGGTAAGCTCAAATACTAAGTATAGTTAATTAAATCAGAATAAATAATGAATCAATGCGAATACGTTAACAAGGAGAGGTAAATAACAGTTAACACATTCCCATAAAATAACCAGATAAGGGATAATCAATATGACAAGGTGAGAAACTAGAACACATTCTATTTAATCAATAAAATAAGAATGAAATATCTCCATAGATATGTTAATGAAAAATCTCGCAGATAATCATAAATTAATACATAATTATGGATTGAATAATGATGGATATCAAAAAAAAATTGTCGGGGATTCATTCCAAGAATATAATACATTCAAGGATTCATGATAATAATATAATATGGTTGAGGATTAATGCCATGAATATAATACTATCAAGGCTTCATGCCCAGAATCTAATACTGTCATGGCATCATGAATGAATCTATTATTTTCATGAATTCATGATAAGAATCTAACAATGTCAAGGAATCATATAAAGTATCTAATATGGTAAAGGATTGATTCCATGAATCTAATAAATGGGAAGGGTCTCTCCCAAAACCATATCTAGTTTTTCTCATGAAACAAACTGAAGAATCAGGGGGCTATAGTGGGCCCTTCTAGCCACATACTAAATCCAATGCATTCCTCATATGTAGAATGAATGATTTAATTAATAAATAATATTACTCATAAAAAATATCCATATTGATAAATAAAATGGTTTTATAAATAAAAAACTGAGAGAGGATATGTAAAAACATTGGTTTTTGTTGTTGATGAATGGAAATAATAGTTAAATATCATAGAAACATTCTTTAATAAAATAATATTTAAACATTCCAAAGTGTCTCATACCATAGTGAAGCATTTAAATCCCAATTACAATTAAATTAAATGAAATATAGAAAATCCTTAAAATAAGGATATTAATGAAATAACATGTCAATATTATTATACACACTATATAAAATATACTAGGTTCATGACAACAATTAAGTCCAAATAGAATGTAAATTGTTATGAAAATCCCTTACTATATGAGTAGATTTTGAATCATGCGATCCATGGATGAGTAATAATCAACTAAAAAGTATAATATCATGAAATAAGGTGAAATAAGGATATAATATATCAAAATTGTTAGTAGATACACCAAAATAATATTAATTTAGTGGATAAAATTCCATATACCACATGGATAGAAATGTGAGAGAAGAATCCATTACTACATAGAGGATTTTGAATTATAATCCCCATGAATGAAATAATTTCAATTTAAAATATAAATACCACCAAAAAAATTTATTTATGATATAAAATAATAAAATGTCATTATATAAACCCAAAAAATGAAATAATCGAAGAAAATAGGGTATGCCTCTTAGAAGAAAATGTCTGATAAGAATCCCTTATATTAACCTTCCTTTTGTTGTGGGGCCTTTATCCTCCTCAAAACCAGGCAACTCCATTTGGTTAATATCGAAGGGATTCTGTGGAATGATTTATTTGCAAAGGGAGGCTTCAAAGTTTAGTGGAGAAATTTTCGGATGTTATTTGGGTATATATTGGATGAAACTTGTTGGTTTCAGGGGTGTAAGGGGAAGAGTGATGGAATTTTTATATTGGAAGGAGAGTGTCACTATTTTAAATATAAAATCGTATTAATTAATGTGATGTCTAAAATAACTAAAGCTACTCAACAATGACAAAATAATGTAGGGAATTGGAATAATTGTCGATGAAAAACTCCACTACAAAAAATAATTAAATTTTTATAATTTGGTTTCTTAACTTCTACGATTCCCCAAATTTATCATTTCAGTTTTTATTAAAGTATATAGTTTTATAAAATATATAATTAGAAAATTAAGAGTAAAATGATTTGATATTTTTTAGATAAAATAAATAAAATTAATTATTAGTATGATATCTTATTTTTAAAATAAAAATCTTATGTTTTTTGGAAATTAATTTTAAAACAAGCGCATGTGACACACTAAAACAACGCTTAACCCCAAACCATGTTATCATCATTTTTACAATATATGGGTCAATATTTTAATTATAAAAGATAAATTTTTTCCATTAATAGAACATATTAATTATATATTAAAACTTAAATATCACTTTATATAATATATGTTTTAATAATATTAAATAATTTAACAAAATATCATTTACTGTAAAATAAAAATAATATAAATTTTGACATTATTAATCTAATTATATATTTATAATACCAAAAATATAATATAAATGAAATATATTAATTTTTAAGTCGTTTAAAATGATATATTCATCTAAAAAAAAGAAATAATTCAATCAATTCAATTTACTTTCAATTTTAATAGTATCATTTATTTTTGTTTGTTATTAACTAAATAATTAATACATTTTCTTTTCATAAGTATTTTATGTAACTAAACCATATCTAATAATTATCAATAAATTATTATGATAGAAATAACCCATTTATATTTTAAAAGGATACACATAACAGAAAATATGAGTTTTTTACAAATCTCAATGATTTATAAATGTTAAATTTACAGAAAGTTCCTATTTTTTCTTTTTCATTACATAACATTTTATATAGGGAACATCTATTTAATTATATCAAAATAACCCATAATTTTTCTCCACATAGTGATATGGTCGAATTATTGTCATCCAATTTCGTTTATACATTTTTACAAGTCAATTTGGTCCTTATGATTAAGGTTTAGTCCCTTAGTAATCTTAATCTTACCTTAATCACTGTAAATAATTTTAATTACATTCCGTAATATTTTTTTTCAAAAATATGTTGACATTATTAGACCATTAATATTATAATGATTACAAACTTTTATGTTTGTTTTAAAAAATCATATCACATAAGTGAGAAAAATAATATTTACAATAATCCCTTACATGTGGCGAGAAGTGGGGGATTTAAAGTTGAAACACTCAAACGATCAATAAGTTTTTTTTATCTAATTTTGATATAAAATATATTCTAATGAATGATATAAGATTAATATTTTAATAATTTATTAATTATGACTTTAAAAACAAATTAAAATAAAATTAACCATTAATAATTATTTAAAAAAAATGACGTTTTTAACTAAAATGCAGCATTTTCACTATTAAAAAAATAAAACTTCTTAAAAAAACACCAAAAAATTCACCATAATATAATTTTGAAATTACTTATTTAAAAATAAATTTTATTCTAAAAAATAAAAATTATAAAATTTCCAAAATTTAGTTTTAAAATAATTTCACCCTTGAAAGGAAGTAAAACCTAGTATTGCATGTAACTCAAGATAACTTAGTGTGATGTGTAACATATGTTTAACATGGTGTTTCATGTTAAGACAAAAATAAATAAATTATATTATAGTAGTAAAATATTTTAATGCATTGGGGTGTAGCAATAATCCCATAAATTTAAGGTTTAATAATATTTTTATATATATGAGAGGTATATGTACATAATTTAAAAAAATCCATAACAATAGAAGTTTTCTTCATTTATGAAAATATATTTAAGTTATTACATTGAATATTTCTTGAGGAAAATACCATTTTCATTTTAAAATCACTTCACTAAATTGTAAAAATTTAATCAATAATATAGAAAAAAAATTATTTAAAAAATGGGAATTTTTAAAGTAAGATTTAAAATAATTCATTGGTCATGTTGCTGGGTATATTTCGTTCATGCTGAATGTGTTGAAAAAAGATTCCATTAACATTTTTGGAAAAAATTCATGAGGTACCTTGTTCTGAGAGAAACAATATGATTCATTATAAACCATCATATATAAAACAATGAATTAGAGAATATTTTCTTAATTAATCTTTATGTAGTTTTATAAATAATCATTAAAGATTTTTAATGAAAATATAAATATGTATGTTAAATCATTTTAGACCAAAAATAAGAATAAAGATAGATTTTCTTAAAAAAATTCTAAATTTTTTGGTACCAATGAGTTGAAAATTACACGATTAATTGAAAATTTCATGAATAACCAAAAATTAAAATATTGAAATAGATTAATTATAAAATTATATTATAATTTACTTAAAGAAAAATTGATTCATAATCGATCCTGATTAAAATGAGATTGAATCATAAAATCTTAACAATTTGGTAAATTTTGAAAATAACCCCATTGAAAGAAATAAATTCAATTAACTGATTAAAAATTATGAATATAAATATATACATGATATTTATATTAGAGGGTAAGTTGATACAGTTCGTTGAAATAAATAGTTGTATAATATAAAATATGCCTTAATGGAGTGGAACTTGAAACAAAGAGTTTTACATAGATCAAACCAATAATATGTGTATTAATAAATGAATTTATTATGCAACTAAGATGTAAATACTCATAAAAAAGATGTTATAAAACATAAAATAATAATAATACATTACAATAATAATCTTAAAACATAAATGTCAATGAAAAAGAAATATAATCAACTAAAAAATAATTTGAGTTTTTTAATTTTGTACTACTAGGTAATAATAAAGACAAATAAACATGTATAAAATAATTGAAGTTAAAACATAAAATACTATTCAATATTAATTATTCTTTTTATTACATGAAAAATAGATGGTATATAAACCATATTAAAGAAAGTTGTGCTTGATATTAAAATAAGACTAAATAAAAAGATATTGAGATAAAGTCCCTCACCTCACACTTCAATTTAGTTGAAGATGATTTGAAATCATGTATAATGGTTTCATACAGATTATTAATTTGTAAAATAACTATATTAAGAATTGAAATTTCACTTGTGTCCCTTTTATAACATCTTATTACTCATTTGTTAATAATCTTTCATTGTTACAATTGTTTCACATGTTAACTGCCTCTTTTTCTCAAGTAATCTTTTCATGGATATTTCAATTATTATGCATCTGATATAGTTACATCATCCCAAAAATTATATTCTGGTATAAAAATATAATATTATTAAATTTATACTTTTTTATAACAATTCATTACATTTAAAATTGAAAAACATAATCATATTAGTTAGTGGAGACCGTATGTCGTATGTATACACGAGTGATATTTTAATTTATTTAATTAATGAATGGAAAATGAATCGGATGGTGTAATCGTTTTAAAAAATAAAAAATATCTCTTGATTACAAAATAAATTCATTATTTATATTATTATGACTATCCATGTGAGCCGATGATGGAAAAAAATACATCATCTCACTAGGGGTAGTCTTCCATACACATGAGCGAGGGTTCTGTTTCCAATTTGATAGTTGAGGCGTTGAATAAATATTATTCAATAAATATAATGATATATAATTATAAATGATATAAATTCAGTATTATATATTTGTTTTTATTTAATTAATTAATGTGTAAAAAGAATAAGTAAATAGAAGTAGCACGGTGAAGATGATTACCTTAACATGGAAGAACCTTAATTGTGTCTCTTATTGAGGACCATAATGTGGGAATTTTTGGATGTTACATGGCTATATAATTTTTATATGGATTATGGGGAGCGATATTTTAGAATTGGTTGATATAAATTTCTTTATAGGTTTAAATAGGTAAGGGGAGGGGGTTCACTTTTAAAATTGGGGATGACTGTCTTTTTCGTAAATACCCAAATCAATTCAATATTAGAAAGTTACTATAAATAAATGTTCAAATGAAATGGATAAATAAACTATTATAGGGGTGATATGGCCTATAATAAATATCTACCATTCAAAATTAAACACGTTTTAAATATGTTATTGCATTTACCTTTAAGGTTACACACATTTCCCATTTTAGTTTTTAACCATAGTAACTTGTTTGTTTTCTAATTATACAATTAATTTTGACCAAATTTACTTTAAAATAATTAGATAATATTAATTATTTTAATTTAAAATATGGAATATATTTTATCAAATTCAATTCTCATAGTTGAAATAATAAATTTTGAAATTAAATGCAACAAACATGTTGAAAACAATTATTCGTGAAATACATTTTTCAAGAAATAGAAGATCTTACATTGACTATATGATAAGAAATGTTATTTATATGAACATTAATTTATATAAATATATTTATAACATACCAATTATATTTACTTATTATGGGTTTTTTAAAAAAGTAAAATTGATAAAAATTAGGCACTTAAAAATATTTTACAGAAAACCATGTTTTTATGTAAAAAACAAAATATACCAAAATAATGAAAATTGATTGCTCAAATGAAATTAATTAAATTATTGAAAAAATTATTTAATATTTCAAATTAATACCAAACAAAAAATAATAATATAACTTTATATTACTTGATAAATGGAAAATAAATTATAGTATTGGAAAAACCATTAATATTTTCTGTTCCCTGAAAAATATAATATTTTAGAAAAATACCAAAATTTCACCCAATGATAATTTTGATACGATGATTTGAAGAATTTATTTTCTTTTCATAAATGAAAATTTAAAAAATTTATTTAAATTAATTATAATATTTTCTCACTAAAAAAGAGTAAAAATTAATTTTAAAGGAAATATATTTGTTGTAGAATAACATATCATTACTAGAAGGTGAGTTCTTATTTCCTAAGAATCTATCAATAAATTTATATTCAGTGGGAAATTTATATAAATTTATAAAATCTGTCAGTAATATTCATACCCACCAATTTAATGGCTAGGTTATAACGATCATATTTTAATAAAAATAATATGTTATTCTTATAGGATCATGATTCTATGTTGTATAAAATACCAAACAATATGATCTATTAAAATATCTTGGTATTAAATGAACAATTATTAAAACGATAGATAATATAAATGATAACAAAAATTTGATCAATATTTATTTTCGTTATTTTACAAAATAAAGGATAATATAAAGTCCAAACAACTTTAATATATGTGATACATGATAAAGATATGCTTGGAATTACTGTAGATCTAACCATATGAATCAATATGGACTATTTATAACTTTTAGACTAAAAAATAATAGATATAAAATAAAATATATTTTCATCCATTATTGTTTTGGAAATTGAATAATGATCTCTATGGTTTTAACCGTAATATGCCAGATAATATTTCATTTCCATTATGAACTATATAAAATGTTATTGTAACTTCATGAAATCCTTAAGTCAGAAAGATCTGAAAAATAATATTAATCATATTTTTCCTAAATTTATTTACAGAATACACTTATAATATCTTCTAAAACTATTGTTGAGTTGAAACTAGTTGATTACAAAAACATGAGGCATAATTGTTTCTATTTTCCTAACAAAACTGAAAAATGATTAATGATGAAACATTTTAAATGAAGATGTCCTCCATTATTATAGTAACATTTTGAAATGGTATTATATCTATTATATTAAAAATCATTTAAATAGAATATATCACAAATATGTGGATATCAATATGAAATTTCACTTTTTTCATAAGTGATAATTCCTTGAAACGTTGTGAAACAAAAAAATCATATTCTATTAAATATGTAACTGATTAAAACCCATATTTGAAATATATAAATTCACTTGAAATTGGTTTTATTTACCACAAAAACATTTTAAAACGGATATTTTTATATGTTTTTGATAAAAAGTATATATATTTATAAAAAGAACCTTTTTAATAGTTTTATCTTATCAATAATTTCATGGAAATTAGAAGATTCATATACTATTTGTTATAAGAATCGAAATATTATAAAAAAATGATTCTAATTATTATATTATGAAGCTTATAAATTTTTTATTTGAATAAAAAATATATATACATATACCAATGTTAGAAAAAAAATAATTTAAATGATATAATATCGTGAAATATGAACCAAAATATAAAAAAAATGAAACAAACCAAAATTCAAGATTATGGGATAATTGTTGTGTGCTTTATGTTCCAATAATGATAAAAATTCAAAATAAAAAATTATTTTGGAAACATAAAAAATAATTAGTTTTTACTTAAATAGATTACCTTATATATGTATTTGTAACATATATATACACCATTGAGGTAAACCATAAGAATATGAATATTTAATCTATAACCTGGATATCTACACCAAATATGATAACTCGTTGAAATTAAATTCATCTTCAGGATTACAATACCGTTTATCAATAATTGAAACCAAAATAATTCATTTGTAATTGTTAATATATATTGAGAAAACATGGAATAAATTTCATCACAACAAACCAATTTTAGACCCCATAATAAATATATAACGTAAAACCATAATTAAATACAAGACCTATTTTTATCTCATTTAATTTCTTGGATAATAATTTCTACTTTCTAATACAGGATTATACTTTTTTTAACTTTCATTTTTTAATTAATCCTTTCATAGTGTTGTCAATCAAAAACATAACTATAATGATCATCATGACCTAAATAATAATCTTCCTGTTTTTCAAGTTTATTCAAGGAAACATATTACTATAATTATAAATTTACGAACATATATTTAAATAATTTATTAATCAGATATTCTTAAAAAATATAATAAATCATATAATTTTATCTCTTTTATGGTTCTGAGCACACTGGAATTATTTTCTATTGGGAATTAGAATATAGGGTTTTCTAGAGCTATTCAAACCTCAATATTCATCACTATAAACTAAATATTAAATTCAAAGTTAAAAATTTAGAATATTAATTTTTTATATTTAAATACATATAAATATCTCAATGATTTTAAAAAATATATTTACCTAATTTTTATCAGGAGTGTGAGTGCCTATGTAACCATGAGTGAGTATATATTCCATCATTCTTTTTTATTCTTTATTAATAAAAACTATATTTATAGTTCATTTATATAAATATGTAATGTAATATAATAAATTAAAAGTTATTAATCGTATAAATGAAAATCTAGACTAAAATTATAAATCATCATCATAGAATATTCATTGATTTAACATTCATTATATTAAGGAATAACCACTAATAGGGATTTAATTATTTTCAACAATCCTCAAGAAATTATTTAAATTACTTCCCTCTAAATCTAATGGTCTTCGTTAATATTAATTGTCCTCAAATATTATCCATGAAAAATGTTATAATGCAGCTTCATAAGTAAAAAAATAATTATTTTGTTGAACTTATAATGACATGGAATGTAAAATAAAAAAAAATTGTTTTGGAATTATTGTAACTTGCACAATAAATGTTTAATAAATAAAAATTATACTAAAAACCTGGATATGTTAAAATTATATATATACCTAACTAGTTTACAATTAATTCTATTTAATTATTTACCATTTTTTCAATCATATTTTTGACCCTCATTATAATATACAATAATCAATTACTCTCAAATATAGTGAACATTAATATAAATAAGATGATTATATCATTCAACAAATGATTTCATAGAAATAATTAAAAAAGGTGGATATTAGTATACAAAACAAGAAATAAAAAAATATAAAATATATTAAAGTATATAATTACAATTTGCCTAAGGTATGGGGCTCTAGAAACTTTGTATAAAAAAGAGTTTTGGAATTAGCAGTGAGCCATATTTCATTATATGAATTAATACCCTCACTGGGGGTAAAAGTAAGAGAAAAAATATGAAGAATCTTCTAAAGAATTTATTCAAATAAGCAAGGAGTATAAATAATATTATATGAGAAGATAAAAATTAGATAGTGTTTATGGTTTGGGTAGTAAGATCCATGTTTGAAAAAGATCCTTGAGAATAAAAATGAGGATGTGGTCATGGTAATTGTAATGGAAGTGTAGAATTCATAATAAATGGACACGTATTAATTTATCATTTTGTGAAGAAACTCATTTTCTTAATTCTTAATAATCATACATGATCTATGGATAATATTTTCATGAATTAAATAAAATGTTAAATATGTTTATAATTTATAGATATAATTTAAAAAAATTATACTATCAAAATAAGAGAATGAAAATAGTGTATGTAATTTAATAATATAAAAATATTTAAAATAGTTTAGTTGTTATATGTTGAGTCAATAAGGTTTTCCTTATGAATATTCAATTCCTTCATTCAAGGGGGAGATTTTTGAGTCATTAAGGGTGCCTTATGACTTTACCATTTCTTCTTGTTTTGAAAATCACAAACACCTTATTTCAAGGAAAAAGTTATTTTACCCCTTATTCTATTCCTTAAGGAAAATTTCTTTACACAAGGAAATTTACCCTTACCAAGATTTCATTGATAATATAAAAATTTTATTTGTGTAAAACTCAGATTGAAACCAAAACCTCAGAAGCATATAATTACATAGATTGGAAGAATTCTGTTTTAGGATCCGAATTCTCAAAATTCCAGTTACGAACTCTTTTGAGTTCTAACTCTCAATTCTGAATCAGAATTCTAGTTAAGAACTCTTCTATGTTCTAGCTCTGAATTATGAATCAGAATTCTGGTTACGATGTCTTATGTGATATGACTCCGAATTCTGAATCAAAATTCTGTTTACGAACTCTTTTGAGTTCTGACTCTGAATTCTATGTATGAATTCTGGATACGAATTTTCTGAGTTCTGACTCTGAATTCTAAATACAAATCCTCGATACGAACTTCTTTGAGTTCTGAGTCTAAATTCTGATTTTGAATTATAGATACAAACTTCTCTGAGTTCTGACTCCCAGATCTCTGAATACAGATTCCAAACTCTTATGAGTTCTGACTCCGAATTCTTATGAACTCTGACTCCGAACTTTGTAAGTTCTGGTTCTGAATTCTGGTGAATCCATATTCCGAATTTCCTTGAAATTTGGACTCTGGAATTCTATAGAATTCAGGTTCTAAATTCCTAGAAAACCGAATCCAAATATCTTTTTATTATAGACTCTCAATTCATTCTTTGGTTGAATTCAAAATTTCATTTACCTACATTCAAAATATTTGATTTTGGTTATTCTTTCGCTTGTTGAGTTATAAAACGATGTCGTGCATTAATTTATCAACTAAATTTTGTTTGAGTGACACATTTACAGGGCCCTCCAAAATTCAAGGAAGAATATGACCGTTGAAGGAGGAAACCGACCATTGGAGTTGTGCCTATAAATAAGAGCTCATTTGAAAAGAGCTAACTACTGTTCTGTGACTCTAGAGACCACATGATGTTGAAGTGATTTCTAGGGAGAGACTTTCATTGATTTGTGCATACTGAACTAATTGTTTAGTTATTCTTAGTGCGACTCTGATTGTTGCATTGTATAATCGATAACTTCCATGGATAGGAAGACAGAGGTGCCGACTACCTTAAAGTTGAGGGTTTCCTGGCTGAGGAAGACATAGGTGCTGACTACCAGATAGTTGATGGCTTGCAGGGATAGCAACACAGACTCTGATCTTCATATCGATGGCTTACTCTAGGGTGGTTATGACAAACTGTCTTGAAAGTCTATATCAGGGGACCTTTATCCAAGGTTGTTGGATACCCTTCTCTTTGGGTTAAAAGACATACTACTTGTTACTTTATTTGTTACACGTTTTCCGCTGCATTTGTATTTTTAAGAACAGTATAAATATCTTATACTTCCTTACACTTGGACACTAATTTAGTAATATTCTATAAGCATTAAGGTAGAATCTTAGTTGGTGTAAACTTTTGTTAAGTTTCATTTTCGGAATCATTTTTCCAGAATCAATAAAGTTATTTGATCTTAGAGGCTTTGTGAATTATCTTGTTTAACCATGTTAAACATAACCAACTCTAAATGATCTCGAAGAATTTTTACAGTATACAATTCACCCCCTATTGTATTTAAGCATCTCATGTTTAAATATTCGATCCTACATTTAGTATTATAGAGTATATCATACTCACATACCATCTCACAATTGATATTAGGGGACTTGTTTTAATATGAAATAATCTCACGATTAGATTCCGAAGAGAATATTTCTTCTCATAACTTTCAGAATTGAATATTTGGATTCATATTTCTGGATTAATATTTTTTTAGAATCTATTTTTCAGAATCATAGTTCGGATTCATTTTATAAGATACAATATATAGTTCCATGCTTAGGATATTTTCTCTTGTTTACAGACTTATATTACTAACAAATTATTGTGCCAAAGATTATCTTAAGGATGGAAGGTTTAAATGTTGGATCTATTGATAATCTAAATCCTAATAGACCTCCTATTTTTGATGGAAATTATAATGAGTACTAGAGAGATTGGATGAAGACATTCGTTATAAATACTGGAGTTGATATCTATCTAATGCTAACTATAGATTATAAGATTCTGGATAAGGATTTGAGAACCTTTATGAATTAGGAGAAATTAGAATATCAATCAAAAATTACAGTCAGAAATACTTTGTTATGTTCCAAGACTAGGAACATCTATAGTCAAATATCATCGTGTGAAGCTGAAAATAGTATATGGAAGAAACATGAAGTTACACATTTTGGTACATCTAAAGTCATAGAGACAAGAAGAGCTATGTTGAGAGCGGAATACAATATCTTAAACTTTCCTTATAGAGAACTTATAAGAAAAGTAAAACAAAGGTTTATGACTATTCTGAATAACATAAAATAAATGGGAGATAAAAGATTGAAGGATGAGGCTCTTGTAGATAAGATCATCAAAATCATGCCAAATGAATGGGAATCCAAGAGGACAACTATTGATGAGAACAGTAAAGTCACTCAGATTTCCTTAGATGAGTTGTTTGGAACTCTTCTTCAGCATGAGACTAGAATGAAGAGAGATGCTGATAATGTAAAGATGAATAATGTGAATAACAGTGTTGATTTTACTACAACTTCTAATCATACGAAAGCCAAGACTCTTGAGAGAGTTACTAGATCCAAATCTAAGAAATTTGTTATTCAATCTGAATCTAGTGGAAGTGAATCCTCATAAAAGAAATTAGAAAATCTTTCTCGAAGGATGAACAAGATAGCTGGATAGAGAAACATTCAATCCATATATAAGAAAATGGAAAGGAAAGATAAGAAAGATTCAGAAGTCACATGTTACGAATGCAATAGATATGGACACATATGGCCTGATTCCCCTATGATCAACAGAAAACAAAGAAAGGAAAGGCATTCTGAGAGAAATAAAAAGAATTATTACAATGCTAAAGCTAAGAAAGTCTTGAAATCTAATGACACCTGGAGTTACAGTTGTGGAGACTCTTCAGATGAATCTTCGAATTATGGATCTTCTGTAAAGAAGAATCTTTGTATAATAGCCAAAATACCTATTGAAAATCATTGTTTGATGGCTATGGTACATAATTATGAATCATTGACCAATGTTTATTTGAATACTAATGATTTTAAATATTATAACTATTATGATGAAGAATATTCTTCTGATGAAGATAATACTTTACCTTCCAATGATGAAGTTTCTAGGTTTGCCAAACTTCTTCATATTGAGAATTCAAAACTCCTGAAAAAACATGATAAGGAAAAATCTAGGAATACAGTTTTTACTAAGGAAATATCATATCTTTCTAAAGATCTTGGTAAGAATAATTATTATTTTGAAAGTATTTCAAAAAATCATGAGGAATTAAGTTCTGAAAAGAATAAAAATTCTAAATATATAGAAAATTGAATTTCTAAGAAAAATATTTTTGAGCCTAGCTCTAGTTTAAAATCAAATGTTTTTGAAGACAAGAACTTAGTTATAAAACTCAAATCCAATATTTTTTCTTTGAGTAAGTGTTTGTCAAACATTACCTTAGGTAAGGAAAATTTTGAAAAAATGTATTCACAAATCCGACCTCTGAGGAATAGTTCTGGTTTTTGTTATACTAGTTCTAAACCAATTTTTAGCCACAATTACTTTTTTCCTCAAAGTGATCCATTCTGTACTAAATGTCAGTGTGGTGGAAATTGGGAAAAGAATTTTACCCTAAACAAAACATAGTCTTTAGGATTTCATAAATCTTATTTTTCTAAGAAGATGTGGGTACCCAAAATTTTTCCTTCTGAAATTTACAGATCCAAGCAAGTCTGGATTTTCAAAACTGAACTTTTTTTTTATTTTCAGGAAAATAGTGAAAGTACTAACAACAATATGTGGTACATGCATAGTGGATGTTCCTGACATATGATTGATAACAAAAACTATTTTTGAAAAGATTATCAAAACGAAAGGAGGAAAAGTAACTTTCAGAGATAATGCTCAGGGAGAAATTATTGGTATATGTAACATCGTTCTCCTTGAAAAAAACATTGATTTCAAATTTTTTATTTGTTAAGGGTCTTAAGCACAACCTTATTAGCATAAGACAATTATGTGATGAAGGCTACCATGTGAATTTTAGGAATGAAAAGTTCTTAGTACACAATTTATAGGAAGAGTTCATTATGACCTCCCATAGAAAGAGAATGTTTACACACTAAACTTAGAAGACATTCGGAGCCAAGAATTACCTTTCCTTAGTGTAATGGAAGATCATTTATGGTTATGGAATAGAAGGTTAGGACACTGTAACCTTAGGAAATTATGCAAACATTCTAAGAAAGGATTTGTTACGGATCTACCAGATCTTAGATTTGATTCTTCAAATTTTTTTGATCATTGTTAATATGGAAGGCAACATAAATTAAGTTTTAAATTAGTCGGTGATGTCTCAAATACCTATTCATTATAGCTAGTGCATATGGATCTTTTTGGTCCAACACAAACTTGAAGCATTGGGGGAAATTATTATGTATTTGTCTTGGTTGATGATTATACTATATTTACATGGGTCTATTATCAGGTAATGAAATCTGAAGCCTTCTATTATTTCAAAAGTATTAGAGCCCAAGTTAAAAGATGAGAAAAGCCTTCCATTGAAAATTAATCAGAGTGATCATGGAGGAGAATTTCAAAATTTTGGTTCTGAAAGTTTTTTTAGTTGAAAAGGTATTACTCACAACATCTCAGCACCCAGAACACATCAACAGAATGGTGTTGTTGAATGAAGAAATATAATTAATCAAGATATAACTAGAACCATGTTGAGTGAGTATTCTTTAAAGAATCATTTTTGGGATGAGGCTGTATGTACTGTTAGTAATACTATAAATCATGTTTTGATTTGACCTTTTCTTATTAAATCTCATTATGAGTTATGGAATGCTAGAAAACCTAAAATTTCCTACATTAAGGTTTTTGGTTTCAAAGTATTAATTCTGAATACTAATGGAAATTTACACAATTTATCACTAAAATATGGTGAAGAAATTTTCTTAGGCTACTCCACAACTTCTAAGGAATATGGAGTTTTAAAAAAGAATAATTGTACTGTTGAAGATATAGTACATGTTAAATATGATGAAAATGATCCTTTTGTTTTTAAACAACCCCATCCTAAATACACAAACGTGTTTTCAAAAAATGATTATAAACCTTTCATAGAAAATATTTCTGATAAAGAAAATGTTCAAGAAGATACTACTGAAACATTTACCACATGAGATTTCCTACCCTATGTTGATGAACAGGTTTTACAAAACCCAAACTAGTTCTTTATAAGGAATCATCCCAGTGATAGCATCATTAGTGATGTCAATCAACCAGTAAGGACTAGAAGTTCTTTAAGAAATGAAGTAGAACATCTATCATTACTTTCTTAATTAGAATAAAAAATCACCGATGAAGTTTTAGGTGATGATGATTGGATTAAAGACATATAAGATTAACTAAATGAATTCAAAAGGAATAAAGTCTAATCCTTGGTTGAAAGACCTAAGGAAAAATATCTTATTAGAGTAAAATGGGTCTTCAGAAATAAGTGTGATGAAAATGGAGTCATTGTTAGAAATAAAGATAGATTAGTTGCTAAAGGCTATAATCAACAAGAAGGAATAGAATATGAAGAAACCTATGCTCCAGTAGGTAGACTTGAATCTATTTGTATTTTACTGGCCTTTTCCGCTTTATTCAATTTCAAACCTTTTGAAATTGTTTTAAAATGTGCTTTCTTTAATTGTTATGTTCAATAGGAAGTTTTTGTTGTAAAACCTCCTGGATTTGAAGACACAAAAAACCATGATAATGTTTATAGACTTACCAATGCTCTCTATGGACATAAACAATTCCCTCAAGCATGGTATGATAGAATTTAAGGATATTTTCTTCTAAATATCTATGTTAAATGAAATGAAGATCCAACCCTTTTTATAAATAAAGATATGAAAAATGTTTTGATTGTTCAAATTTATGTTGAGAACATTATATTTGGTTCAACTCAGCAATCCTTAACTGATTCCTTTGTAGATCTACTGAAATCTGAGTTTGAAATGAGTATGATGGGTGAGTTAATAGTTTTCCTTGGTTTTCAAATTTCTCAAACACTAGAAGGAATCTGTATATCCTAATCTAATTATATTAAATATCTTCTTAAAAAGTATGGATATGACAACACTAAAAGTATACTTACTCCTATTGGTACCTCAAACACACTTGATCTTGGTAAAGCTAGGAAACTATTAGATCAACCAACTTTTAGAGGTATGATAGGAAGTCTCGTGTACTTGATAGCTAGTCGTCCAGACTTAATGTTTTCTATATGATTATATGCAAGATATAAATCCAAGCCTAAAGAAACTCATTTAAAGGCAGTGAAGATAATTTTTCGCTACATAAAGGGAACCATGGATTTAAGACTATTTTGTAATTCTAGAAATGATTTCGTTTTAAAAAGTTTTTCTGATGATGAATTTGGTGGATGTAAAATGGATAGAAAGAGTATATCTAAAACTTGTAATTTCTTAGGAGAATCATTAGTTTATTGGGCATGCATGAAGCAACACTCAATAGCACTTTCCACTGCTGAAGCTGAATATGTAGCAGCTGGAAGTTGTTGTGCTCAAGTATTGTGGATACAACACACACTCACAGACTATGGCTTGAGTTTTACTAAGAATCAAATTTTGTGTGATAAAAAAAGTGCCATTTACCTTTGTAAAAACCCTGCACATCAATCTCTTGAAAATCACATAGATATTAGGCATCACATTCTTAGGGATCACACAAAAAAAGGAGAAATAATTCTTCAATTTATTGAAACAAAATATCAAATTGCTGATATTTTCAAAAAAGATATACCCTCTGATAGATTTGAATACATTAAACAGAATTTATAAATGATAACCATAAGGCAATACTCCTCAATAACTTCTTGTTAAACCAATATACCTATAGTAATAAACTATTTTTCACAGGGGTAGTACAACTATTATTAATGTTTTTCAAAAAAATTTCATAATGAAAATTTTAGTAGTTGGTTTTTCAAAATTTTTCGTCATGAAAATTTTCGTAGTTAGTTTTTTCAAAATTTTACTAAATGAAAATTTTAGTATTTGGGTTTTCAAAATTTTTCGTAATGAAAATTTTTTAGTTGTTTTCCAAAATTTTATAATGAAAATATTCAGAACTGAAATTTTCTTAATGAAAATCTTTGGATCTGAGGATTTCATAATGAAATACTTTGGAAATGAAATTTTTGTAATGAAATTCATTGGACTTGAAATTTTTGTAATGGAATTATTGGATTTGAAATTTTCATAGTGAAGTTATTTTTTTATTCATGTTTTTTTGGAATCCAAAGTCCTTCAAGAAGAGTATAAACTATTACGATTAATCTTCCTAGAAATCTGAAAGGTATGATTTCCTTCTTAAATTTTCATATCCATTATTTCATTACTGGTATTTTTTTGTGTTTTGAATTCTCGGATTCTTGTTTTTCTTGAAAACCCCAAATGATCGAATCCTACCAAAATTTTCCTTGTGGCTATCATATCAACCTTTAGATAAGATCAGAAGGTTTGCCAACCATTATATTTGACTTGGAAGATGAAAGGTCACTCCAACACCTATATTAAGGGGACCCTGATGGTTTTCCCACAAAAGTTATCAAGATTGTGTGTGTTGAAGCTCTTCCTATCTACAAAATCATGTTCCGAATCTCTCAGAGTTTCAGTAGTCTGAATGTCTGTAGAAGTTCCCTATCAAGATACGTCTTCTGTTAAGACGATTACGGAGTGAAAATTTTACAGGGAGAAGTTGCATCATCTGAAAATCTTCAATAAGTATGACCCCATTATTTCCAATAAAATCAAGCTCAATTGATGGGAAAGTGTAGGTATTTCTAAGATAGTAGCTCAGGATGTAGTCTATTTATATCTTCTTATAGAATTCAATGAATCAGTTTTCTTCTTTAAGGAAGAAGGTAGAGAAATATTCTCCATCAAGAGTTATGACAAGACATATAAACTCTCTTACACAAAGGATGTGAGCTTGGTGGGGATATCATTTGAAGGAGAAGCCAAATTCTGCTCTGAAGAATTGCCAGAGGTTCAAGGAATCTGCCTAAAGGCAAAGGCTATGGAATGGCTTGAGCTCAAAGATGTCAAGACAACCAAGATTTCCCATCTGACTACCAACAATCATATTCTAAAGTTGTGGGTTCAAGGTCTCATTATACAGAGAAAGGGTGTTAAGGACACCCTTAAGAAAAGTGACATTTATATTTTGGACTTTTTTTCTAAACCTATGGAATGTCAATATGATGAAGCACTTCCTCATTATGATAGAAATCAAATCGAATAAAAATCTAAGAGCTCAGATTATTATGTATCGTACCCTACTCTCAATGCTGATAGTTTAGTGCCTAGAATCTTTAAAGATCCCCTGAAGTTCCAAGACAAGGAATTTCAAGGTGATGCTGATAAGTGATGAAACCATTAAGATAATGAAGGTTGGTTTCTCCAAGGAGACAAGAGAAATTTATGTCATGCCTGATGATGAGGCAGAAGCCAATCCAAAAAATGCTAAAGAAGCCAAACCCTCATAGAAAGTCGGGAAGAAAAGAAATTTTAAGGAAGTGGAAGCCGAAGGAAAAAACCCCAATTCTAAATAACCTCAATCCGCATCTACTAAACCAAAGAAGCTGAAGGCATACCCAGATGAAGTAGTAGAAAAATGGAGAGGATAAGAAGAATAGAAAAGTAGGGGAGCCACAGTTTTGTTTGGATGATGATGAGGCTAAGGCCTTGAAAGAAAAGGTAGCCAGTGAACTAGAAAATAATGCCAAGGAAAAGAAGCAGAAGAAGAAGATGTCTATGGCAGAGATTGTCCAATCTCTTTGGAAGGCCACTCACGTTTCATCCGACAAAATTCCAGTACTAGAAACTTTCATAGTAGAATATTTTACTAAGTCTATAGGAAATAAGTTCATGTCTCTCAAAAAACTCTAAGAGAAGGAAGTTGAGAAGGAAGCTGTGGAAGAAGTTATACAAGCCGAGAGTAGTGGTGGCTCTAATGATGTGATTAAGAAATTAGTATAATATCCTGAAAAATAATGTTCTTCTAAAAAGTTTTCAATCCATACTTCTCAAGCTGGATCCTCAAACCTGGTTACTCCTAGAGCTGATGAGAAGGGTGAAGAAGTGAAAGTGAATAAGTTGTCAGAGGAAGAGAGTCATAATCATGACATTATTGTTCCTGAGGATATTGAAGCTAGATCTAAGAAGGAAAAAGTTGATGAAGATAAAATTGTACAGTTATCTAGAAGTGAGCAGGAATCTATTGATGAGGAAGTAGTTTCGAAAATCAACAAAAGGAAACAAGTGGTTGTTGAAACCCCAACAAATGATATTTTGAGGAAGAATGAAGCTGGTGGATCCTCTAAGATGAAGCTGGTAGTGTTAAAGGAAGAACCATCTCAAACAAAAATGTCTGATTCAGAGTCATCTGACGTAGGGAATGATATTGTTATTCAATCCCTGAAGAATATAGTGGATACCATTCCAATATTTCCTATAATTGATTCTAAATGCCGGATTCATTAGCACACTAATAATCAAAAGTAAGAATCTGTATCTATAGTGATGGATAGATGTGTTAAGATTGAGGCTGATCACAAAAATTTTCTTATCAATTATGAGGCCCATAAAAAATCCTACAAGAAAATGATTCTATGGTTAATGAAAATAAATTAATATTTGAGTGATCTTGATCAGTTTCAAGAAGATGTAAAAGAGGATTTTGATACCGAAGATGTAAAAATCAAGGATATTAGAAATTGATTTCAGGAAAAGAAAACTCTTGAACAAAATTTTTGGATCCAAGATGTCAAAGATCTGAATGGGAAGATCAGCTATATTGTTCAAAGGTGGAAAACAGAAAAGGATCTTCGGATTGAGATCCAAGAAATGCTAGTGAAGAAAAACTAATTTCTAAAGGCTCAAGAAGAGGCAATGAAGGCTCAGGAAGATATGATCAAAGAATTAATAAAGAAAGTAGAGGAGGATCACAAAGAGATGAAAAAGTTGAAGACTATTGTGAAGATGCTAATTCCTATGGAAAAAGAAGAAAAATAAATCCCACTCCGATCATTTGTTGTATCTAATTTTTCCTTATACTAATTCTTTCTATCATAATGAAATTGTGCTAACTCATTTTTTTGGTTGTGTATACTAATATTTCAGGTACCATATTTTTTCTATTCCCTCAAACTCTTTTTGAAAATCATAAAAAAGAAGAAGGAATAAAAATTCTAAAGGGGAGAAGAAAAAATATTTCTAAATATAAGAAATATCCCTAATTAAGGGGGAGTTTATCTAAGGAGTAGTTTCTCATTACGAATGTTTCCATTCACAAGATAATGAAAATACCATTCCAGAAATCTAGAAAATGATCCTTAGAGTTTCAATGACTAGGGGGGGGGTTAGACGTATTCATCATTGCAATGTAAAAAAGGGAAATAATTTTTATTTCATAGTGTAGAAATTTTTTACCAAGTCCTTATATTCTTTTTCGTAAAGATGTTTGTGCTTTCCAAAAAGGGGTAGATTATTGAGTCAATAAGGCATTCCTTATGAATTTTCTGTTCCTTATTTCAAGGGGGATATTATTATGTCATTAAGGTTGCCTTATGATATTACCATTTCTTCTAGTTTTGAAAATCACAAATAACTTATTTCTAGGAAAAAATAATTTTACCCCTTATTCTATTCCTGAAGGAAAATTTCCTTACCCAAGGAAATTTACCATTACCTAGATTTCATTGATTTTATCAAAATTTTCGAAGTGTAAAACTAGGATTGAGACCAAAACCTCAGAATCATATAATTACCTAGATTTGAAGCATTCTGTTTTAGGATCTAAATTATTAGAATTCAGTTTACAAACTCTTCTAAGTTCTAACTTCGAATTCTGAATCAGAATTCAAGTTAAGAACTCTTCTGAGTTCTAACTACGAATTCAGAATCAAAATTCTGGTTATGAACTCTTCTGAGATCCGACAACGAATTCTGAATTAAAATTATGGTTAAGAACTCTTATGAGTTCAGACTCTGAATTCTGAATAAGAATTATGGTTACGAACTCATCTGAGTTCTGACTCTGAATTTTGAGTACGAGTTCTGGATACAAACTTTTTTGAGTTGTGACTCCGAATTCTGAATACGAATTCTGGATATGAACATCTCTGAGTTCTGACCCTGAATTATTATTAAAAATTCTGGATACAAATTTCATTGAGTTCTGAATTCGAGTTCTCTGAATAAAGACTCCGAACACCTATTAGTTCTGACTTTGAATTCTCATGAACTCTGACTCTGAACATTGTAAGTTCTGGTTCTGAATTTTGGTGAATCTAGATTCTTAATTTCCTTGAAATTCAGACTCCGAAATTCTATAGAATTTAGGTTCTGAATTACTAGAAAATTGAATCAGAATATTTTTTTATTATAGACTCCGAATTCATTTTTTGGTTTTCTCTGAACATTCATTTACCTACATTTCGAATATCTGATTTTGTTTATGCTTTCACTTGTTGAGGTATAAAATGATGTTGTTCATTCAGTTATCAACTAACCATTTTTTGAGTGACACGTGTACAGGTCCCTCCGAAATTGAAGGAATAAAATGACTGTTTGAGGTGGGAGCCGACCGTTGGAGTTGTGCCTATAAATAGAATCTCATTTGAAAATAGCCAACAACTGTTCTGTGACTATAGAGACCAAATGCTGTTGAAGTGATTTCTTGAGAGAGATTTTCATTTCTTTGTGCATTCTGAACTACTTGTTCTCATCCTCATATATTGAAAGGTGATCTACTAAATGATCACACTATTGGGAAATATAATCCAAACTTCCATAAAATTATGAATATGTATCATTTTTATAAAAAAACATTAAATTGATATATAATAGTTATTTATATAAAAGAAACAATTAGCGTGTGACACCAAAATATGGCATTATTTTATTTCTAATTTATGATCCATGCCGACCAACAAGAAATTATTAATCAACATAAATTCCAAATTGATTTAATTTTTTAAAAATGAATACATTTCACAATAGAATCATTTATCTTAATTGAGATAACACAACTCATTGCGGCCTCACCCAAGCCGATGATATGACAAGAGTACTTCCATTATCCCATATCATATAGTACATTGGATGGTGATCATCTTCGAGTAAGAATACCAAACATGGCATGAGTCCTTAGAATAATTAACATATATAAATTCCATATATCCATGGAGGATATAATAATTCATGCAGTGTAAATAAAACTAATTATAATATAAATAATAATTGTGAAATATTATATCATCCATAAAGGTTATAAAATTCATAAGATACATAGAAAATGGGAAAAGTACATACCCAACAATAAAAATGATTGAAAATATAAAATAATAGAATGAGGATGTGTTCATTGTAAGATGGATCCCAAAAAAACAACCCCAACTACCTCCACCGGTTGGTAAGACTACGATCTGACAATACATCAACCATGTAGGTCTCGTATATTAATCACCTCTGATTAGTCCACTCCATATCCATGTGAAACATTACAATCACCAAACATTGAGCTAACTACATAGACACAAAACTTGTGAACAGATATCCCATATATGGGTGTGTAAAAACAAACCTAGTCTCATATCTTTAAAACCCCAAAGGAAGCCCATATTAAATTTTCAACTCACACTAATTGTATGAGATGTGAGTTGGTATAAAACAAAGAGAAAAATAAAGAAACATCAATTAATTTTGAATTTTTTAGTGTTATGGGACATCTGGAAGAATGGAAATGAACATTGAGATAAAACTACAACATAAAAAAGTATCTGGAGGATCTAACACCCCCATGAACTAGAACACATCAAATATATTCCATTAAATAAAATATTTCATTATAATAAATTTCTATGAACTTTTAGGTTTAGAGTATTAATTCACATGGAAAAAAAATTAACTAATAGAACCTGTGTATTTGCCAAATAACAGAAATTTATATCTCTTTTTTAAAAATTAATTAATACATAAAAATTCTTTAATATATCCAACTAATTATTGACATAGGATACTCTTACAAAATGTTCATAATTTTATTATCATTGTAACCACAAAAATGAAAATTTTTGTAATAAATGAGAAGAGATGCACAATAAATATGATAATAAGTCATAACCACCAAATATATTAAGTGTTATTATGATGTGTATATGGTTATAATCAAAATACATATGTAAATTATAATAAAAAACTATATTTCTTAATGTATGAGTCATAGAATATGACACAACATGACTTAGAAAATGAACCAAGAGTGTCCAGAAACATGAGTCAAAAAACATGATCCATGAGAGAATAATATATTCAAAAGAATAAAAATAAAACCATAGAAAAAGCATAAATGTAGGAAACATTATGAACAACACCGTAGTTCCCATGCCCTTGTGAACACACCCAATAATTTCAACAGTTTAAAAATGTGATCAACATAATCACACTCATGTATTTTTTAGCAGGACCAATTATATTCATTATTTTATATCCAATGAGATTTAAATCATTAACTAATGAATTTTAGATATATATAGGACCCCACCCATCAACATCCATAATTTTGAGTTCCAAAATATATCAATCATTAAACATATCATGAAAACTCATGGGAAGAAAATGGATTTAATAAACTTTTGAAATGTAATATCATTAAGAAATCATTCATAATTCCATCAATAATAATAAAATGATAAACCCATATAAAATAAATGATTATCCAAATAGATTCAGTAACATTCTATTTAAATATTATTCAATCATGTTAATTAATAATTTTGTTTTTAAATTATATAGAGAATTGGTATATGGTTTAATCAATAATTTAACAAATCAATAAATTTTTATCATCTAGGTGAACAACATCAATCAATGGAATCAAAAATAGATTATTGTACCATAAAAATATTTTATTATATATTTCTTTATAGATAAATATAATTTCATTTAAATATTTCATTACACGTAGCATCATGTTTAAATGAAACATGATATATGATTTAATATCATTATTTAATGTGACATTTATTTCCAAAGTGTTGGATTAATGGACATGATTATGAATAAAAAAATTATGTAAAATTATTATTTACACCTTTATAAAATTAATTCACTATTTATCAATTGGTTATAAATAAAAATAACAATTTGAAGGTAAATAATTTTTTTTTTCAGAAAAATAGATTTAAAGTGCACAATCTATTTTTATCTTAATAAATAAGAATATATAAATTGTTAAATTATTTTCAATATATTCCAAGATAATATATTCAGAAAAATATTATGAAATTTAGAGAATAATTTTTATATGTTAAGGAATTAAGTTCATATCACCTTTATACTAAAAGATACATTTTTTTTCTAAAAAACAATTTTGTTTCACTCTATACACTTACTATAAAAGGAATTTCTACCATACATGGAAATTGAAATATAGAAAAATTGATTCCACATTTGGAACCAAAGTAAATAATATTATTTAATAAGATCAATGTATTTTTTTCATATAGAATAGTAAATGTTTCAAATATTTCTCACCTCGATAGTTGTAAATTGGTAAAATAATAATAAAAATAATTCGATAAGGATTTAAAAATATATTCTAACCCTAAATTATTTATATTATATAGAATTACTTTAATCCCTGTAATCAAATATTTTAAGTTAAAGAAACATGGTTCCTTTTTTAATTTATAATGACCTTAATATTATTTTTTTGTAAAGAATATATATAAAATGTCACTCTCATTATTTTAATATCACTAATAAATTTAAATATAAATAATAAAATGATATTCTTATATTTAAATGGTTATTTAAAATAAGAATTATTTATTAATACCATGGTAATTTGGTTTTAACTTTTAGTTATTAAATAATGACCATAAACACATATTCAATGCTAACAATGTTCTTGTTCATGTAATAAAAAATTTAAAAAATAACATTAAAAATATTTAATATAAAATAACATCGGTGAATTGTTCCATTAAAATACCTATTAGATAACTTCATCATATTAGTGGTGTTTTAAAAAATATAATTTTAATTAATCTATTTTATTAATATTTATAATTTCAAACTATATAAATTGTCTCTAAAATTATATTAATGGTATATTATGCTAAATTATATTTTGGTAAATGGTTTAATCCTCATAAAAATATTATAATTTTAAAATTAACGGTGTATGATCAATAATGTAAATTATTTTCGACTTATCTTTCACCTTTCATTTATATTTACTTTCATGGTCCCTATTATGTTAAAAAAAATATCACGATAACCATCAAAATGGTTAACAAGAGGTCATAACAAAGATATACAGGTTAAAAATGACCTAAAAAATCCTAAATTTTGTTGGACGTGTCAATTTATACTCACCCCAATACTAAATAAAAAATAAATCAATTTGGTTCAACATAATGATGAATATTTATTTATATTAATTTAATACATTATGAAATTCCATGGGTGGACCTATCCTCACTTATAAAAGGTCACCACCTATTCCCTATTGGTCATAACATATGAGCATAAAATCTCATCCAATAACCTACCTAATACCATCATATATTATTTTATTTTACTTCATAAATCATTTTATATTTCCATTATTCAAGCCTTTTAAGTATTATAGTGTAATCCAAAGGAGGTTTTACAATGAAGTGGTATTACTGTTAACCGATTAATTTCAATTTTACATATTATAATACCTAATATAACTGTGTGGTATTCATTCTCGAATAACTAATTTATTATATTAAATATTCTTAATTTTTATTATGATGTTAGATAAAACATTATCCACTTTCTTTCTATAATATGGTAAAATAAAATATAGCTCGTGCGTATGCATGGACTACCACCTCCATGAAGAGATGCGTTTAATTTTTCATGATTGCTTTAATTGGATGATTATAATGATTGATTTAATTAATATATATTATATTATATTATATTAGTTTTTCTAAGTTTAATTTTTTTTTACTTTTCATTCATTCCATCCATAAAAAGGTGGAAACACCACCAGTGTGTATGTACAGACAATCATTTCTATAAAGTGATGTAATTAACTTTTCATCAACACTTTATTTGTATAGTTATAAAGGGTATATAATGATTAAATATAATAAAAAAATGGCTTGGATATGAGTTAAATATGATTAATGTACAATGAAATTATATTGAGAATTGAAATAGGCATGAATATAATGTAGTTATCACCCGAAATATTAATTTTATAGAATTGTTAATAAACATGTTACTAGATTCTAAAAGTAAATTATATTTGTTATGAAATGTATGATTATGGTTATAAAATACAAGTATAATAGATTTTTATTTATTTTATTTATTTTTCGATCACATACAAAAAAATGAGACTTGGTTTAAGTAAATTATGTTTCAATCTCATTTTAATAAAAATTGAATAGGCTTATACGAAAATTAAGAGAAATTATATTATATGTAAATAATAATTTAGATTCTCTTAACCCAGTTTCTTGAAACGAGTTCCATCTTTAATGAATTTGAATAGGATAAAAATAATTACATCTTAATGGATATAATAGTGTATTAGTCTTAGTAAACTATATATATACATGATATAAACATTATATATGAATATTAAAGTAACAACCATGTTTTATTTCAAGAATATCATCATTCCCACTTACATATTCTTGGATTCCTTTAATAATAGATATCATGAATTCCTTGTAATGTAAGGTCTATATACAATGGGAGTTACCATAAATCAACGTGAATAAACAATATGGAAGCATTATTAACTAAACACACTTGAAATTTAAATAATTTTACTCTAATAATCAACATTGAAATGTAAATTGTTGAAAACATAGTCATTTAATCAACAATACAACTACTATTATGTGATAAGGAATAATATGTAGAGAAAAGAAAATAACTAAGAACACATTCTAATTACTCAATAAACCATGAATTAAATGCACTAATAGAAAATATCATAGTTAAAATATCATGGGTTATAATCAATAATTTCATAATGAAGGAAAATCTGAATTATTTTAATTCATGTTTCCAAGTAAACTGATACCCCTACCCTCAAGATCTATCATCATGTGAGTTTAAAACTGATGGGTAGAAAACCATTTAGATAATCCTATCATAATAATTATTCACATGAGGATTCCAATGTATCTAGGTAAAATATATAACTAATCCCCACCCATGTATTTCATGTACGAAGCATTCTTAAAAAAAATAAATAATTGATTTAATTTATAATTTTTTTTACTTATTATAAGGTAAAAGCCTTTTTACATATATAATCATGAATATAGTCTAGAAAAAATTACATTTTACATTTATGATCTTTTCATGTTTATAGATTTCGAGAACTGGGACACAATACATTCATAACATTACAGGTTGTTATATAGTGGATAGCATAAAAACAGTTTCCATATTTTTTTCAAAATATAAAACATTAATTCATAAAACATGATTCATTAACAATTATCCAACATTTAAAATGGATTAATTCTTTGTATTACACATCCATTAACCTATAAAAATCATTAAAAAATAGGATTAGCACAAAACTCAGTAAGGGATATTAGAATAAGGAAAGTACACAATAGTCTATTAGTACTTTAACATATGAAATCATTTTCAAAAGACATACTTATCACCTGTATATATATACATGATTTTTGAAACATGTGGTTTATATAATACATAAGAAAATATTTAGAATAATAAATTTATCTTGGGGAATCACTTATAAAATCTTGTAATCCTATCGGCTACCTTATAATTTGTAACCATAACAGCTACCATACTATTTGTGTGACCATCACAGTTACACTTAGAGTAACCATACAACTGACCTCCAACATTCACATACCCAATACATTAGAGGGAGATATAGGTCCCAGCTTTCAACATAAATAATTCCCATGAACTAGAACATAATCATATAACATGAATAATAACATAAAATTATTTCTTTTGAATTTTGTAAAACCTAATTCTAAAAGAGGATTTTAATAGAAAACACACTTATAATTATCATAAAATTTAAGAGAGACTTAATAGAGTGAATGAAATATATATATACACTATTATTATAAATATTTAAAAATAATATAATCAAAATACATTATACATTCTATTCTACTACCACATAAATAACGAAGTAGAGGGTTAACCCGAAAAATGGAAATGAGGTTAAGAATCCATTTACCTCAAGCAAGTCTAACTTCAGAATTGTTTAAAATTACTGTATAATCGTTAAAAGAGTGTTATTAGTATTTTTAAAAAACCTTTTTATGTTTATAACATCTTATATGATCATTTCATACCTCATTTCACCCCTTAATTATTAGTATATTGTTCCTTTCACTATTTTGGGTGAGTTCCTTACATGATTTCCTTGATTGGTTTATGATGGATGTTCTTGTGGATTGGAAGTGAAACTACCGAATTGTAATGTAATGGTATTTAAATATTTATAGTAAAATAATTTATACCATTTATCATTTTTATGTTTTATATGAGGATGATTCTTAAGTTAAATCCTTAACGATGTTCGTTTAGATCATTTTAGAGGTTCTTTGATAATAACAACATCATTTTGTCTTATAAATTAGAACCATGAGTACAAAATAATTCAATAACCATGGATGAGAAATAATACATATATTATAACCTGTTTCAACCATAGAAATTGTTTCATGGCCAGACATTAATGAATTAATGGAAATTGAAATCACATGGTCCACGATGTTGGTAATTCGATTCATCACAGAAAATGTTTGTATTCCTTGAATAAGTGGGAGAGGAGAATAATAATGATGATGAATTTTCCCTAAACATTAGAACATCCAGAATATATCATATTTCAAGAGGTTTCTTGCCTCTTGGGTAAGAAGATATGATGAAATAATAATAAATGAATGGAACTCAAAATAAATGAATAATTGAGAAATCCCTTACAAAAATTCAGCAGCCTAACTGTTATGAAACATGGTTTTAGAAAATATTAATAAGAGATGGGATAAGGGTCACCCATCAATAAATTAATCATAATACATAATAGATCAACAATATAAAGGAAATATGAACATGTTGTGGAGACTTTAATGTTATACCACATGAATGATAACATGAATCGAAAAAAGAATGAAATTGAGAATTTTCTTACCTTGTTGAGTTACTCCTAGAAATTTATGGCTGGGACCTTGGGGGCTTGAGGAAACCTTGTGAGGACGACTAGAAAAGTAAAGAGGCCAGAGATTTATTGATGAGGAATTGAGAATGAAGCTAATTAAAGATTGTGTTGGTATTTATATCAAAAGTGAGAGATTATTTTAATAATTTCCAATGGACATCTCATTAGTGGTATTTACCAAACAATGGGATTTACCATTGTAGTTGACCAATATATTAGCCACTTGGGACACCTCACATATTATTTTACTGTACACAAGTCTTCCAGATTTCTTACATCATTATTATATCATTAATGATGTCATTAACACATAGAAACATAAAATTGTATTTTTTTACTATTCACCCAAAAATCAATTGTTTCAGAAAATACCAAAAAATCACCCTTACAATTTATTAACGTGTAAAAATAAAAAATAAAGTCCATTTTTTGAAAATAACTTTTTATAACATTTTAATTTAATTTTTATATGAAATCACACTTACTTCAAAAATTAATTATTTAAAAACTATAAGTTCTCTTTTATCACATAGAAAACTTAATCAAGATATCATTATATTTAAGCCATAAGAAAATAAAATAATAATAAAATTTACTATTTATTAGATTCATATTACTATTCATAAGGGTATGTTACTATTCACCCAAAAAACAAGTTTGTTCCTTTAGACTCCAAATGAAATACTGAACACAATTGTTGATGACCGTTATTCAAAATTCAAAACAAAGAAGAAGTAAAATTATATTTAAAAGATAGTTATAATTAACTACATAATTCAAAGATTCATGTATTAAATTTATTTTTAGAAAACCTTGGGGTGTTAAATTTTCCCCACCTTATAGAAATTTTGTCCTCACAATCCTATTTACTTATTAAACATGTCAGTGTACCTTTGGCTCATAGAATTTTCAGAGTCCCAAGTTGCTTCTTCAACCATGTAGTTTCTACACAATACCTTTACTTGGTGGATTACCTTATTCCAAAATAACTGTTCCCTTTTATCAAGAATCTAAACTAGTTTTTCTTCATAAGAAATGTTCTCTTCTAGCTAAACATCTTCTTGGTTCAAAACATGTGATGAATCTGTCACATACATTTTCAACATCAAAACATGACAAACATTGTGTACCTGAGAAAAACTTCGAGGCAAAGATACTCGGTATGAAACCGTTCCAACTTTCTCCAAGATTAAAAAAGGACTGATGAATCATGGACTTAGCCACCCTTTCTTATAGAAACAGATCAAACTTTTCCAAGAATGGATTTTAAGGAAAACATGGTCACCTACCTCAAAAGAGAAGTTATTCCTTCAATTATCTACATAACTTTTATGCCTTATCTGATCTATCCTCATGTGTTGCTAGATCATCTTCAGTTTCTTAGCCAGTTCTCATACTAATTCTAGCTCCACCAACTTTCATTCACCAACGTCTTCCCAAAACGCTTGAGTTTTACATTGCTTACCATACAACGCCTCAAAAGGTTCCATCTGAATATTGGAATGAAAACTATTATTATAAGAAAACTCAACTAAAGAATGATGTTGAGCCCAAATTAAAAGGTTGTCCACAGAAGAAGCTCGGAGAATATTCTCCAAATTCTGAATCATTTTTTCTAATAACACATCTGATTGAGGATGAAAAGCTATACTGAAATTAACTCTATGCCCAATGATTTCTGATGTCCCTTCCAAAAGGTAGAAGTGATCCTAGGATCTTGATTAGATAAAATGTAAAGAGGAACTCCATGTATCTGGAAAATCTTCTTGAGATGCAATCGAGAAATATGGTCTAATGACATTGTATCTCGAATAAAAAGTGAAGGTGTAGATTTTTTCAGCCGATCCACAATAACCCAAATTGAATTGTTACCATGAGATTTATTAGGTAGTACCACCAAAAAGTCCATGTATACATTATCCCACATCCACTCTGGATCAGGAAAAGGCTGAAGCATCCCCTTCGGTAACTGCTGCTCTTCTTTAACCTGCTGACATGTCAACCATTTCATTGTAATATCTGAAATGTCTCTTTTCATTCCACCCCACTAATTATACTCCAGAAGGTCTCTATACAGCTTAGTAATTCCAAGATGAACCAAAAATGGAGAACTATAATCTTCACATAACAAATATTTCTTTAACTGAGAATCACAGGGCACACAAAACCTTTTCCCAAATCTTAAAACACAAACTTTATCATGGTTATATTCTAAAATCATACCCATTTTAACCAATTCTGCCTTTTTTATAGCTCATGATCTTCCTTCTATGCTCTCTTAATTCTATCTAACAATGAAGACTGAACTGAAACCTTAAACAAAATAGATGTATTCCCTGCACCAACAACTTCTAATCCAAAATTTATCAAATCATTAATCAAGGGATTATGTTCCAAATGTAACACGGTTAATGATGCATTATGTTTTCAACTCATGGAATCTGGAACTTTGTTTCCTTTTCTAGAATGTTAATTGATCGTCCAGTCACAATACTTTATCAGTTCAATCCATCTCCTCAGCCCCATGTTTTATTTTTTCTAAGTAAATATATACTTTTGAATTTTATGGTCAGTATATATTGGACATTTGGCTCCATAAAAATTATGCCTCCAAATATTCAAATAAAAAACAATAGATACTAATTCCAAATCATCAGTGGGATAATTTAACACATTATGTTTTAGATTTCTTGATGCATAACCGATTACTGGATCATTCTGCATCAAAAAACAACCATGTTCCTACAATGAAGCATGTTTGTAGATGAAAAAATCACCATTTCTGGAAGGAAAGGCCAAAACTGGAGCATTTACCAATCACTTCATCAGTTCTTGAAAAAACATCACATTCTTTTATCCAATCAAATAAAACCCCTTTTCATATTCACTTAGTTATCAGGCTAGATAATAGAGAAGAGATCTTAACAAAACATCAGTAATAACATGCTAATCCATGAAAACTATGAATCTCAGAAACATTTTTTGGTCTAGGGAATTCATCAAACACTCTTGTTTTGGTAGGATAAAAATTTATACCATTATTATTTACAATGTTCTAAAGAATATAAATCTTTTGTAACCAAAAATCTCACTCGCTGAATTTTCGAAACAATTTTTTTCTTTTAATGATTGTAAAACAACCCTTATATGTTTTTCACGCTCCTCTTTATTTATAGAAAATACCAAAATGTCATCAATAAATATAACCACAAACATATCCAAGAACTCCTGAAATACTATATTCATAATATTCATGAATACAATTGGTGAATTAATTTACCCAAATTTCATAACAACAAATTCATAATGCCCATATCTAGTACGAAAGGCTATTTTCGGGATGTCGTCATCCTTCACCATCAGCTGATGGTATCCGAATCTCAAATCAATCTTGGAAAAGTACTGAGCTTCATGGAGCTGATCAAACAAGTCATCGATGTGAGGAAAAAGAAACATGTTTTTAATGGTGATTTGATTCAAAGATCTATAATCCAGGAAAAGTCTCAGAGAACCATCTTTGTTTTTAACAAACAAAATAGGAGCTCCCCATGGTGATGTGCTTGGACGAATGAATCCTCAATCAAGAAAATCCTACAATTTTTTATTGAATTCAAGATGTTCTATTTGATACATATGATAAGGGTGTTTTGAAATTGTTTTAGCATCTGGAACTATATCAATTTTGAAGTCAACTTCCCAATCTAGTATGACACCAGGTAACTTATTAGCAAAAACATCATGATATTAATTTACCAATGACACATAATTAATCTGAATATTTATCTTGTTTTCAACAATATGAGCAAGATAACATTCCATTCCATCTTTCAATAGTTTCTCTGATTCCTGATATGTTATAAATTTTATAGTTTATTTCTTATATACAAGTCGAAACTCTTACTAGAAAAAAATTCGTTAACTCTAGAATCAATCATTTCACAATAAATAGAAATCCAATCCTTTCCTAAAATAACATCAAACTCAACTATGGTTAAATAAAAAGTTTTTCATGTAAATTATTTCCATAGACCACAATAGAAATATTCTTATAATTCATATTTTCTATAATATTTCCCCACTGTGTTTTAACAAAAAATTATAGTCTCATTTGTTGAGATGATATTTCCAATTTACCAAAAATATTCACAGAGTTGATGGAATGTGTAGAACCTAT
Source organism: Viscum album (assembly GCA_963277665.1). Taxonomy (NCBI): domain Eukaryota; kingdom Viridiplantae; phylum Streptophyta; class Magnoliopsida; order Santalales; family Viscaceae; genus Viscum; species Viscum album. The sequence continues at coordinate 471,748,879 of OY728147.1, read as the reverse complement.
ATAAAAGAAACATTAGAAAAATAGTAGTGAACAAACAATGTACTTGTTGGAACTTCATTGGATGACCCGACATCTACTGATGTAGTCTCAAAGGATCTCACTAAAACTTCCTGCTTATAGTTTGGCTTCTTTGTTCATTCAGATCTCTCTTTGGGCATGCATTTGCATAATGACCCATCTCACCACATTTAAAAAACATTATAGTTTGGTTATTAGGATTAGTAATAGGATCATTTTCATTGGAATCTCAGACCAATTTTCAGAACTCACCAAATTTATAACACTTCCAATTTTTGCTAAGAAATTTCCCGGGGTGTTTCTTGCCACACTTTTCACAAACTGGAAACTGGATTTTCTTATCATCTGATTTCCTTGGTTGATTCTTACCCATTAATTTCGACAAAGACATATTCTTCTCCTTATTTCCAAAATGCACGTAATCCTCAAAAACCATATCTTTACCCTCTTATCACAACATACAAGTTTCTCATAACTTTTGAATTTACTAGAGTATAACGCCCTTCGATACCATGCCTTCAGTCCTGAGTAAAAGTGGTTGATTTTGCTATCAAGATCCTGAATATGATTTGGATCATACCTCGCCATTCGAGTAAAGTTCGCTTCATATACAACCACTGAACCCTCCTCCTTTTTCTTCAATTCAAGGAATTTCTTCTCCATCCAATGTCGCACTACCATAGGAAAATATTTTTCAAGGAGAATACTTTTAAATTAGTCCCACTCTAAAGCATAAAAATCCATTATACCCCTGATATTATTTACCATTAACCACCACTAATAATATTCACCTTCCAAATGATAAAAGGTAATACTTAACTTTTGGTTGAATGAGCAACCCATAACATCAAATATATTTTCAAGGGTTATGATCCATCCTTCATCTGCTACTGGGTCAGAAGATAAATTGAAAGAGGGAGGGTGTTGTCTCCTAAAATGTTGCACTACTATCATGTTCTGTTGTGGTACCTCTATTTGTTCTCTTGCATGGATGCTCCCACCATTTATTTCATGTGTTAGGTAAGCCATTAATATCACACACATCTCGGTTCCAATCCCTACCATTCCGGGCTGTAGATCTGGAAGGATGTCATTCTGTCGATGCCTCTACTCTTCAGCATCCTTGTTACTTCTGCGGAAAACCATTCTGAACAAACATATATTAGATGAAGAAACATGGTAATCGTTTAATACTATAACTTTTCAAACTAATGATTTAGTAAAAACAATTTATGGCATTCTTTTAACATAATTCTAACACCTAATGTTATCTAATCCATCCTTTGATACCAACTATAAGGACCTGAAATTATTATATACATAATCTTTAATATTGTCAAGAAAACAAAGACTTTTAAATTATGGATATTTTCACGTTTAGATATTTAGAGAATTGGGACATAATACATTCAAAACATTACACTTTTTAAAAGAGTAGATACCATAAAAATAGTTTTGATTTTTCTTAAAATATAAAACATTAAATTTTGAAACATGATTTCTTGATAATTATTCAACATTTAACATGGATTACATAATTGTATTACACATGAATTAACCTGTGAAAATCATTTAAAACATACGAAGAGCACAAAACTCAGTAAGGGATATAAGAACATGGAAGAACACATTAGTCCATGAATACTTGTAACTTATGAAATCATTTTCAAAAGACATACTTATGTCTTGTAGATATATACTTGCATTATGAAACATGAGATATCCAAAATATATAAGAACATAAGTTTAATCATAAATGTAACATAGGGCATCACTTACATAATCTTGTAACCCTCTTAGCTACCATATAATTTTTAACCCTCAAAACTACATTACTATATGTGTAACCATTGCAGTTACACTTCAAGTAACCATACGACCGACCTCCAACATACACATAGCCAATGAATTTGAAGAATATATCAGCCCCACCTGTAATCATAAACTATTATCATGAACCAGAACATAATCATAAAAAATTAATAATAGCACAAGAACATTTCATTTTAATTTTTTTAAAAAAAAATTTAAAAGAGTGATTTAAAAGAAAAGCCCCTTATAAATATCATACACTTGAAGAGATACATAATAGAGTGTATGGAATATATATATGCTCTGTAAATAAACATAATTCAACAAAATATAAGTAAAATTTATTACAACATCCATTTTACATCCACATAAATAATGAATTAGAAGGTTGACCCAAAGAATGGAAATCGGGTTATGAATTCCTTTACGTCAATCTTTTCTTGCATAAAACATGTTTAAAATTCCTGTATAATGGTTAAAAAGTGTTATTAGTATTTTAGAAAAACAATTTCATGTTTATTACTTATTATACGATCATTTCATAACCTCATTTCACCTCTTAATGATAGTATGTTGTTCCTTGCACTATTTGAAGTGAGTTCCCTACATGATTTCCATGATTGGTAATGACAGATGTTCTTGTTAATTGGAAGTGAAAATATATAATTGGAATGGAAAGGTACTTACATATTTAAAGTTCTATAATTTATACCATTTATCATTTTTATGTTTTATATGAGTATGATTTATAATTTAAAACATTAATGATATTCGTTTAGATCATTTTAGTGGTTCTTTGATAATAAGAACCTAATTTTGTCTTATAAATCTGAACCATGAGTATAGTAGAATTATATAACCATGGATGAGCCATAATACATATATTATAACCTGGTTCAACCTTATAAATGGTTTCATGACCAAAATGGAACGAATTAATTGAAAATGAAATAACATCGTCCACGATGTCGGCAATTCGACATATCACAATCAATGTTTTCATTCCTTGAATAAGTGGGAAAGGAGAAGAATAATGATGATGACTTTTACATAAACATGAGAAAAAAAAGAATATACATTATTTCATTAGATTTCATGATTTTTGGGTATGAAGATACAATGATAGAATAAGAAAATAAAGGAACTGAAAAAAAGAATAATTGAGAAATACCTTACAAAAATTCGGCAGCCTAATGGCTATGCAACATGGTTTTAGAAAATATTAAAAAGAGAGGGGACAAGGAAAAACCATCCTAAAATTAATCAAAATACGAAATAGATCAAAAATAGGATGGAAATAAGAACATGGTATGGAAACTTGAATGTTATACCACATGAAGGAGAACATGAATGGAAAAAAGAAAAAAATGAGTTTTTTTACCTTGTAGTGTAACTCCTAGAACATTAATGTTGGGACCTTGGGGGCATTAGGAAACCTTGATAGGACAACTAGGAAGGTAAGGAGGATAGATATTTGTTGAGGAGGAGTTTTTAATGAGTATAATGAAAGAATGGGTTGATATTTATAGAAAAAGTGAGGGATTATTTTAATAATTTTCAAGGGACACATCATTAGTGGTATTTACAAAACCATTGGATTTCCTGTGGTATTTGAAAATGGAATTTTCCACGTGGGATACCTCATATATTAATTTACTATAAAAAAATTCTACCAGATTTTTTACATTATTATTACATCATTAATGATGTCATTAACACATTGAGACTTATCCTCTGTTTTTCTATTCACTCCAAAATCAATTGTTCCAAAAAAATCCCAAAAATTCACCCAAAAAATTTATCAACCTATAAAATTCACAAATGAATTTTATTTTTTGAAAATAATTTTCTAAATATTTTTAATTTAATTTTTATTTAAAATCATACTTAATTCAAAAATTAATTATTTAAAAACTCAAACTGCTTTTATATCACATTAGAAAATTAATCAAAATATAATTATGTTAAATCCTTAAGGAAATAAAATAAAAATAAAATCAACTATTTATTATGGTCATATTACTCTTCATGTTAATATTCATAAGGGTAAGTTATTATTCAAAAAAAAAATTTCTATTAGACTCCAAATGACATACTTAACACAATTATAGATGACCATTTTCCAAAATTCAAAACATAGAAGTAGTAAAATTATGTTTTAATGATACATTTATTTATTTACATAAAATAAAGTTTCAGGAATTAAATTGTTTTAGAAAACTTTTTGTTGTTACACTTATCATCTAACATTCACATTGAGAATAGAATAAAAATTTATAAATAATTCAACAGATAAAAATATAGATTTAAATGTAGAACACGATATGTATAAATGAATTATGGTTTAATAAATAAACATATCCATGATAAATATTATATATATTTAGGGGAATTATAATAAATAATAATCAATAGAAAGATGATGTTTTAAGGGAATGTTGTTGACAATAAAATGAATCAAGTAAGTAAATTTTAAAACTATTCTTGAAAAAAATAATCATAAATAATTCTGAGTGAGAATAAGGATAATATCAATATATAACATCCATAGTATAGTATATATAAAATGAAGGGATTTTGTTGTGTAAGAATAGAAATAAAAAATAAACATGTCTAAAAATATTCTTGAGGAAAATATACTTTTCATTTTGAAAATCACTTTTTAGCACATTATACTTTTTAAATCACATTTTCATGTAAAATAACTTTTATAAAATATGAATTTTAAAAAAATTAGTGAAAAATGTTATAAAAATAATACTCTTATTTCACTATAAAAATGTTTCAAAGTGTCTTGTTTAGAAAATGACAAGAAGATTCCTTTCACATATTTAGTAAAATAAAAATAATAATTGTCTTGAAAAACCATATTTATTCATTTTGAAATAATTTTTAAAATGAAAAAAGGTGTAATAATGAATTAATTAATCAATATGAAATTTTAAAATAATTTTTTAATTTTTTTTTGAAAAAATAAAGTTTCTGATGAAAACATATTTTCAACCGATGAGAGAAATTTTGTCATATTTTAATGATTTTTCAGAATTATTTTATGTTCCATGGAGTCGAAAAATGATACAATTAACTCAAAATGTCCATGAATAACCAACGGAGAATATAATAATATTGTTGACTAAATAATGAACGAATAACTTATTTCATTAGAAATCCAAGTATGAATAATCCCGACCAAAATATTATTTTAAAATAAACCATTACAAAGATCAAAATGTTGTCGTGAAAATTAACAGATAAATAAATTTTGAGTATCAATTTTAAATCCCCAAAAAAATATATATAATAATAGATCGTAATTAATCAACATATAAAAAATATTATGATTTTAGAGACAATAAAGGATTAATACACCCCAATGAAAATAATTTGAGTTATGAAAGTATTTTCTACTGGGTAACTTATAATTCAATTCCCTTTTTAAAAAATAATCCAAATTAAAACATAAAATGATATTAATAATGAATTATTCATGTTATTGCATGTGAAAGGTCATTATATACACCATATAAAATAAATTAGGTGGAGAACATTACAATGTGCCGCAATGAAAAGAAATTGAGATGAAATCACATACCTCACACTTCCTTTATGTTTAATGTTCCTTAACCGCATGCATAGTGGTTTTAAAAATGTTATAAAATTATAATAGAGAAATATTAATATTAATAATTTTTTATATGATCCTTCTATAACATCTTATCAGCCATTGAAGAATAATTATTCATTATTATCTTTGTTTTCGATTGTTAATTACCATGTCTTCTCATGTGTGTTTTGTGATTATATATCCATTTATTACACAAATTTTATAGTTCTATAATATATAAAATAATAATTATAAAATAATTATCATACATATATATAAATTTTACATTTAAAAACAATCATTAAATATATTTAGGAAAAAATATGAACATTATGATTGTAGTGACGACATGTCGTACATATGCATGAGCAAAGTTTGGTTTTTTCAACGATAAATATGAAAATGTGATAAGTAATATTTCAAAATTATATATTTATAATAATATAAAAAATAAAATATTTTTTATTTAATTAATTATATATATATATATATCTTTCATGCGGTGTGGTGATGAAAAGAGAGTCAGATCACTTTATAAAGGTTGTATTCCACAAATACACATACAACTTTAATATCATTATGTGGGTGAAAAGGTAAAAAAAGAAAATGATGTATTATATTTTCAGAATGATAACTATTTTTGAATATCAGATTTTTTTTTCATTTATATTACATATAAAAAATTTGTTTATTCTAATATCCTTCCATGAAAAGTGTTAGTGGAAGATGAATCACATTGATTTTTGAGGTGGTAGTCTACAATACATGTGAACAACATTATTAAATCCCCTATGAAAAAATAAAATCATATATATATATATATATGTTATAATGAATCCAGATGTATAATAATGTCATAAATATATTATATGAAATTTTTATCAATCAGCATACCCAACCATTAGAGGTGGTAATAGAAGAAAACATTACATTGGTTCTCGAGGTTTTAGTCAACCATAAACATGAATGGTGATTTTATAACCCATTTTATAGAATTTATGGAGGATTTATTTTAATTAATTATCCTAAAAACGTTAATTTTATGGAAGAAATTTATTTCATTATATCATCCTGTTTTACTATGAATTTTTGGAGGTGGAGGATGATATAAAATTATAACACTTGTCAAAGAATATTAGCTTTTATTCGGGTAACTTCTTTAGGTTTGCAAAAGATTCATAAATGGACATATTTATAAAAAAATAATACATATTGGAAATGGTTAGGGATTTTTTGAAGTTACATTATTATGTTTTGGTAGATGAAAATTATTTGAGAGGTTTGATGAATTAAGGGTAGTGAGTGACCTTTTATAATTGAAGGTTTGTATTTTTGTAAATACCCTACATTATTCAATATTATGAGGTTACTCTAACATCATATGGATCTAAAATTAAAAAATAATGGAGGGTATTTATTATGTTTTCTATATACACATACACCATAAAAACCAACACTTGTCTAAAACAAGTCATTCCTTATCCATTATGTTTACACCCTTGTTACCACATTAGTTTTCACAATGATAACAAGTTTTGTTAACATTTATAAATTAATATTTGCGCTTAATATAATGTGATTATTAATAGGTGATTTCATCATAATGATTATAAATATGAAATTTAATTTATCAAATAAAAATACTAGGTTCAAAGAAAACTAATTTTTACACAAAGCCATGTAACTTGAAAAAATACAGCTTCTAACATATACCATGATAATCAACTTTTAATTCCTATACTTTTTTATATAACCAAAAATTTATTTTTTACTATTAGAAAATATTAAATATTTGGATGAAATTAATATTTCAAAATTCAAAACACATAAATGGAATATTTTAATTTAATATTAATATAGTAGATGCAAAGAGAATGCTGATTTTAAATATAAAATATTCTAAAATATTACAATGTTTTCATATAAAAACTCACTGTAAAATTATTCCAATGACCTAAATTAGTTTAATTATAAAATATTTAAATAATATTACATTAAATATAATTATGAATACAATTTAATATTATTAATTATTTAAACGAAATGATAGTTTTCAATAAAAATCAACTATTTTTACTGTTCATGAAAAATGAAACGTTCTAGAAATTTTTTAAAAATTAACCCCAATATAAATATTTTTATATCAATTTCAAAAATTTTGTTTATTTTTTTAAAATAAATTTGGACAATGTAGTGAAAATTATTTTTAAATTAAGTACGGAATGATCTATTAAATCATCTATTACAAAAAATATGGTTTTCTTGCAGAAAACTAATATTTTTAATGAAATAATTTTTATTTTATACCTAATAGATAGATAACCAATTAATTTTATTACATGTTTAAACCATATATTTTTTATAAATTTTTATTAATATTTATACCCTTTAATTTCATTGTTAGGTGATAACTGTATACTATGTTACAATTCATCTAGACTCTGGTTTCTATATTCCACAAGATATTTAAGATATTTAATTTAATAAAATATATTTCATTGGGTTGCTTAATATTATTGTTTAGTGTATAATAATCTATCCAAAAAATGTTATTATTTTATAATTTATAGTTGTTCCATTCTCCCCACTTTAAATAAATTGCATCCTTTCAATTTAAAATAGATAATAGAAATCAAGGATTATATATTTGATTTTTTAAAAAAGAAATCCACACCATAAAAAGAGTTAATAAAATATTTTCTTAATAAATGATAATTTTATGTACACCTTTCATTTGTAATAGAGTATTAGGTGGTTTCTGTGTTGGAGAACATTGTTGGAATGTGAATACTTAGACGTGGAATAAAAGTATAAATAATTAAAAAGATAGACAAAGGTCATTGATAAAAAAAGTGAATGATAAATAGAAATTTACAGACCAAAAAACATTAAAATAATGTGTTGAAAGGGTCATTGATGTCATCATAAATTATTCTAATAGGGTAACATTTTTTCCAAGATCCTTTTTTCAAATATTGAGGAATTTTTTTACTATCTCTGAATATAAGGAAATATTCATACTTGAAAGGATTCTATTTCATAATAAAAAAATTTCTTACCATTTTTTATCTATTATCAACTTCCGATTAATCAAATACTCAAATAAATTAATATATATAAAAATTAATTTTTATTCTTGAATCACTAATATTAAAATTTAACGGATAGAAGATCCATAAAATAATGACATGTCCTATATATCTCTAAGTATATTCAGAATCCAATATGGTTAGAAAACGATATCCAATATAGTATATTAAAATATAATACTGAAAATTAACACCACTAGTTTACAATTTATATTTGATTATTGATCATTTTTTTTAATAAAAATAATAATATATGAATAAGGACATCGTGCAGGACAACAGTGGGTGCTAAACTCTAATCGTCCTTTGGACCAACTTTTAAGTGCCTTGTATTTTCGAGATGTAATGTGTTTTCACCCATTATGTCAGTTTTCCTTTTAATAACATTCTGAAAAAAATTGGATGAACATCCTTGAAATATAATCAATAATTAAATAACATTTTTACTATGTTTTTCATTACAATATATTTTATAAAAACTCTCCTAATATTATTTGAAGACTATTATAATGTCATTAATAAAAAAAATTTATAATTACCATTGCAATTATTTCTATAAAATTTAAGTGCATTATTTATCAAATAACATTATCACTAAACATAAACTAAATCAATTGCCAGTATTAAAATAAATTTCTCCCAAAATACCCAAACTCTTAGTATACTCTAATAATATAAAACCACAAAATAAGATGTTGAAGATAGTTTTCTTATGATCAATCATAAACTCATAAATACATGATGTTTACCATAACTACTAAATCATTAAATAAACATATTATTTTAAAAATAAACACAACCCTTATATTTTTCATGATTTTTATAACCGAAATACCATTGCTAAAATTAATTTTAATATTTATTTATTTTGAATAGAAATAAACAATGAACATATTTGATTTATTTACACATATGTCCTCAATGGCCCATGGTTTACCCATATGATGTGGTCAATGAATAAGATTATTCCCATATTTTCAAATTTTAATATGATAATATATAAAAGGATCCATAATATGATATTTATTTTCATTCATCATACTATTCATTTTTCTATGGATTTTTTTGATTTATACCATTCCTTTCCATACAAAATTCATTTCCCATTCCATTAGGGCACATTCTTGGGTGTCTCTTTCCAAATTTAATACATTATGGAAATCAAGAATTATTTATTTTTTGGCCTCCATAACATGACCAATTTCGATAAATCAATCATTCTATTATTTGGTGAATCTAGGACATGGTTAAGGTATATTCTGTTAATCATGTTTTTGGAAAACTGATTAGGCATATTCCTGAAATCTTTCACTCCAATAATTATCCAATTTGGTTTCTTGTAGTAACTTCATTTTTGTTCATGTTTATTGTTATCTTGATTTATTTGGATTACAGTCATTGAACAAAACCATATATAACAGTGATAGAATCAATAATTGAATTGGTAATACTGTATAATAATTTATAGAATGTCTAAATTATGAAGCATTCTTTTCAGAATAATACAATGTAGGTTTGAAGTAGGCCATTAATTGTTATCATCTAATCAAATCTTTCAAATTGGTTTGTAAAGAAAACATAAATTATCATATGAATATATCACAATAGTATAAAACCTATTATTCATAAAGGCACATTATCAAATCAAATTTCATGATCGGGTCAAGCCTAATGTTTTATTTTCAGAGTTATTACACCAAGGTACCTATTTTCTAGAACCATGTAAACATCTAATATCTAAATAGGGATTCATTTCAAAGAAAAATAATATAATATATTATTTACTAAAACATTATTATTTTCATCTATACTTAAACTCAATGTCTATCATAGTGTTAAATTCCCAAATAAATGTTTTTATACATCTATTTTGCATGGTATCTAATAAATTTCCTCTAATACCAATTATTTTGACCCTAACCCCATTTTCCTAGAGATGGTTCCAACATTAATATATTGAAATAAGAAACAAGGGATCACATCCTGAAGGACCAAATAGTTTTGTAGTCATGGTAAACAAGAAACATACATAATTCCCATATTACATTCAAATATAAAAATTAAAACATTATTTTGGTTGAAAAATTAATTTTTCCCATGAGAAAATTATTTCATTTATTTTATTTTAAACTTTATATTTTTATGGGAAAGGAAATAAAATTAGGGTCATCTCAAATTATTAGTAAGAGATAAGTATAGTGAAAGACATCATGAATCAAGGATCACAATCAACATGGAAAGGAAAATAATTTAACAAAACACCATTTAAATAATTTGTCTATAAAATTCAATATAGTAAGGTAAATAACATAAAAAAATCTTTTAATTCGACAACATAACCACTATTATTGGATTAGGAATAATAAATATTTAAATGTACGTTACTAAAAACACATTTCCATTAATCCATAATATTAGAATGAACTGCACACATAAATAATATTATATAGAAAACTTTCTGGGTAATTATAACATAATTATTGAGGGTGGAAAATATTATTTAATGGAAATCATTCTCCCTTGTCACATGATACCTCTAATATAAAGATCAATCATCAAGATATTTTGAAACTGATCGTGAGAAACCCATTTAACTATGTTTATCCAAATGATTCATCCCATGAGATTACTAATGCATCGAGGGGATATCTATAACTGGGAACCACCCATGTCATTTATATTCAAGGAATTACTCATATATCAAATATTAGATTTAATTCCTAAAAAATAGTTCTTACCACTAAATATCTCTATTATGTAAATAATACATATATATCAATATTTTACTAGATAAACAAATTCAATTCAATGTAGAACACCATATGTAGAAATGATATTTGTTTAATGAGAAAAAAATCCATGATAAATAATATGAATTTTTATGTTAAATTCAATATCCAAGGATTAGAGGAATGAGATCATTTCAAGAAAATTTTATTAAATACCAAAATTAATCAAGGAAGTGAATTTCAACACTATCCTTGGCCAAAATAATAATAAAACACTCTACAGGATAATAATAATTGAATCAATAGAACAAATCCCTAGTGTAGTATATATAAAATAATGTGTTTTTTCCTTGATAAAAAATAAAATTAATATATATTTAAAAAAAATTATCGATGAAAATATAATATTCATGTTTAAAATATATTTTTAATATATAATATCTTTTTAAAATACTTTTATTTGAAAATACCTTTTTAAAAAATAATTTCAAGAATATTAACGAAAAAAATTTCATTGAAAGGATCATTGTAAACATGAGAATAAAGATTCAATGAAATGATGGTCTAGGAAGTGGATAATATTTCACATTCTATAAAATTTAAAAATAACAATCATTTTTCAGTTTAAAAATTTTAATAAAAAAATTTTTTAGAAAAGGAAAAGAAGATTCGCTTCACATTTTTAGAAAAATAAAAAATTATGTTTATTTTGAAAATGACATTATCATTCCTTTGAAAATATTTTTTCAAATGTATAAATGTGTACAAATTTATTTAGGAAATAAATTTAAAAATGTGTAAAGCATTATTGAAAACAATATTAGTAAACACTGTTTTGAATGAAAACTAATTTCTCACTAAAGAGATTAATAATGTTAGATTTTATTAAAATCACTAGTCATTTATTTTAAGCATTAATGTGTGGGAAAATAGAACTATTACATGAAAATGTTAATGAATAAGAAGTGGATAAAAAAAGGGTTCATTAAATAATAAATAAATAATTTCCATCATTTTAAATTCATGTATATATAATCCCAATCATAATTATATTGAGAAATAATAACTTTCAAATATTATAATGTTGAAGTGAGAATTAAAAAATAGTTTTTTTAGTGTAAAAAATTTGAATCCCCAAAAATAAAGTGGAAACGAAAAAATCAATATTAAAAATTCATTACAGAGAAAATGTTAGAATATGAAAGGCTATATGATAGTAATATAACCCAAGGAAAATAAATTGAGTTATGGGATTCCTTACCAGATGAAAATATTTATTTCAAATTCCCAATTGTGGGATAATTCAAATTAAAACGGAAAATACCATGAATAATGAAGTACTGATTATAGTATAGGTAAAATTGGGCTTATATAAATGATAAAAAATAAATAACTTGCATAACAATAAAATGTGAATCAAGGAAATGAAATGTAGATGAAATCTGTTAAATCATGCTTCCTTTTGGTTGACCATGAATTAACCACCTATATTGTTGTTTTAAAAATGTTATTAACATATAATAAAACCTAATTAATATTTATAATATCACATATTAGAATTTTATAACTTCTTGTCACCCATTTTTCAATAATCATTACTTATTTTCATTGCTTTGTGTGTTAATTACCTGTTTTCTCATGTAAGTTTTGTTAGGAATTATCCTATTCATGTACAGATTATATAGTTCCATAATTCCCAGAATAATAATAATGACATAGTTATCATATTTATACATAATTTTTTATTTTTAAATCTATCATGAATGATGGATATGAAAAATTTTGTACGTTACAATCAGGGAGACAGTAGGTCGTTTGTATACAAGATTTACATTTCAATTGTTCAACGATCATTTTGGAATGTTGGTAAGTAGTATACCGTCATTATATATTGATTATGATATCATAAATACATTACAATTTCTATATATATATATATATATATATATTTCATGTGATGTGGGGATGAAAAAGGGTCACATTTCCTCATGAAGGCTGTAGTACACACAAACACGAACATTGATATCGTTTATAAGAGAGTGAAAAGGTAAGAAAAAGAATATTATGTATTATATATTTATACATAAAAATTCCTCATTAATAAAATAATTATTTCTTATATATTATATATATATTCATCAACTCTATTATTTTCACCTTTCATGTAATGTGTTGGAGGAAGACGAATCACATCGCTTCACGAGGCTTTAGTCTTCCGTACACATATGCAATGTTATTTTATTCCCTATAGAATGGAATGTAATAATGATATATATGATATAATCATTACATAGGTATAATAATACATTAAAAATCATATATATACTTCATACCAATAATTATACACATCTTTGAGAGCTGGCAATGGATGAACGAATGTCATCGGTTCGCAATGTAGTAGTCAATCATACACACAAATAATGAATTCTTAGCCCATTTAATAGAAGTGATGGTGGTTTTATAAAATTGAATTTAACTACAAAAAAATATTATATTTAATAAAATGATTTTATTACATCATTATTGTTTTATAATAATAAATGGTTGTTAAAGAAGAACTAACATGTAAATGCTTATTGAAGAACTTTACCTCTTCCTTAGTAACCCACTCAAGATTGCATTAAATCCTTAAAATGATGAATTTATTAAAAAAATATATCCTATTGTATGAGTATTGGGAATTGTAAAGTTACTATTGAATGGTTTTTTCAATTCAAATGTCTTTATAGGTGAAAATATTGAGGGGAGTGAGTTCTCTTTTATAACTGAGGATGATTGGTAATTTTGTAAATACCAAAAATAAGTAAATAGTTGGAGTTCAATCCAACACAATGTTCCTAAAAAATTGATTAATAAATGATATCCTCGATGATAGTGTTGATATACACCACTACCACACAAAACAATAAACTTTTTCATATTTTTTTTTCTAATCCATTAAGATTACTCCCATTTTACCACTTTATTTTCCACCATGTAAAATTTTTAAACCTCAAAAATTAGATATTTTACCCTAAAATAAAAAGAGTATTATTTGAAAATTTTTTCATACATATTACAAATATATAATCCAATTTTATTATATAATAATTTAATGTGTTATTAAAAGTAATCATAACAGATGCATGTTTAATGAGGAAAACACCACTTTTAACATTAACCACTGTAAATAATTTTTATTTTCATTAAAAATTATTATGACATAAAAATAATTTGAACATTTTATATTTCAAAATAATTTTCATTAAAAATATAAAATCAATTGTTAAAATTTAGATTAACATAATTGTAAAATTTTAACATAAAATTATTCCTGCATACATATTTAAAAAGTACATTTTTTAATGAAAAATTGTTTAAAAATTTATAATGTGTACAAAAAACTATATATTAAAATAATCTATATGGAATAAATTGGAAAAATCAGTATAAAAAGGATCTAATGTTACTTTAATAGAAATTAAATGTATAATATATAATTATATTTTGTTAAATGAAATTTATATTTTCAAATAAAATTTATATTTTTCACTATTCATAAAATTTCCAAATAATCCAAAAAATTCACAATAAATTTATTCTAGTTTACCAATTAAAAAATAATGTAAAAAAAATTAATTTTATTATATTTTTAAATTAATTTTATGAGTGAGTAAACTATCTTTTAGAAAAAATAATGTTTTTGATGAACTATTCTTTTTATTTTTAATTATTTAAATTGTATTCCAACTAAATTTATAACCAATTATTTTATTTTTACATGTATAAAACATAAATGTTTTATATTTTATATGTTAATTTTCAGAACCTCGAATTTAATTTTTATCTTATAATATTAAACAATATTACAGTTTATTTAGACTCGAGTTTTTGTATTCCACAGGCTACCAAGGATAATAAATTTAATGAAATGAATTTGGTGGTTTATTGATGCTCATTTTTTCATGTCATATATTCTATAAAAAAAATTTATTTCATAATAAATTTTTTTATAAATAAATCCATTTTTAATCTGTTATTTTTATTTATGTAATTTTAATGTAATTTTAATATTTTCATCTATTTGGAACTAAAAATAGTTTATAAAATATTTTTATGAAAATATATCCTTATTTATACTCTTTAGGATGGGAATATGTTTCCTCCCTATCAAATTTCTATAATATTCTTTCAAATTTTATTTTATATGATCAATTAAATGATTAATGTTAATTTTAACAATGTTTTAATTTATATATAAATGATTAAAATTAATATTCTTATTGTTTTCAGAATGTGGTAATTTTTAAGAAAGATGTAAATAGAATATTTGTTTTAAATGAGTTTGACATGAAAAAATACTCTACTATCATGACTACCAAATGATTTTAATAATCTATTATATGTTTTCGTTGTTCTTTAGAAGTGTACTTTTATCCATAATATTTTGTAAATGTTTATATTTTATGTAAATTATTGAATCTTAAAAAGTTTATTTTTTTCAAATAATACTCAAGTGTTATTTTAAAGACATTTTTCTTCTATAATAACATACTTTGGTGTTAGTTATGATTTATAGGGTATATGATCTAATGATACAATCTATATCCTTTCTCAGTATGGTATATGGTTAGGACTATGGGATATTTATAAAACATATTTATTTTCAATATCATTCTCTATGATGATTTGATGAATGTTTTTTGATATTGTGGTACAGATATGAATGGAATATGTATATCTTATGGGTTGAACTTGAATTACATGGACCTCCAACGAAATGGGTAATCATGATTATGTTAAGAAACTCCTAATAGATGATTGGGCTATAAAATTCCTAATAGATGATGGAGTTAAGAATCTCCTATGAGATGATGAAGCTATGAAACTCTTAAGAGATAACCGATGTAATTAGGTTCAAGGATATGAAAGAGTTAAAAAAATCCCATGATATGTCCACTAACACTGATTATTAATTTCTTTTGAAATGATAATGTTTTACTCCATAAATTATTATCAATGATAGATTGGGTATGAACTTTGTAAATTATGATCATGATCACATACACTTATGGTTATCATATTCATGCATATGGTCATTTGATTGATATCTCTATTATTATCCCTCAAAGAAAATACAAACCCTAAAATTCTTGTATTTTTATTTCCCATGTTATGGAAAACTGCATTAATTAGGTTATGTATAATGATGGTAATATGTGAGAAGACAATTATGGGAGAAGACGAAGATTTTTCATGAAAAAGTTTCTTATGTATTTATTCTTCAAACAAAGTAAATATTTATTTGTTTAGACTGATTATTTGTGATCTGTAATGCATATAAATCAAATATGATTTAATATTTATTTATGTTATGATCAAGTCTCCTCATTAGGTACTAGTGCATTTGTTTTATTTCTTAATGATTAGACCTAGATAAATTTGTTGAAAACCATGGGGATAAGTCTACGTAAAGGATAACATACTAATGTGTCTGTAAATTAATAAATATATGGTTTTACTAAAAATTATATCCATATATAGACTTGAAAGAGATAATGTGGATATTGTACATATTTCTATAGTTGTAACAATACTAAAAGAGGTGGATTAGGTATTTGCTTTATCATCACATGTTCATGATGAGGGAGCAGAAAACTACACCCTTGGATAGACACTCCTATGGTATATTATAACTCATTATGTTTCTATGAATTATTAATTAATAAATTATAATTATTTGATATCTATTAGTACACAAAATTCTATGTTTAGATTTTGTCTCATGGAACACTGATTTTAACATTTGTTACACACAACACTGAGTTTTAACAAACCAAAAAAAATTATTAATTCTATTATTTAAACATTTCTATTATAACCCAGATGTTAAAATTAATTATATGAATATAAATAACTACTTTTTAATATTATATTTAATAGTTTTCTAGAAAGAAATAATTTTGATACAATAGTAACAAATATTTAGATATCTTTATATGTTTCAAAAATTCAATTTTCTAAAAATATGTTTGTAGTGTATTTTTAGGAAACATAATTAATGTAATTTTTATAAATTGTAAAAAATGTTGTATTTAAAATAAAATTAATATTTATAATTTACATGTCACAATTATATTGAAGTAAATTTTTGAGAATTTCTGAAAATAATATAAATCTTTCAGTGAACTATGAAAAATTATAGTTTTTTTTAATAATTATAATTTCATTTAAGAAATTTAAAAACCTAATATTTTCTTATGTGTTTTTAAATTTTTTACAAGATCAATTATATATTAAATAATAAAATTTAGTTCATTTAAATCAATTTTCTAATGAATTTTTTCATTAAAACTTTCTCTACTTATGAAAATTATTACTTTGAAACCCTACTTTCTCAAAGAATATGTGGGTTTGATATTAAATTAAATTCAATAACTTATTTGAGATAAAGTTATACAAATGGATTTCATATTATGATTTAGAATAGTTTATTTTATTTAATAAGTTCCCATAATATTTTTAACTTAAATATATGTAAAAAAAAAGAAAATTTATTTACTATTACTAATGTAAAAATGGGTTTACATAGTGTTAGGATAAAAAGATAAATTTTAAACCAACCCAAAAAAATTTCAAAAACCCATTAAATATAAATATTTTGATCTCACAATATATAATTATCTATAAACAGAAAAAATTAATTATCTTCAAATATTTAAAAAATATGTAAAATTTATTATTTTCAATAATTCCAAGTCTTTCCTCTCCCCCACCTTTAGTTAGGAACCCCCTATCTTCTCGTCTTGACATATCAAAATATATTTGGATAATCCAATAAAAAATAAAATACCCCCACAAATTACCTAATATTACCCTTTCAATCTTTTTAAACATAAATCTATCTAATGAAGGATTTTGGTTCAAACCTAAGAAGATTACTTGAAGAAGAGGTAACATTGATCAACATGCATTTTAAATTTATATCATATTACATCTCCTTCAAAATCATATAATAAAATCATAAAATAATAACATTGGCACATTAAATAAACTGCTATATACTTATTTTATGAGAATTATATAAATAATTCTCCTTTTCCCTCAAATAGGAAACAATAACATCACTCATGTATATTATGGACTACTTCCACATGAATCTATGTGGCAGGTTTTCCATCAACACCTATCATAGTTTGGTGTGATGACAGATATAATGTATATTTATTATATTTTTATCAAAATTAAACTTATGGAAATATATTATTCCGTATACCTTTTTACCTTTCATTCCATGGGGGATATGATAACATCGTTCGTGTGAACAGTGGATTACCTCGAAACAAAGTGATGTAATTTGTTTTTTCCCTTATTTTTTACATGGAATATAATAATAAATAAATTTAATGAATAAAATTGAAATATATGAATTATAAATTATTGTGGAAAGGTAATTTATTATTTACCTTTATTTGACTTCCTACATCAAGAAAATAAAAACAATATTCATGCATACATATAACCTACCTTCTTCATGAACGATGTATATCATTTTCAATATCTATAATTATTGGATTTTTCAATAGACATATATAATAAAAATATTTTTTATATTTTTTATTTTTAACATAATATAGACAATGGAACATTTATAAAATAAATATTAGTAAAAATAATGAACTCAAAACAACCGTGAAAAACGAAGCAATAATTACCCAAAATATAATTTTATAATGTAATTGTTAATAATCAGGTTATATAAGTGAATAATTACATAATATATGATAATATATATATTATTATGGTTATGGATCAGATATATAAAATTTTATATTTATTATACAAGAGGATACAATGTTTTCGAGGTAAGAGGAACTATATGAAAGGATTTTTTATTCCAATTGTCATTCATTGAGACTGATGTTATGTTATACACATATTTTATTTTATGAGGTGTATATAGAGACCCATTAACATTAAATGTCATGATTTTATTTATTTTCATGGTATTCTGAATTTTATTTAATTATATTATATCTTTTTGAATTAAAATTCAATGTTACCATAGTGGTAAGGGATGTGTGATACAATCAAATAATTTATCAATATTGATTATGATTATGTTTTTAAGATAAAATTATATTACAATTATTAAATGATGCTTATTAATGTTTTATTTCAATGATATTTCATGAAAATGCATGTATTTCCTTTAGTCACCTATCTTTATACACTCAAGAGTTCAAATAACTTTTTAATGGAAAATGCACTTTATTTATCTCTTTGGCTGAAAAAATTTTCCTTCCAAAACTTTTTCTTCCAAAAATGTTTTGAAAAATATTATTAAAATTATCCAAGTAATATATTAATGAAAATTTTACCCATGTTTTATATTTTAGATATTTTTGGAATGAATCTTTATGTTGTTTTCTAGACATTCACCATTTGGCTTTTACTGAAAATATAGAAGGGGTTATTGTTTTAGCATTTAAGATTTGTATAGAATTTCAAACCATCATGACTGGAAAATTTTTAAATGTTAAATTATATTGTTTCATCATTATGTTCAAATAAAAGGATTTACAAATGATTTTAATATTTTTTAAAAAATAAATATTTTTAAAGAAAAGTTATTTTCTGTTAAAAAAAATTCATGTGATCTTTCCAAAACATTTTTTCCATATATAATGACATCCTGTTATTTTATTTATTATTTAATGGAGATATTATTCACATAAACCACTCTCATTATTTGTTTTTTGTGTTTTTTATATGAAGAAAAAATATTTATGAAACCCATTTCATTTCAAAATTTTATACCATGAAAAAATGATTATGAATCCCTCTTCTATTTAAATAGTTTATTACATTGATGAAATTATTATGAACCACATTTCTTTTCTATAGGTTATTTTATGATGAAATGTTTATCAAACCCATTTATTTTCATGAGTTTTTATATGATGTATGTTTTATGATGTTTTGGAACATATACATATCATTTTTATAATGCGGTTGGTGGAACCTATATCTCCCACTGATGCATTGTATAAATATTGTTATCTCATGCTATAAACATGACTAGAATGGGGAGTAAATCCACTTCAATAAGGAACTCTATCCACAATTATAGTATTGGAATTTAACCTTGAATACTATGATAATTTGAGGAGTGAACCCATTCCACTATGATAGTCTTGAAAATGAGTTGTGAAATATTAAGGAAATGATTTTATATTCTTATGTGTGTGCCAAATAATTATTATTTATGACAATGTTATGTTATCATGGTTTATTTTCTTTAATTCCACTATGATTCATGTCTTATGAATTTCCATGATTTTTTGCATTACTCATTTTGATGATTTATGACATCAAGGGTATGGTTTTTAAAAGTTATTCTCATGTCCTCATACTTTATGTTAATAATATTTTGATATCTCCCATGATTACAATTACTATGAATTTGAGATCTCCAATCCTAATGCATTGTTTCCCAAAGTTATGATGACATGTATTATGTATGATATGTATGAAAATGGTGCATGTTATAATGACAATAGTGGGAGAAGACGTAGATCACTTATTAACCAACTGTTTATGGTTGTATGTTATGGAAACCCCTAGACGTAAAACATTTTGGAGGGGATTTTTATTTTATGTAATTAATATTTTTCAATTAAGATACAATATTTGTAAGATTTGGGGTCTTATAAACAATTGGTTGTAATTATATTACATAAATATTTAATATATTTAAATGTTAAATATATTATTACATATTGTTCATTATTTTACATGGCTATATTTTTATAATTTCCGGGAGTATTTGTTACGTCGACAAGGTCATAGAAGTTCCCCACTATGATGAGTACCTTTATGTTCTATGAATGTATTATTAAGCATAATGTTGTTGTATGATTAAATACTATAATGGGAATATCATATACATACCTTCGTGTATGAGTACTGTAAACAGATGAGACTTACTCTAACAAAGATCATACTTGGTTACCTCCAAGACAAGAGATTATGTAAACAGACCTGCTAGTAGGAATTCAGAATGTTTTGGTGTCATTAGATATTCCTATCTACCAGAATATTAAATGATCATTAGACTTTAATATTATCATTAATAATTGTCATGACTAATGCACTTTTATTTTTGGATGAAAACCATCACACAGACAGTTTTCGGGAAGTAGGGTACATTGGGTGCGTCATGAGTGGAATGTAATTAACAGATACATCATGTAAGGATTTTCCACTTCTATTTATGGATGTTGATATCTCAGCCTACCGATTGAAATTGAACCATTGTGCGAAATTCAATGGCCATTGTATAACGACGTGTTTATTTTCAGTAGTCATAGAATGACATATCAAGAACAAACGCTGATGACACTATCCGGAAACCTGCAAGATTAGATATTTAGACCAAGGG
Source organism: Viscum album (assembly GCA_963277665.1). NCBI lineage: Eukaryota > Viridiplantae > Streptophyta > Magnoliopsida > Santalales > Viscaceae > Viscum > Viscum album. The sequence goes on along the minus strand of OY728147.1, from coordinate 471,727,204 downwards.
ATTATATTACACAGTTCACATTCATATGTGGATGTCATTGTTCCAACTTTATGTTCTTTCTCTAGGGTGACTTGACCCGTTTCTAGACATTGCACTTGGACTTCAGGCAATACAACCTAATTCCAATGAGAAAGAACCCTAATGGATCACACAATAATGTTTTATGTGGTCTTTGTTTAATTCTATTTTACGTTAATTAATTGAATAAATATTATTCTCTAGATATTGGAATAATTTTACTCATGTTAAATTACTTTTATAAATTAAATAAATTTTTATTTAATGCATTGTGGGTAAAATAAATTTATTTATTTTCTTGACCATTTATTAAATTGTTATTTATTAGTTTGTAAATAAAATGTTTATTTAATAGAATAATTTATTTATTTATTTATTTGGGTGTTCAGTATATGGAAGTAGATTTTGGGGAGACTGAGGATGGTCCGATAGTAAAATAATTATTTTGAAGACAATAAATAATTATTTAACTAGTTGGAACAAATTAAAATAATAATAACACTGCGATTATTTTGTGACACGAAATTTTATTTATAATTCCGTTTACAGAAGATGGAACACAATAAATAATGGAATTGTGTTATTATTAAAATCATGGGTTTTCTCCATGGTAATAAATTTATTTAATTACTGTTATGAAATTAAATATTGTAACTGAATCCACATGTCGAAATGTAGACACGTACGTCTATTGTTCCATGTACCGAACTGCACACCCGATGAGTTGAGAATTGTTGAGCGTAACAAATTCTTTCTCGAATCCTATTCCCACCCCTCTCACGAAGCATACATGTTCTTCAATTCCAAAAAAACATGTGATCAAGAAAGATCGACACAAGACACTCAATTCACCGTAGTAGTACCCAGAGAATAAGTGGTGATGATCAGAGTCCATTAGAGAACCTACGAATCACCATTAGAGGGATTCTAGTTTCGATCCTCGCAAGTGAAATGAGATAATCAGGAAGGGTCATTTTGGACAATCCTTATCCTCAAAGAAGAAATTACCAAATATCAATGTATTCATTTCATTATGAAATTAATAAAATAAAATATAAACATGATATCCAAGATCCTCTCTAGAGGTTTTGAGCCTCTTCCTTCTCTATCTAAATCATTGATTCTATTACATGGAGATTGATGTTCATTGTCGTATTAATCCCAGAATAATCATTGATCATGGTAAAAATTAAAGTTGACCTCTAACCCAGCTGCACTTCTGCTACACTTGGAACCTTCAAGTAGTATTAGAGATACATTACATCATAGTTTAATACTATTTAATTAATTTATTGATGATTTACTGTATAATAATTTCATTTTTCAATTCATGTTAATCATTTTTCATATATGTATATCAATATTTGTTAATCCTATTTTGTTTCTCATTCATCTTACATAAACAATCATCTATTTTAATGTTGATTGAAACAAAATAGTGGATCTCATCTGAAGGAGCCAAAGGATCCTGGTAATACAACAACAGAATACACATCATGTAGTTGGATTCACATGTTGTGTATCATGGTTTTATACATCGGGGCTGGTCCGCCAAACCCAGCTCTGTAAATGGAGTTTGTCTAAGGCTTAAAGAATCCATGTGTTGATATGGAATAGGTGGCACACCATTTCTGGATTACACAACATGTGGCCCACTAGACACATCGTGTAGTCCATATTTGGTTAGAGACTAACCACATACCCAGTAGATTCCTTTTGCTGCTGGAGACCATGTAACACAGATACTAAACGACATGTAACCCACTAGACATTCCATGTACTCAAAGGATTTACAAAGTACATATACAAGGGGTATACCTGGGTGTGTACATCATATGGACGACGAATGATAGTACACATTGTGTTGTAAGAAATACACACCATGTAATCATCCAAATTAAGTTGGTTTATTAAAATTTAGTATTATATTATACAAACCATTGAGACGTGTACCATGGTGCGGGAGTAATGATGGGTCACAACACATGATAGGTGTTATATATATATGTGCGTGTTTAATTTAATATCTGTTTAATTTTTATTCCTACTCATTTAGTAGTTATGAATGAGAATTCATTGGTTTTCCTCAAAGGTACAAGTTACATAAAAATATTTCATCAAATATTTTTTTTATTTAAAATTATGATGGATGAGAATGTCATAGAAATTACAAAAAATATTTTACGATAAAAGATTTGAATAATTAAAGACGACAATTAATTGATTCGAGTGGGGTTAATCTTAAAAATATATGATAAATGAATTGAATACTAGTTTTAGTAAATATGTAACTCATTGAATTCATGTGGCTGATCATGAGCTAGTCCAAGATATTTTTAGGTGATTGGTTATATTGGAATTTATTTATTAATTTAATTTTTGGACAGTGAGCCATCTCTCCTAATTAATATGTTGGGAATTTGTTCACATGGATTCTTTTATGTAATCCTCCATTATTAAACCTCACCCATGTGTGAGTTTTAAAAAATATGTATTGGATGGAACTCTCGAGCTTGAGGAGGTAGTTCAAGCTAGAGCTAAGATGAAACCAATCCCTGGAGATACAGATGTGGAATGGTGGAAAGCTGTAAAAACCCACCCAAAAGTATCAAAGGTGTTTCTTAAATAGGTCGGGGTTATTTTATCAACTAGGGGATAAAGTAACCATTAGAAAAGTTCATGATCATTCCCTTTTCATTATTTTATTTCAATTAGTTTCATGTTTTATCGTTATGGTTTTGTTATCATGATCACATAATTGTTGAATTAAACAAGAATGCAAGATGGAAATAAAATAAAACAGGATTATGTGTAAATTTTATCAAGACATGTTTAATCACATAAATATGTTCCACTTAATATTTACATGAATGTGATTAAGATAATAAAAAATTCATGCATAAGAGATAAAAATCACTAAAATAAAATATTAAGTTAGTCCATGCCGTTGGTGACTTTATTATGGGAAAAACTAAATAAAACTATGTGTTTGTCCAACCATTGTTGGGAGACATTATATTATACAGGAATCCCTTATGCACGGTTTCAGGTTGAATTAACCATATTACATCAAGAGGAGTAGTGCTTGTTAGAATTTGTGTAATAATGGAGGCAAGAGTTGAAGAAATCTAAATTCTGGATTTCAAGATTGGGGGGTCCACTCAAAAGATCATGGAGCTGCAAGCCCATAGTTGGAAAAGAGATACATACCTAAATACTATCAAATAGATTGACCAAACCTTGTTGGTGTTATCAGAAGGGTAATATATATCCTTTCCACTAGAATATCATGGCAACTAGACATTCCGAGTTCATTGGTGAGGGCCATTGGGCTTTGATAAAATAGTGGAAGGCTTAATAAAATTTATTTATTATTTCTTATAAAATGTAATCATGAATATAATAATGATAATCTTTTTTAATTTTATAATAAACTGACAAACTCTTCATCCACACTATCCCGACAATCAATTAATGATAATGATAAAAACATACTAATAGTAACTTCCAGGAATGGTTTAAACTTCTTCATGTTATTCTACGCCATGAACGAATGTCATACATGATGGAGTCAGCATCACTTGATTCTCCTTCCCAATAGGCAAGAGATGAAGAGTTCTTGGTCTATGAGAAACATATTAATAATGTGGTCAACGTTCAAGGTTTTATGCTATCATCAATGTCTAGTGATCTCATGAAGTCTCATAAAAACATGGATTCCTATAGCATGGTCGTGAAACATCATGGTATTTACCAGGAGAGAGTAAGAATGAAAATATTTGAGATCAACAAGGAACTCATTCAGAGTATTCTTACTGAAGGTTCCCCAGATGGGCCTCATTATTAATGATCATTGGATACATTGAGCAGTTGGAGGTTCTAGGGATTAACCTAACATAAACATTGGGTTCCAATCTCATTGTTGTATCACTCTCCCATAGATTATCATTCTTGTTAATTTCACTATGAACAACATAGGGAAGCCTCTATCTGATCTTCTTATTATCATACACCAAGTGGAAAAAGATATGAAGCGCAAAAATTCATATGTCCTTATGGTGAATAAGAGGAAAGGGATGGAGAATAGCTTTAATCATAAATAATCTTCAAGACCTTCCAAGAAAAGGAAGATCAAAGGGGATGTAAGGGAACATGAAGTTGTTTGTTTCACATGTGGCTAGAAGGGCCACTGGAAGAAGAACTGCACCAATCCTAGGAATCAAGGGAAAGCTTACTGTATGTATTTTATCGAATGTAATCTATCTATGTCTACAAATTATGAATTAAAAGCAACTTGTGGTGCCCATATATTTATCTAAATGTAGAAACCAAGTAGATCTAGGAAGATTGAATTAGGGGAGGTCTATCTAGTCACAACCAATAGAGGGAGACTCTCTTTTGTAGCTATCAGGATCTACCACCACACATTACCAACATAGATGATCTTGTTGTTAAAGTGTATTTTTTATGTTTTATTTGTTACCAATAAAATATTTATGTATCTAGATTAGAATGAAATTGATTTTTTTTCATGTTTGGAAATGATTGTTGCTTCTTTTACAAAGATTTCATTTGTTTTGGCAGGGAACATTTATACCACAATAATTATGTGTTGGATTATACAAACCAATTAATGTAAATTGATAACAATGATTCTTCACATGACTCATACCACACCCAACTTTCGCATCAACTTCAAGGTCATGAAAATGAGAAATGTAGGACAAAGTTACATCATGATGGATATTTAGATTTTTTCAAACTAAAACCACATAGACTATGTCATGCATGTTTATAAGGAAAAATGACCAATTCCCCATTTACATGGAATGGTGAAAGGGACAAAAAGCTAATTGAATTGGTTTATACTGATGTCTATAAACCATTTCTATTTAATGTAAGAGGAGGGTACTCATTCTTCAAAAGTTTTATAGATTACCTTACTAGATATGGCTATATATACTTAATGTGGTATAAGTCATATTCTTTTGATAAGTTCAAAGAATAAATTAATGTATTTGAGAACTAGTTTGGTATTAAGATTAAGAAACTACACCCAGACCGAGGTAGAGAATATCATAATCAAGACTTCATTGATTACTTGTAGGATTTTGGTAACCTATCTCAAATCAATTATCCTTACACACCCTAGTGTAATGGTATGAGGGAATGGACAAAAAGAACCTTGTTGGACATGATGAGATCAATGATGAGTCATGTGAGTCTTCTATTATCCATTTGGGGATATTCATTACAAACAGTGGAACAAATACTAAAAAAAGTAACAACTAAATCAATAAATAGTATTATATACAAGTTCTGGAGTGGAAAGAAAGACATGTTATTGAATTTAATTGTGTGGGGAAGCGATGTGTTTGTTATGGCCTCTTACGATAACATAGTTGCACCATGAGGCACACAGTGTACCTTTATAGGATACCCCAAGGAAACAATGGGATATTACCTGTACAACTGCACACAAAATAACATTATAGTGTCGAGACATGCCATATTCTTTGGGAGGGATCACATCTCCAAAAGATATAGTGGGAGAGATATAAACATTGATGAAGTGGAGGGTTATGGTACCCAAGAGGTAGTTCCGGAAATGATTCCAAAAAGCCATGTGGAAGAAAAAATTGTTCTAGAGACACATGAATTATGTAGGACTACAAGGGAGGTTAGAGAACTGGAATGGTATGGTTTTATAGTTACTAAAGATGGTGAGTCATTAGTAGTTGATAATAATTATCCTCTAACCGACATAGATATAGTATGTGGCACAGATGTTTCCCAGTGGCAAGAAGCCATGAATTCTGAAATGGATTCTAGGTACCAAAAAAATGTCAAAATTTTGGTATATCTTCTAGTTGATGTAAATCCTATTGGTTGAAAATGGATATTAAAGAAGAAAATGGACATGGATGGACATGTCAGTACCTATAGGGCATGATTGGTTGCAAAAGGGTTCTAGTATCATGTAGGCAATGACTAAGATTAATCCTATTCAGTAGTTGCAATGTTGAAATCCATCAGAATATATTGGCCAATTCCTCTTACCGCGACTGTGAGATTTTGAAAATGAATTTGAAAACATATTTCATTAACAGGAACCTTCATGAAGATGTCTACATGAAACAACCCTAAGGGTTTATGAATCTAATGGATCCCAATAAGGAATTATAGTTAGAGGAATCGATTTATTGATTAAAGAAATCATCAAAGTCATGGAATGTTCATTTAGATGAAGCCATCAAGGAATTTGGTTTTATCAAGATCGAATGTGTGCCTTATATCTACAAATGGTTTAGTGGGAGTGCAATCGTTTTTCTAATAGTATATGTTGATGACATATTACTTATTGGAAATGAGAAAGAAGTCTTATAGTCTGTTTGGGAATGTTTTAATCAATGATTCCCCGTAAAGGTCTTGGGATATGCAACATATATTATTGGGATAAAGAACCATCATCATAGATCCATGATATTTCTTAGCCTAAGTCAATGTACATACATTAATAAGATACTGAAGAGATTCAGTATGGAACAATCAAATAGGGGATTGATTCCAGTGTCACAGGACATTCATCATTCAAAGAAAATGTGTCCTCAAAAAGATGAGGAAGGAATAATAATGTAGGGGACTTCATACACATAAATGATTAGGTCAGTCATGTATTCCATGCTATGTACTAGGCTAGATGTCGCCTACGCATTGACTGCAGTAGGCAGATTTCAATCAAACCGAGGTGAACGCCCTTGAATGGAAATCAAGATTATCTGAAATTATACGATTCATACTAAGGATATGTTCTTAGTTTATAGTGGAGATGAGGATCTTGTAATTAGAGGATATACAGATTCATGTTTCTAGACTGATCAAGATGACATGAAGTCACAAATGGCATGCATATTTACATTGAATAAAGGTCCAATGAAATCGAAGAACTCAAAGAAGAGTGTGGCCATAGATTTTACAAGAGTGTTATACTATATCACAACATTTGAGTTAAGTATATAATAAGTTTGGATGCAATGCTTCATCCAAGATATGGATGTGATACCAAGATGTAAAGATCCCATCACACTGTACTATGATAATACTGCATCGACGAATCTCACAAAAGAGACAAGGTCACATCAGTGGATAATGAAAATACATCAGAAGTATCATCTCTAGAGGGATTTTTTTTCAGAAAGGCGAAGTGGCATTTAATAGTATTTCCACCTAAGAAAACATGGAGGCCCCCTTGAATAAATCCTTAACTCAGTAGAAACACGATCACCATGTGAGGTCTAGTGGAATGAATGTTGTAGTCAGTTGTCTCTACTCTAGAGACAGTTTGTTAGATTAGGTGTCTTATAATCAACTAGTTACAGTTCACTTACTATAATTTTTATTTTATCTAAATATTAAACAACCTATTATATATTTTTCATTATTCTAATGAATATAGTGTAATAATGTCTAATAGTATTTTTTTCATTGACATGGTAATTAGATTTACTCACTATGATGAGAACCTTGTAGTGCTATGATAATATTCTTAACTATAGTTCTTAGGTTGGATGACATACTATAATGGGACACATAGTATACAGAACATCAGGTTCTAGTACTTTTAAGCAGATGATACATTCTCTCATGAAGTTTGTACTTGGTAATCTCTATGATGAGAGACAATAATAAAAGACCTGCCTGTTTGAATTCTTCATGTTTTGGTGTCATTAGATATTCCTATCTATGAGCCTATGTAATGATCCTTATATTTTAATATTATCATTAAAACATGTCATGACTCGTGTACTTTGATTTACTAACAAAAAACGACTCAAATAATGTTGGCGGGAAGTAGTGTACTTTGGGTTCATCATGAGTGGCATGTTATTAATGTATAAGTCGAGGAGGATTCATCCCTTCTATTTTTGGATTTTGATTTCTCGACCCTTTGATTGAAATATAACAATCATGTGAAATTACATGGACATGGTGTAACGATGAGTCTATTTCCGGTAGTCAAAGAACGACATGCCAATCAGAAATGTAGATGACACTATCATGAAACCTGCATGTTGTGAAATTGATAAAAAGTTATTATATTACACAATGAGTATTAGTATGTGGAATTTGTTGTAGTGAATTTATGTTATTTTTCTTGTGTGTATTGACCCATTTTGAGAGAATACTTTAGAAATTTAGGCAATCACACCTAATGACGATGAGAAAGAATCGTAGAGGGTAAGACACTATGTGTTTTTTGTGTTCTCAATAAAATTCTATTTGAATTTAATTAATGGATTCAATATTATTATCATGATAGTGGAATAATTTTATTCATGTTAAATTTATTGAAAAAATTGAATAAATATTTTTTAATGGATTGTGGGTAAAATATATTTTTTAATTTATTGAACATTTAATAAATATTTATCCAATAGTTTGTAAATAAATTATTTATTTAATAGAATATATTATTTATTTGTTTTTTGGGTGTCAAATAAATAGAGATGGAGTTTGAGAGGACCAAGGCTGGTCTGGTAGTGAAATATTTATTTTCAAGATAGAAAATAATTATTTACCTAGTTTTCACAAATTAAAATAATAATAACACTACTATAATTTTGTGATGTGGAATGTTATATAAAATTATGTTTTTCATAAGTTGCAACACCATATATAATGAAACGGTATTATTATTAAAATAATGGATTTTCTATAAGGTTATAAATGTATATAACTGCTATTATGCAATTAATTATTGTAACTGAAGCCCCTTGTTGATAAATAGACACAAATGTCTATTGTTCCATATAACAAACTACATTCCTATTGAATTGATAATTTTTGACTTAAAAAATTTCTCTATCGAATCCTCTTCACATCTATCTCTACTATGGGAGACGTTCTTCACGGCAGTGGAGCACGAAATCACAAACAACTGACACAATACACTCACTTCACCATGGTAGCACATAGATAATGAGTGGTGTCGATTAGAGGCCATATGATCACGTGTGGATCATCTCTAGATGGATTATATTTTTTATTATCACAATTACAGTGAAATAATCCAGAAGAGTCATTCTAGATGATAAACATCATAATTGAAAAATTTACAAAAGATAAAAGTATTATTTTCATTATGAAATTAATTAAATAAATTATAAAATTGATGTGGTAGATCATCTCTAAAGGTTTTGGGACACTTTATGATTTATCTAAATCATTGATTTTATTTCATGGATAATGTATTTCATTGATTTATTGATCTAAAAATAATCATTGATTATGGTGAAAAATAATACTATGTTCCGGCCCAACCGTGCTTCCACTGCGCTCAGAAGCTTCAATATTTACATATAAGAATTCTGGGTATTTATTTTTGGTATTATAGATTGGTCTATTTAACCATTAAAAACTAGTATGAAATAAAATTCATGAAATCTGTAAGGATATGTGTAATGTTAGTCAAAGGAAGAGTCATGGTATAGGAAACTGTACTTGAATTTGGGTTCAGGATATAGAATGTTGTTTCCAATCAATTACATATTTGTATAGATAGAACAAATAGATGTGTCTCAGATATACTGGTACCTGGGGGAAATAAACAAAAGGGTGCATTGATATAGGCATGATCATCACCTAGTTCTCCAGAATGGGCCTTTCTGCACACATGGTTTGATAATCCTAGGGGACATGATTTCAAAATTTAAAAACTATTTATAGTCCACAATGAAGGATTTATATAGAAAATGACTATGAATGACCAAGGATAAACATAAGGCTTCATAAGAAACCAAAAAAGGGTCATGATTTTAATATATAATAAGCTATTATCAAAATTATTTGGAATCCCACAATAATTATTGTTGATTAAATTATGATTTTTTATTTTTAGTAAATGAATGGAAACCAAAAAAACTATATTAATGCTGAGTTTGATGGATTGTGTAGTGATTTTCTTCTTGAATATCCAAATGTTATGGGATATGGAATGAAAAATCCCATCACTATGCCCACAAAAAATCTCAATCCATATATCATGATTAACTTCCAAATTTGTAAATAAGGTAATTTCATTCAACTGAGTTGTTAATTTGGGGATATCCACCATCATTCAGTGATTCCACGGATCCATAAGTTTTCTATAAATGGATCAGCACCAATGAAAATTTATTTTATGTAATCTAGTGATATGAACATCGAAAATTCATTTCAGAATACATTAATTTGGATGGTGGTCAAGATTGATGGATAAATCTCATGAAGAATAGAAGGGAACATGATAAAATTTGGTCTATTGAGTTGGAAAAATTTAATAGATTATTTTTCTATTAGTACTTCTCTCATATTATTCATGTAAAAATAGGTATGGAATTATATAAGGTAATGTGGATGGATGATAAATCTATTGGAATATATGGGGATGAATTTAGAAGTATTTCATGGTAGACATCTATAATTTCCATCCCACCTAAAATTTGGATTAATTGATTCTTCACTGGATTTATACCATGTCACCAAAGGGTATTAGCTATAAGGGACATCAATAGCTATTATTAATAACTTCAAAGTGATATTAAGGTGGTAATGAAGATCATAGTTAACCACCAATCTAATTGTTATGAAGATATTTGAAATATGATGTTTAATAAAAACTTTAAAAACCATTGAAAGAAGAAGATGCATTTTAATTCATGCATAAATTATGGAGGAAAACATAGAGGAAATTTTTATACGTGGACTAGTAAATATTTTATGTTTGATGGGGATAGTCATCATGCAATTCAATACTGATGTGATTATACGAATTTAACAAAGGATTTGAATAGAGAGACTAATCCACATAATGAATGACCCATAATCCATGATTCAAATGTAATGAGTATGGGAATTATGCATACTAATTTCCAAAATATAATGGTTAATTATGATGATTTATGTTAGAAACCACTTATATTGAAAAAAATAAAACTCCCAAGAGATAAATATTTCTAATGAGTGGTGTGATAACGATGTGGTAAAAGGTACACATAACATCCGATCTCGAATTGGTAATATCATATTTGAATATATTTATCTACCAATTATTTTATATCTCTAGATTTTTCTAATTGTATCATTATTCCACCCAAACGATTTGATGTTAAATTAGTAGGGATATATCATAATGTGATGATGATAATTTCTCAGTATATGATTTATCTTTGGTTGATTTTTTATGTGAATTTTTTTTCATATATATATTTTTATTCTTCCTCCATTCAAATTTGATGTTTTTTATGAACTGGATTTGGATTCTCTAAATAAATCCATAATTAATTTCATTGAATTTTTTTCACATTTGATATTTCTACCAAACATATAATCATATATCATTTTGAGGATAAATATAATCTACTGACAGTAATCAAATCCACTATAAGTGGCTTGATTCTTATTCAAATTGGTAATTTATCTTAAATGGCTAAGTATAAGTTCAATGTTTATTTTTTTAATTTTTTTTGGATTTTTATTTATTTATTTTCGAAATAGATTCATAGAATTATTCTGAAACATGATGTTGAGTTATCAATAAAAACGCATACACGGGCCAACAACTATTTTAAAGAATCGTTATAGAATAACTTCGATTGAGTATCAGGAATTCAAAATTAATTTCAAGTAGAACGCTGAAAAGGTATTCAATCATCCAAGTGTGACACCTTGATGGTGCACTTATTCTATTTTTTGAAAAGAAATATTGATCGATGAAAATATTAATGTTTTATTTGGTTCTCAACAAGATTGAAATTACGAACAAGTATCTTCTACACAAAATTGATGACTTATTTTATCACCTGTGTTGACATAAATACATTTCCATGTTTGATATTTTTTATGATTATCACCAATTGAGGAACAATAAGGGGGATATAATAAGTATTTCATATTTTTAAAGGTATGAACAATATGAATATATTGTTATTCTATTTGGTCTTGCTAATTATCCTATTATCTTCATGTATAAAATTATCAGTCACTGGAGATTAAATTTATTAGTTTGTTGTAGTATTCACTGATGATATTATCATTTATTCATAGAAAAAGTAGGAGAATATAGATCAGTTAAAAATTAAACAAAATATCCTATTGAACAAGAAACTATATGTGGTTAAAAGGTATTAATTTTAGATAAAAAAGGATTCATTTTTTGTTCATGTATTTTCTAGTGTGTTTATATTCATAGATACATTATAGTTAGAGGCTATTGAATGTTGGATCAGACCAAAAAAAAGATTGAGATATGTAGTTTTCTTGTTTTAGTAGGATATTATTAATAGATTGTAGAAAATTTCTAAAACAGATAGAATCCACTAATTATGTTTACTTTAAAGGGTAAGAAGATCATCTAGAAAGATTCATTTGATGAAATTTTTGAGGAAAATAAGAGAGGATTAGTTAGTCAACCTACAAATAAATTACCTTATACTGGAGAAAATATTTTAATCTATGGTGATGAATCAATTAAGGGATATATTTTTATAAGGACCTGACCTTAAAACATTACATAATCTTGAATTAAATGAATAATTCCCATTGAGGATATTTTCAGGTTTAGAGTTTTTGAGAATTATGACATAACAATTACATCTTAGAAGACTACAAAGTAGACACATCTACTCAGTTTCCATTTTTTTCACAATATAAAAACTCTTTAACAAAAAAGTCAAGTCTAGTTCCATGTTCTAGACAGCATGATTTTTTTTGATTTCGTCCTTGACCTAATTCCACTTTACGTCCTATGGAAAACATCTCAAAAACTTGGGATGAGCATCAAAAGATCAGTACGCGATTTAAAAAATACAGAAATAAAACATTAGTCTAGGTATACATAAGAATCAGTGAAATAATACATTACTCATAAAACAGAAGCACTTTAGCATACCTCATAAAATCAGAAGATTTATGAATAACTCATAGAAATCAAAAGACATAAAGGTAACTTGAGGCATTCATAACATTCTTACGTAGGGAGTAACCCTCATGGTTACGTCTGGAATACCCATAACAGTATATTCCCTAAATCTCTTCAGGGAATCCTTAGAATTTAACTCCTTTGCGTTACCCAATGAATTGGAGAGCTATTTAGGGCTCACAAGCCCTTAGTTTATTACGGAACCACCCGATTTCATAAACATTGCCCAATAACCATAACAGGATCATAACAATTAAAACATGCATAAAAGAAACATAAAATTTCCACATTTCAATCACAAGTGATCACATCATGATATTATCATAATTAAAAACATCTAATAAAATCATTAAAACTCTATGAGAGAAATATCCCTTTATACTTCTAATATATTAAAAGAAGACATTTAAAAGAGATTTTATAATCAAAGTATCCCATACCACTTCGAAACATTTGAAAGGGTTTTAAAAAATTAATTTCCATATAAATAAATCCTCAAAACCATTTTTAAAACATGGACATTGATGATAAATGTTTAAAAGAATAAATCTTTAAAACCATTTAAAACAATGATTTAATAAAAGAGTCCTTTTCCATTTTGAACATTTAAATTATATGCCACATGAAAGTAGACCATTTTAAAAACATTTAAATGAATTTAGTATAGAAATAATATGGATATGTAATGTAAAAGGGGATATATATAAAATTTTTAAAATAATAAAAGTGAATATCATTAAGAAATGTCTCAATGAGAAGAAATTGAGATGTAATCCCAAACAAGGATCATGCCATTAGAGAAAGGATAAAGAAATGAAATAATTATGTGTGACAATTATAAATACACAAAATATAATTGGACACTCATTGTAAAACAATAATATTTCATCCACACATATTAATAGTATTACATAATCAGGATGTAGAGGTTTAACCCAAAAAATTGAAATTAGGTTGAGAAGTTCCCCTACAGAAAATCAATTGCCTAACAGCATCACTTTAAAATTCAGAAAATGAGTTGATGAGAGAGAAAATGGTATCTCACCACTTGGAAATAAAATTTAAATCAATAAGGATATATAAGATCATATCCCAACATAATAATATTTAAATTAAAAGACATAACAAAAGAAGTCTTCTAAAAAGAGGAGGGTGAAAGGTTCCCTTACCGATTTGGGTATCTTTTGAAACGTACACCCCATGAAAGAAGGATCATAAAATGAAGATGTAAATACCCATAAATTAAATTATATTACACAAATTATACAATCATGGGCAGTACATACATCACACAATAGTAAATAGTTACAAATGTTGCATGAATCTCACCGGAACACAATATGAGATTAAAAGTCCCTTATGAAATTTCAGCAGCCTAACGGTGCCACTTAAAACATCCCAAAAATGGATTGATGAGATCCAATTGGGTCTCTAATAATATTGACATAAAAATTATATTAATAGGAATATAAATGAACATCCCCCAACATAATAAATAGGAGCTTAAAATAAGTGACATAAAATAGAGTACCTCAAAAGAAAGAGAGTGGTAGGATCTCTTACCTCAAGTCCGACTTGTCTTGTTCGTTTCCTTATATTCTTGAATAATAAACTAGAGGTAATATATACTTTATTAAGAACCATTTTCAATATCATTATTCGTTTTATATCACTTATTACCATGTTATGAACATTATGTAATTATTTAAGTTAATAACGGTCGTTTTGTCGATCATTGGTACTTGAGTCAAAAATAAAATTCTTATAATTACAAGTTGTTCATGTGGTAAAATATACATTATATCCAGAATTATATTAATGATTTAGATATCATATATATAATATATATCCAGTATATACTTACATTTATAATATTACATAACATTTAGAGTTAAGAAATGAAATTCACCGTTCATGGAGACGATAAGCCGTACGTACGCATGAACACTACATTCATTTCTATTTCATATTTAATGGAATTAAAACTAAATAAGATATATATATTATAATTACAATATAATATATATGTTATATAGGTCACACAAGTTCATTAATTTAAGTCTTTATACAATCCATGTATTGCATGAATGAGTCGCATCACTTGAGGGGGCGGTAGTCCACACATCCTCAAATGAAATTATCGCATTTGCACAACATGAAAATCATAAAGTTATGTTTTAAATGTAAAATACAGAAGCATAGAGAGTAAATAAATATAATATATATCATAAATAAATATATCTCCATCATAATGGCCACCATGAGAGGTGATAGGAGAAGATAGAATAATCATCGTTTCGTGAGACAGTAATTTGTCATCCACGGAAACAGTATGTTCTTTATCCATTAGACGGAGGTGTGTGTAAATGTAGCTCGAATCCTTCTCATAAGAACATAATATTATTTTGAAGATATTTTTTTGTTAGAAAAGAAAGTAATAATAAGAGTTTAGGGGGTTGGAGAAGCAAAATAAAACAAAAGAACATAAGAGAGGACATTACCTTTAAATCGGGTAACTCCTTTTGGTTTGAACCAAAAGGGTTTCTTGAAGAGCTTTATGCCTAAGGTAAGGCTTCTATGATGAAGAGAGGAATGTAGAGAGATAAAATTAGCAGATTTCTGTCGATCCAAAGGCTTGAGAGGTGTGGGTAAGGGGGTAGAGGTGGGGGCCTTTTATAAGAGGGAGGAGGGGCACTCTTGGAATGTCATGAAATATTACTTTATTATAAAAAGATTTTCGGATTTTAAAGGTCCCAAAATTATATATTTCGAGGATACGGTGATAAGGGTTCTAAATACACCCATACAATATGTTTTTTACAAGTTTAGGTCTTAGATATTTCCTAATCATTTCATTTTATTTAAATTTTTCATTAATGAGGTAATCACTGCATCATCACGGTGTCATAAATAAATACATTTATTAAATGTATAAAAATTATAAAAATACAATCATGATATAGAAAATATTTTTATATTTATAATGAATATTTATAGTCGATAATATGACTTGTATAACCCCATGAAAAAAATTGTTTTATTAAAACAATACATGTTTGTGACCCTTTTATTTTTACTTGAAATAAAAAGTTATTAAAGTCATTTTCTTACCCAAGTGTCTCCATGGGGTCCCCAAGTTTTCCAAAGGATTGTCTTCATCATCCATGAATTTTCCAATAAGTGTAGGACAAGTGTAAGGGTAATTTCATATTATTATATCATTATATTTACCATAAATTACACTAATTACCTTTAATCACGATTAATAAAACATAAAAGTTACTATTCACCAAAAAATTATTTTAATACCATTGAACCACATTTTACATCCTAATGACAACCATGTATGTAGGATTTTTGAAATTCAAATCACAGAGGTGGTAAAATTTCATTTAAACAAAAAATCAGTTTTTTAACTACCACTTAGTGGTTTCACTATTCATCAAAAATTGATGTTTTTCAGAAAAATAACAAAAATTCACCCTAAGATATATTTGATATTAAAAATTCAAAAATGGTTCCCATTTTACCAAATTCAAATCATAAATGTTGCCTTAATTTTTTTTATAAATAAATCCCACTGTCAAAACAAATAACGTGTTTTTAAGAAACGATATCTATCAAATGATTGACACTTTTTTATGTTTAATTTCAAAGTGAAATTAATTCCAATGACCGACATTGGATTAAATGGTAAAAATAAATTTTAACTACAATTTAAAATAATTAGAAATATAATCTAACCATATAATTAAATTAGATGAAAAATCAGTTTTGAAGTAAAATGCAGTATTTTTGACTATTCATTAAAAAATGAACATTGTCAGAAAAATACCAAAAATTTATCCAAAGTAAATTTAAATTTCCCAATTCTAAAGAATAAGTTTATTTTGAAAAATAGAGCTTATAAAATAGTAAAAAGTTATATTTAAAAAAAATTTTCCATCAAAAGGTGGTAACACAATCTTTTAAAAATATTAGAGTATTTATTCTTAAAATTGGATTCATTTTCATTTTAAGCCTATACAATTTATTGGATAAATGAAAAAATATTTAACAAACATATGTAATCATTTAGTAGTTTGTTCTGTTCATTCCCACCATTACAACTACTAGGTTTTAAATATCATATAAAATAATATTGTTATATTATTATTGTGCAAAGTAAGATATCAATGAACCATGTTGTTGCGTATTTGGGTACGCCATCGTGAAAAGAATTCCATTTAAAGTAATATTAACATTTTATTAAAAAATATTAAAAAATATGAAAATGTCATATTCTTTATTTACATGGGATGTTACAATACGCTTCATTATGAAGAATTAAATGGTTATAACTTATGTGCCCCAAAAATATAATGTTAATGGAAAGAATTTCCCAAATCATGGTTTGGAGTTTAATATGGTATTTATTGCATTAAATGTATGGGGGAATTATACATATGGGAAAATGTAAAATGTCTATATAGATCATATTTTTTTAGGTATATATTCACAAAGAAGATTATAATATGTGACATAGAAAATTGTTAGAGCTTATGGATGATTATTAATTTTAAATACATTACGAACCAAGTTAAGAGAAAAAGGATGATAGGTTTTAAGATTAAATGATAAATAATTTTTATATATTAATATGATAAAAAATAACTTATATTTTTAGATTGATAATGGATTGATGTTGAATTTTTTAGGGAAAGGGAGAAATCACTTCTTGCTTAATTAATTGTTCGGCCATCTATCCATGTGATGACTTAAGAGGTGGAAAAGAAGATATTGATTTGGAAAAGAATTTTAGAAATATTATTGAGTTTAATATTGATTATGATATAGTGATAGGGTTTAGGAACCATTTATGCATTCTATCCCTACCATATTTTAAGGAGGAGATGTTTGAGGAAGAACGTAGTTTATCATTCCTTATTCATCCTAGATGTATGAAGATGTATAGATATTTGACGGTGTAGTTCTAGTGGGATGGTGTGAAGAGATATATCATAGAGTTTGTATCATGAGGATTATAATGTTAGTATGTTAAGGATGAGAGAAAAATTTCTAATGTGATTTAAAATCCATTAGTCAAGCCAAAATAAAAATGGGAAAACATCACAATGGATTTCGTCATTAGAATCCCCATAATGTCAAAAGGGAATACTGATATATAGGTTATAGTAAAATTCGATACAATGGAATTACACTTCTTCACTATTATATAATATTTATATATATATTAGAGTTCTTGTATATACATTATGGATGTTTTAATATTATATGATGTACCTAATTCTGTTATATATGCCCGGGTTTTGCGGTTTACCATAATATTATAGTGAAGTCGTCAATATGCTCTAGAATAGGAGTTAAACATCAACACTACATATCATTCTAAAAAATATGGTCAGTCCGAGATAAAAATTTGAACCATTGAGGAAATTTTTAGAATATTATCTATGTGTTTCAATGTAGGATGGGAACAAAAACATCCCCTATTTGATTTTTATAATTACATTAGCTTTGAATTAAGAAATCATATGGTCCCTTTTGAATCCATTTATGGATTGAAGGATATAACTTGAACATGTTGGAATGCAGTAAGAGAAAAATATATATCAAAGCTTTATTAAGTTAAATAAATAGAAGATAAGGTATAATACATTTTTTAACACATCAAGGTAGATCCGAGTTGTTAGAAATATTGTGCTGAAAATCATCAATACGATATAGAATTTGAATTTGGTGATAAGGTATTCATTCGAATATCTCCATGGATGAATATTATGAGGTATTTAAACAATGAAAATTTAATCCCAAGATATTATAGTCAATTTTATATTCTTGATCATATCGGTATAGTAACTTATATTTTGATGTTTTCACAAAATATCACTCAAGTTAATGATGTGTTCCATGTATCTATTTGGAGTATGTACATACACAATCCTTCACATGTAATAAACAAAGTGGTTTTATTCAAAGATCATGATATTTCTTATAAGTAATAACCATTAGATATTCTAGATTATAAATATAAAGTGATTTCAAACAACACCACTCCCCTCATCTAATTTATGTGGCCAGACAAGTTGATTGAAGAATCCATAAGGGAACATGGGGAAATGATGACGAATATGTATTTTTATTTTTTTGTATCTGAGTGAATAATTATGAGAGTGAAATTAATATTATGGGAGGAAAATTATAACTTCTTATGTTTTTAGGAATTATTTTTTTCTGAATAAAATTATTTTCTTTGATAACTTTCTATGCCCCAAATACTAAGTTTATTATGCGTTACATGTAACAGTAATATTATCTTACGTTACAAAAGACCATGTGATTAAGAAAATAGATATATATTTTTAATATTATTATTTAAATGTTAAATTTATAACGAATATATTAAACATAATAATATTAACAATAATTACTAATTTTTAAATACTAACTATAAATTTTTACTCTAATTATTAGAATGCCCTCTTTGAAAACCCTCTTTCTCACAACATTTTTTGGTTTAATATTAAAATAAATTATAATAATTCACTGAGTTAAATTTGTAAAAATGGACTCCATATTTTGAATAAGAATAATTTATATCATATAATATGGTATAGATAATTTTTTACCATAATAAATAGAAAAAACAGTAAACATTCTTCACCATGGTTAAGGTAAAATGGGTATACCATGGGTATTCTGAAAATAAATTGGGTAAAAATGATATGAACTTATCCAACACCCATTGGATGGAAATATTTATACCATATAACCAGTAATATTATATAGTGAACCTTTTTTTAATTATTATAATATAAAAGAATCAGTATACATTATTATTTTTTAAACATACCATCCGTGTTCTCTCAACGACTTATAAAAAGAATCCCCCTCTATTCTCCCCATCATACTTCAAAAAAACATTCATTCAAAATTAAAATACCTAAATACCTTCAACTACTCAAAAATATCACCCTATAATCCATTTTTATAATATATAAAAACTATGAATTATTTTTGTGAAAATCAAAAGAGTTTACCTAGAGAAGAGGTAATGTTCTTTAACTTGATTTTTTATTTTAATTCTTCCTCAACCTCCTTAAAATATTATTAAATAATAAAAATTAAATAAACATATTATATTAAATAGGGATAGTTTTTATTATTATGTCTTAATGAACAAAATCATTATCCTCTTCCACCATATTAGATAAGATAATATCACTTTTGTTTACATTAGACTACCGCCTCGTCAACCGATAAGGCATATTTCCAATCAAAAACTATAAAGGTTTTGTATAATGATGGATATAATTAATATTAATGATATATGAAACATAATTATAATTTTAGAAATATATTTTTCCATATAACTTCTTACATTAAATATCATGGCAGGGTTACATTAACATTAATTGTGTGTATATGGGATTACCACTTTGTGAAGCGATGTGATTCAGTTATTACTAACATTATACATGGAAGGTAGTTAGTGAAAAATTTAATGAATATTTTATATATATATGAAATATAAATGATTCGGTAATTTTTATTTATTATTATTTTTATTTTTCTTCATCCTTCAAGAAAATGGAAACATTGCTCATATATGTATATTGTCTTCCATATCCACGAACAATGTATTTTATTTACTAAATATAACATTTATGGATTAATAAAAATAAAAATATAATGAATATATATGATATTTATGTCATAGTTGAAATCATGGATATTATGTAACAATGATCACATCATTGAGATTGAAAATAAAAAATTGAAACATATTTGAAAACGAAATTATTACTGACTGAAATCTATCATTAATAAAGAATATTTAATAAGCAACCATTAAAAGGGTATATTCACATAATATATATATATGTTCTTTTAATATATTTATAACAAATTTATATTTATTATAAGGAAGGGATGAGGGGTATCTATGAATTATGAACTCAATGTAAGGGGTTTTGGTCACAATTTTCATTATCTGGAGCATATGTTATGTTACACACCTATCTTATTTAATGAGGTTTGTATACAAACCCATAGATGTTTAATATGATTAACATATTAATTTTCATTATATTCAATGATTCATTTAATTTTATTCTTTCATTGGGTGTTACAATTTATAGTTACCAATGTGGTAATGTTTTCAGCAAAATCTCTTTATTTATCATGGTTGTTGATGATTTTGTTTATGATGTTAAAATACTATGATCCATATCTCAATAAACATATAAATTTTATTATCTACTAGTTATTTACTGAGAATAAATCTTTTACCTTAATTTTATTCTCTTTATGTTCTGAATGATTCAAATTAATGTTTTTAAGAAAAACAGTTTCTTTTTTTCTCCACGGTCGAAAACCCTCTTTCTTCTAAAACAATCTTTTCTAAAAATGTTTTAAATTTTCTAAACATTATAAAAAAGACTTATTCAATAAATTTATATCAATTTTCAACATCATAAAAAATTTTCTGAAAAGAATATTCATATTATTTTCAAAAAAATATAAATATACCTTTACTGAAAATGTGGAAGGAATTTTATTTTTAAAGTTTACTAAATTTATGGAATTTCCCTCCATGATGATTTCACAATGATTTAATTATTAATTTATAATATTTAAATTTTATTTTCATTGAATTTTTTTAATATAAATTATAATTTTTAATTTTAATAAATAGATTTTCATTGAAATTTTATTTTCCTTAAGAAATATTCAATGAGATCATTTAAAATCACATTGTATCAATGATATCATCCCAGGATATGATTAATATTATTTCAATAGATGGTTCATGTTTTTGATGAAAAACTATTTATTTTCCATGTTTATACTATGATAAAATTATCATGAGACATGCTACTTTTTCCATGGATATGTATTATTGAAAAAATAAAATGGTTATGAAAACTATTTATTTTCCATATATTACGATATTATTATATTTTTATTAAAAAGAATTTATTTCTTAGATTTGGATATGATGAATATAATATAATCTTATTGTAGAAATATATATGTTTTTATTATGTGATTGGTGGGACCTATATCTCTCTTAAATTCATTGAGTGAAGAATTATATCTCAAGAGATAAAAAAGACTATAATTGGGAGTGAACAATATTTAGTAATGTAATATTCCAACTATGATAGTCTTGGGAGTGATCCTTGACTACAATGATAGATTTGGTAGTGAACCCATTATACTATGATAATCTCCACAACATTCCATAACCTACTATGGAAATGATTTTATATTCTTATGCGTACTCAAAAAACATATTCCTTATGACAATTTTATGTTATCACGGTTATTTTTCTTTGATTCCATTATGATTTATATGTTATAAATTACCATTATTTTTTTAGGAATAATGTTTATGTTCTATGATATTCATTCTATGGTTTTCAAATGTTATTTTCATGTTCTCATACCCTTATGTTCATGATATGTAACTAATAATTTTATATTACCATTTCATATATTTAATTTACACATTATATGATGAAATTTACTATTTATGATATGTTTTAGAAGAGTTTTATTTATGAATATCATATTGATAGATGATGTAGAGTAGTTATGGACCGGTTTTTTATCTTTTTAATTATCCCGAGGCACAACACCAAATCATTTTAGAAATGGATTGTTATTTTATGTAATCTATATTCTTAAATTATAATGTAATATTTATATATGGTATGTTTGGGTATTTATAGATATGATTAGGTGAATCAGATATTATTTATAAACCCCAACAGAGGATTTGAAAAGATTATGTCTATGAATGATATTATTTAAACATAAGGTGTCATGGATTGAAAATACAGTGTGAAGAATTTCATAATTAATGAATTATTTTTCATGATTACATAATTACTCTTTTTCATTAATGATGTTAACACTATGCTTGGTGGCCATAGTCCTAGGTTGTATCCAAGGAGAATCATAGTAACGCTGAATGTGATTGGGACTGGAATGGTTAATCTCATGAGAAACCAAATTAAATGGGAGCCAGGATGAAAACTATTACAGTTATGCTCACCCAATAACCTCAATATATGAATGGTAAAATGAACTATAATGATCTTTAAAATGAAAAATAGAAGGAATAAATCAGTATTAGGGATTTGATGTTACAATTCCCACTATCCATTTAAGATTAAACTTATCCACTAGTTAATAATACATTTATTAGTAACACCGATATGATATTTTTAATTTTCTAGTGTGTAGTGCAAGAAAATGTTTTCCTAACACAATATCATTTAGAAGGTGTAGTGGATGAATATTGATTTCTTATCAAGAATATGAGGGAAATGAAGAAAATTGAATCTATGAAATAGGAAGAGTTTAAGAAGTTTTTTTTCAATTAGTATATACCACAAATATTTTAAGGAAAATTGATAACGAATTCATAGAAATAATGTATAATTTTTTATGAATTCATTATTATAGGGGAAGAAAATTAACAAGACATTCAAGGTATGTTGTCAGTTCTATAATATTTCCCAATACAAATGTTGACAAATTATATTGTGTCCTATGATCAAGTACCTGTAATAGATTTTATATAAGATACATTGAATGCTATGAAAAAATTATATGATGATATATAAAGATAAGAAAAAGAAATTAGATACTCTTAGTGTTCTCATAATTTGGCAGAAAAAATAGAAAATATGATTTTGAAGAAATTTTAATAATACAAACCATATTGGAAAGAAAACTATTCTCCCTTAATGTAAATAGTGTGGATGGAATGATAATGGAATTTTCATTATGGATTTTGGAAATTTTTTCATGTGTATAAAAGATGGATATTGAGAAAAATAATGATAATGTGATGTGAAGAGGCATGTTGTAGATGGTGAAAAATCACAACTTAATTTTCCACACACACCAAAATTCTGTAATTGATAAGCCTATATAAATTAAAAATATTAATGTTTAAATTTAAAGGTAAAGAATGATAATCGGTTTCTGTAACCACTAAATCTTAGGGTAAAATGAGATTCTCATGCAATCACAACTCATGAAGTGGTACCTGATTAAGAAGTGGGTAAAGGTACACATATTATCAAAACTAGAACTGAAGATGATTTATTTGATGCTCTATCTACCCACTATTTTATATCTGAATAATTTTCACATGGTATCACATCACCATATCAATGATTAAAGGTTGATTTTGTAGAAAAATCTACCAATGATTTGATGATCACATAGAATTTTATACCTCCTATTCAATATATGTTTATGGTAATGTGCTTCCTACAAATGTTTTAGAAACATATATAGTATAATTTGATTTCATTTTGGGAATGGATTATAGATATTTTTATAAATCCTATATCAATTTCTGAACAAGGGAAGAAACATTTTATAATTTTACTCAACATATGATATTATTTTGTTTTGTTGATGAATATGATATTCTAATGGAAATTAAATCAATTATATGGGTATTACTACTTATTAATGAGAGATATTTATTTCAAATGGTTCTGGAGAAACTAAATATTGAGATGATTCCTATTATTTTGGATTATGCTCACTTATTTTCTGAAGTCATTTCTAATATTCTACTAAATCGTAATTTTGAGTACTGAATAGAAGTCATACATAGCACTATACCTATTTCAAATACTACAAATAAAATCTCCCAGATAGAGTTTTAGGAATTGATAAAGAAAATTTAGGAGAATATTGAGAAGGGACTCATATTCACAATTGTGTTACCATGATTTGCACATATATGATTGGGATTTCAAGAAAGATAGTTAAATGTATATTTGATTTGATTATCAATATTGTAAATAGATCACTATTATAAACAATTATCTTCTAACCCATATTTAGGATCAACATGATCAATTATGTGGAGGCCAATGATTTTTCATAAATGATATTTGATTTAGATACCATTAATTACAAGGCATGAAGTATGATATACGTATGAAAGTATTTCATATGAGATATGGTTATTATGAATTCAGTGTGATTCCAGTTGGACATACCAATTATTCTATAATCTTAATCGATTTAATGAATATAGTCTTTAGATATTAACATAATCTGTTTTTGGTAGCATTTATAAGTGATATTATTATATATTAGAAGATCAAAGATGAATATAAATTTTTTTTGACGATTGTACAAAATAAACCAAGGAAGGAGATGTTTTCCAATTACTTTTCCAACTATGAAATATGACTTTAGTATGTTTCATTGAAGGGTCCTATTATCAACAGTTAGGTTATATTAATGGATATTTCAAATAAAGAAGTTACTAACCAATGTGATATGATAACCATGGAAAATAATATACGATGTTATTTTTGATGAGATGGATACTACTAAAAATTTGTGATGGATTCTCACATATATCAAATACAAAATCCTAGTTGACTTAGAAGGAAAAATGTCTTACTGGATAGATGAATGTGAGGTAAATTTCAAGCAGATTAATGTAAGGTTATTCAGTGCACCTATTATTACACAAGACTATAGTGTATAAGTGATTATGATGTTTAGTGATACATTATATAAGTTACGTGTATGAATCCTTTTTAAGAATGATATGGGGATATCCTATGCATCACACCAACAAAAAATCAATTTCAATAATTACTTTGATGCTGATTAGGAACTGAAAATAGTAATTTTTGCACCGAAAATATATAAAAATTATAATTTTGGTGAATTGAGGGATATATATACTGATAAAAAATTATTGATGCATATATTAATTCATAAATTTTAAAATATAGATTGATGGATATTATTCGAGATGATTAATGAATATACTAGCTCAATACTCTGCCCCCAGTGAAGTTGAAGAGGGCATACAATGCTCTCAGTTAGAAATATAATGCATGTATTTTCATGTAAAGGATTGAAAGGGATACAATATTTATCTATTTTCAGAATATGTATCTTAAAATACTGAAGAAAGGGGTTATACCATATCTTTCTTATATGAATAGTCTAACATTTACTCATGTGAGGATAAATATAGTGTATAATGAGGATGTGGAACTCATGAAGGAGGTGAGAAATATTCTTGATTTTAACCATAATTATGATGGAAGGATATGGTATAGGAACTAAATATGTGTTTTATAAATTCCCTCATTGATGAAGGGACTACTAGATGGGGATCATAATTCATCATTTTCTCTTTATTCTTGATGTCTAATGATATATATATATATATATATCATAGAGTTGTTATAGTGGGATAACATGAAAGGGGATATTTAAAAGTATGTATCTTGATGCATGGTATGCAAAATATTTATGGTTTAGAGATATATGTATAGGGGATGTTACAACCATTACCCATAATAGAATGGGAATAGTAAAAAATTACTATTTATTTCATCATCTGACTCTGTAAAATATCTAAATGGAACAATATAATTTTATATCTAGTTAATCACCTTATGTAATCATCCTGTTTCATTTCAATTTGAAAATATTTTGCCCTTGATTATTTTTTATATGAAAAAAATAAATAAGTGGTTTTCTTTTATGGAGTAAAAAATTCTAGTGTATTGGATTGGGATAATGTGTTTACCTAAAATCATTAGGGAAGTATTTAGTAGGATCATGATTTAGATTAGTGTTTTAGTATTGTATATCATTATCTAAGAGATAGTGTTTTGGAGAGGTATATTAAAACACTAAAAACAGATTGATTGTTTTTATAAGGATTTATATGGTGGTTGGGATCAATACAATCTTTTGGTGGAATTTTCCTACAACAATAGATTTTAATTGTGAGTGTAGTTGTCTCATGGTTAATCCCTATATAAGAGAAAGTTCATAAATACAATAAAATTGGATAAAGTTATATAAGAAAAGCTATTGTGACTTGATGAAATTTAGTAAGTGTAATATAGGGTTAGAAGATTATAAATAATAATAATGGTATTTCATTGTGGTAAAAAATTTATGATAATAATCATCAGAAAAATAGGGATGTTGAGGCTAGTAAAAAGGAATATATGTATATATATATATATATATTTAGAAGATGTTTATGTTATATGGATATTAGGGAGGGATGATCTTATGGTATATTGGTTGCTCTGAAATTCTTGATCATATTAGGATGCTACTTGATCTCTTGGTGCTTCCACCGAATCTCTCTCTGGGTCAAGACGTGATCCATGTATCTCTGATGAGGAAGTACATAACTTATTTTTCAAATAACATAACTCAATATTTTTATCACTACAACAAAAAATATATTATGAGGAAAAACCTATGGTCAATCCATATCTATGAGATAAGGAGAAATGAAACTACCCCACCCACATATTTAATATTTTGTTGTGAAACTATAATATTAAGGAAGCTATATGGGAACTCAATGATGTTTTGAGGTAGAAGTGTCCTCAATTTTTTATTGATATTATAGAATTTAATGGTCAAAATTCTTATGGTAAGGGGTTAGAATTTAAAAACATGAGATATTATGTTATATTTCACTTTAAATATGTTTTATTTCTTTGAAGTATTTATTTTTATGCAACACTAGGATTGGAAAAGCATTATGTACTATTAAATATAATTATTTAAGGGTATATTTATCACCAAGATGTTAGATTTGAGGGTATGAGAATGAATTACTAAATAATGGAAACATATTTTTTACAATTTTATAAAATCATTTCATTAGTTGTCAACTTGATAGAAATAAAAATATAATCATTCGAAGTTAAATATATTTGTTTTTCTATAAAAAACTATTTATATTAGAGCAATGCACTTTTATCTTAATGAATTAAATTAGTATATATTGATGTAGAGTTTTAATTAAATATGTATATATTATATTTGAAAAAATATTTTATCAGTAATCCCACAATTTTCACTTGAAAAGTTATTGAGGTAAAAACAATTTTATTCTCAGAATGAATTTTCATAAAAATGTTTTTGTTATGTTTTAAAAAATTATTGTAAACAAATTTCTACCACCTATGGAAATTTATTTTTTTAGAGATAATTCCCAATATTTAATATATAAAATTAGTATTATGTAATAATTTCAATTAAATATTTTGTGATAATGAATAGTATCGATGGAAAATATTTGTCACCTTGGAAAAGATAAATCCGGTAATTAATGTTAAATATAATTTGATAAGGATTTAAAAATCTATCTAAAAGCTAATGTATTCATATTGGATGATTTTATATCTTCCATTATTATCCAATATAAGAATATAATGAATCTATGAAACAATTTTTATTTGATATTAACCCAAATGTTATTTTATATAAAGAATAAAAAAATGTAACTCTGATTGTTATATTAGCTATAAATATATTTCATTTGGATGCTCAGTTATAAATGGTTATAAGAAATAAGAGTAAACATTATTATAATGGTATATAATTTTTAATTTTTAAGGATAAAATATTTATCTTATAACCTTGTGCATGTATGACATTGTTCAAGTTCAGGTTATAGAGAAATGATATTAATAATTTGAACCATTTCAAATGTATTAAAACTTGGATACATAATTATATTCCATGAATTTTATAGAAAAATATAAAATTCAATTGATTTATTAAATAGTTTTATATGAAATTATTTTCAACAATTTTGTTTTAATGGAAAACTATGAGAATAGTCCTGAAAATGAATTTGATGATATCTTGTGTTAAATGAATAAAAAATAAACACTACAAAAATCAAAAAAATAGTATATTTTTTCAAGGGAGTGGGATATGTTCTAGAATATTTATCATTATCCACTTAAGGATCTGTTTTCATTTTATAGTGACTTTCATGATCCCTAAAGTGTAAAAATCATTGATATCATTGTTATAATCAAAAGGGAAGTAGGGGAAAAACATAGAGACAAGGATTAAAAAATCACCTAAACATGTGTAAATTTTATTTGATGAGTGGATTTAGACTCATCCTCATCCTATCACTGAAATATATCAATGTGGTTCCACATGAAGATGTATGTAAATTTTTATTAATTTAATACTTTTTTTAATTCCAGTTATTCCCTTTCCCTCAATTATAAATGGAAAACTAATATTATTTGTTATTAGAAAATATTAATCCCTATACATCAGAAAATACCTACCCAAATATTATCCTATACTATTTTACCACATCATATATATTATTTTATTTCCAAAATACAACCCTTTCAAGGATTAAGGTGTAATCCAAAGGAGGATTCTCAATAAAGAGTTCCAACTCCTAACCACATAAATATAATTTTATTTCATATTCTACCTCCAAAATACATATTGTATCAATTTTGAAATAATTTCTTTAGATTAAAAATATAAAGTGTTATTTTGATATTTTATCACCATTATCCACCTCATTTTAATCCTTTTGGAATAAAAGATATTTATTGTGCACATGTGTAGACTGTAACCTCTACATGGAGATGTGTTACGTTTTATAAAAACCGATTCACATGGATGGTTACATAGATGGATTTATGTAATGTATTTCATATAATTTATATTATTCTTTTTATGTAATGATTAATTATTTTTTACTTTTTATTTTTTCCAATTATAAAAAAGTGGAAACATCACTCCTTCGTACATACAGACTACCATCTCTATGTCGTAACTTAATTTATTTTTCATCAACTAATTATATAAGTAGTTATAAACATTATATTATGTTTAAATACGAAACTCATTAAATGAATAACATTATAGAGACTATTAATCTACGATCAATTTAAAATGATCTAGACTGTTGAACTGAAACATTCCTGAATAACGAAGTAGTTATCACCCGGACCTTTAATTTTAATGCACTATTAGAATAATCTGAAAAGATGTTATAAGTAAATAATATATGGTTTAACATATTTTATTCTGGTTTTATAATGTATTTATAATATATTTATATTTATTATATTAGAGTTTCTAACTTGTATAATGAAATATGGGACATGGATTAGAAGATATATGATTCAATATCATTTTAAACTGGATTGTTTGTACATGAAATTGAATTGTGAGAAATTATATTCTTTTTATTTGATGAATAAATTTTTTATTCTTCTCATATGGTTATTTTCATGATTTTTTAGTATAATTTCTCTTCTATGTTTTTATCAGAGTGTTTCAGAAAACGTTTTTAATAAAAGTTGACTATATATCTCCTTTTTCATTGGAAATCACTCTCCTACTTATCGGACTCCACTAAAATGTTATCATGAATTTTTTTCACTATTCTCTTGTGATATTTTAAAGTGTCATTTACCCATGTTTATTTTTTTAAAAAATTGGATTAATAATAATTTCCATTACATTTGCTAAATGAGGTACTTTTTGACGACGGTGAAAATAAATTCAATTTTTTAAAAGATTATGGATGAATTAAATTTATTACTATTAAGATGAATCAATTATTTTATGATTCATATAAATGTTTCCATAGTTATTTACATTAAAAATGTTTCCATAATATTCTTGAAATTTTCAGATTTTAAAAAGTGATTTAAAATTCTAAAGGGTATTTTCTTCAAGAAAAATTCTCATGATATTTTGAATACATTTTTCATCTGTTATATCATCCATTAATGTTAATTTATCATTAATAGAGATATGATATACTAATTACATACATATTTTTCCTATATTTGTTTATGTTAATGGTGATGATATGTTAATGAAATCAATTTATTATTCATGATTTACGCTATGATGATATGGTGAATTTTTAATGATCTTAGGACACACTTATGAATGGATTATTATAATGTGATGGGTGGGTGTAGTATTATATATCCAAAAAATTCATTGGGTAATGATGATAAAGTTAACAATATCCTAATAGATGAAGGATTTTAGAAAATTGTCACAAATAAAATTATTTATAAATCCCAAATAGGTTATGCTGTTAAGAAACATTTAATAGACGATGGAGCAATAAATTACCAAGAGATAAAAAGGTTAGTAAAATACCAATACATTAATGAGTTGATTATATTAACGTTAATCTTATAAAAGTATCTTAATCACCCAATTAAGGTAATTCAATTAGGTTCTTATAATCCTCATGATATAATTGTTATTATGATTACAACCGAACAAAAAATTTACTAAGACATGATTAATTGCTTAAAATCTCAATCATGGTTTATAATGGATTTATACTGATTCATAACTAATATGTGTTAGGTATTTTGAAATGATATAGTTTTAATGAACCAAATACTTATTATTATCAATGAAATATTTGTTATAAAATTTATAAGTTATTATTATGGTCTCAACACTTATTTTTATCTTATACATTCATATGATCATTGATTGATATCTCCCAGGATTTCTCATACCGATCATCTAATCACACCCTTTATATTGATCCCACTTTGTTTTTTTTTTGTTTTTTTCCCAAGTAAAAGGAGTATTTTATGTGAATATATTGAAGGAGAATCAGAATATAGTATAAGTTCTTTGATGTTGGGTTTTTTTACCCTATAATTATGAAGAATAATTTCCCAAGACAAGGTAATATTCATGGAAATTAACGTGAAGTCATGAATCTTTGATGTGGATAGTACATTCCCTAATTCATGTGAAAAAAGAATGATGGTACAAATATTTGTTGATTCAAATTTATATTCATTGAAATGGATCATTTTTATAGAACTGAAGTGTTCAATTCCTATGATGAAAAAAAATGTTTAAAAATATTAATGGATGGATATTGTAGAAGTTGGAATTTGGTGTCAAACATTATAAATGAATATTTCAATGTGATAATCATTGAAATAATTACCAAGAAAAATAAATTTTTTTATTAATGGACGAAAATTATATACTAAACATTTTATCTTTGTTGATACTAATTTATAAGGAATTGAGATTATGTGACATGGATCTAAATTAAATAGAGTGAAATATGGAAGAAAAAATAATTTGTGTATGGAACCCAATGACATTAATGGGTTAAAAAAAGTTATGTATTGATTTAATAAGAGTAAACTATGAATTACAGTTGGTCCATAAGGGGTATATCATGAAATAAGTAAAGGTCATGAAGTGTTGTTTAATGGTAGATTATCAAATTACACCACTTTCATAAGGGAATCCCTGGCTATGTTTGGGTATTATGATTTCCTTTTGTATGATTAGTCCTTATGTAAGGGTAACTGGGTATGATGTAAAGGTAAATAGGTTAGGATAAAGGATTCATAATGATATATAGGATAAATATTTATGTGAAAATAATCTATGTAATGCTAGGTACATAAAATATATTACCTATATAGAGGTCGTGAGAAGGATTTGAAGGCCACATTAGGGAAATCTCAATGAACTATGTATAGTTAATTACATGTCTCAAGGAGTTTCATAATAGTTAGAATAGAGTTTCAGAAAGGTAATATACTCCAATGTCTATTTAAGGGTAGTATTAATGACCCTTTTAAGGTTCACTGCATATTTTAGTGTGTTACATAATGGTCATAAATGAGTTTCCTAAAGGTAATTTGACATCTAAAATACCTACAAAAGGATCATCAACCGTATGTAATAGTTATAAGATATATCTCACAAAATATACTCAAAGAAAGAACATGTGTGATTATATAAACCACACAACTTATTACGATTGGCCACATGGAAGGGATGAATTTAATATGAACTAAAAATTATTTCTTATAGATTATATTTTCAGTACGTAATGAATAATCCTCCAAAAAATGCAGTGGCCCATGTTTTAAATTCTTTGTAAAGAATATGATTTACAGAGTGTTCAAGGAATTAGTTTATGTATGATTATGAGATACCATTAAAAGAGGATAGTTCTATGATTTAAGAAAATGAAAAGTGGGAATGTAATCATACATGGATATAGTATGAAATTACATGCATGTAATCTAAAAAATAAAAATAAAATAAAAAAGAAGATCCAGATGAGGCATTTGTAAAAATTATAAAATGATTTTTCATGCTATGATTCACATAAATAAGAATAAAATAACATTAGAAGATGAAGGAATCTGATAAATATATGATAAGATCAACTAATAAATCATTGATAAATTACACATGAATTAGAGGATTATTCCATGAACAAGTTTATTCAATGAGTTAATAATGAAGCAATGTGTTGGATTATCCAAGACATTTGATGCATATGATATTTTTGAATGAATGTGATGTGTAATTTAATAATAATCACTTCTATATAAAATGGGTCTTGTAATTTATGATGCCACATTATGAATAAATTAGATGCATAAATGGGAAATAACACCCAAGGCATCGAGGAACAATAATCGTGATCTAAAGGAGGAGGTACTGGATATAATGGAGGAATAATTATGTCCATACACAAATACACAAATAAATGTGATTTATTGAAACAAAATCAAGGAGAGTATGATGTGATAATATTAAATTATCAAAAAAAATTAAACTCTGATTTTATAGGAGAATTTTTAGAAACTAATGAAAATGGTTTAAATCAGAAATAATTACAAATACTAGTGGATTACTGAGGAAGGATTAATGTAAATCCCCAAAATTCTATAGTAAGAACATTATATTCGATAGAGTGTATGCCACACAACACCATCCTCAAAAAGGAATATAATATAGTGATAATATATAATATATTTAGTATTTTAAATAATTTTGTTTAGATTTTAATTTATGAAATAATGATTTAGCTTTTGTTAGAGACAAAAATGAGTTTATTCAATGAATTGCATTTCATATAAGATAGAGTTTCACCAAAGAATAATATAATATTAACATATTATTACAATAAGGCATTACCTAGAAGTAGAACTAGAATTTATGAAAATTGTTAAATAAATTATAAAAATATATCGTATAAAAAATATAAAATGAATTCATTGGTTACGAATTAATTAGAAATGAATATAAGAACTAATGGTATATAAAGTAAAATATCATTATTTTTATGCTCACAATCCTATTTTACCCTAATAAATAAAACTATTTACAATTACTTGGTGATATTAATGTGATATATATATATATATATTATATTCAATAAAATATTAATCCCATATATTTTGTAGGCTTATGATAATGACATACACAAATTTTTGCATAAAATACTATATTTTAATTAAGGTATATTTTTACACCCTTTTAGTGGAGAACCCATTTAAACTCCAAATTTAGTCATATTTATAAATTGAATATGTAAAAATAAACTTCTTATATTTAATATAGATATTATTATTTGGTTACAATGATTTTTTATATTTTTTTTGTGATGTTTCATTTTGATTGAATTTTAAAAAATACTATGTTTTAGTTCAAATTTTATTTTTCATCCAATATATTAATAATGTTAAATTTTAATTTATAGTAGTTGTAACAGTTAATTATATAAAATTTTCTATAATTAATACAATTTATTTCATTGGAGTAAATTTAACATTGAGATTGATTATAAAAAAATAGAAAACATTAAGATGTTTGTACATTAAAAACCCACAATGTCGTCCCACATAATGGTTGAATTTTAATTAAATTTCATCCAATTATGTTACCATAAGATGGAATAATTTATTCCATATTTGGAAACCGAATAATTTATAATGTCTAATAATATCATCTTTTATTAACAAAAAATATATGTGAATTTAATTAAAATTAATTACAATTATTAAGGTAAAATTAAACATACTAAAGGACTAATCCATTAACATAAGGGACCAAATGACATAGAAATACATATAAAATCCATTTTAGGTCGATAATTAAAGAAGTAACCATCCATTCTTGATGTTTTTTAATACATTTTTTTGTTAAAACGTGGGTACAACTAACAGGTTTAAAACAAATAACATTTGAGTCCTTTTCCTCACTTATAAAAGGACACCACCTCTCCCAATTCCACACACCTCTCAAAAAAAATTGGTTTAGAAAATATATTCCCATATAGATTTCCAAAATACATTCCCTAGAACATGATTCATCTGTTTGATTATAAATCATTTTAAGGATGTGTTTTGGTACAAACCAAAAGAAGTTACCCGATTTTGAGGTAACGTCTTCTCTTAAGATCTCTATTTTCATTTCCATTTTCTACTCCATAAAACCTATTTCATCCATTATTATATTAGAAAAACTACTCTAAATATAGTAAGATATTTTTATGTAATGGTTTATGCCTACACTTACAAAAAAATCAATATAATTTGTTACAAACATACTGTTTCTATGTACGTCGAACTACTACTTCACGAAACTGTGATTTTTCATTTTCCATACAAACTATCAAAGTTTCCAATTTGATAAAAACTATGTTTATATATTTTATATACTATATTTATTATTTCTTTTTTACTATTTACTTCCATTAGAACATATACCTTTAATACTTTCCAATTTGAGTTAATATGATAACATCGTTTGAGGAAGTGTGGAATTATACCCCTAAAAGTGATGTGATTCATTCACACTATAAATGATACATATTAAGGATAATTTAAATAAAGATATATTAAATATATAGGCTACTCGAATTATAATATACATGAATATACCTATATTTTACTTTTCATTTTTGAAAATTTAAAAACGAAATAAATGTAGCGTTCATGCGTATGTATGACCTACTGTATCCATGAATGGTGCACTCCATTTAATATCTCCAAATATTATATCCTATTATATATATATGTGTAATGAATATGTCAGATAATTAAGTCATGTTTTACATTCAATTTCTGATGAAATCATGATCTATTTAATAATAACAATAACTAACAAGCCAAAAAAAACATCAGATAACTAGGGGATTAACACGAGAAATATTTAAAATAATGAAAGTGTTAAAATACGAGTAATAAAATATTATAAGAAGACAATTTTTTATGTAATAAACATGGTTATGGTTTTGTTTTATGTTTTTAAATTATTTTATGTCACTAAATATGAGGATGAATTCCATTGAACTAAAATAAAGGTTAAGGTACGAGAATTTCTTCCCAATTAACATTCAAGAGAGAATTATTTGTTATTTTTCACCAAATCACTTTTATTTGTTTTATATACAACCTTTTTATATGTTATATCATGAATATCATTACTCTCATGGAATTATATGTTTCATTTAAAAATATTCCATATGGGTGAATATGATTTAAATATTTCAATGTGGTACGTGACACATTGAAATGTTTAAATACAATTATCCTGAAGAAGTTTCTTAATAATGATCATTGAAATATCACTAACTTTTGTGGTTGTTAAATTTCTGATGAAAAATTATCTTTATTTTAGTAAATTTACATTTTATATTTACATTAATAACCATATTGTTATATAATGGATATTAATATGTCCTAAACCGTATATCATTTTTCCATATGGTGAGCACTTTGGCACTAATTTAATTTACTGGGTAATTGTTGATAAATTTGTACTCTTTATTAAATTATGAATTTTGGTAAAGAATATTATTATTTTTGATTAATTTATGTGATTAATTTTCTATTCTAGTAATTTTTTGTGGGTCCTAGACAATATATAGAACCTCAAAGAATAAACAGGTTATCATGATATGATTATGTTCGCCTAATTAAAAGAGGTTCTTTCTATAGTTTTAAACCATATTGTGAATGGTTTAAACAATACTAGTTTTCATAAGTCATAGACAAGAAATACCTAAAGAAATAATTTCCTTCAACTAGTTTTAGTTATTATCCATCCATTTGGTTTTCATTGAAATGTCAATAGATACATTTCTTTTCACTTCATTGATTAAATGACAAGTGTTTTAGTTTCATACCTTTCCATATTGATTTTTCATTAACAATTTATTTGAATTGTATGTGTTATTAGTTATTTACCATTCCATGTAAATTTATACTAATTGATTCATTATTTATTTTTATTTACTTACCCTTATTGAGCATTATATCTCACCATTATTGTTCCTCATTTCACAATGTAATAAAGAAGAAATCAATGAATAAGCATTCAAGGACACAATTTATGTCATTAAATTATGAATCACGATTTTATTTCATATTTTAAAAATGTATTATGGGTATTGTTTTTTCTAATATATATTTAATAGACTCTTATACTATTATTTTGATTGGTAATTGATTTCTTTTAATCATACCAATGTAATAACATAATACATCAACCTTGAGCTTATGGGGTCGAGGTGTTATAGTTGGGGTCAAAGGATGTTTAGAAATTTCTGTGGAATCTAGATGTAGAAAACATATATTAATGAAAAAAACCCTTTGTTATACATTGATTCTATGTATGAATGAACATCCTAGAATTTTGGTAACATAGTTATTTTGTGTGTATTTCATGCAATAAATCCCTGTTTGGATATTTAATGTGGGAGTGGTTCTAGAAAATATTTACTTAGGGTTAAAAAATTCAAACAGGTGTTTCAAGATGGATAGAGGGTAAAATTGTACATGAAAATGGGTGTTAATTCACACAAGGTTTGACTATTTCGGGGGATATGCATATCATAGTTCACATTTTTGTTACCAACCATTATGACTGATTTTATGTATTGTTTTATCAAATGTAACCAATGATAATGATTATGGGACATATGATGTATAAATGTATGTTATGTCTTGTACCATATTTATATTTTCATAATTTTAGAAGCTAATATATTATATTCCACTCCTTTGAAATGTTGACCGGTTGGATGAATAGTAAAAATACAAATGGACAATGTAGAGGTTTCCCAACTGAGAAACCAAATAAATTTTGTTTTAGAACAAATAATGTTATGGATATATTAGGGGATATTTTTCATGTTATTACAAATAACAATTCCTAAATTTGAGATACCTATTCCACAAAAAGAATCACTTATAATGTATCATTTTATGCGGAAGGAGCCTCCTTCATTTAAATGGATTACTAATCCAAATCATTATATGAAAGGGATTAAGTGTCTGAAAAAGATATTTACAGGAATAGATTGAAATAAGAAGGAAAATTTTGTGCTTGAGGTCTATTTTCTATAAGGCTACACTGATCTGTGGTGGTCTATGATCCCGAATACAAGGGAGGAAGATGAAATTGAACTGACGTTATAGATAACTTTTAAGGATGCATTATTTGATAAATACATCCCTCTTGATCCAAAAATTTAGATAAAAAGTATATTCCATAGAATAAAGAAAAAAGATATAAGAGAGTTATATGGATTATGATTATACCTTTAATTGGTTATTTATGTATGCGACTGATTGTATACCAAACACGGAGTGTAGAGTAGACCACTTCTGTGAATGACTTTTTTCTAATATTCAATGGGCACTAGTTTCTCATAATTTGTCATCTTAAGAAGAGATAGTTTTATGTGCTTTCAATTTTGATCAATAATTCTCCACATCCTATTTCTATAAGGGAATCCAAAAGAAGAATATTGATTCTAAACACCAAGAAAAATTTAATTAGTCAATGAATATGAAGGGAAAGAATTATTTACGATCTTGTGATTTTTTTTGAAACATTCTCCCTAGAAAACCCTTCAATGTTTAGGGAGTTTTTTTTAAAATTATTGTGATAATGGTAACTACGAAAAATAATTAAATGGAAAGAAGGAAAACACTTCTATTCAATGTTACAAATAGTAATCAGACTAGGTTCTACGGAAATGAATCAATGATGAATCATCAGAATAAACGTATAATGAAGCTATGGGATCAAGGTTAAATATATGTTACTAACACAACTGAAGTGCAATGATTGATGTTATTCTACATTTTTGCATATGAAACATGTGTTAAAAGTGTTTTTAATGATGTTACCATCATACGATTGAAGAAATATGTAAGGATTGTATGGAAGTATTTTTCTTTATGGATTTCAGATCATAATTTGAATATTACAAATAAAATTTATTAATAAAAATGATATATTTTACAAATAACACATGATTGATGGAAATAAATTCTTTAACATGTTTCTGATGTTGAGTTTATGATGAAAAAAAGATTTTCCAGGATAAGTAATGAATTTTATGGGGCTGATTAATGACTTTTAGAAAACTGGTCTATTTCATCACTGATGGAGTTTACAACAAATTTTTTATTTAAGGAACATATCTAATAACATGTGTCTTGCTTAATAAATAATTACTAATGCATCTTTCCAAAAAGGATTAATGGTAATTTGTGTTATTACCACATATCCATAGGATACATGATTAATCTATTAACATGTTTGGGATGTGAAATTTTAAATATGCTTCTTATTGAATAAAATATAATGATAAGTTCAACTTAGAAATTTAGATACCATATTTCTAAATTTTCGGATAATAATATTTTTGAAATGTTAAACATATATGAAATGATTTATGTTCATCTTTGGACAAGATATATTCTTATAGAGAGAAAGAATTAATCAACTCTAGGAAAATGATATTGAAACCAAATATGTTGTCTTAGTTCTTTAGTTTTTGATGAATCAAATAACCCTTAGATCAGCATAGATTTGGGATTTTAGATTTTAAAATTTACCTTAACAAAGATCATTAGAACTCTCTATCAGTACCTGATTGTAAAATTTTCCTCTGTATCCATGAATTTTTACCACCTATGTTTTCTTACTACAAGAAATAGTTACGTCATCATTTTAAATTCCATTCATTTTTATATTGAATATATGATATTAACATTTTTAAAATGTGGGTATTTAAACAATAGTGTATTTTTAGTCCCTCTATTTCTAAGATGATGTTTAAATTTTGAGGATTCTATTTGTTTAAGGTCATCATAATGTAACATCCATAAATACAAAAGTAAGAACCTTGTATTCGAAGTATTTATGACCCAGACACCAAGCATGAAAAGGAATATAATTAATCAATAATTTCTAATATATTTACTATTTTAAATAAATTAAATATTTTTCAATGTACACAAAAATGAGTTAGTGTATGTTACCTACAACCAAGAGTTTCATCAACGACTTGCATTACACGTAAGTCCAAGTTTTGCTGTCAAATAATATATTATATAAATATTCGTTTAATAATATACAACATAGCCTTGAAATTTCAATGCACTCAAAGGGTTAACTAAACTATGAAATTATACGGGTTACACAAATATAATATCAATTCATTGGTTACTAATTAATATGAAATGAATATTGAAACTGATTGAATATAATTGAAAATATTATTATTTTTATGATCATAAAGAGTTTTTACACTAATAAATTAAACAAGTTACAATTACAGAGTGATATTATTATGATATATAAAATATATATTCAACAAAAAATTCGTCAAATATATTTTATTGTCTTAAGTTAAAAAAACACAATTTTATGCATAAAATACTATATTTTTTAAGGTATATTTTTACAACATTTTAGTAGAGAACACATTTTAAATCCAAATATTAACATTTTTAAAAATTTAATATCTACAAATGGACATCATATTTTGAGGAGAAACATAAAAATTACCTTACTTTGATGTTCTAGTATTTTTATTTTATGGTTTAATTTTTAATGAATAGTAAAAAATACAGTTTTTTAGTTCAAAAATGCTTTTTCATCTGATTTATTTATAAGGTTAAATAATTTGTAAGATTTGTTTAAATATGTAATTAGATAATATTTCTATCAATTAATACAATTAATGTCATTGTATTAAATATCCCATTGTAAATTATTACAAAAACATTAAAATCTTTTGGATGTTTTTACTTTAAATACCAGCATTGTCGTCCCACCTCAGGATGAATTTTATATTAATTTCAACCAACTGCCTGATTGGAATTTTGAAAAATGTATTCCATATTTGTAATAAGAATAATTTATAGTTTATAATAAGACCATGTTTTTTTACCAAAAATATTAGTGAACATTTTTAATCTTAATTAAAATTATTTACGTAATATTAACCTAATGAAAAGACTAAACATTTATCTTAAGGGTACAAATGAACTTGTATATTGATAAAAACAAATTATTTGGCCATAAAACGACCATAAAACTTCTATTATTATGTTTTTTTAGTTTCTTAAAAAAAATTTAAGAAAAAACTTGTGTACACCTAACAGTGAAAAAATATAAAGTGAGCCTTTTTCCTCCCTTTTAAATGGCCACCACCTCTCCCCATTCCCAAAACATATCAAACCACATTGGTTTGGAAATAATCTAACCTTATAGATTTTCAAAATCCATCCCTTATACATTGTATTCTCCTTTTATAAAGAAATACTTCCATGTAATCCTTTTGGTACATACCAAATGAACTTACTTGATTATGAGTTAATGTATTCACTCAACATCTCCAATTTCATTTGCATTATCTACCCCATAAAATCTCATTATTAGATGTTAATATAACTAATATAGTATAATAAATATTATAGGATGTTTTTATTGAAATATTTTTACCTACAATTAAGCACTGCTCCATTTAATTGTTAACTAATGTAGTGTTTTAGTGTACAAAAAACTTCTGCCCCACAAAACGATGACTGTTCATTTTTCTCATTTACATATATCATGGTGGTCATCATGATAAAAACTATGTTTATATATGTTACAAATAATATTTTTATACATTTAATATTATTCTATCCTTTTATAACACAATCCATATTTATATTCCATTTTGAGTTAATATTAGAACATAGTTCGAGGAAGTGTGGACTACCACCCCCTCGAAGCGATGTGATTCATTAACACTATACATGAATTGTAATATGGATAATATTATTACCAATATTTGAAATATATAAAATTAATATTGTAATGGAATTATAATATAAATTTTACACATATAATTTACTTTTCTGTTGTTTAAATAAAACAATGAAATGAAAGTAGGGTCCATGAAAATGAATGGCCTACCGTCTATATGAATAGTGCACTTCATTTCTTATCTACAAATATTATAGAATATTCTAAATAAATATGAAATGAATATAAATGATAATTAAATAATGGTTTACATTATTTATAAGATGATATCATCCTCTATATAATAAGAACAATAAGTAATATGTCAAAACATAGTTGATAGAACTAGGGAATTATCACACTAAATAGTTAAATTTATGTAAAAGTGTTAGAAAACAGAAAATAAAATAAGTTAACAAGTTAATATATGATATTATAACCATATATATGGTTATGGAATAAATATTTAACATATTTTAAACCACTATACTGGATGTTAATTTGCACAATAAAATAATGGTTAAGGTAATGAAATTTTATCTCAATAGACATTCCATTAAGAATTATTTGTTAATATTCACCAATTCAATTATATTCGGTGTATATAAGTCATTTTAATTTGTTATATCAGGAATAAGATTAGTCTCATTTCATTCTATGTTTCATTTATTATAATTCCATCACGGGGAATAGTATATAAAATATTAAAAGTGGTATAGGACACTTTAAAATGTTTAAATATTATTCTAAAAAAGAATGTATATAATGATTATCATTGCAATCTCACTTAGTTTTGTGATTGTTATCATTATCTGGAAAAACAACTTTATTTAACTCAATTTTCAATGAAATATACTTTAATATATTTATTCTTTCTATAATCAATATTTATGCAGCATAAACCATATTGAATTTTTACATATGGTGTTCACTTTGAAATGCATTTGATTATCTATACTATTATTGATAAATCCACACAATTTATTGAATATAGATATTTGATAAGGAATATTATTTATATTGCTTATTTTTTTAGGAATTATTTAGACTGGTAATGATAAGAGGGGCCTAGACATTATATAGCACCTTGATTCATCGATA
This sequence comes from Viscum album, assembly GCA_963277665.1. Lineage (NCBI taxonomy): Eukaryota > Viridiplantae > Streptophyta > Magnoliopsida > Santalales > Viscaceae > Viscum > Viscum album. The sequence continues at coordinate 471,684,408 of OY728147.1, read as the reverse complement.
GGTTATCAAGAGACTATTAATGTGGGAAAATTAAATGGGTTTCTATCATTGGGTTTAAACTATCTTGTGAATGGTCAACATAGTATCAAAATTCATTTAACATAGACATTAAATCCATAATGTAATTATTTCATGGATTTATTTTCAGTTATTATTCAACTATGATTTTTTGTGTCGACATATCTATGGATGAGTTTTACTTCATTTGATTGATTAAATGACATGTGTTTCTGTTTGTTTACCTTTCCATATTGACGTTTCCTTATCATGTTATTTTAATGGAATGTTTTATTAGTTATTTACATTGAAATGTTAATTTTTTATCATTGAATCATTATTTCTTCAACTTTACTTAACCATAATAATAATTTGAGCCCCCAATATTATGTTTCATTTCCAAGGGTTTTAGAAAAAATCATTGAATAAGAATTCAAGGATTTTGTATATTCCATTTTAAAATGAATCAATTTTTATCTCCCATTTTCCCAATTTATCATGGGTATCATGTATGTAATATATATTTCTAAGACTGCCAAAATTATTGGTTCATTGGTATTTGATTCATGATATTAATTCCAATGTAATAAGATAATACATCAGATCTTAGATTTTGGGGTCTGGGAATTACAATTAATGGTGGGACTTTCAGGGATTTAATTCTGATATTATTCTTGAGTAAATTAGAAATGAAGACATCATTAATTTATTGTAGTATGGGAGATCATATATTGAAAATAATATTCACATATAGTGAATATAAATTTTATAATTGTGATAATGAAATGTAGAAGTTTGAAACAATGATTTAGAAGGAAAAAATTCTTATATCGTGGGGGGGATTAAAAACAACACATGCTGCAAATAATTTTAAATATAAATGGGAGAGAAAGTGATGTACCAATTATGAATAAAAATAATATTTATAATTCATTTAATAAGGGGATGAGAGGAATATATAAGGAGATACATTCTGAAATTTATCAATAACATTCTATTCTTTTATGAATCCAGTGAAAAAAATATTACTATAATTTAGAAGGCTAAAGAACTCTAAGTAAACCCATATGATAACTAATAGAGTGGAAGAAGATAAATAGATATAGTTGATGTGAGACACATGTTAAAACATGTGATTTTTTATCAAGGATATACAAACCTACTATATTGTACAAAAATAAATACACACCACTATTTCATTATGCATTATCAATTCTAGGATACCGAGTTCAAGGCTATACCCTTATTTTTCCTTTGCATGTTTATAAGAATGAATATGTGTGTGTGTGGAATAAAAAGCACCATAAACTAGGTATTTAGTCATCATTAATTATATAGACATCATCAGAAATCATGGTATTCTCTTATCATAAATGTATATTCCACATCTGCATTCACAATGACAAAGAATATGATAAAAAGAGATAAATTAAAATCTAAACAATGAATATGGTGGTATGTATTAAATAGTATAAACTTTTATTAGGACATACTGCAATTATTTACCTCTCATAATGTTGTCACATTTCACTGAAATATTTACCAATTGGAATCAGAGTGATATGAAACACTCTTATTATATTCAATTTAATTGGATTCAATTTCATTCTTTTAAATGAAATATGGAATTAATGTTTTGAGAAAATATTTCAAATGATGATAATTGTTTCATATATTCTATGTAATTGTTGAATATACACACAAATGAGATGAAAAATAAGAATTTTGAACCCATCTATTGTTAGCAAGATGAATGATACAATTTCCCATTACTTGAATTTTTAAAATATCATCTTGGTGTGGATTAATATAACCATTTAATTCAAACTACTACCACGTAAATAGAAATAATATCTACCTGAAAAGATGATTAAGGGGTACATTATATGTTTTGTGATGACTCTCAAATATAATAACTAATATAATGTGGGAAATAATACAATATAAATATAAAATATGATTTTTAGAAGAATATCACGAATATTGATAAATAAGATGAAACAATAGTAAATTAAGTGGAACAAAAGGTGATGATGTGTGTAAATATCACCATGGAGTGTAATTTGAAAATTAAAATAATCTTTTGAGTTGAATAATAATTCAATAGAGTTTGGATGTATTAGATCGAGTCAATATTAAAGAAAGACTAGGCTATAGAGATACTGGAAAAAATGTTACATGCACTAGATGAGAAGAAAAAGTCAATAATTGATGTAAAAAATTCGGACGATGAAATTGAAAAAATCAAGAAATCCTGTGAAGAAAAACTGGAGATAGTGGGGAATGAGACAAATATTCTCAAAATAAAATTTATTTGAGTTTGCAATTAAATAGAATAATTTAAAATAGAACAATATATTCCTTAATAAAATTTCGGAATGGAATGTTTCTACCATAGAAAATTTTAATTAATAGTCTACTACTGAAATATCTCTAGCCTACATAAAATTTTTAATATCATATAACGATCAATATATAATAATTAGAAATAATAATTTAGCAGCCCCCATAATAAAATATGTTTCTAGGAAATATTTTTCTATCCACTTTTAAGATTTAAATCAATGAATTTATAAATATTGATGAAGAAAAATTGTGTGAATCCAAACATTATAACTAAGTTGTATATAATATATTAAATAAACTGATTTTTCCCCAAAAATGAAAAATATAGTGATGGAGAAAGAACAAAAGCCTCACACTTGTAATTCTTGAAAAATATGTTCACAAATAAAATGTTCTAAATATGTGGGGTATTAATGGTGTTGATACATGTTTGGGTATAAAGCAACTAATTCCTAGAATAATATTTCACCAACTTCTGTTCAATGAAATCTAACATTAAAAGGGATTAATCTTTAGGTTATGAAAGTTACATAGTAGGAGAACATAAATCTATTAGTCATGAATATTTTTTTAAAACATGGTCTTCTTAGGGGTATATTTAAATTATCATGGTCATAATGAAAAATAAAGAATATAAAAAAATACAAAAAAATTAAAGTCAAATATGTGAGAGGAAATGAAAAAAAGTGTGCGGAATCGAGATAATCATATCATAGGAATGACTTTTGAGAAGTGTGATGGAATAAATATTATAAAAAAATCATGAATATGGGTAGTATGTAATTTAGGGATAGTAATACTAATGAAGAATATGATTAAATAATTTCAATGAAGTCCAAAAATCCATCAAACTAAACAAAATAACATTCTTCTTTTGTTTCATGAATTGATAAATACTATATTTGTTTAAATAAATCCATGGAATATATAATTTACAAACATACACCTAAAAAACAATGGATGGTATCAATCTAAGTAAAAAAGAAGTTTGTTTTTTGGTGGGGGAAATACATAAGATTCCATGTGGAAAAAAAATCCATAGGTACACAATTCAAAAGATTTCTTGGTTATTTGGTTTGCCGATATAGAGACCAGGGATTTTCAGTCTTATATATTTAATATTAGTAGATGAATATCCAATATATTTAAAAATCACATGCTGGAATACCGTAATGTTTTATTGTATTGGGATACTGGATGCACAATATTCTTATTTTAGGAAATATCTTCAAAATATCCCATAAATATCCTCCCACATACTATATTTCAACGGAATAACCTACAATGTACCTTTCTTCATACACGGAGAAGGGAAACCAAAGAAATCATGATATCATATTCCTAGTAAGGGTAAACATGTTTAATATCAATATAACATGAACATAAGGGTATTCTAACTTGATAATAAATTTGAAAATAATACCCTTTATATCATATACCGTAACCTCGATTCATGTCTTAAATACTTGAAGTACATAAGACACAAATCATAATATAATCAAAGAACATATTCCATGATAATATAGAATTTTTATAAGAATTTTATTTTCCATACAAATAAGCATAGAAAATATATTTTCTTGGATAACAACATAGTAAATGATAACATGTTAGACATAGGATGACAACATTTCCAACTACTTAGGGCATTAGATGACCTCCTGCATACCCTCTTTTTGGTTTGGCATTTGATTTTTGGTAACCTACTTTTTGTTTGGGATAAATTAGCATGAACCGTTCTTGGATCATATGACATTAATATTTACCTAATTCATTAAATGAAGATATGTGTCCCACCTTTCCCATAATCCAAATATGATTCTACTATAACATTAAATAAGTAATCTTTTAACAACCAATATACAGGAAATGAGATTAATAATTATCTCACAAATTCAATATAGAATAACACACTAGAAAAGAATCCATTTCATAAACAAATCTTCATCATATTCATAAACAATCTTGATAAAGAATAATGATCATAAAAATGGATCATATCCTCTGTAAGAAATAAGTAATAATAATATATGTTTTCATTTTGGAATAGATATTCAATAAAATACCATTAAAACATTTTTGAGGAAAATATCTTTTAATTTTAGAGAAATCATCTTTAAAATTTTAAAATTTCCCAAATTTAAATTTAAATTTTTTATTTAAAATTATCCTTTGACACCGATAAAATAAAGTTAAATTATTGAGTTATCATGATGGTACAAAATAATGTTTTTCCACACATATTAAAATGAATAAACCATTCACATTTTCATTAAAAGACAAAGGTATATCATTATATAATTGACCAAAATATTCCTGTAAAACTAATTTGAAAACATTAAAACATGGGTAAATTTTTTTCTAACAATAATTTAATAATTTTAATAAAATTATTTAAAACATTTTTAGAAAAAATGGTCATTGAAAAAAGTGTATTTTGGAAGGAATGGAAAAATGAAGTTAGTTTTACATAAAACATTAATTTGGACTATTGAGTATGTAAAGATAAAAAAATAAAGGTAAAAACTTTATCTTATTTGAAAAACAATATTATAACAAATTTCATATTTTTATTGAGATATATACCATAATATAACTTCATTGGAATAATAATCATAATTAATCTAGATAAATATTGAAATTTTAATATTAAACCCTTACAACTTTGGTAACATTTGAATCACAATTCCATTAATTGAAAAAAGTTATATAGGGTAGTAAATCCCCATAAAATGAATAATATTCTACATAAATGTCATTGATTTTAATTATATACACCACTTAAGTTAAATAATTAGTGAATATGGAATGTGTCTCCTAGAAATAAAAGTTAAATGAAAATCCATTAGATATATTGTAATCTTTTGAATCATAATTTAAATTAAAGAATAAAATAAAATTTAAAATTAAATAACTTTTAAATAAGTATGATCCTGATAAAAAATTTCAACATGGTAGTACAAACACCATAAAAAATAAATTAGTGGTGAATATATCATATTTCTCTTAAAAAGAATATAGATACTATAAATCATTACCTTGTGTCTCAAATTTCTTCACACACAATAGAACATCATTTATAATAAATATATATTTATTATAAATATATTATAGAACCACATATATCTATATGAAAACACATATTATTAGCTTATGACATTTTGTTACTCGTTTATTAACAATTCCTAGTCAAATCCATGTTTAATGTAACAACTGAATTCTTTTTAATGTATGTTATTATTTGGTATTTTCAGCCCATTAATTTATTGATGGTTCAATAATATCCATAGTCTTAACCAGGTTATTAATATCATATATATAATTTAAATAGGTATTTATAGTAATATATTGAACTTAATGGTAAAAAATCCAATACGCAGTTCATGGACACAGTGAGCCGTACATTTGTACAAACACTATTTCCATTTAATTAGAAGAAAGAATGAAAGGATGTTAAATAATAAATTAACTATAAAAAGTAAATTTTATTTAATATATATCACATATGTTGACTAAATTCACCCTTATTATCTTTCATGTTAAGCGTATGTGAAGAATGAATCACAACACTCAATGAGGTAGTAGTCCACCAAACACATGAACGACATTATCCTAATCCCACAAAATGGAATGTAAGATAGTATATGTAATATTATAATTCCAAAAGTATAATTTTGTTACAAATATTAATTATTTAATTAAAACCATCATTATATCCTTTTATGAGAAGCTGTGATGGAAAATGAATTATAGTATTTCACGAGGTGGTAGTACATCGTACACACAATCAAGAATTTCATTTATCATTTAATTGAAGTGATACAGATATGGTTTATTCCTTAAATTTAATAAAATAAAATATTATTTTAGATTATATAGTTATCATATTACAATTACTAGGACATGAATGATGGGGGTATGACAAAAAGTAAAAAATAAATATCTTAGTGAATAAATCTATCTTTAAATAGAAAGACCTATTTTTGGTCTCTTATTAAGTACCATAAGATTTGTATTTTAGGATCAAAAGAAGATAAAAAATGTGTCTAAGGAATTTTGGGAGATTTTTTTGTAGGTTATGGTTGAGAAAATACTCTTAATAGGCATGATTAAGTGATTATAATGAGTACACTTTTATATTAGAGGAGGAGTGGTGATTTTAAAAATAACAAAACCTATTCTATAATTTGGTGTTATAATATCCAATAGTTTCGCAAAAATTGTCAAATATTTGATTTTCTATGGTAAATGGTTAATAAAAAAATCAATTTTCTTTAAAAATGTTATACGTTAGCCTTTATATTGACATTTTTTACCATTTAGTTTTCACTATGGTAACTAGTATTTGTACTAATTTTCCCAGGTGATTTATACCTTACGATTAAAAATAAAATGATAATTATTATATAATATAGATACACATAATATAAATATTATGTTCAATAAATAAAATAAAAATTTAATGTGTGAGTAAAATTAATTTTAACAAATATACATGTAACTCAGAAAACTAGATTTAAAAATTAATCACTGTAATTAGATTTCACGGTCCATATTATTTATTTTGAAAAAAACTATTTTAAAATTATTACATAAAATTAATTATTATGATTTAAAATATGGAATCCACTTTACCGAAATCAATTCATAAATGTGGCATGATTTTCATTAAAAAATAACTGCAGACGTGATGAAAAAAAGTTTTCCAAAGATAATGTTTTCATAGACACTTGAATGTTTTAACATAAAAATTAAAAATAAAATGATCCTAATGACTAAAATTCAATTAATAAATATATAATTTAATAAATTTTAATTTTATGAGACATTTTAAAAATACATATCTCATAAACAGTTTAAATAAATTTAAATTTTTCGCTAACAATCAATATTTTTTTAATATTATTCAAAACATTAAAATTCTAATTTAACCCTAAAAAAATAATCCAGAATATTATGTTTACATTTTAATTAAAAAAATTAATTTCTTTTTTTAATTCATTTTATAGATGAGTAATAACAATTTTTACTATACTTTCATGAAACGTAATAAATTAATTTTTGAGGAAAATATATTTTCAATGTAAAAAATAAATTAATAATTATTAGGTATTTTTTTAATGAATATTTTTTATTCAAATAAAAAATAATTGTTTTTAAATTTTTTTTACCCAATATAATGTCAAGAATTTTAATAGTTAGTTTATAATTATAAAACCTATAATATTACTAAATTTATTTTCTGAATAATGAAATATTACTTGATTTCTTGTGTTAACCATAACCTTGTCATAAGACTACATAAAATGGAAAAAATGTTAGGTTTGATCTACACACAACACTTGGTTAGTGTGAATTATAAACACCATTATGTTCTAACAAAACAATGATATATTATTATTACTATTACGTATACACAAATATCATGATATGGATTATAACTCTCCGGTCTGAGAAGCTGCCCAGAGGCACCCCATACCCGGTTGGTCACGTGGCCTCACGTTCATTTCCCCCAACGGCAGAGGTTGCCAACGAGAAGCGAGGGCCTTGGGTGTGATTGTGGGGAAACTATGCCCTCATTGGAAGAGTAACACAACAGAAGTAAAAAAAATATACAGTAGATGAAACAGTAATAATACCATACAATAGTAACCAACTTAAGACTAAAATTAAGAAAAACTATAGCTTATATATAAATAATGAATGGTACACATCTGTAAGAAAGTATCCAAACAAATCACAATGCTAGAATAAAAAATAGTACTAATCCCAAGTACAAAAGAAAACAGATGAACAGTTCCTCACCATCGCAAGCCTGATTTTGATCCCATGCTCTCCAACTCCACAACTCTCATGTACCTAAAGTAGAAAGGTGCTTTCCCTTACCTATACCTACATATATATAATCTGTTTGGGCCCAGAAGCATGGCCCATATAGGGTGTGAGACTAAATCCTAGCAAGAAAACCACCACAAGATTTGTGCCTAACAATCAGTGAATATAGAGAAAAAAATAATTAAAAGGAAGTAGTAAACAAGGAAGTACTCAGAAGTAACCAATCCCCAATTTCAATGCATTCAGTCCATTTATCAAGCAACAACTAATCAAAGAAGGTAAACACAAACAGGTAACCCTATGTGACGTACTCACGGCATATCCCCTCTGGACCAACCTTGAAGCACAAGAAAACACATAAACACAAAATTTAACCTGCAGGGAAGTACTCACAGCCTAAGCCCTCTGGTTCAACCAAACAAATACAAGAAACCCTATGGGAAGCACACATAGTCAACCCCTCTGGTTTAGTATATGCATAGACTCTCTGAGGAAGCAATCAATGTTAATTCATCTTATAGTATTGTATCGGTAACTAAACGTGCTCTGGGGAAGCACTTACCTAACATTCCCCTTGTAGCCTGCATTGAGGAACTACATACACTCTGAGGAAGCACTTACATCAATTCCCCTTATGGTCTTGAATCATGAAAGTAAAAAGACACTCTAGAGAATCCCTTATGTCCATTCTTCCTATGGTCTATTAAACCATGTTCTCATGGCCTTTTTTAAGTCAGGATAGCATAGAAATGCATATCAGCCAATGAAAAACTCAAGAACTACTTGGCTAAACATTATACAACATAATTTCATGTCAAAGCAATAGTCACACCAACCTACAATACTAGGCATGAGAAAAGAAAGGCAGTCTAATAGTCTTAGCAGTACCAAAAGGTCATAACTATAACAAGCATTAGAATACACCTTCAAAGCATAGCGAATAAACCTATTAAAATTCAATTAACCTCTATTAATGCATACAAGCATAACAGGTAATTATCAGGGCTAAAAAAGTAAACACGCAAGACCTCTTTTATAGGTATTGGGCACTTTTTCACATATATCTCAAACACATTCAGCCGAAAGGCACAAACCGCCTACCTATGTGTTTTAGGATCGATATAAGTGAACCTTAAGCCTTGAATCGCCCAAGAACACCATAGATCGAAAAAAAATCTTAAATGTTCAACCAAATATAACTCTTGAAAGATGAAGAATCGGGAAACAAACCTCTAGAAGAAGGTAGATCATACCGAGGAGATCCCAATCCAATCAGCGACGGTAGATTTAGAGAATGGGTGCTCAATATGGGGCTTGGGGAAGAAACTTCGTCGGACGGTCACTCTCAATCGATGAAGGTGAAGAAGAAGGTGTTTCTGTCGATAAGACGCAACCCCAGTCCATTTAATGAAAAGGCAAAAAGTAAATGACATGTACTTTATAAATACACTGTGTGTACTTGCATTCATCAGCCCCTGCATTAGGCAGTCTTCAGGTCACCACACACATCTGTGTGGACGGATGCAACATGGCCAGAACCCGACTACTTGTGGTAATAGAGAACACAGTGTGTACTCATAATGTAAACGGTGTGTACTAAAGAAATTTCTAGAATAACCACTTTTTCTAAAAAATGACCAGAAAAGGAAAACATATCTGAAATAAAAATCTCGGTTCTTACAAACTTCCCCCTTAAAGAAATTTTTCCTCAAATTTTCTTAGCAAGGCGGCGTAGATGAAGAATACCCGAACAGCTCTAGCCGTTACGATTGTACATCAGTCTCCCTCTCCCACGTCTTGTCTTGTACTTGCTCATGCTTTCATAACACTCATACCAGAGGAGCAAACCAGCCAATGAGAACCTTTGTACATCAATCGAAATTCTGGATAGGATTCTCCTCTAATGATGCATCAACTTCCGACACAAACTTCTCAGGTTGGAAGACATGAGAATGGTCTACGAAGTAACGTCGATGTTGAGAAACATGGAAGACGCTGTGCATTGCACGATACCTCTGAGGTTACTGCAACTGAAAGGAAAATGTCCCAACACTCTCCCACACCTCAAACGGCCCGACGTACCTTGGAGAAAGATTACCATGTCTCCTAATCCAAATGTGTTCTAACGTCGGTGTTACATGCAGGAAAACATGATCTCTGAACTCAAACTCAAGAGGTCAACTCTGATGATCAGCATAAGATCTCTCTCGAGACTATGTAGTATCCATCCTATTCTGAATCAACTCTATCTACTCTGTGGTGTCTTGGGAAAGATGATGTCCCATCATAACTACCGCTCCAGCCTCCATCCAACATAAAGGTGATTAGCATGTCCAGCCATACAAAGCCTCGTATGGTGTCATCTGGATAGTTTCTTGAAAACTATTGTTATTGGAAAACTCTACAAGAGGTATGTGATTCTCCAAAGAACCTCCAAAATCAAGGATGGATACTCATAGCATGTCCTCAAGCACCTGAATTGTATGCTTATACTGGACATATGTATGGGGATGGTATGTTCTACTCAAAAGTAAATGTGCACCCAAAGCCTTTTGTAGCCCCTTTTAGACCCAAGATGTAAAGCATGTATCCATGTATGGAACAATGGAGTGTGGATCCACTTGTAGAAATATAACCTCATGGATGAACAACTGTCCCATCTCATCAATATTGATTGTATTGTTGATCAGTAAGAAGGGAGAAACCTTTGCGAGTCTGTCAATGGAAACCAATATTGCATAATTACCTCGAGCCGACCTCGGTAAACCTATCACGAAATACATCAGACATCATTCCACTTCCACACGAGAATGGTTAACTACTGCAAAAGCCATGCTGGTCATTAATGTTTTGCCTTCACCTGCTGTCAGGTGGAGCACCTCATGAGGAAACCAGAAACATCTCTCTTTGTACCTGTCCACCAATACTGACGGTGTAGATCACGATACATCTTGGTGATGCCAGGATGCACTGACCAAACTGAGGAATGATAGTCCTGCATTAGCTCCTCATGTATGTCTGCTAACACCCATACACGCCCCAGGTAATGCAAGATCTCATCCTCACTTATGGTCCATATAGGAATATGGTTCCCTCCTTACATGATTTCCATTAGGAATAGGCCTTCTGAATCTGATAGCTGCCTCATTCACACTCGATCAAGTATTATAGTGGAAACAGATACAGAAGATTGAAAGGCCTACCCCTAACTATCGTGTACATCCAAATTCATCTCATAGAACATAGCCATAAGCTGCCACTCACTACTGGCCTCTTGAACTGCCTGTATCTATGTCCTTCTAGATGCATCAGCCACTACGTTGCCTTTCACTAACATGTGGGCGATCTCAAAGTAAAAGGAATTATAGTCCTCAAATCACCTTTACTATCTCAAATTCAAGTCACGCTGAGTGGAGATATACTTCATATTTCATTGGTCAGTGAAAACCACAAAATTCTCTCCCCAAAGAGAATGTCACCAACAACGTTAGGCATGGAAAACTACAGCCAACACAATATCTTGTGTCTGATAATTCCTCTCATGTGGCCTAAACTGCTGAGACCCGTACACAACAACACCTTCACCTTTCATAATCACTGCTCCAAGCCTGATACCTGACTCCTCACATTACACAGTATTGCTCTTGCATGGCTCTAGGAATAATAATATCAGCGCTGAAGTCAACCTCCCCTCCAACTCCTGAAAGGCTGGCTCACATGAATCTAACCACAAGAACTTCACACCCTTCTTAGTATGACCCGTCATTGGTGCTTCAATGTGTGAAATGTCTTATATGATGCGTATGTAGTATCCAACCAGACCTATAAAACTTTGTACCTCAATGATATTCTTAAACTAATCCCACGAAACTACTTCTCTCACATTCTCTAGGACTACTGATACTCCGGTCTCTGAGATAACATGAACCAATAAGTGAATCTGGTCTATCCAAAAGTGTCATTTTAAAATCTTATTATACAACTGATGCTCTCTTAGTGTACTCAAAACGATTAGAAGATGGGTTTCATAGTCGTGTCGAGCGTGAGAGTACACCATGATATCATCCATGGACACCACCATGAAGGAATCCATGTATTGATGGAACACTCGACTCATAAGTGCCATAAATACTGCAGGCGTTTTAGTGAGACTGAACAGAATAACCATATACTCGTAAAAACCATACCAGCTCTGGTAGGCTATAAGAGGTATATTAGATGGTCTAATGCGCAACTAATGGTAACCAGATCTCATGTAAATCTTCAAGAACACCTGGGCACTTTGAAGATGATCAAAGAGATCATCAATCCTCAAAAAGGGCTATCAGTTTGTGACCATTAACTAGTTCAAATTATTATAATCCACACTATGTGTGATGGAACTGTCTGCCTTCTTTACAAACATGACAGGCGAACCCCAAGGAGTAAGTCGAATGAAACCATTTTCCTACAACTCCTCCAACTGTTTTTTGAGATCCTACAACTCTAGTGTAGCCATCCTATAAGGAGGAATGGACATCAGTGTCTCTCCTCGAACAAGCACAATAAAAAAGTCCACCTCTCTCTCCAGAGGAAAACCTAAGAAGTCCCTCAAAAAGACTTCCCTGAAAAGAAAACCATTGGAGGAAAGTCCTTCTGGGAAGTCCCCTTTTCAACAAGATATAGACTAGAAATCTGGTATGTAACTCATCCCAACCCATGATGCTCGACTCCCACATTTCTAACATGGAAATCCCATTCTCCCTATTGATGAAATGATCACCCCTCTGGTGATGTTAAACTCACCCTACGACAATAGAAATCGACAACTTCCTGTAAGGGAACTAACTAGTACATTCCGATAATGATATCATATCATGTCATCTCTAGGATATAGAGGTCCCAAAATAATTAAATCCCACCAAACTTTAAAGGTCACTCCTTACACTGACATTCAATAGCCGTTCTTATCCCCAATGGTGTTTCCAATGTCAATACATTAAATAAATAAAGATATAATGCCCGAGGATTTCCACAATTACAATAGAAATAATGATATGGGAAGCCCCACTATTAAAAAGAGTGAAGCTAAGACAAAGGTATCTAAGATAGTATCGTGTACTATTGTGGGTCTGGGACCCTCCTACTACTGGGTCTGCTGCACCACAAAAGTCTGACCTACACCGTGGCCCTGTCACCCTATCTGACCACCGTGAGCTGATATGCCCAATTGTCACTAGAATCCTGGTGACTCGCTACCTCAGCCACAACCTCCACCTTGGGCTAAACGGAAGGAAGAGATCTAGTTCCCAGACCGAGGAGGAACTGAAGGTGCTTCTCTTGAACAAGGATTCCTAGAAGAACTCCTATCAACAGCAATTGGTGAAAAGATCTGACAAAAGCACTGAAGATGACGCATCTTGCCGCATTATTGGAACTCCACCAGGTCTCTCAAAAAATGTGGCCATGTATTACCACTCTTTCCACACTATTAGAACTCCACCTAGATACCAGAAGATATCTCTCACCTCCTCAGATATCTATGCGTAAACTCCCTACAGTGCTTCCATCTATTTGTCGGAGGGATAATAATTCCAGATGCCATGCCGCCCTAGCTCACAACTCCAGAATCTCTCAAGTTGCACTCCATGATCAATACCTAGTTGACAATGGAAGTGATAGATATCAACCTGAAGATGTTCACCCAAGATTTGATGTCATTCCTCAGACCATACTCAAAATTCATTTCCAGGAATAACTCATCACCTCCTCGAATAGGAGTGAAGCACTGTAGCTCAGTGATGTGATAAGAATACTCCATAACTGAAAGAGTACCCTACTCCAGACTCATGAACCCTCAATATCTATTGGCGCACAAAGTCTCTGGATATAAGTATTCATAGAATATACACTATAACTCCTTCCAAGATACTTCCTGCTGAAGCCCGCCTGTGAGACTACATTCCACCATCTCTTGGTAGAATCCTATAGCATGTAAGTAGTGGGCTTGACCCGCCTCTCCGGAGGCGTCTCCAGATATTCAATGATGGTAACTATAGCCTATAGCTCGAACTCTATAGCTTGAGGTCCTCCTTCCCCTGAGATGGTGGGAGGATGCAGTTACTCGGAAACCCGAGTTAATTCTTCCATTAACAAGGTAGGAGGCGGTGCTCCCTGGAAGGTTTGCATCATCCGCATGAAGTCTTCCCTGAACTATGCATCGACACCTGTATCCAGAATGATAGATGGTGCCAATACTGCCCCAACCAGAGGATCAATAGGTATTCCTTGATCAGTCATGTCTGGTGTCTGATCATTTCCCTGTATCTGGCGTACAACCAGAGGACGTCTCTGTGGCATGACTCTACAAGGTAAAATTCACACCTTAGATCAATATATCATGGACTGGAAACTAGAAGTGTATGAAGGAATTAAGAGAAAGAATGTATTCACGTTTTTCCAAAACATGACTACACGGGTTGTATAATCTCTACATGGCATGTTCCCTTAAGCCATTCATATGGGCATGTACTTATGCCAACCCAGGTCATGTAACACCCCAAACACACGATTTGTTTTCCTAACACACGATGTGTACTAGAATCATTATCTCCAGCCCCAGATCTTCTACACAACTAAGCTATACAATTCCCAAGAATATGCCTACATGATGTGTTCATGTCAGACATGGCGTGTACTAAATGAGCTTCACCGACCCGCATTGTTAGATACATGGTAGGTTACACGGTTGACTCTACACAGTGTGTTCTAGGTGGACATGTGGTGTATTATCCATGATTTCACTGACCCATGTTGTTAGTTACATGTCTGGATTCTAGGATTACACTACACAACATGTTCAAGAGTGACACAACATGTATCTAATATGTTTTATCCATCAATGTCATTAGTCACACGGGTGGAGACATGGTAAAAACCACATGACAAGTACAACTTGTACACAACGTGTTCCTCTATGGATTTCCCTATACCATGTATCTACCCACATATTTAGTGAAATTCTTAGAGACTACACGAAGTGTACATATGGTACATGGAATGTACTTTAAAAGAAGTTTCTTCCCGAATTGAAGAACACATAGCATGCATTCATTATTACACACTTTGTATTCTGGGTTTTTCAAAACAGTAATCCTCATAAACTACTCTAGAACCCATAACAATACTAAAAAAATATTAAAGTGCCATATTCTGATCTGTGAGGGCCCATATTCCCTGAGAATATAAGTATGGCATCATACACATGTCATAAACAAGCTTAATAGATCAATGATCCGCCAAATTCCGATCCATGAAGGACCATAACAACTTAGGAACTGATGTATAGAATTAATTCAAACAAAACTTTACACAATCAATAGAAGATCAAAAAATAGGTATTTTATTAAGGCATCAATCAAAACAACATGTATATCTTGCTCAACATCTATCATAAAAATATGAAATAGCTAATGCACCCTAAATGGCATGACAAGAATGCATTACATGTGATTTCTAGCAAGTACCTACAAGATGCATGAGATGTCATACCCTCATCTCATCGGGTTGCGATAAAAATATAACATCAATAACATCAACACTAACAACACAAAACCTGTGAATCACCCAATAGTTAAAATCAAATCAACTGTAAAATTGAAAAATCATAAAAATTCCAATAAATGGGGTAGATATACTTTTCCCTATAAATGGGTTAGCTACTCAGTGGAACAACTTATTACCAAGTACCAATTCATTTCTATACATGACTATTGGATCAAAATATAAAGTCAAGAGAAAAGAATCCTCTGATACCCCTTTGTAACGTACCGGTTTTGGAAGCTGCCCAGAGGTGCCCCGTACCCGGTTGGTCACATGGCCTCAAGCGCATTTCCCCAAATGTCAGAGGTTTCCAACCAATAGCGATGGCCTTGGGTGTGATAGTGGGGAAAATATGCCTCCATTGGCAGAGTAACATAGTGGTGGTAAAATAGATAAACAATAGCGGAAGCAGTAATAATATCATACAACAGTAAACAACAGAAGATTAAAAGTAAGAAAAACTGGAGCACATATATAAATGATGTATGATACATTTGACTTAGAAATCATCCAAAAATATTTTAATGCTTGAATACAAAAAAGTACTAAACCCATGTACAAAAGAAAATTGATAAACAGATCCTCAACATCACAAGCCTCAACTAGGTCACATGCTCTCTAGCTCTATAGCAGTCCAATACCTGAAGTAGAAAGGTGCATACCCTTATCTATACCTGTAGTAATATAATCTGTTTGGGCCCAAAAGCATGGTGCAAACAGGGTGTGAGACTAAATCCCAATACGCAATCACCACAAGATTTGTTCCAAACAGTCAGTGAATATATAACAGTAAATAAGTAAAAGAAACCAGTAAACAAGGAATTACTCATCAGTAACTAGTCCACAATTTCAAGACATTCAGTTCATATAACTTGCAATAGCTAATAAAAGCAGGTAAACACAAATACGAAACCCTATGAGAAGTATTCACCAGCTATCCCCTATGGTCTTACCTAGCAGCATAAGAAAATAGCTAAACACAAAAGGTAACCATCTAGGAATTACTCACATCCTAACCTCTATTTTTCAACCAAAAAAATACAAGCAACCCTCTAGGAAGCACGCTCAATCTACCCATCTGGTTCAGCTTAAGCATAGACTCTCTGAGGAAACCCTCACTGTCAATTCCTCATATAGTCTCGTTTCGGTAACTAAAGGCACTCTAGGGAAGAACTTACATCACATTCCCCATGTGGCCTACGTCGAGGAACTACAGACACTCTGAGAAAGCACTTACGTCAATTACCCCTGTGGTTTTGTATCTTAATAGTAAACAAACACTATAGAGATTCCCATACATCCATTCCCCCTATGGTCTACTACTGCAAGTTCTCACAATCTTGTGTAAGTCATGAAATCATAGAAAACCATATCGACCAATGTAAACCTCATGAACTACCTGGATAAACATTATACAACATAACATCATTTCAAAGAAATAATCAAACCATCCTAAAATATTTTTCATGTGAAAACAAGGAAACATAACCATCTAAGAAGCACCAAAAGGTCATAACTAAAACATGCAAGTACAAAAACCTCTAAAGCATAGAAAATAACCCTATTCACATTCTATTAACCTCTATTCAAGAATACTAGCATAATAGGCAATTATCAGGGCTAAAACAATAAACACGCAATACCCCGTTCATGGGTTTTGAGCACTTTTGTAGATATATCTCAAAGACCATCAACTAAAACGCACAAACCACCTACCTCAGAGTTTTAGGATCGGTATAAATAAACCATAAGCCCTGAATCACCATAGAACACCATAGATCAACAAAAACTTCTAAAAGTATAAACCGAAGATAACTCTTGAAAGAGGTGAAATCATGAAATGAAGCTCTGAGTGAAGAACAAGCTTACCGAGGTGATCCCAACGCAATTTACGATAGTCGATTCAGAGAACGGGTGCTAGATCAAGGGCTCGGGGAAGAAACACAGTCGCACGTTCACTATCGGTCAAAGAAGGCAAAGAAGAAGCTGTTTTTGTCGATAATACGTGACCACTATCAGTTTAATGAAAAAAAGAAAGTACACAACATGTACGTTATAAGTACACAACGTGTAAGTTCTTTTACCAGCCCCCACATTAGGCGGTCTCTACGACACCACACAGAGCTATGTGCATGGCCACTATACGGCCAGCACCCGACTACCCATGGTAACAGAATAGACGTTGTGTAAATAATAAATTTCCATAAAAACCACTTTTTCTCAAAAACTACTAGAAAAGGAAAACATACCTGAAAAAAAGATTCAGGTTCTTACATAAATTATTAATATAAAATTAATAATAATAATATTTTTTAAAATATTATCTATAATAGTTTAATATAGATATGACCTAGTTGATAAAAAATTACTTATTATTTTTTAATTTATTTATATATTGAAATATACTATTTTCTAAAAAAATGATTTCTGTTTCATATTTTAGACATTAAAAAAATTATTTGTTGAAAATTATTAACTATGAATTTGATAAAATAAAATACATTTTTGAATTATTATGTTAAAATTATTTTGAGTGTATATGTGGGATTTTTATAAAATGTTTCAATTTATAATGACAACTGAAAATAAAAAATTTATTTAAAAACACCGTTTTTGTTTAAATTATTTAGAATAATAATTTATTATTTAATTTGATTTCAATCTAACTTCTGTTAAAATTGATATATATTAATCCAATTTGTGTCAATATAAATAATTTCATATTTAATTTCTATATTAAAACATTGAAATCTTTTGAATTTTTTTAATTTAATAACCCATTTTCTTATCGCCCTAATTAGATTAGTTTGATAATTTTATTCAAATTATATAAATGTGAATTTAAAAAATAGATGTCATATTTGTAATCAGAATATTTTATATTATTTAATATGGTCATCAAATTTTTTGAATTAAATTACTAATATAATCCATAAAAATTATTTACAATTGTTATGATAAAAATGGGTTTTCTGAGGGTGAAACAAAAAAGTTAAGGGTTAAAAACAAAAAACATATCAAAATCCAATTATCTAGATATAATATTAACTATATATTTTATTATATAAAATGGTATATTATTGGATCCATGTTTCATGAAAAAAAATCCAATTGAATTCTTTCTTTAAAGAAATGTAGTTGTGTTCCCTCCTCATCACTATTAAAAGTGAAACCTTTATCCTCTATAATTCATAACGTAGCACACATTTGGTTCGTAAATTCCATAAAAATTCACTATTTATCATCAATAATCCACTAATAGAGTTCTTTAGTTGGACGGAAAGACAACTTAGGATGGATTTTGGGGCATACCTCATGATGATGCCCGATGAAGAGGTAACATTCATCAATGATAATTTTTATTACATAATCCACCCAATTTATTTATTATAATAAAATTATAATTTAATAAAATCAAAAATTTTTATATATAATTATAATTATATTTTTTATGTTCATGACCAACAATCATCTCGTCTTTCGTTAAACAGGTTATGAAATCATCGTTCATGTGTACGATAGACTAGCAACTCGAAAACCGATGACATTTTATTACATTACCTCCACTAAAAGAAGAAAATTGTGATGGATTTATTATTTATATATAATATTAATGAAATTATAAAAAGTCTTGAATTATTATATCACAGATACATTCATAATTTATATTTTTGGGAAAACCATAATTTCGTTCATGGGTATGGAAGACTTACACCTCACGAAGCAATGTGACTCATTCATTTTATAAATGGAGGTTAATGAAGATGGGTTTAATGAAAATATGTGATTTAAAAGATATATAAATAAATATTTAATGATAATATATCATTTTAGATTATTTCATTCAATGATACAATAAAATGGAAACAAAGTTTATGCGTACATATGACCTGCCGTCTCTGTGAACGTTGTATTTAATTTTCTAACACAAAATATGATGGACTAGAGTAAATAAATATATAATAAATATATTTTATTTTTATATAATGGTTTTTTTTCTAGAAATTATGAATCCTTGATTTATTTAAGAGGAACTGAAAAAATAAAAACATATATGAAATATAATGCGTTTATTACCTGAAATGTTACTTTAGATGAAATTATAAATAAACATGAAATAAAAGGTTGAAAAGCATATATGGTATTATATATATAAATATTTTTATCTCATATGTTCATATTAAATATTTAATTGTTATAATTGAGTTTTTAATTTGTATGATGGATGTTAAAATAGATGTTACGTGATTTACATTCTCTATTTCATTTCAGGGAGTCCTATTCAAATTCACCACCCGTTTTTGGTTGTGGTGTATATACTAACCCATTTAATTATATATAATAAATATAAATTTTTATTTTTATTTTATGTTCCATTTTATAAAATTATTTATTGGGGCTTATTATTCAAAATATACCCAAGCGGTATGGGATATTTGTCTAAATGTTCTTTCATTGAGATGCATGTTATGTTGTACACATATATTCATTCATGATGTGTATATAAAATAAATTGACATAAAATATAATGAATTTATTTATACACAATATATTTTAAGTTTCATTTACATTATTACTAAATGTGGATTATGATTTAAAATTACCGATGTGGTAAATTAATTTATGTTACAATATCATTGATTATCGAGATATATTGTGATTAAGTTTCCATGGGAAAAATATAATGATAAATATTTCAATAAACACATTAATTTTAATCTCTTATGGTTATTCATGATATTAATATTTTAATTTTTATCTTTTTGACATAAAAAATGTACAATATTTTAATAAAAACATTATTTTACTTCTCTCTTTTGTGGGAATTTTTTTTCCTTTCAAATCAATGTTTTCCAAAATTATTTTCAATTTATTTATCAATTATCCAATAGTTTTCGTTTATTTTTATCCATGTTCTACTATTATAACATTATTTAATGGATTATTTGTGACATTTTCTAAAAAATTATTATTTATTTTTTACATAAAATGTGAATGGAATCCTTGATTTAACATGCACACCCTGAATAAAACTTCCCGTTTTAATGAAAAATATTTTTTGTAGCATCATGTATAATTTTTCATTTTATTTTCAAATAAAAGGTTTTGGAAAATGTGTTATGTTTTAAAAATTGTTTTATCAAATTAAAAATGACATTTTCATCATGTAATTTTTTAAATGATATTTCAAAATTTTTCCCATATATGTTTACATCTATTGATGCTACTTAGGTTTAGATAGGGTTATGAACTAATGATTACATTATTATTAACTCTCATAATGGTATATTATGGGATGATGTTTATGAAACATATTTCCCTTAGATGAGTTATATAATGATATAATTATTATGAAACCCTATTATATTACATGCGTAATTCAATGATGAAATGATTATCAAACCCGTCTCTTCCCCATATGTTATGATATAAGGAAATGTTTTTGAATCTCATTTCATGTAATTGGTTTTGATATTATGAATGTTTTATGATATTATGGTAGACATATGTATTATTTTCAAAATGTGATAGGTGGAAATAATATCACCCTCTAATGAAATTGGTAATGATTTATATATCAGGGGATAGATAGAATTGTAATTGGCAGTGATCTTGGTTTTTAACGGACTTTTTTTAACCATTTGAGTCCTTGGAATGAACCTTTACTATTATGATGGTTTTATGTCTGAACTCATTCAAATATTATATCCTTCGAAATGATCCTTTAATAATATGGAAATGATTTTTAATTCATATATTTATGCTAGAAATTGATTCCTTGTGTCAGTTATATTCACTCATGGATCATGCTCAATGAATCCTTTGTGATTCACACCTTAAGAACAACCAATATGTACACCATGACTCAAGATGGTGATCCTTAAAATGTAGGGTATTTTTAAAAATGTTATTATAATGTTTTTTTACACTTATATTCATGTTATGATTTTTTATATATCCATTTTTTACCTTTACCAAGCATGTAGTTTCACCCTCTTTTTTGTTTCATTTCCCAAATTTTTTGTTTAAAGTACTGCATATGATATGTCTATAATGTATGATTATTATGAACACAATTTTGGTAGATTATGTAGTTTACCTATGGACTTGTTTTCTAGGTTCTCATGTTTCCAAATACACTACAATATTATTGTCTTATGGAATGTGTTTGGTAAAGCAATGAATAATCATAGAAAATAATATAATATATATGTACGATATGCAAGGTATCTATAGTATGTATTGGAGTATATGTATTTTTATCCAATAAAATCATTTATGATAATTCCGTATTGAGATATTTAAGGTCATGTGTAAGGATATTTCCAAGGTTGTGTCAAATTTGAGGAAATTACCATGTAAGTTTGGTAAATGATAGGGTGGTTGGTTTTCAAGAAATTATACTAATGTATGGTTTCTACAAGTAGATGTGGATCTATCATAGTTTTAAATAATGTAAATTAATTAAAAAAGTATTCCTTTAGGTTGAATTTATCATCACCTAGTGAATGATAATGAGCCTTGTTGTAAACATTGTTTGACACTCCTAGAGGACACACATTCGAAATTGAGACAGTATTTAAAAACCATCATGAAGAATGTAAAATTAACTATGATGATGAATAAACTAGGATAAATAAAATATATTATCGATTAATTAAGGTTTAATTATTTAGATATAAAATATATTTTTTTCATGACTATGTGGTTCCCTAAAATGATAATTACTTATTACACTAGATTTTTTGTTTTAAGTCACTAGATAGAACATGAGGGACCTATGTTAATGTTTAGTGTGAATATCAGTGGAATGAATTTACTCTTAAGAATAAAAAAATGATGGGAGATGGAATAAAAAATATAATTATTATACCCAATAATCACTATCAATATCTTTATACTGCTAAAAATCCAAATTAAATAACTTTGTAACAACATTTTGGCATCCTTTATGAGGGAAAATTCACATTCTTTTAGTAGGTCACATGATCCACTTGTTTCTAAAAAATGAATCTTCACAACTGGGATGATATTTTCCACTATCCTATGTTTGGAAAATGGAAAATTCAATTTGGATATCAACAATTTGGAAGGATAATCAAATCAATGGTGGACTCTTATCAACAATACAAAGAAACATGACGAAATTGTCTCCATGGATTGTTATATGTTCATGAACATATTTATCAATAATTAATTTTCATTTATTATTTATATGAATATGGAAATGTACTTAATTGAACTAAACAAAATGAATGATGAATACATTGGTAAATAAAATGAAAATTTCATAAGACTTGTGAGGTACACATTTGGTTTTATAGGCCAACCTAAAAGTATGGTTGATATTCTTTAGTGGATAAAAAACAAGTCTCCAAAAGGAGTTATCCATAAGATACTTAAGTACCTATAAAGGGTTTGTTCAATGTTCTATCAAAATTTAAATGGTGGTTAGTGTTATGTAATAATCTAATGGTTTTCATAAGAATAGAAAAATGTTAACCAATAGAAATCTTACAACCTTGAAGAATAGAAGATGAAGAATCTATTGTGGTCAATATATGGGATGAAATATGGATGAAATTATCTTAAGGGAATCGGTAAATATTATACATGTGGAAGGGAATGTTATTAGATAATTGATTTCAGAAGTGATCTGGATAAGTTAGCTAATGATGCGAATAGAGAGAATGTTTCACAGAATGCTCCAAACACACTCAAGTGCTTAAAATTAAAAGAGTATGCGGACAATGCTAATCAGTGCTGAAATATGAAGGCTAATGATGATAATCTACGTCAGTAAATTCTTTTGATTAGAGACAGTGTGAAATATAATGAAGTCACTATCTTTGATGAGGGATGTGATAACGATATGGTGAAAGGAAAACTTTCTAGCCACACAATAATTTCTAATGTCTTATTTGATTCTTTATATAACTATCAATTAATATCTAATATTTTTTATTAGGATATAAAAACTCCACCCCTTTTATTTGATGTTTAATTAGTAGTGAAAACAACTAATGCTACAATGATTTTATTTCAAATATGTGATTCCACTTTAGTTGATGCCGGTGGTAGTGTTCTTTGTAATTTGCTCGATCCATAATCCACTAACTGGTGCCCCGAGCATGGTCCCCACATGATCTCAAGCATGCCTCCCAATTTTCTAGAGGTTTTTTCTAGATGAAATGTTCTAATGTGACATATGGGTAGTCTATACCATCATTATGAGAGAAATATATAATAGATAAGAATAATGAAAATGAAATCAATAAAGTGTAAAAAAATACATTTCCAATAATTTCCCCTATAGGGTACAAAACATCCAATTGGTTAATAAGAAATTTCATGATTACAGAGCATAAGTGATGAAAACCCAAAAAAATACAAATTTATGAATTCTAAAAAACAGACATAGTCTCCATATCTGGATCCTGATCCATACACATCTCGACCCGGATTAAACTCCCTATAATATGGCCCTTTCCCTCTCTTGAAATACGAGCTTAAAATCTACTCAGATACCTAATAGAAACTAGAAAATGGTGTGAGTACAACTTATTATTCTACCACCAATGATGTCTAAAAATATATAGTCTAAACAAATTAAATTAGTAAATAGTTGACAAAAGGTAAACAAGGTCCATCTTTGGTGACAATTGGTAAGAATATTAACATAGTTCACTTATATTATTATTTCCAATTTAACCACTTGTTACATCTTCAATAAACAATTAATTTTCATGGCATTTTATATGTTTTAGTAAATTATATAATATATTCAACACCCTAAGTAGGTCCCTTTTTATGCATTAGGGTATTAAATCAAAGTCTCTATCATACTAAGGTTATCTATTCATAATCAAATACATCAAACTATCCATAGATCCTCGACCAATGTACTTTAATCAAATGAATCCATTAGAGGTATAATGCCTCATAACCCTTGTCTAACCCATGAATTAGTGGGTGGGGATTAGATCCCCAGTCTAGCCTGACCCATGTGCAAATATGCTCAAGTCCAATACCCCATAATCACCAATCCATGTGGACTTGGTTAATTATTCAATAACACATATAACATACCAAAAACTAATAACAATACGAAATAAATTAAAATACCATTTCAAATTTCATTTAACACCTAAATCACCCATATTCATTAACCCATTAACAAAATTACTGTTAACTTATCTAATCCGATTCAACCCATTTCCAATTTTATGACTTAACCAATTTATAAAATTCAACGATTTCCATATGTGAACCCAATTATCATATTCCTAAATTCCCTTATTCTATCCCATTTAACACTTTTATCAATCCACAAGCATTTACACATTTATCATGATCACAAATTCATAAGCATTAACCAACTTACGCATTTCATGTAAATTTCTTAAGTCACATAGCATACTTTTCATTATTTGTACCAACTAAATTAATGTTTTCCCAAACAATACCTCCCTACATTACCAAATGATTTGAAAAATAGTTAATATTCCCCTTTTTAATTCTATACAACATAGAAATATGTTCTTCATGGGATCTACCATACCAAAAAATAATTTTGGGCTCAACATTACCATTCCCTATGTTTGGAATAGTTGGAGAATCCTATGAGAGGCACTAAATTGGATTAGTCAACCTCATTACACTACACAGAGATCATGAGTGGTACAAATCCCCATTTAGACAGCAATTTATACCCAATGTGTATTAAGGATATTAAATTCACAAGTCGAATTTAAACAAAAAATGAATATGAAAAAGTCAACATAAAGACCATGCATTATTACCTGTAGACCACCTACCTAAAATCCAAAGATGATCACTACCTTATCCTTAGAATTAGATCTGGGATCAAGTATCCCATGATTCCCCATCCTATTATCCAATAGAAAATATATTTTTAGGGTGTCATAATGAGAAGAACAAATCTTCAAGCCATAATACATAGATGAGAAGAAAGTGGACTGTTAAACTCAAACAAATCTTTGATCTACAACCAATGGTTCTCCAAACCACGTAATAATGTGGTTGATTGATACATTAGAGCTCTTGAGGGTTTAGGATTGTAACTAGGAATATATGTTGAAGAAAGGGTAGGGAAATATGAAGATAAATAAAAAAATTTAAGGGTGAATAATGGATTTGTTTTAAATTTTAGTAGGGAAAACGGGTTGTATACCAAGTTAGACAAGTCGGGCACCAACCTCATTCCAAGAGGGTTTAATACACATAGTTACATTAGGAGGGCCTCATGTTTTGAAAAATTATGATCCAACCATGTGATAAGCCTCTATCCAATGTTTCATAATTTTCCTTCCAACTCTCACAGTTCTTTCTTTCCAAATGTGAACCGTGCAACATTCATAAAATGGCTTAGTTTCCATCTATTTTTATCCCTTGAAACCCCGATACAACTCTGAACCTCCTAACACAACTAATAAACTTCTTCATAGTTATATTTACGGGATTAAAAAAATATAAACAAGGAAATAACTTCACAAGGTTTCATATCTTACATCCTCCCCACATTATAATGGATCGTCCTCAATCCGTACTTACAAGCATCACTTAGCTTCAAATAAAAATTCTTCAGCCCATAGGGCTCACACATCTAACTCCATTTCCCATGTTACATCCATAAAATCACCATGATCCTAAATCCTCAAAAAAAGGGAGAATATTTCAATGTACGAATTTCTCATTATGATCCATATTATGAACTAGATTCTCCTCGAAGGACACATGAACCTCAAACTCAACATCCTCAACATAAATCACATGATATGGGTTAGGTTGATAATTACAATGCTATGAAACATGAAATATGTCATGCATATCCATATAACATTGTGGGAGAGCCAACTAGTATTCCACATATCTGATCTTCTTCACAATATCAAATGTACCTACATACCATGGTGCCAACATTCCTGATTTCTATGTTGACCCATACTTGTTAAAAATAGAAGAAACACAAGAACACCCACCATGAAAT
The DNA here is from genome assembly GCA_963277665.1 of Viscum album. Lineage (NCBI taxonomy): Eukaryota > Viridiplantae > Streptophyta > Magnoliopsida > Santalales > Viscaceae > Viscum > Viscum album. The sequence continues at coordinate 471,657,638 of OY728147.1, read as the reverse complement.
AAAGAGGTCTATGATGCAGATATAAATACAACTTCTTCCTAATATATTCTATTTATAAGCATTTTTTTGAATTAATTGAACTAGCACAAACATCTCATGTATGAGTCTCAATTCGAACAATTTTGATTCCCCAGCATCTATCCAACACAACAGAGATCAACATGGTCTACCATAGAACATTTGAAACGGTTATATCTAAATCCTAGCATATAAAATATTTTTGTATGAAAAATAAATAGGAGACAACTGATTTTACCATGATCCACTAAAATCAGGGACATAATCTCTCAAAATATCCTCTATTACTTGAATGGTATGCTTTGACTGTCTATTTTTATATGGGTGAAATGCCATGCTCAAACACCCCTAGGTACAATATGACTTTTCTAATCCATTATTAAATCACAATGTTAAGTGTGGAATATCATTTGAGAATATTGTTTTTGGAACCCAATGAAACCAAAATATCAATCAAACATAAAACTCATCTAACCATCCAACGCGATGGTTGTTAAAATCGGTATGAAATGAGACACTTTAGTAAACTGATCCACAACTACCCTGATGACATCATTATTCCATGGAATCCTTATAATACCCACATAAAAATCCATGATTTTTTCTTCTTTTTCTTGATTTGAAATCATAAATTATTTTTAAAATATACTCATCCAGTGATGCTCAACCTTCACCTGCTATAAGGTAAGGCGTCATGCTACAAAACCTATAATTTATTTTCACATTCCATGCCACCAATAAAACCTATTAAGATCATGACACATTTTCATTAGACATGGATGTGAATCCCATTTCAATTCCTGAATTTCATGCATACAGTATTCTCACATACACGTTGGCACAACCACACAATAATGCACATAAATGATAACAAAATCTCCAACGGTCCTACTAGAAGGTGACTCCCCACCATTAAAATGATCTCTCAAAGATAATAATTATGGATCTTCACAAATCCCTTCCTAAATTCGTCATAGTAGTACTGACTCAACATACAAGGATGCAAGGGTCGCCTAAATTTTACCCTCCTATACCTCAGGATGCATCTCATCAAACTACGCCATGAAATTCCTCTCTGAACATGATTTATGAACCACATGATTCTGAGTCTTCCCACTAAAATAATATGAAATACTACTTCCATTTCCCAGCATCTAACCAAGACAAAAGTCAATGGATTTTATGTTTTCAAATCATATTTACTAATGATGATTCAAATTATAATGTGAGAAAATGTATATTTGACCTTTATGACAAGTATACAACATGGAATATTTTCCAAAAAAATAATACCACCAACATCTTAGTGCATGAAAAACCATGGAAAATTCAAGATCACACGTCAGGTAATTATTTTCCTGAGGTCTTTTCTTTTTTTATCTATGCACAACTACTCTCTTATATTTCATTAATAATAACCTCAGCCTAACATGAGACACATAACAAAAAAGGTATATCTCTTAACTATTTTAAGAAATATTATAATCGATGTGGTTGCCAAAGACATCTTTAACTCTAAGAACACATTCCAAAAATCCTTAGACATTTCAAACTACTTTACCTTCTTGGTAAAACCTGAAAGGGGTGCTTATAAATGGTAATAGTCATTAATAAATCACTAGTAGTTATCATCAAAACCATGAAAACTGCAACCATCAGAAACATTCATGGGATTCTCCTAATATATAACTGCCTGCACTTTCTCTGGTTCCACATACACACCTACCTTTAAGATGATCTTCTCTAAGAAATTAACCTTGTTGATTCAGAACATTTACTTGGATATCATGGTGTATTTTCAATTATATCATAGTGTATTCAAGACGATGTTAAGATGTTGGGAATGATCATCATGAGTTTTGGAGTACACAATGATATCATCAAAAAATGACTATAAATTAATATAGTTATGTGTGAAATATCTATTCATGAGGCCCATAAACACTACTGAAAAATTAGTCAACATAAAAGGCCTGAAAAAAAAACTCATACAATCCATACATACTCCTAATTGAATTCCATGATATATTAGAAGGCCTCTCCCTTAGCTAATTTTATCCCAACCTCAGATTAATTTTTGAGAACACTGAAGCACCTATAACCTAGTCAAACAAATCATCGACTCAAGGAATATGGTATCTGTACTTAACCATCATTTTATTTAGATTATTATAATCAACACATAGTTGTAATGATCAGTAATATTTCTTGGAAATCAAAACATGACATCCCCTAGGAGACGTTCTATGATGGATACAATCTTTATTCTCCTTATCCTCTAACTATGTTTTAATCTCTTCAAGTTCTACGTGTGCCATTATATATGGGCGAATGGAAAATATTTTTTCTACTAGTAGTAACTCTATCATGAACTAAACATCTCTATCCGGATTATTCCTCACTATTCCTTAGTAAATCCTTCATAAATATGATCCATCACCAATAGAAAGATAAAATACTCTACTTAACTATCATTCGAACTATAATAAGCAACTTGGGATGTGATTTCACACAACTTCTAACATACCAACCCTTCAAGGCCTGCACAGATATCCCATTCTCCATGTTTATCACATGTGTCATCCTCAATGGATGGGAATGTTATCCTATGAAATTAAAAATCAATAAGGACTTCGTATAACACTAGCCAGTCTCTTCTCAAAATTAGATCGAATCCACGAATCTCAAGAAAAACAAATTCCGAATTAAATGGTACCCACCAATCTCATGTGAACACACATTAACATGTATGATATTCTCTTCTCACACTCCTAATGATGTATCAATCGACCCAATTACACCCAAAAACTCCACTTCTAGGCCCAAAACTACCATAAAATGAGAAGATATAATAGAATGTAAGGCACCTGTATCGAACAGAGTACCCGAATGTGTGGATTCTAATTAAGTCTTACATTCTGTAGTTGATGGTCTAGCCTCACAACCCCCATGTGGATACTAAACTGTATAAAGTGGACCTACCCCTCACCCAGAAGCCTAGATTTGAGTTCCAGGTGTTTTACTTCCATTCTGATATAGAATCTCCTACCCGAGAGTACCACATCCAACATTTCTACTAGTACGAAAAATATAGCTCCAAATTCCTGCTTGGTAAGGGTTAACTGATCCCCAACATGCAGTCTGATTTGGTAATGATCCTCCATTTGTGCCCGACTATTGTGAGTTCCTCCCAAACCTCTACACACGTACCATCCCAACACGCACATGACACTCAAGTAGTTGTTGGGGGAAAATCACCTCGCAATAACGACGACCTACTTCAATAATTTAAAAACAATTGGTCACCAGTTAATGAGTATTTACCTCTTTTTGTACCACACTTCTAACTTCCACCCTAATGAGGATTCATTAAAAGATGCTTCTTACTTTAATAAGTTGAAATAATGGTTCATGCAATTGAAACCTGAAAGCCAATACATAAATCATTCTTCATCTTACATTATGAAATGAGGTCATGATCCATGTCTTCACTAACCCATTTAGGTGAATGATTCTTAACTGATACTTGATCTCATGTGTGAGACTATCCTAGAAATGTCTAACCATCATGTCCGTGTCTCCTACTAATGCTATAATAATGCATTTTAATTCTATGGAATGTCATGTATAATTCATCACTGGCATAATTTTATCGGTCAACCTCAAAAACTATGTTTCACAATCCTATCTCATGTTCTCTAGATTGAAATTCTCCATAAACATGTCTTGAAGTTATTTCCATCACATACCTGCAGCCTTCATGGTCTGAACCATGATATTCAGCAAGTTCGTTGCTGTTCCCCACAACAAGTAGGATTCCATCTTGAATCTTCTCTATGTGGCGGTCTCTAAGTGATCCTAAATCACCTGAATGGACTATATCAAGAAATATATAGACTTGGTTACACTCTATCTAGGAAACATTAGAGGGTGTTTTAACTAAAATTCTCATGTTAGATCAAACATACTTAGTAATTTATGACATGGGTCTCATTCCATCGTCTATATAAAACCAGAAAAGTTATCACTGAACTGGTCCTCTCCTTGATTACCTTGTGAAACCAGAATTTTTTACCCACTTTCAATGTAGAATTCTTAGCTACTTCATCATGTCACATAATTTTAATAGGATTATGTGGAGGAATCATCTTACAATTATATGAATGGGCATTATAATACATACCAAAACACATAAAAAAGACACATAAAAAAACACACTTCACTATCTTTAAAATCTCATTTCACATACACTACGAAAATAGACATCATCACATCTAGAAAAGAACCCATGAATATCCCTACCTTGGGTAATGGATAACATGGGTTAAAGAGACATACCGAGTCACAAATACTACATACATATCCTTTCCATAACTATTCAATAACTTTCTATATATTTCATTCCTCCCAATAACATTTACCATTGAAAAAATTGTTACAACCAACAATTTAAACTCATATAAAACCATTTATAAAGAAACATTTTCAAACCATTCATTATCATTAATCCATTTTACTTATTTAAATATTATTTATTTGACACCATTATCATCAAATTTTCATGAAGGTTAAATGCATCCTTCCCACCTTGTCCCACACACCCATCTCATGTGTTTCTATCATGATACATTCCACCTATAGCCATAGGTTCCTATTTTGATGAATGAATATGGATCCTTGTTCCATTATATATATTAGGAAAATATCATAAAACATTCACATAAAATGATAAGTTCATCACCCAGTTATAAAATATCATTTAATTATAACCGCACACATCAAGAACAACAATTTCCCACCATGGGAACTTGGGTTTCCCCCCATACATGAGTTAGATACTCCCAAGAATGAAATCATGAGTTGTCCTGAAAAATACAAATCAATTTTCAACCATCCAAAATAATAAAACCATTTAAAAGAACCTATAAATAAATAATCATTGTATCCCCTCAACTCGGAAGACACTAAATAGTACCTCGAGCCAGGTCGCCACATGACCTCAACCACACATCCCTGTATGCCAGAGGATGCTAACTAGAAGTAAGGGAATAATATTACATGTGTGGGGAATGTAACCTATTTTATAGATTAATCCACAATAGATTAACATGATAAATAACAAAAGTGATAATGAGTATATGGAAACATTCATTTCAAAACATTTCAAAAATTGGGTAAAGCACAACAAAATAGTAAATATTTCAGTTCATGATAACAACGTAAAATTGAAGATAACCCAAAATAAATAGAAACACATGAATTACTCAAAATGGGACCGGACTCCAAGTATATATACTAATCCATTCCCATCCCAATCCCAGCTCAACTCCATAGAATATGGCCCTTTCATTTGTCTTTTCTTGCAAGAAAGAAATCTACATGTGTACCCAATGATGGTTTGAGTGGGGTGTTTTTACAACTCAGTAGGACACCACCAACAATTTCCACCTATCAAAAAGTCTAAAAAGATGTTAATGAAAGCAGTAAATTGATTATAAGGTATGAAAATCACAACCTTGGTTCCATTATGTAATAATTGTCACTGAGTTTACCTCCAATATTAATTTTTTTTCCTCACTCATTTTATCTTCATTTCACAAATCAATTTCATCACATGTTCTAGGTGTTAGAATATTAAATTATTTACACAATGAACTATGATGGTCAATTATCATTCCTAAGGGGAACAAATTAAATTCTCTATCTTATTGTGGTTATCAATTCAAAATCATTTACATCAATGTTACCTAGGAGCCCCTGTCTAGTTAGTTTCCTCAAATGCCTTAGTTAGAGGTACAGATCCCTTGTCTTCTTCTTTATACCATACATAATGTAGTGGGGCTTAGATCCTTTGTCTAACTTGACACATTTCCACAGATCCTCAAGTCCAATAACCCACATCAACCAAGCCATGTGTTCAATATTATGTACTTATTTACCACATATACCATATCACAAACCAAACATAATCCAAAATAGATAAAAAACCACATTTCACATTTCCATTAACACATAAGTCACCCTTATGCCTTAACTGATTAACATAATTACCATTTACATAGCCAAGACAATTCAAACCATTTCCCTTTTTATGCCGTAAAATATTATGCATATTATACATTTTTCATATTTAACTCAATTTAACATATTCACCAATTCCCTTATGATAACCTATTTAACAGATTTTTCATTCAACAAGAATTTACCAATTTCAAATGATCAACATTTCATATTAATTAACCCACTTAATAATTTCATGTACATTTCATAAATCACGTATCCCAATTTACATTATTTCTAAAAAATTAATTATTGTGTTAAATAACAATCCATCATTCCATTTACAATGGCTATAGAGAAATATTCATATTTCCTTATAAATTGAAACCATTATACGGACAAGTTCGACGTGGGATATACATTACCAAAAATTATTTTCAGACATAATATTAGCATTTTCTATATTATAAATAATTTTAGAACCCCATGGGTGGCCCTAAATTGGTACAGTAAACCCTTTTGCACCACACATGGGTCTGGAGGGGTTCAAATCCCCATTTAGACAAACTTTTTTGATGAAATAATTTATATGGATATTAGACACACAACATGTTGATTGAAAACTCATAATCATTCAAGTAATAATAATCATAAATACAACGGGACATATCTTATAGACAACCAACCTTGATCTTGTAGATGAATTCACCCTTATGCTTAGTCAAAGAGATGGAATCAAATAACCCATGAAACACCAACAAATGATCCACCATAAAGAGGGTTATTGGGTTTCAGAAGATGAAGAACAAATCTCCAGTCCCTAATCTAGAGAATAGAAATATTGGACATGCCTAGAGCATCGATCTATAACCAAATACTCTCCATGTAGCCTAGAAATGACGGAGATAAATCATTGTGAGCTCTTGAGGACTGAGGTTCCTTATGAGGTGTCAAGGTATAATAAATGGGAATATAATTGAGTGAGAACAAAAAAATATAGAATTGACAATTTGCTACTTTTAAATTTTTAATGGGGTGATTGGATTGTAGGTGTGGTTATAAAAAACATTCACCGACCACGAAAAATCCTTTATCCAAAAGTGGTTAATCCAAAAAGATACGTATTGAGTACCTCACAATTAAAAAAAATGTTGACCAACTATGTGAGAATCCTTTTTCCAAGGCTGTAAAGTTTGGATTCCCCCCTCTCATGGTTTGACCTATCATTATGCATAATATTTAATATACACATGCAGAATTTATGCATATTTTGTTGTCTTTCCAAATTTTATTTCTATATTTCCTCCAATATGCATTATTGATTTCTCAATATAACTCATACTTGGTTCCATAACTATTTCATGTACTTGTTATATAATGGTTGTGATTCACTAATTAGACATGAAGAGGAAACTCTAGGAAAACCATGATATGGGGATCATTTAGCCATGTGTGTCACCTAGGGTGCACCTGTTCATTTTAACAAAAAGAAATATGCATCAAGATGACTCTGCATTGATTATTAAGAGCTAAATAAGGTCAAAATTAAGAAAAATTCTCATCTTTCCCATATTGGTCACTTATTTAAACAAATACACATAAATAATTTTTTTTTCAAAGAATAAAATTTGGTATAGATATGATTGATTTAGGTTTGATAATGTTGATATAATTAATACTTCATTTTGTACACAATATAAAAACTATGAATTATTAGATATTTTATTTGGTTTTACTAATTCCCATGCTAACTAGATTTAATTTATAGTGTCTCAAAATATTACCCTTATCTGTTTATGAATGTCTTAATAGATGATATTCCTATTTATTCAATGTGAAATGAAGAACATAAAGGCCACTATATAATTGTAATAAAACCCTAAAAATACATAAATTATATGAAAATTATAATTTTTTTGGAAATTTTGGCAGAAAAATGATCCATTTTTTGGTCATATAATTTCAATAGTGGACATATTAGTAGATCTATCAAATATTGAGGCTATTGACTGTTATCCTAGACCAACCATGTTGACAAAAATAAATATTTTTCTTGGTATAGATAATTATTATAAATTATCATGGAAAATTTATCTTGACTATCTAATACTATTACTGTGTTTACATATAAAGGAGGGAAGTTACTATAAATATATTAATGTTAGGGAAGATTCAAGAAACAAAATAAATGATTTTTCAGCACACCTATTCTTACATTACCCTATAGTGGAGATGTTTTTTTAATATATAGTGATGCACATATTTAGGGGATGGGAAGTTTTATTATGATAAATGATATGGTTATAACTTGTGCCCCATGACCACAAATGATTTCTATCCAAAAGTACCCAACTCATGATTTGTAGTTAATTTAACTAAATTTTCCATTAAGGATATTAATTTAATATCTTTATTGAGAATGGTGTGATATATATAGTAATCATGAAATCTTAATGTACATATTCACAAAGAAGGAGTTAAATATAATCCAAATAGTATGGTTAGATCTAATAAATAATTAGTATTGCTCAATAAATTACCTCCCGGAAAAAGAAAACATGTAGGATAATGCTCTAACTTGAAAGGATAATGTTATCTTATCCCTGATTAGGATTAAAAAATATTCATTTTTTTGGAAACGGAAAGGATGGATATAGAAATCAAGGTAGAAGGTGAAAAATATTATCTTTGAAAATTGAATGTTCGACCAAATATCCACCTGAAGATTAAATTGTTTTATATGGAAGAGGTAGAGATGAAAAATAAGGTTACACATGTTATAGATTTTAACTCTAATCATAATGAAATTATAATGGCTAGGAACCATGTATAGAATCCTCCATACCATATTTAAAGTTAGAGTTGTTAGAGAAATCTCAAAGTTCTTTAATACCTATTCATCAAAGAGGTACAAATATCTATTATTATTTGAAATATTATTTTTGGTGTTCTGGAATGATGGGAGATATTATATATATTTTATCTCAGTTATTGGTATTCGATATCATTATGGATGGAAGAAAATAGTCTCAGGGGTTTCAACATCCATTCCTTATACCAGAAATGAAATGAAAAAACATCAGCATGGATTTATTAATTTGAATCCACAAATAAATAATGTGAACAATGATACATGGTTGGTAGTCAATCACCTTAATAAGTCATCCAACTTATTACTATCATAAAATATTTCTCTTTGAATCAACTTTCTAGGATATATATTATGGAAGTGGTAAGGCTTCCTGGAGTACTATTTTCCATTGTTTTTGATCGGGATCTAAGGATTACCTCTTATATCTGGTAAAGTCTTCAACAATCACTTAATATGGAGTTGAGTTCCAGCACTCCAAACCATCCTTAGACTGATGGTCATTCTTAGAGAGTAATTGAAACCCTAGAGGTTATATTGAGAACTTATTCCTCAGATTTCAATGGTAGTTGAGATTATTACCTTGATATAGTTTATTATTCATAGAACAATAGAATTTAATGAAGATATCTAATGAATCATTATGAAGACAAATTTTGATATAAACTTAGTGCTCCAACATTCTAGAATGATGTTGGATTAATAATGATATTAGGACATCATATATAAGAAAAAATTGTAGAGAAGAGTAAAAATTTTAGAAACACATGATATAATATATGAGTATGCAGAAATGTTATGATGATAATAACTAGAGTGATATATAATTTTATGTCAGTGATAAGATGTTTCTAATAATTTCCCCATGGAATATGTTTAGTAGATTATGGACGGAAGGGAAACTGATGCCTAGGTGTATGAGTTAAATTTATGTAATTAACTGCAACATGGAAATATCTTATCTCTTAAATCTTTCCCCATACATTTCTCAAGTACATGACGTGTTCCATGTAACTATTTTTGTGAATTAAATACCCCACCCTTCACATGGAAAAACTCATAGGTCATTCCCTTAGAGCAAGACCATTCTTATAATAAACTACCATTACAGATTCTAGATCCCACATAGAAAGTTCTATAAAAAAGTCCACTCTCATCGTCAATGTTTTTGAAAAAATAACCAATTTCAAGAAACATTGTGTGATTTTGAGTCATTTATGATGAAGAAATATCCCTATTTTTTATTTTAGAGTGACAAATTATGCGGGAAAAATTCATCAGGGGGGGAGTGTAGAATGTAACACCTAGAGTTATTGGAATTATTTTCTCAATAACATAAATAACTTGATATAGTGTGTTACATGATTAACCATGTTATGATTGGATATAAGAAAAACAACTTAATCATTATCTACATGAAACACTATGTTAGCTTGTAATACACATGACACTATGTTTTAAAAAAACTAAAATATATTATCAAAAATTGTTAATTAAATGAGACATTTATAACCTAGAATTTAAACATAGAGGTATTAATTGTAATTTTTTTTAATTATATGGTTTATATATAATGAAAAAATATTCATAAAAATGTACACAATTCACGTTAAAGTATTTATCTGTTTCCAAAATACCTTTTTTCTCAAAAATACTTTTTTAAAAGAAAAATTAATAAAAATAAATTTAGAAATTTTTTGAAAATTAATATGATAATATAAAATTCGTTTTTAGATTTATATTTTCAAAATTACATTTCAAGTAATTTTTAGGGGTTTTCTAAAATGTTGCATTTTATGATGAATAACGTAAAATACTGAGTTTTAATTATAAAATATATTTTATTTTAATATATTAGTAATAGAAAATTATATTTCAAATCTTTTATTATGTAAAATTAGATACAATTTAAATACATTAATATAATATATTTCATTACAATCAGTTTCATATTGAATGTTGACGTAAATACAATGTGATGCTTGGACTGTTTCTTATCCAAAACCCAGCTTTCTTATTGTGTATCTAGGATTAATTTTAAATTATAATTTACCTCTTCAATGAATATAATTTGAAAAAATGGGTACCTTATTTTGATTATAATTAAATTATATTTTCTAATAATTTGAAATAATAGTTTTACAAAAATTAATAGTAAAAAAACAATAACTATTTATTGCGGTGAAGTTAACAATGGGTTTACATGGGGGTTAAACTAAAAATATTAGGGTTTAAAATAACCAAAAAATTCTCCAACACCCATTGGATGTCCATATATCGGTCCAGTATCTTATAATATCAATATTGATACAATATAGTGGCCTTTTGAGAAGAGATAAATGTGGTTATAATTCATTCTTTCTAAAAAATAGGAGTGTACTACTCGCCCATCTTAAAATAGACCACTACATATCCTTTCTTTGTCACATCTTCAAAAGATTGGGTTCATACAATACCTGAAAAAATCACATTGTAACTTCAATCCTCTAATTATATACTATATATATTATAAAAATTACAACCTTGCAATGCATTCCGTGAAAACCCATGGAGGATACCTGAACAAGAGGCAATGTTCATCAATGGACGTTATTATTTTACTTGTTCACCCAAACTCTCAAATAATTGTTTCTCCATGATGTTATAATAACCCCAATATATTACATATGATATGAAATTTTAATTTTTGGTTAATTCTCTATACCCATCTCCACTTCTAATAAATTGGTTACAAAATGATTATTTGTGTGTACAACAGACAACCGCCTCAAGAACCAATGTTATTTGTTTTTCAATTAATGCCTATAAAAAAATAAAATTACGATGTATTTAAAATATATATATATATATGATATTATTATAATTATTTAATCATTATATCACACATTCCATCATACACTCCATGTTGTGGGAATAGAATAATGTCGCTTGTGTGAATGATGGACTACCACCTCACAATGCGATATGATTCCTTCATGCTTTACATGGAAGATAATAAGGATATATTTAATGAAAATATGTAATGTAAATAAAATTTAAATTCTTATGTAATTTTAGTATATCATTTAACATTATTTCATTCAATAATTAATCAGAATGGAAACAACGTTCATGTGTATGTATGACCATCCATATCCATGAGTGATGTATTACATATTCAATCATGATATTTTATGGATATCTATGAATAAATATTTAATATTTATATATGATATTTATATAATGGATAAAATTTTAGATATTATATAACAGTTATATAACTATTAGGAATAAAAACAACAAATCAAAACATATATGTAAAATGAAATGGTCATTACCAGAAACATAACAATAACATTAACTTACTAACAAATAGGTAAAAAATGTCATATAAAAATTATAAATGGTGTAATATATATAAATTTTTTTATATAGTATATTTATAATAATCATATACATAATATATTGTTTTTTAATTAGTATAATGGATGTCATGACTAGACGTAAGAGATTTATAGTAACTCTTTTATTTATAGGAAATATATTCAATTTCAACAACAATATAATTTTTGTGGTTCATATACATACCATTTTACATGGAATATATTGATTTTTTTATGTTTCATTTGAATTTATTATTTATTATGGATTAGGATTCAAAACCTACTGAAGTAGTAAGGGATTTTTGTCTCAGTTTTCTATTTTATATATATACATTTTTTTAAAATCCAAGATTCTTTTACTAGAATTATATATATAACCTTTTATATATATAGTATAATGAATATATTAATGATTATTATATTTTTCATTTAATTTAATGTTATTAATTAATGTATATTATTATTTAATGTTACCAAAGTGGTAATGAATTTTATACTGTAGTTTTGTTATTAATCATGAATAATTATGATTTTGTTTCAGATGTTAAAATATTATGATCCATCTCTAAAAAAATACTATATTTTATTCAGCTATAGTCATTATCGATATTAATAATACCATTTTACAATATTATTTACTTGAAATAATTTGTAATATATATTTGTGAAAATATTTCTTTTATTCTCTCTTCTGATTGAAATATTTTTTCTTCCAAAATATTATTTTTGATTATTTGTAACTTTTATTTAATTATTTCCTATTTTATTTCAATTAAATTTAAACCCATGTTTTACATTTTAAATTCTTTTGAATTTAATATTAATGTACTTTTTTAAATAATGCATCATTGGATTTTACTGAAAATGTGAAAGGAATCTTTCTTTTATCATATATAGAATGAAAAAATAGTCTATTTCATGATCATAATTTTCTTTAAAGATTATGTTATAATATTTAACGGATATTTTCAAATAAAATGATTTCAAATATATTTATGTTTTAAAATTATACAATAGAGAATGGATATTTTGTAAAACAAATTTTTTAAATGATCTTTCAAAATCATTTTCCATATAAGATTATATCTGATGATGTTAAATATGATTTACTAGGAATATAAACCAAGTACACCATTTTTATTATTTATATGAATGATTAATTGTTAAAATATGTTTTCGAAATCAATTTCTCTTACATAGTTTATACATTGATAAAATTATTAATAAATCAGATATATATTCATTGTTTATAAATTTATGAAATAATTAAAATATTATGAAACCAATATCATTTCATCATGTTATTATATGATAAAATTTTTATGAAACCAATTTCATTTGATGTGTTATGGAATTATTAAGGTTTTATGATCTTTTGGAACACGTATATATAAATTTCATCATGTTACTGGTGGGACATATACCTCCCTCCAACCAATTTAGTAATGATTTATATCTCCTGATATTGAATGGACACGAATTGTGGGTGATCCCGATTGATTAAGGGAATTTTTCTGCTACAATGGTATTGGGAATGAACATTGACTACTATGATGGTTTGCAGAGTGAACCCATTACACTATGATAGACATGGATATGATCCTTTAACAATATAGAAATTATTTTGTATTCTTTTGTGTATTCAATGAATGTGTAACATGTGCCTATGTTATGATTTGATGGATCATTTCACTCATTACCTTATGATTCATGTATTCAAAACATCCAATCACTATTCTATGACTCAGGATTATGATCTTTCATTTATCGGTTATGGTTTTCAAATGTTACGATCATGTTATCATAACCTTATGTTCATGTCATGAAAATATATCCCCCTTGATCTCCCTTATTAATAATTTGAGGTCACCCTTTCTATTATTTCATCACCAAAGGTTATTATGAAATTTATTACATATGAAATGTATTATAGTAGTGAATTTTTTAAATATTATTGATGGAGATGATGTATTTTACATATGGGAATGTATTTTTTATTTCATGATTCAAAAGACCCTAAAAATAATGGTCCTAAGGAATGAGTTTGTGTAATGAAATGAATATTCCAAAAAAGTGATTTAATATAAATACATGATATACCATGGTATCTATAATAGTGGATATTTTTAAAGAATCAAATTAATATAATATCATAGTTTGTTAAAATTTGGTGTTGTGTGTAACTCAAGATATTGATAAATTAAATTTATTTGAATTTTGTTTTTCATAAATACATATGGTGATACGTTATAACAAAGAAAAATCAAGATTTCCCTTTACATTAACCACACGAATACAAAACATTACTATATTTATGCCTCATCATTTCATCATGTTTCATTGTAGGTTCCCCAATATGGTGGTTCTAAAATAAAACCTTGACTACCAGAGTAGTCACGCTTCAATGAACATCATCACTATGATGTAGAATCTCCATAGGGGATTCGACATATGAAAGTTAATGATCTAATGGTACGATATCTATGTTTCATATATGTGAAGGAACAAGTCTATAATTCCATAGTTATGAAACATGAAGTACATTGTGTACTTGAGAGATGTTCGTTTGAAGTGCCAATTGACTATAATCTTTCCATAATAGATAAATAATATATATATAAAAATCATGCTTAGGGATTATATATCCATCCATACCAAATCTCATAAACCTATTTGATATAGAAATTCATAGGAATACCTTATGAGTAGATTCAAAATATAGATCATGATGAAGATTCTCTCCATTATTTTTCTATAAACATTGAGCTACCATGATATGATTTTGAATGGATCTAACATTACCTTTCATTACATCATCCAGCATAGGTCCAAATATATATCTTTCTACAACTTCATGTTAGAGAGTTGTTGTTCAAATCTTATTCTCATAGAGCGATTCATAATGATCCATCTAAACTATCGATTTAATGATATTGTTATAAGAAAACATTATAGGAGGAAGGTGTTGATCCCAACCAACTTTTGAATCTAAATAACAAGATCTCAAAATATTCTCTATGGTATTAATAGTTCTCTTAGAATAACTATATCACTAATAATGAGAAACAATGATAAAACATACCTATGTATCCAGAGTGTATTAATTACATCTCTAGAACATATAGGTAAACCACATATCTCGACCAGACATAATAGATTGTGGAAATCCTTGTTATCTTCCCACATCATCTACCATATATACAAGAGTACTGATCCATAGAGAAGTATTATTTGATAGTAATGACATGTTCTGTTACTATATGGATATCAACTACAATAAATATAGAATTATTCGTTCAAATTTTTTGGGATAGTTTGACAAAAAAACCATAGTGATGTTTTCCAATTTATATTATTGTCTGGGTAATGGTGGTGCATCTTCTTAAACTTTTATCTCTTTATTGTAACATTATTATATAATTAGAATAGATATACATATTATAAAACATATATCATTATTACATCTCTCAATAAATAATTTTTTAGAAAAATATATATATTTGTGCTTCTAAAATGGATGAGGAATGAAATACTATGAATCTACTCTAACAAATTTATATTAAAATATGATATGGATGGAATAGATTCATTGTTCATGAACCTTATCATTTCATTATAACCATGGTTATGCTCAGAAACATTTCTATCCTTCTTCTATTGGTCTACTTATTTATTCTATGCCTTTTTATAGTTGACCTAGATTGATGGTTGAACACTCATTTAATATAGATAAAATTTCTCCCCATATTTAAATATTTCCCTATACACCCTTTTAAAATAACTAAATATTTGATATTTTTTAATAATAATCATAGATAATCTAGAAATATTCTTTTTGACTCAAAGAATCAACTACCATATTTGTTTTACTTTGGTGGTAATGTATTAATAAGTCATAATATTTATCCATCTTTAATAATCTTGTATGGAGGAAGTTAAATTTTTTGTGTGTGGATATATACATTAAACTCTTAGGATAGGTAGATTGATAAAACATTTATCCATAAAAATAAATTTCCTTTATATTTCATGTAAAAATTAACTGAATCAATCCTAATCATTAAATAGAAATTTTTTTCATGAACATTGATTTGTTTTGAGGAATAAGATATGACCATGTCATTTTACATGAGAATTCATATTAGTACATTATTTAATACACCATTATAGGTTTTATGCCTTTATCCAATTTAGGTTAATAAAAGCATTGGATTACTGGGAAATGTTCTCTTTTGTTCTTTCAGATTTTCATCATATTCATCGGTCTAAAGGAACTTGGATCCTTTATGAGTTAACATGATTGGTAGATTAAATATTCATGTTAAATGATTCAAAATGCATCAATAATTAAATGTAAGAAGAATAAAATTGAATATCATAGTCACCATGGTTAGTCTGTTCCAAATCATAATAGGATCAATCTTTGATATATTGACCAATATATCCTCTATTGTGATGAAATATGCCAAACATCAAAGTTTTTCACCAAAAATTCACACATAGTAAATTTATCATAAAAATTATTCTTCCTTAGGGTCTTCAAAACATTACACAAATGATCATCATGCTCTTCCTTACACTTTGAATATATAAGAATATCCACTATAACAAATACCAAAAACAATGTATGGTATTTTCTAAACATTATTTTCATTAAATCCATGACTATAGTGGAAAAAATAGTAAGATAAAATGGAAATTCTATAAATAAATATTTTAGATTAGTTTGAAAAGGCAATATTGGGTATATAATCCTTTAAACTTAATTGATGATATCAAAAATGAAGATAAATCATGTAAATGTGTTATGATATGAGTATTTGATAGAAAAATGTTATTACGTCTAGGTAGATAATACTTGTTCTTTATTGTGATATATTTTATTTCTTAATTATTATTGAAATGTCACATCAATCCATATGTATTCATAATAGAAAGATAAGTTTATCCCCAAGATAACACACATAGAAGAATTCATCCCTTGTCAATAATCTCAAAGAGTGTCTTCTTCAATTACTGTAATTCGATTAGGAAAATTCTATAGGGATATATTGTAATATTTGTATCACAAGGTATGAGTTCTATTGTGAAATCAACTACATGTTTCATTGGAATAAATATAAACTCTTCCAAATAGACATCAAGAAAGTCCTCTGTAAAATTTATAACCTATATATATTTAGTTTCTCCCCAAAAATATAATATAAACACCCATTTTAAATAGGAATAAATATCCAGAGAATATAATTCATCTCTCTCAGAAGTTCATATTTATCATCAAATTTATTTGAGGTTATAGGTTGGTTTTTAATATCAAACATTAATTTTCTTCCTCATAACATTATGTGGTATTTATACATAGAAATAAAATTCATTCAAATGGTAACATAAACTTAATGTAGTTTTAGAATAATGAGGTTTTTAGGAATAAAATTCATAAATTTGTCAGCTGGAGAAGAATCACAGTGTTGATATACGATCATCATATCATTAAGGTTATTCATTTTTAATTAAACATCTAATCATTTAGGATATTAATTATTATTCCTAAATACATTACACCATATAAATGAATTTATTTAACTAATCTCAAATAGGGTGAATTAATATTTGATCTTATATATTACAACCATTAATTCATATTTTAATCTTTAATTACTTACTAAGACCAAATAAGTTTGAATGAACATAGTGAAACAATAATTATATTGGTTAACCATGAAAAATTATTCATTTGATATATAAAATTATCACATTATTTTATACAATTGAAATAATAGGTTATACAAAGGTTTTTAAAGATCATTATCTATAGAAATCCTTCATGAAGGTACGAAAATAGTTTATGAATTCAAAAAAAAATTCCCAAGAGAGTGTACAACTATATGTGCAATGAGGAACATTTTGGAGCACCATGTCATGATCCCGTCAAATCCAAATACAAACTTTTTGGAGTTATTACCCCAAGGAGCAACTATTCCATAGTGACATAAAATTGTAGTATCTAGATAGGGATGCAATTTCTCTGATAGCACACAGTCATTCCATCAACAAAATACAATGATAAATTATCATTACTAGACTTTTACTTTAACTTATCTATATACATATCCTTAAAAAGATACATAGATATAACACTAATGCGATGTCATCACAGTTTCCAAGGGATAACAACAGTTATTCTCTCATACCATTTATATTAAACATGAATTTTCATAAATAGATTTGACATATTAATATATGAATATTAAATACAATTCACAAATACATCCTATGGAACGAAATGGTTTTTTGTTTTTGGAAACATGAAACACAATATTCTTATTTCATGAATGATATTGAACTTATCCCATAATGATCGTACCCTTTAGTAAACCTCATAAAAATACCTTACATAGAACCATTCATCATAATTTATGGATGGTAGACATAAGAAATGGTGATCATAGATTCATAGAGAGGTTTATCATGGGGGATATCAACACGAACATGAGCATAAGGTAATGTGAGCATGGAGATAAACTTGAGGAATGAGAAAATAACATCATCAAACCAAAAATCATTGAATAATTAATATATCATAAATATGAGTCATGGAAAAAATACTATTAGTTTATAATTATTGAATCATAAATAAACCAAACTATACGAGCCATGATAACCTAATATTATCATGATACATAAATTTTTAGAATTCATATAATCATAGAAACACTCACATCATGGATTCCCATTGAAAAATTTAGAACATGATAGTCTTCGTCCAAGAATGCATGTAACTACTTCGGGCCAGGGATAACCACCCATGTACCCTATTTTCTAAATAGGATAACTTCTCATGTACCACCTTTAGGGAATGAGATAACCTCCCATGTACCATTGGAGGTTATAGAACGTTAATCATTACCCCATTCATTAGAGGGAGATATAGGTGCCACCCACCTCATAATTCATTGATTTTTAGTGAAAATATCATAAATCATTCATCATTTCACAACCTATAAATAATTAATGGGTTTCATAATAATTTCATCCTATCATAACCCATTGAAAGAAAATATGTTTCATAATAATCCCATTATTTCATCCTATGGTAAACTAAGGTATAAGAAAATTTTACATAAAAATAACCTCAATGTATTCATAAATAGTTTATTGGGAGAATAAATACGGAAAAATTTTATTATAGCCCAAATAAAATATAAGAAACAGCAAAGGTTTTTGGCATTGATGAATAGTAATCCCATAAAAAATAATTCTAATATTATTGATGAAAATAAAATTTCTATTTAGAAATAAATTATTTTCAAATCTCAATATTTTTGAAATAATAAATAAAAATTTTTTATTCTAAAATTGAATTAGTAATATGTAAAGGATCGATTAAATAGTTATGTGGTAATGATGGTTGAAACCACCTTTAATAGAGTACATGTTAAAACCAATAATCCATTCAAATTTGTTGTAAAAGTCATAAAAAATCATCTTGAACAAGGAGAGAAGAATCATTTAAAATAATTTTTCTAATGTTCATATATGGGTAAAAATTTATTTAAATAATCATTATAAAATTTTAAAATAATTATATTAATTTTTTTATAAAACATGGATATGGATGAAAAAATATTTTCAATAGAAAAGAGAAATAACGTTATGTTTCCTTAAATAAATTACTTTAGACACTTGAGTACATAAATTAAGAAAAATGAAATTAAAATAATTATTTCTATAAAATAAACATAGGATAAGAATATTCATGGATTTATTAATATTTATATCATAATATATCATCATTGTATGCATGATCATAAAAAATCTTGCTAAAAAATGAGACTGTAACATTAATCCCTTATCACTGTAGTAACTTTTGAATCATAAAAACCATGAAATAAATAATCTTAAATGGATAATTAGAACCAAATAAAATTTTTACGAATAATAATAAAACATGTTAATGGGTACTATATACACCACATAGTAGAAACAAGTGCTTACTATGGCATGGGTCTCACATAAATAAACATGAGATAAAAACCCCTTACCACTTTGGTAATATTTTTAATCATAATACCCATAAATTAATAAATTAAAATGAGACATTAGATTTCATGTAAATATGTATATTTATGATACATCATGTCAATGGTGAAGTTTATACAAAAAATAAATAAATAAGTGGTGAATAAAGAATATGACACCCAAAAATAAAAAGGGCATGTATATCCACTACATGATGTCTCAACATACTTTTTACACATTAAAACTACTAGAATAATAAATATATGTTTATTATAAAAATATAACTCAACAAAAATTATATTTAATAGACCATATGTAATTTAAATATGACCTTTTATTAATTTTTTATTAATAACTTATTATTAATATATTTTTTTGGGAAATAACTGATTCCTTTTTCATGTATGT
Organism: Viscum album; assembly: GCA_963277665.1. Taxonomy (NCBI): domain Eukaryota; kingdom Viridiplantae; phylum Streptophyta; class Magnoliopsida; order Santalales; family Viscaceae; genus Viscum; species Viscum album. Next base: position 471,636,962 of record OY728147.1, on the reverse strand, counting down.
TTTGGTTTTTTATTTTACATAATTTTAAATTGATCATGTTAAATAAGATCCATCTAATTTAACATTATTTAAATAACATATATATTCATTATTAAAATATTTACAGTCATCCATTAATTTTATAGATCGAATCTGATTAAAACATTCCAAGGAGATGGTAGGCCATACGTACGCATGAACGTTGTTTCCATTTTCTCAATAGATGGAATTAATGGAAGGAAAATAATATATATTTATTATAGGGTCATTATTATTTCATGTATATCAAATATATTATTTTATTTTGTAATTTAATTTCTATAATTTAATGTGTATGTTGAAAATTAATCACATCACTTCAAGTGGAGGTATCTTGCAGTACACAGATGCGATGTTCTAATATTATAATGGAATGAAAAGTAGGAATTTATATGTGATATTATAACACAAATAGAATAATTATTTTATTTATTTCATATATATAATTTAATTTCATAATTCTATATATTTAGGATAGTTGGTGAAGGAAAACGAATTACAACAGTTTTCGAGGCGATCATCCTCTATACAAATGATTAAATATTTAATTATCTATTTGATGGAAGGGGAGATACATATATGTTTTTAAATTAGCATAATAAAATCACAATATATTTTATACATTGGTTTTATTATACCATAATTTCTAGTACATGAATGATGTGTCTATGTGAAGGTGTAAAAATAATGTACATTGTAATGATAATTACCATTATCTAGAAAAACCTCTATTGGTTATATTATTAAGGTCCCCTAGATTAGCCTTTTAGAAATTAAGACATATCCGGAACATGGAATATGATATTGGGGAGATGTTATTTAAATTTATATTAGAGCCATATGGATTAATATATGTGATGATGTGAGGTGATAAAGCTCCATTTTTTAAATGGGTAGGAGTTACATTATAAGGCCACAACCATAAACAATACATAATCTCAAGTTTGAGTAACAAAAATTAAATTCTTTCATAAAAATTATATTTTATAATTTATAATTTTTTAAAATTAGTTCATAATATTTAAAATTCATAAAAAGTATATACACCTAATGAAATTTAATTTTTTCTAAAATATAAATTTTTTAACATAATACAAGATATAGTTTTTCATGATAAATATTCATAATTTTGATCTGTAATTACTTAGGTGTCATAACATTCATTTTACCATGTGAAAAACAATTTAAATATTAGGATTATCACAAATAAAATAGCAAGGGAGACAAAAAATAAGTAATATTGTTAGTCTTTTAGAAACATGAAACCCATGAAAACATTAAAAAAAGAAACAAAATAATTTAGAATATGTTAAATACATTAAATTTAAAATATGATCATTTATTACCATTTATTTAATCAAAATATTTCTCTATAATCCATACCAAGAATAGATAACACATAAATGTATGTTGGTAAACTACTATACCTTTTCACTCTTATAAATGGAATCACTATGAGGTAAACTTCCTTACATGTCAATTATTGAAATGGAATAGCCATAAAAATGACTTTCTTACCCAATGAATTGGATGTTATAACATAACCATAATTCCATAGTTTTTCAAGGAACCACCCATCCTTGGGTTGTCATGTACCCACCAATTTAATATCCATGTACCATTATATAATCATAACACATAAATGACTGTAATTTTAAACAATTATTTCATAAATTATTTTCTGAAATCACAAGAAATGATCTCAAGATATTTAAATAATCAAGAAATTTAAAAAAAATTATTTCAATAATATCACAAAAGGAATAAGGGATTTATATTTCATTTTACAAACATTAAGTCTTGTAGAAGAATCAAAATATATAATAATGGTCATGGTGGTAGTGCAGTCACTTTCTCTATATATGTTAACCAAAAACATTCATTTTTCTGTTTGTAAAAAAAGTATAACTAATAATTTAAAAATAATAAAAATATTCCATTTATAAAAACATGTAATGTAATTAAAAGTAAAATGGGTTGTTTACACACCATATAATGAAGGTGGGTTTATAACATCAAAATATGACTCAATAAAAGGGGAATGAGATGAAATCACTTACATTGAGTCATATTATTCACAAGGTCATTTATGTTCCAGAACAATAAACTTATTTTTTTAATTTAGTTTGTTGAAAATATTTTTCATGTATATTATCCCCTTTATTACCATTATAAAACAATTACTTAATTTTTTAATTTCACTATGTAATTTTTGTTGATATTCATTAATTGTGTTCAAAAAGATATTTATATGATATCTATAGTCAAAATTGTTATTAGTCCATCATTTTTAGAATAAAATTAATGAAATTATAATAAATTATATTCAGGAATTATTTTAATAAATCATAAAATTATGTATTTATAAGAAAAATGATCAATGTTATCATCATAGAGACAAAAGGCCATATGTACAAACGAGTAATGTTTCCATTATTCAATGATCGTTATGGAATGAAGGTAGTCACAATGTTATCTTTCCATAATTTCCATGATATAAATAATATATGATTAATTATTTAAATATTTTTATATATATCATCCTTTTATTAAATGAATAATGAATCTCATCATATCATGGAGGTGATTGTTTGAACATATGCACGAATGATGTCATCATTTTTATGTGTATGGAAAAGTAATGAAATAAAAGTTATATTTTTATTTCATAATAATAAATATTTCATAAATATCAAATATAAGTTGTAATTCCACATTTATATCTTGTATTGGGAGAAGGTGATTGTGAACCCATTATATCATTTCTCAATGTGTTAGTCTATTGTACTCATGAACAATTAATTATTTCCCCATTTATGGAAATTGTGATAGATTTATGTGATTATATTAACATAATAACATATAATTATATTTATGCAAATGAATTTATTATTTAATCATGGTGGAATAAGATTTTATGTAAATGTAAGAAAAAAAAATAGAAACACTTAATTAAAAATGATACGTCACTTTTATATGATATCTTTTGATTAACATCTTAACACCTTTAAGGAGGGTGATCTACCTAAAATAGCCCTTCTAGAATTAGGGTACATATATTTGGAAGGCATTTGGAAAGATATAACATTAAAAAATTATTTTTTATGTGTGTAAAAAATGGAATAATATGTTCCCTTTTACAAAAGAGAGGAGGGGCAGTCTTCGAGTTCTTGAAAATATTAAATTAATAGAAATTATTTTTCTATTATATATGTGTCCAAATTAGATTATTTATAATATAGAATGATTATGGGTATAGATAAATCCATAAAATAATAATGAGACATGTTTTGATATTTATTTATTCCTTAACTTTTTAAACCATTATTTTAACTTTTAAACTCTTATGATGACGTCATATGATTTACACGCTGAGGGTTAATATAATTAAAAAAAAAGTAAAAAGACTAATAAATATGAAAGTGATGAAATTTATAGATATATATCAATAATGATTGTAAAATTGTAATTTATTGAAATTTTATATCATGTAATAAAAAATTATTTATTTTAAAATATTAATATTGTTAATTTTTACAAAATGAGTTACATAATTTTAAAAAATATCATAAAAACAAGAGAAATTAGAACCTAAAATATAAAACATCAATATCATGTAAAAGTGTTCTAAACAATTTATAAATGGAATTATTTATCTCAAATTGATTTATATTATTATATTTAATATAATTTATTTTATAATTCATTTAATTAAACAATTAATGCAAAATCAATGTGTAAAAATTTAATTGAATCTTTTATTCTCTGAAAATTTTAAAACAATTATCATGAAAAATATAAACATTTTAAATTCCAAAATTGTATTTATAGTGCTATAATTCCCATATATAAACCCATTGTAAATATATTTTAGTTATTAAAATCAAAAGTGTAATGATATTTTTTTTGAATATATTATTATAAATGTAAAACCCTTATTAATGTTTCTTACAATGTTCATTAATATGCCCAAAGGATTATTTTCGTCAAAAAATGCATTTAATAAATTCTAGACATGTTTCTTGTAAATTTTATAATATTTATAATATTATTTTTACCTTTAATTACCTAATTTACCATGAACCATATTAATTGAAAAATTACACAAGTTACTATTCATAATGCCTAAAAAATAAGAGAAATATGTAATAAATAATTATTTCACAATTAAAAAAATATAATTAGTTTATAAAAATAAAAACATAAAATTTTTATGAATTAATTAAAATTAATGTCGTTGACAAAACAATCTAGCAGGCTTTTATAGTAAAAAACGTTCAAAAGTTCACAATGATTTTATATAAAATTTCAATGTGATATTGATACCAAGGAACTAAATTGGATTAAATAATAATAAATTGATATAATTATACATCAAATAAATCCAGAAATATAGTTTATCATGAAAAATAAATTTGATTCAAATGATGTTTTCAATAGAAATGAATTATTTCTTCACTATTCATGAAAACATGAAGCCTATAAGAAAAAAAAATAATTCAACCAAAATAAATTGTGATATTTCACATTCAAATAATAATTTTAATTTTTCAAATATAATTCATAAATGAGTCAAAAAAATATTCAAACCTTGTTCACCAACGAATATAATCAAAAATACTTTTTTAAATAATTTTTTAACTATAAAACTAGATTTATCATATACAATATTGAAAATATTGCCTCTTTGAATTAATTAATAATCCTTAAATATTATGAAATATGAAAAGGATTTATTATAAAATTAAATGGGTTTTTACATTCTTTATCCTTTTGGAAATTTCTGCAAAACAGTTATATTCAATTATTTAATATGTGGGGATATCGTTCCCTCATAAAATTTTCAGATTCCCATGTTTCCTCTTTAACCATATGGGTTTTATAAAAAACCATAACATGATGAATCCCTCTATTAGGAAAAACTTCACTATATTGTAAATAACCTAAAATGGAAGCTCCTCATAAGAACTATTTTTTTTCCAATTGAATTATGTATAGACTCAAAACATGAGATAGATCTAGCATATAATTTAATAAAATTGAAAGATGAAAATAATTATTTACCAGGGATAAACATGAACGTAAATCCACAGAATATGAAACTGATCGATATTTTCATATTATTTTATAGGGTCCAATAAACCATAGACTCTGATTCCCATCTTACAAAAATGTATCACACATTTTCATGGAGAAACTTTGAGAAATAAATGCTCACCTACCTCCAAATATGGATACTTATTCCACTTATCCACAAAACCTTTCTTCCTACATTGGGATGTCCTCAGGCGTTATTTAATCAACTAAACTTTATATACCATTTTTTCTATCAATTATTGTCCCATCAACTTACATTCCCACACATTATCATAAAATTAGGTATTCTGACACATAATTCCATACAATGCCTCAAATTATTCTATATATATAATAGAATAAAAATAGTTTTTATTAGAAAACTAAACCAATGAATTACAGTGATTCAAACAACCCTAGTAATTCATTGGGAAATGAAGATGCATATCCTCCAATGTGTAAATTGTTTATTCTATCATCCCTTATGATTTGGGATGAAAAGTTGTACTGTAATCTAATTTAGTACCGAATAACTTATGAATTCCCATCTAAAATTTAGAAGTAAAGACATGATCACGATCATATACAATATTGGTATGAAATCCATGTATCTGTAATATTTTATTTAGATAAATACAAGATGTTTGATATTGATATTGTGTATATAATTGGATGAAAAATAGATGATTTAGTCAATAGATAATAAATATCCCAAATCACACCATTACCTTGATAATTATTCAGTATCCCCAATAGAAAATCCATATAATGATTTTTCCATTTCCACATTAAGACATGAAATGTATGAAGAATTCCCTTCATCAATTTTCTTTAATCATTAACTAGTTAAATATTAAAACACTTCAAAATAAATTAAAAATATATCATTTCATCAAATCCGATGTGTAATACTAAAGAAGGTCTCTGTACATATAACCACGACCATGATTAATTGATAAAAGAGAACTATAAGGTTCACGTAACATATATTCCATAAACTATGAATAACAAGGCCCACATAATCTCTTCCCAAATATCAAAACATAATTTTTATCAGTGTTCAATTCTAGAAACATACCATTTTTTGAAAAATTTACTTTTTTCTATAACTCACTGTCTTACTTTGTGATTTCATTTTTCTATCTGATAGACATGATTGCACAAACACCTTAAAAAATAGAGTAATTTTATGTACCAAAAAAATCAATCCAAAATGAATGAAATATTTATCCAAAGGGTCACATTCTTAACATAACATGGTTAACGTTGATTTACATTTTTGTCTCCGAGCAACAGTCACTTTATTTGATTTCCATGATGGTAATGAATCATGAAATCATATTCCTTAATTAGCTTCAACGATAACATCTATTGAATGTTTAATTCTTTATGAGTGAATATATAATTTAGGTTTTCTATAAGTAGATATTTTAAAAATTACTCTATACACATTACTCACAAAATATTTTAATGAAAAAATAAAAGCTATTTTAAAATCATGTGTATGGTAATTTAACTCATGAGGTTTCTAATAATGTTGAGAATAACCAATTACCAGACCACTATACATTATGGCAGAATGGAGTCCTTTTAATGAAGCATCTGTATTGATAAAAAATTCACCATTTTTTAAATTTAGGGAAAATACAAGATCATTTACCAAACACATTTTTTAATTATTTAAACCAGTCAACACTTCTTTTCCCAATGATCTTTACTCCATTACATGTTAACATAGTTAGTGGGCCAGATTACTGAGAGAATTATTCATCAAACCATCATTTATAAACTTCTATCCAAAAGAAAATATGAATATCTGAGATATTGGTAGGTATCAGACATTCTTCAATAACTTTTTTTCTAAATCGGGAAAATTTATGCCATATTTAGAAACAATGTGTTTAAGGAATAAAATTTTTTTCCACAAAAATTAAATCTTAAAAAAAATTCCATATAGTTTATTTTCATGTTTGGTTTTCAAAACAATCCTTATGTTATTTTAATATTCCTCCTTACTTTTAGAATATTCCAAAATATCATCTATAAACAAAACCACAAAAAGATAAAAAAATCGATGGAAGACTCCATTCATAATATTCATCAATAAAAAATGTGAATTAGGTAACCCAAAGAGAATAAATAAAAAAATAATAATTCCCATATATAATCTATTATACAATCACTGGAATTTCATCATTAATCACATTCATCTTATAGTACCCAAACATCAAATCAATATTCAGAAAATGATGAGATCCCTAGAGGTGATCAAAAAAATATTCAATACAAGGAGAATAATACTTGTTCGTAATATTTATGTAATTTAAGGAACTATAATAAATAAATATTCTAGTTGAATGATAATTATTTTAAAAAATAGAATAGTATCACCCTATGGTGATGTTCTAGGTTGAATGAAAACATTAGAAAATAATTATTAGAACTATTTTTCTAGTTTAAAAACATTCACATGATCCATTTGATAAGGTTTTATATAAATAGGTGTAACATCAGACACTAAATCAATAGTAAATTGAACTTCCTGACCCTAAACAAAAACATGGAATTCATCAAGAAAAACATTCATAAATTAATTTAATATTTTGATGTCACTAATCAGATCTTTTTTCATTCATTTCAAAACCATGATCTAGATATATTTTAATGTCTTCATTTATGAATATATCATATTTAAGGAATGTTATGACATGTATGGAATAGTTGAATAAAAAATTAATATAAATCATGTTTTTATCATGGTAAAATTAAATCCAATCCATACACAAAATGAAATCAAACTACACTATGGGAAGTTCAACAAGATTTAGAGGATGTAAAATCCCACCAATGATAATAGAAATATTCCTATAAATATTAGTTTCAGTAATACATATATATGGTCTTTTTACAAAAATTTCTATATCAAATTCATGAGGTGATAATACCAATTTACTTGAAAGGTTCTCTAAAATTAATGAATTTGACGAAATAGATTCAAACAAAGTATTTTAATATTTTTAAAAAACGTGTAACAATATTATCAGCAATTAATTTGAAGGTGTAATGCCATCCATGGTAATAGTAAAATATTTTCCACTATTTTTCATTTGATATGGATGATTTCCTTCACTGATAATCAACTTTGGGAACACATTTGCATAATTCCCCAGCTCTTTGAAAATAAAACATCTGGATGTTTTATTTCTATTGATTTCTTGATCATCTCCCTATGGTCGCAAGAAATATGAACAATCTTACCACATTGTAAGCACAACCTAGACTCTGAAATAAATTCAGAATGATTATTTTTACCATAGGACTCAAAATATAGAAATTTTTATTTCTTACCTCTAATATTTATTGATGAATAATCTTCCATTTCCTTCCAATTTGACCTCTAATTTCTTATGATGGTAGTTCTTCTACATTATAATTGTGCACTTATTCTAACAGTAAATTTAGAATAATTTATAAATTTTATTTGAAATATCAAACAAAGATTTTTAAATAAGAATTTGAAAATTATCTTTTCATGAATATTTGTTATTTTTCAGAGGTTATTATATTTGCGGTGAATAGTAAAAACTACAGAATTTTAATTTAAAATTTAATTTTATACTAAATTATTTGTAATGTAAAATTATATTTTGAATTGGTTGAAAAGGAAAAATTGATCAAATCTAAATATTTATTCTATTTATTGAATTGGAATAGATTTTATGCTGAATTTAGTTATAATATTCAGTATGATTTTGACCATTTTCACTTTAAAGACCCCCATTCTCGTCCATCCGACAAGATTAATTTTAAATTAATTTCTACCACTAATGTGATTTGAAATTTAATAAATGGATTCAATATTTGGTATCATAATAAATTAAAATTTATAAAAAGTCTAATATAATAATTTTACATAATTATTACTAAAAATAATTAAAATAAATAAATGGGATTATGGTTTATATGGTGTTCTATGAACTATATGCATTTGTATTAAACTTATCATTAGATAAACAACAGATTATTATTTAATGAAGTTTACATAATTTGTACAAAGAATGTGTCTAATTATATACTAAATATTTTTATAATTTCTTTTAAATGGATAAATTATATAGGTCTGTATAATGATATAAGTTACCTCGTTAAAAACAATAAATACAAAATTGAGTAAAATTAACGATTGAGGAATAACATGATAATAAATATGTTTATTTTTTCTAGTGAAGGTATTTATCCCCAAAACAATCAATCAAATTCATTTCTCTATAATTTTGGAGCCACATTAGGTAATGGAGACCTCCAACGAGTGTTTACTTTTTGTTATTTATTAGAATCCTGCAACTCCTCCATTTTAAAGGGGAATTCACTATCTGCACATCTTCACACATCTCAAGCTATATGACCCATCAAAATCCAATCAAAATCCCTAAAAAAATCCATAATCACATCCTAGAATCATTAAATAGGACACAAACCCATCTAATTAATTTTCTGAATACCAAATAGAGATCCCCTAAGAAGAGGGAACGTTTATCAATAATCATTTTCTATTTTAATTCTTCTTAAAACCCCATAATTTATTCCAATACCATGAATTTATAATAACATTAGTATCATATATATATATATAGTTATGTTATGTTTTTTGACCTAAAAAAAACTTCCATCAAATTGGTTACAAAATCAACATTCATATGCATATAAGAATATCGTCTTGTGAAACGGCGTTATTCGTTCCTCCATTACAACCTATAATGTTTAAGCATAATGATGGATGTACTGTTTATATATTTTATTTATTCTAATTAAAACATAATTATACCTCTATAGTTATTATATTATGGAAAACCTTTTTAAATTTCACAACCTATGGGACACGATAACATTGCTAATGTATTGGGCATATTACTGCCTCATGAAGCGATGTGGATCATTTTTCACGAACATGTTATATTAAAGATAATAATGGAAACTAGATATTTACTTTATTAAATATATATGATATAAATTAATTCATTAAAATATTCATGAAATAATTAGCATTCTATAAATATAATATATTATTTTATTCTTGACATTTCACACAATAAAAAAGCGATAACATCATTAACGAACATGTGAACTAACACCTCCTCAAATCTACATCATTATTAAATTTTTTGATCCCAAAATCAAAATAATTATATAAATAAGAATATATAATTAAATAAAATTATATTTATGATATAATTATCATTATGTAATGACAAATGTTACATACCTTCATTCCCTAATGTACATTGAAAATTGGGAACCTCACTCATGCGTACGTTTGACCTCCTGTCTCTAGGATCATAATGTTAATTCTTTAATCATAAAAATTTTCATTATTGGTTTAAAAATAAAAATTCACTAATATAAATGATCATTATTCCATGATTATTAATTTTTATAGATTTACCTAAATACCACATTGACCTTAGTAAACCCACCCAAGTCAGTTTTGACACATAATCTAAATATGGTCAAAACATTCGAATTAAATATAATTAATATAGTAGTTTTATATAAAGTGTTTATTAATAAAATTTATGTAATAATAAACCATAAAATACATATAAATATTGTAAATAATTGACATAATTTTATTATTTTGGAATCTGATGATCATAAATGATGAATCGGGCAGGAGGTAAGAGTTTTTCAGGTCTAACACTTATTTATGTGCGATACACATCATATTCCTCCATTATTATATTTTTTTTCTGTATATAATACCCATGAATATATTTTAGGATTATTATAATTTAAATTATGGGGATTTATATATCCATTTTATGATATCCCTTTCATGGGGTTTTTTATTTCAATGTTACCAAGCGATAAATATTTTTTGTCAAAATTTTCCTTATTTGAGAAATTTTTTATTTTATACAACTATAATATTTTTTTAGGTGTGTTTACTACCCCATTGACATGTTATATCAGGAATATATTTATTTTTAATGATATTATACGTTTCATTTAATGTAATTCCTTTGTTATTATTACTATTTGATGTTACAAAAGTCATAGGAGTATTTTTTTAATGTCATCATTTTTGGTGATTATGTATTATTAAATCTTCGATGTTGAAATAATATAATACTCATTAATTATCCTAAAATATGTTTATTCATTATATTTTCATTAAAAATTATAATTTTTACAGTATTTTTTATTACATTTGTCGGACAAGGAGTTCCTAAGAAATATTAGATTATCTCTCACTACAGGCGAAAATTTATGTTAATTAAAAAATGTCACTTCTATAAATTTTTTAATAATGGTTTAAAAAAGTTTTATTAAAATAAATATTTATATTTTTATCATGAATTTTTTTAATTTATTTTTAGAAAACATCTCTATAAGTTTAATTTTTTTCTCAAATACATGGATTTTCAAAATGGTTTATGTTTTAAAATATTAGTTTCCAAATAAAATGTATTTTTTTCATAAAATTAATTTTAATGATATTTCAATGGTATTTAAATTCATAAATTTCAAATTAATATTGTTTTTTATTTAGTTCTAGTGGGAATATTTTGTAATGATACAATATTTATTGTATATCTGGATTGATTTAAATTTGTTATGGAATATGTTTCCTTCCTATCTGTTAATATTATTTCCAAAGATTCTTATTGGATTACTTTATTATCCATGGGATATACATGTATGAAAGATATTTTCATGGAACCCATTATTTTCTATGGGTTAATCATATATAAATTATATTTTTTCTGGAACCCATTTATATTCAATCGGTTATACTATTCTCAAAAATATTCTCTTGAAACTCATCTCTTTTCCAAGGGTTAATCATGTTTCAAAGAGAATGTTATCAAACCCAGTCATTTTATACGGGATAATCAAAATTCCAAAACCTTAAAATAGAGACAATTTTCATTACATGTTTTATTATTGTTTTTAAGTGTATAGTTGTTTTTCATTTATTTTGATTCATGTTGTTGTTATTGGACATATTATATGATGGGGGTGTCCTTGATAGCATTGGTAGATCCAGTTATATATTAGACAATGGGGTGCCACATTTAGTACATAGTGAGCCTATAATAACTAAAATGATTGGTGATACTATATAGTTCAAAAATTAATTTTATTGTACTTGGTCTTGAAAGGAAAGATATAGAGAGTTACTTGAGTTTTTCTCCTAAGGATATAATAGGATTTTAGTTACTTATAAACTGAATTTAAAATAGGTTATGAAATAAATGATAAAAGTTAAACAAAGGGTTATAATTTCATGATATGATTTTATAATGTTACTCCAAATTGAGATAGTTATCACATAGCTCATGATTACCGATTTCAACTACTCTATCCTTCTCCTTTTTTTCATATTTGATGATCTTGGTATTGATGTGTATGAGTTCTTTCATGGATCGATCATGCACTTCTATCATGTCATCATTCCTTTGGTTCTTATTAATCTAATTGATGATATTAATTTCATAATTCTTATTTTTACCCTTATAGATTATTTTATCTCACCCTTGTTATGTTTATTTTTACACAAGTTATATAGAATGAGATTGAATGTTTTCCATATATAAATGATTTCACAGTGATGATGTGTATGACATAAAGTGAAATAATAAAGAATGGTAAAATGGGATAAATTTTCATTTGATTAATTGGTTATTATTTATATAGGGTTCTGCATAATTCTATAATACAATATGCCAAAAAGGTCCTCCAGAATATGAATTTACCAAGGTTTCAATTTGTTATTTCAAGGTTCAGATGAAATATATAATGTCATTATTATTATTATCAAAGCTAGAAATTTAATGTATATTATTTTAGTATATGATATTGGAGTACATATCCTTTTTTGTTTTAAATCCTTCCATAAGGTAAAGATTATAAAACAACCAAACCTGTCTCCAATGTAATATATTAATGAATATAGTGAACATATTAAGATAATAATACATCCTTGAGACATATAATGTCAATCCCAAATTCTTAAAATGAAAAACAGAATCACTAAATCTGTAAGATGAAACTACATGTGACCATTTTTTACCCCAGACTATCCTACTATGATAGAGATTACAACCAAGAGAAGACAATGAATGATATTTTACCATCCATTTAATTGAGTACAAAAAAACGATATCTACCAACACCTAAATGAAATTTTTTGTGTATACAAAAATCACAGAAACATTTATCCAACTAACTGATAAAAAAATTCCGGGAATTTGGTAGCTCTATATTAAAAAAATTAAGAATTTATGAAAATGTATTAAAAGTGAACCCATTTTTTAAAACATTAATTTGATTTCATAAAGTCATTCCATATTATCATAAACCATAAATATGTCAAGTATGTGAAATAAATCATATAAGCATAAGAAAAACCATCCATGGATAAACCATAAGTAAACATATGAGAAACCAAACATGATATATGATATAATTTTTAAAACGAATTTTAAATTAAAATAAGGAATACTTTTCCTCTAGAATTTGGGAATATTCTATCAGACCTATAATGAAAACCCAATGAAATAAATCATATTAATCCAATAGATATCATGTCCTACAAAAATCATTATATATCAAACCTCAAATGTTATCAAACATACTAATTTTAAAAGTAAATTTTTCGATGAACCCGAGGTTACCAGTGTCATATATATACCAAAAAAAATTTAAAACCCCTGATAAATATTTATAAAACAACTTCATAGTAAATAATTTCAACCTATTATGAGTGGAAAAAAAAATTTATAATCAAAACAACCATTAATGAATTTCATCAAACAAATAGGGTGCACAAAACATTTTTTAAACAAAATACCTGTTAATTATATGAATATATTATAAAAGGAACAAATTTATATCAAAATAGTCATTTAATTAAAATTAAAGAAAGTAATTCAAAATAAGGTCAAGAAAATAAAGAGTTAATACCTTTATAAAGATATACTTAACTCACGAATAGAGGAAAATTAATTACGAACAAATGGGAAGATTAAGAATTAATAGGTCATGTCATTATGAGCCTAGATCTATAAGACAAAACATCAATCCTCTAACAAAATCCGTATATATATATTCTCTTTTCTATTCATGATACAATGATACAAGTGGATAACATATCTAATTAAAATCGTAAAAATGAGATAGAAAACTGAAAAAAGAACATATCTTAATGAGATCCAAAAAAATACTGGAATTCCAAATGGAATCTAAGGGATAATCCAGTAGAAAAATGGGGAAGGTTTAGTTCAAGATTAATGGGGATTAGGAGTTCATTAACTATAAAATATACTAATGGAAAATGGGTAAATTCTAAATTTCTAAGGTATCAGATTGGGGTTCACGTTTAGGATTCCCAATGAGAAAAAATATGTGCCAATCATGCAGGGCATTAGTCCCTTGATAAATATGGAACATGGTCTCATAAATATAATCCAAAATATTTATAAATAATGTTCTCAAAATATTTGAAAACAATATAAAACCGCTAAAAAAAATCCCCTTGGTGAGTCTCATGGGTTAACTAAACATGTTCAATCCATGTGAAATACCACTATATCCCCATAGTGCACACCACACAATTACCACCTAGATGAAACTAACTATGTTCCCAAACCATGCAAAAATCATGCATCCAAAAAAATCTATATTTTCAAAACCTATTTAAAAGAAACTATATCAATATAGGATTTTCATAGATGGATATTGTATATTTTTAGATTAATATTCAATACATTACAAAATTAGACAACTGAGGTCCAAAATTATTTAGCTCTATTGGAATCTTGTAACATAATCATCGTAATTCATTAATGATTTCAAAATTCTTCTATAATGAAAATCCCATTTATTCCTCTTCAAAATCATCTTCTATTTAAATAAATTATTCCAAACCTAAGGAAAAAACATAAGAATGTGTGGTCTCAAATTTTCATTAAGGGTAAACAAGAGATATATTTTATAATAACAATAACATAAGGTTCTCAGATAATGAAAATAAAAAATGGAAACCATACCAACATATCAAAGATCATAACCTGGTGTAATGTAATAGAAATTACATGTTCATATAACTTTGATCCAAGGAGAATCAACGAACATGAGCCATGAGATCATAAAATTAGAATAAGACATAGATATGGGGAATACACATACTAATGGAAAAAACTATGTCACAGATACCCAACAAGAAACGATTAACATGTTACAATTGGGCTATCCACCCGTGTAAACCATATAGGATTTGGATGATCTTCAGTGTACCCTCTTTCATGATTTGGAAAACCAATCGTCTGCCCTTCTTTTTAGGCTTAGGAAACTACCCATGCACCCTTCCTTCCAGGATAAGGCTAACCACTTGTGTACCATCTATGATCGTAGAACATTTATGAATAAACAATACATTGTAAGGAAATACAGTTCCCACTAATCACATTATTAAATTCATACATATGTGTTACACAATATCAAAAAACTTTCATAGTATCATATCCCCTGAAATTAATTGAGTTTTATAAAAATTTCATAATATCACATCTTGTAGAAATTAGAGGTGTTTTGTAATCATTTATTTAGTTCTCCATAGAATATCAAATTAATAAGATGTGATTTTAAGATAAATTTCAACATTCTATAATCCCAGATATAGAAATTGGGTTTATAAATATCATTTCATAATGATCCATTCTATAAAGGAATAATAATTTCATCAATAGTTCATATATTAGGAAAAGCATACATAACATCAATATATGTAATATTAGAAGGAAAATTATTTTTAATTACCGAATAAAAATATCACGAGGAATATATATTTTCTTTTAATATTATTTTTTAAATCATAAAAAACTTTTAAATAAAAAGTTATATGATAATTAGTTTGGAATATTATAAAGGAATATTTATAAATTCTTTAAAATATTTCATGAGGAGAATATCATTTAATATTTGAAATTTTTTATAAAATATAATACATTTTGAAAACAATTTTATTTAAAAAAAATATATAAATTAATAATCAAATAATTTTTTTTCTATAAATGATAAGTTTCACTCATGTCGTATATTTAAATACAAATATTCATATCACATTTTTTTAATATAAAAATAGGTTTTGTCTGGATAATGAGTGGATATTTACATCAATATAATTTATTTAAAATATAAAAAATGTTAATAAATATTTAAATAATAATATGAGAGTAATAAAAAATCATTTATAAAATTTTTACAAAATTGGGATTTGGAGGAAAATGTATTTTTGACCAAAGGGGGAAATAAATTATGATTAAAAAATATTTCCACAACTATTTTAATCACTACTAAGTGGGATAATGATAATATTACATGAATATATCATTAATATGTATAGTTGTGACATCCCGACCCAGAACCCACTGAATGGTGCCCTGAACCGGTTGGCCAATTGCTCTCATGAGCTCCTCCTAGTATGCTAGTGTTTTCAGATAAGTAGAGAGGGTCCGGTAGGTTTGTCTTTGGGAGACTATACACTCATTTTTCAGAATAAAAACACCAGTGAATAAAAATTACAATAAACCATGTGCAGATGGGTATATAAATAACCAGAACATATCCATGACATATGATAGTCAAAACTAGAAAATACAATATTCAAGAGAAAGGTAAATCATTCTATGATAATTAAAGTGAGAAGTGTTTACAATGAAACTAAAATTAAAGGCAAATAAACTTCGAAACGGTTCTTGAACCAAATCTGGTACCCTCTCCCATGCTCCAATACCAAATAGAAATCTTTACCTAGGCCATACCCATTTCATATCCTATAATAATAGTGTCTGCTCGAGTGACAATTAGGTGGCCCAAATAGAGTATGAGTAAAACATAGTAGTCCACCACCAATTGTGTCTAAAATGAGTCCAGTAAAATGATAGTGCATGAAATATAATAAAGAAGTAAATATAATGCATAATTTAAATAGTTATCAAGTTTTGATTTATTCTTTTATCATCACATTAGGCCATGTTCAATCCATGTTTCCCATTATAACCATCATTAATTATCATTTATCATTTTGTATAGGCAGTCATTCAGAACACCCAAATCTCATTTGAATCATCATTCATTTTTATAATTAATCATTTGGTGTAGGATGTCATGCCAAGACCAACAAATATTTTGACTATAGGTTGTCATTACATGCACTACAATTCTCATTTTGTGTAGGTCTTCTTTGGTAGCACCACAAATCGCATGCTTGGATTACTATTGGGGTGGAAATCCTTGTCCATGTCCCAGCTTCGAATCACTCTAGGACGCCATGAAAAGGACCAAAAAGATAATCAATTTAATAATTATTTATTTATCAAGCTCCAGATATAATTCCATCCTTTGTACCATGATTCAGTTATCAATTAAATCATCAAGGTAATTCACAAGTCAAATCAATATTCCTAATTACTCAAATTTATGAATTCAATTATCAAGGGAAACTAGAAAACCCATAAAACCAAACACATATCCTATGTCATGGATATGGGAGATAAATTTATACCACCAAACTCTGTTTATCGATGGAAGATCACCCAACAGAAATCTCCAAAATCTGAGCGGCAAAACATTGTCGATCAAGCTCCAGATATAATTCCCCAAACAAATATTATGAACAAAGGAATCAAGATATTTCAAAAGAAGATCTGGATCCGAAATCCTATATCTAAATATCAACTAATATGTTTAGATCCATGGAAACTATGATGATCCTTCATGAAAATATCATGGGAAGATATAGGAAAGAACAGAAGAAGAAACGTGATGAAATCCACTTACCGAGAGGAGAGAGGATCTTTAATTAGGAAATTAAAACTCGATGAACGGTTTAAATATCACCTTGGAATCTCCTTGGGAGGATTTGGGAACACGTGGAATTATTCATGCTCAAGGCAAGTTCAAAAATATGGATGTCCTAAGGGTTCTGGTGGTTAGAAAAGGATTTTTGTAGTTTAAATCCCACGCACATGTTATTTAGGGTAGTGTCACACGGTTAAGAAAACCATGCACCAATTTTGTGGACCCCACTATCTAGTTATGCATGGTTGGCACATTTAGGACACACAGTTTGTCAAACAATGTGCAAACTGTGCAGACATCTTTGTTCAATTTTTCACACATGGCACAATTTGGTCCCATTGTTTTTTAAACCGTACGCAAACTGTGCACAACCCATTGTCCATTGGTTTTGCTTAAAAATTAACCCAAATGCACCCAAAGCCACAATTACAAATCAAATGTACATAGAAGTATCAAAATTTATATGAAAACGTTCCTGATATGAATCTAGAGAAATCCAAGATCTTAAAATCTCCCTACCTTATAACATCTCTTCCTCACCTTACACTCTCAAAATTCTCTAAGATTCCAATCCAAAACATTTGGGTCATCGGGTCCTCATGTCTGCTTCCCATTCCCAAGATTCATCTTGAACACATCCCATGTTACCATTACACATGAACTAATAAAACAATATTTCATCGTAGAGCATTCTCACTTTAACCCAACACGCGTACGAGATGATCCTAAAAAGACACATCTATCTTGAGGTCAAAATTCACCTCATCAATCACATGATATGGGTCCAGGTGATACCAACATAGTTGTTGCACATGGAAAAAATCATGAATTATGCTAAATTTCTATGGAAGTGCTAATCGGTAAGAAACTGGACTGATTCTCTCGGGCACCTAAAATAGTCCCACAAACCAGGGTGCTAACTTTCCCTACCTCTATATCCAGTGGTTAAGAAATCTAGGCGCAACCAAAATG
This sequence comes from Viscum album, assembly GCA_963277665.1. Taxonomy (NCBI): domain Eukaryota; kingdom Viridiplantae; phylum Streptophyta; class Magnoliopsida; order Santalales; family Viscaceae; genus Viscum; species Viscum album. The sequence continues at coordinate 471,618,032 of OY728147.1, read as the reverse complement.
AATACATGATCACACTTTGTAAACTATAGGGGTTGTCTACACCTATCAGCATACAACTTCTATCCTCTCTAAAATGTTTCCATACATTTCCGAATCAACTGCACCTGCTTTGATGTCTCCTAAACAAGGCATGGTCACAACAACTCTGACTCACTTGCCCCAAACCAACATAGCAGTGATCTACATGGTCTTCAATAAATTTCCATGTATTGTTCCATCTGTACAGTTGCTTGATAACTGTTGTGACAAGGGAGCTCCACTAAAGCCAAGCTCTTTTCCCAAGAACTGCCAATGTCATGCACACATGCTCGCATAATATTCTCTAGCACCTATATCGTATTCTCCGACTGCACATCTATCTATGAGTGGAAGGTCGTACTTAATAGAACATGTGTACCATGTGACTTCTGTACACCCAACCACATGCATGAAGTAAAAAAAAAATCATGATATGAAACTATAGTCTATAGAACCCCAAGAAAATTAAATATCTCTCTCACATACAGTTCTACCAACATCTATAATATAATGGTTTATTTGATAGTAAGGAAGTGTGATACATTCTATTGTAGATCCAACATGACCCAAATAGAATCATTCTACCAAAGAGTCTTCGGATGTTATTCAAAAAAATTCATAGTCACGTCATCCCACTTTTTTTATAGATTATGTAATGACTGCACTATGCCTCCCAGTCATTGATGCCCTACTTTCACCTACTGACAGGTGAAACAACATGTCATGAACCCTTCTATATTCATTTTCATTCCCATCCACCAAAATTGTCGTCAAAGGCCGTGGTACATTTTTTTCACCCCAAGATGTACAACCCACCATGAAGCATGATATTCCCACACAATTTACTCTCACATACTCATAGGCACAAAAAACCAATTTTTTACATGGATGACTTAGTCGTCATCTTTTTTATAGTCTGAAGGTGTGTCCTTGCCTTCAAGGATTTCCCATAAGGAAAAACACTACGGATCCTCATACTTCTATTCACTGATCTATCCCAAGAGTGTATACTTTATTGCTACAGAAACCAGTGTCATCATCTCCTGACCCTCTTGAACCACCACCTGAATTTCCACCAATAAAGTCATCATCTTCAACTCTTCAATCTACTAATTTAGCAACTGAGTCTGAATTTATTTGCTCAAGGAATCAGCCTCACTATTCTTCTTCCCGGGTGTACATGCCATTTTAAAATCAAAGGACTACATATACTCTACAGATATTCACTGCCAATGATTCCAGATGCATTGTGGATAGATATAATAAATGCATTTGTGAACCAAAAAAAATAAAAACTTTTCCCCCAACATATATTGTCCCCAAAAATTATGAACACAAACCACTACTGCCAACTTGGGGCCATGTGTAGGGTAATTCTGTTCATGTGGACTCAACTATCAAGACCCATAAGCAATGAATCTTTCCCCATGCATCAACACATCCCCATGCCCAATCCCATAAGTGTCACAATACACCATGTTCTCCTCACCTAAGAATGTTAAGATCATAATTGGTGCTGATGTTAAGAGCTTCTTCAAATCTTTGAAACCATTCTAGCATTCTTCGGTCCAAACAATCTTCATTTCATTTTTTGTCAAACCTGTAAGGGGTGAAGCCAACCGGGAAATGTACTGGATTAATATCCTATAATAAACAGCTAATCCCAGAATGCTTCTAATATTGAAAACATTCTTGGTATGCTCCCAATAAATCAATTCTTGCACTTTTTCTGGGTCATTTCCACACCATCTATTGAGATAAAGAGCCCCAAAAAGTGTACTTTGTCAATCCACAACTGAAATTTAGATATCTTGGCATATATCTGATGCTCTTTCAATGTACCTTTGATAATTTCATTATGTTGAGCATGCTCACCATGGATATTAGAGTACAATAACATGTCATCCACAAAAACCACAACAAACTGATCTAAGTACGAATGAATGATTTTTTTCATCAAGGCCCGAAACACTATTGGATCATTAGTAAGCCCAAAAAAATTACAAAAAACAAAAATAGTCCATACCTGCTCAAGAAAGTAGTTCAAGGTATATCATAAGTATGAAATCTCACCCGATGATACCTTAATCACAGATCGATTTTTTAGAACACACTAGCACTATTCAGTGGGAGAAACAAGTCATTGATACATGGAAGATTATTTTAGTTCATAAGAGTAATTTTATTCGACTTTCGACAATCGAAACACAAGCATAGTCTCCCATCATCCTTTTTTGTAAAAAAATAGGTGATCTCTAAGGCGAAGTACTTAGATGGATAAACAATTTATCCTCTAACTCTTCCAAAATATTTTGATCTATTGAAGCTATGTTGGAGAAATTTTATAAGGACGAATAGATACTGCCTCATCCCCTAGCATGATCTCAATAGTGAATTCCTCATCTCTCTCATGTGGAACCCTTAATAGTATTTTTATTTGACATCCTGAAACCGTTTTACAACTGGTGGAAGGACACCATCCCTACCACTCCGTTCATCCAAAAAAAGACTAGCAACTTGGGCTGTGATCTCACTAAATGTGCTCTGTAATTGGCCCAACTCTTCCTTCATGAATAACACATTTTGAACAAAGGACACATTGTTCACCCTCAAAAGATTAAAGCATCACTCTACTATGATAACAATCTATCTTGGCATAGAATTCGACTAGCCACTCCATACCCATAATAAGGTCGAAGATATTTATATCAAGGACATATATATCCCAAAGTAAATGATACTCTCTAATATCTAGAGAACATACCCTGCATAAAAAAATATACATAGTTTGTGTTCCCAATGGTGGTATCTGTATTCATCATCCCACTTATAGACTCTACATCCAAGCACAATCCATTAACAAGGTTTGTAGATATGGAGGAATGATATGCACCAATATAAAATAATGCAGCAACTAATGTAGAATCATATAGAATAGTACCTCTCACTATCGATAGACTAGCCTCACTCTCCATAAGCATAGGCTGCACTACATGTAACTGTCCTGCACCTTTTCCCTAGGTTTGATCTAACTACCCAAAGTCGCACGACTCTGATGATACGGGCACTCATACCCTGAGGCACCATGTCAACTGCCCTTACTGTCTCAACTAGTAAAACTCCGACTTCCAGACCTATATGGTGTAGAAGACCTAGTTCCCAAACACTTACTCGGAGTAGCTGCTCCATTAGCACCAACCTACCACTCCTTCCTACAAAACTTTTGTAGGTTACCCATCCTTCTCAAAACCATTACTCTACTGGTGGTTGAGTACAATGTGTATTATAATTTCCCTAGCTACCGCTAAGTGGCAAAGAACATGTGAATGATCTAGTTCAACTATTCATCTAGAATGTACACCTTACTTTCCAATGTCATGACTAAGATTATTGTGATGGAACATCCTAATTTCAGAAGGCACACTCCCTGATAAACCATCTACATGTCAAGTAGTGGAAGCATCCTTCAGGTTCCCCTCTAAAATTAGATCTCGATTAACCAGTTCTTAAAATTTATTCATCCTAAATATATTCACATGTGACTTAATTTCACACTTCATTCCATCCTGAAATCGTTTTTCCAACAAATCATCATCTACCACCAATGCTGGATTAAAATGGTGTAAATATTTTAGACGTTCAGTGTAATCCATTATGGACATTCTCCCTTGTGTCAGATGCATAAACACTAAAACATTCTCTTTCCTCAGCATGTCTGGATAGAAGTGTTCTATGATTCTTTACAAATTTTCCTCCTATAACATATCATTATTATATCTAGATGATATATGAATTTCCCACCAGTGATTCACTAAACCCCATATCATATAATCATTCAACTTGACCCTTCTCTAATCCAGAGTCTCCAAATTGTCATATATCATGTCAATGGATACAACATAGAAATAATATTCCTTTGGTCCACCCTATCTAGTAAAAGTAGGATAGTGGTGTAGTTGAAACTCTCTTGTCAACTCAGACAGAATTTTCTGAACCCGCCATTGGTGTCTCTTCACGAAATGAATGAAACGAGAAAATTTCTATCCGAAGTGCTCACTTTATTCCTTATCATGCACCAATGGTGCCTCATGTTCCCAGTCATGATGTTCTTTATAGGCCATACCCCTTGGTCTAACCCTCAAAAAGTGTCAGGAATCATATTTATGGAAACCCAAACACATATCTTATGTCTCATGACTAAAACATATAACATTTACATAAGAGGAGAAACTAACACAACTTGTTTCAAAAAATGATTTCCACCTTTTTCTCAACACACGATCAACACTGAATTTTCACTACCCTTAGAAACCCTACTCCTAGGTAATGAAAGACAAGGGAATATTCATTCTCATTAATTAATACATCCATTAATTAATCACATTATTTCAAAATAATTAATTAAAAAATTAATTTATTTATTATTCGCGTTTAATCAATCAAGGTTATCATTAGATACACATTTATTCTCATTTTTCATCATTGTTTCAATCTCACTTCTAGGAAAACAGTTCATATTCAGAAACACACCCATAAACCATTTTCCCATGAGTGCCTAGAATGATGCCTGTCACCAAAACCCTAAGTTCCTAGAATGAAGCATGGAGACTCAACTATCATTCATATTTTTTCTACGAATCAAATTTCAATAGTTTTCAAAACAAATATCACATCACACCACAAGTATGTTACCCAAAGGTGAAATAACATATGATTATAATAATAAACCAAAATCATAACAATCCGACACCATGTACACATATTTTACCCCATATATGAGTTTTAAAATCCAATGCACGAGCTCATTAACAAGCCTCGACTCTTCATAGTCTCATGTCTTCATTTTACTAAAAAATATGAAAAAATACGAATAATGAAAAGAAAACTCCTCTGATACAACTTTGTGATGTCCTAACTCAGAAGCCACTAAATGGGGCCATGAGCTGGTTGGAAACATGCCCCCCAAGTGAGACTCCCCATACGGCAATGGGTTATGACTAGTAGAAAGGGTATGGTAAGTTAGTATTGAGGAGGCAATATCATCATTTTTCAGAATGAAAACACCAATGGAAGAAAATTACAATTAACCAAGTGCAGAAGTTTATATAAATTACTAGAATATATCCTTGAAATAAGGTACTCAAAATTAGAAAATAAAACATTCATATCAAAGGAAAATCAGTATATGAGAATGATTGTGCCAAGTGTTTCTAATGAAACTAAAAGCAAAGACACACTGAATAAAAAAGAGATCCGGGAACACATCTAGTTCCCCCACCCATGCTCTAATTCCAAACCACAATCTATCTGAGGGCCTTGACCTTATCCTGTCCTAAAATAACAAAGTATACTTGGGTGTTGATACACTGCCCAAATAGGATGTGAGTAAAAATCAGTAGGCCACCACCAACACTATCTAAAACGAGTCCAATCAATAGATAGTGCATGCAATTTAATAATGAAATAAATTCAATTCATAATTTATATAGTTATCACATTTCCATTTAATCATTAATCATCACATTTGGCCATGTATAATTCATGATTCCCATTTGAGTCATCATTCATTAACATTAATCATTTGTTGTGGGTCGTCATGCCTAGCACCCCAGATCTCATTTGAATCATCATTATTTATTATGATTAATCATTTGGTGTAGGACGTCATGCCTAGATCCACAAATCTCATAAGTGCAGGTCATCATACCTAGCACTCCAATTCACATTCGGTGTAGGTCATCATGCCTATTATAACGACCCATACATTATATATATTGTTATTACTTCATAATTGAAGCACACTTATTACAACATATAACAAAACTAGGAAAGGACCGTATAGGTATAGTGTCTTTAGAAACTGGGAAACATAAACAACTAGTTCATAAAGCGTCTACACTGTCTCCCATTTATTTCATCATATCTATAGTCCCTTTTGAAATATCTTAATTAATAACCTTATTCCTGACTTAGGGAAAGAAAACATACAAAAGGGTGAGCTCAAATGCTCAGTAAGGGTAAACAAAAGAAATATCAATCACATCATATACACAAGAACATAAATTTTGGAAATCTTAACCTGCAAAAGAAATCATAATTTCATAACATGGGATAAATCATAGTAGTAAAATGTAATCCAAATAATCAACATGAAACTTTGTGGCATTCACACATAATCATAGAGAATCATTTCTTGTTAGTCAAGACTCATTGCCAAGACTATCTTATTGGACAAAGTCCATTTATGAACCGAGTTCACTCCTCGTTTCAGTCCTGTTTCACTGAACCGGTTTAACCTTTCGTTCCAGCCATGTCTATCTCATGAGATATAAAATCTTTACCAAATGCATTGGAGGGATATATTGGTCCCACCCATCTCAAAATGATACCATTCTTATGTGTGCCACAAAATCAGAAACCATACATCATAGCATAACCCATGTAATAAAAATGGGAATCCTAATCATCGTGACATCATAAAACAATTCATATAAGATAAATGAATTCATAAAAATATAATTCCATCACAACATAATAAAATCAATGTAATAATAGGGATAGAAATAGAACCCTTTATTATCTTAGATGGAAAATAATTTTGATAAAACACTTGAACTCCATTCTTGAGGAAAATATCCTTTCTGCTTCAAAAACACTTTTCCTTTCTTAACATGTCATAAAAATCTAAACTAAAAGAAGTTGATTAAAAATAAACATGAAAAATTGTAAATCAAGCTTCTTGGAATTAATGTTTTAAAAATCCATTCATTCCATATAAGTTAAAAAACATTCTTCGTACTTTTGTCGGAAAAGTCAAAAAGTACCTCGTACAAAAAACGACAAAAGATTCCTTTCATATCCTTTACTAAAAACTCACCTAAGGGTGAAGTTGGATTTAATAAATTTTAGGTGGATGGAAATAATATTAAATTTTGAGGAAACATGGATGTGGATGATAAAATACACCCCAGTAAATACTAATGTATAAACAATCTCGGATAAAAATGAGATTGTGATATTTCCCTTACCTTAGGTCCGATTTGCTTCGTAAGTGTCCAAACCTCCTATATAATGATTTAAATAATGTTATTGACTTATTCCAGAATCATAATTATTTTTATGATATCATATATGGTCATATTTTAGCTTTTTATTAGTAATATTTTATTACTACTTCTTATTCGGGTGATTATTACTTTTTGTTCTTATGCGTGTTTTCTAGAATAAATTCTTATTTTTCATTTTAGGTTATAGATACCTCATTTAAATAATGGTATTAGTGTAATATATATCATATTAATTCATTCAATTCATTTATATAATCATTATGCAATGAATATCATGTAGAACGAGTCACATCACATCGTGGAGACGGTATTCCGTATGTACGCACGAGCGATGATATCGTTTCCATGATCATGGAATTGTATTGGAGTGTATGTATAATATTTCAGAATCAATATCACTTTACAATAATCATATATATTTATTATTTACACCATTATTCCCATCCATGTAAGGTGGTGGTGGAAAATAGATTACACCACGGCGTGGAGATGGTATTCCGTACGTACGCACGTGTGGTGATTTCATTTTCTGTGGGATGGATAGATGGTGAAATAGGGTTGTTTCATACATATAATAACATATCATTATACGATTAATACTGATGTTATTACTTAATAATGAAACAACTAAATAAGAAGAAGTGGAAGAACAAATAAAGATGAAAGAATCGGTAACAGACATTACCTTTTCTTTGTAGTGCTTCTTTGAGACCTCCTTTTAGGGCACTAAAATTGATCATTGAAGAAGACCAGGACCTCTAGAATGTCTCTATGGAAGTGTAGAGGAGAAATTGGTAGGGTTTGGACGGGCTTGAAGGCTCAAAGTGGTGTGAGGAAGAGGGGGAGGAGGTGCCCTTTTTTAAGGGAGGAGAGGGGCTCCTTTGGAAAAACTAAAAATATTATTTTATTATAAAGTCAAGTTTGGCATTAAATAGCTCCAAATTGATTTATTTCAAGGATAAGGTGGGGATGGGTCGAAATCATCTCATCCAATAGAATTTAGACAAGTTTAGGTTCCTATTTTAACCTTATCATTTAGATTTAACATTAATTTAAATAATTTTACTTTTACGGTGTCTTCTTTTGTTCTTATACTATAAGGTTAATAAACTTACTATAAGCAGCCAAATGAACCCCAAGTTGTTTATTATTAATATATATAACCTTATCTAAGTCATTTGGCCTAACATTATATTTTTAGGAATAAAATAACAATTACTAATATAATATTTGTTTTAAAAACTATTTTATGTCAATTTTGACACTATTTAGTAATTGATTTCTGTGAAAATTATAACAGAATGATTAGTTCGAATAAAGTTAATTAAATCAATAATAACATGTCACATTAACCAATAAAATTAGTTTAATTCATAAAAAGTCTCAAATTATATTTATTTGGGTATTTATAACATCAATTATGTCAATATTTCATTAATAAGATAATTACTGCATCATCTTTGTGTCATAAATAAATTAAATTATTTAAAGTCTAAAAATTACAAATAAAATATAATTATGTAGGAAATCTTTTTATCTTTATAATGAAGATTTATAGTCGAATTGATCTTATGTATAACCCTATATTAAAAATGAATTATTTATTAAACTTTGATTTTAACTATTTTAACCCTTCTTTAAATAAATTAATAATAAATGTCCTAATCTAATCCATGTGGGTCTAAATGGTCATATTTTATTCCTAAGTTTTTTTGGTCGAATTAACATATCCAATAGAATTAGTACATGTGTTAGGGTAATAATAATATCATTTTTACCCTTAATTACCCTATTTACTTTTAACCGTGGTAAATAAAAGTAAAAAGTTACTATTCACCAAAAATTATTTTCCACTCATTGATCCACATTTTACTTACTGACATCAACCGTGTCTCTTGGATTTTTGAAATTCCACTCACAGAAGTGGTAAAATTATGTTTTTTGAAAAATTCAGTGTTTTTAACTAACACATAGTGGTTTCACTATTCATCAAAAATTGAAAGTTTTCAGAAAAATACCAAAATTTCACCTTAAGCTAATTTCGATATTACGAATCAAAAAATGAAGTCCATTTTTAAAAATAAAATTTATAAAATTTCAAAATGTGGTTATTACTATTCATAACGTCTAGTTTTAATAATATTTTAATATTATATCGTTGTTTAGTGAAACTCGGTATTGCGTACGATGCAAGCTATCAAGGAAGGTCGCGATTTCGTGTAAAGAAAGTCAAGCAAGTGTTGTGTAGAAAAATATTCCTTTGATGATTTATATAACATAAATGTCTCAGGTGTTACATTCTACCCCCCTTAAAATGAATTTCGCCCTTGAAATTCGTCACATTGTAACAAAAAGATGAGGATACCTCTCCCTCATCATATCCTCAAGCTCCCATGTAGCTTCTTCTAATTGGTGGTTCCTGCATAAAACTTTCACCAATCGAGTGGTCTTGTTTCGTAGGACTTTTTTGCTACGATCCAGAATCTCTATCGACTGTTCTTCATAAGAAAGATCTTGCTCCAGCGGTACAACTTCTGAGCTGAGTACATTTGAAGGATCAGGTATGTACATTCTCAGGAGAGATACATGGAACACATCGTGAACTTGAGAGAGATTCAGTGGAAGCGCCAATCGGTAAGCTACCTTCCCAACACGATCTAGTATTTCCAAAGGACCGATATATCTGGAGCTCAACATCGCCTTCTTTCCAAATCTCATGACCCTCTTCCAGGGAGATATTCGTAAGAACACATTATCATCCACTTCAAACTCTAGGTCTTTTCTTCGGTTGTCGGCATAACTTTTCTGTCGACTCTGAGATGCTCTTTTGTGTTGTTGAATAGATCTGAACTTTTCTGCCATTTCATCAACGAGATCAGGTCCTAATAGCTTTCTTTCCCCAACTTCATCCCAGCAAGTTGGAGTCTTGCATTTATTTCCATAGAGAGCTTCATAAGGAGCCATCTGAATACTGGAGTGAAAGCTATTATTATAAGAAAATTCAACCAAAGGTAGGTGTTGATCCCAACCACCTTTGAAATCTATAGGGCAAGCTCTCAACATATCATCTAGAGTTTGAATTTTTCTCTCAAACTGACCGTCTGTTTGAGGATGATTAGCAGTGCTGAAACTCAACTCTCTATCCAGAGTATGCTGAAGACTTCTCCAGAACATTGAGGTAAATCTCGGATCCCGATCAGATATAATAGAATGTGGTACTCCATGAAATCTTACCACTTCCTTTAAATATATCCTGGCAAGCTGATCTAGAGAGAAATCCTCTCTAATAGCAATGAAGTGTGCAGACTTTGTAAGACGATCAACTATGACCCAAATAGCATTATTGCCTATGGATGTTTTAGGAAGTCCTGTGACAAAGTCCATAGTTATGTTTTCCCATTTCCATTCAGGTATGGGTAATGGTTGTAAAATCCCATTAGACTTCTGTCTCTCAGCTATAACTTGCTGACAAACGAAGCATCAATAGACATATTCAGCAACATCTCTTTTCATTCCATCCCACCAGAAGTAATCTTTCAGGTCCCTATACATCTTTGTTCTTTCAGGAATAATAGAGAATGAAGAACTATGAGCCTCATCCAGCAGCTCCTTCTTTAATTCGGGGATGAGAGGAACACAAACCCGATTCATGACCATTATTATCCCATCACAATCAAGGTTGAATTCAGGAACATTTCTCATTTTCTTTTGTAACTCTACATCTTCTTTCGTGCCTCTTTAATCATCACATGTATAGATGGTTGACCATTCATTTGAGAAATATACAATTTCCCCTTCCATTATCATTCCAAGATCCATCCTTTTTAAATCCATAAATATTGGAGCTTTTGTGATCCTCATCATGGATAAACTAGCATGGTCTTGTCTACTTAATGCATCTTCCACCTTGTTTGCTTTCCCATGGTGGTAATGGATTGACCAGTCGTAATCCTTAATCAGCTCCAACCATCTTCTTTGGCGCATATTCAGCTCCTTTTGTGTGAAAATATACTTTAAACATTTATGATTAGTATAAATATCACACCTTTCACCATAAATATAATGCCTCCAAATCTTTAATGCAAAGATTATCACAGCTAACTCCAAATCATGAGTTGGGTAATTTTGCTCATGTATTTTCAACTATTGTGAGGCATAAGCTATCACCATATCATTTTGCATGAGAACACATCCCAGTCCCTTCTTGGATGCATCACTGTAGATCACAAAACTTTCTCCCCAACAAGGATGTGTGAGTACAGGTGCACTGTATAACCTTCTTTTCAACTCTTTGAAATTCTCTTCACATTCCTCCATCCAAACAAACTTAACTCCGTTCCAAGTCAACTTGGTGAGTGGATTAGATAATCGTGAAAAATATTTCACAAAACGTCGATAATATCCAGCCAAACCAAGAAAACTTCAGATCTCAGTTACTGTTGTTGGTCTCGACCATCTTTCGATAACCTCTGTTTTTGCTGGATCCACAAATATCCCCTCTTTTTGAGATTATGTGACCCAAAAACTAAATATTTTGAAGCCAAAATTCACACTTGGTAAATTGGGCATAAAGCTTCTCATTTCTCTGGGTCTTCAATATAATTCTCAAGTGATCTTCATGTTCTTCCTTTCTCTTCGAATAGACAAGAATATCATCTATAAGGACTACCACAAACTGACCAAGATAGTCTCTAAAGACTCTATTCATCATATCCATGAATATAACATGGGAATTAGTAAGACCAAGTGGTATCACTATAAATTCATAGTGTCCATACCTTGTACGGAAAGCCGTATTTGTATATCCTCCCTTTTGACCCTTAATTAATGATACCCTAAACGATGATCAATCTTGGAAAGGTATTGAGCTCCGCATAGTTGGTCAAATAGGTCATCAATGCGCGGGAGAGGATATTTGTTCTTGATAGTGATCCTGTTAAGTTCTCAATAATCAATGCAGAGTCTCATTGATCCATCTTGCTTCTTAACAAACAGAACAGGTGCTCCCCAAGGTGACACACTAGTGCGTATGAACCCCTTATCAAGATTCTCTTGGAGTTTCATCTTCAATTCCTGCAACTCAATTGGGGCCATTCTATAAGTTGTCTTTGAAATAGGAAAAGCATCAGGTACGTGTTCTATTGAAAACTCAACTTCACGATTCGGTGGAAGACCCAGTAATTCCTCCAAAAAGACATCATCAAACTCCTATACAATGGGCATATTCTTAATCGTGAGTTTCTCACCAACCATTTGAGATAAATAACCTTCATTTAGTGGAATCAAGACCCATAAGATGGAAGAAATTTCCACTGTAAGGTTATGTTCATCCTTGCATCGATAGACGATCATAGATTGATCTGGAATATGAAATGTGACTTCCCTTCTTTGGAAATGGATATGATCTCTATATAAAGAAAGCCAATCCATTCCAAGAATCACATCAAATTCCACTATAGGAAGGATCACAAGATTTACAGGAAAAACTTTCCCACAAACTTCGATCGGAGAAGAATTATAAACTTTTGATGCGACTGTTGTGCCATTAGGGGTTGTCACAGCTAACTCAACATCTAACTGTTGAGGTAATATGGTGATATCCTTAGAAAATTATTCAGAAATAAAGGAGTGGGTGGATTCAGAATCAAATAAAACATTTTCTACTTTAGAGTGGATTGTAAGTGTACCTTTCACCACATCGTTATCGTACTCCACATCACTGATAGAAATTGCATGTGAATTTCCTTTGTCTTTATCCTTAAGAGTTTGTTGATGTTGACCATCATCATCAACCCTTGGATTTGGGCATTGATTGGCATAATGCCCCATCTCCTTGCACTTGAAACATTGAAGTGTAGTAGGATAATTCTGTGTATCCCATCCTTTTTTTGCATCATTAGACATCTTCTTCCCATCGTTGCGGCATTCAAATGCCCGATGACTTTCCTTTCCACATTTGAAACATTTACTTGTCCCTTTAAGAGAACTCCCTCCATGTTTCTTTCCACACTTTGAGGAAAACTCATTTTCTTTTCAGTGTGCTCTTTAGATTTTCCTTTGAATTCCATTTTCCTCTTCTTATCAAACCCATATGACTAATGGGTTACTCCAATCTCCATCTCGACTTTTAGAGCACATCGAACGATTTCCTCATAGCTATTGAAGTCCCTTATGGCTAACGCCCTTCGAAGACTTGGTTTTAAGACACTAAAGAATCGATTGATCATACTCTCAGGTTGGATAATAATACCAGAAGCGTACCTTGCAAGTCTTGTAAAATTTTCTTCATAGGTACCAACAGATTCATCATCATTTTGCTTCAGTTCAAGAAAATCTTTCCCCATCTTTGTTCGAAGAATACGAGGGAAGTACTTATTGAAAAATAAGTTCTTGAACTCGTTCCATTCCATGGACTCAATTTCATCCATTTGCCTCGTATTCTTGATAAGATTCCACCATTGATCAACATCACCTTCCAAACGATACACTACTAAGATGACTTTATCATGTTGAGAACATTGAAGAACTGAAAATATATTTTCAGTAGTACTAATCCATTGTTCAGCAACTAATGGATCAGTAGACCCGCTGAATGAAGGTGGAAGCTGCCTCATGAAGGATTCAATAGAATGTTTCTCCTTCTTTTGCTCGTTTGGAAGTCCTGCATGAATCCTAGTTTGAGAAATTTGTGTGAGCATGGCTACAAGATTTTTCATTCCATCTCACATAACGTTTGGTTGCTCAGATGGACAATCATTGCATTGCCCATCGCATTCCGCATTAACACGGTTCTTTCGGGTTCCAACCATTGACTAAAACCAAGAAGAATAATGTGAGCAACACTAATTAATATAGGAAAACCACATAATCAAGAATAAAATTTCACACTTAAGATCTTATCCTAGGTTATTCATGGTCATTTCTAAAACACTAAGATTGTGTTCTATGCTTAGACTTATCCTTAGGGTTCTTACTAAGGATTTCAAATCCTAGTTTCCAATGGTTGACTATACCTTTCCTCTGATACCAACTACAACGACCCATTCTTTACATACATTGTTATTACTTCAGAATTGAAGCACACTTATTACAATATATAACAAAACAAAGAAAGGACAGTATAGGTATAGTGTCTTTAGAAACTGGGAAACATAAACAACTGGTTCATAAAGCGTCTACACTGTCTCCCATTTATTTCATCATATCTATAGTCCCTTTTGACATATCATACTTAATAACCTTATTCCTGACCTGGGGAAAGAAAACATACAATAGGGTGAGCTCAAATGCTCAGTAAGGTTAAACAAAATAAATATCAATCACATCATATACATAAGAACATAACATTTGGAAATCTTAAGCTGCAAAAGAAATCATATTTTCATAACATGGGATAAATCATAGTAGTGAAATGTAATCCCAATAATCAACATGAAAATTTGTGGCATTCACACATAATCATAGAGAATCATTTCTTGTTATTCAAGACTCATTGCCAAGACTATCTTAGTGGACAAAGTCCATTTCTGAACTGAGTTCACTCCTCGTTTCAGTCCTGTTTCACTAAACCTGTTTAACCTGCCGTTCCAGCCATGTCAATCTCATGACATATAAACTCTATACCCAATGCATTGGTGGGAGATATAGGTCCCACCCATCTCACAATGATATCATTCTTATGTGTGCCACAAAATCAGAAACCATACATCATAGCATAACCCATGTAATAAAAATGGGAATCTCAACCATCGTGACATCATAAACCAATTTATATATGATAAAGGAATTCATAAAAATATAATTCCATCACAACATAATCAAATCAATGTTATAATTGGGATAGAAACAGAACCCTTTATTATATTAGATGGAAAATAATTTTGATAAAACACTTGAACTCCATTCTTGAGGAAAATATCCTTTCTACTTCAAAAACACTTTTCCTTTCTTAACATGTCGTAAAATTCTAGACTAAAAGAAGTTGATTAAAAATAAACTTGAAAACTTTTAAATCAAGATTCTTGGAATTAATGTTTTAAAAATCCATTCATGTCGTATAAGTTAAAAAAAACATTCTTCGTACTTTTGTCGGAAAAGTCAAAAAATACCTCGTACGAAAAACGACAAAAGATTCCTTTCATATCCTTTACTAAAAACTCACCAAAGGGTAAAATTGGATTTAAACAATTGTAGGTGGATGGAAATAATATTACATATTGAGGAAACATAGATGTGGATGATAAAATACACCCTAGTAAATACTAAAGAATAAACAATCTCGGATAAAAATGAGATTGTGATATTTCCCTTACCATAAGTCTGATTTTCTTCGTAAGTGTCCGAACCTCCTGTATAATGATTTATATAATGTTATTGACTTATTCCAGAATCATACATATTTTTATGATATCATATATGGTCATATTCTTATCTTATTATTAGTAATATTTCAGTACTACTTGTTATTCGGGTGTTTATTACATTTTGTTCTTATGCGTGTTTTGTCGAATAAATTATTATTTTTATTTTTAGGTTATAAATACCACATTTCCCGAATGGTATTAGTGTAATATATATCATATTAATTCACTCAATTAATTTATATAATCATTATGCGATTAAGATCATGTAGAACAAGTCGCATCACATCGTGGAGACGGTATTCCTTACGTACGCACGAGCGATGATATAGTTCCCATGATCATGGAATTGTATTGGAGTGTATGTATACTATTTCAGAATAAATATCACTTTACAATAATCATATATAGTCATTATTTACACCATTATTCCCATCCAAGTAAGGTGGTGGTGGAAAATAGATTACACCATGGCGTGGAGACGGTATTCCGTACGTACGCACGTGCGGTGATTTCATTTTCCGTAGGATGGATAGATGGTGAAATAGGGTTGTTTCATACATATAATAACATATCATTATATGAGTGATACTGATGTTATTACTTCATAATGAAACAACTAAAGAAGAATATGTGGAATAATAAATAAAGATGAAAGAATCGGTAATGAACATTACCTCTTCTTTGAAGTGCTTCTTTGAGACCTCCTTTTAGAGCACTAAAATTGATCATTGAAAAAGACCAGGACCTCTAGGATTTCTCTAGGGAAGTTGATAGGAGAAATTATAAGGCCCTAGCCTTAAACCTTACTTAATCTTGAGTTATTACAAGATTACACATTGAGGATCTTTTCAGGTTTAGAGTTTTAGAGAATTAGATCATGAAACTTGCATTACATTCCACACTTAAACAAACTGGTTACATAAAAGACTGTTTTCATTCTTCCCATCAACGGTAACATATTGAAAATAAAACATGGATTCTTTCTTGACACATCCTTGACACTATCATCACATCATGTACCTTTCCCTTGACCTGTGAAAAACATTTCAAAAACTTGGGATGAGCATAAAAAGCTCAGTAAGAGTTATAAAAATATGGAAAGGAAACATGAGTTCATATATACATTAGAATGAAATCCCACTTTACCCATAAAACATAGGCATATCAAATCATGAATAAATCATATAAAATATAAGACATAAAGGTAACTTGAGGCATTCATAGCATTATTACGTAGGGAGTAACCCTCTTGGTTACGTTTGGAATACCCCTCACAGTATATCCTCTAAATCTCTTCGGAGAAACCTTAACGTTTCACTCCTTCGCGTTACCCAATGCATTGGAGAGCTATATCGGGCTCACCCGCCCTTAGTTTATCACGGAACCAACCGTTTTCATAACAATTCCCAAGAACCATAACATAAATGTATCACATAAAACATGCATAAAGGAAACATAACATTTCCACATTTCAATCACAATATAACATTTTAATATATTGAAATAATGAATCCATTCAAAAAGAAACCATTTCCAAAACCATTTAAAACATTTAATAAAGAGATTTTTGAATCAATGTGTCCCATACCACCTTTAAGATTAAAATTTTAAACCATTAATATCTAGATAAATAAATCCTTAAAACCATTTTGAAAACATGGATATTAATAAGAACAAATAATTAAAACATTTAAAATGATATTTTGGTTAATGGGGTTTTACCAAAATTAGAGACACTTGAATACAATAATTGAGGAATAACATTTAGTAAGAACTTTATAATATCATTAGAATAAATGGATTCATGATATAATACTCCAAAGTACCGTATATACACCATATAAGAGTGAATTGGTGCATAACAACAATGAACCCTCAATAGAAATGTCAAATGTGATGAAATCACTTATAAAGAAGGTATCCTTAAATTAAGGACAAATCAATCTCAAAAATATGTGTGACAAATATAAATAAACCCAATATAAGTGGATATTAAGTGTAAAACAATAAAAGGTCATTAACACATATTCAATGGATGACATATTCAATGACTACATGTTGAACCCAAAGAAATCGAAATTGGGTTAAAAAGTTCCCTTGACAGCCTAGCGGCATCACATCGAAATGAGTTGATGAGAGATAAAAAGTGTATCTCATCACTTAGAAATAAAATTTACATCAATAAGGATATATGAGAACATATCCCAACATAACAATATGTAAATTAAAAGACCCAACAAAAGATGTCTTTTAAAAAAGAGGAGGGTGAAAGGTTCCCTTACCGACTTGGGTATCTTTCAAAACATACACCCCATGACAGAAGGACAATAAATCGTTGATGTAAATACTCATAAAGGAAATTATATTACACAAAGACTAGAATAATGGCAGTACATACACCACTCAAAGGAAATTGTGGCAAATTTAGCATAAATCTCACGGGAATAAAAGTGAGTTGATAAATCCCTTACGAAAATTCGGCAGCCTAACGGTGCCACTCAAAACTTCCAAAATCGATTGATGAGAGGAAATAGGGTCTCTCATCATATGAACATAATAAGTAATTTAGGAGTAATATAATAGAACATCCCAATCATAAGAAATATGAGCTTAAAAGAAATGACATAAAAGTGTGTACTTAAAAAGAAAGAGAGAATAAGATCCCTTACCTCGGGTCCGACTTGGCTCGATCGTTCTTTAATCTCCTGAATAATAAACTTGATTTAATTTATACTTCCTTAAGAACCTTTTTCAAGTTCATTATTCCTTTTATATCACTTATTACCATGTCATAAACATTATGTAATCATTAAGTTAATAATGATTATTTTGTCGATATTTGGTTCTTAAGTCGAAGGTGGACTTCTTACAATTACATGTTGTTCGTGTGGCCAAATGTTTATTATATACATAATTGTATTCATGATGTAGATATCATATATGTCATATATATCCAGTACACGCATGCATTTATAACATTACATAATCATTTAGAGGTAAGAAATGAAATGCACCGTTCATGGAGACGGTAAGCCGTACGTACGCATAAACGCTACTTTCATTTCTATTTCGTATTTTATAGAATGGAATAATAATGATATAAAGGTATATTATAATTCCAGTATAATATCATATATAATATCATATTTCCAACCTTTATATGTCCCACATATGGTATTTAACGAATCAAATCACTTTGAGGGGGCGGTAGTCCGCACTTCCTTAAATGAAGATATCGCGTATACCCGTAATGGAAGACATAAAGGTAAGACAAAAATGAAAAATACAGAAGCATAAGTAAAACATAAACATATTATATATCATATATAAAAATAGTGACATCATAATGGCCACCTTTGAAGGTGTTAAATGAGTATTGAACAATCATCGTTTCGGGAGGCAGAATTTCACCATCCACGGAAACCGTATGTTCATTAACCATTTGATGTAGTTGTGTGAGAGTGTAGCTCGAATAAATCTTATAACAACATCCTATTATATTGAAGATACTGGTGTTGTTACAAAAGAAGTAAATAAAAAGAGTTTAGGGGGTTGGAGAAGCAAAATAAAACAAATGAACATGAGAGAATGAATTACCTTTAAAAGTGTAACTCCTTTTGATTTGAGCCTAAAGGCTTCCTTTGAAAGGATTATTCCCAAAGGGAATCCTCTAAGATGAGGAGAGGGATGCAGAGAGAGTAAATGGGCATGGGTTGGCCGAGCCAAAGGCTTGAGGAGTTTGTTAAATGAGGTAGAGGTGGGGGCCTTTTATAAGAGGAGAGGAGGGGCACTTTTGGAATGTAAAGAAATAATACTTTATTTGAAAATGTGTTTCGATTTAAAAAGGTCCCACATTGATATAATTAGTTGATAAGGTGATATGGCTTAAAAATACACTCATCCAATAAGTTTTGTACATGTTTAGTTCATAGATTTTACATTATCTTTCCATTTTATTTAAATCATCAAATAATGAGGTCATCGCTGCATCATTATTATGTCATAAATAATTTAATTTATTTAATGTCTAAAAATTATAAAACAAATACTATGATGTATGAAATCTTTTTAGCTTTACAATGACTATTTATAATCAAAAATATGACTTGTATAACCCCACATAAAAATTGTTTTAGTAAAACATATCATGTTTGTGTCATTTTTACTTTTACATTAAATAAAAAATTATTTATGCCATTTCCCAACCAAAGTGGATCTATGGGGTCACCAAGTTTACCCATGGCTTTTATTGGTCGGCCATGACACAACCATTGAGGGTAGGACATGTTTCAAGCCCATATAATTCTATTAAAGCATTATTTTTACCTTAAACTACACTAATTACCACTAATCGCGATTAAAACTTAATAAGTTACTATTCACCAAAAAAATATTTTAATCTCATTGAACCACATTTTACTTCTTAATGACAACCATGTATGTCGGATTTTTGAAATTCAAAACACAATGATGGAAAAATTTCATTTAAATGGAAAATCAGTCTTTATAAGTACCACTTAGTGGTTTCACTATTCATTAAAAATTGAAGTTTTTCAGAAAATTACCAAAAAATCACCCTAAGATATATTTGATATTACAAATTAAAAAATGAAGTATATTATACAAAATTAAATACATATAATTCAGATTAATTAATTTAATAATTAATTCCCGCTGTCAAAGCAAATAGCGTGTTTTTATGAAACAATAAGTATCAAAAGATTGACACTAGTTTAAGTCTGATTTCAAAGTGAAATTAATTCCAAAGACCACTATTGTATTTAATTGTAAAAATATATTCTAATTTAACTTTAAAACCAATTCAAAAGATAATCTAATCATATAAATAAATTATATTAAAAGGAGGTTTTGAATTAAAACACAACATTTTACACTATTCATTAAAAAATGAACTTTATCGGAAAAATACCAAAAAATTACACAAATTAAAATTTGATGTCCCGATTCTTAATAAGAGTTTTATTTGGTCCAGATGAATGTATAATAGTGATCAAAACTATATTTAACGACAGTTCTCCATTAAAAGGCGATAAGTGAACCTTTAGTGAAAACTAAGGAATATACGCCTAAAATTGAATTCTTTCCGTATTTTAAGCCTTTATCTTTTATTGGATAAATGTAAAAACATTTAAAAAAACATATATAATCATATTTTAGTTATTTCTATCCATTCCTGTCAATACAACAGCTACATGTTAACTACCATTTGAAATAATATTATTTTATTATTAGAGTGCAACGTAAGATTCTCAAGAAACTCGTTGTTGCGTGTTGGGTACGCCATCGAGCATAGCGTCCCCTTTAAAGTCATTTCAATATTTTATTCCCAAATATGGATAAATATGAAATGTCATATTATTTATTTACCTGGGGTGTTACATCCTTCCCCCCTTTTTGGGAATTGCGTCCTCGCAATTTTAAAATTGCGCTTGGAAACATCCTTGAAAGTCCTACATCGGAACAAGATTCGGTAAAACAATCACTTTAATATAAAGAAAGATAAGTACAAAGGTCACCCGAGTTAACCCATAGTAGGATTCCATGTATGAAAATATGGACATGGAGAAAAAAACAAAGGGTCATGTTCTGATGGAGAGTGATAGAAAACATGTTTAGGAGAAAGTTAACCATGAGAAAATCACAAACTTGTGATGGGTTAAACGGTATTCGATTCCCCATTAAGAAAAGTTAATAGACAACATTTTTGATTTATGTTACTTTTTATTGAGGAATTTATTCATAAGGAAATATAATCACTTATCATGTTGACTTTCAACTTTTACTAGATTCCTTAATCAAACTCATATTTTTTCCAAAAGATGAGTATTTAGGGAGACTTGTTTGCATTAAGAGTACTATAATCAACTTCTAGAGAATCACCTAATCCACAAAATAGAACTATATACTTCCCATTTATTTAGACTTTAACCAAAACCAAAACCAAAAAGGTTAGTACAAGGTCAGATAATCCAGAAAAGGATAACCCATTAAAAAGAAAATCTATTTTTAATCTCCAAAATTTGTCCAACAAAACCCAAAGTTCAACGAGGACCATCCGATAAACAATTTGTCCATAAAATTATTCAAAGTAAACGAATAAGAGATTGAAACCAAAATATTTGAAGGATTTAGTCAGATAGTCTTCCAAGTTAAATCGTAACATTTATCTCCAAACAACATTAGTCGCTCCTAAAGTCTCAAATTGAAAAGTAATTATCCTAATCACATATCCTCCAAAATCAACTTACTATTAATTCATAAAATCATATAACTAAAACTAATCAGTCAAACTAACCAGGGAATTCACGTAGTCTAGTGGTAGGCGATAAATACCAGTCGTACTTTGGTTGTGGGTTCGATTACCGCAGCTTTGTCCGACGCGATGGGTAGTCACACGGTCTACGTGTTGTCCTTTTTCAAAAACTATATAATTCTCAAATCATTCCCCAAAAAGGGATAAAATCATCAAAAATAACCATAACATAATTTAACCTCAATTTTATCTCATGCCTTTCACTTCAATCATAACATATAGTAACCCATAATTACCTCAAAATTAAGGATCATATAAACCCAAATGGTTCTTTATAACTATGTCCACAAAAGAAAAGATAACTATTACTTGAATAAAATTTTCCTATATTAAACATCAGGGTTACACATAATATAAAAAGTCTTCTAATGTAACCCCATCATCAAAAGAGACTTAATACTCTTAAGAATTTCACCATAACTCTTGAAGCCCTTATATGTTGACATCTTACTCATTAAACATTCTTCATGATCCATTATCCATTCCTTTCCAACTTATTCCGAAATACCACTTTCCTACAAAAAAAATCATGAATCAAATCCTAAGATTCTAAAATAGGAAAACAATAGTCATGAAATAGTACATACCTTTGATTGGTTATTGTCAGTTTCTTCATCCTCAATCGGAATGGCATTAGGTATTGGAAAACGAATATTGGTACGCTCTTGGTGACCCCATTCACAAAACTTCTTCATAGGACAAGTGTTTTCATAATGACCATGCACACCACATTTAAAACATTCAATTGATCCCTCAGAAAGAACTTCTTTCCCTTTCCTCGAGTCAACTGGATGCTTCCTTTTTCCATGGCAGGTTCTTGCTTTATGACCTTCATTTCCACATCTATAGCATATTTCTGTCCCTTTGAAACATTTTCCTGGGTGTTTCTTTCCACATCTTTGACACATAGGTTTTTGAACACACTTACCTTTATGATTATTACCTGTACTTCCATAGGGATTTGTTTCTTGCATATATGATGCCTTATAGAAATCTCCAAGGTTTAGGTGGTCAATCATGACTCCAGATAGTTGGTTGAGGATAATCAAAAGAGTTCTCATTGCAGCTCCCATATCATTCAGTTGCTTGCTCAAAAGACTGTCACAGTTTCCTTCACATCCACTGTTACTTTGGTGCCTGCTAGATCCAGCCATTTGCTAAAACCAAAAAGGTCAGTGTGAGTATATCAAAAAAACCATCATGTACTAATCAGAAAGATAAACACTAAGATATACATACTCATTCAATTTATCAAAAACTGGGACTCTTTCTGAAATCCTAACCATTATGGTAATGTCACTTATGCTTTAAGAATACCCTAACCTCTAATGTTATCTAAACCGACCCTTGATACAAAATATAAGGCCCTAGCCTTAAACCTTACTTAATCTTGAGTTATTACAAGATTACACATTGAGGATCTTTTCAGGTTTAGAGTTTTAGAGAATTAGATCATGAAGCTTGCATTACATTCCACACTTAAACAAAGTGGTTACATAAAAGACAGTTTTCATTCTTCCCATCAACGGTAACATATTGAAAACAAAACATGGATTCTTTCTTGACACATCCTTGACACTATCATCACATCATGTAAATTTCCCTTGACCTGTGAAAAACATTTCAAAAACTTGGGATGAGCATAAAAAGCTCAGTAAGAGTTATAAAAATATGGATAGGAAACATGAGTTCATATATACATTAGAATGAAATCCCACATTACCCATAAAACATAGGCATATCAAATCATGAATAAATCATAGAAAACATAAGACATAAAGGTAACTTGAGGAATTCATAACATTCTTACGTAGGGACTAACCCTCTTGGTTACGTTTGGAATACCCATCACAGTATATCCCCTAAATCTCTTCGGAGAAACCTTAACGTTTCACTCCTTCGCGTTACCCAATGCATTGGAGAGCTATATCGGGCTCACCCGCCCTTAGTTTATCACAGAACCACCCGTTTTCATAACAATGCCCAAGAACCATAACATAAATGTATCACATAAAACATGCATAAAGGAAACATAACATTTCCACATTTCAATCACAATATAACATTTTAGTATATTGAAATAATGAATCCATTCAAAAAGAAACCATTTCCAAAACCATTTAAAACATTTAATGAAGAGATTTTTGAATCAAAGTGTCTCATACCACCTTGAAGCTTAAAATTTTAAACCATTAATATCCGTATAAATAAATCCTCAAAAACCATTTTGAAAACATGGATATTAATAAGAACAAATAATTAAAACATTTAAAACGATATTTTGGTTAAAGGGGTTTTACCAAAATTAGAGACACTTGAATACAATAATTGAGGAATAACATTTAGTCAGAACTTTATAATATCATGAGAATAAATGGATTCATGATATAATACGCCAAAGGACAGTATATACACCATATAAGAGTGAATTGGTGCATAACAACAATGAACCCTCAATAGAAATGTCAAATGTGATGAAATCCCTTATAAAGAAGGTATCCTTAAATTAAGGACAAATCAATCTCAAAAATATGTGTGACAAATATAAATACACCCAATATAAGTGGATATTAAGTGTAAAACAATAAAAGGTCATTAACACATATTCAATGGATGACATATTCAATGACTACATGTTGAACCCAAAGAAATCGAAATTGGGTTAAAAAGTTCCCTTGACAGCCTAGCGGCATCACATCAAAATGAGTTGATGAGAGATAAAAAGTGTATCTCATCACTTGGACATAAAATTTACATCAATAAGGATATATGGGAACATATCCCAACATAAAAATATGTAAATTAAAAGACCCAACAAAATAAGTCTTTTAAAAAAGAGGAGGGTGAAAGGTTCCCTTACCGACTTGGGTATCTTTCAAAACATACACCCCATGACAGAAGGAAAATAAATAGTTGATGTAAATACTCATAAAGGACATTATATTACACAAATACTAGAATAATGGAATTACATACACCACTCAAAGGAAATTGTGGAAAATGTAGCATAAATCTCACGGGAATAAAAGTGAGATGAAAAATCCCTTACGAAAATTCGGCAGCCTAACAGCACCACTCAAAACTTTCAAAATGGATTGATGAGAGGAAAAATGGTCTCTCATCATATGATCATAATAAGTAAAATAGGATTAATATAAAAGAACATCCCAATCATAAGAAATATGAGCTTAAAAGGAATGACATAAAAGAGTGTACTTAAAAAGAAAGAGAGAATAAGATCCCTTACCTCGGGTCCGACTTGACTCGATCGTTCTTTAATATCCTGAATAATAAACTTGAGTTAATTTATACTTCCTTAAGAACCTTTTTAAAGTTCATTATTCCTTTTATATAACTTATTACCATGTCATAAACATTATGTAATCATTAAGTTAATAATGATTATTTTGTCGATATTTGGTTCTTTAGTCGAAGGTGGACTTCTTACAATTACATGTTGTTCGTGTGGCCAAATGTTTATTATATAAAGAATTTTATTCATGATGTAGATATCATATATGTCATATATATCCAGTACATGCATGCATTTATAACATTACATAATCATTTAGAGGTAAGAAATGAAATGCACCGTTCATGGAGACGGTAAGCCGTACGTACGCATGAACACTACTTTCATTTATATTTCGTATTTTATAGAATGGAATAATAATTATATAAAGGTATATTATAATTCCAGTATAATATCATATATAATATCATATTTCCATCCTTTATACGTCCCACATATGGTATTTAACGAATCAAATCACTTTGAGTGGGCGGTAGTCCGCACTTCCTTAAATGAAGATATCGCGTATACCCATAATGGAAGCCATAAAGGTAAGACAAAAATGAAAAATACAGAAGCATAAGTAAAACATAAACATATTATATATCATATATAAAAATAGTGACATCATAATGGCCACCATTGAAGGTGTTAAATGAGTATTGAACAATCATCGTTTCGGGAAGCAGAATTTCACCATCCACGGAAACCGTATGTTCTTTAACCATTTGATGTAGTTGTGTGAGAGTGTAGCTCGAATAAATAATATAAAAAAATCCTAGTATGTTTAAGATACGGGTGTTGTTACAAAAGAAGTAAATAAAAAGAGGTTAGGGGGTTGGAGAAGCAAAATAAAACAAATGAACATGAGAGAATGAATTACCTTTAAAAGTGTAACTCCTTTTGATTTGAGCCTAAAGGCTTCCTTTGAAAGGATTCTTCCCAAAGGGAATCCTCTAGGATGAGGAGAGGGATGTGGAGAGAGTAAATGGGCAGGGGTTGGCCGAGCCAAAGGATTGAGGAGTGTGTTAAATGAGGTAGAGGTGGGGGCCTTTTATAAGAGGAGAGGAGGGGCACTTTTGGAAAGTAAAGAAATATTACTTTATTTGAAAATGTGTTTCGGTTTCAAAAGGTCCCACATTGATATAATTCCTGTATAAGGTGATAAGGCTTCGAAATCCACTCATACAATAAGTTTTGGACATGTGTAGTTCATAGATTTTACATTATCTTTCCATTTTATTTAAATCGTCAAATAATGATGTCATCGCTGCATCATTATTATGTCATAAATAATTTAATTTATTTATTGTCTAAAAATTATAAACAAAATACTATGATGTAGGAAATCGTTTTATCTTTCCAATTACTATTTATAATCAAAAATATGAATTGTATAACCCCACTTAAAATTTTTTTTAGTAAAACATATCATGTTTGTGTCATTTTTACTTTTACATTAAATAAAAAGTTATTTATGCCATTTCCCAACCAAAGTGGATCCATGGGGTCCCCAAGTTGACCCATGGCTTGTATTGGTAGTCCATGACACAAAAAATGAGGGTAGGACATGTGTAAAGCTCATATAATTCTATTAAAGCATTATTTTTACCATAAACTACACTAATTACCACTAATCGCGATTAAAACTTAATAAGTTACTATTCACCAAAAAAAATATTTTAATCTCATTGAACCACATTTTACTTTTTAATGACAACCATGTATGTCGGATTTTTGAAATTCAAAACACAATGATGGCAAAATTTCATTTAAACGGAAAATCAGTCTTTATAAGTACCACTTAGTGGTTTCACTATTCATTAAAAATTGAAGTTTTTCAGAAAATTACCAAAAATTCACCCTAAGCTATATTTGATATTACGAATTCAAAAATGAAGTCTATTATACAAAATTAAATACATATAAGTCAGATTAATTAATTTAATAATTAATTCCCGCTGTCAAAGCAAATAGCGTGTTTTTATGAAACAATAAGTATCAAAAGATTGACACTAGTTTAAGTCTGATTTCAAAGTGAAATTAATTCCAAAGACCACTATTGGATATAATTGTAAAAATATATTCTAATTTAACTTTAAAACCAATTCAAAAGATAATCTAATCATATAAATAAATTAGATTAAAATGAGGTTTTGAATTAAAACACAACATTTTACACTATTCATTAAAAAATGAACTTTATCGGAAAAATACCAAAAAATTACACAAAGTAAAATTTGATGTCCCGATTCTTAATAAGAGTTTTATTTGGTCCTGAAGAATGTATAAGAGTGATCAAAACTATATTTAACGACATTTCTCCATTAAAAGGCGATAAGTGAACCTTTAGTGAAAACTACGGCATATACGCCAAAAATTGAATTCTTTCCGTATTTTAAGCCCTTAGCTTTTATTGGATAAATGTAAAAACATTTAAAAAAACATGTATAATCATATTTTAGTTATTTCTATCCATTCCCGCCAATAAAACGGCTACATGTTAACTACCATTTGAAATAATATCATTTTATTATTAGAGTGCAACGTAAGATTCCCAAGAAACTCGTTGTTGCGTGTTGGGTACGCCATCGAGCATAGCGTCCCCTTTAAAGTCATTTCAATATTTTATTCACAAATATGGATAAATATGAAATTTCATATTATTTATTTACCTGGGGTGTTACAGAAAGTGGCAGGGATTGGCCGAGCTTGAAGGCTCAATGTGGTGTGAGGAAGAGGGGGAGGAGGTGCCCTTTTTTAAGGGAGGAGAGGGGCTCCTTTGGAAAAACTAAAAATATTACTTTATTATAAAGTCATGTTCGGTTTTAAATAGCTCCAAATTGATTTATTTAGAGGCTACGGTGGGTATGGGTCGAAATAATCTCATCCAATAGAATTTAGACAAGTTTAGGTTCCTATTTTAACCTTATCATTTAGATTTACCATTAAGTTAAATAATTTTACTTTTACCGTGTCTTCTTTTGTTCTTATAGTATAAGGTTAATAAACTTACTATAAGCATCCAAACGAACCCCAAGTTGTTTATTATTAATATATATAACCTTATCTATGTCATTTGGCGAACCATAGATTTTTAGAAATAAAATAACAATTACTAATGTAATATTTGTTTTAAAAACTATTTTATGTCAATTTTGACACTATTTAGTAATTGATTTATGTGAAATTTATAACAGAATTATTAGTTTGAATAAAGTTAATTAAATCAATAATAACATGTCACATTAACCTATAAAATTAGTGTAATTCATAAAAAGTCTCAAATTATAATTATTTGGGTATTTATGACATCAATTATGTCAATATTTCATTAATAAGATAATTACTGCATCATCTTTGTGTCATAAATAAATTAAATTATTTAAAGTCTAAAAATTACAAATAAAATATCATTATGTAGGAAATCCTTTTAGATTTCTAATTAATATTTATTGTAGAATTTATCTTATGTATAACCCTATATTAAAAATGATTTAGTTATTAAACATTGATTTTAACTATTTTAACCCTTCTTTAAATAAATTAATAAAAAATGTACTAATCT
Source organism: Viscum album (assembly GCA_963277665.1). Lineage (NCBI taxonomy): Eukaryota > Viridiplantae > Streptophyta > Magnoliopsida > Santalales > Viscaceae > Viscum > Viscum album. The sequence goes on along the minus strand of OY728147.1, from coordinate 471,589,390 downwards.
AATCCAGGTGGGCCAAAATGGTCATATTTTATTCCTAAGTTTGTTATTGGTCGAATTAAACTTATCCAATAGAATTAGAACATGTGTTAGGGTAATAATAATATCAGTTTACACTTAATTACACTATTTACTTTTAACCGTGGTAAATGAAAGTAAAAAGTTACTATTTACCAAAAAATTATTTTCCTCTCATTGAACCACATTTTACTTACTGATATCAACTGTGTCTCTCGGATTTTTGAAATTCCACTCACAAAAGCTGTAAAATTATGTTTTATGAAAAATTCAATTTTTTTAACAACCACTTAGTGGTTTCACTATTCATCAAAAAGTGAAATTTTTTAAAAAAAATACCAAAATTTCACCCTAAGCGATTTCAGATATTCCAAATCCAAAAATGAAGTCCATTTTGAAAAATAAAATTTATAAAATTTCAAAAAGTGGTTATTACTATTCATAATGGATAGTTTTAATAATATTTTAATAGTATATCATTGTTTAGTGAAACTCGGTATTCCGTACGATGCAAGCTATCAAGGAAGGTCACGATTTCGTGTAAAGTAAGTCAAGCAAGTGTTGTGTAGAAAAAGATTCCTTTGATGATTTATATAACATAAAAGTCTCAGGTGTTACACCTAGCACCCAAAATCTCATGCTTGGATAACTATTGGGGAAGAACATCATGTTCGAGTCCCAACTTCTAATCAAGCTAGGATACTATTCCCACCACCAAAAAATCTTATCCTTTTAACCATTTATTACTTTTTGAGAATTTTCCTCATTATTCATTTACTAATAAATTGATTAGTTAAACATTTCAAATTCCATTAGTCAATTCCACAATTAACTAATCATAGAACCCATTAATTAATTCATCAATTAATTAATCAATCAATTCCATTTTCATTAAATAATTAATTATTCACAATTAATTATCCATTTAGAAACTATCAATTAATAATTAATTCTCACAATAAATTATCTTTAGTCACCTCATGAAAGATAATTAATTATCCCAATTAATTATCCTTGGTCAACTTTTGGCACATTATTAATTACCACAATTAATTATCTTACATAACCAAACATAATTCCATAATAAACATCACCAAATTAATTAGCATTCCAAATTCAAATTAATATCTCTATTACAACATCAAATCTCCAAAAGAAAAATTTGGTAAAATCCCCATAGTTTATTCCATGATTAAATTATCTATTAAACCACAAAGGAAATTCCCAAGTCAAATCCTTATTTTCAATTAATCTAATTTAACAATTCAATTATCAAGGGAAAACTAGGAAACTCATAAACCCATACCCATAACATAAATTAGGACTATGGGATTTCGATTTATACAGCCTACCTCAGTTTATTGCTGGATGATAGCCCAATATAAATCACCAAAATCCAAGTGGCACAAATCGTCGATCATGCTCTAGATCTAAATTCCCAAAACAAAATTATGATCAAATGAATCAAGATATTAAAAAAACTGTTCTATATACAAAATACAAGATCTGGATCTCAACTCATAGGTTTATATCCATATGAAAGATGATTCTCCTTAATGAAAAGATCATGGGATGATAGAGGAATGAAATTAAGAAGCATCAAGATGAAATTCACTTACTAGGAGGAGAGAAGATCTTTAATCCAGGCATTCAATCTCAACGAATGGTGCTCGAATCACCTTGTAATCTCTCCATGTGTATTTGGTAAAACCTATAATTTGTCAAACTAAAGACATGGTTGAAAATATTGAAGTATCAAGTGGTTCAGGTGGTTATAAAATTGATTTTCAGAATTAAAATCTTGCACACACATTTTCGTGGTCTGATGTGCACGGTTAGGTAACCCGTGCACCAATTGTGTAGACCACTCTGTATAGTTTTTCATGGTTGGCACGGTTTGGACACATAGTTTTTCAAACCATTCACAAACCCTATTGACCTCTCTATCTAATTTTTCACTCATGGTACATTTTGGTCACACGGTTTGTGAAACCATGCACAAACCGTGCACAACCCAATGTCAATTAGTTCTCCTTAAAAATTCATGCAAGGGAACCCCATGCCACAAATCCAAATCATTGGTACTTGAAAAAACCAAAAAAGTACATAAAACCGTCAATGAGATGACTACATAAATTGTTATGATCTTAAAATAGGAGAATAAATTCAAATTTTTCATGATTGATGGACCTTATGATTGTTTCAACGAATAAATAATTGTTAGTAATCTTGGTAAACAATAAGATTGTACCCTTAAATCATTACCACTGACCAAAATTTGAATTATAAGCCCCATGAAGGAATAAAATAATGGAGAACGTTAATTAAATTGAGGATAAACAAATTCATGATATTATATGTAAAAGGGTCTGTATATACACCTTTTGAAGAAATATAGGTTCACAACCTAACATACATGTCAAGGTATAAAAATTATTGAAAAAAATCATTACCACCTTAGTTATCTTTTGAATCACAAGACCAAATAAATAATAACATGAAATTAAACATTACATATCATTAAAAGGAATATATTAGTGATATAAACTATAAAATTAATAGTATATACCCTATAAATGAATAAATTTACTGTGAATTTTCATATGTATCTCGTAAATAAACGACCAAATAGAAATCACGTACCACATTGGTAACATAGAAACTGTAATACTCATGAATGTTAGATTATAAAATGGATGTATAAATACATATAATTTTGAGGGGAATAATCAAAAAACAAATAATTTGGAATTATATACAACGAATTAAATAATCACATGGTGAATATTGAATTTGTCTTATAGAAATTAAACATGACATAGAAATCCATTACCTTATGTTTCAACATCCATGATACACATTCAAAATTATTGTATAATAAACATAAGTTTAATTTAAATATATTAAAGGACCATGTTTATATATTCCATACCATATATGGTTTCTTTATCACATTTTATTACTCTTTTACTAAGAATTACATGTTAGAGCCGTGTTTTGGGCAATAATTTGTTTGTTTTTTGGACATGTGTTAATTTTTCTGCACTATCACTAATATAATAGTTGAATCATATCTATAATGTCAAAAAATATATAAATATGATATTTATTATTTATATATTTATTTATTTCGAATCATAAACTTTAGTGACAATAAATGAAATACTCCAGATATGGATATGGTAGCTCATACATAGGCATTAACACTATTTCTATTTAATTTACAGATATAGATAAATAAATTCAAATAATATTTTATCATTAAAAAATTGTTTTTAAAAAATTGTCATTAAATAATTTAAATAAAAAATTTCTTTATGAACATTAGTTTTACATTCCATGTAAAGCTAGAATGAATCACATTGCTTCTGGAGGTTGTAGTCTGCTGTACCCATGAGAAGAGTTATTATATTCTAGAAATATGTACAGTGTGAAGATATGTGTGATTTAATGATCCGAAATGTATAATAAACTCATAAATATAGTATATTAATAAAAAATCTATTATTATTTGTATCCTTATTGGTGGTGATGGATAAATTCATGACATTGGTTCACGAGGTGATAGTCTTCTATGTAATTAAATGATGATTTAATAACCCATTTAATAGAGTTGTAGATGATTGTAGGGAATTAAATTAATATAATAGAATATTATTAGATTGAATATAATGAGGAAATTTCATCATCATTTTATAAAATTAATCTAATTACGGGGAGAAATATATAAAATATAAATGATCATTAATGGGCATTACCACTTCTTCAGGTATCCCCCTTCGGATTGCAACAAAAGACTTTGTAGGATGATTTTTTTTGTCAGAAATGGATTATAGGAAATGATAATGGAATTGGGAAGTTATTTTTGTAGGTATTTACCTATATTATGTGTTTTTTGGTGTAAAAAACAGATTAATGGGGTTACATTTTATAAGTGAGTTGTGTGGTACACTAATTTTTTTTGAAAATAAATAATTCCACCCATTTTTTTCCATATAATGAGTCTACAAAAATAGGCTAATATCGATCCAGGAATGTTTAAGGTACATATATGGTCAAAATGGGGTTTTTACATGTTTTGGGTTATTTTTAACCATAATAATTTAATTTTATCCCCTTAGTAAACACATTTTTTCATTTTCCATTTGAATTTTTTCCTATTTTTCTTATTTATTTTCATAAAATAATAAGTTGAACTCTTTAAATACTATATGTTATTATAATTATAAATATGAAATTATATTTTATGTATTTCATTAAAATAAGTTTAAAATATTAATTTAGAATTGTTATCGCAGAGGTGATGAGAAAGAAGGTTTTCAAGGGGAAGATATTCAAAACATTAATTTTTTTATATCAAATCAAAATATAAAATTTATTAAAATGAAATAAAATGGATTAATTGAAATATAATTGTAATAGTTTTACATTAAATTCAATTTAACATATAATTTAACTTCATAAATAATTTATATGAAAATTCAGTTTTCAATTAAAATTCAGTATTTTTACCATTCATAAAAAAATTAACATTCTCATAAAGAGACCCAAAAATCCACTATAATATTATAATATACTATGTTTTTAAGAAATATATTATTTAAAATTAATTTCAATTATTTAATTGGTTATTCTACCCAAAATTCATTGTTCAGATTCCATTATACACAACACCATGTTTAAGTTGCATTGCGCACAAAATTGGGTCTCTTTAATACCCTGTGTTACACGCAAGACTGAGACTTACCCGAAACATTATATAACATAATCGTGATATAAAGGCCTTTGCACTGGTAAAAATGTTTATTTATATCAATATTATGAAAATATTATTCACCCATGTTTATATAGTGAATTATTTCATATATGTTTAATTGGAAATAAATATAAAACAAGTTGAATATAAAATATGAGTTTTTATGAGAAACTACTTTCATGACCAGAGTGGAATATTATCATAAGAAATTAAATTAATAAATATTACTAAAATATAATATTGATATAATAATTTTAAATAATTATTTTTTTTAATTCAGCAAATATTTTTGAACATTTATGCCAAAAATAAATCCATTTTTATGCATAAAACGATGTACATTTTAAAAACATAGTATTACAACCTATTAATGAAAGACATGTTTAAAAAATTATAATTACTAATTAATAAATATTATTTGTAAAAATAAACTTCATTTATGATATTGTAATATATAAAATTACTTTGGCTAGTTCATTTTTATTTTTCTAAGAACTTTCATATTTTTATGAATAGTGAATTACACAGTATTTTAATTGAAGACAATTTTTCATCCAAAGAATTTATAGTGTTAAATTATAATTCAAATTGGTTTTAAAGAATAATTATACCATTTTTATATAATTCTGTTCAATTGGTTTTATTTTATTCGATTACATATTTAAATTGGATATATAATCATTTCAATCTTTAGAACTTTTTTCTTTAAAAACGTGCTTTGTCTTCTTGTCTACATGATTATTTTTAAATTAATTTCATCCAGTTATGTTATTTTAATTTTAAAAAATGTATCCAATATTTTTATTCATAATAATTTATAATTTAAAATATCTTTAAATTAGTTTTTGTCCAAAAGTTTTAGTGATTTCAAAAAGAAAATAAATACAACGATTAAGGTGAAAATGAGTTTACTAAGTGCTTAAACATTAATCATAAGTGAAAAAGACCTAAAAACATGTAAAAACCCCATAGGATGAAATTTTTTAGATAAATTATTATTTTTTATAATTTATATATTTTTTATGTATATTATGTATGTGATACATTCTAAAATGTTTTACAGTTTCTTATTTACAAGAATTCCACTCCCCCTCCACTATAAAAGGCACTCACCCTCCCAACATCTATACACCTATCAAAAAAATTGGATCTTCCAAAAACCAAAACCATAATCTCTTAAAATCAATATTATAATACCAAGAGCCTCAAATTGAGATTATAGGAGGCTAAGGATTTCATTTGGTGAAAATCAAACAGTGTTACTTGAATACGAGGTGACATTATTCAACCAGAACCTTTGTTTTGATTATTTATCCACCCATTCAATTTTTATTAGTCCATGATTCTATAATAACATTAGAATCCTAAATATACTAATTTTTTTTGTCATTCTACGGTTTTATCCTAAATATATGCACAAATCCATCAAATGGGTAACAAAATTACTTTGTGTTTGTACGATGGACTAAAACCTCGCTAAATGATGTCAGTTGTATTTTCCTTTCCATCGATTTATAGATGGAAATTTTGATGAAAATTCTGATTTAATAAAATATATATGATATTTAATACTTATTAAAACTTATTGAATTATTATATAACACATACCTTCATGTTTCCTATTTCTCGGTAATACTATAACATAATTTGGGGATGTGTCGAATTCCATCTCCAAAAAAAGATGAGATAAGTTAATAATTTATATGGGATGTATTATGGATATTTTTAATAAAAATATTTAGTATTAATTAAATATTTTTGATATTATGACATAATTATATATTTTTAAATGTAAATTTTTATTTTTATTTTTCAATCTCACACACTGAAAAAGATATAACATCCTTCATGGACATGTGGACTACCGCCTCCTTGAGGAGATGTGTTTCTTTATATTCATCAGCAAATAAAATTAAATATATATATAGGTATATATAATTATGGTTTATTTAATTTATGAAATAATTTTCAATATTTAAGGATAATAATTACATACACTCTTTCCATAATCATCATAGAAAATTAGAACATTAATCATGCTTAGGTATGGGCTTCCATCTCCATGAACATAATGTTGGACCATTTTTCTTAAACATAATTCCTCTGCATTTTTAAAAGTATAATTAGATTCCAAATTTGGTAATTATTTCATGTTTATTATTCTAGATATGTTTATATAATGTCAATATTATCCAAAATCGACCAATCAACATCAGTTTTAACACAAATACTGAATATGATCAAGACAACTGACTTAAACAATATGCATTCAGTAATTTTTTATAAATGTTTTATTACTGAATTAAAATTAATAATAAAAATATAGAGTGATATTAATAAAGTAAATTACTAACATATATTTAATATTAATGAAGATATATGTCGTTAATAAAAAATCATACTCAAGTTAAAATACATCGTAACTCAAATTCCATTAACTATGTTAAACTATTATCTCATTGGTCATGTTATGAATAAAATATTTGTGAATTTTTCTAAAATTGTATTATTATTTTAGTAATATTATATTGTGTGGATTTATATTTATCACATTATATGGTCTTGAGTTTTTGAATCGGGTCGAAAACCACTTCCATTTTGAATTTTGAATATGTGGGTATACCAATTACTTTTTTGATCCTCAGAACTCAATCCTGACTTTTATTTTTTCAAAATAAATGGTTATTATATGGTTATTGAGACATGAAGAGTAAATTGGGTGATTAGAATGGTTTTTTGACATCGGAGTTTTGAAGGCCTATTTTGGAGTTTGAAGGTCTGGACACATGGTCTGGTGTAAAATTTGAGGTCTCTTCCAGTTAACTATACAAACAGATTTTGAACTACCATATAGTTTGATAAATGGTTTGGTGTGTTGTTCATGGACATGAAGAAGCTCTATATTTGTTATAATAGATATCGCACATAGTTTTCTCACATTCAGGAAAACTGTGTGGCAATACACATGGGTAGTGCCACCTAGGTAGTAACCCTGTACTGTTTCCCATACGGTATGTGCGTAGTTTAGAGAACCATGTGGGCTAACTGTGAGACTTTAATAAGGGTGTAAAATTTACTTTTTTTCCTTCTTCATATTTATTTATTTATCATTATTTTTACTCCTTCTTCTCACATGGGTAGAAGACATTATGAGGGGTTTCCCCATTCTCCTCCTCTTTATTTAGAACTATCTTCTTCGTCCGTACTCTATTCTTCAAGTCACGAGGTGCATTAAAAAAACATAAGTGAGTCTTTAGTATCCCATGAATCTATGTCATTTTTATTTTTCCTATATTATATCGAAATAAATCAAATAATGTTTACCATGTTTGTAGAGGATTCCTTAGAAGTGTTGATTTCTTTCAATCCTCTTGGAGATAGAGGTTACTATCACATGTGGCTTTGTCTACGACTCCATGGTTGGTGGTGCATACCAAAATTTGTGTTATTGCGATCATTTGGGAATTAGTAGATTAGGGTGCCATTGGGTAATTGAGAGAGACCCTAGTTTTCAATGTTAAATAAACTGTATGACTATATTAGAAGCCCTTGGGCATGACCTTGCTATATTTATGTATGCATGGTATGGTTAAAGGTTTTCAACCACCTTGGTTAGTTTGTCTGAGGTGTGGTCCTTGTTAATGGATGTTGTTTTTCTATTTCAAATTTTACAATTAAATTATATTTGAATATTTTTTTAATTTAATTAGTTTATAAATATTATATGGTTTAGTTACATGTGATGCGATTCATTGGATCATAACATTCTTGTCCTGAGAAATCGAGGTGGCATGGCCATCGGGATTGACATGACATGGTTATCTGGTTGGGATTGGAAAAGATATTTTTCATGATTTTGATCACTGTTTGGGAGTCTTTGGCATCACATTGGGGTGTATAGGCCGCTAGGTTGCGTTATTGTCCCTGGATGAATTTAATGAAAATGTGATCAGTTAGAGCAACATGGTATTTCGAGAACATTATAACACCCTGAGATTTTATGAATTTTTTTTTTCAAATTATATTAAATAAATTTGATACATAATTTATTTCATTTCATGAAAGATAAAATTTATTATATCTTTTGTTAATGTTGTTCTACATGTAACAATTAAATTAACTTATGGTTCACACAACATTGAGTTAGTTTGTGGTACACACAAGATAATATTTTACCGCAATTTAATGTTGCACATTGTTTTTATTTTTTTGAAACATTTATGAAATTTAGTTTTGAAAATAAATTTCATTTTTGGATTCTTAATTTCTAAATTATAATAGGGGGAATATTTTGAATTTTTTAAGACTACATTTTTTTATGAATTGTGAAAAATACTATATTTTAGTGAAAAACATCCTCTTCGTTTAAATAATTTTAATGAAAAGCTATGTTTTATTGTTTTTTTCTAATGGAAAAATAGATCAATTATACATATATAAATCAAATGTTGGACATTTGAATATTTTTATACTTAAATTGGATATATACCAATATTTTACCATTGAATGTATTTACTCTAAAAACATGATTTCATTCCACGTCGTTAAATGTAACGTCCTTGACATGGAAGCCACCAAACCAATGATTCATTTCTGGTCGTCACATTACCTCAAGCGTGACACCCCATATGCTAAATGATGCCATGTAGCAGTGAGGGTCTAATAAGCCACATGAGAGACTATAACCACTTTACCGAAGTAAGCCACAAAAGATAAAAATAATAATAAATGAAATAGTATGAAACAACCATCCAAATTTATAACCCAACATTACCCAAATTGGATACCACACAAATAAAATACAACAATTCCATGCCATACTAGTTGTCCAAGTGAAAGAAACCTAAAATAAAAATAATGGCCCAAACTCACAATGGGTCCCAACCGTAAGTCCATAACCTTCTACTTGTATGTCCTGATCCCAACTCAACATCTTAGTGCATGGCCTCAACCCTTTTCTAGACCTACTACCAAGAGATATTCTCAGGTACCCAATGATGGCTCGAGTAGGGTGTTAGTAAAAAACTCAGAAGGCCAACACCAATGGCATGTACAAAATATCTTGTCTAAAATATATTTAATGCAAGAACAATATAAGTGGTATGTAAAAAAGGGACAGTTATGGTGCCATTAGTTAACAATGTTCATTTAATTCATGACTTTCATTCAACCTAATTCCATTTCTTGGTCGATATATTTTACATAATCTGTTTTGTAAAAAGATTCATGGGTTAGGAAGAAATATCATATACAGAATTGTATAAGGAAATCAATCAAAACTCATAGGGGAAACAAATGAAGTCAAAATATCATGAGGGATACTCTTATCACATCACCCATTATCCTCACATCAAAAACTTATCCTGGATGGAATACAACCATTAGTGTAACATAACCTCATTCTACTTCCCTAACTTGTTCATTAGTGGTGGAGTTTAGAGCCTCAGTCCAACTCGAACCGTGGGCGTTGAAACCCAAGTCAATACCCCACTGTACCAAGCCATATGCACAAGTTATATATATTTATATCCACCAACCATTCACACAATATCACAACTATTTCCCAAGGAAATTCTAAATAATAACAATGACATGAGAGTTAATACTATGCCTTAACAAATTAACAAATTTTTATATTTCACATAATTAATCCATCTATCACCATTCCCTTTTATTACTCTTATATCACTTTGAATTCATTCATTTTTCCTACATCACTAGGATTAGTTCATAATGCCTAAATAAATTGGCCTCATTACGAGGATCATAATCCATTCCATTATGGTCTTTAATAAAATCCACATTTTTATAAATTTATCCATTCAACATTTCACAAGAATTTACCCACATATGCATTCCATGTAAAATTCTCATATCACATAACACAAACCCTTCTTTACACTCAATCATTTATGTGTACCACCTAATTGTCATGTAATAACCCATTCCACAAATTCATCCCCAATTCTAATTTCCCATGATTATCAAACTAGGAATAATCACCTATAAATCTAATACCTTATCATTTAACCTTATCTCACTTAACCCATTTTTATGACAACCAATCACCAATAAAGGTAACCACCCAACCAAGGTGTTTTACTGAGACCCCCCATTCACATCCTTGAAGATTAATTTCATATTCACCATGGGATCAATGTTCTCCCACAATGACCCTACATTTACTTAGCTATAATCTATGTCCCGAAAGGTGGGAACACCCAATCGGTGGCCCAAACAAAGGTCAAATAATACTCTATGTAGCTCACGAGGATTAGGAGGGTTTCATTGGGTTTTTAGACACCCTATGAATTAGATCAAAATAATGGAATGTCAGACTATTCACAAGAGGGTAAGAATAAAAAAACTACATGCACAAGTATCTATAAAACATAGTGGATATAACTAGTAGACAACCTACCTCGACCCTAATGATGAATGCACTCTTAATTTTCTCCCTTGATCCAGATTCAAACACACCATTAAGCCTCATCCTAAAACTCACCAAAACATAGAGGTTTTAGATCTTCTTATGGAAATCGCCCAAAATGCCTGACCTAAAACAGAAAAGAGATATGAGGGGAAGATTATAATCACCCAAATATTTGATTCACATCCAACTACACTCCAAATGGAAATGAATTAAGGGAGATAATTCCTTGGAAGCTCTTGGATCCATTAGTTTGTTCTAGGGGTTTCAAGGGATGAGGTGATGTAATAACCTGATTTTGGTCTTAAAATTACGAGCTGGCATTTTTTAATTTTTTTTTTTAAAGTTTCCGGGCCTCACAGTTTACCCGTATAGTTTTCCAAACCATGTGAAAACTGTGCCATTGTAACATCTAATGATCAAACCCTTCACACATTTTCCCTTTAATTCTACTCAGTTTCCCCAATCATGAACCAATCGTGCATGTGTTTCTGTCCATTCCCAGACAGATACCTAGGATGCTTCGTAGGGTTTGCAATATCATTGGGTAAACTATGCAACATGCCCAAAAATTCATATATTTCCCCTTTCATGTCATGAAGCACAAAACACCCCCATGTAGTTAAATGAACCTTGATAAAGGATTTTTAATCCAAAAATAATTGTCCAAACAGAAAAAACGAGCACCTCATCAACCTGGACCTCTACAAAACTCATGACCGAAATCAATTGGAATCATATTCTTGTTCACACAAGTATAACGGTAACCAAACCTGGTATCACCCAGAGGAAATCACACGACCCTTCCTACCACATTTCCCGAATATTTTATTCAACAATTAAAAATCTAAATTCCACTCAAAACTCTTGGCTACTCAACTAGATAAACTTGTCCAAATCTATCTTCCATGGCCAACTCACACAAATGGTGAGAAATCGAGTTCTTCCAACCAAAAATTCTGATCACATACTCTACCAAAAATTTATCTTTCATGGTTTCTTCCACCATTTTCAGTCACCTGGTACCTTTTCCATTGATGAAGGACCCCCGAAACTCAACCCAACACCCCATATCCTAACATGTTATAACTCACCACTTCCTAGAATCCATATGGAATTACACCATATTGACATCCAACTACACAGTTGTACCCATTCAGAAGGACATTCCCACACTATTCATTCAAGGACAATGATAAAAAAGACCTAACACATGTACCACTTCATTTTATGTGGCACTTTTCACCACAACATGAACCAAGAGGTGGGTCACCCCGACCACACACATTCACGTTTATCATCTCAGGTCAGACCACACCCAGCTGGAATTCCCCAGAACACATATACTCCACTGATGGTATGCTACTCCTATCTCACCATCCCAATGTTCTTATTGACGTGAAGCCTATCATTTCATACCATACACCCACTAAGCTCATTTTATGAATTCTATTAGCATTTAATTATCACGTCATTACCTTCCTTCATACCATCATCGAACACCACCATTTCCATGAAGCCACACCACATGGCCATGGTCTACTCACTTCACAATGTTCCCAAAACCACACAAGGGAATATTTCCCAAGTCTAACCCCAACATCCATTGAAGTCAATAAACCTAACCTCTCTTTACACAACCCACTATCATATCCAATCACCCCCTTTTATGACATCATTAAAACCTTTGTAAGATTCACATGGAACCACCTTGAGCTCAAAGCCAAAACATGGATTATCATTCACCAAATCCAAGGCCCACATGCCTCTCTGAGGAATATAAAAATCACCTTACAGGTTCCTTACTGGCTTCCCAGTTCCACTAAATAAGCTCGATGTTATCCTCCCCTCACATATGACTATCTTTTCACTCCCCAACTTTGGATTGTTGTTACCACTGATCCCAAGAGGGATTCTAATCACCAAATCATATACAAGGTCACCAAATTAACCCCAATACATTGACATGGACAACTAAATTTTTCAAGAAAAGAAGACGAACATCACATAGTGCTCGTTTTCGGCTTCTGTGAATGACCCCCATGACATTCGTCGACAATCAGTCTGACTTAGGGACCTCACCCCATGCCATTGATGGTGTACATCCCATAATCCATATCCAAATATAATTTTTCCATGAACATAACTCCAGGATGTCCCTCATCCAACCAAACTCAACTATTTCTCTTTGCATGACCAGGTATTCTCAACGTACCTTGGAAAATGTAATGAATCCATGAATGCTCGCCCCTAGCTCAATTATTATAAGAAATTTTCAAGGAACACATCCACCAACTTATCCATTTATATTGTCAAACTATGGTACACCATGACCTAACATGGATTTCTGGTCTCTCTGTCAAACATGTATCATCAAAACATAACCACCACCACTCAGGTTTGATTTCCAACCAGATCAAACCATACCTCCACAACCAAACCACAATGAAATAATAAACCAAAATTTCATGAGGCACTATTTCCACCCCTCTTCACGAGTTCTTATGATGTGTCCCTAACGGCCAATAATCACATCACATGGTCTACCATGCCATTTAAACCATCATTATCTCACCAAAACAATGTTAACATGCATATATCCAATCACCTAATTACTTACCTAACCCTATCTGTTGGTCATTCAACCTCATCATCCCTAAGACGGCCTTTGCATCTCATTAAACAACTAGATCATATAGATAACATGGTCTGACACCATACCAACCTCTCCTCGGGTGTCACCATCAATTATGGGCATATAACCACACTGGAAGGACTCTATCCTTTCAGCTCAAAGAATCCCCAAGACCACTGTTAATCATCACAAAAAAGGGAATATCAGGTGTCTATACGGTACAACCCTTTAAAACAAACCATACAACCCATAACAAGAACCATGGTGACCTTATGGGATAACCGAACATACTTAACCATCCCCAAACATGCACTAAGACTTCCATTGCATCATATATCATGCTTCCTATTTAAATAAACCTATATCACTCCAAAAACCACCCACAGAGTCACCCTTTATTTCTAAAACTATAAACATTTAACCACAACTTGAGTGGCACAACAATCTATTAACCTTCGCATGTAACCCTAATGGGAAAACCTGCACCGTGGGGAAATATAGGTCACATTTTTAAATTCCAAAACATAATCATATGTGGCACATACCAAAAATAACTATATACAATGTCCGACCACTCTCATAGGTCACCTTGAAGGTTGGAGGATACAAACTCTATAGACTAGAGTCACAACAATGAAAATCCATTGGTACTCTCTCCCAACCACACATATCATGATACAATGATACCAATTATTGTGAATGGAACTCTGACTCCCATTCAGGTGCACACAATGTCTACTGCACAAACAACCATCTACTCTATGTTCCACCTAAAGGTGTACACATTAATCAGATCTAGAAGCAATAAATCCACTCTATGATTCAAGAAACCACTCACAATTTCTAAATTCAAAAGGTCACCATGACCCAAGAACCATCCTTTGGGTCCAAAAAGTACTCCCCATGGTCACGGACCGTGAGGGTTCCATCACTCACATTACCGAGAAATGCATCGCTACACAAAGGACACAACCCCACCTATGGTTCCTAAAAAAACCATTAAGGACATAACACAATTAAAATGGGTTTACAATCCAAACCCCATGTATCAAATAGGGCACTCTCACTACCCCAACCAGACATACTAGGGTCAAAAAGACCGCACAAAGGATTCCCACCATTGAACCCAAACATGCTCATTTTAACTTATGGTTCACCCGTGACATTATAGAATGATCAATATGACTTAACAATAGATGGAATAGACTCACATTATCAAACATAAATAAACGATTTTTTATACTCTATCCCAATGACCAAATCACACTCAAAACATTACCCCCTATTGTACCTACCACGGTCAGGGTCAACATGGGGCAACCAAATTATTTTATCACAAGTTTTTCATCTACACCAATTCAAAGTAATTATTCATTTAGACCACGATCCTTTCCACATAGGCACATTCCCCATTTCACAAAATGTGAAAATATTTATTCTAATTCATTTTCACCTTTAATTATGCTAAATTTATTAATAAAATTACCATCATTAGGAAACCCTTTTTCCCCCTTAGACACCAAAACAACCCTTACAATTTAATATAGGACAAAATATTATCCCGGTTATAAAATTTATCATTTTTAATATTTTTCATTCACTCACTTGCACTAAAATTATTAGGAATCATTTTATTGATATTTATCATGTAACGCCCCAACCCCAATTACTTAGAGTCTGTGCATTATTTTAATACATCGACATGCTTACAAGGAATCACGTCCCGAAGGACTGATCAGTTTAGCAGTCTTGGATAATAGATTACATACATGAATGTTAGATTACACTTTATAACATACAAAACAACATAAATAATCCTTTATTAATGCCATTATTTCCTTGGCTTAACCCTGTATATCAATCACAATACACTTCATGGAATCCTGGGAAAAATAAAACGTAGAAAGGGGTGAGCTCAAATGCTCAGTAAGGGTATGAAATACAGCAGAAACTTTCAAAAATAAGCATAAACATTTAAGGAAATGTATAAAACTAAAACAAAAGCATTTTCACCATAAACATCATCATAATATGGAAAATATAAATCAAAATAATTCCATTTACTTACTCACATGGATATTATACTAGTCGAATAATCACATGCAATATCCATAGCCACGTTCATAACAATGGAATGCATAATGCCAGATTATCATAACCACATAGTCAAGGCCTTGAGCCAAGACTACAAATAAGACATTGTAAAGGCCTTTTTCCAAGACACTAGATTGTCTCATGAGACCTACCAATGCATTGAGGAGCTATAGTAGGCTCCACCCGTAACTTACTAAGTATAATGAATTCCTCATATAAAAGGTTCTAAACCTATCAAAAACATTCTTATTAAAACCAGAATATGAAATGTCAATACTTTACCCATAAACAATGAATGGTATAAAAATAAAAAATCCACAGTCAAACATATCACAAAACCATTAACACAATATGAGAGATTTTAATCATTATAAATCTACATAAAAAAAAGTTTAAAATTCGTTAAAGTATTTGGACATAGATGATGATGATTTGTAAAACTCTTTGAGGGAAATACCCATTTATCAGGAAAAAATTTAAAATTCACACAATTTAGAAAAGAAGACATTTAAATAAATTTTTGAATCAATGTGTCCTATACCAATTTGATACCTTTGAAAGGAATTATCATTTTATAAACATTCAGGTCCATATAAATAAATCCTTAAAAACCATTTTGATGTCATGGAAATTAATGAAAAAGATTTATAAGAATAAATATTTAAAACATTTGAAATGAAGTTTTAGTAAAAAAGAACCTTAAAATAATCCCTTTGAAAACTCATTCAAGATACATGTACATGGATAATAAATATGTCCCAGTAGATACTTAAGTAATAACAACCTCGGATAATAATGAGATTGTGAAATTAACCCTTACCTAGCAGTTTCCTTTGGTCGAGGGTACGTATAACCTTTTGTCTGAAGATCTTAGTATGTTATTAAATTATACCATAACCATATTAATATTTACGATATCATACATGATTCATTTATGACTTTATACTACTAATTAAATAATAATTTCCATGTTAAATTAACATTCCGGGTAACAATCGCTTTCTTTATCGTACGTGTTTTAACTTGTTACTCTTGATTGTATCACATAGACAAAGATTTAAATACTTCCTGAATATGAAACATGATTTATATATCATATTTATTTAGAATATAAATATGTATAATAGAAATATATATGAAATGAAGAACACTGTTTATTGAGACAGTAGTCCATACATACGCATAAATGTTGTTTCCGTTTTCATATCATGTTGAACAGAACTAAGTGAATAAGATATATGTAAGTACATACATACATACATACATATATATATCTCTAGTAGCATTATTATTTCATATATTACAGACATATTAGTAATATATAATTTTATAATCATCGATGAATAGTGAATGTGGAAATGAATCTCATCGCGTCGTGGAGACGGTAATCCTGACGTACGCACGAGCGACAATATCATTTACTTAAATATGTGGAATTGGATGGGATATTAATTTTACAGAGAAATTATAATTTTTTTTCATTATTTATATATATATTTCTCAACATTATATCTATCCAAATAACATAGTTTTGAATAACAAATTACACCACGATGTGGAGACGGTAAGTCATACATACACATGAAGTGAGGGAGTTTGAGAGAATATTTGGGTAGGTTTTGGCCAAACTAAAAGGCTTTGAAGGTGTGAAATAGTGATAAGGGTGAGTTCCCTTTTATAAGAGGGGTGAGGGGAACCTTAGGAAAAGCTAGAAATATTACTTTATAATAAATTGATATTAGGTTTTTAATGGCTGAAAAGTATATTATTTACAATTTAAGGTGGGTATAGGTCAAAATAAACTCAACCAATATGTTTAAGATAGGTTTGGGTCACTATATTAACCATATCATTTAGTTTTAACTCTTAGTTAATTAGTTTTACATTCATCATGTCTCTTTGTATTTTTTATATTATATAGTCAATAAACTTACTATAAACATCCAAGAGACCCCCAAGTGGTCCATTAATAATATGAATATCATTATATAAGTCCTTTGGATGAACAATATATTTTTAGGAATATAATATCAATTAATAATATAATATTTGTTTTAAAAACTCATTTACGTCCATTTTGACACAATTTAATAAATGATTCTTGTTAAAGTATTAAAAACTATATAAATTATAATAAAACTCATTTATGAAATAATTACATTCAATATTAACCAATAAAATTCGTGGATGTCATAAAAAATTTCAAATTATATTTATTTTGACTTTTATAATACCAATTATTTGATTCTTTCATTAATAAAGAAAATAATGCATCATTATTGTGTCATAAATAAATTTAATTATTAAATGTCTAAAAATTATAAATAAAATATGATTAGTTAGGAAATATTTTTAGCTTTCTAATGAATATTTATAGTTGAAAATATAACATATATAACCTTTTTTAATTTTTTTTGCTAAAAGCTATATGCTTATGTAGTTTTTGTATTTACATTAACTATATTAATATAAAGTGTCATTATCACATACAAGTGGATCCATGGGGTCCCAAAATCTACCCAACGATTCCCATGGTTAGAAATGTATCAAACAATAGAGTTAGGACATTTTTTAGTGTAATTTATCATTATTATAATATTATTTTTTTACCCTTATTTACCAGATTTACACTTTAACCATGGTAAATAAAATATTTACTGAAGTAATTATTCATAATGTCTAAAATAAAGGTTACATATTTACACAATTTGGTCCTCTTGATCCTAAATATGGAATAAATTTTTCTAAATTCAAAACAGAGAAGTGGCAGAAATTAATTTAAAATTAATTCCTGCTGTTAAAATAAAACGCGTGTTTTTAAGAGATAATAACTATAAAAAGATTGACACTTGCTCATTTCCAGTTTTAATGTGAAATTACATCCAATGACCAACATTGGATTAATTGGTAAAAATATAATATAATTATACTATAAAATAACTAAAATTCATAATTTATCACAATTAATTATATCGACTAAAAAAAGTTGTTTTTAATTAAAATTTAGTAATTTTCACTATTCATCAAAATATAAAGGTTATCCAAAAAGTACCTAAAATTAACCCCAAAAAATTTAGATATTCTGAATCCAAAACTGAATTCTCTTTTGAATGATAAAATTTATAAAATTTCAAAAAGTTGGTATTACTATTCATAAGGGCTAGTTTGATTGGTTGTGGTGTGTGTTAGAACTCAATGTTGCATACAATACACACTATTGCATTATTCAAGGAGAAGGGTACCGTGGAAGCTTGTGGTGTTACATTCTCACCTCCTTCAATCAATTGCGTTCCCACAATTTGAAATTATTTTTCAAAAATAATGGGTTGAAAATAGAAAATACCTTTGGGAAAAACCACATCGAAAATTAGGTTAATTTAGTATTAATAAGAGGAATAGGGAAATGAAAGGGTCACCACCATATTATGATCTCGATTAAGAGAAAATCGGTGGAAATTAGAGACATATAATTGGAGGAAAAATGTAAATATTTATAGTTAGTTATTGAGGTTATAAATCACCAACAATGGTAAAATTGAGGGCCTTAAATTCATTAATCTATGGTGATTAAAATACAATTGGTTCAAAAAAACATATGGTACTGGGATAACAAATTTTTCGTTTTAAGATATCTTACCTAAAGTATAATAATTACATTCTTCATAAAATAAGTTAAGAAGAAAAATATATACTTGACAAGTAGAGTCCCATCCTTTAACTAATTTCTACCACAAACTCATCTTTCACACTAAAAGATAATAGAACTTAAAAATAATATTCTATTTATCCTATGCATATAGGGTTCAAAAAAATGAATTTATAATTCATCTACCTAAATTTTTTTAGAAAAGACTACATTATTCAATCCAAGACATCACGTGGTCTAGTGGTAGGTGATACACTCTTGTCGCCCTTCGGTTGCGGGTTCAAGTATCGTTGCCTTGCCGGACGCGAAGGGTTTCCCCCCGACCTCCGGGTTGTCCTTTTATGGAATTCCAAATATAATATCAAACTAGAATTATCCAAAATACATTTATCCAAACTCACAGTCCAAAATTTATAAGGAAGGTAAACATAATGAAGATCCTTTTTCCCACCTAATAACATGTTAACACCTTCATCATGTATTCTTTTAAAACAATGCAACATCCTGAATTACCATAAAACCTTATTTATTACATTCCTGATCCCTTATTCCTTATAGAATACTGGAAATACCCATTCTATCCAAAAATTATGTAAAATACAACAATGATGTAATATACAAATCATTAATCAGTTTCAAGGTAATCAAGAATATCCAATATAATTTATCGAAATTAAACATGTATTATTCCAAAATCACTACCTTGGTATCAGAACCATATTATAGTTTATCTTTCTCTCAACCATATATTTTCCAAAAAAATTAACCTTTTATTGAGTCACATTTCTTGGTTCCACAAAATCTCAAGTCCTTACTGAAATAGTACTGATGTACAATTCTTATATACTCCATAGTTAGTATAACTAGTACATTGTTGATACAACACTCAAATGGAAACAATTCTCAAATAACAACATAAGAACTGTAATCATTCCTTCTCATCTATGGTAGTATCATAACATGATTTTTATCCAGTAGTACCATTTAGGGCATACTCTGAGGATTTAAACATTGGTTCATGTAGTGTCACAACTCCTTGCAGGTGAAGCATTATACATTTGAATCCTTTTTCTTACCCTTGCAGTCACGTACATGGAGTCCTTTTTCTCCACATTTATAACAAATACCAATTCCCTTCAGGAAAGTTCTTGGATGTTTCTTCCCAAAATTATCACATATGGGAAAATTATTCTTTTCCTCTTCCCTTTATCTATCTTTCCCTCTTCCATCCTTTTATTTCCTTGCTTCCCTTCAAATCCATATGACTTATAGATTTTTTACTTATCTTATTAACCCATGATACTATTTCTTCAAATGTTGAGAATACATGGGAGACTATTTCACTTCTAAATGTTGTCTTAATACTGTGAAAGATATGATCCTTCTTACTCTTTGGATCATACGTATTTCTGGAGTTTACATTCATTCTACTTGATTCCATTTCAATACATTGGAATAAACTAGGTCAGTTTATGAATTGCAATGAATAATTACAAACTTTTAAAATACCTAACGTAAATTGAATGGTTTATGGATATAATCCATAATCATAAAGATGTTTTCATTGAGGAAGTATATAATCATAACCCCTTCATAATTATTTGTAATGGAAATGAGAATTATCCTAAGAATATCCCCCTAGAGTGTCGTAAACAAGAATGTAGCAAGGCATGTTGTCATACACCAGTTCCCATTCAAGTCTAGATCAAAGTGGTGTTTTCGGGTTTTACGCATAGGTACATCTGTGCCAGAGCCGCCTCTACCTGCTCCTATATAGGCATAGATGTATTTGCTTGGAAAACTCACAAAATCTATACATTAACAAAATTCTAGGAACATATTCTATACTAATCCTCAAATTCAATCTTAGGTCTATGTGCTCTAATCAGAGTTTATCTAAATTTAGCTTCCAAGGTTATTGCTAAACCTCTTTTTATACCAAATGTAACGCCCTGACCCTAGTTACCTATAGTCGGTACTTTATTTTAATACATTGGAATGATTACAAGGAATCAAGTCCCGGATGACCGATCAGTTTAGCAGTCTTCGAAAATTGATTACATACATGAATGTTACATTACACTTAATAACATACAAAACAACATAAATAATCCTTTATGAATACCATTATTCCATTGGCTTAACACTACATATCAATCACAATACACTTCTTGGAATCCTGGGAAAAATAAAACATAGAAAGGGGTGAGCTCAAACGCTCAGTAAGGGTAAGCAATACTACAGAAACATTCAAAAATAAGCATAAACATTTATATAAATGTATAAAACTAAAACAAAATCCTTGTAATCATAAACTTCATCATATTATGTAAAATATAAATAAATATAATTCCATTTGCTTACTCACATGGATACTCTACTAGTCGAATAATCACATGCAATCTCAATAGTCACTTTCATAATGATGGAATACATAATGCCAGACTATCATAACCACATAGTCAAGTCCTTCGACCAAGACTACAAATAAGAGTTTGTTAAGGCCTTGTTCCAAGACACTAGTTTGTCTCATGATATCTACCGATGGATCGAGTAGCTATAGCAGGCTCCACCCTTCACTGACAAAGTCCAATGCATTCCTCATATGAAAAGGTCTAAACATAACATAAAAATTCGTATTAGAACTAGTATTACAAATGTCAATAATTTACCCATAAACCACGAATGGTATAAAAATTACAAATCCATAGTAAAACATATCACAAAACCTTCAATACAAAAACCAAGATTTGTATCATGATAAATAAACTACAAAACCAGTTTAAAATCCATTAAAGGATTTGGACATAAATGTAAATTATTTGTAAAACTCTTTGAGAGAAATACACATTTTTCATTAAAACATTAAAAAGTCATACAATTTATAAAATCATTCATTTAAATAGATTTTTTAATCAATTTTTCCCATACCAATTCGAATCTTTTGAAAGGAATTAACATTTTAATAACATTTATGTCCATATAAATAAATCCTTATAACCATTTTGAAGATATAGACATTAATGAAAAATGATTTAGAAGAATAAATATTTAAAACATTTGAAATGCTGATTTAGTAAAAAATTCCCTTAATAAAATCCCTTTGAAAACACAGTCATGATATATGGACATGGATAATAAATATTTCCTAGTAGATACTTACATAAAAACAACCTAGGCTAATAAATAGATTGTGAAATTAAACTTTACCTTGCACTTTCCTTTGGTCGAGGGTACGTTTAACCTCCTGTATGAAGATCATAGTATGTTATTAAATTATACCAGAACCATATTAATATTTATTATATCATACATGAATCATTTATGACATTATACTACCCATTTAATAATAATTTCCATGTTAAATTAACATTTTGGGTAACAATTGCATTCTTTATCGTACGTGTTTTAACTTGTTACTACTGATTATATCTCTTAGAAAAAGATTTCAATAATTCCAGAATATAAAACATGATTCGTATATCATATATATTTAGAATATAAATATTTATAATTGACATATATATGAAATGAAAAACACCGTTTATGGAGACGGTAGTCCGTATGTATGCATAAACATTGTTTCTGTTTTCATATCGTGTTGAACAGAACTAAGAGAATATGATATATGTATGTACATATATATATATATATATATTTAAAATTTATATATATCTCCAGTAGAATTATTATTTCATATATTACAAATGTATTAGTGATATATATTTTTATAATCGTCAATGAATGGTGATTGTGGAAATGAATCTCATCGCGTCGTGGAGAGGGTAATCTGTACGTATGCACAAGTAACAATATCATTTTCTTATATGTGTGGAATTGGATGGTATAATAATTTTACAGAGTCATTATCATGTTGTTTTAATTATTTATATACATATTACTCATCATTATATCTATCCAAATAACATAGTTTTTAATAACAAATTACACCAAGGAGTGGAGACGGTAAGCCATACGTATGCACGCATGGTGACATTATCATTCATAAGATGGATAGAATAATGAGTATAGTTGAGAAATATTTATAATAACATAAAAATATATAGAAGGTAAGGGATATATTATTTTATAATGGAAATAACAATGAAAGAAGATGTTGGAGAAGAAAAGAACTTGAAAGAGGGTGGTGAAAATATTACCTTTTCTTCGGATTCTTTCTTTTGATTTGATCAAAAGGGATCCATAGGGTGGCTTTATTACTAAATAAAGGCCTCTAATATAAAGTGAGTGAAGTTGAGAGAATATTTTGGGATGGGTTGGCGGAGCCAAAAGCCTTTGAAGGTTTGAATTAGTGATAAGGGGGAGTGCCCTTTTATAAGAGTAGTGAGGGGAACCTTAAGAAAAGCTAGAAATATTATTTTATAATAAATTAATATCCAGTTTCTAATGTCTCTGAAGTGGATAATTTAATGTTTAAGGTGGGTATATGTCTAAATCAACTCAACCAATTGGTTTTATATAGGTTTAGGTCACTATATTAACCTTATCTTTTAGTTTTCACTCTAAGTTAATTAGTTTGACATTTATCATGTCTCTTTTTATTTTTTATATTATATAGTCAATAAACTTACTATAAACATCCAACCAACCCCGAAGTAGTCCATTAATAATACACCTATACTTATATAATTTCTTTGGCCGAACCATATATTTTTAGGAATAGAATATCAATTAATAATATAATATTTATTTTAAAAACACATTTATGTCAATTTTGACACTATTTAATAAATGATTATTTTTCAAGTCGTAAAAACATTATTAATTATAAAAAATTTCATTTAAGAAATCATAACATATAATATCAACAAATAAAATTCTTTTATGTCATAAAAATTTTCAAATTATATTTATTTTGACTTTTATGAAAACAATTATTTGATTCTTTCTTTAATAAGGAAAATACTACATCATTATTGTGTCATAAAGAAAAATAATTATTCAATGTCTAAAAATTATAAATAAAATCCCATTATGTAGGAAATCTTTTTATATTTCTAATTAATATTTATAGTTAAAAATATAACATATATAACACTAAGTAATTTTTTTTCTAAAAGATATATACTTATGTCATTTTTGTATTTACTATAACTTTTTTAATATAAAGTGTCACTATCACTTAAAAGTAGATCCATGTGAACCCAAAATATACCCAATGATGCCGATGGTCGGTCATGTATCAACAAATACAATTAGGAAACGTTTTACGGTAATTTATCATTATTATAATTTTATTTTTTTAACCTTATTTACCAGATTTACCCTTCAACCCTTTTAAATAAAATATTTACCGAAGTAATTATTCAAAATGTCAAAAAATAAAAGTTACCTATTTACACAATTTGGACCTCCTGATTCTAAATATGGAATTCATTTTTCTAAATTCAAAACACAGAAGTGACATAAATTAATTTTAAATTAATTCTCGTTGTTAAAACAAAACGTATCTTTTTAAGAGATAATAACTATCAAAAGATTGACCCTAGCTCATGTCCAGTTTAAATGTGAAATTATGTATAATGACCAACATTAGATTAAATGGGAAAAATAAAATCTAATTAAACTCTGTAATAACTCAAAATCAAAATTTATCACTATTAATTATATCGATTAAAAAAGTTGTTTTTAATTAAAATTTAGTAAGCTTTACTATTCATCAAAATATGAAAGTTATTCGATAAGTACAAATAATTCACCCTAACAATTTTAGATATTCTGATTCAAAAAATGAAATACATTTTGAATGATAAAATGTATAAAATTTAAAAAAGTGGGTATTACTATTTATAAGGAATAGTTTGGTTGGTCATGGTGTGTGTTAGAACTCGAAGTTGCATACAACACACGCTACTGCATTATTCAAAGATAAGCATACCGTGGAAGCTTTGGGTGTTACATATCAAGGGAAAAAATTCACTTTTCTCTCTAGGTCTTCCATAGTCATCCCGTGTGTGTCCCTATAATGATTCATGCCACCTATATCCTTAGTTTACTAAAATGATGCATGAGTTCACAACCTCATGCCATTCCGACCATGAGAAAAATATCATAAATTAGTTAAATCAAAAAACTTTTGCATCACCAAATTGTGATATATCATCCAACTATAACAACACACATCATGAAAAACAATTCCCACCTAGGGTGACATGTGTTTTCCCTCATACATGGGTTGGATACTCCCCAGAATGTGCTCATTACCAATGCTTGGAACAACCTAATACCCTGTCTACCATCACCAAATAGTTAGAAAAATAATGTAACTCCTCTAATACAACATTGTAATATAATCTACCCAGAATCCACTAAATCAGTGCTCTATGCTAGGTCATCACATGACCTCATGCACGCCTCCCAGTATACCAGAGGATTCCGACTAGCAGTGAGGTAGTAATAAGCCACATGGGGAGACTATACTTTCTTTACCAAAGAAACACACATCATATCCCAATAAAAATAACGACAATAGTATGAAACAACGAAGAACATGAATAACTGAACATTTTGCAAATAGGACACCATAAAAATGAAATACACCAACTCCATGATATACATGTCGTGCAATTGAATGAAACCCAAAATAAAACAAACGGCCAAGACACCCAATGGGTCCCGAACCAATGTATTGATCTTACTCCATGTATGTCCCAATCCCAACTCATCATATTAGTCCAAGGCCTCAGCCCTTGTCCAAACCTACAACCAAGAGATTTTCCTGGGTACCCAACGACGACTCGAGTAGGTTGTGAGTATAAAACTTAGTAGGACACCACCAATGTTGTCTACAAAATATACCGTCAAAAAGACAGTGCATGAAAGTAAAAAATAAATGGAAAGTAAATAAGGGACAATTTAGGTCCCATTTGCTAACAAGGTTTTTTTAATTCATGACTCGCATTCATTCCAATTACATTTGTTATACCATCATCATTACTTAATCCGTTTAATCACATGTTCCATTGCATTGGAATAAATATCATATACAGAAGGGTATATGGAAATAAATTACAATTCATAGGGGAAACAAAATAATTACCTCTCTCCCTAGGGATACTCATATCACATCAAAACATTATCCTCACCTCAAAGCCTCAGTCTGGGTGGAATGAAACTGTTTAGGGAATAGATCCACAATCCACTTCCATAACTCCTGCGTTAGGGGTGGAGTTTAGAACCTCAGTCCAACTTGACCCATGGACGTAAAACCTAATGTCGATTCCCAATCTAACAAGCCATGTTCAAATTCAATATATATATATATATGTACATCCACCAACCATTCAATCCACATCACCCCCCATTTCCCAAATAAAATGTAAATCATAATAATAACATGATTGTTAATACCATTCCCTAACCCATTATCACATTTACCACATTTCACATCATTTATCCAGTTATTCCCAGTCATTTTTATTACGCTTATCTCTCTATGACATCATTCATTGTGCCTATCTCACTAGGCTTTGTTCCTCATGACTAAATCAATAGGCCTCATTTCCTGTCTCACAATTGATACCGTTATCTTCTTTAATCATTTCCATATATTTACCCATTTATCCATTCATAATTTTACACATATTTACCCACATATACATTCCAAGTACAATTATCATATGACATTTCACAATACCTTCATTACATACAATCATTTAGGGGTACCACCTAATTGTCATGTATTAACCCATTCAAAAAATTGTACCCTAATTCCAATTCCCCTAGATTGAATCAAAAAGGATAATCATGTATAAAGATAATAATTCATGTTTAATATCAAATTAACCTTGGGCTATATGTTCTCGAACAATGACCCTACATTTACTTAGCTAAAATCTATGTCCTGGATCATGGGCAACCCACATGGGTGGCCCTTACAAAGGTCACATCATCCTCCATGCATCTCGCAGGGATCATGAGGGTAAAATTAGGTTTTTAGACACACCAATCATCACATCACAATAATATAATGATGAACTCTTCACAAGAGATAAATAATCAAAATACTACATGCACATATCTCCAAAAAACTAAATGGATATAACTTGTATACCACCTACCTCGAATCCATTGATGGACAAACTATTAATCATTTTCCATGATCCATATTCTAACACCCGTTAAAGAATCAACCTAAAAATCAACTAAATAGAGAGGTTTCAGATCTTAATATGGAAATCACGCAAAATGAAAGACCTAAATCAGAAAAGATAGTGGAGTGAAAGATTAGACTCACATGGATTTTCGATTAGCATCCAACGATACTCTCAATGGTCATGAATCGAATGAGATTTATCCTTGGAAGCACTTGGAACTTATGGATTGTTCCTAGGTTTGTGAAGGTGGAGGAGGAGAAAATCGAATTGGGTCTTAAAATTATAGGGTGGCATTTTTGTAATTTTTTAAAAGTCTCCGGGCTGCATAGTATACCCGCACGGTTTTCCAAAGCGTAAACAGGCCATGTGGAAGCTTCTTCCGAAGATCACCACCTTTACATGGTATCTTGGGAATTCCAAACAATTTTCCCAACAATGCACCAACAGTGTGTAAGCTTCTTTTCATAGTCGCACGGCTATCTAGGATGCTCCGCACGATTTCCACTAACCGTGTGAAAATCATGAAATATGGCTAGAAATTCCTTTTTCTTCTTATTTAATGTCCCAAACAACATGAACACCCCATGTATTCACATGGACCATAGGAGATTCTTTTTTTTCTAAAATGATGAGGCCAAAATAGAACATAAACAAAAAAGTACCTTAAGAAGTTCTGGGATCATACAGTGGGATTGTTGTCAAACATAATTTTCCAATACGTGTTATTTGAATTTTGAAAACATGACATAAATATAGGTAATCTATATAATATTTGTGGTCTAATATGTTCAAATTAATTTTTGGAAAATATAACAGTGAATGTGATTAAAATTAATTGCATTGATTAACGTAAAATTATGGTTACTAGGTGAACTAAAACATAATCATAAAGACCATAGAGTCCAAGAAACATGTCAAAAGGAAATTGTATTCCAATAATTTGACTATATAACCCTTGTTTTAAAATATTATTTGTTATTTTGTTAATATGATATAGAGGTTCCCTGTATAAATGATTAATAAGGAAAAATACAAAAAGTGTCAATTCAATTACTTTAAAATTTATAAAATGTTGAGATACATAAGAAAATATTTTTTGGTTATATATATATATATGATTGATAAATGGGTTATTTTTATCAAAATAATTTATCATTAATTTTTATAGATGACATAGTTACTTAAAATTCATAGGAAATGCCAACATAGTTATTATTTAGTTAGTAATAAAATAAAATAAAGGAAACTATAAATATTAAAAGTGAATTAAATTTATTTAATTATTGATTAAAATTATTTTTGAAGATGAATATTTGATGTTACATAGATTTAATATAAATATATTTTAATTCCAATATTGTTTTGATATTTTAAAATTAAAATTAAATAAATACAGACACAACTAACACAAATGTTATTTTAAAATAAATGATATTTTATTAACTGATTTAAATTTAATAAAATCATATAATCTACCAAGTGTTTTTAAGTTCTGATAAATATTAAATATGTTATATTAATGATCCAATTTATCTTGTATAATTAATATATTGACAAAATGAATTTAAAAAAATCAGCACGATCCTAGTCTAAGTAGTATTTATTCACGTCACAGGCGCTTGTTATAAAATTTATTCCCAACACAGATGAAATTTTTATTTTCTAAATTAGATATAATAGTTATAATTAATTGGATCTATATTTTCAAAGAAATATCAACTCAATTTATTCATAATTGTTAATCTACGTAGGATAGAAAACAGGTTTCTTAAATAATAACAAAAAATATAAAATTGGAAAAACATAAAAGTTGAGGAACAATATTATTAAAATTTACATATTTTTGTGAGGTGACAGATTTACTCAATAATTATTCCCCATTAATATATTATATTTATATTTTTTTAGGCAAATTAAGTAAGGTTTAACTCCCACTAATGATGTCCTTTTAAAATTTACAAGTGTGCCACTCCACTTCCACTATAAAATGGAAATGACTCCAACTTTCTCACAAAAAAACAACATATGATCATAATATATCATCCCAATACACTTAAAAAACACCCTAAATTATACATAGACTCATCTACTTGGGTTTAAATACATACAGGTAATCTCTTTTGGGAAAACCAAAAGGAGTTACCCAAAGAAGAGGAAACATTCAACCTCATGCAACTTTATATTATTTTCATTCTCCACCCCCTCCAAACTTAAT
Organism: Viscum album; assembly: GCA_963277665.1. Taxonomy (NCBI): domain Eukaryota; kingdom Viridiplantae; phylum Streptophyta; class Magnoliopsida; order Santalales; family Viscaceae; genus Viscum; species Viscum album. Next base: position 471,559,482 of record OY728147.1, on the reverse strand, counting down.
ATTCAATGATTATTCAACCACAACAGTATCCTAAAGAATGTGATATTATATTATTATTGTGGTTCAACCTACTCTTATACACTCTTCTATCTAATGTGTAACGAACATACTATTTATTTATACAACAAACTACCACCTCACGAGACAATGATTGTTCTCTCTTCCTTTACAACCTATAATGGTGGGAATTATGATGGAATATATATTTTTATATAGTATATATGATAATAATTATATAATTAATCTTATAGAATTAATTTATATAACATATCATTGTAACTTCCATTTTTTAAATATGATAATTCTATTTGAGGAAGTGTGGACTACAACCCCCTCAAAGAGGAGTGATTCGTTCACACAGTAAATGGAATTTATTATGGATGGATTTAAAAAACGTATATGTTATATATTATAGAATATTTTTTCAATAATAATTATTTATATTCATATATACATATATATATTTCACTTAATCCCCTTCTTTCATTACTATAATAAAACATAAATATCATTCATGAATATGTATGACATACCGTCTCCATGAACGGTATATTCCACTTCATAACTCTATATTACATAAATAATTATAAAAAAAAATATAATGAATAGATATTATATTTATATCATGTTTTAATTTTTTTATATCATGATATAAGTATAAGGGCCAAAGATATATCAAATTAAGTCCCATGAAATGAAAAGAGCAGATATTACCCGAAGTGAAACAATGGCATATAATTGTAAAAAAACGCTATATAAGCACATAATAAAACCATATAGGTGGTTATTTATAATAATATTATTCTTTAAAAGATTTATAATGAAATTAAATTTATTATATAATAATATTGTATGAATACAATTAGTGTTAAAAGAAACCGTTTGGGAATTTCATCTCACATTTTTTGTGATATACATACATAATTAACCCCACATTCATTTTGTGTAGTGTGTATACTAACAATGAATTAACTATATTTGTATTATAATTAAATTTTCTAGTATTCAAATATCCATTAAATTATATTTCTTTCATGTGGTTTATGTTTCAAGTGTTACAAAATTAGTAATGTAATTTTTTTTCAATTTCCCTTCAATGAGACATATATCATGTTATGCACCTATATTATTACACTAGGTTTATATAATTCCTCTAAAATTTTATATCATGAATCCTTTAATTTTATAAATATGTTATACTTAATGTAATTTTATATTATTTAATGGGGAGTATGGTACAATATAATCACAAGGAAAGTGTTTATTGAAACAATCTCATCACATTTCGAGATTGTTTTTTTATTATGCCTATTTTGATGAAATACTATGATACATATCTCAAGAATAATATTTAATTTTCATATAATATTATTACTAATGACATATTTTTGTACTGGTACATAATTTCATGTATTTGGAAAATAAGATGACAGAAAAAGCATTTTTATGGACGTCTGACATTATCTCTCTCTACAGTCAAAAATAATTGTTCTTTCAAAATCGTGATTTATAATAGTGTTTCCAAAAATGGTTTGTGCTAAAAACTTTTTTTTGTCATTTTCAAGACATGTTCATAAATTTTCAATTTATTTTAAAAGAAATGTTTTTCTAACAGTTTTCAATATTTATTAATATGTTTTCAAAGTGTCTTCATTGAAAATGGGTTTTAAAGGGTTTTCAAGTCTCTTTTTTAGGTATTCAAGGAAAATTATTTTAAAAAATATTAACTAGATTAATATATCATTTTTAATAGAAAAATGGAGTTCAAAAATTATTTTTAGATTTATTTATATGTTAAAAGAGTATTTTTAATTAACTGGTTTAATTTATAATTTTTTAAATTATTTTCAATGAAAAAGTTTTAAAAAAGGATTTGAAGATTCAATTAATAGATTTCAATGAAAGTTGATTTCAATTGTTATCTAGAAACCATTAATTGTTTTCAATTTTATTTTATATGAACATGATTTTCAAAAGGATTTATGTTATGAAAACATTTTTAAATGAAGAAAAGATATTTTCCTCTTGAAATATTTTTGAAGGATATTTAAAATTTAGTTTTCATCTATGATTAAATTCGATGATGTTTCTCTTTCCTATATGGGGAATGGATTATAGTACCTATTTATATTCTTTACATATAGGGATCTTATTTTGATTTCATGATGATTATGAATCATGTTACTCTTCCATGAGTTTTACGTTTGTGAATCACGATTCTTTTAACACGTTTGGATTTGGTGAAATTGTTATGAAACCAAACATTTTCCATAGGTTAATATTTGATTAATTTTTTTACACACATTTCATTTCATGGGATTATGATATGAATTTTATAAAACCCATCTCTCTATAAGGGTTATTATATGATGAATGCTTTATTTTCTTGTGGAACATGTATAATTGATTTTATGATTATATGAGTGGGACCTTTTTCTTCCATAGATGCATTGTGTGGTTATTCATATCTCCATAAATAATAATGACAATAAAGTAAATGGGTGTGATACACTATGGTGATATAGGGAAACCTGATCACTTACATGGAACCAACTTCAACTGGGGATGGTGGTGTGTCCTAGCTAGTTGGTGTAGTCACCATTAATATAGGAGATAGGGAATCCCAATCCACTATAGGAAGATAAGGATGCCAAATCTACAATGTTAAGATGGGAAAATTTATCCCTTAAAGGGAAAGGACCACTGATTACAGTGGTGGTGTGTCTCGCATAGTAGGGGTAGTTCCCTTGATGTGCCTTAATCAGTTCTAGAAATGCATCATGACTTATTGGGAGTGATATCACATGTTTATTTATTCCACAATTAGATTTATTATTCACATGTTATTATTACATGGATTGTGTTAATTATTTTATTATGATTCATGTCTTATAAACTGCCATGATTTATGACACATTTCATGTATATTATCTTTGATATATAGGGTATAGTTCATAATGTAATGATCATGTTCTCATACCCAAATTCACATGTTTATTCTTACATGTATTTATTCTATACCCTTTCGGAGCATCTAAGATTCCCCCTTTTTTGTTTCATTCATCAGGTTATGAAAATATTTGTTAGGAATAATGTATCAATGAAGGGTTGTAGTCATAACCAACCATCTGATTGATAATGTAGCTCACTTTTTTAGTAGTTTTTATTATTCTATGTTTCCAAAGGAACTAAATTTATATAGTATTTGTGTGTATTTTTGTATTATATATTAAGTATTCCCCAAAATTTATCTAAAATTTATATCTATTATGAATGTTCCGTCATAGTGGGTAAGAGAGAGAAATATCAGTCAACCATTGGAAACTAGGATGTGAAAAATTAAATGAGATATATATAAATATTTTTATGGACATTCCTTTTAATAATAATTATAATGATGATCTAACATTTAGGAAATCATCATGGAATTTTTGTAAAGGAAAAAATTATTTTTTTCCTAAAAATATATCCATGAATGGATACTACAACGGGAATTAATTCTAGAATATATTTACCTATGAGTTGTAACATCAACATAGTGTGTTAGTCCTAACTTGGCATTACCTGGTATGTGACGAAAGACATTACTGTGGACCTTCTTTGACACTCCTATGGGATATGCTTTGGAAATTAACAAACTCTTTATGATTAATTATGATGTATTTGAATAGATCGTGGGAATCATTAATCTAGTATAAATATAAGGTGTCGTTTATAACATATAGCTTATATGATTTAGAGATCCTATATATAATTTTTCAGGGTTATTATGTTTTAATCTATTATATTTTTTTCCCTGTGCTTTCTGGTTTTAGTCAATGGAGAAAACAAGAAGGAACATGGTTAACATTGAATGTTTTTGATATAGAAATTATGGGCATTATGAAAATCGATTTTCCAACATGAAATCTCATAAGGAGAATCAGGAAGGTGGTATGTGTATTATTTATACTTCTGACGATAAATATATCACAAACGAAATGTAAAATTTATATGATTTTCTCCCAATATTGTTTTTGTTAAATATAATAATGTTTATTAGATTGAAGTTATAGAACCCTATAAAATGTTTCGTATTACATATTATATGAAACATGTATTAATAAATAATTTTACGAAGCCTTAGTAACATTTTATGAGTAATGTTGGATGAATGATGCATTTATGTTTAAGAATTCAATGATTAGTTTATATGAATCATGAAATATATAATTATTTCAAGTATAAGTTTTATTTATGGATTGGAAGTGATATATTAAAGAGTTTTGAAAACATAGAAATTTTATATTTTGATTAATGGAAGGTAACCCTTAATGTGATCATGATGTTGAGAAAATTGTGGTATACTTGGATAAACATATGATTAATTTGGATAATGTAAACTGTATAACAAATAATACCCTGGGTCTAATTACTGATTTTTTGAAAAAGTACTCAATTTCATCCTGGATGATTTTTTAAACATCTTTAATTTAATGAATATATCCAATAACATTTTGAATATGGAGAATGCATATTTTTGGAAAATTATTTACAGTTATTTAGGTTTTTAACTTGTTTCAGGAGAATATATAATGAAAGTATTCACATGTTTGGAATGTGACAATCGAGAGATTCCATGTGATATTTGGGGGATCAATTTGAAGCAGATTTTGTGACATTAGTTACAATGTTTCTTATTTTCAAATGTGAAAAGGGTTATATGATTAACCATTCATGATAATTTTAAGATAGATATTTAGAGAAATTTTTTGTGTATGGAGATTATATTGAAAACCATGATTAAAAAGACTTTTTGTGATTAAAATTATTTTATGTAATTTTGTAATATATATTGAATTATATTAGTTTGGTTTTATAAAATTATATCAATATTTTAAGGTGACAACTAATCAAATTCAAAAATGTTGTGGGTCTTGAACCCATGACAGAAAGATGATAATGGTTTGACACCTACCACAAGCCACACGATGTCCAGGTTGTTGGGTAATTATTTTTGATGGATATATAGAAATGATGAACTAGTATACATACATTTTATATTCAAGATAAATGTATTAATAATATTGGTTTTAAAGAATATATAGAGAAAATAGTTATACTTTTCATGCTTTTATGGCCCTTAAGATATGCTAAATGTGTTTTTTTGTACATCAAGAATCAATGATAACATCATGGAATCTATTTCATGGTGTAATGGATGAATATGAAATTAATAAAAGAACAAAAAATAATAATTTATTATATAAATATATCATGTAGGTATTTTTCCATATATTCATGGTTAATAAAATAATTACTCAACGTTACGAAAGTAATAAAAAATGGTCTATGTACATTATTTTTAATTGAAAATATGTCCGTTTAAATCATAAAAAAATTATGAATTTGATTCCATCATTTTTTGTAATTCACTTGTTTGAAATTGATGACCTAAATAACTCCCTATTAATATTTATTATTTTTCTCCAAGTCCATGTTTTCACATTCCACCTCTGTACTCTGATGTGAAAACTTATTTATATGTTACTTTGGGTAATCGTTTTGATTCAAAAATTCCTTTTTTAAAGAATGTATTTGGACTCTGTTTTTACGATGTGAGTTTCTATGAAATGAACATTAAAGTATTAAATGAGTAATAATATAGATGAATTTAAAGGATAAAATTCATTTTATGGGCGATATAATGTAACACCTCGAGATTTTGTTAAATTTTTTATTTCAAATTTTTTTAATATTAAGATATTTTTTATTTTTATTAAATAATAATTTTTTTTTTCTTGAAATAATATTGTGATACATGTAACCCTTAGATTATCTTCTGTTACAAACAACACTTTTTTATCTTGTAGTACATGCAAGACCATGTATTACCACATTTTCATGGTGCACTGATTTTTAATTCTAAATTTAGACACATTGATGATAATTATTTTTGAAAATAAACAGATTTTTTATTCTAAATGATGAAATTATATTAGGGTAAATATTTTTTTTATGAAACTCCATTTTTAATGAATATTGAATAATACAATATTTTTTTTAGAACCACCTCTTTGTTAAAATTTTATTAATGTTAAATTATATTATTAATATATTTAAATGGAAACAATAGATAAATTATACATATATTAATACTATGTAGTTAAATTTATTAATTTGTATATTGAAATTATATATAAACACTAATTGAACTCTTGAACGTTTTTACATTAAAATCCTGCTTCCTCACCTCCTCTGTGAGATTTTCATTAAAATTAATTATCTGACTTCTATGATTTTAATTTTGAAAAAATGTAGATATAGGGCTTTAATGAGTACAATAATTGTCTTCTAATAATAAAAAATAATTTTGTATACCAAAAATACTTGTTAAAGTGTTTAATATTAATTATATAAATTATGGTATAATTATAGTTATAAACGGACAAAAACATAATCATAAGGAACAAAATGAACTAGAAACTTTCCAAAAGGACATTGGATGCCAAAAATTCAGCCATATACAATATTAGTTATAATTGTATTTGTTATTGTGGTATTATAAACTGTAAGTTCACTATATAAAGGGTTTTATATGGAAAAAGGAAAAAGGGGACTTTCCTTACCATTAACATTGTTAGATCATTGAGATATGTACAAAACATCATATTTTCGGTCATGCATATCCTTTAGAATGGAAAATGGGTTATTTTTAATCATAATAATTTATCAATATTTTTTAAAGGGGATTTTGTTATATAAATTCTTAAAAAATTCCAACCTAGTGATTATTTATTTAATAATTAACTAAAATAAATAATTATATAAATATTAAGAGGAATGTAAATTGATTGAATTATTTTCATTAATTATTATTTTTTAGATTGATATATCATGTTAAACAGCTGTAAACTTAATATATTTTAATAATAATATTTTTATGAGGTTTTAACATTAAAATTAAATCAATAATGTTAAAATTGACTTTCATGTTATTTTATAATAAATGGTATTTTATTAAATTATGTAAAATTAATAAAAATATAATATTTTTTAGAGGTTGTTTCCATGTTTCAATAATTATTAACTATGATCTACTAATGGAAAAAATGATCTTTTTAATTAAAATAGTGACCCTTAGATTGTGAAATAATTTTTAGCACAACCTGAGTGTATGTTGTGTTTTTGCGCATCATAAATGAATGATTTAAATTTAATTTTTAAAACAGCTGAGTTACTTATTTTTTAATTTTTGTAACATAATTATTATTATTTGGATCAATAATTTCAAAATAATGTCACTTTACATTAGTATTAATGGATAGAATACATATGTTAGAAAACTAATGTCTTTAATAAAAACCAAAATGGTAATATTGGGGACAATTATAAGGTAAGAAACAAATTATTAAAATCCATGTATTTTTGTGTGGTGGAGGTTTGTATCAAACATGATCCCATTTTAATCCATTAATTATCAATTGTTTGGGTACATTAGGTATGGTATACATCCAATTTATGAATACATTTTGGTGTTTAAAAGAGTTCCACTCACATTCCAATACCAATGAAAAGTCTCAAGGACATTAAAAAACCTGTAAAACTACATAGGTTCATCCAATATCTTAAAAATAAACATCCCATAATCCCATATTTAATATTTTAATCCTCCCGTTGTTATGAATTAAATCCATATAATTTATTTTGTGAAATCCCAAAAGATTTTCCCAAAGAAGAGGTAACATCCTCCATCAAGATCCTTTATATTATTTAATTCTCTGCCCCCTCCACCGGCATTATTACAGGCATGTACAAAAACCAATATCATCATGAAACTGAGATGTTTGTATTATAAGGTTTATACATACACTAAAAATACGTTCCATCTAATCGGTAAAAAACATATTGTTTAGGTGTTTCCAACGAACATGTACCATAGTGGTACAAGTTTCTGCTATGCATCCAAAAGAACTACGAAAAAATCTAGGTAGGGGTGAATTTTAGGGTACTGTAGCAGGGCAGTGTAGCAGTACTGTAGTTGTGGTTGACTATAGTAGTGGTAGAACTGTAGTGGTGGAGGGACTATAGCAGGTACTCCAGTGGTGGTGGTACTATAGCACGGACTATATCAGTGTGGGTACAGTAGGAGTATTATTCACCGAGGGGTCCTTTGGGACAAAAAAATGGGCTTTCAAGCCTTATATTTAGGCCACATGGCCTTGGGCCATTGGGCTATATAATGGGTCTCCTGCTACCCTATCTAAAGAGGTCATTGTTTTAATAATAAATTGTGTCTTCATCCCCAACCTTTTTAAAAAATATTGTTTATGAGTATAATGAGCTACTGCCACTTGAAATGATGATTGTTATTTCTTCCATTTTTGTCTCTTATGTTGGGAATTATGATGGAAAATGTGTTTATATATAATATATAAGATAATTATCATGTATTTAATTCTATTTAATTATTTTAAATAATATATCATTATAATTTATATTTTTTTAAATACTGTAATTTTGATTGTGGAAGTGTGGACTACCTCCCCCTCAGAGCGATGTGATTCATTCACACACTTCATGTAATATATAAAGGATAGATTTAGTAAAATTATATGATTTATATGATATATTAATTCAAATAGAATAATTATATATATAAATATATATATATATATGGCACTAACTCTTTTGTTTCCATACGACAATATAACGAAAATAATGTTCATGCGTACGTATGACCTACCATCTCCATGAACAGTGTATTCCATTTCAAACATCAATATTATATAGAATATTATTATACAAAAACACTAAATATTAATAATATTTATATCTTTTTTTTTTAAATTTTGGTAATCATGATATATGTATAAGGACAAAAGATATAACATACTAATACCCATGCGATGATCAAAGTAGATATTACATGAGGTAAAACTGTAACATAGAATTGTTAGAAATTGGGGAATAAAAAGCCATAATAAAACCATATATTATATTAGATATAAAAATATAATTCATTAAAATATATATAATAAACATATATTTTTTATGAATGATTCGTGTACGAGAATAAAGAGAGTCAAAATTCAAGATAATTGAATTTCATATATCTTTTTATTTCTGTGAGGTACATGCTTTATTGAAAACACATTACTTTAATGTGATATGTATACTTCCCATTAATAAATTGTAATATTATTATTGTTAAATTAATGATTATCTATATATAAATTATATTATATTTTTTTAATGGTTTTTATGTTTCAAATGTTACCAAATCTGTAATGTAATATTGTCTCAAATATGTATCTTTGAGAGACATGTCGTGTTATGCACTAATATATTTTCATATGGTGTATATAATAATTTTGAAATTCCATATCATGAATATCCTTATTGAAATGATATTTTAATCTAAATTTAATATCATTTTCTTAAATCAGGAGTATACTTCATTGTTACCATGTGGTAAGAGTTTGTGGAACTGTCTTATCATTTTTCATGATTGTTTATGATTATGATTATTTGTATAAAATACTAATATCTATATCTCAATAACACTCCTTAATTTTTATATCCTATATTAATTCTTGATAGATTCATTTATTAATACTATTTCTGATCACATATGTATCTATGATGTCAGCTAGATCATTTTTAATCAAGACTGACTCTAACTCTATCATCGGTTGGAAATGTGTCTGATTTCAAAACCATGATTTATAAAATCGTTTTCGTAATTTTTTTTGTGTTAAAAAATTGTTTTATGTAATTTTCAATACTTATTTATAAATAGTAATTTAATTTTCATATAAATGGTTTACAAAAAATTATAAATATTTCATTATATGTTTTAAAAGTGTTTTCAAGGATAAATATTTCTAAAAGGATATTATTTTTTTGTTATAATTTTTATGGAACATAGTTCTATAAATGTTTTTCAAGATTCTTTTATAATATTTCATTGGAAATTGTAATCTAAATGTTTTTAATCATCTTTATATGTTTTCATCGTGTTTTTAAAAATCATTAAAAAAATTTATTAATGATTTATTATATGTTTTAAAATTGTATTCAATGAAAATAGTTTCAAAAATGGTCTTCCAGATTCAATTATATTAATTTATTGGAAATTTTTTTGAAAATTTTTATTGTCTCTTTTATATTTTTTCAATTTTCATTTTAAATGAAAATAATTTTCAAAAAGTATTTTTAAATATCCATTTTCCATGATGAAAGGATATTTTCTACAAAATGTGTTTTTAAAGGATCATTCAAAATTATATTCCATCTAACATGATATCCATTAAGGTTACTCAGGTGTTTCAAGGGAATTGATCCAAAGGTTCTATTCACACTGTTTCTCTGAATGGATAATTTTTTGATGGAATAACGTTTATGAAACCCTTTCTTCTACCACAAGTTATTTTTCTTATGATCCCCGATTCATTTCATGAGAATGAAATTGATGAAATTATTATTGAACCTACATTTTATATAGTTTATGATATTATTACATGTTTATTAAACCCATTTAAATTCATTTTATTTTGATATGATGTTTATAAATCCCATCCCTTTCTATGAGTCATGATATAATGAATGTTTTAGTATCTCATGGCACATGTATGAATGATTTTACTAAGATATGGGTGGGGATTATATCTCACTCAAATGAATTGGGTAATGATTTATATCTCATAAGATAATGATGTGAATGAATTTGAAGGGCTTGATCCACAAGGAGATCATGAGGAATCCCTATCCCTTATAAATAAAAGACAATGAATGGGGATGGTGGTGTGTCTCACCCTGAAGGCGTAGTCACCATGGAGTTGGAAGATGGGAAAACATGATCTACTATGGAAAGATAGGGAAACCTGATCCACTATAGGATGAAAAGGAAAACAAATCGCATTCATGTAAATGATTACATCTAGGTATGAGAGTTTTTCCATCCTAGTAGGTGCAGTTACCATGATGTTCATTGATAATTTCTAGAATTGAATCTTGACATATAGTGAATTATATAACATGTTTACGTATGCAAAAATTAAATTTTTTATTCCCATGTTAAACTTTTTTGTATAATGTTTATTATTATCTTATGAATCCAGACATATGAATTTCCATGATTTATTCCATGACTCATATTTATCAATTTGATACACAGGTTATGATATTCTAATGTTATGATCATGCTCTCATGTTTTTATTTTCATGATTGTACATACATGTACTACTTATTTACACTTACATAGAATTTGTGCTCACACATTTTTATGATTCATTCCCTATGTTATGAGGATATTTATTTAGTTAGAGGATTATATAAAGGGTTCTAGTAAATAATAACCTAGTGGGAGATAATGTGTCTCAATTACGTACTAGTGTTTATGTTTCCATGTTTCCAAACACACTACCTAAATTTGTTATTTTGGTGTCTAATTGTATTATGTTTCAAGTATTCTACTAATTTTATGTAATGTATATGTACAGTAGAACTGTTACACTATACATAAGTTGTTGAATGATATGTATTAGGTATTAATTTTGTGATTTCCCTCACCCATGATGGTGAAAGCACTGATTTGAGTCATGTGAACAGAAGTGTACTCAATTATGATGTAGTATTGAACATTTGAGTGGGTAGAGAACTCTAGTAGTTGTGTCATAGGTATTTTTTTGAGTGCATGTTGTAGAGATCCCCAAGGAGTTGAGGATATTTTTGATCATTGTGTTGAGGCCATCAATTGGGTGCTGAGGCTCACCATATTGAGGTCGTTGGTCTTGTCTACATTGGGAGGAGGGGATTACGATTCCTCATAACATAGTGTTATGTGATGAAGATGATTTTATCTGAGGATAGAAATAATTGTTCCTCCGATCATTGATCTTTTAGAAAATCGGTATTTTTAGCGGGGGTTCTAGGGACAGTGGTTCTGTTTTCTTCATTGTGCATTCATGACATTTGTGATTTGGTTTGGGACATAGGGTGTAAGATAGAACAAGGTTCCATGTTACTTTTATTGAGGTGAAAACTAATGATTAAAATAATGTTTTTTACATTAGAGGGGTACCTTAGGCCATAGGATAATGATTCTCTCCTCTTTTGAGATTATGTCACAGGCTGTGGCAGGTGAAGGATTCATGGTGGATATTTAGAACAAAGGATGCATATTATTAAATTATGCATCATTTAAATTAAATTTTATTATAATTCACACTGTCTTAAACAATTAGGTTATATTTTCACATTTGGGTGGTATCCTACGGAGGTTCATCCTCACACCCCACAAGGACCTTCCAAAATGAATGTTGAAATTATTATTTTTTGTTCAATTAAGGATTCGGACTCTGGAGATGGATCCTTTTTGAGCTTGAAAGGATGGATGGAAGTGTAACTTGAAGTCATTCCTTGGTTGTTTTTTAATGTTTTAGATTCCTTCTATGTTTTATTATGATTATATTATCTTTATGTATTGATGTCATCTTTTGGACAACCTTCTGGATATAGTTATGTATTACCATCTACCGATGCATTTTTTATGTGGTTTAAATGGATTGGTTCATCTAGTTTATTTCTTTTATTGTGCTAATTTTTTTTAATTATTCTTCTAATTATTATTATTATTAACTATTCTTCTACAATTTTAGGGTTTGGTTTGAGTCTGATAAATATTTATTTCTAATACATGGAAAATATATGTATTCATATCGTTATTATATCATCCTAGGATGACATAGACTCCCTAATATTACACTTTTCACCTTCCATACTTGTCGACTCACTTTTATATTCGAGGAATGGAACCTGAACTGATAATATCAATGGTTGGGTTTTTAGGATAGGGATGCAACATGCGGTATCAAACCAGTTCTTAACATGGAATTAGTAGAAATGAATGATTGGAAAATATTGATATCATGTTTGAATTTTCATTTCGTTTTGATTTTCCATTTGTTTTATGGTAAACATGATACTATGTGTTGTTAAAATTGGGTTTAGAGCTCATGTTTGGGTGCCTTCATCCCCATGTATGAGGGACATAACAAGTTACCATGGGTGAGAATTACAGTTTTCATTTATAATTTTATAATTTATATGATTTGAACTGTTATTGTCAAATTGGTTATGTGATTGTTAAATTTTATGGACATGTGATCCTTGTCATGGTACTTCCCGGAAGTTATATTGTGCCCTTCATCCAATATGGAATGGGGGAACACATGTTTTTGTTTTTATAGGCCCTAAAGGATATTTAATTATATATCATTAGGTGTCAATGATAATTTATTTTAAAATATTTTATGTGATATATATAGATATATATATATGTTTGTGTGTGTTTGTGTGTGCACACCTATGAAATGAATTTCTTATGGTACAAGAAATTGGGCTAGACCATATTGGAGTAGGAAAGTACTATGACATGGGGTGATGTTGAACATCAGGTTGGGTGACGAGGTTGTTAGTTTGAGGCAACAATGGAAGTCATGATTGGTACGACATGGGGTATTTTTGATATGAGGCATTATTGAGGGGGTAAAATGGGCATGAGGCCAGGATGAAATATTGCATGGTTATGATTATAAAGGGTAAGGGTATTGAGGATACAGTAACTGTTAATACATTCCCTATCTATAATTTATATATATGTTATATAATATCTCTGACCATGTTAATGGTATTTAGTATATTTCCAACTTACTGACTCAGATGATGCTTCATCTAGGCTGAGATGTGGTGTTGGAGGTGCATGAGTAGGTTGAGACCCCTAAGTGTATGGAAGAGTAGTTACATTCTCTAGGATAGGCTTAAGAACATGTTACAGTGTAGGTGGGTCAGCCGACAGACTTGGATTCTTTTGGGATATGGCTTGATGAGATAATCATATTGATCCTGGTATAAGTGATCCTTGGGATTGAAAGGGGGCTCCAGGAGAAAATCCCCCTATGATTGGATATACTTGTGAGTTTCAGTCATAGTGCCCTTCATTGTTTCTGGGAGAGGGTGGGACACAAGTGGTGGTGTATTGTATCGAGCCGATTTAGGCGATCATCGATCATCTAGAGATGCCCCAAGGGTGGAGGGAGAAACTGAAAACAAACATGCTCAGAGAAATGGCTAAGTGTTGGTAGGATGTGTAGGTGCATGATGGAAGAAATTAGGTACTAGACTTAAAGATCATTAATGATAGGTTCTTCAATCACTTTCCACCAGTGATGGGGATGCTCAAAAGAGATCATGGGTTCATGATCCTTCAAAAGGGTGACATGTGTTTCATGGATTATGAAGTGGGTTTCATCGAATTATCTCAATTTGTACCTGACATGCGGAGTAATAAATCATATATGGTGAGTCGCATTGGGGTTGGTTTAGGGAATGCCATTTTATTTTAGGTAAATTATTTTATATTGGCCTCATTCATATATTTGGTGATCTAAGAACACATATCTAAGAGGAACATGATTGAATGGTCGTATATGAGCCGGGTAACAGCTTCAAGTGACATTAGTGGGTATGCTTCATATAGTAGGAAGCAAGTAATAGATGAGTTACAGTAGTTAGGTCTAACATGATACTCTGTATGACCACTTTAATGTGATTCATTCATGGTTGTCTTCCATTGTGGGTAGAATAGACACGTCTGGATATACTACGAGCAGCCTGAAAAATAGTGCATGGAATTTGGATAGATCATGAATCTTGAGAGGTTCTACTAGAAGCCTTCATGGATTGGTGGAAGTAATCGATTGGGGAAAACATATGGTATTTATATTATATTGGGAGTGGTACTAGGTGATAATATTCATGCTTTAACTTCATGTGGAGGTCATGGAATAGATGGCGGGACTCATTAGTGGGGTTTGTGGACAGTGGGTGGGGAAACACCATGTGGAGTTAAGACATAATGTATTTAGGCAGTAAAAAAGTTCATTTTTTGGAGATACCATGGGATAAGAACACTGAAGATCCAATTAAGGTCATATTTATTCCATGTACATGGATGGAGTTCTTTTGATTTGTTTTGGTAGCGAATTTTTGGGATTGTTAGTTCTTGGTGCACGAGGTGCATGAGTTGTAAATATGGACTATAAGGACACTAGTAAGTAGTTTGGAATCATATTAGATGTATCTTATATATATATATAGTTAGATGAATTTTGTATTATATTTGAGAACTATTGTGTGTGTGTGGATTATACAAGGTGCGAGGCACTGTGACAATTTTATGAGCATCATTGGGTGTGTGGATTATTGTGGTGTGTTGACATCGGGGCATTAGGAGGGATGTTTGTTACTTGAGGTGTGTTGAAATATAGGAATCATTAGATGTGTTACATTATTGAGGATCAAGTAAAAAACCATAATTGACAATATGATGAGATTTAGGACCATGATAGTTCAATGTATGGCATGAGAAATGGTCAACCAATGATGAAAAATGGGATGAAGATAAGTGTATGGTATCACATGGGAGAACCTAATGTCGTGCTTGTGAAAAGATTCATCATCATAGGAATTTGATTATTTGAAATGGTTGGTGTACCAATTGTTATATTTGAGTTTTCATAGTTATGATACCAGCGTAGGTCACTCCTAAGGTTGAGAGGCCCACATTAAGTAAATGATATATTTTTTTATGATTGGGATAGTCTTACTTATTTTTATTGGGATTGGGGTGTTCGTAACATATATGAATTTGGTTTTATACCTCATGGATTATCTATTTCTAGTTTGAGATATTCTAGCTCTTTAGGTTTTGAATTAGGTCAAAAACCGCTCTTCATTTGATTTTTTGAATTTGTGGGGAAGACAATATATGTTTTGATTACCATAACCCAATTATTATTTTCCTCCAGCACAATATTTTATTTTCAGATGGGTTAAGAGGTATGGAATGTTCCTCAGGTATTCCAAAGGGTTCTAGAATTAGAAGAGGCCCAAAGTCCTTTTTAGAGGTATCAGGTCAAGGTACATTCTTTGGTATAAAATGTGAATCCTTTTCTAACATATATTTATCTTTGTTTTTAATGGTTTCATGGTTTTATAAATTTTTTTTGGGTTAGGATCATGACCATGTGGAAGCTTTGTAGTTTTCAACCAAGATATTACAAAAAGTTTGGGAATGGTTGGGAAAATCATGTGTCCGACCACAAAGGTAGTTCCACTCAGACAGAACTGGTTCACAATAGAGAATACGGTTTGCGCATGGTTTGGAAACCCAAGCAGGACAACTGTGTGGCCCCATTGTATGTGTAAAGATATCATTTTTACCCCCTTCATATTTCCTTATTTCTTCTTATATTCCACTTCTTCTATTACAGGTCACATACACTATGTGTGTTTTCTCTAATTCATCCTACTCTTCAATTTGATCTATATCCTTCATTAGTACCCAGTTCATCTATCCATTAGGTGAATTAGAACCACATCTATGAATCTAACCTCTCCCATCACTCTAATTTATTTTTCTTTAACCTCATGGAATGCTAAATCATTCCAAACCCTTTTATGAATTTTTAGGGAGTCCGTGGAAATGTTTATTTATAATAAACCACATATGATTATATGATAATACTAGACATTAAACATCTATGCATCAAACTTAGTTGGAGCATACCTTTTATTTAATTTTATAGTCACTCAGTTATTGAGTGAAACCCTATTACATGATGTAAAATTGACCGTATGACCTTTACAGATGGTTTGGGATTTTTTTAGCTAAATTTAGGAATGCGAGGGTAGGTTAGTGGTGGTCGAACACCTTGGGAAGTTAGTTTGGGGTGTGTTATTTATTCATTTGAATTTTTAGATTAATTTGAAATGTGCAATTCTATTATATTCAATGGTTTATTTATATAAATCTTTTTTTAAATATGAAATTATTTAGTTGCATGTGAAGTGATCCATGGTATCTTAAAGAGACTGTACCAAGGAATTGAGGTGGAATGTTCATTAGGATTGAGTCACCTGGCCCTATGGTTTGGATTGGGCATATATTTTCTATGATGTTAACCACTAGTTGGGAATCATTGACATCAGTTTGAGTTTGAGAGGTCATATGGTTTTGGGCATGACATGGGATTAATTTGATCACAAGGTCATCAGCTAGAGAGATGTGGTCGCAGGGGCACGAGGTGCACATTTATATGGCTTAAGTAATAATTTGTTGATTGTCACTCAACCATGATGTCCAAAGTGCCGATTGGAGTTGTGTGCACACTTGAGGATATAATGATGTAGTGATTTTGACCAATTGAGTGGGTAGAGGACCATGATAGTTGTATATTGGGTAATTTTCATTGGGGGTGAATCCCATAGAAATCCAGGGGTTAGGTGAGGAGCCTAGAGATGATAGAATAAAGTCTATCTATTAGGGGATGAGACTCACCGTTTTGAGGCCATTGGGATGAGAAAAATTTTAGATGAGGCAGAACCCTATTCATCAGGATGGAATGCTCTTAGTAAAAGATGATATTTTATGAGGATGGTTACCAATATCCATAAAGGTGATAGGTTTTAACCCGATGGGTGCATTCGAGCAGGGGTCTGTGGGACTAAGGTTTAATATTCATAGGTGCGCCTTCATGACGTTTATCATTTAGTTTGGGACACAAGTTGTCAAATTTCATGAGGTACCATGGTACATTTAATAATGTGGATCATAAGGGTCCTCCTAGAACTTTTTTACATCAGATGGATACCTTGGTCCATGGGCCAATGATCCTATTCTCTTATGTGATTCTGGTATTTGTGATTTAAGGGATGAACAACTGGTGGCTTTTGAGCACCATGTAAGAATCTTATTACGTTATGCATGAAAACCATTACATTAAATTATATTCCACAACATTTTAAACACATATGATGGGTATTAAAAATAGTGTGGTATCCTACCGAGAGTAATTCTAACACCCTACACATGAACTTCTGGATGTGTGAAGATGTTATTTCTATAATGTCAGGTAAGGGTTCAGACTATAGAACTACAACCTAGATTTAGTTTCCATTGATGGATGGAAAGGGACCACATGGTCTTTCCATATATGGAGTTTTCTTTTTTGATTCCTTTTTAGTTTTATCATAATTATATTTTTTTATATACAGTGGTTAGCCTTTGGAGACCCTTCTAGATATTGCTATGTTTGACCTTAAACGGATGCATATTTTTTTTTTAATTACATGATTAGTCTTGTTTATTTTTTTTCGTTGAATATTTATTAAATAATGCTTCCACTTTTTATTGTTATTGATTTTAATCTTCTATAAGAAGGTTTGGTTTGTGTCTGATTAGTCATTATTTCTGTTAACATCTCGTTATGGTGTAGTCTCGCCTTTATTACTCTTTGAAAGACGCAATACAATTCGGAATACTATGCCATAGGGGATACACACCAAAGGCTTGTGGAACCCATCCCAATATCACTGTTAGCATGGATAATTAGGTCAAAGGTGATACAAAAACATAATTACTTCATTTATTTATTCTCAAAGCATAGACACAATATTCTTATGGTATTTTCAACTAAATTTTTACATCTATGAGAAAATGTTATTATTCACCAGTTAATTATTTTTTGTGTTGTATCTAATTCGACTTTTAATTTATTATATCATGATTTCAATTATCATAATGGTATTTAAATTTTTAATTTGATTATTAAATGTTTTGGGATTTCTGATATAGATGTTAACATAGTTGTAAGGGAATTTCTAGTTCCAGTTTTATTTCTAGGATATTTACTCCATTATAACAACTAATTTTTGATATGTGGTGTATATAAATTCCATGAATATATATGATTATAATTATACATAAATATATGGGGGTTTACATATCAATTTTTTATTCTCAATTTCTTAGTGATTCCAATTACATTATTTCCAATGTTTTAATGGTCTTTTATCACAATTTTTTTTGAGACGTTTGTTATGTTTTTTGCTAACATCTCTTAGGAGGTCTGTATAAATTTTTTTCAACATAATGTATCATGAATTTCGTTTTTCTCATGATATTATATGTTAATTTAATATTGTTCTTTAATGGGCCTTTAAATTCAAATGTTTCATGATTTTATGGTGCATTTTTAAATGTTTACTGATTTTTTCCACTTAACTATTTTAATAATATGTTACTGGAATTTCTATTTAACAATGTCAAAAAAATATATTGTTAATTACCCTACACTAGGTATATTTTTTATTGATATCATCTTCAATATTTCATTGGACGGATTATGATTGTTTCAAAGACATTGATGTAAGAATAATATCATTTCCAGGAGTTGATTATCTCCTAATGATATTGTTATGAAACCCATTTATTTTAAATTATTTACTCATCTTTTAAAGATATTTATATAGAAATTTTTTATAATGGTTAATCATGTTTCAAATTGATATCTATTGAACCCATTTATTTTCCATGGATTAATAATGTTTCAAAGTTCTTTTTTTTCAATCCATTTGATTTCCAGGGTTTAATCATATATGAAAGTGATTTTTATATAGCATATTTCTTTACCATGTTTTAAACTAGCTATAAAAGTTATTAACTTGTTCTCCATTGAGTTTATGCAATAATTTTTGTGTGATTATTTTTAAATGGTAGTTGGAAATTTAATGGATAGTGTCCTGATAAACCCATGACAGATGGTTCTATGACAAACTGAGGATAGGTGGGTCCAAGATATCCCTACCATGAATTTGGTATGGAAGTCTACTGTATGGCTATTCCATTTGTAGGAGTGACTTGGATGTAAGGTGAATGAATAGTAATTTCATATATAATGATGAAAATTATAATGATGTCCCATGATTCCTTTATTTGTTTCTATAATTTCTATGGGTTTATATACTATCTAATGATCACTGTTGTTATCACATGAATCATGTTTATTTATTTTGACAACTCTTTCCTTTTCCATTATTTTCTTATTTTATGGTCCCAATATTGTAGTTTTTGAGTTATTTTATTACTAAATAATTCAATTTGAGTATGTTATCATACCAATATGTACACTTATTCTCATTGTTTAAATTAAATTGTTAGTTATTATGTTTACCCATTATGAGATACTGAGATCACCCTTATTATGCTCCCTTTTCTCCAGGTTATGAATTAAGAGATTTTGTGACATGTTTATACAAATTATTTCACAAGTATGATGTTGATTAAATAATATGAAATATGAAAATATGGGTAAAAATGGTGATGATGTTCCAATTTATTAACCAATTTTTTATGAGTACAGGTTTTTATGAGTATTTTATGTAGTAGTGTGTTTTAATTTTCTAAAACTCTAAACCTAAAAGGTCAAATATAATTTAAGTGATACAAGATTTTATTTTGATAATGTATTGTTTTGGTGAAAAATTAGGATCACAATATTCAACATCAAAAAATAGGTTTGTAATGTAATTGATTTTAACAAAGGATCTATGTCTATGAGTTTTTTGTTGTTATAGATCATATCAAATGTAAATTTTGATAACATTTGATAATAGAATGTTTTTATATGAGGTAATATTATCTGATATGGATAAAATCATAGGTATAGAATATTAATGTTGATATAATGTTCAATGTGTTATGAAACCCCCCTTGAGGTTTGAGAATAAATTTTTTTGATGTTGTCAAGGAAATTTTAAGAGACATTTTATTGGGATGAAGTATTTTTAATAAAATTTATTAATGTTAAGTATTGATTTTCTTATTGAGGAAATAAGATTTTCAGTATTGTTAAATTTTAGGGTTTATATGATCTTGGATACGAATGTAAATATGGGAACACAAGTAATATTGTATAGATGACCACATGATTTAAATGTTATTTAGTAAATAAGTGAATAATGTCACTTCTATAGAAGATTTATAAATTTTGGGCTTGAAATATGAAATATATAAGATATCACTTTTGGTAAAACAATTATTAAATTTTTAGATTATTGAGGTTATTTGGGATATATGGAAATATAATTATTTATTTCAAATTTTGAAATCATTATTTTACTTTAATGATTATTTTTTGAATTATTATTAAAATTTGGAAATATCTAATCACGATCATACAATTTTGGGTTTGGATAATGATTAAAGATATAAGGAATATCTTGATACCCCCTTTATGTTTATGTGGACTATAAAATGTTACATTATTGATTCAAGAGTGATAAATTCTTCTAGAACACTGATAAATTATAGAAAATATGAGAATGGGGTGTAAATTTACTAAAGGATGAATCCCAAATCATCACGTAAGTATTCATTATTATTATCTTATTATAGAAAGTGGAGTAATATTTCAACTATAATAAAAGTACATTGAAATAAAAATTTATCCTATTACCCTAATTTATAGTGATATTAATGAAATTCTCTACACTAATTTTCTTATGGTTCTGTCACCATTGTCTTCCTAGCGACCATGTTTTCTATTAATCTCTATTAGTCAATGCTAATTATTTTTCAATTCCAAATATATAGTTTAATTTCCCACCAATGTTCTCTTTATGCCAAATCATACTAACGCATAACATCAAGTGATCATTATTTTTCCCACATTCTATTTTTATGAGTACATATTATTAAACATTATTTATGATGTGGAATTGAAAACTATAATTTTAATAATGATAATCATTTAATAACCAAGAAATATTTGGAGGAAAAATTCATCTTAAGGGGGGTAGGATGTACATCCAATGATTTTGAAAAATATCTTCTCTATAATTAATTTAAATTAATTTTTTAATTATGTTAAACTCTATGAATATTTTAGATTATTCTTTACACCACACCATGTTTATCTTGTGTTGCATGCATCATTGATTTTCTTCAATAACTCATGTTACATAACAGGTCAACTATTTCCGAACAATAATATACTATAATCGCTATCACACAACCATTGGAATAGTGGGAATGAATATTATAAACTATATTATGAATATATGGTTTACATAAGATTATTTAACTATTCATTTGGTTACAATTTAATTATAAATTAAAAAACACCCATTGAATATAAATGATGAGTTTTTTTTAAAAATAATTTTTATTGAAAAAATGGATTTTTATCATAAAAAATAAAATTAATCATTTTTTATAAAGATATTAATAAAATTAACATGTTATATATTTATTCATGTATTTTTTTAATCTCATAAAATATGTTTTATTAGTTTAAGGTATGAATAAATCTAGTTAAAGCCTCTAAATATGTATATTACTAAAAGGTAATTTTATCGCCTTTTAATGGAATACTTGTTTTAAAATTTTATTTTGACAATTTAGTATTTTTTATATGATAAAATAAAATTTATTTTTGAAGTAATAATATCAGAATTTATGTTGAGAGATTTTGCGATTTTTTGAGAACATTTAGATTTTAAT
Organism: Viscum album; assembly: GCA_963277665.1. Lineage (NCBI taxonomy): Eukaryota > Viridiplantae > Streptophyta > Magnoliopsida > Santalales > Viscaceae > Viscum > Viscum album. The sequence continues at coordinate 471,537,094 of OY728147.1, read as the reverse complement.
GAATAGTTAATGACCACAAATTTTAATTTCAAAAAAAAATTTATCTAAAAAATATATAGCGTCGAATTATATTTTAATAATATTTAAATTATAATTAGTTTAACTATATTTATTTAAAAAAATTTATTATATTTGAATCCATTCATATTTAAATTGGATATAAAAAAATACTAGACATTTGAACATTTTTCTTTAAGAACCTGATTTCTCATCCCATATGCATGACTAATTTTAAATGAAATTATACCATGTATGGGATTGAAATATGAAAATATGTATTAAATATTTTATGTAATAATAATATATAATTTATAAAAAATTTAACTCAGTTCTTTTAAAAAATACTAGGTAATTTAATCCCTGTTAAATATCGTGATTAATGTTAAAATGAGTTTACATAGTGGTTAATCCCTAATCATAAGAGTGAAAATGACATAAACACATGTAAAAAACTTAATTTATTTAAATTATTTGACCATATATCATAATTTATTATTTTTTTCATTTTTTGTTGAACATGATGTATTTGAGTCCTCCCAATAGTTATTACATTTTTATATTTTCAAGAATGACACATCCCCTCAACTATAAAAAGGAAGTAACCATAACCATTTATTCAAACCTATCGAGGAATTTGGTTCATAAAAAACTAAAAACATTATATAGAAACGTCCCTCATGTCATCATACAAGCCTCAAATTGGGATGAAATCAATCCCAGGATGTTCTTGGGTGAAAACCAAATGGAGCTACCCATAAAAGACACAACATTATTCAACAAGAACTTTTGTTTTGTATCAATATACACCCATTAAATTATTATTATTATATGAAAATTTAATAATATTTTTTATACTATATATTTTTTTTCTATGGTTTCAAACTATACCAATAAATAGCTCCATTAAATGGGTCATGAAATCACCGTCTGTGTGTACGACAGACTACCGCCTCGTGAGATGATGTCATTCATTTTTTTACTTTTCCACCTCTTATGGATGAGAATTAATATGTAAATACCATATTATAAAATAAATATCATATTTTTAATCTATTTATACTTCAATAAATATTATATAACACATAACAACATTTTTTACATTTTGTGGGAATACGATAACATCATTTCTGGACGTGTGGACTCACGACTCAGCAAAGCGATGTGATACATTCACCCATTTACATGGAATATATTAATGATGTGTTTAATAAAATTATATGGTAAAATGAAATATTTCTAATGTTAATTCCATTATTATATATATGTAAATATATCATATCATTTTATTCTTTCCATTTTACACACTGAAAAATTGATAACGTCGTTCATGAATATGTGGACTACCACCTCCACGGAGCGATGTGATTCATTAATTATCAGCACCACATATCAATACTTATAAATATATTAGCATAAATAATAAAATTATATATTATTTATTATATAATTATCATTCAAAAAGATAAAAAAATCCACCTCTTATTCATATAATGATCATTGAAAATAAAAATGTCACTTATGCATATGTATGACCTACCGTCTCCATATTTGTAATGTTGTTTAATTTTTCATCACCCTAATTCATGTATGATTGTAAGTGAATTATTGATGTAACATTTTGAAATTTATTTGAAGGAGATGATTATGTAAATGTTTAAATGGATACATTTTTTGACGATAGTCAACGGATCAGCTTTAGTTTTGAAACATAAGCCAAATATAGTCAAAACATCCGAGATATGAATTATTGATTAAGTAACTATATATTAATTTTTTATAAATTAAATAAAAGTAATATTAAAAATGGAATAGGTTCATAATCATTTAAATAATTAACATATGTTTATTTTTTAGGATGATAGAGGAAAATCCTAACAAATTTCACTCAAGGTAATTCAAATCTTAACAGAGTTTTCTATCACTAGGTTAAACTCCTATGTAATTGGTTATGTTATGACACTAATATGTGAGAAATGTAATATTAATTTATTATTATTTATTTAATCTATTATTTTTTGTATTTAAAATTTTCATTCATAATAATTTCATTGAATGATTCTGACTCTAATGACGCTATCTTTGAGTGGGATTTGCATCCCAATTTCTACATTTATGAGATAACATTAATATTCCTAACTAACAAATTTTGTGTTTCCTAAATATAAGACCTTTTGATATATTAACTACTATAAAACAATAATATGGCCATAAACCTATAGACATGGTTTGTTCATGATCATGACTATAAACAGCCATTATATCAATGATTTTGTAAAACCATGCATATAGGGTACTTTTTCATCATCTATAGCCACATGTTTCTAAAAACATGCCTATAATATCCCCCTATAGACACAGTTTATAGAAACTATGAAAATAGGTCTCCACCACTTTCGTGGGAAGAATGAATCCTGTAAAAAAACACGGGATGATCTATTTCCATGGTTTACATGATATAATTTTTTTTAATAAAATATATATATATACATATATACCCTCTATCATCAATGGTGTAGTGTTTAGGATGATTATTCACATTATAGTCGTACAAATATAGAATATCACTGGGCAGATTTTATTTTTGGGCTATAGCTATGGCTTCTAGGGTATATAGATGCGGTGGAAAACTATAGGAGATATTGATATGGTGGGAAAATGTGGCTAGTTATTTTAGCTATAGCCAAGCCAATACATGCCACATTTCATCTTGACGGTGGATGTAAGCTATAGATAAAACTTTTGACAGTGGCCATGGTATAGTTTAATACTTTTGATTATATCAAGAATTATATTATATTCATTTTATTTAAAAGATTTATTTTATTATTTTTGCTTTTGTTATTTTCAATTCATATTTTTTAATAGTTGTAAGGGGATATCTAGTCTGATGTGAATTTTTTGGCTCTTTTTTCCTTATTCACCACTTATTTTTTTGTGATGTATCAACATCCCATTAGTGTATTTGATTATTTTTATCCTTAATTTTTTTGTTTTTTTGTTCCATTTTAGGATCTCTATTTTTTAGGGTATAAGCTTTCAAATTTATCACATAGTTGATGGACTTCGATTAAAATTTTCCTTCATTAAAGTGTTTGTAATGTTATTTTACTATCTTCTACTATCAGGTGTATGTGATTATAAATTTACTTGATGTATCATGAATATAATTATTATTATCTTATTAAATGTCCACTTAATGTTATTTATTCAGGAGGATTATAGTTTAAATGTTTCAATGTTGAATAAGACACAACTGAATGTTTACAGATTATTTCATCTTGAATGGTTCAATGATCTTTTAAGGAAATTTACATTCATAAATGTCAAATTTACTTTTTGATACTTATCATCTAATGCATATATTGTGAATTAGTAACATCCCAATTAATTATAAGGATGTATAAAATTTTTTCCAATGAGATTTTGTAATGTCCTAAAAATTAAGTGTAGTTTTATTTAAATTATATGGAATTATTTTGAGATAGACACTCTGATCGAACCTATTTCTGAGGTCCAGTGAGCCCGGAATAGAATCTTTATCTTTTTAGGTTCATTTTAATTATGGCACTCGATGGTTTTTCGAACATATAAATGAGTGAAAAAATAAAAAAAATCCGAGGGCACCATTGAACTTAGAATGACATAATTCACATATAATATACTTAACCTTGACCAACATGAGTTGAGGGATGAAGTAATTTTTCAGAATTTTTAATGAAAAAGTTTAAAAAATAAAAGAAACTTGTTTTATTTTATTTTATGAATTTTCAATCCATTGTAATGAAACCTCGTATAATTGAATGAAACTAGAAATGTTGTTTCATAAATGAAACAAAATAATGATTTTGTAATAGAACATTACTAAACTTTTATTTCGTGTTTCATAATTTAATGGTCGAGAAAAAATTGCAGGATTGTTAATATAATCCTGGTACTTCTCTAAAACTCATGTGTGTGACAACAAAAAAAACCAATGACTGCCATACAATATATCATGGTTCGATAAATTGTTGATATATTCTTCTTCCTCCCATCAAACGGATCATCTCCAACGAACGAGTTACATAGGTAGGGGTTTCATTTTTTCACGAGTTTCCCATTTTACATTCTAATGAAAAGAATACAAAACAACCCATAAATACGATAACCCACATATCGATTGTTCTTGCGATAGTTTACTCTTTTCTTGTGTTTTTATTGGGGATAATTTTATATTTCACTTTAATCATTTTTCCACCTGATTCTAAACCTCTAATGTGCAGGGTCTAGGCCGAAAATAACAAGGCCCTAGCATCTCTTCCATGTTAGTTTTTGTGCATTATTCATGGAAAAATTTTCAAAATATTGATAATGAGTTTTTTAGGACATATCTAGAATGGTGACATCTCATGGTGTCCAAAGGAACTGATGGCATGAAGAGTAGACCAGCATAGCGGACCAAGTTCTCCACAAAATTATCCTCCTTTGGGGGCTGTGGCAGAGCACCAGGAGCTACCATCCTTGATAGAGGATGGCTGAGGCGGATGTGGCTAGGTGGATACATTGGTGGAGATAGCCATGGAGGGGTCTCCATGCTGTCAGGTGATAGTGTCAATGTTTTTTGGGCAGCCGACTTTGAATGGTTGTGTAGCGGCGCGCCCCAGACACACCACACATCTGGGTTATGGGAGGAACCGACCCACACATGCAGTCCTATCAGAAGGTGGGTGGGGCCTCGTAGAACCCATAACTAGTCGGATCCGTGTTGGGACAGTGGACACTGGACCGGGAGGGTCGGACAGGACCCGGACCTAACTCTCCATTTTTCAGAAAACAACTATAACATTCAAACTAGGTGTCTGATTGGCAAGTTGTTCGTAGCGTTGGAACACTGGCGATGAGGAGGTTTATTTGTAATTATCTAAGGATAATTACGTTGATGTTGTTATATAATTATTGGAATGAGGATTGGATTATACAAGAAAAAGGAGTCCTTTGTGCAGGATTCTTGTTGATGGAATAGACCCAAAGCAAAGTGACCCTGTGTGGATAAGCTCATAGAGACCCTATGTGGATCAGGTCCTAGCAACCCTATGTGGATCAAATCCTAAAGACCCTATACGGTTCAGCTCCTAGTGGCTTTATGTGACCCAACAGACCCACAATACCCCTATGGAATGATTTCCTAAATAATCAAAGGTGTTCATTTTTACAACTGACATACATTCTTTTCTTACATTAGATTTTAACAATATGAGTTGTCTTAATATTTTATCATTCTTTGTGGTGTACTTTTTGGATTAATTTTTTTTCCTTCTAGTTGGGTCCCTAATGAGAATTTAGTTACTCACTCATGCATGGGCTTTTCCCGCACATGTTGTGTCTAGTGTAAATGACCAATGACTTTATGATGGACTTGGTGGCACTGGACAAGGTGGGTCCCAAAGTGATCAGTCATGAAAGGTGTGATTCTATGATAAATGTTTGTTTCTTTATACATACCCATCATGTGGACCTTACAGCGGACCACTTGTCTGCGATCTTTTAAATGATCTTGTTGTAGTTTTTTTTTGGTTTGTTTTCTTCTCCATTTACCTTTGTTTGTACATTTACACAACATAGTTTTTTAGTGGCATGCATGTTATCTTATCTAGTTTTCATGGGACATGTTTGTCTTTGTGTTCATAAAGACACTCAGGAAAATGACTCCAACATTTAGGTTGATTCCTTTGATGCTATCCACGGACTTCTGGCCTTTGGGAGGCGGGCTTGAGGGAGTCATGGAAGTTTCCAAGGGGGGTGGGTCATAACGGCTTGTTATGAAACATGTTTCTTTTCTATGATTTGTTCTTTTCCTAAAAGGATTTTAGTAAAACTCATTTCTTTTCCATCGGTTAATTATGGTTCGATTATATTGTTATAGAACCCATTTATTTTTCTTGGTTTAATCATATTTCAATGAAATTTCTATTGATCCCATTTATTTTCCCTGGGTTAATCTTATTTCAAAAAGATTGTTATGGAACCCATTTCTATTCCATGGTTTAATCATTTTCCATAATATTTTTAAAGAACATATTTCCTTTCCATGGGTAAATCATTTAAATAATGGGGTTATTGGTTAATCCAACAAGTGTATTCAAGCTTTTAAGTTCTATCTTTTTTCAATGGTACTTATTCATATGATGGGTGGTTCTGTGATAAACCAATGGCAGGTGGTTTCAAGATATAAAAATAATGGATGGGTCCTTGATAGACCTCCAATGCATTGAGAATTGAAGTTATCTGTATGGTTTTTATATTTTTATGAGTTACATGAATGGAAGTCAACCACATGATTATTCCACTTATCATAATAAAAAACTATAATGATATACCAGGATAAATTTATGAGGATTATAAATTCTATGGTTTTATAATGATTCGAATTATCGATATTGATATCACATAGTATATGATTATAGAATGAAATGTCTGTTTCTTATTACATTTATTAATATTTTATGGGATATTTATTTATTATTATGAGTTCTTTCCTAATTTTCTCATGCACAATGAATATTTCATTATACAATTATACATTATTACGATCATTGATGAAATTCAATTGTTATGTTTCATGTTCACCCATACTAAAAATATGAGCTCAACCTTATGACGATTCTTTTCCATAGGTTATACAGAATGAGATTGAATTATTTTTTTCAATAAAATATTTCTCAAGGAAGATGTTGATGAAATAATTTGAAATAAGAAAAGATGTATATGGATAGAGATGATGCTCAACATTATAAACAAGTTGTTTATGAGTTCATGTTGATATAATTAGTTTATGGTGAACTGTTTTCTAATAATCTATATCATTGGATCCAAAATTTATTGCATATTGTATGTGATAAAAATTATCATTTTTATGTTTTATGGTTCATATAAAAAATTTTAGTCACAACTATCAACATGAAAGCCAGGATTGTAATGTTATGAATTTCATCACAAGATCCAGTTGTGTGGGTTTTCTGTAATTTTAAATATGATTTTGAAATTATGAATTAAAAGTTGGAATTTTTTATTAAATATTTTTCGAAATTTTTTATATATTTAAATATAAAACGACAACCGCAGATGCGATGAAAAAGTGGGTTTCAGAGAAGTGTATTATTTTTCAAGTACAAGAAAACTTTATATTGACTCTATGTATAATAGTAATTATTATATGAATCTCAATTAAAACTAACTCAAATAAAATATATAAATTTAATTTAAAAAATCATCAATAGAGGATTATTTAATTAATTTTAATGTAGAATCATTATGCACTTTGAAACAGTTTTGAAAAAGTTCATTTATTTAAATCCCAAAAAACGATCATATACTAGAATTGAATATAAAAATGATTCAAAAGTAAATGAGTGTATTTAAAATAAATAAATAAAAGTTACGATACTTTAAAACCTAATTTTGAATTTATAGTACATAATTTATGGAAAATTATTTATTTTTTCAAAAATTGGTACTTTTAATAATTCATTGAAAAATTAATATTTTTTGAAAAGTCCCAAAATTTAATCACATTTTAATTTACAAATTCATATCTAAAAAACGATTTTAATTTTATATAATTAATACTTATAATATATTTAATAATTATTTATAATATATTTTTATAAAAACAAATAGAAATCATTTTTTAGGAAAAAATGTTTTTATGTATATAATTACATTACGAAAAATTGATTGATTATTTTTTATGAATTTATTTGAAAACTACAATTCAGATTGATATTTATATTTAAATTTCAAAAATTATTCAGTAGTATTCATTCCATCATACTTAATGGGTTGGTTATATAGAAATATTTCTTCATTCTGTAATGCTAGGTGTTCTGTGTCCAGCATTATGTTGAAGAAACATGTTATTCCGTATAATGCAAGATAAAATTTGTGTTGTATATATAAAAATAAAATCAATTTTATGTGTAATGATTAATCTAAAAAATATGTAATTAATACGAAATAATAAAATTCATAAAATATTGGGGTGTTCATAAACCACTAGAATGCCCCCAATGATAAACGAAGCTCAAACTAAAGCATGCATGTGACCTGAAGGCATCACAAGTATCCTATGTTTTAGAATAGTAAGATAACCTATTTAATTGTTAAATAATATATAGAAATATGATAAGATTAAATAAATTTTAAATTTATGTCATGATATAAATAAATAAATATCTTAAAATGATAAAACAAGTATTTTGATTTTTGTTAAAAATATAAGTTTCATTTTAATATTTATGATAAAATTGTAAATTTTAAATAAATTTAATTTTTTAAAAAATTGATTTAGAAAATATTATTATATAGATTTATAATTATAAGATATTTTTATGAGACCATATGTGTTTTTAAAAGGGTATGAAAAATTATTATAATATCAATTTTTTTCAAATTAATATAGACAATTTTAACAAGTTATTAATCTCATATATTGAAAACTATTTTAATAAAATAGCTCGAGCTTATAGAATATATATATCATAAAATACTAATGAATGTTTTTTCGGCATTTTTCTAAAATAGATAAATTTTTGGTGAATAGTTAAATACACCAAAATATTGTAATTTACATTATAGGCTTAATACATGAAAAAAATAATAAAAGAAGATTTCATCAACCATTACTTTGAAATCACATTCATATATTACTATATATATAATTATAATAATTTTCACCATTGTTAGAGTTGAGCGAAAATAATAATATCATAAATATTATATTAGAATACACCATCTTTCTCTTATATTAATACCACCTCTCACCACCACTTATCCTCAGAGATTATATGCCTTGTATATTTCAAAATTTCTATCAAATTTTCATCCCAAACCTATCCCATTTGTCCTAATATTTATGTTCTGTCCCAATGTAAAATCCATGTTTATTTAATGCTTATTTAATGAGATTATATTTAAATAGGTTATATTCTCAATCAATCTATTTTAATTCTATTCTTCTTCTTCATATTCTGTACATCCCCAATGAAACATGACTTAATGAATCCATTTTAACAAATACAATATAATGTTATAGTGCCAATGGAATATCAATTAAAAAACTTCGTCTCATTTCATTATAAAATTTAAACAATTCTTCATTTTTTGGTGGGTTCACCACCTCCATGAATGGTGTACTTTGTTTTTCACCAATAACTTTATGGATGGATATAAAAATAATATTATGGTTAAATATGATGAAATTAATTATATATTAACATATTAATTTTCCTTAATGTATTTTTATACATTTAATTATATAAAATTATTCCAATTCATGATGGTTAGGAAAACCAACTATGTGAAAAACCCACTTATTGATAACATTTATACTAAAAGAATCATCCCTATTTGAAAACATATATGAATATTTTATAAAATTTATTATTATATAAAAGAATTAATATAAATTGTTCAGTTTTTAGAGTTGTATTGCCTTTTAAAAATAACCACCATAATTAACCAAAAACTAAAGTGATATCAGAACTATGAAATGAATGACATTGAGGGAGTGAATATAGACAAAAAATTTAAATAAAATATCACTAAATTGGAATATAATATTCATATTAAATCGAATATATTTGAATATGTTTATCAATAATTTATTTAATTAATATAAATTTATTATCCAAAATTTTAAGTAAATCTATAGTGTGAATTCAAAACATAGGTAATGGAACATTTGAACCAGCCATTGATATTTTGGGTCATTATTATTCCCAAATAAAACTCACATCATCACAATATTAATCTACTGAATAGTTTTAATATTATATATATATATATTATTCTGTAACATATATACCAAGTTATTATTGCATTTATTTATTAGTGATATACATGTTTTATGTTTTCATTATCAATTTCATTATTTATGTAATCCCAATTATATAAAGCATCCGTATTTCATATGAATTGATGTTCTAATACATAAAATTTGTTAAAAAATACATTTTTCCTAATATTGATCATTTTTATAGAAAATTTGTTTAGTTAATTTCTTGTTTTCTATAAATTTGTAAGTCCTCATTCCTCATTAAATTCAATCAACCGTTTTCCCAAAAATAATTCATATGATGTGGACTTTCAAAGATATTTCTCTAATATCAATAACATCATTACTCCACTTGGAGGTAATTTTTCATGGAATATACTTACTTTTTTAGCTATAAACGTCCATTAATTCTTCAATACCTTCATTCATGGTCTCCAATTTTATATTAAAGCTTATTATTCTCTAATGCATGATTATATAAAATATTTCTATTCAAGAATATTTTTAATTTTAATTCTTAATGTTTTATGTCCTTATATAGATCACATATGAATCATAATATTATGATGGGTGTCCTTATATAAATGTACCACACAATAGGTAGTGATTATATTTCCTGATATGAAATTTTTGGTATTATGGGGTAAAAAAAATCCCTTATGTGACAATGTTAACCATTTTATGGTGTATCGATAGTGACACTTAAAATTTGATTATAATGTCATGTATTAGGATGTTTCCAAATTCCTATGATTCCATGATCATATTATTCAATATTCATTATTTCATTCTTCTATATTAGTATTCACGAGCCTTACCTTTTATGATATTATGTTATGTTATTTGAATTATATAACATGTTTCTTTATCAATCTCAATCCCTTACAGGACATTTTAGATCACCCATTTTTTATGTATTCTGTAGATTATTCTATGATGTTTTAAAATATTAAAGAGATATTTGATGACAATATCATGTTCTAGATAATGTTTTTTTATTTTTTTCAATGATTCTATTTTATATTCCTAGTCTCCCAAAGACACTAGGACACTCAATAATTGAGTTGATTATATTGTATATTTACATTAAAAATAATAAAATAATATATGTAAGAGGATTGGGTAAAATAAGTTGGTATCTAGGGAACAGTAAATTAATTCATATGAATTTGGAAAATAATACATAGGAAAACCCCAATATATATATATATCTAATTATAATAAAACATTTGGAAATTTTAGTAGTGTACAGAGAGAGTGGATTCCACGTAAAGAATTATTTTTTTGGGAAGTATAAGCAGACAAGGAATGATCATAGATGTACCTTGGGGTAATAAAACTAAATGAGTTCATAGGATATTAAAATAAACATTACATAATTCATGAAAATAATCCTTTATGTACACCTAGTTTTACACTCTTAGTAGATAATCTTTGGAAATGTCACAAAATATTTAAAAAACATTATAAATGAATTGAATATATTTTTAGGATATAAAATTTAATAGGAAAAAAACCATGTATAAAATAGATATAAACAAAGAGAGTCATAAGATTGGTAATACATGTCATTCATAATTTATTAATTCTATGATCATAATTTCCCTCCTATATTTTGATTCATTTGATTATTCCCATACCTAATTTTCCATTATTTTTACTAATGGGTAGAAAATAAATGAATCAAACAAACAACCAATGAGATTGAAAATGTGATGACTTCACTAATTAAAAGCATTTATTGAAGTGAGTGGTAGATAAGTATAAAAAATAGGTACTAGATCTACCGAGTCATGTAATTTATAATAACATGAATTGTGTTGAATTAACTACTCTATAAAAAGAGTATGTGGTTTTTTATTCATTTATGTGATAAAGAAATCCAAATTTTAGTGGATCATGTGACCCTCTCATCACAGATTCATGGATTGTCAATATATAAAATATATATTGTATATTACAATGATTAGAATATGATAATGTATTACAAGTAATATATATCATTGAAGGAGAATCTTATTAGTTGTGGACCCAAATCAAGTACATTAATCCTATGGAAGATATCAAATTTATGAAATATGAAGGAATCAAGAAATAATTTTTTATTAAATATTTAAAAAATATCCCCAACATAAAATACAGACTGATTTCATTGGACTAATGAAAAATGAGAACGAGTCCATCAGTGTTTATGAAAATAAATTTACCAGAGTTTCATAGTATGCCTATATATTATTCATCAAAACTGAAATAAGGTGAGCTAATTATTTAGAAGTTTATTTGTGATTTCACAAATAAATTGGGTTATTTTATATTTTTTTAATATGAATATATTTTTCCATGATCCATTATGATCCAAATGAGGATTAGTGATCCTTAGTGACATGGGTAGGATAGAGACAGATAGTTCGAAATAGAGTTTAATATGTGAGGATAGTGGGTTATATACCATTGAGGAAAAAGAACCAAACATCCCATATTCCGAAAGTGTTGAAATAATGATACAAGAAACAATTTAAAGGGAACAAGTATGTTATTTATGATGAGAAAATTAGGGAATCATTCTAATCAATTCCATTTTTAGATGAAAAATTCCAGTAATGCGATGATAGAAAATATATTTCTGGACAAAACTCACAATGTTGTATTCAATTTCAACTAAAATGAACATATAAATTATACAAATATATTTCCAAAGTCAATGTCCATTAGAGATGATTGATGAAAATAATATTCAATTCATTGAGAGAAATCCCTTGGCTGTCACTACATATTATGTGGATCTCAATAATGATATGGTGAAATGTATTGTAGTTACATATTAAATTATAGTGAACACACCGTTTTATTCTTGTTCTATACATTTTTTCATATAAAAAATATTCAATATAACTATTCAAACACCTCCTCTAAACATTGAGTTTGATTTTTTAATGAAAATAGAAATTGAGGAAATTAATTCCTCCCAAGTATATAAAATGTCCCTACTTAATTTGTGTGGATCAATCTTCCCTAAAAATATTTTCATCCTTCATTTAGTTTAATTTGATACTATTCTGGACATGGAATATCAATCCTTATAAAAATACAACATCAAATTATAGGATAGGGAAATCAATCTCCATGTATTTAGTCATTCATTAATTAAATAAATTTATAATAAAGTTGATGAATCTAATTTGAATTTTTTTTCATGAGCAAGAATATTACTTCCTTAAAAGAAAAACATATCTATCTAAAATGATTTAGCAATGGGATTGAATAACGATTTAAGACACAAGAATTGTTAGGGACAATAATAATGTATTACTTGAAGTGTTTACTTGTATTTTTCTTGACCATGATGTTGAGATCTCAAAAGAACATATGAAATGATCTCTAATAATATCCAAGACCCATTACATGAATGTAAACAATTGAGTTAATAGAATAGAAGGAGTTGCAAGAGAAAATGGGCATGTATTTTATACACCTGGGTGATTCCCCTTGGAGTGTTTTCTTCCCATTTTTCCTGACTAAGGATGGGGAACTATTCCTATACACTAATTATTGTGAAATCAATGAAACAAAAAAATGAACATCTATCCCCTGCCAAAAATTGATGACTTGTTTGACATTCTATATTTGGCCCAATAGTTATTTAAGGTGGACCTCTACTTTGGATATCACAAAATGAAGGTGAAAATGAATATATTCGCTGGTATACCTTTTGATAAATTTATGGATTATATGTGAACATATTGATTACATTAAGACATGATAGTGATTTAAAAATCATAATGGATTTAATTTATTGAATAATTAGATATTAAATCGATATATTATTGTTTATATTTATAGAATATCATATGAGGTACTAAAAATGTAATAAGGATAATTTTGAGTATTTGAGTTCTCTTATAATGAAATTATGTGAGTAGAATCTACATGAAAACTAAAATAAATTTGAGTTTCTGATTGAGGATGTATCATTCAAGGGGAATGATATCACCAATAAAGGGATATATGTGGGACCTTCGAAGTAATGGGTGATTGAGGAGTGACCTAAACCAACATCTATAATTATGATCTATAGAATCATTAGACAAAATATAGATTATCAATGATTTTTAAAAAACATGTCACCATTTTTAAACCTTATATCCAAAAAAAATATAAAATATAGTAAATTATGTCTTGCAAAATAATTTTGAATATTGATTCCTGTAATTGAAAAATAAGCATATAACTACTCTAGTACTCAAACTACCCAAAATTGGGGAAATATTCACAATATTCATCAATGCATCAAATAAGGCCATGGTATTCTTAGAGATGAAAATTTATATTGTGATACCCTACACCTCAAATTCATTGGTTGTTCAATAGAAAAACTATCTGAAATTTGATATGGAGAGTTTTGTATTGACCCTCATGTTGATGTTTTGGAATAATTATAATTATGGGTGGAAGTGAAAAATATATAATGATCATAAGATCCTCATGTATATATTTGCACATAAAGATCATAATATTTTCTATACATGGTGTTTATAAATGATTAAGGACTATGGTTATTAAATAAGTTACCATATCAGTAAGAAGAATAATGTGTCATATGGTTAATGTATAAAGGATCCGATAACTATATAAATATGATAATTAAGATTAATCCAATGTTCTTGTACATACAATGGTTTATCATGGAAGTAATATAAGAAGAAAAAACATCCCACCTATCTAAAAGGATTACTCCATCATTTATTAAAAATACGGTCATGGATGATCAATTAGATGGTGTGAAAATATAAAAGAAGTTGGGAACCCAAAGAAACATGAAATACTTAGAGATCAAAATTGACAACAATGGATTTGTATGATTGGGTCATGACTATGTGTACCATAAAATACTAATATAACTAAAGATAAAATGAATGGTGAACGTAGGAAAATATTCTCTATACACCCAGGGACTAAAAAACTCATCTAGTCACTTGGTGATCTATTGGTGGCACACATTGAAGATGGAGATCAATCAATATGCAATAAATATCAGGGTATTTCAACATGTGAAGGGATAATGGAAAAAATCTGTGAGGATGATGAAGCCATTAAAATTACCTACATGGAAATGGGAATACAAGACGATGTACTTTATCACAATTCTGTTTAAGACATGAAAAATAGATAATTCCATATGTGGTGAGGCAACATAGAACACCAGTATCGATTGTATCTATTCATGATACAAGGTTTTGAAAAATGTTATAGAAAATAATATGTCATGATATAAATATTGAGATCAGATTTGTTATAAACACCCTCAAACTGATATCCCATATGAGTGGACTATCTAGACACTTGAAGAACAATTGAGAGATTTCTCGATATGATTTTAAAGAGGATGGTACACACATATTTCTCAAATAGATTTATTATATAACAATTTATTCAACTCAATCATCTAAATTTCACTATTTCAATCCCTTTAGGGGAAGAGATTTAGAACATATATGTTTTGTTTTAAGATGGAGAATAAATGGTTTTAGGACTAGAAATAGAGGAATAATGGTATAAAAGGTCAATAACATCCAACAACACATCATGAAAACATAGATCTACCCAAAAAGATATCATGATATCATCATAGTGACCTAGAGTTTGAGGTTGGAGATAAAGTGTTACTATATATATATATATATATATATTAATGAGAGTTATCCGATTTGGGAATCAGTGAATGAGAAGTCCCAGATACATCAAAAAATAGGGATTATTGTTCACAATTGAGATGTAGATTATCGACTTGGTCTCCCTCAAACCCATTCAAATTTTCTAAACATCCCTACTAAGGATGTACATACTCGATGAGTCACTTTTACTTAATTATAATGTTGTATTGTTGAATAATAATCTCTCTTATGAACAACAACTAGTGATGAATGTTTTCTATAGGGACAAAGATGTACACAATAAAGAAACAGACTAATTCTAATTAATATAAAATAACTATATTTACATGATGTGGACATGGGAATCGGATAATATAAGGAAACCTAAGATACCTCAAATATTTTCATCTTAGAGTTTGATATTAAATTTTGGGGGTATCATTTATTCAGGGGAAGAATGTGATGAACAAAAACTCTATCAGTGGAATTTCCCTTTAAATTATATATATGATTCATATTTAGTAATATATTATTATATTAATAATATTCACTACATGATGGAATAAACATTATATTATATTGAGATGAAAATTTCATTTAGAGGATAAATATTTGATCCACTATAATGATCATGGTCAATAAGGAACTTTTAGAAGTAAAATAAAATATTACTAATGAAATATATATTAAAAAAAAGAATGTATATATTACCATGAGAGAAAATAAAAGTGATGGAATAACTAATGAAATGTGAGGTATTTATATAAAGTAAGAATCTTGTATTGCTATTAAAAATCTGGATGTTGGAATAGAAATCCTACTGTTTGAATAATAATTTGAATATTTGGAATAGTAAAAAGACCATTACAATAAATACACCACCAATGTAATTAGAAAATAATTATTGATAATATAAAATTAAAATATATAAAATTTATATCATGACACAAATAATTGAATGTGTCAAAATGATAAAATAATTGATAGTATTTTCCAAATATAGATTTTTTTAAAATTAATATAAAAAATATAAAAATATAAACGAATGATTATTTTCCGAAAATTGGTTATTTATATAATAATTTTCCCCATTTTAGTGAAAGTGTAATTTTATGTTAAAATGGGTGATTTCACAAATAGTTAGAAAAGTGATCACAATATTAATATTTGTATTTTTATAAGAAACAATAATTTAATTTAAAAATTATTTTATCATGATTAAAAAAATATTCCGGTAAAATTTATCTTAGTTTTGTAATTTAATTATCAATAATTTTTTGGTTTAATTTTTATTGTTTATCTAAAATAGTGTAATTTTTCGTGAAATGTGAAATATGAAAAAAAATCAATATTTATCATTATAAGCTTAATAAATGAATATATGAATCATGGATGCTATAAGAAACTATTTTTCAAACATAAATCCTTATATTAATATATATATATATATATATATTTATAAAAATAATAATAATTTGTATTCTTTTTCTAAAAAATTAAATTAATGATGGTTACATTCAAACACACCCATCTCCTCCCCTTATAATTACCAACCCTCACAACAACATATCATAGCACATTCATAAGACTTTTCGACTAAATATTTTATTTCTAATTCTCCAAAAAACCCATCCCTCAATATAATTATATTTTTGATCTCACCAATTAGAATATTAAAGTCACCTTATATTGTATCAAAGGAGACAACATTCATAGCAGTATTATTCTCAATCAATCTATTTTAAATCAATTTATTCTTCTAACTTCTAATTATTTAGTCAAAAAAGAATTATATAATGAATATATTATAATATTATTGGGTTAATTTAAAATCAATTATGAAACATAATCTCATTTAATTTTAATGTCAACCAATTGTTCATATTATGGAGGTTTCACCACCTCGATGAACAATGTACATTGTTCTTCAAAACTAACATTATGGATGGTTACAAAAGTAATATTTTCAATTTTTGTAAAGAAAATAATTTTATTATGACATAATTCAGGTTATTTAGTTCATTAATATTCATTTAATTAAATATAATGAATTTAGTTTAGGGCGGTTAGTAACACCGCTTAAACAAACAGACTATATATTGATAACATTTGTATTAAGTGAATAATCACTTTATTAGAACTCATATAGATATATAAGAATAGTTCATATTCTGAAATGAAATAAATATCATGTTATTTCACTTCTTTTTTTATTTCCATTTTAAAATAAAAATTATAATTATCCAAAAATTAAAGAATCCTCAAAACAATGCATCAAATGACTTATGGATAGTGATTATAGAAATGATATCTCAATTAAATGACAACAAACTAACCAAAATATTGATTATAAATTAAATATATATGAATATGTTTTCCAATAATGTATTCAATTAATATAATTTTATTAATCATGATGTTTATTTATAGTTAGAGTGAATCTTAAGATAAGTTACATGAACTTCAAAACCACTCTCTATTATTGGTCTTGAATTTTACATCGAAAACTCAATTCCTCACACTATTATATTCATGTAATTATTTAATATTTTTTATACATATTTACCTCATGTATATACCTATTATTTTTTACATTTGTTTTTTAGGATATATTTTTTTACTATTTCCTTCTCAATTTTGTTCGTTAATAAAACACTGTTTGATGGATCATATTTTTTTTCTTTTCTCATTTGAAGTACAACATGATCACAATTTTTTAACCACACTTTATTTAGATTATTTTTCAATTATTATGAAAAAATATCTTAGTTCATATTTGTTTTTATGTATGTTAATATTATGGTTTCCATCTTTAATGACTATTTACTTTTTTACCTAAAACCATGCACAATATGTTCATTTCTCAAAATTCTTCTCCTATAGTTTTCTCACAACCACTTCACCTAGATATAATTTAGCGTGGAAAATTATTATTTTTCATTTATGAATTTCATAATTTAGTTAACACACTTTTTTTAGAGTCCATCATAATTTGACATTTTGTTATGTTGTGACACATGATTATGTAACCAATATATTTCCAATGGCAATTCAAATGTTTATGCTTTATGTTTTATTTTATTATTTGGAATGCATATGCATGAACATCCTATGAGGATTAGATTCCAAATATAACTCAAACAAATTGGGTTATGTTTATATTGAAAGAGATGATATAGGTGGGATTAGTAAGAAATCCTAATCCATAATGGGACTCTATCCTTTATATTTTCATTTATCAGAAGTGATCCTTGACTTATTCTTATGATGACATATATTTTGAGGTGTCCATGTTCTTATAATTTTATGGGCTTATGATGAAATATTATTTATATAATTCTTCAATATTATTATTCATTATCCTTTAATTTTATGATATAATGATTTTCTATTTGACTAATATGGTATGTTAAACTATATTTCTCATTATCTTACTATTCATTAAAGATCATTCAATTTGTTTATGAATTCCTCTAGTTATCCTATAATTTTTTAGTAGATCATAGGGATATTTGAGAAAATTATAGAGATTAAGATTATTTCTATTTATTTAATTTCAATGTTGATTTCGTATATACATAGTCTCGTAAATATAGCAAAAATATTAATCATCTTTATATTCAAGCAGGATATTTATGTTAAAAACCAACTAAAATTACCATCAGAGGTTTACGTTTTTATACAAATAATTTAAATTTAATGTCCAAAATGTGGATCGTGACTTGAAAGAAATGGAGGGGTGCCTGAGGTATTAACAATATTTAAGTATCTCATATTCCTAATCATTGTTAAACATTTCAATTATAATGAGTCAACACGAAATACACATCACACTATAAAATGTGCATTAGTTAATCCAATGACACATTGGGATACCTCAACTTATCAGAAAAATATTATAGTCTATAGAGTGTTAACTCCTTCTATAGAAAAAACTAGATTATGTGTGAACCATTGAAATTAAATGATGATCCGTAGTGGGAAAATCCATTCCATACCATTGGGAAAGTATTATTCTATGGGAATAAACAAAATTAGAATATTTCATGGTACCCAATTTTAATGCAATATATCATACGAGGGATACCAAAATAATAAGGTAAAATAACACAACTAATTAGATACGTGAACAATTGATGAGGGACTGGTATTAAACATCAGAGTACCCAAATTTTCATGTCACATTAATATTCGGGGTTTTATGGTGCTAAAACAATTAAATACCTTTATCTAATTACAAAATATTATAAATGATCAAATGTACAATGTAATTATTGTTTACATGGAATATTACTCAGGAAATTCTATTTAGCTATTGAAAATATTCATCAACTAAAAAATAATTTCATCATATCATAAATGAAATGTGTTATTTGACAGGACCCATGCTTGTTCCCTGAGTCTAAATGTGGTATCACATATTTCTCTTGAATCATTGAACTCAATTTCAAGATCATGATGTTATTCTAATGAAAGATAATCAATCCAATGTTTTAGTAAAAAATATCATTAAAAAAATTATTTTGATAATAATAATACTAATACTTTTCTTATTAAAATGAATATTTAAAATAAATATAAAAAATTAATTTTAAATGGAATATAAAGGGAAACAGTGAATTATCCATTTTCTCATCCTTCATACACTAATAATAATGTTATGACACCTATTTCTACATGAATTCTCTATATCTCTTCTAGGAATGTTTGATTCTTGTAGGGGACCCATGTCATGAAACTCTGTAACGAATCACAAACTCCCTATGTATTAATTTTATAATATAATAATTTCAATAATTTTATATTATTAAATTTTTTTATTCTGTTTGAATTAATTATTGTATTACAATAGGGAATGGACCCCCCATGGTGGTGGAAAAAAATTCACAGGAAATTCCACATATCTTAGAACGTATACTTTTCATAACCCATTGTCGTAGCCTAAATTGATTTAATATTACTTTCTCTTTCACTATCAACATTCGGTCACCACACTTCCCTCTCACCATTCACCACTTTTAGTTCAGGTAAAATCATACACTTCTTAATTGAAGATAAATAAATCAAAATTCAATACTTCATAACCACCAACCTCTTTGATGTCCTAATACCACTTAATAACCTGCAAGATAGATAGGGAGGGAAAAGAGAGTGAATGGAAGATTATATTAGTGAGTATAATAATTCATTTTCCATTCACCGAGGAGCATAAGATTAATTTAATTCCCCCAATAGATTTATATAATCACAAATATTAATGTTAAATATATCTAAAAAATCTATAATAATTAAAAATAATTGTAGTAGAGTGAATCTTGATGTCAGATGGTAACAATGTCCAAAAACTATTATTCAATGACTAAAATTTAATCTAAATAACTCAATAAAATATTACATGATGGGGTAGGAATTCTTGTCTACAGTTTTATTAAATAATGTCCAATGATGAATTGGGAAATATAATAATCCTAAATACCAACCTTAATTGAAAATGTACTATCACTTTTATCAATTATCCTAGTAATATTTTTGTTTATCACTATTATGAAATTTGATAATCATTGTGAAAGCAGGTTTACCCTAATCCTTCCATCATGCATCACTACCACCAAAAATCCTTTCCTTATACCCCCACTCTCAATCTCTTGGGATCCAATATATAACGATTGAATAACCCTATATAAATTATTTTAAGTTGTTATAAGTAGTATAATTAGTAAGTTTTCCACAATATAAATTAAATAATTAAATATGAATTTATCTATCTAATAGCTTATGAGTGATGACCTAAATAATGAGACTCAATGAAAACACAAAATATAAAAAACATAGGAAAGAACTCGCATTTGAGAATCAAATTGGATATCAGTTTTCCCATAAGATTCGTCATTCTGATGATATAATAGTTTAACGAGTTATGCATGTGCATGAGATAAAAATAATTTTTTTACATAACATATATTTTTTACGCCCCCTCATACTTGAAATTCGACATTGTCTCATCCCAAAGGAAAACATCACATTGTAGAATAAAAAAACCGTTAGATAAATTCTACAATGTCATATTATTGGGAAGATTTACTATTTTGTACTTGGTATGATTTTTTGAATCAAAAATTAATAATGGAACTAAGTACCATAAGGAAAAAAATTGTTTCACTACATACTCCCAAGAATAAGAAATTTTCTTCCACAAAAATGATTAAACTAGTGATTTTTAATAACCAAACACTGAATAAAATGTTGTGAAAAAAATAACCCACATCAATTTACACTTCATTGACTACAGAAGTTTGATCTCTATGAAAAAATTGTACTTGATCACCTATGAGAAGAAGGAATCATGTTTTAATACTGAAGCTATCACATTCATCTGATATTGAAATAATACATTAATTGTAATAGTTTATACACTATATTTTATCCCTTCAAATACTAAAGATGTCATGATTTTATTTATCTAATTTTCATTCCACCAAATATTACAATGAAATAGCATTAACTATCAACAACCATGTTCAATTGATCTATCTAAAAGGTTTTCATTGGAGCGAGTGTTACAGTCCCCATATTAAGAGATCCTGTTAAAAGGATTCCTTTTTAGTGGAACTCATCAATGATACACCCAAACCCGAGGCCCTTAAAAGATTATATACTGGCACCAAAAGTATATCAAAGAATCATGATCCTAATAAACTAATATTAAGTTCTCCATCACCATATATCTAAAAGGAACATTCCCTAATGTCTCAATCCTAAATCATAAAATAAATAATGACTATATTTACAATTAATGATCATATATGGGAATACTTCCACTACATCTAAATAACTAGTATGTTCGCATCCACTAATGAGGCCATCATTGTTATGTTATCAAAAGTATTTTACAAAATATTCCTACATGTAGATAAGGATCACCAGAAAGAACACCAATCAATCTAATTACACTTATCTTCCCATCAACTTTTCCATTCCACTAAAATATTATGTGGAATGTTCTCACTATTTTTATGACCCTTATCTATCAACCATTTACCCCATGAAAGTTTTTTCTTAAGAAAAAAAAATATACACCATATATAGAAAATCATTCATCCACCACAAATTATAGGTTTTCATTTGATGATAATACCATACTAAAATATTATGTGGAATGTTATCACTATTTTTATGACCCTTATCTATCAACCATTTACCCCAAGAATTATTTTTCTTAAGAAAAAAAATATACACCATATATAGAAAATCATTCCTCCACCACAAATTATAGGTTTTCATGTTATGATAATACAATAAAAAATTCAATGATTATATCACACTATGGTTATCAAACAACTAAGGATGTATCCTCTTAGAAATTCAATCCTGATATCTATTATAAACTCCAAGGGAAATCAAATATACACCAAGGATGTAATTTATGGGATCCCAACAGTCAGAAAGAACCTTCTCGACTCATTTCCTAACATTTCCCAAACCCATAAAACTACTAAAATTACATAAAACATGATACTCTCTTAGACAAGTGAATAGTTTGGGGCCACTTTCATCATTCAATTGTGGGTAACATGTATCTTTTTAAGATAGATTCACTACCTAGAAGCTAATATCTAATAAACCTCCTCTATCACCAATACATAAATTCCACTCCTAGAAGTTCCAACTCCAATGTTATTTTTATGATTCTAAGATCTCTTGATTATTTATGTAAATAATCTTACAATGAGACATACCCCTATAAATTAATTTATCACCAAAATACATGTTAAAAAATAATGGAACACTCATGTCTTGAAAAAGGGAGGTCCCAAAAATTATCAAAATTTTCTTCCATGAATCACTACAATTAAATGGTTTACTTCAACGACCCATAAAAGCTAAACGAGTGTTCATTATTACACATAGTGATATACGATCATTATCCATTCGATGAATGTTGATAGAAATTGCATCCTCTCAAAATGGGTAAACAATAAGTCATTATTCCAAACAATCTGAACATTAATCAACATTCATAGGAAGTGACTTATCATTGTCACACTTAGCGTATAATGGCCATAAAATTATTTAATTTCTAGTAGAACAATAATATTCAATAGAGGGTCCTACATACCACACCAGAGTGGATTACACCCTCTATTGTAGAAAAAATAGATTTATACACTCAATAATAAATCACAATGAAATATAATAACTTGTAACAAATTAATACCTAGATGGGGGCCACTAAATCTCTTCTATACTATTGTAGAATATGATAACATAAAACTCACACCAGTAAGGATAAACCATCATTTTTAAATGACGTGATAGAATTAAGTCACCAATTGTAGAATTTATCTATCTAATATTGTTCTGTCTAGGGTTTCCACATGAATTCTCAACAAATTATTATATAACGAGGAATAAATAAGTAATATTTATTCTATTCGGTATGAGAGTTTATGAATAATGAACAAGAATTTAAGGTTAAAATATACCACCCAGTGTTGAACTAGATTCATCTATTATGAGAATCTTTCATCATCTAGGAGTATCAATACTCTAGACTATATAAGGACTAGAAAATTGTGTTTTTTATGGGGGTGGATTGAGGTATAATACATATCCCACACCCCCAATACTCATGTATTATCTAAAAAACGATTTACCAGTTAGATTCTGTACTTATAATAGATGGTTTTTTCACATCAACATCCTCAATTTAGAGGTATATACACGAAACCAATATGGTTGACATTATTCTAAACTCTATCCATCCATAAAATAAAACATTCAGTCCTAATTCTTATAATTCATTCCAAGGGGACAATTATATTGGTGATGTCACTTGAAAATAGAACAACTACTTGACCACTACCCTAGATTCTATATTAGAATCATAAAGATCGAAGAATCTATCCTCAAATCATATCCCGGATAACCTTAAAATTTTTGTGGGCCTTGAATCATTCTCAACAACGTCACACCACCCCATGGATGGTAGAAAATCTACACATAAGGCACTATACTATATAAGAGATCCAAATACTACCACGGTATATTATTAAATCATACGGTTGATGGAAAAGTCATTCATTATCAACTCAATATGTCTCACAAAAAACTCAACAACATAGTAATCATTAAATTACTGGTAGTCTAAGCATGATGGTAACACATGTCCGTACTACATTAAATCCCATATCCCAAATGGATTATGATTTCCTCAATAATTTAAATACATCCAATATATCCAGCCCCTAATAGTTTCATACCACATGAAAAAAATTATATATTCATAAAAAATAAGACAAATCCAACAATGTATGGGAGAGAATATTCCCCTAATAATTGAGAAATCAAATATCACAATTGAGGTTTGACAAAACACATTATCTCTCTCATGGAATAATAAGGGAGAACCCACATAATTTTATATCACACATAGAAGATATGGGTGGAACACAAAGATTTTGGGGGTTTATATTCTTGGGGTGTTTAAATAATAAGAATATACTTAATGAATTACACAAACTAGAAAATGTTTTCAAACAATTGTATAATAATAAAAAATCCATGGGGGGAAAACCTGTTTAGATCCTCAGAATGAATTATTTTTCACTCATCTGGTCAATGAAAAGAGGATCGATCATAGGTGGGGTGATTCTATAACCCTACATTAGAATACTCTGTAACACTATATATGGTACACCAAAAAATAAGTTAAACCATTTTAAAAAAACCATATATCTTTAATTTAATCAGGAATTATAAATAATCAAATGACCTATTCGAATATTATAGTTGAACTATATTTATTTCAGGAAACCGATTCTTTTGGTTAAAAAGTAGAATGGAAGGTTATCAAAGACCTAATAAGTTGATATCTCATCCACCACAACATCACTAGGTTTATTGGCCTTGAATATATAATTGTGATGCCTTAACACCATTACCCTAATTTCCCATCAATCCTCACAAGTCATCTGACTGGAAACGCATTCCCGATGAAAAACCTGTTCTAATAACACTCTAACAAGAACTAACTAACCGAGACCGACCCTTTTTTAATGATAGGTAGAGAGTTATTCTAAAACACTAGATTATCTACAAATGGGATAGTTAATAATACTGAGTATAAACATCGCACATTATGGGATGCCTTATCCACATGCACTTACAAAGAACACATTTATCCACATAAGATATATTGATGATGGGAGAATGAGTAAAACAATAAACATATAAATAATTATTGTGACAAATTCTAGGATTTGAAATGGAATTATATGTTTTAATCTTCCTATAAGAAGGAAAATATACATGCCCTCTAGAAAAATTGAAAATTGATATAAACCCCTTGTATATAGATAACCTTGCAGCAAGCCAAATGTAAACATAATTTTATCCCACTAACCCCGCCTATCGATAAAATTTCACACCAAGAACAATATATCCACTTAGGTCACCACAAGGAATCAAAAATAAAAACATATAATCACCATGTCAACCAAGACCATCTCTAGCCAATGCACTGACTACACAAATAGATCTTATTTGGGAATAATTTTCATTCATGGATGCGTATAAACAAACCCATAAGGATGAAATAGAAACCACTATGGGGACACATAGTAAAAATTCATCTGAAACTCATGGTATGAATGGTTACCTAGAGGAATATAGAGGGGGAATATAAAAAAACTCAAGTCTCTCAATGATTTTTATAGGATAAGACAACCACAAGGATGAAAAAGAACACAAATAATGAACATTATTCTTAGAATTTATCAATAAGCAGATATGAATAAATTTTATATTTGGTAGAACTATATGCCACTTGGATACATAGGAGATGAAACATCCAATAAAATTTTAGAATAGTTTGGTTTTTAAATTTTTTTTTCATAAAAATGTCTTTGATATTTTTGTATATCAATATGTTACCTTAGAATTAGTAAAATATTAAAATTTAAATTAAGAATAAAAATATATTCAATTTTAAAAAATTAAAATATTCATTTTAATTATAAATTAATTTTATAGTTTATGATTATAAAAAATGGAAAAATTATAGAAAATATATATAATTATACTTTTAATAAAAGTGATAAATTTATGGTTAGTATTTCTTAGTTTATTGTAAATATATATGAATATATTAATAGAAAAATAAGATATATATATATGTTTGTGTGTTAAACCATAATAATCATCATATGCATATGTATATATGTGTATGTATATATATACATATGTATAATTGGTAATAAAATTAATGGTTATGTTTTATATAAAAAGGATATAACTTTTATTTAATATGAACATATATATATATATATACTAATAATAATATAAATCTATTAATATATTTTATATATAAAAACACAAAAATATTTAAATTTCTGATTTTTTAAAAATAATATACATATATATATATATATATGGCTCATGAGAATTATTTTTTGGGATGTTGATAGTATAATATATACATATATATAATAATATAACTATATTTTATATTTTTCACAAATATTGGGTGTTTAAATATATATATATATCTTGGAGTAGGTGTGTGGTTGACGGAAACACCAAAATAAAAACAACATGTGTGAGGTGTGTTGAGAATAGAACGTAAAAAATATGTATGCTGAAAAATAAATATTATATATTATAATCCAAATGATTAGAGGAATTAAAAAATTACTAGATAAATAATCAATTCAATAAATACAATGTGTAAATTTTTATAGTGGTAAAGAAACCCATATATGTTTATATGTTATACATATACATAATTATATAATACCATATGCATGTTCTATATATATATATGATAAAATATACAAAAAAATATATGTTCTCTATAAATAAATATTTATATATGATATATATAAGTAAATAAATAAATATATATATATGTTAGAATATATATATATACATATATAAAGTTATATATATATATATTTACACAGACACACACACACAAATAAATATATATTTATTCATAGAAATTAAATAAAGTTTTGAAATGAAATATACATATATATATGATGTCTCGCATGAATGGGATGAAAGAAAAAAACATAAAAAATAGAATAAAATGACAAATGTTTATGGTGATTAAGATATGTTAATGAAAATAAAACAATTAAATATATGATAATTATGTGGTGTGTGGTGTGAAATAAGAGATAAAATTAATGAAAATTGAAAAAAAAAATTACATATATATGTTAAATTTTTTATATTTTAAATAAAAGTAATTTATTAAGAAAAATAAATAATATACCGTTTTATTGAACTAAAATAAGCCATTATCAACAAAAAGAAGTGCTAAATACCAGGGAATGATTAAAACCTATATGCGTTTATCTAAGCACAAAAAGTGCTAATAATGGACCAATTTATCATTTCTAAAAATGAAAATATAAAAGGATCATTTCTTTTTTTTGTATTTAATAACTTATAATGGGACCCCTTTATTAACACTTTTCATTAGCACTGATAAAGAATATGTGTTATCTGGCTTATTGAGGGCACTGATAAATGGGGTCCTTTATCAAGGATTTGAATATAACTCTTAAATGGTCCCTTTATTACATCTATTACTTGAAATGATAACGAGTTATACAGATACATTGTTCTATTAAAATTATACTTCATTGTCGTAGTAAAAAAAAGAGGAAAAATAAATAAATATATGTTGCAAATACTTAATTTTAATGAAATAATATTCAAAACACAAATACAAGAAAAAAAATATTATAAGAATTTTAGACAGAGGTTTATACAAATACATGGGTAGGTAAAAATTATCACATATATTAAAAAATATCAATGTTAATTTCTTACTAGCCCCAGTCCCCTTCTCATGCTATTTAAAAAGAACCACCCCATCTTGAGAAAAATAATGCTCCTATGTAATAATTCTTTTATGTCAATACAAATATAAAGAAATAAATTAATCACAAAGTTTCAATTTTAAAATAAAAAAATATACATTGAGTCGTACTCGGAATACAATTTATCAAATTGAGTTTCATTTGATTCTTGAAAGGCACACCATATTTAGTTTGTCATCAAGAATTATCTCTATTTAAATTAACTAAATATGTATAATATGAAACTGATAATTAAATTAGTTAATTAATAAAAGAAAAAATTATTTGAAAAAAATATGAGATAGTTTGCTACATTTTGGCAATGTGATGAATGTTTTAAACCTACGTTGAACTTATTTTTGAAACATGAATATTGAGTCATACTAAGAACATCATGTTACAAGATAACATGTAATAAATTTTTATATGTCAAAATTCATTTATTGATCATTTTTATTATTGTATCAAAAAAATATGAGTGTGTTTTATTGGTTTTGAGAATCCATCTTGAGTTTTATTACTAAGATGTAATTTTAAACTAGAAACACACACCTTATGCAATAATCATCGCATTATTTTTATGATTGTGATGTGATTGATTATTACACGTACTATGAAACTTATTAATTGTTTTTATAAACTATAAATACAATCTTAGAGAATTTTCATGGTTTTAATTCTGTGAAAAAATTTTTGAACTAAAATGTCCATTTTAAATTGATAATGGAAACTTTGAGTCATATCGGCCACATCATGAATAATATTGAGGTGAGATGGATTTGTACACATCAAAATTGGCATATAAATAATTTAAATAAAATACAAAAACAATATTAATGCCAACGATCAGTTTTAAATATATCAGTTGTCTTTTTTAATAAAATTATTCACACTATTAAATAACAATACATTTTTGGTGTTATACTAGTCACACCATGTTTCAGATTTATGTGATTCAGATTCATACATGTCACAAATGACCTATGGATCATTATTCTATAGTTTTTATAGTAACCCGGTTCTAATTATTGAGGTACGTGTTTCCTCTTTTCTCTTTTCCTTAATTGTTTTTGAGAAATAATGGAAATGGTAGAAAATCTCAAATTTTGGGACTAAATGAAGTGTACTTTTCCACACGCAGTGTAATTTGGTAATGTGGGATGAGTACATAGGGTTTGTAGCCATGCTGGAGATGAAAGATGTAAAAACTGACTACACGCCATGTAGTGGGTATTTACAAGCTGTGTAGTCAGTCGGCAGACAAATAGTAAGGTGGTGGAAGCAGCCGCTAGCTAAGAGGCAGTACACACCGTGTAATTTTGTTTCACACATCGTGTACTCATGTTGATTATTGAACAGTGCCACACTGGCGAGAAGCCGCCGTAGGAACAGTTAAAAAATGGAAAGTACACACTGTGTACTTGAGAAGTACATGCCGTGTAGTCTGTTTTTTTAGATTAAATCGGGCAGTAGCCTCCCCTGTTCACAGGGAAGTCTTATAACTATATGAGGAGCCTGGAGAGAGGTCCGAACCTTCGAGGACCTCTAGACCGCACGCCGGGAATCCGTTTCCGCCTCTGTCGATCTCGTTGGAACTGTATAGGTAAGACTCTCCTTCCCCTTAATCCGTTCTTACCAATTATTTCTCGAGGGAAAGTTATTTACTTTGGAATGGGTTTTCTTCTACCCTATACCTACATAATATTTGTCTGTTTCTGTATGTGACGTTCATGTATACCATTCGGTGGAGTTTATGCTAGGTGGATTGGTGTTTAAATTCCAACTGTTGTGTGTTTTTGTATACCATTACGCTACGAACCCTTGTTGGGGTGTCGTGTGGTCGAGGACATGGCTGTTTTGAATACCTAGAATAGTAAAGGTAATTAAATGTGATAATATACTGTTTTTTGGGATCACTACTTGGATCTAGGACCACCCCTGGGGTGCGTTCCTCTATTTAGTCGTTTGGCCAGGATACCTGAGATTATGCCATGTTTATATTATGCATTACTTTTGCCTTGTGAGGAATTGTAAATAGTTGCATGTTTAAATGCTGGGCATGGCCCAGTTACTTTATATGATTGAGGTAATCGTTCCATTATATGCCTGAGTGCATGGTTACTTTATAGCCTGAGGGTGAGGATATTTTATTTCCTGAGGGCGTGGATATTTTATAGCCTGAAGGCGTGATTACTTTTATGCTTGAGGGCATGGTTACTATATTGGCCTGGGGGTGTGTTTATATTATATTATCCTAAGGGCATGGTTCTGATGATCACAGAATGTTATGAAATTAAAAGGTTAAATGAATAATGAAAATGGAAATATAAGTGGAAATGATAGTTACTTTTGAGTACTTCTTAGATTAATGAATTTTATTACTACACACTGTTGTTGCATATTTTCACATAGTTGGGCACAAGCATTTGGTGGGTGCCTACTGGGACTTATATATCACACCCTATTTGGGTAATGTATTCATCCCAAAGAGATTACGTTTCTGCAGGTGTGGATAATGGAATGAGTTCATATATAGGTACATGATTGTTGCTAAGGAGTAGGGGAGCATGGGACTGAGATTAGGCTCGTGATGTTGTCGACCATTTTTTTTGTTCTGTTGTACCTTTACTTTCTATTGTATCATTATGTATTGCTCTCTAAAATGATCTGGATGTTCTCCAAGATCATGAGACATGTTGCATCATTATCTATATAACGGTTGGTTATCTTTTACCGCTATTGTTTATTTTAAATGTGTATGGCTTTCCACTTTCACTGTTGTTGTATGTTGTATATTTAATTCCACTATGCTACTCTTTGAAAAATGAGGTAATAGTTTCCCCACTATCAGAGCTTGTCCCTCACTGCTAGTCAGTAGCCTCTGACATTTTGGGAAATGTGCTTTAGGTAATGTGACCAACTGGGTTCGGGGAACAAGATGAGTGGCACCCGGGCCCGAAACATTATAAAGTGAAATCAGAGGGGTTCTTTTCATTGATTTACTATTTAGAGCCTTAGTCACAGATATTACAAGAATAGTAGTTGGTAATAAGATGTGTGCGGGCAGAGCTAACCTACGTACATGGAAAATCCAGTCTACCTCGTATTTTTGCAATTCTTCTGATTTTGAAAATTTTACTGTTGATTTGATTTCACTGTTGGGTAATGCAGTTTTTATTGTGTTGTTTATAATTTATCCATGCGTTCTCTTTAATTGAAACCTCCTGAGATTAGGGTATTCCATCTCATTCATTATTTTAGCACATGCTAGAAATCACATTCCATGCAATGTTCCATGAAAAGTAGATGCAATAGAAATTTCATGTTGTTGTGATAGTTTTTGTGCTAGAAAAGCATGTTGTTGTGATAGCTACATTGTAACACCACATGCTTCCACGGTACGTTTCCCATTGAATAATGCAATGACGTGCATTATACGCAACTTCGAGATTCTGACACACCACAACCAATCAAACTAGCCATTATGAATAGTAATACCTACTTTTTGAAATTTTATAAATTCTATATCTCAAAAATGACTTCATTTTTGGATTCAGAATATCGAAATTATCCTAGGAAAAAATTTTGGTACTTTTCGGATAACTTTCATATTTTGATGAATAGTGAAAATTACTAAATTTTAATTAAAAACAACTTTTTTAATCAAAATAATTAGTATTGAAAAATTATGAATTTGAGTGGTTTTAAAGTATATATAGAATATATTTTTACCATTTAATACAATGTTGGTCATTGTACATAATTTTACTATTAAACCGGACATAAACAAGTGTCAATCTTTTGATGTTTATTATCTCGTAAAAACACGCTTTTTGTTTTAACAACGGTAAATAATTTTAAATTAATTTCCTCCACTTATGTGTTTTGAATTTGGAAATATGGATTCCATATTTGGAATCAGGATGTTCATATGGTGTAAATAGGAAACTTTTGTCTTTAGACATATTGAATAATTACTTCGGTAAATATTTTTTTTACCATGGTTAAGCGTAAATCCGGTAAATAAGGGTTAAAAAAATATTATAATAATACTAACTTACCCTAAAACATGTCTTAACACTATTGGTTGATACATGGACGACCATGGAAATCTTTGGGTCGATTTTGGGACCCAATGAATCCACTTGTAAGTGATAGGGACACTTTATTTTAATTAAGTTAAAATGAATACAAAAATGACACAAGCATATATCTTTTAGAAAAACAATTGTTATACAGTGTTATATATGTTGTCTTTTAGAGTATAAATATTCATTAGAAATAGAGAAATATTTCCTACATAATTATATTTTATTTATAATTTTTAGACATTAAATAATTTAAATTATTTATGACACAATGTTGATGTAGTAGTTACCATAATAGTGAACAATTAAAATAATAGATATTATAAATACCAAAATAAATATAATTTGAGACTTTTTATGAATTAAACTAATTTTACAGGATAATATGACATGTTAGGAGTGATTTAATTAAAATTTTTCGAAGTAATAATTCTGTTATGATTTTTAAAAAATCAATTATTGAATAGTGTCAGAATTGACATATTAGAGTTTTTAAAACAAATATCATATTATTAATTGATATTAAATTCTTAAAAATCTAATGTTCGGAAAAAAGACATATATCATGATAGTTGTATCATTAATGGACCACTTGGGGGTCTCTTGGATGTATATAGTATGTTTATTAACTCTATAATATAAAAATACAAAGTGGCATAGTAAGTGTCAAACTAATTAACTAATAGTTAAAACTAAAAGATAAGGTTAATATAATGACCCAAACCTGTCTAAATTCTATTGGTTGAGTTGTTTTCGACCCATCCCCCCCTTATCCCTTAAATAATCCACTTTGGAGCCATTAGAAACCGAATATGAATTTATTATAAAATAATATTTCTAGCTTTTCCAAAGGTTCCCCTCACCCCTCTTATAAATGGGCACTCCCCCTTCTCATTAATTCAAACAATAAAAGCTTTTAGTTTAAGCCAAACCCTGCCTAATACTCTATAAACTTCCCTCACTACAACCTAGAGGCCTTAGTTTGATCAGAAATCGAACCTATGGAGCCATTTTGATCAAATCAAAAAGAAGAACCTGAAGAAGAGGTAATAATTTCACCACCATTTTTCAAGTTCCTTTCTTCTTCCACTTATACTTTATTTGTTATTTCTATTCTAAAATAATGAATCCAAAATCTCCTATATACTGTAATATTATT
This sequence comes from Viscum album, assembly GCA_963277665.1. Lineage (NCBI taxonomy): Eukaryota > Viridiplantae > Streptophyta > Magnoliopsida > Santalales > Viscaceae > Viscum > Viscum album. Next base: position 471,503,516 of record OY728147.1, on the reverse strand, counting down.
ATAAATATGGTACAACCATATTCAGTATTCTATCCACCCTTTGATTAACATGTCACCATACGTGCATACGTACGGCTTACCGTCTCCACGTCGTGGTGTAATTGTTATTCAATCAATTATTATTTGGATGGGTATAATAATGATATGTAATTCATGTAAATAATAAATATAACATGATAATTAATCTGTATATATGATATACCATCAAATTATATATTATTTTAATATTAAAAGAATTATATTGTCGCTCGTGCGTACGTATGGACTACCGTCTCCACAAACGCGATGAGATTCATTATCTATAATATCCATTCAAGTATAATTATAATTTCATGATTTAAAAATAATGTTTAAAGACTTTATATCATTATGGATATGAATAAGATACAGCCTATCCATGATAACCATGGCTTACGTAACAAAACATATAAAAGAAAACGAGTAAGTTGACACCCGAAACGACGATAATTCGAAGATATTATTAACAAATAAATGTTAAAAGATCATATATGATATCATATTAATTTATATGATTGTTGAATAATTTAATAACAATTATTTCACCATTATAAAAGTGGTTAACCTACCCTCAACCAAAGAAAAGTACAAGGTAAGGGATTTTCTTACCTCACTTTCAATTCTGTGAAATTTCCATAGTACGCCACTAAATTAGTGAAAGTGGTGTATTGTGTACAGACATTTGATTCATATTATCATGATTATCTTTATAATCATGTTATTATGAAATAATTTTCTGGTTATTAACTTTTGTTCATATGACTATGTTGATTACAACGTGGTAAGGGGTTTCTTATCTCACTTTAAATTCTGTGAGATTTCCATTATTCACCACTTATTTATTGCATGTGGTGTGTGTACTGTCCATGATTGTATTGATTGAGTAATATACATTAATTTATGTATATTTACATCATAATTGTATTATCCTTATTTCATGGATGCATGTTTCATAAGTTACCAAATCGATAATGGAATTTGAAATTTCAATTTCCACTCATTCGGCTTTACGCATACTTCATTGATTATTTTACTCCAAGATTATGTGTGGAATCACTATTCATTTGATTATGTCATAATTTCCACTCCCATTTCTGTGGATATACTTTCTATACACATAATCACTCCATTGATAAATTCTCATTTCATTGGTATGAACTTGATAAGAGAAATTTTTACTCAATCTCGATTTGTTGAGATAAACATCCAATTCATTGGTGTTGTTTTTACTAGAAATATGTGAATGTCCTTTGATTGTTTTACACTAAATATCCAATAATATTTAGTGTATTTATATTTTTCACACATAATTATGTCTTTGATTTATCCTTAACCTAAGGGTACGACCATTATGAGATATTTCATCTCAATTTACATTCCATTGAGACTTCTTTGTTGTTATACACCAAATAACTTTTATGTGGTGTATATAATGTACTTTGACATAGTATATCATGAATCCCTTTATTCTCATGATATTACAAATTTTTTATTAGCTCAATTATTTTTATTCAAGTGTCTCTCTTTTGGTTAGAAACTGTAACTAAAATACCATTTTTAAACACTTATTCTTCTAAATCTTCTCATTAATGTCCACGTTTTAAAAAATTGTTTTAAGGATTTATTTATATGTACATTAATGATTTAAAATTAAAACTCCTTTTAAAAGTTTCAAAGTGGTATGGGACACTTTGATTCAAAAATATATTTTTAAACGGCTTCTTGAAAAATAGTGTGACTTCTAAATGATTTCAAGAAAAAGGGGGGATATTTCTCTCAAATAGTTTTGATGATTATTTTCATCTATGTCAATATCCTTCAGTATTCTCGATTGAGGTTAATATGATACAATAAAATCTTCTATATTGTATCGAATGAGTTATGTTTGACTGTGGATGTGCTATTTTTATACCATTCATGGTTTGTGGATAAAGTATTGAAATTTCGTATGCTAGTTTTAATACGATTGTTTATGTTATGTTTAAAACTTTTCATATGATGAATGCATTGGACTTAGTAAGTGACGCGTGGAGCCCGCTATATCTCCTCCATGCATCGGTAGGTCTCATGAGACAAACTAGTGTCTTGGCACAAGGCCTTGAAAAATCTTATTTGTAGTCTTGGCACGAGGCCTTGGCTATGTTGTTATGATCGTCTGACATTATGCATTCCATCATTATAAAAGTAGTTATTGATATTGCATGTGATTATTAGACTAGTAGAATATCCATGTAATTAAGTAAATGGCATAATTTCATTTTATCTTTTCCATTTTATGTTTAAGTTCATGTTTAAAAGGATTTTGTTTTAGTTATAAATTTCCTTAAGTGTTTATGCTTACCTATGAATGCTTCTGCTATATTGTTATCCTTATTGAGCATCTAAGCTCTCCCCTTTCAATGTTTTATTTTTCCCAGGATTGTGAAGAAGTAAATTGTGAATGTCTTGCAGGGATAGTATGAGTGTTGACGATGGAGGCTATGTTTTTGTTGTTTTCAGTTTATGATATAATATAAACTTTATTAATGTATCTAGTTATTCCAAGGCTACTATAATAATCAGTCATTCAAGACATGATCTTTCTTGTGATCATGCCAATGTTATGTAATAATGCACCTACTCTAGGTAACTAGGGTCGGGGAATTACAGTTGGTATCAGTGGAAGTTTAGTACAAACCTTGGGGGCTATATTGAGATAAACTCTGATTAGAGCACGTAGACCTAAGATGAAATTTGAGGATTAGTATAGACGAACTTCCTATAATTTTTGTATTGTAGTGATTTTGTGAGTTTTTAAAGCAATACATCCCTGTATGGATACGAGCAGGTAGAGGAGGCTCTGGCACAGATGTACCTAGGGGCAAAACCTGAAAACACCGCTTTGAGCTAGACTCGAACGGGAACTGGTGCACGACAACAGGCCTTTCTACACTATTGGTTATGACACTCTCGGGGGATATACTAAGGATAATTTCATATTATTTAATAACCGTTTTGAAGTATTAAATATATAAGATTAGAATAAATGACTTTGGTTAATCCTAATGTGTTTCAAATTGAGAATATGGTGACATGTTAATCTCTAAATGATTTTATGACTACTGTTACTCACACAATGCTTTCTGGTTTTAGTCAATGGCTGGATTCGAAGGAAGTCATAGTGACTTTGAGAATGATGTACAAGGTGGGAACAGTGGTGGAAATGAGCAACAAAATGGAATGTTGATAGGCATAAAAGAAATCGTCTTTATTCCAAATCAATTTCCCAAAAATATGATCAACAATATATATATATTAACCAATTCCAGGACTCAAAAAATATGAGAAAGGTGATGAATGACAAGTGCACCAGTAGTGGAGACCATGGAGAAAGGAATCCTCAATTTCAATCATGCAGGAAATGTGCAAGGAGACACCCTGGAAAGTGTCTCAATGGGATAAAGAAATGATTTAGATGCAGGAAGGAATGACATAAAGTGAAGAATTGTAGAAGAAAAATGAAGAGTACTATGGAAGAAGATAAAAATGGTCCCAAGAGTCCATTTACAGTCATTTTCCATTAATTTAGGGGACCTGGACATTACCCGAGTGAATGCCCTATTCTATCAGATATTTTCTTGGTCAAAGAAGAAGCTATGTGGAAATAAATGGTTAAAGAAATGTTTAAAAAGTATTAGAGCTCCTTGTTGATGGGTTTACGTTGGAATAATTTTCTCTTGTATTTGTAACCCCGCAGTTTTCCATGTGAGAATTATATTTGAGGAAGAATTATCTCTTCTCTTGGGGATATAGGTATAAATAACCATTTGGTTTTATATGATCATTAGGGTTTGATAGAATTATAAGTTATTATAATTTGGGATGAAAATTAAATGTATGATATAACATTTGTGGTCAAATTCTGTTATGGTATTTTGACGAATTTATCTCATTTTGGTAATATTATAAAATATAGTTTTTGAAAAAGGACAACACGTAGGCCGTGTGACAACCCATCGCGTTGGACAAAGATGTGGGAATCGAACCCACAACCAAAGTGTGATTGGGATTTATCGCCTACCACCGGACTACGTGAAGTCCTTGGGTAATGTGACTAATTATTTTTAGATAAATGATTTTATTTATCAATAATAAGTTGATTTGGGTTCTTATGTCATATTAAATGAATACGCTTGATATAGGAAAATGATTTGGTGATTAAGTGATAGAAGTTATTTTGGAAGTTCTTCGCTTTGTTGTGAACACTATATGCCCAAGGAAAATAGAATAGTATGGTATTTCATTTGAGGAGTAATGGTATATTTCTAACAATAATTTTTTATAGATTTATAGTGATTTGGGTTGTTTATGGAAATGATTAGGTTAATTACTTTTATGTATGTGACTTTAAGAGTATTTGATGTCATTTGTAGATACAATTTAATGTGGAAGACTACATTCTTATATGTTTTGAGTTTTAATATTAGTTTGGATTATTTTGAAGGATTTTAAGGTCAATTGATTATTGAATGGTATTTATTTAACTTTGGGGTATTGATGGTTTAATTTTAGAAATTTAGATTAGTTTTTTTTTCTCTAATGGAATATCCGTTTGGAGGGGGGGTCATCAGATATTATACTATCCATTTTGGTTTTGATTTATATCTAAAGACAAGTTAAATATATATTTCAACCTACATGGATCATGTATTTCTATAGATGTTTATTCTAGCTCATTCATTGTGACAAAGTCTTCTTGAATAAACATTGTTCAAAAAAACGAGTTAGTGGTAAAAAGTAATTAAATAATAAAACTATACATAAAAAGTAAGTATATCTCTTTATGTTCTTAGTCAATATCATAAATAAATTCCTCGTCCTTATGTAATGTTACTTAAAACAAAAAATGTTGTCCATTTACTTTTCCTACTGGGAGACTAAGGACCGTTTGTCCCAACAGAAGATTGTGATTTTCTTATTGTTAACTTTCTCTTGATCTTGTTTTATATCCCTCTCCATCAGAACTGAACACTTAGTTTATTGTCCATATCCATGTTTTCCTACATCGAATCCTATTATGGGTTATCTTGGGTGACCTTTATACCTCTCTTCTTTTCTTTTCACGTGATAGTTTTATTGACTATTTTTCCAATGTGGGACATTCCATTATATTATCAATCCCAATTTTAAAAAACAATTGTGAGGACGCAATTTATTTAAGGAGGGGAGAATGTAACACCCCATGCTTCCACGGTATGTTTCCCTTTGAATAATTCAATGGCGTGGATTGTACGCATCTTTGAGATTCTAACACACCACAACAATCAAACGAGCCATTATGAATAGTAATACCTACATTTTGAAATTTTATAAATTCTATCTCTCAAAATGGAATTCTTTTTTTGGATTCGGAATATTGAAATTAGCCTAGGGTGAAATTTTGGTACTTTTCGGATAACTTTCATATTTTGATGAATAGTGAAAATTACTAAATTTTAATTAAAAAAAACTTTTTTAATCAAAATTATTAATATTGATAAATTATGAATTTGAGGAAATTTAAAGTATATTTAAAATATAATTTTACCATTTAATACAATTTTGGTCATTGTACATAATTTTACAATTAAACCGGACATAAACAAGTGTCAATCTTTTGATGGTTATTATCTCTGAAAAACTCACTTTTTGTTTTAACAACGGGAATTAATTTTAAATTAATTTCTGCCACTTCTGTGTTTTGAATTCGGAAATATGGATTCCATATTTGGAATCAGGATGTTCCTATTGTGTAAATAGGTAACTTATATTTTTAGACATTTTGAATAATTACTTCGGTAAATATTTTTTTTACCATGGTTAAGGGTAAATCCGGTAAATAAAGGTTAAAAAAATAATATTATAATAAAATTAATTATCCTAAAACATGTATTAACCATATTGGTTGATACATATCCGGACGTGGTCATCTTTGGGTCGATTTTGGGGCCCCATTAATCAACTTGTAAGTGATAGGGGCACTTTATTTTAATTAAGTTAAAATGAATACAAAAATGACATAAGCATATATCTTTTAGAAAAACAATTGTTACATAGGGTTATATATATTTTATTTTAGACTATAAATATTCATTAGAAAGATAACAAGATTTCCTACATAATTTTTATTTTATTTATTATTTTTAGACATTAAATAATATAAATTATTTATGACAGAATGGTGATGCAGTAATTACCATAATATTGAAAAATTAAAATAACCGATATAATAAATTCCCAAATAAATATAATTTGAGACTTTTTATGAATTAAACTAATTATATAGGATAATATGACATTCTAGTATTTATTTAATTAACTTTGTTAGAAGTAATCATTCTGTTATGAGTTTTACAAAAATCAATTATTGAATAGTGTCAAAATTGACATAAAATAGTTTTTAAAACAAATATTATATTATTAATTGATATTAAATTCTTAAAAATCTAATGTTCTGCCAAGAAACTTATATCATGATAGGTGTATCATTAATGGAACACTTGGGGGTCTCTTGGATGTATATTTTATGTTTATTAAATATATAATATAAAAATACAAAGTGGCATGGTAAGTGTCAAACTAATTAACTATGAGTTAAAACTAAAATATAAGGTTAATATAATGAAAAAAACCTATCTAAATTATATTGTTTGAGTAGTTTTAGACCCTTCACACATTGACCTTTAAATAATCCACTTTGGAGCCATTAGAAACCGAATATGAATATATTATAAAATAATATTTATAGCTTTTCCAAAGGTGCCCCTCACCCCACTTATAAAAGGGAACTCACCCTTCTCATTAATTCACCCATTAAAAGCCTTTATGATCGGCCATACCCTACCCAAATACTCTCTCAAATTCCTTCACTACAACCTAGAGGACTTAGTTTGATCAGAAATCCAACCTAATGATCCCTTTTGATCAAATCAAAAGGAAGAACCCAATGAAGAGGTAATGATTTCACCACCCTTTTTCAAGTTCCTTTATTCTTCCACATCTACAGTCTTTGTTATTTCTATTCTAAAACAATGAATCCAGTATCTCCTATATACTATAGTATTTTTATAAATATGGTACAACCATATTCAGTATTCTATCCACCCTTTGAATAACATGTCACCATACGTGCGTACGTACGGATTACCATCTCCATGTAATGGTGTAATTATTATTCAACAAATTATTATTTGGATGGGTATAATAATGATGTATAATTCATGTTAATAATAAATATAACATGATAATTATTCTTTATATAAGATATAATATCCAATTATATATTATTTTAATATTAAAAAAATGATATTGTCGCTCGTGCGTACGTATGGACTACCGTCTCCATGAACGCGATGAGATTCATTATCTATCGTATCCATTCAAGTATAATTATAATTTTATGATTTAAAAATATTTTTTATGGAATTGATATCATTCTTGATATGAATATGATACAACCTATCCATGACAACCATGACTTACGTAACAAAACATATAAAAGAAAACAAGTAAGTTAACACCCGAAACGACGATAATTCTACGATATTATTAACAAAGAAACGTTAAAAGATCATATATGATATCATATTAATGTATATGATTATTGAATAATTTAATAACAAATATTTCACCATTTTACAGGAGGTTAAACTACCCTCAACCAAGGAAAAGTACATGGTATGGGATTTTCTTATCTCACTTTCAATTCCGTGAGATTTCCATTGTTCGCCACTAAATTATTGAAAGTGGTGTATTGTGTTCTGCCATTTGATATATATTATCATGATTCTATTTATAATCATGCTATTCTGTAAATAATTTGGTGGTTATTAACTTTTGGTCATACGAATCAGTTGATTACAAAGTGGTAAGGGGTTTCTTATCTCACTTTAAATTCCGTGAGATCTCCATTATTCACCCCTTATTTATTGAATGTGGTGTGTGTACTACCCATGATTGTATTGATTGAGTAATATACTTTAATTTATAGATATTTAAATCATCATTGCATTATCCTTATTTCATGGGTGCATGTTTCATAAGTTACCAAATCGATAAGGGAATTTGAAATTTCAATTTCCACTCATTCGGCTTTACGCATACTTAATTGATTATTTTACTACAAGATTATGTGTAGAGTCAATATTCATTTTATTATGTCATAATTTCCACTCCCCTTTTTATGGATATACTTTTTATACACATAATCACTCCATTGATAAATTCTCAAGTCATCGGTATGAACATGATAAGGGAAATTTCTACTCAATCTCGATTTGTTGAGATAAACATCAAATTCATTGGTGTTGTTTTTACTAGAACATGTGTGAATGTACTTTGATTGATTTACAATGAATATCCAATAATATTTAGTTTATTTATATTTGTCACACGTAATTATGTCGTTGACTTATCCTTAACCCAAGGGTACGACCTTTATGAGATATTTCATCTCAATTTGCATTCCATTGAGACTTCTTTGTTGTTATACACCAAATCACTTTTATGTGGTGTATATAATGTACATTGACATAGTATATCATGAATCCCTTTATTCTCATGATATTAAAAAGTTTCGATTACCTCAATTATTTTTATTCTAGTGTGTCTCATTTTGATAGAAACTCTAACTAAAATACCATTTTTAAATAATTATTCTTCTAAATCTTTCTCATTAATGTCCACGTTTTAAAAAACTGTATTAAGGATTAATTAATATGGAAATTAAAGATTTAAAATTAAAACTCCTTTTAAATGTTTCAAAGTGGTATGGGACACTTTGATTAAAAAATTTATTTTTAAATGGCTTCTTGACAAATAGTGTGACTTTTAAATTATTTCAAGAAAAAGGGGGATATTTCTCTCAAATAGTTTTGATGATTATTTTCATCAATGTCAATATCCTTCACTATTCTCGATTGAGGTTAATATAATACAATACAATCTTCTATATTGTATCTAATGAGTTATGTTTGACTATGGATGTGCTATTTTTATACCATTTAGGGTTTGTGGATAAAGTATTGACATTTCGTATGCTAGTTTTAATACTAATGTTTATGTTATGTTTAAAACTTATCATTTGAGGAATTCATTGGACATAGTAAGTGACGGGTGGAGCCTGCTATAGCTCCTCGATGCATCGGTAGGTCTCATGAGACAAACTAGTGTCTTGGCACAAGGCCTTGACAAAATCTTATATTTAGTCTTGGCACGAGGCCTTGGCTATGTGGTTATGATAGTCTGGCATTATGCATTCCATCATTATGAAAGTAGTTATTGATATTGCATGTGATTATTCGACTAGTAGAATATCCTTGTAATTAAGTAAATGGCATAATTTCATTTTATCTTTTCCATTTTATTTTGAAGTTCAAGTTTAAATGGCTTTTGTTTTAGTTATAAATTGCCTTAAGTGTTTATACTTTTCTATGAAATATTATACTATATTTTTATCCTAACTAAGAATCTGAGCTCACCCCTTTCAATGTATTAATTTTCCCTAGTATTGTGAAGAAGTAAATTATGAATGACCTTCAGGGATAGTATGAGTGTGGACTATGGAGACTATGTCGTTGTTGTTTTCAGTTTATGATGTAATGTAAACTTTATTAATGTATCTTGTTATTCTAAGGCTACTAAACTAATCGGTCTTTCAAGACTTTATCATTCTTGTCATCATGCCAATGTTATGTAATAATTCACTGACTCTTGGTAACTAGGGTCGGGGCGTTACATACTTGATAAATACCTACTATGTGATTGTGTATTTTCGTGTGAGACTGCTGATATAATGGATGCCAAAATTTGGTTTTTGGGGAGTATGGGCCCTCATTGACTGGAATTTGATGGATCGTTGACTATTTATCTTGTTATAACACATATAAGATTCCAAAATTTGAGTGGCGGGGAGTATGGGCCCTCACAGATCGGAATTTGGAACTTTGGTGTTGTTTTCAATATTTTCTAGGTTCCAGAGAATTTTTAGATGAGTACTTTCCGGAAAACCTAGGATACACGGCGTTTAGTTCTATGGACTCACGCCGTGTGTTCATCTTGTTCAGGGAGAAAAGAAAACTTTTTATGTATATGATGTGTACCCTTAGTACACACCGTGTAGTCTCTTCACGTGTCATAGACCACGTGGGCGGGACACGAGGAAGGGAAATGCTTGGGGAAAACATGTCGTGTACCAGATTTACACACCCTGTAGTGTTGACCCGGAGTCTGGTCATGTAACAAACAGCACGGATGGAGGAGACCTTAAGACACACATGTCGTGTCCACTGTCGAACACACCGTGTAGTCTGGCCTAGGGACCCGACAATGTAACTAACAACATAGGTCAGTGAAATACTTTATTGCATACGCCGTGTCTATCTGGAACACGTCATGCAGTGTGAGCTGTGTATCTGATCGTGTAACTAACAATATGGGTCTGCAAAGCTTGTCTAGTACACGCGATGTACCAATGGGACACACTGTGTAGTTTTGAACCGTGACAGACCATGTGGACTTGACCGTGTGTCTGGGAAAACAGGGTGGTGTACATGTCGTGTTTGGGTGTAACACGTCGTGTAGTTTAATATGAGTAGTCGGCTATCTCACAAATGACACGGGGAGTTGAAATTTTCACCACACGCACCGTGTCGATCATATACACGCTATGTAGTCTTGTTCAACAGGAGCCGTGTGGCTTAGCCATGTAGAAGGACCCGCGCAGGGGAAGAAAAGTAAGGTACATGTCGTGTAGTCAGTTTACACATCGTGTAGTCTTGTTTTTTAAATCCTGAATTCCTTCTTCCCCTTGTTCCCTTTTCGGTCCCTTCGTTTTTCAGTCTTTGATAATCTTGATCTATGGTGAGCGTTTGAACATGAAGAGTCATGCCGCTGAGACGACCACACGTTGTTCTCCAAGAGAGCAGCTACTATTATACTCCAGAGAAGGTGGTCCATGGGCTACCATTGGATCCTCTAGCATTTCCAGATGCAGCATCATCTGTTATACCAGACATAGGCGTGAAGGTGCAGTTTCGTAAAGGCTTTATGCTGTTAATCCAGATCTTTCAGGGAGCTCCATCAGCTGCCACATCTATTGCTGAGCTAACTCGTATATACCAATAGCAGCATCCGCATATGTTTTCAAGGGATGTCGGACCACATGCTACGAAGTCTTGGCTGGAGTCAATGCAGACTATTTTATAGCATCTAGGGATGCCTCCAGGGCAGAGGGTCAAGCTTAAGACTTATATTCTGCGTGATTCCACCAAGAGGTGGTGGGATGTTACCACTAAGATAGGGAAACACAAAGTCATGGCATTGGAAGATTTTTTTGACATATTTCAATTGATTATTCTTCTTAGAGACGCTGAGAGTAGATAATGCTTGAGAGTATATGAATTTGCATCAGGGCGCAATGTCGGTGAAGGATTATTCAACTAGTTTCACAGAGCTTCATCGTTTTGCACCCGTTCTGGTGGGTGATGAGATGTTGAGGGCCAAACGCTTCGAGGATGGTCTTTGTAATGGAATCTGACCACTGGTGATTGTTTTCAGGTTGCATACATTACATGCTATTGTGAACCAGGTGCTAACTACATAGAGGATCCTTCAAGAAGCTAGTTGTGAAGGCCAGGGAGGTTCGACACCAGTTTTTGGTACTATTTATGCCTTTAAGAGGAACTGAAAAATGAGTTTCTCTCATGGTGGCAGTACTAGCCAGGCGATTACTTAGGGTGGCCCGGTCAGGTGCTACCAGTGTGGTAAAGAGGGGCACAAGAGACCGCGGTGTCCATGTTACCCAGTGGAGTGCCGATCTTGTGGTAATATGGGTCATCTGCAATGCTTTTGCAGGAATTTTCTACCAGTGGATAGTGAGAGGGGTTCTGTGAAGACTCCGTGTGTGGGAGAAGGACTGACATCTTCTTACCAGTCGGGGAACTAGGATACATCAGGATGAACAGGAATAGGTGGTGGTCATGGTAATTGTAGCTAGACACCAGGATCTCATAGGCAATAGCGTGGGATAACTCAGGGTAGCCAGGCCGTGTCATAGTGTTGCGGCACTGGGCAGACATAGGTAGTGCAACAGACCCAGAAAGAGAAGGATCTTGGACCTTCTACTGTGAGAGGTACTATACTAGAAGCTTCTGTCTTATCTTCAATACTTTTTGATATGGGTCCTACACATCACTTCTTATTTGTACCTGTTAGGGAAAGCCTGGGGCTCTGTGTTTCTTCTTCTTCCAATGTTATAATGCTAGACACTCTTTTGAGAATTAGAACGACTGGTGTACATAAGTGCAAGAATTTCCCCCTTGAGTTTGGTGTGTTTCACTTCCTATGAGACCTCTATGTCTTAGAGATGATGAGATATCATGTAATTATTGGAATGGATAGGTTGGTTCTCTTTCAAGGCTATGTAGATTTCTATTTTCGCAGGGTGAGTTTCACATAACCAGAGGGTGGAGAGTTTCTATACATGGGCGAATGTGTTGTTCAAGCGAGTCGAGCTGGACCAGATCAATGTGGGTGAGGTGGAGTCACAGCCCAGATTTTGAGTTTATATCTGGATGATCAGGGGTCTTTTCAGAAGTATTTCCCTCCAGTGGTTGATCGTTTTAGGCATGTCTTCTCGGACAACATTTCATGTCTACCTATAGAGCATGAGGTGGATTTCTCTATTTAACTAGTTCCAAGAGTAGCACCAGTGTCCATTCTTCCTTATATGATGGATACAACAGAGTTTTAGGATCTCAAGAGATAGTTAGAGGAGTTACAAGAATAGGGTTTCATCCGACCCATTACTTCTCCATGGGGTTTGCTGGTCCTATTTGTGAAGAAGGTTAATGGTACCCTCAGACTCTGTGTGGATTATCGAAAGTTGAACAAGTTGACGTTCATGAACTGATATCCATTTCTGATGATTGATGATCTTTTTGATCAACTTCCTGGAGCAGGAGTGTTCTCAATGATTTACTTGAGATCCAGATATCATCTGTTGCGCGTTAGACCATCAGATTTACCTCTCACATCCTTCAAGAGCAAGAATGTTCTATACGAGTACTTGGTTATGCCGTTCAGACTCACGAATGTGCTAGCATTTTTCGTGGCTATGATGAACCGTGTGTTCCATCCTTATCTGGATTCTTTCATGGTAGTATTCATTGACGATATCTTGGTGTACTCTCACACTCGACATGACCATGCGACCCATCTTGAGGTCATATTGAGTACACTAAGAGCGCATAAGCTTTATGCTATGCTCTCAAAGTGCCACTTTTGGATGGACCCGATTCACATCCTGGGTCATATTATCTCAGATGCATAAGTTGCAGTAGATTCAGAGAAGGTGAGAGCGGTAGTTTCCTAGGAGAAGCCTAAGAACGTGTTTGAGATACGGTGTTTCGTGGGGCTAGATGGTTACTATAGACTCTTATTACAGGACTTCTTCTAATTAGCATCACCATTGATAGGTCTGACTAAGAAGGGTGTGATGTTCATTTGGTCGAAAGCATGCGAGATATCCTTTTAGGACCTTAAAATAAGGTTGACATCAGCACCAGCCCTGATAATTCTAGAGAAAGGGAAGATCTATACAGTTTACTGTGATGCATCAGGTATTTGGTTGGGAGCAGTGTTGATGCAGGTTGACTGAGTTGTTGCGTACGGTTCTCAGCAGTTGAGGCCACATGAAAGGAATTACCCAACGCATGATCTCGAGTTGGCTGCAGTTGTTCATGTGTTGCACTGTTTGATACATTATCTTTTGGGATGGAATTTTGTGGTTTTCACCGACCACAAAAGTCTCAAGTTTATCTTTAATTAGCGTGACTTGAATCTGAGACAACAAAGGTGGGTCGAATACCTTCAGTCCTTCGACATTGAGCTTACCTATACTCTTGGTAAAGGTAATACAACTGATGATGCACTGAGCTAGAAGACAAATACATAGGCAGTTCATGAGGCCAGTGGTGAATGGAAGCTTATGGCATTGTTCTCTAAGATGCATTTGGAGGTGCATGATAGTCAGGGGCAGAACTATCTTTTTTCCTTAGTTGTGACCTCTACCCTCCAGGATAGAGTGATGATGAGACAACTATCTAATTCCAAAGTCCTAGTTCTATAAGAGTAGGTGGAAAGTGATGACCCTCCTCTTGGGTGGAGGAATAGAGATGATGAGGTACTACATTTCCATGGATGAGTGTCGGTTCCAGGGGATATACACGAGGAGCTGATTTTGGTGATTCATACTTCAGCTTGGGCAGTTCATCCCGGGGTTACCAAAATGTACTGTGACTTGAGACGTTAGTATTGGTGACCAGGTATTAAGAGAGATGTAGGTGGTTTTGTTATGAGATGGTCCACCTGTCAGCAGGTGAAAGCGGAGCGTCAGAGGCTAGCCAGACTATTATAGCAGTTACCCATTCCAGAGTGGAAATGGGATGATGTCACGATGGACTTCGTGACTGGGTTGTCATGGTCACCTCAAGGCAATGATGCTGTGTGGTTTGTTGTGGAAAGACTCATGAAGGTAGATCACTTTTTTCCAATCTAGGGGTTGTTTATTGTTGAAGAGCTCGAAAAGTTGTATATCTGAGACGTCATACGTCTTCATGGGGTTCCTCATTATATAATTTTAGATATGGAATCCCATTTTATGTCTCGTTTATGGAAGAGTTTTCAATGGGAACTGGGTACACAGGTGCTTCTCAGTACAGCTTACCACACTCAGACTGATGGTTAGTTAGAGTGTATGATACAAGTACTTGAGGACATGTTGCGTGCATACATCCAAGACTTTGGGGGATCTTGGGTGAGGCACATACCTTTAGTCGAGTGTTCCTATAATAACAGTTTTCAGGAGACTATTGAGATGTAACCATATGAGGATTTATATGGTAGGCTATGCTGATCACCCTTGTGCTGGTTAGAGGCTGGTGAGGCAGCATTACTAGGACCACTTCTCATGCAAGAGACTTATGAGTAGGTCTAGTTGATACAGAAGCTGATGGATACCGCAAAGTTTCATCAGAAATCTTATGCTGATTTCCACAGCTGACCCTTGGAGTTTGTGGTCAGGGATCAGGTTATCGTACGTGTTTTTCTGAGGTTAAGACACAGAAAGATCAAGAGACATGGTAAACATTCACCGAGGTATGTGGGGCCATTTGAGATTCTGGAGAGAGTCAGGTTGGTTGCCTATTAGTTGTAGTTTCCATAGAGGTATTGTGCCATGCATGATGTCTTCCATGTATCTCAGTTGCACCACTATCATTTAGACCCATCTCACATCTTTTTGCTAGAAGAGGTTGAGCTTCATATCAATGTGTCCTGTGATGAGAATCTGATTCACATCATTGATAGGAGAATGAAGGTTGTTCGAGGCTGGTCAGTTCCTCTCATATGGTTGCTATGGCAGCATGGTCGAGTGCAGGACGTAACCTGGGAGCGGGAAATCGATGTATATGCTCAGTGGCCATAGCTGTTCTGAGATTTATCTTTTCCACCCTTGGAAGGGAAATTTGGGGACGAATTACATTAAGGGGGGATGTTTATAAGAACCCAGTTCTTATTTTTGAGGTACTAGTTTCTTCTTTTATCATTTACTTAAGTGTTTTTGAGAAGTAATGAATATGGGGGAGAATCCCAAATTTTTGGACTACATGCCATGTACTTTTCTACACACCATGCACTTTGGCTAGGTGGGATGAGTACACATGATGTGTAGCCATGCTGGTGATGAAAGGTGTAAAACCTGACTACACGCCGTGTAGTCAGTCTGTAGGAAAATAGTAAGGCAGTGGATGGAGCTGCCAATTGAGTGGTAGTACACGCCCTCTACTCAGGTTTCACAAGCCGTGTACTCATGTCGACTGATGAACAGTGCCACGCTGTCGAGAAGTTGTTGTAGGAACAATTAAAAAATTGAAAGTACATGTCATGTACTTGACAAGTACAAGCCGTGTAATCTATATTTTTGGCTTAAATCGAGAAGTAGCCTCCCCTGTTCATAGGGAAGTCTTAGAACCGGAAGAGGGGTCGGGAGAGAGATCCAAACATTCGAGGAGCTCCAGATCACATGATGGAAATCCATTTCCGCCTCTGTCGATCTCATTGGAATCGTACGCGTAGGCCTCTACTTCTCCTAAAGCTGTTCTTCCAAATTCTATCCAGATGGAATGTTATTTATGTAGGAATGCGATTTCTTCTACCCCAGATCTAAATCATCATTGGGAATTTCTGTAAGTGACGTTCACGTATACCATTTAGGGAGTTTAAGGTAGGTGTCTTGGTGTTTAAATTCCAATTGTTGTGCGTTTTTCTCCTACCATTGTGCTGCAAACCCATGTTTCGGTATCATGTGGCTGAGGCCATGGCTATTTTGAATACCCAGAATTGTAAAGTTAATTAAATGTGATAATAAACTATTGTTTTGGATCACTACCTTGATTGAGGATCACCCTTGGGTGAGTTCCTTTGTATATCCAATTGGCCAGGATACCTAAGGGTATTCCATGTTTACATTATGCATTACTTTTTTCTTGTGAGGAATTCTAAATAATTGCATGTTTAAATATTGGGCATGGCCTGGTTAATTTATATGCCTAAGGGCATGGTTAATTTATATGCCTGAGGGCGTGGTTACTTTATATGCCTGAGGGTATGGTTACTTTGTACCCTGAGGGCTATGATATTTTATAGCATGAGGGAATGGATATTGTATAGCCTTAGGGCGTGATTACTCTATATATGCCTGAGGGCATGGTTGCTATATTGACATGATGGTGTAGTTATATTATATTAGCCAGAGGGCATGGATCTGATGAGAACATAATGTTATTAAATTGAAAGGTTGAATTAATAATGAAAATGGAAATATAAATGGAAGAGTTAGTTACTTTTGAGTACTACATAGCATATTGGATTTAATTACAGCACACTGTTGTTGCATATTTTTACATAGTTGGGCACTGGTCTTTGGTGGTTGCCTTCTGGGATTTGTTTTTCAAACCCTATTTGGGTCATGTCTATGACCCACGAAATTACATTTATGCAGGTGTGGATAAGAGAATGGGTCCCTATACAGGTACATGATTATTGCTGAGGAGTAGGGGAGCATTGGACCGAGCATAGGCTTGCGATGCTACTGGCGGTTTTTTTGTTTTTTTGTACCTTTACTTTCTATTGTAACATGCTTTATTTCTGTGTAACATGTTCTGGATGTTTCATTAGATCATGCGACATGATGCATAATTATCTATATAACTTTTGGTTATCTTTTACTACTGCTATTTATTTTAAATGTGTATGGTTTACCGCTTCCGCTTCTATTTTATGTTGTATATTTAATTCAGCTGCGCTACACTTTGACAAATGAGGGCATAGTTTCCCGTATATCAGACCTGGGCCCTTTCTTCTACTCGGAAGCCTCTGGAATTTTGTGAAATGCGCTTGAGGTCATGTGACCAACCTGGTTCGTGGCACCCATTGAGTGGCACCTAATCCTGGGACGTAACATTTTCAAAATAGTAAAAATGAATTTTACAAGTTTATTAGTTTTTCACAATTTATTTTTACTAAAATGAAATTTTGAATTGGAAATCCAGACATTAAGTCATAATGGTCACATCATGTGTTTGTTTCACATGAGATTGAATCTCAGAGATTAAAAATGAATTATAATTCATTATTTAAAATAATCAATGGAATATGAGGGCATTCACTCAGTTTTTGATAGTGACTCACTGTTTTCACTAAAATAACAATTTTAAACTGATAATAGTCACTATGAGTTATACTAAAAACACTGTGTATTGGATTGAGGTTTGGAAGATTCCTAAAAATGGAAAATTATTTTTTCCATTGAACTAAATTATCAATTTAATATGAATAACATTTCTCAGTTTTGAGTATGTAACATTTATTTTATAATAAAATTGATGTAACATTTAAATAAAAATAAAATCATGGAGTCATACTAGTCCCAATATGTGTCAGATTATGTTATTGCTAAATTCAAGATATCAAGAATTTCATATCGGTCATATTAATAAGATATCAAATCAATCTGAATTAGTTTCGTTAGTTAATATTATGTTTATATTTAAAAAAAAATTAATTTTAAATTCAAAATTTGAACAGTAATTAATATCAATCACATCATGTGTATGTTTGATGTGAGACTAATCCATATAGGTCCCAAATTACTTATAAACTATTTTCATAATTTAGTAAGACATTCTGTGTTATTTCTCTTAGTTTTCAATGAGTGTCAGAAATTTTGAACTAAAAATAAAATTTAAAACAAATAACAGAGTCTTTGAGATACACCAAGAACACCTTGTATGATGTTGAGTTTTGAAAGATTATAACACCTAAAAAATGAGTTAAGAAGCATTTTACTAATGTTTCAAAACAATATGACTATATTTTATTGGTTATGAGTGTGACATGTTTTTTGTAAAATTAAACTTAATTTGAAATATATCGACACAATTGGAGTCATATGGGGCACATTAGATATCAGATTGAGGTGTGGATGATTATTATAGGTCACAAATTACATATTTACTATTTTATAAATGTATTAAAACCATATGAATGTGTTTTTTTGTCATGAGTTTTTCAATTCTATTTTTATTAAAATTTCTAACAATTTTAATAAAAAATAAACACTTAGAGTCAAATTTGTGACACCTTGCATCATATTGCGGTGAGGATGAATCTTTCATGTCACAAATGAAATAAGGATAACATTAATGAATCATCAAAACAATATCAATTCATTTTATTGTTTTTGATTATGTTATTTGTGTTTTTTTCTAAAATGTAATTTTAAACGTGATGCTTTCACTCTGATTCATAGTAGTCACATTATATGTTGGTATGAAATGAGAATAATTCATAAAATAGAAGAATGAATTTTCAATAACTCTACAAAGATATCAATAATATCAAAGAATTACTTCTTTGTTTTATTTGAGCGACACACTTTCATATCTAAATGTAAATTTAAAACTAGTAACTTACACCATGTGTTATACTGGGAGCCTCATTCCTCATATTGTAGTATAGATGATTCATATATGCCAAAAATTTCTTCTGTAGCATTTTCATAATGTATCAAAACAATATGAATGCATTTTCTTATTTTTTAGAAAGTCACTTTTATTTTTTTCTAAAATACAAGTTAATTTAAAATAAAAAAGACACACTTGGTGCCATACTACGTACACATTTTATTGTATTTACTTGAGGTTGGATTTAAAATTTCATAGGTTAATTATGAGTAATTTTCTTAAAGTATCCAAATAGTATAAATGAATTATATTGATTTTGATTATGTAACATGTAATTTTTACTAAAATTAATGTAAATTTTATATAAAAAGAAACAATTGTAGACATACCATTCATACTTTGTATTGGATTGGGGATCAAGTGATTCTGACACATTGAAAATGAATTAGGTTTGATTTTACTAATGTATCAAAAAAACAAAATAAATTTCCTTAGTTTTGAGGGTATCACATGTGTTTTTACTAAAATTATTGTCAATTATAAATAGAAAGATATAGTTTGAGTCAATCTTGTCACACTATTGTTCATATTGTGGTGTGCATGATTACAAATTTCTTAAATGACTCAGGGATCATTTTCATAAATAATCAAAACTATCTGAATGTGTTTGATATGATTTAATTATCTTCTATATGTTTGAACTAAAATGTAAATTATACACTAAAAACTTATAGTTCGTGTCATAACAAGCACACTATATATTATAATTAGGTGAGTTTGATTGAATGTTAGATGTAATTTTTACACTAAAATTTCTTAAAAAATACATAAAAGCGATTACTTGTTCCATTTTAATTGGAGAGGAATGTGCAAGCTTCCTGAAACACCCCATCCAAAACAACATGTTCTATATTTTATAGATTGTAGAAGATAAATTAAATAAAAATATGAATTTAATAAATATATATGAAAGTATATAAATTATTATTATATATAAATTATAATGAAATTACTATAAAAATAATATGAAAAATGGTGATAAACATAACAAAATAAGTTGTAGGAATCCAAATTTCCATGATGTATTTATACATTCTCGATCAATTTTATTTATTCCATTACCTTGGTTTTATCTTCAATGTCCAATCTCATTAAACAAACACCACTTTTAAAATACCATCCCAAATTGAGAATATAAATCAAACTACATATGAATATAATAATTCTTCTTGTAATATAATAAATAAATAAGCAAAAAATTAATTAGAAACATTAAAGTAATGAAATGTCAATTTTAAACTAAAACCACACAATTTCTGTAATAATAGGAACATTTCACATTATATTATGGTATGGTTGAGTCCTACATGTCAAAAATGACTGAAGGATAATTTTCCTAATGTATCAAAACAATCCCAAGGAATTTTGTCATTTATAAGTATGTCACTTCTTGTTTTTACAAAATTTCCAATTATAATATCAAACCACATAATTAAAAAATTATAGGTCACTCCATGCATTAGATCAATATGAATTCAATTCATACAAATTTAAAATAAATTATGGAATATTCTCCAGAATTTTGGAAACATCCCAAGTATTTTTTTTTCAGTTTTTGCTATTTGGACATAGTTTTAAACCAAAATGGTGTATTTGTAATGAAAACACACAATTCAGGTCATATCTAACCAATCATGTATCTGATTGATGTGAGGTTTATTATTAAACCTGAAAAATTAAATTATGGATATTTTTCCTAATTTTTTAATGTAATCCAATATCATTTTCCTAGTTTTTACTACTTGATATATGTTTTAATGTAAAACGACACTTTTGTTGTGAAAACACATACTTAGAGTTATAATGGCCACATCATGTGTCAGATTGACATGATTTCAATTCCAACATGTGAAAATTAATTATGGAGATTTTTATTAATGCTTTAAAAAAATCTATTCTTGTTGGGGAGTTTTATATTTTATATTTACATTTTAATCTAAAATGCAACTTCTGTATTGAGAACAAAAACATCTAGTTGTGATGATCACATAAGGTGTTAGATTTAAATTAAATTAATTCATATATGTCTCAAATGACATATGGATAATTTTTCTAATTTTTTAAAATAATATAATCTCATTTTATCAGTTTTGATCATGTGACTTGTTTTTTTCTATTTTCTAAATTTGGAATAATATTTATGAGACAAAACTAATAAGGAAATTAACAATAAAAATTATACTAAATGATAATAAAATTAATTAAATAATTAGTCTGAATTCCAATAATTTTTATGTATTTATATATTCAAAAACCATATATTCATTCCATTCTTTTATAGAAAAATGAATTTTCTCTATTATACATCACCTTGGAAAACATGTAAATAAATAATATATAAGAATTATGATACTAAATCCTCACATACCGAATATATTTCTATAGTAATCACCCATAATATGTCAAAGACATAGTAGTTAGCCATATAAAATTGATTTCAGAAGACATTATGACACCATATACGATGTGCAATCATCTATAAACAATTTTACATATTCTATTGAGTAAAACATTGTGTAAAATCTTGGTAGTGATAAAAAATTTAGAAAAATAATAATTAATAAATAAATTTTATAAAATTGTAATTATATTAAAATATTACATGTTTGGAGATATAGGAATTACAATGTTTTATGATAGCTGTCATAAAATTAGAAAACATAATATACACAATCATATTTGTTATATTTCTTTTCTCACTACATAATCATGTACCAAAATAAGATAATTGCTTTGAAATATGTTTCAATATTTAAAAGCTACTCTATATACCTTAAAATAATTCGATTTGATGTATTCTGTAGGTTTCTTATAATTAATCACCAGCATAATTCCATGATTTAGCCAATATTTAGAGACCTACCAATGCTAAAAAAGTGATTGTTAAAACATATGTTAGAACATATAGTTTTAATTTAACCTATAATATATTTATTTAAATTAATTATACATTCACAATAAAAATCTTGTGTCGAAGATCTGATGGATATCCATAATTTTGATCTAAAAATAAATATTTTTTGTTTCCATATTGACTTTGATCAGCATTCGGTGATTCATAAAAAATAAATGCAATTAATGAATGGAAAAAATATTTTATTTGATTAGATCGTATAGTTTTTCTAATGATTTGGAGTTACCAAAAGATAAGGCCTTATTTTAATTTATTCTCCAAAGACTTGAATTTTCCCAACTATTTTAGTATCAATTTAATTTGAGTAAAATTTAATTTCATCCATATAAACAATAGAGGTATTTGTGAATCTAAATTTTTATTAAAAAGGATTTAAATTTATATAATTCTAAAATGAATTCATATAGAAATTATAAATATTTATTGAAATTAAAAAACCTATTAGATAATTTTTAGGACTGACGTAATAGGAAAATGTAAATTATGTAACTATTCACAATTTTTACCCCAACCATTCAATCTTGATAATCTCATTTGTACTCTCGTGTCTAATTACATATTTATTGAATATAAAAATAGTTTCTTATTCATATTGAATTTATTTCATAGTTACATATTTACCTATGGTCTCTGAAATATTTTTTAATGATAATTAATGTTTTAGTGAAACATTCAACAGGATGGTCCTTTTTGGGGGTTATTTTTATTTCTTTGATGATTCACTAGATTGTCTTTATCCGACCATCCCTTTCCCAGTCACTTTATCGATATGTAGTACCATTCCCCACATCAGACATTTTCTCATCAGCTGTAATAGGTTTTTTATTGGAAATAATTGTTAAAGACATACCTATATATCTTTATAAGATTAGAATAAAATTATATGAACGTTCCAATAGAATCATTTACCATTTTAATATTGAAAACATCAAGTATAATAAAAAATTGGGGTGTTGTCTCTTGAGATACTTATATCCCCACTCTCATGAGATCTTTTTGTGTATTCTTTATTTTTTATCTTTTCTCTGGTGATATTATACACCGTATCCCACAAAAAGGTATTACATTGTCATTGAAAGATAAAAATCCCATACAACTTCACCATATATAATTTTAGATTTATAAATATATAATAAGTTGATTGATTCACATTTATGAGAGAGATTAATGAAGAAATGTATTACCTTAGGAAAGAAATGCAGTTGAGGGGAATGGGAATCCTGAGAGCAAGTGACGAAATTTGGTTGTTCATGTCCAGATCATTTTTCTACCACTGATTCACTGTGAACATTTTTCATATATTCATTTTTCAAACTATATTGGTAAATAATATCTTTCCAGCATTTATTTATTATGAAAAACATTTCATAATCTTGTATGTATCTTCATTTTTGGGTTTTTTCTCCAAATAGGATCCAGGAGGACTCCAAAACTTAATCCTATAATGGGACCATATAGTTCAGACCTCCTCATATCCAATAAATTAATTTTTCTTATGTTACGGTCATTGCTTATTATTATTTCTAAATTTTATTAAAAACATTTATACGTAAAAAGATATTTTTAGACATACTATTATAAATCATAAAAAATTAATATTGGGGAATAAATACACATGTTTTCCATACTTCTTTTGTGTTTTCATCAACTTCTATACTATCATTACCTAAGAGACCCTCCATCCATAGCACCTGATGTCGGATATAGGTGGATTTAGATATTGATTCATCAATTTACATATGAGGAAGAAACAAATGATATTTTCACTTACAGAAATATTTTATTTTTGATTTAAATTTTATATGAATATATTCTCTAATTCTGTGTACCACATACCTACAGTACCATTGGAGTACATTGGATATGATAAACATCCATTATTTACATAACTCCATTGATACTTCATAAATTATCAAATTTGAATAGAATTAGACAAAATAAACAATATAAAATAATATATTTTCAACTATAATGCACCTAATATATCATCTAATCATGATGTTTGATTAAATATTATCAATATTTTTTTTTTTTTTTTTTTTCTTATGTAACTGGTGGGTGGGGATTTTATTTACCCTTAACACCAAAAAGTTGTTATTTTTTTCGAAGAAATATGAATCTGATATGGGAATTTATAAAGCCTATTAAGACATATTTCTCATTGAAATAATCTAAATTAAACAATATATACATGGAATAATTAAAATTAATTCATAATTTAATTATACTAATATTTATTATAATAATGGAAGGTCATAATAATTTCTTTTATATACCTTTCAAAAGAGATTTCCTCATTATAAGTTTGAAAATAAACCAAGACTCTATATCTATAAACTCATTAATCCTTCTAATAACCCCAATATATATAATTTTCAATGGATTTTTGAGGTTACATGTTGCAGACATTGATTCAATCCAACAAAATATTTTACCCTTTACATCATGCCTTGATAATTTTAGTCAATAATAAGATTTTGTATTGTTCATATTTTCTTTCATAAAAATGACATTGATCACCTAATAATTTTTTAGTTTCATCATAAACCACATATTATTCCTCATTATTTTTAACTTTATCATGTGAAAAATATATTAAATGCATGAGTAGTGAAATATTTAATTAATATTATGTTTATACATCAGTGAAAACTTAATATAATAAGGAATCGAATAGTAAAATAAAAACACTTTAACGGTCTCATGGAACCCTATTTCTTTTTTGAAACGAAATGGGGATTTTTTTCCTATTCGAAGAATCAAAATACCCTATTTATTGTCCCCTATAATGTTTAATACATTTTTTTCATTGGGAAGTCTATGAACCAATCTTAATTTCCCACTGAATGGGTAATCCTTAGTCGAAGTTTCCTCTTACCCTACAGTTCCTTTAGTCTCTAGATGGATAGTCAACAAATTCTTGTATTCTGGATCTAAAATATAAAATACTTTCACTACATCTGTTGCTATTATAAATGCATTATTCCTTTACCCTTTTTCACTGAGATTCACATTCATGAATCACATTTAATCAAATTTCATTATCATATTATTTTAAACCAATTTTCAATGGAAAATAGGGAATTTCAATATTTTACAATAAAAATCAAATGTCTATTCTATAATTCTAAAATATTAAATATTTATATAAATGTGATTTTTATCATTTTAACCATATATTTTCTACAAATATATAATATGTGTAACTCCCCTAGTGTTCACCATAATAAAATTATCATGTTCATATATATAGAAAATATTTCCATTTATTAGAAATGTATTATATGATCTAATTTTTCCATTTTTCTTCCTTTAAATCCATTAAATTTATTCAGTGATTGAATTAAGATTTTTAGATGACTCTTTATAAATATGGTATGGAACCATATGATAAACTATTAATTATGTTTATTTGATATGAAAAATCATACCTTGATGGATTATAATCTATAGGATGTTAATTTTGTGATTCAATATTTGATAATCACTTCCACTATTATTTAAAATGAAAAGGTGAACTTGCGTAAACTCTATGATGGTAAATTTATCAAAATTTATTCTGAAAATAACTTCTCTAAGATGTCACCCACTATGAAGAGAGTTTGGGATATTGAGGCTATAATATTATAATAAGTAATAGGTTCAAAATTAAATAGCATCTAAAAAAATAAATTGTTCTGCAATACATTATTTAGTCTTACACCAATTGTTGACATACCCTTTCAAAATCAGTGTATACCATTCAGTGGGGTACATTGATCTATTATATTCCAGAACATATAATTGAACCACTCTATCCAAGTAAATCATTAGGTCATCATATATATACAATAATTATCGTGGGAAGAACATATCTAATTCAAATATTCTGATTATAATTTCCTTATTCATGACTGGAAATTTCACTAAGTCTATACCATTTTTATATATGGGATTCAAAAAGAATATTATTATGGTTAAGTCATGTCATAATTTTAATTAATAATGAAACATAAAGTGATATAATTAATATCATACATCCTAACATGATAATAATTTTATTTTATCCCTCAGAACATCAAATTATCTATTGGCATGAAAATCATGATATTTGATCAAAACCTGTCTAGATGTTTTACAACATTAATGAAAATGAAAAATGAAAAAATTTCTTTTATGGATAGAGTGTAACATACTAGAGGAAGATAAGTTTTCTATTTACCTAGTACTGGGGCCAAATCATATATTATCCTCATTTCAATCACCTACAACCAAGACTTTATACCTTATTTTTTTCAGGATCATTTATTAATGATCTATTATAACTTTTGAAAGTATTTTTATACGTACATGACATGAAAAAAATGTATGAGAAAAAAATTCCAATAAGGTAACTCAATGAAAATTGA
Organism: Viscum album; assembly: GCA_963277665.1. Lineage (NCBI taxonomy): Eukaryota > Viridiplantae > Streptophyta > Magnoliopsida > Santalales > Viscaceae > Viscum > Viscum album. The sequence continues at coordinate 471,477,096 of OY728147.1, read as the reverse complement.
TCAAATTTTAAACCTAATTTTAAAAGGATTTTTGAAAATTGTTTATCTGAGACAACATCAACATATTTTAAATTTTCTAATAGCTGGTCACCCATTACTGGATAATGTTTTGTACCTTGTTCGGTATTCCAATAAATTAATCTCATCCATGATTAGTATTTATTTCATAAAGGTAAAGTAAATTTAATTTCATATAATAACAACCTTTAAATAATTATTATAATTAATTGAATGTGGAAATTCTACAAAAAATGGGACTCCACAACATTCCATTAACTCTATAGACTGAAAATTTTCTTTATGCAAGAAACTATGTTAGCGTCCCATCCAACATGGCCCTCTTTGTGAATTCATAAATTCTATGAGCATCATACATTCTTAAAACCTATAAAATATTCCAATTATAGACCATTAATCAATGGATCTAATAGAAGTTAGTATCACTACATGGTTATTTGTTCCAGATATAAGAATAGAGAACACATTGTTTTTTTCTTCATGCATAACATTGGGGAAATGTTATAATTTACCAACTTGATTGGACATGCAATATGATTACTACAATTTACATAAAAAATAATTTCTTCCATATCAATATAATTCAAAATGGATGTTTCTAGGATCATTTCAAAATTTAGGTTTCTCATAATAAACTTACTTTCTTTGAGTGGAGTTTTTTGGATGACACAGTTTCCTATCATCAATTAATGCATATGCATGAAATTTAAATTTTCATTTAATTTCATAACTTTTATATTTACATATAAACAATATAATTATTTTTTATATACAAAAAATCAATGAATTAGTCAATTGATATTTCATGTATTCATTAATGCCACAATTAAGTAAATTTATGATTTATTCATGGTCCTTGTGAAATAACACTCAATAATTTGTACAAGAATGTATTTTTTATAGATCAATCAAATTAAGAATATAATTAATTTGTAATCATATTTTCTACACGTAAGATAATTTTTCTTTAGCCATTATATCATTTAAGAGATAATGTAATTCTGTAAAGAGGGTGTTTCTCTACCCGAATCCATCTTTTGAATTATATAACATCAATACAGCTGAAAAAGTTTTTTATTTAGTATAATTGGTATACAATGGTATGCTAGAACAACTATATACCTTCTCAAACAATATTAGACAGTAATGAAAGTTATCTTAAATTCCAATTGCTATTTTTTCTTTATAATCTTTATCATCATTTAACCTAGTATTCATATAAAATGTTCCATAAACCATATTATCATTCCAATGAGTCAACAATGTTAATTTTTTCATTATTATAGTACAAAATTTATAGATCTACCCAATTTAATGAAAGCTTAAATTTTCTTAAAAAACATTGTGAATAATTCATCACAAATAACAATAATGTACATATTGAAAAAAGATCAGGGAAGTGTCATATGCATTCTCTATTGAAATATTGAAAAACTGTTTACTACCATAATTATACTTATTTTTCATACAATTAGTTTCCTACTATTTTTAATAAATATTCATCCTATTATTTTAATAACATATTCATTCTTATAAAAAATACATACACATAATATAATTATAATGAAAGGTGAATTTTATCGGTAATTAAAAGAAGGAGAATCCAATAATTGACTGTTTCAATTAATTTCATTACACATTGAATGGAATGGGTAAGTAAATTTTAGATTGGAATTACTCTACCGATGGAAAGTTTTATCCTCAAAATTCATCAAAAAATATCATTTGAACCTATTAAGGGATCACTTCTTCTCAATGTAGTTCAAAAAAAGTAGGAGCCTTTCCAAAAAAGATTGGGGATGACTCTTGATAATCAATATTCCATAATATATGTTAAGGAGATGAGGTTGATAATTATGATAGTTGTCTCCTTAAATATAAATTTTCATGGGATGGGAGATGGAGAATAAAGAGAAAACATTTCATAGTTTTTTTCTTAATGACGAAAAAACCAAAAATTGAATTATGATCCCTAAAAGGGGGTCCAAGATTGGTGTGATCGTGAGAATGATCTCCTATAATATCTTACACAAAGTCATGCAAAGATATCTATTGTAGTTTCAAAATTAAAATCATGATTTTAAATCATTATTCCATATATAATTAAAAAATAACCCATTAATAAGGATAACAAAATATATTTCATACTCAACTGAATGTATTACAGATATATACTAATCTATTTTTTACAAATAAATATATTGGGGAAAATATTAAATGTTTTGAATATGAATAAATAAATTTTTTTGGAGGTGATTAGAATATTTTATTTTTAAGAATATATTATTTTCTCAATAGAATTTTCCTTACGTATTAGAATTTTTAAAAATAATAAATTAAATTGATTATTGATGTTACCATGTGTTGTTATTATATTTATTTTGATATGTGATTTCAATGATATTTTTTGTAAATGTGATTAAAATAATAATGTAGTTGAACATTCAAATCATTAGACATTCAATCGTCTAATTTTTCTATGTTAGAAAAGAAATGTGAATGAATTTGATAATCGGTTACAATGCCTTATCATTAGAGGACTGATGAGATATCTATCATTTTAATATAAATTTTTAAAGGTTGTAGAACAATATATAACATTAAAAATACATTATAATATGATTTTATTGTTCAACGATTATAGAGTGCCCTATAGGTTGTATTTGAAAATGTTTTAAATGGTTTAATGATTGGAAGATGATATCTCCTGTTTATGGAATCCTTTATTGAGTAACATAGTATTTTATTTATGAAAATCAGTGGTCAAAATATCTAATATTAGGTTTTATTAAGTATGGAATGAGTGGACGTAGTGAAGGATATTAATATAGACTATGTTGAGTATTTTAAATTCCTTATAGGTTAATAAAATGAGCTAAAATGTGTTTGGAATTATTTTGAGAATTGCCGAAATTATCAAAAGAAAATATAATATCAATTAAAGATATTTATTTGTGTTAGTAATTATTTTTTTGATTCTTAATTAATTTAATGAGTTCTTAAATTCCATAGCTATATGTACAAAAAATGGTTGTATATTGAGCTATCTAAATATAAATATATGGTGATGTTAGAAGAAGCTATAATATGTGTAGGGATAAATTTTTAATCAGAATAATACATTTACTATACACAAGTGTCGCTACTTCCCTTTGTAAACCTAAAATAGACCCATGTATGGATAATTAATGGTTCTACGTAATGTTTTCATAGGTCATTAAGGGTCATTTTTACGCAGATCGGGCTTCTTAATGATCATCACTCTTTTTTGTAAGCATCAATTAGCATGTAATAATGAATTATTTACCACATAATCATGAATCCCCAATGCATAACTGGAATTCCTTGTTATAAGTATTGATCATATCATAGAAAATAACTGATTAATTTTTTAAATATAAAAAGTGTCTATAGTTTTAAAAACTAATGAAATTTATTAATTATGATAATTCCAAATCTATTCATTCATGTAAAAAACAACATGAATCTTTTTTTCACTTTACTTCACGAATGATTTTATAATGTAAAAATGAGGATGAAGATGAGTAGATAAATATAATTAATATTTTGAATTTTATATCAGGATATTTGAAACTCAATATTAGTGACCAAAAGAATATTTAATAAAAATGATTAAATAGAATATATTCAATTTTTTAAATATCAATAAATATTCATATTTTCTATATAAATGAAAATAAATTAAGGATTGTGTTTTTTATATAGTGTTTTGATTAAGGAAGAATCTATAAAAGATTAATGTGAATCTCTCATGTCACACTGAGAAATCACGACAATGTATGTTGTTGAAAATATCTAATTTATAAATCTATAAAGAGTGAAATTTTTTTATATTAGGGGGAAAACTGGAGAAGAAATAAACCTGATCCCATTTTGTAAAATCTAGATAAACTATTCTTTTGATACAATAAGAAAGAAATAGAATCAGGATAGTGGTGATAGTCCCATGGGATTTAGTTGACATATAATATCTCATGAATAGGAGGATCATTAAGAGATTACATGATTATGCAATAATTTCTTATTTTACATGTATATTATCTTCTAAAACATTTCAATTTAAGGAATCTTGATATTATTCCACCAAATGAAAACATCGCTTTCACTAATAAAATATGAATAGATTTTCTAGAAAATTTATAGAGAAGTTGTATACAAATGTAGGAGTTGTATATGTGGTAGTGTTAAGAAAACCATAGTGGTATTAATGAAGAGGAATAAGGGGATGGTAATGAGTATTATAGATTAGAAGAACTGATATACAAAAAAGTGACAAAATAAGGCATTAAATAATATCTAATATTTCATGCTTTGAATTCTAATCATTCTGGGACAATATAAACAATCTATCAACAAAATTTTTTTTTAGTTTTTTCATTATAATGTACAAAAAGTTTTCCTTTCTCGGAAGATGAACATAGCATTTAATTGATGTAGGAAAATCATATTTTATTGTAATAAATAAATTTTGAACATCATAACAAAAAACCATTTATCACATAAAGTCACAAATGACAAATATATATTCATAATATTCATATCTTCTTTTTAGAAAAATTACCTTAGTTATTTTTTTATTCTGTTAATTAATACCATTTCCATAATTAAAAATTTATCATGATAATCCCATAATTTACAAAATGTAGATGACTATTCATGAACCAACAAACACGGTGTAGAGATTCCATGACTAAATTATCATCGATTGAAAAAGAAGAGGAATATATTATTCTATGCCTAAAATTCAAAAGGAACCCAAAAAATAGCAAGGGGCTCATCGAACAGGAATGGTGATGTTTTTATTATCCAAGCTCCTGTAATGAATAATACTCGAATGGGAACGTGTAAGTATGTTATGCATGGAACCCATGATAGTAGTTATCTAAGAATACACTACACTAACATACCCCGTGAATCCAGAATAGGAATGAATTGAGAGTGGAGGAAAAAACAACATACCTAAGATTGAAGGCTCCATTATTTTAAGAGAAGTTTGAGGAGGAGATATAACGGTAGTGGAAATCCTTAAAATCATGAGTGATGTGATTAAAATCAGTTTGTTTAGGATTATTTTTAAAAATCGGTGATGGTTTTATCACCACAATAATGAAATATCTGATAAAGAAACATTTTATGAGAGCTAAACAATATGCACTAAAAAAACCATCATTATCAGCACTCATTTTGAACTAATATGAGATTTATAACTATAATCATAAATAAATATATTTATATTTATATTTATAAATATTGGTATACAACTATAAATTTTTTATTTTCAATATATATATATTCAATAAATATATTAAATATATTAAATATTTAAATATATTAATCATAGATTAGTAGTTATTCAATTTTAAAATTATTTAAATTACTCTTAAAAAAATTATATTAATTTATTTTTAAATGAACATATTTAATTTGATAAATATGGTAAATATGAATTAATATATATATTTATAAATAATTTCATTTTAAAATATATTTATAATTGTATATTTATAATTATAAGTATATTTATATCATTATATATATAATTATATATATTTTATATGTATATATATAGTTTTTGTTGAGATGGTGGGGCTCAACAGCCCTATTAATAAATAGAAACTAGTTGTATGGTAGAACTAAAAATCAAAATAGGGACCAGGAACCAGAAATTTTGTTACTCGATATTGGGTAGTCATGCTATGGTGTGGGGAACGACTTCATATACCATTAGAATGTCGACCTATTCTGCATGTATTGACTTTAAACCATTAACTACAATGACTATTTGGAAGATTAACATCAACAAAACTCAATATATCTTCTACTCAAAAAATATGATAAATACATTAGTTGTCATCCTCAATACTTCATGATTCATGAAACAAAAAATTAGTTGTGAGAACATACCATCGATTTTTGTTTAACCTTTACCATCTGAATAAGATCAGAGACCAAAATTGTCTCTCATTTATAGTTCTTTTATTGTTCAAATATAGAAACCTCGAGGTCATCATTATAAGCCCCATATTCTAACAACGCCATGTAATTTACTAAGAGAAAAAGAGGTTCTTGTCATATCTCCATTAGAATTTTCTACCTCTAAGATAATAACAACATTATACTCCCTTCCCTGGTTAGGAAATGAGGAGAAATATGGTACACATGGAGTATTAGGAAAAAAAATTGAGTAGTAGGCATCTACGTTCCATGAGAATGTCTGCAAACAAATCATACCCCGGAAACAACTTTCATTATTGAGGTTGATGAGTTTATAAGAATAGTTCATAATTATCCACTTCATAAAAGAAGGGTCAGATACTACTGTAGGCCTTGGGCGATCCATTGAATCCCATAAGGAATGATTATCAAGAGTCTTCCCACTGTTTATAGGATTCAAAAAATCTAGAATGCTTAAAGGTGCTTGGCCACCCACTAACTAATCTGTTGTATGACCAGAGGAAAGTGGAGGAGATGACGATCCTGATAACTCATTAAGTTCCAAAATTATTTTAGAAATATATGTATAGAAAATATAGTCATTATATAAATATATTCAATATAATTATGTAATAATGCTTACATTTACATCATTATTTCAATTTATATTAATATATATATATTTGATAAATAAATATAAATATAAATATAAATATAAATATAAATATAAATATAAATATAAATATAAATACAATAAATATATTCATCATTTAAATAAAATTGTTATAATTTTAATATTATTTTATTATATATTTATTTATTTATAATTACATATTATTTTTAAAAAATATATATATACATATATATATTTCTATAATTATATATAAATATAGCAAATATAAATGTAAATATAAATATAATTATTAATAGAAATACAAATACAAATATACATACAAATATAAATATAAATATAAATATAGTTAATATTTTCATTATTTATTGAAATTTATTATATTTTATAATTATTAATAAATATATTTATTTACATATATATATACATAATTATTAAAAAATGGTATTTATTTATTTATAATTTATAATAATTAATTTTATAAATATATTAAATATGACTTTATAATTATATTAATTTATAAATATTTATTAACAAATTTATTGTTAATATTAATAATAAATATATAATCATAAATGAATTGATTTAAAAAATGAGGGAAATTGAATAGTAAAAATTGAGTACACTATAGAGAATTTGACAAAGTGGATCAGTTTTATTAATTAAATATAAGTTATTAAAAAAATATGGCTATATGTAAAATGTAATATGAATAAATGTTCAAAATATTAAAAAATAATAAATAAAAATAGTGAAATAAATATTAGAAAATGATTAAAATCTAAAAAACTAAAAAATAAAAAACATCAAAATGTATAAATAATACACATCAAGAATAACAGTATTAAATATACGTAAAATAATTATACACATTAAAAACATAATATATTAAATGTATCATGTTACTAAACGGAATTCTAAAATGAATATTAAAATTTGAATAATTCACATAAATATTAGGTGTATGTGTTTCTATATAAGATTTCATTAAGTACATAAATATTTGTTTGGGTTCATTGTAAATAAAACTTCATTAATTACATCAATGTATTTGTTAAATCAATGTTGTAATGCATAGACCCTAGTTACCGAGAGTTGGTGCATTATTACATAACATTGGCATGATCACATGAAATAAAGTCCTGGAATACCGATTAGTTTAGTATCCTTAGAAGTACATGATACATACATAAGTTTTAAATTACATTATGAAATAAAAATAACTACATTGTGTCTTTGTATAACACACTCATATCCCATATCCTATCCCTATAGGACAATCATAATATACTTCTTCACATCCTAGAAAAAAGAAATAATAATAAAGGGGTGAGCTCAGATGCTCAGTAAGGATAAAAATATAGAGAAAACAATCATAAATAATCATAAACATTGAAGGAAAATGTATAAGAATAAAACAAAAACCTATTAAAAATAAACATCCACATTATAGGGAAATGATAAATCAAACAATGTTATTTATTTATTCATATGGATATTCTACTAGTCGAATAATCATATGTAATTTCAATAGCTAATTTCATAATGATGGATTGCATAATACTGGACATCATAACCTCGTAGTCAAGGACTCATGTCGGGAATAAAAATATAAAATTTAGACAAGGCCATGGGCCAATACACTAATTTGTCACAGGAGTTGTAGTGATCCATTGAGCTGTAATAGCGGGCCCCGCCCGTCACATACTAAGTCCAATGCCTTCCTCCTATGAAAATGATGTAACATAACATAAACATTCGTATTAAAACTAGCATACAATATTTCAATAAATAAAGAATAAAAAATGAATGTTATAAAAATAAAACATCTATAATCAAACATATCACCAAAAACTTCAACACTATATACAAAATTTTATCGTAATAAACAAACATAAAAGAAGTCTAAAATCCAACAACGGATGATGACAAAGATGAAATCAAAACAATTTTAGATAAATATATCTTTTTATTTTGAAATATTTTAAAGGTCATGTAATTATAAATGATTAAATTTATTTTTAAAATATTCTTAGAAGACAGTAATGGATTCTTAAACGGTGTTATAATGGCGGAAGGTAACCACACCCATCGTATAATTTCAAGAAAAATTATTTCCTTAATTTGTCAGAAAGGTCATAATGTACCTTGTTGGGAAAATTACAGAAAGATTTCATTCCAAATTTTTTTTAAAAAATTTAAACTATGGTATAAATTAATATAACCCATAGTATAAGAAAGAGAAAATTTGTTTTGAAATACATTTTTAAGAAAAAATGATGTGGATGATAAATATGTCATAGTAGATACTTACATATAAAAAACATTGGATAATAAAGATATTGTGAAATTTAACTCTTACCTTGTAATTTTACTTCTATTAGGGTACCTTAACACCCCTATATAATGGTTAAATATTTTATATTAAATTATTCAAGAACCAGATACATAAATATGATATCATATATGATCTTCTAATATTGATTTAATAATAATATTTCTGTAGTATCTTTGTTTCAGGTGTTAATTGATTCATTTTCCTTTATATGTTTTGTTAGATAAGTAATTTTGGATAAGGATAGGTTGTATTTTAATCATATCAAGAATTATATAAAGTCCTTAAACATTATTTTTTATCATCAAATTAATATTATTCGTCATTGGTTACAATGGAGAGCAAAATCTCATCGCATCGTTGAGATGATAAGCCGTACATACGCACAAGCAACAATATCATTATATTGATGGAGAAATATTATGTAATTGGATCTCATATTTTACATACAAAATAAATAAATTGTTATATTTAATATTTATTTAAATTATACTATTTTTTATACCCATCCAAATAATTTAGTGTTCAATAAAAAACTACACCACGACCTAGGGATGATAAGTCATACGTACAAAGTTATAGTGACATTGTCATTCATAGGATGGAAGCAACAATGAATATTATTGTAACATATTTAAAATAAAATTTAAGTATGTATGAGGTTTTTGTTTTATTAATTTTTTTATGGATACAACAGAGAAAGGGGTAGTGGAATAAGAAAATAACATCGAAAGTGGTGATGGAGTAATTACCTCTTATTTAGGTTCTTCAGTCTGATTTTAACAAAAGGGCCGCATAGGATGGATTTATGAATAAATTCAGGCCTCCATAATGAATTTATGGTAGTTTTTAGGATATTTGAGTTGGTTTTGGTTGAGAAAATGGATTCAGAGATGTGAATTTGAGAGAAGGGGAAGTATCCTTTTATAAGTGTGGTGAGGGGCACTTTAGGAAGAGTCTAAAATGATAATTTATTATTAATATAATTTTATGTTTAACAGCTAAAAATGTGTTTTATTGAGTCTATGGTGGAGATGGGTCAAACGCTTCTCAACCAATAGGTTTTAAAGATGTATAGGTCACCATATTATCCTTATCTTTTAGAAATAACTCTTATCTAAATAGTTTAACTATTACCATATCTTCTTGAATTTTTATATAACGTTGTTAATATAGATACAATTAAATATAATGAGAACCTCAAGGGGTCAATTAAATACATATCTAACATTAAATAAGTCCTTGGGATGAATCGTTAATTTATAGGATTATTATATAATTTAAGAATATAACATTCGATTCAAAAACTCATTTATGTATATTTTAACAATATTTAGTAATTGGTTTTGGGTGAAAGTCATATCAACATGTTTACATTGAATGAAAACATTTAATCAACCCTAATATTTCATATTAACCTATAAAATTCGTTTATAGCATCAAAATATTCAAATTATACTTATTTTAATATTTAAAATATCATTTATATGATTCCTTCATTAATTGGGAAAATATATCATCATTATTATGTCATAAAAAATTATTTTTATTTTATGTATAAAAATTATAAATAAAATACCATGATGTAGTAAATATTTTTATATTTATAATGACTATTTATAGTAGAATATATCACTTATATAACCATATAGAAAATTATTTTACTAAAAATTATATGTTAATGTTACATCTTCCTTAACATTAAATTAATTTCTATAAAGTTTCATTTTAAATTTTAAGAGGCTCCATGAGGTCCCCAAATCGACATAGGGATGCCCATGGTTGGAATAATATATCATCCAATAGGGTTAGGACACCTTTCAGGGTAATTTAATATTATTATAATATTAATTTTTTACTAATATGTACCAGATTTACCCTTTAATCATGGTAAATAAAATATTTACTAAAGTTACTATTCTTAATGTTTAAAAGAAGATAATTGTTTAAAAAATTTAGACCTATGGATTCCCAATATAGAATCCATTTTCCATGTTTAAAACATATATTTAGAATAAATTAATTTAAAAATAATTCTTGTTGTCAAAACCGAATATCGGGTTTTTTAGAAGTGAAAAATATCAATATAGTAACAAGTATTTATGTACAATTTAAATTTGAGGTTACATCCAATTACCTCAATTGTATTAAAGGATAATAATATATTCTAGTGATACTTTATACCCACTCAAAATAATAATTTAACATTAAAAATTATTTTGATTGAATGAATTGTTTTTATTCAAAATTTAGTATTTTTTAGTATTCATCAAAATATAAAAGTTATTAGAAAAGAAAAAAAATTCACCCTATGGTAAATTTGTTATTCCAAATCGAAAAATGAATTAAATTTTGAAGAATTAAATTTATAAAATTTTAAAAAGTGGTCTTTACAAATCATAACTGCTTTTTAAACAGCTAGTTTGTTTGGTTGGGGGGTGATAGAACTCAATTTTGCATAAAACTAAATCTATTGTATTATTCAAAGGGAAACATAATGTGGAAGCGTGGGGTGCTACATTCTTTCCTCCTTAAAATAATTTCACCCTCGAAATTTCTATAATATTATTTCCTAAAATGATATGCGTGGTTCCTAATCATATGTTTTTCAGGCTCCCACATCGCCTATTTTATTTTATGGTTTTTCCATTGAATTTTTACTAGAAGAGTTTTCTAGTTTCTCAACACTTGTTCTATGGTATCAAAAATCCTAATATAATCTTCACAATAAGATAGATCATGTTCTAGTTATATTTTTTCATAGGATAGTACATGCGTTGGGTTAGGAAATTATTATCTCAAGAGTGATATGTTGAACATGTCATGAACATTGGAGAGACTTCTAGAATTGCTAAAATGTAAAGTACGACTCCAATTAATTATAGAATTTCAAAAGGTCTGATGTACCTGGGACTTAATTTTCCCATAATACCTAATCATGTAACACCCTTCCATAGAGATACCTTCATGAAAACATTATCACCCCCTTGAACTTCCAAATCCATTCTTCCGTTATCGACATTTCACTTTCACCTAAATTGAGTTATATTGAAGTGGGTTTTGATAATATTCACATTTTACATTGTTTCCTAAACATGTTATAGTCCTATGAGTTCTCTGTCACCATCATCATACCCAAAATATGGGGTGTGACATCTATTTCCATATAACACATCATATGGTCCCATCTGAATACTATAATGGATGATATTGTTATAATAAAATTCTACAAATAGAAGATATTGATCCCACATACCTTGAAAGTCAGGTGAAAAAGATATCAACATGTCTTCTAATGTGTAAATAGTCCGTTTTGATTGTCCATCAGTTTGAGTGTTGTAGGGAGTACTCCAATGAAGTTTACCATCCAGAAATTTCTAAAGACTTTTCCAAAAATCGTGATGTAAAACAGGGATGATGATCAGAAACAATTGAGAGGGGTACACCAAGAAGTCTTAAAAATTCAATATTATATAGTCTTTTTAAACATTCAAGTCATAAATATTCTCTTATAACAATAAAATGTGATGACATGGTAAGGTGATCGACATTGTCCCATAATTCATCATTCATTATAAGTGTCTTTGGTAGCCCCATGAAAAAGTCCATTGTAATATCATCCCATTTCCACTTAGGTATGGGAAGTGATTTCATGACTCTTCTATGATAGTTTCTTTTAACATTTACATGTTGACAAAACATACATCTTAACACATAATAAATAATCCCATTATTTATGTATTCCCACCAAAATTGATCCTTCAAATATCTATACATCATAGTGCTACCAGGGTTTATAGAGAAATTTGAGGTATGTGTATCATCCAACAATTCCCTTTTTAGATATGGTATATTAGTCACCCCAGGCCTCTTTCCAAATTTCAAAATTCCAACTTCATATATGAAGTCAATCAGTCTCTCATCATTTACAAAATTAACATGCTTTTGAAACTCCTCCATATCATTATGAGAACTTTTTATAATTTCTAATACAGATGATTTAAAAACCATTCAAAAATGTATTGATGTTTCACCTTCCATGATTATTCCCGTATACATCTTTACTAGATGCGTGATCATTTGATCCCTTTCAACTCTTATTTTGTTCAGAACTTCATGATCCTTTCTGATAAACAATTCTACCACCTTATTTTCATTCCCCGGGTGATAGGGTATTGTGCAATCATAATCCTTGAGTAGTTCAAGCCATCGCCTTTCCCTCATGTTTAGTTATTTATATGCGAAAATATACCTAAAAATCTTGTGATTTATATATATCTCAAATTTTTTACCATAGAGATAGTGTTTCCATATTTTTAGAGAAAATATTATAATTTCTAACTCATGATCATGAGTGGGATTGTTTTGATCATGAATTTTTAGATTTCGTGACACTTATGCAATGACTCAATCATTCTTTATAAGGACACAACCAAGTACCTTCTTTAAAGAATCACTATAAATAACAAACCCTTCATTCCCTGATGGTAGAGTCAAGTGTGGGGATTGATTAATCTTCTCTTGAATTATTCAAAACGTTCTTCCCACTCATTTGTCCAAACAAATTTATCCCCTTTGCATGTGATCTGGGTTAATTGGTTCGCCAATTCAGAAAACATCTAGATGAAATGCTGATAATAAACTGCTAAACCAATAAAAATGCTTACCTCAGTTATACTCATCAGTTCTGGACATTCTTGGATTTCCTGTGTCATAGAAGGTTCAACAGAGATTCCATCCTTAGAAGAAATATTTATATGAAAGGAAATTTCTTGAAACTTGAATTCACACATGCTAAATTTTCCCTATAATTCATTTATTCTATGTTTCTTCAGAATAGTGTGAAATTGATTTATAGGATCTTCCTTTATTTTAGAGTATACCATGATATCATCAATAAATAAAAATAAAAATTCATCAAGATATTTCTTAAATATTCTATTAATTAGATTCATGAAAACAAAGGGTGCATTAGTCAGTCCAAAAAGAATTAATGTAAACTCATTATTCCCATACCTAGTTCTAAATTTTTTCTTTGTAATGTCTTACTTATTCATGAACAAATGATGGTATTTAGGTTGAATGTCAATATTTGTAAAATATTGATCTCTATGGAAATTGATCCAATAAATCATCAATGCGGGGTAGGGGATACTTGTTATTTATTATTATAGCTTTTATATCTCAATAGTCCCTCCACAACATTATAAATCCATCATTATTCTTAACAAAAAAAATAGGGGATCCCAAAGGAGAAACACTAGGGAGAATAAATCCTCTATTACATAATTCGTCCTATAGTTTCATTAGTTAAAACAATTCCATAGTGGCCATTATAGAAGGGGACTTTGATATGGGACTTGAACCAACAAATAAGTCAATGGAAAACTCAATTTATCATTCTAGAGGATGTACATGTAATTCTTCGAGAAAAACATCAACATATTTTTTCACAATAGGTACATCCTCTATTTGAAAATTCCTTTCCTTTCAAATTGTTATTTCACTCCTTCCTCCCCAATAATTTAATTTAGTTGACGAACCTGGGGTGGATCTAGATAAGAATTATATGGTGTTGTTTCTACTCTACAGATGAGGTATTCTTTATCAAAATAAAAAAATTTAACATCCTTCTTACAATAAATTTTAGCATCATGGACCAAATAAAAATTCATACCAAGGATTATATCATATTCATTCAAGGGTATGATAATTTTATTAGAAGGGATAATAATTTAATATTCCATAATAATAACTGATTGAGAAACATTGTTGCAATGATACTTCCCTTAAGAGTTTGACTGGAAACTCCCTTAATAGGTCAAATGGGAAATATCAGTTTTTCTTCCAAAAATGGGAATATAAGAAAGAATGCGATGATATAGAATCAAATAAAGCATTGGATAATTTTGAGGAAATGATTAGAGTTCCTACCACCATGTCATTCAGAGCATCAACCTATGCAGTTGAGATCACATAAGCTTGTCCTTTCTCCCTTGGCCTTTTCTAAAGTATCTTTCCCTAATGCATAGGATATTAAATTTCATAGTTCCCCATTTCTATATAATTGTATCATTCATCACCAACAATATATTTATTTGACTTGAAATCACAAGCTTGGTGTCCCTTTCCCCTAAACTTGTAACAAACTAACATCCCATTCAAAAAATTACCATGGTACTTCATCCTACATTTACTATAGGGTGGAATGTAAAATTTTCCCTTCTTATAGTTATTTTCTTTTCCAAATTCTTCAGCAGATCTCTTCTTCTCTTGATTCCATTTGGTGTCATAATACATTGAGAATTTATTTTCTGTCTTGATATCACATGAGAATATATCTTTATATGATGAGAAGGATTGTGAGACTAATTATCGATAAGGAAATGGTTTAAATCCATCAAATAATTGATAAATCATACTTCTTGTGTTACTTATATAATCAATATCATGACTTGCTAACCATCTCGTGTTAGCCTCATACATTATTACATTTTCAACTTCATTTTTCCTACATTATGACATTTTCATCCTCATTTTACCTTAGATTCTGAAATTTCCAATCCATATTCCCTCAATGTTCAGGAGGAATGTATTATAAATTAGAAAAAGTCTTTATACTCCTTACATTCCATATTTGATACTTCTTCATCCTCAATTATTTTATGAATTAGTGACAACCATTGATCTGCATCACTAGTGAGTCGATAAATTCTATAACATCTTTTCACTTTCACTACTCCCAAAATCATGAAATATTATATCTAAGGAACATATCCATTGTTCCACTACAAATGGATTTATAGCCCCATTGAATTTGGGTGTTTGTTGCCTCATGAAGTGGTCTAACATTAATCCCCCACATTGTGGATGAGGGTTGTTTATATATATAAGGTGATTTTTCAAAACCTGAGTGAATTTTTCTACTACGTTTATAAGTTGTTTAGAACTAATTGCATCACCAGCTCCACAATAATTAACTTTTAAAGGAGGGGAATCCCTACAAGGATTATGTGTGCTGGTAAGATTCTAATTCCTTCCACTAGGCTCTGTTTCTAAATAATAGAATACAATAGATTAGTTTATGAATCACAATGTGGAATTCCAATATTGTAAAATACATAACATAAATTGAACAATTTATGAATATAATCCATAATCATAAAAATGTTTTATATAGGGACGTTTATATTCATAAATCTTTCATAATGTGTTTTAAATAATATGTGAATTATCCTAAGAATATCCCTCGGGAGTGTCAAAGTAGGTGCACAGTAAGGCCCATTGTCGTGTATGAGGATATCCCAGGTGTAGCCCAAAACTCATTGTCCAGGTTTTCACTACTAGTTACATCTGTGTCAGAACCACATCCAGTTATTGTATCCAGATAAGGATGTATTTCTTGGAAACCCCACATAATTTCTATACAACCAAAATTTATGGATGTTTACCTATACTAATTAACTTGACACAAACTGTAACAGCCTGAAACTAGATACCCAGAGTTAGTGCGTTATTACATCACATTGGCATGATCACAAGATATCACGTTCTAAAAGACCGATCGGTTTAGTATAATTTGAGGTAGAATATACATATATAAGTTTTACATTACAATATAATATAAAAAAAATTGTGTCTCTGTTGAACACACTAATATCCCTTAACCTATCATTGCCGGTCAGTCATTTTATACTTCTTCACATCTTGGGAATAATAAAACATAATAAATGGGTGAGCTCAGATGCTCGGTAAAGATAATAATATAGTAGAAAATTTCATAAATAAGCCTATACATTGAAGGAAATGTACAAGACTAAAACAAAATCCTTTTAAACAAAAATTTCAACATAATATGGGAAAGATAGATCAAATAATTCCCTTTACTTATTCACATGGATATTCTACTAGTCAAATAATCACATGTAATATCAATAAATAATTTCATAGTCATTGAATGCAGAATATCAGACATCCCAACCACATAGTCAAGGCCTCATCCCAATACAAAATATATTTTTTTTGTCAAGGCCTTGATCCAAGAAAATAATTTGTCTCATGATACCCACTGATGATTTGAGGGGATATAGTGGGTCCCACTCATCACATTCTACTTCTAATGCATTCCTCTTATGAAAATGTTGAAATATAACAAAGAAGTTCATATTAAAACTAGAATATGAAATGCCAATACATTATCCATAAACCATGAATGGTATAAAAATATAACATCCGTAGTCAAACATATCATAATACCATCATTAGAAATTATATGATTTTATAATAACAAATCAACTTCAATCAAGCGTTAAATCCAACAATGGACGTTGACATAGTTGAAATCAAAACTATTAGAGAGGAATATCTCATTCTATTTTGAAATAATTTAAAAGACATGTAATTATAAAAGAAAACATTTATTTTGAAAATATTATTATAATATTTTAAGGTAAGCTTTGAATGTTTTATAATGATGGAAAATAACTACACCCACTATATAAGTTAAAAAAAATTCTTTCCTTAATTTGTCGAAAAGTTCATGAAGTATCTTCTTTGAAAAATGACTGAAATATTCCTTTCAAAACAATTTATAAAATGTCAAAAAAGGGTATTTATGGCTTTAACCCATTTTATAGGAAATAGAAAAATGTTTTGAAATATATTTCTAAAAAAACATAAGCAGATGATAAAAATGTTCTAGTAGATACTTACCTAGAAACAATCTCAGATAATAAAGAGATTATGAAATTTAACCCTTACCATTAATTTCTTATTAGTCGAGGGTAAGTTAAACTCTTGTATAATTGTAAAATTATTATTATTAAATTATTAAATAACTAAATTCAAAAATATGTTATCATATATGATCTTATAATATTGTTTTTTTAATAATATTTTAGTTTTATCATTGTTTCGGGAGTTAATTGGTTCGTTTTCGTTTATATGTTTTGTTAAGAATGTAATTTTTGTTTTGGACAGGGTGTTTTTTATTCATATATTGAATTATATTAAGTTATTAAATATTATTTTTATTCATCAAATGAAAATTATTTTTAAATGGTAGCAATAGGGAATGAAATCACATCACGTCGTGGAGACAGAATGACACACATAAGCACGAGCGGAAATAACATTCTATTGATGGTAAAATAATATGGAATGTGATAATATATTATATATAAAGAATAATTGACCAGATATATTATTTATTTACATATTTTATACTCATTATTATATCCATCTAAATAATAAAGCGTTGAATAAAAAACTATGTCATGACGTGGAGATGATAAGCCGTACGTACACACGTATGGTGACTCTGTCATTAATAGGATGTATAGAATGATGAATATGGTTTCACCATAGTAATAATAATATCTCTGTATGTATAAAGTAAATGATTATTTATTTTTATATGAAAAAACAAAATATTGAAATTGGATGAAGAAATGAACTTTGAAATTGGTGATGATGTAATTACATGTTCTTTAGGTTCTTCCTTTTGATTGGAAAAAAAGGTATCGATAAGATGGATCTACGATCAAAGAAAGGCCTGTAAATTTATGTGAGGGTTGTTTTTTGGAGATTTTTGTTGCGTTTGGTAGAGAAGAATTTCATTTTAGGTGTGTATTTGAGAGATGGGGAAGTACCCTTTTATAAGAGAGTTGAGGGGCACTTTAGGTAGACCTTAAAATATTAATTTATCATAAGTTTTTTTTGGTTTATAATATATCCAAAAGAGTTTATTTTGAGGATAATGAGGAAATGGGTAGAAATACTTTCATGAAATAGCTTTTAGTCATGTTTAGGTCTCCATATTGACCATTTATTTTAGAATAAACTCTTAGTAAAATAGTTTATCTTTTTCTATGGCTTCATGTATATTTATATTAAGTGGTTAATATTGTAACTATAACATACAAAAAGAACCTCAAGATGTTTATTAATGACAAATATAACATAATTTCTGTCTTTTGGCTGAATTTTATATTTTTATGAATAATATAACATTTAAGAATATTATAATGTTTTTAAAAACACATTTATGTCGATTTTGACACTATTTAGTATTCGGTTATTGTGAATGTAATAACTACAAGATTACTTCGAGAAAAAATATTTAAAAAACTATAATATTTCATATTAAACTATAAAACTCGATTATGGCATAAAAAAATTCAAATTATTATTATTTTAATATTTATAATATTATTTATTCGATTCCATCATTAATAAATAAAATATTGCGTCATTATTATGTCATAAATAAATATATTTATATTTGGTATAAAAATAAAAAATAAAATACATTGATTTAGGAAATATCAATATCATTTTAATTACTATTTATAGTCTAAAATATAACTAATATATCCCCATATAATTTTTTTAAAAGATATATGTTTATGTTACATTTTCCTCAAACTTAAATTAATTTTTATAAAGTGTCATTTTAACCTACGAGTGGCTCCATGGGATCCCAAAATAGACCCAAGGATGCCCATGGTCGACCATGTATCGGCCAATAGGATTATGATATGATTTATAGTAATATAATATTTTTATAATATTATTTTCTACCTTTATTTACTAGATTTACCCATTAACCGTGTTAAAAAAATATTTACTTTAGTTACAATTCATATTGTTTAAAAATGTACGATAACTATTTAAATAATATGGGCCTCCTGATTCCAAATATGGAAACAATTTTTCAAAATTAAAAGGCATAAGTTGCATAAATTATTTTAAAATTAATTTTAGTTGTCAAAACCAATAAACGGGTTTTAAGAAGTGAAAACTATATGAAGATTCTCATTGTTTAAGTACAATTGAATTGTGAAATTACATCCAATGAACTGAATTATTTTAAATGATAAAAATATAATCTAATGATACTTTAAAACAATTAAATTTTTTAATTTAACATTATCAATTATCTGGATTTAAAATGTGTTTTTAATTAATATTTATATTTTTCAATATTCAACAAAATATAAATGTTATCAGAAAAGTAAACAAAGTCACCCTAAGCTAGTTTTGATATTTTGAATCAAAAAATGATGTCAATTTTGAAGAATAATATTTATAAAATTTCAAAAAGTGTGTATTATGATTCCTAACTACTTTTTAAATGACTGGATTAATTGGTCATGGTGTTCGAGAACATGAAGTTGCGTAGAACACAAGTTATTGTATTATTCATATAGAAGCATAACACAAATGTTTTAGTTGGTACAAATGTTACACACATTGAATATAAATTAAATTTGAAAATCAAACTACATTCAATTAATTTCCATTACATGACACAATTAATCTAAACAATAATGAATTATAATTTTAATTATAACCAATTATTCAATAAATATTTCACTTATTTATTATACAGATAAATATTTTTTATTAAATTAATCAAATTTTAGGAAATATTATGTAAATATAAATATGGATATATTCTTATATTAAATGTGATAATGAAAGTTAATGTATAAAAACAACTAGAAAATAACAAGATAATAAAATCCTTTTTATTATTAATTTTTCATCAATTTCTATATTTTTATTTAGTATATATTACATAATACTATTTAGAAACACGGTATATATATTAAATTTATTTTATTATTAATAATTGTTTTTAGTATTTTTTTAAGTAATATATATTCTAATGCATTTATCATTTTTTATTTAAAAATATTTATTCAAGTTATAATGTTTTAGTTTAATAATTTCAATGTAATAATTTTATATATCTATATTTATAATGTACTATTTACTAATATTTAAAATATATATATATATATGATATTTTTTAATTGTAATTAATAATTATGTAATTAATAAATTTAATAACATTTTTTAATTTGACTAATCTTGAATTATTATTTGTTTAATTATATCATTTTATTAATTTTATATATCTATATTTAATATACAAATTTCATTAAAATTTAAATATATATATTTTATATATTTTATAATCACAAATAAAAAACTTCATTAATAATTTATTTATTTATTAAATTTTATTTTTTAAAATTGTTTCAATTTGTTATTATTTTTAATAGATATATTTTTCAATTGATTTGTATAAAATATTTGTGGTATATACTAGATAGGTCCTGGTCTCCTTGGACCCAAACGAGTGTGTGATAGAGGGGAATGGCCTGCGGGAAGTAGAGGGGGGATAAGGACCTCATGTGTCTTTATAGGGAAAGCATATGTGTGTGTAGTGCATATGGGAGGCCATCCCCATATTAGGATTCTCAGCTCCGAATGTGTTGTAATGATATATATAGACGAAACCTCACAGAGACTACTTCAATGAGTGAGTCGTTGAGCAATCATAGCCCTTTTTATCTTTTAAGAAGAGTTTCTACAATTGACCCTTGATCAGTGCTAAAAATAAATTTCTAATTAATGTTACATTTTATCACTTCTAAAAAAAGTGGTGATAAATGAAACCATTATTAGCATTATTTTCCTAGTGCTATTAAATTATAGCAGTACATATTACATGTTTTAATATTTTGTGTTTTTAAATTAAAATATAATTTTCATAAATATGTTTTACATATGTATACACACAAGAAAATTAATGTTCTCTATGGGTAATGAAAAAAGGATATGAAAAATTGCATAAAATAATAAGAGAATCCAAATATCGTTTTATATTATTGTTAAAGAAAACAATTATGAAAAATAAATTAATATTTTGAGTTATTTCATAAATAGTGTATAATAAATAAATAAATAAATGATTAATTACAATTATTGTATTTAAAATAGATGTCATTCCCATAACTCTCCATCAAATGACATACTTCCCGACTCCTTGAAATAAATAAACCAGTTAATCTAGTTTTGGATATATTGAAAGAGATTGATTAATCATCTAGGAAATGTTTTTTATTTTAATCAATGATATATTTATTTGTCAAAATCATTTATGTTTTTAATTATTTTCATAACTCCATTTATCGATGACTCATTTCTATTAAAATATTTTAAATTTAATGTCTTCTGAAAATGATTCCTTGTATGGGAATATATTATTTCCAATTTATAAGATTATATTAATATTGTAGAAATGATTAATGAATGTTTTTCAAAAAACTACTATATTACGTAAAAATATATTTTAATAAGATTAATTTTCTAAAACTATAATTTGTTAATATATCCTCTTTTATATGAGGGAGATATAAATTCATAAACATTCTCTATAAGAGTTATTTTAAAATATTTATATTTTCTAAAATAATTTATTTTATGAGAAAATATTTTATTAATTTCCAAACCCAATTTTGAGAAAAAATTATAATTTTTTGCCTTTATGATGTTTGTATCCAAAATTTTAATAGTGTTTAGAAATATTAAAACTATTATTATATGTAAAAAATGGAATTTTGGAGTTATAAAGTTTTACCCATGACTTTGTGTGGCCATGCATTGTATGTTACAAACAATACATGAAAATTTATAATGATATATTTCAATGCAATGATTTCTTATGGATATATATTTATTAATTTATAATTATATAATTTAAAAATGCGTGAAAATATTCACTACTATATTATCAAAATTTAAAAAATCCGTTGAGAAGTCAAGAAAAGGTTAAAGATCAAAATCATTAATCAAATTCTGGCAGATGGAGTGTGTAAAAATAGTAGGGATCTAATGAGGGAACCCGCCCTTAATGTGGGGTAGGACCTCAAAAAATATTTATGTTCTAAGTGGCTATATGTTTTTTCTGATCATTCATATTGTTTTCAAAAAAATCACCATTTTATTTTATTAATAAATGTATTTTAATATATTAAAAAATTTATTATATTTTGAAGATAAAAAAACTTTTTCCAAACATATCATATTTTAAATTATTTATAAAAATTATTTTCCTATGATTATAAATTTTTAAAACACGTGTATTATATTGATTGAAAGTATTTATCCGAGGCATATAATTGTAATAAATAAAAATGATTTTAAAATTATTTTTTTAGTATTATATTGAAAATATTTTCATTGGTTTTAAGGCCCATCACTACAAAATTGAATGCTATCCCTTTGTTTTGAAATATTTTATTTATATCATTATATATTTATTGACTTTAGCTTTATTAATGAAATAAAATAAGGGAAATTAAATACTTATTTCTTTAATTGTATCATATATTAAATTTTATAAGAGTTATTCATTTTACCTCAATGTCTAGACTTGAAAAGATCCACCTCTTCTTAAAAAGGCTTTATATTTTCCAGTTTATATTTATTTAAAAAACATATATTCTTTTATTAACAAGATCTAAAAGTATGGGTATCGGGCCGCCACACTAGTTATCATAAGAATGGTCTATAAAATTTTTTTAGTAGGTTAATTCATTTGACGATAAAAATAATTTTTAATTTCTTGTTTTGGTAATTAAATCTTAGTTGACTTTTAAGAAGATGAATTTTGGTGATTATTCTTTTCACATTATACAAATAGAAATTAGGAATTTTCCATATATACAAAAAAAGAATTTTGGAGCTAAAATTTATCTTTAGGGGGTAGAATGTAACATACCATAAAAGTTATGGATAATTTTCTATTTTTAAATATTTTTTTTCATAAAAAATAATTTTATGTTATTTTCTAGAAATATGTTACCTTAAAAATCAAAAAATATTTGTAAGATATTGGAAAATATAATATAATTTATATCAAAATTTTAATGTTTACATTTTATTTATTTATTAATTTTATATTTTTATTATATAAAAAAATGATAAGTGTATATAAAATATAAAAATTTATCCTTTTAAAAAATGTCAATTTATGTTAACTTTTTTTCATTCTAGTAAATATTTGAGAATATATTTATTGAAAATATTATTAATATATAACATGAATTTTTTTAATATATATATTATCAGTAACAAAAATATTAAGCATATATGTATATATATTCTTTGTGTTTTTATGTGCTTGTTTGTTTAATAGGCTGAGTGAAAAGCCTTCTCTATTAAACAGAAAAAAGAAAATCCTCTTTAAAAAATGGGAAAAAGCGGAATCCTAATACAAGACGAGTAAAAAATGACTTAAAAATAATGACCAAAAGGGATAAATGGTACCGAGGGTCAAAGAGGAAGAAAATATAAAGGTGAAAAATAAAAAGACATCTCATAACCCCCTGAATGAAAATGTAGTAGGGAAATTAATCCTAGATGCAACATTGCCCCCACTTCAAAGAAGTCGAACTCTACTAGATTGACACAACCTGATAGAGCACTCCCCCACCCACACAAATATATAAATAGAGGGAAATATATATATATATATATATATTCATATGTGTTATTGATAATAAAAATTACTGTTATGTTTATATATACATAAGATATATAATTTTATTATATATATATACATCTATATATTTATATATATAATTTGGAAGAATATATCTAATAATTTTTGGAATATTTATATTCATTCATATTTAATATGGAGGTTTTATAATATATATATATATATATACATGGCACATGATAATTATTATTTTTTAATAATTTGATTATGTTAAAATGTTTGTATAAAAATATAACAATATATTTAATATACTACAATTATTTATTTTTTGTATATATATAATTGGAAAATAATTGTGGGGTGGATGGAACACAAAAATGAAAAACCATTTGTGTGGTGTATTGAGAAATCAATTATTAAAACCATATATGTAGACATATACATGTTATAGATGATATTCCTTAAAAAATAAGGTAATTAAATATAAACTAAAATAATTAAAAATTGTATAAAAATAATGTTTCAATTATCTTAGTTGTTAAGGAACACAATTTAGATACACATAAATCTTATACACATATATAAACATTTAAACATATATACATATTATATATTTAATGAAATATATTATAAAATATATGTTATCTATATGTTTATATATTTATATATGTCATATATATATAAGTTAATTTATATTTATATGTGTGTGTGCCATACAAATATTTTAGAATATATAAATAGGTGCACAAGAATTTTAAATATATACATATATTTATATATACTTAACAATTAAGTAATTTAATAAAAAATAATATAAAAATATATGTGAGGTTTGACATGAAATGGTTGGAATCAAATAATCAAAAAATAAAAAATTCCAAATAAAATAGTTTATGTATGTGAAATTTATGATCTATAAAAGAAATGAAAAATAAATAAATAAATGATGAATTTTTTTTGATGTTAATTTAGATAATGAAAAGAAAGTATGTATATCAATAAAAATTACATATATATATATATTGATACATATATATCTCTATATATGTTGGGATTTTTCTATTTTAAATATATATAAGAAATAAATGTTATATTTAAAATTATTTTCATTAATTTTTGTTATATATATAAATATGATATACAATATATATATACACAGACATGAAAAAAATGTTTTTTGACGGTTATGGAATAAAAATATAATATAAAAATAAAATAAAATTACAAAAAATAGAAATATCATTTATTATTATTGGGAATGAACAAAGGAAGAAAGAATCCAATATTTGGATGTCTGTACAGATAGAGTTTAAAAAGAAATAAATAATTAAATAATTTATTAATGTTTTGAGACTCATAAATAAGAGTCATTCCATTAGGTTCTGCAACTTATGACACATTACCGAACTCCCTGAAAAAACACAAGTTCCTGTTGTTGCATATATAGAGTGAGGATGAATTCAGACTTCTGGAATGGAGGTTTGTCTTGGTTTAAAATTGGTGATATTTTTCCTTAGAACTTTATGGTATGTGATAATTTATTTTCAAAATATTATATATTTTATATTATTTTCAAAAAACCTCTTTATGAAAGTGTGATTTTTTTAAATGGTTTTATGATTATGGTTTACCAAACCATTCAATTTATGTGGATATATTATTGTCCAATTGTAATACTTTTATAAATAAATACATATATTATTATATTTTAAAAAAAATTATTGTTTTATGTGTGAAATACGATTTAAAATGATTAATTTTTTAATATTATTATT
The DNA here is from genome assembly GCA_963277665.1 of Viscum album. Classification (NCBI taxonomy): domain Eukaryota; kingdom Viridiplantae; phylum Streptophyta; class Magnoliopsida; order Santalales; family Viscaceae; genus Viscum; species Viscum album. The sequence continues at coordinate 471,451,084 of OY728147.1, read as the reverse complement.
ATTATCCAAAAAACCCATTTATATAAAGAATTAGAAATTCAAAACCTTTTTATTAGAGGGATTTTATTAAAAACAATTATATTTTCAAAATAATAATTTCATACTAAAAGGAATTATATTATTTCCAAAGAACTATTTTGAAAATACATGTGTAAATTTTTTATCTAATATGTTTACGTAAAAATAATTCATGGTTTATTGAATCATTAATGCTATCATATTATGTGAAAATTATAATAAAAATTATAAATGTTTCACATATATATATTTATGGAAATTAAGAAAATTTGTCATCAGGAATCCATGTGTTTTTTTATGTTTTACTACCATGTAATGGATTCATATGGATATATATGTCAGGACCAATAGGGGCTTATATACCCTGAGAGGGCGGGGGGGGGGGGGGGTGAATCAGGGTATGGATATTCTTTTCAATGTTCTTCCGGCCCCAGTGCATCTTGACCTCTTTATTACAAGGGACACATTGTTTTCACTAATGTGTTTATTATGACCACCTATTTTCATCTTTATTAGATTATAATGATTTAAATGCAATGAATAGAAGTAAGCAGGTAAACACAATGTTTTTTACTTGGTTCACCCTCACCGGGCTACGTCCACGGAGCATATGCCGACAAGTGGACGGTCGTACCAAATTCTACTATTATTCACTATATGTGGATACAATGGTATGAGGTAGATCACTTCTATTCCTAGGCTCACTGCCTTTATATAGTTTAGGGTTAGATCACTACTTTCCTAAGGGTCACACCCTGTTTCTCTCTCTGGCTCACTGCCGGTGGAGAGGATCACCTTCTTCCAATTCCATCTATCACTGCTCTGGAAAAGATCCAATCACAGTTTATAGACTTGTAGGTCTCTTAATTTGCATGAAGTAATGCATATTAATCTGTATGTAGATGCCCTATTGAAGTCCAACTTTCACCCGTAGATGAATATCTATTTGCACCGAAGGTATCGGGCAAACTTCCAGCTTCCACGCAGCACGAAAACACTGCTGGAAAATCAACCTTACATGGCATGAAAGTCTAATCTAGTGTGAAAGTATCGGTGTGCAGGTTACAACTGGCCCACAATTCTACATCAACAACTTGCGCGACACAAGATTTTTCAACTCCAAACCTGCGCGACTCACTTTCTTCCTCACCTAAACCACCTCAAGCACGCAACTAACACATGGCGCACAACTTCAAACACTAGCGCACAAGTCCCGCTTGCGCGACACCCCACCACTTGCGCGACAACAAAACCTACACGGCGGGAGCTCTAAATCATTAAAGTGTCGAATTCCAGTATGAAATGAGGAGGGGTGGTCCAGTATTTATAGGCAATTTGACCACCCTCCGCGACAGCGCACAAGTCAACCCTCAGAACGCAAGTCTCGGCGCGTAGTTCTCTTCCAATGCAAGAAACTTGCACGAACCACTTCCAAAATTTCGTGAAACCCTTTCTTTTTCAATTTTTTGATCTTCTGATCTTAAAAAATCATAGGCGTACAAGTTCTCAAACATCCAAGTCATTGGTGCGCAAGTATCTTTCACGGCACACAAGTCACTTGCGCGACACAACCAATACGTGTGCGACACTTATCCATTTCCAATATTTTGATGATATGATCTTGAAAAACATATGGTGTGCAAGTTTCCAAGCCTTCAAGTACACGACGCGCAAGTCCCTTTGCCAAAAACCACTTTTCTTCATTTGTCGATTTTCAGGAACAAAAATTTGGAAAACACTGGAAAACAGCGCCACCTTGTATCTGTTCTTTTTATGCCGTCTCCAGATCATCCATTCCTTTATCGACGTTCTTGAATCAAACATCGATCGTTTACCATAGCTCTTGAAATATACATTCCACCATGATGTTCCCTTTTGTAACAAATTTGTATATCATGATTTTCATTTTCAACAATCACAACACAGATGTTCACTTTGTCAACAAACAAAATCACCTCAAAAATACATCAATGATGCCTTGAGGGATTTATTCCCAACAATCTTCCCCTTTGGGTTTGTTGAAAACTCTTCCATAATAAGATACAACATTAATTCTTTAGCCACCATTCATCTTTTGCGATTCTGAAAGCGATCAAGGATTTTCTCAACACATACTCTAATCCCACATCAGCAATGCTCGCGTGAGAAACAAGAGTAAATGAAAAGTTCATCAATGAATCACTCCATCTCTGACATCCACTGTTGGCACCACACTAATACCAATTTTTACCAAACTGATACCAATTTTTGGACGTTTTCTTACCATATTCCAATATCTCTCATTCTCTTTTATCACGATCCTCAGCTGTGGTGATATCTATTCTTTGATAGATCACTTCTTGCATCCTCAGATTTTATACTCTCCCCATTTATGTTCACAGCTTCATCTCCCCCTATCTGGCTGCTCCACCTGTCAGCTTCTCCCTATATCTGTCATGATTTCTAAAATCTCCACACTATCTCCCCCTTGAACAATTAAACAATCACCACCTTCTCCCCCATTTCAATGAACCCAATGGTCACTCCATTGCAGTCTGTAACAAAGTAGAGAACACATATCAGCACACTTGGGAAAAACACAACATACCTCGGGGAGTGGGGGAGGTTCCACATCCACACTATTTAATGTGTGGGGAATCGACTGAACTCCCAAAGCCAGTCGATGCCTTTAAAATGCTTCCTTGGGTAAGGCCTTTGTCAGAATGTCTGCAACCTGTAGCTCTGTTGGCACATAATCCAACTTCACGATTCCCTGCTTAACTTTCTCCTTGATAAATTTATTATTTATCTCAATGTTCCTTGTCCTTGAATGATGTACTAGATTTTTTCTATGATTTATAGCACTTGAGTTATCACACTGGATTCCGATCAGAGACTTCACTTTGACTCCCATATATTCAAGCTGCTACTTCATCCTCAATAATTGTGGCATGCTTGAGTGGCCCCAATATACTTAGCCTCCGCAGTGCTCAATGAAATGCAATCTTTCTTATTGCTTATCCAAGAAATACACAACCTACCAAGATAGAATGCGCCTCCTGACATTGATTTTCTATCATCTGCTGATCCAGCCATGTCTACATCAGTATATCTCAATAACTCTGTCAGATATTTATCAGTAAATGTAATGATGAAATCCACTATTCCATGGATATTCTGAAGTATTCTTTTCACTGCATGCATGTGTCTTTCCCTAGTATTACACTGATATCTCACTTCTTGGTATGTGGAAAAAACAATATCCAGCTTTGTCGCGGTCATGTACAACAAACTTCCAATACTTTTCATGTATTCTGTGATATTAACTGTCTTTCCATCCTCGTCTTTTGATAATTTCATCAGTGTAGCAACCAGAGTATTCATATCCATGGAATTATCCATTCCAAACCTTCTCAGAACCACCTTGGTGATTTTCGATTGAGAAATGAATGTTCCATTCCTTCCTTGTGTCACCTGTAGACCAAGCAAAAATGTTAGTTCTCCAATCATTTACATTTCAAACTCATTTTTCATGAATTTAGAAAATTTTCTGCACTGAGCTTCATCTGATCAGCTAAATATAATGTCATCCACATAAACCAACACTATCATCATTTGATTACTATTGTTGCTGAAGTAAATATTGTAATCAACTCCCCCACACTGGAAACCAAGCTTCTTCAAGTAATGGTCAAGCCATCAGTACCATGCTCTTGGTGCTTCCTTTAGCCCATACAACGCCTTTTTTAGCCTGCAAACTATGTTCTCATCCTCATGAATGAGAAAACCATATGGTTTCTCAATATACATCTCCCCTTCTAAAACACCATTGAAGAATGCATATTTGACATCCATCTGGAACACATTGAACTTTCTTTGCACTACTATGACCAAAAATAATTTTATTGTCTCCAGCCTTGCAACCGGTGCAAATGTCTCATCAACATCTATTCCCTCTATCTGGGAATATCCCTTGCACACCAGTTGTTCTTTGTTTCAAACAACTTTTCCATCTTTGTTATTCTTCTTTCAAAAAACCCATTTAGTCACGATGATGTTCTTATCTACTGGTCTTGTGACAATATCCCATGTCTGATTCTTCTCAATCTGATATAGCTATTTATTCATGGAATGATCCGAATTTTCCTCTTCAGTGGCTTCAACAAAGTATTTCAGCTCATCTTGTGATGGTAATGATGTCTGCTGTAGTAATTTCATTCTTGTTTTTTGAACTGGAGCTCACTGATCATTGATGTTATTCTTCCTGTCAATTTCAGCTCGACTATATGGCTTCTATGTAGATAAGTATTTTATATTATCGTACTCACCATCAGAATCCTCTTCGAAATCATCTTCAGCCACTTATGATCTCCCAAAGTCTGTTACCACTTCCTCACATTTAACAAATAAATATTCATTGTTTCATTGTTCAATTGACATCATTTCTCTGAAAATCTTCTCTCAAATATTTGTTGACACTACTTTGATTTTCTCTTGCAGATTCTTGGTATCCTAAAAGTAGTCAACTAATACCACATTTTTAGAGGAAAATTGATTAGCATGATATGCATGATTATTGCTGCTTCTCTGACAATATGTATTCCCTTGATTGAAAACTGCTGAGTTGATTCATCCAATTATTGCCTTGATGGATCTTGCATCAGATTTTTCTATTAAATTATGATCTCCCTATGTTATGAACCACTTCTTGTGGTTATTACCACTATTTAGACCCATACAAATTTTTCTTCTATGACATCGTTTATTCTCATCTTCCACTCGGCAGTGAGCCATTAACCAAATCTCTAATCCTACTGAGTTGGAACTCGGTGTAGGAAACAAGAGATAAAGTTAATAACACAATCACTTCCTATTTTGTTCTATTGATTCCTTTCAACGTTAACTCTTCTACCAGATTTGATTCAATTGAAACTCTGAAGCATATCACTTTTTCACTTTGCATCTTTAGATGACACTTCCCTTTGTATCGTATCTCCCTAAAAATTGAAACACTTGAATCATCAGTTAATATAATTTATATACATAGGGAGAGGGGTATTTCTAGAATCCTCAGGATGAGGATTTTGGCTGATTGTAATGGCTCAACCCTTTGATTCTATCTTGTAGAGCATCACACTCCTTGCTGGCTTCTTCTAGATACCTAGCCGACCTCAACTGTTCTGACCATATGACTAATCATTCATTACCTGCATGCTATGTCTTTTTCTGATATGGTGATTTTACAGGTCTGTACTTTCTCACTATATGGTGTTTAAACCCACTAGTACACATTTCTTTCTTTGATGTTCCACTAAAATTCCATTTCCCTTGATTTCTTCTATGATCAGAAATATATGTTCTTGTCATCATACATGGATCCTTCCTCCATTGTAGGGATCTTCTTATTTCCTCCACTTCTTGTTGTGGCACACAACATACAAATTTTTCAATGCATTCTTTGTTAATATTTCTTTTATCATATGTATGAGTCACCACACAACTTTTTACTAGTGGTGATTCCTCCATTAAACGTTCATTCTTCTTTATTACAACTAGAGTAGATCTTCCCTATAGAGACCCGAAGCTTAACGTACATGGAAATTACACTAATTTTGTTGAATACTTAGTACATAACAAAAACACACACACAAGGACCGTAATAGTTTAGTGTCTTTGGAAACTTGGAATATAATATTCTCATCGTGGTGAAAGATCTTCAACATCTCCCATAAAGATCTTCTTTTTTATTCATAAAACCATTCTTTATATCCTGGGGAAAAGAAAAAATAAAAGGGTGAGCTCAAATTCTCAATAAGGGTATATAAAAGAAATATCAATCACATCATATTCATATGAACATAACATTTTGGAAATCTTAACCTTCAAAAGAGATCATAATTTCATAACATGGGATAAATAATAGTAGTGAAATGCAATCCCAATAATCATAACATAAAACATGAAACTTTGTGGCATATACACATAATCATAAAGAATCATTTCTTATTAGTCAAGACTTATTTCCAAGACTATCTTAGTGGACAAAGTCCATTTCTGAATCGAGTTCACTCCTCGTTTTAGTCCTGTTTTACTGAACCGATTTAACCTTCTATTCCAGCCATGTATATCTCATTAGATATAAAATCATTACACAATGCATTGGAGGGAGATATAGGTCCCACCCATCTCATAATGATACCATTCTTATGTGTGCCACAAAATCATAAACCATACATCATAGCATAACCCATGTAATAAAAATGGGAATCTTAAACATCGTGACATCATAAAACAATTCATATAAGATAAAGGAATTTATAAAAATAATTCCATCACAACATAATCAAATCAATGTAATAAAAGGTATAGAAACAGAACCCTTTATTATCTTAGATGGAGAATAATTTTGATAAAACACATGAACTCCATTCTTGAGGAAAATATCCTTTCTACATCAAAAACACTTTTCCTTTCTTAACATGTCATAAAATTCTAAACTAAAAGAAGTTGATTCAAAATAAACATGAAATATTGTAAAGTAAGCTTCTTGGAAATAATGTTTTAAAAATCCATTCATGCCGTATAAGTTTAAAAAAACCTTCTTCTCATACTTTTGTAGGAAAAGTCAAAAAAGTACCTCGTACGAAAAACGACAAAAGATTCCTTTCATATCTTTTACTAAAAACTCACGGAAGGGTAAAATTGGATTTAAATAATTATAGGTGGATGGAAATAATATTACATATTGAGGAAACATGGATGTGTATGATAAAATACAACTCAATAAATAAAAAATTATAAACAATCTCATATAAAAATGAGATTGTGGTATTTTCCCTTACCTTAGGTCCGATTTTCTTCGTAAGTGTCTGAAACTCCTGTATAATGATTTAAATAATGTCATTGACATATTCTAGAACCATAATTATTGTTATGATATCATATATGGTTCAATTATGACTTTATTTTACGCATTCTTTTGTAAATTCCAGGTTAAAAAGCGTTTTGGGTAAAATCGTTTCATTTGTCGTCTGTGTTTTGACTTGTAATTATTCATGTGATTACTTAGATCCTGATTACTTAATTCCAGAATATAAAACATGATTTATATATAATATATATTCAGAATATATATATATATAATATATCAGTAAATTGAAAGAAATACACCGTTCATGGAGACGGTTGGCCATACGTACGCATGAACGCTGTTTTTGTTTCTTTATTGAGTTGAATGGAATTATGTAGATGACATACATATATACACACATAAATCCAGTATCATTATTATGTCATATATTTCATTATTACTTATTATATATACTTTATAATCATTCATGAATGGTTAACGTGGAGAATGAATCTCATCGTGTCGTAGAGACGGTAGTCCGTACGTATGCACGAGAGATGATATCGTTCTCATGGTCGTGAAATTTTATTAGAGTGTACGTATACTATTTTAGAATCAATATCACTTTACAATAATCACATATTGTTATTATTTACACCATTATATCCATCCAATTATGGTGGTGGTGGAAAATAGATTACACCACGGCGTGGAGATGGTATTCTGTACGTACGCACGTAAGGTGATTTCGTTTTCCGTAGGATGGATAGATGGTGAAATAGGGTTGTTTGATAATTATAATAACATATCAGTATATTATTTATACTGATATTATTATTTCATAATGAAACAAACTAATAATAATAAGTGGAATAAGAAATAATGTTGAAAGAATCAGTAACAGACATTACCACTTCTTTGAAGTGCCTCTTTTAGTCCTGCTCTTAGGGCACTACAATTGGTCATTGAGGAAGACCAGGACCTCTAGGTTGTTTCTAGGGAAGTGTAGAATATAATTTTTCAGGGGTTTTCCAAGCTTGAAGGCTCAATGTGGTGTGAAGAAGAGAGGGAGGGGGTGCCCTTTAATAAGGGAGGAGAGGGGCACCTTTGGAATAACGAAAAATATTATTTTATTATAAAGTCCTATTTGGTTTTTAATAGCTCCAAAATGAGTTATTTAGAATCTAAGGTGGGGATGGGTCTAAATAATCTCATCCAATAGAAGTTGGACATGTTTAGTTTACTATTTTAATCTTATCATTTAGTTTTAACTTAAAGTAAGATAATTTTACTTTTACCGTGTCTTTTTGGGTTCTTACACTATAAGGTTAATAAACTTACTATAACAAGCCAAAGAAACCCCAAGTTGTCTATTATTATTATATATAACCCTATCTATGTCATTTGGCCGAGCCTTAGATTTTTATGAATAAAATAACAATTAATAATATAATATTTGTTTTAAAAACTATTTTATGACAATTTTGACACTATTTAGTAATTTATTTTTTTGAAAATCATAACAGAATGATTAGTTTGAAAAACGTTACTTACCTCAATAATAACATGTCATATTAACCTATAAAATAAGTGGAATTCATTAAAAGTCTCAAATTACATTTATTTGGGTATTTACAACATCAATTATGTCAATATTTCATTAATAATATAATTACTGCTTCATCGTTGTGTCATAAATAAATTAAATTATTTAAAATCTAAATATTACAAATAAAAAACCATTATATAGGAAATATTTTTATCTTTATAATGAATATTTATAGTTGAATTTATCTTATTAGTAACCATATATTAAAAATTATATACTTATTAAACTTTGATTTTAACTATTTTAGCCTTTCTTTAAATAAATTAATAATAAATGTCCTAATCTAATCCATGTGGGCTTAAATGGTCATATTTTATTTCTAAGGTTATTTTTCGTCGAATTACACTTATCCAATAGAATTAGGACATGCGTTAGGGTAATAATAATATCATTTTTACCCTTAATTACCCTATTTACTTTTAACCGTGGTAAAAAAAGTAAAAAGTGACTATTCACCAAAAAATTATTTCCATCTCATTGAACAAAATTTTACTTACTGACATCAACTTTGTGTCTTGTATTTTTGAAATTCCACTCACAGAAATGGTAAAGTTATGTTTTATGAAAATTTCAATTTTTTAACTACCACTTAGTGGTTTCACTATTCATAAAAAATGAAAGTTTCCAAAAAAAATACAAAAAATTAGGCGTAAGCTATATTTGATATTATGAACTCAAATATGGTGTCTATTTTACCAAATTAAAAACATATCAGTTTTATTAATTAATTAAAAATTTAATTCCCGTCGTCAAAACAAATAGCGTGTTCTTAAGAGATAATAACTATCAAAAGATTGACACTTGTTTATGTCTGGTTTAAATGTGAAATTACATCCAATGACCAAAATTGTATTAAATTGTAAAAATATATTCTCAATATACTTTAAAACCACTCAAATTAATAATTTATCACTATTAATTATTTCGATTAAAAAGGTTGTTTTTAATTAAAATTTAGTAATTTTCACTATTAATCAGAAAATGAAAGTTATCCGAAAAGTACCAAAATTTCACCCTAAGCTAATTTCAATATTCCGAATCCAAAAATGAAATCCCTTCTAAAAAATAAAATTTAAAAAATTTCAAAAAATGTTTTTTACTATTCATAACGGCTAGTTTTAATAATATTTTAATAGCATATCGTTGTTTAGTGAAACTCAGTATTGCGTACTACACACGCTATCGAGGAAGGTCGTGATTGTGTGTAATGAAAGTCAAGTCAAGGATGAGTGTTGTGCAAGCTCCTTTTGGTGTAGCGTACAACACAAGACATTAATTAAATTAAAAAGAATATTTTTCATAAAATCACGGGGTGTTACATTCTACCCCCCTTAAAATGAATTTCACCCTCGAAATTCGTTGGGGTTATAAATGATTTACTACTTGAAATTTCTTTTAATAGAAACCCACATCGTAAAAAGGAATGCCAAAACCAATCTTTAAAAAAAGAATGAAACGTAACGGTTACCCAAATAAACTAATCATTGGGTTTCCACATAGGTGAAAATATGGATATGGAAGAAAAATCTAACCATCATGTTCTGATGGAGAGTTGTAGAGAACATGGATATGGAAAAGCTAGCAATCAAAAAGCCATAAATCTGTGACGATCTAAGGTACCATCTGATTCATCAGATATAAGAGCACTAGGATATCATTGTTGGTTTTCATGATCATTTTCCTAAATTTGATGAAATTGGAATTAGAAGAAATACATTGGTGATTTTGGTATAGTCTCACCATTGGTCATTATTTGGACAACTTTACACTTCTTCTCTTAAAGAAATGAAGTTGAATTTGTCATTCGTGATGTGTTAGCAGATCATGTGATAGAATGATGGGTCATTCCATTTATCTCAAACAAAAGGTTAGAAAAGTTATCAAAAAATACATAAGTCCATCTATAGTGTGATTAATCATATATGGTTCCTAAAATGGAATTATACTTCATATATCATACTGCTCAATATAATAAATCTATTTTCTACTAAACAGGGACTTCCTGTAGGCTAGTGGTAAGTGATAAAGGCCGGTCGCACTTCGGTTGTGGGTTTGATTCCCACATCCTTGTCCGACGTGATGGGCTGTCACCCATCCTGCAGGTTGTCCTTTTTTCTAAAACTACATTACTATAAAATCCCATAAATAATATCGAAAAAACTTCTATCCTTAAACGATACTAACTTATTTCCAACACAATCCATTCCAATCTTTAGGCCTATCCAAAATAATGCTATCTAATTTCATATTATAGTGAAAACCATTACCAAAGAGTTCATACAACTAGCATGTTAATACCATTGTTGATCCCCATATATCATGAGATATGTCTTGTTGGTCACATTCAAAACATTTTATGGCCTTAATCATGTATTATCTTGAAAAAAAATGAATACCCATTGAATCTTATTGAAAACAAGAATGCTGTTAAAAGTTAACTCTTTCCACATACCAAAATCCTCAAAATTCTATATACTCAAACCATGATATCACTTAGTCATTATATCAGTCATGGGCTCATGAATACTATCAAACATTTCATTTTATCGATTTCCCTTCATTATGCACATATCATCTTTTTTTCCAAAAATATCTCAATCACTTTCCATGGTTACGGGTACCATTGAAAACCACAATAGTCCAATACATAAATATTCCAATATTCCATGATACTATATAAAACATTATTTTGGAATCCCATTACATAAACACTTAATCATTCCACCACATCGTTTTCATATTCAACTTCGCCAATAGTGATTGCATGTGACATCCCTTTGATCTTTTCCTTATGTGGTTGCTCATGTCGATCATCACTAACCATTGGATTAGGGCATTTATAAGCATAATGCCCCATTTCCTTGCACATGAAGAATTGAAGTGTTGGTGGTACGTTCTCTGCAGTCTTTTCTTTATTCACATCATTAGAAACCATTTTTCCATTACTTCGACACTTAGCTACTCGATTACCTTCTTTTCTGCACTTAAAACATTTTCTAGTCCCTTTATGACATTCTCCACCATGCTTCATTCCACACTTTGAGCATAAGGAAACATTCATATACTTTTCACCATTATTATAAGATTTCTCCTTGAACTCCATCTTTCGTTTCTTGTAAAAACTATGAGATGGATAAGTAACAACAACTTCCATTTCTACCTTGATAGCACACCAAACAATTTCTTCATAGCTACTAAAGTATCTTATAGCTAATTCCCTTCGAATATTTGGTTTTAAGCCACTCATGAATCGATCAACTTTACTTTCAGGTTGGATGATAAATCCAGATGCATACCTTGAAATCCTTGTAAAATTAGCTTCGTATATACCAACATATTCATCATCCTTTTTCTTTAGTTCAAGAAACTCTTTCTCCATCTTTGTTCGAAGAATATGAGAGAAGAACTTATTGAAAAATAAGATCTTGAGCTCGTCCCATTCCATGGGCTCAATTTCATATCTTGGCCTCTTATTCTTGATATGATTCCACCATTGATCAGCCTCACCTTCCAAACGATATTCTACTAAGATGACTTTATCATGTTCAGAACATTGAAGAACTGAAAATATCTTTTCAGTTGTACTGATCCATTGTTCAGCAACAAGTGGATCAGAAGACCCACTGAAAGAAGGTGGACGTTGCCTCATGAAGGACTCAATAGAATATTGTTCCCTTCTCTTCTCATTTGGAAGTCCAGAATGATTCATAGCTTGTGTAAGTATAACAATAAGATTTTTCACACCATCTCCCATAACATTTGTTTGTTCAGGAGGACAATCATTTCATTTTCCATTACATTGATCAACACGGTTCCTTTGGGTTCCATCCATCGTCTAAAACCCAAAAAGAGTAGTGTGAGAGGCAAAAAACACGCTAGGGAAAACAATATAATAAAGGGGGAGTACCTTAAATATCTAACATCTTGGGTTACCATAATTCTAGTACTATAACCTATACTTATACTTAACCTTAGGGACATCCCTAGATATACCATAGAAATATCTCTAGGGATCTCACTAAAGTTTTCGCATCCTAGTTTCCAAAGGATAACCAAACCTTTCCTCTGATACCATCTGTAGATACCTGAAGCTTAATGTACATGGAAATTACATTACTTTTGCCGAATACTTAGTACATAACAAAAACACACACACAAGGACCGTAACCGTTTAGTGTCTTTGGAAACTCGGAATATAATCTTCTAATCGTGGTGAATGATCTTCAACATCTCCCATAAAGATCTTCTTATTTTTTTTACCTAATACCTTTATTTATATCATGGGGAAAAGAAAACATAAAATGGTGAGCTCAAATGTTCAGTAAGGGTAAACAAAAGAAATATCAATCACATCATATTCATAAAAACATAACATTTTGGAAATCTTAACCTGCAAAACAGATCATAATTTCATAACATGGGATAAATCATAGTAGTGAAATGTAATCCCAATAATCATAACATAAAACATGAAACATTGTGGCATACACAAACAATCATAGAGATTCATTTCCTATTATTCAAGACTTATTTCCTAGACTATCTTAGTGGACAAAGTCCATATCTGAACTGAGTTCACTCCTCGTTTCAGTCCTGTTTCACTAAAGAGGTTTAACCTGCCGTTCCAACCATGTTTATCTCATGAGATATAAAATCTTTACCCAATGCATTTGAGGGAGATATAGGTCCCACCCATCTCATAATGATACCATTCTTATGTGTGCCACAAAATCATAAACCATACATCATAACACAACCCATGCAATAAATATAGGAGTCTTAAACATCGTGACATCATAAAACAATTCATATAAGATAAGGGAATTCATAAAAATAATTAAATCACAACATAATCAAATCAATGTAATAATAGGGATAGAAACAAAACCCATTATTATCTTAGATGGAAAATAATTTTGATAAAACACATGAACTCCATTCTTGAGGAAATTATCCTTTCTACTTCAAAAACACTTTTCCTTTCTTAACATGTCATACAATTCTAAACTAAATGAAGTTGATTAAAAATAAACTTGAAAACATGTAAAGGAAGCTTTTTGGAAATAATTTTTTTAAAATCCATTCATGACGTATAAGTTAAAAAACTTTCTTTTCGTACTTTTGTCGAAAAAGTCAAAAAAGTACCTCGTATGAAAAATGACAAATAATTCAATTCATATCTTTTAATAAAAACTCACCGAAGGGTAAAATTGGATTTAAAAAATTGTAGGTGGATGAAAATAATATTAAATATTGAGGAAACAAGGATGTGGATGATAAAATACACCCTAGTAAATACCAAAGTATAAACAATCTCGGATAAAAATGAGATTGTGATATTTTCCCTTACCTTAGGTCCGATTTGCTTTGTAAGTGTCTGAAACTCCTGAATAATGATTTAAATAATGTCATTGACTTATTCCAGAATCATAATCATTGTTATGATATCATATATGGCTCACTTATGACTTTATTTTACCCGTTCTTTTGTAAATTCCGTGTTAAAGTGTGTTTTGGGTAAAATTGTTTCATTTGTCGTCCGTGTTTTGACTTGTAATTACTCATATGATTACTTAGATCATGATTATGTAATTACAGAATATAAAACATGATTTATATATAATATATATTCAAAATATAAATATATATAATAGATCAGTAAATGGAATGAAATACACCGTTCATGGAGACGGTAGGCCGTACGTACGCATGAACGCTGTTTTCGTTTCCTTATTGAGTTGAATGGAATTAAGTAGATGACATAAATATATATACACATAAATCCAGTATCATTATTATGTCATATATTTTATTATTACTTATTATATATACTTTATAATCATTCTTGAGTGGTTAACGTGGAGAATGAATCTCATCGCGTCGTGGAGACGGTAGTCCATACGTACGCACGAGCGATGATATCGTTCTCATGATCATAGAATTGTATTGGATTGTATGTATACTATTTCAGAATAAATATAACATTAAAATAATAATATATTGTTTTTATTTACACCATTATATCTATCCAATTAAGGTGGTGGTGGAAAATAGATTACACCACGGCGTGGAGACTGTATTCCGTACATACGCACGCGCGGTGAATTCGTTTTCTGTAGGATGGATAGATGGTGAAATAGGGTTGTTTCATACATATAATAACATATCATTATATTAGTGATACTGATGTTATTACTTCATAATGAAACAACCTAAGAAGAATAATTGGAAGAAGAAATAATGTTGAAAGAATCTGTAACGGACATTACCTCTTCTTTGAAGCACCACTTTGAGTCCTCCTCTTAGGGCACTAAAATTGGTGTTTGAAAAATACAAGTACCTCTAGGATGTTTCTAGGGAAGTGTAGAAGAGAATTTGGTAGGGGTTTTCTGAGCTTGAAGGCTCAATGTGGTGTGAGGAAGAGAGGGAGGAGGTTCCCTTTTATAAGGGAGGAGAGAGGCACCTTTGCAATAAGTAAAAATATTATTATATTATAAAGTCATATTCAGTTATTAATAGCTCTAAATTGCGTTATTTCCAAACTAAGATGGGGATGGGTCAAAATCCTATCATCCAATAGAATTTTTATAAGTTTAGTTTATTATTTTAAGCTTTTCATTTAGTTTTAACTTTAAGTTAGATAATTTTTCTTTTACCGCGTCTTTTTGTGTTCTTACAATATAAGGTTAATAAACCTTCTATCACAAGCCAAACGAACCCCATGTTGTTTATTATTAATATATATAACCTTATATAAGTCATTTGGCCGAACATTATATTTTTAGGAATAAAAAAACAATTAATAATATAATATTTGTTTTAAAAACTATTTTATGTCAGTTTTGACACTATTTAGTAATTGATTTTTGTGAAAATTATAACAGAATTATTAGTTCGAAAAAAGTTACTTAAATCAATACTAACATGTCATATTAACCTATAAAATTTTTGTAATTCATAAAAAGTCTCAAATTACATTTATTTGGGTATTTATAACATCAATTATGTCAATATTTCATTAAAAAGATAATTATGGCATCATCGTTGTGTCTTAAATAAATTATATTATTTAATCTCTAAAAATTACAAATAAAATACCATTATATAGGAAATCCTCTTATCTTTCTAATTAATATTTATAGTTGAATTTATCTTATGTATAACCCTATATTAAAAATTATCTACTTATTAAACATTGATTTTAACTATTTTAACCCTTCTTTAAGTAAATTAATAATAAATGTCCTAATCTAATCAAAGTGGGCCTAAATGGTCATATTTAATTCCTAAGGTTGTTTTTGGTCGAATTATACTTATCCAAAATAATTAGGACATGTGTTAGTGTAAAAATAATATCATTTTTACCTTTAATTACCCTATTTACTTTTAACCGTGGAAAAAAAATTAAAAAGTTACTATTCACCAAAAAATTATTTTCATCGCATTGAACCTAATTTTACTTACTGACATCAACTGTGTCTCCCGGATTTTTGAAATTACACTCACAGAAGCGGTAAAATTATGTTTTATGAAAAATTCATTTTTTTAACTACCACTTAGTGGTTTCACTATTCATCAAAAAATGAAAGTTTCCAGAAAAATACAAAAAATTAGGTATAAGCTATATTTGATATTATGAACTCAAAAATGATGTCTATTTTACCAAATTCAAAACATACCAGTTGAATTAATTAATTTAAAAATTAATTCTCGTCGTCAAAACAAATAGCGTGTTCTTAAGAGATAATAACTATCAAAAGATTGACACTTGTTTATGTCTGGTTTAAATGTGAAATTACATCCAATGACTAGCATTGTATTAAATTGTAAAAATATATTCTAAATATACTTTAAAACCACTCAAATTAATAATTTATCACTATTAATTATTTCGATTAAAAAGGTTGTTTTTAATTAAAATTTAGTAATTTTCACTATTCATCAGAAAATGAAATTTATCCGAAAAGTACCAAAATTTCACCCTAAGCTAATTTCAATATTCTGAATCCAAAAATGATATCCATTTTGAAAAATAAAATTTACAAAATTTCAAAAAGTGGTTATTACTATTCATAACAGCTAGTTTTAATAATATTTCAATACCATATCATTGTTTAGTGAAACTCAGTATTACGTACTACACACGCTATCGAGGAAGGTTGTGATTGCGTGTAATGCAAGGCAAGTCAAGGATGCGTGTTGTGTAAGCTCCTTTTGGTGTAGCGTAAAACACACGACATTAATGAAATTAAAAAGAATATTTTTCATAAAATCTCAGGGTGTTACATTCCCTTAATCATCCAGGTTTGTTCACATTCTCTCCTTGACAGCTGTTGTGAGTATGACAAAGGAGGTGACTGGCACACCTTTCATTAAGCTCCATGTGATTCCCTTGATTCTCTAAGCCTATTATTCTCCTTTCAACATTTTCTCCCAGTGTAGAATTTCTCGTTATGCATCACTGGAGTCGAGAATCTCCTTTCGAGTTCCTTTTCCTTTCATGTGTTATTCTTGGTACAATTTCTTGCCAAATGCCCATAATCTGAGCATATAAAACATCTCCGAGTAAAGACATGCCTCGTTTCATCATTTCTATGTCACGATATTGATACACCTTGAGTTCTTCTTCTGACACGAGGCTCTTGAGCTTCCTGAAACATACTCATGGTGTGTCCCATTCTTCCACAGTAATAGCATCTAACAGATGATTCCTCTGAGAGATTATTCTTTCTGATTTCTCATGACACATATTCTTCATCTCATATCTAGTAATGTTTCCATTTTCAAAGCCTGAGATGTATTCATGTGCCTCTAAATAGAATCTTGATGTGTGGCCATTAATCCCGCAGAAATAGCACATGTCTTCACTACTTCTTGGAACTGTCCTCTTAGGCCTATCTCCAGCTCCTACATGATTTTCTCTAATTTTGGAACGATTCACCTCTCTCCTTCTACCATGCATGGGAGGGGATTCATCAAATCAAATGCCAAATTATCCCAATCTATATGATATTTGAGATGAGAAAATATTTTGTGGTTTCTCCTCAAAAATATCATACTTACTTTTCATTTTATCATCCCCTTCCGAAGGACAATCGAATATTAAGTGGAGTGCATCCTTCAACTTAGGTTTTTTCCTTTGATATCTCAATTTATTTATTTTATTTCTATATCACTTCCCCCAATTGTTGAATCTTCTTATTTCTTGATTCATGTTGAGCATTGAGTTCTTTTCTAAGAATCTTCCCGCTACTCAACTCAACTTCTAGTTCCTGTGTGAGCTTTTCCACCATGTGACTTTTCTCTTTAAATTTCAATTGTTCTTAATCCATAGAATCAGAACAACATACATTATCTTTTCTTATAATTTTATTCTTCAGAACTATTTCAGATAGCTATGTAGTAAGATCATCATTATTGGATTTCAAATTTTGAATCACATCTGAGTTCAGATTCTTCCCCTTTTCACCAGCTTTTGATTTTTCCAACATTGTAGATCTCTTTTGAAATTATTAATCTTAAGAAACATTTTTCTCTTTCAGATCAGTAGCTACGTCAATACGCCTTTGATTCAAACCTCTTAGCTTGTTGATCTCAGTTTCCAGTTCTAGGATCCAAATATCATTATTTTTCATCTCTTCATCAAATTTCTGATTCAATTCCTTTTCCTTGTGGACAACTTCCACATTTCGACTTCTTGGTGTTTCTTCATCATCAGTGGTTCCAACATCACTTGGAAAATCAGGTTCTTCACTTATTCCTTCAGCATCATTGAATGAGTAAGTATTCTCATAGTATTATTCATCCAAACAATTATTCTATTCACTACTTGATTCCTTTAACTGAATCACACCCTTTCTATTGAAACTTCTACTGTGGTTAATACCATTATCCTTATTCTTCTTCTTTGATGTTCTTCCATTTTCCAAGGCACAATATTTTAAGAGCATATTGGATCTTTAACTTGGGAAATCTACTGAACCAACTTAGATAAAAAAAATATGATAAAAGAAACCTTCCCTTCGATACCAATTGTTAGGACCAATAAGGGCCAATATACCCTGAGAGGGGGGGGGGTGGGGTGAATCAGGGTATGGATATTCTTTTCAATGTTCTTCCTACCCCACTAGATCATGACCTCTTTATTACAATGGTCACTTTGTTTGCACTTTTTTGTTTATAATGATCAATTATTTTAATCTTTATCTGATGATAGTGCTTTAAATTCAGTGCAGGTAAGTAATCAGGCAGACACAAAGTTTTTTACTTGGTTCACCCTAAATAGGTTACATCCAAGGGGCATACGCCGAAAAGTTATCGGTCATACCAAATTCCACTATTCTTCACTAGATGTGGATAAAATGGATCAGGATACATCAATTCTATTCCTTGGCGTGCAACCTTTTCAAGGATTAGGGTCAGCTCCCGGCTTTCCCAAGGGTCAATCCCAATTTCTCTCTCTCTGGATCACTACTGGTGGGGAGGATCACATTCTTCCTCTTACTTCGCTCACTACTCTGGAAAGGATCCAGTCACAGTTTATAGACCTATAGATCTATTAATTTGAATGATGTAATGAATCTTCCTATGTATTTAGATGCTCTGTTGAAGTCCAACTTTCACCCGTAGATGAATATCTATTTGCACCGATGGTATCAGGAAAACATCTAGCTTCCACACAGCACGAAAACACTATTGGAAAATCAACCTTATTTGGCATGCCATTCTATTCTGGTGTGCAAGTATCGGCATGCAAGTCACAATTGGGGTGCAAGTATACCTCAACCACTTGCGTGACACACACTTTTTCAACTCCAAACCAGCGCGACTCACTTTTTTCCTTGCCTAAACCAACTCAACCACGAAACTAACACTTGTTGTGCAACATCCAACACTGGTGCAAAATTCCCACTTACACAACACACCACCACTTGCACGACCACCACACCTGCGCAACGTGAGCTAGGAATCTTCTAATTATTGAACTCCTGTACGAAATGAGGAGGGGTGGTCCTTTATTTATAGGAAATTTTACCACCCTACGTGATGGCTCACAAGTCAACCCTCGGCGCACAAGTCTAGGTGCGCAATTCTCTTCCCCTACAAGTCACTTGTGTGACCCACTTCCAAACATTCACGAACCACGTTCTTTTGTTGATGTTCTTGAATCAAACATGGATCATTGACCACAACTCTAGAACTTGACATGCCACCATGAAGTTACCTTTTCTAGCAAATTTGTATGTCTTGATTTGCATTGTCAATAATCACAACAGATATGTTCACTTTGTCAACAAACACAATCACCTCAAAAATACATCAACGATGCCTTGAGGGATTTTTTCTCAACAGTATATATATGAACATATATTTACATATGTATATATATATATGTAAGTATTCACTGTTAAATTTTCAAAATTATAAAACTCAGGTGAACAAATAAAAATATGTCTTCTCATATTTTTTTAATGAAATTTCCTTAATAGACATTGTAAAACTAATAGGGTAATGGGAATGAACCAAACCATTAAACTTGGGTAAGTCCTTGATAGAATTCAATTTTTGAAGTGGCCATATAGTTCATTAGGATCATGCATTTTACATTATATAAAATAAATGTATTATTTTATTAATAAATGAATTTCAAATTTTTTTCAAGGGTAATTATATTTTTAATTTTTCTTCAAAGAAAAATGATTTTAAAATAGTACATATTCTCAAATATTTATGAAATTGATTTTTCAATTATTATTGATTTTTAATTCCATAGGATTATATTTTTGAATAGTATTTATCAAATTGTTATATTTTTTATAATAGAAAATGATTTCAATATGTTATCTAAAAAATATTTACCAATGTATATTCACTGGTTTCCATAAACCCTTAATAAAAAATTATATTATCATCATACATTTTTAAATTTTTTGATAGATCATTATACATTTCAAAGGAGTTTATTTTCGTTATGTATTTTCGATGAGAAAAATAAAAAATGATATTTATTTCATTATTTAAACTATAATAATTTTTTATAGATTGACTATTTTCTCTAGTGCCTTGAAAAAATGATCATAATCTTTTAAAATTTCTGGATATTTAATTTTTTTTTATATTTTTTTAAATTAAAAGTAATATTTTTAAACCATATCCGAATGTGTAAGTTGTGGGTCACTACAGGAGACCCGATCATAACTGGTATAATGAAAAATCAGTCATCTCAATGATATTAGAAAACAACAATGATCTTTGGAAACTCAAGATCAACTAGATATGATCACTCTAATAAAATTTACTCTTCTTTTTTAAATTAAAAAAAACCAATTTTTCATCATGTATTTAAAGAATGAAAATGGTTTCTGGGTCTTCACAAGTACAGATGTATCTGATCATCCTTTCCCATATTGAAAAAAGAACTAACATGAGTTAAGGGAAAACATATTTATCATTATAAACTATTCCTGGTTGATATATAAACAAATAGGGGTACCTTGAATTACCAAGGAATGTTTTTTCCCATGTATTATTAACTCTTTCCAAAACTACCATGATTTTTCTCAAACCAACAACATGTGATAAAGAATACTTTGGGGAATACCCATTCCATAATTAGTGAAAAGTAACATTTCATGGGAATAGAAAACCCTAGAAGATGTCAAACTCCCCACTTCAGACACATCAAATGGGGGGGTGGGGTTGGAGCACACATAAATCATTGAAATTAATAAAACAGATGAGAGACACATAAAATAGATGAGGAAGAAGAATTAAAACTATCTCTTCTTAGATGGTCACACCCACACCATATCATGGCTTCCATAAATATAGAAAAAAACAATATTCCTTTGAAAACTACATCACCTGAAAAATGGTCCATTTAATTACAATAAATATGGAAAAATAATTAGTATATGGTATTTGTTTGTTGAAGATTGAAAACTGAGGAAAATTATTCATTTTATTATGTCATAAACATGAAATTTTATTTGATGTTTTTCAAGGATCATTCCATGAATTATAATTATTTATTTTATATTGTTAGTTAATCATCTATTCCCATTTTATGGTCCTGAATTTCCAAATAGATCATTCATCTGGAGTTTTGAAAACAAATTTATAACCTAAACATGATTTTGATAATTATAATACTAAGTTGATAATAATAGTATTAATAATAAATAATTATAATAGTTATAAAAATTTATATACTAATAAAATGTAAGAGGTGGGAACTCATTTCCTATTTCCATTTCCTGAATTCATGACCATAAATGTCATTGTCTCTCCTTTTTCAATAATAAATATCCTCACAATCTAGCATGAATAATGCGTATTGCATCCCACCACATCATAAAATAATAAAAATCATGAGGCAATCTCTTTGCTTCTAACTGTTATAATTAATGTTTATTTATTATGTTATTATATTCAATTTATTTTTCTATAAACATACAATATGCTATATATTGTGGAATGGGTATCCATGTATAAAATATTATTCACATGTAATAACACTACATTAACTGACCACATACCCTCATGTGATCCTACCAAATCATTTATATCCCAAAACAAATTATTATATCACAATCCCCTCTCACCATACACCACCACCACTTTAAGTCTAATCCCACACAACTTCATTATATATTTTTAGGTCTGTGAGAACTCCCCATGTCTATTAGACACCATAAGGGTCAGTGACCCAACATCACCACTTGATATGGAGGAAGAGAATAGAGATATAATTGAATGATATACCTAAGAGTAGAATTGTTCATCCTTTTTAGACTGCCGCTAATAAAATTCTTTTATTCCACCCATGAATTTTTTTCTTCACCAATAGTCTGGTCAAATTTTTGAAAACAATTAAACTAATAATAAAAATAATTTATCTCTATGAAAAAAATATAATTGAATAATAGTGATTATGTAATGATTATTCCATGAATAAATAATAATATAAAAGAGCATAGCCATGATAAACCCCATGAAAGATGGGCAATCTATTTATCATCAATTTAATCAATAAAAATTCCATGTGTAATGGGTAATAATACAAGTTATAAAGAGATAACTTAATATATAATCACTATAAAATTTATTCCCCATCATAACCATTGATTGGCTCATCATAAATATGAAAATTATTCATTAATCTCACCATAGGTTTGACCATTCTTCTTTAACCCAACGTCATCACCAAAAAAATATGTTCTCTCCTACCATTCTCTCTCTAGGATTCATTACTATAACTAACAGATTTCCATAGAGGACTCTTATATAAAGGGGATTAATATGATAATTTACTAGGTTCATCATATTTAATTAATTAAATAAATGTGCATATATCTTTCTATTCGCTCACTAGCGATGGTTGAAACCCAAGGGCCTCATGCAGACACCAATTATTTCTCCCTCACTGTTCATACCCTATTACAAATTGAAAAAATATTTTTTTTGTTCACATTTGATACATTATTACATATATATAATAATTTAATCACAAATGTGTGCACAAATGATAAAAATAAAATTATAATAATTAAAAATTTTATAAACCTCCAACCACACTCATAATTCTGTTCTGCTCAGCCTGGGGCTATACAACACAACCTAGAATCAATATAACCATATAATAAATTTATAACACCATCATTAGGGATTAAATTTTTCATTTTCTATTATATAGTTTATGAGTGTTTAAAAATCAAAACCACATTATGTCTACTTTTGTAAATGTTTGGTTGCTTTAGTAAAAACCAAATATAATTATCTTATCAATGATACTAAATATGTAATAATAATAAGGAACAGTTGAATGTAAAATTATACAAAATAAAATAATTTTTTGTACCTAAAATTACACCACCTCTTTAAATTTCCATGTTTATTAAATAACAGTTAATAATTAACCGTCGCTCATTTACAATTATGGCTTTAAACTCACACACCTCACTATATTAACCAATTGATAATTTCTCAATCTCGAGTGTTATTTTGTGTGATACAAAACTGCCAATGTAATTTATATAAAAACGTAAATATTAAAAAAATATACCATTGATAAAATAAATTTAAAAATGATTATAAATTTATTTGAGATTTGAACTAAATAAAAATATTAATAATATTTAATTTGTATCCCTTTATAGGATTTAGTATAATATTAATCAAATATTTAATCCTATTATAAATAATTGAATATTTTTTATCTTATATTAACAAATTATCTAAAAATTCAGATTATTAAAAATTTATTTATAAAAATTGTTACATACTATATGAATTCATAAATTAAATTAAAATTAATTAATTTGATATGATGTTCTATCTATCTATCCAGAAGGCCCAATATTTTCAACATATATTATCCAGGAAAATGTATTTCATGTGGATGTGATGAAAATGTTTTCTTTATTGGATCAAATTTATAGTATTCATTTCTCAGTGGTTTATTATATTTTCTATAAATATTATCCAAATTAATAGATAAAATTTATGGATTAATGAGCCATGTTACTAACTAAAATTTGTCAATTTATTTTTTTATTATTTAATATGTAAAACCAAAATATATATATAATAATGTATGAAGTTTATATATAGTTTAATATACAAATTATAAGTTTAATTTTGGTGGTATGGTAATTGTATGATGCTTCGTTGATGTGAAGATAAAGGAAAAATATATTTTCTATATTTTATAGAGAGAGATAATTTTATATTGATAATTGTTTTCATATTAATCCAAATAATTTTTAAGAAAAATATATATGTATTTAAAATAAAAAAATGAATTATAATAAAAATATTATTTTTTCTATTATATGTGAAATTATTATCATAATAACATAATATATATATATATATATTAATAATTTGATTTAAATGATTTCAAGTGAAGATATATATATTATTCATTAATTTTTATATTTTACCTGGACTATCATTTGGAAACATGAGACCAACTAATTCACGTAATCATATTTCACTTTAAACTCATAATTAATAATAATCTTGAGGGACTATAATGTTATTAAAACAATTAACATCGGACGGAACATATTCTTAATAAACCAATCCAAAAAATTTATTACATGTTCCTAGGAAATTATTTGTTTTCCCTTAACATTCAATGTACATAAATGTAAAATTTAACATATATTTTTCAAAATATGAATCAGGTTTATATAGTTTTGTAAAAAAATTGATAACCATTATTTATCCAAATATTTTAAAAACATTTACGTTCAACATAAGATTTCCACACATATAACATGTGTAACGCCCCGACCCTAGTTACCTAGAGTCAGTACATTATTACATAACATTGGCATGATCAAAAGAAATATCAAGTCTTGAATGATCAATTATTTTATTATCCTTGGAATAACTAGATACATTAATAATGTTTACATTACATCATAAACTGAAAACAATAACAACATAGTCTCCATAGTCCACACTCATACTATCCCTACAGGTCATTCATAATTTACTTCTTGACAATCCTGGTAAAAATAAAACATTGAAAGGGGTGAGCTTAGATGCTTAGTAAGGATAACAATATATCAGAAGCTTTTATAGATAAGCATAAAAACTTAAGGCAATTTAATACTAAAACAAAAGCCTTTTAAACTTCAACTTCAATATAAAATGGCAAAGATAAAATGAAATTATTCCATTTACTTAATTACATTGATATTATACTAGTCGAATAATCACATGAAATATCAATAACAACTTTCATAATGATGGAATGTATAATTCTAGACTATCATAACCACATATCCAAGGCCTCCTGCCAAGACAACAAATAAGATTATGTCAAGGCCTTGTGCCAAGACACTAGTTTGTCTCATGATACCTACCGATGCATCAAGGAGCTATAGAGGGATCCACCCATCACTTACTATGTCTAATGCATTCCACATACGAAAAGTTTTAAACATAACATAAACATTTGTATTAAAACTAGCATCCAAAATGTCAATACATTATCCACAAACCATGAATGGTATAAAAATATCACATTCACAGTCAAACATAACTCATTCGATACAATATGGAAGAGTGTATTGAATCATGTTAACCTCAATCGAGAATAAAGAAGGATATTGACATAGATGAAAATAATCATCAAAACTATTTGAGAGAAATATCCCCCTTTTTCTTGAAATCATATAAAAGTCACACTATTTGTCATGAAGCCATTTAAAAATAGATTTTTGAATCAAAGTTTCCAATACCACATTGAATCTTTTAAAATGAGTTTTAATTTTAAATCTTTAATTTCCATATAAATAAATCCTTAAAACAGTTTTTTAAAACGTGGACATTAATGAGCAAGATTTAGATGAATAAGTATTTAAAAATGGTATTTTAGTTAGAGTATCTAACCAAAATAGAGACACTTGAATAAAAATAATTGAGGTAGTAAAAAAGTTGTAATATCATGAGAATAAAGGGATTCATGATATACTATGTCAATGTACATTATATACACTACATAAAAGTGATTTGGTGTATAACAATAAAGAAGTCTCAATAGAATGTAAATTGATATGAAATATCTCATAAAGGTCATACCCTTAGGTTAAGGATAAATCAAAGACATAATTATGTGTGACAAATATAAATACACTAAATATGATTGGATATTCAGTTTAAAACAATCAAAGGAAATTCACAAATATTCTAGTAAAAACAACACCAATGAATTGTATTTTTATCTCAACAAATCGAGATTGAGTAAAAATTTTCTTATCATGTTCATACTGATGACATGAGAATTTATCAATGGAGTGATTATTTGTATAAAAATTATATCCACAGAAAGGGGAGTGAAATTGATGACATAATCAAATTAATAGTGATTCCACACATAATATTGGAGTAAAATAATCAATGAAGTATGCGTAAAGCTGAATGAGTGGAAATTGAAATTTCAAATTCCCTTATCGATTTAGTAACTTATAAAACATGCACCCATTAACGAAGGATAATACAATGATGATTTAAATATACATAAATTAAAGTATATTACTCAATCAATACAATCATTGGCAGTACACAAACCACATGCAATAAATTAGTGGTGAATAATGGAAATATCACGGAATTTAAAGTGAGATAAGAAACCCCTTACCACGTTGTAATCAACTGAGTCGTATGACCACAAGTTAATAAACAGAAAAATGATTTACCGAATAACATGATTATACATAGAATCATGATAATATATATCAAATGGCAGTACACAATACACCACTTTCAATAATTTAGTGGTGAACAATGGAAATCTCACAGAATTGAATGTGAGATAAGAAAATCTCTTACATTGTAATTTTCCTTGGTTGAGGGTAGGTTAACCTCCTGTATAATGGTGAAATAATTTTTATTAAATTATTCAATAACCATATACATTAATATGATATCATATTTGATCTTTTCACATTTCTTTGTTAATAATATAATAGAATTATCATCGTTTCGGTTGTTAACTTACTCGTTTTCTTTTATATGTTTTTTTTACGTAAGTGGTGGTTGTCATGGATAGGTTGTATCTTATTAATATCCAGAATGATATCAAGTCCTTAAACATTTTTTAAATCATCAAATGATAATTATACATGAATGGATACGATAGAGAATGAATCTCATCGCGTTTGTGGAGACGTTAGTCCGTACGTACGCATGAGCGACAATATCATTCTTTTAATATTAAAATAATATTTAATTTGATGGAATATCATATTTAAAGAATAATTATCATGTTATATTTATTATTTAAATGAATTATACATAATTATTATACCCATCCAAATAATAATTTATTGAATAACAATTACACCGCGATGTGGAGACGGTAAGCCGTACGTACGCACGTATGGTGACATGTTATTCAAAGGGTGGATAGAATACTGAATATGGTTGTGCCATATTTATAATAATATTATAGTATATAGGAGATACTGGATTCATTATTTTAGAATAGAAGTAACAAATAACTAATAAGTGGAAGAAAAAAGGACCATGAAAAAGGGTGGTGAAATCATTACCTCTTCTTCGGGTTCTTTCTTTTGATTTGATCAAAAGGGCTCCTTAAGTTGGATTTATGATCAAAATAATGCCTCCTGGATGTAGTGAGAGAAGTTGAAAGATTATTTGGGCAGGGGTTGGCCGATCCTAAAGGATTTAAAGGTGTGAATTACTGAGAAGGTGGAGTGCCCTTTTATAAGAGGGGTGAGGGGCACCTTTGGAAAAGATAGAAATATTATTTGATAATAAATTCATATTCGGTATCTAATGGCTCCAAAGTGGTTTTTTTAAAGTTTATGGTGGGGATGGGTTGAAAACCACTCATTCAATAGAATTTAGACAGGTTTGGGTCATTATATTAACCTTATAATTTAGTTTTAACTCTTAGTTAATTAGTTTGACACTTACCATGCCACATTGTATTTTTATATTATATAGTTAATAAACATACTATATACATCCAAGAGACCCCAAAGTGGTCTATTAATGATGCAAATATCATGATATAAGTCTCTTGGCCTAACCATATATTTTTAGGAATTTAATATCAATTAATAATATAATATTTGTTTTAAAAACTCTTTTATGTCAATTTTGACACTATTCAATAATTGATTTTTGTAAAAATCATAACAGAATGATTACTTAGAAAAAAGATAATTAACTCAATACTAACATGTCATATTATCTTTGAAAATTATTTTAATTCATAAAAAGTTATAAATTATATTTATTTGGGTATTTATAATATCAATTATTTTAATTTTTCACTATTATGGTAATTACTACATCATCATTGTGTCATAAATAATTTATATTATTTAAGGTTTAAAAATTATAAATAAAATATCATTATGTAGGAAATCGTTTTAAATTTCTAATGAATATTTATAGTCTAAAATCCAACATATATAACCCTATGTAATAATTGTTTTTCTAAACGATATATGCTTGTGTCATTTTTGTATTCATTTTAACTAAATTAAAATAAAGTGTCCCTATCACTTACAAGTGGAATCATGGGGTCCCAAAATCGACACAAAGATTCTCATGGTTGGAAATGTATCAACGAATAGGGTTTAGACATGTTTTAGGTAAATTTAGTATTATTATAAAATTATTTTTTAACCCTTATTTACCGGATTTACCCTTAACAATGGTAAATAAATTATTTACCGAAGTAATTATTCCAAATGTCTGAAAATAAAAGTTATCTATTTACAAAATATGAACATCCTGATTCCAAATATGGAATCCATTTTTCCTAATTAAAAACACAGAAGTGGAAGAAATTAATTTAAAATTAATTCTCATTGTTAAAACAAAAAGCGTGTTTTTAAGAGATAATAACCATCAAAAGATTGACACTTGTTTATGTTCGGTGTAATTGTAAAATTATGTACAATGAAAAACATTGTATTTAATGGTAAAACAATATTCTAAATATACTTTAAAACCACTAAAATTCATAATTTATCAATATTAATTA
The DNA here is from genome assembly GCA_963277665.1 of Viscum album. Lineage (NCBI taxonomy): Eukaryota > Viridiplantae > Streptophyta > Magnoliopsida > Santalales > Viscaceae > Viscum > Viscum album. The sequence continues at coordinate 471,422,092 of OY728147.1, read as the reverse complement.
TTTCGATTAAAAAAGTTGTTTTTAATTAAAATTTAGTAATTTTCACTATTCATCAAAATATGAAAGTTATCCGAAAAGTACCAAAATTTCACCCTAGGCTAATTTCAATATTCAGAATCCAAAAATGAAGTCCATTTTGAGAGGTAGAATTTATAAAAATTCAAAAAGTAGGTATTACTATTCAAAACAGCTAGTTTGATTGGTTGTGGTGTGTTATATCTCGAAGTTGCGTACAATGCACGCCATTGCATTATTAAAAGGGAAATTTACCATGGAAGAATGGGGTTTTACATTCTCACCTCCTTCAATAAATTGTGTCCTCACAATTTGTTTTTAAAATTGGGCTTGAGAATGTAATGGAAAGTCCCACATCGAAAAAAGAGTCAATAAAACTATCACTTTAATAGAAAGGAAGATAGGTATAAAGGTCACCCAAGATTACCCATACTAGGATTCCATGTAGGAAAACAAGGATATGGACGATAAACTACGTGTTCAGTTCTGATGGAGAGGGATAGAAAACATGATCAAGAGAAAGTTAACAATAAGAAAATCACAAACATGTGTTGGGACAAACGGTCCTTAGTCTCCCAGTAGGAAAAGTAAACGGACAACATTTTTTGTTTTAAGTTACATTAAATAAGTACAAGGAATTAATTTATGATATTAACTAAGAACATAAAGAGATATACTTACTTTTTAAGTAGAATATTATTATTTAACAACTTTTTACCACTAACTATTTTTTTTAAAAATTGAGTATTCAAGATGAATTGGTGACAATGAAAGAGCTAGAATAAACTTCTATAGAAATACATGATCCATGTAGGATAAAATATATATTTAACTTGTCTTTAGAGATTAATCAAAACAAAAATTGTTAGTATAATATCTGATGCCCCCCCCCAAACGGATATTCTATTAGAGAAAAAAACTAATCTTAATATCTAAAATTAAACCATCAATACCCCAAAGTTAAATAAATACCATTCAATAATCAATTTTCCTTAAAATACTTCAATATAATCCAAATTAATATTGAAACTCAAAACATATAAGAATGTAGTCTTCCACGTTAAATTGTACCTCCAAATGACATCAAATACTCTTAAATTCACATACTTAAAAGTAATTAACCTAATCATTTCCATAAACAAACCAAATCACTATAAATCCATAGTAAAAACATAGTTAAAAATCCACCATTACTCCTCAAATGAAATCCCATAATATTTTATTTTCCTTGGACATATAGTGTTCACAACAAAGCGAACAACTTCCAAAATAACATCTATCATTTAATCAGCAAATCATTTTCCTATACCAAAGGTATTAATTTAATAAGACATAAGAACCCAAATCAACTTATTATTGATCAATAAAATCATTTAACTAAAAATAATTAGTCACACTACCCAGGGACTTAACTTAGTCCAGTGGTAGGTGATAAATCCCAATTACACTTTGGTTGTGGGTTCAATTCCCACAGCTTTGTCTGACGCGATGGGTTGTCACACAGTTTACGTGTTGTCCTTTTTCAAAAATTATATTTTATAATATTACCAAAATGAGATAAATTCCTCAAAATACCATAACATAATTTGACGACAAATGTTATATCATAACTTGAATTTTCATCCCAAATTATAATAACATATATTTCTCTCAAACCCCAATGATCATATAAAACCAAATGGTTATTTTTACCTATATCCACAAGAGAAGAGATAATTTTCCTCAAATATCATTCTCACAAGGAAAACTATGGGGTTACAAATACAAGATAAAATTATTCCAAAGTAAACCCATCAACAAGGAGCACTAATACTTTTTAAAAATTTCTCCAATCATTTATTTCCACATAGCTTCTTCTTTGACCAAGAATATATCCTATAGAATAGGACATTCACTCGGGTAATGGCCAGGTCCCCTACATTTACGACAAATGACTGTAAATGGACTCTTTGGACAATTTTTATCTTTTTCCATACTACTCTTCATTTTTCTTCAGCAATTCTTCACTTTATGTCCTTCCTTTTGCAACTAAAGCATTTCTTTTTCCCATTGAGACACTTTCTTGGGTTTCTCCTTCCACATATCCTGCATGATGGAAATTGAGGATTCCTTTCTCCATGGTGTCCACTACCAGAGATCTTATCATTCATCACTTTTCTATTCTTTTTTGAGTCCGGGAATTGGTTAATATATATAATGTAGATCATATTTTTGGAAAATTGATTTGGCATAAAGATGATATCTTTTACGCCTATCTAATTTCCATTTTGTTGCTCATTGCCACCACCGTCCCACATTGTACATCATTCTCAAAGTCACTATGACTTCATTGGAATCCAGCCATTGACTAAAACAAGAAAGCATTATGTGAGTAACAGTAGTCATAAAATCATTTAGAGATTAACATGTCACCATATTCTCAATTTGAAACACATTAGGATTAACCAGGGTCATTTACAATCATCTTATATATTTAATACTTCAAATCGGTTACTAAAGAAAATGTAAATTATCCTAAGAATATCCCCCAGGAGTGTCATAACCAAGAGTGCATCAAGGCCCGTTGTCGTGCAATAGTTCCCGTTCAAGTCTAGCTCAAAGTGGAGTTTTCGAGTTTTACCCCTAGGCACATCTGTGCCAGAGCTGCCTCTACCTTCTTGTATCCAGACAGGGATGTATTTCTTGGAAAACTCACAAAATCTCTATAATACCAAAATTCTATGAAGTTCTTCTATACAAATTCTCAATGTTCATCTTAGGTCAATGTTCTCTAATCGGAGTTTATCTAAATCTAGCCCCCAAGGTTTGTACTAAACTTCCTCTGATACCAACTGTAACGCCCTAACCCTAGTTACCCAGAGTCGGTGCATTTTTACATAACATTGGCATGCTCACAAGATATATCAAGTTTTTAAAGACCGATTAGTTTAGTAGCCTTGGGATAACTAGATACATTAATAATGTTTACATTACATCATAAACTGTAAACAACAATAACATAGTCTCCGTAGTCCACACTCATACTATCTCTACAGGCCATTCATAATTTACTTCTTCACAATCCTGGGAAAAATAAAACATTTAAAGGGGTGAGCTCAGATGCTCAGTAAGGATAACAATATAGCAGAAGCTTTCATAGATAAGCATAAACACTAAAGCAATTTATAACTAAAAAAGCATTTTAAACATGAACTTCAACATAAAATGGAAAAGATAAAATGAAATTATACCATTTACTTAATTACATGGATATTATACTAGTCGAATAATCACCTACAATATCAATAACTACTTTCATAATGATGGAATGAATAATGCCAGACTATCATAACCAAATATCCGAGGCCTTATGCCAATACTACAAATAAGATTTTGTCAAGGCCTTGTGCCAAGACACTAGTTTGTCTCATGAGTCCTACCGATTCTTGGAGGAGCTATAGCAGGCTCCACTTGTCACTTACTGAGTCCAATTCATTCCTCATATGAAAAGTTTTAAAAATAACATAAACATTCGTATTAAATCTAGCATACGAAATGTCAATACATTATCCACAAACCATGAATGGTATAAAAATAGCGCATCCACATTCAAACTTAACTCATTCGATACAATATGGAAGATTTTATTGTATCATATTAACCTCAGTCGAGAATAATGAAGGATATTGACATAGATGAAAATAATCATCAAAACTATTTGAGAGAAATATCCCCCTTTTTCATGAAATCATTTAAAAGTCACACATTTTGTGAAGAAGCCGTTTAAAAATAGATTTTTTAAAAAAAGTTTCCGATTCCAATTTTAATCTTTTAAAAGGAGTTTTAATTTTAATTCTTTAATGTCCATATAAATAAATCTTAAAACAATTTTTTAAAACATAGACATTAATGTTCAAGATTTAGAATAATATGTATTTAAAAATCGTATTTTAGTTAGACTTTCTAACCAAATGAGAGACTCATGAATAAAAATAATTGAGGTAATTAAAACATTGTAATATCATGATAATAAAGGGATTCATGATATGCTATGTCAAAGTACATTATATACACCACATAAAATTGATTTGGTGTATAACAACAAAGAAGTCTCAATGGAATGTAAATTGAGATGAAATATCTCATAAAGGTCGCACCAATAGGTTAAGGATAAATCAACAATATAATTATGTGTGAAAAATATATATACACTAAATATGATTGGATATTTAGTGTAAAAAGATCAAAGGACATTGACACATGTTCTAGTAAAAACAACACCAATGAATTGGATGTTTATCTCAACAAATCGAGATTGAGTAAAAATTTCTCTTATCAAGTTCATACTGATGACTTGAGAATTTATAAATGGAGTTATTAGGTAAATAAAAATTATATCCATAGAAAGGGGAGTGGAAATTATAACATAATCAAATGAATAGTTATTCCACACATAATATTGGAGTAAAATAATCAATGAATTATGCGTAAAGCCGAATGAGTGGAAATTGAAATTTCAAATTCCCTTATCGATTTGGTAACTTATGAAACATGAAACCATGAAAGAAAGATAATACAATGATGATGTAAATATAAATAAATTAATGTATATTAATCAATCAATACAATCATGGGCAGTACACACACCACATGCAATAAATAAGTGGTGAATAATGGAAATCTCACAGAATTTAAAGTGAGATAAGAAACCCCTTACCACATTGTAATCAACTGATTCCTATGACCCAAAGTTAATAACCACCAAATTATTTATAGAATAACATTATTATAAATATAATCTTGATAATATATATCAAATTGAAGTACACAATACACAACTTTCAATAATTTAGTGGCGAACAATGGAAATCTCATGGAATTGAAATTGAGATAAGAAAATACCTTACCTTGTAATTTTCCTTGGTTGAGGGTAGGTTAACCTACTATATAATGGTGAAATAATTTTTATTAAATTATTGAATAATAATATAAATTAATATGATATCATATATGATCTTTTAACATTTCATTGTTAATAATATCTTAGAATTATCGTCGTTTTGGGTGTTAACTTACTCATTTACTTTTATATGGTTTGTTATGTAATCCATGGTTGTCATTGATAGGATGTATCTTATTCATATCCATAATGATATCAAGTCCTTAAACATTATTTTTAAATCATAAAAAAATAATTATACTTGAATGGATACGATAGAGAATGAATCTCATCGTGTTCGTGGAGACGGTAGTCCGTACGTACACATGAGCGACAATATCATTGTTTTAATATTAAAATAATATATAATTGGCTGGTATATCACATATATAGAATAATTATCATGTTATATTTCTTATTTACATGAATTACGCATCATTATTATACTCATCCAAATAATATTTTATTGAATAACAATTACACCACGACGTGGTGATGGTAAGCCTTACGTACGCACCTTTGGTGACATGTTATTAAAATGGTGGATAGAATACTGAATATGGTTTTACCATGTTTATAATAACATTAAAATATATAGGAGATACTGGATTAATTATTTTATAATAGAAATAACAAAGAAATAAGAAGTGGAAGAAGAAAGGAACTTGAAAAAGGGTGGTGAAATCATTACCTCTTCTTCGGGTTCTTCCTTTTGATTTGATCAAAAGGGATCTTTAGGTTAGATTTCTGATCAAACTAAGGCCTCTAGGTTGTAGTGAGGGATATCTAGAGAGTATTTGGGCAGGGTTTGGCCTATCCTAAATGTTTTGAAGTTGTGAATTAATGAGAAGGGTGAGTGCCCTTTTATAAGAGGGGTGGTGGGAACCTTTGGAAAAGCTAGAAATATTATTTTATAATAAATTCATATTCAGTTTTTAATGGCTCCAAAGGTTTTTATTTATAGGTTAAGGTGGGGATGGGTCAAAAAAAAACTCAACCAATAGAATTTATACAGGTTTGGTTCATTATATTAACCTTATCATTTAGTTTTAACTCTTAGTTAATTAGTTTGACACTTACCATGCCACTTTGTATTTTTATATTCTATAGTTAATAAACTTACTATATACATCTAAAAGACCCCCACGTGTTCCATTAATGATACAACTATCATTATATAAGTCTCTTGGCCTAACCCTATATTTTTAGGAATTTAATATCAATTAATAATATAATAATTGTTTTAAAAACTATTTTATGTCAATTTTGACACTATTCAATAATTGATTTTTGTAAAAAAAAATAACAGAATGATTACATCGAAATTTTTTTTATTTAATCAATCCTAACATGTCATATTATTGTATAAAAATAGTGTAATTCTAAAAAAGTCTCAAATTATATTTATTTGGGTATTTATAATATCAATTATTATAATTTTTCACTATTATGGTAATTACTGCATCATCATTGTGTCATAAGTAATTTAAATTATTTAATGTATAAAAATTATATATAAACTATAATTATTTAGGAAATCTTCTTATATTTCTAATTAATATTTATAGTCTAAAATCCAACATATATAACCCTATGTAACAATTGTTTTTCTAAAAGATATATGCTTGTGTCATTTTTGTATTCATTTTAACTTAATTAATATAAAGTGTCCCTATCACTTACATGTGGATTCATGGGGTCCCAAAATCGACCCAATGATTCCCATGGTCGCCCATGTATCAACCAATAGGTTTAAGACATGTTTTAGGGTTATTTATTAATATTATAATATTATTTTTTAACCCTTATTTTCCTGATTTACCCTTAACCTTGGTAAATAAAATATTTACCGAAGTAATTATTCAAAGTTTCTAAAAAAAAGTTACCTATATACACAATATGAACATCATGATTCCAAATATGGAATAAATTTTTCCAAATTCAAAACACAAAAGTGGTAGAAATTAATTTAAAATTAATTCCCGTTGTTAAAACAAAAAGCGTGTTTTTAAGAGATAATAACCATCAAAAGATTGACACTTGTTTATGTCCAGTTTAATTGTAAAATTATGTACAATGACCAAAATTGTATTAAATGGTAAAAATATTTTCTAAATATACTTTAAAACCACTCAAATTAATAATTTGTGAATATTAATTATTTCAATTAGAAAAGTTGTTTTTAATTAAAATTTAGTAATTTTCACTATACATCAAAATATGAAAGTTATCCGAAAAGTACCAAAATTTCACCCTAGGCTAATTTGGATATTCCAAATCCAAAAATGAAGTCCATTTTGAGAGATAGAATTTATAAAATTTGAAAAAGTATGTATTACTATTCATAACGGCTAGTTTGATTGGTTGTGGTGTGTTAGAATCTCGAAGTTGCGTACATTGCACGCCATTGCATTATTCAAAGGGAAACATACCATGGAAGCATGGGGTGTTACAAAATGACTCGTATAGAATAATTATACATAGCAACACCTATTATCCACAACTAATTTATATCTACTATCATTAGTTCTTGGACAACATTTATACTATTTATAGAACAATTTATATAACAACATGACTCTTTATTTCATTTTTGAACAAGATTTATTAAATAAAATATTTCTTAATAAAACATATAAGATTGATAGTTATAGTGTATTTGAGAAATTGGGTACATTACATAACTACATAAAACATCAAAGGTAGCATCATTATAAAAAACATCTTCGAAATGACCAAAACTTTCCTTCATACATAACCGTGAGTGAGATAACCTGAGGACATATAGAATAATATGATGGAATATAAAGTCTAGTAAGGTAATAAACAAGGCATAATTTGAGGAATACAATACATGTTATAAAATAGTAATGTCAATGGATCATAAACGAAACATGAATAATAAGGCATGATATATCATTGCAATAATAACAGGGAAAATATAGTATGAAGTTAAAACACATTATCATAAATAGATAAAGAATAAATATACCAAGACCCCATGGCAGACAATGTCAATTAATGGAATTATGTAAATTCTTATCCCAACATGATTTATCATGATTCTACGCACTTCCCAATGCATTAGAGCACTATCAGGGTGGACCCTTCCTAATCATTTAATTATCCTTCTTATGTGTGCCACATAGATCATATAACATTGATTAATTCAACATAATAATTTATACCATGATAATTTAATTTGGAATACATACATGTATGTCCCTATTTAACAAGCATATTCGATAAAAGGAGAACACCCTTAATATATAAATGGGTATGGTATCCACTACATGTTTATTTTGGCATGGAAAAATCGTGGTGCAATTTCAAAAACATAACAATGTCATATAGGAATAAAAAATTGGTTGCTGAGAGTGAATGTGGTTTCTCATCATTTAGACTTGATATGGATAGTACGATTAATATTTTAGAACATATAATAACATTTGAAAAAGTAATTAAAATGAAATAACATAAAAGAAATGCATGATAAAAGAGTACAATGGAATATTCCTTACAAAATTTTAGCATAATAATGAGTGTACATTAGAGTTCATAATAAGGGTAAATGTGATTTAAAGGGGTTCTAACAGTATAAAAAACATATAGAAAGGGGGTATGTAAAGACATATCTTAACATAATAAAATAAAAATATAAAGGGAATATAAACAATGAAGTGCCAGATAAAATTAGGAGAGAGGGAAAGAGAACCCCTTACATGGATGTGTTACTGCAAAGGCTTAGGAGATGCTTATTGGGATTCTTGGGGAATCATTTTTGGACTCTAGAGAGTAGATAACAAATTGTGGATGAGGTTAAATGATTTTTGAGTAAAGTTAATGGGATCAGTGGTGGGTTTATATATGAAATGTGGTGCACTACATCATTATTTTGGTTGTGGACACCTAATTATAAAATATTCAAAACCACAAACCATATATGGGGTTTTAAACATGGTTTTTTTGCAAGGGGAGGAGAATAAATAATTTTTTATGACCATGGTCCGAAGATAAAAAAATATTTCTAATGAATATGTGGAGGTGAGTCACACATTCCAATAAATGAGTCTAAAATCCCAAAATATTTTATAATTATTGGAGGATTCACACATGATTTATAAAATGAAAGAAATAATACTAAAATCAAATTATTTTATAGAAAAAAATATATTTTTATGAGTATAAATTTAATCAATTTTATTATATAACTTTTGGGTTATTATGATGTCAGAAAGGATATTTTATATTTATACGATATTTAAATTTTATTCAAATAATTTGACTACATCATTTAATTATGAAAAACTAAGCATTAGAAAATTTCAATATCCTGAATCTGAAAATTATGGTCATTTTATCTGAATAATTTTACAAATATATGAATGTTTACTTTTAAAACCAAAAGCTAGTTCTCATTTACTAATGTTATCATAGATCATATGTCGACTCCGATTAGCGTTGATGTGATATTTTATGGGTATAACCTTCTCTACCATTTCCTCAACCATTTATGGGACTACTAATTCCCAAAATTCATCCACACATTCTAGTCTTATTAACATCTTCCCAAAAGGGATTCACAATTGGCCATTTGGATGATCGAGTGGAAACTTTTTTTGTAAGAGGACTCCATCGACAGATGATTTGGTCCCATACTCCTTTGATGTCCATTGAGAAATATATCATCATTTTATCAGGTGTTTTGGTAGTCCACTAATAATTTTTATTAGTTTGATGGTGATAATCCTTACTAAAGTTTTTACTAGTGTTTAGATCATGTTGGAGACTTTTCCGAAACATAGAGGTGAATTGTTGATCTCGATTGGAAACAATTGATAGTGGGACTCAGTACAGACATACCAACTATCTGATGTATATCAATGCGAGATAATACAATTATAAATACTCTTAAATCAATATGAAGTGGTTAGCCTTTGTAAAAATATATTGATCAACCAAGATAACATTTTTCCCGTGGGTGTATTTGTATGTCAAGTGACAATTTCAAGGATTATATTATCCAATTTCCATGTTTTTATGTTTAATGGATGGATCATTTCCATATACTTCTTCCATTCAGCCTTTACATGCTAACAAAACATGAAATTTTATGTATAATCATATATATTCTTATACATGTTATCCTACCAATAGCACTATGAGAGATTTTGGTACATCATTTTGTTTTCGGGGTTAATAGTGAAATTCAAACTATGGGAATCAGGCAAAAGATATTTCATTAAAATAAAATTTTATGGAATGCAAAGACTTTCCACAAATATCAAAATTCCTTCTTCATTAACATTGTGCTCTGAGGATTTCCCTTTTTTAATAATTTCCACATTCTTGAAAATTACCACATCAACTTTTGAGCATCCATTAACCTTTCCAGAAGAGAAAATTGTATAGTAATTTTTTATTCTCTTGATTATGATTCCTAATTAATGATTCAAATATCCATATTCTTCAAATATAAGAATATCAAATTGTTCTCAATTCAAATCAATGATAAGATTTATGGGTCCTTTCTACATAGAGCATCCAACACCTTTTTTTGCTTTCCCACTATGGTAGTGGATTTTCATGTCATAATCATTGATGAGCGCTAACCATCATCATTAGTGTATATGTAGATCATTCTCTATGAATATATATTTTAGAATTTTGTAATCCAAATATATTTCACACTTTTCCACAAAAATATAATGCAACTATTTTTTCATCTTAAAGATCAAAACTTATTACTTTGGGTCATGTGTGGGATATGTTTTTTCATTAATTATCGCCTGTATTAAGTTTTGGGCATCTAATTTTTCTTTTTCAACAACAAAAATCCCAATAAATTATTTTAAGAACCTCAAAAAATTAGAAAAATATCCCCACTTATGGTTGGTCAGATAACCTATTAGTGAAAATCCCCATTTTCAACTCCATGAATCTTTCGTCTCATTCATCATTCCCAAAAAATTTGACTTCATTATTTGTTATCTTGGTTAAAGTGTTTAAAAAAAATTATAAAATATAAAATAATACGAAATAATATCCAATAAACCCATGGAAGATAGGAATATCTTTCATTGAAGATGGAACCAGTTATCCTTCTACTTTTTTCTCAGAAAGATCCTCATATATCCCATTTATTTTAATTAAGGGACCAAAGAATGAAACATATTTCAAAATAAACTCACGGTTTCATTACTTTTCATAGTGAATCTCCTTTAGAACAGTCTTTAACATAGTAATCAGAAGCTCCTCATGCTGCTCTTTGGATTTGTAGTGTATTAGAATAACAAAAATAAATACTTCATAAAAATTTCAATGTATTATCTAAATAAATTAATAATGATGTCCTCGAAGATTTCCACGGAATTATTGATTCTGAATGGAATCACTATGAATTCATACTCCTCATACCTTGTATAAAAAGATTTCTTTGGATACCATTCTTCTTCACCCTTACATGGTAGTATTCCAATCATAGAGCCACCTTGGATAATTATTGTGTTCCATATAGTAGACAGAAAAGGTCATCAAATCATGGAAAAGTATATTTTTTATTTATCGTGATTTTTTGGATATCACAATAATCAATGAAATGTAACATTGAACCATCCTTCTTCATGATTAATAAGACTGATTCACTCCATGGTGATGAACATTGGATTATTAACCCTTTATCCAAAGTCTCATTTAGTTGTTTCTTTAGCTCCTCATGTTCCATGACATTTATTCTATATAATTTCATGAATATTGGAACAATCCCTGGTATATGTTCGTTTAAAAAATTAACCTCTCTACTTTGAGGAAGGAAATAAAACTCATTAGGAAACATATCATCAAATTACATAACATCCGGAAAGTATACCTAGATGGTCTATTCTATATAGAAAAACATTTGATCTAGAAACTCTTTCACATAAGTAAATAATATCCATGATTCATGTGATGATGCTACTGAATATTCAACCTCCTCTTTGCACTTGTATATAATAGAGGGTCCTTTATCCAAAAAGATATTTATTTCCCTCTTGTATAAATTTATGTTACAAAAATATTAGGATATCCAATCTATTCCTAGAATTACATAAAACACCACAAAAGGGGGTCTTATAATTTTGTCAATAAAAATATTTCCAAAAACATCAACAAGTGATAAAATACTCATATAATTTTTCCATAATGATTTAATATCAATTAAGTTTGGGAACTGCCGTTTTTAGAAAACATACATGTTATTCTAATAGATATTCAATTGAAATACAATTTTAAATACACTACATTAAATTAATAGATAATTTTAATTCATTCGTAATCATCTCTCTCAGCATAGGAAATTCCATGATCCCTTTATCATAGAAGTTGTTGATGCCCATCATGCTTCTCATCCCTTGCAGTTGATAACTATCTTGGATAATGTCTGGCGTTCACAAATAAATGAAATAGAACTGTATGTGACTACTAAGATTGAATTTTTTTCCATCCTTATCATTATTTATTTTTTCATGGAAATAGGATACTTTGTTTCCTACCATTCTACACATAAAACATCTCCCAACCTCGTTGTGACATTTACCATGGTGCCTCTTTCCACACTGCACAAAAAAAAATTGGGGAATTCCTTATCACCTTTATCAGATGGAATTTCATGAGTTGAAAACTACCTCTTCCATAATGTCTTTGTGAATTCAAGAATGATCAAAATGTTAATCCTTATTTTTATGGCTAGTTTGTAATAATCACAATATGTCCCACTTCGGATCCCTTATTAATGGGAATCTTGTTGGGGCAGTCATTACACTACCCTTTACATCAGTTATTACCACAATTACTCATATTTCCAGTCATTGGATAGAAAAAATATCAAAACTAGGGATGAATATATTAAATATTTAAACACCTAAAGGGGAGTCCAATGACATTAAATGTATAAAATATATGTTACATTTATATCATAATCTTTTGAGTTTTTAGGATTTAGTCCTTATAATCCTTGATCTACTTCGTAACAAATATTCTTTTGTGATTTATCTGTTTCCTTATTAATGGTCTCAAATTAGATTAAGAATTTACCAAATAATATCTCCTAATATTTTTAAACTACATGTGGATGAAGGCTTGCTGTTTTGTACATGGTTACCCTAAGTCGGGCCTGAAACTCCTTGTTGGAGTTGTTACACCTAGGATCAACAATGCCAGAACTATATCCAGTAGCAGTATCTAGATAGGGATTCATTTTCATGATAAAAAACATTATATATACTCACCAAAATATAGTTATTTTTACTTACAAATAGTCATATATATAAGGGGTTTCACTGTGGTTTTCTAATCCAAATCCTGAAAATAATTAATCCTATCTTAGGATACCAACTATAACAACCCTACACTTTATTAAATAATTAAACATGAATTATTAAAGAAAATTTTAAATATTACAACCCATAAATTCAATAGGTATATAGTATTTCGGAAACTAGTTACATTTCATTACATCATAAAACATGATATACTTCATATTTATTGAAATCTTCATTGACACGACAAAAACATAAATTTGTACTTAACACTATATGGGATAACCTAAGGAAATACATTAGAAAGGGGTGATAAATAATTTACATTAAGGGAATAAACAGGGAATAACATGAGGAATAAAATATATGTTAAAAAAATTATATTAGTGGAGTAAAAAAGGAAGGTGAATAATTAGGAAAATATATATTGATAATCATAACATAGAAAAAAGTGGAAACTACATAAAACACTACATCTAAGTAGATCATAAAAAAATCCTCCAAGTCCCCATTTTGGAAAATGTCCTCTTAAAGAAGAAGGTGAATCCCCTATCACATCATGATTTAACATGATACTAATTATTACCCAATGCACATGAGCATTATCAGGGCACACCCTTCATACTCTTTTCATTCTCATGATTAATAGTGCCACATCGATTGTATAACATGGTTTCATTATAAATAATAATTTATTCCATGATCAACGAATGTGGAACAAATACATGAATGTACCCATTCTATATGTGTATGTGAATAAATTTGAATACCATATATATAGAAATAGGTGTGGTATCCATTATACATTTATTTTGGAATGGAAAATAGTGGTTCCATTTTTGCATCATAACAACACTATATATAAACACATAAAATGGGTTGATGAGAGAGAGAGATGGTAATATCATAATTTAGACAAGAAATAGATAATAATAATAATATTTAAGTACATATCCCAATATAGGTAAAAAATTGACCACATAACATAAAATGAATTCTTAATAAAATTGGATGGTGGAAGATTTGTTACAAAATTTTGGCATAGTAATATATGTACATAAGCGATAATAAGAGGGTTAAATGAGAGTAAAATTGGACCACATCATTTAAAAATAAACTGGAATGTAAGGGGGTAAGTAAGAATGTATCCCAAATTACAAAATGGAAATCAACAGGGCATACCATAAATCTTGTGCTTGATAAAAAGAGGAGAGAGAGAACACCTTACATAGATGATCGATTCCAAAGGATAATGAGGAGATTCTTGGGATATTTTTGAAAACATCCGAATAATATATTGAGTCGAGGGTATAGTTTATATGATAATTAAGGTGTTTTATTGAATAAAAATGGAATCATGGGTGTGTTTTTAATTTGAAAGAAGGAGGATTTCATTTTTATTAGGGTTTTGGTCACTACAAAATAAAATCTTCCAAACCACAAATAATACAATAGTTATTTCCCATGATTTAAAAAATATGAGAGTGGAATAAATTATTTTATAATCCTAAGGGCCGATGTTAATAAAATATTTCCCTTTCTTATCTGGAGGTGAGTCGAACTTTAAAAGAAATAATTTTAAAATCATAAAATATTTTATAAGTCATGGAAGGTATACTTTGGATTCATAGATAAATAAGAAACATAATATCACATTATTTTAAATAAAAAATATATATTTGGCCGAGAATAACATTTATAATATTTACTACAACACTATTAGGCTATTATGATGTCATATAATACACAGTATATTTATATGATATGTAATTTTTATGAAAAACCTTTGACTGTATAGGAAAATTATGAAAAATTTATCGTTGGATAATTTATAAATCCAGATTAAAAAAATGATATTAATTTTATCTGATTAAATTTATAAATATTTATATTTTAAATTTAAAATTAAAATCCACAATTTATTGAAAATGGAGATTTTTTTGTAATAATTGTTTTCGAACTCAAATAAAAATTGCAGTTACCTTTATAAAAAACAATACAAATAATTTATTTTAAAAAATTAATTTAATAATAAAATATTATTTATTTCAAAAGTACATTATTTCTTCAAAATATATTTCCTTATTTATTTTTAATATCTACCAAAATTATTTTTTATTCTTGAAAAAACAATTACCAAATAACTTTACGTGGATGAAAATATATTCAATAATACGCAAAAAAATAATGAACAAAATCATAATAATATGGTCTTGATACATGTCCCATTATTAATCTATTATAATCCCTATGAGTAAGGTTCACAATTTTAGGGCATTAATGGGGCTATTCAGTGAACACAGTTTGGGATTTGGTTCTGATATACTTCAACATCTCCCATAAATGGTTTCAATCAAGGATATTTAATAAATCTTATCTTGGGATTGATCTAGGGAAAAGAAAAAAAATGATATCTCTCTCATAAGCTCTAATATATGGAATTCATAGGGTATTATCCTACTAGTTGTGGCCATCACTTCATTTTTCCGTGTCAATTTTTTTATTAAAACACTATATTTATACTTGTCATACGATCATTGGTCAAAGAATTTATCATACACGGTAAATATACATGAAAATAATTTTAATTTAATTCGATATAATGAAAAATAAGTTCATATGTTTTCTTTATCAATAATACATTTAATTGAATCAAAATATAATTTTATTCAAAAAAGTTCTGGTGGTTATAATTTAGTCCGAAAAGTATAAAATTAAAAAAAGTAAATGGATTCCCCATTTGTATCCAATATAGAAGGTTATATATTTGGATTGATATGAGATATATATTATGAACTATGTGTGTTTAAAAATATATTTAAATCAACAAAATTAACTTCAATATCAAAATATATGACATAAAAAAATTAAGGATATTTCATATTATACTCCTTAAACGTAAAAAACATTTTCTAGATCAAAAATTTCGCACATTTTTTCATTTCATATCCCAATCCATTCCAAAATATTTATATGAATTTATAATTTAATCATTCATAGAATTCATACCATCCATTGGAAGTGAGAAATTACATTTTTAGTGTACGTGAGATGTTTCTCAATTATGGATCTCTTCCATGTAAATATATTAAAGAAACACATTAGTGATAGAATATTGAAATTATTTATAATTTAAATATAGTTTTCTATGCAAGTACATAATGGGAGTAATGTAACACCCTGATATTTTATGAGATAGATTCTTCTTAATTTCATCGATGCCTTGTGTTGGACACTACACAAGATTATCATTCCCTATACGCAACACCATATGAGATTGTATTATACACAACACCATTTTTGGCTTCTGTTAAACATAATTTATTTTTTATATAATTCATTTCATAGAATTCTGAGTGTATGTGATAACTAAATATTAAAACGTAGTCATTATACTGGTGCGTGTGAATGGTATAAATTTCCTTCCAAATAGAAATTTAAATGTAAATAAGTGAGTCTATTAAATAATAAAATCTCTATTTATGGATTTTATTACTAAAATATATATGTAATATATTCATTTTAATGTATTAAATTTATCTTATATCGTTTCTTGATATGACATTTAAACAAATTCAAATTTGCAGATAAAAAAATTATTTTCCCAAAAAAATACAGTTTTACCATCTTTTGATTGAATTTTTTTTTAAATATTGTTTTTGAAAATTTAATAAGTTATACATTACAAAATTAAATTCTTATTTGGATGCGGGACATTGTAATTTACCTTTGATTATATTTTTGTATTTTTTTGATGAAATTAATATTCTAATGAATAGGGAAAAATACATAATTTTAATTTAAAATTGACATTTAATTAAATTTAGTTATATCATTTGAATATCATATTAATTCGGTTTAAAGTTTAGTTAGATCGTTTTTGATCATTTAATCCAAATTTGGTAATTCGAAGTAATTTCAAAATTAAATTGGATTTAAACACATGTCAATCAGTTTATAGTTTATAATTTTTAAAAAACCACATTCTGGTTTTGAAAATGGGAATTAATAATAAATAAATTAATGAAAATTATATGTTTTTAATGTGGAAAAATTGATTCCATATTTAGAATTAAAACAATCCAAATTATGTAAATAATTACTTTTTATTTTAGGACAATATGAAAAGTATCGTGAGTAATTTTTTTTATTTACCATAGTTAATGGATAAATTAGGGAAAAAGGTTAAAAATCAAAAATATAATAATATAAATCTACCCTAACCCATGTATTAATATTATTAGATGATTTATGGGTGACCATAAAATTCTTAGGCTAAACTGTTGGCCTTTGGTAGCCAATTGGGTGTGAAAATGACATGTTATAATAATTAATTTTATGTAGAAGGAAATATAAAATAAAATGTAACTTTTTTGTAAATCAATTTTAATGTGGTGTTATATAATTGACATTTTATACAATAAATTTTCATTATAATGATATAAATATTCTATATTTCATGGTATTTTTTATAATTTTTATACATTAAATAAATAAATTTTTTATGACACAATGATGATGTAGTCATTACCGTTATAATGAAATAGTCAAATAAATGATACTATAAACTTTAAGATAAATTTATTTTGTGAATATTGTTGACATCCATGAATATTATAAATTATTATGACATCTTATCTTTGAGTTAATGCATTTTTTTTATAATCTATCAAGTAGTCTTAGCTTTAACAAAATGATATAGTAAACACTTTTAAAATTGAAATCTATGAGTTTTCAAAATAAATATTTTTTTATTAAATTAATTAATAGCCATAAAAACACATTATTAGTCCAAATAAAATATATAATTATAAAAATTTCATTATTGATCTATATTATTTTCTATTGGAAATTTATTTTATCTATATAGACTATATAGATTACAAATTCTCTAAGACATGGTAAGAGTTTATTTATTCAATTTAGTGTTAAATCCAAAAGATAATGTTAAATTTCTGACATAAAATGTCAGAAACCAATTGGATGAGATGATTTATAATTATACTCATCTTAAAATAGAAATATATAACATTATATCCCTTATAATTATAAAATCAATTTACAATTAAATAATATGTCATGACTTTTCTAAAGATCCCCTCCCCCCTCTTAAAAATGTCCACCAAATGTACCCCCTTACTCAATGATCTCATGCCCCTTGAATCATAGAACTAATACATAAATAATCTACCAAGAACCATATATTATTTCTATAAGAAAAAATTTGGGCTGAAATACATCTAATGGAGACCTTTTGTGAAAATTGAAAGGAGATACTTGAAAAAAAGGTAATTGTTTTATCACCTCAAACAAAATTTTTTTCTTCGTCAACTTCATATTATTATGTTGTTTCTGTAAAAAATTAATAAATACAGAACCAATTATATGACTATAATCTATTATATATTTGGTACACCCATATACCTCCTTTTATCTGTCTCACAAAAACCAATATAATGATGATGCATACGTACAAATTACTTTCACCACGTCGTGGTGTAATTTTTAATTCAACAATGAATAATTTGGATGGGTATAATGATGTGTATAATCGATTTAAATATTGATTCAAACATTATAATTATTCATTAAAATTTATATATCAACCAATTCAGAACAATTTTACTATAAAATGAATGATATCGTCACACGTGAAAATGTATGGCCTACCGGCTCCACGATGCGATGTGATTCATTCTACATGATATTTATTAAACAACATTCCAATATTTTATTGGAATTAACAAGTATGATATATATTATAAAAATAAAATTTTTAAATGATATAACTATATCCTATGATTTCGAATATGAACTTATCCAAAAAAACATGCATCAAAACATAAAGCATTTAATATCTGAATAACGAGTGACAATGAAATGTTACTAACACAGAGATGATAATATAATCATATATGATATTATAATATTATTTATGAATCTAGAATAGGCCATTAATGTTATTTAAATCATTACACAATAGGATCAGCAAGGTATGAAAGATATTAGACCGAATGTAGGAGTTAATTTTCCAATCTCATTTTTATTTGAGATTGTATATATATAATTAATTATTGGGGTATATATAACATCCACATCCATGTTCCAGAAATATTTAATACAATATCTATTCATATATAATTTTTTAAATTCAATATTATGCATTGGATATTTTTTACTAAATGTTATAAAATGAATATTTTGTCGATATTCGATACGAGGTGTATTTTTCACTTTTCAGGAAAAAGTAGGAGGAGAATGTGTTTTTAAATAATACAGCATGAACCATTCACTTTAATAACAAATTTTTTCTATGCATCTTTTTCTAACATAGATTATGTGAATTTTGAATGAATTTTTTTAAAAACTGCTTATCATTTTGAGAGACGAATACATTTTTGAAGAAGAAAGGGTATTTTCCTCAGGAATTAAATTTATGTAATTTATCAAAAAAATTATCCATCTAAGATGTTGTAGTTTTATGTTTCTATTCCTATTATTAAAATAATTTTATTATGTTTATTAAGGAATTGTTTTTAGGAAATCAATTTATTTTATATCGATTATGATGGAATGATGTTTAAGAATCCAATTATTTGTTCTATGGTTTATTATATACAGAATGGTTTTTTGTTGAACATGTATGAATGATATCATTATGAGAAGGGTAGGTCCAATATCTCCCTCCAATGAATTGGGTAGATATTTATATCTCATGATGTAGTCAAAAAAAGAATAGAATATGAATTTGTTTCAGTAATTCGTGGTTCAAATGGGATGTAAACTAGGTTCAATAATGTATGTTGTCTGCTATATTGGTCTTGGCTATGAGCCATATCTTATATGGAAATGATTTTATTTGTTTATGTGTTTTCGAAATTTTCATGTTTTATACCAATTCTAAGTCATCAACAATAATGTTCATTTATTATTTATGTCTTATGTAGTGCCAATATTTATTTCATGACTCAGTATTTTCTTATTCAAAAGTTATGTTCAAGTTTTTACATTCTTATGTTTATGTTTTGTGTGATGTTATCCATCACTACACATACTATGAATTTCAGCTTTCCATATTCAAGTGTTTTCATTTCCCCAGGACCTAAATAAATGTTTTAGGTAGGGAAAATAATGGGAAAGATCTTTATGAGAGATATTGATGATATTTCACCATGCTAGAAGAATGAGTTCCAAATTTCTAGAATAAATAAACTAATACTGTCATTGGGAATATGCTTGTGTAATTCATTATTTATTTGGAAAAAGAAATTTAATATACATGTACATAAATCATGGTTCATTAGTGTTGGTATCAGAGTGAAGGATTGGGGAAACTTTGGAAACTGGAATGTAGAATCAATAGTGATATCCCTATAGATATTTACAAGGATATCTCTAGGGATATCCGCAGGATAAGTCAAGTATAAGTTACAATACAATGGTTATTTTTGTGATAGTAATGACTAACCAAGGATAATACCATATATATCATAGATTTAAATATTATCAGTAATTTAACTTACTTATCTGTTTTTAATCTCAAATATGTATTGCTTATACTTTTTATTCTAGTCATAGACAATAGCCAGAACTATATAGAACATAGATTACCATTAAATATCTCAGATTTGAAAATTAATGGAATTATGAAGATCGATATCTTATGTGGAAATATCATTAAGAGAATCAAGATGATGGTACGAGTATTGGCCATACTGAAAGGATAAAGAGCTTATAAACGACACATGAAAGGTATGTGATGTTATCCAAGTATTGTTTACATTAATTCGAAAAATATTGATGTTGAGAAACTATAATACATGATTCATATTTTTGGAAATATTATTATGGTGGATCCTATGAATAGGTTTAAGAATAAAGATAGATTTTTAAGGTGTATATGTTTCAGAATTCAAAGATTATGTAATATGAATCATAAAATATATAAGTAATTTCATTATATGTTTTTTGTTAAGGATTGGAAAGGATTTGTTGATTGTTCTAATGATCCAAAATGTGAATTATGGTTAAGGTGATATACTTGGAGAACACATGATTATGTGAATGATAACACTTAATATTTCCCGTATGTTATAATAATTATGGTTGGATAGAGATATGCTGGATTTGAATAGGGAAATTGGATTATGATTGTTTCTTGGGAACTAATTATGTAGTTGTTAACAATAGGATTACGTTATCATGTATATAGTATACAACCTTTTTAGTCTTAAGGAATAATCCTCTTTGTTTAGTGACAAGGAATCATGAATGTATTCAATAAGGATATCTAATAATTCCGGTTGTTAATATTACTCAACAGAATACTTGATGAAGGTGTTCACATTTTCAGAGTGTGTCACACTAGTAATACCATATGATATAAAAGGGATAAAATTTAAGAAGAGTTTGTGAACCTTTTTCTATAGTTCTAGATTTTCGACTTTTAGAAGGATTGTATGATTATCAAGTTTTTTGAATTTTAAATCTTAACATTTGATGTTGTTTGATAGAATAATGTTTCATAACACAATATATGGACTTATTCATATTTGATAACATGTGATAATTTGTTTTTGAGAAATATTTAATTATATATGATTTTATTTATAGGTTGTAGGATATCCTAACTCATTAAGAATTAAATATTCAAATCATCTTTTATGAATTATATACGAAGTGGATATTGTTCAAGGAATGAACAATGGTGAGATTATAATAAATAATGTATGTATTTTTCATCGGTTCTTAAACTGTACTGAGTGTATCTTAAAAATAAAATGTTATCATAGTACCCTTTTATCATTTGAATTATATGGTCCCTTAAATCATCTCATATATATGGGTTTCTTGTTGTTAAATTTCTCTATGAACTGTTCTCCATAACTATCCCCCAGAAAATGTTAATAATACTTTCACTTCCATATCCATGCTTTCTCCTCCCACCTATGTTCTCCTTTGTGGAAACCTAGTGATGAGTTACTTTGGGTAACCATTATGATTCTAACTTTACTTTTTTAAAATGATCATTTATTATTCGTTTTTATGATGTGGGTTTCAATGATTGAAACATTAAAGTACTAAACCTGTTATAACACCAAATAATTTATATAGAAAATTTTAATTTATATGGGGTAGAATGATACAAACTAGGATTTTATGATAATGATTCTTTTTAGTATCATTGATGTCTCGTGTTTTATGCTATACAATGATTGGTTTGCACTATACGAACCATCGTATTAGATTTAGGTATACACAACACTATTATTGGAGTTTTGAATATAAAATATCATATTCTTTTTGTATAATTAATTTCACACAATACCAGGTATAATTGATAAGTAAATATTATAACCTAGACAATATAATGGTATTTAGGAATGGTATTAACTTCCTCCTAGAAAAATGTTTAAATGAAAATATGTTAGTTTATAAAATAAAAAAAAGACTTTATTGGATTAATAGTGAAATATATATGTAATATATTCATTTTAAAATTTTAATTTTATATTATATGTTTTAAAAATATGATATAAAAACACATTCATTTTTTCAGATATAATAATTAATTTTCAAAAAAAGAGTGTTTTTAACATTAGTTAGAGAACCATTTAAAAATATAGTTTATGAAAATTTAATAAGCTATATGTGACATAATATACATATTATTTGGATGTGGGGAATCAAAATTTAACTTGGTTGAAAATTTATAATTTTTCTAATTAAATTCATATTTTAATGAATAATAAATAATACTGCATTTTCATTCAAAAAAGCCTTTTCATCTAATTTTTTTATATAGTTATATTATCTATTTAATTTTTTTAAAGGGTTATTGGATTATGTTTTTATCATTAAATACAATTTGAGTTATTGGATATAATTTGTCATTTAAATTAGAAATAAACAAATGTCAATATATGTAAAGTTTTCACTTCTTAAAAACCCACATTCGGGTTTTGACAACAGGAATAAATTATATATTTAATAATCAAAATTTTTTGTTTTTAATTTGGAAAAAATTTATTCCATATTTTGAATCATATGGTCAAAATTATGTTAAAAGGTCTCATTTATTTTTGGACATTATAAAAAGAAATTTCCATAATTAATAATTTTATTTACCATAATTATACGGTAAATTAGTTAAATGATTGTAAAAAATAATATTACAATAATATAAAAATACACATACATATGTCATAATCATATTGTATGAGTCATCGACGACGAAAAAAATCTTACCACAATATTCCGGACATTGGGCGCCACTTGGTTGTGAAAATGAAATGTTATAACAATTAATTTTAACTAATGTGAAATATAAAAGAAAAATATATCTTTTAATGAAATTTTTTTTATTGCGGGGTTATATAATCGACCAATTTTACCATAAATATTAATTATATAGATAATAATATTTCATATATCATTTTATTTTATTTTCAATTATTATACATTATATAAATAATTTTATTAATGACACAATGATGATGTAATGATTACCTTATTAATGAAATATTCCAATAAATGATATTATAAATATTAAATTAAATGTAATTCTAATATTTTAATGCCATATATTAATTTTTTTGTATTATTATGACCTGTTTTATTTGAGATAATATAGTGTCTTCGAACCAATGAAGATCATATAGCTTTAAAATACTATTACTAAATAGTGTAAAATTTACAAAATTGCGTTTTTAAAACAAATACTATTTTATTAAATAATATAATATTTATTAAAATATTTGATTAGGTAAAATTTATTTTATAAATTTTTAATTTTAATTTATTATCTAATTTATGTTATCATATAATTTTATTGTAACTATATTTAAAATATAGTGTAAAAATACAAGAATACATATTAGATTAAATTTATTTAACAAAGGGTTAATGTTAAAAGATAAGGTAAAAGATTTGACCGAAACATTTATAAAACATATTGGATAATAGTATTTATAGGAAAACTAATCATATAAATAAAATATATCACTTTGGATCTATTATAATTTGAAAATAAATTTACAATAAAATAACAATTCAAGACATTCCTAATGTGCCCCTCCCCCATCTAATAAAAGGCTACAACATATATCCACTCACTCACACATATACCACGCATTTTAATGTCCATATTCTACTCAAATTATCTACCATAAACCCTCCCTTACTCCTGGAGTGAAAATTTTGTTTAGAAATCCTTCATAAGGAGACCTTTATAGAAAATCAAAATTAGATACTTAGATAATAGGTAATAGTATTATGAACTATTTCAAATTTTTTGTTCTTCTACTTATTCATATTATTTTTTTCCATAATAAAGTAATTAATCCATTATATTATACATTCTAATATGTCATTATAGTTATGGTAAAATATTATACCTTCTTTTATCCAACTTACTAATTACAATACCCCCATGCATGCGTATGTACAATTTGCCATCACCACATCAAGGATTAATTTATTATTCAACAATACATAATTTATATGGGTATAATGATGAGTATAATGTATTTAAATAATTAATATAACATGATAAATTTTATTTCTATTTAATATACCATCCAATTCAATACCATTCAACCATTAAGTGAATGATGTCATCGCTTGTGTGTCTTTATGACCTACCATCTCCACGATGCGATGTGATTCATTATACATGATATTCATTAAACAATTACTATAAACATGAATGGAATGAATAAATATTTTATATATTATAGTAATAAATTTTATTAAATGATATAATAGTAATATATGACGTGAAAAATGAACTTATCCGATAAAACATTCATAAGAACACTAAGTTGTTAATATCCGAATAACGAGTCACAATGAAATATTACTAACGAACAGATGATAATATAATCATATATGATATAATAATAAATGATTATGATTATGTAATAAGTCAATAACAATGTGTAAATAATTATATTGAGTTTCAGATACATATAAATGATATAAGACCTAAGGTAAGGATTAATTTTTCAAACTCAATATTATTAGTGAATTTTTATACATAATTATTTACCGGGTTATATTTATATCCACATCCATGTACTCTAAATATATAATACTATATTTATTACTAAACAATTTTTTACGTCAATTTTATCCATTGATGAATTTTTACTAAATGGTATGAATGGGATACTTTTTCATTATTTGATACATGGTACTATTTTGACTTTTCCTTCAAAAGTATGAGAAGAATGTTTTTAACTTATATTACATGAATGGTTTATTACACATTCATAATTACATATATCTAGGAAGATTCATTTTCATGATTTCATGTTTTTTTCAATTAAATTAGTTTCTTTGAGAAAAGAAATCATTTTTAAATAAGAAAGTATATTTTCCTCAAGAATTTATTTCAAGTATATTGTCAAAATTATTTTCTATCTAAGATGACATAGGGTTATGTTCCTATCTATATTATTACATTTATTTTTTATCTATGATGGAATTATTTTTATGAAATTGATTTATATTATATATATTATAATGGAATGATGATTAAGAAACCCATTTTTTATTCCTTTGGTTATTCTATGACGAAATGTTTATGTTTTTTATTTCACATTTACGAATTATTTCATTATGTGATGGGTGGGACCAATATCTCTCTCGAATTCAAAGTTAATGATTCATATCTCATGATATGGACATGAAGGGAATGGAAAGTAAATCCAGTTCAGTAATACTGGGTTGGAACAACATGTAAACCTGATTTAGTAATGGACATTGTCTATTATTATGGTCTTGGCTATGAGACATGGGAAATATGGAAATGATTTTCTAGGTATATTTTTTAAAAACCCTCATGTTTTCTTCCATTTAAATTTTATCATTATTAATTTTTCTTTATTATTTATTCTTTAATTACTTCCATGATTTATTTCATTACTCACGATATTGTTATTTAATAGTTATTTTCGTGTCTTTACTGTCTTAAGATTGCGTTTTGTATGATTTTTTATATGTTTATCCTTACTGATCATTTGATTTACCCCTTTTAATATGTTTTATTTACCCGATGATATAAAGAATGGTTTAAGGTAGGAAAAATAATGGGGAAGATCATTATGGGAGATGTATATGATCATTCACCATATTAGAAGAATGAATTCTTAGTTTCAAAAGACACTAAACTAATAAAGTAATTGTACCACAATTTGTGTAATGTATTTACTATTCTAAAAAATAAATTTACTTTCCATGTATGTTAATATTGGGTCGTTAAAATTTGAATATGTTATCTCATTGAGGAATTATAAAAAATATCATTAGTATATTTTATTTTTAATTTATAACTAATTTAATAACTAATAAAAACAATACATCTGTTAAAAACTTATAATATGTTAAATTATTACAAGTGATAGATATTTCAAGTAATTTAATATAATTTTTTTAATGAGTTAAACATTATAATAATTAGTTTTATTATTATTTTCAAAATATAAAGTATTAATAATATCATACAATTAGAAATATATATTAGAATGTTTACATCATGTTCATTAATGACATAATTTTAGTACAATACATGTATTTTATTTGATGGTTTAATAAACATCAATATATGGAGTTTTCTATTAATATATATAAATAATAGTATTAATAAAAAATATAGGGACTTCACCTTTTACATGTAAATTATTATATCAATATAATGTTTGAATAATTAGTCAATAGTTACATGAGATGTGAATATCAAAAAACCAATATTAAAATTAGTAGGAAGAAATTTCATGGAATATGATAAATGATTTCATTATAGTGTCGTGTCAAGTAATTATAGTGAAAACATTAACACCTTTCAACAAGTAAAAATTTGAATTCCCAAAACATATGATCTGTACATAGAGATGTAGTAAGACCAAAGAAGACATAATAGTATGATTTAATGTGCAAATCTGCATCAAAACAACTATTGATAAATGTTTGATTCTGTAACAAGAATTTGAGATCATTATATAGGTATATGTGACATTAAAAAATAAATTTGGTTGGGATTAAAATTACAATATTTAATTAAATACAATAATCAATGTTCTTTAGTGGGGGCCATATTTATAACTTTTACAAAATTAAATAAATTTTCTGAAATAATTGAAATTACAAATAAAAACAAATAAATGTAATGGATATATATTTTATATAATGGATGTAGAATATCTATTACCTTATTTCATTCAATCCATTGAAATATCCTCAATTATAGTAACAATAGAAGTAATCCTATAATTAATATTCCACTAAATAATATATATTATCTATATTTTATTTGTTCTAGGAAACCATAGAATTATAATTAATATCCCACATTATTAGGATTCATTGGAACTTGATAATTGTAGAAATTAAATGGAAAAAATTCTTAGCATCTTTGAATTATTGGATTTATAGTCAGAATTGCATTATTGTATGAGTTTTAAACTATTTTATATTGAGTTTCTGATTGTGGAGGGACATTTAAAGATATTAATAGTAGTTATTCCATAGTTTTTCCAAGTTAAGGGAAAATTGGGGTGACTGTATTAAACTATACAATACACTATATTTAGCATGTGAGTATCTTAAGTTTAGAACATTGTTATGCACCACCAAGTTTTCCATAGAGTGGCTAGTGAATATCTCTCAGGAAATAAGTGAGATTATTGGTGTCCATTTTATTATTAAATGGTACAAGGTTGTACTTATGCGGTTTTTTTATATGATAATAATTTTTATTTGATACTCATCCACCATTATTTCTATCAAAAAATAACAATTTAGAGAGTAAATTTTAGCCGACCTCTCCACAAATAAAATCTCCCTTGATCTCCTAGTTGATCTCATTGATTATAGGTTAATATATCTGTATTACTTACTATTGATTTGGATTATTTGGTCTCATATTATTCTTTTTTACTCTATTAATTCTTTTCTATTTATTATATGTAATCACTTATGAGAATTCAATGTTATATTACACTGGAGAATGGTGAAATATCTTGGTGATGTTGGGGGTTTTCTATGGGGTATCTAGAAATGGATTGAAAATTGTGAAATTATATTGATGTTTTCAATTTTGGTGAAGTTATGAATCTTTGTCATATTACCATATTTTTTATATTATTGGAGATAAATTTTTATATATTATGTATTTTTTCATATAATAGGATAATGTGCATAATGTTGATTGTGTCAATTTCAGTGTTTATGATTTTTATATTGTAAACCACCTTGTGAGATTATTTATTAATATGGGATCTCTTGGGTTTTTTGAATTATTTTAAAAATTGTGAACATTAAGGATTTAAAAAATTGGCATCTCATGGACTGTGAAGACTTCATGGAAAAAAATTATTCATATGGAATTTTTATGTGGGTGTTGATGATAAATTATTATAAAGATTTTTATATTTTGTATTAAATAAATATTCATTAGGGTTAGGAATGATTATGAGGGACCCAAATTGTGTACCAATTTTTTTCCAAAAACTATGAATTTTTTCACAAGGGAGGAGTGGAATATACTTTTAATAGAACCAAAATACATTATTGGAGATATCATGAAATTTATGATGATATAATTTGAATATAGTTGGATTATATTGGTTATTTTAAACTATTTTATACACTAAATGGAATTCCAATCACAATGTTACTATTTGTTATCATAATTTTTTTTTGAGAAATAACATGAGGTGTTAAAAAATTATCTTTTGCACATTATATGATTTGTAATGTAATTTCAGGTTATATTAAATTTCTCATTGAGTGGTTTGTGATCAATATGAATTTGTAGGATACTCATCTTATCTCACGAGGATGTTTATTTAGGATATAGCATTCTGAATTCATTTATATGGTTACTTTATTTTTAAGAGTGTTATATTATTTATGTTATTACATTACATTATCTAGATCATTGATATTAATTTCCATACCTTTGATCTCTGGGAATTATTATTTTCTATTATGAGTATGTTGATCCTATTTTGATTTTTTCCAACATACAACCTATTAATATTAACATTCTTGAAACTTATTAAATTATAATATTTTTCTATAATTATGATCATTGGATGATATTTATCAGGAAGATACTATTTTTTCTATATGTTTTATACATGATTTAGTATTTTATTTTTATATATGGAATGATATATTCCTATGAAAGCACTAATAAATGATGCATAATAGGATGTGTACTCAAGTACTCTAACATTATGTGATCATTTTTTTACATTCACTATTAGTACAACCGAAGGATGTTGAGGGTTTATTTACCCTCATTGTATGATAATTAAGGATATTTGGAATATTTATTGTATTATTATCAAGAGGTTACCTGGGATGGTATGATCAATAATTTTGGTGGATTGGTAAATACATGCTGAAGTAACATGTATATTATTATGGTATGATATATATTATTACCCACATTAGTTTATGTTTATTAATGAGTGTATAATTTTTTATTTCTCCAGGATATATTTATATATTTGGTGTATATTGGTTTATATATGTTATTTGGACTAAAAAAATTATTTTAATAAAACACTTGAATATCAGTTTAATTGTTTAGGGTCCCTTGAAAGATTCAATTTAATATTATAATCACACCCTCAAATGTTATCAATGTAGAAAAATTTATTCTATTTTTCCTAAAACCAATATATTGGTACCCATTAACATGATGAAGGAGATACAGAGTTTCCATACAATCAGGGTGAAATTATGCAAAATGAAAAATAATCTGATTCCGTTCACTATTATTCCATTAATTAATTATCTTCATTATAAAAAGGATTTCTATTTCATTCCGCATGAGGTGATTTTTCTATTTTTTTATTTTTTTCTATTATTTAATATATGTGATAGATGATTAAGATTTAAATGAGGTTCTACATGGGATAAAATATTTATTTATTTATTCTGTTTTAGATTATTTTTAACATTTAAAAAGTATTCCGATTTCAAATTTTTAAACAAGAAGAATGGTTGCTAAACTTCAGTGTACATATAGGTTCCCCTGAGGATATTTGATGGTTTGAATTTTAATACTTTTTTCATAATCTGGGATATATGGTTATAAATTAGTATAAAAGAATTTCTATGCCTTATAGGATATTCATAAATGATATATTATTTTTTGGGACTTGAGAATAACAAATAAGTAGATTCGATCTACCTATTAATAGTTGAGTCTAAAGACCATGGGAGATGTTTGGAATAATTGATGACGGGAAGGATTTTTCCTAATTTTCTTATTTTATTTAGATATAATTTAGCCATTTAACATTGATGGAGAGTGATTATGAGTCTCATGCATTATTATTGGTAAAGAGGGGACATGGACTATTCATACAATTGTAATTTTCATAATAAAATATGATAAAAATTATCATATAGTCTAAATATTCCATGTGTTTATTTCAATAAAATATAAATAATAGGTAATTAATTTTTTTATCAATTATTTATGGGTGAAACATTAATTAAACACAATGGATGATAATATTTTTGAATTTAGATTAAATTAAAAAGGTCATTTTTGTTTATATATTTTACATTATTAATATAAAAATATTATTTAAAAAATTATATATGTGTTGAAATAATTTTATTTTAATTTTCTAAAATCATGATTATAATAATAAGTAATTCATTCTATATAGAATGACATGTTTTTTATTTAAAAAATCATACAATATGTGTGTTTAAAAAAAATAAGGTTGTGGGTTTTAAACAAAAAAAGATCTTTTTAAAAGTTGAATATTTTAATTATTTTATTTTAAATTGGAAATTGATGGGATATTTTGGGAATATAAGTGTCTAAGGTATTTATAAAAAAAATTAAATTTTAATGTTTTTTCATGTATGTGGAATTTATAAACATGTGATTAAAATTAAAATATAATATTATTTATATTGAAAATACTAATTAATGTTATTTCTTAATATAATATAATATGATATAGTGTATGTTATGGTAGGGACCCATATGCGGATAAGAAATTTCGAATTAATTATATTTTTATTAATAAATAATCTATTATATAGATATTATTTTATAATAAAAATGTACCTAATTTAATGATGTGATATATTCACTCTTTATTGATTTAGTTTAACTCAAAATGGTTATTATGTATTACCGTATTGTAAAAGAATTATTCTACAATATTGGTTTAATGTGAATGAAAATATAGTGAATATCCATATTTTGAAAATTGTGATTAGTTATTTATATATGTTAGTGGAATTTCATGGTATGAAGTTTATTTTAAAATATAATTTCATTTAAATTAGTAACATTGAAATGGGTAGGCGTGAGTTTTAAAATATTAAAATGGTTATAAAATTTATTTCCTTGATGAAATTGTATTTAATTTATTTTTTTAATGTTATTTAATTTGTTATTATATTTTGGAAACACGATTTTATGAGCATGTGTTTTAAGAAAAAAATGGATTTTATTGAATGCCAAACTTATCGTTATGTGAATACAATGTGACATGGGTAATTATGTAATGAAAATGTGTGCTAATAAGATATATGAGACAATAATTTTATGTATGATACTGTATTTGTAAAAATATTTAAATATCCAATAGGTTATATGATTTATTAGAGAATTTTAATAGATTTTTAAATTATTACCATAAATATCTTGAATGATAAAACCATTGAGTACATAATATTAAATTAAGAGGGACACAAATGTACTTTCATTTTATGATGACAGAAGGGTACTAAATTAATATGGGTTAATGTGTGATTTTTTATATTATTGATTAAAAATGTTTGTGTTGGAAGTAGGAATTTAATTTTAAATGGGTGTTGTTTTTTGAAATAATAAATATTTTCAATACTTTCTAGGGATATGTGGGAGTTTTAATTCCATTTATAAGGTTAGGGTTGGTGTTTTGTCAATCATGGACCCAAAACACCCATGGATGTAGTCATGGTGGTGCAAGACACTATAATTCAAAAAAATCAAGGGTGATAATCACTCATTTCAAATAGAAACTAATCATTGGCTATTATCTATGTTCTGGGGAAACATATTTTGAAGGGTTTGGAGTTTTATTGATTTCAACATATAACTTAACGTGATTTATAACCACCATATTGAAGGTAGAGTATTTTCATATATCCTAGTGTTAATCATAGATTTTATTTTAACAATCTTATTTATCATTTCACATTTGAAGATTTAACTATTTTGGAGTTTTTGGACACTTTCAATTTATCTATTATTACATTTAGAGCAAAAAACATAACAAATTTCTTATTTTTTAGAAAAATTGATTAGAGAATTTACCTATGGGAAACATGAATGTTTAAAATTATGGTGTTAGTGGACATTGTGGTGATGAGTTGAGGAATGTTCAGGTTCTTGTTTAGTGTGTTTGAAATGATGAGGATTGATCCTTAACTTGGTAGTGGGACATAGTGTTTGTTAAAAATAATGGGAGATATTTCACTATTCTGTGGTGGGTAATTGAAGATAATCCATGGTCATGTTTTTCCTGATCATTTTGGGTACCAACTCATTTTTATATATTATAAACCAATTTTTTAAAATAAAATATTATCAGAAATGTGAGATTGAGACATTCCATTTTAAAAGATGAGATTTTTTATTCTTCCAATTTTAGAGACCCGATGACCATGTTTTAAGGGTTTCTTGTAAGATAAATGACCATCCATTTCTTCTCAATGAATAGTTATTTAGTGCTCTTTTAATTTCAATTTTTGATGTTTCCTTCAAATAATAGGTTATCCTTTACCGATTTTTCTACCTTCCAATTATCTCCTTTAGTATTTTGGCATATTCGTTCATGTGGATTAATGTATCTTGTTCCAGGGTAAAACTATCACAAAATTTGACTAATTCCTCTTTAACCCATCCCTTTTCAATGGTAATGGTTGAGGCTATTATTTTTGGTTCTACAGAAATACTATTGATGTTTCAGGATTTTTAGATTCTTTCTTATGAATAGGGTTACAACTCATTTTATAGTGGTTGATCCTTGGTTCGAATGATAATTCATGATGTTTATAAAATCATTGTATGAAAGACGATTATTCAAATATTCTGTTTATTTATGTAATTATGTGGTTATAAATTTTTTAAATTCCAAATAGCAGCTGACTGAGAATTATAATATATATATAAATTATTAAATTTAATTACATGAAATATTTTTTAAGGGTTATATGATATTCATAATATAACTCTTTGGTTTATGATGTTTCCTCTTTTTATTTCATATATATTATATATGAATTATTCAATACTTTTATTTAAATTAATTCTATATTTTACATTCTTTAAAAATTGGTAATCTTTGTCAATCTTGTAATAAATAGAAGATAATGAATAAATAATTATTTAAAATTTTAAGTCTTAAAAGTATTTCTATTAACATGATACTTTTTTTCATTGAAAATGTGTACTTGATTTATGTAATTTTTTAAATGATATATATAATTGGTTTATTTTTTCTAGGAAACATAATAAATTAGTTAATCAAGATGGTATGAAATATTATGGTTATTGAAATTATTGATTTTTTCTTATGACAATCACATAATATTTATTATATTCTTATATTATTTTAGTACATCCTTATTTATTTATCCTTTATATTAATAGTGGTTAGAGTCATGATATCATCCTTGATATATTTATAACAAATGATTTCTTTCATTGAATTTAAATTAAATCATGATCAATTGTGATTTTTATTAGGTCTCACAGTTATTTTAGCTTATTTTTTTGGACATAATGATGTTTAATTTGGGATAATGTGGAATTTTAGAAGTATATTTTTCAAATGATTACATCTTTTGGGGAGTCATGATTTATGTGTTTTCACTTACTACTTTGTTGATGTGTTTTCTTATTTCATGATATAGTTTTAATCTCATCATTGGGACATGATTAGATTATTCTTCAAATATTTAAAATAATGGAATGATAATGAATTAAAAATTAAGATATAGAGGTAGTTTTTATTATGATAATGAGATGAAGATCAGGGATTCAATGATATATTTGAACATGGTATTGAATATATATAAATTGAGAGTTATTTTGAAAAAATGGTTAATCTATTACACTTAAATTTATAATGGGTTATAAAGAAGTTAATGGATAGAAATGGTACGTATTTTTACCCATGTAATCTAATACATGTATAGCTTCATATTAATTACAAATAATAGTCGGGTTAACCTGTGGAACACCGGTTACATATATTTTCATGAGTCAGATTGTTCCCCATTGACATGTTATGCAAACATTATCCTTATATTTTATTATTTCATATGCTCCACCGCTGTAGTCAATTGTGGATTACAATTCCAATATATAGACATTATTATTTAGTTTTCTCCCAATATTTAGTATATCAATGATATTGATGTACGAATAGTCGGTTACCCTACACTCTCTTATATACACACAGTGTATGTTGATATATCCAATATGTGGTGTCTTTCTAATATAGGATACGCTCTCATACGAGTGGTGATGTATAATAGTTATGAGATATTTTTATATGCATGCAGTGGAGACGTTAAGTTGTAGCATAAACATGTACCCTAACTACAATAAACATTATTATTATAGGTGTAATTATGCATGGTTTATTAAGGAATTTGGAATAGTGTGTATTTACATAGTATGTAATAAGACTTGGTATTATTAGTAGATAATGAGGATGATATGATGACGTGTTGGTGATATTTTTGTCTAGTTGAATAACTTGAGACGAGGATGTGTTTGTGATATGTCTTCACAAATGGTCGTAGGATAAATAAAGTTTATGGGATAACCAAGTGATAATAATTTATAGTTTTGGGTGATTGGTTAAGTATGAAAGAATATTTGGGGAACATTCTTATATATATATCTATACAGATTTAATTTTATCATGTACTTCTGTTTGATAATGGGTGTTACTATATAAGAAATTACTATATAATTTCCAATAGACAAACAAAATGTTTACTAAAATTCATCACTCAAATCACCAAATAAAAAATATTTCATAAAATTATTGACTTTATAATCTTTTATTCACACATAACAAATCATTATGTGAAATAAAATATTAAGACTATTTTAAGTTGAATAAAATATAAAGGACAAAAATTAAAAACACAAAATTTTTCAAAAAGTAACTCTTTTTAAGAAAAAATGTTTACCTTTTTATATTTTGTAATTTATTTTAGAATCAAAATGTATAAATAAATAAATATAAATCATTGAAAAAAAAAGGTATTTTTCAATTTAGATTAGGAAAATCAGCTTATTATAAATGTTTGGGATTTTTTAGATTTAAAGTACGGTTTTCTTATAGTAGCTATTACAAGGGTGTAGAAGAAATTTTTACATGAATGATTTTTACATGTTATTAATATAATTTGTATACAATAATAGTGGAGTAAATCAATTGAAAATAATATTAATAATTTTTAAAATCATAGTATTTCATTTTTAAAAATTTTGTACTACATTAGGAAAAATATATTTTTTTCTTTAAAACATTCGTGACATTTAGATTCTTGGTTATAGATTTATCTCACTATCAAAAAAATCTTCTACAATAAAAAATAATATTTATAATATCATTATAATTAATGGAATTTATAATTTTTTCCAATACATTTACATTATGTTTAAATATATATATTTTTTTTCTGAAAGAGTTTTTTCACATTACATCACTAACAATAATACTAATTTTCCCACTCACGTGAAGTTAGTTTGATAAAAGCTATTCATATATTTGAAATAATAATGTTCATATAATTTAATAAAAAAAATTATTTTTATGTATAAATTTTTTATTATTATGATTAATGTTATTTAGTATAACAATGTTGAAGCAATTAATTTAAAAATATTTTATTATTTGTATCATCTAATTGTTATGACCAGAATTTAAGTAAAATATGTAAAATAGAAAAATTAATATTATTTATAAACTCATGAATAAATATATTAAAACTATATTCAATGGAAATCAGTACCGAAATAGATTGTGAATCTATAATTGTTAAAATGAATTTTGTCTACTAAAACTGTTTTTTTAAACATTACCTATTTTTATTTTGATGTATTATTTATAAAAAATTTGACTATTATCTTGATTCAGTTGAGTTTAAATTTAGGTCCATAACACAGAAATTGGGTTAAATGCTTAATTTCATAATTTTTATAAAATACAAAAATCGCATATATAAAACATTTTTCAAAGTTTAAAATGTCAATAGTAAAATGTAAAAACATAATAGTAAAAAAATTATCATGTTAAAAAAATGTGTGTAAAGCCTTTTTTGAGTATTTAATCAGCTATATAGACCCCAAAATCCATATTTCAAAAACTTTTGATCCATTGATCATATAATTGTGTCATGAGATAATAAAATATAAAACATGACTCCAAAAGTTCCATATCTCTCTCCTATAGATGGGGATTGTGAAAACACTATAGATCAAAAACCTTGTAGTGTAAAATATCATTAAAATCTAAAAAATCTCTCCTAGATTTTTTTCACATATTCCTAATCCCATCAGCATTATTAGTCATTGGAATCCATTAATTTCTGAATAGAGTTTCAATTGAAAATTCATTGTCTGAAAGTGAGTATCACTTACTCCTTACCCTTTTCCATTAAATATTAATCTATAACCCACTCATAATACTGTTATATAAATAATTAAAAATCATTAGTATGATTTTATGTTTTTATAATAAGGTAATAACCATCATTTATTCATTTCCACCCTCTAATAAAAATAAAAAATTACATTAGTGTGTATGAAAGGAATACCACCTTCACGAAGCTGTGTTGTTTGTTTTCTCATTATTACCAATCCTATATTTTCTTAAAGGTAGTATTGATGGTTATATATAATATATATAAATTAATTAGTATTATGTGGTTACAAATTAATATTGTAACACCCCATGCTTACATGGTACGTTTCCCTTTGAATAATGCAATAGCGTGTGTCGAACGCAACATCGAGTTCTGACACACACCACAACCAATCAAACTAGCCTTTATGAATAGTAATACCCACTTTTTGAAATTTTATAAATTTTATCTTTCAAAATGGACTTCATTTTTGGATTTGGAATATCGAAATTAGCCTCGGGTGAATTTTTGGTATTTTTCTGAAAACTTTCAATTTTTGATGAATAATGAAAAACACTGAGTTATTGTTGAAAACCAACTTTTTATTTAAATAATTATTTATTTTATTTAAATATATTTTAGGTCAAAATAGATATTTAACACCTATATAAGTTCAATTTATTTCATTGGAGTCAGTTATTAATAATTTTAGACATATAAAAATTTTATTTAACTTTTCATCGTCTTTTACCCATCTCCTAGGAGAATTTGCAGATTCACATAAAACATAATTTTACCACTTCTGTGAGTAGAATTTAGAAAATTCTAGAGTCATGGTTAATATCATGGAGTAAAATGTGGTTCAATGAGATTAAAATTATTTTTGGTGAATAGTAACTTTTTACTTTTATTTACCACTGTTAAAAGTTAATACAGTAATTAATGGTAAAAAAGATATTAATGTTAAACTAACACATGACCTAATTCTATTGTATAGGTTTATAAAGACCAAAAACAACCTTAGGAATAAAAAATTATCATTTAGGTTCACCTGTATTATATTAGGAAATTTATTATTATTTATTTCAAATCAGAGTTAAAAGAGTTAAAATCAAAGTTTAATTACTAAAACATTTTGAATATATGGTTATACATAAGATAAATTCGATTATAAATATTATTTAGAAATATAAATATATTTCCTACATAATGGTATTTTATATATAATTTTTAAACATTATATAATATAATTCTTTTATGACACAACGGTGATGCAGTAATTACCTAATTAATGAAATATTAAAATAATTAATATTATAAATATCCAAATAAATGTCATTTGAGACTTTTTATGAATTTCAATACATTTCAGGAATAATATGACATATTATAATTTGTTATATGAATTTTATTCGTAGTAATAATTCTGTTATGAATTTATTAAAAACAAAATACCCAATAGTGTCTAAATTGACATAAAAGAGTTTAAAAAATTATATTATATTATTAATTGATATTATTTTCCTAAAAATATAAGGATCAGAAAAATGACTTATATAATTATAGGTGTATAATTAATGGACCTTTTTTGGGTCTCTTGGATGTTTAATGTAAGTTTATTAATTATATAATATAAAAATACAAAGAGACATGGTAAATGTCAATCTATTTAACTAAGAGTTAAATATAAATGATAAGGTTACTATAGTGACCCGAACCTGTCTAAAATATATTTCCTGAGTGATTTTCTAACAATAACCCCTTAGATTTTGAATAATTTACTTTGGAGCCATTAGAAACATAATATTAATTTATTATAAATTAATACTTTAAGTTTTTTTTCTAAAGA
This sequence comes from Viscum album, assembly GCA_963277665.1. Classification (NCBI taxonomy): domain Eukaryota; kingdom Viridiplantae; phylum Streptophyta; class Magnoliopsida; order Santalales; family Viscaceae; genus Viscum; species Viscum album. Next base: position 471,383,337 of record OY728147.1, on the reverse strand, counting down.
GCCCCTCCTCCCCCTTATAAAAGGACACCACTTCTAACCAATTCCTGACACCTCTCAATCCATTAGGCTCATTCATACTCTACCAAATTAACCTCCCTACATCCCTATCATCCTCATAGAATCCTTACCTTAGGAAGAAGGCACTTCAAGACTCCTTTTTCGTTCAATCCAAAGGGAGTTACCCAAATTTAAGGTAACAATTTCTCTTAGCTTCTTTTCTTTTATTTTTCATCTCCAACCCATAAAATCTTCATACTATTTTCGTTTGTAACAAAAAAAAGTATCCTAAATATACTATTATATTGTTATGATAAGTATTCGAACAACACATACACACACCACCATCTAATGGGTGAAGAACATAATGATTCTTTGGGTGGGAACAAAACGCATCACGAAACGATGATTGTTCAATTATCTCCTACCACCTCTAATGGTGGTCATTATAATAGAAATATAATTAAATATGATATTTATGATATTTATTTTATATATAATCTTATATTATTCCATTTTATAGAATACCATTATTCATTTCATGTTGTATATATAAAGGATAATTTCATTTGAGAAAGTGCGGACTACCTCCCCCTCAAAGTGATATGACTCGTTCATACCATACATAGAATGTATAAAAGAAGGTGTTAATGAACATAAGTAACAAATATATGATATTATATTATATTTTAATAATAATATACTTGTGTATCATTTTGTTTTGATTCCTTTTAAAATAAAAAATGAAATGGAAGTAGCATTCGTGCGTACGTACGGATTACCGTCTCCACGAACGGGATACGATTCATTTCCCCATCATATCCATTCAATAATAATTCTCATTTGATGATTAAAAGTAATTTTAAAGGACTTTATATCATTCTGGATATGAATAAGATACAACCTATCCATAACAAACACGACGTATGTAACAAAGCAAATAAAGGAAAACGAATCAGTTAACACCTAAAAAGATGATAATACTAAAATATTATTAACAAAGAAATATTAGATGATAAAATATGATTTGATATTAATGTATATGATTATTTTATAATTTAATAACAATGATTTAACTATTATACATGAGGTTAACCTACACTCTACAAAGGAAAAGTACAAGGTAAGGGGTTTCTTATCTCACTTTTAATTCTGTGAGATTTCCATTGTTCACCAATTATTTATTGAATGTGCTATGTGTACTGCCCATGATAGTATTCATTGTGTAATATACATAAATTTTTGGATATTTACATTATCATTTTATGATCCTTCTTTCATGGGTGTATGTTTCCTAAGTATCCAAATCGATAACTAAATTTGAATTTTCAATTTCCACTCATTCGACTTTACGCATTATTCATTGATTATATTACTCCAATATTATGTGTGGAATCATTATTCATTTGATTATGTCATCATTTCCACTAACATTTTAGTGTGTATAATTTTGATACACAGAATCACTCCATTGATAAATTCTCAAGTCATTGGTATGAACATGATATGAGTATTTTTTACTCAATCTCAATTTGTTGAGTTAAACATCCAATTCACTGGTGTTGTTTTTACAAGAATATGTGTGAATGTACATGGATTGTTTTACACATAATATCAAATCATATTTAGTGTATTTATATTTCTCAAACATAATTATTTCATTGATTTATCCTTAACCTAAGGATACAACCTTTATGAGAGATTTTATCTCAATTTATATTCCATTGAGAATCCTTTTTTTGTTATACACCAAATCACTTTTATATGATCTATATATTGTACTTTGACATAGTATATCATGAATACCTTTATTCTCATGATATTAAAATGTTTTAATTACCTCAATTATTTTTATTCAAGTGTCTCTCTTTTGGGTAGTAACTCTATCTAAAATATCATTTTAAAATGTTTTAAAGATTTATTATTCTATATCTTTCTCATTAATGTCCATGTTTTGAAAATGGTTACAAGGATTTTTTATATGAAAATTAATATTTTCAAATCAAAATTCCTTTTAAAAGTTTCAAAGTGGTATGGGACACTTTAATTAAAAAATCTATTTTAAATGGCTTCTTGACAAATAGTGTGACTTATAAATGTTTTCAAGAAAAAGGGGGATATTTATCTCAATAGTTTTATGATTATATTAATCTATGTTAATATCCTTAATTATTCACAATTTAGGTTAATCTGATACAATAAAATCATCCATATTGTATTTAATGAGTTATTCTTGACTGTGGATATGCTATTTTTATACCATTCATTTTTTGTGGATAAAGTATTGACATTTCTTATGCTAGTTTTAATATGAATGTTTTTGTTATGTTTCAAACATTTCATATGAGGAATTCATTGGACTTAGCAAGTGACGGGTGGATCCCTCTACAGCTCCTCGATACATCGGTAGGTCTCATGAGACAAACTAGTGTCTTGGCACAAGGCCTTGACAAAATCGTATTTTTAGTATTGGAACGAGGCCTTGACTATGTGGTTAGGATAGTCTGGCATTATGCATTGCATCATTATGAAAGTGGTTATTGATATTGTATGTGGTTATTCTACTAGTAGAATATCCATGTAAAAAAGTAAATGGAATTATTTCATTTTATATTTCCCATATTATGATGAAGTTCATGCTTAAAAGTCTTCTGTTTTAGTTATACATTTCCTGTTTATGCTTATTTATGGATGTTTCCGCTATATTGTTATCCTTACTGAGCATCTGAGCTCACCCCTTTCATTGTTTTATTTTTCCAAAGATGTGAAGAAGTAATTTATGAATGAACTGTAGGAATAGTATGGGGGGATATGAAGGCAAGATGTTTTTGTAGTTTTTTTTCTTTATGATATAACATAAGACTTATGAATATATATATTGTTTCCAAGACTACTAAACTAATCAGTCATTTGAGAATTGATATTTTGTGAGAATGCCAATGTTTTGTAATAATGCTCCGACTCTGGGTAACTGGGGTCGGAGCGTTAAATTTGGTATCAGAAGAAGTTTAGTACAAATCTCAGAAACTGGATTTAGATAAACTTTGATTAGAGAACATATCCCTAAGATAGAGATTGAGGATTAGTATAGAAAAACTTCCTATAATATTGGGATTGTATAAATTTTGTGAGTTTTCCAAGAAATACATCCCTGTATTTGATACGAGTAGGGAGAGGTGGCTCTAGCACAGATATACATAGGGGTAAAACCTGAAAACACCGCATTAAGCTAGACTCGATCGGTAACTGGTGCACGACAACAGGCCTTGCTGCACTCTTGGTTATAACTCCCTAGGGGATACACTTAGGATAATTTACATTTTCATTACAAACCTATTTGAAGTATTATTAGAGTAAATAACCATGGTTAATACCAATGTGTTTCAAATTGAGAAAATGGTGACATGATATTCTCTAAATGATTTTATAATTATTATTACTCACAGAATGCTTTCTGGTTTTAGTCAATGGCTGGATTCCAAGGAAGTCATAGTGACTTTTAGAATGATGTACAAGGCGGGAAATGTGGTGGAAATGAGAAAAAAAATTGAATTTTTATAGGCGTAAAAGATATCGTCTTCATGACAAATCAATTTTCCAAAAATATGATCAATAATATATATTGACCAATTCCCAAACTAAACAAAGAAGCGAATGGTGATGAATGATAACAGATCCAACAGTGGAGACCATCAAGAAAAGAATCCTCAATTTCCTTTAATGCAAGAAATGTGGAAGGAGAACCCCAAGACAGTGTCTTAATGGAACAAAGAAATGAATTACTTGTGGGAAGGAAGAACATAATGTGAAGAATTATCGACTAGAAATAAACAGTACTATGGAAGAAAATAAAAATGGTCCCATGATTCCAATTATGGTCATTTGTCTTAAAGTTAAGTGACCTTGGAATCACCCAAGTCAATGCCCTATTCCATAGGATAACCTCTTGGTCAAGGAAGAACCTATGTGGAAATAAATGTATGGAAAAATATTTAATGGTATTAGTGCTCCTTATTATTGATATTACTTTGGGTGAATTTTCTCTTATATGTGTAACCCTGCAATTTATCATGTGAGAATGATATTTTAGGATGACTTGTCCTTTCTCTTGTGGATATAGTTATAATTAACTATTTAGTTTTATATGATCATTGGGTTTGAGGTTATTACAAGTTATTATATTTTGTGATGAAAATTCAAGGTATGAGATAACATTTGTGGTTAAATTATGTTATGGTTATTTTGGGGAATTTATCTCATTTTGGTAATGTTATAAAATATAGTTTTTTAAAAAGGAAAACACGTACACCATGTGACAACCCTTCGTATTGGACGAAGCTGGGGGAATCGAAAATTATTTGGAAATAATGTGATAAATGTTATTTTAAAAGATGTTCGCTTTGTTGGGAACACTATATGCCCAATGAAAATAGAATACTATGGGATTTAATTTGAGGAGTAATGATGGATTATAATCTATGTTTTTATTGTGGATTTATTGTGATTTTGGTTATTTATGGAAATTAATAACCTATAATAGTGAATATGTGATTAGGTTAATTACTTTTAAGTATGATACTTTAAGAGTAGTTGATGTCATTGGGAGATACAATTTTACGTGGAAGACTACATAACCAAATTCTTCTATGTTTTGTGTTTCAATATTAGTTTGGATTATATTGAAGGATTTTAAGGACAATTGTTTATTGAATGGTATTTATTTTTCTTTGGAGTTTCTTTCTCTAATGGAATATCCTTTTGGGGGATCATCAGATCTTATACTAACCATTTTGGTTTTGATCAATCTCTAAATACAAGGTAAATATAAATATTATCCTTCATGGATCATGTGATTTTATAAGAAGTTTATTCTATCTCTTCCAGTGAGTCCAAGTCTTCTTTAATACTCATCCTTTAAAAATGATTTTGTAGGGGGATTTTATTAAAGAATTAATCTTTACTCAAAAAGTATGCATATCTCTTTATGTTCTTAGTCATTCTTAGAAATGAATTCCTCATCTTTATGTAATGTATCTTAAAAAAATGTTGTCAGTTTACTTTTCCAATTGGGAAACTAATGACCATTTTTTCCATCCCAAGTTTGTGGTTTTATTGTTGTTAAATTTCTCATGATCATGTTGTCTATCCCACTCCATCAGTACTTGACACTTAGATTATCATCCATATCCATGATTTTCTATATGAAATCCTAGTATAGGTTATCTCAAGTGACATTTTTTACTTCTCTTTCTTTGTTTTAATGTGATAGTTTTATTGACTCTTTTTTTGATGTGGGAAATTACATTATATTCCCAAGACCAATTTTAAAAATTACGGTGATGCAATTTATTAAATGAGGGGAGGATGTAACACCCCAAGCTTCCACAGTACGTTTCCCTTTGTATAATACAATGGCGTGTGTTGTACACAACTTCGTGTTCTAACACACACCAAAACCAATGAAACTAGCCGTTATGAAAATTATTACCCAATTTTTGAAATTTTATAAATTTTATCTTTCAAAATGGACATAATTTTTTGATTCTGAATATCGAAATTAGCCATGGGTGAATTTTTGGTATTGTTCTGAAAACAATAAATTTTTTATAAATAGTGAAAAACACTGAGTTATTGGTCAAAACCAACTTTTTATTTAAATAAATTTTTATTTTATTTAACATTATTTTATGTCAAAATCGATATGTAATACCTATATAAGTTCAATGTAATTTATTGGATTCAGTTTATAATAATTTTAGACATATAAAAATTTCATTGAACTTTTCACCGTCTTTTACCCATCTCCAAGGAAAATTTTCAAATTCACATAAAACATAATTTTAACGCTTCTATGATTGGAATTTTAAAAATACATGATACACGGTTAATATCATGGAGTAAAATGTGGTTCAATGAGATTAAAATAATTTTTTTGAATAGTAACTTTCTAATTTTATTTACCACGGTTAAAAGTAAATAGGGTAATTTAGGGTAAAAATGAAATTAATATTACCCTAACACATGTCCTAATTCTATTAAACAGATTTATCTCCACCAAAAACAACCTTAGGAATAAAATATTATCATATAGGTCAACTTGTATTAGAATAGGACATTTATTATTATTTAATTCAAAGAAGAGTTAAAAGAGTTAAAATCAAAGTGTAATTATTAAAACATTTTTAAAATAGGGTTATACATAAGATTAATTTGATTATAAATATTAATTATATAGATAAAAATATTTCCTATATTATGGTATTTTATTTATAATTTTTAGACATTAAATAATATAATTTATTTATGACACAATGGTGATGCAGTAATTGCATAATTAATGAAATATTAAAATAATTTATATTATAAATATTCAAAAAAATGTAATTTGAGACTTTTTATGAATTAAAATACTTCTCATGGTTAATATGACATATTATTATTCGTTATATGAATTATATTTGATGATATAATTTTCTTATGAGTTTATCAAAAGTAAAATACCCAATAGTGTCAAAATTGACATAAAAGTGTTTAAAAAAAATATTATATAATTAATTGATATTATATTCTTAAAAATCTATGGATCCACCAAAAGAATTATATAATGATAGTTGTATCATTAATGGACCACTTGGGGGTCTCTAGGAAGTATATAGTATGCTTATTAACTATATAATATAAAAATACAAAGAGACATGGTAAATGTCAAAATATTTACATAAGAGTTAAATCTAAAAGATAAGGTTACTATAGTGACCCAAACCTGTCTAAAATCTATTGGTTGAGTGGTTTCCCACCCAAACCTACCTTATAATTTTATAAATACTCTTTTAAGCCACTATAAACCTAATATTAATTTATTATAAATTCATTCATTACGTTTTTTCAAATGAGCCCCTCCTCCCCCATATAAAAAGACACCAATTCTAACCAATTCCTCACACCTATAAAAACATTTGGATCTTCCATACTCTTCCCAATTAATCTACCTACATCCCTCTCCTTCTACTAGAATCCTTACCTTAGGTAGAAGGCACATCAAGAGTCTTTTTGGTTCAAACCAAAGTGAGTTACCCAAATTAAAGGTAACTATTCTCTTAGAATATTTTCTTTTATTTTACTTCTCCAACCCCTATAATATTCTTATTATATTAATTTGTAAAAAAACGGTTCCTAAATATACTGGGATATTGTTATGATAAGTATTCTAAATACACTTACACACACCTCCATCTAATGGGTGAAGAACATATTGTTTCTCTAGGTGGCAACCAAACGCCTCCCGAAACAATGATGGTTCAATTATTTCCTACTACCTCTCATGGTGGCCATTATGATGAAAAAATAATTAAATATGATATTAATTATGTTTAATTTATATATAAGCTTTTTTAATTCCATTTCATAGCATACAATTATTCGTTTCATGTTGTATATGTAAACGATAATTTCATTTGAAGAAGTGCGGACTACCGCCCCAAAAAGTGATACGACTCGTTCATACCACACATGGAATGTATAATGGATGGTGTTAATGAACATAAGTAACACATATAAAATATTATATTATACTGGAATAATAATATACCTATGTATCATTTGGTTTTGATTCCTTTTAAAATAAAAAATGAAATGGAAGTAGCGTTCGTGCGTACGTACGGATTACCATCTCCACGAACACGATGAGATTCATTTCTCCATCATTTCCATTCAAGAATAATTCTCATTTTATGATAAAAAGTAATTTTTAATGACTTTATATAATTATGGATATGAATAAGATTTCAACCTATACATAACAAACACAGCTTACGTAACGAATCATATAAAGGAAAACGAATCAGTTAACACCCACAACGACGATAATAATAAAATAATATTAACAAAGAAATATTAAAAGATCATATATGATATCAAATTTATTTATATGATTCATGTATAATTTAATAAAAATTATTTTACTATTATACAAGAGGTTAACCTACACTCTATTAAGTAAAAGTACAAGTTAATGGGTTTCTTATCTATCTTTTAATTCCGTGAGATTTCCATTGTTAACCACTTATTTATTGCATATGGGGTGTGTACTGCCCATGATTGTATTCATTGTGTAATATAATTTAATTTGTGGATATTTACATCATCATTTTATGATCCTTCTTTTATGGGTGTATGTGTCTTATGTTACCAAATCGATAAGAAAATTTGAAATTTCAATTTCCACTCATTCGACTTTATGCATTATTCATTGATTATTTTACGCCTATATTATGTGTGGAATCACTATTCATTTGGTTATGTTATAATTTCCACACCCATTTCTGTGGATATAATTTTAATACACATAATCACTCCATTGATAAATTCTTAAGTCATCTTTATGAACTTTATAAGAGTAATTTGTACTAAATCTCAATTTTTGAGTTAAACATCCAATTCATTAGTGTTGTTTTTACAAGAATATGTGTGAATATACTTTGATTGTTATACACTGAAAATCCAGTCATATTTAATGTATTTATGTCTTTCAAACATAATTATGTCATTGATTTATCTTTAACCGAAGGATATGACCTTTATAAGAGATTTCATGTCAATTTACATTCTATTGAGACTCATTTGCTGTTATACACCAAATCACTTTTATATGGTGTATATAATGTACTATGAAATAGTATATCATGAATCCCTTTATTCTCATGATATAACAATTTTTTATTACCGGAATTATTTTTATTCAAGTGTCTCTCTTATGTTAACGAACTATAACTAAAATATCTTTAGAAAATGATTTCATGATTTATTATTTTAAATCATTCTCATTTATGTCCATGTTTTAAAAATAGTTTTTAGGATTTATTTATATGGAAAATATTGTTTTTAAATAAAAATTCCTTTTAAAAGTTTCAAAGTGGTATGGGTCACTTTGATTAAAAAATATATTTTAAATGGCTTATTAACAAATAATGTTACTTTTAAATGTTATCAAGAAAAAGGGGGATATTTCTCACAATATTTTGATTATTATTTAAATCTATGTCAATATCATTCATTATTCTCGATTGAGGTTAATATGAAAAAATAAAATCTTCCATATTGTATCTAATGAGTTATCTTTGACTGTGGATGTGATCTTTTTATACCATTCACGGTTTGTGGTTAAAGTATTGACATTTCGTATTCTAGTTTTAATATGAATGTTTATGTTATGTTTTAAACATTTCATATGAGGAATGAATTAGACTTAGTAAGTGACAGGCGGAGCCCACTATAACTCATCAATGCATCGGTAGGTCTCATGAGACAAACTAGTGTCTTGGCACAAGGCCTTGACAAAATCTTATTTGTATTCTTGGCACGAGGCCTTGACTTTGTGGTTATGATAGTCTAACATTATGCATTCCATCATTATTAAAGTGGATATTGATATTTCATGTGGTTATTCGACTAGTAAAATATCCATGTGAATAAGTAAATGGAATTATTTCATTTTATCTTTGTAATGTTATGCTGAATTTCAAGTTTAAAAGGCTTTTGTTTTATTTATACATTGCCTTAAATGTTTAAGCTTATTTATGGTAGTTTCCCCTATACAGTTATCCTTTCTGAGCATCTGAGCTCACCCCTTTCAATGTTTTATTTTTCCCAAGATGTGAAGAAGTAATTTATGAATGAACTGAAGGGATAGTATGAGGAGATATGAAGACAAGATATTGTTGTTTTTTTACTTTATGATGTAATGTAAGACTTATGAATATATCTACTATTTCCAAGAATACTAAACTAATCGGTCTTTCAAGAATTGATATTTTGTGGGAATTCCATTTTTATGTAATAATGCACCGACTCTAGGTAACTGGGGTCGGGGCCTTACAAACATCCTCCTTCAACCCCTCTCACACATTGGGAAACAAAAACAAGAGAACAACATACAAGTAGACTCCCACTTCCAATATGAAACATTTTTTGTTTTTCATAAATATTTTCATGAATTATCTAAATTTATTAAAAAAATAAACAGTGAAAAAATACTAATTATATCATTATAATTATTATATTATTATATTAAGTGGGATGAAATATATAATTGACCATGAAAACACATTGAGATAATGCATGTTCTTATTTTGGGTAATATAATGACATACATGAATGATTCATCAAAATCCAATAATGGATGAATATGAGTTTTATTAATCGAACAACTTGGGAATTATTGAATGGTAGTAGGCCAATTGTGTCATCCCCTCTAATATCATGTAGGCTATGGGAAGTGGAAAAGTGTAGAAAATACAATGTTTAATTGGGTGGCCTTATCCAAAGATACTCGAACACACAAATCCAACAAAGCTCCATGAATCATGGTATAGATAAATATGAAATACTCAACATATACAATGTAAACCATGCACGAAAATTATATACAAATTCAATAAATTATAGAAATATAGTGAAAATATATAGAATGGGATAATACATTCCCAACTGGAAATGAGGTCACAACCTGAAAATAACTTTTATGGAAGACTAATGAGGGCCCAAATAAAATTTCTATTAGATGCCATGAAACATGGAACGATCTACCATATAGACATACATTCCTCTAAATTCATTTCTACCAAGGCCACAAAAAATATATCTGCCATCTTTATAAGATAAACCACATGTGGGTCCATCCTATGAAGGGTAAGTATATAAATAACTAGAAGGACACCCCCAAAACAAAAAAAGGTTTCCATTTAATGATACAACATGTAGTAATATCAGCCTATTAAAATAGGGAAATGAAAAACTTCTTTATATACTCAGATTACTTCCTAGTCGAGACACAATGGGGATCACGATCTCCCAATCCTTTCTAAGAATGATAATTCTTATTAATGCTCCAAATGTGTATCTCTGGTGGGTAGAATCATGCAAAAAATAACAACAATTTTATTTGTGGGTACCTATCCACTCAAGAGATCTCTATAAACGAGGGATCAAAAACACTTGTGGAGGACCTGTTCACCACTAGATCATCATGAAAAAAGTGTACCACTCCATAGATAGAGGACCCACCCCCTTCTAAAATATTATTTACTACCAAATCTAACTTTTAAAGATTATTTAAACCTACACCTATGTGAGATAGGGGTGTTTATTACCATGAAATTTAGATGATGATCCTACAAATCTCTACCATCGATCAAAAATCGTATAAAGAATAATCACTGTAAAAATAGTTTACATTGTATCCTGCATTCCATAAAAAGGCTACCACAACATTCAACATGGATATCCACTAACATTATTCTACATAGAGGACCTAATTCTAGTCCCAGAAAAGGATGTGTGGAAGATAAATGACATCATGGGAGGTTAATGATACTTACCTTGTGAAAAATGTAGTGTGAACTCATCTAAAAACTAGGTTGTGTTCACATATACACATGATTTGGATAGCATTGTGAGATTGCATGACATGTAAAGGTCATAGGCAAGGTGTTTGGGCTGCACAAAGCATGTCCACATCCTTATGACCCATACCATTTAAAATATTTATTGCATTTGTATAATGTTCATGCAAGGTACCCAATCCATGTCTGAGTATACAATTTTTCACGTGTAATATGGCCATTCCCATATTCCTAGACATGTCCATACCCATGTACTCTTGCTGTACACACTGAGCTATTAGAATTGATTTGAATGATGTGTGTGTTCCATACATGAAATTTTATAATTATATACACTTGAAACCTAATATGTAATAACCAAGAAACAAGACAACATGTCTTCCAAGAAAAAAATCCATGTGAGTTTCAATTTTCATGAAACTGAATATTGTTTTGCACATATGGACCATGATTTGTCTACCACCATTTTAATGATATATATTCTTCGGGTGTTTGGATCTTGGGTTGATTTTTCGTGATCAATTACTGGTGGATGGATTCCACCCCCATTAACCCAATGTGGTTTATCCACTACAACATGCCTCCCCCATGGATGAATCGTAATGAAACATCATCCAATATGTGTTACCATCATCCGATACTAATAGAACACTATGATATGTCCAAAAAATAATAAATAGGTCTTTAATACTCCCTCAATTAATACTTGGGTTCTATTTCAAGCAGATCCCAGCAAAACTTTTTAAACATTGACCTTATGGGACAATAACAATAAACACAAAGAATTGTGGGGGAGACACCAGAGAATATTGTAAGGACATCATTGGAAAATAATCCATCATACAATGAATAAATAATTATGATGTACATGGGGAGGAAAAAGGGTTAAACAATGGAATAATTTGATCCAGAATACCGAAATATGATAAAGCTCGTGAAAATGATATAAATCAATACAAAATTAGATAAAATCCCAGCATTATCAAATTTATAGACTTGTAATGAAATATATAAAATTAAATTTCTTACCTTGATATTGAACAGATTTTTTTAATAAATCATATTACTGAATTGTTGAAAAAAAATACATTCACTATCTTTCACATGGTTCACTTTGAACTGTTTATCTGCGTAATTTGATCTCAAGCCACCAATGAAGAAAATTTCAACATCCTCTCTAAACACTTATGGTTATGTGGTTATCCCTATGAATTTTCTATAAAAGAACATTTACAGAGTTGGCCATAGGTTCTTGTCATTAATTAAATTAATTAAATTAATTAACCAATTTATATAACATACCCACCAATGGATATCTTCCATGGATCGCATGATGCTTGAAAACATTATGTTGTTATAAAGGTAAATCCTACACATTAGAATATCAATGTTCTCATTTTCCGAAAATGATGTCTCATAAATTTGAAAACATTTTCTTCTGAAAATATTATACCATGTGGTATTATGTTACATCTTCGAACCCAGAATACTAGATCCAGTGATAAAAACATAACATTTACACATATATATTTAATAATGATATATATGAGATAGTTTTTTCCCTCCATATATTTAAAAATTAAAAGGAATCATCGGATCACATACATATCCAATACCATTTTAGGTTTAATGTTTTAGAGAATTAAGACATACCATTATTAAAAGAATACACATGACATAAATATTGTTTTTCTGCAATATCTAAAATTTAATATACTGTATTAAGTCTTCAATAGCCCCCAAAAATTTCATCACATGTGAAAAAATTATAGATTAATAAAAGTAATCATTATTCTTATCCTATGAAAAATGAAACATAAAAAGGGTTAAATAAAATTTTCAGTATCCGTAAATATAAGCGCTAACTATTGAGATTTATCACTGAGAGTAGGTTTTGGATAATGGTTTGAGGAAATAATCTTTCTTCATGTGTATAAAATAATTGAGTTCAAAACCATCAATACATGGATCATTAAACATGAAACATGGGATAAATAATTAAAAAAGGAAAGTGTAATTGGAATAAATAATCATGAGCCATGTGATATTAATCATGATAAAAGTAATCATTAAAAACTCATTTCATTCCACCCATAATAATTAGTTCTTAATATTTTCTAAACATGAACACAATAGAATAACTCTTTTAAATAATAATATTTATGTAAAAACCAATTGACTTTATAGATAAATTATGTAAATAACATCTTACATTATTTTTCATATCACTCATTCAAAGAGAATAAGATAAATGTTAACATCAATACTAAATAAATCGAATGGCTATCACGGACTAACCAATCTTTTGTTTATAAAGGAAACCCACGTACCTGGTTAATAATTTGACCAACCATCCTTGGTTTATAATGTAACCTCTCATCCATGGTTTATAGTATAACCAAATGTCATAAAAAATATTTTATACTAACGACAACAAGAATAATGTACATGGTTGTTAAATATCATGAAAACCTCATTGAAACATACATTATTCATTTCATAACATGATTAACTCATAGAAAAGTAATGGGATCCATGAAAACATCATTGAAGAAATAATAATGAGTCCAATAAAATAATAATTATGTATCATTAAAAATATACCCAATTAATAATATTCAACATCAAGTATTTTTAGATTTGAGGAATGAAAATACATGAAAAACATCACAAAAGACATTCAGGGGGAAAATTTTATTCTCCATTTGAAAATAACAATATAAAACTAAAAATTCAATATATATAGTCAAAATTATTATTTAATAAAATAAAATTCTCATGTTATAATGAGATATTGAATTAAAATAGTGGTAATTACTATGGTAAAATCCATCCAATATGTAAATTTTAAATATATCCCTTCATTTGAATCATTTTTAATGGGAAACTAAAGTGGAACTTTTGTAAAATGTTTTAAAAGTTTCATTTTTATCCCTTTTAAAGAAGTTAAAAGATCTGGTATAAAATATTTAGGAAAAATTTTATGTCTAAAAATAAAATTATTAGATATTTTTTATAAATCCTTGATATGGGAAAACATTTTCTCAACATAAAAGATGATATATGATCAATATCACTTTCAAAAAAAAATTCTTGATGTTTCATTTATCAATATGTTAAGAATCATAAACTAGACATGTAAAAAAAATTCATAATAGTAGTATAATAAAATATATATAGTTCATGTAAATAATAAAATTTTATTCTTCAAGGGGAACCTTGATCCTAAAAAAATAAATTAAAAAAGATATTGTAATATAAATCCTTTCCCACTTTGGAAACTCTTCAATCATAAGCACCATTAAATAATTTAATAAACGATACTATCAATATTATGAATATATGGATAATAATTATAAATTAATTAAAATGATAATTATATAAACCTCGTAAATATTGAATGGTTCATATCAGGAACATATATCCAAAGGAAAAGGAATTTCAGAAGAATTACCCTTACACAGATCATATCACTGAATTGAGACTTCATCAATATATAGAATAAGTTTAAAAAATTTCAATCTATAATAAATTAGTGAAAACACATGATAAACCAATTTATATATCAATTTACGAATAATTAAGGAATAATGAAGTTAATTAAGAAGAGTTATATTCCAACAGAAGAAAATTGAGTTAATATTATATTACCACAAGGTAACAAAAAATTCGAATAGCCTTTTATAAAGAAAAAAAATTAGAATTATAATACCATGATTTATTAATTATTTATGAAATAAAATATAAAAATCTTATAATATAAAATATATGAAATAAATTAGTTTCATACCATTAAAAAAGTCTTCAATAAAGGCATATTGAGATGAAACCCCTTACCTCAAGTTCAGACTGGTTATATATATTTTTGAACACATGTATAATAAAATAATTTCAATTATTTAATATCATAATGATATTATAAATGTTCTATATATAATAAAAAACCATTTATTTAATTTATATTATTTAAATATTTTATTACATGAAGATTTTAGTCAACACGATGTACTTTCAGATCATTTTTTCCATAATTTCTTAAAGGCATTAGTGTGTTGACCATGTACAATGGGGTCATTAATAAAGAATATCTAGAATATTTATTAGGATGATACATTAAATTTTTATTGGAATTATTATTCAATAATTATGAAACATGTTTAAAAAAAACATACTACAATCATGGAGACAGTTGGTCAATCACTCTTAAGAGTAATGTTTCTATTTTTAGAAATCAATATAGAAAGATGGTATGTATTATTTTATCATTAATTAAAGATAATTATTTCATAAATACCATCATATTTCACTAAATGTAATTATATATATCATCCATTTTATGTGGTTATAAAAACCGAATGACATTGCTTCATGGAGGTTGTATTCCACAGCTACAAATGAAAGAAGTTATCATGATTTTGGGAATGAAATGTTTGAAAAATGAATGATATATAATGTCTATATAATTATAAATATTTCATTAATATAATAAATAAAAATTAAATACATCATTATAAATATCCATGAATTATGATGTTGGAATTTTAATTACACCTTTCTGTGAGGAAGTAGTCCATTTATGAAAACAATGAATAGTTATTTTCCCTAATTATTGTTATTAGAGATAGATATAGGTTGTTACAATATAATAATAATAATATATTATTAATTTGGAGTCAATTATGTTTCTATACATTAATATATTAGTAATATTTTATGTATGTGGAATAATAAAAAAATTGGTAATGCTCAATTTAGAATATTACAACTTTATCGGATCACCTCCTTTTTTAGAATTTGGGATCATTTAATATATTATTATTTATTATAAATATGATTAATGTTAATTCTATAAATATTCATTTAAATTGACATTAATAAAAAAAGCAAAAAAAATAAATATAAAATGTAGTCATTAAAGCCTATATAAATAAAATTTATAAAAAAAAGTAATATACAAAAATAACTATCATAGATTATATTTTTTATAATTACTAAAATAAGTTTTCTATTTTTATAAGGTGTGCTAAAGATCTATGTTAGGGTTGCATAAGAATTTATAATAGATATTTTCCTAACATAAGTAAAAATTAAATTGAAACGATACAAAATATTTTTATTTTAATTCACTACTTATAGCCTTACTTATCATCCATCTGTCCCTATGTTAAAAATCATATATTTTTTAAAATCATGAGTGTGAAAATTTTGGATTTACATTAACGTACCGATTATAATGATAAAATCATTTCCCAAATCAAAATGGTCATATATTCGACATTTGGAAGTTTAGGAATCAAATATGCTTATATATTTAAATTAATTAATGTTTTAGGTTCATGTTTTAGTCTTTATAATATTATTTTTAACATTAATTACCAGATTTACCCTATAATGTAGTAAGAAAAATACTTTATTTACAATTCATAATTTCTATAAATTATTGGGGAATGATTAAAATTTCATATAAAATAACTAAAAATATGAAATTTATTAATATTTCTGTTTTTTAACCATAATATATTACATTAAAATAAATTCATAAAATCGAAAAACCGTTCTTTCCAAAAATGTTCTTATACCAAAATATTGTATAACGATGAGTCAAAGTAATTTTATTATATAATATTAAATTAAATAATATCTATTATAATTTATGATAAAATTCGATGAATAATGATACCTTTTAATGAAATGAAAATGATTGTTTTACAAAATAGTTATTTTCACTGTTCACTTAGAAATCATTCTTTTTTGAGAAGTACTAAAATCTTACCAAAAGATAAAATTTATATGCTAATTTAAAAAATTACAATATTTTATGATTTTTTTATAAAAGTACAAGAAATTTATTATAATTAATTTTAACATAAATATAATTAAATTTAATTTTGAATAAAACATGTTATTGTAGAAAAACATTCTTCAATAAAACAAGTGAGGTGATTTTCAAATAATTAATCAATAAAATTATAATGAGTATGAAAATTTTATATAATTTTTTAGGTTTAATACTATTAATTACCACCAATTTAATAGAATGATTAAATTGGAAATTTTTATTTTATAATATTTTATGGTTTGTTTTGGCATGATGTTGCATGTCGTATACTCTATCAAACATATATTCCCGAAAATGTCTGGGAATTACATTATATCCAAGTTATTATATTTTATCCTTGTAATTTAAAATAAAAATCTATAATAAATGGTTTAAAATTTGAGAATATATATTTTTTCAAATCAATCTTCATAAAAAGGGTCAATAAAAAATCCTCTAGAAAAGAGGCAAATAGAAATTTTAAGGACATCTAATATAAAACATACTAGGTATCCATGTTATGGAAACTTGATGGGATGTGAAGATATGTACAATGAAGAAAACAATAATGATAGAAATAATGATGGAGGGTGAAAGTGATCATCGATCACAACATGTTGAATAATCAAGAAAATGTTATTGACAATTAAACTATAAGCGGATGATACGTGAAAAAGAACATCAACTCATTAGAAATGAATGTAATTAGGTAATATTTTTATTTCAATAACCCTTTACTATATTGTTGGAATTATTTTAATATTTTTAATATGAAATAAAATTTATATACTTACTTGAGGATTATATTTTCTTCCATTAATCACTTTTTTCACAATAACATAATTTTTCCCCCAACAATGAGTATTCAAAAACATTTTGTCATGCTGAATGTACTAGAATAAACTTTCATTAAATCATATACTTCCATAGAATGTTACAGTGATATTTATCCCGTATTTACACATTTACCAAAAAATGGTAAAAATATTGTAATTTAATTACCAAAATGGATATACAATAATATAAGGAAATAATTCCTTGGCCTAAATAATTACATAATAACCCAAATTTCTCAACATAGATATTTATATAAATAAAAATATTCTAGAATAATATTGAAACCAAAAAATATATAATTATTTGATCATATCTTCTTCCAAGATAAATTTAAAATTTATCTCTAAGTAACAACAATCATTCTCATAGTATCATACCAAAAATATATATACATTCATCAATTAATCCTCAAGATATTTTTATCATTTCCATAAATAAATAATTCCAATTTTGTAAATAATAATAGTAATTAAAATTAATAAATAAATATTATCTAATTATTATCATCTTACATCATAAAATTTATAAGATCATTCATTAGAAAAAAAAATTCATGTTACAACTCAGGGTTTCAAATAACCCAATCTAGTAAAATGTATCACAAATATCGTTGGTCATATTAGAATTCCATCACTTAAAACCTTAATAAGGGTGTCTAAAGAATTAATCAAATGATCAATGGTATACTCATAAACCAATGATTCTATCCATACCACATAAGACAAACTCACATAAAAGCACTATATTCTTGAAATATATATAAACCCTACATTGATACCAAATATTATTTCCCAAAACCCACACTTCATATATTTTGATAAAAACATAATCAATAAATTTCAAGATGTTATATCGTTAAATATGATCATGTGTTTCCTATCCAAGACATGAAACACCAAAAATAATTATCTACCGACTTATATAATAACTGCTCGTTTAGGATTATAGATTAGGAGAATTCGTAGATACACAACATTCATTACATAAAGAGAATATTTTTACACTATACCTATATTTTCATATTTGATATTAATTCCTCAATATATAAAAAAATATCTTCATATGAAACATTTATAGACACAAATTGTTTATTGTCATTATTAATAATATGGGGAAAATAAAACAGTAAAATTATGTGATCAAATGTACAGTATGAGTATGAACATGATTAAATATTTTAAATTCATTAGTGATAGTAAGATGGGAATAGTTATATCATGACATAATCATATTTCATGAGATTATGATAATGGATTTAATACCCAATAATACCAAGATCATCAAACATAAATTCTTGAATAAATATTTAAAATTTGTTCATGAGAAATTGGAATCAATAATCATGATCCATGTGATATTAACCTTGATCACAGTAATCATTAATATACAATATAATTTTACACATAAGAAGTATAAAATTAGTTTATTTAAGAATAAACCCATTATAGTACCTTTTGGAGTCACAATATTGTTATTAAAACCAATAGAAATCATAGATAAAACATTTATGTTACTTTGGAAATATTTTTCTATATCAATATTAATAATAAAATAAGAATACTCTCACATTACATAACCAATGCATGGAAGGGACATCATGGACCCACCCACACTTTTTTTATAGACGAACCAACCATACTCAGTTAATAACATGACCAACTGTCAATGGGTTATAAAATATCAATCCATATTTATTTTATAATGAAACAACAAATAATCATAACCAATATCCAATATCCATAATCTAAATAAAGTATATAGATCTTTAATCATATCATAAAACTCATTGAAACGTCCATTATACCATTTATAACTAAATTCACACATGGAAAAGAAATGGTTTCCAAGAAAATAACTTTAAACAACCATGATCCATCATGATAAAGAATAAGGTTACATTTCAAAATATTCTAGATTGAGAATAATTAACCTTAATATCTGATAGTGTTGATGAATATAAATTCATTTGAAATATAAATATATTTTTTTCAATAATACCCTTTTCAATTTAAAAATAACGTTATAAAAATAAAAATTCATATAATATTGGGAATATAGTATCATATAAAAATAATATTGCAATGTTTTAATGTAATATAAAGTGAAAAGAATGGTCATGGTGAATGGAAAATCCATTCATGCTGTAAATGAAAAAAAATTAGACATTTTATAAATTTTGTTTATTGTGACCAATTTGTTAAAAGTTATGACATTTATTGAAGAAAAGAGTTAAATAAGATCAATGATTGTGTAAAATATACTTCGGAAAACATTTTTGTTTAGAAAAGAACTTTTTTGAAAATATTTAAAAATAGGGATAAAGAAGAAAATGATTCTTGATAAAAGAGAACAAATAAGATTGATTCACATAAATATAACTTTATTGAAGATTATTTATTCAATAAGGAAGGATATGGAAATTAAATAATTAAACCATGATCATTAGTATATTATGATAAAATATATGATTCTCATGAATGTAGGTGAATATTATTCCCCCCCATGGATCCTCAAACAAATAAAATCCCGATAAGTTAAGGGAGTATAACATAAAATTATTTATACTTGTATAGATCTTCAATCGTATTCCCTATTAATTAATATCAAAAAATTTAACATTAATTATCTTGAATATGAGTATATTGATGATAAATTATACCAAATGGGATTCCAATACACATGATCAAAGAAGATATGTCCATATCATGATCATAATTCTTTAGGAAATGGATTTTGAGATGAATATCTCTTAATAAAATCACATAATTTAACATTGAATTAACCAATTAGAGGATAATGTGAAAAAAATAAATATAAAATAATTAAATTATAGAAAAAATAATTTGGAGACTAAATCACTAATAATCATGGAATAAATATGTTAATGAGAAAGAGTTATGTGCTGACAAATGAAAAATTAATTATCAATTCTGTTTCCGCTTGGTAACATTGAAGTCAAATCCATTTTTATAATGTATTTAAAATCTGAAAAAAAATCTTTACGAATAATGGATTCATGATATAACATATCAAATTGGTATTATATATAAATTATAAAAATATTGGGTGTGTAACAATATAATATGAGTCGATGAATGGAAATCGAAAAGAAATCATTAACCATGAGTCTTGACTTTCTATATATGATGTTTAACACCCTTAAAATATTCATGTGTTTACAATGATGGGAGGGTAATTTTTAAAACATATAAATAATAATAATCATGAAATAATTAATATTTCTATATATACATTATATTTTTAAAACCAATAATGAGTTATGGATTAGAAAAATGAACTAAATCTCAATTATGGTAAGGTAGAACAAACATATGCATGGGTAACATTTATGTTTTCCAGTAATCACTATGGAATGAAGTTCGATATTATTTTATATCTTTATAATGATCATAATATATTTATTACCATATTATGTTTTAAAGTATACATATATATATCATCCATGTGTGGTGGTGATGAAAAATGAAACACATTGCTTCATATAGGTGGTAGTTCAAATGTAGGAACAAATGTCATTATCATGTTTAAATAAATTGATCATTTAAAATATGGATGATATATTAAATCAAAAATTTGATAAAAATTTCATGAATACCATATATAAATATAAAACGTCTATAATTTTAATCCTTATTGAGATGGGACAATAAAAAAATTACATCAGTCCGTGAGGTGTTGGTAGAATGTATACTTGAACAATTAATTATGTTCCCATTTGATAGATATTGGAGATGGATATATTTAATTAAAAAAATAGAAAAAAAATAAAATTATACAATTTATATTTAAATTTATAAGTCATCATAGATGGATATTACTTTAGGTTGAAATAAAATAAAAACTATCAGATAAGAATTATACCTCTTTTTCTAATGACCTCACTTCCATTACAACTTATTCCCTATAAAGAAGGTATTCCTCCCAAAATAAGTCCACAAGAACATGGGGAAAGATTATATGAATATATTTGGATTTTTATTAGATTATTTAAATGGTTCTAGAGGTGTGAAGAAATGAGAATAAGTGGTTTCTTTTTATATTAGAGGGGGGGGGATAACTTTTGGAAATTGATAAAATATTTAATTAGTGGAAATTATTATTAATTAAAAAATTGATTAAAAAAGATAACATTGGGAGATAATATTATCCTTAATAAATAAATATTTTTAAAATGTTTAAATATTTTATTAAATTTATATTTATTATAAAATATAATTAACGTGAAATTTAAAACAATTTAATTATATTAACCTTAATAAAATCAATAAAATAGTGGTATTAGAATATAAGAAATTAAATTAGCTACAAATTTTCAAATGTATCTAAAAAATTTAAATACACCAGTTCACAAAAATAATTATATGTATTGTGTTTTTAAAGTCATTTGATTGATTTTCAACTACTTACAAAAGTAATATAAAATTGTTGCATAAGTATTTATAGTAATAATTTCATTTGAAAATAAATTAAGAATGATAAAAAAATAAACATTAAAATTAATATTTATTACAGAACATATACTTTTTTTATCTCAATGTTCAAATGATTATATTTCCTAAAATCAGGAATGTAATATTTTTGAACTTATGTACACGTAAATATTGTAATAGTAAACATCATTTGAAAATTGAGTGAAAGTGTTAAATAATGTACATTTAAGTATTTATGGATGTGATATACTCTTAAATATAAATAATTTAAGTGTTTGGGTCATTTTAAGTCCATATCATCTAATTTTAAAACATAATTATCCTAGTAACACTATATCATGAAACAATATTACTAAAATTACTATTTTTAATGTTGAGAAGTTAAAGGGGCCAATATTATAAATTTGGACCCAATTATTAAAAAAATACATTTTTCATGTTTCAATTTCGTTAATTTTTATAAAGTAGTGTACTAAAATAATTAAAAAATATTTTTTTTTTCTTCACATAAACGCATTTTTATGCCCCAATATATAATTATACCCAAACCAGGAATAATTTTGTTTAAAATTGTTTTTATTATATTATATATAAAATTAAATATTATATATTTTTTATTGATAAATAATTCAATATATAAATTTACTTTTTAATTAAATGTAATTGTAGTTTTACGAAAATCAATATTTTTTAGTATACCATAAATAAAAAATTGTTTTAGAGAGATATGAAAATTTCACCCATGGACATTTTTTTATATAATGGTAATAAAATGATAAAATTTATATGTAATAAAATTTCTAAAAATTAAAGTGATAAATTATAATTATTTTTTTGTTAAATATCAATGAAATAATTTTTGGAAAAATGTGTTTTTTGTAAACTAAAATGGATTTCATAAAAATTGAGTTCTTATATCAGTTGAATTAATAAATAAATTTATCCTGAGATGTTCTTATATATATATATATATATATATATTTATATATATTTCATAAAGTGCTTAATTCTATTCAAACCCACTAATTTATCATCAACGTTATAAAGGAGATATTTAATTAACAATATTTTGTTATTCGTTTAGCATTTTTGTTGCTTGTCGTACATGCTATCAAACATAGATTCCCTAAAATATCATGTTATTAAATGAAATGTGTTAAATATAATTAATATATTAATAATTATTCCCTTTATATCTGGGAATATTATTCTTACTCAATGAATAACTCTAAAAACCTGTCTTCTAAATTCCAATGTCTTATAAGAAAGAACATATTCGATTCATTATTCCCTATTTAAGGGATTTTCACCCCTAAAAGAACAAGGAAATAAAAAAGGATAGGATTCTAAGATGAAATATGGATCTCATTCTTCGAGGAGCTCTCCATCCTGCTCTCACTCTTCCAATGCATATGAACCAAAGTGATAGTAAGTCCATGCATGACACCTCATATCAATCCTCTATAACCATTGGGATATCTATGAATGGGGACACATCAATGATGTCTATCTATACCTAGTCAATATCATGTGTTGGTTCATTTATATTTGTCCACATCTATGAAATATGAAAGAAATTATATAACATGTCAATCTAGGGGACAATGATGATGATCATGAAACATCACTAACCCTCCAAAAAACTCTTGAATGACCTGATGAACATTGAGGATAACCAAATTCCATGGATGAATATCCAAAATGTTCATTGTGTTGAGACTATAATTAAAAAATTTAATACCTTCTAAAACTCTAATGGTCCAAAGTATGTTTCTATGTTTGGTTTTGGTCTGCTCTTTGCTATCCTCATATTCTCAGGGACTATTAAATCCACCTCTATCATCACCTACACCATCTATGGACCAAAAAGAATATATATTTCTAATCATCTTCAATTAAAATTGGTTTATACTATGTCTCCTAAAAAGTTCCTCATAAGTTTTTATATCGATAGTTTAGTGCTACCAATTTTTATAAGTGACCTGAACTAATTGAAATTGATCCTCACAGACCCGACCGATCTCTAACACTAAGACCCCAATAATTTTCTACAACACCTAGATTGTATCCATGACCTTATCATCTTTCAGAGGGGTGGAACAAATTTTCTAATTCCCAACTATTCCATGAAATAATTAATTAATCCTCTTCACAACTATTATGTAAACTATGAATCATAGTCTAAGAAAAACATCAATGGTATGCCATGAATTAGGATGATATTCAGCCTATACGACAACAAAAACCCTAAAAAAAATCAATTCCACAATAGAAGGGAATATTATCAACATGGTATGTTAGTTTATAATAACATAGAAATTATTTTTTCCACTCATTGTACTTGGAAGCTCCATAAAAAAGCCAATCAATTTGTTATCCCACTTATTCTCTAGTACCTCAGGATGTTTTTCAATCATACCAAAACCGCATTCTCAGATTTAACCATATAACTTGTATGAATATGAGAGATTATCTTGGAAAAGATTCTCCCAATTCCCAACCAATAAATCAACCCCGAAATATACCAATTTTTTTCCATATCAAGATGTACAAAAAATGGGATGCTTCAAACTCCCTTATAACCACTTCTCAAAATGTGACCAGAAAAACCAACGATAAATAGAAAAGGATTATGTGGTCCCATATTTCAAATAAATCATCCTCTCCATCACCTAAGGATATGTAGTCACAAAAAACCTCATAATCACTGTATCCCAACCGATCTTCTCTTACATGATGAACAATAATAGGAGTCTTCACCATCACTTGATGAAAAACTACACCATTATCCTCCATAGGGTCACCAATATCCATCCCAATTTCTAAAACGCCTCCTGTAACATTTAAAAAAGAGACTTCCCACTCAATAAATAATTCACCATTATACCCCTCCTATAAGTATAAAATATCTATTAGAAATATCCCTATAGGAACTTAAACCAATGCCGCTATCTATGGTGAAATCTCTTAATCTAACGATTTATTAGAGATGCTGATTTTTAGAGTAATAAAAAAAACTCATCTAGATGGTAGTGAATATATATCATTAAGGTAAATAATTCAACTAAAAATTATAGATCATGATTTTAATAGTAATGTTTGTGGGATCTTAACTTCTTCAACCAATAATTTATCAATTCCAACCTGACATGAACACAAAAATTATCATTGATATAGATGAATTTTAAAACACTACATACTTAGTATCCTCCTCTAGTAGTCTCAATATGAGAGATTTGAGAAACTAATTATCACATCCACAATGGATCTTTAAAATTACTCTGTTTGGGTAAATGATTTACTTTTTCAATTCAAGTTATCCAAAAATACTACCATAATGTAAATTTCATCAATGAGCCAATAATAATACTATAACATCCATGGTTTTTAAATGGGTCATTTTACTAGGAAATTTGAGTTTTATGTCTGGTGGGTTATGAAAAATTTTAAAATAAGATTAAGATAGAAATTCTTATAATTAAGATGTGTTATTGTGATTTTTAGATTGTGTTTAATACACAGTAAATGTATTTGGTTTTTTTAGTTTGGAGAGTGTTTGGAATTGTGAACTAATTTTTGGGAGAAATAGCATGGGTAATACAGTTGGTACGTGGTTAGTGGTAACCATTTGGCCCAAACCATGTGGCCCATTTAAATAAGGAATGGTAAGAGTATACATTATGAGGTCGGGAAAACATGTGATCACGTACAACTAATTTCATAGGGTGCACATTGGATGTTCAATATTTTTTAAACCATACAGTCTAAATCATATGCTTAGTGGAACTTAAGAAGTGAGTGTGTAGGATTGGAAAATGGGTATCCAAACCATGTGGAAAAATCATATATCCCAGTTTAATGGTGGGGAAGACTTTTGATAGTGTCACCATATGTTTGGATCTTGGTTATCAAGACTATGTGGCCCAAACATTCTGTTCATTAAATTGGGTGAAATTACCTTTATAAGCCTATGTTTAATTTTATTATCATCCCATTTTTTTTCTACCATTTTGTTCAAAACATTCATCCATGTAGCTTCCATTCTTCCCCTCAAAGGATCCCAACTTATTTTCAGGATAGATTTTGTGAATTTTTGGTTTTTGTTTGGAGTATAGTAATAAGTCTTTTTAATCATATTGCTTTATTTTTTATTTTATCACTTTATTTGGAATTCTACTTCCATCAAAGATCTTTTACCATGTTTTGAATTATTTAATAAAAACCACCAATTTACCTCAATTCATCTCAAAATAATTTCCAATATTCAATGATTTAGGTCATACAATACTAAGGTAGGTGGTTCTATGATTTCCTCTTAGATATATGAATGATATGAGGTGTGGACCAAAATACTCAAGTGTGGGCTGTCTTGGTGAAACATTTATTAATTAATGATTGAATGTAAACCATTTATTTCTTTTTTGGACATCACTTTTGGAATTTTATTGACTCTTTAATGATGTTTTGATGGGTTTGGTAATTTAGACTGTTTGGGATGTTATGAAGATTAATTTAATTTAATTTAATTATATATATTTATGACTGGATTACTTCTATGGGGACGTGTTTGGTATAGGATAGATTAGATATGATTATATTACCACTATGATATAGATAAAGTTAGTTTTAGATGAAATCATGGAAGGAGATGTGTGGTATTTTCATGATCATTGGATATAATTTAATGTTATTGTTAGGTCGATTCATATGGTGATGATCAGTATGTAGATGGTTAGTGAAGATTTTATGGGTCAATGAGGTTGCTAGGTGTTATGGATTAGTAACAGATAGCTATATCCTATCACAATGAAATGAAAATAATAACGTTCAAGTTTTTTTCATATATATAATTACTTTTTGGAGTTGATGTTGTGAACTTTTTTTGGGTGGAGGTCTCTTTGGTTTAGTGTCTTAAGAGATAGTGTTTTAAATCATTTATGGAGTAGGTTATCAGAGTAGAAATCCACAGTTGCTGGTGATTGAGACAATCAGTTGGGGGATAAATGTCAACATATATATTGGGAATAATGGGATATGAACATTTAAATAATATTATTTAATGCATTATAATAATAGTATGTTGAAAAAATGGGGTTCATTGGTCATTTATGTGTGGATCTCTCCATGCCTTTGGATGGTGGGATGTTTAGCTAATTATGATCTAACAGACGAATAATTGTAAAACATGTGACATTTTTTCAGGCATGCCTTTTGGATGCTAGTTGTTCTTTTTGAGAGGATTCATGTGGTATTTATTGGAAAGTGTGTTTGGAGATGTGTATGTAAAAGATATATCGAGGTTCTTCTAGTATGACGAACTAGAGATACATCATTCAATTTTTCATTATTTCTCGAATCATGTAAATGAATCCTTAGGGATTTTTTTAGCATGAGAAAAGTAGGATATGAATTTTTTCATGGGTGAAGTTTATATTTAACTTATATAACCATACACCCATATTAATATGGATGTATGGAAGACACATGTTGGTGGTGGCCCTCTAATTTTATAATGACACCCTACATGGGCCCCTTGGGACATGTGTATACATTTTGGTTTAGAAAACATGTATAATCCTAGATCATATTCATGACTATAAAAAATAGTGATTCCTGGGTGTATGGGGTGGTTGGATGTTGAGAAGTTGTGTCACTTTACACTGAGCTATAGTTTCTTTGGGGGCTTTTGAGTACATCCTTGTAAAACTGACCACAAGTGATCATGCTGGTCAACTTATTTATTGCATGACATGTACAATTTATGGATATATATGGTTGCTAATATTGGATTATTATTTATTTTGGTTCATTTATTTGTTCTGTTTTTACAGTGTATAAATTCATGCATTAGATGATTTTGTTAAATTGCCTTTTTTGAGTTACGATATTACTACTACTATTATTATCATCAATAAATGGAATAGTATATCAATTATCACATTATTATACACTCATTATAATTTGTTATGATTTATAATATGGGTAGGCACTATATTACCTAGTGTCCCACCTACTCAATGCACCAATTATGTAGAACCCATACTGTGATGTTACAAGTGTTATTACATAAGCTTCATTGATGGGTTTTCATTGCAGCATCACAAGGCCTATGTGAAATATTGTAAATAAATCTCTATTGTTACAATTGAAATAAATGTTTTTTCTTATTATTTGGAATATGGTAGACCGGTGAGTGTTGTCCCATTGGAAGGAGATAAAGATATCATACCTTGTTTCCTTAATTCCCATGCATGGATGATAGAAGAGGTTTCTAGGGGGTGGAAAATTGATGTTATGTTTATCAATTTTACAATTTATTGAACTGTACCTAGAGTGGAATACATGGGATTGGGGTTATTAGATTTTGAGATCTTGACCCATGGACTATAATGGAAGGGGATGAATATTTTTACATCTTGTTAGTAATATAGGATCATAGATATGTTTATGTGCTTGAAATTTTCAATGGGGACCTGGAATCTGAGAAAATGGTCTAGGATTTTTAAAATTTCTATAATAATATATACAATGTTTTCCGGTATAGAAAATTGTATGGAATTATACTCATATTAGAAAAGTATGTTGATCTTGATGAGATAGTATGTGATCCTACATGTGTGATGTATATGGGAATGAATTTAATATGGCTTGGTAGGAATAATGGGATGAGTTTATTAGTTTAAATTTTATGAAAAAGATAAATAGTTTATTGTTATATAATCTTTTGGGCATTCTAGTCTGTCTTCCAAAATGAATGATATCTGACATGCACTATATGTGGTAACAGACATTAATATGGGTATATAGGGTTACAAGAAGATAGATGATATAGGATATTGATGAGTTAGGTGTAACACCTCGACACTATTTACCACGAGTTGGTGTATTATTAGATAACATTGTAATGATCACAAGAGATCGTGTCTTGAAGGATTGATTTGTATAGTAGCCTTGGAAGTACTAGATACATACCCATGTTTTAGATTTCATCATGAAATAAAAACAACAACCACATATTTTCCCCTTTGAACACACTTTTATCCTTTAGCCTATCCCGTTTGGTCAACCACCAAAATACTTTTTCACATCCTGGGAAAAAGAAAACATAGAATGAGGTGAGATGAGATTCTCAATAAGGATAAAAATATAGAGGAAACTTAAATAAATAAGCATAAACATTTAAGGCAATGTATAATAATAAAAAAATCCTTTTAAAACATAAACTTAATCATAATATAGAAAATATATATCAAAATAATTCCATTTACTTACTCACATTGATATTCTGCTAATATAATAATCACATGTAATATCAATAGATAACATTCTAATGATGGAATGCATAATGTTAGACATCATAATCCCCATGTAAAGGCCTCATGCCATGACTATAAAAAATATTTTTTCTAGGACATGTGACAAGACACTAGTTTGTGTAATGAGACCAACCGATTCATTGAGGATCTATAGTGGGCTCTACCTTTCAGTTAATAAGTCTAATACGTATGGTGTGCGACACCTCTTTCCATATAAAACCTTATATTGTGCCATCAGAATACTTGAATGGAAACTATTCTGATAGCAAAATTTTACCAGTGGTAAATATTGATCTCACATACCTTGAAAGTAATTTTATTTAGATCTCAACATATCTTCAAATGTTTGAATATTCTGTTATGATTTTCCATCAATTTGAGGGTGGTAGGTATTTCTGAAATTATGTTTTGTATCTTGGTCCTTTTAAAGACTTTTACAAAATCAAGATTTCATATTGGGATCAGGATTAGAAACAATTGATAGGATTACTCCATAAAGTCTTTCACCTTCAATAATATATAATCCTTCCAATCATTCAAGTCGTAAATCATCCCTCATAGAAAGAAGATTTGTTGACATAGTAAGACGATCAACAATGGCTAGCATTGCATCTTTCCTTCTAGGGGTATTTGGTAGCCCCCTAAAAAAGTCTATAAAAATATCATACCATTTCCACTCAGGTATGGGAAGAGGCTTCATGACTCCTCTAAAATGTTGTCTTCAAGCCTTCACCTATTGATAAACCATACATATTAACACATAATCAACAATCTCCATCTTCAAGTTTTCCAACAAAAAATTTTCCTTCAAATGTCTATAAATATTAGTGCTACCATGGTGTATATAGAAATTGGATATATGGGCATCAACCAAAAATTCCCTTTTTAGATCTTGTATATCAGGAACAGAAATCCTCTTCCCAAATTGAATAATTTCATCTTCATAAACGAAGTCAATAAATCTATAATCATTTACAACATTAATTTTATTTTGAAACTCCTCATCATCAGTTTGAGAACGTTTTACCATTTATTGTAACAATGGATTGGAATCCATTTGAAAAGGTATTGATGTTACACCATCCACAAATATTCCCATATATATCATTAAAATATCGAGTAACATTAGGTCCCTTTCAACTCTCATCTTGATCAGAACTCCCTGATCCTTTCTACTCAAAGCATATGCCAACATATTTTCCTTCCCTAGGCGGCAGTGTATAGTGTAATCATAATCCATGAGTAGCTAGATCCATAGACGTTGCCTCATGCTGATATACTTTTTTGATAAAATATGCTCCAAGATATTATGATCAGTATAAATATCATAATTTTCACCATATAGATAGTTTCTCCATAACTTCAACAAAAAGCATACAGCTGGTAACTCCAAATCAATTGTGGGATTGTTTTTTCTTTAGTTATTAGCTGTCATGATTCTTTTGCAATAACTCGATCATTCTACATGAGGACAAAACCAGGTCCTTTCTTCGATGAATTAATATATATAAAAAACCGATCATACAATGATGGTATATTAAATATAAGGGCATAGACTAAACATTTATTCAGTTCTTCAAAAAAAATTCACACTCTTTTGTCCAGATAAATTTAACCCATTTACTTGTGATCTTTCTTAATGGTATAGACAATCAGGAATAAATCTGGATGAAATACTGATAATAACCTGCTAAACCAATAAAACTGCATTCCTCGGTTATACTTTTCAGTTCTGGCCATTATTGGAGTGACTTTGACTTTAAAGGATCAACAAAGATTCCATCCATTGAGAAAATATGGATAGGAAAATAAATCTTCTGAACCTAGAATTCACACTTGCTAAATATCCCATATAATTAATTTCTTCTAAGAGTCATTAGAATAAGTCATAAGTAATTTTCATGATATTAGTATCTATTTGAGGATACAAAGAAATCATCAATAAATACCACTACAATGTCATTAAGATATTAATTGAAAATTATATTCATTATATCCATGAAAAAAAGGGTGCATTAGTCACTCCAAAATGCATTTATGTAAACTCATAATGCCCATACCTGGTTCGAAATTATCTCTTTGTAATTTCATCCTTCTTCACACACAAATGATGATATCCATATCGATGATAAATCTTTGAAAATAATTTATCTCCTTGAATTTGGTCAAATAAATCATCAATGAAAGGTACGGGACACTATTTCTTTAATGTTATTGTATTGATCTCCCTATAGTCTATACACAACCTTATAGATTCGTCTTTCTTTAAAAAAAAAGAATGTGTGATCCCCATGGAGAAAAACTAGGGAGAATAAATCCTTTATTACTTAAATCCTCTAGTTGTTTCTTTAGTTCCACTAATTTCATAGTGGCCATTCTATAAGGGGTCTTAGATATGGGCCAGGAACCAAGAATTAAATCAATGGAAAATTCAATTTCTCATTCTAGAGGATGTCCAAGTAAATCGTCTGGAAACAAATCAACATATTATTGTACAATAGGTGCGTCCTCTAATTGAACACTCCTTTTCTCACCGATTGTTATTTCACACTCTTTAACCCCAATAATTGAATTCAGTAGAGCTAAATGCGGTGGATCTAGATAAGAATCAGAAGGTGACTTTTGTGATATAAAGATAAGGTATTACTTATCATCATAAAAAATTGTAACATTCTTGTTGTTGTAATAAATTTTTGCATAATGGGTCAAAATCCAATCCATATTGAGGATTATATAGAATTCAATAATGGATATGACTATGAGATCAGTAGATAAATAACAATTATATGCCCTAATTAGAACTGATTGACAAAACATTGTTACAATGACACTTTTTTTAGGAGTTATATCTAACAACTCTATTGTTAAATCAAATGGAAAATATCTAAATTTCATAGAAAACTGGGAAGATATGGAATAATGCGTTGATCCTGAATCAAATAAATCATTGAATATATTTTAGGAAACCATAAAATTATCTACCACCATGTCATTCAAAGATTCAACCTCAACAGCAGTGATCACATACACTTGTACTTTCTCGCTATGAATTTTTTGAGGTATGTTTCTTTGGGGATGAGGGAATTCATATTCATAATGCCATATTTCTATAAAATTGTATCATTAAACATTGATATTATCTTTCATTCCCTTTCTATCAAGAGCATGGTGGCCTTTTTCAACACACTCGTAACAGCCTCCCATTCCCTTCAAAAAAGTACAAGGGTGTTTCTTCCCACAATTACTAAAGGATGGAAATTCATCTTTTCCCTTCATCCCCTTATTTCTATTTTCATAGTGTTAAACAGACCACTTCTTTTAATGATTTTCTTTAAAGTCATAAGACTTGAAGAATTCTTTATCTATATAAATAGAACATGGTACTATATCTCAGTACGACAAGAAGGATTTTGAAATTAATGCTCGACAGAGAAATGGATTTTACCCATAAATGAATAGATCAGTCTTACTCCTTGGGTTAAATATAAAATCAGTAGTACACCTTGTTAACCTTTTAAAGTTATCCTCATACATTGCGACATTCTAATTCTCCTTATGACATAGACTCAAAAATTTCATTTCAATATCCTCTTGATGGCCTCGAGTAATGTATTTGTCTATGAAAATATCTTTTAACTCCCTCCATTCCATATATGATAAAACTTCATCCTCCACTGATTTTGAAATAAATGACCACCATTGATCTGCATCTCCTATGAGGTGATAAACTTCCATGAAAATGTTTTCCCTTTCCCTACACCCCAAAGCATGAAATATTTTCTCTAAGGAACATATTCATATCTCAGAAAAAAAATACAAATTATAGTACCACTGAATGATGGTGGATGTTTCCTCATTAAGCAGTCTAACATTGATCCTCCACGTTGTGGATCAGGGTGCTCCATATGCTTAAGGTTATTATTCATAACCCGGGTGAGTTGTTCCAGTATGGTGACAAGATGATCAGAACTAGTTGCATCACCAACTTCACTATAATTATCTTGAGTTAGAGGGAAATACCTACATGGATTATGTTCCTTGATACCATTTCCATTCCATCCACTAGGTGCCATTTCTAAACAATTGCATAAAATATATTAGTTTATAAACCATAATACATAATTCTAAACTAGTAAAACATTTAATATAAGTTGAACAGTTTATAGATATAATCTATTATCCCAGAAATTTTTTTATTTGAGGATGTATATAAACATAAATACATCATAATGGAATTTAAATAAAATTTGAATTATAATAAGAATATCCCCTAGGATTTTAGTATCCAAGAGTGCAGAAAAGCCCGTTGTCATGAACCAGGATACCTCAGGTCATGCTTGATACACCAGGTCAGATTTTTCACTCCTAGTTACATATGTGCCAAATCCACCTCTACATGCTTGTAATGATAGAGGGATGTATTTCATGGAAAACTCAAAAAATCTCTACATGACCAAAATTCTAGGAGTTCTTATATATAATTATCAATTTCTATCTTTGGGTAATGTTATATAATCAAAGTTTTTTAAATATATTTTCCAAGGTTTGTAATAAAATATCTATGATACTAACTATAACACCTGTACCCTAGATACCATGATTTGGTGTATTATTACATAATATTGGCATGATCACATGAGGTCTTGTATCAAAATACTGATTATTTTACTAGATTTGGAAGTACTAGATAAATACATTAGTTTTACATTACATCCCGAAATAAAAACAAAAACAACATTTTTTCCCCTTTGAACACAATTATTTCACATTGCCTATCCCTTCAGGTCACCAGAAAATACTACTTCACATCCTGGGGAAAATAAAACATAGGCAGGGGTGAGATAAAATACTAAGTAAGGATAACAAATAGAAGGATGTTTCATAATTAAGTATAAAAAATTATGTCAATGTATAAGACTAAAACACATGCCTTTTTAGACATAAAATCATCATAATATGGAAAATATAAATCAAAATAATTCCATTTACTTTTTGAAATGGGTTCTCTTCTAGTAGAATATTTACATGTAATATCAATAGATAATTTCATAATGATGGAATGCATAATGTCGGACATCATAACCACATAGTCAAAGCCTAATGCTAAGACTACAAATAGGATTTTTTCAAGGACATCTTCCAAGACTCTAGTTGGTCCCATGAGACCTATTGACGCATCAAGGAGAAATTTCGGGCTCCACCCATCACATACTATGTTAAATGCATTCCTCATTTGAAAAGATTTGAAATATAACTTAATCATTCGTATTAAAACTATCATATGAAATGTTTAGACTTTAACTATAAAACATAAATGGTATATAATTTACACATCCGTATTCAAACATATAACCAAAACATCAATACAATATGGAATACTGTATAATAATAAAACAACTTCAAACAATTGTAAAATCCTATATATGATATTCACATAGATGAAATTGAAAATATTGAGAGAAATTTTGAAATCAATTAAAAATCACATAATTATAAAAGGAATTTTTTTTTAAAATATTCGTATAATCTTTTAATGGAAGATTAAAAGGTGGTATAATAGAGGAAAATATCCTCACCCATCATATAAGATAAAAAACATTTTTACCTTAATTTTTCTAAGAGGACATAAAGTAACTTGTATGAAAAACATCAAAACGATTCCATTCAAAAAAATTAAGAATGTCATATAGGGGTATAAATGACATAGTCCCATATTATAATAAAAAGATAAAATGTTTTGAAATACTATTTTAAGTATCATGGATGTGGATGATAAAGGGGTCCTAGTAGATACTCATGTATAAACAACCATAGATAATGAAGAGATTATAGAATTAACCCTTACTTTGTACTTTTAATTGGTTGATGGTACATTAAACTCCTATATAATAGGTAAACCAGTGTTATTAAATTATTAAATAACTATATACATAATTATTATATCATATATGATCTTCTAAATTTTATTTGTTAATAATAATTTAGTAGTATCATTGTTTCGGGTGTTAACTAATTTGTTTTTCATATAATGATTTGTTACGTAAGTCATGTTTGTTATTAATTTGATGTAATGAATCATATCCATAACTATATAATGTTATTAATCATTTTTTTAATAAAAAAATGAAAATTATTCTTGAATAGTTACAAAGGGGAATGAATCTCATCGCGTTCGTGGAGACGGTAATCCGTATGTATGCACGATCCACAATAACATTTTTTTGATGGAGATATAATATGTAATTTGATGTTATATCATATATATATAGAATAATTAACATGTTATATTTATTATTTACATCATCTATACTCATTATTATTCCCATCCAAATAATTATATGTTGAATAACAAACTACACCACGACGTGGAGATGGTAAGAATTACGTACAAACGTATGATGACTTTTTTATTCATTGGATG
This sequence comes from Viscum album, assembly GCA_963277665.1. Classification (NCBI taxonomy): domain Eukaryota; kingdom Viridiplantae; phylum Streptophyta; class Magnoliopsida; order Santalales; family Viscaceae; genus Viscum; species Viscum album. Next base: position 471,347,098 of record OY728147.1, on the reverse strand, counting down.
GATAGAATAATGAATATTGTCTATCCATATTTATAATAACATCACAATATGTAGAAGGTGATTGAGTTATTACTTTGTATTGGCTATAATAGTGAAAGTGTAAGTGGAAGAAGGAAAGAACTATGAAATAGTTGATGAAATTAATATCTCTTCTTCAGGTGCTTCATTTATATTTGATCAAAATGGATCATTTGGATGGATTTATAATCAACTTAAGACCAATAGGTTGAAGTGATGGTATTTGAATTGATATTTGAACAGGGTTTGGCTAAGACAAATGGCTTTGGATGTGTAATTTTTATAGAAGGGGAAGTACCCTTTTATAAGAGATGTGAAGGTCACATTATGAAAAGCTTGAAATAGTAATTTATTATTAATCACATTTGGTTTATAATGACTCAAAAATGATTTATTTATATATTAAGGTGTCGCTGGGTTTACAACCACTCAAAAAATAGGGTTTAGACATGTTTAAGCCACCATATTAACCTTATCTTTTAGATTGACCTCTTAATTAAATAGTTTGACATTTACCATGTCTCCTTGTATTTTATATTATATAGTTAACAAACATACTATAAAAACCATGATAAACCCAAGTTGTTCATAAATTACATATTTATTATTATATAAGTCCTTTGGCCAAACCTTATATTTTTAGGAATATTATATCATTTAATAATATATTTTTTTTTAAAAATCATTAATGTCAATTTTTACACTATTTATTTTTTTTGAAATTCATAAGACCATAATTTTGCAGAAAAAAATGTATTAAAACAACCATAACATGATATATTAACCTAATAAATTTTTTAATTTCATAAAAAATATCAAAAAATATTTATTTTAATATTTTTAATATCATTTATTTGATTATTTAATTAATTAGGAAATTACTACATCATTATTGTGTTATAAATAAATATTTTTTTTTATAAATTTTTTAAATAAATTATCATGAGGTAGTAAATATTAAAATATTTATAATTACTATTTATTTTCCAAGAGATCAATTATATATCCTAATATAAAAAATGTTTTACTAAAAGATATATGTTTATATTACACTTTCCATATCTTTAAAATGATTTTTAAAAAGTGAAATGTTTTCTTACAAGTGGCTCCATGGAGTCCCAAAATCGATCCAAGGATTTTCATGGCCGGACATGTATCAGAAAAAATATTTTCGACACGTGTTAGGGTAATTTTTTATTATTATAATATTATTTTTACCCGTATTTACTGGATTTACCCTTTTACCATGGTAAATAAAATATTTACTAATGTAAATATTAATAATGTCGAAAAAATTATAAGTTTCATTTTTAAACAAATTTTAAATCCTAATCTTAAATATATAATCCATTTTCCCATATTAAAAACACATATGATTCAAAAATTATATTAAAATTAATTCCTCATGAAAAAACCAAAAAGCGGTTTTTTAAGAAGTAAAAACTATCAAAAGATTGTCTAGGGTTTATGTAAAATTTAAATGTGAAATTACATCCAATGACCAAAATTATTTAAAATGATAATAATATAATCAAATTATTTCTTAAAACCACTGAAATTTATAATTTAACACTATACATTATTTTGATTAAAAAATAGGTTTTTAAATAAAATTTTGTTTTCTGAACTATTCATTGAAAATTTAATGTTTTCATAAAATTTCAAAAAATCCATCATAATATTATATTGGAATTCATAATCCAAAATTTATGTCTATTTTGAAAAATATATTTTTTAAAATTTCAAAAATTGAGTATTACTATTCATAACGGTCGGTTAGATTGGTCATGGTGTGTGAGAACTCGAAGTTGAGTACAATACATGAAATTGCATTATTCAAAGGGAAACATATCATGGATTCTTATGGTGTTACATTTGGGATATGTAAGGGTTGATATATTAAATTAATATTATAGATTCACCAATTTTAAATATATATTACTATTATTATAGTTATAGACCATGGTAGTAGGTCTTTAGTGTGATTCCACCAAGACTGGATTTGGTAGACAATTAGAAGGGATGATATGTGGTCCTTCTAGATCATGGATGAGATGAGGTCCCTGAGGGTTGGGATGATTCCCAAGATGGTTATATTGATCATGATCCCTAGTAAAGTCATCGAAGATGGCGGGGAATCCACAAGAAATGGATAATATTGGTACATGCCTTGACTAGAAGATTAAGGATAGATTGGTTGAAGTCTGTAACATACCGACCCTGCTTTCACATACCAAAGCCCCATTATAGACAAAAATGTCTATATATTAAAATCCTAAATCACCAAAGGACGTTGACTGTCCGTGATGGTCTGATATTGATCATCGGGAGACTTCCTTCTTTATCAGAGTAAAGAAGTAGTGAAAAAATAGGAACTAACCAATATGACATAACATAACCAGAATAATACCAATATCTCAAGATAAAAATAACAAGAAATAAAATATCAAAACTAAATAATATATATGCCATGAAAAAGTATGATCCATGTGTCAAAAACGAATTATCAAATGTAAAGACATCGACAACTCCCATGTGGGCCCCAAAACATATCAAGTTCCTTAACCCTTGCTCCATCCCAAGTTATCCATCTATCAAAGGGCCTTTTCCTGTATCCTATCATGAAAAAATGAAGTATTTTTGGGTAATGATCTAAAATATCAAATATGGTTTGTGTATAACTCAAAATAACCCCACCATCGACATCTAAAACATATCCATTGAATAGCAGTGTATGTTGTTCTATAGAGAATAAGATACACGGAATAAATTAAATAGTTTTCATTTATTCAATTATCATTTATTTATCCAGATAAACCATTAGGTTTTCAAGGAAACCTGACCTACAATACCTTCTACAGCCGATGCCAGAGCCTATTTTATTTCGCAATTCATTTCAAAAATTGGATTTCATTATTTATTAAATTTTAATTTATAAAACAGAAAATTGAAACGGTAGTCGACGTCCAACATTTTGGGTTTAGATCAACATGTATAGAACCCCATGATTATTTGGACAATTATTCCCTAACTCATACCTCATTTATTTGGAACATCATTCCCTATCCCATACAATTTTTACATGAATGTTGTTGGGTCTAGAATTCCATTTCAAGAACCCATGTGGGTATATGGAGTGTTAGTACGGGCCCCATGCCAAATTCTCAATCAAACACAAATATCAAAAATATCACATAACTCATGGTTATTCACCATTAACCTTCTACATCATTCCTCATTCAGAAATTTATTGATTAATTCAAAAATTAAATAATAAATTTTAATAAATATCTTATTTACAAAAATATTCATTAATTAAATTAATAATTAATTCTTCATGGATATCCCTTTAACTAATTCATCATAATATTGGTCAAATAAATTCAATTAATTAAATATTAAAGTAATTAATAACATTGATTACACAGTAAAAAATAATATGTATTAATTAATTTGACAAATTGGTAGTCCAATATAATAATCTTGATATCTGCATAATTAAATGAGCAATTAATTATGTAAATATAGAACCCAATGTCCCATAATTATTTGGAAAAATATTTATTTCATTTCCATGTTTTAAATATTACATTAAGTGACAAAACCTATAACCCCATTATTTAATCAATTCTAGAATCATTAAATTACATAATTTATGAAATTAATCCATTCAATTTCAGAAATTCAATTGGAAATCATTCGATTAAAATTATAAATTGGATACACATGATTAAAATCCTTACAATGAGATTTTAATTTATACCCCATACATCAAGATTAGATATATGCAATCTCAAATATAAATCCCCAAGTAGAAATAAAAATTGAAGACGACTGAGCTCTTTATTCAATTCAAAGATCCATGATTAGAGAAGCATGATTTATTAAACGTAGATCTTTTCATAAATACACTAGTGGGAAATTATTTCAATGGATGGTATATAAATAGAAATGTTATTTAATCACAAAATGAATGAGATTCACATACTAAAAAGGGTGAATATAATTGATCCTAACATTGAATTATTTGAAACTGAAGTCAAAAGCATTAGGATATCGGTTTAGAACCTCTAAAATCAAGACAAACCATAGGGTTCATGATGGGATAATTTGGGGTTAATATAAGGGTTAAGAAATTGTAAAATTAATTTTCTAGTTAATATAAATCCCACACATGGTTTCATGGGTAAGATTTCAGTGTTTCCCATACTGTACGCCTTAATTGTGTGACTCTTCTTGGGTGGTGTTCATTATTCCTCCTTTTAGGTATAATAGTTTGAAAAAACGTCCACTAGTTGTGAAATGCCTCTCTATGATGGGTTTCATGGATTTTTGGGCAAGGGATCATTGTTGGGGAAAACTGTGTGACGACTTTTCATGTTCCCTCCTTCTAGAATTATTAATTTCTACCCAAAGAAACCCTAAGATAAAACCCAAATAATAATTAACCAAAACATGAAAAAATAGTACTTTAAATGAAAATGGGACATCAACAGAAATGGATAGGATCATAAAATATCACCACCTTATAATAACTCTTCCCCAAGATACACTCCATGGAATCTCTATGATTTCGAGTAGTAATGATTAGGTAACTATGCCAACATATCTAATAACATCAGACATGGTTCTTCATGTACATATCCATGTACCCACAATTGTTGAGATATCAACCTAATATTTTCCCATAATCCTTTTTCACTCTAATCGAATACATGCTTCATATTCTACTCAAAGGATAAATTAATTTATAGTTCAACATCATCCACATCGATCACATGTGAAGGGTTGGGGTTATAGAAGTAATGTTACGAAAGATGAATGAAATCATACATAACATTATACCCATGTGGACGAGCCAATCTTTAGCCACTATCCTAATCTATAGATCCTAAAATAGTCCATAAAACATAGGTTCCAACATTTTCTGTCTCTGTATTGTGATGTGTCCTAGCCTAGGAAACATCATAAGTAATACATGATAACCCTCTATAAACTCTATGGGTCTTCAATATTTATCAGTATACAACTTTTGTCTACTCTGAGTCAGAGCCATGCATTTTTGAATCAACAATACAATGACTAATGTATCCTTCATGAAACTAGGTACCAAATGATCTTAAAAATCTTCCTCTATCTAACATAGATGTTATTTAAATATCCTAGATAATGGTTCTTCATATGAGAAAATTTGTATAGATTTCTGATAGTTGTTGTTGTCGTAATCCCTTACAAAAGGCAGGTTCATCTCCCAAGACCCACAAAACACTAGGACACCTTCTCAAAGAATATCTTCAATCACTGGTATAGTATGATTCGTTTGACCATCTATCTATGGGTAGAATACCATACTAAATAAAAAAAATTTACCGTGTGACTTATCAAATCCCTTATGTAAGTTATAAGTAAAAGCGTGAGTCCCAATGTAAAACATTATTCCATGGATCGTTGTGTGGACGAAATACCTCCTGAACACTAAACTCCCAAAATTTATCCACAAAAAAGATTCCCACAATATAAAGTAATGTTCTAAAATTTCATCAAGTCTATAATAAACCAAATAGGGTCATTTATCAGTAGATTACATGGGAGACCCACCACCAAATCCATTGTAATAATGCCCAACATTAATTATGGAATGGGAAATGGTTGCAACAATATACTATGTCATTGATGCTCGACTTTCAACTTTGGACAGGTGCAAGATCATGTCACAAACCTTGTTATGTCCTTTCATGTGCCTAGCCACCTAAACTGTTATTGTTGGCCAAAATAATTTTTTTTACACATGGATGCACCACCCACATATAGGCAAGAAAACCACACATTATCTTCCTCACATGATCGTAGGAATAATAACCCGAATCATGACATAGATTTTATTATCATCATATATGGTGAAATATGAAGGTGACTATCCACCGTTAAGGATTTACCTCAGGGTCAAGAATTCTGAATCCTCGTACCACTTATTCATAATCCATATCAAAAGTTTATAGTCCACTAAAACTAATATGAGTTTTTTTTCTAGAGTCTGTTGAACCCCAACATGCATATCATCTAGAAAGGTCTTCATATTCTACTATGTACAAGAATTATGACCTCCCTCATTCGTAGTATTCCATCCTGATGTGTCAATAACACTTATTGCATCATTGGGTTTATACAGTTTCCAAAAATGAAATTAATGCATATAATTCATCCTAATCCACTACTGTATATTCAGACACATCTACATTGAGGTTTACACTAAGCTGGTTTGATCTATATAAATAGTAGACTTATCACCCAAAATATAATTTCTCCAATACCTCAACGAATACACCACTAAAAACTATTCGATGTCTTTCATAGATCAATTCTATTAGTGTGGCCCCAACTACCGTGACCCAAAGACCATAACAAGATATCTAAGCATCAACATTGATCCATGTACAATCCTAGATGCATCACAAAACATAGTATAATACTCCCATAAATCATGTAGGATCAAGATTGTTGATGTAGTCAAATGATTCTTCATCTCTTAAAAATCATTACAAAATGATCTAGACCATTGGATATTAAATCCCTTCTTATTCAATTACGAAATAGTTTCTTCAAAATGGTAAAACTACTTAATTAACCTCTGATAATATCCCAAAAGACCAAGAAATCTTAATATATCAAAAATGTTCATAGTTTTCTCATATGAAACCAATACATGATAAATCTTTGGGCCCACTGACACACATTCCTTTGTGATTATGATACACATGAGGTGTACCTAGTCAATCCTGAACAAATAATATTGAGAGTATTGAGTTAAGATGATTATCTTTCATTGTACTCAAGATAATGTCAATATGTTGGGATTCATTGTCATGAATCGTAGAGTAAACCAAGATTTCATCTACCCACAAAATGATCTAGTTATAGGTAAAATATTATATTCCTCAAGGCCATAAACACTTCTATTGTGTTTTTCAAGGAAAAAAATATTATGAAAAACTCATATAGGCTATACATATATCAGAATAACCTCTATAGTATATATTAATGTCTAACTGTCAACTGATGATACCCTGATATCATGTCGATCTTAGAGAAAACATTTGATCCTATCAACTGGTCAAAAATACCATTGACACATTGAAGAGGATATCAGTTCTTCATGGTCATCTAGATAAACTTCTGGTATTCATGGATAAGCTCAAGGTTCTATCGACCATCTTTAAAAAAGTGAATGGATAATGCCAAGGTGATGTACACAGATGTATAAAACCACTATCCATAAAATTTTCTAGCTTAGTATTATGATATTGAAGATCTATCTATCCAATTCTATATAATGGAATAGAAACTTCCAGATTTTTAGGAATTATCTCAACATTATACTACACATCTCTCTTATGTGTAATCCCTAAGATGTCCTTAAGAATCAATTCATACACCCTTCCACAATAGGTGGAACGAAATTACACATTTGAACCCCATCATTAAACAAAAAAAACTAGAAACCATGATATTAAGCTACCCCATTCTCTATGAAATTGTCTATGTATGCTCCACCTTGATAGATCACTTTCAACAATGAATATAATTTTCCTCGTAAAGAGATGTTAATGTCACTATCCGATGATATTAGTTTATGTGGGATCAGTATGCTACTAACTTTTACATACTCAAAACAATGTAAATTCATCGAATCGAAGGATGTAAAATTCCATAAAAATTGATAACCCCTATCCTTGAGAGAACACCTGTTGAAGAAATTTATTTCTCTCAATTGTACTCCCAATAGTGTATCTATTGTAAGTACCTCACTCATGAACGCCACCGCTAGGTATAGACCATTCACGTGTTTTGTATAAATAAAGGAATGAGAGGAACCAATATCCAATAAGTCACTGTCTTATTTATAATCTATAATAATATTAGCAATTATTGTGAACAGACTAGCCACCCTATCTTCAGGCATATGATGAATGGATTGTAACAGTCCTTCTACCCTTCCCAAGGATGCAGTCTGAGCTATTTGAGCTGCATCACTTTGGTGATATGGACTCTATTTCCATGATGCTCCATTTATGATGAAATTATCTCCATGGCATGTATAACTCTAACTGCCAGACTAATAAGGTGTATAAGAACCCCTTCTCACACTGTGGTCCAGTCTATCTCTTGAGTCACTACAAATATGTTAAGTATTTATAATTAAAATATATAGATAATCAATCATACCTTTAGATTGGAAATCTATATGTAGTTAGGGAACATGTATATGATATTTTCCCATCCATATATACTGGTGTAAATGAAATTTTGAAATATCTTGAAAAACTAACCACTATATCCGTCTCCAATACTTAACACTACCTAGGAAAGCATTATCATAGTGATGCTTTGTTCCCCTAGAAGTCATACCTCCTGACCATCCAACTAGAACCACTTATCCTGTTTTAGAAGCATCATTTAGCTTCCCCACAAATATGAGATATTTATTCACCACCTATAAAAACTAAATCAACCAAAATATATTCACAAGTGAATAAACTACACATTATTCATATCCTGAAACATCTATTCCATGGTATCCTCATCTCCATACAACACTTTAAAAATCACTACAACTATGTAAAACATCCAGCATATTCCATCATAGACAAAATATTGAAATAAATTATCATTAACTGAAATAATCACTCCATCCTGAGTATCTTTGGATAAATTTTCACCAACAATATCTTCTGAAAGTCCTTCTATTCTATATTATCTGATTATACATATCAAGTTTTTATGTTCCTAATGTTTATTACTTGAGCACGCAACAAATAATAATCTTATTTGAATCTCTTATCTGCATAAGTCTCCATGTTTTCAGGTATTGTTTGGAAGGACTCAATCTAGATCTCAGCTTCTTTTAGTACACCATCATTGGTAAAATTTGGAGGGTGTTAAATCTGTAACTCCCTCTTCAGATTAAAGATTATTTTTACAACTCTCACTTTTTACCATTTCATGAATATCATGAAGAAATCAATGTTCTCATGGAACTACTCCATGACATCCTCACCTGAAACATTCCTTGACTCAGGTTCCACTACTGGTTGACCATTCATAGCCATTTACTCCTTTCTTTCTCCCAGAATGTGTCATCATGGAGAAATATCTCAACAATTCCAACAAAATATTATTTGGAAACCTAGAACCTCTTTATTAAATTTATAAAAGTGGAAATATACAATATGTCATAAAAAATAATTTCCCAAAAACCAACAACATTGTCAAAAAATGTCACTATCACTACCCTTAACCACCCTACATCTATGTCAGGGTTAAAAATGGTAAAATAATTCTCACTTATCATGTTTCTCATTAAACACCAATTAATTCAAATTTTCCACTATTTATAATTTTCGTTATTTGTTACACACCTTTTCTTTTTAAAAACATATTTTAAAGTAGAAACATTTTATGTTCTAAAATTTTAAGAAATCCTATTTCCCCATATGTCCTTAAAATGTGGCATGTCCCAAAATAATCATTAGTGACTAAAATGATGCATGCATAGAGAACTATCATGCCATACCAGGCCATGATAAAAATCTATGAGATTCTCAAAAAAAATCACCTCACACAATTAGTGTGTCACCCATTGTGAAATAAAGTTCTACTATAATGGAAAATACTATTAAAAATAATCCCACAGTAGGTACATGGGATTTCCCCTTACATGGATTTGATACTCCAATTCAAAAGTTAAAAAATAAGTCCCGACTCTTCCAAGTATCATGTATTTGTTTTAATAATAGTATGAAAATGATAAGAAAAGAAAACTCATATCTGTTACAACATTTTAATATCTCAACCTGGATTCCACACAATGGAGCCCTAAGCTAGACCTCCATGTGACCCCAGGTGTGCTTCCCCATATGTCAGTAGATGTCAACTAATAGTGAGGGTCTAATATCGATCATGGGGAGACTATAACATTTTTTTCATAATAATAAACCAATGGAAGATAATATGCTAAAAAAAACATGATATAATATAACCAGAATAATTCCAATATTAAATGATGTACAAGGATGAAATACAATATCAAAAATAAATAGTAGACATTTTTTACCAAATTACGTCCCATGTGTGAAAAATTAAAACAAAAAGTAAAGACCTCGACAAGTCCGAAGCGGGACTTGAAATATTTGTGTTTCCCTCATCCATTATTTATCCAAAATTTTTCAGGTAAAACATCTTTTATTCTCTTATTTTGTCCTAAAATTGTGGTCTATTTGGGCTCTGGTTAGGCATACCAGGTAGTGTGTGAATACAACTTAGTATCCCACCACAAATGTTGTCTTAAACAAATTCAACCAATAATAGTGTATGCAGTTGAATAAAATTTAATATACCATAAATAAAGTTAAAAATTTACATTAATTCAATTATAATTTATTTAAACACGTAAAACATCAGGTTCTTGAGGACACCTGAACCACAGTACCTGATTCATCCAATTCCAGAGTCCGAACTACCTCAAAATTAAGTTATCAATTTTGATTTGATTATCCATTCCATTTTAGTTCATATTAGGGATAATTGAGACTATAAACTAGTTCTATAATTTTGGGTGTAGATAATCATTTTTATAATATAGTGAGTATATGTAGCATTATCCCATGTCTCACACCTCATGTTTATTGGAGCATAAATTCCTTTACCATAAAATTTTGACATTCATGTATTAGGCGTTTTAAGGCCAAGTCTTTCACCACTCTGGGTATTTAAAGAGTCAATCAGTATCCCAAACTCCATTTAAAAGGAAACTCTGATATCACATATAAGCAATCATTCATGTTAAATCAACAATATATATCTATCACAATCATAATATTTATAATTTTTTCAATAATTCCAAAATTAATTAATCAATTTCAATCAATTTCATAATAACAACAATTTCCATTACATAATTTAATAATAATTTAATCACTACAATCCCTTCAATTAATTCATAAATTAATTGGTGACATCAATTCCATTAATAAATTCAATAATTAATCATTCATAGTAAATTCATAATTAAAAAAACATTTACGAACTATTTCAACATTTATATAATCATGTATCATAGTATTGATATCCCTTAATTAGTTCAAGAGTTAATTATCTCAATTCACAACCCACTCTCCCATAATCAATTCAAAAATTAGTTATTTCAATTTTAAATTCTATAAAATCCATTAATTAACCAAATCCATAATCCCATTACTCAATCAATTACACAATCTTTAAATTAATTTATTTACCAAATTATTTTATTCAATTTAGGTAATTCAGTTTCAAATCAATCAATATAATTTATAAAATGACATTCAATTTATTAGAATCCAGATTGGGATTTTCAATTAGACACGTACATCAAGATTGACAATAAATTCTCTCTAATAGAAATCCCCAATATGAGGGGAGAAACCATGAAGAACACAATCTCGATTCAATTACTAGATCCTATATTTAGAAAAAAAATTATCTACAAAACTATATATAGATATATGTCTAGTAGGGGAAACATACATTCAATGGATGGGGGAATTATTGAAATGTTATGGGAAACTAGTCAGGATGTGATGCACATACCTGAAGAGTTGCATATCTTTCACTCGGATTTTGAATCACAAAGAATGTGGGTCAAAAGATTTACGAAATCATCAATGAGCCTCCATATAGAGTGTAACTTCTTGTGGTCGAGTGGGGGTCCATTTGGGTTTATATGGGTGTTCGGGGAATTTTAAAACTAAATTTATAAATAAATTAAAATATGAGCATCAATTGTTATGCAAGGGAACCTAGTTTGGGAAATCGTGTGGCTTAACTGTGTGCCTCTTCTTGGTGGGGTGGGGGTTCATTGTATAACATTTTTGGGAACATGGTTTGAGAAACCATGTTCCAGATGATTAGTCCCTCTATATGATGGCTTACATGGAATTCTGGTCCAAGAAACATGGTTTTGAAAAATCATGGACCATATGTGAATATGCCCCCTTCGAAAATTCACAACTTCCTCCCAAACTCATTCAAAGGTAAAAGCCAAAAATAAAATTACTAAAAAGAGGAAAAAGAGAAATGATAAATGAATCATTGATATCTACCAAAATGGTTAGGATATTAAAGAGTCATATATATCATTGAATGTGGAGCTCCGAGTGTTGATCCATTCATGATTATCCAAGTAAACTGTTCCAATATTTTTAACACCATTGATTCTGGTTTAGGGTGAACCATAAGAAGTAGGGAACTTGATTGAGTATGTGTAGAGGATAATAAAACATGTCAATACACCCATATGTTAGGGGTCTGATTTGGATACATATTTACTCATAATACTAGAAATGTGTTAGAGGGAAACGATATTGCAACACTGAGGATGATTGAGGAAGGTATGAGGTTTTCCATCAAGGTGTAATGATATCATAGAGTGAAAGAGTATATTAAAGTAGTTGATAGATAGTCTCTGGGGAGTAAATGAAGGGAAGTTAGGATAGAGACTTAGGAATACCATCATTGTCACACCCCGACCGCGGACGTCCGTAATTTTTCTTCTTTCTTGGTCCCGGTTTAAATTTTTCGAAGTTTATTTGCGATTGGCGGTTCCGCGCCGGTGCGCGGTCACCGAATTGTCAGCGGTGACCGTGCGTTCAGCCCGGGTGACAGTGTGTTCACCCGGTGTTTTAAATTTTATAATTTTTATGTTGGTATTTTTTTATTAATAAAATCTCTAAATTATTTTATAATTATTATTTTAAATATGTGATCAAAATAATTATGATTTGAATTAACTAATTTATTATTATTATTATTATAAGTTTTATTATTATTACATGAGTTTTATTATTATTATATAAGTTTTTTTTTATTATTAAGATTATATGTTTTATTATTATTATTATAATTATAATTATTATTTTTATCACATATATATATATATTTAAACCTACTCTAACCCTACCCCTATCCCTCTTATCTCCCGCAGCCGCCACCTCCCTCTTCCCCGTTTCTTTTTCTTTCCCCTTCTTCTCGTTTTCTTCTTCCTTCTTCCCTCGCCCGAACCGGCCGCGCCCTGGCCTCCTTCCACTCCGCCGCGCCCCGCACCCAGAAGCCGCGCCTCCTCCTTCCTCTCAGCCGCACCCTGCTCCTCCGCCCTCCGGCGCTCCGCCCCTCTCAGCCCGCTCTCCGCCACTGTCCCAGCTCCCCTGCACCACCACGCCCGGCCGCCCTCTCCCCCGCTTCCCTCGAGCCTGCCTCCCCTCACCACCGGCGTCCCGACCTCGCCGCGCTGGTCTCCTCCGCCAGCCGGCCTCCCTGTTTCCGGACCCTCCCCCCTGTGCCAACCTACTGCTTCCGCCGCGTCCTGCACCCAGCCGCCGTCCCGGCTCCTCCCGCTGCACCGTCCACCGCGCCTTCTCCTGCTACCCTCCTCCCGTCCCGCTCACCCCAACGCCGCACCGCCCCGGCCTGCCTGCGCTCTTCCCGGCAACCCCCGCCCTGCGCGCGACCCCTTTCCGACCTCGCTCCGCCGTTGCACCCCGCCCGGTCCTGGCTTCCCCGCGCAACCTCCCTCCCTTCCTGTTCTCCTCCTCCTGCCTCGCCTCGGCCGCGTCCGACACCTCCCCTGTCCCGGCCTCCTCCGGCGAACAACCCACGCGAACCCCCGGCCTCTGCCTCCGGTGCCCCTGCCCTTTTCCGGTGGCTTCCAGCTGTTTCCGGCGGCTTCCGACTCCCTCCGGCACCCCCCTGCCTTGCCCGACCAGTCCCCTACGCACCGCCGCTGTGTCTGGCGCACCCCTCCCCTGTAAGTGTTTTCATTTTTTATTTATTTATTACATTTTGTTTTGTTTTGTTTTGTTTTTCTTTTCTTCTCATATTAACAATAATGTTATTATTAATGTTCTAAGATTAATACTTTATTATTATTATTATTATATTATTATTATTATTATTATGTCATTATTATTATTATATTATTATTGTTACTATTATTATTGAATTACTACTTTATTAATATTATCATATTATTAACATCTTATTATTATTATAATTATTATTATCTTTATTGTTAGAATTTATAATTATTATTATTTTAATTATCATATTATTATTGTTATTATTATTATTATTATTATATTTGTTATTATTAACTTCTTATTATTATTATTATTATTATTATTATTTATTAATTGATTGATTAATTAATTGTCTATTTATTTACTCAATTAAGTATTTGTTAATTAATCAATTATTTAGTTATTTACTTATTTGTTTATTAATTAATTGATTAATAAATTATTTATTCATTTATTTATCTATTTATTTATTTATTTAGTTATTGATTTATTCTTTTTCTTTGTGTATTTGTTAATTAGTTATTTATTTATTTATTCATGTATTTATTATTTATTTACCTATATATATTTATCTTAGTGTTTTTATTTAATTTTAAATAATCCTTTTTCTGTTGCGGGTTGAGTGACGTGCACTTTTTCCACTGTTCAGCGAGCGCAGTTGTCCGCGAAGGATCGTTCTACTTTCCGTTGAGGTTCCGTCATCTCCGCGCCTCAGTTTCGAGGGTGTTGGACTTTGTCACGTGGCTTCGGACACACGTCGTGTCATCGCGCCTTGGTTCCAGGGTCGTTTTACCGTCGCGTTTGGATCTTGAGGTAGGTCTCCCTTTGCACTCGCCTTTAAATTAAGAATTTATTTATTCCTTGCCTTTTATTGAATTTCAGTAAATTTAAAGGAAAATTTAGTAGTTTTTATAGTGTGGTGATCTGCTGATGATAAAAGCCGTTTTTAATTCTAGCGTTTCACTAAAAGTGTTCTTCTTGGATTTAGTTTTGTGCTTCCATGGTAGTATTGCTAAATGGTTCTTCCTGAATAATGAAAGTCATGTTAAAATGGTGTTTTGAAATGTTTTTGGCGTGTGTAAATTTGTAGATGTATTGTTTATGGAAAATGGTGTTTTCTTAGAACCTTGATTAGAGAAAACGTCGTGTGACCTTTGAACATGTTTTGGAAACTTTATGTGTGGCTCTTGGTTGATGAAAGAAGTTTTCCTTTGTTACGCGAACAAAAGTTTGGATTTCATTTGGAAAATGGTGTTCCTTCAAAAAAATGATTAAAGGCCCGTTTGGCTCTTGATAAAAGTGGGGTGCGTTTGGTGATTGGAAAGTGACTCTACTTGTGAAACAAATGTGTTCCAGGTTAAGATGCTGATTTGAGTTTCTTAAATAAATTTCTAAGTGCGTTTCTGGTTTTCAATGAAATGGCGTGTGTCACCCCTCTTTAAAAATGCTTTAGTCTTAAATGATCAAAATGTAAGTGACATGACGGCCCGATTGGCACTTTATTGAATGTGAAGTGATTATATATATATATACGTACTTGTGAGGGCATTTCTACAGGGGGACTTCCCTTCGAGGGTTGTCGTGTAGCGATGTCCGTGTAAGGGGTTGGCAAGTGCGGTGAGATGAGTCACGCGTGCGCGGGTCTCCCACTTACACAGTGTTACAAAAACTACTATGGGTTCCTGGGCGTCTTGTAGATTATCGAGTGACGGTTGCTTGCTAACCCTGATTAGACGGGTTAGTACCCCCTGGAGTTACAGACAGGCCAGGAGGGATGTGCCACTGGTTGGCTGTTAGGGCGGCCAGTTGGTTATTGACTATGGAGTACCATGCCGGCAGGTAGTCTGAACCCGAGTACGTCCAGGGGTTTTCTAGGGATGTTCAGGATCGCCCATGGTTATTGCTGATAACTTCTGGTTTACTTTTGCTTTCACTTGGTTTTCCTTGCCTGTTTACCTTTACTTGCACTTGTTTTCCCTGCTTGTTTTCTTTCAGTCATATTTCACAGCCTATACTGTTAGACTTTGAGAAAAATGGTTTTCAAATGAAAATGCTTCATTCGCTTTGGGTTAGATTTGAAAATGTAACACTTTGCTTTTCAGAATGAGTTTAAAACTAATGAAATGGAACTAACTTTCGAAAAAGAATAAGGGAAATGTCTCGTGTTTGATTTTCAAGTAAAACATTATGAAAAATTACTTTTATACATTATAGTTCAAACCTGGATTATGTAGATTCTACATTTATTGGCAGTGCTTTGGGACTTGTTGTTGGGCTCACCTACTGAGTACTTTTGTGCTCACGCCTATCTTTTACCATTTCAGTTGCAGGTCTTCTGTTTTGAGTCGCTCAGTGTTGGAGCGAGGTTGCTCTCTAGTTGGGTGGTGACCTGAGAGGTCACATGGAGGTACGTGGTTGTGTGGCTTTTATTTTCCTTTCCGCTGTTAGTGTTTATTTATTCTGTTCTATTTACTTTCGTTTTGGGCTGAAATCGTTCCCAACGATCAAGTCTTAATGGTAAAAGATAGGCGTGAGCACAAAATTACTCAGTAGGTGAGCCCAACAACAAGTCCCAAAGCACTGCCAATAAATGTAGAATCTACCCCTCGGGACTTGCCGCGGACCGGCTCGGGTGACCGGTTCAGGGTCGACCCGGGTTGGTTCGTGACAAAATGGTATCAGAGGTTCTTGTTATTTGGGTTGTCCGGTAGAAGAAGATTAGGACTGTCGGAACTCGAGGGGTAGGTACGGGAAGAGCGTCGCGAACTCTTGCTCGCACTAATCCTCGAGTTACCAGGGGTAGTTTGGGAATTGTGTCCTTGTCTTTCCTGGTTTGTTTTGGATTGAGAGATGACAACGGAGGCAAGCCAACGTTACGTCGTGATTTCACATGGAGTAGTGACCCATGTGGAGCCCGAGTACGTGGTTTGAATTCCTCCTAGTGGTCGACGCTGACTTGGGACATGGCCCACTACCATGTCGCTAGGTCGAGCGTGACTACTAGTCCCTCATTTCAGTGGTTGATGCAAATTTGGATGTTGTTTCCGTTTTGGTCTGTGTGAGTGCGTAGTTGGAAATGAAAAAGGGTTTTTGAAAGTTTAACTGGTTTCTTTTAAAGGACTTTAAATGTATAAAATGGGTTTTGAAACTGAAATATCTTGTTTTGAAAATCTGTTGTTTGCTTGGAATTGGATAAGAATGATTTGGATTGAAACCTCGGTTCCTCTTTATGAACGTCTGCACATGTGTGAGAATGCATGGAAAGTGTGTGTTGATGCACGTATGAATAGAATGTGGATAAAGACATGTGCAACAGTTCATGAGATTACCTGGGTATGTATTTGAAATTAAGGGCTTGACCTTGTTTTCTAAACTGGTTTTAAAGGGAAAATGGTTTTGGAAAGTTTTTGGTTTGAAAGTGGATTGGTTTTTGGAAAGTGATTTTGAGAAAGGGTGGTTTTGAAATCAAAAATGAAAAGGAAATTTTAAGGAGGAGATTTTATTTTGGGTTGTGTTGTATTTGATTGGTCCTTGTGCTGACTGTTTTTGATAAAGGCGCTTTTAATGATGTTGCTTCGATTTGATGCTGATTTGGTTTGATGTGGGTTTTGGCCTTGTGTTTTATATGTCGCTCAGGAAATGCCGCCCAGAAAGGTCTTTAAGGATTCGGATATGTCATTCCCAGTTTTTAGTCCTCCTCAGACTTTGCCTGTTCTCCATGGTGATCAGGGTCCGTTAGAGGCAGTGGAATGGCTCGAGGAAGTGGAACGTGTCTTTAGAATATTGGGAACTCCCAATAGTGTTAAGGTTCGTGCAATTATGGAGTTGTTTGAGGGTCCAGCTCTGGACCAGTGGAAGATGGTTACCCCACCGTCAACGCAAGGTGGAATGACGTGGGATGTCTTCAGAACTGTTTTCATCCAATGGTTTGTACCTGAGGAAGTGATGCTGGAGAAAAAGAGAGAGCTTGTGCATATTCAGCAAGGCCAACGGACGGTGAAGGCATATGTTGACCTTTTCAAGGAACTGATTTCCTTTTCTCCAGATGTAGCGTCGCATGAGCTCATGAAGGCCTCTCTTTTCACTGGAGGTCTTCGTTCAGAGATCAAGGAGCGTGTCCTCCCTTCTAAAGACCTTTGTTTCGAGAAGCTGGTGGAGAAAGCTTTCTTGGCTGAGTTGGTTTCCGGTGTGCGGGTGGCTAATACTTCAGCATCCCCTGTTGTTCGTAAGAGTTCCCCCTCTGGTGAGGAAAAGGCGCGAGAGATACCTGTCCCCAATGAGTTATCCCCTTTGGTCCCAGCTTCCAGTTCATCAGATCGTTCGATGGTATGCTTTCAGTGTGGTCGTTTCGGGCATTTAAAGTCGTCTTGTCGCAACCCTCCGAAGACGTGTCATCGCTGTGGTTGTCTGGGTCATCTGGAGAAGTTTTGCAAGAAGCGTCGCTTGAAGAGGAAGCTGTGATGGGAGAATGTCAGTACCTGACTGTGAGGCAGAAGATGCTTCAGCCATCAGAGCCCCAGCCACAAGTCTCGGGGTGAAGCTCGCGCACAGTCAGGAGTCCCCAGGGGTGTGAAGCCTTGGTCCAAGTTTTGTATTCTGTGTGGACGGTGAACCAATTAGGAACCTCTTCCATACTTGTTTTCCTGCTACTGAAGTTTCAACAGCGTTGTAAATGCGTAGTTCTTCTATAAAGTGATGATGGACTGGCTCTATGATAATCTAAGCAGACTTGTCGTGTGGAGGTGATTGTCTAAATCGTGTGTCTTTCGAAAGGTGTGTTTGACCCTCGTGTGGGTTGACCTTGTTGTAGTTATGTTGTCGATGTGGTTATGTTTTATGGACTTCAATGGATCATGTCTCCAATCTGATGTTGGTTAAATGTTTTCCATGGGTTTTCCCCCTAGTGTTGAAGGTAGTTGATTTTGGTCGAGGGTTCAAGGTTTCGACAGAGGTGTTGTAGTAATCGTGTTATAAGAGTTGGTTTGAATTGGTTGGGAGTTCCCGCGTTGACCCCCCTTTTTTCTAGGGTTGTCTATTTAAATGGTCTTCTTTTCAGCACTAGTTAAGTTCTTGTGGTGGGGAGAACCCCTTCGTGTTCTCCCATCAATCTCGGACCCCAGTTCTCTCTTGAATCGGTCGGGTGTGACCTGTGCTGAGTAAGGTCATCCCCGAGATTCTCAGGTCTCTCTGGTTTCTTTAGTTCCGTTGGGGCATGGACTTAAATCTTGATCGACTTTTGGCCTGGTGACTTTCTGGGGGCAGAAAGTGTCTGTGGTGGGGAGAATTGTCACACCCCGACCGCGGACGTCCGTAATTTTTCTTCTTTCTTGGTCCCGGTTTAAATTTTTCGAAGTTTATTTGCGATTGGCGGTTCCGCGCCGGTGCGCGGTCACCGAATTGTCAGCGGTGACCGTGCGTTCAGCCCGGGTGACAGTGTGTTCACCCGGTGTTTTAAATTTTATAATTTTTATGTTGGTATTTTATTATTAATAACATCTATAAATTATTTTATAATTATTATTTTAAATATGTGATCAAAATAATTATGATTTGAATTAACTAATTTATTATTATTATTATTATAAGTTTTATTATTATTACATGAGTTTTATTATTATTATATAAGTTTTTTTTTATTATTAAGATTATATGTTTTATTATTATTATTATAATTATTATTATTATTTTTATCATATATATATATATATTTAAACCTACTCTAACCCTACCCCTATCCCTCTTATCTCCCGCAGCCGCCACCTCCCTCTTCCCCGTTTCTTTTTCTTTCCCCTTCTTCTCGTTTTCTTCTTCCTTCTTCCCTCGCCAGAACCGGCCGCGCCCTGGCCTCCTTCCACTCCGCCGCGCCCCGCACCCAGAAGCCGCGCCTCCTCCTTCCTCTCAGCCGCACCCTGCTCCTCCGCCCTCCGGCGCTCCGCCCCTCTCAGCCCGCTCTCCGCCACTGTCCCAGCTCCCCTGCACCACCACGCCCGGCCGCCCTCTCCCCCGCTTCCCTCGAGCCTGCCTCCCCTCACCACCGGCGTCCCGACCTCGCCGCGCCGGTCTCCTCCGCCAGCCGACCTCCCTGTTTCCGGACCCTCCCCCCTGTGCCAACCTACTGCTTCCGCCGCGTCCTGCACCCAGCCGCCGTCCCGGCTCCTCCCGCTGCACCGTCCACCGCGCCTTCTCCTGCTACCCTCCTCCCGTCCCGCTCACCCCAACGTCGCGCCGCCCCGGCCTACCTGCGCTCTTCCCGGCAACCCCCGCCCTGCGTGCGACCCCTTTCCGACCTCGCTCCGCCGTTGCACCCCGCCCGGTCCTGGCTTCCCCGCGCAACCTCCCTCCCTTCCTGTTCTCCTCCTCATGCCTCGCCTCGGCCGCGTCCGACACCTCCCCTGTCCCGGCCTCCTCCGGCGAACAACCCACGCGAACCCCCGGCCTCTGCCTCCGGCGCCCCTGCCCTTTTCCGGTGGCTTCCAGCTGTTTCTGGCGGCTTCCGACTCCCTCCGGCACCCCCCTGCCTTGCCCGACCAGTCCCCTGCGCACCGCCGCTGTGTCCGGCGCACCCCTCCCCTGTAAGTGTTTTCATTTTTTTTTATTTATTACATTTTGTTTTGTTTTGTTTTGTTTTTCTTTTATTCTCATATTAACAATAATGTTATTATTAATGTTCTAAGATTAATACTTTATTATTATTATTATTATTATATTATTATTATTATTATGTCATTATTATTATTATATTATTATTGTTACTATTATTATTGAATTATTACTTTATTAATATTATCATATTATTAACATCTTATTATTATTATAATTATTATTATCTTTATTGTTAGAATTTATAATAATTATTATTTTAATTATCATATTATTATAGTTATTATTATTATTATTATTATATTTGTTATTATTAACTTCTTCTTATTATTATTATTATTATTATTATTATTTATTAATTGATTGATTAATTAATTGTCTATTTATTTACTCAATTAAGTATTTGTTAATTAATCAATTATTTAGTTATTTACTTATTTGTTTATTAATTAATTGATTAATAAATTATTTATTCATTTATTTATCTATTTATTTATTTATTTAGTTATTGATTTATTCTTTTTCTTTGTGTATTTGTTAATTAGTTATTTATTTATTTATTCATGTATTTATTATTTATTTACCTATATATATTTATCTTAGTGTTTTTATTTAATTTTAAATAATCCTTTTTCTGTTGCGGGTTGAGTGACGTGCACTTTTTCCACTGTTCAGCGAGCGCAGTTGTCCGCGAAGGATCGTTCTACTTTCCGTTGAGGTTCCGTCATCTCCGCGCCTCAGTTTCGAGGGTGTTGGACTTTGTCACGTGGCTTCGGACACACGTCGTGTCATCGCGCCTTGGTTCCAGGGTCGTTTTACCGTCGCGTTTGGATCTTGAGGTAGGTCTCCCTTTGCACTCGCCTTTAAATTAAGAATTTATTTATTCCTTGCCTTTTATTGAATTTCAGTAAATTTAAAGGAAAATTTAGTAGTTTTTATAGTGTGGTGATCTGCTGATGATAAAAGCCGTTTTTAATTCTAGCGTTTCACTAAAAGTGTTCTTCTTGGATTTAGTTTTGTGCTTCCATGGTAGTATTGCTAAATGGTTCTTCCTGAATAATGAAAGTCATGTTAAAATGGTGTTTTGAAATGTTTTTGGCGTGTGTAAATTTGTAGATGTATTGTTTATGGAAAATGGTGTTTTCTTAGAACCTTGATTAGAGAAAACGTCGTGTGACCTTTGAACTTGTTTTGGAAACTTTATGTGTGGCTCTTGGTTGATGAAAGAAGTTTTCCTTTGTTACGCGAACAAATGTTTGGATTTCATTTGGAAAATGGTGTTCCTTCAAAAAAATGATTAAAGGCCCGTTTGGCTCTTGATAAAAGTGGGGTGCGTTTGGTGATTGGAAAGTGACTCTACTTGTGAAACAAATGTGTTCCAGGTTAAGATTCTGATTTGAGTTTCTTAAATAAATTTCTAAGTGCGTTTCTGGTTTTCAATGAAATGGCGTGTGTCACCCCTCTTTAAAAATGCTTTAGTCTTAAATGATCAAAATGTAAGTGACATGACGGCCTGATTGGCACTTTATTGAATGTGAAGTGATTATATATATATATACGTACTTGTGAGGGCATTTCTACAGGGGGACTTCCCTTCGAGGGTTGTCGTGTAGCGATGTCCGTGTAAGGGGTTGGCAAGTGCGGTGAGATGAGTCACGCGTGCGCGGGTCTCCCACTTACACAGTGTTACAAAAACTACTATGGGTTCCTGGGCGTCTTGTAGATTATCGAGTGACGGTTGCTTGCTAACCCTGATTAGACGGGTTAGTACCCCCTGGAGTTACAGACAGGCCAGGCGGGATGTGCCACTGGTTGGCTGTTAGGGCGGCCAGTTGGTTATTGACTATGGAGTACCATGCCGGCAGGTAGTCTGAACCCGAGTACGTCCAGGGGTTTTCTAGGGATGTTCAGGATCGCCCATGGTTATTGCTGATAACTTCTGGTTTACTTTTGCTTGCACTTGGTTTTCCTTGCCTGTTTACCTTTACTTGCACTTGTTTTCCCTGCTTGTTTTCTTTCAGTCATATTTCACAGCCTATACTGTTAGACTTTGAGAAAAATGGTTTTCAAATGAAAATGCTTTATTCGCTTTGGGTTAGATTTGAAAATGTAACACTTTGCTTTTCAGAATGAGTTTAAAACTAATGAAATGGAACTAACTTTCGAAAAAGAATAAGGGAAATGTCTCGTGTTTGATTTTCAAGTAAAACATTATGAAAAATTACTTTTATACATTATAGTTCAAACCTGGATTATGTAGATTCTACATTTATTGGCAGTGCTTTGGGACTTGTTGTTGGGCTCACCTACTGAGTACTTTTGTGCTCACGCCTATCTTTTACCATTTCAGTCGCAGGTCTTCTGTTTTGAGTCGCTCAGTGTTGGAGCGAGGTTTCTCTCTAGTTGGGTGGTGATATGAGAGGTCACATGGAGGTACGTGGTTGTGTGGCTTTTATTTTCCTTTCCGCTGTTAGTGTTTATTTATTCTGTTCTATTTACTTTCGTTTTGGGCTGAAATCGTTCCCAACGATCAAGTCTTAATGCCCGGCACTGGTTGCCATCCCGGGGGGATCGGGAACGCCCCTCGGGACTTGCCGCGGACCGGCTCGGGTGACCGGTTCAGGGTCGACCCGGGCTGGTTCGTGACAATCATGGAGTGGGTCATCACCCATATGATTCTTGTATGGATAGTCAGGTCATGTTTGGAAGCAATTTTTGAGTCATTCAAAGGAGTGATGGTCATGTGACTATGGGAACATGGAGAGGTTATGCAAGAAGACATATAAAGAATATGAGAGTTAGAGACCACGTTATACTCATGGTTTTTAGGATTGAATGAAATATGTATCAGGACCTTGTAGGATAGATTTTATCATGTGTTTATGTCGTGACATTGATTGAGATTCCAAGTAATAGGGTTAGTGTTCTGTAGCAAGTGTAGTTCCCTGGTGAGGTCTAGACCCAAGCCTTTGAGATTCTTTCCTGGTGCATGATTTTTATATAGAAAGGGTAGATAATGATGGGGATCTGAATATTGTTAAACATATTCCTTGATAATGGTTTGACTATTCTATTGGATATGGTTAATATGGGTGCATGATGTGAATGGGCTGTAATGGAACTAACACGGATTATGTTACTATGTGGAAATCATGTATGATATGTGATCTCTTGAGATTAATAGTCAATCGGTTTTTATGGTTATGAATATAAATACATATATATGTAGAATGATTATTTGGGAACATTATCTGATGAAAAAACTCATGAGAATCATTTTTGATACATGACTTTATGGGTGTAATCCATAAAATGGAAATTGAATGAGCATATGGTAAGGTAATGGAATTACAACATGTGATCTGAGTACATCTATGTACAAGGGGTGGTTGAGTAATGATTAGAATGTCATTCTGGGCCATTTAATGGATGTGTAGGTAATTTTTGAGGTGGGGGGAGCTTCAAAAGTAATTTTCATATGACTAAGTGACTAGGATTTCATGAACATACCCTAATTAGTGATCGATGAATAACTATCCCAAGATCACATCCATTGTCTAGAGGCGACAGACCACCACCATTGGAATAAATAATAGTGGAGGCCTTTACCTAAGTACCTATACACTGACACAAAACCTACTCGACCATTAATTGTAGAGTAAATAATAATAAATGATTAACAAACATGGGAAACAAAAATGCATGTTAAAACTATAGATATTACATGTATACGCTAGTGTAAACTAAAATGTAAAGGGAAAAAACACCCAGCTAGAAATATGTCCCATTTGGAAAATCTAGAAAGTAAAATTCTAAGAGATAAAAATCCATATCTACATGGTGTGACCACCATTCATAGCTTAAAGTGTCAGGTATCACTATGATTCTATGAATTTCCCTCTAACATGATCTTCATTTTCATAAGACATGACACCTTTGGGAAATTCCCATGCATGGGTGAGTATATACATAATAATATGGATTCCATGAAATATGAAATTGGATATTTAAGAGATACAACATGAATAGAAATAAGGTAGATACTAAACATGATGTAGCTCAATCTGTGAATGAAAAATTTTAGCCTCATCCAGACACATGAGGCTCAGCATAGTGTGTAGAATAACTACACATTAAGTTTTTTTCACCCAGATTATGAGATTAAACTCTTCAAACCACAATAAACTAAACATATAAATCATGTGGAATTCCGTATACATCTTGAATGACATTGGTAGGAGAGTATTGAAATCCAATGATATGGATATATAAGTATTTTTATGCTTAGTAAAAAAACAATCCCAAACATGTTTGAATGGGGATATCCATCTTACATGTCATCCCAAGAACAAGAAATTCCAACAGTTCAAGAAGATTATCAGTGATGCCAAGTATGTCACTCGTTTTATCTTATGTTATCATGTGAAGTCCCACAACTGACCATTTTACCATACAGTTGAGGCATCACAATCTCCATGTTGATGAATCCCGTACCATTTCTTCATGAGGACCTGTGTCCTACTGATATGGTTGGTTCTACACTGTAGGATGAGGACCTGTATCCAAGTGTGAGTGAGGGGGGGGGGGGGTTACACCATGGTCATAATGTACCATTGACCTATAAGATAGGGGTTTCCTCTAGTAATTTAGTATACCCTCCCCCATACTGATATGTGGTTGGGATGGGGGGTTCCTCTCTATAGATAGATGACCCAGACCCTTGTGTGATATGGAGTTCCAATTTGGACAATAAGGACCTTCACCCTATCTGATAGTGGGTATCCACTCAGTATGTATATATAGAGGATATTTACCCAAACGTTTTGTGGGTACAATGTATTATAATCCTCTAGTGCATCTGACTAATCATTAACATCATTAGACATCGCCTCAAATAAGTATTATTCCCATAAAATTGAAAATATTCTCTAAAAAATCCTCACCCAAGAAAACCATCAAGTTCTATGTGAAATAAAACAGTATGTGATACTTTTTTTGAAAAATCAGAATTCAAATGAAAGTGATACAGATGATAAATGTTTCATTAATTGGAGATAAGGGATACAGGAAATGTGAGGGGATGAACACTAAGTGTGGTCATGTTCCATATCCTAGATATGTCCCTAAAGGTACATAGTTGGACAACCATGTTCGGATAGACATCTTATAAGGGATATACACGACATGCCCATGAAACGTGGTGTCTCAACTATGTGTTTGGTCATTCCCATGTTTCCACCCTGTGTCCATATAATTTACCTTGTTTTTAGGTACTTTAGTAAATGATGTTCGTAGCCATTCCCATCCACGTGTACTCCTAGAGCACTCGATGAGTCCACCAACATGAGTTTACATGACATTATGGGGTCCCATATTGATTTTGATACTTGTAATCCACTAAAAATCAAGATACGATAGCCAATGCCTATGATTCGTCATGTTTTTGAACAAAATTGTGTGTTTTCAGTGTTTTTAATAATTATTAGAACCGCTTTCTAGAAAAAAAATATGATTGTTCTTATTTGATTTTGCCCTCATTTTTTCCAATGATTTGATGATCTATACATATAATGTAATTTTCAGCATTCATGTGGATGTAAAATGGTTCCCATCACGATAGTGGTGTGTCGATTGATCCCACACACCTATGACACATTTTCCATCTATGGATTTTTCAATGATCATATGAAAGATCATATGCTTCATAAAAATCCAATATCTTACCCTCATTAATAAATTTGGACAACAGAAATCATTTCTTCATGATTATGAGGTTCAGATTATTCTTGGTACATCCTAGAAACATCAAACAACGACAGATGGGTAAAATTATTGAAAAAAGTCTGGAAATTTATAGGGGAATGAAAAACGAAAAATATTAAACCATAATTGGTGATGTGTTATCATCCAATGATAAATAACCTGGATATATGAGTAAGAGATAAATAATAACAAATTAAAAAAACAATACATAGAAACATGATTCAGACATAATTATAGATTATAAATTAGGGGGATTTATCCACCCAATCAATTTAAACATCAAAGGTGTAAACCAAAATGTCAGGAGTACTACATAATTATTGGATCATTCATCATTGAAGAGCATTATCACCAACAATCAAAGGATATTAATACATCACAATATTTTATGATCCAGAGTTTTGTGGCCATCTTATATGTTCTTCCAACAAATAAATATATGAAAACCTCTCGATCATTCTAGGATCATGAAACTAAACCTAGGAAATTTACCATGGCATTATTTTTATATTCATCTCTGTTAAGATAAAAAATTAAACTAATTAAATTAATTTTTTTATTTATCCCATAAACATACCACCAAAGGGAGAGATATCTAAATTCTACCTTGCAAAACTATTTTAGGTCATGCTCTGGGTAAACATCATGTTATATACTATACTTATTACCCATGTTTCCGATATATTCTTCCTTTTAGGATAAATATTATTTTCATTATGAAAATGGATGGGCGTGATGTAAAATATATATAAAATTTTTATAAAATTAATTATGGTTACACCAAGCTGCAGAATAATACTCTATTTTGATGAATGTCTCTAGAAATATATGTAGAAATATTCCATAGTACTACAAGGATAAAAAAATATATTTCAATCATTACCCCATCAATATGATCATCCCCAGAAAGTATACATAAAAAATAAACATTGAAAAATGATCCAACATCTAGCTCTCATGCTCCCATGATCATTCATTGACATTATCCTACTGCAAATACACTTGAACTATAGTGATTTTACATCCACATGGGGTCCTATCCTATATATACTTGATGGACACCAGGTACTCCCCAACGGTAGAACCATTTATCTTGTACATATCTCTGAAGATGATGATGTACATATGGCCATGTATATATCTAATCTGTTGAAACATGTTTAAGTCATCGTGCACCATCTTCAATTGATGGGTTACAATGATGTGGTAAGAAATGTATCCATCCATTTGCATGATCTAAAATAACCTGAAAAACATTTGAGAATTATTACATCCCCAGTTGAAAATCTACAATCGTTTTCATTAGAAAACTCTCAGGAAATCATGGTCACCCTCCTTGATCCCCATCTTCCAACAACAGTGATCTATGTTAGATTTATGTCTCCTCTAGGCCTTCCTCATCCTCTCATTAATGAATATGACCTTATACACTATCACATGAAACATCTATGAACCCAGAATAGATGCCTCTTTAACCTTTATATTCTAAAATGGTGAAATGTATGGTCTCTCTTATAGGTCCCAAAAATGTTCCATGAGGATGGTAGATGTGTAGATATTATATTACGAAAATTCTACCAAGAGTTAGTTATCCTCCTAGATGTGGAAGAACTCTAACATGAAATACCTCGACATATCCCCCAACACATGTATAGTATGTTCAGTCTTCCTATCATTATGGTGGGGGGTAGGCCTCCAGTCATCCTCATATGGGACAATAATTACTCCTAAAATCTACCCCAAAATCTGGTTGTTAACCACAAGTCAGGATCATACAAAATTATCATGGGTACCCAATGATGAAAAATGCTCTCTTGTATATACAACTTCCCCAAATCTCCATAGAACTATACTGCCTAATATTAAGGAAGTGTTCTTAAATCATGATTCAGTAAACTATAACCATGATGACATCATTTTCATTGATTTTATATAGAATCCATGTCACATTTCTATGGGCTTGTCAGGCACCTTCGACTCTTGGAACTCAAGTGGTTGTAAAAAACTATCCCGAACATGGTACATAGTCTTCACTTGCTGACATGTGAGGAAATGATAGACAAGATCATCTACGTTCCATTTCATTCTATTCCACTAAAAATTATTTTGATCGTATTTGAATATCTTTCCCATACTAGGATACATAGCTAGAGGAGATGTGTGGAACTCTCGCATCATATCATCCCACTTCATGATTGGGACCACCGTATGTCACTAGAAAACAATGACATGGTTAACTGCTTAAAAATACTCATCCAATGATTCACTTATAGATAATGAGTAATGAAATACATCAAAGTAGATTTCCCCAACTGGGACACTCTCACCCAATCAAGATGTAGTGGTGTCAACACTATTGACTGATTAATAATTGTACCCTCAATCTCTACAAAGTTCAATTGTTAGGAAGCCGAATAGGCAAAGATTCCTTCTCTAGAAAAGAATATGAATTCCTTCTAAGGTAATTTTCAACTACATTCCAATACACTAGAGTATAGACTATATCTAATAAATAGTCCAACAAGAATTGTAACTGGGAGACTATATCAGGTTCACTTCTCTATGTGGGAAGATGTAGCTTAAACTGTGACGGTCTCAGTAAACCAGAATGTTCTCCCCATATGGTATTGCATCTTAATCATTAGTGTAAGGAATATACCTTCCAGTTCTTGGTGATGAGTTATATAGTTATGATCATGGTGTCACAACCTCCATTACCCTTATGTGGTAACTTCTTTCCGCTGCATCAATAATCTGTTTATCCCAACTCACAAGGCTTCACAATACCCAAAATAATTCACACCCTACTCTAGTAGACTCAACATTGGATCAGTCTTCAACATCAACCTAATATCCTTGAAGGATCTCTCGAACTACCCAATCAATGTGAACATATTCTGTTTTTGTGTTACGGAGGTCACATGGGACATAATCCCAAAAACTATTACCACAAAATTCCAATAGTACCCTACGAAACCAAGAAATATATTCACGTAAAAAACACTATTGGGTTCTCCAAAGAAATAAATTCATTGATCCTTTATTGGTCAACATCGGAATCATGCTATATAATTCCATGACCTATAATGTGAAATGAGGATTCCAAAACAATAACTTTGACTGTTTTGCTTAAATAAAGTCCTAGAAAATAGAATATAGGACCATACCAAAGTGATCTTCATTTTCATCAACTTATGAGTAGCAGATGAGTTCATCATTGATGAGGATAACCACAATCCGGCCCAAGTATTACTAGTTTATATTGTTCATCACATCCTAAAATGTTATTGTAATATTCATCATGTAAAAGGAGATTAGTAGAAACTAATAGTGTTTTTAAGGAACTCAGATTGATTTAAGCACCTTGAGAAATTAATTTTTTTTACTTCACAAATAAACCTAATATTTTTGATATCATGAAAACTGAGCAGTTCTTAGTTAGTTTTCATAGCACACAATACCAAATTTAAACAATACACATTTTAGACACATTTTTCATAGTCTATTAAATTCCAAAAAATTTATGAAATATATATAGTTAATTTAAGTGTTATATAAGTAAAAATATATATGTTTACATTAATTTAATTTATTTTATAGTCATAAGTCAATAAAAAACCCAATATTACTTATAAAAACCAGTAGTTTTCTAAATAAAATTTTAAGCCCTTTTAATAGAACACATATTTTAAGTCATAATTTTGAAAATATTTTAAATTTAATAAGGAAAAAGAGTTATCATTTCATGAATTGAAACATCAAAATTAGCTGAGGATGAGATTTTGTTAATTTTCTATGAAGTTTTGTTTTTTAATTAATAATGAAAAATACCATATTTTAATTGAATACATATTTTTCAATTTTTGTATTTATATTGAAAAATTAGATTTTAAATTTATATTAAATTTAAATAAGATATATTGGAAATATATTAATCCTATATAGTCCATTGGAATAAATTAAAACATGATATTGGATATAAAAAACTCTGAAAATTTAAATGTTTTTAGTTAAAAATGAAATCTTGTTGTCTCATCTCTAGGATTAATATTGTATTAATTTATACCACAAAAATGATTGGAACTTGGCAAAATTGATTCCTTATTTTACATTATAATAATTTATATTTACTAACATGGTCAACTTATTTTTTGATAAAAAATATTTGTGAATGTATTTAAAAATAATTACATTGACTAAGATGAAAATTAGCTTAACAAAGGACAAATCATTAATCATAAAGCCCAAAATGAGCTATAAACATCTACAAATGATAATTTATATTCATATTTATAACCTATAATCACATATATCATATTTTTATCATCATTGGATCCACAAACATGGGTGGAATTCCCTTTCAAAAAAATTAACATGATTGTCACCTCTCCAATATAAAAAGGCACTCACCCCTCAAAATTATTCACACATATAAATAAAATTTTATCAACCAAAATCTCGTCAGATAATCTCTATTGTTCCCCCCCCCCATAATTCTAGAATCTTTTTTTTCCAAAAAATTTTTCATGGATTCATATTGGAATAAACAAAATTGATATAACCATAACTGATTCAACATTATTTAACAGTCACATTCATTTTATTTTTTTTTGTAAAAAATTCAATTATACATATTAAATTATAAATAATACCCTATGTATCATTAATATAACTATATGTTGAAATGATAATATTTATTCCTACACTTTCACACATATCCATCAAATGGGATATGCAAGCATCATCTGTGTGTACATTGCACTACCGCCTAGTGAATTGATGTCATTTGTTCCTCAATTTACCACCTTTCATCAATTTAATAATGTTTTATTAATATTTTAAATAGGATATTTTTTTTATTTATTGTGGATTTTTTATTCTGTTATTTTTACCTAAACAAGACCATCATGATTCTAAATTTTCGGGAAAACGATAACATCATTTGTGAATGTGTGGACTACTGCCTCCTCAAAGCGATGTGATTAATTCAATGTATAAATGTAATCTATTATGGATTATTTAGATAAAAATATTTCACATATATGAAATAGATTTGATATTAGAATTAAAATATAAATATATATCATTTACTTTTCATTATTTTAATATGTTAAATTTTAAGAAGTATCGATCATTCATACGTATGTCCTACCATCTCTAAGAATGGTGAATTTAGTTTCTTATATACAAATTTTTTGTATTATTATACATTAATATATAATAATTATATATTATATTTACATAATTTTTTAAATAATGGATTTTCTATCAGACAATCAATTTATAAGACAAAACATTCTAAAAAAACTCAGCAATTAAAAACTGAAGTGACGAAAATAATGAATTTTTTCTTTCAATTGAGTGATAAGATATTATAAAGAAGTTAATATATTATATTAGAAATATACTTGTGGTAATTTTATTTTTTAATAAAATGATTAAAATCATTTTTCATGAGGTTAAGAGACATTCACCCAAAAGGAAACACAATGTATGGTATTTTGATCTCACATTCTACGTCTGTGAGATAAAGTCATATTCACCACATAATTATTTTGTGTGATGTATATACTAAATTATTTTCATTAATATCATGATTCTATAAAAATCATGGAATATATGTTTCAATTTTTATTATCTAATCCATTGGTCTTGACATGAAAACATCAAAGAGGTAAAATTTATCCTTGAAATATTACTTTATTTTGTGATTTTTACCTTTTTCTTGAAACAATCACTTCTTTAAGAACATTTTTATAGTTATTTTTCTCCAATATATAAATTTTCTCATGCAGTAGATATTATTAATTCTTAATCCATATACCATTTTAACATTTAGTGTTCACATGGACATTAATTAGATTTATTGGAGAAATATTGATAAATGTAATTCCTTCACACAGTATATATATTTGAAAAGGAATATTGTTTACAAATTATTATTATTATTATTATAAGGGCCCCGAACTTAAACATTATTTATTATTGAATTAAATGAATAATTCACACTGAGGATCTTTTCAGGTTTAGAGTTTTAGAGAATTAGGACATAACTATTACATCTCAATGTTTACAAAGTATACACTTCTACTAAGTTTCCATAAAATAAAAACTCCTGAAAATATACATGTCTAGTTCCATGATTTAGATAGCATGTCATTCCTTGATCCCATCCTTGACCCTATTCATCTTTATGTCCTGTGGAAAACATTTCAAAAACATAGGATGAGCATAAAAAGCCCAATAAAGGATACACAATGTATGAAAACTATTAGTTTTTCAAAACATCATGTAAACCAAGAATACTTTATCAAAGTAATACTTTTCACCTTTATGAAGTAGTAAAAATAACTGTTCACTTAATAAAAGATCATTACTTACCACTTTTGTAACCAAAATATTACCATAAAAACAAATATAAAGAACACAAAACATATAAAGGTAACTTGGGAAATAAACATACTTAAATAGAATAACTATACGGTCTACTTACACACATATCACTTAATGGTAAGCCATACGGCCGAATTCCATACCTAATGCATTGGAGGTTATAATGTTACCACCCATCCTGGTATTCATGGCACCACCCATCATATGGTTTATCACGTAACCACCCATCAAATGTCCAAGTACCATTATAAAATCACAAGACATAAAACAAAAATAATGGAAAGAAAAAATTTCCACATTTCAAAGACAATATATAACATAAATATATTGACATAACAAAACCATTATAAAAACCATTTTCAAAACCAAAATACATAAAAGAGTATATGGTATTTATTTTATATTAAAAACATTACAGCATGTTGAGGAAGACAAAGACCAAATAATACTAGCGGAGGAGTAAAAGGTCATTGTCAACGTGTACGTTAAAAGAAACATTCCTTTTTGTCGTTTTGTAAAATGCTTCGTAGAAAAATATTCCTTGTGTATAATATTAAAATTAAAAGGGGTTTATACACCGTATAAAAGAAAGCCTTGTATTAGAACAAAATATGCCTCAATTAATGGAGATTAAGACGAAGCCCCTTACAAAGATGGTATCCCTGGATTAAGGATAAATCAATTACATAATTATGTGTGACAAATGAATACACCAAATAAAAGTGGATATAAAGTGTAAAACATTCAGAGTTCATTCAAACATATTCATAGAACGACATATTCAAGGAGTACAAGTTTATCCAAAAGAATCAAAATTGGGTTAAGAAGTTCCCTTGCAAAAATTCGACATCAAGAACAGATAGATCAGTGGGGAAGAACATATACATAAGTATTCATGGTAAAAATCATGCGGAGTTTTTCTTCAATATCATTATTCGCCTCATTAATTCATTATCGATCCACATTCCAGGATCACCAACACCAATGGTATCCTCCTCACATGGTTTTGTGTCAATCCTTGGTTATTTTATATAATGAAACATAACTTATGTGAGGTATATAGGTTTATCCATTGAATAAATAGACTAATTCACTCAATGATCCATCCAATAGTTTATTCTAACCAAATTCCTAATGATGGACAACATTATGTCATGCCTAGTGTAAAACCTATTTTATAGAAATAATAATAGTATATGATTTCCTATATGAGGTCCTAATCAATGGAAAACCCAATTATTAAGAATGGATTCATGTGCATTATATATTATATTTTAATATTTTTAAATATATTATTTTCGGTGACTTGTGATAGCCCAACATACCATCAAATCTGAGAAAAATCTAGATATATATAGTAAAACATTTATAGGATCAGAATAAATAAGATAGAGTAATTTCACAACAAGCCATAATCTGATAGTCCCAACATGATCGTGATATACAGTTTCCAATTTGTATCTCTATAATTTTAAATTTATTTGAGGAGAATAAGGAGGATCATGTTGTATCCATGGGTATCATGAAACAACATTTAATCGACATGATATTATGAAGTTATTATCGATATTATTATTATCCCATACAATGTCAGACTAGAGTGATAGAGTGGCTCGTGGACTATGTTGTAACAACTCCTAGAGAGTCAGAATTAGGTGATTAAACTTCTATGTATTTATGGAATGATATACATACCTCTGTCCATGTACAAAATAGTTCAAAATAAGATATATAATATATTTAATCTATAGATATTTTTTTCCCTCTAATACATTAGGGTTTTTTACCTTTTCTATATTCTATTTAAGACCCTTCATACCATGACCAGACCAACCTCAGTATAACCAAATTCCTAACCTGATGATTATTTTTGTAACACACAACATCACATCATAAGACAAACTTCACAACATGATATAACATTACAACATGAAAACCTAGGAAAACAATCTATATTACACCTTTAGTTCATAATATGATAACAAAATATCCTTGGACTCCTACAATACCTGAGATATTAAAAAATTAATGGTTTACGAAAACATTAGTGTTTATAGTACTGAGGATAGAAAAAAAAATTATATAAGAATTAATGGCTGAAACAGGGAATAAGATGATTGAATTAAGAGTTGTATTTAAGAAGTTCCCTTTAATATACATTATAAAAACCATTTTCAATACCAAAATACATAAAAGAGTATATGGTATTTTTTTCATTTTAAAAACATTACGGCTTGTTGAGGAAGCCAAATACCAAATAATACTCGCAGCGGCAGAAAAGGCCGTTGTCACCGCGTACGTTAAAAGAAACATTCCATTTTGTCGTTTTGAAAAACTCTTCGTAGAAAAAGATTCCTTTTGTATAAAATTAAAATTCAAAGGGGGTTATACACCATATAAAATAAAGCCTTGTATTATAACAAAATATGCCTCAATGAAAAGAGATTGAGAAGAAGTCCCTTACAAAGACGGTATCCCTGGATTAAGGATAAATCAATTAAATAATTATGTGTGACAAAAGAATACACCAAATATATGTGGATATTATGTGAAAAACAATCAGAGGTCATTCACACATATTCATAGAATGACGTATTCAAGGAGTACAAGTTTATCCCAAAGAATCAAAATTGGGTTAAGAAGTTCCCTTGAAAAAATTTGACAGCCTAACGTTACTTCAAAATTCAGTAAAATAGTTGATGAGAGAGAAAATGGAATCTCATCACTTTGACATAATAATTATATCTATAAGGATATAGAAGAACATATCCCAACATAAAAATATGTAAATTAGAAGACCCCACAAAAGAAGACTTTTTAAACAGAGGAGGGTGAAAGGTTCCCTTACCAACTTGGGTATCTTACGAAACATACACCCCATGAAAGAAGGAAAATACAACATTGATGTAAATACTCATAAACCAAATTATATTACAAAACGACTATAATAATGGGCAGTATATATACCACTCAAAGAAAATTGTGGCAAATGTAGCATAAATCTCATGGGAATAAATATGAGATGAAAAATCCCTTACGAAAACACGACAGCCTATCAATGCCACTTAAAACAACCAAAAATGGATTGATGAGATAAAATAGGGTCTCTAATCATATTAACATAAAATTTACTGAAAGAGGAATATGAAAGGAATCCGCCAACATAACAATGTTGAGCTTAAAATAAGTGACATAATAGAGAGTACTTAAAATGAGATAGATATGATCTCTTACGAAAATTCGCAGCCTAACAACGCCACTCAAAACATCCAAAAATGGATTGATGAGAGAAAATAGGGTCTCTCATCATATGAACATAAAAATTATAGTATGATTAATATAAAATAACATCCCAGTCATAAGAAAGATGAGAATAAAAGGAATGACATAAAAGAGTGTACTTAAAAAGAAAGATAAGGGTAGGATCCCTTACCTAGTATCCGACTTGACTCAATCGTTCATTAATATCCTGAATAATAAACTTGACTTAATTTCTACTTTCTTAATAACCTTTTTCAATTTCATTATTACTTTTATATAAATTATTACCATGTCATGAACACTATGTAATTATTTAAGTAAATAACTGTTGTTTTAGCGATCATTGCTACTTGAGTCAAAAATAAACTGTTTATAATTACAAGTTTGTTCATGGGGTAAAATATAAAATATAACCAGAATTATATTAATTATTAAGATATCATATATATCATATATATCCATTATATACATGCATTTATAATATTACATAACATTTAGTGGTAAGAAATGAAATGCACCGTTCATGGAGACGGTAAGCCGTACGTACGCATGAACGCTACTTCCATTTCTATTTCATATTTAATGGAATTAAAACATAATGATACAAAATAATATTATAATTCCAGTATGGTATCATATATAATATCATTAAATCTATCCTTTATACGTACCACATATGGTATTAACGAATCAAATCACTTTGAGGGTCGGTAGTCCACACTTCCTAAAATGAAGATATCGCGTTTACCCATAATGGAAACCATAAAGGTATTCCATAAACGAAAAATAAAGAAGCTTAAGGAAAACATAAAAATATTATATATCATATATAAATATAGTGATATCTTAATTTCCACCTTTGAAGGTGTTAAAACAATATTGAACAATCATTGTTTCGTGAGGCAGAAATTCACCATCCACAGAAATAGTACGTTCTTTAACCATTAGATGTAGGTTTGTGTAAGTGTAGCTCAAATCCATATTATAAAAATATAATAGTATATGTAAGTTACTGGTTTTGTTACAAAATAAATTAATAAAAAGAGATTAGGGGGTTGGAGAAGCAAAATAAAACAAAAGAGCACAAGTGAAGATGTTACCATAAAATCGGGTAACTCCCTTTGGTTTGAACCAAAATGGTTTCTTGAAGAGATTCCTGACTAAGGTAAGGCTTCTAGGATGAGTAGAGGGATTTGGAGAGACAAAATGATAAGATCTTGGCCGAGCCAAAGGCTTGAGAGTTGCGGGTAAGGTGGTATAGGTGGGGGCCTTTTATAAGAGGAGAGGAGGTCACTCTTGGAAAGGTATAAAATGTTACTTTATTTTCAAATGTGATTCAAGTTTTATAGGTCCAACATTGATTTATTTCGAGGATAAGGTGATAAGAGTTCAAAATAAACCCATAAAATAGTTTTTTGATATGTGTAGGTCATAGATTTTTCATTATCGTTTCATTTTATTTAAATCGTTAAATAATGAGGTAATCACTGCATCATCATAATGTCATAAATAATTTAATTTATTTAATGTATAAAAATTATAAAACAATTACTATGATATATTAAATATTTTTATCTTTCTAATTAATATTTATAGTCAAAACTCTGGCTTGTAGAACCCCATGTAAAAAATTGTTTTAGTAAAATAATACATGTTTGTTTCATTTTTAATTTTACTTTAAATAAAAGGCATAAATGTCATTATCATACCCAAGTGTCTCCATGGGGTCCCAAATATAGACCCATGGGTTTTCTTGGTCGTCCATGACTCAGCTAATAGGGTTAGGACATGTTTCAAGATATTTTCATTTTATTATAATATAATTTTTACCTTAAATCACACTAATTACCGTTAATCGCGATTAATAAAACATAAAAGTTACTTTTCATCAAAACTTATTTTAATCCCATTGAACCAATTTTTAAAAAATAATGAAAATAATTTATATTGGATTTTTAAAATTCAAATCATAGATGTGGTAAATATCCATTTAAATGAAAAATCAGTTTTTGTAACTACCACTTTGTGGTTTCACTATTTATAAAAAATTAAGGTTTTTAAGAAAAATACAAAAAATTCACCCTAAGATATATTCGATATTCCAAATTCAAAAATGATTTTTGTTTTACCAAATTCATAACATATAAGTTGCATTAATTAATTTTATAGTCAAATTCCGCTGTCAAATCAAATGGCTTGTTTTTAAGAAACAATATCTATCAAAATATTGACACTCGTTTCTGTCCAAACTCAATGTGATATTAATTCCAATGACCACCATTGGATTAAATTGTAAAAATATATTATAATTTCACATTAAAACTAATTAAAAAGATAATCTAATCATATGAATATATTATATTAAAAAGAGGTTTTGAATTAAAATACAACATTTTTTACTATTCATTAAAAAATGAACTTTATCGGACAAATACCAAAACATTACACAAAGTAAATTTTGATGTCTCGATTAAAAATAAAAATTTTATTTTGTCATAAATGAAACATAAAATTTTCAAAAAGTGGATTTAAAAGAGGTTCTCTATCAAAAGGCCGTTAATCGTCCTTTTAAAGAATATTAGAAGATTTATGCTTAAAATTGGATCCATTTGAATTTTAAGCCTCTAACATTTATTGGATAAAAGTAAAAATATTTTAAAAACATATATAATAATTTTGTAGTTAGTTCCATTCATTCCCTCCATTACAACGGCTAGGTGTTAAATACCATTTAAAATAATATTATTTTATTATTAGAGTGCAACGTAAGATTTCAAATAAACTCATTGTCATGTATTGGGTAAGCCTTCGAGCATAGCATCCGCTTTAAAGTAATATTAATATTTTATTCACAAATATGGATAAATATAGAAATGTCATATTATTTGTTTACCTAGGGTGTTACATCCTTCCCCCCTTTTGGGAATTGTGTCCTCGCAATTTTAAAATTGGGCTCAGAATCTTCTTTGAAAGCCCCACATCGGTAAATGAATAAATTAAACTATCACTTTAAAAGAATGAAAGGGAAGTAAAATGATTTCCTGTGTTAACCCATACAATGATTCCATGTATGAAAACCTGGATATGGAAGAAAAAACAAAGGGTCATGTTCTGAGGTAGTGTGATAGAAAACATGTTTAGGAGAAAGTTAACCACTAGAAAATCACAAACATGGGATGGGTTAAACGGTATTGGATTCCCCATTAGGAAAAGTTATATAACAACATTTTTTTTACTTTTCATTGAAGAATTTATTTTTGAGCTTAACTAAAACATAAGGAAACATACTTACTTGTCAAGTTGTCTTTGAACTTTTACTATATTTCTTACATGAACTCATATTTTCTCCAAAAGATGAGTATTTAGGATGACTTGTTTACATTAAGAGAGATATAATCAACTCCTAGAGGATCACCTAATCCACAAAAGAGAACTGTATACTTCCCATGTCATTAGACCATAACCAAAACTAAAACCAAAAAGGTTAGTATAAGATCAGATAATACCCAAAAATGATAATCCTTTATAAAAAGGATATCTATTCATAATCTCCAAAATTTTTCCAACAAGACCCAAAGTTCAATGAAGAACAAAATTAAACCAAACTAAAATTGAAACCCAAATATTTTAAGGAATTAATCACATAGTCTTCCAAGTTAAAAATTAACATTTATCTCCAAGTAACATTAGTTTCTCTTAATGTCACATACTGAAAAGTAATTAACCTATTAACATATCCTCCATGATAGGTTAATAATATGAATAGATAACCCAAAATCAACTTACTCTTAATTCAGAAAATAATCTAACTAAAAATAATCATTCAAAATAACTAGGGACTTCACGTAGTCCTGTGGTAGGTGATAAATAATAGTCACACTTTGGTTGTGGGTTCGATTCCCGCAGCTTTGTCTGACGCAACGACTTGTCACACGGTCTGCATGTTGTCCTTTTTATAAAACTCCAAAAACTACCCTAACATGTTTTAACCACAATAGTTTCCTTATACCTCCCATTTTCATCCAAATTCATTACAATTTCAACATTTTAATTCCTGAAGTCTTATTTCACCACCATAAAATAAAACGATTCCCAAAATAAAAACAGCATACCATGATCGTGGAATCCAGTCGGTTTTATCATTATCTTGTTCATGTAGGTAGAGGTCCCGTGCATTACAAAAAAGATTTAGAGATCCCTCAAAATCATTTTCTTCCTCCATCCAAATACACCTTGTACAACATGGGTCATATTGGTGTTCACAGAAAAACAGTTTTGTAAAATAATGATGTATGACATATAATTCCAAAACACCTGATAAAACATGATTTCTATAAAATAGTCAGACATAATTTGAGTTGAAACATTCTATTATTGGTCCTTTTAAAATACCATATGTATTTACTGAGAGAATATAATTTAAAATAAAATATAAATAGGTTGTGCAAGGGTCTCCTTCCTCAGCACCATTTTTAAAATCATAATATGCTTCAAATTCTTGTGATAAGGTAAAACTTTTGAAAATAACTCAATAATATTTACCTTTTATTATAATATGAGAATATTTTGAAAATAGTATTTGTCTAAATACAAACCATGATCCTCAGTGATAACAAGGTATAGTAGAGGTTTTTGATATCTCAATCAATTGTTTGCAAGAGAGTTTTATGTTAGAAAACGTTTCACAATCATCCGAACATGACTTTGCAATAATCATTGTAATCATGTCATCAGGAAGAGATGGGAATGTCATTTCAGATCCTCCTCCTTCCATTCATAACGAACTTTACATGACCTGAAAAAAGTTATAAAATAAGGATTTAACTGAAATAATAGATATAGGGACTAACAATGTGTCTAAAAAAACTATGAATCCCTAAAGTTGTATAAACCGAACATTGATACCAACTATAAGGGCCACAACATTAAACATTAAATATTATTGAATTAAATGAATAATTCACATTGTCTATCTTTTCAGGATTAGAGTTTTAGAGAATTAGGACATAACTATTTCATCTAAATGATTACTAAGTAAACAATTCTACTAAGTTTCCATAAAATAAATACTTTTAAAATGAAACATGTATAGTTCCATGTTTTAGATATAATGTCTTTCCTTGATCCCATATTTGAACCTATTCATCTTTAAGTCCAGTGGAAAACATTTCAAAAACATGGTATGATCATAAAAATCCCAGTAAAGGATACACAAAGTATAAAAACTGTTAGTTTTTCAAAACGTCATGTAAACAAAGAATACTTAATAAAAGTAATACTTTTCACCTTTATGAAGTAGTAAAAAAAACTCTTTACTAAATAAAAGATCATTACTTTCCCCTTTTGTAACAAAATATTACAATAAAAACCCATATAAATAACACATAACATATAAAGATATCTTGGGACATAAACATAATTAAATGGAATAACCTTACCGTCGACTTCCACACATATCACTTAATTGAATAGCCATACGGTCGTCTTCCATACCCAATTTATTGGCAATTATAACGTAAACACCCATACTCATATTAACGTCACCACCCGTCATATGGTTTATCACGTAACCACCCATCAAATGTCCAATTACCATTATAAAATCATAAGACATAAAACAAAAAGAATGGAAAGAAAACATTTCTACATTTCAAACACAATATATAACATAAATATATTGAAATAAAAAATCTATTATAAAAACCATTTTCGATTCCAAAATAAATAAAAGAGTATATGGTATTTATTTCATTTTAAAAACATTACGGCTTGTTGAGGAAGCCAAAGACCAAATAATACTCATGGCGGCAGAAAAGGTTGTTGTCACCGCATACGTTAAAAGAAACATTTCTTTTTGTCGTTTTGTATAATGCTTCATAGAAAAATATTCCTTTTTTATAAAATTAAAAGTCAAAGGGGTTTATACACCGTATAAAATAAAGCCTTATAATAGAACAAAATATTCCTCAATGAAAGGAGATTGAGACAAAGTCACTTACAAAGACGGTATCCCTGGATTAAGGATAAATCAATTAAATAATTATGTGTGACAAAAAATATACCAAATATAAGTGGATATTAAGTGTAAAACAATCAGAGGTCATTCAAAAATATTCATAGAATGACATATTCAAGGAGTACAATTTTATCCCAAAGAATCAAAATTGGGTTAAGAAGTTCCCTTGCAAAAATTCCACAGCCTAACGGCGTCACATCAAAATTCAGAAAAAGAGTTCATGAGAGTGAAAATGGTATCTCATCACTTGGGTATAAAATTTAAATTAATAAGCATATAGAAGAACATATCCCAACATAACAATATGTAAATTAAAAGGCCCAACAAAAGAAGTTTTTTTAAAAAGAGGAGGGTGAATGTTTCCCTTACCGACTTGGGTATCTTAGGAAACATACAACCCATGAAAGAATGACAATACAAAAATGATGAAAATACTAATAAACAAATGTATATTACACAAAGAGTATAATAATGGGCAGTACATATACCACTCAAATAAAATTGTGGCAAATTTATCATAAATCTCACGGGAATAAAATTGAGATTAAAACCCCTTACGGAAACTCGGCAGCCTAACAGCACCACATAAAACATCCAAAAATTGATTGATGAGATCAAATAGGGTCTCTCTTCATATTAAAATAAAATTTAAAGAAAGAGGAATATAAAATAACATTCCCCAACATAACAAATATGAGCTTAAAAGAAGTGACATAAAGGAGAGTACTTAAAAAGAGAGAGATATGATCTCTTACGAAAATTCGGCAGCATAACGGGGCCACTCAAAACATCCAAAAATGGATTGATGGGAGAAAATAGGGTCTCTCATAATATGAACATAAAAATTACAGTAATATTAATATAAAATAACATCCCAATCATAAGAAAGATGGGTGTAAAAGGAATGACATAAAAGAGTGTACTTCAAAAGAAAGAGAGGGTTAGGATCCCTTACCTCGTATCTGACTTGACTCGATCGTTCTTTAATCTCCTGAATAATAAACTTGAGTTAATTTATAATTGCGTAATAACATTTTTAAAATTCATTATTCCATTTATATCACTTATTACCATGTCATGAACACTATGTAATTATTTAAGTTAATAATGGTCGTTTTAACGATCATTGATACTTGAGTCAAAAATAAACTCTTTATAATTACACATTTGTTCATAGGGTAAAATATCCATTATATCCAGAATTATATTACATATTTAGATATCAT
Organism: Viscum album; assembly: GCA_963277665.1. Classification (NCBI taxonomy): domain Eukaryota; kingdom Viridiplantae; phylum Streptophyta; class Magnoliopsida; order Santalales; family Viscaceae; genus Viscum; species Viscum album. The sequence continues at coordinate 471,303,935 of OY728147.1, read as the reverse complement.
ATATATCATATAGATCCATTATATACATGCATTTATAAAATTATATAACATTTAGAGGTAATAAATGAAATGCACCGTTCATAGAGACGGTAAGCCGTACGTACGCATGAACGCAACTTCCATTTCTATTTCATATTTAATGGAATTAAAACATAATGATAAATAATAGTATTATAATTCAAGTATGGTATCATATATAATATCATTAAATCTATCATTTATATGTACCACATATGGTATTAACAAATCAAATCACTTTGAGGGGGCGGTAGTCCGCACTTCCTAAAATGAAGATATTGTGTTTACCCATAATGGAAACCCTAAAGGTATGCAGTAAATGAAGAATACACATGATTAAGGTAAACATTAACATATTATATATCATATATAAATATATTTACATATTAATGGCTACCTTTGAAGGTGTTAAAAGAATATTGAACAATCATTGTTTCGCGAGGTAGAAATTCATCATCCACAGAAACAATATGTTCTTTAACCGTTAGATGTAGGTGTGTGTAAGTGTATCTCTAATACATCATATAAAAACATCCTAGTATATGGAAGATACTTGTTTTGTTACAAAAGAAATATACAAATAGAGTTTAGGGGGTTGGGGATGCAAAATAATACAAAAGTCCACAAGTGAAGACGTTACCTTAAAATCAGGTAACTCACTTTGTATTGAACCAAAAGGGTTTCTTAAAGAGCTTCCTACCTATGGTAAGGATTCTAGGATTAGGAGAGGGATTCATAGAGACAAAATGAACAGAAATTGTCTGAGAAAAAGGCGTGAGAGGTGTGGGTAAGGTGGTAGAGGTGGGGACCTTTTATAAGAGGAGAGGAGGGCACTCTTGGAAAGGTATAAAATGTTACATTATTTTCAAATGTGTTTTAAATTTTAAAGGACACACATTAATTTATATCAAGGATAAGGTGATAAGAGTTCTAAATACACCCATACAAAAGGATTTTGACATGTGTAGGTCTTAGATTTAACATTATCATTTCATTTTATATAAATCGTTAAATAATGAGGTAATCGCTCCATCATCATGATGACATAAATAATTTAATTTATTTAATTCCTAAAAATTATAAAAAAAATACTATAATGTAGTAAATATTTTTAGATTTCTAATAACTAAATATAGTAAAAAATATTACTTGTATAAATCCATGTAAAAAATGTTTTAGTAAAACAATACAGGTTTGTGTCATTTTTACTTTTACTTTAAATTAAAGGCATAAATGACATTATCTTACCCAAGTGGCTGCATGGGGTCCCACAAATCAACACATGGGTTGTCTTGGTCGGACATGATTCATCCAATAGTGTTAGGACAAGTGTCAAGAAATTTTCATTTTATTATAATATCATTTTTACCTTAAATCACACTAATTACCTTTAATCGTGATTAATAAAACTTGAAAGTTCCTTTTCATAAAAAATTATTTTCATCCCATTGAACAAAATTTTAAATAATAATAAAAATCATTTATTTTTTATTTTTTAAATTCAAATCACAGATGTGTTAATGTTCTATTTAATCAAAAAACCAGTTTTTATAACTACCACTTTGTGGTTTCACTATTCATCAAAAATTAAGGTTTTTCAGAAAAGTACAAAAAATTCACCCTAAGATATATTTGATATTTTGAATTCAATAATGATGTCTTTTTTACCAAATTTATAACATATAAGTTGAATTAAATAATTTTATAATTAAATTCTGCTGTCAAATCAAATAGTGTGTTTTTAAGAAACAGTATCTTTCAAAAGATTGACACTCATTTATGTCAAAACACAAAGTTATAATAATTAAAATGACCACCATTAGATTAAATGGTAATAATATAATATAATTTCAATTTAAAATCAATTTAAAAGATAATCTAATCATGTAAATAAATTAGATTAAAGAGAGGTTTTTTGAATTAAAATACAACATTTTTTCACAATTCATTAGAAAATGAACTTTATCGGACAAATACCAAAATTTTACACAATGTAAATTTTGATTTCCCAATTATAAAGAAGAATTTTATTTTGTCAAATATAACACATAGAATTGTCAAAAGTGGATTTAATATTTGTTCACAATTAAAAGGCTGTTAATCAACCTTTTAAAGAATATTAGAAGATTTATCCTTAAAGTTGGATTCATTTTCATTTTAAGACTCTAAAATTTATTGGATAAAAGTAAAAATATTTGAAAAACATATATAATCATTTTTTAGTTAGTTCCATTTATTCCCACCATTACAACGGCTAGGCGTTAACTACCATTTAAAATAATATTATTTTATTATTAGAGTGCAACATAAGATTTCAAAGAAACTCGTTGTCGAGAATTTGGTACGCCATTGAGCATAGAATTCCTTTTAAAGTAATATTATTATTTTATTCCAAATAAGGATAAATATCAAAATGTCATATTCTCTATTTACCTGGGGTGTTACAATTATATATATAAAGAATACTTTTCACTGATATGACATGGGTAGAGGATTGTATATTTTAATACCATTGATGTATATATATTCTCATGAGGTGAATCAGTTTGCAAAATAAGCGGGATTTCTATCAGATATGTTAATCCTTATTGTGAAAGGTCATGGGTGTAAAGGAATAATGTACCATGTAATAATTACATCCAATAATTGTGAATTTAATTTTTCAAGAGTTCAGTTACTATTATTAATGACGATGATATTTTATATTTGACATTATCTAAGTATTTGTTTCATTCTCAGTTATTTTCATAAATGGAATGTGTCCTCAGTTATTTGGATTTCTCTATTGATTATTCCTTTTCAAGTTTGCCTAAATGGAATTTATGTTCAATTATTTAAATTTCCATAATGTTTACTCATATTTATTCGTTATTTCATCTACATTACTCTTCCTAACTAATAATTTGAGCTCTCCCTTATTTTTATATCCTTTCCATTGGTTTTGGAGAGGAACAATTTGAATTAGCTTCATAGATGGAGATCTTCTATTTTAAATATTCCTTATATTCATTTAAATATCTAATGTGGGTTTTACTATATGTATAATGGTTATTGAATACTGCTAATAATTTTAGTCCTTTTCTATTTGAAACATGTTTCTATACAAATGTAATAAGGTAAAGAACCATATATTGGTTCTTGGGGATGAGTCATGACATTTTGTATCATTTAAAATTTAGAATTAACCATAGAAACATCAATTTGAAAAACAAATATTATAAAAAATAAAACCAAGATATTCTTTGAGAAGTAGTATAGAATAACATCCAAGGATTTTGGTATGAAATAGATTGTGTATTTCTTCCAAAAAATATTTCCATTTTCGTGTACTACAAGACGAATTGCTTCTATAATAGATGTACCTAGAGGTAAAAACATTAAGAAGGTGTGTAAGACCTGACTCGAGCATATCCTCATACAAGATAATGGGCCTTACTATAAACCTGGTTTGACACTCCTTGGGGATATTCTTTGGATAAATCACATTCTACTTAAAGAAATTATCAATGATTCAAATGTGAATGTGTACATAATGAATCCAAAGATTATGATTCTAAGATTTACGATCCATATATTTATTTTATATATTTTAAATTTTACAAAATGAATTTATGAGATAATATAGTATATGACATTATTTAGAAATGTTGACTATATGTAAGAATGGTATCAACACTCATGATTAATATAGAGACTCACATTCTGCGGAATAAAATATAGAAATTATGGAAATGGACAAAATTTGGTAGATATTAGGAAAACATAATTAGGTTATGACATATAATGATTCCCAAACGTAGAATCCTCTCCCAATGAGAGAATATACTATGTTAGATCTATTTATGTGATAGAAGCACCCATTTTATAGTGGGACCACTATCCCAATTGTAGTTTTTTGATGGATTTCATAATTAGAAATGATATTTATCTCCTAGGGATGTACTAAAATGTATGTGGGTAATATTTCCATCTATTATATCAATGATTTTTCAATGAAATGGTGGTCTATGATCCAGAACAATCAGGATGAATAATAAACAGAACTAATTCAATGGAAAACATTTAAGGAGATGTTATTGGATAAATACAACCCATGTGATAAAAAAATGAGAAGCCGATAAGGTTTCGTAGAATAAAGAAAAATGAAAAGTGGTTTTTGAATATTATGAACCCACGTCTAAATTATTATCATAGTATAATAATGATTACACACACATAGAAGTGTGCAATATTGTCTACTATTTTGGTAGTCGTAATCCAAATCTCCAAAGGGCACTGGTTTCTCAACATTTTTCATCATATGAAGATATTGGTTTATTTTCGATTAAACTAGAGAGGGATTTATAATTATGTTATAAATTTAAATTAATCCAAGAAAAGAATATTTTATCTGAGAACTGAGAATAAGGGAATGCATCAAATAAGAAGAAAATGATTGAGTGACTTTTATCTCGTGAAAACTATAGAAAATGTCACCATGAGAAATGTAGAAACATAATGAATGTTTCTTATAAGTGTCTAGAATAGAGTAACAAAGATATATAATTTAATTAAAATAATGAAAACAGTACTATCTAGTGTCAAAATTTCATAGAGATGTGGATATATGAAAATTAATTTACAAATAATCAATGTAATCTTCTTCCAAGGAGTCCATGGGGAGAAGGTCAATAATTTTTTATTACTACAGTTGATGTGTATGTTCACAGTGATTTTTCTGGATGTACACTAATATTATCTTGAAATTTTTCCAATGCATTATTTTATTATCGATCATTATACTCATTCATATCTACCTAGTTTTCCAAAAAAATTAAACATTTCCATTTTTATTTAATAATATAATTTATTGAAATTACTTCATAGGGAAGTATCATTGAAAAAAATGATTTATTAGTTTTCCCTATTATTATACATAAATATGTTTTATTTTCTAGCCATATTATCATAACTATGGTTGACTTTTACATATCCCAGGTGTGGACATGGACTGAAAATACAATGATAATTGTTTTTCAGGGGGACTGATATTATGATCCCTGATGAAAATATTGACATTTATATTTCTACACAAGAACATTTCTCATCTCATTAATATCTAGATCCAACCCTAGTATCTCTAATTATTGAAATATCTGGGGAATAAAAGTAAATAACTTCCGATGAGGAATATGTTGATGTTCAAATTGAGGACAATCCTATTGTAAAAATATACAATGATGTATTTTTAGAGGAATTATATATAGATCTCCTATATCATGAAGTTTAACTGTCCCTTAATTTAATCCCCAATGGAAGGAAAATATTAAAGTCTCTTTATAGAATGTATACAGTGGAATTAGAGGTCTTTTAAGAATAAATAATAGTATTTGGTTAATAGTGGATTATTTCTCCTCATTTTTTAACCATGGAGATTTTCTATTCTATTCATTAAGATGATAGATTGATCCATGTTATAGTGCATTATTCATAGGAAAATATGTTCTAATATAAAAAAGAACTAGTATCCTATATAAAAAATTGATGATATGTTTGACCAAATTAATATAGCCTAATATTTTTCAATGATTGAACATTTTTATTGGTATCAATAATTGTGAGTGGAGAAGCAAGATATTTGAAAGGAAACTTCTCAGATGCGGAATTTTCATTTCATGTTTACATTATTTCTATTTCAATTTACTATTTCATCATATTTTTAATGTAATTTATGAAAATCATATTCTATGAATATCTTAAAGATTTTTTTCTTTTTTTATTTAATAATTTTATGGTGTATTCAAAAACCTAGAGAACCAAAATAATCAAATTTGTACATTATTAAGACTCTGTGAAAGGGAAATTTATATGGAAAATTGGGAAAGATTGATTTTTTTATTTATGATGCTTCTTTTCGTAGTAAAATATTATAAAAATAAGAAATATTATATGATCATTCAATGTCAAAGGAATTAATCTAATGAACAACACCCACAAACATAATTATTGTGGATAATTTCAATTGTGTGGAAGGTCACTATAGGAAATTCAAGCAAAAGGTTTCCCTCTTGGAAAACCCATTAACCTATCTTACACATAAAGGGGTTATGTTTTTTTTGTAAAATGTAATGTGAATAATGATTTGATGAATGAAATAGAAGATAATTAAACTCTTTAATTTTGACTCTAGCAAATTGGAGTGATTGGTTTTTCATATATAGTGATACCTAGAAGAACATCATGGTTGTTTATAAATGAAAAATGTAAATGTTATTTCATATGAATAATGAATATTGATAAATAATGAATATAAAAATCAAAATAAGGGTCTTGAGTTAGTGGATATAATTTTTCTCATTGAGAATATGGAGACACAATCACTAAAGTGAAATATGTGAGATATACACGGATTATAAATTCTTAAAATACATATTCACATATAAATATATCAATATGAGATAATGTTTATGGATCATGATATTAATGGATTATTATTTCTCAATACACTACCACACAAGAACGAAAATAAGGTAGTATATGTGTTGAGTAGAAATGTTCCTGGAGTTCTATCAAAAATGATTATTCATAAGAATCATATGTTCACAAACATAGAAAATTTAAATATGGGGATTTTTATTGAAGAGGAGACAATAATGATTATTAAAATATTTTCAAAAAAATATATATTAGGTTAGATAAATAACCCTACATATAATGATGAGAATATTAGAATAAAATTAATTGTGTGAAGGAAGGAAAATTACGAAACATTTATTATATTGACGGTGTTATTGAATTTGAAAAGATGATATGTATTCTATTTATAATGTTTCTAAGAATAATATTGTTGGATGGTTCTCATAACTCAAATTTCTCTATACTCACTCGAATCAAAATGATTTATAGAGAATGGAAGAATCATTTTTGATGGGATAACATGATGTCGTAAATTGATTATTATGGGTCTACATGTTCGGTTTTTCATTAATTGATTTATGTGAGGCATCATACAAATTTAGTCCTTTAACATCACCTATTTAGTGTGTGGAAAGCGGTTGAAATTACAATGGTATTTATCATCGGTCTACATGGGACCCTTAGAAACATGATCATATATGTTTTATCATTTATTGTGTAATGAAAGCATCACATTTCCTTTCTCTAAGGAAAGACATACCACTTGGGAACCTCATAAGGATCTACCTTAATTATGTTGTATGACATCATGGACCTCCACTATCAATTTATTTTAATTGACATCCCCACATTACCTTAACATTTTGGATGATTCTTATGAAGGGAATGGATACTGAGATTTATTTTTTCACTGATTACTATCCTCAAGTTGATGAAAACTGGGGAAAAATTTCAAACAATGGGAGACATGTTGTGCTCATTACCACTCTACATTTATGCTATATGAGATCATTAATTTCCTTTTTTTCTTGTTTTCCAAGAATAATATATTTCATTCATGTATTGAAATGGTGCCACATGAAGCATAATATGGAATTTGGTATTATAATTCATTTTGTAAGGATGATTTTGGTGAAATGAAATTCATAGACGTAGAACATGTTAAGGAGAATATAAAAATGTTAAAGGATATTCAAGATCATATTAAAACTTCTCAATGTAGAAAAATGTTTCGAAGATAATTAGTGGAATGATTCTGAGTACCATGATATTGATCTTGTTTTCATGAATAATATCTCCATGGAAGGGAGTTATTAAATTTGGAATGAATGAGAAAATAAGAACTAGGTACATTATATCCTTTTAAATTATTTAATGAGTTGGAATGTATTCATATCATTTTCAATGCCTCTAAATCTCTCAAAATTACATGATATGGTTAATATATCTTTTCTATGGAAGTACATACTAGACACAATGCATATGCCCACATATGATGCAATAGTGTTGGAACCTGACCTCTCATACTATCGAGAACCCATATTTATTCATGAAGTTATAGAGAAATTATTGATAAATTAGATGTCTTTTTCGGTAATTTAATTCTATAGGAATCACAAAATGGAAGATGCAACCTGGGAACCATAAGATTATTTGAAGGAAAACTACCCACTTCCTTTGATATGTAAACACACCAAATATTTTGATTAATTTTTTTGAAGGGAATAAATTATAATTACTAGAACAGAATATATTATTAAATTTAGAATATAATTAATTTTTTTTCGATAGTATGCAAAACATGCAATGCTTTACATGTTTTCAATGAAAGAAACACCCGTTTTAATAAACTATATTTAGTCGGGTTTTCTATAGTCATTTAGATAATAAATCATTTAATTAATTAATATTTTAAATATATTTTTTTATATTTCAAATCATATATTTTTACACTCACACAATATATTTTAAAGGTATTATATAAGAACAAACCTAGTATTATGCGTAATAACCTATTTTTCTGAAATACAATTTTATCAGATTTTTTATATCACCTACTTGATATAAGAAATATAAAAATTGAATAAATTATAATTTAAAATTGGATTAATTTTTTATTTATAAGAAAAAAATAGTATTTTGGTGGATTGTTTTATTTTTTTGAGATGTTTTATTTTTTGATGAATGATAAAAAATACTGAATTGTAATAGAAAAATAGTTTATATATAATTTATTATATGGATAAATAATAATATATATTTGATTTATAGTAAAATTAGATCAATTTTACATCTATTAATAAAAAATTGGTAATCAAAATCAAAGTATCATAGTAATTGTATATAATAATATAACATGAATTTGAACATTTTTTACTTTAAAATCCCATGTTATTATCATATTTAGGAGATAAATATTAAATTAATTTATTCCACTTATAATATTAGAGTTTGGAAAAATTAATTCAATAATTATAATAATAATATTTATTATTTTTTAATAAGGTCAGATTAGTTTTTTACAAAACTAATTGTTTAAATTGTTTAAAATTAATTATAATTATTAAGAGGATATGTTTCTTAATAGATGAGTAAACCCAAATCTGAAGTGAAAAAATAACCTAGATACATTTCATAAAGCCATGGGATGTTAATATTCATACCATATACTTCCCTTTCTCATATTTGGACATTTATTAGATCCACATGAAATAGAAAAAACATAGGTGGAATTCCCCATTAAAAAGTTTTCAAGAATGCTAATCATCCACCACTATAAAAAGGAACTCACCCTTCACACTTATTCACAACTCTAAATCCTTTTGAATCTTCAAAAATCTGCCCCAATAGGGTCCAAAATTCCATCCCATCATCATATAATAATCCCTTTGGGCATTAATCTACACAAGGAATTCCATTGGTATAAACCAAAAGGATTTACCTGAAAATGAGGTATCATTTTTCAATGAACACCTTCATTTTATTTATTTTTCAACAAATAATTTTTTATTAAATTATTATATTGTATCCTAATTATATTAAATATAATGATAATTTTTATGATAATTTGTTTTCATTCAATATCACACACATCTATCTAATGGGATACACAATCATCGTTCGTCTGTACGATGGACTACCACCATTAATGTATAATATAATGATGAATTTTTATTTTATATATTATCTATATGATATTTATTATTATTTTAATTTTTTTAATATTTCTATACAGCATACATTTTTTACTCCACTTTGTGGAAATTTGGTAACATCGTTTGTGGAAGTGTGGATTACCACCTCTAAAAGTTGTGTGATTCATTGAATATATACGTAGATTTAATAAAGAATTTTTCAATAATAATATGTGTCATATATAAAAAATATATCCTAATTGAATTATAGTTTACATATATATATTTATATCATTTACATTTCATTTATTTAATATATAAAAGTAATCAAAGTTTAATTATTGCGTACGTACAACCTACAATCTCCATGAATAATATATTTCATTTCCTTTCTCCAAATTTTGGATTATTAAATAATATTATGGTCATGGAGGGACAAAGTGGACTAATTATTTACACATATATCTTCGAGGGAATTCAGTTTGATAGGGATTATAACCCTAAGTCAAAGCCCATTTCAATTATCAGAATTCTGATAGGTGCAGACAAAGAGGCTTCTAATGGAGAAAAAAATCATGAATTATTCTTTACTCTAGTGAAATGATGCAAGGGTATTCCTTTATGATCAATATTTATGTGGGGGATTCTCAATGAATGTTCAAAATACAGCACCATGTAGATTTTAATGAAGACCAGGTTTTTTGGATCGATAAACATGATAATATATTGATATTTGACATCAATGAGGGGAAGAATAGAATAGAGGAAAATTTGTGGAAATGGGATAAGATGAAATTAAAATTTTAGGATATCTTAAAGTAATATTCATATTGGATGGTATCCTCAATTTAATGGAAATTAAATTTAGATAATTGTTCTAACACTTTTAAATTTTATTTGATTCACCAAGTCTCATAATTTGTTTTTGATGATATTTAATTATGACCTTTTTGGTTTCCCACTATTACTATTTTTTCTAAAATAAAAAACATTTACTTTGGATGATAATAAAAAATTCAAAACATACTCAAAATAATATGAAATTCTATTCTGAATTAGTTAAAACAATGAACTAGTGTTAGCAAACGTGTAATAAGAGATTATAAAAAGTTAATATATGATATTATAAATACAATTATTGTTCTATAATAAGTTAATAACATGCTTAAAAACATTATAAATGATTTTTATAGACATTTAATCAAAAGGGAACACAAGATAAGGTACCTTTAACTCACAATTTACTTATTTGAGAAAAATTTCATATTCACCACATAATTAAATTTATTTGTGTATATACATAACTATTTTCATTATATTTATAATACACATAAAATTAGTGGTATTTTTAGTTTCACATTAATTTATCTCATCCATGGTGTTTGACTTGAAAATTTCCCAGTGGTTATGTTATCATTCAAATATCCCATTATTTTTTGATTGTTAAAATTTCTTGGAAACTATCAATTCCATATGATGATTTTTTGTACATTAAATTTATCCTAAATATTGATATTTAATTTAATGGATATTATTATTTCCTAACCTATATATGGTTTCTATATATTGTGTTCAATTTGAATATTATTAGATTAATTGTGGAAATATTGAAAAATTATTATCCTTTACTCAATACAAATATTTGATAAGAAATAGAGTTCATGAATTAAATATGTTATTATTTTTATAGTGAATTCATTAAAATGGTAGAAAATTTGTTGGGATCCACTGACATTAAGACCCATTATGTATCGATTGTCTCATGAGACAAATTTGTTGTCAAAATCAGGTGTTTTTATTCCCGATAAATTAAATCATGTATTGAATGTTATTTATGTTAAATGTACCATGCACCTATGAAACATGATGTAAAATAATTTAGAATTATATTTATTTTGTATTTAGTTATTATTATTATCAAAAATGATATCATTTCTTTTATGTTATCTATGTATTAATTCTATTACCAGTTATTTGAATAAATGTAATGTTTCCTTAGTTATTTACCTACCCATATTGATTTTTCCTTGTCAAGTTTTTTTAAATAAAAAGTGTGTTATATTAATTACAATTTCAAATTTTTAATTATTATTGAGTCATTATTTAATCCATTATACTCACCATAACATATCATTTTATCTCACACTTATTTTTATTTCTTTTCCATGGGTTTTAAGTGGAAACCTTTGAATGAGTTTCATGGTTGAAGGGATTTTATTTTTGTAATGTTTTACTTTTTATTCCCAACATAATATAGGTATATATTTGTGTAAACAAGTTTTATAAATCCAGTAAAATATTTGATCCTTGGGGATTTTAAGATTTTATATTTTTTAATGTAATAATTTCTGCCATGAGATACGTGTTTCTATGGTCGGGTCATTACAATGACATTTTTAGAATATTATCCCCATGATCCCTCTAATGCAGGTAGTTAGACCATTGAATGATCTTCAAGAGCTGTACCATCCCATTAATATGGTTAAAGTGTTTGTTAATCCTCAGTAAAGTTTACTTTCTATATATCATGTCTTAGTTTCGATGATAATAATCAATGAAAATACACAAGCACCAATACACATTTTTCACGAACAACAATGGACTTGACCAGGGTGACACACTGAGATTGAGGAAACCATTTTATCCAAGGTCATACAACAACAACCAAAGCACCCAAATCATGGTTGGGAACATCTGATATTCCCAGAAAGATGTTGGATCGGTCCCAGGATACATGATGATGGAAATATCCATACTTCACCTCATACGTACTACTATAACATCATTATGGAAGAAATGTGTGTAATATTCCATAAATTTAGGAATAATCATTCTTTTAGAGCTTTCTTATCCCAAGGATATACTCACTAAATTATAGGTGATGGAATTAAACCTCATTCTCAATGAAGTTGACATTTTTCTGGTAACATTATATAAGGTATTTAACAATAGAAAACAATTACATAACTGATGTGATGCTATAAGAATTCATCATTTGAACCTAAAGGTATTATGTTACCACTCTCCTCAAAGAGATAACTCACAATACGAGAAGATGAATGATATATAAGAATAATTTATTAAGGAATCCTCATGATAAAGAAGACGGGAAAAGGGCTCAACTAGGAGATTTATCACTTGAACCAAGAGTGTAGAGATGAAGTAATGACTACAACCTATGTATACAAATAATTAATCAAGAGTAGGTTAAACCCATATCATATCTATAATCATCTCATGCATTTTGGTGTCATAAGACTCCAAATAATGTGGCTGTCTGTGTCCCTGCTAGCCATCTCCCTATGCATAACATGAGATTCCTTGTGCACGAAGGGTGGAAGGATCTAATAGTATCATGCATCCCCACCCCCTCATCTCCTCATTCTCTTCAGAATTTTACTGCATGTGGACCACCCTTCCCTCTCTTTTGAGATCCCAAATCATGGTATTTCCTACGCCATTATGGTCCTTCAACTGTATACTTGTGATCCTTATAATGTATGGTCATGAAGTCTCATGCAATGTGACCTTCAATATCCATCTTAAAGGATAAACCATCTCTAGGCCATGCTGGTTCCCTATAAATCCTATGGCCACAATCCTATGTGTGATCACAATGAGTTCTTATTCATCGAGATCCTATTATCTAGAGTCTAATAACCATGGAAGATGACATAGCCATATGATTCCCACTATTTGTTCCAGCTACCTGGAAACCCTCTGATAGGATGATCTCTTTCAGTAGTTCCCTCTCCAAAACCTTGGCATAGGTGGTGATACCAATGGTAATATGCTAGGACATATATTTCTATTAATTCTCAAATGAAACATATGGAGTCAAATGTATCCATCCCAGATCATGTAGAGGTAGTATGAGGTATGGTCTGTGGACCTCTCCACATACCCACCCATTGTAATCCCACTATTTTTGAATCTCTAGATTCTTATGAATATAAAATAATCCCAAACATGAGGGGTAATACTCCTCATGAAATAGTTTCATGATGTCAGTCCACAAGTGTGTAAACTCATCATGCATATGGGTAATAAGAGTATACCTTTTCCCAATTACATGATGGGAAAGAATAGTTACTAGTGTAACAACAAAATCCACATGGTTCTAAATAATCAAAAAGATACAGACTAGAAACTCTAGTCAATCCTCTCGTGCATGGGGATATTACATTAGTGGAACCTCGGAAGGCTCTGACACATGAACACAGGAAGCGCGTTATGACTGAAAGAATCCTCAGTATGCTCTGTTGAGATAATCTACTACTCAATAGGTGGGGGTTCATTTACACTCCAACTTGAAGGAATATGATCATTTAATGTAACCTGAAATGAGGTCTCTATTTACATGGTATCATCATCACAATCTGGAGATGGTATCCGGGATGGCTATTGGCTTATAGGAATAAAAAAATTTAACCATGACATACCATTGTCAAATATGTATATGAATATTTAAATAATAATGGGAAGATTACTCTTTTAGGAAAGTAAAATACTCAATCCAATATGATTCTTGTACCACTGGTCCCTAAAACCAATTCCTTAGTATGATGAGTCGACAAGTCAGTATTCATGGTCCTGGTGAATGGATGTATCTGCTGCTCATACCATCCCTAGATTCACTAGACTATAATCTAAACTCAGCACACTTTGACACAGTTACTCTAATCCCAACAAAATTCTCAGTGGTGGAATACTCCAAAAATCATCCCAAGGATCGAATGACCTTTAATTCCTATCTATCATGACATGAACCTAATCTAGGGTCGAGATGAAACTACACCAATCCCGCATCCTATAGAAAGGGGCTTGACACTAGTGATTATGGAATAACTAATATAGAGAGGACTATTACTAGGTACCAGTATTAACACACATGACCATATCAATTAAAAATTTCATAAGTGAAGTATTAAATGATGAAAAACACTGGGTAAATGATCATGCAAGTAAAACATCTAGACAGTACAAGAGTACGATAGTGTAATCCAAAATTTAATGGGGAAAATAGACACCCAACTAGAAATATGTTCTAATATGATAAAAATAGAATGAAAAATTCTATAAGATCCCATCTATTTTTCACTAGGCTATTACCACTACACAAGTTCTAAAGTAACAGGTATCCATTGTCTTCAATGAATGTACCACTGACTTGTTCATCTTTTGTATAATAAATTAAATGTACAGGAAAATATCACGTGGGGTCATTATATACAAACACAGTTGAAATCCCTAAAATCTATCGAAGGAGTAGTAATATATAGAATTAGAATAAAATGAAAATAAATAGTAAAGAGGATGAATCTTATGCCTTGAAAGAGAAAGAGAAGCCTCGTCCAAGCATATGGAGCTCGACCTAGTGTGTCGATGAACTATGCGTCGAGTCTTTTCCAAAAATAGTAGGAAAATAAACTCATCAATCCATGAGAAGCTAAACATGAAACACACATGGCTTACCCCACACATATTCACAACTCATTGAAGTAGTGTAAACTAATCCAAAGGTATAGATACAAATGTATTTATATTCCTTGTAATAAAGAATCCCATATATTTGAAAAAGGGTATCTCCATCAAAAACTATATCCCATGAATAATATCCTTCAATGGAACCATAACACTATAAATGATTCTCAATATCTCATTTTTCTATATAGAAGTAAACTTGTGAAGGCCCATTCCTCAACACTATGACATACTAATGAGGGGAAAATCTCCACATAGTTGAACCACACCCTATTATGTCTGTAAGGTTCCACTATTTCGGTATTCGTAGAGGACCTACACCCAATTCTGATGGAGGGTACCACTCTAGTGTAATGAGTACATGCATGTTATCCAATAGGAGGGTTCTACACATAAGGCAGATGGAACTCTAACGAACTAATGGGGATTCCACTCAATTGTTGACAACCCATTACTTAGAGTTATTTTTTGTACCCCTCTAATAATCTAAGATTGTGACCTTTCTAATAGGGATTTCCTCTCAGAATTTACGGAACCCATGCCGAAGATGATGGTGGAATCTAATCTATAGGTCTATGTCCTAAGACTTAGTATGATATATGGGTTCCACTCTATATATATAGGATGCAACTTTATTCTAATTGGGTGGTTCTATTTGGTATGAAACTATAGAAGACCCATCTCTATGAATATGTAGGGTTCAAATCTAAAGATATCATCTTGTGATCCTGCCTTATACAAACCATCATCGGGCCACATGTCGAATAAGAAATATGCGTATAAATTTCCTTGCATGCCTCAAAACCCAAAACTGAGTAAAGTATCATGGCTTATAGAGATATATATCCAGGATATGATGCTCATGGGAGAATATCTAAGTACCGATGATGGAGATACATAAGTCCAATATTTACTCAAATGGTGCCCAGAGTTTCATGAAATATGAGGGAATCTACATGACATGTCATCATGCTCCTTGAACTATATGTATCTCCGATGTTACATAGATTATAAACCATGTAGAGAAACATATTGTTTACGGATAATATAGTACATGCTTATGAAATCTGATGTCCCATCTGTGATCATAGCCATTCTCGTGCATCCATCCAGTATTCATGTACTTTAGCCTATTTGAATTTACTTTAGAACATGATGTGCTTTACCGTGCACAAGAGCATATATTTCTAGATTACAAACTGAGTCTACCCGAATGAGGTTACATGAATTTTTTGGGGTCCCACATGTAGTGTGATTCTTATAATCCCCTGAAACCCTAACCAATATACCCAAGTCCATACAAAACATATAGTTTAAATAACAACACAACACGTAGTCATAATGTGTTAAATATTCTCATATCTGAATTCCGTCATTCAATTGATTATATTATGCATCAATTATTTCCTTGATTCCAAATAATATTTGAGGTTTTTTCCTTGAATCATCGTTTCTAGCCTTCTGGTGGCTAGAAAACATTTTCTGTTGCAACAGAGGATTGTCACATGATCTGAGAAACCTTGGACTCAATCCCGATTGATGGATGAAACTGTTATCAATTAAAGATTATGTTTTTCCTTAAAAATTCAAAATTTTACCAAAATCATCATTCGGCTAATCTCACATACCTTCCTCATGATTTCGAGGGTCCGATTGAGCTCAGTCCCACTTGACAACATCGTACCAAGACTAAGAGGTGCAATCAGGGATGGACATGAAATTGGGTGAATAAAAAATTGAAAAGTCTTACCTATAGATGAGACAATTCATTTTTGGTGAATGCACTCACCATTGACTGAAGGAATTCATTTCTTTTGCTGCATCATGATATTCTTCGATCCAGAGTTCAGTCATCACTTGAAATGTTCATCCTATGGAATGTGGAAAGATAAGATATTGATGGTCTGATAATTATATGGAAACCCATGGGAAAATCAATATAGAAATATTCTTATATATATTTTATTTAGGATAAAAAATTAAATCTAATGAAATAATTGTTCCACCAAACATACCACAAACATGTTGTATATCTGAACACCCATTAAAAAACTATTTTCGTCCATTCTCAGGGTAAAAATCATGTTATTGAATAAAACATGGTCTCAAATTTTTGATCATAGATATCATTTAAGATTTATAATATTTTCTATAAAAAACAACACATGTTAAATATAAAAATCATTCAATATTTTTAGAAAAATAATTCCAGCCACATCCTTCCTAAGAATCACACACCGTCTCAACATATATCTCTGGAAATATATGTAAAATCATTTCAATGTATTATATATAAATTACTTATTCTCTATGTTCCAATAAAATAGTATGAATTATATGAGACGGGTCGTTTTGTTGCCATATTTTTTTCTATACCCCATATCTTAGAGATAAGCTATTTTATATAGGATAGAAAGAAACATCAAATTCATTTGATTTTGTAAGTTTTCATTAGAAAATTTGAATTTAATGTTTTGTGGATGGGATTAATCTAAAAAAGGATTTTATAGAATAATTTTTATATATAACATCTTTTATTATATTTTTTATATGGTGTTTAATTCCCATTAATGGTCTCTATGGTCCTGTTTTTTATGGAGTCAGTCTGGAAGGACCAATGTTGGAGTTAAACAACACATTGGTGGATTGTTATTTCTAACTACAAGAAAAACCTAAACATGAGAGAAATTAGACTACACCATTAATTGTTCCTATAAAACCATTTATGTAATCTGTAACTTATTGATGATGGTGTGTATGGATTTTACTCTCTTTTTAGATCCATATGGCTTAGTCTACACGCTTAGTGAAACATACTCATTGAGTTTGCACAATTGGCACATGACCATCAATATATTGTTGGAAACTATGTGACAATATTTAAATGGAATGTATTAGGACAATGCTAACATTCATGCAACACATGTTTAGACATGTCAAAATTACTAACTGTATAGTTCATTAAGGTGGGTGATATTTCCATTGAAACAATCCATTCTATTTCATTTTTCTCCCATTTTAAATGCCTCCTCTAAAATTGGAGCTTCCATACTCTCTCTATTACTTTACTTTGTAATTACATCATTCAGGCTACAATTGCTTTACCATTAGGTGTGTAGGAAGAGCAGCATAAATTCCTAGAATCATTGAGTTTTTTCATCCGTTATCAGTCTGTTTGGAATGTTATTTATATCAATGATCATTAACCCAATTTTCAGGGTGTTTTTATAAAATCATAATTTCTCTCATTTCGTATCAACTAAAAGGATTATGTTTTATCAGATTGAACATATAAGAATATGTAGGTGGTTTATATCCTTCAACATAAGTATAACTGTTCTTTTGGAGGAATAGATAGACACACATATATGGGATGCGTGGGTAAAACACATATTAATTTATGCTTGAAATTAAGAAATTTAATTCATGATGTGATGAAATGATGTTCATCATCATGCCTCATTAATTTTATTATTATATGTTATGGATGTTATACGGTTTATATGGTAATGATGTTGTCATAAAATTAATTTAATTATATTTTTATATGATTGATTTAGTTTCAGGGGAAAATTTAGTGCATATCCTAGGTTACATGAGGTGATGTTAATCACTGTAACTATGAATAAATGACTCTTAAATATATGGAGGTGGATGAAGATATGTTGGATGTTGAAAAAAATTATACACGAGGGGATGCTATCATTAGGATGAGGTAGATGTCGATTAGAATTACACAGATGAGAGACATGTATCACATGTTGAAACTAGGTTTCTAGTCAGTGTGGATTAGCTATGGTTTTATATTTCCGCTCACCGTGATTGGGAAATATAGCCATTTAATTCATATTCACACATATAAGGTAATATTTGAGGTGGTGTTGGAAACTCATTGTTGGCGGAGGAATCCATAGATTAGTGAATTAGGGTATGGTATTGACCATACATTATGTTGGAGGTTCTCACATTAGAAAACCATGGTTGATGTAATGACTCATATTGTCCTAGTTTTATTTTTATAAATTATTTGGGAAAATTTTGACACCAGGAGAAGAGATGACGTGTTATTCTGAGTCCTGGTGTTCCTTAATTACATCAACATGAAATGATCAGTTTCAATAACACATGTGAGTTATTTTCCTAAAAAATTGGAAAATATTAAAATGTGTTCCTATATTAGAAATATAAGGACACCATGGATTTCTGGATTTCGGGTTTACCATAGGTACGAATAAATATTAATCGGTGCCTGTCTCTAGGGATAAATCAAGAAAAGGATGTAATTGTAAATAAAATTATTTGATAAAATTACTTTGTATAAAATCGTAATAACTCATGAATTGGGACTCATATGGGAAATATGAGACAACATTTGTGCTCATAATGTGATGTTTAACATTGGATGGATATAACAACATCCTGCGTTGGATAGATTAAAAAGATAGGTTTTAGACGTAACTGTCATTAAAATATTTTGAATATAAATATTTTTTAAGCACCAATTATCGTTATTTTTTTTAAAAAAATCATATATTTAGAGTTATAAACACAACACAGATGTTTCCCTAAGACGAGGAGCATCTCCCTTTAAGGAAAATGCTTTCAAATCCAAATCGAAGAAACAGATCAAGATCATTCTTCAATGGATCGCTAATGACAATGAAATCACAACAATGAATGATCCAATTCATATAGGTATTTGTTTCAATTTTTATTTATTCCCCTTTCATGATTTTATATGAAGAATGTGAATCAAAAAATAAGAGGATTGATTCATTAAATTTATGTATTTTTTGGGATGGGATTTTATTTGGGATGTTGTTTTGGATTTTTATCCATGATATAATTTTGATAGAGTGGATTTTTAAGGCCTAATATTCAATTAAGTTTTGGAAAGATGAAGGCCTACAAATAACACAACCCATAAAATTCCACTTTGATGATTATTGTTATCCGCTTCCTACCCCTAATCCTTTCTCATTCTACATCACATGAATGATTTAGAAAAGAATTTGATATATCCACAGTGTAGATGTTTGGGAGTCACAATGAGAAGAGGCCACAAGTAGATGTGGAATCGGCCCGACAGCTACAATATGTAGTATAGGAAATATTGTAGTGCCAGACCCAAGTAACGAAAGGAGGCAACAACGGTGGCTGGGACCCAGCTTCGAGTTGCATCTGTGACCCCCGTCGATAGAGGTGGCCCATGTTGGCAGCATATGTGGGTTTCATTTGAGGGCCCATGCTAGGGGGGGTCTATAATAGCAATAGCGACTGTGAAAGGAGGTTGGGGCAGAGGGGTGGGGATTTTCGATGTCCCGTCGGCCAGTGGAGGGAGTCACGACAAAGACTCAGGATCATCTAGGAACACCGATCTTCTGCACCATGCTGTGTTCCCACATTGACCAGGAAACTTATGTCTAAGACATGTATGGGAGATATTGGAGCCGCGATTAGGAGAGAACACCATCCCACACACAGTGGGTTAGACTAAAATAGCTAGGTGGCTCTAGCAGCTCCAAAGGCCTAACATGATAGACCTGTAGGCCAACAACCCGGGTCTCAAATGCCAATTGGGACATGACTTTGTGGAGGGATGAATCCGGTTGACCCAGACCAACCAGTTCTGGCTGTTTTAGGTTGACCTAAACTGACCAGGTTGGGTCATGTCTGGTCACCGAACTGGCTCATTTCGCACCAAGGTCAGGCCCACCACATTTTCAGTAAAAGTCATATAACATTCATACCTTATGTCTTTGGGATTAGGTGTTAATTTATTTGGGTCCCTTTAGACGAGGTATCCCTTTTGAGATCAATTGGTGGGTTTTGGGTTGGACTAACTGGGGAAGGTAGGGCTCGATTTATCTTTTCTATTAGAGGTCGATGCAGGATCTTGATTCCTGCCATAGGGGGTGAAAATAGAGATTGATATTGGACCCTTGTAAATTTCTATGAATGATATATACACTATCTTGTTCCTGGAATTGAGGATGTATAAGACCCCAGCTTTAAACCTTACTTAATCTTGAGTTATTACAAGATTACACATTGAGGATCTTTTTAGGTTTAGAGTTTTAGAGAATTAGATCATGAAACATGCATTATATTCCACATTTAAACAAAGTGGATACATAAAAGACAATATTCATTCTTCCCATCAACGGAAACATATTTAAAATAAAACATGGATTCGTTCTTGACACATCCTTGACACTATCATCACATAATGTACCTTTCCCTTGACCTGTGAAAAACACTTCAAAAACTTGGGATGAGCATAAAAAGCTCAGTAAGGGTTATAAAAAAAATATTGAAAGGAAACAAGAGTTCATATACACATAAGAATGAAATCATACTTTACCCATAAAACATAGGCACTTTAACATTCCTCATCAAATCATTAATAAATCATCGAAATCATAGGACATAAAAGGTAACTTGAGGCATTCATAACATTATTATGTAGGGAGTAACCCTCTTGGTTACGTTTGGAATACCCATCACAGTATATTCCCTAAATCTCTTCGGAGAAACCTTAACATTTCACTCCTTCACATTACCCAAGGAATTGGAGAGCTATATCGAGCTCACCCGCCCTTATTTTATCATGGAAACACCCATCTTCATAATAATGCCAAAGAACCTCAACGTAATCATATCACATTAAACATGCATAAAGGAAACATAACATTTCCACCTTTCAATCACAAGATATAAATACAACACATTGATATAAAAACATCATGAAAACCATTTTCAATACCAAAATAAAAGAAAATTAAAACATGATATTTATTTTTCTTTTAAAAAGAAGGTGTGGCTTGTAGAGGAATCCGAAACTCAAATAACGGTCACGGCGGCAGAGAAGTCGTTGTCGCCGCATACGTATGACAAAAGAATTCCCTTTTGTCTTTTAGTAAAATGCTTCGTATAAAGAATATTCCTTTTAGATAAACATAAAATTAAAAGTGGTTTATACACCGTATAAAAGAAGGTTGTGAATAAAACAAAATATGTCTCAATGAAAGGAGATTGAGACGAAGTCCCATACAAAGACGATATCCTTGGTATAAGGATAAATCAATTACATAATTATGTGCGACAAACGAATACACCAAATATAAGTGGATATTAAGTGTAAAATAATCAAAGGTCATTCACACATATTCAAAGGATTACATATTCAATAACTACATGATGAACCCAAAGAAATCGAAATTGGGTTAAGAAGTTCCCTTGACAGCCTAACGGCGTCACATCAAAATGAGTTGATGAGAGATAAAAGAAAAGGGTATCTCATCACTTGGACATAAAATTTACATCGATAAGGATATATGAGAACATATCCCAACATAACAATATGTTAATTAAAAGACCCAACAAAATAAGTCTTTTAAAAAGAGGAGAGTGAAAGGTTCCCTTACCGACATGGGTATCTTTCGAAACATATACCTTGTTGAATAAGGACAATTCAAGATTGATGTAAATACTCATAAAAGAAATTATATTACACAATGACTAAAATAATGGGCAGTAAATACACCACTCAAAGGAAATTGTGGCAAATGTTGCATAAATCTCATGGGAATGAAAGTGAGATGAAAAATCCCTTACGAAAAGTCGGCAGCCTAACGGCGCCACATAAAACTTACAAAAATGAATTTATGAGATCAAATAGGGTATCTCATAAAATGATCATAAAAAGTACAGTATTAGTAATATAAAATAATATCCCCAAACATAAGAAAGATGAGCTTAAAATAAAATACATAAAAGAGAGTACTTAAAAAGAAAGAGAGGAGTAGGATCCCTTACGAAAATTCGACAGCATAACGGCTCCACTCAAAACTTCCAAAATAGATTGATGGGAGAGAATAGGGTCTCTCATCACATGAACATAAAAATTACAGTAATATTAATATAAAAGAACATCCCAATAACAAGAATGATGATCTTTAAAGGGAATGACATAAAAGAGTGTACTTAAAAAGAAAGAGTGGAGTGGGATCCCTTACCTTGTATCCGACTTGACCAGACCGTTCTTTAATCTCCTGAATAATAAACTTTATATAATCTCTAATTGCTTAAGAACCTCTATAAAGTTCATTATTCCTTTTATACCATGTTATGAACATCATGTAATCATTTAAGTTAATAATGTTCATTTTGTCGGTATTTGGTTCTTAAGTCAAAAATAGACTTCTTACACTTACATGTTGTTAATTTGGTCAACGTTTCGTTATATCCAGAATTATATTAATGACTTTTATAACATATATATCATATATATTCAGCATATACATGTATTTATAATATTACATCACATTTATAGGTAAGAAATGAAATGCACCGTTCATGGAGACGGTAAGTCGTACGTACGCATGAACGCTACATCAATTTATATTTCATATTTTTGGAATGGAATCATAATGATATAAGAGTATATTATAATTCCAGTATAATAACATATATAATATCATTAACCTTATCCTTTACACATCCCACATATGGTATTAACGAATCAAATCACTTTCAGGGGGCGGTAGTCCGCACTTCCTAAAATGAAGATATCGTGTTTACCAATAATGGAAACAAAAATGGCATGCCACAAATGAAAAATACAGAAGCTTAAGGAAAGAATAAACCTATTATATATCATATATAAAAATAGTGACATCATAATGGCCACGTTTAAAGGTGTTAAATGAGTATTGAACAATCATCGTTTCGGGAGACAGAATTTCGCCATCCACGGAAACCGTATGTTCTTTAACCGTTTGATGTAGTTGTGTGAGAGTGTAGCTTGAATAAATCTTATAAAAACATCCTAGTATATTAAAGATACTAATTTTGTTACAAAATAAGTAAAAAAACAGTTTAGGGGGTTGGAGAAGCAAAATAAAACAAATGAACACGAGAGAATGAATTACCTTTAAAAGTGTAACTCCTTTTGATTTGAGCCTAAAGGCTTCCTTTGAAAGGATTCTGCCAAAAGGGAATACTCTAGGATGAGTAGAAGGATTTGGAGAGAGTAAATGGGCAAGGGATGGCAGAGCCAAAGTCTTGAGGAGTGTGTGAAATGAGGTAGAGGTGGGGGCCTTTTATAAGAGGAGAGGAGGGGCACTTTTGGAAATCATGAAACTATTATTTTATTTTCCAAAGTGTTTCGAATTTCTAAGGTCCCACATTGATATATTTCGATGATAAGATGATAAGTCTTCGAAATATTCCCATCAAATAGTTTTTGGACAAGTGTAGGTCTTATATTTTATATTATTGTTTCATTTTATTTAAACTGTTCATTAATGGGGTCATCGTTGCATCATCATGATGTCATAATTAAATTAATTTATTTAATGTCTAAAAATTATAACAAAAATATCCTGATGTAGGAAATCATTTTATCTTTCCAAATAGTATTTATAGACAAAATTATGATTAGTATAACCCCTTCTAAATTTTTTTTTATTAAAACAATTTATGTTAGTGTCATTTTCACCTTTATTTAAAAAAAGGCATTAAAGTCATTATCTCACCCAAGAGGCTCCATAGGGTCCCCTAAATCGACCCATGGGTTGTCTTGGTCGGCCATGACTAATACAATAGGGTTAGGACAAGTTTCATGGTGTTTTCATATTTTTATAATATCATTTTTACCTTAAATTACACTAATTACCTCTAATAGCGAATAATGAAAAAAAGTTACTATTCACCAAAAAATTATTTTCAGCCCATTGAACCACATTTTACATACTAATGACAACCATGTATGTCGGATTTTCGAAATTCAAAACACAGTGATGGAAAAATTTCATTGAAACGGAAAATTAGTTTTTATAAGTACCACTTAGTGGTTTCACTATTTATCAAAAATTGAAGTTTTTCAGAAAATTACCAAAAATTCACCCTAAGCTATATTTGATATTCCGAATTCAAAAATGAAGTCTATTTTAAAAAATTCAAAACATATAAGTCACATTAATTAATTTTAATAATTAATTCCCGCTTTCAGAGAAAATAGCGTGTTTTTATAAAATAATAAGTATCAAAAAATTGACACTAGTTTAGGTTTGATTTCAATGTGAAATTAATTCCAACAACCACTATTGGATTTAATGGTAAAAATATATTCTAATTCCACTTTAAAACCAATTTAAAAGATAATCTAATCATATAAATAAATTATATTAAAAAGAGGTTTTGAATTAAAATACAACATTTTACACTATTCATTAAAAATGAACTTTATCAGAAAGATACCAAAAATTTACACAAAGTAAATTTTGATTTCCAAATTCATAAGAAGAGTTTTATTTGGTCCAAAAGAATTTATATGAGTGAAAAAAACTATTTTTAATGACGGTTCTCCATCAAAAGGCGATAACTGAACCATTAGTGAAAACTAGGGCATATACGCCTAAAATTGTATTCTTTCTATATTTTATGCCTTTATCTTTTATTGGATAAATGTAAAAATATTTAAAAACATATATAATCATATTTTAATTATTTCTATCCATTCCCTCCAATACAACCGCTACATGTTAACTACCATTTAAAATAATATAATTTTATTATTAGAGTGCAACGTAAGATTCCCAAGAAACACGTTGTTGCGTGTTGGGTACGCCATCGAGCATAGCGTCCCCTTTAAAGATATATTAATATTTTATTCACAAATATGGATAAATATGAAAATTTCATATTCTTTATTTACCTGGGGTGTTACATCCTTCCCCCCTTTTGGGAATTGCGTCCTCACAATTTTTAAAATTGAGCTTGGAAACATCCTTGAAAGTCCCACATCAGAAAAAGAGTCGGTAAAACAATCACTTTAAAATAGAGGAAGATAAGTACAGAGGTCACCCGAGTTAACCCATACTAGGATTCCATGTAGAAAAGCATGGACATGGAAGAAAAAGAAAAGGGTCATGTTCTTGAGGGAGAGTGATAGTAAACATGTCTAGGAGAAAGTTAACCATAAGAAAATCACAAACTTGTGATGGGTTAAACGGTATTTGATTCCCCAGTAGGAAAAGTTAATAGACAACATTTTTGTTTTAAGTTAATTTTTATTCAGGAATTTATTCATAAGGAAACACAATCACTTATCATGTTGACATTCAACTTTTACTAGATTCCTTAATCAAGCTCATATTTTTTTCCAAAAGACGATTATTTAGGGAGACTTGTTTGCATTAAGAGTACTATAATCAACTTCTAGAGAATCACCTAATCCACAAAAAAGAACTATATACTTCCCATGTCTTTAGAATTTAATCAAAACCAAAACCAAAAAAGGTTAGTACACGATTTGAAAATCCAGAAAAGTATAACCCTTTATAAAAAGAAAATCTATTCTTAATATCCAAAATTTGTCCAACAAACCCAAAGTTCAACGAGGATCATTTGATAAACAATTTTTCCATAAAATCCTTCAAAGTAAACCAAACTAATATTGAAACCCAAATATTTGAAGGTTTTAGTCACATAGTCTTCCAAGTTAAATCGTAACATTTATCTCCAAACAACATCAGTTGCTCCTAAAGTATCGTATTGAAAAGTAATTAACCTAATCACATATCCTCCATGATAGGTTAATAATTTTCATAAATAACCCAAAATCAACTTACTCTTAATTCATAAAATCATATAACTAAAATGAATCAGTCAAACTAACTAGGGACTTCACGTAGTCCAGTGGCAGGCGATAAATACCAGTCACACTTTGGTTGTGGGTTCGATTCCCGCAGCATTGTCCGACGTGACGGGTTGTCACACGGTCTGCGTGTTGTCCTTTTTCCAAAGATATATAATTCTCAAAACATTTCCCAAAACGAGGTAAAATCTTCAAAAATAAACATAACATATTTTAACCTCAAGTTTATATCATGCCTTTCATTTTCCATCATAACATATAATAACCCATAATTACCTCAAAAGTAAGGATCATATAAACCCTAATGGTTACCTTTTTAATTATTTCCTGAAATTCCACATCGATTGGTCATCTCGTACAAGATGCATTATAGAACATACCAAGGTTCACGTGGTTGATCTTGACTCCTTGATATTTGGTTTAGAACAACCACGAGTTTACTCATTGAATCCTCCATTTTATCTAGTATCTTAATCAGAGAACCACCACAGTTTCCTTCAAACCTGTTGTCTATTTGGTGCCTGCTAGATCCATCCATTCTCTAAAAACAGAAAAGTCAGTGTGAGTATATCAACAAAACCATCATTTACTAATGAGGAAGGTAAACACTAAGATATACTTACTCATTCACTTTATCTAAAACTAGGACTCTTTCTGAAATCCTAACCATTATGGTAATGCCACTTATGCTTAAAGAATACCCTAACCTCTAAAGTTATCTAAACCAGCCTTTGATACCAACTATAAGTCCCCAGCCTTAAACCTTACTATATCTTGAGTTATTACAAGATTAAACATTGAGGATCTTTTCAGGTTTAGAGTTTTAGAGAATTAGATTATGAAACTTGCATTACATTCCACATTTAAACAATGTGGTTACATAAAAGACAATATTCATTCGTCCCATCAACGGAAACATATTTAAAATAAAACACGGATTCTTTCTTGACACATCCTTGACACTATCATCACATCATGTACCTTTCCCTTGACCTGTGAAAAACACTTCAAAAACTTGGGATGAGCATAAAAAGCTCAGTAAGGGTTATAAAAAAAATATGTAAAGGAAACAAGAGTTCATATATACATAAGAATGAAATCATACTTTACCCATAAAACATAGTCACATTAACGTACCTCATCAAATCATGAATAAATCATCAAAATCATAAGACATAAAAGGTAACTTGAGGCATTCATAACATTCTTACATAGGGAGTAACCCTCTTGGTTACGTTTGGAATACCCATCACAGTATATTCCCTAAATCTCTTCGGAGAAACCTTAACGTTTCACTCCTTCGCGTTACCCAATTAATTGGAGAGCTATATCGGGCTCACCCGCCCTTAGTTTATCACGGAACCACCCGTCTTCATAATAATGCCCAAGAACCTCAACATAATCGTATCACATAAAACATGCATAAAGGAAACATAACATTTCCACCTTTCAATCACAAGATATCAATACTACACATTGATATAAAAAAATCATGAAAACCATTTTCAATACCAAAATAAAAGAAAAATAAAACATGGTATTTATTTTTCTTTTAAAAAGAAGGTATGGCTTGTAGTGGAAGCCGAAACTGAAATAACGGTCACGGTGGCGGAGATGTCGTTGTCGTCGCATACGTATGACAAAAAGATTCCCTTTTGTCGTTTAGTAAAACGCTTCGTATAAAAAAGATTCCTTTTGGATAAACGTAAAAGTCAAAGGGGTTTAAACACCGTATAAAAGAAGGTTGTGTATAAAACAAAATATGCGTCAATGAAAGGAGATTGAGACGAAGTCCCATACAAAGACAATATCCTTGGTTTTAAAGATAAATCAATTACATAATTATGTGAGACAAACGAATAAACCAAATATAAGTGTATATTAAGTTTAATATAATCAAATGTCATTTACACATATTCAAAGGATGAAATATTCAATAACTACATGATGAACCCAAAGAAATTGAAATTGGGTTAAGAAGTTCCCTTGACAGCCTAACGGCGTCACATCAAAATGATTTGATGAGAGATAAAATAAAAGGGTATCTCATCACTTGGACATAGAATTTACATAAATAAGGATATATGAGAACATATACCAACATAAAAATATGTAAATTAAAAGACCCAACAAAAGAAGTCTTTTAAAAAGAGGAGGGTGAAATGTTCCCTTACCGACCTGGGTATCTTTCGAACCATATACCTCATGAACGAAGGACAATAAAACATTGATGTAAATACTCATAAAAGAAAATATATTACACAATGAGTAAAATAATGGGCTGTACATACACCACTCAAAGGAAATTATGGAAAATGTAGCATAAATCTCACGGGAATGAAAGTGAGATGAAAAATCCCTTACGAAAACTCGGCAGCCTAACGACGCCACATAAAACTTACAAAAATGAATTTATGAAATCAAATAGGGTATATCATAAATTGACCATAAAAATTACATTATTAGTAATATAAAAGAATATCCCCAAACATAAGAAAGACGAGCTTAAAAGAAATGACATAAAATAGAGTACTTAAAAAGAAAGAGAGGAGTAGGATCCCTTACGAAATTTCGGCAGCCTAACGGCGCCACTCAAAACTTCCAAAATAGATTTATGAGAGAGAATAGGGTCTCTCCTAACATGAACATAAAAATTACAGTACGATTAATATAATAGAACATCCCAATAACAAGAAATATGAGCTTTAAAAGGAATGACATAAAAGAGTGTACTTAAAAAGAAAGAGTGGAGTGGGATCCCTTACCTCGTATCCGACTTGACCAGACCGTTCTTTAATCTCCTGAATAATAAACTTGAGTTAATCTCTACTAGCTTAAGAACCTTTTTGATGTTCATTATTCCTTTTATACCATGTTATGAACGTCATGTAATCATTTACGTTAATAATGTTCAATTTGTCGATATTTGGTTCTTAAGTCAAATATAGACTTCTTACACTTACATGTTGTTAATTTGGTCAAAGGTTCGTTATATCCAGAATGATATTAATGATTTGGATAACATATATATCATATATATTCAGCATATACATGTATTTATAATATTACATCACATTTAGAGGTAAGAAATAAAATGCACCGTTCATGGAGACGGTAAGCCGTACGTACGCATGAACGCTATTTCCATTTCTATTTCGTATTTCTGGAATGGAATCATAATGATATAAGTATATATTATAATTCTATTATAATAAAATATATAATATCATTAACTTTATCCTTTACACATCCCACATATGTTATTAACGAATCAAATCACTTTCAGGGGGCGGTAGTCCGCAGTTTCTAAAATGAAGATATCGTGTTTACCCATAATGGAAACAATAATGGTATGCCACAAATGAAAAATAAAGAAGCATAAGGAAATAATAAACATATTATATATCATATATTAAAATAGCGATATCATAATGGCCACCTTTGAAGGTGTTAAATGAGTATTGAACAATCATCGTTTCGGGAGGCAGAATTTCGCCATCAACGGAAACCGTATGTTCTTTAACCATTTGATGTAGTTGTGTGAGAGTTTAGATCGAATAAACCTTATAAAAACATCCTAGTATATTGAAGATACTGGTTTTGTTACAAAATAAGTAAATAAAAAGAGTTTAGGGGGTTGGAGAAGCAAAATAAAACAAATGAACATGAGAGAATGAATTACCTTTAAAAGTGTAACTCCTTTTGATTTGAACCTAAAGGCTTCCTTTGAAAGGATTCTACCCAAAGGGAATCATATAGGATGAGTAGAGGGATGTGTAGAGAGTAAATGGGCAGGTTATGGACGAGCCAAAGGCTTGAGGAGTGTGTGAAATGAGGTAGAGGTGGGGGCCTTTTATAAGAGGAGAGGAGGGGGACTTTTGGAAATTATGAAACTATTATTTTATTTTCAAAAGTGTTTCGAATTTCTAAGGTCCCAAATTGATATATTTCGAAGATAAGATGATAAGGCTTCTAAATATTCCCATAAATAGTTTTTGGACAAGTTTAGGTCTTATATTTTATATTATCGTTTCATTTTATTTAAACTGTTCATTAATGTGGTTATCGTTGCATCATCATGATGTCATAATTAAATTAATTTATTTAATTTCTAAAAAATATAACAAAAATATCATGATGTAGGAAATATTTTTATCTTTCTAAATAGTATTTATAGGCAAAATTATAATTAGTATAACCCCTTCTAAAAATTGTTTTAGTAAAACAATTTATGTTAGTGTCATTTTCACCTTTATTTAAAAAAAAGGCATTAAAGTCATTATCTCACCCAAGAGGCTCCATAGGGTCCCCTAAATCGACCCATGGGTTGTCTTGGTCGGCCATGACTCATCCAATAGGTGTAGGACAAGTGTCTTGGTGTTTTCATATTTTAATAATATCATTTTTACCTTAAATTACACTAATTACCTCTAATCGCGATTAATGAAAAAAAGTTACCATTCACCAACAAATTATTTTCATCCCATTGAACAAAATTTTACATAATAATGACAACCATGTATGTTGTATTTTTAAAATTAAAAACACAATGATGGCAAAATTTCATTTAAATGGAAAATCAGTTTTTATAAGTACCACTTAG
Source organism: Viscum album (assembly GCA_963277665.1). Lineage (NCBI taxonomy): Eukaryota > Viridiplantae > Streptophyta > Magnoliopsida > Santalales > Viscaceae > Viscum > Viscum album. The sequence continues at coordinate 471,272,638 of OY728147.1, read as the reverse complement.
TGGTTTCACTATTCATCAAAAATTGAAGTTTTTCAGAAAATTACCAAAAATTCACCCTAAGATATATTTGATATTCCAAATTAAAAAATATAGTCTATTTTACAAAATTCAAAACATATATGTCACATTAATTAATTTTAATAATTAATTCCCGCTGTCAGAGCAAATAGAGTGTTTTTATAAAACAATAAGTATCAAAAGATTGATACTAGTTTAAGTCTGATTTCAAAGTGAAATTAATTCCAACGACCACTATTGGATTTAATGGTAAAAATATATTCTAATTCCACTTTAAAACCAATTCAAAAGATAATATAATCATATAAGTAAATTAGATTAAAAAGAGGTTTTGAATTAAAATACAACATTTTACACTATTCATTAAAAAATGAACTTTATCAGAAAGATACCAAATATTTACACAAAGTAAATTTTGATGTCCCAATTCTTAAGTAGAGTTTTATTTGGTCCAAAAGAATTTATAAGTGTGAAAAATATATATTTAATGACGGTTCTCCATCAAAAGGCGATAAGTGAACCTTTAGCGAAAACTAGGGCATATACGCCTAAAATTGAATTCTATCTGTATTTTATGCCTTTATCTTTTATTGGATAAATATAAAAATATTTAAAAACATATATAATCATATTTTAGTTATTTCTATCCATTCCCGCCAATACAATGGCTACATGTTAACTACTATTTAAAATAATATAATTTTATTATTAGAGTGCAACGTAATATTCCCAAGAAACACGTTGTTGCGTGTTGGGTACACCATCGAGCATAGAGTCCCCTTTATAGACATATTAATATTTTATTCATGAATATGGATAAATATGGAGATTTTTTATTCTTTATTTACCTGGGGTGTTACAGGATGACCTATGTTCTGATGTTATTTGTCTTATCCTGACTTCAAAAGAGACTCAATGAAATAGAGCATGTATCACACTGAGAGGACCGGTTGATCATCACATCTCTTGGTCGTACCATATATGGTGTTTTTAGAATAGTCGTGACCAATATTTAAATAGGAACCTATCCCTTATTATTGATCATGTTTTTAGTAGGTCTAGAATCTCCCCATGTGAGACCCGGGCACACGCCCCCTATTTATATATCAAGATTAGATTCATTCATCCGTGACATGACATGACCAATGTGCTCTAAGAAGTTCTCAGTGTGTTCTCTTTGGGATGTCGCTTATTAGCGCGACCTCAATGGGAGGGTATCCTATGACTTAATTTCTCTAGGAGTGACTTCTACATAAATGTGCATACCTTGTAAAAAATCTTATGACCACGTTTTGGATGTGATATCGAAACACCTTGTAATAGTGAGACCAAATGCCTCAATGATCATTTTTACTAATATAGAGCATATTCTCTCTTTGATTCTTTTTGTATAATTGGTATAGGTTCTTTAATAATATATAGCTCGATGAACGTGATCTCCCAGAATAGAGAATTCTATGACCGAGACCATATGGATAGCAGTGGATGTGACCATGAGTCCTGGAATCCTTTAAAAGTATGCCTATATGTTCTTGTAATATGTTTTTTTTTGAAATATAGTTATTTTGAGAAATCATTTTCTTCATAGTGGTGTTTTTTTGTTTATTTTTTCATTGTGATTTTTGGTTCCCTATTAAGTATTGTTTTACTCACCCCTACATGGGATTTTCCCATAAGTGTCATTTCTTGTAAAAATGATTGACTCTTGGATGGTGATCCAGGATGACCAAGACCTTGTGGGGCACAGTACGATTAGATTGGACAAGGTGTGTTCAAGTGGATTATAGAAAACAGTCTAGTGCCATACCTTGCAGTTGGATCATGTGCAGTTTGTTATGGATGAGCATTCATATTTGTGTTGTGGAATCATTCTTTTGGGCGGGATTCTGTTGTAGCCCATTTATACTTCACTTCTTTAATTATATCGTACTCTTTTTAATTTTTCTTGTGGTATTCATGCACTTTCATTACATACAGTCTTTACGTTCCGGAATATTTTGGGTTGGTGTTGTGTGTGTGTGTACAAGTTCTTAGGAAAATTCCACATATTTAAGGGATATGCCTAGCTAGTGCTAGTCTCCATCCCCATGCCTATGGGAGAAAGTAATGGGGTAGTCATGACATGGTCCTTGGGGGATTATTCCTGATAGAGTGGTATCAAAGGGTAGGATAGTTCAACCTTAAGAACATAGAGCCTATGAGTTTGGTTTGGGGTAACAATGTTATGTTTTCATGTTTAGAATTCAAGCCAGAGAATACAATAGTGGAGGAGTCACTGAAGAATCCAGTCATCAGACACTGAATTGTCTATTTTGACTCGGTATATGAAAACACTAGTTGAAGGAAAAAATGGTACATGGATAAACTAGGAATGTGTTGTGTTTTCCATTTCCTTGTTGATTCAGCTCACTAGGTATAATATATTGATCATGTTACATCTTTTTTTCAAGATTGTTCAATGTATATAGTAATCCACGATTACACAACGTGATCATAAGGATAATATGTTGGTTGTAGAGATCAGTAAAAGGGAATTGTAATAGAGACAACACCTCTCAGTGGTGTACCAACTATACCACAACCTGTAAAGTATCACATGGTATTCATACTACCAGCATATGAGATGATCATGCTTAGCACACTTCATGAGTTTCGATGAAATAATCTGATAGAACCAATATTTTCATTGTTTTGAATATGTTTTTTAATTATTTAATCTCATAAACTTTTCCAATTTTATTTGCTTTTCCTGATATTAATATTTTTTGTCTGCTTTTGGCTAAAAGTGGAATGTTTCTTAAATCTGTATTTTTACACATTTTTTCATCAAGGGTAATTATTTAATTTATGTAAAAATATAATACAAAATTGATTGATTTTTATTTGTCATAATCATTGATTTTTTACATTGAATTTATTTTCTGGTCTAAGGGATATTTTTTCCATAAAAAATCCTTAAAAATGATGAATTTGAAGAATTATCTAGGTAGAGAGTGTGGACCCCACCATCGTAACATAAGCACATATTGGTCTTCACACCTCCATTTGAGGAGATTCCAAATGTATATGATAGTAGAATCAATGGATAGTTTAGCCATTAACATCCATGAATTTCGACATCTCTTAAGGTGGCTTTTGAATGATCTCAATTGAATAATGATCCCCAAAAAATATCATATAGAAAAATAAACATCCAACAAAAAATCATACCTCGTATAAGTGGTTTCCAATTACAATGAATCGTGGATAGTGTCACAGAAAGAATATCTTTAAGAACATTAATTAAGGATCCAATGTGTTATGAGCCTTTTTTCTTGAAAATTAATTCATATTATGGGAAATGTGAGGAGACTTTCTGGAAAGAATAAATTCTTGGCATAAAAAGTCCATAAATCACTCACCAAGAATCCAAATACTCCGAAAGTTTGAGGGTAGACATCCTAGTAAATTAAGAAGAATGACTATGAAGGGATAAATGTGTGACTTTGACATTAATTTGGTATTCAATGCACCAACTTGTGGAGTAAGCATTCTGCATATAAAAGGATTCCAGCTCCCATATCTCAAATAATCACATTTTCCATCCCATTCCTTCAAGGCATCAAGGACGATATCTTAACCAAGGGTGGTTGGCCCAAAATATTACCCTTTTAAAATTAAATTATTTGTTTTCATTATTTTTAATTGTAGTTTTAAAATGTAATTTTTATCTATAATAAATTCATGCATTATTTTTATTTATGTGTCCAGCCATCCACCCTCTTTTCTTGTTCAATTGTCACCATCATAAACTATATTATGCATGGTCTTCAATAACTGACCAACTGAATACCCTGAGTGATTAATCAGGGTCATGTACTCGAGATGAGAATTTTTTATTATTTGACTTAATTTTCATGGTAATTTTTCAGGGTGTAATCCTCATTTTGGTTGTCTAAATATTAACTTCTTAATCTACAAAACATTTTTGTCTATTGAGGAGGATTATGGAGGGTGTCCTTAGAGATTTCTAAGTAGAATTTTCATTTATTACTCGGTTAGACGGAGGTGTACACAAATAAAATGGAGTGTGTTCATTAAGAGTATTTGAAGCTGGTCAGTGAAGGTGCTCCCAGAATGTTCTCTCGGGGGAATATCCATTCTTCCATAATTCCATTTTGTTTACCATTTTAATATTAATTACTATTTTTTTCATTTCATTTATTTTATAAAATTCAATTTTATTCAATAAAAAATGATTAAGTTTAGTAGAATTTTTTTAAGTTAGTTGAAAATCAAGAACACTGCTCCAGTGAGACGACCCTGGTCATCCACATTATTGAATTATGAAAATAATTTGTTTTTGTCATACCCTAGATGAGAATGAATAAAAAAACATCTTTTCTGGGGAGATAATTATTATTTGGTATAAGTTTTATTTTTTAAAATTGAATATATATTTTCATTACTTTAAAAAAAATCTTACTTTCTTCCATGATGCATTCAGGAAACCATTCCTAAAAAACATTGAATGATTACTGATAGGTGATGGATGAAGAAACTGACTAAACAGAGGAGGCCCTCCAATGAAGGACTGATGCACTTATGATAATTTCCATGAAGAATCAAAGAAACATTTCATCATGGATCTCACCTAAATTTTTGACATCCACAACCCATGAGCTTTGAACTGACATTCAATGATTCTAGACCAACAATTAAGTTCCCCTTTTTCACTAAATTTTTCTAAATACATCCAAGATGTTGAGTGCTAATTTGAGAAATATAAACACTACAACCATTTGAACAACTATATTTAAGATGACAATGATGAGCTAGAGTGTAGTCATGATGGGGAAGACCTAATGGCTGAGATACGTGTCAGATATCAACAAGATCTTAATGAATTATTAAATGAGTATGAGGTACAACATTATCTCCCCAATACATATAAAGTAGAATATCCAATACCATCGAATGTCACTCTATTTATAGAAGAGTATGAAACCACAATTATGATGAAATTTCAAGAAAACATGGAGGATACCGACTACCTACTTTCAACCACTAACACTCTCATTGATGAGGTGTAACACTTTTAGCTTCCACGGAACACTTTTCCTTGAATAATACAGTAGCGTGTGTTGTACGCAACCTCGAGTTCAAACACACACCACATCCAATCAAACTAGACCTTACGAATATTAATTCCCAATTTTTGAATTTTTATAAATTTTATCTTTCCAAATCAACTTGATTTTTGAATTCATAATATCTAAATGAGTTAGAGTGATTTTTTGGTACTTTTATGATAACTTAATATTTTGATGAATAGTGATGATTACTAAATTTTAATTAAAAACACCTTTTTTTAATAAAAATAATTAATAGTGAAAAATTAAGCATTTTAGTGATTTTAAATTATAATTAGATTACATTTTTACCATTTAATCCAATTTTGGTCATTGGACATATTTTCACATTTAAACCGGACATAAACAAGTTTAAATCTTTTTATAGTTATAATTTCTTAAAAACACGTTTTTTGATTTGACAATGGGAATTGATTTTAAAATAATTTCTGCCACTTCTGTTTTTTGAATTTAAAAAAATGGATTCCATATTTTTAATCATGATTTCCATATTTTATGAATAGCTAAATCTTATCTTTTGACATTTTAAATAATTACTTCGGTAAATATTTTATATACCAAGGTTAAAGGGTAAATTCGATAAATAAGGGTAATAAATAATATTATAAAAATATTACATTATCCAAACACGTGTAATAACCCTATTGGTTGTTACATGTCCGGCCATGGGCATCTTTGGGTTGATTTTGGGACCCATGGACGCATTTGTAAGTGATAATGACAATTTATATTAATTATGTTAAAGTAAATACAAAAATTACATTAGCATATATCTTTTAGAAAAACAATTTTTACATATGGTTATATATGTTATATTTTCGACTAAAAGTATTTATTAGAAAGGTGAAATTATTTCATACATAATGGTATTTTATTTATAATTTTTAAATGTTGAATAATTAAATTTATTTATTACACAATAATGATATAGTACTTTCTTTATTAATGAAAGAATCAAATAATTGGTATTATAAATATTAAAATAAATATAATATGAATGTTTTGATCCCATCAATGAATTTTTTAGGTTAATATGACATGTTATTATTTCTTAAATGAATTTTTTTCTAATTAATAAATTTGTTATGATTTTAACAAAAATCAATTATTAAATATTGTCAAAATTGACATAAATGAGTTATAAAAACAAATATTATATTATTAATTGATATTATATTCCTAAAAATCTAAGTATTGGAAAAAGAGTTATATATTTTATAGTTGTATCATTAATGGACCACTTGGGTGTTTCATGGAAGTATATAGTAAGTTTATTAAATATATAATACTAATATACAAAGAGACATGGTAAATGTCAAACTATTTAACTAAGAGTTAAATCTAAAAGTTAAGATTAATATAGTGACCCAAACCTGTTGAAAACCTATTAGTTGAGTGTTTTGCGACCCATCGCCACCTTATCCTTTAAATTATTCATTTTTGGGCCATTAAAAACCTAAAATGATTTTATTAAAAAATAATATTTCTATCTTTTCCTAAGGTGCCCCTAACCCCTCATATAAAAGGGCACTCTTCCTTCTAAGTAATTCACACTTTAAAATCCTTTTGGTTTGGATACACTCTGCCCAAATGACATTTACACTATCCTCAATTCATCCTAGAGGCCTTAATTTAATAAAAAAGTCAACTTACGGAGCCCTTTTGATCCAATAAAAATGAAGAATCCGAAGAAGAGGTAAAACTATCACCACCTCTTTGAAGTTAATTTCTTCTAACACATCCTTTTTCTTAGTTTTTTATATTTTAAAATAATAACTCCAATATCTTCTATATAATGTGATGTTATTATATATATGTTACAACCAAATTCATTATTCTATCAATCCCTTGAAAGACATGTCACCATACGTGCGTACGTATGGCTTACCATCTCCACGTCGTGGTGTAATTGTTATTCAATACATTATTATTTTCATTGGTATAATAATGTTGTGTAATTCATGTAAATAAAAAATATAACATGTTAATTATTCTGTATATATGATACACCATCCAATTATATATTATTTTAATATCAAAAGAATGATATTGTCTCTCGTGCGTACGTACCGACTATCGTCTCCACAAACGTGATGAGATTCATTCCCCATCGTATCCATTCAAGACTAATACTCATTTGATGATTAAAAATAATATTTAAGGACTTGATATCATTCTGGGTATAAATAATACACAACCCATCCATAACAAACACGACTTATGTAATAATACATATAAAATAAAATGAGTAAGTTAACACCTGAAATGACGCTAATACTAAGATATTATTAACAAAGAAACGTTAAAAGATCCTATATGATATTATATTAATTTATATAAATCCTTTATAATTTAACAACAATTATTTCACCATTATTATGTACGATAACATACCCTCGACCATGGAAAATTACAAGGTAAGGTTAAATTCCTCAATCTCATTATTATCTGAGATTGTTTATATGTAAGTATTTGCTGGTACATTTTTATAATCAATGTTCATTTTTCATAAAAATGATATCAAAATGATTATTTTAAGGAGTTTTGAATGATACTCATTATCAAGATCATAATTTTAAAAGTTTTAATGATTTATCATTCTAAATATTTTTAATTAATGTCCATGTTTTCAAAATTAATTTAAGGATTTATTAATATGGACATGAATTTTTAGAAATGATAATTTTTTTCAAAAGTTTCAAAGTGTTATAGTACACTTTTATTCAAATATGTCTTTTAAATTACTTCCATTATAAATGTGTGAATTTTATATGATTAAAAAAAGGATACTTCTCTCAGAATGATTTACACATCATTTTCAACTATGTCAGCATCCTTTACTGGAAATTATTTTTGATTGGGGTTGATTTATTGTTATACAAATATTCCATATTGTATTGAAGGTTTCGTGATATGTTTGAATATGGATGTGATATTTTTATATCATTCACGGTTTATGGTTAAAATATTGACATTTTGTATGTCAGTTTTAATACGAATGTTTATGGTATATTCCCACCTTTACATATGAGGAATGTATTGGAATTAGTTAGTGACGGTGGAGCCCACTATAGATTCTCGATGCATCGGTAGGTATCATGAGACAAATAGTCATGGAATTGGCCGAGGCCTTTTCCACTTTGATATATGGTTTTGGCTGAGGCCTTAAACATTTTTAGACATCTTGGATGAGGCCTTAACAAAATGTTTCAGATTGTCCGACATTATAAATTCCCTCAATATGAAAATAATATTGATGGTTCTTATGGTCATTTGAATAGTAGAATACCAGTTATTATGTTTTATTATGGAATTATTTATTTTTCTCATATTCCTGCCATAAAATTATTTTTATGTTTATTATTGGTAAAGGCGTGTGGTTTCAATTAATCACCATGCTTAATATTTATGTCATTCCCCACTGTATTACATACCCATACTGAGCATTTGAGCTTATAACTTTCTTATGTTTCATTTTCCCAAGATATGAAAAAGTTAGTTATGACTGACTTGCAGGCATAATCTAGGAGGCTTGGTTGTTTCTAATGAAATATATTTGCGTTGTATTTCTCTTCAAGCTGTAAAGTAGAACTTATGTACGAATCTTGTTTCCAATAATACTAAACTGATCAGTCTTTTCAGACATTAGTTAATTGTGATCATGCCAATTTTATGTAATAATGCACAGACTCTGGGTAACTAGTGTCAGGGAATTAAATTCAGTATCAGAGAAAGTTTAGTACAAGACTTGGAAACTATATTTAGATGAACTCTGATTAGATCACATATCCCTAAGATAGACATTGAGGATTAGTATATAAGAACATCCTAGAATTTTGGTATTGTAGATATTTTGTGAGATTCCCAAGAAATACATCCCTGTCTAGATATGAGCAGGTAGAGGCTCCTCTGGCATAGATGTACCTAGGGGAAAAACTCGAAAACACCGCTTTGAGATAGACTTGAACATGAACTGGAGAACGACAACAGGCCTTGCTGTACTTTTGGTTACGAAACTCTAGGGGTATATGCTTAGGATAAATCTCATTATTTTACATACCATTAAGAAGGGTTTATGTGTATATAATTTCTCAATGAAAACATTTTAATGGATTATATCTGTACACTTTTCAATATATGATATCTGTTTTACATGTTTGTAATTATGTATTTTGATTCAAAAACTAAAATAGAGTATGACATTGTTTAGAAATGGTGCCCAGTTTATGGAATGAGAACTCTAGAAATACGCATGATCTAATTAGTAATAAATATCATATATTTCATGATCTTAAGCCAACATTTTGAAGGGAAATATTCTCCCACATACTCTCATCATATGAAGAAATAATATCATGTGTTAATAAGATTTGTAAATAATTCTCGGAGTCCTATGGCATTGAAGGGATGCTAAAGAAGAAAAGGATTGTTGAGAGAAATATGGATAAAGGGAAAAAGGGAATGAACGATTTTTTTCATAATTGATAACTGTGGAAAGAATCACCTTGGTAAATAAATCAAGGGAATGAGAGTTTTTTATAAGTTTGGAGAAAAATGACACCAAGAACGTGATTGAAAATGTAAAAAAAGATTTAAAATGTGCAATGATTCATCTGTAAGGAGTTGGGACACTACATGAATCAGTTTTCAAATCATCAGAGTATACCCCAAATGATGATATTATATAATAATCATGTTATGATACTACCTCAGATGAAGAGTAATGACTAGTGTTCTTATGTTGTTATTAAAGAATAATGTCATTTGAGTGTTGTACTAATGATGTAATGGTTATATGAATTGTGAAAATAACAAAGGATTGTACTGAAGTACTATTTCATTGAGTATTTGAGATTATATGTTTCTATGAAAGGTGATTAATTAGAAAGATAAACTTTTTGGAAAATACATGGTTTAAGGAACGATAAACATTAATATGGTTCTGATACTGAGGGAGTGATTTTGGAATAAGATATGATTGATTTGGATAAATTATATTTGATATTCTTGATTACCACGAAACTAATTAATTGTTTGTTTATTTCATCATTGTTGGAGTTTACAACATTTTTGTATATAAGGATTATATCCCATATTCTATAAGGAATAAAGGATCATTTAGTTTTGAACAAGACGAGAGTTAAAAAGGATCCTATATACATGGATCTAGAAAATATGGATATAGAAATCACCATGGAAGGTGGAACATCAATAACTTTTTAAATGGTTTCAAAACCATCATTACTAGAAAGGATAAAGTGTTCTTAGACCGGTGATGAAGAATTTAAAAAGAAGATTATAGTTGTGAATGATGGGAGATTGAGTGACTTTGTGTATGAAGATGGAATTTTGAAATTTGGGAAGAGGCTTTGTGTTCCTAATATACATGATCTAAAAAGGTTATGGTAAGATTATTCTCATATATCCAATTTCTCTATACACTGTAGGAGAACTAAAATTTATAGTGATTTGAAGGAATGTTTCTTGTGGGATAACATGAAGAGGGAGATTGCTGATATTTTGTCAAGATGTATGGTTTGTCAACATGTAAAATATGGATGGAAACAACACGGCGGAATCATGACAACCTTTACCCACACCGGAGTGGAAATGGGATAATATTTCGATGGACTTTCTCATTGGACATCCAATGAATCATAGAAGGAATGATGAAATATGGGTCATTATTGATCGTCTTACTAAGTCAGCACATTTTCTATCTATAAGAGAAGATCTACCACTTGAACCTCTAGAAAGAATATATATTAATGAATTTGTAAGACTTCATGGAGTACACCTTTTGATTTTTTCTGATTGTGATCCACATTTTACATCAATATTCTAGAAAAGTCTTCAGAAATCCCTGGATACTGATCTTCGTTTATGCACAGCCTACAACCCTCAAACATATGGATAATCAGAACTAACTATTAAAACATTATAATACATGTTGAGATCCTCGTTACATGACTTTCAGCATATATGGGATCAATATTTACCTTTGGTAGAATTTTCCAATAACAATAGCTTTCATTCAAGTATTCAAATGTCTCCATATGAAGCGTTATACAAAAAGAGATGTCGCACACCAACCTGTTGGGATAATGTTGGTGAAAGAAAACCTGTAGACCTAGAACATGTTGAGGAAATGATGGAAAAGGTAAAGGTAATCCAAAACCACATCAAAGCATCTCAATGTAGGCAGAAGATCTATGCCAATAACCGAAGAAAGTATTTTAAATTTCAGGTAAGAGATCATGTTTTTTGAAGGTATCTACATGGAAGGGTGTTATACATTTCAGTAAGAAGGGAAAATTGAGTCCCAGGTACATCAGACCATTAAAAATTCTAGAATGAATTGGGGAAGTAGCTTACCATTTGGCAATGCCGCCAAATATTATCAAAGTTCATGATGTGTTCCACATATCACTGTTGAAAAAATACATGCCTGAACCAACTAATGTACTCATCTATGATGAATTAGAACTAAAACTTGTTCTATCTTATTGAGAAGAGCCTTTCAAGATTCTTGATATGAGAGAACAGGTTCTGAGAAACCAGATGACTCATCTGGTAAAAGTTCTATGGAGAAACCATAAAATGGAAGAGGCAAAGTGGGAACCTGAGAAACATATGATGAAGAACCACCTGAGTATTTTCACACGGTAGTTTTCTAAAAATTTTGAGGATGAAATATTTTTAAGGAGGGGAGAACATAACACCCCAAGCTTCCATGGTACATTTCACTTAGAATAATATAGTAGCATGTGTTGTATGCAAATTCAAGTTCTAACACGCACCTCAACAAATCAAACTATCCTTTACGAATAGTAATACCAAAATTTTGAAATTATTAAAAATTTATCATTCAAAATGGAATTCATTTTTGAATTCATAATATTGAAATTAGCTTAGGGTGAATTTTTGGTACTTTTCTGATAACTTCATAATCTGATGAATCGTGAAAATTACTAAATTTTAATTAAAAAAAACTTCTCATAATTGAAATAATTAATAGTGATAAATTATGCATCTGAGTGATTTTAAAGTATAAATAGATTAATTTTTTTCCATTTAATCCAATGTTGGTCATTGGACATAAGTTTACATTTAAACCAGACATAAACAAGTTTCAATATTTTGATAGTTATTATTTCTTTAAAACACGGTTTTTTGTTTTGACAACGAGAATTAATATTAAATTATTATCTGCCACTTCTGTGTTTTAATTTTGTAAAAATGGATTCCATATTTTGAATCTGGATGTCCATATTGTGTAAATATTTAACTCTTATTTTTAGACATTTTGAATAATTATTTTAGTAAATATTTTATTTAACATGGTTAAAGGGTAAATCCGTTAAATAAGGGTAAAAAATAGTAATATACTAATAATAGATTACCCTAAAACGTGTCTTAACAGTATTTTTTGATATATTTCCGACCATGGTAATCTTTGGGTCGATTTTGGAACCCTATGGAGCCACTTGTAAGTGATAATGACACTTTATATTAATTTAGTTAATGTGAATACCAAATTGACATAAGCATATATCTTTTAGCAAAACAATTTTTACATATTGTTATATATGTTATATTATCAACTATAAATATTATTTAGAAATAAAAAACTATTTCCTACATAATGGTATTTTATTTAAAATTTTTAGACATTGAATAGTTAAATTTATTTATGACACAATAATGATGCAGTATTTTCGTTATTAATGAAAGAATCAAATAATTGGTATTATAAATGTTAAAATAAATATAATTTGAAAGTTGGGATGCCATACACTAATTTTATAGGTTAATATGATATGTTAGGATTTCAGAAATGAATTTTCTTCAAATTAATATAGTTTTTATGACATTAACAAAAATCAATTATTAAATAGTGTCAAAATTGACATAAATGAGTTTTTAAAACAAATATTATATTATTAATTGATATTATATTCCTAAAAATCTATGGTTTGGCCAAAAGTCATATATAATGATATTTGTATCACTATTGTACCACTTGGGGGTCTCTTGGAAGTATATTGTATGTTTATTAACAATATATTATTAAAATACAAAGAGACATTGTAAATGTCAAACTATATAACTAAGAGTTAAATCTAAAAATTAAGGTTAATATACTGACCCAAACCTATCTAAAAGCTATTTTTGAGTTTTTTTCGACCCATAACCACTTTATACATTAAAGAATTTATTTTGGATCCATTATAATTAGAAAATAATATTATTATAAAATAATATTTCTAGATTTTCCTAAGGTTCCCATCACCCCTCTTATAAAAGGGAACACCGCCTTCTAACTAATTCACACATTCAAAGCCTTTTGGCTCAGAAACAATCTTCCCAAATACCCTCTAAACTATCCTAAATTCATATTAGAGGCCTTAATTTAGTCATAAATCCATCTTAATGATCCCTTTTTATCCAATCAAAAGAAAGAATCTAAAGAAGAGGTAAAAATCTCACCACCTCTTTCAAGTTCCATTCTCATTCCACTTCCTTTTTCATAGATGATTCCATTCTAAAATAATAAATCCAGTATATTCTATATAATGGGATGTTGTTTTAAATATGGTACAACCAAATTCATTATTCTATCCATCCTTTGAATTACATGTCATCATACATGCGTACGTACGACATACCGTCTCCACGTCCTGGTGTAATTGATATTGAATACATTATTATTTTGATGGGTATAATAATGATGTTTAAATAATGTAAATAATAAATATAAAATGATAATTATTCTGTATATACGATACAATATACAACTATATATTATTTTAATATCAAAATAATGATATTTTCGCTTGTGCATACGTACGAACTACCGTCTCCACGAACGTGTTGAGATTCATTACCCATCGTATCCATTCAAGAAAAATGATCATTTGATGATTAAAAATATTGTTTAAGGACTTGATATCACTATAGATATGAATAATATAAAACCTATCCATAAGAAACACTGCTTATGTAATAAACAAATAAAATAAAATGACTATGTTAACACCCGAAATGACGACAAGACTAAGATATTATTAGCAAAGAAATGTTAAAAGATCCTATATTATATCATATTAATTTATATGATTCTTGTATAATTTTTTAACAATTATTTCACCATTATACAGAAGGTTAACGAAACCTAGACCAAGGAAAAGTACAAGGTAAGTGTTAATTCCTAAATCTAATTATTATATCAGATTGTTTATGTGTAAGTATTTACTAGGACATTTTTATATTCCATGTCCATTTTTCATAAAAATGATTTCAAAAAAAATATTTTCATGATTTTTGAAAGATACTATTTAAGAAGATCAAAATTTTAAATGTTTTAATGATTTATCATTCCTAAATATTTTTAATTAATTTCCATGTTTTCAAAATGATTTTAACGATTTATTTATACAGACATGAATGGTTTTAAATGATAATTCCAATCAAAAGCTTCAAAGTGGTATGGGACACTTTTTTTCAAAAATCTATTTTAGATTACTTCCTTTATAAATGTTTGCTTTTAAATGATTTCACAAAAAAGTTATTTCTCTAAAAATCTTTTACTCATCATTTTAAACTATGTCAGAATCCTTTACTGGATATTATTTTTTATTGGGGTTGATTTATTATGATAAAAATATTCCATATTGTATTGAAGTTTTTTTTATTTGTTTGACGATGGATGTGCTATTTTTATACCATTCATGGTTTATGGTTAATGTATTGAAATTTCATAAGTTACTTTTAATATGAATGTTTGTGTTATATTTCACCCTTTTTATATGAGGAATGTACTGGACTTAGTAAGTGATGGGTAGAGCCTGCTATAGCTCTTCGATGCATCGATAGGTCTCATGAGACAACTAGTCGTGGAATTGGCCGAAGCCCTTCCCAATTTTTTATATGGTTTTGGTCGTGGCATTAATCATTTTTTGACATCTTGGCTGAGGCCTTGACAAAATGTTTCAGAATTTCCAGCATTATACGTTCCCTCATTATGAAAATGATATTGATGGTTCCTGTTGTCATTTGAATAGTTGAGTACCCATGATTATGATTTATTAAGGAATTATTTATTTATCTCTTATTCCTACCATAAATGTATTCATGTTTATAATTGGTAAAGGCATGTGGTTTCAATTATTCACCATGCTTAATATTTATATCATTTTACACTATATTACATACCCTTACTGTGCGTTTGAGCTCACCCCTTTCTTATGTATCATTTTACCAGGATATGAAGAACTTATTTATGAGTGGCTTGCAGGCATAATCTAGGAGGCATGGATGTTTATAAGAAAATATATTTTTTTTGTATTTCTCTTCAAGATGTAAAGATGATCTTATGTATGAATATTGTTTCCAATAATACTAAAATGATCGGTCTTTAGAGACCTGATTTCCTTGTGATGATGCCAATGTTATGTAATAATGAACTGACTCTGTGTAACAAGGGTCGGGGCTTTACAAGAGGAACTTATCAATGAATAAGTGATTTAACCATACCCAACTCATAGATTTTTGCCTTTTTTGAATGCTCTCTTTTCTAGTTTCATTCAATTAATTTTGAGTATAACTATTTATGATTTTGATTTTTTATATTTGTTTTCTCTTTGATTTTCCTTTTGGGATGATGAAGCAACTACTCCCACACCTATTGAGGAACACATGGATCTCCCTAATTTTAATGAACATACTTTTATGAATCAAATAATCAAATCCTAGAAGCTGATATTGAGGAAACAGAGATAGAGATTTTTCACACTAAAATGGGGAATTATGATTTACAATCATCATTTTCAAATTATTTTTTTAAAAAAAATATTTTAACCCATATTTTGAAATAAAAATTCATCCTGCCAAGGTTTAGCCAAAAATGGAAGTAAAAAAACATTGCACAATAAAAAATGAAAGTGGAGAAGGTTCCATACATTATCCTACCCCTCCATGAAAACCATAACACATTAAAAATAGGGTGGATCTAGTATACTATATACAAGTAATTCCCAGAAAAATGACATATTGATTCTACTAAAAGACAAATGTTGTGGTTCAATTCCATGAAAATCTACCCACTTATAGATTATGGAAAACAGCTTGTACTACACACTAGAGAAAGTAATAATTCATGGCCCATATCAGAGATCATACAATGATATATCCTTTACATTTTTTAGTAATTTTATTTTCAAAATTAGGGATTTAGATTTCAAATTCAGTGTTAGGAATTAGTCAATAAAGCAGCCCACTCCCTCTTATATTTTGTGATCTTAAAAGACATGATTAGTGTGCTTAATTTTATAATTCTATTTTTAGGTTGATGGTGGTAAAATAAATCCTCAGATGATTAAATAAAATAATACTAAGCATTATTTATATTGGGATTCCATTTTTATTTTTATAATTTTAAGCTATATATTTTTTTCATATAAATTTTTGAGTGTGAAAGTAAAAAAATCATAACGACAGCTGAATTCATTTTTTACTGGACTTATATAAGTGACAAGAGTTTCTTAGGAATCCTATGATCCCATATTTTAGATTACAATATGGATATGATTAAATTATTAAAATAGATAATTAATTGTTTAATGATAATCATGGATATTAAAATTATTACTGATGATTTGAGGGAAATGATTGATTCATTTAACAAAATTTCCTGATAACTTTTCAGGCTATGAATATCTGAAATTCATGTGACTTGATAATTTATTATTGATAATACATTGAGAGATTGTCGAATATATTATTACTCATTCCAAAGTGGATTTATATAATATGTACTTTGAATTTTAACACGACCATATTTCATGAGTGATATGTGGAAATATTACCTACCAGAATAAGTATTAAAAATTTTCAAAGCTATGGCTATGACAAAACACATTTAAACTGACTGAGGAATATTTCTAAAATTTCTTATCAATAAAATCCATCATTAATTAAATCCGTATTTTGATCATATAATCCATTAATGACTTTTATTAGAATGATCCATGTTTTGTTCAATTTTTATCCATTCCTACCAATCTCTTGATATTTTCAAGGTATTATAAATTTAAAGTGTGTGGGTGATGGGGGTCATGGTGGAAGTGATGATTGACATTGTAAGGAACAATTACGGTGGTTGGGGTGTAATTGAGGGAATTATAAAATGTTTTCTAGCCATTCATTATAATCAATTTTTCCCTCTTGATTAAAAAGAACTAAAAAAACTAAAAGAAAAAAAGTCAGTTATGATTTTCGAAAACAAAAAATAACATTTTTACAGACTAATAACTGTATGATCATAAGTGGTTCTGTTCTGAATGTGAGGTTTAATTTAATCATAACATTCCAAAATTAATATAAATAAATAAAAAAATCAAGAGGGTGAACAAGTAATTAATTTTTCTTAATTGATCATAATATTTACTCTGAGTTTTGGGGAAATGGGTGTTTCTACATTTAAGGAGTAAATTTAATTACACGTTTTGATATCATGAATTTTTTATAATATATTAACCTCTTCTTGATCATTATTTTTTAAATAACTAAATCCTACAAAACTTAATCCTCATGTTCATTTGAACCGTTATTGTAAGTCCACACAATTTTATTTGTATTTTTTCCCTTAAAAATTAGAGAATGTAATTCATTTTGCAGCTTATAGATAAATTACATGTTCCCATGATTTGAGAATAACTATACTTGATTTGTATAATATATGATGAGAGAAAATATTGAAAAGTCTGGTAGATTCTTATTTGGAATGTTTAATAACAATGAATTGAGGTGGTTGAATGAATGAAAGAAGAATTCCCGTCTTTTTGGAAAAGGGAAAATTAAAATACATGAATTAATTATTTTTTTAAAAATGGAAAATTAAATTTCTATTCTATTTTTATTTTGAAATATTTTATTTATCATTTAATTTTTTTGTTTTTATTAATTCATAATATGAATTTTGGTAACATTGGTACTTTCTGACTTCTATGTTGTGATTTTATGATTGAGAATTAGTGACATTTATGTGTGGTGGAATTGATAGAACTAATATTTTCATCACTCATTAATATTTTTTTCAATTATTTAATGTCATACATTATTTTAATTTTGGTTAATTTTCCTGAAAATAATATTTATGTTATTTTATGTGCTAAAAATGGAATGTTTCTTAAATAGGGATTTAATATAGATTTTTACATCATTGGTATTTTGTTCAATTATGTAAAAACATAATTTAAAATTAAATTATTATTTTTTCAGATGTACTTTATTTATTTCAATAAACATTCACTTATGAACTAGGGTAGGATTCAATCATCTAGAGGCCTTAAAAATCGATGAAGTTGAAAAATTTTACAGTAGGAAAACGTGGATCCCGCCACAGTAACAAAAGAACATCATGGTCTACAATCCTCAAATTGATGTTATTCCACCAGTATATAAGAGTAAACTAATTTTATCATTTATCCATTAAATTCCATGTTGTTTGGAAGCCATTATAATGGATTTTGAATAAACTCAATTGAATAAAGCCTCTTGGAAATTTCATCTAGAATAATAAAAATCAAATAAAAATTAATAACATGTACATGAGGAGAAAAAGTACACCAAAATGTGTAATGTGCACATGAATTATTTTTTTTAACAACATTTATGATTGCTTCAACATGTTAAGAGTCTGTTTTCATGGTCATCAATGCATGTTATGTGAAATGTGGAGATTTTTCCTTGATAGAATACATTATTGGATTAAAAATTCCATAAATCCCTCACAAATTAATCCATTACTCAAAATTTTTTGGGTAGACTCCCGAACAATTTATGAAGATATTTCATTAAGATCTAAATTCATGATTCTATCATTAATTGAGGATAAAGGATAAAAATTATGGAGAATGATTTTTTTTCTATAAAATTAGTGGATCTCCAACCTCTCAAATCATCCCATTTTCCATCCCATTAATTCATGGCATGTAGTATAAGATCTCCAATAAGGGAGAACAAAATCAATTCTTCTCATTTTCTTCCTCATTTCATTATTTTCATTACTTTTATAGTTTTAAATTGTAATTTATATTTGTAATAAATTCATGCATTTTTTTATCCTTATATCCACCCATCGACCTAGTTATGCTTTTCTCATCTCACAAACATGAACAATAATACTCATGATCATGTGTATATGACCCGAGGAATATCCCAAAAGATTAATTAAGATCATGGACCTGAGGCCATGTTTCAAATATTCTTTGAGTTAATTCTATGTAAAAATTATTGTGGGAGTAATCTTCACTATTATTTTCTAAATATTAAATTATTAATCTACAATATTTTTCACTCGATTGAGGATATTGATGGAGGGTGATTTTAGAGAACACTAAGTGTAATTTTCATTCAGAACCATGGTATACTGAGGTGTTTAAAAATAAAAATTATTGTGTGAACTTATAATATCTGAAGCTGGTTAGTGAATGTTCTCCCTGAATGTTCTATTGGGATAACATCCTTTATTCACTAATTCATTTTCATTCAAATTTTAATATTAATTAGACCTGATTTTTTTCGCATTTTATTATTTTCATAAAAGTACATTTTATTCTTATAAATAATAAAGTCGACAATAAGAATTAGGTTATGTGAATTTATTTATGTGAATGAATAACTGAGAATGCTCATCAAATGAGATGACCTTGGTCAGCCTCCTTGCCAACATTAGTAAATTAATTTTATTTCGTCACACCCAATGACAGGCATGCATCAGAGAGCCCCTTTGCAATAAGGCAAGCCAAAAATCCATTTTTATGATGATTAGATTGATGTGGTGACTGAATTTTTCATCCAATCTGGTCACAGTTAAATTAGATGGTGGTCCAAGCAGTGTGCCTTATACATGGAACTGAAGGGAGATGTCATGGTTAAGATTACCTGATCCTATGATGAGGTGAATCTTCTCTAGATAGAGTTTCTTTACTTTTTTAGAGAAGGTGGATATTACCATCATAGCTATGGGAAATTATTTCCCAATAGCTTCTACAGTTATGAAAGGACGACATGTCTGAATTTGAGAATTTATCAAGGAATACAAACCATCCCTGGTACTCAATGAATATTATACCTGACCCGTTATTCCTGTCTCGGACCATTGAACTAGGTGAGATTAGGGACATCCAAGATAGGGTTATTCCTATGTGTATTCCTAATATTTATATGTTGTTATAGATATGTTTTCTGGTAGAAAGTCCTTTGGATAATAAGATATATCATGTGGATATCAGTAGTTTGAAAGCATGAGCATAGACCTACGGATAAAGAATCCAATGTCAGTCTTAAAGACTTGGATGTGTTAGACGTTCCAAGAGGTGGTCCACGGATGAAGGATCTATAGAACCTAGCTCATAGGGTTTGTTCATTCAACCTAGAGAGAGGTAATGATTTTTCAGGAGACGACACGAGACAACATTCTATAGATTATCCAGACTATCATGATACTGATTGATAAATGGTTGATGGTCCATCGAGGAAGATACAATGAGAGGAACATATGGATTTGTATATAGGAAGATGTGGTAGAGGATATGGGAGGGCGGTAGGAGGTTGTATTCAGTTTGACATGCTACCACCACCACCCCATCTGCTCCATAATAGGACTAGGGAGTGGGAGGACAGGGGATAGAGAAGCTTCATGCGTTCAAGTCATATGACCCATGTTCCTTTGAAATTATTCGAGGTATGGTCTGTGTCTACTATTATCTTGAATATTAATAAACACAAGTGATAATAACTATTCTTTTTCACATATATTGTTCAAGACATAGAGTTTTTAGTTAAACTTTTGACTTGATCCTTACATCTTTAGATACCTACGGAAGGAGAATCGATAATCACAGTTATGCAAAAAAAATGTGATCTGATCAATTAATATAGTTTTTCTATTGGAAACCCTTGTTGGTAGCATCGAGGCCTTACGACTTCATTTTTGGTGTGGCTTTTTTATCAACAGTAAATGATAATATTGACTCTTTTAAGAAATTTGTGTTGTATGTCCACAATGACAGAATGGGGTTTTCATTGATCGTTAAAAAATGAAACCCAAGTAGAATGGGATAGAATCATGCATAGTAGGGTGTAGCTGATAACTCTTCTGTTGGATAGCCTAAAACATGGGACAATGGATGTTATGTGTTTTTAGTTCCCATCAGTAGTGTAAGATTACAAGGATGTACTTCAATAGGATGATTCTAGGTTTACCTCCCAACATAGAGATAGACTTCAATATTCTTTTCTACACCCCGAGATGGAATCGATATCAACATAAATATGTCATTTTTATTCATCAAAGCTTCACATGCCGAGGGTGTTGGTGGAGGATGTAAATAGGTAGGGATTAGTAAGAGCCATGTTTTGTTGTTATGTGTGGATTATTGGAACTTTAACCAAGTGACTATGGAGAATGAGTTTTGCACTACCAAAATGGACACTGAAAAATTTTATCAGTAGGAAGGGGATGCCTTTCGCATGGATAGAAAGGTGCACGTAGGCCCATTAGCAGTTATTGATAGAGTGTGATAAGTTCCTCAATCTAGAGTTTTCCAGATAAGGGAGTCCATTACGTAGTGTTCTATGATTAACCATGGTTCGGACATGATTGTGTCCAATTGTAGAGGAAAATGGTGATTTCTTATCATTTGAATCAGTTAAGACCACATGAGTAGACTATTCAACACACAATCTTGTGTTGGAAATGGTAATCTTTACATTGAGGATGTGGTGACACTGCCTTATGGGTAGGCTATTTATCATCTACTAAAACCCTGAGAGTCTCATGTATATCTTCTATGAGGGGGTTCTGAACAAGATATATAGGTTTTTTCTAATGATCATACAGAACAATGACTTTGATAGAGTCTATACTATTGGAATGAATAATGTGGTATAGTATTCTCTTTGCATGAAATCCAGTTCATAGTTACAGAATGAGGAAACATAGTATTTGTCAATTTTATAGTTAACCTTCAATGATATGGATCATGAATATTACATCCATTCACTGGTTGTTACCCACCCACTCCTATAGTGATTCAGGGAGTCATGAATCAGTAATATCGATGATGATACATGGCTTTCTTAGTTTTCCATGGGGAATACCACTTATTAGTATTCGAAAGGTGGGGAGAACATCTTTCTTTCAAAGGACACACATTAGTATAAGTGGATACCTAGAGTAGAGAGTATCATAAATATATGCATGTGGGTGTCAAATAGGAAACTAGGGATAATGAAATAGAATTAAGATGGTATTACCTAGAGATATGAAAGATGGTCACTTGTTTGAATTTGTTTCGTGGATTGTCAACTCACCGTCTTGAGCCCCAGTGCTTGGAAGTCAATTTCTCTTTCCTTATTTGGGGTTAAAATAAGGAATTGTGAAAGGATATCTAGTGATATCATAATGGGTTTACCACATATGTCTAGTGGACAAGATACAATCTGGTTGATCATTGACTAACTCACCATGTTGGCCAAATCATATCTTTTTAGGAGTGAAGTTCAGTAGAGATCTTGGGATGCCACTACGTGCATGATATAGCATGATGCCATGGATTTACTTTCATGATAGTTTCTAATCATTATGCTTTATTTTCATTTTAGTCATAGAGAATGAGGATCAATAGGAGAGGGCCCTTTGTGGGAAATCGATTTCTTCAGTACGTGACCGGTGGAAGCATGAAAAACTATAGAAGAGTACAACAGAGCAAGGGGAATCGATTCGTGGTCGTACACTTGTATGTTTGGGTATCCATTGGTTTTCTTTCTAGTCTGTAAATCTTTATGCATGGGAAAAATTAGAGACACAATTTTTCCTTGATGTATTTTTAGAAATTAATTTGTGAAATTCTAAGATCAGTTGGGGAGACGTCATGTTATTATAAGGCATGAGGTGCCCAGAATGGTTTAATAAATAATTCTATGTTTTTAATAACATGAATGAGTTATTTTCTCAAAAAAGTGGAATATATATCAATATAGGTGTCTGGATAAGAGATCCTAGGGCGTCGTTCGATTCAAGATAGTAGGTTAACCCTAATAATGATATAACATTAGTCAATATTAGTCTCCACTGAGAAAACCAAAAAGGAATGTAACTGTGAACAAATAATTAAATAAAATTATTTTATTTAAAAATATTAATAACTACTTAATGGTTACTTTGTTTGGAAATTCAACTAATCGTTTAATTTTGAAATGTGGAATTTTACTTCGGCGGGTCGTAACCTCATCCGATACAGGTCGAAATAAAAGCTATGATTTTGGATGTAACTGTCATTTAAATTTTTTGAATAAAATTTTTATTTATGCAAAGAATGTCTTTATTTTTAATAAAATATTTTTCAAAGATCTAGAGTTATCACAATAACCCATGGGTTTCCCTGAGACAATGTGGTGAGGCTCCCTAGATGATAAATGTTGGGAAATCAGGATCAGAGACATAGATCAAGATCTATCTTCACCAGATCAATAATGATGACAAATTGACAAGAGAGAATGATTCAATACCAATAAAATAATTTTTTAATTTGTGATTTATTCCCAATTATTTATTTCATATGAAGAATTAAAATCAAACATAGAATATATTAATTAATGGATCGTGAATATTTTGGAGGATGGGTTTTGATTTTGGATGTTCTTTAATAATTTAATCTGGGATAAAATTTTGTTATAATTATTTTATGAATTGTTCTTAATTTATGACATGGATAGATCAAGGAAAACATGAACAAGGCCCATATCTATCCACATTGTGCCTTTTTTTGATCTGGTTCCTTCCTCAAATAATTTCTCAGTCTTCATCACCATAACAATTTTGAAAGGGATATGAAATTTCCATGGCATGGAAGATTTTAAAAAACGATGAGGTGAGCACTCTGGCGATATGAGGCCGATGGTAGATTTTGCATAGGAATGACGACACGACTGGGTCATACAAACCCGAACAAAGGGCCACTGGGGGCAGCGGTGATATGTGGTCTAGGTGGGACCCCGATGGCAGACAAATTCCACAATGATGGAAGGGACACAACTTCGAGCCGCGTTGGTGATCACCAGTGGTGAAGGAGGCTCTCGACAGTGTTCAGGAATCGTGGCTATGTAGGCTGTGGTGATGGAAGACGGTTGCGGCAAGAGGTCATTTTAGAGGGATGTGGCTCATCGGAGCCACATCAGTTGTAGGATGGAATTGCAGTAGATAGGTGTGATTCGCTTGCCACATGTAATGGCCACGCCACATGGTCCTATAATGTTGATTGGGAAGCCTTTGTATAATCTAAATTTAGGATACATTGGAGCGATGACCAGGGCATACCGAAACCTTCAGAACACATTGGCCCTCTTGTAGCCAGCCAGACTAGAATAGATGGGCCACTCCCACTTCCCTATAGGCTGGAACAGTGGCCTAGAGGATCGGGTCTACTAGGCCCAATCAGCTGGGCTAGTTCGGGTCAACATTTACTGAAAAGGTCGGGGCAAGTTGGAGCCATATTGGACATTCCCGTTTTCACAAATAGTCTCGTAGCATTCAGATTGTATGTTCATTTAATGAGCTTCTTAGAACACTTGGACCCTCGTGATGAGGCCGTCATTTGGATATGGATTGGTGGGTCATTATTTGGACCAGTAGGGGCTGGTATGATACTCTTTGTCCTTTCATTAAGTGATTGATGTGGGATCCTAATGCCATCATAGAGGGTTACAATTGAGATTGAGATTGTACATATGGTCATTCCTATGAAAAATTACTATAGGATCACAGTCCTATAATATTAGACGATCCATTTTTCGAAGTGTGTTTTCAAAAACAAGCATCAATAGTGACCCAACATGCTAGATCGTTATCGCCCCAAGAGGTCTGTTAAATCCTCACATCCATTCATGATACCTTAGATAGGGATTGTGGAACAGGTGTGACAGATAATTACACGGTCACCTATCCCATATATATTATTATATTTACAATAGGGACAAGATGTCCCCCTGTGAGCCTTGGGTGCATGACCCCCTATATGTCTGTTGAGATTAGATTCTTTCTTTATTGACATGACATAACAAGTTTTTTTCAAAAAGTTTTCAAAGTGTTATCTTTAGGTGGGCTCCAAATTAGCTGGATCACTTTTTGAGGGTCTCCAATGGCTTCATAGATTGAGGAGTGAGTTCCCCCAGAACAAGTATACATTTTTAAAAATCCAGTGACCAAATATTTTTTATGATATCAAGAATACTTGTCGTAGAGAGAACAAATGTCTGAAACAACTTTGTGACATATGGAGACCAGATGTTCTATTGGAAACTTTTGGTTGACATATTATATGTGATTGCTAGCAGATATCAGAAGGAGTGAGATCTAGCAGAATCGAGCATGCTATGGGTGGAATCATATGGCTGGAAGTGGATGTGACCATGATTATTGGAATTCGTTACGTGTATACCTATATTTTCTTTTCATTTGTGTTGTTGACATATACATGGATAGATTTGGATATTTATTCTTAGTAGTGATTCATATGTGGTCTCTTAATCATTGTTTTGGGTTTCTATACTGAGTATTACTTTACTCTCCCCTACATGGAAATTTCCCACACATGTCGTGTCTTGTGTTGAATTTTGACTATTTGATGTTGTTCTAAGAAGACACAGACTAGGTGGGGGATAGTGTGAGAATACATATTGAAGATTGCTCTTGTGGATTGAAGAAAATAGTCCTGTGTTGATCATTGTAGTTGAATTAGGAGGGGTTTTCTATAGATGAGTTTCTGTACTTATGTTAAATACACCTTTTTGGTGATCTTTTATTCTTTCATGGTTGTAGTTTACTGATTTACTTCTATCATACTATGCTTTCGGGTTGTAGTGGTACACATGGTATTTTCATTATATAGTGTTTTTACATTCCATCATATTATTTTTTGGATTTTTTTTGTGCATTTTTTAATAGGAAAATGCCTTCCATTTGTTGGATATGCCTACTCAGTGATAGCCTACATCATTTGGACTATTGGAGGAGAGCTTGTAGTAGTCACGACATGGGCCATATGTCACAGGTCATGACAATTGATGGTGACTGTAACACCGCGACCCTACCTTATTGGCTTGAGGAGGCGGTGAGGGCTACTTGGCCTTAACCGACGTTCCCAAGATGCCAAAGGCTAGAAGTAAATGCCAAGGGCTTCAAGATCAAGTTACAGAATGATTTTCCGTTAAGACAAAACAAACCAAAACAACAAATAAAGATGAATTCAATTTAAAATCGAACCATATATTTCTAAATGACAACCAAGTTGTTCCACAATAAAACACAAAACCAAAAAAACCCAACCATATCAGAGTACATGAGGAAAGCAACGACAAGCACTATAAGTAATGACTCCACCATAGCTCCACACCATGATCCAAGCTTCAATCTCCACCAATACATCACAATGCCCCACTAATGGAGGGAGACGCCTTACCTTTTCCTACGTCACGATACACAACATCTGTAAAGACACCAATATGCCAATGTAGGGGGGTGTATTCAAAAACTTTGTAAGATTTCCCCAAATGAAATCCCTACAGATGCCACTAGGATAAAACCATTAGAATATTTATATAAAATAGTTATATAAATTTAATCACAAATGAAACCATTTTACATAAGCCAACCATTCCCTTTCCAAGCCATCACACCCATCCCAAGAATCAAAGGGAAAGCCAACTAAACATTCCACAAGCCATTTCATCATTCACATAATATAACAAAAATTTCCAACATGCAATGAAATAAAAAACAAAAAACCAAAACAACCAAAAGGTGGATCTTCCATCCAACTCGTTCACCCATTAACTCCAACTGGCTCTTCTCGTCCACTTATCCTTTGATGGTGGCTCTTCCATCCACTATCCACCCCCTTTTTATAGTGGTACTTCTCAACACTTCCACACCACATTCAAAACAAGCCAATTCCAAGAAGATAAACCAGTAAGGTCACTACCACATGCAATCTACCAATTCAATTACATTTCATTCTACTTCAATAAATCAACCATTTATTGAAAACCATTTTCCATGCCAACAAAATTTCAATAAAACAACCCTTTTTATTGAAAACCATTTTCCATCAATAATTTTCACAAATCAACTATAACATCCAATTTTAAAATATCAGTTTTAAAATCAACAATAATAGCATTTCACCACAAAAACCACGTTTTCCCAAAAATCCCTGAAATATCACCTAAGAGATTTCTAAAGAAATTTCACACATCAAAACACAATTAATTTCAAGAATAGAAAATTAATTGTAACCAAAACCATTAGCTCTAACCAAGTGGAGTCGAGAGAGAAGCCACCTACCATTAGGGTTCCCGAGAAATCGACCCATGAACAACGACGCCTCAAATCCTGCGAACACACCACATAAACCTCTCTAGATCCCTTTCCATAACATTGAAAACCCTGAAAAATGTCATCCAAGGCAACCAAAACCCTATATCTATATACTACAGGTGTATATGTAGAAAACAAATAATTATTGGGATATAGATATAGAGTAAAACACAAGGAAACAAAGAGGAGAGACTTACCCAGGAGAAACCACACTGAACCGCCATGAAACCTCTTCAAAATCCTTCCAAACCTTGTTGAAGAGAACCCACAACCCCTGAGAACCCAAAATCCAGAGTGAGGCTCAAGTGGGTGGAAGATTGGAGTGAAATGAGGCAATCCCAAGTGAGCCCAGTTTTTAAAACCCTAACTTTAAGTGGCTGCACAGTTAGCCCGCATGATTTGGAAAACTGTGCGCTTAGTATTTTCACGCTACTTCCCCGAGATCAAGGGTCCGCACGATATCCTAGAAATGTTTGGAAAACCATTCTTAGGCCGTGCATAGCCTACTATCTCCCTCTCACGGTTTCCTATATAATTTTCATGGTTTCCACTAACTGTGCTCAAATCGTGCACCCCTTTAAAAGCCTCCAAACTTATCCAAAAACATTCCAAACTCCCCCAAACTCTTCCCAACCCATCCCTTGCACATTAAACACATAAAAATGAATTAAAAGTACACATACCTAAAAATGTCTGTAATACAGTGATTGATATCTTCAATTGGGGACTGAGTCCTTCAATATATTATGTCGATAAGGGTGCATGAATTTTTAGGAAGGATGTATCTAGGCCTCCTAAAAATAATAAATTGACCTGGTGATGGGTTTTTATACATTAAAAGGCATATATCGTCATTCCTATAGAGGTAGTTCTATTTAATTCGTGACTATATGATGATAAGAAGTCAGCGAATCTTGTTCCATATTTTTAGTGACTTTTATTGGGACATATTCTTTACTCAATGCGAGGATTCATGTTGTCTTGGTTGGACTTATGTGTTGGGTGACATGTATGTTGATGTGATACTGATGTTATTATAATACAACATCGCATGGATTCATCACACCATTTTTTATTGGATAACTTAGATAAAATATATACATAGATACTGAGCATCAGAAAAATGGGTTATGTATTATATGCATTAGTGAAGATTTTTTTATCTTACCCATGCATAAATATGTATAAATATTATAATAAGATAGAAAATGTTTGTTGTTGCTTACTCAGTCCTTACTCACACCATATAGGGTCCCCACATAAAACATGTAGAATTTATGGTTTTCTTATTAGATCGGGGATTGGGAATGTGATCTGGACCTTAACGATAACAGATTCATGGCTACAAGAGTTATATAGAAGATGGACCATGGTGGCCATTTTCACCAGGAAAGATTTTATTTATTATTTTGGTTACGTCGTTATACAATTGAAAAAGAGTGATTACGCCTATATAATTTTTTATAGATACTTGAAATGTAAAATATGTTCATATGTATGGAAATTTATTTTTTCTTTCTGTTATCCCTAGTGCATCTATTAAATATTCTTTCACTAATTCTAAATACATGATTCAACAAATTTAGGTAAATTACTTCAACTGAGTCACAATATTATCACCAATTTTATTATTGTCACCATTGGATATTTCCTCCCAACAATAACCTAATTTGACCCACATTACAAATAAAAAACCATTAGAATATGAGGAGTCGATCATAAGGCCAAGTGGACCATCATCCTGAATAGAAATTTATCTTGATCCTAGGTTGGGGTGATAGAAGTACACTAACAAAACAAAGAAACTATAAATACCCATCACACTTTTGGGATGATCCAAAAAAAGGACCATATAAACATTCACTCGATAAAAAACTATACCATTCATATAATTAACATGCGCCATAAATTGAACTTTGTAGATCCAAAACTGATACATCTAGAGCATACCATAAAAATGGATCTCCTAGAATTAGTCTAGGATAAACATCAAATGCTTTTAATTATCCTCATACGATGGATTTTAAATGATAATTTAATTGGTGAAGGAAAAAAATATATCCAATAATATATTGAATATCCAGTTCATAAGATATGTTAAGAAATAATTGGAATTAATCACACCAAAAGAAAAACACATGGATTGTGCAATGTCTTTGAAAAAATCATAATATTTTCTTTATATTATCATCCATTAGAACCCTAAAATGATGGTAGATGGCCTAACATTGATTATTAATAATAAAATGACACCTCTAGATTGTTCTAGAATGTCATCAATCCTAGAATAGGGTCATCCATTAATTATCATCACCTAATTCACATGTATATAGTCTATATAAAGCCACAAACTCCCATATGCATTTTTCATGAAAAAACTTGAGCTTCCCAAGGGGGCACACTAGGATTGATGGATCCATTATCACAAATATCCTCACATATCACCATCATCTTATAAGGAAATGATTGTTCCATAAAATATACCACATAAGATATTAGTGTGGTCTTGATTTGAAATACATTTCCGAACTATACCTTCCCATTCAAAGGTTTTCATAGAACATCCTCGTAAAGACATCAATTTAATCCAACAATATCAATTGAATCCAAATATTGGAAAATAATATTCTATAAATCGATTGACTATGTATATTATGGGTAATGGGATTCGGATTTCTACATTCAAGACGTACATGTTCATCCCTTAGATTTAATTATCTCATAAAGAATAATATTTTCCCATATATCTAAATGCACATAACTGTCTTGCAATAACAGGAAATCTAGGTGATGACACTGTACAACCAATGCATACCCATGATTATGAAATAT
The DNA here is from genome assembly GCA_963277665.1 of Viscum album. Lineage (NCBI taxonomy): Eukaryota > Viridiplantae > Streptophyta > Magnoliopsida > Santalales > Viscaceae > Viscum > Viscum album. The sequence goes on along the minus strand of OY728147.1, from coordinate 471,242,215 downwards.
GGTTTAATCATGGATACTATGGGGACCCATGAGAGTCTATGTCTACTGTACACCTACTCACTCTACATGAAAATATATGTTATAGAAGAACAACTCCTTATAGAAACCTCTAGAAATAGAAAATGGGTTAAGGACTCAACATCAATCAATAAAAATGAAAAATGGAGAAAACTTATGATGTTGAAAGCCATTCATATGTTTATAATTTCTACAATTTGTGTATAGAAAACAAATATTGTACCTAAAACGATATTGAATGAAGAAGAATCATATCCCTATATATCATGAAGTTGCTTGAATCCCCAACCACTAGCTTTCTAAGACAATTTTTGCCCACCTGATGGTTTTGGTGGAAGAAGCACATAACATATCCCACCCCAAGCAGCTCCACTCTCCAAAGATCCCCCTTCCCATTTGTTAGAACCATTTCTATTTGTGAAAATATAACCATGAAATTGAGATCCTTGATCAACCTACAACCACTTATAGGATGGTCTATCTACTATTTTTTCTCACTCATCAGGTTAGGTTAAGAAATAACAATCTATTTGGAATCTATGTTAATAACATAACATCATCCCTCTTCAATACGAATGGATCCTATTTATTATCCTTGATACATAGATCCAGGTTTTTGAGTTCGGGAATGAGTATACCTTCTTCCGTGAGACCCTAGCATCTATCACCTACTAACTACTATTGTCAACACATCCATATGATGACCACTTCCATTTCTAACTACCTTACATACATCTTCTCGGAATCCCTTTATATCCATGTCCATCAAAATAACTATAGAAAAAGTAGAAATGAATAAGGATACTATACTATCACCAATGTATCTATTAATTCTATGCTTAATCATCTGTTCCTGGAAAAATTAATCTCTAAAAATACAAAGGATATAATATACGAGGACAATAATCCTAAAAAATACTCATAAATTAAAATATTACCCTACTATATCTTGAAAATTTCAGGAATTCATAAAATTTTGAACAATTAATTGAAATTCCCATCACAAAACAACTACATGAATATTGAACAATAGAGTGGAAAATTATTCTAAGTGAACCTAATCAAACTCCCCTAGTTCCTTGACACCCTATTAAAATTTATATCTGTAATATAAAATTTATGACCATTCAAAATTTAAAAAATATTGAAATCTCACACCAATGACATGATCATTTCCTCTGATTCGTTTTTTGTATCTCACTATGAATCCTTAGTGTTCTCAATAAGTATAACTGCTATAGATATATAATAATTCATGCCCCGTCATCAAACCCTTTAGAATATATTTTAGGTCTTATACATTTTTGATAATTTTACTATATTACTAGGGGATGCACCTCATGAGATGATTCTTATACAGAGGCCTTATTACTCATCTCGTCATCATCACAATCTTGAATCAACATCCTCACTGGCTGTCATTAAGGTGGCACAAAAAATTTTAAAAAAACGTACCATTGAAAAATGAAAATATATATGGAGTTGACTCATAATGAATATGAAAATTAAAAAACTAAATCCTATATGATTCAAGTATGATTAATTACTTACAATTGAGGCCTCGATATGTTTACTCAACAAGAACATAGGTATAGTCATAGTGACTAGATACACCAGCTACCACAGAAGCACTAAAATCTGGAATGAATACCATACTCAAGACACACTATTTTTTTCATATGTTACCAATCCATTTAAATAATTTGGTAAAACTCCAAACACCATTATATGGGAAATCCATCCTTAATAAATATCCCTCATGACAAGACTCCTTGTGGTCTTCCCGGATGGTTGTATGCTAACTATGACTACCCCAAGTCCACCACTAATAGAATAGTTTATAAAATAAAGATAAAATAAGTAAATGCTGAAATGTGTTGCAATATTCTATGTTTCCTATATTAACACACCCAAAAAACTCAAGGAAATAATTCATAGATAAATATAAAATATAGAAAATCTCGAGTGTGAACCATGAATTCGATAACCTGTAGAGAATCATAAATGTTTAATTTCTTAATACAAAAGAATTAAATAGGGAAAATACATGATAGAAGAAAAATTTTGTTCTATTATGACAACCAAAATTAAAATAAAAATAACTAGAGACTGAATCGTACTCTCTAGGGAGGACTGCTAAATAATGATAGCCCTGCTAGGTAAAACAAATCTTCACATAATCATGATGCACTAAGGACATAAAAGGAACTATTTATCCTATTTATATGAACCACAAAATGTGGTGGAATCCATGATTGGGTTGATTAAATACATTCCTATTAGAATGACCCAAATTCTAATTAGGTGGTTATAAAAAAATAAAACAAGTAGTATTCTCAACAAACAATAAGTGGTAACTCAAATCACAGTATATATGTTCGTAAATAAACCTTAGTGATTGTGAACTGGGATATGAAAATCTAAAAAAGATAATAAGGATGTGTCTCCATATAGATATGAAAGTCAATATCTAATATCTAGCATCCGAAACAATCTCATAAGAGTCATTGTGAAGGGCCATGAATCTTTCTATTTTGATATATAAATAGTTGATCACCAACTCTCGTGGAGGATCTACTAAATTTTCAAAAATAATGATGGCTGTGTACCACTCCACAGAGTGTGTATTTTTACATTAACATAGTATGAATGAGTATAGACTCTACCTATGTAAATTGTATATGGGAACTTCACCCTAGTGAAACATTGGAGTTATTAACCCTGAAGTGTCACTAGTGATCCTTAATAATCCCCAAAATTAGCCAAGAAACACATAAAGAGGTTTTACTATTAGATCACCTAATTTTTTTTTTCAATAATGCCATGATAAAGTTTACCATCACACTGTACAAAAAAATACACTCATGATAGGATGATTTCACTCCCACTTTGGACTCTTGAATAAGAAGATAAGAATGGTAGAGGATCCCTAAGGATGTAAAAAATGTGTGCCTATGGCCAAAATACATGTTTTTTAACAAAATAATTTGGATATATCCTCACCTGTAGATTTTTTTTCCATGTTGGACTACACAACGTTTACTGGTGGTTGAATGTATGTCTTGGAATCCCAGGGGCTGGTCATTTACTTCTTGTCCATTCCTGTGTACACTGGCTATGCATATGTATACTTGAAAGGTCTTGGTACCCTATCTGTGTCTGGTAAATGGTTTTTCATATATAATCTAATTAGTCATGTTTTTCTAGATATTATTAAGAATTTTCACCCATCGGGTAGACTCTGAGATCCCAAAATTGGGCCACAGGGTGTGTATGGTCCACACAATGTGAGTGATACATATCAACACCTAATATGATATCCAACATAACCAGTGGGCCACAAAATTTTTGTTTATTGAGTACATTCTATGTATTAAGGTATTTTCATGAAATGGAATAATGTTTAACACATATCAACCACACCACCACCTGATCATATGTTTCCTACATCTAAAATATTTAAGAATACAGATAATGGAATGATCATAAATGTTCCATAGATGGTGGGAGGATTGTGGAATCCTAAAACCTATTTAGTTCATCCTATTATACTACTCCACTCATATGAATGAATCACTAACAACCGCACATTATACCTTGTTTCCAACAACCTCAACATTCATCACAAAATTATGTATCTACCTATGTATATTATATATATCTTGAACAAATCCACCAAAAATCCATGGGTTTTATTGCACTCAAATCCAACACCAAAATGTCTAATTTGGATCTCATGGGACAATGGGGATGAATATTAAGAACGACAGGTGAAATTCCAAAAAATAAAGTCAATTCATTATTGGATGGTGTCAATTTTAGAAAATATCTCATATTTATGTTATCCATGGGATGAATATAGGGAAGAAACAAGGAATAGTTAGATCATGAATACCAAAATATTGTAGGACTTATGTGAATGATTTAGTTCAATTAAGATGAAGAAAAAGTACAAGTTTCTCAATTTAATCAAATTGGGTATAAATCCCTAAAATAACATTGCATACATCATTTTTTCATAGATCATTGTGGAAGAACAAGTTTTTTGTAGTTAGAGAAAATGCGGGGATGTGTTATTTTTACAACTTATGGTTCGACTAGATCTGTTCATTTTCATTCGGATATGGGAATCCACCATTAATGAATGCTTTCCTTCATCCCTAATCTCCACATGCTATATATATTACAAGATTGTTTTTATAAAAACAAATTTATAACTTTTGTATTAGGTTTAGATCATAAAATAACTTATTTATCTAAGTAATTAATTTAAATAAAATTATCTTCAATGAACATCTCCCCTAGAATGCTTGATGTTGACCAACATAATGGCGTAGATAGGGTGAAGTGAACATTCTAGAAACCAACATTGTCTTCTATTTTATATCTATGGTCCAAAACAATTGAAAACCCATTTATTTGGAAAATATTAAAGAGAATTATATAATATAATTAAACGTTTTTATATATTTTTACCAAGACCCTCTGAGCCCCAAATAAATTTGAAGACTTATTTTTTGATTACAGACATAATACATAAAATATTCAAATCATTGAAGAGGAAAAAAGAGATTTGGTAAAATGGGAAAATTGGTAATATTATTTTATTTTAAAAAGATATTGATATTTAGTATATATTTCTATAATTGTTATACATGGTATATAACAGTTATTTGATACATTCACAATGTATAAACATGGAATCAAATTATGTGTAATGACATCATCATGATAAATCATGTGCAAATTATTTAAAGTTATTCACACGAGATTGTCCAAATATGTTATAACTGATAAATGTTTCCTAGATAAATAAATACTATTAGAAATTATAATTGTGTATTATTTATGACTAAGGTTCAAAAATAGGCTACTATATCAGTTATTTTTTTTAAAATAGGATAGAGTGTTATTATCTGTGGAATTAAATAGGGTAAGTGTTTATCATCTAAACTTATACTCTGTGGGAAATATTTCTCAAATTTCGAAAAATTTTCTTTTATATTGAGTGATTGGGACCACATTTTTATCTCATAAAAATGAATAATTATTTTTATTGGATTTCAATATCTGTTTCTTGATTCCTTTTTTATACCCTCACATTTCAAATGACTCCAAAATAATAGTGTTTTCCCTCAATTATCATTCATTGTGGCATTCTGATTTTGTAACATATTATCCTAATAATTTTGTGGAGACGAATCCACTAGATTATTTTTTATTTAATCATCCATTATATAGTGATTTAATTTCTCTTTTAACCATATCTCATTTAGTATATTTTAATTAATTTTATTATCATGATGTATTGTTTTAGGATCTCATTTTCCATTTATATAGATATATACCATATGCACTACATTTTAAATTTGATGTAATATATAATATAACATGTAATATTATTTTAAAATTATTTTCATGAATTTAATGTTATTTTACAAATTCAATTCATTATATAATAATTATACATACATATTCAATGTCCTCCCATCATGTATGAGTTTTATTTCCAAAGTATTTTATGAAAAAATTTGTTATCTTAGTGATCACAACCCATATGGGGAATTTTAGTTAAACCATCATAATTTTAATCTCCTGTATTAATCTCTAATGTGTTTTCATTTCAATCCTCCTTTATTTTAATATTATGTTATAATTTATTTTCAATTGATGCTTATTTCAAATAATAGAGTTCATCAATACAAAAAATGGAAGTTATTATATGCACATAATTTTATATTACAGTAGAAATTTTTTATATTAAACCAATTTTTACTTTTAAAATTACATAATTTAATTGTTAACATCGTTGACCATACACTAAAATGAATATGTATATAACCATTATAAGGGTTTTAAATATGTATTATTTAATAGAAATTATATCTATACATGTTATCATGTGGACACATATTTTCACCTCCCATGTAGTTTCTATATTACCATGTCTCCATTTTTTCGTGGTTTCTAAAGGAAACTAATTCACACTATTTTATTAATTTTGTTTATTTTAATTTTTTAAACGTAAAAGGATATTTCTTATTTTATAATGTGATACCTCTAATAATCCTCATATATGTTTTTTATATAGTCTGAGGTTTAAAAAAATGAAGATTAATAATTTTATATTACAACATGAATAACCTAAGTTATTTATTTAATTGAGTGTGTTCACTTAGATATAGATAAATAAATTTATTGGTGGAAAGATTTATCACACTGTATATCCTATAAAAATATTGTGTAGAAAACATATGTTTCATTATCATGATTAAATGTTATTTACATAGAATGCTACATATTTTCACTGAATAAATATTTTTTATTCATGGGATTATCCAGTTATTGTTCGACTCATCAATCTTATTCATTTTTATAGGATTTTGAAACCCATTTTATTTACATGTTATTTTTTTGATACAATGATAAATATGGGTAATATATTATTATATGTATTTTAATTGAGTATATCATATGTTTGGATGGGTGGGTCCGTTATATGAATTCAATTAATTTGGTATTGTTAATGTGTCATGTTATAAAATGAATGGTTAAAGGGTGTTTCAACCCTAGAATACTATGGAATTGGGCAAGGAAAGTTATCTATAGCCCAATATGTTATGAATTTCGTAAGTCTGAGAATATAATGACAATGATGGTGGGCATCATACAATACTTTGTGTTAAAATATAACCTTGAAAATATTTTATGGCTCCATTATTTATGGTTTGTTTCACAAATTAATGATTTTAGGATGGTATGATATCATTTCATTATGTCATAATTACATTAATTAAGTAGTTATCATTACTATATCATATTATGGGTCCCAAAAAATACTTATTCTATCTCTATCAATTTATACACAAATTCGTCCCTTACTATGAATTTCAGCTCACACATTATTATGTTTTCCCATCCCAAGGATATGAATTTGTGTATATCTTATGTGGTTTCTAAAAAAGTATTATTATTGATTGATTGAATAGAAAGGTTCAAATAACAGTAAATTAGGAGTTTATTTATCTAGTCTCCTAATATGAAATACCATAGGTTCATTGATTTATTTGTAAACATTATGTAATGTATTGATTTTGTTGATAGAACGATGTATATAAAGGATAAACGACTATGATTTTGTATAGATTGTGTCGAAGGATAGTTTAGTATTTTCTATATTAGTTTAAATTACTCTTGTGTAGGATAATAATTACCATTGTAAAAACTCCATAGATAACCATATGTTTAAGAAAATACCCTTATTATTTGGTATGGTAGAGATTATATCATTTACCTATTTATTAACAAAATTTATGGATACTAGAACTTTTTGTGGTTTTTAAGAGGTGAATTTGTGAAAAATGACCCCTAAAATAATTAATTAATCATACCTCATCCATAATTTTGTTACTTGAGGAATGACCTTGAAAGAGCACCTAGCCAGACACTCCTGGGTGATATGATTATTCTACTCACAAAAAAAATTAATGAATAATTTTGAAGAATTTGAGTACAATGTTAATAATAGTGGTTAGAAAACCTAATAATAAAATATTATTGGACAACAGAGGTAGAGTCATGGATATCTCAAATTAGTTTAAAATATAAAATAAAGGTTCTATGGGAGAAGACATCATTATATTGATGTTTTGATAATCAAATTTTGGATGTCATCGTATTATTTCTGGTTTTAGTGTTTTTTGATATAGAATCCTAAAAATGAAGCTTAGAAATGTATGAATATACTTACCACTATGGAGAACACATCAATTGTAACACCCCTAACATCCATGGTACTTTTCCATTTGAATAATATAATAGCTTGCGACGTACCCAACTTAAAGTTCTAGCATACCACGACCACTCAAACTAGACATTATTAATAGTAATACCCACTTTTTTAAATTTTATAATTTTTCAAAAAAGGACATCAATTTGGGATTCAAATGATAAAAATTAGCTTAGGATGATTTTTTCGTATTTTTCTAAAAACATTCATTTTTTGATTAATAGTGAAAAAGAAAAGGTTATTTTTTAAAGCTGAAATTTTATTTAAATAACTATTTATTTTAAATAAATTCATTTAAAGTAAAAATAGATATTTAAGACCATTATTACTTCCATTTAATTGATGAAATTCAATTTATAATAAAATTAGATGTATTAAATTTTATTGAATATTTTTTAACGCCTTTTACACTCCTTTTAAGCATGTTAGCAAATTTTCATAAAACATATTTTTACAACATCTATGAATTGAATTTAAAAAATTAGAGAGACATAATTTATTTGAGTATTTAAAAAGTGTCTTGATTAGATGACCATAATTTTTTGTGAATAATAACTTTTGACTTTTATTTACTATGGTTTAAAGTAAATTGGGTAATTAAAATTAAAAATGATATTATTATTACCCAAAAAGATGTATGAATTCTATTGAATATCATTATATCAACCAAAATCAACCTTATAAATAAAATATTATTCTTTTGGTTCACATGGATTAGATTAGGACATTTATTATTATTTTATTTGACGAATAGTTAAAAGTGTTAAATTCAAATTTTCATAACTAAAACATTTTTAATATAGGGTTATACCTAAGATAAATGCGACTATAAATATTATTTAGAAATATAAAAAGGATTAATACATAATTGTATTTTATTTATAATTTTTGGACTTTAAAAAATTTAATTTATTTATGAAACAATGAATATGTAGTAATTACCTTATTAATAAAATGTTAAAATAATTGATATTATAAATATTAAAATAATTTTGAATTGGTACTTTTGATGAATTTCAGAAAATTTTTAGGATAATATGACATTTTATAAATGATTAAATAGTTTTTTACCATGTAATAATGTTATGATACTTTATCAAAAACAAAATACCAAATTGATTCAAAATTGACAAAATTGAGTTTTTAAATCAAATACTATATTATAAATTTATATAATATTTCTTAAAAATATAAGGCATGGAAAAAGGACATAGATAAGGTTATATATATCAATAATTAGACACTTGGGGTTCTATTGACCTTTTATAGTATGTTTAATAACCATGTAATATAAAAATAGAAGGAGACATTGTAAACGTTAAACTATTTAACTAAAAGTTAAGTCTAAAATACACGGTTATAATGGGGAGATGAACTTCTCTCAAACCTATTGAATTAGAGGATTTAGACCCATAACCAACTTATAAATGAAATAAATCCATTTAAATCCATTATAAACCGAACATGGTTGTATAATAAGATAATATATCAAACTTTTCTTAAAGTGAACCTCACCTCTCAAATAAAAGGGTACTTCCCCTTATCTCAAAATATCACATCCAATTCCATTTGGCTCGGCCAAACCCTACCCAAATATCCACACAAATACTATCACATCATCATATAGGCATTAAATGGATCTTAAAGCCAACCTATGGACCCCTTGTGATCATATCAAAAGAAATCACCCAAAGAATATGTAATAATTTCATCACCTCTTTCAATGTTCTTTTCTTCATCTGCTTCCTCCTTCATTGTTGATTCCATAAAATAATAATATCCACCATACCTTATACATACAGAGATTATAATATAAATAAGGAAGATCTATATTCGTTATTCTATCCGTCCTATGAATAACAAGGTCACCATACAAGTGTACGTACGACTTATTGTCTCCACGTCGTGGGGATGTTTTTTATTCAACACATAATTATATAATATGTGTATAATAATGAGTATAATTGATATAAATAATAAATATAACCGTTTAATAATTCTATATATAAGATATAACATACAATTACATATGATTCCTCCATAAATAGAATTGTTTTGATGCTCGTGCGTTCGTGCGGATTTCGGTCTCCACAAACGCGATGAGATTCATTTCCCATCGTAACCATTCACGAATAAAATTTATTTTTTGCCTAAAACGTAATATTTAAGAACATAATATAATTATTTATATGCATGAAATACATTATATCCTTATCTAACAAGACTTATTTAACAAAATATATAAATTAAAATGAATCAGTTAACACCCGAAATAATGATACTACGGAAATATTATTAACAAAGCAATATTAGGAGAACATATATGATATCGTATTTATGTATGTGGTTATTTTATAATTTAATAACAGGGAATTAACTATTATATAGGAATTTAACATACCCATAACCTTGTAAATGTACAAGGTAAGGGTTAGTTCTACAATCTCTTCATTATCTGTGGTTGTTTGTATGTGAGTATCTACTAGGACCTCTTTATCATCTACATCTGTGTTTCTTAAAAAAAATTTCCAAACCATTTTTATTTCCAAATCTATGGGTTAATTTCATTTTTACCTTGTTTAAATTTTTATAAAATTTATATAAAGGATTTTTTTTTCATTTTCCAAATAAGGATCTTTATTACCTTTTAGAAAAATAAATGTCAGAATGTTTTTTTCATTAACTTATAAGGCGAGTGCAGCTATTTTATGCTATTATAACACCTTAAAAGATTCCATTAAAATATTATAAGATTATTTTTAATATAAATTTCTTCTATTATAATTATGTTACTTTTTAATTATTTAAAAATTTAATGAGATATTTCGCTCAAATAGTTTTGATTTCATCTCTGTCCACATCAATTGATGGATTTTACACTGTTTGAACATTATTTATTATGATAAAATATTAAATATTTTATTAGATGTTTTTGTGATATGTTTGACTGTGGATGTGTCAATTTTACACCATTAATAGTTTATGGTAAAATTGTTAACATTTTTATGCTATTTTTAATACAACTTTTTATGTTATGTTTCAACTATTTCATATGAGAAATGAATTAGACATAGAATGTGATGGGTGGAGCCAACTATAGCTCCTCGATGCATCAGTAGGTCTCAAGAGACAAACTAGGGTCTCTTCACAAGCCCTTGACAAAATCTTTTTTGTAGTCATGGCACGAGCCCTTGACTATGTGGTTATGATGTCTGCCATTATGCATTATATCATTATGAAAATAGATATTGATATTACATGTTATTATTGGACTAGTAGAATATCAATGTGAATAAGTAAATTGATTTATATTTATTTATACTTTCTATATAATGCTGAAATTTATGTTTAAAATGGATTTTTCTCATATACAGTGCATTAAATGCTTATTCATATTTATGAATGTTTCTTTAATAGTGTTATTTGTACTGAGCATCTAAGCTCACCCCTTTCTATGTTTTATTTTTTACAAGATGCGAAGAGGTATTTTATGGTTGAATTTTAGTGATAGGCCAAAGATATGAGTGTGTTCAAAGGGTATAAGATGTTGTTTTTCATTATTTCATGATGAAATGTAAAATTTATGTATGTATCAAGTACATCATGGGAAACTAATATGGTTGTTCTTTAGAGATATGATTCTTTATATCATGAAAATGTTATGTAATAATGCTCCAACTTTTGTTAACTAGGGTCGAGGTGTTATAGTTGGTTTTAGAAAAAGTATAGAACGATAATTGGAATCTAGATTTAGAAAAAATCTCATTATAGAAGATTATCCTAAGATATACATTGAGGATAATTATAGAATAATGTACTAGAATTTTTGTAATATAGATATTTATTAAGGTTTCCAATAAATACATCCCTGTCTCGATAGGAGTAGATAGAGGCAGTTCAGGAATAGTAGTACCAAGGAGTGAAACCTCCGAAAAAGAGTTCTGTGCATGACATGTGGTATCCTGGTACAATACAATGGTCCTTGGTTCACTCGTGGTTATGATACACCAGGGGGATATGTTTAGGATAATTCACATATTCATTACATTCAATTATGATGTATTTATGAGTATATAATTTTAGAGACAAAAAATATTTCTGATTATGGATTATATCCATAAACTATTCAATTTTATTATGTGTTTTACAAGATTGAAATTTAATATTGAGATTCATAAAAAAATATAGTGTGTTCCATTGTTTGGAAATAGCGCCATGTTGAATGGAATGGATAGTGTATGAACGCATATAATCCATTTCGTGAATTCCCTAATACTCGTGATAATTACAGTAGATTTTGTGATCCAACTGGTGTTGATCATCTTACCATCGTAATGGGACAACTCACTCGAGTTATGAATAATATCTTACTCGTATTGAGAACCCCGATCCAAAAAATGGGGGATCAATGCTAGACCGCTTCATGAGACAATAGCCAACAACATTAAACGGGACTACAAATCCATTTTCAGCTGAGCAATGGATAAGTTCCTTAGAGAAAATATTTTATGCTTCGGGGTGTATAAAAATTGAATATGTTTTCATGGCAGTTTATTGCCTCATAAGAGATGCAGATCAATGGTAGTTATTAATTAAAAAAACAATAGAGGATGAAGAGGTATCAAATATGGAATCGAGGGAGTTTAAATTTTTTTCCTATAAAAATTCATTCCTCGTGACCACCGAGAGAATATGTAAAGATAATTTTTGAGTCTTAAGAAAAAAGAGGATGAGAATGACGCAAATTATGAGGTTAACTTTAAAGGATAACAATGAATTCTTTAGATTACATTCGTAACCCAAGGAGAATGAGTGATCGATTATTGGATGGGTTAAAACAAATTTGACATCGATCATTAGTCTCAAAATCCTTCTCATCATGTGAATATATATTCTCTTGGGTTATATAGATAGAAAATGAATTCTCTATGTCTAACAACTTTAAAGAAAATCATGAGCGGGTGAGATTAGAAGAACACTCTGGAAATAGAAATTAGCGGAAGAATGGAGAAGTTGAATTTCCAGCATGTAGTAAATGTGGGAAAAAACACCTCAGTACTTCCCTGAAGGGAATGTGAGTTTGTTATAAGTGTGGGAAAAGGGAAACCATGCTCAGGATTACAAGTTAATAAAAGAGGCTCTAAAAGTTGAATTCTACAATTGTAGAAAAATGGGGATTTATGAAAATGATTTCCCTAAGCCCTAATAAAATGTACCATAGGAAAGGCTGAGGGAAAAAGGCCATTCTTATGTGATCACTTCTATTGAGGTTGATGCTTCAAATAATGTGATGGAAATTAATTAAATGGTTTTCCCAAATATAGACTATTATTTATTTGATTCTTGATCCTAGTATTGTTTCATTCTGTCCCAGTTTTAAAAGAATATTATAGATTCTTGATTTGAATTAATGAAGGAGTTGTCATTCAAACCACCTAAGGTATGTATTATTGTAACAACGTATTGTCAATCAGTTCTCATTAGCGCATATGAGAATTATTTATATATTGATCTCATCATCATAACCATGATTGAATTTGATATAATCCATGGTAAGGATTGGATTTCGAACCATGATGAAACAATTTATTGCATGAAAAATGTGGATACCATTTTTTTGTTGATAAAGTGTTCCTTATCATTAGAGGAGAATCATCACCATATGATTATTTTCTAGATCCACCCACTATAGAACTACTAAATTTAATTATTTCGGAGGAAGAGAGTGAAATAACTATGGGTGTGGAAAAGAATTTTAAAATATAGGAAGTACCTTTTGTGCAATAATATGTTTATGGGTTTCAAAAATATTTACATGGATGTCCTAAAAAAATGAGAAACTAGATTTTCCATTGATTTAATTGCTGGATAACGGACCATATCGATGAACTCTTAAATAATGGACACTGTGGAATTCGTGGAAGAAAAGAAAGAACTAGAATAGATGATTAATCAATGATTTATTATCCCTAGTGTTTCTCCAGGGGAGCCCCTGTTTCTTTTTTTTTCAAGAAGAAAGATGGATATATTAGGTTGTGCATAGACTACAGGGAGATAAATTATATAAAAAATATGAACATGTATCCCCTACCTCACATTGATGATTTATTTTATTATCTTCATGGATATCATTATTTTTCAATGAATTATCTTTGATATGGATATATTCGGTTTAGTGTGAAAAAGGAATACATTCCAAAGATAGCCTTTTGAACTAGGTACAGGCATTACAAGTTTACAATAATGCCTTTTAGACTAACTAATTCACCCTCTATTTTCATTGATATAGTGAATAGTGTTTTCAATGAATATCTTAGTGAAATTGTAGTGGTATTTATTAATGTTATCATGGTATACTAAAAAATCTACAATGATCCTGAAAATCAATTGCCCATTAATCTATGGACCCATAGTAAAAATAATTATATGGGAAGTTTAGCATGTGTGAATTCTCGCTTCAAGAGTTTTCTTTTAATGCCCATATTTCCTCTTAGGATAGAATATATGTTGATCCTTCAATGACCATGGTAATCCAAGAATGGATCACAACAATAAGTATAACCGAGGTACACAGTTTTTTTTGGTTTAGTAGGTTATATCATTGCTTCACCTAAAATTTTTCCTAATTTTCTAACCCATTAACAAAGATTAAACGTAAAGGGGTAAAATTTATATGGATGAAATTGTGTGAAGAATGTTTTGATGAATTGAACAAAAGATTAGTCAATGCTCTTACATTGACTCAGCCATCGAAGAATGATGGGTCTATTATTTATAGTTATGCTTCAATGAAGGGTTATGGTTGTGTCCTTGTATAGAATGATATAGTTTTTTTATATGCATCACAGATGCTAAAAATTCATGAACTAAACTCTACCACTCATGATATTGAGTTAGTAACTGTAATTTTTCTCTAGACCTATGGAGACACAATATATATTATGAAAAATATGTGATTTATACTGATCAAAAGTGTTTGATGTATATATTATCATAAAAGGAACCAAACATGAGGGAAATTTGATGGCTTGAACTACATTAGGATTATGATTTCACTATTAAATACCACTCAAGGAAGGAAAATAATGTGGAAGCTGATTTGATAAGAGAGGATCGTGGAGTTATGAACAAGATGAGAGTTGAAAGGGATCATAGGTTTATAGATCTAGAAAAGATTTATATGAGAATAATCATCGAATGTGAAACATAGATTCTATTTCAAATGGATTCTAATACATATTTAATTAAAATGAATTTTTTTTATCAAAATGATGATGAGGATTTTCAGAAGAAAATTAAAGTTGTGTATAATAGAATAATGAACGAACTCGTAAAAGAAGATAGAATTTGGAAATTTGGGAATAGGATTTGTGTTCTGGATATACCTGATCTAAAAAGAGAATTGTTAGTTGAATCTTATACCCCAAGTTTCCCTATATACCCTATTATCTCTACGATGTATAGAGATATGAAGGAATATTTTTTTTTGTAAAACATGATGTGGGAGATTAATGATTATTTATCAGAATGTATGGGTTTTCTATAGCTGAAGGCTGGAAGAAAACATCCTAGAGGATTCATGCAGCCTGTTCCCATTACTGAGTGTAAATGAGATGATATTACGATGGACTTTGTAATGGTTCTTGCAAAGGAACCTAGAAGGAATGAGGCAATATTGTTCATTGTTTTTCATGATATTACTCCTATCGTTTTTTTATCATGATCCTAGTTTTACATCAATATTCTTGAAAACTCTTTAGAAGGCTTTGGATACTGTACTTCATTTGAGAAATGGGTACCCCCTTAAATAGATTTTCAATCAGAGTGGACTATTAAAACTTTAGAAGACATTTTTATGCCTTCCTCAGTGACTTTCATTGAATCGGAGATCAATATTTACCTCTAGTATAACGTTCCATTGACAATATCTTCCATTCAAGTATTCATATGGCCCCATACGAAGCGTAATATGGAAAGAGATTTCAATCACCAAATTTTTGGGATAATGTTTGTGAGTGAAAACCCATAGGTGTAGAACATGTTAAGGAACCAATGGAAAATGTGAAGATTATCCAAACCCACATCAGTGCAGCTAAAAGTAGAAAAAAGAACTGTGTCAATAACCAAGGAATGATTTGTAATTTAACGTATGAAATAATGGTTTCATGAAGGTATCTCCATGGAAGGATGTTATACAATTACGTAGGAAAGGTAAATTATGTTCCTGGTACATCAAAACATTAGAAATAAAAGAATGAAATTGATTTGTAGCTTACCGTTTGAAAATGCCTCCATGTCTCTCCCATGATCATGATGTGTTCCATGTATCACTGTTGAGAAATCACGTTCCTGACCCAATGCATGTACTCACCTATTATGAAATAGAAATTAAGCCTGATCTATCTTATTGTGAAGAGCCTATCAGGATTCTTGAATGTAGAGAACAAGTTTTGAGAAACCGCACAACTCATTTGGTAAATGATCTATGGGAATACCATAATATGGAAGAGGCAACGTGGGAACCCAAGGAACATATGAGAATAATAACCCAAATATTTTTATGAATTAGTATTCTAGATATTTCAAGGATGAAATAATTTTAAGGATAGAATAATGTAACATCCCAAACATCGACGGTATGTTTCTCTTTGAAGAATAAAATACCATTTCATGTACACAAATTCAAGTTATAGCACACCAAAACCAATCGATCTAGTCATTACGAAAAGTAATACCTAATTTTTTAAATTTTATTTATTTTATTTTTTAAAATGGAATTAACTGTTGGATTCATAAGATCACAATTAGATTAGGTTTAATTTTTTATATTTTTCTGAAAACATTCATTTTTAGATGAATAGTGAAAAACACTGTTATTGTTTAAAACTAAAATTTTATTTAAATAATTATTTATTCTATTTAAATTTATTTTAAGTCTGAATAGAGAAATAATATCTATATTAGTTCAATTTAATTCATTCGATTCATTTTATAATAAAATTATATGTATAAAATTGTATTGAATTATTTTAACATCTTTTACCCACCATGTAGGCACGTTAGAGAATTTGCATTGAATTTTTTTTACCATTTATATGTATTGAATTTCAAAAATGATAGAGAAATTATTGATATTATCATGTAAAATTTTGTTGAATAATATGAAAATAATTTTTTGATAATAGTTACTTTTTACTTTTATTTACCTTAGTTAAAAGTAAGTAGGGTAATTAATGTTAAAAATGATATTATTATTACCCTAACACATTCCTTAATTATATTATATAAATTTATTTCTACCAAAATAATAATTAGGAATAAAATATGATTCTTTGGCCCACTTGAATTAGACTAGTAAATTAATTATTATATAATTTAAAGAAGAGTTAAAATTGTTAAATTCAAATTTTCATAAATAAAATATTTTTAATATAGAATTATACATAAGAAAAATTTGACTATAAATATTCATTAGAAATATAAAAATATTTCTTACAAAATGTTATTTTATTTATATGTTTTTGAAATTATATAATTAAATTTATTTATGACACAATGATGATTCAACAATTACCTTATTAATGAATGGTTAAAATAATTGATATTATAAATATTAAAATAAATGTAAATTTGATATATTTGATGCTTTAAAATAATTTTTCAGGTTAATATGACAGGTTAGAGTATATTAAATAATTTTTTCGAAGTAATAAATTTGTTATGACTTTATCAAAAACAAAATACAAAATATTGTCAAATTTGACATAAATGAGTTTTTGAAACAAATATATCATTATTAATTTATATAATAATTATAAAAATATAAGGATCTTCCAAATGAATTATATATGGTACTATATATCAATCATTAACCACTGTGGGTTCCATTGGAAATTAATATTTTCTTTATTAACTATGAAATATAAAAATACAAGAAGACATTGTAAAAGTTTTAATATTTACCTAATAGATAAATCTAAAAGATAAGGTTAAAATGGTGATATAATATTTTCTATAACCTATTGGATCATAGAATTTTGACCCATACCCACCATATCTTCTAAATAAATTCCTTTTATCAATTATAAACCAAATATTATTGTATAATAAAATAATATTTCATGATTTTCTTAAAGTGACCCTCACCTCTCTTAAAAATGGTACTTCCCCTTCTTTCAAAGTCACAACTACTATGCAATTTAGCCCAGGAATAACCTGAAAAAATATCCTCAAAAATAATCTCAATTTATCCTTGAGGTTTTACTTTTATTATAATTCCATACTATGGAGCATTTTTGATCAAATCCAAAGGAAGCACCCAAATAAGAGGACATAATTTTATAACCACTTTGAAAGTTCTTTTCTATTTCCACATCCTTTTTATTTGTTGTTTTCAAAACAAAATAATAACTCCAATACCTTATATATACTGTGATGTTATTATAAATATGTAATAACCATATTCATTATTTTATCCATCCTATGAATGATATTGTCACCATAAGTGCATACGTACGACTTACTGTCCCCACATCGGGATGCAGTTTGTTATTCAACACTTAATTATTTTGGATTGGTATAATAATGATTAAAATTGAAATAAATAATAAATATACCATGTTAATGATTATATATATTTGATATACCATTCAATTACTGACAATTCCTCCCTCAATAGAATGGTACTATCACTTGTGCGTACGTTAGATTTATCGTCTCCACGAACGCGATGAGATTCACTCCCCATCATAACCATTCAAGTATAAATTTCATTATATGATTAATAATATATTTTAAGAAGGTAATATAATTTTATAAATTAATAAAAAAACATCCTATCAATAATGAACATGACTTATGTAACAAAACATATAAAGGAAAATGAATCAGTTAATGCCGAAAACAATGATACAACTAAAATATTATTAACAAAGAAATATTCAGAGATCATATATTATATCATATTTATGTATATTGATATTTTAAAATTTAATAACAATTACACACCTTTTATAAAGGAGTTTAAACAATGCTCAAACATGAAAAAGTACAAGGTAAGGATTATTCAACAATCTCTTCATAATCTGAGGTTGTTTATATATGAGTATCTAATGTGACCTATTTATCAAACACATAAGTGTTTCATAAAAAATTATTTCAAAACATTTTTCTTCTTTTTGACTATGTGTTAATGTCATTGTACTATTTTTTTTAATTTTTATAAAATTTTTATAAAGGAATCTTTCGGTCATTTTCCAAACAAGGTACTTTATGACCTTTTTGATAAATCATGGTAAGAATGTTTTTTAACATATACGGTGAGTGAAACTATTTTATGCCATTATAACAACATGAAATATTCCCTTAATATATTATAAATATTTTTTCAAATTAAATATTAATATTTTAATTATGTTTCTTTTAAATGATTTTAAATTATAAAGTGATATTTCTCTCAAATAGTTTTGATTTTATCTATGTCAACATACTTTGATGGATTTTTCAGGTGTTTGAAGTTGATTTATTATTATACAATCATCCATATTGTATTGAAGGTTTTGTGATATGTTTGATTCTGTATGAGTTATTTTTATACCATTCATGGATTATGGATAATATATTGACCTCATAGGATATTTTTAATACGAATGTTTTTGTTCTATTTCATCTTTTTCATATGGGGAATGAATTGGGCTTAATAAGTGATGGGTGAAGCCTACTATTGCTTTTCAATTCATCGGTACGTCTAATGAGACCAAATAGTGTCTTGGAAGAAGTCCATGACAAAATATTATTTGTACTATTGGCACGAGGCTTTGGATATGTTGTTATGATGTCCGACATTATTCATTCTATATTTATGAAATTATCTATTGATATTACATGTGATTATTACACTAGTTGAATATCCATGTCAATACCTAAATGGACTTATTTTGAAATTTATTTTAAATTATATACATTAAATTAAGATAAAAAAGTATTTTATTTTAGTATTTTACGTTTTCTTAAATACTTATGCTTATTTATCAATGTTTCTGCTATATTGTTATCCTTACAAAGCATCAAAGCTCACCCCATTCTATGTTTTATTTTTCTCAGGATCTGAAAGTCTAATTTATTGTTGACCTATAGGGATAAGCCAATGATATGAGTGTTTTCATTGGGTAAATAATGTTTTTTTCTTTATTACATGATATAATATAAAAATTATGTATGTATCTAGTACTTTCAAGGCTACAAAACTGATCGGTCATTCAAGACACGATTCCATGTATCATGGTAATGTTATATAATAATTCACCGAATCTGGGTAAAGGGGGTCAGTACATTACATAAATTTATTAATCTTGTAATATTATTATTATGATTAATTTTTTTAACAAATACTTACATATGGTAGTGAGATTATTTGTTAGAAAAAAAATTAAATCTTCATAATCATTGATATTTAATATAGTAAAGTATATTTATCAATAGATTTTTTAATTCTAAAATTTATTATGAATTTTTCAAATCATATAATGACGTTTCATTAGTTTCTTTTATTTAATGTCTTTGAATCATTTTATTAACGGAATCAGAGTACTTTTTGATTGATTTTTGGACGTTGTGAGATTTTTATAGATAACATTGTATTAACACATTATTTAAGATTTTAAACTATTAGGTTTAATATAATATTGTGGTTCAATTAAAAAATGGGTGATATATTTTGGAATATATAAATTAAATAGTATCAATATCATTATAATTAATAGTATATTTATATTTTGGATAAGATTTCATATTTTTGGATTATGGAATATACAAGCTAGTGTGTGATTCTTTTTAAAGATTAAAAATATGGTTGATTTTTGGAAGAAAATATGTTTATTATCATTTTATTTCATGGATATTAATATGAATTTTAGAGAATTATATTTCATAGAAAATATGATTATGAAATATAAATACATGGTTATATGACTATAAAATTTTTTTTTATGAAATAAAACTATCTTGATTAAGATTGTGAATGTAATGTAGTCACCATAATAGTAGTTAAATATAGAATTATGAACATGATATCATTTTTTCCCAGACCGTCTATTCTAATACATAAAGAGTCAATTTTTTTGAAACACTTTTACTATAATAATATATTTTGTAATGTTAAATAAACCATTTAAAAATTAAATTAAGAGTTTTAAATTTGAATGTAAAATATTTGAGGAAATTTAAGAAAATTTTAAAAAAAATTGTCCTTCCTATGTTCATTATTTTTTTTTCAAACATGATGAAATTAGTTTATAGATTTATTACATTGTAAAATAACTCAAATTATATCAATAATATTATTCATATTATCATTTTACTAAATTATATTCATCAAACATTCATATACATAATCTTATTGTTGAAAAATGAAATTTCATTAATACATGTTTTTATGTGTTACATGCACTATAATTATGATTAATTTCCATAAAAAATTAATGTTAGTTTGATACAATTATTATAATTATTTAGTTAATAATTCTATTATTATTTTATATGTACAATATATAATTTTTTTTAAAAAGTTCATTATTAGGATTAATTGTAATTACCACGACAATAATGAAACAATTATTTTATAATTATAATTTTATCAATATCATAGGATTTCAATAGAATCAATTAATATAAGTTATTTATACAAGGGATATAATAAGATTTTTAAACTGATAAATAAATTTATTAATACATTTAATTTGTATTTAGTGCTAAATGTGATAGAAAAACCATAATGGTCAAAATCTTATTAATATACTAAAATAGTTTTTCATTACATTTCCCATTTTAATTATAATTCAGTTTTATAATATTTTGAAATATAAATTGTTTAAAAATAGGTTAAATTCTCCACCATTATGTTAGATTTCTTATATGGGTTATAATATATTTTTAATAAAACATTACATCATGTAGATTAAAAAAAGTTAACTAGGTTAAATTTAAAAGATTAAAATCTGATAAATTTATTGGGTAAAAATAAATAACATTTTTTAACCATGTATATAAATAATTTTATGTGATTCTTGACCCATATACTCCACAAATAAAATATTTCTAAAATTTAGATACATTTATCTTTGAAATGTGTCACGAAATTATATAAATACAAAGGGTGTTTCGAAAAGTTACCTTTTCTTCAATTATAAAAGTGTATTACATATACCATATAAGGAAATATCCTCAATATATTTCAAAATATAGGGTTGAATTAATTATTTTACATTATTTTAAATTGGATATCTATTCAGGTTTAGGGATATATAGAATTAGTACATAATACATATATATATAAACTTATACCAAATTGATACTACTATAACAGAATTCACATGTTTTTAAAATGTAAATTTTTTTAAAAATATATCAGGTTTTCATTGAAAATTTTTAAAAGTATTCATAAAAAATCCTTATTTATATTACCACACTTATACCCTATGGAATAACTTTAAATAACCGAGATAAGGATGAAAAGATAAGTAAAGTACATAAAGAAAGATAATCATTATTCCAACGAAAACATGAAAACCAATTACAATAAATTTTATTTAAAACTTATAATAATTTATAAAAAAAAAATTTGTTTTACCATTTGGAATAATTTATATATCAATCATACATTCAGAATAACAAATGGAATAACCATATTTTCAAATTCCATCTTAAGAGTACCCAATTCATTGGAGAGATATAACAAGGATGATATGTTATATCATAATCTATAATGGGGCACAACCCATCACTTCATGAGGTATAATGTAGATAAAAGAATCATATCATGAGCTATAATGGGATAAAACCATTATATAAATTTTCCAATGAACACATCATATATAAAACTATTCATACTTCATTTAAACTCATGAGAAAAATATCTAGTTATCAAAATACCATTTTCTCTTAAGAATCACTTTTAAAATATTAAAACACACACATAATAATGAAATAATATCATTATAAAATTAATATTAAAAATATAAAAGAAAATTTATAGTAGTAATGTGTCATGAATGTTTTATAAACCACTCAGTCCATGTAAAACGTAGTCTTCTATAATTTCATAATACAGTCATTTAAAAATATTTTAAAAGGAAGTCCATAACCTCAAATTCGAATTCCTAAAAAATTATTTGAACCATTTTTATAATATATTTAAGAGTGTTATTAATTTTTTTAAAAATAAAATCACATTTATAATACCTTACATGATTTTATAATTCCATTTCTACTCATTTATTTACAATATATTGTTATTTCCATTGATTTTGGAGCGGGAATTTCATTGATTTCAACACTAGTTTTTTATAAACTTCCTTATAAAAAAGATATATTACTTTATAAGTGAAAAAAATTTATTTTTATGTATTTTTTAAAAAATTACATGAAATTATAAACATTTAATGATTTTTTCGAAAAAAAGGCAAATGAAAACTAATCGTCTACGAAGGCAGTGAATTGACACACCACAGACGCCAATATCTTTTTTATGAATAAAGGAAGAAGACAAGTGATTTATATTGAATATACCATAAACAAAACATTTATAGTATATATATGATACTAAAGATACCATGAATCAATGTATATTAGTTTAAGAAAAGGTAAAAGTGAGACATAATTTAAGAGGGAAAAATATGGAATTTATCTCTTAAAAATTTCTCCTCAAGAACATTTGTAGGCTCTTGGTTATGTAATTTTTGAGAAAAAAAGCACTAGAATTTGGAAATGTATTATTAGAATATAAGTTTCTATAATTTCTTTGGGTAAAATGGCATATGATGATTAAATTTTGTGAAGGAATGAGCCTCCATTAATAATTGAGGTGAAGGGTAATTTCAGAATTAAATACAATATTAAAATATATTAAGTCTAATATTAGGTTAAATACCTAAAAAATGCATAATACTCATAGTATATGACATTTTATATGTAATAATGTCATTTTTAAAATTTTTATTATTGATTTGATTTTAAAATAATTTAATTAAATATTTTAATCATGAAAAATATATTTTTTTCCAACTAAACAGAATTCCTAAATATGACTTGAAAAAAGAAAAGTAAATTTTAAAATTTAATGAATTTTTATATTATATCCCATACATATCATATTAAACAATGGAATTAACTAATTATCTATAGAATAACATCATATATTTAATCTTTTATTTTTAATTTAATTAACTATATTTATTCATTAATTATATAAATATTCAATCATAATTGTTATAGACATTAATTTAGTTATTTATTCCCAAATGATTTGTAATAAAATAACCAGAATAATTTATTTCTATTATCTTTTATAATAGTATTTATATTAAAAATTCCCATCTTTGAAAAAAACTAAATATTATATAATCTAAAAATTATAGTGTGAACAACATGACTTAATTTTAAATAAAATATTTTGAAGTTATTAATGTGATTACATTGGATCAAAATGATGAAAAAAATAATCTAATAGAGATAAGGGTCCAAAAATTATTATAGGAATTTATTTATCATGAAATTGGGACATTTAGTTATTCCAATATTTTTAATTAAAAAAATTATTTATTTTTCTTATTCCAGAACAACAACATCATTAGAATTTCACAAGAATTATTATTAATTATTTCATATATAAAAATTAAAATTAAAATGACATGATAAATTCAAATAAATTAGTGTCAAAATGAAATCTTATATTAAATCATAATGTACAATAAGTCATTTACATATCAAGACAATAACTTAAATGTGTAATTTTGTTTTTTCAGGCCTCACATAAGAATTGCATAGTCATCTGGATACGAATTGTGTAATACAACTATAAAATACGAATTTAATAGTTTAAAATAGTAATAATACAAAATAATTCATAAAAAATATTCACAATTTTTTTAACACTAAATTATCATTTATAAGGAACAAAATTTAACATTTCTGATGCTACATTAACACTGTGTTGGGAAAGAAAATAATTTTTACACTTATCATGAGAAACTTTATAAACCTCATTTTATGAATTAGTTCTAAAAAATATTAATTTTATAAAATGTGAATAAAATTATTCAATAAATTTAATAAATTTAACATATTAAAAAATTCTTAAAAAAATAAATAATTTTACCAGAACTCTATTATTTTCAATTAATCAAAAATTAGAATTTTTTAATAAAAATTTCCAAAAAATTATACTACGCTATGTTCATCATTATCAATGCCAATATAAATTATTTTTTTAAAATTTACAATTCAATAATTTAATAATTAATTTTTTAAATAAATAACCATATAATAAACTACTTATTTTAAAAATTACTTAGCAAAGGGAATGAAAGTATTTAATTAGAGAATTATGATAGATATAAAAGAAAAATATTAGATTTCTAAATATGTTGTTAAATTTTCCCACATTTTTTAAACTTTATCCTCTCAATATTACTATATCATTAAAAAATCGGGGATACTTTTCCATCACAACATTTTCGGATTCCCATGTTTCTTTTTCAACCATGTGGTTTTACACAATACATTATGCCAATTAATTAACTTGTTCTATAATACATGGTCTATCTGATCAAGAATCTGAATATGTATCTCCTCATAAGAAATTCTCTATGCCAGATGAGTGCTTCGGGGATAAAAAAATGATATTGATCAAACACATTCTTTTATAACAATGAAAAATGAAAACCATTATGTACATATGCCAGACTTAGAGGTAATGCTACTCTATAGGGAACAATTCCAACATTCTCATGCATTTCAATAGATGCAATGAAACATGGAATTACAATTCCTTTATTACCAAATCTATTACTCATTTAGAAAGAGTTATTTTAAGGAAAACTTGATCACCTACCTTGAAAGAACGATTATTCTTCATGTTATATACATAATGGTTTTGCCTAATACGAGATGTACTCAATTGTGAATGAATCAACTGAACTTTCTCTATCACATATTCTACTAATTATGGTCTCATGTACTTCATTTCCTTGACTTTTTCAAATAATGATGTAGTTTCTAACTACTATTCATATTATTACTTAAAAGGATCCATCTCTATAATGTAATGAGAAATAATATTATAAGAAAACTCAACAGACAAATAATATTGATACTAACTTCCCTAGTTACCCATTGACCAAGCACAAATCATATACTCTAATTCAGTAATTTTTCACTCTAAATTTCCATTATATTTAGGATGGAAGGATATGATTAAATTTAATTTAGTACCCAATGAATTCAGAAGGACATTCCAAAATGTATAAGTAATCCTGAGGTAATGATCAGATACAATGTAGAGAGGAACACCATTTAAAAAAACTACCCCTTTAAATATAATTGAGAATGTTGATCTAGAGATAGGGTGTCTCCAGTAGGGTTAAAATTATCATATTTAGTCAAATGATCAGTAATAACCCAAATCACATTATTAATTTGAAATATATTTAGTATTACCACAATGTAGTCCATGGATATGTTTTTTCAATTTCCCACCGATAATACTCTGGAGGATCAATGTACATCTTTGTTATTCATTGACGAACTAAAAATGGAGAACTATAAGGATCAAACAACTACTCTTTCTTTAACTGTGAATCACAATGCATGCATAATTTGTTCCAAAATATCAATAAACATTCTCAATCATTGTTAAATTTAGTAAGCATATAATTTTTAACCAATTATACATTATTATATAACTCAAAATCGTCCTTCCATTCTTTCTTAATTATACCGAATAGAGATGACTATTATGACACTTGAAAAAAAACAGAAGAATTTTCCACAGAAATAACATCCAAGAAAAAATACATCAAATAATAAATGAAGGGTCAATGTTCCAAATGTAACTTTTTTAATGTAGCATTACTTTTCTGACTCAATGCATTAACCAATTTGATTTCATTTACCGGATAGTAATGAATCTGGTCATTATAATCCTTCATTAGTTCTAAGAATATTCTCCATCTCATGTCAAGTTATGTTTAGTTAATATATACATAAAACAATTATGATCAGTATATATTTTACATTTTACACAATAAAAATGATGCGTCCATATTTATAATGAATAACCAATAGTATCTACTTCTAAATCTTGTGTAGGGTACTTTAAATCATTAGGTTTCTACTGACATAAAGAATAATAAATTAAATGACCATTCAATAAAAGGACACAAATATTTCTTTTCAACAAATAATTAATGTAAATGAAAAATTCCCCAATTCAATATGGTAGCACCAAAACTAGCCCATTCAATAATCATCATTTCAATTCATAAAAATAATAATTATATCTTTTTTTGTAGATGATCGTTACACCATTGTTATTTTACTTCGATATTGGGATGGATAAAAATGGGATGTTTTATGTAAAACATTAATAATATCCTTCCAGACCCAGAAAACTATGAATATTTTTTATATTTTACGGTCTCAGAAAAATTTGAACAACTATATTTTGGGGGATGATCAATTATTGCATCTTTATAAATACTAGGACCATGGAATGATTTTTTTCAACAAAAATTATAAATTTCTACAAATTCCATACAATATCATCTCTTTTAAAGTTCGTAATATATATATATATATATATATATATATTTCATGATCCTATTTAATTTTTTCATGTACCATAATATCATCAATATACACAATAAAAAATATATCCAAGAAGTCGTCGAATAATATATTCACTAGATACATGATTAAAATAGGTTCATTCGTGAATCAAAATGGCATAAAAAAATATTCAAAATGTCTATATCTTGTAAAACATTTGGTATTCAGAAATTCTATTTCATTTAAATTCATGTGATGGTATCACAACCCAAGGTTATCCATAAAATATACTATACTTCATGAATCTGGTCAAACAAATCATTGATATGAGTCAAAGATTAATTTTTCATAAAAGTTATGTAATTAAATGCTCTATAATCATGGAAAATTCTAATTGATACATCTTTATTTTTAACAAAAAATATTGGAGAACCCTATGGGGATGTACTATGTCAGATGAAACCTTTATCTACCAATTCATGAAACTATTATTTCAATTATAGAAATTCTACTTGATCCATTAGATAAAGGGGTTTGGAAATCGAATTAACCTTATGAACTAAGTCAATAGTAAACTAAACCTCTCGATCAGAAAAAAAAATTAAAAAAAATGTGATGGAAAAGATCAGGATACTAATATACCAATGGAACATGATTAATATGAAAAATTCTTTTATTTTTAATGAATAGGTGAATGATAAATTTAATTTACATCTTTTAATAGGTTCTTATCTTCTTGATATGTAATCAATGGTATGGGTTTATTCTTTTACACAAACAAAAATAACTTTTTTGAACATAAACTACTTTAGATCTATAATCTATCTTAGTATGGTAAAAATAAATACAATCTATACATACGATAACATCAAACGATAATATTGGCCAGACAACATAGTTTGAATGAAATTTCATTCCAAAGACAATGAATTTATGATTCTTATAATTTCTTTTTCATTAATATGTTTTCTGGGTGATTTCACTATAAGTTATGGATTCATTCATTAAGGGGTAATTTCAAATTTATCAATTCATTTCTCAGAAATAAAATAATATGTAGACCCTAAATCAGACAACAAATTGTTATATTCTATAAAAACAAAATATGTGCCTGACACAACTTCGTTTGAATGGCCAAAATCTAATGATATGGTATTAAAGTATATTTACACACCCTTTCGTATCCAAATTTTTGGATTTCCCTCCAGTCACATACATAACATATTTTAAAGATATTTTTAATTTAATTTCCATTTTTCTTTGTTTTGGGGGTTTCCCATGCATTTTTGGAGGAAAGGGTGAGTTTTCTTGATTTGAGCCAAACTGTGAGACCAATTACATATTTAAAAGTAAATTATGATTCCTTTATAACTACTTAATTTTTTAAAAAATTTCATTCATTATAATTCTTACATGTAATCACCTAACCCATGAACACCCCAAAATAAATTTGGACCGTTTTGAAATCTTCAATCACGGTGGATTTCAGTTTTTATATAAGGGATTGGTCCTGTCCGAAAGCGCATTTCCTGAATTAACAACATTTTTTTAATTATTTAATAACTAATTTAATTATGAGGTTTTTATATTGATTACAACTCTCACTCGAGCCCAATTACTTAAAGCACTCCCCTATATTATCCTCCCTCAATTTGGAGATCCATAGAATCACAAAATTGGGGGATTCTTTTCTGGATTTTAAAAATCACCAAGATTTGAAGAGTTAAATTGATCCTCTCATAACTCCTTCTATTTTTACTCTATTTACCCCTTTAAAGTTCAGAAATGATCTCCTCATCTTTTTTAGAACCTACCTAAAATGTTTAGCTGTATTAAAATTCAGATAATGGTGTATTTTGGGTCATTGTTTTCATGATTATTTTGGGTAAGTGTTTCTTTATTCAATTACTTCCTTCTCCTTAGGGTTTCCTCACTTTTTCATGAATTTATATAGTATCCAGAAGTTAGGGTTCATATTGAAGGTTTTCATTGGGGTATTTTTGGTGAAATATTATGGAATAGGGTTTGTTTTCAATTCCTTGTGGTGCGGTAGAGGTGTAGTTGTGATTTCGCACAATGATTCAAGGGTTTTGACTGAAAATGTAAGTGATTTATTTTATAACCAATTTATTATGATTTATATTTCTTGATATATTCATTTAGTATGTTTAATATATGTTGTGTGTGGTGTGAAAACTAATTTTTATGGATCTTGTTAAGTGATTAATTTGGTATTTTCATTTTTCCTTCTAATTGGGTGTTTTTCATGCGTGGCTCTTGGGGAATTGTTTCGGTGTATTTTATAACCTATGAATGTGATTTATTAGTGTTTAAATGGGATGAAAATTCTGGTATGTTAATGACCCAATATCATGTGGGCCTTGTAATGGGGTTTTTAATTGTTTTAATGTGTGAAACCGAGTTGTGCTTCTTGAACGTGATTTGTGAAAGCATGAGTTTTTCATGTGTAACTTTTTTGGTATTGATTTTTCTATTTGTATAAAACTTGGGGGTGGTTTAATAAATGTTTTTAGGGATGAAAAATATGTTTTTGATTGTTATTGCTATGTTTTTGGTCTTGAATGAGGGTTTTGAAATGGTTTGAGTATGCAACCATGGTTTTACCTCTTGGGTTAGATTTTTGAAAATAGTAAATTATTTAATGAGTTACACAAAGTGTGAAGTAGTTTCTTATGTACTGTTTTTGTGATTGTATGTTCTTTAAAAGAATTTTTGAAACATAAAGTGGTTATTTATGTAGAATTTTTTTTTGAAATGTTTTGTAATTTGTCGTGGTGATTTAAGAAATTGTGATGTGGGTGCGAAACATGTTATCGGGCTGTTTTGCATGAATGTTATGTGAAAAATATTTTTTTTATGAAAAGGGTATTATATATCACATGAGTGGGATATTATGTGATGTTTAACATCTTGGGAATTATTTAATAAATTTTTTAATAAATTTGAATAATTGTGAAAGATGTGAAAAATGTGTTGGGGGCTACTATTGTTGAGACTATGATTTGAAAATTAATTTAAATGAAAAAGTTAATTTTTTGACTTGTGTGGTATAAATGTTAGATGTTTTGTGAATTTGTGATGTGGAATTAATATTTTCATGTGAAAATTATATTTATTTACTTATTTAACTTGTCTGAGAAAAACGGGAAAACTTGGGAATCTCGGTGGGTGGATGTGTACTAGTTTTCTAGTTAATCAGGGGGGTTTGGCCTCAGTTTTTCATTGCAATATTGATGCTTACAACTCTAACTAAACTATGAATATGATTATTTGGGACCACTAGGATATGGTTTTGTTCCCTACTAGTGGCTCATGCCTGAGAACATATATTATGATTGTTACTCTCACCGAGATATGTGGTACCTGGGATCCAAAATGAGCTAGTGCCTAGGGGTTATTTCATATTTATTCTGCACAATAGTTACTTTGTGATTACCATCAGAATATGGTATGGTTGGCTGGAAAAAATTTAGTGTTGACATTATTTTTAAAAGTGTTTATTCTTAATGATATCCCACTTGAAAACTATTTTAATTTTTATGTTTCATCTTTTAGATATTGTAACTAGTATTACCTGTTTATGAAAACATAAAATCATTTCCTCTTTGAATGTTTATCACATGGAATCTATTAGTGGTTGTATCATACTAGGAATTGACTCACACCCTACTTACACTCTTGGTTGTAATAATACTTGGTTATTTGTTGTTGTCGTATGATGGGTACAATTTTTTTGTGCCAGTGGTTCGGGTTTCTAGTAGGTCCATGGAGGTGAAGTCTTGTGGAGATGGCTTGAGGGTGGTGCCACTTTCCATGATGGTCATTGGGAAGTTTCCTTTTTGTTTTGTACAATTGTTATAGTCTTGGTGAGTTTATTTAAACTATTAAAAAGAATTCTGAATTTTTGTAAAAAATTGTTTGGTTTAAAATATCAAGATTAGTTTGATTAGATTTATTTGTTGTTTTATGTTTATAATCTCGAGTAAATAACTCCCAATTATCATTTTATGACACCCGAGAACTTGTTCCAGCCCATGGGGAATGGGAAATACCTTCAGGTCTTTTCATAGGACAATTTTGGTGCTGGTTTCAGGGGTGACCAGATTAGGTTCGTGACACCACCAAAGCAATTATCTTTGGAAACACATTATAAAAATAACCCAAATCATTGTAGTTAATGAATTTTGCCATTATATTATTATCATTCAAAGGAATATTTTTCATGCACTCATAAGAAATGTATCTAAACATTCCCTTTATTATCACATCCCTAAATGGAAAAGACACTATCCAGTGTGCGTTTAACCACACTTTCCCCATGAAGTAATTTTTTTTTCAAACTTCTAAATTTGTTTAAAGAAATGTCCCCCAAATTATGCCAACATGTTCACGTCTTGTACTTATCATCATGTGGTTAATATGTAACATCAATCTCAATTTCATTCATTTCATCAAAGGAAATAATTTCTCACTGATTATTTGTTATGTTTCATCCAAATCTATACATAAACTAGGTTTCAATCTAGATTGAAATCAATTAATTTTTCTCTCATTGTCCCAAAAATAATCTGGCACATACCTAGTGGAACATGTAATGATTTATTGTTATGATGCTTTTGAATATTAATATATTTCCGTAATTATGGTTTTTTCCATTATGAGTCAATAAAAATTAGGGAAACAATTTTCAAGGAAATAATCCTTCAAAATTTCCCTTTACATAGAATCGATATCCTCCTTCTCATATAAATTTTTTACTGAATACCACTACTGATAAAATACATCTTAAATATGATAAAATAGAGGGTTTACATTTTTATGTTATAAAAATACTATGTCATCATGTATATTTTCTAGATAATTTATTAATATTTAGTCTTCCACCGGGTTAGATGATCCATACAATTATAAGGGATGCTTCCTAATTAAATTATACATAAAAGAAACGTTTATTATGGGAGATTTGTTTCCAAACTATCATGGAAACCTCTAACATTTATCTCATGATTTAATTGAGAAATTACATTCATATAATGTTTTCCTCCATTTCCCATCATTCAAGCCTATATATTTGGTATGATAATATCCTCTTGGTGCCTTCCTACATTATATTCCTTGAATCTTCTATAAAAACTATTTTGAACAGACATATCAAAGTTGAAGAAACATTATAATTTTAAATTTTCTACCAATTAAAACAACCCATATTGTAAAAATCAATTGTGGTAATATATTAACATCATATTAAACACTATGGTAATCTAAAACATCATTGTTTACCAACTATAAAGACCCAATCTTTAAATATTATATAATTTTGTGTTATAGTCAAGAATTAACTTCATTTCACAATTTGGATCCTATAAAATTTTTATAATTATAGAAATAGAAAATAATAAATACATACAAACCAACATTCATTGGTTTATAATGTAACTACACATCATAATAAAAATTTCTTTTAAGCCAAAAAATAATCATAAATCATGAAACATTTCATCACAAAACACTCTTTGTAGACAATAATCCTTCAATTTTAAAGTCACTCAATTAGAAAAACTATGTACATACAGGGGAAATTTTCTTATTTGAATGTAACAGTATAATATTGAATAGTATGATTCAAAATAATATTTTTACATGAATGCAAGAAATTTCATTCATTAAATATACGTATAAAATTACATCTGACTTTTATAAAAAGATTCATTATAAAATGTTTTTATGGGCAGTTCCCTTTATAAATATCATATCATTGAAGTGAATGTAAATCAAAATAATTTATAATGAGTATCAACTATAAATACATTTAAAATAATTTGAAATAAAATATATGAAATTCAAATGGAATTTGACACATATGTTTATAATTAAATTATAAAGAAATAGAAGTTTACCCCAAATAATAGAAATTGTGTTATGAATTCCCTGACTCAAGGTTAGATTTCTAGAAAACATGTCCAATACTCATGTAAAATTGTTTAAATAATGTTATTAATTTATTCCAATACTACATTAATATTTATATTTAATTATATGATTTTTTATAACATAATAAGATCCATTCATTAAAAATATTTCAATTTTTTAAATTTTTTGAGTGTCTTTATTTCATGGTTTCATTGTTGGTTCATTTTTTTATAAATATGATTTTTATTTACTAATATGTATAAAACAACAGAATTAGAATGAAATTGTCTTAATTCATTCAAAAAACACAAAATGATCCCATATATCTTTTATCCATAAGTGTGGGTTATTCATTTGATAACACATTAATGATAATGTTTTAGATATTTTACTTTTATCCAACCACCACAAATTACTTTTAATTTAATTTATTATTATGTTTCAATATTAGTTAAGAAAATATTATTTTTTAAAATTTACATATTAAAATATTATTTTAACATGTTAACACCTTTATGGAAATTCTTAAAGTCTGAAATGAAAAACAAATAATCATTATGTACACACATAGTTAACTTCCATAATTTGGATAATGGATTAGTTTTGTTGAATAAATGGATATGATAAAAGTAATTGATATAATATATTACATTATCAAAATAAAATTATTTAATATACACGATAATATAGTTATTATTCTTTCATGGACGTGTGATGCGAGGAGAATGTTGTAGATGAAATGAAATCAAGGGAGGTGGTTTGAGAAAGTAACCTCTTGTATATCACCTAAATAATGGAACCATTAAAGACAATGGAGTTTTTATTTCTGTGAGAAAAAAGAAATTGGTTGTGAGTATACTATATATGATATATGTTGGTAGAAATTTGAAAATATTCATCATTTTGGTTAGAAAGGGGGTGGTGAGGATTGGTGGTATTAAGTGATTAAATTATTATTATTTTATAGTAAAAGAAAAAACCATTTGGCTGTGATTAGTTATAAATAATTTAGTCAATATTTAATTTTTATAGGATATTTTAATACTATTATCATATAAATCACCCATTTAATGTTTTTGTTTTTATTTATATTTTTCTTTTTCTATTTATATTTTACTAGTTTCATTATTTTAGATCTAATATAGTGAATAATTATTTTTTCAACGGTAACATTACATTTAATAAAAATGAAAATTATAATAATAATTTTTTTTATATTATGATTAAAAATATATAATCCATTTTACCAAAATCAATTAATATAAAAGGGAAAAATAATTAATATAAGAACAATAGATGTGATAAAAATCATGTTTTCAAGAATTGTATTTTAAAGAATAATATGAGTTTATATTAACTTTATTACTAATAACTATCATTGTATGAATTTGAATTAACATTTCATGATATAAAATCTTGAAATTTATTTTAAACCATACAGAATTGTAGATTACTTTTATTAAATAAAATTTAGAAACATTATTTTCATTAAATGAGTTTTATTGAAAACCCGTTTTTAAACCAAAAATAAACATATTCTACAAAATATATTGTTGATTGAAAAGAATTATTTTTTATGAAAAATAAATAACTAATATATATTTTAATTAAAATCATTTGTATATCATAATTAGACTTTTATAATTCATACTTTTTTCAATTGAAATGACATTTTTACAAGAAGATTTATTTTTACCTATTTACAAAAAAAATATTCATTTCAGAAATTTTTAGAAATTAAAACTATTATATTTTATAAATTATGAATCTAAAAACTAAATTAGTTTATTTCAATTTAAAAATTTTATTTTGAATTTTTATTTTTAAAATCGGGTCATATGATTAGAGTTTAATAAAAAAATTCCATAAATAACATATTTATAATGAATTTTACTATATAATCGATGGATATAAATAAAAACAAATTATTCTATTGGTAACTAGGATTCTACATAAATAGGTCTTTATAGGGATCCATTCATGAAACGATAATGTATAATGTTGAAATATTTCCATCCAATGGGTGTTGGACAAGATTCTTGGTCATCTGACCATGTACGTTTAATGTGTAAACTATCATTATACTAATTTGTTTACATTAATCACTGTAATTGATTTTAACAATTTTCTCAAGACACATTAATAATAAAATTATTTACAACCAATTATTCATTAATAATTTATATAAATTAAAATATTAATTCCATTTTTCCAATTTAAATTCTTATAAGTGTAAAAAATAATGTTAAATTAGTCCCATGGATGTGATGAGATAACATATTTTTAAAGTGAAAATTTCTAAACAAATTAAAATGTTTAAAAAAAATACAATTTTAAAATGAATTAAATTTCCTAAATTGGATTAAATTGTAAAAAATTTACATAATTTTACATGAAAATAAACAAAAAAGTTATCATTTTACATTATAAAATATTTAAATGATATGGTCATTTTAAATTAAAATTTAAAATTTCTTACTATTCATCCAAAAAAGAAACCTCTTAGAAAAATCCAAAAAATTAAAATAATTTTAATTTGTATATTCTAATATAAAACATATGTTTACATTTTTCTTATAGGTTTACTCAATTCTGTAGAAAGTAGATTTAATATATATGTACAAATCTTGAACATTCTATCATTTTTTAAAAATTCATTTTTTCAAAAAAAATTAATTTTTTTTTTAAATCATGATAATTATTAATTATAATAATTATAAGGGATATTATTATATTTAAAATACATATTTTTATAATTTATTTGATACTATACATACCTCCCATTCGAATTGTTTGGATATAACTACTATATTAAATAATAATATAAATAATATTATGTTGTTTGGTTAACCTAAGTCTTGCATGTAACACAACCTATCGAAGAAACTCATTTTTGCATGTAATTTAAGTAAACCTCGATGTTGTGTTAATTTAATGGAAAAAATATGTTAAATTTATTTTAAATTTTAAGTTTATTGTAAAGTCTGTGGTTTTTATATTCCTTTCTATGGTTGATGATGCCAATCATACACGGTGTCAAATATGAAATTCATTTTTTATTATTTTCGGGTGTTACACTATGAGAAATAATATATGAAATTAATATATTATAATATTATATAAATATCTATTTTATTTTCTTACTGAATTTATATTAATTACAAAACTCTTATTAAATATATAATCATCAATATTAAAAATTAATGAAATAAGCGATTAACAATTCATTTTTCACACAAACATATCCAAAAATCTCAAGGAATGAAATAATTATATTGAAAATAAATTATATATATAGCTATATATATTAAATTATCATAAATGATATTTTAATAAATAACATGGTATCATGCTAGAGTAAATGATAAGATCATTACAAATTATAGAAGTAGTTAAAGAAATTAACACTCGATTGTCCAAATACCCAAAACCTAATTTAAAACTTCATGATAAATAATTTATATTAATGACTATGAATGAATAAAATTTATGGTTAAGGTTATTAAGTATGAAATTATGTTAGTTATGTTTTTTTACAAGAGATTATAATCATACCAACTATGAAAGAAAATAAGTTAAATGTTTATGGTTCCAATGTTTATTTCTTCATATATTTTGGTTATATTAAACCAAATTTTATTTTATATGGTGTGATTAAAAGCATATTTGAATATATTGTTTTAATAAATATAATTTAATGGTATTTCAGTTCCTATATCATGATCAATTATTTTTCAAATTTCATTTTAAATGCTTCTAAATTCATAAGGATTTTTGTTGTTTGAATTTCCTTTCATTGAGGCATGATGATTTTTCATTTAATATCATAATTATTTTAAAACTAATACAAAATTGAATTATTTCATCATAAATCCCAGATAATAATTTTATTTATAATTAACTTCCATAATATATCATTCATGATCAATGTATTATTTTTCTAATAATGTTTTATGGTTCAATTATCTGTATTTTCATCCTTTGAGAAAAATTCACAAATTAACACATATTTACATTTGAGTGATGTATAATATTTCCAATAAAATTATTTAAGAGTTACATTACAAAATATCATGTTGTTTTCCAAATTATTTTCATTGTCCACCTGTTTCCATTTATAATTTAATGTCCCCCCAAGGCAATAACGTCTCATTTGAAAAATTATTTAAGAAAATTTATTTTCCCAATGATAATAACACATATGAGAGATTTTTATGAAAACCCCATAATTTTATTCTCATTTTGTTTTACATGGTGATTTTATTATTTATCCAAAAAATTATATCAAAATTAGTTTTTAATGAATTTTTAATAAATGTTGGTTTTATTATTAAAATAATTTATTTAATCCAGAAAAACATAATTCTTTACATTATAACATGTTTTACATTCACTTAAAATTTATTATTATTATGTATATATTTATTTGAAAATTTAAAAATTTTCATTTTCATTTTCACTTAACTTATTCTCTAATATTGTTTAAAAAATATTTCAATGTTTTTAGTATGGAGATTTTTTGGAAGAAAATATATTTACATGTTACCAGGTGATTGAATGTTTTCACCACCATGACCTTTTCTATAGAACCAATTCTCTACAATTTCATGGATTTTAAAGGAAATTATTTATCACATAGTTCAATAAAAAAATACTCTTTTAATGATATTAGTTTTACAATGATATTTATAATTTTCTAATTTTATCACATTAATGATCATTCTAAACAGTTTTTTGGTTTAAAAAATTCAATGATTAGATAAATAATATTTTATTGAATGAAATTCCACTAGGAATATCATATATAGTTCATTTGTTTATTTTAATCCCTTAATTACTCATGTATTAATTGAGTGGATAAAATTTTGAGTATAACATATATCTTATATGTATTTGTTATAAATAACGTGTGATTCATTATCTTGATGAAATTGTATTAACATATAATGGTATTTAATTCTATTGTATATCCATTTTTCAAGGGTTATAATCGTATCATTTGATTACTGAGGAAAATTTATTTAACGTGGATTTAAAACACAATCTCTTTCCATGGGTTTTTTATGGTGTGATGATTGATGTGGAACATATTTTTAGGTACATACAATGATTTAAATTATCCAATTTTTTATATGGGGTCCATTATATCCCTCTAATGAATTGGGTAATGTTAATTTCCCATGAAATATTATTAATGGTGGAAAGAGGTTTAACCCCATCATATTACAGAATAATGTATTGGGTGTCTTTCCATAAAAACATGTTTTTGGATTATGGATTTCCAGATTTTAACATGATTTTGATGGCAATTAGCCTAGGATATTTTACCATGGATGCTACCTTGTGAAGTAGTTATGAAGAAATGATTTATATCACTGACATATGTTTATGATTCCTAGATCTTATGATAACATTCCCATATTAAATTATTCCAACATTAAGATCATTATATTTATTAAATGTTGTAATTCCACCTGACTAATATTTGTTGTCCCACTGTAATGATTTATATTTATTGCTCCCTTTCTAATAATTTGTTAGAAAACCTTATTATGTTCTCCATTCCCATTGTTATGAATACTTGAATTGATTATGGGATATTAAGAAGTGTTTAATTATTTCTGGATTACAAAAAATGATTACAAAATTGTAAAATAGATTTTAATGTATTTTGTCTCTAAATAAACAAAATATTTTAGTTCTTATGTTATTTGAAAATATGTTGTCATTTAAATTTTAACATGTAAAAAATAATTAATTAATTTCTAGATTAGAATGAGTAGAAGCATTTTTTGAGATATCCTTAGTGAGGATCTAAATATATGTAACATGATTTATGTATTTAGTTCATTTTCCCTATTTATTCATTATGAGTTATTATTATTTTCTATATTTACATGAGTGGTTTTGGACACAATCCCTATAATTATATAATTTTTATCACCCATTTTATATATATCATATTCATAGGAGGTTTTGAAGATATTTTATTGAATTATTTTTTATTAGGGGTTGCTAAAGAGACGCCAGAGTTCATCCTTTTTATGGGGATTCTTGAGATATTATAATATGAATATCATGTTTTTTATTATAAATGAAATTAAAATTTTTTTTATAAGATTATTTAACAACTATATAATTTTCATAAAAATTATTTTTAAATAAATTTAATCACTTTTATATCATACGATTTAAGCAACACCGGGTATAAACAAAACAAGACACATTATTAATATATTATTATTTAAATATGAAATTTATTAACTAGGAAATATTTTGAATGGATTAAAAGGGATAACTAAATTATTAAATTTTTATGGATTACCCTGGCATAAAATAAATATAATATATTTTTATTCTAAATATAATAATATCCATTTGAAAGTAGAAGTAGTGTTCTTCATAAAAACTGTATTTTCCTAAAAGAATTTTTTGTCCTGCCTTGCGCACATAATTTGAAATTAATATTTAATAATATTATAATATTTATTTTAAAAATTTTTATTTTGGAAATCATCATACGAATATTTAGAAAGCATTAAATTTTTTAATTTTTATGGAAATATTGATTTTTCATTGAATAGTAAAAAATAATTATTTTTTATTGAAAATTGTCTTTTCGTTTAAATTATTTAAAAAGAGAAATAAAATTTATATTTAGTTAAAAATAAAAATATACATATTATATTAAAATTTAACTAATTTATATAATTAATTTCAATTTTATATTTAATTTTAATTGTGATACCTTCTATACATATGAAAAATTTTCATTGGAAAATGTATTTTTTGTATCATCGTTCACATTAATATGAAATTTAATTCTTTAATTTATATTAAATATATTTTTAAAAATGTATTTCATATTTTAAATCATGATAATTAATATTATATAATAAGGATAAATAAATTTTTACCAAAATATATATTTAAAATAGTAAAAAAACATTAATTGTCGTCGTTAATTTAAATGTGTCTTTATATGTGGGATAAACAAAACTGATAATTGTTAAAATAAAATAAAAAATTCCAAATACATCATTATAGACATTTTAGGTCATATATCCTATTTGGTTTGAGAATAAAATATTTTAGACGCTTTTGGAATTAATAAACATTGGGTGCATTTTATTCATTTCAGAAATTCCATCTGTTTCCTCCCCGACACATATAAAAGGCCACACCATTTACTCACCACATCCCACTGAAAAACATATTGGGTTTAGGAAATCCATTTTAAAATATCTTTCACATTTCTAACCCCACATTCTGGGTCATTTCTTAGTTCATAATTCAAAACTATGATTTATTTGGGATAAACATGAAGTGGTTTCCCAAAGAAGAGGTAATTTCATTAACTATATATATACATTTCACATATTCTACATCATAAAATTATTAATCTAATATAAAAAATTAAAACAGTATAAGTAATTTTATTATATGTTATTATGTAAATGGAATAACATATATCTATCTCTCATTCCATCAATGGGGAAATGAAACTCTCTATCATGTGTATATTTTTCTTTCACCTCATGAAGCTATGTTGTTAAAATTCTATCAGAAACTATGAAAGATGGATATAATTTTTGATTTTACATATTTAAATATAATTGATGTAATTTATTTCTTTTATAATTATTTTATCACATATATGTTTTTAAATTCCATTCAATGGGGGGATATAAGATGGACATTCATTTGTACGGTGAACTATTGCATCGCCAAGTGATGTAATTAAATTTCCACTTAATCATTACAAGGACTGTTTTATGGAAAAATTAAAGAATATATTTTAAATTAATGGGTGAAATTTGTTTTGTAAAATTATTATGGAATCTAAATGTTTACATTATAATCTCTAGGAAAATAATAATAATACTCATCAGTACTTATGGTCTAATATCACAACATAGAGATCTAAAATGTATTATATATTATATTTACATGGTTGATAAAAAGGACATATTTTATTAATATATATGATAAATTTAAAATAACATTTATTCTAGAATGTTTAATTAACATGTATTTTCCTTTAGTTCCCTCACTAGAGAAAATTTAAAAAAGGATTATTCTTAAGCACGACCTACCATATCCATGAGTGGTGTAATCCATTTGCAGTCAACAATATTTATAGATTAAAATAAATACATAAATAATGTATAAATATGATATTTATATCATTTTATACATTTTATATATTATTTAACCTAGATCAATGTCAAGGGAAAAAAATAATGTACAGAAACATACATGAAAATGAAACAATCATCACACAAACTATGATTTTAACAAATAATAGATAACTAATAATTATTAAAAGTCTATTAAAAATTATATTTTCTGTGAAATATATGATTATAGTTATGTAATGTATTGTTAATAAGTCTATATTTACTCTATTTTAGGTACCTACATGCATTGCAGAAATCAGATCTGAGTTAAGGGTTTCTTATATCACTTTTTATAACTATGATGCATATACCATAGACACTACCTATTCATTTTTGAGGTGTAAATAATGAAAATTTTTATAATTTATATAATGAATATATTTATATTAATTATTAATAAATTATCATTTTAATAAATAATTTTTTTCGCATTAGATTCAAATTTTACTAATGTGGTATGTGTGTATTTCACATTCTTATCTTTTTTCATGATTTTTAATATTTATGTGAAAATTTGTGGAATTATCTTATACATCTATCGTCAAATGATCATATTTTTATCTCATATGGTTATTCTAGAACTATTAATTATAATAATAAATCTTTTAAAATCCTTATGACACTAAATTATTTAGAAGATGTTTTAAAGAAAATAGAAATTTATTTTTCTCTTCAGTCAAAAATTTATCCAACAAAATCCATGAATTTTTTCTTATTAAAATTTAAATTTATTTTAAAAATTCAAAATGATATCTACTAAATAAAATTGTACCCATTATTAACATTTAACCCAAATGTTTTTAAAAGAATTATTCATATTTTCATTCAAACAAGGCTCATTTTCAATTTACCAAAAATGTGAAAAGAATTTTTATTTTACATTTTTCACCTGAACATATGTTCATTCCATAAAACCCTATTAATGTATTAAAGTATCCTATTTACATTTAAAACGATACTTTCTAATAAATATGATTTAAAATAATGTGTGAATTTTTTAAAAAAACTATTTTTAATTTAAAAAAGGTCATTTTTCCCAAAAATCATTGAAATGAAAATTTTAGGATGTTTTAAATCATATAATAAAAAAACCATTATTTTAATAATGATTGTAAAGACCCAGAAATTTCAAGGAAATATTTATCATAAATTCTTTGGAATACTATGAGTCCACAGTTTTTGACGGTGCCTGATTCTGAGGCCCGGAGTGCCCGGAATATTCCGTCGATGTTTTGTTAAGCTTAAATTAACGGGTGTAAGAAGTTTTAATAAAAATGTGGAATAAATCATAAACGGTTTTTCATATAAGAAATCTGATGGTACCATTGCACTCAGGATGGCAGGTTTATTCTAGGAGTGACTTATGTTTAGTCGGTGTCGACCTCCTGTGAAAAATCCCAAAATGGCAT
The DNA here is from genome assembly GCA_963277665.1 of Viscum album. Lineage (NCBI taxonomy): Eukaryota > Viridiplantae > Streptophyta > Magnoliopsida > Santalales > Viscaceae > Viscum > Viscum album. The sequence continues at coordinate 471,199,286 of OY728147.1, read as the reverse complement.
AACCGTAAATAATAAAATTAAATAAAGTTATTTTATCTTTGAAATGCTTATAACTCCCAAAAGGTAGCTTGGATTATTAATCCAAGACCACCATTGAACTATTGAGGGAATTCTCTGATTAAGCAGATACTAACTTTGGCATGTGCCGACCTACATAAAACGTTAGTTTTTGGCCGCAAATAAAATAATTAAGTGACAATTATTTTATTGTAAAAATTCATAACTTCGAAACGGTGAGTTAGATTAAAAATCCAAAAGCACCTTTGGGTTCATTGGGGAATGTTCCAGCTAGGCAGAGCCTATCCTGTATTGGCGCGAGTCGAGAGTGACTAATAATAATATTTCAAACTTTTTTTGGGTACATTCAGTAATCATACGTTCGGGATTTTATATCTTTTGTACCAGTTCTTGGAATTGAAATCCAAGGGAATCGTTGAACTCACAATGTCAGTAATTTCTTTGTGACACCTTAACCACAGTTGCATTCTGACGAGTTTGGAAGTTAGTTTTTTTATTTTTATTAAAGAAAATAATAATAAAATTAATTACAACACTTTATTTTATTTTTAAGCTATCATGTGTTGTGTGTTCGGTTAGTTTGTTAAAAGATCCACTTGGGAGTTGTTGGTGGGACCACCACACCCTAACCTCCAATGGGATGATAATTGGGATGGGGATCAATCGAGGAGCATATCCTCCCATGAGAGGTTTTCATGTGAAGTCCACACGTGGCTTAACCCACCATTTAATTGGGAGGGAGATGAAACCTCTCAACCCCCATTAATTAATTTTATGTGTTGACGTAAAATTAATTGCTCTCAATTAATTTTATGGGTCGACGTAAAATTTATTATTGTCAGTTAATTTTATATGTTGACATGAAATTAATTTTTGTCAGTTAATTTTATGTGTCAACGTGAAATTAATTGTTTTCAATTAATTTTCAGTGTCAACATAAAATTAATTCGTGTCTTATGTTTTGACGTAGGCTGTGTGGTGGAATCTTCTTGGCATCCTCCCCTTTTCATTTTTCAAATGCACCTTTTAAATTGCGCGAATACAATTTAATTCACCGTACCCCCTTTTTAAATTAAGTAACCACATCGTTGGAATTTATGAAGGCTCCAAATAAATGAACCGTCATAAATTTTATGATGGTTACTTATCTCTCCCGCTATCCTATATATATGGAGCCTAGGGGAAGGTTTTGTGACGACTTTACCAACTGACAAAGCGCTGGTAAAGTATGGAAATGCCAAACAATTTGGGAAACATATCCTCTCCAACGAAGAATGAGAAGAACACCGGCGATGATCTTCCTCGCAATTCTTATTCGACTTTTCTTCCCCGGACACCAACCCTCTGCAACGTCGTCAACGAACTGATGCAGGTCGGAATTGGTGACATGTGGCGGACACGACGAATGTTGGTCTTCATCATCTTCCTTCAACGACTCCACCAACGAACGACGGGCAAGACGTAGGGGTTTTATTTTATTTAAAGTATGAACTTTTCTCATGTTCTTCTTTTCTATCAGAACAAAGAACGGTGGTTTTTGTTCTTCATACTGGCGAGAACCAATTTCTACCACCCTACACGCTGAGGGTCCGTGTAACATCCCAGTTTCTGGAGCCACTCAACGGGTTCCCCGAACCCAGTTCTCCACATGACCTCAAGAACTTTTCCAAAAATGCTAGAGGATGCCAACTAACAGCCAGGGCCCAGGTCTGATAGTGGGGAAACTATGCCATAGTTTTTTAAATGTGTAGCGTAGTGGAATAAAAGATAAAACATACAACAACTGTGGAAGCAATAAACCATACACTTTACGATAAATAACTACAGAAAAGACAATCAACAATCATAAATAATGGTGATGTAACATGCCTCATGTTCTAAGAAAATAGCCAGAACATGTTACACAACAATACAGTACAGTAAAATACAGAGTACAACAAATCAAAACAATACAACCAGTTGCATTGTGAGCCTAAGCCCAGTATCATGCTCCCCTACCCCTTAGCAGCTATCAAGTACCTGTAATGGGACCTTTTCCCTTATCCATACCTGCATAAACGTAATGTGTTTGGGATGAAATGCATGTCCCAAACATGGTGTGAGAAATAATCTCAGTAGGCACCCACCAAAAGCTCGTGCTCAACTGTGTGTAATCATGAAACAAAAATGTGCAAAAGTAAATGCAATAAACTATGAATTACTCAAAAGTAAACATTCAGTGTCCTCAGACGCATAATAAATTACCCTCAGGTATAGAGAATCCAAACATAGGAATTTTCCCATAGGAATATCGAATATTGACCGAAGGTGTACGAGGTTTCGCCCACAAGAACAGAATCAACTGCCCACAGGAACGGAAGAAGTTGCCCATAGGCTAAGTAGTACTCTTCCCACAGGCTAATCATAACACTGCCCTTTTGCTAAACAAGTAATTGGGCCATGTACAACATGTAAACAAGAAATACACATGATATACAAAATCAATTCCTATAAAGTCAATTTTATAATCAATATTATAAAGGCATACCCTCGGGTATCCTAGAAAAATGGCTAAATAGAAGAACACACCCCCGTGGTGGTCCTGCATCCATGTGGTGATCCCAAATAGCAGTTTGTTATCACATTTAATTACCTATACAAATCTAGGTATTCAATTCAACAAGGCCTTAGCCATAAGACACCCCATTTATTGGCGTGTATCCCAAAAATACACACAAAAGCACAATAGTTGGAAAATAAACACCAATCCACCCACCTTAAACGCCCCTGATCAGTATAGTCGAGTGATGTTCCATGAATCATCACAGAAAAAGGTAGAAATGATGTGAAAAAAACTAATTCAAACCCAAATAACTTCCCTTAGAGGATTAAATGGTAAGAACTCATCTAGGTGAAGGGAGAACTCACCCGCGCGGTTCTTGGGAGATCGACACTGCGGAAAATGGATTCTTGATGTGCGCTCGGTGGATCTCCAATGCTCTGACCTCCTCTCCTACACCTTCCCTCGGTTCTATGCCTTCCCTGTGAATAGGGGATTCTACTGCCCATTTTATGTTGGAAAAACAAAGTACACAGTGTGTATTTTCAATTACACGGCATGTACGTCCCATTTTTTAAATCTTCCTCTAGCAGTTTCTTGCCAGCATGGCACTGTTCATCTTCTGCCATGACTACATGGTGTTTCTTCTTGGGTGCATGGCGTGTTCTATCACACAGCTGGACACAACCTTACTATTTGCCTGCCGACTGACTATACAATGTGTAAAGGACGACTACACGGCGTATAGTCGGTTTCTACACCCTTCATCACCGACATGGCCACTCGTCTCATGTACTCATCCCACATGGCCAATAGTACTTGGCGTGTGGGAAAGTACATGAAGTGTACTTCATAAAAAAATATTATTCCCCATTTTACTTATTTTCTGAAAAACACTTAAGGAAAAGAGAAATGGAGAAACCCATACCTCAAAAATAATAACAGGGTTCTTACAAACATCCTCACTTAAAGTAATTCGTCCCTAAATTTCCCTTCCAATGGTGGTGAATATAAAGCTTAGAATAGCTCTGTCCACTGAGAAAGTACGTCGGTCTCCTGCTCCCAGGTTTTGACCTACACATGGCCATGCTGCAATTGCACCCGTACGAGAGGAACTGACCGGCCTCGGAGAAACTTCGTGCTCCTATCAACAATACGAATCAGATGCACCAAAAAAGGACACATATACCTAAATCTCAACCTCCTTGAGCTGAAAAACATGAGACGGGTCTGAATGATAGCAGCATAACTGAGATACATGGAAGACACCGTTCATGGCTTGGTACCTCTGTAGTAACTGCAACAGATAGGCAAAAATCCTGACTCTCTCCAGAATCTCAAATGGCCCCACATACCTTGGTGAATGTTTAACTTGTCTCTTGATCTGCCGGTGTCCCAAACTTGGTGAAACATGCTATAAAACCTAATCCCCGACCACGAACTCCAAAGTTCATCTGGGGCGATCAGCTTATGATTTCTAATGAGTTTTTGCGGTAGCCATCCTCTTTTGAATCAACTGGACATGCTCAAAAGTATACTGCACGAGATGTGGTCCCAGTAAAGCTACCTCACCTGCCTCTAACCAGCACAAGCATGATTGGAATGGCCTCCCATATAATGCCTCATAAGGTGAAATCTCAATATTTGCCGGAAAACTATTATTATAAGAAAAATTGGCAAAGGGTATATGCTTCTCCCATGATCCCCCAATGTCTAGGATGCACGAATGCAGCATGTCCTCAAGAACCTGTATCGTATGCTCTGAATGACCATCAGTCTGAGGGTGGTAAGCTGTGCTCAGAAGCACCTGTGTACCCAGTTCTCTTTGAAAACTCTACCTGAAACAATATGTAAAATGGGCATCCCAATCTAAAACGATAGAACTAGGGACCCCATGAAGACGTACGACCACGTGGATATACAACTACCCGAGCTCATCAACACCTAAGGTCTCCATGATCGGAAAAAAGTGAGCTTCCTTCGTGAGTTGTCCACAACAACCCACACGACATATTTGCTTCAAGTTGACCTCGACAATACAGTCATTAAATCCATCGCAAAATCATCTCATTTCCACTCTGGGATGGGTAACTACTGTAATATTCCGTCTTTCCTCTGATGCCCCACCGTCATTTACTGACAGGTGGAACACCTCGTAACAAAACTAGCTACCTCTCTCTTCATACCCGGCCACCAGTACTGATGTCTCAAGTCACGGTACATCTTGGTAACCATGAGATGAACTGGCCAAGATGAAGCATGAAACTCCTACATTATCTCCTCGTGTATATCTCCTGGATCCCACACTCATCCATGGAAACACAAAATGTCATCATCACCTATCTTCTAACCAAAAGAAGGTTCATCACTTTCCATCGACTCCCGTAGAACAAGGTCTTCTGAATTAGATTGTTGCCTCATCATAACTCTTTCCAGGAGGGTAAAGGTCACAAATAAATATGATAGATAAGTCTTCCCCTAAATTTTGTGAACCTTTAAATGCATCTCAGAGAACAAGGCCATAAGCTTCCATTCACCACTGGCCTCCTACACTGCCTGTATCTGAGTCCTCCTGCTCAGTGCATCAGCTACTGCATTACCCTTACAAGGTGTATAGGCAAAAAAAATTGAAGGACTGAAGGTATTCAACCAACCTTCACTGTCTCAGGTTCAAGTCACGCTGAGAAAAGATGTACTTTTGACTTTTGTGGTTTGTGAACAGCACAAAATGTTCTCCCAAGAGATAATGTCTCCAACAACACAATGCTTGTACAACTGCATCCAACTCGAGATCATGCGTCGCGTAATTCCTCTAATGTGGCCTCAACTTCCGAGACCCGTATGCAACTACTTGATTTACCGCCATCAACACAGCTTCCAACCTAATCCCTAATGCATCACAGTAAATTTTATATCTCTTCCCCTATGCTGAGAGTATCAGGACTGGTGATGATGTCAACCTTACATTCAATTCATTAAAGGATGTCTCACATGCTTCTGACTAAATGAACTACACACCCATATTAGTCAAACCTGTCAACGGTGCTGCTAAGAGGGAGATGTACATTATAAAGTGTCTGTAGTATCAGCTAGCCCCACGAAACTTGGTATCTCAAATATGTTCTTGGGATGATCCTAGGAAAATACTGCTCTCACCTTCTCTGGTTCTACTGCAACTCCTACCTCCAAGATGATATGACCTTGGAAGTGAATCTGGTCCATCCAAAAGTGGAACTTTGAGAGTTTATCATACAGTTGATGCTCTCTTAGTGTACTCAATATGATCTCAAGATGGGTGGCATATACATTTCGAGTGTGATAGTACACCAAGATATCGTCCATGAATACTACCACAAATGAATCCTGATAAGGATGGAACACATGATTCATCAGAACCATGAAAACTCCTGGTGCGCTCATGAGTCCGAATGACATAACCATATACTCGTATAGACCATACCTTATCATGAAAGTTGTGAGTAGTATATCGGATGGTCTAACGCGCAGCTGATGTTATCCTGATCTCAAGTAAATCTTCCAGAACACTCGTGCACCATGAAGTTGATCAAAAAAATCATCAATCCATGGCAAGGGATATCGGTTCTTAACCGTCAACTGGTTTAGCTTCTGATAATCCACATAATTTCAGAGGGTACCATCCATCTTCTTCTCAAAAAGGACATGAGAACCCTAAGATGAAGTACTGGGTTGGATGAACCCCTTTGCCTTTAACTCCTCTTACTCTCTCGTGAGCTCCTGTAACTCTGGTGTAGCCATCCTATAAGGAGGAATAAACACCGGTGCTTCTCCTGGAACAATCTCAATAGAGAAATCCACCTCTCTCTTTGGAGGTAGACCTAAAAAGTCATCTGGGAAGACATCCCTGAAACGATCAACCACTGGAGGGAAAAACATCTTACACGTCCCTTCATCATCCAGATATTAAATCGCAATCTGGTTTGTGACTCCACCGCTAACAAGATGCTCTTGTCCAGCTCGACTCGCCTAATCATCCCACTCACCCTTGAATAGAAACTCTCTGCCCTCCAGTGACGTGAAACTCACCCTGCGACAATAGCAATATACAAAGGCTCTAAAGGGAACCAACCAGTCCATCCCTAGAATGACATCATAACTCGTCATCTATAATACATAGTGGTCCCAATGGAAGTGACACCCTCCAAACTCAAGGGGTCACTCCTTGAATTGACACACACTAGCCTTTCTAGACCACAAGAGAGTGTCTAGAATCATAACAATAGATGAAGTAGAAACATAGATCCCTAGGCTCTTTACAACTGGTACATATAGAAAGCTATGTGTAGCGCCTGTATCAAAAAGCATTGCAGATAAGACATAAGGTACTAGAATAGTACATCTAACTGTAGAAGGTATGGGATCATGATTCTTGTTGGGTCTGTTGCATAGCATATGTCTGCCCAGTGCCATGGCACTGAAACACAGCCTAGCTACCCTAAGCTGTCTTGCCCTGCTGCCTCTATGATCCAGGTGTCTGGCTACCACGACCACGTCCGCCATCCCTGCCCGCATGCCATGACGTATTCCAGTTCCCAAACTGGTAAGAATCTTTTGGTCCTTCCCCCACAGGCGGAGTCTGAACAGAACCCCTCTCACTAGCCACTAGTGGAAATGCCCTGCAAAAGCGCTGCAAATGATCTATCCTACCACAAGCTCGACATTCCACTGGGTCTTGTGGACATTGAGCACTCTTGTGCCCCTCCTTACCACACTGGTAGCACATGACCTGGCCACCTGAAACATTCTTCTAGCTGGTACTACCACCATGAGAGAAGTCCATCTATATCATCCTTTTACCAGTAGAAATATAACCAAAAAAAGTTGTTGAACTGCCTTGGCCCACACCACTAGCTTCCCACAGGTTCCTTTTTGTAATCAGTGCCTTGTACACAATAGCATGTACTGAAGGCAACCTGAAAGCAATTACTAGTGCTCAGATGTCATATCGAAGACCATCCTCAAAGCTTCTAGCTCTCAGCATCTGATCGCCCACCAGAACGGGTGCAAAACGCTAAAGCTCGGTTAAACGAGCAGAATAATCCATCACCGACATAGCGCCCTGCAGCAGATTCATGAACTCTCAAGCTCGATATGCCCTCAGAATATCGTGGAAGAAGAATTCATATAATTCTATCTAGAAATATTCCCATTCCATGTCTTTGTGATGCTCTGACTGGGTGGTAACATCCCACCACTTATAGAAGGAATCACGTAGCATATAAGTCGTGAGCTTGACCCTCCACCCTAGAGGCATCTCAAGATTCTCGAAAATAGTCTTCATCGATCCTAGCCAGTAATCCACAGCCTGAGGTCCACCATCCCCTTCAAATGTAGGCAGATGATGCTGCTAAAAGATATGTGTCATCTCGTCCATAGATGTGGAAGCCAGCAATGCTCTCTGAAAGGTCTCCATAAACCACATAATGCCTTCACAGAATAGCGCATCCACGCCTATGTCTTGTATAATGGCTGGCACCACATCTAGCTCTACTGAAGGATCCACTGGTAGCCCATGTCCTACCATCTCTGGGGTAAATTGTTGTCGCTCTCCTAGAAAACAATGCGTGAATGTCTCGGCAGCATGCCACTACAGTGTCAAACACACACCTCAAATCAAGATTATCACAGTCTGAAAATGAAGGAACCAAAAGGGAAACCTGAGGAAGAAGGCATTAAAAATTTCACAAGAAGAATACACAACATGTATACTGACTACACGACGTTTACTTGAATTCTATTCCCTAGCCCGGGTCCTTCTACATGCCTACGCTACACGGCTCCCATTGAACAAAACTACACGGCGTGTATATAAACTACACAGCGTGTATGGTGAAAATTTCTAACTAACCATGTCGTTTGTGACATGGTCGACTACTCGGAAAGAATTACACGACATGTTACACCACACACGGCATGTAAACTACCTATTTCCCAGCCACATGGCTAAGTCCACACTGTCTGTCCCTGGTCAAAACTACACACCATGTCCCACGCGTACACAGTGTGCACTAAACGAGCTTCACCGACCCGTGATGTTTGTTACACGGCCGAAGACATGGATCCAACTACACACCGTGTTCAATATACACACGGCATGTATATGAAAGGATTACACCTACCTGTGTTGTTAGTTACACAGTTAGGTCCCTAGGTCATACTACACGACGTTTTCCAGAGTGGACACGACGTGTATGTCTTAAGGTCTCCTCCGTCCGTGTTGTTAGTTACACGGGAGAACTCTATGTCAAAACTACACGGCGTGTACATCTGGTACACGACGTGTTTTCCCCATGCACACCTTCCCCATGTCCCCACCCACACGGTCTATGACACGGGAAGGACTACAGGACGTGTACTTAGAATACACGGCGTGTACTCAAAAAGTTTTATTTTCTTCCCGAACAGAAGAACATACATGGTGTGTTTAAGGTACTATATGGTGTGTATACTAGGTTTCCAGAAATTATGCCTTAGAAACTTCTCCGGAAACCAAAAAATACTTAAAAAAACACCAAAGTGGAAAATTCTGATCCGTGAGGGCCCATACTCCCCGCGAATCATAGTTTGTTATCTTATATGTGTTATAAACGGATAAACAACCAATGATCCACCAAATTTCGGTCAATGAGGGCCCATAATCCCCAATTCTAATGTATGGCGTCTATTCTATAAATAGGTTCACTCAATAATACCATATCACACATCAGGTATCTATCCAAGCAGTTATCACAACAACATTCTTTTACAAACATAGTATCTATCACAACAACATGATATCTCTAATGCACCTACATGTCATGGAAACTATGCATGGCATGTGATTTCTACATGTGCCTAAATGATATATAAGATGGAATACCCTCATCTCATCTGGTGGAAACTAATAGAACCCATGTATAAAATATAAACAAAACAATTACAAGTGTGTCACCCAATGGTGAAAATCAAATCAACTATAAATTGCAAATTCAGTAAAATTGAAATACGAGGTAACTTGGATTTCCCTTGTACTAGAGTTAGCTACGCCTAGGTACAAATTTTTACCATCTACCATTCTCATCATGTCCCTGACTAAGGATCCAAATAGTATGTCAAATAATATAACCACTTTTATACCACTTTGTAACGTCCTAGTTCTGGGTGCCACTCAACGGGTGCCCTGAACCCGGTTCGCCACATGACCTCAAGAACATTTCCACAAACGCTAGAGGCTGCCGACTAGCAGTGAGGGCCCATGTCTGATAGTGGGGAAACTATGCCCTCATTTGTCAAAGTTTATTATAGAGAAATGTAAGAGAAAACCTACAACAACAGCGGAAGAAATAAACCATACACTTTTAAGATAAATTATTGCAGAAAATACAACCAATAGTCTTATATAATGTTGATTCAACATGCCTCAACTCTATGAAAATAGCCAGAACATATTACACATCAATACAGTATAATAGAATATAGAATATAGAAAAGAAAAACAAAACATCTAGTAGCATCGCGAGCCTATGCCCGGTCCCATGCTACCCTACTCCTCAGCAGGAATCAAGTACCTGTAAAGGGAGAATTACCCTTATCCATACCGGCAAAAACGTAATCTGTTTGGGATGAAAAGAATGACCCAAATAGGGTGTGAGTAATAATCTTAGTAGGCACCCACCAAAGGCAGATGCTCCACTTTGTGTAAAAATGCAACAATAGTGAGCGAAAGTAAATGAAATAAACAAAGAAATACTCAAAAGTAACTAACTTTACCATTTATATTTCTATTTAACATTCATTTCATTATTTATTTGTAAGAAACAACCACAGTGAATTTCTATGTAAATAGTCAGTGTCCTCAGACGCGTAATCCTTTACCCTCATGTAAAGAGAATCCAAACACAATAATTTGCCCACAAGCATATCGAATATTTCCCGCAGGCGTACGAGGTGTCGCCCATAGGCCCAGAATCAACTACCCACAGGCACAGAACAAGTTTCCCATAGGCTAAGTAGTTCACTTCCCACAGGATAATCACAACACTGCCCTCAGGCTAAACAAGTAACCAGGCCAAGACCAACATGTAAACAAGCAGTACACATTCAATACAAATGAAATTTCTATTAAGGTAATTCTATAATCAATTTTATAAAGGCATACCCTCAGATATCCTAGCCAAATGGCTAAATAGAGGAACGCACCCCCGGGGTGGTTTTGGATCCAAGCAACAATCCCAAACAGTAGTTTATTATCACATTTAATTATCTATACAAATCTAGATATTCAATTAAACAAGGCCTCTACCATAAGACGCACCATTCATGGGAGAATATCTAAAAAATACATAAAAACACACAATAGTTGGTAAATAAACACCATGCCACCTACCTTAAATGCCCCTGATCAGTATACCCGAATAACATTCCATGAATCGTCCCAGAACGCGGTAGATATGAGGTGAATGAAAAATTGTTCAAACCCAAATTACTTCACTTAGCAGAAGAATTGGCAAGAACTACTCCAGGGGATGGGAGAACTCACCCGCGTGGTTCCCGGGAGATCAACAATACAGAAATCCGATTCCCGACATGTGCTCGGCAGATCTCCAAAGCTCAGAACTCCTCTCCCGCTCCTTCCTCTTGTTCTAAGTATTCCCAGTGAATAGGGGATGATACTTCCTGTTTTAGGCAAAAAACGTACATGGCGTGTATTTCAAAGTACATGGCGTGTACTTCCCATTTTTTAACTGTTCCTCTAGCAGTTCCCCGCCAGCGTGGCACCGTTCATCTGCCGACATGACTACACGACATGTCTTCTTGGGTACATGGTGTGTTCTGACTCACATCTGGCCACCATCTTACTATTCGCCTGCCGACAGACTACACGATGTGTAATGGACCACTTCATGGAAAGTAGTTAGTTTCTACACCCTTCATCGCCGACATGGCGACACGCCCAGTGTACTCATCCCACACGGCAAAAAGTATACGACGTTTGGAAAAGTACACGGTGTGTACTACCAAAAAAAAGAGTTATCCCCATTTTCCTTATTTTCTCAAAAACACATAAGGAAAAGAGAAAAGGAGAAACCCGTACCTTAAAAATAAGAACCGAGTTCTTACAGTCTGGGCCAAACCAACATGGCCCGACCCCTTCATTGTTCTTTTTGTGATGACTCCACGACAACATGTCAATGAGGCGACGGTGACGAAGGTGGCGAGAAAAGGCCACTCTACCCGTGGCCTCCGTGAACTGCGACGCCCCCACGGCTCCCTGGGGCGCACCGCGGCGTCCTAATGGCGCACCCCGACGCCCTGCCGACGCACCTTGGCGCCCAAACGACGTAGCCTGACACACCACGGCGTGCTGCCCTGCCAGCCCGGCGCCCCACACCCTTACTATTGGCATGCACGGCGCCCCCATAACCCCTGCCGGTGGCATTACTGGCGCACCCCAGAGCCCCTAGGGTGCCCTACCGTGCTGCCTGACGTGCCCTCGTGTGCTGCACAGCGTTCGGAACCATAACCGGTTCACCTGCGCCCTGCCCGGTGCACCCACGACCAGCCCAGAGACTAGCTGGCCCACCTGCACCTCGTGTAGCCTGCCTGGTGGCCTCCCTATCACCAGCATGCTGAATCAGCTCGCAACGCCCCCACGGTGACGCGGGTCGAACTGTCCCTGTCTCCTGGGCCAAGTTATCGAGCCGCCTACATGGCGACTATTGGGTCGAACTGCCCTCGGGGTCCGCTGGGTTGGGCCCTGCGGACCGGGACAAATCTTAGTAGGCTGACACGCCCAATGGGTTGTGTCAGACCTATCAAGTTTTACCTAGTCAACCCAAACCGGGTCGGCCCATTTTGGGTTGGGTTGAGTTGGTCCGACCGGGTCGGACCGGACCCGGGCTCAATACTGTCCCATTACCTTCTTGGGACATATCATTTGAACCAGATTTCCTTTTGAAAAACCATCAGTGGAGCTGATACTCTTGGAGCATGGAATTCACTTTGAGTATACCCCATGGGAGTTTGGGTTATAGTTGAGATATGGTCGGGTTGGTTCGTACATGAAACTAATAGGGACCCCGGGACAAAAAGGTTAATAATTCACAAACCGATCGTCCAATTGACACACCATATGTTGAGTTGAGGCCCCTATGATGAGGCGGTCCATTGTGATGATTCTATTTGAGACTTCATCAAACTTGGATTATCGACCAATAGCTCATGGAGGGGATCCTCTCGGAGACGATAAGACAATGTGGGGAGACCTAGTAGCTGTAGACCCGATGACTGCTTGACCGATTCGACTTAGAGTGATTCGACAAGCCCAGTGGACGGAGAGCCCAGTTTAGCGGCAGACCCACGGCGGATGGAGCACCTGGTTTGGCAATAGAACCGCAGTACTCAACAGGAGGAGTACCTCTTACAGTTATTAGGGTGAGAGCCCGTTTTGGCAACTGTCTCATAGAGGAGGAGCATCTAGTTTGGCAACAGAACCACGGTACTCAACAGGAGGAGTACCTCAGCAGTCTATGGTTAGTGATTAGTGCCTTCGAGTCATGATAGGGTCACTGTACTCAATAGAGGAAGAGTTCTTCATCATTTGTGGTTTCGTTAAATAAATCTTGGTTTGAGCTGAGTCAATGAACTTTGTGTTTTCCTCATGATTGAGATGGGTTACATGATAACATAGGTATATGTATGGGAATATACCTAGGTAAAGGTAATCTATAGAGATATTTTTCTTTGTAATTAATCCTTGTTGGATTTAGTGAGACCATGTGGGCCTCGGGGTCCCTACTCAGTATCGTTATACTCACCCCTGCATGGGAAATGCCTCCACCTCGTTGTGTTGGATACAGACGACGGACATCGCTGACGGAGGCTGAGTGTACGAGGATCGGACGAAACCAAGAGGTGGACCTCACGAAGAGTCAGTACCTAGAGGTGGACCTCACGTCGAGTCGGTACCTGGAGGATGTTGACGAATGAGGGCGGTGAGTAGGCTATTTGTACCTACCCTTTAGGTAGGATCCGTGGTGGATGATCTAGGAACTGAGCTATCTATACCTACCCTTCAGGTAGGATGTGTGGTGGACGATCCAGGAGCTGCTTGTCACCTTCCCGTTGTTTTGCCTTTTTTCCTTGAACTTTACAGTTTGGCATGTATTTTCGGCCCCTTTCTTTTCTGCACTAGTTTGTTTTCAGTTTTACTTAGTGTTTTCTTTCTCTTGTACTCTGGTTGAATGCGTTTACATTTTATAAGGGCAATGCCTTCCCTTTTTTTGAGTTTTACGCCTTTGGTTCTAGTTACCAGCCGCTACTCTATGGAAGGAGGTCTTGGGGTAGTCACAACACGAGCCCCAAGGATGGGTCATGACAATGATACATAGGGATAATGTTGTAATGATACTAGACTTGTTGTTTCCATGGATGGGTTATGATCAGTTTAACATTTAATGTACTATTTTGATACCATTCACCATATATGAATGGATTTTTTTTAATAGGTTTATCTTTTTGGAAATGATTTAAATTTTTATATGATATTTCTTCAATATGAATGATTATATTTATTATGTTTCATCCAATCCATTTTTAGAATTCAATTGACTTTGTATGTGATGGTAATGTCCCACTTTATCCCCTCGATGCATCATGAGGTCTTATTAAAAAAACATGATGGGATTTTTTGATGAGACTTTTCCAATTTATGTAGTATTTATTATCAAAATTCCTTGAAGGTATGGTTATGATTCATAGAATAAAGAATTACCACTATATTTTATTATTTATTGGTGTTCCATGGGATTATTCGATTGTTTAAAATATCTATTGAAAATGTATTATGTCATTTGATTACGTATATAAAATTTTATAAAAATTATTAGTTCTTTCAATATTATTATTCATGTGGATGTTACTGATTAAATGCTTCATGTTTCAGTTATATACCATTCCATATTTATTATACCATATGTATATAAAATATCTTCCACTATAAGAATATCATTATTAATAAATACTGAGCCTCCCGTTCATATTTTTTTATTCATAGGAATCTAAGAAATGTTTGACGATTGATATGTAGAGATATTCTAGTGATAAAAAATATGATCTCAACGAAATAAATTTTTTGTATATTATATTTTATAATTTAGGATTTATTCAGGTATGTATATTGTATACCATGCCTAAAAACCCATTTTTCCATTGTTAGGTGATTCCATGTATCTAATTCCAATGTAATAAACTATCCTTTTATTCTAATGAACATGGGTCAGGGTCCTTATAGTTTTTTAAGGGGTGGTTTTTTAAAAACCATTATTAATTTATTTATTTAAATATAGATTAGATAACATACGGCTAAAATCGACAATGATGATAAGTATAGAAGAACATCGTAACACTTTGGTGGGGAAATATTATGTTGTTTTTTATAAAAATACTCAATATCTATATATTACAAGTAAATGTGGTTATAGGAATGATGTGCATATGGGTAATAAACTTGATAAAGGTGTGTCACTATTGAATCAAGTGTTACCTAGTACAACACATATATCCTTATTAAACACTAATTCTAAAAATCTCAGGGGATATTTTTGGGTTATTTTGATATTATTTACAAACTCTTAAAAAGTATTAAGAAATTTTTCTTTAAAAATATTACCAAAAAAATATTGTTTATTAGTTTGATAATAGATATGAATATAATTTAAAATTTTAATAACATATTTCTATATTTTAAGTATATAATGATATGTTTCAAAATTTTATAAACCAATAATGTTTATGTCATTGTTTATAAATGGCGCAAAGTGGACAGAATGTATTACATATATATTCTCATACCCATGTGGGGATTTACTTCATAAGAAGGACAATGAACATATATCATAATCTATTACTAGAACTGTTCTAATTATAACTATATTTTTGAATCTTATTGAGGTTATCGATAAAGAAAATTTAACTGTGTACCATTATACCGACCCACCACACTATTTTACATTGTTATAACACCCAACAGATTAGAAAACTATATAATTTAATTATAATACAAATCCATTTAGAGCTGAACAATTCATATTTTCCAATGGTAAAATAATTATTACATTGTTATGTAATTTAATAGAGATTGTTTTCATGATGGATAAGCATTTATAATGATATAAGGATAAATTGTTTTCATTAATTTATAACACTTCCTATAAACAATAAATAGAAACCATTCAAAAAAATCATTTAAGGTAGTCTTCTATGAAAAATATTTTCATTGAAATAAACGATAGGATATGAAATGAAATTTTTTTATTGAATAAATATAGATACACTTATAATTATGATATGTTTGATTAAAACATTACAAGGATATCAAGGAATTCTCTGGACTATGTATGTAATCAGAAAAATTGACTGTTATTTTTATAGGATTAATCAAATACTTCAAAGGTAGCCGGTCACTCAAACATTATCATTATATCTGGAAAAAATATCAACTTATATTATTATAGATAAATAATTATCCATGTAATTTGGCTTTTGTAGATCAAAATATAATAATAGGGCTTCTTAGAACATTGAGAACCAAAATACTAATAAATTAATTTCATGAAAAATTATTTTTCCCGAATGTTATAACTATGGAAAAAAAACACCGGATGTTGGTTGAAGGGAATGTATGTTTTCTACAAGATTTTGGAGAGATAAATCCATTTTCATGATTACAATAGTAATAATGATGTTTCAAACATTCCATTATTTAGAAATAAGGATATGGGAACTACACATATGAATTTCCCAAGATTCAATGCATTATACCTCATAAGAATCGAGGGGATAAAGGTCATTTTTATGGAATTAATTCTGCTAAAATAGAATTATTATTGTGAATGTGTATTTGAATTCATGAATTATGTTATTTAATTATTTTATAAATGATATTATCAAAATTTATAGCTAGTATACTATTTTGGTTTTTCATTAATGATTTGAAGACACACATTGAATGGTACCAAGAAATGTTTTTCAATGGCATATTGATCAATAATAAAACACATGATTGTGGTTTAATAACCCTAAATATGTTCTCTATATTTAGATAATGATGATAAAGTGATGTCCATGGGATAGTATTCTCAACCATTAAATTGGTCGGTGATGTGAATGATTACATTAACCATTTTAGAGATGATAATTTTTTTTATTTTAGATATTTATTTAATAATATATATTTACTTGGAATAATACATGTTCTCATTTCGGTTTTATGGTGATTACAGTAATTATGAATTTAGCACGTGAAATTAATACTTACTTTATGTTTATTTTGGAACCAAATGTAATGTTTATTTGATAAATTTTGCAACCTTTATAGTAAATTGATCAAACATTGAAGTAGTTAAGACAACTTTTGGCGAATTCCTATGATTAAATATTTATAAAGTGTATAAAGTTTAATATTTTCTGATTGTATAGGTTTATGAAATTAAATAATTATTAGGTAATTCATGATCACTATTTTGGTTTTGGGAAATATTTAGAGGCATATAGATGGAATTTGAACTCTTTAATGGATCTTATGATCTTCTAAAAGCCAATTTTAGTGATTCATGAATAAAAAAATGAGCTGGTATATTTTTTTAGAGTAAAAAATGATTTTGAAACTGATTGATTCAAAACCAAAGGTTGAAATTGTTCCTATTAAATAAAAATATATCAAAAAGTTATATTTAATTATTCTCTTAGTCTTGAGTATAAAATAATACATCAATAATAAAAAAATTGACTTGAAAAAATGGTATCCTATTATCTTCATTTACATCATATATTTTTTAATATTTTGTTCAAAATTTTTCATGATCATTCACTTTATATTGATGAATGATGTTTATCACTCTCTATATTTATTTACACATTCCATATATTTATGTATCGTAACATTATAATATTTATCTTATACCTAGAAACTGATATTAATTTATTGTAGATTGAATTCATACTTACATTTATCTATTATAAATAAAAAAAATTATTGACATTTTTAATTATTTGGGTTCTTAATATGTTTTTGACTATGATTACAATAATATAATTGTAATGTGTAATTTAATTGAGGTTTTATAAAGTATCACTTCTATATATTAAAAGGGAAAAATAATTTTTAATTAAATATATGTCATTCAACACACATATTATAAGATAATGTAACATCTCTAGGAATTATGATATATTTATTTTTATGTAAATTCAATCTATTTTACCGCATTCGATGAATGAAATAATGAGATTAATGAAAACAAGATACTCTATTAAAACTTCGTTCTTTAAAACTGAAATTTATTAAATAGAAATTATGTTGGTTTGTATGAGTAGGACTAAATAAGTAATGAAAATTATAAGGGTTACACATAAATAAAAAAAATTCAGTAGTTACCAATTTTTTAATAAATATAATAACCATTTTAAATTAAAATAATACATTTCAAAGAATTTTTATTTTTATAAAATCCCATTTTGTCACACATTGCACAAATAATATAACATTATTTTTACCAATTAATGAATTTTTTTTAAAAAAATGAAATTCATTTAATAAATAATCATTTAAAAATTTAAATGTGGTTAAAAAATTTTATTTATTAAGAAATATTAATTTTTCAACGTAGAGTGATAAATATAATTTTCTATTAAAAACTTCCTTTTTATATAATATAAAATGTTAAAGTAAAATTTATTTTTTTATAGAGAATACTTTGATCAATTTTATTTAAATTTAACTAATTTTTCTCTTTTTCATAAAATTTATGTTCAATTTCAATAAAGAAATAATTCCATTAATATGTGTTCCTTTCATTGTTAAAAAAATTTCTATCACATCAGTGGGTTTAATTATAAATTGAATTTTTAAAAACATTTTGAATTAAATTTAAAAAATGGATTCTAAATTTTGAATATGAATAATTAATATTATATAATAATATAAACACAATTTATTACCAAAATAAATAGTGAAAATAACAAAAATTTAAATGTCGTGCTTAAGGTAAAAACTTCTTTACCAGGTGTCAAACTTGAATAGCATGGGAAAAAATAACTTCCAACATTTCCAAACACCATTTCATGGAAAAGTATAAAACATATAAGCTATATTTTTTTATGGTGACCCATTTTGGGGATTTTGAAAGATAAAAAATTGGGTACACATTACTATTTTCATGAAATATCATGTGTGTCATCTACCCCACTAATAATAGCTCAACACTCTCCTCTATTATTAACCTCAAATTTCCCTTTGGTTCAGAAAAGAACAAAAAATAATAATCATAAATTTCCTCCCCATATCCTAGAGTAAATATTTAGATCATAACAGAAATCGAGCGATGCTTTATTTTGGAACTAATTATGTTTCCCGAAGAAGTGGTAATGTTTTTAACTATGTATTTTAATTTATTTTATTTTTATGAATCATTCTAATAGTATTAATCTATGGTAATACAATAACTCAAATATATATCATATATAGTGTTTTTATTATTTTAACATAATTATCTATATCCTACCCCAATACTGTTAAATGGTAAACAAAACTGTCGACTATATGTACCAAGGATTACTGCTTCACAAAAGAATATAAAAGTTTTCCATAACCACATTTACAGGCTGATATAATGATGTATAAAACATAGTTATTTATTATTTATTACATTATCATAATTTTGTATTTATTATTTCATATATAACTTCTTACTTTATAATTAATGTGGGATACAATAATGTCAATTGTGTACATGGGGGGCTACCGCGTCGAAAAGCGATGCTATTACACTTTTCTTAATGTCTGCATGGATGGTTTTAGGAATACTTTTAATGAATATATGTGATATATAATACAATTATATACTTATATAAACATAATATAAAATCTAAATTCATACCTTACAATATTTTGGAAAGCAATAGTGTTAGTCGTGCGTATGCGCGGACTATCACATTCATGCAGTGCACTGAAATGTTTCCCATTTTTTGTTTTAGAAGAATTTTGTTTATATAAATGTTATATATTATAAAGTAATGTGTTTTTAATGGACAATTAATATTAATTTTCCATTAGTTCCATATGTTCTGAAAATGGAAACAACATTAATGCATGTGAATGGCATGTTGTTTCCATGAAATGTATGAATAATATCATCTCTTTTTTTAGATTAAGATAAATACACATAAATGGAATGTACAAGATTTTTATATCATGTTTTATATTTTTAGACGATATAATAATGATCTAATTAAAATTACCTC
Source organism: Viscum album (assembly GCA_963277665.1). Lineage (NCBI taxonomy): Eukaryota > Viridiplantae > Streptophyta > Magnoliopsida > Santalales > Viscaceae > Viscum > Viscum album. The sequence goes on along the minus strand of OY728147.1, from coordinate 471,179,410 downwards.
AATTACCAAACCAAATCATACATGATGAATGAAGTAATTATCAACAAAAGTAGTGATATAAATTATATTATATGTAATAAAATATATTATTATTATTAAATAATAGTTTTAAAATAATTATTTATTTAGTTTATAGGTGGTACATAAAATTATTATGTAAATCAGATCTAAGGTGAAATTTTCTCATCTCACTTTTTCATCGCTGAGATGTATTCCATATTCAACAATTTTTCCATTGTATGATGTTTATAATGTATATTTTGATATGCTATATTATAATTAATTTTATATTAATTTTCTTTAAGGTCTAATTTAATGATATTTTTTTCATCGGGCTTATGATTCAACCATCAACAATAATGTAAGTGTGTATTTCACAATCCCAATATTATTAAAGATTGTTTTTTAGGTATCCCTTGGAATATTAATTAACAACTATACAATAAAATCATTTTATTTTATTCTAAAATGATTATTAATTTACGAATTATATTAATAGTTTCTTTTCTCTCTTTGGTTATCAAAATTATTGATAAAATGTTATTATAAAAATCATACATTAATCCATTATTTAGATAGAAATTATTCATCATTAAAATACATATTTTTTAAATGTTTTTCTAAAAATATTTTTTAAAGACTAAAAATTATTTATTGATTACATTTTTATTCAATTGTAAATTTTTACAAAATATTTTTAATGAACTCATAAAAACAGTTTCCAAACAAGGAATGTTTGGATATTACAAAAAATATGAAATGAAACTCCATTTTATAATTTATGGAAAATATTGGAATTAAATGATAACCAGAAAACTCAATGTTCTATGTAATTAAATATATTTTTAAAAGGATATTTATATATAATGGTATTTTTGAAAATAATTTGTGATAGTTTAGTTGTAAGGATATTTTCAATATAAAAATTTTATTCAAATCAAGAACGGTTTAATGTCATTTTTATCCGTTTTCTATTTAACAATTACTAAAATACTTATTTTATGTATGATATACATGTAATATTATATATTTATACCATAATTAATATATTAAGATTTGGATTATGAATAGTTGGAATAGGGTTTTTTTATTTTGAAACACATATCCATATTACTCATAATGGATCATTTTTATGTTTATTGATTGGGTAGAGTAATAACAATTTGTATTCATGTTTTTTAATCTGAATTAATTTATTGATTAGGATTCAGCTCACGAATACGAGTACTTCATTATAATTTGTAGATGATGGGAGGAGGCCAAAATTTTTACCTTGTTAAATTAGTGGATATCTTATGACACAAATCCATGGGTTTTCGGCCGAGGCCTTACCAATTTATCAAAGCTTCCATTACATAAGGCGTTGATTTTATTGTTATTATGTCAGAAATTATAAATTCTCTCATTATGTGATTATTTATTTTTGGATAATTAAAATATTTGATTATTTAAAATATACTTGAGATGCTTCCATCCAATGTGATTATGTGAATGAATATTTTTATCCATCATTTATTCCTTTAGTATTATTATTCATGTTCATATTATTAACAATATGGAATGTTGTGTAGTTATTTACTATTACATATTGATTATTGATTATGTATTTCAGAGAGATTCCATTATATTCGCATACATAAAAATCATTATAGTTGTCCAATTTCTTAATTTTTCATTCCTTTGGGTTCAATAAATGTTATATGATTCATATCCATGGACACTCTTGAGGGAATAAAGATGATATCAATGTAATGAGTTATTGGTATTTTATATTTTAATATTAATTTTAAATTATTGTATGTATCTATTTTACCATGTATAATAGACTATTATACTTATCTAGATGTGATTCCTTGTATAACCCGACAATGAAATAAAGTATCCACCAACATTGGGCTACTCAGTTCAGGGTATTTATAGTTGGAATCATTTGTAGGTTTAGTAGAAAATTTTTTAATAAAATTTTGGAAGACATACGATAGATATCCTAAGATTAAAATTGTATTTTAGGATATATTGAGAATAATATAATGATGTTTCGAAAAGGAAGAGAATATATACGTTTTCATTGAAATAAATCAATTTATGTATACTATAATTGGACATGTATCTAGTTTTGATGTACCTAATGGTAATATTAGAACCTAGCATAAAACATTACTTAATTTTTAATTATGTTAATAATTCACATTTAGGATATTTTATTGGTCTACATTTTATAGAATTAGGACACAATGATTACATTATATATCAAAAATTACAAAGTAGACACTCCAACATTGTATCAATAATTTTCATAAAATAAAATCCATTAAAAGAAAAGAATAATTTTTTCTTGATATAAATCTTCTTGGATTCTTACTTTCTGATACCCTACCTTATAACCTGTGGAAAACAATTCAACAACTTGGGATGAGCATAAAATTATCATTAAGGTTTATAAAATAAAGAAGGAATTCATTAGTATGGAAATACATAAAAAACAAAATCTCTTTAACATACCTCATGAAATCATAATATTTATGAATAACGCATCAAAATCATAAATCATAAATGTAACATGGGGAATCCATAACATAATTACATTGTAGCATTCACAGCTACCTAGGGAGTTACATTTGGAATATCCACCATAATATATACCCTAAATATCTTAGGATAAACATTAACATTTACTTCCATTACATTAGCCAATGCATTGTAGATCTATATTGGGCTCACATGCCAATGTTTTATCACAGAACCACTCATATACAAAAAAAATCCCAAACACTATAACATAATCATAACACATTATAAGCATAATGGAAAGATAACATTTCCACATTTCAATCAAAATATAAAATTTCAATATATTAACATAATCAATACATTCTCAAAACCTATTTCAATACCAAATTTTTTAAAAAAGAGTATATGGTATTTAAATTCCATTTAAACACACTATTTCTATTAGAAGAATCCAAATATCATATAATGGTAGCGACAAGAGAATGGTTTATTCCACCGCGTATGTTAAAAAGTAACATTTCTTTTGTCTTTTAGTAAAAACCTTCATTGAGGAAAGATTAAATTTTAATGAAATAAATATTAAATGGATTTTATACCACATATAAATTAAATACATGTATAAATCAAATTATGCATCAAAGAAATGAGATTAAGACGAAGCCGCTTACCACATGTTCGACATGACTCGTTCGTTAATTAATTTCCTAAATAATAAAATAAAAATAATTTATACTTTATTAAGAACCATTTACATGTTTATTATTATTTTTATGTCACTTATTACCTTTATATAACTATTATATAGTTATTTCAGATCTTAATGGACATTTTGTTCATAGTCGGAACTTGAGTAAAAAATGAACTTGTTATAATTACAAATTGACCATGTGTTCAGAAGTACATTATCGATAGAATTATGTTCATAATTTATATATCATATATATCACATATATCCATTATATATGTTATTATAATATTCCTTATAATTTGGATATGTTAAAATGAAATGCACCGTTCAGCGGAGACGGTAAGCCGTACGTATGCATGAACACTACATCAATTTCAATTTTTAATTTTTAAAAGAATGAAAAAATGATACAGAGTTTTATTATTATTCTAGTAAAATATAATATTTTATATTTTTTACATATGTTCATTAACACTATCCTTTATACATTCCATGTATGGTATGAACAAGTCATATCAGTTGGAGGGGGCGGTAGTCCGTTCTTCCTCAAATTAAATTATCATAAAAATACAACATGGAAAGAATAAAGACATGTTCTAAAATAGAATTAATTAAGAATAGAAATAAAATAAATTTCGTAAATATCAAATATAATTTTAGTTCCATCATAATGGTCACCATAAGAGGTTGTAGGAGAATATTGAACAATCATTATTCCATGAGGCAGTAGTTCTCTGTCCATAGAATTCGTATGTTCTATACCCATTGGATGGAGGTGTGTGTATGTGTAGATCAAACCCATATCATAAAAACAACGTAGTATATTGATGATACATTTGGTATTATATAATCTATGAATAATAAGATCATTGGGAGTGAATATGTAAAATAAAATAAGAGAACTTCAGGTAAGACGTTACCATTAAATCATGTATATTCTTTAGATTTGAGCCGAATGTCTCTCTTTAATTTTATTCCACATAGGGTAAGACGTATAGAATGAAGATATGGTTGTTGGGAGATTAATTTGGAAGAGTTGGGATGATCCAATAGGCTTGAGATGTGTAAGTAAGGGTTAGTGGGGATAGATTTTTATAATGGGAGGAGGGTCTCTTTAAAAATGTTTTAAAATATTATTTTACTATAATCTAAATTTTGGTATCAAAAGGTACCAAACATATTAAATTAGAATATAGGATAACTAATATTGTAAATACCATGAACCAATGGGTTTAATACATGTTTAGGCCATAAACTTTACCTTATCAGTTAGCCTTAACCTGTACTTAACTAATATAACATTTAACATGTCCTCTTGTATATTCATAAATATGGTTACCATATTTACTATAAAATGGTAAAAGACAAAAAAATGGATCACTAACGAAATTTGTAACATAATATATGTCAGGTGGCCGAGTATTAGAGTTTTAGGATTATTTTATCATTTAATAAAATAATAATCATTTTAAAAAGCCATTTATGTCAATTAATAAACTATTTATATCAAGACATTAAAAACATATATGACAACTTGATTCTTTCTAAAAACATAAATTTAATTAAAATATAAATAATTATACTAATCCATAAAATTATTCGATGGAATAAAAAGTTTAAAAATAAATTTATTTTAATTTTTATAATCTCATTTATTTAAAATATTCATTAATGTGGTAATCATTAAATCATCATTGTGTCATAAATAAAAAAATCAATATGATGTTAAAAAATTATAAATAAAATACCATGATGTAGGATATATTTTTATCATTATTATATTTAATTATAGTGAATATTATCCTTTATATAATCCATTATAAAATTTTTTTTACTATGAGATATATGTTTGTGATAAATTTTACATAAAATTAATTCAATTTTTATAATGTGTCATTTTAACATAAGAGTGGCTCCATGGGGCTCAAAATTGACACAATGATTCATATGGCCAGAAATGTGTCATCCATTATAATTAGGACACATTTTAGGTAATTTTATGTTATAATAATATTATTTTATACCCTTTTTACCAGATTTACCGTTTAACCATTGTAAATAAAATACCCACTTAAGATACTATTTAAAATTTATACAAATAAATGATACTTATTTACCCAATTTTGACCTCCTAATTTCAAATATCTTATCCATTTTTTCAAATCCAAAACATAGAAGTTATAGAAATAAAATTAAAATTAATTCATGTTTTCAAAACCGAAAAGTGTGTTTTTTATGAAATAATAACTATCAAAATATTGACATTCTTTTATGTCCAATTTCAATGTTATGTTACAACCAATTACAATCATTGGATTAAATGGTATAAGATATAATCCAATTACACATTAAATCCCATTAAATTTATAGTCTATCTTTTAAATAAATTAGATGAATAGACTTTTTTGACAAAAATTGCAATATTTTTCACTATTAATTAAAAATAAACTTTTTTAGATAAATATAAAAATTTTCCCAAAAGAAAATTTTTTATGTCCCACATCTAAAGAAGAAGTTTATTTCATAAAATAGAATATATTAAAGTTAAAAAAATATATTTAAAATTTGTTCTCTATTAAAATGTTATAAATCTTCCTTTTAAAGAATATTAGTGTATTTATGTTTAAAATTGGATTCATTCACATTTAACCCCTCTAAATTTTATTATATAAAAGAATAGACATTTAAAAAAAATTATAATCTTATTTTTAGAAAGTTATATTTATTCTTTCCAATAAAATGGCTTGGCGTTAACTACCATTAAAAATAAAATTATATTATTATTTTTCATTATGACTTAGCCTTAGGTGCAACATAAGATTTTAGAGAAACCAATTATTGCCATTCGGGTACGACATAGAACATAGAATCCCATTTAATGTAAAAATAATTTTTAATTTCATAATATTAATAAATATGAAAACATTATATTCTTTATTCACCTATGATGTTACATCCTTCCACCTTTTTGGGAATTGCGTCCTCACAATTTTATTCACTTATCAAATAAGTGGGTATATCTATCCCTCATAGAATTGAATGATTCAGATGTTTCCTCTTCAAACACATGGTTTGTCCATAAAACCGTTACTAGATGAATTACCTTATTCCTCCACAAATTCTATCATCAGTCAAGAACCTCGACTAGTTGTTCTTTATAAGAGGTTTTCTCTTCCAACTGAACTACCTCTGGACTCAAAAAATGAGATGGATCTAGAAAATACTTTCTCAACATTCAAACATGAAAAAAATTGGGTACATAACATAAACATGAATGTAAAGTCACTTTGTAGGTAACTGATCCAACATTCTCCAAGATTTCATAGGGTGTAATGAACCTCAGACTCATCTTTCCTTTCATACCAAATAGTATGACACTTTTCCATGGAGAAACATTGAGAAGGACATGATCACCTACCTCAAAAGAAAGATCCTTCATTTAGATATCTGCAAAACGTTCCAGCCTACACTGAGTTGTTCTGATGTGATTCTAAATAAATTGAAATTTCTATTCCATCCCTTCTACCATTTCTGGTCCCATCAACATTCTTTCATCTACTTCATCACAAAATTCTAGAGTTCCACAGTGCTTTCAATATAATTCCCCTAATAATGCAATCCATATACTCGAATGAAAACTGTTATTATAAGAAAATTCAACCAATGAAAGATTTTGGTACTAACATCCCTTTTAATACATTGAACAAGAACATAACATATCTTCAATTGTCTGAATTGTTCATTCTGACTACCCATATGATTGTAGATGAAAAACTACACTAAAAATTAAATTCAGTACCCAAAGACTTCAGAAGGCCATTCCAAAAGTTAGAAGTAATCCAAGGAACATGATAAAATAAAATGGAGAGGGTAACCCCATTCATCCGGCTAATCTATTTAACATAAAACTGGGAAATATGATCTAGAGATATGGTATCTCGAATAGGAAAGAGATGATGTGATTTAATCAATCAATCAAAAATAACCCAGATTGCATTATTATCTCGAGATGTCTTTGGTAATCCCACAATTAAGTCCATGGATATATTTTTCCATTTCCACTCCGGCACCGGTAATGTCTGGTGTATCCCTTTTGGTAATTATCCCCGCTTGAACATGTTGACAAGTCAAACACTTTACTGCAAAGTCAGAAATATCTATTTTCATTCCATCCTACCAATAATAATCTCGAAGATCTCTCTACATCATAATACATACAGGATGAACTGAAAACGGGAATTATAAGCTGTAAAAAATAACTATTTCTTCTACTTTGAATCACAAAGCACACATAATATCTTTCAAAACCTAAAAACACAATACCTATCAATGGTAAATTCATGTAACATACCCTTCTAAACAACTCTACATTTTTCTATAACTTAATATCTTCTTTCTGTATTTAAACAATTCATTCTTATAGCAATGATTTCAGTGACACCTGAAACAAAATATTGTAATTTTTTGTAATAAAAACTCATATTCTAAATTTCATTAAATCATTAATCAAATAATCTTTTTCCAAACATTTCATGGTTAATGTAGCATTAATTTTTCAACTCAAAAAATATTCCACTTTATGTTCCCTTCTCGTATGGTAATGTATCGTGCAATCATAATCATTGATTATTTATAGCCATCTCTAATGTCTCATATATAATTCCTTCTAGGTTAATATATACTTCAACCTTTTGTGCAAAGTATATATTTCACAATTTACTTCATACAAATGATGCCTCCAAATTTTTAAACAAAAAAAATAGTAGATAATTAAAAATCATGTGTTGGGTAATTTAACTCATGAGGTTTTAGAAGACGTGAATCATAAGGAATTAAATTATCATTCTTTATTAAGACACAACCAAGTCCATTCAATAAATCAATAAAATAGATAAAAAACTCACCCTCATGAGAAGGCAATTACGATACTAGAACATTCCCCAATATTCTGTCCAATTCCTGAAAAAAACAATCACATTCATTTTTCCAGATAAATATAAAATCATTTCAATTATATTTCATCAGTGGGATGGAAAAAATGATCACTTCTCATCAAACCTCCTGTAATTACCTACTAAACTAACAAAACTCTGGATATCAGTTATCTTTGTGGTACTTTTCAATTCTTCAACAACTTTTGTTTTAGAGTAATCAAAATTAAAGCCATTTTTTTACATAATGTGACCAAGGATTGAAATTTTTTTAACCAAAACCTACACTTTAGGGATTTCCCATACACTTTAATTTCTTTTAATGTTTTTAGACAACCCATAAAATACATTTATGTTCCTCTTTATAATTTCAATAATCCAAAATGTCGTCAATAAAAACATCCACAAACTTAACACCTATGTCAAATGAGCCATCCCAATAACAAACTGTTCAATTATAATTTTGACCATCTATGTATGATTATTTGGAAGGTCATTTCCATTAGTTTTTCTTCCCAGCACAACTGACATGTTTCCTTTATGAAAGACAATTTTGAACACATAAATATCTGAGGCGAAGCAATATGGTAATCTATAAATGGAATATCATTTCAATCATACCATAAATTAATTTATGGATATTAATATAGAAATATTCAAACACATAATGTTGCGTAAACCAACCTATGATACCAACTATAATACTCAGGCATTAAAAATTAAATAATCATGAATTTTGTTAATAATTCACATTGAGTATCTTTTCAGTATAAATTTTTTTTTCATAAAATAAAAATCCTTAAAAGAAAAAATAACTCTTTTATTAATATCAATATTATTTAATTATTCTTTGTCTTACACTTCCTTATACCCAGTAAAAATTATTTCATATACATTGGAAGAGTATTAAAATCTCCACAAGGGTTATAAAATAATGATATAAATCATTATTCCAAAAATACTTGGAAAACATAATCTCTTTAACAAATCACACGAAATAATAATATTTATAAATAACACATATAAATCCTAAATCATAAAGGTAACTTGATCCATTAATAACAGTCAAACATTCTAGCTTTCATAGCTATATAAGGAGTTACGTTTGCAATACCAATCATGGTATATTCCCTAAAACTCTTAGAATAAACATTAACATTTACCTCCATCATGTTACCAAATGGATTGAAGATCTTTATCAGGCTCACCCACCCTAGTTTTATCATGGAACCACTTGTATATGTAAACCATGACCAAGAAACATAACATAGCCATAACACATGAACATGCATTAATGAATGATAACGTTTACACATTGCATTCACAATATAAAATATAACTATATTGACATAATCAATACAAACTCAAAACCATTTTCAACAATAAAAAAATGTAAAAAGTGTATATGTTATTTATCTTCCATTTATAGAAACAAAATCTTGTAGAGGATACCAAATATCAAATAATGGTGGAAGTGATGAAAAGGTCATTGTCACCATGTATGTTCAAAATATACATATTTTTTTCATTTAGTAAAACAGTTAATAGAGAAGAGATTCTCCATGAATGAAATAAAAATTTAAAAGGATTTATATATCATATAAAATAAATCTAGGTATAAATTAAATTATCATTCAATAAACAGATATTGAGAAGAATTACCCTACCTCGTGTCTGACTTGACTCGTTCATTATTTAATCTACTGAATAATAATATATTGTTACTTTATGGTTGATTAAGAACCTTTTTATTTTTATTATTCATTTTATGTCACTTATTAAATTCCAATAACTATTAGTTTATTAATATAATTCATATCCTACATTTTTTCATTGTTCAGAACATTAGTAAAAAATGAACATGTTATAATTACAAATTGTCCACGTGGTCAGAAGTCAATTATCTCCAGAATGATATCCATGATCTATATATCATATATTTCACATATATACACAATAGATTCACATATAATAGTTTATATAATTGGGATATATGAAAATTAAATGAACTGCTAATGGAGATAGTAAGCTGTATGTACAAATGAACGATACTTCAATTTCAGTTTTAAAGGAATGAAAACGGAATGATACATAGATATAATATTATTACTGTATAATATCATATTTAATATATATTATATATGTTACTTACATTCATTAATACCATCCTTTATACATTATATGTATGGTATGGATGAGTCAAATCACTTTGAGGAGGCGGATGTCCGCACATTCTCAAATTAAATTATCGTATATATACAACATGAAAAGAATAAATTTATGTTCTAAAAGAAAATTAAATATTAATAGAAAAAAAATTAATATCATAAATATCAAATATTATTATAGTTCCATATTAATGGCCACTATATGAGGTGGTAGGAGAATATGGAACAAAAATCATTTTTTGAGGGAGTAGTTCACTGTCCACAGAAACAAAATGTTCTATACCAATAAGGTAAAGGTGTGTATATGTGTAGTTATAATACTTCTAAAAAAACTATTATATTAGAGATACTAGTTTTTTATATAAAAAATTAATAATAAGAGCATAGGGAGTGAAGAATGAAAATAAAAGAAGGTTACTTGAGCGAAGACGTTACCTTTAAATCGGGTAACTTCTAAAGATTTGAGAGAAAATGATCTCTATAATTTCCTTCATCATAGGGGAAGGTTTATAGGATTCAGAGATGGATTTTGGGAGATTATTTGGTTAGATTTTGGATTATTCAAGGGTCTTTATACGTGTGAGTAAGTGTTAGAGGTGATGGCATTTTATAAGTGGGAGGTGGGTCTATCTAGGAATGCATGAAAATATTATTTTATTATAAAATAAATTTCGGTTTAAAAAGGCATGAAACACATTAAATTAGATGATAAAATAAATATTATTCAAAATCAATTAAAAAAGGTGTTTAAGAGAAGTGTATGGCATAAAATTAAACATAACATTTATCTTTAACCATTAGTTAACATATTTAACTTTTACCATGTTCTCTTGTATATTCATAATATATAGTTAATATATTTATATAAAATGACAAGAGACCAAAAAATGGATTATTAATGGAATTTTAAAAATCATATATGTCAGTTGGATTAATCGTATATTTTTATGTTTATTTTATAATTTAATATAATAGTAATCATTTTAAATACTCAGTTATGCCAGTTTATAAACTATTCATATTAAGACATTAAAAAAATCAATAAATACCAGATTCATTAAGAAAACATAAATTATGTAAAATATACCAGGTCATAATCATCTTTAAAATCTTTTTATTGAATAAAAAATATCAAAAAAATTATTTAAATATTTGTAATTTCATTTATTTAAAACATTCATTAATGATCGAATCATTACATCATCATTTTTTCATAAATAATCTTATTTATATGATGTATAAAAATTATAATTAAAATAACATGATGTATAAAATATTTATATATTTTTAATGAATTTTTATAGATTAATATATCTATTATATAATATATTATAAATTTTTTTTTACTTAGAGACATATGTTTATGTAACATTTTCCTTAACATAAAATTAATTTTTATAAAGTGTGACTTCCACTTACAAGTAGCTCCATGGTGTCTTAAAATACCCGCATGGTTGACTATGGTTTCATATGTATTAGAAAATTGATAAAAGACCCGAGTTACTAATATTTCATATCATTATAAGATTATATTTTATCATTATTTACTAAATTTATCCTTTAACCATGGTAAAGAAAATATTTACTAAAGTTACTATTCATATTGTCTAAAAATAAAGTATACCTATTTACACAATTTGGAGCACTTGATTAAAAATATGGAATCCATTTTTCCAAATTTAAATAAAGTAATTTGATTAAATTAATTTACAATTAATTCTCATTTTTAATCTAATAAACGTGTTTTTTAGAAATAATAACTATCAAAAGACTGATATTAGTTTATTTCCAATTTCAATTTAAATTATGTCAAATGAAAAAAATTAGATTAAATGGTAAAAATATAATCCAATTAAACATTATAACCAATTAAAAGTAAATATATCTATATAAATAAATCTGAAGAAAAAACATTTTTGACATAAAATGTAGTATTTATCACTATTAATTAAAATATGAACATTATCAGAAAAAATACAAAAAATTTAACCAATGAATATTTTGATGTCCCACCTATGAAGATGATGTTTTTTTTGTCATATGGGACTTATAAAAGTGAAAAAAACTTGTTTTAATTGGATTCTCCTTCAAATGGTGGTAAATCAACCTTTTAAAGAATATTAGATTATATATAATTAAAATTATGTTCATTCATAATTTTTACCTCTAACATTTATTGGATAATGAAAATGAAATTTAACAAACATGTATAATAATATTGTATTATGTTATTTTAATTTCTTCCAATATAATAGTTAGATGATAACAACCATTTGAAAAATTATTATATGATTATTTTTCAGTATGACTAACCATTGTTGGCAACATAATATTTCAGAGAAACCCATTTTCGTGTGTCGGGTATTCCAGCGAACCTATCATACAATTTAATGTAAAATTAATATTTTATTAAAAAATATTAAAAAATATGAAAATTTCATTATCTTTATTCACCTAGGATGTTACACATAATAACACTAAAAATAGAATATCAATATTTACTTGAGAATTATCCTATACAGGAAAATGGGTCTTACTACACTACCCACATGACACTACAGGGGGGATAAATCACACTTTCATCACAAAAAATTATGAAGGTTTTTAAAATATATATATTTTTTATAACTATGATAATTAAACCATTTTTATAATAATGATTTTAGGTATTCATGAAATTAACCATTTATGTTAATTTTTTCACTTGTTTTCAGAATGAACATTATAATTCATAATGTTATGATATAATATAGAGTAAATAATTATTTAGAAATGGTTTTGAAAAGAATAATTGGAATCCAAATGAAATAATTTTCTATATGTATAGATTTTCAACTCAGAAAATATCAGGATGTGGGAGATAGAGATATTGTTGGAACTTATCATATTATAACCCCATTTGGGATGTTCATTAAGGTTATGTGTAATAACATTTCATGTATGTAGAACCTCATTGATCAAACTTGTAGAAAAACACTGTTATACCAATTTATGAATCAATTAACTCTATATTTTATGGTATTTCAAATCCATTTATATCATATCAATCGATATGTCCTTTAAAGAAGATATTTATTTGTTTGGTAATCGACGAAAGAGGGAATGTCATCGTGGAAAAATTTAATCTATCAAGATATAAAAATAAATAGTGATTATAGACCAAAAAAATATGGATATGAAATAAATTAAATTTATGGAATGGAATCATTTTCAGGCACTCTTCTTGGAAAACTATTTTCCTTATAAGCAATTACTATATAGGGAAAGAAAATTCGTGAGTGTAACTCAAAAGTAAGAGGAAATGTGTATATATATAAAGACTAATTTATATGATTAAAAAGTAATGAAACATACTATCTAATAAATGTAAATGAAAATATTTATAATGTCTTTGTTGGGATTAATCATATTTTTTTATTGGAACTAGTCTTTGAAATATTCACTTCATTCAAGGACATAATGTCATGTGTATTCAAGTCACTGGAAAAATTGTCCATTTCTTCTAGAAAAAATGAAATAAATACAATAATAGATATTTTAGCACATTGGGAATGTAAATAATGATAATTTGGAGAAGGTGAAGAAAGATTTTACCACATCTGATAATTGTGAAAATCAACACCACGATACTTTTTGGAAGGAAATCAGAGTCTTCTACAATTATTGAGAAAAGATTCTTCATTCGAACAGTCTGAATGTCATAAATTTTGCTTCAATTTTTTTTGATTAAATAATATGGATATGGAGAATAGTCCCAAAAAAATTCTCAGGCATCAAGGGAATATACCTCCAAAGAATCCAGGGGTCAGGGTAATGATTATGATATTTATACACAAAAAGCAGAATGATTAAATTTATTGTTTATCTAGATCAAATAAATATTTTGGATTAGTACATTATAAATGTTTTTCTCAAGTAGTATAAGGATTGTTCTACACTGGTGTTTCAATACACATTTAAAGTCATAGGGGGCACGGTGACTAGAAAAGTGATTTATTGGCATATTAATCATTTTTAAAAACATAGATGAGGGATGATTACCCGTAATTTGTTCATGGTGTTTAGATAATAATGAAAATGATATTTCTGTGGGATATTATTAATGAACAAGAATTTTAAGGTAATTTTATGATTTATTTTATATTTTTTGGATTTTAATACATTTTTTGATTTACAACATATATTCAATAATAGGAGAATTTAAATTTAAAAAACATGAATTATTACATTGTGGTTTTATAAGGATAAAGGTAATAAAATAATTGGTATCTCAAAAAATATTTTCCTTTTCCATTATAGAGAATATAATGTTAGGTTGATTCATGAAATTTAGTGAACTTAATTCGCTATTTTTTGAATATTTAAACTAGCCTAACTTATTTTTTATGAGTCATAAGATAAATTTTTTATGAATTGTATAATGTAGAAATTTGAAATTTTTAGTTCTGGTATAATAATAATTTTATTATTAGATATCCCTTGCTATAAATTTTTTAATTGGTAAAAATTTAGAAAATTTTGAAAGGAAATTCTACTAATTTATGTATCTTTGTACCCATTAAATTTTAATTTTACTTCTTTAAGAATAATCATATTACTCAGAGATAATCATTTCGTATAGAAATAAATGATTCTTATATTCATCAAACCACAGAAAATGATTGAGATATTTCCAATGATATATAAATATACCAAGTATATATAATTCATCATAATATTATCTAGATAATAAAATAATGTATTAATTTTAAGATAATGATCTTGTAATGAAAATTGTTTCAAATTTCCCATATAATACATTAATATTTATTCCTTTATGGTTGATAAATTTGCTTTCTCATTTGGACACTTTTGTTGAATGATCTCTCTCATCCTCCATAATTATATATTCTATTATCAATGTATATATCCTCCTTTTCCACCAACATTGTTTTATATTGAATCCTAGCTGTTTTACATAATATGTAGTTCATAATTTCTTTTTTTGTTATAAAATGGATATTTTAATAATAATGTTCTATGATGTGCTATTAAAATAATGGTTAGACCTATGATGATCAAAATAGAATTTTGAGGGCACGATTTATTTTTGTGGGAAAAATCTAACACCCATAGACATTATAAGAGGAACATTAAGATTGTTTGTATATATTAAATGAAACAACAATTATAGAATAAATTGTAACACACAAATAAACAATGATATTTTTTTAATGAAATTTAATCTTATTGATAGCTTACGATTCATAGAACACCATGTTTATACAAAACATGATACTCAATTGAAATATTATTATCCAGACATGCCACTAATATCCTAGATATAAATAAAAAATCTAAGAATAAGACTAAATATATAATTAAAAATATTTGGTTTTTTATGTATAAAAAAAATTCACTGTTTATGTGTCGAGTATAATTAAAATAAGAATCATTTGAATGAATTTTTTTTCATAAAAATCATTATTTTTTTAAAATCCTGTTGAGCTGCACATTGGGAACCTAATTTAAAATTTATTATTAAATATTTTAGAAAATAATATTTTAAAAATGAACATATATCAAAAATTAGTTTATAAAAATTTACATAGAGTGATATTTTTTGAATATCTAGAAAATATTTATTTTTTGATGAATATGGGAAAATAATGGTATTTTTTATGAAATTACATTTTATTTAAATTATATATGTTTTTATATTATATTTTAAATTATTTTTGATGTCAAACATATTATTAATTTTTTTGTTAATTTATATAATTTATCTCAATGGGATAAATTTCTTGTTAAATTCCATCATAAAAATAGTCTATACATATGAGATCATTTTTTCGTAAACAATTTTTTCCATCACATTTGCTGGATTAATTTCAAATTAAATTATACCACATCCATAAATTTAATTTGGAAGAATTGATTCCATATTTTCAGTAATAATAATTAATTATATATATAATTTTCAACCTAAATTTCAACTATTGAGAATTGAAAAAAATTTAAATAAGAAATAACTTCAGCTAATATAACAATTGATTTACAAAAGGGTTAAACTAATAAGAATATGATTAAAATGACTTGAAAACATGTAATTAACACTTTATATATATATTTTTGACATTATAACTTCTAATTTTTTATAATTACCCATTATGGATGATTTTTTTCATAATAAATAATTGGTTAAAATATTTTTTTTCAAAACATCAGTTTGTGTCATCTCCCCCTGCTTATAAAAGGCCACCCTTTCTCTTCTTCTTTTCAAACTGACAAATTCATTTATGTTGTCCATGTCCTAAATAAAACCCTTCAATATAACATCGAGGAAACCAAAAGAATGTTTTTATGTCAAATATTTTATCTAGGATGGGTTTAGTTTAATCCTAACAATGTTTCCCATAGAAGTGGTATTTTTTAAACAACAAAATCAAGTTTTACTTATTTTAAATCCCTTAAATGTTCTCTATACATTCTAATATAATATTAAAAGTATGTAAAATGTAATTATTTTTTACAATGTTTAGGTAATGACCTATATCCATCTCATCATAAATCAAATTGAAAACAGAACCATCTATCATTTTTATGGAGGAATACCACCTCTCGAACAGATGTAATATGTATTCTATGACCAAATCTCAATGATATATATAAGCATGTATTTAACATATTTTCATATTATATTCATGAAATTATTAAACTTAGGAAATATTATATAACATATACCTTCATATAATATATCCCGTAGGGGGATACCAAAATGTCACTTATGAGTACAAAAGATGACCACCTCTGGAAGGGATGTGAATTGTTATTCTGTTAACATTTACATGAAAGGTATTAATGATAATTTTATTGAATATTTTTGATATTTATATACAAAAAATACTTATATAATGATAATATAATTTATATATTTTTTCCTTCCAATAAATTGTAAAATAATAACGTCACTTATGCGTACATATAAAGAATCACCTCCATGTAGTGATGTGAAATGTTTTTCAATTTTATATATGGATAATAGTAAAGATTAATTTTAATAATATAAATTAAAATAATAATAGAGTCCAACTCTCAATTTCATCTTCCATTTACTCTTATTTTGGTATTATTTTTCTTGAAATATTCAAACGATGAGTTTCAAGAAGTCTCAATATTCAAAACATTGTGAAAATTTTCAATTCAAATATTGGGATCCTTGACATATTCAAAATAATGCATTAATTTTCTTATAAATATGGAATTGGAAATATTACTCACGATAATATATCTTGGTATCCTTGCTCAATGATTCCTCATAATTTTCTTAATAAAAATTATCCAATCATGCATGACATATCATGTAGACACAATATCTCAAACATTTATTTATTTCTTCAATATGATACAGAAAGTATATATGGGTTTTAATTTGTCACTCACACTTGGATCAAATGAAAAACTGAGGCCTCATGATACATCAAATTTAATTCTGAAAATAAAAGCATTTTTATATTTATTGACATTGAAGTTTATATTATATTGCATGAATAATGTTCATTTTTAATCCAAATATTGAGTTTAAATATTCCACATAAAATTCATAAAAATATAAAACTGTGGTCAATTCCTAGTCACTATTGAGTCTCGTAGCCTCTATTTCATATTCATGCATGTGAATGTCATCTTCTCAATTATCTATCATCATTCAAAGAATCCACATTTTTAGGTTTATTTGTTATCTCCAAATACAATTTAATTTATCATTAAATGGAATTTAAAAACAAGCAAACTAACATTACACATTTCATGACTATCTTCATGCTTCTTTGGGCCTTGTTTATTTACAATGTGGATATTTTCAGTAAGAATCACAATGTTTCATGATTATGATATTCATTCCATAATTGGTAGAGTGTAAGTTTCATATTTTTATCCATCCTATACGATCATATTCAGTGTGAATAAATGAATGATAACATGAAATTTATATCACTTATGAATTTAAAAACCACTCCTTATATCATCCTTGTTTATTATAGACCAATAAGGACAATCTTTTGAATGATCTCTAGATTCAGATATTAAACATATCCAACGGTTATCATAATCTAAATCCTTCTAACTCATGAACACTATATGAAAATAATTTTGAACGCTCATGATAAGAGGTTGATGGATTTATATCCATCTATCATGTTTGTGAATTATTTATGATGAAAAATCCATATGTAACTATTCCATCTAGAAATAGTTTTGTACAAATCATGGTGAAGCACATACCAAATATGGAATGTGTTTCATTAAATTGATATCCCACATTAGAACCTCACTTGGTTGGAACAATCCATTTTTTGATGCATGATAATTATGATGATTTGTGATGTTTCAAAGGGTTCTAGTGTATTTTCATGGCCTCATTTTCCAACACTCACATGAGAGAATAAACAACATAAGACTAAGACGTGCCAGCTTAGTTGTAACATGGATTAACCTTTCCCTTTTTGTGCCCTCTATGAATGATTGATAAGTCACCACTGACAATATTAATCTGGGAAGAGAATTAATAATGACTGAATGTGCCTTGATATGTCTAGATACATGGACTATCATGGAATTGAGTCATGGATTCATGTTTAAAAAAATTTAGTTATATTTCTTTTGTAATATCATCTTGTAAACATATATTTAATCCCCACCAACTCAAACATGATTTTTTAATTAATTGAAAATCAACTTCTTTTTTTATATCATGTCACCATGATCCAACCATTTTCATTTAAATTCACATATATAATATAAGGGTGAATATTTTTGAATCATTATCATTGTTATTCGGGAATCCTATATTTTTTTACCAAAAAAATACCAATATTAACATAATCACTTAAAGAATATAATGTTGAAAAAAAATTAAAACCATAAATAATTTCATATTAAATTTTGCCACTATTTTTATCAATAACATAAAATAGTTTTATGTCAATATGTTTTATTTTACATATTTTTAATCTCCCCATTGTGGAAAAAAATACAATTGTTGGGGTAGGAAAAATACTTCAACCTTTTTCTTTTTTGGCTGTTGGTTTTATATTAATATCGAATTAATTTAACTTGGATTGTAAAAAAATGTTTACAGAGATACAAGCCACAAGATAAAAAATTTCAATTCTATGTGGCATAAAATAGTGTATAATAAAATAGTGAATAAGTAGGAATTAAAATTTGTATTTTAAATGATCATAAATGAGATTTATTTTCCAAATAAATTTTATTTGGTTTCTATACAAAAATTGAAGAAAAATATATTAAAAAAATTGTTGAAACATTCCAAATTAGGACAAAAAATTATAGAATTGAATAAAATCCTAATGAAATATAATTTGTATTTCCATGTCGGAAAAAGAATATATACCAACTATATATGAATTCAATGTAGTGGAATCATGTGGATCACATAACTTATAAGAGTGCATGGTATTGCATGCCCATGGGGTATTCGTAGGTGTGGGTCATGATCTACATATGATTTATCTAAAATCAATAGAATCCCCTATGGAAAAACCTCCTATTATTGTGAATGCTTTCAAATAAAAACCGATGATAATGTATGTGATTCATAATGAGATCCTACTATTATGAGATGTATTAAGTGACAGAAACTTGTAAATAAAGTTACTATTCTTAAAAAAACATGGAAATAATGATTAAAAAGGTGAAGGATTTAGGTGTTGGGATGTTACTGTGTTTTTTAATTAAAGTTTTTATATTCTTCTTTGGTCACCATGGATCTCATAGAGTCCCTTTGGAATACAATTTTTATCATTGGAACGCTTTCTAAAGAGACGTCTTGATCTAATAATGGGACCTATAATAGTCTCCCATGATAATGTTAAATCTATTCCAACCTGTGTCATGATCTCCGGAGTAATCCCATAAGTGTCACCCCAGTCTTGTGGAATCCCATTAAATTTTTTATTTTATTTTATGGTTTATCAAATATATGAAGTGAAAATATCCATGAAAATTATTTCATAATTTCATGATATCCTTGAAAAAAATTTGAGCAACTTACAAACTAACAATGGGAAAAGGCTCGATGTATTTAAGCAATAAAAGATGGAAAAGGAAAAAGACACTTGTAAAGGGATGATATATTGATTATCATGATAATGGGATATTTATTCATGTGATCATCATTGATAATGTGGGAACCATTCAACAAGATATCTTGACCTTTAAAATGGCTCTTTACATGATTAATAAATTTTATGAAGGACCACAAAAGAGTATTCGTCGATCAAACTAAATAAATTACTCAAAAATATTGATCTCATAAATACTAGTAGTCATGATATATGAATAGTTTAAATACCATTTGAAATATCAAAATGATTATATGAAAAAACTTTTATCTTCTATGGTTCAATAAATAAAAAACGAAAAAGTTTTTTTATATCCAATTTTTATCGTTAGATTTCATGGATGACCTGCAACCGGATCATGTGATACGTGTGATGTGACAATCCCTCCACAAAATCATGATCAAATCAGCAATACATCCACTATGAATGGTGTGGTATAATAATGGACGGGATTCCTACAACATTCTCAAAATCAAATAAGACAATGGAAAATATGTAAATCATACCCATAAGAGGGCATTAGATGTGACATCGTAAAGTAGAATGAAATTCTATCATAGGGGTATCCTACCGGGTAAACCCTAGGAAATGACCTATGGGAACACATGATTATAATATGAACATCATGTGATCACCCTTTAAATCACATGACTGTACTTTTTGGCCTTTTATATTATGAAAATGATCTAACACATGTTTGTATGGTTATAAGAAAACTCAAAAATGATGATCTTTAATGTTCATTGGGAACTTATGAAATAAATTCTAAAAACAGAAGAATACATATGAAAATAAAGGTACACTAATTTTCATTCATATGAATCATGGTCTTCTAATGAAGAAACTTGTACATGTTCCCAAAAATATAAATTTAAATCATGTATTATAAATCCCTTCGAAAAAATAATGCATATCTAGTGAATTCATCAAGGCATGTCTCCCATGTCTTTGGAATTCTTCAGAACATGTCATTGATGTCCTAAAAGACCATTGGAAATGTAACCCAAAGCTTGAGATATTGTATAGACATGTCTACCAAGTCCGTTAAAGTCCTACCGACATACCATCATGGTCAGGTGAAGTCATATTGACATTAAATACATGATAACACAACACCCAATACATATCTATTTTGATCACGTGAAGACCCTCAACAATGTAAACTGGTTCTCGGGATAGTTTTCTGAGCAATCCATCTTGAACAGGAGACAAAACTCTTAATTGCCTTATTCAATCCTGTGAAAACCCGTGAGGCATGTCTACCTTGTCATACAGACACTCAGGACATGTTAGATAGGCTCTCAAGACATGACAATAAGAAACCTTTGGATAATAATAACATTTCCTATTAGACATAATATGATATCCCCTAAACGAAGTTGTGGGGTCACAGATTAATATCCAAAAATTATAGTAATGATTCTATTTTATTTATTGAGATACATTTGGGATCCATCTTGTTGTATGTCCCTCCATGTATCATACACTCTAACTCATTGGACCCAAACTGTATTATGGGTTCATAATTCATACTAGTCAAAAAGAAGGGTGATGAGATAATTGATCTAGGAAGAATATTATTCCTTCTATAAATAAGATATTTAGGATGTCTTCTAATAGCTTGAACTCCATATAAAACATCCCATTAAGGATTGCCTAGTGCATAATTACTTTATTCATAGGTTGCGACACTAATAACTTTTAATCCCTTGTTTCCCACAATGAATATAGAGCATGGGAACTTAAAGTGTTACAATGATCTCATAATTCAAATCATATATATTCTTATATTGGGAAACCACATTGTGTAAACCTTATTTTTTTATATGATACGATTCCCCTGATATAGACGAATCCTCCTAATTGTAAGTTATATAGATGTTCTTATATTGGAAAAATACTAGGGATATAAACCATAGGGGATTTATTTATCAATTACGTCCTATTAGTGGGTTTCAAAATAGGTTGAATCTAATTCTTGTTATAGAAAAGATATTTAGGGAACATTCTAAATGACAAATATCTATACCCAATGAAAATGATCACCAAAATATAGCGATTACAAATGATGTTAAACTGCATGTATAAAATTCACTATATGTTTTTTTATTCTAACTATAAATATGATTTGTAGAATACCTTTTTCAATTTTTAATTCCATCCTTGGATTATTAATCTCATCTATATATTTATGAAAACTCCACATTTCATGGTTATATTGCTTGAAAATATATATTTTTTACATTTCCATTAAATATTGAGAAAAAGATAATGATAATAGGATATACATGTATGGTCATAGTAAGAGAGATCCCTATTTAATCAACAATTATTCAACAACCGATCATTTTATTAAGGTATCATGTCTCATATAATTATTTAGAATAGATTTATAAACATATCATAATTTTATAAGAGAGCATCAGAATAGATAAAACTCCACTTAATGGGTTGTAATGATCCCATCCTCCCAATTTCACAACCAATGAATGTTTTCAAACAGTAATGGACCTAAAATCCCAAATTTTCACCTAACTTTTGAATGTTGGTATGTACATTGATAGAGATTTCTAAGCCATTAGATGTTTCTAAGAGATAAAAATTGTGATCCTAAAATAAATGATTATGAGAAAATGCTTGATACCCCATGATCAACCCACAAAAAGGAAAAAATGGTACACCCAGTGTGGTGAAATGTTTTTACATAATGAAACAATAGTATAGGGGTCAATAACCTTATCACCTAATCATTGGTAACAATCCATTTATATGTAAAACAAGAATGGTTAGCCAAAAGAGAATCTCTATAATGATATAAATAAACTATTGAATATTATTTGGTTCATGTTTCTTGGAATATCATACACAAACAAAAATGGTAGAACTGAGATGAATTCCTTTATTATATGTGTTCTAATGAAATATGTCTATTATCACAATGAAATTTCCACATGCCAAAAATTTCCAATCTAGGAACAAAAAGGAATATTATCTTACATCTTCATAGATGATTGATAATGTTTCAGACATGTGATGATGCACTGATTAGTGACCTTGTTCTTTATTATATTTGGGACTCTAGATACTTATCTCATAATAAAACTCTAATCAGAGATCATGAAATCAACAAGAAACTATTCTGGAATAGCAGCTATAGGTAAAACCCTTGTGGGTTACAAAAAGTACTCAACCACCAAACACCACTATATTTTTTATTGAATTAAATGGTTCATTAACCCCACCGACTTGGTATGATCCCAACACTCTATGATCCATGTAATGGAATCTAGAAAATGAAGTAAATGGTTATTTATCATTGAGGAAAAGAGGCAGTGAAACTACATGTTCACATTATCACCAAAAGATTCTTTATATGCATATCCTTAGAGATTAAAAATTATTACATTCCTTATCCAAGGACGATTGGTTAATGATACAAAAAACACATTATCTTAGTTCATGAGTTTCTAAGAAGAGATCATGTCAACTACCATCAGCAACATCATCCCAGCTGTTCCCCTTAGTCCCCTGATAAGCATACCACCCTAAATTTGAGACCCTAGAAATTCATGCATGTGTACCAAGGAATTAAAATCGAGAACAAATATAAAGATGAATGAATTGTAGCGGTATCATAACCCCAATTTTTTGATGAATGTTTTCAAAATATTTGGGTGGTAGCTAGTAGGAATACTAATATATCAGCCCTCAAGGGTCATGTCTACACACATATTCCTACATAAATAATGGGAAAAGACCCGTTACCCACCCACATCAAGGATTTCCATTAGAATATTATGGTATCTATTGGATTATAGGTGTTTGATTAATTCCTTAATTTACTTTAGGATACTATCCACTATATTTATAATATTGAAAATGTAGAGTCCTTTATTCTTGCAAACAATTTTATAATGATTCAATACATTATGAAAATTACAGATGAGATCTGTTTGAATATTCCTCTACTAGTATATATAAATATGGACCAAAAAATTTTCATATCCTATATTCTATAGTCGCACATCACCCTGATAAGTATAGAAAGGTGGATAAAATAGTGTTTTCTCCCATTCAACGTCCCATCTAATAGTATTATTTTAATATTTTGGAAAAGGATCATGCAGAGGACGGGGCACATATTCTAATTCCAAACAGGGATCACGAATTTTACCAGTGGAAAATTCCTCATGGTAGGAGAAATTTCCATTCAAAAAAGGCATGAGGAATTCTATAAATTCATAGGTCCAAGCTCATATCATGTTTATGATTATGGATCTCTATGTGAAAGCGGCACATGCATTGGAAAATGATCATATTCCTATAAAAAAGAAGAGCGTCATACTTTAATATAATGGTATTGGGATCGTATAGTCATTCTAGCACTGGGTATTCCAAATTATAAGGAAATAATCTTAAATCAAGCTCATATTACTTCCAGTGATTCTACTCGGCATGCTCTAGTATCTCACAGAACCTTATCGCAAATCCATACATCAATTTTTGAACAACTTCACCTATATACCTCGGTGGATATACAATTAAATGATCTAATTATTTAAACCATTATATAGTTTGATCAATATATTCTCACTGTTAAATCATAATATGACTATAATAATATCCCAAATTCCTCAATGATTGAACTACCTATTATGGAAAACACCCACTAGAAAAATCATATTCATACCAACAATATAGTTTCTCACCATCATATTCTAATTGATTTTCAGCAGAGGCTTCATATTCATATAGAACCAGTTATTATCAACTTATCCTTGTAGTATTCATGCAGTATAATTGAATCTCTACTTTAATCTACTAGGTAGTTTGGTTAATTCTGACCATCATATAGTATGATTCCCATACCCTAGATCATTTCAATATATGATTCTTTGAGGCTATTTGACACATATCAGCAATATCTCATGTGCCCTATGAATATTTAACCAAATCATATGTTATCATTACCTCAATAATAATTCTCATGGTAGTGCATATATGGAATATTGGGACACATATCATGACATATTCCATGGCCAACCTCCACACAATGATATCTCTTTCATTTATCGAAATCATACGCCTTCTGAGAAAAAATTCTATAATGAGTTTATAAATATGTAAGCTAACTTCATATAGAATGATTAATGAAACGCCAAGGTTAACCACAATTTTCCACATCAATAATTAGTAACACTTCACTGTGGTCACTATGTGAACTAGTTAAGCTCCATAACTATACTGACTAGGTGGACTCATATAAATCTGATGAATAAGACACTGAAAATGATATATCGAGATATTTTTCTAGATATAACTTTCAAACAATATTATGGCCCCTCTCCACTTGTAACTATGATATTCTAGATGGTCTAGGGATGTATTTTATTATTTAAATATTCCAAACCATGTGACCAACTAATCAGCAGTTAAATCCTAGAATCCTCCCTATTCAGAATATGAGGATCCCCTTCATACAATAAATACACATTGTTGTTATATGGGCATTGATGAAATCTATATATCTCAGAACACATGGATGTATGTTAATAAAGAATGTATATTTAGTTTTTACTTTTGATTCATGAAAACTATTTATCTAATAATATTTATACCCCTTCAATACATATGTACTTGAAGATGGGGAAAATATAGATAATTTCATATCACTGTGTCCTTAGAAAAAAATCCCTCTAGATAAAGCATCATTTAATGTCATATACATCAATGGAATTTGTGGATTGGGTAATATACATTCCATTTGCTTAATGAAATGAAATATCCCCTCTTTTATGATGCAATAAAATCAAAAACATGTTGATAGGGCTAAAAATAGAACCTCATGTATAGTCCATTGAACAAGTGGGAGCACATTATAAACAAAAAATCCAAAAAAAATTCAAACCATATTTCTTCGTATAAAAACAGACTCTCATCATGTGTAATAATTACACAAAGCATATACAAGATCCCAATTATACTAAATCGATTTGTTCTCAAGAACAGCATACATAGAGGTCGAAAAAGACGAAACCCATCCAACAGGGTGGGTCGAAATTTTACATCCACCTACAACCTATGATCATCTATAGCTGATATGATTATGAAAATATTAGTTTCATCTACAGAATAACACCATACCATAGTGGTGGTGGCATTTTTTTCTCAATCCCCGTCACTATGTTTATAAGACCCAAAGAGGGTCCTAGAAAATCAATAGTGGTTCATGATCACCCACAAAAAAAGGATTATAGAATTTATTTTTTAATTTTTATCTATTTATTAATCAAATCATTTACTTGAATCAAGAAATCATCAACAACATGATCAGAATTTTCCAATAGTGTCCCTAAATTGACATGTACCTGTAGGGATGGGGGAATTATAATCATTACCAACACCTGAGAAGGAATCAATATTTCCTTGGTTTAGAGGATAATATTGACTGTCAACGACCCATCTTCTCATCCTTACCCAATACATTCCATTTTGATTCAGGGACTGTTATGTTATCATGACTAGAGACTCCATTAAGATTACCACTCAATGAATTTTACCACAGGAACATACAATAATTTAATAAAACCCCATAATTTTAGTATAGTGACCATAGATTCAAAAAAATGGATATTATATAATCTTATACTAATATTAATTACATTGCATAAACACAAACATGGGTAATGTAATATTTTAGTGGGTTTGGAAACCTTGAACACAATCTTCGAATATAATGACATATCCTCAATGTTACCCACAAAGATAATCTCATTTAGTACTATTCATAGAAATACCCTATATAAAACCATTATTCATATCCTTGGGAAAGGAAACATAATAAATAGTTAGTTATCCAGCACAATAATGGTAATAAATGGAAATACATAATCATAATGTGAGAATAATGGTACCAGGATGTGATCTTAACAAATAAAGACCATACCATACATATCCAGGACCAAAATCTAATGTCAAGAAATAAATATTAGAAGTTCAAAAGGTATGAATGATAATGTAAAAAAATAACATGAGTTATGAGAGAATTAAATTGGTATAAGACATTGATGTTTGGTATACAATAATTTAGAGAAAATCATTTCCCTATGAGTCAATGCTCATTGAATGAATTATCAGGGAACTCCATGTGTGGATAAAAAATCTTGGAGGGACACAACACCATCATCAATGTTGGACCTTTTACCATAGTCGAATGGTTTCACTCACTATTTTATCATAGTAGTCCTGGTTTACTCCTAATATCATATTAACAAATAAAGTCCCTTGTTAAACCGGGTTCACTCCACATTCTAGTAAAAGGTGAATCA
The DNA here is from genome assembly GCA_963277665.1 of Viscum album. Classification (NCBI taxonomy): domain Eukaryota; kingdom Viridiplantae; phylum Streptophyta; class Magnoliopsida; order Santalales; family Viscaceae; genus Viscum; species Viscum album. The sequence continues at coordinate 471,151,660 of OY728147.1, read as the reverse complement.
TTAGTTACAAATATTTACCTAAAGTATTGGGGGAGATATTTTTCCCTCCTATCATTGTATATAACATAAAAAAATCATTATTTAAAACATGACAACCATTACATAATGAAGATCATAAATATACGTGCCAAAAGATAAAAAAAATCAGCATATCATAATCCATGAAATGAAACAGGTTTCATAATGATTTTGTTATACCATAAACATGCAAAAATATAAATTTTTCTTAATATTTTTATCATTTCATCATAGAATAACAAATGAAAAGAATCGGATTTCATAAAAATATTTCCATGATAAAACCTGTGGCATTGAAATAAGATTTATAAACACAATTTTGTAATAAATCATTTTTAAAAGGAATAATAATGGTATCCTAGCATCATATCCATTGAAATTAATTAATTACATCTAAGGATTTCAATTTATATGGGTAATTATTTTTAGTGAGAAGAATCATAGAACATTTCTCGGGAAATATAACACTTCCTCGAAAAAACCACTTTAAAATATAAAAAACCATAAATAGTAATTTAAAAAAAATTCTATCAAAATATAAATTGAATAATATAAGGTAATATTTAAAAATAATGTAATGTATTCCATGAGGAAAATAGATTTTCCACAATGAGAAAAATAAAAAAATTTCAGAATCCATTTCCTGGTTGAAATAATATATCTAAAATTTTCCCAATATCAAAGGAGAGTTGTAATTTGATTATACATTTTAAAAAATTTAAGGTAATCTTGAAGTATTTAAAAGTTCATGATAGTGATAATTACAATGCATCTTATGCAAGTCAAAATTATTTATTTCTTTCACATATTCTATAAAATTAAAACTAGAATTTTATGGAAAATGACATGAATATTTATGTCAAATATTTTTTTACCATTTAAAATATTGGGAAAAGTTTCATTAATAGACCATTTAACTAATGATAAAATAAAATTTTAATACAATTTTAGAAAAAATTGGATTTTGATAAATCAAATTTCTGGATGAAATGAGAAATAATGTATGTTTTTTTTGAAATAAATCATATATTTTATGAGAAACATTGAGTGTAAAAGTGGTAATATTACATGAATCAATCATGAATACAAATAGGTGAACACAATATCTGAGTTCCCTTACAGATTGAACGTAATATTTTATCATCATAAACAGAATCATAAATAATCTCGAAAATAATATGAATATAACATAAGATCATTACTACATATGTAGTCTTGAATTGTATGACCCATGACAGAGATTTCCTAAAATTGAATAGTGAAATAAAATATTTTTTCAAAGAATCATCACAAATTACATTATTGGTCACAATAAACACAAAATTAAATAAATATTTGGTGAATTTGGTATGTATCCTAAAAAATAAAAATGCGAGATGAAAATCCAATACCTATTTATTAATCTTTTGAACCATAAAGCCCAGAAAAAATAACATAAAAGAAAATAGAGAATATAATGTAATAAAATAGGTTAATGATATAATATTTAAAAGGGGAAGTATATACACCATAACAAATTAATGACTTCTTAATTTCCATATGTCACCCGGAAATAAAAGTGAATTGAAATCCATTATCCAACACCTTGAATTCCATCATACTCATTAAAACCTCATGTATAATAAATATAAGATTATTATTAATATATTAAATGACCATACTTCTATATATATAACATTAAAACACTTATTTATTAAATTTTTTTTATAGGTTCATTAAATTTCACAATTAAATTTTTGTTTCATGAAATTTCCTCATTGTTATAGTGTATGTTTTGGTTTTTTTGGTCATATTACATTTATTATGGTTCCATAATAGGAATAATTATAATATTTATATAATTATCTTGTTTATAAATAAATTATACATTAAATACCTATCATGAATTATGGTTTTGATAAATGATATATGTCCCAAAGATGGATATAATATGTCGTACCTAAGCAAGAGAAATGATTCCATTTTTTAGTGATCATTATAGAATATAGGTATGAAATATTTCATTATTATATAAATATAAAAATCTAATAAATAAAATTATATTTCTGTAAATTTACATATCAATATCATTCTTCTGGTTTGTGATGGAAATATAGAGTCTTATCGGTACATGAAGGTGGCAGTCCACAAGTACGTGAATGATGATGTCGTATTTCACTGAGTGAAATGTAAGAAATAATATTATATATTATCATTTAAGAATGATTAAAATGCCAATAATATCATTTTCAAGTTATTAATATCACACAAACACACTCATATATATTAATTTTATCTTCATTATCTTCCAAGTAATGTGTTACTGAAAATGAATCATATCACTTCACAAGGCATTAGTACTTTGTACACATGAACGATGTCATCGTATCCACTATAGAACAGAAAGTAAAAATGTATACAGATTAAAATTAATCTATAATTATACTAATTTTATAATCATAACATATATATATATATATTCTCTGATCATGACCTACCATCTTAGCAGGTAAGGGAAGAATGAATGAATTTAGTACGTCAGGCGGTAGACCGACATACACATAAATGATGATTTCAAAACCCATGGAACAGTAGTATATATTGATTTAGGTAAAAACCATGACATAAAGAATACTTTTTATATGGTGGAAAATTAAGATATTATATCATAATTAAAAAATAATAAGTATTTGGTGTGAGTAATAAATACAACCAAAATTTTCATTGATGAATGTTACTAATTCTTCTGGTATCCTGCATCGGTTTTTAGAAACATAATTCCTAGGTTTGATTCATGATTGAAAAAATGATTTTTTTAATTATAAGAGGGAAGATATATAGTTTTTTGTTTTTGTATTGGTCGATCCAAAAGGGGATCGTGGTGTGAATAAGAGAGGAAAGTGGGTGGCCTTTTATAAGTGAGGTGATTGGAATATTTGAATTGTTTGGAAAGAAAGAATTCCACCAAAATTTGTTTTCATGCCATAGGGCTCCTATAATTTTCCATTATTGATTCTAGATGAGACAAGGTTGAAATATTGATATAAAATTGGTGTTATAAAAATTTTGGTATATTTTTAGCCCTTGGATTTTTTTACCCCTACTAAATCCATTTTTAGCTTAGTCGTTATAAATAATTAATGTTCTTTTTACTACTAATTTTCAGAAAATATATATATACCTTACTATATAATATTAATTATAAATATTCCCATTATTTAAAAAATATTTCACATTAAAATCATACAAGTGGCAAAATTTAGTTTACAATTAATCCCACAAACATGATGAAAAATCATGTTTTCAAAATGAAAAATGTTCAAAAAGTTGAAAAAATATAATATATAAATATAATATAAAAATAAAAAAAATAAATAAACTGTATCAATATATATATATATCTGATGTAATTATTAATTAACAATATTAAACAACAAAATCAATCTTTGTAAGTAATTTAAATTATAAGGTTATTTTCAATTAAAATTTAATATTTTTTAATATTATTGAATGAATTAATTTTTTGGAAATTTATAAAACAATAAACATAATAAATTTTTAATAGTATTATTTTAAAAAATAAAATTATTTTTTCAAATAAATTTTATTTATATAGAAAAAAGAAATTTTAAACAAAACCCAGAGAAGTGATGAAAATTGGGTTTCGGAGTAGTGTATTTTTTTCATGTTCAAGATGATTTTATATTATCCTTAAGTATAAGAATAATTATTTTTATAATCTACATTAAATCTATTAAAATATAATATATAATTTTTTAAAAAAAATATTCTATTTGAGATTATTATAATTAATCAAAAAGGTGGAATATTATGAACCTTAAAATATTTTTCAAAAAAACATTTTTAATCCCACAAATAAAGTAATACTAAATTCTAATATAATGTCGATTAAAACATAATTAAGGTGATTAAATATTAATAAATAATACTCATGTTAATATAGAAAAATATTCATTAAATTTATTAACTTATTTGATATAATTGATTGTTTTTAAAAATTCTTAATTTTCAAATATTCTTTGAAAAATGAATGTTTTTCAAAAAAAATACAAAAAATAAACCAAAAGTCAACATTGAAATAATAGATTTTAAAATTACGAAAATTTTATCAAATAATTTTTTTAAATCCATATAAATTAATTACTATAATTCCTCATAAAAATACATTTTTAATCAATCATATATTTGAAAAATACGATTACATTACTAAAAATTGATTAATTATTTAAAAAAATATTATAAATAACGTTTTATTGAGTAGTAGATATATTTATATATTTCTTAATGGATGTAATACAATTACTAACCCAATATTTGACTATATTTTATTAATTTAAATATTTAAAATAATATAATTTTATAGTTCACTAATGATCATTTCCACATGTATTGTATGATGTTCAAGAGAATCATTAGTCTCTGTAAAAATAAAAAAATGGTGTTTCATAAAAACAACTTATTGATAGTTTTTTTAAAAAAATATTAAATTTAAAGTGTAAGAAATTAATAAAAAACCACATATATTTTAGGGATTTACAGGTTTTAATAAAAAATGGACAAATATGGAAAAGGGTTAAGGGAATGACCCTCATGTATCCCTTGAATGAGGAGTATTCTAAGAAGAATCACCCTATTAAATTCAGAGTAATGGGTTAACTACCTTTTCATGATATAACATATTGAATGTTATCACTATTGACAAAACAAATTGTGTGTATCAAGGAGAACATGTTGAGGGACGCGATATAGAAAAATTACCTTGAGAGAAGGGTAATATAGATGCTCCAAATAATCACATGTCTACAAAACAATCAGAGGAGTAGTAATAATTTGGAAACCAAAATATTTAATATACAAAATTAAGATATAACACTTCAACGAATAATGGAAAATATTGGGCTACATTACACTCACCACATAGAGGAACCAAAATCCCTTCTATTCTGGAAAAGAGTAAATAATATGATAATGAGATTCATAATCTATAACAAATAAATTAGATGTCAATAAGAGACAACATTCCCACTGTGTATCCCCTACAAATAGACACAAATATCCAACTTACCACACATATTAAAAGATGTGATCCTCTTCCAATAGCGACATATGATCTTGAATCATTCTTAGGATCAAGCTAACAGGTATATGTAAACGAGGAAGTTGATGATGATCTTGAATTCCATCCATTTTGACGATGGACTCACCCAAAACTAAGAAATCATTCCCATTTATCCATTTTTTAAAATCATTTTAATCTAAAAATGGGGCCATCACATCAATATCACGTAATTCCATATGGATGGGTGGAAACCCAGTTAGAAGTAACTCCAAAAATGATCAATGAAAATGAATCCATGGCTTCTCAAATGGAGGCCATGGATGGTCAGTATTCACCTCAGCCACATTAGAAGAAATCAAATCCATATTTTTGGTATGGCACTTTTCCCCCACAACATTTATAAAATCCTACCTTCTTAACCATAGATGGACCAATAAATCAAGAACATCATCTAATGAATTTCATATCCCAATGTGGCACAATGATGGGACCTCAATACTATTAATATGTGAAAAACTAAGATGTTTTCCACACACTATATTAAATTTAAAATAATCATTAAAATGAGAGTGTTTTTTATTTTATATACTTATTTAATAGGTTGAACGATTCACTCTGTATATTTTTATCTCAAGAGAAATTGTTGTACCACTATGATGAAAATAATAAAAAAAATAACAAAAAAAAATATATGATCCTAATGAAACAAGATGGATGACTCTATTAGTATATAGAAATGGAATAGTGCCATGAGGATTCCATTAAGTGGACTTGAGAAAAATATCGACCCATTTACTTATCATAACATTAATTGCTTGTAATGCTATAAACTATATAGTTTCTCTGGAATGAATTTTATTAATTTTTTCCAAAATTATTTTAATATTTATAATTCCTTATATGATTCTTTTGTAATATATTAACACAAATTAAATAATAATATTTTATGATTTAAATTGTTTTATGTGTGTTTATTTCAATGTTCCTTGGTTTGTTAATTTGTGTATAAATATTGATTTTGTTGAATAATGGGAATAAAACTCCATAAGTGGAATTAAATTATATTAATTAATTTAAATATGTTTAAATGTAACCATATATTATTTACTCCTGACATGAGGAAGATTCATTAGATAAAACAATAATGAATAGTTTTTAGTTTATTTTGGTGGTTTTTACAACCATAACAAATTGACATTAATTTCAGTTAATTATATACTATTATATTAGTTACAATACATGTTATTGGATAAAATTTAACTATGAAAATATTATTTATACATAGTAATACTTTTATAAAAATCATTGAAGGATATAATGAAAAAACAAATAATCATTATGCACAGAGATTGTTAACCTTCATAATCTGGAAAATAAGTTAGTTTCGTTGAATAATAAGATATGAGGAAAGTAATGGATGTAATATATTACATAAACAACATAAAAATAACGTATATAAATAATTCAACAGTTCTTATACATTGATTGGTGAGTGACTTGGGGAGAATTTTGAAGGTGAAAAAAATCAGGAGACGTTGTTTAAGATTGTACCCTCTTGAATATCACCCTCATGAAGGTCCCATTAAGGTCAATAGAATATGTATTTTTGGTTATAAAAATTCAACATGTATGTGAATATTCTAGTGAATATATTTTTTGATAGAACTTTTATGTTATTCAAGACATATTTGGAGACAGGCGGTGGAGATGAGTTCTGGTTTTATATGATTAAATAATGATTACATTATATTTAAAGAAAACCACATTTTGGTGATATTGGTTATAATGTATTTTGTATTTAAATAATTTTTTATATAATTTTTTATTTTATACCAACATAAACCACTAATATAATGTTTTATTTCATAGGAATTTTATGATTTTACTGTTTAAATTTTTCTCATTTCATTATTTCATATATTCTATGGTAAATAATTTTTTCACCATGGTATCATTAAATTTCAAAATATGAAAATTACATTACTAAAAAATATGGATCTTTTGTTTAAAATATGGAATCCATTTTTAAAAATTTAATTCTTATAATTTGTAGAAATATATTTAAAATAAAAAACAGAGATGCAATGGAAAACCATGTTTTCAAGAGTTGTATTTTCTAGAAAAAGATAAATTTTTCATAACTTTGTTACTAATAATTATAATTGCTCCAGAATAAATTAAAATTTCAAAAAATATATAAATACATTTATTACAGAACATTTATAATTAGGTATTAATTATATTAAATAAAAATTAGAATCAATATTTAATTTAATTTTGTTTTTAGAGAAACCCTATTTTTAATCCAAAAAAATAAACATATTCTAAAATACAATAAAATCCTGAATAAAAAAGTTAATGTGGATAATTTAGAAATAAATAATACTTATTTTAAATAAAACCATATTTATATGTTATTTGTGATTTTATATTTCATAATTTATTCAAAAGAAGTGACATATTTACAAAAAGATGTGTTTTACCAATCCTCTAAAAAATTTATCTTTTTATAAATTTTTAGTTATTAAAAATACGATATTTTTAACATTATGAATCAAAAAATTAATTTTATTTCATTTTAATTTTATATAATTTTGAATTTAATATATTAAAAATATCTTTATATGAATAGAGTTTAGTAATACAATTTCATAAATAACATATTTATAATTAATTTAATAATTTTTTGATTAATAAAAACAAAAACAAATTATTCTATTAGTAAATAGTTTGTTACAAAAACATGTCCCAATATTGCTACATTCATGATTAATTAAGGTCTAATGTTGAAATATTTCTATCCAATGGGTGTTATAAATGATTATTTGTCAATTATTATCTTATATCTAAATCTAAATCCATCATTATGCTCATTTTTTAATTTAATCAAATTAAATAATTTTATCAATTTTCACTAATCACATTTAAAGAAAATTTGTATAAGTTATTATCCATTATAAATTTTGATAATATCAAATATATAATCCATTATCCCTAATTCTAATCATATAAGTGTTAAAATTAATTTTAAATTAATTCTAGAGATGTGATTGTAAAACGTGTTTTTAAAGTGAAAATGTTAAACAAATTACAATTATTTTTTTATCAAAATTCAATTCGAAAATTATTTAAATTACCTAAATTGGATTAATAGATATAAAAATTAAAAAAATTAACTTCAAAAAATCCAAATATATTTAATTTCACATTATCAATTATCCAAATGATGAGGTCATTTTCTATTATAATTTAGTATGTCGTTCTGTTCATCAAAAAACGAAATCTGTCAGAAAAATTGCAAAATTTAATCATAATATAATTTTTATATTGTAAATAAAAAATTAGCCTATTTTTTATATGTTTTCTAATTGTGGTAAAAATTAGTTTTAAATTATATATGAACAGCTCGACCAATCCGTCTTGTTGAAAAAATATTTTTTTTTCAATAAGCATTAATTTTTCATTAAATGATGATGCTGATTATTTATAATAAATATATAATAAATTATTGTATGTAAAATATAAAATTTTAATAATTTAGTTAATATTATACATACCTCACATTCCAATTGTTTGGAAATAACTAATATAGTAAATGATAAAACTAATGATACTCTGTTGTTTGGTTCAACCCGGCCAGGCCTATAACAGAACCTATCGAATAAACATGTTGTTTCATGTAATGTATGATTAAAGTAGTATTGTGTTCATTTAAATCTAAAAAATATATAAAATTTTATTTAAATAGTTAAATTTTTATAATGTCACGGGATGTCATATTCCTTTCTTTGGTTGGTGATTCTTATGATACATGTTATTGAATATGGCATTCATTTTATAAAAATATGCGGTGTTACACTAAGAAAAAATAACGAAATTAATATATTATAGTAATATAATAATCCTTATTTAATGGTTTTTATTAATTTATATATGTCACCAAATTCTTATTTAATATGTCCTCTCCAATCTCATAAAAATACCGAAATAAGGCATTACCAATTCTATTTTCACACAACATATAAAAAACTCTCATGGAATGAAACTATAACATTGTAAATAAATTATCTATATATATATTATAAATTATCCTAATTTAATATTAATTGATTAAATTTTTTTAATTTACGGTTAAGGATATGATTATTTTAAAAACTCATAATAATTTTTTGAGTAATTCACACCCGACTGTTAAAATACAAAATAACATATTAAAAAAATCATAATAAATAATTATGAATAATAACTATTAAAGTGAAATATTTATGTTAATGTTTCTATGTAGTAAATTATTATTGTTATGTTTTTTATAGTATGATATAGTGTGACCAACTACAAAATGAAATAATGTAAGGTTTTATGTTCCCAATATTTACTCCATAGGCCATAATTGTTATATTAAACCAAATTTTAATTTATATGGTGTTATTAAAAAAAACTATTATATTTTTATAATAATATTTTTTAATAGTATTTATGTTCATATATCATGATCATTTATTTATGCAATTTTGATTCAAATGTTTCCAAATTCATACAAATATTTTTTGTCTGAATTTCCCTTCATCGAGGAATGATGACTTTTTTCATGTACTATTATTGTTATTAATAACTACAACACAACTGAATTATTTCATCATAAATACAACATAATAACTTTATTTATAATATTCATCCAGAATCTATATTTCATGATCATTATACTAAATTTATAATCCTCTCTTATTGTTTTTATATAAAATTTCATCTGTTGAGACACATTCACTAATTCCCACTACATCGCATTTGACTAATGTATTTGAATTCATATATATGTATTTTAGAATTATGTTATACAATACTATGTTGTTTCACAAATTATTTTCATGATCCACCCATTTCCCTTTTTGATTCAATGTCTACTCAAGCCACTACATTCCCATGTCAAACATTATATATAAAAAATAATTTTTATCATAGGTAATAAACTATGTGGGAAATTTGTATTAAACCACCATAATATTATTTTCGTTTGGTTTTTCATGGTGATTATTATTTATCGAAATATTTGTTTTAATATTAATTTCTAATGTATTTTGAAATGATATTGGCATTCTAATTAAAGTACCTTTTTATATAAAAAATAAGTTAATTTTTATATTCTCATATTATTATCATTTAATTAATATTTATTATTATTATTAATATATTTATTATAATTTTTGTTTAATTTTCAACTTCATTGAACTTATACTCAAGTCAATTAAAACAATTTTTTTTTAATGTTTTCCAAATGTAATTTTTTTGAAAAAATAGTATGTTTATATGTTATTAGATGAACATATCATTCACCACCATGTCATTTTCTATGGAACCACTTATCTAACATTTCATGGATTCCAAAGGTAAATATTTATCACCTAGTTTAATAAAATTATACACTTTTATTATTTTTAATTTTATAAGTATATTTGATAATTTATAAAGTGACCACTCTAATAGTCCTCCAAAAATGTTTTTGTCCTTCATAAAATCCAATTGATAGAAAAATTATATTTCATTGATTGAAATTAAATAATTTATATCCTATTTTAGTTAGTTTATTGTCTACATTTACCTAGTTACTCATGTATAATTTGAGTGGTGAATATATTGACTATACAATATATATTATATTTATATAGTTTAAAAACTATATGATTCATTATCTTGATCAAATGTTGTGTATTTAGAGAGTTACATAATTTCATTAAATAACCATTTATTAAAGGGTTATCATGGTCCGGTTGGATTCATGAATAAAAATAAATTAATATGTATATAAAAAAAATCACTTTCCATGGGTTATTTATGGAATGGTGATTGATGAGAAACATATATTCATGTACATTCTTGGATTTCAATACTCCATGTTTTTTATGGGTGGGACCATTATAACCGTCCAATGAATTGGGTAATGTTGATGTCTCATGAAATATAAATAATGGTGGATGTAGGATTAACAAAAACATTTTATGGAATAATGAATTGTGTGTTATCTATAAAAACCTATTTTATGATGGTGGATAACCAGATTATAGGATTTTGATGGTAGTTAGATTATGATATTTTACCTTGGATGTTGACTTGAGAAATTGTTCTGGTGATATGTTTTTTTATCATTGACACATGTTTATGATTCCCTAATCATATGATATAATTCCCTTATAAAATTATGCTAACTTTAAGATCATTATATTAATGAAATGAATTTATACCACTCGACATATATTTATTGTCACCCTATATTGTTATAAATATATTATTCCCTTTCAAATCATTTGAGAGATACCATCATTATTTTTTTCTTCCAATGGTTATTAATATTTCATTATATTAATGGATATAAATAAGATGTTAATTAATTTTATATTACACAGAAATGTTTACATGTTTTTGAATTATATGTTTAAATAATTAGTCATTAAAGGCATTAATTATTTTGTTTCTTATGTTTTGTTATAATATATTGTAATGTAATTGTTAACAAATTTAAATGAATTAATTAATGACTATAAAGAATTTAGTATCTATATTTTATGATAGAACCTTTTTGAGGATACAAATATATGTATCCGGATATAGGTAATGAGTTCATTTTCTTTATTTATTCACTATGATTTTTTTTCAATATTTACAGTAGTGGTTTTGGACACAAGAATTCTTGTTATAAATTTATTATCACCCAATATATATATAATCATATAAATATTATTTTCACTGGAGGTGTTGGTGATATTTCAGGGAAATATTTCTTCAAGGGGGTTGGTAAAGAGATACTAGAGTTTGTGATTTTTTCTATGGATCGATCACCCTAAAATTTTGAAAATTGAAATATAATGTTAGATAGTGTAAATGAAATTAAGACACAATATTATTAGAGAATTTAACACTTAGAGACTTTTCTAAAAAATTATTTTCAAAAAAAATCATCCTCTTTGATAGCATACGATGCAGTAAACATGGTGATTATACAAAAAACATCACACTATTAAGATATTATTATATAAAAAAGAAATCTAAAAATTATACATTAACATTATAGTGATAAATATGAATAACTAAATTATGATTTTTTGGGTTTAAACTAGTATAAAAAAATCAATTGTGTTCTATATATTATAAATATAATCATATCCATTTAAAAGATAAAGAATCATTTTCCAGGAAAAAAAAATTTCTCTAAAAGGATTTTAATCACTCTATGTGTACATAATTAGAATTTAGTATTTAATAATTTTATAATATTTATTTTAAAAAAAAATATTATTTGAAATCATTATTAGTTAGCATGAACTATTTGTGTTTTTCAGAAGATGTAGATATTTCATTGAGTAGTGAAAAATAATTGTTTTTATTGAAAAATAAATCATTCTTCAAATTATTTAAAATATAAAATTATATTTTAATGTGGTTATAAAATTAAAATATATCCTTAATATTAAAATTTAATGAATTTATGTAATTTAATTATATTTTATGTTTAATTTTAATAATGAATGTTTCTATATATATATTATCTTTTCTTTGGAAATAATTTTTTTGTATTATATACATGTTAAATATTAAATTGAATTAATTCAATTCAATGAAATTTATTTTCAATAATGGTTTCTATATTTGGAATCAGGTTAATTAATATAATAAAATATTTAAAATTTAATTTTATACAATATTAAATATTTAACATATAAATAATTAATTACCACAGTTAAGGTAGAATCGTCCTTACAAGTGGGTTAAACTATACTAATAATTGTTGAAATAAAATAAAAATTCCAATAAAACAACTTTATGGTCATTTTTGGACTATATTACCAATAAGGTTTTAGAGTGACCATTTGGGAGGATTTTGGAATGATAAAACCATGGGTGCACTTTATTATATTCCAGTATTCTATGTGTTTCCACTCCCACATGTATAATAGGTCACACCATATACTATCCTCTTCCCACTCCAAAATCCATTTTTTTGCAATAAATTTGAAAGTATCTTTCATATTTATAATCTGATAATCTAGTAGACATTTTTATATAAAAAGTAAAATATATAAATGATTTGGTTTGAACATCCTGAGGTTTCCCAATGAAGAGGTTATGTCATAAACTATGAATTTAAATTTCACTTGTTCTAAATCATTATATTATTAATTTAATATTATATAATTAAAAATATATCGCATTTTATAATATGTTATATTGTTAATGGAGTCAACTATATCCATCCCTTATTCTATTAAATGGGGAAACAAATCGCCTATCGAGATTATGGATGACTATCACGCCACGAAACTATGATGTTAATATTCCATCAGAAACTATCAAGGATGGATATAACGATCGATTTAACATATTTAAATTATATTTCAACAAAATTATTCTCTTATATTTACTATATCACATATAAATTCCATATTTTAATTCAATACGGGGATACGATAATGTCGCATGTATTTACAATGGACTATTGCCTCATATAAAAATTTTATTCATTTTCACTTACTTATTAGATGGAGGGTTATATGGATAATTTTATGATATTATATTAAAATAATGACCTAAAAATTTATATAAATAAATTATGAAATTTATCTTCCTACCATGAAATCCATTTCAAAATAATAACGGCAGTCGTCCATACAAATGTCCTACCACCTCAACATAGTGATCAGAAATGTATTTCATTTTATATTTACATATATGATAACAATTATTAATTTTATTAATATAAATGATATATTTAAAATAATAATTATTATATAATGGTTAATTAATAGTTATTTTGTAAGAACTAGGATCATCATTTTAGATATAGATCTTTTTTCAGGTTGTTTTATGGAAAAAAGAAGAAATGGGGTTTTTTCTCAGAACATGCTCTATATTTTTTAGTACACACAGTTTACCATGTTTCCACGTACAACCATGAACTGTCTATGTAACAGACGATTACATGGTCTTTTGGTGACCTGGTAGACCACGTAATTCATTATCCAAATGAGGCTAATACACAACGAGTAGTTTTAATGAAATAACCATGTACATATCTTTTTATTTTATATATTGGAGTGGGGTTATGTCTTATATCTATAAAAATATTCTTCTTCTTAGTGTTCAGGCATGAAAGAAACAGAACAACAGGCGAATTTTTATCCCCACCCAATTTTCCATCTAATATCTGATTGAGACACTGTCAGGTGCGTTGGAATCCCACCAGTGCATTCTAAAAATCCCTAGAGCATTTTTTCATGATTTTTCTTCTATATTCTGTTATTCAGGATTTGTATTTTTTCAACTATTTGTAGATCTACATATATCTAGGTTGATTCAAGGTACGACGTTCAAGTATATCTACTGTACAATATCGAGGCAGGTGGTTTGTGGCACTCTTTGTTCGTTTGTAGATTATATTTGTCAAATGTTTCTCATACTAACAATTGGTTTATTGAATGATTTGGAATTTAACTGGTTCTTAACCTTCTATTTTTGATTGTTTTATCAAGGTTTGTTCCCTATGTGTAAGGATATATACATTATTTATATAACACCCCATGGGTGTGTTCCTTTGTTTTATTGTTTATGGACATTTTGTCTAGGATTCCTATAGTATTACCTTATTTCAATTCAATTTTTAGGATTGAGTTATTTATTATATGAAATGCATGTGATATGCCTTTTGATTATTGAACAAATGGGATTGGAGTTTGAGAACTTCCCAAAGGGGTTAGACCATGATATATGCTTAGGTGGCCATTTATAATTAATTGGATTATACCATGAGAGATTCCTAGGTGAAAATTATTATTAGATTAAATGAATTTTATAGACAAGGGAATTGATCGTGACATCTATTTGGGGGTCATTTATATTTTATTGTTGATATGTTGAACAAGGAGTATTAACTGTTGGAAATGCCTAGATGGTAGTTTGAAATTGATCTATACTATGTGGTACCAATGAGGGTAGGATATGAGAGATTTCCCTGAGGGTAATATTTTATTAAAAGGATGTAATGATTGACCAGAGGGGTTATACTGTGGGAAAATTTCCAGAGGGTTGTTATTGAATGATTGAATGATTCTGATGACTCTTCCACACCAAAGCACATGCATTGGATCAGTATTAATTAATTGTTTAGATGGTGTTCAAAGATATCATTTTTGATACATACACATGGGATACAGAGCTTAGGCTAGTTCTTAAGGATTATATGATTCATCATATTTGTTGATAAATTTAAATTAATGTATTTGAAAACTGTTAGAATTTTTACTTTTGAGTACTTACTAGTTTATTGGTTTATTTCTTGATTTACCAATTATATATATTCACATACTGGTAGGAATAGATCTTTTGGTGGTTTTCTATTTGGATTCATCTCACACCCACTTTGGGTCATGTTTTAGACCCAAAAATATTATATGATTGCATGTATAGATAATGGAACGTTCCCATCTTTATAGGGAACCACATTGTTGTTGGAGCTGGAAAGCATGGGACAACGATAAGGATTACGATGCTGTTAGATTTTACTTTTTTTCCTGTACATTGGATTCAGTATTAAATTTACAACATTGTGACTTGTTTAGATGATTTCCTAGACACATTTGACATGGATAATTTATATATATGCACTAGTTGATTTATTACTATCAGTATTCTACTTTTTAATTCGATTGTATGGTATTACTGATTTTTCTATTGTTTACTATTATTTTCCACTCTGTATACTCTGAAAATGAGGGAATATTTTACCCACTATCACACCAAAGGCCCTTAATTATTTTCACCATCCTCTAGTTCTTTAGGAAAGGTACATGAGTCTATGTGGCTAACCAGTTAAGCGACACCATTGGGCATCACCTGGATATTGGACATTACAAAGTTTTATCAAAGTGGTTTTGTGTTCAATATTGACCTACTATTTGGATACAATATAGAGGGATATGAACGAATATTTAGTTGGTATTATTTTGTTCCCAAGAGTTGTTATGTTGTGCCTAGGAGTAGCGAACCCTTATATAAGGAAATGCTATGCCACCTCGAATATTGAAATTTTTTCTGGTTTTTGGAATTGTTAAAGTAGATTTGATTTCATATTTTAGGAGATTCACTTGTTTTGAGCTGTTATTGTTTATATTTTTATGGTTCTATATCTATTGAAACCCAGTGATATGAGGGTTTTCAATCTCATGCAATATTTACACAATTTCTAGATATCACATGACATGCATTCTTTTCATGCCATTTAGGGTGCAGTACTGATTACATATTGTTATGATAGATGTTCTGATAGATATCCTTTCGATTGTGACATATTTCATGATATAAATACTTTCTATTTTGATAGGGTATAGGTATATGTAATGATTCATTTTTATGGAATCCATGATTTGGTCCATATGGTTTCATTGGACCACTTGTTTCAGAATTTGGAGGATCATATTTGACCTTTAAATGAATTTTGTTATGATATGAAATGAATAAGGATTCAAAACATTGATTTGTGTGGTGTATGGGATCTCATGGATCAAAACATGGCATGAATGTGATAGAATATTATGGTTTTGGGGCTTCCGAGATGTTTTAAAGGATTACTATCTAGAAACCCAGAGATCACGTTGTGTGATGTTATGAACAAACACCTGTTGTTCTTTTGTTTTTGAGGAACTAACTTTTCTTAAGTACATGACATGTACCATATGTACCTATCATGTTGTGTTGCTCGTGTGAATGATTGTGTGATAAAAAATGGGGTTGATAAATGTTTGGAAGAACACACTGTGTACATGGAGTACATGCCATGTTGATTGAGACCGTGTATCCGGATGGGTGACTAATTACACAGGTGGATGAAACATGGGTTGTACATGATGTTTCTAGCTTATAAACATCCTGTAGTTTTCATCCTTGTATCATGTCATGTGACTAAATACATAGGTTTAATGAACCTATGTGGTACACAATGTTTTTAGAGTTTTCATGAAATGTTATATTACACAAGGAGAGAACTGTGTAGTTCTAGCCATGTAGAAGAATGTGTATATTAGAGAATATTCATGTCCACACTATGTCTTTGGAGGAACATGTCTTTTGTATGGGGTGTTACAGAAGCATGTTAGTAGAGGAACACACCCTTGTAAAGGTATAAAGGGAACACGCCATGTGATGTTTCTACATGATGTGTCACCCTCTTTTGTGAATAATGAATTATTTGCATCTCATGTTTCATTGATGCACATATATGTTCCATTCCATGATAATAATTTACTAAGGATTCTACCTGACCTTGCAGAGTCATGCCACCCAGATGTCCTCTCATTGTGCACCATGTACATAGTGATGATCAGACACCTAAAAGGTCGATCTAGGACTACCATCAAATCCTCTCATCATGTCCATTTTTACACCAACTATTATATCGGAAATATGTGGAATTTCATTGTTTTGTGAATTTTTTTGGAGGATGATGAAGGAATTTCTAGGAGTACCACTTGCTTCCCCGACATTGGAATAGTTGACACGGGTGTTCCAACAGCATCATCATCCCACATTTTAACGGGATAGAGGACCATAGGCAATAGGTTCAGAGGTATAGGCCATGCTTTCTATATTTGAGAATCTGGAGATGCATCCCATGAGGATGGTAAAGATTCATATATTCATGCTACGTGATTCCGCCAATAGATAGTGGTATGTTACATCGCCAATGTAAGGTCATCAGGATATGAATTGGCAAGAGATTAAAATGACCGTCTACGATTACTTCTACTATTATATGATGGTGTCCAACCGAGTAAAATAGTTCATGAAAATGGTGTAAGGATCTCCTTATGTGATGGATTATTCTTCTAACATTACATATATTTATCACTTCACACCAGTTCGGGGAGTGACTATTTAATAGTGGCTAGGTGATTTGAGGACGGTCTTAAGTACGACATCTGATTATAGGTGAATGTTTTCAGGATCACTTAGGTGACTAATATAGTAAACCATGATCTAATTACGGTGATAAATATATGGGTGTTTGGAGAGGTGATTCAGCTTGAGTCAGCATCCAGGGTTGGTACTACTTTGATTGATAGAAGGAAGTGCCACAGGGAGCTTTCAAGTGGTGGCTCATCCAGTTGCAGGGTTGTTTCTTCAGGTAGCCAAGTGTGGTGATACAAGTTAGAGAAGAGAGGGAATATGAGACCTAAATGCCCGAGATACCCAATTTAGGGATGATATTTTGTAAAATTGGTCATATTTAGTGTCTTTGTTGGGAGTTATCACCAACAACGAGTGAGAGGGGATCTGTTATAACTATGAATTCAGGAGATGCTCCACTAGTTTCTCCTCTGTCAGGGAACTGGAGTTTGTAATGATGTTCAGGACAAGGAGGTGGTCATGGTTGTGGTAGATAGTAGGCACGTTTTCAGTAACAACATGGTGGATTAGCTAAGGCTAGCCAGGTAGGGTCGCAGGGCTGCAATACAGGTCAGACATTTGTGATGGAATAAACCAAGAAGGAGTAGGATCCCATACCCACTACGATTATATGTATGATTTTAGTTTCCATAGTTTTAGCTTTTACTCTATTTGATACGAGGTCTTCTCATTGTTTTATACTTGTTTTCATTGTGTACAACATTGTGTTCAATATTTTTTCATATGATGATGTTATGACGCTAGACACTCTGTTTGGGATTAAGAAGCATAATGTACATTAGTGAAAGGAGTTCCCTCTCTAGGATGGTGGGTGACACATTATATGGTACATCTATGTCATAGAGGTGATAGGATCTGATTTCATTCCAGGTAGGGACTGGTTGGTCTCCTTTCAGACCATTGTTGACTTCTATTTTAGTAGGGTGTGTTTTACATCACGAAAGGGAAAATATATTCTACAAAAGGGTGAATGGGATGTCCAAGGATGCATATCCATAACATAGAATCAGGGGATTGGAGAAATTATATCCCATATTTGTAGTTTATATCTATATGACCAGGGGACTTCATAGATGGACATTCCCCTAGTGGTGTATCATTTCAGATATGACATTCTTGGTGAATTTTTATGTTTACCTCTAGAGCAACCAATATATTTCTCTATTTTTCTTGTTCCAGGAGAGGAACTAATGTCCATTACTCCTTATAGGATAAATACATAATAGTTGTAGTAGCTCAAGTAGCTGTTTGAGGTGTTACATGAAAATGGATTCACCGTTCCCAATACTTATCCATGGAATTCATCGTTCCTTTTACAAATATGGTGGAAGGAACCCTCATACATTGTGTGGATTATCAGATTTTGATGTAGCTAATAGTTGAGAAATGATATCCCTTGCAGTGGATTCATGATCTCCTTGATCAAATTTGAGGATCCAAAGTGTTCCCAAAGATTGACTTGAGATCTAGTTATCATCAATTGCACATTAGAGAATTATTTATACAACATACAACATTTCAGATTTTGTTTGTTCCATACGAATATGTGGCTATGTGGTTTGGTCTCATGAATGTTCAAGTATTATTAATAGAACTAATAAAATGAGTTTCTCATACTTACTTGGATTCATATGTTGTTGACTCCATGGACGATATCCTTGTGTTCTCTCACACTTGACACAACCATGCAATCTATATCGTGATCATATTTAGTGCACTGAGAGGGCATTAGTAATATTCTAATATCTCAATGTGCCACTTTTGGATGGATCAGATTCAGTTCATGGGTAATGTCATCTCAGATGATGAAGTATTAGTAGACCCTGAAAATGTGATAGCTCTTGTTTTTTGGTACCAGAAAAAGAATATCTTTGAGGATTGGAGGTTTATCAGGTTATATGGATATTATGCTTTATTCTTGACATTTCACACTTAGAATCACCACCTATGGGCCTGAATAAGAAGGGTGTGAAGTACATGAAGAATGTTTCCTAAGAGTTATCCTTTCAGTAATTTATAGAGAGATTGACAACATCACTGAATCTGATTTTTCTGGAACAAGGAAGCAGTTAATCCATTTACAATGATGTATCAGATTTTAATCTTGGAGTTGTGCTTATGTTGGTGGACAAATTACTTCTATATGGGTCTCGGTAGTTGAGTCCACACAATAGAATTACCTGATTCATGATCTTGAGTAAGATATAGTAGTGTATTATTTTCGCTGTTGGAGACATTATCCTTTTGGAGAGAATTTTTTGATATAAAAAAACCAAAAAATCATCTAGTATATATTTACTCTACTAGATTTGAAATTGAGACACTGAAGGTGTGTTAAGTAACTTCAATATTTTGACTTTTAGCATGCCTACATGCCTGGGAAAGAAAATGTAGTTGCTGATGTGTTGAGCATTAGGACATACATATAGGTAGTTCATGAGAACAGTAGTGAGTAGATTCTTATGGATATGTTCTCTAGGATGAATTTGGAGGTGCAAAAAAGGCATGGCTAGAAGTTCAGTTCTTCTATAGTAATTACTTTTACATAACTAGATAGAGTGTGAATGATGTAGTTATCATATTCTGAAGGTCTTGTCCTAGGGAAGTGTGTCTCAAGAAAGGACCATCCTCCTGGATGGACCATAGGTGAGGATGAGGTGTTGCCTTTTCATAGGTGTGTATGGGTGTCAGAAGACATACATGGAGAGTTGATGCGATATTTTCATTCCTCAAAATTTGTAGTTAATCTTGGTTTCATCAAGATGTATTTAGATTCACATCATCAGTATTCAGGACAGGGTATTAAAAAGGATGTAGCATGTTTTTTTATGAGATGTTCCATCTCTTTAAAGGCTAAGGTGTTGAATTAGCGACCAGAAGGGCTTTTATAGATTTTGTGACATGTATACCATGATTTCATAGAGGGGATGATTTGGTTTGGTTGTTATTGATATACTCAAAATGGTTTTACATTTCTTCCTGATTAAAAAAACAATGTTTATAAGCAGGGAAGGTTGTAGATTTGAGTGATATTATGTTTTCATGGGGTTACACACTTTTTCATTTCATAAAGAGATTACTAGTATAATTATCATGTCCGGTAGGGACAACAATGGTCATTGGTTACACCAGTAATTTTGAGTAAAAGATACCCTCCCTAAACAGATGCACAGTCTGAGTGTACGATTCATGTTTTGGAGGATATGCTTCAATCATCAGTCCGGGATTTCAAGGTCTCTTGGGAGGGAACATTCCCCTATTGGAGATTTCCAAAAATAATTGTTTTCATGTAATGATTCAGAATGAACCTGATGTGGAATTGTACGGTAGGACTAGATGATATTCCCTCTGATGGTTGGAGGAAGGAGATGTAGCTATGCCGCGACTGCATCATATCTTGGAGGCAACTGAGATGGGGGAGTGGATTTATATGAGGATGAATACTTCAAAATCATACTAGAAATGTTATTTTGATCGATGGAAAATACCTGTAGAGTTTGATGTTGGTGGTCAGGTTTTCTTAAGAATCACATCAAGGATGGGAAATTAAAGGATTTGAAGATAGGGGAACTATTCACAAAGATATATCAATCCATTTGAGGTTTTAGAGATAGTCGGTATATTTTACTTTTAGGTTTAGTTGCCTCAAAGGTATAGGGTTATGCATGGAATTATTCATGTTTCTAAAGTATTACCTTACTTATCATACCCACATCTAGTTTTTTTAACACGCAGAGGTTTATTTGGAGGTGGATCCAACCTTTGATAAGAAGACTATTTAGACGATGGATGACTTCACGAAGGTTATCTATGGCTGGTCTACTCTTCTAGTATTTGTTATTTGGTAGCACAAGAGAGTGAAGGATGATACATGGATGAGGTAGGCTAATGGGCGATCGCAATGGCCAAAGTTGTTTTTAGTTAAATCTTCACCACCATAGGAAGGTCAATTTAGGGTGAATTTATTTAAGGGGGACTTTTTTCAGAACTCATATCTTAATTTCAGGTATAGATCTATTTTTCAGGTTATTTGAGTTAAAATAATAAATTAGGGTTGTTATGAGTTCACATCATGTACTTATGATTACACACCATGTACCCAATTTTCACGTACAACCATGTACTGGCCATGTTATGATTGATTACACGGCTGTGTGGTGACTTGGAAGACCACAAAGTTTTGGGGTTAGTGGAGGCAAATACACGACGTGTGGATTTATTGAACACACCATGAAAAATTATTTATATATATATTAGAATAAGTGGGAGGGTTATATTCGTAAATATATTCTTCTTCCTGTTAATTGTACCCGAGATAGATGGAAAGTATAATGAATTATCAACCCCTCATAATTCTCTGGATGTGTTCCAATGGAGACACTAATGGGTGAGTTTTAATCCCAACAGTGTGATATCAAATCCCCTAGAGCCTTTCTCCATGATCTATCTTCTCCCTTGTGTTATTCATGGTTGGGATATTTTTACCATTTTGTAGATCTATGCCAATATAGGATGATTCAAGGGACGATATTCATGTATATCATTCGTATGATATCAAGGTAGGTGGTTTGTTCCTCACATTGTTTTTCAATGGATTATGTGTGAAAAAATTATTTCATACCGATGATTGGGGTTTTGTGTGATTTGAAATTTAACAATTTTTATTACCATCAATTGTTTGATTTTTTTATCACGTTTTGTTGCCTATTCATAAAGTTAGTCACCTTGTCAGTGGGTCACCCCATGGGTATGTTCCCTTGTTTGATTGTTTATCATAATTTTTTCTAGGATTCTTGTATGTATTTTCCATGCCTTGATTTTTTAGGATGGAATAGCTTATTATATGAAATGCATGTGTTATGCATTGTGATATTTGACCAAATGGAACTTGTCTGTGAGAGCATCCAAAAGGGGTTATACCATGAGAGATTTCTCGGTGGTTATCTATAATTAATTATATTAGACCATGAATGTTTCCAAAGTGACCATTATTATCTTATTAAACAAATGAAGGGTCCATGGGAAATGACCATTAGTGTTTCTAGATGGGTGTTTCTATATTATTGCTGCTATGTTGATCAAGGGTCATTGAATATGAGAACTACAAAAGAGTTTATTGGAAATTGATCTATACTATGTGGGACCAAATTTGTAGTCAATGAGAGCATTCCAATAGGGCATTTATATAATGAATTGATATTAGTTTAGACCACAGGTTCTAGACTATGAGAACATTCCCAGAGTTGTGTTAATGAATTACTAAATGATTGTGAACAATCTTCCAAGACAAATCACAAGGTTGGAATTAGTCATACATTATTGTTTTGATGGTCTTCTAAGACAACTGATTTGTTACTTACATAGGGGACACAATGCATTGGATAGATTCCATGGTTTACATGATTCAACATATTGAATAATAAATGTAAATGAATGTAATTGAAAACTATAGGTTTTTTTACTTTTGATTAATTCCATGATTATTGCTTCATTTATGCATTTTACATCTATATATATTTACTAACAGTTGGGCATAGATCATTTGGTGGTTTCTAATTTTGATTCATCTCGCACCCTGTATGTGTCATGTTTTGGACCCAAAAAGATTATATGATTGGAGGTATAGATAACGTAAATAACCCTTCCTCATTAGGTACATGATTATTGTTGGAGGTGGACATCATGGGAGAAATCTAAGGCTAGCATTAAAGTTGGAGTTTACATGTTTTTCTCTACGTTGGTTTTTGTATTTTATCTCTAGTATTGTGACTTGTCTGGCTACTTTCACAGACAAATGTGACATGCATCTGTTATATATATATATATATATGATCTAGTTGTTTAATTTCATTCAGTATTTTTCTATTTACATCTTTTGTATCATATGATGGTTCCCACTATTGTTTACTATTTGTTTTCCACTGCATATAATCTGCCAATTAGAGATTAGTTTCTCCACTATCACACCCAATGCCCTTGCTGCAAGTCAGATACCTCTAGAATTTCGGGAAATACACTTAAGGGAATGTGGATAACCAGATATGGGGAACCATTGGTAGGAACCCGGATTAGATATGTTACATATTTCCTCGAGTTCAATTATATTTTAAAATTAAAAAATCATTCATGTGTATGTACGACCGACCATCTCCATTAGTGGTGTATTCTATTTCCCATCTACAAAAGCTATATATTACACTAAATACATAATTAACTAATAAATATGAGATTAATATCATGTATTATTATTTTTATTTGATGTAAATATATCTAAATTAAAAGGAAAAAAATAACTAACAAAAAAATTCATGAAAAAGAAATAATCAGAACCCAAATATTGATTTTAACAAAGAATTGTTAATAAATTTGTAATAAAATACTATATGTAAATAATATTTTTTATGAAATATATGATTACATTTATATAATATAGGTAATAAAAATTATATATACAATATAGTGGGTACAAATTGGGTCGAATGAAATCAGATCTAAGATAAGGTTTTACTATATAACATTTATATTTATTATGTTTTTAGCATATTAACTATATATTCATTTTTATAGATGAAATACATACGATTTGGTTATTTTATATCATGAATATATTTATATTCATTCTATTTGATGTTTTATTTTAATTAGATTCCTTTATATTTCATTTGATTAAAAATTTTACAATGTGGTAAGTATGTATTTATTAATCTCGTCATTAGTGAAGATTTTTTTTACTTAATGAGCCATTGGGGTAATTAACGAATATTTATATCCTAAAATCAACATATTTTATTCTAATATCATTATTCATGAACTATTACATTTAATTGAATGTTTTTTAAAATCATTATAAATTTAAATGATTGAGATGTTTTCTCTTAGAAAATATGACTTTATTTCACTCTTCATTCGAAAACATTTTTTCATCCATATCATTGAATTTTAAAAATATTTTTAAAAATACTTTTGAAAAATCTATAAAATAGTCACTAAATATAAATGTTCCCATGATTATCTTCGACACAAAATAGTTTGAAATGAATTCTCACGTTTTTTTCTAAATAATGCATGTTTTTCTTTTACAAAAAATGTGAAAGGAATATGTGTTTATCATGTTGGACATGATCATAATTTAATTCCATCAAAAACAATTAATTAATTAACATTTACTTTATATGATTAATGTCTTATTTCAGAATGAATTTATTTTTAATATAATTTGTGAACTTTTAGTCTTCAAAATATGTTTAAATTAAAATAGTTTACCTTTACAAAAATCATTCTACTGACATTTTTATAGTATTTTTATTCTTCATAAAAAACAATATTTTACTAATGATATACAAGGATATTTTTGTAATGATTCCTAGAATATTATTTCTTAGGATGGGTTCTGATCAGTTTTACAAGTAATGTACTATTTTGATAAAAATATATATATAACATTGTAATATTTGTGATAATGTGTATCGATTGGGGAATGTGATTATATATTATATGATATTCTTCCAATATAAATTATTATATTTATCATATTTCACCCCTTCCATATTGGAGATTCATTTTACTTTTATGTGATGGAAAGGACCCTTTATGTCCCCTCAATGAATTGTGATGTATCATTACAAAAACCATATTGGGTGTTTGGCTGAGGAATTTATTATTTGTGTATTAATTATTAGAAAAATTCCTCAATGTTATGGTTATGAGGTCCGGAATTTTAAATTACCTCATTATGAGACTTTTTATTGAAGTTCCATAAGATTATTCTATTATTTAATATTTGTTGAAAAGTTTCATGATAATGTGATTATGTATATGAAATTTTATAACAATTATTTATTCCATCCGAATTATTATTTATGATGATGTAACTGATTAATTGGTTCATATATTTTTTATACACCATTCTATAATGATTATACTATTTTTATGTATGATAGCTTCTACTATATGCATATAATTTCAAATAATTATAGATCACCCCATTCATATATCATGTTTCATAGGATTCTAGTTAACATTTAATTAATGATATGTTGGGGAAATCTAGATTGAAAAAATATGATCTCAAAGGAAATAATTTTTTATATGTTATATTTTCTAATATACAAGAGATTCAGGAATTCATATTGTTTACAAACACTAAAAAAATATGTTTTCATTTGGTATGTGAATCCAGGTTTCTTATGCCAATGTAATAATGTGACCACTAATTCTAGAGTACTGAGGTTTGGGTCCTTATTTTTTTTAGATTGATGTTTTCTAAAACCATATTAACTAGTTTTAGGAAATCATAAATAAGACAACATAAGACTAAGATTGATACTGAGGATAAGTATTGATGAACAAGTTAACATTTTGGTGGGGAAAATATTATGTGGTTTGACTTAGAAATACTCAGTATCTTCATACTACAAGTATATTTGGTTCTTAGACAGATTTACCTAGGTGTAATAACCATGACAAACGTGTGACATTGTTGGCTCATGTGTTACCTAGAACATAACATAAATCATTGTTGCACACCTTTTTTGAAACTCTATGTTTCTTTGTTTTGGTAAATTCAAATTTTATTTACAAACCATTGTAAAGGGTTAGAATTTTTTATGTTGAGAGGTCTTTAAATGAAAAAATGTTTAATTGTTTGAGAATATATTTGAATAAATATTAAAAAATATTAATTAATTTAACTAATTTTGTGATTATAGAATATGTTTCATAATAATATGATCTAATATAGTGCATTCCGATCTATAGAAATGTCTCATAGAGTCATGAATGTAATCCAAATCAATTCATAAACCCAATGTTGGGATTTTCCTAATAAAAAATAAAATGAATATGAATCACAAGCTATATCTAGAATTGATAAAAATATAACCATATTTGGGCATCTGACTAAGGTGAAGTGAAATATAAAATCCCATGTGGAGAATAGAATTGACCAACCACATTGTTTATCAATGATTGAAAATAATACACATTTTATAACTCCATCATTTAATTATAATATAAATCCATTTTTAGTTCAACAATTCATATGTCCCAATGATATAATATTTCATAAATAGGGAATCAATGAAATGGAGAATGTATTCATGATGGATAATTATCTCTCAGGAGATAAGGACCAATGGGGTATATTTATTTAGAAAAATAAATATTAACACTAAATATAAAAACATACAATATAAGGATTTTAGTGTACTCTTCTTGGAAAAATATTTTCATTGCAAACAAAGAGATGATACGAATAAAAAATAGTTGATTTCGAGAATAAATAATGATGAAAAGGATTATATGCATGAATAAAACATTATAAAGTAATCAAGGCATATTGTGCACAATATACGCAATCCAATGTAAAGATTGATTATTTATTTGATGGGATTAATATAATAATTAAAAGGGAAATATTCAACCAAACATTATAATTATTTAATTACATAATATCATGCTATATCATGATAGGTAAATATTTATCCATGTCCATTGGATTTGAGAAAAAGAAATATTAGAATATGGGTTCCAATAACATTGAAAAAAATAATGACAAAAGGATAATGTGAAAAAATTATTCCACAACATGTTATAATTGTTGAATGAAACTCCATGGAAATTGGTTGAGGTGAATGAATGCTTTCTACAAGTTTTGAGTGAAATGACCAAATTTTAATGATTATAAATGTAATAATTAAGATATCAAAATTAAATTATTCATTTATTTGGATATGAGGAAATATGCAACTAGGTTTCCCAATATTCTATTGAATATACCTGATAAAAATATTGGGGAGAAATGTGATGTTTGTGCTATTAATACAGACAAATTAGATTGATTAATATGAATGTTTTTTTGGATTCATTAAATATTTTATAAATATATTTTATCAATGATATTTTCAAAATTTCTAAGTAGTATACTATAGTGGTTTTGATAAGAGGATTTTATGTCACATGTTTAAAGGTACCATGAAATGTGATTTAATGACATGTTGATCGTTGGGAGAACAATTGATTTATGGATGATAACCCTTAATGTGTTCTTTATATTTAAATAATATTGGTAAATATATTTTAAAGTAACGGTATTCTTAAACATGAAATTGGTATGTGATTTGATTGATTACATTACCCCTTTTGGAGATTATTGAATAATTTTTTATTAAATTTATTTAATAATATGATAATTTATTTTTGGAATTTTTCATGTTATCATTTATTTTTTTGGTGATCGTAGTAATTATACATTTGTCTTGTGAAATTAAGACATTAACTATGTTAGTTTGGGAACATTATAAAATATTGATTTTATAAATTTTTTGGACTTTATGGTAAATTATTATGACATTGATGTTGTTCAGAAATATTTTGGAAAATTTCTATGATTAAATAATTATTAATTGTATAAGTTGGTTTATTTTGTTATTGGTGAGATTCTTGAAATTAATATGTTATTGGATAACTCATGATAAATTATTTGGTTTTGGTAAATATTTAGAGGCATATAGAATGAATTTGAACACATTGATGGATCTTCTGATCTATTAATGGCTAATTTCTTGCTTCCATACTATAAAAATTAAACCAGGATAATTATTATTTAGAGTAAGAAGTGATGATGAAATTGATCGAATCACTACCAAATATTGAAATTGTTTTAATGAAATTAAAATATATCATATCAGTATATTTATTTATTATCGGTGTCTTGATAGTAAATGAATCTATCAAATATAGAAAAATGATTTTGAAAGGTAATAATATCCTATTATCTTCATTTACACAATATGATTATGGATTTTTTGTTGAAAATTTTCCCAATCATGCACATACCTATGATTAATGATCCCTATCAATCAATATAATTATTTTCCCATTCCATATTTATCTATAAATTTAAATTATTAAAATGATGTTGTATCTAGAAACCAATATAATTTTATTCTCGATAAATTTCCCACAAAGCTTTATCAATTATCAAGTATATTTGTTATTAACCATTTTTATGAATTGTGTTCTTAAAAAGTTCAAGACTATGATGACCAAAATAGAATTGGAAGGTGTAATTTATTTAAGGGTGTAAAATGAGACACCACTATATTTCAAAAGAGGAACATCATTTTTGATAAAATATATGACAAGTGACACCCAGATTAAAAGACAATGTAACATATCTATATATTAGGATATATATGTTTTCATACAAATTTAATCTCAATGATAGTTTCTGATGAATGCATTACCCATTTTAATGAAAACATGATACTATATTAAAATGTTGTAATTTAAATATTAAATTTTTAAAAATGTTATTATGGTGGTGGGTATGCATTGGAAGAAATATGAAATGAAAAATATATGGATTACACATGAATATAATAAATTCACTGGTTACCATTTGTTAGAAATATAATAACAACCATTTAAAATAAAATAACTTTTTTTTAAAAAAATTTGTATTTTTATAAAATCTTATTTAGTCACACTATAGAAAAATTGTTTATATGTATTTTTTAGCCGTTGTATAAAATTTATTTTCAAAAATTAAAATCATTTTTTAAATTAGAATATCAAACGAAAAATTAGTGTCAAAATTTGGGATTTATTAGGGAATATTTATTTTCAGATAAATTGTATAAAATAATATTTTTTTAAAAAACAACCTTATTAAATTATATAAGAAGATAAAAAAATTGTAAATTGTTTATGATGGAAATTTATATTAAATTTATATAAATTTAACTAATTTATCTCAGTGTGATAAATTTTATCATTTATTTTATCATGAAATCCTTCCATCCCTATGTGATCTTATCTTTGGAAAATAACTTTTCTATATTGTTTGTGGGTTTAATTATAATATTTTTTATTCCAATTCTATGAATTTTATTTAAAAAAATATATTCTAAATTTTTATATTAAAAACTATTATTTTATTATAATAGAATCATAAATTATTTCAATAATTAATAATGAAAATAGTAAAAAAATAATTATCGTTCTTAATAGAAAAACTTATATACCATTTGTTAAACTAGAAAGATATGGGTAAAAATAGCCAAAAGAACTATCCAAAATATATTTCCTGAAATCATTTAAACCTTATAAAAACTATTTTATTTTTTTAATGACCCATTATTTGGATTTTGAATGATAAAAATGTTGTTATTCATTATTCTTTTCAATTATATAATGTGTGTCCTCTACCCCGCTAATAAAAGATTGTGCCTATCGTACAATATTCACAATTACATGTCCCTTTGGATAGAAAATAATAAAAAATTAATATTCCATAATTTTACTCCTATATACTACAGTAAATTTTTAGATTATAATGAAAATATTGGATTGATTTCGGTTAAACATTAAGAGGTTTCATAAAGTAGAGGTAATATTTTTAACTATACAATTTATTTTAAATAAATATTATAAATCCTTCTAATAGTATTCATATATGAATATATAATAACATCAGTTACTATCATATACTTGGTTTTTTTATTTTACTAGAATTATTGATATCTTTCTCCTCTACCATTAACTGCTAAACAAAATTATAGATCATTTGTACAGAGGATTACCGCCTCTCTAACTATTGTAATTTGTTTCCCATAACCACATTTAAGAGTGGATATAATTATGGATGAAAGATAGTTATATAATATTTATTATATTATTATAATTTTGGATATTATATATCATATATAACTTTATACATTGTATTCCATGTAGGAAATGATTACATCAATCGTGTGTATGGCGGAATACCGCCTCACGAAGTTATGTTATTGTTATTTTCTTAATATCTACATAGAATGATGGAAGAATAATGTTAATTAATATATGTGATATTTAAGATGTAAAAATTCTTATATAAACACAACATAAAATATAAAATTTTAAATTCTAATATGTTTGAAAACAATATTTTTTCTCGTGTGTATTTCAAGACTATCACATTCATGCAACAATGTGAAATATTTTTAATCTTTTCATATACCTTGATGGTAATAATAATGAATTTGAATAATATTAATTTTTTATATTAATATATTATTATATTTTAAATTTTAATTAATATTTATTTTCATTTTTTCCCATTAAGTGGAAAAATGGAAACAACGCTCATGTGTATGAATGGCCTATCATTTAAACGAAAAATAGAAAGAATTTCCTTTCTCGTTGAATTTAGTAGATTAAACTAAATAAAAATATAGTTATTATATATGATATTTAATTTATTATTTATATTTTAATATTATATAACCAATAACTATATAAAGGTTCCGTAATTACCAAACCAAAACATACATGAAAAAAAATTTAATTATAAACAAAAGTAGTGATATTAACAAATTATTGTTAATAAAAGGGTAATAAATGAATATAATAAAATGATATATTTTATGGATTATATTATTATCGATCAAAAATGTTTTTAAAATCAATATATATTTACTATATATGAGGTGCACACAATTATTTAGTAAATTATATATGAGTTAATGGTTTCTCATCATAATTTTACTTCTAAGAGATGTATAACATATTAACCACTTATTCCATTGTTTGATGTCTATAATTAAAATCATTGTATGTTATATCAGAATTAGGTTTCTATTAATTATATTTAAGGTCTAATATTATGTTATTTATTTCATGGGGCTTATTATTCAACCATAAACAATGTGGTATGTGTGTATTTCATAATCTAATTATTATTTGAGATTATTTTTAATGCATCCCAAAAAAAAATTATTTAATAATTATATATTAAAAGAATTTCTTTCATTTTATATTGGTTATTAATTAACGTATTATGTCAATAGTACCTTTTATTACCCATTTAAAATCCAAATTATTGATAATTTTTTTAGAAAAATTATACTTTATTTCACTCTTCAGTCGGAAATCCTTCTTCACCAAAGTTTATATTATATTGAAATGTTTTCAAAAAATATTTTTAAGACTATAATAATTATTTAGTAATGATATTTATATGCAATTTTTTACTTTTAAAAAATATTTTGAATGAAATCATTATATCATATCCCAAACAAGGTATGTTTGGATTTTACCAAAAACGTGAAAGGAAACATTATTTTAATATGTATGCAGTAAAGATCTGAAAGGACCATATAATTTTTGTTAATTATCATTGATTATTAAGAGTTTTCAAAAATCTACTGTGATTGATTTTGAGGCACGGTTTGCTAGAAACAATAATTTCATCTTTTTTTAGGTACGTTCAGTAGATGTGTGGGTGTCATTTTCTATCATTTCAATGATTGATCAAATTTAAAAACAAAGGGAACCATTGAATCCATAGCACTCGTATTCTCATAATGGAGTATTTACTTCTCCAATTGTAGGTTGTAAGAAAAGGATATTTGTATGGATTTCTTTAATAATAAAAAAATACCATAACATTTATATTTTATTTTTCTACCAACTATTGAAAGGCGGTGGAAGGAACACTGGGATGTAATGAAATTTAATTGATTTACTCTTTTATTTTTTAACCACAACATTGAGAGTTAAGAGGTTCATTCATTAATGATCCTCGTTAAATCATTTGATCCATTAATCTGCCTTCCCTTCTATTTAATTGAGGCTCAAGCTTGGAATTTTGACACAGAAGGGAGGAAACTCTGACGAAGTGTCATAAATTCTTCAACCAACAATGAATAATGGCGTGAATGATGTCATTGGAACAATAAATCCAGGATTTAAATATTCCAATGGCTTCATCAAGTGTGGATTATTCATCCACAAACCGTGATGTATCCTATGATTCCGAGGTAGGGGTAGTTATTATATTCAACTAATAACATGAACTGTTTCCCCGTCCATGAAAATCATGATAGCCATGGATCAACCAAAATGAGTTGATTAGTGATTTATAGGAAATTTTGGGTGTTTTTTGCGTGATATTTTATGGGGTTTAATCATTATATTTGCAATGTTTTTATTTAGTACCCTCATGATATGATGCTAATATTGAGGGTGGAGACCAAATGAACAAGGCCGAGACCTCCACAGATTTTCTTTTTGTCACATTCTTTGTGGGCGATGCATGAACTCAATGAAAACATGAATATGGTAGCCACACAGTGACAACAGCATATCGGGAGTCCCATAGATGCATTCAAAATGGAAAACAAACCACCATAGCTCACCAGGTGGCCCGCCTAGGATCAGACTGTGCAACACCGATGCGGAGGCACCAACGATCAGCACCAACGGGAGATGTTGGGGACTGGTGTCAGCCGACCGTGGTGGAATCTGGTAGCAGGCCATCACGTGCCATAGAGGGAAGCTACACCATCGTGTCATGGTGGTCATCATGGGAAGACAACCCTCGACTGGCCACATTTGAGGAAGGTGTCACGTCGTCACGCGTTGTGGTGAAGAGCGACAGTGGAGGGGACCTGCGCCCTATGGGTCTCTCTGACAAAGAGGCAGCTCCATGTTGCCATGCAGTTGCAAAACCAATCAACATTTATTTTTTCTAGAAGGGGGAGAAACCCCAATGCGGGCCCCCCAATTGGTCGGTGATTCTAGCTAGTGTTCCAAGAAGCCCGATGGGCCACGACCCACCCTGGTCGGGCGGGACGAGCCCGTCGCGACCCAGCCGAGTTGGATCATCCCACATAGTTTGGGTCGGGCCGGGTCAGACATGGGTTGGACCCAGACAGGGTCAGATCGGCCCAAGACCAGGTCGGGTCAGCACATGAGTATGCAGGTCGGGTCGGGCTGGACTATGACCCCTTTTAGGCCAATATATGCTTAAAAATCCATATCACACAAAGTAGGCATCCTTTTGAGGAAACATCTACGATACTATAATGCTTTGAAGAAAAATATCTTTCAAAATAATCTACCAAAGTTTTAGAGAATTTTGGTGTACAACTAGGATAGATCTAACCCGAATCTAGCTAGACCCTCAGTATAAAAACCCTTATAACTCACTGACCAGAAATTTTATTGATGCATAGCCTATTGCGTTGGAACACTTATGAAATGGTAGTCCTTTGAGTTATGATTTTGTTCAAATTCATGGTATTTGAGGAAAGATCGATAACATGAGGAGCAGATATTACAGAACTCAAGAGAACATGGTTTAGGGAATCTTTTGAATGGCTGTCAATTGATGAGCAACCATGTGTGGATCAGCATTCTAGAAACCCTCTGTAGATCAGCATTCTATTGACCCTGTGGTGATCAACACTCTAGCAACCTCATGTGAATCGACATCATACATACCATCTATGGAACAACATTCTATAAACCTTGTTTGGATCAACATCATAGGGACCCAATGTGGATCAACATTCTAGAAATCCAGTATGGATCAACAGTGCATGAACTGATGAGAACACACTTTTGGGTGGCCCGTCGTGGATCCGCGACATACAACCCTATATGGATCGACATTAGAAAAACTCTTTCGTGGTTCAGTTTTGGTAACATCTAAATGGAATAAAATAATATATGTTAAAACTAATCATATTTACTCCTAAACTCTGAGTTGTATACCTAGATTTACCGGCGTCTTTTGTCTTGTGATTTGTGATTGATAACATTCTTTGTTATTTCCCTTTGTAAAATTCCAAGAAAACATTAGGGGTGTCGGGGTCCCTAATAGGTAATTTTATACACAACCCTACACGAGCTTCACCCTCACCTTGTTGTGTCTTGTTCCCATGATGAGAATCTTGGTTGAGACTTTTCGAGCCAGGACCAGGGTGTACCCATAGACGACTGGTTGATGTTGAGAGATGGAAATACATGATGTACCTACCCATAAAGTAGGATCATTGGTGGATTATATCAGGAGTTTTTTTTTCTATTGTATATATATCGTTTCATTTGGGATTTTATTCCGCCCCCCTTTAAATTCAGTACACACTTGTAATACTGCGTTTTAACTATGTGGTATGCATCTTGTCTTGTTCATTGTCTGTTTGTCTGCATGTATAAATGCAATGAATTCCAATTTATAGGGATATTAATTTCCTATTATAGTCACCAAACCCTAGCCTATGGATGGAGGGTGTGGGATTTTAACTGAACAGGCCCCGGGGGATGGGTCATGACAATATGGTATCAGAGGTTTCGATTCTATCGATGAACTAGGACTCTGATCTTTCCAATATAGAAATAGTGATAATTGTTTTGAGTGTGGTTTTTAGTTCAGGGAGTCTAGTATTGGTGTGGTGAATGACGTATGCATACAAAATGAAACTGAATTCTTATTTCCAACACGGTGCACGAAAACTATGATTTCGTGTGTTTTGGAAATGTTTTACTTTTGATCACATTAGAATATTCTCACTCGAAATAACAAATTGACCATAGAAGACATGTTTTATTTCGGGATGACTCCATGTAGACACTCATACCGAATCTAGGAAGGGTTCACGATGACGGCCCATCGAGTGATGAGGCTTTGGTGCGAGATCCAGTGACCTCTCTCACTAGTCCACCGACATGGTATATGACCCATTCATTCGGTATTGCAAATTTGAGTAGGTTATCCAGTGGGAGATCATTGTGTCAATGGTATCTATCAAAATCCCAGCATATGATGGACTGCTAATGTGAAACTTATTGATGGAAGGCTTCTTAGTTGAGCATGCATCAATTGTGAGATCTACCACCATATGATATGTAGATGTGTAATCTGCTGTAGTAAGTAGGAAGATGATGCAGAGGTCCAAGTGTGCAAGAACATCCGGAGGACAACCCTAGGATGTAGGGTCGGAGGTGCGGAGCTCCTGAGGTATAACAGGCCAACAAATGAGCATATTATGCTTTACGTGCGGGGGGTAGGGACATATGGCTCGTGACTTCCCGACCCGTTGTACCAATGATCAACAGACAGTATATGGATGACCAAGGCAGAGGAAAATATTTGAGCGAGGAGGTCCTCCTGGGATCAAACGTGGTAGGAGAGCAGTCCATGTAGCAATCAGTGGGTGACGATTTGAGGGCCTACCGCCACTACCTATAGGTGGTCCACACCAACCTCATGGTGCAAGGATAGGGACGATCCGAGCATCAAGAATTTAAGGACATCAACCATGGTGAACTGGATATTATTCAAAGTGTTATCTATGTCTACACCACTCTAGCTATAGTATTATAGACATAGGTTCTAGTCACACTTTCATTCCCATGACTATCGTCTAGATCTCAAAGATTCTGATAGATCTATTGGCTGGATCCTTGTGATTATAGACTCTTACATGTGGGGATTTGATTATGAGACACTAGTTCTGGTAGTGTAGTCATACTCTATGTGATGATATATTTGGATGGGATCTCCAATTTGCAGCATCGAGGCCTTACAGTGTCATCTTGGAAATGGAATGGTTATCCACGATCCATGATCAGATTGACTGTTTTGGGTGAAAAGTGAAATGTTTCCATGAGAATGAGACTACTTTTTCCTTCACCAGTGAGAAGGGAACTTTTGCAGCACAAGATGGACTTTATCAGAGGTGGGTGAAACCAATCACTTATCAGTTGGCTAGCATTACCTGTAGAGTTCTTGATGTGAGCAGACTGAGTTATCCTGTACTAGAGGAAGAGTATGTTGATGTATCTACTGATGATGATCCATGATTACCTCCACACATATTTTTAGTGTTCTACAATGAACTATACCCAGCAGTGGAACTGATAACTACCACCTTTTTTTGAAATCTCTCGATGTTCCAAATCTTGGTAAGGGATTTCCACTTCCTGGGACACGTTTTCTCGGAGGATGGAGTTGCAGTGGATCCTACGTTGATAGAGGCAGTTATTTCATTGGATCCACCTAGGAGTGTGACTATTGTTCTGAGTTTCCTAGTATTGGTTGGGTAATACTGGATATTCTAACAAACCTTTTATGTAGTTTCTACACCTTTTTCAACATTGAAAAAGAAGGGTCAAACCATTGTGTGGGATGAGGCATGTATGTAGTCTTTTCAGTAGCTCAGGAAGAGATTGACGAGTGCCCCTATATTAAGGCTACCATAAGAGGGAGTTTGGTATGTAGTATACTACAACACATTAGTGACCAATCTAGGTTTTCTCCTGATGTAGGAGCGAGAATTTATTGCCAACAGCTCATGGTAGTTGAGACGGAACGAGCAAAACTAAGCTTCTAATGACTTAGAGTTAACATTAGCTGTCTTTGGGATGAATATTTGGTGGCACTACTTTATGGGAGAACATTTTATAGTCTACTATGATCACAAGAGTCTCATATATATCTTCTCATAGAAGGTCCTGAACCTGAGGGAATGACGATGGCTAGAGTTCCTCTACGACTACGACTTCGAGACAGTGTATACTTCTTAGAAGGGGAATGCAATAGCAGATGCACTAAATAGAAGGTCTTCTATATAATTGATGAGTTAGGTGACTTAGAAACTAGCAGTGTTGCAGTTATCCTTATTGGATAGTGATGGATCATCTTATCTCCAGTCTATGATAGTTAATCCCCCACTACATCAGCGATTCAGGGAGGCACATTTTGGGAACATTGACAAGGAGTCCCAACAATCTTAGAGATCCTCAAGACAGTCTCTTGATGGTTTTACTAAATGTGGGGATAAATTCATCCACTTTAGAGGATGCACTATGGTACTAATGATGATATGTGTGTATATATTGAGGGAGTTCCATACATATTCATTGGCAGTACATCCTATGGTAGAAAAAATGTACCAGGACCTCTGACATCCGTACTAGTTTCTAGGGATGAAGAAAGCTACAACAAAGATTGTTTCACGATGCCTCACATGTTATCAAATGAATAATGAGCATCAGGTACCAGCATGCTTATATCAGCCACATGAGGTACCCAAGTGGATGGTTTTTGGTACATCCCAGGACGTCGTGACAGGGATACAACCAATGACCAGGGGCCATGACACACTGTAGGTGATTGTTGACCGACTAACCAAGTCAGCCCACATACAACCTATC
This sequence comes from Viscum album, assembly GCA_963277665.1. NCBI lineage: Eukaryota > Viridiplantae > Streptophyta > Magnoliopsida > Santalales > Viscaceae > Viscum > Viscum album. The sequence continues at coordinate 471,113,649 of OY728147.1, read as the reverse complement.
TGAGAGAAGGGATCTCTAGAGATTTTGGGATGCCTCTATATACATGATATTGAATGACTTTACAGGGTGCCATCGATTATAGTATTAGATTGTGATGCTCATTCTACATGCATCTTATGAAAGGGATTGTAGTCGGCATACATGTATCAATTATGTTTGAGCACCACCTTCCATTCATAGATAGATGGTCAGACGGAGTGGACCATTTAGACACTTGTGGACATGCTTCATGCTTGTGTCTTTGATTTTGGACGTAGTTGGGAGGACCACCAACCAATGGTTGAATTCTCTTACAAAAATGTTTATCACTCCACCATCAGCATGGTTCTATTTGAGGCCATGTAAGAGGAATCATGCATATTACCTCTATACTTGATAGACCTTGGGGAGTCCACACTTATGGGTCCAGAGTTGGTACTTGCTACCACAAAGAAAGTGCATATCATCTGGAAGAGGATGAAGACTACACAGAGTGAGCATATGTCTTATGCCGATAAGAGATAGACACCCTTAGAGTTTATGGTGGGATACCATGTATTTCTACGAATCTCACCCTGAAAAGGATTACATTGGTTTGGACGGGGTGGAAATCTATCTCTGAGATTCACTGGAATTTACAGATACTCAAAAGAGTAGGTGATGTGGTGTACCATCTCGATCTTCCCCTGTAGTTGAACTGGGAGCACAATGTATTCCTTGTGTCGTAGTTGAGGAGGTTCATGCATGAACCATCCCACATTATCAACTAGAGCGAGATGGACATCGATGATGGGGGATGTTTCTGGTGTTTCTGTTAGAGATAAGGGATCAATAGGAGTGGGTCCTTCATGAGTGGACAAGCACTCTAGTGCTGGTTTGTTGGTAGCAATAGAGTCTCTAATAGACCACATGGCAACGTCGGGCACTAATGCATGCATAGTACCCCCATTTGTTCACCTAGTTTTGTTATAGATTTTGGGGAAAAAATCTAAATGGTGGGGAGAATTTAATGACTAATAAATTCCATATATATATTTTATTAAAATTATCTTCGAATATTATGACTCTGCCAAAATTGAGGATGAATGATTTTGAGGACTGTTGTTCTTGAAACATAGTTTTTAACTTTTTTTATGGAACATTATGTAAAGATGAGGGAAGAATATTATATAATTTGAATCAGTGCTAGGATTAAAAATATGTGGGTAGCATTGAATCATAAGCACCGAGAATCACTTAATAGAGGCTTTACATCACCCACAATAGGTCGGCTAAAAATGATCGTTTTATAGACTATTTGAAGAATAATACAATATCATAAAATTGTTATTTTATTTTTCCACCAACTATTGTGTGGAGGTGGTGGGACTGCTAGGTTTTCAAGACATTTAATGGCCTAACACTTTTGTTTTGTAACCACAACATTGAGAGTTAAGAGGTCCATTAATTAATAAACCTCATTAAATCTTTTGATGCATTAATTTCCATTCCCCTCAATTTAATTGAGGCTTTGGCTAGGGTTTTTTAAATGGAAGGGATGAACCAATGAAGAAGTGTCACAGAAACATCCACTAATAATGAACAGAGGCTCCAAAAATATCAATGGAGGAATTGATCTGGGATGGACGAACGCCGTTTGATTCATGAATTGTTATTTCTTCTTCCACAAACCACAATGTGACCTCTATTTCCAAGGTTGGGGTTGTTATTAAATTCATGTAATTTCTCGATTCTTTTCCCCGTTATGAAATGCATGGGAAACATGGATCAACCAAAATGAGTTGATCTGTGATTTGTATGAATATTTCAGGTGTTTGTTGTGGGATACATGAATGGGGGATTCGTCAATATCTATGTGATGTTTTTATTTAATACCCTATTAATATGATGCTAACGTGGATGAAACGGGCCAGATGAAGAAGGCATAGAGGCTTTTTCGCATTGATTTTTGTCGTGTTCTATGTGGGAGAAGTTTGAACTCAACAAAAACTAGAAATTGAGAGTTACTCAGTGAGGGAAGTATCTCGAGAGGCATGTAGGCGCATTTGAATGGGAAAACGGACCACAAGTGCTCACCCAGTGGCTCGTGGAAGTTCCACCAGTGCAACACTAGTGTGGTTGTGTCAATGACCAGTGCCTATTAGAAACTGTGGTGGCCAGCATCGGCCAGCCATGGTGGAAGCATGTGGAACCCTTTTGCACGCCATGGTGGGAAGCTACAAAATCGTGTCGCGGTGGACAACAAGGGTGGCTGGCCCTCAGCTAGTGGCATTGGCAGAAGTCTGCGCATTATCACATGCCACAATGAAGATTCATGGATTCAATTCCATTGTGTGGGGGGGGGACTCATGCCCAGCGTGTCCCGCTAATTGGGAGGTGACACCACGTGGCACTGCCATTTTTAAACCAAACATCTTTTGGCAGTTCGGGAAGGGGGAGTTACCCATGTGTGGGCCACCCAGCTGGGGGCCGCACCAGCTAATGGGATAGGTTGCCCGGTGGTCCAGGCCAGACCATGGCCTAGCGGTCCCTACCCGCCACAGCCTAGACCCCTTGGGCCGGATCAAACCCAGACAAGGTTTGGGATAGCTGAACCGGGTCGGTTAGGCCCAGGATGGGGCAGTTCATGTTGGCTCAACTAGGTGGGACCGGACCCGGACCCCTTTTCAGACCAAATATGCTTAAAAGTCCATATCTCTCTAACCAAACCTATGTTTGAAAAACCATCTATAGAAAAAGAATATTTGGAATGATATGGTCCATTTAAGACTCTTCACCTGAGTTTTAGATAATTTTAGGGTACAACCAGGTCTTTTTGAACCCGAATCCAATGGAGTTCATGGTACTAAAACACATATAACTCACAGATCGGACATCTGATTGATGTGCCATCTGTTGCCTTGGAACCCTTATAAATTTTATGTCCTTAGGATTAATCCTTTGTGTAACTTCTTAGAATTTATGCATGACCAATATAATGTGGAGCAGATTCTATGGAACTGAAGTGCATTGCGTGCGAGGAATCTTGTGGTTGGCTGTCAATTGATGAAAGACCCTATGTGGATCAAAATTATAGATAACCTGTGAGGGTATGAATTATAGAAACCCTATTTGGATCAACACTCTAGTGACCTGGTGTGGATCAACATCATAATGACCCTATGATGATCAGAATTCTATTGACCCTTTTTCGATCAGCCTTATAAAGTCCCTCAGTGAATTAACATTTTAATGACCCTATGTGGATCAACAGTGTACAACACAATAAGGGTATCCTTAAAGAGGCCCATCATGGATTAGTGTAATATGAACTTATATAGATCGACAATGGAAAAAGTACTTCGTGGTTCTATTTTGGAATCTTCCAAATGGAAAAAATGATATAGCATAAGAATAATCATCATTATTCCTAAACATTGAGTTCCATACCATGTTCAAGTTGAGTATTTTTCTTTATGCTTTATGACTGAGATCATGTTTTTTGGTTTTTCGTTGTGGAATTCTAAGAGACTTTCGAGGGTCTCAAGGTCTCTACTAGGTATTGTAATACTCACCCATATACGAGCTTCACTAGCACATTGTTTTATCTTGTGCAGATGATGAGCAGCTTGGTTGAGACTTTAAGAGCCAAGACTAGGAGATACACAGAGGTGACTACATGACGGGGAGAGCGGTAGAGACAATATGTACCTACCCTTCATGTAGGATCCTTGGTAGATGATCTCAGATGTTGTTTTATGTTGTAGTTTTATCTTTTTAATTGGGCTTGTATTTCATCCCCCTTTACATTCAGTACGCACTTTTACTACTACAATTTTACTATGTGGTTTGCATCCTGTCGCTTTCCTAGTCTGTATGTCTGTAGGTTTAAAGGTACCACCATCATGTTTTAAGGTATGAATTTGTAGTGCTAGTCCCCAACCCCTAGCCTATGGAAGGCGGGTTGGGGAGTGAGGACATGATCCCAGGGGGATGGGTTGTGACACATGAAAAGAATGTAATTTATTGATAACATAAAAACAAAATATTTTAATGATTCCTTTATATTTTTGAATGGATATTTTTAAATAATGGTATTTTTAAAATTATATTTGAGTTTTTAGTTTAACGGATATATTCAATGTAAAAATGTTATAATCATCAAGATCATTTTTAATGTAATTTTTGTGGTTTATATAATTATTAATTACAAAAACCCATATTTTATGAATGATGTACTAGGAATGTTTTGTAATTATACCACAATTATTATTTCTCTATATGGTTTATGAAAATATTTAATGGGTTATTACTATTTTTATACACATATTCTTAATAACCATAGTGGTTCATTATTATGTTCACTGATTGGTTATAATATATACTTTTTTATTCTTGATTTTCGATAAGATTGCTTATTTTATTATGATTCAACTCTTTAATATGAGGAATTCATTAGACATAGTAGGTGATGACAATAGACAACTATATCCTCTCATTACCCCAGTATAAATCATGTGACAAACTTATTACGATTTTAGGATGAGGCGTAACTGATTTATATATGATTACCATGATTGAGGCCTTGAAGATATGGTTGTTTTGTCTGAAATTGTCAATTCTGTAGTTATGAAGAATATTTCTTGATAGTATAGTTCATTATTTCATTATTTGTAATATCCTTGATATGTTTTAAGCCTATGTGATTATGTATATGAAACTGTTTAGTCGTTATTTATTCCATTAGTATTATTATTCATTTTCATGTTATGGATAAAATGGAATGCTTTTCAATTATTAAGCTTTTACATATTAATTCTTTCATATCTATTCATGATCTATTCCTTTGAACGAATTTACATAACAATCATTGGTGTTTTACACTTTTTTGTTTCCTTTACTTGGATTATAAGAAATGATTTGTGATTGATATTCTTGGAAATTCTAGAGGTAAAAAATATGATCTCAATAGAAATCATTTGTTGTTGTGTTTATTTTAAAATGTCTAAGAAACTATAGCATGGATCTATTTTAATATTCCCTATAAAATCTAATGTCTATCAATATGTGATTCATTGTTTAAAATTCTAATGAAATAAAGATGCACTGACTCTACGCTGCCCGGTTAAGGTTCATTATAATTGGAACCGAAGGGAGGTTTTACAGAAACACTGCTAACTAGATTTATGAAAATGTAGATTTGTGAAACTAAACCATTCATTTAATATTAGAATATACAGATAATAAAATCCTAATGTTTTGTACGTAATATCATATGTGAATTTTCATCAAAATAAATCCATTTTTTGGAAACTATAATTAGATATGGATCAAGAATTTATTTACCAAGTAGTAATAACTCCAAAAATGGAATATTGGGATTGTTTCAAGAATTATCTTATATAAAAAAATGGACATAACTGGGCACCTGGAATAACACTGCAAGGGGGGACAGTAATACAAAATTTTATTAAAAAAATTATTAAGGTTTTTGAAATATATATTTTATTTCAAAACATTCCGAATTAAATCATGTTTATGGTAATGATATTTTCAATTTTTGAATTACAAAATTTATATTAATTATTTCACTAGTTTTGGATTATAAATTATGTTTCTTAATGTTAAGATATAAGATTTAATATAAGGTACACCATAAATTAGTAATGGATTCTATAAAAAGGAATTAATAAAAATCAATTCATGTTCCCCATGTATATATTTTCCAATAAGAAAATATAAGGAAGTTGGAGATAGATATATTATTTCAACAGATCATATTATAAACATAACTGGGATTTTGATTGATGTTTTGTATAATTTCCATTATCATATGTAGAATAATATGGAACCACTATACAGTGAAACATTATTAGACCACATTATGCATCAACTACCCAAATAAGTTATGGGACTACGAATCCATTTATATCATTTTAATGTATATGTTCTTTATATAAGATATTTCTTGTTTTAGGAGTTCATGAAAGAGTGAATGTTATTATTGAAATTAATCATATCTTTAGAGATAAAGATAAATATTTTTAATTGATTCAAAAAAATAGGATATAAATGAAAGGTAAAATATGTAATTAATGGATTTTGTGGTACTCTTTTTGGAATACTATTTTGATTGTGAGAAATGATCAAATTTGGAAGGACAATTCTTCAGTCTAAGTAAAAAGGAAGCAGAAAATGATGCAATATATAAAGCTGACATTACATGGATATAAATTCATGAAACATACTTTATACGTAATACATACTAAATTATTTATACTTTCATTAATGGGATTAATCGAATCCATCTTTGGGTACTAGTGTTCAAAACATTCTCATCATATGGGGACATAGTATCATGCGTCATCAAGATATAGGAATAATTATCCATGTATTATGTAATTTATGAAAATAAATTAAATAATAGATATGTTAGGAACACTGGGAATGTAAATAATGATAAATTGGAGATGCGGAACAAGGAATTTACCACATGTGATAATTGTTGAAAGAAACACCATGGTAATTTTTTGATGGGAATTAGATTTTTCTATAAGTGTGGAAAAAAATACATCATTCAAATTATTTATATATCATAAATTATTCTTTAAATGATTATTTATTACAATATTAGTATATGGGGAACAATGTAAAAAAATTCCCCCAGCATCAATGGAATATATATAAAATAAATCAAGGGTTCAAGGTACTGGTTATGCAATTTATAGACAAAAGGTAGTAAGATTAATGTGATTGTTTATTTGGATTCTAGAATTATGTTGTAGATGTAATTTATCAATGATATTCTAAAAGTGTAAATGGACTCTTATAGAGTGATCTTTCTTCAAGAATTTAATGACACATGTGGTGTGGTATAATGAAATGTTATTTAATAACATATTGATCATTTTTTATAAACATGGACGAGGGATGATTACAAATAACATGTTCATGATTATTAGATAATAATTACCATGATATGTCCAAGGGTTAGTTTTTGTGACATCGAATTTGTAATGTTATTTGATGGTTTATGTTTTATTTTTGAGAGTTTAATACATTTTTAGATTTATGGAATATATTTGATAATATGTTATTTTAATTTATTGAAGCATGAATTATTTCATTAAGATTTTATCTGGATAGTGGTATTCAGATATTTTGTATTTGATAATAAGAGATACTTTTTTTAGATAATATAATGTTAGGATGGTTTATGAATTTTAGTGACCATAATTCTAAATGTCTTTAATTATGAACCTAGTCAGACATATTTTGTATTAGTATTAAGATTAAATATTTATTAATTTTATTTTGATGAAATTTGAATTTATTATTGAGGTCCTAAAAATTAATGTCTTATAAGATATCTATTGCTATACAGTTTGGTGATGGTAAATATTTAGAGACTAATGGAAATAAATTATACACATTTATGAATTTTAAGACCCATAAAATGTAAATTTCAGTGCTTAACGAATAATAAAATTCTTCAGGGATAGTCATTTCTTATAGAAATAAATGAAGTTGAAATCGATCAAAGTACAACAACAGGTTGATATTTGTCCAATGAAACATAAATATACAATGTATAATTCAATAAAATAATAGCCTAGATAATTAAATAATCTCTAAATGTTAGGAAAATGATCATGTAATTAAAATGGTATCGTATTAAAATTATTTACCTTGAATATTTATTTCCGGATTTTCGTAATATTTTGTCAATCAATTGTGCACTTATGATTAATTAAATATATCAACCTCCATAATTATTTATATGTCTTTAAATTTATATAGATTACCTTTTCACAAAGAATATCATATTTAGAAACCTTATTTATTATTCCAGATATAATTATTAATTCCATTTCTCTATTATAATGTAAATATTTTATTAAAACTTTTCAATGTAGTGAGATTTAAATAATGGTTGGGCCTATCAAGAATGAAATAGAATTTAGAGGGTGTAATTTATTTAAGGGGTAAAATATAACAACCAGATATATTAAAAGGGGAACATTAAGATTGTTAGTATATGGAAAATGAAATACCAATCACAAAATATAATTTAACATACCTAGAAATTATGATATATTTATTTTCAATGAAATTTAATAATTTTGAAAACATATGATGCACACAACACCAGGTTTAGACCAAAAAATATATCTGTTAAAATATTAATCTATTCACATTATATTTATAACATATCCATTAAAATTGAAGTTATGAATTAGAATAAATAAATAATAAATAATTAAAGTTTTATTCATATATAATTTATATTCATTGGTTATGTATTTATTATAAATAAAATAACAACCATTTAAAATAAAAAGAAATGTTTTATGAAAAACTATATTTCTCTATATGGGTTTTTAGCCCCAATCTGTGCACATAATTTAAAATATGTTTTTTACAGTTTTATAAAATTATATTTTAAAAAATATCTTCTTTTTAAATTACTATACAAAATATTACTTGGAGTGAAATTTTTTCTTTTTTCAAAAAATTGCTTTTTTATGAATATGTAAAATACTAGTATTTATTGAAAAATCAATTAAATTTAAATTATATACTTTGATGAATTATATATTAAATTATTTTGGGGGAAAAAATAATTAAATAACATTTAAATTTAAATAATTTATCTCATTATGGTTAATTTTTTGTTATATTACAACATTAAAATAGTCCATACATATGGGATCATTTCATTGGAAGCCCCTTTTTTCAATAAATTTGTAAAATTAATTTAAAACAAAATTACAACATTTATGAAAATTTAATTTGGAATAATTGATTCTATATTTTTAGTGATAATTATGAATTTTATCTGTTGTGTTCACCATAAATTTCAACCATAATGATTATAAAAAATAATTGAAATATTAATTACATCAATTGAGGTATCAATTCATTTACCAAGGGCATATAATAATAATAATATAGTAAAAATAACATGAAATCATGTAAAAGAAAACTTTTTTTATAATTTTTTTGACATTATAACCTATATTTGTTTTGAAAATTTTTCATTTTCCATTATTTTTTCATGATAAAGACATGATTATAAATTATTTATTTTTCAAAACATCCATTTCTATCATCACTCCCAAATTATAAAAGGTAACCCCCACTCATCTCATCTTCACACTGGAAAAGGAATTTAGGTTTCCCATTACCAAATAATATACCTTATTTATAACATTCCCAAAACCAAGATGTATTATATAGGTCAAAAACCATTTATTGGATACATTTATTTTAAACCTATTAAGGTTTATCAAAGAAGAGGTAATTTTTAACTATGAATTTTGATTTTACATCTACTAAATTAACAAATTATTCTCAATATTTTATAATATATCAATAAAATTATCTAACATGTAATTTTATTATAATATGTTACGTTAATTTCATATATCCATCTCATATTCTATTAAATTGAAAAAAAACCATCGATCTTGTTTACAGAAGACTACCACCTCGTGAACCAATGTAATTTATTTTTCGTGACCCACTTTCAGTGATATATATAATCATGTATTTAACATATTTATATTTTATTCATGTAACTAATATACTATTTGAAATATTATATCACGTATACCTTCTTATATTCCATCCTGTGGTGGGATATAATAATGTCACTTGTCTATACAACATATTACCACCTCGTGAAGCGATGCGAATTTTTTTTGTTGTATGCTACACATAAAAGGTATTATTGATATTTTTAGGAATATATGTGATATTTGAATACTAAAAAAAGTTATATAACTAGAAAAAAATATTCTTTCCTTCCAATCTATTGTAAAATATTAACTTCTCTTGTGAGAACGTGTGGACCATTGCCTCTATGTAGTGATGTGAATTATTTTTCGTTTTTTTACATGAAGATTAATAGGGAAGTATTTTAATAAAATATTTTATATATATTACTTAATAATTATTTTTTAATGGAGAATTTTCATTTATTTCCTATTTTTCATTCATTATTAAAATGGACAAAATGTTTATTCATATGTATGACCAACTGTCTCCATGAATAGTGTCTTCAATTTTGTATATCTACATATTATAAAATACTATTAATATATATATAATAAATATATATTATTTTTATATCATGGAATAAATTATTATGATTTTCCATAATGAAAAAAGTAAAAGGTCCAAAATTAACGAACCCAAACAAATTTTTAAAAAGAAAAAATTATCAAAGAACACATTGATTTCAACTACAATTTTAAAATAAATGTGTCAAAAAATAGTATGTAGGAATAATATTTTTTCTTAAATGTATGACAATGGTTATATAATACATTTATAATTAATCATCATATATTATATTGTAGGTACAATCATTAATTAAGTAAATCATATTTGAGGTAAATGTTTCTAATCTCACTTTTTCGTCTATGAGACAGAATCCACATTCACCACATATTTCCTTTTGTTGGGTATATACTACCTATATAGATATGTCATACAATAAATTTATTTTTACTCATGGTATTTATGGTTCTATTTGAATTTATTTAATTCATGGGGATTATGATTCACACATTACCAATGTGTTGTCTGTATATTTGACAATCTCATCATTATTTTGGATTGATTATATGCAATTATCCCTTGGAGGAAAATATTTTATAATGATAATTTATTATCTATATTATTATTCACATTTGGTAATTAATTACCCTTTTATGTAATTGTACATTTTTCACACATTGGTACTTAAAATGGTCGATAAAATCTTTTTAGGAAAAATATATTTACCTCTTTCTTCGGCTGAAAATAATTTTCCAATAAAATCCATGATTTCAAAAAAAGTTTTAAAAAAAGTTTACTGAAACTATCCTAAATAATAATTAAATAATTTTTTATACATGATTGTATTTTTATAAAATGGTTTTAATATAATGTTCATGTAACATTCCAAAAAACTCCAGTTAGGCATTTATATAAAATACAAATGGAATCATGGTTTTAACATGTACATCATCTGTAAAACATACCACTCCCAAAATAAATCAATGAATTAATGCATTAAATATATGTTTCAAATGTAATTTTTATTGAAATTTGTTATCAAAATGTTTTTTGAACTCTTATTATCAATATAATTTTAAATTTAAATATGTTATTTTCCTTAAGAAAATTTTAATGAAATTATAATGGTATTTAAATTCATCTATGATAAAACCCCTTATTTTAATACAGTACACTAAGAATATTTTTTAATAATAAAATAATTATAATTTTTGTAGACATTTTATGACCAGTTTTACCGAGGATGTACTTTTTTTATGCAATTCATCATACAACATAAATGGTTTATGATTATATTTATTAATATTGGAATGTATTAACATTTCTTATTCTGGATTTCCATCATGAATTTTTATGTTAGTCATGTTCCACTTCCTTCATATGAGTAGTGAATTAGACATAGAACGTGATTGCAAAGGACCACTATATCCCCTCAATGCATCAGTTGGACTTATGAGACAATGTAAATTGGGTTTTCTACTAAGGAATAACCCATTTATGTAAGATTTCTTGTAATTATTTAGTAAAAGTATAGTTTTTGTTGTTCAAAATTTAATAATCCTTTTTCAAGAAATTAGTTATTGAGGTTGCATTTGATTACTTGATAAGTTTGAACATCCTTAAAAAAAATTCATGCTTATGTGATTATGTATATGGAATTATTTGATCATTGTTTATTCATACCATATTATTCTTTATGATCATGTTATTTTTTAAATGACATGTATTTGACTTATTTAACTATCCAAATTGATTTTGTATTATGTATTCATGTAATATTCCATTTTATTCACAATGTTACTATGTATTAAAGATCACACATTTCTTATGCTTCATTTCCAATGATTGCATAAAATATTTTATTGATGTTAGTAACATACATGATATGGGTAAAAATATAATATCAGTGTAAATACTTTTCTAGATTTTCTGTTTCCAAATTTATGATAAATTTATGTGTATATCTAGTCTAAATTTCCTTCAAAAGTATTTGTTCAATTGGGATGAAATTCCTTTAAACTTATTACAATATATTAAAGTAACCACCGATTTAATGATTATATGTCTGGGGTTTATTGATAAGAATAGTTCATTTTTTGTTTTAATCTTTTGCGTTTATTAATGTGGAATTTCATTTACTGGTATAGTTTATTTTTTATTCTGATGTAGGTTTTCTGTTTTTATTGGTATTATTGAGGGAAATTCTTCCTAGGAAATGTTTTTTTCATTTTATTCCCATGTTTCAAGTCACTAATATATGGTTAATTATATGTGACATTTGGTGGACATAACCGTATTAAATATTTTACCATGAGGAGAACTATTTTGTGAAATTCATGACAGATAGAATTTGAATAATTGGTCGATGGATAGGATAAAGGCTACATATTGGAACATTTAAGGGATAAATGTGTTCATAGGCCAACTAAATCAGTTGAAATTTTTACATGACGTAATAAATGAAGGATACCTAGAACACATGATTTTATACCCCGATATGATTTTTTTCACGGGTTATATATTTATTGAACCCACTATGTGAGGACATTATTCTTATAGGAAAAGTCCTATGTATGAATCATTCATCACGATTAGAAGTTATTATGATTTAATTTTCGTGACAATGGTTATGACGATGAAGATGACTTAATTAATCTTGAGTAAAATATATTCAACCTTTAGGATTCCCATACATTTTTCATTTCTATATTTGGATCAAAATCAACATCATTACCATGTTTTTGTGACTATTTTCTAGAATGATGTTAATGAATATAACCACAAATTAGGAGTATACGATGGAAATAATAGAGGTGTATTATTCTAGATATTTTGTGTTAGAAATTTTAAATTTTTTAAGGATTAATCATCTATCTAGAGACAAAGGATTTTTTACAGTAGGTATATATTAGAGTTAGTTTAATCCATTCTCAATTGGATAACTCACAGACACATTCTAACATCATTGTACTATTAGTTATTAGAGAGTGGTGATATTTGTTCCTTGTGGATCATGATGATTCATCAAATTCATGGAAAAATATTCTTGATATCTTGAATGATGAGATCCATTCTTTGAACATGATGAAGGGTTGTATATAAGACATTTGTATTCTCTAGTAGTGGAGATCAAATTATTTTTCTTTGTTATTGTGTATATGAATATCGTTATTATTCGTTAGATATTTTACTAGATGAAGGATTCTAGGGTGAGGAATTTTATAACGGTATTGTATTCAAAGGATTTGTTTCTTCTAACCCCATTAAAGTTTTTGATGTATTTTTTTATATATATGTTATATTAGATCGAGAGGCTTGTAGATGATTTCATAATAATGTAAGAGGGAGTTTTTATGGCATTTTGAAGAGTAACATTTTGTCTATATGTTCTTAGTTACCTGATTACATAAGTTAGTGATTGAGATAGATTGTAATATTTGAGTTCATATTTCTAGATTATTTCATTTAAATTACCCTAATTGAGAGATTTATAATTTTTGGGGATACAATCATAAGAATCCATAACAGTTATGTGATTGCTTTAATCATTATAGGCAATTTTTTATTTTTTAGGAGCCATGTTATATTAATTAATACTAATGTAGATCACATCATATTATTTTGTGAGCGAGATCATTATATGGGATTGAAGTCTATTGAGAACTCATATTGTACAGTTTTCATATATAGGTTGTGTTTCATAGAGGTCCAGCATGGGTATTTCCTTGAGTATTCTAAGAGTACTATAATGTTTTGTAATAGTAGGATGTAATGTAACTTCCTCAAAGTGAGATTTTGTTTTGGATAGTTTTAAATCATTTTGTCTCAAAAATATCAATGTATATATATAGTATGAACCCTTTATACTAAAATAAGTTCAATATTCAAATTTATGATCTTATTCATAGAATTTTCATTAGACCTATTGTTCCTCCTTGACATTCTCGAATATTGATTGCGATGTAGTTGTATGGTAGTTAGTGACTTTGTATCAATTATTTTATTATGAACATGGTAACTATGTTGAATTACTACCCCTCACATATATTATTGATAAAAATAATTAGTTAATGTGGGTTATCTAGTTTTTAAATATCATTTCACTTTTAGATATCAGAAAATACATTTGAAGGTTAATGATATTTTGAATACTAACATCCATTTTCATTATGGGAATTATGTGTTCATGTTGATACCCTTTAGTTTTATGATCTCCTTAACAATTTTCTTGAGAATTTGGATCTCTGTGTTTTATATTTTCTTAAAAGTTTTATGATATAGTTCATTTTCTAGATGCTTTTGTATATCAACATAATGGAAGAGAAAACATAACATAGACACGCTGTTTTGGAGGTTCTCAGGCATTATTAACTATTTTGGAATCCATTAATGTATATGTTCATAGAAAATGAGTTGTGTTTATTGAAAAATATTTTATATCAATATGGAATACATTTAATTAACACATTGATAGTGTAATATGATTTTCGATATCACATATGAATATAGCTAAGGTGTACAGTTTCCACGATATTATAGTCCATTAGAAGAAGTTTGTGCCTAATTTATATTATATTGTTACTCTAATAATGTCATTCATCCTTAATAATTTTTATTTTAAATTAAATACAACAATCAATGTTTCTATTGTGTATTTGAAGGAGAATCTATTCAGTTAAAATGTTATTCATTTTCTTAATAGAGGTTTAATGTTTGTGGTTTTTTAGGAAGCTTCAATCCATGTCTTGAGTTATATTATAATTGATATGAGAGATGTTATATCATATTGTTATGATACATTAGAACCTCAAGAACCTGAATTTGGTACCAATTATTTTCATATTATAGGGATTCTAGTTTTATAAATTTTGTGGAGAATTTATCACATTAGATAGCATTTTTCGGTCTTTATGAATCTCAAGAGTTTGAGGTATGTATTTTACCCACCTCAATTGAATTGTATACTGTGATGGTGGATGGAATAATTTCAATATTATTAAATTATAATTTAAAGTACACATAAAATATGATATTTTCTTACTAACATGTTGAGTAGGAACTCACGTGACAGTATTTTTCATGACTCTAGAGATGATAGGTGTGTAATGGAGAAGATTTTACCAATATGACAATATATGTGGCATATTAAGGAAATATGATGTATGTAACTGATGAATGTGTAGTTATTAATAGTTTTGAAGATCAATTATTATCATTTATATTATTTGGAGGTGTATTTGTAGATTAATATAATGGTTTTTGGTGATTTCCCATTGAAATGGTCCATGGATGATCAGATTGTGTGTTTTTATGGGATGATCATCCTTCCCATAGAGATTCATAATGTGATTCAATGTAAGATATAAAATCCTCATTTAGAACTATATCATACGGTATCTAAGATGTATCAGTAATTGGAAATTCAGTTTTCCTTGTCTTGGATTAAGGGAACTGTTGGAAATGATGTATCTTAGTGTATAGTTAGCTAGATGTTAAAGGTTGAGTGGCATGTTCCCAGTGGGATTCTTCAGCGGCTAGATGTTACCTTAGATACATGGGAGGAAATTTTGATGGGCTTCATCATTGTTTTAACACATTATTAGGGAACAATTGATTCTATTTGGGTTATTGTAGACTATTTGATAACTTCACATCACTTCTTGACTATTAAGAAGTTTACTGTAGTGAATGTCTTATCGAGAATGTGTTTTTATTATTTTTTGAGGATTAATGTGGTTCCAAATATGATCATATGTGAACATTACCCCCTATTTACATCTCAATTTTTTATATTAATCGATATGATTTCATCTCTCATTTATTCAATATTATAAATTTCTATCCATAGGAATGTTAGTTGGAGCAGTCTATTAATTCAATGGAAGTAATGTTGCTAACATACATTCAATATTTTTTGAATATTATGGGTGAAGCACTGTACTTGTTTTGAGACAACATAGATCATTCATGGAAACTAGGGGGGTTGGAGGGAACTATTGAATCAATATATTATATTGTAATAAATTTCATTAATGAAACCACTCAAACACTCAAACCACATCCTCATTTATGAGAAATTGAAAATATATGAATTATAGAAATTCCACATACAAAGAATGTTATAAATATAAAACAAACAGTATTACATAATATTTAAAATATCTGATTTTAATGTGAGATCATATTTATTCATGTGTTTGACATTTTGTGATTAGATTGATTTTATTTTCACTATAGGATAATATTTATTTCATGTATAGTAAAATATTCTCACAATGGTTGGTATTTTATCATCCGAGTCCCATATGTTTGTAACAATCAATATTCTTGATGTTTGTGGTTTTTAACAATTCTACCACAAGTTGTAATAACGTCCCTCTTGGAGACTTGAAAAAAATCACACATTTTCATATAGATGTAAATAAAATGACTACAATAAGGTTTAATTCATAATATGGTATATTAAAAACCATCCATATGATGTTGAAAATGTTGTGTCTAGGTAAGCTCTTCAGAATAACTTCAAAAATACTGTTTTTGTGTATCATTATTGTGCATGTTCATGTGTTTCTTTTTTCTTTTTTGATTACTATTCCTCAGTATTTTGATGATATATTAATCAAAAATATTTTGACTATTCTAATTCTTATCACATTAGATGGATAATAGATTTATATAAACATCATTTTTTAGGATGTCTAAAAATTAACTTCGAGAACTCTAAAAATTGAATGATGTTGTTGATATAGTTTTAGAAACTCTATATTGTGCATTTTTTAAAAGAAAATGTATTTGATTTATTTTATGATTAAAATATATCATATTATCATGGTACATGATTTCATAGAATTCAAAAAAAAATTACCATGGTTCATTTTCCCTAAATATGTGTTTTTAAAGGTTTTTTGAACGGTCAAGAATTTTTTTGATGATATTTAATGTTGTTTCACAGTTTCAGTTTTACAGTAATATTCATTCTTCCCTTTTTTTTATAATTTAACATGTTGTTGAATTCATATTTATTTGATTATTGATTTGATGAAAATATTGCAGGTTTTTCTTCAAATAAATTATCCAAATGAATTTATAAATCTTCACGTAAGAACCATTAAAAGGACATTGACATATGTTAAAGTATGTTATATAGTTTTTATTAGAAAATTATGGTTCGATAAACCTACATTTAAAAACCATGGTGTGTAAACCATATATTCAAAAATTATTTTTCATAAACATTACTTTTTAACCCAGCTATAATTTTTTATCACTATTTTATATTATTGAACCCCTCATTAATTTCATGATCCCTGCGTTACATTGTTGAACACTCTATCACTTTGATTAACCCTGCGTTAATTTGATCACCCTACATAAATTTTGTGGAACCCAACATTATATTGTTGAACCCTTGGTTACTTTTTTGAACCCTATGATAAATTGATGAACCCTACACCACTTTTATAACCCCTATGATACTTTTGTGTACTCTACATTCATGAACTCAACATTCATGTAGCCTAGTTTCTTATACCCTACATTCTTGTACCACAATTTCGTGTAACATAATTTCACATACCCTAATTTCATGAAGCCTAAATTTGTGTACCCTAATTTCGTGTACAGTAATTTCATATATCTTAATTTTATGTGCCCCAGGTTTTACCCAACATTCTTATTGTTTCTGTATTCTTTTTTGAAATACATGAATACGTTGCATATATTCATGTATAATTTTAATTTGGTTATATAGGGAATATATTCTGATTAAATATAATTATTACCATCAAAGTGTTTTTGATATTATGGTGAAATATTTAAAGGAAAAAATAATAACTATTTAAACATATTTTTCAAATAAATAAGGAGGATAAAATATTAATTAAAATCATGTATTTGAATTTTATTTTGGTATGTGTTGGTATTTTTAAAAAACAATTTATAACAAACATAATTAGGTTTCAATTCATTTAAAATATTATTTTTAAAACATTAAACGGTAATATTGTTTTTCATATATTTTTGGAAGAATTATTCAATTTTTTTAAATTCAATTATTAAAGAATTAGTATACATAAACAAAGAGGAAAAATTATAACGATTGTTATGGGGATATTTATGAAAGAACATAACTTAATTTATGTTTAATATCTTAATTAATTGGATCTACAATAACTAATGATTTTTAATTATATATATATATATCAGAATAAAAAACAGACTCAGGGATTAACATATTTGATACTCTATTTCCTCAAAGAGAATGTGTTCTCAACATGGAACCTATTGTGCATTTGTGACAACCTATGAGAATCTACTTCATCACCTAGAATTTCCTTCTAATTCCGAGTTAATTCTACTTCAAAATGAATTTAATTTATAAGAAATGCTAATACAAATCCCATAAACCAGTAATATTTCACTAATTATTTATCATATGTTGTCTAGTTTCTTAGTCTATAACACTATTTTTCATCTCTCACATGATCAATATTTATATTATTTTTTTTGATTTTACACATAAAATTATTATTCATTGTCTTTTTTTCTTCAGGTTGTGACTCTCTAATTCTATAGTGGGTATCTAGGGCTCTGAAATCCCTATATCTAATGTCAAAACCCTTCGGGTACTGAATCCTAGTGTTTAATGTCTAGTTATATGGGTTCTGAACCCCCACACGAAAGACAATTTCATTGTTATCCATCCACTAGAAAAGTATTTTTATAGCATCCTTCCTTTTTATCACATAAACTTTCATTACATTGAACAAAACCGAGGATCTTTAAGGATTTGTGTCTTGAAAACCAGGAACTTAAAACATGAAACAAAAAAAATTCTTCTTAAACACTTGATAGGATTATCCTTATGTTCATCCTAGGTTCATTACTGAATCTCAGAACCTGGGGACATACATTAAAGGAAAGGGTGAGCAGAAGGCCCAGTAAGGAAAACAAGAGAAACATTTTACATGTGAACTTGAGATACTTCAATAAAGTCATGAAAAGAACTCTAAGGCATGGGAATGAAATCATGAGGCATATCATAATAAAAATAACATTTTCATAACTTGAATATGTGGATACATAATTTAACATAGACAATCATGAACATATCACCAAGGTCCATCCCCAAGGTGTCATTTGAAAATTACCAAGGTTATTCACCAAGGTATCGTGAAAATTGTAATCTCTAGTGGTTACATCATTACCCAATGCATTGGAGCGCTATGACCGTGCACCCTTAAATTTTCCATTATTATCATGTGAGACACATATATCATCATCAAAAATTTCATAAATAACCCATATATCATAAAATAAATGGGTTTCATTTCATAATCATAACGTTTTAAAAACTGCTTTAAAGACATGATCTTTACGTCACTTTAAACCCACGGAAGGGGAGAGCGGGTCTCATGTATGTAAATCCCAGAATTTAAAATAGAACATTTTGATATATATGTGAATACCCATGTAGAAATAGGAGCTTTGAGTATTCAATTTATAACATAAAATATTTTTGAGAAAAGAGAGAGGCATTTTGAGACGAAAATTCTGCAGCATAACGGCTATGTTTCAGGGTTTTAGAAAACATTGAAAAGAGAGGGGACATGTGTCCAACATTCATAAATGACTCATAAAACAGTAGAGGGATAGAATATATGGGATTTAAGAACATGGTAATGATATTTTAAAATATAGCATATGAAATGAAGAAGATGAAAGGAAGACAAAAATATGATTTCTCTTATGAAAATTCGGCAGCCTAATAGCGTTACATAAACTTCAACCAAAAATGAATTGATGAGATCAAATATGGTATCTCATCATATGAACGTAAAAAAAACAGTATGATAGATATAGATATCATACCCCAACATAATAAAAAGGAACTTGCAACACTTGAAATGGAATTAGAACTTTGAAAAGGGAGAAAGGTGCAAGGACCACTTAAAAGTTTAGCAGCCTAACGACACCACTTAATCTTCAAAATACTGAATTGAAGAGATCAAATGGGGTATCTCATCATATGGTCATAAAAGATCATTATTATAGACATAGAGATCATACCCCAACACAACAAAAAGGGACTTGAAAGAATTGACATGAAAGTAGAACTTCAAAACAAGAAGGGTGAAGAACCACTTAAAAATTCGGCAGCCTAACGGCGCCACTTAAAACATAAAAATACTGAATTAAAGAGATCAAATGGGGTCTCTCATCATTAGATCATAAAATATCAGTATGATTAATATAGAGATCATACCACAACATAAAAAAATTAACTTTAATGAATTTACATGAAAGTAGAATTTCAAAATGAGAAGGGTGAAGAACCACTTAAAATTCGGCAGCCTAATGACGCCACTTAAAACATCAAAATAATGAATTAAAGAGATAAAATGGGTTAACTCATCATTAGATCATAAAATATCAGTATGATAAATATATAGATCATACCCCAACATAAAAAAATGAACTTGAATGACTTGACAAGAAAATTGAACTTGAAAAATGAGAAGGGTGAAAGAATCCCTTAAAAATTCGGCAGCCTAACGGCGCTACTTAAAACTTCATAAAATGAAATGATGAGAGTAAGAGGGGGTCTCTCATCATATGAAAATAAAATGGACAGTATAATGAATATAAAAGAACATCCTCCAACATAAGAACATGGAGTAAAAAATAATTGACATAAAAGAGATCACTTGAAAAGAAAGAGAGGGGTCAGATCCCTTACCTTAAAATGTCACTCTTAAACATCAAAGGATGGGACCTTGAGGGATTGGGGGCACCTTGGGAGGACTCCTTGGGAGTTAATGAGACCCTAAATTCGTTGGGGAAGAGTGGGGGGTCGAATGGATGAGAGGAGGGCTTGGTATTTATAGGGAATGTGATGGGACAAGGCATTAATGGCCAAGGAACACCTCAAAAGTGGGTTTCTCAAAAGCATGGGCCCTCCCATGGTACTTCCCATAAAGTTGGGCCACATGGGGACCCCCATAGAATATTTCATCACCCTTGGCCGGCCAACCCTTAAAAAAACTCATGACATCATCATGACACAGTTATGATGTCATTAAACATACCGAAACCCTAAAACTGTATTTTCACTATTCACTGAAAATTCAACTTTCTCAGAAAGATCCCAAAATTTCACCTTAATCAAATATCAATTCTCTTATTTCAAAAATGAACTCCATTTTATAAAAATAATTTTCTAAATATTTTTAATTTATTTTTTAAATAAATACACTATTCACCGAAAATTCATTTTTTTAGAAAAAACCACAAAAATTACCATAACATAATATCGGTGCTCTGAGTTCAAAAATGAAATCCATTTTATAAAAATAATTGTCTAAATATTTTTAATTTAATTTTAAATTAAAAAAACACTATTCACCCGAAAAAAACTAATACTTGAATAATAATTTATGAAACTGTTATTTAACCATTTTATTGAATCACATTACTTAATCAAGGTGCCTAGATTATTTTAAAACTTTCTTTAAGTGAGATTACTAATCCATTTGGTCATATTTCTAATCCGAATCATAAAATCACTATTCATAATTTACTATTCATCAAAAATCAAGTTGATCTTATTAGACTCCAAATTGTGTATTGAACATAATTGTAGAAGACCATTTTTTGAAAATCATTACTCATTTTTATTTATTTAAGGTTTACATAAACATTTTTAAAATATCCTTTTTCTAAAATTCATCGAAAATATGCATACTATATTTATCCGGTCATTTAAAAATTCATAAACTTCATCATTAGAAGAAATACCAATTTTTTTTTAAAACAAAGTATTACACAAGGCAGTTACGGTGTCCTTACATAACCCCTTATCACACCATCATAGGACCTAAGTGTAAGGTGTACTAAGGTGAGAGAGTCTGAGGGAGGCTCGTCCAACATTGCCCGAGTAGTAATTTCTATCAGTTTGAACTTCTCGCGAAGGCGATTCCGTTCTAGCTTCACATGATGAAGTTCGGCTTGGGTTTGGTCCAGAGAAAAGCCCAATGGTGCTACCTCCTTCCCAAGTTCTATTAGATGGGCTTCGATCGGTCCAAGACTACTAGGTGAGGCCATCAAATCTTCTTTCTATAATAATTAACCAAGATTACTTGTATTTAGAGACAATAATCAAAAAATTTTGTTCAAAACGGTCATATTGACCAATGGTCATGTAACAGTCAGAACCCAATGGTCTCATTTTAATTATTATCATGTTTATCAAATAAAACATTTTTTTGAGTATAAAAAAATAAAATAAAATAAGACATGAAATTAGGAAACCAGATTTATTCAAAATTTCGGGCCGTTACAATTTTTCAATTGGGTTATGATTCCCACATAAAAATGATTTCAATCTCATAGGTATATTTTGACGAGTAGAGTGGTATGAGAGGAGAGTAAGGCCACATTGGACTTAACTACAATAAAAATAATATAGTTGTTCTTTATGTTTTCAACTTAAAGTAAAAAATAATATCTGAAATTTATAAATAATTAAATTAATAATTTTTTTCATTATATAATTTTATATCTGGTCTATTCACTCCATCTATATTATCTTCTATTACCCTATTCGACCTAAAAATTGGTATATAGAGATAACCATCTTAAGAATATTTTATATTAATAATTGACTTTATCAATTCAAAACATTGGTATCATAGGTTCCACCTTTTAAAATAAGACAATACCTCTATAAGGACTTATTTTATATTTAATTGTGCTATCATATTGCTATACCTCAATGTCAAAGTAAAAAAAACAAATGAGATGATAAAATTGAACTCATATGATTTTTGGATTCCTCAAAATGAACCAAAATTTTATAGAAATGATTACGGATATTAGAGATCATGATTGTAGGCTTACCTCAAATAATTGATCATTGAACACTATTCCATCATTTGAAAATAGTACACAGTACTAAAACATGAACCAAAAACACATACTGGGAATGATTCTATAAAATATTTTTTTATTTTAAATTTTGATAAAATTTTATATCATGTTGTTAACATAATTTTTTTTAGTAATTTGTATACATGTAAGAAAATTAAAAAAATTGATATTTACTAAAAGAGAATCACCTTGGAATGGAAAATTTGATCTGATACAAACATTGAATGATTCATGCTGAGTACCAAGACATTAATATGGCTGATGATTAAAACCTAAACCCAATGTTCCTTAAATTCTCAAGAATTTTGAATGGAATTTTATCAAATAGAGAATCATAGGAATACCCAGTACTTATTGCAAGATTACAATAATAATTAAAAAATTAAAACAATGCAAATCAGGGATCCATCGATGAAATAATGATTTCAAAATAGTATGCACATGATGAATTGATTTTATCAATACTAAATTAGTATAGGGAACATAAGAACCAATATAATTTGGTGACAATAAAAAGAAACGGTGAATCACATAAATCTATAAATTTTGTATCTACCGAATCTTATAATTATGATATATAGTGTAGTGAAAAAGTATATATATTAGTTTTCTAATAGAATTTACAAAATAATGTAAAATAATGGATTAAAAAACCAGTTTAGAGGAAACCCTTGCAAAAAAATAAGGGATATTAGAAAGGTGGTACAAATTAAAATGCTTCAGATGAAACCTTCAATGATTTTAATTAGAAAGGAAATATCAAACCTGATTTCCCTAAAAAGTAATCATAAATAAATAACAATTGAGAACAGTCATTGACCACTAGTTTCAGTGGTGCAAAAGAATCTGATTCTAGTGAAAAATCTGAAAATTTTAATGAAACATATATCATGGGATTCATGGCATCTATTGGCAAGGTTAATAATACATTTTTTGTTGATAATGTTATAATTCTGAATTTTATTCAGAAAACCCTGATATTTTTTAATTCGATAATGTTTTTTAATTATTATGAAATGATATTTTCAAAGAAATTTTTCTTATACAAAATTTAATGAAAAAAATGAGAAACTTATTTCTAAAAAATGTAGAAATACTATAAAATGACAAATTTAGGTACACAAAATATAGTTCAAATTCAATAATTTTTTTAAAATAAAAATTATCTCGTGATTTCAAAGAAAAATTGAAATATAGGTTAAATGTATTAAAAAAAATTTATATTATTTTATTAAAGGTCATGAAAAATATGATGAGATGATATATTTGACGTAAACTGATAAAAAAGATCTATTGGTTAGGAAAGGATATTACCCACAATCTATAAAACCAATCCAGTTAAAAGTGTAAAGGGTTATTCTCTAACATATACTAGTTTTAAATATTTCATGAATGATTAATTTGCAAATGATTGTAAACATAGAAATTAAATATCATTGGGGTATCAAAAAATATTTATTAATATTTAGTATCTAGATTACATTACAACAGTAAAATAAATTTTGTACAGTTACCTAAAAATTTTATTACCATTTCTATTGGACCCAATGTACCTCAAGTACCAAAATTTTTAATTAATAGACTTTCACAGGAAAAGTTCTGTGGATGTCCCATGAATGACATAATGTTCATGAAATGTTGATTCTCTATGAATATGACCAAAGAACCATCAATGATTACCATTGAAGACACATGTTATGGAGGAACTATTACATTTGGATTCAATTTCAAATGATATGTAAAAGGTTTTGGTAATGTAGTTATTATGATTTGTAAATTTATTTCTTATTTTTAATATGTTCATGGTTTAAAAAATAATATATTTATTATATCAAAATTATGTGATTATATAATGTAAGATAAATTTCAAAGTGATAAAATTTTGAATTATTAAATATGATTCCTTATTATTATATCATATTAGAAAGGAAAATATTTATAAAATTTATTATTATGAACTAATTGTTCAACATGTTATGTATTTTAATGATTTAATGAATGAAAAAATCTTTTGGAATCAATGTTTAAGCAATGATAATTTCATAATTATACAAAAAATTTCAAAACATGAGAATGTGTTACAACTACCTTCCTTGAAGAAATAACATCTTCATGTATGTGTATCCTCCATGAAAGGGATGTGGAAAAAATTTCATTTAGAACTAACAATTAGTTATGTAATATTTTGGATTTTTAGTTAGAACACATAGATTTATTTATACCCACTAAAATTTATATCCCTAACAAAAAGAAATATACATTAGTTACTGTGGACTATAATTGAATATTTACATGGTTATACTATCATGCTCTTAGAAATGATACATTTTTTAGATTTAATACTTTATATAATTTAGTTAATAATGAAAAATTACGTATGATTATTTTTATTCATAATGTCAATGGATGTGAATGTCATAATTTGGATTTTAGAAAATTAATTGATAATAATGGTTATCATCATAATTTTTAGGCTCCTAGAACAATATATAAAAATGGTGTTATTGAATGTAAAAAATAGAACTCTAATAGAATTTGATCGATCTATGTTATGTTAATATAATTATCCTCGATATTTTTGGGTAGAGGCCATTTATTATTCATGATTTATTTCAAAAAGAATTCATATTATACATTTTCATAATAAAATTACGTATTAATTATTGAAAAATAAAAATCATAATGTTGGATGAGTTAGAGTTTTTGGTTGTAAAGATTTTGTTTTAAATTCACTTGATAATTTAGATAAATTTGATGCTAAGGACGATGTTGTTAATTATGATGGTAATTTTAATAATAAATATTTTTATATAGTATAATATAAAATAACTATGGTTGTTGAATAAACTCTTAGAGTTATGTTTTAGGAAAATAATGATACAATAAATTCTAATTCCAATGTTATATATGATGAGTTTAGATATTTTCATTTCGTTGTAGAAATCAATCTAGATAAGAATTTATAAATTGGGGGGGGCATACTCTTTATCAACCTAATCCAAAATCATAGAAAATTCCCAAAGATTAACCTATTGAAATTGTAATTAAAATTATTATTGTAGTGTGAATACCAGAAAATCTATTTCAAATTTTTGTACCAATTCTTCTTTTATACTTTTTTTGGATTTTAATTGTAATAATGGTTTAAAAGATGAAAACTATATTGTTCCTATGAAAGATGAATTGAATATGTTTTTAAAAAACAAGGTTTGGATTTTAGTTGAATTTCATATGGTTTATCATTTGATTGGAAATAATTGGATTTTGAAAAACATGATAGATGAATCAAAAATTATTTTTAAAAAACTAATACAAACACATTTCTCAAGGACACACTTCAGAAAATTTTATAACAATTTATGATTCTTTCCCACTGGTATCCCGATAAGAGGTGTTTGCAATTTTGTTGGCCTTTTCTTCTTTTCATGGATTTCAATTATATAAATAAGATGTAAAATGTTGTCCATTAAGTGTATTTATAACAGAATGGGTTAATGTAACTCATCCCCCTGATTTTGAAAATGAATGATTTCTTAATCAGGATTTAAAATTAACTAGAGATTCATATGGTCTCAAATAAGTACCATGTTAGTGGTATGGAAGGATTTATTTATTTCTATTAGATAATTTATCTATTAGTGGAAATTATGATCCAACACATATTATTAGAATATCAAATAGTGATATTTTAATTGTACAAATTTATGATAATTATATAGTTTTGAGATCATCTAGTGAATTAATTTGTATAGAATTTTATTATTTGATGTATCCTATGTTTGATATGAGTTTAATTGTGGAATTAATTATCTTTGTTGGATTTAATGTTTTTTAATGAAAATATTGTATTTTCATTAATCATTCTATTTATGGTAATGAGTTAGTTAAATTTTTTGGTTTTGATATATATAAATATTTTAAAAATTTTATTTTTACAAATTTTATATTATATATTGATACATGAGGTAAATATGTTGATTTTAGAGTTTATAGAGTCATGATAAGTTGTTTTCTATATTAAATTACATCTTCTCTGCTTTCGTTTTTAGGGTTTGTTTCTGTGCTGTATATCTAGATGATATTAAAGAAAGTCAGGTTGAGGAAACAAATTAATTAGATATGATAAAAGAACTGTTGATCCATGTTAATTATGTATAAAACATAATAATTTTGATTTAACATCCTCTTATGACTCTGAATTTGCAAGAGATAGAATTGGGAATATATCCACATCAGGTATGTGAAGTTTTCATGGAAGAATTATATTCTCATAGTGATCTATGAAAAATAATATATTACTTTATCTACTCCAGAAGTTGAGAATTTATATTCCGAATGAAGTTTTTTATCAATGTTTATGGATTAAGAAATCATTATGTGACTTTAGTGGTTTTCTTGATATACATCAAATAAATTGTGATAATACTTCTCAAATTTCAATTTCTAAAAAACCCATACAACATTTTTGAACAATTAATATTTATCATTGATTTCTTTTTATTAGATATCTTGTCAATAAGGGTGATATTTTTTTTTCATAAATTATCCCTTATGATAATTAGATTACATATATTTATACAAATCCATTACACTCTTCTTATTTTAAGAAAATTAATTTAGATCTAGTTATGATGGAATTTTGAATTTTTATTAATGCATTTTTATGGGGATTTTGATTTTAGTTATAGTTTATTTAAAAAAAGGGAGATAAAAAATTAACATAATTTTTTTTTTGAATTTTTTTTAATTGATTTAAATATTTTATGGGTTTAATTAATTAAAAAATTCATTTATAATGGTTTAAATTTTTTATTTTTTAAATTTTTTATATATTTTGGTTTTGTAATCAAACTAAAAGGGTGAGATTATTTTTTCATGTGCTTGATTTTTTTATGTTTGACAACATTCCCATTTATTTGATGATATATCATACCATAATGTTTATATTTAATTCTTCTTAACATATTCTATGTAGAAAGGATTTATCTTAAATTCATTATTTTACTATGAAGTCTAGAAAACCTTTTATAATAATCTTAAAATTCAATGAAGTTATTGCTGTAGATTTAGAAACACAATGTAGAATAGTTTTGAAAATATATTTTATTTGATTTAATAAATGTCATAAAAGATTTATATTAAACATGACATTATAAATATCCGACATGTTTATCTGGATTATTTTAGTTGACATAAATTTCAAAGAAGGTTTTGTGAATGGTCAATATTTTATATGATTTTTTGAAATGATTTATGAAAGTTTTAGTTATTGATGAATGATTTATATTCTTTTTTAAGAAAATTTAAAATTTATTAGATGCATGATTTACTATTTTATTGATTCAATAGATAGGTAATACGTTTTTATTCAAATATTTCTTCATTTGTAAGGATGAATCTACTATTAAGAGCCATTAAAAAAATTTGATGTTAGTTTAAGTATGTTTTCCTGTTTTTTCCAAATTATGCATTGACAACCATAAATTAGAAATGTATAGTATTGAAACTATATATTCTAAATGTATGTTTTGAGAATGTTAATTTATTTAACAAAATGTTTCTTTTTTGAACCTTAAATTACTTTTTTAACCCCATCATACTTTGAAGAACCCTATATTACATTGTTGAACCCTTAGATACATTGATGAACCATGTATTACATTAAAAAAACTACATTACTCTGATGAACCCAACATTACATTTTTGTACCTGACTCTACTATGATAAATCCTATGTTACTTTGATGAACCCTGTGCTATTTTTGTGTATTATTCCTTAATGTACCCTACATTATTATATCCTACTTTCATGTACCCATGTTTTTTGTAACAAAAAATTATGTTCCCATATTTATTTTACCATAATTTAATATACTATAATTTTTGGTACCCTAATTTTTGAACCCTACTTTGATTCTTTCGCTTTGTGAATTTTTGCATAACATTATTATCCGTTATTTATTTATGGAAATTTGAGAGGTTTTTTATCTGTTGAAACTCAAATTAAATTTAAGAATTAGAATTGAATATATATTCATTTTTTTGTGAAAATATTTATATAGAAAAATTAAAAAAAATAACATATATTTCACAGAAAATCAAGAAAAAAAATTATTTAAATTCAAATATTTTAATTTTTAGCCAGTTTGTGTTGTAAATTTTCAGGATGTTTTTTTGACAAAGTTTAAAAGGTTGGAATGGTTTTAATGTAGGAGTTTTAAATCATTCAAAATTATTTTTATTATAGACATATTTTTTGATGATTTATTAAAATTAGTTTATTTTTTATTTAATAAATATTCTACCCAAATATAGAGGCAATGGTGCTGTGATTTTCATCGAGTTAGTTATGAAAACTCTTGAATGAATTTATTTTGAATATATGAAGGAAGTGGAGTTGTTTTAACAATTGAATTTTTATTTTTTATATATATATATATCTGTTAGGAAAATTATGCATATAAGTTACAATATTCTCTAATATATTTTTTCCAATAGAATGTGATGTGAACATTGAATGTGCATGCATTTGAAAAATCTTGTTGTACTATGTTTCATCACATGGAAATCCTATCAAGTGTAAAATTAATTCAACATTGAATAAAATTTACATGAAAAGGCGAGCTAATCAAAATCCCAATGAACATTACTAGTGATTTCATTTTTTATCTTCTTTTTTCAGATTTCTATTTTTTAATACTATTTCAAATCTCTCACATGAACACTTATTTTTTATGCTTTTACACACAACAAGAGTATAATTTATTATTTCCCTTAGGTTGTGACCACCATATTCTAAAGATTGATCAAAAGGCTATAAATTCCTTTATTTAAAGTCAGGACTATTTGGGTTGTTTATCCTTGTGTATAATGTTAGATAGTATGGCTTGTGAATCCTTATTAAAAATTAATTCCTTTGGTTATCAATCCACTAGAAAAGTGTTTTCAAATTAGGTTCCAATTTTTCCTCAAAAATAATTTTTAGTCCTCTCCAATCTCTTCCATATTATATATGTATAAATATATAGTAGGACCACATTAGACAAAACTACTATAAAAACATCTATGTGTTGTTTACATTTTCCACTTATAATTATCCGTAATAATTATAATTCATCATTAATTAAACAAATCAGTCTTTTTATTTCTAATTTTTTAATTGGGTGTATAAACCGCCTCTATACTATCAGCCAATACAGAATCTGAAAAAACAGATCATAGTGGTTTTATTCTCTTTAAGGGTCTCAAAATATTTGTCATTAATATTAAGAAATATGAATTATCTCTTCAACAACATCAAAATATCTCTTCTCTTCACAGAAAAATGATTTATTTACAATGTAATTATAGGTTATAGGCCTCTAACTCTCTCTATCACTCTCTCAATATAAATTATTCAATACCAAAAAGTAATTCACTTTATACACTCTTCATGGTTGTTTTCTTTAGACTCCAAAATTTTCATCAATATTAAATAGGTAAGATATCATTCCTGTTATTTGAAATCCCAATATTCAAATAGGAATAGGATTGTCAAACTCTCAATTTCATCTACCGTTTAATCGTCTTTTTATATTTCTATTCATGTAAATATTCAATCCTTGATATTATATAGGTCTCAATAGTCAATCAATTTTGAACTTTTTCAATTTAAATCTTGGAATCTTTTACATATTCATAATAATCGCTTCAATTTATTAACAACAAATAATTTGAAATTTTATTCATGGTAAAATATCCATGTATCCACATTTACTGATTCCTCAAAACTCGTATAATAAAACATATCAAATCAAGCATGAAATCTCATGTACTACCAGAATCACAAACATGTATGTATTTCCTCAAATGTGTGGTAGAAATTGCATGTCGGTTTTCATTTATCAATCAGACAAAGATCAAACGAAAAAATAAGGCCTCGTGATACTTCAACAGTAATACCCAAAATAAAATAATTATATATTTGAATCCACTCATGTTTCACTTCTATTTCATGCATAATCTTCATGTTTTAATCCAAATATTGAGATAGAAAATTACATATAAAATTTAAAGAATTACGAAATTGGTATCATATCATACTCATTATTGAGTCTCATATGCTATATTTTAAATTAATTCATTTGAAAGTAATCTTATCTATTATTTATCATCATTAATAAAATAATAACATTTATGATTCAATAAAATCTATATATACAACTTCATTTAACATTAAATGTAATTGAATAAAATGTGAACTAACATTACCGATTTCATGACTATTTTCATGGATCATTTCACCATGTTTATTTACATCGTGGGTATTCTTATAAAGAATCCCAGTGCTTCAATAGTATGACCAACATTCCATAACGGGTATTATATATATCTAATGTTATTATCTGTCTTATATGTTGATATTCAGTATGAATGGATGAACTTCATGAAGAAATTGATAGCTCTCAGGAATTTACAAACATCCCCTTCTATGATCCTTGCTTATTATAGACTACTAACCAGAGGCTTGCAAGGATCTATGTATTTTGCTATTACACATCTCAAATGTGTATCAAAATCAAAATCCATAGATCTCATGCACCCAATTTAAAAATCATGATTAATTATTGGTGAATTTCTCACCATCCATAATGTTTGATTATTTTTGGATGTCTAAGAACACACATGGAACTCTTCTAAGCATGAATATTTTCGTACCAACCTTGTGGAACCACTTCCAAAAAATGGAATTTGTTTCATTAAATTGAAATCCAAAATTAGAACCTCTCCGAGGTGGAACTCTTCATTATTAGATTAATGAACCTTAGGATGAGTAGTTATGTTTTTAAGGGATATATTTTTTATCCTTGGGAACACATTCCACTACACACATAAAAGGTTAAACAACCTCAGACTAACGCATGCCACCTCACTTATTACACAGATTATGTTTTATCTATTTCTACTATATATAAATAACCTATACATCACAATTTATAGTATTATTATAGGATAACCCTTAATCTAGAGTGAATGTGACTTGATATGTATAGATACATGGATTGTCTTGGCATTGAGTCATAGATTCATGTTTGGAATGTATTACTAGAAATATAAATTATATAATATCACCCTGTAAATTTAAATGGATGCCCCGATAACTAAGCATTCAACATATGTCTAATTGGAAACCAAATTCTTATTTTTAAATCACATGACCATAATTAAACCAATTTCATGTCAATTCATCTATTTAATATAAGTATGAATATTTTTTCTATCATTATGATTATTCTTCCGAAATCGTGCATTATTCTACGAAGAATAAACTTATATTAATTTACATCATCACATTAACCATGTCTTATTTACGAACAATAAAACCATAAATAATTTCATATTCCATTTGACCTCTATTTTTTTAAAAATAAAATAAATAGTTTCATTTGAAATATTTTCTACCTCCAAATTATTGAAATAAAATTCCAATATTGGGCCAGGAAGAAAGATTCAACCTCCTTCCCTTTATGGCATATGACTTTATATTAATATTGACTTAATTTAAAGAGGATTTTAACAAAATGTATACAAAGAAATGGGCCTTAAGATAAACATAATTAAAATTCCATGTCATCAAGAATGGTGTATAAAATAATATTTAGTAACAAAGTTATTTAAATATATTATTTTACTGATCATAAATGTGATATATTTTAATATAATATATTATTTGGTTTTTATAGAAAACTAAAGTAAAAATATATATAACCTATTGTTGACACACTCTAAATGAGGAAAAAAATTACATAATTGAATAAATTATAGATAAAATGTCATTATAATTTCCCCAAATGGAAATGGAAGCTATATCATGAATACGTGGAGTCCAGGAAGTGGAATCAGGAGGATCACAAAGTCTCTAGGATTACATGATATTGCATGACCCTGGGAAGGTCATACATGAGGTTCATGATTTACACATTATTTATTTATGACACTGAGAATCCCCTCTTACAAACCTCCAATTATTGGGATGTATTCCTAAGAATAACTGATGATAATATGTTGTCTTCCAAATGATATCCACTTATTATGAGATGTATTAAGTGACAAAAACATGGAAAAAAACTTAATATCAATTAAAAAAGAAGTTAACAAAGATAAAAAATTTAGAGGCATGGGGTGGTTGATGTTATGTTTTTTTAAAATTATAGGAGTTATATTCTTCATGTGTTTACCACCGATCACTCATGTTCTCTTGGGCTTGACATTTTTATCATGAGAATGCTCTCTGAAAATCATGCATTATCTTGTAAAGGGACCTAATCATGTATCAAATGATATTGTGAAATACCTTCCAACATGTGCCTTGATCCCACGAATACTCCCATACGTTCCACCACAATTTTGTAAAATCCCATTATAATTTTAATTTTTTTTGCAGTGTATCGATGATATGTAGATAAAATAACCATGAAAATAATTTCATGAGGTGACAATATCCACTACTAATAATGTGAGGCAGTGACAGACTAACGATATGAATAGGATATATATCTTTAAGTAAGAAAAAATGAAAAAAGGTAGAATTCACACATGATATGGAGATACATTGATTTTCATGAGAAGGGTCTGTGTGACGAAAGTGATCATCATTGATAATGTGAAAACCCTTAAAAAAATATAGCTTGATATTTAACATTTACATTAAAAATAATAATATATGTTATGAAGGACCACAAAAAAGACTTCTTTGATCAAATGAAATCCATGACATAGGATTACTAATCTCGTAAATACTAGTAGACATGTCATATCAAAAGTGAAAATGCCATTTAACAAGTAAAAAATGAGTATATATAAAACCTTTGATGATTTGGGGTATAGTAAATTGAAAAGTGAATGATTTTTAATGTAGCTTTTTTACATGAGATGTCTTGGATGACATGCAACAGGATCATGTGATATGTGTGACGTGGTAATCCCACAATCAGTTATATATCTTATTGGAGATATATAAACCATGAATTTTGGTGTATAACATTGTTAGGGATGCCTAAAAGTTTCTCAATATCATCTCAGACATGGGAAAATATGTAAGTCATACCCATTGGAGTGCATAAGAGAGTACATCTCAGGGTATAATGAAATAACATCATTGGGTTATTCCACGAGGTGAATCTCAGGAAATTACCAAAGGGATCATAAGGTAGAGATATTTTCTTCATGTGACCACACAATAAATCATTTTTATGACCTCTTTTGGTCCATCTATATTATGAAAAATATCTTCAACATGTTTTCACAGTCATAAAAAAAATAAAAAATATTATTTTTAAAAATCTATTAGGAACATATAATATAAATATTTAATAAAAAAATACATACGATAATAAAGATACAAAATTTTCATTTGAGTACATCATGTTATTCTTATGAAAATCTATTTCATGTGAAGTTGCTTGTAAATTTCAATCGTGTAATGTGAACCACTTTGAAAAATTCCTTCATATCACGTGATGTAATCTAGAAATGTATCTCCTGTCTTGCGATGCCCTCTGAACATGTCACATAAATCATGAGAATTACTATATAAATATCACCCAAGGCTTGATAAGTCTTACATAGATGTCTCCCAAGTCCTTTTATGTCCTCCTAACATATATTCAAGGTCATGAGAAGTCATCTAGACATTCTGTAATTGATCATACAATAGACTAAAACATGTCTGTTTTGATCACATGAAGTCACTCTGATTGTGTCAAATGGTTCTCAATATATTCCACCAGGCAAGACAACATGATCATGTGATAGACCTCCATGGTGTCTTCTTCGTTCAAATTAAGAACCTTGATACAAGTCATCCATGTCAGATAGACACTCTGGAAAAGTTAGGTAGTCACTCATGACATGATAGGAAGGTTCCCCAGGATAATAATAACCATATCTATTAGACATACGCAGAACTCCCCTAAACTGAGTTGGGGGGTCTCTAATAACTATACAAAAATTATATTAATTATTCTATCCTATTTTATGAGATTCAATTGGAATCCATCATGCTGTACTTCACTTCATGTCCCATACACTTTAACCCAGGGTTCCCAAAATCTATTATGGGTTCATATTTTATCCTAATCAAATATAAGGTTAATGAGTTATTTGGTCTATAAAGAATATGATTCCTTCTATAAAAAAGATATGTAGAATTTCATCTAATAGAAATAGATCCATATAAAACTCCCCATTAGGCATAAACCTGTGCATTATTTCATTATTTATTTTTGGTGAGATAGATAATTTAATATCCCTTGTTTCCCACATAGAATATGATGCACGTGTACGTAATGATTTATGATGATCATATCATTCAAATCATAAATATTACCCATCATGGGAAACCTATGTGTAATCCATATATTGTTAAAAGATAATATTCCCCACATATTTGATAATCCAACTTAGAATAGTTTTATAGACATGGCCATATTGGAAAAATCCTAGGGATATAACCCTGAAGGGATTTATTTTTTAGTTACCTCCCATATCTGGGCTATGGGAAGATGGAAATATGATGAATCAAATTATTGTTATTGATAATAAATGTAGGAATAATTCTTATGGATTGAGATCCATACCAAATGCATATGTTCTCAAATATATAATATATACACATGAAGTTAAAATGGAAGGATAAAATGAAAAGTTTATGTTTTGATTCCTATTATAAATAGGATATGTAGGTCTAATTATTAAGGGTGCAGTACCATCCTTGAAATATTAATCACCTCTCATGATGGATGAAAACTATAGAGTGGTTGGTTATACAGCTTCAATATATAAATACTTACACAATTATACATAATAATGTGAAAAATATGAAAATCATTTAATATAAGTGCATGGTAACACTAATATAGCTCCACATTTCATGAAGAAGGATTTAATAATAGAAAATTTTATTAGGGTAACCAGTCTTATATCAGGACTTGGAATAGATTCATCAACATATCATAAATTGATAAGCGAGCCTCGAAATAGAAAACATTCTGAAAATGGGGCTTGATGATGAAATCTTCCAATCTTCTTGAACAATCCAAGTTTTCATTTAGCATTAAGCTTGAAATCCTAAATTTTCACCTACCTCATCAATGGTGGTATGCAACTTGTTATGGGTTTCACAGACATTTGTAGTTTATAAGTGATAAAAAAGTGAGCATACTATCAATGATTATGAATCAATTATTGAACCCCCAAAATCTACCATCAAAAATAAAAAATTATTTACCCTGTCTCGAGACATGTTATGAGAGAATAACACAATAATTAAAAGGAACAAGAACCATATCACTGAAACATGGGTGAACACCCATTTCAATGTGAATCAAAAATGGTGAACCCAATGAGAATCTCTATAATAATAAAAATAATTGATTGGATAGTGATTGTAAAATGATTCATGGAATATATTACAAAAAAATGGTACACAGGACCTGAAATCATTCATAACGGGTATTCCAATGAAATAAGTTCATTATCGATTTGAAAATTCTACATGAAAATAATGTCCAAATAGGTGACATGAATGGAAAATTTTGTTACCTCTTCATAGATAATTGAGAATGTTTCACAGATTTTAAGATGAACAGATTAGTGACCATGATCCTTGTTGTATTTGTGAATCTAGATACATATCACAAAAACAACACCCCAACATGAAATGAATGACATCAAGAATAATATACTCTAGAACATCATCTACAGATGAAACCCATGTGGGTCACATAACTATCTCACCCAACCGAAACCTTCAACATTTGGAGTTGAATGAAATGGTTTGTTAATAGCACTGACATGGTATGATCCCAACCCTCAATTATCCATGTAACAGTATCTACATGATGACATCACTGTTTTTTTCTCATTTAGATAAATATGCAGTGAAGAAAGCGGTTCTCATTTTCACCACTGTTTTATTAATATTCATATCCTTAGATCTTGAAAATAATAAAATTTCCGATCAAAGGACGATGGATTAAGGAGTGAACAACAACCCTATTATAGTTCAAGAGTTTCTGAGGAGTGATTAAGTCAACATCCATCACCATCATCATCCCAATGATACTCCATAGTCTTCTAATAAAAATACTACACAAAATTTTACACCCTAGACATTCATGGACATGTAACAAGGAAATAAAATTTAACATTGAATGATATGGATAAATTGGAGTGGGATCATACACTAATTTTATGATGAATCTTTTCGGTATATTTTTGTGGCACCCAGTAGAAATACTAATATAAAAGCCCACATTGGTAATGTATGAACAGATATTCCTACATAATAATTTGTCAAAGAGAAAATACCCACCCCCATGAATGATGTCCATTACAATATTCTAATGTCTAATGGAATAAATTACGGTGATTATTTCCCTGCTTCAATGGAGGATAATATCATGTATATTTACGATTATAAATATGTTCAGGCCCATATTCCTTCACAAACATATTTAATGTTTTAATACATTATGAAAATTGCTAAAGATATCTGTTGTAATATAACACTACTAGCTTATATACATGGACCAAAACATATTGATATCCAAAATTATTGAGTAGAACATCACCTTGATTAGTATGCATAGGTGGCTACTCTAGAGGTATGTCACATTCTTTCTCCCATCTAGTAAGATTATTGGTATACTTAGGTAATGGATAATGCATAGGATTGGGATCATATTCCCATACCAACTAGTGATAACAAATTTAATAGTGGCACCTACCATATGATAGGTGCACAATCCTTTCAAAAATGAAATGAGACATACTAAAAATGCATAAGACCAAGAATATGTCCTTTTTTTCTTGTCATAGATCACCATGTAAAAGCACCACATGCCTTAGAGATTGCTTATATTTTTAATGAAAAAGACCAATGTCATAATTCATGGGAATAGTATTAGGATCATATCACTGTACTAGCCATGGGTAACATAAAAATTAACATAAATCCATCTCATATCCCTTCGACTGAAGCTACATGGCATATTCTAGTAGCTCACAAAACGAAGGTTCATATCCATGCATCAATGTTTTAACAACATAACCAACATCCTTCAATGGATATACCATTAGAGGATTGTATTATTTATAACATTATTATATTGGATCTAAATATTCTAAGAGAGAATTCCTCTTTTAATAGGTATCATATCACTTCTTCATCAATTATTGAAAAAAATATTATGATAAAACCACACAATAAGAATCATATTCATACAAATAATAAAGATTCTAACCATAATACTATTGTCAATTCATAGAATTTACTTTATATTACTATAACACATATTATAATCAACATATTCATGTATCCATAATTAATTCTGATTGAATCTCTACTAAACTGGAATAGATTTTTTGGTATATTATGAGCAAAATGTAGAATGAGTCCAATATCCTTGATGATCTCAACATCAATGTCAATGAGGATGTGTGACACATATCTTCCAGTTATCAATGTTCCATTGAGTCTTCATCCAATGTACACGGTATTCAATACCTTGATTGTCCACTTAGTGGTATTAAAGAAAGGGTTTATTGGGATACATATCATAAAAGATTTCATGGAAAACCAACCCATAGTGATATATCATTCATTCAAGGAAATAATACCCCTTATAAGACAACATTCTATATAGAGATTCTCAAAATGTAGAAACATTCATATAGAATGGTGCTCAAAACACTGAGGGTAACCACATTTACCCCATCAACTAACATTAACACATCGCTGTGGTCACTAGGTGACCTTGTGAAGAGGCATCTCTATACTGACTAGATGGAGTCATATAAATCTGATAAAGAAATTACTAAAAATTATATATAGATATATTTTTTGAGAAACAACATCCCAACCATGTTCTAGCCCCTCACCACTTCTACCTATGAGATCCTAGATGATGTGGGTAAGGATTTAATTCCTTAATTATTCAAAAATACATGACCAACTCATCATTGGATAGAGTACAGAAACCTCATATATTCAGGATATGAGGATCACCTTCATACTATATATAATAACTGTTGTTCGCTCGGTGTGGATGGTTTCTCTATATCCTAAAACACATGTATGAATGTGCATGAATAATTATTTTGTAGGGTTTACCTCATTGTCAAGAAAACTTTGTATCGACTAATATTTAGATCTCTTCAATACTTATATATTTGAGAATGGAAAAAATATACTGAATTTCATTTCACTGTGTACCTAGAGAAAAATACCCCCATATAAAGCATCATTTAATTTCATATCCACTAATGAAATATATGGATTGGTTAATGCATGTTCCAGTTGGTCAATACAATGAAATAGCCACTCTTTAAATATTCAATGAAAGATAAAATAGGGGCAGGAGATACCAAAATACATTTATCTATAGTCTATTGAGACAATGAGAATACATTTCTTATAGAAAATTTAAATTTCTGTCCAACATGAAATCATCCTATAGAAAATGTCTCCCATAATGGGTATCCATTACACCAGCTTATACCATTGTTAAATTTCACTGAATCGGGTGATTATTAATATCAGAATCCATAGATGCTTACTAGGATAGAAACAATCAAATAGGGTGTGTCGAAATTTCACCACTACCTCAACCCCTATGATCGTCAATCCAAGATATGATTATGAAAATATTAGTTGAAGTGGAAAACCAACTACATACAATAGGGCTGAGGATATTTTTATCTCAATCATGATCACCAGGTTCTTGACACTACTAGAGGTTCCTAGAGGAATTAGTGGGGTTTCCAGATCACCCGAAAAACAAAAGGAGTGAGCATTTATATATAAATTTCAATCAATAGATTAATCAAATCATAGACTAGAATCATGAAATCCTCCACAACATGGTGAATAGGATCCAATTGTATACCCAAATTAACCTGATCCCTTATGGATGGTTGAATTCTAATAATTATCATCACCTTGGAAGGAATCAGTATTTTTCCGGGTTGGGATCTCTATATCGAGAGTTAGAATCCCTGCTGTTCCTCGATATCCAATAGAAACAATTTCTAGTCATGACCAATTTAGAATTCAATACATGAGGCTCCCATATGTTTACCATATAATGACTGGTTCATCATCAACATAAATTAAAGGTAATCAACTCCAATAAGGGTAGTATAGAGATCTCAGATTCACATACATGGATAATACCTACTTTTATTTGAATATTCATTACATCACACAAACACATAACGAGGGACCATAATGGTTTTGTGACATTATTAAACTTTTACAAAATCATCGAATTTGGTGAATGATCACCAATTTCCCCCAAAAAGATCATCTCATTTAGTAATATTCATAGAAAATTCCCTTATAAAAATATTCTTCATATGCTATAGAAAGGAAACATTATAAATAGTTAGTTAACATCCAAAATAAAGGTGTTTAATGGAAACACATAAACATCATGTTATAATAATTGTATAAGAATATGAAAATAACATATAAAAACCCTAACCTACATATCCAAGACATAAATCAAATGTCAAGAAAGAAATATAGTGTATTCATAAGATATGAGTCATAATGAAATAAAAGAACATGATTCATTAGATAATACATTAGTATATGACATGGATTTTTGTCCTACAAGAATTCATAGAAAATCATTTCCATATGAGTAAACGC
Organism: Viscum album; assembly: GCA_963277665.1. Lineage (NCBI taxonomy): Eukaryota > Viridiplantae > Streptophyta > Magnoliopsida > Santalales > Viscaceae > Viscum > Viscum album. The sequence goes on along the minus strand of OY728147.1, from coordinate 471,073,005 downwards.
TCATTGGATGACTTATAAGGGAACTCCTTGGGTGGATAATCCACTTTTGAGGGACACACAACCATCATCAGTGTATTCCCTTTACCCATAGTAGAATGGGTTTGCTGGCCATTATATCATAGTAGTTCGGGTTCACTCCTAAGACCATATTAACAAACAATATCTCTTTCTAAACTTGGTCCAATCCACAATCAAGTCATATTTAAATGAGGAATTATTAATCTTTACTGAAATTTTTTATGGTAGTTAATTGTTTCCCCTATACTTGGTAATAACATAACCAAAGTCCATGGTTATAACATAAAATCTATCAAAAAATTAAAAATCATATATATCTGTGCCAAATGATAATAATAAATTCATCATTTCATTACCCCTGAAATGAAAAAGGTTCAATAAACATTTCATCATACCATAATCAAGGGAATATATATATTTTTCTTAATCATTTTATCATTTCATAATAGAATAACCCATGAAAAAGTAGTGGGTTTCATAATAACACAACCATAGTATAACCCAATGAAGAGAAAGAGGTTTCATAAATAGAATTTCATAATAAACAATTTTTAGAATATATAATAAATGGATCAATAGATAATATCATTAATAAATAATATGATACATCTATGTATTTTATCATATATGTATAATGATTTTAAATATAAAACACATGAATCATTTCATGAATAAGATAACATTTCCTTGAAAAAAAACATATTAAAAAACTAGATATTTATAAATTGTTTTTAAATTTAATTTATATCAAAATATACATTGAAACATATAATGTAATAATTTTAAATAATTTTTAGTATTATATGAGGAAAATAACATTTCCATTTTGAGAAAAATTAAATCATTTTAAAAATCATTATTTCATTTGAAATAATATATTTAATATCTTTATAAATATAAAAGAATTTATTTTAATAGATATTTTAAATCATTTCAGGGAATAATGAACTATTTACATAGTCATGAATGTGTTAAATTCTATTCATTTTGTTCCGGTTAAAAACTAATATTCATTTATAATTTTAGGTAAAATTGAAACAGGCATTTTATAGAAATAGAAATGATGATTTATGTCAAAAAAATTTATACAAACAAAAAAATGTGTAAATGTAACATTAATAAACCACATTAATAATGATATAATAAGATTTATAACATATTTAGATAACATTTCTTTGGGAGAATACATAATTATGGTCAAAGAGTAAAATAAAGTAGTATTTTTTAAAAAAAATTATATTTATAATATGTTACTATGATTGAGAAAATGATAATATTAATTTAAAATAGTATTATAATATAGAAGTGAATAATATTAATGATTTTCATGAGGTATAGATCATAATATTTTATCATCATAAACAAAATCATATATAAACTCTATAAATAATTAAACTATAATTTAATATTATTAACATATTGTTAGCATTGAATGATATGACCCATGAAAGAGATTTCCAAAAAAAATTGATTTTTAAAATAAAATAATTTTTAATAGCATCACCACAAAATACAATCTTGGGCACTATATACACCACATTATATAAATAGGTGGTGAATATGACATGTGTCTCAAAAAGAAAAAATGTGAGTCAAATATCTCATATCCCCTAGTAATATTTTGAATCATAAAAATATATCAACTGAGTAAGGCCTTTAATTCACATCAGCTTCACAAGGACAAAATTAATGCAAGGAAGAGACATAATATCTGAATAACTTCATATATTCCTATTCTAAAGTCATACGAATGAGCATGCCTTATTTTGGTAGAAGTTACTCATGAGGAAGGGGATTCATCATGTAATGGATGGAATTTGTTTTCCTACAAACCTGTATTCAATGATTAAACTTAGTACATCATCCATATTTCATGAAAATGTATCACAATAGTATATTGTAACTACCATTCAAGTCGGTTTTTTTGGATTTAAAACTGATATGTTATTTATGTAAGAACCTCATATCAGTTAATAATATATGAATATTCACATCAAAAATAAATAAATTGTAGTTATTTTTTAACCATCACAGATCTACATCAATGTAGTGGTTAGGATGTGAAAATTTTACAAGGTTCTAAAACTGTATTGGACTGATACATGGGAAATATATCAAATGAAGAATTATAAATCATATGTAATTATGGATAGAAAATCATAATATAGCATAAAAGTAATACAATGAGTCAAATTTAATTTCACAACATAGAAGAAAACAAAAAAAGTATACTCTAATATGATTAAAAGTCATTAAAATTATCATGAAAAGTGTAAAATTCTGCTTGAATTGGATAATATTTTCATAAAAAGGGGGAGTTCTTAGGTAAAATAATAATAATTCCCAAAAATTTAGGCTTCCCTAATCATATTCCATTTATACATACATGATAGAAATAAAAAACAAGCATATCACTCACAGACTGAAAACATGTTTTAAAATAAGCACAATGGGATAGTGGGAATTTCAAGACCAAACAAATATATCACCAATAGATGCAACAGAGACAACAAAAAAAATAAATGAACATCAAGAGAAATATAAAATAGAATAAGAAAAAAAAAGGTATGGGGTGACCTAGACACAAGAGCATTTGTGCATTCTTATCTATATCCATGTTGCACTCCTTTAACACCCCTTGGACATCCTTGTCTGTGTGATTCCCAATAGTCACCTTCACGTCCTGGATCATCCTCCGATTACTCTTGGATCGTATAGTCCCCAATCATGGATATGCAAGTTGAGAGCATTCCATGTTTTTTTCAAAATTGAACTCGAATAAAATGTAATAAAAAATCCAAAAAATTTAAAAAAAATATAGATCCATAGTTAGAACATAGACATCAAAGAAAATATTTAAAATAAAAAGAACATATTTTCGGCGATTGGTTTTTTTCATGACTTCATGAAATGTTCCTGAAAATCAATACAATCACATGAGTACTTTTTGAGTCAGACATTGAAAATAAATCTCAATAATTAGTCTCCATCACGAAAAATGTATCAGATAGGTTTTCACTTCAATGTAAAAATGATAATATTTTATAGCTTCATAGAATAACAGGACACAAATAAAGAGTCATATTTGTATTAAGCATGCACCTCATGGATTTAAAAGAAACTACAAGTAGAAATAACGTGTAGTGGGTAGTAATAATCAAAACCTAGGAAGTCTCAAGACATGAAAATGAATTAGGAATGTAAAGAAAACACGGGATTCAAAATCATCAAATGGATCATATTATCAGGAAAAGGGGGAGTTCTAAGGTAAAAACAATAATTATTCCAGAAAAATTATGCTTTCCTAATCCTAATACATTGATTAATACATGATTGAAATAAAAAATAGACAATCGTAGCACTCACAGAATGAAAATGGGTTTCAAAATCAGCCCATTGGGATTCTGGGAATATCAAGACCTAAAAAATATATCTGCACTAGATACAACAGAGACAACAAAAAAATGAACATCAAGAGAAATATAGAAGATAAAAAGAAAATGTGATGTATGGGGTGACCTATATACAAGATCCTATGTATTGTCTCATCAAGATCCATGTTGTACTCCTTGAGCAACCCTTGGATATCCACATCGCTATGATTCCCAGTGGTCTTCTTGACGTCCTGGATTGTCCTCCGATCACTCATGGATCGTATAGTCCACAACCTTGGAATCCATGTTCATGTTTAGGAATATAACAAAAATGGAGGGTGGTTTAATTGGAGAGACAAGAGGAGCGGAGTGGAGGCCTCCCCCATTGTTGGCACTGAAGCCATCTACCAATCCAGAACAAAAGACAATGTGCGCAAGTGGTGGTGCTTGTAAGAAAACTACAGGGAAGGCAGCATAAGTTAATTACAGAAACCATGATCACATTGAAAAAAAATGGAAATAAAACATTGAAGACAGTGGGGGAGGAGCATGATGCACAACAGTCCGAGGAAGTGGGCTACGTAGGTGGAGCAGGAAGGGGCGGAGGATCTAGAGGTGGATCAGGCAGCGACAGAGGATCCGTAGATGGAACAACCTCATAATTAGAGGTAGAGGATCCGAGTATTAAAATCAGCCCAATGGGATTCTGGGAATATCAATGCCTAAAAATATATCAGCAATATATGCAACAGAGACAACAAAAAAAATAAATTATCATAGAGTGAAATATAAAAGAGATTAAGAAAAGAAGAGGTATGGGGTGAACATGATACAAGAGACTTTATATAGTCTCATCAAGATCTATGTTTCACTCCTTGAGCACCATTTGGACGTCCTCATCACTTTGATTCCCAATGGTCTCTTTGACGATCTAGATCGTCCTCCAATCACAGTTGGATCGTATAGTTCACAACACTGGAAATGCAAGTTGAGACCATTATATGTTTAGTTCAAAATTGAACATGAAAACAATGTAATCAAAAAATACCAAAAAAATAAAAAAATGGAGCCATAGTGAGAATATAGACATTGAAGAAAACAATAAAAATAAACAGATCCACTTTTCGGTGATTGGGATTCTTCTTGACATCATGAAATGTTCTTGAAAATCAAGATATTAACTTGAGGTCTTTTTGAATCAGATATTGAAAATAAATCTCAATCATTAGTCTCCATCACGATAAATGTATGAGAGAGGTTTTCACATCAATGTAAAAATGAAAATATTTGATAGCTTCATAGAATAACAGGAAAAAAAGAGAGAGTCAAATTTGGATTAAGTGTGCACCTCATTGATGGAAATGAAATAGCAAGGAGAATGGATGTGTAGCGGGTAGTAATAATCAAAACCTAGGAAGTCCCAAGACAGGTAAATGAATTAGGAAAGTAAAGAGAAAACAAGATTCAAAATATTCCCATGGATCATATTGTCAGTAAAATGGGGAGTTCAAATGTAAAAAAAATAATTATTGCAACAAAATTAGGGTTTCCTAATCCTAATCCATTGATGAATACATGATATAAATAAAAAATAGACAAGTGTAGTACTCACAGACTGAAATCGGGTATGAAAATCACCCCAATGGGATTCTGGTAATATCAAGACCTAACAAATATATCAGTAATAGATGCAACGGAGACAGCAAAAAAGAAATTAACATCAAGAAAAATATATAATAGAATACGGAAATAAGAGTTATGGGGTGACTTATATACAGGAGCCTTTGTACAGCATCATCAAGGTCTATGTTGCACTCCTTGAGCACCCCTTGGACATCCTCGTCGTTGTGATCCCCAGTGGTCTCCTTGACATCCTGGATCTTCCACCGATCACTCTTGGATCGTATAGTCCACAACCTTGGAATCCTTGTTCATGTTTGGGAATAGACCAAAAAGGGAGGGTGGATCAATTAGAGAGACAGGAAGAGCAGAGCGGCAGCCTCCATTATTGTTGTCGCTGCAGCCGTCTACCAATCCAGAACAAAAGGAATTGTTCAAAAGTGGTGGCGCTTGTATGAAAACAACAGGGAAGGAAGCCTATGTTAATTACATAAACCACACTCACTTTGAAAAAAAATTGAATTAATGGATTGAAGACAGTGGGGGAGGAGCATGATGTGGAGCAGTTAGAGGAAGATGGATACATAGGAGGAGCTGGAGGGGGAGGATGATCTAGAGACGGAGCAGGCGGGGGGCGGAGGATCCGAAGTCAGAACAGCTGAAGGCACAATAATTAGAGGCAGAGGATCTGGAAGCCGAGCAGATGGAGGGGGAGGACCATGATGCTGAGCAGACAGAAGAGGAGTAGGTGGAGGCAGAACAGACTGAGGAGAGGGTAGCGGAAGAATGGAGGCAAAGGGGTACCGAAGGCGGTACCTGAGAACCAAGATCAGGGAATCCAGGGAAGCCGAATAGCAGGAAATCTAAAACCCTATAATGAGGAAATGAATCGTCAAAAAAAGGAAAACATGCGAAATGCCTGGCGATGGAGGTCATTTTGACGGAGACACGGCTTTGAGAGGCGTGGAAGGCTGCGGTGGTGACACATAGGCTAAAAAAAGATTACTTTAGAAGATATATAGATATAATTTTCCATTCATTATTATAATATATATATATATATTAAGTTTATCATTACTATCTTCCTTATGATGATTTATTGAAAAAGTATCATATTTCTTCGTGAGGCAATAGAAAAATACAAACACGAATGACATTATCATATACCATATAGAACAGAAAGTCAAAAGGTATATATAATATAATGAAACAAGATTTCAATAATTTTATAATTATCATGTTAATAAATAAATAAATAAATAAATATACATATATATATTATATGTCCTCATACCATACCAAGTGAGGTGCTAATGGAAAATTGAATTACATTAGTTCGCGAGGAAGTAAACCGACGTAAAAACAAATAATGATTTTGTAAACCATTAAATGGAAGTGAAATATTTTGGGTAATGAACATAACATAACAAAGTATTTTTATATATAATTCACTGAGGTTATTTTATCACAATGGTAAAAAAATAATTGAAGGGGGTGGAGGATGAAATAAAATGTAATTTCTCATTGATGAATGTTTCCACTCTTTCAAGAATTATCCATTGGGATTCTAAAAAGTCATTCCAATGATAGAATTATGTTTTAAATAATGAATTTATAATTATAAGAGGTAATTTATTATGTTTTTTGGTTTTTATTTGTGAACCAATTTTGTTTCAAGGTGTAAAGTATATTTGAAATTAGGTAGCCATTTATAAGTGAGGTGAGTGGAATAGTTTAATTTTATTGGAACAATGAATTCCACACACATTTTTTTTCATGTCACATGTCTCCAATAATGGTCCATTATTGATCCATGATATGATAAAGAATAAATATTGTTTTAAAATAGTTGTTATAAATTTTTTATGATATTATTAACAGTTTTATTTTATTTATCCCCAGGCTATATCCATGTATAAATTAGTGGATGTAAATAATTTATGTTATTTTTAGTAATAATTTTTTAAAAATAAATTTTTAACTTATTGAATAATATAAATTATACTGATTACAATTATTTAATTAAAATTTCCGCATTATATTCATATAATTGGAAAAATTTAATTTACAATTACTTCCATATACATGATTATTAAATAGGTTTACAAAGAGAAAATGTTTAAAAATATAAAATTGATTAAATATAATAATTAAATATGAAAATAATTAAAACGAACTAAATTTAATAAATATATATATATTTCATCTAATTAATCATTAATAAAATTAAAAATATAATTTATCTTTATAAATAATTAAAATATAATGGTTGTATTCAATTAAAATTTAGTATTTTTAAATGTTAATAAAAGAATTAATTTTTTTGGTAATATAGAAAATAATGAAACTAAAATAAATAATAAATGGTTTTTTAAAAAATAATACTATTTTTCAACTTTTTTTTATTAAAGTGTAAAAAATTAACTTTTAAACATAAAACACAGAAGTAATGAAAAGTCAAGATTTCAAGTAGTGAATTTTTTTAAGAATAAGACGATTTAATAATGTCTCTATGAATAAGATTAATAATATTAAGAATCTATATCAAAAAATATTGATATATATTATAAATATTTTTTAATAATTTTTTATTAGGGATTATTTTATTTATCAAAAAATGTAGAATATTATGAACTTTAAATAATTTTTAAGAAAACCAAATTTTAATCCCACAAATATAGTTATTCTATGTAATAATATAATGTTGATTAAAAATTATTTTTTCTGGATTAAATATATATAATTAATACATATGTTAATCTAAAATAGAATGTGCAATTATAATACAAAATTTATTGCATATAAATGATAATTAAAAATATCATAAATATTTATCTATTAACAAAGAAATGAATATTTTTATAAAAAAATTTCTCTATATGTCAATTTGATATAATGGTTCTCAAAAATAGGGAAATTTTATCAAATAATAATTTTAAAATATTTATAAATTAATTATTATAATTAATTATAAAAAAATAATTTTTTAGGGAATCATATATTTGATGAGTACAATTGCATTACTAAAAATTGATGAAGTATTTTGTAAAAGTATAAAAAAAAATTCTTTTGACTATAAAATATACATATATATCTTTTAATGGATGTTATACTATACATACTACACAATTTAAATACATGCTTACAATGAAAATATTTAGAATAATATTATTTTGTCATTCACTAAGACTCGGTGCCACATGTCATGAATGATGTTGAATAAAATCATTGGTGGTTGTTACATAAGAAAAACATGGTGTTTCTTATAATATAATATATACTCAATGTTTTTTGTAGCATGAAATGTAAAAAAAATAATTTTTTATTTTAATGAAATAAATTATTTCACATATTCATGGGTAGTTAGATGTTGTGATCAGAAAAAGTCCAATATAGAAAGTATTAGAGGAATAACCCTGATATATCACTCAAATGAAGAATAGGTTGTGCAAAATCACCCTATTGAATTGAGATTAGTTGGTTACCTAACTTTTGTTGATATACACTAGTGAATTTTTTCACTATTGAAACATCATATGATGTGTATGAAGGAAAATATGTAGAGGGATGCGATATAGAAAGTGTACCTCGAGAGGAGGTTGATGTAGATGCTCCATCTAAGACTAGGAATACACAAAACCAATGGATGAATGATAATTTGGCACCCATAATAATTAACATTCACACTTATGATTGAACACATTGAAGGATAAAGGGATAGAGTTGGGTACACTATACTCACCACTTAAATGAACCAAAATCCATTCCATGAAGGAATGGATGGAACACTATGATAATGAGATACATAATTTATACTAATAAATTTGGCATAACTAGGGGAAAATATTCCCACTGTGTACTAAATTCATATATAGACAAAAATACATCTCCCCATACATCCTGAAATAGCTGACCTTAATGCAATAGCAACATATGAGCTTCAGGAAACAAGGCTTATGATAGCAAGTCTATATAAAAGAGGACGTTGAAGAGATCATTACATCCCTCCATTTCATTTATGGACTCACATAGACCTAAAAAATCAGAAATTTTTATATTTGTTTGAAGTACCTAATAAATGATCAATGAAATTGAACACCTAGGAGATCCAATAGAGGCCATGGAATGGAGGCATGCACCTATTCCACATAAGAATAAAGAATATCCATAAATTTTGGATGGCCCATTACCCCAACACAATTTCTAAAACACTACTTTCTCAACCATATATGGAACAGTGTATCACGAACATCATCTCATGCACGTCATTTCCTAATGTGGTCTAATTATGGGACCTCAAGTCTATCAACAAGTGAAATGCTAATATGTGATGTACAAACTCTATTAAAAATAAAAAACATTAAAATGTGTGTATTGATAAATTCATCTCTATATATAATGGGACGTACTATTCATAGAATATCTACCTATCTCAAATGTTATTTATGTACCTATATGATAAAAATCATTATGAAGAACTGAAAACACATTTGGTCCCAATAAAATACAAAGGAAGGTATTGTGAGTTTTCAAAAATGGAGCAATGCATATAGGATCCCATTCGATGGGCCTGAGAAAAATTTCAACTCATTTACTCACCATAAAAAATTCGTCTAAAGTTAGAAATGATAGTGGTTACTTGAAAACTTATCTAATTACCCATTAAATGAACCATCTGTTATGAAAAACATCATGTAACACACGTTGAGCGGTATTATTAAAAAAATAACTATCAACATGATGAAAAAAGAGACCATTGTTTGATGTGATTTGAGGATTGGATGAATAATGTGTACTCCTTCTAAAATTATCATCTCCCCTGTTATTTAAATAATTCCATAAAAAATATCAATCTCAAGAAACCAAATCAAATGATACATAGTGAGGTCTATAATATTTTTCTTCCTAACTACTACCATTCTCTTATGATGTTGGGTCACACCATCTATAAATGTTTCATCGTCAAAAAATTACTCAAAATCATGCTCGATTATAGAAAGGCGATTTTAGATATGTCACTGTCCCAGGTAACATGTGTATCTAACTCCCATCCATAAAGAGAAGTTGGTTGTAAATAGGTTTTGGATAGGTATTGATAAAATTTCAATAACTGGAAAACTCGAATTAAAATTTAATATCTCAAGAAATAATTTGGGTACATCTATAGAGCCAATAATGATCTTCTAATATAGTTAGGGGACTTTGAAATGATCTCATATATCATTATGTAATTATAGAAAAATGAAAAATATAGATGATGAATAGTAATACAAACTCATATAAAAGTTGTGACCCTTGCAGTTTTATTTCCTTTAATATATAGAGAATGGGAACCAACCCAAAAAACTGAACACTCAATGGTTGTAGAGATCTTTATCAGTTCAGTTATCATTATAAACATAACATAACCCTTCATGGATTATTAATATGTCTCCGTGAAAAATTACCTCATACTTGACCAAGATGTTAGAGGAATAATAAATAGGGGTTGAGGATATATGGGACAACATTTGTGTATTCACGCCCCTAATTAAAGTAAAATACCCATGGAATCCATATATACAGATGATACCCATGAGAGATCAATCTAGAAATCCCAATCAAAACATATAGATGCCTCTGATACCTCTAATTTTCATACAAGACTAGTAACCTTACAAGACCACCTAGGGTGTGATTCTATGATATTTATAGAAAAGGAAAAGTCAATCATAACCTATGCCACTATATGGAGTTATTTCCTCAACCTTTGTTCCTGATCTAGTAATTTCCACCTAAAACACATCATCTACCTAGAAAAATAATTAAGAGTTTCCCCACCTTTAGAGGCATAAATAACTAAAAAAATATATTACATTTTTAATCAACTATTGGTTTTCGCAAAAAAAATAACACAAAGCTAGAATCACCCTATATTTCATATGAAATGAAAGACACACTCATCAAAGCTCTCCTGAGACCACAAATGTTTTAAACAAAAGTCACTATAGACAAGATTTTTCTAGTGAATACTATTAAATTAGGATGAAATGTAAAAATATCAATCATAGAATAGTATTTGGAAGAAGTAAACTAGGGACATATCACAATCTTATATGTTTCTGGAAAACTCAACAATATCTAAAATTGAATGTCCCTCATTGATAGTGGTTCGTGAATCATACACATAATAATTCAAATCCTATGATTGTTGGGATGTAGTGAAGGGTATTTAGGTCCTACAATGAAAACCAATCAAGTTTGTGGAAATAGTTATATATGACCACTTTGAAATATCAAGCTCTAGACCTAGTTTGGGAGTCAAAAATAAAATATTGATCTCATTTTTATCTTATTGGACAAAACATATAATATCATTATTAGATGGTGTTGGCTAAATATATACAATGTAGTACCCCCAAAATTTAAAAAATGATTAATATACATAATTGATAGGAATATTGGAACACTACATTGTGACATGACTCCCATTGAGTCTTTTTATGGTGTGTATGAAAAGTTATACTTAAATAAAATGAGGGAAAACTTCTAATGGTAGACGCAAATATACAGGCTGCAGGCCCAAATATATAGAGAAATCCCTTGTGCGTCCATGGAGTATGATCGATGGTGATTATGTGACAGCCATAAAATTGATTGTTGTAGTATACTAATTCTTAGATATCTATGATTCTCTAGTCCCCAATTAATGTGTAAAGGAATGTAATCAGATCTAGAGTCTCTCTCCAATGACTGTGATCATTTAAGATTACAATCACTCTTTCAATGGCCATTATTACCTTGAAACAGATATAGATACTATGTTATTTCCAACCATGTCGATAAATTCCCTCATGGACATAATTATGGAAGTTTAAGTAGATAAACATATTAAAACCCCTCCCATGTTTGAGAATGGTATCATAATCACCATCAATGAGACCATCTGGGTGAATATGGTATTATAAGAATTCCCACATACTACATTAATTAGTTCAACATTGAATATAAAGAATAAATGATGTATATTGTATTTATAAAGAACCATCGATATATGTTCACTTGGAATAATATATAAAATAATTGGTTAGACCTTGATGTGGATACACATCAACATGTCATACTCAATGGTCATCGATATTTCAAGAAGGAAACTAGGAGGATTCACCACTCCCATGCTATTAATGTAGAATCATATGTCAAAAAATTTATGAAATAAATATTTCTCCTAGAAGTGAAATACTAAAAATGGCCCACCAATATAATCAATATCATTTCCTATTTCATTGACAATAATCTATACTTCCCAAATGATGATTTCTCATTTTCGATCACATAACATTTCATTGATGGAGCTATTGGGTTCAAATCCATTTTTATTATGGATGGGTAGCAAGTGGAAATTCAAATAAAAATTCCCCCTTTAGATGAGGAACCCATCTCATTCATAAGTCCTCAAGGGATTTATTTCCATCAAGATTTTCCCATTGGATTATAGGATGAGGGTTCCACATACCAACACACCTGGAATCGTAATTTAATTATTTCATGGGAGGAATAAAATAAAGTAATGTTGAAATCCTCATAATAGTGTATTGACAATGTTGTGATCACCATAAGGATTTCCAATTTATTTTATATATGTTTCGTAAGATCATTTTGAAGAATAATCTACTAAAGTGATATTTTAGAGTAAAATCAAAGAAATACAATGGATTTGTGGTACACCACCATTTTATTGACATTCACCCACAAAATAGTAGTAAAATCATAAAATTGTAACCCAAATGGATTCTTATGATAGAAAGGTGGATATTAGGGAACCTCAGATACATTCAACAATTCATAGCCTTCCCGGATGGATAATAAATCCCCATCACCATGTTAATGAATAATGGGGCCACCTACTGATAAGATGAAGACTAACCAGAAAAATTTGAAAATCTCAATAAATATATAGTGCACCAATAGGTCATGATGTTTCTAGTTGAAGGAATCCCACTAAACATATATTTTCTTACCCTAGAATGATTGTTTGATGCTATCCTCACAAAAAAGAATGATACATGTAATGAAAATATTACATACAACCAAAATAATGTTATGATAGTATCTAAGACCAATTATTTTGATTTAAAAAATAACTACCGCATAGTTATATTTGTTGTCAAATATATAATAAATAACATACAGATTATAAATTTACACTTAATATCTCTTATTTAACTACTCATGTGTATCATTTGTTTCCATATGTTGAATTGATCTTTGTGCTGATGGGTGGTTCTTATAAAGTAATATGACATATATTTTGTGTCACAAAAGGATGTTATCTGGTAGGACTATGAAGAAATGCTTATAGTACATCATTACTTGTAAATCATTGTAGTAAACATTATACATTTATACGAAAAGGTTTTATTCCCCAATTACACTCCCCACACATGGGAGATGTATTTTATGGTGCCTCCTGATGTCTTAATTGCAAGGGGATGGAAAAACCAATTCTCAATATGGTTTGTATATGGATATTAATTGTTTCCATAGAAAAGGAAATTTTTTCTTACTCATTATCCCCATTGGAATGTTATAATAATAGATGGACTAAAAACCATTGCCTAATTTGTAACTTGGACTTATCTCTACAGCTAATAATAGAGTACATAAACATCTTATGGGTGTTGGAGCTAGTGATAAAATAGATCATTTGATAATATTCCATCTAAAATAAATGCATTTCCCCTGTCATTGTTTTTTAGCCAATACGGTTTTCCTTATGACTTTTCCATTCCTTCTTGTTTTGAAAATCACAAACACCTTATACATAAGCAAATATTATTTTTACCCCCAAAAGGAATATTTACTTCTTTATGGAAATTTACCTTAACCTAGATTTTCTTATACAACGCAATATTTTTCTTAAATTCAAAAACCAGATTCATAACCAAATTTCCGGAGCCATATAATGAAGAGATTAGGAGCTTTCTTTTTTCGGATCCAAATTCTGGATGTAATCTGTAATGGATTTTTAATCCGAACTCTTGACTCCAAACATTCATGAGTTAAACTTAGAACTATTAAGAAATTTGACTCTGAACTATTAAGAATTTCGACTCCAAACTATTACGTAGTTGGACTCTAAACTCTTAAAGTGGTTCGACTTCAAACTCTCAAGAAGTTCGACTCCAAACTCTTTAAGTGGTTCGACTCTGAACTCTCAAGAAGCTCAACTCGGAACACTTTAAGTGGTTCGACTCCAAACTCTCAAGAATTTCGACTCCGAACACTTAAGAAGTTCAACTCCGAACTCTTCATGTTTAGAATTCGTCTCTGGTGAAACCAAACTTTAAATTTCTATAAAACAGAATATGAAATTTTCTTAACATTGACTCTGAATTTTATTTTGGTTAGACTCTGAACTCATAGTTTTTTTAACTCTGAAATATTAATAAGCTTTAAAATACTTATGTTTCATTTCAAAACAATGTCGTTCTTTCTGTTATACATGGTTTTTTATAAAACGATGTCGTCTTTCCTCTTTCTAATTAACCATTGGCTGAGTTACACGTGTACAGGTCTCTCTTAGTTTCATGGAAAATAAGACCGTTGGAGGATGGAGCCGACCATTTGAAATTTTCCTATAAATATGAGATCATTTGAAAGATCTCAAAATAAAATGAAGTTGATCAATCTAGAGACCACACGTTACTAAGGTGATTTTTAGAGAGAGAATGCTTTTCATGCCTTGTGTGTACTGAACCGCTCGTTCAGTTTTTTATTTTTGCGACTCCGAATGATGGTGATTACATTCGAGGGCTTCCGAGGATAGGAAGGCAGAGATTCCGAGTAACTTGAAGTTTGAGGGATTCTTTGCTGAGGAAGACATAGGTTCCAACTACCTTGCTGTTGAGGGCTTGCGGGGAAGATAGAGATTCTGATCTTCATATCGAGGGCTTACCCTGGTGTGGTTAAGACAGACATGCTTGAAATTATAAATCAACAGACCTTTATCCAAGGTTTTTGGATACCCTTCTCTTTGGGTTGAAAGACTTATATATTGTTACTTTTAGTTTTTACTACTTGATTGTTTCCGCTGAATTTTTAATATTAAGGAAAGTATAACTTTCGCATAATTCTTTACTTGTACTCTATTTCATTTAGATTCTATAAACATTAAGGTAGAATCTCATATTGTAATCTTTAGTTAAGTTTGAATTTACGGATCCGTATTTCCAAAGCCTACATTCGGAATCTCTTTCCATTTATAAGAAAGTACATAGAACTTGATATTTATAACTTCATTATTGCAATTTTCAATTGGCGTTAGAGGTGTTGTGAACTTTCTTATTTTAACTTTGTTAATCTTAGCTCATTCCTTTATTTAATGAAAATTTTAAAGTATACAATTCACCCCCCTCTTGTATATTGAGCATCTACATCATTATTTAGATCCTATAATTGTTATCAGAGGAGGTCTCTGAAATACTTATACTCACGTATATGTTTTTCTTGCTCATCTTTCATCTTCCAACTTTGTCATTCCGAACTTTTTCATCAAAAAAATTGTCATTCTGAACATTGTCATTCTGAACTTTGTCATTCCGAACTTTGTCATTCCGAACATTTTCATTCCGATATTTTTCATTTTGAACTTTGTCATTCCGAAATTTTTGATTATTAACCTTGTCTACTAACTAGATTGGTTCCCCAAGTTGTTTTAGTATGGCAGGAATCAATGTTGGTTCTGTTGATAATATAAATCCAAAAAGACCACCGATCTTTGAAGGTAATGACTATGAATACTCGAGATACCGAATGAAGACTTTTTTCATCAATACTGGAGTGGAAATTTTTTTTTCTTACTGCTGATTATAAAATTCCCGATAAGGAAGTTAAACTTTCACTAACTAGGAAAAGAAAGAGTATCAACTCAATTATAAGGTATGAAACACCTTACATTGTTCAATGACTCGAAATATATATAGCCATATATCTTCTTGTGAGCTAGATAATTGTATCTGGAAGAAGTTAGAGGTTACACAGTTTGGATCTTCTAATGTAATTGAGACTAGAAGAGATATGCTTAGAGCTGAATACCATGACTTCAATTTTCCTTATGGTGAACCAATTTGCAATGTTCAACAATGATTTATGACTCTAGTGAATATCTTATAGTCAATGGGAGAGAAAGGGTTAGATGATGAAACTCTTGTGGATAAGATAATTGATATAATGACTAATGAGTGGGAATCAATGGGAACAACTATAGATGAGAACAAGAAAGTCACACAAATTTCTCTTGATGAGATTTTTGGAACTCTTCTCAAACATGAAAACAGAATGAAGAGAGATGCTGACAACATCAAAAATAAGGATGGAAATGGTACTGTTGCACTTACAACAACATCAAATAATATGAAAGCTAAGACACCTGAGAGAGTGACCAGATCCAAGTCTAAGAAAGTTATTTTCCAATCCAAATCTAGTGAGAGTGAAGTCTCTGAAAATGAGTTAGCAAATCCTGCTCGAAGGATGAACAAGATAGCTGGCCAAAGAGGTTTCCAATACAAGTATAAGAAAAAGGAAATGAAAGACATGAAATATGGAGAAGTCATTTTTTATGAATGCAAGAGAGATGGACATATTAGACTAGATTTCCCTATACTTAAAAAGAAATAAATGAAGGAAAGGAAATCAGATAGGAATAGAAAGAAGTATTATAAAGCCAAAGCTAAGAATTTTCTAAAAGCAAATGACACCTAGAGTCCCAGTGGTGGTGACACTTCGGATGAATCTTCTGATTATGAATCATCAAGATAGAAGTATCTTGGTCTTATAGCCAGACTACCTATTGTCAATCATTGTTTTATGGATAAGGTATGAAATGATGAATAATTGCCCAACGTTTCATTAAATTCTAATGAAAGAGAATATTATATCTCTTCTGATGAAGAATCCACTTCTTATGAAGAAAGTACATTACCTACTTATTAAGAAGTTTCTAGGTTTGCTGAACTTCTCGAAATTGAGAATTCCAAACTCAATAAAAAACATGATAAGACAAATTCTAGGAATTCTATTCTTACAAAAGAAATATCAGATATTTCTAAAGATCTTCATAGGAAAAATGCTTATTTTGAAAATATTTCAAAAAATCATGAAGAAGTAAGTTCTGAGAAGAACAAAATTTTTAAAGAGTTAGAAAAAGTAATTTCTACGAAAAATATCTTCGAGCCTAGATCTAGTTCTAAATATAATGATATTGATGATAAAAATATGGTTATAAAACTCAACTCCGAAATTTTTCCCTTAAAGAAGTGTTTATCAAACTTTACACATGGTAAAGAAAATTTTGATAAAATGTATTCTCAAATATGACCATTAAGAAATAAATCTGGATTTGGTTATACCCATGAAAAACCTACTTTTAGTAACCATTACAATGTTCCAAAAGTGCCCCATTCTGTACCAAGTGTCAATGTGGTGGTCACTAGGCAATGAATTGTTCTTTAAACAAAACCCAATCTCTAGGATATCATAAAGCTTATTTCTCTATGAAAATGTGGGTTCCTAAAATTTTGTTATCTGGAAATCTCGGATCCAAACATGTTTGGATTCCTAAAGTCTATTTCTTTTCTTGATTTCAAGAAAAAAAAGGGAATAACAGTAACAACACATGGTACATGGATAGTGGATGTTCCGGACACATGACTGGTAACAAAATATATTTTGAGAAGATTATCAAAACCAAAGGAGGAAAGGTAACATTCAGAGATAATGATAAGGGAGAAATTGTTGGTTTATGTAATATTGTTCTTCTTGGTAAAACATTGATTTCAAATGTTTTATTTGTTAAGGGTCTTAAGCACAACCTTATTAACATAAGTCAGTTATGTGATGAAGGTTACCTTGTGAATTATAAGAATGATAAATTATTAATAAACAATTCAAAGGATGAATTTATTCTCTTAGCCAATAGGCATGAAAATTTTTACACTTTGAACTTAGAAGACCATAGGAGCCACGATTTACCTTGTCTAAGTGCTATGGAAGATCATTCCTGGTTATGGCATAGAAGACTAGGTCATTGTAACCTTAGGAACTTATGTAAACTCTCTAAGAAGAAACATGTTAAGGATCTACCGGATCTTAGATTTGATTATACTAAAGTTTGTGACCTTTGTCAATATGGAAAGCAACATAAATCTAGTTTTAAATCAATCGGTGAAATCTCAACAACTGATGCATTACAGTTGGTTCACATGGATCTTTTTGGACCAACACAAAATGGAATTATTGGAGGCAAATACTATGTGTTTTTTCTAGTTGATGATTACCCTAGATTCACTTGGGTCTATTTTCTAGCGAAGAAAACTGAAGCTTTTTCTTATTTCAATAGTTTTAGAGCCCATGTTAAAAATGAGAAAAATCTTCCATGAAAACTATTCATAGTGATCATGGAGGAGAATTTCAAAATTCTGATTTTGAAACTTTTTGTAGTAGAAAAGGTATTACTCACAATTTTTGATCACCTATAACTCCTCAACAACATGGTGTAGTTGAAAGAAGAAATATAATTCTTCAAGATATTACTAGAACCATGTTGAGTGAATATTCTATGGCTAGACATTTATGGGATGAAACAGTTAGTACTGCTTGGTATACTATAAATCGAGTTTTGATTAGACCTTTTCATAATAAAACTCTTTATGAGTTATGGAATGGTAGAAAACCAAGACTTTCCTACTTCAAAGTTTTTGGTTGAAAATATTCATACTGAATAATAAAGATAATCTATATAAATTCTCACCAAAATCTAATGAAGGAATTTTCTAAGGCTACTCCACAAATTCTAAGGCATATATAGTTTTAAAAAAAAATACTTGTACTGTTGAAGAAACAGTACATGTAAAATTCGATGAGTCAGATCCTATTGTTTTTAAACCATCCCAATCCTCATCCACGGATGTGTTTTCAAAAACTTCTTTTCAACCATTGATAGAAGAACCTTCTGATAAGGAAAATTTTCATGAAGTTACTTCTAAAACATTTAGACCAGAAGACTTTCTACCCTATGTTGATGAACAGGCATTTCAAAACCCAAATCAGGTGTTTCTTAAGAATCATCCTATTGATAGTATCATTGGTGATGTAAATCAACCTGTTTGGACTAGAAGTTCCTTAAGAAATGAAATAGAACATCTAGAATTTCTTTCCCAGTTAGAACCAAAAAGCACTGATGAAGCTTTAGGTGATGATGATTGGATTAATGATATGCCAGATTAACTAAATGAATCTGAAAGGAACAAAGTCTGGACATTGGTTGAAAGACCTAAGGAAACTTCTGTCATTGGATTAAAGTGGTTTTTCAGAAACAAATGTGATGAAAATGTATTCATAGTAAGAAAAAAATCTATACTTGTTGCTAAAGGCTATAATCAACAAGAGGGAATAGACTATGAAGAAACCTATGCTCCAGTAGCTAGACTTGAATCTATCCATATTCTACTTGCCTTTGCAGCATTCTTTAATTTTAATCGTTTTCAAATGGATCTGAAATGTGATTTTATTAACGGTTATGTTCAAGAGGATTTTTTCATTAAACAACCTCCTGGCATTGAAGATACAAAACATCCTGATCATTTTTTAGACTTACCAAAGATTTGTATGGTCTTAAACAAGCCCCACGATCCTGGTATGATAGAATAACTGGATTTTTGCTTCAAAATAACTATGTTAAGGGAAATGAAGATCCAACCCTTTTTATAAAGAAAGATATGAAAATTTTTTTGATTGTTTAAATTTATGTTGATGACATCATATTTGGTTCAACTCATCAATCTTTTTTTTCAAATCTAATGAAATCTGAGTTTGAAATGAGTATTATGGGTGAGTTAACCTTTTTCCATGGTTTTCAAATTTCTCAAAAACCAGAAGGAACCTACATATCTCAACATAAGTATATTAATTATTTTCACAAAAAGTATGGTTATGACAACACTAAGAGTATAAGTACTCCCATTGGTACCTCAAATTCTTTAGATCTTGATGAAGCTGGTACACCCGTAGATCAAACCTCTTTTAGAGGTATGATAGGAAGTTTAATTTACCTAACAGCTAGTCAACCAGACTTATTGTTATCATTATGCTTATGTGCCTGATATCAATCCAATCCTAAGGAATCTCACATAAAGGCAGTAAAAAGAATTTTTCGATATCTTAAGGGAACCATGGATCTAGGAATATTTTATACTTCTGGAAATGATATTATTCTAAAAATATTTTCTAATGTTGTCTTTGGTGGATGTAGAATGGATAGAAAAAGTAC
This sequence comes from Viscum album, assembly GCA_963277665.1. Lineage (NCBI taxonomy): Eukaryota > Viridiplantae > Streptophyta > Magnoliopsida > Santalales > Viscaceae > Viscum > Viscum album. Next base: position 471,052,686 of record OY728147.1, on the reverse strand, counting down.
ATCCGGAACTTGTCATTTCTTAGGAGATTCATTAGTTTCTTGGTCCTGCAAGAAGCAACATTCTGTAGCACTTTCCAGTACTGAAGCTGAATATATAGCAGCTGGAAGTTGTTGTGCTCACGTTTTGTGGATGAAACACACACTCTCAGACTATGGCCTGAGTTTTACTAAAACTCAAATTTTGTAAGATAACACAAGTGCCATTTCCCTAAGTTAGAACCCTGCACATCACTCTCGTGCAAAGCACATAGATAATAGGCATCACTTTTTTAGGGATCACACACTTAAAAGAGATATCATTCTTCAGTTTATCGGAATGCAAGATCAACTTGCTGATATTTTCACAAAATCATTACCCTCTGATAGATTTGAATGTATTAAACAATGTTTTGGAATGATAACCATAATGTAATCATTCTTCATTAACTTCTTGTTGAACAATTCTCCTAACAGTAATAAACTCCTTTTCATAGGGGGAGTACATTTGATTGTTAGTGTAACTAAATTTTTCGGAGTTAGTTTTTCAAACTTTTCAGAACTAAAATTTCAAGAATATGAATTTGTGTAACTGAAATTTTCCGGAATGGAAATTTTCGTATTGAAAACATCCGGAATAGAAATTTACGCATCGAAAAATTCTGTAATGAAGATTTTCATACTGGGGTTTTCGTAATGAGGTTTTCGTACTGTAATTTTTCGTAATGATGTTTTTTTCAAAGAAAAATATTACAAACTACGAATAATATTTCTTGTTAATCCGTAAGTTATGATTTTCATACTTATAGTTTTGTAATCAAAATTTTCTTACCAGTATTTTCCTTGTTTTAAAATTACATTTCTACTTTTTCCTCAAATCCGATTGTTTTCTTTAAATAAACCTCAAAAGATCAGAGTCATATTTTTCCTTACAGGATTGATCTCAACCGTTAGATCAGATCCGACATTTTTCAACCGTTAGATGGATTTTGGAAGACCAACGGTCAAATTATTTTCCTATATATATGGGACCCCGAAACTCGTCCCACAACGTTTTTTCCAATCATTTGCATCTCGAAGCTCTACTGCTCCTCTTAAGGCCTGCTCCGAACCTTGTGAAGCCAATCCGAATCATACAATTTACTTCACTCCGAATGTCTGTTGAAGAAAATTCTCATGATATGTCAACTGTGAATCCAATTTCAAAGTAGTTAGTTTAAAAGGAAAGATTAGTTCATCCGGATTTTATAAGCATGATTCTCTTATCTCAAAGAATATTAGATTGAATGGATGGGAAGATTTTTTCATATAAAAGTTAGATAAACCGGATCTGGTTTATACTGATTTGTTGATAGAGTTTTACGAGTCTGTTTCCTTCCAGATGGAATATGGCAGAGAGAAGTTTTCCTTCATGTCTTATGGGAAGACTTATAGACTTTCTTACACTAAGGCAGTGAGCCTGGTTAGTTTAGAATACGAAGGAGAAGCTGAATTCTAATCTCACAAACATCCAGATGTGCAAGGAAGTTTCAATAAGGTGAAGGCACTAAAGTGTCTTGGGATTAAGGATGATTCAACAAATAAGATTTCTCGGCTCACTCCGAACAATAGAATACTTCAACTATGGGTGAATGGATTTATGGTTCTGAGAAGAGGAGATAAAGACAATCTGAAGAAGAGTGATATCTATGTCTTAGATTTTTTGGTAAATCTAAGAAAGATAAATCTAATAAGGCATGTCTTTGTTACGATCAAGAATATCAAAGAAGGAAATTTGAGAGCTCAGATTATCATGTATCCTGTCTTATTATCTAAGATGATAGTTCGATGCTTATAATATTTCAAGGTTGCATGAAAATCAATGATCTGGAATTGTAAGCTCATTCTAGTCAGTGATGATACGCTTAAGAGGATGAAGATGGTATTTTCTAGTGAATTCGGAGAATTTTACCTCTTATTTGTAGAGGATTTTCGAGTAACTGAAAAAGAAACACAATCTCCAGAACCATCAAAAAACCAAAGGATGAAGTGAAAGGCTAAGGAAGAGGTTACTGATGAAGAAGTTCCTCAGCCTAAGGAAACTCAGTCTGCTCCCCCCAGGCCGAAGAAGAAGAAAACTTTTACCGATGAAGTAGAAGCCAAGTGGAGGAAAGATAAAGAAATGAGGAAGGGGATCCACAATTTGGATTGGACCCTATAGAGGCTAATGCCTTGATAGAAAAAAATGCTGAAGAGTTAGGGAAGCAAGCGAAAGAGAAGAAAATGAAAAAGAAAATGTCTGAAGCTGAAGTAATTCAATCCTTTTTGAAGGATACAGAGATAGCTTCTGGAAAGCTTCCCGTTCAGGAAACTTTTGTGGATGAACCTTAGTTACATGAAAATCAAGTAAAAACTTATGTCACTCTAGATCAGAACAAGGGTATAGAAGCAGTTGAGGATGCTGAAAAAGAAGTAACTGAAGAAGTTCAAGTAGAGGAATAAATTGAGGAAGATGAAGAAGAAGAAAGTGAAGATTTGGATGCCTTAATAAAGCAGGTAGAAGAATACAAAGGAAAGGCTGAATCCTCAAAAATAGTATCTCCAGGGAAGGAAGATGAAGAAGAAAGTAAGCAACATCAGGAAGAAGAAAGGAATGTTTTGTTTGATGAGGAAGAATCCTATGAGAGGAATTTTCTTGAGGAAGGTCAAGAAAGACAGAAACCAGATGAAGATCAGATCATTCAAGTTTCTAAATATGTGGAAGTATCTCTTAATGTGCAACTCATTCCGAAATCTGATAAAGGGAAGAAAAATCTAATGGAGAGACCCATTAAAGAAGTCATCAGAAGGAAAGAGGTTTGCGGTACCACTAGAAGGAAGATGGTGTCAGTTGAAGTATAGGAATCTCAAAAAGAAGTTTCTGATTCAAAATCATTATCTCACGGGTATGATTTTGTGGTTCAGTCTCTGAGAAAGTTTGTGGACACAATTTCGATTTTTCAAACAATAGATTCTAGATGCCAAATGCTTCATCAAACTCAAAATAAAAAATCAGAGACACTATCCAAGTTAATGGAAATGTGTGTAAATATAGAAGCAGAAAAGAAGAGTTTTCTTATTGATTATGATGTGCATAAAAAGTCTTGCAGCAAGATAACCAAGTGTTCTAAGAGAGTTTATGAAGAATTGGTTGTGTTTGATAATTTCCGGAATGATGTGAAATAATCCATTTACACAACAGATAAAAATATGAAGAATATTAAAGATGATTTGGTTATTGAGAAGAGTTCCTGGAATTAAGAAGTAAAGGAACTGAATGACAAGGCAAATTCTTTGGCTCAAAATAATATAAATTATAGAAATCTCCAGATTGTGCTTGAGAAGAATGTTTTTCAGCAAGATGAGTTAGTCAAGATGCAAGAAGAAGCTTTGAAAGCTCAGGCTAAAGCTTTAAAAGTACAAGGGGAAAGGATCTTAGCCTTGGAGAAGCAAGATGAGGAAGATCAAAGAGATCTAAAGAAGCTCACAATTTTATTGAAAAAACTGATTCCGAAGGCAAAGGAAGACAAATGAACCCACTCTGATCTTTTTTTGTAGTTTTCTTTCCTTGTAAACATTTGTTCCCTCAACTCTAATGAAATGGTTATCTGGTTGGTTTTTATATTTTTATATACTAATGTTTCAGGTTCCATACTTATTTTTCCATTCCCTTCAATTATTTTTGAAAATCACAAAGGGGGAGAAGGAAAAAGAATTACTCCTAAGGAGGATAAAAGGAAATATTTCTAAGAGAAATATCTTTAAAGAAAGGGGGTGTTTCCCACTACAATGTTTTTCATTCCTATAATAATGAAAACCCCACTCCGAAAACCCAAAATACAATCCTTAGAGTTTCAATGCCTAAGGGGGAGTTAGTTGTATTAACTTCTCTCCATGTACAAAGGGAGATATGTTTTTCAAAGTCTAGTGAAAATGTTCAAAATCCTTATATGATTTTTCGAAAGGATGTTTGTGCTTTCCAAAAAGGGGGATATTTTTGAGTCAATAAAGTTTTCCTTATGACTTTTCAATTCTTTCTTGTTTTGAAAATCACGAACACCTTATAGTTAAACAAATATTATTTTTACCCCCACAAGGAAAATTTACTTCTTTATGTAAATTTACATTAACCTATATTTTCTTATAAAAAGAAATATTTTTCTTAAATTCAAAAATCAGATTCATAACCGAATTTCCAGAGCCATATAATGAAGAGATTTGGAGCTTTCTGTTTTTAGGATCTGAATTCTGGATGTAATCTGGAATGGAGTTTTAATACAAATTCTTGACTCTGAACATTCATGAGTTCGACTCAAAACTATTAAGAATTTCGGCAAAGAACTATTAAGAAGTTATACTCTGAACAATTAATTAGTTCAACTCCGAACTCTTTACGTCGTTCAACTCCGAACTCTCAAGATGTTCGACTCCAAACAATTTAAGTGGTTCAAATCCGAACTCTCAAGAAGCTTGACTTCGAACTGTTTAAGTGGATCGACTCCGAACTCTCAATAAGTTCGACTACGAACTCTTAAACAGTTCTACTCGGAACTCTTCATGTTCAGAATTCAATCTCTGGTGAAACCAAACATCAAATTTCTATAAAATAGAATCCGAACTTTTCTTAACATTGACTCTGAATTTTATTTTGGTTAGACTCTGAACTCTTAGTTTTCTTTAACTCTGAAATATTGATAAGCTTTAACTTATATATGTTTCAATTCAAAACAATGTCGTGCTTTCTGTTATACATGGTTTGTTATAAAATGATGTCGTCTTTTCTATTTCTAATTAACTGTTGGCTGAGTTACACGTGTACAGGTCCCTTCGAGATTCATGGAAAATATGACCCGTCGAAGATGGAGTTGACCGTTGGAAATTTTACTATAAATAGGAGCTCATTTGAAAGAGCTCAAAATACAATGACATTGATCGATCTAGAGACCACACACGGCTAAGGTTAATTCTAGAGAGAGAAATATTGTCATGCCTTGGGTGTACTGAACTGCTTGTTCAGTTTTTTCTTTGTGCAACTCCGAATGTTGGTGATTAAATTCGAGGGCTTCCGGGGATAGGAAGACAGAGGTGCCGAATACCTTGAAGTTCGAGTGATTCCTTTCTGAGGAAGACAGAGGTTCCAACTACCTTGATGTTGAGGGATTGCAGGGAAGACAGAGATTCCGATCTTCGTATCGAGGGCTTGCCCTGGTGTGGTTATGATAGACTTTCTTGAGAGTATAATTCAAGGGACCTTTATCCAAGGTTGATGGATAACCTTCTGTTTGGGTTAAAAGACTTATATCTTGTTACTTGTAGTTTTTACTACTTGATTGTTTCCACTGCATTTTGTAATATTAAGGAAAGTATAACTTTCTTATAATTCCTTACTTGTACTCTGTTCCAGATCCATATTTCCAGAACCTACATTCAGAATCTCTTTCCTGTTTTAAGCAAGTACGTAGAACTTGATGTTTACAACTTCATTATTCTAATTTTTCAATTGGTGTTAGAGGTGTTGTGAATTTTCATCGTTTAACTTTGTTAAACAAAGCACTTTTCGTTGTTTAAGGAAAATTTTAAAGTATACAATACACCCCCCTCTTGTATATTGAGAATCTACATCATTATTTCGATCCTAAAATTGTTTATGTTTGATGAGTGATGGAAGTGATCCATTTTTTACCATTATTTATTCATATAAATCTTTCAAAAAATGAGCATTCCAATTTACTAGCTACTAAAACTTTTGTTATGGATAATCCTGATCTAGATGAGGTTTTCATTCGTATTATTCACAAACAGATGATATCATCTATCATCATATATGAAAATAACTAAATAAATCAAAAGAATAATGACCCATATAATGATGAACTCATATCCAACACAAGATGGGATGATCGCAAACTGGATTATCTTCAATGTGGTACCCTCACATTAGGACAAACTGAATGTTAATAGACTTGCTGATTACCGAAAAACTATGACAATCAGGATGAACCAAATGTGAAAATATCATCTATAAACGAGTCATTGATGGAATCATCCTCAGATTCATTGATAAAATAGATATTCATGGTATCATGGAAAGAAATCCATGTGGGTCTTTTAGTACTAATAATTCTAGGACCTGGAACCCCTACAATATTAGTTGGATTGGTTGCTATTTGAATAAATGTTACATCACTATATAGAAGTCACAAGGAAATTTAATTCATCATAGATAGTTGAAAACATCATCCTTCAGTATTGGGAATTGATACATATATGAAAATATCAATCTATGTATTCCAAATGGGGATTAAATATTGTAGGGGCTATATCCCATAGCCAAAACTATGTAGTTTTAGAACATCCTCAATTCTACTATCTTTCTTTCCATGTGTGAAGAGAAATAAACATTTATGATGTCATGAATTAGAATATCATTAACATAATTGAATCAAACACCATCACCATATTCAGTTTCTAACATAAATAAATTTTCTGATAGTGGCACAACCCTCTAGACTCGTGAGTTGATGAAATTTTAGTAGGAGAAAAAAATAAAATCCAACCATTCATCTTGTGTTCAGGAAGTGGATAATTAAAAAAAGAGTCCATCAATATGAATCAATCAAATATACTAATGACGATGGTGAATTTGGACAATAGGTCCTGGCTCGACTATCTCTTTCATCCTTTATGGGGCTATCGTTCAACCACACTGACTACAACATAAGAAACTCCTTATCCATTTTTTTATAGGATACATGTCATGAAATGATTTCATAAACATAATGGGGAATTTATGAGGCCTCAAGGCTACCATTTCATGTCATGTTACCCTTATCCTCAGCACATTTCATTAAAATGTATGGTTTCCTTGAACAACACATGATTTGATTCACATCCCAATGAGATGTGTAGTGATTCCTAGATAATATATTTTTTCCTTACCACCACATGATACAGAATTATATAGTCAATTATATTTATTTATTCATTGTGGAGGAAGAACCCTTTTTTATTCCATGTATCTCATAATGAACATAGCTCACATGGGATTTGGAATTTTTATTGGGAATATCTACAGGATCAATACTTTGGAGTTCACAACATGGTAGCATGGTATTGTATTAATTACATTAAATGGAACGAAATAAGTCCTTACCAAATGATATTAAAATGGATTACTAATATATCATTCCTTATTTAAATCATTTCATTTCTATATACCTCGCCCTAGAGGACCCCCATCATTGATGTTGGTAATCCACAACAACTCCATTAATGATGTATGTTTGGATTGAAACTATCCATCAAAAAATAGGTAGTAATTCAATGATCTCCCATCTTATTTGTAGCCTCAATAATAAATGCGAAATGTCCCCCCTCTACATGTATCTTGATTTATTAAATAAAAGGATACATAGTGACACTTGGATCACAAATACTAGGTCTAGCCTAAATCAAAATAAAAAAAATGCACCCCTCCTACACATGAGTATAACCATTGAAAGGACCAATATATGACCTTTATGTGGCATGATTATTAACATTATTAGATATGTTGTGAATCATGGACCCTTTATTTTGATCACATCCATGGGTTTACATAACTACTAAAAAAACCCATGCATGATAGATATATATCATAGGTTAATATTGTAAAAGGATATGATTATAGAATTAATTCATCCCCTAAAATATTCATAGGGAAACACAGGAAACCCCACCATTGAATGTTTATTTTAACTCTATTTAAATAAGATATAGTCAAACAATATCTTTTTTATATGAATTAGTCAGATATAAGTATGGTTTACTTGGGGATGTGCTAAATCTACAAAAAATGGTTCTCTAACATATGGTTACCCTTAAATAAGCTTGTTTATGGATGAATGGTTCTTCCTTCATCTAAATTTCCCAAACCCAAGAAATGTTCTCTTAATTACATATTTCATATTTTTTTATTAGTTCTTACATCCTAACTATAATATGTTTAACTACATTGAATAATATCCTTCCCATATGATGTTAAATTACAAGGGAAAGACCCTTATCTCATGAAATTAATCTAAACAATATATATGTACCAACTTCATGACTTTAAAATGTGTCGACAATCACCGACCATCATTCCTTATCAATGGACCATAATATTAAGACCATGTTCAACTAGTGTATGAGGTTCTGTCATCATATATTAAGAACCTCAACACATAAATCACACATCATGTCTTAAGTTCATTGGGTTTCCATATTCCTTACATAGAACTCAGAATGGAGAAAACATATATTTGTCTAACCACGATATAGGTGGGTTTACATTAGTGGTTTTTCTAACCAACTATATGTATTTTGACCTCCAAAAGGTTTTTCTGATCCTTGTGAGCTATGTTTTCATCGTGGTAGAATTTGGCACCATAAGAATTTTTTGTTCACCCCTCACATGTTTTTTCAATTTCACTACTCAGGTATCGATAAACCTATTCCATTATTTAAAAATATCTTAATCCCTATGTAAATGATGTTGTTGTACTCTTAACCCTTGGTATACTAATAAGGTTGTCTCGAAACATTCCCCCATTTCCATGTCCACATGCTTCATGACAATAAACTGCACAAACATTGGTAGATTCTATAAAATAAAAAAAATTAGTCTTTCCATGTACAAATTTAAAGGCTCTAAACTACTATTGAGAGAGACATAAAAAAATTTAGGTTGAATACCAAAAAAGGGAGGCCTGAGTAAAATTCATTTTTATTGTTGTAAAAATCATCATATGTGGAGTTTAAGAAATATTTAGACAAAAAATAAATAAGGAATAAAGCTAATAGAACCCTTGGAAAATAGAATATATTCTCTTCAGATCCTAAAGTATAGATAAAAGATAGATTAATGATTTTTCACAAATCATAATTGTTGAAATGTGTGCCCTAGGTGGGGACATAATTACAATGGTTCTCAATCCCTTTATGAATATTATGTGTTTCATAAATAAATTTCATATATTTAATATCTGAGAATAAAAATACAATTCCTCATGTACTCATCATTCACATAGGACCTCATGGACCTTGGGCTCCATTGATCTAGGTCATCCACTAATGAAATTGAGTAATAGGGGTTTGACAGTCTAGGAGGACCCTAATACGATTCGTTCAAACATTTTTTAACATACCAACGAGAATGTTCCAAGATGAATGATAGTAGTGATTTGATCACCTTAAATATATTAGTTATTTTTGGTTGTATGTAACATTATAGGATTCATACATTAACAGTGATTTAATTGTTCCCACCATTTCCTAATTGCAGTTGACTATGATATTCCTCGAATGAAATCTATAATCTCTATAACTCGACAATTCATGTAGATTATACATCATAAATGAAACATCACCATTTATTATACCATTTATAAATGTAGGAATGCGACACTCCACTAACTAACCACATTATATACCACACCACATCACTCAAAATTCTATTGCATTGGGCACTATACATCCAAAAAAATGATACATTGTCTTAGTGATTCTTAAACCTTCCTTGATATCTCTTTTATCCATACCCAACTTCTATGTATAGAAGTATAAGAATTTAAAATATATTTCATGTCCCATGGAAAAAAGTGGGGAAACCTCTTCCTGACAATGAATACAAATCCTAAGGGACCATGGATAACATATTCTATCCAACCACCAAGAGGAATGTGCTCCATGTTGGAAAGGAACAGTTGTCTTCATGATTCCTAGTAACACCATAGAGGAACACTGAAACATAGGGTGTTATGGTTCGTCATGGGTATATATTAAATATTCCATATTCATTAGTTCAAATTACTTGAATCAAGAATTATAAAAATAATATTCCAACTATACTAGTTGATTCTTATTCTCCAATACTTTTACCAAAAACCAATTCAATCTCCACGTAATTGAGCATAGACCGTGGAAAAGAGTGGTGATTTCCTTTAAATGATTAATATTTTATTACCTATGTGATAATTCATAAAGAACTCTCACCTACCAACAAAAGGAATCTACTCAAAAAATAAAGGAACCCTGTCTCTCATTGCCCCCATTAACATTGTTGTAGAACTAATCATCGTAGAATGTTTGGGTTCATCCTTGACAGGTCAGCCACATTGTCATTATTTCATATATGGTTTAAGATCATAGAGCCTGAAATTCATTAACAGAAATTCCAAGATAAGAATACCTAATGTAAATAATTATATTTACCATGCTAGGAGACCATAAACTATAGCTGCAGAATGTCTGACATAGAAGACCCTAATATAATAGTGAAGATGGTCTGATATAGAATACCGCCAAACTGTAGCAATGAGTCATCTAATCTAGATGTACCTAAAATGTTTTAATTAAATTTTAATAGGGATAATATCTAATAGAAAAATGGTAATGAATTTATTATCTATATGAATCTAAACTACTACATTAGATGGTCATTACTAGAGGACCACAAACAACAACATTAGATAGTTTGAGCTATAATACACTAAACTATAACAACAGAATGTCCCATATAGAAGGTCAAAAATATCAGTAATATATGAAATGAGAATGAAGACCATTAATTAAATAACAATAATCATATGGATTTTATGACATTAAATCAACCAATGGAAATGCACACAATTCTCCGTAAGTTGAATGATCAAAAATGGAACGTTGATAATTTTTTTTTATAGAGAGAAATAATGATCCCTCTAAGATGAGATAATGCCAAAATTATTCCATCAACATCATGAACAAAAATATAGAGAACAAGATGTATAATTGATGATATTTATTCTTTGATAATGTTATAAAATAGGAATCTCAAAATTTTAGAGCATCTACAATGATTCTATAAATAAATTGTTTTTTAGACTATAAATAAATTTGATCAGATGAATTTTACAAATAAACTATATTATGGAGGGATGTTTTGATTGAGTATTGAATTATCATTCTCCTTGATTGTGTTGATACATCCAAGGGTTGATGTGTCTCAATAAAACCTGAAAATCCAAATGTTATTTCCATGTTGTCTCTAAATAGGATTACTACACCAGAAGATCATGCATTGAGTGGGTTATGATGTCCTCCTATTTTTCTAACTAGAAGTCAAGTTACCAATATAGGAATGATGTTGGGAGATTAAATTATATATATTCCATCAATTTTCAGGATTCCTCAATCAATTAGACCAAGGTAGTCCCGTTATAAAAATAATTTAATTCTTCCTTTGTTCCAATAAAATGTTTTTTGGTCATGAAAAATACCCCCATGATATCATTAAGTGGGTGGAAATCAAAACCATTTACCCCCAGAATACAAAAGAGATGGAGAAGGAATCCCACATGGGTATTAATATCTTATAAATGAGGCCTTCGTAACACATGATTCTATACAACCACTGAGAAATTATTTTAGGAAGGAGGATTGGTTTTTTGATATAATGAAGAAGAAATAGTATATGTTTCATATCCCCTCCTCTAAAGTGGTGAATAATTTCCCATTAATAATGATGGACAAACCTCCTCATGAAATTAAATCCCCCCAATTGGAGGTTCATAATAATTATGAGCAAACATCCAAGGAGATCCACTAAGTCCTGAATCAACTCTATAACTAGAACAATTATGTGTTACATTAAAGGATAGTTATTTACCACATGGAGGATAACTCAATTCAATAGAACACCCAGGTAGGATTAAACCCCTGCATAGGCCTATTCTTAAGATAGTTATATGGATGTATCGATTGGTGGTATAAGAATCTCATCATTGTTTTCATCACAAACCCACATGATTAAAAACTGAAAAAAATATCCATTCACTTATTATTCCTATATTTTATATTTTTCGATAGAATATACAATTTGAATAAAAAAATTACCGATATAGCTTATATGGGTTATACAACTCGTAAATAATAATTTAATTTAAACGGGACCTAAGTACCCCACTAAAGAAATAGATTTTTTAAAAATATTCTAGGTAATCACTATCGATATAAATAACTCTCCTATTTAATAAAGGTTATTATATATGTTTGAAATAATCATGTTAGCTGAATAAGTTACGAACCTCATGTAGAACCTGCAGAAGCACGTTAACACATGATATATCAAACAACAAATGAAAGAATGATGATGTAGTGATTCTATAATGTTATGATAATTTTAACAATAAATATGCTATAATGTCCTCCTAAATAAGTATTGATGCATTTAAAAATCTAATATGGTTTGTTTCCTTGTTGGATATAACCAAGGAGCTGATAATAGTGAGATAGAGTCAGCATGATAGGATTAAATGTCTATCCCTATGATAATTGAGATTCCATCACCACCATTTCCATTTCAATTCTTATGCCTGAATCTGAATCCCTAAATGTCCATCCTTTAAAAAAATACATACAAACCATACTAGTTGAATGCTTTGGGATACGTCTAGTCTCAACTCGTAGCCCCATATGACATACTCCCTATCATAAATTTTTTCCCAATATGAACTGAAATAATATCAATACTTTCTAAAAGATAATCAATGAGGGAGTACATAGGTTGGATGAGTCTCATTATGGAAGAGGAAGATGTTGATCAAGTCCATAAAGGATATGGAAGATCATTGTTTCATCTTCATCTTCAACATCAGTTTAAAGATGATGAGATTTTCCTTTTCCAAGGTCAGAGTTTGTGAGGGGTCATACCAAATATTAGTATTGGGATGAATGATTTCATAATTCTCTCCAATGTGGGGTATTAAAAAAATCTATAAAAAAATACCATGAACTGATCACTATTTCACAATAAGATATATGGATTTAATTAGTATGAGGAAACCAACGTCTGACCATCTCCTTAATAAGTTCTGACAGATAATAGATGAAAAACTGAGATGTCCATATCATCTCATATAGATAAATATCCTAAAACATCATAGTGATATTTGAGAATCACTTCATTATCATGAATGTCCATTCTCATTCAATAAAGAAATCACAAAAAGGTCTCATGTACCAATTAGATCCCAAACTATGCTCTAATTATTCAAGGGGGAAATGAGTGTGCATGAATAAAATTGAGAAATTGGATGATGGGAATGATCGCAACATTGTGGACCTTGAGGGGAGTTATCCAACATATTGAAAACCCCATGAGTGGTGATACAACCAATTTACTATTTTAATATGTATTCATTTTAATATAGGCATTGTAAGTCAACATCTATAATTATGTAATATTATAATCAGGTTAGGGAATATAATCATAATCCGATTGAATGAGTACATACAAATGAAGTTGGTGTGATAGGTGATAGATCTGAATTTTAGGCTAAAGCATCCCCTAAAAAGCCCCATAGGTGTATTTTTTTTACCAAGGGTCACATTTGGATTCCTAGATATCATTTAACTATAGACTTCTGCATTATAAGATGTATGATAATTGAAATTTTTAAATAAAAAATAAATAATAACATGTAAGATGAAATTGAATCCCTTTAAAAAGAGAAAAAAATATAAAAAATTATACAAATTCTGTGAAATATAAAAGTGTTCATGATATTATGACTATATAGGTCCCATGAATCAAATGACCAATAAATAATCTACCAAGTGATATAAAACATGTTGAATCTCATGAATCAAATGACTCAAGTTGTATCTCATTTCGACATGATCAATTATAATACATTTGATGACAGGTCCAAAATAAAGTCACATGAACAACATAATGATCATGTGGTCGTGAAACTGAGCCAATAGATCATACTAAACCAACATGATAGGTATGTCTTTAAAAGAATGCGTTATGTTTCAAAAAACCCATCCATTGGTTTATAGATTATTGTACATATCCTTAGATAAACAGGTCACATGGAGAGATCACATGGTAAAATCATGAGAAGGGGTTTTGTGAATCGTTCTTAAAATGTATATTTTAAATGTGTCCTTATGAATATGTACTTTTAAATATGTCATGTTAAATATCTCAATTTATTGAATGCTATGTAGGATAAATAAGTCCCCCAGATGACCGTATGTCATCTCGGTCACTGTTCATTGGAATCCTCACGAAATCAAGAAGTCAAAAAAATCATTATAATGTAGTCCTTATGACTATGGACCTCACTCCTATGTGTGTGGTGGGGGGGATTTTTGACACCCATTAAATTAGCATATGTTATTCAATAATTGTTTAAATTCCATAATTTTGGGTTTTTTTATTTACCCACAAGACAAACAAAATATTATCATCACTACATGAAGTCATGGTTTCTAAATAATATACATCTCCTAACCTCCAAGAGGACACATGATCTTGTGAACATCAGAATATCATGAAAAAGAGTCCCGAGTTGTGGATGTTATGTTTGTGATCACATGAAACCACGCAAAATACCCAACTATTATTTCGAAGGCATAAATACAATTTTTTATGATCATATGAGGGTTTCTTGATGAGATCATCTAATTATCCAAGGTATCAGGTGATAGATTCGTGAGACTCACTAGAAGTGTTACATAAAATTACAACATAAATCTAAAAATAGGGATGTTTTAGGTCATTTATGATATTTAATTTTCTAGAAAATGGATTTTTGTGCCTCCTCTGATCACCATCGATCACAAAATTTCCACTGGGAATTCCTTTTTGTTAAAAAAAAAACTCTTCATATAAATCCTTATTGATATAACAATAGTCCCCAGACAAGTATCTCATGATCACATGAATGCCTTTCAAATAGGTTAAATGATATCATAATGATTCCAAGAAATCCTTGTTCATTCATGTAGAATTTCGTTGTAATGTCAATTTGATCTGGTGACACATCATAGACAATAAGCATCACTGCATGTGATAATACTTTCATGCTATCGTGAGATCATCTATAGATCATGTGACATCCACTTAGACAAAAATAGATAAATGGAAAACGTCATGTAAAATATAAATTAAAATGGATAAGGTGGAAGCCTCTAATGAATGGAACATATATTGATTTTAATGATAAGGGGATATACACGTATTGTAATCACCAATAATCCTGAAAATAACTTCCAAAAACCAATTTTGTTCTTTTGAACGACCTCTGAAATGATGTCATAACTTTATGATTTACCCGATAAAATTCATCATTAATCAGGCCAAGACATTTCTACATAAATCCTAGACATAAAAAATATATTTGAAATGTTAGGTAAAAGGTGAAAGACCATATTACAATTTAATATTATTATTGGAAATAACATTTATGATATGTAGTCAAATAAATACAAAAATTATCAAGTGTATTCACAGTCACTATTTATCGTGTGACAGCTTGGATGACCTCATATAGGATCATGTGAAGGGCGTGATTTGACAATCAATCCACTAAGTATAAATCATACCTATAATATCTGAACCATTCATGGTGGATTATAGTCGTGGGGATGATGCATATAAATTTCTATTGAAAATAAAAGAGATGAGATCATGTCAATACCCATGTGGGCGCATAAGAGAAAACTATTCAATGTGGAAATCCAATCCATAACATGGGTATTCTACTAAGAAAAATTAGATTGATTGAAAAATGGATCAAACCAAATGCATATCTTCTTTAAAAAAATTCCCAATATATCACATGATAGTCATTCTATGGGGCCAACCATATTATGGAATGGAGCCTCCACTTGATGGATGTGTGATAAGAAACCTCATAAAGAAAATTATTTTAAAAAAATGAGGCACATAGAAAATAAATACAAAAAAAATATTGAATAATTAGGTAAATGTGGATATGATAATATTCATGTGAAGAAATAATTCAATTCTCAAGATCTATTCAGATCTTTCCATAACTCTTGGACATGACAATCAAACCATTATAATTCCTTCAGACATGACACCCATTCCTTTAAAATTACTATGGACATGTTTCCCAAGATTTTTGATGTCCATAAAAAAATTCAACTCGGTCTAAAAAATTTATTAGGCCTTCTCAACCATGTATTTACTGGTCTGTTTCCCAATTATTTTGTTGTCCTCCAAACATTTTATCTATGTCTTTAGAAGACCTTCATGCATGTCTTCCATGATCATGTGACCCTATTTCACATGTATGTTGAAAATATGTTGAACATAGGACATGTCAATTGAGTAATTTGACCATCCATTGAATATTCCATCAATATATTTTGATAGACCTCATATGATTATACTTCAATCATGTGAAGACCACTGAGGCATGCCATTTTCTCTAGGACACTAAATACTTGTCAGGAAAGCACTGAGGACATGTTAGGAATTCCCCATGGTATATGATATCTTTTTATATTATATATATTCTAACACATCCTAAACCAACTGATGTTAATACTGATTTTGGTCAAAATAGGTTTTGTAAGATTCCTTCATAAGGTCGAATCTCTAACCAGAATCCACCTTGGTGCAAGTACTATTATTTATCAGACACTCTATCTTTTGGGACCCAAATTGTCATATGGTTTCATCATTCATCATCATCCTTCAATGGATTGATAATATATTTGAGCTATGACGACTCTAATTTCTTCTATAAAAATGATACAAAAATTACATTACATTTCATGATATCCATTTCAAACACCCCAACCATGGTTTATAAGTCCACATTCTTATCAAGTGATAATGATCACATTATATTTATTGTATCATACAAAAATCATTCCTCCTTTGGGATGATTGATCTGAAATGATCATATTATATGTATAAAAATATTCACTATCAAAGGAAACCTCAATGTGTATCCCTTATTTTGTGACGTGATACAATTTCCCCCATATAATGAAATCCTCGATGGTGTAATTCCAAATGTATTTCATAAATTAATAAAAAAATCTTCAATAACCCTCAATGGAAATAATTATTACTCCCCACACATCAGTGTGTTGTAATAAGATCAATCTATATTTACTATAATTACTATTATAAATCAGATATGTTTGAAGCATTATCAATGGTCGAGCTCTATTCCGAGTTCCTATGTTCCCTCATAGAAGGAATTTTAGCATGACATTAAAATACACTACACAAAAGATATACAATTGTTTTGATTCCTATAATAAATATGTTATAAAAATTGCCTTATTAAGGTCCAACCCCATCCTTTAAATATAATCCTTTTCTCTGGATGGAAAAAATTATATACTTATATGTGATATGGATTAAAAAAATATACAGGTGCTCATTTCTATAAAATAATTATATATATATATATATATGATGAAACATGGATATTGATAGATGGTCTGACCAATAAAACTCACATTTCATGCAAGGGGATTTGACACCTAATAATTTTATTTGGGTAACTATTTTCAAATTGATATTTTAAGAGATTCAATAACATATCTTAAATTGATAAGTGAGCTTGAGAATATGAAACATGCCCCCAAAATAGGGTGTGAGGAGCCCGACCTCCATCTTCTCAACTAGTGTGAGTTCCCTTGAATAATAGGGTCTGAAACACGAAATGGCTACATGTATCTGGAAAGATGGTTTATACCATGATATGGATGTGTGAACCGTCTATAATTATTTGTAGATGATAATGAATACCTAGGAATAATTGACTTAGGAACCATGATTGAATCCTCGCAATAATCCCCAAAAATGAAAAAATGCACACTTACTATGAAGGATTGTAATAATAGAATAACTAATTCATTATAGGCATTAGGTGCCCTGTATCATAAAACTGTTACTCAAATCATTCCCTTGTTAGAAAAAACATTTACAAATCACATTATAAAGATCGTGTAAATGATATGTAAATCTGATTATGAATATGTTTTCTTAACAACCAATAAAACCCATATGTAACCAATTTTTATATTAAATATTCAATGATGGATAGGATGATAGTAATAAATCATTAAATAAATAAAATAAAATATTTAATATTTATAGATAATTTAAAATTGGGTTTTTTTAATAGCCATATCTATAGAAACTACATCTTTGAAGTCATTTGTTTATTAATCGAGTATGGATAATAAAAATATTTTTAAAAATCATTTTGAATCGTATTTCCATCATTGTTATTTTGAAAATTTAACATTCATAACAATTATTTACACCATAAATTTTATGGTATTATATATGTATATATTTTTCATGCACAAATATTTGGTTCACAAGAAAATTACATTCCATAATAACCACAAAAATTACACACACCATAATAATTCAATAGATTGTAACACATATATTCAATATAAAAATTATTCATCTACTAGATATGTAATATCATAGGCTTACTATTTCTCAATGTAGGAATAATTTGGATTTTTATAATTGATATATTACTCTAATAACATAATTATTTAATCATGAACCTACAAAAATGCAAAAAGTGGACATAAAACCATTTTCCCTTCTATTAAGTTCTTATCGACTATAAATTTAAAACCAGATTCTTATTATTATTTGATGTTGTTAAAATATACATGGGATTACTTGTGGGATAAAATTATTTTATATACTCACCCATCATCCCTTGAGATAGAATACCAATTGTGTATACATAAAACCAGCTAATAAGGTACATTCTTTCCGTACATTCCATGTTATTAGAAGTCTTCAACGATCTAGATATATTTACCATTATCATACTCTCCACAAAATTAACATACATCATAAAACTTTTTACAATAAAAACATTTGGGAGATGAGAAAATGTGACATTGATTAGCTTTAAATGGAGATTGATCATTTTTACCCTTAATTAATAGTTTTCTTAATCTTAACGTATCTTTCATGTTTATATTATTTATAAATTTGATATTAAACGAAACTTATTCATCAATAGGGTTGGAGAGAATGTATTTTAAATGAATAAGTTCTAAATATTCATCAAATATGATCATCTTGTATATCATATAAAAAATGTCGAAATATTTTAGATCCAATTAGATGAAAATGTAACTTTTATACTATATATTGATCCAAGATAGATCATGAAGGGACACCGAGAGGGGGGGGGATTAATGTAACCCACATTTATTGACTTTTCCCTTTTTAATTCACACCTGTAAAAATTAAAAAAAATATACCTTTGTTAAAATGAATGGATTAAAATATGCACTCTCAAACATCACCATACCATGGAATGCTGATATAGGAAAACAAATGTAGCACAAAATAAATTCAAGTTTTGAAAATGATGTGAGATCCAACTAAAATATATTTATGACTACAATGATTGATTGGGTACTGATCTCATTCCATTGTGATATTATTTTCAAATAGACTTAAACTAAAATAGGAATTATTTTATTGTATTATGTGTAGGGAAAAAATTATTCATTATTACATTATTATGTTCTCATGGATCATGACCTTTGGTTCCATTATGATTCATCTCTTATGAACTACCATGATTTATTCCAAAACTCATGTTTCTGATATAAGAGATACAATAAATGTATATTAAATTTTATTTTCATGTTATTGTACCCTTATGCTCGTGATATATTTTTATCTCCCATGTTTACATTTACCAATCATCTGATCTCACCACATACAAGGTTTCCCTTATCATTATTATGATGATATTTATTATTAATGATATGTTAAATGTGTGTTCTATATATAAAGAATATAGTTTGAGATGATGTTACTCGCTTATGTAACAATATATTTTTCCATGTTTCTAAAGACAGTACACATAATTGATTCTAGAATGGATCTTCATGTTATATAATGAATATTTGTCTATTATGATTTAATATTTATGTATGAGAGGTTTGGGTCATTACAGTTGGTATTAGTTCATGTTGTAGATATACATAGGAGATTAGGATAAAATAATTAGTGATATTTATAAGTATAATTCTATGTATATGTCCAACGATTAGTACATGTATAGGATAATATCTTGGAATTATCATAAAGGACACAGAAAGTGGAATCTAGAAATAAAATCCCTATATAGATTCCAAAAGATAATGTGAATCTGGAACATAGATAAAAATCTATTGTTACTAAAAAATGTTTTCATTGGGACGTAATCAATAATCATAAGTTGCTTGATAATGGGTCATTCTACACACCCAATTTTATACTCCAGGTGGATATTATTAGAATTTTAACAAAAACATTACTATCCATTCGGAAGTATTTAAATATATGATGATTAGGAATGATATAAAATACACATAAGGTGTTATATATTTAAAAAAGGATTAATTTTTTACATATATAACAATTTACATTCCATTCTTATGTTTTCACCACTATGAATATTATTGCTGACGATATAAATTTATGGTTTTAGTCAGTGGCCGGAACCTGAATGAACTGTGTTATGGATAATTTTGTACTATAATTTAATGCTTTCACTCTTGATAAGACAAAAAATGTGGATGTCACAATGAAACATATCATTTCTATGTAGAACAAAAAATTCTAAAGAAATGAATCATTCTGAATATCCAAATGATCATCCAAGGGAACACTACTATGTTGATTCCTTCATGAGGCTGCATCCACCATCATTCAATGGTTATACCAATATAATTTTTTATATGAAATGGATAAACACCACTAAAATGAAAAATTCAATTATCATATATTAATAAGATGAAAATTAAAAAATTAATCTTAATGGTTTGGAAGGTGAAAAACATCAATGGATGACTCTAATCATTAATATAATGGAACATGGTGAAATTGAATCAATGGACTATCTTGAGATTATGATTTTATTTTCCAATACCTAAATCTTTTATATACATTATAATAAATGGATAAAAGAATCAATGAGATGGTGTATAGGGATTTGAATCCATTTTACCCTATATAGAATGTTTTTCATTACTTATGAGGTACACATTTGGCTATGCCATCCGACCCAAAAGTAAGCATGACCAATTTTTCAGTGGAATAAGACCAAAAATACAATGGTGGTTAAGAATAAGGGACATAAATATATTTGAATAAAATATTTTATGGGAACTCATTGTGGAAATGTACATCAATGATACAGATTAATATCATGGTTTTTATATGAAATGGAATATAGAGTTCAAAATAAACTCAAAAAACCATGGATAGAAGAAGAGTATTTATCATTCATGCATAATGTGTGGTTGGAAAAATTATGAAAATTTTCCTAAATGGATTTGTATATGATATGTTTTCTGAATGTATGGTTATTGTGAAATAGAATTCCATGGTGATGGGATGATGTCAAATAATTATGTAAAGACAAATAAATCCTTACAGAAGGAACCACTCATACACCATTGTTTCATATTAAATGAATATTGTAATTATTCAGAACACTTAAAAATTATAATGGTTAATTCCAATGATCGGCATCAGAAACCTTATAAAATAAAATAAAAGGGTAATTCACATGTGATCTCTATTTATGATGAGGTTTGAGATAATGACATGGTGAATGGTACACAACCCATTCACTATTAAACTTTTAATTTCTTATATGACTACAGATCTACGAAATAATTCAAATTTGAATAAATTTGTATGGGTGTCATGCATCCAACCAAATTATTGAATTTATAATTTTTAGTGAAATACCCAAAATGATATAATGATTATATCTCATGTATATGATTCCACATTAGTTAATGTTTTTTGGAATTTTCTTCCGGAAAATATTTTCATTATTTATACGGATGAATTTGATGTTATCTTAGTAATGGACTAGATTTCTATACATAATGAAAAAAACTATTATTGAGTAAAGGAATTAAAATTTTATATTCCAAAAAACCTATTACCATATATCATTGAGACAAAAAATATGAGCTTCCACTGGATATCATATCCATTGAATGGGTTTTTATTTCTTTTTAAAAGTGGTATTTTTCTAAAATGCATAGGGAGAATCTCAAAATCAATGATATGCATATTGTGTGGGGTTTTTGGGATGTATTTCATGAAAAACAAAACTATTCTTTCACTGATACATTAGGTTTAGTTATCAGATGGAATAAAACGTGGTTCCACACATATTTTTATGAATCCCAATCAAATATACCGGATTGAGTTGCATGAATTAAAGAAGCAATGAATGATAAAATCGAATGGTGATTCATTCATCTTTGTGTTTCACCTTTGGGTGAGAATGCTCTACATTTTAAAATGTTGCGTCGATCGATGTGAATCTATATTTATTATTTTTATATGGAAAATATAGTAACAAATAACATGTATCCTTCACCTTATATTGTTGACCTCTTTGATCAACTTCATGGAGCTCAAAATTTATTCATGTTTGACCTTCATTCTTGATATCATCAATTGAGGGATAAAAAAGGGGATATAATTAATAAAAACATTACATACTTTTTTTGACACTATATATCTAAAATGATAACCTTTGATCATATTAATACACCAATTATCATTATGGATTTAATGAATTGAATATTTCAATATCACCATAATCAGTTCTTTGTAGTATTCATAGACTACATTCCCATTTAATCATATATACTATTAGAGGATGGAGATCAACATAAAATTAAACTAAATACACTATGTAGTGATAAAATATATGAAATATATACAATTTTTGACATTTGGATATAAATGGATTCATTTATTGGTTATATAATCATAAGAGATGGTTTATATATAGATCCATAAAAGATAGACACTATTAGATATTGTCACATACCAACCATAGTGAATTAAACAAATAGTTTTCTATGTTTACATGGATATTATCAATGGATTTTCTATTGTACATTCTTGGATATCGAATCCAATCACATAGTTATCTTGGAACTGAGATAAGTTCCTCTTTACAATTAAATATATGTAAAATTTCTAGGAAATGAATAAATGATTAGTTTGGTCACATATGTTTAAATTGACCTATAACAGAGAAGGTATTGTAGTCTATAATGATCCATGAATAATGGTTTTGGGATTAATTATTATGCAGAATGACATGGTTAGAACATATCCCCACAACAATTTGTGGTTCTAGAAAAAAACATCCCAACTTCTTATTTGTATTTAGTTGAGGTGTTTTGTTCATTTTGTATATGGATTAATTATATTTATAGGGAAATGTTTCATATATAGAATGATTAAAAAAAATTAATGTATATTTTTATCAATATTTATTTCAATATGTTTTATATAATTTTGTTAGATCAAGTTAACCATTATGACTACTCAATAAAATGTCACCATGTGGAAAATTATTTGATTCCATTGTTTTATTATAGCTTATACATAATAATGATAAATTAGGATTTAATATTTCTGGATTTGAAATGTATTGATCTATATATCATGAAGGATGAGGAAAAATCATAACATTCTCAATTGAATTTTAGAACATTTATATATGATTAGCCCAAATAGGAACATGATAAATATATAGAGATAAAAATTAAGTTATAAATTTTCACGATTTTAACCTTGATCATGATGGAGTTATAAGGTTCAGGAACTGTGTATGTGTTATATTCATACCAAATTTAAAGAAGAATATTTTAATGAATGAAAATATTTTTCCATTATTTATTCACCATTGAAATATTAATTGTTTTATATATTATAATTTGTACATATTATAGGTTTACATGAAGAGTGATATCAAAATTCATATATTTAGGTGCTTGGTATATTGTAATGTTAATGTTGAGATAAAATGTACAAGGGGTTGTTAAACCCATTACCCATACAATAATATAAATAGGAAATATATAACAATAGATTTTATATTTTGATCCCCCATATTTGTAAATTGGATAATTCTATATGGGAATTAGATGAATGCCTTATAATTTAAGAAAATGGAATCCCTATTAGATAATATTTCAATATGGTTCAGTATTCCAGGATATACATTATAGTAGTGGTAAGATCACATAGAGTACCACATTCTACTGTATTTGGTTAGTATCAATTTTTACCGAAATGTTTTGGAGAGGTATTTTATAGTCTTTTGATAAAAAGATATGTTTTCACTCATTATATTATCCTTATAAATATGATATGTTTGAGTGAAAAATTAAATCTCGAGAGAAGATGTTGAGATATTTTTATATGGATTTATAAAGTACCTTGAATCAACACCATCCTCTCTTTTATTACCTCTATAACAATAAATTTATGTTGATAATTCCTAATGATCCTTTCAAATCCATCTATAGAATGATGTTTATAAATCCATCATGTCAGAATCATGTTTGAAAAGGAATGCAATTGGATCCTAATAATGATAAATAAATTATAGAGAATGATATAGAAATACAACATAACATCATGGAATCATTGAGTGGAAAAAAAATTATGCTAAAAATTCTAGGAATAATATATAATTTTATTTTTTTTCAATGTAATCTTGTGAATATATCCATGGAAGAAGATTATAAGGATTGAATAGAAGGGAATGTTACGACACATATACATGGTCCTTTTTTGAATATTGATCAAATTGGGAATAATGATTATCATAATGGGTTGCAATAATATATATCTCACATGTATGTTGTATTCCATGAATCTTTTTGAAGGGAGTGAATAAAGGATTCATCAAATATAATGAATGAAGAGGTCATATAGCTGGAGAAAAACCTTAATTTTTATGGACAACAAACAAATATTATTTATCATAGAGAGAATGTGATGAGAAACAATACCAATCCACTTTTTATAGTTTTCTTGGTGAAACTATAAATTTCATGAATCGATATATGAACCTATAAAAATATTGAGGTAGAAATACAGTCATTTTTTTAATCAAAGTGATGAATTTTGAAATTAATTTTATGGGGAGTATTATTTAACATTAATTTTTTTGGGAATTATTAATTTTTTAATAAATGAACATTCATTGATAGTTATCATTACTCATAAAAATGATTTTGGTTTATCATATTCACAATAATGTATTTTCATCTATTATATGCAATACCAATTTTATCTTCTATTACATGAAACATTGTGTTTTAAAGATCAATGATATATTATTTATATTATAATTTAAAAAAATATTTATAACCAAGTCATTAATCATATTGGTATGGATTTTAATAACTAAATATATTATACAAATTAAAAAAAATTTATAAATCAATATTGTTGAAAAGGTGTAATTATTTTTCTGAAAACAAGTTTTATGTTAAAAAAATAAATCTATATTTATCGGAAAAAAATTAACAATTTTTTTGAAATAATAAAATCATTAATTTTTAAGAGATAAACTTATTTTAAAAAACAAATTATTTTTTTAAAATACATGTAATAATTATCTTCAAGTGGGTTTTTGATATGTTTATGAAATGTTAATTTTTTCAGTTAGTAGTGAAAAATACTAGTTTTTATTATGAATTTAATTTTCATTTACAAAATTTGAAAGAATTTAAATGTTTTTAATATAATTTTAAAAGAAAAATTAATTAAATTATATATTTATTAATCCAATATTCTTAACCAGACTAAACCGCATATTGAATCAGGATGTTAAAACATCATTTATATATAAGAAATTACTCATTGGAAAATAACTTTTTCATTGCATCTATATGTTTAATTTTAAATTAAACTCTACCACCTACATGAATATAATTATGAAAATGGATCCCAATATAATAATATTCATAATTTATATTTTATATAAAAGTGAACATAATTTTTTATAGTTATGAATAAATAATTTATAAAAAATACTTCGGTTAAGTTGAAAATGCATTTATAGATGGATAAATTAAAATAACGTGGGGTGAAATGACATTGAAACATATCAAAAATTTTTATAAAAATATTAATACTTCATATCTTATATTCTCAACATTTTTATATCTTTTAGTATTGTCTAATGTGAAAATATAGGTACACATTTTTATTCTCAAGATTTCCATGCGTCTCTTCTCCGCTAATAATAAAAGGCTTCCCTTTTCTCTCCACTTCACAATTCCAAAAAACATTGTTTCATCAATGAAATAACAAAAAAATTTATTTAATTTCCTCCTATTATATTGTTATACTTATTTTTAACATATATCCAACTAGTTGTATTTTTGGTAAACATTAGGATGGTACATGAAGAAGAGGTAACATTTTTCAATGAGTGTTTCTTATTTATCCCTCCACCTCCTTGAAATATTATTAAAATAGTTAATATATTATCCTTGTAATATTATATATAATAATATTTTATTATTCAGTTCTCCTTAATTACATCTGTATCAACATCCATTAAATAGAAAAATGACAATGTTGGTCCTACACATGGCAGAATATTGCCTTACCTATGTGACACAGTTTCTATCATCACAACTCATGATTGGGTATGATTATGAATATAATATATATGTAAAATATTTATATAAAAAATATACTTATATAAATTAATTTTCTTATATTCATTTTCTTATATTCTATTTCATAGGGATGCTATAATGTCTATTGTGTGTTTGGAAGATTATCACTTCATGAATCAATGAGATTTTGTTTCATATATATGTTATATAGAATGAAATAATGATATAACATAAATTATATCTAATATTTATATGAAATATAAATTTTTTTCTGGTATTATATAATCATTCAATTTTTTCTTCATCTATTGAGAAAATTTAAACAACGGTCATGGGTACGTACGACCTACCATCTCTTTGAAGGGAGTATTTCATTTTCTGCTTCTAAATTTTATGGACTCCTCTATGTATAGATATATTGAATATATATGATATTTATATAATTATTAAATTATATACTTTATGGAACATTGATAGGAAAATATGATTAATGATAAAAATATTCAAGACATG
The DNA here is from genome assembly GCA_963277665.1 of Viscum album. NCBI lineage: Eukaryota > Viridiplantae > Streptophyta > Magnoliopsida > Santalales > Viscaceae > Viscum > Viscum album. Next base: position 471,025,895 of record OY728147.1, on the reverse strand, counting down.
TGTGATGAAAGATGAATTTATTATTGGAAACATAAATTTAACGAACAATTATTAGAAAAATGGAAATAAAATGGTCAAAGTACATCATATATGATCTGATATATATTTTTCTGGTTCTGTAAAATTGTTATAATGAATTATTATGTATTAAACAAGTGTATAGATAACTTTTCAGTTTATAGGAACTCTTGGAAAAGAATGTCTTTTTCAATTTTCCTCCATTGATATATATGATATGTTATGAACATGACTTATTTTATGAGGTTTGTATATAACCCCATTGTTATTTATTATCATGAATATATTTATTCATACAATATATTAGGTTTAATTTAACTTTATTCTTTAATTAGGTTTTACGATTGAATGTTTCCAATGTGGAATGTGTTTTATGATGCAATCCATCATTTATCAACATTTTATATGATTATGTATTTATGAAGAAATATTATTTTCCATATATTTTGAAACTCATGGATTTTCATATCATTTATCTATTTTATTTGAATATATTTTTCCCACCATTTTACTCTTTTTATGTACTCATAGTATAAAAAATTTAATAAGAAAAATCATTTATATTTTTCTCTTCAATTGTGTAGTACCCCTGGTTTAGGGTACATAACCCCATTCCAAATGGTTTTTATAATTTTTTGTGTATTAAAATATTGAGTTTCCATAAAATAATGAGTTTACATATAGTAGAGTGTTTACATAAAATAGTGAGTTTCCATAATGTTGGTTGTTTCCAAATATTTGGATATTTCCATAATGTTTGGTGTTTCCATAAATTGGGTTGTTTCCATAAAGTGTGATGTTTCCATAAAAACTGTAAAGGTGATGTATGGGAGAGTTTGGGTGTTTTATAAAGAGTGTTGGGACAATAATTAAGGTCGCATGATTCATAGACAGTTGGCACAAACCGTGTGGTCAAATCTTGCTCAGAGGTCAAATCTAGAGCCTATTTTCTAGAAGATTGCTCGTTTATTATATATTTAGTTATTGTTTTTTCTTAAAAACTCCCCTATTTCAATATTAATATCCCTCTATGGCTGTAGAACCCTCTCCACACGAGTTGAAGCCATTCTGGACCCTTCCCTTGAGGATTTCTAGTCCCATTCTTGTGGTATGTCACCATTATTTACGGATTTGTCATGATTTCTTAGATCTTCTTAGATCAACTTCTCTGATCTCCATTTTTACGTAGATATGAACCTATATTGGGTAGATCTACATTTTTTGATTCCAAATATTTCAATTTTGAGTCGTGATCTTGTTAATATAAGAGATCTAAGGCCTCTCTTGGAGAATCAACCTGTTTCCATGTGCGTTCTCTGTGTATTGTTAATGTTTCATCAAGACATTCGAGGTATGAGGATTCTCTCTCAACTCCTCTTGATAGGACTGATTGTCTTATATTCAAATTCTTTTATTGAATTTTAAATTCATTGAAAATATTCATTTGTGATGATTTATGGTTTTTGTGAAATTGCGTGATCTTAGAGAATAGTTGTGCAAATTGGGGTTTAATTTAAAATGATTTTTTAAAATTATAGATTTTTTGGAATTTTTAAATGGTTGATGAAAAATTTATTTTCAATAGAAACAGTTTTAAATAAAAAATATATTTTTATTGAAATGTTTTGGAGTTGAAATGATTTTTAATTGAAATGGTAATAAAAGAAATAATTTTCAAAAAAATGTGATTTTATTGAAAGGTTTATTTTGGATTGATTGTTAGAAATATGTGTTGTGTGTTCTTATTTAAATATGGGTATTGGTAGAAATATGGACTTTTTCTCGGTTCCAATGGTTTTATATCACATGGTAATTACATATATGGGTATTGGTTGAAATATTACCTTGTGGATGGTGCCAAAGGATTGATGGAAGATGGGAAACAATTACATTGTGACAACATGGTAGATCCATGAGAAACCACTCATGAGCATTGAAATATCATAACTTAGCATGCATGGTTGGTTACATGTTTTTGAAAAATGGTTTGGTATGAAGTGATAGGGATTGTGGGAGATGGTTGTAAATTTATTTTGGTTATTTTTCTGAAAAAAAGGCTTACTGGAAAATTGGTTTCAATTACACTTACCTGGTTTTGGTAATGAATGGTTTTAGAAACTTGTTTATATTTATTTATAAACGGTTTTTGAGAAAACAATTTATATAGATTATTTTATATAATTTGTGATAACTCTTTTATCCTATTGGCGTGAGTAGGGAAGTCATTGGGAAAAACAAACTGAGTTTTACACTCACCCCAGCTTTGCCACATTGGTGCTTTTGCAGATGTCGTATTCCGAGACACAGATAAAGTTAAGCAATCTAATTTCTAGTTTTTTATGGTGATTCTTGGGTTATGTGGTGGTTCTTGGAGGATGGATATTGGTGTGGATCCATGGGGGGTGAAATTGTGTCTTTTGAGAGTCTTGAGTTATTTATCCACGGTTGTGTACTTTGATGTGTTTGACATAAATGAAGTTGCTTAAAATTTATTCAATTGTTCATTCATCATATTGTAATTGTTTAGTTATGGTTGGATAGTTCATTGGGTTATTCATTAAAGGGTATACTTTCCCCCACATGAATTTGAAAACCTTCGGTATTTATTGCCAGTTTTTGGCATCTTAGGGATGTCACTAAAGGCCTAGTAATGACTCGATATGCTCTCTAGACAATGATAATTGGCAGGTCATTACAAATGGTATCAGCTTGTTTGGTCCATACCTAAAAATTAGTCAACTATGCACCTAGTTATGGAGATGACATCCATTCTTGTCTATTCCTTGGGTGGGAATCTCAGAAAGAAATAGGATTGTCGGAACATGAAATGTACAACATAAAAGGACTTAGATAACCATTTTATTCTGAACATAAAATTACAATGGAGTTGGGTAAATTAGTGTTTTGAGACACTTTTTGGATTATGAAATCTCATCCTCATGGGTTTACCCATATGAGACGAGCATGAGATGAATTATATAGGAATGACTTCCCACTATGAGTGCATACATCATTTTGACAAATGATCATTTTTAAAAAGTATAGAATTGTTTTTCAAATGAAAATTTTTCAAAAAGAAAATTCATATCATATTTTGAAAATGGTTTAGTTTTCAAAAGCATGAGAAGTGGTTTCAAAAATATTTGAACAAGGGAAAAAGATTATTTTGGAAAACAATATTAAGATAGTTGATGTACCAGTTTCAATAGTCTTAGAAAGTGATTCAAGGTTCACATCTCATTTTTGTAAATTATTACAGCAATCCCTTGGAACACAGTTACCATCAGCACCATGTATCATCCTCAAATGTATCAGAAATATGAATGGACAATACAATAATTGGAAAACATGTTGCGGTCTTGAGTAATGGATTTTGGTGGCTCATGGGAAGAGCATATACCCTAATTAAAGTTCTCATACAATAACAGCTGTCAAGCCTCAATATGCGTGGCTCCATTTGAAGCATTGTATGGGCTTCATTTTCATTATCCACTATGTTGGGTGGAAACAGGTAAAACATCAATAGTCGGGAAATGCCTTGTCCATGAAACAACATAGGAGATCTAGTAGATTAGAAAGTGGATGGAGACATCTCAGAGTCATTAGAAATCTTATGCATATCACAGTCGAAGACCGTTGTTTTTATTTGTGGGTGGTTATGCCTTCTTGAGGATCTCTCCAAGGCATGGGAATCATCATTTAGGGATGTAGGGAATTTTTTCTCTTAGATACATTGGCCTTTTGAGATAATGGAGCAGGTTGGAGAGGTGGTATATCTGTTGGAATTTCAACCATGGTTTAGTTCGGTGAATAATGTGTTCCATGTATCCCAGTTAAAAAAACATCACCCTAATCCTGACCGTGTTATCAGATGGAATCATGTTGACATAGAACCAGATGCATCACTGGTATATATTCCAGTTTGTATCATGGATAGTCAAGAGAATGTATTACATGGGAAAATTATCGTCCCAATTTGGATTTTTTGGAAACATGGTTTGAATCTGGAAGATACTTGGGAACCTAAGAAGGAAATGATAGTTTAGTGGCCGGAACACTTTTTGGCCATCAGGGGTTGTCTACTTTCTAATGATGGAAAGGCCAATCGTGAGGTAAATGTGGTACCCTCAGTTTCAAGTACAAAACCTCGTTCCTCACGTTTTTTTAATTTTGTGTGCGTAAAATTAGAGAGATTTCAGAAAATAGATTGTTTCCATAAAATATAGTGTTTCCATAAAATAGGGTGTTTGCCTAATATTGGTTGACTCCATAAATTTTGATATTTCTATAATGTTGGATGTTTCCATAAATTTTGGTGTTTCCCTAAAGTGTAATGTTTAAAAAAATTTTTGCTTCCATAAAAATGGTAAATGTGATGGATGGGAGAGTTTGGGGGTATTATAAAGAGTGTGGGGACAATAATTATGGTCCCACAATCCATACATGGTTGGCACAAACAGTGTGGTCAAATCTTCTACAGATGTCAAATCTAGATCTTATTTTCTAGGAGCTTTCTCATTTTTGCTCTATTTTTTTCGTTTTGAAATCAAAACGCCACTAATTCATTATTACTCTCCCTGGAAGGTTGTATAGCCTTCCCCAAATGAGTTGAAGCAATTCCAGAGCCTTCCCTTAGTGATTTTGAGTCCGATTCTTGAGGTATGTAACTATTCATAATATATGTTTTATTAATCATAGCATTTTAACTTGTGGTTTTCCTTAATTTTATAATAAAAAATATCTACTTTTCCATAATGATATAAATTGATTATCATGTATTTAATAATATCATTTTTATGAATAATTATTGGTTGCCTCATTTATATGACATGTTTTATCATATCATGGTAGCTTGTTATTCATTAACTGATAATATTTGGTAAAGTAACAAAAAAATAATGGTAAGGGATAATGGAATTATGAAGTTAATTTTTCATAAAAAGTATCATAATCTTACTTGTGTATATATTCCTTGTTGGCTGAAAATTTATAAATATATAATTAAGCATCTTATGAATAGTTTTTTGAATAAAATTTTTATTATATTTTATGATGATATTTTGATATACTATTAATGGGATAAGGAATATGAAAAATGCCTAATATTTTGTCTTCATTCCATGAAATATTACGTGTAATATGTAAAATGTAGAAAATTTAAATTTTGGTTTAGAATGATATAGTTTCATGTAAATATTGTAAATAAATATGATAGAACAATTAATCCATTTAGAACTAATGTTGTTGAATATTTTTTAAGGCCAAATAATTTCATAGAGAACTAATGTTGATGAAAATTTTAAAATTTTCAACTCTATTGATACTTCTTTGAATGAACATTGTTATGTTCGAAAGATAAATAATGAGTCAGTTTCAGTTTCATTATGTCAAAAAACCACATAATTAAAATTGTACTATAAATTTTCTAGAAAAATATTATATTCATTTTTAATAAAAAGTATAATGATATATTTTATATTGAGTATTGTGAGTAATATATATTTATGAAAAAATTAAATAAATTATTCACTTATAAATAGTTTTACATTAAATATAAATGATTGATATAGTTGATTTATTATACCTATGTGATTAATTATAATCCCAAAAAATAAGAAAAAATAAACGGATACCTTATTCTTAAATGATAATGTTTCATTTACAATTCTAATGTTTGATCATGGAACTGTAAAAAGTTTTTAATCTAATATAGGTGAATATTATTTCAGGAAGGAAAATCAAAATTTTGATTAAAGTGTCAATGTAGTCATAATAATCATAAATAATTAATTTGGATCAGATAGAGGAACATGTTTTATAATAAAATGGAAGAATTTTCTAAGAAAACTGTTTTAAATTAATTTCAAAATGACAATGAATGTGATTTGAGATTCAAAAAAATATATTTTATTTACATTATTGATTCCAAATGAACAATGAATTTCGGAGTGAAGTACATCAATTTTTTCATCCTGGTTATAGTGTGATCTATAAATATCTTGGGGAATATAATTTTTGTAGAGTAATATAGACTGAATTAACTGATTTTAAAAGTAAAAGAATGAATTTTATAACTGTTAATGTTGAATGATAATTATCAAAGTGAGTGATTCAATATTTTCCACATCCAAAATCGAAAGGGGATAATATATCTCTGAAATATACTGAGGTATCTCAGTAGACATTGGAATATAGTAATGAATTTTAAATATTCATTTAAGGATTTTCGAAATATACACATACTCTACATATTCTATATAATATATCCTTCTATCAGTTTCTATACCGTATATTAAATTCATCATATGATTAAATGTGTTCTTCATTTTAATTATATCTAACCACCAACCAATGATTACATATAAATTATTAAAAGATATTTGGAATTTGTTACATGATGAATTAAATTTTAATAATAATCTTTATACTCAAAATCATTAACACTTAAAGAGAATGATTTAAATATTAGGATGCATGATTTGAGTTAATATTTTGTCTTACCATGAATGTTAGGATTAACATCTACCATTTATTGAATATTCTTATAATAGAATTTTTCATTACAACATATAGATGGAGTAATTTCAGATGTTATATATAATGTTGGTGTAAACTCGGATTTTTTGGGACTCGGATGGGGAAATAAAGTAGATTGTAGTATAATTGGTAGATGTAATGGTTGAATAATTAATGATGATTTAGACATATATGGAGATTAATTAAATAATGAAAAATAGTTTTTCATGTAACTGATCGAAAGATCATTTATTTCAGGTACATAAACACATTTTTTCATAATTTAACTCCATGGAACAAGTATATGCATTATGTTGAGAAGGGAAATATAAGTCATTAGTTCATTGAAACATAATCAAATAGATTGTATGATAGGTCTCCAACTATGTTGAATTTCCTCTGTGTTCATCAAATGTACATGATGTATTTCATGTTCTATTGGAAATAAAATATATACTATATGTATCAAATGTTTTTGTACCTAGAGTACTATAAAATGAAGTGAATGATTCATATAAGGAATAGATGACTCATATTTTCATTCATATAGAGAATGTGTGGCTAAATAAGGTGATTATCCACGTTACGGTTTTAGGGAATATAGAATTGTAAAACAAGTACCATGATAATTTGAAAATTCAATGAACAAAAAAATCCCTACATGTTTATGTATTGATTAATATTAAAAAGATGTAATTCACCAAAAAGAGGAATAGGGTTAAAACAAAATGATTATAATATTTTAATTTCAATCCTTATAAGTACTCTGGAATTATATTTTAAATTTATATATTCACTATAATAATATTATTTTATTTTATAATAAAAATCATTACAGTTCATTCATAATAAAATCGTTTACATATGTTATATGGTTTTATTTATTAGTATAAATAAAAATTTACGAATTTAAATATTAAAAATTAAGAATAATTTTCAGAAATTAGAAATATAAAATTAACTTCTATATATATATTTTTAAAATTACATTAATGTTGATTATTTTGTAAATAATAAAAAAAAACCATTGCTAATTTTTTTCATTCCATAAATTTAAAAACTATCATTCATTATTTATTTCTTTTCAATTTCATTATTTCATTGTTTTTAAATATTCTAACCAATATTATTGGATTCCACATTATAATTGGCTTTAGAACAAAAACTTATTTAATAATTTTGAATTAATTTTTGGGAATATTTATTTTCATTGAATAATGTGTTCAGATATAAACAGTAATGTTTTTCTGAAAAAAATTCATATTTAATTTTAAAAAATAGATTCCATATTTTTAACCATAAGGACCAAATATTTTGAAAAGTTCCACCTTATTTTTTTTATTTTAGAATAGTGACTATTGTAAAAGAATGGATCCCCTGGTAAGTATTAATGAATGTTAACTGGGTTAAAATTTTAATGATAATGATTAAAATTAAAAAAACTAATCTCATCTGGTTTTAGGTCCATCTTTATTCCTTCACATCTACTCTTTTAATAAAAGTGTCAGTTTGGCAACACAGCTCTATAGTATGTCAAAAATTTATTTTAATATTTTTATAAAATTTCAGCATTCTCTCTCCCCCACATATGAATGGAAACCCATTATCCCCTATTCTATAATCCTATATATCCTATTATCCTATACAAGAAAAATCCAAATCCAATCATAATATCTCTTCCCAAATTCTATTGGTAATGGTTATATCAAAATTCAACCCTCTAAAAGTTATAATTATAACCCATTATATTTTTTTCCAACGAATAATAATGGATCTTAACATAGTGTATTCAATTTAATACTTATATTATCATATTGAAAAAACAAATAACCACTACCATATAATATAATTAATTTATTTCATAAAATATATTTTATTTTGATTATGGTTTAACCACATTTCATCTACGTTACATTTCTATTTTAAAAAAATATCACCCATGTCCTTGTGAAAAAAATTGCCCCAAGATGTGATTTATTTCATCATCCATTGACAACATTTATGGTTTTTCCTAATGATGGGAAATTATTATTTCATATGATATATGGGGTATATATATTTCATTTTTAATGGTAAAAATATATATCATTTCATTTATTACTATCCAATGAAAAGTAAAATCATAGATCTTGTCTATGTGTGGATTTCAACCCTACGAGCCAATCTATTTTGTTTATTTTCAACACCTCACATGGATCACACAAACACATAGATATATATATATTTATTTAATTAATATAATAATTTTTATATAAATTTAATTTTATAAATTTGAAATAATACTTTATTTCTTTACCTCACATTCATAAAAAATGGAAACCTTTTTCATGTATATATATGGATTATTATTTCCCTGGTTGGTCGTTAATTCATTTTTATGAAAATTAAATTATGTTTGGTTATAAAATTATATATAATTTATTAAAACTAAAATTATAATATTATTATTATTTTATAAATGAAATAATAATTTTCCATTTCACCACAGTCAACCTAACAAATACATTTCATCTTATAAGGTGAATATTCTAAAAACACATGGTCTGAACATAATAAATTAAGTTATTAAATGTAACATTTATATAATTTATATAAAAATAATAACAACCATTAAAAGGGATATTATTAATTTAAAATAATAATTTTTTTGGTTTTTCATTAATATAATGAATGTATGTGACATGTTGAGCTTGAGGTAAGTGATATTTTATTTTGAAACCTTGTTTTTAAATTTTTTAGGATTCTATTATAATATTTATCAAATATTACAATATATTGTAATGGATGTTTAAATAAATAAATAAAAGAAATAAATTTTCATTTTATGTTTCAATATCTTTCTATTCTAAAATTTCAAAATATTTATTTTTTTTCATAGATAGTACATAATATTTCACTTTCATTGCAACATCAATAAATATTCCCACAACCTAAACCATTAGTTTATATTTTTCATTCATCCATTGATTCCATATTTTCATCAAATATACATCCATATTACCCCTTTATATGTTATTTTCCTTCTTGGACTACTTTTTTAATTTAAAAGAAATATCAAATTTTTAAGATGATTTTCTTAGTGGTTAAAAATTTAGTTTTTATGAATTAGATTATTGGAATACAATATTTAATGTGTTAATAAATTATAATATCCTTGAAAATTTTCAATGATGATGGGTTATCCGGATATATCACTAAAATGTATTGGGTAATTATTTTTTCTTCTAAATAATTATGCCTAAATTAATCAAATATATAATTATATATATAATGGTCTTATAGGGGTTCTTTTTAGTGTATGTTTAATATGTTTTCCAAAGGAACCTAAATTACATAGTACACTCAGTAATTATTTTTCATTGTAGTCATTTGATTTTATATGGTAATATAATGATATTTTGATTGAAGGGATTATATTATCATTTATGTTATAATGGTTTTTATGGAAATTTATTTCAAGGGTAATCATGCATTATAAAAAATAAAAATGATAATGAAATTTCTAATATGATTTATTAAAAATTTTATGAAATAATATAATTAATATAGTTGATTTAATACTTACATAAACCATTATTTGATATAATTTTCTATAATTATAAATGAATAATCACTGATATTCTCTCACGATTTTGAAATTGAATAATAAAACTCAATATTAATTTTTATATATCTATTATAGATATTTTGTTTCAAAGAACATGTATTAAAACAATGTTTATATTATTTAATGATGAGTAGGAATAGTTATGAAGTCTTTTTAAAAAACATGAAGATTTTTTTAAAAGTAAATGACTTTTATTTTAAATGTATTTCATTGTTGAAAAAATAGACACTAAGTGGATGTTTCTACATTGCAATGTATGTGTTTTTTATATAAATTTTATTGGTTATTTATCCAAAACACTAAAAATAATACACTATTAGGGAAAGGAATATATTAAATTATAAAATATTAGCTAATTATTTTATAATATATAATGATGCATACTTATAATGATCGTGAAAAAGTGGTGAGTATAAATCAATTTTTGGATATAGAAGAGGAAATAAAATTTTGATCAGTGAGGGGACCATAAAAGATGATTTATTGAGGGTAAATAAAATAATAAAATGCTGCAAGATGATCCAATACAAGTGGTATAATTTATATATGTAATAAAATGTTCTATGACAGAATAATCTCATTGAATGTCTTGTGAAATCAATTATCAAAAAGAATTTCAACCCAAATAAATTTATGTGGTCTGATAGGGCCAAAATATTTATGTAGAGGTATGATCATAAGAATCAATTACAATATCTCATGGATGTAGGATAATGTCAAATCATTATTAATAAGATAATTTTGAGTGAATCATTGTACATAGTTTTAGAAATTATTAACATCCCAGATTCTATATATGATTCTAGTTAATTAGATATACCAAAAGAGCAAATGTTATATGGGAACTATATAAAAAATGATTTGATCATATATAGAATACAATAAAAGGAATTTTATAGTATACGAAATAAATGTTTTATGGGGTCCCAATATTTTTATAAAGTGTATTTTTTTAGATCTTTCGCCTATTCTGAAACAACAAACTAATCTGATAGTGATTATATATATTTTTTATAGATGTAACGCCCCAACCCCAGTTACCCAGAGTCGGTGCATTGTTTTAATACAATGGCCTGATTATAAGGAATGACATCCTGAACGACCGATCAGTTTAAAAATCAGGGAAAATATATTACATACATGAATGTTACGTTACAATTTATGACATACAAAACAACATAACTAATCTTTTATAAGCACCATTATTCCCTTGGCTTAACCCTGCATGTAAATCACAATACACATCTTGGAATCCTGAGAAAAATAAAATGTAGAAAGGGGTGAGCTCAAATGCTCAGTAAGGATAATAATATAATTGAAACATTCAAAAATAACCCTAAACATTTAAGGAAATGTATAACTAAAACAAAAGCCTTTTAAACATGAAATTCAGCATAATATGGAATAAATAAAATGAAGTAATGCCTTTTAATTATTCACATGGAAATTCTGCTTGTTGAATAATCACATGAAATATCACTAACCACTTTCATAATGATGGAATGCGTAATGCCAGACTATCATAACCACCTAGTCAAGGCCTTGTGCCAAGAATACAAATAAGAATTTGTCAATGCCTTATTCCAAGAAACTAGTTTGTCTCATGAGACCTACCGATGCGTCGAGAAGCTATAGTGGTCTCCACCCATCCCTTATTATGTCCAATGAATTCATCATATGAATAGGTTAAAACATAACATAAAACTTTGTATTAAAATTTGCATATGAAATGACAATAATTTATCCATAGACCAAGAATGGTATAAAAAGAACACATCCATAGTCAAACATATCAAAAAACCTTCAACAAAATACAGAAGTTTTGTATCATAATAAATAAACTTCAAATAAGCTTAAAATCTATCAAGGGATATTGACAAAGATGAAATCAAAACTATTTGAGAGAAATATCTCTTTTTTTGAAATAATTTAAAAGTCACATAATTATAAATTAAAATAATTACTTTGAAAATATTCATATAAGTTTGTAATGGAAGATTCGATGATTTAATAATTGTGAGAAATAGCCGCAGTCGCCTTATAAGTTAAAAAATGATATTCTTACAGTAATTTTGTTGAAACGGTTAAAAATGACCTTGTTTGGAAAACGAAGGAAAGATTCCTTTATAAACATCTTATAAAAATTCAAACAAGGGTATAAATTCCTTTAACCAATATTATTTAAAATATAATGAATGTTTGAAATACATTTTTAAGAATCATGGATGTGGATGATAAAGAGGTCCCAATATATAATTATGTATAAACAACCTCGGATAATGATAAGATTGTGAAATAAACACTTACCAATAGGGTAACTTACGAAACAATCACACCATGAAAGAGGTTTCATACAATGAATATGTAAATACACATAAATTAAAGTGTATTACAAAAATAATACAATTATGGGCCGTACATAAACCACACAAAAGGTAATAGTGGAAATATGGCATGAATCTCATGGGAAATAGGAGTGAGATGAAAACCCCTTACCTCGTGTCCGACTAGACCCGTTCGTTATTTAATATCCTAAATAATAAACTAATGATAATTTCTACTTGCATAAGAACCTTTATCAATTTTAGTATTCCATTTATATCACTTATTACCATGTCATAATCATTATATAATCATTTAAGTTAATAACATTTGTTTTGTCGAAATTTGGCACTTGAGATAAAAATGAACAACTTATAGTTAAAAGTTATTCACATGGTCAAAATATCATTATATCCAGAATTATATACATGATTTAGATATCATATATATCATATATTTCTAGTATATACATGTATTTATAATAGCACATATCATTTCGAGGTAAGACTGAAATGCACCATTCATGGAGACGGTAAGTCGTATGTATGCATGAACGCTAAATTCATTTCTATTTCATATTTTAATGGACTTAAAACAAAATGATACATAGTTATATTATAATTCCAGTATAATATCATATATAATATCATTAACTCTATAATTTATACATCCCACATATGGTTTTAACGAGTCATATTACATTGAAGGGGCAGTAGTCCACACTTCCTTAAATGAAATTGTCACGTTTACACATAATGAAAACCATTAAGGTATTATATAAAAGAAAAATACAGAATCATGGAGAAAAAAATAAACATAATATATATCATATATAATTATAGTTCCATCATAATGGCCACCATGAGAGGCAGTAGGACGTAATTTAACAATCATCATTTCATGAGGTGTTAGTTTTCTATCCACAGAAACATTATGTTCTTCACCCATTATATGGAGGTGTGTGTAAGTGTAATAAAAATACATCTCATAACAGCATCATATTATATTGAGTATACTGGTGTTGTTATAAAATAATTTAATAAAAAGATTTTAGTGGTTGGAGTGGTAAAATAAAAGAAAATAAGTTAATAGAAATTGTTACCTTTAATTTGGCTACCTTCCTTTGGTTTTAACCAAGAGGACTCCTTGAAGTGCCTTCGTTCTAAGGTAAGGCTTCTAGGAAGAGTAGAGGGATGTAGTGAGCTTAATTATTCAGAGTATTGATGATCCTAAAGGCTTGATTTATATGAGTAATTGGTTAGAAGTGGTCTCCTTTTATAAGGGGGGGAGAGGCTCTTTAGGAAAGTGTGAAAATATTGTTTTATTATATAATGATAATCAGTTTATAAAGGTCCAAAAGGACTCCTTTATGAGCCTTCATCATAAGGAAAGGATTATAGGTGGAGGAGAGGGATGTTTGGAGCTTAATTTGGTAGAGAGTTGATGAGATTAAAGGCTTGAGGGGAGTGAGTAATTAGTTAAAACTGGTCTCCTTTTAAATGGGGGAGGAGGGGCTCTTTAGGAAAGTGTGAAAATATTATTTTATTATATATTGATATTCAGTTTCTAAGGTCCAAAAATCATTAGATTCTAAGATAAGATGACTCATGGTCGAAATCAAATCTGCCAATAAAAATTGGGCATGTTTTGGATATTATTTTAATATTTATAATCAAATTTATTTAAATCATTTATTAATGAGGTAAATACTGCATCATTATATTTTCCTAAATAATTGAATTTATTTGATGACTAAAAATTATAAAAAAACATCATGATTTAAGAAATATTATTATCTTTAGGGTGAATATTTATAGTAAAAAATATTACTTATATAACACAATATAAAAATTAATTACTAAATGGTTTTTGTTAATGTCATGTTTGTCTTTACATTAAATTAATTAATCTAAAGTGTCATTATCATTCATAAGTTGTTCCATGGGGTCCAACAATTTACCCAAATATTCCCATGGTCGTCCAGTACTCATCCAAGAAGGTTAGGACATGTGTTAAAGTAATTTTGAATTATTAAAATATATTTTTTACCTTAAATTTACCTATTTACCTTTAACCATGGTTAATAAAAATAAAAAAGTAACTATTCACAAAAAAATGTTAATCTTATTGAACCACATTATAATCAATGATATTAATAGTATCTCTCGTATTTCTAAAATTTAACTCATATATGCGGTAAAATTATGTTTCATGTGAATTTGCACATTCTTCTAAGAGGTGGGTAAAAGATGGTGAAAAGTTCAATAAAATTATTATATATCTTAAATTATTACTAAATGACTCCAATAAATTAGAATGAACATATATAGCTATTATGTATCTATTTAGACATAATTTAATTTAAATAAAATAAATAATTATTTAAATAAAAATTTGGTTTTAAACTATAACTCATTGTTTTTCACTATTCAAAAAAATTTGAATGTTTTCAAAAAAGTACAGAAAAATCACCCTAAGCTAATTTTGATATTCCAAAAAAAATTAATTCAATTTTACCAAATTCATAACATATAATTTTAATTTATTAATATAAAATTAATTTCCATTGTCAATACCAAAAGGCGTATTTTTAAGAAATAATAACTATCAAAAGATTGAAACTTGTTTATGTCCAATTTCAAAATGACATTACTTACAATAAACAGCATTGGATTGAATGGTAAAAATAATATCTATTTATACTTCCAAACCATTAAAATTTAAAATTTATCAGTATAAATTATTTCTATTACTTTTTTTAATTAAAATTTAGTATTTTCACTATTCACCAAAATATGAATGTTTTCAGAAAAATACCAAAAAATTATCAAAATAAAATTTTTATCTCCCGATTCTAATGAAGAGGTTTATTATGTCAAATTTTATATATAAAAGTGTCAAATATTGGATTTAAAAAAGGATCGCCCACAAAAAGAGGTAAAATTGCATTTTCTGAAAAAATAATACTTTTATCAAAAAAATTGAATCTGTTCTTACATTATGTCTAGCAAACTCATAATATGGATTCTAAAAATATAAGGATTATATAAAGTTTAAAATTTAGTTAATACGATTCATAACTGCTTTTGAATGGCTAGTTCGGTAAGGCATGGTTTGCTTGAACTTGGTCTTGCGTGTAGTGCATGTTATTGAATTACTTTGAAGAAATAACATACTATGAAATCTTGTGTTGTTACATTCTTCCCTCCTTAAATAAATGGCGTCCTCACAATTTGAAACCGTTCTTTGAAAATAAAAGGTTGAAAATAGAAAATATATTTGTGGGAAACCCCACATTAGAAATTGTGTTAACAAAATTTATTCATAATAATAGGAAAAGGGGAATGAAAAAGTCACCACGAAATTATGATCTCTATTTGGAGAACATTGGTCGGAATTAGAGACACGTAATTGGAGAAAAATTTAAATATTTATATGGAGTGATTGGGGTCATCAATCAGAAAAAATTGTAGAATTGAGGGCCTCAAAACCATCAATCAATAATGATTTAAAATGTCATCAGTTCAACGAATCATATGGTATTAGGATATCACATCTTTTGTAACATCCCAGGTAAATAAATAATATGAAATTTTTATATTTATCCCTATTTGTGAATAAAATGTAAATATTAATTTAACCAGAATGCTATGCTCGATGGCTTATGCAATACACAACAACGAGTTCCTTTGAAATCTTACGTTGCACTCAAATAAAAAAAAATATTATCGTAAATGGTAGTTAACGCCTAGCCGTTGTAAAGGAGGTAATGAACATAACTAACTAAAAAATGATTATATATGTTTGTCAAATATTTTTACTTTTTACAATAAATGTTAGAGGATTAAAAATGTGAATGAATCCAATTTTTAAGCATAAACATTCTAATATTCTTTAAAAGTTTGATTAACCACCTTTTGATGGTGAACCACCTTTAACTCCAATTTTTTATAATTTTATTTTTTATATTTGAAAAAATAAAATTCTTCTTTAGAATCGGGTCATCAAAATTTACATTTTGTAAATTTGTTGGTATTTTTCTGATAAAGTTCATTTTTTAATGAACAGTGAAAAATGTAGTATTTTAATTCAAAACCTCTTTTTAATCTAATTTATTTATATGATTAGATTATCATTTGAATTGGTTTTAAATTTAAATTAGAATATATTTTTACCATTTAATTAAATAGTGGTCATTGGAATTAATTTCATCTTGAAATTGGACTTAAACTAGAGTCAATATTTTGATACTTTTTGTTTCTTAAAAACACGCTATTTGTTTTGACAGCGGGAAATAATTATTAAATTAATTAATGCAACTTATATGTTTTTAATTTTTTAAAATAGACTTCATTTTTGAATTCGTAATATCAAATATAGCTTAGGGTGAATTTTTAGTACATTTCTGAAAAACTTCAATTTATGATGAATAGTGAAACCACAAAGTGCTAGTTAAAGAAACTGATTTTTCGTTTAAATAAAACTTTTCCACCTATGTGTTTTGAATTTCAAAAATCCAACATACATGGTTCTCATTAGGAAGTAAAATGTGGTTCAATGGGATTAAAATAATTTTTTGGTGAATAGTAACTTTTATGTTCTTAATCGCGATTAGAGGTAATTAATGTAATTTAAGGTAAAAATAATGTTTTAATAATGTGAAATGACCTAGACACATGTCCTAACCTCATCGGATGTGTCATAAAAGACCGAGAAAATCCATGGGTCAACTTTGGGACCCCATGGATCCACTTTGGTTGGAAAATGACATAAATAACTTTTTATTTAAAGTTAAATTAAAAATGTCACTAGCATGAGATGTTTCACTAAAACAATTTTTAAATGGGGATATACAAGTAATAGTTTTGACTATAAATATTCATTTGAAATATAAAAAGATTTCATATATCATGATATTTTTTTTATAATTTTTAGACATTAAATAAATTAAATTATTTATGACATCATGATGATGTAGCGATTACCTCATTAATAAAGGATTTAATTAAAATAAAAAGATAATGTTAAAACTATAACTTACACTTGTCAAAACCCCATTATATGAGTATATTTCGAACCCTTACCACCTTATCCTCGAAATAAATCAATGTGGGACTTTTAAAATCCAAAACTCATTTGAAAATAAAGTAACATTTTGTAACTTTACAAGAGTGCCCCTCCTCTCCTCTTATAAAAGGCCCCCACCTCTACCACCTTACCCACACCTCTAAAGAATTTGGCTCGGCCAAACCCTGCTCATGTTGCCTCTCCACATCCTTCTATTACTCCTAGAAGCCTAACATTGGGTATAAGGCTTCTCAAGAAAGCCTTTGAGCTCAAATCAAAAAGAGTTACCCGATATTAAGGTAATGTCTCCACTTGTGTTCTTTTGTTTTATTTTGCTTCTCCAACCCCCTAAACTCTTTTTATTCATTTCTTTTGTAACAAATACAGTATATTAAATATACTAGGGTGTTTTTATAAGATTCATTCGAGCTACACTTACACACACCTACATCAAATGGTTAAAGAACATATTGTTTTTGTGGATGGAGAATTTCTGCCTCACGAAACGATGATTGTTCAACACTCATATAACACCTTAAAAGGAAGACATTAAGATTTCACTATATTTATAATGATATATAATATTTTTATGTTTTACTTAACCTTCTTTATTTTTCTTTTGTGTCATACCTTTATGGTTTCCATTGTGGGTAAACACGATAATTTCATTTTAGGAAATGCGGACTACCGCCCCCTCAAAGTGATTTGATTCATTAATGCCATATGTGGGATGTATAAAGGATGTATTTAAAGTTATTATATATGATTTATGTTAAATATAAATGATGAATATAATTATGTAATTAAAATATACATACCTCTCATTTAGTTTTAATTCCATTAATATGACATAGAAATGAAATTAGCGTTCATGCGTACGTACTGATTACCGTCTCCATGAACGGTGCATTTCATTTCTTACCTCTAAATGATTATTTAATATTAAAATACACGTATATTCTGGATATATATGATATATATGATATCCAAATCATGAATATCATTCTGGATATAATGAACCTTTGACCACACGGACAACATGTAATTGTAAGAAGTCCACTTTCGACTTAAGAACCAAATATCGACAAAACAAACATTATTAACTTAAATGATTACATAATGTTTATAACATGACAATAAGTGATATAAAAGGAATAATGAACATTAAAAAGGTTCTTAATCAAGTATAAATTAACTCAAGTTTATTATTCAGGACGTTAAAGAACGATTGATTGAAGTCGGACCCGAGGTAAGGGATCCTACTCCTCTCATTCTTTTTAAGTACACTCTTTTATGTCATTCCTTTTAAGCACATATTTATTGTGATTGGGATGTTATTTTATATTAATCTTACTGTAATTTTTATGTTCATATTATTAGAGACCCTATTCTCTCTCATCAATCCATTTTGGAAGTTTTGAGTGGTGCCGTTAGGCTGCCAAATTTTCGTAAGAGATCTAACCTCTCTCTTTCTTTTTAAGTACTCTCCTTTATGTCACTTATTTTAAGATCCTCTTTGTTTTGATAGGGGTGTTCTTTTATATTCCTATTGATATTTTATTTTAATATTATGAGAGACCCTATTTGATATCATCAATCCATTTTTGGAAGTTTTAAGTGGCACCGTTAGGCTGTTGAGTTTTCGTAAGGGATTTTTCATCTCACATTTATTCCTGTGAGATTTATGTTACATTTTCCACAATTTCCTTTGAGTGGTGTATGTACTGACCATTATTTTACTCATTGTGTAATATACTTTAATTTATGAGTATTTACATCAATGTTTTATTTTCCTTCTTTCACCGGGTGTATGTTTTGAAAGATGCTCATGTCGGTAAGGGAACCTTTCACCCTCCTCTTTTTAAAAGACTTCTTTTGTTATCTATTTTCATTCACATAACATTATTTTGGGATATGTTCTTCTATATCCTTAGTGAATTAAATTTTATGTCCAAGTGATGAGATACTCTTTTTATCTCCTATCAACTCATTTTCTGAATTTTGTAGTGACGCCGTTAGGCTGTGAAATTTTTGCAAGGGAACTTCTTAACCCAATTTTGATTCTTTGGGATAAGCTTGTACTCCTTGAATATGTTGTTCTATGAATATGTGTGAATAGTGTCTGATTGTTTTACACTTAATATCCACATATATTTAGGGTATTAGTTTGTAACACATAATTATGTAATTTATTTATCCTTAATCCAAGGATATCGTCTTTGTAGGGGACTTCGTCACAATCTCCTTTCATTGAGGAATATTTTGTTTTATACACAACCTTCTTTTATACGGTGTATAAACCCCTTTGACTTTTATGTTTATCCGAAAGTATTCTTTTTTATACAAAGCGTTTTACTAGATGACAAAAGGGAATGTTTTTTTCGTACGTACGCGGCGACAACGACTTCTCCCCCACCATGACAATTATTTCAGTTTAGGCTTTCTCTATAAGCCATACATTTTTTTAAAGAAAAATAAATACCATGTTTTACTTATCTTGTATTTTCGTATTGAAATTTTTTTTCATAAATTTATTATATCAATGTTTTGTATTGATATCTTGTGATTGAAAAATAGAAATGTTATGTTTCCTTTATGAATGTTTTATGTGATACGATTATGTTATGGTTCTTGGGCATTATTATGAAGACGGGTGGTTTCGTGATAAACTAAGGGCGGGTGATCCCGATATAGCTCTACAATGCATTAGGTAACTCGAAGGGGATAAACATTATGGTTTCTCTAAATATATTTTGGGAATATACTGTGGTGGGTATTCCAAACGTAACCAAGAGGGTTACTCCCTGCGTAAGAATGTTATGAATGCCTCAAGATACCTTTATGTCTTATGATTTCTATGATTTATTTATTATTTTATGAGGTTTGTTAAAGTGCTTATGTTTTATGGGTAAAGTATGATTTCATTCTTCTGTATACATGTACTCATGTATCCCTTCCATATTTTTATATCCCTTACTGAGATTTTTATGCTCATCCCATGTTTTTGGAACGTTTTTCACAGGTCAAGGGAAGGGTACATGATATGATGATAGTTTCAAAGAAGTGTCACGAAAGAATCCAGGTTTTATTTTAATTATGTTTCCGTTGATGGGAAAAATGAATACTATCTTTTATGTAACCTCTTTATTTAAATGTGGAATGTAATGCAAGTTTAATGATCTAATTCTCTAAAACTCTAAACCTGAAAAGATCCCCAATGTGTAATCTTGTAATAACTCAAGATTAAGTAAGGTTTGATGAAGGGGCTTTATAGTTGGTATCAAAGGTTGGTTTAGATAACTTTATAGGTTAGAGTATTCTCTAAGCACAAGTGACATTACCATAATGGTTCAGATTTCAGAAAGAGTCCTAGTTTTAGATAATGTGAATGAGTAAGTATGCCTTAGTTTTTACCTTCCTCATTAGTACATGATGGTTTTGTTGATATACTCACACTGACATTTCTGTTTTTAGTGAATGGATGGATCTAGAAGGAACCAAAGAGACAACTGGTATGAAGAAAGCTGTGGTTGTTCTCTGATTAAGATACTAGATAAAATGGGGGATTCAATGAGGAAACTCGTGGTTGTTCTAAACCAACTATCAAGGAGTCATGATCAACCACTTGAACCTTGGTATTATCTGTAATGCATCATGTATGAGATGACCAATCGATGTGGAAGTTCAGGTAATAATTATAATGGTAACCATTAGAGTTTATACGATCCTTACTTTTGAAGTAATTATGGGTTATTATATGTTATGATGGAAAATGAATGGAATGAGATAAACATGAGGTTAAAATATGTTATGATCATTTTTGAAAATTTTATCTCGTTTTGGGGAATGTTTTAGGAATTATATAGTTTTGGAAAAAGGACAACACGCAGACCGTGTGACAACCCGTCGCGTCGGACAATGCTGTGGGAATCGAACCCACAACCAAAGTGCGACTGGTATTTATCACCTACAGCTAGACTACATGAAGTCCCTGGTTAGTTTGAAAAATTCTTTTTAGTAAGATGATTTTAGGAATCAAGAGTAAGTTAATTTTGGGTTATCTATGGAAATGATTAACCGATCATCGAGGATATGTTATTAGGTTAATTACTTTTCAATATGAGAATTTAAGAGCAACTGATGTTATTTGGAGATAAAAGTTAATTTGTACCATGGAAGACTATGTGACTAAATCCTTCAAATATTTGGGTTTCAATCTTATTTTGGTTTACTTTGAAAAATTTTATGGACAAATAGTTTATCAAATGGTCCTCATTGAACTTTGGGTTTTTTTGGACAAATTTTAGAGATTAAGAATAGATTTTCTTTTTATAAAGGGTTATCCTTTTCTGGATTATCTGATCTTGTACTAACCTTTTTGGTTTTGGTTTTGATTAATGTCTAAAGACATGGGAAGTATATAGTTCTATTTTTTGGGTTAGTTGATTCTCTAGATGTTGATTATAGCTCTCTTAATGTAAACAAGTCATCCTAAATACTCATCTTTTGGAGAAAATATGAGTTCGTGTATGAAATATAGTAAAATTTGAAAGTCAACATGAAAAGTAAGTATGTTTCCTTATGTTTTAGTTATGCCCAAAAATAAATTCCTCAATGAAAATTAATTGAAAAAATGTTTTTCATTAACTTTTTCTACTGGGGAATCCAATTCCGTTTAACCTATCACAAGTTTGTGATTTTCATATGATTAACATTCTCCAAAACATGTTTTCTATCACTCACCATCAGAACATGACCCTTTGTTTTCACCTCCATATCCATATATTCCTACATGGAATCCTATTATGGGTTAACTCAGGTGATATTTGTACTTCTCTCCCATTCTTTTAAAGTGATTGTTTTACCGACTCTTGTTCTGATGTGGGACTTTCAAGGATTTTTCTGAGCCCAATTTTGAAATTGTGAGGACGCAATTCCCAAAAGGGGGGAAGAATGTAACACCCTGGTTAAATAAAGAATATGACATTTTATTATTTATCCCTATTTGTGAATAAAATTTCAATATTAATTTAAAGGGAACACTATGATCGATGGCTTACCCAATACACAACAACGAGTTCCTTTGTAATCATACTTTGCACTCTAATAATAAAATAATATTATCTTAAATGGTAGTTAACGCCTAGCCGTTGTAATGGGGGGAATGAACAGAACTAACTAAAAAATGATTATATATGTTTGTCAAATATTTTTACTTTTTAAAATAAATGTTAGAGGATTAAAAATGTGAATTAATCCAATTTTTAAGCATAAACATTCTAATATTCTTTAAAAGGTCGATTAACTGCCTTTTGATGGAGAACCACTATTAAATCCACTTTTTGACAATTTTATGTGTTATATTTGAAAAAATAAAATTCTTCTTTAGAATCGGGACATCAAAATTTACGTTGTGTTAATTTTTTGGTATTTTTCGGATAAAGTTCATTTTTTAATGAATAGTGAAAAATGTTGTATTTTAATTCAAAAACTCTTTTTAATCTAATTTGTTTATATGATTAGATTATCTTTTGAATTGGTTTTAAAGTTCAATTATAATATATTTTTACCATTTAATCCAATAGTGGTCATTGGAATTAATTTCATCTTGAAATTGGACTTAAACTAGAGTCAATCTTTAGATACTTTTTTTTTCTTAAAAACACGCTATTTGTTTTGACAGCGGAAATTAATTATTAAATTAATTAATGAAACTTATATTTTTTGAATTTTGTAAAATAGACTTCATTTTTTAATTTTTAATATCAAATATATCTTAGGGTGAATTTTTTGTATATTTCTGAAAAACATCAATTTTATATGAATAGTAAAACCACTAAGTGGTAGTTAAAGAAACTGATTTTTCATTTAAATGAAACATTGCCACCTCGGTGTTTTGAATTTCAAAAATCCGACATACATGGTTGTCATTAGGAAGTAATATGTGGTTCAATGGGATTAAAATAATTTTTTGGTGAATAGTAACTTTTATGTTCTTAATCGCGATAAGAGGTAATTAGTGTAATTTAAGGTAAAAATAATGTTTAAATAATGTGAAATGACCTAGAAACATGTCCTACCCTAATTGGATGTGTCATGGACGACCAAGAAAATCCATGGATCAACTTGGGGACCCCATGGAACCACTTTGGTTGGAAAATGACATAAATAACTTTTTATTTAAAGTTAAAATAAAAAATGTCACAAGCATGAGATGTTTCACTAAATCAATTTTTAAATGGGGTTATAAAAGTCATATTTTTGACTATAAATATTCATTATAAATCTAAAAATATTTCATACATATTGATATTTTTTTATAATTTTTAGACATTAAAAAAATTAAATTATTTATGACATCATGATGATACAGCGATTACCTTATTAATAAAGGATTAAAATAAAATGAAAAGATAATGTTAAAACTATATCTTACACTTGTCAAAAACCTAATGGATGAGTATATTTCTAAACCTTACCACCTTATCCTTTAAATACATCAATGTGGGTCCTTTAAAATCAGAAACTCATTTGAAAATAAAGTAACATTTTGTAACATTACAAGAGTGCCCCTCCTCTCCTCTTATAAAAGGCCCCCACCTCTACCACCTTACCCACACCTCTCAAGCCTCTGACTCGGCCAAGCCCTGCTCATTTTGCTTCTCCACATCCCTCTATTACTCCTATAAGCCTCACTTTGGGCAGATGTCTTCCCAAGGAAGCCTTTGAGCTCAAATCAAAAAGAGTAACCCGATTTTAAGGTAATGTCTTCACTTGTGTTTTTTTTATTTTGCTTCTCCAACCCCCTAAAATATTTTTATTAATTTCTTTTGTAACAACTACAGTATTTTTAATATACTAGGATGTTTTTATAAGAAGCATTCGAGCTACACTTACACACACCTAAATCAAATGGTTAAAGAACATACTGTTTCTGTGGATGGTGAATTTCTGCCTCACGAAACGATGATTTTTTAACACTCATATAACATTTCAAAAGGGGAAAATTAAGATGTCACTATATTTATATATGATATATAATATGTTTATGTTTTTATTATGCTTCTGTATTTTTCATTTTTGCATACTTTTATGGTTTCCATTGTGGGTAAACACGATAATTTTATTTTAGGAAGTGTGGACTACCGCCCCCTCAAAGTGTTTTGATTCGTTAATGCCATATGTCGGATGTATAAAGGATGTATTTAAAGTTATTATATATGATTTATGTTACATATAAATGATGAATGTAATTATGGAATTTAAATATGCATACCTTTCATTTACTTTTAATTCCATTAATATGACATAGAAATGAAAGTAGTGTTCATGCGTACGTATGGCTTACCATCTCCATGAATGGTGCATTTCATTTCATACCTCTAAATGATTATGTAATATTATAAATACATGTATATTTTGGATATATATGATATATATGATATCCATATCATTAATATCATTCTGTATATAATGAACCATTGATCACACGAACAACATGTAATTGTAAGAAGTCCACTTTCGGCTTAACAACCAAATATCGACAAAACAAAAATTATTAACTTAAATGATTAAATAATGTTTATAACATGTAAATAAGTGATATAGAAGGAATAATGAACTTGAAAAAGGTTCTTAAGATAGTATAAATTAGCTCAAGTTTATTATTCAGGACATTAAATAACGATCGAGTCAAGTCGGACCCGAGGTAAGGGATCCTACTCCTCTATTTCTTTTTAAGTATACTGTTTTATGTCATTCCTTTTAAGCTCATCTTTCTTTTGATTGGGATGTTCTTTTATATTAATCTTAATTTAATTTTTATGTTCATATGATTAGAGACCCTATTCTATGTCATCAATTCATTTTGGAAGTTTTGAGTGGCGCATTTAGGCTGCCGAATTTTCGTAAGAGATCTAACCTCTCTCTTTCTTTATAAGTACTCTCATTTATTTCAATTCTTTTAAGCTCCTATTTGTTATTATGGGGGATTTTCTTTTATATTAATCTTCATATCTTATTTTAATATGATGATAGAACCTATTTGATCTCATCAATCCATTTTTTTGATGTTTTAAGTGGAGTTGTTAGGCTACTGAGTTTTCGTAAGGGATTTTTCATCTCACTTTTATTCTCGTGAGATTTATGCTACATTTTCCACAATTTACTTTGAGTGGTGTACTTGCTGAACGTTATTTTACTCATTGTGTAATATACGTTCATTTATGAGTATTTACATCAATGTTGTATTTTCCTTCTTTCACGGGGTGTATGTTTCGAAAGATACCCATGTCGGTAAGGGAACATTTCACCCTCCTCTTTTTAAAAGACTTATTTTGCTATGTCTTTTAATTCACATAACATTATTTTGGGATATGTTATTCTATATCCTTAGTGATTTAAATTTTATGTCCATATGATGAGATACCCCTTTTATCTCTCATCAACTCATTTTCTGAATTTTGTAGTGACGTCGTTAGGCTGTCAAATTTTTTCAAGGGAACTTCTTAACCCAATTTTGATTCTTTGGGATAAGCTTGTACTCCTTGAATATGTCATTCTATGAATATGTGTGAATAACACCTTATTGTTTTACACTTAATATCCACTTATATTTGGTGTATTAGTTTGTCACACATAATTATGTAATTGATTTATCGTTAATAGGATACCGTCTTTGTAAGGGACTTCGTCTGAACCTCCTTTCATTGAGGAATATATTTTTTTATGCACAACATTCTTTTATACGGTATATAAACCCCTTTTACTTTTACATTTATCCAAAAGGAATATTTTTTATACAAATCATTTTACAAGACGACAAAAGGGAATGTTTTTGTCGTACGTATGCGGCGACAACGACTTCTCCGCCGCCGTGACCATTATTTGAGATTCGGCTTCCTCTAAAAGCCATACCTTTTTTTAAAGAAAAATAAATACCATGTTTTACTTTTCATTTATTTTGGTTTTGAAAATGGTTTTCATAATGTTTTTATATCAATGTGTTGTATTGATATCTTGTGATTGAAAAGTGGAAATGTTATGTTTACTTTATGCATGTTTTATGTGATATGATTATGTTATGGTTCTTGGGAATTATTATGAAGACGGGTGGTTCCATGATAAACTAAGGGCTGGTGAGCACGATATAGCTCTCCAATTCATTGGGTAACGTGAAGGGGTTAAACATTAATTTTTTTCCGAAGAGATTTATGGAATATACTGTGACGGGTATTCAAAATGTAACCAAGAGGGTTACTCTTTATGTATGAATGTTTTGAATGCCTCAAGTTACCTTTATGTCTTATGATTTCTATTATTTATTCATGATTTTATGAGGTATGTTAAAGTGCTTATGTTATATGGGTAAAGTATGATTTAATTCGTATGTATACATGTACTCATGTTTCCTTTCCATATTTTTATATCCCTTACTAAGATTTTTATGCTCATCCCACGTTTTTGAAATGTTTTTCACAGGTCAAGGAAAGGGTACATGATATGATGATAGTGTCAAGGAAGTGTCAAGAGATAATCAATGCTTTATTTTAAATATGTTTCCGTTGATGGGAAAAATGAATACTATATTTTATGTAACCACTTAGATTAAATGTGGAATGTAATGCATGTTTTATGATCTAATTCTCTAAAACTCTAAACCTAAAAAGATCCTCAATGTGTAATCTTGTAATAACTCAAGATTAAGTAAGGTTTAAGGCTGGGGCGTTATTTCTTTTGTTTTAAGATTCCGTACATAAATTTTAAGAATTTATTTTCTTCATTGATTAAGATTATAAATATATATATATATATATATATATATGACAAATAGAGTTTCATCCTTTAACTAATTTCTACCACAAACTCATCTTTCACTCTAAAAGATAATATAACATAAAAATAATATTCTTTTTATCCTATTCCTATATGGTTCAAAAATGAATTTTTAATTCATCTACATGATTTTTTTAATAAATACTACATTATTCAATCCATGACATCAAGTGGGCCAGCGGTAGGTGATTCACCCTTGTTGCCTTCGGTTGTGGGTTCATGTCTCACGGCCTTTCTGTACGTGACGTGTTTCTTCCCACCTCTGGGTTTTCCTTTTATAGAAATACAAAAATAATCTCATACTAGAATTATCCAAAATAGTTATATCCAAACTCATAGTCAAAAATTTATAAGGAAGGTAAAGATGATGAATATCCTTTTTTCCGCTTAATAATATGTGAGAACCTTCATCATTTATTCTTTAAAAACACTATAACATCCTGAATTACCATAAAACCTTATTGATTAAATTCATGATCCTTTATTCCTTATTGAATACCAGATATACTCTTTCTATCATAAAATTTAGTAAACTCCAATAATTATTGAATATACAAATAATTAATCAGTTTCAAGGTAGTCAAGAATATCCATTATAATTTATCCAAATCAACCATCTCTTATTCCAAAATCACTACCTCATTATCAGGACCATATTAAGGATTAAATTTCCATAAACCATGTATTTTTCCAAAAAATATAGCTTACTATTATGTCACTTTTCTTAGAATCATATAATCTCAAATACTCAATAAAATGGTACTACATTACAATCCTTATTTATCACCATAATCCATATAACCAATATAATGTATATAAAACACTCAAATGAAATAATTCTATAATCACAACATACGAACACTAGTCATTCATCTTCATCTGAGGTAGTATCATAACTTGATTATTATCCAATAACATCATTTGCCGTATACAGTTATGAATGGGACATTGATTCGCGTAGTTTCTCAACACCTTGTAGATGAAGCTTTTTACATTTTAAATATTTTTCTTACCCATGAAATCACGTACTTGGTGTCCATTTTCTCCACACTTATAACAAAATCCCATTTCGTTCAATCATTTTCCAAGGTGATTATTTCCACATTTATCACATATGGGAAAATCCTTCTTTCCCCAATTCCATTTATCCATCATTATATCTACCATCCTTTTCTTCCTTATCTTCCCTTTAAAGCCATAAGACTCTGAGAATTCTATACTTATCTTACTAACACATGATATTATTTCTTCATATGATGAGAATAAATGGGAGACTATTTCCCTTCAAAATGTTGGCTTAATACCATGAATGATATGGCCCTTCTTACTCTTTGGATAATACCTATTGATGGACTTATCATTCCTTCTAATGAGATCCATTTCTAAACAATGTAATACACTAGGTATGTTTATGAATCGCAATTCATAATTCCAAACATGTAAAATACCTAACATAAATTGAATAATTTATGGATATAATCTATAAACAGAAAATGTTTTCTTTGAAGAGATATATACTCATAAACCATTAAGAGTGGTTTGTAAAGAAAATTAAAATTATTCTAAACATATCCCCCTAGAGTTTCGTAACCATGAGAGCAGCAAGACCCATTGTCGTTCTCCAGTTCTCGTTCGAGTCTATCTTAAAGCGGTGTTTTTCGGTTTTACACCTAGGTATATTTGTGCCAGAGCCCCCTCTACCTGATCGTATTCCGACATGGTTGTATTCTCCTGGAAAACTCACAAAATTTATACATTACAAAAATTCTAGGATGTCGTTCTATACTAATCCTCAAAGTCTATCTTAGGATTGTGTGCTCTAATCAGAGTTTATCTAAATCTACACTACAAAGTTATTGCTAAACCTCCCTTTGATAAAAACTGTAACACCCTGACCCCAGTTACCCAGAGTCGGTGCATTATTTTAATACATTGGCATGATTACAAGTAATCATGTCCCGAAGGACCGATCGGCATACCAGTCTTGTAAAATTATTTACAAACTTGAATGTTACATTACACATTATATCATACAAAACAATATAAATAATCCTTTATGAACACCATTATTTCCTTGGATTAACCCTGATTATCAATCAAAATACACTTCTTGTAATCCTGGGAAATATGAAACATGGAAGGGGTGATCTCAATTGCTCAGTAAGGAAAAAAATACAGTGGAAACATTCAAAAATAAGCATAAACATTTAAGGTAATGTTTAACGAAAATTAAAACCTTTTAAACATGAACTTCAGTATAATATGGAAAAAATAAAATGAAGTAATGCCATTTACTTATTGACATGGATATTCTACCAGTTGAATAATCACATGCAATATCACTAACCACTTTCATAGTGATGGAATGCATAATGCCAAACTATCTTAACCACATAGTCAAGGCCTTGTGCCAAGACTATAAATAAAATTTTGTGAAGGATTTATTCCAAGACACTAGTTTGCCACATCTGACATAACAATTAATAAAGGATCTATATAAGGCTCCACTCATCACTTATTAAGTCCAGTGCATTTCTCATATTAATAGGTTTAAACAAAACACAAACATTCATATTAAAACTAGCATACAAAATGTCATTAATTTTATCCATAAACCAATAATGGTATAAACATCATACATCCATAGTCAAAAATATCACAAAACATTCAATACAATATGGAACTTTTTTATCATTATTAATAAACATCAAATAAGATTAAAATCCATCAATGGATATTGACATAGATGAAATCAAAACTATTTGAGGGAAATAAAACTTTTTTTTAAAATCAGTTAGAAGTCACATAATTATAATATAAAACATATATTTTGAATATATTCTTATTATATTTTAAGGGATCATTCGACAGATTTATAATGGTGGAAAATAGTTGCACCTGCCGTATAAGTTAAAAAAAGACATTCTTACCTTAATTTTGTCAGAATGGTTAAAAAGGACCTTGTTTGGAAAACGACGGAAATATTCTTTTATAAACATCTTATACAAAGTCAAACAGGGGTATAAATGACTATAAACCATATTTTGTAAAATAGTAAGAATGTTTGAAATAAATTTTTAAGAAACATGGTTGTGGATGATAAAGAGGTCACAGTAGATAATTACGTATAAAAAACCTCAGAAAAGGAAGTGATTGTGGAATAATCCATTACCAATTTGTCAACATATGAAACATACACCCTAGGGAAAAGGTATCATCAAATTAATATGTATATAAAGATAAATTAATGTTTATTACACAAAGAATACAATTATGGGTAGTACATACACCACAAACAAGTTAATAGTGGCAATATTGCATGAATCTCAAGGGAATAACGAGTGAGACGACAACCCCTTTCCTCATGTCTGAATTGACCCGTTCATTCTTTAATATCCTGAATAATAAAATAAAGTTAATTTCTACACGTGTAAAAACTTTTTTCAAGTTTATTATTCATTTTAAATCACTTATTACAATGTTATAAACAATATGTAATCATTTAAGTTAATAATGTTCGTTTTGTCGATATTTGGCACTTGAGTTAAAAATGAACACCTTATAGTTACAAGTTATTCAATGGTCAAAAGATCATTATATACAAGATGATTTTCATGATTTAGATATCATATATATCATATATATCTATAATATACATGTATTTATAATATCACATATCATTTTTGGGTAAGAATTAAATGCACCATTCATGGAGACAGTAAGCCGTACGTATGCATGAACGCTACATTCATTTCAATTTCATATTTTAATAGACTTAAAACAAAATATAGCATAGGTATATTATAATTACCATATAATATCATATATAATATCATTAAATCCATCCTTTATACATCCCACATATGGTATTAACGAGTGATATCACTTTTAGGGTGTTATAGTCCGCACTTCCTAAAATGAAATTATCGCGTTTACCCATAATGGAAACCATTAAGGAATGCTATAAAAGAAAAATACATAATCATGATGAAAAAAATAAACATAATATATATCATATATAATTATAGTTTCATTATAATGGCCAATGTGAGAGGCGGTAGGAGGTAATGTAACATTCATCATTTCGTGAGGCGTTAGTTTGCCATCTAGAGAAACATTATGTTCTTCGACCATTAGATAGAGGTGTGTGTAAGTGTAATTATAATATATCACATAAAAACATCCTAGATTATTGAGGATACTAGTTTTGTTACAATAGAAATTAATAAAAAGAGTTTATGGGTTGGAGGGGTAAAATAAAAGAAAATATTTTAAGAAAAATTGGTACCTTTAATTTGGGTAACTTATGTTGGTTTGAACAAAAAAGAATCCTTGAAGTGCCTTATGCCTAATGTATGGATTCTAGGAAGATGACATGGATATAGGGAGATTAATTTAGAAGATTTTGGATGCGCCTAAAGGCTTGAGGGGTGTGAGGAATTGGTTAGAATTTTTCTCCTTTTATAAGGGGGAGGAGGGGCACTTTAGGAATGTGTGAAAATATTATTTTATTATATAACGATATTCAGTTTCTAAAGGATAAAAAATCATTAGAGTATAAGATAAGATGACTCATGGTAAAAATAAAATCATCCAATAATAATTGGACATGTTTTGGATATTATTTTAATATTTATAATTTATTTTATTTAAATCATTTATTAATGAGGTAAATACTGCATCATTATTCATCCTAAATAATTTAATTTTTTTGATGTCTAAAAATTATAAAAAAATACCATTATGTGGGAAATAATTTTAACATTCCAATGAATATTTATAGTCAAAAGGATTACTTATATAACACCATATAAAAATTAAATTACTATAAGGATTTTGGTTATGTCAAGTTTTCCTTTACATTAAATTAATTAATCTAAAGTGCCATTATCATTCATAAGCTGTTCTATGGGGTGCCATAATAGACCCAAAGATTCCCATGGTCGGCCATTACTCATCCAATAAGTTTAGGACATGTGTTAATAGAATTTTGAATTATTACAATATTTTTTTACGTTGAATTACCCTATTTACTTTTAATTGTGGTAAATAAGAGTAAAAAGATACTATTCACCAAAAATTATATTCATCTTATTGAACCAAATTTTACTCATTGATATAATCAGTGTCTCTATAATTTTTTAAATTCAACTCACAGAAGTGGTAAAATTATAT
This sequence comes from Viscum album, assembly GCA_963277665.1. Taxonomy (NCBI): domain Eukaryota; kingdom Viridiplantae; phylum Streptophyta; class Magnoliopsida; order Santalales; family Viscaceae; genus Viscum; species Viscum album. The sequence continues at coordinate 470,993,356 of OY728147.1, read as the reverse complement.
TTTATGTGAATTTTCAAATTCTCTTAAGTGGTGGGTAACGACAGTGAAAAGTTCAATAAAATTTATATATATCTAAAATTATTATTAACTAACTAAAATAAATTAAAATGAAAATATTTAAGTATTATGTATCTATTTTGAAAAAAAATAATTTAAATAAAATAAATAATTACTTAAAAAAATCAGTTTTAAACTATAACTCAGTGTTTTTCCCTATTCATAAAAAATAGAAAGTCTATAGAAAAATACAAGAAATTCACCCAAAGCTAATTTTGATATTCCAAATTCAAAAATGAAGTCTAATTTACCAAATTCAAAACATAGAAGTTTCATTTATTAATTTAAAATTTATTCCTGTTGTCAAAACCAAAAGGGGTATTTTTATGAAATAATAACTATCAAAAGTTTGACAATTGATTATGTCCAATTTCAAAGTGAAATAACTTACAATAAATGGAATTGGATTAAATGGTAAAAATATAATATATTTATAGTTCGAAACCATTAAAATTTATAATTTAACTGTATAAATTATTTCAAAAATAAAGTTTCTTTTTATTAAAAATTATTAACGTTCACTATTCACCAAAATATGAAAGTTATCAGAAAAATACCAAAAATTTATCAAAACTAAATTTTTATATCCTGATTCAAAAGAATAAGATTATTTTTCCAAATTTAATATATATAAGTGTCAAATATTGGATTAAAAAAAGGTTCTCCCTCAAAAGGCGGTAAAATTGCATTTTCTAAAAAATACTTCCTTTATCTAAAAAATTAAAATTTGTTCTTAAATTATAACTAAGAAACTCATAATATGTATTCTAAAATAATAAGTATTATATAATGATTAAAATTTAGTTAATATTATTCATAACCGCTTTTGTACGATTACTTTGGTAAGTCATTGTGTGTTTCAACTCAGTGTTGTGTGTTGTGCAAGTTATTTAATTACTTAGAATAAATAACATATTATGAAATCATGGGGTGTTACAATAGAGGATTTTTTATTGTAACACCTTATTTAAATAATATTTTCATCATTTATTATTTGGCGTAATATATCTACCATCATTGTCAAAAATATTTTTCCATAACAATTAATGTGAACATGATTTGACAGCATAAGAGATGTTTAAATGGCACTATATTAGAGATAAGGGACTTGAATATGATTTTTTTTATAAATTTATAATGTAGTGGAAGGTTATATGGAATACTAAGGATCAGTATTGTTATTTTTTGGACTATGGTGATGGATTTTCTTTTAAAATTTTATCACTTTGACGGTTTTATTCACATTTCTAGATCTGTAATGTAATATCCAAAAGAGTTAAAGTGTGAATTTTTAATTATTTTTATAAATTTATGTTCCTACCTCTATATAGAAGATGTTGGGAATGCAAATAATAAGAGACATGATATTAAAAACATTTTCTATTAACAAAATCAATTTGAATGATTTGGAATAGGTGAATAAAATCCTATGTGTACTCCATTATTCAAATAGTTTCAATTTTCAATATGGAAAAACTAGAAAATTGATAAAGTGTTTATTAATAGTGTAATGGGGATGTATGAATGGTATTTGGGATGATTTGAGGTTTCTATTTATTATAAAAGGATATAAATTCTTTAATAGGTATCCATGTTGTTATAATTTTGGAAAATCAACTAGATTTACATTGAGTGGTTGTTAAGTGTATCATTTGATATATCAATGCTTAAATGTACCTGGGAAATTATTTCATAATAAATGGTCTTTTATGAAATTTTAAAAATCATGAATTTATTGGTAATATAAATTGAATAGAGTGATCCACTTGTTCTTTTGTTTACATTTTTATGAACATCCATTTGTTGGATGTCCCAATCAAAACATGTTGTCACACTATCAACCTTGGATGCAGAGTACATTGAAATTATAGATCTATTGAAGGAGTTTTTGTTCATAAGGGTTCTACTATAGTAAATTAGAGTAATGTAAGAGGTAATCATTTTTTACTATGACTACCACAACATAATTGACTAGGAAAATAATATATATTTTCACTCACTGATAAAGGAAATTCAAATGATGTACCACCTCAAACAATATCTTATATAGAATCATTATCTTGGGTTCTGAAATAATAAAGGGATTAGGAAAATTGAAGACATAATTACTTATGTCATGTATTGGGAATTCATATAATGGTTACCATTAAGTGGTCCGAAATAATATATAACCTATAATATTTACAAAAGATAGGAATTCTCAGATGTGAGGAACTAAAGAAGACATTTTACGAAATAATTACTTGTTACAAGTAGGATAATGTGATGATTCCAAAATTTCATTATCCGAGTCAATGGGGATTTTATAGAAAATATTAAAATGAGTGTGACTCACAAAACCCACCTAATATTGTTTCTGTGACAGTCACTAACACCATGTAGGAATATAAATCACATAGAACTCCTTATCAGAAATTAAATACACAAATGCAATTATTCATACACTAGTATACTAAATAAAAAATAGAAAATGATACTTATATAACTTCCCAAAAACAAATCCCACATAATTTTATGAAAAAAATATAAAAATTAATGGGATAAAATATAATCCAACCATAACTAGAGAATTATTCTAGTATAGTTGGATTAAAGGGACTGTTATTATGATGAAACTCCTAGAACCCACAATGGTTGTACTAGAAAAAATAATCTCCACCTTCTTTGTTCCCTCCGATGACTCAGGCTAATGATCCATTGTCTGTATAATGGAAGACATGTACACTAAAAGACCGTATAGGGGTTATTATAAACAAATGTAATCATAAACTATAAAATCTCTAAACCTAAATAATCATAAATAATGTTTAAATTAAATAAACAGAAAGGGTATGAAAGAAAATAACATAGGTATTCATATAATAATATCCATGTATCATGGTGTTTTTTTTCAACACATTTAACCTATGAATTATTCATGATTCTCTATGGTTACTAAAACCAAAAAGACAACAAGATTCATGTATTATTAAATCATTGGTATTAATTTAATAATCCACAGTCATTTGTACATTACAATAATAATTAAAAAAACTAATCAAGATGGATCATTTGAAATACAAACATTGTCGACCTACACCTCATCGGTATAAAACATATGTCGATCTAGTCATTTAGAGTCATGCTATGGGAAAATCCTGGCTACCGATCTTTATCCAGTATAACCCATTATGAAATGTGTTCTGTTCGCTGAATGAAACAAACAAAGTAATTAACCAAACCTATTGTATCATTATATTGGATCATAGATCAACTGATAATGGAGGAATATGTGACTATCATGAAGTATCCTAAAGAGTGGATCTCATATCATGTGATCTAAATAGTATGACTAACTATAACCACTTGGGATGGATAATATAATCAATCCCAAATATATATTGGAGCTAAATTAAGTGAAAAAATTGATCTAATATACCTTTTATGGACAACATGGCATGCAAAATTACTATAGAAATTATGTCACACCAAGTAGAGTATCTCCCATACAATTCCATCTCACATGTCATGTTCTTTTAAAAATAAATGTTTTTTAAGACACACAACATGTAGATGTGACGTGGATCTCAAGGTGTGTGTTCCCTATAAATTTCAAGTTTATCTGTTAGAGATCACTTGGTATATGGATTCCACTTCATAGTTTGTGGTATTTAATAATACATGTAAAGCCGAGATTATATTTAGAGGGGTTTATAGGAAATGTTTTCACAAAATATTAATTTCACGTATATTTAATGTTAATAAATATTTTACCCAATTTTTCCCCTCGCAAGTTCCATTCTATCCACATGATATGAAACATTTCTTTTCCATGATACCTAGAATCTTGTTTATTGAATCAAAAATGTCCACAATGGATTTATTCTAGCTACAATGTTCTTGAAAATCCCCTCTTTGTCTAGCCAATAATGTCATGAATGACATATCCCATGTATCTGAAAACCATTAGTCCATCATTTGGCTTCCTTCATCATCCATAAGAATAATGTATTTCGACACATCATGTTACTGATTTCTATAAAATAATATATGGATCTCATGAATGAAACATTTAATCAAGATTATCGATCAATTCAATATAAGGGCCAAAATTAAATACCAATGATTAATAAATAATAATGGGTGAACTGAATGAAAAAAAAATTCAATATTTTTTAATTATTTGATTGATGTGGATCAATGAATATCAACAAAAAAGGATGGATAATCAATATATTATAAGTTAGAAAATAATATCATATTACTAATTATATAATTATAAATAAAAAAAGTTAATTCAAAGATCACGATCAAAGAATTCATTCTCGTTCATCAGGGAAAAGTAAAAATGGGGAAATAATCCAATAAAAGATACCCCTAGATCATGTTTTATTCTTTCAATAAGGAATAATTATTATATGACGTTTTCATTAGAGAGATCCAATAACTCTATCTAAGATGAAAAACCCCAATGTTGTTCTAATATTCAGTCAATGATTTATCATTGATCTTCCAATACATTTATCCATGGCCATGTTACTCCATCTATTTGGTTATAGAGTTATTCGTAGAGAGGATATATAATATGGCATGGATAGTGGATGGTTGGCGAGGATCAAATAGTTATTAGTCAATAAATAAACTATTGTTTTAACAATTTCTTTACTTGGGATTTAATTAGAACAAAATGATTAGGGATAAAAATAAGTATACCACTTATCAGGTAAAACAAACCATCAAAATTCAATAGTTGACTCATTTTTTAAATCCATGATACCATTCATATGTTATAGAATTATTTTTTATAAATCTATGTTCTCATGATATAATAGATTTAATGTATCAACACCAAGGATTCATGGATCCATAACTCTACAACAAAAACATGTCAATCTCTAATAATATTAATTAAGCGTTAAAAATTGAAAAAATGCATTTTTTCAGTATTCTCTACCCAATATAATATAATTGAATAAATAATAGAATAATTAAACTCAAATAGGTGAGGATGTTGAGTTCGCATTTTATTCTCCCTCTCCCCTGAGCACTCAAAAATCATCATGGGGTACCTTTGACTGTTTAATGAGGATATTGATCACCCATGAAGGGTATCTTCATTCAAATCCTCAATTAGTTATGGACACAATAAAAAGTAAATCCCACCATCCATGTCCAACTCAACCAACATGATAACATGATTCTGTTTTAGTATATTTACCACCATGTACAAGACCTAGAAAATTTCATGAACATGATCTATCTAATGTGATAAGTATATATAGTGGAAAACATTATAAAAAGAACTCAATATCTACAACGGATCAATATAACATAGAGATATATTTTCATTTCCATAACATTTTCTCAATCATATAAATGGATGCCCCTTTTATAATACTTAATCTCTATTATCAAATTCCATATTCCTGCATGATTAGTCCACATATGACTAATCAATTCCCATGGTTTTCTTCTTGTTCTAGGAAATAATAGTATCTTACTCAAAGGACACTCATATCATCTCATAATGTATAGGTGTTGTCTCCCCCTCCTCCATTTATCCATGTGGTGTTCATTGGTGTGTCACATAAAATCCCTAAAATTGTACCCTATTAATGATATAATTTTAATTGATGATTTATGAAACCCCAATTAGCATATATTTTCAGCATCTAACACACAATCTAGGGTAATGAAAATCCAAACCATAATGATAAACTCATATTTCATTATTTTTAAGGAGTTTATGGTCATGATAAATCAAAACTGTGTCAAACAAAGCATCATATTATCCTCTTTATAGTCATTATGTAAAAAATGAATCATAGAAAAAAATTATCATCTTGAAACTCTAATAAGATTGTATACATGATCCATGTAAAGGATTCAAATAATATTAACTAATATCTACTCTATATTTTCTAAGAAGTGAACAGACATGGTGATTCAGGCTATAATCACTAAGAGAGCATCATGACCACTAATTGATCATGAAATTACCATAATGATATTTATGGTGATACATCCCACTTCGACTCCCATTTCAATACCTCTACCATTGTCTAATGACAGATGAGAAATTAAGAGACTTACTATGAAACACTCCACTACATTTCTTACCACCAAAACTATTTTTGAAGGATCCTCTTATATCCTCACCACAATTAGATATACCACAAGGTGGAAACATTAAACTCAATTTCAACCTCATATCAATATGTGATTGATACCATCATCCACCCTAAAACATTTCATGATCCCCACCTTTATAATATCCCTCTAAATCATATATAATTCCTATCTATGAACTAAAGATATTGCAAAAAACATTCCAATGTTTTTACTCCTTTAAAAAAAATAAGTGTATGGAAAAACCATCATTTGGAGGACGTTTCCCAATCTTTATATATTTGGGAAAATATTTACTAGTCAATTTATGATAATTCTTCACTCAATGATTGTGAATGTGAAATCATAATAACTTAATCTAAAAAATATTCTTATTTATATAAGGATATTCTATCTCACTAATATTATCCTATAAGAACTCTATTCATATCGTCAGCTCATATGGTATAGTATTTCTATTCAAATATATACATGAGTTTTTTATTGTTGGAATAAATGATTATTTTCTCAACCAATTGATATTTTCATAAGAAATATTATAAAATAAAACCTTCTTCCATCCTAAAACTATAGGATCCATATTACTTATCACACTCCTCATCTTACGGGACCAATAAGAATAAATAATATTTCTTTTTATCACATCATTTCCAATCCGTATTATAAATCCATTATATGAGACCACGTAATATAAAATATCCTCTTATTATGAGATGATGGGTGTTCATTTCCACCACATCCAAATCTAGTGGAATTACCTCTAGAGAATTATTGTTTACAAAACAATATCCCCATTTTAGGTGAAGGTATTTAGATATTCTATGGACCTATAGGAATCAATCATGGAACACTAAAAATTTATTTACAGCCCCAAAAATCATAAATATATAAATAATATATATTTGGTTTATATGTTATAAAATCCCCAATATATGAATGGTCAATTACTACTCCTTCTATGATGTCATATAATAATAAGTGGACTCGTAGAATAAAAAAGTCAAACTATGAGAGAATCAAAAAATGAATTTTCTCATATATTTGTTCTATAAAAATCCCTAAATTTCTATTATGATCATCCACTATAACATATTACATGAGAAATTAGTCAATAAATTATAAAAAATATTAGTCTATGATGGGTTTAATGATTGAATTATTTTTTCTCAACAACTCAATTGGTGAGTTCATCTCACTAAAGGGCATCACTAGGAAGTCAAAATATTAAAAATAACTACAGAAAAATTTCTTGGATTCCACTTCCTCTCGAACATAGTGCTAAGGATAACATATCCCATGGATAAACATTGAGTGACACCTAACTATGAGCCACTCATTCAATAGGAAATCTATTGTCTAATATAGATAAAATATCTTAATATTCACCTAATTTAGGTGAACATAATGCACAAATAACATTGATATCACATTTGCTTCATTGAAAATTAACAATTATCTACCTGTGGAAATAGAAATTGACTAATGTAACCCTTCCTCCATAGATCATTCGACATCACCTATCACCATTTTCGATCTATGGGGTCATTCAATATGTTGGTGAATATATTGGCATCACTCTGGGTGAATATATATATTGAATATGAAATATAAATAGGGGTTTCAGACATACATCTCCTTAGGAATGACATCAACATACCCCATCACTACATGACCCTAATGGATCACAATGTTCAGTGGTCCAAGGATTACACTAGGGAAAAAAATAAAATATGTTCCATCCTACATTATATAAGGCCTAACTATAATTTCTAGAACTCTATATTTTTAAATAATAAAAATCATTTACCAATAACATAAACATAGGTCCACTATCATTGATCTTAGTCAAATGGGGTTTTCATTATTGAAAATAATCCTATATTGATAAACATATCATAAAACTGATCAACACTATAATGAGATCCAATAAAATATCCCTTCTCCATGAAGAAATTCATTATACTATATTAAGATTTTCATAACAAAAACATCCTTAGTAGGTGTATCTAAGAATATAGTTTGGAAAAAAGGATCTGTAGGAACATTCATGTCACAAAAAAAGGATGCATCAAAGAAATATTGTCCCATTGTTATGTCCATTATGAATATTTCTAGTGTATATCTGAACTTGTCAAACCTATGAATACACCTAAAGACTATGGGTCATGAGCCTCCACAACCAATATTTTTCTACATAATGTACTACATGATCTCTATAAACATTGTTCAATCTGAGACCAAATAACAGACAAAATATACTCAATAATAAAAAAATAACTCATCCACCACAACAATATCGTATAATCATTTTGGGTCATATATTTACATTTAGGAAATTAAAACACATCTCAAGAGAACATTAATTATTAGGGTGTAGGGTATCTCTATTTTGTGTCCCTAGACCCATAATAAAAAGCACCGATACAATGATATACCAGTTCACTACATTTTTCTATTGGAAGGTTAACTACCAAGTCCAACGTCTAGAAGGTTCCTAAATTGAGGAAATAATTATGATATATGTTCAAGACAATAATTTTCCACAAAGAGTCATAGATCACCCAAGATCATATGAGCTCTCTATCTCTGAAACAACAGGATCTCACACCGCCTATGTACATAAACTATTGGTACTTCTATAATAACTAATGTTCAATCATATTTTTATTATCCAAATGAAATATCAGGATTGGTAAAAATAAAAATAAATGTTTTTAGTCTACACTAGAAATACACATAGTGGATTATCTCATGAACATGATCTAACAAAAGGGACCTTTCACGAGGTCGGTCTTTGTAATGATCTGTTTGTCAGATGTATTGTATGATATCTACATTGTAACATCCCAAACCTAGTTACCTAGATTAGTTTAATTATTACGTATCATTGGGATGATCACAAAAGATCTAGTCCCAAATGACTGATTAGTTTAGTAACCATGGAAGTACTAGATACATTCATAAGGTTTTCATTACATCATAAAATGAAAAATTAAAACAACATTGTTTAAATAGACCACACGCATATCCCCATAGACTATCCTAGCAGTTCTGTCATAAAATACTTCTTCGCATCCTGGGAAAAATAAAATATTGAAATGGGTGAGCTCAGATGCTTAGTAAGGATAACAATATAGAGGAAAAATTCATAAATAAGCATAAAAATTTAAGAAAATGTATAAGACTATAACAATATTCTTTTAAACATGAACTTCTAAATAATATGGAAAATATAAAATAAAATAAAACTATTTACATACTCACATGGATATTCTTCTAGTCGAATAATCACATGCAATATCAATTGCCACATTCATAATGATGGAATGCATAATGCCAGACTTTCATAACCACATTGTGAATGACTTGTGGCAAGACTACAAATATGATTTTGTCAAGGCCTTGTGCCAAAACACTAGTTTGTCTCATGAGACCTATCGATGCACAGAGGAGCTATAGCGGGCTCCACTTGTCACTTAATAAGTCCAAGGAATTCCTCATATAATTTTTTTTAAACATAACATAAACATTCGTATTAAAACTAGCATACGAAATCTCAATACGTTATACATATATCATTAATGGTATGAAATAACATATCCAAAGCCAAAAATAGAACAAAACCTTCGATACAATATAAATGTTTTGTATCCTAATAAATCAACATCAAACAAACTTAAAATCCATCAATGGATATTGACATAGTTTAAATGAAAACCTTTTTAGAGAAATATATATTTCTATTTTGAAATCATTTAAAAGTTACATAATTATTAAAGAAGACATTTTTATTTTAAATTATTCTTATAAGCTTTTAAGGGATGATTCAATGATGTCATAATGGCGGAAATTAGCCACACCCACCGTATAAGTTAAAAAACAGTCTTACCTTAAATTTGTCGAAAAGGTCAAAAAGTACATTGTTTGGAAAATGACAGAAATATTTCTTTATAAACATATAATAAAAGTCAAACAAGGGTATAAATGACTTTAAAACATAGTCTATAAAATATTATTAATGTTTTGAAATACATTTTTAAGAAACATGGATGTGGATGATAATGAGTTCCCAGTAGATAATTACATATAAACAACCTCAGATAATGAAGAGATTGTAGAATTAACCATTACCTTGTACTTATACATGGTAGATGGTTGGTGAATATATTTTATAATGTTGAAAGAATAATTATTAAATTATACAATAATCATATAAATTAATATGATATCATATATGATCTTTTAACATTTCATTGTTAATAATATCTTAGTATTATCGTCGTTTAGGTTGTTAAAGGTTTTGTTTTCCGTTATATTATTTTTTATGTGTGTCATATTTTTTATGGATGGGATGTATCTTATTGATATCCATAATGATATCAAGTATTTAATAATTATTTTTAATAATCAAATAAAAATTATTCTTGAATTCATACGATGGGTAATGAATCTCATCGTTTTCATGGAGACGGTAACCTGTACGTACGAACGAGCGACAATATCATTATTTTGATATTGAAATAATATATAATTTGATGCTATATCATATATACACAATCATTATCATGTTATATTTATTATTTACATCAATTACACCTCATTATTATACCCATCCAAATAATAATGTATTGAATAACAAATACCCCACGACGTGGAGACGGTAAGTCGTACATACGCACGTATGGTGACATGTCAATCAATGGTTGGATAGAACAATGAATATGGTTTTACCATATTTATAATAACATCACATTATATAGATGATACTAGAGTTATTATTTTAGAATTTAAACCACAATGAAATAGGAAGTGGAAGAATAAATGAACTCGAAAGAGGTGATGAAATATGTATATCTTCTCGGGTTTCTTTCTATTGATTTGATCAATAGGGCTCCATAGTTGGCATTTTGAATAAAGGAAGGCCTCTAAAAGTGAATTGAGGGTATTTTAGAGGTTATTAAGGTAGAATTTAGCTGATCCAAATGTATTTGAAGTTGTTAATTAGATAGAATGGGGAGTGCATTTTTATAAGAGGGGTAAGGGGCACCTTAGGAAATGCTAGAAATATTATTTTATAATAAAATCATTTTCGGTTTTTAATTCCTCCAAAATGGATTATTTAAAATATAATCTGGTTATATGTCGAAAAACACTCAACCAATAGGTTTGAGATAGGTTTGGGCCACTATATTAACATTATCTTTTAGATTTAACTCTTATTTAAAAGGTGTGACATTTACCATTTCTCTTTGTATTTTTAGTTTATATGGTTAATAAATGTACTATATACTTCCAAGATAATCCCATGTTGTTCAATAATGATACATCAATCATTATATATGTATTTTTTCAGAATCTTATATTTTTAGGAATACAATATCAAATAATAATTTAATATTTGTTTTAACAACTCTTTTATGTCAATTTAGAGTTTATTTGGTATTTTGTTTATGATAAATATATAGAAACATTATTACTTAGAAAAAAATAATCAAACCAACCCTAATATGTCATATTAAGTTATGAAATTAGTGAAATTCATAAAAAGTATCATATTACATTTATTTGAATATTTATAATATCAATTATTTTAATATTTCATTAATGTGGTAATTACTGCATCATCATTGTGTCGTAAATATATTAGATTATGTAATGTCTAAAAATAAAAAGAAAATACCATTATATAGGAAATACTTTTATATTTTTATTGAGTATTTTCTGTCAATTTTATCTTATTTGTAACCGGATATTAAAAATGTATTTGTTATTAAACATTTATTTTATCTTCATTAACTCTTCCTTGAATTAAATAATAATAAATGTCCTAATCTAATCCGAGTGGACCAAATAGGTTCATATTTTATTCCTATTGTTGATTTTGGTGGAATTATACTTATCCAATAGAATTAGGACATCTGTTAGTGTAATAATAATATCATTTTTACCCATAATTACCCTATTTATTTTTAACCGTGGTAAATTAATGTTAAAAAGTTACTATTCACAAAATATTATTTTAATCTTATTGAACCACATTTTACTTACTGATATCAATCGTGCCACTAGGATTTTTGAAATTCAACTCACAGAAGCGGTAAAATTATGTTTTCTGTAAATTTGAAAATTCTTTTAGGAGGTGGGTAAAAGACGGTAAACAGTTAAATATAATTTTTATATATCTAAAATTATTATAAACTGACTCCAATGTATTGAATTGAACATGTATTAGTATTATGTATCTATTTCTCCTAATATAAATTGAAAAAAAAATCAATTTTAAACTATAACTCAGTTTTTTTCACTATTCATCAAAAAATGAATGTTTTCAAAAAAAATACTAAAAATTCAACCAAAGAAAGTTTCTATATTTCGAATCCGAAAATGAAGTTAATTTTGAAATATAATATGTATAAAATTTCAATAAGTGTGTGTTACAATTCATAATGGCTAGTTTGATTGGTTGTGATGTGTTGGAACCTCGAAGTTGCAAACAACGCAAGCAATTTCATTAATAAAAGAGAAGCATATCGTGGATGTTTTGTCACACCCGGTCGTCATTTAGAGGTACGAATTTAATTTTAAATTCTTTTTTCATGAGTTTAATTTTCCGGTTTATTTAATTGCTTGGTTGAGGTGTGGATTTAATCGACAAGAGGCTTCCGCAGTGGCGCTAATAAATGCGTGTTGGCCTTACATCGCTTGGCGTGCGTGCAAGTCACGAGAAAGCTGGATAAAATTTATTTTATGTGCGCGTTGATAAGTGCACGTCGGATTCACGTCGCTCGACACGTGGTGCCGATGCTCTAACGTTAAATAACCAGATAAAAATTTATTATGGTTTTATTGGTTATTATTGTTTTATGATTAATATATTATAGTTATTATTACATTATTAATATTGTTATTATTATTTTTATAATTATTATAGTGTTATTGTTATTATTATTAATGCTAATAGTATTATTATTCTTATTGATTATTATGTTATTTTTATTAATGTTGCTATCATATTATTATTGTTTGATGTTATTATTACTAATTTATTTTACATTGTTTGTTTGACTTTTCCGCCTCCCGAAACCCTAGCCGCCACTTTTCCCTTTTTTCTTTTTCATTTCATTTTCATTTTTTTCTTGTCTTCCTCCCCACGTTTTCCTCTTCCCCCATTTCCTTTTTCTTTCTTCTCCTTCCCCCGCTCTTGCACTCCCACGCCCGTCGCGCCTCCTTTCCCTTCTCTTTTTTTTCCCACATCCTCTTCTTCCTCTTTTCTTCTTCTCCTCCTCTCCTCCTTCTTCATCTCTATCTCTCCGGCTTCTCCCCCTGCCGCACTGTCGCCAGACCACCCCTCCGCCTTGGGCCGCCCTTGTTACACCCGCAGCGGACTAGCCTCGCCGCACCTCACCTCCTCGTTCCAAGACCTCTCCTCTGCTGCGCCACTCCAACACCACCTCGGTCGGACTCCGCACCGGCGACGTCGCACCTCTCCTGTCCAGCAGACCACCGGGACGTGCCGCTCTCCCTTCCTCCTCCGCCCAGCCGGCGCAACCTCCCTGTCGCTCTTCTTTATCTTATTATTCTTCTCTCTTTTCTTCTTCTTCTCTTCATCATCTTCTTCTTCTTCTTTTCTTCTTCTTCCTCATCTTCCCCAGTCGGCGCTCTCTCCCTCTCCTCTGTTGCGCCGTTCCTGCACCCCCCGCCGGTTTGTTCAATTTTTTTTATTTTTCTTATTTCATTTTATTATTATAACTTATAAGATATTAAGGTTTTCTTTTATTATTATTAATATGTTAATTATTACATTATTACAATAATTATTATTCTGTTATTAATAATATGTCAATAATAATCATATTATTATTATATTCTTATTATTGTTATTATTATTAAATTATTATTATCAAATTATGGTTATGCTATTATTATTTTTGTTATATTATAAAATTATAATTATTCTATTTTGGGTATTATATTATTATTATTATTATATTATATTATTATTGCTATTATTATTATATTATTATTATTCTATTATGTTATTATTATTATTATTATTATTATGTTATCGCTATTATTATTATCATCATTATTATTATGTTAACATTTTCACTGAACCGGTTGAGCGATCTGCTGTTTTTAGGACCTGGTTGACGGCTCAAGACGGTGCGACCGCGGCGAAACTGGAGTCTTGCACTGTGTCTTTTTCCGTTCTTGTTTGAGGTTGGTGATTCCACACTCAATTATCATCTGGTGATCTTTTTCTTGTTGGTTTAATTTTTCAGCACCCTGCTAATTAGTTTCCATGTTTAAAATTAGTTCTGATTACTTTTTAAATGTGCATCAAATTTGCTAGAGGTATATTTATGTGATGCAAGTCCATTTTTATTGTGAAAACTTACTTTCGCTGTTTATCGTTATTTGTAAATTGTGCAGTGTGTGAGTCAGGAAGTGCGGATGACGCAGGTTGGGTTTTGGCATGTCAGAATGTGTTTTATTATATAAAGGGGTTTTGGGTGACTTTTTAACCTTTAAAAATTTTTGCGACATGTTTGAAAACTGTTAAATAATTTTTCTTAGTGGTTTTCCTAAATAACAATGTGATTTCGTTAAGTTATGCGTCTAGTTTAATTTAAAGCATAAGCAGTGTGGTTTATGTTTTTAAAAAGAAAAGTTTTGGTGTGTGTGTGGTTTTCAAAGAGGATATCAGTGTGCAGGTGACCCGTTTGGCTCTATGTGATAATGTGACATGTTATGTGAACATTGATCTTTGGGTGAGAACAAGGAGGGAAGCCGGGGTATTAGGTGCGGAGATTGGGACTAGTGAGCTAGTGTTCCAGAGATGACCCGACCCGGTTTCACTGGCAGGTTTGGCGATTGCAACACTAACTAAACATAAGATATCTGAGGGTCGTGGCCTTTTAAGCCACGTGTTCTGAGGGTCGTGGCCTTCTAATACACGTTATCTGAGGGTCGTGGCCACCTAAGACACGTTTCACCGAGACACGACGTTCTAGGATCCCACTAGTTCTAGTACCCATAGGGCCTCTCCCATCCATTGGTGCCACCAGTTACTTTGTGTGCATGCTGATACGTGATATGTCACTTGAACTGCTATCCTAATGTGTTTATCTTGAACTTCCTTTCTTTTAAATCATTTTATGGAATCCATTTCTTTTTCACTTCTTTCTCTCTTTATTTTAGCATTGCAAATGGTTGTCTTTTGATAGTTGTGCGTGGAATCTTTTCTTGGTGATATCCTGCTGGGCAATTGCTCAGACCCTAATTACACCCTTGGGTGTAAGTAGATTTGTTTACTTCTGATACAGGTAAGGGTCCAGCTTTTGGGAGCAGTGGTTCAGGTTGTTAGCAGGACTATCTACGTGGCGTTTTGGTGGTGGCGTAGAGGCGGTGTCCTCACACTGGGCGACATACCTTAGGTTGGTTTTTGGTCATCTTGTTTTAGTGTTATTTGGGTTTTGAATACTTGTGAACCAAAAACATGTTTGGTTAAATACATGTTTGAATGTAACCTTTACTTATATTTGGTTTACTTTGGTTGGCTTCTTTATATTTGTTCACTCGGGTAAACCGTTCCCAAAGTTTATTTTGATACCCGGGCACATGTGCCAGCCCGTGGGGATCGGTAACGCCCTTCGGGGCTTGCTGCGGGCCGGGTCGGGCGTCGGTTCGGATGGAAACCCGATTCGGTTCGTGAAAAAATGGTATCAGAGGGAGGTTTGTTGGTGGTTTATGTTATTTGGGATGAGTTGGATTATACATGAGTTGGGTCTGTCGGGGCTCAGAATTCATGTTGCGAGTAGGGTGCCTGGCCAGCACGCCTCGTGACAGATACTGAGTCACCATGGGATGTCAGGGTGCTTGTTTCACTTATTTTCTTGGTGGGACATGCAGGCTGCAGACTGTATGTGGACACCAGGTAAGGAAAGTAAAGCTTTTATATGGATTCTTTTTTGCATGTTGGGTTTATTGATGAATGCTTATCTTGTTGGAAAAATTTATTCCCTTTTTATTGATGGTTTTCTTTCTTGATTGCTGCCCTTTTTCAATAAGATGCCTTCCCGGAGAGTTCCCATGCATCCACGGGACAAAGCCGGAGAGAGTTCTCCCACGCCGATTGATCAGAGATTGGTTGAGGTGATGGTCCGAGCCGTTCCGGCTTTAGGACAAGGGGCGACTCCTGCCCCCGCCCCTATTCCATCTATAGGGGAAGAATTCAGGTCCAGGAAGGATGGAGCTTAGGAGTTTCTGAGGAGAAAACCTCCTTCTTTCTGAGGTGGTTCAGAACCTCATGAGGCAGAGGAGTGGATTGAAAAGATAGAACGCATGTTCGATTTCCTTGACACGCCCGAGGAAGTCAGGGTGAAGTGCGCCTCGTTCCAGCTGGAGGGTTCAAGTCGCAAATGGTGGGAATCAGTGGTCCAGGCTAGGAAACATGAGCACATGAGCTGGAAAGATTTCAAGGGTATCTTCAACGAGTAGTATTTTCCAGAGTTCGTAGCCTATGCTAGATCTCGGGAGTTCATGGAGCTTTCGCAGGGGAATCAGACAGTGATGGAGTATGCGAATCTCTATCCTAAACTGGTACGGTATGCACCTGAGATAGTTTCGAGCGAATTCTTGAAGTCTCGGAAGTTTGAGAAGGGATTTCGACGAGAAATTCACTCCTAGGTTTTCTTGTTCAAACTGAAGACTTATGCTGAGGTGGTCAATTGTGCTTGTATTGCCGAGATTGAACAGAAGGGAAAGTCGGCATTTTCTGGATCAGTGTCAGGGCTTGGCAGTGGCAGTTCATCTGAGAAGAAGAGGAAACGTGATGAGCAATTGAAGAAGGGTGATGTCATCTCAGGTCATCCTCCCAGGCAATTTTCATCTGGGGCTTCTGGTGCAGGGTCCGTTGTGTGCCATCAGTGTGGAAGGGCAGGGCACATCCGACCTGTTTGTCCATACCCTCCTAGACCATGCCATGGATGTGGAGTTGTGGGACATCTACAGCGCTTCTGCAGGACTGCACGCCCTTATCAGAGTGGGGCTGGATCATTGGATTCTAGAGGGGTATCAGTTCAGTCAGAGCTGACCAGGATGACAGGATCTCAGTTTGGTGGGTGTGGTGGTTGGACCAGATCGTCTTCAGGGCAGATCCATATCAGGGCAGAGCCTCAGGAGAGCGGTCATTATCAGGTAGGGACCAGGCAACTGCATGCTGTGGATCAGGCACCAGCGGGATCTGATGCCGGGCCTTCGACGGTTCGAGGAACTATTCTGGTAGCATCTTCTATAGCTGCAGTTTTATTTGATACTGGTGCTTCATTTTCTTTCAAATCTTCTCATTTTGTGAATCTGCTGAACCTACCAACCGAGCTGTTATCGTTTGCTATGGAGTTGGTAACACCATTGGGGAAAAAGAGGGAGCAAGGCCTTAAGTGCCGATCGTTCACACTCTCTGTGTCGGGAGTCGAGATAGAATGGGATTTCTTGGTCCTTGACATGGACCTATTTGATGTGATCCTCGGTATGGACTGGCTGGTGCACTTCCAGGCACACATTGATTGCTATCAATGCCGAGTCAGCTTTACAGCACCGGATGGGACTCTTTAGTTTTTTCACGGAGAATGGAATCCTCGGTCGGGACGTGCGGGACCTCCACTCCCTGATCTTGGAAATCTTTCGTATCAGTTGTCGTCGCTTACGCTGGAGGAAGATGGTGGTATTTCATAAGGTGGGTTACCTCGTGTAGTGGATGAGTTCCCAGAGGTTTTCCCAGATGATTTTTCTGTCTTACCCCCAGAGCGAGACGTGGTGTTCTCAATTGAGTTGGCATCGGGAACACAACCCATATCTCTTCCCTCATATCACATGGCCCCCACCGAATTGAGGGAATTAAAGATACAACTGGACGATTTGGAATCCAAAGGATTCATTCGCCCGAGCGTCTCTCCTTGGGCCGCACCGGTTTTATTCGCGAAGAAGGGCGATGGAACCTTTCGGTTGTGCATTGATTACCAGAAATTGAACAAGGTAACCATCAAGAATAAATACCCTTTTCCTAAGATTGACGATTTGTTCGACCAGCTGATGGGGGAAAAGTGGTTCTCCAAGATTGATTTGCGTTCGGGATACCACCAGCTCAGAGTGAGAGAAGTAGACATCCCGAAGACAGCTTTCCGAAGTAGGTACGGTCACTTCGAGTACTTGGTCATGCCTTTCGGACTGACGAATGCTCCTGCAGTTTTCATGGCACTCATGAATAGGGTGTTCCACCAATATCTCGACTCATTTTTCGTGGTATTCGTGGATGAAATCCTGGTCTATTCTGGATCTGAGGAGGAGCATGAGAATCACCTACGCGTTGTTTTGGGCACTTTGCGAGATCACACCTGTACGCCAAACTCTCGAAGTGCACATTCTGGATCAGGGAAGTGAAGTTTCTGGGGCATGTCATCTCAGAACAAGGGGTTTCAGTGGATCCCGAAAAGATCAGAGCAGTTATGTCTTGGGAGCAGCCGAGAAATGTGTTTGAGATCAAGAGTTTTCTAGGCTTGGCTGGTTATTACAGGCGCTTTGTCCAGGACTTCTCGCGGCTTGCCTCCCCCATGTCCGCACTCACCCGGAAAGGGGTGAAGTTTGAGTAGATCCCACAGTTCCAGACATCGTTTTAGGAGTTGAAGCGGCGGTTGAACACCGCACCTGTGTTGAACTTACCGGAGTCAGGAAAGGGCTATGTGGTGTACTGTGATGCATCAGGTATGGGCCTTGGATGTGTGCTCATGCAGGATGACCATGTTGTGGCTTATGGTTCTCACCACCTCCGGCTGCATGAGAAGAACTATCCGACTCACGACTTAGAGTTGGCGGCAGTGATGCTTGCTTTGAAGACGTGGTGCCACTATCTTTTTGGGGAGAAGTTTGTGGTCTACTCTGACCATAAGAGCTTGACCTACATTTTCTCTCAGAAGGATCTCAATTTGAGGCAGAGCCACTGGGTCGAGTACCTGCAGAGTATTGATTTTGAAATTGTCTATACCCCTGGCAAGGGTAATGTGGTGGCTGACGCTTTGAGCAGAAAAGTATTAGTGCAGGTGTTGAGGAAGTCCAGCGATGAGTGGACTTTGATGGGGCTCTTCGCCCAGATGCATTTAGAGAGCAGGGAGCACAGTGGAGGTACTTTCTTGGCTAGCATCTAGTTGAATCCTGCTCTTCTAGAGTTGATTCAGCGGGAGAAGCCTGGTGATGAGTTGTTTCAGCGATCTATGCAGTTTCTTCATGGCGGGGAGACTCCTTCTGATTGGTATTTTTCTTCCCAGAGGGTCCTATGCTTCAAGGGCCGTGCTGTAGTACCGTTGACTCTGCCAAATGTGGTGATGCAGGATAGCCCCCAATCTCAGTGGGCCGTCCATACTTGTACCACCAAGATGTATTACGATGTTCGCCGTCAGTTCTGGTGGCCAGGTATAAGACGGGACATATCCGACATCGTATCCAGATGTTACACCTGCCAGCAAGTGAAAGCAGAGCATCAGAGACCATCTGGCCTACTCCATCCATTACCCATTCCTACCTGGAAGTGGGATGAGGTCGCCATGGACTTCATCGTTGGCTTGACTCGTACACCTCGAGGGAGGAATTCCATCTGTGTGGTGATTGACCGCTTGACCAAGTCAGCTCACTTTATTCCGATCAGAGATACATCGAAGGTAGAGGAACTGGGCCGCTTGTATGTTCAGGAGGTGGTCAGACTTCATGGCGTGCCACCGGCAATTGTTTCTGACAGGGACCCCTGCTTTACATCTCATTTTTGGGGAGGCCTCCAGAAGGCTTTGGGGTCGCAGATTAAGATGAGCACGGCATACCATCCTCAGACCGATGGCCAGACGGAGCGGGCGAATCAGATTCTGGAAGACATGCTCCGAGCATTTGTGATAGATTTTGGAGGCTCATGGGATAACCATTTGGGGCTGGTCGAGTTTGCTTACAATAACAGTTACCAGTCTTCCATCAGAATGGAACCCTTTGAGGTGCTCTATGGCTGGCCTTGTCGGTCTCCTCTGTGTTGGGCTGAGGTAGGAGAGGCCTCGCTCTTATGACCGAGTCTTGTTCAGGAGACGTATGAGAAGGTCAAGCTGATTAGGCAGCGGTTGTTGATAGCTCAGAGTCGCCACAAGACTTATGCAGATCAGAGGCGGCGGGACCTTGAGTTTGCAGTGGGGGAGATAGTGTTCCTAAAAGTGGCCCCTCGCTTGGGTCACCGTCGTTTGGGGAAACAAGGGAAGATGACACCGAGATATGTCGGACCTTTCTAGATTCTTCAGCGGATTGTCATGGTGGCATACAGGTCAGCTTTTCCCTTGCAGTTGACGTCGATTCACAACGTATTTCATGTCTCCCAACTAAAGAAGTACAACCCCGACCCGTCGTATGTGCTGAATTGGGAGGAGATGGAGATAGAGTCTGACTTGTTTGTGGTCGAGCGACCAGTGCGTATAGTGGAATCTCGGGAAAAGCTGTTGCGTGGAAAGTCCATTCCTCTGGTCCGTGTTCTTTGGCAGCACGAGAATGATGAACACGAGACTTGGGAGCGGAAATCATGGGTTGAGCAGGAGTACCCAATTATATTCTCTGGTCAGGCTTTGAGATGACTTTCCGAGGGCGGAAAGTTTTCATGGTGGGGAGAATTGTCACGCTCGGTCGTCATTTAGAGGTACGACTTTAATTTTAAATTCTTATTTCATGAGTTTAATTTGCTGGTTTATTTAATTGCTTGGTTGAAGTGTGGACTGAATCAACAAGAGGCTTCCGCAGTGGCGCTGATAAATACACGTTGGCCTTACATCGCCTGGCGTGTGCGCAAGGCACGAGCAAGCTGGATAAAATTTATTTTAAGAGCGCGTTGATAAGTGCTCATCGGCTTCACATCGCTCGACACATGGTGCCGATTCTCGAACATTAAATAACCAGATAAAAATTTATTATGGTTTTATTGGTTATTATTGTGTTATGATTAATATATTATTGTTATTATTATATTATTAATATTGTTGTTATTATTTTTATAATTATTATGGTGTTATTGTTATTATTATTAATGCTAATAGTATTATTATTCTTATTGATTATTATGTTATTTGTATTAATGTTGATATCATATTATTATTGTTTGATGTTATTATTATTAATTTATTTTACATTGTTTGTTTACCTTTTCCCCCTCCCGAAACCCTAGCCGCCACTTTTCCATTTTTTCTTTTTCATTTCATTTTCATTATTTTCTTGTCTTCCTCCCCACGTTTTCCTCTTCCCCCATTTTCTTTTTCTTTCTTCTCCTTCCCATGCTCCTGCACTCCCACACCTGTCGCGCCTCCTTTCCCTTCTCTTTTTTTCCCTCCTCCTCTTCTTCCTCTTTTCTTCTTCTCCTCCTCTCCTCCTTCTTCTTCTCTATCTCTCTGGCTTCTCCCCCTGCCGCACTGCCGCCAGACCACCCCTCCACCTCGGGCCTCCCCTGTTACACCCGCAGCGGACCAGCCTCGCCGCACCTCGCCTCCTCATTCCCAGACCTCTCCTCTGCTGTGCCACTCCAACACCACCTCGTCCAAACTCCGCACTGGCGACGTCGCGCCTCTCCTGTCCAGCAGACCGCCGGGACATGCCGCTCTCCCTTCCTCCTCCGCCCAGCTGGCGCAACCTCCTTGCCGGTCTTCTTTCTCTTCTTCTTCTTCTCTCCCTTCTTCTTCTTCTCTTCTTCTTCTTCTTCTTCTTCTTTTCTTCTTCTTCCTCATCTTCCCCAGCCGGCGCTCTCTCCCTCTCCTCTACTGCGCCGTTCCTGCACCACCCACGCCGGTTTGATCATTTTTTTATTTTGTTTATTTCATTTTATTATTTTAACTTATAAGATATTAAGGTTTTCTTTTATTATTATTAATATGTTAATTATTACATTATTACCATAATTATTATTCTGTTATTATTAATATGCCAATAATAATCATATTATTATTATATTATTATTATTGTTATTATTATTAAATCATTATTATCAAATTATGGTTATGCTATTATTATTTTTGTTATATTATAAAATTATCATTATTCTATTTTGGGTATGCTATTATTATTATTATTATATTATATTATTATTGCTATTATTATTATATTATTATTATTATTATATTATGTTATTATTATTATTATTATGTTATCGCTATTATTATTATCATCATTATTATTGTGTTAACATTTTCACTGAACCCGTTGAGCGATCTGCTGTTTTTAGGACCTGGTTGATGGCTCAAGACCGTGCGACCGTGGCACAACGGGAGTCTTGCGCTGTGTCTTTTTCTGTTCCTGTTTGAGGTAGGTGATTCCGCACTCAATTATCATCTGGCGATCTTTTTCGTGTTGGTTTAATTTTTCAGCACCCTGCTAATTAGTTTCCATGTTGAAAATTAGTTCTGATTACTTTTTAAATGTGCATCAAATTTGCTAGAGGTATATTTATGTGATGCAAGTCCATTTTTATTGTGATAACTTTCTTTGGTTGTTTATCATTATTTGTAAACTGTGCAGTGTTTGAGTCAATAAGTGCGGATGACGCAGGTTGGGTTTTGGCATGTCAGAATGTGTTTTATTATATAAAGGGGTTTTGGGTGACATTTTAACAATTAAAATTTTTTGCGACATGTTTGAAAACTGTTCAATAATTTTTCTTAGTGGTTTTCTTAAATAAAAAAGTGATTTCGTTAAGTTATGAGTCTAGTTTAATTTAAAGCGTAAGCAGTGTGGTTTAAGTTTTTAAAAAGAAAACTTTTGGTGTGTGTGTGGTTTTCAAAGAGGATATCAGTGTGCAGGTGACCCATTTGGCTCTAAGTGCTAATGTGACATGTTATGTGAACATTGATCTTTGGGTGAGCACATGGAGGGAAGCCGGGGTATTAGGTGGGGAGACTGGGACTAGTGAGCTAGTGTTCCGGAGATGACCCGACCCGGTTTCACTGGCAGGTTTGATGATTTCAACACTAACTAAACATAAGATATCTGAGGGTCGTGGCCTTTTAAGCCACATGTTCTGAGGTTCGTGGCCTTGTAAGCCACTTTATCTGAGGGTCGTGGCAGCCTAAGCCACGTTTCACCGAGACACGACGTTCTAGGATCCCACTAGATCTAGTACCCATAGGGCCTCTCCCATCCTTTGGTGCCACCATTTACTTTGCGTGCATGCTGATACGTGATATGTCACTTGAAATGCTATCCTAATGTGTTTATCCTGAACTGCCTTTCTTTTAAATCGTTTTATGGAAACCATTTCTTTTGGACTTCTTTCTCTCTTTATTTTAGCATTGCAAATGGTTGTCTTTTGATAGTTGTGCATGGAATATTTTCTTTGTGATATCCTGCTGGGAGATTACTCACACCCTACTTACACCCTTGGGTGTATGTAGATTTGTTTGCTTCTGAAACAGGTAAGGGTCCAGCTTTTGGGAGCATTGGTTCAGGTTGTTAGCAAAACTATCTACGTGGCATTTTGGTGGTGGTGTAGAGGCGGTATCCTCACACCGGGTGACAGACCATAGGTTGTTTTTTGGTCATCTTGTTTTACTGTTAGATGGGTTTCGAATACTTGTGAACCAAAAACCTGTTTGGTTAACTACATGTTTGACTGTAACCTTTACTTCAGTTTGGTTTACTTTGGCTGGATGCTTTATATTTGGTCACTCGGGTAAACCGTTCCCAAAGTTTATTTTGATACCCGGGCACTTGTGCCAGCCCGTGGGGATCGGGAACGCCCATCGGGCCTTGCCGCGGGCCGGGTCGGGCGTTGGTTCGGATGGAGACACGATTCGGTTCGTGACATGTTTGGGCTGTCACATTCTCCCCTCCGTCAAACAATTTCATCGTTGGAATTTCTAGAGTATTCCTGTGTAAATAGAATTGGTTGTTTCTTCATCTTATGTTTCTCGGGTTCCCACGTTGCCTATTCCATATTATGCTTTCTCCATAAAACATTTACCAGGCACGTAACCCAGTTTCTCAGCACATGTTCTCTTGTATAAAAAACCTTGACAAGCCCTTCACAATAAGACTGATACGGTTATAGCTTTAATTCCTCTTAAGTAAATAAATGCATTGGGTCAGGCATGTATTTTCTCAGTAGTGAAACATGGAACAAATCATGAACTTTGGAGAGACTACGTAGAATTTCCAAATGGTAAGCTACAGCTCCAATTCATTTTAGAATTTCAAAAGGTCTGATGTAACTGGGACTCAATTTTCCCTTCTTACAAATACATATAACACACTTCCATGGAGATAACTTGAAGAGAAAATGATCTCCTACCTGAAATTACAAATCCTTCATTCGGTTATCTGCAAATCTATTCTGCTGGATTTCAGCTTATTTAATGAGGTTTTGGATTACCTTCACCTTTTCCATCATTTCCTCTGCCAGTTTTGGGCCAACGAGTTTACTTTAACCAACATCATCTCAATAGGTTGGTGTGCAGAATCCATTTCCATCTAAATATTCATATGGATCCATCTGAATACTTGAATGGGAGCTATTGTTATAGGAAAATTCTACCAGAGATAAATATTGATCCCATATACATTTAATGCCAAGTGAGATTGATCTCAACATGTCTTATAAGGTTTGAATAGTCCGTTCTAATTTTCCATCAGTTTGGGTGTGGTAGGCGGTGCTCAAATGAATTTCAGTATCCAGGGATTTATGAAGACATTTATAGAATCTTGATGTAAACAGGGATCACGATAAGAAATAATTTATAGGGGTACTCCATGAAGTCTCAAAACATCATTAATATATACTCTTTCTAGACTTTTAGGTGCTAAATCTTCTCTTATAACATGAAAATGTGTTGAATTGGTAAGACGATCTACAATGACCCATATTGCATTGTTCCTTTTAGGATTATTTGGTAGTCCCAGGACAATTCCCATCATAATATTATCCCATTTCCACTCAGGTATGGGATGTGGTTGCATGAATCCTTGATGTGGTTTCCTTCTAGCTTTCACTTGTTGAAAAACCAAACATATTGACACAAAATCATCTATTTTTCTATTCATGTTGTCCCACAAAACATATTCTTTCAAATATCTATAAATTTTGGTGTTACCAGGGTGTATATAAAAATTAGAACTATGAGAATCATCCAACAATTTTCTATTTAGATCAGGAATATTTAGAACACAAAGTCTCCACCCAAATTTCAAAATTCCTTCATCATAGGCAATGTCACTAAATCTCCCATTAGTCACAGTTTCAATCTTCTTTTGAAACTCATCCTCATCAGCCTGAGAACTCTTTATCCTTTCTAGTATAGATGATTTGGCAACCATTTGAAAAAGCATTGAGGTTTCAACTTCCATGATTATCACCATGTCCAACTTTACTAGATATATGTATATAGGATCCTTTTCAACTGTCATCTTGTTCAAAATTCCATGATCATTTCTACTCAAAGCATCCACCACCATATTTTCATTCCCCATGTGTTAGTGTATAGTGAAATAATAATCATTGAGTTGTTCACGCCATCGCTTTTGCATCATTTTGAGTTTTTTCTGAGAGAAAATATATATCAAACTCTTGTTATCAGTATAAATCTCACATTTTTTACTATGAAGGTTGTGTCTTCAAATCATCAATGTAAATATTACATCTAAAAACTCAAGATCATGAGTAGGATAGTATTTCTCATGACTTTTCATCCATTGTGATGCATAGGCAATAACTCTATCATTCTTCATAAGGATACAACCAAGTCCTTTCTTTGAATCATTAATATAACTAATAGAACTATCATTCCCCAATGGTACAGTCATGATAAGATCATTGACTAATATTCTCTTCAATTCCTCAAAATATTAATCACACTCTTTTATCAAAACAAATTTAACCCCTTCAGGTGTGACCTTGGTTACCGAGTTAGACAATCCGGAAAAATTCTGGATGAAATGCCGATAATAACCCACTAAACAAACTAAATTGTGTACCTTAGTTATGATCATCGGTGCCGATAATTATTGGATTTCCTTGGTCATAGAAGGATCAATAGTGATTCTATCCATGGAGACAATATGGCCAAGAAGACAAATCTCCTAAAGCCAGAATTCACACTTTCTAAAATTCCCATATAATTAATGTATTCTATGTCTTTAGAATAATGCACAAGTGATATTCATCATCTCCATAGATTTTGGAGTATACCAAGATATCATAAATACATACAACATCAATGTCATCAAGATATTCCTTGAAAACTCTATTCATTAAATCCATGAAGACATAGGGTGCATTAGTCAGCCCAACGGGCATTACTATAAACTCGTAATGCCTGTACTTGGTTTGAAATGCTATCTTCCGAATTTCTTCCTTACTTAGGGAAAACTAATGATATCCATATCGAAGGAAAATCTTTGAAAATTATTTAGATCCATGATGTTGGTCGAATAAATCATCAACGTGAGGTATGGGATACTTGTTCTTTAATTTTATAGCATTGATCTCCCTGTAGTCAATGCACAAACTCATAGATCCATCATTATTGTTAACAAAAAGGTCAGGGGCTACCCATTGAGAAACATCGGGGTGAATAAATCCCTTATTACTCAATTCCTATAGTTCTTTCATTAGTTACACTAATTCTAAAATTTCCATTCTATAAGGGGTCTTCGATATGGGCCTTGAATTAGGAATTAAATCAATGGAAAAATCAATTTCTCATTCTGGAGGATGTCATGGTAAAAAATTCTTGGAAACACATCAAAATATTCTTTCAAAATAGGAATTTCCTTTATTTGATCATTCCTTTCCTCGCCCACAGTTATTTCATTCTCTTCCTCCCTAATAATTTAATTTAGTTGAGCTAATGGGGGTGGATCTATATAAGAATTATGTGCTGATGATTCTACTCTAAAGATATGGTGTTCGTTTTCATTGTCATCAAAAATAGTAACCTCCATCTTTTTACAATAAATTTTTGCATCATGGTCTGAATTCCAATCCATAACGATGAGTATATTAAATTCAATCATGTGTATGATGATGAGATCAGCATATAAAGAACAATTATATGCCCTAATGGGATCTATTTCCCAAAACATTGTTGTGATGATACCCCCCTTAGAAGTTTTGATTGACAACTCCCATGTTAAATCAAATTGAAAATATATAATTTTCATAGAAAACTAGGAAGATATGAAAAAATTTGATGATCTAGAATCAAATAAAGCATTTTCTAAACATGAGGAATCCAATAAATTACCTTCCACCAAGTCTTTCAGAGCTTCAAACTCAGAATTTGTGATATCATAGGATTGGCCTTGATCCCTTAGAATTTTATGAGGTATTATCCCCTAACGTTTTGGACATTCATTCACATAATGCCCTCTTTCTCTAAAATTTTACCATTGAACATCGCCAACTTTTTTCATCCCCTTGCAATCACGATCTTGGTGGCCTTTTTCACTACACTTGTAACAGACGCCCATTCCCTTCAACAAAGTGACTAGGTGTTTCATCCCAAATTTACTGTAGGATGGATATTCACCTTTTTTCCTTCGTCCCCTTATTTCCATTTAGAGAGTTTTTGGCTGAAATCTAATTCTCTTACTTTGATTTAAAGTCACAAGACTTAAGGAATTCTGTTTCTATCTTGATAACACATGAACAATATCTATATATGATGATAAGGATTGTGAGACTAATGCTCGATAGAGAAATTGTTTTTACCCATAAATGAAATGATCAATCATACTTCTTAGGTTAAATATATAATCTTTGCATGCCTTTCTATCCTTGTGAAGGTACCTTCATACTTTGCGACATTCTCATTCTCTATTTTCCTCAGACTCCAAAATTGTCTTTCCATATCTGCTCGATGGTCACGAGAAAAGTATTTTTCTATGAAATTAACATTAAACTCACTCCATTCCATATTTTATACATCATAATCTTCCTTTGTGATTTTGAATCAATGACCACCATTGATCAACATCTCTAGTGAGACAGTAAAATTCCATGAAAACTTTTTCCTTTTCACTACTCTCTAAGGCATGGAATATTTTCTTTATGGAATTTATCCATTTCTCAGATACTAATGGATTTTTACTCCCACTTAATGTTGATGTTTATTTACTCATAAGGTGATTTAACAATGAAAATCCATGATATGGATCGGGGTGCTCCATATGAGTAAGTTTATTATTCATTACCAGAGTGAGTTGTCCTAGTATAGTGATTACCTAATCAACAATTGTTGCATCACCAACTCCACTATAACGATCTTGAGTAGGAGGGAAATGCCTTCATCAATTGTGTGCATTGATACTATTTCCATTTCTTCTACTAGGAACCATTTTTAAACAATAGAATTAACTAGATTATTATATGAATTGAAATATATAATTCCAAACTGGTAAAAAACGTAACCTAAATTGAACAGTTTTTGGATATAATCCATAATCATAAAAATATTTTCAAGGGGTAAGTATAAACACCAAAAACCTTCATAATTGTTTGTAAATAAAATTGAATTATCATAATCATATCCCATAGGTGTGTCATTACCAATAGTGCAGCAAGGCCCATTGTCGTGCACCAGTTTCCGTTCGAGTCTAGCTCAAAGTGCTGTTTTTGGGTTTTATCTCTAGGTACATCTAGGCCACAAACGCCTCTACCTTCTCGTATTCAGAGAAGGATGTATTTCATGGAAAACTCACAAAATCTCTATAATACCAATATTCTTGGAAGATATTCTATACTTATTCTAAAAATCTATCTTTGGGATATGTGCTCTAATCAGAGTTTACCTAAATCTAGTTTCCCAGGTTTGTAATAAAATTCCTCTAATACCAACTCTAATGCCCCGATCCATGTTACCAAGAGTCTGTGCTTTATTATGTATTTTTTGCATGATAAAAAAAGATCATGTATAGAAATATTGATTAGTTTATTATCCTTGTATGTGCTGGATACATTCATAAGGATTACATTACATCATTAAATAAAAAACTACAACCCTGTTGTTTCCATAGACCACACTCATATCCACTCAGACTATCCCTGTAGGTCATTTATAAAATACTTCTTCACATCATTGGAAAAATAAAACATCGAAAGGGGTGAGCTCAGATGCTCAGTAATGATAAAAATACAGCAGAAACTTTCACAAGTAAGCATAAAAAAATAAGGAAATGTATAAGACTAAAACAAAATATTTTTAAACTACAATATCAGTATAATATGGAAAATATAAAATCAAATAATTCCATTTACTTACTCACATGGATATTATACTAGTCAAATAATCACATGAAATATCCATAGAAACTTTCATAATGATGGAATGTATAATGCCATACTTTCATATCCAAATTGTCAAGGCCTTATGCCAAGACTAAAAATAAGACTCTGTCTAGCCATTGTTACAATACAATAGTTGGTCCTATAATACCTACCGATGTATTAAGGAGCTATAGTGGGATCCTCTATTCATATAAGAATTCCAATGCGTTCCTCATATGAAAATTTTTAAACATAACATAAACATTCGTATTAAAACTAGCATAAGAAATGACAATAAATTATCCATAAACAATGAATTGTATGAAATAAAACGTCGGTAGTCAAAAATATCACAAAACCTTCAATAATATATGGATTTTTTGTATCATAATAAATCAAATTCAAAAAATCATTAAATCCATCAAGGAATGTTGACATAGAAGAAATCCAAACGTTTTTAGAGAAATATCTCATTCATTTTTGAAATCATTTAAAAGTCACATAATTATACAAGAAAATATTTATATTTTATAATATTATTTTAAGCTTGTATGGGAGGCGTATACGATGTTACAATGGCAATGAATAGCGGCACTCACCGTATAAGTTAACAAACTTTCTTACCTTAAATTTGTCAAAAAGGTCAAAATGTACCTTGTTTGCAAAACAACGGAATGATTCCTTTATAAAAATCTTATAAAAGACAAACAAGGTTATAAATGACATTAACAGATAGTCTATAAACTATTAACAGTGTTTTGAAATACATTATTATGAACCATCAATGTGGATTATAAAAAGGTCCAAGTAGATAATTATGTATAAACAACATTGTATAATGAAGAGATTGTAGAATTAACCCATACCTTGTAATATTACATGGTCATGGGTAGTTTAACCACTTGAATAATGGTGAAATAATTTTTATTAAATTATAAAAGAATAATATACATTAATATGATATCAAATATGATATTTTAACATTTCTTTGTTAATAATATCTTAGTATTATCATCATTTATGGTGTTAACGAATTCGTTTTCCTTTATATTATCTGTTATGTGAGTCATATTTGTAATATATGGGATGAATTTTATTCATATAAATAATTATATCATGTCATGAAACATTATTTTTAATCATCAAACGAAAATTAGTCTTCAATGGATACGATGGGGAATGAATCTAATCGCGTTCGGGGAGACTGTAATCTGTACATACCCAACAACGATAATATCATTCTATTGATATTAAAATAATATATAATTTGATTGTATATCATATATGCAGAATTATTATTGTGTTATAATTATTATATACATCAATTAAACATCATTATTATACACATCCAAATAATAATGTGTTGAATAACAATTACACCACGACGTGGAGATGGAAAGCCGTATGTATGCACGTATGGTGACATGTCATTCAAAGGATGGATAGAATAATGAATATGGTTCTACCATTTTTATAATAACATCACAGTATATACAATATTATGGATTTATTATTTTATAATGGAAACAACAAAGAAAGAGGACGTGGAAGAAGAAAGGAAATTGAAAGAGGTGATGAAATATTTCCCTCTTCTTCGGGTTCTTCCTATGGATTTCTTCAAAATGGCTCCATAGGTTGAATTTTGGACTAACATAATGCCTCTAGGATGAATGGAGTACATTTTATAGGGTTTTTGGCTGATTTTGGTCAAGAAAAATGTCTTTGATTGTGTGAATTAGAGTGAAGGGGAGTGCCCTTTTATAAGTGGGGTGAGGGGAGCCTTTGGAAAATCTATAAATATTATTTTATAATAAAATCATTTTCAGTTTCTAATGGCTAAAAAATGGATTATATAAAGGCTAAGGTGGTGATGGGTCTAAAACCACTCAACTAATAGGTTTTAGATCTGTTTGGGTCACTATATTATGTTAATCTTTTAGATTTAACTCTTAGTTAAATGGTTTGACATTTACCATGTCTCTTTGTATTTTTATGTTTTATGTTTAAAAAAATTACTATGTACTTCAAATAGAATCCCAAGAGTTTAATTAATGATAAACCTATCATTATATAAGTCTTTTGTCCAATCATTAGTTTTTTTGAAATAGAATATAATGTAATAATATAATATTTTTTTAAAAACTCTTTTATGACAATTTTGACACTATTTGGTATTTTGGTTTTGCTAAATTCAAAACAGAATTACTACTTCGATAAAAATTCATCCAACCAACCCAAATATGTCATATTAACATATAAAATTAGTGTAATTCATAAAAAGTCTCAAATTAAATTTATTTGTATATTTGTAATATCAATTATTTTAATAATTCATTAATTAGATAATTACTGCATCATTGTTGTGTCATAAATAAATTAAAATATTTAAAGTCTAAAAATATAAATAAAATAGCATAATTTATGAAATATTTTTATCTTTATAACTAATATTTATAGTCTAATTTATATTATGTGTACCCCTATATTGAAATTTTTTTTGTTATTAAACATTGATTTTAACTCTTTAAACTCTTTTTTGAATTAAATAATAATAAATGTCCTAATCTATTCCAAGTAGACCAAAGAGGCTCATATATTATTCATAAGGTTGTTTTTTGTCGAATAATACTTATCCAATATAATTTAGACATGTGTTATGTTAATAATAATATCATTTTTACCTTTGATTACCATATTACTTTTAACCGTGGTAAATAAAAGTAAAAAGTTATTATTCAACAAAAATTACTTTTCATATTATTGAACCACATTTTACATACCGATATCAACCATGTCTCTCTTATTTCTAAAAATCAACTCAGAGAAGTGGTAAAATTATGTTTTATGTAAATTTAAAAATGCTCTTATGAGGTGGGTAAAAGACAGTAAAAAGTTCAATAATATTTTTATATATCTAAAATTATTATAAACTGATTCCAATTAATTACATTGAATTTATATAGGTATTATACACATATTTTTACCTAAAATAAATTTATATAAAATAAATAATTTTTTAAATAAAAAATTTGTTTCAAACTATAACTCAGTATGTTGCACTATTCATCAATAAATGAATGTTTTCAGAAAAATACAAAAATGCACCCTAATATAATTTCAATATTCCGAATCCAAAAATGAAGTCCATTTTTAATGATAAAAATTAAAAAATTTCAAAAAGTGGGTATTACTATTCATAACTACTAGTTTGATTGGTTGCGATTGTTAGAACCTCGAAGTTGCGTACGACGCAAGCTATTGCATTTTTCAAAGAGAAGGGTACTGTGGAAACATGGGGTGTTACATACATGGTGGAATCATGAAAGTTAAATGATGTAGTAAAATGAAAAATATTAATTTGATAAATGAATCAAGAAATAAATTGTATCAAAACCAATTATAATGTGATACATTTAGAACGTTTAAACATGAAATTAGTGTTGTCTGTTTTTGATCTAAAATGTTTGTTATCTGATTCTTGGTGAATGGATACCTCAGCCGCAACACCATTACTCGGTTCCATAGATTATTATATGATGTTGTGAAACATTAGAACTACATTCCTAGTTTATAAACTAGTCATTGTTGATAGACTATCTCAAAACTCCAATACTAAAATGAACCTCTATATTACACCTTTTTCATCACCAAAACCATCAAGGACAAGCATTATGTAAACAAGATATGTGTGACTTCCCCAACCGATATCCAATTGCTATGGGGATAATGGATATATCTTTATACGATTATCACACACACGAGTGGACATGTCTTAATTTAGCTACACACACCTTCAAACACCATTAAAATACCAAAAATATAAACAACTAATATTATATATTCATTCATAAAAACAAATCCTATCTAAAAGTATGAAATAGTTTATGGATATGTTAATTGAAAAATAAAATACTAATATAAACTGGAAAATATTCCAATACTCTAAAAAATGGATATCTCTTAAGATTAAGCTCTTTTTACAATCAATGGCATGAATTTCAAAAACTAGATCCACCTTATCCTAGTCCACCTTAGAAAAATTTGATGAAGAATTCATCTTCATAAGACACGAAAAAATCTACAATATAACAATAAGGGTTGTATATAAACATACACAATAGGACAAATAAAATTATGAAACACTTTGTATTATTGAGGGATTAACATCTATATAAATAGTAAATTGAACAAACATGATAACATGGATATGAATAATGGATGAATCATATTTTAATGTGTGTAATTTTCTCATTGTATGCATGTAAATTCTTTTTTTGGTTTCATTGGAACAAATTCCAATGATAACCCATTAAAAGGGTCTCAAGGAACCGGTGAATATAATTAAATATGCAATACATGTTTGAGAATTAGATTAAGTGTAAAAAAATAACATCTATGGAACATGTATTATTCTCAAATTCATAGTCCACACCACATAAGGCTATAAAAATTACAATAAATACGTATGAGAACACTCCCATGCCCTATTTCTTAAAACATACTCTATCCATAATATCGCATTAGGATGGGGATCACACTCCCCAGTTTCTAAATATGAGACACATGACCCAACCTAGGTGGAAAATATAATGGATCACAACCTAGGACACATCTAATGGTAACAAAATCAATCTTGAACTAACATTAAAGTGAATTAATAATCTTGTGCTCAAGACATGATATCGCACTATACCCTCTCTGAGATGAATTAAGAGACCACACCCATAGTTATATTATTTCTAGACATAGTGGAAACATGTTCTCAAACCTACACTGTGTGGAGTATGTAGATTTCCCACTGGGATAAATGACACGTCTCACTATTTATGATTCCACCCATGTCATACAGCATCACATGACTTGGTATTCTCTTTAAAAATAGTGCATTGATATAACACACTATAATCAGTGTTCAAATGAAATATTCTCCATGTAATATCTATATAGGATGAGGTGGTTGGATTAGGGTCACAAAAATTATGTTTACACTACATGATGTTTCTTATTTCACTCTCTTGGTAAACCCTAAACACTACATGTTGGTCTCGCACTATGTGGGTTCTTCCGAACTACACACTAAGTATATTGAGTTTTCATAGAAATTACATTCTATTTCACTAAAAGACCCCATTATATTTATTCCCCCTCAACCTCCATTAGACCTAGATATAACACCATGAATCATAATAAATTAATCAATAATCTCACCAATGGAATGATTATGAAAAACTATTTCTTTATGAACACTTCATTGTTAGTCCACTAAATGTGAGCATGACATATCCCTCATATCCAAAACCAAATGGTATGATATTGAGAATCCATCATCATAATTTATATCCTTATATTACTAAAGTTCATGTTATTTATTTTGAAATAAAAAATAAAAAATTAATTAAATAATTTATCGATTCATTATTCCAGATAAATTAAAATAACTGGCCAAATAAAATGCAGACCATGAATAAATAATGAAGACAAAAATCTATAAAAAATAAAATTAATATCTAAATTAATTTTTTATTTTGTCATCAGAATGTATAGAAAATTAAGATCGATGATGTTCAATAAAAATACAAAAAGGATAAAATATTCTCACATTTCTAATTCAACAATAGTTAAAAAACAACAATCCCAGAATTAATTTCCGAAATTATTTTTATTCTTCAATGAAATTTGGGAAATGGGAAAAAATAAAACAAAAATATCCCTATATAAAATTTGTATTAATTATTGAAAAATGAAAATAATACATTAGTTTTGGGTCATATCCTTGTATTCAATGGATAATGGATAACTTCAACCTATACTGATCCTCAATCCCTGATCTCATCATCATCGGACAATATATTACATTATGCCCATATTCCTCCATCAGTAATGGTATGCATCCAATTGTTAAGATCATATATAAAAGAGAATTAATATTATTTTTTATTGGTAAAAAACGTTTTTCCAATTAATTTAATAATTTATTTAGTTTACAAAACTTTTCACAAAGAATTTAATTATGACAAAATGAAAAATGTTAGAATATAAAATTCACATACTATGGTAAAACCTACATTTTTGATTTATAAATTTTTCTTCATTATTATATGGAACACCCTTCAGTAGTTATTCAATTATTAAGGAAAAAACTTTCTCAATAAACTCCTCATTTCCAGTCTGCTAAATTCTCACATGCTTTATCCAACATTCTCGAAAACCATTGATCAGTTATCGACAGTCCATCATCTCCATTGATATCAATATATTATAAAATTGAAGGTAATTTATATTGAAAACCCAAAATAAAAATATTTTTAATCATTCATCGAATAAAATTCATATATATTGTGAAATTACTTGTCAAATGAAAAAAATATAATGAAAAAATAATAGATAAAAATATATATGAAACAGAAAATTGAGAAGTAATTTGGGTTTTTTCTAATTTGAAATGTATTTCTCAAAATTGAATATCATGAAAGGAATTTTATATGATCAAATTTGAAAAATTATTATCAGCTTCCGAATTCTAGGATGAGAAATATCCAATGATAAATCAATAATAATTATTCATAAATAAAATTCTAGAAAAATTTCATTTTCATCATAGAAATTAATGAATGTGGAAATAATCTAATAAAAAATTACCTACAATAAATTCTTAGAAATTATAGGTAAATAAAATTTCAACATCACTGTTTATGGTGAGATCCCTATAGTTTATTGATAATGAAAAATTAAATGGTGTAATAATCATTGATAAATTATCTCACAATTTTATACCAATGATTTCCACCATATCAATATTCATTTATTATAATTTTCATGCTTCCAACCTTATAGACTATTAATAGATTAGAATAAATATATTTTACCTATGTAAAAAAGTTAATTAATTATTTAATTTTACCCATATTTTCAATAGATATATCATTAACATGCAATGCCCAATTCTAGAAAACTCTATACCCTTCCAAGGATTCAACATATGTTTTTTATTGCATTGAAATATTGGTATTATTATATCTGACACCCTTTTCTAGTTATTTAATTATTTATAAAATTGTTCATGCATGACCTGATATAGTTAATAATTGTAATATATCAACATCAAGGCATCATGGAAAATTAAACAACACACCAAATACATAAATAACTCAAATAGTAATATTTAAAATATAAAAATTTATGGAATATAAATTTCAGATTCACTATAAAAAAATAAATTTCATGTTGATGAATATTTGGAATAGTTTAGTAGATATATCCCGGATAATTATAAAAACATACATAACAATGTATCATCTCAAACAGTTTACTTATATTGTTGGGAAGTATGCAGTTTATCCTAATGTCAATGAAAAGAAACTACGATGATGTGAGATATTGATTGTGGAGGTTGACGATATTCTAGATTTTTATTAGTATCCATGAATATTCATAATATTAATTTAAATAGGTGGATGGTTATTGATTTAGTGTAATATATAGAAAATTATGGATTCATCTTGAAATAATTAAATAGTAATGGAATATTGGAGGAAAATTAATGACTATTAACTTTTCACATTTGAGTTTGGTTATGATTCTTGAATATATTCAAAGTTAATGTTCATGTGTTTATTTATTTATAATGTTTGGGTAGTTTTGGAAATTGAATTACAAGAATTTAGTTAACCTAGTTTAATATATAAAAGTTATCAAATCATTACTACTAAAATCATATATTTTTTTCACAAATAAAAATCATATTTTAGTTTTCTTTATAATTACCCCTTCCAATATTATCTACTTATTCATTTTTTAGTGATGTTTTATTTTCTTGTTGATTTGGATATTATGGGAACCATGAAATATATATTTCATTTTTTTTTCAGAATACGCTGTTTCTAATATCTCATACATACTTCTTTTTTTCGCTATGACTATCAATAGTGTGTTTATGATGGTTTGTGGTGGGGGCTTCTTGGGATTCTTAATTCTAGATACACAACTCCAAATTTCCATTTTTTTATGTTTTTCGAAATTGTTCCAAATTTTAGGCTCTAATAATTAGGACACCCCAGAACAATAATGTCCAACATTACATAAAAAAAGATCCTCTTCTATGATAGGAAATAAAACATAACTAAATTATTGATTATATATATAAATAATCTTTTAACCACCATATATAAAATCCTAGACAATATATTTAGATAAAGATTTTAAAAAATAATATGTTATTCCATAAAATCATCCCATGATGGTAGTGAGAAATGTTTATCTTTAATATTATCAAATATTGGGAACAAAAACATATACCTAATACAAAATAATTTTATCCCCATATTTTTTTTCAATAATGATATATACATTGATGAAAAATTAAAATTTTATTCAAACAATCACTGTGAATTATTCATTCATCATTAATTATAATTAAATATCTCTTAATATATTATTGAAATCAATGTCATAAAAAATCATTATTCATGATAGTTTATAGAAATAATTTAATCTAGAAATCAATTTTATTAATAGATTAAATAATTATCCATTACATTAATATATTAATTTTAATATTTCTATCAACTCTACGTCAACTTTAAACTCTTGTATATCTTCAACATTTATAAAACATATTGATTGTATCAAGTAGCAATTAAAATATATGAATTTATATCTATAGAATTGTACAAAATATGAACTATCTAATGGGATTCTAATGATTATTTATGTATTCCTAAAAAACATACTTATAAAAATTTCTTCAATAATGGAAATAATTCCCTCAAAATAAACTCCTACAATATGTCATGATATAATTTTACAACAATATTAATGAATCATTGGTGGAATTTTCCTAATTTCTTAATCGATGCATCACTTGATCCATGACAACCCATGTATTTATAAATTGGACCCAAAATAACAAGTAGAGTGGATATATTTATTTTAAATTCATTCATGTAATAATTTATAATAAAATATTGAAACCATTAGAGTATCGATTAATGAAGAATGACTATAAATACATGATGTGGTAAGGGTAATACTCCCCTATCCAAGTTGTCAAATTACACTAATTGATTTAAAACTGGATTGTAGATTTCAATTCCTTAAAACATCATGTATCAAAACAGTGAATTTGAAATCTCATACCTCTCATTCATATTTTATTCATAATATTGAATTCATTAGTTATTTTTCATCGTGAACATGTCCATATTCACATTTTATTTCAATATATGATTCCATGACACAAGTGTGAGATTTTATATATCAAATCAATTTTAAAATTTCATTCCATAAATATATTTTTTTTGTCGAAGGGATTCAAAATATAGGTATTTTATATGTAGTTTCCCTATGAAAAAATAATATCCTTCCTTTTACCCAATGACTATTTTTTTTCTATCATATCTTACTTAATTTCATAAAATGTGATTTTCCTTCTCACATATTGATCTGAATCTATAAATTGTGTATGATTATGATGAAGTTTTCTCTATAAAAAACATTTTGTTTAATGTTCATGATGTTCTACATTCATTTTAGTATGAAATTTATTAATTTTTCACCCCACTAAAATAACAAACCATTTTTAATTTGACCCTCTAATGTAGGAGCGTGTGATCAATATTTCACTATTTAATGATTCTAAATTAGTTGTCTCTCCCATAAAATTATTGTTTAGATAGATCATTATCTTGATATAATTATATAATATTATTTGGTATTTGATTGGAAAACTTATTTACCAGTCCATTTTGAAGATAATATAAACTTTTTTTCGTATGCAATCATAACTATTAGTGTCTCCCAACTCCATGTAACAGAAAATATAATTCAAATACAGTCACCTAAACCATTAGGGCCAAACTAAATATTCATTAATTAAGAACAAAATGAAACCCAAATTTAGTATTAGCGAAACTTTCCTAATTATCATGGCATTAACGATCCTATAATGTTAAAATAATTTAGCAATTATTTTTTTAATGATGATTTAAAATATAGTAGTTAAATATATCAAATATACCTTATACACGAATACCTGATTCAAATTGTGTTGTTTTAAATCCCTATCTATTTTAACACACAGACATACTCATACATTATAGATGTGTATCATTATATATTATTAAGGGATTATGTAACTAAAATAAATTTAAATGAATATTATATTTCCACATGTTACATTCTAACCTAGAATCCATTAAATGTTAACTCAACAGGATAGGGCCCATAGGCTCAATCACATCTCCCCACACTCCATAGGCAACCAACTAGATACATTGTTATAGGGTGTGTATATAGAGATACAATTCCATAATGTTAGAGTGTAACAACACAAGAAATCATTGCATTCAAATTGATTAATTAGTAAAAACAATCTATAATAACTCTGAATATACAACATAACACTGGAAATATTACCCGTCATAGAGGCATAATGGAAATATCGAAATTTTATAAAATCATACAATGATATATATATATATATATATATATATATATATTGCAATTTCATAAATAATCTCATATAAAAAACTATATGTGATTTAATGTTTCTAAAGTGGATCCAAATTTCATATAAAAACAACAGTATATCAAATGATTCAAAATAACATAAAGGAAAAAACTATCATGTCTTTCATATCAAGCCTTATGTTGATTAGGTACTCCCCAAATCATAAGCATAGAAAAAATCAACCATCATTATGTGTCCATTTGACTCGGTCCCGACATGATTCAATATCACTAGTTCAGGTAGACAATGGCAGCCCAAACATTGTGTGAGATAAAATATCAATATTCCAACTACAATGGTTTCTATAACATGTCCCTTATATATAATGAAATTTATTAAAGAGTGAGATATATATAATCATTATAACAGAAATTATAAAATATACCATGGAATATGTAAAATAAGAAATGTGAATTTGTTTATTCAAAAATGGATCCATAAAAAATAATGGTAATTCTTTTCTGACAAGGTAGTTGTAATGAAAAGAATAAATATCTTATGAAACATTTTCATACACCATGAAGATTAATCTCAAACCTGACCAATCCATGTAAACTATAAATTATACCATCCAGAACCGAGCCTTATAACATGTGTCTAATTATAACCATGATCATGCTATATTTCTAAAGGATTTATATCATCCCTGGTTGAGCCATATAATCATAAATGTCACAATTTCCATGTCTGAGCAATATATTGAGATTGGTTATCCCCCACGGGGTTGAATACAATGTCTTATGAACATAGGTATCTAAATCATGTCACATGATAATCTCGATAGATACTCGGTTATAATTGAATTGGGGTGTAAGAGGAATATCTATAGACAATGTCTATTAAAGGACCAATCAATCCAGATCCAGCAGGTAGCAAGGTGAATGGAATACAACAAAATAATGACCTAATTATCAATCTTATCCAATACATCCATTACAATTATTATATCCCATGGTGAAACATTTCGATGTCATCTTATGTAATCATTCATCATTAAATTCTATTATCATTTAATTGAATGAGTTCATGAAACTCATATTACTTTTCAAATTTAAAAATATAATCAATAAACAATATGTACATAATGTAAAAGTATAAAAATTACTCTTAATTGGTTATTTCATTTGAATTCATTTATAATATGTTGTCTTTTAATGGTGAAATCTCAATCCCACACCCTTGGAGGGGTTCATAAAAGTATTAAATACAATGGATAACCCCTTTTATGGAATTAGTCGGATCGAGAACATCAAAAAATAATCAAAATAACCAGCGGGAATCCTTAATATTTTCAATTGAATCCAATGCAATTTTGGCAAACCTATAGAATTTATTGAAAGTAACATAATTGAAAATATCTATATAAAACAAAAAATTATTATGGAATGGTATTAACCACATATCATAAATCATTATAGAAGTGATCATCATGTATCATCATCAAGATTTATCGAGATTACAATTAAAATGAATTATGGGATAAAAACCTAGAAATATGTAATATTATCTAGCACAAAATTAATTAAACCTATAATAAAACAAACAATGAATAAATCACGTTCAATGTAGAAATCATTGGTATGAATCCACCATGATTGACAATGTTAGAATCTAATTTGGAATGATGAAATCACAACAATTTCTTTTATTTGGAATTTAATGGAGGTACAATGGGAGTATTTTTGTCCAATTTATGAAAATGAATTTTGGTTTTATTTTTTAAACATTTTAAAGTAATATTGGTAATTTGATTGAAAAATTTGGGCCATAAATTTATTGTGTATAATTTTCATAACCATGTTGAAACAGTGCAAATTACAACTCATAAAAACATTGTATGTATCCACTATAGTGTTCATCCCTCTGCATGGTTTCCTACATTCGCTCATCTCCTAGAGCACATTTTTTTTGAACAATACGGTTTCAGAAAACAATGTGGCTTGGGATAAAGGGATTCTCCAAACCATGCACCCCACCTTTTTTTATCCTAGAATTTTTTTTTCTGGATTTAATCAATCCCAATACAACCCTGATACACCAATGAACACCATGAATACTCAATTTATTCCTTAATTAACCATTTCAATAAATAATGTGATATGTTCTCATTTGGAATCCTATGATTTTATAATAATCCCCATTAAAATAATTTCATCCTCACTATTCCATTTCTTGATTTTCATAGTTTTTAAGAGAATAACTCTATGCAATGAGCATGTACGTTGGAATTCTGCTTCCATGTATCATCCGATATATGGTTGCATTGTTAGAATATCCATACTAGATGAACATACAATGAAAAATTAACTTTTTTGAACCTATCGACAATATGTACAGGATTCTTCTCAATGAAATAATATACATTTAACTCTACCTCCTCATGATGAATATAATGAGATGGGTTTGAGTGATAATGGTGTAGTAGGGATACATGATATATTTAGTTCATTGACTGGTACCTATAAGGAAAT
Source organism: Viscum album (assembly GCA_963277665.1). Taxonomy (NCBI): domain Eukaryota; kingdom Viridiplantae; phylum Streptophyta; class Magnoliopsida; order Santalales; family Viscaceae; genus Viscum; species Viscum album. The sequence continues at coordinate 470,950,896 of OY728147.1, read as the reverse complement.
ATCAAATGATAGGGTACCTGTCTAAATATCTACTCAATCTCGAATGGTATTTCATATTAAGGTGAAACATTACACTGTTATCTCAAATATCTATGTCCCATATATGTTTAGATATGTAAGAAGACATTATAACCAAGAATAATCTGTAGAGAACATCTAAAATGATAATAAAAACAATTATATTATGAATTTGTAGTACCCAATAATTATCTGATTAGATAGACCCACACAGAATTCAACTACAAGAAAAGTAGTCCCTGTAAAGTTCCCTGATCTACATAAATTAAGTAATAGAATGATCTCTATGGCCTACCATATATAGCTTCATAGGGTTCCATTAGTATAGTCTCATGATATATATAGGTGTAGATGAACGCAACCAGGTGTATAATCCTTTTTTAATTGCCCCCATAATCAGATATGCATGATCCAATCATTCGCATAAGCACCTAAATTTGTTTTTTGACTAGAGATTTGTCTAAGGGTGGTACATTGTACACGGAAAATACTATGTACAAAATTCCCTCTATAAAAAATGCCCAAACGAGATATAAACTAGGAAACCATATCTTAAATGGCAGTATGGGGGAAATCCTTAAGTCTTACTATCACATACGTATAAAACCTCTCAATATCATCCACTAAGAAGGTCTCTTTAATAAGTAGGAAATACGTCATTAGCCAATAAAAAACCAACACAACATCACTAGATAAATGCGGCCTATGAGAGACAGCCCTAAAATCCATCTTGATATTATCCCAATTCAAAAAAAGAAAATTTAAATTCAATAAATGTTTTGGATCATCACTGAATTTCCAACACCACCTACTAAGAGTTGGAACATATCATAACAATACCAGCTACTTATTTCATTATACCTTACTATTGTTACAACTGACCTATTCCACGATACATCTTTGAAAATCTAGGATTCACTGCCCAAATTGGGGCTTGAAACATTAGTATTAGCTCTTCAGGTATGTCCAATGAGACTCAAACATGACAATGTATATAAAGGATCACATCCTCTCCCATAGTCAAACTAGGAGGAGTGTCCTAACGTGGGACATTATACCATAGGACTAGGCCATTTGAATCTGATTGTTACATTATCCTCAAATTATCCATAAGGGTATTTCTAAAAACTAATTTTAAAATAAAATAATTCCCCAGACTGTGTTCCTCCTCCACGTGTATCTCAAGAAATAAATCCATAAGTTACCACTCGATATTAGAATGTTGAACTGCCTATATCTGAATCCTCCATCTCAATGAATCAGCAGCTATATTTTACCTCACAATATCATAGGTATGATCAATTTCAAATGGATCTTGGAACTCAACCCCTATCAATACCCTAAATATAGTATTTTTAATATAGACTTCCGTATATTGGAATCTATATAAGACTACATTCTCACCCAGTAAATAGTGCCCCCAATACCACAAACCAGGAAAAACTACTGATAACTTGAGATTGTGAATCTAGTAATTCATATCATGTGGCATAAACATATTAGACATGTATTACATTATTATATCCCACTGCATATGAACATATAAAATCCGGATACCTAATTCATCAGAAAACCCAAATTATCAACTCCCCAACTCCGGAAGAATCTAGATTGGTGTTGATGTTATCCTCCCATTAGTGTCATAATTTTTTCCTTTGAGATAAAAGAGACAAAAATTTCCCACCCTCATTCATCAAGACCATTATCTATGTGGTTCGTTATGAAATGTCTATAATGTAATACCTATAATGTCGAGTAATCGACATGAAAATCCACATATCGAAGATGTTCATGAAATCCTTCTAAGAAACAACATACCACACCTTATGTATATCAAATTATACTGCATTTTATACGATTATATGTCCCATGAATTTAATATTATCAATCCATAATTGGTACATTTTGAACTTAGTAGATAATTTATGCTCTAACATTGAATACAAAAAGATCATATGATGTTCGGAGTGGTTGAGCCGATGGTAAAAAGACTCCATGACATAATCCATGAAAAATTACAGAAAATAATATATATATATATATATATATGGAAAACTCATTTCGTTATTTCCATGATGATATTTGGTTAATTTTTGAGACTGAACAACATATCCAAATTATCTTATAGACCATACCTACTACAAATAAGTTTCAAAAGGTTTGTCTATGGTTGATCATGCACCTGATGATATCCATACCTCACATAAATTCTCTAGAAAAAACTGAGCTCATCACAGTTGATAAAAATGTCACGTATCATTGGAAATGGATTTTTTCTATTAAACATCAAACAATTCAATTTCTTAAAATATACACATATCTAGAAGGCCTCATATGTTATTTTCTTAAAATTGACATTTTAACAACATGATGAGATACTAGGTCATATAAACCTGTTTGACACTATGTCCTCTAACATCCTCTTGAGTTCCTGAAACTCCATAATTTACATTCTATACGGATGAATGGATACCAGTTAAAATACAAGAACTCAATTAATAATGAACTCCACCTATATTTCTAGTTGTAAAATCGAACATTCATCTTGAAAATCATTGCTTAAATAGTCATCCACTAGAGGGACATCTATTGGTTGTGGTCCATGACTGTCTAGAACTAACAGTTTGTAATATCATCATATATAGATCAAAATTATCAACTAAGCTCACATATACATACAATTCACCATTGAGAAAAAAATCATCCCTCTTATGATGTGAAGGTCTCCATATAATGATGGAAATCAATATAGGATTGATAAACAACAAGCTAGTATATCTGTAGTATGTCACAAAACAATGCCATATTGAGGACTATAATATCCCAAATGAAGTGACACCAATAAAACTCAATGTGGAATTCCGTGTACATAAATAAATCCTTTCTTAGGATCCCCAATGATATATCAATCATATTAATTCCATCATAATACTATGTGATTTATCTATGGATTCCAAAAATAGGTGTTGGTATGATGAAAAGTTGTGTACCATTTTGAAAAAAAAAGATGACTACAAAGTAGAGTCTGTAATGATTTTATATCTCACCATAGAAATCCTAGTTGTCTCCTCCTCATGTGGTGGAGAACATGTAATGATTGATCTATGGCCTTGTGAAACCCCCACTAACTAGATTAAGATGACTGTACAGTATAGCCACAACGGTTACATGTATTCCTCTTCCAAAACCAACATCATGGCATTAATGAGTGATACCACACCAGCTCCAAACCATTCACAAAGTTGTGAAACTATCTCTTGAGCCCAGTGTTGGTGATAACACCCTTCCTGGAACTATTGGAGGGATGTTGGAAAAACATGATGTAGATGAAACGTCCTTCCATAGTCTCAACAGTCGAGTGGTTATTGATCACACTGATTTTTCTTGTGTCCCCATCAACCACACCAATGAACAAAAGAGATATCGGTACTAGTAGAATAACTAGTAGAAACCTCAAAAATCTTAAAAATTTCACTTCCATCCACTGGATTTTGAACCACTAATTATAGAGACTGAACATCCCAATTCTCATCCCCCATTTTATCTGAGGTTCTTTACTATTATAATTTCCTGATACTCAGTTTTTGTTATATTCATCACCTTGAACATGGTTAACATTAATCGAATGTAATGTTTTTGACCATCCACAAAGTCTATCATGATCTATAACTCATCATATAGATATATTGATGAAATATTTTACAATAATGTTAATATTATTGAATATTAAATAATCGACATCACACCATTCTCCAGATGAATGAATTCAACTGATTAATTTACTATCAAATTTTAGAGAAAATTAATCATATAAACTAGTTTTTAAATCAACCCAAAACATCTCTAGAATCTTATAATCCTACACGAAAACATCCAATGAGTGCTTTTCTACTCCCGATATCATATATAAAACATTCATCACTCTTCAATTAGAAGGTATATCGATATGATTTAATATAGAACCCATATTTTGAAGTCATGTTTCACTACCCTATGGACTGCCATCCCCAACAATTGTGTGGGGATTCTACTTATAGTTCACATTCTTCAACTCTACTTTATAATATGAAATATATAGTGTGCCTATTATCTTCTAGAAAATGTGTAAACAAACATTATGGAGCTATTACTCAATGGTTGTTTCTCGTGAAACTACTTGTGTGTCATCTATTACTAAAGTAGGGACTACTAGTATCCTATGGTTGACCACCTTAAATGAATTTTCTTATCCACAATACTTATGAACAACTAAAGGCCTTAATGGTGGAATTTATATACAACTCCAAATAGACACCTTAGAAAATTATGATAAACAATGTTTATAAAAAAACATTTCATTGGTCAAAAACCTTTTATATATAATTTTTATCCTTATACCTATAAAAAAATCCTTTACTTCGAAAAAATAATAAATTATAAATTTCACTTGAGACACTACTTACTACCATATCTAATGATAAGAATATGTTATGTTCTCTATTTCCACTAAGTTTGAATTTTTTTGTCACATTGGTTCCACATTTTCCCTCTACATGGAAGACCACAACTTATCCATGATTCCAATCCATAAGGTCCCATATATCTTACTCACATAAGTATGGAATTTACATAATCCGCACCATAACAATGTTTAATCAATCTGAATAATTTTCCATGAATCAATAGTCCTCAGTTGACCTCTTTGTGTGCCTTTAGTTGCATAATCAGGAAAACACTACGTAGATTATTTAAGGATTATATTTAATGAACATATTTCCCATTTTCCATCAAAATAATCAATCAAATATTATGTATATAACCAAATTCACTTTTCATCGAGTCATGCAGTAAATTAATGAATCCTATATGGAATTCCATAATGCATGGCTCTTAAATTGTGATAGATGCCAAAATGATGTATGAGATTCATACCCTCATCTCAATTTTTAATATTAAAATATAACTCCCAATCAGATCAACACCAACATCACAACCAACGTTAATCCCCCAATAGTGGATTGAAATGAACTATAATAGAAAAAATCATGAAAATAAAATCTATTGTTTCATGAAATATCTATTTTTCATGTATATGGGTTAGATACTACTAATAAATATTCATTACCATAGGATAATTCCATTATAATCCTACTTATATTTTCTTATATTACTAACCCAATAAAAAATAGTATTACACCATTTTTTAACATCTTGAAATAGATTCTACTAAACAGTGCCCTGATTCGGTGGGTCACATGTCTTCTAGTGCATCTTCCAGAAGTCCAAAGGATACCAACTAGTAGTTAGAACCAAGGATGTATATGTGGGGAGAATATTACATAGTTTAGTGTGTATAGAAAAAATATTATATCATTCAAATAGATAAATAAATAAAAACACTTTTTATGTAGTATAAATATGCAAAAAAATATTTGTCCAGTAACCTCCCATAATGGAATCACAATAATGGATTACTAGTTGATAAAAATCAAAATATAATTATATATAATAAAATAATAGAATAAATATCTTAAATAAAATGATATGTTTTATCTAGTGTCTATAATGAAACTAAACTAGTTTTGTTTGCATTAGTAAAATACATGAATCAAAATACCAAAAAGATCAAAATGAAATTATCCCTGCTAGAATATCAAGCCTTAACACATTCTATTATGCACCTGAAACAATAAATATAAAATATCTATTATCAAAATATTGGTTCTTTACCCTTTTTATATGTATATCTATATTGGTTTTTCAGGTACCCAATGGTGTCCAATACATGGAGTGAGGTAGAAGTTTGGTGGGACACCACCATTTGTGTCCATACCCTCTCTAGTTGGTGTAATTCTAGCTAAAATAGACATATATATATATATATAATGTACAAATGAAATATAAATTTTCCCATGAAATATATAAAATAAAAAAATTGAATCAATCTAGATAATTTTGTCTACCTGGAAAAGGATTTTCAACATAATATAAGAACATTACTATAATAAAAAGCAGATATAACTTCCACGACCTCACCATACACCACGATGTTTCATCTCAACCATGGAAAAGCTATATAACCTATATATCATTAAATCAATGACCAATACATAAAAAACGTGTATCATTTTCACCATGACCAGGATGTATAACCATTAGCGTCAAATCATACACATACAAGTAGTATAATCAAGAAATTCATAATTACCATGATTAGGCCATATAATTAATAGTTTTAAACTCCACAAGTCCAGTTTCAGTGTATAGTAAACCATGTAATCCTCATTGTGGACCATTATTATATCAATTGAAACTTGTTTATGCATGAATTGGGTCCTAAGATCATGTCAACAAACCATTTTTATTGTGATCTAACCAATACTAGATCCAAGGGGTAGTAAGAAACTAGATCCCAGAGAATGAATAGCTAATGTTAAATCTCAAACAAGGAATCCACTGGCTCAATCATGAAGCTTGTGGTATCACACACATGGTATATAATGTAATACATCATCATTAAATTCAATTATTATTTCATAACAAGAGTTCATCTAACTCATTTAACAATTCTTATTTAAACACCTAACCATTTCATCTCATTTATAAAATAGAAAAGGAAGAACGAAATCTCTTAACCAATCATTTATCTTCATTTCATTTACAGTCATTATTATGATAAATAGGAAAGATAAAATTCACTCTCCATGAATTGTACAATAAAAGGGTAAATACATTTGCACAACCCTTGGGTGGCCTCGGAAGGGGAAACAACCAACAAAAACTCAATGGAACTAGTGAGAATCTCTAATTGTTTCTATTTACTAAAAAACAATTGATCAATTAATTTTAGCAGGTGCACCAAGATTTATGGAATCCATCACAATATAATATAGCTATATAAAATACCTATCCAAGATGGAATGATGTAGATAAACTACCATTGGTCAAAAAATGGTTCACATCTATTTTTATGTTTTGATTTTATGACGATCAGAAGAAAAAAACGAATGGATCAAGAACCTATAAATATATAATATTTTCCTGCTCCAATATTAGTCATTTTAATCCTTAAAAATGGATAAATAATAAAGTATAATGAATAACTCACTGAGATGTATCAAATGAGAGAAAAAGTTTTCAATTCCATGTTTAGAATATAAAACCACACCGTATCATATGAAATGGATTTCAAGGGTTCTCCCATAGGTGTTCCATTGTCCCACATAAGAGAATTGAATTATATTTAACATAATATAATTTTTAGGTGATAATTAGTCATTAACCATTAAAATAATTTCTCCCACAATCGGTATGAATAATAGTCTTATTCACGCATAGAACCAACAAAATCCTACTACTAAAAAAATTAGTTTTTGAACAACCATTCACATTCCTCCACATGATTTCATGAATCCATGTGTATTCTGAAGAATTTTTTCCATATCTTTATGGTTCAATCTGACAATACATATTGTGTTTCATAGTTTCAACTTAATGTGAGGCAAATAATTTTTTCAACATGAAATGGGTTTCCGGCTCCGAACAATCCTCGATCACGCCCAATACTCCCATGACTACCTTGCACACTAACATTAGTACATTATCAATAATTTATACACAATAACAAGAGTTTCTTACATGATCAGACATCTTAGGATATTACAGAACATATCAAAATGAATTATTGATATGATAAAAATAATCCTTAATTTGATAGAAACATGTATTTGTTAAAAAATATTTTTTCATTAATATAAAAAACCTTATTAGTATAAAAATTGTTAGTAGATGAAAAATGGTTTCCAAAAGATATTAATTGGATAATTATTAATTAAATCCACAAAAAAATAGTAATATAAATAATATTAAATCTTCCATTAACTAATACACACACCTAATTGTGTTTTTAAAATTCAAGTCATAATAGATATGTATTTTGAAATTATATTCTCAAGTTACATTATTGATTCATAGTTATGGCTACTAAATGTGATTTATACTAGTGATAATTGATGGAACCATCCATGTTTTTATATTTTATAATATTCCCAGACATAATTCAAATATAAAATTATACCCAATTTACATTAGAATATTCAATTATTGTTAGTGGAGATTTTTTTAACCCCGACATATGGATCCCATTATTACATCACACAATATATATATATATTAACATTTTAATGTTCATAAATATGATGAATTATTATTTTTTAAAAATATATATTATTTTTTTGATGATGAATATTATTAATCAACTAGTCGATGGTTTTTTCAAATAAAATATTATGATTCAATGGAAAAAAAGTCATTTTATTTTGTAAAAAAAATATCCATGGAATTATTATAAATTCAATCCATCACCCCACTAATCCTTATATATCTTTCTCACTCAATATTTTAAACCATCCATGGTGGTTGATAACTACAACAATAATTTTATAGAACATGCTAAGTCATTCCTAGTAAACACTAATTTTTAAAAGCTATCTAATTTATGGATGATAATTGGTAATGAATCTCTTCCAAAATAGTTGATTATTTAATGTATAGGATAATGAATGACGAAAATAGTTGGCCATTTTTGAGAGAATTGGTTACTCATAGAGTGGAGAAAATGGAGATGGATCCACAATAATCATAACATACAATCATGTAAATTATTTTAGGATATTTTTTAAATCTAGTAGAATAATTTTGTCAACATTTTTTATTTAAAATATGAATGGAGTATCTTGGAATATCAATCATTATCCAAGATATAAATTATAATTATATATATATATATATATTATAGTTCTTCATACCTATCACATATTATGATAATTCAAATGTATGTTTAGTGTTTAAATAATTTTTTGGAGCTCCAATAATTCACTATATCATAGGACATGGTGAACTATATAACACATTATGAAATTTCAAAACCAAATATTAAAAGGAAAATAAAAAGTAATATAATTTAAATATGAATAGAGGAGTAAAGAAGACTTATTTTATCATAATAATAGCTTAGGAAAAGTATTTATCAAGGGGAATGAATATACAGTCCCCAGAAAATATATCATTACATAATATCATTTCAATAATCTAATCATTACATATCAAAAATAATAAAACAATTCCAATAATGGAAGGATTTGGTTTTTTGAGGTCTGTTACATGGGAGACATATTTTTAAAAAATTGATAAAATTTCATATAATCTTATTACAATATATTCTTTATATATATCATATAAATTACATATTTCAACATAACATTGGGTATGAGGATATAAGAAATGGGTTTGTGAAGATTCATAATAAGCGTAAACATAAGAGAGAAATATAATATAATAACTGTTCATATGGTGAACATATGGGTATAATAAAAATATAAATCAAAATGAAACAAAAGCAATGTTTATAGATCATGAGTCTAGGTATAGTTACTTCCATTATATAAGATATGAATTAATTTTGGAAAAATAGTCAACAAACATGATTAATGATAAAATTACAAATTCCTAAGAATATGTATATATGTGAGGTATTATGATATGGATAAAATAAAATATAATTTTTAAAATATATTAACAAATGAACATCTAGAAACCTAACATTGAGCCTTTATTGACATCAATTATAGACATTCATAAACTTTTGAGCATAGATGGACCATAATGATACCCATTGATAGAATTATATGTATACCTAAACTCCAATTATTCCCATAAATAACTTTTTAAGAATAAATAAGCCATAGTTATATGCACAAAAAACAATTTCAAGACATCTAAACTACAACTATACCCAATCACTACATTCTGAGAACAGATAATCATCAATTATGACGAGGATAAACAATGTATGGAAAAATTAGCTAGTAATGCAGACATGAACAACCATGTGATAATAGAAAAATTCACTTAAAATAATGAATAACGTGATAATATTATATAAACAACAATTATACTGACACAAAATATTGTTCAAATATATTATCTAAAATTATACACATGAAAAACCTTGTGATCATAACTGATAAAATTAAAAAAAATTGAAAATCTATTGAGAATATATTATTTATAATTATATATACTTTCAACATTTCTTGTATAGATTATCTGAAATTATACCCACACACATCCATGTGAGAATAGATAAACCACAATTGTTCCCACCCAAAAAACCATCCTCTCATGAGATATAAAACATTAACCAAAAAAATAGAGGGTGATAAAGTACCCCAATATTCAGTATCTATACATATGCATTTTTTTAGTTGAAAATTACTCATCATATCAAGAAACATAATTGGAAAAATGGGTTTCATTCATTTCACCATAATTATCACATGTTAATGAATAATGGGATTCACAATGCATCATGATGGAATAACTAAAATTAAGCTTGTTCATGTAGGTGATTGTTAAAAAAACTCAATTAACCCAATATATTAATTTAAAAGAACATTTTAAAGATAATTAATCAAAAATATTTTGAATATAAAGAATTTTTTTCAATAAACAGAGAAAAATATTTTTTAAATAAAAAAATATATTCTTATAGTCATTGTATATTTGGTGTAAAATAATATGTTTATATCACTATAAAAAAACTTTTTTCTTAAAGGTAGGGTAATGTTTTTTTTGAAAAATACATAATTTTAAGAAAGGATCTTAAAATTTTAATTCGTTAAAAAATTAGATAACTATTATAATAAGAGATCACGTTGTGGAAGATAAATACACATATTATTAATGGATTGAAAACCATTTTTATAATTTTGGAATAATGTGTTTGAAAATATATAATATTGAAAGAAAATATGAATCATCCTTACATAAATAATATAAGTAAATGTTATATACACATGATATAAAAAATGAGGTTTCTAATTTTTATATGGATCATTTGTAGGATATAAAAACATGTATATTTAAGAAAAATCCACTAATGAATTTAGGTATTACAATTAACATATTTTTTAATGAAACAGTAGATTACTCAAAGAAAATGAATGCAGCATGGAATTTTATTTCCCTAGAAATTATTATTGAAATAAAACATATAATAATTATATGATAAGATAATTTCTGAATGAAAATATGCTTGAAAAATGAGTTGCTTTACTCATTCCTAAGTCCCAGAACATAACATCTACAAAAGCACCCATGTTCCAAAGCAGGTTGTGAGTAAAAATAAACAAAAGGATTTCTCCAAATGACTTCCCTAAACAGACCACTAGGATAAAACCATCAGGCCTTTTATATAAAATAGTTTTCAAAAAAAAATTCAATAGTATAGCAATATACATAATTCCAAACACGCCTTTTCCAATTTATTTTGACCGAAATTCCCAAAACTCCCAATAAATCCAAGAAACCATGCCACAATCCATTTCAACATTTCATATTAGCATAAAATATTCAATCCTGAATGAAATTAACAACATGGAAACAAAAATAATAGAGCTTCCATCCAACCCATTCACTACATTTCCGACTTGTGGTACTTCCTTCCATCTTATAATTTGATGGTGGCCCTTTTTCCCACTATCCATCCCCTTATTATACCAGTACAACCCTTCCACATCCTCAAAATCCACACAATCCATTATAGTTAATCAACCAACATGCGCAATGCCCCAAGGCCACACAAAACACACCATTATTCCCGTCACATGAGAATTCACTTCAATTAATTCCACATGTATAGAAAACACCCTTTGACCAATTTGTTTTCCCAACCACTTTTCAATAAAAAACATCTTTATTGAAAACCATTTTTCACATACACTTTTCATAATCAACCAAAAATGTTTATAAAATAGACATTTTTAAATTCACCTAACAAGGCCCTTTTGGAAATAGTAAACTATTTTCCCCAAAATATCCCATATCACAACCAATTGGGTTTTAAACAAAAATCAAATGTCGTTATCAAAATTAAGTTCAAGAAAAACAAATTAATTGCACCATTATCAGTATTTCTAACCATTTGGTGTTGAGGTAGATGCCACCTACCTTTGATGTTCTTGATAATTCAACCCAAAATGAACCACACCCCAAATCCGATGAATGCACCATCAAAACCACCCCAAATCCCCGTCCTTATCATTAAAAAGTTTTAAAATAAACTCCCAAGGCCACCAGAAACCTATATCTATACAAAATGTGTTATGATCTTGAAAATGAGATAGAGGGAGATGTAGATCAAGAGGATACCACAAAAAAACCATGAGAGGAGGGTTACCTGAGAAAAAATCATGCAATTCACTAGGAAACACCATTGAATTTCTTCCAAAATGTCTGTGTGAACAACACCAATCATAGAGAACCCAAAATACCAAGTGTGGCTTGAGTGGGATGATGTATTAAATGAAATGAGGCATCCCCAAGGGATACTGGATTAAAAAACCCAACTTTTATGTGGCATCACAGTTAACCCACACTATTTGGAAAACCGTGTGTTAACCACACACACCCAACTGCCTCAAGGGAAGGGAACTACAAGGTTTCCTCTCACAGTTTGTAAAACCATGTGTAGGCCATGCAAAGCCCACTGTCTCCCCCTGCATAGTTTTATGGATAACCCGTACATTTTTTTCATACCGTGCTCAAACATCACTTCTTTATAAAATCCTCCAATGAAACTCAATACCATTCTGAACTCTCCAAACCTCTTCCCGAATCATCAAACACAAAATATACACATAAAAAGGTTAAAAAATATGATATATATTTCCAACCGGTGGTGCTACATTTTCCCCACCATTGAAATTTCCATCATCAGAATGTATAGAACCATTGCTTTGATGAATGAGCACGGGCCCTTTCTTGTCTATCTCCTTCTCCCACTCCCACGTCTTGTCAGGAATCTGACAATGCTGCCACAAAACACGAATTAAAATGATTATTTTACTATTTAAGAAATTCTCTTGCATATCCAAAATCTGCACTGGCACGTGCCCAAGGAAGAATCTGGTTCAAAATTAACATGATCCAAACAAATCACATGGTCACAATCCAGTGTATAAATTTTCAACTCCAACACATTAAACAAATTTTACACTGTACTAAAATGTGAGGTAATATTAAAATGGATATCCACATCTCCAGTTAAATAAATTATATCAGAAGGCCCAATATACCATGGAGATAACATACACTTCTTCTCAAACCAACAATGTCTTAACATTGGAGAGATTCTCAAAAACACATAACCACCCACCTAGAATGAAAACCGTCAGTGATGATGGTCCATATACGATTTATGACAACATTGAGACATCTCCATCCTCTTCCTGACAAACCTGATTTTTTCCCTAGTCTCTTGGACAAGGCATAGTCTGATCATCGATGTATCACATGTTTCAAGCCAACATGGTGGAGAACAACACAAAAAAGCATACGAATCCTCAAATGGATCCATATGTATCAATGGTTGATTACTATTATTATAGGATAAATCCACCAATGATTTGTTATCCGCCCATGAAGCAGAAAAATCTGATGCACAAGCCCTTAGCATATCCTCCAGGGTTTGTATTGCCTGCTAGTATTGTTCATCCATATAAGAATGATACGATGTGATCATCCTCAACTACGTCCTAAGGTCTAGATATATGTATTTATACAAACGAGATGTGAACCTTAGATATCTATCGGATACAATCGAAACAAGAACACTGAGCCTATTTACAACCTCTCATTTATATATATTTTGGATAGATTATCCACCATATAATATTCATGAATCAGTATGAAATGTTATGACCTTGTGAGTTGATCCACAACCAACCATATAATGTCATGTTTCCTAACCATTCTCAAAACACCTGTCACCAAATCCATTGATTTTAGATCCCATTTCTGCACTATGATAGGTAAATACTACAACATGCCTACTGGCTGCTGACGCCCTTCCTTAACATGTGTACAAGTCTAGAATCTCGAAACAATCTTTCATCTTTCCTTTTCATACATTCCCAAAAATAGATCATTCAATGCATTTTATATTTTCTATATTCTGGGATGGATATCCCACCTAGAATGATGATAATCCCTATAAAGTCTCTCATGGAAATCCACATCTACCAATATCTGATTCCTAAAACAAAATGATTGGATTCTAATTTAGTTCATAGTTCTAAATGGACACCCCACCATTGAATTTCGACCCCATAATCATACACTTAGAATCAAATTCATGTGACTGTTTAACCAAACTAGGAAAATAAAAACCCCAAAAAATCATAATGAGGACCTCTCATCCACACTGGTCCTCAAATTCCAACAGCATGTTGGCAATAACGGACATTAACTTCCACTGATCTGATGCATGTTTCACCACTTGAGCGTATTATTTCCTACATATTTCATATGTAACCAAATTTATCTTACCCGGTGTGTACATTAAGTCAAATTCAAACATCTGGAGATATTACATCCATCAACTTTTCCTCGATTTCAATTCTCCTTATGAGAATATATTCTTTATGCGCTTGTGATTTGTAAAAAGTATAAAATTTTCACCGAAGGGATAATTAAAAAATATATTTAATTATGGAACCATTGCTATAAACACCAAATAATTTCATGGGTACTTTATCGCACGATACCTCAATTGTTTTGAATATTATGAAACCACATGATCACCATAAATGAGAACACATCCCAACCAAAATCATAATGTGTTACAATAAACAACATACCTTTTCCCTAGTTCATGAAAAACCATGATTTGTGTAAATGTAACCAAACCCATTAACATTCCATAGAATTTATGGAACTTATAATCCCAATGAAATTGGATATACTTCCATTTCAAAGCTGTAATCAGCCAAGACAGTTGTGAGTAATCACAATCGAAACGTTGATAATACCCAGCTATACCAAGGAAGCTATGTATCACGAAAATGTTCTTTGGAGGATTCCATGAAATAACAGCCTCTATTTTTTCTAGATCAACTGAATAACCAGTATTAGAAATAACATGGATACAGAAATTTACCACTTGTATCCAAAAGTATATCTTTGAAAATATGGATAAAACCTATGATCTCTCAAGATCCCTAAAACAATTTCTAATAGCTACACATGATCTACCTATGCCCTTGAATACACCAATATATCATAAAAAATCACCACATATGAATCCAAGTATCTATGAAATAAAAAATTCATCAATTCTATGAACACAGCAGGAGAATTTGTTAGACCAAAGGGCATTATCACATACCCGTAATGGCAATATCTACTTTTGAAAATTGTTTTCAAGATATCATCCTTCCTCACCCACAATTTGTGATACCCTAACCATAAGTAAGTATTGGAGAACCACAGAGCACCAATAAACTATTATAAAATTTTTTAATTCAAGGAAGTGGATATTTCTTCTTTATCATAACCACATTGAGTCTACAAAAATCAACATAGAGCCGTAAGGTTCCATACACCATTTTAACAAACAAAAATGGTGCTACCCAATGAGACATGTTAGGCTATATGAACCATTTGTTTTATAACTCTTCAAACTGCAATTTTAATTCACACATTTCTTATAGTGACATTTGTTAAGATATAAGTGATATGGGACTGGTCCCCAAAATGAGAGCAATCGTATACTCAACCTCACTCATTGGTGGAAACCCTAAGAATTCTTTGGTGAATACATACATAAACTGATCCAAAACTGGTAGAAGAACACTCTTTTCAACACCTTTCAATGATGGAAATTACAATGCCAAAAAATGACACAACATCGTGCAAACATTTGGTTCCAAAAATTCTGTTTCCACCATCATTGCACTCTTATCCACTCTAAATATAAGTCTAACTCAATCCTCTATCACAAAACTATCTATTCCCACATAAAATTTGTTAACCAATCCATTCATATGATTATACCATAAGAATCCATCTCAATCACTATGAAATCCCACACCAAATCGATTCCTTCCAAATCTAAACCTCATCCATGAAATATGAAGGTTTGACACTCTCTTTGGCCTAGAATAGTTTGTAGTTTCAAAACAGAAGGAATAATTTCCTTGTGTAAACCAAACAAATTAATGATGTGATAAGAAATTAAAGAATGTGAAGCACCTGTATCAAACAAAACTTTCATCAATGTTGAATTTTAATGAACTATACACTTCACAATGGATAGTCCCGAATGATCAACCACCACAACCTGCTCAGATCCAAACAACACTTTTATTTCCACGTTATGCTCTTTGTTAACTTACTAAGGTGTCGTGGTATTCCAAGAATCACCATTACCCACTTTAATCTAAATCCTAGGTGTTTGTTTTTACCCCATCTCATCGACGAATAAGACCCTTGTCGAGTGTAACAGACACTGGACCTCAAATTATTTCGACAATAATGTATTAGATTCCTCATTTTGTTACAAATATGAAATGATAGAGGTTGTTTCATATAATCCCACTAGAATTAAATCATATAACAACACTAAAAACATTCTTTCTTTCTATGAGGCTTTAGAGGAATATTCAATGATCCGGTTGTCAGATTCTGAGTCGTACTCCCACCCTGGAAATAACTGTCTGTAACGCCCCGAACCCAGTTACCTAGAGTCGGTGCATTATTGCATAGCATTGCCATGATCACAAGAAATATCAAATCTCGAAAGACCGATTCTTTTAGTATAATTAGAATAACTAGATACATCCACAAAGATTACATTAAATCATAAAATGAAAATTACTACAATATAGTCTCCATAGTCCACACTCTTATCCCCTCATAATATCCTTGCAGGACATTCATAAAATACTTTTTCACATCCTGGGAAAAATAAAACAATGAAAGGGGTGAGATCAAATGCACAATAACGATAACAATATAGCGGAAACATTCATAAATAGGAATAAACATTTAAGGCAATGTATAACTAAATCAAAAGCCTTTTAAACTTGAACTTCAACATAATATGGAAGAAATAAAAAGAAAATAATGTCATTTACTTATTCACATGGATATTCTAATAATCGAATAATAACATGCAATATCAATAACCACTTTCATAATGATGGAATGCATAATTACATACTATCATAACCACATAGCCAAGGCCTCGTACCAAGACTACAAATAAGATTTTGTCAAGGCCTTGTGCCAAGACACTAGTTTGTCTCATGCGACCTACCGATGCATCGAATATATATATTGGGCTCCACCCATCACTTACTAAGTCCAATGCATTACCATGTGAAAAGTTTTAAACATTACATAAACATTAATATTATAACATGCATACGTAATGACAATACTTTATCCACAAACAATAAATGGTATTAAAATAACACATCCACTGTAAAACATATCACAAAACCTTCAATACAATACAAAAGTATTGTATCATAATAAATAAACTTCAAATAAGATTAAAATACATCAAAGGATGTTGACATAGATGAAATCATAACTATTTGAGAGAAATATATCTTTTCTCGAAATCAATGAAAAGTCACACATTTATAAAGGAAGTAATTTAAAAGGGATTTTTGAGTCAAAGTGTCCCTTACCACATTGAATATTTTGAAAATAAATATCATTTCAAAACATTCATGTCCATATAAATAAATCCTTAAAATAATTTTGAAAACATGGAAACTAATTAAAAGGATTTAGAACGATAAATCTTTAAAACATTTAAAATTATGATCTTTATAAAGAGTACATTTCACAAAATTTTAAAATATTCATTTTGAAATCATTTAAAAGTCACATAATTATAAAATAAAACATTTACATTGAAAATATTCTTATAATCTTGTAAGGGAATCTTCAGTGATTTTATAACGTCCTAAAAATAACCGCACATGCCGTATAAGTTTAAAAAGACATTCTTACCATAAATTTGTCGAAAAGGTTAAAAAGTACCATGTTTGGAAAATGACGGAAAGATTTCATTAAAAAAAATAAGGGTATAAATGACATTAACCCATTGTCTAGTAAATAGTAAAAATGTATTTAAATAAATTTGTAAGGAACATGGATGTGGATGATAAAGAGATCCAAGTAGATAATTACGTATATACAACCATGGATAATAAATAGATTGTAAAAGTAACCCTTACCTTGTACTTTTGATTGGTTGTGGGTAGGTTAACCTCGTGTATAATGGTGAAATAATTGTAATTAAATTATACAAGAATCATATATATTAATATGATATCATATATGATCTTTTAACATTGCTTTGTTAATAATATCTTAGTATTATCATCGTTTCAGGTGTTAACTTGCTCGTTTTGTTTTATATGTTTTGTTACATAAGACATGTTTGTCATGGATAGGTTGTATCTTATTCTTATCTAGAATTATATCTTGTCCTTAAACATCATCAAATGAGAGTTATACTTGAATGGATACGATTGATAATGAATCTAATCGCGTTCGTGGAGACGGTAGTCCGTACGTACGCACGAGCGACAATGTCATTTTTTTGATATTAATATAATATATAATTGAATGGTATATCATGTATACAGAATCATTATAATGTTATATTTATTATTTAAATGAATTACACGTACCTATTATACACATAAAAATAATAATTTATTTAATAACAATTACACCATGACGTGGAGACGGTAAGTCGTACGTACACACGTATGGTGACATGTTATTCAAAGGATGGATAGAATACAGAAATATGGTTGTACCATGTTTATAATAGCATCAAAGTATATATAATATACTGGAGTTATTATTTTAGAATGGTAATAACAATGAATGAAGAAGCTGAAGAAGAAAGGAACTTCAAAGAGGGTGGTGAAAACATTATCTCTTCTTCGGGTTCTTCCTTTTGATTTGATCAAAAGGGATCCATATGTTGTCATAATGACTAAAGGAAGGACTCTAAGATGAAGTGAGGAACGTTGAGAGAGTATTTGGGCAGGGTATGGCCAAACCAAAAGGTTTTTAAGGTTTGAATTAATGAGAAGGGGGAGTTCCCTTTTATAAGAGGGTTGAGGGGGACCTTTGGAAATGCTATAAATATTATTTTATAATAAATTCATATTCGATTTATAATGGCTAAAAGTGGAATATTTAAAGTTTAAGGTGGGGATAGGTTTAGAAACACTCAACCAATAGAATTTAGATAGGTTTGGGTCACAATATTAACCTTATCTTTAAGTATTAACTCTTAGGTATTAGTATAACTTTTACAATGTCTCTTTGTATTTTTATATTATATTGTTAATAAACATACTATATACATCAAAGAGACCTTCAAGTGGTCCATTAATGATACACCTATCATGAAATAAGTCTCCTGGAAGAACCATTGATATTTAGAAATTTAATATCAATTAATAATATAATATTTGTTTAAAAAACTCTTTTATGTCAATTTTGACACTATTCAATAATTGATTTTTGTAAAACTCATAACAGAATGATTACATAAAAAAAGTTAATTAAATCAATAATAACATTCCATATTAAAATATAAAATCATTTGTATTTATAAAAAGTCTCAAATTAAATTTATTTGGGTATTTATAATATCAATTTTTATAATCTTTCACTATTATTGTAATTACTGCATCACCATTGTGTCATAAATAAATTAAATTATCTAATGTATAAAAAATATAAATAAAATACCATTATGTAGGAAATATGTTTATATTTCTAATGAATACTTATAGTCGAAAATCCAAGATACATAACCTTAAGTTAAAATTGTTTTTCCTAATGATTTATGCTTATGCCATTTTTGTATTTATTTTAAATTAATTAAAATAATGTGTCCCTATCACTTACAAGTGGCTCTATGGGGTTCAAAAATCGACTCAAAGATGACCATGGTCGGAAATGTATCAACCAAAAAGGTTAGGACATGTTTTATGGTAATTTTTTTTTATTATAATATTATTTTTTAACACTTATTTACTGGATTTACCCTTTAACCATGGTAAATAAAATATATACCGATGTAATTATTCAAAATGTCTAAAAATAAAAGTTACCTATTAACACAATTTTAATATCTGGATTCCAAATATCAAATCCAATTTTTCAAATTCAAAACACAGAAGTGGCATAAATTAATATAAAATTAATTCCCGTTGTTAAATCAAAAAGCGTGTTTTTAAGAGATAATAACTATCAAAAGATTAACACTTGTTTATGTCCGGTTTAATTGTGAAATGATGTACAATGACAAAATTTTTATTAAATGGTAAAAATATATTATATATATACTTTAAAACCACTCAAATTCATAATTTATCACTAATAATTATTTTGATTAAAAAGGTTGTTTTTAATTAAAATTTAGTAATTTCACTATTCATCAAAATATAAAAGTTATCCAAAAAGTACCAAAATTTTACCCTAGGATAAATTCGACATTTATAATCCAAAAATGAATCCATTTTGAGGGATAAAATTTGTAAAATTTCAAAAAGTTGTTATTACTATTCATAACGGCTAGTTTGATTGGTTGTGGTGTGTGTTAGAACTCGAAGTTGCTTACAACACACACTATTGTTTTATTCAAAGAGAAGCGTTTCCTGGAAGCTTGGGGAGTTTCATTGTAAATTTTTGATGTCCCCATTATAAAAAATAAATTTATTTAGTCAAATTGAATATATAAATGTTTAAAATATTTGATTTAAAAAGGGTGCATTATTAAAAGACGGTAAAAGTGAAATACCGAAAATGAATTTGTTCATATATTATGTCTAAGAAACTCATAATATGGATTCTAAAATTATAAAAATTATATAATGATTATAATTTAGTTATTACAATTCATAACCTATTTTGAATGGCTTGCTTGGTAAGTCATAGTGTGCTTGAACATTCTGTTTCGTGTAGTGAAAGTTATTGAATTATTTTGAAGAAATAACACACTATGAAATCTTGGGGTGTTACATTCTCCCCTCCTTCAATAAATTGCGTCCTCACAATTTGATATTGTTCTTAAAAAATAAAAGGTTTAATATAGAAAATATCTTTGTGGGAAAAACCACATCGGAAATTGGGTAAATAAAATTTAGTCTTAATAAAATGAAACGAGAAATGAAAGGGTTACAACCAAATTATGATCTCAATTCGGAGAACATTGGTTGAAATTAGAGACATATAATTAGAGGAAAAATGTAAATATTTATAGGTAGTGATTGAGGTCATCAATCACAAACAAGTGTAAAATTGAGGGCCCTTAATTCATCAATCTATTATTATTTAAAATACCATCGGTTCAACATAACATATGGTATTCGGATAACACATTTTTTTATGTTTTAAGATCCCTTAACTAAAGTATAAGAATTATTTTGTTCACTGAATAATAGAAGAAGAAAAATATATACTTGACAATTCTAGTCTCATCCTTTAACTATGTTCTTCAACAAACTCATCTTTCACTCGATAAGATAATAGAACTTAAAAATAATATTCTATTTATCCTATTCGTATAGGGTTAAAAAATGAATCTATAATTCATCTACTAGAACCATTAAAAAAATGTCATTATTCAATCCAGGACATCACATGGGTTAGTGGTAGGTGATACACCCATGTCGCCCATCGGTTGAGGGTTCAAGTCTCGCGACCTTTCTAGATGCGACGGGTTGCCGCCCGACCTCTGGGTTGTCCTTTTATGGAAATCCAAAATAATCCTATCTAGAACTATCTAAAATACTATAATACAAAATTTATAAAGAAGTTATACAAAATGAGGATCCTTTTTTCCACGTAATAATATGTGAACACCTTCATCATGTATTCTTTTAAAACACTGCAACATCCTGAATTACTATAAAACCTTATTGATTACATTCATGATCCGTTGTTCCATAAAGAATAATGGATATATCCATCAATCCAAAAATATTGTAAACCCCAAAAATGATGGAATATACAAATCATTAATTAGTTTCCAGGTAGTCAAGAATATCCAATATAATTTATCTAAGTCAATCATGTATTATTCTAAAATCACTACCTCGGTATCAGAACCATATTATGGTTTATCTTTCTCTCAACCATTTATTTTCGTAAAATTTAACTTTCTATTGAGTCGCTTTTATTTATTCTACACAATCTCATTTCCTTAATAAAATATTACTGTAGTACAATCCTTATATACACCAAAATTATTATAACAAGTACATTGTTGATACAACACTCAAATGACATAATAAAAATAAGAACTCTAATCATTCCTCTTAATCCGTGGTAGTATCATAACATGATTATTATCCAATAACATCATTTGAGGCATAATCTGATTACTAGGACATAGGTTCGCAGAGTGTCCAAACTCCATTCAAATGAATAATTGTATATTTGAAACCATTTTCTTACACTTGTAGTCACGTACTTTGTGACCTTTTCGTCCAAACTTATAACAAACTCACATTCCTTTCAGGAAAGTTCCAGGGTGTTTCTTCCCATAGTTATCACATACGGGAAAATTTATCTTTTCCCCCTTCCCTTTATCCATCTTTCTCCCTTCCATCCTTTTTTTCTCTTGTTTCCCTCCAAATACATAGGACTCAGTATACTCTTTAATTGTCTTATCAACTCATGATACTATTTCTTCATATGATGATAATACATTGGAGAATATTTCTCTTATAAATTCTGGTTTAAGACCATGAAAGATATGATACTTGTTTCTCTTTGGATCATGTGCATTGCTGGAGTTCTCCTTCCTTATACTTACCGCCAATTCTAAATAATGGAATATACTAGATTAGTTTATGAATAAAAATACCTAATCCCAAACATGTAAAACACTTAACATAAATTAAATAGTTTATGGATATAATCCATAATCATAAAAATTTCTCCATTGAGGAAGTATATACTCATAAACCCTTCATAATGGTTTGTAATGAAAATGAGAATTATGCTAAGCATATCCCCCGGGAGTGTCGTAACCAAGAATGCAGCAAGGCCTATTGTTGTGCACCAGTTCCCATTCGAGTCTAGCACATCGCGGTGTTTTTGGGTTTTACCCCTAGGTACATTTGTGCCAGAGCCGCCTCTACCTGCTCGTATCCATACAGAGATGTATTGCTCGGAAATCTCACAAAATATCTACAATACCTAAATTCAAGGAAGTTCTTCTATACTAATCCTCAAATTCCATCATAAATATATGTTCTCTAATCAGATTTTATCTAAATATAACTTCCAAGGTTTGTATTAAACTTCCTCTGATACCAACTGTAACGCCCTGGCCCCAGTTACCTAGAGTCTGTGCATTATTACATAGCATTTCCATTATCACAAGGAAGCTCAAATCCTGCAAGACCGGTTCGTTTAGTAGCCTTGAAATAACTAGATACATTCATAAAGTTTAAATTACATCATAAAATTAAAACTACTACAATATAGTATCCCTAGTCCACACTCTTATCCCCTCATACTATCCTTGTAGGTCATTCATAAAATACTTCTTCACATCCTGGGAAAAATAAAACATAGAAAAGGGTGAGCTCAAATGCCCAGTAATGAACACAATATAGCAAAAACATTCATAAATAGGAATAAACATTTAAGGAAATGTATAACTAAAACAAAAGACTTTTAAACTTAAAAATCAACATAATATGGAAGAAATAAAATTAAAATAATGTCATTTACTTATTCAAATGGATATTCTACTAATCCAATAATCACATGCAATATCAATAACCATTTCATAATGATGGAATGCATAATGCAAGACTATCATAACCACAATCCAAGGCCTCGTGCCAAGACTACAAATAAGATTTTATCAATACCTTGTGCCAAGTCACTAGTTTGTCTCATGAGACCTACTGATGCATCAAGGAGCTAAAGTGGGCTCCACCCATAAGTTACTAAGTCTAATGCATTACCATATGAAAAGGATTAAACATAACAGAAACATTCATATTAAAGATATCATATGAAATTTCAATACATTATCCATAAACCATGAATGGTATTAAAATAACACATCCACAGTAAAACATATCACAAAACCATCAATAAAATAAAAAAGTTTTGTATCATAATAAATCAACTTCAAATAATCATAAAATCCATTAAAGGATGTTGACATAGATTAAATCAAAACTTTTTTAGAGAAATATCTCTTTTCTCAAAATCATTGAGAAGTCACACGTTTATAAATGAAGTAATTTAAAAGAGATTTTTGAATCAAAGTTTCCCATACCACTTTGAATCTTTTAAAAAGAATTATCATTTCCAAACATTCATGTCCATATAAATAAATCCTTAAAATCATTTTGAAAACGTGGACATAAATAAAAAGTATTTAGAAAGGTAAATCTTTAAAACATTTAAAATTATGATCTTGATAAAGAGTACATTTCACAAATTCATAAAATATTCATTTTTTAATCATTTAAAAGTCACATAATTATAAAATAAAACATTTAATTTGAAAATATTCTTATAAGATTTTAAGGGAAGCTTCAACGATTTTATAACGGTAGAAAAATAACCGCACCTGTCGTATAAGTTTAAAAAGACGGTCATACCGTAAATTTGTCGAAAAGGTTAAAAAGTACCTTTTTGAAAAATAACGGAATTTATCCTTTAAAATCACATAAGGGTATAAATGACTTTAAACCATTTTCTAGTAAATAGTAAAAATGTTTTTAAATACATTTTTAAGGGACATGGATGTGGATGATAAAGAAATCCCAGAAAATTACGTATATACAACCTCATATAATAAAGAGATTGTAAAATTAACCCTTACCTTGTACTTTTCCTTGGTTGGGGATAGGATAACCTCCTGTATAATGGTGAAATAATTGTTATTAAATTATACATGAATCATATATATTAATATGATATCATATATGTTCTTTTAACATTGATTTGTTAATAATATCTTAGTATTATCGTTGTTTCAGTTGTTAACTTACTCAATTTCATTTATATGTTTTGTTATGTAATCCATTTAGTCATGGAAAGGTTGTATCTTATTTATATCCAGATGTATATGAAGTCATTAAACGTCATCAAATGGGAATTATACTTGAATGGATACGATGGAGAATGAATCTCATCGCGTTCATGGAGACGGTAGTCTGTACGTACGCACGAGTGACAATATCATTTTTTTGATATTACGATAATATATAATTGTATGGTATATCATATATACAGAATCTTTATCATTTTATATTTATTATTTACATAAATTAAACATCATTATTATACCCATCCAAATAATAATTTATTGAATAACAGTTACACCACGACGTGGAGACGGTAAGCCGTACGTACGCACGTATGGTGACATGTTATTCAAAGGATAGATAGAATACTAAAATAAGGATGTACCGTGATTATAATGACATAAAATTATATATAATATACTGGAGTTATTATTTTATAATGGTAATAACAAAGAAAGAAGAAGTTGACGAAGAAAGGAACTTGAAAGAGGGTGGTGAAAACATTACCTCTTCTTCGGGTTCTTCCTTTTGATTTAATCAAAAGGCTCCATAGGATCGATTTATTACTAATGTAAGGCCTGTAGGATTATGTGATGGAATTGGAGATAGTATTTGGGCAGGGTTTGGCCAAACAAAAAGGTTTTGAAGGTGTGAATTAATGAGAAGGGGTAGTTTCCTTTTATAAGAGGGGTGAAGGGAACCTTTAGAAAAGCTAGAAATATAATTTTATAATAAATTCATATTCTGTTTATAATGGTTCTAAAGTGTATTATTTAAAGGTTAAGGTGGGTATAGGTCTAAAAACAGTCAACCAATATAATTTAGACAGGTTTGGGTGACAATATTACCCTTATCTTTAAGTATTAACTCTTAGTTAATTAGTTTCACTTTTACAATGTCTATTTGTAATTTTATATAATAGGGTTATTAAACTTACTATATACATACAAGAGACCCCCAAGAGGTCCATTAATGATACACCTATCATGATATAAGTCTCTTGGCCGAACCTTAGATTTTTAGAAATTTAATATCAATTAATAATATAATATTAGATTTAAAAACACTTTTATGTCAATTTTAACACTATTCAATAATTGATTATTGTAGAATGTATAAAAGAATTATTAATTCTAAAAAAGTTTACTACAATAATAATAGAATTCAATATTAACCTATAAAATTATTGGTATTTATAAAAAGTCTTAAATTAAATTTATTTTAGTATTTATAATATCAATTATTATAATTTTTCACTATTATGGTAATTACTGCATCACCATTGTGTCATGAATAAATTAAATTATTTAATGTCTAGAAAATATAAATAAGGTTAGGAAATGTTTTATGGTAATTTGTTAGTATTATAATATTTTTTAACCCTTATTTACCGGATTTACCCTTTGACCATGGTAAATAAAATCTTTACCGAAGTAGTTATTCAAAATGTATAAAAATAAAAGTTACCTATTTACAGAATATGAATATATGGATTTAAAATATGGAATTCATTATTACCAATTCAAAACACCTAAGTGGCAGAAATTAATTTAAAATTAATTCCCATTGTTAAAACAAAATGAGTGTTTTTAAGATATAATAACTATCAAAAGATTGACACTTGTTTATGTTCATTTTAATTGTAAAATGATGTACAATGACAAAAATTTTATTAAATGGTAAAAATATATTCTAAATATACTTTAAAACCACTCAAATTCATTATTTATCACTAATAATTAATTTGATTAAAAAGGTTGTTTTAAATTTAAATTTAGTAATTTTCACTATTCGTCAAAATATAAAATTTATCCGAATAGTACCAAAATTGTACCCTAGGCCAAATTAGATATTTTAAATTCGAAAACGAAGTCCATTTAAAGAGATAAAATTTTTAAAATTTCAAAAATTAGGTATTACTATTCATAGCAACTATTTTGATTGGTATTGGTGTGTGCTAGAACTCGAAGTTTCATAAAACACACACTAATGTTTTATTCAAAGAGAAGCATAGTGTGGAAGCTTGGGGTGTTTCATTGTAAATTTTTGATGTTTGCATTATAAGAAGTTATTTATTTATTCAAATTGAATATATAAAATTTTAAAATATTGGATTTAAAAAGGGTTCACTATTAAAAGTTGGTAAAAGTGCAATACTGGAAATTAATTTGTTCTTACATTATGTATAAGAAACTCATAATATGGATTCTAAAATTATAAAAATTATATGAAGTTTAAAATTTAGTTATTACTATTCATAACCTCTTTTGAAAGGCTTTTTTGATATGTCATAGTGTGCTTGAACTCGGTGTCGCGTGTAGTGTAAGTTATTGAATTATTTTCAATAAATAACACACTATGAAATATTTGGGTGTTACACTGTCCCGATTCTTATAGATCAATGCATTTGAGATACCACTATTTCCTATGGGTACCAACATACATACCCCAGTTTTATCCCACATAATAACAAACTCATCCACATTATCTCAATTCACCATTTCCCTATAATCATCTATACATTTCACCACTATCATGGAATGAATTTCCTATTACAACACATCTTCAAAAATGTGTGCCTTCAAGAATATAAAATCATCCAAATTATGTGAAATCCACATTATATTTATAAAAATAGCCACATATTCCATCACAATCATTCTCTTATGATTCAGACTGAAGAAATCTGTTGTACGCTTAATTCTGAACATTTGAGGGTAGACATGTTTATTAAACAATTCTTAAATCCATTCCAATGTCACACATTGGTATGTCCCAGCTTGGACTGATAGTTCACTGCACTGGAGGAAAAGATCATCGAACAAATACAGGGCTAGATTCACATTCTACTCAGTGGTTGTTCCCATGATGTAAATATCCAATTCATTCTGTTCAGTGACACTTCATCCCTTTCTCGCTCCGAATCACCCCTAAACCTGGGTGTATTATGCATTTGGAACTAAATAGCATGATCCAAATGTTTGGTTTCATCCACATTATTCCCACTATCCACATCATGGAAAGCATTAAATATACTCTCCACTAGCTTGTGGTTCACCTGCGACTCACATGCAACCACATTTTCAGAAGTATCCTCCTACTGGTTTCTAAGATGACTAGAAAGTGCCTTTTCTATCAGGAAAAAAAACATAAGTCTCACTAAATTAATGAGAACGAGTATACAATTTTCAAAATCAATCACATAAAAAATATTATATCTAGGATTTCCACATGTTCATATTTTTCATATATCACTATTCTGAAAAATCAACCATGTTTTGAAAATCAATCCATTTTCAAAATACCACAAGTTTCAGTGTTCCAAATCCATTAATTTTGAATCCCACTATAGATTTAAAAAATGAACACATTCATATCATACCATAGATCATTATACCCCATTGAAAAATTCATCTTAGTGGGATTGGATTTTAACCATGCATTTCTTACTCCTCTAATTGGCTACACCCATGGCAATGATATATCCAATGTCGATAAGTGTCTCTAAAAACATTTGTACCCAACTCCCATGTAACAAGATGTTTAGTATAAAAATGTTATTTATGTCCATTTATGCTATATATTCCATGTTTGGATAATCATAATGCTTTTGTACCATTCCGAATGAAGGAATAAGCCAAGAACGAATGTAAACCATGACACCAATGATCAACACCAAGGATCGAACACCTGCTCTCACAAGAAATCTGAGGACCCAAAAAAAATGATACCACTTGTAACATCCTACCATATATCATTAGATTGAGTGGGTTAATGAATTCTACATGTATTTAGGAAATTTTTCCATGGTGCTAAAGGCTGCTAATAAATACCGAGGTATTCGAGAACAGACTGGGGAACAATTACCCATTGAGATAAAACCATCCAAAAAAATACAATAACAAAAAACTATAGGATTCATGTCAAAAAAACATCCAAACCCATAAAATACAAAAAGACAACCAATTAACACATAAAAACCCCACATTCATATTCAAATAAGAAAAAAATCAGAGTACCCAGAAGAATACTACAAAAATACTCCAACAAAACATGGACATCATCCATAGTTCCAGACCATGATCCTTATTCTAAACACCAAAACATCATCAATGCATCGCGTCGATCTGCTTGAAAAATTAGGTTCATTACTCTTACCCATGTATCATAACACAACATATGAAAAAGCCAAAATTTAAAATGTATAGGTGTGTAATAAAACACAGTATATTTCCCCTAAATGACTTCCCTACACATGCCTGTAAGTTGAAACTATTATAACATTTATATAAAATAGTTTATATAAACCATTTAATAGTAAAAAACATACAACAAGACCAACACATTTTTACCATACCATTTCCACCCAAATTACAAATAATCATAGGAAATACATAAAGTCATGAAAAATATACATTTGATAATTTAACATTATTACAATAGATTCAATCTGAAAGGCAACTCACAATAAGGCAACCATAATGGTGGGACATCCATCCAACCTGTTCACTACATTTCATACAAGTTATACTTCCTACCCAGTTATCCATTGATGGTGTCCCTTATGTCCACTATCCACCCACTTATTAGAGTGGAACTTCAAGAACACTTCCACACAATCCACAAAACCCATAAAACATAATCAATGAACCAGTGAAAAGCTTCGTGGCCATAGAAAAGCACACAATTATTCCAACAACATTTCAATTCAATTCAATAAATTCCGCACTTATTGAAAACAACCATTAACCAATTTTCAATTACCATCCAAATTTCAATATACACCAATAATATTAAAGACAATTTATCAAAATATCCTCATAATCAAAAACTAATTATTTTAAAATAATCATTTTTAAATCACACAACAATCCCCTTTTTCAAAAATAAGCCATTTTTCATTAAATTATGCAAATCACCACAAATTTGGATTTCAACCAGATTCAAACCTCTTTATCACAAATAATTTAAATGGGAAAATCAATTATACAAATACCACTACTTCTAACCATGTTTACTGAAGAGAGATGCCACCTACCTTTAGGGTTCTTGTGAATTCGACCCACAAGCAAGCACACCCAAAATCTGAAAAAAAAAACACCACTGAAACCACAATAGATCCCCTTCTCTATCATCAAAAAGCCTTAAAATCAACTCCCATGGATACTAAAACCCTTTATCTACAGATAATGGGAGGAGATCTATAAAACCAAGAGAGATGGAGGTTTAGATCTAGATGAAACCACAATAAAACGCATGATGATACTTACCCTAGAACAATCGCCTTCAATCCACCATGAATGTAGAGACCCGAAGCATGACGTACGTGGACATTACATTACTTTTGCAGAATACTTAATACATAAAAAAAACAGACACACAAGGACCGTAATTGTTTATTGTCTTTTGAAACTTGGAACGTAATCTTCTAGTCGTGGTGAAAGATCTTCAACATCTCCCATAAAGATATTCCCCTTTTTTTCTTACCTAAAAACATTCTTTATATGATGGGGAAAGGAAAACATAAAAAGGGAGAGCTCAAATGATCAGTAAGGGTAAGCATGGATAAAATAAAACATACCATATACATTTGAACTTAAAAACATGAACATAATGTTTAAACATCAAAACCTCGAGCAATGACATAAAACATGGAAGTACGTAAGGCATAGATCATAAAGAAACATTAATAATGATAAAATAGCATGGGAATAAAACATGTAATTGTGGAAACCATTAAGTTCATGATATTATTTCCATATTAGCCAAGGCATTGCTACTAAGACCATATTAGTGGACAAAGTCCATTTCTGAATTGAGTTCACTTCTCGTTTCAGTCCTGTATTATTGAACCGATTTAAATTTTTGTTCCTACCATGTCTATCTCATGAGATATAAATCTTTACCCAATGAATAGGAGGGAGATATAGGTCCCCCCATCTCATAATGAAATAATTCTTACTTGTGCCACAAAATAAACATACATAATTCATAATAACCCAACAAATAAAATGGGTTTCATAAACATCATCCCATTATCACATAATCCATATAAAAGAAATGGATATCATTTCATAATAATAAAAGTGAGACCATGTAAATCATAGAGACTTTATACTTGAACCATACACATATGAAACAATATCATCTTATATGGAAAATGGTTTTGATAAAACACTTGAAATGAATTTTTGAGGAAAATATCCTTTCTTTTTCAAAATCAATTTCTTTTCACAAAACGTCATGATATTTTTAAAGAAAAATATTTTGTTTAAAATAGTCATGAAATATTTTTGAAGGAAGATTCATGAAAATAAGGATTTATAAAACCGTAAGAAACCTTTCATGCTGTATAAGAAAAAAATAACATTCTCCTTTTACTTTTTTCGGAAAAGTCAAAAAATTTCTTATATGATATTCAAAGGAAATATTCCATTCATACGATGTGGTAAAAAGCCAATAATGGGTAAAAATGACTTTAAACATTCAAGGAAGAATAGTAAACATTTTATGAAAATAAATTTAGTAAACATGTTCATGGATGGTAAATGTTTCCCCAATAAATTCTTACATATAAGCAATCTCGGATAAAAAATGAGATAGAAAATTTATCCCTTACAATAGGTCTGATATGCTTCATATGGATCCGAACCTCCTCTTCTTTGAAGCGCCTCTTTGAGACCTCCTCTTAGGGTACTAAAATTGGTCTTTGAAGATGACCAAGACCTCTAGAATGTTTCTAGGGAAGTTTAGAAGGGAAATGGGAATGGATTGGCCAAGATTCAAGGCTCCAAATTGTGTGAGGAAGAGAGGGATGAGGTGCCCTTTTATAACAAAGGAGAGAGGCACCTTTGGAAATATTAAAAATATTATTTTATAATAAATATAACCCTACATAAAGACCTCAAAAAATGACTCATATTCGAATATTAGATGAGATAGGGTTGTAATATCATCATCAAATAAAATTTAGACATGTTAGGAAATTATTTTAAACATTATCAACTTGATTTATCCTTACTTAATCAATTTAATTTTATTTGTGGTAATATGATTCTAAATTTAAAATTATAACAAATAATTACTTATTTGTTGTGAATTATTCATAATTGGATACATTATAACATTTTATACCATATAAATTTAAAATTATAATTTTTATATATTTTTGTGATTTTTAAACAATTTTATAATATGTAATTTTTATAAAATAACCACATTGTCAATTTTGAAACTAATCATTTATTTGAAATAAAATAAAATATATACAAAAGATATGTTCCAACTAAAAGAATTAATAGATTAATAAAAGGTCATAAATATCTATAAAATTAGTGGAGCACATTAAATAGTTCATATAATATTTATTTTATTATTTTTAAAACCATTTACTTGGTTTATCTCTTAATAAAATAATTACTACATCATTTTTTTATAATTATTTAATATAATTATCTATTGCATAAAAATTAAAAATAAAATCATATGATGAAGTTAAATCTATTAAATTTCACAATAATACTTTTACGTGAATTTATCATCTTAAAATCATAATATTTAAATTGTTATATTTATTAAATTATGAAGGTGACAACTTTGGCATCATTTAAAATAAAATAATGTAAGTGTCCTAATCACTTTTATAAGACTCCAAACGGTTATATATTAGGTTATTGGACGCTTATGGTGTATCTATACACTACCAATATGTTTTGGTCAGGATTGTGGGCCTCTTAATGGGTATTATTATTTCAATGAAAACTATATTACTAATTTTTTACTTAATAAATAATTTCTGCATCATTAATGTATCACCATTAATGACAATTATGTAATCCCTAAAAATTTTAAATAAATTATCATGATGTAGATAATGTTATTATATTTCTGGAGACTATTCATGTTAGAATTTTTTTGATGTTTATCACTAAATTAAAATTATTATACATATAAGATTTAAGAGAGTGGCATGTTGTCACTTTCTTTGGTTTTAATAATAATTAAATTATTTTAATAGTCAAAAGACCATAAAATGAATCTAATCAGACCGTTAGGTGATATGGGTATACTTTTATCCATCCAATATAATTTTAGCAGGTTTTGGGGTAATTTTATAATCTTATATTTACCCCTAATTACCCGATTTACCTTTAACTATGGTAAATAAATTTTACCGTAGTTACTATTCATAATGCCCAAAAATAAAAAGTAGCTTATTAACATAATTTGGACCCACTGATTCTAAATATGGAATCCATTTTCCCAAATTCAGTACACAAATGTTGCAGAAATAAAATTAAAATTAATCCTGTTGTTTAAAGAAAACCGGTTTTTGTTTAAAACATTGCAAAAGATTGAATTGATTTAACCTATGAATTCAATGTAAAATCAATGCTAATGACATAAATTATATTAAATGGTAAAAATATATTCTATTTATACTTTAAAACCATTAAATATTATAATTTAACTATATAAATTATCTCAATGAAAAATGTTGTTTTTAATTAAAAATTAGCGTATTTTTACTATTCATCAAAACATGAATGTTATTAGAAAAGTTTCAAAAATTTATCCAAAGTAAATTTTTATATCATGATTCCAAAGAAGAATTTTATTTTATCAAATTTAACTTATAAACGTGTCAAAAACTAGATTTAATGTGGGTGCTCCATCAAAAGGTGGCAAAACTGCATTTTTTTAAAAATACTTATTTTACCCGAAAAATTTATTTTGTTCTCATAAAATGTTCTAGAAAATGTGTAAGATGAATACTAATGTTATAAAATTCAAAATGTAGTTAACACTATTCATAACGGCTAGTCCATAATAATATAATGACAATATATCATTTTTTAGTGAAACCCGGTATTGCATACAACACACGCTATCGAGGATGGTCGTGATTGCGTGTAATGTAAGCCATGTCTGGGTTGAGTGTAGTGGAAGACTTCTTTGTTGTTTTGTATAACATAATCTAAAAATATTTCATTTATACATTGAATATATATATATATATACATATATATATATACTCAATGTTGCGAACTTGAAATTGTGTGTAATAAGATCCAAGAATAGTGTTCCGTATACTGCAAGCTAATACGGTGTTGCGTATAGTACAAGCTAATCATGGTGCAGTGTACAATCAAAGGAATTAAAAAAGAATATATCTCATAAAATCTCAAGGTGTTACATTCTACCCATCTTAAAAGGAATTTCAACCTCGAAATTTGTTGGTGTTATAAATCGTTTACGATACATAGAAACCCACATCGTGAAAAGGAATACTAAAACATAACTTTAAAAAAAAGTTAGATACGTAATGGTCACCCAAGGGTACTCAACATTGGGTTTCCACATAGGAGAGTATAGGTGAAAATATGGATATGGAGGAAAAATCATACGATCTTGTTCTGATGGAGAGTGATAGAGAACATGGCTATGAAAAAACCAACAATCATAAAGCCATAGATTTGTGATGATCTAAGGTTCCATATAATTCATCAGATATAAGAGCACTAAGACAACATTTTTGGTCTTCAATATCATTTCCATAAAGTTGAATATTTTGAATTAGAAGAAATACTTGCTAGATTCTGGTACAATATCACTATTGTTTGTGCTTTGACCAATTTCCACTTCATCTCTTAAATAAATGAAGTTGAATTTGTTATTCGCGAAGTGCTAACAGATAATGTGATAGAATAATGGGTCATTCCATCTGTTTCAAACAAAAGGTTAGAAAAAGTTATCAAATATACATAAGTCCATATATGGTGAGGTTATTCATATACGATTCAAAAAATGAACGTATACTTCATATATCATACCGCTTAATAAGATAAAACTAGTTTCTACTAACCATGGACTTCCTGTAGGACAGCGGTAGGCGATAAAGGCCAGTCGCGCTTCGGTTGTGGGTTCGATTCCCACAGCCTTTTCCGACGTGATGGGTTGTCGCCCATCCTGCAGGTTTTCCTTTTTCTAAAACTACATTACTATAACATCCCATCAATAATATCGAAAAAGTTATAGCCTTAAACAATATTAAATTATATCCATCATTATCCATTTCAAATATTTAGTATTATCCAAAATACTTATGTCCATGCTCATAGTATAAATAAAACAATTACTAGAAAGGTTATCTACCAAGAATGAGCATTTATCACACTTATATCATAAGATATAACTTGTTGGTTACATTCCAAACACATGAATACCTTAGTAATGTATTCTCTTGAAAAATAAATTACCATATAACCTTAGTGAAAACATGAATGCTGTCAAAAGTTAACTCTTTCCACATACCAATATCCCAAAAATTCAATATACTCAATCCATGATATCACTTTTCCCTTATATCAGTCATGAGCTCATGAATACAATCAAACATCTCATTATCTTCGTATCCCTTCATTATGCGGATATCATATACTTTTAAAAAATATCTGAATAACCTTCCATGGATACCAGTACCATTCAACATATACCTTCAAATTATTTAGGAAAAACAATAGTGTAACAATCCTTAGATGATTCTTTATTCCATATTACCATACATTATTCTTTATAAACATACAATCATTCCACTGACTTCGTAATCCACTAGCTGATCTTCATCATTTCTTTCATATCATATTTCATTTGTAGTCTCATCATCATCAGCCACATAAATACAACTCATGTGACCATGCTAATTCTATTCATGAGATTTTCCCTTAGGGAATTGGTTTGCATAATTCCCACACATTCCAAATTTAAAACATCAAATGATTGTTGATGTCATAGCAATACCATTATCCTTGTCCATGGGGTTAACTGAACCTTTTCCTTTGCACTTACTGGCTTTGTGTCCTTCTTTTCCACACCCAAAGAATCTTCTAGTTCCTTTGAAACAATCTCCCTGATGCCTCTTCCCACATGATTTACATGATGTAAATTGATCTTTCTTTCCTCTATGATCATCATGAAACTCTATCTTTCTCTTATTATCTGAGTTGGGAAACTTACCAAAGTTGAGATTATTGATCATATTATGAGATTGATGATTAGGCATAATAACGATGTTTGGACTTCCAAATCCCGTTTCATTTTGTTGCTCATGAATAATATCATTCCATTGTCCATCATATCCTCCATTATAGTGAATCTTCCTGTTTCCAGCCATTTTCTAAAACCCAAAAAGAATAGTGTGAGGGGCCAAAATTGTGCTAGGGAAAAAAACATAGTAAAGGGGGGGGGGGTACCCTCAATATCTAACATTTTAGGTTAAATTCTAAGATCGTTACCATAGTTCTAGGACTATATCCTATATGTATACTTATCCTTAGGGACATCTCTAAACATACCTTAGAAATATCTTTAGGGATCTCACTAACATTTTCGCATCCTAGTTTCCAAAGGTTGACTAAACCTTTCCTATGATACCAACTATAGAGACCCTAAGCTTGACGTACATGGACATTACATTACTTTTGCGGAATACTTAATACATAAAAAAATAGACACAAAGGACCGTAATAGTTTAGTGTCTTTGGAAACTTGGAACGTAATCTTCTAATCGTGGTGAAAGATCTTCAACATCTACCATAAAGATCTTCCCATTTATTTCTTACCTAAAACCATTCTTTATATTCTGTGGAAAAGAAAACATAAAAAGGGTGATCTCAAATGCTCAGTAAGGGCTATCATTGATAAAATAAAACATACCATATACATTTGAACATAAAAACATGAAAATAATTTTTAAACATCAAAATCGTCAGCAATGACATAAAACATGGAAGTACGTTAGGCATAGATCATAAAGAAACATTAATAATGATAAAATAGAATGGGAATAAAACATGTAATTGTGGAAACCATTGAGAACATGATATGATTTCCATATTAGCCAAGGCATTGCTGCCAAGACCATCTTAGTGGACAATGTCCCGTTCTGAATCGAGTTCACTCCTCGTTTCAGTCCTGTATTTCTGAACCGGTATAACTTTCCGTTATATCCACGTCTATCTCATGAGATATAAATCTTTACCCAACGCATTGGAGGGAGACATAGGTCCCACCGATCTCATAATGAAATAATTCTTACTTGTGCCACAAAATAAACAAACATCATTTATAATAACCCAATGAATAAAATGTGTTTCATAAACATCATCCCATCATCACATAATCCATATAAAAGAAATGGATATCATTTTATAATAAGAAAAGTGAAACCATGTAAATCATAGACACTTTATACTTGAACCATACACATATGAAATGATATCATCTTAGATGGAAAATGGTTTTGATAAAACACTTGAAATGAATTCTTGAGGAAAATATCCATTCTTTTTCAAAATCAATTTTTTTTAACAAAATGTCATGAAATTTTAAAAGAAAAATATTTTGTTTAAAATAGTCATGAAATATTTTGAAGGAGGCTTCATGAAAATAAGGCTTTATAAAACCTTAAAAATACTTTCACGCCATATAAGATAAAAATAACATTCTCCTCTTACTTTTGTCGGAAAATTAAAAAAGTACCTTATATGATAAGCAAAGGAAATATTCCATTCATACAATGTGGTAAAAAGTCAATAACGGGTAAAAATGACTTTAAACATTCATGGAAGAATAGTAAAAATTGTATGAGATCATTTTTAGTAAACATGGTCATGGATGATAAACATAGCCCCAGTAAATACTTACGTATAAGCAGTCTCGTAAAAAAATGAGATTGAAAATTTATCCCTTACCTTAGGTCCTATATGCTTCGTATGGATCCGAACCTCCTCTTCTTTGAAGAGCCTCTTTGAGACCTCTTCATAGGGTACTAAAATTGGTCTTTGAAGAAGACCAAGACCTCTATAATGTTTCAAGGGATGTTTAGAAGGGAAATGGTTAGGGGTTGTCCAAGCATCATGGCTCCAAATTGTGTGAGGAAGAGAGGGAGGATGTGCCCTTTTATAAGGGAGGAGAGGGGCACCTTTGGAAATCTTAAAAATAATAATTTATAATAAATATAACCCTACTTAAAACCCACCAAAAATGCTCATATTCGAATATTAGATGAGATAGGGTTGTAATATCATCATACAATAAAATTTAGACATGGTAGGAAATTATTTTAAATATTATCAACATGATTTATCCTTACATAATAAATTTAATTTTAATTGTGGTAATAACATTCTAAATTTTAAAATTAAAAAAATTATTACTTATTTGTTTTTAATTATCCAAAATTTGATACATTATAACATTTTAGACAATATAAATTTAAATTTATATTTTTTTTTTATTTTTGTGATTTTTAAATAATTTTATAATATTATATTTTTATAAAATAACAAAAGTGTCAATTTTGACACTATTCATTTATTTGAATTTAAATAAAATATAGACAGAAGATATGTTCGAACTAAAAGCATTAATAGATTCATAAAATGTCAGAAGTATCAATAAAATTAGTGGATCACATTAAATAGTTCATATAATATTTATTTTATTATTTTTAAAACCATTTATTTGGTTTATCTGTTAATATAATAATTACTACAACATTTTTGTATAAATATTTAATATACTTACCTATTGCATAAAAATTAAAAATAAAATCCTATGATGAATATAAATCTATTGAATTTCACAATAATACTTTTACTCGAATTTATCATCTTAAAATCATAATATTTAAATTGTTATATTTATTAAATTATGAAGGTGACAACTTTGGAATCATTTAAAATAAAATAATATAAGTTTCATAATCACCTTTATAAGAATCCAAACAGTTATATATTAGGTCATTGGATGCTTATGGTGTAGATATACAATACCAATAAGTTTCGGTCATGTTTCTGGACCTTTTAATGGGTATTATTATTTCAATAATAACTATATTACTGATTTTTCACATAATAAATAATTTCTGCATCATTAATGTATCACCATTAATGACAATTATATAATCCCTAAAAATTTTAAATAAATTATCATGATGTAGATAATGTTATTATCTTTCTGGATACTATTCATGTTAGAAGTATTATGATGTTTATCACGAAATTAAAATTATTATACTTATAAGATTTAGGAGAGTTGCATGTTGTCACTTTCTTTGGTTTTAATAATAATTAAAATATTTTCATGGACAAAAGTCTATAAAATGAATAAAATAAGACGCATAGGTTATATGGGAATACTTTTAGCCATCCAATATAATTTTGGAAGGTTTTAGGGTAATTTTATAATCTTATATTTTCCCTTAATTACCCGATTTACATTTAACTAAGGTAAATAAAATTTACCGTAGTTACTATTCATAATTCCCAAAAAAAAGTAGCTTATTAACATAATTTGGACTCACTGATTCTAACTATGGAATCAATTTTTCCAAATTAGATACACAAAAGTTGACGAAATTAAATTAAAATTAATCCCGTTGTTGAATGAAAATAGGTTTTTGTTTAAAACATTGCAAAAGATTGAATTGATTTAACATACGAATTCAATGTAAAATCAATGCTAATGACATACATTATATTAAATGGTAAAAATATATTCTATTTATACATTAAAACCATTCAATATTATAATTTATCCATATAAATTATCTCAATGAAAAAAGATGTTTTAATAAAAAATTAGCATATTTTTACTATTCATCAAAACATGAAAGATACCAAAACTTTATCCAAAGTAAATTTTTATATCTTTATTCCAAAGAATAATTTTATTTTAACAAATTTAACTTATAAACATGTAAAAAACTAGATTTAATATGGGTGCACCATCAAAAGGCGGCAAAACTGCATTTTTTTTAAAATACTTATTTTACACGAAAAATTTATTTTGTTCTCTTAAAATGTTCTAGAAAATGGGTAAGATGAATAATAATGTTATAAAATTCAATATTTAGTTAATAATATTCATAACTTATAGTCCATAGTAATATAATAACAATATATCATTGTTTAGTAAAACCCGATATTGCGTACAACACACGCTATTGTGGAAGGTCGCGATTGCGTGTAATGCAAGCCAAGTTAGGGTTGCATGTAGTTCAAGACTTATTTGTTGTTTTGTATAACATAATCCAACAATATTTCATTTATACATTGAATATATATATATATATACATACGTATATTTATATACACTCAATGTTGCGAACTTGAAATTGTGTGTAACAAGATCCAAGAATAGTGTTGCATATACTGCAAGCTAATACGGTGTTGCGTATAGTACAATCTAATCATGGTGTAGTGTACAATCAAAGGAATTAAAAATAATATATCTCATAAAATATCGGGGTGTTACAATGAAAACCCTTTGATTTTCTTCTGAAATGTGTGGGAGAAAAACTCCAACCTTTGAGAACCCAAAATCCTTATTAAGGATCGAGTGGGTGGATTTTTTGGAGGAAATGAGGAAACAGAGTGGGATCCAATATTAAAAACCACTACATTTAAGTGGTTTCACGATTATCCTGAAATGTATGGAAAACTGTCCGCTAACCATGTCCCTACCACTTCCTCTAGATAATGGGTCCACATGATCACCTTGCATGGTTTATTCAAACCGTGTGTAGGCCATGCAATGCCCACTGTATCCCATTGTATGGTTTCTTAGGGAACCCTCCTGGTTTTGCCTAATCGTTCTCAAACATATTTCCCTTAAAAAAGATTCCAAACATTTTCAAAACCATTCCAAACACTCCCAACCTCTTACTAACTCATCTTAATAACTTCAAACACATAAAAAGTCCTTATGAATGATACATACCTCAAACCAGGGGTACTATAGAATATATGGATGATTCAGATCTCCAAAAAAAGATTTGGTTTAAAAAATCATTCACTAGCCTTAATTTTTACATAGTTTCATGATTTCAGTTTTCCCCAAGGTAACTATTTTTTTTAATTGATTAATGATATGATTTTTCCAATATAAAAATGGATAGTTGTTAAATAATATGGAAAAAATTATTCCAAATTTTATTTCCAATTTATAAACTAAAAATAATATTGTTGAGAAATATTAATTTTATTACTAGAGTATTTAATTTGGAAAACATTTTTTTAACCATAATTACTATATTTAGATTTCAATCTATTTTATCATTATTACCAAAAAATTATGTTGACAATAGTATATAAAAATATTTTTTATGATATAAAAATATTTAATATATTTTATGAATTTCAATTAATGTTCTTGAAAGTATTTAAATAAAAATTAAACATGTAGTTGCGATGAATAAAATATTTTCCTTAGGATATTTATTCATTACTAAAAAATTTATATATCACAATGAAATATAAAAAATAATTAAAATGAAATATATTCAGATAATAAATTAATAATTAAATTAATATTAGTTTTGAAATTATTTTAAAATGAAATAGATGTTATAAATTCATCTAAAGAAATAAATTTTTTTTTGAAAATGATTATTTTTTTCATCCAATAATATTACATCCGAAATATAATAATAAATTCAATCAAATATGTTTTTTACATTTGTTTTAAATTTTTAAAATTTATTTTTTTCAAAAAATATTATAATAGTGGGAGAATTAGTTTTAAAGCCTTTTTTCTCAAAATTAATAATAATCAATGTTTGGGAAATAAATATTTTTGAAACATAAAAATACTTTACTAAAAATATAGTTCTTTTTTATCAATATATTTTATCATTATAAATAATTATATTTAATGTTACAATTTTTTTTTCTATTTCAAACACCATGTTTAACCGCTATCTTGTAATGGTCATATAGAAACTATAATATTAATAATATATCATTGTTCATTAGAACTCAGTGGTTCATGTAATGTATAGTATTAAAGAAATTAAATCTCTATAAAAAATTTCAAAAAACTATGATTATTAAATTCAATCTCTCTTAAAAATAATTTATCTCCTTATGTTATTCACATTGATACAAGAAAATGATAATACATAAGCCTCATCTTATCCTCGAGGTCCCATGTAGCTTCTTTAGGTAGATGCTCTAATAAATAAACTGTGAGCTAGTGAGTGGTCTGGATTTGTAAAACATTATCACTATGATCCTGAATAACCAATAGATTTTCTTTATAGAAGAGATCGTGAACCATTTGTATGAATTCAATGTTGATTACATGTTATGTTTTAGTTTTGTACATCCCCATGAGATATGTGTGGAACAATTCATGGATTTGTGTTTGGTTAAGTTGAGGAACAGTGAGATAAGAAACCATCCCAACTTGTTCATGATTATAGAAAGTGACAATATGTCAAGGAACCATCTTTCCTTTATATATGAAACTCATAACATTATTCCATAGATAAATTTATATGAACACTTTCCCACCAATATCATACTCAATATCACAATGAAGATTGTCAACAGAACCTTTCTATAAACCTTGAGAAGCCTTGATGTGTTATTGAATAACACTAGCATTCCCTTTCATTTCATCATCTTGATAAAATTATAATATATTTCATTCTCCAATATAGTACCAGCTTGCTGGAGTTATACAATTCCATCAATATATGGATTGACATGAATCCACCTAAATGATCATGTGTGACCTAATGCAATATTAAATAATAACAAAAGGAATGTATTGATCCTTACCAGCTTTAAAATATAAGGAATTTGATATCAGTATAACCCCTTGGGTTTGAGTCATTCTTCCAGAATAACCACATCTCTAGGGATGGTAAATACCTCTCAATAATTTATCTATATATAGTGCATATTGGATACATATCCATAACATATCAGTAATCCTATGATCCCAATAATACACAATAGAGTGAGGTACACCATGAAACCTTACGACTAAGATACTGTAAATCTGAGAAACACGAAGCAAGGTGATATAATATCTAATTTATATTATGTGTGTGTGATTTTAATGCACATAAACTATTACCAATGTTTTATAATGAAGTTTTAATGTTTTGTGGAGTCTGATATCAAAATCCATTTTGATTTTTCCAATTTCGATTCTATCTTTGGAAATGGTCATAACAACCATTAGGAATTTATTCCTTCACCCATAGCATACAGACATTCCTTGCATTAAGATACGTATTATATAATATCTCGCCTCATGTGATCAAGCCATAAAAAATATTTAATTTCACAATTCATCATCATACTACTTGGATAAATACTGAATGGAGATCTATGATCTTCCTCTGATAGCTCATTCTTGAAATATGGAATTTATTAAAAATATACACATTTTTTAAACATAATAATTTAATAAAATTTAATGTTAAACTCGATAATATATCTCACCATGTTCTTTTCTACATATTCTTTATGTGACTCTACAATAATTACATTGATATAGGGTTCAACCCACATGTCACAACCCCCTCCCACCAAAGATGCCCCTCCGGAGCTGGCAATGGTGAAAGGGAGATAATGACCCCCCGAGTCCCGCCTCTAGTAGGCCTCAGAGTGGCGACTAGCACCAAGGAGATGATTTTTCACAATTATGGGAGGCATTACCATTTTTAATATTTAAGATTGGAAATAGGACAAGTCAACCACCAAAAAGAAATAGAACAAGTATATATAAATAAACCCAAACTAATCCCACATTCATGTTTAAATAGTTATGAAATAAGGTACAAGTACAAGAATGCTCAAAAGGAACAACACAAAAAGAAAAAAGAGTACAACAAACTGCAACAACTCCAACTGTCCCGACTAGTAGGGTCATGCACGACCCTGGTAGTCCTCCAGGAAACCTGAAAGTAAATGTAGGGTGAGCATACAAGTATACTCAGTAGGGAAACCTAAATCTCTCGTGCACAAGTGGGGAGTCATCATAATGTCCCGTGAGAACAACAAAAGTATCCATAACCTAACAAGGAATTATATCCACCCAACCTCACCAGCCACGCTCACCGAAAACACAAAAAACAGGTAGTAGTAGTATATAAGATCAAGGGTATTGGGTACCCCGCACAATTTTCCCAAAATAGTTAACTTCTCTTCCTAACGACGAATGTCCTGACGCTACCACACTCTTCCCGCCCGCACACACCTAGGCATCAGAACCATGTATCCCGCCCACACACAACTAGGCATCACAACCACATATCACACCCGCACAAACCTGGTCCTCACAACCACGTATCCCGCCCGCACACACCTGGTCCTCACAACCACGTATCTTGCCTGCACACACATGGTCCTCAACCCTAAGTTTCTTGGGAAATAGTAAAACCTGCCCAAAGGGCCTTGTGTTAAACCACCCCAATCAAAACCTACCCGAAGCGTCTTGGGTGTAAGGTCGCCTTAAGCCATCACATACTATGGAAGAATGAGAATGAAGGAGCTAGTAACTAAGTGGAAAACACCCTCTCCCATGAAATGGGATTGTTCGGCACTAAGTGCTCAACATGGGTGGGGTGAAATAAAACACAAAGATACAAATATATATATAACAAACACTCAGCCCAACCTATGGGTTCTAATCAGAGAACTGATCACGTGCATCAGAACTACTACTACGAAGCATGGATGCAACAAACAACCCAACCCCATTTAGGTTTTCATGTTTCAATAGAATCAGTTTATTACTAACTTAACTACTGGGAAACTATCCACAACCAACCACATCAATCACTCATAAAACATATCCCTGTCATCCACAAATCAAGTTAGGAAAAACACAAGTAACACAACCAAGTCCTTC
Source organism: Viscum album (assembly GCA_963277665.1). Taxonomy (NCBI): domain Eukaryota; kingdom Viridiplantae; phylum Streptophyta; class Magnoliopsida; order Santalales; family Viscaceae; genus Viscum; species Viscum album. The sequence continues at coordinate 470,906,242 of OY728147.1, read as the reverse complement.
TTATTAACCAAACAACTTCATTAATTATTATTTCCATTCCATTACCATGCCCCACCATTCATTAACTCTCCCAATTTCATTTATTATTCACAAATCATAGTTCGATCACATTCAAACCCATCCCTACAGCCTCGTTTCCAACCACCATAACCACAATCACACCGTAACCCATACATCATCATCCCTTTGATACAATTTATCACAGCCCTGCTGCCCCTCACCAACATAGAATTCAGAAAAACTCAGAACAAGCCAACCATATCCCCGCTTCTCAACCGGTCCACGACAACCCACAAAACACCCCCTTCACATAACTTAACCCCAAATGGCACCCACATGTTTATTATTTCAGTTTTGTTCAACCGGGGTGATCACTCAATGGTTCTGTATTTTCATTTAATCAACCAACTTTACGTGATTATCCAATTTCCACATTCAAAAAAGTTACATCCATAAATTGTCAAGAAAGATAGGGCAGCATTTATTTGTGCATGAAAATTCCCCCAGCGGCCATGATATTTAGTATGCAAAAGCATTTTCAATCCACAACATAATATCATAGGATATAAAAAATGTAACTGAAATCACAAACAACCCAACCCGGTTATATAAGACATTTATTATATTTATTAAACTGGTTCAAATGTGTTTCAAGTAAAAAAGAGGAAACCCACCCTGAATTATGCACAATTTATAGAGACAAAGGTAAGATCCCTACATCAACAGGTTTTGATCACCACTCTTCATCGGATCAACTTTAAAAGACGTCTGTCGGCCTCCATTGCTTATGGTGAAACCCGGAAAAACCTCCTCAGGTGGTAGCTGGGAAGGAAAGGCTTAAGGGAAAAAATCCAATATTAGAAGTTTTGAATCATCTTTACGATCCTGTGTCCACTGACAGACCATAAATTGGAGCTTGGACGAAGAAGTTATGGAAGAAAAGAGCCATCGAGTCTCTTGGGAGAGCTCTGCTCGAGGGAATGGGGAGGAAAGGAGTGAGTTGAAAAGGAGGGGGGACCCCTCCTTTTATAGGTGTGAAAAAAAAGTAAACAACATGTACTTTTTGGTACACAGCGTATACTCGGCCATTTCACATGGTCACCATGCGGCTTCCAACACAACCTTCAACGTGGCACGCGGGTGTTGACTGGTCAACACACGGTTTAAAGGTAATGCATACGCGGGGAGACAATACACGGCATGTAGTGTTGACTAGAAGGAATGTACTCATTTATTTCACACAGCAATGACACAGATTCAACACGGCACATAGCCGTTGACTGGTCAACACACGGTTTGAAGGTAATGCGTACTCAAGGAGGGACTATAGGGTGTGTAGTATGGGATACACAGTGTGTACCCATTAATTTCATATGAAAATGACACGACCTTCTACACGGGGTATACCCGGAAATAGGTTACATGACATGTACTCACACTATACAGCGTGTACTTACAAAATTCTGGAAAGTGTGGGAAAAGTCCATTTTACCCTCTAAAACACTTCGAGACATTATTTTTTACAAAGGAATGGGCCAGAGAGGTCTGGGCCATTACATCAGATAGATCTTAAAAAATTCTCACCCCCGAGAATTCGAAACCAACCCAGAGGAACCGAACAAGATACCTCTTAGGGATATTGTTATAATAGGAACCGAACCATCAACCCAAATTATAGGTTTTAAGAATTCCTTCTCCTACATCGAGATATTATCCGCTTTAGGCGGCACTGACTCGCCTACACATGTTTAATCGCATCGTCATTAATGCGTCATGATTAAGAATAATGTCTTCCCACTTCCATACATTAGGATTTTTTAACTCGCACTGCCCCCAACACCACACAACCCACACACTTCCCGAACACATGGTTTGGGGAAAATTCCTTTTCCTATGTCGATATATTATCCGCTTTAGACGGAAATGACTCGCCTACATGGGTTCAATTGCATCCGCATTACTATGTCTCGATTTAGGATCATGTTTTTCCCTTCCCCACACACCCAGACATGTTACATACTTCTAGAGAACAAGGAAACAAAAAAAGGTCTCACATATGGAAAGCCAAGCATTCCATATATCAAAGGTACATAGTACAACATCAAAACAAAGTTTAAAAGAACAATTCCAAACACAATTCAAAAGAACTCTGGGTACTGATCGTTAGTCTGAGCCTCCCGCTCCCAAGTTCTCTCCTTGAGGCTCCCAAGCCTCCAAAACACACAAACAAAGTCAATGGTTCATCCATGGAGCACCATCTCATTACGATCCTTGATTTTGACTGGTCGTTCCTCGAAGGTCGTGTCGTCTCCCATATCTAACTCTCCACAGTCGATAACGTGAGCTTCGTCATGTAAGTACGGACAAAGAAAGGAGACATGGAAGACGACATGAACCTTCTCCAACTGAGGTGGCAAGGATAGCTGATATTCCACCTTTCCGACTCGCCTCAGCGCCTCGAATGGTCCGATGATCCTAGGGGAGAGCTTACTCCCCTTCCCAAACCTCCTCAGCCCCCATCAAGGGGAAACCATCAAGAACACATGATCTCCCATCTCGAACTCCAAGGGTCTCCTCCAATGATCAGCATAAGACTTCTGTAGGTCTTGAGCCGCCTTCATCCTTTCATGCACATGATGGACTTTCTCTGTGGTTCCCTGTAATACCTCTAGCCCCAGAGCACCTGTCTCACCATCCTCTACCCAGAAAATGGGTGAACGACATGGTCTTCCATACAAAGCCTCAAACGGTGCCATTCAAATAGTAGAGTGGAAGCTATTGTTGTAGGAAAACTCTACTAAAGGCAAGTTTCACACCCATGATCTTATGAAATCTAGAACGCATGCTCGCAGCATGTCCTTCAACATCTGGATAGTCCGCTCCGTCTGCCCATCGGTCTGGGGGTGGAAAGCAGTGCTAAGGCGTATGTGGGTGCCAAAATCATGTTGTAACCCCCTCTAGACTCGTGAGGTAAACCAAGTATTCCAGTATGAGATGATAGTCTTCGGAATTCCATGAAAACTCACAACCTCATCTACGTAACTTTGTGCTAAGGTACTCACCGGGCCCGACTCCTTAATTGCTAAGAAGTGACATGATTTTGTCTGTCAATCCACCACTACCTAGATAGAATCACAACCACCCAGAGTTCTTGGTTGTCCTATGACGAAGTCCAATGAGATGTCATCCAATTTCTACTCGGGGGAATCTAAAGGATGCCGCAAACCACTGGGAACACAGTGTTCAGCCTTTACATGCTGACACACTAGGCACTTAGCCACAAACTCTCCCACTACTCGTTTCACCCCAGGCCACCAAAATAGTTCCCTCAGGCCTTGGTAAATTTTTGAAACTCCTGGATGTACCGCCAAGGATGAGCTATGGATCTCACAGAGAACTCCCTCATGCATCGCCTCCTGAAAAATCAACCTTCCATGGAAAAGAAACTGATGTCGGCTATCCTCTTACCATCCTTATAGAGAGTTTCCCGGATTGACACGATCCCGCATTACTTCTGCCTCGGAGTCCCCCACTGAGACTCTTCCTCCACCTATAATAAGGAGGACTACACCGTCATCTAAAATATGCAGCATCTAACACCCTCTACCCTTTCATCCATGTGCAAGGCAGCCAAGTCTCCCATCACTCTCCAAACATCAGTGGATTCCCGAACCACTTCCTTATGCAACATCATAATTAGGGCATCGGCCACAACATTTCCCTTACCTTCAGTGTTAGAGATATCAAATTCATTGTCTTAGAGAAAATCGACCCATCTCAGTTGTCGTAAGTTCAGGTCACCCTGGGAAAAGATATAACGTAAGCTCTTGTGATTTGAGAAGACCACAAAGAGCTCCCTAAAGAGGTAATGTCGCCACAACATCAGTGAAAACACTACTATTGCAAGCTCCAGTTCATGGGTGGAATCATTATGCTCGTGAGGGTGCATCTTCCTAGACCCATAATAGATCACACCTTTCTTCTGCATCAGTACACACCCCAAACCAAGGACAGAAGCATCAAAAAACACCTCATACAATAACCCTTCCTCTGGACACTGAGTACGGGAGCACTGACCAACTTCTCTTTGAGGTACTGGAAAGCTTTCTGACACTACTCGCTCTATAAGAAGACATGGTTTATCCAAGTCAAAGCTATCAATTGAGCAGCAACTATAGAGAAGTTTGAAAATAACCTTCGATAATAACCTGCCATCCCCAAAAAACTATGGACTTCTGCAACGCTTTTGGGTGCTGCCCAAGAAACAACTACCTCTACCTTCGACGGGTCCACTGACACTCCATGTTGAGACACCACGTGCCCATGGAAGTGTACTTATTACGTCAAGAACTTACACATGGACAATTTCCAACAATGCTGGTGGTGTCGAAGGACTTCCATGATTGCCCAGATATTCTCAACATGCTCCTCCCCTGTTCATGATTAGATCAGGATGTCATCAATAAACACAATGACTAATCGGTCCAGAAACTCTCGGAAGACAAGGTTCCTAAGCCCCATGAACACAGCTGGTGCATTCGTAACTCCAAACGACATCACTACAAACTCAAACTACCCATACCTGCACCTGAAAGCCATCTTCGAGATGTCATTGTACTTTACCCTCAGTTGATGATATCCAGATCGTAGATCAATCGTAGAAAACCAAGCTTCTCCACTCATATGTTCGAATAGATAATCTATCCTTGGAAGGGGGTAACAGTTCTTGACTGTTACTAGGTTCAACCTTAGGTAGTCTATGCCTAGCATGAGACCACCATCTGCCTTCTTCATGAACAAAACTAGAGCACCCCATGGCGACACGCTGGGTCGAACCAAACCATTCTCCATCAGATTGTCAATCTGAATCTTCAATTCAAGTAGCTCCGAAGGGGCCATCCGATAATGGGCCATCGAAATCGGACGGACACCAGCTATAAGTCTATCCCAAACTCAACATCACATCAGGGGGGTATAGTCACAACATCCATAGGAAAAACATCGAGGAACTCCCCAACAACCTCTAGGACATCCATCATCTTTGTATCAGTAGAAATCACTGATAACCCACCTTACAAGGAGAAGAGAGGATTCACATGCCAGCTTCCTACCTGATATCTCCTCTCGCCAACAAAAGATACATGTTGCCCATCCACGTCGGAGAACAAGACTCTTCTTCAGAAGCAGTTGACAATGGCACTAACAGAAAGCACCCAGTTAATGCCTAGGATGACATCGTATGGGTGCATTTGTAGCAAAAGAAGATCCCCACTAGATCGATGTGGTCCCAACATCAGCCCACATCCCCGTCAAACACAAGATACGCTAGTCTGACCTCAAACTGGTGTACTCAACACCAGTGGTACAAATATCCTCTCTACATATAGACCCAAATCATGGGCTAGACTGGGTGAAACAAAGGAGTGTGAAGCTCTCGAATCGAACAAGGCAGAAACTAGAGTGCTGAACAAACAAAACATACCTTGCACCACCTTTGGTCCTGCCGGAGCTACCAACTCTGCTACGTGCAACTGTCCACGTCCCACTCCTCTGCCTTTCTGTTTATGTCCAGGTGCCATAGTTGTACGGTAAACAGGGATCTTCTAAGCCCTATTAGTAAGGAAATTTCTCAAGGTCTTATTTTATCATTTTATTTCAATTTCTTTCCCAGAACACCCAAATCACATAAAACACAATCATGAGGATGCATGTACCTTCCCTATGGCCTCAACCCTGTAATAAATATAATCTCACTAGGGAGTTTGGTAGGCTCATATTTCTTGCTTTAGATCACAGGGGCCCCTAAAATCCCGTTTCATAGACAGTCTTCCCTGGCCTATATCACACACCTAGGTCATCCCACATTGTTTCCCTACCATCCCTTGCAATCCTCACTATGCCTATCTCCAAACTCCATCCTATCTCTCAAACATCACCAATGATACCATTCTGTCAGGACCCCCTCCCACCAAATAAGCCCCACCAGAGCTGGCGATGGTGAAAGGGAGATAATGACCCACTGACTCTCACATCCAGTTTTCCCTAAAGTGGCGACTAGCACCACGGGTATGAGTTTTCACAAATATGGTAGGCGTTACCCTTTTAATTATTTAAGATCAAGATATAGGACAAGTCAACCAACAAAAAGGAATAGAACAAGTGTATAGAAATAAACCCTCACTAATCCCACATGCATGTTTAAATAGTTCTGAAACAATGTAAAAGTACAAGAAAGATCAAAAATTAAAATACCAAAAGAAACTAGTGTATTGCAAACTGCAACAACTCCAACTGTCTAGACTAGTAGGATCCCACATGGCCCTGGTAGTCCCCCTAGAAACCTGAAAGTATAAGTAGGGTGAGAATACCAGTACACTCACTAAGGAATCCTAATACTATGGTGCACAAGTTGGGAGTCATCTTAATGTCCCGTGATAACAACAGAAGAAACCAGAACCTAACATGGAATTCTATCCACCCAACCTCGCCAGCAACACTCACTAAAAACACAAACAACAGGTAGTATTAGTATATATGATCAAGAGTATTGGGTACCCCGCACCATTTTCCCACACTAGTTATCTGCTCTTCATAACGGAGAACGTCCTGACGCTGCCACACTCTTCCCGCCTGCACACACCTGGGCCTCACAACCACGTATCCTGCCCACACACACCTGGGCCTCACAACTAGGTATCCCGCCCGAACACACCTGGGCCTCATAACCATGAATCCCACCCGCACACACCTGGGCCTCATCTTGAAGGTTCTTGGGAAATTGTAAAACCTGCCAGAAGTGCCTTAATCTATACAAACCCAATCCAAACCCTTTCTAAGAGTCTTGGGTGTATGTTCGCCTCAAACCATCACAACCTAGGGAAGAAGGAGCATTAAAATGCTAGTAACTAAGGGGAAAACACCCTCTCCAATGAAATGGGAGTGTTCGGCACTAAGTCCTCAACATGGGTGGGGTGCAATAAAACACAATGATACAGATATATATATACCAAACACTCGGCCCTACCTATGGCTTCTAATTAGAGAACTGAGCACGTGCATCAGCACTGCTACTATGAAGCATGGATACAACAAACAACACCAACACCTTTTAGGCTTTCTTGGTTTGATAGAATCAGTTTATTAGTTCCTTATCTACTGGGAAACTATCCACAACCAACGACATAGATCGTTCGTAAAACATATCCCTTTCATCTACACATCAATTTAGTAAAAACAAAAGCAGGAAAACCAAGTCCTTTTTATGAGGCAACAAACCCCATTAATTATTATTCCCATTCCATTACCATGATTCACCATTCATTATCTCTCCCACTTCAATTTATTATTCACAACTCATAGTTCGATCAAATTCAAACCCATCCCTGCAGCCCCGCTGCCGACCACCATAACCGCAATCACACCGAAACTCGTACATCATCATCTCTTTGATACAATTTATCGCAGCCCTGCTGCCCATAACCAACACATCATTCAAAAAAACTCACAACAATCCAACCACAACCCCACTTCTCACCCAGTCCATGACAACCCACAAAACACCCCCTTCACATAAATTAACCCCAAACAGAACCCACATGTTTATTATTTCAGTTTTTCTCAACCGGGGTGATCACACAAGGGTTCCAGATTTTCATATAATCAGCCAACATTACGTGATTAACCAATTTCCACATTCCACAATGTTTCAACCATAAATTGTCTATAAAGATAGGGAAACATTTAATTGTGCATGTAATGGCCCCCAATGACCATGCTTTTCAGTATGCATAAGCCTATTCAATCCACAACATATTATCACAAGAAATAAAAAAGTAACTGCAATCACAAACTTCCAAACCCGGTTATATAAGAAAGTTATTATCTTTATTAAACTGGTTCAAATGTGTTTCACATAAACAGGAGGACACCCACCCCTCATGATGCACAATTTAGAGAGACGAAGGTATGATCCCTACCTCAATAGTTTTTGATAACCAAACTTCCCTGGATCAACTTTAGAAGACGTCCGTCGGCCTCTGTCACTTCTGGAGAAACCTGGAACAACCTCTTCGAGTGGAAGCTGGGAAGGAAAGGCTGAAGGGAAAGCCACAAATACATGATTATAAGTTCTTCCTCATCGTTACGATCTTGTGGCCATTGACGGATCATAAATTGGAGCTTGGACGATGAAATTATGGAAGAAAAGATCCTTTGAGTCTCTTGGGGGAGATCAGCTCGAGGGAATGGGGAGGTGAGGAGTGAGTTGAAAAGGAGGAGGGGACCCCTCCTTTTATATGCGAGAAAAAAAAGTATACGATGTGTACTTTATGGTACACGGTGTTTACTCAGCCATTTCACATGGTCACCACGCGGCTTCCAACATGGCCTTCAACGTAACATGTGGCCATTGACTGGTCAACACACAGTTTGAAGGTAACGCATACACGAGGAGACACTACAGGGCATGTAGTATTCACTACATGGCGTGTACTCGTTTATTTCACACTATAAGGACATAGATTCAACACTTTACACAGCCGTTGACTGGTCAACACACGGTTTGAAGGTAACGCGTACGTGGGGAGGGACTACAAAACATGTATTTTGGGATACACGACTTGTAGCCATTTATTTCACACTACAAGGACACGACCTTCAAAATGAGGTATACCAGGCGAGGGGGTACATGAAATGTACTCACACTACACAACGTGTAATTACAAAATTCTTGAAAGTGTGGGAAAAGTACATTTTACCCTCTAGAACACTTGGTGACCTTATTATTGACAATAGAATGTGCTGGAGAGGTCCGGGCCATTACACCACATTTGAGAGAGGTGAAATTTCCCCCATTCTGTCAGCATTAACATATCCACACCTTCTATCTCATTAAAAACTTGATATTTTGAGATCCATAGAAAAAATAATTTTGAATGATCATTTGGATTCAATGCATTGGCCACATTTTTTCCCTTCCCATGTTGATAATGTATTCAGTAGTCAAAATCATTAATCAGCTATAATTGTATTCTCTAGTTAATGGTCATGTTTTTATGTGTGAACATATAATTTAAAATATTATCATAAACATATGTATCTCACACATTTCTATTGAATGATAATTCCTAAAATGAAAAAAAACATCTAAGCTAACTCTAAATCAAGAGGTACCTATTTTTTATCATTTATCATCAGTTTTCATGAGAATTAAACTATAACCTGGATATTTTACATGGAAATTTATTTCAATCCCTGCATCTATGTATCATTACAGATCAAAAACCCCTTTTAACTATTGGTTAATGTATGTACAATATCAACAACAAACACTATCTTTAGTTCCTTGAAATATAATCACATTCATTTGTCCTGATGAACATCACTCGCTTCAATGTTAGCAATGTCTTATGGACTGGATGGTGATGATAAATTCTAAAAAAAATATTTATATAACCCTTCTCAGCCAAATTTTCTTTGTAAAGTCATCCACAAAACACCCTTTCAATATATAGATGTGATCTATAGTGGATGTTCTCATTTATCAACACTGGAATAAATGAGCATAGGTTGTTTTAGAATATTAATCATGACATAACTTCTTGTGAAATTGATGTGGTATTTATGTAGATAAATCTAATAAATTCATTATATAACATCAAATTAAACAATATGGATAAATAAATGGATTTTTAGAAATCACATCACAATAAACATCAACCAAATAAGAATATTATACTTTGGATGTGATCACTTAAATCTTTGGAGTATTAATACTTAGTCAACTTATAATAATGTAGCATATAAATTATAATTACCAATTAAATATATATATATATATATAAATGAATTCATATAACTAAACTCAAAAATTTGTCATAAATATTTGAGATTATATATTACCCCCACAACTTTATCACTAAAACATTATTTCATTATTAAAAAAATGTTCTTCATGATAATAATAAACCATTAATTATTGTGATTAATGTTGAAAAATATTTTATAGGTTTCCAAAATATTTACACAATCAATTCAATCAATTACACATTAGACATTTAATATGTTATTCATGATCATTATATATTCAAATTCTTCATGATTGTTGGAAATGGATTTTTTAATATCCAAAACATATCCAATGGGGGTTTTCAACTAGGTGTGTAGTAAGTATTTCATCCTTGCACTGGGTGGTGATCAAATAAAATACCAATATAAACTTTTCATATTTATTATCCCTATATATAATTCTTATAGAGACATATCCACATTGATTATCCATAAGGGGATGTAATTTCATTGAAACCACTCACTCTATTATTCAACAAAACTCCAGTAAAAAATTCTATTCATACAAGTTTCCTTGTATTTATTCTTAAAAATATCAATATATATATTCTTAGTGATTTCATAAATGTTTTCTCATAATAGTTTCCAATGGTCAACAAAACATATACTCTGAGCCAAACTATCATGACACGTGATTTCTATTCATAGATAATACATCTAAAGAAATTATTAATCAATATATTTCCAAAATAGATGCCCAATGACAAAAAATTATTTGTGTATTTGGTTTCTATATAAAAATTATTCATATTTCATGGAAAATTTTCAACATATCAAAAAATTATTATCAAACATATCACACATTATAGGAATACCCTATTAAAAACTATAATTATATTCTTGATTATTGAAAAAGAAGAATGGGTTATCTCAGATTATTTGTAAGGGAAAGCATGGGGGATATCAACATAACCATGGAATATAGGTATGAAACAATATGAATAAAATTTGAAAACTATAAAACCTAGATAGATCGCGAATGGATAGTGAGGGTGGAGTTGAATCAATGTACCCATGTTTTTATCATGTTTTTTTATATTTCATTTATGCCTTATACTCTTGAACATAATCAAAATTTAAGAGGAATGTTTTTTTGTAATAGTAATAATAAATTAAAATTTCAATAAATATAATAATAGAGAACAAAATGAAAAATAATTCCTACAAGCTTTATTATGATTATTTACTCCTTTCCATGATCAACATGTGGTTAGTTTACTCAATCACTTATCACTATTACTTCTATTGAATTAAAATGGATGTAATTGATTTACAATGTATATTCATGAAATAAATATTAATCACAAGTCATATCTATAATTTATATAACGTTCACCAGTCATAAATAGTTTTGTATAAATAAACACCACTGCCTATTTATAGTTGTTCAAAATACAATCAAAATAATATATCTCTACTTTAATGGATGAAATTTCATCAACTTTATAATGAATACCAAAATCAATAGGTCTCTGATTGCTACTGAATAAACATTATTACATGATCATCGACCAAACTATCTTATATTTTTCAATAATCAATAGAAGAATACAAAAATAAATTTCATGTTTTATTCTTTCTCAAATTAAAAAAATTATTTGGATGATACTCCTCTAAATAATAATCTTCACAACCACAATTATATGTGTGAAAATAGCACATAAAAATTCATAATTAATGTAATATATTGGAATGGCCTTTTATAATTTCATTATTTTATATCTTCATGAATTCTCAAAAACCATAATCTCATATGTAAGACCCCATGATATATTTCTCATCATAATTCTATTCATTTATTCGTACTAAGAAGAAATTTTCACAAAACCATTTACCATTGTCATTATTGAATGTTATTTGTAATATAAATTCCCTTATATAAATAATCTAAACACCCATTGAGTCTTATAGATAGTTTTCCCTTACAATTAAACTGATTTTTATCATGTATCGTACGTTGGGTGCTTATCATGCACGAGTTCCATGGATAAAATACAAATTTTCTCCTACATAACTTCACTATTATTTAAAATTAAGTGTGTGATTGCTAAAAAATTTTCACGTGAGGAACATGATATGTTCACTATATTTACATGATCTATGTGTGGTTCCCGAGATCTATTGCTTTAAGATAAATATCACTTTAATGCTCATGGATTTTGGTTGTTGTAAATTTCATCCTTTTAACAGAATGCTCACATTATGTCATTATATCATTCACAAAACCATGGAAGGGTTTTCATGGTATTATAATTCATAATTAACCTAGCCCTCACACATGGGAGTTTCATGATAGGGTTAATGTATGTGGTTTATCCATAACTACTTAACATGAGAAAAAGATGTATCATGAATTCCTTCAAGTGATAGAGTGTGTTTTCCATGGGGTTCTCCACAATCTCTCTCATGACTTGAGAAGACTCATGTATATAAATCATGCAACACATGGTGTATACATTGGATCATTCTCCATTACTTCATCATACCCGATAGATCAGATAATTTCACTTAATGAGGGTTTTATTTATTCTATATTCTACAGTACATGATAGTGGTTTGTTCTCAAGTTCATCTAAGATACGATGGTCAGTTCTCATGGTTTCCTTAAGAATTTTTTACATAATTTAATCTATATAGCGGTAGAATCATTCACATTGGTGGATCATGTGCACATGGTTGGTTTTGGGAGCATTCCCCAAATTATTAAAAACACTACAACAAGAAATTCTAAAATAACATGGTTTACAGTGGTAGAGTTTCTTTGATATTAAATAAATGACAATTTCTTACTCAAAAGACCAAATATAACCTCATATCTCATGGACACTGCAATGATCAATGTATTTTATAGTGTTGGGGGATTATGCAAACTATATTAATGTTTCTCACAATCACATCATTAATGATGATATGCCTTAGAGATGTTCTGGTGATTACATGGTGGTTTAGCTCAATACATTATGTTATTTCAAAAATTAACTCTGTTGGTTTTCACCCAAATTTCATGTGATCCTACCGTAATCATGCGATATCACACTTTTTTTTATTCATGTGAGACATTCATGCATTGTGTTTAGCTTCCATAGATACTATCAAATATCCATGTATAAGTCTGGATGTCTTGTTGTGGAAAAATGTACTGAGCTCATGTGAAATGTTTCCTATCATGTTGATGAAGATAATTGAATTGAATAGCTAATTAAAAAAATTATTTCACCCAGTTGGATTTTTTGAAAGGTGATTCATTGGAAACAATGGACTGGCCAGATCCTTGAGATCAAACAACAGAAAAAATGACTGTATGTTTTCAAAAAATATGAAATGATTCAACATCATTATTTCCTATATCAGTCATTTCATAGTAGGGGGTGCATTTGAACAATCAAAAACATCCTATTTGTATATAGAAATATAAAAACTATTGTTTTTTAGTCTCCATGAATGGTGACACCTCCTCAATTCCCTTACTCTTACTATCCTTATACGCGAACCAATTCAAGTATTCTCCCACACCCACCCATTCAACCTACATTCATGGCACATGATGCTTCGATTGGTCATGTTCAACCCTGTGTGTTCCACATATCTATGTGGTAAACCTGGTTAGGGTTTTCCATTAGGTTGGATATTTTTTCATATTTCCTCTACTATAGAATTACATAGATTAAAATATCTATAAAATGATTTATGAATCTATATTTAATAATTTAAAACCAACTTTTCATCTCTTCTTATCAAATAATTATGTAAAATTATATATAAACATGTATTTTTTCATGAGATCCACATCTCATCTTCATTAATTAAATAAAAATTCATGGGCTTATTTAATTCATCATCATGAAATTTCATTTTTCAAATCCTTAACATGTTGAATGATATGTGATTTTTTTTAAAAATGTATTTAAGAATAAAATGATGATATTAAAATTTGGTTATATTTTAAAATGATAATTGTATAAATGTAACGTAAAATTCAATTATATGAAACCATAAAAAAACTCTAAGAATTAATAGTAATCATCGATTAATGTCTTACCAACAAGAAACCTATGAGTTCATAAAATTTCTCTCGAAATCGTTACCTATATTCATCAATATATGTTAAACTCCTTCCAACATTCTCCATCAATGATTAATCACTAATCATAGTGTATTTCCACATAAAGTGACATTTAATTAATTCTTATAGAATGAAATTAAATACAACCATAATCATCAACCATACACATGGTATTTTTAATTCCCAATTTTGGATTTGGTTTAAATACAATTTAATTAAATTCAATATCCCCTATCATTCTTATCCAAAAATAATTCAAAGAATTAATATAAGGTATTTATTCTACCATTCATGGAATTTTAATTTGAATATAAAAATACAAAAAAAATTAAGTTTACCTCATGGTTCAAATGTAAATAAGACGTTAGATATTCTATTACAAGTATAAATGGTCTAACCTAGTTCAGAAAATAAAAGGCATAAATTAATGTTTGTCGATGATATCAATTAAAAACCATAAATGTGGTACCATGATCAATTTTATTATGTGAGGGGGTAATATAATAAATATTTATCATTTCATATATTCTCATTCATAATTCATCAAAAATATTATAAATTACAAGTGAATTAATATCTCACTATACCTTCAATGAGAAAACACATCGACCAACAATCTCCTTGATTAAAATATTCAATATAATCAGTACTGGAAAGAGATGTGTAAATGGGTTAGCTGTCAAGAACTAGACAAGGTTCCATCATAACCTAATAATATATCCAACCATGATATTTCCAATTTTATTTACCAATCCCCATGGATCGATAACTAGCACGTGGAATAAATAAAATGATTGTGGGGATAGTTTTCCCCTAACTATGTGAATGTAATAGAGACAAGTTAGTATTCCATACAAGATAAAATCCACTGGGACATCTATATGAGAAGTAAAATAGGCACTAAATCACAATGAATTATTGAAGAAGTGAAAAAATAGGAATTTTTTCCCATGTCACCAAGGAAGAAAATCTCAAATCCCATGTTTCAAAATATAGAACCACTTCTTAGATATGTTTTCCCCAGCACAAAACTATAATTATATAATATTCAGACCTCCAAAGGCACATGTAGGGTTTTATAGAAACCATAATGGGATTTTACCCAAATAATTCACAAAAAGATGAATATATCATATTAACCAAGTAAATGCTTTCAATTTTAAAACAAAGAGTTTGGAAATTTCAATTAATGAATATTTTAAAAAAAATTATTTATAGTCATAATATAGAAATACATTACCATCTTAGGCTTCAGATTTTGAAATATGTATGTAAACTATTAAATAAAAGCTTCACAAAACAATGGGTGGATTATTTCTAAAACAATGTAACATTTCTCAAATGGATTTGTAATCACTTTTTTATAAAAAGGTTTATATATGTTCTCATGTCATGTGAAAAAATGTATAATAATAGAATATAATCATTTAAAACTACAAAAAATTGAGAAACATGGTCTTGATCAATGTACTTAGTTTATTTTATGTCTATATTTACTGGACACTATGTAGCTTCAAATATGTAAAAACACCCTTTAGTTCCTAAAGAAAAGGGGACTCATCACCACACCCTAAGGGTTGAAATGTGCTCATTTGATGTTTTATCACATTTTAAGTCATAAATTGCTTCCCAATTTAACTGACTAAATACCTAAGTCTTTCATATTCCAATGTAAAAAACAATGATAGGAAATTTATTTTATGATTTCTTAAAAGACAATTGAATCTCATTCCGCATTTGAAATATTCACATTTTTTTTATAAAACTATAATACAGTTTTAATCAAAATTATTCCTTTTCACAATGATAATTCCCAATGGTTCGTATATAACAATATTTTAATCCATTTTTCAAATAAAATTATTTGATTCCAATTCATGCATTTTCATAACCAGCTTTGACAAATTAAATTCAACAATTTAATTGTCAAAACAATCAATCTATTTTACAACAAATACCTCATTCACTATATATGGTGGTTTTCAAAAATTTCAAATAAAAAAATTATTCAATTAATTCACCCCACATAATTGAAATAATTTCCTCAAATCCTCATTTTTTATTCTTTAAATTTCTATAAACCCACAAAAACTCAATAGAAGTTGTGTCTTTCAAAAAATATTTATAAAAACCCTTTTCAAGATAATAATTAAATGGAATTTTGTTTTTCCAATAGTCCATTTGAAATCAATTTAATCAATAACTTTCATATTAATATAATTCAAGAAATTTAAATTATGATAATCAATTGAGGGTAAATTAAAGTTGGGCACCATAGTGTAACAACCAACATCGAGATTAATGGATCTTGAATCACACAATCATATCTAGAAAACTACTATGTAGGGAATCATAAATAATGATCGATGAATAAAACCAATCTTTATATCAAAATCGTTGGTTATTAGATCCACAAATTAATAAAGGGATCCCTAGAACCTAAGAGAGGACAAGAGAGACTAAGAATAATTAAAAATGGGTAGAGTTATCTAATAAGAAGAATATATACCTCCATTCCACATGATTCAAATCACTCAGTGGAGATATTAAAAGGGCATATATTCCCTTTTTTATGTACAAGGAATGGAGAAAAAGTTTTGGTTGAAGGTGGATCCTTGAGGTTTTAAATGGGCGGGGGTAGGGAAAATTTAACTAAATTTTGGATTAATGAAATACACATCTGCATTGATTCCTAGGTAGAGGCGCACATTTTAGAAAACCCATGAAGAGAACGTGATTTTTTTTAAATGTTCATCATTATAATATTTTATAGTGTTTGTGGTTTGTCAATCCGTGAGCAATTTATGCATAACCCACTATCAATTTTTTTATTTTATTCCTGAGAGGACGCACAGTTTGGGAAACCCTTTGCCAAACATGTGCCAACTGTGCAACCACCCTAAGCCATAGAAAATCATTAAAATATCACCCAATGTAACCTCAAATGAAACCCAAATTATCATTATTAAAATACAGATTTAGGAATACCCTAAAATAGTAACTAGATGTAAAAACCTCCCCAACATAGAAACATGATTCCATACACCTACAACCAGTGGTACCATCCTCACATGATGTACCTAAGTTTTAGAATAAAAGATCATGATAGACACTTCAGTATCAGATAAATAAGGTTCAACTTCATGATCAAGATAACATAGAACATGAGACGGATCGGAGAGACATGTTCTCAACTGCAATACACGGTACACATTATATACCATTGTGTACTTTTTTGGTAGCACTAAATAGTAATATTCATTCCCCATGTTCCCATCAAAATATAATGATGCAACAAAATGATTGGAAGTATTATCTTTCCTCCAAATCCATATAATACCAACCACATTGATATATACAAGAACCCCATGTCACCAACTGATAATTCTAATGGTCTATGTTGATGATCAATAAATGACTTATATCCTATTTATGAATTCAAAATCTATATTTGATTCAACTAAAACATTGTTGTCATCTCTTTGACCATGCTCGGTCTAACCAAAGATTTTTCACCAACATATGACAAAAAAATATATATATTTTCAAGGTTGACCGTACAAGGACTCAAATGGATCCATTCTCATCATAGTATGGTATCTATTTTTAAAATCAAATCCATCCATCCTAATGTGATCATATCAAGCCCCACCGAAGTCTAGAAAACAACATAAGAGAATATCTTCATGATTATATATAGATCATTCTATATGGAATTATGATATTGGATGTAATTTCACACTCAAATGAATGTGTGATCCAAGTAACTCATGAAGGCCTATAAAAAAAGAGAAGTGAACCAAGGATTTATATAAGAGACTATATCATAATAGACTCCATGAAAAAGTACATTCTATTTCACATAGATTTTTTCATACTCCTTAGCATTTTCCATATCATGACTGGGTATAATGTGAGCCGATTTTGACATATGATGGATTACCACCAATATCGCATTCTATTTTTTTAGGTATGTGGAAACTAAATCACAAATTAAATAGTGATTTCATCACACTTTCAAGTAGGTAGTTTATGTGGATGAAGTAAAATAAATGTTTCTATTTATCACTATTAACATGTAGGCTTGTATAAGAATTTGAAACAAAGTCAATAGGACCTCATCACATACCTAGACTCCACAACATCTGTGGCATGTAAAATAGCATATTAGTGGTTCTTTAGGTCATAGATGTCAAGGAATAATGATAGTTCATTATAATAACATTTCATATAGAAAACAACACCACAAATGGCCAACAAATCATAGAATTACCTTTCGGGAGATCAACCAATCAGGAATGGTCTCCAGACATTAAAGAGAGTCTCTAATGCTACAAAACTCATTATCAAGTCGTTGATCTTAATGAATCAACTCAATAAGAGTGGATTTAAATTGAAAACTGGCCAATTAATTCTCAACCCCTGATTCCTAAACACGTATATGCAACTCTGCGATGTGATATATCATGTTCCACTCTTATGATTATTCTCTCACTACATAGGTCAAATGCTTCCTAACCAATGAATCTATAATAACATTACCATTACAAATGGAATATGTTCTGTAAAAATAAAAAATAATTAGGAACTCCACCCTTTCCCATGTAGCATAGATTAAAATATTTTTTTGGAGAAGTTATAACTTAAGATCTTGTAATATAAAAACATGGAAATTATTTTTCTGTAAAGGTAGTTCGAGAAAATGTTAAATACGTCAAAAAAATTCATGTTCGAGGTTATGGGTTTGACAATTTTTCGCTTATAACCAATTATGATGATATCCAAAGGAAACAAAAGATAAACATGCATGGGAATATATTCCAAACCTGAATTTGATGCATTGTAGAAGACCACAACGTCCCTGACTAGCCTCTGGAATATTCAAAATTAATGAAATATTTAAATGATGTTTCATCTCTACAAAATAATGATTAAAATTATTATTCTAATAAAAAAACACTATATTCAGTGTTAGTGAAATAATCAATGAAAATATCATTGAGAATTCCTAAACCAATTTCTTATAATACCCAACTTGTCCTAAGAATTTCCCAAAAAAAACCCATTTTTGGCATCTCCCATGTCTAAAAAATATTCACCATCTCTGGATCAACTGATATTCCATGTTCAATAATCTTGTGATCCAATAGTTTCACTTCTCGAATCCATAGATTGCATTTCTAAACCCTGGCATCAGTTTGGTGATTTCTAAATAGGTTGAGTGTTGTCCTCAAATGAATCAAATGACTCACCACTTACAAAGATAATACAGGGATGTCATCCACAAAGGAAACAATTATTATATCTAGAATCTCATCAGAAATCCTTTTCCATGAATCCATGAAAACCGAAGGATCATTTTTTCACAAAAGGGTATGTAAAGGTACTCATAACAAACATACAAATCTTAAATTTAGTTTTATAAATGTAAAATTATTTTATCCTCAAATGATGATAACCAAAGAAAAGATCAATCATTGAGAACCACTTCCCCACATTGAACAGTTCAAACAGGTCACGAATCTATTGTAATAGAACTTTTTCTATACCATCAGTTGATTATGATTTTGGTAATTAACTTATGGGAAGTCAGCTGTCATCATTAATTGAAAATAGAATATATGCCTCCTAAGGTGATACAATCTATTGTATTAAGCCTTCCTCAAGAAGATCTTCAAACTGGGTCTTTAGCACTGTTATTTCAGCTTATTTAGTACAGTAATACGGAAGAGAAACTAGTTTAGTATCGAGCAATAAGTAATTCAAAAACTCAACTTACCCTGAGAGGGTAAAACTGTAAAAGTCATAAGGAAACACAAAATAAAATTCAATGAAAACTAGAGGGATATTTCCACTCAATGTTTTCCACTTTATATCAATGGTAAACACTGATATTACATAACCCAACTCTGAATTAGAAGGACCAGCTCTGCTAGACCATGGGTCTCATTCTCCTTGAACGAAATGGAACACACCATTGTGTGTTGTAAAGGTAACCTCTAAAAGATAAAAATAATATATATATATATATATATTGTAAATTATCCAATTCATCCAGAATTTTAGGTCAATCAATTTCATGATTAGAATAAGACAACTCCAAAAAAAGAGGGACATCTGATCGAGAGAATACACATGCGGGACTATGTAAACCATGTGATATCTTCATACCAAGTGGTGTAGTAATATATATAAAATAAGAAAAAATATTCATAATAATAAATAGAATATTAATAGCATTGGATGAAATAAATGAATGAGATGCACCAGTATCAAACATAGTAGACCCTAATGACAAAGTTATAGGAATGGTACAACTCATGGTTGTTGGGAAAGTATCCACATGCTTTATAGAATATTCAGATTTGTAAAGAGTTTTAATTCAAGATGATTATGTCTAGAACCATATTCCATGTGAATAATTTGATTTCCCATAGTTTTAAGAGGATGTGATAATATTTATCCTCTATGTGGAGTAGAATAAACATTGATGAATCTATGTATGATCCTTGAGTGTCCATACGAACCACATTTATTTTGTTACTCTGTGAAAACCATATATGAATGTAATAGTTTTACACACTAGTAGAAGATAAAACGACCTATTCGTTGAACTAAGGGATGTTTGTAAAGACCTTTATTTTGATAAATTCTATGAGAACCATCAAGCTTTTGTTTCCCTTTGATGGAACTCACATTGCCACTGGGAGAAAAGCAATCTCCCAATAACCCTGACATTTATGCCAAGTCCATTTGGAACAATTCTTATGTATCTAGAACCTTATTTTAATAATACTGATTCTTCATGAAAACCTAATAACAAATATCAGGAATATTTCCTAACAATAACCATTGAGTCTTCATATTCTTATTCGAAACAATCTCATGTGTCAAATGCAAGAGATTTGAATTTTTTAGGAAACTCATTCATAGTCTTGCCAGCTTGATCAGTTTTAAAAACACTATATACAAGGCTAACTACATTGATTCCTTATAAAATTGTTTTGTGAATATAACAGTGGAATCATTCCACAATTAGCCCTCAGGATGTTTCACCATAACCGTCATGTCTTAGAATATCCTGCATGATCCTTCCTGCATAATGGTAGAACACTTCACTATGATCTAATCAAGGGTATCCCAAAACCCAAAAAATCCCATATTCAACTAAGCCTCTCCTCATAACCTGAGGATCATTTTTGATAATGAATGGTGTCGGATCATAGAGTATGAACTTGTTAGTACTAGTCTTTTCAACAAACTAATGAGGATATATTTTTTGATTCAGAATGGTAACTCGAGGTGCTTCTTATCCCAGAGGATATATGGTGTTCACAATTACATATAATAGGTTTGGGTCGACAACTTTATTTGCATGATATGGTTCAGTGGTAGCTTCCTCCTAGATCTAAATTGAAAATATTCATGGAGGAATGTATCTAATTAAGATCAATAAAAGACAAAGAATACAGTGAAAAATTACTCAATAGAGTAACTGGGGAAATTAATCACAACATATTGACAAGAATGATTTGGATTTCAAACTACCCAAATAAAAATATGGGAAAAGACTAGAACTAATCTCGAAAACATCATTCCCTAACCTTCCATGTAGAATTAAGTTTCATTGCAGTGAGATATTGTTAATAAATAAATTGAAACTACATCATTTATCACGAAAATATTTGACAATTTAATATAAA
Organism: Viscum album; assembly: GCA_963277665.1. Taxonomy (NCBI): domain Eukaryota; kingdom Viridiplantae; phylum Streptophyta; class Magnoliopsida; order Santalales; family Viscaceae; genus Viscum; species Viscum album. The sequence continues at coordinate 470,884,630 of OY728147.1, read as the reverse complement.
TTATATGAAAAAATATCAACCGAGATCTATGATAACACATTGTTATGAACCGTCCAACATACCCTACTAACCTCAAAACTATGTTGGCTCTAATATAAACATATAGTAAATTACATATACTAACATTTATAAGAAGGAAAACTGGAATAATAAAAAATTAATGTTGGAATGATTTTTCCTATAACAATGTAGATGTAAATGAGACAAGGTAGTAATACAGATAAAAGAAACTCCATTAGAGGTTTCTGAGTTGTTCAAACCGAGAGCTAGCTTTGAAAATCCCACTATGTAATTTTCTGCTTTTCGTCTTAAGAGGTCACACTACTTGGTAAAATGTATAATAACCATGCAAAAATAGTGAAATAGACCAAAAATTTCAACCAAATTTAAAAATTATCCCAATGACACACTATATGAATCCAAACAAAAGCATTGTAAAAATTGGGGTTTATTAATCCATAAAATTAGTAACATGTTATAAAATTACCTCTATCATAAACATCTATAATTATGAAATTAATAATCTAAAATTTATTAAATAACCCTTTGTATCATCTCATTTTTATATTCATACCCTCAAGGACAGAAATCTCATCCATATTACGTGTTGTGAACATTAACCATATAATCATGAAGATATTGATATAGATCAAAAAACATATAAGAAACATTAATAAATTTATTAGATCCTGAATCGTCATTATAGATAATTTTATCCACTTTTCACATGTCTCGTGTTTAGAATGAGATTCACCTTCTATTCCATGCAATGTAAACAGATATACTACACTTGATTAAGAGAATTTTATTGAATAATTTTAAGATTCTCAACAATTTCAATAGGAAAAAAAATTTCCACACAACCTAAATACAAATTTCATTATCGAGTTTTTTTCCTTAACTCTTAATTATTATGACTCCTTTATATTTCAAATTCTTTAATTTATTTCATACTATAGACACTTTATGTCCATTAAACTTCAATCACATGTTAATTGTATATAATCACTTCTATCACTATTGATGTTCCTTCCATTGGTTCATTTTTTTATTTCATCAATAACTTCCTTTTAGCTAGTAGAGAAGTTGTTCAATTTTTTCCCTTATATCCATCCTTCTTGCTCCTACCACTATAATTCTGAGATAGATTAGTTTTCATCTGTTTAAAACCTTTCATTAAATATTATATCATCATGTTGAACAATATTTTCTCCCATTTCATTTCCTCGGGCTAGGGCGTCATCCTCATCATTATACATTCCAATAAAAATATGAAACTGATTGGGGATGTTGATTGAGAACATATTTTTTCTTAGAGTCTCTACATGGCTTCTTCAATTACTTTTTATTACCATTACTATATAACTTATCAAAATATTCATTATGAATGTATATAAATACATCATATTTTCTACTTTATATCTATGATAAATTATCTTCTTATTTTCTTTAAGATTACAATCATTTCCATGGTCTAATTATTGTGGTTCATGGTATGAACTCCCTTTACACAATAGATGCTTCTTTTTTTGTTTCCAGTACATTCATGGTTTCTAGCAAATAATTTTTCATGGATGTGGGTTTTTGTTATAGATATAATGACTACATTCAGTTGAATATTCACAAATGAAATATTTTTTTCATTTTTCATATGTATATTTTTTTCGATTTTCCTCATCCACATATGAATAATGTATGGTGAGAGTATAACAGCAGTTATCATAATAATTACAACAAAGTTTTCAATAATAATATAAATCGTAAAGATACTAATATATGTTTTTGAAATATGGATTCTTCTTTATTATTGATGTCATATTCAAATTTACAAGATTTATAATATCATCACATTTACTCACCCACCAACTAAATGAACTCCTTCATTAGTTTTAATAAGATGAAAAATTATTCCAAATTTCAATGGTTTGGTTCCCAATTATCGAGGTGCCACAACAACTAAAAACAATTGTATTTTTTATTGTAGTAAAATTCACGTTCAATTTATAATTATTATATTTAATTTTTTCATATTTGGAGTACCATTTGAGTGTATGATTTCTTAATATTAAAGTTATCCACCCTAGGTTCATTGGTGGAATTATAAAAAAAATTATCAACCCACATCATTACAGTTTTTATAAATAAACTTGTTATAGATGATGGGAATACATTATTTGAATCTAAATTAATTTCTTTTGTTACTTGACTCGATATTAATCTAAATAGATGATCAATAGATGAATTTTAGATATTATTAAAAAAATATGAGTCTAGTTAGAGTCATGATTTTATTGAACATTTTTATGGAAAAATACAGTTTTAGGATTGATTGTCTTCTAATGTTTGGGTGGAAGAGTTAATCTTCTCAACAACATAGAATGTTCCAACATGTTTCTCCTTCCAATTAATCTATTAAACCGATAGGTCTACCATTTTCGTGATGAAGTAAAACGTATCATATTCATCTATTTTCATTTTTCCTTCCCATTCACTTATGAATTTTATAATATGTTCCACATGATGAATACTAATATTAATAATATATTTGTTAAGGTATTTTATTTTCTAGATTTTAAATCCAAATTATCTATATTTTCAGTGATAGTAACTATGTGTCATCCTTCTAAAGAGTGGATATTCTACATATATTCATCACAATACATGGTATTTTCAAAAACAATGAAATAATGATCTTTTCTCCTATCAGTTTTTCATCAAATTTTATCTTGTTTTCATTTCACAGAAATATTGAACAATGTTTGAAGTGAATGGATATCATCAAAAAATTGATTTCACTTAGTTCTATTAGAAATATTCCACTTTAATTCTTCTGTTGTAATTGAAATGTTTTTATTTCATAATGGTGTATGTGAGACATTAAAATGTTTGAATTTATTTTCATGTGAATAATCCAATTTTTGGACTAATTAATCATATTGTACTCATTAATAAAATATATAATGGAAATAAAAAAATACATATGAAAAAACTTCTTCCAAAAAATTATCCATATATCATTCAAATTAATAGTAAAGGCCTTCAAAAAGTTTGATAGATTCACCATCCTCAAAATCTATACATCATTTACTATATTCTTCACAAGATTCTATATTAACTAGATTGAAAATCAGAAATTGGTCATTTTATTATTTATCTTATATTTTCTCAATCAATTTTCTTGTATCTAAGTCACCCTTTTCAATGTATTGGAAGAAACACCAGTGTTTTCCTCCAAAGTGGTACAACCTAAATTTTCCAATCGAGCATCATTAGATTCGGTTTCAAATAAGAACATTATATAATCCATATAAAATAAGTATGGATATAAATCCGATTCAATAAATGTAATATCTAAATCTAATTACACTTTTATATCAAATATGTATCATGGTAGGTCACTAAAATGGGGGTGAATTAGTGAAACCAAATTTTTAGAGAGCTTTAATATCATTTAATTAACCACATTATTCTTAAACATCCACCAGGTTATGTGTAGTTGATCTGCTTTCATAAAAAAAATGAAATACAAATTAAATACATGTAATAAAATAGATAGTAGTTCACAAGTACCTATACAAATTCCAAAAAAAAATATAATCTGTGACATGTTCTTCTTATGTTTTTTTCATGAATTCTATTATCACTATATATTTATGTGGTTGATAATTTAATTCATCGGTGCTAAATTTTTGGGTATAAATTAAAAATCTTTTTGATTCATTGGTGTTATTTATACTTGTTCTACCAAATCTTCAATGACATTGATTATAATAGAACCAACAGTTCATTAATGATTATCAATAATCTCATTTAAGATGATATATCAAATAAATTAGAAGATTATAAATCAACTAAATATTTTTTTCCCAAACTCTATGTACATTACTCATACTGAAACAAAATAATTGAATGTACATCATCCCACTACTCTGCTCATTCAAAATGATCAAAAATAAGAATAATGAAATACAATTTACATTTCTTCTCATCACTTTATGAAATTCTCTAGAATATAATACTTTAATGAAGTGATAATGTTATCATACCTAGGTCATTAAAGGCGCATGATATGATCACATTCCTTTCATTATTGAAGTACAACTCTTGGGAAATCCTTATTCAAGAAGGCATTTATTTTTTAGTCATGTATTTTCATCAAGTTACAACTCATTCATGATGTGAAATGATAATGTGATGTAATTATATCATTCAAATATCAATGAAAGGGTTTTACTTATATTGGACTTATTCAATCATCCTACATTCACAAAAGGGGTTCTTAAGATATGGGTGTTGAATGAGGTGTCTCCTCAACTCCATCACATGAAAAAATAATATTCCAATTGTTCATTAATCAGATAGAAGGTTATATATGATTGTGTCTCCACAATAACCATCATTATATTTTAAGACTCATTTATAAACTTTGTGTTACAATTAATGTGTCCAAATATTCAACTCATTTACTTTGAGCATCCTAATAGATCGTAGGATTTTAATTCATGAGACTTAGATTGAGCATAATTTCTTATTTTGATAATAGTGGTATGTTTGATAGTACCATTGAAAGAAAATGGTCATTGTCAACATATTTCTTCTATCAGTTCCTTCATGAGATCATATGTCTTGTAGAATACTTCTTAACATGACTAGATCACATTATATTTCTCTATTTCAAGAGAATACCACTATTTTACAAAAAAAACTATAGAAATTGTAAACATTAACTTCTTCATTATGAAGTATGAAATTAAATTTTTAAGGTGTTATATATATTTATTCAATGAATCAAATATATTACCATATCCCATAAATATTGAACATCTTCAATTATTAAAATTTATTGATGGATTTCACAAACCACATGAAATAATATCACGATCACTTTGATTATAATGTGATTCCTCTTTGACGTTACTTCCCAAAAATGGTGAATTACTTCATGACATCATGTGATGCCACCCGAAAACTCAGTAGGTATTCACTCTATTCTGATGGGATCCTCAGATCATCATGTGATATCCCTGATTATTATCATTACGTTCATGCGAAAAAATCATGATATGTAATTTATTTCTTGTGAAAAAACCTATTATACGTGGTTGAGTCTCAATATGTTATGATTGTTATTTTTAACTACCATGTGAAAATAGATTCATATAAAGAGGAAAAAAATTATTGCACTGTATAGTTAGTAAAAATATTTATGTCTTATATCCTTTTTATTTGAATGGACATTCATGGGAAATAATGGAAAAGTAAGAACATTTTTATCTAACAGTTATGGAAATTTCATAATTTTTTCAATTCGGATATATATTTTGTACGTCACTACATCCCCCATTGATTCTTCTATATTTTGGGGGACCATTTTAAAAATACAAAACATCCTCTTAGTGGAAATAAATCCAAAACTGCCGATCATAATACTACCCAGTATTATGGTCCTCTCTCTGAGAAAATTCTTATATTGTCTTTAGAAATGGTCTCATGAGGGTTCACTCCTAATACCATGCACTCTACGTACTAGCGTGTCTTAGTCTACTCCCTCATCCATGGTCGGCCCTCTGGGACCTTCATAAGGATGGGGGTGGGCTAGATATTGTTGGATCATAGGTTTCTCATTCCTTAATAAGGATTTTATTGATGAAATAATTAGAATAAACTATGTATAATATGAATTAAAAATCCATACAAAATAAAATCCAAACCACTATTCTTCTCTTATCAACTAATATTTATGAAAATGTACATATAAATTTTTATTTTTTCTTTAACTCCTCTTCACATCCACATTCATTAAATCACATTTCATGGGATTAATTAATTATTCATCATGAAAACACTTTTTTGTTGGCCTCTACTTGTTGTATAACATTTTTCTATCATCTCTTTTAATTTCATTATGAATTTAATGATCATTTTAAACAATATTTGAATTTTGAATTTTGAATTTTCTATATCAGAAATCCATTTACTTTATATGAATCCATAAAAATTATCTAGGAATCATCACAAATATTGAATAATTATTTATTAAAATGACAACCAATGCATCCATAAATTTTCTTATTAGAATCATCACAAATCATCATGAATAACTTTGAAAATATTTCAATATTTCTCTTTCCATTATTTATCAATAATGATAGAGGTATTCATCAAAAATTGTCTTCATATTCATTTTTATAGACTAAAAATGAATACAACAATACTCATCAACCATCCATGTGGAATTATAAATAATCATTCAACTCTAATGATATATCGTAAACTTCATTCATTGATATAATCATAATTATTAATAATACATGAATCATAATGGAATCAAATATTATGTTCCATGTGAACATAACATTTCCAAAAACATAATCTTTTCAACAAAAATAATCATAAAACCCACATGTAATGGATACTCACCATAACATTGATAACATGATAGGATTTATCTAAAAAACCATGTACAAACATCAGTAGTAGGATAAAATATAATGTTCCCTTATTTGGGATTGACATAACATCCCATGTACCCTCTTTTGGGAATGAAATAACCTCTCATGTATTTTTTGATCTCATTAAACATTAATTATTACACAATGCATTAGAGGGGGATATATGTCTGAACCATCAAGTAATCCATAAATTTATATTCCAAAAAATATAACAGATTCATCATATTAAAACACATATTAGTGAATTGTATTTCATAAAAATTTAGTTATATAATTGAAAATAATGTTAAATAGGTAATTAATCATCTCATCAATTAATAATTACATAACCTATTATAAGGAAATGTCTTGAAATTACATCACTTAATCATAGTAATAAATTATCCACATAAAGAACATGGCTTGTATAATTATTTATTTTTATTATTAAAAAAAATCAACACTACTGGTTGATTTCATCAATCAATAAAAATTTAGTAAATAGTATGTTCAAAAATTGGTTTAGAAAATATGTTTTCTATTTTATAAAATGTTATAATAAATATCCAAATTTTCTTAATAAATAAAAATTCTTTTATTTTTAAAATAACCTTGGACACTTTTAAAGTATTCATTATGTAATTTATGGTTTAATAAGTTGGATAATATATTAAGGTGGTACATGTTAAAATGTTTATTAGATTGACATTTTTTATAATATTCTCGATTACCACTCCATAAAATTGAGATAAAGGTCCCTTTTAATATATATATAAAAAATTAAAAAAATGGGTAACAATTTCATTTAAAATAATTTTAAAAATATAAAAATATAAATATAGAACTTTTTTACAAAATATGGACATAAAAATGCATTTTGGACAAAACTAAAAAGTAGTACATATTTTACCGAATAAATTATGTAAGACTCTTAATTACATAAATAGAGGAAAATTAAATTGAAACATATTTGATCATGAAATAACCATATGAGAATAATATTCATGTGATTAATTATAGTTATATTATAATATCTCTTAAATAGATGTAGAATAATAACCAATACTGATAAACAATGAGATTGTAATATTAAACACCAACCACATTATTAATTTTTAAATAATAATAATAATAAAATTAATATACGTGTATTGAAAGTTAAATTAAAATATAATTAAAAATTAATATAAAATTAAATTTATTGGAATTATATAAATTGCAAAATAGAAACAATTGGTGAATATGTTTAGAGTCTTATCAAATCGAAACTAATAAAATATATAATAACACATTGTTTATAATTGGAATATTAAAAAGAAATATAAATCAATGAAAAATAGATAATTGATTATATTTTAATTGATTATATTCACGATAAAACATTGAAAATGTTCATTATATTGTCCACACATACGAAAACAAGTAGTGATGATGGAACATCTCTTGTAGAAATTTAATTGATAATTGAAATATCTTACCATAAGTCTTGACATCCTTCATACAAGATAAATCCTCCATCATAATAAATATAGTGTTATTATATATATACTAAATAACTATAATTATATATATTATACAATATTTACTCACTTTATGACACTTTTGTATATGTTTTATAATAATTACTTGTTAAAATTGTATTCTGTGTAATATATAATTCATTTTTCATGTATGTTTTGTTATGGTATTTTTTTTCTTTTATGTTTATCATGGTTATATCATATAAAAAATTATAAATAATATATATATCATATATATTAATATAATATGTATTTATAGTAATAAATTAATGTTAGGTAATGAAATTATACTAAATTGGGAATAGAGTTATATGCCATACGTGCGCTTGAACCTTGTTTCCTTTTTCTCTATGGATGTAATAAAAGGAATGTAAATAATATATATAAATTAACTAGGCATAATATGGTAATATAAATCACATATATTTGTAACATTTTTTCTTATTAACATTAATATAATGTGTCAGAAAAAGATTAATCACATCCCTTTGTGTGGTGGGAATCCATAGTATACCCAAGCAATGCTATCATTTCTAATGGCATTAAATGTAAGATGTCATAAATGATATTATAATTTAATAATTATAAATATATTATGAATAGACTATTTTTGATTTAAATATATCATTATATCTTTTATAGATGAAATGAGGGAAAATAAATTTTATTAGTTTGTCAGGTGATTTTCCATTGTACACGTGATCAATACTTTCATACCAATTTTTTGAAATGGTGTATATATATATATATTAATAATTATAAAAGAATAATATAGAATAATAATAATTTAGATGCTATTTTTATTGAATTAAAATTATTTTAAAATTATATATGACGGTTATAGATTAATTAAAAAAGAACAATATTAGTGATGAAAATTATCATCACCTATAAAAACCTAAATTTGATTTTATATTATGGACCCTAGGATGGGAATTATTAGAACCCCAAAATGTCAAGAACCTGGAAATTTATATTTTGGATATATTTTGAGAACATATGGCCCATAAAATGGTAATAAATTTGTGATTACGTGAGGGGAGAAGTTCCCATTTATAATTGAGGAGGTTTGGCAGTTTGTAAATATTGAAATCTATTCAATAATAGGATGTCACTCCCAACCCATTTCCATTAAAAATTTATAATTAATTGAATATTTGGAATATAATTTCATTACACACCCCCAAAATAAAAAAATAACATTTTAGTACTTATTCAATACGTTTACATACATTAACAATTTCAATTTTCACTATGATATCCAGTTTTTTTATTACCATTGCTATGTGATTTATCACTTAATCCATAAAATAATATTATCCTTATAGTATTTAATTTACACAATTATTCTATATATTATGTCCAATATATCAAACATATATCTTACATGTGGTTAAATTAATCTTTACATAAGATAATTTGATGGGAAAACCCTCACATTTACCGTAATTACGATAATAAAATTTTATTTATGTTATCGTTCATTATAAAAAATTAAATTTTAATAATTATTTAAAATTAATTCTGTTTAAATAATTAGGAAATAACATTGTAAAATTATCAATTCACGAAATTCAAAAGATTTAATTCAAAAATTAAACAAAATGAAGAGATGAAATAGTTATTTTAATATATAAAGTGTTCATAAGTATATAATGTTTTAGTATCATAATTTAATAATTATTATATTCAATTGAAAATAATGGATTACTGAATATATTTTTGAAAACATTTTACTTTTGAACAATTTTAAAAAAATTGTGCTTGTAAACTCATTATATGAGAATGCATTTTATAATAAAAATCAATATTGTATACTGTTCATCAATAAATTAATCATTCCAAGAGTGTTTTAGAGAAATCACTCAAAGGTGATTTTAACATATAGGTTTTACAATTTCTTTTATTTTCGAATAACATTCCTAAATGTGTAAAAAACTACTTTTACTACATTTTCACATAATGTATAAGAACAATTTCACTTTGAAATGTTATTTTGGGACCATATAAAGACTTTAATAAAATATTATAACCTTTTTATCAATATTATTAATTTCCATAAAACAATATTAATTTATTTCTAAAATTTGTTTATTACATTTCCTATATGAATCTATAATCTCTGCTCTGTAATATTCATGTTTAAATAATATTATTAATAGTATATTGTGGCTCGATTAAACTTTTTGTTGGATGTAATGTAGGTTATCGATTTCATTTTTATTATTTGAGAAAAAATATCTCATAAAATATCAGGGTATTATAAAAGATATATTTTAAGAACAATTGAAATTTTGTGGGGTATTGAACAGTAAAAATGAAATCATTAACTATTAGCAGTTCAATAAGGAATGTAAAATTATTTTACATGATCTTCTAGTTCCACTGGAATTTTATTATAGTTAGGTTATACATTATAAAATAAATAACACTCATATACAACTAACAATTATAGATCCCCTTTAATACCATACATGTATATGATATATAAATTTTTATGATAATGGGAAACTATTGTGTGAATTTTATTACATATTATGAGTCTCTTGATAGAATTTAGTTTCAATAAATTTACAAGCTCATCATACAATATGTAGATATTTGAAAATTAGCTAAATAAATTAGTGCACATAATAGAGAATATATATGGTCTCAAAGATTAGTGATATCACCCTCTAATGTAATATTTTTAAATATTCATTTTAAAAATTCAATAAAATTTCATATAATTTCATTCTATTGGATGAGAGATTCATGGGTAATTAAGAATATGTCAACATTAGTAAAATATTATCAAAAAATATTTTAGTGATACAATTGTAAGAACAAAATATTTTTTTGAGATATTAAAATCAGCTCATTTGTTTTATGGTAAAATAATATAATGTTGTGCTACATGAAACACCGAAAAATAATACTGTATAGAAACCATCATGCTTGTCTTTTGTTAGGAACAATTTCGAGTTCTATTGATAGATTTAATTTCACCCAAGATCAAATTTTAGAAAACCACTAAATATTATTACGTTACCTAATAAAATATTCATTTTAATGGTGAGAATGAAAATTATTATTTAAATTAAAAAAATATTATTTTCACATGTATATATAATTACTTAATTAGTGATAAATTAATTATAATTTAATATAAATCAATTTTTAAATATAAGGAAATGTTTTCATGAAATGAAATTTAAATGAAAATATGTTAGTTTTTTATTAAAAATATATTTAATATAACCAATCTAATTATTATATTCATATTAAATGTTTCTATATTTTATATTAGTAAAAATTAAATATTTATTCAGATAAAAGAAGTATGTTTCAAAAACATTCAGTTTTACCTCCTTCTGATGGTGAAACGATTTTAAATCTATATATTAAACATTTTCTAAATCCTACCTAAAATATTTACCCCTTGATTTATAGAGGGATACATATATTTTTTTTGGCAGAAATTTTGGTGTTTTTTGATAACTTTCATATTTAAATTAATAGATACAAATACTCCATTTTAATACAATACTGCTTTTAATTTAACTTATTTATAATGTTATATTATACATTTACTTTTTTTTAAAGTTTAATTAAATTCATTTTTTAATAATTTAATCCATTTTAAAGGATGTACTTTCACATTGAAATTTCATATAAACACATGTCAATCTTCTATTGATTTTCACTTTTTAAAAATTTGTCTTCTTATTCCCTCAATAAGATTAAATTTAATTTATTTACTGCAACTTATGTGTTTCAAATGATAAAAAGGGATTCCTATTTTTAATAAAAGGGTCCAAATTTAGTTAATAAGATACATTTTTTTTGTATTTTATTAATATTAACTATCTAAATTATATTTAACGAGGATAAATGTAAATCGGGTAATTTTGAAAACAAATAAAAATGATATAGAATAAATCCCCTAAAACCTTGAAAAATCATATGGTAATAGTAATCATTGACCCTAAAAACCTAAGTATCATAATTGACTCATTTGATGAGATTTTTTCCATGAAAATAATTAAATTTTTTTTAAAATAAATTAATGTTACATTAAACTAAAAAAATATCACCCTCGTATTTCTTATAAGTATTAAAATTTTAATATAGTGATAAATATGATAAAACATTCATAATCAATAGTATAAATAAATATAATGATATCTCCTACATAATTTTAATTTACTTATAAATTTTTGGGATTAAATAATTATCTTAATGGTGTATAAAATTATGATACAAAAAATATTTAATTCATGAATAATAAATAAATTTTTTAAATGATAATAACTATTACATGATAAAAAGTGATATAAAATTTATATTTATAATGTATATCTACTATAATCCTTCATATGTCTAATTTTGAGTCATTTGGAGCCATATGTAAATGATTAGGACCATAATAATATTTTATTTAAAGTGAAGTTAAAATGATCACATTCTTGTTTTAATATATATATATATTTAATATTTAATATATGATTTTCCAAGAGATATATTAATCAATAATAATTATTATTAATTATAGAGGCATTATGTTTTTTATATAATTTAATTTGTATATTAAATATTACAAATATATATATTAAGAAAATTCACAAAACGGATGTAGTAATAGTTTTATTAATGGAAATAACACTGTAATTTCACTAAAAATATTAATATAAATATAATTTGCTAATTATTATATCCAGTTAAATTTATAAATGACCTTGACCCATTAGGGATATAATTAAATTTTTAGTCATGATATAAAATATTATCTTGTTATTTATTAAATCAATAAATTGAAAAGTATCCAAATTGATACTATTTATTTTTTTAACAAAATAATGGTTGATTGTATAATATAAAAATAATAATTTAAAAAAAAAATATTTATGGATTACTCTTATATGATTTATATTGTTGATTTTTTTTCTTATCAAAATAAAATATGTTAGAATTACACAAATTTTAATATTGAACATTTTTTAAGTTAGTTCAAATTATTAGAGAGTAATTAAGGGAAAAACCAAATGAAAAGGATTAAAATAAAATCCAAACTTTTCTAAAAAATATTAGATTCAGATATTACCACAATATATAATCTCATATTTTAAATATGTGCATATTTGTGGCTTTGGAATGTGGTTTTTGTTGATTATGAATGAATTTTTTTGGGGTTTCCAACTGTGCCCCTCACATTAGTAATAAAAGGGATCCTCCTCAATCACATAATCATATGACCTAGTGCATTCATGCTTGGACATTACTAGAACAATTCATTTTTCAACATCCATATTCGTGTTCTAGTTGTTGTTTTCTTCAAAAAATAAACAATATAGTGCTTTAAAGGGATATCTGGAGGGAAGATGTCGAAGAATAGGTAATCCCATCTACCAATTATTTTAAACATCTTTCATTTCGTACATAATATTAATGAGTTATTTATATACTAAAGTAATACCTCTAGTATAATTTATACATTGAGATTTTATTTTAATTAGTGAAAAACCATATTTCAAGATTTATCCATACAATGGAAAATTAAATCAACATGTTTGCGTATGAACGACTTACCGTCTAAATGTCATGGTGTAAACTATTTTTTTGCCACCATCTTAATTGGATTGGTATAATGAAAGAAATATTAAATATATATACATGTGACTGTATTTATTTTATATGTATTATTTAAAAAATTATATACCATCCACTTCCATACCATTTCACCATTATGGTAAGGATATCACCGCTCATTGTATGTATGACCTACCATCTCAAAGATGTGATGTGATTCATTCTACATGATATCCCTTAAAGGATGATTATATAAACAAATTAAATGAAAAAATATGATATATATTATAATAATATCATTATACAAATTATATAACTATAATATAAGAAGATGAACGAGAAAATATCTGATGAAACATGCGTACAAAAATAAAATAGTTAGCACCCGATGGATGAGTAATAATTTTATAAACATAAGGGAAATATTATGAACACATATGATATTATAAAAAGTAAATATGATCCTAGAATAACATAATAACATTATTTAAAACCATATACATGAGATTATGACGTGTACGAAGGAACCTAGACATAAGGTTTGAGATAAATTGCAACATCATTATTATTCATGATTGTTTATATGTAAGTATTTAATAGGGTATATATATAATCCATGTCATGTTTTTTTAAAGAGCATTAATGAAATGTTATAATATTATAATAAGTATGTTTTAAATAATGTTTAACCTTTACTACATAATACGGAGAAATATTTATTTCATTTTCCATTAGAGGTACTATTTGAACATTCAAAAAAAGTACAACACAATTTTTTTTTAATTTATATAAAACTATAAAAAACACTTTTAATTCTTTATTATTTAAATTATTATGACTTTAAAATGGTTAAATTTTGTTTCAATGAAATTTTTTTTAATTTTTTTTTTTGAAATTTTCGGAGAACAAAACATTTTTGAATAAGAACTAATTTTATCTTGAAAAATTATATTCATGTGTTTTATCAAAATTATATTCCATTTTAGATGAAATTCATTAAATTGGGTTATTTTTATATCCCAATTATCACTGTTATTGATTTTTTCTTATTATGAAATTCTAATATTTTAATATATTTGATTCATATAGATTATATAGAATTATGTTTAAGAAAGCCATTTTATTACTTGGGTTATGCTATGATGAGTCATTTATTATATCATTACGCAAATAATAATGATTCCACTATGAGATGGGTTTTTACCTAGATCTACTTCCAACATATTTGGAAAATATTAATATCTCAAGAGATAGATAGGACTTATTAGGAATATAAATATGGTTTTTAATATCAAATTGGAACGAATTGTGAACTCGGTTTAGTAAAGGACTTTTTCCACAATGATGGTCTGGGCAATGAGTCTTGACTAATATGGAAATGATTTTATACGTGTATGGGTTTCCTAGATTTCAATGAGTTTTAAAAATTATATTTTCTCATGGGTTAGGATCCTTTAAGAATTATTCCTTATAAATTGCCAAGATTTTTTACATGACTCATTATTTTTATATTTGTTACACCTGGTATGATTTTATGTTCATGTTTTCATATTATAATGTTTCTATTTGGGTTGCTATTTTACATATTTACCCTTAATAAGAATTTTAGCACACCCTTTTCATATGTTTCCTTATTTACATGATATAAATGAAGGATTTAGTTTGGAAAACTAAAGGTTATTATCGTTATGGTTGATGTTTAGGACCTTTCACTAAAATAAAAGAATGTACTCTATGTTTCGAAAGTCACTAAACAAATACGATGTTTATGAATTTGTTTGCACAATGTATTAATTATTGTGAATAATTGATTAAATTTTGATGTAAGTTAGCCTTGGACCTTTAATGTTGGTATCAGTGTGATGGTTTAGTCAAATCATGGATACTATGATGCAAAAAAATTATTCATATCTGTATAGATATTTATAATAATATGTCTAGGTATGTCACTAATGAGAAGGCTAACAATATATTACAATCCTATAATTTTGGTCAAAACCTTAAATAACCTATGTATACAGATAAGGTATCATAGATTGAAATATTATAATTAATTTTTATTGGTTATAGGATTTTCATCTTTGATAATTGTTTCTCACACATTGTATTCTAGTCTTAGTCAATAGATAAAACTATATTGATCATTGTTAAAATTAAATGTTTGAAATGTGGAATATATGGGTATTTAGAAAATAGATTTTCTAAGTGGAAATACAATGAAGTGAATCATATTGGTGGCGGTTGAATTGGTTATACTACTATAAAAGAAAGATTTTAAACAACATGTAAATGTTATGTGATGTTGAAATCACTATTGTTTAAATTAATCCAATAAATATAGGATAAATTATGGTTGATCATGTTTAATGGATGAATCATATTTAAGAAATGAAAAAGATAATGAATTATGATTAATGGTTTCATTAGAATTTTGGATGATTGTGGTGTATATGATTCAGAATTCAAATATTAGGTTATAGGAATTTGAAATATGTATGTGTTTTAAGTATAATATTTTCTATATGGATTAAAATGGATATTTTGAATATCTATATGGACATAGAAATTTGATTTAAGGATAATTTGATATATTTAAAACACATGATTAACGGAATGATGACCCATTACATGTATGTTTTTTTTAAGATAATGATGTTTAGATGATGATATGATGGATTTTAAAATGTATATTTGATGATAATACATTCATCGAAATTAATAATGGATTTTTGTCAACTGGATTATGCTAACCTGGATGAACTATACAACTTTTTCGGACTTATAGAATATATAGAATAATTGTTTGAATAAGGAAACATGACTACTTTAAATAAGGACATATGGTAATTCTGGTAATTACCATTACTCTAGAGAATAACTGATGAAGGGTTTTACATGTTTGGAATGTGAACAACAAGATATACCGTAAGATATATAGGGGATAAATATTAATTCATTTTGTTATGCCTATTTCTAATGATTTTTATTTTATATTTTTGAAGGAATACATGATTTTAAATAAATGAATAGTAAAATTTAAACTTTGGTTGATGCTTGTTAGATTAGAGTATTATATCACTAAAAGTAGACTTTTTTATATTTGATAACTATTTCAACCTTTTTATTGTGATAATGACATTTTGAACAAACTATCTTTTTATTTTTTAACCTCATGAATTACTAATGATTCATGACGGACAAATTAATCATTATTTTTTTGAAAAATAGACGAAGTGGAAAATTATTCAAGACACAACCAATATTGAGAATATTAATAAATCATAAAGTTATATCTTCTCATCCATAGTCATTATGAAAATGGATCATAATGTAAATAGGTGTATTATTATAATTATTTTTTATATCGATGACATATTTCGCATATCTTTAGTACATGGTTTTGTGATTGTTAAATTTCTCTGTATCATCCACTTTCTTGTAACCATTGATCATTTTCAATATCTATGATTATTTACCTCGTTCCTCCAAGACAAAATAATAACATATGTCCTCCAACAAAGAGTCTAATTTATGATCTACAGAGACAAACAATTATGGTTGTTATTAAATGTATCAATTAGATTATGAAAAAATTTCTTTTACATGTATATATAATTAGGTTAATGTTGGGAAATTAATTATAAATGAAAATAATATACTTTTTAAATAAAAAATGGTTTCCTAAAAAATGAAAATAATAATGTTTATTGGTTAAATATATATGTAACTTATCATATTAAATTATTAAAATTAATCATATATTTTGTTTAGACATTATATAAAATAATATGATTTTCTGATAAAAGAAGCAATTTTAAAAAAATGCAGTTTTCCACCATTTGATGGAACATCCATTTTAAAAATAGTTGTTGATAATTTTATATATTCTATTTAATAAATAAACATCTTATGTGGAATTTGGATATAAAAATTCTGTTTGGAATTCTTTTTCGTATTATTCTATTAACATTCATATTTTAATGAATACTGAAACATGTAGTATTTTAATTCCAAATAGTTTTTTCATATGATTTATTTATATTGTTTGATTATAAATTTAATTTAATTTAATTTATGATTAAATAATATTTTTATCATTTAATCTATATTTGGTCAGAAGTTGTAATTTCCTTGTGAAATTTGATACTAACATGTGAAAGTATTTTGATTCTTTTACTAATTAAAAAAACATTTTCTCAATCACTCAATGAGATTAATTTTAAATTAATTACTAAAAATTTTGTGGAAAAGTTTATAGAAAATGGATACTGTATTTGAATCAGTGGGTCCATATTATGTTAATTAGAAAATTTTATTTTTTTGGATATTATGAATAGTAATGATTTAAATCTGTATTTCATGCAATTAATGAAAAATTGTTTAATTTAGGTATCAAATAACTATAATAAGTAATATATAATAAACCAAAATCATACCAAAATCCAATTGTATGAGTTACAATTGACCCATGACACCTAATGATCATAGTTGAAAAATCTAATGAGCATCTATATGTAAAAATTATAAAAATTATATTAAAATAAAATAAATTGACCTAATGATGACAAAATGTCACACAAATATTTATTATAAATAACATAATTATAATATAGTGATAGTCATGATAAAACATACATAAAAAATATTCTTCTTAAATATAATGAATTTATAAACATCATGTAAATTTATTTTTAATATTTAGTGATATAATAATTACGTTAAAGTATTATAATATAATGATATAAAAATTATTTCATTGATGAGAAATAATAATAATAATTCAAATTAAATTTATATTAACAATTTAAAACCCAAAAAATATCCAAATATTATTGATATAGTATATAGTGACCATATTCATCCATGGGTCGAGTTATTGGTCAACTTTAGCCATATGGAAATGATTATGAAGCATAAAATATTTTATTTAATGCGATGTTAACGTTGTCACATTCTTGTTTTAATGTATATAAAATCATTAATAACGAATGTTCTAGGATATATAATTGACTATAAGTATTATTATAAAATATATAGGCTTTTCCTTCTACATAGAATTTTATTTTTAATAATTATCTAACAGAAATGTATGTCGAATAATAAAAAAAACCGATGTAGTCATTATTTTATTAATGGAAACAAAAACCTAATGTTTGTAATGTTAATAAAATTAATATAATATTGAATAAGTAATATACTTAATTTATTTAATAGATGGCCTTGACCACATAGGGATATAATATAATATCTGGTTTGAATATAACATCTTATCTTAGTTTTTTAAAAAATCAATAAATTGAATAGTGTCAAAATTGACCTTACTGATTTTTTTATCAAAATAAAGTTTTTTAAACTTTTTAATAATAATTAAATATAATTAAAAATATTACATAAATAATCTGAACTCTGGAATTTTATTTATGTGATAATTTATAGTCATATTGAAACCAAATATGAAATAATTACATAATTTAATATAAAATAATTTGTTATCTTATTTAAAATTAAAAGAAAATAATTAAGTTTAAAATCAACCAATAAGTTTTAAATTGAAATAATAAAAACTTATCAAAATTATTATTTGATAAGTTTACCACCTTTTCCATGTAATATTATAAATAACTATATATGAGTGGTTTTTGGAAGTGTATTTAGTTTATTATAAATTAATATTTTTGGTGTTTCCAAAAGTTCCTCTAACCACAATTATAAAATGGTACCTCATCCCTCATCTATTTACTTCAGCATTATACTAAAATCCTAGCCATAAAATTTTTATTTCCAAAATAATCTTCCATAGACACGTTCTATATGTTTCAGTGTTCTAAAAAGATCAACTATAGTTCATTAATATGTGATAAAGAGGGACCACGTCAATGAAGAGGTAATCCCCTCTATTGATTCGTTCAAATTTCATTCTATTTTCACGAACTCTTCATGAGTTTTTCCATTTTAAATTAATAAATCATGTATAATGTATATAAATAAATGTTAATATTATTTTTTAACAACCATATTTCACTTTATGTCCATCCTCTAAAAAACTAATCACCAGACGTGTGTATGTACAGATTACCATCTATATTCCCCTGGGTAAATTTTTTTTCACCTCCATATTACATCAATTGTTTTAATAAGGGAAATAATAACTATATATGATTATTATAATATGAAACAAATATAGAAAATTATATATACCATAAAACTCAATACAATTTCACAATCGTAGGAATGATATTTTCGCTCGTGTGTTTGTATGGCCTATCGTCTGCATGATGCGATGTTATTCATTATAGATTATATCCATTAAATAATGGTGATATGAATGTATGAAATGAAAAAATATGATATATATTATACTAATATCATTATGGAAATGATTTAACTATAATTTATGAAGAGCAAAAAAATTTATCTGATGAAACAAGGATAAAAAAATAAAACATGTAATACTTGATGGATGAGAAAAAATGTCCTTAACAGATGGGTAATAAGACGATCAGTTATAATATTATAAAAGGTTAATGTGAATATATAATAAGTTAATAATAGTTTTTATACCCATATATATGAGGTTGTTACCTATATTATGAAACGATGTCCTAAGGTAAGGGATAATTTTGCAATATAATTATTAGCTGTGATTGTTTATACATAAGTATTTACATATGTACAGTTATAATCCATGTAAATGTCATAAAAAATTGATTCCATAAAATTCTATACTAATATCATATAGATGTTTTATACCATTGTTTTCTTTTACTTCATGTTTTGGAAGGAATATATCCTTCTTTTCCTATATTAGGTACTTTATAATATTCTGAAAAAAGTAATAGATGAATGTTTTCTTTTAACTTATATGGAATGAAAATATTTTTACGCTTTCCTAAAGACTTATTTCCATTCATATTTGTTTAAAATATATCATGATTCTTTAGAATGAAATTATATTCATTTAAATTTTTATTTTATTTTTTGAAAAGAAATTTTTTGATATTTTTATCAAGAATAAATGTAATGTGTTTATCCAAATTAATTCCTTATTTGATGACATTTTTTAAATAAGGTTATGTTTCAAACACAATTATCACTATGATTTGATTGTGAATATAATAAAATTATATTTACAAAATCAATTTTTTATATGTTTTATGATGGAATCATGTTTAAGAAACCCATTTTATTCCTTGGGTTATGGAATGATTATTGATTTATGATTTTTATGAATCATGTAAGAATGATTTCATTGTGAGATGGGTAGGACCTATATCAACCAACAATGAATTTGGTAACGATTATTATATCATGAGGTAGATAGGACTTGAATAGAATGTAACTTGGGTATATTAATACCAGATATGAATGAAGAGTGAACTTGGTTTAGTAATGTACTAGGTCCACTGTGATGGTAATGGAAATGAGCCTTGAATAATATAGAAATGATTTTATATTTATAAATTTTTGCCAAAATTCCATGATTTATGTCAAATTAATTATTTCATGGATCATGTTTTATTATAATTTATGCCTTATAAACTTCCATTATTTAATGCATGACTGAATATATTGTTATTTTTTATACATGGTATGATTTTAAAATTTTATTCTCATATTTTTACAGTATTAATTTTATATTTTTTTATATTTTCCTTGTTTACCCTTACTGGGCATTTGAGCTCCTAGTTTTCATATGGTTTTCATTCCCCATGATATACAGAATTGTTTTTGGTTGGAAATATTAAGGGGCATATCTTTATGAGAGATGTTGGATATCATTCAACAAATTAGAAGAATGTTTTACTAGAAAAAAATTTCACTAAACTAATAAAAAATTTGGTAGTTGTTTTGAGTAATGTATTAATTCTTCCAAAAAATTGATGTAATATCCATGTATGACATGCTTGAGTATTCACAATAATGTTTTATTAACGTCGTATGTTTTTTATAGAATAATATTCCACAATTACATAGATAAAATTATATGTAAATTTAATAGGTAGTTAGTAAGGTTTCACATTTGGTGATTTTGAAGTGTCCTCTATATTATATCATATTTGTTTTTCAACTTCAATAGTGACTTATTTGGGTGATTTATTTTTTTATTTCATCATTATTCTAATTAATTATATATTAATTTTTTTTATCCTTCTGGGTTTACATATCCATTAATTACATTATTATCCTCATTTATATAATGAAGGATACGTCCATAATTTTAGTGTCCTAGGCATGAAAAACATGGATATTACATCATTTTAGATGAATATTGAGTACATTACAATAAATAAATATGCATGTACTATAATAGTTTATTATTTTGGGAAACATGGAATCCAAATCATCTATCCTGGTGAAATTTCATCAACACCCCCCATAAAGATCACCACCTTTATTACATCAACCTTAAACTGTTCACCTTACCCTAGTAAAAGGATACAGAATAATGGGGGGTGCTATAATTCTCATTAATGACAAATAAATGAAATTCATTAGAAAAATATAAACCCAAGGATATAGAACATTAGCATAACATTTAATGACCATAACCTATATAATATAGAACATAATAAAACATTGTAGTTCATAAGTCATGAATCATAAGAAAATAATCAATATAGTCTTTGTAATTATACCATAGGAGAAGACATGTATTATATTGCATGGATGTTGGTTTATAACATTTTGATCACATAAAAGTAAATAAAGGTTCACTCATTAGGTTAATGAAATTAAATCATGCCTTGTCATCAACTTTTGGACATTCAACCATGTCCATGAACAATATTTATAAAATCAAATTAGGTTCACTCAAAGTCTTATTGACCTGAAACAAATTTGATGCATAATAATTTGAATGTCTATTTAGATTCATGAATTTCATAATGGATTGGAAATCAGGCTCACGCTTAACATTGTAAACTTGAAATTAGGTTCATAGAAAACATTTTTGAACACTTAATCATGTTCACACATTATCATATAAACATGAAACTGGATCCATTCATAACATTATTAACATATAAAAAGGTTCACAAATAACATTGTTAACATGTAATTCAGTTCACGCATAATGTTTGGACATGCAACATGGTCTATGCATAACATTGTCAATGTGTAATCAGGTACACTCATAACATTTTTAATCATGAGTCATCCATTGTTACCCAATTAATTGTATGGATATATAGCTTCCCCTAATCTTATAATAAAAGAATTAATACATGTGAAACATGAAAATAAAACATTCTTCATATAATGATGAAAAAAACTATATAGTTCTTATATACATCAAATAATAACCCATGAAATGAAATAATTATCAGGATCATTTTATCATATAAGAATATAATAAAATGATATAGTTTTCATAACAATTTCATCCATGCATAAACCATGAAATGATGTGAGTTTCAAAAACATGTAACTCGTGAAAGGTAAATAAGCTTCACAAAAACAAGGAAATTAAGAATAACACATTTATAGATTTGATATGAATGGAGACGTTCTGATAATTTCTTATAAGGGAATGATTAGAATCATAAGATTTCATCTTATATGGAAATTTTTTTGAAATATCTTTCACAAAATATTCATTAGGAAAATATTCATTCATCATTGAAAACAAATTTTTTATTATGTTATAACCTATGAAAAAAACAATATGAAAATTTCTATTTGAAATCATCTAAAGGTAGCTTTGAAAATAATAAAACATTTAAAAAAAATTCTTCCATTAAAATGATCTTCAAGGATAAATTGAAAAAAATTACTAAACTATTTTTGGAAACATGGTTTTTGAATACAGTTGATTACTTATAGAAGAGAGAGAACATCAGATTTTAAATAAAAAAATTATTATTATTAGCAAATGGTAGAAAAAGAGTAGTAACACGTGAAGATATCTTTAAAAAAATATTATATGGAAACTGATGATTTCTTTAGATATTTTCATCATAATATTTCAATAAATTAGGTATAAACATAAACAATCTCAAAAAGTGATGAGATTGCATCAATAAACCCGTATAACTCTGCAACATGAGATCATACTCTCCATGTAAGAAAAGAAAATAAAAAATTCATGAGATGTCAATAAAATAATTATATTCCTTATATAACATGTAAAATATTTGTATATACACCTCAAAAAAGTGTTTCGGTTCATAAGAAAACAAATGTTTCAAAGAAGGAAAATTGAGAGAAAACATTTTTAAGGATTGGGTATCTTTTGAAACATAATCCCCAAGAAAATGGATTATAAAAAAGAAATCTTAAAACCCATATATTAAATTATAATATTCATGTAATAAGTCTATGGAAAATAAATAAAACACAAAATGGAAAGAGTGGCATACATAGCATGTATCTCATATAAAGGAAATGTGAGATGATATCCCCTTACCATTGTCTTGAATCTCAATGTACTCCTTCAAATAACAGGAATAATAAATATAAATGTATTAAAAATATTTCAAAAAATAATATTAATATATATAATAGCATATATGATTTCATTATGACCATATATTACCTTCATGTTAATTATCCTATGTTATGGTTTCTCTTTGGGTAATATTAACTTTGTTCCCCACATGTGTCATAATTATTTATATCATTTGTTATTACTCTAATATCATGATTATAGAATCTATATCATGATATAAATATCATTTATATCTGTTATACATATATATAAATAATGTACAGAATAAATAATTACAAAATGGAGTGCATTGTCCAGGGAGATGATAAGCCTTTCTTGCGAATGAATGTTGTTTCGATTTTTATTGTCATATTGAAGTAATGTATGTAAATGAAAAATGTGTATACATATATATATGTTAATATATATATATTAAAGTAGAATTTTCTTATCATATATATAATATATGTTCATTATAACCACCCATAACAAATTCTTGGAAGTTTTGGAATGAATCATATTGCTATGAGGGGACGTAGTACACACATCCTAAAACATGATTATCATGTTAATAGAATATGGAAAGTGAAGAGATTTGTGTTTAAAAAGGTGTAAACATGATTAAATAAAAAATAAATACAATATATGATATATATATATATATAAAGAGTTTTTCCTTCATAATTACATCATTATTGGTGGTCAATGAAAAACAAACATTCATAATTTCTTTAGGCAGGAATTCACCATACATAGTAATAGTATAATTTATAACCATTAAGTGGAGGATTTTGTAAGATTTGGGAGAACCTTTTAAATAAAATCAGCATAGATTACTGAGGATTCTGTTTTTCACAGAATAATGTAATAAATAACATGGAGGGGTGATGATGTAAAATAAAGGGAATGTCAAACCCTGACTTTTTTATTAATTTTTATTTTAGGATTACTTGGATCTAGGTCCTCATGACAAGGACTTGGCTGGGTCCGAAATTAGATTTTTTTTCATTTAATATTTTTAGCACGTTTTGGACCCTTGACCTGACACCGCACGGTGAGCGGTAGTCGCGGGATTGCCTCAGGTGCCGTTCAGGTGTCTATCGCTCGAGAGAGAAAAAAATGTTTTACCCAAATGAAATAAGTAAAAAGTTTAAAGGGTAATTATAATAATTTATTATCGCATAGGTAAAAATGTTATTACTGAAAGATGTTAATAATAGTTTTTTTATCAATTTTTTTTTGTTATTAATATAATTATTAATAATTTGTAATTTAATTTTAATTATTATTATTAAGATTCAAATTTTTACGTGGTGTTATTATTATTGTTATTATTATTATTATTATTAATGATAAGGTGTAATATTTGTTATTATTTTTATTGATAATATTATTTTTTTATCCTAATAAATTAAAAAAATTCATCTAACCCTAAATGCCGGCTGTACGCCCCCCCCCCATCTTACTACTTTACCTTTTGTGCGGCCACCACCAAGCCCCTCTCGTTTTTTCCATTGCCCCACACATGCCACTCTGTCACCCCTCAACTCTCACTACCCTTCTCCCTATCACCTCCAACCTGTAACCCAAGCCCCTACCCCTCGTTTTTCATCGCTGCTAACCCTGTTCCTTCAGCCTCGCGCCCCGACCCCCGCCTCCCTTGCAGTCGACCTCACCGTTGTCATCGCCTCATGCCTAGTGCTCCAGCAAACCACCAACCTTAGTCATTTTGGCCTCTCGTGCACCCAGAATCACCCTCAACCCCCCCCCCCCCATCGCGCCTTCGGCCACCCGACCAGCCGGCCAACAATGCACCTGACTGCTACATGTCCTCCTAGTGGCGCACCCACTCCCCCTCTATTGCTTTAGCTGCACCTCCCATGGCAGTATCCTACTCTTCCAATTCTTTTTTATTCATTTAACCTTTTTTCATTTTCTACATTTTATTCGGACCCTAAATCCATGTTTGACGTGTGGCTCATTCTCTTGAGATTTTCGGGATTTGGAATAGTTTGTGGGGTGTTGTCCTCCCTTTCGGTGAGGCTTCATTTCTCTTTCACTCAAACAGTAGGTGTTCCATGTAATATTTTATATAGTTGTTCTCAATATACTTGGGTGAATCTATAAATGTGTTCTTTGTTTTTATTTTGTGGTGTGTTAGATGTTTTGAAGTTGTTTTGGTGCACTTTGTTTGAGAATGGACTCCTAGTAATGGAAATTGTTTTTTTTATTTTTGTGTGTAGTGATGTAATATTTCAAATAAATGGGATTAAATAGTGTTTTGATGGTGTAAAATTCACTTTAAAAATGTGTTGGCATTCTTGTGTGATGAAATTGTATTATCTATTAGAAATGGTGAGTTTTTCATTTTGGTTTTTTTTGGTAATTTTAGAGAAGTGTTTAATCAATTATTTATCGGGTGTGAATTATTTTTTTATGGTAGTGAACACGTTTAACTTTTGTGAACATAATATTTAATGAAAATCGATGATGTTTTGGGTGTGAAAATAGGTGTGTTATTTTATAAAATGATTTATGGTTTGGTTGTTAGGTGCAAGACATGTTTGGGTGTGATGATGTTGTGTGTTTTATTTTAAAGTGTTTTTTTATGTGAAACTGAGTATGTTTTGTTTTGAACCGTGGTTTCACCATTTTAAGATGTTTTATAAATTATTCAAATGGTGTATTACATTAATCATGTGGTGTGTATGATGTTTGTAAAGTCGATGGTGTGTCTAAAGGTTGTGGTTGGATTCTAATATAGAGATTGGTTCTGTTTTGAAATGTGTTTTGATGTGATATTTCCAAAACATGTCGAGCTAATTATTTTGTGTTGTTTGTTCATTTGGATCATTTTAATCCATGTTTATGTGTTTTAGTTGCCTGTGCAGTTATTTCAATGTGCCGGTGAGGAAATCCGTGATACTGTGTTCATATGATTGTGTGTGTTTGTACAGCTTTGTGAGGCGTGTCGTGTTGTCGTGTTCGAGCGGCAATTTGAGGAAATTCTCCCAATGCACTCACCTGTTAATTTAGAATTAATTAATTGATTTATATTTTATTAATTTTAATAAATGAGAAATAATATATGATAATTAATTTTAAAATTATTATTTTGTGTAAAGAGAGAAGTTTATTTTATACATGACACTCGAAATACTTTCTTTCTGAGTGGACACCCTGTAGTGAATGAATGCTCATTTGGCTTTCAAAAATAATTCATGGAATATCAAATGTAGTTCTGGTTTATCGATAAATGATTTCTTTTGAATCTTCTAAATGATTTTTGGTTCTCTTGAGAAATGAGGATTTCCTTTAAAATTGGTGAAGCCCAATTTGGAACATTAATTAAATAAATTATTTTGCATAACACTATTTGGGGTGAATCAAATGTGATATTTGGTGTATGTTGACTGTATGATTTTTTTGTGATGTTTGTACTATTTTATTGACTTTGTTGACACACTGCCTTTCCTGTTTGTTATATGTGTTAACATGGGAACATGGCATAGTAAATTAATCTTCTAAGAACATTTTCTATAGTAGTTTAGATTACGCACTGTCTAGTGGAACCTAGTACAGATTCCAATCTTTTAGGGGATGGGGCCCCTCGGTTAGGCCATGTAGGGAAACAATGGGTGTTCTGGTGTTATGAAGACATCGAGAGTATTCATTCCTTCAGGATGAGTCAAATGTATCGTATATTATGGATTTTTCAAGAGCTCCAAGGTTCGACCCAAGTTTTTTTAATGTGTTTATTTCATTGTGGTGGATGTTTCAAGGACTAGTTCCGTTGCTGGCCCATGTGTGCCACATCATTTCCATTTCCCTTAGTGTGTGTTGTTTCTTATTTTCATTTGACTAATAGGAGAGATTTTAATTTCTAAATTTCTCATAGAAATATTTTAGAATGCAATGCACATGAAACATTTAAACATTAAACTAGTTTTAAATTAAAAATGGCAATGGAATATTACTTGTTTCAGAATTGTAAGTGAGTGTGGAAACCAATATTTTGTATAAATTAGTTCAAACCTGGAATTAGTAAATTTCATTATATAGAGGTAGTGCATTCGGAATATTTTGGTGGGAACGTATATAGTGTTTTAATACTCATGCCTATAGTGTTTTCATATTTTTTTTGTTTTGTTGCAGGTTTGACCTGAGCTTGATCGACATGGGCATGTGTTGGTTGTGTACTAGTGAGCGACTCCTAGAGTGGTGAGGAGTTTTGGTCATGGTCATGTTAGATTCATGTTCTTGGATGTTCTTCCTTTTTTTCATATCATTTCTTTACCTTGTGTTACTCAACTTTTTCCATTGATTTATTTATTTTCCTTCGGCCAAATCATTCTGTCTTGTTTATTCTTGATGTCCGACACTATTTGTCAGCCCGTGGGGATCAGGAATGCCATTTAGGCCATGTCACGGTTCGGCTCGAGTGAGCGATTCAGGGTTGACCCGGGATGGATCGTGAAAAAATGGTATCAGAGTGGCCCTTGATATTTGGAGTTTCCAGTAGATGGATATTAGGAATGTCGGGACCCGAGAGGTAGGTATGGGAAGGATGTCATGAACTCTCGTCCGTTCCGAACCTTTTGTCGCCAGGGGTAGTCTGAGAAATATGTTCTTGTCTCGTTCAGATTTGTTTTGGATTGAGGGGTGACAATAGAGGAAAACAGATGTTCCATTGTGATTTTACCTAGAGTAGTGACCCATGTGGAGTCCGCGTACACAGTTTACGTTCATCCTAGTCATTGACACTTACTTCGGGCATGGTCCACTACCATGTTTCTAGGTTATGCAATACTACTAGGCACTCTCTTCGGTGATTTGATGCAATTTATGTGTTGTCATGGTTATTGTTGGTGTATGTGCACTTTTAAAAATGAAAAAGGGTTTTTTGAAATTCGAACGATTTCATTCAAAGGGCATCAAATATGTGAAATAGATATTATTTAAAAGCGGAAGCATTTGGTCTAAAAATCCAATGTTTGCTTGGAACCGGTAGAGGTATGGTTTGAGTACAATCTCAGGTACTCTTTATGAATGTTTGCACATGTGATGGAATTCCTGAGAAGTGGGTGTTAGTTTGTATGGATGGAAGCGGATGAAGACATTTGCAACAGTTCATGGGATTATTGGGGTGTGCACTTGGAATAGTTTTACATGATTAAAGGAGAGGATAAATACTATGATGACTTAGTTAATTTCATTTATTCTTCGATAGTTTTACTATATTTGGACACACAATAAATTATAAAATACAAATAGTGTATTATGACATGGATTCTCCAAATCAATGGAAAATCGTTAATTATAAAAATATTGGGGGAATTTATCCAGGATGTGATTTTCAATCTCTATAATTATAATATAATATTTTATCACGGGGAGTTCACTTTTATACTCAATGAACTATATTAATTTTTTATAATTAAGAAAAATAATGCCTAAAAATATTATTATTCATATTATTTTTATCAAAAACATTTGTCAAATGTAAATTGATTTTAAAAATATCCTATATATACAATAAATTTTGAATTAGAAAAGAATTTTTACAAAATTAATGAAAAATGTGAAAAATATTTTATTTGATAATTTCCCATGACATTTGGATATTCATTTATATTTTCATTTGTAAATTATTTTTCAAAATGAGTAATAGATAATTTCTCAAAAACAGATGATTATTCTTTTAAATTTTCATTTTTCAAAAATATATTTTATAAAATGGATATAGTTTATTTTTATAATTAATCTCATTATTAAAATAGATGATGATATAAAAAATGTGGATGTATATAGTGACCCATAAAATAAAAAAACCCTTCCATTTACAAAACATAATACAGGTTCATTTTTCCAATTGGGGGATTAATGGTTACCTAAAATCTATTATAATTTAAAAGAGTAAATATGGAATCCAAGGGTTGGATGAAATGTTTTGGTATTATAAAACAATATGGAAAACCAAATTTGGAAAAAGTATATATTGATTGATCTCTATGAAAGTGTTTACATCAATATATAGAGATGGAACACAATTATTATTTGGTATTAAAGGTTAAAAATATATATTTAGAAGAAAATTGACAATAACATATTAAATATAATAATTAAGTTGAAAAAAATCAGATAGAATAATTTGATAATTATATAATTTACATTTATATAATAAGAGAGTAACTCCAAAAGATATTTTTACAAATATACCTCTATCTAGGAGATCAAGTTTTTGTTTACCACTCAATAGAAACTATTCATTCATGATAAAGATAAATCCATAATGTAAGTCTAATTTTCCCTTATTATTTTTTATCCACCAAATTTAATGTAGATAATTAATGAATATGATCAGAACCTATTAATAATTAATAAGAACTTTATGAGTAAAAATAGACAAAATATTATTTAGTTGATATTGCATAAGATAACCCTCATATATTTTTTTTCAAT
Source organism: Viscum album (assembly GCA_963277665.1). Classification (NCBI taxonomy): domain Eukaryota; kingdom Viridiplantae; phylum Streptophyta; class Magnoliopsida; order Santalales; family Viscaceae; genus Viscum; species Viscum album. The sequence goes on along the minus strand of OY728147.1, from coordinate 470,854,223 downwards.
AAAACCCTAATTGTGTAACATTACATTATCCAATTCATAGATATAATTATTTATAATGTTTTAAAACTTCAATTTCAATTGGGATAAATTAATAATAAATTATCATTTTTGTTTGGATGGTGGATAAATTATACAAGTTAGTAATTTAAAATTTTCATGATCACATGTTTCTTTAATATGTACATATATTTAGTTTCATTTTATTGAACCATGATGAGATAAAAGTAGTATACATTTCTTTGTTTGGAAGTATATATAATTATGAGACATAGCACCTCAAACATGAGGCCAATGACATAGGGCACTGAGTTGGTGTTCCATATGGACTCTGGTGTTTCAACCAACACAATAGAGGCTGCATACATGAATCATGTAGTTATGATGGTATATTGTGGCAAATTATAACTATTGTGGAAAAAATATTATAAATATGTAAAACATCATATGCATTGCATCATGTCAAAACAAATTGGTGATAAATAACAAATATCAACGAACTTAATATCTATTTATTTTAAATACAAATAAAAAATCATATATAATCATCACATTTTAATATCAACACACAAATGTAAAAACAAATTGGGAAAAATGAGAACAAAAACCCAAACATCTAAAGGACGTGTCAGGACCCCAAAAAAACCTATGAATTTTTGCATGATTTTCATGAAGGGTGTTTTCCCTTATCAACACATATATTCATGTAGATTATCTGAGTTCCAAATAGAATCCCAAAAAATTTGTGAGTAAACAATTTTATGAATCCAAAAATAATAACTGCTGAAAAACAATTATTATGTGAAATGTGTCTGGTTTTTTAATATATATCTAAAATAGAAATATATATTTGTATATATGGGTATATATATATATTCATATAAATAAAAGGAACTATTTCATTCCTCATTTATCAAGGTGATAACATATGTCAAAACCACCTACATCGACATTTGGTAGTTTATGAACATTAAGGAGGGGTCTTAGCCGAATTTTATTCTAGTATGGATATTTAATGAATAAATGATCATATAACACAATTTATACATTTTTATTGTCCTATATTTACATTCCCAATATTTCGAGGAAAATTTAGAAGTTAGGTCAGAACTCAAGGTACTGACCTTATTGTTCAAATTCATAGCTCGTTTGGAATCCAAGGATCATACCAAATTCATTCTATTACTATAAACATTAAAATTTTCTAGATAGGTTGTAGTACTTCATTCTACTGTGATATCACTCACGTATAATTAATTTTAATCTATGTAATTTAATAAGTATATACATTTCCCATATCTATGGGGGAGCCCCACTATAGAAATTATAGTATCAAATCACTGAAGGGTCCAATAGGTTTCCCATGTCATTCCTTAACCATATGAAATCATTTCATGATTCATGACATTCTGAATGAATATCTGTAATAAGTAATCGAAGGTGTTCATGAAAAATATTACATACTAATTAAAATATCCAATGATCTTAGAAATTAAAATATTCTTAATTTTACATAAGAACAAAATATGTAATACATTTAAATATTATTCCATATTAGCAAATTACATTTCTAACTATGTATTTCATTTTTACAATAATTAGGGGAATTCTAGAGGTAATCCGGGGCATCACAATTTACATATTAAATCACTATGGAAATATGGGAATTGCTAAACAACCCATTTTATTCACTCAATAAACATGGGATAATTAATAACCCACATATTTATAATCTCAACATACTTATACCCAAAACAACATTTTTTCCATTTTCATGGAAGCTTCTATGAATAAAATATGGTATTAATTTTTTTAGGCCAAGCTTCTGAATGGCCAGTTCAATCTCTCATTCCAATAATATGACACTATGGTGAAAATTTTGAGGAAGAGTATTAGACCGCCAACATTCTATAAGAATGTTTACATTTATTTGGTATTGTAATATTATTTATTAAAAATATAATTAATTGAGATATAAATAAAGTCCTAGAAATAATGATATTTTAATAAAAACATGTGTTGTATATGTAGATAGAAATTAAAAGTGTGATTGTAATGATAATGAAATATATCTTTATCGGGATCCTGCCAAATTGACAGAAGGGTGTGTAATTGGAGGTTTGATGAGCGAGATACAACCACAAACTATATAACAAGTTATTAAACACGCAACTTTTAACTACTATCTAAATTTTGATAAAAATTATGTCTGAAATAAATATGGGATCAATGGGTAATCGAATCATTTTACTCATTAAAATTATAGTCGGAAATCACAAGCTAAATGAATGGTAACCCTTAAATATAATATGGAATATCCTAGTTTTCCATTAATAGGAATTCCAAGGGATAATTATTGGCACTTCAACACTAATAATTCATTCCCCTACATACACCCACTCTTCTCGAACACTCGAGTGACCTCCGGAACCGCCTTAGTAACTCCTTAAGTGAGTGAAATGTGTTTTCGTTTAAATTAAATGATTTTTTAATTTATAATGGAGTATAAAATTACATCTTCCCAACCTATACATATCTCTTCATCCGAATATAACTTTTCCATCATACCACCCTCATCAAGGAAATTATAATGCCTCCACAATCATATTCTCGATTCGTAATAAAAAAAATCCTAATAAACAAATTTTGGATACTATAAAACATGAAATACATGATTATTATTTCTATTTTCATTGATACAGACTTCATTATCTTCAATGGATTCATTGGTATACATGTCTATATGATCGTTATCATGTTTAAGAGAAATATCAGGAAAATATTATTGAATCTGAGAAATATAAAATACACTATTAAATGAATTTATTTATATGAGGAATATCTAATCAATATGATATTGTGCTAAATATCTACAGAATCATGAACAAACCCATGTTTTTGGGAACCAACATGCTCGTCCTCTATATACAATTGTTTCATGGCTTGGGTAACACACACAAAAACAGGAATTACTCTATCTCAAAATACCATGGTGAATGATTCCTCACCATATATGATTTATACATAAATTATAAAATGATATTACACAAATAGGTCAACAATAAATGATAATTTTTCTCCTAAATAATAATTTACTAGACCATTACAACCTCACCTTCTTCCAGATAGCACAAAGATGAATAATATAGGATCTAATACAGATCATTTTAGGATACATTTGAATTAGAACCTGAGAATTTATTTTATTACTTCATTATATAAGGGAAAAAAATTTATACTATGAATTTTTAAAATCATGAATACAACCCCCCCCCCCCAACAAGTTCTCAAAACCCAAAAATAGTTAACTCAGACTATCCATCAGATGGTGGGTAGTATGTGGTAATCATAAACAAATAAGTGACCAACAATTTTTTAACTGTTTCTATAAAACATTAATTTATGTGGAACCCTTAAAAATTACTCTTTCTAATTCTATGTATTTATAATATATATCAAATAAATCCTTCCCATTTTATCCATAGTAGATGTCTCTTGAATATTTCTAAAATGGAATAATTGATTCATCCCACTTGTGAGGACCCAAAATAGATATTTCCCCATATGAATATTTACTAAAAATTTGATGATTTCTTTTTTATATAATATCCAATTTCCACTTTAAAATATTATAGATCTGTAAGTGTCCAGTGGGTAGTTGATTCTTGGACTTTTCCTTCTCATAGGTCGATCACTACATAATGAAACTACTTACTTGTTTTTTATTCTAGAAATAAAAATTTATGAAATTTATATAATGATAAAAATTCATTGATCTTGTGTGTACATATTAAATATATATATATGAAAATACCTCATTAATACAATTCTCATTCCACTAGGTACCATTTCACCCTGATTAACATTAATGATCATGACCACAAATATTGTCTAGGGTGGTGTTATCTACCAACACTCAATGTTATTCTTGAGGGATATAAACAATGGGTATAAAAGTTTAATTATATTAATATTATATATAAGTGATGTAATAATGGATAATGGTTCCAAAAAATCTTGATCTTGTACCTCTTGAGCTTCTAGATACATTTCCAAAAAAGAACCACCAATATCTATAGAAATCCCCACTAACCAAAATTTATTTTAACCTGATCTGATCTTTTGAATATATTTTAGCTCTACCTGTTGTATAGTGTATCATAATTTCAAAAACATGTAGGTAATTTACCCACCATCACTACCAATTGTTGAGGTCCCATTGAGTAATATTATTCATGAAACTCTTATGTCCTCATAAACTATAATCTTTTACTCTAATAGATAGTGTCATATTATGAACAAAAAATCACTAGGTTTTTTTCAAAATCATACATGATATGATAATACATAAGGATATGATCCAAAAACCCACCATGAAAGAATCCAGGTATAGATAAAAAACATTATTCAATAAATAGTTGAACACTATTTGTGAAATCATCACATTGAAAATTATTATCAGTTAATCATAAATTCAATGTTTAATTTGATTTTGTGTATACTGTATATTAGAGGGTATCACCCTATCTGTGATATATCATAAACACATGTAAATATTTTAGAATATCAGTGAATACATAATTTAATACTGAATATCAATTAATCATGTTGGTGGGTATTGGTTATGAATAGTGAACTCATTTAACCAATTTTAATTCACACACATCTGAATAGTGTCATCATACATCATGGTAATAAGGCGAGGATAGACCGAAGGTGATATATAGTGAATGATAAACCCAGTTTCCTATTACTCCATTATATGGTTCCTTAACTCACATATCCTTAAATGAGACATCCAATAAATAGGTGTATAAATATTATATGTTCCCCATATATGATTGGTTGTGAATTCCTCAGACCCATTAGAAGTCAATTAAGAAAAAATTATAGGATAATAAATCATAAAAATGTTCCACCATTGTTGGATTAAATACTGGACACCCCATCTATCATCACCAATATAGTTAAAAATATAGGGTTGAAACCTCACTAATATTCTATAGACCATTTCTAACTTGGCTAGCCTAAAACTCCCTCTATCCATTGAGAACATAGCTGAAACCTTTTGCTGACGTGATGGAAAAAAGTCGGTGGTAAAAGACCATGTTGACTCAAAATGGAACGATCCAATACCTTCCAAGAAACATGTCAATCACAATAATATTCCATATGAAATAATCCCATTGAAACTAGAAACATATGGTCTCAAGATAACTATCCGTACAATGGTAGATTCCATCAATGAAGAAACACAATGAAATATTAATTGGCATCGTCACATGCATATTATTAACATTAAAACAAAAATCATCCATGAAAGAATATGACATTAATGTCTAAGAAACCCAAATGTAAAAAACATCTTATGATAAAGTGGATTCCACATCAACCATACCACGCACCGTTTAAGTCTCCACATCCAGATATACTAGAGTAGTCAACACTATATTCACATTCATTGAACCTTGAACATTAATTCCACATTTCCTCCTTGATATTGTAATACAATAAGGGTTAGGATAACTCTAACACTATTCAAATCTCTAATCTCAAATATTGATGTGTCCAATCGGTCTAAACTAACCTTCCTACCCTAGATATTTAGATCTAGTAATGAATTATTGAATTGGTCCAGAATCACTATCATTGGTGACTTTGATGATGTCACAAAAAACCTCCAGATATATATCATATTATTATAGGATCCTTACTCGATTATTATCATTTAATTGTGTCACTGATGATAAAATTACCTATTAAACTAGAAAAATATGATCAAATTACATTTTAGACATGTTTTCCCCCATTTTTCAGTTAAGAGCAATCAAAATGGGGTTTCATGCTATTATGGGATTGACATCCAACGGCATAAACATTCTATATGCCTTGTTCCCCCCATGAATTAACATCATAAATCAAGGTCTTATTCAACATCTATAAGGCTATGTCAATTTGGGAGATGTTTAGAAAATCTATTTACAATTATCAATAGTAATCCACAGGGCATCATTCCCTATATATCTTATCACTATCAATTGATAGAGTAAAAAAAATTCACATTTGAAAAAAAATAATACTCCAATAATATATGTGTTTAAACTCTCCATCCTAATTATAGAATAGGATCTAGTGGAATAAGTGTTCAATGAAACTATTCATGAAATCCTTTAAGAAAATTCATTCAAATTCATCAGTTGGAACAAATACATCCGACATCTACTAAAAATGGACTCCAATTATATTGGTATATATTTTTAATAACTTCATATAATTTTAATATTGATTTTTTAATATCATGTACATCACCTTTATCAATTTTGTGGCCACCTAGGTTCCACCCACTCAATAAAATTGTGTTGTCTTCTATAGATGAAACTCCTAGGTCGTCCCAGACATCATCAATGAAACCCTTAGAGAGTAACATGGTATAAAATAAATCAATGAAATGATAAAATGATAAACCGGGATTTGTTCACTCATAATTAATAAAACATAAGTAATATATAGCCTCAATCGGTCCTCCATCAATAACAAAGGCTGCTGATTAGTAGATAGGGTCTTTGGTAACATTCTGGGGAGTCCCTATAGACATCATCATAGTTAATAATATTTGTAAATAACAGTTATTCAAAATTTTAAACTATAACATAATTGGATATAATTATATAAAAATTAAATATAAACCATGTATATATTACATAAAAAACATAAAATGTAAATGAGATTGAAAAAATATTGTGCCATTATAGTACAAACATGGTGAACGTAGAAAAGGTTCCATGAATACGTATAATGTCAATATATATAATCAGACAAAATATGAAAGATTTTATAACCATGAGAATTTTGAGAACTATATTAGCTATCTAATTCTAACTCTTATTTTAAAGGAAATACATCATATATAACTGGGAGTTTTCCATTGTACATATCTACATCCATCTAGTCTGTTCATGTAACAGTCATCTTCTGAAATCAGGCTTGATTAAAACATAGTAGGTCATCACCAAAAATTCCTAATGAAATTATATTAATTATTATAAAATGTAGAAATGTATATCTATAGTAAATTCACTATTTGATATTAAATATGAACATTTTTGACTCTATGTCAACAAGGGATATTTTGAGAATTGTTCTTATATAGGGAAAATACTGATGCCACTATGAATATGATAATTAGTTTACCAAGGACCAAAATTACACAGACAATTTTTGAATGTGTAATAGTAAAATGGGATGCATGGGATACCCCTAGAATCCATAACAACATATGGTCAAGACGACCTGCAATAAAAGGCTATGATTTTTTTCTTTGGGTTGGTGGGTAATCCATGTGATGATCCCTCAGTATTCCACCATGAATTTTATAAACATAACCAAAGGAATCATATATAGTAGTAATGATTTAAAATTTATTGGGGCCTAAAGAGATAATGAAAAGTGGTTTGTGTGTGATGAAATAAAAAAATATATGGATATTAAAAATATTATTTTAATTTATAGAAAATATTGCAGGATCATCAGTATGAACTAGTTCATTCACAAGAAAAAAAAGGATCAATACCATATTTGGTGTCTCAGGTGGTGGACACATCTATGAATTGTTCAACATCTTATGTGTTCACCCATGGGGTTCCAAGTCTAGAAAACTATTCATAGTCAAGGAAGACCATTACATTATAGTGATCTATGTCCCTTAAAATATTTAATGATGATATATTACATATAAATATAAATTTAATATTCAGTTTATTAAATTAAAATTCCTTGTTAGTAATCAATTAACATAATTAATCATGGTCATTCCCACTTATAATTATTACGCTAAGCATAATCATGGGTGTTTTGGTTAATGATAACGATTGTTTTTCCGGGAATTTAAAATAACTCCCCCTTAGTGGTGGTCCATGTTGGGATCATCCACATCAAATGATGTCAAAGGGGGCTCAAGGAATAGTTCAAACTAGGTTTAGTCATCATATTAATGAAATTCAAATTTTTTAATTAGTTCCATTTGGCACAATGATGAAAGATTATAATCATCATGCATTTTAGAAAAAATTAGTAGACCTTGTAAATTAATAATGTGGTTGACTAATATTTTATATCATAATCATATTTGGGATAGATATATGGAAAATGGGAAACCAAAAAAACAACCATAAATATTGTTCTAAGGTCATACATTGAGACAACTACCCTGATGCAGTGAAAACTTATGAAAAAAAATTAGATTTCTAGTATACTAAGGGAATTTAACATGATGATCAATAGTCGATTCATAATCATATGTATTATATCACTAATATCATTGAAGAGAGAATTATAGAGATAATATGCTACTATAGTGAAATAATGGGGGGAATAAGATGGGAAATTTTATGTATGGGAGTGGAAGAAATAAAATTTATTTATAGCTTTTTAAAGGTTCACATGGATTAGAATTCCCTAATCACGTTCCAACTACACAAACCAACTATAAAAGTTTCCCCCACCCTTTTGTTTATGAACACTATTAGACAAACCGTGTGTAAAATTTTCATTAGGTAATGTATAATATCCCACAGCCCGAACAGTCCTGGATCATGGTTAAAAAACAATGTTTAACCCATCTGATGTGAACTTGTAATAAATTACATATTATTAATTTTTATAAGGATCCATTTTCACGATCATAAAAACCATGATCCACCATTTTAAGGCCACATTATTTAGCTTCATGATTACATCAAACCATTTGGTAACCATGATCCCCATATTATTACATTAAAAACCATTATTTCGTTTCACTTCGAAATACTTAATAATTTTGATGATTTTATGAACGCTTCACAGACATCCATTTTGATAAAAAATGATTTTTGGACTGATTTGTAAATGAATTTTACTAATATAATGAATTATAATCTCACAACCTCTGATCATTAAAATAACTATTTATTTAATATTCCCTACTGATGGTGGTTTATCTTCATCCAAAAATGAATCTTTCCACTGAGAATGTACATGAGGCTCTCATTCCCATGTCTCATTTTTTACAAAACTAGACTCTGGTGTATATAAACCATAATAAATATCATTCATGATCATATTTCATGACTTGATTAGTGATATAAATTACATAATCCTAAAAATTATCATCCTTTTTTACATAACATCACCTAAAAAATAAATTAATGGTTCAGAGTAATTATGATATACCATAGAAACATGGAAGACATCATGAATAGCTTAATACCACTATAGATGAGATTCATGATACAATACTAGCCCAAATGTATTTGATATTCTAAAATTTATGACAAATCTCGGTGATAAATTACTCAACCTCCTAATACATTGATGAACCAGTCTATGTGAGACATGAAAGAAGACCTGATATCTTACCTTATACACTATAGGTTGGTGATAAAAATCAACACATTATTTCTTCTTATACTATGCCATAGACATATTATTTCATGTCATCTATACCTACTCTAACAAATACCAAATGAGATGTATTCCCAATATCATTTCCAATCCTACAAATAACTAAAACAGGGATAATTTTAATTGGTGATATGTTCAAGGTTTTTTCTGGCATGGGTTTTCTTCTATTATTCTTGGTTGCACCAGGACATGCATGGAGATTTTACTTTTATTCTGGGTCTGGTATGATGGCATGGTTTGAGGTCTAGATTGAGCAACACACCTAGATGTTTTGAAATGTTTTCTCTTTATGGATCTGTTTTTACAGGACTTTCATAGGCTGAAATGGATGTTTTTGGTATGTTGTCCTGTATTTTTTTACTCTTTTAATCTATTTTTTGTTCAGCTTCACCTGGGTCATGTATATTTAATAAAAATCTCTATAATCATACACAAAGAATCACTACCCCACAGTAACTTTGGAAGCATCATCAAATAATATATATGGAAATCATCCCATTTATATTTCATTAATGGTAAAAACTATAGGAGACCTATAATAATAATATATATAATCTGGAAAAAATGGATGTTTTTATCAACATTAGAATATGGTGAACTATATTAGTTATCTACTTATAAATCATAATTTAAAAGAAAGGCATCATATATAGCTGGGGATTTTCCATTGTACTTACCTGCATCCATGAAGTCTGTTCGTGTAGCAATCATCTTCCTTAATAGGGATTAATTAAAACATAGTAGGCCATGGAAGGATTGCATTAAACCTCTTCACATGGGTGGGATGGGTGTCAAAGACATCAGATTTGTCAATGACACCATGATCAATAAGTTTTTCTGGAATTTAATTTCCAACTATGATGAGTCCATGGTATTTCTTCGAATAAGGTTGCTTGGAATGTAGTATAATGGGTACTCTGCATACCTCAGATCATCTGTTTGGACTGCAATTAAGCAGGCCTTTGCGGACATAATGTCCTTCTCTAAATGGATTGTGCGCATGAAATCCCATCTTAATTTCGGGACAACACCTTTGATGGATCGACCTATCTTTGATGATATTGAAATTCCCACTCTCATAAGTGGGAATCCATCACTGATTTTCAGAACAATTCAATATAAATAAGCAGTTTTCCTCCAACTCATGTTGAACTAGAAATCACCAGGTATCGGTATATGGATTGTGACACACTGGTTTGGATGGCCATCTTGAATGGCAGATTCAATACACGTGACTACTAAAAGTTAATGTGTGGCACCTCCCTCAATCCTCCATTCTAGGTCACTGATTTCTACAGAACATTCATCACTCCATCTTCCTCTTTGATCATCTGGAAAATCTGGATGAAGATACTCCCCTTGCAGGATATCCTCCAGCGTTCCTGGATTCAGTCTTGCTCCGGCCTGCATGCTTTTTCATCAGGCTTGCGAAGACTATGATCATCTCTTTGTCTTATTCAACCTTGCTTCCAGCTTATGGACCTATGATCAATAGATCTTTCATTATTGCATCCCCTCTCAATCGGTTGAAGGGATGATGAAATTTGATTGTAGGATTAATATCAGTGAGCAGGTAAAATCGCTCCTCCTTGCAGATATGGCCAGCTTGTTGTCTCTCTTATGGAAGGTGAGGAATTCTATAATTTTCAATGTCATTTCCCACAACTACTATTATTTTATTCTTTCCATTCATGGTGCAATCCGAACTGCTTCCTCTATCCAATATGGCTCTATGAGGAATGATGTATCTGATCTTGTTTTATTGAGATCCCTTGGTGTGCAGGGCAGGGCAAGGAAACCCTTGATGATGAAGCATGTACACTGGATTCCGACCATCTCATGATGGCTGAAAGTTAATGTTGATGGAGCTGCCTCTGGTGCAGCAGGCCGCATCGGATGCAATAGTGTCTTCCGCACTCATAGAGGTTTTGTCAAAGGGTGCTTCTTTCATTATATTGAAAATGTGTTTGCCATTGATGCTGAGCAATTAGCCATCATAAAGGCCATCAGATATGCTGTCCAATATGGCTGGCATGACCTTTGGATTGAGTCAGACACGACTGTTGCAGTCCAAATTCTTTGTGAATGGTCATGAAATGTTCCATGGAGAATGATACAGGTTTGGGTTGAATGTCTCCAGATTGCTGACTCACTTTCACATGAAATTTTGCACACGTATTGTGAGGCTAATCATGTTGCAGATTCTCTCTCTAAGCGATCTATTTCCAAGGTGAGCTCAATTTGGTCTTTTGTCTCCTCGGACCATTGTGAGAGGCTTGTGCAGGCTTATTGTTTTGGTGAGACTTACACTCGCCTTTGGAAACCGCCTCTATGACGTTTCCATGTGTACTTTTATTTTCTTTAATAAATTTCTCTAGGAGTAGGTGTTAGGCCTAGATCATGATCTTCTTGGTATAAAATGTAATATTGTATATTTATAGTAAATTTTATTTTGTATATTAAATATGAACCTTTTTGATTCCATCTCTTCATTGGAATCATTAAAAATAGTTTTAACATGGGTAAAATAAAAACTCCACTATGAATATGAGAATCAGTTGACCATGGAACAAAAAATAGACAATTTATGAATGTTTAATAGTAAAATGGGACTCATGGGATACCCTTGGAATACCTAAAAAATGATGGTCAAAGCCACATGGAATAATAGGCCATGATTTTCTTCTAGGGGAATGGGGTTTATCTGAGTGATGAACCATAGGTATTTCACCTTACATGTAACAAAATGAACAAAATGAAATGTCTAAGTTATTCATGATAAATATTTTATTGATGCCTAAGGAGATAATGAAAAGTGGTTTCTGTCTGAGAAAATCTAACCAAATCCAAGGATATAATATATTTAGTTATAATTTACTAAATATATAAGGTGATCATCAGTATCAACATGGTTATTCATTAGACAATACAATGACCAATTCCATGTTAGGTATCTCTTGTGGTGGACACATGAATGAATTTTTCGTCATCTTATGTGTTCACCCATGTCGTCCCATGACAATAACTAAATTCATAATCAATGAAGTCCATTCCATTATAGTTATCTATGTCCCATAAACAATTTAATGTTGATATATTAAATACTAATGTAATTTTAAAATACAGTTTAATAAAATAAAATTCCATGTTATTATTCAGTTTACATAATTCATCATCATCATTCCCACGGATAATTTTAATGCCAAACATAATCAGTGGTGTTTTGGTAAATTATAAAAATTATTTTTAGGGAAATTATAATAACACTCCCTTATGGTGGTCCATGTTGGGATCATCAACATTCAATGACGTCAACGAGGCCTCAGAAGAACATCTAAAACTTGTCTTAGTCATCATTTTAATGAAATTATAATTTTTTAAAAACATTCATTTGTCACAATGGTGAAAATTTATAATCATCATGAATTTTAGGGAAAATTTGTAGACCTGATAAATTAACCATGCAGTAGAATCATCTTTAGTATCATCCTCATATTTGGTCTGGAAAGAGGGAAAATGGAAAAACTATAAAACGACTATAAAATTTAGTATAAGAACATACATTTAGACAACAACCATGATGATGTTAAAAACTCTAAAAAGAAAAAATTATATTTCTACTCTACTGAGGGAATCTAACATGATGAACAATAGTCAAATTAGAATTCAGATGTATGATATCTCTAAACACATTAAAGAGAGAATGACAGAGCTCCTATACTGCTATAGTGATAGAATGAGGAGGATAAGAGGGAAAATATGATTTCAGGGAGTGGAAGAAAAAATGTTTATTTATTGATTTTTATAGAATCACATGGATTAGCATTCCCAACCCTTCTTCAAACCACACAAACCATCTATAAAAGGATTCAAAACCCATATAGTTTATGAACACTATAAGTCCAATGAAGTCTAAAAATAACATTTGTTAAAGTCTAAAATCCCACACACGGAATATTCTAAGGGAATGGTTAAAAAACTATTTATAACCCACTTGTTGTGGACTTGCATTAAATTAAAAATTATTAATGGTTATACTGATCCATTTTAATAATTTTAGAAACCACGATCCACCATTTTAAAGCCAAATGACTTAGCTTCATGATTACAACAAACCATGCGGTAAACATGTTCCCCATATTATTTCATTAAAACCCATTACTTCGGTTTGGATCCTAAGTCCAAATGATCTCCAAGATTTTATAAACACTTTACGAACATCCATTTTGATAAAAAAAAATTTGGACTTATTTGTAATTGGTTTTTACTACTACAATGAATATCAATCTCCCAACCTTCTATCATTAAAATAAATCTTCCATGGGTTTCCTTACTACAAGTTGTCATTCTTCTCTAAAAATAACTCTTTCCATTGAGAATGTACATGAGGATCTCATTCCCATGTCTCGTTATGTAAAAAATCATGACTCCATTGTATCAAAACCATAATAAATATAAATTCTTGAAGATATTTCATTACTTGATATGTGTTACAAATTACATACTCTTCAAAATGATCATCCTATTTTAACATAACTTCCCATACAAAACTATCAATGAATTTTTCCGAGTAATTATGACATATAATAGATACATGGATGGATTCATGAATAACTCAATATGACTAAGGAAGAGATTCTTGAAATGATATTGTCCAAACTCTCTCTGATATCCTAAACTATCTAAGAAAACAATGTTTTAAATTAGCCTACCTATCAATACATCGATGAAGGAAACTATGGGAGACATGAAATAAGACATGATCTCTTACCATAAACACAATAGGTTGGTCACATAGATCAACATATTAATTCTTAATATACTATTCCATAGACATTTATTTTCATTCCATCTATACCTACTCCAATGACTACCAAATGATATGTATTCCTGATATCATTTCCCCTCTAACGAATAACCAAAACCGGGTTAAATGATATATCCAACTATATGGTTCCCCAAATGGATCCATATAATTTTTATCTTAGAATATATGATTAAACATGAACATAAGGTAATGTATGTTCTTCCCAACGATTTCTTTGAATCGAAGTATGCATTCCCAAGTCATGTGCTCTAGTACCCATATTGTTCACTCAAACTGAACATCATTATGGGGTGGTTTATTATACTCATTAAATATTATTAACCAAGATCCTTATTCAATCCTTCCCAAAAATAATAAATGGACCATTTTTCCTTGAAGGATATAATTGTACAAGTCACTCCATGATGGTATATTATCTCTTAGAAATAAACCATCCAATTTACATCCAATGGTAAGGTATCCTTGATATGAAATAAATTAGATACATATGATAGCATGTTTATAACCACACAAAAAGAATCACTACCCCACTGTAACCTTGGAATCACCATCAATAATATATACAAAAACCATCCCATTTATATTTTATGATAGGTAGTGACTATAAGAGTCTTACAGGTTTTTGGTGCTTCACCTTCACCTACAGAGAGGTTGTAGACATACTAATAAAGGATGAAATATCACTTTTGAACATATCCACTGATGGAGTCATTTTAAGAAATGGTGAATCTTGGTGAATCAATGAAATATTACCCACATAACGAATTATATTAAAGAATCAACTACTCCCACATTCCTGTTATTACTCAAGCATTCTAATGTATATGAAATATCTCATCTACAATGATTACCCAACCATTCCATGGTTCAACACCCAAAATACATTCAACCAAGACCAAGATATTATGATATGAAAATAATGTCCTTTATACTTGACCTAGAAGTATTGAAAATATAGTTAATAGACTTGAAAAGACTCTTTTTTACATTCCTAATCATCTAGGTGATTTTAATAAAGAAATGAAAACAACATCCAGTCACTAAATGAAACATGATAAATATCAAATTAAATAATTTAGCTGAAAAAACAAGAAAATATTCATTTTTCCAATATATATAAGAATCCTCACAGTAAATAGAATGAAGATATCCAATCCTAATATATTTTAGAGAGTGTAAATCATATTGAAAGAATATGTATTTGATATATTTATTGTACATGTATACAATGAATACTCCAACATTATTTAGTGTCTCTATAAACATAAGTAATGAACAAAATCTACTAAATAAAGATCATTAAATTGTTAAATATACTTGTTAGGTCTCTAATGACAAGACCTATACACCATGACTAGTGTCCATTGTATTAAAAAATCTCTTCTACTGATGCATGTTGAATCATAGTAAACAATTCATCCCTTATTAGGATAAGTTAAAATCATCATTAGTTTTTAGGTTTGCCATTATTTAGCCTCTGAAAAATTCATCCTCATAAGATTTATACCATGTTAAAATTAAATCTATATTCTTCAAATCTATATGTTGTGTTATAGGGAATGGAATGTTATAAATTAATTTTAGATAGTAACCACCTGGCTAATTTAATCTTTATGTACCAATAACATTCATGGGACACTCCTAGGAAAATAAATCTCTCACATTATTGGGATATATAGAATCACATTATATAAATATAATGTGACCTAGGATGTTGATAATATTAATCTAGAAGTAGAATTTTTCATCATAAAATATTTTTGGTTATCTTGTTTTGTCAATATTATTTCAATGATTTTTTACATTACCATGTTGAGTTCTAGAATACAATTATACATCATTCATGAAAATGACAAGAAAATAATCCATGTATGTGTTGAAAACATAATTCATTATGGTCTTGAAAATTAAAGATATTTTTTTCAAGAACGAACAATATAAAAATGTACTTGTAAAAAACATATCTTCTTGGGAATGTTTTATGGGGAATATCATTGGTCATTACTCATTCCTGATTATATTATTATTTCAAATCAATATTCAAGAGGACCTAGAATACTAGGAGCTGGTCAATGAGTTCACTACTATAGGTATGTAGTAATATGTTCATAAATGTATTCGGATTCATCCATTATTATTGAACACATAACCAAAGGGTAACATTTACATTAAAATAAATAATAGGTCGACCCCTATGAAAAGTAACAGATCATGTAATCGTTTTGACATCTAAATGTCTAAATGATTATTGATTTATTAAATATCTACTGGAGACATCCCTTTTGGATGACTTGTTTTTCTATTCCTAGAATATGCTCAATGACGAAAACCATCTCCCTCTTAGGTGGTATCCCATGACATTTATTGGGAATGACATCTCAGAATCTTTCTACAACTTAAGGAGAAACAGAATGATTTCTTCCAAGAACATTATGAATGATAATTGAAATACGGTATAAAACTCCACCTATTCCATGATGTTCATACCCAACTCAAATTTCCTTCACATCCCATTCCTCATTATGAATATATATTTTATCAATGTTTAATATAAAAGACACAATCCAGTTACAATAATAAATATGGCTTTGATAAGGAACCATATAGTCAATAACATGATTTATTCGAGAACCTTTAATCAACAGTACAATTACGATCGATAATAAATGATAATAATCAATAATATGGGGAATCTACTTGTACGTAAAATAACTTCTGACAATATAAAAAATTGTGTATTAAGAGACATTACTCTACCAATATAAGAAATCATGAGAACAAGGATAATCATTAAATCTGTAAATATATATTATTGTGAAGAAAAATATCAAAAATGGAAGATACAAAAAGTCAAGTATGTCAAAATAATACCTCACACTCAAGATGGTTTAGTACTATGATCATTGGGTGTATGTTATACTATATATGAATAGATATATCCACAAGCCTAATATACGGTATTTCTTCAATGAGGATGTCAATTTAATAGTCCTCCAACATCCTATGTCTGGATTCTACAACCTTATTCACATCCTCACCATAAAAACCAGTATAAATCTAGTATCAAACCTAGAATGGTGCTATTGGTCTCAATCCTAGATTTTATGTTGGTGTAGAACCTCTTCAACATTGATCTTTTGGAATGGTGATGAATAATTTTTGTAGATGCATCATTTGGCCATTGGTTCAAAACTAAATTGGGGATTTTCCACACTACTGCATCATGAGAACCTTTATTTTACAATGATGGAATACCAATTAAATTCCATTGTTCACAATTTAACTGCACATCCACCAGGAGAAGTCTCAATGTAAATCTTCATTCCACAAGGTGATGAACTACAATTCCTAGGTGTTAAAATAAAATATATTATACGTTTATCTTCGTGTAGAATATTCTCAGAGATAAGGTTATGGTTCATTATATTATTTTTGATGTTCAATTGGAAGATCCTTACTTGGGGGTAGATGGAATACCAAATAACATCCCAAAAATATATCATCATATAGTGATCATAACCAGAAAGAGTACGCACAAGGTATTGATGGTCCCCTAAATGAGTATAATAGTACATGATATACATTGTACCCTGCTCTTGGTGCATGAAATTTGAATCTCGATCGACTCTACTTATATATGAAAACAATGAAATTGTAGCATTTAGACAGAAATTATATCAAAAATGAAAATTATATATTTTCAACGTATATAATAATAGTCAACAATTTCATGAAGGATCCATGAATCCAAAACATTTCACACGTCATGCTTAATTATTGAGGATAACTCAAATGTTCAATGACCTAAATCATTTATTCAATACCAGAGTCTATAACATGAGGTTTTCAGTTCCCATAAAAATCAACGGGGTGGTGATAATGAAAATCCGTTGATAACTCTAAAATAATCAGTGGCAGTCTAAGAGGTCCCTCCACATACTGCACAATCCACATAAATCATTTTGTTGGTTGAAAATTAGATCTCCTCAAAGGAACAAAAAGTTGTTATATATGAGGTGATGATTGTTGAATTACTGGAAGTTCATGCCCCTCCACCTATATAGCATGGTTGTTTCCACATTTCTAGTATTCGACTAGGGGATGACACTGAGGTCGGTATCTTTAATTTCAAGAAAATTCCTCATAAAACTTTAAATGAAGATATTATAATTGTGAGTAAATTATTAACCATCATAGGGGGATTTATACGTGTTATATACAAAAAAATCCTTAGTATAGGGTCAATGTAAAACGTTAAATTATAGATTCTAATTATAAATGACCAACTCTATTGAATTATACTTCCATGTTGTTTAGGGAAACAGTAAACAAATTTCAATAAACATCCCAATTTAATGGAATCCATTTACATTAATATATTTTATTTACTTTGTTTAAAAACAATGTTTTATTTATATTTATTTTCATTCCCATGTTTTAAGGACCTAAGATATATTAGTTACAATTGTAATTCCATGTAACAAGAACAAAACTTTTACATTATGTCTTATGATAAAATAACGCCTTACATGATTTCATGATTATATGGGTCAGCATTTCTAAATTATAGAGGATCACAAATTATAAATTATAATGTAAATACATTTAATCACATACAGAAAACATTTCAGTGGATGTAGTTTCATGACCCGACCCATGATAGGGCTCATGATGCAACTACACAAGACCGCTACCATAGGCCACTATGGGCCAACCTGTACCGAAGGAACACAAAACTATGGTAGGCATTTTCCTAAAAGACCTATACATACACAAAACTCCCACTCAATTCAAACGTGTAGAGTTAATGAAATTATAGATGCAACTCTAATATAAATATTACAAATATGCATGAAAAACTAAATAGAATGGAATATAATAGTTTATAGTAAATTTTCAATGCTAAAAAATACATGAAAAAACAATAAATTTATCTCAACCTGACAAAAATAGAAAAGTGGACTCATTTGAGGGATTATAGAACTTGTAGCCTAAGAAACGATCACTGTATGTTGTCCAATCACCCCTTATCACTAAATTCCTATGAATTCATTATTAACCTATCTTCCATCTTCAAAATTACTTAAATCATATTAGTAGAAGCCCATTCATGTTTGATTATATACAGACCCATAAGATCACCACGAATGGGGTGAAGGTACTGGTACGAGATACAATTGAAGATGAAAGAAGTAGATAAAAGAATGTATAATAATATAGTGCAGCTCAACTGAACAAGTTAGTGAATATGAACCCATCCAAATAAAATAAGCTTGAAATAGAGATATGATAAACTTTTCATAGAGTTTTATTACCCATAAAATGTGAGTTGACTCATCCAATCATATGAAGATAAACTCCTAAATCCTGTTGCATTCCACACACATTGTTCCTCTCGTAGAAGGAGAGTACCTATATATATGGAGTGGTTACTCAATTGTGATATATATATATATATATATATATGATCAGTTAAAGAATCCAAAATGAGATAGTATGGGGATATACATATCACAGACCAGCCTAAGAATTAGAGTCACAAGGAATTCAAGGTATGTCTATATACGATGCTCAAGACCATAGGTGTCTTCCGAGGACACAAAAGTCAATGTGGCTCAATCACCACACCATGATAATATCTGTTTTTTGAGGAATTGACTCACCAACATGGTTTTTAGTCACATCATAGTAATTCGTCTCGGTGTGGAATGCGTCTCTCTTTCTCAATAGTATAATGGTATGTAAAACCATGGATTAACATAATGCCAAAAAAATAGGGAAAACTATTTTTTTGGAATGAATTCCATGCCATGATATGACTGGATTGTCATAATCTTTTATTCACTAAGAGAATCAACACCTCTTCCTAGTTGAAGGGTACCACTTGAGAAGCTCACTTGTGAATTCCACAGCCCAGTCCTACTGGAGGGTAAGCCGAGTGATTTTTCATAGAAAAACCACTCCCCATCCTAGATGGAGGGTTAATCCTAGAATATTTAATCATGGAATGGAACTGCCCAACCTAAATAAATGGTAAGCCCAAAACATTGAGGAACTTCACTACCCCATCCTACTAGAGGGTAACTGAGAATGATAATCGTGGAATGAAACTACACATCCTAGTTAGAGGGTATTACAAGTACTACCGTTGGGTAAGTAAACTGCACAGCCAGCTAAATGGAAATATTGGTACTCCTCTAGTGATTATGTATAATCATTGTTGTCATTAAGTGAAGATTCAATGTAAAAAACATGGATGATTTCACATCATATCTCAAAATGCAATTTTGGGGGAACCATCACGTTATACATGGAATAGACATTGGATATGAATCTAGCTAGACAATTTTCATGTTCGAAAGAGATATAGAGGACTGAAGAAGGATCGTATGATTTCATGAAATAAACGACATGTGAGGGGACCCAAATGGCCTGTGGTCCCACATTACTTCCTGGATGATTCGTTGGTCAGTACAATTGAAATCATTATCTCATTTCATACATTCATATCTTTAACTGAGCCCTATCCATATTGAAGAAATCCTTCAATGTTCCATAGTGTTCCGAATAGTAGTAAGTCTCTACGGTGGTTTTACGGGTAGACAATACCCACTTGATTAGATTGAATCATATTAGTACATAATACTAAAGAAATAGTAAACACTATTTTGAATGTAAATAAAATAACAAGGAAATAGAATATATATAATATAAATAATATATGACTTATATAACTATTAATCAACATAAAATATAGATGATGTTATGATGGTACAATAATGGTGCTTCTAGCCATGACAATATTCATATAAATAGTATCAATATGGATAAAAATGGAAAATACAAATAAAAAATATCTCTACGATCATTGAATGGACTCCATTATTTGTATACACTGAAAACCTATGTGAATGTAAATGACTCATCAATAGTTGGTAACATTCCATTATCATGAACTTCAATTTTCAATTCAATCCAGGTACAAATAATCACCAATAGTGTGGTGATTAAATCATTGTAGGTCACCAACAATGAGGTATAATGATGTTTCTTCTAGCGAAAATAAAATATTACTATGTGTTTTTGTGATAAATATATTTTTTTAAAGAAAAAATAACCAATGTCAAATCATGCTCTCCATTGGATAACAAGCTAACCATGCATTCTTTAGCATAATGTATATGTCTCTTTGCATAAGGCCTTTAATTGACCAAGGGGATTGGATCATATAAAAATTATTAATGTGTAACAATAAAAATGGACACATGGGTTACCCATGGTATCCAATACATTATAATGAAGACCACACATGAAACTACCAAATGAGATTTTATACTAGGGGTATTGGGGTACTCGTAGGGATGAAGCCTCATCATTCAATAATAATTTTTTCTAAACAATATCTGGGCATCTACCAAGTAAATTGTGGCATAGATTTTATTGGAGCATAATGAGATTATACAAGGTGTTCAATTTCTCCAAAAATATTGATCAATTTAGTGTGATTATATACGACTTTATATTTTTTAGGAGATATATTTAAATAATTAGAATGAATTGAGGAATTAACTAGATAATATATGGACTAATCTCAATTTTTGGGTCTCACATAGAGTTCAAATAAATAAATCAATTGTAATCCTATGTATTCACACATGGAATCCCAAGTGGGGAATCAATGTTTTACTCTAGGAAGGCCACAACACTGTAAAGTTAAAGGTCCAATTAAAAATGAAAGGATGATATAATACATATCCATTTCATTTAACATTAAAATTTATTAAATGAATAATCTATTCCATTAATCCATTTTGCTAATTCATCAAGGTCATTCCCAGTAAAATATTTCAATAAAATCACACCCAATGAGTGTTTTGGTTAGTGGAAAGGAATGATCATAAACATAATTGAAATAAAAACTAAGGGTTGGTCCAATATTTGGTATTCAATCTCCACTGAATTAAATTGAATACCATTGAACATATAGAACTACGTTTAGAAAAAAATTACAAAACATTATTTTTAAGATCATATAATTTCATGTCTATTGTGTGGAACAACATAGTTAAAATTTAAACCTTAATAATTTTTGGGTAAATTATTAAACTCTACTCATAATAATGGGGCAGAAATTGTTGGGAAAAAGTTGGAAATTTTTTTAGATGTTGGTAGAAGTTTGTTTATATGTTTTTTCTTTTTTTTCATTGAAAAGAAATAAACTAACATTAAAAAAAATTGGTGATCAGACTAAATATTTTCATAAGGTAATTAGATATAGAACTAAAAAGAAATTAATATATATGGATTATATATTTACCATAATAACATTTTCATTTGAGTCACCAAGTTGGTAATGGGGTTTTGATCGTAATGAGAATGTAAATGAGGGACTTCATGGATATAATGTTTACATGACAATTCATTGATAATAATAATAGAATTATATTAAATCATATTTTGACTCAAAAAACACCATTTGAATAATTATGAATGACAGTGGGTAGAATAATTGATTCAAATTCTATTCAGTTTTCTTTTAAAAGAATGATGTTGTTGGAGGAAATTGAAGATATAATAATTTACATTATAAGTAAAATGAGTCTAGGCTGATCATAATAGTTTTCATCGTTTTAATAAAATCATGCATAATAGTTGATATTTGTTTAAAGTTATATTTTTTCCATTCATCCAATATTATTTAGTTGGTGTGAGATGACTTGATGTTGAATAGTTTCAAAGATGTGAAGTATTATTTGCTATGTGATAAGATGAAGATGATGGTTTTCATTTAGACCAAAAATACCTAAAATTAATATCTTCATAGAATGAGGTTTTTGAATACTATAATATTGTATCATAAATATAGATGGAAATAATATTTTCAGATCTACTAATACCGAATCAACGTACATGTTGGGCCACTAATCATGAGAGTAATTCTGACACCAATCAGCATATGAAGTAAATGATACATAAAAATTTGATGTAGAATTGTTTTTAATGTGATCCGTTATAACGAATGAAAAGGATGATAAAGTATAAATTATTTGAACTTCTTTACAGTTAGATTAATCAATAAGGAAATTTATGATTTTTAATATGTTGAACATTTTTATTCTTTCATTTGTTCCAGGTAAGATAGTTAAATATGGTTTGTTATTATCACATCAGTTAAAAGATTTCAAGCGACCTATAATGCTACCTATCAGACATTAGATGAAACCAATACAATATTATTAAATATAGTATAGTCTATAAGATATTGCTAGACATAACTAACATCCTTACACAGTGGATCATCTGTCTACGGAAAATAAGTAATGATGATTTTTTTTAAGAAGAATAGAAAGTGTTTCCAAGGGGGATCTTGAAAGGTTGTGAAAATATCATAGTGGATGTGCTTATTTAAAGAAGTTATGATGGTGATTCGTAGGTTATCTAATGATTTTTTTAAACAATTTAATGTTATTGCTATGTTTATTGACTAAAATATGAAATATTTATAAAGAATTATAAATAATTTTTAATGGATATTATATTCAATGTGTTATAATTAAATGTTGGATTAATGTATTAGAATGGGAAGATTGTTATAATTTAGTTAGGATAATAATAATATTTAGAAATCTGTTTTTTATATGAATTTTTTATTCTGTACAAATATGCTTATTAATGAAGCTGCTTTCATACAAATCCTTTAATTGTAATCTGGAAATTTGAATGGCACTCAAAATCAGGCTAAAGTATGGTTAGAATGTATGTAGTGAAATGATTCTATGAAAATTTTTGTGATTTATTTTGAAAAGAAGTAATGATATTTCAGAATAGTTGATGAATTAATATAAAAATATGAAATGTGTGGAAAATTAATTTTTTGGAGAATATGGTTATGCAAGAAAACATTTTAGATTCTTGGCTATCACTGCTATAAAAGGGGGAGAGAACATTAAATTTTCTGAAACATGTATTGTTCACAGTTGAACATATAATGTGGAGCGATGAAACTTTTAAAGGAAATGAGTTTTTAGATTGAAAATTACTATAGAAGTTTTCATGATATATAATAAGAAAAAATAAGATCTCGTTCAAAAGGGTTTTAAACTATATTGGTTCATTAGATAGAGAAACTATACTATGAAATTATACTATGGCATACCAATTTCAAAAACATTTAGTGGTATTATAAAAGAAATATAATATTTGACAGAGCATATAGAATAGAAAATAAAACTATGGTATCAGACTATGTATCATTTTCAAGTCCATATATGTTCTGTACTTCTACAAGGTTATAAAATGATATAATTTTTTTTCCTGAAAATATTTTTGAATGCTTACACTACATCACAATAACATGATTTAAATAATCTTGATAATGTTTAATAACATGTTACAAAAAATTTAATTACATGATTTCATGAAACATGAAACACATGCATTTTTGTATTTCATATAGTGCTATATGAGTGTGGGGGAGTATCACGCACATTGTATCAAGACAAAAGGATTGTTTTCTCATTGAGTCATTGGAATTAGTTTATTAACATACCATAACAAGGGCATAGTTTATATTTCTAATTATAGAAACGTGTAAATTAATTTTTCCCTATGGATAAGTGGTTGATTTTTAGAATGGTAACAACTCATTAATATGAGGAAAGGGTTGTTTCTAAAGAATGAAAAAAGAATGAAACATATAGCACTAATTTACCCCTCCCCATAACATTTAAATATCAATTGATATCAGAGACAATGTTCCCTATATTTTCAATTTAAGGATGTCCTTAAAGGGTTGTTGTGATAGAAAATATAAATTATGTTAATAGTAAGTATATATCAGTATTTGATGGTAATGACTATCACATATGGAGATTTTTAATGTCACATTGTCTTGTGTCTCATGAGTAGGATGTTATTCAAGTTTTAGTATCTTGTTTTACTACTATTAATTGAAAATATACTATTACAGTTATTAATTAGAAGAATTGTGAGAAATATGGATGGTCAAGGATTGATTTACTGTTATAACTACTTAAAAGTGTGTTTCTATGTGTGGTGGTTGTTTCCACTGCCATGGTATCAAATATAAGATCAATAAAATTTATTAATGTAATAAAAACATTGAAAATATATATGTTATTGATATACAGATTGAAGTATGAAAATCTAAAGAAAGGATATTATCATTCCATTTGAGGCTTATTTTTTATTATAAATTTCATTATTGGAAGCACTCATTTTCTTGGTTAAGATATGAAATATTCAACTATTTTTGAAAAAATCATGAGAATAATTACTGATATGTTTGTTTCTAATGTTTCCTCATTGGAAGTACTTGTTCATGAAACATTATCGTTGGATTATTTTCATACTACTCTCATTAATTAAGAAATGAGATGGGATTAAGCTACCGAGTGTAATATATTTGAACATGAAATTCATTTCAATGCTTATATTATAGAAATACATAGAATACTCTTAAATAAAAAGTTGGTGATCATGTTCCAATAATAGGTATGTAAAAATATTAATTATTTTATAACCATATTATCTTTAAATGTGAAAGGTGGTGATGGATAATTCAATCCAAAAAATCAATTAAAATGATTATAATGTTGATCTATTTTGATCATTGACGCTAATATTCAATAAAGTAATAAATTATGGAATAGTGTGGAAAATTATAGAAGGAATAATATATCATGGATTAAAAAACATGACAAGACTAAATCCTATTACAAAAGGGAAGATACAAATTTATCGAAATACAAAAGGAGATGTATTTTCTCTAAAGATGATAAGGAAAGAGAGAGTGAAGCCAATTCTAAAAAAATATTGAACATAACAGAATGACTAAATTTTTTGGAACACATGAAAATGAAGTGTTTTTATTTAGATGTTCTGATGATGAATAAACACAATCTGAATTTCATCTAATGGAAGAGTTGAAAGAATGTATTTCAAAAATTAGTAGGCATGAGAAAAAAATCTGGATGCTAAAAATTAAATGACATCAATAAAAAATCAATAATTATTTCATAATGATAAGGTCAAGATACTAAAATGAAATTAGGTCTTGAATAAATCTCATGAAAATAAATATTAGTAATGATCACTTAGATGATTAGATGAATGATAAACAAGATTAATTGTAATTTTTCCAAAAAATATCATAAAGATGAAAGGGGGGTTCATTTTTTTTATAAAGGTGAAAGATATAGTCATAATAAACCGGGGGAGGATCAAAACAATTTAACTTCAATTGTTGATATAAATGATAAAAAAATTTACAATAAGAATAAATTTGGGAATGTTTTGAATGATTCCGTGAAATGTAGATAATTTAGATGCTCCTAAGGATCCTATGAAGGAAATAATATCTAATACTTCTATATACTATCAGGATGAAAATAAATATGAGTTAAATATAATATTTTGTATGATAATATATTTTTTGGTTGTCAAAAATGTTTGGATATGAACGTTTTGGGGAAATATGGTCACAACGCCAGTTATTATAGAAGTTACAAAGTAAAATGTTATTTCAAAAGTTACTTCTAGTATTGTTGTGGATTTGGACATATAGAAAATATAGGCTAGATAAATAAAAAACAATACTATTATTCTAGAAATTATAGAAGGAAAAAATATAAGGGTATTTAATCCACCCAATAGAATATTTCATAGAAGGAAATATTTAAATATATGAGATGTTTTGGTTAAATGATGAAGTAGAATCAAACCATTGGAAAATATTTGCGAAATTAGAGAACAAACTATGATTATTGTAGAATTATGTCATGTTCTATTATGAGGAATAATATGTTTTCTAATAATTAACTAAAGAAGGATGTGAATAAAGATAATTGTAATGAAAAATATCATATTTATTAACCTACATTAAAAGAAAAAAAATGAAATCTAATATTGGATTGTGGATGTAATTCTCATATGGTATGAGGTATAAAATTATATAATAATGTAAATTACATAAATGAAGGAAGTTTTACATTTTTAAATGATTAATCATTTAATGTCAATGGAGTAGGATCACCTGTCATTGGGGATGAAAATATGATATCCAAGAATCAATTGTATCTTGATTAGATGAAACACAACAATCTATGTGTTTCAATACTATGTGATAATGGTAAAATATTTATTTATAGTGAATTCATATTTGTATTGAAAATTGAGTAAGATGGAATGACAGTTACAAGATATAAATTTATAAAATTCCTCATGTTCCAAGTTGGTGTGGTCTATAAATCATTATAATTATGTATCCTGGATGAGAAACAACTAAACATAAAAGGATAGAGAACATGATTCAAATAAAAATTGTAATAAATATGAGAGAGAAAATATATGTTTTATTCATGATATTCCAAGAAGAAGATATTGGTGTACAAATTTTTTTTAAAAATTATTTATTACAAACTCAATGCATAAGAATTTTGAAATTTTTTCATAACATCCCAGGAAACATATTCATTCCAATTTTTATGGGGAAATAAGAATAAAATAATCACATTGTGATAATAACATTATTATTATCATTAATGAATTAACTCAAATCACTTTTTTGTACATGAATGATAATTCAAATACACTTAAATGATAAAATGTGTTAAGAGTCAAGATGAGAAGGCATGTTAATAGTTAGTGATGTATTTGAGGAAAAAATGGTGGAAAGTACACAAAATGAGTATTTCAATGTTATATTGTCATTTTTATAATTTTTTATATTTTAATTACTCCAAACAGTCTTAAAAAATGGGTTTTTAGAATGGAAAATGTGTATCTTGTTAAAATAATGGGATCTATGTTATTTTAACATGGTGTCTCTACTTAATTTTTTAGACTATCTAGGTGTGATGATATTTATATTCAAAATGGATGATACTATAATAAATGTTGATATATGTCTCTATATGAAATTTTTTTTGATCGAAATGTAATCTCGAAACACTAATTTGTTTTTGGGATTTCATGCATTATAAAAAAGAATTGTAAGAAATGTGGGATGTTTTATCATATTAGTAATGATGTAATTTTTACTATATATGGTCCTAAAGGATGAGAATTTAAATGTTTAAAAAAATATAAATAAGTATTATTATATTAATTGGATGTGAATGTATTTGAAAAATATGATTAATATGTTAATCAAACTCAAGTAAATAAGGATGACTAATAAGGTGAAATAATTTTTGTTAACAATTCTGAAAAGAATAAATACAATTATAATCAAGAACAAGTAAAAGAATCAGAATATAATATTTCATGTGATGCAAAAGAAACTCAAAAATATCATCCTTGGTAGAGAATCAAGTAGAAGATCAAAATTTTTTTGGTGATCGACATAAAAAGGATAAAATTAATGAAAATAAGATGCTATTACACATACTTAATTGTATTTATATGTTTATCAAGAATATGTGAATGGTGATTTTTAGCATTTGAATTCGTTCCGAGGTATGAATGAAGAATTGGAGAAAATTGTACAAAAATATACTTTGGAAATCATAATGAAAGAATTAAAAATATTTTTTGGTAGACATTGGGTTTTTCAAAACATGTTGAATGACGATCATTAGGGGATAAGAAACATTGAATGTTTAGTGTGAAATGGTCACTCATAAATTGAAGTTATTAAATTTTTGGTGAATTTGAATCTTATAGAAAGGTATGAAAGAATAATAATTTTTATTTATATTCCTCCACAACAATGTTACAAAAAATTTACGATGGATATGAAATTAGTATTATTGAATGGTGATTTTCATGTGGAATATTATATTGAAAAACCATAGATATTTGTTAATAGGAATGAGGAAATCTATTTCTAAATGTGGATGAAATAATTGTAGTGGAGAAAACAATCACAAATTCCATGGTAATATAAATAGTATACATAATTATGAATGATGAGTTTTATGAAATGAAGGGTTAATATTAGTATGTATATCAAATAATGTCACATTGTTTCCCTCATTATAATTTTTTATGTTGATGACATTTTATTAAAATGGAATGCTGAATGAACTTATTAAAGATTTACTAATGAGATGAAAAGGATTTTGAGATGTCCATGTTGGGTTAAATGAAATACAATATTGGGTTAATACTCTCCCAAATGATTAATCATATATATCTTTCTCATGAAATGTATGCTATGAAATGTTATTTGAAATGTGACATTGAAAATTAGAAACCATTTTCCCATCAATTTTAGTGGGAACCAGGTGGACTAAAAATGGAAAGTGCAATGAAATTTATTAGTATGAACATCATAAGCTCATAAGTTGTTCATTATTTTTTACTACCATTGAACTATAAATAGCTTATGAAATTAATTTATTGTTAATATTTCAGATCCATCAAAAATAATCTCAATTAATTGCTATAAAATGAATTCTCATATATATCAATGACAAACCAATGGAAATCAAGTATGATAGTTCAGAATGTATTTATTTTTTAGGTATTTTTATGTTGATTGGGAAGGAACTTTTGATGATATTTGATCTACTTCTGGTGTATTTTATTTTTTGATGGAAATTTGGTTTAGTTTTAATAAAATGAAACAAATCATATTAACTATTTGATTGGTTTAATTTTTGTATGATTCTTTCACTCAAGTTCATACTCAACAAATGTGGATCAAAACTCTATTAGATGACTTACATGTTAGAGTTTTGTTATACTTGAACTTGAGGTTTTTTAATCAAAGATACATCAAACATATCAAGAATAATGTATAACAGTCATGTTAAAAACATATTGATAGCATACATTATTTTATAAAATTGAATGTTCATAAGAATAAACTGATATTGGATAGTGTTCCTACATCATAAATATTTGTTGGCATTTTAACAAAATCCAATATTGACTAGATATTTTTACAAACCGAGGATTATCATTGGTGTCCAATGACATTAAATTCATGTTTGAGTTATGTTATCCCCTATCTCATCGATTCATTAGATATTGTTGTAATAGAAGATAATTAATCCATAAATCAATCCATTAATTTGTGGTAATTATCTTTTAGGAAACACTTATATAATGGATTCTATGGGAAATATATGAACTCATCATGTAAATTTTTTAATAGGCCAAAATGGTTTTTAATATTTTTTGAAAATTTAATAATTTTGGAATTTTGAAAAGGGGAATAAATATGTGTATAAATACAACGATATTTCATGTGTCACTATAGTTAGAAAAAATTATTTATAGGTCAATGGATATTGTTTCCTACAATGAGGTTGCTCACATCAGCTTATAATTGTTGATAAGTAATCTATTTGCTTAGTATAAAATTTTTTCTGAGTTATGAAACTCGGTTGAAAAAAAATCCAAACGGGAGTTATTTTGACAAAGACGGAAAGATGTTGTTTTCGGAATCTGGAAGAAGTTTGTCTAGTATGTGTTTTCTATTATTTTCAATGAAAAACAACATAAAATTTAAAAAGATGGTGGTTGAAATAACAATGTTAAACCTATAATTAAACTCAAAATGCATAATATTTTCCATTGTATTAAGAAAACATTTTCTAGAAGAAAAGTTACATGATACTCACCTTGGGTCTAAAATATAATTTTGATCATAATAAAGAACTAAAATAGAGTCCATGTGGTCTAAATGTAAACAATATGATTATTTTTATATCATGGATTTCTCATAAATCATATGTTTCCTTGAAAATTTATGATTCATACCTTACAAACGAATGGGGGAAAACAAGTGCTTATATTCATATTAGGGTTTTATTGGAAGGAAATAGTTTTCTTTAGTAATGGAATGTTAAATTAAATTACATTATAAGACATATGATGCTATTATGCACCTCAATGATTTCAAATTCATATTATATTTATGATTACAAGTTGATGTTTTTAGAAATATAAATGTTTTTGATATATTCTTGTCAAAGATAATTGGTTTCAGCTCACCCTATGTTGAATTTATTAAAGGATATAAATTATTTTAGATACATGAGATGAAAAATATATTGGTTTTAGTTATATTAAAAATACACAAGATAAAAATATTTAGAGTAAGATTTATTTTAATTCCATAATTGTGTATTGTACCTATAAAATGAAAAAAGTTGTTAAAGTCGAAGTAGCTGACACCAGTTCATCAGACATAGTGATCTATTGATAATTAGAGTAAACCTAACACTAATTATTATATAAACTAATGCATACATAAGATAATAAAGTGATTATATTTAGT
This sequence comes from Viscum album, assembly GCA_963277665.1. Lineage (NCBI taxonomy): Eukaryota > Viridiplantae > Streptophyta > Magnoliopsida > Santalales > Viscaceae > Viscum > Viscum album. The sequence continues at coordinate 470,822,709 of OY728147.1, read as the reverse complement.
ATTATTTGATGTTGTGGAAAATGACAATGGTTATATTTTATTTGTTTTTGGGAGTGTTGTAAATTTATATCAATCAACAATGCATTCAACCATTTTCATTTTGATAAATCGTTGGATGTTTTCATTTGCAAAATTATGATTGATGATGTCTAATTTTTTATCATGTGGGGAAATATTAATTATATGATATATGATTATTAAAATCATAATAGATCTGACAATGATCCACCAAAAGAATATAACGATTGATCCGTCAAATATTGTCTGACACTAATAACGTTGGTGGTTACAAGATCATTGGTCTGAGAAAATGATTAAAAAAATAATTGATTCAGGTAGCCATAATTTTTTTTCCAAGGGTGACCATGAAATGATTTTTGAAGAAATTATCTATCTCTTTTTATTGAATAATATATTATTTTAATGCTAAATATCTCATAATATGTGTTGAAATATTTTAAATTTTCAACTAAAGTCATGAAAAAATCAGATTCTTGTCTATCGATGTAATGTCACTGGGTAAGGATGAATGGTTTCACTGTTTTATATTAATCATTTGCAACTAGGAATTGTAAGTATTTTTTTAAAATTTTTGTATAAAAATCATAATATGAATACATCTAGTTATCATATGTTTGTTTTCCATTTATTGAAGAGCTACATAATGAAGAAGATTTTGTCATACATATTCAATATTCATAATGAAGAAATTGAAATGGAAATAATAATTGTATTGAATAATGGATATATAATATTAAGGGTGTTAAAATATGAGAAGTTTTAGGTTAGTTCGAGAAGAAAGGATATTACTTGAGAAGAATTGAATAATTCAATGTTGGATCATAAATGTAATGAAAAATTTTGTTTCATGACATTTTATTGAGCATGGAATCAATTAAAATTCATAACGAAACCGTATTAGTAATACCTTTAAATTGATGAGGGTGATTTTATATTTTTCACTTATATTATTCATGGTTGAAGAGAGAAAGAAGATTTCGGAAAATTTTAGAGAGGGTGATTTTTGGATTGAGCTTTCCTGATGGTGTATTTCATACAGAAGAAGAATAAGAAGAAGTAATATCATGTTTATGTGGTTATCACAATCGATTAGTTCATTATGTTGAGAAACAAGGATGAAGCATGTGGACTAAGGAATAATTTGTTCATAATTATTTCATATGTATTATGGTAGTTATATTTTATCAAACTGGGCAATCAAAAATAGTATCATTATTACGACAAGATCAGTTCATCCTCGATGTTGGGAAAGAATGTGATGAATTGTTTCCAAAGAAAATATTATTGACAGTTTACAAGGAAAAATGGTAATTTATTTTTATGAATATACATACTTTTTTCAAACTTGTAATAATTTTTTTTAGAAAAAATTTGTGATACATGAATAATACGCGTTGTATTATTGATTATAGAGCTATATGATTGTATGAGAATATCAAACTCAATGTATCCAAAAATGGAATTTTTTCATGTGGATTGTGTGTTATTGAATTATTTACATTCCATACTTAAGACATAGAAACTATATTTGAGTAGTGAACCTCATAAATTCTTGTGTTTATGAGAATGTGTAGTTCTTTTTTACTTCAACGTAACTACTATTTAAAAGGATGCGAAGGTTGTATAAAAATAATGGAACCTAAATGATAAATATATCACAAATTCAACCACTCCCCCTATTAGTGATACATTGATCATTACTAGAAAATATTTGAAACCACATATAGTATTAGCTTCATAATTATGTTTGAATAGGTGTAAGTAGAAGACCATGAAAATGAATTGAAATTATGGTATATTTTATTTTATGTAAGAAACAAAAATTATATTGAAGATATCATATATATGAAAAAATGTGAGTTATTTAAATATCGATGGGGTCTAATGTGATGAATGGTGGTCAAATAAGAGTATTAATAGAGAATATCTCTCAAAACCCTAGGGAATGAATATGAGTTCTCATATGAATCTACTATGTAATAATGGGTTGATGAATTGGGGAATTATGCATGTGGTTGTTGTTGTAAAAAAACCATATCATGTCTTTAAATGTGATTATGATTTGGACTCAGGGTTTGACAAACTATGTGAAAAACTTGCTCAATTACTATACAAGGTGACACATATTGAGAAATTTGTGTTCTTGGATATATAAAATAGGAAAAATGGACTAAATTTAAACTATATAGAGGACAAAACCACATAAGGTATAAGAACATGATTAAAAAAAATATACACAAACCATGGTTGTTTCAAGTATAGTTAAATACATTTTTTCATAGATTTATGTAAGATTATTCATGGATTGAAATCCATCCTCTATTATTTTATGTATTCATATTAGAGAAACATGAATAGTTCACATCGTGAACTAAAAGTGTACCACATCACGATTAATGAAAACCCCTAATTTAGGCCTCAAACTAGACTTGAATTCCAATTAAATCTCTCTAACCCCATTCCTCAATTCAATTTAGATAAAACAATAGGATTGGGATGAAATATAATGTATCAGTACCTCTATAAAGTACATGGATCATATAGAGGCTCTCCCTACACTGAAAATCCCAATCCTAGGACTGCGCCACTAGTATATTGAGCCATAACACCTCGGGGAGAGGATTATCAATGACCTATTAGTGATGAACCAGTTCCCTATATAGATGCATTTATCTAAAACCACTATATAATAATTGATTACTAATTTCCAAACAAAATCAAAATATTACATAGAAGAATGTTAGAAAAATGAATTTTCTCTTAAACTGATAACTCATGCTATCACACTATCCCCAAATACCAAATATACAATCACGTCACACAAACCATGAATCCTCTTATCATTTATATTAATGTAATAATATTTCATTTACAAAATATGAGTCTAAATACCATTTATTTTTTTTTACTTTAATTTTATTTATCCCAAATCATCATTTATATCAACCCATATTCTAATATATCATTCTATTCTAGGATTATTATAATTTACATGTTTTTACTCACAATTTATTCTATTTGATGTAATACAAATGATATATTGGAAAAAACTATTTAATACTATCATTACACACAATTTAACTACCATGTCTTTATGTTTTATACCATAGATCTACATTTATAACTGTTAGTAATATAAGGATTAGTTTCAAAAAAATACAATATTATTCTATATATGAAAAAAAATTACTGGTTTTGTTCTTTATAACCAACCCAGGTCAAAAACATGCAAGTAAACAAAAATAATATGTAAATTAGGGAAATTCCAAGTAAATACATATATTTTAAATTTTATAAATCATGCACAAACAAATTCTACAATGAAAAAGAGTGAAAATACCATAATCCATGATCTCACAAAATAAATTCTCTACTTATAATTTTTATAGAAAAACATTATCAATGATTTAATTTTTTAAAAATCTAACCACTAAGAAATTGGTTTTTCCCTCAACTGTGGGTTAACTACTCCTAAACACAAAATCCTTACAAAGCCCCAATTAAAACACCGTCTTTTCTACTATGATGAAATATTAAACAAATATAATGTGGTGTGGTTTTAAATTTTTATTCCCTGACATCAAATCATGAAAAGTGGTTCTTTGAGATGTTGTACACTATTATCTCAAAAGGGCCTCCCACTATTCCATACGTTTTCCACTAGTGGTATACGTCTATGATATTATAATGGGGATAATATACACACATTTTAGTCTACAAATAATATAATAATTTATGGAAAAATTCCTGAAGATAACATTCAGTTCAAATACAGATGATTAATATATAAAAGGAAAATCCATTGAAGAAAATATTTATGTCTTGTATAAATTGGGATTAATACAATTTAGTTCATCATATTACATAAATTTCCAAAATTAATAGAAAAATGAAACAAAACAATAACGAAAACCATGATGTTTATTATGTATTCATTCTACTATATACATTCTAAAAACAAATTCATATCACCATGCAACAACTAAATTGTGTTTTCCCTTTTCCTATCCCACAACCACAATTTCAGTCCAGGTACCAATTTTTTTCAAATAAGTCCGGAGTAAAACATATTGGGCCCCCACCAAGAGTTTTAAATGAAAAACGCATATGATGATTATATTTTATATCTTTGTAATATATAAATTATTTAACAAATATAAATTTTAATCTATAAATATAAATCAATGATGTTAATCCTTGGGTCTCATGGAGACATCTTAGGCAGACTGAACTAGCTCCGACTTATGTCAATCATTGAATACAGAGGTTTTGTTAGAGATTAATTATGTTATATGGTGAATGACTAAGGAATCCATGATAATATTTCCCATTGAAATCCATGCATCCCATACTAGTATTACTCTCCGGTAATTGCAATAATAATCTATTATTCATGACTAAAATCAATGTACCACCATTAAAACATAGTGGAATGACTAATTTTGAATCCAAGGGTAACACATGAGTAATTATATAAAATTTTAATAATCTAAATCTAGGGATCTAAAACCACGAATTCAATAAATATATCACTCACAAACTCATTTAATTAATTCATAGAATTCAACAAATTTTGATATTACTGAAATCTATGGGGAAGCTTCCAATTGAATATGTAATTTCCATTATATGTCAAATCCTATAGAATTATACAGTCATTACATAACCAAAAATAATTTTGGAAAAATATATGAAATTCAAAAAAAAATATAATATTGTATCCAAGTAATTGTACCTAGAAAATTCATAAAAATATTTAATTCAATGAATTTCTATGGTGTAATTATTCCAAAATTCATATTACAACCAAATCCAAAGTAAAATTTATGTTTATTCATGCTAAAAAAACCCATTTCAAAATAAAAAATTCATTCCATGACATTAAAGGGCCATATATCTCATTTGATGAATCACAATTTACATATTAAATAAGTATTTGATTTCAGAAACCCTAAAATAGCCCTTTTTATTTGCCTAGGAACATCACACAAGGAATAATCATCCCATTTATTGATATCTATATGAGTCCACCCAACGTAACTCACATTTCTATATACATAAAATTTACTAAAAATAAAAATGTAATTGAAACTGATTTTATTAATTTTATCTGAAGAGACTCAAAAGAAAATGTAAATGAATATGAAAATAATGTAACATTGTGGTGATAACATGATGAAAAGGTGTGATAAAACATACCAGATGTTTCGTGGATTCCACTCATTATATTTTTTCCATAGAATCAATATAATATTAATGAAATTTATAAATGATGAAATACCTTGGAAAATATGGTATTTTCAATCATCAAATAGGATATTTTTTTTAAAAAATGATCAATGTGACATTAGAAGATTATGAATTAATTTCCAATATTGAAACCATCCAATAAAAGAGATAGAATTATTACCATATAATAAATGGAGGAATCCCACAAAATAAAAAAATAAGATGAGGATATCCCAACATTACAACTACAACCAATATAATGTAAAAAATTCTAGTTATAATTAAATAAGGGGTGGGTGGTAAACTGGTCATTTTTCCATTTAAAACCACAATGTGAACCGAATGATTTTTCACGGAGTCACAATATATAGCCTATGATGATTCAAGTTGGTTTCCAGCCTATTATAATCCCACCAAATATATGTTGGAACTGTTGTCCTTATATATATGGCTCTAACCTCCTCCCCCGTTTCCCAAACACCCTCTTAACCCCCTGATCCCTATTGGTATCTCCTAAAAATAAAATGTCCAATGGTTTGTGAGGAAATTAATGTTTATACCAAAAAAATAATAAAGGACTATTTCAATTGACACTAGTAAGACCATGTAAATTCAGAATATATAAATTATTTATGTAATTTTTTTAATTTTGATGTTTAGTAATAAAATGAAAACATGTGTAATTTTCAGTCCCCATGTCCTGACATACTATATGATATTAAAATTAAGAATTTAATAGTATTATAAAAAATACATGAAATCTACTTTACCATAAATTAATTTCATTGGAGAATGAAAATATTTTTGAATAACAAGAATATTTTGTCAATACTAGTCATTACCATAAGGAATTGAGGAAACTGTGTTGATAATTATACAGATTTTTTTATTCAAAAAACTTTTTTCAAATATTCGTCTATTCAATAATACCATAAAATCATATCATTCTTATTCTCTAACATTCATTAATTAACATTAAATTAAAACAAATTATAAATTAATAATCACTAGCTACACAACTCTAGTAGTAAATGATTGTTAATAGTTGAACTCAAGTGTGAAGATGATTAATTTTCTAAGAATATTTTGATATAATAATTATGCATCAAAAATATTGGATGAAAAAGTAATTTGAAAATTAATATTATATGTTTTGAAAACATTTGGATTCTAATTTAATCTTATATAACACAAAAATAATTTTCTTTTCAGGATTAATATGTTAATGAAATTATTGAATCAAAAGCAAGGTGAGTAAATGTAAAAATGTACGGACCTTGATGTTCTTCTTTCATGTGAATGTTAAATGAGAATCCAAATTTACCAAAGGAAAAGAACTAAAATGTGGTGTTTGTTAATATACCGTTATTGAGTTTGAACATAAAACATGCATCTCACATTATACATGAAACAAAACCTCATCAATCTTCCCAAGATATTTTACCGTCATCATCCACTTATTGATGTTCATTAAAAAAACCTCATAATTACTCATGATAAATAAATACATATGAATCAGTGGTTAGATATTTAAAAACATAGTAATCTATATGTAACTAATATTTTAATTTCAATTAATAATAATACATTTTATAAAATTCATTCATGATTAGATGAATGAAATTCTAGCATGAAGGTTTGTATAAATGTGCATGGGAGGGGAATTGAATTTTAAATAACATTATTTTACATTATCCATAAAATTAAGTGATGAATATATTGGATAATTAATTAGTTTGAGAGACATTGGTTTTAATAAGGGAACTCACACTGCCTAGTCATTTGAACTTTTATTGGGTAATATTTATCAGGTTCGCTTGTCTAAGAGACCCAGGATTAAGTTTCAAGGAATTTATTGATTTAGTGAATTTGTTCTATTTTTTGTTATTAAATATATATTATTCTGTAAAATAAATTAATTACTAGATTCTTAGGTTAATTTGAAATTAACATTAAATATTATTGGATTTAATTAATATTGAATAAATTGGAAGTGTTGGAAATTTAATTTGTTTATTAGATTAGTGAATAAATTGGATATTTATACATCCAAATTATTATTTTTATTAATTTTTTGGTGATTTTGAACACATTTTTGTATATTTTAGTTCTTATTTATGAATCCAATAGGATGTAATATATGAATCCACATTGATATAATAAATGTGATATGAAAGAAATTACTTGAAACATTATATGTTCAGAAGATGCTAACAAAATTTTACCTTTTATTGAATGTAATAAAAAGAGACCCCCTAAATATATAATATAATTAGTTGTACGTGATTAATTGATATTTTTATAGAATTTATAACAAAATGTATCCCCAGTATATGTAATATATTCATATGAAATTAGATAATTATATCATGGTAAGCTATATTTCTTACTCTTCTATTATGATTAAAGGTGTTAACACCTCTCATATTTTTGTAAACAATTGGTTTATATATGTTGTATTATTCATATACACAATGGATGAAAAAATAATGATGTGAGAAATTCAATTATTTATTTTTTAGGATATAAATTAGAAAATCTATAGCCTACAATCTCATGTATAAACATTTATGAAATAATGTGTGTTTCGGTACTAGGTGTCTATTGTTTGTTTTAGAAAAATTTGCATTTAAATTTGGAGATTATGAAGAGAGAAATTTATAGAAAACCCTACATATTATTCTATTCAAAGGAGAACACCATAAAATTTTTAGTAGAATAGAAATTATGATTCATTCATAGAAATATATATCATTCTATATACTACAATGTGCCTATGGTTGTTGATAGATAAACCTTGTGATAATCAACCAATAAAGGGCATGTTGAGAATTGTAAAAAATCACTAATCTAATATGTAATGAGTGGGACAAAGACTGGACATCCAATTATACACTATAGTGGAATACTATTTACCTGTTCATAAACTCTTTATGAACTGCAATAAGGGAATTATTTTCTAGGTAACCTGATCAAATATATTTATATGTATAATATTTTCAAACATAAGGTTACCTTGGTTAAACAATGATTGTTATAGGTTGATCCTGAGAAATTAGGGATTAACATGATCATGTAATGAAGTAAATATTAAGGTAGAATCAATATCATGTTATTTATAAGGAAAATTTATCTATGATTTAAAATTTAAATTAATCATCTTAAAAATTGTGGGTTTAGTGGTGGGTAGAACCTGAAGAAACCATGTAAACCCTTGGTGTGGGGGAAATATGAAATAATTACCTAAAAATCTACCAATTAGAATTGGAGACAAATAACAATATCTTGACTGTGTCTATCCAAATAACACAAAAAATGATTAACCATGTCACCATAGTTAGAATATTGAGTACAGTCAACAAGAGTATAATGGAGTATCATGGAATTTTAGAAGAAGATGACGATAATGGAAAGAAGAATCATTATATCTTATGTAAAAAATTATAGAAAAAGACAAAACAAAATTTCCTCAAGGGGAATAGATGATTATTTATTTGTGGAATATGTGGTCCTATAGATTTGAACTACCATATTAAAATGAATGGGGTTGTTAAACATTGGTACTGGAAAACGTGAAATAGAAATAACCCCAAAAAGTCCAATGTATCATGTGTAGAAAAATAGGGAATTATTCAAATCACATTTGTAAACTAATGGTTATAAAAGATGATAGGCATCAACCAATTCCATGATTATTTGAACAAGAGAAATACAATTCCATCGCAACTACAAAACTGAGTTTTAAAAATGATATGGACTGAGGAACACTGATCATCAACTCATGTGACTATTGTATCACATGTTAATGTTTATGGTAAAGGATATTATGAAAATATTACTAAACATGATTAATTTACTATGATTTTAGAAATGGATTTTTTATCTCCACTTATAGGAAAACATAATTGGAATAAGTATATCACAATTTATATAAATCAATGATTCATTATAAAATATTACTTATAAATATCCATTATATTGATGTTTAATATTGTGTGTCCTGATGAAGAATGTTGGTGTACTTTTGTCTTAAACATTTGTTGAAAAACTCAATATTAAATTCAATCATATTTTATGAAAACATTTATGTTTTTATGTTTTTGTTGATGATATCACTCATGAAATTATATCTCACTTCACATATATATACAATACAACATTTCGTATTTTTTGTAGTATGTAATAGTCCAAATTTATAGGGTGTAATTTATTTAGTTGAAGGGCATATAACCATGTATTTTTAGAAATCATATTATATCCATAAATTATTTTTTAATAATTATATACAACAATAATTTTTTCATGGAATTGAAATAGATTTCAAAAGATGTTATATGATATTGGAAGAAACCCAATAATGGTTTATTTGTTCAACAAATTGAATTAAAATAGAATAACATGATACAGATTATATAACCACATGGGTTATTATTCACCATTTAATAGTAAATATATTAAATTTTCATAAAATAAAAATAGGATAATATGTAAAAAATAATAAAAATGTTTAGACCTAGAGATATATTGGATTATCCTCACTATTGATAATCCCCAATAGCCAATGAAACCCCATAATAAGGAAGAACATTTGATATATTGAAAAATCTTTATATCAATAACGAATAGTATGGAAATGAGGAGTGTGAATGGAGTATGTTTATTATGACTATATATCATAATGAAATTTAGTCACTGGAAATTTGTACACTATGAATATTTTCAATTAGAATATCATCTTTATATATATGGTTGTTTTATAAACATATAATACGTATACTAGTGTCTTTTTTGTTAAAAAATACAACTCACAAAAAAAACACAAAATTCATAAAATATTACATATTCATGTATTTAATCGTTACGTATAAATTTTGTTGTAATTATGAAAATATGAATTTATATATATATATATAAATAAAATGAATACATCAATATTAATGGTAAATTTTAAAAATATTAATAATTAAATAAATGTTGTTTTGTGTTTGTTAATAAATAAAGTAATATTAAATTTTACATTACTGATTTAAGTGTTTTATATTTTTTCCAAATTAATTAGATTTACACTTTTAAAATATTTTGATGTATGGTATAATATATTATCCACTTAAATTATAAATCCTTATGAAATAATATCAAGAACACATAATATTTAAAATTCCATTTTTCAGTATATGGTGTAACGACCCAACGTTTTTCAATGGAAAATTCCCTTCTAATATCTATGTCATAAAAACACAAAATAATGAACTACTAAGTGATAAGTGACCTTTAAACATAATTTTTTCACCCCTATTTTTGGAATTTTAAAAATACAACATACACTGTTATGTTCAAGATAGTTTTTGGAGTAAAATGAAACAAAAATAATATTTGGTGAATAGTAACCTACCCTTATGAATAGTAACCTAACCTTATGAATTTTAATATGAACCTTATGAATAGTAAATAAGAGTAACATTACCTATTAATAATAAAATAAAATTTAGACATCATAGAAAGTGATAATTTGACCATAGTAAACATTTGTGGTATTTTATAAGTCATAAATAATTAATTATAATAAATTATTTAATTTAAAAGAATATTTATTTTCCTGAAATATATTCATAAATTGTTGAATCATTGTATAATAGTTTTTAGATAATTTTATAAGACCCTAAGAAATTTTTGAATGAACTCCAAAATCAGTTTTAATTATAAAAACTGTTTTTTAAGTAAATTATGATTTTAATTAAATACTAAATTAATAATATTTAGAAAATTATTTTTGAAAAATGGACTTCATTTTTGGATTCTACATGTCGAAAAATGGTTGGGGTAAAATTTTGGGATTTTTCTGAGATACTTGAATTTATGATGAATAGTAGAATACATTAATTTATCATATAAAGACATTTTAATTAAAACCCACTATTCCTGACATCACAAGCGATCTAAGCACCCAAATCCCGAATTCACAAGTCTAATTTACTATTATTAGTCATACAAGACTCACTATTCCTTATCTTAGGTGAAATTAATAAACTAATCAATTTTATATTAAGGAAACCCCTCTCCCCTCCACTATAAAAGCCACCCTTCACTCCCTCTTTTCCTCACACCTCTCAAGCTCCATGCCTTCTCTAAATTCCACCCAAACTCCTTCCCTAGCATATCAACCATGTCCAAAAGCTTCTAGTTTCATCAAAAGACCCATCCAAGCTTTCTTAAATGGGATCTGAAGAGGAGGATTCTAAAGGTAATTTCTCTCTCTCTTCTCCTATAATTTCCTTTCAAGTTCAAGTTCCTTTCTTGATCTCTCTCTATCTATCTTCATCCAAATTGTTCTGTAAATCCAGTATTATATATATACTGTAATATTATGATTCTAATGTTATATTATATCACCCCACACCCTTTCCCCCTTCCTTTTATTTTATTAAAGAGAACGTTGTTCATGTGGTGATAATTTATCACCTTCAAAAACAACATGCTCTCTTCTTCCATTTATACCACCAATATGGTCATGAAAACATTTTTATGGTTGAACCGGAATTTTTTACATGTATTATATTCTATTTTATGTTCTGGAAATAACCTATGGCTATACTACTAAGTGAAAAGTAAAAATGAGTTGGTTGTGATCCAAAAACCGCTCAAATTAGCCCAAATAATCTTCATTTTTTTCTTATCTAATGATTAGGACACATGGATCTAATATAACTCATAATAAAATCATTCACGCTTCTGTAATATCATTAATTTCATTTAATATCATTTCTGGATGTTTACCCATGATCTAGCCAAACATCAAATTAAGAATACAAGTGGACCGCTCAAGAAAACCATGAAAAAGAACATCCCCGATCAATGTTTTTAAACTCTATAAGTAATCCAAATTAACATAATATGAAATAATGAAACCAGAAATGAACCCTATTAATGTATAAAAGGTTCTAGAATTTCTAATTAATGAATATAATGTCATTATATAGGACATTTAAGAGAAGGAGGCATTCGAGTACAAGGTAAGGGGAAATCTCAAACCCAATTTTCGTCCTTCGGGTTCTCCCCCTATCACTCCATTTTTTATATGGTTACTCCTAAAAGTTCTTTTGTTCATCATTTCCTTTAATTTTCTGGGATATACATGTTTGTCGTTGGTTTTTATGTTCATCAAAATGTTTTTCAAAAGAACTCTTCTTTCAAGGTCTCACCTTTTACCTCTCATTCAAGGTTGATGGTTCTTATATCTAGTATGTTGTTCCCTCTTTCTTTTGGGAACCCAAAGCTTATGAATGTGTTATTATGAGATGAAACCAATTCCTTTCCATGGTTTATTTATGTACATGTTTGATATGTGTTCAATGTGGCAAGCATGATAATGATAATGTTATAATGTGACAGGTGCGCCCGGAATTAAATAGCGCTCCAATGCATTGGGTAAAGTGATTAGTCCATGAGTAAGTGCGAAATGATGTGTGAACATGATGCTAGATTTTTCCACAAGTATGTGTTGTACATAACCACTAAGACATGATGTTTCATTTTTATGCTTTTCCACATTTCAAGTTTATTGTTTATGCTCCTCTCATGTTCAAGATCTCCTTCCTATGTCATGATTATGCTCACCCCATGATATATTGTTCTTATCTATCCTCTTACTGGGATTTTAGATCACCCCTTTTGATGTATATCCTCAGGTGGCTACATGTACTGAGGAGAGGAAATGTGCTACTAAGAAGCTATAGAAGAAGAGATTAAATGAATTTTTATGCTTGATGTTGTACTTGTTGTGTGTAGTCTTAGTTTTCCCAAGACACTAAACCTCTGGATCCTCCATGTGTAATACTATTATGCTGTTTATCTTTGAAATGATGTAATAGTAATGTATGAAAAGGCCGGGTCGCTATAGTTGGTATCAAAGTAAAGTTTTAGTTAATTTGGGAATTAGGATTAGTGAACCCTAAAGAAAACCTCTAGCATGAGACTAAGTACAAATATGCACACAAGGATATTTACCTAGGGATCCCATATGTTATGTTTTTTGTATAATTGTTTAAAAGGATAAGTTATTCATGACTTGTTTACTTATGTTTTGTTCTAACCTTTTCTATTTTTGAAAATGGTGGGAACGAGGAGAAATCAGGCCAACAACTCTTGCGAAGGCCAATGCAATGATTGCCCAAATGACATCCCCAATGATTTTGGAGGAGGAGTTAAAAACATCATGGCGATGCTTACCCAATTATCCCGGGTTATGAATAATAACCATAATAATGGGGAACATCCTCCTTCACCAAATATGGAGAAGCTAGCTATCGAATGTTTTTTGCGGTAACGACCACCGACGTTTTGTGGATCTTCTGATCCACTAGTTGTAGAACAGTGGGTCAACTCCATGGAGAAGATATTTTCTGTTCTTCACTGTTCCGAGACGGAGATGGTGACTCTAGACGTTTATCGTCTAGATGGAGAAGCTGATCAATGGTGGGCTTGTATTAAGAACACCAAGACAAGGGATGAAATTGAAGAGATGGAATTGGAAGACTTTAAGATAATGTTTCTTAATAAGTACTTCCCAAGAACTCTTCGCACGAAGATGGAGAGAGAATTCATAAAGCTCAAGAAAAAAGAATGAGAATCTGTCACAACCTATGAAGCAAATTTCACAAGGCTCACAAGGTATGATTCGGGTTTTGTTATCAACAATGAAAGCAAAATTGATAGATTCATTAGTGGAATAAAACCACATCTTCGAAAAGCTCTTGCAATTCGAGACTTTGGGAGTTATGAAGAAGTTCTTCGGTGTGCTCTCAAAGTGGAGATGGAGTTTGGAGAATGGTCCCATGGCTATGGTGATAAGTAAAGAAAGATGGAGTTTCAAGCTGGTGGATCTAGTGATAAAGATGGGAAGAAAACACAACGACCCACTTGCCAAAAATGTGGGAAGTTGCAGAATGGGAAATGCCTCAAAGGGATGGGGAAATGATTCAAGAGTGGGAAAGAAGGACACCAAGCTCACGAGTGTCAAAGAGACATGAAAAGGATGGATAATGTAGCCGATGAAAGGAGAGAACCACTCATGGTTCAATGCTACAACTGTAAGGATCTATGGAACTATTATAACCAGTGCACTAAACCTCTAGCTCTCGAGGGTAATCAACGCCAACAACCACCAAAGCCAAAGGAACAAGGAAAGGCTTATTCCATCACTTTTGCGGAGGTGGAACATGATAATGAAGTCGTACAAGGTACACTTCCTATTCAGTCAAGAATGGAAAAAGTCTTATTTGATTCTGGTTCTACACATTCCTTTATATCATGCAAGTTTGCTAGAACTGTAGAATCGAAGCCCCTAAAGCTTGAAGTAGAGATATCTGTAAAAACACTAAGTGGTGAAATAATTGCAACCCAAGTGTTTGATTCTTCTCCTATTGATGTATGTGGGAAGATTCTTCTAGCAAATCTCGTAATACTTTCCTTGGTGGAATTCGACGCAATAATGGGAATGGATTGGCTCTCGTTATATAGAGCACATATCAACTGTCGGGAAAAGGAAATATATTTTCATATTCCAAACTATCCCATGCTCCTCTAAAAATGCAAGGAAGATCATGAATCTCCTTTGAGAAATCCTTCAATGGTGTGGGTGATGATTCCCTATGAAGAAGCATACCTCGCCCAAATGTTTGAGTCGAAGGAAAGTTCCAACCTTGAGGAAATTCCCATCGTAAGGGAATACGGCGATGTATTTCCCGAAGATTTACCCGAAATTCCCCTGGATCGTGAGGTAGAGTTCTCAATTGAATTCATACCCGGAGCTACTCCTATCTCAAAGTGCCCCTATAGGATGGCTCCTATCGAACTGGAGGAGTTAAAGAAGCAGCTTCAAGAGTATCTAGACAAAGGGTTCATACGCCCTAGTGCATCACCTTGGGGTGCGCCAATGCTCTTTGTGAAGAAGAAGGATGGAACCATGCGGCTGTGTATCGATTATCGGGAACTCAACATGATCACCATAAAGAACAAGTATCATCTCTCAAGGATTGACGACTTGTTAGATCAGTTAAGAGGAGCTCAATACTTCTCAAAGGTGGATCTTCCTTCTGGATATCATCAAGTAATGGTGAAGAGGGAAGATATTCAGAAGACTTCCTTCCGTACAAGGTATGGGCACTATGAGTTTTTGGTGATGCCCTTCGGACTTAATAATGTGCCTACAATATTCATGGATTTGTTGAATAGAGTCTTAAGACATTTCCTCGACAAATTTGTGGTAGTGTTTATTGATTATATTCTCATTTACTCCAAGAGTAAGGAGGAACATGAAGAACATTTAAGACATGTGTTGGTGACATTGAGAAAGGAGAAGTTGAATGCCAAGTTCAGCAAGTGTGACATTTCAATGAATCAAGTCACGTTCTTGGGACATGTGATCACAAGCGAAGGAATTTTTGTGGACCCTTCAAAGACAAATGAGATTGATGAATGGCCCAGGCCCTCTAGTGTCACAGAAATCCGTAGTTTTCTTGGATTAGCTGGGTACTATCAACGTTTTGTGAGAAACATCTCATGATTGTCATGCCCGCTAACTATGTTAACAAGGAAAGGGGTAAAGTATGTCTGGACAGATGAATGTGAGGGAAGCTTCAAGGAGCTAAAGAGAAGGCTTATCAATGCACCTGTACTCACACTACTGAAAAGTGGAGAAAGTTTTGTGATATACAGTTATGATTCAAAGAAAGCCTTGGGTTGTGTACTCATGCAAAATGATAATGTGATAGCCTACGCCTCACTACAGTTGAAGATCCATGAGTAGAACTACCCGACGCATGATCTAGAGCTAGCAGCCGTGATTTTTGCCTTGAAAATCTGGCGACACTACCTTTATGGTGAGAAGTGTGAAATATACACCGACCACAAGAGCCTAAAGTATATATTCACACAAAAGGAGCTCAACATGCGTCAAAGGAGATGGTTAGAGCTAATCAAGGATTACGATTGCTCTATTCACTATCATCCTGGAAAGGCGAACAAGGTAGCTGATGATCTAAGCAGGAAAGGACCTGCTACTCTATCCATGTTGAGGATTGAGAAAGACCCTATCTTCTGGGATATGCAAAGGATGGATTTGGGAATCGTAAGGGCAGGGGATACATCCTACCTTTCCCAAATGATTGCGCAACCATCCATCCAATAGAAGATTAAGGAAGCACAAAGGGATGATATGGAGATACAAAAGAGGGTGAATGCAGTAAAGGAAGGGAAGTTGCAAGAGTTACATATCGACGATGATGGTGTGATTCAGTTTGGAACGTGGCTTTGTGTGCCTTCATCACCCGGAATAAAGAAGGAACTATTGGATAATGCACATAGCTGAACTTTCTCTATTCATCCTGGAAGTACCAAGATGTATCGTGATCTCCGAGAACACTTCTGGTGGGATAACATGAAGATGGAGATTGCGGAATATATATCAAGGTGATTGGTATGTCAGCAAGTTAAATTTGAGAGGCAAAAGCCCAAAGGTATGATGCAGCCATTGCCTATACCCATGTGGAAATGGGAAAATGTTACTATAGACTTTGTCACGGGTCTCCCGAAGACGTCAAGAGAAACTAATGCGACATGGGTTGTGGTTGATCGACTCACCAAGACTGCCCATTTTATCGCTATATGGGAAGACCTATCACTTGAATAACTGGCAAGGATATATGTGAAGGAAGTAGTGAGATTGCACGGTGTTCCACTCATGATTGTCTCTGATTGTGATCCAAGGTTCACTACTAAATTCTGGAGGAGCCCTCAAGATGCTTTGAGTACTGAATTAAATTTCAGCACGGCCTATCACCTCCAAACTGATGGCCAGTCTGAAAGGACTATTCAAACACTAGAAGATATGCTAAGATCCTACTCTCTTGAATTCAAAGTTGGATGGGATCAGCACCTTCCATTGGTTGAGTTCTCATACAACAATAGCTTCCACTCAAGTATTCAGATGCCTCCGTATGAAGCTCTTTATGGGAATCGATGTAGAACTCCAAACTGTTGGGATGAAGTTGGAGAATGAAAACTACTTGGTCCCGATCATGTTCAAGAGATGATAGAGAAGGTTCAAGTCATCTAGAAACATATCAAAGCTGCTCAAAGTCGGCAAAAGAGCTATGCTGACAATCGTCGAAGGAAATTGGAGTTCGACGTTGGAGAAAAAGTCTTCCTTTGAATATCTCCATGGAAGAGAGTCATGCGATTCAGGAAGAAAGGGAAGCTAAGCCCAAGGTACATTGGCCCCTTTGAGATCCTTGATCGTATATGAGCCGTGGCCTATCGTCTGGCACTTCCACCGAATATGGCGCAAGTTCATGATGTGTTTCGCGTATCACTATTGAGGAAGTACATTCCAGACCCCTCACATGTACTAAACTCAGAGGTGGTACAGTTGGAAGATGATCTCTCATATGAGGAGCAGTTAGTGAAAATTCTAGACCGAAGTGATAAGGTTCTACGCAACAAGACAACCTGCCTTGTCAAAGTGTAGTGGAGGAACCAAAAGTTTGAGGAAGCAACTTGGGAACCGAAAGAGGCAATTAAGGAGAAGTACCCTCACCTGTTTGTGTAAAGTGAAATTTCGGGGGCGAAATTTCTTAAGGGGGGAAGAATGTAATGACCCAAAGTTTTTCAATGGAAAATTCCCTTCTTATATCTATGTCATAAAAAACAAAATAATGAACTACTAAGTGATACGTGACTTTTTATCATAATTTTTTCACCCCTATGTTTGTAATTTTAAAAATCCAACATACACAGTTGTGTTCAAGATAGTTTTTGGAGTCTAATGAAACATAAATAATTTTTGGTGAATAGTAACCTACCCTTATGAATAGTAACCTACCCTTGTGAGTAGTAATATGAACCTTATGAATATTAAATAAGAGTAACATTACCTATGAATAATAAAATAAAATTTAGGCATCATAGAAAGTGATAATTTGACCTTAGTAATCATTTTTGGTATTTTATAAGTCATAAATAATTAATTATAATTAATTAACTAATTTGAAAGAATATTTATTTTCCTGAAATATATTCATAAATTGTTGAATCAATGTCTAATAGTTTTTAGATAATTTTATAAGACCTTAAATAATTTTTGAAAGAACTGCAAAATCAGTTTTAATTTTAAAAACTATTTTTTTAAGTAAATTATGATTTTAATTAAATATTAAATTAATATTTTTTAGAAAATTATTTTTGAAAAATGGACATCATTTTTGGATTCTGTACGTCGAAAAACGGTTGGGATAAATTTTGGGATTTTTCTGAGATACTTGAATTTTTGATGAATAGTAGAATACATTAATTTATCATATAAATACATTTTAATTAAAACCCACTATTCCTGACATCACAAGTGATGTAAGAACCCAAATCCCGATTTCACAAGTATAATATACTATTTTTAGTCATCCTAGACTCAATATTCCTTGTCTTAGGTGAAATTAATAAACTAGTCAATTTTATATTAAGGAAACCCCTCTCCCCTCCACTATAAAAGCCACCCTTCACTCCCTCTTTTCCTCACACCTCTCAAGCTCCAAGCCTTCTCTAAATTCTGCCCAAACACATTTCCTAGCTCATCCCCCACGTCCAAAAGCTTCGGGTCTCATAAAAAGACCAAGCCTAGCTTCCTTAAATAGGATCTCAAGAGAAGGATTCTAAATGTAATTTCTCTCTCTCTTCTCCTTTAATTTCCTTTCAAGTTCAAGTTCCTTTCTTGATCTCTATCTATCTATCTTCATCCAAATTGTTCTGTAAATCCATTATTATATATATAATGTAATATTATGATTATAATGTTATATTATATCACCCCACACCCTTTCCCCCTTCCTTTTATTTTATTAAAGAGAACGTTGTTCATGTGGTGATAATTTATCACCTTCAAAAACAACATGCACTCTTCTTCCATTTATACCTTCAATATGGTCATGAAACCATTTATATGGTTGAAGAAGAATTTTTTATATGTATTATGTTCTATTTTAAGTTCTGGAAATAATCTATGGCCATAATACTAAGTGAAAAGTTAAAATGAGTTGGTTGTGATCCAAAAACCGCTCAAAGTAGCCCAAATAATCTTCATTTAATTCTTATCTAATGATTAAGACACATGGATCTAATATAACTCATTATAAAATCATTCAAGCTTCTGTAATATCATTAATTACATGTAATATCATTTCTCTATGTTTACCCATGATCTACCCAAACATCACATTAAGAATACAAGTGGACCGCTCAAGAAAACCATGAAAAAGAACATCCCCGATCAATTTTTTTAAACTCTATAAGTCATCCAAAGGAACATAATATGAAATAATGAAACTAGAATGAAACATAATAATGTATAAAAGGTTATGGAATTTTTAATTAGTGAATATAATGTCATTATAAAGGACATCAAAGAGAAGGAGGCATTCGAGTACAAGTTAAGGGGAAATCTTGAACCCCATTTTCTTCCTTTGGGTTCTCTCCCTTTCACTCCATTTTTGATATGGTTACTCCTCAAAGGCCTTTTGATCGTCATTTACTTTACTTTTTTGGGATATACATGTTTGTCATTGGTTTTTATGTTCATCAAAATGTTTTTCAAAAGAACTCTTCTTTCATGATATCACCTTTTACCTCACATTCAAGGTTGATGGTTCTTATATCAAGTATGTTGTCCCCTCTTTCTTTTGGGAACCCAAAGCATATGAATGTGTTATTATGAGATGAAACCCCTTCCTTTACATGGGTTATTTATGTACATGTTTGATATGTGTTCTATGTGGAAAGCATGATAATGATAATGTTATGATGTGACGGGTGCGCCCAGAATTATATAGCGCAATATGAATGTTTAAATGTGACGGGTGCGCCCGGAATTATATAGTGCTCCAATGCATTGGGTAAAGTGATGAATCTCATGAGTAAATGTGAAATTATGCGTGAACATGATGCTAACTTTGTTCACAAGTATGTGTGGTAGTTAACCACTAAGACATGATGTTTCATTTTTATGCTTTTCCACATTTCAAGTTTATTGTTTATGCTCCTCTCATGTTCAAGATATTCTTCCTATGTCATGATTATGCTCACCCCATGCTATATTGTTCTTATCTATCCTCTTACTGGGCTTTTAGCTCTCCCCTTTTAATGTATATCCTCAGGTGGCTACATGTACTATGGAGAGGACAAGTGCTACTAAGAATCTATAGAAGAAGAGATTAAATGAATTTTTATGCTTGATGTTTTACTTGTTATGTGTAGTCCTAGTTTTCCCAAGACACTAAACCTTAGGATCCTCCATGTGTAATACTATTATGCTCTTTATCTTTGAAATGATGTAATTTTAATGTATGAAAAGGCCGGGTCCCTATATATGGTATTTATTTGTAATATATTATATTCAACTAAAATATAAATATATAAATATTTTAATTATATATTTTTAAAATTAAAGTGTTATCAATTTTTATAATAATTCTCATAGTATTATTTTTTGATATTTTACTAAAATAATCATTTTTAACTAAATAATAATAATAATAATTTTTAAAAAACTATGTCATTTATAGCATAAAAATTACATAAAATTATAAGATAAATTTATTACATAATAAATTAAAAATGAAAAATGAAATATTTATAAAAATATAAATGATTTATAAAAAATCATTAAAAATGTCAAATGTGAGGAAATATTTCCGAAATAAATGTTTTTATGTGTTAATATTAAAAATTAAATTTTATCACGTATATAAATTCATTATAATAAAAAAATTTCATTATTTCATTTAGCCACGAAATTTGATTTATATTCATTCAATTAAATTTATATGAATTATATAATAATATAATGATAAAAATTAAATACCATGATATTTTTAAAATAGTTTTTTTATATTATTATAAATTTTTATTAATTATTATATAATAAAGTAAACTGATCAAATTTTAATAATGAATATAATATTAATTATAAATCTTTTATATAATTATAGTACCTCTCATTCAATTTTTAGTCACTATTATATATTATTACGAACAGATAATGGATAAAAACAATTTTATCTTCAAAAACATATTTACTTTTTAATATTTTAATTTTAAACATATTATTGACATATATAGACAATGTAATATAATATTGTGTATATCATCATTAAGATAAATAATTCAATATTTGGTAATATTGTTTGACGAATGTTTTTAGGTAAAATATAAATTAATTTGTTTAAAACTACATAACAAGGGAAAAAATAAATATATTATAATATAAATTTCTATGTTAAAAGAATTTAATTTATTTACAATATTAGTTGAATGAAATTACAATATAATTACCAACCAAATGTAACCACATAATAAGTGATTAAAAAATATTTGGGTAATTATTGAAGTATATATTGTAATGTTTCCACAACAGAGTAATGGGAATTTCCTAATGTTCCATTTTTATCATTTATAAAAAATGATCACATCCACACCATCAATGATACCATTTAAATTATAATTTTACTGACAAATATTCCAATATACCTATCCTATAATTTTTTTTCTCTAACTAAATCCCATATTCTATCTAATTTAGAATAAGGAATTATTTCAATAGAGATCTTTATGAGATGATCAAGTCTCTGACATAAGTTTTATATTCAATGAAATATTTTCTCATTAATCCCCCTCTTCCAAATAAATAAATCTATAGGAATATTATTAAAGTATTTTAGTTATTATATTGATATGATATTATATTTATGTAATAACCATTATTAATTTCAGTCCATCTGATATGAAAATCATGCATTGATAGTGAATGGAATGGCCTCCCACATCCTTGATGTGACATATTCTATTATTAACCATCTTCATTCATGTGTGGTAATTTGTATTTAATTTATAAATAAAAATTATATATATAACATAACTATTATTTTCATGATAAACAATTACCATTTTTAATTATTCTCTCTCATTCATTGTGAAATGGAAATATTATTCATGTATTGTACGAACTAATTCCACAATGAGATGAGAATTTCAGGTATTATAAAAAAAATAATGGATCACATAATATATATATATATATAATATAATGGAATTATTTCGATAAAACTATTAGTATTTTGGATTCTATATTGAAATTGTTTAACTCTTTCCACCATAGTCAATATGCATAAGGTGTTATGGAAAAATTGATAGAAAAACCTCATGTAATATTACTGAAATTTATATCAAATGTAAATATAATATTTTTATAAATTATCATCATTAAATTAAATATATAATAATAAGTTTCCTATTATTTTGTTAAAAAAATTGAATTGATTATTTTTGATGTTAGATGCATGCAAAGAACAAATCCGGATCATTGAAACTATTTCTACCATAGTCACCCTTCATTGAGTCGTCATTAGATATTATAAAACAACAATAATTTTAAATTTTTTATATAATTCTATAATTTTATATAATATTATAAATTATAGTCTAAATAAAAAAGTTATCTTCCAATCAAGATCTTTTGATTATGTTCTTCAAATGATATATTCAATAAAATATATAGTTTTCCAACACTGAATATACATTATTGACTTATAATATTTCTTCTAGATATTACTCGATCATTTCATATGGAAAATATTGTTTATATACGAGGGTATATGTTTATTATTCAACTATACCGTATTGATTTGATCACATATGTAATGACCCAAAATTTCCATGGAATTTGTTTTCATAAATATATTTGAATTTTACGAGTATGTAAAAATTGACGGTGCCTAATTTTGAGGCCTGGTGTGACCGAACTCATCTTCTGAAGTTTTCTTAGGGTACAATCAGTAAACATATGTGCAGATTTTTATAACTTTGAAATCAGTGCTCAGAATAAAAATTTAAGGGAATCATTGAAATCAAAGCGCAAATATTCACTTAAGAGGGCATTCACCTCAACGGCAGATGGTCAGAAATAAAAGATAGTGTTCGAGTTTTTATTTAATGAGTTAAGTAAAAATAAACTTGTAGCTTTATTATTTTTTTGGTTGGTTGAAGCCTCCATGTAGATGTTGGGGCTGGAGACCACCACACCTTAACCTACCATGAGAGGTTATGGTAGTGGGGCCCACCAGAACCTAACTTCCACTTCATGTTTAATATAGTGGGAACCACCTAAGGTGGAAACCTCTTGAACTCCACATTATGTGGGGAGAAACCTCTTGAGCTCCCCAATTATTGGTGCCACCACCTCTTCACCTTAATGGATCCAACCCGTAAGATTTTATTGTGCCAACCTCTTGATTAATTAATTGGAGTTAACCTAATTAATTAACACATTTTGAATTTTATGCCATAAACTAAATAATAGATAAACTGAATATATTATTTTGGGTTGGCATTGCAAATTTGGTGGAACTTGGGGAGAAGAGAGAAAAGCTCTTGACATTGAAGAATGAAGAACACGTTCTACCAACGAATAATGACAAAAACAATCTCCTTTGACCTTCATACTCAGATCCTACCGACGTGGAACGTCTTCAACCAACCAACCCTCTAAATCGACGTCAACGAGCCATCACAGATCGAGATTTGAAGTGTTTGAAGGATGCTACTAACGACGATCTCCTTCGTTATCTTTCCATGACTTCATCGTCGAAAAACCATCAAAGTTAGGGGTTCAAACATTTTTTTCTCGTTCTTCTTTTTCCGCCGAGGATTATTATTTGAGGCAACATGCTATCACCCTAATGTGGAGGGTACAGGGTGAAAAAACACTTCCCTACTCTTCCGCATTCATTGTGTAATTTGACGCTAAATGCGGTATGAGTCTAGGATGGGAGATTTATTATTAACAATGGTTTCTGAACAAAGTCGACGTTCCAAGGAGTGTGTGGATTCTTCTAGAATGAGAATTGGTCCACCAGAACTTGTCTGGTGACCCGTTGATTGTTCGTCGATGATCGGAACCGGTGAATGACCCAGGTAGAATGATGGTAGGGCGGTTAGCCTTGTGGACTGTGGCGGCCCAACCGCGCCACCAGAGGTGTGGGTCACGACCGACTGGCTGCGGTGGTGCAGTGGCGGCTTGTAAAATTTTGACTGTGAGAAGAACTGGTTGCCCAAGTCGTTGTGTTCCCGAGGAAGGCGTAACAAGACCGCCTCCATGTGGCACCGATTTGAATCCCCTGAATGGCTATGCCTTTCGGGAATCTAGGGGGCAAGATCTCCCCCCTGGACGTGGCGAGGGTGGACCCCATGGGCTTCCTACCGCGGACCTCACTATGGCCGGACCCACAGCACGCCGGGCTGCCCCTGTGGGTCGGGCCAGACCCAGCCTGTGTTGGGGCACCCCACGTGCTAGAACGGTCCCGCAGACTGGGTTGAATCTGAGTCCAAACCTGTTTGACCAATTTCCACTATTTTTCTTGTAACTTGATCTACGGGCATCCGATTGACAAACCATATACGGCAACGAAAACCATGGAGGAAGATGATTCTTTTAGTATACCCCACTCAAGGATTAGAAATATTTGGGGTATGGATGGGTTGGATCAAATGTAAATCCAA
Source organism: Viscum album (assembly GCA_963277665.1). NCBI lineage: Eukaryota > Viridiplantae > Streptophyta > Magnoliopsida > Santalales > Viscaceae > Viscum > Viscum album. The sequence goes on along the minus strand of OY728147.1, from coordinate 470,797,863 downwards.
CTGGGCCATCAAAATAGAAATGCTATTAACATTTAGAATGGGAGTCTTATTGACACCCCTTCTATCGTGGTGTGTAACTTTTGGAAAGTCGGATCATTTGGATACATTAAAATTTTCCTTCATGCTAGTTTATGTATAGACATGTGGCTTGAGGAGAAGACCCACCTAGAATCAAGCATCCTTCATGCGTAACCCTGTAGTTGGCTACGCACTAACTACTGTTCCTGTATCATGTGTGGGTTTGAAAAAACTGATGACTCTTATTGGATCCTTTGTGGGTTCGATAGCTCTGACTACTGTTCTTGGATCATGTGTGGGTTCGACAGCTCTGAATACTGTTCCTCGATCATGTGTGGGTTCAACAGCTCTGAAGACTGTTCATGGATCCTCTGTGGGTTCAATAACTATGATTACTATTCCAAGATCCTAGGTGGGTTCAACAGTTCTTATTTCTGTTCTGGGATCCTATGTTTTTTCAAAATAATAAATGATTTAGTGGATACATATAATCATCTCAATCTCTCTACAGAAGTTGTATACCTGGGTGAGCTGAGTCAGTAACTTTTTGTTATCCTCATGATTGAGATGGTTAACTTGATAACCTATTATATATATGGGAATATACCCTTGTGGGGTTATTACTTGATCTCATACTTACTGGTTATCATTGTTGGTTTTTTGAGACCATGAGGGTCTTGGGGTCCCTACTGAGTATCATTATACTCACCCTTGCACATTCTACGACCACACCGTTTTGTGTATGATGTAGACGATGGTCATCACTCACCGAGGCTGAGTGTACTAGGACTGGACGTTACCTGGAGGTGGACCACACAGCGTGATGGTAAACCGAGGAGATAAATAGACGTGGAGTGCAGTTCTAGATATCTGTACGTACACTTCATGTGGGATTTCTGACTGGACGATCTAGGAGTTGTTTCCCCTTTTTCCAGTACTTATACATTTAGTTCCTCACACTTTATAGTTGGGCTTTTATTTCCTGCCCCCTTTTGCATTCTGTATACACTGTTATATAGTTTTACATAGATTTTTTTCATCCAGTATGTACATTGTTGTGATAGTTTTCAGGATATAATGTAAATGGATTCCCAGTTTTAGGGGTTTACACCTTTGGTGCTAGTTTCCTGCCCTTGGCCTATGGAATGTGGCCTTGGGGTTGTCGTGTAACAGGCCCCAGGCGATGGATCATGATAAATTGGTAGTAGAGGAGTTGGATCTACCATTGAACTTAGGCATCTGATCTTTTTTTTTGAAGAAATAGTGTAATGGGTACTGAGTGTAGTTTTCTATTCAAGGATTCCGGTGTTTGTATGTCAGACATTTTATCCACACACCAGGATATTGACTTTTAAATTCCGACCCAGTGCACGAAAACACTAATTGTGTGTGTGTTTTGAAGAGTTTTGTTTGTGATCTCTTTGAGTCAGCACACTAGGTATAAGTATTTGAACATGGAACACATATTTCTCTTCATGATGACCCCACACAGACAGCTAGAAAATGATCCAGGCTTTGTACGAGATGGCAGATCACCGAGCGATGAGGCCTCGACACTGGGCCCTATAACAGTAGAGGAAGAAACGGAACCACTAACCTTTAGGACATTGATTCCACAAGCCCCAGCAGTAGAGAGTGCATGCCACTTGAGCACATTGCACGATTTCAAGCTCTAGAGGCCTCCCATGTACAGGGGCAAGAAAAACCTACAGGCAGCTGAGGATTGGCTGGAGGCTGTAGTGAGAGTCTTCGGACTAGTAGGAACACCAGCTGACATTATGTTGATCCTTTCCACGATCCTAATTCAGGAAGTAGAAGGAAGATGGTGGAGCCTGAAGCTTTTTGTGCATGATGTGGTGACACTACTCTAGGATGACTCTGATAGCATGTTTCAGGTGGATTTTTTCCCAGCCAACCTACGTGTAGTGAGAATACAATAGCTACTTGATTTGCACCATGGAAACATGATAGTGGCACTATACACAACAAGGTTCACTGAACTCTCACTCTACTCCACAGATATGGTGCAGGATCCATTCATCAGGGCCTAGACCTTCAATCAGGGGATCAGGCGAGTGATCCGGGTTTCGATGATCTCCCTCAGCATCCAGACATAGGAGGGGGTGTTGGAGAAAGCCCTCTTAGTAAATAGTTTCCTTTGCTGAGCAGTCACCAGTAGTGAGACCCGCCACTGGCCGTCACGTAGAGCAGTCATATATAGCTGCATGTAGGATGTTGTTGCAGAGATCCCAACGGACCAGTCCATCCAGTGGATGACCTTGGGACACAGGTTTGGTTTTGCGAGGAACACGAGACAGAGGCAGTAATTTCAGGAACATGCAGTGCTTCACATGTGGCAGGCAGGGTCACATAGCTCATGTCTATCCGACCTATTATTTGGATGATCCGAAGATAGTTGAGCGACCTCCCAATTAGAGGTGTAGTTTCAATCGAGGAAATCTGAAGGGCATAGGCGGATGTGGAAGAGTAGTTGGTCGTACAACTGGTGGTGGAAAAAATTTTGATGTGTTACCACCACCACCACCACCAGGAGGTCCACCCCAACCACAGGGAGCAGGTGGAAAAGTGAGAAATCAACTCCAGAGATGACTTAATGTATGATCTGTTTCTACACCACCTTAGCTACAGTTCTTATCAACATAGGATTCGGACACTCTTTCATTTTCACTTCCCTTGTTTGGAGCTCGGAGATTCTGAAAGAGCCGTTGGGTCGATCCATATGACTAGAGACTCATACGAGGGCAAATTTGATGATTATTAAATGGTGCTGGTAGTTTGAGATTACTCTATGTGGAAAGAGATTTTGCAGGGATCTATTAGTAGCGGCGTCGAGGCCTTACGACAACATCTTGAGTATGGACTGGTTATCTACATTCCATGCTCAGATCGACAGTGTTAAGAGAAAAGTGTAGTGTTTCTGCACGGATGGGTCCTGGTTCACCTTCACCACCTAGAAGGGTGAATTTTCATGGTAGGACTATCTTACTCAGAGTAATATGCATCCGATCACTCATCAGTTGGCCTACCTTACCCTCAGAGTAGTTGATGTGGAGAGTCTGAGCTACACTGTATTGGTGGACTTGTACATGGATGTCTTCTCGGATGATGTTCTTTTTCTACCTCTTTGCATAGAGGTGGACTTTTACATTGACATGTACCCTGGGAAAACACTGATAACTACACCAGTGTATCAGATGGCTCCTGCAGAACATCACGAGCTGCAGGTATAGTTAGAGGACTTGTAGGGGAAGGGATTCATCCGGCCTAGTGTTTCTCCATGGGTGTCCCCATTTATGTTCTCCAAGAAAGAGAATGGATGATTGAGTCTTTGTGATGACTACCATTGCATAAATCAGGTGATTGTGAAGAACACGTACCCACTCACAAGGATTTAAGACCTCTTTGATCAGCTGATGGGAGCATAGTGGTTATCAAAGATATACCTCAGATCAGGCAATCACTATCTAAGAGTGCGAGATGAGGATGTGCAGAAGACGACCATCAGATGTCGGTATGGAAACTACGAGTTCTTAGTTATTCCATTCGGTGTAACCAATGCTCCAACAGTATTCCTGGGACTCATGAATAATATTTTCCAGCCATAACCTGATCACTGTGTCGTAGTCTTCATCAAAGAAATTCTGATTTACTCGAATTTTGGGGAGGAGCATGCATACCATTTGCAAGTAGTACTGGACACACATCGAGAGAAACAACTTTATGCTAAGATCTTGGAGTTCCAGTTTTTGTTCCAGGTGGTTCATTTTTAGGGACATGTCATCTCGGATGCTAGAGATGTAGTAGATCTAGAAATTATTGAAGCAGTAATTGCATGGGTGCCATGAAGGAGGGTGATGGAGGTAAGGATTTTCTTGGGTTTGTTTGGATACTTCCGAAGGATCAAGTTATATTTCATCAGAGTTGCAGCACCACTATCACCCATAATGAAGAAGGGACAACCATTTTTGTGATTGAAGAGATGCCAACATAGATTTTAAGAGCTATGGCAGTGGTTGACTTGTGCACCCATCTTGAGGCTTCTAGAAGAGGGCGTAGGGTATGTATCATACTGCGACACATCAGGGATCGGACTCAGATATGTCCTAAAGCAGGAGCCAGCAATAATTTCTTATGGTTCTCCTCAGATGAGACAACATGAGTAGAACATTGCCACCCACGACCTAGGGTTAGTAGCAGTGGTCATCAGCTTGAAAATGTGGTGGCACTATCTGATGGGCAAGAGATTCATAGTCTACTCTAACCACCAGTGTCTTAGGTATATCGTCATTCATAAGGACCAGAATCTGAGACATCAACGATGGCTTGAGTTCCTCCAAGACTATGACTTAATGATAGTCTATACTCCTAGGAAGGGAAACATTGTAGAAGATGATCATAGTAGGATATCTGGTATAAAACATTATGGAGAGGTGACAGAGAAGCTGGATGCTTTATATATATCCTTTGTGGACCGAGATGGAGCAGCATTCCTTCAGTCTATTATATTCACTCTTCTAGTTCTTCAGCAAGACATTTAGGCACAACATGGAGACCCTGACTGTGAGACATGACCTGCTTAGATATCCATAGGACATGCAGCTGATTGATTTTCAAAATGTGGGGAGCACGTCATCTGCATCAGAGGACGTCCTATGGTGCTAGTGTCACATTATGAAGAAGTGTTTATGGAGTTCCAAATGTCCCCACTAGAGGTACATCTAGGAGTGGAAACGATGTACTAGGACCTCCGACGATAGCACATGTGGCCAGGTATGAAGAAGGTAGTAGCGTAGTTTGTCACTCTATGCCTTACTTGTCAGCAAGTAAAGGTAGAGAATAATGTACCAACAGGCTCGGTTCAGCCTTTACAGGTCCTAGAGTGGAAGTGGGATGGGATATCAATGGACTTTGTGATGGATCTTCCATGAACATCCAGGGGCCATTACTCGATTTGGATGATCGTCAATCGAGTCACCAAGTCATCCCACTTTCTACTGATCAGAGAGCAGGGGTCTGTTGAGAGCCTGGGAAGCCTCTACATGCAGGAGATTGTGCCGCTAATGTAGTACCTTCTTCTATTGTCTCCGATCATGACGAACAATTACTGTCAAGCTATGGAAGGTGTTGCAGGAAGCTTTTCGGTCACAGCTTTGTATGAGCTCCTTCGTGCATCCTCAGACAGATGTTCAGACTGAGCGGACCATTCAGACAATTGAGGACATGCTGCCAGATTTTTTCCTCGACTTCAGTCGTAGCTGGGAGGATCATGTACCTTTGGTGTAGTTTTCATATAACAACATCTATCACACCATCATTGGGATTACATATTTTGAGGCATTATACAGGTGACCTTGCAGATCACCCATGTGTTGGACTGACCCTTGAGAGTCAGTACTAGTGGGACCAGATATGGTATGAGCAGACAAAAAGAAGGTTCAGATCATCCAGGAACAGATGAATACTACACAGAGCAGACCGAAGTCGTATTCTGATAGGAGATGGAGAACTCTAGAGTTTGATGATGGTGACGACGTCTTTCTATGGGTCTCACGTTGATGAGTTTTATGTAGATTTGGCCTAGGCGGCAAGTTATCTCTGAGATTTATCGGACTTTTCCAGGTCCTCAGCAGAGTAGGTGAAGAAGATTACCGCCTAACTGTTCCACCTCATTTGTACCGGGTTCACGACGTCTTCCACATATCTCAACTGAAATGATATGTGCATGACCCTAATCACATTATCGAAAAGTGAGAGATGGATGTCGAAGATGGGGTGACTTTTATAGAGGTTCCATTAAATATTGAGTATCGACAAGATTGAGCCCTTTGTGGACGTTTGATACCTCTGATGCACCTTCGGTGGCAGCACAAGGACCTCCAAGAGAGCACATGGGATCAGGAGGCTCAGATTCTAGCTCAGTACCCCCATATGTTCCCTTTGTTCGAGATGTAGCTTACAGGGACGTAGAGCCCTAAGGTGGGGACAATGTAATGACCCAAAATTTTGGTGGAAATTTTTTTCATTACTAGATGGGAATTTTTCAAGTCCGCAAACAATGACGACGTGTGATTCCGAGGCCCAGTGTGCCCGGAATCAATTTCTGAAGTTTTGTTTAGGTACGTTTAGTAAATGTATGAGTGTGTTTTTAAAACTATTGAACAAGTGCTCAGAATTGAAATCTGAGGGCACCATTGAACTCTCAATGCTGATATTTTTATAAGAATACTTTCACCACGACGGCAGATAGTCATAAATAAAACATAGTTTATAGGTTTTTTATTGAATGAATTAAATTAAAATAAAATTGTAGCATTATTTTTATTTTGGTTGGTTGAAGCCTATGTGTGGAAGTCGTGGGTGGGGACCACCACAATTTAACCTCCCATGGGAGGTTATGGTGGTGCGGCTGACCCAAACCGAAAATCCTAATAAGGTTTAATATGGTGGGGAGCACCCGATTTTGAAACCACATAAACTCCACATTAAGTGGGGACAAACCTATGGATCTCACCGCTTAATGGTGGAACCACCCCTTCACCTTAATGTAGTGAATTCACATGCTTTTATGGCGCCATCCCGTTGATTAATTAATTGGAGGTAACATATTTAATTATCTCATTTTGAATTTTGTGCCAAAAACTAAATAATAGATAAAATGAATCTTTTATTTTGGGTTGGAATTGCTCATTTAGTGGAAGTTGGGGAGAATAGAGGAAAACTCTCACCATCAAAGAACAAATAATGAATTCTTCCAATGATGAATGCTGAAAACAATCTTCTTCAAACCCTATACTAAGATCCTATAGACGTGGAACATCCTCAACCAACCTACCCTTTACATCATCTTCAATAAGCCAACATTTCACAGGATTGGATGTGTGTGGAAGACACAATGAATGGTGATATCTTTCATCTTCTTTCCACGACTTCATCGTTGAACAATGATAATATGTAGGGGTTAAATACTGTATTGTTCTCATTCTTTGTTTTCCATCAAGTATTTTTATTTGAAGACGCTTGATATCACCCTAACGCAGAGGGTGCAGGCTGAATGAACATGGCTGGAATCCTCTGCCTTCTTTGTGGAATTTGAAACTAAATGCGGCATGAGTTTGGGATGGGAAATTCTCATCCACAATGGTTACGAAATGAAGGAGACATCCCACGAAGTGTGAAGATTCTTCCGGAGAGAGAATCGGGCCACCAGAGCATGTCTGGTGCCTGCGGAGGTTTTGCAGGCGATCAGAACAGGCGAACTACACTCGTAGAAGGAAGGAAGGGTGGACGTCACTACGGCCGGTCATGTGGACAGCGGTGGAGAAACTGCTCAGATGGAGGAGTGGTATATAGCTTACTGGACACGGTGGTGCAGTGACGGCTGGCTTAAGGACGACCGCGAGAAGAACAGATGGCCGAAGTCGTTGGGCTTCCAAGGAAGGCATGACGAGGACCACTGCTACGTGGTGCCGGTATGACTCCACCGAACAGCTTAGCTATTCGGGAATCTAGGGGGCGCGACCTCCCCCCTGGACGCGGCTAGGGAAGACCCCACAAGCCGCTAGACATGGGCCTTGCATGGGCCAGACCCAGCGTAGGATGGGATGGATCCATAGACTGGGTCAGACTCGCCGACCGGGTTGGATCCTAGTCTGAACCTGTTTCACATGTTTCCACTCTTTTGCTCTTAACATGAGCTATGGGAATCCGATTGATGAACCGTCTACAGAAATGGAAACCTTGAAAGAAGTTAGTTATTTTGGTATATCCCACACAAGGTTTACACACATTGGGAGTACGTCCATGATGGATCGAACATAAATCCAACTGGGCCCTCGGAACAAAAATGCCAATAACTCTAAGACTGGGCATCTGATTGGAACACCTTCTATCGTGTTGGGTACCTTTTTCAAGACAGATCTTTGGATACATAAAATTTGGACTTCGTGGAAGTTGATTTATTGACACTTGGATTGAAGAGTGAACCCTCCCGGAATCTAACATGCTTTGTGTGAAATCCTGGGGCTAAGAGCTCAGTGACTACTGTTCTTGGATACTTTATGGGTTCGTTAGATCTGATGACATTTCCTGAATATTATATTTGTTAGACATCATTGAATGTTGTTCCTAGATCATGTGTGGGTTCGAAAGCTTTGTCCCCTATTCCTGGATCCTTTGTGAGTTTGACAGCTCTGACGACTGTTCCTGGATCCTGTGTGGGTTCGACAGCTATGATTATTGTTCCTGGATCATGTCTGGAATCGACAGTTCTGATTTCTGTTATTGGATCATGTGTGGGATAGACAAAATAGATGATTTAGTTTCTAAATATAATCATCTGAAACTCTTTAAAAACCTTATGTACCTATGTGAACATAGTCAATATCTTTGTGTTTTCCACATGATTGAGACGAATTACATGATAACCTAGGTATATGTATTAGAATATACCTAAGTGGGGTTATCTGTTGATTTCATAATTGTTGTTTATCATTATAGATTTTTTTGAGACATTGAGAGTCTCAGGGTCCCTACCAAGTATCGTTATACTCACCCTTGCACGGGTTATGCCTGTACCACATTGTGTTGGATGCAGATGACGAACCGTGCTGACCAAGGCTGAGTGTACCTAGACTGGACAGTACCCAGAGGTGGACCAGATGGCGTGACAGTATACAGAGGAGACAGACAGATGTGCTGTTATGTGATAGCTATCTATACCTACCCTTCAGGTAGGATTTCCTAGTAGACAATGCAGGGGTATTTATCTCTTCTTCCAGTACTTGGACATTCATTTACTTTTACTTTACAGTTAGACTACTATTTCCATCCCCCTTTTACATTCATTACACTTTTTCATATAGTATTACTTACTATATTGCTTTCAGTTTGTACTTTTTTTCATGCATTTTTATGATATAAAGGAAATTCCTTCCCAGTTTTAGGTATTTACACCTTTGGTGCAACTCGCTAGCCCCTGACATATGGAAGGCAGGGATGGGGTAGTCGCGGTACGGGCCCTGGGGGACGGGTCGTGACAACATACTTCATAAAAATAAAACTATTTTAATATTATTCCTCATCTTCCAAAATTTCTATTTACCCTACATATCCATAATTCCCTATTCCTCCAATGTTCATGTTTTTAATTGGAAACAAAATAATGTGTTCAATAATTCAAAAATGAAATTATTTATTCTATTTACAATATATCATTTTATTATCCTTTGTAATGTGTTGGATTTAAAATATGTTGTTGTAAAATGTAGCATGTGATCTTACTCACCATCTTCATTAACATTGAGTAACATGTTCTCAATCGTCTTATTCTTTTTTATTAAATCTTAAACACATGTTGATTTTATATTTTGTTAAAATGTCCCTTAAATATATACCATGTCAAATTTAATTTTCATTTCATGGTTTTTACATGTATATAGATATCTTAAAATTTTCCACATATACATAATCCATATTGAAGATACATTCTTCATTCATATATTTTGTTAGGAATCACAAAATAAATTTTTATTAAAAAACAATATCTTTGAAAAAAAAATTATTTTATAGATAACACAATTTTGGTTTTATGGAAAATAATGGACTCTTCCATCTTTAAAAATAACCTTTATGTAATTTATTATTCACCACCCAAATGTTATAATTAATTCATTCATATACTAGATCTATCTTTTGAATTTCATACCATTAAAATCCATCTTTTTGAGAAATATACCTTAACAAAATATGAATTTTTAAAGTATTTCTTCAATTCATATATTTTTAATCATTATGTTTATTTCTTAGTAAATCCTTGGATCTAAATTAGGAAACCCACATCCTTTACAAGGGTTTGATCGTGCTTATGGTTTTTGTAGTGTTTGTATTCACCCTATATCACAGATTGGTATGTTTTTAATTTATATGATATGTGACCATGGAATTTTATTAATATCTATTGAATTATTCATATTTATATATTTTCTAAAATTTCATTGGTGGGATTAAAGAGTTAACCTAATCCACCATTGGACTACACCTATTATGTTTGTACTAATGGGTAGTGGACTCTGTCAACCATAAATGTTTTTAGAAATTATGATGATGGTGATTGAAGTAACTCTTAACTTATTTTTATGAATTAATTTCATAATGTGTTTCACATATTCCATAATTAAAATATCTTGTGATTCAATTTTCATATTTCAAGATTCCATTTTTGTGATCATATTATTATTAATAATGTTATTCCCATTGAAATTCTTCTTTTTTCTTTATTAAAATATTAATTCCCTTACAAGAATTCTTATTTCTCAATTTCCCATATATTTGTTTCCAATGATAACCTATAAAATTTTAGAGGTTATATGAGAGTTTTCAACATTATGTGTAGTTAAAAATAAATATTACACTTTTAACTTTAAAATGATGTATGTTTTCTCGAATATTCCAAACACACTATACCTCATTATCCTTATCTTATATTTATTTTAATTCGAAGAGAAAATTTATTATTTAATGTTTTTTAAGTATTGGGTCAATATATAAATTCTTACATAGATAATAATTATTATCTCTCTTTTTAGTTTCTTTAACAAACAATTGAATGAGAAATAATGGGTAGAGGGTATTAAATTATTTTTGATTTGTTTTGGGAAGGTAATTAACAATAATTGAATCAATTGTTGTTCTTAACCCAATATGGATTTCTCTATGTTTTTTAGATGAAATTAATTATTTAAATTCAAATTTAATACCCACCAATACACCTAATAGGGTCATATTATTAGTGGGGTTACAACGAATAATGCCTCATAACTTCTCTCAACCAAATGAGAATGTTCAATTTACTATTGATTATTTTTCATATATAATAATATATTGATGATTAAACCAATATTAATGAATTATATATCATTTAAATTGGTAATCTAGAACATTAAGAAATTACATATCATCACTATGATATAACCTCACTTGTTCAATTTGTTTTTCATGATATCTATAAAACAATTACCTAAAATACTAATTTTTACTAATTATGAAAACTAAATTGACACCCCACTATGGACACTACAATTGGTCTCCACTATCATATAAAATAAAATTAACAAATTTACATATTATTCAACAATGCATGATAGGTTATTCAAGAATACATTAATCAGAATTATTCCATTGAATTTTATTATCAAATGAACAGAATGATATATTTAAAAGTGAATTTAAATTTTTCTATATTTTTATAATTAATTTACCTAGGAGATTATTTACATGGTTGAAATTTTTATAGGGGTATCTAATGAAGATATAAAAAAATTATCCATTTAATTATTAATTTTGAAGATATTATTCATCATATTGAATTACTATCAAAAATTTTTTTTGACTATCTAAAGATGGAATAATAAATGCCCTATTTACAAGGAAATATGGTTCGTGCCCTGGATTTTGATTTTGTTGAGTATTATGGTCACCAATATAGAATTTTTGATATATTGATATTATACGTGGTCATAATGAATTATAAAAATAAATTCACATTTTATAATATTCATGGTTGTTGTTATTTTATGGATATTAGCATAGTAAATTAATCACATATGTTTACATTATATTATAGTGAATTTCATGAAATATGAATTCTAGGGATAAATAATCATTTCTAATAATATTGATTATGTAGTAAATATATTTTATTTAAATTAAAATATTTTATAATATTTATTCAATAATATACAAAAATTCCTATCTACCCTATTAGAATTTTTTGTTTCATTATGCTAATATATGAGCCTTTAATTCATGTGTTCATAAATATTTTGTATTTTTGGTTGATTGATTATAAATATAAAAAATTTGGTTTCTAGGGTATATATTATATTAAATATATATCTTTTAAAAAATTTAAGAATAAATATAAATTAATTTTTTATAAGAGTTCTAAAATTATAAATTTATTCACGGGTCTGACTTCTACAGATTAACTAAAATATTTTCCCACAATGGAACCTAATTTATGAAAAAAATGAATTCAAAGAATAAAAATCACTATGTCTGAGCACATATTTTAGGTTTGTAAATAATGGTAATAGATCAATTAGTATATCTAAATATTCTATAAATTTACAAGGTTGGTCAGTCTAACTCTCAATAATCTCTTCTATGAAATAAAAGCAGGAATTTTTTTTATAATTATTGTATAATTAATAATATCCTTGAATCATAGTAGGGAATTTCGCACAAATATAGATGATAAAAAATTAAAAATATATATAATGGATTATTACATAATCTAATCTCATGTGAATGTTTTTTAAGAATATATTAATAATGGGAAAAATATGGATTTCAAACAGTTATTATTATAAATTATTAAATTTTAATGATGTTGTTTGTGCAATAATATGAATGATAAATTAATTTAGAAGATATTAAAATTATATAAAAGGAAAGATGAAAAATAAAAAAAATTATTTTATAATATATTATATTCCTTATTATTATCTTTGTATTATTGAAGTCTGGTTATTCGCGTACTATTATTGATAGATTACATTCTCTAGGACTATTAAAAAGTAGTAATTTTATTATTACAAATGATTTTTTCATGTGAGTAATATTTATAAGAATATGACAATGTTATGAGGGGTTATTTAAAAATTTATTCCTAATATGATTATTTAAAAAAAATTGGAGGAGACACGATTGTTATAAGGAGAGATATTTGGATGTGGGTTCAAAATCACAATTATAATTTGTAAATTTTAATAATATGGTGATTATAATTATGATATACATAAATTTTTTTTAATTTTGTAATCATCATATGATAGAGTTATTATTTTAAATGGTTTATTGTTTTTGAGATATTTGTTTTTTAATTCCTCATATATATTTTGTTGTTACAGGTATAGTGGAATAGACCATTGGATGTAGATTTTTGTTGTAGTTTTGAAGACATGTGGTTGTTAGTGGTCTAGCAGAAATATTAACGACATGATTTATCAAATGAAGTGTATTTGAAATCATATTAGGTCAGTATTTATAGATAGTATATAATAATTTTTGTGTGATAGTGAAAATTGGAATATAACATCTTTTAATATTCACATTTATAGGGAAAATTAATTTGATGTCGTTTTTGAGTGGGGGTGATATTTTATATTTTATATGATATTCAATTTTATTTATCTATTTCATCATATAAGATTTATTATGTTCTAATCTAATGGATAAATGATGAAAAATTTATTATCCCCTTATATATATTTATTGTTGTTCCCGTATTTTATATATATTTTTTAAATTATTTTGATTGGGTTTTATATAGTGTTGGAAACATTGTATTAGTGTTATGTAAATTTAGTTTAAAATGACTTTCATCCAGAGTTATAAAGATAATTTGATTCAGGAAATCATATAGAAATGATTGTATATCACTATTACATGTGGTTAGTGACTAGTATAATAGTTCTTTATATAAATGCGGGTAATGATTTTCCAGATGAAGTTTATATGACAACATATGACCAATTTACTCTTATAAATCGGTGTAACCCATTAAAATAATGAATTTATACAATGAGTATAACCAAAAAACTCTATATAAACTCATATTAATATAGGAGTATAAAATATATACATGAAAACAACTATAAATGTATTTTCAATCAGAAAATAATCAAATTAGCAAGATCATATGAAGATAAAAAACTCAATATAACTTGTTTGAGAAGGTGAAATATTAACACTCCCCTAAAAACTACCTCATACAACACAACCCAAATATGGAACCGAAAAACATGAACCAATTTAAAGACATAACTAGTCGTTGAAATATCCAATTGATATCTATTTACATATTTTACGTGAATCATAGAAACTATGACTATGTGTCCACTAGAGTTTACATCCATGTCATAAGAATATATATAATCAATAGGGTACCAAAAAAATTCCAAAACCCAATAGTGAATAAGAAAGTGTATACATGAACATATATCCCATTGAAATTCAGAATTTGGTATCTTTTTTTCCTGAAACATCAATATATAACATACAAAAATAAATAATAATGATTGGGAGTATAATGGAATAATTATAGGCTATAAAAACTAACTATATCTTCGATAGGATACATAATGTGTATATCGATTTTGACCCTAAATCAAGGAATATGAGATATTAATGGAATGGAAATAATTATTCATTATCCAATGAATAAAAAATTCCCATGTATTTAACCATTATTGTTGAACGAGTAATGTATATACAATGTTTCAGATCTCTTGGAATTTCTCAAGGGATTTGGGTTTATATGGATGATAATGTTTTCCAATAAACCAATTCCACCTTGTATGTTATTTTTAGTGTACTAGATATAGATTATTTATATAAATATAAATATTCCTTCAATAAATATACTAAACTATCAAAATTATATTCATTCTCAAAGAATGAATACTTTTAAGGGAACAACCAGCTGAACACATCAAAAGATAAATATGATTTCATAGGTTGTATGATGTATCATATTAAAGGAGTATTATAATTTTGATGAAGAATATACAGATTTATATAATTTTCAAGAAATTTTTTGACTAAATTAATAAATCAGTCTAGGAATAACTAATGACAATTCTAAATTAAAAATAAAAAATGATAAAATGATAATTCTATAAATATGAATCTACCATCGTAAAAATAATGTTATGTTTGAAGTAAAAATTACAAACCAAAAAATAGATGTATAAATCGTAAACACATTTCTCACCACATAACCATTCAAATGAAATGTATTTTTATTTAAAAATATCATTCAGCACTATTAATTAATAACTTATAACTATATTTTATAAAATTTATCTTTAATTTTAATGATAAGAACCAAAAATAACCAAATAACTTCATATAAATTAACAAGATGATCTCTAAACCCAGAACATAAGCATTAGTGCCCATTCTCGATAGAAGAGAACCCCAGTTAAACCCTAAAACCATCAAAAAGTTATTAATAAATAGAAAGTCGAAAAGTATAATCCTCAAAATTTATGAATGATTAAATCAATAAACTAACCATGGAAGGTGATTCCTAAAATTTACTAAAAATAATAATATATTAATTCTAGAAAATTATTATATTATTTACCCTAAAAAAATGAAAACCGTTTAAAAATAATATGATTATTAAATCACATGTAAACATTTTTAACAATAATAAAACCTCATATAGGGAAATACTTGGGTTTATAGGTGATTACAAAACATTGTTGTGAATAATAAAACCAAAAGAACATTCCAATATAGATTTAAATGAAGATGAAGGGAAAATAATGGAAGATGAAATGATAAGGGAAGGATTAAATTGAATTTTTCTGGAATTACATAACATAGATCACCATACAATAAAAAATAATATGAAGTGGGATGAGAACCCATAGTGGATCTGTGGGACAGTATCCTGGTAGGTTTGGGAATAATGAGAATCAAGGATCCACATTAAGGGATAATATAATTGAATTGATCTGAATAAAATTGATCTCATAAATAATAAATCCAATATGGGACTATTGAGTACCTTCTATGGTGCCATTATTTTCCTAGAGGCTCTCCTATAGTACCCCCAACTTTCACATCCTAAACAGCTACCCGGTACTCCAAATTGTGCATCAGGTAGCACGTGATGCTTTATATTATAGGTTTTCCAACTACATTTCCGAATTAAACTCTAGAAACTCATTCCAAACATAAAAATACATCAAAAAAACAAATTATTCTATATCAATAAATATTACTCAACATAAACACCTGAAAAATATTTCCATCCAACCAGAACAAAAAATTCGAATTATCTGTCACACAGAACACTCATTGATATTAATTATATTGAAATTATTCTCTTAAATAAATCCACTAGGGCATGATCAACTATAATTTCCCCAAAATAAAAAATTTAATCCTCAAAAATATGATTATACCCTACCTTTAAAATATCATTATTCCACTAAATCTATATGTCATTAACAATTCATAATTAATTTTACCTAAATATTAGCATATATACATTACACCTTTAATAGTGCTTCTATGAAACCTAAAAAAGCACTAAAAACTAAACTATTCCAACAAAAAAAATTCACTCAAATCCCAAAATATAGTTCATATCCAAATCAGTCTCCATCATTTAGAGATAAATCTCTCAAATCTAACAGAATTAACCCAAATAATAAATATTTTAACATATATGATGTAAAACAACAACTAGAAAAAAGTTATATATTCCTAAATATCATCCCATATACTCTATGTGGTTAAATTAAAAATATTATTTACCATAATAATTAGAAAACACAAGAACACATTCAAAATATTTACAAACATTGTAGTACAGAATCCTAAAAATTTATTCAATTTACTATATAATTCATAATTGAAAAATAACTACTCATATTCTTAAAACCCATAAACCCTATACTAAACCAAACACACATATGTATAACCATAAACTCGAGTAATTATCAAATATTTATATATACATTTGAATACTCATACTTTTAAAAGAAGGGGAAATATTAACACTACCATGAAAACTATATCCTCCTACTCAAACCAAATTCAGATCTATAATACATGAACCTAGAAAAAAACATCACTATAGAATGAAACATCCAATTGATAACTATTTAGCTATTTTACATGAAATTTATACACATTGACTATGTTTCTACTAGAGTTTGAATCCATGTCCCGGGAATATAGATAATCAATAGAGAACCGCAAAAATTCTTTAACCCTATAGAAAATAGGATATTATATACCCGAACATGTCTACTCAATGACATTACAAAATTGTATACTTTTTTTCAATAAAGTATAATTCATTACATACAATAATAAATAATTAGTGGGAGTATAATAAAATAATTAAAAGATAAAAAAACTAACTACCTATTTTTATATGATCAATAATGGGTATATTTTTTTTGATCGTAATTTATATAATATGATATATTCCTTGAATTGAAATTATCATGTATTATCCAATGAATAAAAATTTTCCTGGTATAAAACCTTAAATTTGGAATGAGTAAAGTATATAAAATGTTTGGGATCTATAAGAATTTTTCAATCGATTTGGATTTATATGGAGGAAAATGTTTAACAACCAACCAATTCAACCATGTATGTGATTTTTAATTGTACTAGAATACATTTTGTTTTTATAAATATTAATATCCCTCCCATAATTATAATAATAAATAAAATCTATAGTCATTCTCATAGAAATATTTCATTTAAGGAATGAACATGATCAACTCATAAAAATACATGCATGATTTCATTAGTGGTAAATGTAACATATTGAAGGTGTCTTTGAATTTTAACGAAAAATATATAGATATATTATATGTTCAAGAAATTTTATGAATAAATAAATATATCTTTCTAGAAAAAAAGTAACGAAAATTCTGAACTAAAATATAAAATGATAAAATGTGGATTCTAAAGATATGAATCTATCATTATAACTATAATAAAATTTTTGAGGTATGAATTAAAAAAAATGATGTATAAACTGTCACCACTTTTCACAAAGCATAACCTTTGATACGAAAACAAATTTTATATAAAAATATAGTTTAAAACTATCCATTCATAAATTGTAATATATTTTATATTTATTTTTTAAATTTAAAGGATAAGTAACATGAATAACCAAGGAATTTACTATAAAATAACCAAAAGAGTTCTGAACACCAGAAACAAACATTGGTGACCATTCCGAATGGAAGAGATTCTCAGTTAAACCCTTAAAACAATTAAACAAATTACTCGTAAATAAACTATTTGAAAAACCTAATCATCCAAATTTAATAAAAATTTAATCCAAAAGGTATACATGGAAGGGGATTACTAAAATCTAGTAAAAAAAATAATATCATAATTCCAAAAAATCCTCATCATTTTTCACCTCAAAATAATTAAAACCCTATAAAAAATCATTCGATAATTGAATCAAATGAAAAATATTTTTAATAATAAGGATACCCCAAAAAGGGAATGACTTGGTCATATAGGTTATTTCACAACAACATTGTAAAAGATAAAATAAAAAACACCTCCAACATATAATCAAATGAAGATGAATGGATAAAAATGGATGATGATATGATAGAGAAAAGATTACCTGGAATTTTTCATAAAGGATACACCTTAGATCAACCTAAATTCAAAATTAAAAATAAGATGTAGTAGAACCAACAATGGATCCATGGGATGGAATACCGATAGTTTTCAGATATATGGAATTCAAGGATCCACACTAAAGGAAAAACTAATATAATTAGAGTGAATAAAATTAATCTCTTAAAAAATAAATCCAATATGGGTTTATATAGTACCTTTTATAGTTCCATTATTTACCTAGAGTCACCCCAATAAAACCATAACATTTCACATCATTAACCGCTACTCAGTACTCCACACTATTCATTAGGTAGCACATCATGATTTATATTATAGTTTGGGCAACCACTTTGCCTTTATATACTCTAGAAACTCCAAACAAACATTAAAAACCATCAACAAATACATATCATTCCATCCTCAAGAAACATTACACAACACTGACGCTTGAAACAATTTTCATGCCATCCTAAACAAAAAATATTATCAGTCGCATTAAACACTCGATGATATTAATTAAAGTGAAATTATTAGTTTAAATAGATACACCAGGACAGGATCAAATATAATATACCTGAAATAAAACATTCAATCACCAAAAATATGATTTGGCCATTCATTAAAAATATCATAATGCCATTAAATCTTATAATTGTGAATATTTACTAATTAATTTTACCTAAAAATAATCACATATATATTATACATCAAATATAAGTTCTATCAAACCAAAAAAATCACTACAAACTAAAATATTCCTATAAAAAATGT
The DNA here is from genome assembly GCA_963277665.1 of Viscum album. NCBI lineage: Eukaryota > Viridiplantae > Streptophyta > Magnoliopsida > Santalales > Viscaceae > Viscum > Viscum album. The sequence goes on along the minus strand of OY728147.1, from coordinate 470,778,867 downwards.
ACCATCAAATCCAACAACCTATTTAGTATCCCAGTCAGTATCCACGATATTGAAAAAAAATCTGACATATAACAGAAATAACACACAAAAAAATCTTTTGACATCTATGAAATATCACAACTACTTGAAAAAAAATTATATTCCTAAAAATCATCATATTTCTTTTGTCTGATTAAATAAAAAAAATTGAAATAATAATTTATCTTATTAATCAAAAAAAGCTAAAACACATTATATATATTTAAAAACATTCTAGTGTAGAATCAAAAAAATTGATTCAAATTTCTATTGAAATAAAAAATCCAATAAAAAATTCTTCTCAAATTGTTGTAATTATAAAAAATCATATTCTTAACCAAACTAACATATGTACAACCATGAACCGTAGTAATTGTTAAATATATAAATAAAAAAATTCATACACATCCTTCTAAAAGAAGGTGAAATTTTAACACTACCATAGAAACTATATCCTTAGACTCAATCCAAACACGGATCCATAAAACATGCTCCTATAAAAAGACATGACTAGTATGTGATACACCCAATTGATATCTATTTACCTGCTTTACATGAAATTTAGAAACTATGACTATATATCTACAAGAATGTGCATCCATGTCACGATAATTTAAATATTCAATAGAGAGCCAACAACATTCTTCCACCCAATAGTGACTAAGATATTGTATACATGAACATGTATCATCACCGACATTCAAAATTTTGAAGCTTATTTTCCAGAAATTGTAATTTATAATATAAAAAAATTAACAATAGTGAGTTTGTGTAGAACAGAATAAATAAAATCTATAAAAACTAACTATCTATTTTTATAAGGTCAAAAATTGTTATATATTTTTTTATGTTAATTCATTGAATATGCGATATTCATGGAATGGAAATAATTATGCATTCACAAATGAATAAAAATTTCTCGAGTATAAAAAAATTCAATTCGAAAATAGTGTAGTATATAAAATTTTTGGGATATGTTGGCATTTATGAAGGGATTTAGTTATAAATGGAACATAATGTGTAACAACTGAACAAGTTAACCTTGAATGTGAAATTTTATTGTAGTAGAGTATATTTTATTTTTAAAAAAATAAATATACCTTCTATAACAATAATCATCTATACAATTTTTATTCATTCTCATAGAAATAATAATTTTTTGAAAACATAATGCTCAACATATCAAATGATACAAATGATATTTTTGTGGAATATTGTATCATATTAAATGATTTTTAAAATAAGATAAAAAATATATAGATATATTCAATTTTTATGAATTTTTATGAGTAAATAAATATATCATTATACAAAAAAACTAACGCCTATTTAAATTAAAAATCAAAATGATAAAAATTATCCTTATACAAATATGAATCTACCATGGTTAATATAATATCATGTTTGAAGTATGAATTATAAATTAAAAATTGATGTATACATAATCACCACATTAATCACCACCTAACCATTCAAATAAAATGAAATTTTATTTAAAAATATTTTTTAACACTATCCATTAATTAATTTTAAATAATGTGTATAATATGTATTTTTAATTTAAAAGATATGTTACATGAATAACCCAATCATTTCTTATAAATTAACAAGAATATTTTTAAACCCCCAATATAAAAATTGGAATCCATTCCTAATTGATGAGATCCCAAGCTAAACCCTAAAAACCATTAAACAAATTATTCATAAATAAATATGTTGACAAACATAATCATGAAAATTTAAGAACAGTGAAATCTAAATGTTACTATAAAAGGTGATTTATAAAATCTAAAAAATATGATAATATCCTAATTCAAGAAAACCGTGATCTTTTTTCACCTCAAAATAATTTAATCCCATTAAAATCTTACATTAATTACATTAAATGAGAAGGGTTTTGACAATAAGTAAGCCCCCTACAGGGAGAGACGTGGGATTATAGTTGATTAAAAATCATCATTCTAAAAGGTAAAACAAAACTAAACTGATCCACCATAGAAACTAATGAAGAGGAAGGTATAATAATTGAAGCCTAGATGATTGGTGAGGGATTAACTAGAATATTTAACAATGTACACACCTTGGATCACTATATAGTAATAAATAATAAAATTTTTGAGGAGAACCCATAGTGAACCGAAGGGATGGTATCCTGGTAGGTCTGTGTTAAATGGGATTACATGATCCACATTAAGGGATGAAATTATTGAATTGCAGTAAATAAAATTCATCTCTTAAATAATAAATCCATTATGGCTCTACTGAGCACCTTCTATAGTGCCATTATTTACGTAGAGGAACCCTTATACTACCCTTTCCTTTAAATCCTAAAAATCTAATTTGTAATCTACACTATGCATCAGGTAACACATGTTGATTTATATTATAGGTTGTCAAACTAAATTCCCTACCAAGAATCCAGAAACTCCTACCAAACAAAAAAACACATCAAAAAATACATATTATTTTATCCTCAAACAATATTACTCAACAGCGACACTTGAAAAAATTGTCCTACCTTTAAAAAAAAAGTTAAATTATTAGTCACATTAAACACTTAATTATGTTAATATAAATGAAATTATTCATTTAAATATATCAACATGGACATGATCAACTACAATATCCCCAACAAAAAACATTACATCTCCAAAAATATAACATCACCATTCATTCCAAATATCATGATTCCACTAAATCTAGAAATCTTTGAGAATTCATAATTAATTTTACCTAAATATCATTATATATACAATACACCTCTAATAGAAGTTATATATAACCAAAAAATCGCTACAAAATAAAATATTCCACCAAAAATGTTATACTCAAATCCCATAATCTAGTTCAAATTCCAATCAATCTCCCTGATTTTGAGATAAAAATCCATTATCTAACACAAATAAAAAAATATTTAAACATCAATGTAGTAAACCAACCATTAGAAAACAGTCATATATTACATAAACTCATCCCAACTAATTTTTTTATTAAATTAAAATATAAGAAAATGATTTAAAATGTTAATTAGAAAACAATAAAAATCATTAAAAATATTTACAAATATTCTAGTGATGAATCATGGGAATTGATTAAATATTATATAGAAATAAAAATTCAAACTAATATACTATTCTTTTTGAAACCATGAAATATTATCTACTAAACTAAACTCACATATGTAGAACCATGAATCCTATTAATTATAAAATTTTAATCTATACAATTTAATTCTGATCCTTCTAAAAAATCTATATTATCTAAAACATAATCCCCAAAAAATAATTTTATGTAGAAATAAGTTATAAATTTTGGACATTAAATAAAAAAATATTTCCAATTTTTTTATAAATTTGATTTATTAAAATCGATTCTCAAGGAACACATCAAATTCATTACATTATATATTTTTTACAGTTCCGATACCCCAAAAATCATGTTTAAAATCACATTTGAAAAATCATTTCAGTAACATATTTCATTATAAATCATTTAATTTTAAAAGTTTAAAAAAACTACAATAACTTTCTTGTTTATACCATTCAAATATTAATACATATCATCATAATGAAATCCATTTTTTAAAAAAAAATTATATAAATCATATTTTCCATATATTTGACAAAAATAACATTTTTCATAAATATAATCCTAACTTAGACACACCTTTCACATTGATTTTTTATTTAATGTTAAGTAGAATAAGGTAAATGAGTTTCCACAATGAATTATTTAGCCAGTGTGTATGTAACATGTTCATAAAATAATTTAATAATACGAGGTTCAATATAATTATCAAATGATATTATAAATGCGTTTAAAATAACATGTTGAATAGTATAATACTTAATAAAATTTAGGTAGAATATTAAATTATACAAATATCATGTAAATTATACAATTAAACACTAAAAATGGAATAAAAATTAAATACTTACATAGAAATATAGAGAGTTTCCTTTATTAATTAGATAACACTTACTAAAGTATTAAATAAAATTATAGTTAATCATTTAATTTTTATTTAATTAATAATTTATATTTATGATTTATGATAATAATATTTCAATTTAATTGATCTATTTCTTGTGTTCCACAAGACTATACGATGCATGAACTGATGCATGGTGTAGATCTCAACTTTTCCATACAACCTTTATCCATGATTTTCTTTAGATAAAAAACAAGATTCCCAAATACATATCTCAATCATTCCTATAGTTTCCAGGCAAATCCAAATTACAATAATTCTAAATCCATTTTCCTCCATAGATTATTCATCCAATCATGAACGTGATGTACCCACTATTTCATGATATCTTATCTTCTACTTATCTTAAAAAATACCAAATTCAATATAATTTCAAATTAATCATCTGATAAATTTTTTTTATTACCACAATCTAGGCACCTAATTTGAAACAGAATCAATTCCACTACAAATCCTGACGGAGTTAACCTGTACCTGGTGGTTGGGAACTAGCACCAAATATCATGAACAGATTGTAAGGAATGACTTACCTAATGATGTTTATATAAAAAGTTTTTATTTGGTTCCTCCAAAATTCTAGTATGACCTATAAATTTATTTTCCTTTTCCCTAATAAATAAATAATGTATTAAATAAGAACAAATTATAATTAAAAATTAAATAAAATATTTAACAGATGCATGTGTTCTGTATCATAAAACCATTCAATATAATGAAATTTTAAATAGTTAATATGCAATATATTAAATCGTGAAAACGATATAGAAAAGTAGATGTTAAGAAATTTTCATGATAATTATATCCTCCATCTTTGAAGTCATATAAAGGTCTGAAAATATAGTATTTTTACAGTACCCCTCTATCAAGAACAACATGAAATTATTATCTACATAAATTACAATCCATAAATGTAGAAATTGAAATTTCAAGTCCACATAAGAAAAAAGGTATTCTGTGAGCATATACATACTCAGTTTGGAACAACTAACATGCCTTAATATAAAAGAAATTAATAATATGTTAATGGTTTTGGAGGGTAAAAACACATATTAAAATTAGTATAGGTTATAAAGGAATTCAATCTAATATCACAATTCTATAATAAATTGAATCACATATAATGGAAATGATGAAACTCAAAAATTTGAACCATATACTATGTCATCCATTACACTATCCAAAAACCATAACATAATGATTTTATGAATATCATAAAGTGAAATATAAGGGATATCCCTTCCATATAGGTATCCAAGGGTTGTTAAATCAATCATCTTACGGGATTGATCATCCAACCTCTACTATGATCTTGCACATTAGGATTTAATTGAGGTTTGAGAATACTTATTTGAGTATATGAAAATTCACCAAGCCTAGTGAAAACATTCATTCATTTGAATGTCCACAATGATTGGGTAAAACCTCATTTTTTAGATCCCCACGGAGTTCTCATTAAGATACACATTTATAATTATGGGTTATAAAATATGGGTAAATTTCCTAGGATAACTAACGAAACTCATTCATGAATTTCATATACTCTTGTTCATTTAAAATTATGACATAGATTTTAAATTGTATAATACAAATAACTCTTCATGGGGATAACTATTATGATTCAGTGTCCATGATAATTTGTTTTTAGAGTGTATCAAGCGACATATAGAAACACAAACTATATTATAACATATATATAGTATCATGATATAATTATGTTATATAAGTAGAATGAAGTCATTACATATTATATACTAGTCATATAATAAAATATATCAATGTTTATCACCTGAAAAGATGTTTATAAGTCCTATTATTTTCAACTTCCCACATGAAAAATGAAAAATAAACTTCCCTCAATTTCCCATTATATATTATAATGTATAAAAATTTCTAAAATCAAATAATAAAGAATTCAATATCTCTTGGAAAAAATTGGAGTTATTTCAATAACTAGATTATGAATAACATTATATGCAATATCTATTAAATTTATTTCCAAAACAATTTTCAAATTACTGGAAAAAGCTTCTATAGTGTATATATTAGTCAAATAAATCCCCATTAATTCAACCAAAAATTATAGCCCCATGGTGATTTTATTAATTAATTCTGATTATTATCCATGGGGAACATATAGGTAATCAATGAGTGGCCTCTAGAAAATAATAATTGTTAAATATGATACAAATATATCTTTAGTTATATCTATATAAAATAATAATCATTTTACCTTTTTTGAAATTTTTCATCACATAAAAGCATGCATTCTAATATGTTCTTGTTGTTCAGTACATCATATGACCATGATTCATGGAATATGTCAATCCAATATATAAATAATATATATTATAGAATTTACATATCAATGAAAAACATGTTTTGGAATACATCACATATCATTTACTTTTTTTATTGGAACATCACATTCCCATCATTTGAATAGAAAATGACATCATACATACTGTCTAGGAGTATCGAAGCATTCCTTTTATATCTAAATGAAGGGTGCATATGTTATACTACTTATAAACAAGGGAAAATCCAAAATCTAATGAGCACTAAGAGACTACATGATCAACAACATACCCAACACCCCATGATTAGTCGACACATGTGTATTGTGTACGAAAGGTACCAATGTATGAATTTTATCATGTTAGATATCTCAATATCCTCAATTACTGGGGAGTCCAAATATAATTCTGGAACCCCTAGTATAACATAAGAAGAGTCTATAATACTCTTTCTGGTATTCTTACTAAGTTATATAGTGCACAAAAACACTTATTGTGCCTCATTATCGTATTATTATTCTCTATTCAAGAATCAGAATCACACTGACTAGATAATTTCTTCATGAGATATAATAATATGTAATTAATAAATTGGGATAACTAAAATTCCAAATTTAATAGGTCAAAAATTAATTAATTTAATGAAATTTGAATTATTGTATCCATTTATTCCACCAACATCAATGAAAAATACAATAGATATTATAATTTATATGATTCATATTATATTATTAAATCTCTATTAATAATACATATGAAAACTGTACATAATGACCATTATTAACTTCCAAACAATCCTTAGGTTTATTGAACATTATAGGGGGTAGTTAACTTATTACATCATTATGAAATTTCAAACCAATATCTATTTCGACCAAATGATATATCATACCCACTAATGTCCATTTTTTGTATCAACTATGATGAAATAAAGATTGAATAATTGTAAGAGTTTAGAATAATAATCTTAATACTCATATCCTTAATCATATTCAAACTTATTAACATCATACCATAAAATGTAACACTAAATAGCCCTAATGAAACCTAGAACAATTAAATATATAAAACCATTAATTTTTTTATCCAATTGTGTCATCATTTTTCCTTTTTAAATTTATTTAAATAATATAACAACTTATATAATTATTCACCATGAAATCCTAATCATTGTTTGTATCAAGTGATGTTCAAATTATCTCGATAATTGAATACAACTCGATATATTTATCATCATTATAATACCATGAAACTATATTAGGATATTATTGGAAATTTAAATTTATATTTTGAATGTTATAATCCAATATGAAAAATTGATATTTACTTTATCATTATAATGAAATGTGACCATTTTAATTTTCTTCATCATCACAAATACTAAATTCCTCATTGAAATAAAACTAAATATATACAATTATATTACATAATGTCATGACACACATTCCTCAATATGATGGATGGGGTAGTATTGTGGCATGGAATTTCTTTCTCAATATGAAGGAGAGATAAGGACATTGTGTCCCACCTTTAATAGGCTCTGATGTTGTGACTATCACCGAGGTAATGTAAATTTTCTCACAAGATGGAAGGCATGAACATTTTAATGAAAACATGATAGGGTGACAAGATGTCTCAACATTAAACAACTCAAAGACAAAAAAATTATATTGAAACAAAACTCTATCACATATGCATGTTTATAGTAAAACAACTTGGAATACAATGAAAACTGAAAAAAAAAATTGCAAAACAAAACCCAACAATGAATAAACAACCGCACCAACGTCAGAGCTAGTAAGGGCCAGCATTGTCTGCGTAATCTCCCTATATACATGAAAATAGTTTTATATATATAGAAGGAGTATTTGATTATAATGAGTAGAAAATTCCAAATTCATTCTCACACAATTGAGAGAAGCGTACTAATTCCCCTGTGAGAAAATCAATAGAAACTTAGAAAAAACCTACCAATGTACACAATCCACCCCCAACTACACCATGTCGGGCTCACCAAATAATTCCAGTCATGTATTGTAATGTTGTATGGAAATTGATATTTGGGTACCCCAAACTACTTCCTATAGGTTAATTGCTCATCCCTGATTGTGAAAAATATGATGATATCACTCTCTTCTACAAGTTCCAATATCACTAAATGCCCGAAAACACCTATTCCACATACATCATCATTCCCATAATCACCTAGACCACAATAAAATCACACCTCAATGACACATGTGAAAGCACAAAATATCTATTTGAAAACAATCTTGAGAAGTACACCTAACCTACAGACATTCGGGTCTCAGAACCACAATACAACATTGTCAATAAGTTTATGGATAACAATGCCTACAATCCAATCATGGATGTGAAAATAACACCCCAACCATCCTCCCACCAGGATGTTGGGGATGGACACCCTCCCCCAAAACAATGGCATTGTTCAGAACATATTTATCAACATAGATGTGGTGCGTATAGAAATCACAAGAGACTACATGTATATATATAGGTACCAATAACTCAATAGAACCTATGGGTTTTGAAACTAAAATACCCTCCCACACGTAATACACCTTCATCCACCTCTAAATTCATGTATAAAAAGTTATTATGGTACCATAAAATTTTGATAAAACAATCTCACTTCACTATAATCCACAACACAAAACATAACCACCCAACCAATTCATTTTACCATTTTTCATTCTACATTAGAAATTCATTATTTTTTTACTCCATCCCTACTCAGAAATCAATATAACACTAAAAATATTTTAAGGTGAAGAAACCATGTCAACCACTTCAAAATATAAACATATAACGAAGATTCAAGTTAATAGAATAAAATCTAATAGCCATTCATAAAATAGTGGTCTCTTGAAACTTCAGGTGAACGACCCACATAAGGTAACACCATCCTTCTTCAAAATAATACCCTACAGACCATCCTTAGAAGTCCCACTACACTACAACCCCACACCCAACAAACCCATAAACATGAATATGACATGATCCTATCCTATAGACCGTCTTGCCAACTACTGCCCAGATACAGTCCAACTATATAAAATGTTCATCTATTCCACAATCATCGAATCTCTCAGTCTGAGATACTATCACAAATCTCGTTCCACCCTATACCCACAAAAAACTTCTATCCACAACACCATAATAACATCACATATAAGAAGATAAACACAACCACACACATCACATATCCCTACCAACAATGCAATGATTATTCATATTTAGCAAACACACATTCTTTAATTCCACTTTATATAACATGGGTAATCATAGAACACGTTCGATCATGTGGAAACCATTTATTTAAATGAATATATGTGGTTAACCAATTTCATAATCTATTGGTCATTCAAAAAGAATGACAAACAAGTATTAACAAGCCATAAATGTGTGAAAATAGATATCACCAATGGCCATGATTTTCAGAAGGCATATAACACTTATAAACACTATATTTATCATTTATAACATATAAAACAAAGTGATCATAATCATATTCCAAATCCATTATTTAATAATTATTAATATCATCCATTGATATAGGTCCATCAATATTCACAAGGGTACAAGAGTACACCCACCCCGAATGATAAACAATTAAAAGAGAGACATATGAAATTTCTACCTAGAATAAACATTTGATAAATAATTCTTCATTGCGCAAAAATAAGGGGGTGCACGAGTTGGAGGAAAAATCCATAAAAATATAGATTGATGGATATGAAAAAACAGGTGACTCTATTTGGATGAAAGAATCTACATGTGGTAAGGGGAAACTAAAAACATAGGGAAAATAATATACTGGAATATAAGTTCTAGATCATATATCAACTCATAGGAGAAGGTTACAAATTCCATTAAAGGTGGATCATGGTCAAGACCATGTGGTTTTAATATTTCATATCCCAGAAAAAATTAGGTGATAAAATATATGATTAATATAATTTTATGTGCAATAGGAAATTCTCAAACATAGCTTCAAACTCAATTTATGTCAAATAAAATGTTAGAGGGGAGAAACGAGATAAACTAGGAAAATATGGATGTGACTCGCCTATGGGTGAGTCACCTAGATTAGTCACAAACAGTGGGTCACCAATACCTAAATCATTAAAAATATTCACTAACATGAATCACCAATATGATTCCTTGATTCCACTAACAGATGACACTCACTAAAGACACTCAAAGACACCACTAACTGATGCCAATAACTGACACCTGACCTACATATGCCTCAACCTACCGACACCTCATCCTACTAATTCCCTGACTTACTAACACCCTAATCTACGGACGTTGAGATACCTATTCCTTCTTTATAATGATGATATATTGATGTCAACTTATAGTTTCAATTCTATAAATGTGACCCAATAACGAAAAAACTTGAATTTTGACAAACTCTTGAAATAAAAAACTGTTTCTTCCTAGAACACCCCAAACACAATATTTTTAAAACATTTTACTCTAGGGAGGATTATCCCATTACATTAGATACCTATTAAACTATTCTCACCATCAAGAAAATAAAAACCAAAGGTAGAATATAGAGGTTTCTGAATAACCACCCCAAACGATTCCTCTCAAGGATAAACCACATTATGTTATACAAAGGCTATATTGACACCACAACATCCATGAACACATCATCCAACATATTCCAATCAAAACATCCAAAAGAAATACAACACAAGCACAAAATATCTAAACATACGAATTTGTGAAACATTTCAACAATGTAAAGATACTGTCTGCTTGGGGTGGAACTGACTCACCCACAGGGGTTTAATAACAGATCAATTAATCCATGTTGATTAGTAATAATTTCCTTCCATTTTCAAATTTTAGTTCATTGTCAAACACTAAAAAACAAGGTATAAATCCATTTTAAAAACTTAAATTCAATACATAACAAATACAAAAAACACGAAAAACTCTAAACAAATATGGTTACTGGACATTAATTTTTGTAACACCCCATTATTCCACGGTACGTTTCCCTTTGAATACCGCAATGGCGTGCATTGTATGCAACTTCGAGATTCTAACACATCACAACCAATCAAACTAGTCGTTATGAATAGTAATACCTACTTTTTTAAATTTTATAAATTCTATATCTCAAAATAGACTTCATTTTTGGATTCTGAATATCAAAATTAGCCTAGGGTGAAATTTTGGTACTTTTCAGATAACTTTCATATTTTGATGAATAGTGAAAATTACTAAATTTTAATTAAAAACAACTTTTTTAATCGAAATAATTAATATTTATAAATTATGAATTTTAGTGGCTTTAAAAAATATTTAGAATATATTTTTACCATTTAATACAATTTTTTTCATTGTACTTAATTTTACAATTAATCCAGACATAAACATGTGTCAATCTGTTGATGTATATTATCTCTTAAAAACACACTTTTTGTTTTAACAACGGGAATTAATTTTAAATTAATTTCTGCCACTTCTGTGTTTTGAATTTGGAAAAATGGATTCCATATTTGGAATCAGGATGTTCTTATTGTGTAAATAGGTAACTTTTATTTTTAGACATTTTGAATAATTACTTCGGTAAATATTTTATTTACCATGGTTAAGGGTAAATCCTGTAAATAAGGGTTAAAAACTAATATTATAATAATATTAAATTACTATAAAACATTTCTTAACCATATTGGATGACACATGGCCGAACATGGGCATCATTGGGTTGATTTTGGGACCCCGTGAATCCACTTGTAACTGATAGGGACACTTTTTTTTAAATAAGTTAAAATGAATACAAAAATGACACAAGCATATATGTTTTAGAAAAACAATTTTTACATAGGGTTATATATCATGGATTTTAGACTATAAATATTCATTAGAAATATAAAAATATTTCCATCATAATGAGAATGTATTTATAATTTTTAGACATTAAATATTTTATATTATATATGACACAATGGTGATGAAGTAATTTCCATAATAGTGAAAAAATAAAATAATTGGTATTATAAATACCCAAATAAATATAATTTGAGTCTTTTTATGAATTAAACTAATTTTATATGATAATATGACATTTTAGAATTGATTTATTTAACTTTATTCGAAGTAATCATTCTGTTATGATTTTTACAAAAATCAATTATTGAATAGTTTCAAAATTGACATTAAAGAGTTTTTAAAACAAATATTATATTATTAATTGATATTAAATTCCTAAAAATCTAAGGATAGGAAAAGAGACTTATATAATTATAGGTTTATCATAAATGTACCACTTGGTGGTCACTTGGATGTATATAGTAATCTTATTAACTATATAATACAAAAATACAATGTGGCATGGTAAGGTTCAAAATAATTAACTAAAAGTTAAAACTAAAATATAAGGTTAATATATTGACCCAAACCTGTATAAATTCTATTGGTTGAGTGTTTTTCAACGCATCCCTGCCATAACCTTTAAATAATCTAATTTGGAGCCATTAGAAACCGAATATGAATTTATTATAAAATAATATTTCTAACTTTTTCAAAGGTTCCCCTCAGCCCTCTTATAAAAGGGCACTCCCCCTTCTCATTTATTTACACATTCATAGCCTTTATGTTCGGCAAGACCCTACTGAAATACTATCTCAACTATCCTCAATACAACCTAGAGGCCTTAGTTTGATCATAAATCCAACCTATGGAGCCATTTTGATCAAATCAAAAGGAAGAACCCGAAGAAGAGGTAATGATTTCACCACCCTTTTTCAAGTTCCTTTCTTCTTCCACTTCTTATTTCTTTGTTATTTATATTCTAAAATAATTAATCTAGTATCTCCTATATACTTTAATATTATTATAAATATTGTACAACCATATTCAGTATTCTATCCACCCTTTGAATAACATGTCAACATACGTGCATACGTACGGCTTACCGTCTCCACGTCGTGGTGTAATTGTTATTCAATAAATTATTATTTGTATGAGTATAATAAAGATGTGTAATTCATGTAAATAATAAATATAACATGATAATTATTCTGTATATATGATATACCATCCAATTATATATTATTTTAATATTAAAACAATGATATTGTCGCTCGTGCGTGCGTACGGACTACCATCTCCACGAACGCAATGAGATTCTTTCTCTATCGTATCCATTCAAGTATAATTATCATTTGATTATTTAAAAATAATGTTTAAAGACTTGATATCATTCAGGATATGAATAAGATACAACCTATCCATGACAACCACGACTTACGTAACAAAACATATAAAAGAAAACGAGTAAGGTAAAACCCGAAACGAGGATAATTCTATGATATTATTAACAAATCAATGTTAAAAGATCATATATAATATCATATTAAGGTATATGATTATTGAATAATTTATTAACAATTATTTCACCATTATACAGGAGGTTAACCTACCCTCATCCAAGGAAAAGTACAAGGTAAGGGATTTTATTATCTGACATTAAATTCCGTGAGATTTCCATTGTTCGCCGCTAAATTATTCAAAGTGGTGTATTGTGTATTTCCATTTGATATATATTATCATGATTCTATTTATAATCATGTTATTCTAAAAATAATTTTTTGGTTATTAACTTTTGTTCATACGACTCAGTTGATTATAACGTGGTAAGTGGTTTCTTATCTCACTTTAAATTCCGTGAGATTTCCGTTATTCACCACTTATTTTTTGCATGTGGTGTGTTTACTGCCCATCATTGTATTGATGGAGTAATATAATTTAATTTATGGATACTTACATCATCATTGTATTATCCTTCTTTCATGGGTGCATGTTTCATAAGTTACCAAATCGATAAGGGAATTTGAAATTTCAATTTCCACTCATTCGGCTTTACACATACTTCATTGATTATTTTACTCCAAGATTATGTGTGGAATAACTATTCATTTGATTATGTCATAATTTCCACTCCCCTTTCTGTGGATATACTTTTTATACACATAATCAATCCATTGATAAATTCTCATGTCATTGGTATGAACTTGATAAGAGAAATTTTTACTCAATCTCGATTTGTTGAGAAAAACATCCAATTCATTGGTGTTGATTTTACTAGAATATGTGTGAATGTCCTTTGATTGTTTTACACTGAATATCCAATCATATTTAATGTATTTATATTTGTCACACATAATTATTTCGTTGATTTATCCTTTACCTAAGGGTACGACCTTTATGAGATATTTCATCTCAATTTACATTCCATTAATACTTCTTTGTTGTTATACACCAAATCACTTTTATGTGGTATATATAATGTACATTGACATAGTATATCATGAATCCCTTTTTTCTCATGATATTACAATGTTTTGATTACTTCAATTATTTTTATTCAACTGTCTCTCTTTTGGTTAGAAACTCTATCTAAAATACCATTTTTAAATACTTATTCTTCTAAATCTTGCACATTAATGTCCTCGTTTTAAAAAATTGTTTTAAGGATTTATTTATATGGACATTAAAGATTTAAAATTTAAACTAATTTTAAAATTTTCAAAGTTGTATGGGACACTTTGATTCAAAAATCTATTTTTAAATGGCTTCTTGACAAATAGTGTGACTTTTAAATGATTTCAAGAAAAAGAGGGATATTTCTCTCAAATAGTTTTGATGATTATTTTCATCTATGTCAATATCCATCATTATTCTCGATTGAGGTTAATATGATACAATACAATCTTTTATATTGTATCTAATGAGTTGTGTTTGACTGTGGAAGTGCAATTTTTATACCATTCATGGTTTGTGGATAATGTATTGACATTTCGTATGCTAGTTTCAATACGAATGTTTATGTTATGTTTAAAAAATTTCATATGACAAATGAATTTGACTTAGTAAGTGACGGGTGGAGCCCGCAATAGCTCCTCAATGCATCAGTAGCTCTCATGAGACAAATTAGTGTCCTGGCATAAGGCCATGATAAAATCTTATTTGTAGTCTTGGCACGAAGCCTTGGCGTTGTGGTTATGATAGTCTGGCATTATGCATTCCATCATTATGAAAGTAGTTATTGATATTGAATGTGATTATTCGACTAATAGAATATCCATGTAATTATATAAATGGCATAATTTCATTTTAACTTTTCCATTTTATGTTGAAGTTCATGTTTAAATGGATTTTTTAGTTATAAATTGCCTTAAGTGTTTAAGCTTATCTATGAAAGTTTCTACTATATTGTTATCCTTACTGATCATCTGAGCTCACCCCTTTCAATATTTTATTTTTCCCAGGATTGTGAAGAAGTAAAGTATGAATGTCCTATAGGGATACTATGAGTGAGGACTATGTAGACTATGTTGTTGTTGTTTTCAGTTTATGATGTAATGTAAACTTTATTAATGTATCTAGTTATTCCAAGGCTACTGAACTAATCGGTATTTAATGACTTGATCTTTCTTGTGATCATGTCAATGTTATGTAATATTGCACCGACTCTGGGTAACGAGGGTCGGGGCGTTACAATTGGTATCAGAGGATGTTTAGTACAAACCTTGGGGGATAGATTTAGATAAACTCTTATTAGAGCATGTAGACCTAAGATGAACTTTGAGGATTAGTATAGAAGAACTTCCTAGAATTTTGGTATTTTAGAGATTTTGTGATTTTTCAAAGCAATACATCCCTATCTAGATATGAGCAGGTAGAGGCGGCTCTGTAACAGATGTACCTAGGGGTAAAACCCGAAATCACCACTTTGAGCGAGACTCGAACAGGAACTGGTGCACGACAACGGGACTTGCTGCACTCTTGGTTATGACACTCCCGGGGGATATGCTTAGGATAATTTAAATTTTATATACTAACCGATTTGAAGTATTAAATATATAAGATGAGAGTAGATGACCTTGGTTAATCCTAATGTGTTTCAAATTGAGAATATGGTGACATGTTAATCTCTAAATGATTTTATGACTACTGTTACTCAAACAATGTTTTCTGGTTTTAGTCAATGGATGGATTCCATGGAAGTCATAGTGACTTTGAGAATGATGTACAAGGTGGGAACGGTGGTGGCAATGAGCAACAAAATTGAATGCTGATAGGCATAAAAGATTTTGTCTTTATGCCAAATCAATTTTCCAAAAATATGATCAACAATATATATATTAAACAATTCTCGTACTCAAAAAAGAATAGAAAGGTGATGAATGATAAGAGCTCCAGTAGTGGAGACCATGGAGAAAAGAATCCTCAATTTCCATCATGAAGGAAATGTGGAAGGAGACACCCAGGAAAGTGTCTCAATGGGACAAAGAAATGCTTTTGATGCAAGAAGGAAATACATAAAGTGAAGAATTGCTGAAGAAAAATGAAGAGTACTGTTGAATAAGATTAAAATGGTCCCAAGAGTCTATTTACAGTCATTTTCCGTAAATGTAGGGGATGTGGCCATTCCCCGAGTGAATTCCCTATTCTATAGGATATTTTCTTGGTCAAAGATGAAGCTATGTTGAAATAAATTATTGGAGAAATGTTTAAAAAGTATTAGCGCTCCTTTTTTATGGGTTTACTTTGGAATAATTTTCTCTTGTATTTGTATCCCCGTAGTTTTACATGTGAGAATGATATTTGAGGGAGAATTATCTCTTCTCTTGTGGATATAGGTATAAATAACCATTTGGTTTTATATGATCATTGGGGTTTGAAGGAATTTTAAGTTATTATAATTTGGGATGAAAATGAAAGGTATGATATAACATTTGTGGTCAAATTATATTATGGTATTTTGAGTAATTTATGTCATTTTTGTAATATTATAAAATGTAGTTTTCGAAAAAGGACAACACGTAGACCGTGTGACAACCCGTCACATCGGACAAAGCTATGGGAATCAAACCCACAACCAAAGTGCGATTGGGATTTATCGCCTACCACTGGACTACATTATGTCCCTGGGTAGTGTGACTAATTATTTTTAGTTAAATGATTTTATTGATCAATAATAAGTTGATTTGGGTTCTTATGTCTTATTAAATGAATACCCTTGGTATAAGAAAATGATGTGGTGATTAAGTGATAGATGTTATTTTGGAAGTTGTTTGCTTTGTTGTGAACACTATATGCCCAAGGAAAATAGAATAGTATGGTATTTCATTTGATGGGTAATGGTGGATTTTTAACTATGTTTCTATTATGGATTTATAGTGATTTGGGTTGTTTATGGAAATGATGAGGTTAATTACTTTTAAGTATGTTACTTTAAGAGTATTTGATGTCATTTGGAGATACAATATAACGTGGAAGACTACATTCTTATATGTTTTGAGTTTCAATATTAGTTTGGATTATATAGAAGGATTTTAAGGACAATTGATTATTGAATGGTATTTATTTAACTTTGGGGAATTGATGGTTTAATTTTAGAAATTATGATTCATTTTTTTTCTAATGGAATATCCGTTGGGGGGGGGTCATCAGATATTATACTAACCATTTTGGTTTTGATTAATCTCTAAAGACAAGTTAAATATATAGTTTATCCTACATGGATCATGTATTTCTATAGAAGTTTATTCTAGATCTTTCATTGTAACCAAGTCTTCTTGAATACTCATTGTTCAAAAAAAAGGGTTAGTGGTAAAAAGATATTAAATATTAAAACTCTACTTAAAAATTAATTGTATCTCTTTATGTTCTTAGTCAATATCATAAATGAATTCCTCGTCCTTATGTAATGTAACTTAAAACAAAAAATGTTGTCCATTTACTTTTCCTACTGGGAGACTAAGGACCGTTTGTCCCAACACAAGTTTGTGATTTTCTTATTTTTAACTTTCTCTTGATCATGTTTTCTATCCCTCTCCATAAGAACTGAACACTAAGTTTATCATTCATATCCATGTTTTCCTATATGGAATCCTAGTATGGGTTATCTTGGGTGACCTTTATACCTCTCTTCCTTTCTTTTAAAGTGATAGTTTTATTGACTCTTTTTCGATGTGGGACTTTCCATTATATTCTCAAGACAATTTTTTTAAAAAAAATTGCAAGGACACAATTTAATGTAGGAGGATAGAATGTAACACCACATGCTTCCATGGTACGTTTACCTTTGAATAATGTAATGGCATGCATTGTACACAACTGTGAGATTCTAACACACCACAACCTATCAAACTAGCCGTTATGAATAGTAATACCTACTTTTTGAAATTTTCTAAATTATATATCTCAATATGGACTTCATTTTTGAATTCGGAATATCGAAATTATCCTAGGGTGAAATTTTGGTACTTTTCGGATAACTTTCATATTTTAATGAATTGTGAAAATTACTAAATTTTAATTAAAAACAACTTTTTTAATCGAAATAATTAATGTTGAAAAATTATGAATTTCAATGGTTTTGAAGTATATTTAGAATATATTTTTACCATTTAATACAATGTTGGTCATTGTACATAATTTTACAATTAAATCAGACATAAACAAGTGTCAATCTTTTGATGATTATTATCTCTTAAAAACACGCTTTTTTTACAACGGGAATTAATTGGAAATTAATTTATTCCACTTCTGTGTTTTGAATTTGGAAAAATGGATTCCATATTTGGAATCAGAATGTTCATATTTTTTCAATAGTTAACTTTTATTTTTAGACATTTTGAATAATTACTTCGGTAAATATTTTATTTACCATGATTGAGGGTAAATCCGGTAAATAAGGGTTAACAAATAATATTATAATAATATTAAATTACCCTAAAACATGTCTTATCCCTATTGGTTGACACATGGACGACAATGGGCATCATTGGGTCGAATTTGGGACCCCATTAATCCACATGTAAGTGATAGGGACACTTTATTTTCATTAAGTTAAAATGAATACAAAAATAACACAAACATATATCTTTTAGAAAAACAATTGTTACATAGGGTTTAATATGTTGGATTTTAGACTATAAATATTTATTAGAAAGATAAAATTATTTCCTACATAATTCAATTTTATTCATAATTTTTAGACATTAAATAATTTATATTATTTATGACACAATGATGATGCAGTAATTACCATAATAGTAAAAAATTAAAATAATAGATATTATAATTACCCAAATAAATATAATTTGAGACTTTTTATGAATTAGAATAATTTTCTAGGATCCTATTACATGTTATTATTGATTTAATTAACTTTTTTGATGTAATAATTTTGTTATGAGTTTTACAAAAATCAATTATCGAATAGTGTCAAAATTGAAATAAAAACGTTTTTAAAAAACATATTATATAATTAATTGATATTAAAATCATAAAAATCTATGATTCGGCCAAGAGACTTATATCATGATATTTGTATCATTAATGGACCACTTGAGGGTCTCTTGGATATATATAGTATGTTTATTAACTATAGAATATAAAAATACAAAGTGGCATGGTATGTGTCAAACTAATTAACTAAGAGTTAAAACTAAAAGATATGTTTAATATAATGACCCAAACCTTTATAAATTCTATTGGTTGAGTTGTTTTCAACCCTTACCCACCTTAAACTTTAAATAATACACTTTGGAGCCATTAGGAACCGAAAATTAATTTATTATAAAATAATATTTCTATCTTTTCCAAAGGTGCCCATCACCCCTCTTATAAAAGGGCTCTCCACCTTCTCAATAATTCACACCATAAATGCCTTTAGGTTCGTCCAATACCAGCCCAAATTCTCTCTCAACTTCCATAAATACAACCTAGAGGCATTAGTTGGATCATAAATCCAACCTAATGAGCCCTTTTGATCAAATCAAAATGAACAACCTGAAGAAGAGGTAATGATTTCACCACCTTTTTCAAGTTCCTTTCTTCTTCCACTTCTTCTTCTTTTTTTATTTATATTCTAAAATAATGAATCCAGTATCTCCTATATACTGTAATATTATTATAAATATGGTACAACCATATTCAGTATTATATCCACCCTTTGAATAACATGTCACCATTCGTGCATACACACGACTTACCGTCTCCACGTCATGCTGTAATTGTTATTCAATAAATTATTCATTGGATGGGTATAATAATGATGTGTAATTCATTTAAATAATAAATATAACATGATTATTATTCTGTATATATGATATACTATCCAACTATATATTATTTTAATATTAAAAGAATGATATTGTCACTCGTGCGTACGTACGGACTACAGTCTCCACGAACGCGATGAGATTCATTCTCTATCGTATCCATTCAAATATAATTATCATTTTATGATTTAAAAATAATTTTTAAAGACTTGATTTCATTCTGGATATGAATAAGATACAACCTATCCATGACAACAACAACTTAGGTACTAAGACATATAAAAGAAAATGATTAAGTTAACACCCGAAACGACGATAATTCTAAGATATTATTAACAAAGCAATGTTAAAAGATCATATATGATATAATATTAATGTAAATGATTATTGAATAATTTAATAACAATTATTTCACCATTATACAGGAGTATAACCTACCCTCAACCAAGTAAAAGTACAAGGTAAGGGATTTTCTTATCTCACTTTCAATTCCGTGAGATTTCCATTGTTTGCCACAAAATTATTGAAAGTGGTGTATTATGTACTTCCATTTGATATATATTATCATGATTCTCTTTATAATCATGTTATTATGTAAATAATTTGGTGGTTATTAACTTTTGGTCATACGACTCAGTTGACTACAACGTGGTAAGGGTTTTCTTATCTCACTTTAAATTCCGTGAGATTTCCATTATTCACCACTTATTTATTGCATGTGGGGTGTGTACTGCCCATGATTGCATTGATTGGGTAATATAATTTAATATATGGATATTTACATCATCATTTTATTATCCTTCTTTCATGGGTGCATTTTTTAAAAGTTACCAAATCGATAAGGGAATTTGAAATTTCAATTTCCACCCATTCGGCTTTACACATACTTCATTGATTATTTTACTCCAAGATTATGTGTGGAATCACTATTCATTTTATTATGTCATAATTTCCACTCACCTTTATGTGAATATACGTTTTATACACATAATCAATCCATTGATAAATTCTCAAGTCATCGGTATGAACTTGATAAGAGAATTTTTTACTCAATCTCGATTTGTTGAGATAAACATCCAATTCCTTGGTGTTGGTTTTACTAGAATATGTTTGAATGTCCTTTGATTGTTTTACACTGAATATCCAATCATATTTAGTGTATTTATATCTGTCACACATAATTATGTCGTTGAATTATCCTTAACATAAGGGTACGACCTTTATGAGATATTTCATCTCAATTTACATTCCATTGATACTTCTTTGTAGTTATATACCAAATAACTTTTATGTGGTGTATATAATGTACTTTGACATAGTATATCATGAATCCCTTTATTCTCATGATATTAAAATGTTTTGATTACCTCAATTATTTGTATTCAAGTGTCTCTCTTTTGGTTATAAACTCTATCTAAAATACCATTTTTAAATACACATTCTTCTAAATCTTGCTCATTAATGTCTACGTTTTAAAAAAATTTCTTAAAGATTTATTAATATTGACATTGAAGATTTAAAATTAAAACTCCTTTTAAAAGTTTCAATGTGGTATGGGACACTTTGATTCCAAAATCTATTTTTAAATGGCTTCTTGACAAATAATGTGACTTTTAAATGATTTCAAGAAAAAGGGGGATATTTCTATCAATTAGTTTTGATGATTATTTTCATCTAAGTCAATATACTTCATTATTCTCGATTGAGGTTAATATGATACAATACAATATTCAATATTGTATCGAATGAGTTATGTTTGACTTTGGATGTGTTATTTTTATACCATTCATGGTTTGTGGATAAAGTATTGATATTTCATATGCTAGTTTTAATACAAATGTTTATGTTATGTTTAAAACTATTAATATGAGGAATGCATTGGACATAGTATGTGATGGGTGGAGCCCTCTATAGCTCTTAGATGCATCGGTAGGTCTCATTAGACAAACTAGTGTCTTGGCACAAGGCCTTGACAAAATCTTATTTGTAGTCTTGGCATGAGTCCTTGGCTATGTGGTTATGAGAGTATGGAATTATGCATTCCATCATTATAATAGTAGTTATTGATATTGCATGTTGTTATTAGACTAGTAGAATTTCCATGTAATTATGTAAATGGCATAATTTCATTTTATCATTTCCATTTTATGTTGAAGTTCAAGTTTAAAAGGCTTTTGTTTTACTTATAAATTTCCTAAAGTATTTATGCTTATCTATGAAAGTTTCTGCTATATTGTTATCCATACTGAGCATCTGAACTCATCCCTTTCAATGTTTTATTTTTCCCAGGATTGTGAAGAAGTAAATTATGAATGACATGCTCGGATAGTATGAGTGTGGACTATGGAGACTATGTTGTTGTTGTTTTCAGTTTATGATGTAATGTAAACTTTATTAATGTATCTAGTTATTCCAAAGCTACTAAACTAATTGGTCTATCAATACTTGATCTTTATTGTGATCATGCCAATGTTTTGTAATAATGCACCGACTTTGGGTAACTAGGGTCGAGGCATTACCATTTTCATCTATCACTACAATGTACTTTTCTCCAGGCCACCATGTCTCCATACTTTATGAAGAAAATGAATGGATCGTCAAAACAGAACTTTAAGATGATGATCCTGGATCTCCATTGGTTGCTCCACGAATATTGTTTCATGCTCAATATTGAGATCCCCCCAACTCAATGGCATCAAACTAGTCGTGAATATACAAAAAAAATAAAGATTCCTGAAAAAATGTCATGGATTTGCCTCTACCGATGTTTTCAATGATGACTATAATTTAATCTGAATCAAACAACATCTTCCTCAATCCATTACAACATCCATGTACAAGTAATCAAAAACACACATTTCTCTCCTAGCATGTGCAGATTCCCAAACCACTTATTTATGGGACTTCCTACTCAAAGAATCAGCAACAAAAATCCACTTTCTTGAGGTTTAGGAGATCTTACGATCATATCCCAATAGAAAATCAATCCAAATACACTATCAAAAGATCAGATCTCCCCAATAAAGGATGTACCTATAGCTCTTTTGATCCAAGAAGACCACAAAGTGCTCCCCAAAGAGGTAGTGTCACCACAACATTTGTGAAAACATGACCACTGAAAACATTATATAATTGATGAAATTGTTATATCAATGGGGTAAAGATTCCTATATCCATAAGTGATCACAACCCTTTAAATCATTATCACACTCCCCAAGACTAGACATAAAGCATCACAAATAAAATCAAATCATCATTTCATAAATTATTAACCTAAGCACTGGGGTACTGAACACCTTGCCATTAAAATAGTAAAATTGATTCCTGGAACTACTTTCTCCACACAAAATCGTGGCCATTTGTTTCAATTCTATAAACCGATATTCTAAATTATAGAAATTAGATATAAATCTCCAATAGTATCCTCCCAGTCCTAGAAAACTATGATATTATGCCACATTATTGGTTCATTCCCATGATAAAACTACTAGGAACACCTAAGGATCCACTTCTAAACCCTTCTAAGAAACAACATGAATAATGAAGTGGAACTCCCATATCTAAAACATGCAATTGGGTAGCTTTATATAGATCTGATTGGGTCTATGGACATCTAGGATAGTCCTAAGATTCTCTATATGTTCCTCTTTATACTTTTAGTATATCGAGATGTATGCGATGAATATGACGATGAATTATTCCAGGAAATCATGAAATATGGATTTCATAAGTCTCATAATCATGGTTGTTGTTTTTTATACACCGAATGACATAACCACAAACTCGATGTGCATAAAACTAAAACTAAAATTAGTCTTCGGGTTTTCACCCTACTTCACCCTCAATTGGGGATATCCAGATTGAATATCTAAAATAGATTACCAAAATGACCATCTCTTCACATTGAAATGAACATATATCGTTATTATAGGGTTACCGTTCTTGATAGTCACCTGATCCAACCATCGGTAATTTTTGAAAAACCTCATACCGTGGTCATCATTCATAGTGAACAAGAATGAAGTACATCAATATGTCAAACTAAGTGGGTTGATGCTCTCTTAATTATATTATCTATCTAGATCCATAACTCCCACAACATTGAAGGTGCCATCAGATATGGAGCCATCGAAATCGAACTAACATCAGGTTGTAAGTGTATCTGAAACTCAATGTCACTTCAAGGTGGTAGAGTGACAACCTCTTCAAGAAAAACATACATGAAATAATTGAATAATCTTGGAATTCCCACCCTCCATGCATCCACAGATTCCAATTAAAAAATGACAAATAGAAAAAAGAGTTTTCACATGACGAATTCCAATCAGACAACTCCTCTCGCCAAAGAAATCCACATGTTTCACACTTATGTCTAAAAACAATAATCCTCTATGGAAGTAAACGATAATAGTGCATAGAGTGTAAATCAATTATATGCCATGTATAACACCATATGGTTACATCATTAGGTGAAATAGATCCTCCATGGAATGATGTGGTCCCAAAACTAGTCTAAAATGATAGAAACAAACAATATTGTATGACCTCTTATTGGTGTACTCAAAACTATGTGATTGAATGTTTCACTAGCTCTAGTCGCCTAACATATACTAGATTGGGTGAATCAAAAGAGTGTGAAGATGTTATTTAAAATGAGGCACAAAGATGAGTACTAATAAAAAAAACGTTCCTTGAACGATCTCCGGCCATGATGGAACCACTGCCCATCTGGCGCGAAACAGACCATTTACACATACTATTCCCCTCTAATATCATTCAGATCCTAGAAAACGATTGGTTCGAGTTCCAGGCGGAACTCCCTTTGGTTGTCCTCTATCTCCACCATATCCCCTTGGTGGAGTAGGCACCTGATGTCCCAGTTCCGGAAATAGTCAGGCTAGCAGCTACTGCTGAGGCAAGCACTAGATCTTCCCACCTCCACCATACTAATATGAAACTAAGAAGTTACTAAAATGGTTCTCACATACTCCACAAGTGAAACATGTCAGTCCAAGACCTATATGAAATTGACAAGGACATGAAGTTTAGAACTAGAGCTATTGAGGTTGACTCCCCATTAGATGAAACCTCAAAGTCTCTGGTTCTTGATACCTTCTACTGGAAGCCTTTTCCTTTGTATGAAACATTTGGATACCCTATCATTGTAGACATCCTAATGAGTGCATAATTTCTACCTCCAAAACCTTATTTTTTTACCTATAATTATGTTTTTTGGATGATGGCAGTAACTACATACTAGAGGGAAGGGAAAAGTGCCACATTCAAACATTTCACCCAAGACTCCTCATCATGAAAACAATCTAGGAAACAGAGATGGAGATCCTTAATCTTTTTCCCCATCTCCCTCAAATAAAAACTCCCCTTCGTGAGGAAGAGTATCACCTTCCTATTATTAGCCTTCATTTTCGATGGAAGGAATTATGCCTGGAACTCCTTCTCAATGTTGACCGCCGGAACATCAACCTCTATCATCTACCTAAGGTAATGATTCAACCATTGACGTGCTACCCCTCTCATCTAGATCAATGCATAGAGATCTCGGTACTCTATCGGATCCTGGTTCACGTTAAAATTGATCAACATATCTCCATACCATCACTCCATCTATGTATCTGAAATTATACCTTCATGCATTCCCATAGTTTGCTGATGGAAAGAAAAAAGGTCCTTTTTCCACTGATTTTCCTCCCCCTCTAGATCAACCATCCACTAGTCTTCCAGAATGACCTACTGGTACTCCACTGCCTGAGCCACTCATGGTGGATGACATAGTTCCATATCTGAAAGGTAAATAAGAAATTTCAATTTCCCAAGTAGTATAGAATTTATTTAGGATTCATTTTAACTAAATATATATTTTTATTTTCCAATATTCACAAAAAAAACAAGATAATAATTTTTCATGATGCATCTACCTATCATATGGTCTCTACCCCACAATCCCTATAGCCACACAAATTCATTTTCAAAGCTCAGAGTCCATTCAGTGGATCATCGGGACCCGTAAAATCCTATATCATAACTAGTCTTCCCTAGCCTATATCACACAACACGATATCCAAATAGTGTTTCCCTATCAAACTATGTAATCCCCAATATTCCTAACTCAAATATCAATCTTATCTTTCAACCATGACCTCTAACACCGTTCAATCTTGACTTTATGTCTTCATGATATGGGAAGGAAATGATGGATTCCCTGAACTTCCATCATTATGATGATGGAGTGATAATGTCCCCGAATTCTATCCTCTAATAGGACCTAGGTTGGAAACTATAACTGAGGGTAGTTAAACATTCACAAAATACGGGAGGAATTATCATATTTAATCAAAACAGGATTTTGATATAAGATGTATCACCCTTAAAAAAATCCTATGCACAAATATATAAATAATGAAAAATCCTTCCCACATGTATGTTTAAAGTAAAACATATAGGAATACATGAAATTCTCAATTGTATGTACCAAAATAAAACTATGTAACGACATAGAAACTGTTGAAACATCCAAACTAGTAATGTCTAGAATGGTACATATAATCTCCCTTGAAACCGGAATATTTTTTTATATACATAGGGTGAGAATATGAGTATACTCAGTTGAAAAAGACAAAGGTCATCATGTACATGTGAGTGAAGCATACTAATGACCCCGTGATAAAAATAGAAGAAACTCAAAAACAACTAACAATGTATATAATCCACCCCCATCCTCAACATAGAACACTAACCAAATAAAGCTAGTCATGTTATGTAATGTAGTAATAACATTTATAATTAGGTAACCCACACCACATCCCCATGTTTAACTTCTCATGCCTAATGGATTACGTCCTATGGATACCATGCTCTTCCTCATGACACACTGTGACAACCTTCCCGCACACATCTAGGATGTATACCACGTCCCACCCGCAAACACCATGGTGATAACAACATCACATCTTGAAGACACTTGATAAATCACAATGTATCTCATCTCGAAGACAAATGGGATGCACGCCTCAACCTCAAAGGCTGGGGCCACACAACTACACCACAACCATCTTGAAGATTCTAGGGATAACTATGCCTAGATGGGGGAGCATAGAAGAGAAAATAACTAGCCATCCATCCTCCTACTAGGATGATGGGAAAGGGACCCTCTAACATACAATGGGGGTGTAGGGAATGTATTCCTAAACATGGGTGGGGTGTGTATATAAATCCCAAGGAATTAAAAGTATATATATATGTACCAAACACTCATCCAAACCAATAGGTTTTCAAAACTAACTACCACCCCACACATACAAATCTTACTACCAATTCTAAATGCACATATCATGATAAACAATTTTCATTTCTCAATTTGAAAAATAAATGTTGTTTAACTACAATCCAGAACATGAACATACCCCAATACAATCCATTTAAAATATTTTCATTATACATTATCATTTCATTCATTTATTTATTTCATCCCAATTTTGGGAACTACCAAACAATGGAAACATTATTACTTGATGAAGCCAAAAAAACCTCTTCCAAATCCTAATAATAAAAGAAGTAGCAGGGTAAAAGAATCTATTGTAACACCCATTCATTAAATAACATCCTCATGAAACTCTAGGGGAAAGGCACAAGCACGGTAGCACAATCATTCATCAAAATAATTCATTCTATACAATCATCGGCAGACCTGCTTCACAAAAACAACACGCCCACCACACCCATAAACATGAAAATTATAAAACTCAATCCTAAAACTCTAATTCACAACCAGTACCTTGATATAATCTCGTAGGATAACAAGTTCTTCCATTCACCAATAGCCCAATATCTTATCCTACGATAAAAACTCACCTCCCATAACACTGTATACACACAACCACACTCCCATTCATAGTACCACACTACTATTATAGAAACATAGAAAAATATATCCAGACACATCTCATAAACACACCATCATGGAAAGGTATATTCAGATTTAAAAAACACTCATAATTTAATTACCATTGATAATATGTGGGTTATCACAAAACATTTCAAATCATGGGTAATCAATTTATATAACCAAATATAGATGGTTGAAAAATATTATAATCATACAGTTATTCATGGAGTATCAACAAATAGTATTCAAAATCCATACAATTTCTTAAATAGAGACCACCAATGACCATGATTTTTAGAAGGCATACAACCCATACAAAACAATACATGGATCAGGGATTACATATAAAACTATGTGATCATATTCATCTTCCCAACCCCTTATTTAAAAATTATTATTATCTTCCACAAATCTACATACCACTGTATTTGCAAGTGTACATGAGTACACCCACACTACATGATACACCATTATAAGTGAGAATAATGAAATCCCTACCTAGAACAAAAACATGCCCACGATTCTTCCTTGTTTCAAGACTGGGGTTCACGAGTAGGAGAAAAAATCCAAGGAAATGTAGATCAACATCTATGGTAAAACACATAATTCCTTGATGTCGAAAGGCTCTAGGTGTACTAAGAATAAACTAAAACACATGGGGAAAAAAATCTAGACATAGATGATACAAATCATATATAAATGGATGTGATATGGTTTCAAAGATAAATATATTTTGAACATGGTTCAGACCACCATGTTTGACTATTTCAAATTTCCCATAGTGTTAGTTTTTTAATGATATGATTAATGAACTTTAATGCACAATTAGAAACATTAAATGAAATCATTAATCTCGATTTACATCAAATAAATCACAATAGAAGAGAAATTTGGAAAATTTTGAAAAATATGAAATGAGATTACAATGGGTGAGTCACCAACATGAGTTAGTGATAGTGATTCACCGATGCTTGAATAACTGATGTGAGTCACCCACAAGTCTCATTGATATGAGTAACCAATTCCACTCACTGACGGTACTCACCGACACCACTCACTAATGCCTGACCTACCATCACCTTGACCTACCTACTTATCGACTTATTGATGCCCTGACCTACCAACTCTTTGAGTCATCGATAATGAGATACCAATGCTGATCTATCGACACCATCCTACTAACAATGATATTCTGAAATGACTCACCTATGGAAAAACTTTTATCTTGAAAAAATCATGAAATGAGCCACTGTTTCCTCTAATGACACCCCAATAACTTGATTTTGACAACCAAATGGTCCAGGGTGGTCCAGACCATTATATTTTACTTATAAAAAATCACATATCTGCATGTTCAAACAAACAACCACTGGCCTCTTTGATACTAAATTCTCACCAGATCATCATGTTATTATATAAGTATATATATATATATTGCAATCAGTATTATTTAATATTATTATAAATATTATACTATGAAAATTCATATTATATATCATTTATTATATTCTATTTATATAGAGAGATTTTGCTGAAAGGGATTATTTAGTATTTAAAATACACCTTTATTTGGTGGTACAAAATCTATGAATAAAATTTTATCTACATTATCTAAAAATTGGTTATCGCAGTAAAACAAATTTATCAATGTTACCATCTAAAAATACATCAAAGAATTATATGAATTAAAACCCATGTGTATCATAAAATATTTTTTATAAAAAAATTATTTATAGATGGCCCCTCTAATAATATAAAATAAATGAGATAATTATACACATCATTTAATATTTCTATATAAGATTCCTTTACATTAAATCCATTAATCTATAAACACATTTCTTCCATACATGAATGAAAACAATATTCATTATAAAAATTTCAATTTTTTTTGAACGCCCATATATTAATATAATTTATGAACATTAACTTTTTTATCATATAGCCTATTTTCATAGATATTTGATTTCTATAATACTGATTATTTATGTGGATATTACATTGACTATCATAAACCCCTTCTAGTTCCCTGAATAATTCCATTTTATGGTTTTATTATACATTCATTCTAATTTTATATATATATTTCAATAACTTTAACTGGATACATTATTATAAAGGATTCTATCTTCAACTAATGTTTCTTCTTAGATATTCTAATTTTATAAATTTTCTCTATTTATATCCCATTATGGAATAAATTTCACATTATTTATCCTACTATTCTCAAAAATTGATAACATCAGAAAAATATTTCATAAACTGTATTAATTTTTAGTAAAATTTATATTACTGTAAATATAATGACTTCCTGTAACATGAAATATCCATAAAATAAACCTATAGTTTCACAATGTCATTATTATATCCGATCATGGACTATCAATGGAATACCCAATCCAATTGAGTAAATGTTTCTAAAAGTCAATTTTTTTATTTATCAACTATTTGCATGGAATCAATTATGTGTATCATTTAAATCATCTTTCATCCATTTAGTTCCAAATGATAAAAAACTTCAATAGTACATTTCGTAGGATGGGGTTTCTCAAACACATTTAATTCAAATTAACTTAAGTACTTTTATTAATTTTTCTAGTTTTGTGAGTTTTTAATATTATGAATATTATTTGTCACGGGATCATCATTAGGAATGTTTTCATAGTGATGTTTTTATCTATATAAATTTTTTTATTTCACAAATATCTTTTTTTATTACCATTTAGAAAATTATTTGAAATTGGAATGTAGTAAAATGATCTCACACTTAAAATGAAATTATATCCATTAATGTGAAATGGATCATATTTCATCATTGAATACCCTCGTAAATCATGTAAATATTCCATGTTTATATCAAGTAGACAACAATTTTCATCAATATCACATATGGCACATTGATTTTTTATTGCAAAACTCTATCAAAATCTATCTCGTGGATTATATCAACATTATTTTTATGTTATCCTAACAATTAGGGATTCCCTTAATAATTTAACCCAACTAAACCGCTAGAATAAGTTAATTATTTTATTGGTTTACCTATTTTGTTTGATATCATATAATAATATAGAAATGCATGCATATATTTATCTTAAACTTTACTAGTTAGATAATTGAGAAATTTAAATATAATGCATTGGAAGGAGTATTACTATTAGTATTTTGAAAGTAATTTATTCTCAAAAACATATATCAGGACTCCACTTGTTTATTAATTCACCTTGTTATTTAGTTTTGAGATATGTTCATTATAATATATAAATATATTCATACCATATTTTTTGTATCTCATTGTAAAACTCAAAATATTTTTAACAACATTAAAATATAAGTCAGAAAAATTTACACATAAAAATGAAATTCATTAATAAGGTCTGGTAATATATTAAATCTAATGATTTTTATATATTTATAAATTAAATAAATTACCATAACTAGCCCCTAGTAGCATATAAAGACCCACACCTTTTTATTACAATAATAATATTATACACTAATGGGAATTCAAAAAAAAATTTACCTCTAACTAGGGAGACATTACTCAGTGAATATAAAACATTATCATAACACAAACATAATGTATGTATATAATATATTTAAAAAAATTATTCTATTAAACATAATTATAATTAGATGTTATTTTAATAAAATCCAATTCTATTATCATTGTTTGAATAAAACTCCAAATAAACAAGTACAATAATATATTAAATATGTTTAGTATTTGAACTATGAAATAAAAATAAAAATTTAAATAATCTATATCAATCCATATACCATAGATTAGTTTTTAAATAAAATAAAAATTAACATATTTAATGATGAGATATATTTTTAGGTACAATTCATAAATATAAGGTATTTGCAATCACATTGTAAGTTAAATATTCATTATGTACATTCATTAATAATTTATAGTACCATTTTAAAATTAAAAATATGTATATACTCTTTCTTATTAATCATTATAATGAATTTATTTTAAATATTATTTCTATTTATGAATAATAAAAATTTATAATATTGTTTATATGATCTAAATATTCTACATTATATAAAAATCCCATATATAACATTACATAAACTATGATTAAATCACTGAATAGAAACTCTTCTTTTGCTGTCTAAAAAATATCTTATATAAGTCCCTTAATTTAAAATTTTCATATTCTATATTTTGAAAAATTCAAAATATTAAAATGTAAACTCATCATTTTTGACATTATTTTGAAATTTATATACACCTTAAAAATTATCATTATGAATTATAAATAAACACATTAATTTCTAATTATATAGAATGCAATATAATTTCTAAAAAAATATTTTTTAATATAATCAATTAAAATTATGTAATATTTAATAATAAACATTTCATAAAATTTAATTTTATTGATTTTAAACAAATAATAATAAATTAATTTTTATTAAATTATATAAATTTATGAATATTCAAAAATAGAATTTATTATAAATAATATACAATATATAGATAATAATATTCAATTCATAATTTAATTATAAGAAAATAACATTTTTCCATATAATATTTAATGGACATATTCGAGAAATAAAATATGAAAAATTGTATTCAAGAGATTTTTATTTTATCGGTTATCTGTATCACCATGAGTTTTATAAAAAATTATCTTTCGAATAAATCTAAATAATTTTATAGCTTCTATTACATGCATCACCGAGTTTCAAGTAATAGGGATATACTATTAATATTATTATTTAAACACATCTATTATAACTTATATGTTAAATATGGAGTAAGGAATATAGATAACCTCATTTAGAAAATTATTTATAAATTTTGTAGCATAAATAAAACATGTTTATAAAAAATTAAGGAATGTTAATTAATGTATTTATATGACCCGAAAATAACATTCTCCCAAAAATTGGTTTTATTATTATTTTCAAACATTTTGTAAATGTTGAAAGTTAGAAATTTATTAAATTTATTTGAATAAATATAAATATGTATGTTTAAATATATTTTTCATAATTATAAATGAGTTATGTTATGTGAATTTTCTGAAAAGATTAATTTTTCGATGAATTATAGACAAATACTGATTTTTGTTATAAATTATGATTTCATTCAAATAAATAACATGATATATTTTTTACAAACGTGTTTGAAAGAAAAATAGGGTCAATGAAATATTGACTAATCAAATTTATTTCCATGTAATTAATTTTATGTTGAATTCTTATATTAGGAAATTTGTTACATGTGAAAACATTTTTGTAGGATATCCTAATTTTAATCATATGTATAGTATTAATATTAAATTAATTTCCCCTATATATTTTAATTGAATCTGATAAAAAAGTTTCTATATTTTTAATAAGTATTATTAATTTTATATAATTTGGTCAATAATTTTTTTGTATTAATGAAATATAAGGATTAAAATTAATAATTGTGATTATGGTTAAAAAGGGTTTTTGTATGTTGTATGTGTCTTATAAAATTCAACTAACTCATATATTTTTTATTTAAATTATTCTTCAATAATAGAATCAGTGGGTCTTTACTATCTAACAAATATCATTTAATTTCTATTCTAAATAGAGAAATCACACAGTTAAATAATTAAAATACTAGTTACATTGATGATAAATAAAATGATAAAACATTGTAAAGATAAATAAAATGTAAAAAAAATTTAATTTTTTTTCTGAGGTTATTATTTGATATATAATTTGAAAAATAAATTATGTATCAGTTTTAACGCATTATATTGGAGAGTGGCTTCCAATTTTTTTAGAGTTTTTTTAATTAAAATAAATTCAATCCTCAATAATAATATGTCACATCTTCGAATAATGTCTACAGACATCCTAATCCATTTGGATCGACCAAACCCTAGTAAAATATCGCCTATATATTATTACACATATTATAGATCTAGTATTATTATAAAAATACCAATTATAGAGTCTTTAATAATATATCCAAAAATCGGGATTTCTATCAGAAAAAATGACCCTTACTATTCATTCCCTAAAATTATGTCATTTTTTGAGGAATAATGAATACATTACAAAAAAAATTCCTAATGATCGTATTAGTTTAGTGCCTTTGGAATATTGGAATTATAAAAACTATTACACAAGTTAGCTATGTTATATCCCTCTAGGTTATTTATAACTATAAACCCTATTAGACAAAACAAAATTAATATATATTATCATGTCCTAGGTACAAAAACATAAAAAAAATTCACCTCAGAAGTTTCGTAAAGGTAAAAAGGGATAATGTAAAAATAAAACTAAGAATAACAGTAAGATAATTGATCATAACAATAAAATATCATACCATTAATATAAATGATCATAAATATGAATCAAGGAATAAATATTTGAATTTAGTAACAAATAACTCCTAAGTGAAATAACCATATAATCCCTGAAATTATAACTTAGGAATAATACGTAAAATTATTTAATACACATAAACATGGAATGTAATTCCATATTAGTCAAGAAACATTTATAGAACATATCAAGTAAATTCATAGGGACTCCACATTTTTTGAGGGACACACTACTTTCTCTAATCATTTTCCATTCCCTGTTTTGGGTCAAGCTTTCCCATCATCCTATAGTGGATCAGATTTCTCCATCATCCATATTAATAGTTAGAACACATACTACGTGGGAGACACTACTGTCCATAGTCATAGTCATTCCCTTGTTTGGTATCAGGATTCCTCGTTTTCCCATTGTAAATATTTCCCCTAACCTAGGATCCCATAATTATAAAATAAGGCATAGATCATTAAACAATGAAATATATGTAGATATAGTTCCTACCAATATCTTAATAAATCATTCATACATGATCCATAAGAAAATAAAACATTATATATATCATGACCCATAAAAATAGTGGGTTTCATAAACATCCTATAATATCCCATAAAATGAATTTGATGTGATAAACATGTAAAAATATAATAATATATGGAAAAAATGTTACATAATAATTTCATCAATTAATAACCCATGATAAAAAGTATGTTTCTTCGGTATATAACCAATTAAATTAAATGAGGTACGTAAGAATATAACTCATTAAAGGGTAAAAAATGACAAAAAAAATTATTCCAGCCAAATTATATGCATTTATGGAATAATATGAATGGATCATTTGAATAATTTCCATGAAATGAATCATAACACCAATTTATGTTATCTTATATGGAAAATAGATTAGATAGATACATTTAAAAAAATATTGATGAAAATATTCATTATTCTATAAAAATGCTTCTAAAAAGTAAATCCATTTCAAAAAAATTATGTCTAAAAATAAAAATGATACATGAAATAATATTTTCTATATTTTTCATTTAAAACAGATAAATTAAATTTAAAATAATTTTAATAAACATTTAATTGAAGAGGAATCTTAAAAACATTTATAAAAATGATTTTCGTGAATATAACTTGAAAACAATAATGTAATATAGAAATAAATAAAAAACTTTTAGAAACCATTTTTATTGAAACATATATTAAAAGATAATTTTCAGAAACATTTTTTAAAATAATATTTTTGAATTTCAAGGCACATGTATCAAATAAGGAAAATTAAAACAAAACTACTTCACATTTCTAGTATGTTATATAACCTAAACCCCATGAAAAGGAAAAAATGAAATTGATATTTTAATACCACAAAATATCACAGTAAAAATCATAGAATATGTTCATGGGAATTATATTTACCATAAGAATGAAATGAGTGGTGAATAAGGATTAATTAACACATAAAAAAATGTAAAACTAGAACTCCACTTACATTTTGTTATGTCAGTCATCGTACTCCTAGAATCCTTGTGTATAATAAATATAAGTGCATTTTTAATATTTTAAGGAACCATATAATTATATCATTTACCACATGTTTTGTTTTTGTTACTTTATATTTCATACTTACAATCAATTCAAAGTTAAGGTTTCACTTTATGTAATATCTGCATTGTATTTCACATGTGTCTTAATTTTTTCTAATTTTTGTTCTCATACTTCTATATTAATTTTTAAAATGTTTTATATAATATAATAAAAATTTATATTCAGTTTATATGAATGTATTGTAATCTATTTAATATATAAATATAAATTGGAATACACCATTCAAGGATATCGTTGGTCGTACAAACGCTAGAAGGATGTTTCTATATTATTGTCATATTAAAAGAAAGGATGTAAATGAAATATATTTATATGAATATAATATTACTAAATTACATTTATTATTCTATATACATATTTTATATGTTAACTATACCCAATAATAATAAATTACATATAGTGTGTGAACAAATCACATTTCTCTGATGTAGGAGTAGTCTATAATTTCCCAAACTAAATTATTATTTTGTACGCAAAATGTAAATAATGAAAATATTCGATATAAAATAATTAAAAAATAATAAAAATATCATATATATATCATATAAAATTATATTTTCGTCCATAATACCCATACATTAGAGGTGGTAGACGAATTATAATTAATGACGTTTCATGAGGTGGTAGTTCACCGTACACAACAATGGTATGTTATGAACCCATTATATAAAAGTGTGTATAAGTGTACTTAAAACCAATATCACAAATTAATATGATAAAATTTAGGATACTAAGCCTATTATCTATTAATGAAATATGAATAACTTATTCTGTTGGAAAAAATTAATGAAATGATCTTGAGGGAGGATGTTACAGCTTCCTCGGGTAACACCTTTTGGTTCATTCCGTAGGGCTTCATTGGATGAATTTATACGAAGGAGATGGATTCCTGAAGGAATAGAGGTATTTTTTAAAGTTTATTAGGAATATCATGGTAAAAGATAAGTTGTTTAAAATATGTTAATTAGAAAGTGTGGTGGTGGCCTTTTATAGGGGAGGGACGATACACACATGGCATTTTTTAGAATCAAGTTAGATGTACAAATGTTTTTACCCAATAAAACTAATAAAACCCCAAAAAAAAAAAATAATGGAAGACATTTGGAATTAATTTTCCCATAAAATTTATTTTTGAAAAGTGGATAGGTCATGTTGTCCATTATTATAAAGGGTTAGTCCCCAGATAAGTATACTTTTACCGTTACCACTCTAATTAATCATAATTTCTTTAACTAATTATTGTGGTCAAGAATTAGTTGATCATATTATACTATAATTATTATAATAATTACATCCATTTTTCAGTTTTTTAATTCAATTACCATTAGAGAAATGATTATGTTCAATGCTAATCCAACAGATGTGGTGAGAAGGTGAGTTTTTAATGTTAGAATGGCCAAATGTTCACTAAGATTATATATATAAATTAAATATAAAAATGATTGAAATAACCATAATTCTAAAATTATATGTTATATTTATATAATTTGACGTAAAAACATAATTAAAAAAATTAATATATAAAAATAAATTTGACAAAAAATAATTATTGAATTAAAACATAATATTTATAACTATTCTTCAAAAACCATAGTTTCATAGAAAAATATAAAAAAGTCTCCCTAATTTAATTTATAAATTACGAAATAAAAAATTATTATTATTATATCATTTATATTTCAATTAATGTATAAAATTATTTTTATAAAATTTCACGTATAGACATAAAAGGCATTTTATTTAATAAAATATTATTTTCAAGCAAATAAAGTCTTTGATAAAAATTGAATATATTATTATAAATGTGTTTTATTTATATAAATACATTTTAATTAATTATAAAAAATTATTTACTACTAATAATATTACTAATTATAATAGATTGGTTATAATTATATTATTAATAAATTTAACAATAAAATGATGTTTTGAAGAAACTCAGTGATATTTGTAACGCACGATAATTCAATTTCACATATAAAGAATTATATTATTGGGTGATAATTTATATAAAGTTCATATTATAGTATATTGAAACACGGTTTCTTCTAAAGACACCCCAAACCCTAGATTTTGACAACCTAATGGACCAGGGTGGTCCAGACCATTATATTTTACTTATAAACATCACATATCTGCATGTTCAAACAAACAACCAATGGTCTCTTTGTTATTGAATTCTCACCAGAACATCATTCTATTAAATAATTATATATATATATATATTTATATTGCAATAACTATTATTTAATAATAGTAGGAATATTATACCATGAAAATTCCTATTTTATATCATTTATTATATTCTATTTATATAGATATATTTTGCTGAAAGGGATTATTTAATATTTAAAATACACTTTTAAGGGGTGGTACATACACCATGAATAAAATTATATATATATTCTCTAAAAATTGGTTATCGTAGTAAAACAAATTTATCTATGTTACCATCTAAAAATACATCAAAGAATTATATGAATTAAAAACCATGTGTATCATCCAATATTTTTTATAAAACAATTATTTATAGATTTCCACTCTTATCATATAAAATAAATGAGATAATTATACATATCATTTACTATGTCCATATAAGATTCCTTACATTTATACCATTAATATATAAACACATTTCTTCCTTACGTGAATGAAAAAAAATATTTATTATAAAATTTAAAATTTATTTTGAACTCCCATATATTAATATAATTTATGAACATTAAATTTTTTATCATATAGCCTCTTTTAATAGAGATTTGAGTTCTATAATACTGATTATTTTTATAGATATTACATTGAGTATCATAAACCCTTTCTAATTCCCTGAATAATTCAATTTTATGGTTTTATTATTTTTTTCAATCTAATTTTATATATACCTATCAATAACATTAACTGGATACATTATTAAAAATTATTTCTATATCCAACAAATTTTTCTTCTTAGATATTATAATTTTATAATTTTTTCCTATTTATATCCCATTATTGAAGAAATTTCACATTATTTATCCTACTGTTCTAAACACTTGATAATATCATAAAAATATTTCATAAACTGTATTAATTATTAGTAAAATTTATATTAGTGTAAATATAATGACTTCCATTAACAAGAAAAATCCATAAAAGAAACCTATAGTTTCACAATGTCGTTATTATACACGATCATGGACTATCATTGGAATACACAATCAAATTGAGTATATGATTCTAAAATTCCATTTTTTTATTTATCAAGTATTTTCATGGAAAAAATTATGTGTATCATTTCATTCTTCTTTCATCCATCTAGTCTCACATGATAAAAAAACATCAATAGTACATTACGTAGGATGGGGTTTCTCAAAAAAAATTAATTTATATAAACATAAGTAATTTTAATAATTTTTCTAGTTTTGTGAGTTTTTAATATTTTGAATATTATTTGTCATGGGATCATCATAAGGATTGTTTTCATAGTGATGTTGTTATCTATGTATAAAATTCTTTTATTTCAGCAACATAATGTCTTATTACCATTAAAAAATTATATGAAATTAGAATGTAGTAAAATGATCCCACTCTTAAAATGAAATTATATCCATTAATGGGAAATGAATCATATTACATCATGGAATACCCTCGTAAATCATGTAAATAATCCATGGTTATATCAGGTAGACAACAATTTTCATCAATATCACATATGGCACATAGATTTCTTATTCCAAAACTATATAAAAATCCATCTTGTGGTTCATATCAACATTTTTGTATTGTATCCTAACAATTAAGGATTACCTTAATAATGTAACCCAACTAAACCCCTAGAAAAAGGTAAATATTTTATAGGTTTACCTATTTTGTTTCATATCATATAATAATCTAGCTATGGATGCATATATTTATCTTAAACTGTACTAGTAAGATAATTGAAATATTGAAATGTAATGCATTGGAAGGAATATTTCTATTAGTATTTTGAAGGTAATTTATCCTCAGAAAAATATAGCATGACTCCACTTGTTTATTTATTCACCTAGTTATCTAGTTTTGAGTTATGTTCATTATAATATATAAATATATTCATACCATATTTTTTTGTAACCCATTGTATAACTCAACATATTTTTTAACAAAATTAAAAAATAAGTAAAAAATAATTTCGCATAAAAATGAAAATCGTTAATAAGGTATGGTAATATATTCCATGTAATTGATTTTTAATGTTTATAAATTAAAAAAATTACCATAGCTAGACCCTAGTAGCATATAGAGAACCCAAACCTTTCTATTACAAGAATAATATTATACAATAATGGGAATTCAAAAAAAGTACCTCTACCATGGGAGACAATACTAAATAAATATAAAACATAATCATAACACTAACATAATGTATGTATACACTATATTAAAAAAATATTCTAATAAACATAATTACAATTAGATGTAATTTAAATAAAATCCAATTCCATTATCATATATTGAATAAAACTCCAATTAAACAAGTACAATAATATCTTAAATATGTTTAATATTTAAACTATGAAATAAAAATAAAAATTTAAATAATTTATATCAATGAATATATCATAGATTTGTTTTTAAATAAAATAAAAATAAAAATATTTAAAGATGAGATAAATTTTTAGGAACAATTCATAAATATAAGATAATTGCAAACATTTTGTAAGTCAAATATTCATTATGTACATTAAATATTAATTTATAGAACAATTCTAAAATTTAAAAAAAACATATATATCCCTTCTTATTAATCATTATAATGAATTTATTTTATATATTATGTCAATTTATTAATAATAAAAATTTTATAATACAGTTTAAATGATTTAAGTATTCTACATAATATAAAAATCCCATATATAACATTACATAAACTATGATTAAATCACTGAACTAAAACGCTTCTAATGTGGTCTAAAAAATATCCTATATATGACACTTAATTTAAAATTTTCAAATTCTATATTCTGAAAAATTTAAAATATTAAAATATAAACTCATCATATTTGACATTATTTTGTAATTTATAAAAACCTTAAAAACTATCATTATGACCTATAAATAAACACATTTATTTCCTAATTATATGAAATGCCATATAATTTCTGATAAAATATTTTCTTCATATAATCAATTAAAATTATTTGATATTTAACAATAAACATTTCATAAAATTACTTTTATTAATTTTAAACAATTAATAATAAATTAATTTATATTAAATTATATAAATTAATGAATATCCCAAAATAGAATTTATTATAATTAATATACAATATATAGATAATAATATTCAATTCATAATTGAATTATAAGAAATTTTTTTCCATATAATATTTAATAGTCATATTAGAGAAATAAAATATGAAAATTTGTATGTAAGAGTTTTCCATTTTATCAGTTATATGTACCACCATGACTTTTATAAAAAATTATCTTCCTAATAAATCTAAATAATTTTATAACATCTATTACATGCATCACTGAGTTTCAAGAAATAGGGATATACTATTAATATTATTATTTAAGCACGTCCATTATAACATATATGTTAAACAGAGAGTAAGGAATATAGATAAACTCATGTTGGAAAATATTAATAAATTTTGTAGCATAAATCAAAAATTTTTATAATAAATTAAAGAATATTAATTAAAGTATTTATATGACCTGAAAATAACATTATCTCAAAAATTTGTTTTATTATTATTTTCCAAATTTTTTTAAATGTTGATAGTTACAAAATTATTAAATGTATTTGAATAAATATAATTACGTTTATTAAATATATATTTCATAATTATTAATGAGTTATGTTATGTGAATTTCTTTGAAAAGATTTATTTTTCGATGAATTGTAGACAAATACTGATTTTTTTTTAAATTATCATTTCATTCAAATAA
Source organism: Viscum album (assembly GCA_963277665.1). Lineage (NCBI taxonomy): Eukaryota > Viridiplantae > Streptophyta > Magnoliopsida > Santalales > Viscaceae > Viscum > Viscum album. The sequence continues at coordinate 470,736,678 of OY728147.1, read as the reverse complement.
ATAACATGATATATTTTATTAAAATCGTGTTTGAAAGAATAATTTGGTCAATGATATATTTACTAATCAAATTTAATTCCTTGTAATTAATTTTATGTTCAATTCTAATATTAAGAAATTTTCTACATATGAAATCGGTTTCATATGATAACCTAATTTTAATAATATCTATGGTAGTAATATTAAATTATTTTTCCCTACATATATCAATTTAATCTGATAAAAAATATTCTATATTTTTAATAAGTATAATTAATTATATATAATATGGTCAATAAATGTTTTTGTATTAATTAAATATAAGTATTAAAATTAATAATTCTGATTATGTTTAAAAATGGTTTTTGTATGTTGTATGTGTCTAATAAAATTGAATTAACTCACATAATTTTTTATAGGGACTCCACATTTTGTGAGGGACACACTATTATCCCTAATATTTTTCCATTCCCAATTTTGGGTCAGGCTTTCCCATCATCCTATAGTGGATAAGATTTCTCCCTCATCCATATTAATAGTGAGTACACCTACTGGGTGGGACACACTAATATCCCTAGTCGTAGTCATTTCCTTGTTAGGAATCAAGATTCCACATTTTCGCATTGTAAATATTTCCCCTCACCTAGGATCCCATGTTATAAAATAAGACACAGATCATTAACCAATGCACTATATGTAGATATAGGTCCCACCAATCTCATAATAAATCATTAATACATGATCCATAAGAAAATAAAACATTCTTTATATCATGAACCATAAAAAAGATTGGGTTTCATAAACATCCTATGATATCTAATGAAATGAAATTGAAGTGATAAACATGTAAAAATATAATAATATATGGGAAAAATGTTACATAATGATTTCATCAATTAATAACCCATGAAAATAAGTTTGTTTCTTAAGTATATAACCAATTAAATTAAACGACATACGTAAGAATATAACTCATTAAAGGGAAAACATGACACAAACATCATTATATCAAAATTATATGCATTAGATGAATAATATGAATGGATCATTTTTATAATTTTCATGAAATGAATAATTAACACCAATATATGTTATCTTAAATGGAAAATAGATTTGATAGATACATTTAAAAAAATATTATTGAAAATATTCATTATTCTCTAAAAATGATTCTAAAAAGTAAATCCATTTCAAAAAAAATTCACTCAAAAAATAAAAAGGATACATGAAATAATATTTTTTATATTTTTCCTTTAAAACATATAAATGAAATTTAAAATCATTTTAATAAACATTTAATTGAAAACGAATCTTGAAAACATTTATTAAAATGATTTTCTTGAATATAATTTGAAAATAGTAATGTAATATAGAAATTAATAAACCAATTTTAAAAACCGTTTTTATTGAAATATATATTAAAAGATCATTTTCATGAACATTTTTTAAAATAATGTTTTTGAATTTCAATGCATGTGTATCAAGTAAGTAAAATTACATCAAAACTACTTCGCTTTTCTAGTATGTTATATAACCTAAACCCCAAGAAAGGGAAATAATGATATTGATATTTTAACACCACAAAATATTAGAGTATAAATCATAGAAGATATTAATGGGAATTATATTTACAATAGGAATGATATGAGTGGTGAATATGTCTTAAGTAACACATTAACAAAAGTGAAACTAGAAATTCACTTACCTTTTGTTATGGCACTCTTCGTAGTCCCAGAATCCTCATGTAAAATAAATAAAAGTGCATTTTTAAAATTTTAAAAGAACCGTATTTTTATATCATTGACCATATATGTTGCTTTTATTACTTTATATTTCTCACTTACAATCAATTCCAAGTAAAGCTTTCACTTCATGTAATATCTGCTTCATTTTCCACATGTGTATTAATTTGTTCTAATCTTTGTTCTCATACTTCTATAATCATTTTTAGAATGATTAATATAATATAATAAAGATTTATATTCAGAATATATGAATGTATTGTAATCTATTTATTATATAATTATGAAATGGAATACACCATTCAAGGAGATCGTTGGTCGTACAAACACTAAAAGAAAGTTTCTATTTTATTGTCATATTAAAAGAAAGGATGTAAATGAAATATATTTATATGAATATAATATAACTAAATTATATTTATTATTCCATATATATAATCTATGTTAACTATACCCAATCATAATAAATTATATATAGTGTGTGAACAAATCACATTGCTCTGATGTAGGAGTAGTCTATAATTTCCCAAACTAAATTATTATTTTCTACGCAAAATGTAAATAATTAAAATATTCGATATAAAATAATTAAAAATTAATAATAACATCATATATATCATATAAAATTATATTTTGTTACATAATACCCATAAATGGGATGTGGTAAATGAAAAATAGTTAATGTCGTTTCATGAGGTGGTAGTTCACCATACACAACAGCGGTATGTTATGAACCCATTATATAGAAGTGTGTGTAAGTGTAGGTAAAACCCATATCATAAATAAATATGAAAAAAATGGATACTGATTCTATTATTTTTTTATTAAATATGAATAACTTATTCTCTTGGAAAAAATAAATAAAATGATCTTGAGGGAGGATGTTATAGCTTCCTTGGGTAACAACTTTTTTTTCGTTCCATAGGGCTTCATTGGATGAATTTCTACGAAGGAGATGGATTCATGAAGGAAGGGAGGGATTTTTTCAAGTTTATTTGGAATATCATTATAGAAGATAGGTTTTTTAAAAAATGTAAATTAGAAGGAGTGGTTGTGGACTTTTATAGGGGAGGGATGATACACAGTTGGAATTTTTTGGAATCATGTTAGATATACCAATGTTTTTATCAAATAAAGTAATAAAACCACAACAAAAATAAATAATTGAAGCCTTTTGGACGCAATTTTCCCATAAAAATTGATTTTTGAAATGTGGATAGGTCATTTTTTCCATTATTATATAGTTTTAGTCCCCTGGTAAGCTTACTTTTACCGTTACCGCTCTAATGAATCATAATTGCTTTAGCTAATATTTTGGGTCAAGAATTAGTTGATCATATTATACTATAATTATTATAATTATTACATCCATTTTTCAATTTTTTAATTCAATTACCATTAGAAAAATGATTATGTTCAATGCTAATCCAACAGATGTGGTGAGAAGGTGAGTTTTTAATGTGAGAATGGTAAATTTTTCACTATGATTTTATATATAAATGAAATATAAAAATGATTGAAATAACCAAAATTGTAACAGTATATGTTATATTTATATAATTTGACGTAAAAAATAAATTAAAAATAATTTATATATAAAATTTTTTTGTGACCAAAATGAATTTTTAAATTAAAACATAGTATTTATAACCATTCTTCAAGAAACATAGTTTCATAGAAAAATATAAAAACTTCACTCTAATTGAAGTTATACATTATGAAATAAAAATTTATTTTTTTATATGACATTATATTTCAATTAATGTATAAAATAATTTTTATAATATTTCACGTATAGACATAAAAGGCATTTCATTTAATAAAATACTATTTTCAACCATATTATGTTTTTGATAAAAAATGAATTTATTATTATAAATGTGTTTTATTTATATAAAAACATTTCAAATACATATAAAAATTATTTACTACTAATAATTTTACTAATTTTAATAATATAATTATAACCAATCATTACCAACAACTGCACTTTAATGAGTCACTAATTGAGATATACCACATCATAACCCACAACTGCCCATTCATGAATATTTTATGGAATTTTATTTCAATATTAAATATATATTATCCAATATCATATTACAATTTTCATTTCAAGGCATCATATTAATAATCCTAGTGATGAAAAGACACAGATTCCACTAGTGGATCTCTAATGGATATAGATGCACAGATTTGTTTTTTCTGATGGGATTGAAAAACCCAATCTAAGATCACCATTCCAAAATAAAGAAAGTCATGTATAGTATAAAAGAATAAACCAATAAATGCATACCTTATATTTTTCATGAAACATATCTATCTCCAACAATCATAGTATAATTAGATGAATTTCATCAATAAGATGTTTAACGATATCCCATATCAAGAGGAATACAAAAGAAGCTAAATTAATCATTATACGAGAAAGATCATGTACTATTCACAACATGATAGAACCATCTGATGTAAAGTTTTTAAGGGAATATTTCATCATGCATAAGGTAGTTTGGATGAAAATTTACTGTTATTTCATTCATATTAATGTATCTATAGAATAATTAGTACCACCCTATATAAATCCCACAATGATTCTACTTGATTACTCACAAATTTACTCACACAATTTAGAAAAAGTCTAAATTTTCATCAAATGTTTCGGAAATATTAAAATGAATTTGACAAAATCTCAACCATTTAATGTTATGAAAAAGTTAATAGATGGTATACTATATTGAATACTTCTTAATTATAATAATTATCAGTTATCATCAATGATCATAGAATGTGTTATTTTGTATCATACATTATCATTAAACCAATAGAACAATATTTTGAAATATCCAATTGTACTTTATGTTATTCCAATGTTAGTTACAAGATGAAATTCCATACAATATCTCAATTTAATAATATGAGACTTACATATGATTATCATGTAATGTTTATTTAGGGAATATCAAATTTAGGGTTATTATTTCGAATGTATAGTTATTAGGTTCATATGTGTAGAAAAAATTCAATTTCAACTAATAATTATACAATGAAAATTGTAATAATTACGGTTTGGGGGATGAAAGTTGAATTAAATTCTATAATAAGAAAAAAAAATTACTGAAAAGGATAATATGTGAGATATAAGATATGATCCTAGTGCAAGGAATTTGAGATAACTATGATATGACAACAATGATTATTATCCTTATGAATAAAATAATTTTTCATTCAAAACTCATCACATGGATTGAGGAACTCTTATACAATGTCATAGCTCTATTCGATCATCCCATTGGAAGGTTATGCATATATATAGTAGTCGAGAAATAATACTCATCCCATTTACCCCTACACATAAATGGATCTAAAACACAATATATGTTTATATAAAAATAGTACTATCATATGTATTATACAATGATATTAATTTATCAATATTCTAGTGAAGCTTGTTGAGAAATTAAATATATAGAATCCAAATTCTCAGTGTGTTTTTTTTACTCCATTATTTTATAAATTTTAAAATTCATTTTTATATTCTAAATGAAACATAATACCGAACATAGGCATTAATGTAACTCTAAGAGACATTAAAAATAGTAATATTATAATAAATTTAATATATTAAAAAGCCTATGGTACGCATGCAAATATAAATATAATGTTTAACAGAATATTTAACACACAACACTCAGTTCAAAGGGAATATTAAATATTATTTAAATTTAATTATTTAATATATTTTTTTAAACTATTTTTTAAATTACTCCGTAAGAATGGTACAAAATTAATTATGAAATATTTGGTAATATATTTATTAGAATGAAATTTAGAATCATTTATATAAAATTGAAATGTAGCATAAAAACAGCATTTTATGAAAAGATGGCTTAGTCATGTATTGTTTAGATAATATAAATTAATTATTAAAACATTTAAAAATATATGTCAAATATATAAATGATTTTATTAATCATAATATCAAAATTATCGTTTGGTGATTTTTGCTGATTAAAAAATGGAATAAATGTTTTATGAATATTGAAAATTTATGTGTTTTATTTGAAAACTGATTTTTTTAATAATTCATAATGATGTATTATATTTTATAGTAAATTGAATGTTACATTTGTACAATTTTATATCAATTTTTCCAATTTTGGTCATTAAAATCATTTTTTTATTTAAATTATATAATAAAAAATTTAATCATTTTAACATTTCCATTTTAAAAACATGCTTTCTCATCGCATCTATAAGATTAATTTCAAATTATATCTTGAATCATATGGAAATAATTTTTTTTTCAATAGATTAATTTTTATGTATTAGAGTAATTTATAATTTATTAAATGGTAATATTATTCTTTGACCCAAATGTAAACAGAATTTTGTATATATTAATATCCTTGGTTATGTTAGAAATGATCTTACGTTGGGTTAATATAAGAAAATATAGGATTAAAATGACATACCAAGATTTCCAAAACCCATTGGAAATCCATTTTTTGACCTTAACTCTTATAAGATTAATAATGTCCATTTTTATGATTAATAAATGATAATATCATTGATTTGATTCTATAATTTGATAAGATTAAAAGTAGGACACTCATATAACTAATAAATACCCACCACCTATCATATAATCTTATCACATTCCCATACTATTAGTTCAGAAAATTCCTACCAAAATCTAATTAAAAATTCCATAAATTCTCCATAAAATCATTATATATGGAATAAATCCATCCAATTATCAATTTTAGTGAAATCCTACAGAGGATACCCATAGAAGAGTTAATTTTATTTAACAAACATATTTTTTTTATTTCATTATCCACTGCATTTAAATGTTATTAATCAATACTAATAAAATATGGTAAATATATTAGATATACCTAGATGTTGTAATAATAATTTAATGATCTAATGCTCAAATCACTATGATCAAAAGGGTAAGGAAATCAAAATTTGTGGGTAAGGATGACTACTACCTCGCGAACCAATGTTGTTTATTTTTAGATTACCAACATTTACGGTTGTGAATGATCATGAATATAATGTATGTATATTATATTTTAAACATAATCAAACCCCAAAATTTATTAATATATATATATATATATTTACCATTCCATATGAGATACGACAACATAACTTTTGTGTACGGGAGACTAACACACCACAATGTGATGTAATTTATCTTTCAATAACACTTTTCAAGGAACGTAATAAGGTAACTGATTAAAATTTATTTTTCTATACAATAAATAACTGTTATGTTAATTAAATTTTTTCCGTTTTGAAAATTTAATTTTTATTTTTACCTTTTCTTTCACTTTATGATGATAACATCATTCTTCTACATGTGGACTACGAACATTATGAAGAAACATGACTGCTTTTACATCACTACACAACATGGATGATATATATAATTACATATAAATAAATTATATGTTATATGTGATTTATTTATAATTCAGGAATGTTAACATATTTCATATGTTCATTCCATAATGATCATTGAAAAATTGAAACATTACTCATGTGTGTGAATGACCATCTTCACGATCGTGACATACTTTTGTTTTCATAACCATATGACATGATTGGATTTAAAAGTATAATTTATTTAAATTAATAAAATTATTACATTAATAATGTTATTTTAATGCTAGAACTATATAATAAGTGATAGAATCTGGCCATTCATGATGAAATAGACATTACAAAACTAGGCAATTAAAATCCGACACGGTGAAAATATTTAATGATTACTAAAACATTAGTGATAATATGTCATTAAATAATGATATATGACCTTATAAATATTAAAATTGTAATATTATATTTTAATAACTTTCATTAAATCACTATTCCAGAGGATAATTTACTTACATTAAAAAGGGACTATGTTATAATTGATTTTATCACAATTTCATTTCAAGGAAGCATATTGTAATGTTATGATCCTATATTCTATTATATGGTGTCTATAATTCCACATGGACATGAAATATAATGAATAATTAATTCATCTTGGTATTATAATATTCAAATTTCAATTATTTAACCTCATTGAATTTGAATTTTAATATACTTATTTGTAAATAATTTCAGAACTCAATTTCATTTCATTGGGTAATATTATTTCTTTATTTTAATTAGTGTTCTAAGAATAAATGAATAATTAATTCTGATTATATATAATATTTTTTTTTTCAAATATTATAGTTAATACACATAATTGATTCATTTATTAATTCTGACATCAATAATATGATCACTATAAGCATATTTTACACAATATCATTCACGTTTCTATTTTATTCCTCGAACAATATTTGAATGAAATATTTTGATAGTTATCTAATATACAAAATTAATTGTCATCTACTCTAGGTATTCATAATATTTTAAATATATATTACCATTTTCAACTATTTAGAACATTAATTAATGGAGAAACATTTTTAAAAATATTCTGACTTCAAAAATTTATTTAGTTGGAAATATATTTGGTTTCGAAACCATGTTTTCAAAAATATTTTCATTGAGGAATTTATCCTTTAAAATATGTTCTATTAAATAAAATTTTACAATTTTTTTGAAAAAACAACTCAATGGAAACTTCTTTAATATTTTTGAACAAGTAACATTCCTATAAATTTATATTGAAAAGTGAATGTCATTTTTCTCTTATACCATATGTACTGAATTACCAAATGACATGATTATTATTTAATTTAATAACTATTTTAATGATTACAATGTTATTTTTAAATAAAATAATTCTCCAAATATTGTGTATATTTATTGCTTTTAATGACAGTTTTTGATGAAATGGATTTCAAAAATGTTTCAGGTATTATAAATTTATTTTCAAAATGAGAAGTAAATTTTACTAAAAAACTCAATAATATTTTAATGGTATTGAAAAATAAATGAAATTTAAATAATTTTATTCTTTTAATAAATATAATTTATATTATTTATTTGGGAATTAAAACGTTATAAAATCTTATTTAATATAATTCACCCTTTTTGAATAGACTTTTTCATAATAAAAAATGTTATTATTATATATTAAAATTGGTTTTATAAAAATATTATTTTTGAATAATTTTCCATGAATTTGTATTTGTTTTAAAGTCATCAATACTGCATAATAATATATAACAAATGAAAATTATATTATCATTCAATATATAAAAATTTATATTTCTCAAAGATAGATTTACCTCATTATTATTACAAATCCCTTTATTAAAATATTTATTTTTATGAGATAATTTTATAAAATAATATTTTCTTTACAAATCTGTGTTAATATATACTTATTTGCATGAAAAATTTAATATATTACTCTATTAGTAATATGATATAATCTATGTAAAATAATTAAAAATACTGTGAAAAATAAATATTTTTTAAATATTTTGTTCAGTATGTCATTATTAAATATATTTAACTTATTAAATTTTTTGATTAGAAATAGTTAAAAAATTATTATAATACAAATATTATTTGTTTAAATTATAAAAATAATTATAAGTTTTATTATTTTGGTTATGTTTAAAAATATAAATATTAAATATTAATTTTCAAATAGTTAGTTTGAAATTAATTGAATAATATATTTTTAAAAATATTAATGATAATACAATTATGTTTTCTATTTTTTTATGTTTCACTTATATACATACAATATTGCCCAACCAATCTATCCTAACCATGGGGACACTATAAGACACATTTGGGACCCAACTAGGTCTCCCAAAATGAAAGGTAAACCCTAGCCAGCCCGAGTAGCAACTAGAAAGGCTAGTTTCCTCAAACCAAGGATGATCAGTATGGTTTGGGCTGAGAACTCAAAGGGTTAACAATAGGCTCATTGGTTAAGGGTGTATCATACCAAACGTGTGTTGGTATGTGTGGTTGGTAGAGTATCCCATTAATATCATTTGTATATCATTAGAAATCATTTTTTTACATGTGCTCATGGAACCATGAAAACAATCGACATAGGAATCAATATATTGATAACTATTCAATGTTTTAAAATCACCATTTAGGTCTTGTTTTTATGATAAGTTGCATCTAGAGCATCTAATATTCCATAGATCATCTTCAAAATCACCAACCATATTGTTCATCGGTATTATCATACATGCTAGATTGAAGTCGCATCAACATTTTTATCTTCTGCCTCTTTACCTTTCGATTGAAACCATTTAAATTAAATCAACTTACGAATAGTTTCCTACAACCATTATCGATTTCATTATCAATGAAGACGAATCCACCACTTCAAAGTAGCCATAATAAGTGTTTGTCCTACAACCATCTTTTGACACAAGTAGCAATTCTTGCATCTTTAGGAAGATTGTCAAAGTCATATTAAAGACAAATAATTGTTATCGAATTTGAAAATAGGATTTTTAAAAACTGGGATATTTTTAAGCAAAGATTCATTATATGTATATATTTATTTATATTTGAGACAATGGTTTCGACACCTTAATGAAATCCCACAAGATGGTTGATCAACTATTTTATGTTCTTCGAACATCAGTATCAAAAAGATTGTTCTTCTCTTAAAATATAAACCAACAATGTCTAAATATATATATATATATATACACATACATACATACATACATACATACATTCATACATACAATGGGGAAACCCCTCTTCATTATATGAATCCTTCCCCAACAACTCCCTTTATTTTCCCAGCCCCTCCACCAGGTTTGGTCTATCGAATTAGAGAGCTTCTACTCCTATATTTTAACAATATAATAGAATATATATATATATATATAATATATACAAGTATTATATAAAGTTTATTTAATACCTCTAATTATATATGGAAATATTTTAATAATCATATTTCTATATGGGGGTATAGGTATTTATTTCAAAATTTATAAGGTTAATTATCATTTCTATAAACCTATTGAATTTTTTAGATATATATATATACATTTAACTATTCATAAACAATTTAAATTTTCCAAACTCAAATTAATTGTATTTTATGTAAAATAATTATTCTCACTTTAAATAATGATCATATTCAACGTTAATTTCAATTTCCAAAATATGCTATATTTTTATATTATGTTTATGAAACGCTAAATTGTTTTATTAATATAAACACTTATTATAATTAAATGAAAATTTTATTCCAAAATTATTTTTGAAATGAATAATTTTTTTATAGAACAATGTTTTATAATGATTATATGATGGTAGAATTATTTATTTTTATAAAATTATTTTACTTAATAAATGGTAATTTATATTACAACATTTTTATTTTAAGCCTATATATATCATCATAACATTATTTGGAATATAAAATTATGTTTCTGATCATCTATTTCAAAATTAATTATGTTCTCCCATAAAAAGTATCTTATGACAATGTCCACTTATGAATTTCAAATAACAAAGTTTATCATATTAGGTTCTATTTCAATAAAATTAATTTTATATTTTAGAGACTTAAAATATGTTTTAAATATAATGATATTAATCAACTGTATTTATATAGTAATGCTCTATTATTCAATGCATGAATAAAAACTGCAGTGAATAATATTTATATATATATTAGTTAAGCATAAAATGTATTATTAAAAATTATCAACACTTGGACATTAAAAACATGATAGGGATCTGTGGAGTGAACCCAACACTCCACTACTAGTAGTCACTTGACAACAATCATTTTTCCATGTGGCCTTGTATTTCTATTTGCAGGACAAGCATAATATTTTCTAAAAAACCAATGGATTCATTTATTATGAAAAATATTAATAAGTGTATTCAATGATATTATTATTTTAAAATTGTTTTCAAAAATAAATTTTACAATAAAATATATATTTTCATTGTTTTTATATTTTGAAAATTAAGTTCCAAATTATTTTTTTCAATTAAATAATTATTTTCTAATATAGTATATTTTTATATTGAGTTTTAAAAACATTATTTTCAAATAATTAATTATTTTAATAGTGATTATATTCTTAATCATTTTTTTCATAATAATTATATAAAAATGTATTTACAAAATGGGTTTTAACATGTTTATAAAACCCTTTAATTGGAAATTTTATTGTCACCTTATGTTTTAATTATATGTTTTAGGATCAATAAGATGTTTGAATGGATTTTATATTTGATTAGGTGATGGCACGAACAAATTCAAATACTTGTATATTGATTTTTTATTTCATCTCTAATATTTTGTAATTGTAATTCAATTTATATAAACCCTTGAATAGAAAAGATTCACGAATGTATAATGAACTATATATTATCATTTCTTATTATGAATAAATAGATAGAATTATTTGGTACTAGCGCTTGAATTGATGGTCTTGAGTTTCTTACCAATGGTATTAGAGAAATACATTATAAAAATTGAAAAATTATTTTTTTATAGATATAATACATATATATATATATATAATCTGTTGTGATTATAGGTAAATAAATTACTAGTCTATTCTAAGAATATAAAACATTAGTGAATTGAATTTTTCAAATTTTAAAAATGGAATTCCAAAATATTACTCATGAATGATATATAATATCTTTAATGAAATTAATTTTAAATGGGTAGGGTATAACAACACACAGAATTTAATAAATATATTTTTGTAATTAATATTTTTTTACTAAATTTATTTTTAAATTGAATAATCCACAAAATGATTCATTAAAATAACTCATTTTAAATGATTTATATTTAATAAAAAATATATGTTTATTATATAATATAATACTTATAAAATCAAAAAATATGAATTGTTTCTCTTTAATTGGTATTTCTATTAATGATAAAATATAATTTTGGGAAATGAAAATTACATATTCATTCAATAAATAAAAATATGTGATTATCAATGATTTATTTACCTTATTATCATAGTTAAACAATTTTCTAAAAGTTTTACTACTATAAGATCAATTTAACAAATGATGATTTTAAACAGTATTTAATAATGTCATTAACTGGGTTTTAAAATGCTTTATTGTGGAATTTTATTCCAAACCTATATTTTTTAAAATTATTTCATGATCATTTGAATGTTTTAAGACAGTATATATTTGATAAGATGCATCATTGTCGAATGTAAAATAGTTTTCTAGTTATTAATTGTTTATAAATTAATATAATTTAATGGTTAGTAAATATCTTTTAATACCTATATTTGAAATGATTCTATATTTTATAATGGACTTTATATTTTCATATATATTTATAAAAAATTCCACAGCATTATTTCGTACTAGATCCTAAATTTAGCTCCGAGGTTATTATAGGTATTTCAATAAGTCAATGTCAACAATGATTTTTCTTACTTATCCTCCCCTAGGGATATTTCCTATTTATACCATCTTCATTATTTATGCAGATAGATTATGATATTTTCCCATAGATTCTTATGGAAGATAATTATTTACCAAAGGATTGTAATGTTTCAAATATATTTTTACTGAACATGAATAATTTTAATGCATTAATCATTTATAGAATATATTGATTAGATATAAATATCATTTTCATGGATTAATAAGTTTTTAAAATGGATAATGATATATTCAATGAGATATATGATGAAACTAATGATTTACATCTTACTCATGATTTGTTTCTTGGACATCATATATCAAGTGAGGAGGCCCATTATTGAACATAGGTTATAATGATATATACATTAATAAGGTTTGGAAAACATTATAGAACATGAATAGTGGGTGAGCCCAATATGTCTAATATGAAGGGTTATATCGATTATATATCTCTAATGCATTGGTTAGGGTTTTTTATCTCTTATGAATTGTATTAGAAGATTGTTTTATGGTTATTTCTATTGTTGGGGAGCTATATGGGTTTTATATGTTTTATATGAAGATTATATCCTAATATATTTATAAATATGATCAATGGTTTCAGTAGATATATATTATTTCCTTTGATAATGTTTAATAACACATGGCTCATAATTATCGATTATAGTGACTCATTAGATTGTAAAATCCTTACAGCATGTTTCATATATGATGAATTAAGCATTGAGGGGTATGTTTTATTTTCTTATTTTGTCATGCACTTTGAATGTGAAATCATACACTTATTCACAAATCATGATTATGGATTTAATTTCATTTTTTATGGTTATGTTTTCCCTCTATGAGAATTTCAAATCACCCATATTATGGTTCCCTTTCCCAAAGATATCATGAAATAATATTTGAAAAAAAATCTATAAGGGATTTAAAATTGATTATAAGGAAGACATAAAATGATATAAATAATATTAGTTATGCATGATAAATTCTCATATAGAAATATTATTATTGTTAATGTAAGAGTTTTTTCGAATTCAATAAAATACTAAACATAAATATTATTTGACAATGTATGTGATATAAATTATAATTTTGAGGTGGATTAGTTTAGAAAGAAAAAAATTGGGTCACATCTATGGGTATCAGTATAAGAAATTTTAATTTTATGATTTTATGACCAAATCAAGGAGTGTGGGTTCTAGGTTGTTATAGTTGGTATCATAGTTAAATAATGATAACTTTTTATATTAGGATGTATTCATGTGGAGTTATCATATGACATATATATAACTTCATAGAGTTAAAACCATAAACAAAATCATAAGTTCAAAATAATAGACACCACATTGTGGTTTACTGAGATGATATCTTAATACGTTTTATGACATTTTTAGAGACGTTTTATTAAGATCAAGTATATATTAATCCTTGGTTTAACATCAATTATTCATTTAATTTTTTTTAAATATGTTTTAATGTGTTGATAATGTTTATAGTGAGTAGTATCTTTAGTATTGAGGTAATTATAGGAATATATGATTTATCATATATATTTCCATGAGATTGAGTTGTGATTTTGTTACTATGTAATTTTTTATATTTTTGAATGTGGTAGACATGTTTTTTTCATATAATATAAAAGTATGAGGCAACCAATGAGGACAAGCAAAAAACTAATTTTATTTTTGTAAATTATTTTGGATAAAGTGATATTTATTTAGAGAATGATTTAGTTTCCACACGGGTATTACTATTGAATTTTCGATGATTATTTTACTATATATTGTTTTCCCTATTTTTGGAATTTTATACCATGTAATAACATTTTGGTTTTTGTTAGTTTCCATTGTTATGTAAAACATTATGAGTATCAATTTTATTAATATAAAATAATTAATAGTTTATATTATATATCCAAGAACAAAAAATTACATTTTGATTACTCATAGTTTAATGAAAAATATGATATTGTTGTGTAAATTGAAATTTTTTTGTAATTGTTCTGAAAAAATAAGAACAATTCCATAGTGTCCAAGATTAGATGAAAATTTAATTCCAAAACCGTATTAAAAGGATAATGAAAAAAAATTTAAAACAAAAAGTTTATATTTGATGAATCATATGGAATTTTAAATCTTCATATATTTTTGTTTTAAGGCCCTAAATTTTCTAATATTCATAAATTTGATTAGGAACAATGACCTCGATCACTATCCATAATTTTTTACTCTTATCTACAACACCTGAATCATCATATCCCAACGATGAATAGTAATTTGGAAACCTTTTACGTGTAATTATAGATTAGACATGTACTTATAAATAACATTTATCAAATTTTTTTATTACACCATTAATGATGTTGGTTTACAGTGAAATTATTTTTGAATATCCAAAAATTGAATTTTTTAGAAAATGTTCAAATCGCATTGTCACCAACCGAATCTCGTCGCCACAAAAACCAGCACCTAACCCAGCCTTTGACATGTCTTGAAGGGATTTTTTAATCCCCACGGGCTGACACAAGTTCCCGGGTAATAGAAAATAAAATTTGGGAAGTATTTTCCCATGTTTATAAACATAAAACAACGAACGAATCAAATAAAACTAATCTGGATTTTTCAAACAAAACCATATTTTACAAAATTTCAGAACTGAATTACATAATTTAAAACAATTATAGATGACTATAAAAACTGAATAAACCCACAATGGATATCCCAAGAACCTCTATATGGTAGTGCCTCTCTCCATATAGAGGTTCGTGGGCTATCCATTGTGGGTATATTCCGTTTTTATAGTCTTCTATAATTGTTTTAAATTATGTAATTCAGTTCTAATTTTTTTTGTAAAAGATGGTTTTATTTGAAAAATCCAGATCTGTTTTATTAGATTTGTTCAATTTTTTATGTTTATAAACTTGGTTAAATCATTCCCAAATTTCATTTTTTATTACCCATACACTTGTTCCAGCCCGTGGGGATTGGGAACACCCTTCGGAACTTGTCACGGGCTGGGTTTGTGTCGGTTTTGGCAGCGACCAGATTCGGTTTGTGACAAAATGGCATCAGAGAAGGATTGCTCTCTTCGGGTTATATTATTTGGGGAACAATTTGGATAGTATAGAGTTAGGATTGTCGGGACTTGGAATTTCAGTTATGAGTAGTGTGCCTAATCACCACACCTCTTGATGGGATTCAAGTATCAAGGGGAAGTCGGGACCTTTCAGAGTCCTTTGGTTTTCTTGGTTTAATGATGATTAGGGGAAATGTGAAGAGAGTTGGGTTAATGGTCTCAGTAGACTCACAGGGCCTGGAAAGCCATGTTGAGATGATGATATTCTCTATAACACTCTCTGTGACAGTGAAGTGATTGGAATATGGCCGCCAACCATATGTCAAAGTCACCCACTGAAGCTAGTTTCCTCTCACGTTGTCTTGTGTTCTTTTGTTTTGAAATCTTGGAACTTTGGTTGTAAAGAGACTTGGTTTTAAGAAGTGTAACCTTTTTGTGAAATTATTTTCAAATAAATATTGAATGGTATGATTTATGAAATTTTTGAACTGAATATTTAGAATTATTTTGAAATGAAAAATGGTGTGATTACACCTCTTTTGAATGCAGAAACTTTATTAAAATTGGTTTTGAAAAAGTGTTTCAAATAGAGTTTTCTAAACAATCATAGGGTGGTTTAATGGGTTGAGATGTTAGGAAATTTATGTGAATAACATGAAAGTGAGTTCTTGTATAAAATGTTGTGTCTTTCTGAAAATTTTAGTATTATTTGAATTGGGATTTGAAATCTAGTGGTTAGTGGTTTTCAGAAAAAGGATGTGTTGGATTATCGTTTTGGTTTTGAAAAGTAGAATGAATCTTTGTTTTATCATTTGGAATTTCCATGAGCGACCACATGCATGAGGTTATATGGGATTAGGGATGGTTGTTGGCACGACTGGAGGAGTGTCGGGATAGATATGAGGAGGGTGCCTGGTGTGGCACAAAAACATGCATGTGTGAGGCCCATGGGCTACCATTGTTCTATACTCTTACCGATTAACCATTCGTTTTCAATGAAATGGTTTTAAAGAAAAACATGATGACTTGATGAATAGTTTGGGATGGTTTGTATTATGGGTTTTTGAAAATGTTTTTTTTTGTGGGTTGTTTTTTTAGTCCAATAACCCCTCTTATTTGAAATGTGTTTTGGGTTTATGTTTAGTCAGTAAGCTAGGTAGAATTACCGGTTAGTAGTCTCCTCTGAGATATGTTTCGAGACACCTTTATAGTGGTTACATTCAAGTTTTTGGATCTGGTTTATGGTTTTTTGACCAATGGTCCATCATGGTTGGGTCATTGGATTCTCCCATTGGATAATGTACGCCCACATTTAGGGTTTGTGCACAACTGATGTGAAACTCTGATTGTTTCATCGTTGGAAAATACTCCAGTTGATCAATGTAAGGAATGTTTTCTTCAGCTTTGTAGATTGGGTCTACACCATTTACATTCTTGGTTATTTTGGGATCCTCTTCTTTTGGAAGAGTTCTCATGGTTGGTTAAAAGAGACCTTAGTTTCTTAAGCTACCTGATTCATCGAAGGTGGAAGTTGTCTGGGGTTGAACGTATGCATAGTGTATAAGATGGCCTCTGAGTCCTTTGTAGTCTCTTTGAAGAAAGATTTCACAATAAACTACCAGTGTGGGAAATCTGGTCACGAGAAGATATTGTGGCCACTTTCTAGAATTGTGTTTTGTTTGTGGATGTTGTATAAGGTCCTTCTCCATTCATTGTTTATATGAGTCATAATGGTCATGTTCGGTGATGCCTTATGATGTCATGTGCTCGATTGACCATATAGGTTAATGTAGTGAAATCCTATGAGTGTCTCTGTTATGTTGGGTGAATGTCTCCCTTATAAAAACTTCAAAATCATCCATTTTAGTGGAATGTGAGTGTAGGTGTTCTTTACTTCTATTGTTTCTCACCTAAAGAAACATGGTGTGATGTGTGGGCATCTTCTTAGCCCTAGTTTTAGTGAAATATCGGGATATGGTAAAGTGATTTTAGAATGTGTTATGTCTGGAAAACTTATCTGGGATTGGGGTGTTGTTTTTAGTGGCACCGAAAGAAGAATTCTCATTCAGTGGGATTCCAAAGTGAGGCCGATGATTCTTCAATCATTTGAGCTCCAGCCATAGGTCTTGGAGAGATGCTGGCTCGTAATCAAGGGAAATCACAGGGTCATTTAAACCCTTGTACAAATTCCAATCCTAAATATGAATGATAGGAAGAGTTTAAACCTCTGGTATCATCATCTTTATTCTGTTTTCCACGTTTGGTGGAAATAGGTTGAGGGACTAGTACCCATGTCATCACCCAATGTCATTCCCTCGCACTTTGGTTTCCATTGAGTCATTGGAGAATGGTTGGAAATTTGGCTAGACATGTTGAGAACATGGTTTGTGAATGATTAAGAGTTAATGTGTGCCTGGAATCTATTTGGGGAGATTTATCATCACAGTTAGTTCACAGTTTCACAACCTGTGTGGACTAACCATGTGACCTTCCCAAATCATGAAATTTTTGGGTTTTTTTGTGTCGGCCCATGCTGGTTGGTTAGGATTGTTGGTTCTTATGGTGGGGAGAACCACTATGATTCTCATGTATGTTCCTTTGGAAATTTTGAATGGAAGTCTACCCTATATACCAGGGAGTCTGTTCAGGCCTCCCCCTATTAGTTTCCTGATTCTATCTCGGATAGAAAATAATTTGCTGTCTATTATGGTCGGGAGCATATTAGTGTCCCCCCATACTAGCAACTTAGATTTATCCATGGTCTTGGCTTGGTGAAGATAGTATCATTCTGAGCTATCTAGATACCAACATTTTCAATGAGTAAATTTGGGGACTGGAGAGCACCCAATGGTTTAGTTAAAGCAAGGTAAGTGTAACCTTATTCAAAGTTGTTGTTCGTTTAGGTGAATTTCTTGTGTATTGTTCGAATAGTGTTTGAGGAAATTTTTTTGGGGATAAAGTATGAATATGATAGATCCTTTCAGGAAAGTGGTGTATGTTTTGGTTGTGAGAGTAATCCTTCATTAATCCATCAATGGAGGTGTTTTGGCCTTTGGGGGTGAAACCTGGCACGAGAGAACCTATTGGTTTCTCAGTGGGGTATGGTTGTTGCTTTGACCTTGCTGTGACTTTCCAGGGCGGAAAGTTTTCAACGTGGGGATAATTTTCACTTACATAAATTATTTTAATGTTATTTTTTAATTTATTTTTCCATTAATTCTTTGCTTTGGGGGTTTCCAAAGGTTTTATGAAGAATAGGTGAGTTTTCTTGAAATGGTCCAAACCATGAGCCCAATTATAGATTTAAAAATAAATTTTGATTATTTTATAATTTTTTCATTTTTTAATATTTTTAACTCATTATAACTCCTAAATTTCATCCCATGATATATTAACACCACATTTAAATTTGGAGCATTTATAAATCCAAAATCGTGGGGGATGTGGGTTTTTATTTGAGAATTGGGCCAACCTGAAAGCCCATTTTCCAGTTTTAAATTTTTTTTGTAATTTTTTAATAACTAATTCATTATAATGAATTGTTCAGTGATTCCACATCCCTATCGACCATAAGAATCCCAGACATGCTCCCATTTCCTTTACCCCTATTTGGAGCTCGTTTCTATCGCGATTGACTGCTGAAATTCTTAGAGTTTCTAAAATTGACTATATTTTAGGAGGTAAGTTATTTCCATCATATATCTCTCAATTATTACTCTTTTTACCCCATTCTAATTCATACATGACCCTCTCATTCTTGTTCGAATATCCATTAAATTTTTATCTGTTTTAAAATTTTGATTCTGGTAGATTTGGGGTCGTTTTCTTCATGATTGTTTTGGGTATGTTATTCCTTCTTGGTTTCTTTCTTTTCCCTTAGGGTTTCCACTATCATTCATTATGTTCTAAAATTTCCAGAAGATAGGGTTCGAAAATAGGGTTTTATTTGCTGACTTTATTTGTAAAATATTGTGGTCTAGGTCTGGATTTATCTTCCTTGTGGTGCGGCGGTGGTGTGATTGATGGTTCACACCAGGTTTTGAGGGATTTGACACTCCCGGTAGGTGATTCCATGTGTAATCAATTCTAGATGAGTTAGTTTTCTTGAATTAATTATTATGAATGTTCCTAATATTCTGTGTGTGGTGCAAAATAAAATTACGTTGAATTTGGTTAAGCATTTATTTTTATAGTTCCATTTTAGTTTAGAATTGGGTGTTTTTCATGTGCAACCCTTGGTATTGTTTGGTTGTTTATTATGAAATATGAAATTGGTTTAATAAATCATGTTTGGGATGAAAAATTATGATTTGTCAGGGTATTGGTGTGCGATTATATTTTAAAGAGGGTTTTGTTATTGGTTTATGGTGTAAAACCATATTGAACTTCTTGACAGTGATTTTGAAAAATGTGCTTTTCATGTGGATCTTTTGTGGTATTGTTTGATGTGTTTGTATAACACTTGAGGGTAGTTTAATAAATGTTTTTGGGGCTTCCAATACTGTTTTGAATTTGTATTGGTGTGATTTTGTCCTTCAAATACGGGTTTGAAATGGGTTTTATGTGAAAAGCATTGGTACACTCTTTAGAATTGTTTTATAAATGTTTTGAATGGTGTAAGGATTTATGTAAGAGGTGAAAACATAATGGAAAACTGTTTTGGATTTTATATACATTCAAATGGATCATTTAAAATGTGAATAGTTCTATCATGTTATGTGTATCCTCTTGGAAATGATTTATAAAAATTTTTAATGGATTTAGTGAAATGTGAAAGAGGTGTGAACGTGATGTGGGCTTTTTGTGTGAGTGCTATGTGAAAAATGTATTTTGTTTATAAAAAGGGTTTTATGAAACATGTGAGTGGGCTGTTATGTGATGTTTAGACTATTTTTAAGGACTTTATAAAACTGTTAATGGATGTGTTGAATTGGGAATGTTATGAGAAAAGTATGTGGGCTATTTTGGTGTGAGTTTGATTTCGAAATTCATTTCAATGAAAAGAGGAATATGTGAATTTTGTGATGTACATGGGGATGTTTGGTTAATGTTTGAGGTGGATGTGATATTTTCATTTCGAAATTATATTTCACGGCTTATTGCACTTTTTTAAGCACAAAGAGAAAACCCGTGTATCTAGGTGGGTCGACGTGTACTAGTATGCTTGTGAATCTGTGGGGTATGGCCTCAGTTTCACTTAACAAGATTGACTCTTACTACTGTAACTAAACTATGATGATGATGACTAGGGACCACTAGGTTACGGGCATGTTCCATACTAGTATCTTGTGCACGAGAATGTATACTTTTTTGTTGATACTCTCACCTAGATACGAGGTATCTGGGACCCACAGCTAGCTAGTGCCTAGGGGTTATTTCCTATTTCTTGTGCAATTTGGATCCATTATAATTATTTGTCGGAATATAGTATATTTGGAAGTAAATATTCAGTAGCTTCTGAATTTATTTTAAAAGTTTTGATTCTTTAAATTAGCCCACTTGAAAATGGATTTTCATAGTTGCATCATTTAAAAATTGTAACTAGAAAATACATGTTTTTGAAAACATGCATGATTGTCATCATTTAATGTTTTTCACATGGAATCTCTTAGTATTGGTATCCTACTGGGAATTGGCTCCCACCCCATATACACCATTGGGATTATGTAGACTTGGTTATTTTTGTTGTCATAGGTTTGGGTACAACTTTTGTGCCAAGAGTTCGAGTTTTTAGCGGACCATCATGATACGGTGTTATGGATATGGATTGTGGGCGGTGCCTGTCGCCATGTAGAGGTTCTTGGGATATCCATTGTGGGTTTCTTCAGTTTTTATAGTCTTCTATAATTGTTTTAAATCATGTAATTCAGTTCTGAAATTTTGTAAAAGATGCTTTTGTTTGAAAAATCCAGATTTATTTTAGTAGATTCGTTCATTGTTTTATGTTTATATACTTGGGTAAATCATTCCCAAATTTCATTTTCTATTACTCAAGAAAATTGTAACAGCCCGTGAGGATTGGGAACGCCCTTCGGGACTTTTTACAGGCTGGGTTTGGTTATAGTTTAGGCGGCAACCAGATTCGGTTCGTGACACGCATGAATGTAATTTATTAAATGATGTAGGACGTAACACCATGAGATTTTAAATGATCAGAATTGAGTATGATGACGTTAATGACATACATCACTGAACATAGATTATAATGTTACTCCAATATTTTTTCGACATAATTCTTTTTAAATACATTAAATCATCTTTATAGAATGTGGAACACACAACCCCAATACTTTTATGATTGATAGATTATTCAAATCGAAATAATTAAATCCAATTAAATGATAAATTTAATTAATATATAATTATATAATATAATATTGATAATATATATTATAAATAATTGTGAATTAATATCAATAAATAAACTATGAATAATATGGTTTTTTATTTTTTTAATAAATAAGAATCATTTAGAATAAAAAAATTTCTAGAAACAAAATTTATCTTAACTATGGGTTATTCCTGATTTGTACCAATATTATAAAATAATTTTAACCCAATTATTTAAATTTATTTGAAAAAATAAAATATATTTTTGGGATTGTAATATCCAGGTTATCTTATGTTGAATATTTGTGATTACTCTAGAAAGATTCTTTTTTTTATGGAGAGTGAAAACATAAAATTTTTATTGAATGATACATTTTTATTAAATAATATATAATGTTATATTATATTTTAAATTTTATTTTATGATAAATTATTTCAATTTTATTTATATTCATCCAATTTAGTTAATTTAAATTATTTTCATATTGAATATTTGTATATGAAAATTTTAACTATTTTAACATTTTCTCTTTAAAAACATGAATTATTGTCTTGTTTAGTGGATTAATTTTAAAATAAAATTTTTCACTTATGAGAATTATTTCTCTCAAAAAGAATTGATAATTTGGATTCATGATAATTTTAAATATCTAATATATCCAACATATTTTATGACAAAAATTAATATTAAAACCATTAAAAATTAATTACAAAACTTAAGGTAAAATTGGACTTACTGAGGATTAAATTATGAAGGAAAATGTAAAAAATGACCAAAATATATATGGGAAAACAATTTAATAGGATTATTTATTAATTTTATCTTATAGTATTGAATATTTACCATTTTGGATGCTTATTCAATGATAAAAATGTTTGGTTATGGAATCATTCAAAAAATTACATGTGTGACACTAACTTCACTTTTAACTGGGCACACCTCTCCTCTCTTCATGACACATTCACATGATTTTTATCTTCCATGAAGAGTCCAAATCACTTCCTATCATCCCTCTTATCATATAATAAGATTAATTTTTTTGTATGAAGCAAATCCAGGAAGGATTTCAGTGAAAAAACAGTGACGATACCTGAATAATAGTTAATGTTCATCAGAAGGATATTTTATTTAAATATACTTATACCTCATCCAATTAATATTAAACGAAGAATATATAATAAAAAATATATATTCCATATATTAAATGTTTTTATTATATTTTAATGAACTACATCCACCTCCACTTCCTTCAAATCAGTTAAGAAATCATAATTTTGATGTATGGTGAACTACCACATCGTAAATTGATGTCATCCATTTTTCCATTACTATCATCCATGGTTGTGTATGATGATGGATATAATGTATATATATTAAATTTATGACATAAATATTAAATTTTTATCATTATAAAATTTATATATTCATTATTTTCCATTTCATAGGGGATAAGAAAATGTCACTCCTTTGTAAGACAGACTACCTCCTCATGGAGCGATGTGATACGTTTTCACTAATTAATTTCATTGAATGTAATAAGATTAATGATTAAAAAAATATGTTGTAAATAAAAAATTATATTAATATTAAGGTAATATTTATAATTATAGAAATATTATATTCTTTCTTAACTTATTACTCACATAAATATGATAGCATCATTCATGTACATTTGTAAATCAACATTCATGATGCGAAGTGACACTCTTTTTAATCACCATACCACTTGGATGATAAATATATATATATTTATGTATATTTAAACAAATAATATATCAAATATATTATTATGGATATTATAAAATGTTAAAATATTACATACTTCCTTTCCAAAATTATAATTGGAAATTGGAAATTTTACTCTTTTGTATGAACGACATACCATCTCCTCATCATTACATACATTTTTACTTCATAACCATAATAAATGATTTGATATGAATGTATAATTTATTTAAATATTTATAACTAAATAATTAATAATATTCAAGAGATTATATAACTATAAAAAAAATGTTCAATAACATGAACTTTCAGGATGAAATATGGATGACAAAAGAAAGAAAATAACATATGACAAATTGAAAATAATGAATAATTATTAATAGAAGAGTGATAAGATGTTATAGGAGGATAAAAATAATATTATAAATACTAATGTTTTTTTAGTATTTTTAAATAACAATATTTAAACTAAAATATAATATTTTAATGAACATTTAATAAAAATATTGTGTGAGGTAAATGATTTGATCTCAATTTCATTTTTTTCAAAAATATTGAAATTTTGTACACATTTATTCTTTTATATTGTGTAATAACATCCATGTTAATATTTTATATCTTGAATAATTGATTATTAATGGTAAAATAAGTTAAAATTTTAATTATATAATCGTATTTAATTTGAATAAAATTTTTCTTATTGATATATATTTCCATAACCTGATTTAATTACATTGGTTCACATTAAATCCTCATTTTCATTAATATAATATTATTTTGTCGATAATGACTTATTATTATAAAATATCTTATTTTCTAATAGTTTATTTTGATTTATAATTGATATACATAATCAATTCACTTATAATTATCACTTAAAATATATGATCATTGTATGGGTTTATTACACAATGGCATTCAAATAATAATTTCTTATTCTTAAATTTAAATACTTTGACATTACTTGATCCTTGTATAGTAATCCCATTGAATTTTATTCTCCTGTTATTATTCATAATATTTTAAAATAATTTTACTATTTTTCATTTTTTTAACATTAATTTGTTCATATAATGTTGACATGAAAATCCCATATTATCTATATATTTGATCAATATTTTTTTTATTCCAATACAATTTTTTCATGAATTTGTCTCAAAAATTATTTCATTATCATTTTCAAAATGATTTATTGAATACATTTTTTTTCATATTTTACAGTATTTTTTTAATCAATGTAATCATATTATAAATTCAAAAATAAATATATTTTATATTAATTTTATAGTATGAATTAAATGTTTTTTTAATCTTCTAAAAAAAGTATATAATTACCCTTTGACACAACCATTATTTTATTCAACATTCTAGTACAATATTATGGGGATTATTTTAATGAAATTATTTTCCATAATATCATTTAAATTATTTTTTTAAAAGAACAAACATTCAAATAAATTTATTTTTTAAATGATTAATATAATTAAATACTTATTATAAAAATGAAAATGATATTTTTCTCAATAATACTTTCAACAAACATTTAATGGTATTTCAAATAACCAACATCAAAAACCCTTATTGTAATAATCTTCCACTAGGGTTATTATTTTTTAATTCCAACCTCATTCATCATATGTAAGGATTAAGATGTATCAAAGATACTGTTATGAAGCCCATTTCTTTTCCATTTTTAAAAATATTTTATATATACTAAAAAGAAATCCATTTCTTTTCTCCTCTGTAAATAATATTTACAAATGAATATTGACAATTTTGATGAGTTTTGTGATGATTAAAATTGTCTTTGTTTTATTAATGATTTGGTTCTTGGAAAATTTATAAGAACTATTAAAACTCACTATAGCTCATGAGTGAACCAAATATATCTTATATGATGGTTTTAAAACCATTATACCTCATGATAATCTGGTGATCTTGATATATATAATATAATTGGTGATACCCATTACTCGTATCCAATGTTGTAATAACCTGACCTGAATCATCAATTCTATGTATGAATTCGATGTGATGTCATGCTCACCTCCACATATGCAAGAGGATTACAACTATCATTGGAGATCAGCGTATGTCAATGGTGATCCAATACCATCAATATAAATTCATAGAATCATCAATAAATAATATTAAATAAAAAAATAATCACATAAAAAATATGGAAAAGTATATATGACATACATGTATTATAAATGAAACCACTATCGTAAGTGGAATTCATATCTAGATGAAATTAATAAACAATGGATCTTCATGAATCAATCTTGTTCTTCTACTAGTTCTACACTCCTCTGCCCAAATATCCATAACACGGTACATGCCGTTTTCCAGATCCCTCATGTTATCTATAAGGGAATCAAAATTCCTGATTATGGTGTGAGTACAAGACTCATTAGTGTACAAATAATGTGTTATTAACCATATTTTAACTTTTATACAAGTACATTCAATAATGATAATAAATGTTGAAAGAACATAAACATACAGTCAAAAATCGAGCGTTAGTACACTAATCAGGCTTCCACAACCCCCACCATACATTATATAGCTCCATACATGATGATAACTAAATGAGACAGAACAAGATAATTGTCCCTTCTATGGTGTCCTCACAGTGTCATGGAATTGATACCTTGTTTCATCTATCACAAAATAGGACCATGTCTTTCTGATCCTCATGATGAGAATTACATATACATTCATTGACTAGCCTATCCCATGGAGATTGGAACATTGAAATTAGGATACCTTGAGTACAAAATAAAAATGATTCCATGGACACCTCATTCCTCCACCCTATTCTAAGTAACCTATTCAATGCCATTACAACCATGCTTTCTACCCTAATAATGGATAAACATGTTACGATGGTCCACCTATCACAACTTCCACAAAAAATAAACAAGGAATGGGGTTTCATATATAGGGAGTAATCAAATGTAGGCATAATTTATCAACATGAGAGTAATTCATTATACACTAAAACTGGTGAACATAATCAATCATTGATAAAATCTACACTAATATTACTCATTGAATCATATCAGCTTCTATAGGATACACACAAACACACATAAATGCGATACAAATCAAGAACAAAGAGTGAAACATCCATCAACTATAATCATAAACCCATCAAGGGTAAATATTATCCAAAAAGGTAAGGAACATCCTACCACAAAATTTGGAAAACCTCTTCATAGTTTTATTATAATAAGAAGTGATATTTAAAAGTCATGGGATGTTTTCCCATTGACTCTTAAGGAATGTAAAGGATTTTTTTGAACCAAATCAACTATTTTATTTCATAAATAAAAAAATTATCACCAGAAAATATATTTTCTCTATCCCAAGTAATTTACTCATTATCAATAAGTATATCACATATGATGATATTTTCCCTCTCCTATGTAATTACCAAGTTATCATTTTGTTCAATTCATTTTGTTACAATATTATCCATAAAAAATAATTACCACTTCATAATTTATTACAAAATTATCATGTATAATTATTTTTTAGTAATTTAATAAAAATTATCCTATTATAATTATATTTTCATGCTTTATTATAAATAATAATATATATTTTGATATTATAAATTTAATTACAAATTATTACTCAATCAATTGAATAGATATATTATGATAATTATTCTTTTCAAATTATCATTTAGGTGTATTCATTAGATAATTTATTTTGAACAAGTTATTTTTTGAAAATTTGGTGAAATTATTCTTTAATAATTTTTATAAATATTCTATTTATTAAACAATAAAAATTATCATTTTGTAATTATAATTTAACATTTTTTATAATTATCTCTTGGTAATTGTTTAAAATTATCCATTCAATAATAGTTGTGTCATAATTTCATATAAATTATCATCAGTTAACTCATTATTTATATTACCCAAATTAATTATAATTATTATAACCTTAATGACTTTTATAAATTATCCTTCTAAAAAAAAAATTTTATTATCATTTAAAAATTTATTTGATATACTATAATAATAATTTCAAACATCATTTAATATTTCTATAGATCATCTACTGATAATTTTTCAACCATTTATGAATTTTCACTTAATAATTTATATTTTATCGTCGATAATTTTGGTTGTGTACATTTATTGAAATTCACCATTAGTGTATTAGAATTTATTAATTATGGAAAAAAAATTAATAAATTTTTATAAAAACATCCTAAAAATATTATGTGTGCATCACTCAGGGAGACCTTATGAGATCTCATCAAATTTAAAATATTTCTAATGAATGGTATTCAACTATGGTGTTCATGGAACCTTTTAATTTTATCAAACTCATATAGATCCCTAAACTGTATTATTTTGGAAGTTAAAATATCCAAAAAATATATATTTTCAATAAATCTATACCCCCAATTTAATCATTGGTTTCAACCAATAATTCAAGTGGAGTTAATATATTTATTCTATTAATGCATTTTCATCATCAAATGTTCAAAATGAGTGGATTTTTAGGTTCTCAACATAATACCTATACAATAATAGTGGAAGTAGTGTTTGGATGTGAGGATAGATAAGGGTTAAAAATAAAAGAGTTTAGTGAAATAAATTTGGAAATAATTATTAAATACATTAAATAACTATTATACAAAATTAAATTACATTAAATGCTCATTGCTTAAAAATTTATACAATGGATAGAGTAATTTGCAAATTACGATCCTAATGGTGGAATCATATTTCTAATATCATGGAATATTTCCGATATATGACATGTTTATTAATTAAAAAACATATTAAATAATTATTTAATAATGAAATAGTTTTTTATTGTAAGTCGTCCAAATATCATAAGCATACAAATTTATACATTGCCTAGTAAAACACCATGTCTTGGACCTAATGGTGGCCTCAAGAATCTTATATGATGTACAGTTTTGATTTTATATAATTATTTTAGAAAATGATATAATGAAAATTATTGAATAACTTATTACTATGATCAATGAATTAAAACGTCTGTCGCGTACAAATATTATACCCCATATAGGGTAAACACCACATCCCAACCAAAACAGTGGTCTCAAATTTCTTATTTGATGCACCATTGTGATGTATTTTATTGATTTCCATTAAATTGTGCTCACTTCAGATAATATATGTATTAATTTCATACCCCTTTGGCTTAGGCTTTACATCCTATGAATCTCAAATCAATTTATCGTCCCACTATGAAAATAATCTATTGATTATTCCAATGTGTTAATAAAGATTTTAACCATACAAAAGTCCATTAAAAAATATAGTATGTTAATTTCATTGATAAATCATATTTTACAAATAATAAAATTATAATTTATCAATAATAAGGTTTTGATTATCTTTTTAAAATTAGGGATATTTCAATTCACCCCCTCAATTGAATACTCATACTCGAGTAATATCTCATAAAGTCTTGTTCAAACAACTATGGCCACTATGTTCAAACATCTTACTCAAGTTCTCACACATCATCCTAGATCCATTAATGCTACGCCAATATCTAGACTACTGGTTTGATCATTTCCCAAAACACCTTCTCACTATGCTATACAATCCACACTATAGGATCCTTACAAGATGTATCCATCTCGAGATCTAAATCCCCCCATTCAATGACATTCTCATGGAAAAATATTTACCTATGAAGATATGAACATGTAACACCTCATGCATACCTCATAAAAAAGGTATTCATAGACAATACGCCAAATCCCCTATCTATTCGATGATCTCAAAGTGTCCAAAAAAAATTGTTTCTATATTTCCCTAATTATTTAGACATCCATGCACTAGCTGATGAGTCATTATCTTTAAAACCTAATCTACCCAAGAAAACTCCACATTTCTCATGCTACAGTCAATATATGCACTTTATATTCTTTTAATGGTGTTCAATGTCGTTCGTATACACTGCACTCTCCCGGGTGGTCTACTGAACAAAACTTGAGACAACAACCACTACCTCACCCACCTCATGCCAACACAATGGTGACAAAAACCACCTCCCATAAATATAACCATATAAATTCATTTGAAATGTATCCAGATAAGATTTATTGTATAAAATCATAAAAATTTTTATGTGATCATTCCATGTTCCGTCGAGGTCTAGCACGTAAGGTCAATTCATATCCCCCAATATGTTTTTATTTTCCTTTTAAATTTTAGTTAATTAAAAATCCATGGGGAAAAGATTATGTTCTTTAGATAATTATATTTTATGTAGGTCATATGGTTATTATAGTTTTATAGGATTTATAAATGTTCTATTATTGTTCTTGAATGATGATATATAATTATACCAACACATTTCTTCAATACTTTCCATGGGAATATAGTGTTTCCTTTGATCAAGATTAATACCACATGGATAATGATTATTGACTCTGATGACCCTTTATTTACTATGAGACTAATTCTATGATTCATGATTGATGATACAATCATTGATGTTTGTGTGTTCTTTTATGATTTTATCAGGATCTTTGATTATGTCTTCAAACCCTTATGCACTTCTTATGATCATTGGGGACATTCAATGATTATTTGTTAAGTCTACCCATATAGAATCGTTTATGTCACACTTATTATGTCTCATTCTACCAATGTAATCATGTGATGATGTTTAATGAATTATTTATTGAATTCATTCCATATATATGATGATAATGATGATTTATTGTCAAATAAGATAAGTTTATTTTGAGTGGGTGAAATGATCTAATTCTATAAAAATATTAACCTAAAAGTATATTGAGAGATTAAGAGACCCAATTTATCCTTTGGATATTGTATGTATTAGATAGAAAAAGATTTTACTTACAATTACAGGCATCATGATCTGAAATGTATAGTTTATGATTTCATCACCGGATATGGGAGTACGAATCATTGTTTGTTTCAACATTAATGATAAAAATGTTTCTCTATTAGTATCATATATTTTATCAATATAATAAAACCTCACATTACACATAATTTCTCATATGACATCAAAAATATAAGGTTGTTATATATTTAATTATAACCAGTATAAAAGTATCATAATTTTTGTGTCACACTCATAGGTCATTAATTCCTTTTGGAGGTTATGGTGACATTTTTATATTAATATAATTTATAGTGTTAATAACAATATATTTTATAATACATTCTAAAAAATAATTAACTAGAATGTTTTTAGAGTCACAAGTAGCCATTAGTGGGAAACCAAAAAATGAATCATTGTAAAGTAAATTCGATATACATATATATATATATATATATTATAATTAATAAATATAAAATGGGATATACAATTTTAGATAAGGAATTAAACCAAAATTAATGTTACATTCTATATAATATTTATGTATTTAAACTAAATATATATAAACAATTATTATAGGTAAATTAATTTCTAATGGGTAAAACAACATTGATGACAAAAATATGTTTTCATCAAAGTAATGTTTAAATAATTAATTTTTTTAAAGTTATATAGTCATATAAAACACATGGACTACTTTTTTTATATTGTACCGTTATAGAATAAAACTTGTCATTATTAAAAAATGTTATTCAACTTAAACATTGTTGATATTGTTATTTTATTTTAATTGTTATAGTTATTATATATTAAGGGATATGATAATGTTTAATTGAATCATATAGAAGAATTCATGATAATGACCAGTTCTAGCATACAATATGATTCCCATTTATCAGATCATCGGAGGGAGATATAATCATTGGGCTTTTTCCATAATAAGCTGAAGCTGATATTCAACAACCGAACCACAACTGAAACTGTTTACAAGATATGTGTACAATTTTCGATATTATTAATCAAAAAATCTTTTGTAAACCACCCCATGAATGTTCCAGTAGTATACACCATACCCTTGGTGTATACATTGGTGTAAGAATGGATTATGTATCTCTCTCATAGAAGTGTCAATTTTTAAATTATATATTTAAAATAATAATAATAATACTTATCTCTTTATGATACTTTGTTATATATATATGATTATATATTTATTTTAATAAAAATTATATTTTAATATTAATGAAATAAAATTTTATTTTAGGGATATATATACACAAAAATAAAACAAATTTTTTTATCAATTCTGAAATTTTTAAAAATAAATTTTACTTTCATTAAATTGTACAATTTATTAATAGAAATTTAAATAACAATTTTATATAATTTTATTGTGTTGACTAAAATATTTATATATATGATAAAAGTTTTCGTGTCATGAAAACTAATATTTCCCACTATATAAGGATTGTTATTTAAATGTCTCAAATCCCATTTTTCAATAACTATTTTTGTAAAATAACTATTATTTTTTAAATCATCAAGTAATCATTTTATAAAATTAAAATTTACATAATTTTATTATATTAATTAAGTATTAGGTGAAAATTAAATAATATATTAATGTATTTTATTAATTATGACATCATGGAATGAAATATTCATATAATAAATAATATAAAATGAATCTACGGAGAATTTTAAATTTAACCTTAAAATATTTTTTTATATTAATTAATTAATTTTTTAATCAATTATTGAAAAATATATAATATATATTTCATTTTATAGTATTAAAATCCATTCTTCATTAACATGACTGGCAACATTATCAATAATGGTATTATTATTTATAATTTTTATTATTGGCGACATATATTATTGAACACCACTATTATTTGGTATAAGCAATGGGATAAATAGATTTATGGGTTTTAATTGTAATTATTTTATTATATAATTTCCAAAACTGATGTTTCGAAACTAATAAATATTTCCAAAATATATTGTTATAACTACTCACCTAGATTCCCAGTATTCATCACTAAAACCCAATTTATTAGATAATAAATCTCCCTATACCTATCTAAAAAAACACAATATTTTCTCATGCTCATCATAATCACCTACTAATCATTCATAAGAACCCTCTAGTGGTAATGGATCTTCTCTTCTTCATTGTTATTTAAGGAACATTTCTTGTACTCTTACATTTGGAAACCCTAAAACTTCAATTACAATAATTCACTATTATAAATTAATAAAAGTATAATAAATATTATTCTTTAATATTAAATTTAATAAAAATTATAATAATATATGTCGAATATTAATTTTCAAATTACTTGGTCAAAATAATACTAGAATAAAAAATTCAAACTATACCTTAGAAATATGATTTTATGAAAACTAATGACTGTATTAATTAAAGATTCCATATTTATTTATAATTATTTGAAAAAATTTATATGAATAATATATTATTTACTATAATTTTTATATAAATAAGATATGATCATTTGGAATTAATAATTGATATTTTTGAGAGAACTATTTTTTAAAACATCTTTTATTTATAGAAGAATATTATCTATGCATTTTAATTAAATAAAACCTTATTTAATTATGAATAATTTAAAATAAAATTATATATCATATATCATAATAAATTAATTTTTATGCTTGTATTGTTGAATAATATTCTTAATGAAAATATAATTTCTATCATAATAATGAAAAATGCATTAATTTAATGCCAATTATCAACATGTGTTTAGGTTTTTCACATTGAATTTATTCATATTATGTTTGAATATTTTTAAAAAAAATATTAAATATATGGAATAAGAATAATTAAAATTAGTTAATAAGGTCATCTCATGTTTTCATAATGAATAAAAAAAAACAAGAATTAATTTCCTTGGTTAATGATAAAATAGGTTTATCGGGGGTTTAAACAAGATATAATGTTATGTTTTCGAAATAAAAATTTCGAAATATTATTGGATCAAAATATTTTAAACTTTTCCCTCAATAATTGAAATATAATTTTAGTTATAAAATATTTTCTTAGGGAATTTCCTTGTCTTTTTTATTCATTTTAATGATTTCCATGTAATTTTAATGAGTTTTATATGACTATATTATAAATTAGAAGTCAATTAAATCACAAATTCACACCTATTATTCCATAAATGTAGACTAAAACTTACAAAAATATCTTCCCAAAGTCAATGATTGTTTGTATAGTGGACTACCACCTTACGGACATATGTTAAATCATTTCAATCAATTACTCACATTGGTTGTAATAATGTTATATATAATGAATATATATGACATATAAATAATTAAATCAATTCTATAATATAAATGTATCATCAAATTCCTTACCCATTAACTCATTAAGGAAATGATATTGTTGCTCTTGTGTACATATGGTCTTCCTTATCCACTAAGAAATGTGAAACTTTTATCATATACAAAATACATGTAGGGAAAAAATTTGAATGTTATAAAATTAATTTCAATATGTAATTTTGGTATATATAATAATTAACAGGAACATAGTTTTACATTACCAAACAAAAATACACAAATGATGTTTCTAACACCAAAAACATAAATAATATAAAAATTATATTAAAAAATGAGTTTATAAGATGTTATAAGAATATTTAATATGATATATTAAATATTAATATAATTATGGTATAAATTAATTAAATTATAGAAACAATTATATCAGTAGTTAAACCATGTTCAAGTAACGTTTACCGTGAGCTAGTAGACTTCGTCATGATTTCCCTTTATTGGGGATGTTTTATTGTAATGCGCATAGTTTCCATTATATATGTCATAAAATTCCCTTATTACATTTGATACCACAAAAAGAAATAATTCTTTATAAAATATTTTTATATATTAATTATGTCACGAAGCAGCCCGAGTCGACCCTGAACCGGTCACCCAGGCCAGCCCGCGACAAGTCCCGAGAAGCGTTCCTGATCCTCCCGGGATGGTGACAGGAACCAAGGGCATCAATAGAGTACACAAGTGAATGGTTTCGCCCATATATAAACAATCAAACAAACAGCAGAAATAAACGGACATCCCAAAATGAATTTATATAAAAATTGAAATAAATATTATTTGTACAAGAAACT
The DNA here is from genome assembly GCA_963277665.1 of Viscum album. Lineage (NCBI taxonomy): Eukaryota > Viridiplantae > Streptophyta > Magnoliopsida > Santalales > Viscaceae > Viscum > Viscum album. The sequence goes on along the minus strand of OY728147.1, from coordinate 470,701,417 downwards.
AAAATTAGAACAAAACCAACAACTCAACTGAACAATCCTGATGAACAACTAACTCCATGTGACACTTCTGGTCACTCTCCAACACAATGATAAAATGTCGCCCAAGGTGATCGAACTAAATATGAAACCTGCACAAAGGCTAAAAAAGATGAAGACTATAGGCGTGAGTAGTAAAACTCAGTAAGTTAGCCCGGTATTCTATTCCCAATGCACATTACTTTAAAATAAAAGAAACATCAATTTATAGTTTTAAATTCAATATTTGAAAGTATGGTTTTCAAATGAGGTTCCATGCTATAATAATTATCAGACAAAAACATGCATGTTTAATAAACAAAAATGCAAGTAACAATTATTTTCAATGAGGTGAAACTTCAAAATGAAAATAGTTTTCAAGAGGGCTGCTTTAAAGAATTTTAAAATTCAAATAAATAACACATACTACGGAATTTACCAACCAAACACACCGTATGCCGACGGTGAGTACAAAATAGCCAATGAGAACTAGTCACAGGAATACCCCTAGGCACTAGTTAGTTGTGAGCCCCAGGTACCTCGTATCTCGGTGAATGTAACCATAATAAATATCTGTTCTCATGCACGAGCCACTAGTAGGGAACATACCCATAACCTAGTGGTACCCAATCATCATCATCATAATTTAGTTAGTGTTGTCATCGTCAAACATGAAACGTGAAACAGAGGCCAACCCCCACAGAATCACTAGCATACTAGTACACGTCCGCCCACCTAGATACCTGGGATTCCCTTTAGTGCTCAATCACGTTACACATATTATCAAATACACATTTCACATCCCCATTCCATTCCAAAAACATAAAAACACAAACAGCCCATAATCATTCTTCATATTTCTTACACTAATCAACAAACCGCTAAATATTTCGGTAAAACAATTTCTTGAAGTGTATTGAGGCTCTTCTCATAAAACTCTTTCAAAAACACTCTTTAAATTATAAACAAACATCATAACCAAACAAAATAATATTTGGCAGCCCAATAAACATTTAATAAAATCATTTAATGGACCATAAAACAATCCCAATTGCACAAATTGTTATATACAAGTAAAACACTTCTTCATTTCAAGGAAATGCCAAACCGGCCTTTAATTATTTTTTCAAAACTATCCTTTGATGAAGGTATGAATATTAATTCTATTAAGGATCTGTATAAACAAAATTTACAGCAGAAAACCACATTCATAAATCTCTTATAATACTCTGGTTACATATTCAAAACACGTCCATTTTCATAAAGATGTGAAAAAGTCCATTTTTGGGCAACTTGGGGCAAAATATGTTGTAAATCAAAACACACTTGATTGTAAAAACAAATACAAATAGGAAATCCATATAAGTACCCAAAAATACCATTTATCATTATTCCAATTCCTTTATAAATCCAAACAAATAACTTTTAAATCACACATCACACATAAAAGGCAACCGGGCAATTTACCGAACACATGACATGCCCTTTTTAAACAGAACAATTTATTTTAAGTACATGAAAAGGAATAAAACACCAATTGAAAGCCATATTTTCATTAAAGATACTGTAACATGTTAAAAATACCATAGAACAGATTATAAACCTCACAAAATATTTGCAAAAGATAACGGAACTTTTAAAAAACACTTGTTGAGAACTTTCATGACAAAACAACATTACCGTTCACAAACCAATGATTAAACAACCACTTTGAACTCCAATAAAATTATCCAAAGGATGAAAAACAATAATAAACATATATACCTGGTGTTAAATATAATAAAATGATGAAACTTAAATAATAATGTCATGTGCAAGGGGTATCCTACCTCAAATCTTTGGCGTAATTGAAACGCAAACCCGAAATCACCCGCCGTGGGTTTATAAACCATAAAACTATAAAGATCAGACCTAAACAAACAGAAAACCCATCAAAAAACATGGTATAACAAAACACTAGGTCGATCAATACTACGGGATAAAATAAATCCACGAAATAATGAAAGGAGGGGGAAGAGGAAGGAGAAAGGAGAAGGAATCTCACCTTTCACCCTAGAAAACTCTTCGTCTTCCATTAGATCTGCAACACTATAGAGAATGGAATGGCTTGAAAATTTTTGGAGAGACTCCTAAGCTCATGAAGAACCAGGGGAAGAAAATTGGTGGGAAAAAGAATACGAATTGAATGAGTTATGGGTGAAACAATTTACCTTATGAATTCTGGACGTTTTGAGGAAACCAGAGAACAATCGCCCTAATACGCGACCCATATGAGCTCCAAAGAGGTAAAATCGATTATTAGGGCTACGATAGGGTTATTTCCTTCGAGGGGGATGTGGAATCACCGAAAAAGAGTAAAAAATGAAAAACATATAAATGAAACAAATTATTTTTTTTAAAATAGGAAATGGGACCATGGGCTGGCCCAATACCTAAATAAGTAACCCAAATTTACCAAGCTTATGAATTTCTAATGGGTCCAAAAGGATAAATAAATTTTAATGTATTAGTATAGGAAAAGTGGTAAGTTGAATGGGTGAAAAAGGATGAAAAATCAAAGAGTTATAAAAGAAACAAATTCAGTTTTTAAAACTGGGAATGGGCTCACGGTTGGCCCAAATCATGAAGTAACCACCCTTTCTTCAAAAACTACTAAGCAATCAATGGGGATCCCAAATTAGGGTGGTTAGACATATATGAAACTTCAAAACTCAAGATTAATCTCATCAAATACCCATGAAAAGGATCTGGATTTCTAATGGGCCAGATCAATACAAACACAGGGAAAAAAACCGTGTGTGACAATTCTCCCCACCATTAAAGCTTTCCGCCCCCGGAAAGCCATAACACTTTCCGGCTGAAAAAAAACATCACCTAAGGATTCCAGAATGTAATTCCCACCATTAAGAATCAACTATCACTATAAATGTTCTTAGGATGAAAATCCAGGAGACCCATGGTGGGTTTCCCCCCCATTAGAAACCAACTAGCAATGAACAGACAAGAATTGAACAGGAGCTAGAGTTGGGACTCACCCACGCAAGCCCAAAGAAACCCTCCAACAAAAACCTACTATAACAAGTTAATAGTGTTACAACATGAACATATAAACCACCCACTCCCGAATGGAGGGGACAATAACTTGGTCGACACATTCAGCACAATTCTAGACCCTCGTCACTTGGGGATGGGAGGGAAGGGGACCCAATAATTTGGCCACTTATACAACAAAAGAAACAAAGAAACTACCCAATACTCTCCCCCTATGAATAGGTAACACCAAGACTGCATCTGATTTTTATAGGCGGTCCACACATGGACTTTGATTGAAAACCCACTTCCATGAAGGAATAACCATAGACACTATGTGAGGGGTTAAGTCTACCACGCTTGTTGCGACAAAGGGAAATTCATAGAAATGAAGACCAAAACATTGACATAGAAAATAACTTAACAAAACAGAGGAGTAAGGGTCATAATCGAGCACTCCACACCACTGTTGATTTTCTGACTGCGTGAAAAGGATCACTCTGAGGCCTATGGATGGAGCCCTGATTCTTGAAGCATTTGCTGCACCGCAGTCAGGTGACAAAGATCGCACCACTCAATAAAAACCACACTTGATCAACAAACAAAAACCATAATCTAAATAGGAACTCATAGATACATATCAAAATTCTATCTCACTCCCAAAAAGGGGAATAATGGACAAGGAATACGACGAAACACATCAACATCACCGAACACAACTGCTCTGTCCAAAAGAATTATCATGACCTAGATGCACTTTTAATAGATCCCAAACAGCTCTCTATTCCAACAAACAAGTTGCGGCATCATCAAAAGAGGTGGATTTAAAATTTGAAAGGAATATTTAGGTTGATCACCGGGAAATATTTAAAATGAAGGACTATCCATCGCCACATCACAACATCAAACACATTTTTAGAAACCCAGTGAAAATTACTCCAAAACCGAGCCACCAACAAGATCTCATCACTAGATAGAACAAGAGTATGAATTCTAGATCACATGGAAGCTAACAAAATAAACAACTCTTCTAAGACATAGAAAAATAAAGCCACATAACCATTGGTTTTAAAAAAAGGCCACAATTTTCAGCTCAAAACAATTTTGAAAAATTAAACTAACTTGGTGGGTTTCCACATTCACCAATGGTGTTTCATCAAGTCTCACCCACATGCACATTTCCATGCCACCCCTGGCACCCAACCACCATACCATATAGGCCATACATCTAGATATAAATAAAACCATGCATGTGAGCACCCATGAAAAAACCAAAGGCTAAAATTAAACATCCAAATTCAAAAAAAACAATTTACCTTCAAAAGGAACACCAACCACCAAGTCAAAAAACATTTTCATATTTCACAAAAAAAACCACAATTAATTAAGAACCATTTTCTTAAAAAACTACCCCTTTTCATTTTTAAAATCTTTTTAAATAACCAATCCACTCCAAACAACACCTTCCCATTTTTTTAAAAAAAAATCAGCAAGGTATATTTTCATAATCTGAGGTCCATTGCGACCAATACCGTTTGTAGTAAAACAGCAACCGATCAAACCCAATTTCCATAACTAATTTATCCAATTCAAAAAGAATTTAACATCCTAAAATACCCCATTTAAAAAAAGATCCATAATCACTTTAAAATGATTCACAATTTCAAAAAATTTTATTTCAACAAACCACAAGTTTAGATTATGGATAATCCAATCCCTTTAAATCATTTCTGGTTCCCTCAATTTTTTTTTCACAAAAACACAACCATCCAAAACCATTATTATATTTAATTATTGAAAACCCCATTTTTTCACTTTTCAAAATCTAATCCTTACATTAAAACCCATTTCCACAATTCTCACACAACGATTTTAAAAACAAAAATTCAGAATTCATGAAAGGTTCAAGAGACCCAAAAAAAGGGAACTAGTGTCGGTGGGTGACTTGACCATATGGTTGGTGGCCATATGCCAAACACAACACCAACACATAGAGACTTATTTGGACCATTCCCCAGCTCCACATGGCTTGCCAGCCCATGTGATCTCACGAAGGCCATTGGTCAGACTCCCCTTGTCATATCCCAATACCAAACAATCAACTAGAATAATGGACACTAATAAAACCGGACTTCCATGGAAACCGGAGGATTAGAACAAGAAAGAGTTCGCGACGCTCTTCTTGCCCTTACCCCTCAAGTCCCAACAATCCTACTCCATCTACCTTGACGTCCCCAAAATAACAAGGGCACTCTAAAAAGAAAGGTCCGCTAGTAGCCGACCTCCTCTGATACCATTTTTTCACGAACCAGCCCGAGTCGACCCTAAACCGGTCACCCAGGCGAGCCCGCGACAAGTCCTGAGAGGCGTTCCCGATCCTCCCGGGATGGTGACAAGCACCAAGGGCATCAATAGAGTACACAAGGGAATGGTTTCACCCATATATAAACAATCAAACAAACAACGGAAATAAACGGACAGCCCAAAATGAATTTATATAAAAATTGAAGTAAATATTATTTGTACAAGAAACTCAAATTAGAACAAAACCAACAACTCAACTGAACAATACTGATGAACAACTAACTACATGTGACACTTCTGTTCACTCTCCAACACAATGATAAAATGTCTCCCAAGGTGATCGAACTAAAGATGAAACCTGCACAAGGGCTAAAAAATAAGAAGAATATAGGCGTGAGTATTAAAACTTAATAGGTTAGCGCGGTATTCTATTCCCAATGCACATTACATTAAAATAAAAGAAACATCAATTTATAGTTTTAAATTCAATATTTGAAAGTATGGTTTTCAAATAAGGTTCCATGCTATAATAATTATCAGACAAAAACATGCATGTTTAATAAACAAAAATGCAAGTAACAATTATTTTCAAAGAGGTGAAACTTCAAAATGAAAATAGTTTTCAAGAGGGCTGCTTTAAAGAATTTTAACATTCAAATAAATAACACATACTACTGAATTTACCACCCATACACACTGTATGCCGACGGTGAGTACAAAATAGCTAATGAGCACTAGTCACAGGAATACCCCTAGGCACTAGTTAGTTGTGAGCCCCAGGTACGTCGTATCTCGGTGAAACTAACCATAATAAATATCTGTTCTCGTGCACGAGACACTATTAGGGAACATACCCATAACCTAGTGGTCCCCAATCATCATCATCATCATAGTTTAGTTAGTTTTTTCATCGTCAAACTTGCTACGTGAAACAGAGGCCAACCCCCACAGAATCACTAGCATACTAGTACACGTCCGCCCACCTAGATACCTGGGATTCCCTTTAGTGCTAAATCAAGTTACACATATTATCAAATACACATTTCAAATCCCCATTCCATTCCAAAAACATAAAAACACAAACATCCCATAATCATTCTTCACATTTCTTACACTAATCAACAAACCGCTAAATATTTCGGTAAAACAATTTCATGAAGTGTATTGAGGATTTGCACATAAAATTCTTTCAAAAACACTCTTTAAATTATAAAAACACATCATAACCAAACCAAATAATATTTGGAAGCCCAATAAACATTTAATAAAATCATTTAATGGACCATAAAACAATCCCAATTGCACAAATTGTTATATACAAGTAAAACACTCCTTCATTTCTAGGAAATGCCAAACGAGCCTTTAATTATTTTCTCAAAACTATCTTTTGACGAAGGTATGAATTTTAATTCTATTAAGGATCTGTATAAAAACAATTTACAGCCGAAAACCACATTCATAAATCTCTTATAATACTCAGGTTACATATTCAAAACACGTCCATTTTCATAAAGATATGAAACAGTCCATTTTTGGGTAACTCGGGCCAAAATATGTTGTAAATCAAAACACACTTGATTGTAAAAACAAACACAAATAGGAAATCCATATAAGTACCCAAAAATACCATTTATCATTATTCCAATTCCTTTATAAATCCACACAAATAACTTTTAAATCACACATCACACATAAAATCCAACCGGGCAATTTACCAAACACATGACATGCCCTTTTTAAACAAAACAATTTATTTTAAGTACATGAAAAGGAATAAAACACCAATTGAAAGCCATATTTTCATTAAAGATACTGTAACTTGTTAAAAATACCAAATACCAGATTATAAACCTCACAAAATATTTGCAAAAGATAACGGAACATTTAAACAAACACTTGTTGATAACTTTCATGACAAAACAACATTACCGTTCACAAACCAATGATTAAACAACCACTTTGAACACCAATAAAATTATCCAAAGTATGAAAAACAATAATAAACATATATATATATGGTGTTAAATATAATAAAATGATGAAACTTAAATAATAAAGTCATGTGCAAGGGGTATCCTACCTCAAATCTTTGGCGCAATTGAAACGCACACCCAATATCACCCGCCGCGGGTTTATAAACCATAAAACTATAAATATCAGACCTAAACAAATAGAAACCCCATCAAAAAACATGGTATAACAAAACACTAGGTCAGTAAATACTAGGGGATAATATAAATCCACGAAATAATGAAAGGAGGGGGAAGAGGAAGGAGAAAGGAGAAGGAATCTCACCTTTCACCCTAGAAAACTCTTCGTCTTCCATTAGATCTGCAACCCTATAGAGAATGGAATGGCTTGAAAATTTTTGGAGAGCCTCCTAAGGTTTTGAATAACCAGGGGAAGAAAATTGGTGGCCAAAAGAATAGAATTGAATGAGTTATGGGTGAAAAAATTTACCTTTTCAATTCTGGACGATTTGAGGAAACCAGAGAACAATCGCCCTAATACGCAACCCATATGAGCTCCAAAGAGGTAAAATCGATTATGAGGGCTAATATAGTGTTATTGGGTTCGCGGGGGAGGTGGAATCACTGAAAAAGATAAAAAATGAAAATGATATAAATGAAACAAATTATTTTTTTAAATAGGAAATGGGCCCATGGGCTGGCCCAATACCTAAATAAGTAACCCAAATTCACCCAGCTTATGAATTTCTAATGGGTTCAAAAGGATAAAGAAATTTTAATGTATCAGAATAGGACATGTGGTAAGTTTAATGGGTTAAAAAGGATGAAAAACAAAAGAGTTATAAAAGAAACAAATTCAGTTTTTAAAACTGGGAATGGGCTCACAGTTGGCCGAAATCATGTAGTAACCACCCTTTCTTCAAAAACTACTAAAAAAACAATGGGGATCCCAAATTAGGGTGGTTAGACATATATGAAACTTCAAAACTCAAGATTAATCTCATCAAATACCCATGAAAAGGATCTGGATTTCTAATGGGCTGGATCAATACAAAGACAGGAAAAAAAACCGTGTGTGACAAATTATTTAATCCTAGGCGATTTTATATAAAATTTTTCTTAGTGGTAATGGATTTTTCCTCAATTTACCATCACATAATATATATTTTTCAATTATCACCTATTATCTATTAATTGGGTAATATACCTCCCCTTTTATGTATATATCATTAATACCAATTTATTAATTATATATAGGGTTTTAAATAATTTATATTATTTCAATGGTTATAAAATTGAATGTTACTAAAAACGTATGAATCTACTTTAGAATCTCACATTCTTTTGGGTTTGTTAATACCATTGTTTATAGAATCATTTCATTTATACTTTATAAGGGGAATTATTTTAGTTTTCAAATGATTATATAATGAATTTATATATTTTATTCCCTATTTTCATATCATTGGTAAATTAAGCATGAAATTTTATTTAAAATCTAATACTTATTTTGGTTTTCATAAATATGATATATATTCATTATAGGTCCACGTTTTTTTAGAATAAAATAACAAAACAAGCATTGTTTTATCAAATTACTTATAAAAGAAATTTTAGGTTTTAATTTTTTTAATGGTTTAGAGATGAAATGTTTTAATTTTTAAAAATGTTAGTTTTTTACACATTGCCAAGATGAGTTTCTATTAACATACACGGTGATAATGGGCATCCCCACCACTATAAATTTTTTAAAAATATAACTTCTACTATATTATTTCATTGGAAAAAAAAATAATTCACTTTAATGAATTATTATTTTAATATTTCTCTTATATTCCATTTACTCTTCCAAATCAAAATATTTTATTCAAAAAACCAATAATATCGATGAACTGAGGGTCACCTCTCATCGCTTGATTAATGTTTTAATTTTCTTACCATCATGACCCATCCCAGTGAGGCATATGACATGTCTACCACAAGCCCACCTCCAATAAGACAAGCATTGGAAACTGGAACATAGTAGCAATATCTCAAAAATGGATGGACTTTTCCGATGTCCCTGTATACACACACATGGGTAGAAACGAAACCACTGACAACCATTCACGCAAAAACTAAAGCTAACCAAATGGTGGAAAATGATGTAAATAACAAAAGGTAAACTTATCCAATACATATTCCCAATGAAAACCCTTAAATCTCTTCAGTAGAAAGCACTACTAGAGTGTAGATTCATGTCAGTTGTAAGAATCTACAGTATCTCGCCTCATATGCTTAATCTCTCTATACGCCACCTAGTCTATTCCCGACTAGGTCTATGTCAAATCATCAGTCATATTAAAAAGACATGACATATATGGAAAATGTAGTTCTTGGGTGAGTAAATTTGTTAAGAGTTGGTCACCATAAAACAAAGAAGGATCACCATAAAATAATTGTACATATAAAGTATTGTCAGCTCATACATGTATAAGTCTATGACACAAAAATCAAAACTATCAGACATAGTCCACAGAAAACATATTATGTAATACCAAGAACCATTTTACCTAGAGTCAGTGCATTATTATATAACATTGGCTTGATCTCAAGAGATTATGTCCCAAAATACGGATCATTATAGAATCCTTGGAAGTACTAGATTCATACATAAGTTTTAAAATTAATAATTAAATGGAAGAACATAAACATTGTGTCCCAATTGAACACAATCATATAACTTACCAATTCATATAGGTTAATCATAATATAATTCTTCACATATGGGGAAAAATAAATCATAAGAATATTGTGAGCTCAGATTCTAAATAAGTATAACAATATAGGAGAAACTATCATAAATAAGAAAAAACTTTTAATACAATGTATAAGACTAAATCATAAGCCTTTTAATCATAAACATCAGCATAATATTGAAAATATAAATCAAATAATTACATTTACATATTAACATGAATAATCTACTAGTCTAATAATCACATTTAATATCAATAGTTAATTTCATAATGATGGAATGCATAATGTCGGACATAATAACCACATAGTAAAGGCTTCATGCCCAATCTACAAAAAACTATTTTGTCAAGGCCTTGTGCCAAGACAATAGTTTGTCTCATGAGGCCTACAGATGCATCTAGAGGCTATAGATGTCCCCACCAATAACTTACTAATTCCAATACATTCCCCATATGAAAAGGGTGAAACATAATATATACATTCGTATTAAAACTAGAATGCGAAATGTTAATAATTTAAGAATAAACATTGAATTGTATAAAAAACATCCATAGTAAAATATATCACAAAACATTCAACATAATATTGATAATTTTATCATAATAAATCAACTTCAAACAAGAGTTAAAGCCAACAAAAGATGATGAAACAAATGAAATAAAAACTATTTGAGAGAAATATGTCATTCTAATTTGAAATCATTTAAAAATCATGTAATTAAAAAAATAAACATTTATTTCTGAAATACTTTTATAATATTGTAATGAAATATTCTAAGGTTTTATTATGGTGGAAAATTTCCACACTGACCATATAAGTTTAAAAATAGTATTTCTTTAATTTGTCAAAAAGGCTATAAAGTAATTTGTTTGGAAAATGACTAAAAGAATCATTTAAAACCCTTTTATAATAATTAAAAAATTATTTTAAATGAATTTTTCCCATAGTATAGGAAATAGTAAAAAAAATTGGAATTCAATTTTTGGAAATATATATGTGATGATAAATAAGTTCCATTAGATACTTATGTATAAAAATCCTATGATAATAAAGAGATTGTGATATTTAACCCTTTCCTTGTAATTTTACATAGACAACGGAATTTTAACATCCAATATAATTGTTAAGTCATTGTTATTAATTTATAAATAACCACATACATAATTATGATATCATATATGATCCTATAATATTTTATTATTTATAATTTTGCATTAGTATTATTGTTTTGGGTGTTACTGATTAATTTTACTACAAATTTATTGTTACATAAGCGATGTAGGTTATGGATAATATTTATTTTATTTATATCAAGAATAATATTATGTTCTTCAATATTATTTTTAACTATAAAATGAAATTTATTTTTTAATGTTTATGATATGGAATAAAATCAAATTGAGTCATGGAAACAGTAAGCCGAACGTACGCACAAGCAACAATATCATTCAATATATGATGAATTAATATGTAGTTGGATGGTATATTATATATAAAGAATAATTTAAAATTATATTAATTATTCACAGCAATTATACAGATTATTATACCCATCAAAATAATGATGTGTTTAATAACAAACTACCCCAGGATGTGAAGACGGTTAGCTATACATACCCATGTGTGGTGACATTGCCATTAATTGGATGGATAGAATAATAAATATGGTTTTACCATATTTATAATAACATTACATTATTTAGAAGGTACTTCAATTATTATTTTTCTATTTAAACAACAAAGAAAGAGGAAATCGGAGAAGAACATTACATTGAAAGAGGTGATTAAATAATAATCTCTTCTTCGAGTGCTTCATTTTGATTTGAACAAAAAAGCTCCATATATTGGCATTCTGATGAATTTAAGGCCACTAGGTTGATGTGAGGTTATTTGGAAGGACATTTCAATAAGGTTTGGCTGTTTCAAATGGAATTGGATGTGTGAAATTAACAAATGTGGCAGTTCAATTTTATAAGAGAGGTGGGGGTTACATTAGGAAAAGGTTGAAATATTTTTTAATTATAAAACAATTATCGGTATCTAATGGCTCTAAATCGAATTATATCAAGAATATATTGGGTATGGGTCGAAATATTTTCACCCAATTTGATTTAGACATGTTTAGGTAACCATATTAACCTTATATTTTAGATTTAACTCTTAGTTAGATAGTTTTTCTTTTACCATGACTTCTTGTATTTGTATAAAACATTGTTAATAAACTTATAATAAAATACCAATAGAACCTAAACTATTTCACTAATGATATATCTATCAATATATAAGTCCATTTTCTGGACCATAGTTTTTTAGAAAAATTATATCATTTATTTAAATAGTATTTGTTTTAAAAACTTGTTTATGTTACTTTTAACACTCTTTAGTATTTTTTTTCCGAAATTCATAACAATATAATTTCTTTCAACAAAATATATTTAATAAATACTAACATGTCATATTATCCTAGAAAATTCTTCAAATGCATATAAAGTCACAATTAACATTTATTTTAATATTTCTAATATAAATTATTTTAGTCATTCATTAAAAAGGTAATAACTGCTTCGTCACAGTGTCATATATAAATTTAAATATTTAATGCCTAAAAATTATAACGAAAATCCCATTATGTAGGAAATTATTTCCACTTTCTTATTCATATTTATTTTCAAATATTTCTTATGTATAACCCTATATAAAAATTGTTTTTAGTTATTGAAATTATTATTTTTCAATTTTAACTCTTCTTTAAAAAAATATAATATATTTTGTAATCTAATTCATGTGCATCAAAAAATTAATATATTATTTCATAGGTTGATTTTTTTCAAAATAAAATTATCCAATAGAAATTAGACATGTTCTAGGGTAATTATGTTATCATTTTTATCTTTAATTACCCAATTTAATTTTAACCATTGTAAATAATATTCCAATGTTACTATTCATCAAAAAAAATTCCGTCCAATTGAACCTCATTGTACATATTTAATTAAATAGAGCCTCACATGTTTTAAAAATTCAATTGAGAAAAGTGTTTAAATTACATTTTATGCAAATTTGCAAATGTGCCTATACGGTGGGTAAAAGATATTAAAAAGTTCAATAAATTCTTATTATCTGATCATATTATAAAGTGTATCCAATGAATTAAATTGTACTAATATAGGTATTATGTATCCATTTTGAATTTAAAATAAATTTTAATAATAATAATTATTGTTTAAATAAATGTTGGTTTTTAACAATATCGCAGTGTTTTTCACTATTCTTCAAAAATTGAATGTTTTTAGAAAAACACCAAAAATTCACCCTAATCTAATTTTGATATTTTGAATTCCAATAAATGAATTTTATTTTGAATAATTAAATTTAAAAAATTTCAATAGGTAGGCGTTACTATTCGTAACATTCTTTTAAATGGGTGGTTCGATTGGTTGTGGTGTACTAGATCTCGATGTTGCTTACAGTGCATGATATTGCATTATTGAAAGAGAAGTGTACCGTGGATGTTTGGGGTGTTACAGTATCCGCTCCTTCAAATAATTTCATCATCGAAATTTCTTGAATACTACTGCATAAAATTATACAGGTTGTTCTTCATCATAATTTCCTTAGGTTCCCATGTTTCTCTTCCATGTTATGGTTTCTCCAAATAAATTGTACCAGACAAGTCATCTAGTTTCTCAATACTTGCCCACTCATATCAAAAATCATGATTGTCTCTAAAAAATATAAAAAAACAGGTTCTAGTTCTATTTCATCATAGGTGAGTACATGTGTTGTGTTAGATATGTATTTTCTCAACATTGATATGTGGAACACATCATAAACATTGAAGAGACTTAGAGGCATTACCAAATGGTAATATAAAACTTCAATTTGTTCTAGAATTTTGATAGGTCAGATATTCCAGGATATCAATTTTAACTTCTTACAGAATCGTATAACAACCATCCATGTTGATACCATAAAGAAGACATGATCTCTTATATTAAATTTGAAATCTTTCCTACAGTTATTGGCATAGATGTTTTGCCTACAATGACCTGAATTGTTGTGGGTGTGTATAATCATCAACTTTTCCATTGATTCCTCAAAATGATTCAGGCCAGTGAGTTTTATATCACCAATATCATCCCAACAAGTTTGTGTGCGAGATCTCTTTCTATATAACTCATCATATGGTGCTATCAGAATACATGAATGTAAGGTATTGTTATAGGAAAATTATACCATAGGTAAATAATTATCCTAAAGACCTAGAATGTCATGTGAAAAAGATATCAACATGACTTCTAAGATTTGAATAGTCCGTGTGGATTTTCCATTAGTTTGAGGGTGGTAGGTAGTACTCAGAAAAAGTTTAGTAACCATGGATTTCTAAAGACTTTTAAAATTTCATGATGAAAAATGGGGTTCGCAGTTAAAAACAATCGATAGTGGAACTCCATTAAGTCTTACAACATCATTAATATATTTTTCTTCTAAACGTTCAAGTGGTAAATTTTCACTTATAGGAATGAAATGTGTTTTCTTTGGTCTGATGATCAACAATGACCCATATTGCATCATTCTTTCTAGGATTCTTTGGTAGCCCTATTACAAAGTCCGTCATAATATCTTCCCATTTCCACTCTGGTATGGGAAGAGGTTTCATGACTCCTCTAAGATGTTTCCTTCCAGCTTTCACCAATTGAAAAACCATACATTATAAAATGTAATATGCAACCTCTCTCTTCATGCGGTGCCACCAAAAATGTTTCTTGAAATAACTATACATCCTAGAACTACCTGGGTGTATTGATAAATTTGAGATATAATCACCATCCAAAAATAATATTTTCTTATCTAGTATACCGAGAACAGAAAGCCACATTCCAAATGTAAAATTCCTTCTTCATATATGATGTCAAAGAATCACCCATCATTCACAGCTTTTATTTTCTTTTGAAACTCCTCATCCTCTGTCTGTGAATTTTTTTCCTTTGTAGTAAAGATGTTTTGGAAACCAATTGAAAAAGTATCTATGGTTCACCTTCATTGATTATTACTATATCCATATTTAAAATATCCATGATCATATGATCCCTTTCATCTCTCGTCTTGTTTATAACTCCATTATTTTTTTGCTCAATGCATTTGTCATCTTATTTTACTTCCCCAGGTGGTAGTTTATAGTGAAATCATAATAATTGAGTAGTTCAAGCCATCATCTCTGCCTCATGTTGGGTTCATTATGAGATAACATATACTTCACACTCTTGGGATCAGTATATATCTTAGATTTTTACCACAGAGTTAATGTCTCCATATCGTCATAGCAATGATTACTATTTCTAACTCAAGAACATGAGTAAGATAGATTTGTTCATCAATTTCTAGATATCGTGATGTATAGAAAATAACTCTATCATTCTACATAAGAAAACAACCAATTATTTTCATTGATTAATCACTATAAATAACAAACCCATCATTTTCTGATGGTTGGGTCAAGATAAGATCATTGAATAATGTTTTATACATTTCTTAAAAACATTATTCATGCTATTTTTTACAAAAACAAATTTAACCCCTTTACGTATGAGGTTTGTTCAAGGGTCAACCCCCATGGAAAAATTCTAGACGAAACACCAAAATTAACTTACTAGACCAATAAAACTATGTAACTCATTTATTCACATTATTATAGGACATTCATGGATTTCTCTTGTCTTAGAAGGATAAAAAGAGATTTCATCCTTAGAGACATTATGGAAAAGAAGAGAAATATCTAGAATCCAAAATTCACTCATGCTAAGATTCTAATATGATTCATTTCTTCTAAGAGTTTTCAAATTAGTGTTCAAGTGATTTTCATATTCTTCATAGAATTAGGAGTATACCCATATGTAATCATTAAATAACATTAGAAATTAATCAACATATTCCATGAAAAATCTATTCAACAGATCCATGAAAACAGAGGGTTCATTTTTCAGTCCATAAAGAATTTCGTTAAAATCATAAATATCGTACATGGTTTGAATGTTTTTCTTTGGAATTTATTCTTATCTCAAACACACTAATGGTATATAGATCGATGGTAAATCATTAAAAAGTATTTATCTCTAAGAAGTTGATCAAATAAATCATCAATGTGAGGTAGGGAAAACTTGTTCATTATTATTATAACATTGATCACCTTGTTGTCAATGAACAACATCATAGATCCAACATTTGTATTAAAAAAAGAATAGGGGATACCCATGGAGAAACACTATGGAGAATAAATCCTTTATTACTCAATTAATATAGTTGTTTCTTTTGTTCCACTAATTCCATTATGTCTATTCTATAAGGGGTCGTTGATATGGTCCATGAACCAGTAAATATGACAATAGAAAATTCAATTTCTCATTCTGGGGGATGTCTAGTTAAATGCTCTATAAACACATAAAAATATTCTTTCACAATAACTACATCCTCTATTTTCACATTCTTTTCCTCACCCATAGTTATTTCACTCCATTCATCCCCAATAAATGAATTTAGTAGAGCTACTATGGGTGGATCTAGATGAGAATCATATGGTGATGTTTCTTCTCAAAAAATAAGGGATTCCTTATCATCATAAAAACTTATAACCTCATTCTTCTTAAAATAAAATTTTGCATCCTGGTGTAAAATTCAATCCATACTGAGGATTATATCAAATTAAATCATGGGTTTGACAATGATATTAGAAGATAAATCATGTTTATATTCCTTAATGTTATCTAATTCAAAAAAATGTGTTGGAATGATACTTTTGTTGGGGAAAAAATGTTTCTATATGCCTTTTCCATTCTTTTATGTATTGAAAATCATAAACACTATATCGTAAGGAAAATTATTTTTTCCTTTATAATTATCTTAATAATGAAAATTTTCCTTCCTAAAGGAAATTTTATCCTTACCAATGTTCTAATTGTTCATTATTTATTTTCTATAAATAAAAATTAGTTTATTTCTATGTGTAAAAATAGGTTTCACATATAAAACCTCTGAATCCAATAAATACTTGGTTATAAATTATTTTGAGAATCTGAATAATTTTTTTTAAAATTCAGACTCTGAAATCCCCTAAATTAAGATGATGAATTCTTCAGAATTCATACTATTAATTCCCAAAAATTCAGACTATAAATCTATCAAAATTCAAACTATGAATTCCACAGAATTCCAACTTTGAATTTCTCTAAATTTATTGGAATTCAGACTTCATGATCTATAAAATTTAGGTTCCAAATTCCTTGTAAAAAAATCCAAATATTCATGATTTATAGTCTTCAAATTCTTGTTTGATTAGACTCTAAAACATTATTTTTCCTTAGACTCAGAAATTTAGTTTTGGTTATGAAAATATTTTTTTCTTACCCATGTTATAGTTATGAAACGATATCATGAAATATTTTTCTAACTAACCGTTAGTTGAGTGAAAAATGTACAGGTCCCTCCATTATTTATGGAATAATATGACCATAAGAGTAGGGAGCATACTGTTAGATAAGTACCTATAAATAAGAGTTAATTTGAAAGAGCTTGTGGATGGTTGATAACTATTTATATTTCTGGATGCTTATGTGACTTCTACAAAGATAAAATGAAATGCTTTTTTTTGTACAGAACATATTATTCAGCTTTCGTCCCGTGACTCTGATTGTTGATGAGTCCAATCGAGGGATTCCATGGATAAGATAATTGATGTTTCTACTTCCATAATAATCAGGGACTTCTGCGGATGGGAAGATAGACGTGGAAACAACCTTAAAGATTGATCGCTTACGGGATTATCAATAAAAAATCTGATATTTCTATCAAGGGCTTACCTTGGTGTGGTTAATACAGACATTCGTGAATGTATAAATCAAAGGACTATTATACATGGTTTGTGGATATCAATTTCTTGGGGTATAATAATTTCATACTTCTTAATTGATTGCTTTCATTTTTATTTTTTCTGAATTTTGATAATGGAAGAATGTATAAATTTCTTTTACATTATTGTTATCTTATAAATTATAATTAAGAATGTTCTATATACTTAAATGTAGAATCTTTTCTTTTTAAACATTCCTTAAATTCCATTTCTAGAACCACATTTATGGAACCTATCATGAATTTAGTACTAAAATAGGTCCTCTGAATTTACCTTTGTTAACCCTACTAAACATAGATTTCCTTATGGTTAAAAATGACTGTTTTTAAATGTACAATTCACCCCCACCGCATATTTTAAACTGAAATCTACTTCATTATTTTGATCATAAAATTGGTATTAGAGCAGGTCTCTAAAATACTTATTTTAACATATAAGCTTTCTTTCTCAAGTTATCATTGTACAAAATTGTTTTCCCAAGCCTATGAATTTTTATCTTCATTTACAAACTATTACTATTAACAAGATTTTAAGGAAATATATTTTCAAAAACTGATAGGAATGAATGTTGATTTGATTGACAATATAAAAACTACTAGACCAACTATATTTTATTGTGATGATTATGAGTACAGAAGAGATCGTATAAAGACTTTTGTTATTAATACTAGAGTGGATTTTTTTTCATTTTTACAGGAGATTACAAGATTCATTAAAATGAAGCCAGAACATCACCAATCAAGAAAAGATAGAATATCAATTAAACTACATGGTACGTAATACATTGTTGGGTTCTATGTCATGAATTTATATAGTCAAATTTCTTCTTGTAAAGCTATAAATTGTTTCTGGAAGAAATTGTATGTGACACATTTTGGTACTTCCAAAGTTATTGAAACTAGTGGAGCTATGTTAGAGAAGAATAAAATGTATTTTAATTTCCTTATGGAGAACCGATTTGAAAGGTGAAACAATAATTAATGACAATTGTTAACAGTTTAAAATCTATGCATGTCAAAGGTCTA
Organism: Viscum album; assembly: GCA_963277665.1. NCBI lineage: Eukaryota > Viridiplantae > Streptophyta > Magnoliopsida > Santalales > Viscaceae > Viscum > Viscum album. The sequence goes on along the minus strand of OY728147.1, from coordinate 470,682,431 downwards.
TATGATTAAGATCTTGTGGACATGGTTATAGATATCATGCCTAATGAGTGGGAATCAAAGAGAACAGTTGTTGATGAGAATAGGAAAGTATCTCAAATCAATCTTGATGAATATTTTGGAACTCTTAATCAATATCTGACATGAATGAAAAATGATGTTGATATGAACAATACGAATAATGGTAATAGACACTACAACAAAAGCAGCCCTTAGCGGCGGTTTAAACCGCCGCTAAATGGGTTGGCGGCGGTTTACAAAAACCGCCGCTAAACTTGGCATCGGAAATCTTTTAGCGGCGGTTTTTTCTATTTCGTGGTGGTTTAAATAATGTGTCGTAGATGCCTCATTTCACGACGGTTTCTCTCCATTTAGAGGCGGTTTTATGGGTATGCCACACTTTTTTATTCACGGCGGTTTTAACCGCCGAAAAAATTATGTCGTTTTATGCGCCTATTTTGCGGGGGTAAAAACTGCCGCTAAATATAAACGTAATATATTTAGCGGTGGTTAAAACCGCCGCTAAATTCTGCCCAGCAAGGCATTTAGCGGTGGTTGTAATAACCGCTAAATGATACCAAGTATGGCATTAGCGGCGGTTAAAACTGCCGCTAAATGCTGAACTGGAAAACAAAAATAATTTTGGTTCTACTACACTACTACCCTGAAAAATAAATCAAACCAGAATTTAGAGATCACCTAGGTTTCATGGGGATCTCGACCCACTTCTTGGTAGTGTAGGATAGAGGTATAATAAATTGAGAAACAATATACAATAATTAAATCAACAATAAATGAAAGACAAAGCGTTGTATGAATAATATAAACTAAATATAAAAGGCCAATGACAATTTACAACCATGAATTCATGTCCAGATGAAGATAAAAAGCTAAAAAATAGTATACATATAGAAGGTAGCATGATACACATTAGTACATGAATAAATAAAATAACTAAAATCCCTAAGGGAAGAAATCTAAGAAACATACATCCACCCTTAAAATAGGGGAAAAGATATTGTACCTTGATAAATTACGGATCGATGGTGATAAAATCTGATGATGGATGAAGGAGAACCATCAAATCCTAATTGAGGGAGGTAGAGAAACCCATAGAGGAGGGAGCTGTGAATGCTGGAGAAGGAGGAGGAAAGAAAGGGAGTTAAAACATTTAACCTATTAATGGAAAAATGGTAATTTCACCCTTAGGAATAGTTCACATGGTTTGGCTATATGAATTTCTAAACCATACACCAACTGTGAGACTCCCACTACATAGGAATCCTACCTCACATGGTTTCCCCACATAGTTTACCCTAACCATGTGACAAATGTGTAATGATTTGTGTGATAATAATGCCTATGTGGCACTAACCATGTGAGCTAGGAACACAGTTTGGAAAACTGTGTGCAACCAGTGTGGGGCACTTCTTCTCACCTACTCCAGCCTTATGGTTTTCTACTACAGGTTCGCACAGTTTTAGACAAACTGTGTGTACCTATCATACCACCCAATCTTGATATTTTTTGTGCTTACCTAGGCCCATTCAACTAGATAAATGATCACATCGTCATCCAACTGATGGTGCTCCCCACCATAGGTTTTAACATTAACAGAAAATTATGAACCATAGTATTTTCCACCATTGTAATTTCCTATAATGAATATCCAAATATTTCCAATGATAATATTGGAATTTTTCCTCTAATTGGGAAATCCTAAATACTTCTGAGGCCATAATAGGGACCTTACTATAAAGAAACAGTCAAATTCCAATCAGCCTAACTGAAACTAGTCATGCAATCTTTCTCAGAAGACATTTTCGACCCACCATATAACTGATGCTCTCTTAGTGCATCGAGGATGACGTAAAGATAGGGGACATGCTTGTTTCTAAGAAAGAGTACACTAAGAGAGTATAAATATTATCAGAATATTGGAGAAACTTCCATCACCTGTAAGACACTTCCATCACTTCAACTACCTAGAAGGAAATTTTTACTATATCTGACACGATGTTCCCCATATTAGGAGTGTCCTAGTCATGAAAAGAAGAGATAGACCAACTGCTCATAAGAGAACTAGGTTAGATTCACCTTAATCGCACATGTGACACTTATCTGATTCAGACTCACAAACTCCATAACATTTGTCATAAAAGATGAAACCAACCCGACCAGCGTGTCAAAACACCCAATCCATTTATGAATTGAGCTTACACAATGGGGCTTCCCGAATGCTGCTATATAGTAGAAATGGTATTAATATGGGTTACATATACAGAAATGTTTGGTGGCAACTATGTGCCATAAATGTTACATATACAAACCAACCGTTATCATAGTTGTTCAACACATCAACAATACTACTACTCATCATCTGATGCTGCATCGTCACCCTCTCCACCTACATCTCCACCACCTTCTGCCACCTGTAAGAAAATTATATTGAAAATTAAATATTTTTGCTTATTTATAATAAAACATAAAACCAATAAAAGTTTGAAAACTAAATAATTTTGATTTTTTTGTGATTTACCTGCTCACCACTACCCGATGAACTACCACCGGGGGCATATCTGCTCATATACTGATGTATTTCAAGCAACTCTTTCTGAAAAGCAGATATCTGATCCCCCTACTGGTGAACTGTGTTTCGTAGAGAAGACATCTCCATCTGAGAATCTTCAGGTACGAAATGACTATAAGCAGGAGTAGATGTAGCCGAAATCCTTGATGGCATGGGAAAGATCTCAGATGGTACAGGTCCCAAACCCATCCCGCGCACTCTACCAGGATGCTCCTTCCCAAGGACTTTACCAACCGGGTCATCCTAGGAGACTGAGTAGGATTTCCCAGGATTGGCATCCCATATTTCATTAATTTTTACATATAAATAAAATATCAATATATATTAACATAGTAAAAACTGATAATAAGTTATTATAATAAATAATTGACTTCATACCCCAACTTCTCTGGCAGGTTCATTAACAAAACATCCATCAGTTTTTTTATGAACATCCAGCCACAGTTCAATTCGGGATGCGTCATTCCCTAAACACTGTGACTGCATTAAACAAAGATAAATCAACAATTAAATATGTCAAATAGATAATATTATCTTATAAATATTTAAACTAATGAAAATATTACCAATGAAATTCGGCTTCTTGAAAAGCTTTTTGAACCCGCAGTGTGCGGGATGACCTGCTTTGCCCGGTTTGAAGCATTCTGTCTTGAGAGATCCTAGAATAAATAAAATTCAATTTAACAGTATTGTATTCAATGTCTATCTCCTCTTCATGTACATGTATAAATGTAAAATGATGATAATATAGTAATATATATTTCAATACCATCTTCTTCTCATCATGATGTTTATCGACAAAAACCTTCCACTGTTCTTTTGGTACCCCACTGGTTAGCTTCTCATACATCTGCTGCAAGGTCAACAAAGTATCGTTGACATCACACCACAACCTCCATTTTAAATATTTCCATTTTTTTCCAAGATTTTTCAATGTCCACTTCCATGCTATCACATCAGCAACAGAAAAGTGGAAGAACATCTGTATACAGAAATTCATTTAGAATATATTAGTAACATGACATTCAATTAAACCATAAAGTAATAAAATTACCTTTATCTGAGAATCATAAACTTCATTTTTCCAGTTTGGAATCATATGCCTCCAATCATCATATGAAATAGGCAGGGAAATGGGCTCCGCTGCCAGCTGACCTATAATCTGACCAAGTAAACCTGTGGCGTCATCCGTCGGGACCCCATAAGAATCAAATGGCACCACTATCTTCTCTCCATGCATGTTCCAAACATCAGAAATTTTTATGTGTTTTTCCACGGTTGTATTGTTTTCATCTGCAATGAGAAAACAATTACTATAAACAAAATGCAATAAATTTAATTAATTAAAATTTGTACCTATGACTGTGACCCTCCAGAATGTTCGTTATGAACTGGAAGGGGCGTGTCGCTGCCCCACTGCTGAGGCTCCTGTAGGGGGAGGTGATGACTCATCCTCTAATGAGGCATCCACTGATGGTGTCAGAGATGGTGCAGGGGGAGATGATGCAGGGATGTAGGCAGCTGCTGCCTCAGATGTCGTGGGGACAGAAGGATCGTCATATATCGCAGAAGTAGAAGGAATGGTGTATCGCTTCTTCCTTGACATTACTGTCATTTAATAAAATAAAATTAAGTTCAGAATATATATTTCAAAAAATTTATGCAGAAAAAAAATTAAAAATGATAATAGATGCCCTGTACTAACAAACAAAATATATATAACAATGATAATGAATTACTACAGAAATGAAACATGTGTTTGCTGAATGAATAAATAATTGTACATACAATCATGTTCCCCTTCAATCATGTCAGTTTCCTGCTCCATTTCTTCATCCACTTCATTCATCCTTGCTAGACTAATATTTTCAATATCATGATGGAAAAATAATTCAGCTTCCTGTTGTTGATGAAATTCAATTTCATAGGTCAAATCATCCACTTCATCACCCATATCATACAAATCTCTTTGTATTACATGAGTAACTACACTCCACCCTTCATCCACAACATCATTCACATAATATAACATTTTTTCCTGCGATGCTAAGATATATGGATCATGTAGTTCAGGATCACCAACATCCATCAAGCGAGGGAAGTTTACAGAAGTAAATTGCAAGGAATCTCTTTTAACACCTCTGATAATATCGACCTATTTTCATTTGAATAAAACAACAGAAAAATGACTGTGGTAGTTTAATTCAATAATATCATACAGCTTTCCATAGTATTTCACTTCAGAAAATGTAAATATACCACTATTCTGTGTTTTCAAACCCACTTCTCAATCGACTATACGAAATCTAAAACCATTCACATTATAAGCGCCGAACATTCTAACTTGTTTTATAGGACCTCTAGCAAGAAACATCAAATCTTCTGACAATTCTGCTCGAGTATCAGTATTCATGATCTGAAAAAAATTAATATATTTTCAAATTGTATGTGTCAAACTAATATTCATATTTATTGCAATATTTATAAACTTACACGTTGTGCAAACCATTCTACCGGCTCTTTATTAACAGCTTTCGTTATATCTTTTTCATTTCATGTTTGGCCTCTCATTCGTCTCTTTGTTTGTATCCTCAACTCTTCAATAAATGGATCTGTAATTTCACTATTCATCAGCACATATCTATGTGCCTGTAATAATTCCAATTCTGTTAGTGCGCGTATGAGGTCCTTCCAACTGATCGGCCAATAGCAGGAAATATTTTTGATTTCTGATGCATTTTAGAATGAGTTGATGTGTCTTCAACATGTCCAACGCGATTAAATCTTGTCTCATTATCATCTAAATATCTGGAACAAAAGGTGAGACACTCCTCGGCCAAATAGCCTTCAGCAATAGAGCCTTCTGGTTGAGCTTTATTTCTCACGTATGCTTTCAAATGCCCAATATATCTGTGAAAAATAATAATAATATTATGCATTTATTTAAATGCCAAAAATTGTTTACATAACTCGAAACATATAAATAAAATACCTCTCAGTTGGATACATCCATCGATAATGAACGGGGCCTCCTAATTTAGCTTCGTCAACCAAATGCATAGTTAAATGCATCATGACGGTAAAAACGATGGAGGAAAGATCATCTCCATTGAACAAAGGGTCAATAAAGACCTCTCCTGTAGGTTGTCAAGCTGAAATGGATGTAGAGCTTTCTCACATAATTGCCTGAAAAATGTACAGAATTGGAGTACAACAGCAGTACCTTTTTCAGGTAATAATGTAAGCAATGCCAATGGTAGTAACTATTGTAACAAAATATGTGAATCGTGACTTTTCAATCCATGTAACATACGATTCATCAAGTCAACACACCTCGAGATGTTACTCGAATACCCATCAGATACCTTCAAATTTTTTAAAATTTGAAGGAACTTATCTTTATCCCTATTTTTCATTGAAAAAATGGTCGGAGCATACTTTTCATTCTCATCAGGCCAGAGATCACGTTTTATGTTCATTACTTGTAAGTCTTTGCGAGCATTGAGATGATCCTTCGACTTTCCATGCTCATTAAGTAATGTGAAAATCAAATTATCACATACATTATTCTCAATATGCATCACATCAAGATTGTGGCACAAAGAATTAAATTCACAATATGGAAGTTTGAAGAATATACTTTTTTTCTTCCATTGTTGCATTCTGATTTCACTTGAAGATGCACTTCACACTCGTTTTCTGCTATCATTCAAATGATGAACCTTCCCAAATTCTGTTTTAAAATTTTCAAGAAGTGTCAATATTTCAGAACTTGTTAACAACTTTGGAGGTGGTCTACGATCAATGGAACCATTAAATTTTGATTTGTTCAGCCGAAATATATGAGATGCATCCAGAAATCTTCGATGGCACAAGAAGAACCATTTTCTACTGTGAGGTAGCCTTTTGGGCTCGAAATCAATGTTACAAACGGGACAAGCCAAACCCGTATAAGTGTTCCAACCAGATAAATTCCCAAGAACAGGGAAGTCACTAATGATCCACATTAAAGAAGTATGCATTTTGAACATTGTTTTAGAAAAAACATCAAATGTCTCAACACCGTTGCTCCATAACTCCCGTAATTCTTCAATCAAAGGCTGCAGGTATACATCAATATCATTTCCAGGCATTTTTTTCTAGGAATAATCATCGAAATGATAAAAGATGTTTGTTGCATACACATCCACGGAGGCAGATTATAAGGGATCAAAACAACTGGCCAAATGCTATAACTCGTACTCAAAGTCCCAAATGGGTTGAATCCATCGGCAGCCAATCCCAATCGAACATTCCTAGGATCAGCTGAGAAATCTGGATGTAATGTATCAAATGTCTTCCATGATTGGGAATCTCGTGAATGCCTCATTAACCCATCATTTTTAATATCTACAGCATGACACTTCATGTGTTCGGTGGTTTTTGATGACATGAATAATATTTGCAATCGAGGCTTCAAAGGAAAGTAACGCAAAACTTTTGCAGGTGTGTTCCTTTTCTTTTTCTCCATGAAATTATGTTCAGTCATACTTCCAACATTACCCTTTGACTGCCATCTAGAAGACGAACATTTCTTACAATTCTGTCTACTTGAATCCTCTCCCCAGTAAAGCATACAATCATTGGGACACACATGTATTTTTGTATAATTCCTACCAAGTTTGTTTACAACTTTTTACATCTCATAAAATGATTCTGGGATTTTGCATCAGGAAATGCATCACGAATCAATTCCAATAACATAGAAATTGCCTTATTTGTAATTCCACAAAGACATATGATATGGTACAACTTCAGCAGAAATGAAAGTTTTGAATATTTCAAACACCCACTATACAACACTTTATTTCCATCATCAACTAAATCATGAAACAAATTTTCCTCACTGAGGTTTTCCCTTACATTTGGCTCCATAGAATCAAGAGGAGGATCCAATGATATGTTACAATCTTGATCTGCTTGTGTTACAGTCTCAAAAACATCACTTTTCATGTTGCAATTTGTAGCATCATCTTCTGGTAGTTCTGATATGTTTTGATGCTCATAGTGGTGTCTTGCAGTGCCGAATGCATCATTTTTGAGGTTTTGCATTTCATTTTCCATTGGAGACAAACTTGGGACCTCATTCTATGTATTATCATTAGTCCTCAATCTTTCTGTATTGATTGATTCTCCATGCCAAATCCAACACAAATATTGATCAGGGAATTGCTTTAGTATTAAATGTTCATAAACTTCATCTCTCTTCAACCATGTTCTAAATTTACATTTAGGACATGGGCATCTTATTCTCCCTTCAACGGATCGATTAGAAATTGAAAAATCTAAAAACTCATTCAAACCCTTAACATATTGAGGTGTGTTCCCCAGTAATGTGATCCAGCTTTTATCCATGTATATCACAATGTGCCTACACAAAAATATACGATAGTGTAAGATTACAGAAACATAATATAATAAAGATGAACCATTGATCATAAAGTATGCATAATATAATAAAGATGATTCATTGATCACATTTACCACTTCAGACCAATAGAACAAGTCTGGTCGATAGGAGACAGTGTCAACACCTCATTGAGGAGCAATAAGAATATCGGGCTACACACTTATCATAATACTATCGATCACACATTTATGTTGCCTCAAACAACACCCCATTGATGTGTGATCGAAACTGATCATAATGCATTTTAAACTTGATGCATTATGTGATTGTTTAGTCTTGACCTTAGATGTCCTCCAAGAGGAATGATGTTTCTCAAGGGTTTCATACACAACCAACTATAACGAGGGCCACTATGTTCACTTTATTAATCGAAGTGTCACCTCTCTAGGTTTGAGTATTACATGTCAGACATTTATAATCATGTCTTCAACCATCGACATATAAAGAACCAGTTTTTTATTCAAGGGTTGTCTTAGACATTGAAACATTATTAATCTCATTTATAAGAATTTTATTTTAATAAAAAAATATAATTTTTTAAAAGGGTTTGATCACTATAGTGGTGAGAATGTAAAACACATACATACATCAAATTCATAAACACATGGGAAATGCAGATGGACTACTCACATCAATTCTATTTTTTTCACTTTTTAAGAACAACCCCATAACTCTTGTCTATGATTTTTTAAATCTGAAATCATATCTTTAGTACCTATCTCAAGGCACAACACCAAATACTTAATTATATACAATTTATAGTTAATTATATAATTTTATAATAAAAATTATAATTTATTTCAATTAAAACCAACAAGGAATAATTGCCTAAAAATCACCAGCCCACCTCATCACACCTATATAACAACCAACCACTTATGTATTGTTTGTGGTGAACTCCAACCTTTATCCCAAAAAAATTACATATGAAGTTGAACCAAGTAAATCAACAAATTAACTTAACTTAATCTAATTTTAATTAAAACTATTTAAAAATTATAAATGGTGATGTACCTCTAACCCAATGACATGTTACAACATGAGATAATAATTTTGGGACATCTCATATCAGTTTTGAGAAAAATAATTACCAGATTAGATGATTTATACAATGATCCAGTGTAAATAATCTCCAAAATCTAACCCAAAAATCCAAAAATAAATTAAGAACAATGTAAAGGTAACATCAAATGTAGTCATACATAATGGAAATAATACTACATGTTTGACCCCAACCATGGCCATGAATGATGATGTAGAGGAATTTATCCAAGGTTGATGCAAGTAGTTTATAATCAAATGATGTCCTATTTGACATTAGCATCACCTTTTTGATGTGTTGGTTACATATACTTCTTCCTAACCATATAATTTATTCCCCTTTCCCTTCTCTATCTATCTGCCTCTCCCAAAAACAATGTCTACATCATAGTAATATATGTTGGTATTTTGAAATATTTAAGTCATGTAGTTGTTGATAAGGTGGCATGTATATTTGTCATAATTGAAATAATTTTTTAGATATTTCATTATTTTGATGACCCATGTGTTTTTATTTCCCATTATGGTTTTTTGAGACTCGACGCAGTAATGACCTCCTCACGGTGGAAGACTAGGCCACCAAAACCCAATTCTTTCCACCATAGGCCATTTTTTAAAGATAAGTGATGAGAATGAATAATTATAATGGTAGGCCTTTTCATAATGTACATGTAGGCATGCACCCAACCATATATATGAATATGTTCATAATAATAAAAATAAGAGAAAATAAACTAAATATTTACATTCTATCATGTTATTTACTTTAGAGAATAAAAAATAGTACAATAGGTAATATGAAAACAAATGGAAAAAATATACACCTAATAGGGAAATATTACATATCCTGACAATAATATGAAACGAATGAATTATAGATAGATCGATTATTGATCTATAATCACTGACCACCATGTAAGGTCAAATTAACCAAATTATCCCTTTTCCCAACATAATACACAACTAATTTGTACATTATCTATATATACATGAAATGTGTGGGAATAACTCAATTAGGTTTGAGAACATATATACCCAACCTTCCGCATCCAAACCCAATATAGGAGGAATAGAATACATGTTAATATTAGACATCTGAGCCTAAAGATTGACGAAAAACTAACCCAACAATAAAGAGATATGTTCTTCAATGAAAACTGAAAAGGAGAGGAAGGTTATATCTATCTCAAATACCAGTCCAAAATAATGGTTTCACAACTTCTCTAATGAAATATCATCAATGCCCAGTATCATGCTAATTTGTTCAGGGAATTATTGAGGAGGACCAACACCTCATCAATTTTCTATAATCTTATGGATCATAACAACCGTGGATTGAGGAATCTCTACATTGTGTAATAGTGTATGACCTCCTTTGTTTCGGCATAATGTGTATGGTGGATCCACAAAACATGTTCCTGGGGAGAACCATTATGTTTGATGGAGGGCCCTCTTCCTAGGGTTATAGGGATTACATAATATATTTCTACATAATGTTTATTGTGAACCTACACCCTAGTGTGAAAGGGGATACAATATTTATGGATATAGGACCAACACCCTAGTGTAATATATAATGGTACTTCAAGTCATATTATATAAATAGAGAAGCAGTACACTCAAATCACCCAAGGGCATGGGTCCCCTATCCTTGGAGAGAGTGATCTCTATCACACTAGGGTGTAGGTACTATATATTCACCACCATCACACTCAAGAATGGGTCCTCTTTCCTTTATGTTTACTCTCCATCGGTATGTGGGGAAGTGGAAACGTGGGATCCATCCTCATGAATTATTTGGATATAATAGTGAGGAACTAGTCATCAACGATGTATCTTTAAAGTTATAAAAATAATCATCATCCTGGGTTGGTAGGATAGATATAGATTCCCAGTCTTTCTATTATGGGATTCATCATTTTACATATATATTTATTATTGGGTACCATTTCATTATTTCTCTATGCAGTTCTGAATTCTTATATAATGTCTTTTTTTTATCCAAATTCAATTTTCTAGATGTCATAATGGGTATGTGACTAATCATCCTTTCATTGTTATTGTACAAAATGTTCATGTATTATAAAAAGGTCAGATTAAACTATGGTAGATTTGGTGGTGTTTAGAGATTATTTTGTGACTTTAATTGTGTACAGTGGATGAGACTTGGATATTGTGATTCATGATTGATTCTATTTTTTCATATATAGTTTCTATTATTTTTTGAAAACATTTCATTTTGGGACTGAATATATTTACATTAATTTTTATATTATACTACCATAATATTTTTTACAAACTAAAAATTATAAAGAACCTTAATTTTACTACAATGGTCAATGTATTCACATATTACAACTCTACCATTTTTAATAGATATGGATTGGTGTGTGCATAATGATATATTAGAAAAAATATTACAATAGTAATTATTATTTTTGGTTCATGTTTCTAGCCTCATGCCTATATAGGTGTTCTTTGAGTTGCGGTGGACCAGTTATCCACTAGCTCCAGGGTCTAATGGGTTGGGATGTTATATAATGTTATCCGAGGTGGTTTTACCTAAAGAGGGTGTTAATATTTATTAACCTGGTGATGTTTTATTTAGAATTTAACAGAATTTGGTCAACTAGTCTTGATTGTTTCATTTTGTCTAGGGATCATACTGTTTGTGTTATAGCTATTATGTCCATTCATCCAGAAATGGACATCATGATTCTTCACTCAGTATACTGAGACATTGGTTACATAAAAAATTGGTAATTTTATCACATATGATTGAGTACATTGATTTTAAATCGCAAGATTTTTCCATGTGTATATATATATATAATCCCATAATACCATGGTATATCATGGTTATTTTTTACGATAAAACAAAAATATATCTATATTTTTTACTAAATTCTGATCATTATGAATTGTCGATTAGTGATGGGGCCATTGTTCTAGGGACATCTCACAATGTCATCCAACGAGGCGTGTAGGTAGAAACACCCCCACATATCAAGCACCATATTATACTAGTATAGTAGGATAAGGATGTGTATAGTCTTAGCGCACTCCATGATCCACAATACTAGATTCCACTAAAGTTCCATAGAGAGGAAAATTCCCAGGAAAGAGAAGATTACATTCAATTAATGGTATTAGTGTTTAGATACAAGTCCCCATTATTCAACAACTATAAATAAAAATCAATGACCCCCAACTAGGAACCATATAATCATGATATCAATTCCCCAGCCCGATTCACTAATATGTAAACAAATCAGGACATTAGATTACCTCACAAATCAGGTGCGGGGGTCGCCGAAGGCCGCGGGGGGCGTGGGGTGTGCCGGGGTCGCCGGAGGGCGTGGGGGGCGTGGGGGGCGCGGGGGGCGCGGGGGTCGCCGGTGGTCGAGGGGGTCGCCGGTGGTCGAGGGGGGCGCCGGGGGGTGCGGGTTTCGCCGGAGAGCGCGGGGGTGAGGAGTCGCCGACAGCGTGGGGGGTGGGGAGTCGTCGGCAGCGCGGGGGGTGCAGAGTCGCGAGGGTTAGGGATCGCGAAGGGGAAGGGGGAAAGGGTCAGCGTCTGTGTAAAATAATTCGGGTTTCATGGAGGTTTATTAAAAACCGCCGCGAAACCTTCACCAAAAAGGTTTTGCGGCGGTTATGTGAACTGCCGCCACAAAACTGCCGCTAAACCATGTTTTTTTGTAGTGGGAAGTGTATCCTTTACTATTATTAAATCAATGACTCTTGAATGTGTAACAAGATCCAAGACTAACAAAGTCACTATTTTATCATAATCGAGTGAATGTGAACATAGTTTTCATGATATATCTAATATTTCTCGATGGATGACCAAAGTAGTCTAAAAGAAATATTTTTTGTATGGATATAAGAACATTGAATGAAAATACATGAAACACTCGGAATTCACTTGTTATGAATGCAAAAGAGCAGGGCTTATAAGGATAGACTATACTACGCTTATGAAAAATGTTAGAAATGAAATATATTCAGAGAGGAATAAAATAAAGTACTAAAACTATAATGAAAAGATTGTTTTAAGAGAAAATGACACATATAGTTCTATTGGTGAAGACTCTTATAAATATTTCTCAGATTAAGAATCTTTTGGTTAGAAGATCATATTCTACTAAAACAATTACCCATTGAAAACCATTGTCTAATGGCCATGGTAATCAATGTTATGTATATAACTATGTATCATTGATTAAAAATTATAATGATAATAAAAAATATGAGTCATCAGATGAATAATATTATTCTGATGAATATATTTTATTACCTACTTATGTAGAAGTGTCTAGGTTTTCTAAACATCTTGTGAATGAAAATTCTTAACTCAATAAAAATCTTAATAAGAAAAATTTTAGAATTTCAATTTTAACAAAAGAAGTAATATATCATTCTAAATATCTTGATATGAAATTTTTTAATTTTTAATGTATTTCCAAAAACTATGATGATGTTAATTCTAAGAAGGATAATCATTATATGAAAATAAAAAAATAAATTTCTATGGAAAATAATTTAGAGACTATCACTAGTTATAAAACTAATGTTTTTGATTATAAAAACATTTCTATAAAAATAAAGTCAAAAAAATATTCCTTGAGGAAGTGTTTGTCAAATTTTAACTCTCATAAGGAATATTTTGACTACCTGTATTCTCAAATTCATCCTCTAAGGAATAGTTATGGATTTGGTTATACTCATTCTAAACCATTTTTTACTTATAACTATATTGTTCCACAATGTTCTCCATTATGAACATAATTTCAGTGTTGTGAACATTGGGATAAATATTGTTCTTTAAATTAAACACAATCTTCAAGTTTTCATAAATCTTATTTTTCTACGAATATGGGGATTACAAAAATGATTCTTTTTTAATTTTTTGGATCCATGAAAGTTTGGATTCCAAATGTATGACACTATTATTTTCATGAAAATAATGAAAATACCCACAATAATACATTGTACATCGACAGTGGATTTTCACACCATATGACTAGTAGAAAAAACTTCTTTGAAAAGATTATCCCGATGAAAGGAGGAAAAGTATCATTCTAGGATAATGATCATGGAAAAATTATTGTTATAGGTATGATTTTTCTTTTTAGAAAACTTTTATTTAAAATTTATTATTTATTAAAGGTATTAAGAACAACCTCATTAGCATATGTCAATTATATGATGGTGGTTACCTTTTTAATTTTAGGTGTGGTATGTGCTTACTACACAATTCCAAGGAAGAGTTTATTCTTTCTTCCCATAGGTAAGAGAATGTAAACACACTAAAATTAGAAGACCGTTAGAGCCATGATCAACATTTGATTAGAGTAATTCAAGATCAATCATTGTTGTGGATTATAAGGTTGTGATAATATAACCTTGATATCCTATGTAAACTCTATAATAAAAGACTTATAGAGGATCTACTGGTGCGTAGATTTGATTCATTAATAGTATGAGATCCTTGTCAATATATAAAGAAACAAAAATCATGTTTTAAATCAATCAGTGATGTATCAACTACTAATTAATTATAGTTGGTGCTTATCGATGTTTTTGAACAAAAAAAAACAAGAATCATTGAATGAAAATATTATGTATTTATCAAAATCGATGATTAAACTAGATTTACATGGGACTATTTTCAAGCAATGAAATCTGACTCTTTTTAATATTTCAAAATTTTTAGTACCCAAGGTGTAAATGAGAAAACCCTTCCATTGATATCTTTTAATAGAGATCATCGAGGAGAATTTCAGAATTCTAATTTTGAAACATTTCATAGTAAAAAAGGAATTACTAATTACTTGTCATCACCAAAAACTCTTGAACAACATGGTGTTGTTGAATGAAGAAGTTATATTTTTCAAGAGATCACTTGAACCATGTTTAGTGAATATTCGATAGATATTTATTTTTGGGATGAAGCTGTAAATACTGCTTTTTATACTATAAATCGAGTTTTGATTATACATTATCCTAAAAAACCCCTTAATAATTGCACAATGGTATAAATTCAAGACTTATATAATTCAATGTTTTTGGTTGAAATGTATTCCTACGGAATAATAGAGATAATTTTCCTAAATTTGCAGACAAATCTGATGAAGGAATTTTTTAGGCTACTCCAAAACTTATAATCATATATTGTATTTAATAAAAATACTTGTACTATAGAAGTAATAGTACATGTTAAATTTGATGAAACTGATCTTTTTTTTAAACAACCACAACCGACATCGTAAATGTGTTTTTAAAAAATGATTGTCAACCCTTGATAAAAGATCCTTCTGATAAGGAAATTGTTCAAGAAAATATTAATGATGAATTTAACCTAGAATATATCTTACCATATATGGAGGAGCATGTATTACAAATCCCGAATATGTTGTCTATTAATAATCATCCCAGTGATAGTATCATTGGTGATGTAAATCAACCCATACGGACTGGAATTACCTTATGAAATGAAGTAGAACATCTAGGATTACATTATCAATTATTACAAAAAATTTCTGATGAAGCATTAGGTGATGATCATTGGATTAAAGCCATATAGGATTTGCTAACATAATTCAAAAGGAATAATGTATGGACCTTGGTTTAAAAACCAAAGGATGCATTTTTTGGAGTAAAATGGGTCTTAAAAATTCAATGTGATGAAAATGGAATCCGTGTATGAAATAAATCAATATTAATTTCAAAACGGTATAATCAACCTGAAATAATAGACTGTGATAAACCGTATACTTGAGTAGCAATACTTGAATATATTCTGATTTTACTTACCTTTGCAGCATTCTATAATTTCAAACTATTTCAAATTGATTTTAAATGTGCATTCCCTAATGGATATGATCAAGAGGATGATATAGTTGAAAAACCACCTAGTTTTGAAGAAAAAATCATCCTGAACATGATTAAAATCATATCAAATATTTATATGGACTTAATCAAGCACCTAGAGCCTAGTATGATAGAATTACTTGATTTTTGTTAAAAACTAATGTTTTAAGGGAAATGTTGATCCCACCCATTCTATAATGAAGGATAATAAAAATGTTTTGATTGATCAAATTTATGTTGATGACATTATATTTGGTTCAACTCAACATTCATTAACTAATTTGTTTGCGAATTTAATTAAATATGAATTTGAAATAAGTATGATGGGTGAGATTACATTTTTCCTTGGTTTTAAAAATTCAAATAAACCCAAACGAACATATATATCCCAACATGAGTATATTAAATATCTTCTTAATAAGTCTGTATATGGAAACACTAAGAGTATAAGTACTCCCATTTGTACTTAAAATTCTCATGATTTTGATTACCCTTGGAATCCAGTCAATCAAACATTATTTAGAAGTATTATATTAAGTTTATTATATTAGACAGCTATTCGTCCAAGATAAATAATTTTAGCATGCTTATTTGTGAAACATATCAATCCAATCCTAAGTAATATCATTTAAAAGAAGTGAAAATAATTTCTCACTATTAAGAGGTAACTATGGATTTAGAAATCTTTGATACTTCTAGAAATTAATTTGTTTCAAAATGTTTATCAAAGGCATATCGTGGTGAGTGTAGAATAGAGAGGGAAATTACAACCAGAACATGTTGTTTCATAGAAGATTCATTAGATTTTTAGTCATAAAAAAGCCACATTAAGTAGCACTTTTCACTACTGGAGATGAATATGTAGTAATTAGAAGTTGTTGTGTTTATGTGTTGTGAATCCAACCCACACTCACATACTATGGTATGATTTTTACCAAAACACATATATTGCGTGATAATACTAGTTCCATTTCCCAATGTAAAAAACCTGCACATCAGACATGTGAAAAAAATAGATATTAGGCATTACATTCTTAGAGATCACACACAATAAAGAGATATTATTATTCAATTTATCATAATGCAATATAAACTTGTGATATTTTCACAAAATAATTACCCTCCAATAGATTTGAATATATTAAACAAAAGTTAGAAATGATAACTGTGATATAGTCTTCCATATTATGTTTTTGTTTAAAACTATCAATTTATAGTAACTAACACCTTTTTATAGGGGGAGTACATTTTCTTGTTAGTTAAATAAATTGTTTAGTCAATTATTTTTTAATAAAAATCATCATAATCAAAATTTCGATAATCATAATTTTCTTAATAGAAGTTTTCATAATAAAAAATTATTCATCCAAAATTTTGTAAAAAAACTTCTTGTAATCAAAATTTTTGTAATTAATATTTTCAAAGACAAATTTTTTTAAATAGATTTTTTCATAACCATAATTTTCGTAATCAATCTTTTAGTAATCATAAAATCTCAAATCAAAATTTTCTTAATGGATATATTCTTAATCAACATTTACATAATTAAAATTTTCGTAATCATTATTTTCAAAATGTAAATTTTCGTAATCCAAACTTTTGGAATCAAAATTCTTATAATAAAAATTATCACGATTTTCTTTTTCATATTCAATTTTTTCGTAATCAAATTTTTCGTAATATAATTTTACTTAACATAATTTTTATCGTACTTTAGAAAATTTTCCACAATCTATTGTTTTGAAGAAAACTTTTCTGCATTACGGATTATTTTCTAAGAAATCCCAATGCTATGTTTCCTTTATTAAAATTTTTAATCATTTATTTTTAAAATGATAGTATATTTATCTTGTATATGTTTTTTTAGAATCAATATTCCTTTAATCAAAATTTTCTATCTAAAAAACCTAAAAAAAATTAGAACCTATCAAAATACTTCTTTCGAAATCATCTCAAGAACCGGATCTGATAAAGAGTATTTCGATGGTTGGATCAATCAAAGAAGAAGAAAAATTGCATAAAACACTTATATAAGGACCCCTTGACTATTATCCCAAAATTTTTTTTAATGCCTCCTCATGCGGATGTTCTGCTCCTCAAGTTAAGGTCATTCTGAATCATTAGATTTTCCATAATTTCAAATGTCTATTATAGATTCTCCACACAAAAATTTCGTGAGTAAATAAATCATTTAATGGAATATATACAGAGAAAGATTAGTTGAACAAAAAATCCTTGCTAAATTTGATTCTATTATTTCAAAGAATATCTAGCAGAATGGCTGGGAGTGCCTATGTGTATCCAAACCTAAGTCACATGTTCTAGTTCATCCGGAGTTGCTAATAGAATTCTATGAATCTGTATTTTCCTTCAATGAGGTGTTAGAGATATGTTTTATTTTAAGACGTATGAAAATACCTATTCTTTTTCTTATAGTATGGCTGGATTCTTAATTGGTATTACATAAGATGGTGAATTTGAAATTTGCAACCACAATGTACCATATATTTCGGCCTCATTCGATTAAGAAAAGGCTTTAGAGTGCCTTGGTCTATCAATGGCGATGTAACCGAAGATTAATCATCTACCTACATTCCTCTGGATTCTTGAGTTATGGGTTCAAGGTTTTATCATTCTGAGAACATGTGATAAGGATACTTGACCAAATGTGACATCTATATTCTAGATTTCTTGGTGATCCTCTGGAAGATAAATTTAGTGAAGTATCTCTTGATTAGAATATTTAAGATGTTGAATGGATCTCTCAAATAAAAAATCAACAAGTATCTGGCTATTCTCTCAATTATTATAGTTCTTTGTATTGAGTCATTCAAAATCCCTTTCAATTATTTGCCAATGAATTTTACTGTGATGTTTTTGAGTGATGATACCATCATAAAAATGAAGATTTGCTACAATATTAAATCTTTTGATTTGTAGGATTTGTCTTATTTAGAAAACTATTCAATATCAACGATATCAATAGTGGCTGAGACTTTCAAGTAGTTTGGATGGGAATGGAAGGTTAAGGAACAACAAGAGAATGAAAAATATCATACTTTTTATGAAAATCCATCCACACCTCCAAAATTAAAGAATCAAAATACTTATCCTGATGTAGTGGTATCTAAGTGGAGAGAATACATGAATAATTTAATTGAAAGGGAGACTTGTTTTGGCTTTGACCCTGCTGATGCAAAAGTATTAATGATGAAGGCTAATGAGGATCTGGAGAAGCATTAAAAAGAAAAGAAACAGATGAAGAAGATTTCAGAGGATGAGATTGTCCGATCCATTCTCAAGGATACTGAGAAATCCTCTAAACAAATTCTTTTATTAGAATAATTTTTTCAAGAATCTCATCGGGTGACTCTGGAAAGAAGATTGTGATTCTATAACCAGAACAAGAAGAATAAATATTACATGAATAAGAAGAAGGATGAGATGATACATATGACATGATAAAACAAGTGGAGGAATATAATGAGATTGATATTCCCTCTGATAAGTTATCAATATTAACTTATAAATATCAATCATCCAAAACTATTACCCTAGGAAATATAGAAATGGGTCATGAAGAAGTGAATAAACCATATAATGTTGAAAGCATCAATCATGAATTCATTCATCTTGAGGATATTGTGGTGGGTTCTGAGAAAGAAAATCATGATGAAGATAAAAGAGGTCAACTATCATATAGTGATCATGAACCACCCAATGATGAATAGTTCGTTCCGAGTACTAATAAGTGAAATAAGGTGTTGGTTGACCCACATAGTAAATCTATTGTGAAAAGGAATGAAGTTGGTGGTTTTTCTAAGAGGAAATCCCAAGAGATAGAAAAATAATCATCACCAACCTAATAGTATGATTTGGAATCATCCTCTCATGGACATGATTTTGACATTCAATCTTTAAAGATTCTATTTGAAACCATTACCTTTCTTTCAAGTATAGACTTGAATTGCCAACTACTTCAAAACTCTTTTAATCAGAAATCTATTTCACTTACCATGCTTATTGATATGCTTGACAGTCTTGTGGACGATTTTAAAACACTCTACATTGGATATTAAGCTCACAAAAGTTCATGTAAGTAAATAACTAAGTGGACAAGGAAAAAATCGAAGAGATGGGAATCCATGATTATTTTCAGGAATGTGTGAATGATTCAATTCACAGTGATAATGTTTAGTTCACGTATCTCAATAATTGTTTTGAGGAAAATCTATGTCTCAAACAGACAACTCGGAAGCAGGAAGTCAATGATCTGAATAGGATGCTTAATTCATTTTCATTGAATTGGATAAGAGAAAGTTATCATAGAAATGATTTTGAAGAAAATATTTTTAAGAAAGAATAACATTTGAATTCTCAATTATAAATTCATAAGTCCGTGGAAGAAAATATCAAATCCTTCGAGAAGATAAATAATGATCCGGATTAGTTGCTCAAGTGTGAGGAAGAATATCAAAATTAGATTAAGAAGCTATAATCCATTGTGAATAAGTTAATTCTGAATGATAGTGATGGATAATATCCCTAATTCGACCTTTTATTTATTTTCTTCTTTGTGAAAATTATTTCAATCAGAATGGAATTTTGGTTGATCTTCATATATTATTTTGTTGAGTACTAATATTTCTGGTACAATTTATTTTTGATTCCATTTATTCATTTTGGAGAATCACAATGGGGGATAAAGGAATTATAAAAAAGAATACTATATAAAGATGAAATTTTCTTAATTAAGGTGAGTTAATCTATGTGGAAGTTCCTATCAAAGTGGATTTTCATATGCACAAAATAGTAAAATCTCATTCAGTAAATCCAGAGTATGATTCTTAGGAATTTCAAAACATAATGTGGAGATAGTCATCTTCCCCATGATTCATAAGTATATGGAGGTATGTTTTTATTTTAAAGACCATAAAGAAAAATTCTAAATCCTTATATTCTTTTTAGTATGAATGGTTGTACTTTCAAAAAACGGGGATATTGTTTAGTCAATAATGATTCCATAGGTCTTTTCCATTACTCTATTTTTTGAAAATCACAACCACTCTATCTTAAGGAATCCCTTTTTCCCTACAAACTATCTTAATAATAAATATTTTCCTTCCCCAAGGAAATTTTATCCTAACCTATGTTTTTCATTTTTTATTTTATAGTTTCCCTAAATCTAATACATATTATTTTTATGTCTAAAAAAAGGTTTTAAAAATAAAAACAAAGATTACTATTAATCTTTGGATATAGAGTATTCTGAAAATCAGACTCCGAATTTTCTGAAATTTAGGCTTCGAATTCACAAAAAAAACTATACTCTAAATTCATCCGCATTCGTACTCTGAATTCCTAAAAATTCAGACTCTGAATTCAAAAAAATTTAGACATGTAATCCTTAAAGATTAGGAATCTAAATTCCTCAGAATTCTGACTCTGAATTCTATAGAATTCAGACTCCAAATTCATCATAATACATACTCTGAATTCCTTACAATTCAGAATAATAATTTTTCAGAATTCAGACTTCTAATTCATTGGAATTCAAACTCAAAAATCGAAATAAATTGGGTTTCAAAATCATTGGAAAATAGAATCCTAATATTCATGATTTATTGTCCTCAAATGTTTATTTGATTAGACTACAAAAATTATTTTTCCAAATTCTCTGAAAATTAGTTTTGGTTAGCAGTCATATTTTTCTTTCACTAGATATAGTTATGAATTGATGTCGTCAAATCTGTTTTTATCTCACCATTGGTTGAGGGACACATGTATAGGTCCCTCCAAAATACAATGATAAATATGACAATTTTATGAGGGAGGGGACTATTGTATAACTGCCAATAGTTAGAAGATCATTTGAATGAGCTTGAGGATTTTGTATAAATCTAGATATTTCATGTTGGTGAAGTGATTCCTATAGAGAGAAACACTTATGCTTTGTGCATACTGAACATCTATCTCTAAATTTTTCATGAGACTCTGATTGTTACTGACTAAAATCATGGGCTTCTGGGGATAAAATGATATAGGTTCTGACTGCCTTAATGTTTGAGGACTTCTAGGGGTAGGATGACAGAGGTGCAGACTACAGTAATGATCGACTGCTTGGGGGATAAAAAGTAAGATTCCAATTTTCCTATCGAAGGATTACCCAGGTGTGGGTATTGCAAACATTCTTGAAAGCTTAAATCAAGGGACCTTTTTAATGGTATTTGGATATAATTCTCTTTGGATAAAAAATTTCATAATTGTTACCTGTTTTGTTTTTTGATTATTTTGGATGAATTTTGATAAAGGAAGGAAGTATAAATTTCATATACTTTCTTGTTATCTTATAAACTATGATTAATAAGATTTTATACCCATTAAAGTCGAATGTTTTCCTGCTAAGCTTTCATTAATTTTTATTTATAGATCCTCATTTCCAGAAACAATAATTTTTGTAGAACTAAAAGAGGTCTGGTGAATTTTCCTTTGTTTAACCCTATTAAACATAGTTCTCCATTAGGTTAAAAAATAAATTTTATTAATCTTAAAAATCATACACCCCTAGTAAATTGATCGTCTAAATCACTATTTCTATCATACAACTTCCCTTAGAAGTTTAGACTAACAAAACCCTTCTTAAATAAAATAAAAAATATATAATTTTCATGGAAAACTAAGATGATAATAAAGGATACGATGATCCAGAATCAAATAACGTATTGGGTATATTTGATGAAATGAATAATGTACTATCCACCACGCCATTTGGAACATCAAACTCTACAAGTTTGATCGTATAATATTGGCATTTCCCCATTGTAATATTCTCAGTTAGGTTTCCTTGATACTTAGGACATTCATTTTTGTAATTCCCTGTTTCATTACAACTATAGCATTAAATTTTAACATCCTCTTTATTCCCCTTGAAACCACAAGCATGGTGACATTTTTCACCACAATTGTAAATAACCTCCATTCCTTTATGGAAATTACTGGGAAGTATTTTCCCACATTTACTATAGGATAGAAATTCAGCATTTCTCTTCTTCCCCTTATATCCATTTCTCGAGTGTTCAACAGATCACTTTTTCTCATTATTTTCATTAATGTCGTAAGACATAGTGAATTCTTTTTCTGTCTTGATAGAACATGATAATATATCATCGTATGACAAGTAGAATTGTGATATTAAAGCCTAGTAGAGATATTTTTTTAACCAAAAAAATAATCGATCAATCTCACTCCTTGTATTATGTATATAATCTACAACATTCCTTGCTATCTGTGTAATTATATCCTCATACTATGCAACCTTCAAATCCTCCTTTTTCCTTAGGCTCAGATATTTATTTTGCATATCTTCTCGATGTTCACAAGGGAAGTATATTTCTATGAAAAGCTCTTTAAAACCCATTAAATCCATATTTTATACATTATCATCCTCCTCTGTGTATTAATTTTATTACCACCATTGACCTGCATCTCTTGTGGGATGATAAATTACCATGAAAACTTTTTCCCTTTCGCTAATCCCCAATACAAGAATTATTTTATCTAAGGAACATATTCATTGCCCATCTACTAATGGAT
Organism: Viscum album; assembly: GCA_963277665.1. NCBI lineage: Eukaryota > Viridiplantae > Streptophyta > Magnoliopsida > Santalales > Viscaceae > Viscum > Viscum album. Next base: position 470,658,888 of record OY728147.1, on the reverse strand, counting down.
TTGTTGTCCCATTGAATTTTTTGGGTTTTTGCATCCTGAATCGGTATAAAATTTATCTTCCACATTGTGAATCATGTTACTCCATATGAGTTAGTTTATTATTCATAACCTGAGTGAGTTGTCCTAGTATGGTTATATGTTGTTTAATACTAGTTTCATCCCCATAACCACTATAATTATCATTAGTAGGAAGGAAATATCGACATGGATTGTGTTCATTAATACAGTTTGCATTCCTTCATCAAGGTGACATTTCCAAACAACAGAATACACTAGATTAATTTATGAATCAAAATTCGTAATTCCAAACTAGTAATATACCTAACAGAAATTGAGCAGTTTATGTAAAAAATCCATAATCATACAAATTATTTTTCTTTGTGGAATTATATACTCATAAAATTCTCATAATGGTTTTTAAAAAGAATTGAATTATCCTAATAATATCTAATGAGACTGTCATAACCAAGAGTACAACAAATTGATTTTTTGTGCACCAGTTCCTGTTTCAGTATGGATCAAAGGAGTATTTTTTGGGTTAAACCCTAGATACATATGTGCCAGACTAGCATCATCCTACATGTATCTAGACAGGGGAGTATTTCTTGTAAAATTCACAAAATCACTTCATTAACAAAATTCATGGAAGTTCTTCTATACTAATTATAAATTCATATCTTAGGGTAATATTTTCTAATTAGATTTTTTATAAATATAGTTTAAATATTGTTTACTAAACATCCACTAATACCAACTATAATTCCCCGAACCTAGTAACCCATAGTCGGTGAATCAATACATAACATTTCCATGATCACAAGATATCTTGTCCCAAAAGTAAGATCATTTTAGTAACCATGGATGTACTAGATACATACATATGTTTTACATTACATTATGAATTGGAAAAACAACTACATTGTGTCCCCTTTGAACACATTAATATCCCTTAGCCTATTCTTGAAAGTAACCATAATATACTTCTTCACATTCTAGAAAAAATAATAATTAAGAAAGGGATGAGCTCAGATGCTCATTAAGGATAAAAATATAGAAAAAACTGTCCTAAATAAAAATACACTTTTAAGGTAATGTATATGAATAAAACAAAAACCATTTAAAATTTAACATCATAATAACTTTAAAATGATACATCAAATAATTCCATTTACATATTCACAATGATGTTCTACTATTCAATGAATCACATGTAATATAAATTGTTAATTTCATAATGATGGAATGCAAAATGCTGAACATCATAACCACATACTCAAGGCCTCGTGCCAAGACTAAAAATAATGATTTTGTAATGGCCTTATTCCAACACACTACTTTGTCACGCTATACCTACCGATGCATTGAGGGGCTATAATGGGCCATGCTCATCACTTACTATGTCTAATTCATTTCTCATAAGAAATAGTTTAAACAAAATATAAAAATTCATATTAAAAAAAGCATATGAAATATTGTTAGTTTAACCATAAATAATGAATGGAATGAAAATAGAATATTCATATTCAAACATATCACAAAACCATCAATACAATATGAATGTTTTTGTCATAACAAATCTACATCAATCAAGCGTAAAACTTACTATGGACATTCGCATTATTGAAATAAAAACTATTTGAGAGAAATATCTATTTATAATTTGAAATAATAAAAAAGCAATTTAATTAAAAAGAAATCATTTATTTTGAAAATATTCTTATAAGATTGTAAGGGATTCTTCTATGGTGTTATAATGACGGAAAATAGCTACACATGTTGTATAAGTTAAAAAAATTCCGTAATTTTTCTAAAATGTCATAATTTACCATATAAGTAAAAAGACAGAAAGATTCCTTTACAACTATTTTTTAAAAATTAAAATAAGGGTATAAGTTCCATTAACCCATATTCTTGGAAATAGAAAAAAAATTCAAATGAATTTTTAAAAAACCCAGATGTAAATGAATGTGAATTCCATGTAGATACTTAAATATAAACATTCTCGGATAATAATGTGATTGTGAAATTTCACCCTTATCGTGCACTCTTCCTTAGTAGATGGTTTGTTAACCTAATGTATAATGGTTAAATCACTGTTATTATATTTTAAAAAAACTAAATTAAAAAATATGATACCATATATGATCATTTAATCTTTCTTTGTTAACAATATTCCATTAGTATTACTGTTTCGGGTTTCACTGATTTTTTTTCCATCATATTTTTTGTTATGTATGCCATGTTGTTATGGATAGATATATTTGATTCGTATCGAGAATGATATTATGTTATTAAACATAATTTTTAATCCTCCAAAAAAATTACTCATGAATGGTTATAATGGGGAATGAAATCTTATCACGTCATGGAGACAGTAAGTCGTACGTACGCATAAGTGGAAATATCATTCTATTAATGGTGAAATAATATGTAGATGGATGTTATATTATATATATATAATAATTAAAATTTTGATTTATTATTTATATCAATTATATTCATTTTTATACCCATCAAAAAAGGACGTGTTTAATAACAAACTACACCACGACATGGAGACGGTATGAAGTATGTATGCACGTGTAGTGATTTTTTCATTAATATGATGGATATGAGAATGAATATGGTTATACCATATTAATAATAACATTAATTAATGTATAAGGTAATGGAGTTATTTATTGGTATGGAAAGAACAAATAAAGAGAATGCAGAAAATAAAATAACGTTGAAAAAGGAGATAATGAATTATCTCTGCTTCATATTCTTCCATTTGATTTGAAAAAAATGGATTCTTATGTTGGATTTATGATAAAATTATGGCATCAAGGTTGAATTGTGGGATGTTGGAAGGATATTTAATTAGTTTTTCTCCATTATAAATGACTCTAGAGGTGTTAAATTATGTCAAGGGGAATTTCACTTTTATAAGACTAGTAAGGGTCACATTTGAAAAATTTTGAAATTTTATTTTATCATAAAATTATTTTAAATTTTTAATGGATACTAATGGTTTTATTTCCAAGATATGGTTGTAATGTGTAGAAATATTCACAACAAATAGTTTTTTTAAAAGTTTAGGTCATTATATTAACAGTATCATTTATATTTAATTCTTTGTAAATTAGTTTATCTTTTACCATGTAATCTTGTATTATTGTATTAAATGGTTAAAATAAATAAATAAAATTCCACGATAACCTGAAGAGATTTATTAAAATATATCTATAATTATATAAGTCCTTTGGCTATGCCTTATATTTTTTGGAATATAATTTCATTTAATAAACAGCTTTAGGTTCACTTGGCATTTTATAGAATTTTTATTAAACATGTTATATAAAAATACAAGAAGACATGGTAAAAGATAAAAAAAATTAACTAAGAGTTGAATATAAAATATAATGTTAATATGGTGACCTAAACTTGTCTAAAACATATTGGATGAGAATATTTTGACCCATAAAAACGTTATCCTTGAAATAAACCAATTTTGAGTAATTAGAAATCAAAAATAATTTTTTGTATATAATAATATTTTAAACATTTCCTAAAGTGACCCTAACCTTTCTAAATAGTATTTTTTTGAAAAACACATTTTTGTCATTTTTGAAACTATTTAGAATTTTTTTTGATATTCATAACAATCTGATTTCTTGAAACAAAATATATTGAATCAATCCTAAAATGTCATATTCACCTTGAAAATTCGTGGAATTCATAAAAAGACTCAATTTACATTTATATTAATATTTATAATATCAATTATTTTAATTATTCATTAATAAGGTAATTATACCATCATCATTATTTCATTAAAAATTTTACTAATTTAATGAATGAAAATTATAAATAAAACACCATGATGTAGGAAATATTTTCATATTTCTAATTAATATATATAACTAACTACTTCTTTTGTATATACCTTTATTAGATATGTTTTTATTTATTAAAATTTTAATTTAAATTATTTAACACTTCTTTAAATATAATATAATAAATGATTGAATCGACTCCATGATGATAAAAAAGGATCATATTTTGTTCCTAAATTATATTTTGGTCTAAATACACTTATCCAACAGAACTAGGTCATGTGGTAGGGTAATTATAATATCATTTTTACCATGAATTATAATTTTAACTTTTAATCATGGTTTATAAAATTGAAAAGTTACTATTTATAAAAAGTTAATTTCAACCTATAGAACCACATTTTACTTACACAGGTTGACCGTGTTTCTAGTATTTTTGAAATTCAATTTATATAATTGGTAAAATTAGGTTTTTTGTAAATTTTCAAATGTTCTTATAAGGTAGTTAAAATACGTTAAAAAGTTTAAATAATTTTTCTATATTTTTTATTATTATAAAATGATTCCAATGAATTAAATTAGACTAATATAAGTATTTTTTATCTATTTGGAACATAAAAAAATTAAATAAATATAATAACAGTTTAAATAAAATGTATTTTTAAATAATAAAACCGCATTTTTACTATTCATTAAAAATTGAATGTTTTCTGAAAAACCAAAAAAAGTCACCGTAAGCTAATTTTGATATTCTGATTTAAAAAAAGTTAGTTTTGATAAATAAAATTTATTAAATTTCAAAAGGTGGGTATTAATATTTATGATATCTTTTTAAATGGCTAGTTTGATTGGTCGTGGAGTGCTAGAACTCAATATTGTGTACGATGCAAACTATTGCATTATTGAAATAGAAGCATATGGTTGATGCTTGGGGTGTTACAAATTATTGATGAGACATGTAGTCCCATGGAGACACCTAATCACGATGAGACACTGTATACTGATTATACACTCAGTCCTCATTTGACACCTAGTCTCTTTAAGTCATGCAGAATCTATGTTACAAAGCTACCAAGTCATATATTCATCGAGTCTCCACTATGCATATGATTCTGTTTATAGAATTCCTGTAATGGGAGAACCTACTCCTCAAACCTATGGTCTTGTGTAATATTCCATAAAATGGGACATTAATTATCTTAAAAGTATTGCCTCGTCCGGAGGGATCCAATTCTTCCAATGGATCTTCTTATGGACTTATGGTTTGGATGTTATGGCCATTTTAGTTCAAAAGTCGTGTTAGAATTAGGTTCTGCCCAATATGGTTGGACCAACCAGACTTGGCTGGCTAATATATGTGGCTCCCATCTGCACCAATAGTTTTAGGCTCTTGCCGCTCGTTTTCGAGCCATCAACCACCTAACCACCGCCCATGACCTCCTGTAGTGGTTCGACCCACCATGGCGGTCATACTAGACTGATGTTTACTGTCGAGTGTCTACTTATCGCGACCGTACCACCAGACCGATGTTGGATCGGCCGCTTCCATCTTCACTGTCATACTTTTCTCATCATGTTCCTTCTAGAAGACTAATGCCATCATACTCTATCATTATCCCATATATCATTCCAGACCATTACGCCGTATAAAAAATGAGGCAAAAAAATACGGGATAGACAAATAAAACGAACACACAAAGTGGATGGATATGGGCCTTGTTTGTGTTGTCCTCGATCCATCCATGTTACAATTTTATAATAGATGGTAAAACAACATTAACTCTATGTGTGGATAATTCATGAATCAAACCCTCTAATAGAACACCCATCCCACAAGAATGACTGACCCACAGATCAACTTGTTTTTTGGTTGATCTATTTTAATTGTTTGAATGAAAGAACAAGATGTAGAATCATAGAAAAAAAAATATCACTACATAATGATTGGATATGTTGGTGGAGAACGCCTGTCAACAACATCGATATTTCCTCATGTTATTTTGATATGGCATCTCGTCATTCACTAATGCCTTTTCTTTTCTAGTTCCTTCATGGAGTTTTCTATGATTCCCAATATGATCTAGTACTGCCTATCAAATTTTCAAATGATTGAAACATGTTTCTGCATCCACAATTCCCTTCATTTTATTATCTCCCTACTATTTCATTTATAAATGGAAATGGATTCTTCGTCATGGAGTCATAGTGTCGCAGCTTCACTGCAAAATGATAAAAAAAACTTTTTCTATGTTTTCTTTATATTCTTTAATATCATCCAAAAATTAACTTTTACCCTTGACATAAACTATTCGAGGATAGGCAACACATAAGGTAAATATTTTTTTCTTAATGAAATGGTGTGCATTGAGTTTTTCTATAGAAATCCATTTAAATGATATTATAGTTCATATTTTTCTATTCAAAATCTTTTAATTAAAAGCTAAACTATATTCACATATTTAATTAGGGCACACCGAGCCAAATAAATTCATGTCATCACATCACCAGGTCTCATAATATTCACAATTAATATATATAAATAATTCAAAGAAAATCCAACTCATAACAATATCCCCTTCTTAGGAATTTACATCCCTAAATCCAAAACGTGCTATACTTGGAAAAAAGATAAGGGTACTAAGCATGAATTGGAGCCTCCCACTCCAAAGTGCTCTCATGGAGATTCATGTGCATCAAACAAATGTACAACCAAGGAATTGACCATCCCTGAATGTTTTGATTTTATATATCTTATTTCTCCACCATGAACTTCCCAAATGTTATTCCATCATCAATTTCCGTCCAACCCCAGTCAATGATTTGTAATGAATCTTGTATGTACCACCTTAGTTGCGAAACATAATTGTAATCATGTTCCTGAAGCACCTGTAGGGGTAGAGCTAGGTGGCACACCCCCTCACCCACATTACCTAGAATCTGAAAAGTGTCAATGAATCTCAAAGATAACATTCCACCCAAGCTAAATATCTATAATCCCGTTGAGGTGAAATGTTAAGGGACTCATGGTTTCCAACATCGAAATACAAGGGCCTCCATATTTTATATTAACATTATTTCTTCTGACTATGTGTGGTTCTCATTCACTCTTGGATGATCTACACATTCTCAGTTTTAGCATATAACATCTCTGGTCCCAGGAGTGCTAACTCTCCAAGGTTTGTCCAGCATAATGGTGACCTCCATGGTTTCCCATAAAAGGCCTCAAATGGTGTCATACTACTAGTGGAATCATAGATGTTGTTGTACATGAACTCCACCAGCGGTTGGTGATCCTATGAACTATGACCAATTTTTTAGATGCAAGAATGTAGCATGTCCTCTAAATGATAGATATTATTCTCTATTCAACCTTATGTCTGGGGGTGAAACATTGTGATCCACTCCAACTGAGTCAAGAACACCTCTTACATTCACCTCCACCATCTAGATGTGAATCATGAATTATGGTCTAAATAAATCTTCAAAGTCACCCCATGATTTCGAACTATCTTATGGACAAAGAGGTTTTCAATGCTCTCTACTAAAACCTACTCCCAAAATGGAAGTATGTGGGCTTACCGGGTGAATTAGTCAATGATAACGAAGATGGTATGGTGTCCCCTAGACATAACTGGTAAAACCCTGATGAATTACATCAATATTATATCCCACTTCCACTTTTTCGTCTCAATTGGTTTAGCCAAGACTGCTAGAACCTAATGTTATTCTTCAAATGCTGACATGTGAGGCACCAGGAATCAAATTATTTCAGTTCCTTATTTATCCTTTTGCCACTAGAACTGATGTCGGTAATCTTGTAACATCTATTCCACACCTCGATTCACCGCCAAAGTAGCTGCGGGAATCTCCTCCAAAACATCCTATCAAAAATATAATGGTATAACTATGTGTCCAATGAAAAGGATGATGTTATCAACACCTAATGAATATATAAAATGGTATTTCCTTATATATAACTATGCACATCTGGTCTCACAGTCGATATCTCTTTGTTGGTCATCCCTAACTCACTGTATGAATGGTGGGGTTGCATTCATCATCTTGAGGTATGGTGATCCATCAATATCAAAAAAGGATATCTAAAACATGGTCAACAACTCCAAATCCTCACTCAGCAACAATAATATGGACCTATAGCTAGTAGTGTATGTCACCATGTCCCCATTCATTGGAGTATATAAAATATAGAATCCATAATCCTAGAATAACTATAGCCACCCCCTCTATCTTATATTTAGGTCCTTCTGGGAGAATATATTCATGAGAATTTTGTGGTCTGAGTAGATGCTAAGTCATTCTCCCATCACGTAGTGATTTTTCATCTTTAATGAAAATTTCACTACATATAGCTCAAGATATATGGTCTTGTAATTATACTTAGGATTTATCAACTATGATGAAACATATTACATCACTGCATTCCCATACATTAGGACACAACCAAGTCATGTTCCAAATGCATCAAAAAACACAACATACCTAGTTCCCACATCTAGTAATCTTAATATGGGGTGCTTTTCTACATTTTCCATATCTACAAAATGAACTTCTAGCACTCCTCCATTCATAATATGGGTTGCCCCTTTTATGTCAAAGCCATTAGGGGTGATTTTATCTTATATATTTCTGGAAAAAACTACCAATAGTACCCTGTCAAATAGAAGAAAATCCTCAACTTTTTAACTCTCTTTGGTTAGTCTCAATGAATCACTAACTCAATGTTCACTTGATCCATCACATCTCCATCATCCGAAATGATGTTTCCCTAATAGTGGGCAACAAAAATCCATAACTGGTGCATCGAGAGCATCCCACAAATCAACTTCTCTCGGATTGTACCCTGGACCATCCTCAAGTGTATTTCATGCTCCTCCTTAGAAGAAGTGTACGCAATGAAGTCATCAAAGATGACCACGACAAACCTGTCATGGTATGGCTTGGAGATCATGTTGATTAGTCATGTGTACACTATTTGGGTGTTGGTTACACTAAACGGAATCCCAAAGTACTCGTAGTGGTCATACCAATATCTAAATGATTCCTTCATTACATCGTCATCTCGTACACAATGTTAATGATATCCAAACATGAAGTATATCATCGAGAATCATCTTGATCCTTTAAGATTATTGAAGTTGTCATCAACTCTATATAATGGAAATTTTATCTTCGCAATAACCTATTTCATGCACTGATGGTCCACAAACAACCTCATGCTCCCCTCTGAATTCTGGGGAAACAACACAGTGTCTACCCATGGTGAAACACTGGGCCTCACGTAGCCCTTTCTCTAGATTACTATTTAATAACATGTATTACAATTATAATGCTATAAATTGGTTGATCAGTTTCAATACCTTATTAATCATCCATTTCATATGTAGGACCCTCGAAATTCTAATCAAATAATAAATGATCAATGGAATAATATGGTCATGTAATTGGGATTTAAATAATGTCGTCATATAATCCTTTCATGTTATTATGATATGTATCTAATTACCAAGAGACAGTAGGTGTCTATATCATTTGGAATTGTATATCTATTAATATCTATAAAAAATATTTTTATGTAGTGTATAAAGAATATGCTTTAATTTCCAAAAAATATGTTTTTTATTAAAATTAATATATTAATTATGATCAATAAAATATATTGTACCCAAAATAAATGTCGTTTCAATAATTAAATTTTTTAAATGAAAAAAATTGAACTGAAAAAATTATTCATTTCATACGGATATAAATATTTTCCTTAATTTTAATTATCATATTTTTATATAGAAATATTTTTTTTGGAAAACAAATATGTGTAAAAAATAATCATTTCCATCGAAAAAATTAAAGTATCTATCACAGTTCCTTTGATGTAACACTTAGAAAAGGTTATGTTTATGTCATTCACTTAAAACAAATTTATTTTATGGTTGGAATTAAAGACCTTATAAAAGATACCTTGGAATGATATGGAGGTGTAAGACTGAATAATGAAATTTCAATCTAATGATGAATTGATATCTTTCAAGTACTAATATAACCTGGTGTGATGTGAGTAATATTATTTACACCTTATCAGCAAAATATAATCCTAAAAACTTCTTAGTAATAAACTCATGTAAAATTTAGGAATGAAATTACATCCTAATATTATTTATTATTTAAATTTCCTTACAACTAGAAAAATAAATTAGTACATAATACATAAAAATATATATAGATATTTTTATAAATAAATGTATATGTCAGAAAATTTTTTGTATAAAGACATGATTTTATGGTATCTAAAATATTATATTGTTTTAATTCATAAATATAATTGAAATGGTGATGTTTAAATTTTTACATAAAAACAAAATTTAATTCCTTTGTTATCCATTATAATGATATATAAAAATTATGCTAAAAGTGTCAATTATATCTTCATAAAATTTTATTTATGCAGTATTTTTAATTATAAAACATTAATTAAAGGATTATATTACGAATAACATAAAATTTTAATGTAATAGTCATGGACCCCTACTTTTAACTATTGGTCGGTTTTTCCAATTCAAATTATCTTTGAAAAACCAAAAAATATATAACCAATTATTAACAAATAATAAAACCAAAATTCATTATCACAACAAGATAAGAACTATTAATTCCCCAAATTTTCCATTCAATATGATTCCTAGAAAATAGTGAAACTCATAACAGTATAATAGTACAATTTTTTGATTTTATTACACCTCAAAATAAGAACGAAATGTGGAAAAAGAAAACCCTGATAAACTATAACTGAAATAGTGTCAAAATAAGTAAAACAACTATACATTGATTTTGTTATACAATAAATGAGAAATCCATTATTTAGAGGTTATTTCAAAATGACATAATGTAATATTAAAAATACTATATCCACGATGGAAGAAAGTGAAAATGGAATAATAATGCATGTGAAGAAGATATATGATGGATTATAATTGATTTACCTGGATGTATTTCCATAATATAACCCCTTGAATTATGAATATGTAAGATAGGGAGGAGAAGACATTGAGTAGTCGAGGGAGAGTGTTGCGGATAGATAAAAATGACTGAGGTAGAATGAACCCCATTACACGATAAATTATATATATAAGGGTTAAAAAATTATTGAGGCCCTAGCATATTAAAAATATAATTACAATATTTTAAACATGATGAACCATCAAATACAATCAAAGGATCATAAATTCAAGAGTCTTTGGAAGATTAAGTACATAATTAGAAAAATTTAAAATAAGATATAAATATTTTTACATATCACTAGAAGGATATCCTAAAATCCTTTGATGTCCAAAAACATCATAGGATTTTTAGGGGAAACACAAAAAAAACGGAAGATCTAATAATCTAGTAATCGAGTAAACATAGATATAAAACATTGCACATGGGTTAGAAGATATCACATGATGGGATAACAAATTATGGAAATTGACTAAACATATGTAGTCATAACATATAAGACATGGGATCTTGTAATCATGGAAACATAGTAATGTTAACGAGGAATATAATAGGTTATAAACACAAGTAGACATTAATTTTTAACACTATATCACATAGTGGAAAAGTCCCATAATGTATTAGGTTTACTCCCAAATTTCATAGAGTAAATACGATGGGTCTAAACATTACCTATTTCATTGGACCTATATCTAGGGACACCAATAATATTATGTTCATTGATATGTGTTCTACAAAATTAATCAATCATAAGGGATAAGCATATGAGATACCTATGGATTGGAATGTGTATCATAATATTGTCCTAGGGCATATCTAAACGATGAGTCATTATTGGGTAACGAAAAGAAATGATTTGAATCATAATTGGACATTAATAAGTTAAAATTATGATATATCAAGATAAATCATGTCCAAAATAAGATAAAACATTTATTTATTGTGATTATTAAACATTAGAAATAATATAATTTATTATAGTTTAAGAGAAAATACTAATGAGTCTTACGATAGGAAAAAAGATTTATTGTGTGTATTAAACTATAAATTAACTAAAATAGTTATTAAAGAAAAAATGAGTTATTTAAGAAAAATTATTGTTTCAAAAAATAGATTATGTAGTGTAAATAAAATGTGTGAAAATGGATAATTTTCCTTTAATTGGGTTCTTTTATCTGGAGGAATTGAATGTGAACATTATAAAAAATGTATTTCCCAGAAATGAGTGATGTATAAATATATATTCAATTTTTTAGGCTTATATATGGAATTTACATGAATTTCATAAGAATAATTGATAAATTAATTTTGATAAAGGGAGATAATTCATAGCAGAAATATAATTTTGAGGTTTCATAGATATTCTCTACCTTATGTAAAAAAGTGTTATGCACATCAAATTAATTTCCAGATTAATAAAATTATATTCAATAATTACTAAATTAATTACCACTTATATATGTATTTAATTTATTAAAATTTTACTATTTTCATTTCTGGACATTTTATTGAGTTTCATTTTATTATTTTGTTGTTTTTTAGAGCCTTCATTACATAGAATAATGGTCGATACCCTTGAGTATAACTATGGATGTTAAGGTCAAATGGTAATAAATAACAAGAAGTGAAATTATAAGATATTAATAAACATAAATATGTTTAAATGTTCTCATATATCATTTAGTTTTATGGTATGATGATGATACATTTAATATAAAATAAATGATATTTTTTAAAATTATTTTTCAATTTTTCAACCATCACAAACTAGTTTCATTTTATTCAATAATATTGGAAAATATATTTTTCCCTATCATAAGACAAGTAATAATATAATTTTAAAAAATATATTTTAATAATTATAATGGTTTTAGGATAATTCTTTATTAAGATAATTGGAAAAACATTTTCATCAATGATGTATTTAAATCAATATATCACACACCGTGTGTTTGTATTTAAGATTAAAGTAGAATAAATTATATTTTTGGATGGATATTCCATTAACAAAGTAAAAATACATATTATATATGATAATAGAGTTATATTGAAACTTTTTTTAGGAGATTTTAGGAAAATATAACAAAAGAATATAAATTGGATGAGATATAATGTAGATTTTACCGCTTTAATATCATCTCCTTGAGAACCTACTAAATGCATGTTGAATTGGTCTTTTGGTGAGAACATAAATACTATGACATAGATAAGGTTCTAGTTTTGGGAATTGGGATTAATTTTAGAAGTCCCCACAGCTATGATTTTAAGATGAGATGAGGTGGTGAGTGGGGGTATTTATTAGTAGAGAAGAGGGGTGTTTGGATTTTTGTAATCAATAGTTTATTATTTACGATCAAGACTATAGATAATGTCGATCCTTATCATTAAATAAATTTAAAGGTTATGTATAGTTTTATTTAATTTCCCATATATCATCCACACATTATCCATGACTCAAATATTATTTTATATAGCTTATACAATAAATTATCCACATTCTCAATTCAATAAAAACACAACTATTTTACAAAATCAAATAAACCTTAAATATTTCCAACCTCTATAAACAAAAATATTAACCATTTTTGTGATATCTTTTTTCTATATAAGAAAAATTTAATCTTCTTTCAATGTAAACATTATTTAAAAAATTACTAATTTTATTACATTAACTAATTTTTTGACACAAATAAAAATTAACAAAATCCTAATTAAATTATATTTTGATTTTAATATTAAAAAATAATTATTTATGAGTCTATTTCATGAAGATTATTTTCATTTAAATCATGATACTAATTATAAAAATACAAATAAACATATACCTTCAAAAATATTCCAATAAATAATTTATCATTTTTAAAACATTTATTTACTTATTCCATTATATAAATATATCATATTTTCATTTTTAATGTAGAAAAAAATTATTTATAATTTCATAGTAGAGGTTACTAATGTAAGGGCCATAAAATTATTCATAACAACCACATTACTATACAAATAATTGAGTTACTATTTCAATTGTAATATATCTATTGTTCTTAATTGATTACAATATCCTATAAATTTTTATCACTCCATTCATCAGTCACATCTATTTTTTCACAATACAATATATATTTTCTTATTTTAAGTTAAAATTGTATTTGAAAAATTTGTTTTTATTTATACACATCTTTTCTTGAGTGCGATCTTTCTAGTAGGTCAATCATATTCAACATTTCAAATTAATTTTTTTATTTTATATTTATTAACCTACTGTAATATTTATCCTTCATAATGGTTTATTTTCTGAATGAGGAATCTTTATTATTCTATGAGAGTGGTTTTTTAATTGGTTCACTTTTATATATATATTTTATTATTAAATATTGCATAATTTTATGAACTGAAATATCGCTGATAAAATTATGGGGCATTACATTCTCCCCCTTATGAGACTTCTATTTAAAAATTACATTTTTTATACTAATTAAAAATAAACAAAGGGTACTTCTCCTTCATCTCATCCTTAAAATCCCTTGTTTGTCCATTATATATATGGTTCCACCATAAAAAATTGGCTCGGTGGGTAGACTTGGTGAACAGTTCATTATCACTACCCCACATGATCTTAAATTAATGCTCCACAAAAAACATATAATCCTCCAGCTATAAAAATGTTAAACTCGGAAAATGAGATAGATATAGTATTCACTTCCTCTAGTGGGATACATATAAAACATCAAGCAATGGAGACATGGTTGGGGATGATCTATTTTATATACAACATATCCAACATGGTCAATAGTTATTTATGGTCCTATGTAAGTGGTAAATAGATTTCCATTCATCCGAAGTAACATGACTCTATTCCATATATATTTTTATTAGAATACTATGGGACAAGCCTCAAACACTAAGTCACATCAATGATTATCTAGATAGATGATATGTCGACTTCGGGTTGACTAGAAATCCTTCGGGATAGTCTTCAACATTCATACAATTTCATCAACCATTACATGTCTTAGTACATTATTCTCTCAATATTGATCCCATCATGCATGTGTTCTACATATCTTCCCATAAATGGATTCATATGTTGCCATCAGGGTGCATGAGTGGCAACTATTTTGGTAAGGCAACAGTACTAGAGGTAGATGTTGGTCCCATCCTCACATGAAGTCCAAAGAATATGATCTCAAAATATCTTCCAATGTATAAATAATCTAATCATTATGGCCAGTAGAGTTGGCGAGATAATACATAATAAATTTCAACTAGATTTTTAGATTATTTATGAAAATTTTCATGAAATTTGATGTAAATGTCATATCACGATTGGATATAATTTATAATGGTTCTCCCAGTATCCTCCCCATTTCTTAAATTTATATCTTACCAATATTGTCTATAGGTATGTTCTATCGATCATAATAAATTGAGACCTCTTTGTAAGACAATACAAAATGACCCATAATTAATTATTTCATCTAGATTAATTTTGATGTAAAATGAACATAATTTTACTGATGTTCATCTATTTCTATATTCATATGGATTATATTGGTATCATCACCATGTACTTTTTTTATATCCATCACATGCCGTCATTATAGAGGAATTAATGTATAAATACTGATATCCTTCATTATATTTTCCAACCAATCATTTTATAAGAGATCTCCATACATCATTATGCTTCATGGGAGGATAGAGAAGTATGAGACCTGTGCATTTTCGAAATGATCTTTCTTTATCTCTGGATTATATTGTAGTGTCCTTTCAACATAGATAATCTTTTAATTTATTATCTTCACTTGGATGGTAGTGGATTGTCCGATCATAATCCACGATGAGAATAAACCATTTATGATTGTTCATATTCAAATCCTTCATTTTGAATATATATTTTAGGTCATTATGATCATTATATATCTCACACATCTCCGCATAAAGATAATTGCTCGCTATTTTTAGCGTGAAGATCATTGTCACCAACTCCAAATGTTTGATGTTATTGTTTTTATCAAGTATTTCAAACTGTCTTGAGTTTTTGGCTAAAAAAATATCAATTTACATATGTATATATCCATAAATATTATTTTATGCATCATTGCATTCCACAATGTTTTCCCCACTTTTTAGAAGTGTAAGTAGTGGTGTAGCTATAAGTCATTTTTACAAAACATTAAAGTACACTTTTCATTCTTTAGTCTATAAAAAAATTACTCCAATATGAGTAATCAAAAAAAATTTCTCTCTTAAAAAGGATATTTTCCTCAAAAAATTTTGGTAGCACCAATCTATGCCAAGGAAACTACGGATATTCATTAAAGAAGTTAGCATGGGACACTCCAGAGTTTTTTTTAAAACATTCCACAAATATTCATTTTTTTAACATTCCACCGGAATGATACCTAATCCATATAAAACACACATTTACAGTACATTTTTTATCAGTTCTCCATTAAAAGGACTATATTAAAATTTCTAAATTCTTCTCATGTTCCTCCTTGCCCTTGGAGTATATCATAATAAAATCAATATAGTCTAAAAATATATATATTGAGGTAATCTCTAATGTCTATATTTATTAATTCCAAGATAATTGATTGAGAATTATTGAGTCTAAATGGATCACTATGAACTTCTAATGTACAATAATAATTCAAATGGAGGTCTTGTTAATATCTTTCCTCAACACCATTAATTGGTTATATGATGAACAAATGTCCACCTTAGAAAAATACATGGAACCATGTAGTTGATAGGAAAAGTCATATATCTGAGGAATGGATACCTATTATTTATCATTATTTTTTAAATTCATGATAATCAATGTATAAGAAAATTGATTGATCCTAATTCTTGATTAATAGGACCAGTATACCCCATGGTGATGTAGTTGGGAATATGAAAACATTTTCCATATTTTATTGTAACTGCTTCTTCTTTTACGCCTACCCAATTTTTCCAATTCTATAAGGAGTGTTTGATATCGAAAGAGATCAAGGAATATGATCAATTGAAAACTCTAAATCTTGTACTGGTGGAAGACCAAATATTTAACTAGGTAACACATTAGTGTAGTCCTTCAAAATGGACATGTTTTTTATTAGTATTCTATCTATTATCACAATAATTTGAGAATGATATACTTTCACAAAATGAAATTATATCCAAAATTTATATTTTTTATTTTATGTTGAGTAATAATTCACCTTACAATTTTAAATAATAGATTTATTCCTTTTATTGGGATTATTAATCTCCCTTTCACATTATTTTTTATAAGATTTAGATAATGATAGACTATTTTGGAACAATATTCAATAGAACTGCACAAAATGAATTAATTAAATATTTTATAGACGTTTAATCCCGAAAATGCTAAATAAGGATGTGTAATATATTTTTTATTAATAAATTCCCCATAATATATTGTCATAGATATGTCAGCCTTCATATTTATAGTTTTTGTTTATAGTTTTACAAAAATTTCAAGATAAAAAGAAATCATACATTAGGAATTAAATAGTTTGTTATCTATTATTGAATGATTAAATTAGGTACCTATAACTAAATAATTATGGGATTCACCGCAGAAGTAGTGATTAGAAATTTCATTCCTTTAATTCAGGGAGGTTATGTAGTTAATTTCCCCCAACATTTTTTGTCATAGGGGAATTAGATCTATTAATCATCATTTTCCATACTGTTGAAACATTAAACTATAGGTTGAGTGTACAATTTCAATATACCTTTATTATTCGACATTTTTCGGATTATTCAAATACCTACAGCAATAATAATCCAAATACCTCTCTCTTTCACATTTGTAAAATCTTCTAGTACTCATTTGTTAGCTATCAGGATTCTTTTCCCAAATCATTTGAAATATAGAAATTTGAGTATTGATTCTTTCATGAGATTTATTTGTTGACGTTCCCATATTAAACACTATTTGCCACATTGTTTCTCCAATTCTACAATACCAATTATTGTCACCAATATCAATAAGAACATTAAAGTAACATCCACATATATTCCAATGTCTCTAATCACCACATATTAATATAGAATGTGATTTAACCCACTAATAAATCAATATACCTTTCTTCTAGTGTTGATGTCAATTTCATAGGCATGTAATGTGATACATGTGTTTTTTTCCTCGTACTATCCAATATATTTATCTTTTTTTTCTTCTAATTGGATATGTCCATCTCAATATTAATATAAAATCATCATGTAAAATATTAGTTTAAAAATATTTTTTATAATCCTTTGTGATCCATGGAATAAATTTCCTCTTTAGAAATCATAGTTTTGATCAGCGTTCTCCACTAATTCGCTTCCCCATAAAAACAATATACTACCAAATTTAAATTATCTTCATATGATCATTTAAAGAAATATAATATCTTAAAAATGGAGTTAATCAATTTTTTTTGTGATGAGGGGATCTGATTATCTGTTATTCATATTAGGCCCTTTTCACATTATTAATTCAACCACAACGTTCACTTTCTTAGTAGAATGTGGGAATTACACATGATTATGTAATTATTCATAACATGAAAAATATTATACAATATTGTACTGATGTTCAGATCTTCCATTTCAATTAGATATGTCATATCATTACGAAAATGGGAACACTTCCAATAACATTGATTTTGGTTATGGGTTCTCCTACTTCTAGCAATTAAGAATGAGAATAAAACAAAATATAATTACAGGTCTTGAATAATTTTCCAATAACCCTGTAAAAAGAAACATGAACATATAAAGATAAACTTATACCTGAAAATTATATCCTAACATGAGATCCATATCTTTTATAAATGGATCTTAATAGTGATAGAATTATTCATAATGTCCATAATAATATTTTCTTTTCCAAATCCATAGAACACATATACCAAGATATGATATCAAAAATATAAATCCTAGTATTTGACTCATATTAATATATGACTTTAAACGCATTTATTAATCAAATACATAGCAAGGATCATAAAGTCTTGTGTCTTTTGAATATTTTGTCCATAACATGAAAACAAGAACCCAAAATAAATATATTTTTATTTATCTCGACCATTTTTGCACAACATCAAATGATATCATAAAATTTGATAGAATAATCTATAGAAAACATGAAAAAAGGAATGTCAGAAAAATCCCAATAAATAAATAAATATAAGAATAAATCATAGAAGATGGGTTATAATACATAACATGATAACATAAAAATGAATGTGACATGCATAATCATATGGAATAACTACATCTAGAAAATTGGGTAATGTAATCATGGAAGCATAATAAAATGGAATCCACATATAAAATAGATTAAATATGATTCATGTCTAACATCCTTGATGATATTACTAGGTGGAGAATGTACGATGATGTATTATTTTTATAAAATAATATATACATGAAGATGCAGGGGACTAAAAAATTACCAATTATTTGGAGAAAAATATTGGTGCACCCATCATATAATAGTCATGCATATGTGTGCCCCATAAAGAATCAAACTTAAGTAATAAAAATAAGGTTGACCCATCAATTGAAATGGGTATCATAACCATTTCACAAGTAATAAATTAATGTTGTATCATAATGGTGTCCCTAAAAGAATATAGTTAAATCAAATTAAAACATTTATAAGGTAATATAAGAATATATAATGAAAAAAAATTCTACCTGAAGTGAAAACATATAAAAATAGTTTTTAATAAACATTAAAATTGTTCCACTTTAGTGCATTTTAGGAGAACATATTAAATAGTATTTAAATATGACAATGGTATAATTGACTTTAAAAAAATTATTTAAATAAGACAGTTTTTTGTGATAAAATTATTTATTTTTCAATAATTAGGGATCTTGAGGAAATTTATGATGTGTAATTAGAAATGGTTATGAAATGAATATGTTCTCTTTAATCATGCTTTAATATTGGGAGTAATTGGGAAAGGAACCTTATAAAGAAAATGTTTCCCAAGAAAATTAGGATTAATTGATCTGGATACATAAATCTGGAACACAAAAATATAACATAGAAGAATTAAATAAAAAAAATTAAGAAAATTGTTTAATGATAAAGATATCATAACCCAAATGTAATTTGGATGCATAAGAGTTATTCCATACATTAAGTGAAAAATGATTCCGCATAATCACATAATGTCATGGTTATAAAAAAAGATATATTAATCACATACATAATAATATATTAAATATTTATATTATTTATTAAAATGTTATAATCATTTATGTCCATTTTATTAATTTATAAAGATTAATTTCTTCAATTTGGGAGAGTTAATTTCATGGATTTATGTATGGTTTCCCTAATTATAATTGATAAAGTTCTTGTCAAATTGGAATTTTTATCTAACAGTAAAATTTTATCTTTTAAGGAAATTATATAATTTTAAATTATCTAAGATATCATTTGGTTTTATGTTATGAGAATGATTCATTTTATAAAACATTATTGATAAACGATTAGTTTATTTAGGCAGTTTTTCTACCATCATGAGCAAGTATTGTTTTTTATTTAATATTGTGTGTATATATTAATTAAATAATATGAAACCATTTTTAATATAAATATGAAAATTTAATAACCATTATAATGTTTTAAGACCATCCTTGATGGCGATAATGGAAAAAAACAACATCAACAAAGGTGGTAAATCAACATATCACAGATGATGATTTCACTATTTAATATTAAATGAGAAAAGAATGGATTTGAGGAAAGATATTAAAAAATTATATTATATATAAAATAACATAGATTAAAAGTGTCATTTTATTGGTGAGGTACGGGATGATAAGAAATTATATGATATTAAAACAATGTATAAGGATAATTTTACCTATTGAATATTGTCTCCTTCTGAACATCCATAAGGGAATTGGAATTGGTGTTTTGTTGGAACCATTTGAAGATAACATTTTTTAGTTGTTTGGGAGTGTATGTGGGTATAATATTTTCTATATCCAAATATTATAATGTTTCATAATATGAGACAGTGATGGGAGGTATTTATATGGTAGAATATGTCTGTTTAATATTATTATATGGTTTTGGTTATAATTTTGGGATCATGACTATATAATGTATTTATAAAAATTAGTAAATAAATTAAATAATTAATTATAGTTCTATGTAATGTCACTAAAATCATTTATACATCATCAATCACCCAAAAATCATGTATTGGGCTTATACCATAAATTATCAAATTTCGCTATTCACATGAAATTCTAATATTTTTTAAAAATCATAAAAATCACCTTATCATATATTAAATGTGTACCTTAACAAATGTAATCCATTTTATAAAACTAAATTTTAAATTATGTGAAAGTTATTTTTAAATTAAAATGAAATTTTTTTAGAAAAATATTGATTTTATTATTATAAAAAATTTAATACACATTGAAAAAATATTTGAGGTCATATACAATTAGGTAATAACTATATTATAAAATAATATAATTTTATGAATCCATTTTATAATAATATTTGTATATTTAAATCATTATATTAATTATAAAATTTTAAATAAACATTTCCATTTCACAAGAATACCAAAAATTTACTTATCATTTTTAAATATTTATTTACATATTCAATGATATAAATACATCATGTTTTCATTTGTAAGATACCAAAATATTATATACACATTTATTGATGAGGTTAATATTATAATTCCTATATAGAAATTCTTAATGGCTACATTACTAATCCAACTGTCATGTTATTATTCTTACATTCAGATTTCTAGCGGTCATAAGTGTTTCCAACATCCTATAAATTTTTTTTATTCCATTCGTAATTCAATTATATTCACTCCCAAGGATTCGTAAATATTTATATTTTAAATTAAGTTTTTTATTAATATGAATATGTTTTATTTCTAGGGTTTTTATTATAACTACAATAATTCTTTTGGATATATGAGATCTAATATTTCTCATTTTTATTATAATTTTTTCTCTTTATTATCCTTCTGTATTTTTTATAATTACTATTAGTTTATTTTAGGAATCATTTATCATTAATAATATATGTAAATTTTGTTTTTCATGGGTTGTATATAAGATTTATGTTATTTATAATATATGAAATATCTATAATATGGGAAATTCCATTTCTAAAATTTCACGGAGTTACCAAAATGACCCCTCCTTAAATAATAAATTCATCTTTGTTTTTTCATTAACACAAAAGAATACCATCACGTACTTAGTGGAACCCCACAATACCACCGCCACTATTATCCTTATCATTTGTCTAGTACTACACACCGAGTATCCGGTTCCACCAATAATTTTATATTGTTGAAAATATCACCACAAAGCCTCCCCCCGCTTCAGGACACTCTAACTGAACATCATAAAACATAAATAATAACTTAAGATTCTTCACTAAAATAATAGAATCATTGATAGAATCATGTAATGAAATAACCCAAATAATACAAAACAAAAAATAATATTCCATGAAATTAAAAACCATAATAACTAAATTATAACAAATAATACCTATAAATAAAAAGTATATGACACATAGAAATACATATTCATGTAAGGAGATATATATATTCCTTATTATTATCATTATTTTTTATTTTGGTTTAGGAGTTATTGGCTATTATTTTAACATCATTTATTATTATTATTTATGTTACTATATATGAATTTTGGTTTTTAATTATAAATATTGAGAGTGAATTTTTATTTAGAAAATAAACATATGTGATTTGAAATTATGTGATATTATATATACTATTGAAATGTGTATGTTTTTATAAATATAAATATTTTTTGATAAAAAATAATTTTTCTACATTGTCATCATTTCAAACTAGATTAAAATATCATTTTAATATAAATTAAATTTTACCTCTCTATATTTGGAATTTTGTTGTCCCAAACATGAATTCAATATATATTATTTTTTAATGTAATTAAATTTTAATGTCATCAAGATTAGGATTATTCATATGACATAAAATATTATCCTGAGGTATAAAATGAGATCAGTGTAATTGAATAGTAACTAGGAATACCACATTAAATTTTATACAGTCGGTTTTTAGTATACAATGGTTGCATGTTTCATATTTGAATATCCCCAATACATAATTATGGAAATATATCTATCATGAGAACACTCAGAATAAGATAAATTATTATTCAAGAATTAATGAAAATATAATCCTGGATTGTAATGTTTGTTATTTATCATGTCATTATTTATGGGTTTACCAAGATGATATCATTACTCTCATATAATCCTTATGAAATTTGATCCCTTGATAGAGACAAACTATAGGATTTCATTAAAATTTATATATAATATATCCTATGTGCTTATCTATTTTGGTGAGGGTCATATCATTTTCTTATTATCATAGACAAATGACATGTGATGAATTCACCAAATTTTTTAGTCTACAACCAATAATTAGGAATGTGTGATTAAATATACTATATTGATGTACTGTGTAACTTATAGTCCATTTATATCTTTGAAAATGTGATTAAATAAATATATATTAATTTTAATAACAAAATTTATTATAAATCTTATATAGAAACATGTTTTTAATAATATCATGTTGGTTCCTTTTTTAGATTAAGAAGCATAAATTCATTGTTTGAGGAAATTCATTCTTTAACTCTATGAATTTTAGAATTTTCTTTTCAAATGATACAAAAAACCCTTTGGGTCACTTAATTCAGTTTACTATATAGCGATTTTGTTTCATAAAAATCATAGTGCTGCTATAGATGTGATTTATTGTTAATCCTAATATGGTTTCATTTAGAAAATCATATTGTAACGTATATGATGTGATAAATGATATATTTAATTATTTCATTGTAAAAGTGTTTAGAAATATTCAATAAAAGATTTGGTTATGATGTCACCAGTTATTATGTTCGAAACAATATATATGGAAATGGAACAATGTTTTTGAAGGTTTTTTTTTCAAGTAAAATAATTATGGAGATATTCCCTAAAGAAAATTTAATCAATTAGATTGTTTCAGATATAACATATTCTCTAATATATGAATATCAAAAGGTATAATGTATTTGAATCCATGGAATATCACATGTATTCAATTATGGGATATGGAAAGGAAAAAATGTTTATGTCATTACAATAACTGACTATATAAAATTTTATAATGATATATTTATATTTATAAATTGTTTTCCATTTTCAAAAAGTCACTAGAAATTTCCTTTAAATATATCATGTTATAGGTATGAAATCTTTCAACTATGTTTATAATTGATTATATAATTTTATAAATTTATTTACATGAAGAATATAATTTTTTCAATTATTTAAATGCATTTTAACCATCATTCTATTTACTAATACATTATGAATGTGTGAGTAAATTCATTGACACTCTATGATCGTCCTAAATTAATATATAAGGTGTCCAATAAAATTTTAATTATTGTTGGTAATATCTAGTTGTTGCTATGTCTCCCAAATTACTCCTTATTTTCTTCAATAGATACTACAATATCTTTGTTTTCATGAAATTTTATCCAAAACTTAAATTGATTTAATTACCATTTTGATATTCCATGAATGAGGGATCCTCTTAAATTCTTGAAAAAGAACTTCACCAGACAGTGTTAATGGATAATATATGATTTGAAAAAATTAATTCAAATGAAAATGATTTTTATTATTTATACATTGTTTCAATTTATTATCGAATATTTACAATTAGTATTAGGTTCTTATTCTATGTTGTTTCTTTTAATTAAAATAATATTATCTGTAGAATCCCTTAAAAAGTGGGAAAGTGAAAATGAGATGAAAAATTGTTACATTATTGATAAATATATGGAAAACTTGTATGAGGTATATAATGGTATAGGATAATGATTTATATTTCATAATTTGATATTTTCTTTATTTCATTAAAAAATGCATTATCACGATGTTCATATATGGAATTATGGGGGTTGAGGGAGGAAACTGTAATGTATACTTAAATTTGGATACATTTTTTATTACATGTTTCTTAAAATATATATTTTAATGTTAAATTTTTTATTGGAAGATATTAACATGAGAATGTGTTGATTTAGTTGAATTTTGATTCATGTATTTATTTTTTAATTATACTAATATATTTGTTGTTATGTGTTATGTTATCTTTATTTTGTGAAATTTTTATGTATGTCAATAGATTGTAAATTAATATTAAATGTTAATATTAGGTTATTTGATTTACTTATAATTTTATATATATTATCCCATTTTTAGTGTTTTTTCTTATGATTAATACATCCAATATCTATAGGATTATGTCACCATTTCATTTAAAAATATTGGGCCTATTGGATGCAATATTTTCACATCATGATTGGCCACCTTACAAACTCAAGGACGGGTTAATTTGGAACCATTTCATGAAAAATTATTATTGGATAATCATATTTTATGGGGATCCTAGTGAAAAATATACTTGATTTGTAAGGAAGAAGTTTAATTTTATTAATGTTTGTAGAGAAATTGGGGTAGTATAATTATGGATTTACTGATGCCAAAATTTTCAATGAAATCAATCAGATCATATTACATCCCCAATCCTGTATGCCCTGATATAGTACAAAATACGTGATATTTATGTTTCTATCTATGATGCCAATAATCATGTCCCAGTTATTACATTCCAAATCATACACCATCAAATTATAATATTAGATCAGTAACATAAAAATGGAAAATTTAGTATTTGACTTTTATTTCTTTAGTGAAAACTAATACATAAAAATTATCATGTATTCAGTAGATCATTTTTCCCATTATACCAGGAATTTATAATTACATATTAAGTCATCAACATTTACCATAAAATATATTAAATAAGAAAATATTATACACGTAATTTATAAAAAATTATTCTTTATAACCTAAGGAAATGGAAAACAAAAAACTTTTGAGATCAAAATCCCAATATAGGTAAAAATAATTAATGATTTAATTTCTATAATGATAATAATATTATTGAAATTATAGGATAAAACAATAAAATCATATGAGAATAAAATAACAGAAATTACTTATATGATAATGTGTATCACTATTCATATGGTGCAGAATAAATATTTAGTAATAACAAGGGTAATTAAAATCAATAATCATGATACATGTGTTGTTAATATTATGCATATAACCCATTAAGTACTTATAGACAGAATAAAGAAAACATTTCCATATCATGGAAAACAATATTCAACAACCTAGTCCACTAATGTCAAAAATAACAACAAACTAGATAAAATTTAAAGGACAAACCACCACAGATAACTACCTCTGTATTTCCATTAAATAGAGGGAACACTATCCAATGAATCTCATAGATATATAGAGATCACCCATAATAAATTTTGTACCAGGATCATCCATCATATATGATGTATCATTGTCACCCATTGTAAATTGATTGATCAATTTCAATACCTTATTAATCACCCATTTCATATGTAGGACCCTCGAAATTACAATCAAATAATAAATGATCAATGGAATAATATGGTCATATAATTAAGATTTAAATAATGTCGTCATATAATCCTTTAATGTTTTTATTATATGTATCTATTTACAAAGAGACAGTATGCCTCTAAATCATTTGGAATTGTATATCTATTAATATCTATAAAAAATCTTTTTATGTAGTGTATTAAATAATATGTTTTAATTTCCAAAAAATGTGTTTTTTATTAAAATTAATATATTAATTATGATCAAGAAAATATTTTGTGCCATAAATAAATTTTTTTTCAATAAATTAATTTATAAATGAAAAAAAATGAACTAAAAAAATATTCGTTCCATATAGATATGAAAATTTTCTATAATTTCAATCAACATATTTTTGTATAGAAATATTTATTTGGAAATAAAATATGTGTAAAACATAATCATTTCCATTGAAAAAATTAAACTATCTATCACAGGTCCTTTTGATGTAACACTTAGAAAAGGTTATGTTTATGTCATTCACTTAAAACTAATTTATTTTATGGTTGGAATAAAAGACCTTATAAATATGACCTTGGAATGATATGGAGGTGTAAGACTGAATAATGAAATTTCAATCTAATGATGCATTTATATATTACAAGAACTAATATAACCTAGTGTGATGTGAGTAATATTATTTACACCTTATCAGCAAAATACAATCCTAAAAAATTCTTAGTAATAAACTCATATAAAATTTAGGAATGAAATTAGATCCTAATATTTATTATTATATAAATTTCCTTACGACTAGAAAAATAAATTAGTACATAATACATGGAAATATATATATATATATATTTATAAATAAATGTATATGTCAGAAAATTTATTGTATAAAGACATGATTTTATGGTATCTGAAATATTATATAGTTTTAATTCATAAATATAATTGAAATGGTGATGTTTAAATTTTTACATAAAAACAAAATTTAATTCCTTTGATATCCATTATCATGATATATAAAAATTATGCAAACAATATCAATTCTAACATCATAATATTTTCTTTATGAATTATTTTTAATTACAAAACATTAATTTAAGGATTATATTACGAATAACATCAAATTTTAACATAATATTTATGGACCCCTACATTTAACTATTGGTCGGTTTTTTCAATTCTAATTATCTTTGAAAAACCAAAAAATATATAACAAATTAATAAAAAATAATAAAACCAACATATATTATCATAGTGAGGTATGAACTATTAATTCCCAAAATATTCCATTCAAGATGATTCCTAGAAAATAGACAAACTCATAACAGTATAATAGTACAATTTACAGATTTTAATACAGCTCAAAATAAGAATGAAATGTGGGAAAATCAGACCCTGATAAACTATAACAGAAATAGTGGTCAAAATAAGTAAAACAACTATACGTTGATTTTGTTATATAATAAATGAGAAATCCATTATTTAGAGGTTATTTCAAAATGACATAATGTAATATTTAAAAATACCATATCCATGATGGAAGAAAGTGAAAATGGAGTAATAATGCATGTGAAGAAGATATATGATGGATTATAATGGATTTACCTAGATGGATTTCCTTAATATAACCCCATGAATTACGAATATATAAGATAGGGAGGAGAAGACATTGAGTAGTCGATGGATAGTGTTGTGGATAGATAAAAATGACTGAGGTAGAAAGAACCCCATTAGACAATAAATTATATATATAAGGGTTACAAAAATTATTAAGGCACCAACATTTTAAAAATATTATTACAATATTTTAAACATGATGAAACATCAAATACAATCAAAGGATCGTAAATTCTAGTGTCTTTGGAATATTATGTACATAATTTAAAAACATTAAAATAAGATATAAATATTTTTACATATCACTAAAAGGATTTCCTAACATCCTTTGATGTATAAAAACATCATAGGATTTCAAGGGGAAAACACAAACAAAAGGGAAAATCTAATAATCTAGTAATCGAGTAAACATGCGAATAAAACATTTCACATGGGTTAGAATATATAACTTGTTGGGATAAAAAAATTATGGAATTTGTGTAAACATATGTAGTCATAACATATAAGTCATGGGATCTTGTAATCATGGAAACATAGTAATTTTTAAGATGAATATAATAGGTCATAAACACAAGTACACATTAAGTTTTAACACTATATCACATGGTGGAAAAGTCCCATATTGTATTAGGTTTACTCAAAAATTATCATAGTTTAAATACGATGGGTCTAAACATTACATATTTCATTGGAGCTCTATCTAGGAACACCAATAATATTATGTCCATTGACATGTGTTCTACAAAATTCATCATTCATAAGGGATAAACATATGGGTTTTCTGTTGACTGGAATGTGTATAATAATCTTGTCCTAGGGCATATCTAAAGGATGAATCATTGTTGGGTAACAAAAAGAAAGGATTTAAATCACAATTGGACATTAATAAGTTAAAATTATGATATATCATGATAAATCTTGTCCAAAATAAGACATAACATTTATTGATTGTGTTTATTAAACATCAGAAATAATCTAATTTATAATGGTTTAAGTGATAATACTAATGAGTCTTACGAGAGGAAAAAAGAATAATTGTTTGTATTAAACTATAAATTAACTAAAATAGTTAATATTGAAAAAATTAATAATTTTAGAAAAATTATTGTTTCTTAAAATATATTATGTAGTGTAAATAAAATGTGTGAAAATGGATAATTTTCCCTTAATTGGGTTTGTTTATCGGGATGAATTTAATGTGAACATTATAAAAAATGTATTTTCGAGAAATGAATGATGTATAAATATATATTCAATTTTATAAGGCTTATATAAGGAATTTACTTGAATTTTATTATAATAATTGATAAATAAATTTGGTTAAAGGGAGAGAATTCATAGCAGAAACATAATTTTGAGGTTTCATAGATATTCTCTACCTTATGTAAAAAAGTGTTATGCACATGCAATTAATGTCATGAATAATAAAATTATATTCAATGATTACTAAATTAATTACCACTTATATATGTATTTAATTTATTAAAATTTTATTATTCTCAATTTTGGACATTTTATTGAGTTGAATTTTATGATTTTGTTGTTTTTTAGAGCCTTCATTACAAAGATTAATGGTCGATACCCTTGAGAATAACTATGGAGGTTACGGTGAAATGGTAATAAATAACAAGAAGTGAAATTATAAGATATTAATGAACATAAATATATTTAAATGTTCTCATATATCATTTAGTTTTATGGTATGATAAAGATACATTTAATTAAAAATAAATGATAATTTGTTAAATTATTTTTCAATTTTTCGACCATCACAAACTATTTTCATTTTTATTCATTAGTATTGGAAAATATATTTTTTCCTATCATAAGAAAAGTAATAATATAATTTTATAAAATCTATTTTAATCATTATAATGGTTTTATTATCATTCTTTATTATGATAATTGGAAAAACATCTTCATCGATGATGGTTTTAAATCAATATATCAAACACCGTGTTTTCGTATTTAAGATTAAAATAGAATTAATTATATTTTTGGATGGATATTCGATTAACAAAGTAAAAATACATATTATATATGATAATAGAGTTATATTGAAACCTTTTTTAGGAGATTTTAGGAAAATATAACAAATGAATATAAATTGGATGAGATATAAGGTAGATTTTACCGCTTTAATATCATCTCCTTGAGAACCTACTAAATGCATCTTGTATTGGTCTTTTGGTGAGAACATAAATACTATGACATAGATAAGGTTCTAGTTTTTTGAATTGGGATTAATTTTAGAAGTCTCCACGGCTATGATTGTATGATGAGATGAGGTGGTGAGTGGGGGTATTTATAAGGAGAGAAGAGGGGTGTTTGGATTTTTGTAAACAATAGTTTATTATTTACGACCAAGACTATAAATAATGTATATCCTTATCATTAAATAAATTTAAAGGTTATGTATAGATTGATTTAATTTCCCATATATCATCCACACATTATACATGACTCAAATATTATTTTATATAGCTTATAAAAAAAATTATCCTCATTCACAATTCACTAAAAACACAACTATTTTACAAAAACAAATTAACCTTAAATATTTCCAACCTCTATAAACAAATATATTAACCAATTTTGTGATATCTATTTTCTGTATAAGAAAAATTTAATTTTCTTTCAATGTAATCATTATTTAAAAAATTACTAATTTTATTACATTAAGTAATTTTTTGACACAAATAAAAATTAACAAAATCCTCATTAAATTATCTTTTGATTTTAATATTAAAAAATATTTTTTTATGAGTCTATTTCTTGAAGATTATTTTTATTAAAATCCTGATACTAATTATAAAAATTCAAATAAACATATACATTCCAAAATATTCCAATAAATAATTATTAATTTTTAAAACATTTATTTACTTATTCCATTATATAAATATAAAATATTTTTATTTATAATGTAGAAAAAAATTATTTATAATTTCATAGAAGAGGTTGCTAATGTATGGGCCATAAAAGTATTCATTACAACCACATTACTATACAAATAATTTTGTTACTATTCCAATTGTAATATTTATATTGTTCATAAGGTATTACTACATCCTATAAATATTTATCACTATATTCATCAGTAACATCTATTTTTTCACAATACAGTATATATTTGGTCATTTTAATTTAAAATTTTATTTGAAAATTTTGTTTTTATTTATATACATTTTTTCTTGAGTGCGATCTTTCTAATAGGTCAATCATATTTTAAATTTAAAATTCTTTTTTTTTATTTTATATTTATTAACCTACTGTAATATTTATCATTCATAACGGTTTATTTTCTGAATGATGAATCGTTATTATTCTATGAGAGTGGTTTTTTAATTGGTTCAATTTATTATGTATTGTTAATTATTAAATATTGAGTAATTTTATGAAGTGAAATATCATTGATAAAATTATGGGGCATTATATTATCCCCCTTATGAGACTTCTATTTAAAAATTACATTTTTTATACTAATTGAAAATAAACAGAGGGTACTTCTCCTTCATCTCGTCCTTAAAATCCCTTGTTTTTCAATTATATATATGGTTCCACCATAAAAAATTGGATCAGTGGGTAGACTTGGTGAACAGTTCATTATCACTACGACACATGATCTTAAATGAATGTTCCACAAAAAACATATAATCATCCAGCTAAAACAATGTTGAACTCAGAACATGAGATAGATCTAGTATTCTCATCCTCTAGTGGGATACATATAAAACATCAAGCAATAGAGACATGGTTAGAGATTTTCTATCTTATATACAACATATCCAACATGGTCAATAATCATTAATGGTCCTATGTACGTGGTAAATAGATTTCCATTCAACCCAAGTAACATGAATCTATTCCATATATATTTTTAGTAGAAGACTATGGGACAAACATCAAACACTAAGTCACATCAATGATTTTCTAGATAGATGATATGTCAACTTCGGGTAGACTAGAAATCCTTCGGGATGGTCTTCAACATTCCTACAATTTCATCAACCATTACATGTCTTAGTACATTATTCTCTCCATTTTGATCCCAACATGCATGTGTTCTACATATATTCCGATAAATGGATTCATATGTTCCCATCAGGATGCTTGAGTGGAAACTATTTTTGTAAGGCAACAGTACTAGAGGAAGATATTGGTCCCATCCTCACATGAAGTCTATAGAATATGATCTCGAAATATCTTCCAATGTATAAATAATCTAATCATTATGGCCATTAGTTTTGGGGAGATAATACATAATAAATTTCAACTAGGTTTTTAGATCATTCATGATAATTTTCATGAAATTGGATGTAAATGTCATAGCATGATTGGATATAATTTATAATGGTTCTCCCAGTATCATCCCCAATTCTTAAATTTATATCTTACCAATATTGTCTATAGGTATGTTTTATCGATCATAATAAATTGAGACGTCTTTGTAAGACAATACACAATGACCCATAATGAATTATTTCATCTAGATTAATTTTGATGGAAAATGAACATAGTTTTACTGATGTTCTTCTATTTCTATTGTCATATGGATTATATTGGTATCATCACCATGTAATTTTTTTATATCCATCACTTGCCAACATTATAGAGGCATTAATGTATAAATACCGATATCCTTCATTATATTTTCCAACCAATCCTTTTATCAGAGATCTCCATACATCATTATGCTTCATGGGTGGATAGAGAAGTATGAGACCTGTGCATTTTTTAAATGATCTTTGTTTATCTCTGGATTATATTGTAGGGTCTTTTCTACATAGATAATCTTCTAATTTATTATCATTACTTGGATGGTAGTGGATTGTCCGATTATAATCCACGATGAGAATAAACCATATATGCTTGTTTGTATTAAGATCCTTCATTTTCAATATATATTTTAGGTTGTTATGATCATTATATAACCCACACATCTCCGCATAAAGATAATT
Organism: Viscum album; assembly: GCA_963277665.1. Lineage (NCBI taxonomy): Eukaryota > Viridiplantae > Streptophyta > Magnoliopsida > Santalales > Viscaceae > Viscum > Viscum album. The sequence goes on along the minus strand of OY728147.1, from coordinate 470,625,940 downwards.
CCTCGCTATTTTTACCGTGAAGATCAATGTCACTAACTCCAAATGTTGGATGTTATTGTTTTTATCATGTATTTCAAACTGTCTTGAGTTTTTGGCTAAAAATATCAATTTACATATGTAAATAGCCACAAATTTTATTTTAAGCATAATTGTATCCACAATGTTTTCCCCACTTTTAAGAAGTGTAAGTAGTGGTGTAGCTATAAGACTTTTTTACAAAACATTAAAGTACACTTTTCATTCATTAGTCTTGAAAAAAATTACTCCAATATGAGTAATCATAATTTTATTCTATCTTAATAAGGATATTTTCATCAAAAATTTTTGGTATCACCAATCTATGCCAAGGAAACTACAGATATTCATTACAGAAGATGGCATGGGCCACTCTAGAGTCTTTTTTAAAACATTCCACATATATTACTTTTTTATAACATTCCACTATAATGATATCTAATCCATATAGAACACATGTTTACAATACCTTTATTATCAGTTCTCCATTAAAAATGACTATATGAAAATTTCTAAATTTTTCTCATGTTCATCCTTGCCCTTGGAGTATATCATAATAAAATCAATATAGTCCAAAAATATATAAATTGAGGTAATCTCTAAAGTCTATATTTTTTAATTCCTAGATAATTGATTGAGAATTAGTGAGTCTAAAAGGATCACTATGAACTTCTAATGTACAGTAATAATTCAAATGGAGGTCTTGGTAATATCTTCCCTTAACACCATTAATGGGTTATATGATGAACAAATGTCCACCTTAGACAAATACATGGAACCTTGTAGTTGATAAGAAAATTCATATATCTGAGGTATGGATACTTATTTTTTATCATTATTTTTTAAATTTATGATAATCAATGTATAAGAAAATTGATTGATCCTAATTCTTGATTAATAGGACCAGCATACCCCATGGTGTTGCGGTTGGGAATATTAAAACATTTTCCATATTTTATTGTAACTGCTTCTTCTTTTACGCCTACCCAATTTTTCCAATTCTATAAGGAGTGTTTGATATCGAAAGAGATATATGAATATGACTAATTGATAACTCCACATCGTGTAATGGTGGAAGACCAAAGATTTAACAAGGAAACACATTAGTGTAGTCCTTTAAAATGGACATGTATTTGAGTAGTATTCTATCTATTATCATAATATTTTGAGAATGATATTCTTTCAAAAAATGAAATTATATCCAAAATTTATATAGTTTATTTTATGTTGATTAATCATTCACCTCACAATTTTAAATAATTGATTTATTCTTTAGAATGGGATTATTGATCTCCCTTTCACATTATTTTTTATAAGATTTAGATACTGATAGACTATTTTTGCACAATATTAATTAGAACTACACAAAATTAATTAATTAAAGATTTTATAGATGTTAAATCCCACAAATACTAAATAAAGATGTGTAATATATTTTTATTAATAAATTTCCCTTAATATATTCTCATATATACGTCAACCTTCATATTTATAGTTTTTGATAATAGTTTTACTAAAATTTCAAGATGAAAAGAAATCATAAGTAGTGATTACAAATGTCATTAATTTATTTTAGGGAGATTATGTTGTTAAATTTCCCCAAAATTCTTTGACATTGGGGAATTAGATCTATTAATTATCATTTTCCATACTATTGAAACATTAAACTATAGGTTTAGTGTACAATTTCAAAATTACTTTATTATTCCACATTTGTGGGATTATTAAAATCCCTATAGCAATAATTATCCAAATACCACTCTTTCACATTTTTAAAATCTCCTAGTACTCATTTGTTAGCTATCCGGATTCTTTTCCCAAATCATTTGAAATATAGAAAGTTGAGTATTGATTCTTTCATGAGATTTATTTGTTGACGTTCCCATATTAAACACTATTTTCCACTTTTTTCTCCAATTCTACAATACCCATTATTGTCACCAATATCAATAAGAACATTAAAGTAACATCCACATAGATTTCATTGCCTTTAATCAACACAGATTATTATAAAATTTTATTTAACCCACTAAAGAATAAATATACCTTTCTTCTAGTGTTGACGACAATGCCAGAGGCATGTAATGTGATACATGTGTTGTTTTCCTCGTACTATCCAATATATTTATCTTTTGTTTCCCTCTCATTGGATATGTCCATCTCAATATTAATATAAAATATTCATGTAAAATATTTGTTTAAAAATATTTTTTATGTTCCTTTGTGATCCATGGAATAAATTTCCTCTTTAGAAATCATGGTTTTGATCAGCGTTCTCTACTAATTCACTTCCCCATAAAAATAATATACTACCAAATTTAAATTATCTTCATATGATCATTTGATGAAATATAATATCATAAAAATGGAGTTAATCCATTTTTTTGTGATGAGGGGATCTGATTATCTGTTAATCATATTAGCCCCTTTTCACATTATTAATTAAAACACAACGTTCACTTTCTTAGTAGAATGTGATAATTACACATGATTATGTAATTATTCATAACAGGAAAAATATTATACAATATTTTTCTGATGTTCAGATTTTCCATTTCAATTAGATATGTCATATCATTACGGAAATGGGAACACTTCCAATAACATTGATTTTGGTTATGGGTTCTACTAATTCTAGAAATTAACAATGACAATGAAACAAAATATAATTACAGGTATGAATAATTATCCAATAACCCTGTAAAATGAAACATGAACATATAAAGATAAACTTATACCTAAAAATTATATCCTAACTTTAGATTCCATATCATTTATAAAAGGATCATCATGGTTATATAATTATTCATATGGCCCATAATAATATTTTCTTTTCCAAATCCATAGAACACATATACCAAGATATGATATCAAAAATATAAATCCTAGTATTTGACTCATATTAACATATGACTTTAAACACATTTATTAATCAAATACATAGCAAGGATCATAAATTCTTTTGTCTTTTGAATATTTTTACCATAACTTGAAAACAAGAAACCAAATTAAATATATTTTTATTTATCTCAATCATCATTGCACAACATCAATTGATATCATAAAATTTGATAAGATAAACTATAGATGACATTAAAAAAGGTATGTTATAAAAATCCCACTAAATAAATAAATATAGGAATAAATCATAGAAGATGGGTTATAATACATAACATGATAACATAAAAATGCATGTAACATGCATAATCATATGGAATAACTATATATAGAAAACTGGGTAATGTAATCATAGAAGAATAAGAAAATGGAATCCACATATAAAATAGAATAAATATGATTCCTGTATAACATCCAGGATGATATTACTAGGTGGAGAAAGTACTATAATGTTTTAGTTTTATATACTAATCTATACATTAAGACGCAAGGGACTAAAAAATTAACAATTCATTGAAGAAAAACATTGGTGCACCCATCATATAATAGTCATGCATATTTTTTGCCCATAAAGAATCAAACATAACTAATAAAAATAAGGTTGACCCATCAATGGAAATGGGTATCATAATCATGTCACATGTAAAAAATTAATGTTGTATCATAATAGTGTCCCTAATAGAATATAGTAAAATAAAATTAAAAAAATTATAAGGTAATATAAGAATATATAATGAAAAAAAATTTCTACCTGAAGTGAAAACATATAAAAATAGTTTTTAATAAAAATTAAAATTGTTCCACTTTAGTGCGTTTTAGGAGAACATATTAAATAGTATTTAAAGATGACAATGGTATAATTGACATTAAAAAAAATAATTTAACTAAGATTTTTTTTGTGATAAAATTATTTATTATTCAATAATTAGGGATCTTGAGGAAATTTATGTTTTTTAATTAGAAATTGGTATGAAATGAATATGTTCTCTTTAATCAAGCTTTTATATTTGGAGTAATTGGGAAATGAACCTTATAAAGAAAGTGTTTCCCAAAAAAATTAGGATTAATTGGTCTGGATACATAAATCTGGAACACAAAAATATAACATATTAGAATTAAATAAATATAATTAAAAAATTGTTTAATGATAAAGAAATCATAACCCAAATGTAATTTGGATGCATCAGAGTGATTCAATACATTAAGTGAAAAATGATTCCGCACAATCACATAATGTCTTGGATATAAAAAAAGACATATTAATCAAATACATAATAATATATTAAATATTTATATTATTTATTAAAATTTTATGATAATTTATGTCTATATTATTAATTTATAATGTTTAATTTCTTCAATTTGTGAGAGTTCATTTCATGGATTTATGTATGGTTTCCCTAATTATAATTGTTGAAGTTCTTGTCGAATTGGAATTATTATCTAACAGTAAAATTTTATGTTTATAAGTAAATTATCTAATTTTAAATTATCTAATATATCATTTGGTTTTATGTTTTGAGAATGATTCATTTTATAAAACATTATTGATAAATGTTTAGTTTATTTATGCAGTTTTTATACCATCATGAGCTAGTATTGTTTTTTTATTTAATATTCTGTGTATATATTAATTAAATAATATGAAACCATTTATAATATAAATTTGAAAATATAATAACCATTATAATGTTTTAAGACCATCCTTGAAGGCGATAATGGAAATAAACAACATCAACGAAGGTGGTAAATCAACATATCACAGATGATGATTTCACTATTTAATATGAAATGAGAAAAGAATAGATTTGAGGAATGATATTAAAGAAATCATATTATATATAAAATAACGTAGTTGAAAATTATCTTTTTATTGGTGAGTGTACGGGAGGATAAGAAATGATATGATATTAAAACAATGTATAAGGATGATTTTACCTATTGAATATTGTCTCCTTCAGGACATCCATAAGAGAATTGGAATTGGTGTCTTTTTGGAACCATTTGAAACTAACATTTTTTAGTTGTTTGGGAGTGTATGTGGGTATAATATTTTCTATATCCAAATATTGTAATGTTGTATAATATGAGTAAGTGATGGGAGGTATTTATATGGTAGAATATGTGTGTTTTATATTATTATATGGTTTAAGTTATAATTTTGGGATCAAGACTATATAATGTATTTATGAAAATCAGTAAATAAAATAAATAATTAATTATAGTTCTATGTAATGTCACTAAAATCATTTATGCATCATCAATAACCCAAAAATCATGTATTGGGCTTATACCGTAAATTATCCAATTTTTCTATTCACAAGAAATTCTACAATTTCTTAAAAACCATAAATATCACCTTATCATTTTTTCAATGAGTAGCTTAACAAATGTAATCCATTTTATAAAATTAAATTTTTAAATATGTGAAATTTATTTTTAAATTAAAATGAACATTTTTTAGAAAAATATTGATTTTATTATTATAAAAACTTTTATTAAACTTTGAAAAAATATTTGAGGTAATAACTATATTAGAAAATAATATAATTTTATGAATCCATTTTATAATAATATTTTTATATTTAAATCATTATATTAATTATAAAATTTTAAATAAACATTTCCATTTCACAAGAATACCAAAAATTTACTTTTTATTTTTAAATATTTATTTACATATTCAATGATATAAATATATCATGTTTTCATTCGTAAGATACCAAAATATTATTTACACATTTATAGATGAGGTTAATATTATAATTCCTATATAAAAAATCTTAATTGATATATTACTATTCCAATTTTCATGTTATTATTCATACATTCAGATTTCTAGTGGTCATAAGTGTTTACAACACCCTATAAATTGTTTTTATTCCATTCGTAATTCAATTATATTCACTCCCAAGGATTCGTAAATATTTATATTTTAAATGAATATTTTATTAATATGAATATGTTTTATTTCTATGGTTTTGATTATGACTACAATAATTCTTGTGAATATAGGAGATCTAATATTTCTCATTCTTATTATAATTGTTTCTCTTTATTATCCTTCTGTATTATTTATAATTACTATTAATTTATTTTAGGATTCATTTATCATTAATAATATATGCAAATTTTGTTTTTCGTGGGTTATATAAAAGATTTATGTTATTTATAATATATGAAATATTTATAATATGGGAAATTCCATTTATAAAATTTCATGGAGTTACAAAAATGTCCCCTCCTTAAATAATAAATTTATCTTTGTTTTTTCATTAACACGAAATAATATCATCACGTACTTAGTGGAACCCCACAATACAACCGCCACTATTATCCTTATCATTTGTTAAGTACCCCACACCGAGTATCCAGTTCCACCTATAATTTTATATTGTTGAAAATATCACCACAAAGCCTCCCCCCGATCCGAGACACTCTAACTGAACATCATAAGACATAAATAATAACTTACAATTATTCACTGAAATAATAGAATCATTGATAGAATCATGTAATGAAATAACCCTCACAATACAAAACAAAAAAAAAATATTCAATCACATTAAACACAATAATTACTAAATTATAACAAATAATACCAATAAATAAAAATTATATGACACATAGAAATACATATTCATGGAAGGAGATATATATATTCCCTATTATTATCATTATTTTTTTATTGTGGTTTATGAGTTATTGGATATTATTTTTACATCATTTATTATTATTAATTATGTTACCATATATGAATTTTTGTTTTTAATTATAAATAATGGGATTGAATTTTTATTTAGAAAATAAACATATGTGATTTGAAATTAAGTGAAATTATATATACTATTGAAATGTGTATGTTTTTATGAATATAAAATGTTTTTTTGACAGAAAATAATTTTTCTACATTGTCATCATTTTAAACTATATTAAAATATCATTTGAATGAAAATTAAATTTTGCCTCTCTATATTTGTAATTTTGTTGTCCCTAACATGAATTCAACATATATTATTTTTGATTGTAATAAAATTTTAAAGTCATCAGCCTTAGGATTATTCATATTACATAATATATTATCTTGAGGTATAAAATGAGATCAGTGTAATTGAATAGTAACTAGGAATTCCACATTAAATTTTATACAGTCTATTTTTACTATACAATGGGTGCATGTGTCATATTTTAATATCCCCAATATATAATTATGGAAATATATCTATCATGAGAACACTCAGAATAAGATAAATTTTTTTTCATGATTTAATGAAAATATACTCTTGGCTGGTAATGTTTGTTATTTATCATGTCATTATTTATGGGTTTACCAAGATTATATCGTTCCTCTCATATAATCTGTATGACATTTGATCCCTTGATAGAGACAAATTATTGGATTTCATTAAAATTTATATATAATATATCCTATGTACTTATCTTTTTTGGTGAGGGTCATATCATTTTCTTATTATCATAGACAAATGACATGTGATGAATTAACCAAGTTTTTTAGTCTATAACCAAATAATTAAGAATGTCTGAGTAAATATACTATATTGATGTACTGTGTAACTTATAGTCCATTGATATCTTTGAATATGTGATGAAATAAATATATATTAATTTTAATAACAAAATTTATTGTAAATGTTATATAGAAACATGTGTTTAATAATGTCATGTTGGTTCCTTTTTTAGATAAAGAATCATAAATTCATTGTTTGAGTAAATTCATTCCTTAATCCTATGAATTTTAGAATTTTCTTTTCAAATGATACAAAAACCCTTTGGGTCAGTAAATTCAGTTTACTATATAGCGATTTTTTTTCATAAAAATCACTGTGCTACTATATATGTGATTTATTGTTAATCCTAATATGGTTTCATTTATAAATTCATATTTTAATGTATATGATGTGATAAATGATATATTTAATGATTTCATTGTAAATGTGTTTAAAAATATTCAATAAAAGATTTGGTTATGATGTCACCAGTTATTCTGTTCGACACAATATATATGTAAATGGAACAATGTTTCTGAAGGTTTTTTTTCAAGTAAAATAATTATGGAGATATTCCCTAAATCCAAAGTAATCAATTATATTGTTTCAGATATAACATATTCTATAATATCTGAATTTCTATAGGTATAATGTATTTGAATCCATAGAATATTACATGTATTCAATTATGGGATATGGAAAGGCAAAAATTTTCATGTCATTACATTAACTAACTATATAAAATTTTATAATGATATAATTATATTTATAAATTTTTTTCCATTTTCAAAAAGTGACTAGAAATTTCATTTAAATACTTCATGTTATAGTTATAAAATCATTCAACTATGTTTATAATTGATTATATAATTTTATAAATTGATTTACAGGAAGAATATTATTTTTACAATTAATTAAATCCATTGTAACCATCATTCTATTTACTAATTCATTATGAATTTGTGAGTAAATTCATTGACACTCTATGATCATCCTAAATTAATATATAATGTGTCCAATACAATTTTAATTTTTGTTGGTAATCTATAGTTATTGCATTGTCTCCCAAATTCATCTTCATTTTCCTCAATAGATACTATAATATCATTGTTTTCATGAAATTTTATCTAAAATTTAAATTGATTTAGTCAACCCTTTGAGATTCCATGAAGGAGGTATCCTCTTAAATAATTTAAGAAGAACTTCACCAGACAGTGTTAATGCATAATATATGATTTGAAAAATGTAATTCAAAGGAAAATGATTTCCATTATTTGTACATGGTTTCAATTTATTATTTCATTTTAACAATTATTTTTAGGTTCGTATTCTATGTTGTTTCTTTTAATTACTATAATATTATACGTAGAATCCCTTAGGAAGTGGGAAAGTTCAAATGAGATGACAAATTGTTACATTATGGATAAATATATGGAAAACGTGTATGAGGTATATAATGGTATCGGATAATGATTTATATTTCATATTTTGATATTTTTTTATTTCATTAAGAATGTATTATCATGATGTTCATATATGGAACTATGGGGGTTGAGGGAGGAAACTGAAATGTATACTAAAATTTTGATACTTTTTTTACATGTTTCTTAAAATATATATTTTAATGTTAAATTTTTTATTGGAAGACAATGACATGAGAATGTGTTGATTTAGTTGAATTTTGATTCATGTAATGATTTTTTAATTATACTAATATATTTTTGTTATTTTTTATGTTATCTTTATTTTTTGAATATTTTTATGTATGTCAATAGACTGTATATTAATATTCAATGTTAATATTGGGTTATTTGATTTACTTATAATTTTATATATATTATCACATTTTTAGTGTTTTTTCTTACGATTAATACATCCATTATCTATAGGATTATGTCACCATTTCATTTAAAAATAAGGGGCATGTTGGATGAGATATTTTCACATCATGATTGTCCACCTTACTAAATCAAGGACAGGTTAATTTGGAACCATTTTAGGAAAAATTATTATTGGATAATCATATTTTATGGGTAAGCTAGTGAAAAATATACATGTTTTGTAAGTAAGAAGTATAATTTGATTATTGTTTATGGAGAAATTGGGGTAGTATAATTATGGATTTACTGATGCCATAATTTTCAATGAAATCAATCATATCATATTACATCCCCAATCTTGTACTCCCTGATATAGTACAAAATACTTGATATTTATGTCTCTATCTATGATACCAATAAACATAACAAAGTTTTTACATTCCAAAACATACACCATCATATTAAAATATTAGATCAGTAACATATAAATGGAAAATTTAGTATTTGACATTTAGTTCTTTAGTGAATAATAATACATAAAAATAATCATGTATTCAGTTGATCGTTTTTTCCACTATACCAGGAATTTATAATTACATATTAAGTCATAAACAGTTACCATAAAATATATTAAATAATAAAAAATTATACACAAAAGTTATAAAAATTTATTCTTTATAACCTAAGGAAATGGAAAACAAAAATATGTGAGATCAAAATCCCAATATAGGTAAAAATAATTAATGATTTAATTTCAATAATGATAATAATATTATTTAAAGGGTAGGATAAAACAATAAAATCATATGAGAATAAAATAACAGAAATTATTTATATGATAATGTTTATCATTATTTATATGGTGTAGAATAAATATTTTGTAATAACAAGGGTAATGAGAATCAATAATCATGATATATGTGTTGTTAATATTATTCATATAAACCATTAAATACTTATAGATAGAATAAAGAAAACATTTCAATATCATGGAACACAATATTCAACAACCTAGTCCACTAATGTAAAAAATAACAACACACTGGATAAAATTTAAAGGAGAAACCACCACGGATAACTACCTCTGTTGTTCCATTAAATAGAGGGAACACTATCCAATGAATCTCATAGATATATTGAGATCACCCATAATACATTTTGTATCAGGATCATCCATCATATATGGTGTATCATTGTCACCCATTATAAATTCTTTATCAATCCCACCAATCATCGTCAATGTTTTATATGTGCCACTTACGAATAAAAAATTAAATGACCATGCTTTTCAACATAACACCCATGAAAACTACAAACATTACATTATAGCATGATTAACCCATGTAATGTAAATGAGATTAATACAAATATCATTAAAACAATCTTATTATATAATCCAAACAATTATGATGGATGGTGTTATGATATCATATTCCATATTCATAAAAAAAATCATTAAAGGATATTGTCATAGATTAAAATATATTTAAATGATAATTTCGAATATATTTCTTAGATAAATGAGATAATTCCTTTTCATAAAGACATTAAAACTAAATAGTCACAAAATATTTAAAAGAGTCATTTTATTTGGAAATAAACCAATAAAAGTATAGAGGATGATACAAATTAACTATTGGTCATTATAGTGGAAAAATATTGTCATTCCATATATTTTAAAAGAAAATACTCATATAAAATTTTGTAAAAATACAGAAATTACATTTTTAGAAAACTTTTTGAATTAATGTTTAATTATATGTTTAGAAAGACATATTTTGGGAAAGTATAATTTTTAAATACATTCATGTGTATAAAAACATTCATTAAATAATTTGAAAATGAATGGAGATGGAGTTATTATTTCATCAACCATAGAATACATATGGTCGAATTTTAATTAAAAATATTTTATAAATCATTATATCAAACAAAGGGAGAGATATTAATCAATATATTTTCATAATTTTGTTAATAAATTAGATTATTAGATTTTTGTCTCAATAAATTATGAACTAAATATTTCCTCTAAAAACATTATGATCTACCTGAAGATCGCTAAGGTTCTATAAGGGGTTGGTGTGAATCGGTGGTACACTATTATTAAAAATTAATTATTTTTAACTAAAACTATATGATTGATTAATGTATCAATCCCATCTCTTTATTTATTTAACATCATCCTATTAGAAAAAAATAAAAAAAATGAAATCACATATAAGTATTACAATGTTCAACATAAATATATACTCCTTACTAAAGCTGATAATTTTCAATGGTTATAGATTATTCACTATATAAAGAAGTTAAATATGGGGGATTCCTCATTAACATTAGCATTCAGTCCCACAGTATTCACACTCTAGAGACCCACTAGATATTAGAATATCTCACCTACAAAAGATACTTCTATGTCAAAAATGGTGTTATTTATAAAAGATCACACAATGTCACCATCGTCCCTCATTCTTTTTCATTATTTATAGTCACACAATAGAAATCCATTGGAATTTAGTATATGATCTGAAGATTTATATCTCTATGCCTATGACATCATTCTTAGTACCTAGACACGAATTTAACCACCCCATAAATATTAATCACCAAATCTACATGGGTAAAATTATCAATATCTATAACAACTAATAAATAAATCCCAAATTTTCTTCAATATTTAGAGATCATAAATAATTATGAATGTAATTTAGGAAACTTATATCATGGTTAATAATTCCATCTAAAATAATGTCTACTATCAGTCTCAAAACTCAATACACAGTTTCCATAAAAATAATATTTTTTATCCTTTTTAATCCAACATGCATGTATGATATAATAAAATATAATATTTTAATTATTAATAGTATATTTCATTATGATTATTCTAAAAAAACATCACATTATGTTCAAATATCCTTTCATGAATATAGAAATTGTTATTATTTGGGAAACTAAAAACCACTTATTATTTAACTATTTCACGCAAACTCATGGATCAATATTATCCTATGCATGTGGGTTTTTATGATTTAGAAAAACAAGATTACAAAAACACATCGAAATTATTCTTCTCCATGAAATATTACAAAAAATATCTGAAGATTCAATTTCACTATATTATTTTATTTTACCCCATTCAAGAAAATTATTCAGGTTTATCATGTACTTGGTGTCACTTCTCCAATATTAATAATCGTGATTCATGATGAAACATCAATGTAAACAAGTATTGTTATATTTATTCATGTATATTATTTAATTTATGATACTCAATCTCGTTAAAAAAATATGACAAATAATATATTAGGAAACATCACATTAGAGCCTATGTGGGATCAAATCATCATAAATATATTATGATCCTTGAATACTCACATTTTGTTCAGAAAATAACTCGATGTGTATATATAGAAAGATATGTTTCAAAAAATATTGATATCTTTTATACAATCCTTATGAAAATGAAATAGAATGAATTCATGTTATCCTCGTATTAATATAGATCACATTCCGTTTATAGTTATTTGGCCTTTGTAAACATAAAAATACATTTTATGATCATGTATAAAAATTATGACTATCAAAGTATTTATAAATAGATTCACCAACAAACAATATTATATATATTCACCAAATCATTTATTTTTTCCTCACTGAAACAACTTATTCATGTCTCTGGAAAATCAATATCACATTTTAAAAAACATAGTTCCACCTCTGATATTATTGAGTAACACACTACATTACATAGATTAATATATAATATTTTTATTAGAAAATATAATCATCCTCATTATAATAAAATGGAAATAGAAACTCAACTTGATCCTCATAAGATCATCCTTAAAGAAACTGAGTAATGAAATCCTTCAATAAGGCTAGTGGTATATGATAATGTATTTGTGTGATATATTAGATCAAATTAAATACACCATATGTTTCTATATATATAAGTATGATCATTAGGAAGTGATGTACAATAAATCCTTCTAGAATATCAATTTTTTCAGAGTTATCCAACCTAGTAATACTATATCTTCCACTGATAACTTGACTCAACATTAGGGTTGGAACTCAGATACACTCCCCAAACCCAGGAATCATTGGTGGTGCCTCAATATCTAGGCAAACTAAAAACAACTATGTTTACTCACTCTTGATGCTTAATGTCAGATATGGGTGTGTAATACATCCCCATTGGATTTACCCAATATGTTTATTTTACTCCATCATGGATAGAAATAGGGTGAAAGATCCTACAATAGTAGTTTTTATGGTTTAAATTCAGCTATATAGGTGATAAGTGAAGGGTTTTTAATTAAAACCCTTCATTGAAACTGTAATAACCTAACCCACCATGGTCTTACCCATGAATTCCCCTATCCTACTTCCAATAGTCTAGGGGTCTGTGACTAATGTCGAGAAGGTGTGTAACACAAAATGGGAAGAATTATCCTAATGAATATGTAAAAAAATACCTATATCTATGCCCTCATAAATAATTAATGTAAAAAACTGAAACAATGCACACATACATCTATGTTCCCAAAATATTGTATGATAGTAAGTTATATAAAGAGAAAAAATAGTATAAATACAATCCTGAACAAAAACTCCAAGGATTCCTACAAACATAAATAAAAAGTAATAAAATAAATTTCATTATCCCAATAAATAAAATCAATCTAATAAGATCCTACAATGATAAAATTAGTCCCTATTATTATTGGACGCCATTGAGGGGGTCATTATCTGGATAATTCATGACATGTGCAATAAAATTCATTGAAAAGAGGATTATAAATATAATCAATTAGACACCCCAAAAACACTAAACATGAAACACAACTATAGTTATCTCAATACATTATATTAAAATAAATTTACAATTTAAACCCCTAGATATAATAAGGAAACACACCACATCACTAGGTGGTTGGAACCAACATCAAGCTATGGGATTGTGCTCATATGAACCCTATTTATGAGGGAATCATACTATGATTAATTTTATCTGTAGTGACACATTGTGAATATGTTTATATTATCACACCCTACAAATGAATTCTCACTTCTAATGAAGTCCCTAACACACATATATAGTTTCAGGCTATGAAATGTTTGGGGGACACCACAAAACCAATATGGATCAACCAACTATGTAGGGGATAATATGAAAATGATACAACAAACCCTAATAAACATGGAATACTATATGGAGTAACCCCACCTTACTGGTGGAGTTCTCGTCGATACATTTTAATATTTTAGGTAACAAATGATGAAAGAGTATTGAACACCAGTCTCACCAAGGAGTACCCCATCTAAATTTGTGACTACCCCTCTATATAATTTTTTAAAAAAATGGTATGAATTTAATTAAACATTGTACATTCTATGAAAATGAATAATGGGATGAAATCAAGCAACGGTAGTCCAAACTGTGGAAACAAAGTTCTACAAACACTCATAAAGGCGGTACACGACCTTTACCCGGGGTACATGGAATGTCCTTGTCTCAAAAAGTATTCTTATTTATAAAATCATCACATGTCATGTATGTATCTATATGCACAATTTGTATAAAATGATCATTTTGAGTAGAGACACACAATACCGTGATCTTGTCACATTGATGTGTCATTGTATGTTGGTCATGTGTGTGTACTGACCCACATATACCAAGATGTGTTTGTATACCAGTATATTATTATCTACATATCCATGAATTATTTTCTATTTCCATGTAATTCATAAAGTACACATCGATCCAATTTCGATGGTGCACAAAAAATTACATAGGGGTCAAATGTCTTGTGATCTTTATTTTCATCCCAAAACCCAGCTACTAATAAATGAGCCCCAAAATAACTATAATAATGATTTATATTCCAAATTTATAGGGATTTTTATTATTGATATTTAATACATTTGTTTCCCCTATGAATCGCCAGCAACACCACCCTCTCTAGAACAACTAGAACAGGGGTTAGTAAATCCTTTCAATTACCGACAGCTAGAAATTGATACATTGATCTGCTCAAAAATCCATCAATAGATCCAATGTTCCCATGTGCCTAAACCAAGTGAAATGGAGACCAAAAATATTGTTTGATCAAACTGTAATCATCAAATGCCATCTTCTCATATTGATCAAAACATCTATCATGATCTTTACCTTTTGAATAGATCTGTAATAATGAATAATGGTCATTTGATTACTAAATACCATATATTCCATGAACCGAAGGCCCAAATAAAATTTCCATGATGAATGTCTGATAAATGAAGGATAAATCCAAAATCTAGAAATGTGATGAATGATCCTCGATCTTTATTCATTTTATCTTTATCATTTTTCATTAAATAATTCAAAATAGATGACCAAAAATAACAAAATTTATTTGGTCAACGATACGCATATTATTTTTATCCAAGGAATCGATCCACATTCATATGATATTAGGAAATAATATATAAATCACATATGAAAAAATATCATAGTTTGGAATGAAATTTGATGAAAAACAATTGTGTTTCTCTCATTTATTAAAACCAAAAAATTTATTGGAGTTACTATCCATGATTAGATTAGGATTCATCATCGTTATCCAAGAAATATCTACAACACTTTTTTGGAATCCTTAGGTTTTGAGTAGAAATCCCTAGGAAATTTCAATAAACATATAGATAATTAAAACATAGGACAATACGTTAACAAATTATTTAGTCAACTAATTTATTTAATTTACACATTGAATAACTACTTCATTACGAGACCATGCACATTATGTTTATATTGCACCAACAATAAAATAGGTATTATGAAGTCAATAGTGAACTCATATTTAATATCCGGGTCCTTATTCAGGATATATAATACATTATCAATACAACCACATATGCATGTTATTTAATAAATTTTACATAAATCAAACATTTTTTACCGGAACACCGGGCTTTAGAATATCATTCCTTTTCTGTGTATAGTCCCAAAAATATTATATGTAATATCAAAACAAAATTATATAAAATCTTAGTTATTACATTATCCACTAATATGCACATTATCTTAACGAAAATAGGAAACATAATCACAATGATGGGGGTACGGGGATTGCATTTGGGTCTGCCACTCTCAGATGTTCTCCTAATGTTTCTCATGCTTCATCAAAAAATGAATAAAAGTACTTAGTTTCCCACAAAATATCAACTCATACGGATCCTTGACCTCTATATGGTAAAATAAGCATTTACATTATTCCTTAACATCCTTTTCTCTCTAGTATATAATTTATAGTGGGACTTTCACTTTCTTCCTCTTTTTTGACCCATGGAATAATTCATTTATCAGAACAAACTATTGATGTATAGCTAATTGTTATGCTATCTTGTCAACTCTACATAGTTTCTAAAAGGGACCAATGATTCTTAAATATAACAATCCACTAATGAAAAATATCCTCAATCCATATTCATCTAAGAACCACGTGAACACTAATTTACCACCTCAATCTTTAGAGGTCTTCATCATCAGTTTTCATAAGACTTTGGTCATATCTGTAGGTTCTTCAACTTCTCATTGATGTTGTTATGGTTTCCTATATTAAATCACACCAACTCCAGATCCATGAGTGTTGAATAACATGGTTGAATCCAAAATCACGGTGACCATTAATTTCATCCATGAAAATCCTCAAATGGTTCCATCCTGATGATGGAATGGTATTTTATATTTTATGGAAACTCCACTATGGGTAGGTGATCATACCAACTATGAAACAAGTGCAACATTAAATTCTAAAACATATCCACCAAGACTTGAATGGTCCCCTATATCTATCCATCAGTCTTGGGCGGAAACACTATTCTCAAAATAAACGTATTACAAAAATGATCATACAAATATATTCATATCCAAGATTTTCATCAACCATTATAATCAACTAATGTCATCGAGGGTACCCCAGGGTGTCTGACTATTTCATTCATGCATGGGTGCCCAAAGGTATCAATTTAGCACTACTATCGAATGGCTAATATGTGGGATAACATTATGAGTTTTTCTACGAGCACCAAGATGAAATCTTTTACATTGTATGTATGTGGTAATCCCATCATGATGGCAATGAAAATCCCACCCTACATTCACTCTGGAACCTCAAGGGGTGTGGTTAAACAAAATATTAATCTACTTCATTGCCTTAAACTTCTAATAATTGAGGCATCAAGAGCCAAAATTCATAACTCCCATATTTATGCATGGACACCAAAATTGATGTCATGGGTTTTGGTGCATCATTTCCATAACTCGACAACCAATAAAATGTATCTATAAAACTCCCGATACACATCCTCCCACAATTTCAAAGGTACCATCATTCATCCTCTTAAAATTATAGAGGGATCCCTACATTCATAATATTCATTAGGGACATGTCATATGGAAATCTAAGTATATTTGGTCTCACAATCTGTATCTCCTCATTGTGCATCACTAATTTGAAGTAATATTGGTGGGATAAAAATCATATGTTGATGATATAAAGAATTATCCTTGATCATGAAGGCCAATTGCAACATCGAAAATGATTCTGACACCATTGAGAACAATAGTGAACAAGATATTCGGATTAGAGCATCTCCCTCCAATTTCCCATTCCTAGGAGTAAATATGATATAAAATAGATTATTTCTGAGGAACTATAGAAATCAACTCTATATCAAGATATGATCCTTCAGTGAGAATAAATTTATAGAATCTCTTGGATAAATTAAATGATAAATCACATGTCCATTAGGCCGTGTCACCAAATCATTATTCTGATGTATACAACTACTAACTCATGGTCATGGGTCATGTAGATATTCTTATGTGTTTCCATATAGAATTAACCATAGGCAATGAAGACAATCCTCTATATCATAACAAAACCATGTTCGGTCCTCGTTGTATCGCATAACACTATATACTCGACACCCTACTCTAGTAATATAATTTTGGGAGAGCTCATCAATCACTATGTCAACAATTGAAAGCACTGATGGCACCATTTCATCCAAAATGATAGGATACCCCATTCAAAATCAATGCTCTCAAGGGATCTTCATCTTTGGAGAAGATGGATACAAACATCCAAAATTACATTATAAACCAAAAGAATCATTGCACTTTGGTAATAGTATTGGGTAGATCCCATGAAAGAACTACCACAACCTTTTTGGGATTTACTACTAATCCAGCCACTATGATGATTTTTCCAAGAATATAGACCACTCCAATCCAATATAGACCGGTTGATTGCTTCCAATAAATGGTTTTTTTCTTATAGTGTGTCTAATACAAATATCAATTATCTTGTGTTCTTCTCCTCAGATGTTGAATACATTTGGATGACACTGATGAAGACTACAATGAACATTCTCATAATGGGATTTAAAATCAATTTCATGAGTCCCATGAACACATAGGGGGAGTTATTCACACTGAAATTCATCACCATGTACTAATAGTGACCATTGTTATATCTGAATTTCATTTTTAGTATATCCTCAATTCATACTTGATGTTGGAGATATCTTAATTTGAGTTGAATATTCAAGAACCATCATTACCCTATTAACTGATGAATGGGCCATCAATCCAAAATATTGGATACTTATTTTTCATGGTAACATGATTCATACACTGATAATTCACACTTATCCACAACAATTCATCCTCGTTCTTCTTGAACAATATATCGGATTCAAAGGGGAAACACAAAGTCTCATAGGTCCCTTCTATTGTTGGTCTCCCAAATAAATGTTAGTATCTTGAAGCACTCTATGAGACATATTATATTATAGTGTAGACATTGGTGTCATTGCATGATGAAATTAGATTAATTTGTCTAGATACCAATTTAGAGGTATACCTGGTAAATCCTTAAGAGTAATTTCCTCACACTATGCCACCACACATAGAAACTGATTTCCCACATAATCCATATTTTCACGAATCATTCTTCCCAACTTTTGATTAAATGGATGAACTCTCCTATGCTAGATATCATATTTCTCTTCCAGGGTCTTCTTCTCAACAATAAGGGAAACATCATTTGGAGCTGCAAACATGCAACATTCTCTGTCAAAAATAGTCAACATGGTAATACATTAATAATAGTAATTACATAAGGAGGATAAAATATGAAATCCATGATGAATATGCTAATAGAACCGATATAAAAATATCACCACCAAGATTCATATCACACTATCAACATAAGTGTTCAATCTCAGAGTTAGAGCCTTTCAGAATCACAATCCACAAGGGTCTAGAAAATGGATCAACCACAGACTATAATTATTAAAATAGTGAATTTGAAAGGAAATAATGTATTGAAAAAATTTCCATAAATACAAATGATTATATATAAATGACTTATAACATAACACATATATTCCATGGACTCTTAGGTTCATAGAACTCCATAAATTAAAAATGGACTTGTCCGTATCAACCTGCACCCCAAGACTATGATGAACACCAAGGGGTGTTTGGTGGTGATAAATAAAACATATAACTAACTCTTATTATCTAGTTGACCCCACTTCCACATTCTCTTCCCATTCAACCACCCTTATTCTACCTAAATCTTGGCCTTATTGATCCCCTGCCCAACTCACAATCTATTGTGCAATGGATTAGAAAATCTACAGCCAGATGCCATTAGCTATCACATAATAAACATTCTCTCCCACATGATTAATTAGAGCCACCCTAGTTGCCCAACAACCCTAACCCTAAGTCCTAGTATCTCCTAATTATATGTTTAAAATTCTTGGATCTATGAGACTTCTATCATTTTCCTTTTCTGCAGGGCTTATTTATGGGGTGTCCAGTAGTATCTCATAATTTCAGTGCATACTCTTCTAGAAATATTCCAACACAAAGGATCTTAGAGGAAACTGAGAATATATTGTAAAGAAAAGAGATACCAATGAACCCTTTATGTCGCTCTGTAGTACCTACACTAGGTTTCGTTCTATAATGTGATTATTTAACCCCACGTCCAATGAGCAATATGAGATATTAGTAAATTCCATTTAATACTCTACCATGATCATACTTCCATGCAGTATATGTAGTGGATCATTTATGTGTATAAATCATGAAGTTGAAAAATATAACTAATTCAAAAATAGATTATCATTCTATGAATATGATATAGTTGTCTCATTATGTGACTAAGTAACTAGGTTCCGTTATTTCATAGTAGATCACTAAATAAGACTTAATGTAAGGAACTACATATGATCTGAAGTTGTCATCACAAGGTGTAAATGTATGTGACTACCTCTATTCAGTCCTAATTTACCTAGGGGCCTGGATAACCCCAAAACACAGTAGGTTTCTACCTCTATAACTCATGAAAGGATCTAAATTTGTATGTATCCTCAGCTAGTACTGATAGATGCTGCAATAGCTTAACGTATTGGGTTATAGTTGGTAATCCACTTGGGGTGGTATCTAGAGTATAGTCCCTTATACAAATAAATTTTAAATATGGAGATCATCCTCATGATCATGTGGGGGAATCCTAGATTTTTTTAATGGATGAATCCTAAAATAGAACAAGATATACAATGGTAAAAATACTATAGTAGGTGGGATGAATGAAGCACATGATAAACAGAAAAAAATTTATATGATTTTGAAGATAGAAAATTTCATGAAACAAATGATTGCATTTACAGAGGCAAAATATAGGTTAAGAAATTCATTTGGAAAGGATACGATGGTCACCACATTGACACTAGAGTCACTCCACAGAAATCATAACTCAAAACACTAAACACTGTTTCACCTAACAAATCTCGCCGAATTAGGTTCTATAGTTGAAATAATAAATCAAATTCCACTCTATCATGATAATACCCTCTGAGGTCCACACCATGACTACCCTAATTCCACTTCATATCTAGTGGCTAACAACCAGTGCTTAGTAGGCATATCCAAAAAAATTGGAGGAATTATCCTGAAGCACCTCTACAAGTACCTATGAGAATGAAAAATGAAAAATGAAATATAAACTACATGCATAATGAATGAGTGTATCTAAGATCCCATGATATAGAACAAAATTAAGCTATTGAAAGTGGAAAAAGGGGTAAAATACATTTGAAACCAATAATAATTACTGTTCACAATAGGGTCTAAGAGGGATAACTAAACTCAAATGCATGATTCAAGTAATTCATATTCCTCTGAAAAGTACATTAACCTCCTCCCACTCAATATCCTCCAAAGACTCATTTTAATGGTCATTTATCTTAATTATACATGACAATTGCGAAAAATGTCCATTCCGGGTTGAGTATACAAATAATTAGTAGGATATCCTGAAAAAACTAAACTTAATGAAAAAGCTATTTTAAAATAAATAAAATATATCAAAATTAATGTATAATAGATGGACCCAACTATACATTGTAATGAAATCACACCACTAGGTGGTCATCCCCAATTTACACCCATCTGATATCACTTGTAGAAATGATTGTTATATGATAATATATTCCCTGAGACACACTATCTTAGAAGACACATGATGAAGATGTCTAGATCATTGAGACATTCCCATGAAAGCACACTAGCCTAGAAGATCCTAATACACATATATGGGGAATGCCAAGAACCGTTGGGGGACATCATGATCCCAATCTAGTTTAACCCATTACATAGGTGATCATATGGAACCAATCCCATAAACCCTACTGACACAACCATCTAGATGGAGGATCACAGCCCAATATGGGAGGTAACACAGATTCCAAAAACACCGCCTAGGGAAAAAATGATAGATTACCACACTCCTGATTCATGGAGAGATGCCAGAACTCTATCTGACTCTCGACCTCTAGAGGGGATAAAAATATTGTGATATGGAGAAAATGTTGCAATATAACCGTGAATGAAACGACCAAGGGGAATTTCTCAACATACAATAGTCCAATCTAATGAAATGAGGACCTATAAGAATTCTTAATGGGGTTACATGGCATGTCAATCTACACCCATGACTACCTATATTGAAAGTCCTCACATGAAATGTGTTTCTTATGTTTTCAGTTTTTAAGAACCAAAAAATTATACATCATTAAACAAGGTTCCAAATGGGTTGAAGATTAGTCTCTTAAGATATAGAAAGTGTTCCAGTTTTTGAATCGGTTTAAGGTATGTAAGTGAACCCACAAGAGGGTACCACACATATTAATAGGAGGACTTAATTGTTTTTCCATTTCCAGTTATCTCGGTGAACTATGTTCTACACAAATTCTAGATCTCACACTACTTCCATGTGTCACCTCCTTTATGGACCCCCTATCCCCAAAAAGAAAGTCCCAACAACAAATTATAATTCTGAATCACCAACATAGAGACACAATTATTAGAGTATAGAATTACCCATGTATTAAACACATCATGTGGCAGTGGTTAAAAAGTGGATACTTCACAATTCATTGGATTATCGGATGATGTTTCACTAAAAACCCACTTAGGATTGTGATTTGATGTATGACACATGAGTTATTTGTGGTTCATACACTATTATTTTATTTTCCTGTGTTTCACGAATGGATAGTTCACATGGAATTACATATATTTAATTTTATAAAAAATTACTCCTTTACTTAAATATTTTTTTGAAAACAAAAAGATGCACCTTTCATATTATGTTTCCACTATTTTTACATCAACTCATTCTACTAGTAATGAACTGAGTTTTTCTATGGTGGAGGGAATATTGCTAAAATCATTATTACACAAATTAATTAACTATTAGTGGAATTTCATTGAGTTGATAAAAGGGGTTATCTAGTATTGGATAGGATTCCATTATATTTATTTGGCCTTTGTATTGTGTTCTGATATTATAAATGCACACAAGAAATCTACCTTTGGTCGGGGTAATTGAATATATGTATATATATATATATTCCTCAATAAAACACCTTGGAGAATCGGTCATTGATCTAATTAACCCTTGGTGTCAGGGATTTTTTCAACTACCCTCCTCAGTATCTTGAGGAAACAATTGGGTATCCATTTTATAAAATCTATTTATAATATAGAATCACATGAATGAACATGGGGAATGATTAAATGTGGTGGCCATGAAATGGGAACCTCAACATAGGGGCTCATTTAGCTTTGAATGATGGTGGAATTTTGGTTCTTCAAATCATGTTTGGATTTAACACTTATCAAAATAATGTGTGTATTTATCACGCTATCTTTGTATCACATATCTATTTTGACGAAATCAAAAATATTATAATTCACCTACTTAGTAGGTGGACCATAAACACCAACCCCTTCTACATGGTACCCATGCAGGTCGAGATAATTCATTGTGAAGTTCATATAATTTTGATTTTTCCCATCATTGGTGATTTTTCTAATGATTTATGCCACCCTCATTATCCTAGAATGACATGGATAATCCTCCCATCTTACAATGAATGATATTAACCAGAAAAGTTTCCTATTAAATTGTGACCCTATACCAAATAATGAAGTCCCAATTGCATATTTGATTAAAAAAAATTCTATGTTATGTGCAATAGTGGCCTACAAATGTTGGTTGATGAATATCCTATATGTTGAGACATGAGAGTGTGTTGTTGCACACTGGATTATTCATGAGGTGGTTTTGTTCAATAAGTAGAGCTGGTTGATAATTTCCATTGAAAACCAGTTGTTCCAACTTGTATCCTTTTCACCATGATTCAAGGTGGCTGGATACTACCTTTTCATTATTATAGTTCAAGGGCCAGAGTAATGACTTTTATATTGGTGGATCAATTGGTCACCGGTATGTGCACTAACCTGATAGACCCAGTCCAAGTGAAAATTTACCATTTTTTGCTCAAATCAATGATAGGAGGAAAACATAACAGATGGTGGGTCTCTTCTAGTTTTTCGAAGGCTAGGTGGAATCCCATATAAGAGGCTAAATGTATATCAACACTCAATATATACCATAATTTACCATATGCCTATTTCTATGAATCATAATTGGGGTAATTCTATCACACTAGGAGAACCAGTAAATGATTGATTATATTAACTATCATAATCGTTTTACCTATGATTGTTATGTTCCCCTTCACGGTACATTGGTGAATGATGGATATGGGGTACACTCCTGGAGACAATATCATTTCTCTTTGAGAGAATTCATATTTGTTTTTTTGGATTTATGGAGATATTATTTGTTGGAGTACTCACCATACAAATTTTCACATAAATTCATGTGTATCAAGATGATCTATCATCAAAACATCAACTATACATTCCCAAATAAAAAATTAATGATATCTAAGAAACTCTTGCATATATTCACGTTGGAGGTCAAATGATGAATGATTGGGATTATAATGTTTTTTGGGATCCCATTATACACATATAAGATTTTTTTATGAAGTATGGAACTGATCATATCTTGAAAATCAACTAGAAATAATAATTTCCTAATGTCGAAGCCAAAAAAGTGTTGGATGGTACTGGTAAAAAAAGAAAACAGTCATGAATTATATTCCTAATAAATATCCAAGGAAATAACTCATTTATGAACACCCATGGATTGGTTTAAGGTAATGTGGTTCAATCTCTCATGTTGTTATCTCTACTCTTCTTGATCAATCATCCATACCTCTGGATTTTGCTTTTCTAATTTCCTAGATACATTATGTTTCATTAAGGGGTGATAATCCATATCAAACACTATATATTTATCTATAGGAGAATGATGTTTCATAAACTAGTTATGATTATGCGATGCCTCTATGGGTTCTGATGAGGTTGATCCTCACATGGAAACTGAGGTTTGGGAAATTCCTAGTTCTCGTCTATGGTCTCACAAAAACTTTGTCTTGGGGGTTCTATTGTGGTTGAGGCTCACAAAATAATTAGTGGCTACAAACATCTTATCATTCTATGGAGGACTTCATAACTCTATCTATTCCAATCAATGCCCCTTCCTAGAGTCTTGCAGAGCATGGGATACCCTGATATTAAGCATATGTTCTGATTTTATTCTAGAAATACTATAATGAAAGAACCTTTAGCATGAAAAAATATTGTTGGTCACTCCTCCTACATGATTATGTTCATACAATGATTTATATGAGGAATATATATATATATAGAATAAATGTATATCTTCTACCAATCGTAAATGGGTATACCTTTCTGTTACATCCATGTAGAGATCATTTATGTAATCCTGACAGTGAATAATGATCCTAACAAAGAGGTAATTTTGTACTTGATCTTCTGTCTCTTACAATCAGGATCATGAAACCGTACTCCCAGTCTTATTGCTTCATTTTTATATTAGATACATGGTGTCCCCCATATAGTAAACCCTATGGGGGTTCTGTTTATAGGGAGAATATCCCTTTGGATGTGGGATCTACCGATGAAGGATCTCTTACGGAAATAGAGACTATGTTGGCAGTTCTTACAAACCCAGTAGGAGAATTCCCACCCAAAAACCTCATATGATTCCATTTATTAAGAAACCTCTCTATAGAATACCATGAGGTATTTATGGCATCACATATTCGGATATGTCAAAAATCATCGATAATAGTTGACTATCACATTTCATTATTTACATGTCATGTTATATGTCCTAATTTACTGACTAATCATCGTACACATAAATTAGTGCATGTTTGATTAGTAATTATGATGATATCTCATAAGGGTATGTATCCTCTACATAAATAGAGATAAAATTGATAACTCCAACAACAATATATGAACATGATATAGAACCCAATAAAATTGAGGTTGTTAGAGGATTCAAAGTCCCAAGTGTCAACCCTTCAGGATCAATAAACCTCTTTCCTAGTGGTGGTAAAAACTTCAATGGTCAAAGTATTAACTGACCATGTTGATCATACTTCTATAGATATTAATGTAAACACACTTGTGATGGTAGATAAACCAGATGAGGAACCCTAAACAACTATGGAAATCATAGAGATCCTATACCCAAGGAGTCGACCCTACCTGATCAAATGACTTCTTCCCCTATAGATGGTGTGTCTTCAGGGGTTGATGTCCCTATTGAGCATAGTGATCAGGGCAATATAGAGAGAACCACCACTGATGGGGGGTGATTTATGCATGATTATAATTTGATTCAACTATCACCAATAGTTCTATGATGATTATTCTTGTAATTAAAATATCAATGACCACCCTTCTAGATGATTATGACCCAACCGAGCATGATCATGCCACAGAAGTGTCTCTGGAAGAACCCAATGTTAACTTTTGGGATGAGGATACAACATTCATTTTTTCATGTGATGATAACATGATGGTGGCCATGTATATTGATGTTTATTAAAGTGTGTTTGAGTTCTCCAACCATCCAACACATATATTTTCCAATGAATGTTATGTATTATCCTTTTCAATCATGGAATTTTAGTATTACAACAACATGATTATGCATATTTAGAAGATTCCCAAATCAATACATGTTTTCATACTATAATTGTGGTGGATACTTCTAAAAATAGTCATAACATGTTTGTTTAATAAAATCACTCTCTAGTGGATCTTATTCTTGAATATATTCCACAATCCAAAAGGGATAATCAGACAGGCTAGGAGGCTCTAAATGAACATCATGTATTCCTTCAAAAAATATTGAAGGAAATATGGAAGAGTTTTACTAAGAACACCTTGAAAAACTGGTAAAGAATCTAACCAAATTACATCAATTATTTTCCTTTATTAGGTATGGGGTGTTTGGATATATTGCTATTCAAAAAATAGTGAAGTATTTGATTTCATCCCATGACAAAATAAGAACAATCCATTCCCTACTCTCAAACACATTATTTATGTCTCATCTTTATGTGGCCAATAAAAAATTTCTTAATGAATTTATTTGGAATCTTGTGATGTCCATGATTCATCAAGAAAAATATATATAGTATAAGATCATAGTATAGTGGATTCAATAATAGATGGAGGGGCATAGTCCAGAATTGGAGTGGAATATGTTGGAATTTTCTCGAACCGAGGAAAATGATGGATTAAACGTATCTATTAGGGAATATGCACCATCTTCTTGTGTAGATTCTAAGACTGTAACCTTGTATGGTCTATAAAAAGACATTGGGGACATAGACTAGGAACTAATCCATATTTTCAAAACTGTTGAGTGGTCCCTATAACCAAAATTTTCTACTCATATGGAGAGACTTGAGGATATGTATTCTATTTATTTCCTATTATATAAATAAATGAAACCGGATTAAGCCTCCGAGATTTATAAACCATCACATCCTACAATGTTCCTTAATTTAAATTTTAATGTGTTTTGAATGATACTTCCCCAATTAATGTGAATTATTTCATAACTATATATTAATATCAATATCAATTATGGATTATCAAATTTACGTGATGAGGTAATTCTATAATTGTTTCCTAGTCTAGAGACATTGTGTGAAATGTTTTAATATTTCTATTGTTACATGAAAATCCCCACAAACATTGCTTATTTTACATTATTTCCCTAATTTTTTCAAATATCAACATACTGCTAGCCTAAAGAGAGTAACCAGAATTTTTCATTGACCACCCTCTACATGTATTCAACCAAACATGCTTTGGGTCAACATAATTTTATTGTGATATTTTTTTCTAATCCATTAAATGATTATATATATTTGTATAGTACTAGAAATTTATCAAGGGATCCATCTGTATGATTTGAAATTATAGATTTTTGTGTCTTTTTTGTGATAATATTATTGTCTTTGGAACCAAACTACTGAAACTCATTCTTTAGAACAAATAGAATTGACCATGAATTGTGGGGTGTAGACTATAGGGATTCATTGCTGAGAATGTCGATGTATATTCAATACATTATTGTGGGATTAATCATCACCTTGGATTTCTATTTTTTTATTTAGATCATATAGGACAAGTACGTGATGATTAACCATCAGAATGGTTTCCAGCATGATGGTGTCAGGGTGAACAGATGTAGTATAAGCCTCTCATGGGGATAATAGGTCTTTTATTGAAATGCCTTTTTTCTAGGTGACTTACGAAGAGCCAACTGGGGATATTATTCATATACAGATAAAGTTGTCCTCAAGTCACTAGATCTGCATTTTTTTGGCCAAGTAATTATATAAAAACTGCTACTTATCAAGGTTATGAAATATGAAAATGAAAAGGGGAAATTTTTTGAATTTGAATATGAATGAGAATCCACTCACACACGAATCTGGCAATTATGAAGTATGGTTGGAGCACGGTTCATTTTAATGTTATGCAAATAGTGCAAGACCTATGAATTTTACTAACTTGTGGAAGGGAAACTAAATTTATAAGATTCAAGGTCATATATCTTTGATCGAGGGATAAATGAATTTTCCTTATCTAGAAAATCTTTTCAACAATGATCCATCGTCCTACAGAATGAAGAGTAATGGTTGTAAATAATAATCTGTGGGGGTTTGAATATAAGGAGTGATGTTGGCTGTAAACATCATTGGGGAATACAAAAATATGAATATCCTCTCTTATGGATTAATTTTCATTTGGTTTATATGGATTTTATTATTGAAAACATATTTAGTTCTACCAGGGTCATATTATGAATAGTCATAAAAGGTTTCATTTAGACATTGGCCCTCTATTTTTGATAGTTGGGGTGGTTTATCAGGATTTTTATATTTCTAGAAAAATATTTGGGTTTTCTAATGAAGATGGACTGAACATGAAAGGAGAAAGTCATGTTCAGGATTCCCTAGAATTGGTATATAATTTTAAATTCTCTAGTCTGATCCAAAAATAACAATTATTTTTTTCATTTTTTAAATAGTTGGGTCTAAAACATGAGGTCAGGATGTCAGTATGAACCATGTTAGACTGATATTCAAGTCATATGTTGATCTGGGATGGATTCCCCAATATGATCTAACACACACATGATTAAGGTAATATAAAAATTTTTATATGATGATACAATTAGGAAGTGGTTACCATTAGAAATCCCCCTTATATATATATATTGAATAAATGTTTGGGTGGATTTTATTTATTTTTAAACTGAAATATAAAATTTGAGATTGATTATGTATCCCATCAATGTAAGAATCAGGTACTACGAAGATCTTATAAGGTTCCCTGTGATGGTAAAAACCATGCATTGGGAATGGGAAATTATAATTTTTTCTATAGATATACAAAAGATTTATCTCTCAGGTTGTCACATTTTATCTTGCAGTGAGAGGAATCTAGAGAGATGAAGTTTTTGACATCATGATGTTTAGTCTCAAGCAACTAAAAAAAATTTCAAGTAGAATAACGTTATGCGACTTGGATGGAATGGGTTCGTTCATATTTAGATCAAGAATCCCTGATCATTTTTCATGGAATCAATTATTAAAGGTATTCTACTAGAAATGGGATATTTTTACATGCCTTGAATGATTAGGGGACGAAATTGTAAACAATGATTCTTGGGATTCTCTAATCAGGAGAACGATATGGAAAAAATTTCCATTTAAGCTTTTATAGATTGAAGATGCATATCCCGTGGAATGATTTCCCTAAGGTTTACATGCATTTTTAGTGGGAGTTTTATATAAATCCAATTGGGGCATATTGTACATAGTCAAACAAATGTGTCCTTATGACATTTACCCTAAATTTCATAAGATGAGAGGGGGATTGTAAACATCCAAAATTTCCTGTTAATTATCCTATGGTTTTATGAAATTTTGTTATAATAAATTTATCATCATTGATGGATTTATTTCCCTATATTAAATTTTATGAGTTCTCTACACACAAGATTTTCATATATTATGTTTCATGAAACCGTGAGTTTCTATGAAATAATATTTTATTATTTTAATTATTTAAACAATACAAATAATAACCGAGAAATTAAAATTTTGTGTATGAAAATAATTAATAGTATTATAAAAATATGGTTTATACATGTATATATAATTAACTATTTTTTGAACAATTAATTTTAATTACAATTATGATCTTTTTAAAATAAAATGAAACGTGTTGTTGAACAGATTATTTAAACGTAAAATGAGTGTTTTATACAAATAAAATAGAAAAATAGCACTTATTGGGTTAAATAATTGAAATAAATATAAAAATTATTAACTTTAATTTTTAACAGATATCTCATGTGCTTTATAAACATGATATGAAAATAAATCCAATTTTATGATTTAAAACTACATTTTCAAAAGCAGTTGCATCACTTTTTAAGGATCATTTTTATTAAAACAAAAATATTAAAATTTTATAAATTCAATTTCAAAAAATATATAACATTATAAAAAAGGTATTTCATAATTTACTTTTGTAGATTTTTTGGTATTTTTCTAATATGATTAAATTGACCATGAATAGTGAAAATACTAAATTTTAATTAGAAACGTATTTTTCATTTAAATATTTTGTTGATTTAAATTATAATTTTTATCCATTTTAAATTATTATTAGAAGAAATTTATATCTTATTTTTTTAATTGTAATAAATTTCTCATTGAATTTGAATATAAAATCATTTCAATATTTTTAATGTTTTCACTTTATGAACCTATTTTCTCACCCCAACTAAGAAATTTATTTTAAATAAATTTTATAAATTTATTGGATTAAAATTTTAAAAGATTTATTACATAATTTGAATAATATGTTATAATTTCATTAAATATATTTCTATTAATTTTTTTATAGAAATAATTATAACATTGGAATTTTATTTTACTATTGTAATGGGTAAAATTGGTAAATTTTGGTTAAAAATAAAGTGACCAAGCTTATAAAATGACCATAACACATTTCAAAATTTTATTGAAATAATGTAATTTTCCCCCAAACAAATAATATTGACAGTGAATAATTTAATGGAAATGTGTCCAAGAGAACGAATTTGATATTATCAAAATAAAAGAGATTGAAAAATAGTCACTATGTTACTTTAAATAAGTATAATATTTTAAAAATGGTGATAAATAGATAATATGTTATACAAAATATGTTCTTATGATAAGATAAAAATTTTATCTATATCATGGATATATATTTTTAATTTATTGTGAAGAAAATTTAATCATAAATAATTACACAATGTTTATTTAGAAATTATAAAATTAATGAGAAAATTTTTTAATTGGAAATTAAAAACTTTAAATTAAGTATAATGTGAATTTACAAAGGTTGTCAATGAATTTTTTGGGTTAATATAAAATATTTGGGTCATATAAAATTAACTATTATGATGTTATTGTTATTTGTTTTCTTTCAAAAAGATAACTAAATGAATATTGTCAAAAATGAAACTATTTATATTTTATGGAAATAATAAATTATGAAAGTATTTAAAAATTTCAAAATTCATAAATAAGAACAACTGGGATCAATTTTGGTCCAAATTATAATTAATTGATAATTTATGGTTCAATTGGAACATTATATGTTAAAATGACATCATTTTAATGTTGAAATAGTAGTTACTATATTTACAATTACAATATATTGACAGATGATTAAATAATATGATAAGATTTATATTAGCATTGAAAAATGACTAAATTTTTTTTTATAATTATATTATAACCATATCATATCATAAATTAAAATAATTAGAATTTGGTTGGGTTTTCTTATTGATGGTTAAGTTATTATAAATTAATCATTTTAAAAATTCTATGAGTTCCATCACCTTTCTTATAAAAGGGAAATTCATCTTCCATTTTCTATATACATCATAAACTCATTGTTTTGGAAAAAATGTTTTCGAATATACTCAATTAATCCAACCTTTCACCCTAGAATCATTAATTTTGGAACAATTCACATAGAGCAAACCAAAAAGTGATCTCTGAAGAAGAGGTGATGTTCACCGACCAACATTTTCTGCTCTATTTCTTCCTTGACTGAGATAAATGTTTATTAAGAATTTTTTTTAAAAAAATATGTCTATTAATTACACATATTTGTTTTATATTAAGTGTTCTACCTACACTCACAGACACTTCCATCAAATGGAGTACATAATTATTGTTCGTGTTTACAGTGGACTACCGCCTTGAAAACCTTGGTCTTTTGTTCTTACACTTCAATATTTCATAGTCAAGAATAATGATGGATGTTATTTTTTTAAATGATATATATTTTATATATTATTTTTTTATTCTTATGTAATTTTTATATGATATATACTTTCATATTTCCATTTGGTAGAAATATTATATCTCCATCTGTGGACATGTGGATTACTGCATCCTCAAACCAATCTGATTCGTTCGCACAATAAATGGAATGTAATAATGATTGGTTTAGTAAAATTATAGGATATATATTAAATAATCATTATACTATAATTATATTATATATATATATACATATAGACCATTTAATTTCTTCCCTTCTATTTGACTAGAAAATGGAAATGTCATTCATTCGTATGTACGACCTTCTATCTCCATGAACAACATATTCCATTTTCACTTTATATAAGTAATTGATTATTATAAATAAATATATCTAAAATTAATTAAATATTTATATGATTTTTATCCTTAATAAAATGATTAAATCATGATATAATCAAGATAAACAAATATACCCAATAAAAACACATTTCAAAATAAAATAGTAATTACTTGAATCATAACACTAACACTGCATTGATAATAAATGGGTAGTATAATGTCATAAGTAAATAATATAAAATATTATATAATTTAATAATGTTATATAATATATTTATAATTTAATTATATTTATTATACATGTGTTTTGAATGTGTATGAAGAGAGTTAAGTCTTAATGGAAGGGGATTTTTAGTTTAACTTTTATTTCAATGAGACATATTTAAGATTCAAAACAAATTTATTTTTTTATTATTTATAGAATTAAAATTAATTTATTATATTATCCTTATCATTAATATATGGGTATTTACATATCCATTTTATGATCTACCTTTCATGTTGTTTATATTTCAAATGTTACCAAAACAACAATGTAATTTTTCTCACATTTCCTTCCATGAGACACAATTTATTTCATGACACAAAATTACATTAAGAGGTTTATAACTGCCCCCCCCCCCCAACCCCATTACATGTTTTATAATTAATATCATAATTTTAGTTATATTTTAATCTTTATGTAATGTTATTATCTCTTTTTAAAATAATTTTCTATTCTTTCAAAATTATTTGTTTACAATATTTGAAATATGTTTTAAATTTTCATTTATAAATTATTAACAATGTAGAATCAAAAAATGATTACACCAGTTTCAAATATTCATTATTATTTTTTTATTTTTTATTTTAATGAAATTTTTTTAATAATTTTCTTATTCAATAAAAAAAATATGTAGAAATAGATTTTTCCTTGAGAAATATTTTATAATGATCATTCAACATTATAGTTGGTATCATATCGAAGGTTTTATCAAAATTTGAAATATTTTATGCAAAAAATTATTTAAGCCTCTAAGGATATTTCTAATGATATTTATAGTTATGTCTCTATATACAAGCCAATTCTGTTATATATTTATGAAAACTTCATAATATAGACACATTATATGTCATTTTTGTTAGATTTGTTTTTTCTTCTATGATAAGTATTCCTCAAAATATGATTTCAAGTTTTAGTCAATGCAAGGTACTAGAAAAAATTGGTCAACATTGAATGTGATGAAATTTTTTTGAATGGGTAGTCAGATGGGATGATCACACAAGTGAAGGACATTGTGATCATTCTTAATCAGATTTCATGAAACATGATTAACAATGTGTACCTTAACAAATTTTCAAACTCACCTAAGAAGAGAAGATATGAGTTTGTTGAGAATTACTATAATTGGTACAAATATGAATGCTTACTCAGTTTCCTCTATATTAGAAATTTGGAAAGAAACAACCAATTGGGTGGCATATTATAATTAGATTTTTTTTGAATATGGAAGAGGACACAAATCATGAAACTGCAAATGGAAAATGAAATTTTTACTTATCATAGTTAATGGTAATATTTTCTTTACAATGGTACTATAAAATAATGAGTTCATTAAATGTATAATTAATTTGAATTATGAAAATCAATTACCTATGTGGAAATCTTACAAATCTGATCAATAATGTGGTGCATGTAATGGTTATAAAACTGATTATAATAAATCAATATGTAAAATGGGAATGTAAATTGGTCTACGATGAGTTGTCCATGCAAATCAATTAAAGAGGATTTTAAATAATCAAATGTTTCATGTATATGGAATAAATTATTATTTTATATGAATTGTGAAATATATTAGGATTGTTCATTTTGTGTTTTTTTCTACGGATTAACAATAATATGTTGAAGGTTTTTGATAAAATAGAAAAGTGCTTCAATATAAAGGATATATCATGGAAAACACATGTTTCTGGTAAATATAACCCATAACATGTTCATGATGTTAAGATAACAATGTTTTAATAAATTAAATTGAATGGTACTGATTTACATATAATTGATTAACGACTTCATTAAAAAGTAAATTATTCCATTGATTATTAATTTTACATCATTTTTAGGTTTAAGGAATATATAAACTAATATATGTAATATGGAATTGTTCATGGTTTCAATAAGGATTTATGGTAATTTAAGTTATTATCATGTATATATAGACAACATGATGATGGAATTCACTTGACGACTTTCTGAAAAGTTAGAAGGTCATTACAATACATGTCAGTTCAATTTTAAGATGATATTTGGATATTTAGTTTATTATTTCATAAATTATGAACATTAATTATTTTTAAGGGTTATAAGGTTCACTAATTAATAAATGGTTTATGTTAAAATTGAATGAGGTTTTCTGGATTAATGTATTATCCCACCATATGATTATTTATGCATATTGGATGAATTTTGAAAACCTTTTTTTTACAAATATAGTTAGAATGAACTTTTATTAGACTTATAGAATTATTGATCTAATAATGCTTCATGAATAAGAAATTAAACTACATTTCATTGAATAACAAATGAGGTATAAATTTATCAAGGCACAATGAAGGGTGATGAAATGTTGAAATAAAATAAGTACATCCTCTCATATAAATTATTCAATTACATGGTCTTCGAAAAAAATGTTGTCCCATTAGTATCATTTTGATGATTTTAATGACCCCTTTCATGACTCATTGGGTTATGTTAATGTTATTGTTATCTTTAAACTAACCTTGTTCTATAAATCTCTCAATCGGAACTTGATTGTTATATTTATCTTCTATAACCATGTTTTCACTTTCCACCTATTTTCTCCAATTTGGAAACTTAGTTTTAAGTTACTTTCGGAAAAGGTTTTTTTTACAAAATTAAATTTTTAAATGAACATTTATTATTAAATTTTATAATTTTGGTTTCCAAAAAAAATTCTAGAACATCTACTTTTGATATTCAAATTTAAATCTCAATTTACATCGGCATTATTTCCCGTTAATTTTTTTAGCGTATTATAATAGTAGTTAGTCGATTGATGTTATAAAAATGTATCATTAATGTTCATGATGTGTTACATGTATCACTTATTTTGAATTAAATAGGTTATATTTCACATGTACTAAAATATATGTCCATTCCACTTAAAAAAGATTGTTCCTCGGAAGAAAAACATATAGAAATTATGGATCCTAAAGATTAATTTCTAAAAAACGATCACTAATGTGGTAAAAGGTTTATAGAGAAATCACCAATTTGTAGATTTTACGTTTGAATTCATGGATATTATGAGGTATAATAATCCTCATTTTTTTATTTTAATGATCAATTTGGTGAGAGAAATTCATTTTTTGGGGCTAGTATATAACACCTTAATTTTTATGAACATTTTTTCAAATAAATAAATTTTATTTGATATATTATGATTCATGATACACCATTTTAATATTATTCTACACACAACACTATCAGATCTTCTATTACATGAAATTGTGTGTTTTTATAAATATCATTTTATTATTATAATTCTTTAATCAAGATATATTAGAACATATTATTTAAAATAAAGAGTATAAAAATGATGAAAATAAATAGAAAAAATTGTTTACATATATTTGTAT
Source organism: Viscum album (assembly GCA_963277665.1). Classification (NCBI taxonomy): domain Eukaryota; kingdom Viridiplantae; phylum Streptophyta; class Magnoliopsida; order Santalales; family Viscaceae; genus Viscum; species Viscum album. Next base: position 470,589,495 of record OY728147.1, on the reverse strand, counting down.
AATTATTACAATTTGTGAATAATTTATTATAAATGAAAATATAACTATATTTTAAATAAAATGAAATTCATTTCTGAAAAAACTAATTAAATGTTCTTATGATTGTTTTCTTACTATAAAATAAAATAAGCACACTTTATGGAATATATTAATGAATTATATTTATAAAATAATCAATATGTTTCTTAACATAAATATGATATGTTTTATAGAAATAATATAAATATACATCCAATTTTATTCTAAAAACATCATTATTCTAAAAAAATTTCCCCATTTAATTGTTCAGATGTATTAAAACATAATTTTTACAGTTATATAAATTCTTTTTGAAACAAATTTCTTCTACAAAATATTTATATCTAAATTTAGTTTTTAATAAATTATGTTTCATTTATAAGATTCATTTTTTATGAATAGTAAACACTATTGAAATTTAATTGAAAAAAAATCATATAACTAATTTATATATTTAAATTATAAATTTGTTTATTTAAAATATTCCTAGATCAATTTTATATCATTTAATAATGTATACGTCATTGTAATCAATTCTAGAGTGAATATTTATATACAAAACATTATATTCTTTTGAAAATATTCAATTTGGAAGACCATTTTCTCACCCCATCTATGATATTAATTTTAAATTAACTTTATCTGTTTATGTGTTTTGATTTATAAAAATTGGGTTACATAATATTAATAAGAAGGTTGATATTTAATAATTTTTCCCTCTTATTATAGAAAAAATAAGTAGTAATATTGGAAATTTTTATTAAAATGGTATAGAGTAAAATTTTGTAATTTAGGTTCCAAATAAAGCGACAAGGAGTATAAAACGACCCTAACAATGAACCAAATGTTTTTGGATGAAGTCAATTAGACCCTAAAAAAATTATAATTGATATTTAATAATTTAATCCAATATTTTGTATGCTAATGGTTTTGATATTGTTAAAATCAATGAGAGTGCAAGAACACCAAACCCTTATATTTAATAAGGATTACATTTTTAATATGTTGTTATATAGAATATAAGATTAACTATATATATTATAATGAAATATAATGGAATTATATACAACATGGTATGTTTTTTTATTTTTATCAATTAAATAATCACCAATAATAAATACACAATGACAACCTAGTAATTATTCAACTAGTGAAAAACTCAATTAAATGATATTAAAAATATAGGGAAAATATAATTTGAATTACATAAAGATATAAGTGATTTTTAGGTTATTTAGACATATTAAATATGTATTAAATGAAATTAAATTAATTTAAATTCATCTATTGATTTTATTAATGTTAATGTAATGAATAGTGTCAAAATTGAGACTAATCCAATTTTAAGAAAATAAAATTTTATAAAATTAATTAGAAATAATAAAAACTCTAATGGAAAATGATATAATTTGAGGATGATAATATTATAATTTTACTAGTTATGTATCAATTTTAACCCTATAAGTCATAATTTCATCCTATTAATATTGAAAAATTTGTTGCCATATTTAAAATTAAAATGGTTTTACTATGGTTTAATCAAAATGAATAAGTTTTAAATAAAAAAAATATAAAAAATATATTTTATTATTATTATACAACCTTATATTATCATATATTTATGTAAATTTATTTTTTGGGTTATTTTTATTAATATTGAAATTATAATAAATTAATATTTTGAGAAAATTCCTTGAGTTCCCCTCTTAACTCTCCTTAAAGTAAAACTCTTCAACTATTTTGTTCAATATTCAAAACCTGTTAGGTTTAGAAAAACCCTATCTAAATAAATTCATCACTTATATTACATTATCCTATTATGCTTTGTTTGAGCATAAATCCATCCAATGAATTCCATTTTTTCAAAACAAATGAGGACATTAGAAGAAGTGGTAACGCTAATCAACAAGAATTTTCATTTTATTTATTCATTCAACATTCAAAATTATTTTCATTTCATATTTATATAATAAAATTAGTATCCAAATTATAATTACGAGATTTTTTATTATGGTTTCTACATACACTAACAACAACCTCCATTAAATTGGATACAAAATTTTCATTCGTCTGTACTGAGGACTACAGCCTCATTAATTGATGTTGTCAGATTTTTTATTACTACCATTAATGGTTTAGAATAAATAATGAAATTATATTATTATATTATATATATTATTTATATTATGTATTTATTATTATTTTATTATTCTATAGAAAATACCTTCATGCTTCCTATTTTTTAAATACGATAACTTCGTGTGTGGCCGTGTGGCCTACCTCCTCTTCAAAGTGATGTGATTTCTTCAAAATTTAAATGTTATTTAGTAAAAATATATTTAATGAACATATATGATATATATGAAATAATAATTATACTATAATTAATGTATATATATAAATATCATTTACATGCATTCTTTCAATATGAATATATATTAGAAACATCCTTCATGTGTATGTACGACCTACTGTCACCATGAGTAGTGTAGTTCATATAATTTTTATTAGGATAAATATTATTATAAATACATATATTCTGAATAAATATGATATTTATATTATTGATTTCAAAATTTATACTATTAAAACATGTAATAAGTAAGAGGACTATAAATATATAAATAAAAACACATGTGAAAAACAATGTGTTTATAACATGAAACAAAACATTAACATGGAATTGATAATAATTATGGAATAAAAGGTAATAATTATATCAAAAATGTTATTATATAAATGAATAAATTTATTTAGTATATGTATAAAATATTTATGTTTATTATATTGTAGTTTTGAATTATAATGAATACATTTATTACATAAGGTACATGGATTTCCATTTTTTATTTTTTCATTAGGGTTTCTCGACCAGGTTGTAAAATCCAAATGTCCCTACATATCATGTGTGGAATTGAATCAATATATACATAGTTCCTCAGTTAGGAATGGTTTGTGGGAAATACAAAGGAAAATGTTCTCTCATGTGAGAATATGATGGTATTGTGTAGTTTAATGTCACATAGGGATGAATTAGTGTTACATAGTTTATTTTATTGAGAAATAGAAAACATACCATGTATTTTAACCTAATGAGATTAGGGTGAAGGTTTTTTAGTTTTTTGAAATGATAATTTGTAAGCTATTGATAAACATATTCTAAACGTGAATAGAATCCTTGAATCTAATAATCGGTATGTAAATCATCCAATTAATGGATGGAAATTTACTTTAGGCAAAAAAAAAGTCGATGTGCCACTACATATCTAGTGATTCAAGTAATCGAGGAATAAATAGTTCTATAGAATGAAAAACCGTACATTGATTTTATACTTTTATAGGGATATGGGAGTTTCATCTTTCTACAATAGTAATATAGTATATGGGGTTGAATTGTAAGTTGAAATGATTATTCCCATATTTTATAACATCATGTGATGAAGACGTTAACTCCTAGTTTATGTTCTTGGATTTCAGAAAAAGGGAGAGAATTTGAATAGGGACATGTCTGATGTGGTGGAATAACAACCCTAACATGAATAATGACCTGTATGGTCTACACAACACATAATCATTCATGAGGAGATTCTATAACAGTTTTAAGTTGTGATGCTTGGAAATAGGTTTTCAGTTTTCATGCATTTTTTTTTATCAAATTAAATCTCTATTTCTGTATTCATGAGACTTGGATATGAAATTTTTCACCGTGTGTCTTGGAAACATCAATTTTAATTTTATGCCCTTGAATAAAGGACCACCAATGCAATATATATTATCATCGTATTTCTAAAATTTTGTAACCTACCATAAGACTACTTGAGATAGGTATGAAATACCATAGGATTTAAAAATAAAAATTCATTAGGATCCTCTTATTTTTGGGATCTATGGTGAGTTGTTCTTCCATAAAGATCAGATAATAAGACCCATTGGAGTATAATTTTTCTACAATATACGGTACCTATCACTTTGGACCCTTCATAGAATGTTTCATTCCATGAATCATAAAAGTCCAATGAACAAACATCATCTCTCCTTCAATTAATGATCAGAAGTGAATTTTTTAATATAATTTCTATGACCATCTAGTTTTTGTGGACCTACAAATGGGTAATGGCTTGGAATAAATTATAATACATTTTATCTAATTCATACAACCATTTTTTGGATCACATTTATAGATAACTGATCACATATTGTAATGTGGCGCAAGGGTAATTGGACTTCGACTGACAGGACCACCCATATCATGTATACTAATTATTATGGGGTCTTATTTGTGGATGTGCTTGAATAGTTCAGTAATCCCACAAGTCATCTTAGAGCATTTCAGACCAACACTATTTTTCATTATCTATAATATTATATAGTATATTTAATAGGTTCTTGTTAAAGGCCTTTATAATTATATTAGCCACTATATGGTAGTGGGATGAACAATTGTACTTGATAAATTCCTTTTGATATATTTTTTCGAATTCATAAGAACTATATATTGTTCCATTTTCTATCAGTAGTCTATGGTGGTCACCAAAATTGGATATTATTTTGAATTTCATGATGATGGAAATGATCCATTACCCAAAATATTTAAGTAGTATTGCTTCCTAATATAATGAGAATAATTATGTTTATGTATGAATGTAATTTAATTTCATTGTAGTAGTGACTGGATATTGTCCCACGATTCAATTACCCATATAAAAATTGTAGGTTTATTTGGCCATGTGAAGAAAATTTCAGGGGTTGGTGAATAAAGTTGTCATGAACGTGGAAGAAGTGGAATCTTTTGGTGAATTTGGTACATTCATTCATTACTATGGGCCATTATTACCAAATCCATCATATTTCATTGAAAATATTAGATCCTGACCACTGGGAACTGTAATTTATAGTGTGTACATCCTTCATGTCTAATTTAGTATCCTCTCAATAAACACTGATGATAAGTATCCCATCAAATTTCCTCTTATATAGCACCTTATGATGATTCATGGTGTCCTATAGAACAAAATTAATTGTGTGTATTCAGTGTTCCTCTATACTGATACAATCATGGGAGTGATATCAATTATAAATGTATTTCAAAATGGTTTTAATCCAAACAATCATAGTACTGTATTGTTCTAGGATGTTTCTAATCTCATTGATCTCTTAAATATTGTCTTGAACGAATAGTTAGACTATCTAACAACATGCAATGATTATTATTATTTCTTTCTATTTTGAAATGGAAGAGGGTGTGGCTGTAATCACCGAGTCATCATCTGGGGCCCTTTGCAATATTGGGACAAGATTCAACGTTAGTTAAAATGTGGATTCCGGTAGCAGTCTTCTGTCATGGTTTAACATTTGGATTAGCTCTTCCTTATTGTTTGTATAATCAGTGTTATACTTCATTATGATTAGTTCTGAATCAAATTAAATCATTAATTAATTTATTTGATCCTAATGTTCCATATCTAGCCCAGAAATGGGATCATTGTATTATGATTCATTATCTATGAACCTTTATAATAACAAGAAGATGCAATTCCTGACTGACATTTCTATAGATATGAGCATGACTCCCAGCCCCACATTTTTTGCTTGGCATATTCCATTCCCTTTCCTAGTAGGTTTCTAGATGCACTGTTTAAATACATATCCCATACATGAGGTTCCTATTGGATATATAATGCATCATTTGTGTATAGTCCAGTATCTATATAAGTCATTTGTTATTTGGGGTTGTCTTCCAATTTATATGCTAATTCCATGCATTTGACTAGCTTTTGAGGCATGTACAAAATTTCATACTATTACAGGATGAAAAACAATAGTGACATACATTTGTTAACCATCATACAGTTGTGATTGTATTTGAGTCAATTTCTCTGAGAGGCAAAAAAAACATCATGATTCAGTAGTTTGAGAGTCAATTTATTAGAATAAAATATTTTCACTAGAAATATATTATCAATATTTTAATAACAAGCCTCAAAATCGATCATTTTTATTATAAGGTAATAAAGTATTTTTTCAATTATATCCTCAACCATATTCTAAATGTTTCCACCTAATGATTTATCTAAGTCCATCACATAAAAAATGAGTTTCCATCCACTAAAAACCATCATTATAACATGAAATCTTATGTTATATTTCTTTTCATTGTTGACTATTTCTATAATCTCATCAGTCCAATGATAAATAACATTCATTTTAATCAACTTATTGAAGGGAAATAAATTTCTATAAAGGATGTATATGAAGAACTGTATGATGTATTCTTCTTCTTGAATTTCCACTTATTTCATTGATGTTGTGAGAAGGTAAAATTATAAATATGATATTGTTCTTCTCGGGGAAAAATTCAATGGAATTGCGGTGTATGATGATGTTAGGGAATTTCCCCTATGTAAAACCAAAAGATAATATAAGAAGGTTTTTTTCATATCTCGATGATGTCACTTATTGAAAAAAAATTCCTGGACTACTTATAGGTCATAGAATTGTCAATATTTAACAACATTGTCATGAATATAGCATTCGCATAACATTCCCAGAAAATTTTTGAATGATCAATGCATGGTCCATTGGTATGTAACACTGACATTCTATAGGCCAATGAGAATTAAAGAATAGAAATAAAATCCAGTATTATCCCTTATGTTTGGGGGTTATTCAAATTTATGGGACAATAATATTTATTATATCCTGAATATCAATCCATCAAGTATTGAGCCAGATATCGAGATGTTGAAGTGATCAATAGCTCCTTTATCAGGATTGGGAACTCATATTTCAGGAAATGCATGTTAATATATATAAAATTGAGGTAGACTCTATGTATCCATTGATTCTTCTTGATGGGGACTATATTGGACGTCCACATAGAATATTGGAACCCAATAATAAGGATTGATTTGATGAGACTTTTGACAACGCCCACTTTTTTTGAAGCACGATTGGTGAATTCTTTAGGATACATGTTTATAGCCTTTATGATCCTTTAAAAGCCCCAGGTGTGGAGTTTCCTCCATAGGAATGAGGCCTAGAATATTTTTTTAACCAAGGGTAATACATCGAGATGAATCCTCTGGAAGGTGGTATATACCACTTTCTATTCCAAAGACATGGACACACTAATAATTGTGGGTGTGAGTCTTCATATGTACCAATATTTTTTTCTATTTGTTCATTAATGTTGATAGAGAAAATATCCTCAAATGATGGAGGGGAATCCCTAAGATCTTATTCTACCTATACATATTCTTACTCTTCATCTTCTCCCTCAGATTCAATAGGGGGTATAATGTAATGGGATAATTTCTCCAATGTTAGGGGAGGGTAATATATCTTCATATTTGAATAATGAAATGATAATCTCTGACCCACCAATGAGTTTAATATTTTCATGAAACTATGTAGTGGAAGGATTGTGAGATAGAGGATGGAACTCTTCATACTCATTGGGTAATAAGACAACCTATTCTTACATAGTTGGCGATGTATGGATTTTCTAGAGATTTGAGTATAAATTTAGGGAATAAAAATTCATGGATTCACCATTTTTCAGGGAGTAGGAAAATTCTTTCTACATTGTTAGACTCAATGGTCATGACTGAAATCATGAGGACAACTAAATTTTCACCTGAATATGGTCTAACGTAACATAAATGATTGATGGAAACATATATTCATCAGCAAACTGTTTAATGGGGATGGCTTGGATCATTTCAAGACCATTCAACATAGTGACCTAATCAACACCATTGACCAGGGGGTGTTTCTCTTTCCCAAATATAATATTTCATTGATATATTGTGACTCAAATGATTTGAACATTTACTTATCATTGTGAGAACTCTGAAATATTATATTAGTGTTTTATAAGTTGTATTGATTTTATGATGTAAGGATTTCTGTATGTTGATGCAACCGGGGCCTTCTGTGAACGACTTCAAAGGCGGTGTTTTGGTATCCTTCTGAAAATTTGGATTCGTACATGAGGTCTTTGAACTTATCCTAGAGATTTATTTGGGTGCATGGATTCTACTCACATTTTTCATAGTCATTCATTGATATTGTGAAATGTAAGAGGTAATCCTCATTGCAGCCCAGCAAATGAAGTATTCACACTATAATGATATTTACTCCATATCCACTTTCTACAACATAAATTTCAATAGCATAATTTATCCTTATAAATATGTATAAAGTTATTATTTGTCCTATTATAATGACATATTCATATTAATACAATAAGGAGTGAACCACATGAAATTATAAAGGATGATCCTATATTTGTCAGTGTAACAAACAAAGGATTTTAAAATAAATTTAAATTCATGAAACACTGAGTCTCTACCTAATAAAACATATTTTCATTAGATAGTTATAATGTAGTAATTAAAAATAATATTTATGGTTCTAGGTTTTGAATTTTAAAAACTAGACATCGACGGTAGTGATCAGTAAGTTTTTTGGAGTTACTAGACCCAATTTGTTGTTGTATTGACTTGTAACATACCCTTATAAATAGTAATTTGAATATTAATATGATCCTTATGAATAGTAATTTATATTATCATTTTATTTTAATATTGATATTAGATAGTGATATATTGATTTAATTTTCAAAGAGATATAAAATTAGTAATATTTTTTAAATTTTATTTTTTGGAATAAAAAGTAATATTTTTAAAAATTTAAATTAATAATTTTTTGAAAAATATTTTCAAAAAATAGAATTCGTTTTTTCGTTCTAAACATCAAAAAATGGTTAGAGATTTTTTTTTATTTTTCATATATAGATGAATATTCATTGAAAAGTAATAATAGGGTTTTATGTTTATAGTGTGTTTAATGAAAACATAATGATGTAATAAGGATGTAATCATTATTGTAATCTATTGAATATTAATGTATTAAATGAGATGTCCCATGTGGAAAATACCATGGGAAAAACCATGGGGAATCCCACGGTTGTTCAAATACCACTAATGAGGTGCCCATTGAATTTAATTAAAAAATCCCATAATTTCAGTATAAATTCCACTCTCACCCCTTCTTCCTCTCACATCTAATGTAACGACCACAGTATTTATAGAATAAAAATTATTCATATTTATTAATATTTGTGAAAAAATATAAATTTATGTAAATGGGTAATCAATGTTTGATAGCGTGCTCAACATGCAACAATGAGTTTTTTTTGAAATCATACGTTGTACACAACATTGAGTTATACCAACAAATAATATAATATTATTATTATTTTAAATGGTAGTTTATTCCTAGCCATTTTATTGGATAAAAATTATTAGAACTAACTAAAATATTATTACATATTTTTTTTAAATTATTTTACATTTATCCAATAAAATTTAGATGCATAAAATGAGAATGAATATGATTTTAAGCATGTAAAACTCTATTATTTTTAAAAGGTCGTTCTAAAACCTTTTGATGGAGAACCAATTTTAAATCGTGTTTTTATAACTTTATTTGTTAAATTTGAAAAAATAATCTACTTCTTTAATGTGGGTCATCATAATTTACCATGGGTAAATTGTTTTTTTATTTCAGATAATGTTTGTTTGTTTAATTAATAGTGAAAAATACTACAATTTAAGTCAAAATTGTCTTTTAGTATAATGTATTTATAAGAATATATTGTATATATAATGGGTTTCAAAGTTTAATTGGATGATATTTTTAGCATTTAATCCAATTTTTGTCATTGTAAGTTATTTTACTTTTAAATTTTACAAAAATGAATATCAATCTTTTGAATGTTATTATTTCTTAAAAACTGAGTTTTTATTTTTGACAACATGAATTAATTTTAAATAAATTTCATAAAAATATCAGTTATGAATTTGAAAAAATGGATTCCAAATTTAGATTCAACCTTTCCAAATTTTTGAAATATGTATCTTTTATTTTTAGACACTATGAATAGTAACTTCAGTAAATATTTTATTTACCGTGGTTAAAGGATAAATCTTGACATTAAGGGTACTAAATAATATTATAATAATATTAAAATTACCCTAACATATGTACTAATTTTACTTTATGATATATTTCCGACCATGGGTATCTGTGGGATGATTTTGGGACCCCATAGAGCAACTTGTAAGTGAAAATTACACTTTATAAAAATTCATTTAAACTTAAAGAAAATATAGCATAAACATATATCTCTTTTTAAAAAATTATTTATAATTGTTTATGTAACATTCCAAGTAATTAATGAATAACAGATATTCTTATATATGCCTATTTATGAATTTTATAGTGTTTTAGAGGCTTAAAATGAGAATAAATCCAATCTTAATCATGAAATACACTAATATTTTTAAAAGATTGTTTTACTACCTTTTCTGGAAAACCATTTTTTAATAAATTTTTTTACAATTTTATATAATCTAATTGTCAAAATAAACTTATTATTTATTATTGGGACATTTAAATTTACATTGGATAATTTTTTTGGTATTTTTTTGACAATGTTCATTTTTTTTAATGAATAGTGAAAAATACCGCATTTTACATCAAAACTATTTTTTTTAATTTAATTATCTGGTTAGATTATATTTTTAGTTGGTTTTAAAGTTTAAATATAATATATTTTTACCATGTAATCTGATGGTGGACATGGGAATTAACTTCACTTTGAAATTGGACTTAAACTACTGTCAATCTTTTGATATATATTGTTTCATAAAAACACGCTATGTGTCATGACAACGGGAATTAATTATTAAATTAATTAATGTAACTAATCTATTTTGAATTTTTTAAAATAGACATCATTTTTGAATTTGGAATATCAAATATAGATTATGGTGATGTTTTGGTATTTTCTGAAAAAACATCAATTTTTGATGAATAGTGAAACCACGAAGTGGTACTTATAAAAACTAATTTTCCGTTTAAATGAAATTTTACCACCTATGTGTTTTGAATTCCAAAAAACCGACATACATGGTTGTCATTATGAAGTAAAATGTGGTTCAATACGATTACAATAATTTTTTGGTGAATAGTAACTTTTAAGTTTGTAATCGTGATTAGAGGTAATTAGTGCAATTCAAAGAAAAACTAATATTATAATAAAATAAAAACACCTAGACACACGTCCTAACCATATTGGATGTGTCATGGATGAACAAGAAAATACATGGGTCAACTTGGGGACCCCATAGAGCCACTTTGGTAGGAAAATGACGTTAATATATTTTTATTTAATGTTAAAATTAAAATGACACAAACATGGGTTGTTTTACTTAAACAATTTTTATATGGAGTTACACAAGCCATATTTTTTACTATAAATATTCATTGGAAATCTAAAAATATTTCCTACATCATATCATTTTTTTATAATTTTTAGACATTAAATAAATTAAATTATTTATGACATCATGATGATGTAGCGATTACCTCATTATTTAACGTTTTAAATAAAATGAAAATATAATGTAAAACTTAAGAACTACACTTGTCCAAAACCTATTAGATGGGTATATTTCGAACCCTTATCACCTTATCCTATAATTATATCAATTTGGGACCTTTAAAATTGGAAACTCATTTGAAAATAAAGTAACATTTTGTAACTTTCCAAGAGTGCCCCTCCTCTCCTCTTATAAAAGGCCCACACCTCTACCTCCTTACCCACACTTCCAAAGCCTTTGGCTCGGCCAACCCCTACCCATTTTTTCTCTCCACATCCCTCTCTTACCCATAGAAGCCTCACTTTGGGCAGATGTCTTTTCAAGGAATCCTTTGAGCTCAAATAAAAGAGATCTACCCGATTTTAAGTTAATATCTTCACTTGTGTTCTTTTGTTTTATTTTTATTTTCCATCCCCCTAAACACTATTTATTCATTTTTATTGTAACAACTCCAGTATCTCCAATATACTAGGATGTTGTTATAGGAAGGATTTGAGATTCACTTACACACACCTACATCTAACGGTTAATGAACATACTGTTTACGTGGATGGTGAATTTCTACCTCCCGAAACGATGATTGTTCAACATTCTTTTAACACCTTAAACGGTACCATTAAGATGTAATTATATTTTTATATGATATATAATATGATTATGTTTTCCATAATCTTCTGTATTTTTCATTTTGGGCATTCCTTTATGGTTCCCATTATGGGTAAACGTGATATCATCATTTAAGGAAGTGTGGACTACCGCCCCCTCAAAGTGATTTGATTCGTTAATACCATATGTGGGACATATAAAGGATGGAGTTATGATAATATATATGTTATTATACTGGAATTATATTATACTTTTATATCATTATGATTCCATTCCATAAAATATGAAATATAAATGAAAGTAGCGTTCATGCGTACGTACGGCTTACCGTCTCCATAAACAGTGCATTTCATTTCTTACCTCTAAATGATTATGTAATATTATAAATGAATGTATATACTGGATATATATGATATATATGGCATATAAATAATTAATATCATTCTTGAGATAATGGATATTTGACTACATGAACAACTTGAAAATATAAGAAGTTCACTTTTGACTCAAGTACCAAATATCGACAAAACGACCGTTATTAACTTAAATGATAATTAGTGTTCATAACATGGTAATAAGTGATATAAAAGGAATAATGAAAATTAAAAGGTTTCTTAAGAAAGTATAAATTAACTCAAGTTTATTATTCGGGATGTTAAAGAACAATCGAGTCAAGTCGAACCCGAGGTATGGGACTTCGTCTCAATCTCTTTTGATTGAGGAATATATTGTTTAATACACAACTTTATTTTATACGGTGTATAAGCCACTTTTACATTTACGTTTATTCAAAAATGAATTTTTTTTATAAGAAGCATTTTACTAAACGACAAAAGGGAATGTTTTTTTTGTCATACGTTTGCGGCGACAACGACCTCTCCGCCGCCGTGACAATTATTTGAGTTTCGGCTTCCTCTACAAGACATACCCTTTTTTAAATGAAAAATAAATACCATGTTTTACTTTTCTTTTATTTTGGTATTGAAAATTGTTTTCATAATGTATTTATTATATAAATGTGTTGTATTGATATCTTGTAATTGAAATGTGGAAATGTTATGTTTCCTTTATGCATGTTTTACGTTATACGATTATGTTATGGTTCATGGAAATTGTTATGAAGATGGGTGGTTCCGTGATAAACTAAGGGCGAGTGAGCCTGATATAGCTCTCTAATGAATTGGGTAACGTGAAGGAGTGAAACGTTATGGTTTCTCTAAAGAGATTTAGGGAATATACTGTGATGGGTATTTCGAACGTAACCAAGAGGGTTACTACCTACGTAATAATGTTATGAATGCCTCATGTTACAATTATGTCTTATGATTTATATGATTTAATCATGATTTTATGAGGTATGTTAAAGTTCTTATGTTTTATTAGTAATGTATGATTTCATTCTTATATATATTTGAACTCATGTTTCCTTTCAATATTTGTATAACCCATACTGAGCTTTTTATGCTCATCCCTAGTTTTTGAAATGTTTTTCACAGGTCAAGGAAATGGTAAATGATATGATGATATTATCAAGGAAGTGTCAAGAAATAATCCCTATTTTATTTTGAATATGATCCCATTGATGGGAAAAAATGAATACTATATTTTATGTAACCACATTGTTTAAATGTGGAATGTAGTGCAAGTTTATGATCTAATTCTCTATAACTCTAAACCTGAAAAGATTCTCAATGTGTAATCTTGTAACAACTCATGATTATGTATGTTTTAAGGTTGGGGCATTATAGTTGGTATCAGAACTCAGTTTAGATAACATTAGGAGTTAAAATTATATTAAATTATTATCCAAAAATATTTTTTTATTGTCAAATTGAAATGATATATCATTTGAAGACTACCGTGTTGGTGCAGCTAAGACATGTTGGTTCAGAATGGTTTTCCGCAGAGGAAATAGGGAAGTAGTGCTAGGAAGGCATACAGGAGGAAATAACCTTCTAAATCAGCATCCTGAGATGGTCAGAATTGGAACTGAACAGTTTGTTGCAGTAATGGAATAGTTGAATCAAGCGATAAATGGTGGTGGTATCCATGCACGAGATCAGCCAGATCAACCGCATAGGAACATGTCAGTGGTGGAACATTTCATGAGGCAACATCCCCCATCATTAAGAGGATCATCTGACCTTTTTCTATCTGAAGCATGGATTAAATAACTAGAGAAGATTTTCGATGTCATGGGGTGTTCAGAAAATCAAATGGTTAGTATTGCTATTTACCGTTTAGAGGGTGAAGCAGATCAGTGGTGGTCGATGGTTAAAATTATCAGGGACGCTGATGATATTGATGCTCTTGACTGGGATGAATTCAGAGGTAAGTTTCTTGAGAAGTATTTTCCTAAGGATGTTCGATTTAGGATGGAAAAAAAACTCTTGGAAATGAGGCAAGAGTAAGACTCAGTGGCTGCCTATGAAATAAGGTTCACTCGATTGTCAAGGTATGCTCCAAATTTTATCCAAGACCATGATAGTAAAACCAATCGTTTTTACTCAAGATTAAGGCCAAAATATCAAAGGGCTTTAGCATCTTGTGAGTTTAAAAGTTATGAAAATCTTGTTCGATGTGATGAGAATGACGAAATGGAGTTTGCTGATGATCAAGTGTACTATAACAACCAGCAGAAGAAGAGACTGAGGTGGTAGGAGAAAAGAAAGAATTCTTCAAAAAGGTCTGATGGTAAGAAAACCAAGTTTCCATTTTGTGATAAATGTGGTAAAAGGTATGATGGGCAATGTCTTATGAATTTTGGAAAGTGCTACCGATGTGGTAAGATGGGACATAAGGCTCGTGATTTCACTGAAAATGATCAAGGTGGTGGTAAGTCCAAATTCAATTTATAGTTAGTGAAATGTTTTATATACAATGAGATGGGTCACTATGCAAATGAGTGTCCGACATAGAGCTTGAGTGATGGGAAGTAGTTAGACTACAAGCAGAAAGGGGTGGTGAAATCCTTTGCAACTACTTCATCAGATGTCGGGCCATCAAATGAAGTTGTATCAGGTACTTTGTTTGTTTTTTCAGATTATGCCAGTGTGTTTTTTGATTCGGGGTCTAGACATTCTTTCATCTCTGAAAACTTTTCTAGTAAAATGGGAATACCATCTCAAGAAATGAATCATGAACTTGTGGTAAAAATGCCTAGGGGAAATGTTGAGGGAAAAGATTTTATAAGAATCTTCATATCCTTATCCGTGGAAAGAACATACTTTTGAACCTTATTTTTTTAAATCTAGTAGAGTTTGATGTTATCCTGGGTATGTATTGGCTCTCTATATACCATGCTAAGATTGAGTATAGAGCTAAAGAAGTTTTTTTCAGAAAGAATTTCAGTTTGTGTAAAATAATGAACCCTTTCTGTTGATAACATATCAAGAGGCTGAGAAACTTTTATAATATGGAAATGAATTCTACCTTACACACATTGTTGAAAAAAGCGAACTGTTCAGATTAATGATGTGCCAGTGGTAAATGAGTATCCTGATATTTTTCCTGATGAGTTTCCTGGAATAACACCAGATCGGGAAGTTGAATTTAATGTTGACTTAGTTCATGATGCTAAGAAAATTTCAAAACCCCCTTATCGAATGGCTCAAATTGAACTTTTAGAGTTGAAGGAGAAATTTCAAGATTTATTAGAGAAAGGTTTTATTCGACCTAGCACATCACCATGGGCTGCTGCTCTTTTATTTTTTAAAAAGAAAGATGGTTCTATGATACATTACATTGATTATAGATCCTTGAATAACATCACTGTTATGAACAATTATCCTTTGCCACATATCGATGATTTGTTTGATCAGCTCCAGGGAGCTCCGTATTTTCCAAAGATTGACCTGAGATCGGGGTACCAACAGTTGAAGCTAAAGGAAGTAGATGTTCCAAAGACTGTGTTCCATACAAGATATGGCCATCATGAATTTGTAGTAATGCCTTTTGGGATAACCAATGCACCTCCTATATTCTTGGACTTAATGAATAGAATTTTACATGACTTCATGGATAAGTTTTTGGTTGTTTTCATTGATGATATTTTGGTGTTTTATAAAAGTAAAGAGGAGCATGAAATACATTTAAGGGTTATTTTGCAAACCTTAAAAGAAAATAAATTTTATGGGAAATTCAGAAAGTGTGACTTTTGGTTGCAACAAATTTCTTTCCTTGGTCACATAGTTTCTAAAGATGGGATAACTGTTGATCCTGCAAAAACAATGGTTTTTGAAGAATGGCCAAGACCCACAAATGTAACTGAGATTCGTAGCTTCCTTGGTTTGGCAGGATATTGCCAAAGGTTTGTTAGAAACTTTTCACGGTTATCTATTCCAATGACTAAGCTAACTCAGAAGGGTGTTAAGATTATTTGGAAAAAAGAATGTGATGTTTTTTTAGGAGTTGAAAAGAAGATTGGTGAATGATCCAGTTTTGGCACTACCTTCCAGTAATGGTGAGTTTGTTATCTACAGTGACGCTTCATTGAATGGACTTGGTTGTGTCCTAATGCATATTGATCAGGTAATTGCTTATGCTTCACGACAGTTGAAAACTCATGAGGTAAGATACCCTACACATGAGTTTGAATTATCTACTGTTGTTTTTGCTTTAAAAATTTGGATACATCACTTGTATGGAGTAAGGTGTGAAATATATACCGATCACAAAAGTTTAAATTATATATTCACTCAGAAAAAATTGAACATGAGAGAGAGGTGATGGCTAGAATTAATCAAGGATTATGATTGTACAATTCATTACCATCCGAGAAAAAAATAAAGTGGTTGATGCATTGAGTCGAAAGAGTAATGCTTCATTAACAATGATGCGTTTGGAATGTGATCCTTTGGTTAAGGATTTGATGAAATTTGGCATAGAAGTTGTTGGTGCAGGATGTCCTTCTGTTTTGTTTTAGGTATCAGTGAAATATTCTCTATCAGATATAATCAAGAAAGTACATAAGCAAGACAGTGAGTTTCCGAAAAAGGTATAGCTGGTTCAGAAGGGTATGTTGCCTGAATTCAACATTGATAATGATTGTGTATTGTGATTTGGGAAGAGATTGTATGTGCCTTGTGATTCACAGTTGATGAGAGATTTGTTATGTGAATCTCATAGTTCTTCGTTTTCAGTTCGTCCTGGCAGTACTAAGATGTACAGAGATCTACGAGAGTATTACTGGTGGGATGGAATAAAAATAGATATTACAGATTTTACTGTGAAGTGTTTGACTTGTTAATAGGTAAAATCAGAGTGACGGTTACCGAAAGGGATGCTTCAGCCTTTACCAGTGCCAGAATGGAAATGGGAAAACATATCCATGGACTTTGTTATGGGATTACCGAAGACATCTTGAGGTAATAATTCAATATGGGTTATTGTTGATCGCTTGAAAAAATCTGCTCATTTTTTCCCTATTCGAGATACTTTCTCTCTAGATCAACATCCTCGATTGTACCTTAAATAGATAGTCAGGTTGCATGGAGTTCCTCTATCCATTGTATCTGATCGTGATCCCAAGTTTACTTCTAAATTTTGGAAGGGCCTTCAGAAGTCGTTGGGTACTGAATTAAATATTAGTACAACTTTTCGTCTTCAATCAGATGGGAAGTCAGAACGAACAATTCAGACTTTGAAGGATATGCTACGTGCATGTTCGATGGATTGTCATGGAATTTGGGACCAACATCTTTCTTTGGTTTTATTTTCATATAATAACAATTTTCAATCCAGTATACAGATGGAACCATTTGAGGCGTTATATGGGAAGCGGTGTCGAACTCCAGATTTTTGGGATGAAGTCGGTGAAAGGAAGTTGATGGGACCGGAATTGGTAGAAGAGTTGGTAGAATAAGTTCAGCTGATACAGAAACACATGAGAACAGCTCAGAGCAGGCATAAGAGTTATGCGGACAACAGGAGGAAGGATCTCTCTTTTGAAGTAGGTGATCATGTTTTCTCAATGTTTCACCATGGAAGAGTGTGATGCGATTTGGTAAGAAAGGAAATGTGAGTCCAAGGTTCATTAGACCATATGAAATTCTAGAGAGAGTTGGATCAGTTGGATACCAAGTGGATTTACCTCTGAGCTTATCTCAGGTACACATTGTTTTTCATGTTTCCATGTTAAGGAAGTACACTCCAGATCCATGTCATGTTTTGAGTCTAGAGGTAGTTCAGCTGGAAGAGAACCTATCTTATGAGGAATAACCGGTCCAGATTCTAGACCACACAGAGCAAGCATTAAGGAATAATGTGATTCACCAGGTAATGGTTTTGTGGAAAAACCATATGATTGAAGAGGCAACATGGGAATCTGAAAATGCAATGATGGATAAATACCACCACTTATTCGATAAGTAAATAAATCGCTTGGACGTAATTTTCTAAAGGGGGGAAGGATGTAACATACCAATTAAGTATTGAATAATATATATTCTTATCTATGTCTATTTATGAATTTGATAGTGTTTTAGAGGCTTAAGATGAGAATAAATCCAATCTTAATCATGGAATTCACTAATATTTTTAAAATATTATTTTACTGTCTTTTTATGGAAAACCATTTTTAAATAAAACTTTTGACAATTTTATAAGCTCTATTTTTTAAAATAAACTTATTATTTATGATTGGGATGTTGAAATTTACAATGGATAATTTGTTCGGTATTTTTCGGACAATGTTCTTTTTTTAATGAATAGGGAAAAATACCGCATATTAAAACAAAATTGTTTATATGTATAATTTAATTATATGGTTAGATTATCTTTTTAATTGGTTTTAAAGTCTAAATAGAATATATTTTTACCATGTAATCCAATGGTGGACATTGGAATTAATTTCACTTTGAAATTGGACTTAAACTAGTGTCAATCTTTTGATATATATTGTTTCATAAAAACATGATATTTGTCATGACAGTGGGAATTAATTATTAAATTAATTAATGTAACTAATATGTTTTGAATTTCGTAAAATAGATATCATTTTTTGAATTCGGAATATATAAATATCTTAGGGTGATGTTTTGGTATTTTTCTAAAAAACTTCAATTTTTGATGAATAGTGAAACCACTAAGTGGTACTTATAAAAACTGATTTTTTTTAAAATGAAATTTTACCACCTCTGTGTTTTGAATTTCAAAAATCCGACATACATGGTTGTCATTAAGAAATAAAATATTGTTCAATGGGATTAAAATAATTTTTTGGTGAATAGTAACTTTTAAGTTTTTAATCGTGATTAGAGGTAATTCGTGCAATTTAAGGAAAAATGAAATTGTAATAAAATGAAAATACCTAGACACATGTCCTACCATTATTGGATGTGTCATGGCCGACCCAGAAAAGCCATGGGTCAACTTAGGGACCCTATAGAGCCACTTTGGTATGAAAATGACATTAATGTCTTTTTATTTAATGTTAAAATTAAAATGGCACAAACATGAGTAGTTTTACTTAAACAATTTTTATATGGTGTTATAAAAGTCATATTTTGGACTATAAAAAGTCATTGGAAATATAAAAATATTTCATATATCATAGTATTTTTTTATAATTTTTAGACATTAAATAACTTAAATTATTTATGACATCATGATGATGCAGTGATTACCTCATTATTTATCGTTTTTAATAAAATGAAAAGATAATGTAAAACATTATAACTACACTTGTCCAAAACCTATTGGATGGGTATATTTCGAACCCTTATCACCTTATACTCGAATTATATCGATGTGGGACCTTTAAAATCTGAAAACGCATTTGAAAATAAAGTATCATTTTGTAACTTTCCAAGAGTGCCCCTCCTCTTCTCTTATAAAAGGCCCACACCTCTACCTCCTTACCCACACTTCCAAAGCCTTTGGCTCGGCCAAACCCTGCCCATTTTGTCTCTCCACATCCCTCTCTTACTCCTAGAAGCCTCATTTTGGGCATAAGTCTTCCCAAGGAATCCTTTGAGCTCAAATCAAAGAGAGCTACTCGATTTTAAGGTAATATATTCATTTGTGTCCTTTTGTTTTATTTTGCGTCTCAAACCCCCTAAAATATTTTTATTCATTTAGTTTATAATAACTAAAGTATCTTCAATATACTAGGATGTTTTTATAAGAATGATTCGAGCTTCAATTACACACACCTACATCTAATGGTTAATGAACATACTGTTTCCGTGGATGGCGAATTTCTGCCTCCCGAAACAATGATTGTTCAACTTTCTTTTAACACCTTTAAAGGTGCCCATTAAGATGTAAATATATTTATAAATGATATATAATATGTTTATGTTTTCCTTAAGCTTCTGTATTTTTTATTTTGGGCATACCTTTATGGTTTCCATTATGGGTAAATGTGATATCTTCATTTAGGGAAGTGCGGACTACCGTCCCCTCAAAGTGATTTGATTCGTTAATACCATATGTGGGACATATAATGTATGGATTTACGAAATTATATATGATATTATACTGTAATTATGTTATACCTTTATATCATTATGATTCCATTCCATAAAAAATCAAATAGAAATGAAAGTAGCGGCGATTTGTACGTACGACTTACTGTCTCCATGAACGGTGCATTTCATTTCTTACCTCTAAATTATTATGTAATATTATAAATGCATGTATATACGGGATATATATGATATATATGGAATCTAAATCATGAATATCATTCTTGAGGTAATATATATTTGACTATGTGAACAACTTTTAAATATAAGAAGGTCACTTTTGACTCAAGTACCAAATATCGACAAAACGACTATTATTAACTAAAATGATTACATAATGTTCATAACATGGTAATAAGTGATGTAAAAGGAATAATTAACTTGAAAAGGGTTCTTAAGAAAGTATAAATTAACTCAAGTTTATTATTCAGGACGTTTAAGAATGATCAGGTCAAGTCGGACCCAAGGTATGGGACTTCGTCTCAATCTCCTTTCATTGAGGAATATGTTGTTTTATACACAACTTTATTTTATACGATGTATAAACCCCTTTGACTTTTACGCATACTCAAAAAGGAATATTTTTTATACGAAGCTTTTTACTGAACGACAAAAGGGAATGTTTTTTTGTCGTACCTATGCGGCGACAATGACTTCTCCGCCGCCATGATCATTTTTTGAGTTTCGGCTTACTCTACAAGCCATACCCTTTTTTTAAATGAAAAATGAATACCATGTTTTACTTTTCTATTATTTTGGTATTGAAAATGGTTTTCATAATGTTTTTATTATATAAATGTGTTGTATTGATATCTTGTGATTGAAATTTGGAAATGTTATGTTTCCTTTATGCATGTTTTATGTGATACAATTATGTTATGGTTCTTGGGAATTGTTATGAAGACTGGTGGTTCCGTGATAAACTAATGGCGGGTGAGCCCGATATAGCTCTCCAATGCTTTGGGTAATGTGAAGGATTGAAACTTTAATGTTTCTCCAAACAGATTTAGGGAATATACTATGATGGGTATTCCAAGCATAACCAAGAGGGTTACTCCAAACGTAAGAATGTTATGAATGCCTCAAGTTACCTTTATGTCTGATGATTTCTATGATTTATTCATGATTTTATGAGATATGTTAAAGTGCTTATGTTTTATGGGTAAAGTATGATTTCATTCTTATGTATATATGAACTCATGTTTCCTTTCCATATTTTTATAACTCATACTGAGCTTTTTATGTTCATCCCATGATTTTTGAAATGTTTTTCCTAGGTCAAGGGAATGGTAGATGATATGATGATAGTGTCAAGGAAGTGTCAAGAAAGATTCCCTGTTTTATTTCAAATATGTTTCCGTTGATGGGAAAAAAATGAATACTATCTTTTATGTAACCACTTTGTTTAAATGTGGAATTCAATGCAAGTTTTATGATTTAATTCTCTAAAACTCTAAACCTGAAAAGATCCTCAATGTGTAATCTTGTAATAACTCAAGATTATTTAAGGTTTAAGGCTGGGGACTTATATGTTATATAATTTATATTATCAATTATAAATAGTGATTATAAATATAAAAATATTTCCTACATCACGGTATTTTATTTATACTTATTATACATTTTATAAATAAATTTAATTATGACACAATGGGGATACAATAATATCGTCATTAATAAAGTATTAAAAAAATACTATTATAAATATTACAATAAATTTATTTTTAAACATATTATTGTAGCCACAATTTTTTGAGACAATAATCAGTTGATAAATTTGATGTAATAATGTTTTTAAAAAATAATCAAGTTTTTATATAACTATTTTAGAAGTCTTGATATAAATAGATTATAAATTAACATATATTAGTTTTTAAAATTAACACTATTTTATTAAATGATAAATATAATACTAAAAATATAATATTTGTCCAAATGAAATATATAAGTATGAAAATATCATTAATGAACCACTTTTGGTTCTGTTGGAATTTTATTCTAACAATACTGACCATATAGAGTCAATACACAAGAAGGCACTGTAAGAGTCAAATTAGTTAACTAAGGGTTAAAGGTGAATGATTAGGTTATATTTTAATACTTGACTTGCCTAAAACCTATTGGATGAGTGGATTTCAAATAATATTCATATTATCTTAGAATTTAATGTTTTTTGGACCCTTTGTAACAAAAAATGTAGTTCATAATAAAATTATATTTTCAATCATTCTTAAAGAGCCTCTCCTCCACTTATAAAAAGAAATCACCTTTAACCCATTACACACACCTCTAAATCCCCATATCGTGTCCAAAATTCTCTCCACTAATCTCCAAAATCCCTATTTTCCACATTGAATACATACCTTAATATGAAGTCACTTCAAAATGCCTTTTGGTTCGAACCAATGTGAGTTACCGGACTTAAAGGTAACGTCTTCCCTCAAGATCCCTTATTTTATTTTACTTCTTCACCCCCCTATGCTCTTTATATTATTTTTTTATATAACAACACAACTTTCATCAATATAATATTTTTATTTTATGATATGTATTTTAACTTCACACACACTCACCACCATATACTGGGTATAAAACATAATGTTTCTGTGGACGGTGAACTACCGCTTCAAAAAACGTTCATTATTCCATATTCTCATACAACCACTTATGGTGGCCATTATGATGGAACTGTAATTATGTGTAATATTTAAGAAATTTAATTTAACACTATTATTATGTAACACCATTTTATAATATACCTTTATTTTTTCATATTGTATATATAATATAATTTCATTTTAGGAAGTGCGGACCACCACCCCCTAAAAGTGATATGACTCGTTCATGCCATACATGAAACGTATAAAGGATGTTGTTAATAAACAGACATAATATATATATATATATATAATTATATTATAATATATTAATAATATAACTCTGTATAATTTTGTTTTAATTCCCTTAAAAATGAAATAAATGAAACAGAAGTAGCTCTCATGCAAGCGTACATCTTACCATCTCCCTAAACGCTGCATTTGATTTTCATATATCCAAATTATATGGAGTATTTTAAACAGATATATACATGAAATATATGATAAATATGACAGATAAATTATTAATATCATTTTTTAGATAATTACCATCTCACCACATGGATAATTTGTAATTAAAACCTGTTCATTTTTTACTCCAATACAAAACATCGACAAAATGTCTGATATGGACTAATCTAATTAACTAATTTTATGATATAGGTAATAAGTGACATAAATAATATTAAACATCAAAAAATTTCATAATCAAGTAATAATTAACTTATTTTTATTATTCATGAAATTAATGAACAAACAAGTCATGTTAGACACAAGGTAAGAAAGCTTCTTAACCCAATTTCCATTCTTTTGGTTGATCTTCTACTTCTTGATTATGTCATGTAATGGTTATGAGAGAAACAAATTTTGATATCATATCTTTTATTTATACATGATTTGGGAGTTATTATAGTGAATAAAATAACAAATCTAATTTATTAACAAATAATCTTTTTAAGGAACTTTGCCTCAATCTCTTTTCATTGAGACATGTTTTTATAATATAAACCTAATTCTTTTATACTCTGTATAATTAAACCCTTTGACTTTTACTATCATTCAATAAGAATTTTTTTCAATGAAGTGTTTTAATAAATGAGAAAAGGAATTTATTAATTTATCTAGTGACAATGACCTCTATAACACCATAATCGTTATTTGTCTTCCTCTATAACCCTTAATGTAATTTAAATGAAAATGAAACACCTTATTCTTTTTTGGGTGTTTTGTTATTGAAAATGGTTTTTGAAATAGATTGATTATTTCAATATCATGAAATGATTTCATAAGATTCTAAATGAACGAGTAAAATCGGACACAAGGTAAGGGAGCTTCTTAACCCAATTTCCATTCATTGGGTTGATCATCTACATATTGTTTATGTCATGTTATGATTATATGAGAAATGAATTTGGAAATCATATCCTGTATTTATACATTATTTATTTGTGCTTATACTGAATACACATAATTGATCTATTTAATTTACAAAATTATCTTTGTATGGGACATTGTCTCTATATATTTTCAATGAGTCATGTTTTGATAATATACACCTACATCTTTTATATGATGTCTATTAAACCCCTTTGACTTTAACATTCTTTCAAAGGGAATTTATTTTTCTACAAAGTGTTTTACTAAAAAAATAATATTTGTTTTTTATGTTTGTGGATACAATGTCTTCTATGCTGCCATAATCATTATGTGGCTTCCTCTATGACCCTTACTGTTTTTTTAAATGAAAATCAAACCCCATATATATTTTTTTGGGTATTTTTTTATTGAAAATGATTTATGAAATTAATTGACTGTTTCAATATCTAGAAATGATTTCTTGTCATTGAAAATGAAATTTTCATAGTGAAATATTTGTATTATCAATTTTTTATGTGTTATTATTTTATAATGGTACTTGGACTATTGACAGGTGGTTACGTGATAAACCAAATGAAGGGTGGTCCCTTGATAAACCAGGATGGGTGGTTATGATATAACCTCCTATGAATTTGGTATGTAAGTCAACCATATGTTTATTCCATTTAGTGATATGTGTGGAAGTTGACCGCATGGTTATTCCATTTTTGTATTTTTATTTCTTAAGTGTCCTTTATATGTTATGTGTTCTTTATATGGGTTTATGGTAATAATTTGGTCACAAAAGGGCAAGAAATGAGATTTTATCTAGTGAATAATATATAAAACATCAAAAAGTTTAAAAGTATTACATATGATAAATTATTAATGGTTTACTTTATGTTTGGGAAAACTAAAATTTTTTCATCATTGTGTTTCCATTACTGATGTTTTTATACTCAAGGCAACATTGAAATGTTTTTTATTGGACGTAATGTGGAATAGAGTCCAGTATGGGATCAAGGTAAAGTCATGATGATTAAAACATGGAACAAAACATGATTTCATTTCTTTTAATAGTTTTTATTTTATGAAAGAATATATACTAAGTAGAAGTGTCTACATGTAATACTCAATTTTTTTGTATATGCTATGACTTAATTATATAAATCATTATACCTAGAACGATCCTCAATGTGAATGATTATATTATTTAAAGATTATGTAATGTTTAAACTAGGGTCTTATAGTTGGTATCAGAGTCCATTTTAGATGACTTTAGGTATTATGAGTTTTTGTTAGACACATTGTTAGTGTCTATGTCGAATCCTTAAGGAAAATCATTATTTTGTAACTTTTTCAGATCAAGGAAAGTCTGTTACAAATAAAAGGAGGAGGACCTAAAATGGAATTCTTTTCTCTTCCTTATGACTTGTATGCAATAATTATTTCATAGTCATGTCCAAACAATTCTACAACATTTTCTAACATAATAATTACCTCCAAGAATTTTTTTTTGAGAAATCAAACACCTCTACAATACCTCGATTCAATCGTGGATCATGGGTTGAATTTTATAAAATACTATTTTTATAATATTCTCATATTGTCATGAAATTTAATATTTATCATGGAATTTTAAAATATTTTACAATATCACAAGATTTTGATGAATATTATGACTTTGGAAAAGGATATAAATAATGATTCCCTTGCGCAACCGATTTATATTATATTTTAAGTTATAGTCTTTCATCAAATACTTGCGGTATTTTAAAAGAACCATTTATTGAATGTTTCAACTCAAACTCAGTTTGAAATTTTTATAGAAATAAATTTTTATCATATTTTTTGAAATTATATGTCATACATTATTATTTTCAGAAACTATTTTTCTATGAACACACATATTACCCAAGTTGTATGATGTGTATTCTGATAAAGGAAGCAGATGATTTTTAAGGATCTATAAATCATTGTTACAATTCTTGTACCATCTATCTACATAAACAAAACGAAGATGAAACATGGTGGACACCATGATCAAGGAATGGTGTTCATTCTTTTTGAATAGTGTTATTTTATAGTGGTAAAAAATGTCAGTATATATAAGACATTATGAATAAAGATATTGAGGTCGTTATAGGTTGGGATTAAAAAGGTATGTATTAGAAAAATATTTAGGTTCAATCATGTTAGGGTTATTTTTTTGTTTTATAAAAATGGAAAACACATTAAATGGGTGACAACCCTTTGTTTCCGGTGGTGCCATAGGAATCGAACCCACAACCAAGGGCGACAAGGGCACATCACCTTCCACTAGCCTACGTGTCGTCCCTAGTTAGTATGAGTTATTCATTTTAATTAAATGATTTTTTGGATCATGAATAAGTTGAATTTGTGAATTTATGTTTTATCAAATATATATCCTTAGTATAAGAGAATGATTTGGTGATAAAGTGATAAATGTTATTTTGGAAGATGTTTTCTCTTTTGGGAACACTTTATGCCTATGGAAAATAGAATACTACAGGATTTCATTTGTGGATTAATGGATGATATTTTATTTTTAAAGAATCTATCTTTTTATTGGGGACATATAGTGATTCAGGTTATTAATTGAAATGATTATCCTATCGTAGAGAATATCTAATTAGGTTAATTACTTTTTAGTATGAGACTTTTAGAGTAGCTGATGTTATTTAGAGATAAATGTTATGACCTTTTATGGAAGACTAGTGATCAA
Organism: Viscum album; assembly: GCA_963277665.1. Lineage (NCBI taxonomy): Eukaryota > Viridiplantae > Streptophyta > Magnoliopsida > Santalales > Viscaceae > Viscum > Viscum album. Next base: position 470,562,254 of record OY728147.1, on the reverse strand, counting down.
ATCCTTCTGAATTTTGAGTTTAGAACATAGTTTGGATTATTTTAAATAATTTTATGAAATTTTTTTTATTTAATTTTCTTTGTTGAACTTTGTGTAATGTTTGTTAAATTATAGAGATTAAGAGTAGTATTTATTTTTTTAAAGGATTATCATTTTTTGGGATTATTTGATCTTGTATTAACTATTTTCTTTTTGGTAAATGTATAATAATAGGGGAAATATATAGTTCTTGTTTTGTGGATTATGTGATTCTATTTTATTGATTCTATCACATCAGATGTGACCTTGTCATCTTGAATACTAATCATTTACAGAGTAGATGAGTTTGTGGTAGAAGTTTGATTAAAAGATGAAATACTACACTTCAAGTAAGTATATCCCCTAATGTTCTCATTCAATTAAGTAATAATATTCTTTAACTCTATGAACCTGATTATGAAGAGAAAAATTTATAAGATTCCTTTTATCATCAGAGTTTTACCAAACCACAAATTTATGGTATTGTGGTGGTTAACATTTTGTGATCATGTTCTCTATCACTCTCTATTAATCTTTAAGTGTTAGTTTCTCTTCCATATTCAGGTTTTCCGATATGGAATCCACGTATATGTTGTCTTAGGTGACCTTATTACTTTTATTTTTTTTATTTTCAAGTGATAGTTTTATTGACTCTTTCTCTGATGTGGGTCTTTTAATGATGTTTTAGAAAACAATTTTTGAAATTTTGAGGACCCAATTCCCAAAAGGGGGGAAGGATGTAACAAACTGGTTATATATAAAATAATACATTTTCATATTTTTTAATATATTAGAATTAAATATTAATTTTATTTTAAAGGGTATTCTACTCTTTAAAGTGTACTAAACACGAAACAACATGTACTTTTTAAATCGTCCAATGAAAACAACTTTGAGTGATACAAGAAAAATAATATGATATTGTTTTTATATTAAATGGTAGTTAAGGCCTAGCCATTATATTTCTAGAAATAACAAGAACTAATAGAAATATGATTAAACATGTTTTATAATTTTTTTTTCATTTATACAATAAAATTTAGATGCTTAAAATGAGAATGAATATGATATTAAGCATTAAGAACACTAATATTTTTAAAATGACATTTTACCTCATTTTGATAGAGAAACCCTTTTAATTAATGTTTTTTTCAATTTTATATATTCTATTTGGGAAAATAACATTCATCTTCATATGTGGGAAATAAATATTTACTTTGTATAATTTTTTGGTGTTTTTCTGATAAAATTTATTTTTAATGAATAGTGAAAAATATTGAATTTTATGGAAAATCTATCTTTTCATTTGATTTATTTATATGGATAGGTTGACTTTATAATTGGTTTTAAAGTTTAATTGTATTATATTTTTATCAAATAATCCAATGATAGTCATTCGATGTAATTTCTCATTGAAATTGGATATAAAAAATTTCAATATTTTGGTAGTTATTATTTCTTAAAAACCCTTTTTTTGGTTTCGAAAATGGGAAATCATTTTAAATTTATTTATTAAACCTTTTTATTGTGAATATGAAATAATGTATTCCCTTTTTTGAATCATGACGTCCAATGTTTTTAAATTGTTAACATTTTTTAGACATTATGAATTGTAACTTATGTAAATAATTTATTTATCGTTGTTAAATGCTAAATATGTTAAATAAGGATAAAAATAATATTATTATTATATAAAAAGTATTAAAACAAATATACTAACCCTATTGTCTGATACATGATTGACCATGAGAATCCTTGTGTTGATTTTGGGACCCCATGGATCCACTTGTACGTGAAAATGATATATTGTAAAAATTAATTTAAAGTTAAGGAAATATAAAATAAACATATATCTCTAAGTAATTTTTTTAATAATGGGTAATATAAGATATATTTTGGATTATAAATAGTAATTAAAAAAATATAAAATGATTTCCTACATCATTTTATTTTATTTATAATATTTCTACGTTAAATAAATAAATATATTTATGACCCAATGGTGATGCAGTAATTGATTAATTAATAAATGATTGAAATAAATGATATTAATAATAATAAAATAAATTTATTTTTAAAATTTTTACTCTATTCATGAATTATTTAGATAATAATTAATGGTCTTCATTTAATTAATGAATTTTTTCCATATAATCAAGTTGTTATAGATTTTCATAAATGTCCAGATATGTTTATTTTTTAAATTGACATAAATGAGTTTTTAAAATGAATACTATTTTATTAAATGATATAATAATCCTAAAAAAATATTATTCAACAAAATGAATTATATAAGGTTTACAATGTATTTAATTAACCACATGTGAGTTTATTGGAATTCTATGGTTATTATATTAACCATATATATTGAATACACAAGAATAGATTGTAAGATTCATATTAGTTAACATAGGGTTAATGCTAAATTATAAGGTTAAATTTTTAACCATAAAATGCCTAAAACATATTGGTTAAGTGTATTTAAAATAATAGCCCTCGTATATTCTAATTGAATGAGTTTGGTACGTTTTGAAACTGAAATTTAGTTTATAATAAAATAACATTTTAAAAAATTTCTAAATATCCCTTTCTCCACCATTTAAAAATCCATCAACTCTAACCCATTAGACACACCACTCAAGCATATTGTCTCATCCAAACTCTTCTCCAATAATCTCACATGATCCCTCTCTTCCTCTTATATGCCTTAACATTGGGAGAAGTTACTTGAAGAATGCCTTCTGGATCAATCCGAAGGGAGATACCCAACTTAAAAGTAATGTCTTCCCTCATGATCTCTTCATTTATTAAAATTCTTCACTCCCTATTCTCTTCATAGTCATTTATTATATAAAAAACCAATATACCCAATATGCTAGTTTTTAGTTAAGAGATTTATTTCAAATACACATACACACACCTCCATCCAATGGGTATAGAACATACTGTTTCTGTTGACGACGAACTACTGCCTCACGAAATGATGATTGATCAATATTCTTGTACCACCACTTATGGTGGACATTATGATGGAAATGTAATTATATGTGATATTTTTTATATTTATTTTATCTCTATTCGTCTATAATTCTATTTTAGAACATATCTTTATATTTTTCATGTTGTATAAATACGTTAATTTCATTTGAGGATGTGTGGACTAACGCCCCCTCAAAGTGATATGACTCATTAATACCATACATGGAATATATAAAATATGGTGTTAGTGAACAAACAAAACATATAAAAAAATTTATATTATACTATAATTATAATATAATAATGTATCATTTGGTTTTAATTCCCATAAAAATTATATGAATCGAAGTAGCGTTCATGCGTACGTACGGCTTACCATCCCCATTAACAATGAATTTCATTTTAATTTATACAAATCATATGGAATATTATAAATACATATATTATGGATATATTTAATATATATAATATTTGAATCATTTATCATTCTAGATATAATGGACATCTGACCACATTGAAAATTTTTAATTATAACAAATTCATTTTTGAATCATGTTATGCACATCAATAAAATTTCTGATATGAACACAAATAAATAAATAAAAAATTTATAGATGGGTAATAAGTAAATAAAACGAATAATAAAACATGAAAAAGGATCCTAAGAAAGTTGAAATTAATTCATTTTATTATTTAGGAAATTAATGAACGAACGATTCAAGTCGGACACAAGGTGATGGAGCTTCTTATCCCAATTTCAATTCATAGGGTTGATCTTATACTTCTTGTTTATTTCATGTAATGATAATGTGAGAAATGAATTTTGATATCTTATATTTCATTTAATCTTTATTTATGTGTTCTTATAGTGAATACACATAATTGATCTATTTTATTTACAAATTGTCCCTTTTAAGTGACTTTTTCTCAATCTCCATTCATTGAGGAATGTTTTTATAACATACACATCCTTCTTTTAGATGGTGTATATTAAAACATAAAATATATTTAAATTATTTCTTGTGATTTAAAATGAAATATAATTAGTGAAATGTTTTTATTTTCAATATTTTATGTTTTATGATTTTATAATGATATTTGGACATTTGAAGGGTTGTTACATGATAAACCAAATGACAGGTACTGTCAAGACCAACCAAGACGGGTGGTTACGTTAGATCCTCCAATGCATTGTTTATGGATGTCATCCATATCGCTATTACATTTAGTTATATGTATGGATGTCGACCACATGATTTTTCTATTTAATTATGTTTTTATCTTAAGTTACAATTATATATAATGTGTACTTTCTATGGGGTTTCTGGTAATCTTTTTTTTATAAAAGGGTAAGAAATGAGCATATATTCAGGGAAGTGTATTTACTACTACATAAATGTGAAAAGTATTACATATTATAACGTTTTCTTGTTTTTTGTTGTTTTTAAAAACTAACAGTTTTCTTTCTTTTTATAACCCTTACTGATACTTTTATGCTCATCCCTTGTTTTTGAAATGTTGTTCACTAGAAAAAAAAATTTATATAGGTTTGAGGATGGGATCAAGGAAAATTCATGATGATTAAAACATGGAACTAAACAATTTTTTCTATTAAGAGTCTTTATTTTATGGAAAAAATTATATACTATGTAGAAGTGTCTTAATTTAATTATTTAATAGTTATGTATATGTTTTGAAAAAATTATCTAAAGATTTAAACATGGAATGATCATAAATGCAAATTATTAATTAAAACCAAGATAATTTAATGTTTATGGTTGGGTCCTTATACCTCTATCTCATTTAAAATTTTCTAATTTGTTCACAATACACTTCCCAAGGCTCTTCCCCAAGTCCAGTACTTACTGGTCTCACCAAATTGTCAAAAATCAAGAAACATAAAAGGGATGTCAAGGAGAATATATCAAGAAGAAAATATCTTGTTTCATTTTCATATGTTTTCATTTTAATTACTTTCATTTCTTATAATATAATCCTCCCCCATTTCCCAATAGGAAATAAAGATCATTTATTATGTATATTCTTGTTTTTATTCATGTTAATGGAAAAATTCATCATAATTATTCTTATTCTCATTCCCTTGCACTAAAAACTAGAAATCCCAGCTGTGACTTGTCTATTTAAAAACATGATGGACGATATGTCTTAAATTTTAATTTAAAACATTAAATATGTTTGAAAAATCTTTTTAATGGTTAAAAATGATTATAAAGTGTATCATTTGACATCAATAATTTTCGGGATTTGATGTACATGAAAAATATTAATTAAATATTATGAAAAAAGTCTGTGATTAAGGAAGAACCGCCAAAATTATCTAATTAAATATAACTAATGATTTATCAAATGAATCATCTTCATACCATATATAAAAATTATATATATAATCATTTAAAAATCTGGAAACATATTAATAACACATCATTCAACATTTGGATATTTTCATCCATTTGACAAGGTAACCCTTTACGAACTAATCATGGACATCTTTCGATGCATGCACCCAAAAAATAAAAATAACAGAATAATATTAGTAAATGGATCTAATGTTCAAATAAAATGATCATATAAGTTGTTATAAAAAATAATATGGTTCTTTATAATATTAATGAATTTTAATAACCATTATACACAATGTTTAAACATGATTTTGTGACCTGGTTCTATCATCATAGCATGTTTTTATACAGGGCAGATTCCAACTCACACAGTTCATTGCAATGTGGGGTAGGGTTTTGCACACATAGTGTTTTGCTATGATGGTTTATTATCCTCACTAGAGACATCAATTTATACCCTATGAAATGGTTTCTAAAAAGTGGATATGAGTTTATGGACATGTTGGTGATTTATTATTTTCTGTTTACAACTATTACATAGTATTTTACCTATAAGTAATTGATCGATATCTTCGATTAGTTTCAATGAACTGACATTTCTCGCCTCTTAATCAATCGTCTATAATAAATCTCTTCCATTTTTTCTTCCAACCTCCTCTTTCATTCCACCTATTGGTATTTTTATAGAAGGAATGAGGTTCCATATATTATGATGGATGGTCATTCTTTTTGGGTTGTATAACTTTATTTATGGGATCCCAGGAGGATACCATGAACCGCTAGAGATTTATTTCATTGGGGGAACAACATATAGACTTGCTAATGAGTTTGTTTTCAATCACTAGAAATGACAGTTTTCTATTCCTAAAAAATATATTTTTTACACGGATGGTCATTTGAGGGAGTAAAAATCACCAACTGGACCCACCAATGACTCAGTTTTTTTCCAGATGTCGGTGATACAACCCCATTCTTCAAAAAATCTCATTCATGGGTGCAAAAAAATGTACATAAATTCTCTATAGTTTGGAAGTATGTGTAACGATTTTCACTTCATGGAATTTACCCTGCCCTCATATCTCTCCCCTTTTAATGTATTCTGTCAAACTCTTCATCATATTTTTTATTCCCAATTTCCTAATTTTGTGTAATTTACTTCTTATTGTGCATAGAATTTTCAGAAGCATCAAGTATATATTAGAACATTAACATGTGGTATCAGGAATATACATAAAGAAATTATAATTAATTTTTCATTTTAAGATATTCTTTAATAGGGATTATGATTAAAAATATTTCGAAAGAGGTATGGTATTTTTGTCTAACTTTTATTCTGTAGAGAGACATGATACATTCACTACATGTTTCTCTTTTATTTTGTATGTATAACTCATGATTGGATATTATAGAAACTTCTTTTAATATATGCATGGGAATAATTTTCAATAAATGGTTCGTTCATTCATGTGGAATATGGTTCAAATGTTATGATTTTTATAAGTGTATAATGTTATAATCTCACTATTTATCAGGTCTGTTAATGAACATGAATTTAATTATGAGATATCTTGTTATACCTCTAATAAAACACATGAATTTTATTTTTTTTATAGTAATTTTATGATAGAAATTACATTTATTTTACTATCTTTATGTTCTCAAGAGTCCAAAGGAATGTTTTTAAGGAAAATCTATTGTATTTCCCTATTTTTTCAAAAACGATCATTCTTTAATGTGAATGATATATAAATTTTTTTGAAGGAAGATTCATAATATTTCAAAACATTGATTAAATTAATTTTTTATATATATTATTTATTATAATTATTATTTTAAAAAAATTCTTTTCACCTTTGAAATAAGGTACTTATAAAGTTTACTAAAATATGGAAGGAATATTATTTTTAACGTGTATGGGATGAATGGTATTTTATTAAATCATGATGATTAACTGATTTAATGTTTCATTTAAAATATTTTTAGTATATTTTAAAATAAATTATTTTCTTTAAAATTTGAGAAATATAGTGATTTTAAAAATGTTTTTTAAAAACTGAATGAATATTCAAATAATTATTATATTAATTATATTTTTCTGAAATTTCTATTACTCCACACCAACAAACACTGGTGATTCATGTGTTTTATTAAGTATATAAATTTTTTTACCAACATTATTATCTCTCTAAATGGTTTATGATTTTCATGAATAGTTTTTTATGAAACTCATTCCTTTCAACACAGGTTATGTAATGATGTATTGATGAGAATATTATGAAACCCATTTCCATTATAGGGGTTATACTATGATTAAATGATTAAAAAATAAAAATAATTTATATTGTTTATGATTTGATGAATGTTTTATGAACCATTAGAAAAATAATTTTTGGATTACAAGATGTTTGGGACATAAATGTATCCTTAGATTATTGGGTAATAATTAAATTTCAATGAGATCAAAGGGCACTACAGTGGTTATCTATTGTATTAAATATGTTATATATTGGGTAATCCCAACACCAAAATAGTGTAGATGGTTGGGTATCCTGATCATAATGTAGGTACATTGTTGGATAGCCTGGACATATCATGTTATGAATGTCGTGGTCAGTGGCCATAAATTTAGATTTTATATGATTATGTTAATGAAAAAAATCTATGACTTATGTCAGCATTATGTTCTTAGGGATAATTTTATTTTATTACTATATTATTCATGTCTTATGAGCTAACCTGTTTTATTACGTGACATATATAAATGATATATGATATGCATGGTCTATTTTCCAAATGTAAAATCTCTTTTTCTCTTACCATTTTGAACCAATTATGTCAATATCCCCCATAATTAAAATTAGATACTACCGAACAAAAAAATATTATGTTTCATTTATCCATATATAACGAAATGTTTGATGAATAATATTTAATTTAATTCTATGATGTGGGAAGATATTTATGGTAAATAATGATTAAATTTCATTAAAAAAAACAGTTTATCTTGCCTCATTATATAGTAAACATCTCATGTCCATAGATTTATATTTTTGAAATGTATTTTCTGTTCATATATTATTATTTAATATATATGATTGAAAATATAATGTCCCTATAGAGGGTTGTAGTGTAATAGAAGGAATCAAATCCTTATCAACTTTGACAAGTGAGCATTGGGGGAAGCGTGAATATCCACCCAACTGATTCACGAAGAAATGGTTACCACTATGTATTGTGATAAGTGTCACACCTAGGTTATGTATCCCCCCATGGATTTTTCAAATATATATCAATTATATCCAACTTGTAATGATTTTTTACCACTATTTTCGGTATGAGTGAATATTTATTTGTTAAACATTGGAAAATATGATGAGATAACCTTAGTGGGATCTACAAGGTTATGCCTATAGATATTATATATATAAGTAATGTTATATATCAATGTATAAGAAATTGTATTATAAGATGAGTGAAGAATTGGGAAATTTTTCACCATGAAATCACATACTTATATGAATATTATAAGTGGATGTACCTCTAGAGCATTTTTACTATAGGATAACAACACAATAATGTGTTATTTGAGATTTTATTCAAACATCATCTAGTTCATGACAATGGGCCTTGTTGGACACCTGGCGTGGCACCACCAGAAGATATGTTTTGAAAATCCATATACTATTTACAAACTATCATGAATGATTTAAATAGATAATAACCAATAATGAGATAGGTAAACAACTGGTTTCGTTGAATAAAATTAAGGTGTAAATATTTAAACATCCAAAGAATGATTTTACATTATTATTCATATATATTTTTACAACATGGTGTAAATAAACCATTTACGTTTGGTAATGGTGGTAAATATTAAAAGGTGATATTTTTTTAATAAATATTTTCTAGTATTGAAATAACAAATTGGAGGATAGTTATTTCAATTATATTAAATAATGATTTTTAAATAGTAATACTAACTCCAATCCCCAACGATTAGATGATGAATTTGCATTAAAAACCAATAATTTGATGATGATCACATCTCATTTGAATCATTGTTCTCCTATTCATGTTTTTGAGGAAGTTCTTCCAGAAAAACTCACCATTATATCAATGCATTAATTATATGTTATATTTCGAGTCAATTGGATCATTCCACACATATCCCTAATTAATTTATTAAGAAGGGAACTCTGTTATTATATTATAAAACAAAACTATTTTCATACATCAATATAATTATAAATATGATCCATATATGGAGATCACATTAATTTTCATGGTCATTATTGCCATCGAAATGGGGTTTCAATCTCATATGGTTGTGAAAATAAATTTTGATAATATATCTATTTTGTAGGATTTTCATGGAGTGTTTTGAAAAGTTTTTCCAAATGTTACAATAAAATTTTATAATTATATTTCAATAAAACTCTTCCATGGTTCTACACCTACTTCAAATACTACTGATAAAATTTCCTATACCAAGAATCATGATTTGAATACGTAGCTCCATGAGAATATAACAAATATATTTATTCTGAAAATTATGTCACCTTGGGGGTGTACATATTCATTTTTTTCATATCATGATTTATCAATGATTCATTTTTTGAATCAACAAGGTTTTCCATAGGACTTTTCTATTCCTTATAGTTTTTAAAATCACAAACACTTCATACTTAAGCAAATTGATATTTTACTTTTCTATGGAAAATTTCCTTCCTTATGGAAATTTACCCTAACCTAGATTTCCTTATGCATATCAAAATTTTTCTTAAGCATAAAAATCAGATTCATACCTAAAAACTCATAATCATATAATACTTAGATATAAATCATTCTGTTTTAGGATCCAAATTCTTGATACAAACTCTAATTAAGTTCCATTCCGAATTCTGGATACGAACTCTAAGGAAGTTCCATTATGAATTCTGGATACGAACTCTAATGAATTTCTATTGCGAATTCTGGATATGAACTCTAATGAAGTTCCATTCTGAATTATAGATATGAAGTCTAATGGCATTTCATTCCAATTTTTGGATAAGAACTCTAATGAAGTTCCATTTCGAATTCTGGATACAAACTCTAATGATGTTCCATTCTAAATTCTGGATACTAACTCTCATATAGTTCAACTACGAATTATGGATATGAACTCTAATGATGTTCCATTCAAAATTCGGGATACAAACTCTCATATAGTTCACTCCAAATTCTGGATACAGACTCTCATATAGTTCCACTCCAAATTATGGACTCTGAACTCTTACTAGTTTGACTCCAAACATTAACTACATCGACTCCGAACTTTTACTAGTTCGACTCCAAACTTCTATGAGTTCGACACCGAACTTATATTAGTTCGACACTAAACTTTGTGAGTTCAAATTCAGAATAATAGTGAAACTAGAATCTGAATTTCGTCACAAATTCGAACTCTGGATTTCTATATAATTCATGTTATGAATTCCTATAAATCAAAATCTGAATAACTCTTTATTATAAGACTCCAAATTCCATTTTGGTTAGACTCCGAAAATTTATTTTCTTACATTCTGAACATCCGTTTTACTTATACTTATACTTGTTTCATAACAAAATGATGTCGTTCTTTTAGTTACACATGTATTGTTATAATATGATGTCGTCCATTATATTTCTAACTAACAATTTGTTAAGTGACATGTGTACAGGTCCCTTTGAAATTTAAGGAAAATATTATCATTGGAGGAGGGAGCCGACAGTTGCTTTTGAGCTAATAAATAGGAGCTCATTTTAAAGAGATCATCACAAAGTTGATAACTCTACAGACCACACGTTGTTAATGTGATTTATAGGGAGAGAATATTTTCATGCCTTGTGCATAATAAACTGCTCATTCAGATTTCTTTATGCGACTCTGAATGTTGGTGATTACAATTGAGGGCTTCTAGTGATAGGAAGACAGAGGTGTCGACTACCTTGAAATTTGGGGGCTTCCATGCTGAGGAAGACAGGGGTTTTAACTACCTTAATGTTGAGGTCTTACAGGAATAACAATACATACACCAATCTACGTATCTAGGGCTTATCTGGATGTGGGTAAAACAGATGTTCTTGAAAGTATAAATCAAGGGACCTTTATCCAATGTTATTGGGTACCCTTCTCCTTGGGATAAAAATTTATATCTTGTTACTTGTTTTTGTTACATGTTTATATTTTCTACTGCATTTTTTATTGCTATGGAATGTATAACATTTTTATACTTCCTTACTTGTACTCTGATTATGTTATATTCTATAAGCTTTAAGGTAGAATCTCATTTTGTAAACTTTGGTTATGTTTCATTTTCTGGATCCATATTTCTATAAACGGTTTTTCGGAATCACTTTCTATGATTTAAGCAAGTGTATAGAGCTAGAAGTTTGTAACATCATACATTGTTCCAATAATTGAATTAGTGTTAGTGGTGTTGTGTATTTTCTTAGTTTAACATTGTTAAACTTAGATGTTTCCTTGTTTAATAAATTTTTTAAAGTGTACAATTCACCCCCCTCTTTATATTGAGCATCTACATCATTATTTCAATCCTAAAATTGGTATCAAAGGAGGTCTTTGAAATACTTACACTCACATATATATTTTTCTTGCTCAGTTTTTCATTATTCTATATTTTTCTTGCTTAAAAATATTATCCTTGAATCTGAACTTTTGCTATTAACATGTTTTTATGTAGAAATATTTTTAAGATGGCAGGAATCAATGTTGGTTCCATCGACATCTTAAATACTATAAGACCACACATTTTTTATGGAAATGATTATGAGTATTGGAGATATCGAATGAAGACATTCGTTATCAATAATGGCGTAGAAAATTATCTATTTCTTACTGCAGGATAACAAATTATTGATAAGGATGTTAGTACTTTTAAAAACCAACAGAAGCATGATAATCAATTAAACTGTAAGGTACGCAATACTGTATTATGTTCAATGACTAGGAATATATATAGCCAAATTTTTTCATGTGAAGCATCTAACTGTATATGGAAGAAAATTGATGTTACTCATTTTGGTACATCTAATGTGATTGAGACTAGAAGAGCTATGCTCATAGCTGAGTATCATGGTTTTAACAATCCTTATGAAGAACCTATTTGTAGGTGCAACAATTATTTATGACTATCATGAATAGATTAAAATCTATGTGAGAGAATGGTTTGGATGATGAATCAATTATTGATAACATCATTGATATTATTCCCAATGAGTGCAAATCAAAGAGAATAACTATTGATTAGAATAGTAAGGCCACACAAATTTCATTAGATGAGCTGTTTGGATCTCTTATCCAACATGATACAAGGATGAAGAGAGATGCTGACAACATCAAAAAAAAGAATGGTAATGGTACTATTTCTTTTACTACAACATTGAATCACATGAAAGCTAGGACTCTTGAGAGAGTAACTACATCCACGTCTAAAAAGGATACTATCCACTCTGAATCTAGTGAGAGTGAAGTCTCAGAGAATGAGTTAGCAAATCTTGCTCGAAGAATGAACAAGATAGTTGTTCAAAGAAATTTCCAATCCATGTATAAGAAGAAGGAAATGAAATATAAGAATGATTCAAAGGTCACAAGCTATGAATGTAAGAGAATGGACACATAATACCTGATTTCTCTATGCTTAAAAAGAAAGGAAGGCGAGGCATTATAAAAGAAACATGAATAATTTTTACAAATCTAAAGATAAGAAAAGTATGAAAGCTAATACTACATAGAGTGATAGCTGTGGAGAATACTGAGAAAGAGAATCTTCAGAATATGATTCATCAGCTCAGAAGAATATAGGATTCATTTCTAATAATTCTTTTCAACATATATGTCTTATAGCTAAGATACACTCTACCGAGGCTTTAAAAAAATTCTCTTGATAAGAATTAATATTCCAAATATAGTACTTTTAATGATGATACTTCATCCTCAGAAAATGAAGAACCATCATATCAAGAATAATCTAGATTCTCCATGTTACTTGATGCGAGAAATTGATAAATTTCTAATAAATTAGACAAGGAAAATACTAGGGAAGAAATTCTTACAAAAGAGATTTCAGATCTTTCTTTAGATCTTAATGATAAAGAATAGATTTTAGAAAAACATTATAAAGTCCTTGAGAAAGCAAATTATGGTAATAAAGAACTTTCTAAAGATATTAAGAATGTTATTTCAAAGATAGATGTTTTTGAGGAAAAATCTTACTCTAAGGAAATGATTCCGGTGGATAGGAATATAGTCATCAGACTGAAATAGGAAATTTTTTATCTTAAGAAGATTCTGGAAAAATTTACCTGTAGGAAGGAAAATTTATAAAATATTTATTCTCAGATTAGACCTCCAAGAAACACTACTTGATTAGGTTATACTCACCAAAAACTAGTTTTCCAAAACATCTATTTTGTTCCTTATATAGTTCCATTTGCACTAAGTGTCAAAGTGGTGGGAATTGGAAATGAAATTGTTCTTTGAATAGAGTTCAATATCTTGGGTTTCATAAATCATATTTTTCTAAACAAATGTGGATACCAAAAATATTTTTGTCTAAAAATTATTGATCCTAGTATGTCTAGTTTCCAAAAACCTAACATGTTTCTCATTTTAAGGAAAATAGGGAAAGAACCAATAGCAATACATGGTACATGGATTGTGGCTGTTCCAGTCATATGACTGGTAACAAAAACTATTTTGAAAAGATTATATAGACCAAAGGAGGACAAGTAACATTCAGAGACAATGCTCAAGGAGAAATTATCGGTATAGTTAATATAGTTCATCTTGTTAAAATATTTATTTCAAATGTTTTATTTTTCAATGGTCTTAAGCAGAACCTCATTAGAATAATTCAATTATGTGATGAAAGATACCTTATCAATTTTCGGAATGATAAGTGCTTAGTACACAATTCCAAGGAAGAGTTTATTCTCTCTGCCCAGAGGCAAGAGAATGTTTAAACCATGAACATAAAAGACCTTAGGAGCCATGAATTACCTTTCTATGGTGCAATGGAAGTTCATTCTTGGTTATGTCATAGAATACTAGGTCACTGTAAACTTAGAAACATATGTAAGCTCTTTAAGAAGAAACTAGTTAAGGATCTACCGGAGCTGAGATATGATTATTCTAAAGTTTGTGATCCTTTTCAATATGGAATGCAACATAAATCCAGTTTTCAATCAATTGGTGATGTCTCAACAACTGATGCTCTACACTTGGTGCACATGGATATTTTTGGTCCAACACAAACATGTAGCATTGAGGGCATGTAATATGTATTTGTTTTGGTTGAAGATTAAAGTAGATTTACATGGGTCTATTTTATAGCAAAGAGGTATGAAACTTTTTCTTATTTCAAAAGTTTTTGAGCCCAAGTTAAAAATGAGAAAATCCATCCATTGAAAACTATTCATAGTGATCATGGAGGAGAATATCAAAATTCTGATTTTGAAATATTTTGTAGTAAAAAATGTATTACTCACAACATTTAAGCACCTAAAACACCTCAAAAAATGGTCTGGTCGAAAGAGGAAATATAATTCATCAAGTGATAACTAGATCCATGTTGAGTGAGTATTCTATTCCCAATCATTTTTGGGCTGAAGCTGTAAGTACTACTTGTTATACTATAAATCTAGTTTTTATGAGAACTTTTCTTATCAAAACTATTTAGGAGTTATGGAATGGTAGAAAACCTAGACTTTCCTACTTCAAGGTTTTTGGTTTCGAAGTATTCATCCTAAATACTAAAGATAACTTACACAAATTTGCACAAAAATTTGATTAAGGAATTTTCATAGGATACTCCAAAACATCAAAGGCTTATATAGTTTTCAATAAAAACACGTGTACTAATGAGGGAAAAATACATGTAAAATTTTATGAGTCTGATCCATTTGATTTTAAACCATCCCAACCAACATCCTCAGATGTGTTTTCAAAAACTGATTATCAACCTTTGATATAATATCCTTCTGATAAGGAAAATGTTAAAGAAGATGCTTCTGAAACATTTACCCTAGAAGATTTCCTACCCTATGTTGATGAAGAGGTTTTAAAAAACCCAAATCAGTTGTTTCTTAAGAATAATACCAGTGATAGTATCATTAGTGATGTGAATTAACCTTTAAGGACAAGATGTTCCTTGAGAAATAAATTATAACATCTAGTATTACTTTCCCAATTGGTACCAAAAAATCACAGATGAATCTTTAGGTGATGATGATTGGATCAAAGACATGCAAGATGAACTAAATGAATTTGATAGGAATAAAGTCTGCACCTTGGTTGAATGTCCTATGGAAACTTCTGTTATTTGAGTAAAGTGGGTCTTCAAAAATATGTGTGATGAAAATGGAATCATAGTTAGAAATAAAGCTAAACTAGTTGCTAAAGGCTATAATCAACAAGAGGGAATAGACTATGAAAAAAACCTATGCTCCAGTAGCTAGAATTGAATCTATTCATATTTCACCTTCCATTGTAGTATTCTTCAATTTTTAACTTTTTCAAATGGATGTGCAATGTGCATTCATTAATGGTTATGTTCAGGATGATGTTTTTGTTTAACAACCTCCTGGCTTTGACGATACAAAACATTCTAATAATTTTTTTAGACATACCAAAGCTTTGTATGGCCATAAACAAGCTGTATGAGCTTGGTATGATACACGTACATGATATTTTCTTCAAAATAACTATGTTAAGGGAAATGTATATCCAACCCTTTTTATAGAGAAAGATAAGAAAAATGTTTTAATTGTTCAAATTTCTGTAGATGACATTATATTTGGTTCAAATAAGAAATCTTAAACTGATTCCTTTGTGGATCTAATGAAATATGAGTTTGAAATGAGTATGATAGGTGAGTTAACATTTTTTCTTGGTTTTCAAATTTCTCAAAAACCAGATGGAATCTACATATCTCAACATAAGTATATTAAAGATCTTCATAAAAATTATAGGATGTATACCTTACATGACAGCTAGTCAACTAGACTTGATGTTTTCAGTATGCTTATGTTCCATATATCAATCCAATCCTAAGGAATATCATTTAAAGGCAGTGAAAAAAAAATGGTACTTAAAAGGAACCATGGATCTAGGATTATTTTATATTTTTGGAAATGATTTTATCTTAAAGGGATTTTCAAATTCTGACTTTGGTGGGTGTAGAATGGATAGAAAAGTTACATCCAAAACTTTTCATCTCTTAGGAGATTCTTTAGATTCTTGTACATGGAAGAAGCAACACTCAGTAGCCCTTTCCACTGCTGAAGCTGAATATGTAGCAGCTAGAAGTTGTTGTGATCAAGTGTTGTGGACGCAACACACAGTCACATATTATGTCTTGAGTTTCAATAAGACTCATATTCTGTGTTATAACACATGTTCCATCACCCTTAGTAAAAATGCTACACATCACTCCCGTGCAAAGCACATAGATATTAGGCATCACTTTCTTAGGGATCATACACTTAAAAAAGATATCATTCTTCAGTTTATCGGGACAGAAGATCAACATGCTGACATTTTCACAAAATCTTTTCCTTCCGATAGATTTGAATGCATTAAACAAAAGTTAGGAATGATAACTATGAGGTAATCTTCCTTCATTAACATTATTATTAACCATTCTCCTTACAGAAATAAAATCTTTTTCATAGGGGGGTGTATTTGTTTGTTAGTTTTCAAAAAATTTGTAATGAGTTTTTAAAAAAAATATGTAATGAGTTTTTCAAAAAAAATTGTAATGAGTCCTTCAAAAATTTTCTGTAATGACTCTTCCAAAAATTTTCGGAATCAAAATTTTCATAATGAAATTTTCGTACAGGAAATATTCATAATGAAAATTTCGTACTTAAAATTTTCATAATGATGTTTCCATACTAGAAATTTTCGTAATGAAATTTTCGTACAGTGAATTTTTGTAATGAGAATTTTCTTAATTATAATTTTCGTAATGGAAATTTTCATACTAATATTTTCCGTAATGAGTTTTGTTTTTTGTAGTATAATTTTTATCAAGTAGAATTTTACCTACTACAAATAAACTTCATAGACAATCTGAAAGGTATGACTTCCTTACTTTAGATTTCATATTCATATTTAGTTTTGGGTAGTTTTTTATTCATATACAATTTCTTGGATTCGTTTCAACTTAAATCTGAATGTTTTAAAAACCTCAAAAGATCAGATTCGAGATCTTATTGCAGATATGATTTCAACCATACGATCAGATTAGATAAATTTCCAACCGTTTGATTGGTTTTGGAAGTTCAATGGTCATCTTCATCCCCAATATAAACGGTAACCCTGATGGTTGTTCCACATCATTATTCAATCACTCGCGTGTCGAAGCTCTGCATCAGCTGTTAAAGGCCGTTCTGAATATTTCATAGCTCTTCCATTCCAAATGTCTATTTAAGCTACTTCCCATGATATGTCTACCTCAAAGAAAATTTCAAAATGGCTAGTGTATCGAGAAAGAATTGTCCATCCAATATTTTTCTACAATGATTCTATCATCACCAAGAACATCAATTTGAATGTTTGGGAAGATGCATGTGTATCCAAGACAAGTGATCAAGATGTGGTCTATCCGGAGTTACTTATATAATTCTATGAATCAGCATGCTTTTATGAGGAAGAATAAAGAGAAAAGTTTTCTTCCATGTCTTATGGAAAGACATACAAACTTAATTACACCAAGGAAGCAAGATTGGTAGGGTTAACATATGATAGAAAATCTGAATTTTTCTCACATAAAAATTTGGATGTACAAGGCAGTTTTGTTAAGGTGAAGGGCTTGGAGTGTCTTGGGCTTCATGATTTAAAGAAAACCCAGATTTCTCATCCGTCTCCTAATTATAGGATTCTTCAGCTTTGGGGACAAGGTTTCTTAGTTCCAATAAAGGGTGATAAAGATATCCTGAAGAAAAGTGACATATATTTCTTAAAATTTTTGGTGAATCTATGAAAAATAATTCTGATGAGGCATGTTCTTGTGATGGTCAACAATATCATGGAAGGAAATTTGAGAGCACAAATCATCATATACATTTCCTTACTATCAATGCGGATAGTTCGGTGTCTGGATTCTTTCAAAATTGCATGTTTGTATAATGTTAGGAATTGAAAGGTTATGCTTGTACGTGATGAAACCTTGAAAATGACGAATATGGACTATTCCAAGGAAACATGAGAGTTTTATAATATTCTAGTGGAAGAGGCTAAAACCATTTCTGAAAATGTGGAGAAGGTTGAGCCAGTGATGAATGTTACTAAGAAGAGGAATCATAAGGAAGTGGTTATTGAATACAAGACCCCCAAATCTACGGAATCCCAATCAGTACCTCCCAAGACAAAGAAACAAAAAACATATCAAGATGAGGTGGCTGCTAAATGGAGGAAAGACAATGAGAAAAGGAAAGAAAGGGATCCATAGTTCGGATTTGACCCTACGGAGGCTATCGCCTTAATAGAAAAAGATACGGATGAGTTAGTGAAGTAGGTCAAAGAGATGAAGATGAATAAAATGATGTCAGAAGAAGAGATTATTCAATCTCTCTTAAAAGACATAGAATTAGCTTCTGAGAAGATTACCATTCCAGAAAATATTGATGTCCAACCATTACCAGAGACTCCTGGGAAGAAGTACTTTACTCAGGAAAAGTCTAAAGGGAATGAGGTTGTTGAAAAAGTAGAGAAATCACCTGGTGAAAAAGTAGAGGAAGAAGTTGTTGAAGAATAAGAAGAAGTAGAAGAATAAAGTGATGATCTCGCTAACTTGATCAAACACATTGAGGATTATCATGAAAAGGATAAATCCTCAAAACTTGTCACTCCGGGAAAGGGATTTATGGAATATGTTAAAAGAGATGATGTCGAGGAAGAAGAAAATAAAAATGAATTATCTGATGAGGAAGTAAGCTATGAGAAGCATTTTATTGAAGAAGGAGCTGAGAAGGAGAAACCAGATGAAGATAAAATTGTTCAACTATCTGAATTCGTGAAAAAATCTCTTAATGAGGAACCCATTATGAAATTAGATAAGGGGAAGAATGTGCTTATGGACACCCCAACAAAAGATGTTTTAAGAAAGAAGGAGGTATGTGGTTCCTCAAAAAGAAAGTTGGTGGATATTGAAGAAGAACAATCCCCAATCAAGTTATTAGATTCAGAGTCATCAGAATTGCGTCTTGAATTTGTTGTTGAATCACTGAAGAATTTGGTGGACACCATTCCGATCATTCCCACCATTGACTCCAGATGCCAGATGATGCAACACAGTCTGAATCAGAATTCAGAATCCTTATCTATGGTGATGGATTTGTGTGTGACTATTGAAGAGGATCATAGAAATTTCCTTATCAATTATGATGTTCACAAGAAATCTTGCAGCAAAATCACTTTGAGGTATAAGAAAGTTGATTAAAACATGGCTGAGTTTGATCGTTTTCAGAATGATGTTAATGAAGCTTTTGATAAAGAGGATTCCTTGATTAAGAATATTCATGAAAATCTGGTCATTGAGCAAAATTCTCAGAATCCACAAGTGAAGGACTTGAATCGGAAGGTTAACTCTCTTGCTCAAAAATTTAAAAGGGATAGAGATCTCTAGATTGAGCTCAAAGACATTATTTTAAAGCAAGATGAAGTACTTAAGGAAAAATATCAGGCCCTGAAAGCTCAAGAAGAAAGGATAAAATTCTTGGAGAAACAATTTGAGGAGGATCAGAAATACATGAAGAAACTGAAAACTCGTTTGAACAAGTTAATTCCCAAGGAAAAGGAGGACAAATCGACTTATCTGATCTTTTGTTCTATTTAATTTTCCTTGTAAAAATTCATTCAAATCATATGAATTCTATGGTTGGTTGTATTTTGTTTTGTTATGTACTAATGTTTCAGGTACATTATTTCTTTTCCATTCCCTTAAATTCTTTTTGAAAATCACAAAGGGGGAGAAGGAAAAAGAACTACTCAAATGAAAAAAAAATAAAAATGGAGAAGAAAAATTTCTATGTTGAGAACCATCCCTTTGTAATGGGAGCTTATCTAAGGGGGAGATTCTCATTATGAAATTTTTTATTCCCATGATAATGAAAACTCCATTCCAGAAACCCAAAATAGAATCCTTAGAGTTATAAAGCCTATGGGCGAGTAACTTGTATTCACTATCATCCACGAACAAAGGGAGATAAGTTTAATTTCAAAGTCTAATGGAATTTTTCAAAGTCCTTATATTATTTTTCATAAGGTTAATTCTGGTTTCCAAAAAGGTGGAGATTGTTCAATCAATAAGGTTTTCCTTATTACTTTTCCATTCATTCTTGTTTTGAAAATCAGAAACACCTTATACTTACACAAATCGATATTTTACTTATCCATGGAAAATTTCCTTCCTTAAGTAAATTTACCCTATCCTAGATTTCCTTATACATATAAACATTTTTATTAAGCATAAAAATCAGATTCATACCTAAAACCTTGGAATCATATAATACTTATATATGAAGAATTCTGTTTTTGGATCCGAATTCTGGATACGAGCTCTAATGAAGTTCCATTCCGAATTCTGGATACGAACTCTAAAGATGTTCTATTCCAAATTCTGGATATGAACTCTCAAGAAGTTCCATTCCAAATTCTGGATACGAACTCTAATGACGTTCCATTCCAAATTATAGATACTAACTCTAATGAAGTTCCATTCCGAATTCTAGATATGAAATCTAATGAAAATCCATTCCAAAATCTATATAATAACACTGATGATGTTCTATTATGAATTCTGGATATGAACTCTCATATAGTTCGACTCCAAATTATGGAAACGAACTCTAATGAAGTTCCATTCTGAATTCTGGATACAAACCCTCATATAGTTTGACTACGAATTATGGATATGAAATATCATATAGTTCCACTCTGAATTCTGGACTCTGAACTCTTACTAGTTCGACTCCAAACTCATACTATTTTAACTCCGAATTTTTAATAGTTCGACTCCAAACTTTTACTAGTTTTACTCCGAAATTCTATGAGTTCGAGTCCGAAATTCTATTAGTTCAACTCCGAACATTGTATGTTCAGATTCTAAATTCTAGTGAAACCAGAAACCTAATTTCCTTAGAAATTCAATCTCCAGATTTCTACAGAATTCATGTTCCGAATTCCTATAAAACAAAATCAGAATATCTCTTTATTATAAGTCTTCAAATTCCATTTTAGTTAGACTCTGACATTTTATTTTCATACATTCCGAACTTCAGTTTTACTTATACTTATACTTGTTTCATTACAAAACGATGTCGTGCTTTCAGTTACACATGTATTGTTATAAAACAATGTATTCCATTACTTTTCTATCTAACCTTTGGATAAGTGACACGTGTACAGGTCCCTCCAAATGTTATGGAAAATATGACCATCGGAGGAGGGAGCCGAACGTTGCTACCGAGCCAATAAATAGGATCTCATTTGAAGAAGCTCAATAAGAAGTTGATCACACTTGAGACCACACGCTGTTATAGAGTTTTATAGAGAGAGAAGCTTTTCATGCCTTTTCCATACATAAATTCTCGTTCAGATTGCTTCGTGCGAATCTGAATGTTAGTGATTACATTTGAGGGCTTCCGGGGATAGGAAGACAGAGGTTCCAACTACCATGACGTTCGAGGAATTCCTTGCTGAGGAAGATAGAGGTTCCAACTACCTTAAAGTTGAGGGATTGTAGGGATAGCAGGACAGACTCTGATCTTCGTATCAATGGATTACACGGATGTGGGTAAGATAAACATTCTTGAATGTATAAATCAAGGGACCTTTATCAAAGGTTGTTGGATAACCTTGTCTTTGGGTTAAAGGATTTATATATGGTTACTTGTTTTTGTTACAAGTTTAACTTTTCCGCTTCATTTTGTATTGCTAAGGAAAGTATAAATTTATTATAGTTCCTTACTTGTACTCTGATTCAGTAAGATTTTATACGATTTAAGGTAGAATCTCACTTTGTATTATTTTGTTATGTTTCATTTTCCGTATCCATATTTTAGGAACCAGTTTTTCTGAATTGCATTCTATGATTTAAGCAAGTTTATAGAGCTATAAGTATGTAACTTCATACTTTGTTCCAATCGTTCAATTAGTGTTAGAGGTGTTCTGAATTTTCATAGTTTAACTTTGTTAAACTTATATCATTCCTCATTTAAGGAATTTTTTAAAGTGTACAATTCACCCCCCCCCCCCTCTTGTATATTGAGAATCTACATCGTTATTTCGATCCTACAACATTTCATTGATTATCATGAAATTCACATGATCAAAATCAGTAATATGTATCTTCTACCCTTAATTGTTAACGTTTTCAATAAATTGTGTTCTGTTCAATACATTTTTAATATTGTTATTTATAAATATATATTCAATTTAGATTTAAAATGTTTCATATAATGAGTATATCTTTTGTAAACTACATAGATACTAGGAAAATATAAGGATTCCATTTTATCATTCTAATTCCTCTTATAGTTCCATATATTTAATAAATATATTCATTATAAATTACATAGAATAATTTGTGGTTATCATTATATATATTCTTCCAATATATTAAATGTGAAAGGAAGATCATTAATATCACCTATGTATAGTTATGAATAACCTTCGGGAGGATATGTTGTAAGAAAAATTATCAATGTGTTGAGTTTTGATAAAAAATCATTTAGTATCATATAATCTAAAGTAATGGTATATCGTTTGATAAATCTACGAATGATGTTTATGAACATTGTATAGATAAACCATAGTAACTGAGGTTCGAATTATTAATGGTTTGACTAAATAATATTAATGACATTTTAATATTCTATCATGAATATGAAATCTACTAACCACATAATCTCACAATGGATCGATGATCCTCTGGAATATTTAATGTGTGGAAAATTTCAAGGATCATATGAAAAGGTTACATAGCACTGATATGATTTCATTATCATATAATGGATAAAGGGATTGTAATATTTAGAGATTTTTTATAGGGTATATTGTTATTCCTTCTCATAAACAATGACAATGTTATATCTTATTTCTCATAACAATTCATGTTTTATGAGAAAAATCCCCTAACATGTGATTAAAATATTTCCTCAGTAATTTTTTCATTAATGATATTGAGGAATTGTCATTATTAAGACAGTTGTGATATATACACCAGTAAATAAAATTTTAACTTATTTATACATATAGAATTTTTTTAACAATTGATATAGAATATGGTTGAAACTGATTAATGATTAAAACTTCCCAATACATTATTGCCATGGGAAAGTGACCATGGTGGTTATTGATTTGAGTCGATTGTTTTATTCTATCTATTCGATGACTGGGATCTGAAAATATTATATAATTATGGGTTTTTTATGGAAGGATATATTAATATTGTAGGATAGGGGTAAATATTTTCTATCTCAAATGAGTGTTCATGTATATATCCAAAATTAAAATAAAGATGAGAAATATGATGATTTATAGCTATAGAAAAGCTGATATATTTTTTAGTGTATTCCATTGATATAGATGGAATGATAATTTTTTGGAACAATGTATTTGTTCATTCCAATCCAATTTTGAAGAATAATATATATGAGGGGTTTCAGAGTTCTTCATTTTCTATTCTTCCATGAATTATGATCATGTTTGTAGATCTGAATGAGTACATATGGCGGGACAACATGAAAGAAAATATTATAGAAATTTTTTCATGATTCTTGGAATATGTAGAAGAAAATGATGATATGAAAATGACTAAGGGGATATAAAAACAATTACACATAATTGAATTGAAATGAGAAAATGCCACAATGTATTTTCTCAATGATATAACAAAAAAATTCTAATGGTAATAATGATATATCAACTCTATTTGATCTCCATAAAAATAATGAAAACATTGAAACTATTAAAAAATATTTATATCGGAATCACCTCTAAAGGATATACTTTATAGATGTTTTATGGTTCTATGGAGTTCTATATTCTATTGTGTCTAATTAGGATTTTATATTTACTTCAATGTTCTTGTTGTTCTTTCACCAAGATCTATATATTGGTCTATGTTTTAGAACTACATCTCATCCTCCTAGAGACGATCAAACTATGATAATACATGAATCCCTAGAAGAAATGTTGGGATAATTTTAATTATATTACAAAGGTTTTTCAGATCTTAACATTCCTCTAGATGAGTTTTATTACAACAATATCATTCACTCAATCATTCAGATGGACGATTATGATACCCTTTATAGAATAAAGTCATGAACTCTTATTTGTTGGGATGAAAATGGATAGGTAAATATATTTGGAGCTTAGAATGATAATAAAATAATAGATAATTTTATATCCATTAAACATAACATCAACCACCTCATTTACAATATAAAATTCTAAATGAAATTAATCTATTCATATTTAAATTGATGATTGTGTGATGATCTTATTGGAAATCTCTTCATAGAAGAAGATTATCAGATTGGAAAAGAAATAAAATAAGAAACATTGCTATATTAGAACAGTTAAGATTATTTAATAAGTGGGGATTTCTATTTATCAATAAGTACTTCCTCTGAGCCTCCCTCGAGTTCAATATGGGTTCTACTTATCTCTCCTAAGGATGTACATAACAAATCTTTGACATGTAATAAATTCATAGGTCATACAATAGAATAATGATATTTCCAATAAAGAAATACCTATAGATATTCTAGTTCATATAGGAAACATTATATGATATATTACAATTAAAATGGAGATACATTATATTTGAAAACCACAACATGATGAGTTACATGATAAAATAATTTTATGATGATGGATACTTATCAACATTTTTTGTACCAGAGTGATAAATTGCTAGGGGAAAATTAATTTTATGGAAATTATCATATTAAAACCTATGTATTAATGAATGAATTTTTTCAAATATGTTTTATTTCTAAAATAGATTTCATTACATGTAACAATGAGTTTTTTTGTATAGTGACTTCCTATTAAAATTATGATTTAAACATGAATTCTATAATATTTCCATAATTTTTTTGGTATGAATAGGATTAACCAAAATTTAATATTTGGAATAATGGATATATATAATAAAATAAATATTTCAAAAATGATATATAATTAATAATAAAATTTGTATTGGATTCAAAAATATATTTTTTTGGAAAAAATTGTATTAAAATTTTTGAAAAAAAAACTAAATGTACATTTTTACCGTTTTAGAAAATTAAATTGAAAAATGAATCAACGTATTTCAAATCTCTCTGAAAAAATTACCATTGAGGTAATGTTTTGATAATTTTATAATAAATATTTATTTTTTAATGAGTTTTAAAATATTAATTATTTAAATTAAAAAATTTATTTTATAGCATTTACAATCTCCATTTTATTTTGAATTTTTTTTTATGTAAACTTAATATCTATGAAATAACAAATATAAAAAATTTCTTTTTGGGTGATGGGGTGGCTCGACCATTTAATCCTTACACATAATTATTTATAAAATTTTGATGCACATGTGGAGACAATGACTTTCCATTTTATAATTGTTTTGGGTATTTATAAAAATGGCCCTACTCTACAATTATAATGGTTTACTTCCTCTAATCACTTACTCACACCTCATAAGACATTGGGATCAACCAAATTCCTCAAATATATCTGACCAATATCCTTATCCATGTTATAAATCTTCTAGTATTCCAAAAATACCAATTTTATGTTCCATAATAAAAGACAAAAAGACTATTTTTAGATAAAATATTGTCTGAACATGTACGTACTAAGTCGAGTCATAAGGTATGAAATTTATTTTTTGTCATTTATTTCAAGGAGAGATATTTCATATTCAAAAATAATTTACTTTATGTGATTTATATATTTCATATTTTACATGTTTTAGGTTAAATTACATTGATTAAATGACACATAATATTATATTTCATGTTATTAAATAATGGTTATTACGTTTTAAAAGTTTAAATAAGTGGTCATGAATTTTCACCTCGTAATTATTTCTATGTGTCACATATCATATTCACTACTTTTTTCTCATATGTGGTGTTTTTAATACAAAGTAATTTCAATTATGATACCTATTATGAATTTGGTATATAATTACATGTTTATATAATTTTCATTATATAATTATGATTATGATTCCAAAGATACCAATGTGGTAAGATTTCAATGTTACTATAGAATACCTCATCAGAATCCACTTACCATTTTCTCTAAGAAGGATGGACACATGTCATGAAATTTACATCCCTTTTTTCTAGAGGATTCTAACGTGTAGTGAGGGACTTGGGTATGACCATGTAGAGACTATTATCTCTTGATTTAGAGTATAACATATTTGTTAATAATAAACATAAGTGAAAAAAAATAATTTAAAAAATTAACCGAATAAATAGTAATCCATGGTATAAAATAACATGATAAATCATTATATTAAATAGATACATATAATAAAATTCAGGTAATGTAGCTATAAAAATGACTACATAAGATACAAGGATTCGATCATATATAAAATGCCTAATAATAACACAAAAAATGCTAAAAGCATCTACAAATAGTTTTATGATCATATATATTGTCTTTTAATCCCATACTCTATCATAAAACAAAAAAACCATGAAATAAATTTTTGATGCATCACCTTCACTACACCTACAGTCATGATGTACTAATGGGTAAAATGGCACATCCATAAAGAGTTTGATATATACTATGTAGGAAACGACCAATAGAGTGTATATCAATCCATCTAGTTAATAGAAATTTAGCAGTGTGCCAAAACAAATAATTACAAGGTAATTAATAAATATATATAGTCATTGGACTCGGTTCCTCTTGGGAAACCCATTCGAATCCACCTACATTGGAATAAATCTAATGTATGTAATCCCATGTATCAAGTTAAAGTATTATACATGTTACATAGGGTTGTTATAAATAAGTACTAAAGATATGGAACCCTACCATGCTTGTGATTAGCCATGCTGGATATATACTTTAATATAAAAAAATTACTTTCAGAAGATAATATAATGGGAATATCCTAAATTTATATAAATGTTATCATAGGACCTTCTAGGGAGAACCCTATCAAAGAACCCATGAATCCAAACATGAGAAATATAAATACTCAGTGGTGTGGATGTTGTTACAAGGTGATCTATAAATGGAATACCATGTATCACCCACAACATTGTGTAAAATCAATACCCTCTAATTTGGTAACTTGTATCTCACATAGGGCACCATGTATAACTTTAGGCCTTGTATAACCATCTTTCAAACAATATCATCCATGGTGTCTCTTATAGGATACCTGTATCAATAAAATGGATGTAAAGAAAACAAATTTTGATCCCATAAAATTAATACATAGTATCTCTCCTTATTAATATGAACTAAATTTAAAAACAAAAATTGTATACCATGATTATATGATACATGGAGATCAATACATGGAATATCTTGTGTAACCATTAACTATATATATAAGTATGGATTAGAGATCATGATTCAATTAAATTATAATGGAATGTAATTTAGATAATGGAAATTATGGGTAATGATATAAATAAAACATTAACTTGAGGGAAAGGAACGTTTCCATCAACATTATACTTATAGTCCTCCCCTTGTCCAGTGTCATCCCGTTAATTGATATTGACCAAGAGAAAAATTAAGAAGAGATAAATTCCATGAAAAAATGGAATATGAACTCACACTAAAATATTTCCAAATATATGAATATAATATTGTAATATAAGGAATAAGAGTTTAGAGCTTACCATGTAGTATAAAATCCACCAAATGGTGAAGGAAATAGATACTATAACAAGAATAAAAAAAATCATAAAATGGACTGAGATTGGAGCTTAACATGAAAGAAGGGGATTTTTTTGGATCAAAAAACGAATATGAGTGATTAATATTTAAAAATATTCATAGGGAAATAAAAATTCCACCAATAAATAATTATAACTCTATTTGGATACACAATTTCCCCAACCATGGAACAACCATGGATGATCACTTCCTAGGGACACCACTCGCTTGAGCTAGACATATAGTTGGTCTAACTATGCACATACCATGAATAATTCCACAGTATAGAAATCCTAAAACATTGTCTGGGTATCTAGTCTGGGATTAAGTGTTTTAGAAAAACCATGGTTCCTACCATGTGAATTTTATACCTCACATAATTGAGTTTCATGATTTTCAAAAACAATGACACACAGTTTGTCTCCAAAAATTTCATATAACCAATCATTTAACTTCTGTCGGAATTTCATTTACAACACCATATCCATTAAATTTCATTAGTAATATAAAATTATAGGTTTTGAATTAAAACATAAAATATGTACCTATCAAAAAATATATGAAATAAAAAAATAACCAACATAAATTAATTTGTCCCAGAGATTCCATTTCATTAATGGTTAAGAATCATCTGAGAAATAATATGGCGATTGAGCTTGCACATCAATGTTGCGCTACCAGTTCTCATCCAGTGATCAACCATTTTTCTATAGAACACTGACCAAAGGAACTGATGAACCCCGGTGAACTTTTGTTCTCCAATCAACAATACGTATCAGATTTTTCTCATAGCATGCATCCTTCTTCATATCAATTTCCACATGTTCAAAAGAATGAGATAAGAAATAATGAAACAATGGAAATTAAAATTTGTTGATGAAATCATGTGTGCCTTGGTACCATAAAGTATCTATAACCAATAGGCTACTATCATAACTCTCTCCATGATATGGAATGGCCCGATAAAAGGCAGAGTTATCATTCTATGTCTTCAAATTCAATAATGACCCAATCTGAGTGAAACACAGAGAATGAATCAATATCCATGTCAAACTCCATAAAAATATGAGGACAATGGGTATAAGACTTCTTCCTATAATAATTTTTCAAAATATGTTATACAACATCTTTTACATGCTCTAAACTATCCTATAAGATAAGAGGACCAAAATGTACATTCTGAGCTTCATATAACATGAATAAAGTGCACCAAAAAATAATTCAATAAATTGCCTCAAAAATTTCCATAAAAATAATTACGAAAAAACCATCATTGTTGTATAGTCAATGTGACATATAAATGTTTCCCTTGAATCTCCCAAAGTAATTATCCATGTCAATAGTGTTTTCGCAACCATCAATATCTTCTACTCAGACTACCCATCATTCTAAGGGTGGTATGTTTCACTCTTGAGAACCTAGGAACCTATTTCCCTTAGAGTCCCCTACCAGAACCTTGATGTATACTTGGTGTCTCAGTATAATACTATATAACATGGGACACAATGAAGGCTCAATAATTAATTGATATAAAACCATATATAACCACTAAAAGTGAAGGTCTCTATGATAGGTAGTACATGTGAAGCCTTGGCCAACCTATCAAAAATGGACCATTCTTCATCACTGACTCTAGGGGTTCTTAGCATGCTCATCGCAAAATCCATAGTGACATAATTCCATTTTCCACTCAAGAATGAATAGATTCCGTATAAGTATATTTGGGTTTTTGTACCCCACCTTTAACTAATAAAAGTTTGATCACATAATGATTAATAATTTCATATAACTATTCATACACAACCACCAATTCTGACGAAGCATGTCTTCGAATTTCATGGAAATCCATTGCTTAACATACCATAGAGATGAATTAGATTGCCATATCAACTCTTCTTATATGTAATATGTAACCTATACACACCCTCAATAGTGTAGGGTTCTCGTTCTCATTAATATCCCAACTAGGTTGAGGGTTATCACCTAAGACAAAATCCCAAGGGATGAGGCCCTCAAGATTTTATAGAATCTTTTTTTAACTTATTCAACAAGTGAGTATGTCACTGGTATAGATTCAAAAATAGAATGTATGTTATATTCTATATCCTCTTGGTGTATCTCAGAAAACATATCCATTAATCACCAATCACAAATGCCATCTAAGATGTCTTGTGTCTGAATTAAGTGGCTCATGTCAACGTCTTCTAAATCACCTAAATGTTCATTCCACTAACATCATAAATAATGAACCACAACTACTATCTCAAGGTTTTACATAGGGTAATTACACTCATGAGGTCTACACTCGTAGGAATTGTATGCCACAACCCAATCTCAATAGATAAGAATGACTCGTAGCCCAATTCCTAATGTGTTAATGCAAATATTATTGATTCCTCTCAGATATGGTAGAATCAATATCGCCAGAGTAGTCAGTCCCTATTTAAAATTTTGAAAGGCTCTCACAAGAATATAGAATGTATAAATATCAAAACCTTCTAATTCAATCTAATAATATTCTCTTTTATGTGGTATATATCATTAATTAGTAACTTTTAATAACCATATATTGTTAATAATCATTGTTTTTCAAATAAATTCATCATATGATCTAGGGAATCTATGTTGATCACCTTCACTCCAATAATAGGAACACCTACTTCTAAAATAAAATGATCTATGATGTTATCATTTTCGATCTAGAAGAGGAATTTTTTAGCATAACGGTTAAATTAGTTCATTGAGTGTATTCATCATCATATAAAAATGGTTTTCATGTTGTTATATAGTGATATAATACATGAGTATTTTGTATATAAATATTAAAAAAGATTAATCTAGGTATGAGTGACAAAACTGATTCATCAGAGACAAGAAAATGATGGTGTGTTCATAAGAATGAATGTCATAAATAGGAATCTATATAATCCTTATATGCTCTAGAATGCAGTATATTGTATGTACTATGGTATATGATGAAACAAATGATAGAGAAACCTAGAATCAGACTTATAGTATTATAGTACTAATCAATGATGGTCTAATAGGTCCTCTATTTGATGAAGTGGATACTAGTTCTTTATCATACATGTTTTTTAAAACCTAAGGGAATGATCATCATTATTTAGGAAGAGGACTATAGAATCACATGGTGAGGTACTGGGTTTTATTAAAACCTTTCCATACATGTCATATAACAAGTTCTTTGATTCCTAAATATTTGTATGGTCCATCCTATTTATAGGAATTAATAATATTGTCATAATTCAAACTATTCGGATGGTGAAATCATCTTTCTTCATTGGAGGTAATCTAATGAAATGTTTAGGGAGTACATCCTTGAAATGATACAAAATTGGATGGAATTCTAAAGGCCATATTATATAATCACTTATAAAGAGAATATACTTTTAAGATATAACCCTGCCCATCCTAGTATTCATAGGTATATCTTGACTCACTTAGATATAACATTAATCGTTATGTATAAAAAACCATTTCATTCATGTGATTTAAAAGTAATCAACTGGTGATAATAATCAGTATGAGATTTATAATGAACTATATAGTCTATACATTGAATGAAATAGAACATTGTGATCTATATGAAAACGAAATTCCACAATAAATAACACTCTCTATATAAAGGGTTGGTATTTAATTGGTGTATATAATATAAATGGACCTCTAATAGTATGTAGGCTAACAAAATTCAATAGAAGTACTCCATTGCAAGCCCAAGAAATTCCATAATTATAGAAGACAAAAAGAAGTGTGATTCACCTAAATCAAATAGTTCCAAAAATGCTATAGAGACTACAAAAATCATACATCATTTTGTAGAAGGACATATAATATTTTCATTGGGGGTTAGAACCACTAATATGATATACCCAAAATTATATCCCAAAAAAGAAACCTTAAAAACTTAGGTTGGGCCACTCATTAAGAGTTGAACATTAGATGTCTGGCTACCTCATCCACATCCACCTCCACAACCAAATTGTCCATTTGAGGACAAACATCAATCTTGATATGAAGATATTGATCCTGTACCTGAAATCGTTTTTACCACAGATCCCCACTCACTGCACATAGGAGGGAATGATATGTAGAAGTGATACAAGTGACACATCTAAATTAAATGATTTCACTCAATGAGGCTCCTCTTAAATTATGGAATTTTATGTCCTAGAATTCCACACTGGTGACAAACCTCATGTTATTGGTGTGTTTCATCTTCTAGTACTTCCCATGTGTGCGTCATCAAAACTACACTTCCGACCATAAGATAGACCATATACCTTACAGGAAACTAAACTTCCATTACACTCATTACCACAGTCCAAAAAGGTTCTTCTATCGGAAGAGGATATGGTTCACTATCTCTAAAATTATAGTTAGAATTTAAATATTCAACCATGATCAAATGTCGTAGGTAATACCACTTTCAAAACATATTGTTTTTTTCAGTTTTCACCTATATGTCTCAATTTAAAATGTTTAATCTCGATGAAATGAACTGAGGACCCAATAATAGATATTGAATCATATAGCTTTAAAAAACACCCAGTAATAGTATTATCATAACATTTGATGGATTATTATCATAAAACAATTTGGAAGCCTAAAAATATAATTTACTAATGATTCCTGACATCTGTAATGTTATCCCACCAACAGTTTACATATTCATGAATAAAAAAGGTAATGATATTTACTATCAACTCAGTAGTTGTTTCCATGTTCACAATGATTAACAAATGGACCAAAAAAAATTTTCACAGTAAGTTTCCATTTATCCCCAAATATGGTGGGAGAATTATTTTTATGGAATCCCCACAGAAAATAATCCATAGTAGGTGTTGTTCAAGCATCAACCTTTACATGCTACATTAAATGGAAGAAACTATATCAGAACTAAGAATCAATTCCAATTGTAATATCAAATGGATCTTCCTCAAGTAACACATTTTTTTGTATTATCGGTCAATCTATTCCCACAATCTCTAGATCATTGTCATTGAGAACCTCCTAGGATTTGATCTGAAAAATACATGGTGGAATATCTCTATAATTAATAATTTATTTCATCATATATGATTTATAAAATCATGTTAAGAGGGAGTTCATGAAATGTTATGTAAGAATCTATCCTATAAATATATCACAAAATCATTCTACACCTTCTCATTATTGGGGAAAATCATGATAGAAAAAAAGAGACACAACCCACGGCATAAAAAAATTAAATTAAAAGTCATGGTCTCACAAAACCCAACATGTGTTTTTTTATGTTTAATTTGCAAGGAATAGAGGAAAATATACCTAACTATTCAATGGGAATCTCCATTTAGTGGGAAACATTTCAATATAAAACTATAATTTATTATATTGATATCTAAATCTTGGAAATTATTTTTCCATTTTTTGAATTATAAAGGTCCATACTCTTTAAAAATTGAAATTGGTATGTCATGTAAATAATACATGACATGTACGATGGATATAAAGTTATTTCGGGTAATGTATAGTGATTTTATTAATTGAACCACCACTCACAATATATAAAAAACATATTAATAAATTTTAAAATCAATTAATCAATCAAGTAAACTCATATATGTACCCATTGAACAAGTGGTTCCTGGAAAAAATGTGAAATAATTGGTTCGTTATGGTTTCTTCATCAATTTATTCATGAAAACACAATTTAGATTTTTTTAGTCACTGTAATTAATCAAACGTAGTTATCACTTTATGAAAAGTTAACACATTTAAATATATAATAATCAAGAAATTCACAATAAGCACATAAAATATAGTAAATGAAAACAATTATTAAAATATAGAGTGTATTAATTAATTATTTGAGAATCATCAAGTGCCTAGTATAATTCATGACACAATAACTCATTTCTATAAAAGGACAAGGAAAAGAATTTAAAATTCAACATATATCAATGATAATAAGGTCAAAATACTAATGTTTCACCTCATGGTGAGATCACTGTTGCAATAACATGCACATTATTGTAATTTAAATGACTCATCCCAGGTAATATTGGTTTCCCATATAAATGGGTAAGTTACTATAATGAAAAACCACATTTACAAAGAATAGAGCCTCTGATAAATTTTTTTTTCCCACCCTGGAAAACATCATTCGTGTAAAGACCCAGAATTTCCATGTAATGTTTTTAAATATTTGTGAATTTTCCACTTCCTTGAAAATTGACAGCACATTATTCTGAGGCCCAGGGTTCCTGGATTGGTTTTTTGAACAATATTTCAGTTACGTTCCCTAAATGTGCGAGCGTGTTTTTCTAACTTTTGAACCGGTGCTCAGAATTGAAATATGTGGGCATCATTAAACTCACAATGCCAGTATTCGCATAAAGAGACTTTCACCTGGACGAAAGATCGACGAGGGAGAAAGTTAATTTTTGTGATTTTTTCATGGAAATAATAAATTAAATCAAACATTTTTTTATTTTATTTTGAGCTTCCATGTTGATATTTCAGGAGGGCTCCACCGGAATTAAAACTTCATGTGAATGTTGGATGTGGGAACCACCAGACCATAACCTACCATGAGAGGTTATGGTGGTGGGGAACACCCGAACCATAACCTCCAATGATCTGTTTTGGTGGTGGGGACCACTTGGGATTAAACACCCTTGAAACCCCCCTATAATTGGGAGATACCCTCAACTCCCTAATAAATGTGTGGAGAGCCACTTCAACACCTCCACAATTTAGTTGTGCCAACACACCTAATTTCTTTTTCCAAATCCTCCCCATTAATTAATTGAGCCAACACATCAATTAATTATTTCAACCTTTTTGTATATTACACCAACGTATTAACATATATTTCAATCTATTAATTTGACTTCGAATTTACTTGAGTGGAATTTGGGGGAGATGAACTTGGGAGAAATCTCCCTAAGATGAATGCTCCATCATTGAGGATTTCCTTCGACTATGAACAACGAACACAACATCGACTTTCTTTCTCGGAACATCCCATGATGTAGGACATGTTTGTCTGCAACGAATCAATGTTCGCCATCTCACTATAAAATCAAACAACAATGAACACGGTAGGGGATTATTGTGAATGATTTTATGTACCCATATTCTTCTATTATTTAAGATGGGACGTGGATCAACATTCTATCTCGTTGTCCGACATATGTATCCTTTTAAGGGTTTTTGGGATTAATCATTGCGGGAGGGTTCGATGCACTTCGTTCCTCTAAACCACTTTCTACTGCTCTAATTCGAAGAGTGTGGGCCAAACTATCATAGAACATCCTCTCCATAACTTTGGAATTGATTTGTGGAGTTCTTCGAGATAGAGGAAGGTGACGAAGACGATGAAGGCAACGACACCGCCACCCACGGCCTCCAAACCCATGCTGACCCTACTGCGTCCCGCACCACTGCCGGCTGAACCGGCACCACCCACTCATGGCACCAGGGTAAAACCGGCCGCGCCCCCACGACGCACCCGGGACTAACAACCTAGGATGTCTCTTCCCTTCTTGTCGGGCCGCCCCAAGCCGGGCTGAGCTGCCCTCATTACACCATCTGCCGGCCGAACCAGCCCGGGGCCACCCCGGCCTCCCGGCCAATCCAGATCCCGGGCACCCCGCCCTCCCGGTTTTGCCACCCGGGCTGCACCCTCCACAGGCTGAGCTATCCCAGCCGCCTGGCTGAACCTGCCCAGGTCGTGCCACCCACTGGCCGAACTGGCCCTGGTCGCGCCATCCCGGCCTTCGGGCTGATCCGCCCCAAGCTTCCCTCACCATGTCACTCTATGAAGAACTGACCATGTGCTTTGGGTCGAGCCTCCTATACGGCACCCTCTGGGTTGTACTGTCCACGCGTCGTCTCGGGGTCCGTCCACACCCTCACGTCCGGTCCGCAACCTCTTGGACCTCCACAGACCCTCACGACCTACATGGCTAGGCCCATTGGTCCATGGCAAACCCAACTGGCTGGCCCACCCTATGGGTTAGGTCGGGTCGAGCCAGACCGGGTTGGCCCAGATTGGGTCGGGCAGGGTCGGTTTGATCGGGTCGGATCGGACCTCGGACAACTACGAACCTTAACATTATTTTTTTCATATCATTGGTATTGGACGACCCTTTGACTAACCATCATCGGTGATGGTAATCATGGAGTGAGATAGTCCCTATGAGTATACTCCACTATAGTTTTGGTTTGATATGGGAAACAGTCAGGTTGAACCGAGCTCGAATCCAACGGATCCCCCGAGACTAAAAGGCTAATAACTCATAGACCGAGCATCCATCTGATGAGCCGTCTATTGAGTTAAGACACATATGACCTGGAAAACCATTGAGATACTTGTTCGTGGGACTTCATGATAGTTGGAGTATCGACCCGTAGCTCATGGAGCGAAACCTCTTGGAGACAAGCGAGGGTAGTGTGAAGACCTAGTAGCTGGATGAGAATTGACAACTGCTAACCGTTTGAATTGGAGTGACTCCACTAGCCCAGTGGAAAGTGCTTTGGTGTCGCGGAAGTCCAAAGGTGGAGGAGCACACTTGGTGACGCGGCAGACCGATGATACTTGACGGGAGGAGTTCCTCAGCAGGCTATGAGGGAGAGTGTGCTTGGTGACACGACAAACCTATGGTGGGGATCGCCGCTGTGTGACGTACCGGACCCACGGTACTTTGTAGGAAAAGTAACTTAGCAGTCCAAGGTTAGTGGGAAGTGTGTTTGGTGGGGTAGCATGCCCACTGTTCTCGATTGAGTAGGAGTTCTCCAGCAGCCGAGGGTTCGATAATGTGACTAGGTATGTTACTTGATACTACCCATAAAATAAAATCCTGGTTGTGTTTTGTCAGTACTTTTGTGTATTCCTCATGATTGAGATATATTCCTTAATAAATTAGGTATATGTTTTGAAATATATATATATATATATATATATGGTTATATGTTTATTTCATACATTGTGGTTTATCCATGTTGGATTTTATGAGACCTTGAGGGTCTCTAGGTCTCTACTAAGTATCGTTATACTCACCCCTACACGGGTTATGGCCACACCTTGTTGTGTTAAATGCAAACGATGGGCAGTGCTAACTGAGGCTGATAGTACTAGCACTAGGAGGTACCTGGAGGAGGAATACATGGCTTGTCGGTACACGGAGGATACAGACAGACGTGAAGTTCTGAGGAGAAGAAATGTACCTACCCTTCTGGTAAGAACCTTATAGAATGATCAAGTATCTGTATTTTATTTTTCTTAAATTTTATTTCATTTTATTTGTACTTTTACTTTCTGGTTGGGCTTGTATTCTTGTTCCTTTTACTTTTTATCCTCATTTGGTATACAGTTTACATGGTGTTTCGTCCTGTTGTGACCTTGCTTGTGTGTGTGTTACATGAAATAATGGAAATGACTTCCATTTTTTAGGGAATTATTCATTTTGTTCTATTCATCATCCCCTGACCTATAGAAGGCAAGTTTGGGGTAGCCACAACATGGGACCTGAGGAATGGGTCGTGAGAAATTTGTATCAATGGAGTCTGTTCTACCGCAGAACCCAGGACACTGATCATTCTTTTTTATGAAGAAATAGTGTTAAATGTAGTGAATGTGGTTCTCATTTTAGTGACTGTGTTTCTCATTATTTTTTTGGTGTGACGGCTGACATATCCATAAACTAGGACCCTAACAATTGATTTCTGACACAGTGCACGAAAACACTGATTGCGTGTTAGTTTTCAAAAGTTTCCTTTAGGTCATCTCAACCAGGTCAGCTCAAAAGGTATAGAATTTAATATTAGATTACCTATTTTTTTTTCAGGATGCCTCTACTGAGATAGCTGGCTTGAGTTCCATGAGTTTTATGCACATATAGATCACCGAGCGATGAGGCCTCGATGGAGGGCCCTTATCCAGTGGAAGCACATGTGGTACCACTCCCTTTTGGGCCACCGATGCCACCATCCCGAACAGCATAAAGTGCATTCCCCATTAGTGTGTTGCATGAGTTCCAACTCCAAAGGCCATCCATATTCAAGGAAGAGAGATACCCATAGGTTTCTGAGGATTGGATGGAGGCTATGGTGAGAGTTTTCCAACTGGTAGGGACAGCAGGAGAACTCATGATGATCTTTGTTATCTTCCTACTACAGGAAGTAACATGCATATAGTGGAGCATGATGCTCTAGGTTCAGGATGAGGTGACCCTTCTGGGGTCAAACATCGAGAGCCGGTTTCTGGAAGAGTTTGTTCTAGTGGCTCTTCGCATAGTGCACATACATGAGCTAATTCATCTAAAGTAGGGTAGTGTGACTGTAGATCAATACTGATAGAGGTTCACTGACCTCTCACGCTACTCCACCAATATGGGGCGGGACCCGTTCTTCAAGGCCCAGACCATCGAGCGGGGACTCAGGTGGGAGATCAGGGCTTCGGTGATACTACTCAGCATCCCGACACAAGCATGGGGTTTGAGAGAGCCCTCCTAGTGGAGATTTTCCTTGCTAAGTAGTCTCTAGTTGAGAGATCCTCCACCAGTCATCACATAGTGTATGAATCTACAGTTGGTAGAAGACATATGTCATAGAGGTCTAAGAGGACCAGACATACATGTGGATGACCGCATTACTTAGGATCAGTTGTGCGTGGCACCTGAAGCAGAGACAGACATGCCAGAAGAAGGCAGTGCTACACATGCAGTGGGCAGGGTCACATGTCTTGTGATAGTTCGACCCGCAGTTCGGATGATCGACAGATGGTCGAAGGACCGTCTAGGCAGTGACAATGATGTGATTGAGGTGGTCCGTAGGGAGCAGGCAGACATGGCAGTGGAGCTGGTCATGCAGCTGGAGGTGGGTGACATTGGAGATATTAACGCCACCACCACCAAGAGGTCCACCCTGACCGCATGGAGTAGGTGGATAGGGTAGATCTCAGCTCCTGGAAGCTGAGGCTTAAGATCGTGGAACTCCGAAGATGATTTGAGGTATGATCTATGTCTACTCCCCCATAGCTGTAGTACTTATAAACACAAGTTTCCATCATTCTATCATTATCACTGCCCTCGTTCGGATCTTAGAGATTCTGATGGAGACATTGGCTCGATCCGTACTGCTAGAGACTCTTACAGGAGTGGATTTGATGGTTAACCACTGGTGTCGGTAGTGTGAGCTTACTCTAAGAGGTGAGATCGTCTGATGGGATCTCATAGTAGCAGCATCGAGGCCTTACGATGTCATCTTGCGTATGGATTGGTTATGTACAGTTTATGCTTATATTCACTATATTAGGCGCAAAGTGTGATGTTTCCACACGAATAGGACCAGGTTTACCTTCACCGGCAAGAATAGAGTTTTGTAGCACATGATGGACTTGCACGAAGGAGTCTGTAGTTGATCACTCATTAGTTGGTTAGACTCTCCCTTGGAGCTGTTGATGTGGAGAGTCCGAGTTATCCTGTAGTGGTGGACTATTACACAAATGTCTTCCTGGATGATGTTTTGTGTCTGCCACCTCGCAGAGAGGTGGACTTTTACATTGACATGTACCCCAGGATGACACCGATATCTACACTAGCATATCATATGGCTCTCATGGAGTTTTAAGAGCTACTGGTACAACTGAAAGACTAGTAAGAGAAGGGATTCATCTGGCCTAGTGGTTCACTATGGGCAGCCCCAATTCAATTCGCCAAAAAGGAATATGGGAGCTTGAGATACTGTGTTGACTATTGGTGCCAAAATCAGTTGACCGTGAAGAACAAGTTCCCACTCCCATGGATTGAAGACCTCTTAGATTAGCTGAAGGGATAATGATTGTTCTCGAGGATAGAACTTAGATCGGGCTATAACCATTTCTGAGTACGAGACGAGGATGTGCATATGGCATCTTTCAGATGTTGGTATGGCCATTACGAGTTCTGGTATGTGCCTTTAGGCATAACCAATGCTATAGTAGTGTTCATGGCACATATTAGCAGGGTATTTCAGTCGTACATTGATCACATTGTTGTGGTATTCATTGACGACATTCTTATCTACTCGGAAACTGATGAGGAACATGCCTATCATTTTCAGGTAGTACTGGATACACTATAAGAGAATGGGCTTTATGGTAAGATCTCGATGTTCTAGTTTTGGATATGTGAGGTTCACATTCTGGGACATGTCATATTGGAGGTTGGAGTTGCAGTGGATCCTGTGAAGATTGATGTGGTACTTTCTTGTGGGAAACCCAAGAGTGTGTCAAAGATACAGAGTTTCCTGGGTTTGTCTAGATACTACCGGTGGTTTGTGCCGGATTTATTTAGAGTTGCAGAACCACTATCAGCCTTGATGAAGAAGGGGAATCCATTTGTGTGGTCAGAGAAATGGCAGCAGAGATTTTAGGAGTAGAGGTAGAGGCTGACTAGTGCCACCATCTTGAGGATTCTTGAAGAAGGTGTAGGGTATGTAGTCTATTGCGACGCATCAAGGGCCGGACTCAGATGTGACCTTATGCAAGAGCGAGCAGTGATCGCATATAGTTCTCAGCACATGAGACAACACGAGCAGAACTACACTACCCATCACCTGGAGTTAGCAGGAGTGGTCTTCACCTTGAAGATCTGGTGACACTATCTGATGGGCGAGCATTTTACCATGTACTCTAATCACAAGATTCATAGGTATATCTTCTCTCAAATGGACCTAAACCTATGACAACAATATTTTCTTGAGTTCCTCCCGAACTATGACTTCAAGATAGTATATACTTCAGGTAAGTGGAACATTGTTGCAGATGCACTCAGTAAGAGATCTGGAATACAACCGGTAGGTGAGGTGATGGAAAAGCTGGCTGATTTTCATATATCCTTTATGGATCGGGATGGATCAGCTTTTCTTCAGTATCTTACAGTCACACATCCACTTCTTCAGTGAGTTAGATAGGTTCACCATCGGACTACTGACTGTGAGAAATGATGTGCACAGATATCCATAGGGTAGGAACCCTATGGATTTTCTGAAGGTGGGGAGCACATAATCCTCTTCAAAAGACATACCATGGAACCAATGTCACTTTTAAAGGAAGCGTTGAGGGAGTTCCACTCATGCCCTATAGTGGTACAACCAGGGGTGGGTATGAGGTAACAAGACCTCTGGCAACAGCATTGGGGGTCGGGAATGAAGAAGGGAGTAGCAGATTTTGTCCCTCGATTCCTCACTTTTCAGCAAATGAATGCGGAACATCAGGTACCACCTAAAATGGTTTATCCTTAAAATG
Source organism: Viscum album (assembly GCA_963277665.1). Classification (NCBI taxonomy): domain Eukaryota; kingdom Viridiplantae; phylum Streptophyta; class Magnoliopsida; order Santalales; family Viscaceae; genus Viscum; species Viscum album. Next base: position 470,520,637 of record OY728147.1, on the reverse strand, counting down.
TCCCAAAGTGGAAGTGGGATGGGATATCCAAGGACTTCATAACATGACATCCACGTACATCTAGGGGACATGTCTCAATTTGGGTGATCTTTGACGGACTAACCAAGTCAGCCCACTACCTACCGATTAGAGAGCATGGTTCAGTAGAGAGCTTGGGATGCCTCTATTTGAAGAAGATTGTGTGGCTACATTAAGTACCCATGAGGATTATCTCCTATCATGATACACATTTTACATCCTGGCTATGGATGGTCTTGTAGGAGGCTTTCTGGAAACAACATCAATTGAGCACTACCTTCTATCCTCTAATGGATGGTCGACGGAGCAGACCCTTCAAACTCTCGAGGATATATTGTGTGCTGGTGCCCTTATCTCTGGACAGAGTTGGGAGGATCACTTGCCATTGTGGAGTTTTTGTACAACAAAAACTATAACACCACCATTGGGATGGAAAATTTTAAGGCTTTATACGGGCGAAATTTTAGATCAACATTGTGCTCACCAGACCTATGGGAGTCAACTCTCATGGGACCAGAGATGGTACATGCCACCACAGGGAAGGTGAAGACTATCCCAGAGTGAATGGAGACTGCACAGAGAAGCCATAAGTCGTATGTCTACAAGATATGTATTCCTCTAGAGTTTGATCATGGAAACCATGTCTCTATACGTTACTCACCTCGACGTGGTTTGTAGAGATTTGGCCAATGCGTAATGTTATCACTGATGTTCATTGGACCTTTTCCAGTCCTCAGCAGAGTTGGCAAGGTGGCATACCGCTTAGCTCTTCCACCTCAGTTGCACTGGTTCCACAATGACTTCCACGTATATCAGATAAAGAGATACGTGCACGATCCTTCTCACTTCATCGAACATGGTGAGATAGAATTCGACGATGGAGTGACTTCTATGTCTATTTTGTAGATATTGAGGATTGACACGATCTGGTCCTTCATGAACGGTTGATACCTCTGGTACACGTTCGCTGGAAGCACGGGAGCCTCTAGGAGAGCACATAGGAGCGGGAGGCTCCATTGCATTCTCAATACCCCCACTTATATACCTTTTTTTAGTTTTGTCTTATGGTTATGTAATGGCTGAGGTGGAGAGAATGTAAAGACATACAATTTCCTTGTAATTTTTTGTAAAATATATAGAAATATTACAAGTCTGCGAAAATTGACTGTGCATTATTCTGTGACTCGGAGTGCACAAAATGAATTTCTAAAAATTCTTTTGGGTACGTTCAGTAAATATTTGAGCGGGTTTTTCTAACTTTCTAACCTGTGCATAGAATTTAAATTATAGGGCACCATTGAACTCGTAGTGCCAGTATTTGTTTAAGGAGACTTTCACCTCAACGGAAAATGGATGAGGGTGAAAGTTAGTATTGGGGTATTTTTCCATGGAAGTAATAAAAATAAATAAACTTAATTTTATATTATTTTGAGCTTCAATATCGATATTTTAGTTGGGGTCCACTGGAACTAAAACTCCATGCGGAAGTTGGAAGTGGTGACCAGCAGACCTTAACCTCCCATCAGAGGTTAAGGTGGTGGGGACAACTCAAATCATAGCCTTCCATGAGAGGTTTTGGTAGTAGGGACCACCAGATATTAAAACCCCTTGAAACCCCCCTTAAATTTGGAGAAACCCACAACTCCCTAATATATTTGGGGGGAGCCTCTTTAACACCTCCACACTTTAATTGTTCCAACACACATAGCATAATATGTCAAACCCTCCCCATTAATTAATTGGGCCAACACATCAACTAATTAATTAATCCTTTTTGAATATTATACTGATGAATTAATAGATATTTTAATCTATTTTTTTGGCTATGAAATCACTTGGGTGGAATTGGGTAGAGGAGTAACATGGGAGAAAGCTCCCAACATAGAAAGCTGCACCGATGAGGAACGCCTTCGACATCGAAGAACGACCCCGACATGGACTCTCTTTCTCGGAACATCCTACGGCGTAGGACATGTTCATCTACAACGAATCTACGTCGGCATTCATGAGCTAAAGCCATCCAAAAAAGAACAAGGAAGGGGTTTATTGTGAACGATTTTGTATACCCATATTCTTCCCTTCTAGAATAAGGAATGTGGATCAACATTCTAACTTGTTGACTGGCATATGATTTCTTTTGCGAGTTTTTGGATTAATAATTTTTGGAGGGTTTGATGTTCTTCATTCTTTTGAACCACTTCCTACTGCTATAATGGGGTCAGTGCAAGCCAAACTAACAGGACACGTCCCCTCGGTAACCCTTGTGTTGATTTACTGAGTTCTTCAAGAATGAGGAAGGTGACGAAGGAAACGGCATCGCCACCCATGGCCTCCAAAACTCGTGCCGCCCGCGCGCCGTCCCACGCTGTTGCCGACCGAACCATCCCTGCACCCCCTCACGGTGCCCTGGATGAACCACCCCTGCGGTGGCCGCCCTTTCGGCCGAGCCACCCCGGGCTGGGCTGAGCCACCCTGGTCGCGCCGTCTGTCGGCCGAACCAGCCCCAGCCTCCCCGGACTTCCGGCCGAACCATCTCTTGGACACACCATCCTCCTGGTCGTGCCACCCAGGCCGCACCATCCACAATCCATGCCATCCCAGCCGCCTGACCGCCTGGCCGAACCGGCCCCGGTTGCGACTCCTGCTGGCTGAACCGGACCAGACCACTTCATCATGTCCACTGGGCCGAGCTGCCCGTTCCACCCTCGATGCGGACCTTTGATCTAATCTGGCCTCAAGCTATGGACCGATACTCCAATGTGGAACCCTCCTAGCTAAACTACCCTCACGCTGACATGTGGCCGATCCTCGCCCTCCCGGCCCTCCAGGGCCCATTGCGGCCAACTGGGCTGGGCCCAGTGGTATGTGCCAAACCCAACGGGCTGGACCAACAAATGGGTTGGTGAAAACACAATGGGTCAGGAAGGGTTTAGCCAAACAGGGTTGTCCCAGATGCTGTCAGGCCGGGTTTGCCCGACCTTATCAGACCGGACCTCGGCCCACTATAAACCTTTACTTTATAATGCCATATAATTGGCACCAGACATCCATTTGATGAACCGTCAGTGGCCCTGGTAATCTTTGAGTGAGATGGTCCCTTTATGTATACTCCACTCGAGTTTTGGTTTGAGATGTGGAATCGTTAGGTTGGATCGAGAAAAAATACAACTGGGCCCTAGGGACAAAAAGGTTAATAACTCATAGATTGGGCATTTGTTTGATGCACTATCTATTGCTTTGATACCCCTATGATGTGGCCTCCCTCTGAGATATATCTTCGTGGGACTTCATGACATTTGTTGTATCCGCTAGGAGCTCGTGGAGAGGATCCTCTAGGAGTTGAGCGAGCATTGTGTGGAGACCTAGAAGATGGCTGAGACATAACAACTACTGACATTTTGACTCGAAGTGACACCACAAGCCTAGTGGGGGGTGTTGTGGTGTCATGGCAGACCCACGTTGGAGGAGTGCGCTTGGTGATGCGGCAGGCCAATGTTACTCAATAGGAGGAGTAACTCAGTAGGCTATGAGGGAGACCACGCTTGGTGATGTGGCATACCCACGGCGGGGAGTGCCTTTGTGTGACGTAGTATACCCACAGTACTTGACAGGAGAAGTAACTCAGCTATCCATGGTTAGTGGGAAGCGCACTTGGTGTCTCAGTAGGCCCACTGTACTCGATTGAGAAGTTGTTCTCCATCAGCCGAGGATTCAATAATGTGACTGGGGATGTTACTTGATACTACCCCTAAAAAAATCCCGGTTGAGCTGAATCAGTTCTTTTGTGTTTTCCTTATTATTGAGATAGATTACTTAAAAACGTAGGTATATATATGGGCATATTCCAATGTAGAGTTATATCATGATTTCATAAATGTTGGTTTATCCTTGTGGGATTTTGTAAAACATTGAGGTTCTCGTGGTCCCTACTGAGTATTGTTATACTCAACCCTACACGGGCTATGCCTGCAATTTTTGTATTGGATGCATATAATAGACAACAATAATAGAGGCTGATAGTACCAGGACTGGATGGTACCCGGGGGTGGAACATATGGATTGTCATTTCATGTAGGATATGGAAGAACGTGGAGTGCTGAGGAGACGATCTATACCTACCCTTCAGGTAAGAACCTCGGACGATGATCCAATAGATGTCTTTTCCTTTTCTTAAGTTGTACTACTTTTTTGTTGTACTTGTACTCTATAGTTGGGATTATATTCTAGCCCCTTTTACTTTCAACACACTTTTGTTATACAGTTTACTTGGTGTTTTTCCCAGCTATGTGGTGGGTTGTGCGTGTGTTATAGGTTATAAAGAAATGCCATCCCAATTTTTGGGAATTACTCTTTTGGTGCTAGTCACCAGCTCATGGAAAATGGAAGGGGGCTTAGTGTAGTCACGGCATGGTCCCGAGGGGACGGGTCGTGACAATGCAATGCCCTACAATAGTTGGCTGCATGACCTAATGCACACATCCCTAAATGTTAGAGGATGAGGATGAGAAGTGATGCATGGGTTGTATCCATGTGGAGGTAATTTCCTCATGACCTATAGTGTCATAAAATGGTAAATAAAATACATAAGTAGTAAAACTAAAATTTTAACAAGGATAAGAATAATTAATCATCCAATAGTTAATGAAATATTAAGATGATGAATAATAAATAGATTAAATTTATGAACATCATGACAAGTGGATAGACAAAAATGAGTACATGAGATATAGGGATTCATGAATATACCACATTTCTTGACAAAAATACAAAAGTAAAAAAATTTATACAATAATAATTATGAAAATAGGCTCATTCTAATTATCTAATAATATACCCTATCACAAAAATTCAATAATTGGAAGTCAAATACAACACATTATCTACACCTACAATCATAAATTCTACTTGGGTACCCAGGAAGCCTAGGTAGGTTGTGAGATAAATTAAATAGGAAACCTCCAAAATTCACTATATCAATCGAAACTAGGCATATAAATTGACCTGCTTGCCAATAATAATAAATGAAACAAAATATGTAAATAAGTAAACTCATCACACTGAGTTACTTATATGATTCTCATTCGACTCTTCCTACTTCATCCTACAAAATATGCCTTCAATCCATGGGAACTTGTGATCGTTGGATATAAGGAATATTGGGTTACTATAAATTATGTGTCAACATATAGACCACTCCAAAGCATGTAGTTTGTATTGGCAGACACACCAATTAACATAATGAATTTAATTTTTCAAATAACATATATATAATATATTTATTCTAAATAAATTGAATAATATTCTCATACAAAGTGAAAAATATTTATGGTCCCCTTTATCGGACCAGGAGCACAATAATCACTCAACACCATAGTAGTCTAGACCAGCATATCCATCAATACAGTTCATTTTATCAATCCCATTCCATCCTATGAATATCACATACGTAACCAAGTATCACTTGTGGAATGGAATATCCATCAATTCATTGATCCCAACCACATTATCTCCCCTAGGTAACAGGTATCACTCATATGGGGGTGGAGATTATTATTGGTGTTCCCATCAAACACAATCCTAGTATCACTTCTAGTGTATATGAAATCCATTTATTAATTATATAGAAAGATGATACCATCCATAGATATAAATAAATAGAATCCCTTATATATTCCTATGAAAATAATGGAAGTATGGTTTTGAATCTTGATTCAATTAATTTATCAATAAATGGATTTTATGATACGTCAACCAAATATTCCAATTCAAATAGTAAATAATATCAGTTTATGCATGAAGTGAAATTTTCTATCTCTTAGACTACCTTCTCACTAAATTAAATTAATTATTACAAAAAATTAATGATAAGGAAAAAACACCAAAAGAGGTTATATGACATTTTATTGTAATAAATAAGTGACTAAAAATGTTAGGCAAAACCATAGGGGTTTCTCTTTCAAATAATATCATCATATGTATCAATTTACTGCTATTGAAAACCATATTGGGTCTAGAGAGCAAATAAAATTGATTTTCTTTTAATATTTTGTGGTTTCACAAGAAAGGTATCATGCATGGAACATTAATGACCCTGGTATTTATAGAATAATATATTTGGATATCTATTAATATCTATTAATAAGATATTAATTATACATTAAAGGAGATGCTTTGTTTGATAGAATACTCAACACGTAATAATGTGTTTCTCTAAAATCATACGCTGCACACAACATTGAGTTATACCGTAAAATAATATGTTATTAAAATTATATTTATAAATGCTTGATAATGCATATATATTAGAATGGAGGGAAAGAATATTATCAACTAAATTATAAAAATATTTCTTACACTTGTGTAAATAATACCTCATTTGATACCAAATTTAATGGAAATAGAAATAAAAACCAATTGTATATAATGGATGAGTTTATATGAAAACCGATTTAATAAGAGAATAATTGTGTTTATAAAATCATTTATATATTTATGGATTTTTATTAACCAAAAATATATATTATATTCAGTTTAATGTTTAAAATCAGTCTTATATGTTTTCTAGATATGATATATGAAAAAAATCAATTTTTCAATTAAAAGAAGTATTTTACTAAAAATAAAATTTTACAACATTATGATGGATAAGCCTTTTTAAAATTAGTTATTGACACCTTTATATTATCTATTTTACAAAATAAAATTCTTCTTTAGAAGAAGGACATAAAAATTTACTTTGGACGATTTTATTGATATTTTTATGAAAACAATCATATTTAGATGAATATTTAAAATATGTTAAATTTTATTTCCCAACTACTTTTTCCATAGAAACAATTTATATGGATAAATCATATTATTTAATAGTTTAAAATTTTAAATGGAAAATAAGTTTTTAAACTAAACCAATTTTGATCATAATATGTAATTTTACATAGAAATTGGATAGAAACACATTTCAATATTTTGTTATTTTTTACTTTTTAAAATTATGATTTTTTTTAGAAAAATAATTAATTAGAAATTAATTTTTATTAATTCATTATTTTAATTTTTTTAAATTGGATTCCATATTTTTAACCATAATTTCCAAATTCTGTGAGAATTTACATTTTAATTTTAGACATTAGGAATAGTGAGTTCAATAATTATTTTTATTTTCCCTAGTTAAAATGTAAATAATCTAAATAAGTTTAAACTAATAATATTATAATTATATAAAACTACCTGAAAACATGTTATAATCCAATTGTATGATATATTTCTGAACATGAACATCCTTAGGATGAACGTTTAGAATTTGGTAGCCACATCAGTGTGAAAATGAGATTTTTTAATTTACTATATAATGAAATGTCAAATATAACGTAAAAAGGTATTTTTTTTAATAAATGAAATTATATGGTGTTTTAAAGGTGATATATTAGAATATAAATATTTATTAAAAATAAAAAAATTATTACGTTTTGGAATTTTATTTATAATTTTTTGACGTTATATAAATCAATTTATTTTTGAAACAACGAGGACACTGTGATTGCATCATTAATCATGGATTCAAATAAATAATATTATAAAAATTAAAAAATATAATTTGAAAATTTTTATTCTTTAAAAAAAATTTATGGATTATATTGACATATTATCATTGAGTTAATAATATTTTTTCATAAGAATCAAGTTGTTACTACTTCAACAAAAATCAATTACTAAATGGTGTCAAATTTGAAATAAATGAGTTTTTAAAACAAATACTTTTTTATTAAAAGATATAATAATACTAAAAAAATAATATTCTATAAAATTAATTATATAATGTTATAATTATAATTATTTGTCAACTTTGAGTTCTATTGGAATTTTATAGTACCAATAGTAACCATATATTGTGAAAATACATGAAGTCAAAATAAGAGGTTTTTTATTTAACTAAGGGTAAAAAAATAGATAAGGTTAAATTTGGGACATAAAATTGTTTATAATCTATTGGATGAGTCTTTTTCAACTAAAAATGAACATATCTTTTAAATAATAGTGTTTGGGACCATTTGAAATAGAAAATCAATTTATAATAAAATAATATTTCAAGACATTCCTTAATGTGCCCATCCTCCCTCTTATAAAAGGCCACTACATCATCCATCACACACACACCTCTCAATCCCATTGTCCTAACCAAAATAAACTCAAATAAGCTCCCAAAATCCTTCTCTTTATCATAGAATCCTTTTCTTGGGAATAAGAAAAATCATGAAATCCTTTTGAATCAAATTAAAATAAGTTACCCGATTCAGACGTAACTCCTTCTTTCACGTCCCTTTACTTTATTTTCCTTCTCCATTAAATAAGAAATTATTATTATTTTATTAACTAAAAATTCTTTTGTTATCAATATACTAGGTTTTTTTCTCAGAAATATTAAAACTACACTTACACACACCTCCATATAAGGAACACAAACATACTGTTTTTGTGTACGCTGCACTACTGGCTCACGAAACGATGATTGTCCATTTTCTCCTTCCACCACTCATGGTAGACATTATGATAACAACGTATTTATAAATTATATATATTATATTTATATTTTCACTATAATATTTAATATTTATTAACATCATACATTTATGCTTTCAATAATTGCTTACTACAATAATTTCATTTGCGGATGTCTGGACTACTACCCCATCAATGCGATATGACTCGTTCATTCCATACGTGGAACTTGTAAAGGATATAGTTAATTAATATATACAATATATGTAACATATATATTATAAAGGAATTATATCATACCAATATATCATTTATTTTTTATTTCTTTAATATGACAAAGAAATGAAAGTAGTGTTCATGTGTACATACAACCCACCTTATCCATGAATAGTATATTTCATTTCTTATTCCAAAATGTTATGGAAAATTATAAATACATATATACGAGTATTATATGATATTTTAATCATGAATATAATTCTAAAGATGATTCAAATTTGACTACAAGGACAATTTACACTAAAACAAGGTCATTTTCACCTCATTTACCAAACAATGACAAAATGACCCATATGATCTTAAAAAATTATATAATTTTTATATATTGATAATAAGTAATATAAAAATAGAAATATAATTTAAAATGGTTCTGATGAATGTTTAAATTATCCTATTTTTATTGGTCAGGAATATAATGAACGAACGAGATAAGTATGTCTCAAGGTAGTAGAATCTTCCTCCATTCCATTTTCAAGCACTACATTAATGTTATGACTTATTGCATTCTATTTTAATAATACAGTATTTGTCATTTAATGTAAACTCATTTTTAAAATTGTCTAAAAATTATTTTAAAACCATTTTTTCACAATAAAAACGTTTTCTAAATTCTTATGTAATGCTGTTATGCTGTCGAAATTTCAGAAGGGAACTTCATAACCCAATTTTCATTTTTTGGGTAGATCGTCAACATATTGGTTATGTTATTTTATGAATATGTGAGAAATTAATATTTATTTAATATCTAGTATTTATACATTTTTTATGTGGATTTATTGTAAAAACACAATCAATCTATTTTATAATCAATATTATACATCTAACGGAATTTCTAAAACTAAATTATACTAATTAGGTATTACACATACTTCTCTTTTTATATTATTTCAATATTATTTATGGAATAACTATTTATTTATTTATGTTGTAATTTCTACTTCCCTTTGTGCGGATATACTATTTCTACAAATTATTACCCCATTGAGAAATTCTTACATCATTTATATTAACATTTAATGGGAAATCCTAACTCAATATCCATTCATTTTGGTTAAATATCCATGTTATTTGTTTTGTTTTTTTAGGGATATGTGTGAATGAACACTGATTTGTTTACAATAAATGGTGGAGTATTTATATTTTTTGAGACACAATTATGTAATTTATTTTTCCTTAGTATAATGATATGATCTTTGTAAGGGATTTCGTCTCAATATTCATTCCATTGAGAATTATTTGTTTCAATGCACCAATTGACTTTTATATAGTGTATATGCTTTCCTTTGACATAATATATCATGAATATCCTTACTCTCATTATATTATATGTTTTGTTTGATGATATTATTTAATTATTTTTATTCATTAATTTTTTTATGTGGTAAGGGACTTCATCCCAATCTCATTTCATTGAGAAATATTTTTCTAATATACAACTCCTTATTTTATACGGTGTAAAATAAACCCCATTGAATTTTAATTTAATTCCATTGTAATATTTTTTATATGAGGTGTTTTACTGAATTACAATAGTAATGTTTTTAATGTAGGAGAATACAATGACCACTCCACCATCGCAACTATTAGATGATATTTGTTATCCTAAATAGGCCTTAATGGATTGTAAAAGGAAAAGAAATCATTTATTCCCTTATTGGGTGTTTTGGTATTGATAATGGATTTTGGAATTGGATTAAATATTTCAATATCTTGTAATGATTATTTTTTATTACAAATCAATGCTTATTAGTTAAATGTTTATATTTTTAATATTTTATGTGTAATTGTTTTGTAATGGTACGTTAAAACTTGACGGGTGGTTACATGATAAACCAATACAGGTGGTTACTTGAAAAACCAAATTATGGGAGGTTCTGTGATAAATCAACGATGAGTTATTATTTTGTAACCTCCAATGCATTGGGTATAGATGTTGATCGCATAAATATTTTATTTAGTGATATGTTAGGAAGTCAACAATATTATTATCGCATTCTAGTATATTTATATCCCATGTAACCATTATATGTTATATGATGATTTCTATTGGTTTATGGTAATCTTTCTGGTCACAATCAAGGTAATCAGTGAGCTTATATTCAGTGAAGTATATTTATTTCATTTTAAAGATTAAAATTATCAATTTGAGATAATGTATTCATGGTTTTCATATTATCTCGTGACTAATACGTTTATATCTTTTTGTATTACTTACTAATATTTTTATTCTCATCCCATGTTTTTGGAATCCTTTTTCATAAGGAATATGGTAAGATAAGGGAAATTATAGATTCTAGATTATTTTTATCATGAAAATAATTCTTGAATTATTTATGGTTTTTTATTATTATGAAATAAATTGGCTAGAGTAAAAGTCTTTACATTGTAATTTTTTATTTATAATACAATAGTTATGTCCTAATTCTATAAAACAGTACACCTGAAAGGATCCTCAATGTTAAAAAAAGTAATTTTTTTATCAAAACACAAGATTATTTATTGTTTAAGGAAATGACCTTATAGTTGGTGTCAATGGTCATTTTAGAAAATATTTGGGATTATTATTTTTGGATATCCACATTGTAGGTCTCTTTGTCTATTATTTAAATTTAATCCTTATTTTTTATCTTTTTATGATCCAGGAAATTCGATTACAAATGGAAGATGGAGAATCTCAAACAACATTATGATCTTTTCTTGATTAATTTCTTGCAATATTATTTCAATGTCATGGTTTGTTGATTTTGAATCAATTTCGAGCATACAACTCACTTGATAGAAGTTTTCTAAGATATCTAACACCTCCACTATACCTCGATACCACCATGTATCAGGTGGTTTATTTAATAAAATCATATTATTTCAATATTTTCATATTTTCATGAACGATAATTATTATCAAGGAAGTTTCAAATATTTTACCTTATCACAATCCATGAAACATATAATGATTTTTAAAAACGTGTTGAAGATGGAGACCCTTGCACAACCTATTTATATTTTCCGTTAAAATATAGTCTTTCGGTACACACATATGGTATTTTTAAAAGAACATTGTGTCACGAACCGTCCTCGGGGCCCATGCCATGACTACCCCAAGCCCGCCTTCCATAGGCCAGGGGCTGGGGACTAGCACCAAAGGTGTAAATCCCAATGAAATAGGAAGGCATTGCCTTTTATAAAGTATACAGAAAAACAACAGGGAAAGCATGTGAAGTAAACACTAAGTAAAACTGGGTACAAAGTAAGTGCTGAAAGTAAATGGGCCAGTATACAAACCCATCTGAAAGTACAATTCAACTAAAAGGAAAGTAAAACAGCAATAAGTAAACAGCAACACCACGTCATCCTCTGGAAATCCCACCTGAAGGTGGGTACAGATAGTCTCCTCTGCTTCTTGGGTCCCATCGTCTGCTCCGTGTACGCCCCGCAAAGTAGTCCAACTTCGGGTACCGTCCAGCTCCACAAGCCTCCACCTCGATCAATGATGTCTGTCGTCTGCATCCAACACAACGTAGTGCGGGCATAGCCCATGCAGGGGTGAGTATACGATACTCAGTAGGGACCTTGGGACCCCTGTAGGTCTCTTAGAATCCATGAAGGATAAACCACAAGGAAAATATACAATCACGATGTATCAACAACACTACATCGGTATATGCCGATACATATACCTAAGTCATCATTTATAGTTCATCTCCAACTCTCGAGCCCATGCACCATTCAGTCCACAAAGGAAAGCATAACCTAGTCCACAAAGGATAGCACAACTCATTCCATAGAGGAAAAACACATCCCAGTCAACACGGGAAAGCATGTCAATCACATTGGTGATAATGATTGAAGTCAGGACTCAGCTCACACTGGTATACATCTTTTGTATAGTGATAGAGATGATCAGATGTAGCCACTAATTCATCTAAGCTGTCAGACCCACACATGATACAAGTCCTACTAAGCTGTCGGACCCACACAGGATACAAGACCAGCTACTTTGTCGGACCCACACTGGATACAAGTAAAGAGGTCAATACTTCCTGAACCACATTGGATACAAGGACAGTAGTCATCGTCGTTGATCCCATGGAGGATTTTGGTACGGTAGTCGTCACTGTCAAACCCACGAAGGATTCCAGTACAGATGTTGACGTAGTCCCAACCAGCTCTAGGGTTTCCACACATAGCATGATCGATTATGGGAGGGTCTACTCCTCTAGAAAAAGAGATTTGATACATAAACTTTCAAGAAGTATAGTGTTGATGTATGCCAATATTCCTTCTCGTCATTCCAGTGGTCTGATTCTACTCTCGTCTATGCCTGCGGTTGTCTCGGGACCTATATATCACTACAATGGCCTCCAATCACCAATTTGATCCCTCTTCATTGTCGCCAAATATTCCGCATATCAAGAACAAAGTAGCGCTATGTTCGGACTTGTTTTTTAGTATGCGCTCACCGCGTTAGTGGTTCTAATCAACACCAAACAATTTGCACGCCATGTCGAGGGTATAAAATCACATAATTAAATATATACAAAAACCCCTACCTCAATAGTTGATGTCGGACGTCGGCGTCACGGGGAAGAGGATTTAAGGTGTCGTTGGAGCGCGCCGAGGAGGAAGTAGCATCTCCTCTTTTGTCGGGGGGGGGGGGGGGAAGGAAGGGTGGCGTGTTGGTGATCTTCAAGGAACCATAGTTCTTCGTCGTTCTTCTTCAGAGGCCGGTGTACTTCGTCGTTCTTCATCGGAGACTGGTGTTCCTCCAAAAGTTCCAATCTCTCTCGATCTTCTGCACAAGTAAAGCTTTTCCCCAAATTAATTAGCAGGCCCCTCCTATTATTTAATTTCAAATGCAAAGAAACTTCCTGAATTAATCACCACTTCAATAAAACGTGTTGACAATTAATTAAGGAAGGGAGAGGGAAGGTCCCCCATTATCTTGACACATTGGCAATTAAATGGGGGGGGTTTCCGATTAATTGGGGGTTCTCAATGAAATTAGAGGGAATTAAATGGTGGGACTCATGTGGTCCCCACATCTAAAACATCCACAATATTATAGTTAAGTGGATGTGGGACCCACCCTTAACTCCCCATGGGAGGGAAAAACCTCCTCATGAAATAAAAATTGTTCAGACAGATTTTTATTTACTTCTCAAATAAACCCCCCAAAATTATCTTCTCCTCCATTGTGAACGAAGCTATGGTAAATGTCCCCTTAAGCAATTACTGGAATTGAAAATTCATCGGTGCCATCTGATTTTAATTCCGAGCAGCGATTCAAAAGCTAGAAAAACTCGCTTGTTCGTTCACGGAAGATACCTGAGCTAATCTTCGAAAATTGATTCCAGGAACACCGGGCCTCAGAATCAAGCGTCGTCAGACGCCACAGGCTCATAAAATTTCAAATTGTTTTAAAATAAAAAATTCCTTAAAATTTATGGGTCTTTACATCATTCCCACCTCAGGGATTTGCATCCCTGTAATGTTACAACAAAAACATAGGGAACAAATTAGGTTACTGAGAACACATCTGAAACTCCCGCTCCCATGTGCTCTCCTGGAGGTTACCGTGCTGCCAACAAATGCGCACCAGAGGTATCAACCGTCCACATAGGACTCTATCCTGTAAATCCTTGATCTCTACCGAGACCTCCACAAAAGTCGTCCCGTCATCAATGTCTAGCTCCTCATGGTCGATGATTTTTGTCGGGTCATGCACATATCTTCTTAGCTGAGATACGTGGAAGACATCGTGCACCCAGTGTAACTGAGGTGGAAGGGCCAGGCGGTAAGCCACCTCGCCTACTCTGCTGAGGACCTGAAAAGGTTCGATGAAGCATGAAGATAACATGCCGCCCTGGCCAAATCTTTGTAATCCACGTCAAGGTGAGACCCATAGGAAAACATGTTCGCCATCCTCAAACTGCACTGGTCTCCGCATCCTATCAGCATAGGAATTCTGTCTGCTCTGTACAGTCCTCATCTGCTCCTAGATGACCTGAACCTTCTATGTCATAGCCCGAACAAACTCAGGTCCTACGAGTGCTGACTCCCCAGGGACAGTCCAGCACAGAGGTGATCTGCATGGTCAGTTGTACAGTGCCTCGAAAGGTGCCATCCTGATGGTGGAGTGATAGATATTATCGTACACAAACTCCACCAAGGGTAGGTGATACTCCCAGCTGCGACCAAAGTCATGGAATCATGCACGAAGCGTGTCCTCGAGTGTCTGAATAGTCCTCTCTGTCTAGACATCCATCTGCAGGTGAAAGGCATTGCTCAGGAGTAGCTGCGTCCCAAAGGCCTCCTATAACCCCTTCCAAAGCCGGAACTAAATCGAGCATCTTGATTGGAGACGACAGATGATGTTACACCATGAAGATATATGGTCTCCTAAATGTATAGGCATCCCAAGATTTCTACTAAGACCTTCTCACTGATTGGTATGAAATGGTCTGACGTGGTGAGTCAGTCTACGATCACCTAGATGGTGTCATTTTCTCTAGAAGTATGTGGATTCACCGTTACAAAATACATGGATATCCCATCCCACTTCCACTCTAGGACATCAAAGGGATGTACCAAGCTTGTTTGTACCTAGTGCTCTGCCTTCACTTACTGACAAGTGAGGCATCGAGAAATGAACTCTACCACAACCTTCTTCATACCCGGCCACTAGTACTGTCAGCTGAGGTCCTAGTACATATTCGCTACCCCAGGATGTACCGCTAATGGGGATCTGTGAAAAACCCTCATAACCTCTTCCTATAGAGTAACTGGTACCATGGTACATCCCCGGAAGAGGATTACATGCTCCACGCCGTCAGAAAATCCATAGGGTGATAGCCCTGAGGATACCTGAGAACGTCGCGCCTCACAGTCAATGTCCCCACTCTGCACCTCTCTAACCCACTGAAGAAGTGGATGAGTGATTGTGAGGGACTTTAGATAGGCTTCCCCATCTCTATCCATGAAGGATATCTGCAAAGCAGCTAACTATTCCATCACCTCCCCATGTAGCTGATTGCCCGATCTTCTGCTGAGAGCATCAGCCACAACGTTCCCCTTCCCAAGAATATAGATAATATCAAAGTCATAATCCTCGGGGAACTTGAGCCATCACCGCTATCTTAGGTTTATGTCCTTCTATGAGAAAATGTACGTGAGACTCTGGTGGTCAGAGTAGACTGTAATGTGCTCTCCCATGAGATAGTGCTGCAACATCCTCAGGGCGCAGACTACTTCTGCTAACTCCGGGTCATAGTTAGCGTAATTTTTCTTGTGTTGTCTCAACTGTTGTGAACCTTCAGCGATCACTACCCTCTCCTACATCAGGAAACACCTGAGCTTAGTCCCTAATGTGTCGTAGTAAACTACGTACCCTACGCCCTCCTCCAGTTACCTCAAGATGGGCGCACTGGTCAATCTCCACCTCAACTCGTAGAATCATTGCTGACATCTGTGTGACCACATGAAGGGTTTCTCCTCCTTCATCAAATATGTAAGCTATGATGAATCTTTGGAGAAGTCTGGAACAAATCCTTGATAGTACCCAGCCAAACCTAGGAAACTCCCAACCTCCGTCATGCTCCTATGTGGATCCAAAGAAAGTACCGCATCGACTTTCGTGGGATCCACAGAAACTCCCGCCTATGAGATGACATGCCCAAGAAGTGGACCTCTTGAAGCCAGAACTGGAACTTCGAGAGCATACCATAAAGTTGGTTCTCTTGGAGTGTATCTATTAAAACCAGTAAGTGGTAGGTGTTCTCCTCCTAGGTGGTCAAGTAGACCAGTATGTTTTCAATGAAGAGTACGAAAAACCGATCGAGGTAGGGATTGAAGATCCTGTTCATGAGACTCAAGAACACTGTTGGATGGTTGGTCACCCCGAAGTGCATGACCATGAACTCATAGTGGCCATACCAACACCTAAATTCCGTCTTCTGCACATCCTCATCCCTAACTTGGAGCTGATGATAGCATGACCTGAGGTCTATCTTCAAGAACCAACGTGCTCCCTTGAGCTGATCAAAGAGGTCATCAATCCTTGAAAGTGGATACTTGTTCCTCATGGTCACTTTGTTTATGCGATGGTAGTAGACACATAGTCGCAAGCCCCCATCTGCCTTATTGGCGAATGGAACCAGAGAAGCCCAGGGTGAAACACTGGGTCAGATGAATCATTTCTCCTGTAAGTCCTCTAGTTGTACTCGCAGATCACGAAGCTTGGATGGAGCCATCCAATATCCTGGAGTGGATATCAATGATGTCCCGGTGTATAGGTCTATATAGAAATATACCAATCTACAAGGAGGTAGTCCTGGAACATCGTCAGAAGAAACATCCACATACTGATCCACCACAAAAAAAACTCAGACTTCGCACATCAACTACTACGGGGATGAGACTAGCCAACTGATGTGTGATCGGCTTCCCTCTCCTTTGTGTGTGTCCATCCTATGCTGCGATAGTTCCCTTCTCACAGGTGAAGGTATACCTAGCCCCATCCATAAAGACACACCGTACCTTCCGTATAATACATTCGATCTGAGCATGGACTGCAGATAATCAGTCCATACCCAGGATGACGACGTAAGGCCTCGACGCCACAACAAGAAGATCACAGCCGATGTCTCGCCTCTTATAGTAATCTCACACTGTCAGCACCAGTTCGTAATCATCGAGTCTGCTCTCGTAGGATTCTCTAGCCGTAAGGATTGAGCCAACAGCTCTATCAGAATCTTCGAGCTCTGAACAAGGGTAGCAGCAATAAAAGAATGACTCACACTTGTGTCTATAAGAAATACAACAAGGGTGTAGTTGACACAGATAATAGCTTGAATCATCTCGGGTGCGCCGTGTTCCTAAGCCTCCGCTCCCTGGAGTTGAGCCTGCCTTCGCCCGCCACCTCCCTGTGGTCAGGGTGGACCTCATGGTGGTGGTGGTGGTAGAGTCTCGAAGGGTCGTGCACCTCCTTCAGCTCGTCCAGCTCCTCTACCTCATCCGTCTACTCCCTGCGGTCAGCCACGGTCGAACCTCATCCTCTGCTTGGGAGGTCCCTCCACTGTCTTCTACTCGTCTGCATGACGGTTCAGACATTCACGAGCCATGTGTCCCTACCCACTGCATGCATAGCACTGTCTGCTTCTCGTAAGACTGGCTCTGCGCCATGTGCCCCACACAGTCGAACCTCTATCCTGAGGTCCCCCCCTGTCGACCTGGTCCGCTTGGACCCCTGGGTCATCTGTTGACAACCGCCTATAGATGATTCTGCTTCATACCATCCTGCGGTGGGTCTCGCTGCTGATGTCAGCCTGGTGATAAATATCTACACTAACAGGGCTCTCTCTAGCACCTTATAATCTGTCGAGATACGGAGGGGAATCGTCAATGCCCTTATCTCATGCCCCAGCCCCTGATCAACAGTTCAGGCCCAGAAGAATTGGTCACATACCATGTCCTTGGAGTAGCGCGAGAGGTTAGTAAATCTCACTAAGTACTGGGATACTAACATGCTGCCCTTCCGTAGGTGTAGTAACTCCTGGATGTGCACCGCACAGAGGGTGTCTTGAACGAAATCCAAGCAGAAGAGGCTCGTGAAGTCCGTCCAAAGTATATATGCCTCATCCTGCACCTGGAGCATCCTGCTCCACCATCTACTTGCTGCTCCATGTAAGAGACTCACAGAAATGATCACCATTAGGTCTGCTGGTGTCCCTACCAATCTGAAGATTCTGATGATGGCCTCCAGCCAATCCTTGGCTACCTGAGGATTCGTCTCTCCATGGAATCTGGGTGGCCTCTATCTCTGAAACTCGTGAAACGCACACATGCGGCATGCACTCTTTACCGCAGGGGATGGTAGCATCGATGGCTCAGCAGGTAGAGGTATTGCTGGTGCCTCCGCTGTAATGGGGCCCTGCACCGAGGCCTTGCAACTCGGTGGGTTTCCATCTTGCACAAATCTCAGAACCCTAGCTGCTTGCTGTTGGGGGGACATCCTGAAAAGAAATAGGAGTTCCCCAGTTAATATAGTATACCTGACATGCTGGCACAAAGTAATCACAATGAAATCTTCTGGAAGGAAATACACACACAATCAGTGTTTTTGTGCACTGAGTCGGAAATCAGAGGTCAGGGTCCTGGTATACGGATACGTCTGCCGCCGCACCAACACTGGCCTCTTTGGACTAAAAACCACACTCAATACTCTTAAAACTATTTCTTCACAGAAAGGAAAGATCAGAGTGCTGAGTTCTACGGTAGAACCAACTCCTCTGATACCAATTTGTCATGACCCATCCTTGGGGCCCGTGCCGTGACTACCCCAAGCTCATCTTCCATAGGCCATGGGCTGACGACTAGCAACAAAGGCGTAAATCCCGATGAAAGGGGAAGTAATTTCCTTTTACAAAGTAAACAAAAACACAACAGAGTACGCCAGTGAAATAAAGACAGAGTAAAACTGGGTGCAAAGTAAGTGTTGAATGTAAATGGGACAGTATACAAACCCAACTGAATATACAGTACAACTGAAAGGAAAGTACAACAGCATTAATTAAACAACAACAACGAGTTATCCTTTGGAAATCCCACCTAAAGTGTCGGTACAGATAGTCACCATGCCTCCTCGGGTCTGGCCGTCCGCTCCGTGTACGCCCCGCCAAGTGGTCCACTTCTAGGTACCGTCCATCTTTACAAGCCTCTACCTCGATCATTTTTGTCTGTCATCTACATCAAACAGAATGTAGTGCGGGCATAGCCCGTTCAAGGGTGAGTATACGATACTTAGTAGGGACCCCGAGACCCCCGAAAGTCTCTCATAATCCACTAAGGATAAATCACAAAGGAAAGATACAATCTCAAAGTATCAACAGCTCAACTTAGGTATATTCCCATACATATACCTATGTCATTGGTTATAGTTCATCTCCAACTCTCGAGCACATGCACCATCCGGTCCATAATGGAAAGCACAACCCACTCCACAAAGGATAGCAGAACTCTGTCCACATAGGAAAATCACAACCCAATCCACACAAGAAAGCAAGTGAAAAAAATTGGTGATAATGATTGAAGTTAAGACTCAGCTCACACAGGTATACATCTTTCGTATAGCGATAGAGATGATCAGATGTATCCACTGATTCATCTAAGCTATCGGACCCACAAAGGATACAAGTCCAGCTATGTTGTCATACCCACACAGGTTACAAACCTTGCTACTCTGCCGGACCCACACATGATACAAGTATAAAGGTCAATACTACCGGACCCACCTAAGAAACAAGAACAGTAGTCATCACTGTCAAACCCTCGAAGGATTCCAGTACGGTAGTCATCACTATCGAACCCATGAAGGATTCCAGTACCGATGTCGATGCAGTCGCAGCCAGCTCTAGGTTTCCCGCACACAGCATACTCGATTCTGAGAGAGTCCGCCCCATGAGAAAAAGAGAGTCGATAAAACAACTATCATGTATCCTAGATTTGACTTATTTCAAAGATCCATCTCGTAAAAAGAAACCCAACGTGATAGACAGTGCATCAATCAGACACCCGGTCTGAGAGTTATTGACTTTTCCGTCCGAGGGGCCCAGTTGGTTTTTAATCTAAAAACAACCTGACTGTACTCCAGATGCATCCAAACATCAAGCGTAGTATGCTAAAAGTACCTTCTCAAAAAAAGTATCCCAACTCCATTGACGGCATTTCATTCATACGTATGGTCCTTAAGTTATAATCGTTTCTGCTCCAAAGGCCCGATTGGTTTCGAGTTCGAACCGACCCTGCCATACCCATACTTTGCCGAAACCTCAAGTGTAATATACCTAAATGAACATATCAATACGAGGATTCCTACGCAAATGAAGTTGTGTAGATTAGAGGTTCTTAGATCATTTTATGGTCAAAAGACCGAAAATGTTCCGATGTGGGGGGTCTGGGCCCGGCCCAACCCCCAAGGGTCGGCCCGAACAGGGCGACCGGACCCGAGTCGAGGTCCGGCCCAGGGGGGTGCGTCCCAGCCGGGGGGTGTGCTGGTTCGGCCGGCATTCTGAGCAGGGGGTGGGGAATTAGGCCCCCCTTTGTGATCCACAGACGCGGCGCTTGGCGATGCATCTCCCATGGATCCCTCATGGCTGCGGGATCCACTCCTCATCGGCGCGTCATCAGCCGCGGCGGGCTCCTGCCGGTGGCGCGCGGGGGCGCCGTAGCCGGAGCTTTCTGCAGACCACCTCAGTCATTCCGGTGGTCCGATTCTGCTCTCGCCTGCGCCAGTTGACGTCTCGGGACCCATACATCACTGCAACGGCCTCCAATCGCCAATTCGGTTTCGCTTCATCATCACCAATTATTCCACATATCAAGAACAAAGTAGTAGTGGGTTCGGACTAGTTTGTTAGTTCGTGGCCACCGCGTTAGTTGTTATGAACTACACTAAACAATTTGCATGCCTTGCCAAGGGTATAACATCACATAATGAAATTTATACAAAAACCCTTACCTCAACAGTTGATATCAGACGTCAGCATCGCGGGGAAGAGGATCATAGGTGTCGTCGGAGCGCGACAAGGAGGATACGGCATCTCCGCTCTTGTCGGGGGAAGAGGAAGGGTGGTGCACCATCGATCTTTGAGGAACCGATGTTCTTCATCGTTATTCGTTGTAGGCCGGCGTTCTTCATTGTTCTTCGTCATAGACCGGCGTTCCTCCAAAAGCACCAAGATCTCTTGATCTACGGCACAACGAAATAATTTTCCCCAAATTAAATAATGGGTCCTTCCTATTATTTAATTGCACACTGAATGAAACTCCTAGAATTAATCACCACCTTCAATAAAACATGTTGAAAATTAATTAAGGAAGGGAGAGGGAAGGTCCCCCATTAACTTGACATGTTAGCAATTAAATGGGGGTTTTCCAATTAATCGTGGTTTCATAATGAGATTAGAGTGAATTAAATGGTGGGAATCATGTGGTCCCCACCTCTATAAAATCTACACTTTGGTAGTTAAGTGGCTGTGGGACCCACCCTTAACTACCTATTGGAGGGAAAAACCTCCTCATGAAATAAAAATTGTTCTGACAATTTTTATTTACTTCTTAATTAAACACTCAAAAATTCTCTTCTCCAACATTGTGAATGAAACTATGGTAAGTGTCCCCTTAAGCAATTACCAGCTTGGAGAGTTCATCAGTTCTCTCAGATTTTAATTTCGAGCACCAGTTCAAAAGTTAGAAAACCCTCTCATTCTTTCACTGAATGTACCCAAGCTAAACATCGAAAATTGATTCCGGGCACACCGGGCCTCGGAATCAAGCACCTTCAGAAGCCACAGACTTGTAAAATTAGAAAGTATTTTAAAAAAAATTCCTTGAATTTTTAGGGTTTTTAAACGTTGATTGAAATATTCAACTGACACTCATTTTGACTGTTTATATAAATATGGTTTTGTCAGATTTTCATAAAATATTTTTCATATAGGATTATTTTCAAAACAAAATTCTATCAACACCCATATGATACATGTTTTATACGGTTTATTTGGATAAAAGAAGAAAATAAATTTTAAGGATCACTAAATCGTTGTTTAAATTCATGGACCTTCTATCTATTTGAACAAGATGACGTGGAATCTTGATGGACACCATGATCAATGTATGATGTTCTTTCTTTGGGAATAGTTTTGTATTTTTATAAGGATGTAAAATAAAAAAACTATATTTATATATAAGGCTTCATGAAATAAGATGATGAGAACATTATGAGTTGGGATGAAAATGAGAGGTATAAGAAAATCATTGAGGTTAAAACATTTTAAGGCTATTTTTCATTTTTATAATAGAGAAAATCATGCACGATGGGTGACAATCCATCTTTTCTGGAAAGGCTGTGGGTATCAATGTATGAATTATTATTTATGTAATATTATAGATCAATAATAAGTTTATTTTTGGAACTTATGTCTTATAAAATGGATATCATTATTATTTGAAAATTATTTGGTGATTATGGGATAAATGTTATATTGGAAGATGTTCTCTCATTTGGGAACACTATATTCTTAATTAAAATAGAATACTATGGCATTTCATTTGAAGGGTAATGGTTAAAATTTATTTTATAAAAATCTATTTTTTTATTGGGGACATATAGATATTTGTGTTATTTTTGTAAATCATTAACCAATCGTGGAGAATTTATGATTTGGACAATTAACTTTATGTATGAGACATTTAGAGAAATCGATGTTATTCAGAGATAAATGATAAGATTGTTCATGGAATATTATGTTCTCAAGTACTTTTGAATTTTGGGTTTCAATTTTAGTTTTGAGTTTTATGATTAATTTTATGAAAAATTGTTTATATAATTGCCTTTGTAGAACTTTGGGTATTTTTTGTCGAATTTTGGAAATTAAGAGTAGTATTTATCTTTATAAACATTATTCTCATCAGACGATTATATGATCTTGTATTAACCATTTTGGATTTGGATGATTTATAAGGAAAAGGGAAATATATGGTTCATATATTTTGGTTTATTGGATAATCTAGAAGTTGATTCTAGTACTTAAGGCGTGACCATGTCTTCTTGAATACTCATCTTTTGTAGAAAAGATGATTTTTTGGTAGATATTTGATAAAGTAGGAATATATAAAAGACAAGTATGTATGTTTAATTATGCTCTTAGTCATTCTCATAAATAAATTCCTCAACTCTTTACAAAGGATCTTAAAACAAAAACATTATTATTTTACATTTCTCAATTGAATTTTAACCCATCTCCTAATTACGGTTTTGTAATAGATAACCTTGCAATGACTGTGTCATATGTCACTCTCTATTAGTATTATAATGTTAGTTTTTTCATTTATTTCCATGTTTTCCTAAATTTAATCCTAGTATGGGTAATATTGGGTGACCTTGGTACTTCTCTTTCTTTCTTTTATAGTGATTGTTTTATTGACTCTTTTTTAATGTGGGCTTTTCAAAGATGTTTTTGATCCCAATTTTATAAATATGAGGACAAAATTTTAAAATGGGGGAATGATGTAATGAACACTGTATATATAGAATAATAAATATTAATAGATATTAATATTTATGAATAAGATATTAAATTTTCATTAAATGTTACACTTTTTCTCATAGCGTACTCAATACATAATTACCGGTTTCTCTGAAAACATAAATTCCACACAACATTGAGTCATACCCAAAAATAATGTAATAATGTTATTATTAATTTAAATGGTAGTTAATGCATAGCTGTTGAAATGATGACAATGGATAGTATCAAAAAAATTACGAAAATATTGTTAACAAATGGATAAATAATTACTCATTGGTTTCCAAATTTATTAAAAATACAAATAAAATCGAATTAAATATAAAGATTTGTTTTTCTGAAATATTTTTTAGAGGAGAATAATTGTGTTTATAAAATCCTATAAATTCTTATGTATCTTCAATTAAAGAAAAATATATTTTATATATTCAATGTAATTTTTTAATTTCTTCTTATATGTATTCTAGATCTGATATAATAACAAATTCAACTTTTCAAATAAAAGATGTATTTTCTAAAAATGATGTTTACCACCTTATGATGTCGAATCCATTCTAAATATATTTTTTTGATACATTTATATGTTCTATTTCACAAAATAAATATATTATTTCGTAACAGGAAATAATAATTTAATTTGGGTGAATTTTTTATTTTTTTCTAACAAATATCATGTTTTGATGATTCGTAAAAATAGTGTAAATTTAATTGAAAAAAACCTTTTCCATTGAAATATTTTATATGGTTATATCATATTATTTAATTTGTTTAATGTACAAATGCTATATATTTATTTTAATTTAATTAAATTTTGTTCATTTGAAATAATTTTACAACGAAATTAGACATAATCATATGTACATATTTTCATAGTTTTAATTCATAAAAACACACTTTTTTGGGATTAGACAATGGGAATTAATTTTAAATTAATTTCTCCAAATCTTAATTTTAAACTTATTGAATTGGATTCAATATTTGGAAACCATTGTTCCAAATTGTGTAAATAATTTCCTTTTATTTTTCAACATTATTAATCGTAACTTCAGTAATTATATTTATTTATCATTGTTAAAAAAATATAGTAAATAAAGGCAAACAATTTATATTATAGTAATATAAATCTACACTAAAATTTGTTCTAATCATATTGGATGATAAATTTCTGACAATTGACATCCTTTGTTAGATATTTTATAATTGGAAAAATGTTGGGTGTGAAAATTACATTTTATAATTTTTAATTTAATTGAATGGTAAATATTACAAATACTAGTGTATTTTAATTAAACATTTTTTATATTGGGTTATATAAGTGATATCTTATACTATATATATTCATTAGAAATGTAAAATTATTCTCTATATCATGTTATTTTATTTTTAATATTTATAATGTAATAAATTCATTTAGTTATGACACAATTATGATGTACTAATTGCTTCATTAATGAAGGATTCAAATTAATGATGTTTTTAATATTAAAATAAATATAATTTGAACATCGTTATGCCATACAAAAACATTATGGATGATATTGACATATTAACTTGTACTTAATGCATTTGGTTCGACGTAATAAATTTTTTATAACTTTAAAAATAATCAATTACTAAATAGTGTTTGAATTGACAAAAATAAGTTTTTAAAACAAATAATATTTTATTAAATTATATAATAGTCCCAAAAAACTAATATATGTCTGACTAAAAAATAAAATTTTAAAAATTCCATTAATTATCCACGTATGGTTTTATTATATTTTTATATTAATAATAATGACCATAAATTTTGAAAATACAAGAAGGCATGGTAAGAGTTATAGTATTTAACTAAGGTTAACTTCCAAAAGATACTGTTAAATTTGTTACCTAAACATGTATAAAACCTATTTTTTGATTGTTTTTCTTCCCAAATTAATTTTATCATTGACATAAATGGTTTTGAGTCAATTTTAAATTGAAATTAAATTTATAATAAAATAATATTTCCAGACAATCCTAATGTTAACCTCCTCTCTCTTATAAAAGGCCACCACATCTACCCACATACTAAAACTT
Organism: Viscum album; assembly: GCA_963277665.1. NCBI lineage: Eukaryota > Viridiplantae > Streptophyta > Magnoliopsida > Santalales > Viscaceae > Viscum > Viscum album. Next base: position 470,494,703 of record OY728147.1, on the reverse strand, counting down.
CTCAATCCCCTTGAATCAGAAAAACTCTTCTCATAAGATCTACCAACATCCATCCCTTTCTCCAAGAATCCTAACCTCGGGAATAAGGAAAAATAATGATTTTTGCTCAAATAAATAAAAATTATCCAATTTAAAGCTAACATATTCTCTCAAGTTTATTTCCTTTATTTTACTTTTCCACTCAATATGATATTATTATTATTTTATTAAAAAAATGTCTCCAAAATATACTAGTTTGTTTTTATGAGATGGATTCGAACAACACTTACACACACAAAAATCTAGGGGATACGAACCTACTGTTTCTGTGTATGGCGAACTACAGCCCCATGAAACAATGAGTGTACAACTCTCTCATACCACTTATCATGGTTGTAATTATGATGGAACATTTTTGATATATGATATATATTATATTAATATTTAGTCTATTATTATATAATTTTTATCTACAATATACCTTTATTCTTTCCATAATGTGTAAATACGATTATTTTATTTGAGTAAGTGCGGACTACCACCCCCTAAATGTGATATTAATCGTTCATACAACACATGGAACATATGAATGATGTAGTAAATGAACATATGTAACATATACATCATATAAATTATACTATAATTATAAAATTCTTATGTATCATTTATTTTTTATTCTATTAATAAGAAAAATAAATGAACGTAGCTTTAATGTGTACGTACGACCTAAGATCTCCAATGACGGTGCATTTAATTTATTATATCCAAATGTTTTGGAATTTTATAAATACAAATATACTAGATATATATGATATTTAAATCACAAAAATCTTTCTGTAGATTATGTAATTTTGAGTACATGAAAAATTAACATTGTAATATGTACATTTTCAACTCATGTACCAAACATCTGCAAAAGGTCCCATATAATCGTAAATGATTATATAATTTTTATAAAATGATAGTATGTAATATAAAATAAATAATAAACATGGAAAATTATTTGAATCACGTATAAATTTACCTGTACTTATTATTTAGGAATATAATGAACGAACAAGAAAAGTCTGAGTGTAGGTAAAGGGATCTACCACCCTTCTCTTTTCAAGCACTCCTTTAATGTTATTTGGTCATTAATTCTATTTAATATGTTGGGATTTTTCATTTCATAAAACCATTATGAAGATATTATTTCAAAATGATGAGTGAATCCTTTTTCTCTCAATCAATTTATTTTAGGATTTTTTATGTAACACTGTTAGGTTATCGTAATTTAGTAAGGGATATTCATTACACCATTTCCATTTTTGGGTTGATCTTCAAATTCCAAATTATGTCATTATAAAAATATACGAGAAATTAATTTTGATTCATTAAAATATATTTATACATGATATATGTGGATTTATAGTAAATACACATAGTCAATCTATTTGATAATCAAAATGTTATTAGTATAGGATATTTGAAAATTAATTTCCACCCATTGGATTTTATGCATACTTCATTGATTATATTGTGCCAAAATAATATGCAGAATAACTATTTATTAATTTATGGTCAAATTCCCACTCCCATTTGTGAGTATATACTATTTCGAAAAATAATCACCTCATTTATAAATTCTTACATCATTTATTTTTACTTTTGTATGGGAAATATTAACTCAATCTCCATTTATTTAGTTAAATATCAATCTCATTGGTTTTTTTATTACAAGAATATGTGCGGATGAACTTTTATTATATTACACATATATTGTAAATATATATATTTGTCCCACACAACTATTTCATTTAATTTTCCTTAATCTAATGGTACAATGTTTTGTAGGGATTTTGTCTCAATTTACATTCTATTGTGACTAATTTGTTTTTAGGCACCAATTAAAATTTATATAGTATTTATTAAGGACACTAAGATATTATATCATGAATTTCCTTCTTTTCCTGATATTAGTGTATTTTTTATAGTTATTCATTAATTATTTTTATTCCATTTCTTTCTCAGGTGGTAAGGGACTTCGTCTCAATATACTTTCATTGAGGCATATTTTGATAATATACACCTTATTCTTTTATATAGTGTATAATAAACCATTTAGACATTTAATTTCATTCAATGATAAACATTTCTATATGAATAGTTTTAATAAATAACAAAATTAATGTTCATAACGTATCCGGTAACAACAACCTATCTGTCGTTGTTCCCATTATTTTATATTTGGCTTCCTTTATAATCCATAATAGTTTTTAAATGAAAAGATATTATTTATTCCATTTTTTGGTGTTTTGGTATTGAAAATGGTTTTCTTGAAATTTATTAAATATTTGGATATCTTGATATGATAATCTGTTATTGAAATCGAGTTGTTATTAATGAAATATTGATACTTGTAATATTTTATGTGTTATTATTATATAATGGTACTTGGACATTTGACGTGTCATTATGTGATAAACCAAGACTAGTGGTTACAAGATAGACCCGATGATGGGTTGTTATATAAGAAACTAATGATGGGTGGTTACATTATAAAATATAATGCATTGGGTATAGAAGTCGGCCATATGGAAATTCCATTTAGTGATATGTGGGTAAGTCGAACATATGTTTATTCTGTTCAACTATGTTTATGTACCAAGATACCTTAATATGTTATATGTTTATTTATATGGGTTTATGTTTATATTTTGGTTTCAAAAAAGGTGTGAAATGATCCAATATTTAGTGAAGTATAATGAAAACTTTTTATAGTTAAAAATTATTTATTAATAATAATGTATTCGTGGTTTTCATGTGATCTCAAGAAAAACAATTTTACTTCCCTTTGTACCCTTACTAAAATTTTTATGCTCATCCCATGTGTTTGAAATGTTTTTCACTAGAAATAAGGAAGGATAAGAGAAGGAATGATTTCTAGAATATTTTTATCGAAAAAAATATCCTAATTTTTATAAGGAGTATTATTATTATGAAACAAATTGGATAGAGTATAAATTTCTACATGGTAAATTTAGATATGTAATGTAATAATTAAGGCCAAATTCAATAAAAATATAATATTTAAAATATCTTTAATATGAAATAATGTAAATCATTCAACAAAACTCAAAATTATGTAATTAATATGATCATGGCCTTATAGGAACACAACACATGATAAAAATGAACTCACCCAGTGGTAATTGAACTCGGCCACCTACCATAGACCCACATAACTCCACTCATCCAATGATTTCCATTTAATTAATATAGAATTGGTTAATATGGATGGACGTATCAATGCCATGAAAATAGGGAAAATTATATTTCATCAAATTAGTATAGGAAAAGGAAAGATAAGATAATAATATAAGGAATAATAGTTTAATTATAATTAAGAAAAATCCAATGCACTAAACGATGAAGAAAATAGTCTATGTGAGGACGAAATGGAAAATACTATCTTAGATTTAGATAGGAGACTCACATGATGGAAGGGGATTTTGTATAATTGAATTAATGAAGGGAGATAGGTGAATGGATTAAAAATAATGGGATAAAACATAAAATATTTCATAAAACTAGGTTTCACCAATTGGACACAATGTTGGTCCAATAATTCACCATTCATTATCCCTTTATTACCTAGCGACATCCATCGCATGGTTTAGAAAAATGGTTTATAAAATCATGTACAGATTGTGAAAAAATCAACCATAAAAATGATTTTAACTGTACATTGATGTGGTCCATGGATCATAATGCTGATGAAAAATCATGTAGCATCTCATGTGCACATGGTACATCACACCGTTTAAGCACATGATTAGAAGTAAACCTACTCAAACTATGTGGTTCACTATACATATTCAAATTCTAGATCACTAATATCTGAATGATCCGTGGACTCTCTTGACCCACTCCAATACTATAGAGCACATTATTAGAATAAAATAAAAGGTACAAAAAAGTAATAACAAATAATTTACCTTTTAAAATCAAAGACATCAATTATACAATATCAGTATTTTTTGGGTTTACATGTGATTATGCTTCCAATGAAGCGATATTATGATATAATCCTTATGAAAAACATTAATTTTATTCTCCTCTAGTTATTTCTTGAAAATAAATGTTAAAGTAATCGTAGTTTTGACATATAAGTCAAGAATGGTTTTCCCACCATCATGAAGACACAATATATTAATACATGCTTTATAAGTTTCCATCCTTATTTTTTTTTCAAAAAATTTCATTAATATTTTTGATATTTTCATATTTTTCTACTGTTTTATAAAATTAAAATGATATGTTCTTCAACAATGTTATTATAAAATTACTATATAATTAATAATCATAAATGAAAACAACCATTTATTATTCAAATGTTTTAAATGGAATATGATCCAATAGTAACAAGATATTTCTTCATCATATGGTATATAATTATGATGAAACTTCTTTATAAAACTAATTATTTTACCATGGTTTGTAATAGGGTGAACCGATGTTATTATTATAAAACACACAACTTTTCTTTGGATTATAGTGTAATTAATATCTTTTTTTAACCTACACTTTTTTATGGGAATTAAGGTGATGAGGGATTTTAATCTTATCACAATAAAATATGTATCGATTTTGTGATGGGTGGAAACTATTTCTCAATGAAATTCCTTTAGTAATGATTATGGTTCTATGAGCTCAAACACTACACATTAAGTTATCCCATTTTTGAAAGATGGTACATGCGAGTCTATACCAATCCCTAAAAGATAAATCATGATGTAATCCCATGATAGATGTAGTATATAGGTTGTTATCCCAAGCCTATCATGTAATTAATGACATGGGGGAATCATAACGATGATAATATAGAACCATATGAGTTTTTGAGGAATCTATGTTTTATAACAATTTTATGTTATCATGGATTATTTTCACTGATTTCATTATGATTAATGTTCTGTAAGATTTTATGTCTTGAATCCTGTTTATGATCTATGATATACTCAATATTGTTTTCAAATTCTATTAACGTGTTATCATACCCTTATTATTGTGTTATTTTTACATCCCCCTTATTTACCCATTCAATGAATATGTTCTCACACTTAATTATGCTTCCCTAACACCAGTAATTAGTAATGATTTAGTGTTGGGTACATCTAAGATGTATACTATGTGAGAAGGTCTATATTGGAGATATTCATGTTCATTTATAAATTAAGAAACCTATTATTCAGTCTAAAAATACCCAAACCTTTCTATTCCATAGGAATGATTTTTAAATATATGGAGTAAAAATTAATTATGATGTAATATATATGTATGATAAATACATATTCACTATATAGAAAATGATTTTAAATCTCTCAAATATGGAAAAATACAAAATAATCATAACCAAATACCATAGTAAAATATTCAAAATCTACAACTCCAATATACAATATATAAACCCAAATTAATTGTGTTCATTAATTTTATAATATGATTCAACTATAAATTCTAAATAATGTAGAATCAAATTAAATACAATTCATATTTCTGAAGATATCAAATTCTTATATACTAGCACCTCTTTCACATGTATTTTTAGGTGCAGTTCCACAAATATCACATTTAAATTGTTGATTATATCCTAAAATTAATCAATGATTCATCACTAAACTAATAAATATTGAATTATTCTAACAAAATGTTGATCATCCTTATCAAGAAAAAAAATTATATGATATGGAACATCAATATCCACTTTTTATGTTTATTTTAATACCAAAAAACACCATAAAAGTTATAATGTGTGATTTATTTTCTCGTTATTTTTTATAATAAATAAGTATAACATCTATAGAATGTATATTATCATAAATAATATACTTATGATGAAATATATTTTCTTATGTAATTCACTTTTATCTATAAATGTCTCTTTATACATTAAAGTAATTGGTGAGGGAAAATGTTTTTATAACAAAGGTAATCAATATTATCCATAACAACAAATTCACGTGATAATATTATCAAATAACATTCACATCATACATTTGAGATACCTAATCTATCAAAATAAGAAAATAATAATAATGAGGTTATCGAAAATACACATCAGTAATATAATGTTAAAAACATATAGTTCCACTTTTCTAGCATAAAAAATAAATTTTTATAAGATTTTTTTCATGAATGTTCATATTATGAACTCAATAATGATGATATGATTTTAATTCATTTTGAATATTAAATAGAATCAAATCATATATACAAGGACTAAATGGATGCATCAATCTCATTCAATTCTAGTAATATTAATACAATGTAATTTATATAAGGGAATAATGAGGGACTTCATTATTCATAATGAATAACACTCGAGATGATTGTTTCCTCAAAAAATATCCTTTTATTTATTTCTTTTGATCTCTTATTTATAAGAGTTCACCATTTCATTCATATTCATCAATGATTTCATACTCAATATTTCCATATTAAATGTTTATTTATGTGCGAAATTCTTCTCTATCATATTAATTAATGAAATTTTGTTTTCATAAGACCGCATAGATGAAGTAAAGCTAAATCCAACTAGTTCAATATGATTCTTTTGATAATCCAAATCATCACGAGTAGATAAAATCATATTATTTTATCTTATTTCATTGAAATAACATGTTTACTATCGACTGTATAATTTATTTTTCATTCCCTATTTTTACATAAATCTTCAATTGATCTATCTACAATTTAAAAAATCCTTCATTGTGTGTGAATACTTTTTGGATGTCTCACATTAATTATATAAAGGGCATGACTTATTTTATTAATATTATCTTTCTTATATTAGATATATAAAGTAACTCTCCAAATAAAATTATCAGGCTTACTTCATCTATATGAAACTATAATATAAATATTCCCTAGAATTATTCTGTGATTTCTTACCTATTATGAATTATCACCATGATTGGATTTATATTCTATTAATTATAAATTTGATATTTTTATCATATATATTCCTCTGGGATAACACTTGGATTATTATTGTTTCATAAAATTTTCATTTAATGCAAAAAAATAGTATGATTTACAACTACACAATATGAAACACCATTATAATATTTTGAACCTTGACCCTTTTTTTTATTAATCTATTTGATGAATTCATGAATTGGTATTGTTGTAAAACATGACTTTTGATTCCTTGGAGTCTGTAGTATTCATAGAATCTTCTATTAAAAATTGATATCGTAAAATTCTTCTCCCTCAATATCATATTGTCCCTTCAATGCCTACATAATTAGTGAAACCGTGTATATTGTATAATTGTTTAGGATTATATATAACACGGTAATCTAAACCATTAATCTCATAGTATAAATATGAAATTAGTTTTTCCTTAATGGAGATTTTGAATTCTTCATTAATATTTTTTTATTCTAAATAGATTGTCATATATATAGATTGTGTATTGGAATGTTATAGCACATTAGGAGTTAGTTTCTCATATAGTTCACTCAATATATTTTATTTTTAAAAAACCATTAATATACACATATTAATTTCATAAACAAGAGTTACTTATGATATTTAATTATCTAACATTTTAGCATCCAGTATTTTGTTAACTTAATCAAATAACCTCTTCGTTTCATGAGATGAGTGTTTTTCTCCATAGAATCTTCCTACTATTAAGCCATTACCCATTCTAGATCTATTCGAAAATACTATTAGTATTTTAATTAAATAATAAAAATCATTATCAATAAGATAAATAATATTATATTATCCTCACAATTAAATTAAGGATGTTGAATTTCTTTGTGAAGGCATTCTCATTAAATAACTCTTTCAACTAATATAATATTTCATTCTTCTTATCCTTCTCCTTTTTTGTGGTTTTTCATTTTCATCATCACATTATCATTTATCCATTTTTATTTGGGAATTTGAAAAAAAATTTGCAACATAATTACAATTAAATAATATTAGCAATTTCACGTCTTTTACTTTATTTTTAACATTTTTTTACATTTTTTATTTTTTAAAAATATATCACATAGACAATCATCAATTTCGTCATTATCAGAATTACTTGATTCTATAAATTCCAAATCGATAAAAATTCCTTTTCAATATACCCTTTGAAAATCTCATATATTATATTCTTTATTGAAATAAACTACGATCTCATTTTATGGGATATGATTATGGTTTGTAACTTTTCTAGTTAAATAAATTCTTTCTCATTAAAGGTTGATATATTAGCTAGAAATAATTTTGAGATACTCTTCAAAAGAATCTTCATAAATTTTAAATCTTATTAATTCACATCAAATGAACTTTTATTACTAACTATATCATTGAAACAAATTATGTTTTCATCAGTGCCTTCATCAATTGTCATTTTAATTTTATTATATTTTATTCAATAGATTTTCATCATTCCTTCATTGACATTAATATTTACATCGTATCTACTTTTCAGTTTTTCCAATATTTACCTAGAGGTATGCAGAGGTATCACATTAGAATATTCATTTTTTTATAAATACATAGACATTGAATTTTAATCCTAGACGTCAAATTCAAAAAAATCAGTATGAGTTATGGAAACCATGTTACCTATCGGTGGGAAGCCCAATATTATTACATATACCATACAATGGAAAATATAAATGAGGTGTGGAAGTACATTATTCTTACAGATGTGGTAATTAATATTAGGAAAATATGAATTCATTAATTATACACAATATCCAAATTCCCCTTTTCTCAAATTGATATCATATCATCATTGGAGAACATTTGGGGTTAACAATTATAGTAATAAATGATTGTTTATGTAGCACTTATAAGGGGGTGAATCAGTGGTACATAGTTATTAAAAATTAATTTTGTTTAATTAATAACATAAAATGGATTAATGTATTGAGACAATTTCATTAATTATTATCCATTCTCATCAATCTATAATTAAAAATGAGAATAACACGCATGTATTTTAGAATTTTTGGAAGAAATACCTATTATCATCTACAATTGGTTATTCCCCTTGATTATAGATTCTTCACTTTATGAAAGTGGTTATAATAAGGGAAGTCCCCATTAACATCATCACACAGTCTCATAGAGTACCCACTATAGAATCCTACTAATGAATAAAAGCTTCAACATAATCGATCCAATTAAGAGTCCTAATATCACGACCCACCTTCATCCTAATGAGGGAAGGGACAACAATGTGCCACAACATTCCATCCTAACGATGAAGTTGAGATAACGACCCCAGAGTCACGTATTTAATAGGCCATTTATTGGTGACTGGTGCCAAGGGTATATAATCTCACATAATATGGAAGGAATTTACCTTATTCAAAAAACAAGATCAGGAGATTAGATTGTAAATCCCATGAAACCCCATATACCAAAATTAAAAGAAAATTGAATATCAATTTCACACATGCATGTTCAAAATAAAATCAGATAAAAGGTATAAAAAACTCCAAAGTAAAGTACCAAAAGAAATTGGACCAAGACAGAACAACAACTAATCCTGACACTTGAGCAGTTAAAGTCCAGAAAAGTATTTAAGGTCCTCTGGGAATCCTAAAAACATTTTTAAAAACATAGGTTCAATATAAATTATACCCAGAATGGAAACTATTGATACCCATTCACAAGTGGGGGAACATACTAATGTCCCTGTGATGGAAATAGTAGAAGCTAAAATCCCCTAACAAGGATTACTGACCAGCCCAACCTCAGCATGGAATGCTAACCAAATAGTAATAGTCAATTAAAGTTGTAGAATAAGAATTTCTCCATTTGGGTAGCTCGTACCACTTTCCCACTAGATAAATTCTCATTCCGGATGGCTAACATCATGATGTTAACACTATTCCCAAAGAAAGTCCCACTATCGCTACCTTCTTGCACACACACGGGCCTCAACCATACCACACATATCGCCCATAGACAACTAGGACACAACAACCACACATCTCAACTGAGGATATCTGGGACTCACGTAGAAGACACATGGAAAGGCAATCCTATCTCACAAACAACTAAACCACTCATACAAAAAAACCCACCTAATGTATCTAGGACTATGGTAAGACTCAATTAATTACATCCTACACTAATATTCTCAAGTAGTATGATCCAGAATACATTGAATGAAAGAAAATCTTAAACCAAGTGTCCATCCACCAACTGTGATGTTGGGAAAACACCCTCCCCCTTGAGATGGTGGTGTTCAACACATGGTACCCATCAAGATTGGCGTGAATATAGAAATAACTAGTAACTAATATATATAAATATAGTTATGAAAACACCCATTCCAACTTATGGTTCCCCACAACAGTTCCCCACAATAGTTCCATAAAATAGAAAACCACTATCATTTATCATTATTCAATGTTATACTAAACATACCTTATATAGAAAACCATACATATATATGTTCTACCCACAGACTTCCAAAAATCAATTTGACAATATACATTTTCATAACTGCCCTACAGTCCCACTACACACCATTATTTGACAACCATGACACAACAAAGGCTATTCGGCTGTCATCAAGTCCATCCATTCCACAATCAATCAGTGTCTCAATATGGGATACCAACAGACCCCCTTCACTTCATCACACAGAAATGCCATAGTATCTATCATTCTGACTATAAACTAACTACACACTCATACCACTCCCTTTTCACAACACCAATTCCTCTATCCACCCCTATACACACAATAATTATTCTAAGAGAAGCACCACACAACTCACAAAATGCCACTGAACCCCAAATAACACAGCACTCAGCCACAACTATCAAAAGTATATATTCATATTTAATAATGGCTTTTATTTAATCCAATTTGATATGCACAGGTGATCACAAAATGTTTTTCATCCTAATGCATCAATTTAGTTAAACAAATATACATGATTAAACAGATTTCAGGTGATGTAGAATTAGAATACATCTTAATAGAAAAAATAGAATCACACTAGTGTGTAAGAAAATACCACCAGTGACCAAGATTTTTTGAAGGAATACAACAACCACAATCCATTAGGAAAAATTGATAACAAATCAAAATAGACAATCAAATTTCAATCCAATCCTTGCACAATATTTCATTACCCTATTATCTTTTGATCAAAATAACCTCTTATTTATTTCATGTATTATGAAAAGTATTCATATATTCATCAAGAGGAATCATTAGTGAACACACCCTTAAAGATTCATAATTTAATAGATATATAATAAATCACTACTTAGATTTTCCATGTTTAAATGTTCCTCCATACGCCAAGAACTGGGGATCACACGAGCAGAAGGAATGAACTACAAGGAAATCGAGCCATAGGGGGGTCCTTAATAGGGAAATAATAGTCTAGGGATGAAGTATCTAGACACACCAAGAGGAAATATAAAACATTTTGGAATGTAATGATCCCGACATTGAAGTTATAGATCCTATATTAAGGGAAGAATGTTTTCAAAAACCATTAATCATAGGATCATGGCCATGATTACACGACTTTAGAATCTCAAGGCCCCCAAAATGTTTAGACATTAATGATATATTTAATATCCTGAAAAACTCTCTTAAAAACACCCAAATGAGGCTATAAACTCAGTTTACTTCAAATAAGACAAAAGAGGGGTGGAATGTGAAAACATGGAAAAATAGCAGATGAATCACCAATGGGTGAGTCTCTAGCCCTAATCTACCGATGTGGGAGCTACCTATGCAACCTACTGACGGTGACCCACTAATGCTAACATAATGAAATAATGAAATAATGAAATACAGAAACAATGACCTATTGATGCAATAACCAATTGACACCCTGGCTCTCTAACACCATGACTCACTGATGTCAATTCCCCTGACTCACTGATGCCGACAACCCTGACTCACTTATGCCAACAAACCTAACTCACGAAAGCACTAACATGCTAATGCACATACATGTTGATGTACTAACATTTAGACATATTAATGTGAAAATAGATTGCCATGTTGATGCACTATCATCTCGACATCGACACCCTGAATTTCTGATTGAAAATTTGAAATTTGGAAAACTATCAAAATGAGCCACTAAATGATCCCATAATTCCAAAAAAACTATATTTTCACAATCAAAAGTGCCCATGGTAATCGGGATTATAAGATCAGATACCTCACAAATTATTCTCATCCTTAAGAATTTGAAAACTAACCCTGATGAAAGGGTGTCCAAACAATACCCCGTTAGATAACTCATTGTTGGAAAGCACCTTGTGTTATTTCTATGGATGGATTGAATACCTTGACATCCATGAAAACATCCTTGTCATCTATCTACTGAAAAAATATAGAAATACTAATCCCCCTACTACCCCAAACAACAACAAAACACCAATGGTTACATAGTTCAGACACATAGATTAGAGAGCCCCTTCCCCCATGTCAAGATACTTTCTACTTTGGGGGGAACTGTCTCTCCAACATATGTTAAATTTCATATACATTAATGCGTCTTGATTAAGGAACATGTTATCCCCCCCCTAGGGTTCATAATTTTTTACACACATTCATAGAATAGGTAACATCTCTTCTGATAGACCAATAAGTTCAAGCATTACATCACAGGAAAATCACCAAGTGAAACAGAATAGAAAACATAAAAAAACTATTTTTACTGAGCCTGGATATGTGTCTCTCACTCTTATGTACTCTCCTTGAGGCCACAATGCCTCTATAGTACATGAACCAAATGAATGGGTTGTCCATGAGGAATCTTAACTTCAAAATCCTTGATTCTTATCTTTCGCTCCACAAATGTCATGTCATCCATGATATTGAACTCTCCCCATTCAAGGATATGGGATCCACCATGTACATACAGAGGGAGTTGAGAGACATATATTATTTCATTTATTCTCTCCAATTATGTTTTAATCACCATCTAATATGAATCCTCGTTGACTCGTCTCAACACATAGAAAGTTCTTATGAACATGGGAGAAAGCATTCATCCCATACCGAACCTATATTTCCCACGTTGAGGGAAAATATTCAAGTAAGCATTGTTCCCATCTTAGAAATCCACGACCATCCTCCTATGATTGACATATGACTTCTTTCGCTTATTTGTTGCCTTCAACATCTCACACACAATATGCACCTTCTTTTATTGTGCTCTTCATTTCCCCGGGTCAATGATAGGCTACATCCCCAACCCATATCCATCATATTGGTAAATGAAAAATGCTTTTGTGCAAGCCGTGAATGGAGCCATTCAAATGTTAGAGTGATGGATAAAATTATTGGTAAGCACAACCCAGGACATGTGTCATAACAACGATCCACCGATGTCCAACTAAAATGATCATAGTATATCCTCCAATGTTTGGATGACCTTCTTTGTCTGTCCATCTGTCTGAGGTTGGAAAGAAGTGTTGAGGAATTGTTGGGTGTTAAAATAAATCTTCAGTCCCCTCTAGACTACTGACATAAAACATGCATTCCGGTCAAATAAAATGGATCTTGGAACTCCATCCAGCCAAGCCACCTCATCTGCGTACCTCCGTGAAATGGCATCCAATATGACTGGCTCATTGATCGCTAAGAAATGATCTCATTTAGTTAATTAATCCACTAAAACCCTAAATTAATCATATTGAACCTGAATCATGGGTAATACAATTATGAAATACATTGATACCTAATCCCAATTCCCCTCGAAAACATATATGGGATGCAACAAACCTCAAAGAACATTATGCTTAGCCTTCAACAGTTGACACTATAAGCACATTTTTACAAACTATTCCACATAATTCTTCATCCAAGGCCCCCAAAACTATCACATCAAGCCTCAGTACATCTTGGAAGCTCCTCGGTGTACCACTAGTGGTGAGCTATGGAACTCACAGTGATATCCTTTGAGCATTGTTACTGGGAAAATAGCTTCCCATAAAATAGCTTCTGATTATGAATATCCTCAGACCATCCCTCTTGAGCAACACCTTGTGTAGTGAAATCATGAATCCCTCCAGTTTCTATGTCTCCCAACTAAGACTCATCCACTTTACAAATTAATAAATATGGTGCTTTCAATTCAAACAGGTTGACTCTGCCATCATCGATTCTCACATCAAAACAAAAAGCAGAAAACATATCCATTTCCTTCCAAGAATTTGTGGATTTTTGAACATCCTAAATCTATGAATTCGTGAGTATGGAATTATAAACAACATTACCCTTTATCTAGGATTTTTGATACATTTATGTCATAGTCCTACAAGAACTCCACCCACATTCACTTCTTCAAATTTAGGTATTGTGGGGAAAAGATACAACTCAAACTATTGTGATTCATGAAGACCACAATGCTCTTCCAAATGAGTTAATGTAGCAATAAAATTAGTGTGAACATGACTAATAAAAGCTCTAGATAATTGGTATAATTGTTATATTTTTTAGGACATAACATTCTAGACACATAAGAGATTACTTCCCACCACTTTATTATCACACATCCCAAGCCAAGGAATGAAGCCTCATAGAACACCTTGAAAATCAAACATTACTATGGAAACCTGATCAATTGGGTACTAAGCAGCATCTAATTTAGGTATATGAATCATTCCTAAAAATACTTACTCCAGATTAGGGGTTTTTCTTTTCTAGTCAATGCAATAAATGGTTCAGAAAATTGAATGAAGTTGTGTAAGATCCTTCGGTAATAGCTTGCTAAACAAGGGAAACTATTAATCTCCACCACATTCTTCGGTGATTCCCCAAAAACCACCTCTTCTACCATTGAGGGGACTACATCTATACCCTTATATGACAACACATTCCCAATTAAGTGTATATATCATACTCAAAGATAACAATTTGACAACATTAAATCTAAAATGTAGTTTCATAGGATCCCAAAGATAGTATTTAGATGCCTATCAAGCTCCTCCTCTGTTCATGAGTAGATCAAGATGTTGTTAATGAATAAAAATTTTAAGAAGTCCATGATCACAAGGAAACCGGAGTACAATATCAACATAAAAATCGCTGGTGAATTCATGGAAACAATGGGCATGACTACATACTCGATGTGCCTATACATACACCTAGAAGCTGTATTTGTGATTTCAGCCTCCTTCACACTATACCGGTGACATCCATAAAGAGGATATGTCTTCCAAAACCAGCATGCTCCCTTAATCTAGTCTAAAAGATTTTAGACCCTTGTGAAGGGGTAACAGTTCATTAACATCACTAGATTTAGTCTTCGATAGTCTATGAACAATCTGAGACCACCATTTTACTTCTTCAAGAAAAGGACTCGATAACCCCCTGGTTGTAAAATCATCCAAATAAAACACATCCACATCAGGTCATAATCCTGATTCCAAAACTCTAGAAACTAAAAAGGGGACATCCAATAGGGAGCCATTGAAATTGGATGGGAACACATTTTCAATTCTAAACGAAACTCAACAACCCTTTGAGAGGGTAGAGGTACAACAACTTTAGGGAATACAAACTAGAACTCACTAACATCCGCTAGAACTTCATCCATCTCTATGATTGTTAATTCCACTAACATACCTACTAATAAACAATTAAGGGGCTCTTCTTTCCGATTGCGCACCTGACAACTACACTCACCAACAAAAGTTACAAGATAGCTGCCCAAATATAAGAACATGAACATTATACAAAAGATGTCAACAAAGGAATTCACATAAAAAAACTAGTCGATGTTGGGGATGTCATTATAGGATTTCATCTATATAAGACTAAGACCCTCCTTGGATTGATGTGGTCGCAACATCAGTCTACATCCCCGATAAAAAACAACCAAACTAGCCTGAACTTCAACTGGAATACTCAACAACAAGGGTAAGACTACACTATATAGATCTCTTCCTAGAGGAAGGAATAAACCTGATAAATGAAAGTAGTTTAATCTATAGAATAAAAAAATTCACACACAAGACTAATAAATGGATAGATCAAAACATGAACATCCTATGGTCTTGCTAGAACTGCTGCCTCTATGGTGTGAAACATCCCACACCCTTCTCCTCCACCCATCTATTATCGCCCACCTCCCCGACCATTCATTTCTCAATGTCCCTAATGAGAATTATGAGGATATCCTCATAGAGTATGGATTATCCTCAGTAGAGTGAGAGCTCGCTTCCCTGGCATCTAGAAATGTCTGAATCACAACTACTGCTACTGAGGTGGGTACTAAACCCACCCACCCCCACTATATGGAACTCTAACTAGGCATTGCTTCCAAATATGTACAGGGCCTCCACATAAAAAGCTCATAATTCCTAGTCTCTTAGATATTGGGTGAGGACTAGGAGATCATAACTGGAACTATTGAGGCAGACTCCCCACTAGCTAAAACATAGAAGCCCCGGATGCCAGAGGCTTGCTTCTTAGAGCCTTCCACTTTGACAAACTCTATTGGCTCCCCTCTCATGGAACACCTAATTGTGAGTGCATCCTTTCCACTACCAAAACATTATTCAGAACCTCTATGTATCTCAGTAGTGTAAAGTGGGTGGTGACATACTGAAGAGATGGTCTGTGTACCTCTTCTAAGCTTCTCGATCATGAATCCTCTTCTAGAATTTGATCTAGAGTGATGCATATGTTATCCTTTATCCTGATCCCTAGTTACCTTACCAACATATTCCCCTACTAGAGGGAGAGTATCTCCTTCCACATCGCGACCTTCATCATGGATGAATGGAATTTCTCCTGGAACTCCTTCTCAAAATCAGCCCATGAAACATCGGTCTCATTTATCTTTCTGAGGTAAAGATTCCACCACTGACGCACTTCTACCTTCTTCTGTCTCACTAATAGATGATCCCAAAAGACTTTTGGAGCCTCGATCAAGCTGAATGTGATCAAAAGCTACTTGATCCAATTATCCATCTATATGTCTGACACACATCCCTCATACATTCTTAGAGAATACCGCTTGATGGAAAGAAGCATATTCTGACAATGGTCATCTTTCTCTTCTCGATCATCCCTCCACTGATCAAACCAGTCAACCTTTTGGGCCTAAACTTCACCAACAACATGTGGACGACATTCAAGTGCTATAGATGAAAAGTAATCATAGAACTCATATGCCAAGGTAGTACGTAAATTATCGTTTAAATTCTTTTTTAATTATTCGTATTTAATTAATTTCAGAAAAATCCCAACCCAAGTAATGCCACAAGCTATTATGATGCATGTAACATTTCCTAGGTCTCTACCCTACAATCGGTGTAACCTCACGTAGTCGTTAAGTTGGTCCATAGTCCTTGCATTGGATCACCGGGTCCCTAAAATGTGGTGTCCTACTGGTCTTCCCCGGACTAATTCACATACCAAATTCACTAAATTTTCTCTCCATACCATTTAATGGAATTGTCAAAATGCTTCCCTCCAACCTCCTTCATAACTGTCATCCCCAACCATATGCCCCTATAATTATTTTTCATGACCTTCCTTCTTCAAGATGAGGGAAGGGAAAACCATGTGCCACACCCTTCTTTTTGGAAGATGATGAATAGATAATGAACCTCCCAAGCCCCACCTTTAATAGTCCCTGGGGTAGTAACTATTGCCAAGGGTATAGAATATCATATAATATGGAAGGAATAACCCACTTTCATAGAACATTATTGGGAGATAAGCTAGTAAATCCCATGGAACTACATATACATAATGTAAAATTAATTCCAAAATAAATTACAACATGCATGATCAAAAGTAAAAATGTTTCAAGGTACATAAAAACTCAAAATTAAAGTACCAAAAGACAATAGACCATGATAAAATTGAAAATCATCCTAAAAAATATGTTAGTAATGTCCCGCATGATCCTCAATATCATTTTGGAAACCTGAATGTAGTTTTCAATACATAGAGAGTGTATACAATTAAACCATGTGGGGAAACTAATGCTACACGTGCATAAGTGGGGGAGAATACTAATGTACTTATGACATAAATAGTAGAACCTCAGAAAACCTAACAGGGAATACTCAAAAGTACAATATCATTAAGGAACACTAACCCAATATCATAAGTAATTTATTGTAATAGTTTAAGAATATCCACATTTTGTTACACCACATCCCCTTCCCACCAGATGATTGTTCATTCGAAATCACTTATGTCTTGATGATTCCATTCTTCCCATATGCAGTATCACTACCACAACCTTCACACACACACACCTGGGACTCTACTATGCCACACATGTCAACCATAGACAGCTGGGCCATAACAACCACACCTCTCACTCGAAGCCACCTGCGCCTCTTCTTGAAGATACTTGGGAAAGAAATATTGGCCAACAAACACCTAGACCTCTCGTCTACAACAACCCCCTAAAGGATATGAGACTACGGTAAACCTTAGGCCATTACAACCTACCAAGATAGGATCAAGTGGTAAGAACTAGATAATGGTGTGAGGAAAAAATTCAATAACCAGTCATCTGTTCTCCCTTGAGGATGTTGTGAATAACAACCTCACCCATGAGATGGAGGTGTTGTGATCATGGGGCACAACAAGGTTTTCATGTGTATATAAATCACAATGAACTAAAATTTATATATATTTATATATAGTTATCAAAACACTTATCCCAATATACAGTTCCCCACAATAGTTCCCCTCAACAGACAACCAACTCATACAGAACTACATTTGGTGCTACCAGTATGCAGAACAACATAACAACCACTTACAGAGCATATCCCAACCCCTTTTAATTTAACAACCTTGTATTTATTAATTATGAATTTCACATCAACATATTCTAGGCATACTGGGAAACTAACAACCACAACAATATCAAAAATACAAACAAGGCCAAATTTTTCAGTCCCACTGCATGCCCCCTTTCAACTATGCCCATCAATTATTCATCAATGTTATACTACGAAAAATTTTCTTTCACAGCCCACCCCTATAGTCCCTCTACCCCAAAATTTCTCATATTCAATCCCAATACATACAAATATTATGTTTTATGCGAATAAATATTTTTTTCAAATTTATTATATTTACAAAAAAAAATTTTGGGCAATTAAAGTTCTAAGGTATAATTATTTTTATTTATTCATATAATAGCTAATTAAATCATTTTAAGGGTGTTATTTATTTTCTAATATTTTTTTTCATGTTGATAATTATTATTATTTTTCAAAACCATCTTTTCTGTATAAGGATATTACATTGAAAGAATTATTTTTTAAGAATATTTAATATATTAAAAGTTCAAATGTGCTTTTTAAAAATCCATTTGTATTTTAGAAATAATAATTTGAATTTATAATTTATAAAAATTTTATTTATATATATATATAAATATTATTTTCAATATTATGTATAGATGGTTTTATTATAATATTAAATTTTAAATTCCATTTTCAATGTTAATGTTATCACTATATATATAATGTTTTTTTAAATATATTAGTGTCAAAAATTAATGGAGATGCATTAAAGTTCTATGATTTTTCATGAAATTTCATGCATTTTGATATTATGATTTTTTTAAATTTTAATCCATTTATGTTACAATATTTTATATATAATTAATTAATTAGTAAATATAGATTTCTCTAAAAAATTACATGAAAATTAGTTTCTCAAATATTAATATTATAAAATTATTTTCTTCAATGAAAATTATATATGTAAAATTATAGAATATTTTTTAATGGATTATAAATTAGAACATTGGAACATCTACATAAATTATAAATTTTTTTCTAGCAAATCAAATTGAGATGATGATCAATGTGAAGTAAACCCATGTGTTTGATTGGATGTTGTCCATCATGTGATACCAGTATGTGGTAACATGATTTATATTACTGAGTATCATTTTTATCCATTAATGAATTTTTTTAAAAAAATACACTCCCTGGAAAAATCCCAATATATATAAATTATTTTTTAAATGCTTTTAAAAATGACATATATTTTTAAATGGTTTTGAAAAGTATTTTTAAAGAAACCCTAGCCGATTATTTTAAATATCTATAATTTTTAATTTCATTTAAAAAATTTTCAAAATAATATTCAATGTAATTTTCTTTGGATTTAAAACACCGTAAAGGAAATTTTATACTAAACAAATATAATAAAATATTGTGAACATCTATCATATAAGATATAATATTGGACTGATTATGTTTATGGAGTCAGTTCACATAAAGCCAACCAGTTATGTTAAAATTATTTTAGTTACATTGTTTTTATTTAATTAACATTCTCAATCCACAAGATCCTAAAATAGAAAATATCCCCAATTTTTTAAAAACATGTGTGTTTTTTCACCATTTTTTAAACAAAATAATTCAATGAATTTTTTTTGTACCAAATCTAGAAGTGGGGTTATAATATGATTCAATTGTATCAGATGAACGATTAAAACAATAATGAAGATTATTCATTTTCATTTGATTATAAATAAATGAGATATATATATATTCTTTTGAACAATTATTTAATTAAGTCCCCTTATGTATATAGATATCCAAAATTTTAATAATTTCTTTATTATAAACCTTGAAATTCCAAATTTTCTTATGTGCATTGAAAAGGAATACCTACATTATGAGATGGAGAATGAAAATTCTTCATTTAATTCATATGTTATAATTATTTATTATCATGATTTATAAATAATAATTTTAACAAAACATAATATTAATGAATATCAAATTGTAAATTGAGAATATAAAAAAATAAATGAATAAATTTAAATAATTCTCTTAATTTAAAATTTATTAAATAACATATTTATTAGTTATGTTTTTCAAATTATTATTTTGAGTCACTTGAAATGTTAAAAACATGAAAATTATTGTATAATATATTGAATTTATTTTCCATAAAAAATTGATGTTAATAGTGTACATATAAATTATTAATAATATATTTATTAACTTTTTTTTTAAAATAATCCTATAAATTAGTAAAAGATTAATGGAATTATAATTTAAACAATAGAATAAATTATTAATTAGTTTACATTATTATTTTTAAAAGAATTAATTTTAAAAAATAAATATAAAAATTAGTTTTATAAAAGTACTAAATTAAAATATCAATTAATTAATAAAATTATTTTGAAAATATATAAATACAAATAATTATTATTATGTGAAATATAAATTCAAATAAAATATATGAATTAAATGGGATATAACTAAATTATATCATTAAATATTAAAAGGTATGTATATTTTTTTATATTCAATGTATCATATTTTATAACTATTTTAAATATATAAAATTTTGAATTATGAATACATAAAAATATAATAACTTTTGTACATATTAATATACATGTGTACATAAGTTATAATTATAAGTAATATAGTTTTTTAATATAAATTAAATTTTTATGAAAGTATAGATTATTATTAAATATATAATATTATAAATATATTCATAAATGAATTATGATAATAAAAAAATTAATATAATAATTATGACACATGAGTTTGTTTATATTAAATATGATATAATAGTATTATTTTATTAAAAATGTTTAAATATTAAAAATATAAAAAAAATGTATAAGAGGGAGGGCGCAGATAAAATGCTAAAAATAGGGTTTTTTATTCTATTTTATAAGGGAGGATTAGCAATGATGGGGTTCGATTTTAATTGAGGGATCAGTCCAAAGGGAATTCAATGCGAAAAACGATCAAGCATGGATAAGGGTGGTCATGAGGATCTGTTTCAAATGGGATTGGATTCGTAGGGTTATCAAAAGTAGGCAAGCAATTGAATCAAAATGAATTCTTTGAACAAGGATACAGGGAAATATAGTTTTAATACTCATTTCCCTTCGATTATATAATAGTTTTCAAAAAATCGGAGATATTTATTATACTTTAGTTATCCGAATCATTTTAAATTAAGTATTAATATTGTGCTTTCTTCCTCTTAAAATTTCAATGGTTTGTTAAATTTCAATGTTAAATTGAAAAAATATATGCATTATTTTGGTCAACAATTTCTGTTTTTTTATTTATAAATCAAGTGGAATAAATCTAGAATAATATCATTCCACTAAGATATTGAAATATTAATTTTTTAAATTTAAATAATTGTATCAGTATGAATTTCATCTCATATTCCTCCATGATTCCAACCTATAACCATTGAATAAATATAATACTATATATATCACTTTTCCTGAAAGTATTAACACCCTAACCATATATTATAGGAATTTGAGGCTACTATATATTCTTCTCTAAACTATATAAGAATATATATATATATGTTATAATTTTCAGAATAGTAGATACATATTTATATAATGTTTCCAGTATAGATGATATTTTATTGGCCTTTAGGATTTTGTATTGTAGCCATTCTCTAAAAGATTCAATGATCAAGTTACAGATACACTGTGGATTGAAATATATTAATGTATATTATTTCATTATATTACGACATTTTGAATCTTGATCCTAATTTTTTTCAAACTAGAAAGTTAAATGTTTGATTTTTTTCGATCTATGTTAATGTTTGACATGAATTTATTTTTCAACATAGTTTGTGCAATCAAATTAATAAAAATAAGCTCCTATAGATAACTCTCACCAGATGGACACAAATCACACTCATAAAAACCTATCAGAATTCTACTATATTTTATCAATCTTCTAGTGATTCCATGATACTGGTAGTATGTATATTTTGGTCAATTTGAGTTAAAAGTGTGTTATATATTTTTAAAGTATATCAAATATTATATTCTAAGAAAATATTTTTTCTAAATATTTATTTTTTGTAAACTCAATTTTGGACATTTTATATAAAAATTATTATTATTATATTAATTTATATTGAATATAATTAAGAATATTTTAATGGTTGTAAATATATTCTTAAATTATGTACAAAATATAACAATATTATAAATTTTCCGAACCATCATTTCATTGTAATATTGTTTTTTAAGTGTTATTCTGAGAAGTGTTTTTATATTTTCAATGAAAAATTTTATTTTCTTAATATCCCTGTTTATTATATAACAATATATTCGAAGGATTATTATAAAATTTTATATTTATATTGAGAAAGGTTATTTTTGAAATTATATGATGTGGGTTTTAATATAAGAAAAAAAATTATGTTCACTTATTCAAGATGAAGATTTCAATATATATATTAAATTTTTTTATATATCCATGAATTTAATAAATGAATAATTATATGACCATAATAAATATTTATTCTTGAAATATCATGATTTATGATACTATCATTTTTTTCATTTTAATTCAATTCTATTTATTTCTTATAAATATATGTAATTGATTTTAAATATGGATTTCTATCATGGATTATCGAAAAAGTTATTTTTCCAAAGATAATGTTATTAATTTATTTTATTCTATGAAAATAATATGAGTATTGTTATGAAAACATTATTAATTTTCGAGGAATTAGAAAAGTGGGTCTTATAAAATATTATCTTAAAATTCGTCACATGCATAAAAAATTGAGATGTGGTGTAATTAGGTGTGAACCCATGAACTCAATAAGATTTTTTCCTACAAGTAATACTATAGTGTTGCCACATGGTTTTCATAACCTCTTTTAGGTATCATTTTAATCATTGAAATAAACTTTTTCAAAAATTTCTCTTTAGGGAGAAGTTTTCATATTTTTCAAATGGAATTTATGAATGGGTTGCAATGTGATAATTATTTTAAAAAATATTGAATATTATTTTTCATTAAAACACTATATTGTTATAATGAAAAAAAAATATATATATATTATAAAATAAATTTTATTTACTATGAAATTTTGTCATTATAATTTGGAAATATATTTCAATGGTTATAAAACTCCTTAATGGACAATATTATTCCAACCCCATGCTTTAAAATATTTTACATAACTATCATAGATGTTCTAATATTGGATGGATATTATTTATGACGTTAACACACATGTATAATGTTATCTATGTTATATTTAGTAGTTTTAACTCTTAATATATGTTATGTATTTTCCTAATCCTCTAGAACCTTTATATGAAAATATCATCAGTTGTTTAAAAATAAATGTATTTTACATAGACTTGTTAATAAAAAATACATAGAATGTTTTTAGTACTGAATCATGAAGTGTGGGCTCAGGTTCTTACAATTGTATAAAAAAAATGTCAAGACATATTAATAGATTAATAATTTTCATTTGAGGATAATTATATGTGATAATTTTATTTATTTTTAAATTCTATTTAATTATGTCTGATTAATAATATAAAAGTCTAAAGGATCTTTTTTTTTATTTTTAAATTTTAAATTCAAAATATTCTTTTCTATAATGAAAAAATTATAAGGGACACTTTCTTTTACGTGGGGGAGAATAAAACATACAAAATTAGTTTTAATATAATAATTTTTTATTATCTTGATTAAAAAAATTAATTTAATATTTTAAATACAAATTTTAATATAAAATTAATGAATATTTCACTAAAAATTGAGATAGCAAATGAATAAATGTAAAAATAGTAAATATGGTCTTAAATGAAAATTTATTAAATTAAAATTTTGTTAGTTTTTTTATTAAATAATTTTCTTGAATTATCTATATGGTAAATAAAGTGAAAATATCTATTAATACAACGAATATATTTTCATAAATATCAGTTAGTTATAAGTGAATATATATATTTATAAAAAAAATTATTCAATTGTTTATCATGGTCAAAATATATTTTTAAAATAATAAATAAATTTTTTATAATTTAAGAAAATTTAAAATGATTTTGATTTATTATTACTTATAAATATATATCAATATAAATATTAACAATTATTGTTAGAAACATGTATTATATATAATTAAAATCTAATTAATAAATTAATTTATAATGATATGTTAAAAAAATAAATAACCATAATATTTAAAATTAATATATTATATTATATAATAAATGAAATAAATGAAATATGGATAAATAATTTTTTTAATATTAAATATAATATATTTTTTTATTATATTTAAGTCTATATAATTAATAATCATTACACCATCACATTTTTATTGAATTATGGACATATTAAAATATGATAATAATGATAAGTAGTAATATACATGAGTATCTATGTTAAAATTAACTGTTATATAATTAAATTGAAATAAATATAATTTTAAATGAAATATATTTTGTGATAAAATATTTGAAATTATAAATATATCCATCGAAATATTATAATAATTATATTAATACGAGAATTATAATTATTATGAAATATTTTCTATATGAAATATTAAATATGGATATTATATTGTGAAAAGATAATTAATTTGTATGAAAATAAAAAATGGATAAGTGGGATGGCCTACATACGGCTCTAAAGAGGTTTTTATGCAATGGTATTCAAAGGGAGGATGAGTGTTATTGGGGTTCGACCGATGGAGGAGGATTAAACCCTATGGGCTTCAAATATAGAGACAGATCAAGCACGTATTACGGTAGTTGCAAGGAGTAGCTTTAAAAGAACATCAATTCATATGGGTATAAAAAACATTCGACATATCAAATCAAAAAAAATCAAAACATTAAAGTGATATTAATATAAGGATTTAGGGAAACCAATTGCCAAATGTCCCAGTACTCCTCATGTATTTTGGTTTGATGAAAATCAGAGGTATGTATTTTATTTTAGGTTTCCTAATCATTATCAATTAATCATCAATATTGAGATTCCTTCCTCCTGATGTGTCTTTATATATGTTAAATTTTGGTATTAATTATAAAATGAATTTTATATCCATTTTTTGCCGATTTTTGTTCATTTTATCTATTTTTTTCTTCATGAGGAAGAAATAATCCTCTAAACCAATCTAAATAGACTACAAAATATATACAATTTCAATCAATATAAATTTATTAGTATGAATTGAATGTGGACTTTTTAATGAATCCAATCATTAACCATAACTAAAATATAAAAATATATATATCACCTTTCTCGGCAAGCTTCATAACATAAATTCATGTTTCCAGAAATCAATTTTAATCTCTATTATTCTTACACACACACATAAATATTTAAAAATTATCATTTATATAATACTAAATATCCTTAAATATTATTTCTCATTTACAAATAATTATTATTGGTTTTTCAGTTTTTTCTATCTTTCTCCAAAATATTTAAAACTAAAGATACTGATATAGCATTTTATGGACTATATAGGTGTATGAATTATCTAAATAATACCAAAAACTATATCAATATTCTAAAATTGATTTAAAACATGATGTTTATAGATAATATATTCTATCTACCTATGATTATTATAGTAGTAAATTAATTTATCGACACAACCTATGTTAAAAAATTTATACACAGTAATTGATATAAATAACAATCAATATAAGGACTCAGTTCAGACTCATAAACCCCTCTTGGGTCATATTCCTTTTTTCATAAGATTATGTTTATACTAGGAAACCTATAGTTGGATTCCATTAATCATTTTGAGGTATGGTTGAATTTTTCATTTAAAAAATATATAAAATATTACATTCAAATAAAATAACTCTTTGTTTCAAATTTTGGATTTTTTATTTTGTTATCATTTTTAAAAGTATACAATACAATTATAATTATTAATTTTAGTTTTGTTTTTGAATAATACTTTATGGTTTTATAAGGGTTCTATGTGTTATTTAAAATTATGTTTTCATGTCATGGAATTTTATTATTTTCAAACCCTTATTTTATTTGTAAGGGTAATATTATAAAAGTATAATGTTTAAAATATATATTATATTTTCAATCTAAAATTATATTTTCTAAAAATTATTGGTTATGTATAAAAAACTTTAATGGATTATTTTTAAATATTATAATTATATTGATCACAAATATTTTCAATATTCTATGTAGTATGTTTTGTTATATGTTTTTTTGGAAATTTACATTTTCAAGATAAGGTTCTCATTGTATATATTAAGTGTGTGTGTTTATATCCATTAATTCCATAAATTAAGGAAAATGTTCCTATAATCTATATTTTTTAAGAAAATTCATAGATTAGGATACAAAATATTTTCTTACTTTTATTATGTTTATGTTCATATCATCAATATGAGTAATAAATTCAAAAATTTGTATTTCTCCTATTGATTATCTGAAAAGTTCATATTCAACGAATAATTTGATAAAAATATTTTCATCTATAAAATTATTATATATATGTTTTCAAATATATTTTTAATGGTTTATGTATAAGAAAATTGGATTTATAAAAAATTATATGAATTCAGTAGATTCATATCAAAATGAGATGATGAGGATCAGGGAATGAACCCACTACCTCAATAGGACATTTTTTAATAAGTGATATTTCTAAGTCTCTATATGGGTATATTATGATCTATGGAGTATCCTTTTAATACATAAAAAATATAATTTCAAAATTATTTTCATGGATATATAAAATTAATTTTCAAATAGAATTTTTGAATGGTGTTCAGAATCATAAGTATTATAAAATACTCTTGAAAAATATTTTTCATCAAAACCATAGAAAATAATTTTATAAATATATCTTTAATATCCAATATTAAATATTAAATATATGAATGTTTCAAAAGAATTTTAACTTTATTCAAAATAATTTAAAAACTAGATATTGTGCTATTTTATGCTCAACCCATGTTTTTAAAATAATATTCAATGTTACCCTAGAGGGTCTAAAATTGGATGGATTTCATTTAAGGAGTAAGTTCATATTGATATAATTCACTATATTATTATTATTTTGGTATCTTGGATTTAAGATAATGTTTTTTTCTATTCATCTATATCCTTGATCTAATAATATCCAAAATTTTATAAACATCTGTTTATTATTTAATTACATCATAACAAAAATATATATAGTATGTTTCTAGTTCCAAATCTAGAAGTGAGGTTTCAGGAAGGTATATTGATTCCCCAGAGTGTATGGTCATTAATAATATTTTTCATGGTTAATATTTTCCTAGATTTCATCAAAATTCAATAGAATGGAAATTTATATAGCTGAATAAAAAGAATGAAGAATCTCGGGCTTACAATGTGTAAAAATTTAGTATATTGGTTTATTATAAAAATATATTATTTCAAGAACACGGTAGTAAAACTGTATATTTTATATGTGAATCAAACAGTGTTTTTAAAGAGAATTTTTATTTTGTAAATTTAGATATTATGTGGATGTTTTCCATTTTTTATAAATTTTATATGAATATTTTCAAAATATGTGTACTTTATGGAAAATGTAGAAATTAGTATACATGGTATGGAATGGAAATTTAGTCAACTAATAATTCATGTTTTATCCTAGAAAAATGTACCAAATTTGATAAAAATATTTTAGATGATTTTTTATAGGATGAGGAATGTTTTACTAACATTGAAATCATATTCATTAGGCTTTTGAATTTGAGTAAAATATTTTTGATCCTAAAATAGTTTGATAATATATTATCATCCAAAAATAATATTTCTTAATTACAATCAGTTTGGTAATTACACATACACATGTTTGTTCTCAGATACTCAATGTAGTAATCATCCTAATTTGAAAAATGAATGTTTAGAAATGTATTTTTATTCTACTATAGAAGATGTGGGACCATAAAATTAAGTGGTGAAAGGTATTTTAATTTTCAAAAAGTTTTTAGAAATATATAATTTGATTTTATTTTTATGAGTTGTTTTATGTCTATGAAATTTTAATTTAATATTATCATATCATGTCAAGAAATAAATAAATAAATGTTGTTAGAATCATGTCGGGCTGTATATTAGAATTTTTTTATAAACATATATAACATGTAACACGTGGAATGGATTTTTATTCAATCTTTTAAAAACATCCAATTGAATTGTTAAATGAGAAATTTGGTTTGGATTGGATTTCATTTAAGCCTTCTATGATAGTCTGTAGACCAAAAAATTTGTTTTTAATAATGACTTTTAGTTTGTATGTTAGAATTAATTCATACCTTTTATAACAGTTTATGAGGCTTTTAATTTACTAAATCATGAAGTGAATGTTAATTTGAAAGTAATTTTGAAATTAAAGTAACTATTCAAGACTATGATTTTAATTTACTATATGAATATATTTATTTATTTTATGATAATTTCAATACAGTAATTCATGATTGAAATGTTGAATGATATATTCATTTATTTTATGAAATTAATAATTTCCCCAAATATAATTATTGAATTCCTCCCATAGAATGTTTTTGATTGAGAAATTATTTACAAGAGTTAGGTGATAAAAATTTCATTGGACCTAGCACTTCAACTTGCGGTCATCAAATTTTGGTCATAAAAATGGATGGTTCCATGAGACATTGAATTAATTATATAATTCACAATAACATTACTTTTAATAAAAATAATATGTTTTCTCATATTGATGAATCATTTTATTATATCCATAACGACCATTTTTTAGAATGATAGATATCATGTCTATATATCATCAGTAAAAGGTGAAGGAGGAAAATATTTTTTGGATGACATTCTATACTAGGTATGATCATTATGATGTTTTGGATTCACATTTATGGTTAAAAAATGTACCTTTTGTAAAACCCCATTATTTTATAATATCCCACAATTTTATATAATTTATTTCTTTGATAAAATAATTTAAACACAAAAATGAAATTAAAAAACAATGACATGTTGTTAAAATATTTATATTTAATGTAAAATTTATTTCATAGTCATTATATTGAAGAGTATGAATAATAATAACAAAATTATTAAAAATAAAATTTTACCCATGTATGAAACTAAAGTAATGACTATAAATTGTTTATAAATGAAAATAAATATAATTGAATATAAAAGGAGCAACTGTTTATTAAAAATATTTTTAACTAAAACAATGTTGGATAATCTTAAAAAATTAAATTAAAATTAAATTAATTATTTTCATGATTTTATTGATAATATATTAAATTTAGTATTTTAATATTCACCTAATAGATTTGAAATTTAATTTTAGGATTGAAAACACAGATATTTAATTAAAAATGCATTTAAAAAAATCCTTTTTTTATATTAAAAAAAATGAATATATAAAACTATGAAAATTTTATCATTTAAAATGTATTAAATATCTTAAATCAGCTAAATTAATAAACATTGATGAGATTAATTTAATTTTGGTTCATATTGAATAGTATAAATTTTGAAAATTTATTACCATAGTTATGTATAAAAGACGTTTATTAGGGAAATTAACCTTCGATTTTAGTTTTAAAATATCACAAAATATGTGTTTTAATTTGGTTGTTTTATGGGATTTCAATAGTTTCCATCTTATTATAGTTGATTTTTATTTTTGGATCCAATTTACTTCATTATTACGTTATTGAATTTTAATATTTTGAAACATTCCAAATGAGTCATATTCCCCTCTTATAAAATCTAAGTATCTCTCATATATTCCCCACACTAAATGTGGTTTATATCTCTGCCAATAGATACTTTAATAACGTAATAACGAGTGATCCAGAGAAGTGATATATAATTTAGATAGGGTGGGGGTGAACTTGTTGTTTCATTTTTAAAATTGTATTATTTTAGAATCACAACCCCTTATATTTGTTAGAGTTTCTTACATTTCAATTATTAGTAAATTCGATTTCATAAAGAAATGGAAATGTACACACTTCACATAGGATTTACATGGTTCAACCTTAGTGCGAGAACGTAATGCACCTCATAGCAACTCATGTGGGCCTATATGAATCAATACATAGAATAATTGTCCTAGAAATTTGTGAAATCCTACTGGATTCATTCTATATCCCCATATAAATGATTATAATGTATCTCTTATGTTTACATATTTATTCTTATAAAATTTGATCCATAATAAAATTAATATCTTTGTAACATTCAACACTAAAAAGGGTATGTCCTAAGACTTAGTTTGATGCAAATTATTTTATTGGCGTTAGTCCAAGGTGCCTCATTCTAATTAACATCAAATTGAAAAACACAACCAGATACATTTATTTGTATGTATAACTACTTCAAACTAATAAGTCTTCTTGTTTACAAAAATATGACCACTCACTAAATTTCAAATAATAATAATCTGAATTACACAGTCTTTTTTCTATCTATATAGTTATCTATACATACCTATATCGAATCATCTACATATAATACTCTATTAAGAAAAACAACATCAGCACAAAGTGACTTTGGATAGATAACTCACTTATGAGGAAATTTGTTTATAGTATTATCATTTAGGAATGTGTGAATAATTTTAATTATGATTGAACTATCCAACTCTATTTATTTGATCAACTTAAATTATAAATGTCAGAAAATAACTATTTTTCCCGTCATCCAAATTCCAAAAAAATAAAATTTTATATTCATTTGAGATTTACGTTTATGATTTCACACCCTCTCATAACATTATATTATTTCCTAACCGTCATTAATCTTCACAACTCTTATCAAATTTCAAAACATGAGTCCATAAATGATTTTCTGGAAGTTCCATGTCTTGAACTATATTTTTCATTCCCATTCATTTTAACTAATTGAAATAATACAATATATCAGTCTGATTTCTGTGACTAAAATGAAATAACAAAAATATTAATCTATTTTCCCACTAAAACCAAACAATATAAACTGCTGAAAAAAATGATTCCCCACTATGATGCTCCCAACGAACTGAAAATTGTTGAAAAAACTATTTCAGCATCTATAAAATCTGGTTCTTTATATTGATTTTTTAGAAGAAACAACACCCTTTAATAAAATTTAGATTTCTAAATATTGTTAACTATTCTACCACTTATATTAATATTTCATACAAAATATATTTAGTCTGATAAACATCTTTCTGATGAATGAAGTAAAATTTTCTCACACATCTCTATTATTATATGTATGCCTTTGGAATTCTATAAAGACCTATTCTTTTTATGATATATCATTATCAGACACTAATCTACTAGATTGGTGGAATATTCTGGTATAATGAATCAATATCATCATTTCATTCATTAAATTATATTTATATGTACATTCTTCTCCTTTTACATTTGAAGCATTACAAAAAAATAGACCATAAGGACTAAAAATACAACTTTTCTATCAAAAGAGACATTTGATGATTCATTTCTGGTAATTTATGTCCAATCAACAACATTTCATTTCAAAATATATCATCAATTCCATATATTCACTCTTATGAGGACACCAATTTATTTTCTTCTCTATCTGATAGATTCTGTCTAAAAGACATCATTTTTGGAAACTCTAAAAAAATCAAAAATATAATTTCCACAAACTTCATCTCATATCATGAATTATTTTTAATTTTTCGAAAATTGATATATCTAAAAAAATCATGTTTTTTACTTTTTTTGGTTCTATTAATTTATATCATTTTATGTATTATTAATTTAAAATAAATTTTGAATTCAATTTCCAACAACTTTTGTATTTATTCATCTCAAACAACATTTAACATTATCAATAAATAATATTCTAATGAAGAATATATTTTACTATTTCTGATATTTTATCTTATAGGAAACATTCAATAAACATTCTTAATTAAGTATTTTCAAAAATTTCACATGAATTTTTTTTGAAATTTCATCAACCAATTTTTTACCTGACTTACAAACAAATAATATTCAAAATATTGTGTATATAATAACCATTTAAAAACAAAATCATCACAATGTATCATCAGTATCCTAGTTTATATTTGTTAAAAATCATCATTAATATCTTTTTAATCTCATCATTCCACAACACTTACACTTTTTCATAGAAAATTTTATAAACAAGTCATGTTTTTTAACTTTACCAAAACATGACCTTCCATGATTGAGAGAATCCTAAAACCAAACAATTAGATAATGAAATGTTTTAAGGAATTCCATCCCATTATGATATGAAAATTATCTACAATATTAATATAAATTCCCCAAACTTTTGTATATTCCTTTAGATTTTCATCTACCTTTAAATACTATGATTACAAGTAGATCATAAGCATTTATGTATGAAAAGTTCATACCTCATCATTAGTGATACATTTTTAAAAATTGTTCCCCTTTATCCATTTAATCCAAGGATTTGTTGGGGGAGACTTATAAATAATTCGTTGGAGGCGGCATGTGGATTTGGGTCATTAATTAGAGAAACCAATCTATTTGCAATGGTTTGTGAAGATAATAGTTGTTTTATACTTCATTGAAATATATTAAATTGTAATATCTAAAAAAATTCACTTTGGTATAGTGGAACATGATACCAATAATTTTTTACCTTGAATGATTTAATGAAATTTTAGAAATATCAATTACAATCTAACTATAAAAAATAATATTCAACAGTTAGAAAACATTATGTTTCAAAATATCCAACTGGACTTTCATACATATAAATCGATTGAAATCCTATGGAGCTGAAATATATTATGAATCAACTTTTCGAAAATTTATGGAAATAAACTTATTAATATTGCATCTAACACAATATTCTCTCAAACAAATTTCTTCTGTAATTAGATTTTCTATCATTACAATCTGTAGTCCAATCGATGTTAGTATAAACCTGAATCCTCGCATAATAATATATTTCATTAAATAACCCATGTGATGTTGTTCCATAAACCAATATGAGTATTAAATATAAAAAAGTTAAGATATTCTTTTAGATCAAATTTATATTCGGTAGACAATGTAACATCTTATACAATATTAGCTCTTGATTCCATGCGATAAAATAAACTTCTTATCATCTTCCAAACATATTCATAATTTACAATTTTTTCAAGATTTATCTATGGTCATATTCATTAAAATTGAAATATGAATGAAGAATTATTTATAAAATTATATGGAATTATTTATTATTAATTCAAACCATAAATATCATGAGATTGGAAATTTTATTTATATTTTTATTTAACATGTAAACCAAGGAAGAATACTATTGGGTCTACTAGGTCGAATACTGTAAGGGGGGGTGAATCCAGGTAAGAAAAATTAAAAAATATTATGTTCATATCATGTTTCATTGTTAGATATAACTTAATTCTATCTTCTTCCAATAGAAATATATGAACAGATATGAAATATTTCCCATGACACATCTATTTTTTACATGATTCACCCTTATTGGGATACATCCACGGAGAATAAAATGGAAATGTGCCAATGTACCCAATTCAATAAGGCTCATAACCAATAATGACTATAATTATCGAGCTAGATCTTATATTCCAAGGATCAATCCGTTTACATGGTTTAGGTTCTTCTCACTACATTACCAAGGTTCCCCCCTTATGCCTTTTTCTCTAGCTCATTGCCAGTGGAAATGGTCACTGAATTCCTCTTCCTTCACTCATTTCTCTTGGAAAGGAATCAACTGATAGATTACGATCTTCTAGTTCAAACACAATTTATGGACATGTAGGTCCCTTCATTTTACTAAATTACTGCATCCTTAAATATAGGTCGATGCTCTGTTGATGTCCCTTTTTAACCCGTAGATCAATTCCACCTTACATGTTTTTGATAGGTACGGAAAAATAATTTCAAAAATTGATTTGATGCTTTTAGAATCAATCTATGTGAAAATCGCAAACAAACTTCCTCTCCCACATACTGAGTACCGTGATTTGTACGCAAGACACCTTTTTCGCATACCATTGTGACTGCCATGAACCGCCCTTCAGGCATGGAATACCTCTGCCTTTGTGATTGCATACCAATATAGCATACCGGTTCTATAGATCAAAAATGAAAACACCCTCCTATCTGCGAACTTTTCTCTATTCGTGGACTTTTTTCTCTTCCATGTACTAGAGTTGCACCTCCGCATACCTGACATCCTTTGCGGGTTAAAAATCCATGCAAACATTTTCATTGAAAAAACATTCAAAAATTGCCAAATTCCCTGAGAAAAATATTCTTTTTAATGATGTTCAATCTCTATAATAATTTTTGGAATTATATATTATTATATAGGAAAATATATCTACAAAAATCGCTAATCAACGATTTACCAAATCTTCAATCCATCTTTCACTTCTTACCAATCCTTATACTGTCACGAACTATAAACCATCCATGAACAGTTTTTCATACCCGGTCTTCATTCAACCTTCTCTCTTATGTGGTATATCTCAAAACTCTCTGTCAACCCATTCATGTACCACACTGCCTTTCGCATTGAACAATCTATGGTTTCATGAACTACTCCAACATACTGCTCCAAGAGCTCCACGTACCGTTCTCGGTACATTGTCCACAACCCTTGTATAATAGTACAGAGTTCTCATCCACCACCAATATTCTCCAACGTTCTTCATACCGTTTAGTCCTATGAATAAATAATTTGGAAAAAACCAGCCATACACATTTTTTATTATATTTCATTTTCAACAAACACAACCACACCCAAAAAATACCGAGAGGATTCCTCGAGTGATTTATTCCAAAAATTCTATTTCTCCCATGAATGACATCTCAATTTTACCATTCATTACAAAAAATATGTATAATCCTTATATCCATCAAGATTAAAAATTATTTCATCCACATACAATATTATTATTATTTTATATTAATTAACTTCTTTCAAATTCATCTTCATATCAACTTTTCCATTATAAAAATTCAACATTATTAAAAAACAGTAAATATCAAAATACCAATAACATGGGGATTTTTTCAACCAATATAATGATTTATTCAATGTAAAAACCTTAATTCCATCTTCTAAATGTAAAAATACACATGTTTTCTATATGCAAACTACTGTATCAACTTCACCATATATAACATATGACTTTACATCCATCTGATCAACATTTTAATATTTATATGAAGACAGTTATTGAAAAATTCTAACAATTTTTAGTCATGGGTCAAGGGAGATTTTTTCTCCATAAAATACACCTTTAACCAATGAAGAGCCCTTACAAAAGAAGGCATGAATATTTTATTGTGACTTCTCTTTGTTCATCAAACATATTCCACAACTCGGATTTTTTTTGAACAAAATTTAATTTTTTGGGAATGTAAAAAGATCCAAAGTATCCTTCACTCAATATGATCTCACTCTTTTTCATTATATCAAACCATTGTTTGTTTTCATCACCCTCTAAAACTAGTTCTGGACCAATTTTACAAATGTGTGGTATCTAATATTATAATTACAATATTCTTCTTGTTTGAAATGGATTTATCTGATTACTATGAATAATTTCAGTTTGAACATGATTCATTAATGTCATAAATTTTAATGTTATTATTTGGGCTTCTCCTTCGACATCACACAATTCTTATGAATTTTAAAATACCTATTTATAATTATTTTTTCAGTAATTGGAGGACTTAATTTTTTCATCCTCAACAATTTCAATAATATTTTATAAGTATTTTTAATACTAAAAAACATTTACATCAAATGAATCATGAAACATTTGTAAGATCTTATTCCAATAGTGATATTTTCATAGGTTTGATGAGTAGTACATTAATGATTAATCCATAGATTTATCCCAAAAATTTATATGATTTTAATTTTTCATTTTTATTAAAAATGGATTTTCAAAATCATTGAAATATGTCATTGAGGGTTTTTTGTTATACCACATTTTATAAAACATAATTCTTGATTATACCACACTAAATCAATTATTTTATTCATGTAAAATAGTATAATCCTTATCACTAGAGGAATATTAAATGTATTTATTCTACTAACATGATGATACACGTTTCAAAAAAACTTCTATTTTTACTATCTTTATCTCCATTTTTATGTTTTTTAGAGCATTGTACTAATTTGGAATCCCATTTCTCTATAAATATGATTCAGATTCATTAAATGATAATTATGTCCCATTATGTTTTATAAATTTCTTGATTTAAAAATCAATTTCTCTCTGAACATATTTTCAATATAATATGAACCTATCCATGTTCAATTTCATACTCATTATCAATATATTATCTTTTATAAGGGATATATCATCAATATATGTGATAAACTATAAATACCATTTTGTTCATTGATGTCTGATAGGTAGAATAAAAATATTTTTTACTATGAAAATTATTAGTAATATTTTCTCTATGAAAATTTGTACAAAAAATTTCACACTATTCTTTTAAATTTGAGAAAATTTCAAACAACATCGAAATAAGAATGTTGTTCTGTATTTTTAGATCAACGTTTCCCATATCTATAGTTCTGTAAATTTATTTCATTTTTAGAAATCATGTAATATGAGTTGTAAATATATTCTATATGAAATATTTTAATATGAAAATATCAACATTCATGAATCAATATAATTAATAAATTTTCTTGATAGTATGGGATTGACTTCCAATAAAATTAATTACCATCATAAAAAATTTAACATACACTATTTATTTTATGTTATAGCCCATAAATAATAGATTTTCTTAATATTTCAACATTTTTCAACAATTTAAATCATTATAATTCCATTTATTATTAAGGAACTAACACATCCAATGGGAATACCTCTTCCATCATTACATCTAAAACATTTTATATTTTTCAATCACATGTCAACTGTGATTTACAACCACTATCAATTATCCTTGATTTTTACCTTTTTTAGGATTCATATTTGGGTCAACATCAACATCTCATACATA
Source organism: Viscum album (assembly GCA_963277665.1). Lineage (NCBI taxonomy): Eukaryota > Viridiplantae > Streptophyta > Magnoliopsida > Santalales > Viscaceae > Viscum > Viscum album. The sequence goes on along the minus strand of OY728147.1, from coordinate 470,456,917 downwards.
AAATTTCATCATTCCACCTATGTTTCTATTTATATAATTAAAATATTATTATAGAATGATTTTCATACATTTTTTTAAATTTGACCTCATTGGTTACATATTCTGCATATTTTCTCAAGGAAATGTGACATATTTATTATTTTATTATATATAACTTCTCGAGATTTAAATTTTATTACTTCTTATTATATAGGAGTGTATCCAATTTATCTTCCATATGTTAATCTACTATATTAAAAAAATTATAGAAGTGACAGATTATGAATATAGTTGTATGATCCATGGCCATAAATTCCACAACACCAATAGAACCAATAAAATCCTTATATATTATAAAATAATTATCTTTACCTAGAATAATATTATTGAAGTTCATAACATCATTTAAAAATGATTACCTTGGGCTATGTGGATTATTTCTCCTGGATAATTTGTTTCTTCTATTTATGTGATATATTTTTAACATTAATTTGTAACCTAATATTTCCTTGTAATTTTATTAACCCATGCAAAGAATGTAATAGTAGATGAACAACTATATTTAGTGTATGAGGATTTCACATAATTCTTGGTTTTGGATTTTGAAAAACTTCATAGGTCTCAACTTTTACATCTGATTCCCTATAGAAATTTTTATTCAACATTATGAAAATGATTTCGGCCTTTTAAAGTTTTGATTGGGTTTGTTTAGGTTTATATTTTTTTAATCCATCTCATTAATTTTTTAATCAACTCTCTTTATATGATTATAAAATATCATTTTGTAACATAAAAACTCTATGATGTTTCTTTCTTCCTACATAGATCCATCTATTCTTTATTAAAAAACATTTCCCTTAACTTTCGTAATAATCCCAATTTCTCTCATGAGAGTTTTATTTTTCATAATATATGAATCATGCCATTATTTGAGTTGTTACACTGTAAATGATTATTCAAATCCTCATTCTTCTACACTATGTATTTATTTCTTAGTTTTCAAAAAAATCAATTAATGTTATAAAATATTCTTAACATTCACCATTTGATGAATTTTTATCAGATGAGTCTGATTTTTCATTCTTACTCAGAAAAATAATTTTAATTCAAGTGTATTGTTTATTATATTTTCTCGATTAAATTTCCTTTATATATTTTTTCTTCACATCATCCTGTGATTTTTTCATCAAAAATCATATTGATGTTATACATATTTCTTCTTATGAATATTTATAAAAAGTTTAATAATTATATAAAATTCAAAACATTTAAGAGAATGTTTCCTTCAAAAATTTCAAAATAAACTGGAATTGTTGTCAGATCTAAGAGATGTGTTTTTTCAATTAAAAAATAGTCAAATATGTCTTCTGTATTAGCAGAAAATAAATATTTAATATACTGAATTTTCAACTTTCTCATATCTTCAAAAGATATTTCTAATTTCATCATCATTTTGAATATTATTTCGTTTCATATTTTATAAGAAAAAAAATAATTTTTTGCAGTTCATCAAGAGGTTAATAAGTGTTATATTTAGAAGAAGAAAATTTAAATTCAACCAAATAAATAATGTTACAAATGAGTGTCTTCACTATTTTTGAATCTTACATGATTTCTATGAATCCTATGTTGAAAAAAAACATCATAATTAACTCCACTAAAGTACTCATAAATAGTTTCTTAATCACTTATTCTCATATCATCAATAATATTATGAATTATTATTATATTTTCCTCTTTCACATTATTTTTTAATTTGAATATAATTTCATCCTCTTCCCTCATTATATATATTTTCAAACCCATATAATTCATATAATCATTTAACACATGGTGATAAGAATAGAATTTATATTTTTTCCATCAATATCAACATTTCTAGGATATGAAAAATTCTTTTGGGCATCATTCTTATTGTGTGGAAAAACAATTTTTTCTTCATAAAAAAATCTGAAAATAAATATAATATAATAAAACATAATATTTTATAACCTTATTTTTTTCATTGAATGGAGGAATTGCTCAAATTTGTTTGAAATTCGTATTTTCTGTGATATGAAGTCAATAATGGAACCTTCCCACTGATACTTGTGTCATTCTAATTCACAAAATAATATTTTATATGGGGGTGATGTCTACTTATTGTGGGGTGTGAGAAAAGAAAAATATTAGCATGCATAGTGTAGTAGTTAACCTAGGTAGTTTTTAGAAGAGAAATTAACAGTAGAAATTTATTTATTAGTTGTTTTTTTAGAATTTTATATTCAATTGGATTGTGAAATTGAAGATATAAATTAGTTTAAATTAACTAATTCCCTATTAGATGATGGAAACAGTGATTAGAGTGATATTGGTAATACAATAAGCAATTTTATCATGGTATCAAATCCATTAAATATATCCCTCTTTTAAACAGGAATGAAGGATTGTCTTCTTTGTATTCATATATCTCCCTCTACATATGGGTGTGGTGAGAGAATCTAAAATCATGTCTCAATAAGTTTATCCTATATCCCATATGCATGGATTTTTATTGGTAACTTTTGATAAATTAATTTAATTTCAAATTGAGAATTTTTATTCTCTAATTAACAATTATTTTTATCATAATTCCTCACACATTCTGGCTATCATGAAACACTTACCACCTGAGAATAATCAATTTTACAGAAAAAATATTGTAACTTGATGGAAGATTATTTTTTAATTAAACAGGGAAAATAAATGTAAAGAATCTATCCTTATCATATATACATTCAATGTTAAAAAGATAATTAACTATTGATACATGATAGAAGTGAAAAGAAAATGTTTAATTTATTTCAAATGGAAATATGAAACAAATTCCATCGGTATAGACTTCAAATTTCTTAATCCCTCAAAGAAAATACTCCTATATGTATGGGTAAGTAGATTTTATTAAGGATAATAAAGACATAACTAAATTAAAAGGAATTGGAAAGAACAATTGGATTTAAATCAGTAGCAGAACAACATATATATATTCTATTTCCAATCAATTTTCGTTCAAATAACCTAAAACTCTTATTTTATTTAATGGGATTGTGTTTGGGGTGTCATAATTTTTTATTAAGGGTTTCTAGATCATAATGTTTCATCAATGGTTTATTAGTTATTTTTCCATCAAAATACTATCTAAATTCATGACTTCTTGTTTCAATCGTATTATTTACAAATCTTGGAATTAGAGTGCATGATGTCTAATGAATAGGGTCATGACTCTCCTTCAGATTACATGATTATTAATTTCATGTAAATCCATCTAGTTACACACTATGTAAATTGTAATGCCTCGACCCTAGTTACCCAGAGTCGGTGCATTATTACATAACATTAGCATGATCACAAGAAAGATCAAGTCTTGAAATACCTATTAGTTTTGTATCCTTGGAATAACTAGATACATTAATAAAGTTTACATTACATCATAAACTGAATACAACAACAACATAGTCTCTATAGTCAACACTCATACTATCCCTACAGATCATTAATAATTTACTTCTTCACAATCCTGGGAAAAATAAAACATTGAAAAGGTGATCTCAGATGCTCAGTAAGGATAACAATATAGCAAAATCTTTCATAATAAGCATACACACTTAAGGCAACATATAACTAGAACAAAATCCTTTTAGACATTAACTTCAATATAAAATGGAAATGATAAAATAAAATTATGCCATTTAATTAATTACATGGATATTCTACTAGTCGAATAATCACATGCAATATCAATAACTACTTTCATAATGATGGAATGCATAATGCCAGACTATCATAACCATAGAGCCAAGGCCTCGTGCCAAGACTACAAATAAGATTTGTTCAAGGCCTTTTTCCAAGACACTAGTTTGTCTCATAAGACCTACCGATGCATCGAGGAGCTATAGAGGGATCCATCTATCACTAACTATGTCCAATACATTCCACATATGGAAAGTTTTAAACATAACATAAACATTCGTATTAAAACTAGCATACGAAATGTCAATACTTTATCCACAAACCATGAATGGTATAAAAATAGCACATCCACAGTCAAACATAACTCATTCGATACAATATGGATGATTGTATTATATCATATTAACCTCAATTGAGAATAATGAATGATATTGACATAGATGAAAATAATCATCAAAACTATTTGAGAGAAATATCCCCCTTTTTCTTGAAATCATTTAAAAGTCACACTATTTGTCAAGAAGCCATTTAAAAATAGATTTTTGAATCAAAGTGTCCCATACCACTTTGAAACTTTTAAAAGGTGTTTTAATTTTAAATCTTTTATGTTCATATAAATAAATCCTTAAAACAATTTTTTAAAATGTGGACATTAATGAACAAGATTTAGAAGAATAAGTATTTAAAAATGATATTTTAGTTATAGTTTCTAACCAAAAGAGAGACAGTTGAATACAAATAATTGAGGTAATAAAAACATTGTAATATCAGTAGAATAAAGGGATTCATGATATACTATGACAAAGTACATTATATACATCACATAAAAGTGATTTGGTGTATAATAACAAAGAAGTCTCAATGGAATGTAAATTGAGATGAAATATCTCATAAAGGTATTACACCTAGGTTAATGATAAATCAACGACATAATTATGTGTGAAAAATATAAATACACTAAATATGATTGGATATTAAGTCTAAAACAATCAAAGGACATTCACACATATTCTAGTAAAAACAACACCAATGAATTGGATGTTTATCTCAACAAATCGAGATTGAGTAAAAATTTATTTTATCAAGTTCATACATATGACTTGAGAATTTATCAATTGAGTGATTATGTGTATAAAAAGTATATCCACCGAAAGGGGAGTATAAATTATGACATAATCAAATGAATAGTGATTCCACACATAATCTTGGAGTAAAATAATCAATGAAGTATGCGTAAATCTGAATGAGTGGAAATTAAAATTGCAAATTCCCTTATCGATTTGGTAACTTATGAAGCATGAACCAATGAAAGAATGATAATACAATGATGATATAAATATCCATAAATTAAAGTATATTACTCAATCAATACAATCATGGTCAGTACACACACCACATGCAATAAATAAGTGGTGAATAATGGAAATCTCATGGAATTTAAAGTGAGATAAGAAACCCCTTACCACGTTGTAATCAACTGATTCGTATGACCAAAAGTTAATAACCACCAAATTATTTACAGAATAAAATTATTATAAAGATAATCATGATAATATATATTTAATGGCAGTACACAATACACCACTTTCAATAATTTAGTGGCGAACAATGGAAATCTCACGGAATTGAAAGTGAGATAAGAAAATACCTTACCATGTAATTTTCCTTTGTTGAGGGTAGGTTACCATCCTTTATAATGGTGAAATAATTTTTATTAAATTATTCAATAATCAGATACATTAATATTATATCATATATGATCTATTAACATTGCTTTTTTAATAATATCTTAGAATTATCGTCATTTCGGGTGTTAACTTACTCATTTTCTTTTATACGATTTGTTACGTAAGTTGTGGTTGTCATGGATATGTTGTATATTATTCATATACAGAATGATATCAAGTCCTTAAAAATTATTTTTAAATTATCAAATGATAATTATATTTGAATGGATACGATAGAGAATGAATCTCATCGCGTTCGTGGAGACGGTAGTCCGTACGTACGCACGAGCGACAATATCATTCTTTTAATATTATAATAATATATAATTGGATGGTATATCATATATAAAGAATAATTATCATGTTAAATTTATTATTTAAATTAATTACACATCATTATTATACCCATCCAAATAATAATTTGTTGAATAACAATTACACCACGACGTGGAGACGGTAAGTCGTACGTACGGACATATGGTGACATGTTATTCAAAGGGTGGATAGAATACTGAATATTGTTGTACCATATTTATAATAATATTACAGTATATAGTAGATACTTGATTCATTATTTTAGAATATAAATAACAAAGAAATAATAAGTTGAGGAATAAAGGAACCTGAAATAGGGTGGTGAAATCATTACCTCTTCTTCGGGTTCTTCTTATTGATATGATAAAAAGGGAACCTTAGGTTAGATTTATGATCAAACTAATTCCTCTAGGTTGTATTGATGGATGTTTAAAGAGTATTTGGGCAGGGTTTGGCCGAAACTAAAGGATTTTAAGGTGTGAATTAATGAGACGGGGGAGTTTTTTTTATAAGAGGGGTGAGGGGAACCTTTGGAAAAGCTAGAAATATTATTTTATAATAAATTCATATTGGGTTTCTAATGTTTCCAAAGTTATTATTTAACGGTTAAGGTGAGTATGGGTCGAAAACCACTCAAAAAATAAAATTTAGACAGGTTTGGGTCATTATATTAACCTTATCTTTTAGTTTTAACTCTTAGTTAATTTGTTTGACACTTACCATGCCACTTTGTATTTTTATATTATATATCTAATAAACATACTATATACATCCAAGAGACCCCCATGTGGTTCATTAATAAAACACCTATCATTGTATAAGTCACTTGGCCAAACCTTATATTTTTAAGAATTTAATATCAATTAATAATATAATATTTGTTATAAAAACTCTTTTATGTCAATTTTGACACTATTCAATAATTTATTTTTTTAAAACTCATAACAGAATGATTAATTACAAAAGAGTTAATTAAATCAATACTAACATGTCATATTATCCTATAAAATTATTGTAATTCATAAAAAGTCTCAAATTATATTTATTTGGGTATTTATAATATCAATTATTTTAAATTTTCACTATTATGGTAATTACTGCATCATCATTGTGTCATAAATAATTTAAATTATATAATGTCTTAAAATTATAAATAAACTATAATTATTTAGGAAATCGTTTTAGCTTTCTAATTAATATTTATAGTCTAAAATCCAACATATATAACCCTATGTAACAATTGTTTTGCAAAACGATATATGCGTGCGTCATTTTTGTATTCATTTTAACTTAATTAAAATAAATTGTCCCTATCACTTATAAGTTGATTCATGGGGTCCAAAAATAGACCAAAAGATGCCCATGGTCGACCATGTATCCAACAATAGGGTTAAGACATGTTTTAGGGCAATTTAGTACTATTATAATATTATTTTTTTAACCCTTATTTACCGGATTTACCATTAACCATGGTAAATAAAATATTTACTGAAGTAATTATTCAAAATGTCTAAAAATAAAAGTTAACTATTTACACAATATAAACATCCTGATTCCAAATATGGAATCCATTTTTCAAAATTCAAAACACAGAAGTGGCAGAAATTAATTTAAAATTAATTCCTGTTGTTAAATCAGAAAGCGTGTTTTTAAAATATAATAGCCATCAAAAGATTGACACTTGTTTATGTCCTGTTTGTTGTAACATTATGTACAATGAACAACATTGTATTAAATGGTATAAATATATTCTAAATATAATTTAAAACAAATCAAATTCATAATTTATCAATATTAATTATTTCGATTAAAAATTAGTTTTTAATTAAAATTTAGTAATTTTCCCTATTCATCAAAATATGAAAGTTATCTGAAAAGTACAAACATTTCACCCTAGGCTAATTTTGATATTTCGAATCCAAAAATGAAGTCCATTTTGAGAGATAGAATTTATAAAATTTCAAAAAGTAGGTATTACTATTCATAACGGCTAGTTCGATTGGTTGTGGTGTGTTAGAATCTCGAAGTTGCGTACAATGCACGCCATTGCATTATTCGAAGGGAAACGTACCGTGGAATCATGGGGCGTTACATTATCCCCTCCTTCAATAAATTGAATCGACACTATTTTTTTAAAAAAATTGGGCTTGATAATATAATGGAATGTTCCAAATCAGAAAAAGAGTCAATAAAACTATCACTTTAAAAGAAAGGAAGAGAGGTATAAAGGTCACCCAAGATAACCCATACTAGGATTCCATGTAGGAAAACATGGATATAGACGATAAACTAAGTTTTCAGTTATGATGGAGAGGGATAGAAAACATGATCAGGAGAAATTTAACAATAAGATAATCACAAACATGTGTTGGGACAAACGATCCATAGTCTCCCTGTAGGAAATGTAAACGGACAACATTTTTTGTTTTAAGTTACATTAAATAAGGACGAGGAATTCATTTATGATATTGACTAAGAACATAAAGAGATATACTTACATTTTAAGTAGAGTTTTATTATTTAATAACTTTTTACCACTAACTCTTTTTTTTGATAAACGAGTATTTAAGAAGACTTGGTCACAATGAAAGATCTAGAATAAACTTTTATAGAAATATGTGATCCCTGTAGGATAAACTATATATTTAACTTGTCTTTAGGGATTAATCAAAACCAAAATGGTTAGTATAATATTTGATGACCCCCCCCCCCACCCCCAAACGGATATTCCATTATAGAAAACAAAACTAATCATAATTTCTGAAATTAAAATATCAATACCCCAAAGTTAAATAAATACCATTCAATAATCAATTGTCCTTAAAATCCTTCAATATAATCCAAACTAATATTGAAACTCAAAACATATAAGAATGTAGTCTTCCATGTTAAATTGTATCTCCAAATGACATCAAATACTCTTAAATTCACATACTCAAATGTAATTAACCTAATCATTTCCTTAAACAACCCAAATCACTATAAATCCATAATAAATTTTTTTTAAAAAATCCACCATTACTCCTCAAATGGAATCCCATACTATTCTATTTTCCTTGGGCATATAGTGTTCACAAAAATGCAAAAAACATCCAAAATTACACGTATCACTTAATCACCAAATCATTTTACTATACCAAGGGTATTCATTTTTTAAGACATAAGAACCAAAATAAACTTATTATTGATCAATTAAATCATTTAACTAAAAAATTAGTCACACTACCCAGGGACTTCACGTAGTCCAGTGGTAGGCGATAAATTCACATCGCACTTTGGTAGTGGGTTCGATTCCCACAGCTTTGTCCAACGCGACGGTTTTTCACACGGTCTACTTGTTGTCCTTTTTCAAAAACTATATTTTATAATATTACCAAAATGAGATAAATTCATCAAAATACCATAACATAATTTGACCACAAACGTTATATCACACCCTGCATTTTCATCCCAAATTACAATAACATATAATTCTCTCAAACACAAATGATCATATAAAACCAAATGGTTATTTATACCTATATCCACAATAGAAGAGATAATTCTTCATCAAATATCATTATCACATGGAAAACTGCGGGGTTACAAATACAAGAGAAAATTATTCCAAAGTAATCCCATCAACAAGGAGCGCATATACTTTTTAAAAATTTATCCAACCTTTTATTTCCACATAGCTTCTTCATTGACCAAGAAAATATCATATATAATTGGTAATTCACTCGGGTAATGGCCAGGTCCCCTACATTAATGGAAAATGACTGTAAATGGACTCTTGGGACCAATTTTATCTTCTTCCATAGTACTCTTCATTTTTCTTTGGCAATTCTTCACTTTATGACCTTCCTTCCCGCATCTAAAGAATTTCTTTGTCCCATTGAGACACTTTCCTGGGTGTCCCCATCCACATTTCTGCATGATGGAAATTGAAGATTCTTTTTTGCATGGTCTCCACTGCTGGAGCCCTTATCATTCATCACCTTTCTCTTCTTTCTTGAGTCCGGGAATTGGTTAATATATATATTTTTGATCATATTTTTGGAAAATTGACTTGGCATAAAGATGATATCTTTTACACCTATCAATATTCCCTTTTTTTCTCATTTCCACCATTGTTCCCACCTTGTACGTCATTCTCAAAGTCACTATGACTTCCTTGGAATCCAGCCATTGAGTAAAACCAGAAATCATTGTGTGAGTAACAGTAGTCATAAAATCATTTAGAGATTAACATGTCACCATATTCTCAATTTGAAACAAATTAAGATTAACCAAGGACATTTACTCTCATCTGATATATTTAATACTTCAAATCTGTAAGTAATAAAATGTAAATTATCCTAAGCATATCCCCCGGGAGTGTCGTAACCAATAGTACAGCATGGCCCATTGTAGGGCACCAGTTCTCGTTCGAGTCTCGCTCAAAGCGGTGTTTTCGGATTTTACCACTAGGTACATCTGTGCCAGAGCTGCCTCTACCTACTCTTATCCAGACAGGGATGTATTTCATAGAAAACTCACAAAATTTCTACAATACCAAAATTCTAGGAAGTTCTTCTATACTAATCCTCAAAGTTCACCTTAGGTCTACGTTCTCTAATCAGATTTTATCTAAATCTAGCCCCCAAGGTTTGTACGATACTTCTTCTGATACCAACTGTAACGCCCCGAACCTAGTTACCCAGAGTCGGTGTATTATTACATAACATTGGCATGATCACATAAAAGATCATGTCTTGAAAGACCGATTAGTTTAGTAGCCTTGGAATAACTAGATACATTAATAAAGTTTACATTACATCATAATCTAAAAACAATAACAATATAGTCTCCATAGTACACACTAATACTATCCCTGCAGGTCATTCATAATTTACCTCTTCACAATCCTGGGAAAAATAATACATTGAAAGGGGTGAGCTCAGATGCTCGGTAAGGATAACAATATAGCAGAATCTTTCATAGATAATCATAAACACTTAAGGCAATTTATAAATAAAACAAAAGCCTTTTAAACTTGAACTTCAACATAAAATGGAAAAGATAAAATGAAATTATTCCATTTACTTAATTACATGGATATTCTACTAGTCGAATAATCACATGAAATATCAATAACTTCATTCATAATGATGGAATTCATAATGCCAGACTATCATAACCACATAGCCAAGGCCTCGTGCCAATACTACAAATAAGATTTTGTCAGGGCTTTGTGCCAAGACACTAGTTTGTCTCATGAGACCTACTGATGCATCGAGGAGCTATAGTGGGCTCCACCCATCACTTACTATGTCCAATGCATTCCTCATATAAAATTTTTTAATAATAACATAAACATTCGTATTAAAACTAGCATACGAAATGTCAATGCTTTATCCACAAACCATGAATGGTATAAAAATAGCACATCCACAGTCAAAGATAACTCATTCGATACAATATGGAAGATTGTATTGTATCATATTAACCACAATTGAGAATAATGAAGGATATTGACATAGATGAAAAGAATCATCAAAACAATTTGAGAGAAATATCACCCTTTTTCATGAAATCATTTAAAAGTCACACTATTTGTCAAGAAGCCATTTAAAAATAGATTTTTGAATCAAAGTGTCCCATACCACTTTGAAACTTTTAAAAGGAGTTTTAATTTTAAATCTTTAATGCCTATATAAATAAATCCTTAAAACAATTTTTTAAAATGTGGACATTAATGAGCATGATTTAGAAGAATAAGTATTTAAAAATGGTATTTTAGTTAGAGTTTCTAACCAAAATAGAGACACTTGAATACAAATAATTAAGGTAATAAAAACTTTTTAATATCATGAGAATAAATGTATTCATGATATACTATGTCAAAGTACATTATATACACCACATAAAAGTGATTTGGTGTATAACAACAATGAAGTCTCAATGGAATGTAAATTGAGATGAAATATAACATAAAGGTCATACCCTTAGGATAAGAAAAAATAAACGACAAATTTATGTGTGTCAAATATAAATACACTATATATTATTGGACATTTATTGTAAAACAATCAAAGGACATTCACACATATTCTAGTAAAAACAACACAAATGAATTGGATGTTTATCTCAACAAATTGAGATTGAGTAAAAATTTCTCTTATCAAGTTCATACCGATGACATGAGAATTTATCAATGGAGTGATTATGTGTATAAAAAGTATATATATAGAAATGTTAGTGGAAATTATGACAAAATAAAATGAATATTGATTCCACACATAATCTTGGAGTAAAATAATCAATGAAGTATGAGTAAAGCTGAATGAGTGGAAATTGAAATTTCAAATTCCCTTATCGATTTGATAACTTATGAAACATGCAACTATGAAAGAAGGATAATAAAATGATGATGTAAATATACATAAATTAAATTATATTAATCAATCAATACAATCATGGGAAATACACACACCACATGCAACAAATAAGTGGTGAATAATGGAAATCTCACGGAATTTAAAGTGATATAAGAAACCCCTTACCACATTGTAATCAACTGAGTCATATGACCAAAGTTAATAACCACCAAATGATTTATAGAATAACATGATTATAAAGAAAATCATGATAATATATATCAAATGGCAGTACACAATACACCACTTTCAATAATTTAGTGGCGAACAATGGAAATCTCACGGAATTGAAAGTGAGATAAGAAAATCCCTTACCTTGTACATTCTCTTAGTTTAGGGTAGGTTAACCTCCTGTATAATGGTGAAATAAATTTTTTTAAATTATTCAATAATCATATACATAAATATGATATCATATATGATCTTTTAACATTTCTTTATTAATAATATCTTAGAATTATCGTCGTTTCGGGTGTTAACTTACTCGTTTTCTTTTATATGTTTTGTTACATAATCCCTGGTTGTCATGGATAGGTTGTATCTTATTCATATCCAGAATGAATTAAAGTCCTTAAAAATTATTTTTAAATCATCAAATGATAATTATACTTGAATGGATACGATAGATAATGAATCACATCACGTTCGTGGAGACGGTAGTCCGTATGTACGCACGAGCAACAATATCATTCTTTTAATATTAAAATAATATATAATTGGATGTTATATCATAAATACAGAATAATTATCATTTATATTTATTATTTACATGAATTACACATCATTATTATACCCATCCAAATACTAATTTATCGAGTAACAATTAAACCACGACGTAGAGACGGTAAGTCGTACGTACGCAAGTATGGTAAAATGTTATTCAAAGGGTGGATAGAATACTGAATATGGTTGTACCATATTTATAATAATATTACAGTATATAGGAGATACTGGATTCATTATTTTAGAACAGAAATAACAATGAAATAAGAAGTGGAACAAGAAAGGAATTTGAAAAAGGGTGGTGAAATCATTACCTCTTCTTCGGGTTCTTTCTATTGATTTGATCAAAAGTTATCCTTAGGTTTGATTTTTTATCAAAATATGGCCTCTAGGATGTATTGATTGAAGTTGAGAGAGTATTTGGGTAGGGTATGGCCGAACCTAAAGGCTTTGATGGTGTGAATTATTGATAAGGGGGAGTTCCTTTTTATAAGATGGGTGAGGGGCACCTTTCGAAAAGCTAGAAATATTATTTTATAATAAATACATATTCGGTTTCTAATGGCTCCAAAGTTTATTATTTAACATTTAAGGTGGGGATGGGTCGAAAAACACACAAACAATAGAATTTACACAGGTTTGGGTAATTATATAAACCCTATCTTTTAGTTTTTACTCTTAGTTAATTAGTTTGACACTTACCATGCCACTTTGTATTTGTTATATTATATAGTTAATAAACTTACTATATACATCCAAGAGACCCCCATGTGGTCCATTAATGATACACTTATCATGATATATGTCTCTTGGACGATCCTTATAATTTTAGGAATTTAACATCAATTAATAATCTAATATTTTATTTAAAAACTCTTTTATGTCAATTTTGACAGGATTCAATAATTGATTTTTGTTAAAATCATAAAAGAATGATTACTTCTAACAAAGTTAGTTAAATAAATCCTAAAATGTCATATCATCCTAGAAAATTATTTTAATTTATAAAAAGTCTCAAATTACATTTATTTGGGTATTTATAATATCAATTATTTTAATTTTTTAATATTATGGTAATTATTTCATCATCATTGTGTCATAAATAATTTAAATTATATAATGTCTAAAAATTATAAATAAAATATCATTATGTAGGAAATATTTTCATATTTCTAATGAATATTTATAGTCTAAAATCCAATATATATAACCTTATGTAACAATTGTTTTTCTAAAATATATATGCTTGTGTCATTTTTGTATTCATTTTAACTTAATTAAAATAAAGTGTTCCAATCACATACAAGTGGATTCATGGGGTCCCAAAATCGACCCAAAGATGCACATAGTCGTCCATGTATCAACAAATATGGTTAATACATGTTTTAGGGTAATTTATTATTATTATAATATTATTTTGTTAACCATTATTTACCGGATTTACCCTTAACCATGGTAAATAAAATATTTACCGAAGTAATTATTCTAAATGTCTAAAAATAAACGTTACCTATTTACCGAATATTAACATCCTGATTCAAAATATATAATCCTTTTTTTCAAATTCAAAAAACATTAGTGGAAGAAATTAATTTAAAATTAATTCCCGTTGATAAAACAAAAAACATGTTTTTAAGAGATAATAACCATCAAAAGATTGACACTTGTTTATGTCCGGTTTAATGGTAAAATTATGTACAATGACCAAACTCTATTAAATGGTAAAAAATATTCTAAATATACTTTAAAAACACTCATATTCATAATTTATCAATATTAATTATTTTGATTAAAAAAGTTGTTTTTAATTAAAATTTAGTAATTTTCATTATTCATCAAAATATGAAAGTTATCCAAAAAGTACCAAAATATTTCCCTAGCCTATTATTGATATTACGAATCCAAAAATGAAGTCCATTTTGTGATATATAATTTATATAATTTTAAAAATTAGGTATTACTATTCATAACGGCTAGTTTGATTGGTTGTGGTGTTTAAGAATCTCGAAGTTGCGTACAATGCATGCCATTGCATTATTAATAGGGAAACGTACTGTGGAAGCATGGGGTGTTACATAAATGACATACATGAAATATGATTTTGATATCGTATTTCATAGATTATCCTGGTTCTTTATTTATTTGATCCATGTTTGATAACAATATTTTGGCATCTTCCTGTTATTTGGGCTTTCTTAAATTTTCTCCATTTTTTCAAATTTTTATCAAAATATTTTTCCTACAACAGAACAAAAAAATAATAAAAATTTTCGTTATTTCATCATTTTATTTATCCAAATGTGATATTTTTTATCAATAAATATATTCATATAATGATTCTTTTTGGGGGTGAATTAGTTGTTTCATTTTTACAAATTTCAACATTATGAACCATAAAACCTATATAATTTTAGAGTTTCTTCCTTATAAATATTTACTAAACTCAAGTCCACTAATAAATAGAATTATAAAAAATGAACATAATATTTACCACGTTCAGCCTCATTTTGAGAACATACAACATTTCTAAATACAAACTACTAGGTGTATAGAAATTCAATATTATGAATAAGGGAATACAAATTCTGGGAAAAAACATATGAATCTAACAATTAGAATATAGGAAATATTATAATGACTCCTAATAGTATATACGTTTTTTCCTAAAAAATACCACAGAAAATCAATAAAATTATAAAATTTCACTCTAGAAAAGGTCCATATGGAAACTCAGTTAGGTGAACCTAAATTTGTTGACCTTTGATATATAATCCCTGGTCTGATGATCCTTAGTTTTATAAACATTTTCCAATACACACTTTTAAATCGGTTTATTTTACAAAACAATATGATGTGGTTGTTTAACAAAACATATATCCCCAATACCATCTAAAAAGTACTTGTAGATTTAATCTGTTTGATAATGTCAATCCAGAAATCTGAACTTACCCTTTTCCAATCGTCTGACCATAATACTATATGTGGAATCTATTCATCAACACAAAACAAGATTGTATGGAAATTATTTTGACACTAATTATATATAGTATTATAATTTATACACTGGTCAACAATGATAGGTATGGGTTCAATTTTAACATCTATTTATATGTTATCATATAATAGTGAATACAAAAAACTAATATATTATACTGGCTCACCAGAATTCAAAAAAACTAAAATTTCATATTCATTTAATATTAAATTTGAACTTTTAAAATTTATTTTCTATTTTAGGTTCATGTTTAAGGTTATTAAATCTTCTAAAATCATCTATGATTTCAAAAACATATTTCTGGAAATGGCCCCCTCATAAATAGCTATCGGGTAACCTTTTTATCAATTAGATTCTCTTGACCAAATTGAAATAACACTATTCCACACTCTATGTTTCTGGAATCAAATGTTATAACACAAATATTTTTCTTTTGTCCCATTCAAACAAAAAAATAAATCAACTAAATAAACATACAAATTATTACTCATTTTGAATCCACAAGAAAACTAAGAATGGTTGACTACATTGTTAGAACATTTAATGAAATATTTTTCTAGTAGTTATTATTCAATTTAAACATCATACTTCCAAACAAATTAGTTTTATCAATAGTTTTAAATTTTTTATTATAATTTTTAATATGTATTTATAAAATTTATTCAGTCTAAGAATTTTGGGTTACATGAAACAACTTCAAAACACTAATATATCTAAATCTATGAATTTTGTTCGGTTAATTGCATCTAATGATATAATTCCAATTTATAATTTATTTTAACCACAAATCTGATGCATCGGCCACCAAATATTAGTCGAATTATTTTCCATCATTATCATGATTGTTGAATTAAAATCAGATAGATTGTATTCTTATTTCACATTGTCAACATAAAAAAACTCGCATATCAGAAATTGTTATGCCATACATGCTAAATAATAATACATCCAATGTTTCAAATCAATTTCTATCATAAAACTCCATCTTAAATATGAGGGATTTGATATAAAATATATAGTTCCCAAATTTCCTCTAGATGGAGTTGGGATAACAACAACTGCGTCTCGCCATAAATAGGCCCTAGAGCGACAACTGGAACCAAGGGTATAAAATATCACATAATATTGAAGGAATTACCATTTTTCATTATAACTAGATTGGGAGATAGGATGGTAAATCCCAAGAATCTCCAAATACTAAAAGTAAAATTAATTCCAAAATACCATCCCACATGAATTGTCAAATGTAAATATGATACAAGGTACAAATAAACCCCAAATTAATGTACCAACAGATAGAGGATAAGGAGCATCAAACAACTAATCTAGACACCGTAGCTAGTAATGTCCATCACAGTCCTTGAAGTCCTCCCAAAAAACATAAAACTATGTTACAGACATAGGGTGAGTAAACATATATACCATGAATAAATACTAAATCTACCCATGAACAAGTGAGGGAATATACTAACATAACCATGATAAAATAATGGATCCTCAAACCAACTATCAAGGAATACTTACCAGCCCACCCTCACCAATGCATACTCACCACATAACGCAATTCAAGTAAAGTACTTGTACAATCACTATGATATTTGGTTACCCGAAACCACATTCCCTCTGGTTAACTTATCATCCCCAAAAATACAGGTCTTGACACTACCACTCTTCCCATATGCAGTCCCACTACCACAACCTACCCACACACACTAGGTCCTGAATCCACACACAATCCTACCTGCACACACCTGGACCACAACAACCATTCCTCTCACCTAGAGACACTTGGGCCTCATCTTGACGACACATGGAAAAACAATTTTGGCCCACAAAATCTTAGACCTCTCATTCACATATGACCTTCCTGATGGATATGGCACTATGATAGTCATCATTCCATTACATAGATACTAGATATGCTCGAGTGGTAAGAACCAAATGAGGGTAAGGGGAAGATTGTCAGTAACCAATAATCCATCCTCCCATTGGGGTGTTGGGAAAGACACTCTCTCTCATAAATTGGACGTGTTCAACAAATATTTATAAATAAGGGTTAGTGGCATTTAGAAATAACAAGGACTTATAATTTATATATATATAGGGATGAAAACACTCAACCCAAACTATGGGTACCCCAATAGAAGACAAACTCATACAGAACCACAGTTGCTACTACCCCTATATGCACAACAACTCAAAAACCACATCCAAATAATAACCCATCCCCTTATTCATTTAACCACATGTCATTTATTATTTTATGGAATCACATTAAATTATTCCAAAACAACATGGAATCTACCAATCAAAACTATATCAAAACAATTATTAAAACATTATTTGTAGACCCACTGCACGCCCCCATTCAACCACTGCCAAAAACCATTCTATAAAGTTATACCACACAATCCTTATCTCACAACACAGATCCATTGCTTCATTTCTAAACAATTCTCAAATGTAGTCCTACTACATATAAGTTCACAACCACACCGTAGTCCCACTGAACAACTTCATTTGACACACATGACTCTAACATAGAATGTTTGACTGCCTACAAGTCCATCCTTTCTAAAATGAATCAGTCTCTCATACTGGGATACCAAAACACCCATGTACTTTTACACACACAAATTCATTAGTATGTACTATTAACCCACACCTCTAATGTACACTCATACCACACCCTTCTCACAGAACCAACACATCTATCCACCCATTTACCATGAATCGTGCTCCCAACAACAACACCCCACAACTCATACAATGTAACAAAAAACTATAGAACATTTCAATCAGCCACACCTATCAACAACATGTGTATATATATTTACATTTGTTAAAACATTTCCTTTAACCCAATTGATAAATAGGGGTGATCATAAAAGGGATCTCATCTTGGTGAATCCTTTTCAATTAACCAATTGTACATGTTTAAGCATTTTTATTGTTATCGACGATTATCATGCATCAAAACAAAATTGACCATACACAACCAATGATAAAGAAAATTCCACCAATTTCCTAGATTTCCATAAGTTATATAGACCCAATCAATCCAAAAAGAAAAATCATAACAAAAATAAACCAAGAGATCAATCATTGACCACTTCTTAATCTGTAATTTAATTACCTCATTATCTATTGATTATATTACATTATTATTAATTTACATCATTAAGAATTTATTCTACCATTCTTCATATGGAATCAGTAGTTCACCCACTCTACAAGATTAAAAATTATAAAGAGACAGGAGGAATCCATATCAGATGAGCAATGGATAGATGATCCTTCATTTACCATGAACAGGGGATCACAATAGCATCAAGGAAGAACACCAAGGAAATTGAGAAGGAGGTGCACAAATTGTCCATGGCGGAAGGATCTAGAAATTCAAAAAGTTATAGAATAAAATCATGGTAATGGAAGATCCAGGCATTGATGAGCACAAAGCTACATTAAAAGAATAATTGTTTGAAAAGAATATTAGTCACAGAATCATGTTCACTATCACATGGTTTGAGTATCTAAAACCCCCTTGAACATCAGGCTATTAACGATATAATTAATATTCTTCAAAATTATTTTAAAAACCCCAATGAAGTATTTAAACTTAGATTACATATAATAATATGTTTGTGGAGTGAAACTAAGAAAAATTGGGAAAAATAAAAATGACTCATAGATGGGTAAGTCACTAACACGGAGACACAGACAGGTGAGCTACCGACATTGATAAATATATGGGTGAGTTAGTGAAGATATAAAGTACTTATGGAATTACTTATTGATGCCTCGACTTACCGATGACCTATCCTATCGATGCCGATTCTATCGAATCATCAATGCGGATGCCCCTGAATCACTGTGCCATTGTCATAAGGATGAAATGACATGTCGATTCACTAACATAGGAAAACATTGACTTTTCCACACATTGAAATTATAATGCACTAACATTCCAATGGAAACACCCATAGTCACTGATGTAAAAACAATAAATTTGGGAAACTATGAAATAAGCCACCATTGCCTCCAATAAAACCCTAAACACTGGTATTTCACAAAGAGTGGTTCATGGGAAATCCATATTATTACATCAGATAACTCTCAATCTATTCCCTTCAACTGGAATTAAAAACTAAACTATATGTGAGGGGGGACCAAAAACCCATCCATTAGGATACATATCTAACGAAAACCACCATGTGTTATTCTAATGATAGAGTAAAAACCACTACATTCTATATTACCTCATTGTCATTTATCTCCTAAACAACTATTCAGACACTAAGGACCCAAACTACCCCAAACCATCCCAAAAACACCAATGGTCACACTGTGTAGGCATATAAATTGGGGAGTTCCATCTTCCATGTCATGACATTGTCTTCTTTGGGTGGCATTGTCTAACCAGCATGAGTTTATAACATCATTATTGATGCGTCTAGAATAGGGATCATGGTCTCCCTTCAACATATTTAGGACATTTCACACAAAATCATAGAACATGGAAACAACATATCATAAATCTAGCAGGGTCAAACATTAAATCAAAATCATGATACAATGAAAAAAACAAGAGAAAAATCAGAATAGCTTCAGGTACTAGGCATGAATCTATTCATGTCACTGCCATGTACTTTAATAGAGGTCACCATTACACTATAACACATGAACCAATGTAATGGGACTCCAATGAATCTCAATCTCCTTATAATCCTCGATTCTTACTATTCACTTAATGAATGTTGCATCATCCTTGACATCCAAAGACCCATAGTCTAGGATATGGGAGTCATCGTGTAGACACTGAAAGAGCTGAGAGACATAATGAAAATTATCAATCCTCCCCAGTTGTGATGGTGATTCTTGCTGATAAGCTACCTTGACAACTCATCCCAAAACCTCGAATGATCTAATAAAACATAGAGAAAGCATTCTTCATCTGTCAAACCTCTATTGTGCATGCTGAGGGGAGTCCTATAAGAACATGTGGTAACCAAAATAGAACTACAAGGACCTCCACCTATGATAAAAATATGATTTCATCTATTCATGAGCTATCTTCATCATCTCAAACACATGTTCTACCTTCTCTGTTGTGCTCTCCACTATCTCTGTTCCAAAAGGGGTTTTTACCCTACCATTGTCTATTGTACATGTGAGATACATGGTCTTATGTACATGGCTTCAAATTTTTCCATTTTAATGGTAGAGTGATTTCTATTATTGTAGGAAAAATCTACTTGGGGAATGTGTATTACCCATGATCATCCGATGTCCAGAACACACGCTCGTAGAATATCCTCCAACATCTGGATGGACGTCTCTATTTTCCCATATATCTAAAAATGGAACACAATGAAAAGGTTTAACATTGTTCCCTATAAATTATGAAATATAATCTATACTCACGACATAAAATTTGTTTCCCGATCCAAGGAAATGAATCTTAGAACTCTAAAAATCTGTACCACCATGTCCACAAAACATTGTGCTAAGGCACCCACTGTGCTGGACTCCTTGATCACCAAAATGTGAGATGACTTCAGCAACTAGTCCACCACTACCAAATGGGCTTCACATCCTCCCCAATCCATGGGTAATCCTATGATGACATCCATCGATATGTCATCCCACTTCCACTCGGGATCATCTTGGTGCGGCAATAGATCCATAGAAACACAGAGCTCAACCTTCACCTACTGACATATTGGGAACCATGCCACAAAATCTACCACATCCCTTCTTATACTACTCCCCCAAAACTATTCCTCCATTCCTCTGTACATTTTACATAGTCATTGATGCACCGCTAGGGGTGATATATGGAACTCACAGAGAACTTCATTGCGCATTGCATTGGGACAGACAAATTCCCATGGAACGACATCCGATTCTGACTATCCTCCGACCATCCCTCTAGAGTGCCACCCTGGGTAGCGCGATCATGCATCACATGAGTATCAGGGTCTCCCCTCTAATAATTATCCCCCCTTTTAATTATGGATGATTACACTATCAATAAAAATATATAGCCTCTACAACTGTCCTCCCCAACAACCAATAAAATGAAACAAAATCCTCAATTTCCTTCGAAGAATATGTGGATTCCAACACTACATCCTTCTGCAACATCCTGCTAAAGGTATCAGCCACCATGTTTCCCTCCCTATGGTGTAATATATTTTGATATCATAATCATTGATTAACTTCATAGACCATCATATTCACAAATTCTAATATCATTGAGAAAATACATTCCTCATGATCTGGTGATCCCTGAAGACGACAAAGTGCACCCCAATGAGGTTATTCTGCCACAAAATCTGTGCAAACACAATCTCTAATTTTTTTTTATGTATGGAATATATATGTTTTTTAGGGTGTAACTACCTAGAACTATAATATATTATTCCTTTTTGCTTCATTGGTACACATCCCATGCATAGACAAAAAGAATCTCAAAACACCTCGAACATCACCCCTTTCTCTAGAAACCAAATCTCTCTGGAACTGACCAATATCTTCTTCAGTTTGCTTAAAATTCCTTATCATATCTCACAACATGCGATGTCCTTATCTTTTCTGGTCAATACTGACAATGGACCATATACATGATAGAAGTCTGGTATGAACCTCTGATAATATCCTACCAGACCCCAAAAACTATGAACCTCCACCACATTATAGGTTGTTACCCCTAAAACCACAATTTATACCTTATATGGGTCAACTGTTATCCCTAGTTGAGACCCCCCATGTCCATGGAAGTGAACTTCTTCTATCAAGAAAATGATCATGGTCATATTTCTATAGAGATGGTGGTGTCATAGGAACTCTAAGACAGTCCTCAGATGCCAGAAGTGCTCCTCTTATAACCTTGAGTAGACTATGATGTCTTAGATGAACCCAAAGATGAACCAGTCATTGAACTGATGGAAAAAAGAGGTCATGAGACCCATGAACATGGAGGGTTCATTCATGAAACCGATGTGCATGTCCAAGAACAAAAAGTTCCTATACCAACACCTAAAATCTATCTTTAGGATGTCACCCTTACTTATCAACAACGAGTGATATCTAGGTAAGAGGCTGATCTTTGAGAAAGAACCTTTTTATTCTAATAGGTCAATAAGATCATTGAACATCAGAAGGAGGTAACAGTTCATGGCATTCACAAAATTCATCCTTCGGTAGTCTATTAAATTCCCTAAACCACCATCCTCATTCGTTGTGAACAAGACTAGATCACCCCACTGTGACACAAATGGCTAAATAATAACCTTCTTCATATAATTTTCAACTTAAATCCACTAATCCTACAACTAACAAGGTTCCATATGATAGAGTGGAATTGAAATTGGATGGGCACCATGATGCAAGTTATTTCAAACTCAATGTCTCATCAAGGGGGTACAGTCACAAACCCTACATGGAAGACAACTGGGAAATAAATGAAAACCACCATAACATCCACCATCTCTGTATCTACTAATTCTACTATCATCTTGGCTAAGAAATAATGATTAGACTCTAAACACCTGATTCCATCTTGAAAACTCCCCTTACTAATGAAACCTACCTAATGCCCACCCAAATCTAAGAACACGACCCTTCACCAAAAGATATAAATAATATCATGCATAGAAAACAACTAGTAGATTACTTGGCTGACATCAAATGGATTCATCTTTCGTAGAAGACTAACCCCAATAAAAAAATATGACCCCAAAAGTAGTCTACATCCTAGAAAAACATCAAACAAGTGGTCTAACATCCAACTAGCTTACACAACACCAGGGTCATTGAAATTCCCTCTACGTCTATTCCCATATAATTAGATATATTTGGTGTAACAAAGTATTACAAATCTACTGAATCAAACAAATCACACCAAATAGTAATAAACAAACTAATCATACATTGAACAACCACTAGCCCTGTTGAAATTGCAACCTTGGTAGCGTGAAATTACCAACGCCCTTCTCATATTCCACTCTTCTATCAAACGCCTCCATGAAAATGCACTAGTCATGGTCCCTAAAGAACAACTTGAGGGTAGCCTCCCCAGCACCATCTACAGTCAGTGGGGTAGAGATCACTTCCCCTACTACTAGAAGGGAAGGACCGACATTTGATGGGGCTCTATTGGGCGTTGAACCTGCCCACCCCCAATGTATGGGGCTTGAACATTGAACTGGTACAAATTATTTCCACAAAATCCACATACAATTAACCTCAGTCCCAAGCCCAAGGGTTAATAAAAAGGTCTAGAAAATCAAAACTAGAACTTCGGGGGACTACATATCACTATCCAAAACCCAAAAGTCCCTATGGTAAGATACCTATTGTTGATAGCTTTCCACTTTTAGAATTCAGATGGATACCCTCTCACAGAACAACTCTTAGTGAGTACCTCATTTCCACTACCTCATCCTTATTTAAAACCTCAAAGAAACTCGATAGAGTGAAAGGAGTAACAACTGAGTTACCTAAAGGTCTGAGTTCCTCTTTTATGCATTTCATTCAAGACACCTCATCTAGAAAGAGATCCAATTAAAATAGTATGAGATCTTTGATATTAATACCCAGTTCCCAAGCTGACATACTCCCATGCTAGAGGGAGAGTAGATCAAGCCTCTTCTTAGCCTTCATGGTGGATGAAATGAATTCTGCCCGGCACTCATGGTCAATGTCCGCCCACAAATCCTCTATTTTCATAATCAACCACAGGTAAAAAAATCCACCACTGGAGTGCTTCTCCTTATATATAGATCACTCATAGATGACCCCAGTACTCTATCATTTTCTAGGTCCAGCTGTAACAAAACACTTGCACCTTGATCGAACTATCTGTCTGGATGTATGATACACTGCCCTCATACTTCCAAAGAGTATACAGCTGGAAGGCACGATGTGCTTTCTTCCATGGGTAAACTTACGCCTCTCGATCATACCTGTACTGATCAAATAGGACAACTGGTCAGGCCTCAACTGCTCGTAGCACTTGCGGGCGATGTCCGAGTATTCTGTAAATTTTCATTTAAAATTTTTATGACACTTCATTTATTTTAAATTCCAAAAACACTAATGGGACAGAAGAACAGAAGTCTTTATAATTCATGTACTTTTCCTATGTTATATATTCTACAATCAGTCTAACCTTACATGGTAGTTCAATAGTACCAGATACATTACATCAGATCACGGTGGGATTAAAATCCTATGTTATATCAAGTCTTCTCTAGTCTATCTCACGAACCATGATTTCATAACATTATTTCCCTATCATTCAATGCAATACTTACTATGACTAATTGCAAACTCCATCATACCTCTCAAACTCTCATGACCACCCTATAATACCATTTTTTTCATGACCATCATTCTTCAAGATGAGGGAAAGGGGAAACAAATGTGTTTTCCCTTTATTCGTCAAGATAATCGATGGATAATGAGCCCAAAGTCTCGTCATCAATTGGACCTAGAGTGGATAATAGATCCAAGGGTATAAAATCTAACATAATAATTAACGAATTAATATTTTTATTCAAAAATGCTTTGGAGATATGATAGAACATACCAAGAAACCTTGAATACTAAAATTTAATGTAAATACAAACTCCTTTCACACATGCATGTCCGAAATTAATGATGATACAATATAAAAAAACCCCAAAGTAAAGTACCCAAATAAAAAGAATAAGAAAAAACAACAACTCATATTAACACATGAGCTAGTAAAGTCCATCACAGTCCTTGAAGTCCTCTTAGAATCATTAAAATTGTGTTAAAGATATAGGGTGAAAATACAAGTATAAACAGAAGGAAAACTAATGCCTCCCATGCACAATTGTGGATTTATACTGACATCACAATGAAAAAACAGTAGAACCTCAAAAGAACCTACCATGTAATACTAACCAACCTATCCAAACAAAGTCACACAATGCAAATAATGCATGTCATGTAATGTTGTAGTATAAGACATAGATATTTTGGTACCCCATGCTACCCTCACACTGGTTAACTTCTCATCCCTAAAGGATAACATCTTGACACTAAAACTCTTCTCATATAGATTGCCACTACCACAACCCACCCTCACACACCTAGACCTCAAACCACACATAATCCTGACCATAGACACTAGGGCCACAACAACCACACCTTTTGTTCGATGACACTTGGGTCGTATAACATAGAAGCTTGGGAATACAATCCCATCTTAAAATAACTAAGGTCTCTCATCCACAAAATACCTACCTAAAGGATTTGTGACTATGGTAATCCTCAAGCCACTAACGGATGAAATCATATGCTCTAGTGATAATAACTGGAAGAGGGTGTGAGGAAGAATGTTAGTAACTCGCAATCCATCCTCCCACCATAATGTTTGAAAAAACACCCTCTCTAATGAAATGGAGTTGTTCAGCACATTGTGCTTCACAAGGGTGGGGAGCATTTATAACTCATATGAAACAAAAATTTATATATGAATTGGTAATCATACCCTCAGCCCAACCAATGGGTCCCCAAATCAAATGACCAACTTATACAGAACCATGGTTACTAATACCCCCTATATGAACTACACACATTTGCCACTGAAAATCCATAACAAAACCCATTTATCATTTATCCACTTCACATTTATTAATATTGGGATTCAATTTAATTTATTCAAGTACATTAGGACAACTACCAATCACAACCGTATCAAAACAACAACCCAAAATAAGATTTACAGTCCCATTGCACGCCATATTCAACCACTTCCATCTATCATTCTTCAATGTTATACCACACAACCCTTATCTAACAACACAACTTTGCATCCCCACTGCCCAAAAATTCCACGATATAGTCCCACTACATACAAGTTCATAACAACAATGTAGTCCCACTACCCAATTTCGTTCTATGACCACAATAAAAAAATGCAGTTCAGCTTCCTATGAGTGCATCCAATCCGCAATCAATCAGTCTCTCAAATTGGTTATCGATACACCCACTGCTCTACCCCAGACACAAATACCACATAAACTACTATTAACCCACATCCCTTCTATAGACTCATACCACAACCTTGTCATGGATCCGACTCATCTTTCCACCCTTGTACCCACAACTCTTCTCCCAATAGCAGCACAACACAATTCACACCAAGTAAAAAAACTTTGTAGAACACATCACTTAGCCACACCTATCTATAGGATCTGTTTATATATAATATTCATATCATGTAAACACCATTCATTAGTCCACCTAATGAAATTTTGGGATCATATAAGGGTTTTTATCATGGGGCATCTGTTTCAATTGTCCATGTGTACATGTTTAAGCGGTTATAACATTATAGATGATTATCAAACATCATAACTAAAAAATGGGACACCACCAGTGCACAAAAAAATACTAATAACGTCCATGAATTTATAATGAATAAATCCAGAATAAATATATATATAATCAATGAATACTAAAATAAATCAGGTGATCAAGCATCAATCCACTGTCACACCATTATTTCATTAACCCATTATCTTTTAATCATATTACATTATTATTTATTTCTTAATTTAAGAACTTATTCTCCTCTTATTCAAACTGAATCATTAGTTCAACCACCTCATATGATGCACAATTAAAGAGAGACCTAAGTAATATCTACCCAATGATTAAAGGATCAAAGTACCTCCTCGCACTATGAACTGGGGATCGCACGAAAAGTAGGGATGAACTCCAAGGAAACTGAGAAAGATGGTCTCTAGCACTGGCACATGAATCATTTGAGGAGGAAGGATCTAGATGCACTATTAAGGAATTAAAAACATTCCTGAAGGAAAAGTCACAACTTTACTGAACCGGATCTTATATTAGTGGAATAATGGTTCTATAAGATTTTTTTAGAAAAGGTCCCTTGACCAAGAGGCCAAGTCTATTATTCATAAAAGAAAATAAATTTACAAGAGAAGAAAACACGAGGACTTATTACAATCAACCTCATAATGAGGGAGCAGGACCACAGGAAGTTGATCTAACCAGGAAAGAGGCTTACCAACTCCCATATTAGCAAAACCATCCACAACCATATTCACCTCCCAATAAACGTGATTGATGATGAATTTAAGACTCATAAGGATCTTCATACATTCCCCCCACATTGCAGCAAGCCTCCAAGAGATATGAAGCTCCCCATTTCTGATGGCCTGCACAAGAATTCTAGACTCACTTTCCAGCCGTATATTATTCCAACCTTTCATTTTAGTAAATTAGAAAACATGAATTATTCCAACCATCTCAGCCTCAAGTGAGCTAGTCATACCACATTTTCCACAAAAACATCTCTCAATAGAGTCATCATGCATCCTGAAAGCCGCACAAACCCTGCTAGTCCCGAATTTCCCTTTGCTGCAATATCTGTATTCACCATAATCCAATGCAGAACAGTAGGAAACCAAAACAAATCTAAAGTCCACAAAGAAGTTCTGAAATTTCCATGAACACCCAGGTTTTTCATCACAAAAAAATCATGAATATTGCTGTTGCAATACCCCATTCCAGTGATGCACATATCTCTTATATGAGAAAAAATCTCCTTTGTGACCAGCTTCACATAGCAGCCTCTTCCAAAAAAAAATTACAGCATTTCATTTCCCCCATATAGCATGAAATCTATCAGCTATTGCCACATAAAGATGAGAGCGTACCTAGGGTGATAACTGGATGAAAGAGCAGAACCTAAGGAGAGCTTGTAGACCTGAAAATCGAAGACCAACCATCTCAAAAGCCTCCAGGACAACCTTCTAAATGAATGAGTCCATCACACAACTGAGAAAGAGATGTTCTGCGTCCTCCCTATGCTGGTGACATAAAGCACACCTGGAGAAAAGGTGAATAAAAAAATTTAATAACATCATCATATGGTAACCTATTGTATGCAAGACTCCAAACAAGAGTATGACGTGATGACCTGATCCATTTATTTTCGAATGCAGATAACCAATTGATTTCACCATGATGGCCCTTGGTGACATGCTGATAGAAAATATTTCTAGTAAGAAGTCCATTCCTAGTAGGTTCCCAAACCAGAATATCAGGGCCACAAATAAAGTCATAATGAGCAACCAAATCACGAAGCTCATCCAGGAGCGGTGAGGGAGGAGAATAAAAAAACTCTTTAATTGTGACCTTCTCATTAGAATCATGGACATACAGCTCTAAATTATCAAAGAGAGTGGACAGAGTCCAATTATCAACCCAAAATTTGAGTGTCGAGTTCCTATTCACAATCCACCGTGAGCAGGACATAATATCCTGAAAAGAAGCTTTAATTGATGGACATAATGAAGAATCAATATAATAATTCCTTCTCTATCTCAATTTACCATCAAAGAAAGCATTGAGAAAACCCATTGATTCAGAATTGTTGTGCAGAATCTTCCAAACACGACAGGCTTGAAGGGAATCATTGAAAAGAGCGATATATTTTATTCCCATGCCACCATTATGCAAAGGGAGAAAACATCCATCCATGGAATTGTGACCATTTTCCTCTCAGGGATATTACCACTCTAATTAATGTTCCTGATAGAGATATTTAGACGCTTGAGATGTCCTCTCGCCCACTTATAGAACATGAAAGAGTACACTGATTTAGAAACAATAACAGACTTCACCAAACTTAAATTTCGAACCATAGATAGACTCTTCCCCTTACAGGTTGAGATTTTTCCATTTACCCTGTCAACAATTTCAGAAAAGAAGGACACTCTAGGATGCCCCCAAAATAATGGCACACTGAGATAGTGGAGAGGCAGGACACCCTCCCAGATTCCTAACTCTGTAGTAATCCATTGCTTCCTGGAGATTTAAAACCACTTCCCAAAGTGTATATAGGTTTTATCCCAACATATACATTGTCCAAAAGCACCCTCATAATGATTTAGAACTTTCTTCAAGACACGAATATTCTTTTTTCTACCCTGGAAAAAGATGATAATATCATCAGAATATAATAGATGAGTTGGAGCGAGGAGAGACCTGCAAGACTGCACCGGCTTGAGCTAACCCTGTGAGACCATGTGCGAGATGATCCTACTGAGATAATCATCAACAATAGCAAAAAGTAGGGATGAGAGAGGATCTCCCTGATGAACCCCTCTAGAGCAAGAAATGTACCCTTTCGGGGAACCATTAACCAAAACTGAGACTTGAGAAGATCAACAAAGAGTGGCAATCCATCCAATAAATATATCATTGAAACCAAAACATTCAATAACCTTATAGATAAAACCCCAATCTAGAGTGTCAAATTCCTTTTTGAGGTCACGCTTGATAGTAATTCTT
Organism: Viscum album; assembly: GCA_963277665.1. NCBI lineage: Eukaryota > Viridiplantae > Streptophyta > Magnoliopsida > Santalales > Viscaceae > Viscum > Viscum album. Next base: position 470,426,705 of record OY728147.1, on the reverse strand, counting down.
CCCTTTCGTTAAGGTTTCCTGAGCATATTCAGACATTCTGAAGCTGAGAAAATACAAACCTGAATACATCATCCATTAATAAATCCAAATTGATTCCATGAAACAATCTATGATGCAATTACTGAGATCCTACTAACAATAATCTTACATATTATCTTGTAACTAGTGTTGACCAAGTCAATGGGTCGAAAAAGGTGAATCTCACAAGCATTTTCAACTTTAGGAATTAAAGATATAAATTGAGCATTGATACCCTGTGGAAGAGCACCTGAGGAAAAAAAGAGAACAATGCATTACAAACATCACCTTTAATAATTTCCCAATACTTCTGATAAAAGAACTAGTTGAAACCATCAGGAACCGGAGAGCTGGAAAAATTAAAGCTAAAAACAGCATCCTTAATCTCAAATTCCTAAGGGGCACTAGTGAGAAGGCAATAATTAGTAGAAGAGACCAAACAAGCTATGATACCATCCATCAAGGACCCTCCCAAAGTAGGCCCATTGAATAGCTCTGTGAAATAATCACCAATATAATCAGCAATGCTATCCTTGTTACCTAAAATTTGATCACCCACCTTAAGATAAGAGAAGGGACGACTAGCCTTTCTAATTATTTGGAGAGAGTTGAAAATTTTAGTTTTTTGATCCCCTTCCTAAAGCCATTTTAATTTTAAGGTTTCCTTAAGAGTATTTTCTTTCATTGCAAGGAGAGAGCCCATTTTTGAAACATGAATAGCTTCCCAAGAAAAATCCATATTGAAGTATACTCTCGAGGCTTCATCATGAAGACGCATGAGAGGGAATTAAATACATAATATTTCCTTTTCTAGCTCACTATAAGCCTCTCTACTCCATGTTTTTAAAGGACACTTGATCATCCTCAATTTGAAGAGAAAATCTGCACCTTGCATACTATTCAAGGAATTTATAATCAGCCTGCATCAATCATCTTGAAGAGACCATGCATTGTTGAAATGAAAAGGAAGAGGCATGTGGTATTCTCTTCCATTAAAACTAAACAGAATCAGATGATGGTTAGAGGCAATTTTAGGTAGAGTGATACTAGAATGGAATCCCATTTGTTCCGGGCAATGATATTCCCAAAGGCCTGATCCAGCTTACTATCAATCATATGGTTGAGATATCTTTTATATGAAGTGTATTTTCCACCAACTAGACTAACATCAGTCAGGTCATTATCATCAACACAACCTTGAATTCCCTAAGAGAACTTTGCGAGTGAACATAACCCATCTTTTCACTAGAATAGAGAATAGTATTTAAATCACCTACAATATACCAGGGAGATGAAATGCCCCTGAAGTTGTCAAGTTCCCGCCACATACACCTACGTTCTTGATACTTACTTTTAGCATAGAGAAAATATCATACCATCATCTCTGACTACCAATGAAAAGAGAAAGAAATCACCTGCTCATTGATGTATATAATGTAAATAGTACCAATGGAGGAGTGAACAAGAACCCATAAGCTCTCACACTGTCCAGTTGAACCATTGTTGGAAACCAAGTGGAATACAAATTTATTAAGACCTAAAAAACCCAAATAAAAAGAGGATTTCGGTTCAGAGATACCCATTAACATTGGCTTGTGAATCAAAATATGCCGATGCAAAGAATTAACAGTAGAAAAGTTAGCAAGACCCTGACAATTCCAATAGAGAAAATTTATTTTGAAATGGATTTATAATTGTAATTTCTTTTTTTTATTTGCCTTCTTCTTTCCTGAAGAGTTATGGATCCATTGGAGAGCTTGGAAGGAAATCTGGTTTGCATTCTATGAACTGATTTCCCAGCAATATCCATTGTAGACTCGGAACATCTTCCATATATGGGGGAGACATTTTCCTCCAAAGAGCACGAGGGGCACTTTTGGCATCCAATGCTTCATCCTCCTCAACCATGTCACACCATCCTTTCTTAGGGGGGCATGAAGAATTTTTCATTTTAACAACTCTTGGGAAATCCATATTAATCTCTTCCCTTGCAGCATCAACACAGCTGTCCAATATATCCTTTCCACTTCCTTTGTTCTCATCCTTCACAGAAGAAAGAGTCAAAGAAATAGTACCAGAAACTAGATTAACAACCTTAGTATCAATATTTGAATCATCTACATCATCATTATTTTGAGGATGAATTGGTAAAACAACAATCCCTACCTTCCCCTCATTCTGCTTAGCTACATGATGATCTTTACCAGAATGATCTCCCTTTTCAGTAGTGACCATGGCCTTATTTTTCCTACCAGCCTCTTACCATGGATTCGCTTTGTCAGCATTGGAGTCCTTCACTTCCTGCTTCTGGTTCTGTATATTCTTGTTGTACGAGACAACATGTCCAAATATTTTACAATAATCACAGAAATTTGGTTTATTCTCATATTCAAGTTTGATTTCAATCTTCTTATCATTATCAATGAAATTTACCAACTCAGGAAGATTTGAATCCATGTTAGCTTCCACCAAAAAACTTGCATAAAATCCAAGATCTCCCTCAATGGTATGATGGTCCATCCTCAAAGGAGTCCCCACACAAGTGATCACATGACCCTCAGCCCAGTTGGTGATATATCCATAAGTGCATCCACAAGACCCAGGTTTGAAACCAGGTAGAGGCATATATCTGGTACTATAGTCGGTACTATAGCAGGCACTGTAGTAGTACTGTAGTAGTACTGCACATTGTGTGGGTACTATAGTAGAACCGTACAAAATACCGGTAATGTAGAAGAACTTTACATTGTGTGGGTACTGTAGCAGGCACTATATTAGTAACTGTAGTATGTACTATTTGGTACTATAGCAGCATAAACTATTCAACTTGGGCCACTAGTTTGGGCTTGGAGTCCTTAAGGATTATGGGATACCGAGTACATCGGGTCAGTAGGTATTTTGGGACAACCTTTAAGGCCCTTGGTCCACCTCATGGCCTTCGGGCCATATGCAGTTGCCCCATACACCCTATAAAAAAGGTGTAACCCCAAAAGAGGATTCAGATCAGGTGCACTCACCAGAGCATAACCAAATGGATATTCAGAATGAGAGGGTATAACCATACCATCTATACTAGCCAGTGATTTCATGGGAAGCCTAGCCAGATGAACATGCAAATGTAGAGAGCTACTATCATGACACAGATGCTAGGGTGGGGAATTTCCATGTAGATAGTCTGGTTGAATTCCCTAATACCATTGCGTCATGTAATCTCTTAAGCCTACGGGCCTTGTAATCTCTGAGCCTACGAGCCTTATAAGGGTTCCCCCACATCCCTTGAAAGGGGGGTTATCAAAAATCAATAAAAATGATGGCCTTCGGGCCATTTGGACCTGAATTAATGAAGCCATCAACTACCAATGCCAGTACCAATAAAGGTCCTCACCTACCTACGCCATAGCCTACCAGCGCCAATGCTCTTGACTCACTAACATCGACACCCATAACTAACTGCTACATTTTCACTCCAATTCACTAACAAGCCGATTCACTGGAATGCCAACACACTGAAATATCAATACCTGGACATGATGACACATTGGCATGATAACACAAAAGCCTTATGTCAAAGATGAAAAATTGAAAAATTTGGAAAAATATTGAAATGTGACACTTTTTCCTCCTGGAACACCTTAAACACAGGTTTTTCAAAATCTGAGTTCTTGCGGATATTAAGGTTACTACAATTAATGTGCATCAGATAGAAAATATTCATTTCAAACAACATAATCAATGACATTATTTCACTATTCGGAAAACATCTTCATCATGTGCATCTCATTATTATGATATGATCAAATTTCAAACGAATTTATGAAACTCAAAAAAAAAATTCTAGTAATATTAAAATAATTTAATGACCTTTTTTATTATAAAATCTAGATAGAATAGAAATGAATCATCTTAACCAATTTAAAATACTCTATAATGACATTTATTTTAATGTCCCAAAATGATGAAAACATTCTACATCTAATTTCAAAAAACTGATGGCATTCATTATCTCAACATCTCCTAACATTTTAACATAACTATAATATGATGTAATTTTTTCAAATATATTTCTAATGGAATAGCTAATCAAAAAAATTCCTAAGTCATTCTTCATTCAAAAATTCTACAAATTTCACATGACAATTTCCCGAACATTCAACAAAACACTTTCACTAGACATTTAAAAACATTTATTAAGAAAATTTATTTGTAAAAAATATAAACATTTATAAATTAAAAACACAACAAATGATATACAATATTATAGTTTTATTTTCTTTAAAACACTAATGAGAAAGTTTTTCAGCTCATTTGTATTCATCCCTCTATCATTTTCATAATATATTTTCTAATCAAGTAATTATTTATCATTTTAAAATAACATATCTTTTAAAAAACCATAGGGTGATATCACACACACAATATATGATGAAATGATTTTAAATAAATTTAAACTATTTTTTAAAAGAAAACATATGTTCATTTTAACATAATTCCCCCCTAATATTTTTCATTTCATAAAACATTTCAATTCTCCCACATTATGTGATAACAATGTCATATGATTCATTAATACGAGAAACAAAATTCCTTTCTAATTATAAGACATGTAGTATAGCTTCTCTCCTTCTTTCTCTATTATCCATAGAATGGTAGGTGATTTCTCATGATGTTTTGTATGTATTTTAGTGGATGACTAAAATTTATTTCTAGCATTAATTCCAAAAATATCTTTTTCTTCATTACATATGTGATGATATCCGTAATTTCTAATATTTTTGAAATATATTTCAATATAATAGCTCAATTAATAAATTTATATTTTATTAAGAAATAACTAACATAGATATCATTTGATTTTAAATGTTGGATTATTTTTAGAAAGATAAATTGAACTCTAATTATCTATATGTATCCTAAATTATTTGAAAATAACAACTTACAAATTTAAATCTAAACATTTGTCCATAGAATTTGAGTACAAGCTTGTGTAGCTTCAACATAATCTGGTTCTTCGATTCTTAGTGTTACAAAACTCTTTTCCTTACTATTCTAATTCACACAATATTATCCCCATAAAAATGATCCTCTTGATTTTGATTTAATATCTTAGTGATATCCATCCCAATAAACATCATTATAACAAAGATTATTCATATCAAAACGTATTTTGTAAAATAAATCATGGGAATGCATTCCATTAAAATATCATTGTGTTATTAATTATTCCAACATTGTAGATTCTTTCAGATCAAATTTATATTTGGAAAAAAGTCACAATAATAGAAATATTCAGTCTGGAATCTATCATATATCCCATACTTTCAGTCAGATTCTAGAAATATTCTTGATTCACACTTTTTTAAACTTCACCATTGAACATCATTTATGAAACCTGAATAGTAGTGGAAAATTATTTAAATTGTCTCATTGGATAAAAATTATTTCAAATCCATGGAATAGATTTCTTCTGATTGAAAAATTTATTTTTTTACATTCAATTCAAGGATGAATGGTAATTTTTCGAAAATTTAAATCTCAAATTCAATCATCATTTAGTAACCAAATTATTTAAAACTAAATTATTAAATTCTAAAAAAAATTAAATCAACCACATACATAATTTCATTCTGGGGTCTATAGATAACTTATTTCTGTGAAATGTATATATCAAATTTTTCATTAGAGTAATTCCAGATTCTCAAAAAACTATCAATTATTTAATAACAAGCTAATTGGGCTTGTTTAATCCCATAAAGTATTATCACAGTTTACAAAACATAGTTTCATTATTATTAATTATAAATTAACATGTTTTCAAAATGTAAAGTTCTTTTAAACTTTAATATTTTAATAATAAAATTTTTATCCATTTGATAAAATTTGTAATTTTTATGTGTATCCCCAGTATAAAACAATCAATTAGTTTCACATATAATAATGAAGAAATTATTCCTCATAATACAATCCTTACGCATCATTATAGAAATTTCAATCTAGTAATTATTTTTTTCTTAGGACTTATCCATGTTCGTCAAATTTGATTCTATACACCCATTTTCTTCTAATAAAATTTAAAATTTATTTTCATTGAATTAGATCTCAGGTGTGGTTTTTATCCATCTGATAAAACAATACATTAATTTAATCAACCCATTTTTTTGTTCAACACCTTCTAAAACATATTATTTTTCAATTTTTAAAAAGAGTGATATCTAATTATTTATTATCTATCTTTTTGAACTGTAATGGTCCATTCTAATTACATTAAAAAATTTATCTCTCAAAATGTTTCTGTATATAGTTAATTTTAAATTTTCCCATCCATCTTTACTTTCATTATGACATGATTCTTCTAAATCATGAGATTTATTTTTTACTCTTTCTCACATTCTAGGAAATCCATTAGTTCAACTGCCTCAATTTTTTCAGTATTCATTATTAAGGAATTGTAATTTTATATAACATTCACATCATATTATTCAACATTTTTTGTAAATTTTTTTTTTATAATTTATGACTTATTATATTGGGAAAATAACCCATGAAAATTATATCTTTTTATATTTCATAACATTTCACAACATATGGATTTTTTTGAAAACATGGACTTCCAAAAACATTATATTATTTCAGTGGAGTATTTTAAATAAGAAATTTCAGATGATGTCATAAGGGAATCTATCATACCAAACAACTGGTTTTTACACATACAATATTACAATTACCTTCACTTTATTAGAACATTAAATGGTTATATTCTTCTAACATACTTCTTCATATATATACTAACCATCCATTATTCCATTCTAGAACTCTATTTTCCTGATGGGCGTATAATAAACTCTAATAATGTAAAAATCCATGTTTATTAAAATATGATTTAAATGTATTTTCAATGAATTATATCTATTAAACTATTGTTAACTTCATTATATGACCTCTATTTCACTATGAACATATATTATACAGAATTCAAACATCTTTATAGCCCCTGACATTTGCTTTGAAAACATAATATTGGTTTATAAGGTCAAATCATCAATAAAAGTGATTATGCGAAAAATCTTATTTGGTAAAAATATTTCACATCGGCCCACATAAATTAGAATTAGTAGTTCATGTGGCTTGATAGAGACATTGTCCGAATTTTCAAGACATTTATTAGTTATCTTTCCTTTATGAAATTTTATAATCACATTTTATTCAATTTATTTAAATTCTAGAAAAATATGAACAAAATCTACATTATAAATTCTATTATTTTTTTCTTTTTATTTACCCATGTATGTGATTCCATAAAATATTTTCATCTTCAGTATCATGTAGCAGGATTTATAATATTATTCTATTGGAAATTTATTTCTGCAGGTTGTTTCTCCTTTAGTAAAGTTTGATTCATCTTCTTAACTTTTCATTATATAATAATATTTTATGAATGTAATTTAATTTCCATCCTCAAAATACTGAAATACACTAAGTATTTTCCATTTTATCCCCACATTATATAACTAATTTAGTTTTTAGAACTCTTTATTTAGTATCAACCATTCCAATTAATTTTATTTTTAAGGAACATTTATTAACTATGGTAATGACTCCTATATCATGATTTCCACAATTTTTTTATTTTTAAAATCACTATTCATGTTTGGTGATAAAAAACTATAGTGTCTATGATTTGGTCATTTTACTATCATTCAAAGATGTGTCTGAAAAATATTTCTTTACACAACTTTTCAATTTCCAATTTACTTAACTTTTCTTTTTATAGACTCTTGTTTTGGAATTATTATCATAAAATTTTTTGAATGTTGAAATGTTTGGTCAAATATTCTAATTCATTCCACCAGAAACTGAAACATATTGTTTATTTTAAATCGTATAATATCCAGAGATTTTTATTTTCATACATTTTTAATATATGAATGTGTCTTATTCTACATCAAAAACATCCCACACTCTATTAAAAAACATTCCTAGAAGTGATATGTCATTCCCACAGTAGAAATATCTAGGCCCATAAATTCTACAACACCAAATGAACCCAAATAGTTTATATTTCTATAGATTATTAAAATTTACCTATAATAATATTGTTGAGGTCCATAAAATCATTCGACGTCATTTACCATGGGGCTTTTCTTAGATTTATCGAACTATATTTTCATCTTTTGTTGACGTGATAGATTATTTACATCTATTATGAACCCATGTATTCTCAATAACTTTCATAACACCTCTGAATTTAGTAAAACTACATTAACTATAAAATTTTGTGTGTTATTAGCTCAAATAATTCTTTATTTAATCATTCCCGACAACATTATATGTATCAAATTTTAATATTGAATCTTTTTTGAAATTTACATTCCAAGTTATTAGTGTATATTATTCCCCAAGAAGTATAGATTATGTTTTTTGACTTAATATTCCTTAGAAACCAAATTATTAATAATGTTATTAACCATTATTTACTATTATTCCATTCTCTGTTTGTATCATAATATATCATGAACATATTATTCATCCTTTATAGAAACATAATCTCATCGATCGACATATTATTCCAAAACATTATTCATCATTGTTATTTAATTATTTATAGTAGTATTTATCTAAATACATGGAACAATTTTAGAGTTAAGATGTTACTCACTATATCAATCTTTGTATACTTATTCTTATTCACTATATAATGAATATTTTGTTTTCTAAACATATTCAATGAATGATATGAACTTTTTTAAACACTCATTTTCGGAAGAATTATTGTTTGTCGAGTTTAATTTATCATTCTTACCCTTCATTATTTTTTCATGAGAACATATCCTTTTAATTTTTAGATGGAATTTATTCATTAAAACTTTTTCCATAAATATTCTATCATGTTTTCCATCAAAATCATATTTATATACTCTTACTTTATAATTAGGTAGATTCAATAAAAATTGAAAATTTTCACCAAATATAGTATATTTTTTAGGTTTTTTCATCTATATATTTATTCCTTTTAGAAAGTTCACAGAGATAAGAGATCTGATTTTTTCATTTAAAACATCATCCTCTATATCTTTAAAATATAAATGATCATCATGTTCAATATCATAATTTTTATTAATTCTCATATCATAAAAAATTATTTCTTCCACCATATTCTATTTGAAAACTTTTTTTTTCATAATTAATAATAAATATTAATGTTATGTAAATAATCCAATGATAAATCAGTTGTATCATCTAAATAAATTTGTTTCGAATCAATCCTATAAAATATTATTATCATGAAATTATTTATAATTTTATATTCCTCCAAAATGTATCAAAAATAATTGATATTAAAAAAACATCATTTACTATATTAAAGTAATAATCAATAGTTTCCATACTAGTAACTATAATATATCCAAACATTATACAAAATATTTTTTATTCACGTCTATTAATCTCATTTTTTATTGAAAATACATTGGAAATTTTCCCATGTAATATCTATTATTTCAGATTCTTCATCATACGGTATAAATTTTCTAACAGAGAAAAAGAATATAATTTTTATCTTTTCTATCATCTTTAATATTTCACTAGTCAAAATTGTAATATTTCCATCTTTCACAGGGGTGGAAATCATTTTGTAGTTTCATCAATAACATACGAGAAAAGTGATAAGAGATATTGAATCATCTTGTTTTTTCAAACATAATAATTCACACACCCATATATATAAATTACCATAAAATTTATAATATTTTAATTATCCATGATATGGATTTAACAAGGTAACATTCAATCTGATATAAATTGATGATTTGAAGGATAATAGAGAAAATGAGGGGGTTAATCATTTGTTTCCATTTTGAAATTTTTAACTTTATCAATCTTAAACTGTTCATCATTTTTGAGTTTTTTCCTTACAATTTTTTAGTAAACTATAGTTAATGATAATATATAAAAATTAATTTAAAAACATGATTAACATGGTTTTCACAAAATATAATAACCTTATTCTTATCCATAGCCACTATCATGGGTCTTTGGAAATTCACATTTAAGAATAAGTGAATAACACTATATTGGAATCCCATTGAACAACTTCCATCTTTATATTAGAATGGTTAAACTCCCTCATGTCATATTGCACATTTTTTCTATTAAAAATAATACACAAATAATTTAATACCATTTTGACATTATACTATAAAATATATATATTTAGATAGTAATTCAAGTGTAGCAACAACTATATACCTCCAACTGATGAGACTCTTTATAGTGAACATATTATGATAACCTTTTTTTACTTTTTTTTACAAAATTAAATAATATAATTTTTTAACAAAACAACTATTCTCAAACTTTGTCATAGAACATAGAGATATTTACTATGTCCGATTCACTATGTCCATAAATATATACATACATATTTCTTATATATTGAAAATAAAAAAGAATTCATAAATTAATATTCAAAAGTAATTAAATTTAAATGAAAAACTCATTTGTGGGACCAATTTTGTAGAGTATCATCATTTATTCAAGGCTGATCAATGTTAGGTACCATTGAACAACAACCTCTATTTATAGGTTCTCCTATACTTATAATAGTGGGAAACTAATTTTTCTCTCTAGAAAACGAAGTCCCAAAAATCTATAATTTCATGTTCATTTGAGATTGTTTTAACCATTTAATTCCATATCAAATTTTCTAGTTTCTTCTATAATCTTCTTGAATATAAAAAAATAATATTGAATTTCAAAACATTATTCTGGATAACATAGTCCAGGAAATCACAGTCTAGAAATCTATTTATCATTCTAGTTCTCATGAACAAATTAATATGACATAATTTTATACTTCAATTTTAATAACTAGAATGAAATAACACAAATATTTATCTATTGACTCATTTAATCCAAAAATAAAAATACCAAGAAAAATCCCTCTCTGATTCATTAAGCCAATAAAAAATGGTTGACTACATTATTTCAACATCTAAAGGAATCTACATCCTCTAATACATTGTATGGTCACATATTCATGCATTCAAATATTTATTTCTAGATAAAATTAAAATATCTACTCGTTTCATTAAAAATAAGTCGAAACTAAATTTAGGAAAATCAGATATCCCAAACATCTATATTTAGAATCCTTTTCCAAATGAAATTTCTCCAAAGATATATATAATAAAAGTTATCGATATCAAAATATTATATTATGAATCAATTTATAATTATTTTCCAATGAATAAAATTAAAAATATAATTATTTGGATAAATATTAGTGGTAATTTCTTCTTGTATAAAATTAAGAAACACATCAAAAACACATACATTCAAAAACTGCAAATCAATACATTATATCAAAAGTGTTTTCTGATCATTTTTGTCTATTTATGTGCATTTCATCATCAAAAATGATTTGATCAATCCTCATCAAAGTCAAACAATCACTCTTTTGAAAAAATATTCATCTAGCGCTTCTCATTTGGATGATTGTTTTCTAGAATTCACCAATTTTAAAAACATAAAATATTAATATTTATCTTTTTCATAAATATCAACACATATCATGAGGTAGTTTTTATTTTTAGAAAATTAATAGAACAGAAATTCATAATCTATCTTAATTATTAATGTTTTAGTAATTTATATATTTACAATTAATAAAAACAAATTCAAAAATTTTGAATCCAATTTCTAACAACATGTATGTTTCTTCAATTAAATTTTTTTTAATTTATTACAATGTTATCAAATGATGGAGTGTATGATGATAAATTTTGACTAATTTTTATGTTTTAAACATGTAAACCACATTAGTCATTCATAATTTCATCAATATTAATAAGAATAATTTTGGAGCTTTCAGCAACACTATTTTAACCTATCAAAAAATATCATTATTTAGAAAAGTTCTTATCAACAAAATAAATCATTGTAAAGAACAAAATATAAATAAAGGATATTCAATAAAATACTCCAAAATATCCAATACATCATGGACTAATAATAGTTACATCCTTACAAGGGTTCAAGTTAAAGATAAAAGAGGTTTCTCAATGATGAGGTAAAACAAATACGTACGTACAAGTAGTATAATATCATCATAAACAACAAATAAATTTAATTCAATCCATTATAATTTATTATCTCAGAATCATATATATATTTAATTTATATTATGAATATGGATAAACCATTTTACGTATCATTTCTATAAAATAAAAAAATGAAATCATCACTTGGGCGGACATGTTAACTACCACCTCCACAAAATGATATGAATAATTTTCCATCACCATATTTCATGGATGGTTTTTAGGATGGATTTAATGTTTCAATTAATTTTTTTGATACATATGATTTTGGAATCATAATAAATTATCTACCATCTTTTTTCCCTTTTTTTGAAAATTATAATGAAACTCATTCATAATTGTGCACTACCCCCTCAACATAATGATATGAGTCATTTTTCATAATAAACATATATGAATAAATATAAATTTATATGTTATTAATAATTTTGATAATTATTTGATGATTATTAACATAGATATAATAGAACCCCAAGATAGGAAAATGTTTTAGGACCATTAAAATGAAACTTTCTCAGAAAATAAATTGTTGGATCACTTAGATGTACGTTTTAACGATGAAATTACTAATAGGAGGATGAATGGAAATTATAAAAAATGATACGTGGTATGTTATGTATTAATATGGTTATAAAATATATTTTCAACAAAACAATATCTTTTATATAGTATATTTTAATGTGAATGAAGTAATATGGAAGTAAAGGTATTATATTTATGTTTCAGTCTTATTAAAATAGGGATTTCATATTATTAAATATTAATTGAGGGAACTTTTATTTTTTTTGTCAGTAAAACATCATCAATATTAATATATTCTATTTCTTTATTTGTTTTTATGTGTTTTTACCACCTCCACTATTTTTTACTTAATATTATTGTGACCCGTACTTTTCATAGATAAATATTACATCATAATTTATGAATATTCATTACATTGAATTATGATCCACATCAGAATCATAAAGGATTAGTATATATGGAAATGGATATATATAAAGAAAAATATTTCATAAGATATATAAATCATATTCCACTATGTTAATTTGTACCAGAAACCTTGTTAGACATATCAAGCATAAAAATTTTCATAATAATTGGCGGAAAGGAAACATAAGAAAGGGTGAGCTCACAATTGCTATATTGGTTAACAAGGGATATTACAATTATCACATCTAAATAACATTAGAACAATGAAATATAAACATTATATTAACATAATAAATACCCAAAATGTTAGAGATCCTAATATTTATTCATTAAAACTATTAGAAGTTTATAGAAAAATAATTTTAATGGACTGAAAGAACATGATCGCTCAAAACAAGACATTGTAATAAGAAATAAGTGTTTTTAATAAAAATAAGTATTAAAAATAAATTTACAATGTTCATTATTTTATGAAAAACTATTATATTGGATTAGGTTCCCTAATAATTATAACATAACCTTAGTCATGTTTTTACTCCTTATACTATATTAGTTCCCTAAATCTCTATGTAAACTAGGTTCCCTCCACATTGTAATTTTTATTATATCATATGATATCCATCTATACATAATTTATTCAGGTAAAATATAGTTATATCCCACACATCAAAATTTTAATTTCATAAATTTTTGTTCTTATAGATCATAAAACAATCATTATAGAAAAATGGGAGGTTTGTAATGGGTTTTATAAGAATTTCATCTAACTAAATTAACTTGTGAACAATAAATAGGTTGCATATAGTCATCCAAAAATCATAATAAATTTATGAAATCCAAAAAAAATAACTGTCAAATAATCATTGGATCATACCCATATAATGTAAAAAAATATTACAATAATTCTATTATAGATGAAAAATAACATTAAAGGAGAATTGGAACATTTATTGAAGTAAAAACAAATTTCTGCATGAAATCGTTTATCTTAAACATAAACATTAAAAAAATTATTGGGGGGAAATTTTTTAAATTAAAATAAATTTTGGGAATTATAATTCATACTTCAATGTAGTGACTGATCATGATGGTGGGAAATTGTTTTCATAATTTATATATTACAATAATTATTCCATTCATATATTAAATAAAATATCAATACTACTTTATTCATAAAATTAAAGTAATATTAATTATAATTTTTTTATCATAATTCATATGTTTGTAAAAATGTATTTAAAATATTAAAGTAAAAAATGAAAACATTCTTCGATAAAATGGATATTGATGGAAAATTATTTTTCATCGAACAGATAAATAAATTCATTTTTACTTGAAAAAAATAATTTTTTATTTGACACGATTATAAAGAGGAATGTGTAAAGGAAAAATGATATCTCTAGAAATATACAAAGGATATGAAAATTCTTGATTTCATGTATGATAAATTAGAAAAATTTCATCATTGGAAACATAATAATAAAAAATCCCTAAAAAATTATGCGATTATAAGATAAATCGCATACCTTGAGTACTACATAATTTGAAAATAATTTATCCACCTATATAATAAAATTGAAATTTATTATATTTATTTATATAAATCATCTAAATACTTATTATATCTTATATTATTCTACAAAAATTTTCAAACCTCATTTTTTAATAATACCTTATTAAAATCAGTGTTTTCCAATTATAAGAGTATCCAATTGCAGAAGAGTATTAATTTGGTAGTTTCATTCATTGTGCATTGATCCTGGTTCCATCATCTCCAAAATTATAATAATAATATAAATATCACATATATTCATAATGTATGTATTTTAAATCTCCCATAAATTGTATATATAAGAAAAAATGATTAACATCGTTCATAGAGATGGTAGGTTGTGTGTACGCCTGAACAACTTTTCATTTTTTGATGAAATGAATGAATGAATGGTAAAAAATAATAAAATTTTATGAATCATTATTACATTATATATATTAATTAAATCTATCTTACTAAAATCCATTTAAAATTGAAATGAAAATCGAATCCATTCACTTCTTTGTGTTTGTGGTCTACACATACACAATAACGACATTGTCTTTATCCAATGGATTATCATGTATGACATAAAATTTAATTTTATAATTAAAAAAGATTAATTATTTCATTAATATCATATATACTCTTTAAAACTATCATAATAACCATAAATGAAATATATATATATATGTAAAATAAATTGTATCATAATTTTTATGCGGCAGTCCACACGTATGCATGAGTGATTTAATCTCTTTCTATTTGATGGAATAGATTGTGTATATTGGTAGTTACATAACAAAAATAAAATTACAGTATATTAAGGACAATAATTTAATTATTTTATGATATATTCTATATATTTATAGTATATTTAATAGTAATTAAATTTAAATATATTGGGTACGACTATTACCACATCTTCGGTCATGTCCATTAAGATCATATATTATAGACCATTAGAGTAGTATTTTTATAAGGCCATAAATTCCAATTAATGGATAGGGAAGTTAAATATATAATATTTAAGTTTTCTTTTTTGATAGAAGGTTATTTTTTAAAATATGTATAATGTAGTGGTGTGAGTTTTTTTGGGAAGCAATATCACTTGAAATTTCTTAATAGAAATTAACATAACATAGTCTCATTCAATTTAAGTGATTCTAAATGGATAAATATATGACGTTGGGAAACTAAGAGGTCTAAATAAAGAAATAAAATTTGATTTACAAACTTTCAATAGACAAACATACAATTATCTCATTGTTTAATCCCCCTATAAACCTATTTTAACCTTAACCATGGTAATAATTTTATTACCTCACTTGATATTCATTTGGAGAACGATAATGTTGAAATTTATATATAATATTAATTAAACTAATTACAATTATTTATTCTAATTTAATTATATTCAATTCATAATAGTGGAACAATTTAGTTTTAAATTAATCCCACAGAAAATTAGGAAAAGGGTTTTTCTAAAAATTTTATTAAGATTACAATGTTTTTATATAAACATAAAACATAAAATTGAATCCAATTACCTTAATTGTAGTATTCATGATATTACTGAACTATTGAATATTTTAAAAACATTTCTAATAAATCAAAATTCTAAATCCATTAAATGATAAGGTCGATTTTCAATAAAAACTATATTTTTAATTATTATTTGAAAAATAAATATTTTATAAAAAACTAATTAATTTAAACTATACTAATTTAAAAACAATAATTTCAAAAGTGAAGTTATTTTTTAAAAATAAATTTCATATTATAGGGATAATATAATTTCATTATTTATTTTCAAAAATTTCAATTAATATAAATTATAAGGAAAAATTTATTTAAGAATAATATAAGGACATTAAAAAAGTATATTAATTATTTATAAATATACAAAACTTATATAAAACCTTGAATAAATATTTTAAAAAATATAGTTATTAGTATTCATTCTTCCAATTTAATATATACATTACAGTGTTGTATTATAACATGGTTTATTTTATAATGGATTTTCTTATATCATAGGATATCAATGATATTAAATTTATTTAATGAGATTTATTATCTTAAAATTTAGATGTATTATATTATAACTACATTAAAATAAATTTCTCACATAATTTTAATCACACTAGTACAAAAAATTAGGATGTCACTATTTCATAACATCCTTGAGTTCAAATTTATTTTTTTCAAATTTTGGATTTATCCAAATAACATTAACCATGTCAGTAATATTATTCTACCCGAATATTATCTCTATAATCAATGATGTAAACTAGTTATTCATCAAATTAAAGAAGATGCTCTATCAGTATGAACTTTTAGTTGAGTGCATGTTATGAATCTTTTTTGTCCTTACTTTTAAGATATATATAGTACACATCTTGAAAATTATTTTGGTTCTATGGAATCACAAACAAATAATATGATAGGGATACTTGATCAAGAATCCAAACAGACCTATATAATAAGGACTTCACCTTCCCATCTTTCTTAAAATCATAACATTATTCCCATTGCAAATTCATAGAAATAAATTCCATCTCACAATAAATTCAATATTTCATCAATTATTATTAGAATAGAATTTCCATTAACACTAATAATCATTATTTATTTCACAATACAATACAATAAAATAGGGGAATACCATGGGTTTATATAAGTCGTTTTATAACCCAACAAAATAAAATATTTCAAATATTTAGTGAAATATTTTAAAAAAATACTGGGAAACATTTTAAATTTCATAAAAACACATCCTCCCACAAATTTATACCTTCTGCACTGACCCCCATGACCAAATACCAAGCCGTCAATTTCTTCATTCCAATGTTCACATACCTCCCCCACCATTGACCCTAATTCCTAGATTTGTTGTTCCCTCTTCCCTATATCATCTACTAACTAATCAACCCTCCTCCCTCCCCACATTACATGTTATGTCTGATGCAACCCATGGTGTGTCTATAATGAATTTGGGTGGTTTACTTTGTTGATTTTCGATTCATAGGGTTCAAGAGGTGAAATTTGTGGCTTATTGTGATGATGTTCATTGAAGGTGATGGTTTTTCCCATTTGTAATGTTGGTATTTATATATTTTTTTAATTTTATATTAAATTAAATTTTGTATATTTTACTTTTAGGATGGACAGCCAAGAATATTACATCTTCATTTTCCATTCAATTATAATTGGAAATAAATAACATTTTCATAAAACATGTTTACAATCTATTATGTCCCTTGTGTTTTGGTATGTCTTTATAGAAAAAAAATTACATTATAACATACATAGAAAATGATTTAATTTATTGTGAATATAATAATACCATTATTTTTTATTATTTTTAGATTTTGAATTTGTCAAATTCATTAGATATACCTTTTAGTAGACCTGAAGTTAGAATTTATTCTTGTCTATTGTATTAAGAAATCTAACATCTATCAAAATGAATTTTGTACAAAATCCCTTAGAATGACCTTTATAATGATTATTATTTTTACAATTGTTACTAAAGTCTATCATATTATCATATATTTATAACTGAAATATAAAATAATTATTTCTATCATGATGAATACAATTAACACCATAATGGTGTTATACAAATATGACATTATAAATTCACTTAATACAGAGAACTGTGATTTTACAAGATTCAATTTCTACGGTCATTTCCAAAAAACTCATAAAAATAAATGTTGGACCTTTTTCTATAAATTGAATTTTATTTGAAGTGTTTTTGTAGATACATTTCAATTCAAAAATCAAAAAGATCTTTCAATATGTCTATATCTTATTCTTATTAATTATAATATATTAGTGATTTGGGTTCTATAGAATCTTTATTAGGGTTGTTTCTATATGAAATGGTTCATTTTTATTTTACATATAATCATTTTTGTGGTGGATGGATTTAAATTATAAGAATATGATGACTCTAATCCATCAAATCGAGGGATTATTAGACAAGGAGGATATATTCCCATAATCTTATAAAGGACTTTAGGGAAGGAAATATAAAGTTATTTTGATCATCAAATGGAGTAATTTTTTTGGCATGAAAAGAAAAAATTTATTTTATGTCTAAAATATTGGACACCATTATTCAATGTTATCGGCTACCTTTCTTTTAATGTTAAGAGAGGTAGTTATTTTAATTATATCATATATGTGATTGTAACTATAACTAGAATTTCTATTTTTGCATATCCATGTGTCTATTATATTCTGACTTTTGTTGAAATAAATTATTTATATCAACTCTATATATTAATTATTTTATCATTATTACTATAATACTGAAGATAATACATTTATTTTGTGAGATACACCATGATTATGATTATTTTTCTATAACATAATCATATTTTTTCTAGTTCTGGTTTTGTTAATTATATAATTTGAATAATTCTATGTTAGAAAAAATTTCATTATGAGGCTTTAGATTTTTCCATGATTAATGTAATTTACTGTTGGGTTTTAAATTAAATTCCACCCCCTAGTAAGTATTTCCATCTTAATAAATTCTTACAATACTACATATTATCATCTGTTTTCTACATCATCATTCAGTATTTTTAGAGGTAATTTCATCATCATTTTAATGGGCAGTGAGTTTAGGGATGGTTCCCTTGATTTAAATAACAACCTTCAATTTTTATTTACTATATTTACATTATATTTTCAGAATAGTTAAAAAATTATCAAAAAAATTCCCAAAGACTATATTAATTAAGTTCATTTGTAAACATGTAAATATATAGATTGGTACATAAGTTATATACAAGTTCTACAAATATGCTCTTCTCAATTGGATACATTATTAGACAAATAAAACATAATAATAATCATTATCACATGGGTGATAGGAAACACAAAAATATGTGGGATAAGATGCTCAATAATGGTAAAAAATGGAAACATGTATTCATAATCATGATCATAAGGGTACGTGAACATGATCCTGAAAAAAGAAGATCATACCTGATGTATCATTTATTATAAAAATTAATACTGGAGAAATGATTTGATGTTCAGAAGAAATGAATTATAATTAGATAAATCCCATAAAAATTAAATAATTACCTAGGAATAAGACCTAGTATTGTTGAGTACAAACAAAGATATAAAACTATAAGTTAAGGCATCCTACCACAAACTTCATCAAATGTTAGGCTTGGGTAATTGCCTTTGTACCTGCTTCAAGTAGGAAATTTCCTCCCATTTTCCCTCAAGTTTCACGATTGGGATTTTCTACCTCATATTTTATTGTGTTAGACATGTTAATTAATCCCATGTACCCACTAGATTTAGGGTTGGGATGCCCTGTCGTGTACCCTTGGAGGCCATAAAACATGTATCATTACGTAATGCATTAGAGTGAAATATAGGTTCCACCCATCTCATAATGAAATAATATATATGTTCCATGGTATCCAAAATATTATTCGTAACATTTCCCAAAAAAATAAATGTGAATCATAAAAATGAAATCTTATACATACATATGTAAAAAATATAGGTTTCATGATCAATGAATCAAAGTATAACCCACGAAAATATGTGGGCTTCATAAACATATAACCCAGGAAAGAGAAATTGATTTCATTAACATATAACACATGGAAGATAAAAATGTTTCATTAATTATATTCCATCAAAATGAAACAATCCAGATAAATTAATTAATTATACCATTAGATGATTTTTCCAAAAAAGGTAACAGGGACAATAACAGCTGTCATATTATATGAGAAATACTTTTGGGAGATCACATGAAAATAATAATTCATATGAATATCATTTCTAGATTGAAAAATCATATTTAAATAATAAACAATTTTTAAACTCATTTAATTTAAAATAATTTTTCATACATATATTAGAATATTTCAAAATCTTTTTAAACAACATTGATATTACTTTCCTTGAAAATTCATAAAATATCATTTAAATCAATTTTAATTTTTTTTGAAAAAATATTCTTTAAGGAATACATATTTTTGATAGAATAGAGAATATAATTAAATGAATCATATAATATCATGAAATTTTGGAAATTTCGGATAAAACATGTCAATGGGTTTTTTATACCCCAAAAAAAGTAATATCGGTGCATAATTTAATATGTGATTCAAATAAGGAATATTTGGACAAACATACTATACCAATTTAGTAACATTCAAACCATATATCCCATGTAATAGAGATAATAGAATTGATATTTATAAAAAAAAAATTAATTTTCGGAATCATATAATAAATAAATGATAAGTATGTACACCATAGGTTAGAAATGTGTATTGTTTGAGGCATGTACCCACTAAAATAATAGTGAGACATAAATTTAACGTATCTTTCAAGTAATAATAATAATAAATTTAAAGTAGCATTCAAAGAACCATATACATTGTTATAATACCAATTGTAATTTTCTTTTTACCATATAATACTCATTAATTAACAATTCTCAATTTAAAGTTGCATTAAGGTAATAACCACATTGTATATCGTACGTGATTTGGCTTTTCATTATTCAACCTATTCATTAAATAACGATTTAATTAGTTCTAGAATATAAAAAATGGCTTATATATAAAATATATGTACCATATAAATGTTTATTATAATATTACAAAAAAAATTGATATATGAAATGAAATACATTATTCATTGAGATGGTTGGCCATACATACACATGAATATTGTTTCCAATATTTGTCAGTTTAATAAAAATGAAATAATATAATATTTTATCATTCCAGAATCATTTTAATGTCATATGAATCCTATATATTCATAATAAGTATTACATACTACCCTATATTGAAATATAGATGAATAATTAATCTCATCCTATTGTGGAAATGGTAAGCCATATGTAGGCATGAGTGACATTATCATTTCCAAAAAAATTAGATGGTAAAAAGGTAGAAATTATATTATAAATATAGAATTATAATTATATCAAAAATAACATATAAAAAATATAAAAATTTAGTTTCTAATATAATTCCCTACCGTAAGAAGTGGACGGAAAAAATTAACACCATTGTCTCATGAGGTGGTAGTTCGTCGCACATAACAACAATAAGTTATTTACCACTTGGATGGAATTGTGTTTGAGTGTCGGTTGAGACTATAATATAAAAACATCCCAGTGTATTTAGGATACATCTTTTATTATATAAACATGACAAAAATATAATACATGTATTTCAAGGATGAAATAAAATAGAAACATTCATTGACGAGCATTACATTTTCTTTGGGTATTTCATTTTGATTTGGAAAAAAGGACTCATTAGAATGGATTTATAACCAAATTATGTCATCTAAGATTAACTTATATATGTATTGAGGATTTAGATTCCTAGTTTGGATAATAAAAATGAATTTTGAGGTGTTAATTAAATAGAAGGATATATGCCCTTTCATAAGATAGTGGGGACTCTTGAAATGTCATAATATAATATACTAATATTGAATAATATTTAATACCTAATTGATAAATACTAGTTATATCGAATATAATAATAATATATATCTAAATTCTATAATGATATATTTTTTTTCCATGTTTAGTTCATATTATTAAACATATCTTTTTGATTTAACACATAATTAATCCATATAACTCATACAATGGAATCATGAATTTTTAATATTTATGCGTTAATATACATACAATAAAGTTAAAAAATAATAATTAAAGAATTTTTTATGAAATCTTGGGACATATACTTATAAGTTGTATGAATCTTATAATTTGTTAAATTTATATCATTTAGTAAAATATTATTTGGTTTATATATCAATAATTTTAATTTTAATACTATTTATTAGATGACTTTTAAAAACAACCATAAAAATTAAATCTTTGAAAAAAAGCATTTAAATTTTACGTAACATGTCAAATTATCCAATATAATTCGTGAATTGAATTAATTTTACCCAATTAATTTTTTTAATATTTTTAATATCATTTTTATATTTCTTCCATTAAATAAATAATTCCAACATCATAATTGTGTCACAATTTAAGGTAATTATATTATCACTAGTAATTATAATAAAATAATATATTGTATCAAATCATTTTAGGGTTAAAAATACTATTTATAATTGAATTTATCTTCTTAATTTACCTATATAATAAAATATATAGTTATATAATATATGAGTAGGACATCTTTACCTTTTCTGTAAATAAATTACAAGAAATGCCTTATTATCATCCAACTAGATTAAAAAGTTTATAATTTTTTCCCGTGGATGATTTAGGTTTATACCACTCATACAATAAAATTAATAAAATTGTTAGTTTACTTATATAATAATTATTATATTAATGGATACCTAATTAACTAATTTACACTTAATTTCGGTAAAAAAATTAACTAAAGGTATTAGTTGTACTGAAAAAAAATTAATATGATCCCATTAGACTGTGAAAATCATAATTATTACAAACATGTATGTTTGTTTTGTGAAATTCAATTTATAAAATCCAAAAAATTCTGTTAAAAACAAATCCCAGTGGCATGTCAAGAAAGCATCCCATTAATGTTAAAACCTAAAAAAGTATTAAAAAAAATTATATCTTAATTCAAAGTAAAATGAATTCCATTGACCTAAAATATGTTAAATGATAAAAACATGATCTAATTAATTTTTTAAAAAATAAAACAATTATTTAAAAATTTAATAATTTTAATGAAAAAAATTACATAACATAAATGTTTGTAATCTTTTATTATTCATCAAAACATTAAAATTATCTGAAAAATAAAAAAAATCCATCCAAAGGGAAGTTGAATATCTATTGTTCAAGGAGATCGTTTATTTAGTCAAATACAATCTATAAAATTATCAAAAATTATATTTGAGATTGGTTATTCATATAATGGTTTAAAATTAACACTTTTTAAAAATTTCAGGATTATTGGTTAAATTGGGATTTTTTCTTATCATAGGACTATAAAATTTATTATATTAATAAAAAAATTATTTTGTTTTTTATATGACATATATATTTAATTCATGTAATTCACTAATTCTAATAAAATTTATTAAGACAAAATGACTTAGGATCAGAAAAATAATCATATTTCAATTATAATTAATTACTATATATTTTTCATTTATCTGTAATTTGTAACCAATAAATTCATTAAATAACCCTAATTTTTTCATAATTTTGTTTATGTTATTAATAATTTATAACATAATATATATTTTATTTCTCCATATATTAAATATTTTTATTACATACCATTATCCTCTAAAACTCGTTATTTCTTACAATGCAAGTCCAAAAAATTTCTATTTTTGTACCAAAATCTATTTTTAGTACTTTATGAAAAAAAAAATTAAAAGATTAAATTTATTTGAAAAAAATATATTTCAATAAATATTGGAATGTAACTTTATACCACCCATCCTTAAAATGAATTTCTCACTCAAAATTTACAGTGGTTATCACATGTCTATTACGAAGAATATCCTTTCACATAAATAGACATCATGTTCTGATGGAGAGTGATAAAAAAAAATTGAAAAGTAAAAGTGGGTTGTCAATAAACCATAAATCATCAATTATATAGGGGAACATTATATTCTTAAAAACTGAAGGTACTTGTATAAGTCCCTTTCCTATATACTTCTTTTATAGTGGATGAATTATTATACTCACTGTGGTCATAATGAAATATAAATACGTGAAATAATTACTTTTTATAATCACATTCTCACCCTTCGGGTTGGCCTTTAATGATTTCATCTATTACCCCAATAGGTGAGGTTCAATTTTTTCATCCCTGGACTACTAACAGATTATGAGATACATGAAATGATAGACCTTTTAAATTGTTACCTCACAATTTAAGGACCCATTTGATGAATGTAAACATAGAAAAATGTAGTTAAAGAAAGTGAAAATGTGAAGTGGGTATTTATTGGCACTACCATCTTATTCCCATCACCTGCGTAGATGACCTCAATAAGAACAATAGTTTGAAAAGATTTGTGATATGTTAATGATATTTCAAAATATTTTCCATGGAATTTTCCTTAAGAATAGACACTCCTCTTTCACTCAGATCCAATCGGGAGGGTGGGGGGATTTTTTTGAAACTCCCTATAAATAAATAATGGAATAAATATTTTGAAGAGTCAATTGGATATATTATGTAACATAAAATACAGGACAAGAAAAAATATTTATCTAAAGGACCCTATGTGAGAAAACATTACATCAAGCTGCCATTGTAAGTCCTACCAGTTTGGATTAAATGATTCATCCCTCCCTAAACTGAGGACCTTTGATGAATATTTACAAAGATTAACTACACCTGGGACCTATGCAGTCTTGTTATTTTTACAGAAATGTGTGAAAGAACATCACTATGGATAAGAGTAGAATAACTTCAAAAAATGACCTCCTACGACCATATCCCCTCTTTACCTTTAAATGGGACCCTTGTTCTCCCCATTTGTGTAACTAAAAACATTGATGAACCCTAGATCTCTCTTTGTACAACAGAATCAACACTGATTCAAAAAATTCTCTAGTACATATATAAATTTTGAGAAAAGGAATAAATAAATGAGAATATGAAAATTAATTTCGCTTTAGGATCTAAAATATATGAAACTCGTATAAGGATATTTCTCCCTTGAGAATATGTCACATGTGTTATGTCCCTTTAACTAATCGAGGATCTTCTCAAGACTATATCAAAGAAACTAGAGGAGACTCATGGTGCATTGGTTAAGTCATTATCCAAGTGTTGACCCCTGTTAGTCCATTTCCCAGTCCATATTCATCTATCTCATCCCTTTATACCATGCACGATGGCCTTTTAGTTCTTATTAGGACCTGCACGACTCTCCTGTGCAACACACCTACATGATGCACTTGTTTCGAGCACCTACAATCAGAACTGATGTGAGAAAACATGCATGCCCTCTTCAAAGCCACCCATTACTGGGCCTCTCATTACATGGCTCAATATTCATAAATAGGCCCTAATAAAACCACAACTAAGCCCCCCTGATTCAAAAATGCTTGGGAAATGGCACATCCTTATGTCTCCAAGATGGATTTGGATTTATATGGTCATGGGATTCTGACACATGTGTTATCAAATTGTAAGGATCCTCAAGGGATCTATATAGTTTGATATATATGGTCATGTGTACCATTACTCTATGGAAATTATTGAGGAGTTCCTAGTCTCGGTTTTCAGGGATAAGACTCTATCTATCACAAATCATCTCTATGAACTAGAACCTCAATTATATAGTAGATATGAGGAGTATTAACCTTGAGATTCAATTCACAATGAATGAAATCCTCCTCAATCTCTGTGATACCAATATTAGGGAAACCATCCAAATGTAATCCATTAGTAATTAATGTAGGATGTTGAAGTCTTGATCCGCTCTATGTTTTTTACATCCATTATTTCATATATTGGACCAATTTAAAATTTAATTTATAAATTGAGAAGCATCGTATCCAATACCTATTATGTCATAAACACAACACAGTCCACCTGCGAAGGGGGAATATTGCGTGCCTATTTTGAATCCTTCAAATCCTCTTGTTTCTCTCAATGAGAAAAACACTCATGAGCTTAGTGGTTTGTAAAGATCATGACACCAATTAAATTTACATGAATGACTGAACATTGAGAACTATGATTTCCTCCATAACCGGGATACCTAGGAAATCCCCATCGGGTTCAATATCAATCTGAATCCTTCATATGAATAATACCCAATCATTATTCTCTTAATCCATGTATCCTCCTCAAGTCTAATACCTGAGTTATGCCCTTGTATCCCCATGAGTCAAAACATCTCCCCTGGTCCCTTCAAATGGAATATCCTTCTGAGGATTCACCCCAAACTTATCTTCTCAAAGGTCTATATTCCTCTCTGATAAATGTCTTCGAGGGCCTCCATAGGTGTGCACCCTCCCCAAAAAATTGTGTGGGCATTGATTCCCATCCAAATAGGATATGTATGAAGCCAATATGAGGTTCAAACTCAACATCCTAAACAATCCATGTTATTGTTTTCCATATACCCAATAAGGGTATAATTCTACTTGGAAAATAATATCCCATCTAAGATTCATGGGGTTATTAGGTATATGTCTCACACAAAAAATTGAATATGCACACCCAAAAAAGATGAACTTTACACATATGATCAAACTGTACGGTCGGGTCCTTATCACATGAGCCTAAATGGCATGATGTGTCCCATTAGGTGACACCAAACTACATGGGTTATGATACCTTTCACAAGGAAACATTGGAAGACCATATTTGCGTTAGATACCAAAATCTTAAAAACATCTATCACCCTATATAGAGATAAATTA
The DNA here is from genome assembly GCA_963277665.1 of Viscum album. Classification (NCBI taxonomy): domain Eukaryota; kingdom Viridiplantae; phylum Streptophyta; class Magnoliopsida; order Santalales; family Viscaceae; genus Viscum; species Viscum album. The sequence goes on along the minus strand of OY728147.1, from coordinate 470,399,713 downwards.
TAGGTTGAAATTCTTTTACCTAGATAACCATAAACACTATAGTTCCCAAATATATGTCTAAAAAACTAGCATCGTCGTATTAAATACAATAGAATATATATGTACTATATAAGAGGATTCCATTAATGGAGAAACTCATATACACACATATATTAGTTTTGAGGAAGAAACTAAAATACATATGGTTGATGATGAATTCCACGCATGGAAATATTTGATTTATATTATTGGGATAACTCACATAGTACTTGATATTTAAACAAGGATTCATGAACATATCTTAAATCAATAAGATAGACCCAATGAAGCAAATAATTCCCCTGAAAAGGGTGTAATGAACCCGACATCCCATCCTCTCTACCAATGTGATTTCTTAAGAATTTTGGGTCAAATTCCTAATGAACACCTACCTTTAGAGAGCGGGTCTTTATAGATATACGATCATTTGGTGTTTCTTGTTATACAAAAAACTTATTGGAATCTATTTAGAAATATTAATTTATCCAACAATGTCTCATATCAGTGGGGAAAAATGTTAAAGGAATCCAGAATGTCTAAAATAATTCATTTCCTCAATAAAATCGGATTTACTGACTAGTCTCAGTTAGAATATTACATTTCTCAAGAAAAAAATATTCCAGCAGAAACACTAGGTTATTCAAATTTTCATCTAATTAAATAATTTATAATGGTCTGTGAAAAAAATGTATTTTTTCCAATGAATACCCATTCAGAGTGTCGATCCAAGTTCATAGTCAGGAAACATAGCCAGTGCACCTGAATGATGATATAGACATAGTTATCCAATACTTTACATGATCATTAACCCCAGATACAACTATTCCAAAACTAATTCAACATGATGTATCCAAAGAGACTTTTTTCAAGGAAGGACAGACTATATTTTTTATTATAAAAATAGAAATTATTTTATATATTTCATTATCAGATGGGTTCTTACTGGTTTATTCATATCCCAGTCTCTAAATGTTATTATTTTTTCACTAATACCAACTATAATGACTATGTATTCTTATACACAAATATTACAAAATAATAAATTAATAAACATTTCATAACATTTTATTCAATAAAAATATCATATAGTTTTATTGTATTTAGAAACTAAGATACATATGTAATAGGTTTATAAGACATATACATGGTATGAAACTATTTTATTTATTACTATAACTGCTCATTGAAATGTCATTAAAAAAATTACTCTTAACATAGGAAAACGAAAAAAATATATGCAATAAACAATTCCATGAAAGGAATAAAATTAATATATTAACAGTTAATAAGAAAATAAGAGAATAAAGGTATCATAATATTTGTCAAAGATAAAAATCATGATCCATGGAATAAATCATGGAAACATATAAGACATGAATCAAATATAAATTATTGAAAATAATCTATGTTATAATGAAATTGAAATATGAAATGAATATTAATAATAAACATATTCATAAAAAATAATTTACTTTGTCAAGGACTACTTCAAAAAACAACATAGTGGATTGGGTTCACTGTATATTCCATAATATTCATAGTCATAGTTACCTCACAAGACAATAATAATACACAAATTACTTCACTGATCATGGTTCATTCCCCAACACATTAATTACAATATCATATGATAAACATGATTACATAATAAAGAGGAGGTATATATAATTTTCTAGCCACCCATCACAAAATGAAATTCATACATATGAGTTCCTTAAGATCATAAAATATTAATCATAAGATAACATATTGTGTGGAATTATTTTTATAAATATTTCATCGTAACATAATTAACTCATTGTAAAGAAAAAGGATTTATAGAATCATTCATAAATCATCCTATAACATCTTTTCCCTCTAAACTGGCTTAAAAAGGTGTTCGAATGTTACTTGATCATAAATGGCATCCCTATGGTGCCCATGTATAGAATAAATTCCATGGTATTCTATGCAATCAGGGAATGAGTTTACCATGGAAAAATAAAAAAACTAGGCAAAACCAACCATTAAAACACTATATTATGCATGGTTACAATATAAGACAACACAAAGTTATATAAATGATTCCAAAACTAAACAATAATTGAATACCACAATAGAATAAATAATCCTACCAAATTCATAGAGTCTTCAGAAATAAATCCATAGCTCCAAACATCCTCCTTGCTCCATGACATAAAATATACAATGTATCATGAAACAACACTAAGAAAATGTGATACATTACCATTACCAATGTATCAATAAAAAATATCTTCAAACCACCCTATTTTCAAAGTAGGGGTGATTAGTGAAACTCAGTTTTCTTTCCACTAATGATAGAGACCCACACATTTCGAAACATTAACATTATATAACTTTTTCGGAATACATAATAATTATACAAATAGACACCTAAAGACAGTAATTATTCTAGTGCCTTTGGGAAGAAGGAAACATAACATTGGTACATAAATGAACTACATAATTTCCCAATAGTTTCATCTTGACTAGACCCTTATTAGATACATAAAACATAGAACATATAATTAAACCTACTAGAAATAACATAAAATGGTTGATCTCAAATTCTCAAAATGGGTAAATAAGGTAATTTTATAAGAATAACCATTATTATAAGGGTATGAGAACATGAACATGAAAAATGTTTGATCAATCCCAACATATCAAAGATCATAATAGGAATCATGAAATAAAGATTGGATCTGCAAAGAAATAATCCATAGTTAAATAAAGATCATATTCCATGAAAATATAACATAGTACCGAGACATGGATGTGTCGAAAATATATAAGCATATAATGGTTTTAATAGTATCCAAGACATTACTTCCTATACAATCATTGTATTTTGGGTTCACTTACCGTACCATCATAGTAACATTATTTCACTTCTCATACCATCTTATTAGTCATGGTTCACGTATAGGGCCATCACAGTAGCCCATGTTAACTCCCAAGACCAACATAGTTTATCTCATGAGATATAAAAAGTTTACCCAATGTATTGGAAGTATATATAGGTCCAATCATCATAATAATGAAATCAAACATAAATGTGCCACAATATAATTTAAAATAATAAAAAACCCATGAAATTAATCATATATAAAATAAATGTAATCATATCATAACCTATACAAAGAGACAAGATTCATGATTATTTCATCATAAACATAACCCATGAGAAATATTAGGATTCAAAAGCATATATCACATGAATGTGAAATGGGATTCATAAAAAAAATTACCTCAAACCACAATAAATTTAGGGGAAGAATATAAATGGAATAATTGAATAATTTCCCTAGAAAGGAATGAGTAACAACAATGGATTTTATCATTGAATGAAAAAAAAATTGATAAAACATTTGAAATTAATTTTTGAGGAATATATAAATTATTTTTCTTAAATGCTTTCCTTTTTTAAGATGTAATTAAATTTTAAAATAAAATAATTTTATTTAAAATAAACTTGAAATTATGTAATAGAATATTCTTGGAAAGAAGGCATTATTAAAGGGTAAAAATCCAATCATTTTATATAAGTAAAAAAACATTATTCTCATTTTTTGGAAAAATAAAAAAAAACATCATACAAATAAAAAAGATAAATTAAATCAAAACCATGATGTAAACAATAAATAAAAATGTATAAAAATTACATTAATCATTCATAGGATAATAGTAAAACATTTTATGAATGACTTTTTAGAAAACATGGTAATGGTTGATTAATAAATCCCGGTGAAAGATTATGTATTAACATTCATTAATAAAAATGAGATTGAAAAATTATCCCTTCTATAAAGACCATAAAAATATATCATCTTAAAAATATTTTAATGAATTTAAACATAGAATTATATTGTTCACTATAATCCTTTTTATACATATAGAAAATATGTAAGATAATATCAAGAATATTGAAATGGAAAAAGGATAATTTCTTTTATCATTAAAAATATTCCATATCACTTTGAACTTTTCAATGATATGCCCAATATATTAAAATAAATATTGAAAAAACATTAAAATAAGATTATTCATAATATATAACATAATATTAGTACTATATACACCACATAGAATAAATAGGTGGTGAACAAGTCTTATATCTCACGAAATATTAATGTGTGACGGAGTCCCATTACGTTATGTCTAATACTCTCTGTGTGTATTTGAGACCACTATATAATGGTTTTAAACATATAATTAACATATAATTTAATCATAATAATATTTATGATATCCTATGTGATTAATTTAGGACATTATATTACCCTTTTGTAAATATTTTCCATGTTAAAATAACGTTTCATATATTAACCACTATCTTTATCGCATGTTTCATGACTGGTTATTCTTGATTGTATTTCATATATCCTAATTTAATAACATCGATAATGTAAAACATGATTTCAATATTTTATATATTCATGATATAAATATATATATAATAGATAGTTATATGAACTGGAATACATCGTTTGTGGAGAAGTTTGGTCATACGTACGCATCCATTTTGTCTCTATTTTCTTATCATATTGAATTGAAGTAAGTGAAGGAAATATATGTACATATATATATATATATATATATATTAAAAAAGGATTTTTATGTTCTATATGTCTAAATTATTCATAATATATAATTTTTATAATCATTATAGGATGTTGAACAGGGAAAATAAATCTAATTGCTTCGTAGAGACGGTATGATGTAAGTACACATAAGCGACAGTATCATTTTACTACTGGTTAAATGCAATAGTATTGGATAGAATATTAAATTTAAAAAAATAATATAACATTATATTTATTATTTACATTATTTATATTCATCATTATAACCATAGATTTATAGTTTACATGAAATATAGTTTACACAATGGCATGGAGAGCGTTAGTTGAATCTATGCATGAATGGTGATATTTTTATTCATAGGATTGGTCAAGGGAGAAATATGGTTATCCCATAAAAATAATATCTTATAATATAATATATTTTTTAGTTAATACATTATTATGTAATGAAAATAAGAATATGAATTATAAGAATAAATGACATTGAATTGAATTGGTAAAACAATTGCCTCTTTTTCGATTGTCTACATTTTATTATCACAAAAGGACACCTTAGGTTGAATTTATTCTCAAATTATGGATTATAGGATAATATGAGGTTTTTTGGGTGAAGAAATGGTCAGTTATTTCTTGATACATAGGGATTTTTAGGTGTGAATTACATGGAATAAGATGTTCCCTTTTATATGAGTGGTGAGGGGATCTTTTGGAAGATCTTAAAATATTAAATTATTAAAAATTAATTTTCCATTAAAAATAGAACAAAAGTAATTTGTTTAGAGTATAATATTATTAAAGGGTTATAATACACACAACCAATAAATTTTAGGAATTTCAAGGTCATAAAATTCATGTTAACTTCTTTATTTAACCCTTAGTTTAAAAGTTCAACTCTTTCCGTTTCTTCTTTTTTTACACTATAGGGTAAATATATTTACTATAAAATTCCTCAAGAACCCCAATTTTATAATTTCAAAAATATTTTACATTATCAATGTTAATTTTTAAAACCTAATATTTTAATTAATTTTATATCATTTAATAAATTTATATATAATTTAAAATAGTATTTCTGTATACTTTTATACAATTTAGTATTTTAATTTTTAAAAATATATAAAAAATTATAAACTTGAACCAATACATCTCATATGTTTATTTCATGGAAAATTTATATATTAAATTTTTGAATGTCATTAGTTATGAGAAATTATATTAATTTTAATTTCATTAATATCATTTATTTGTTTCTTACCTAACAAAATCAATTACTACACAATCATTGTCTCACAATTTAATTTAATTATTTATTGTCTAGAAATTATTAATAAATTATCATGATTTATATAAATTTTTATATCTATAATTAATATTTATTATAGAATTTATCTTATGTATAACACAACATTAAAAAATATTTATTTACTATAATTTTAATATGTCACTTTAATCTATTTTTTAAATAAAATAAAATAAATGACTTCATATAACAAAATTCCCATAAAAGAACATATTTTGGAAATAATATTTATTCTTGTCTAAAAAAACATAACCACTGAAATTAGGACAAGATTTAGGGTAATGTTTCTTTCTAATACTATTTTTTATCTTTCATTACCCTATTTAACATCAATTATGGTAACAAATCATTAAATGTAACTATTCACAAAAAAAATTGACCATATTTAAACATATTTTATAAACTTTATAATTCCATGTTTTACCGTTTTTAAAAATTTTATTCACATATGCAGTTAAATTACGTTTAATGATAATATGCAAATGTGGATAGAATGTGGGTAAAAAGGTGTAAAAATGGCCATTGTATTTTCATATCGAATTCTATTATAAAAATAATTATAATGAACTTACTTGGTTTAATATGTATATTATTTATCTATTGTGACATTAAAATCAATTCTATGTAATATAATTATTTAAATGAAAAAGACGTGTTTTTAACAATAATGAATTATTTTTCACCATTCATACAAAATTGTATGTTTTTAGAAAAATACCTAAAATTCGACAAATGATAATTTTGATATTCCAAATATAAAAAATAAGTCAATATTACAAAAAATAAATTTACCTGTGTTTATTAAATTATCATCATTAAAATAATATTAAAATATTTTCATTGAAGAAAACAATATTATTTAACATAGAAGGATTTTACCAAGAATCGTATCATTTATTATAAATTTTTTTATTTATTTAATTTGTTTATCAATATTATAATTTGATTACTATTAATATATATTTTTTAATATCTTGGTTATAATTATCATATTTAAATAATTAAACGAATAAAAATATATAATTCATAGAAACTCATTGTTGCACATATAATTTGCTAACTCATTGTTTCGCGCATTGTACACTGACATGGTGTTCTGTGTAACAGATAATAATTATGTTTAGTTTTAAAAGAATATTCTTATTAGTGAGATGTTTTTTAGTGTTTTTTGATGTGAAATATATCAAAAGAATAAATTAATTTAAAAAAATTCACCAAAATCTCTATGTGTCACATTATACCTATCATAAAATGCATTTCTCCATCAAAATTCATCTTGGTTATAAATTGTTTAATTAATAGAAGTATCAATCATAGAACTCACATTGTATAAATTAATTCTAAAACATCCAATGAAAAGGGGAATTTGGAAGTATAATAGTTACCCAAAGTGACATATAATAGTGTTTCCACATATGAGAACATAAGTTTGGAGTGAATATTGGACCTGGTTGAGAAGTGTAAATATATATATAGGAAGTGAAAGAGGTTATCAGTCAGAAATAAGAGATTGAACAATGGAATGGTGAGGGCCTTCATTTCATAAATATGTGATTATTTAGAAGGCCATCAACTCGAATAAAAAATTGTTATTAGGACAAAAATTATTTTTATCACTTTTAGAACATTGAGTAATTCTTAATATATTTATATAATCAAAATTTCTTAGATTTTTCTTTCAATGATCAATTTATAATACATCTATTACTTAATGGAATGAATTTTCAAAAATAAAATTTTAATGGATCTTAATCCTCACAAAAGATTTTATAGTCAAAATATCAACATTCATTATTCTCTAAACGTAAAAAAGTAACAGTAATGGTTCATCATAAATATTTATTCATTAAAAATAAATATACATTAACTAGGACATCACATAGGCCAATAGTACGGTTGAAACCCTTATTGACCTCTGGACATGGGTTGGAGACCGTCAGACTTGCAGAATATGATTGGTTGTCACCAGATATACAAGATTTCTTATTCAAAAAACCACAATAATATAATTTCAAAAATAATTATGATGTACATTCCTGAAATAAGGTTATTCACTAAATATATTTTTATCCCTGATTATCAATATGAATATAATATATAAACACTTCATCAAATGTTTAACTTCAACTTTTCATGAATGGATAACCTTATAACTCTTCTGAAAGATGAAAATACTGAATAGTATAATAAAGGCAATGAAATCAACTTAACATTTATCCACCACGTATCAAAAATTATCTCATGGTTGTCACGTTATCAAAATGTGAATACCCTCATCAAATACTCTACTAAAATAGGGTAATGACATGAATTACCAAAAATCCTTTGGAAAAAAATGCATGTCTCTTTATTTCAGTGGTTATTGAAAATAATCATGAAATATAAGAATTTTTAAACCACATCCATGATAACATAAACTACCTTTTAAACATTTCTATACTTAGTTCCAATTTTACCAGTATCACCATATTACTTATTCATATCAAACATATCTCTATCTAAGCATCATTATCATAACATAAGGAACATATTAAGGGTTATCCTTCCTTTAATCATAATCTCACGATGAATTATCTAGTCCAACACAATCATTAAACATATTCATCTAAATCCTTAGTGAACAACATAGAACACGAAAAATCTATATATTTATTTCATATTTCATGTAAAAAATAAATAAACAATTCAATAAATCCTTTTCAATGATTTTCATGTGATATACCCTTCCATGATTTATTAGTAACCTCTTTTGTTAGGGAAATGATTTGGGTATTTCCTGTGTTCTACAAAGATATTACATAAACTCCAGGATTGTCCATCACTCTTTAAATCTTTTTTCTGTCATAGATAACATCTTCCCCTTCATTTTATGTATTCCTCAAGGTTCTTATTTCCTTCTTGTTCATATTTAGGAAGATTAAACTGGATTCCTCTATATTTCTCACCCTACGTACAAACATAAAATAAAATCTTACTCATATTTTATGACTTAAAATGCCACAAATGATTACCATGATAATCATATATCTTGATAAAGGATTCAGAAAAATTATAATAATTTTATCTCCATTCATTATGCAAATTTGTTTCTCATAGACACTAATTTTCCCATAAGATTCATTATTAACCAATTTCATTTTGGTTCCCTCCATTTAGAAAAACCATAAATCATAGTCTATTAAATAGTTATAATAATGAGAAACAAAATAATAATAAAAAGTCACTTATAGTATGCCAAACTTATGACACCCACTTTAATCAATACACCATAGGTTCACCCTAGGTTATTTATATCTATATTCGATTCAAATCAATCAAAATGTTTCAAGAATAGTTTTTGAATTTCAAAATCATATCTCCTAGGAGTGACAAACCAGGTGTGCGACATTGCCAATATTCATGTACAAGATTACCTCGTGTCAGGCTAGAAGCATCTTGTTAGAGTTGTTACTCCTAATTACATCACTTCTAGAGCCGCATCCACTCGTAGTATCCAGATATTGATGTATTTCGAGTATCCCCCTCACTCTATCAATTACGAATAATCTAATAGATTTTTAAAAACATTGAATCATCCTTATAAATATATTTAATGACAGCCCAAGACATATCCATTGAAATATTTTTTGGCTCATTCTTATACATATCCATAGAGAAATCCCAAGTCATATCCTAATAAATATATATTTCCCCATTATTATACTTATCCTTATATACATCAATATACATATAATTAAAAATATACCTATAGATCTCACTGAGGTTTCCTCATCACAGTTTCCAAAGGTTAAACAATATTTTTCTCTAATGCAATCAATAGTGACCCTTGATTTTCAAAACATTAAAATTACATAACTTTTTCAGAATAAATAAACATTATACAAACAGACAACAACATACCACCATTGGTCTAGTGACTTTGGAATCATTGAATCGTTACCCTGGTACATAAATGCACTACATAATATCGCACATTTTTCTTCTTGATAAGAACATGTCCAAGATTCATAAAACATAGAACATATCATCATAACCTAGAAGAAATAAACATAAAACCAGTGATCTCATATTCTCATTAAGAGTAAAAAATGGTGACATATATGTATAAACATGAGTATAAAGGAATTGATAACATGATCAGGAGAAATGGAAAATCATACCATTCATATTAACGATCATAAAAAACATGGCATAAATATTATCAATTCATATCATATAATCAATAATTTAAAAATAATATAAGCCATGAAAACATAACATATGAGTAGGACATGAAATTTTCAAAAACACATAAGCATATAATGATTTCCATAGTAACCAAGGAATCACTGACAAGACCATCTTAGTAGTATAGGTTCACTTACCATACAATCGTAGTAGAATGAGTTCACTCTTCATACCATATTAGTAGTCATGACTCACTCTTGATGCCATTATAGTAGTCATGGTTCACTTCTAAGACCATATTTGTATATCCCGTGAGATATAAAACAATACCATTTACATTGGAGATAGATATAGGTCTCACCCATCCCACAATGAAATCATACATTCATGTGCAACATGTTTATAGAAAATTCCTACATAACCCATTAAATTAAATGGGTATCATAGAAATTAGAATATAAAATAACTTTTGGAAATATATATGTTTCATAATTATTTCATCATTATCATAACCTGTGAAATGATGCGAGTTTCAAAATTATATAACCAATGAAAGATGAATGGGATTCATAAACACCATGTCTTCAAATCATAGTCCACTCAATATTATAATTTGTAAGGAAACGTGGAATAATTTCTCTATAAAGGCATTGGTATCAACAATGTATGTCATCTTAGATGGAATATAAATTTCATAAAATATTGAAATTAATTCTTCATACACATATCATTTAATCTTAAAAAATGTTTTCTTTATTTAAAACCTTATTAAATTTCAAAAGAGTAAAATTTATTTGAAAAGAACCATGACTAGTTTAAGATAATTTTCATGGAGATAAGGCATTATGAAAGAATAAATATTCATTCATATTGTATATGATAGAAAATCATTCTTGTCTTACATCAGTTGGAGAATTCAAAAAGTACAACAAATGAAAAACAGAAGAAATATTAATTCAAAAACATGTATTAAAAATCCAATTATGGATAAAAATTACATTATTCATCCATAAGATCAAACTATATGATGTTATGAAAGTATATTTGTAATACACAGACATGGATTATGAATAAACCCATATAAATTCTTGTAAATAAACTATCTTGAATAAAATTGAGATTATTAAATTATACCTAACATAAAAAACCATAAAAAACTTTATTTTGGAAAAAATATGAATGAACATAAAAATATAAATACAATTTTATTTATAATAATTTATATAAATATAATTAAATATATAATATGATATCCAGAATATTGAAATGAAAAAATGATTAATTTTGTTAATATTCAAAGCATTCCATACCACTTTGATCATTTAAATTATAAGACCAGTATCATCAAACTATTCAATAAATACCATGAAGATGAATGTATTAATTGTATTATTCATTATAGTGGTAGTAAATACACCACATAGAAGAAATATTGAGTGAACGTGTCCTATATCTAATGAAAATTAAATATGAGACAGAGTTCCCTTACCTTAGGTATGATACTCTTTTACATGTTTGAAAACCATTTATAATGGATTTATATCTATTAATAACATAAAATAATAATAAAAATATTTTTTATATAATATATTAATCATTTATGACTTTATATTAAATATTTATTTATAATTTTTATCTTGATACAATATTTTGGGTAATAATCACTTTCTTTTTTGCATGTGTTTTGATTTATTATTATTTTTCGTATTAAATAGATCAAGATTTATTTAAATTAATAATGTATAATATGATTTATATTTTATATATATTTGTAATATAAATATATATAGTACATTGATATATTAAATTAAATACATTATTCATGGAGAAGGTAGGTCGTACGTACGCATGAACGTTGTTTCCGTTTTCTTATTGTATTGAATTGAAGTGAATGAAAAATATAGATATATATATATAATTAAAATAGTTTTATTATGACTGATATTAAATACTTATTCATAATATATATTTTTTATAATCATTCTTGGATGATGAACGTGGAAGATGACTCTCATCACATTGTGTAGAGAGTAAGCCGTATATAAGTAGGAGCAACAGAATCATTTACTTAGTGGTTAAATGATATGGAATTGGATAGAATTAGAATTTTAAATAAATAATATCATGTAATATTTATTATTTACATTCATTATATTCATCATTAAACCCAAATAATTCATGTTTACAAGAAAAATAGTTTACACCACATCTTGGAGATGATAAGTCATACGCACGGACACATAGTGATATTGTTTTTGTATGATAGATAAATAGAGAAATATGGTTGTAACATAATAATAATAACACCTCATAATATATTTTATTATATATTTATTACTTATGTATGTAAACAAAATACTAATATGATGTATAAGAAGCAATGAAATTTAATTGAATTTGTAAAACAGATGCACTTTATTTTAGTGGATCTTTTTTATTTTAACAAATGGTCTCATTAAGTTGGATTTCATACAAAATTATTATCTCTATGATAACTTTAGGGTTGATGGAAGAGGAAATTATCAGTATTAGTCCAATCCACGGGCTTTGGTGATGTGATTTAAGGAGAAGAACAAGTTCCATTTTATAAGAGAGATTGAGAGAAATTTGGAAGATCATAAACTATTAATTTATTATTTATTTAATTTTTGTTTCACATAAATAAATTGTGAATAATTTATAGGTTATGAGGAGTATCAGTCTCAATTCCCTAAAACAATTAATTTTAGGCAAGTTTGTGTCATAAAAGTAACATTCTCTTTTGGATTTTACCCATAGATAAACAGTTACCTATGATCATGTCTTCTTGTATGTTTATATTATAGGTTCAATATAGTCACTATAAATTTCCATAATAACACCCATTAAATTATTTATTACCTCATTAAAATTATATAAAATTATTTTAATAATAATTATTTTTATTAAATTTTATAGCATTTAACAAATAGTATTTATGTTAAAATATCATTAATGTCAATGAAAATAAGAATTACAATTAGTATTTTTAAAAATATAAAAACATCATTTTAACATAGAACCAATATATCCAATATGTTGTTAACATATATAATTTTTATTTAAAATTAGTTTATTTTTTTAATTAAGAAAATTATATTTATTTAAATATTATTAATATCAACTATCTGATTCTTCCTTTAATAAATTAATTACAGAATCATCATTGTGACATAATGAAATTGATCAATTTAATAAAAATTAATAATATTATTATTATTATATTGTATTTAAATTTCATAGATTTATAATGAATATTTATAGTAGACTTTATCTTATATATAACCCAATATTAAAAATGTTTTATTTATTAAAAAAATAATATTCCACTTTTTAGACTTCTACAAATACAATATAATAAATGTATTATACTAGAACAAGTGGAATCAGAAGAATTATATATGTGAATTAAGATTTATTTTTTCAAAACAATCTTTTCCCATGAAATTTGGAAATGTGTTTTTGTGATTTTATATTGTTATAATATAATTTTTTCTTTTCATTGCCATTTTTACCTTAAAAATCTTTTAGATAAAATTCAAAAGATAATATTCAAAATAAACTGTTTCACTATAGGTATTATTTATATATTTTTATTTAAAGTCAATTGAAAGAAAAATAAATTTTTAAAAATAAAATTCGGGATGCTAACAATAAGACAATGTTTTTCGTTATTCATAAAAAATTGCTTGTTTTAATTAAAGTGGAAAATATTCAACCTATGATAATATTGATATTTAAAGTTTAAAAATAAATTATTTTTTATCAAAATAAACTTCTATGAGGGTATAAAATTATCTTCATTAAAAGAACATTAAAAGTGGTTCATTTGTTAATGAAAAATTTTTAATCATAGAAGGATTTTACCATAAATCATATATATTATTATTAATATTTTTTATTTATAAGAAAAATTATAAACACTATTTTAATTTTTGTTATTACTAATCAAATAACATAGTAAAATTGCAAGGTTATAATTATCTTATTTAATTTAATAAAATAATAATACAAGGTGTTTCGTACAAACTCAATGTTTTGTGTATCGTATGCAAACTTAGTGTTTAATGCATAAAATGCCAACTCAGTGTTGTGTGCAATGTAAGACAAGTCGGTTTAGTGTGAATGAAATATTTGACTTAGTGAAAATATATTTTCAGTGTTGTGTGATGTGAAAAATATGAAAAATTTTAATTAATTCGTAAAAAAATTCACCAATAAATCGGCATGTAAAAAAATTTCTTCATAACTCATGCATGAAGGTTATAACATGTTAGCACATTAATATGAATTATTTCATCATAAAAACATTATTTAATAAAATTTTGAATAGATTATCACAAACCCAAACAATTTCTGAGAAAAATAGTTTTCCATACCAAAACTATTTCCCATCTAATGAAACTAACAATGTCATCTAAACCATATCAAAATACATTTGAAATAACGCATACCAATCCATGCATACTCACATCCAGCAAAGATTTCATAAGTGATAGTTCCATAATCATGAGCAGTTCCTTGTAAATGTACCATGTTGTGTCAATGTAACCAATATCACATGTGCCAATGCACCATTTACACCGATCACCAAGTTGTAATTCATCTAGTCCCCATAAGAAATGTGATCACACACACCCAAGTATGCCTGAAACCCATGACAATACAATCATTCCAAAATAATTTAAATAAAATAAATTGTTTCCAGAAAATTTTTCAACAAATCATTGTTTCCATAAAAAATACTATTTTAAAACCAAAATTTTAAATTCATTTTTCATTGCACATTGAAAAAATTACTACATTTCTATAAATAGTCAGTATATACGATTTCTTACATTCTACACAGGATATTTTAAAATTTTATCTAAATTAAAAACAATCAATTTTAAATAAGTCCTTATAACTCTAACATGATGAATCGATATGAATTCTCTGAATATAAATAGTTTTGACTAAAATGAATAATGGCATGAATACACTAACACAATCAACTTTACTAGAATAAAATACTTAAATCTCATTTCATAACATCAAAATAGCCAAAAAAAATCAACATGATTGGAATCAAAATCCAAATATATATACTCAAAAAACTAGTTCTAATAATATGATGGAGATAAGAGATATAAGTCTATGAAAAAAGTCCAAAAATGAAGATTTTCAATGAGAATTAGGATTCAACGCACCATGAAAAGCATTGAGATCATAACTAGTTCAAATGAGTGATACTCCATGTCAATCGGGAGGATGAAAAAATGTATTGGGGTTTAAAATATTAAATAATAATATGTTTATTTCTAATCATAATATAGATCATCTTTTTTAGTATTTAATTTTTCAACCATGTATGATTAGTTGCACGATGAGCAAAACAAAGAACTGATTGTGCACCTACACCAACCTCTATGAAAAACATTCATGGTTGGACAACATGATTAAGAAAATAGTAACCCAACCATGAATGATACCTATAAGAAACTTTTGGTGGTATGTCATTGGTTTCTGCGTAGTCTAGACAAGTTTTTTCCCTAACCATGGACCTTCCCAAGAACTTGTTTCACCATTCAGGGTTCCCAATATGATTTTAATTGTATCCTATAACCATTTTCAAACCATGTACCTTTAGAAATTTCCTAGAAACATTACAATAATGTTCAAAACCCTCCCATGAATCACCCAACCGCATTACAATACGTCGGATGAATATATGAATGGTTACTTACTAAAATCATTGGGTGAAATAGTATCACAACCATTAGCCTTTATGTACAAAGAATGTAGAAGCACACTATTATCTTGAATGACATACCTCCATTGGTTGACCATTTACTTCTCCAATTCAGATCCATCTTCCTAAATCTCACCGTGTTTCCAAAAAAACTGAACTAGGTTAATTATTTTATAATATAATACTTTCTCTGTCCTATGCACAATCATTTCCTAGATATTATCCAACGAAGCATACAGATCTATGTCAACATGACCTCATAGATTCACATATTGAGGTTCAATATGATACCTTTTTAACTAAGATACATGAAACAGATTATGTACAACAAAAAACTGTGGTAGAAATGACAACTGATAGGCCACTACGCCACCTCATTCATGTATCTCAAAAGGCCTAAAGTATAGAAAAGATAGAATTACATACTTCCATATATATCTGTTTTCAAGAATTAAATATATACATAATTACACATGGTATCTCACATTGAATATAAATGAATGTTGAAAATTATACCCATATGATTTCTAATTACACTGATCTGTTTCCATCCATTTCCTATTCAATGGAATCTTCTCCATTGTCTCTTTGAAAAGGTATAGTACAACTACTGATGTCTAACACGTTTCCTCCCAACAATGTTGAGAATAAATTAGAAACCCATATAATACATCAAAATAAATCATATATATCAAGTAATGATAAATATTGTCATATGAGAACTTAAAAAATTCTATTTTATATTCCCATGAGCCACCAAACATTTTTCCCCAAGCATTTCAATAATGGTTTTTAGAAATGAGACATAATACTCATCTATTTATTTGACACAATAGAAATGGTCACACCCTATCTCTTTATGTTCTCTCATATATTTATTTTAGAAAAGTCCACCACCAAATTTGAATCAGAAATTTGTATTATATGAGATGAATTCATGAGTCTATCCACTATTACTCATATGGCATCATTTTTTAGAAATGTTATTTGGGATTCTATGAAAATATCAGTGGAAATTTTTTCCCATTCTATAAAGGGAATATGTAATAATTATAACATTCCTGATAGTCACTGATTCTCTAAATTAACCATTTAAAAGATAATCATATCAAAAAAAATCTTCTGCAATTATTTTCATAGCAAACCACCAAAACTATGATTTCAATTAAATATTCATATTCCCTATTCTAGGATAAATGAACCATCTCGAATGGTAGTAATTAGGGGTAATTCATCATCACATGAAATAGATAGTTCCATCTGATCTCTAAATCATTAAATTAAACTCCCATCTTACTTCCATCATTCAATTGCCTCACCACAATTGATTTTTGAACACATAGAAAGACATCCAAAATAAAATTTTAATTCCTCTCTAACTTTCATATCCAAATTAGGAAAAAAAATATAGAATATATAAAATAGAAGTAGTGCCTTGTTCTTCACATTCTATGTTCATGTGATGAATCTACAACATCAATTTCCATTGGTATAAATCATGTTTTTATAGTAGATCCTATGACTATTTTCGTAATGAATCTAACACGATATTTCCATTACCATGTGTATATTTTAAGTCAATGTTGAGTAATTGGTGATACTGCATAAATATTCTTTGCGATAGGGTTAAATGTCTTTGTGATAAAATATTATTCATTCTGTTATGATCTATAAACAATATAAATTTAACACCAATGTGGTATTGATGCTAAATCTTAAAATCATGGAATATGGAAGATAACATTAAATAATGTGTTGGGTATTTCATTTAATGAATCCATAACTGCCATCTGTCATATGAAAAAAACCTGATTTCTCTACATGAGAAAAAATCCCAACATATATCCCAAAGTATTAAAATACCCAACATTTATTTTTTTCCTAATTCTGAATATATCATGATTTTTATTGATTTTAGACGAACATCACGCTGTTGGAAAAATTTTTGATATTTATTTTTCAATTTGAATTGATGATTCTTACGTCATGCAGATATCAATAGTGATGTTATTCATGAGAATCCAAAAAATATCCATAATTACCTAATAAAAAAATGTGTATCTCAAATACGTTCCTTTTATTCATCCGTGATATGATAACCATTATCTTTTCTAGATCTCTTGAATCACTTTTCTAGAGAATACAAGGACAGGAAAAATATACAACTTGTATCAATTGATCAAATTTTTTTATTTTCTCAAACAGAAGTGGGTCTATCAAGAATCCAAACACCATCTCATAGTTGTTCTCAAGCTTATTGCTTGTCCTTTAATACACCAATTTGTCATCCACAAATAGAAATACAAAAGGTTTCAGATATCTATGAAATATCATATTCATCAACCCCATTAAGACTACTGGAGAATTTCTAAGTAAAAATGAAATTAAAATATACTAAGAATTTCCATATGTACTATTAAATACTAGATAAGGAATATCCTCTATCTGAAATTGAAATTGTTGATATCCAAATCAGATTTCAATTTTAGATAAATTCTAGCCTCCCATAAATTTATCGAACATAAGATCAATGTGTATATGTGGATTTAAATTCTTTAGCATAATTTCAATAATATTATGATAATACATGCACAAATAATGAGTTACATCCTCATTTTGACACATAAGAAAAGCACTACCCACTAAGACAATTCAACACCCACTAGAAAATAGGGAAAATATTATTGAAACAATTCAACTCCCACTAGAAAATAGTTTTTTTCAATATTATACATTTATCAAAATGTGAATGATTCTTATTTTAATGATATTAATCCATCTCCTAGTTATAGCAAATCTGTTTCACTAACCTATACATTCGAAGAACCTCTAAATAAAGTTTTAACATTATCATTCATTGTAAAACTATCATGTCTTATATAAAAGATGATTCATGCCTTGAACATTGCCAACCAATCTATACCTATGAATTTATCATATAAATCCTTATCATTAAAATTAAAATCCAATATAAAATCAACCCCATCAGCATTTATAAAACATAAAGAAAATACATTATCATTGATGATGAAGATTTTGATTTTTTAACAATGAAGTCATCATCACAATATTTCAACCCAACAAATAAAAAACATGAGGAATAATAAATGAACAAAATGCAACGGTATAAAAAAATCAATAATTATGATGTAATTCCTATCAATTATATCGCACACCATTAATGTCCTAGATTGATCACCACAATGTCATTATCAAATCCATATAATTACATAATTTTTATACACTATTCTTTATTTACATCTTGATATATCCCTTATTAAAGAGTCATGGTATTTATAGAATCACAATGTCTAACTCTTTTATACTGAACAGTGGTGTTCAGTTTCCCTCATCATGTTGAATCATACAATGTCTACGACACATGATATTTGTATTGAAGGTCCTAAATCTAAGAATTGTGACAATAGTGATGATGAAACTCCTTATAATTGTAATTCTGTAATTCTAATGGCGATGTCATGAAATTCCAGTTGATTAGATTTAGTGAACCACAATAAAATATCATGGTTTTCTATTGGGTCTTGCAGAAATGTTAATTAATCCAAGGATCTGATTTATTTTTGTTAAAAATCATTTATAATTGGTTTCCCTCTTTCTCTTTTTCTTAGCTGTATATTTCTCGCAACCTATTGTGAACAAAACCATAATTCAACCGCATGGATTTTCAGTACTGACATATATCATAAAAAGAGTATCTAGCGGTATTTAGGTATCAATAATTTGAATATCCTGAAATATGGTAGGAACTAACTATTGGTTAACCCGTGGCTCAGTTGAAATGATGTTCCTGCTGTCCTCTTCTGACCGGTTCTTATGATTCCCAGAGGGTTCTATTTTCTATAAAAACTAAAAATTCCATAAGTCTCACTTTTTGAAAGTGACGTCTTAGATTAATTAAAATCACTTTTTTAAAATTGATTTGTTTTCACCAAATCATAAATAATTTCTCAAAATTAAATATTTATTTGTAGAGGTATTTCATTTTTATAATGCATATCATAATCTTCTCAAAGGATAAACCCTTTATAATGAGATTTGAAATCCTATCGGTGTCTCCAAAACACATATGTACCAAACTATCTGGTGACATGAATTTTAACAGAAAAAGCCAAGTTATAACTTTGTTTTCTATATTTCATGTCTTCATAGTCCAACACATTATAAAATCCCAAATCATAAACTATACCAATATTAATTTTAACTCCAAAACTGACAACCAATTCAAATTTTCCCAAATTGATGGATAGACTTACCAAGAATGATATCATGTGTAAGTAAATGACCAAATGAGGTGATACAACTTGTGAAATCCTTCCCATCACTGTTGTATTGATATGGTGGTGTAATATAAAATAGCCTTAATTTTCAACCCCAAGGAGCTGAAGGTCAGAATAAAATTACAAGCGATTCAATGCAATTAGGGGATAATTCTTCTATTCAGAAATAAAATATCTCATTCAAATAAAATATAAAAGTCCCTAAATGATTCATGATTCAATGTAAGTCAATTAAATGTAATATAATTGATATTAAAACAAATCTTCAATAATATACAATAGCAGAACATGTTATCAAATTTACATGAAAAAATTACTAAAAAAATTATATTCAAATTAACTAAACTGCCAAATAAAGAAATTATTCCGTGATATTTTCAACTTTTCCTTTGTCACGATAAACAATATATGAAATGAAATAAATATCCAGTGTAGGGGTGTCAAAAGAAACATAGTTTTCATTACCCAAATGACTTACTAACTCACACGACTATGATAAAACATATTAGGAAATTTATATAAGAATATTTATATAAAAAAATTAATAATAATTTCCACAATCCAAAACTTTTTCAATGAATAATATTTTTCCAAAAAAAATGTTTCCAACAGAAACATACCAAGAATGTGTTATAAACCATTTCATAATCCAATATTCATAACCCATTCTAATACACACATAGATAAATCCACACCATGAATTCCTATGTGATGGTTCCATACGTGGGAGAAGTATGTCATCGATATACCATTTCATCACAAGGAAACAAATATACAATGCATCATTATAAATTTGGAACTAGGAACCAATTTATATTTCATACAGGCTCCATATTTAATATGAAAACACACCAATTAATATGACCGAAAACCATTCCAATACAATGGTGCAAAAAAAATCATTAAAAACTCATTTTACTAAAATCTTTCTCAAAAACCTATTTTAAATGAATAAAACAAATAAAATATTGAAATAATAATTAAAAAAAATTCAAATCACATTGCACAATAATAAAAAAATTCAATAAACCATAAATAAATACGGTTTCCAATATTGTTTACACAAATAATTACTAGTCAATTTAAATCAAAATATAAATATCAAATGAATTATATATGTCATAATAAGAGGAGTTGATATTGAATCCACGTACCTCGAGAATTTTGATAAAAATGATAAACGACCTAGAAACACAAATAATACTGAGTTCAAAATAAAAAAAGCATCCTTAGATATATTTACATAACATTAATATTGCCAAATATCAGCAGTATTGTAAGACAAAATATAGATCTGTCAACAGAATACTATATCTATGAATCTGAGTGAGGCGAGAGAAGTTAATCTAAGTGAAACTACAAGAAATGATGATTTGAGAAGGGAATCGGGCATCAAAGCACTATGAAAATTCACTATATCTCTTCGATATTGAAAGGGAGTGATTCCATATCAAATGCATGGAATGAAAAAAATGAATTATGGTCAAAAATATTGAACAATAGAAGTTTAATGATAATCATGACCCCGATCCAGTTTTTAGTATCAAATTATTAAATTGTTTTCCAAGTGTAGAAAATCCACTACCTCAAAGTATAATACATACGGTTGTCCCTCAAATTATAAAAAACAATTATCAAACTATGAAATATACCAAAGACAAAATTTTCATAGTTTCTCTATGGTGTCCGTAGGGTCAGGCCAAACTATGTGCCTCCCCAAAAACCCATGTTTTACCTTAAACGATTTAATGTCGAGGAGACACAATTTTAACTAATCGTGCTCAAATTTTTCACCATTAAAAAATAATTATAATCATTAATATAGTAATAAAAACATCTCTCGACCACTTTACATATGAAAAAAAGTTAAAAATGGGTTACTTAAAGGAAACCGGGAGTCATAGAAATCGTTAGTATAATCCATACAAATTATGGAAGTTGATGATATTTCTAGATGATATACTAAGTAAATATTAGTAAACATTATATTTTAACCCTAGATGAAAAATTAAATAAAATATTACTAAAACATTTCATCATGAAAATATATTGTTCACATTAAAATAATATATTTAATATATTAATTTTTTTAAATATTAAGGGAAAAATTTTATTTCATTAAATCTTCAAGAACATGTTTTGGAATCATAAATTCATCGTTCATCCTTGACGGTGGTAAATTCCATTCATTTATTGTACATTATAAATAATTTTACATTCACATTTTTATGAAAATATCTAATATACCTCATTCAAAAAATGAAAATTATATTACTTTTGAAACATTTTATAAAAAACATGATCATGGGTAAATATTTTAGGAAATACTTGTATAACAATTAAATCATTCAAGAATTGTTTTTTGAAAACAGGAATATTTATGAAAAATGAGTTTTTGTTGAAGAGGGTTATAATTTATGTTTTTCTAAAAAATAATCCTTTAGTATCATTAGTGCATAAATAATTATAATTAATGGTTTAAATATAATATTAGTGACCCACACCCCAATATTCCATACTCATTGGATGATAAATTAAATTAAAATAAGATTCATGGAATCACATCATGAATTACAGATCCACTTCGGTTGTGGTACGGTTGTGAAGAAGAGTGGCACATCCACGCCGTTCATTGTGTGGTTCTGGGTTCTAATCCTGGGAGTCAGCTTTTAGGGTGAGCCTCTCCTCCAGGATCCACTCGCCTTGATGGGTTTCCTGGTCTCTTCGAGGCGGGCAAAATGAGGAGCGGCCCATTCACGGAGGAATCACTTGAGGGACCATCGCTTCCAGGTCGTCACACTCTAGGACGCTCTTCCATCTCGATAGGCAATAGCTCCTTCCCCAGCTGGGGCGCTACCTCAGGGGAGTGACCTCTTCATGGGGAAGGGGGGTTTCCATGTGTGGATGGTTCGAAAAGGCCACACAGCGGAATTACCTTTTAAATGTATAAAACATAAGAAATGACAGAACAATATTTTAGTACTAGTTATCTTGATATCTACTTTAAAAAATAATTATTTTTTAAACCATAACATTATAAAAAATTATCTCTGGGAAATTGAATTCCCCCGCTAATTTATCCCTTCATATCAATCATAGAACAATTCCTCTTATATTTGGGAAGTTATAATATAATAAATTATTGATCTCAGATACTCATTAATAGTATTTATTAATCAAAATCAATGGGTAAATAAGGTATAATAAATATTTCCACATATGTATTTGAAAAATTTCCCATTAAATCAATAACATGAGAATAATTTGAATGGAATACATTATTATAAAAAAATTCTATATAAATATTCATTTTGCCAAAAATAATAACCAAGGGTATTCAAAATAAATGAAAAATTACAAAGAATATAATATTTAATTCATGGTGATGTATTGACCAATATTGTACATCTAAAACATAACGTCAAGGCCTTTTTCCCATATATATAATTCCATAAAGGATATATGCCACTTTATCTATATAAATGTTCAATGCCTCAGCCAAAACCCAATCTTGTTTGTCACATAAGACCCACCAATGCATCAAGGGAGAATTGAATGAATTGCACATCACATTCAAACTATGAGACATTATATATATAAAAGTGGTCAAATAAAATCATCATAATCATTCATATTAAAAAACTAAAATATGAAATAGTAATAATTTCCCACATAATTAATCAAAATAATAACCAATCAAGATTAATATGGTGAATCATAAAAGAATTTTACTTATTCAACCAAAGTAATCATATATTATTCAAATGAAATAATAATAATTATAATAAAAAATATATCCCTAGTGGATCATATGTTCATAAAATAATTCATGTAATTTATCAATATAAATTAAATACAAAGATACATGAAACCATTTTTAGGAAAATAACATTTTCACATTGAAAATTGTTTTAAAACTAAATCTTCACCATGTATTTTTAAAATACGTTTATCAGATAATTACAATTGAAAATTTATAAAATAATATTTATAAAATTGATTTTTTAGGATGGAGGAAAATTTTCTTCATGTCGTATATTTTAAAACATTGATTATTGAAAAAATTTATTAAAAGTCCAATGGGAATTATTTTGAAAATGAAATTAATTTTCCATTAAAGTTAATTTTATAATATAAAAAAATTTAAAAATTTAAATTTAAATTTATTTTTAGATGTTTAGAAAACTTTTTGAAAAAAATATTATAAACCATAATTTTGAGGAAAAATGAAATCCAACAGAAGCGAAAAATAAATTCATAATTTCAATAAATCGTCTAATTAATAATTTTAAATAATATAAAAAGAATAAATGGTGTGATAACAATAAAAATTTCTTGAATATATATATATAAATATATTTATACATTAATTTAGTTACATTAAGATAGAAATACCTAGTAATTCTCTAAATAGAGACATTAAAAATAAAATTATTAGAAATGATGAGACAATGAAAAAACCATAGTCACTTTGGTAATATTTTGGTCATAAAATACATAAAATAAATAAATTTAAACAAAACATAAAATTAAATGATGATAAATTATTTAATTATCTAAAAATATCGATGTATGTAGACCACATAGAGATGGTTAATATGGTTTATGTGTTCTGGATGTATTAGTGAAATGGGGACCCCTTATATTTTATCTAACTCTTCACACACATAAATTAAATTACTAAATAATATATTTAAGGGAAATATTTACATTTTTAAGAAGAATTATCATGATAAATATTAATTTTATTTATTTTTTTACCATTGAATATAGCATTACATAATAAATAAATTTTCAATCAAATGCTTCGTTTATATTTTTCTTATGGTTCATAAATGACATTTGTAGGGTGAAAATGGTCAAAGAGTTATTCATAAAAAATATTAAGAATATTAATAAAATCACAATTATAATAATTATAATATATTATATTTTTAAAATTTGTGATGAAATATAGTTTTGAGAAATAAAGTACCTTACTAATTTAGAGATCATATGGTGTACATATGTTTGATTAAAATTTCAATTTCTCAATGATCATTATGGATATCAGGTATGTGACTGGATATTCTTCTTGAGTGACAATAATATCTTTAATACAAATTCATTAATTTTAATTAACACATTTATATCATCAATGGCTTGTGGTTATGGTAATATAGTCACATCGCTTCAGGAAGGTGGTGGACCACACATACACAAATGATATTATCATATTTCAGTGAATGAAAATGAATGATAACAAAATGAAGTATTAAATTTTTAGTATTATATATATATATATCCCTAATATAATGATTAATTCATTTATATCACATATATTAAATAACATTATCATAATCATATTCCATTTATATAGTTTGTTAAATCAAACCACATCGCATCGTGAGGTGATACTCGACCGTACACATGAGTGACATGATCAACTCTTATATGGACTAGAAAGTGAACATGTTATATATGGTATAATAAAAAAAATATGGATATTTATGTTATAAATACAATATAAAAAAATTATATAACCTATCACATCCAATGGTGAGATGTGGTAGTGGAGAAATGATTGACATCAATTAATGTGGCGGTAGTCCTACAGACATATGAATGATGATTTGGTGACCCATTTAATAGAAGTGGGGATGTTTATATGTTGTAAATACAAAATTAAAACATATAAAAATATTAATTATAAGTATGTTTCTATATATTCATTTTTTAATAATAATTAAATTATTTTTATAATGAAATTAATTAAAAATACACATTGAAGAATGTTACCTCTTCTTCAGGTATCCACTATAGGTTTGCAAAAAACCCATCATATGATGAATTTATTTAATATATAATTCAAAAATGATTATTTTTGGGAATATGTTTTTTTATTTAGGTAGGTAATGAGATAACCAATTGGGTTTAACATTTTTAAGAATAATGGACATGGGGTCTACTTTTATTAGTGAAGTGAGTGGAAAAGTTGACATTTTTGGAACGATTAAAGTGTATCAATAATTTTTACATACAAAATGGTAAAAAATAGAGTATTATAGATAAATATAGAATAAAATTTATATTTAATTCTATAAAATAAATTTTAGACACGTTTTTAGTATATTTTAACCATTATCTTTTATGATTGCCACTAGGTAAATCAATTTGTACCTTACCACGGTAATTAATTTTATATGTTTTCACAGTTGAATTTGTTAAAAAATTATGTTGTTATTATTAGGTATTATAAATAATGAAGATTCATAAACATAGAATAAATTTTTCAAAATTAAATTCACATAATTATAAATTTAATATTTAATTTTAATCATAAAGAAACAATTTGAAAGTTAGTTTTAAATGTGAAAATGATCAAAAGTTTACAATGTTATTAAATCAGATTTAATGTTAAAATTTTCACCATGAAAAAATTTGGATTAACATATATATTAGAAATAATATTACATTAATGAAATTAAATTAAATTCAAAATAAAATTAATATAATCAAAAAAAAAATTTTCATTTAAAATTATAGATTTTTCACAATTGATGAAAAATAAGAAATGGTGTTTTTTTGTTTGAAGCTATAGAAGTTGTTGGATTTATTTAAATATAAATTTATCATAATTTATTAACATGTTATTTTCCCTTATGAACTTATTTTTTCATGCCAAACTAGCTATTGAATATAATTTTATTATTTTAATATCTCAAGGTGTAATAGTAATCACAAGAAATAACCAGAGGAGAAAAAAATACATGTGATTCATGTGATATCAATCATAAAATTTCATCATTGGAAGCATTATTATATTAATTTTCAATAAACAATGAGATTGTAACCTAAATCACTTACCTAAAGATTCATTTTCTAATAATGTTCTAAAAATGAAATTATATTAAATATGTATCCAATATAATGATATACTAAAATATATGCATACAAATAATATAATATGTTAACCACTTAAAACATGTCAACAATAATTTATTAATATTTATTTATTAAAATCATCATTTCCATGTGTTGGATACTTCCTTGTAGATTAGAATTTTAGTTTAGTAGTTCTGGAACCTGTATTTCATTCATTTTTCATGAATATAAAATATTTAATAATGTTATAAATATCATATATATTTATTGAATGTCTATATATCAATATATTATTATTAGAGATGAAAAAATAATTTCTCATTTTAGTGAAATGATGGGTCCTATTATCAAAATAAGTTTGTTCTCACTAGTTGATTAATGGAATAAATGAAAGGAAAATGATAATTCACCATTCCAAAATCATTAATATATAATATCAATCATATATAATCATTAAATATAATTTTATTTCCAACCATTTTTTTCTGTAATTAATAACCAATTTTATCTCTTCCTGGGGGTGTAGTCCCAGAATACAAATAAGTAACATTATAATTTTATATGGTTTAGAAGGTTACATGTTAGAAATGAAATTATAATTCCATAAGAATAACTATTACATAAATACCACATATGAACTTTTAACCCATCATAAACATCGTATAAGAAATATTGTGATGAAAAATGAATTTTACCTCTATGTGGAAGTATTAGAATACACTTAAGCATTGCAAATACATTCACCTCCCATTTGATGTGACATAGAGTTGATATTGTGTTAACAAACTCATAATAAAATTTAAGTTCATTAATTATATTGTTATTTTTATATTATGATAAATACCATATCATTTTAGGAGGTAGATGTAAATGTAAACAGAAAGAGTTCATGTCACATGATAACCTCTTCTTTAAAAGGCCTCCTTTCATTCTATTCTTAATTAACCTTGAAATGGACATTTATGTATGTCATAACCTATAAATTATGTACATGGAATTTTAAATAGTAATTCTCAATATTTTCATTTGACTAGATGAATAAATGTGGTCTAGATTAGGGAAATGAAGGGGTTTAATTTTATAATTAGCCAAGAGGATACACATATAATTACTAAAATATATATATATAATAAATCCATATTCTGTTAAAATTCATCTAAATAGCCATATATTAAAATTTGGGATATTATATGCCTAAAATATACAAATCTAAACTTTTTTGGAAATGTATAATTGGAAAACATTACCTTATATCAAGGCTTAATGCCTAGTAAGTCCATATTAACTTTTTATGTGGTAATGAGAAATTTTTAATAGTTACTATTAAAAGGATCAAAATTTAAGTTGGTCTAAAAAATATTAATTATTCTTGTTAATGTTATTTAATCATTTTCATAAAATTCTATTTGTATAATTTTAAAATTTCAATATAAAATCATTCTTGAAAAACAAGAAAAAAAATAATTTCATAATTTCAATTTTATCATAGGTATATATTATTTTTATATAAAATCTCAACATAAAATTGATTCTAATGAACGAAATGGATTATTTATAATATTATTAAACTAATGTTATAGTAAATATTTTAAACAAAATGGGTATTTTATATTATTTAAATGAAAAGTGTAGTTTTCTATAAATTCTTTAATTTATTATTATTCATCAAAAAATTGAATCATTTTATAAAACTATATAAAATTAAAAATAATTGTTTTTATATTATAATTTAAAAAATTAAAATAAATTTTATCATTATTATAAAAGATAAAAAATAAATTAATTATTTGTTCAAAGGATGTAATAAAAAAACTTTTGGTGGAAAATGTATTTTTGATGAATATAATGTCATTACGAATAATTGATTTATTATTTTTCATTATATTTTATTTATATAAAACTGTTATATAGAATTTTAAAAATGTTTTTACCTATTAATTTCAAAAAAATTATAGGTAGGTTATAATGTTATGATATATTATAAATAATTTAGACTCAATATTTCATTTATAACAATCCATAATATAAATAATATTACTCTAAAATAACAAAACTCATAAACTCTTAGGGTATTACAAATAATTATTTTAAAAAATTCATCCAGATTTATTCTTTTGTTGATTACAATTTTCTTCCATATCCATATTTGTAGGAAATATTTTATGAATGTTATTACATATACTTGAAATGTATAAAAATTTCAATATCAATAAATATATAATTATTAAACAAGGTTTCAAATGGAATATTATTTAAGAGTATATTTTCCTAGACATGTTGTTTTTGAATTTTTTTCAATTTTCTGAATGGAATGATTTATTTTATATAATACGTGAATTTATTTTCCTACATTCATTACCATTTCATACATTGAATCATCGTTTCTATATTTCATTGTTTAATTTTAATGAAATGGATTTCTTATATTTTTTAGTTAAATTAATGTAAAAAGAAAAGGCAATATTCAAATTATTTAAATGAATGATTTTAATTAAATTATAATATTTTATTAAATACATCACAAAATTCATTAAATAAATTTATTCTTCACTAAGGATATGATTATATCATAATATCAAATTTCATTATTTTTATTTCTTATGATGAAATTTTTTTAAGGGTGATTCTATAAAAATTATTTCATTATCATGTATGATAAATCCATAATAATGCAAGTTTCTTTAAAATATTTTATGATATGATGAAATATTAAAAATTTTATGAAATATATTTCTATTCCTTGAGTTATCATATAATGAAATGATAAATGTGTTGTAATCCTTTGACAAAAATATAAATTATTATGATTATCAAATGGGTTAACACCAAATTATAAATCCAAAAATGAATTGTGTAAAAATTGATATATAATGATATTAAAGGTATTGGAATATACAGTAATTCCAATTGAATAAGGTACTTTTCCAATATGATAATCATATAAGTGAACAAATGAATTTTAATGTTATGGAATAAGGTGTGAATGCAATCATCTATGGTAGCTTTAGTAGTGAGCATTAACTAAGTAAATGATTTTATATGGTTATGATTACGCATTAAAATTTTGTATTATTATTACAATTTGTCTTATGGGAGACGATTGGTGATTTTTAATTTTACACATTTATGACTTATTTCATCTGTTATGAAAAATACTTAGGCAGTATTTCTTTATTCAAGATCACTGACTAATTTGGAATAATAATTGAAATTTATGGTAAAGTAATTTTGTCATAATAATTATCTAATGATTAATTATTATAATTGATTTATTTTTCTTACATTCACCTATTTTATTCATCTATTAATATAATTTATCTATCATTATTCCCATGAATCTGATGAAATTTTTTATTTAGAGTACTTTAAGAAGAATACTATGTGAGAATATTAGTGTGGGATATTTTGAACCACCTTAATGAATGAAGGTTGACATTTTTATATACAGTCCAAAGACTATAAACCATTGTGTTTATGTGTACTATTTGTAAATAATATATGTTGAATATTTATCTTAAATATTATAATATATATATGAAATTCGGGAGCCAACCCACACAATGTATTTATGAAACTTCTAGATATAGTTTTTAATTATTATTTTTTGATATTTTATTATAGTTGTAAATGATGAAATTATTTTTCATTCCAAAAGATATAAGGAACATGAAGAACACAAATTTATTATGTCATAACCAATATAGATAGACATTTATGGAAAAAAATTAGACTTTATTTTAGTTATAACAGATTTTTTCCCTTGTTAATATATACTATAAATGAGGAATAAATATTTATCCTACAAAAAAATGTTGTGAATGTGAATACATGTCCTATAAAAATCCATCTCATTCATGTTTCTAATGGATTAATTGGATACTACCTATGAATTTTCAATACTATTCTTAATTATCTAGGACTCTAAAAAGGAAACTCAAAAAGGTCTTATATTCATCTTGAAAAAAGAATATGATTAGTTAATTAAGGAATTTTAAAAAATATTTGTAAATGTTTCCATTTTATCCATGCCATTATTAAATGGCGTATTTAATTTCCAGTAATGTTACTTGGAGAGGATATGTTTATCTCTTGAAATAAGCTGATCAGTTAATGATATGTGTTAAAAAAAATTAAAATACCTAATAAAAATTATCATGCACATAATATTAAGCTTGAAATAGTCGTTTTTATTTTCATATGTGAATGAATATTTAATATTGGGTGAACCATGAAATATATAATGACCGAAAAAATATAGATTATATATTTATTCACATTTATTTTAATATGTGATATGGAAGGTGGATGGAAATGATAAATGAATAGGATTCCACAATTCACTATTTTCTAGGGATGGTAAACAATGATTTTTACGCCGTGATTTTAAAATATAATGTATCACTAACAATAATACATTTCAAACAAAATATTTGGATTATATATTTAATTAATGTATGTATTGAATTTGTGCATTCATAAAATTACTTTATTTTTTATTAGGTTTTTCTACATTCATCCTTGTTAGAAATAATTAAGAAGTATCATATGGAAGAACATGGATTTTTTGAAAATATATTATTTTTAGGGAGGATTGATTCAATACTTTAATGATGAAAAGTAATGTTTTATCATGTTTGTAATATGGTTAGGGTTTAAATTTTATTTGTAATTTAAAAAATATTTTTTGAGTGATTCTCATAGATATATGTTTTTAATTCATCTTAGATGTTCTAATATATATTGTGAACATTGAGAATAGTTCAGGTGGGTGGGAATGAAAAAAAATATAAATTTCAAGATTTATCATGAAATTTTTAAATTTTCAACTATTTTATTATGAGAATAAACCAATAAAGTGGATTATTAAACTTTTATAAGTTTGGAAATTGAAATGGATGAATATATACCTTGATTTTAGTGTGATTAAAAAAACATATTGATGTAAAAAAAATTTGGGGTATTTTTAATTAATCGACTTCATATCGGGATTTTATTCTATTTTTGAAATGATATATTTGGATCAAAGTTCCATACATTATCATAAAAATATTGTGAAAAAAATGGAGTCTATAGCTCTACTATATCTGTTCATGTTTCTAGATTTTCCTCAATTTGTTTGAAGTGACTGCAAAATTAATTGGGCATTGAAATAAATTTCATGAACACTTTTTATTATCAATATAACGAAATATATGATTAATAAACTCATGATTTAAAATATTTTCATTAGTTGTTAACATAGAATAATTGGGGATATTGGGATTTTTCATATTTCATTAGTAGTGTTTTCCAAAAATTACTATATTATTTCTATATAAAAATGGAACCTTTTGAGAAACTACCTAGGAAGCGGTGTTAATGTGACACCAAAAAATTATAAAATAAGATAATTTTTACGAATCTTATAAAACATGTACAATATGTCATAAAAAACCCTAAAATTAGTTCCATTAAGTTGAATTTCTTATATACGCTACATAATAAACAACCCAGCGTTTAAATGAAATATAATATAGGGCACTATTATAACATAGACATTAATTTGGATGATGTTAATTGTACTAAAAAATTATAAAATTATATGGTATACATATGTGAAAATAAGTTCATTTTTTATATATTAATTATAAATAAAATAATAATAATTTAGAAGAAATATATTTGTTTTTCAAAAACAAATCTTCAAAAAAACGTATTTGTCACTATATTCATTCAAATTCTATTATTATTTATTTATATTTAAAAAATATTTTGATAAAAATATCATAATTTATTTAATAATAATTTCAAGAAAAAATTATAGAAAATTTGATGGATTGTTTAGAAATATTACATTTTTTTATAATAGTGAAAAAAAATATTAATTGAAAAATTTCAGTTTATTAAAAATATTTATAAAGATGTATTATTTTCTAAACTGGTTTTAATGAAATATTAGTGAAATAATATATCATCTAATCTAATTTAGGCACCCAGGACAAGACCCACGCCCAGGGGGGTCGCCGACCACTCCCCCCCCTAAAGAGACATTTATGCATTTCCAGCTATCCCACCAGGAAACATCAACACTGACGAGGAGACATACTGATGGGTTTAGACCACCCTGAGGGCACCACAGCTCATGAAAGACAACACGTGTTGCCCTAAAAGAGCTATGAAACCATAGGAAGGGCCACCGACGTGACCCCTTATGCACATGAAGGCCACCGACAAGTCATGGCATCCATCCCGCGTATCGTCGATCACCGCCGAGAAGACACGCCCCATGTCCAGAGCGGGTCCTCCCATTAAAATCATGCATTCTCTTCATGTCTGTTGGATTAATTATAAATTAAAATTCTCCACTTATGCTAATAAAATTTACTATAACATCACAATTTTTATGAGTTAAATAACCATTTTTGATTTAATTAAATTTATTAGGGATATTGAAACAAATAAAATTATTTTTCTTCATTATATCTAATTTTACATAACTAGCCATTAAATATATTTACCATTGATAATATAGTCTTTTAACAGTGATAACATGACTATTATAAATATATGGTTTTAATAATTGGAAAATAAAAAAGAATTTAATGGCCAAAACTAGTATGATCATACCCTATGTAGCGCATCTATCAGTGATTTCAAGGGAGATATCATTTATGGGTTTTTTCCTAGACACAGACCAAGCCATGATCCAACAACTTATGAATGATTGAAATTGTTAACGGGAGACGTTCACGTTCATCAAAAACACGGCCCAAACAATGTTAACTAAACGACCCCTTGAAAGCCCCATCATTGCACACTATACTATTAGGGTTTATTTATGTGTAATAAATGGATATGTATCAAGACCCTATCATTACAAATATTTACATTAATTATTTATAGAAAAATGAATACTTTTTTCCCGTATTTTTTTCTATGTATATAATTTTTGAAGAAAAAAATAGTGTTTTTGGTTAATATTCTTGTTCAATTTGAAATCTATTTTGATAAATTAATATTTTATATAAGTAAATAATTGTTTAAAAAAATATTGTTGTAAAATAATTTTTTAAAATAATCATATAATTTTTTTGAAGTCAAAATAATTTATTATTATGGTTCGAAAAAGGTTATTAACAAAAAAAAGGAATCATTTTCAATAATTGTCAGAATTATATTGAATGTAAAAATTCCATTATTTAAAAAATATTTGTATAAACTGGATATCATTTTCAAATCAGGATATTGAAATTATCAGAAGCTAAATTTTTAATAATTTTTTAATAAAATCAATTTTTTGGATAAAAATTAAATACCATATAAATATATGTTGGGTTTTATGACATCATAATATCCAAATAGTGAATTAATAAATAAAATATATGTTATTAAATTATAAATATCTATTTTAATTTTTAAATAACAACATTTTCAGTTTATTTATTATATTTTATAAATCCTTAGTCAATCATCTAATTTTTATAAAATATTTTTTGATTTTAAAATCAAATCATTGAAATATTGAATCACCTCACACAACCAAGGGTGATATTTTATTATCATCATCCCTTAGAATTATAAAATAATTTAATCCACTCACCTTTTTTGGAAACCATGGAAATAATATGGGATGGTGTTTGGTATTGATTATTTAATTATGTATTAGATCAATCCAACATAATAAAGTAACCCGCTTGTTTTTATATATAAACCCTCCAATGTCCCATTTCCCTTCACTCAGAATTCTTATAGAACGGGCAATTTTTGACCTATACTCCATATCATCCTCATATGATACCTAGATTCTCTAAATTGTCCTCTACCAAGCATTTGGAGTCACACAGTCATATAATGGATTTCTCTCTTCTCCTTTCCAATCATGCACTTCTTTTATATTATGATTCTTAAATTCAAGTTCCATATTTTGGTATATGATGTTTCATAATCCACCATACTGTCCATGTGATTTATAAATAATTATATATCCCTTTCACTCTCATTAATCATCCCTATAATATGTTATGTACAACTGTTACTATGCTGAAATTGTGTAAGGGATTCTCTCTCCCCTTTTTTATCAAACACATAATTTATGATATTCCTTTTTTTATTTAATATATCTTGAGTTGGGAAACGTTATTAAATACCATAAATACATTCCATATTATGTTTAACTTATGGTATCTCATTTAACTCTAATTTAATCTTCTTATTAACCCTTATATAAACAATTACTATGCCAAAATTGTGTAAGGATTCTTCAACCCTCCTCTTTTAGCAAGTATTTAATTTACGCTATGTCTTATAAAATCTTTTTTTCCTATGTTGGTTTTTGTTATGAAATTTCACTCCCACAATCCATTTCATCTCTAAATTATTTGAGACTCATTTCTCTCTCATCAGCACACTTTATTAATTTCTATATGATGTCATTAGGCTATCGAAATTGCAGCAGGATTTTCCAATCCCAAATCAACTTGTAATGGATACCATAGGAATTTCTCTATCAATTGTAGTAACAGTTATAATAATATAATATGTTAATGGAACATTACATGTGTTTATTCCACATTCTTTGCTTGTGGAATAAATTATGATTCAAATGAATCCATGTAATATGATATCTGTGGCACACAAAAGTATGTGAATGAAATAATTTTAAATGGTGCACCCTGCTAGTGTTCCAATGCATTGTGTAAATGTTAGTATCATGATTCATCATGTTGGGATAGGGGATTTAACTGATATCATTATGAAAATTTTTCCACCATGGGGTCATGGAGGATTTTTCCTTGATTTTTTTATGATGACATTTATTATGTCATTGCCACATTTTCCATGTTATGATTATCATTCTATATAATGACTTATTATTTGTGTTCCTTATATGCTTCATTGATATGCATGTTATATATCATGTATTGAATTCTTTATGTTATGGAATGTTTATTTCCTTTTGGGGATTTATAGCTCACCCCTTTCTTATGTGTGCCCTCAGTTTATCCCATGCAATATTTAGTTAAAATGAGTGATTTGGTCATATTAATGATGTTTATAATAAAGATGTTTTCTCTCCAATTTTATGTTGTAATTTATGTACCCAATTTCAAAAATAAACAATACCTCTAAATAATTTCATTTTCATTAAGTGTAATTTTATTTAATAATTTTTTTTACATGTAATAATTAGTAGGGTTGTTATAGTTGGTATCAGATGATAAGTTTAGTTATATTTGGTATTCAGATTAGAAAAACCTAGTGAAAACCCGTATGTATAAGTCTAAATGTATTAAAAAAATTTAAAAAAATTTCTCAGTAATGTTTTTTAACATGATAATACATCCCTATATAAATTCTACAAGTGGATGTGGTTATAAAATAGATTTACTTAGGAGTAACACCGATGACAATGGGTTTCATTCCTAACATGGTGAAACAAGGTATACGTCAGTGGGTCTTACAACACACCTGGTCTGACAAACCGAAGGGATATGCTTTGGTAAATTCATAAGCTCATAAAAAAATTATTATTTGGAAACAATTACCATAGGAATATATGTGAGGATGTATATCATGGATCACATAGCTATAATATTATAACCTCATAAGTTAAGGAGATAAAGTATATTTATTTGTTATCCACTTAATTTCATTACATTACCTTTTATGTGTTAAAGTTTTTGTGATAATCATCCCTATTTTTTCATTTTTATTCTATCTAATGTATGAAAATAGGAATAATCATGTCAAAAAGCGATGAAAAGTGAAGTGTGAGGATAACCCCAATATGATTCCAAAGAAAGACATATTGTGATTATGCCAAATCAGCTATCAAAACTCCCAATTATTAATAGGAACTTTTTGTAATACCTACGGAAATCATTGAAGTGGAAGATGATATCTCATGAAAATCCATCTGATAAAGGTAATAAGAGAAAAATTACTCAAAATCCTTCATGCAACATGTGTGGAAGGGTGCACCATGGAAATTGTCACATACCGTATGAAAGATGTCTTATATGTGGAATGATAGGGAAACCAAGTATCCAATTTCCATGAAAAAGGGGTTAATGTGATGAATTGAAAAAAGGTTCTATCTATGTATTAATATATAAGTCTATTTAATAAATGTGGAGATATTGAGAATAATTCAAGACAATTCTCTATAGAAGGTGGTAAAAAGAATGATGGGCATCAACAATCTCATAGATGAATGCAGCACTGTAAGCCCTATGATGAGAGGGATAATGATGAATGAATTACATGTAAGTAGTATATAAATGTAGTTTATGAAACTTTTGATATCCATTCATGTCAAATGAGAATAACATGTATGTTTTCTAAGAACATCATGTCCCCACATAAAATAATATTAAGTTATTAGGGAAATCTTATAAGATTATAGTATCACATGGTGACGATTGTGGGAATTTTCTTCTTGAAATTATTCTATTTTTTCCTTTTTGGAAATTTATGAATTTTATGTCATGGATTGGAATTCTATATAAAGTGCCAACATAAATTTCCACGAGAGGTAAATTTCACTCCTTATAGAGAATCGACCAATGAATCTTTACAAATAAGAAGAGGTTGAATCTTTTTTAGCACCATAATCTAAATCATCGATATTAAATCAGTTTGATAAAGAGTATCTATGAAATTTTATTGAGTCTAAGGAATGATGAATCCTTGAATGCATTCATTTTGTTATGGAGTTCAAAGATGTTTTTTCCAAGGAATTTCTTTGTCTTCCTCCAAGATGGGAGGCTGAACATTTGATCGAATTTATACATTGGTAGTTTCCAAAATCAAGGACTCCACATAGAATGAATATCGAGGAACATGATTAGCTAAAGAAATAACTACAAAAGAATCTGGATAAAGGGTTTATATTCCCATGTTATTCCCCATGGGTTGAAGTAGTCCACATCTTCAATAAAAATGATTGGTCAATGCGCATTTCCCTCGATTTTAATGAGGTCCACAAAATTAATATAATGAACATGTATCCTTCACAACGAATTGATGACTTTTTCGATCAACTATAAGGAGAAAAATAATTCTACATGGTGTATTAGTGGTTGGCATATTACCCTATAAGGGTGATGAAGAAGGATATACTCAATAGACATTTTTGTACATGGGTTATGCATTATGAGTTCAAAATGATTCCATTCAGTGTAACTAATTCCAAATAAATATTCATCGAAATGATGAATATTTTCTTTAGATAATACCTTGAAATTTTTTGGCACCCTTTATATAAAATATTCTAATATAATACCAAACCATGGAAGAGCATGAGTATGATCTGAACACTTTGGTAAAGACCTTTATAATGGAGAAGCTCTATGTGTATTAAATAATATGTGTGTTCTGGTTGAGAAAAGTCTCATCCATAGCGAAAATAATCACATGTAATGAGATATAAATTGATCCTTCGATGTAGAAAACAATTTATGGATGGATGAGGATAGAATATATGATAAATATTTGTAGTTTATATGGTTTAATTGGATATTATCACCAATTTTAGACAAATATTTCATGATTTTAAAACCCTCTTATCAAGATAGCTCGTATGGTAGTAAATTATTCATAGAATGGTGAATTTGAAGAAAAATTCATGTAGTTGAAAAAGAAGGATTATCAATACCCATATGATCATAATAACTAAATGTGGGGATCTTTCTACAAATATTAGTGATGCTTCAAATAACATATTGGGATGTTTGTTGATAAAAAATGACAAATCCATTGCCTAATCCAATACAATGTTGAAAATTTATGAGTAAAACAATCCCACACATGATCAAGTATTTTTTTCACTGATCATTGGGTATAAAATATGGTGGAATTATCAATTTTTTGATATGTGTTAAATATATCCAGATCAAAATAGATTAAAATATATTCACATATATATATATATATATATCTAATTATGATCAAATGAAGATGGATAGATCTCATCATGGATTACGACTACAGAATCCACTACCATCCTAGTAATGAGAATAGATTGGTGGACTCTACAAGTTGAAATGTCCCAAAAATCGTCTTATTGATGATAATTGAGATGAACCAACCTTCGTCAATTTTTTTAAGAAGGTCATGAGAATCCAATAGAAAGGAACAACATCAATCCTATGAAAAATTATTTCTCAACCATCCCTTCGGGAAAGGTAAAGGATTTTGAAAAAGATGATGTCAGAATTCAGGTGAAGGTGGAAACTATTTAAAAATTGTAATGAACATAGTCCAATGTTAATGAAGAATGAATTGTTACATTTGGGTTAAGACTATTCTTTCTCTCAAATCATTAGTTAATGAAAAAATCTTTTAATGATGCACCAAGTTAAACATTATCCATTCACCTAGGAATCATAAAGATATATTGAGATCTGCAAGATAACAATTGGTTAAATAACATGAATATGTATATCAATGCTTTTAAATAATAATTGTTGGATGTAAGAAATTGAATTTTGAATGGAAAAATTCTATGTGGATTGTGAAAAAATTACCCAAACCAACATGGAATCTTGAAAACATCAACATAGAATTTGATAATGAACATCAAAATATACACATGGGAAACAGCAGTTTCTTGGTAGATTTGGATCACATTCCAAAAACTACATACTTCATCAGTATTTGAGAGGATTTCAAACTAGATTAATTGGCATGGATTTATATTATAGAACTGGTAAGGCTAGACATATTACCATTATCAATTGATCCGAATCAAAATCCAAGGATGACCTCCTATTTAAATAAGTCCCTAGCATGCTAAAAACAATAATCTAAACATTAGTTTGGATTATAACCCTTCAAATGATGTCCATATTTATAGAAAATTATAAAAATATGTGAGGACCTGTTGAGAGTATGATGAATGGAATTCAATGGTGGATGAGACCTACATCTTAAATTGGTGAAGTACTCTTATGAGAATAAGATTAACCCAATCAGACAAATGTTTCCCAATGAATACCTTTATGGTAAGTGGTGTAGAAAAATGACATGTTTGGATGAATTTGGGGAAATAAAACATTTAGATTCTAAAATGCATGAATATATTGTAGATATGGTTATGACCATCCAAAGAAATATCAATGGTTTTCAATGTTGAAAAAAGATAAATTCTGATAATCCATGATGAGAGATTGAGTTCAATGTATGAGGAATTGTATTCCACTTCATATATCTTTGGAAGAGAGTGATGAGATTTGGGAAGATGGTAAAACATATTCCAAGTTACATTGGCCATTTTTATATACTTGGTCTCAAAAGAGATGTAGCCAACCGACGAGGGCTCCCAACGAACCAGTTTCATGTAAAGGAGTATTTTATGTATCCCTTTTATGAAAATGCATTCTAGAATAATCACATATACTCAAACCAATAGTGGTACCATTTGAAAATAATCTTTCCAATGAAGATCATCCATTTAATTTCATAGATCATAGAGAAAAATATATCTACAATAAGAAAACTCCGCTTTTGAAAGTGTTGTAAAGAACCCCCATGTTTGATTAAGAAATGTGGAAACTATAGGAGGTGATGAAACTGAGTTACCATCAACTATTTTATTTATACTAAACAGAAATTTTGGGGAAGTAATTGTTAATGGAATTAAGATTGTAATGACCTGAAAGTTTATGAATCAAATTCCACTTTATGATTAAATTAAATGTCTTAATGATATATTGAAACATGAACTTATTTAGTTTTATTATATCAAATTGGTTTTAAATTATCGTTATGAATATTTAACATTGATAATATAGTTTTTTACCACATATCACATGACTAGTTTGTAAATAAAGTTTTAATAAATCCATTCTATACAGAAAAAAGAAGTGCTGGCATCAACCTGGATGATCGTACATTATGAAATCAATCTATTAGAGCATCGATGGAAGATATCATTTTTGGATTTTTCAAAAAAAAACTCAAGATGAGATCCAGAAACCTAAAAAACATTAAAACCATTTATGATAGATGTTCAATCTCTCGAGAAGATGACCAAAACCATGTTCACCGAATAGCCCCCAGAAAGACCCACTATCGTGCACCTCATTCTTAGCTTGTATGATGGTGTAATAAAATTTTATTTATCAACAACCTAGAATTAGAAATATATACAATATTTTTGTATAGAATAATGAATATATTTTAATCTTATTATTATTACATTCAAAAAAAATTTCAAAGAACAAATAATATATTTTTTTAATATTCAAATTCAATTATGGATTGTATTTTGAAGAATTATTGGTTTTTTTCAAATAAATAATATTATTATAAAATAATATTATTAAATTAATTTTTTAAATGCATTATATATTTTTAATGAAGTCAATAGTAATTTTTAGTAGGGATCAAAAACTGTTATTGAGAAAAACCCATAATTTTTAATAAATGTAATATTTTATTTTAAACCTAAAAATACACATATTTAAAAATTTATTTGGAGAATATGGATATTATTTTTGGACTAAGGATGTATAAATTATCCAATGTTGAATATTTCGTAATTTTTTGAGACTGTCGATTTTTTTGGGTAATAATAAAATACCATATAAATATATGGTGTGGTATATAATCTCATAATGACCCAATAGTGATATAAAAAATACAATGAAATGTATACAAGAAGAAATATGTATTATTATTTAATATTTTTGTTGGTCGGAGTGTATACTCAAGTGGGGGATAAATTGAGCTCCAATTAATATTTTTGTTAAAATATTGTCTATTTAAAATCCCCCAATTTATAAAACAAGTTAAACTGTAGTGAATTTATACAGATTTTAAATGTTCACTTATCTTCTCAA
This sequence comes from Viscum album, assembly GCA_963277665.1. Lineage (NCBI taxonomy): Eukaryota > Viridiplantae > Streptophyta > Magnoliopsida > Santalales > Viscaceae > Viscum > Viscum album. The sequence goes on along the minus strand of OY728147.1, from coordinate 470,357,909 downwards.
TGATTAATTAGGTCTCAGTTAATTTAACCATAAGATCAAACTAACTTTTGAAACTAACCTACTGATTTACAATAAGTGTAAACACTTTCTAATTTAACTATCTAAGTAGCTTTAAAATATTTTTATATTTAAAAGTAATAGAAGCGGATTATAAAAGATATATTTAGTATACATTAAAATTAATCTAAATATGCACAACAGATGTAACAAGAGGATCAGTCTCAAGCCGAGACTTAGGCCTCTCAAATTTATATAAATTAGATCAACACACTGGATCGAGGATAAGAACAGTTTACACAACTGTCCAGGCCACACAGGGACATCTAACACTGTTCTTCTTGGGAAACAAAATAGAGATTAGGCCACACACAGACCTCTTCCACAGTTGACGTGGGTAAACATGAGTTAAGATTTTAGGTGTAAGGATGTTTATATCCTCCAGTTAACTGTAGGAGACAGTGTGTGTGTGTGAGATATACAGAGTACACCACACTACTCGAAAGTAAATAAACAAATCACTTAGAGAGAATAGATAAGAGGTTAGAAATCTATAGTGATTAGCAATGCAGCTCTGGACTCATTGGATTCAGTATAATTGATTCTTAGTCCTTCTCTGGTTTTTCATTTGAAAATTAGAGTGTTGTAGTTCATCTTGTGTTCTACAGGAGTGAAAATGATCTCTTGATTCATCTCGTGCTCTTCAGTGGTGTTGGATTGCACTCATGAGATTTCTTTGAGATTCTTGCAATCTTTTTCTTACTCAGGATTTTTCTTTTTTTTCGTCATAGTGCTCTCAGTTGTATGTAATTTATTCTAGTTGTATTGTCACACTTGCACATCACTGCTTACACTTGTGCGTGTACTGAATGTAAATCTTCCTTATATTCAACACGTTCTGGCAGTAGGAATGATTCCCTTTTCATAGGTATGAGATACGGTTTCCTGATTTTCCAAAAACAATCATTAAATAACATTAATGGAATTAAAAACATCAAATATGAATGTTAGTATTATTTGAATAATATTCACAAAAATTTAAGAAATGGTGTCACAATGATTATGTAAACGATGTCTTATTCACAGTATAGTCTTCACGGTATGTGGTTCACGGTAATTTCTTCACGGTAAGTGCTTCTCGGTAAGTGCTTCACGGTAAGTGCTTCATGATAAGTGCTTCATGGTGTCTCGGTCACAGTGAGTAGCTCACGGTGTCTCAGTCATGGTGAGTAGCTCACGGTGTCTTGGTGACTGTGACTGTGTCTTGTAGACAGTCTGTCTAGCTATGTCAAACATCACGGTGTCTCTATACTTAGAAAAATATCTGTATTTATACATAAACTGTAATATGCAGAATATGGATTATTTTTAATCATTAGAGAGTAAGAGAACATGAATCATAAATATAAAGACATGATAATATAAGTGAGATTTGTGATCATGTATAAGACTTGTAAATAATAAAGAGAGTAATTAACATCATAATACTTGAGGAGAATGGGCAAGATGTGTAATTAAGATTGAGATTAATTAACAGTAATAGGATTTGTGATTATTAAAACATGATTAATACATGAGGAGTCAAAAAATATCCCCCTTTTTGATGATCACAAATCATATATAGTCAAAATATAAATGAAATGTAATATTAAAGAAACTAGCATATTAGAACAGAAGAAATTAGAGAATAATAGATTTGATAATAACATATCTCATTATTCTACTAATACTTGTAGTTTTTCTCCCCATTTTGGGATTATCAAAATGTAGAGAAAATGAAATGAAATAATGCATTTTTTATTAAAAAGGGTTCAGAATATATCATACATGAGAAATACAAACATGATACATGAAATGACATCCCATGAAAAAGAAAAAAGTCTATGGACTCTTCCGGGATCGAACTTTTCCTTAACTTGAGCAGCAGCAGGAGCTGTTGCTGAAGTACAATAAGGCATAGATTTGGTAGAAAAAGTGGGTAAGGTTATACCTTCAAAAATAGATGGAGCCAAAGTAGGAGCAGCGGAAGATCTAGGTTGTGGTTGGTCAAGAATGACTCGCTGGATCGGAGAAAGAACATGACTGACTGACATGGCAGTTGAGGCTAAGGCAGGTTGGCCAGGTCTAAGGGGTGCAGTAGCTGGAGCAACTATAGTAGTACTCTGAACATGAAGATATGGATTCAAAATATTGATTAAATCAGAAATGATTTCATCACCATATTGCATAGACTTTTCAAAATCGTCTTTATTCTCCATGAATTTGACCAACAATCTGGTGAACACTGTACGTTTTTGAACTTTAGATTTAAAATATTGAGTTACAAGAGGGATTTTCAGGTTTTCCACAAGATATCTAAAGTTATCTATCATATTACTTTTAGAAAAAATCCGAGAGAGGTAAAAATCTATTTTCATAGTGATCTCCTGTTTAGAATCATTGTCTATCTTTGAATGAATTCTAACCAAGACCAATGCTTGATCAATGTTCTTAACCACTTCAGAAAAAGAAGACAGATCCAATCCACTTAAGGCATTCTGATGTTCTTCCATGATTATGAATCTCAGTAGAGAATCATCCAAAAGAGGAACAGAAGGTTGACGTGAATTCAGATTGAACATTGAGCTGTTTTAGAACTTTTTACAGGCATCCAGTGTACTCATCTGTGATTTTATTCAAATTTTCTACAAGATCCCTCATGCATTCCAATATCTTGGGATGTCTTTTTCCAATATTTTCATCAATAGATGGTAGATATGGATGTACTTGAGACACAATTTCCCTAGAGAGTGTGGAATCATCTTTCTCAGGAGAAGTAGCAACAGGTACATGGGCAGAGACATAAGCAGGCTCTGATCTCAAAGACAACTCATTCAGCAAATCTGCTACCATATTTTTCAGATTTGCAACATCAGCTCATAGCATCTTATTTTCAACTCTGACTTCTTGAATTTCTCAGATCATCCTTGCTTGAATATGAAATATAATATTTTCCAAGGGAATTGATGCATCTTCTTGACTTAGTTGAGTCACTGGATGAGGTTGAGAGGATAGGATCTTCTCAACTCCAGCTAACAGATTCTCTTCAAAAACATTCAGATCCTCTTTAGTCACAATGGAGTCATGATCGGGTAAGGGTGCAGGTAAAGGTAGAGGTTCATAGTCATCATTATAATCTGATTCTGATTCAGATTGAGAATGGGGCTCTGGTTCTTATTCTGGTTGAGGTTCTGGATGAGCTATAGACTTCAGTTGAAACATAGAAGAAATATCCATTCCAGTTGTATTCACTTGATGTAATTCATTCACATCATAAAAGCTTGGGAACTCATACCGAGTGTACATAGAATATGTTACAGTAGGTTGAGAAAGTTCATCAGATCATACTTCCATAATCTTATGGATTTGTGGTTCCTCCCCCTCAAATTGTGCTTCCATTTCAGAGACTGTAGGCTCAACAACATGATCAAGATCCACATGATCATCTCTAATATCATCAGCAAACTCTTGCCTTGGCAGCTGAAAAAAAATCTCCATTCTCTCTTCAGTAGAGGGAATTATCTCAAGAATTATTTGTTCCACTGGTTGAGCTTCCAGACTTGCTTCTTTCTCAACAGGGAGATCCTCATCAACAGGATACATCTCTATGGTTTCTTGTTGTTCTGAATCAGGAAAAACCAATTTTCATGCAGTATTAGGATGATTTTCTGGATTTACATCCTCACTAGAAGTAGGAGCTTCCTCTTCTCTCAAACCAACAACAACATCCTCTCCATGATGTATTTCAGTAGAGATAACAACCCTTTCTTTTTCAACAGGAACTATTTCCATTGGAGGTCTTCCAGCTTCTTCTCTAGGTGATACTTTAACTATTACTTCTTCTTCCTCTTCTTCTTCTTCTTCTTCTGAATTCTCAGCCACTTCATCTGGTTCCAAACCAGGATCAGATATATTCTTAGGTATTCTTGGATAATCAATAGGATTAAAATCTTTATAGAGTTTATCATTATCCTCAACCCACTGCTTCTCAAAGGGGTTCCAGCTTATCTTCATCCTTCTGATGATAGTATGGATAAGAAGAAATCAAAGTCCACTTTTATTCATTCGGTCCAACCATCCCATTGGAAACTAACATGGCTGAAATCGCCATTGACTACAACAAGTAGGTGGATTTGGAAGTGACTTTGATCATCTCACAGATATGTTTAATAACATACTTTCATAGGATGATCTTATGGCCATTCTTCAACAGGTGAATCAAGAACACATCCTGACACTTCATTACAGCAAAATCCCCTTTTCTCGGACTAATCAAATTCTGAACAAATTTGAAATGAAGTCTAGTATCCCCATCTAATTCAGTAGTTATGACCCTTTTCATGGTGCCACTACCAGTTCGAATTTCCTAGAAATTTTCTAGATTGAGGATATCATAAGATAGAGGAGGGTCTCTCTGGTATCCATTACAAACTCCTTCATCTGGAATTATTAGGCATGCAACCCACAACCACGAAGAGAAGGAACATTTCCGACCATTGATCCAGCTGGTCACCATAAAACATTTCCTAAACTCAAAGGAAAACTTCACATACTAAAAGAATTGAGATACCAGCCTCGGGTAAATAATTCTATTTTGTAGATAGAACCATTCAATCCATCCTTTTTCTCTTAAAATGTCCAAAACTAATGACTTGCAAGACAACAGCCACTCATGGAAATCTTCTTTTTCAGGTACAACAGTATGGCTTACCATGTTTGGGTTTAGATGTCCTTCTTGAGCTATCCTCGGTATCCTCTTCTGTTTCTTTGCCCGACGCTTCTCAGATGTGGGTGAAGATGGACGCTTCATACTTGGCATCCACTGAAGGTTCGGGCGAGAGGGAAGATAAGGTTTTCAAGAATGAGAAGTTTCAGGAGAGAGTTCGAGTATGAAATCTAATGAACCCCTTAAGTTTTATCATTTCGGAATTTCAATCATCTTATAAACAAAAACGCGAGAAATAAAATAGTAGTGAAATAAAAATTACCGTAATATGGGTTAAAATAAGAATATAAATAATTTTCACGGTGAGACCGTGAGTAGGCATTACAGTGTGATGAAAAATAGTCATCACGGTGAGATAGTTGGTGGTCATCACGGTGTGACAGTTACCATTCTATGCAGTCACGGTGAGACATTGACCATTCTATGTAGTCACAGTCAGACAGTGAGTTAACAGACCGTGAGCACGAGATCTTAACGGTGATACTATAGGCATGAAACAGTAACTGTAAAATAGTGATCATGAAACTGTAAAGTAAAATACAGTAAATTATTGATCATTAAGATCAGTAAGATATCTATTTACAATTAATCATACAAATATCATGTATGATGTAGTCTAATCATTCAGAATTTAATAGTTTAGTGATTATATCAGAAAGTTCATATTTAGTACCAATGAATTCCAAAGTGATATTACATTTTTGATAATGATGCCTCAAAAATTGATGTCTTACATCAATATGTTTTGTCCAAGAATGAGAAATAGGATTCATAGAAATATTAATAGAACTTGTGTTGTCACAATTTATTGGGACATGTCTGAATTGATATCCATATTCTAGTAATGTATGTTTCATCCACAAAATTTTCGCACAACAACTTCCATAAGCTATGTATTCATCTTCTGCAGTATATAATGAAACAAAATTTTATTTCTTACTACACCATGATACTATTGGCTTGCCTATTAGATTACATGTTACAGCGGTGATTTTTCTATCAAACTTACATCCAGAAAAATCAGCATCAGAATAACTAACTAGTTCAAATGATTTTCCTTTGGGATAGAACAGTTCTAAATTGGGAGTATTCTTGAGGTATTTCAAAATTCTCTTTACAGCATTTAAATGTGAATATTTAGGGTTTACATGAAAACGAGCAAACATACACACACTAAATATAATATCAGGACAACTAGCAGTCCAGTAGAGTAGACTTCCAATCATTCCTCTAAGTGGTTTGGTCAACATATTTACCATCTTCATCAAGATCCAACTTATAGGTGGTACTCATTGGAGTGTCACTAATTTTTGTTCTATCCAATCCAAAAGGTTTTAAATGATCTCTAGTATATATACATTGAGTTAAAATAATTACATCATCATTTTGAAAGATTTGAAATCCACGAAAGAATTTTAGTTCACCCATTAAACTCATTTCAAAATCATTTTGCATCATTTTAGAAAAATCTGTACATAGGGAATTTCTTGAAGATCTAAAAATAATATCAACATAAATTTGTAAAACTAAATCATCTTTAGAAATTCGTTTTATAAAAAGAGTAGGGTCAGTTATACCTTTTGTAAAACCTTTAGAAATTTGAAAAGTACTCAATCTATCATACCAAGCTTTTGGAGCATGTTTTAAACCATATAAATCTTTTGATAATTTGAAAAACTGATTTGGAAAATGAGGGTTTGAGAATACAGGTGGTTGTTCAACAAAAACATCCTCAGTAATATATACACTTATGAATTTACACTTGACATCCATTTGATATAGTTTGAAATTTAGATGTGCAGCATAAGCAAGTAAAATCCTAGTAGCTTCTAATCTGGAAACTGGAGCAAAAGTCTCCTCATAGTCAATTACTTCCTCTTGACTATAGCCTTTTGCAACTTGCCTATCTTTGTTTCTAACTATGTTTCCAGATTCATCTACTTTATTTCTAAACACCCATTAAGTGCCTGTGGTGAAAGTTTCCTTTGGTCATTCAACAAGATTCCACACTTTATTTCTTTCAAACTAAATGAGTTCTTTTGGCATATCAATTAACCAAAATTCATCATTAATAGCATCATCAATGTTTTTAGGTTCAATGTGTGATAAGAAGGCTTGATGTTCAACCTAATTTCTACGAGAATCTACAGTCTGAGTCCCTCTAGCAAGATTTCCTACAATAACATCTAAATGATGATTCTTTAGAATTATAGTTGATCTAGTAAAGGTAGGACTAGAAATTTCAGGTTCTTCTCTAGGTTTAGGTTCATTAGAAGCAGATTCTTGAATAATTCCAGAGCTTGTTCTATTTATAGCAGGTTCATTGATTTTATCATTAAGGTCCAGAACAGATAAATATTTTCATGATTATTAAGAGAGGTTTTAGAATCTTGTGGATTAGTTTCATCGAATTTGATGTGAATAGATTCTTCCAAATACTTGGTTCTATTAATGAAAACTCTCTAGGCTTTTTTGGATACAGAATATCCTAAAAATATTCCTTCATCACTCTTAGAAGCAAACTTATCAAGATTTTATCTTGTATTGAGAATAAATACTTTGTAACCAAAGAATCTAAAGTAATTGACTTTAGGTTTTATATTATTCCACAACTCATATGGGGTCTTCTTAAGAACAGGTCTAATTAAGACCCTATTAATAATATAACAAGTTGTATTCACAGCTTCAGCCCAAATGTAAATAGGCAGGTAATATTCATTAAGTATAGTTCTAGCAATTTCTTGTAGGGTTCTATTTCTTCTTTCTAATACACCATTCTGCTGAGGTGTCCTAGGAGCAGAATAGTTATGACTATAGCCATTGTGTGAGTAATAGTATTCAAATTTATGATTTTCAAACTCACGGCCATGATCACTTCTTAGTGTTTTAATCTTATGTCCACTAAGGTTTTCTACATACTTGGAGTATTTAACAAAATAAGAACATGCTTCACTTTTGTGAGCTATGAAGTATACCCAACTATATCTAGAAACCTCATCTACTAAGACATTGACATAGTTCTTTCCATTTATTCTAGAAACTCTAGATGGTCCAAATAGATCCATGTGAACCAACTCGAGAGGTTAAGAAGTTGAGACTTCTTTCTTTGGTTTGAAAGAGATTTTTTGTTGCTTTCCGTTATGACAGGGATTACAAACTTTGTCATTTGGAAACACATGTTTGGGTAAATCTCTATTATGTTCTTCCTAGTTATTTTCCTAAGTGAGTATATATTGTAGTGTCCAAATCTTCTTTGCCAAAGCCAAGACTCTATATGAAAGGCATTTAAACAGGTAACATTTCGTTTAGATAAGGAATTTTAATCAACAGCATAAACATTTTAATTTCATAAAGCAGAAAATACTAAAACATATTTAGAGTTGAAAACATTACAGGAATCATTTTCAAATTTGACATTAAAACCATCATCACATAATTGAGAAATACTTAACAGATTATATTTCAGTATATCAACAAATTACACTTTTGAAATTAAAACTGAATCAGTGTTACTAATTTGTCCTAGGCCGATGATCTTTCCTTTAGAATTATCACCAAAGGTGACATAGCCTCCATCAACCGTTATTTAAATCTTTAAACGTGATTAATCCCTAGACATGTGTCTTGAACATCCACTGTCATAATACCGTTACTTCTTGTAAGAACTCTTCAAGAAGGGTTCCTAGAAAACAGTTTTAGATAGATATATGATTTTTCTACCCAGATCTTCTAGGGTCCAGATAGGTTAGAAATCAATGATTTGGGTACCCAAATTTGCCTTATGGGTCTCACATAATTTACAGAATCAATAGATTTTGAAATATAAACTCTATTTGATTTATAAATATGTGAATAACTAGTTGAAGCATAGGAATTTACAGAACTAGAACTAGTAGTATTCTGTTCAGATTTAGGAATAAAGCTATTCTTATAAAACTGTCTCTATCCAGGTTTGTAGCCTATTCCATTAGTGTATTTTAGTTCCACTTTCTTTCCTAGAATTTGATTTTGTGTATCCTTTCCATTTATGAATATCTATAAGTCCTTTATATGTTGCTCGTTAGACATTTTCAGTCCAGTGTTCTCCTTTAACAGTTGATCCTTCTTCTCTTTTTCAATAGTAAGTCCAGTTTAAATAGTTGTAGTGACAGCATGTTGTTTCTTCAATGATTTTGATTTATTATTATGTTCATTGCATGTCTCTTCCAGTATATTACAATATTCAAATAATTATTCACTAGTCATGTTTCAGAATCCAAATCAGATTCTGCATCATCTCAAGAATAATAAGAATTTAAAACAGGAGTATCTAAGGTTACCTCAGATGTGTTTGTCATGAAACACATGTTGGAATGATTTTTTCAGAATCAGACATTTCAGATTCACTTGTGTTGTCTTCAGAAGCACTCTAGGTATCCTTCATAGCTTTCTTGTACTTACTGTCCTTGTAATCATATTTCTCCTTGAATTTTAGCTTTGGGTAGTCAGCTTTATTATTTCCTTTTCTTTTACACTCGTAGCAAACAACTTCATCACTTTTAACTGGATTTTTATAGTCCTTCTCCCAATGCCCCTTATTGTTATACTTTCCTTTGTAAATTGATTTTCTGAAGAATTTATTCTTCCTATAAAAATTTATTAAACCTTGTGGCTATCTAACCCATTTCAGCATCACTATCAAAGTCAGAGCTTTCACTTTTTGACCTTTCAGTTTGTATTTGAGCTTTTTCTTTGTCCTTGTTATTCGAAGCAGTAGTCTTGAAAGCCACTGATTTCCTTTTTGGTTCCTCCTCTTCCTCTATATTCACCTTGAGATCTTCCTCATTCATCATAATCTTACCAATGAGTTCTTTGACAGGTAGAGCAGCAAGGTCACATGACTGTCTGATTGAAACAGATGTGCCTTTACATCAGTTTCTTAAACATCTCAGTATCCTCATAATTTGTTCCTTTGATGGAACAACTTTACCGAGTGAATTCATTATATTGACTATCTCATTAAACCTAAGATATATAACAGAAATAGGTTCATCAATTTTCATTTTAAAATTATCATATTTAATAGTATGTGTATTCAATCTCATTTATTTAACATTGGTTGATCCTTCATGAGAAACACCTAAAGTATCACAAATTTCAAAAGCAGTTTTACAAGCAGAAATTCTATTAAACACTTCATCTCCTAAAGAACAATACAGGGCATTCATAGCTTTACAATTATTATTGTAGGTAGTCTTTGTAGGTTCATCCCAAGTTTTTCTTTTAGTTTTTGTATTTTATATTGAGATTCTATAGCAGTACAAATATTAAAACCCATGCTTTCTAAATGAATTTTAATTTGAAGCTTCCACTGAGCATAGTTTGTACCATTGAAGAATGGTGGCCTTTAGTAGCAGCACCCTCTAGTGTATTGTCCATAACTATATTTTAGAAAGTAAATTTAATGGTATAAAATTTAGAACTAACAGAAATATAAGATCTTTAATGATGCAACTAAAAATCACAATTGAAAAACAGAGTATTTCAAAAAAATCCTTAAATAAAACCACCTTTGATACCAAATGTTGGTCGGAGTGGAAAATTAAGAGGGGGGTGAATTGAGTTCCAATTAAATTTTTTGTTAAAATATTTTCTATTTAAAATCCCACAATTTATAAAACAAGTTAAACTGTAGTGAATTTAACCATATTGTAAATCATCACTTAGCTTCTCAAAGATTGATTAGGTCTCAGTTAATTAAACCATAAGATCAAACTAACTTTTGAAACTAACCTACTTATTTATAATAAGTGTAAAAACTTTCTAATTTAACTATCAAAGTAGCTTTAAAATAGTTTTTTATTTCAATGTAATAGCAGCGGAGTATAAAAGATATATGTAGTATACTTTAAAAATAAACTAACAATGCACAGAAGATGTAACCAGAGGTTCAGCCTTAATCCGAGACTTTGTCCTCTCAAATTTATATAAATTTGTTCCACACACTGGATCGGGGTTATTAATAGTTTAGACAACTTTACAGGCCACGTAGGGACCTCTACCACTGTTCTTCATGGGAAACAAAATAGAGATCAGGCCACACAAGGACCTCTTCCACAGTTGACGTGGGTAAACAAGAGTTAAGAGTTTAGAAGTGAAGATTTTGATATCCCCCAGTTCAGTTCGGGAGACAACATGTGTGTGAGATATACATAGTACACCACAATGCTCGAAAGTAAATAAACAAATCTCTTACAGAGAATAGATAATAGTTTAGAATGCGCTAGTGATTAGCAATGCAGCTTTGGACTTGTTGGATTAAACAGAAATTCTTATTAGTCCTACTCTGGTTTTTTTGTTGAAAAAAAGAGTGTCGTAGTTCATCTTGTGTTCTACAGGAGTGAAAATGATCTCTTGATTCATCGTGTGTTCTTTAGTGGTGTTGGATTTCACTCATGAGAGTTCTTTGAAGGTCTTTCAATCTCCCTCTTTCGCATTATTGTTCTTTTTGTTCAGCGCAGTGCTCTCAGGTGTATGTAAGTTCTTCTTGTTGTATCGTCACACTTGCACACCACTTCTTACACTTGTGTGTGTACCGTATCTCAATATTCCTTATATTCCACATGTTCTGGTAGTTAGAATGATTCCCTTTTCATAGGTATGAGATACTATTTTCTGACATGCTAAAAACTATCATTCAATAAAATTAATTGAATTAAAAACATCAAATATGACCATTAGTACTATTTATATAATATTGACAAAAAGTTAAGAAATGGTGTCACAGTGATTTTATAAATGATGTGTTCTTCACGGTATAGTCTTCACGGTATGTGGTTCACGGTAAGTGATTCATGGTAACTGCTTCACGGTAAGTGATTCACGGTAAGTGGTTCACGGTAAGTGCTTCATGGTATGTGCTTCACGGTGTCTCGGTCACGGTCAGTAGCTCATGGTGTCTCGGTCACGGTGTGTAGCTCACGGTGTCCGGGTGACTGTGACTGTGTCTTGTAGATAGTCTGTCAAGCTGTGTCAAACATCACGGTGTCTCTATACATAGACAAATATCTGTATTTATAATTAAACTGTAATATGCAGAATATGGATTAAGTTTAATCATTAGAGAGTAAGAGAACTTTAATCATAAATATAATGACATGATAATATAAGTGAGATTTCTTAACATGCATAAGACTTGTAAATAATAAAGAGAGTAATTAACATCATAGGACATGAAGAGCATTAACAAGATGTGTAATTATGATAGAGATTAATTAATAGTAATAGGATTTGTGTTCATTAAAACATGATTAATACATGAGGAGTCCAACAATCTCCCCCTTTTTGATGATCATAAATCATATATAGTCAAAATATAAATGACATGTAATTTTAACAAAACTAGCAAATTAGAATAGAAAAAATTTGAGAATAATAGATTTGATAATTACATATCTCATTATAGTACTAATACTTGTAGTTTTTCTCCCCCTTTTAGGATTATCAAAAAGTAGAAAAAATGAAATGAAACAATGCATTTTTTATTTAAAATGGTTCATAATAGATCATACAAGTGAAATACAAACAGGAAAAAAGAAATGACATCCCATCAAAAATAAAATAGTCTCTGGACTATTCAGGGATCCACCTTTTCCATGAATTTAGTAGCAGCATGAGCTGGTGCTAAAGTTGAAGAAGGCATAGATGTGGTAGACAATGTGGGTAAGGGTAGACCTTCAAAAATAGATGGAGCCACAGTAGGAGCAGTAAAAGATATAGGTTGTGGTTAGTCAAGAATGACTGGACGGATCTGAAAAAGAGCCTGGCTGACTGACATGGCAGTTGAGGATAAGGAAGGTTGACCAGGTTTAAGGGGTACAGAAGCTGGAGAAACTATATCAGTACTCTACACATGAAGATATAACATCAAAAGATTGATGAAATCAGTAATTATTTCACCAACATATTTCATATCCTTTTCAAAATCATCCATATTCTCCATTAATTTGTCCAACAATCTGGTGAACTCTGTAAGTTTATGAAGTTGAGCTTTAAAAGATTGAGTTACAGGAGGGATTTTCAGTTTTTCCACAAGATATCTAATGTGATCTGTCATATCAATTTTGCAGAAAATACGAGAGAGATAAAAATCTATTTTCTTAGTGATCTCCTGTTGAGCATAATTGGCTATCTTAGAATGAATTCTAACCAAGTCCAATGCTCAATCACTATTCCTAACCACTTATGACAAAGAAGACAGATCCAAGACACATAAGTCATTTTGAAGTTCTTCCTTGACTATGAATCACAGTAGAGAATCATCAAAAAGAGGAACAAAAGGCTGTCTTGAAGCAGGAAAAGCTTTTACAGCTTCGGATAGAACATTGAGCTGTTTTAGAACTTTTGGAGGCATCCAGTGTACTCATCTGTTAGTTTATTCGGATTTTCAACAAGCTCCCTCATGCGTTCCAACAACTTGGTGTTTCTTTTTCCAATATTTTCATTAAACGATAGTAGATATGGATGCACTTGAGACACAATTTCCCAAGCAAGGGTGGAATCATTTGGCTCAGGAGAAGCAGCAACAGATGTAGGGGCATAGACAGGAGCAGACTTTGATCTCAAAGATAATTCATTCTAAATGATTGCTACCATATTTTTCAGATTTGCATCATCAGCACTTAGCATCTTATTTTCAACTTTGATTCTTGAATTTCTCGGATCATCCTTGGTTGAATATGCAATATAATATTTTCCAAGAGAATTGATGAATCTTCTTGACTCAGTTGAGTCACTGGACGAGGTTGAGAGGATAATATTTTCTCAACTCCAGCTAGAAGAGTCTCTCCAAAAACATTCAGATCATCTTTAGTCAAAAAAAGAGTGATGCTAGGGTAAGGGTGCAAGTAAAGGTAGAGATTCTGGGTCATCTTCATACTATGATTCTAATTCAGATTGAGAATGGGGCTCTAGTTCTGGTTCTGGTTGAGGTTCTAGATAATATATAGACTTTAGTTGAAACACAGAAGAACGATCCATCCCAGTTGTAGTCACTTTCTGTGACACAATCACATCATAAAATCTTGGGAACTCATACCGAGTGTATATAGAATATGTGACAGTAGGTTGAGAAGCTTCAGCAGATCTAGCTTCCATAATTTCAAGGTTTTGAGGTTCCTCCCCCTCAAATTGTGCTTCCATTTTAGAGACTATAGGCTCAACAACATGATCAAGATCCACATGATCATCACTAATCTCTTCATAAAACTCTTGCCTTGCCAGCTGAAAGACAATTTCCATCTTCTCTTCAGTAGAGGGAATTATCTCAGGAACTGATTGTTCCAACGGTTGAGCTTCCAGACTTGCTTCTTTCTCAACAGGGAGATCCTCTTCAACAGGATCTCTCTCTATGATTTCTTTCTATTCAGTATCAGGAAAAACAAATTTTCTTGCAGCATTTGGATGAGTTTCTATATTAATATCCTCACTCGAAGCAGGAGCTTCCTCTTCTCTCAAACTAATAGCAAATTCCTCTCCTTGGGTTATTTCCGCGGGGATAATAGCCCTTTCTTTTTCAACAGGAAATGTTTCCATTGGAGGTCTTCCATCATCTTCTCCAGGTAATACTTCAGGTATTACGTCCTATTCTTCTTCTTATTCTTCTTCTGAATACTCAACCACTTCATCTGGATCCAAACTAGGATCAGATAGATTCTTAGTTAATCTTGGATAATCAACAGGATTAGACTTTTAATAGATTTTATCATTATCCTCATCCGACTTCTTCTTCCACGGGTTCCAGCTTATCTTCATCCTTCTGATGATAAGCATGGATAAGAAGAAATCAAAGTCCACTTTTCTTCATTCAGTCCAACCATCCCTTTGGAAACTTACATGGCTGAAATCATCCTTGAGTAAAACAAAGGGTTGGATTTGGAAGAGACTTTGTCAGCTCACAGATATGGTTAATAACATACTTTCATAGGTTGATCATATGGCCATTCTTCAATAGATGAATCAGGAACACATCCTGATACGTCATTACAGCAAAATCCCATTTTCTCAGACTAATCAAATTCTGAACAAATTTTAAAAGAAGTCTAGTCTACCCATATAATTCAGAAGCTATGGCCCTTCGCATGGTGAAATTACTAGTTATAATTTCCAAGTAATTTTCCGTATTGAAGATATCATAAGATGGAGGAGGGTCTCACTTGTAGTCTTCAAAAAATCTGTCATATGGAATTCGTAGGCATACAGCCCACAACCTCAAAGAGAAGGAACACTTCTGAACATTGATCCAGCTAGTCACCATAAAACTTTCTCCAAACTCAAAGTAAAACATCACAAACTGATATAATTGAGATACCAGCCTCGAGTAAATCGTTTTTTTAAGAGAACCATTCAATCCATCCTTGTTCTCTAAAAACATTCAAAACTAACGACTTGATGGACAAAAACCACTCAGGGAAAACATCATTTTTTAGGTACAATATTACGATATACCAAGTTATGGTTTAGAGGTCCTTCTGGAGATATCCTTGGTATCGTCTTCTGTTTCTTAGAGAAGTGCTTCTCAGAGGAGGGTGAAGATGGACGTGTCATACATTGAATCCACTAAAGGTACAGGCAAGAGGGAAGAGAAGGTTTTCAAGAATGTGATGGTTCATGAGAGAGTTCGGCTAAGGAATCGAATGAACCCCTTAATTCAACTCATTTGGGAAAGTGAATTGTCTTAAAAAAAATTGGGAAATCAAATAGTAGTGAAATAAAAATTACTGTGATACCGTTTAAAATAAGAATATAAATAATTTTTATAGTGAGACCGTGAGTAGGCATTACGGTGTGATGAAAAACAGTCATCACGGTGAGACAATTGGTGGTCGTCATGGTGAGACAGTGACCATTATGTGCAGTCACAGTGAGAGAGTGACCATTCTGTGCAGTTACGGTGAGACAGTGAGTTAACAGAACATGAGCAGAATATCTTAACGGTGAGACCATATACATGAAACAGTAAAAATAAAATAGTGATCATGAAACCATAAAGTAAGATACAGTAAATTATTTATCATTAAGATCATTAAGATATCTTTTTTTAATTAATCATACCAAGATCATGTATGATGTAGTTTAATATTTCAGAATTTAATGGTTTAGTGAATACATCAGCATGTTGATATTTAATACCAATGAATTCCAAAGTGATATCACATTTTTCTTAATGATCCCTCAAAAAGTGATGTCATACATCAATATGATTTGTCCTAGAATGAGAAACATGATTCTTAGAAATATTAATAGCACTTGTGTTGTCACAATTTATTGGGACATGTCTGAATTGATATCTATAGTCTAGTTATGTTTGTTTCATCCGCAAAATTTGTTCACAACAACTTCCAACAGCTATGTATTCACCTTCTACAATAGATAATGCAACCGAATATCGTTTCTTACTACACCATGATACTAGTGACTTGACTAAAAGATGACATGTTCTAGAGATGATTTGTCTATTTAACTTACATCCAGCAAAATCAGCATCAGAATAACTAACTAGTTGAAATGATTGTCCTTTGTGATAGAACAGTACTAAATTGGGAGTATGCTTGAGGTATTTGAAAATTATCTTTACAGCATTTAAATGTGACTCTTTAGTGTTTGCATGAAAACAAGAACACATACACACACTAAACATAATATCATGATGACTAGCAGTCGGGTAAGGTGGAATTCCAATCATTCCTCTATAAGTGGTTTGATCAACAAATTTACCATCTCACCAAGATCCAACCTACAGGTGCTACTCATGGGAGTGTCACTACTTTTTGTGCTATCCAATCCAAAACGTTTTAAATGATATCTAGTATATTTAATTTGAGTTAAAATAATTCCATCATCATTTTTACTGATTTGAAATCCAAGAAATAATTTGAGTTCACCCAATAAACTCATTTCAAATACATTTTTCATAATTTTAGAAAAATCAGTACATAGGGAATTTCTTGAAGATCTAAACATAATATCATCTAGATAAATTTTTACAACTAAAACTTCCTTAGAAATTCATTTTATAAAATGTTTAGGGTCATCTATAACTTTTGTAAAACGTTTAGAAATTATAAAAGTACTTAATCTATCATACCAAGCTCTTGGAGCTTTCATTAAACCATATAAATCTTTTGATAATTTGAAAATATGATTTGGAAAATTAGGGATTAAGAATCTGGGTTATTGTTCAACAAAAACAACCTCAACAATATATCCATTTAAAAATTCACTCTTGATATCCATTTGATATAGTTTGAAATTTAGATGTGCAGTATAAGCAAGTAAAATCCGAATATCATCCAATCTGGCTACTAGAGAAAAAGTCTCCTCATAGTCAATTCCTTCCTCTTGACTATTGCCTTGGGAAACTATCCTAGCTTTGATTATAACTATATTTCCAGATACTTATAATTTATTTATAAACACCCATTTAGTGCCTATGGTGAAAGTTTCCTTAGTTCTTTCAACAAGATTCCACATTTTATTTATTTCAAACTGATTGAGATCTTCTAGCATAGAAATTACCCAAAGTTCATCCTTAATAGCATCATCAATGTTTTTAGGTTCAAGTTGTGACAAGAAGGCTTGATGTTCAACCTTATTTCTAAGAGAAGCTCAAGTGTGAGTACCTCTATCAAGATTTCCTACAATATCATCTAAAGGATGATTCTTTATAATTCTAGTTGATCTAGTAAAGGTAGGACTAGAAATTTCAGGTTCTTCTCCTCGTTCGGGTTCATTAGAAGCAGATTCTGGAATAAGACCAGAGCTGGTTGTCCTTATAGCTGGTTCATTGATTTTATCATTAAGGTCCAGAATAGATAAATCTTCTTAAATATTTTTAAGAGAGGTTTTAGACTCATGTGGATCATTTTCATCGAATTCGATGAGAACCGATTCTTCCGCATACATGGTTCTATTATTTAAAAAACTATAGGATTTGCGGGTTAAAGAATATCCTAGAATGATTCTTTCATCACTCTTATAAGCAAACTTATAAAGATTATCTTCTATATTGAGAATAAAGACTTTGCAATGAAATACTCTAAAGTAATTGAATTTAGGTTTTCTATTATTCCACAACTCATATGGGGTCTTCTTAAGAATAGATTGGATTACGACTCTATTTATAATATACCAAGCTGTATTCACAGCTTCAGCCCAAAGGTAAATAGGCAGATCATAATAATTAAGCATAGTTCTAGCAATTTCTTACAGGGTTCTATTTCTTCTTTGATCTACACCATTCTGCTGAGGTGTCCTAGGAGCAGAAAATTTATGACTATATCTATTGTGTGAGTAATAGTATTCAAATTCATTAATTTCAAACTCATGGCCATGATCACTTCTTATATTTTTAATCTTAAGTCTACTATGGTTTTCTACAGACTTGGAGTATTTAACAAAATAAGAACAAGCTTCACTTTTGTGAGATATGAAGTATACCCAAGTATATCTAGAAAAGTCATCTACTATGACATAGACATAGTGCTTCCCATTTAATCTAGAAACTCTAGATGGTCCAAATAGATCCATGTGAACCAACTCGAGAGGTTGAGAATTTTAGACTTATTTATTTGGTTTGAAAGAGAATTTGTGTTGCTTTCCCTTTTGATAGGGATTACAAACTTTTTCATTTGGAAACTCATTTTTGGGTAAGTCTCTAACTAAGTTCATCTTAGTTAGTTTCCTAAGTTAGTGTATATTGTAGTGTCTAAATATTATATGCCAAATCCAAGACTATTTATGAAAGGCATTTAAACATGTAACATTTTATTTAGCTAAGGAATTTAGATCAAAAGAATAACCATTTTCATTTCTTAAATCAGAAAATACTAAAACATTTTTACGGTAAAAAGCATTATAGGAATCATTTTCAAATTTGACATTAGAACCATCATCACATAATTGAGAAATACTTAACAGATAATATTTCATTCCATCATAAAATAACACTTTAGAAATTAAAACTGAATCAGTGTTACCAATTTGGACTAGGCCGATGATCTTTCCATTAGAATTATCACCAAAGGTGACATAGCCTCCATCAACCTTTATTAAACTCTTGAAACATGAGTAATCCCTAGACATGTTTCTTGAACTTACACTATCCAAATACCATGTCTTCTTGTGGGATCTCTTCAAGCAAGTTTCCTACAAAACAGTTTTAGATAGAGTATGATTTTGGTACCCAGATCTTCTTGGGTCCAGACAGGTTAGCAATCAATGATTTTGGTACAAAAATTTGTCTTATGGGTCTCATATATTTTATAGAATCAATATATTTTGAATGATAAACTCTATTTGATTTATAACTATGTGAATAACTACTTGATGCATAGGGATTTCCAGAACTAGAACAACCAGTATTCTGTCTAGATTTAGGTATAAAGCTATTATTAGTAAACTGACTCTGTCCAGGTTTGAAGCCTATTCCAGTAGGGTATTTTGGTGCCACTTTCCTTCCTAGTATTTGAGTTAGTGTATCCTTTCCATTTATGAACTTCTCTAACTCCTTTATATGTTTCTCATTAGACATTTTATGTTCAGTGTTCTCTTTAAAAATTGAGCATTCTTCGCTTTTTCAATAGTATGTTCACTTTTATCAGTTGTAGTGACAGCATGTTGTTTCATCAATGATTTGTATTTATAATTAAGTTAATCTCATGTCTCTTTGATCATATTACAATATTCAAATAATTCTTCACTAGTCATGTTTTCAGAATCTGAATCATATTATGCATCATCTCCAGAATAATAAGAATTTAAAACAGGAGTATCTAAGGTTACCTCAGATGTGTTTGTCATGAAACACATGTTGGAAAGATTCTTTTCAGAATTAGAAATGTCAGATTCACTTGTGATGTCTTCAGAAGCACTCCAGGTAGACTTCATAGATTTCCTGTACTTACTATCCTAGTAATCATATTTCTTCTTGAATTTTAGCTTTGGTCAGTCAGCTTTAATATGTCCTTTTATTTTTCACTCGTAGAAAACAACTTGATCAAATTTATCTGGATTTTTCCAATCCTTCTTCCAATATACCTTATTTTCATACATTCCATTGTAATTTTATTTTCTGAAGAATTTCATCTTCTTATACAATTTCTTAAACCTTATGGCTATCTGTGCCATTTTAGCATCACTATCAGAGTCTGATCTTTAACTTGTTGAACTATCAGTTTGTATTTGAGCTTTTTCTTTGTCCTTGTTCTTTGAAGTAGTAGTCTTGAAACCCACTGATTTTCCTTTTGGTTCATCCTATTTTTCATTATTCACCATGAGTTTTTCCTCATACATCATAATCTTACCAATGAGTTCTTTGACAGGTAGAGCAGCAATGTCACATGACTCTCTGATTGAAACAGATGTGCCTCTACATCGGTCTGGTAAACATCTCAGTATCCTCATAATTTGTTCCTTTGCTGGAATATCTTTACCGATTGAATTCATTGTATTGACTTTCTCATTAAACCTGAGATACATATCAGAAATAGGTTCATTAGGTTTCATTTTAAAATTTTCATATTTAATATTATATGTATTCAATCTCATTTATTTAACATTGGTTGATCTTTAATGAGAAACACCTAAAGTATCCCAAATTTCAAAAGAAGTTTTATAATAGAAATTATATTAAACTCTTCATCTCCTAAAGCACTGTACATGGCATTCATTGCTTTACAAGTATTATTGTAGGTAGACATTGTAGGTTCATACCATGTTGTTCTTTCGGTTTCTGGAATTTTATATTGAGATTCTATAGCAGTCCAAATATCAAAACCCATGCTTTCTAAATGAATTTTCATTTTAAGCTTCCACTGAGCATAGTTTGTACCATTGAAGAATGGTTTCATGTTTGTAGCAACACCCTCTAGTCTATTGTCCATAACTAGATTTTAGAAAGTAAATTTATAGGGATAAAATTTAGAACTAATAGAAAATTAAGATCTTTAAAGATGCAACTAAAAATCACAGTTGAAAAACAGAGTATTCAAAAAAAAAATCCTTAAATAAAAACCACCTTTGATACCAAATGTTGGTCGGAGTGGATACTCAAGAGGGGGTGAATTGAATTCCAATTAAAATTTCAAATAAAATATTGTCTATTTAAAATCCCCAAATTTATAAGAAAAGTTAAACTGTAGTGAATTTATATAGATTGTAAAAGTTCACTTAGCTTCTCAAAGATTGATTAGGTCTCAGTTAATTTAACCATAAGATCAAAAAAACTTTTGAAACTAACCTACTGATTTACAATAAGTGTAAACACTTGCTAATTTAACTATCAAAGTAGCTTTAAAATAGTTTTGTATTTCAAAGTAATAGCAGCAGAGTATAAAAGATATATTTAGTATACTTTAAACATAAACTAAAGATGCGCACCAGATGTAGCATACGGTTCGGTCTCAAGATGAGACTATGTCCTCTAAAATTTATATAAATTTTATCCACAACCTAGATCGGGGTTAACAATAGTTTACACAATTTTCCAGGCCACACAGGGACCTCTACCATTGTTCTTAATGAAACAAAAATAGAGATGAGGCCACACAAGGACCTCTTCCACAGTTGACGTGGGTAATCAAGAGTTAAGAGTTTAGGAGTGAGGATTTTGATTTCCTAAAGTTCAGTGTCGGAGACAGTTTGTGTCTGAGATATACAAAGTACACCACATTGCTCGAATGTAAATAAACAAATCACATAGATAGAATAGATAATAGTTTAGAAAGCTCTAGTGATTAGAAATGCATCTCTGGACTCGTTGGATTTAGAAGAATTGATTCTTAGTCATTCTCTGGTTTTTCTGTTGAAAGATAGAGTGTCGTAGTCCATCTTGTGTTATATAGGAGTGAAAATGATCTCTTGATTCATAATGTGTTGTTTAGTGGTGTTGGATTGCACTCATGAGAGTTATTTGAAAGTTTTTCAATCTCCTTCTTGCTCAGGATTGTTCTTTTTGTTCAGCATTGTGCTCTCCAGTGTATGTATGTTCTTCTTGTTGTATCGTCAAACTTGCACATCCCTGCTTACACTTGTGCATGTACTGCATCTCAATCATCCTTATATTCCACACGTTTTGGAAGTAGGAATGATTCCCTTTTCCTATGTATGAAATATGGTTTCCTGACATGCCAAAAACTATCATTAAATTACATTAATTGAATTAAAAACATAAAATATGACCGTTAGTATTATTTAAATAATACTGAAAAAAAGTTAAGAAATGGTGCCACGTTGATTATGTAAACGATGTCTTCTTCACGGTATAGTCTTCAAGGTATGTGGTTCATGGTAAGAGCTTCATGGAAGGTGCTTCACGGTAAGTGCATCACGGTATGTGCTTTATGATAAGTGCTTCACGGTTTCTCGGTCACGGTGAGTAGATCACGGTGTCTCGGTCACAGTGAGTATCTCACGGAGTCTGGGTGACTATGACTGTGTCTTGTAGACAGTCTGTCTAGCTATGTCAAACATCACAGTGTCTCTATACTTAGTCAAATATCTGTATTTATACATAAAATATAATATGAAAAATATAAATTAAGTTTAATCATTTGAGATTAAGAGAACATGAATCATAAATATAAATAGTTGATAATATAAGTTGGATTTTTGATCATGCATAAGACTTGTAAATAATAGAGTAATTAACATCATAAAACATGAAGATCATTAGCTAGATGCATAATTAAGATTGAGATTAATTAACAGTAATAGGATTTGTGATCATTAAAACATGATTATTACATGAGGAGTTTAACAATTTTGATATTTTATATTTGTTTTATTTATTTTATAAATCATTCATGAATCCTACAAGATTTATATATTATTTCCATATTTAAAAATCATTACATTAAAAGTGTGACTCACCTCCACATAAGTATGAACAATATTTTTTATCATCAACCCTGGGACCTATAAAATAGTGTAATACACTCCACATTTTCTCAAAACACTGGAAAAATAATGGGATGGTTTATGGTTTTCAATATTATATTATATAGTTACAAAAACCTAGATAATAAAGAAACCCCCATTTTCCGATATAAATCCACCAATGCATACATTTATCATCAATGAAACTAATTGGAACATGACAAAACTCTTCCCAATACTCTTTTTAGTTCTACTTCAGCTACCAATGCTCCAAATAGTCTAGTTCCATTACATTGGAGTAACACATTCAAGTAATGGATTTATGTCTTCTCATTTCCATTCAAGAAGATATTTTATATTATTCTTCTAATATTATATCTTCATATGTTGGGATATGATTTACCATGATCCCTATTATAATAAATTTTATTTCTAAATGATGATATACTCCTTTCACACTAATTATTTCCCCTATAACTAATTATGTACACTCGTTACTATGCCAAAATTCTATATGGGATTCTCTCTGCCCTTTTTTATCAATAACATCATTTATGATATGCGATTTTCATTTTCATTTTATTAATATGGGAAACATTATTACATATCTACATAATCAATCATTATATTTTTAAATATGGGATCCCCTTTCACTTTTATTTATCCCTCTTATGAACCCTTATGTACACGGTTACTATGAAAAACTTTTTTAGGGAATCTTCCACCATCAAACTTTATCAATAATTATGTTTAGGTTATGCCTTTTAAATTACATTTCTATATAACACTTTATGTTTAAAAAATTCCCCTATTAATTATTATTTCATGTGTAAATGAAGAGAGAACCCATTATCTCTCATCATCCCATTATATAATTTTTTATATGATTCTATTATGAATTCGGAATGGAACGACTATTTTCCATTAAAGAATAAATTTGTAGTGGATAACATAAAAATTTCTCAATCTATGTTATTTAAAATTATTCATATAAAATTTTTTAATGGGTTAATACTAGTTTGTATTCTACATTCCTTGATTGAGGAATAAATATGTATGTTTAATGAATACATGTTATAGTATCTATATGGACAACATAATCAATATAATGAAATTATTATAATGTTTGTGCCATGATACTACTCGAATAAATTCAGTAATGGTTAGTATCATGATACATCGTGATGGGAAATGGGATTTACATGTTTCTTTTATTGGAATTTTCCACCATTTCATCATGGTAGATTTAACATAGATTAATTTATGATGTAGTGTTTTACATTGTTTCCACATTAACCAAGTCATGATTGTCTTCCTATATCATTCATTATTATGCTTTTTTCATTTATTCTCAACATATATGCCTATTTTATACCATGTACATTATTATTCATGTTGTTTCTTGTTTATTCCCTTACTCATTGTATAGCCCTCCACTTTTTTATGTATATACTAATGTTTTATCACGTATTGTTACATATAACGGAATTTTTTGGTCATGTCAATGAATTTTTCATAAATTTTGTTTCCATTCATGTATTATGTTGTTATTTATTGTACCAAATTTCCCAATGAAACTAGACCTCTCGATCCTCTAAGTTGTATTAAGTTAAATTATATATAACAAATCATGTTTGAAAATGAAATAAATATAAGGGTCATTTTATTTAGTAAAATAAATAATTTTTATTATTAATAACAATTTATACTACCTAACAAGGTAATGTTAATTTTTTATCATAATGAATATAAAAGGAATAAAAATAATACTTACTGTGGTTAAGATAAAAATGGTTTTACCGAGTGTTAAATAAAAATGGTAAGGGTTAAAAATTAATAAATAGAAATATAAATTCAAAATAATAACCATATTATGAACCTATAAGATCTAATACACTATTATACTCCTTTTTGGACTGATTTGGGATGTAAAAAATGTGGGTGATCCGTTTTATTTTAAAAAAAATTAATGTGTTCCATTCAACTAAATTATAAAAAGGCACCTACACTCAACACTACTTCATACCTCTAGAAAAATATTGCTTTGACAATATATACCCAATAAAATTCACACATAAATCAAATCCTATAATAATGATTTATTTTTGACATAAATATATCATTGGATGACATTTGGTACGATCCTATGGAGGTTACCTTGAGAAGAGGATACATTCTTCACCGAAATATTTTATTTTCTTTACCCCCACCATATTCATCTATTATTAAATAGTACATATATAATACCAAAGTATGGTCTATATAAATTTCATTTTTTATATTAATAAAATGATAAAAACAGTACACACATCAATAAAATGGGTTTAAAATTTATCATTTCGGTGTACGACGGACTATCCCATCACAAACTAATGTCATTTTTTTCTGATACCACATCAGAATTTTCTGTCTGATAGTGGATTTAAATTAAAAATATTTTTTTATAACATATTAATACATATAGTGTGATTATTTTAAATATGAATTTATTTATTTCATTTAGTAGGGGATACAATAATGGTGCTTGTGTCTATAGAGGACAACCACCGCACAAAATCTTGTGATTCGTATTGCATAATAAAATTATATAGATTGTGATAAGGATATATTAAATAAATATATGTGATATATATGAAATAATTTTGATATTAATGGAACATTTATCAATATTAAATAATAATGTCTTTCTCATTCTTATCTTTTCACAAACTTAATTGGAATAACATCATTCAGGTATGTGTGGACTAATGCTTTCCTGAATCGATGAGCCTGTAGTTTAATCACCACACCAAATGGATGATATATAAAACAATATTTTATGATATAATATGGAATATTTGATTTTACTAACATTATTTAAATATAATATATTTATTAGCTCACTTATATTATAAATTTATAACAATTTGAATGTTACTCCAGTGTACAAACATCATACTCTCTCATGGTTGACAACATACTTCATTTCATAAAAAATCATTTATGATTGAAATTAACCGAAAACATAATCACTATAAATAATATTTATTTAATTATTATTATTCATTTGATTATGAAATTCAATAATTTGAACAAGAAGTGGACCATTAATAAAAAAATATAAATATTAAATGGATTTGAATGAACAGGTGAAAACGATGATATAAGAGGATAACATATGATATTATAAATATTAAAATCATTCGATATAAATTCAATAACATGATTAAAACCAATATATGAGAGGTAAAAGCATGTTAAGTCAAAATGAAGCACGATGTAAAAGATTTCACTTCAATTTTATTTAGGTGAGGCATATTGTAATGTCATGTACATAATTTCATTTATATATTTATTATACCTGCTTTTTGACATGTAATATCATTATTAAATAATAAATTATGGTATTCTATGTTTTGATATGAATTATTTCATCAAGGGGTATCTAACAGATGTGTTTCCAAGTGGTATGGAATTTCATAACTCTATGTCATTTCATGTGTTATATTACTTCATCATTGTCATTGATATTAGAAGAATATGTGTGTTATTACTTTTGACTAAAATATTTTTTATATCAAATATTTTTATATGTGTTTATAATTTATACATGTAATCAATTAGTTTTTTAATTCTCACTTCATCATTAAAATATTATAATGTTATATTTTACGATCTCATTTCAATCATGATTTTTTATGCTTGAAATTCACGTGATGAAAATTATTAGATCATTGTATAAAAAAAATTAATTTTCCTATCCACTTTGCCTGAATTTTTCATGTTATAGTATATTATTATCTCTCTTTTTTTACGTAAAATTATTTATAACAAACTATAATAAAAATGACTTCATTTCCCTCTTCGTGGTGAAATTTCGTTATTTAAATAATATTTTTATAAAAGTTTGTATCATTTTTCAAATAACTTATTAATAAAAATTTTACCCAATTTTACTTTTAAAACTAAAATATAAAAATGAATATTAATATGTATTTCAAAACAAGCCTCCCTTGGAATTTTTTGAAATTGTGAAAGGAGACGTTTTTTTAATGTACTAGGATTGATTGGAATTGTCTACAATCATGACCTCACAATGTTTTAAATATTCTATTATAATATTCAAATATTAATATTTAAAAAAAATCAAATTTTTTTTGAAAAATTAATTGTAAAAATGATATTTTAAATATAAAAAGTGTAATTTCATCAACGTCTTTCCTTATTATATTTTTACAATAATTATATTAATCAATAGAAACACTTTATTGACATTCAATGGGGTATACAATGGATTGATACTTTCCTTATTCACTCAATGGATAGTTTATCATAAATATTACAAAGGAAATAATTAACATTATCATTCATGATTTTTATATTAGTTATTAAACAATCTTTGAAATATTTACCTACTTGAGATAATAAGACCTTATATTTCCCCTAAGTATCATTATTTTTTTCATTGGTAAAAAAAATTTAATAACTTTATATTATTTCTACATTTTCATTCCTCTACTGAATGTTCATTTTTTATATTGTTAAATATTGATAAATCTATAATATTTACTCAATAAATATAATTAATATTATGAGACATTGTTTATGAAATTAAATCGATTGTTCCATATAAGAGTTATCCTATGGACATGAACCGACGAGTGTGGACTAGAATTATATATCCATTTAGTGAATCAGTATGTCTCATGATACTAATTAGATGGAAAAATAAATTTATATCAATATCTTTTATAAAAAACTCTTGAGGAATTTTCATAATTGCAAAGGTATTAATATCCAAAAGATCACCACCACAAATAATTTAATATTTCCTTTTTTAAGAATTCATTTATTTTTATTCATTAGTTTTCAAAATGATATTTTCAATGGATTCATATTGTTCCAAATTAATTGATTTGATGTCATGTTTATTTAGTTATTTATTTTATCATATTGATTATTCCATACATATTTTTGATATTCATGTTATTTATCAAATTAAATGTGTTTCTAGTTATTTACCTTTCTATATTTAATATGAATTATCTTGATATTATTTTAAGGTAATTTAAATGGAATGTATGGTTAGATATAACACCCTATTTCATTTTTTTAGTTACTCCCAAACACTTATTCTGATCATTATTTGGGTGGGTATATTTTAGGTTTGTTTGGGAGAATGTATCAAAATATTTTGATGTCCTTGGGATGTTCATGATTGGGGAACAATTTTACCCAACTGTGCGCTCTTCTATGGGAGACCGTATAAGGCCAAACATTGAGTGTTCAGATTGTTAGTGCATATATGGAAAAGATGGTAACCCCTTAATAATACACCATTCAACCCCACATGTAGGGGTACACAATTAGGGGAGATTTTTTTTATAACACTTAATCCATGCCCAGCTCACTGTGATCATGATATTTTATTATCTGGAAAAATAGTTTCGAATTCACAAACCCCTCTTGTTAACTGTCAATCGATTCTATCTATCCATAAGTCAATTCCACGGTTTTGAGGGATCTAATGGAAACTTTTGTCTCCTCTAAACCCTCCCAATGGTGGTTCAAATTTGGCAGATATCTGTATATCTTTTACCCAATATGAATTCTCTAACCATACATAATTTCCATCTCTCTATCTACCTCGTCATTAGGGTTTGTTCGATCTCTTTGTTATTGGTGGATATAATCCAAATATATTTCGTTGAATAAATATTTTATTCACATATAAATTTTTTTAGGTTATACATAATCAAATGTTGCCGCATTGTTTTTTTAGGTTATATCAAGATCTATGGTTGGTGGTGGCCAATATGATTGGAAAATTTTGTTATCCCTAAATTTATTTATTTAAATGAAATACCATTAAATTAAATTGTCAAAATCCTAGTTATAGTAAATTTAAATTTCTATTTTTTCCATAAAATTTTATAAACCCCACAAATTCCCTTGAATTGTGGTGTGTTTGTAGAATTTGGTTTAAATTATAAAATGTGATTTGTGAAATTTAATTATTTAATTGATAATAAAAAATGGATTAAATATTAATGATAAGAAAACATTCATTTTATCTTGTAATATGCATGTTATATTTTAAATCCAACATTATTAAATATATATTTTAATATTAAAAATGGAAGTGGTTTAATTGTATTATAAAAAATTTGAAATATATTATCCCCTATTAATTGTTGTTTGTGAACATGATAGCCTTTTTAGTTATTTATTTGTTAGAGACAGACACACAAGTATTAGAATTTACTAGTTATAAATTGATTCTTTATAAGTGTAATATAAAATTTTTTGTACATATTATCCCTAATGGCATGTATTTTAGTATCATTTGAACAGTTTTAGAGATACGTGTGTGCACATTATCATTATAATTTTAATAGCGTGTGAGGATCACATTAACTTGAACTACCAAACCTCTTGGAATATGACCAAGTTGCTAATTATTAATGATTTGATATATATAAATATGGAATTTATTGTAAACTATTTAACCCCTTCCATGTTAATTTATATAAAATATTTAATATAAATGTTTATGAAGCAATTGTTTGAATTATTTACATCATATGAAATTTATGACATGATTTTTTTTAATTATGATTTTTAAATACCAATATTTTTTATTTACAGTTGAAATATTCATCTGGATAATTAATTTGGAATATTCTTATAGACTCTTGGTGACAACCTTCTAGGATATTATCTCACACCCTACCTCTACATTCAATATTTTTTATATTATCTTTTTCCTGGTTCTGTCATGAGAGAAGTATCACTTTGAGTTTTTTCTCATAGTTAATCTGTTGGACGTCGAGAGTAATTTCCGTTGGGTCTTTAGTTTTAATCATTAATTTTATAGAACATTTTTTATTTGGTTTTTTATACCTATTTTACGTATGGTAATGTTCTCCCTGTGAATTTTTTTTTCAATGATATAGATATGTGATTTTTCCTCTATTTTGTTTACGTAAAATTAATTCCCACTTTCATAATGTATGATATAATATTATATTCACCAACCCATTGGTATCAGTAACTCCCTTCAGGTCATGTTGGGATCAGATCGGGTGATAGGGTCCTAAGCCTCTTGGATGGAACCTGAAAATTATTATCAAATGCTGTTTAAACATCATTATATAATTTCGGTAAGTAGTTGTGTAATCTAGTTGGGACATAGTATGTAGTTACTATTGAGGCCTTATCCACCTCAAGATAAAATAATCCTTAAGTAAATATGGTTGGTTTAGAAAATTAATCTTGATGATTAGTTATATTATTTTCATGATATTTATTTGGATTTGGATATGATATAATCCGAATATTGTGTTCTTATTTGATTGGGTGTTTTTTATTATTTCGTTATTCATGTGTTGATTAGATGTCTTCAATGTTGTCTACTGATATTGTGTATCAACATGCCTTTGAGAAGATGTAGGAATCAGTTCCTATATGAAGCTACTAATGTGATATAATGTGAAAATACAATCATCGACTAGAATTTATTAAGTATAGTTTGTGTGCTTCCCATGCCGTGGGACATGAAACTACACCCATACATGTTCGAGCTCAAGTTGTGGAAAATCAATAATATGTTTTACCAAATCATGATTATGAGTTCCTTATATTGAATCTAGAGGTATAACATGAAATAATAATCGTCATTTGGTTGTGGAGGCGATGAGGGATATTGATAATCTATTTTAATTTTTGGAAACACCTGATGAAATCAATGAGAAATGTTCCACCTTCAAGTAGAGGGGTCTAGAAGAGAATTTTGGGACTTGATCATGATGGTGAAGAATCAAATGTAGTTAGAGTGGAAATACATCAAATTTCATCTCACTCAAATGTTATATCCATATTCTATTTTGGTGAATTATACTATTGAGTTCTTCAAACTCGAGCAGGCGGACATGATTGTCACTGTTTATGAAAATTTATTTGTTGTGAATTTGAAAATTGGACAATAAATTATGTCAAATGAGATGATAAAGACTCTACAGTTCAATATGGGACTTCAATTTCGTATTCGATCTCTGGTTTTCTTAATAAAGTTACCTTTATATGGTGTTGAGTTGGATAGATTTTTGGTAGTTGAAATAGATCTGGATGATATGTCAGGATGATAGGAGCTCATTTTCCTCTAACTGGATGTTCTGTGAATTCCATTAAATGGAAGAGAATGTGTGATGATTCTAATGGGTTTTCCTCATTAATAGGGTTTTCTAGAACACATGATATTCCTAGAAGATCCCCATTAAATTTTTACCATTATGAAAAAACATGGCACTCGAATGGGGTTTTCATAGAAGAACCAAAAATATATTGTCCCTCCAGATGCCAAGTTCACATGCATACACTATACAATGTTTATGCTACTCCATGAAGTGGAATAGTGTCATTATATCTTATTAAATCTCAATTGAAGTGAGATGATTCAAAAGAAAGGGTTTCCAACCGTAGGTATCTCAAATGTAGATTCATGATGTTGTTGACGATTCTATTGAGCAAGAAGATACAGGTCCAAAAATGGTGAGATGTAACATCACAATTGATTCATAATTAGTGACTTCATTGAATTATACTAGTGAGCTTCAAGGATTTACATCAACATCTATTGTAATTTTTATTATCTTCATGCAGAGATTCAATGTTATGTGATAGATATTACTATACTCCTCAGAATGAAGTGTGAGAAGGGTTTTTTTATTCATTATTCTATTTTATTATTATTAGATATCAATCAATCTTGGGATTTTCTAGTTCTTGACATGAAACAACTGCAATTCATTTTCAGTATGGATTGGGTAATTTTCAATAATTCCTAGATTTATTGTTATATTCTATGGGTGTCCATTAATGGGCCTGATAATGCATGCCATATCATTATGGTAGAGTGTGATTTAAGGTCAGGTAGAGATAGACCATGTTATCTCGAACTATGCAACATAATATCTGTTATTTCTTTTTATTTTTAGGTAAAAAAATTTAGTTATTATCTCCCTCTAATTTTTGTTGATTTTCCTGATGTTTTTTTCAATTTGACTCCCTAATTTATCTATTTGAAAGAGATATTGTGTTATCTATTGATTTAATATTGGGTACTCAGGCGGTATTTATTTATTATTTCCACATGGAACTAGCTATAATTAATGTGTTGATGAATCAGTTGGAGGATCTTCTAGAGGAATTAATTATAATCCCATGTCTGTCACCATGGGAGAACTAGTTTTCTATTCTATGAAATTTGATGGGTCACTTAACCTTTGTGTTGATTAATGTAATATTAATATATTTGCGACATAGAAAATGTTTTTTTAGGGATTAATGATATGTTTAAATATTTTGAAGCGTTCAAGTTGTTCTCGAATATCGATCTTAGATTTGGGTTCCATTAGTTAGGACTACAAGAATCAGAAATTAAAAAGACCACCATTTAATGAATGAATGAAACTAATAAATACATTTTTATTCCATTTGGTCTAACAATCACTCATGAAATCTCTATGGATTTAATGAACAATATTTTCATTTAGTAACTTGATAATTTTGTGTTGGTCTGTGTGGATGAAAAACTTGTATACTCTAAGTTCTAGGAGGATCAAGTGCATAATTTTAGAAAATTTCTTGTTTTTTTGTTAAATCATAAACTTCAAGATAAGATATTAAAATGTGATTTTTTGTATTAAGGAAGTGATGTTATTGGGAAACAAGTAGCATGGACAAGGTACCTCAGTTTATCTTAAGATGGTGAAATCTATTATGACTTGAGAGCAACCAAAAACAATTTTTTATTTAGAGTTTCTTGGGTTTAGGAGGCTATTATCAACTTTTTTAAAGAACAGATTAATTTGGTATTCTATGAGAAATTATATAAAATACAAGGAGGTAATATTATCATGTAATGAAAAAATGGAGTGTTCCTTTTCTAAGCAAAATTTTTTTCTGATTACTATGCTGGTGTTGAATCATTCAGAGGATGGATATGGCGGTGTGTTCTTCTTTGATGAATAAGCTTATTTTTTCATTGTGCACTTATGTACAGTGATCATATCATTTCTTATGGATCACTATAGCATTGTCCATAAAAGAAGAATTACCAGACCCATGATCTTGAACATGTAGCTATGATGAATTATCATAAGATCTAGTAGTATTAAATTTTTAGATAAAGGATAACCATATATTATAACCATAAGAGGATAATATATATCTTATCTATAAATAATTAATGTATCCTCCATACGATTTGTGTTGGATAAAATCAATCATTTTACATTTAATTCACCAATTAACTGGGGAAATGGAATGTCATTGTAGATTTTTTTGGTAGATGTCTTTGAATATATACGATGATATATCCATTGGAAGATTTTATCTTGAAGGCACTCTTTGAATAGTTTCTTATTGGAGTCTACGAATCTATGGTCGGAGATTAATCAGATAGTGTTTAGCTGAACTATTTTATTCTAAAAATTATTTTTCATGAATAATTTCTTCATCATGAGTTTTGTAGAATTAGAAACACTCTTTATGTTTGGTAAACCATTGTTGGGTGATCGTTATATATTGAGAGAATTATATATTATGAAATTAAATTATTTATATTGTTATCAGGGAGGGATGATGTGATGAGGGACATCTATAATTCCTAATGGACAGTCCACATAGGATCCATGAAGATGTTCTATGAAATACAGTGTCGATTCTAGAGGCTATGAATGCGACAATGGATCTCAAATATTATCTCTCATTTATATACATGAGATCATTTCAAGGATGATCACTAGAGCTCATCAGATTTTTTAACCACATACAATGATATCATGGAAGTGGGATGACATCTCTATGGACATTTTTTTAGGGTTTCCAGGTATTTAGATAATGAAGAATTCAATATGGGTTATGATCAATAGGCTTAAAAATTTATCTTTTTTACACATTTGTGGTTCAACCAATGTTGTGGAGTGGATTAATTTATATATGAAAGAGACTGTCTATTTTCATAGAGTTTTTTTACCATATAATCATATAGTAATACTCTATTTTTTCTTGATATTGGAGACTCCTTTAGAAGGAACTGGGATATATGGTTTGTTCAATTATACCATAACATTTGTATTCAAATTTCAAAATAGAATGAGATATATGGATTCAAGAGAATATGTTTAGCGACAAAGCCCTTTACTTATCTTTAACAATTGATGACCATTTCGTGTTTTTTTTAGTTTTCATATAATAATAATTACCAGTCAATGATCAGAATGGATTATTTTTTGTCCATGAATGGGTGCCCTGGAAATTATCATTGTGCTAGATAAAGATCGGTGAAAGCTACTTGAATGGACCATGATTGGTTCAAGAAAAGACAAAAATGATTTAGTTGGTTCA
This sequence comes from Viscum album, assembly GCA_963277665.1. NCBI lineage: Eukaryota > Viridiplantae > Streptophyta > Magnoliopsida > Santalales > Viscaceae > Viscum > Viscum album. Next base: position 470,323,846 of record OY728147.1, on the reverse strand, counting down.
TAAAAGAATTTTGATAGAAAATATCGTGTATAATTCTTATATTGTTCATTTCCAAAGATCATTAGGAATTTTATTTGGTGACGATGGGATTAGAATGATTCATATTGATTTGGTCGTCAATATCACGAATGGAAAAGGAAAATTGCACTTAAATTTTTGGTTACTTTATAGAATGTTGAGAAGATGGGGGGAAGTGGTTAACCATTTATAAATTCCACCATATCAGATATATATACATAATCTATTCCATTTATCAATGCTAGGAATGTATGTTTCAGATCCATCACATATTCGATGATGGAGTGATATTGGTTTTTTTTTTATTTATCCATCACAGAGCATCCATGTTGGATATTTGATTTAAAAAATGGGGTATTTAATGAGAGAAAATACTATTAGGCTGAGTTATGTGGAAACACATTTCTTGTAAACATTATATGTTGGAGTGTTATGAATATACGAAAGATTAGGGGACTCATCATTTTGATAAGGAATATTCTAAACATTATTTTTTGGGACAAAAAGACTATTTTATGTAGATGGATTTTCAACCTATTAATATATTAAAATACTCCTAATACCATATTTTTGTTATTCCTTTTACAATTATCATATAGGGGTGTTTTGGGTTATTGTTTCATGAAATGAAATTATGTTCTTTGGCGGTGAACAATTGGCAGACAGATTTCCCAAATGTTGAGACTTACTACTGTAGAACATGAAAACCTAATCAGTGAGGGTGTACACATTTGATAAAACTTTTGACCATATATGCACCCACCATGTATAAACTGTGTAGCCACCCCAATATGGAAGAACAGATAAGGTGAACAACTTATATATACATGCGGCCCTGCTGAGCTAACATTTCATCCAGTATTATATTATTCCTATAATTTGTTAAAAATTCATGAACACCACTCTTTGACACCTTTTTGACCCAAACTCTTCAGATTTCATTTTCCAATATTGATAGGGATATAAATAATAATTTTTGGATCTTAAAACTCTCTCTAAGGTGATTCATGTCTAGGGATATTCATGCAGTCCTTACCTAGTTAGAATTATCTCCCTGTTCTTTATCTCCCACTCTTTTCATCACTCTAAATGTTTTTATATATATGTACATGATGTTGGAGTATCTAATATGAAATTTATTAAATCTTTAATTTTTTTATTCATGAATCTATATTTTCAACATTCATCATTAGAGAATCTCATTTTTTATGCTATTTTACCTAATCCTATAATATAAATCAGTTGGTTCTTATTATGATTTTCCAATTAATTTAACCCTAAATTTAATGATTTTAATTATATTTCATTAAATTTTATTATGTAAACCCCCAATTCAAATGAATTGGTATATAGATTATCTTTTTCATGGAATTATTGAAATCCTCCAATTCTATTAAATTTGAGTGTGTTTGTGTAATTTTATCAAAATTATAAAATTTGTTTTCTAAAATTAAATTATGAAATTTATATGTAGATAAATGTATTAAATTATTTTTATGAGAACCCAGTGGTTTTATGAAATGATTAATTTGATTAAAACCATGATTTTTTGTTTTTCAAATGGAAAAAAGGAATCGTGAAATGGGATGTGGGTTGATTATATTTTAGAATGTTTTGATATAAATTTTACATTATTGATTATTGTACTGGAACATGAAATCATAAGTATTTTGTGTTCTATTAGGGTCAATCACATTAAGAACAAAGTTCTCCAGAAATAGATTGTAGATTTACATCCTTAAAAAACATACTGTATGATCGTATACATAGTAGGATTTTTTTTAATCTCTTATGTCAAGTGTCAAATGGATGAGAGTGGACATTTTAATTTTCATTTTATAAGTGTATTTGGATCCCATAACCTAGAAATATTGTATCTCTTGAATGTTGAAAATTATTCTCATTGATAATGATTTAATATATATATTCTATTTCATGTAAACTTATAAACACATACCATGTATATTGATAAAAAATATTATAAAATGATTAATAAGCTACATTTAAAAATATTTCAATCATTTTAATTGTCAATAATGATTTTTATTAAATATTATTTTGAAATTACATGCAAGTTTTTTTAATGTTTAATGCGTTTTCAAGTTATTTTTTTTTGGAATCTTCTTACGAAATACATGGTCAGACTCTAATGGGATTTAATATCCCACTAAATGTACCATCAAGTGTTTTTATATTATATTCTTCCAATTTTGATAAATGTAAAAGGGACACATAGTGACGGTTATTTTTTGGATACATTGGACGTTGAGATTTGTTTTCATTGGAACATTGGTTTTCTTCATTCATTTTATGGTACATTGTGGTTTTTCAATAGGGTTTTTTCATATTTGGTTTATAGTACTATTATCAAAATCTGTATTCCTTTTGAGAATACTGATTTTGGATGTTTTGTTCATTGTGTTTGCGGAATCTTCATTGCGAGTTTCTTATTGTATGATGCCAAGTGCTACTCACAAACATGTAGGGATATGAAATTTCCATCAGGCCATTTGGTGATCAACTGAGGTGTTAGGCTACCCAATATCTATGACTCTTGAGGACATCATATATTTATGATTCTATATAGATTATTATTATGTACTCATGATAGTTTCTATTAAACATTTCTCTTACTAGTCATTTGAGGTTACATTTAATTTTTTTTCCATTTCCCATGAATTAATGAAGAGTACTATGATTAATATTCAACGATATTATTTTTATTCAGGAAAAAAATTATTTTTCATTCTTTTTTAAAATATAATGCAAGAATAAAGTATATATAATGCTTAGTAAGAATATCAACCTATTCAGTACATCATAAAGCAATTACATGTATCTTATTCCAATATAAAAAAGAAGACAGTGGCACATAGCTACTAGTGTTGTGGTCCTTAACGTTGATATGAAAAAATGTGTAGTAAAACCAATGGGAAATACAATTATACATGTTTTTGTAATAGATGTACCAAAAGGTAAGAAATACGTAATGGGTAAATTGGGATTGTCCCAATCATCACATGGAGGAGAAAATGAGCCTTACTGTACACTTGGTTTGACGCACCAAGTGATACACATAGTATAAATTACATTTTACTTATAAAACACTATTATGGATTTGAAAAGTTGGTGAAAATGAATTACCTGCGTCAAAAATATGGGGGACTTAATTGTAAATGAAGAGTAATGATTTAATCATCCTAAATTTGATTATATGGTTTTACAAATTTTATTTTTGAAATGAACACTCTAATTTTTGGTTTTATTTAGTTGATAGAACCTGAAAGAATCCTATTAAAATTAAACATGATATTAATGTGTTGAATATGGGAAACCAAATGATATTAGGATAAAAATGATATATTGTCATGAATGATTATTAAAAATTTAATCACTAACTAAATATCAAACACACTAAATAAGAGAATGATATATTTTTATAATATATTGAGTTGTGGACACTATAGAGAAAATGAATATTGATTTCATTTATGTCAAAATTGTGGAAGGAGACACCTATGAATGTGAAAAAAATGAACCGAAAAATTAATTATGTGTTAAATGTAGGGGCATAATGCAATAAACTATAGAGGAATAATTTAAAGTATGAAGGAAAATATAAATATGAATAGTGAGAGGCATTTATATCTTGTTTTCATGAATTTGGAGAACTTGTGAATTATCTGATTCAATTATTTTAACTAAAGGATTACTCCTAGACCATTGAAGGGCATATGTAGACATAAAATGGATAACTTGTTAATTTATTTTTATTCTGTTATAAACATTTTAAACTATATACCAATGGTATGTTTGTTATAAGAGTGAAGAAACATCAAATGATTATGTTAAATTCTACAATCATATGTTTGTAAATTCCATTAGGAGGTATGGATACAAGTATGTGATTATGAGTTTAAAATTAATCATACATTTAATGTATGTGAGACACCTATTATGATTAATTTTATGGATGTCTTCCTATACTAAGAATGTATTTTGCCAAATTTATGGAATAATTATGTTTTCGTAAAAAAATTATTTGAACGATAATGCCTTTTCCAATTTAGAGAAATAAGTATAAAGGTATTGATATCATTTATGGTTAATATGATCATTAATGAAATATTAATGGAAGGAAAATAATATTAGTAGGATTCATGGAAAAAAATATGTTTTTTTGAAAATCATTTTTATAAAATTATATATTTATTAATTTTATTTCAAAAATGTTAATCATATTCATTTGTGAACATCATAGAAATTATATTAATATAGTTTTATAAAATGATAACAAACATGTAGGGTGAAAACTTATTATATTTGAAAATGGCATAGGGCATGGATCCTTATCCTGAAGACAATAAAAGAACCATATTCTAACACTAGATTATGTGATGTTCAGATTCAGGTGTCATTTTTTAGATAAATAATTTTATGAATAAATATTAATAACGAAAATGTGTTATTAATTTTGAGTTTTTAAGATTTAATTATTAAAATAGATTACATCAGCAAACTAAATGGGTTTTGTAAAATAGTTTGAGACACATGGAATGATTATTAACTTTATTATAGATCTTTTGATCCATTATATGCGACATTTAGTGATTAGACCATAAAAAAAATCATTTTTTCATATTAATTCTATGGAGTAAGATATGAATTGGAAATTGATTAAAGTATAACAAAATTATGAAATTATGCTTCTGAAATAGAAATTCATCAAGTAAAAATATTTATTTATATTCTTTTATAATAAAATAATTTCTCTACATCAGGGAAAAGGATCATGAAGCAACAAATTTCTCCTATTGTATTCATATTTTATTATGTAGATAGTCATTTAAATCAACCTAGTTAATTTCATTATGTCATTAACATTTCATTGATTATTACCTTTCTTGTTATTAATAACCTCTATCGCTCTCTATGGTTGTTTAAGCATTTCTTCAAATACCATACATTCAAATTCCAACTATGCTCCCCTAAATTCAAACCATGTTATTTTATAGACCGTATGACCATTTTAAACCATTTTCTCTATTTTTAATAAAATATTTTATTCATGAATTTATTTTGTAGATTTTTCAATAGTGGTATTTCAGAATTAAAAACCCTTGATTATGGATATCAGATTTAAATTATGTGAGTAAAATTTGTTAACGATTCTTTTAATTTAATAATCATAATTTATATAATAATAAGAAATTTTATTAATATTGTATGTGTTAAATAGAACCAATCTATGAGACCCTATAAGATATTTTTCATTAAATTATTTCTTTTTGATTTCTTGTGAAATAAGAAACCCTGATTCTAAATAAACCATAATATAATATAATATTATAACATAGACATTAAATTAATTGGTATGAATAGTAAGAAAAGAATTAAGAAAATTTTATGATTTAGAGAACGGAAAAAATATTCATTGGTTATCTATTAATTTGAAATAAATAGAGAATCAATTAAAATAATTGTAGAAAATCATTATTTTTTTCAAAAATATTATCTAATATATATTTTCCCAAATAATTTAAAATTATATATTAAAATTTTTATTAAATTAATTTAATAAATAATATACATATACAAAATCAACATATCAATATTATAAAATGTTATTTTTTTAATTTATAAAAAATGATTAATATTTTCAATGATCAATGAAAAAAATGAATTTCAATTGAAAACTGACATTTTTTAAATCATTTATAAAGAGAAATTATATTCTTAATTATATTAAATGATAAATAAGTTTAATTATATATTTCATTAGTATCATTTATAAAATATTACACATTTTAATTTATTATTTTATTTTAAAACATTGTTTATTTTAAAACATTTTCCCTTGGAGAACATTCATTCTCTCCTAATATAAGAGATTAATTTCAATAAAATATTTTAAAACTTATTTAAATTTTATATGAAAAATGTTTCCATTTTTGGAATAATAATATTTTTTATTTTCTAATACGATAAAAAATAGTATTTTTAGTGAATATAATAAGAAAACATAATTATTTAGAATGGTTACGAAAAAAATTGGTTTATGAGGGGATAAAAATTGATAACAGTTAAAAAAATTAATGATTGTATAAATTATATTTTATATTAAAATTTTGACATTATAAACCCTCATTCATACCCTTTTGAATTGTTAAAATATTGGTACCCCATTTTCTTTCAAAAATTTACAACTAGGCCACTCACCTCATTTATAAAAGGACACCCACTCTCCTCGCTTCTTCACACATTCAGACCCTTTTATATAGGATTATAACTAACCAAATAACTTTATAAAATAAATTACCTTTTCTTAAAATCCCTAATTTTTTAAATAAATCTATTATAGGAAGACATTTCATGAAAAAACAATGAATTTCTCTCAAATAAGAGGTAACATTTTACATTGAGAAGTTTATTTTATTACTTCCACCACATCAATAAATTATTTCCAAAACATTATAACATAACATACTACAAATACAATATTTAAATATATGTTTTTATGTTATGATAATTTCCTAAAACAATCCTTTATTCCATAAAATGGGTTATGAAATCATCATCCATATCTAGGTCTGACTTCTAACTCTTGATTTGATGTCATTGTTTTTTACCAATACCAAATATCATGTATGTTTATTAATAGGTATTTAATGTATATATTTTTTTTTATAATACAATATAACATATTGGGTCTTTAGATTATTTATTTATATTAAATTTCCATTCTTTAGGGTGTACAATAAGGTCACATGTGAGTAAGGTGGACTACTGCATCGCAAAGTAATGTGATTCGTCGTTCATTATCAATTTACATTGATGTTTATAATTATAAATTAAATTAATATATTTTACCATCTAGTAAAAATTATGATATTAATTAAATAGTTATAATTATTAATAATGAATGTATCATTTTCTTATATATCATTTCACCAACATTAATATGATAACATCCTTCATGGACATGTGGACTATCACATTTATGATGAGATGTGACTTTATTTTCATCACCACATCACATTTTTGATATATATAAGTATAATTTTAGAAATAATATGTTTTATATTTTAATATTATCATTATTTAAAGATAATATATTACCTATCACAACTATATTATGATCATTGTAAAATTGAAACATTACTCTTATGTACAAATTACCTACCACCTCCATGATCATAATATACAATATTTATGAAATAAATATTTAATCTTTGGATGAACATGTATAATTGATATATAAAAATGAAAATAGTGACATGTTTTTTATGATATTTTGGAACTATATAATAGTTTAAAAGAACAAATAATTTCCTAAAAAATATGAATGAGAATACATGGAAATTGACAATAGAAAGAATGAAAATATGGAATTTTTATTAAATAATAGTTGAAAATATCTCATGAAAGGATAAAAATGAAGATATAAATATTAATATGGATCTAGAAGAAGTAATTACCATTTTTAAAACCACTACATGTTAGGTTAAAACACATTCAACAAAAATGAAACATGAAGTAATAGATTTCGTCTCAATTACATTTCATTAAGATTATATAACTTTTTTTACTATAATTTATTTTATATGGTGTTTTTAATAACCCTATTATATTTAATATTTTCATGACCCATCCTCGGGACCCGTATCATGACTACCCCAAGCCTGCCTTCCATAGGCCAAGAGTTGGAGACTTGCACCAAAGGCGTAATTCCTTAAAACTGGGAAGGCATTGCATTTTTAAATAATAAACACACGCACCCAGAGTTTTAGTGGAAGCAAACACTATGTAAAAACTGTATAAAAAGTTTACTGAAAGTAATGGGGCTGGAAATACAAGACCAACTGCAATGTAAATGGAAAGGACAAACATGTATAACTAAAAAGGCAAACACCTGGAAGGTGTCAAAAAGCACCTGGATTCTCCACCATATATCCTACCTGAAGGGTTGGTATAGATAGCCTCCTAAGTGCTCCACATCCGTCCAGATCCTCTAGGTACCGACTCATCGTGAGGTCCACCTCCGGGTACCGTCCAGTCCTTGTACACTCCACCTCTGTCAGCGCTGTCCGTCGTCTACATCCAACACAACGAGGACTGGGCATAGCCCGTGCAGGGGTGAGTATAACAATACTTAGTAGGGAACCCAAGATTCTCAGGGTCTGACAAAATTTAACAAGTATAAAGAAAAAAGTGTGATTTCAACAGATAACCAGTACGTAGGTATATGCCTATCATTTACCTAAGTTATCAGGTAACCCATCTCAATCTGAATCATTAACCAAGGGTGATTGACTCAGCCAAAACAAGGATTTCCATTATTTAAATCACATCTGTTGCGGAAATCCTCCTCCCCCATGTTCAGTGGGAATTTCGCGACACCGAGGCACTTCTCACTACCCTTATACTACTGAGGTACTCCTCTTATCGAGTACCACGGGTCTGCTACCAAAGATCGAGCACTCCGTCAGCTGTCGGTTTGCTGCCAACTATCAGGCGCTCCGCCTATAGCCAACAGAGGTACTCCTCATGTCGAGTACCACGAGTCTACTGCCAACAACCAGGCACTCTGTCCGCCATGGTTCTGCCGCCAAATACTGGGCGCTCCCCACTGGGCATGTCAAATCACTATGTATGGAATCAGTCAAGCAGTCATCAAGTCTGTCCGCTACTAGGTCTCTGCACTCTATTTGCTCGTCTCCAGGAGAATCCGCTCCACGATCTACTTGTCGATAATCAATTTTATATGAAGTCTCATTTGGATGTATCATAAAGTACTGCCATGTCATAGGGGTCTCAATGCAATAGACGACACGTCAATCGGACGCCTGGTCTGTGAGTTATTAGCCTTTTAGTCCCGGGGGCCTAGTTAGTTTCGTGTATGAACCAACGTGAACATATCTCAACTCTACCCTGAAATTCCATGGGGTATTCTGAAAGGGATATATTTCTTCCAAGAATATCGACGCCACTTATGATTCGTCAAATGGACGCCTGTAGCCCGAGTTATGTGTGAATAGATGTATTTGGGTATGACGGGTCCGGGTCTTGCCCGACCCAGTTGGACTGACTCGACCAGACCCTGGTCTAGACCAGGGTTCAAACCGGTGTGTGAGTCAAACCCGGACTGAAGGGGATGCCCGGCCCAAAGGCACAGCTAGGCCCAAAGGGCTGGCCTAGTCAGAAGGCACGGTCCATCCCGGTTGGTTGGCCATGTGGCCCAGACTGGCTGGCCGTGTGGCTCGTCCCAGCTGGCAGTGTGGCTTGGCCCGGCGAGATGGCCCAGATGGCATGCTGGCCGCGTAAAGGGGGGTGTTACAGCCCCACGGGCTCCCCAAATAGCTAGCGCAAGGCACTGGCACTTGTAACAAGAGAACCCAAAGGGTCCCACCTAGTGTGCACTAGAAACCAGTGTAACGCCCCAATCCCAGTTACCCAGTGTCGGTGCATTATTTTAATACATTGGTGTGATTACAAGGAATCATGTCCCGAAGGACCGATCAGTTTAGCAGTCTTGGAAAAATAGATCACATACATGAATGTTACATTTTCACATTAATACGTAGAAAACAACATAAATAATCTTTATGAATGCCATTATTCCCTTGGCTTAACCTTGCATATCAATCACATTACACTTCTTGGAATCCTAGGAAAAATAAAACATAGAAAGGCATGAGCTCAAATGCTTAGTAAGGGTAAGTAATAAATCAGTAACATTCAAAAATAAGCATAAACATTTAAGGAAATGTATAAAACTAAAACAAAAGACTTTTAAACTTGAACTTCAGCATAATATGGTAGAAATAAAATGAAATAGTTCTATTTACTTATTCACATAGATTTTCTACTAATCGAATAATCACATGCAATATCACTAACCACTTTCATAATGATTGAATTCATGATTCAGAACTTTAATTTATGTGTCAAGGCCCCATGCCACAACCTAAGGAATAACTATAACTGGAACCCAACCCGGAGTGCCTCTGTAACCGGACTCTATCCTGGAGTGCCTCTAATAACCAGACACCAGCCCGGAGTGCCTCTAATAACCGGACACCAACCCAGAGTGACTCTAATAACCGGACACCAACCCGGATTGCCTCTAATAACCAGAAACCAACCCAGAGGGATTACTTTTACTGGTCCCCAACCTGGAACATACTATTCCAACACATTCATCTTAAAAAGAAGATTAAATATAACATAAACATTCATATTAAAACTAACATTCAAATGTCAAAATTTTAATCATAAACCATTAATGGCATAAAAATAACTCATCCATAGTACAAAATATCACAAATCCTTAAATACAATATGGATAATTTGTATCATAATAAGTCAACTAGAAACAAGTTCAAAATTTATCCAAGGATGTTGACATAGATGAAATCAATACTATTTGAGAGAAATATCTCTTTTTTTGAAATCATTTAAATGTCGCATAATTATAGAGAAAACCTATATTTTGAAAATATCTTTATCAACTTGTGAAAGAAGATTCAAATGTGTAATAACGGCGGAGAATGACCGCACCCGGCGTATAAGTTAAAAAAAGACATTCTTACCATAATTTTGTCAAAAGGTTAAAAAGGACCTTGTTTGGAAAACGACGGAAAGATTACTTTATAAACCTCTTATAAAAAGTCAAACAAGGTTATAAATGTATTTAACCCATATTCTTGTAAATAGTAAAAATGTTTTGAAATACATTTTTAAGAATCATGGATGTGGATGATTAAGAGATCCTAGTAGATTATTACGTATACACAACCTCAGTTAATGAAGAGATTGCGAAATAAACTCTTACCAATTTGGTAACATACGAAACGCACAACCCATGAAAGAGGTATCATACATTGAATATGTAAATACACATAAATTAAATTGTATTACACAAAGAATATAATTATGGGCAGTGCATACACCACAGAAAAGGTAATGGTGGCAATATGCCATGAATCTCACGGGAATATGGAGTGAGATGAAAACCCCTTACCTTGCACTTTCCTATAGTCGAGGGTACGTTTAACCTCAAGTACAAAGATCGTAGTATGTTATTAAATTATACCAGAACCATATTAATATTTATGATATCATACATGATTTATTTATGACTTTATATTACCCATTTAATAATAATTTCCTTGTTAAGTTAACATTTCGGGTAATAATCACTTTCTTTATCATACGTGTTTTAACTTGTAACTCTTGGTTGTAACACTTAGATCATGATTTAAATAATTCCAGAATATAAAATATGATAAATAAATCATATATATTTAGAATATAAATATGTATAATAGATATATATATGAAATGAAAAACACCGTTTATGGAGACAGTAGTCCGTACGTACGCATAAACACTGTTTCTGTTTTCATATAGTATTGAACAGAAGTAAGTGAATAAGATATATGTAAGTACATAAATCCTTATATAAATATATATATCTCCAGTATCATTATTATTTTATATATTACATACTTATTAGTACTATATATTTTTATAATCGTCGATGAATGGTGAACTTGGAAATGAATCTCATCGCGTTGTGGAGACGGTAATCCATACATACGCACGAGCGAAAATATCATTCTTTTGATATTAAAAAAATATATAATTGTATGGTATATCATATATAAAGAATCATTATCATGTTATATTCATTATTTACATGAATTAAAAATCATTATTATACCCATCCTAATAATAATATATTGAATAACAATTATACCGCGACGTGGAGACGGTAAGCCATACGCACGCACGTATGGTAACATGTCATTCAAAGGAAGGATAGAATACAGAATATGATTGTACCATATTTATAATAATATTACAATATATAGGAGATACTGGATTCATTATTTTAGAATGGAAAAAACAGAGAAAGAAGAAGTGGAAGAAGAATGGAACTTGAAAAAGGGTTGTGAAAATCATTACCTTTTCTTTGGGTTCTTCCTTTTGATTTGGATCAAAATGGCTCCGTAGGATGGCTTTTTGACTAAAGGAAGGCCTCTAAGATGAATTGAGGGATGTTGAGAGAGTATTTGGTCAGGGGGTGGCCGAACCAAAAGGCTTTGAAGGTGTGAAGTAATGAGAAGGGGGAGTTCCCTTTTATAAGAGGGGCGAGGAGCACCTTTGGAAAAGCTAGAAATATTAATTGATAATAAATTCATATTCGGTTTATAATGTCTCAAAAGTTGATTATTTAAAGGTTAAGGTGGGTATAGGTCAAAAAACATTCAACCAATAGAATTTAGACAGGTTTGGGTCAATATATTAACCTTATCCTTTTGTTTTAACTCTTAGGTAATTAGTTTTACATTTACCATGTCACTTTGTATATCTATATTATATAGATAATAAACATACTATATACAACCAAGGGACCCCAAATTGGTCCATTAATAATACACCTATCATGATATAAGTCTCTTTGATGAACCTTATATTTTTATGAAATTTAATATCAATTAATAATATAATATTTGTTTTAAAAACTCTTTTATGTAAATTTTGACACTATTCAATAGTTGATTTTTGTGAAACTCATAAAAGAATGATTAATTCGAAAAAAGTCAATTCAATAAATCATAATATGTCATATTATCCTATAAAATTAGTTTAATTCATTAAAAGTCTCAAATTATATTTATTTGTGTATTTATAATATCAATTGTTCTAAATTTTCACTATTATGGTAATACTGCATCATCATTGTGTCATAAATAAATTAAATTATTTAAAATATAAAAATTATAAATAAAATATAATTATTTATGAAATATTATTATATTTCTAATGAATATCTAAAATCGAATTTATCTTATGTATAACACAATATTAAAAATGTTTTTAGCAATTAAACTTTGATTTTAACTCTTTTAACTCTTCTTTGAATTAAATAATAATAAATGTCCTAATCTAATCCAAGTGGAACTAAATGATAATATTTTATTCCTAAGGATGTTTTTGGTCGAGATACACTTGTCCAATAGAATTAGGACATGTGTTAGGGTAATATTAATATCAATTTTACCCTTAATTAACCTATTTACTTTTAACCGTGGTAAATAAAAGTAAAAAGTTATTATTCAACAAAAATTATTTTCATCTCATTGAACCAAATTTTACTTCTTCATATTAACCGTGTCTCTCGAATTTTCAAAATTCCATTCACAGAAGTGGTAAAATTATGTTTTATGAAAAATTCATTTTTTTAACTACGACTTAGTAGTTTCACTATTCAGCAATAATTGAAGTTTTTCAGAACAATGCCAAAATTTCACCCTAAGCTATAATTGATATTCCGAATTCAAAATGGATGTCTATTTTACAAAATTACAAATATATAATTTTCAATAATTAATTTTATAATTAATTCTCGTTTTCACAACAAATAGCGTGTTTTTAAGAAACAATATATATCAAAAGATTGACAATTGTTTAGGTCCAATTTCAAAGTGAAATTAATTCTAATGAACACCATTGGATAAAATGGTAAAAATATATTATAATTATACTTTAAAAAAAATAAAATTCATAATTTATCACTATTATTTATTTTTATTAAAAAAGATGTTTTTAATTAAAATTTAGTAATTTTCACTATTCATCAAAATATTAAAGTTATCTGAAAAGAACAAAAATTTCACCCTAGGCTAATTTTGATATTCCGAATCCAAAAACGAAGTCCATTTTGAGAGATAGAATTTATAAAATTTCAAAAAGTTGGTATTACTATTCATAACGGCTAGTTTGGTAAGTCATGGTGCGCTTTAACTCGGTGTTGTGTGTAGTACAAGTTATTGAATTATTTTGAAAAATAACACACTATGAAATATTGGGGTGTTACATTCTCCCCTCCTTCAATAAATTGCATCCTTGGAATTTGAAAATTTTCTTCGAAAATAAAAGGTTGAAAATAAGAAATATCATTGTGGGAAAACCCACATCAGAATTTGGGTTACTAAAATTTAGTCTTAATATTAGGAAAAGAGAAATGAAAGGGTCACCACCAAATTATGATCTCGATTAGGAGAACATTGGTTGAAATTAGAGACATATAATTGGAGGAAAAACATAAATATTTATATGTAGTGATTGAGGTCCTCAATCACAAACATGTTTAGAATTGAGGTTCTTAAATTCATCAATCTATGATGATTTAAAATACCATCGGTTCAACAAAACATAAGGTATTAGGATAACACATTTTTGACGTTTCAAAATATCTTAGTTGAAATCCCAAATCAAAAAATGAATTAATGAGGCCTCTATTTAAAATAAACAGTGGAATGTATGAAGATTACAAAAAATAACACATACTAGGGTTCCATGTAGGAAAATATGGATAAGAAAGAGAAATCTAACCATCAATTATATGATGGAGAGTGGTAGAGAACATGTCTATGAAAAGGCCAACAATACCAAAGCCATAAATTATTGATGATTTAAGGTACCATCTAGGTCAACATTTTTGTTCTATGTTCCATTTCTTAATATTGAGGAATTTATTTACGAGATTTGATAAGATCATAAGGAGATATACTTACTTTATAATTAGAGTATTATCCATTAATAAATTTCTACCACAAACTCATCTTTCACCACAAAACATAATACAACTCAAAAATACTCTATTTATCCTAATCGTATAGGGTTAAAAAATGAATTTATATTTCATCTACCAGATCTTTTAAAAAAACTACATTATTTAATCCCGGACATTACGTGGGCCAGTGGTAGGTGATACATCCTTGTCACCCTTCGGTTGTGGGTTAAAGTCTCGCGGCCTTTCCAGATGCGACGGGTTGCTGCCCAACCTCCGGGTTGTCCTTTTATGTAAATCCAATAATAATACAAACTAGAACTATCCAAAATGATTTAGTCCAAAAATGAAGATCCTTTTTATTGCGTAATAACGTGTGAACACCTTCGTCATGTGTTATTTTATAACACTGCAACATCCTGAATTACCATAAAACATTATTGATTACATTCATGATCCCTTTTTCCTTAAATAATAATGGATATACTCCTTCAATCCAAAAATGTTGTAAACCCCAACAATGATGGAATATACTAATCATTAATCAGTTTCATGGTAGTCAAGAATATCCAATATAATTTATCCAAATCAATAATGTATTATTCCAAAATCACTACCTCAGTATTAGAACTATATTATGGTTTATCATTCTCTCAAGCATGTATTTTCCAAAAATTTATCCTGCTATTGAGTCACATTTCATTGTTCCACATAATCTCAAGTCCATAACGAAATAGTACTGCAGTAAAATCCTTATATACTCCATATTTATTATAACATGTACATTGTTGATACAACATTCAAATGACATAAACAACATAATAACACTAATCATTCCTCTTCATCCGTGGTAGTATCATAAATTGATTATTATCCAATAGAATCATTTGTGGCATAGTCCGATGACTGGGAAATAGGTTCGCGTAGTGTCCAAACTCCTTGAAAATGAAGCATTATACATTTGAAACCATTTTCTTACCCTTGTAGTCACGTACTTTGTGCCTTTTTTTTCCACACATATAACAAACTTAAATTCCTTTCAGGAAAGTTCCAGGGTGTTTCTTCCCTCAGTTATCACATATGGGAAAAATTCTTCTTTTCCCTCTTCCCTTTATCCATATTTCTCTCTTCCATCCTTTTCTTCTCTTCATTCCCTTCAAAGCCATAGGACTATGAGAATTATTTACTCATCTTATCAACACATGATACTATTTCTTCGTATGATGATAATATGTGGGAAACTATTCCCTTTCTAAAATCTGGCTTAGGAATATGAAAGATGTGATCCTTCTTAATCTTTCAATCATACATATTACGGGAGTTCACATTCCTTCTACTAGGCACCATTTCTATACAATAGCATAAACTAGTTCAGTTTATGAATTGTAGTGAATAATTTCTAAACTTGTAAAATATCTAACTCAAATCGAACAGTTTATGGATATAATCCATAATTCTAAAAAAATGTCTTTGAGTAAGTATATACTCATAAGCCCTTCATAATCTTTTGAAAAGAAAATGAGAATTATCCTAAACATATCCCCCGGGAGTGTCGTAACAAAGAGTGGAACAAGGCCCGTTGTCGTGCACCAGTTCCCATTCGAGTCTATCTCAAAGCGGTGTTTTTGGATTTTACCCCTAGGTACATCTATGCCAGAGCTGCCTCTACCTTCTCGTATCCAGACAGGGATGTATTGCTCGAAAAAGTCACAAAATCTCTACAATACCAAAATTCTAGGAAGTTCTTCTATACAAATCCTCAAAGTCTATTTTAGGGCTATGTTCTCTAATAAGAGTTTATCTAAATATAGTTTCCAATGTTATTTCTAAACATTCTATGATACCAACTGTAACGACCCGACCCCAGTTACCCAGAGTCGGTGCATTATTTTAATACATTGGCATGATTACAAGGAATCAAGTCCCGAAGGACCGATCAGTTTAGCAGTCTTGGAAAAATTGATCACATACATGAATGTTACATTTTCACATTAAGACGTACAAAACAACATAAATAATCATTATGAATTCCATTATTCCCTTGGCTTAACCCTGCATATCAATCACATTACACTTCTTGGAATCCTGGGAAAAATAAAACATAGAAAGGCGTGACCTCAAATGCTCAGTAAGGGTAAGCAATACAGCGAAAACATTCAAAAATAAGGATAAACATTTAAGGCAATGTATAAAACTAAAACAAAAGCATTTTAAACATGGAATTCAGCATAATATGGAAGAAATAAAATGAAATAGTTCCATTTACTTATTCACATAGATATTCTACTAATCGAATAATAACATGAAATATCACTGACCACTTTCATAATAATGGAATTCATGATGCTGAACTTTAATTTCTGTGTCAAGGCCCTGTGCCATGTCCTAAAGAATAACTGTAACCGGAACCCAACCCGAAGAGCCTCTGTAACCAAACTCCATCCCGGAGTGCCTCTAATAACCGGACACCAACCTGGAGTGCCTCTAATAACTGGACACCAACCCAGAGTGCCTCTAATAACCGAACACCAACCCGGAGTGCCTCTAATAATCGTACACCAACACATATGGATTACTTTTACCGGTCCCCAACCCGGAACATAATAGTCCAACACATTCATCTTAAGAAGAGGATGAAATATAAAAAAAACATTCGTATTAAAACTAACATACAAAATATCAAAATTTTAATCATAAACCATTAATGGAAAAAAAAACTCATCCATGGTCAAAAATATCATAAAGACTTAAATACAATATGGATAATTTGTATCATAATAAATCATCATGAAACAAGTTTAAAATTTATCAATGGATGTTGACATAGATGAAATCAATACTATTTGAGAGAAATATCTCTTTTTTTGAAATCATTTAAATGTCGCATAATTATGGAGAAAACTTTTATTTTGAAAATATCATTATAAGCTTGTGAAGGAAGCTTCAAAGTGTAATAACGGTGGAGAATAACCGCACCCGCCGTATAAGTTAAAAAAATACATTCTCACCTTAATTTTGTCAAAAGGTTAAAAAGGACCTTGTTTGGAAAACGATGGAAAGATTCCTTTATAAACCTCTTATAAAAAGTCAAACAAGGGTATAAATGTATTTAACCCATATTCTTGTAAATAGTAAAATTGTTTTGAAATACATTTTTAAGAAACATGGATGTGGATGATAAAGAGATCCCAGTATATTATTAAGTATATACAACCTCAGATAAAGAAGAGATTACGAAATAAACTCTTACCAATTTGGTAACATACGAAACGTACAACCAATGAAAGAGGTATCATACAATGAATATGTAAATACACATAAATTAAGTGTATTACACAAAGAATATAATTATGGGAAGTACATACACCACACAAAAGTTAATGGTGGCAATATGGCATGAATCTCTTTGGAATAAGAAGTGAGATGAAAACCCCTTACCTTGCACTTTCCTTTAGTCGAGGGTACGTTTAACCTCTTGTATGAAGATTGTAGTATGTTATTAAATTATACCAGAACCATATTAATATTTATGATATCATACATGATTCATTTATGACTTTATATTACCCATTTAATAATAATTTCCATGTTAAGTTAACATTTCGGGTAATAATCACTTTCTTTATCATACGTGTTTTAACTTGTCACTCTTGGTTGTATCAGTTAGATCATTATTTAAATACATCCAGAATATAAAACATGATAAATATATTATATATATTTAGAATATAAATATTTATAATAGAAATATATATGAAATGGAAAACACCGTTTATGGAGATGGTAGTCCGTACGTACGCATAAACGATGTTTCTGTTTTCATATAGTATTGAACAAAAGTCAGTGAATAAGATATATGTAAGTACATAAATACTTATATATATATATATATATATATCTCCAGTAGCATTATTATGACATATATTACATACTTATTAGTAGTATATATTTTTATAATCGTCGATGGATGGTGAACTTGGAAATTAATCTCATCGCGTCGTTGAGACGGTAATCCGTACGTACGCTCGAGCAAAAATATCATTCTTTTGATATTAAAATAATATATAATTGGATGGTATATCATATATACAGAATCATTAAAATTTTATATTCATTATTTACATGAATTACAAATAATTATTATACCCATCAAAATAATAATATATTGAATAACAATTACTCCACGATGTAGAGACGGTAAGCCGTACGTACCCACGTATGGTGACATGTCATTCAAAGGATGGATAGAATACTTAATATTGTCGTACCATATTTATAATAATATTACAGTATATAGGAGATACTGGATTCATTATTTTAGAATGGGGAAACCAAATAATGAATATGTGGAAGAAAAAAGGAACTTGAAAAAGTGTGGTGAAATCATTACCTCTTCTTCGGGTTCTTCCTTTTGATTTTGATCAAAAGGGATCATTAGGATGGATTTCTGACTAAAGAAAGGCCTCTAAGATGAATTGAGGGATGTTGAGAGAGTATTTGGGCAGGGGTTGGCAGAACCAAAATGCTTTGAAGGTGTGAAGTAATGAGAAGGGGGAGTGCCCTTTTATAAGAGGGGTGAGGGGAACCTTTGGAAAAGCTAGAAATATTAAATTTATAATAAATTCATATTCAGTTTCTAATGGATCCAAAGTTGATTATTTAAATTTTAAGGTGGGGATAGGTAGAAAACCATTCAACCAATAGAATTTAGACAGGTTTGGGTCATTATATTAACCCTATCTTTTTGTTTTAACTCTTAATTAATTAGTTTGACATTTACCATGTCACTTTGAATTTTTATATTATATAGTTAATAAACATACTATATACATCCATGAGACCTCCCAAGTGGTCCATTAATTATAAACCAATCATGATATAAGTCTCATGTCCGAACCTTATATTTTTAGGAATTTTATATCAATTAATAATATACTATTTTTTTAAAAAAACACTTTAATGTCAATTTTGACACTATTCAATAGATGATTTTTTTGAAACTCATAACAGAATGATTACTTCAAAAAAAGTTAATTAAATCAATCCTAATATGTCATATTATCCTAGATAATTAGTTCAATTCATTAAATGTCTCAAATTATATTTATTTGGGTATTTATAATATCAATTATTTTAATTTTTCACTATTATGGTAATTACTGCATCATCATTGTGTCATAAATAAATTAAATTATTTAATATCTAAAAATTATAAATAAAATATAATTATGTATGAAATATTATAATATTTATAATGAATTTTTAAAATCTAATTTATCTTATGTATAACCCTATATTAAAAATGTTTTAGCAATTAAACTTTGATTTTAACTCTTTTAACTCTTCTTTGAATTAAATAATAATAAATGTCCTAATCTAATCCAAGTGGACCTAAATGATAATATTTTATTCCTAAGGTTGTTTGTGGTCGAGATATATTGTCCAATAGAATTAGGACATGTGTTAGGGTAATATTAATATCATTTTTACTCTTAATTACTCTATTTACTTTTAACCGTGGTAAATAAAAGTAAAAAAGTTACTATTCAACAAAAATTATTTTCATCTCATTGAACCACATTTTACTTCTTGATATTAACCGTGTCTCTCGGTTATTCGAAATTCTATTCACAGAAGCTGTAAAATTATGTTTTATGAAAAAATTAGTTTTTTAACTACCACTTAGTAGTTTCTCTATTCATCAAAAATTGATGTTTTCCAGAACAATGCCAAAATTTCACCCTAAGCTATAATTGATATTCCGAATTCAAAAATGATGTCTATTTTAAAAAATTCCAAACATATAATTTGCAATAATTAATTTTATAATTAATTCCCGTTGTCACAACAAATAGCGTGTTTTTAAGAAACAATTTATATCAAAAGATTGATAATTGTTTAAGTCCTATTTCAAAGTGAAATTAATTCTAATGAAAACCATTGGATAAAATGGTAAAAATATATTATAATTATACATTAAAACCACTCAAATTCATAACTTATCACTATTAATTATTTTTATTAAAAATGTTTTTTTTAATTAAAATTTAGTAATTTTCGCTATTAATCAAAATATTAAAGTTATCCGAAAAGTACCAAAATTTCACCCTAGGCTAATTTTGATATTCCGAATCCAAAAATGAAGTCCATTTTGAGAGATAGAATTTATAAAATTTCAAAAATTAGGTATTACTATTAATAACGGCTAGTTTGGTAAGTCATGGTGCGCTTTAACTCAGTGTTGTCTGTAGTGCAAGTTATTGAATTATTTTGAAGAAATAACACACTATGAAATCTTGGGGTGTTATAGCCAGTTCAGAAAGCCGCCCTCCTTTTTCCACCAAGGCCTTAGGCCGCGGGTCTTATCTAGTGCAGCACGACGACGCCACACCCCTGCTCTCCAACCACGGCCCACCCTGACAGCGGTCCTGCACCACTGGCATGGCACGACAGCATCGCTCCCCTTCGTCGTGGCCCCACTTGGTCGTGGCCTCATGCTGCCTTCCACACAGCATGATGGCGTCGCGCACCTCCGCTGCAGCCCAACACTGCAGCCCAATGCGATCGTGGATCTCCTTTACTCCACGTGGCACGACAATGTCGCGCCATTCCTATGACCCGGCGGTCTTGCACTGCCGGTTTTCTCGCGGCCTGCCCGACGCCCGCCACCGTTGTCCACTTCCGTCATCAACAACAATCAATATCATAAAGGGGGAGGGTCGGCCATGTTGGTGCGGTCAGAACCCCCCCCCCCCCCCATGTTATGTTGATAACATTCATCATAACGTAAACCATAATATTGAACATCGTAGAATAGAAACAAGGAAACTCAAGCCCCTGCCTTGCGTTTCGGTGAAGTTTGATGGAGTCGAAAGAAGGAGGCATCGTTCCATAAACATCAGAAGAGGAAGAGAGGTACTCGTCATTGTTGGGTGGGCATTTCAAGGTGATGATGTAGAATATGACGTCGAAATTTCTCATGGGAGTATGTAACACCTGAGACTTTTATGAGAAATATTTTGTTTTTATGTTATATAAATCATCAAGGGAATATTTCACTACACACAGCACTTTCTTGGCTTGCTTTACATGCAATCACGACCTTCCTCGATAGCTTGCCTCGTACGCAATACCGAGTTTCACAAAACAAGGATATGCTAATAAAATATTACTAAAACTAGCAGTTATGAATAGTAATAACCACTTGTTGAAATATTGTAAATTATATTTTTCAAAATGGACTTCATTTTTTGTTTCGGAATATCAAAATTAGCCTAGGGTGAAATTTTGGTATTTTTCGGAAGACTTTTAAATTTTGATGAATAGTGAAAACACTCGGTTTCTATTTAAAAACCGACTTTTTATTTAAATAATTATTTATTTTATTTAAATTTATTTTGGGTCAAAATTGATACATAATACCTAAATAAGTTCAATGAAATTCATTGGAGTCATTTTATAATAATTTTAGAAATGTAAATATTTTGTTGAACTTTTCACCGTCTTTTACCCACCTCCTAGGTGAATTTGTAAATTTACATAAAACATAATTTTACCGCTTCTGTGAGTGGAATTTCAAAAATCTGAGAGACACGGTTGATTTCAGTAAGTAAAATGTGGTTCAATGAGATGAAAATAATTTTTGGTAAATAGTAACTTTTTACTTTTATTTACCACGGTTAAACGTAAATAGGGTAATTAAGTGTAAAAATGATATTATTATTACACTAACACATGTCCTAATTCTTTTGGATAAGTCAAATTAAACCAATAACAACCTTAAAAATAAAATATGACCATTTAGTCCCATATGGATTAGATTAGAACATTTATTATTTATTTATTTAAAGAAGGGTTAAAATAGTTAAAATCAACATTTAATAAGTAAATAATTTTTAATATAGGGTAATACATAAGATAAATTAGACTATAAATAATCATTACAAAGCTAAAATGATTTCATACATAATGGTATTTTATTTATAATTTTTAGACATTAAATAATTTAATTTATTTATGACACAAAGATGATGCAATAATTATCTTATTAATGAAATATTGACATAATTGATGATATAAATACCCAAATAAATGTTATTTTTAGACTTTTTATGAATTCCACTAATTTTATAGGTTAATATGACATGTTATTATTGATTTAAGTTACTATTTTCTAACTAATCATTCTGTTATGACTTTCACAAAAATCAATTACTAAATAGTGTCAAAATTGACATAAAATAGTTTTTTTTTTAAATATTATATTATCAATTGTTATTTTATTCCTAAAAATCGAAGGATCTGCCAAATGACATATATAAGGTTATATATATTAATAATAAACAACTTGGGGTTCGTTTGTCTTGTTATAGTATGTTTATTAACCTTATAGTGTAAGACCACAAAAAAGAACGGTAAAAGTAAGATTATCTAACATAAAGTTAAATCTAAATGATAAGGTTACACTTTTAAACTAAACATGTCCAAATTATATTGGATAAGAGTAGATCGACCCATCCCCACCTTAGCTTCAAAATAAATCATTTTTAAGCTATTTAAATCTGAATATGGCTTTATAATAAAATAATATTTTTAGATTTTCCAAAGGTGCCCCTCTACTCCCTTATAAAAGGGTACCTCATCCCTCTCTTCCTCACACAACATTGAGCCTTCATGTTCGGAAAAACCCTTCCAAATTCTCTTCTCCACTTCACTAGAAATATCCTAGAGGTCCTGGTCTTCTTCAAAGACAAATTATAGTGCCCTAAAAGGAGGTCTCAAAGAGGCGCTTCAAAGAAGAGGTAATGTCCGTTACCGATTCTTTCAACTTTATTTCTTCTTCCAATTCTTCTTCTTTATTTGTTTCATTATGAAGTAATAAAATCAGTATCACTAATATACTGATATGTTATTATAAGTATTAAACAACCCTATTTCACCATATATCAATCCTACGGAAAAAAAATCACCGCGCGTGGATACGTACGGAATACCGTCTCCACGCCGTCGTGTAATCTATTTTCCATTACCACCTTACATTGATGCGTATAATGGTGAAAATAAATAACTATATATAATTATTTTAAACTGATATTGATTCTGAATTATTATACATACACTCCAATACAATTCCACGATCATGGGAATGATATCATCGCTCGTGCGTACGTACGGAATACCGTCTCCACGATGTGATGTGATTCGTTCTACATGATCTTCATTGCATAATGATTATATAAATGAATTGAATTAATAAATATGATATATAGTAAACTAATAACATTTTGAAAATGAGGTTTCTATAACCTAAATAAAAGAATAAGAATTTATTCGACAAAACACGCATAAGAACAAAAAGTAATAAACACCTGAATAACATGTAGTAATGAAATATTACTAATAAGAAGCTAAGAATATGACCATATATGATATCATAACAATAAGTATGATTTTGGAATAAGTCAATAACATTATTTAAATCATTATACAGAATGTTCGGACACTTATGAAGCAAATCAGACCTAAGGTAAGGGACAATCTCGCAATTTCAATTTTTATCCGAGATTGTTTATACTTCAGAATTTACTAGGGAGTATTTTATCATCCACATCCATGTTTCCTCAATATTTAATATTATTTCCATCCAACTAAAATTGTTTAAATCCAATTATACCCTTTGGTGAGTTTTTAGTAAAAGATATGAATGGAATCTTTTGTCGTTTTTCGTACGAGGTTCTTTTTGACTTTTCCAAAAAAAGTACGAGATGAATGTTTATTTTAACTTATACGGCATGAATGGATTTTTAAAACATTATTTCCAATAAGCTTCCTTTACAAGTTTTAATGTTTATTTTTAATCAACTTGTTTTTTTTTAGATTTGTCTGACATGTTAAGAAAAAAAAGTGTTTTTGAAGTAGAGAGGATATTTTCCCCTAGAATTGAGTTCATGTGTTTTATCAATATTATTTTCCATCTAAGATAATAAAGGGTTATATTTTTATCCTTATTATTACATTGATTTGATTATGTTGTGATGGACTTATTTTTATGAATTCCTTTATCTTATATGAATTGTTTTATGATGTCACGATGTTTAAGAATCCCATTTTTATTACATGGGTTATGCAATGATGTATGATTTTTGATTTTGTGGCACACATAAGAATGGTATCATTATGAGACGGGTGGGACCTATATCTCTCTCCAATCCATTGGGTAAAAATTTATATCTCATGAGATAGACATGGATGGAACGGCAGGTTAAACCAGTTCAGTGAAACTGGACTGAAACGAGGAGTGAACTCGGTTCAGAAATGGACATTGTCCGCTAAGATAGTATTGGCTATGACTCTTGACTACTAATAAATTATTCTCTATGATTATGTGTGTATGACACAATGCATCATGTTTTATGTTATGATTATGTTGATTACATTTCACTACCATGATTTATCCCATATTATGAAATTTTGATCTCTTTTGCAGGGTAAAATTTCCAAAATGTTATGTTCATATGAATATGATGTGATTGATATTTCATTTGTGTACCCTTACTGAGAATTTGAGATCACCCTTTTGTATGTTTTATTTCCTTTGGTACGTAAGAAGGTATATTGAGTAAGATATGCCAAAAGGGACTATAGATATGATGAAATAAATGGGAGATAATGTAGACTCTTTATGAACTTGTTGTTTATGTTTCCCAGTTTCTAAAGACACTATACATATACGGTCCTTTCATGGTTTTGTTATATGTTGTAATAAGTGTACATAAATTGTGAAGTACTAACAATGTATGTAAAGTATGGGTCGTTATAGTTGGTATCAGAGGAAAGGTATAGTAAACCTTTGGAAACTAGGATGTGAAAGCCTTAATAAGAATACTAATGATAAGTCTAAGCATAGAACAAAATCTTAGTGTTTTAGAAATGGCCACGAATAACATAGGATAAGACCTTAAGTGTGGAATTTTATTCTTGATTATGTGGTTTTCCTATTATAATTACTGTTGCTCACACTATTATTCTTGGTTTTAGTAAATGACCGGAACCCGAAGGAATCGTGTTAATGCAAAATGTGATGGGCAATGCAATGATTATCCCCCTGAGCAACCAAACATTATGGGAGCTGGAATGAAAAATCTTGTAGCCATGCTCACAAAAATTTCTCAAGCTATGAATCATGCAGGACTTCCAAATGAGAAAAGGAAGGAGCAACATTCTGTTGAAACCTTCATGAGACAGCGTCCACCTTCATTCAGCGGGTCTACTGATCCATTGGTTGGTGAACAATGTATCAGTACTACTGAAAACATATTTTCAGTTCTTCAATGTTCTGAACATGATAAAGTCATTTTAGTAGTGTATTGTTTGGAAGGTAATGCTAATAAATGGTGGAATCTTATCAAGAATATGAGGCCAAGAGATGAAATTGATTCCCTGGAATGGGACAAGTTCAAGAACTTATTTTTCAATAAGTACTTCCCTCGTATTCTCCAAAAAAAGATGGAGAAGGGAGTTTATTGATCTAAAGCAAAAGGATGATAAATCTGTTTGTACCTATGAAGAAAATTTTACAAGACTTGAAATGTATGCTTCTGGTATTATTATCCAACCCGAGTATAAGATCGATCGATTCTTTAGTGGCTTAAAACCATGTCTTTGAAAGGCGTTAGCAATAAAGGACTTCAATAGCTACGAGGAAATCATTCGATGTGCTCTCAAAGTTGAGATGGAGATTGGAGTAACCCATCAGTCATATGGGTTTGATAAGAAGAGGAAAATGGAATTCAAAGGAAATCTAAAGAGCACACTGAAAAGAAGATGAGTTTTCCCTTATGCTCAAAGTGTGGAAAGAAACATGGATGGAGTTGTCTTAAAGGGACAAGTAAATGTTTCAAATGTGGAAAGGAAGGTCATCGGGCATTTTAATGCCACAATGATGGGAAGATTAAGTCTAGTGATGAGAACAATGAAAAGGCTACACAGAGTTCACCTCCTACACTTCAATATTAGAAGTGCAAGGAAATGGGGCATTATGCCAATCAATGCCCTAATCCAAGGGTTGTGGATGATGATCGACGTCATCAAAATCTTAAGGCTAATGAAAAAGTAAAGTCACGTGCAATTTCTATCAGCGATGTGGAGTACGATAACGATGCGGTGAAAGGTACACTTACCATCCACTCTAAAGTAGAAAATGTATTATTCAATTCTGGATCCACCCACTATTTTATTTCTGAAGAATTTTCTAAGGGTATCACCGCATTACCTCAATAGTTAGATGTTGAGTTAGATGTGACAACCACTAATGGCACAATAGTAACATCAATAGTTTATAATTCTTCTACGATTGGCGTTTTTGGGAAAGTGCTTCCCGGAAATCATGTGATCCTCCCTATAGTAGAATTTTATGTGATTCATGGAATGGATTGGCTTTCCCTATATGGAGCTCATATCAATTGCCAAAGAAGGGAAGTCACATTTCATATTCCAGATCAATCTTTCATCGTCTATCGATGTAAGGATGAACATACCCTTCTAGTGGAAATTTATTCCATCTTATGGGTCTTTATTCCACTAAATGAAGGTTATTTATCTCAAATGTTTGGTGAGAAACTCACGATTCAGAATATTCCCATTGTACGAGAGTTTGACGATGTATTTCCAGAGGAATTTACAGGTCTTCCACCAAATCGTGAAGTTGAGTTTTCAATCGATCTCTTACCGGGTGCTTTGCCTATTTCATAGAGACCTTATAGAATGGCCCCAATTGAGTTGCAGGAATTGAAGAAGAAACTCCAAGAGAATCTTGATAAGGGGTTCATATGCCCTAGTACATCACCTTTGGGAGCACCTCTTCTGTTTGTAAAGAAGAAATATAGATCAATGAGACTCTGCATTGATTATCGAGAACATAACAAGATCACTATCATGAAAAAATATCCTCTCCCGCACATTGATGACTTATTTGAAAGACAATGAGGATCTCAATACTTTTCCAAGATTGATCTTCATTCAGGGAATCATCAATTAAGGGTCAAAAGGGATTATACACCAAAGAATACTTTTCATACAGGGTATGGACACTATGAATTTATAGTGATGCAATTTGGTCTCACTAATGACCCTGCTATCTTCATGGATCTGATGAATAGAGTATTTAGAGACTATCTTGATCAGTTTGTGGTAGTCTTTATAGACGATATTCTTTTATATTCAATGATCAAGGAATAACATGAAGGTCACTTGAGAATTATATTGAAGTCCCTGAGAAAGGAGAAGCCTTATTCCAATACTAGGATCCTTCGTAAGTTATCTCCTTTCTCAATTCTTTATTTCATTAATTGGAATTCATGGGGCATAGTCACTGAAGTGAAAATTGATTTTCTTACCACTAAAATTCTATGAAATAACATACCCCTCAATGCTATTCAAGAACATATGAAATATTCCAATAGGATCATATAATTTTCTCAAAGTATATACATTCATGATTGAAGACATGAAAAACAACATAACCATGACATTGGGATTTTGATGAAGATTTGTATTAGAGTGGAGACGATTGTTTCCCTATAATAGGTTATCACCATTAAAATAAATTCTAGGTCTATGTAGAACATTTTTACATTTTTTAATTCCATGGGTGAGGCTTTTTCCATATAGCGGTTCTGTTGGGAGTTTATTTATTTTGAACAATACAACTCACCTTAAATCATTTTACATGACCTCGATGTTATTTTGGATTCCCCAAAAAATTAGTGGGATAGTGGAATTATAGAAAGGCTAGACTATATTTTACTATGATTTTTTCTCACCCAGATCTTGTGGATGTTGGCTATACCTAGGGTCATTTAACACAATGTATCCATCATAAGTGATATAGGTGTATGTGGTTTCATCTAAAATATGATTTTGTAATCACAATGTTATCTCCAACAATCTAAAACCTACCGTCTCTCATATATTCATGTATTAATATTAACATTATATATTTCTCATTAAATAGATTGATCAGAGATGAGGTTTTGGGTAATTATTCTCCAACATATGGCCCTAAGATCTAGTAATTCTTTTAAATTTATGAGATTAATTTGGTTAGCCAATTCAATGTGGCTTGTGGTTTCATCTGGATAATAAGAATGGGTGCTTAAAACGGGACTTAAAAACTTGTAATTATAGATTTACTTCCCACTAACATGACCTAGATTCTCTCTTAGTACACATCAAACCCATAGAGTCTTCGATAGAGGATGGTTGGGATAATGTTCTTTTTTAAGCTTCTGTACACAAAAACCCCTAATGTTGAAGATGTTTTTGTAGCATGATAGGAAATAAAGGCTTGTTCTAGGTAAATGTCGCACAAGGATGGATATCAAAATATGGTATATTTTCAATTTTCATTAAGGAAAAAAGTTGAAAAATAAATTTTAATATTTTATTGGTGGATATCATGTATACTAATGATCCTGAGGTTTTAGGTGTATGGTTTGGGAATTCATTAAATCATTGCTTGTTGATCTCAACCCATGAATACATTTAGGATACCTAAGAGATCCTACTAGAATATTTTATTCAATTACTCACATGGTGTCTCATATTAACAACATTACACATGATAATTTCCCCCATGAATGTTAGATATTGGTTCTTTTTAAGCCCCTAAATCCAACAAAATACTCGGATTCGAATGTCTTCATGATATCAATCTACATGGATTAAAGTGGTCTGATGAAGAAATACTCATCAAGGTAATCCTTGGCTTTTTTAATGGTGGAAGTCTCCCTAAAAAGGCTTGTTACACTACATTGGTTCTTATTCAAATGGAGAAGGATCCATTAACCATATTTGAACTTTGAGTCATTAGAATGTACAATTTTTTCAACAAAGTATTGTTAATAACCCTTAGTAAACAGTTTTTTAGACATCTAATGTATTGGAAATCATAGGAGAGGAATGAGATTATCAAGTGCCACACTAATGAAGGTTACATTGGTGTTTCTTATAAAATTGATAGGAAAAATCAACTTGAATACTCTAATAACCTCAATTTTTATTGATGTTGATATGGAAAAGAAGTATGACATCCTCGAATGTAACATCATTCTCAAGGTCATGATTTTCATGGGCTTCTTAACATGGGTATTCGATTTCCTTCTAATATGTTATATCTCCAATTTGATATAAAATTCATTCATTGGTAGGAATTATTTCTTCGTGAAGATTTTAAAAGGTTTTATTCATGGATATCCCCTTTCCCTGAGATTAATCATTTTATTTAGAACATCATCAGAAAATGATTAATTCAAATTATCCAAAAAAAATACATTCTCTAGTTTTTTTAGAAGTGGTATTTCCACTGGTGTTTCCCATCCCCTAGTTATTTTATTAAATGATCATATTTATAATTCCAAAATAAATTTCCCTTTCCAGATTTATGAAGTTTATACAGGAGTTTTATTGATGGAGTGGGCAAATTATTAATCAAGAGAAGAGCATAATTTTCCTCTAAAGTTTCTACTCAGTGAGAAAACATAGATAATTGATACATGTTGTGAATCCATTGGTGTATAATTCTCTTGGATAACTGGGGAGGTCCAATCTCCCCTAGAAGGATTTGCAATCATCACTTTGGTAGGTCAGTCGACAATATCTCAAAACAAATTTAAAATTAGAAGAACTATTTACTTTATTTTGGTGGTAGAATGACTCTAGTTAAAATAACTGTTATGTACGTCTCTTTTCATGTAATATTTATTTTCAGGGTGGCTAAGTATATTATCATGAAGATTGAAGAACTCATTTATTAATTCATATGAGATTCCAACACTATTGGGAGGTGTCATTGGGCTTCGTGGGTGAGGCTTCCCACATCATAGGTTGAAGTTGGCATAAATCTAAGGGATTTAATAGGTAGAATGAACTTCATGAAATCCAAGATATCCTAGTAAAAAATTAATGGTATAACTCTCTATGGAATCTTAATTCTATAAAAATTTAAGCATTGATTTGACTCCCCCAATGTGGGGGGGGGGGGGCTTCGGCATTTGGAACTAAATCCAAGGAAATATTCTACTAATTCAAGATAAATCTCATTGGATGATTGTATGTGGAGAAGTTGGGTCCTAAAGCCAAAATTGGGCTAGATATATACACATATTCCCATGATTTATGATTCTATATATCTCATTTATCATGAAAACAATCACTCATCATTCCACAATGATATTTTGAACCACCAGTAGATGGATTTTTTCCTAATAATTCACATACATAATGAACTAGACATATTTGTGTTAATGATTTTCTAGTTTAATGATCTCCCTACAAAGTTATATCATTAGGTTCATCATAACAATGTG
Source organism: Viscum album (assembly GCA_963277665.1). NCBI lineage: Eukaryota > Viridiplantae > Streptophyta > Magnoliopsida > Santalales > Viscaceae > Viscum > Viscum album. Next base: position 470,292,883 of record OY728147.1, on the reverse strand, counting down.
GTTCATGATACATGGTGTAGTATTCTATGTTTTATAGATATTCATCCAAAGTTCAGTTCCTTAATATGGAGGATATAGAACCATGCACTCCCCCTGGATGATGAGATCATAGAAAAGGTGTAATGTTAAAATCATAGTGATCCTATCATAAGAACCATAATGAGGGGACTAACACTCAACATTTTATTTAAAGAAACTGGAAAATTTCATTTTGGTGTGTGTTTGATTAATTAATTGGTATCGAGTCCCATGAGATCATCGGTGATGTGTTTATCCATCTTTAGTTCAAGAGAAATGTAGGAAATAGCCCAAAAATTATTTTGATGGTGATTATCTGGTCAAAATGTTACTAGGGTATATGGGAAGGACGGAACAGTTCACATAATTACGGTGTATTTTTATTGTTTCAGCCATTGATGGACAAAACTAAAAGTCTAGTGGTTGAGTTGTCACCTCCACTTATGAAGTGGGATAATAATCCATATATCATGAGTATCGTACAAGTTCTTGATCCCCATTTTTTTGATAATTGAACATCTACCCATGGAAAACAGATCCATTGGGTTCCCCCTCCAATGGCTTAAAACATAACATTGAGGGATCCTGCTATTTCAGGTTCCTATGAGGATAACAGGTTGTTTGTTACTTGGGTGGATTTGTAATTTTTTACTTCAGTGCCTCTTATAGACATGGAGATTGTCTTACAGTAGAGCCATGTTCCATGTGTAATGGGAATGAAATGTTTAAAAGAGAAAATATTGGTCGATAATTGGTGGAGACTGACTCAGTGGTCCTACTTCACTCCATATAACATCATATAACTATACCATGGTCTATTACATATCACATTCACATGTGGAAATATTAAATCAGTGAAAAAATAACTTACTAGACACATGGTGAAAAGGGATCTAGGATTCAAATTATTTTTTCCTCAAGAGTCCATTGGGATAGTACATGTACCTATATTTTTAGTATTGCATATATTCCTCCTGAATGTCTTGATTTTATTAGGGGACATGCTCTCAGGCTTCGTCACATTATTCAGCATTGATATTTTTTATTATTTTTGTTTTATCAATAATAAATCAAGATTTATTTTATTATTATATTTTTACAAGATGAGGAAGATCAAGATCCACCATGTGCTAGAGGAAACCTTGACCCCAACACTACTATTGAATTTATTAAGGGAATACACATGAAGAACTATTGATCCAACTTTTTGTAATGGTGGAAAATGAAAAAGGTAATTCTCAATTATATATATTTTTGAATAGTTTTTTCATCTTCCAGTGGACTCCATAAGTGGTGGATTGATCCATATATAGTGTGTTGAAATTTGTTGATAATGATAGTGGAGAAACCATGTTGGGGGTATAACGAACATGGAAAGAAGTATTACTTTTATCCAAACCTTATTAATATTCAGTGATTATATATTTCCTATTATTTATAAAAATTGGTATATGGATGTCAAATTACACTATGTTGACTAAGTACTTTTTTCATGACCTGACCCTACCCGGGCTCGAGCCGCAACTACCCCAAGCCCGCCTCCATAGGCCAGGGGCTAGCGACCAGCGCCGAAGGCACAACAACTCATGGAGGCCTTCGCCTAAGTACCTGTACACACACATGCATCACACTCAATGCAACAGTGTAGAGTAAAAGAAAAGACAAGTAAAGAAAAGGGAAAATGCTATATATATAAACCACAAATGTTCATTGACCTCTAAACTTTACAAAGAAAGTGCTGAATGTAAACTGAAAAGAAAAGGGGAAAAAATGCGCCTAACCAGGAAATGTGCCACAACCCGGAAACAGGTAAACAAAACCATCATCTAGAAGGGTTCCCCACCAGGAACCTGACTACGACCCCTGCACGCTGTCCAAGATCACGAACTCCTATGCTCCACTGAAGTCACGACCAACCTGTCTGTCGTCTACAAGGCACACCCAGTTCGGGCAATGCCCAAGTAGGGGTAAGTATAAATATACTCTGTAGGATACCCCGAAGGCTCGAGGGAGCAACAAAGGAGGTAACAAAGGGTGGGAAGTAGAGTGAATAAGGAATAGTAGAGGAGTGCAACTAAATGTTCAGTAAAGAGTACAGTAGAGAGTTCAGCTCAACCCAACAAGAGAAAGGAGGTAGACTCTTCCAGACACAAGGAGCTGGAAACGGTGAGAAGATGAACTTCTCATTGAGTCTTCGCTACCTATAGCAAGTGAGTAGACTCGTCCAACCACGAGAAGCTAGACACGGAAAGCAAGTGGCATACCCTGCGCGTCTTCGCCTCTCCTGGAAGGAGAGTAACCAAACCTAATAAGTGGGTACTGGAATAAGTTATATACATATACATATGCTCAATCAAAAAGACTGAACAAGATCGTAAGTGGATCCCCATCCCGTAGCTCAGCCCACAAAAATTGAGTCGCCAACAGTCCTAGAAGTAAACACCATCAATGCCCAGCATCCTGCACGTCTGCCCCGAACTACAAGTCAAGCGCTTCAAACCACCGCACCTCGACACTATCAGCTTTGGGTGGAACTAACTCGCCTGCATGAGTTTAGGTCGCATAAAAAAGATGTGTCTCGGTGGGGGAAAACGCTCCGCATACCTGAGAGTTCTGGGGGAGCGTCAAACCACAACTCGTTATTGTCCCGCAGTCGAGAGGTCTCCTCAAAGTCGACAGGTGACCCCCTGCCCAGCCCCGCTTGAGGGTCCCTGGAAGTCAACGGGTTCCCACTACAGGGAGACCTAGCAAGAGTCGATGGGTGCCACATTGCCCAGTCTCGTAGCAGGGTAATACACTGGAGGCAGACCCGGCTAAAGTCGGCGATGGGACCACTGCCCAGACCAGCTGGAGGTAACCCAGCATCGGCGACCACTGCCCAGCCCAGCTAGAGGTAAGCCCGACATCGGGGACCACTTCCCAGCCCAGCTGGAGGTAAGCCTGGCATCGAGGACCACTACCCAGCCCTACTGGAGGTAAGCCCAGCATCAGGGACCACTGGCCAGCCCTGCTGGAGGTAAACCTGGAACCACTCTGGCCATCCCTGCTGGATGGTACTGCTTGGTGAACACTGCTGTATTGGCCATCCCTACTGGATGGTACATGAGTGATCCATGCTCGAAACAACCTCATACCTACTGGTAACAACCTCAGCCCTACTGGAAACAAACTCAACCCTCCTGGAAACAACCTCAGCCCTGCTGGAAACCACCTCAGCCCTGCTGGAAACAACCTCAGCCCTGCTGGAAACAACCTACTGGGTAGAGGATCGGTTCCCGCGTAATGTGTTGGTCAAAAATAATCCACAAGAACTCTACCAGGGAACACAATGCAACGGGAGAAACTCCCCAAGACTCTCAGGGCGATAAAACACCAATCCACTGAGTCCCTGTCAAAGCGTACCGAGACACCTCATACCAGAAACTGAAAAAACACCCATGTTGTACGAGCACACGTAGTGGAAAACAGTGCCACAGTCCAGTGAAAGGGCACGGTACTGAAACCCCTCACAGTTGAAGAAACAGTGGAAAAACACATCTCTGTCGGCCAAAAGAGAATATGACCAGGGGGAAACTCAACCCTTCTGGTGAACAAATGAGATGAAAGGGACTCTCTACATCACAAGAGGTCAAAATTACATAAAGCGGAGCATGCCACGCACTTGGGTCCCACACAACATGTGGCTCCAAGTCAACCCCAACCAAGCGCACAAACATTATCAGGTAACAACATCCGCATGTACCTCCCAGCGCTCCCGTATACTCCCAGAGTATACCACGTCTCCATCCCAAAGGCTAACATCCACCCGGCACCCAACGACAACGTGAAGGCATGACGTAACAACTCCAACCTGCCACCTCAATGGCTGAGGCACAGCCAAACACCTCTCGTTAAGCATAATATCACTCACACGAGAGTGCATAAGATCACATGCCAAGGGTTCCCTACAAACACCACAGGAATAACCACCATTGGGGCACCTTCACATTCCACATTTAACATGATCGCTTATGAGGCTCTGCTCGCCTGAATAGATTACACCGTTTTAATCCTTGTAGAAAAACATGCGAGATAGACTAATTACTTGCCTCAAATAGATATCTGACAGAAAAGTCACCAACACCATCTCACGCCCGGACGATGTCCCGTGATCCTGATCCTCATCCCCAAAAACAGTCGGGCACATCGCACCATTGTGATCCGCTCAGGAAAACACGTCAAAAATACTGATCACTTGAGCGTAACGGATATCCTGAGAAAAAGAATCATTTCAGCGCACCGCACATGAGCGGTGCTACGTGGGACCTGCATCCCAGTCCCGAAACACAACGAACAGATCATACTGTTACAATCCTCTAGAAAAAGCACACAAGGTGGACTATTCACTTGTCCACAACGGTCTCCCGGTGATAGAGATGGAAAAATCACTGTCAACGCCCAAACGACACTCATGGGGCACATGCCATCATGTGAAATTAGAGTGGGTGGATTGATCCATTGCAATGCCCTTGGAAAAACACCCAAAAACGACTGCTCGCACGCCCCGAACGGACGTCCGATGAAAAGGTCGTGAAACGCTGCACACAGCTCGAAAGATGGGCTGTGGGGCCCACGCCTCAAATTCAGCCGCAGCACTTGAAACCACCATGGAATGATTCTCCTCAATGCCAATGTCCCAACGCCTCTGATGGCACTCAAAACAGACATTAGACGCGTCTGCGCCGTCCAAAACTAATCCCGCGGAAATATGCCAATTTACTTAAAGACGTGTTGCGCCTCCAAGGCCCCTCATTTTGGGAATTAAAAAATCCAAAAACCATCTCCAAAAGTCCATCTCATCGATATAATTCCACCTCCGTAGACAGTGCATCAAACGGACGTTCCATTTGGAAGTTACGCCCCCCGAACGTAGGGGGCCTAACTGGGCCAGTCCACCTCGGCCGGCCCACTTTAGACCACCGGCCCGCGGCCCAACCGCGGGTCTGGTCCGGTTTGTTGTGGTCCACTGGCCGCGGCCCGCCACCAATGCACTAAATCCCTCCTTGGGTCTGGTTTTCCGAATGGACCGGCCACCATGGCCAGTCTCCCCTTGTCTGTGCCTCGTCAACCAAAGACCCACGGAGTGCGGGTCTTGCTCCCCGGGGTCGCCGCCTGCTGCCGAAAGGACGTTGTGCGCCGCCTCCGCCGACTTCCTCTCGTTGTCTACGGGCTTTGACCACACGCCCCAACTCACCCGGACAGTTCCGCCTTAGCCTGAAGACCCGGCGCCACCCGGAGTTCACACCGACCGCCACAACTGCTTGCCGGTCCGCTGTGCTGAACCGCTAGAACCCCAAAACCGCAGGAAAAAACTCCAAAACACCCTAGACTTCGACCGGCAACCGCAGACGCCTCGGAACTCCAAAATTAAAACTGAAACATGTGTCGGAGAGCTTAGAAAACGTACTATGCATACATGTTCTTTTTTCAAGGATCAAACAAAAATTTGATGATCAAATATGGGATTCAAAGGAGGCTTGGGAATAAAAAGATTCTCAAAACGAAACTCCTACCTCGCAGGGCTTCACCCGACGCTTTTCCACTGAACTGGCGGATCCATTGCCGCTTCCACCTTTCTTGAAAGGGAAGAGGAGGAGAAGGAGAGGAGAGGTTGAGGGAGAGCTTCTCCAGGGGAAGAAATGAGAGACAGAGGAGGAGAGGAGAGTTTAAATATATAAACTCTAATAAAAAAAAGACTTGACCCCTGAAAACACCCGCGTCCCAAACCTCCGGCGCGGTGAAGATTAAACCTCCCCTAGAGTAAAAACCACCTCCCAAGCACAAAAGAGGTCTTGGAATTTTAATCTGAGGCCTCGTTCAAAGGTTATAAAGCTCAACGCCAGAGGCTGCCAAATTACGAAAATTCCCCTGGGGCCATTTTTCACGGACAGCCGGCGCCCGCAAAACTTACACCCCTCCTAGGATAAAAGACACGCTCCAGACTCAATGGTGCCTTTTTTTTTTGAATCTGGGCCACCTTTTAAGAGATACATTAATTTCACCATAAAACGAATTAATTTATTAATTTAATTATCCATTTAACGTTCCGAAAGCGGGCGAGGGGTCCAAGAGTCCTTCTCCAACAAGTTTTATGTCGTTTCTAGGGTAAACAACCCATTTCGGACTCATCCGTATACTCAGAATCTCTGATCTAGATCACCGTTTAGGATTTATCCTATTTATCTGGCGTTTCCAGTGTGAACGCACTGAAAATTTAATTCTGGCCACACCGGGGCTCGGAATCGCACACCGTCTGAAGGCGCTGCTTTGGAATAACATCAGGAATATTCCAAAGTCCTTTATAGCCAACAACAGGGTTCTTAGGAAATTCCCTCATTCATTCTTTTCTTCCCTGAAATGAAAAACTAGGGGAACAACTTAGGGTACCGAGCCCACACCTGGCTCTCCCGTACCAATAAGAACACTTGCACAGTCCCGCGTCACCGCACACAGACAAAATAATTTGATCTATTCACGTGAGATCTACCCTTTCTGATGATGTGCATAGAATCATGCACACAACTTCTCTTGTAAGTCATGTGGGAGACGATATGCACCCAAACCAGCCTCTAGGGTTAGGGCAAGGTGGTTGGGAAACTCGCCATCCCTTCGCACGGTCTCAAATGGCCCGAAGGCTCTCGGGGGTATCTCACCTCCCCGACTAAACCCTTACGTCGCACGCCACGACTGGAATCATGTCCCGTGCCTAGAACAAGGCCTGGTGATTCCCTCATTCAGAATATTTATATGGTGAAACACCCAATGATATCTTCTCACGCAAGATTTCCCAGTCGATGTCTCTCAACCAAGAATCTCTTACATGCTCGGAGAGCGATGGATTCATCACCATCGACTAAAGAAAAAGTTCCCATGCCTTTTTACTGTACCAACACAGGGTTACACCGACACCCCGTGCCACCCTGGTAATAACCCATGCAAGGAGTAGGGAGAAAAGCATTCCACACACAATGTCTATCAATTCCACTGCAAAAAGTAGAAGAGTTGTAGAGCGTACCTCTTATCACCTCATGCTCTGCAGGATAGTATAAATCCAAAGCTCGCGGCTATCTGCGGTCCCAAATGTCAGCTCTCGAAGCCTGACATGGACCGCCTAGTGGTGATGGGAAGACCTCATAAAGTCATCCCCCACTACCAGCTCCTCCCTCTCCTCTTCCAGCACCACCTCCTTGGGCGCTACTCTGATATTGGTGTTGCCTCCATCGTGGTGGTGCACCTACTACCTGCCTGAACCTCTCTGCATGCCTAGTCAGGTAGTATCGTGCCATGTGACCTCGCCCATCGCAAGAATAGCACTGACTCTCTTCGGGCTGCACTGGTGCCCTCCAGCGCCACTGTGGTGTACGAACATGCCCCTGAGTCTGGTTGTCAGAAATCCACCTGCGTCGAGGTCCTGCTTGCCGACGCCCGCTAGCTACGGAAAACGTCTAAGCTTTGACGTGCCTGCTGCCACCACCAACTCTAGAACGTGACATGAAGCTCTATGTCACCAACACCTACTCTATCACCCCAACATATGTGGAATTGCTCAAGGGTACTATGACTTCACGAATCTCTCTGCGGAGACCCTGCTCGAACTTACGCGCTCGGAAGATATCATCATGGACCAAGTCCGGGTAAAAGTGTGCACGGTCTGCAAAACTAGCTGCATACTCGACCACTATCATCCCTCCCAGCTGAAACAGAAAGAGATCCTAAATCCGAACGGAGCGTAAGAAAGAAAGGAAAAAATCTTCATGGAGCAACAACTGAAAGTCTCTCCATGAAAGCGATGACTCATCAAGAAACTGAGTCACTAGACTCCACCAACACCGAGTTGCTCCAAGAAAAAGGTAGGATTCCAAAGCCACTCTCTGATCTGCTAGCGTCTGCACAAGCCTGAAAAGGCGAACCACTGCCTATAGTCGAACCTATGCTACCTGAGGGTCTGGCTCACCACTGAACCTCAACGGTCTCTGCCACTGGAACTCACGGAGTGCGCTCAACCTGCGCTCAAGCTCACCCTGCTCTACCGAGGCTGTCTGCCGCTCAACAGGTGGTGGTGTTGCTACCGGCCCACCTGGAGAAAGGGGCTCGCATGATGAGTCCTGGAATGAGGCCTCGTAGCTCACAGGGTCGTTGTAAAGAACCAAAGCTGGAATCCTGGATGGCTGTCTTCGCAGAAACATCCTGAATATTATCAAAGAGTGTCGTGGTCAGATGAGCATATATGTATATAGAAATAACAACAACAATGGGGAGATAACTCAATAAGGAAAATCAAAGAATTAATCCTACGTGATGCAAAAACCAATTTTTCCATGCAACAAGTGTCTCAGAATGCCGAGTCGACAAGCGGGATATCAGGGTCCTGGTGAATTGATACGTCGGCCACCGCACCATCACTGGACTCCCTAGCCTGAGAGCCGCTCTCGAGACACGTTAACAATATTTCTCTAAATCCCAACCAATTTATTTTATTTTAGGGACGTCCAAACAGCTCCCCAAGGAACAAACCACCTCTGATACCACTTTTTCATGACCCGACCCTACCTGGGATCGAGCGGTGACTACCCTAAGTCCACCTCTATAGGTCAGGGACTGGTGACTAGCACCGAAGGCACAACAACTAGGGGAGGCCTTTGACTAAGTACCTATACAAAAACATGCAGCACGCTAATTGCAATATTGAAGAGTAAAAGAAAGGACAAGTAATGAAAAGGGAAACTGCTATATATATAATCAACAAATGTGCATCGACCTCTAAACAGTACAAGGAATGTTCTGAAATTAAACTCAAAAAAGGGGCAAAACACGCTCCCAACAATGAAATGTGCCACAACCCGGCAACAGGTAAACAAAACAAATAGCTGGAAGGGTTCCCCACCTAGAACCCGACTACGACCACTGCACACGGTCCAAGCTCCCGAACTTCTATGCTTCACTGAAATCACGACCAACATGTCTGTCGTCTGCAAGGGCACACCAAGTGCGGGCAAATCCCATGCAGGGGTGTGTATAAAAATACTCATTAGGATACCCCGAAGGCTTGAGGGAGAAAAAATGAGGTACCGAAGGGTGAGTTGTAGAGAAAACATGGAATAGTAGAGGAGGACAACTAAAAGTGAAGCAAAGAGTACAGTAGAGAGTCCAGCTCAACCCAACAAGAGAAAGGAGGTAGACTCATCCAGACATACGGAGTTGGAAATGGTGAGAAGATGAACTTCTCGTCGAGTCTTCTCTACCTTTAGCAGGAGAGTAGACTCGTCCAACCATGATAAGATAGACACAGAAATAACGTGGCATACCTCGCGCATCTTCGCCTCTCCTGGAAGGACAGTAACAAAACTCAAGAAGTGGGTACTGGAACAAGGTATATAAAAATAAATATGCTCAATCAAGAATCTGGAACAAGATTGTAAGGGGGTATCCATACCATAGCTCAGTCAAAGAAAAGTGAGTCGCCAATAGTCCTAGAAGTAAACACCATCAATGCCCAGCATCCCACATGTCTACCTCAAACTATAAGTGAAGGGGCTCAAACCACCGCACCTCGACACTATCCACTTTTGGTGGCACTGACTCACCCACAATGTTTTAGGTCGCGTCACAAGGACGCATCTCCGTTGGGGGAAATTCTCATAGTACATGAGAGTTCTGGGGGAATATCAAACCACAACTCGTCATTACACCGTAGTCGAGAGGTCTCCTGAAAGACGACAGGAAACCCCCTGCCCAGCCCCGCTGGAGGGTCCCTGGAAGTCAAAGGGTTCCCAGTACCGGGAGACCCGAAAAGAGTCGACGGGTGCTATACTGCCTAGTCCCGTATTAGGGTAATCCACTGGAGGGAGACCAGGCTAAAGTCGGTGACATGACCACTTACCAGCCTAGCTGGAGGTAACCCGACATCATGGACCACTACCCAGCCCTACTAGAGGTAAGCCCAACATCGATGACTACTGCTGAGGCTAGCTGGAGGTAAGTCCGGCATCTGGGACCACTGCCGAGGCCAGCTGGAGGTAAGCCCGACATCAGGGACCACTGCCCAGACCTACTGGAGGTAAACCCGGAACCACTCTGGCCATCCCTGCTGGATGGTACTACTCGGTGAACACCGCTGTACTGGCCATCCTTGGAGGATGGTACACTGTCCTGCCCTGCTCGAAACAACCCTAGCCCTGCTTGTAACAACCTCAGCCCTACTCGAAACAACCTCATCCCTGCTGGAAACAACCTCAACCCTGCTGGAAACCACCTCAGCCCTACTAGAAACAACCTCATCCCTGCTAGAAACAACCTCCTGGGTACAGGATTAGTTCCCGCGCAAACTGTTGGTCACACCGAATCCTCAGGAACTCTATAAAGACCCGTAAAATTCAAGGAAATTTTTTTCTTAATTTTCTTTGGGATTTTACAAGAACGCAGTTTCTGACGGAACTTGATTCCGAGGCTCGGTGTGCCCGAAATTTCTATCCGAAGTTTAGCTCGGGTACGTTCAGTGAATGAATGAGCGGGAATTCATATCTTTTGAAACGGTGCTCAGAATCGAATTCTGAGGGAACCGATGGAACCGCAGCACCGGTAATTGCTTAGGAACGCCTTTTCTGGAGTTGTGTTTTCTCATTATGAATTGTGTAAATTTGTGGATTAAGTGTTAGTGAAATAAAATTTTCGTTAAGAATTTTATTTCTCTTCTCTATGAGTTAGAACCTAAGTGTAGGAGTTAGGGTGGGACCCACTGTTTGTTAGTTTCTCTTGTATGGATTAAAGTTGAGTCGGGGCCCACACGAGCCCCCACCTTTTCAATTTCCTTAACTCCCTAACTTCACTTAACCCCCCACTTAAGTTGTGTAACTCTTTTGACTTTTCCTCTCCTCTCATTAAGTATGCCAACATAACAATTCAATTAATAAATTTAAGTTTTGAATTTTTGAATTGTGTCATGAGTTAATAAAATAAGGGTGAGCCTTATTTTATTTTGGTTGGATGTTGTGTATGGACAATTGAGAAGAGAGCTCTTAGGTGTTTCATCTTCATCACAAAGAACACCAAGACTTCGAAGACGAACGCCATCACCGTAAGAAGAGATCGATGTGCCGTCTCTTCTCCTCTTCGCAGCCGGTGTGTTTCCGAAGATCGACGACGCACCCTCTTTCGATATTCATCTCGTGTCAACGAAAAGGTGACACCACTTCCTCCTCGGGCATTCTCCGTCAACTTACGGAGCTTCACCTCACAACGTCATTTTCCGCGGCGAACCCCCGTTCTAGCTATGGTCAAATAGGGATTTATTTAATTATTTTTGTTTGTGAATTCTACATTGTCGTCCTTCGTGAATTTACGACCAGTTGCTATCGATTAATGAGAGGGGGCCGGACCGCACAAACACGGACGACCCTCCTCAAATTTGAATTTTTTTTCTAATATGGTTGGGACGGAATGGCGTGGTGTCGTCGCACCATGCGGAATCGTACGACAAGTAATGCACGGCGCCGTCGCGCCGCGCCGTGAACTTGAACAAGGACGCGACGCCGTCGCGCCGCGTTGAAGAAAACCGAAGACACCGCGGCCAGAGCGGGGCCGCGGTGGGGGGGGGGGTGTCGTCACACCGCGCCGGACGAACCAGGCCGTGGTCGGTTCCAGACCGCGGCGGAGCAGGGTGACCGGTGGCCGGTTCCGGGCCACCGGTGTTGACGAAAGAGGAATGACTGGTCGTCGCCGGTCCTTGTTGGCAGAACCGGCCGGCCAGTGCGGGCCGGCCAGACAAATGGAAACCGGGGGAATTAATTCCCCCGGCCGGCCAAGCAAGCGGCCCCATTAATGGGGCCACGGTTACAGGGAAACCGGGGGGACAGCGTTCCCCCCCACGAGCCGGAATGGCTCAGCTGCATGGCCGAGCCAGCTGGTGCCAGCACGCCCAGCCGGGCCGACCCGAAACCGGGTTGGGTCGACCTGGTTCGGGCCGACCGGGGGGTCTCGGGTCGGGTCGGTCCGGGCCCGAAACCCCCATTTTCAGACCGTCTTTGTTCTTTTTCCCATAACATGGAGTACAAACCTCCGATCGACGCACCATCAGTTGCGTAGCGATCCTTGAATCGAGACGGTTATTTTGGTATATCGCACTCAAGGATTCAGAATACTTTGGGTTTGGCCAGGTTGGTTCGTACACGAAACCAACCGGGCCCTTGGAGCTAAAATGCTCATATCATAAGCTCTGGACGTCCAATTGACGTGTAGTCGACTTTGTTGGATTCCTCTAAGTGAAACGGATATTTTGGATTACTCCACCCGAGGTTTGGACGCTGGTGGAGTATGGTCAGGTTGGTTTTTCCTTAAAAACAAATTGGCCCCTTGGGACGAAAAAGCCAATAACTCTCAGACCGGGTGTCCGATCGACGCGCCGTCTACGACGTTGAGTTCCTGTTTATGATACGGAACTTTTGGATACATCAACTCTGGACTATGTGTCAGTTGATTTATCATCCTCTCGGCTCATGGAGCAAACCCTCCCGAGCGAGCTTGTTGTGTGCGGGAACCCTAGAGCTGGTTGTGTTTACTACTGTGACAATGACAACTGTACAGAAATCCTCAGTGGATTCGATGGCGATGACTACAGCACTCAACGATCCTATGTGGATCAGTTATACCGATCCTGTTTAGGTTCGATCCCGTGTGGTTTAGCGCTCAGTGGTTCTGTGTGAGCCAACGCCTACAGATCCTGTGTGGGTCCCATCCTGTGTGGGTCATTTCGGGGGTTTGTTACCTATCGATCATGTGTGGGTCAGACCCTTCCTGGGTAATTGTGGGGGTTAGTACCTATCGATCCTTTGTGGGTCCGACAACTTAGATGAATCAGTAGATATATCTGATCATATCTATCGTCATACAAAGAAGTATACCTGTTTGAGATGAATCATGTTTTACTTTCCTATGTGGATTGTGTTGTGATATCCTGTGTGGATTTACGTTTTGCATTCCTGTATGGATTGGGTTGTACTTGGGTTCGGATGTTGGAGTCGAACAAGAATTGATGACTTAGGTATATGAATTTGAATATTCCTAAGTAGTGTCAGATGTTACTTTGTGATTGTATCTTTCCTTTGTGGATTATCCTTTGTGGATTCTGGGAGACCTTCGGGGGTCTCGGGGTCCCTACTGAGTAGCTTATACTCACCCCTACACCGGCTATGCCTGCACTATGTTGTGTTGGTTGCAGACGACAGACAGCGCTGATCGTGGTTGAGACTTGAGGAGCAGGATGGTACCTGGAGGTGGACCACTGGGCGGGACGTACTCGGAGCGGTTGGCTGGACCCGAGGAGCAGTGGAGGCTAACTGTACCCACCCTTCAGGTGGGACTTCCAGTGGACGGCTCGACGCTGCAGCTCTACTTTTTAATTTCTGTTTTCCCTTTCCAGTTATACTTACTTTCAATTTGAGTTTGTATACTGGCCCACATACTTTTCCGCACTTACTATTGTAACATCTTTTACTTAGTGTTTACTTCTACTTCTTGCTTGCTCTGTGGTGTTTATTTACTTTCTAAAGGAAATGCCTTCCATTTTTATCGGAAATTTACGCCTTGGTGCTAGTCACCAGCCCCTGGCCTATGGAAGGTGGGCTTGGGGTAGTCACGGCACGGGCCCCGAGGACGGGTCGTGACAAATTGGTATCAGAGGAGTTCGGTTCTACCTTAGAACTTGGGACTCTGATCTTTTTCTATGTGATGCAATAGTTTTTAGCGTATTGGGTGTGGTTATCAGTCCAGGGAGTCCAGTGTTGGGGTGGCGGCCGACGTATCTATACACAGGACCCTGACTTCTGATTTCTGACTTAATGCACGAAAACATTGATTGCATGTGTGTTTCAAGTTTTCATTGTGATTACTTTGTTTCAGCTCACCAGGTATACTGTTGTGACTGTGGCTCACCTGTTTCCTTTTCAGGATGGCCCGACGATGGAAGCCAGCTAGGGTTCTGAGAGTTAAGAGTGACGACAGCCCAACAAGCGACGAGGCCTTGGTGCAGGGCCCTTTGTCAGCAGTGGCACCAGCGGTAGCTCTACCCTCCGAGCCCCCAAGGCTTCCAGCCCCAGCCACTGATGATGCACGTCGCCTTAGTGAACTGCATGAGTTCCAGTGCAAGCGACCGCCCAGGTTCCGCGGGGAGACGGACCACCGGGCAGCCGAGGACTGGATGGAGGCTGTGGTACGTGTTTTTTGGTTAGTGAGGACACCAGCAGACCTCATGCCGATCCTCGTAGTGAGCCTACTGCACGCTGCAGCGGGCCGATGGTGGAGCTTGATGCTCCAGGTGCACGATGAGGCATCTCTTCTCTAGACGGACTTTGAGAGTCTCTTCCGCTCAGAGTTTGTCCCAGCCACCCTCCGTGCGGTACACATCTAGGAGCTCCTTCACCTGCGGCAGGGCAGCATGACGGTCGCCCAGTACTCAGCGAGATTTACCGATCTCTCACGCTACTCTACAGACATGGTACGGGACCCATTCTTCCGGGCCTGGACCATTTAGCAGGGATTGAGACACGAGATCAGGGCATCATTGATCTCCCTCAACATTCCGACTCAAACAGGAGTACTAGAGCGATCCCATTTGATCGTGAGCTTTCTTGCTGAGTCTACACCAGCGCCGAGACCCACCGCAGGGTGGAACGTAGCAGATTCTTCTATAGCTGGCAGTCGATGGATGACACATGGGTCCAGGAAGACCAGACCATCAGGCACACGACCTCAGGACACTGGCTCAGCAGTGCGGAGCACACAGCACAGAACCACTCTTTCGAGAGGCATGCAGTGCTACTCATGCGGCAGGCAGGGTCCCATAGCCCGTGATTGCCTGACCCTCCGTGCCGAGGAGCAGCAGACAGTTGAGGGACCACTGAGGCAGAGGTAGAGGGTCGACCGTGGCGATCCGCATGGAGTAGGAGGACGAGGCATAGGATCTGGCCGAGCAGTAGGTGGTGGGCGATGCTTTGAGGCTTTACCACCACCACCACCACGAGGTCCACCCCGACCACAGGGAGCTGGAGGGAAGAGACAGGCAAAGCTTCAAGTAGCAGAGGCCTATGACCATGTCACGCTCGAGATGATTCGAGATACTATATGTGTCTATTCCACCCTTGCTGCAGTACTTATAGACATAGGAGCAAGTCATTCTTTCATAGCTGCTGCCCTTGTTCGGAGCTCGGAGATTCCGACAGAGCTGTTGGCTCGATCCTTATGGCTAGAGACTCCTACGAGAGCAGACTCGACGATTACGCACTGTTGCCGATAGTGTGAGCTTACTCTAGGAGGCGAGAGCTTCGGCTGGGATCTTCTTGTAGCGGCGTTGAGGCCTTACGACGTCATCTTGGGCATTGATTGGTTGTCTACATTCCATGCACAGATTGACTGCATTAGGCGCAAGGTTCTATGTGTACACACCGACAGGAGCAGGTTCACCTTCACCGGCAAGAAGGGAGCCTTTGCAGCACAGGATGGACTCTCGCAGAGGAGAGGACAACCCATCACTAATCAGTTGGCTAGCCTCATCCTAGGAGTTATTGACGTGCGGAGTCCTAGTTTTATATTGACCTATACCCCAGGACAGCCCCGATATCGATGCCAGCATATCGGATGGACCCCATTGAGCTTCGAGCTCTACGGGTACAGTTGGAGGACTTGCAGGGCAAGGGGTTCATTCGACCTACTGTTTCACCCTGGGATTCCCCGATTTTGTTCGCCAAGAAGGCGGACGGGAGCTTGTGACATTGTGTAGACTATCGTCACCTGAACCAGGTGATAGTGAGGAACATGTATCCGCTACCGAGGATTGATGACCTCTTTGATCAACTCAAAGGAGCACGGTGGTTCTCGAAGATAGACCTCAGGTCAGCCTATCATCAGCTCAGAGTTCCAGCCGAGGACGTGAAGAAGACGTCCTTCAGGTGTCGGTATGGCCACTATGAGTTCTTGGTTATGCCCTTCGGCGTGACCAATGCTCCAGAATTGTTCATGGCCCTCATGAACAGGATCTTTCAGCCAAAACTTGATCGATTTTTCATGGTCTTCATCGACGACATTTTTATTTACTCAACGACTGAGGAGGAGCATGCCTACCACTTGCGGGTTTTACTAGACACACTCTGAGAGCACCAGCTTTATGGTAAGCTCTCGAAGTGTTAGTTCTAGATACGCGAGGTCCACTTCATGGGACACATAATCTATGAGGCGGGAGTAGCAGTGGATCCTGCGAAGATCGAGGTAGTGCTAGCTTGGGAGCCACCCAGGAACGTGACGGAGGTGCGAAGATTCTTGGGACTAGCTGGATACTACCGAAGATTTGTACAAGACTTCTCCAGAGTTTCGGCACCACTCTCAGCTTTGATGAACAAGGGAAAACCAATTTTGTGGTTAGAAAGTTGTCAGAAGAGCTTCCAAGAGTTGAGATAGAGATTGGCCAGTGCACCTATCGTGAGGTTGCCTGAGGAGGGAGTAGGGTACGTAGTATACTGCGATGCATCAGGGACCGGACTCGGATGTGTCCAGATGCAGGAGCGGGCCGTGATCGCCTATGGATCATGTTAGTTGAGGCCGCATGAGTAGAACTATGTTACCCATGACCTGGAGTTAGCAGCAGTGGTCTTCGCTCTGAATACATGGTGACACTACCTGATTGGCAAGCGCTTTACAGTCTTTTCTGACCATCAGAGTCTTAGATACATCTTCTCTCAGAAGGATCTGAATCTGATATAGCATCGATGGCTCGAGTTCCTCCAGGAATATGACTTTGAGATAGTCTATACTACTAGAAAGGGGAACGTGGTAGATGATGCCCTAAGTAGAAGGACGAGAATTCAGCTACTTGAGGAGGCGACAGAGCAGCTAGCCTCTTTGCTGATATCCTTCGTGGATAGAGATGGAGCAGCCTTCCTTCAGTCTCTCATAGTCACTCCTCCACTACTGCAGCGGGTCCGAGAGGCACAGCGTGGGGACACTGACTGTGAGACGCGGCGTGCACAGATATCCTCAGGATAGGCACCTGATGGTTTCTCCTTTGGATTAGAGCACAAAATCCTTTTCAGAGGATGTACCTTGGTACCAGTTGCTTTACAGGAGGAGGTGCTGAGAGAGTTTCACACTTCTCCTTTGGCGGTACATCCTGGATTGGCAAAGATGTACCAGGATCTCAGACGATAGCACTGGTGGCTGGGCATGAAGAAGGCTGTGGGAGAGTTCGTTTCTCGATGCCTCACCTGCCAGCAGGTGAAGGCTGAGCACCAGGTACCAGTAGGCTTGGTACAACCCTAGGAGGTTCCGGAGTGGAAGTGGGACGGGATATCTATGGACATCATGACTGGACTTCCACGCACTTTCAGAGGTCACGACTCCATTTGGGTGATTGTCGACCGACTCACCAAGTCGGTACGCTTATTACCCATTAGAGATCAGGGCTCAATAGAGACCTTGGGATGTCTATACGTTCATGAGATTGTGAGGATTCATGGTGTGACATCATCTATCGTCTCCGATTGAGATGCTTTCTTTACTTCCCGGCTTTGGAAGGGGTTGCAGGAGGCGTTCAGGACGCAGCTACGTCTGAGCGTAGCCTTTCACCCTCAGACGGATGGTCATACGTAGAGGACCATTCAGACTCTTGAGGACATGCTCCGTGATTGCATCCTCGACTTTGGTCGCAGCTGGGAGGACCACCTACCCTTGGTGGAGTTCGCGTACAACAACAGCCAACACTCCACCATCGGGATGGCACCATATGAGGCATTTTACGGCTGACCCAGCAGATCTCCTTTGTGCTGGACAGACCCTGGGGAGTCAGCACTTGTGGGACTGGAGATGGTTCAGGCCACAACAGAGAAGGTCCAGGTCATCCAGGAGCGGATGAGGACAGCTCAGAGTTGACAGAAGTCTTATGCTGACAGGAGGTGGAGGCCACTAGAGTTCAAGGATGGCGACCACGTCTTTTTGTGTGTCTCACCTCGACGTGGATTGTGGAGATTTGGCCGAGGCGGCAAGTTGTCTCCACACTTTATTGGACCGTTCCAGGTCCTCAGCAGGATTGGTGAGGTGTCTTATTGCCTGTCTCTACCACCTCAGTTGCACCGGGTGCACGACGTCTTCCACGTATCTCAGCTGAGGAGATACGTGCATAACCCGATGCATATCATTGACCATGGGGAGCATGAAGTTGATGATGGGGCGGCTTTTACGGAGGTTCCAGTGGAGAGAGGGGATCGACAAAAGCAGGTCCTTTGTGGATGGTATATTCCTCTAGTGCGCATTAGATGGTAGCACGGGAACCTCCAGGAGAGCACTAGGGAGCGGGAGGCTCAGATGCGTGCTCAGTACCCACATTTGTTTCCCTAGATTATGATGTATCATTACGGGGACGTAAATCCCTAAGGTGGGAGTAATGTAAAGACCCATAAAATTCAAGGATATTTTTTTCATAATTTTCTTCGGGATTTTACAAGAACGCAGTTTCTGACGGCACTTGATTCTGAGGCCCGGTGTGCCCAGAATTTCTATCTGATGTTTAGCTCGGGTACGTTCAGTGAACGAACGAGCGGGAATTCCTATCTTTTGAACCGGTGCTCGAAATCGAATTCCAAGGGCACCGATTGAACTGCAGCGCCGGTAATAGCTTAGGAAAGCCTTTTCTGTAGTTGTGTTTTCTCATTATGAATTGTTTAAATTTGTGGATTAAGTGTTAGTGAAATAAAATTTTCGTTAAGAATTTTATTTCTCTTCTCCATGAGTAAGAACCTAAGTGTAGGAGTTAGGGTGGGACCCACTATTTGTTAGTTTCTCTTATGTTGATTAAAGGTGAGGTGGGGCCCACACGAGCCCCCACCATTTCAATTTCCTTAACTCCCTAACTCCACTTAACCCCCCACTTATGTTGTGTAACTCTTTTGACTTTTCCTCTCCTCTCATTAAGTATGCCAACATAACAATTCAATTAATTAATTTAAGTTTTGAATTTTTGAATTGTGGAATGAGTTAATAAAATAAGGGTGAGACTTATTTTATTTTGGTTGGATGTTGTGTATGGAAAATTGAGGAGAGACCTCTTAGGTGTTTCATCTTCATCACAATGAACACCAAGACTTCGACGAAGAACGTCGTCACCGTAAGAAGAGATCGACGTGCCGTCTCTTCTCCTCTTCACAGCCGGTGTGTTTCCGAAGATCCACGACGCACCCTATTTCGATCTTCTTCCCGTGTCAACGAAAAGGAGATGCCACTTCCTCCTTGGGCATTCTCTGTCAACTTACTGAGCCTCACCTCATGACGTTATTTTCCGCGGCGAACCCCCGTTCTAGCTACGCTCAAGTAGGGGTTTATTTAATTATTTTTTGTTCGTGAATTCTTATTTGTCATCCTTTGTGAATTTACGACCAGTTGCAATCGATTAAAGAGAGTGGGCCGGACCGCACAAACACTGCCGACCCTCCTCCAATTTGAATGTTGTTTCTAATATTGTTGGGACAGAATGGCGTGGTGCCGTCGCACCACGCGGAATCATACGGCAAGTAATCCGGGGCGCCGTCGTGCCGCGCCGTGAAGTTAAACTAGGACGCGTCGCTGTCGCGCCGCGTCGAAGAAAACCGAAGACACCGCAGCCGGAGCGGGGTCGCGGTGGATGGGTGTGGTGCCGTCACACCGCGCCGGACGAACCAGGCCACTTCTGGTTCCTGGCCGCGGCGGAGCAGGGTGACCGGCGGCCGGTTCCGGGCTGCCGGTGTCGGCGAAGGAGGAAGGACCGGCCGTTGGCGGTCCTTGTTGGCCGAACCAGCCGGCCGGTGCAGGTCGGCCGGACAAAGGGAAAACCGGGGGAATTAATTCCCTTGGACGGCCAAGCAAGCGACCCCATTAATGGGGCCGCGACTATAGGGAAACCGGGGGGGGCAGCGTTCCCCCCCACCCCCGCGAGCCGGAACGGCTCGGCCGCTTTGCCGAACCAGCTGGCGCCAGCGCACCCAGCCGGGCCGGGCCGCACCGCGCCAGGCCGAGATGACCCGGACCTAGGTCGGGTCGACCTGGTTCGGGCCGACCGGGGGGTCTCGGGCCGGGTCGGTCTGGGCCCGAGACCCCCGTTTTCGGACCGTCCTCGGTCATTTTCCCATAACATGGACTACGGACCTCCGATCGACACATCGTCAGTTGTGTAGAGATCCTTGAATCGAGACGGTCGTTTCGGTATATCGCACTCAAGGTTTCGGAAAACTTTGTGTTTGGCCGGGTTGGTTCATACATGAAACCAACCGGACACTCGGAGCAGAAATGCTCATATCTTAAGCTCCGGACGTCCGATTGACGTGCCGTCAACTTTGTTGGATTCCTCTAAGTGAAGCGGATATTTTGTCTTACTCCACCCGAGGTTTGGATGCAGGTGGAGTATGGTCAGGTTGGTTTTTCCTTAAAAACCAACCGAGCCCCTGGGATGAAAAATCAAATAACTCTCAGACCGGGCGTCCGATCGCGTGCCATCTGCGACATTGAGTTCATGTTGACGATACGGAACTTTTGGATACATCAACTCCGGACTATGTGTCAGTTGATGTATCAGCCTCTCGGCTCATGGAGTGGAGCCTCCCGAGCGATCTTGCTCTGTGCGGGAACCCTAGAGCGGGCTGTGTTTGCAACAGTGACAACGACGACTGTACAAAAATGCTCAGTGGATTAGACGGCGACGACTACAGCACTCAGTGATCCTATGTGGATCAGTGCACCCGATCAAGTGTGGGACCGATCCTGTGTGGGTCAGCGCTCAATGGTTCTGTGTGAGCCAGCGGCTACAGATCCTGTGTGGGTCTGATCCTGTGTGGTTCATTGCTGGGGTTAGTTACCTATCAATCCTGTGTGGGTCAGACCCTTCCTGGGTCATTTCAGGGGTTAGTACCTATTGATACATTGTGGCTCTGATGACTTAGATGAATTAGTGGACATATCTGATCATCTCTATCGTCATACAAAGAAGTATACCTGTGTGAGATGAATCCTGTTTTACGTGCCTATGTGGATTGTGTTGGCTATCCTGTGTGGATTTACATTTTTCTTTCCTGTGTGGACTGGGTTGTACTTGGGTTCGGATGTTGGAGCCGAATGAGAATTGATGACTTAGGCATATGTATGGGAATATACCTAAGCAGTGTCGGATGTTACTTCGTGATTGTATCTTTCCTTTGTGGATTATCCTTTGTGGATTCTGGGAGACCTTCGGGGGTCTCGGGGTCCCTACTGAGTAGCTTATACTCACCCCTACATGGGCTATTCCCACTCTACGTTGTGTTGGTTGCAGACGACAGACAGCGCTGATCGTGGTTGAGGCTTGCGGAGCAGGACGGTACCTGGAGGTGGACCACTTTGTGGTACGTACTCGGAGTGGTTGGCTGGACCCGAGGAGCAGTGGAAGCTAACTGTACCCACCCATCAGGTGGGACTTCTAGTGGACGGCTCGACGCTGCAGCACTACTTTTCAGTTGTTGTTTTCCCTTTCCAGTTGTACTTACTTTCAGTTTGGGTTTGTATAATGGCCCACTTACTTTTCTGCACTTACTGTTGTACCATCTATTACTTACTGTTTACTTCTATTTCTTTCTTGCTCTGTGGTGTTTGTTTACTTTCCAAAGGAAATTCCTTCCCTTTTTAGTGGGAATTTACGCCTTGGTGCTAGTCTCCAGCCCCTGGCCTATGGAAGGCGGGTTTGGGGTAGTCACGACACGAGCCCCGAGGACGGGTGGTGACAAACTCTACCAGGGAACACAAAGCAACGAGAGAAATTCCACATGCCTCTCAGGGCAATCACTCTAAAATCCACTGAGTCGCTGTCGAAGCGAAATGAGACAACTCATCCCAGAAATTGGGAAAACACCCATGCTGTATGAGTACACGTAGTCACAAATGGTGCCTCAGTCTGGTGAAAGGGCACGGTACTAAAACCCCTCAGAGCTGAAGAAATAGAGGAGAAAACAATCTCTGTCGGCCAAACAAGAACAGGACCAGGGAAAAACTCAACCCTACTGGTCAACAAACAAGAACAAAGGGACCCTCTAAGTCACAAGAGGTCAAAAGTACGTAAAGTAGAGCACGACACGCACATGGGTCCCACACGACGTGTGGCCCCAAGTCAACCTCAACCAAGCGCACAAACATTCTCAGGTACCAACATTCACATGTACCTCCCAGCGCTCCTGTATACTCCCAGAGAATACCACATCTCCCGCCCAAAGGCTAACGTGCACCCGGCACCCAACATCAATGCGAAGGCATGACGTAACAACTCCAAAATTCCACCACAATGGTTGAGGCACAGCCATCCACATCTCATTAAGCATAACTTCACTGAAACGAGAGTTCATGTGATCACACGCCAAGGGTTATCTACATACACCGCAGGAAGAACCACCACCGGGGCACCTTCACATTCCACATTTAATAAGATCGTGTATGAGGCTCCTCTTGCCTGAACAGATTACACCATTGTAATCCTTGTGAAAAAACATGCAAGATAGACTACTTACTCGCCTCAAATGGATATCTGACGGAAAAGTCACCAACACTGCCTCACGCCCGAACGACGTCCCATGATCCCGAGCCTCAGCCCTGAAAATAGTCGGGCGCATCGCACCATTGCAATTCCCTCAGGAAAACACGTCAAAAAGACTGCTCACATGAGCACAATGAATATCCAGAGAAAAAGATGCATTTTGGTGCACCGCACACGACCGGTGCTACGTAGGACCCGCATCCAGGTATCGAAACACAACAAACGGATCGTACCATTGCAATCCTCTCGAAAAATCACACAAGGTGGACTATTCACTTGTCCACAACGGTCGCCCGATGATAGAGATGGAAAAATCACCATCAACGCCCAAACGGCCTTCGTGGGGCCCACTCCATCATGCGGAATTAGAGCGGGCGGATTTCTTCATTGCAATGCCCTTGGAAAAACACCCAAAAACAACTGCTCGCATGCCCCGAACGGACGTTCGATGAAATGGTCGGGAAACACTACACACAGCTCGAAAGACGGGCCGTGGGGCCCGCGCCTCAACTGCGTCCTCAGTGCCTGAAACCACCCTGGAAAGCTCCGCCTTGGTTATAAGGTCCCAACACCGCTAACGGCGCTCAAAACGGACATCGGATGCGTCTGCTCCGTCCAAAAAAAAATCTCCCGGAAAAACACCAATTTACTTAAATATGTGTCACACCCCCATGGCCCCTCGTTTCGAGAATTAAAAATTCCTGCAACCATATCAAAAATTCGGTCTCGTCGATACGTTTCCACCGCCATAGACGGCGGGTCAAATGGACGCGCCGTTTGGATGTTTCGGTCCCCTGAACGCAGGGGGCCTAACTGGGCCGGTCCACCTCGGCCGGCCCACTTCAGACCATCGGCCCGTGGCCCTGCCGTGGGTCTGATCCGGTTCGTCGTGGCCCACTGGCCGCAGTCCACCTCCAAAGCACCAGACCCCTCTTGTGTCTAGTTTTATGAACGGACCAGCCGCCCTAGCCGGTCTCCCCTTGTCTGCGCCGCGTCCACAAAGACCCGCGGAGCGTGGGTCTTGCTCCCCGGGGTCGCCGCCTGCTGCCGGAGGGACGCCGCGCGCTGCCTCCGCCGGCCTCCTATCGCTGTTCGTGAGCCCCGACTGCACGCCCCAGCTCACCAGGCCATCACATCCCCACCCTGAAGACCCGCTTCCACCCAGAGTTTGTGCCGACCGCCGCTTCCGCTTTCCGGTTCGCCGTGGTGAACCGCTAGAACCCCAAAACCGACGGGAAAAACTCCAAAACACCCCAGACTTCGACCGACGACCGCGGACGCCTCGGAACATCAAAATTAAAACCAAAAAATGCATCGGATATCTTAGAAACCATAATACGCATACATGGGATTTGTTCTAGGATAAAAAAACAATTCGACTCTAAAATTTGGGATTCCAAGGAGGTTCGCGAATAAAAAGAAACTCAAAACGAAACTCCTACCTCACAGGGCTTCACAAGACGCTTCGCCGCCAAACCACCAGATCCATTGCCGCTTCCACCTTTCATGGGAGGGAAGAGGATGATAAGGATAGGAGAGGTTGAGATAGAGCTTCTCCAGGGGAGGAAATTAGAGAGACAGAGAGAGGAGGAGAGGAGATTTTTAATAAATAAACTCTAATAAAAAAAGACTCGACCCCTAAAAACACCTACATCCAAAACCTCTAACGCGGTGAAGATTACACCACCCCTAGAGTAAAAACCACCTCACAAGCACAATGGTGTTCTTATAATTTTAATTTGAGGTGTCTTTCAAAAGTTATAGTGCTCAACGCCTGAGGCCACCAAATTACGAGAACGCCCCTGGGGCCATTTTTCACTGATGGCCCGCGACCGCAAAACATACACCCCTACTAAGGTAAAGGACACGCTACGAACTCAACGTTGCCTTCGGTTTTTTAATATGAGCCACCGTTTAAGAGATACATGTGTTTCACCATTCAACCAATTAATTTATTAATTTAATAATCCCTTTAACGTTCCGAAAGCAGGCGAGGGGTCCAAACGTCCTATGCCGACAAGTTTTATGACGTTACTTTGGTAAACACACCATTCCAGACCCATCCGTACACTCAGATCTCTGATCTCAATCACCATTTAAGAGTTATCCCATTTATTTGGCATTTCCAGTGTAAACGTACTGAAAATTTAATTCAAGCCACACTAGGGCTCGGAATCGCACGCCGTCTGAAGACGTTGCTCTGGAATAACGTCAGGAATATTCCAAAGTCCTCTATAGCCAAAAACAGGGTTCTTACAACATTAAAATTTTCAATAGGTTAAATTAAATTTTAGTAAATTGTAAAGGTAAGGATATCAATGATTCACACCCTCCCTCTCTTAGTGATATAATCGATCTAGCGATAACAAAAAGATATAGGTTTTTTTTATAAAAATTTATTTTAATACTTAATTAAAACTATATTCCAATACGGCCATTGGTTTATTCCTGATGAAATGTTTTCTAAAAATCATATAAACATTAAGGGTTAATTTTAGGCAATCATATTCTATATCATAGCTTGTAAGTAAAGAATATGTTTTTAGTACCAGATCCAAAAGTGTTGGTTTGGGGTGCATCTAGTCTAGGAGGGTTCAAGTACATAAGGGATTATTTTAAAATGATGTGAATCTAATCATGATCATGTTTTGGATCCGAGATTCCAAATAATGAATATCCAAAATGTCAAATCAAGGGGATTATATAACTCATGGGATGGCTCGTATTTCCTCCCCAATCAACGCTGAGATTATTGAGGCTCTTAAAATTATTTCCATAGAGGCCTAAGAATAACTCTACTCCTCAGCAATTTGAAAAAGAAACAATGTTCCCAAAGTATCACCGCATGGTAATGATATTTGTAACTGTTTTGTTTCTCCACAACATGACGTCCAATAGGGTCCTCAATGTGTCAACATGAACAATGAAAATAGATTTCTTCCCCTTGGAGAAAGCTGTTAATGTTATCTCCATATCAAGAAGAACAGTTGAAGAGAAGTTCCACTCCTCAGAAATCCACCAATAGTTAGTATCCACAGAAATACTCCCATTGAAATATTATATTTCAACCATGGTGATTCACTCCATAGTATATTCCAAACATGACAAGGTAATGATAGAAATTTTTTATCAAGTCTATTTCCATATAAACTAAGTGGATTAAAACAATATAATGGTTTATTAATGTGATTTCCTTAAGTGAGACTACCTCATTATCATTAATCCACTCCACTAGATGATCATGAATTCGTTTTTCAATTAAGAAATCAATGTGTAGGGATAATATAGTTTTATTAATTTAGTCACTCAATGGCCATTATAGTCTACTGAGAAAAGATAAAAGAATTTTTTTTACCATTTTTCAAGCCTAAAAATCATATATTCTAGTTTATCAATTGAATGAAATCATGATACAAAAAACTCACATATGTGGCACACTTTATAAGAGAGTATTATTGAAATACTCCTCCATGAAGTTGTTAGGAATGTTAAGAAGACCTCTAATTTGATGTTGATAATCCTACATACACCAAGTAGAATTTAATATATGAACTCTCTCATTATAATTGCTCAATACATCCATATCACACCTAAATAGAGTCATGTAAATCTATTAATTTCATAATAATAAATACCATAATAGTTTTAAAGGAGAAACCCTATCCTATAGGGATATGGGAATTTTTCCCCATATAATAACCCCTCAGAACATCAAATCCAATGTGGCCCAAAAATGTTATGGTGTTGGAAAAAATTCAACCCTAGATTATATGTATGGTGGAATTATTCACTCCTCTTCCTATAATAATTTCAGTGTTCTTATTATTATGACCGACTACACATGAAGCATGCATTTAGTTTCTCCTGCTCTACAATATTCTTTCTTCATTACGGTAGAATTCATTAAGGGTCATTGGGGACACACATAGGATAATTTTCCATGAAGTGGAGTGGGTGACTCATCATAGGGGTTACACAACAAAATGTTCTTTGAATAAGGTAAATATAGGGTAATATAATTGTTTCTACCACTATGGGTATTCATTGGGTGATGAACCCCATACTAATGTAAGGATAGTGTTGGTATAATTACCGATATGCACTTTATATATGTTAATGTAATTAGAGTCTACCTCATATAAGATAAGGAACATGATGATTGAATATATAAGTACAGTGAGGAAATTACTATTCAAAATATGTTCTACACACTTTTTTGTAATGATCTTCTATGTCCCCAACATCAGTGGTAAGCTAATGATTTGGGAGTTCCTATGAATATCCCACTACCAAAATCTTGGGGAGATTATGTCCAAGAGAATGGTAATGTTTTGGCTACATCTACAACTCATCCACCAGTATATAAATTAGGACCACTTTCCATTGAGGAATCATTTTCATAATATGAACTTAAGTTATTAATGAAGAAATATCTCATTGTTAAATTTCTAAGCATAACACACCCATATTTTTAAAGAATATTTTTCTTGATGTATTAAAAAAAATAAGTAAAAATAAATGGGAATGTAACTCCATGATATGATATACTTCTTTTAAAATATATTTAATCTCTTCTATGTCTTACGGTACACACAACCTTTATGTTTTTTATGAAAAAATCAACATGAAACATTGATTTTAAACCAAATGTGAATTATTATTAAAATATTATTATTCAATATTATAGTAATCACCAAGACATAAAATTAGATTATATTAATAGAACTAAATAAAAAATGAGGAATATGATTATCTATTTATTCGTATTATAATAATAATCATTTATATGACATATAAATATTTTCTATAAAAATGTACTTTTCATTAAATATTATTTAGTCATCCTTTTCACACAAAATCTAAATAAATTTTTACCACATTTAGAAAATAGATTTTAAAAAATAATATTCATTTTGGAATATAGAATTTAAAAATTATCTCAGGGATAATTGTTTTATTTTTCTGACAAGTTACATTTTCTGATGAATAATGGAAAATAATGAATTTTAATTTAAACCCTTCATTCCATTGAAATAATTAGTAGTGTTAAATTATATTTCAAATTGGATTTAATAATAAATTGGTCAATTATAATATCAATTAATTAGTTTTATTTCATTTTATTCACATTCATATTTAATTTTGACATAAAAATTTGTAATTGTTTTATAATTTTCTCTTTAAAAACCTTCTTTATCATCCCATCTTTGACAGTAATTCTAAATTAATCATTTCTACATTTATTTATTGAATTTTAAAAAATTGATTAATTTTTATAATTAATATAATTTAAAATTTATAATAATTTCATTTAATTATAGACCAAAATTAATAGTGAAAATAGTAAAAACAATACCATAATTATGGTAAAAATTGACTTACCATGGTTTAAAATAAGAAGACAGTTGATACAAATGACTAACTAACCTGTGAGAACCCCATTGTCTATAAATATTTTGAAATTATTTCAAATGGGTTCAACAATTTCCCATTTTTAATATTATGGTTTGGTACAAATGTGTTTATTCTTTAATCATCCAAAAACAATTACAAATTTACCACACGCCTGACATATAAAAGGCCACCCACTCTCTTATCTTATTGAAATACTAAAAACTTTTTGGATAGGCCAATAAATACCTATATAACATCTCAATTTCTATAACATCACCATAAAATTACTATTTTATGGATAAATCCATCTTTGGAATGATTTTGATGCAAACCGACAAAGCATAACTAAAGAATAATTTGGGTTCCTCATAGAGATTTTTCAATTTATTTCCACCTCCACCTTCATAAATTATTATTAATAGATGATGATATAATAAAATTTGTATATTTCATAAAATAATATTTTTTTGTAATAATATAATGAACTATAAGCACCTATACTTCAGTCAAATGTGTGATGAAATCATAATTCGTTAGTACGGTGTCCTAACGCCATGCAAACCTATATCATTTATTCATCTATTACCACCATTCAAAGTTGGGTGTGATGATTCATATAAAGTATATATATATGATATTTATAGAATAATAATACTTATATATTCATTATATAATATATAACTTATTTACTTTCCATTCCATTGGGGGTACGATGATGTTACTCATGTGCAAGGCGGACTACCGCCTCACGAAAATCTAGGATTCACCTTTCACTAATGCTTTACATGGAATGTAGTAAGATTAAAAATTGTAAATATATGTGTTATAAATTTAATATTTATGATATTCATGAAATATTTATCACTATTTAATGATAATAATATTTCTTACCTTTTCTCTCAATGATGATAAGATCATTCATGTACTCGTAGACTACAACCATAAAAAGTGATGTGACTATCATATCAGCAAAACACAACAAGGATGATATATAAAAGATTATTTAAAGTAATAAAAAAGTATATATGATTTTATTCTCATTATATAATGATAAAATATTACATACCTCCATTTCATAAATATCATTCCAATATGGAAACATTAATCATGCGTACGTACACCCTACCATCCCTGTGATTGTAGTGTACATAATTTCTAATAACCATCCTTCGCATTAGGTTTTTAAAGTATTATTTATGTAATAATGTTATTATTTACATGATTGAAATATATAATATATTCTAGAACCAAATATTTCATGATGAAAAACGCATGAGAACATAAGGCAATTAACACTTGAAAAAATGAAAATTATGAATGATTATTTACTAAATAGTGATAAGATGTTATAAAATGATCATATATGATATTAAGAATACTAATTTGGTTAAATTTTGATTTAATAACATATATAAACACTATAAAATCAATCAAATCACATTCAACCAAAAGGATCTGTTAAGTAAGAGATTTCACGTCACCAAAATTTTATTAAGCCATATTATAATGTTATTCACCTATTTTATTTTATATAGTGGGTATAATAACCCTATGAGATGAAATATCATGATTAATTAATTCAATATAGTATTTTGAGTTTACTTTTTAGATATTATATCTAAAATAATTTGAATTAAAAGTTACAAAGTGGTAAATAATCTCATTTCTCAATTTCTTTTCATTGGGTTATGTTTCTTCTCCATTGTCATTGATATTGTAAGACTGTGTGTATAATGAATTTTTATTGTATTATATTAGATTAAAAAAATTATATAGATCTAAATTTTATACATATAATTTATTCATTTATTAATTCTCACTTCAATGATATGATCATTATAAGGGTTTATTACACAATCCCATTCAAATCATGATTTTTTATTTCATAATTTTAGTTTAAGGAAATTATTTGATCATTATTTAATAAACCGATTTAATTTTATTACATAGTTACTATTCATAATATTTTCAAGTAATAGTACCATTTTCCACTCTTGAATACTTAAATTAATTAGAAATATATTTTTACGAAAACCTGACTTCAATTCCCTCTTCAGTCAGAAATTGGATTTCTTCCAAAAACATGTATCAAACAATATATTTTTTTAAAAAAATTACAATTTAAAAATTAAATAATATAGAAAAATTTACCCATTTCTTTTTTTTAAAAACAATCTTAAAGGAATTCTCTTTTTAACATCCTAAACATGCTCTTTTCTAATCAATTTACTCATCAAAAGTAATTTTATTTTAAAATTTTACGACATGTAAATAATTAACCACCAACATGAAGTTAATTTCATTAAATATTACTTTTAATGTTTACAAGGTAATTTAATGGGAAATTAGTTTTTCTGATATTTTGGAGATTATTAATTTTTAAAAATTATTTTTATTAATATTATTTCCAAAATAATTTATGTTTTGAAAAGTAATTTTCTAAATGAATGGTATATATTCATTAAGAATGATTTTAATTATCTTTTAATATTATAAAAATAAATAAACATAAAAAAAACATGTAGTCAATTATAATCTACTAGTTATGTTTTTTATAGAAACCATATTCATTTTACCTCTATATTGATTAAGATTTCTTTAAAATGATTGTTGTGAAACCCATTTTTTTCCATGGGGTACACATATTTCAAAGAAATTTTTATGGATCCCATTTATTTTACATTGGATAATCATGTTTCAAATATATTTAAAACAAACCAAATTCTTTTCAATGGATTTATCATGTTATAAAAATAAGTATTATTATTTATATCAGTTTTATGATAAAATGAAATCTCTTTGTTTTACTCAAGTTGGGATTATTTGACATTATATATGATGAGTTCATTCTAATTACAGCTCACAAGTGAGTCTAATATAGCTTATAAGAATGTTCGATCTCCTTTATATCTCATTAAAATTGGGTGATATTGATATAGAATATAGAAAATGTGATCACCAATATATTTCTTCAATGCATTAGAAAATGATTATATTCTATTGATGGTTATATTGGAAGTTGGTTGTATAGTTGTTCAAATTTTAAGGGTTCAATAAGGGTTTGATAAGTGATTTATGAAGATGATGTCCCAATATTACAACATGTTTTGTCTATGAATTACACGGGCTAATAGTATTTCATTTTATCAAGATTAATATCACATAGATCGTTATTATTGATCCTGATGATTCTTGATTTTATTAAATCCTTATTGAATGTTTCACGATTAATGATTCAGGCATTAATGGGTATACAATATTTTATTATTTGCACATGTACTCTGATCATGTCAGAAAACCCTTATTCACTTCTTATGTTAATTGGTGACAATCACTATTTAATTCATATGATTAGCATTACTAAGAATTTTAGATCACCTTTATTATCTTTATTCAACCAGTTATAAAGAAATGATATAGAATGAATAATATCAAGTAGTTATTTCATAAGGATGATTTTGATGACATAATAGGAATAAAAAAAATCTAGATTTAGTGGGAAAAATTCTTTTTTAACGACATGGGTATTGTTTAAGTAGGATTATGTCCTAAAAACAAGAAATATGAACCTAAAAGGTACATGAAAATATAATTGATCCATTCTTTCCATTTTATTCTGAATGGTTTCAATTGAAGAAAAATAGGGTCAAAATTCTTGGTATCAATGTTAAAATTGAAATAATTTTATTTGATCAACAGATATGGTAGAGTGGGTTATAGGTTGATTTAGTTGGTATTAAATTTCAGTTTAGATAACTTTGGATATTATGATGTTCTCAAGGTCAGTTATATTATGATTTATGGATACTATCATATGAATACAATCTTAAGTATAGTAATTTGGTCAAATTTTTAGATACCCTATATTAGGTTTCATGTGATGAGATCTAAAATTTATTATAGACAGTTTTAGAGACATTTTATTCGGATTATATATACATAAATATTTGGGTTAACATTATGTTTTCATCTAAACTTTTTGATGACATATGTTTTAAGGTATTTATATTATTTAGGGTTTATAGGATCCTGGATATTGATGTCATTATGGAAAAAAAGTTTAATCATCTAGATAATCATGGGATTGAAAAGTGATTTGGAGACTACGTTATTAATAATATTTCAAAAGGATTTCTCCATATTATTTCCATTTAAGACAAAAAGTATTAGATAACCATAAAGGTTAACATACTCTTTCTTATTTTTTTATTGAGGTTATTTGGGATGTAGGGTTTTTCATTCATGGAATGATTTATTTTCAATTTTGGTTATTTCCCTAAAAATTTTAAGATTAATACAACATATGAATGTTGATACATTTTGTGGATTTTCATTACATGTGCTAACCATATTTGTTCTGGTTAATATTTAAAGGTAGGTGGAATAGTATTATTATCCCTATTATAGTATGTGGTCATTAAAATATAATTTTATAGATTCATACATAAATATTCACCAAGAATTATCATCATTTAGATAAAAATATGAGATTGAGGTGGATATTGGAAAAAGTATGGAGTCATATTCATTAAGAAAGTACATTTCCTTATTCACTTAGTCTATAGGTAAAATAAATTCCTTAACCTTAGGAAAAGGATCTTGAAAAAAATTTATCCTATAACTTTCATATTCGATGAATCAAATGTTATTTCTAATTATTATATATTTATGGTTTTGAGACACTTAACTTTCCCTTGATCATTCACTAAATTTTTATCAATGACCACAATCACACTCCATAATTATTTAATCTTTTCCACCATGTTCAAATCATCACCTCATGCCTATGTTCTCATTTTTGGAAACCAAGTATGTTTTATTCTATATGAAATTCATACATCACATTCACTGTTATAAATAAGATATTTTAGTAACAATTTTTAGATTGTTATTTTATAAAAAAATATTTTCAAAAATATTTCCTTTTAATTAAAGATATAAAGTTCAATTGAGATGGAAAATTTTATTAAAGGGGGATGATGTAACATCCTGAGATATTAAAAGAAATAATTAAGTAAAATAAAGTAAAATACAAAGAAACTAAACATAAAAGGTAATTAAACTCTTCAGAACTTCATAGTATACTCATTTGTAAATAAATATACTCTCTTTGATAACATTCAATACCATAAACCCCACTATTTTTATGCTTGATAGAATATTCAACATAAAAAAATCATGTTTAAACTAATTGTGAAATATTATAAAAATATTATTATTTAATATAATAGTTATTACCTAGAATATATATTAGAGAGAATTAATATTAAAAGATAAATTAGAAAAAATATTATAATCTATTGATATGTAATAAAATATGATCTATTTAGAAAAAGTTGAAATGTTTTTAAAAAAAAAGAATTTTCCCTATAAAAATGTATCCATGCTTTGCGCACATAATAAAAATGTATCCATGATTTTTACTACTTTTAATAACATTATTTGAAAATATAAACATCATTCATTAATTTAGAATATAAAATTTATCTTGGGGTGATGTTTTTAAGATTTTTCTAATAAGTTTCATTTTTTGATGAATATTGAAAATAATGTATTTTAATTGAAAATTGGATTTTCATTAAAATAATTTATAATGTTAATTTATATATTAAATGGGATTGAGAGTAAATTTAGTTCAAATTTGTATCAGTTAATCCAATTTAGGTCTTTTTAATTATTCTCTTGTTGAATTTATATATAAAAACTTTGTAAACATTTTATCATTTTCTCTTTAAAAACCTTCTTTCTCATTCCATTTGAATGATTAATTTTAAGTTAATTTTTTCAATAATTTGATTTTAATTTTTATAAATGGATTCCATATTTTGAAATAGAATAACTTCTAAATTATAAAAATTCCAAATTAATTTTTGACCAAAACGAGTATTTAATATGGTATAATTAATTATCACGATTAAGGTAAAATCAGACTTATTGATAGTTAAACTAAGAAGATAATGGTTAAAATGACATAAAAACATAAAAACACACATTATATGGAAATATTTAAATATTAAAACTTATAGGTCTGATAATTTTCTATTTTTTAATTTTAGGGACTATACCATTCTGAGTATGGTTGAATATTAAAATAAATTGCATATGTGCTGCTCAAATCACATATAAAAGTCCAATTACTATTGAAATTATTAACAAATTTACAACATTTTAATTTGACCAATACCAACTAAAATAAATTTCAAAATTTTAAACCCTCATCATAGAATCAAAATTTTTGGTAGAAAGCCAACATATCAAGGATTGTGGTGCAAACCTAAGGCAGATACCAAAGGAAGAGGAAACATTATACAATGAGAATTATTATTTTATATATTTATCCAACTATTTATATTCTTATTAAACAATTTTGATATAATAAAATATGGTTTTCCCATAAACTAATATGTTTTTATAATAAGTTAATGACATTCATCTTCCTCAACTTCAATCAAATGGGTTGTCAAATCATCATTCCCATGTACAGTGAACTATAATCTCATGAACTGATGTCATTAATTCGTCCACTAACACCATTTATTGTTGGTTATGATGACTATTATAAAGTATATTTATATGATATTTATTGAATTATCATTACTATACACTCATTGTATTATATATATATATATATATATATATATATATATCATTTTTATTTTAATTGTATAAGGGTTCCGATAACATCAATCGAGTGTATGGATGACTAGCTCGTCATGAAGCATTGTGATTCATCTTTCTCTAATTCTTTACATGGAATGTAATATGGTCAAATATTATAAATTTATGTGATGTAAATTAAATAATAATTATTTTAATTAAATATTTAAAATTATTAAACAATATTTTTTTTCTCACCTTTTCACTCACTTAATGAAGAGAGAACCATTCGTGTACGTATGAACTACCACCTTCATGAAGATATGTGACACTATATTCTCCACCACACCAAATTGATGATATATAAAAGTATATTTAAAGAAATAAAATATTTGATATGATATTATGATAATTATGTAAAGATAAAATATTTCATACCTCCTTTTCATATTTATCAGTTGGTTGGAAATAATTTTTCATCAAAAAAATGTTTTAATGAAATTATTTCAAAAAGGTTTTCAAAAAAATAATTATTTTATTAAAGAATAAATTTTCTAATTAGTCTATTCAAAAAATTATTTAAGTGTAATAATATTTTTTTTTTGAGAAAAATATATTTTCTAACTATTTTATAGTGCCAACGTGATGTTATTTATAATCTATAAGAATATATATAATTCCCTAATAAAATCCACATAATGTCTTTAATGATTTATTTTCAAGATTACACTATTATTTTTAATGAAAATAATTTTCCTAATATTATTGAATTTATTAGTTCTAAAAATTTTTTATTAGTGAAAAAAAATTCTTACAATTTTTATTAAACAATAAATCTATAAATGAAAAGGATATTATCATAATAAAATTATCAATGATATTTTAATGGTTTTTATTTTCATTAATGTCAAAAACAGTTGATTTTTATTATCCTTTATTTAGAGTACTTTGTATTTATGTCATTATCATTCTTTCCCTTGAAGAATTATTATTCTGTTCAGATAGATTTTTTTGGAACTTGTTCCCTTATCACTTGTGATCCATGATTCATATAGATTATTATGGAACCCATTTCTTTTACACTAGTTAATCAGGATTTAAAATCATTTAAATGAAATCCATTTCATTTTCTTTTGGTAAATCATTTTATAAATAGAATAATGATTTTTATATGAGGTTTTTTATGAAATTAAAAATCTATATTTTTTCATGTTGTGTTTTTTGGACATTATATACGAACGGTTGAGCCTCATTTATGTTCATGGGTGGGCCGGACATCGCTTATACAAAGGGCTGTTCCCCACTATA
Organism: Viscum album; assembly: GCA_963277665.1. Taxonomy (NCBI): domain Eukaryota; kingdom Viridiplantae; phylum Streptophyta; class Magnoliopsida; order Santalales; family Viscaceae; genus Viscum; species Viscum album. The sequence continues at coordinate 470,256,966 of OY728147.1, read as the reverse complement.
TCTCATTAAAATTGAGTGAGACCGATATTTCTTATACAAAGAGTGATCCCCATTATATATCTCTTATACATTTCATAATGATAATATTCTCCATAGAATTATACTAAAAGTCCAATGTATGGATAATCCAATTATAAGGGACGAGTAAGTGTTCAATGAAGATGATCTCCCAAGTTACCACATGTTTTACCTATGATTTCCATGGGATTATAGTATTTCCATTGATCAAAATTAATTTCACAAGTTTCAGAAATATCGATTCTGATGACTCTTTATTTTGTTATATATCGATGACTTGTTTATGGATTAATGAATTAGGTATTGATTGGTGTGTTCTATTTTATGATTATCTCATAATCAATGAATATTTAATCATATTCTTATGTACTTATTTTTTTATTGATAAAATTAAATTTTGTGACACTTATTTTTATCCTTAATGAGAATTTGAGCTCACCCTTCATATCTTTATTTTTATCCGGGTTACCTAGAAATGATGTTGAATGAATTGTGTCTAGAAGGTATCTAAAATGGATGATGTTAATCACATAATGTGCAATAATCAAATTGGGGTTAAGTGGGATAAATTACTGTTTAACGACATGGATGCTTTTGATATAGAAGTTTTTTATAATTTTCTAAAAGTCTAAACCTAAATGGTAATTAAGAATTTATGTGATGCAATATTTCATTTGGATTTTGTATGGTTTGAATGAAATGAAATTGAGTCAAAATTATATGTATCAAACACAAAATTTAAGTTTATGATTTTATCATTGGATTTAGGAGTGGGTTTCGGGCAGTTATACTCAGGTTCAATACACCTATTGAGTGAAATAACTGGGACAATGTTAATATATTTCCCGTTAAAACATTATTCAATGAGAAGGAATAGATCATTTAATGAGAGAATATAATAGATATCTGAAAAGATCATTGTCTAGAAACCCATTTTATTAAAAACTAGTTGCTAAATGTCCTCATGAAATTTTTTCATTGGGGTAACAATCATTATAATTTTATTTTAGTTACACCAATAAAAATAAAATATAATAATAATGGCCAACAAATGAAATATGACAATAGATCGATCTACCCACTACCTCTTATATAACATTAGATTAGAATAAAATAATATTATAGATCCTTGACCACATCAATTCCATTTGTAATCGTCTGGAATCCATAGAGGATAAATTCATATATGTGTATCTAGTGAGAAATCCATAAAAACATTTTGATGGGACTCCTACTCCATCCAAATTTAGTAATACCACCATCCCAATATTTCATATCACATGAGAATCCAAATATTAATTGACACACTTTGGGTATCAAGTTTTCCTTGTGGTGGAATCACTAGAGCTGTATGAAGTAGAAAAGCATAAATTATTTGCACAGACTCTGTCGGGACTAACATTTGTCTAGTATTTCAACCTACCAGTAGGGTCTATTACCAACTTTAAGGACCTCCATTGGTTATTACTCTACTAATTTTACTAAATGAGGAAAAATAATTTGATACTTTAACTATTCAACTATAAGAACCATGAAAACGCGAGGGTCTTAAATATCATCCATTGATTCATGGTCACAAATTAATCTATGAACATCCATATTCTATAGTAGTAGCTACTATTGATATGTACAAAAACTATTTGTGATGATTTATAAACACTATATATTATACTAAAATATCCTTTTTTCTTTTATGAAATCAATTTGTTTATAATGATATTGGAGGATTTTTTCAGACACTCTAAGTAAAAATATCTTCTAATAATTGAAGGACAAGAAAATTGGTGGTACGATGCAATCAATGAATACTATTCTTAAAACATATATAGTTCAAATTTCATCTCCCAAGCATGTCTAATATCACATAGTTCCTCCATTGAATGGTAGTAGAAACAATATCAACATCATCAATATGAAATTAAGGAGTATAATATCAGAAATTTTGAATATGATAAAAATAAGTATTATTACATTGGGAGAAAAGAGGTTTTGAGATACTTCATTTCCACATTATAGAATACACCTATCAAATTAATAGAGTCCTAGAAATTCAGAAAAATGACCTCTTTTATTTTTCGCACTATTTATACCACCATATAATGTTGGTTCATAGTATCCAAGACCACATTTTATTCTAGGATATTTATCATAAGATGATTAACTCCGGAGAAGTCATGATAGAAAAACACACAACACCTATTTTGGGTAATTCTACCATTAAAATGGAAGAAGCTGGTGGATGATAGGAACTCACAAATAGATGTGTCTAGATATTAGATGACTACATTACTTTGAAATCATTCATTCATGAATATTATATTCTTATAATTCATCTAAATATACCAGTTGTTAACAAATCCTATCAAGGATTATTGATTTTATTTCTTTGGTATTATGGTCTTTTAATATTTGACATAACCTACACAAAAAGAACATGGAATGGAATGAACAACCCTTATCATCTATTAACCTAATCATAACTCAATAGGTTTTTCAACACCAGTCATTGAGATGATGGAAATGGATATTCAAATTAGAAACTTTATCTGATGAGGAGTTGGAATATGGTCATTTATATTTCATCTAATTGAAAACCCCCCTTACCCAAAAAAGAATCACATTTAAAATAGATCACCACATTCATAATACAGGTGGAGGGCACGAAGACTGGAATTTTGAGGAATATGAGGATAAAATGGAACATATTATTCGATAACCTTTTATATTAAATCTATATAAACCACAGAACCCCCAATAATGTCTCTATAATGGGATCAATAGGAACATAGATTAGATATAGAATTCCTTAAAGATTACTTTGACCCAGTCAAATTGACAGTTTAACTAGAACATATATTGTTTTCTGGTGTAAATTAGACTACAGAAAATCCATGTAAACCCTAACCATATATGAAACCAACAATCCTTATTCCAATTAAGGAATATAAACATCATCACATCTAATATCAACCTCTAATACATAGACAAATGATAATTATCTAGATATGAGGCATTGACCCTTAATCTAAAAATATAAAATCCTAAAACATCTGGTCATTATCCCATCGAAAATCATAATTTTTTATCCACTTCTGATTTTTTAGGACTCGAGGAATTCCATATCAGTCCCTTTTAATAACTCAATATTTCAAGGCCAAAGTTGTTGGTACTAAGGTATATCATGAATATATTGCTTCTAATGAATTTCACAAGGGCATTTCTTATAATGATAAATACTATGAAATTTTCATACATGGTCACATTACACCATTGTACATATCTAGTAAGATGGGTGACATTGAAACACATTGGGGTCAAAATTATACCAGTTTAGAACATATGATAATTTAATCATAGTGAATACAACGTGTATATATCTAGAATTACCTTAAAGATATATGATATGACTGATTAGAAACCTCGCAAAAGAATCAAAATAAGATCCCAGTTTAGGGATTTTATTTCAAAATTTATATTTATAATGGTTCTCCATGACACATCATTCTTTATTTTTTAGGTATTTCGTGGATATTGAAAAGTGAATCAATTCCATCATCACACCATCAATGAATCAAATATTCTAATAATGGATTTGTTAGGTTAGTATATAATGATAAATTTACGTTCATGTCATGTAAAATATAAAGATTTATGGCTACACAAGGGGGAGGGGAAGCAGTTTAAGGAATAAAAATACATTCAAATCGTTGTACCTAGTGGTCTAGAATATTAATTATAAAACCAAACAACAAATTTAGTAGATTCTATACGTTTGTTATAAATTTTTATTCTTTAAAAACTCATGTTATGGGGATTTATCAGGTCGTGAATGTTTGATTTGATGATACCATAAATCACATAATCACATTCATTACATATATTTGTTTGGAATATGTTTTCATCACATGGTATCGATTAATTAGGGGAAGGGAATTGAAAAAATTCATGTATATCTACCTACACCTTTCCATATTCACCACCATGTAGGTATGATCAATCTTTTGTCAAAATAGTTTTTTATTTTGATCTAATATACTTGAATCTCAAAATTAAAATTAAAATAGAATAGGTTTGAGAAACATTCACTTGCATTCTCATGGCGTTGGTAGTATCACATAAACCTAGTCATCCCAATGTGAAATGTGATCCAACAAAGGATTATAATTCCACCAGGTAACCTTCCAAAATTAAAAATAACCACGTATCTTCAACATTTGATGATATAAATGTAGAATAATGATATGGATAAAAGAAAGTTATCATGGATCCCCCTCCAGCATTTAAGAAAGGTGTCTCTGTCTAAATTAATGATCTAAAAAATTATTATGGGTAGAAAAGAGGATTCATGTCCTAAACTGATTAGTTCCACATAGACCCTTGAGGAATTAGACAAGAACACAAACATTTTAAATTAGAACTAAGAAGTGTTTTCCTATAACTGTATAGAGACACATGGGTTTGATATCAATGTGTATACCCATTAGTTGGGTCTTCTAAATGACCACAATAATTATAAATAGGTATAAGAAAGGGCACATATAACCCAGGATTCCAAAGTCTATGTCGAAGTTCATAATACCATAACAAACATAATTCAAGAATATTAGAACCCAAATTTTCATCCAAAATCATTTACATCTATAAAAATAATTGAAAAATTAAAGTCAATATAGATTTCAAGAACATAAGTTAGCTCAATACAAAGGATGGATTCCCTATCCCAATTATAGAGTTACTAATTGATAAAACTGAAAGTATTATACCTCTCTCCCTAATTGATAGATATATCAAAATTTATGAATACTAAGAAAAATGTGCTTAATTTTTTTTTTCAATTTAGATTAAAACATATTATATTACCGAATAATTAAAACTCAAAACTATAAAGGTTTAGTGTATTTAAGGATTCCATTTAAAATATAAATATTTTATTTAAAAAAATTATATCTCTTACAAATTTCATCACATAAATTTCCCTTTTTAGATATATATTTCTTAATACCTCTCTTTATAACCTAGGGAAAATGGAAACATAAGAAATGGAGATCTCATATTCTCAATAAGGGTAAACATAGAATACAATAAAATATAACAAGAGAGAATAGGATAAAAGATACATAATATATTGATCAAAACCTATGAAATTAATAAACCATTATTCATAGATCATAAACCCTAATTCATGGTATAATACACTTTCATAACAAGAGACACATCTCATAAGAGTTTAGAATCATCAATAATCAATCATGATCAATGAGATCATATACTAAAGATAAGAAAAAATAAAAAGAGTTTTTGGAACAATAATAAGTTTTAAAAATAATTTCATTAGTCAAAGATCATTTCCAATACCATCATCACATAGTGAACAAAGTGTGAAAATTTATTGGGTTCACTTCGCAACATCTTTTCCTTCTCAGAATGGGTTCACTCCCCTACTCTTTCATAATATCTCATGAGATATCAATACACACCCAATGCATTAGAGGGATGCATACTTTATTTTACACCAATCATCTAATAAAAATAATACATATGTGTTCCATATGATCATAAAAACAATCATCATTTCATAAAAGATTAGTTAATCCATGGAAAGAAGTAAGTTTCTTGCAAAGATCCTTAAAATATCAAAATGTTAGAGAATAAGAAAAATACATTTCATTGAATCATACAAAAAATTAAACAAATAAATCATAATAATACTTAAAGGATTTAATAATTAATTAAAAACACCTTCTATATAATCTTTATAAAAATATGTTGAAAATAATAGAAAAAATACCGTTCTTTCGGTAAGATTTTTAAAAGGAAACAAAACCCTGAAAATATGAGAATAATATTTTCAATGTAATATCATAGAAATTTGTAAACGAATATTTAGGACTAATAAAGGGAATTTTGGTTTTAAAATTATCATGTATTATATTACAAAAGAAAAATTAATTTCCCACTATTGTAAAATGTAAAAAATGAATAATCCAGAAAAAATTAGAAAATGTTAATTTTTAAACCATTTTAAATAATTTTATATATGGTTTAAAATGAAATTAAAATTTCATTAAAAAATATAAAATAACCTTATTCAATAATTTTAAGAAACCTTTACATGAACGAATAATATTCCTCAATAAAATGGACAAATAAGTTTAGTTTTTATTAAATACATTCTTTTTACCATTTGGAGGTCCAAATAAAATTGAAAGAGAAATTGTAAATTAAAACCATAATAATTAAAATATTGTAGAAATTTATTGGTCTTAATATATATATAAACAGGGTTTAATTTCCCAATTGATATTTAATTATGGATAATCTAAATTAAAAATGAGATTGCAACAAAAAAACTTACCTCCTATCTTGACTTTATTCATACATGGTCTATATTCATGTATTGTAAATTTAGATTTATTATAAATATATTTCAAAATAATTTTCAATCATTTTTTACCATAAATAATTCATTTATAATTCCAATCACCCATTTATAAATAATTCTGTTTTAAATTAAATATTATGGGTCGTGACTATTTCACTAATCCTGTAAGTTTCAGGTTGGAAATAATGACACTTGAAACATGGCCATGGTAACATCATCTCAATAATATTATCCATTTAATTAATTTAATATTTTTTCATAAAATACTTTTAGATAAATCTATGTAAACAGGTGATGAAAAATTAATTACATTACATCATATATTTGGATGTTCGTACATATTCACAAGTGATGTTTCCATTTTGTAGTAGATGGAACGAATGATAGGTAAAAAATAATTTATCTTTAAAGAATCATAAATATATCATAAATATCCCAAATTATCATCAAATACATCTTAATTATCATCCATGTATTGTGGAAATGAAAAATGAATCACCTCACTTCATGGAGGCGGCAATCCACACATATGCACGATCGAAGATTACATGTACCATAAGATGAAAAAGAGGGGTAAAAATATTATTCCGTAATAATAATAAAATTTCTTTATATTTAGGTTATTTATTTGATTATGATATTGTGTTTATAATTATTTTTAATGTTGTAGAAGAAGAAATAATCTTGAATGATTTTTGTGAGAAATATACCTCAAGGAAATGGAAAAGAGATTTTGGAAGTTAATTTAAAAGAACATGGTTAGGGTAGTGTTCACAATTTTATTGTATAATTGAAGAGAGAGGGATCCCTTTTATATGTGAGGAGAGTTATACTATTGTAAATGCAAAGAACTTTAAAATAATATAAAGTCAATTTTATGGGAAAGTTACACCATGTTAGACTAATTCTAAAGATTATATAGGATAAGGATTAAATCAAATCAAACATACTTATTTAATTATATTATATATATATACTTGAATTCTTATATCTTTATTTAACCCCCTTGTAAATACTTTTTACCCTTACTCTGCTAACAAAATGTTACCTAGGTAACAATTATTTATGACTAAAAATGAAATTTAATAGCGTAAAAAATAGAAAACTATGATCTCAAATATTGATTCCTTTTTCTATGATACATTTTATACAATTAGAATATAAATAATTCTAATATAATATCTCAAAATACATAAAAATCATTTTCAATAGGAAAAATGTATTATTATTCATAAAAATGATGTTATTTTAATTTATTCCAAAGTATCTTGAGTATTGGATCTTAACCTAAATTTATTGGAATATTATTAAAAAAATTATTTTATTTTACATAATAGTAATTTCAAAGCCTTGGGGATCCTTCCAAATATATGATTAATTGAAATGACCCAAAAATAGTTTTTCGGTATTAAAATACAACTTTGGTAACAAAAAGTCATGTGTGGGTATCCAAATTGAAAATAAGTATTTCAAATGATTTATTTCTCTTCTTAGGAATATATTATTTTAATTCAAAGGTATAACATATTTCCAAATCATTTTTATATAATAATAATTTCATTAACGTTAAGGTACTCATAAAAATGGTATTTTACTATTCAAAAAAGAATCATCCTTTTCAAAAAAACCATAAAATACTCCCTATGATAAAATAAGAAATATTAATTCAAAAATGTATTTTATTTAGTCAAAAAAATTATTAAATTTATAACTTAATATTTCCAATAAACCATACATAATATAAAATAAAAACAATGTTTTTAAACAAAACATTTCTATTGGACAATGAATAATTGATTGGGTACTTCTAATATTTGTTTTTAGAAAATAATGTCTGATTTAATTATGAATATATTTCACTTTGTATTATAATAGATCATTAATAACTTTATTATGGTTTTTAGGTTATTACCAGCCTTCTAACACATATAATTTATTAAAGATCAATATATTCAAAAATACTGAGGTCTCTCATTCTACCCCTCTTACAAAAATTTCACCCTAAAAATAAGAATAATCCATAAAAACATATTTTTATACCTCTATGGAATCACACACGTGGGTTCCCATGTTTATTACATGAATATATGATTCCTTTAGAGAACGCTAACTAGCGGAATGGTATTATTCCATTTAACTTTTTCATAGTGGTCAAATATTTCTACCTTTTTGTCCTCATAATATAGATCATGTTCTGGTTGTATGACTTATTAGTTATGTAGATTTAAAGGGACAAGTATATAATTAAACATAAATGATAAATAGAACATAACATGAACATGCAATAGGTCTAGTGGAGGTTTCCAGAAATAAGCTACCATCCTGAAACAATAAAGAACCTCATATGGATTGATATACCAAGGTATTGGCTTCCCCTTCAATGTAATTATCATTTCCTTATTTTATGGATATATCTGCAATAATAAATTCTCTCCAACATAAAACTATATATCCCACCAATTATCATTAGAAAAAATCTTATATTGACTCCAATTCTCCCTGCTGTGTTATTGATTGACTCAAACATTTTAAGCCATTTCTTTAGCAAGCTCACCTCCCAATAGATTTTCTACTCCAACTTCATCCTATAATGCTAGAGTTATTCACTTATTTACATAGAGGTATTAATAATGAACCATATAAATTATATATTGAGTTTATTTTTGTTATAAAACTAAACTATAAGAAGGTTTTTATCGCCACATCCATCAAAATCCATAGATAATGATCTCAACATATCATCTCCATTTTTAATTTTTCTCTTAGAATGACCTTATCTCTAAGAATGATATATAGTTCTAAAGGTTAACACCATAATTAAAACATTCTTAATACTTCTCTATAACATTGACATAAACCTCAATTCTCTATCAATTATATTTGAGAGTGGTTCTCCATAAAACCATAACATATTATTAATGTATATCACAGAACATTAATCAAGTGATAAGTATTACATAATATCTATGTTATGAACTTTTATTCTATGGATATTGACTACTAACTGTACTTGTATTCTGGCTGTAAATTTTATATATAATCCTATGAAAAAAATATATGGAGACATTTACCATTGTCCATGTATGTATGGGTAGTGGTTTCATCATCCCCTTCGACTTCTAATTTTTGACTTTAACTTATTGGTATACCAGACATTGAGATATGTACTCCCCAATATCCCCTTCACTTTTTCTAGCATAAAATGATATTTTACAACGATGTACATCATTTTACCTCTAGGATGGAGAGATAACTTTATGATTTTTGTTTTATACAATAGCTACTTCATTATTTCATGAATTTAAGGTTCACATATCTAAATCCTATATATTATGATTCCATTAAGGTAATGTTTTAAATATAGAACATTCCATACATTATTTTTCTACTAAACATATTCCTTATATATCTCATCGATATTTATATGAATTGATGGTTGAAATATCAAATTGAGACTACATGATCTTTCACCAATCCTTATGATTTAAATTTATATATTTTAAAAATATATAAATATTATATCTCTTTCAACCCTCATAATGGACAAACTATCATGGCCCACTTGAATCGTAGCATCATCGAGATTTTTTTCATTTATAGGGTGGTAATGTATTGAGTACGCATATTTTTTAATAAATCATAACAATCTCATTTTGTGTGTATTAAACTATTTCAATATTAATATATACTTCAGGTTTTTATCATTGGTGTATATATCACATATTTCACCATCAATATAATTCACCCATAATTTTAAAGACAACAATCACAACTACCATCTCGAAATAATATGTTTGGTAAATTTTCTCATGAATCCCCAATTGGTGTGATGCGTACATTACTTCCATTTCATTCGACGTTAGTACACATCACATTCTATTTTATAATAAATCCATATAAACAAAAAACCATTCTCCACTATAGGTTATTTTATGAGTACGTTCACTAATTGAATGTCATGACCTGCCTTCACCAAAAAGAGGAAAGGGTCAGCAGATTTCCAGCCCCTTCCTTCTTCAAGTTTAAGGAGAGATAATGACCCTCGAAACCCGCCTTTAATAGGTCCCAGAGTGGTGACCAGCACCAAGGGTATAGAATCACTCACTAAATGGAAGGCATTACCCTTTTTCTTTTAATAGGATCAGGAGATAAGATGGTAAATCCCACGAAACCAAGACTAAAAGTGCAAGTAAAACCATAACAACCATTCCCATATGCATATACCAAAATTAAATACCACAAGGTAAAAAGTGACTACAATGGTAAAGTACCAAGGAAAGAAAAATAGCAACTGCAACTATCCCGAAGGTCCTGCGCTAGTATGGTCCCGTGCAATCCTCGATGTCCTCCTGGAAACCTAAAAGTAGTTTTATATATGTAGGGTGAGCATACAAGTATACTCAGTAGGGAAAACCAAAGACTCTCATGCACAAGTGGGGGAATATACTAAAGTCCTATGAGAAAAAGAGTAAACAAAACACCTAACAAGGTAAACTATCCACCCATGCCTCACCAAGGCACACTCCCCAAATAACGCAATTCAAGTAATGTATAATAATAGCACATCAATGTTTGGGTACCCCACGCCACTTTCCTACTGGTTATTGAAGACATCATACGCATCGAACAAATCCCGCCGTTCTCACTACAGTCCCACTTCCACACCCCTCCCTCACAGACCTGGGCCACAACCTCACGCAGTCCCACTTCCAAACCCCACCCGCAAACACCTGGGCCAAAAGTGTCATATTTATCCATGCATGCAAACACCTAGGCCAGAACAACCACCACCATTCCTGAATACACATGGGATAAAAGATCCACTACCACTCCCAAAGACACCTAGGCCTCATCCTGAAGGCACTTGGTAAAACCACCTTCCCACACACCCCTGGGTCGTAACCACCTCACTACCCCGCCCAACGGTTCTTGGGATAATAAGGGACATCATGCTATCACAGCCTACCCGAAGGTACTTGGGATAACCAGGAAAGAGAGAATAAAAGGAGCTAATAACGAGCCACAAAAAGTAGTGTTGGTAAAAACACTCTCCCCCATGAAATGGGGGTGTTCGGCAGTAAGTGATCAACTTGGGTGGGGTGCGAATAAGAAACACAAAACTACATGTATAGGTATAGGTAACAGGAACTCACCCAAAGATTAGGTTTTTCTTCAACCAGCCTAAAGAACGCAATCAACACCATGTCCAAGTCACATCCCACACCAAACCAATATCCATTTGTCCCATCCTAGTTTACATGTTCAATAATAATGCTTAAATACGTTTCAGCACCTACTTGGGAAACTAGTAATCATAAGCACAAGTCAAGGGGAAGAAAATAGTCAAGCATCAACCATAACACCCACACCCGGTTCTCTTGTAAAGCCACCACAACTAAAGAAAACCCCAAGATAAAGCCCCATATCCAATATTCAGGAGCCAAGAAGGTTTCTCAACAATAGAGGATTCCACCCCAATTCGTGATATAACAGAGGATCCCATCCTCAATTCGCAACCACTGATAGTATAATAACAGGGGATCCCATCCCCACCCACATCACCCAGCAATGAACCCATGAGTTAAAATCAAGGGGCAACCCACAACCCTCAACACAAAGTAGGACCATGCCGGTATTTTCAGATTTATAATATTTAACACACTCCATGATTTTCAAATTTTTTGTACTTTTACCGGGGTTATCACAGAAAGGAGTTGACCCAGGTGCTTTCCATTTGTTTAGCCGAATATAAGTAATTAACCAATTTACTTTTCAGAGTAAGTGTTCACAACCACAAAAAAAAATCCATTAAACTTCACCAAAGGAAAGGGTTTGTTAGTGCACATAGAAAGACCACCAACAACCATGATTTTCAGAGGGCGTAAGCCCGCAAAATTCAGGAATCATAAAGTATGGAAGATCATAAATCAAAGCAGCATCATCGATCATAGCCCTCCCCCTTCATTAGTTTTCATTCATTATCTTCGTTAAAGATTGGTTTTATCCAATTCTGCAGAATCAAAAGCATTCCCACCCCACTTGATACACAAAAAGAGAGACGAAGGAGAAATTCCCTACTTGTTATCGACACTAAGCCTGGGCGAGGAAATTCACAGATAGTGATGCGGCTCGTCCCAATGAAAAGATGCTCGTCTGAATGAAGGGTACTCCTAGAACAGGGTGATCGAGAAAAGAAATCGAGGGAGAACCTTTTAGTTTGTAAAGGTCAGGGATGGTTGAGATAAGAACTCCAAACTGTGTAAGGAGCAAGGTCGTGGGTTGACCACACGGTTGAGACACCCCACACGTCATTAATGGGTCCCCGTGGTTTAAACTGACGCACAAACTAGGTTAACTCATTAAATATTTAATTAAACGTTGTTTATGGGCATTACTGGGCTTAAAAACAAGCTTAACGGGGTCTAAATGGGGTTTGAAACCCAATTTTCACAAAAGGGAGGTGCTACTGGAAAAACCCATGGGGGTAGGCTGGAGCGACCGGTAGCTGAGAGCTACCGGTGGCTGGAAGCCACCGGTTGGCAAGCTACCGGTAGGCCAAGCGACCAGTAGGCTGGGCTACCGGTAGGACGAGCTACAGGTAGGTCGAGCTACCAGTAGACTGAGCTACCAGTAGGATCGGGCTACCGGTAGACAGGGCTACCGGTAGGCTGCGGCCACCGGTAGACAAAGCTACCGGTAGAAAGAGCTACCGGTAGGGTACGGCCACCGGTAGATCGAGCTATCGGTAGGCCTAATACCGGTAGGCTAAGGATACTGGTAGGCCTACCGTTAGATGTCAAACTTCATCGAGATTCCCAGCCTACCCAGAACACCCAACATCAGATTTTCACAAAGTAATGGCCCCCAAAACCCAATCCATTACATCAGATACTTCTCAAACTATTCTCACCCTCGAGAATATAAGATCAAACCAGAAAGGAGAAGAGTGGGTCCGAACAACCACTCTCTAAAGATACTTCTCAGGGGAAAACCCCTTCTTTCGAAAGCTCAAACAGAACCTTCTACATCTAGGAACAGTTACACTGTCCAACGCATGAGTTTGGGAATCCCCTCCTACATGTCAGGATATTATCCTCTTTGGGCAGCACTGACTCGCCTTCACGGGTTCAATCACATCCACATTAATGCGTCCTGATTATCTATCAGGTTTCGTATCATACACATTCGTTCACACACACACACATAGAACATGGAATAAAGTAAAAGAATTCCATATATATATATATATATATTAAATCACAAGTTACAACACCACAAGGATCAGAACAGAACATAAAGTCAAAACAGTTTTGGGTACTGAACGCCTAACTAGGCCTCCTGCACCCATGTGCTCTCATCGAGCCCACCATGTCTCCACTACACACGAACCAAGAGGATGGTTCATCTACGAAGAAATTTCTCCTTACGATCCACGATCCAGATTGGTCTTTCTACAAAGGTCGCATCATCTTCGATATCTAACTCTCCTCAATCAATGACTTGGGAGTCGTCATGTAGATATCGACGAAGCTGGGACACATGGAACACATCGTGTATCCTTAGTAGCGGTGGTGGTAGCGCTAGCTAATAATCCACTTCACCGACCTGCCGCAGCACTTCGAAGGGTCCGATGAACCTGGGAGAAAGCTTACTCCCCTTCCAGAACCTCTGTTGTCCACACTGAGAGGAGACCTTCAAGAACACGTGGTCTCCAACCTCAAACTCCGAGGGCCTCCTCCTTGTATCAGTCTATGACTTCTGCCGGTGCTAAGCCGCCTTCATCCACTCTCGTATAAGCTGAACCTTCTCTGTCATGATATGCACCACCTCCGGGCCAAGAACACCTGCTTCCCCAACCTCAGTCCAGCACACCGTTGTGCGACACGACCTTCAATATATGGCTTCGAACAGAGCCATTCCAATGTTAGAGTGATGGATATTATTGTAGACAAACTCTACTAGAGGCAAGTGCTGCACCCATGATCCCCCAAAGTTTAGAATGCATGCCCGTAGCATTTCCTCCAATGTCTGGATGGTGCGATCTATCTGCCCATCGGTCTGGGGGTGTAAAGTAGTGCTAAGATGTAGCTGGGTGCCAAAAGCATGCTGCAAACCCATCCATACTCATGAGGTGAAATGTGAATCCCTGTCCGAGTCTATGGTACTCGGGACTCCATGCAACTGCACTACCTCGTCTACATACTTCTGTGCCAGAGAGTCCACTGCACTCGACTCTTTAATCGCAAGGAAGTGAGCTGACATAATCAACCGGTCCACTACTACCCATATGGCATCTCATCCCCCTTGAACCTTCGGTATTCCTATGACGAAATCCAAAAATATGTCCTCCCATTTCCACAAGGGGACATCCAGAGACTACAGCAGGCCACCTCGAACACGGTGTTCAGCCTTCACCTGTTGACACACTAGGCACTTGGCTACAAACTCTACCACTGCTCGCTTTACTCCATACCACCAGAACTGACTCCTCAGGCCCGGTTACATCTTGGAAACTCTTGGGTGTACCACTAGGGGTTATTTGTGGAACTCACTGAGAACCTTGCAGCACATTGCCTCTGGTACAAACAACTTCCCCTGGAAAAACATCTCCTGTTGACCATCCTCCGTCCATCCTTCCAGAGAATTGCTCTGGTTAACTCGGTCACGCATCACTTTGCACTCCGGGTCTCCCCACTGAGACTCCTCCACTTGTAGAAACAGAGACGGCTACACTGTCAACTAATATAGAAAACCTCTACCGATATCCATCCCCGCATCCAGGTGCAAGGTAGCCAACTCCTCTATCGCTTTCCAGGCATCTACTGACTCTCGGACCGCATCCTTCTGCGTCCTCCTTCTCAAGGCATCAGCAACTACATTCCCCTTCCCTGAAGTGTAGGAAATATCGAAGTCGTAATCCTGAAGGAACTCCATCCACCTCTACTGCCGAAAGTTTAGGCCCCACTGGGAGATGATATACCTCAAAAATTTTTAATTTGTTAATACCAAAAAGCGTTCCCCGATGAGGTAATTCCGCCATAACTTTAGCAAGAAAATGACCAATGCAAGCTCTAGGTTGTAGGTGGAATAATTATGCTCATGAGGGAATATATGCCTAGACCCATAAGAGATCACTTCTTTCTACTGCATCAACACACATCCGAGGCCTTTCCCTGAAGCATCACAGAACACCTCATACGCCACCCCTTCTTCTGGTAGCCTCAGCACTGGGGCACTAACCAACTTCTCCTTTAGATTGCTGAAGGATTCCTCATACTTATCACTCCAAACAAAAACCTGATCCTTCTTGTTCAAGACCATCAAAGGGGCTGCAACTCTGGAGAAGTTGGGTATGAACCTTCAATAGTAACCTGCCAACCTGAGGAAATTGTGAACCTCTACCACATTCTTGGGTGCTGCCCAAGAAACAACTGCCTCAACCTTTGATGGGTCCACCGCTACCCCTTGCACGGACACTACGTTTCCAAGGAAGTGCACTTCTTGCATCCAGAACTTGAATTTTGAAAACTTACCATAGAGCAGGTGCTGTCGGAGGACCTCCAAAACCGTCCTCAAGTGCTCTGTGTGATCCTCCTCTGATCATGAATAGATCAGGATATCTTCGATGAACATGACTATGAACCGATCCAGTTACTCCCATGAACACAAATGGGGTGTTCGTAACACCGAAAGGCATGACTACGAACTCGAAGTGTCCATATCTTCACCTGAAGGCCATCTTAAGGATTTCTCCCTCCTTCACTCTCAACTGGTGATACCCAGACCATAGGTCGATCTTCGAGAACCACCCTGCCCCTTTCAGCTAGTCAAAAAGGTCACCAATCCTTGGAAGAGGGTAGAGATTCTTGACAATTACCTGATTCAGCCACCTATAGTCTATACACATCCTGAGACCACCATCTGCCTTCTTGGAAAACAAGACTGGAGCTCCCCATGGTGACACACTTGGTCGAACATAACCCCTCTTCATTAGATCATCAATCTAAATCCACAACTCCTGTAGCTCTGAAGTTGTCATCCGGTAAGGAGCCATCGACATCGGACGAGCACCAGGCTGTAGGTTTATCCTGAACTCAATATCACGTCAAGGGGGTAGAGTCGTCACCTCCTCAGGGAAGACGTCCATAATCTCGCTGAAGATTCCTGGCACCTCCACCATCTTAGCATCCACTGACTCCACTGACAGCTCGGCTAACAAGTACAGGAGGGGTTCCTCTCACCTGCTTCCCTTCTGACTGCTCCACTCGCCGGTGAAAACAACACACCTTCTGCCCAAGTCTGAGAACACAACCCTTCTTCAGAAGTAGTCGATGACGGCACTCACAGAGAATAGCCATTCGATGCCTAGGATGACATCGTATGGCTATATCTATAGCCGGAGAATGTCCCTGACCGACTGATGTGTCCCTATCATCAGTCTGCATCCTCGAAAAACTTATTACAAGTCCTTCTGACCTCCGACTGGTATGCTCTGCACCAAGGGCACTAGATGTCTCTTGACTTCTAGGCCCAAAGCACTGGCTAGAAGAGGTGCAACGAAGGAGTGCGAAGCTCTGGTATCGAAAAAGGCATAAGCAAGTGTGCTAAACAAACTGATCATACCTCGAATGACCTCTGGTTCTGCTGGAACTGTTGCCTCCATGGCGTGTAGCTTCCCACTCTCAGATCCTCTGCCGCTCGGCTATCGGCCACCTTTACGGCCATGCCCTGGTCGACGTCCCTAAGGTAGGCCTCCTCCTGCAGCGTCTTCCCTCTAAGGAGCAGGAGCTCGCTGCCCCTGCTGCTGCTGCAAGAAAGGCCTGGCTGGAAGCTGCTGCTGGGGTGGGTGTTGGGGCTATCCACCACCACTGCGCTGTACTCAGTCCAAGAACTGACTCCGGAGATGTCCATAGCTGCCAAAGATGAAGCACCGCGATCCTAGGCCCGACGGAAAAGGGCGAGGACCAGGGGACCGGAACTGAAACTGTTGCGGCCTGCTCCCTGTTGGTCGGAACCTGGAGGGTCCTGACGCTGGAGGCCTAGTGCCGACGGCCTTCAACTTTGATGATCCCAGCTGGATCCCCTCTCGTGTCACACCTCCTAGGGCATGCATCCTATCCACCACTTAGGCCTTCTTCTAGACCTCCAAGTACGTTGGCAGGGTAAAGGGGGTAACAGCATACTGGAGGGAGGGTCGGAGCGCCTCCTCTAAACATCATACCCGAGACTCCTTGTCAGGAAAGTGGTCTGGGGAAAAGCGGAGGAGATCCTTGAACTTGATCCCCACCTCCCTTACTGACACACTCCCCTGCTATAGGGAGAGTAGCTCCTACCTCTTCTCTGCCTTCATCGTAGAAGAGAGGAATTATGCCCGGAACTTCTTCTCAAAATCAGCTTATGCCACCTCAGCCTCCCTCCTCTCCCCTAGGTAAAGGTTCCACCACTGACGCGCTACTCCCTGCATCTGGCTGACGGCCAGAGGAACCCAGTACTCTGTCAGAGCCCGGATCAAGCCGGAGGCTATCACCAGTTCTTCTATCCATCCTTCCATCTTCATGTCAGAGGTGCTACCCTCATACTTCTCGTGGGTCTGTCGCTAGAAGGCCCGAGGGGTCTTTTGCAACTATTTTCCTCCTCCTCTCGATCATCTATCTGTCGATCGGCCAAAGTAGTCTCTTGGGCCTTGATCATCCGTACCACACGTGGTCGCCTTCCGGGTGCCATAACTGCTAGGTAAATAAGGACTGCCTAAGCCCATGTAGTGCAAGATATTATTCTTAAAATTTCTTAAACATATTATTTATTTCAGTCCCCAAAAAACCTATAAAACATGTGAACACAAGTCATTGTGATGCTTGTACCTTTATTAGGGTCTCTCTACCCTGCAATCAGTGTGGCCTTACTTGGTCGTTCGGTAGGTCCAGAGTCCTTGCATCGGATCACAGGGGGCCCTAAAATCCAGTGTCCAAGCCGGTCTTCCTTGGCCTAATTCACTCACCAAGGTCAGCCAAAACTTTTTCCCTACCATCCCATGAAATCCTCAATGCGCCTAACTCTAGACTCTATCCTGTCTCCCAACCTTGCCCTCTGATACCATTCTGTCATGGATTGCCCTCACCAAAAGGAGGGAAGGGTCAGCAGATTTCCAGGCCCTTCCTTCTTCAAGTTGAAGGAAAGATAATGACCCCCAAAACCCGACTTCAATAGGTCCCGGAGTGGATACCAGCACCGAGGGTATAGAATCTCTCACTAAATGGAAGGCATTACCCTTTTTCTATTAATAGGATCGGGAGATAAGATGGTAAATCCCACAACACCAAGACAAAAAGTGAAAGTAAAAAACAAAACAACCATTCCAATATGAAAGTACCAAAAGTAAATACCACAAGGTATAAAGTGACTACAATGGTAAATTACCAAAGAAAGAAAAACAAAAACTGAAACTGTCCTAAAGATCCTGCGCTAGTATGGTCCCACGCGATCCCCCAAGTCCTTCTGGAAACCTGAAAGCAGTTTTATATACTTAGGGTGAGCATACAAGTATACTCAGTAGGGAAAACCAAAGACTCTAGTGCACAAGTGGTGGAACATACTAAAGTCCAATGAGAAAAATAGTAAACCAATCACCTAAAATGGTAAACTATCCACCCAGGCCTCACCAAGGCACACTCCCCAACTAACGCAGGTCATGTAATGTATAATAATAGCACATCGATGTTTGGGTACCCCGTGCCACTTTCCCACTAGTTATTAAAGACATCCTATGAATCGAACCAATCCCTCCATTCTCATTGGAGTCCCACAGCCACACCCCCCCCCACACACACACACCTTGGCCACAACCTCATGTAGTCCCACTGCCAAACCCCGCCTGCAAACACCTAGGCCACAACTGTCATACGTAACTATGACTGCAAACACCTAGGCCAGAACAACCACCACCACACCTTAAGACACCTGGGCTAAAAGATCCACTGCCACACCCGAAGACACCTAGGCCTCATCCTGAAGACACATGGGAAAACCACCTTCCCGCACACACCTAGGTCGTGACCACTGCACTACCCCGCCCAAAGGTTCATGGGCTAATAATGGACTTCAGGCCATCATAGCCTACCCGAAGGTACTTGTGCTAATGAGTAAATGGAGATGAAAAGGAGCTAATAACCAGCCAATAATAGTAGTGTTGGGAAAACACCCTCCCCCATGAAATGAGAGTGTTTGACACTAAGTGCTCAACTTGGGTGGGGCGCGAATAAGAAACACAATAATACAAGTATATGTATAGGTAACAATCATTCACCCAATGTTTAGGTTTTTCTTCATCCTACCTAAAGAACGCAAACTACACCATGTCCAAGTCACAACCAACACCAAACCAATAACCATTTGACCCATCCTGGTTTACATGTTCAATAATAATGTTTAAATACGTTTCTGTACCAACTTGGGAAACTAGTAATCATAAGCACAAGTCAAGATGAAGCAAACAGTCAAGCATCAACCATAACACCCACACCCAGTTCTCTTGTAAAGCCACCGCAACTAAGGAAAACCCCAAGATACAGCCCCATATCCAATATCCAAGAGCCAAGAAGGTTTCTCAACAATAGAGGATTCCACCCTAATTCATGATATAATAGAGGATCCGATCCTCAATTCGCAACCACTGAGAGTATAATAATTGGGGATCCCATCCCCACCCACATCACCCAGTAATCGGCCCGTGAGTGAAAAGAAATGGGAAACCCACTACCCTCAACACAAAGTAGGCCCATGCTGGTATTTTCAGATTTATAAGATTTAACACACTCTTTGATTTTCAAATTCACTTTACTTTAACCGAGGTTATCACAGAAATTAGTTGATCCCGGTGCTTTCCATTTATTTAGCTGAATATAAGTAATTAACCGATTTACTTTTCATAGTAAATGGTTCGCAACCACAAAACAATCCATTAAACATCGCCAGAGGAAAGGGTTCGTTAGTGGACACAGAAAGACCACCAACGACCATGATTTTTAGAAGGCGTAAGCCCGCACAATTCCGGAATCATAAATTATGGAAGATCATAAATCAAAGAAGCATCATTGATCACAACCCTCCCACTTCATTAGAGTTCATTAATTATCTTTATTAAGGTTCGGGATTATCCAATTCTACAGAATCAAAAGCATTCCCACCCTGGTTGATACACAAAAATAGTGACGAAGGAGAAATTCCCTACTTGTTATCGACGCAAAGCCCGGGAGTGGAACTTCACGGATAGCGATGCGGCTCGTCCGAACGAAAAGCTTCTCGTCTGAATGAAGGGTACTCCTAGCATAGGGTGATCAAAAAAAGAAACTAAGGGAGAACATCTTTGTTTATAAAGGTCAGGGGCGGTTGAGATAAGAACGTCAAACCACGTAAGGAGCAGCATCGTGGGTTCACCACGCGGTTAAGACACCCCACACGTCATTAATGGGTCCCCGCGGTTTAAACCGATGCACACACTAGGTTAAATCATTAAATATTTAATTAAACGACGTTTATGGGCATTACTGGGCATAAAAACAAGCTTAATGGGGTCTAAATAGGGTTTGAAACCCAATTTATGCAAAAGGGAGGCGCTACTGGAAAAACCCATGGGGGTAGGCTGGAGCCACTAGTTGCTGAGAGCTACCGGTGGCCGGCAGCGACCGGTAGCTGAGCAACTGGTAGGCCGAGCTACCGGTAGGCCGATCTACCGGTAGGCCGAGCAACTAGTAGGACGAGACACCGGTAGGCAGAGAAACCAATAGGATATGGCTACCAGTAGACCGAGCTACCAGTAGCTAGAGCTACCGGAAGGCTGCGGTGACCGGTAGACTGAGCTAAAGGTAGCCAGGGCTACCGGTAGGCTACGGCCACTCGTATACCAAGTTACCGGTACACAGAGCTACCGGTAGGCTTTGGCCACCGGTAGATCCAGCTACCAGTAGACCTACTACCGGTAGGCTAAGGCTACCGGTAGACCTACCGTTAGAGGTCAAACTTCACCGAGATTCCCAGGATACCCAGAACACCCAACATTATATTTTCACAAAGTAATGGACCCCAAAACCCGGGGCACTACATCGAACTTCTCTATGTATCCATGAAATTTCTTCACATTCCTCTATCTAATATAACTTTTCTCCCTTCATCATCAACATGGTTACTAGATTTTCAAACCACGATAACTTCCTCAAGAAGAATCAGTTAAATCCATCCAATCCATGAAAAATTTCAATATCTATCACTGTTGTCAGTTTGGGACATTTACCAATAAAATCCATATTTAAAGGATCCACTAATATACCATTTCATGTAATTATGTGAAACATGAAGGAAATTTTCTATGGCCAGAACCCATAATTTATAAATTTCAAAAATAGATTCTCCTTTGCAAAGGACGTCAATATAATCGTAAAATAAACTCCATGGTCTTACTTTATATTAAAATATACCTTAATATAATCTATAAATACTACCACATTATGGTCAAGATAATATTTGAAAATTATATTTATTATATCCACAATGATAATGGGTACATTGGTAATTCCATATAAAATCACTATAAATTCAAAGTTTCCATACAATTTATGAAAAATTGTCTATGGTATGTCCTCTCATTTATGCATAAAATGATGGTATACATAATGAGGTTCAATATTTAAAAAATATTTATCTGTTCAAGGAATATTAAATAAGTCCTCTATGTGGGGTAAATGAATGTCGTTGTCATGGGTACCTTCACATTATTAGTGGTTTTTGAATACTTAGGTGTAGCAGAGTGTCTAACCAAGGTTGGCTCTCAAATGAGGAAGTTAATTAAAACAACTTCTTAAAGGTATTCTAAAAATAAAATTGCAAATAGATGAAAAACTACTTGAAAATATGAGGGGTTGTTTATTGTTTATAAAACATGAAGATGTTTGGGGGAAGAGGATTGCATTTTTTTTGTTTTAAATTTTGATATGAATTGTGATTAAAAAGACGCAATAAAAAGATAGTTTTTAGAAAATATTTTTAAAGGTGTAATAGATATAACTCTACCTCTTTATTTACATATTAATCATTATCACTGAAAAAATTATCCACTTAATTATAATCCTCTAATTTTTTAATCCTCAAATCCTAGGAGAGAAAACATAACCATAAAGATTATTTACTTAAACCCTAGGCTTACTTCGAAACACGCAATTGCATCCCCACACATTGATTGTTGTTTTAAGGTTATATTATGATCACTGGTTAATTAGATCAGAAATCCATTCTAGAAATGAGGATGAATTGTGATTATGGAATATATTTGAACTCTACAAACTTATCATGTGTGGTCTTGTATTACCTATTAAGTTCACGCTCTCACAATTTACTCAAAATCTTGACCTCACGAGTTTTTGTGTCAATAGATCAATTGATTTCATAGTTTCTTAAAATTTAAAAACTCAATTCATGAATCATATTAATTTAGTTACAGTAGCTCAATGATTCAAAATAATTAAATTAAGAGGGTAGAAGATAGATCAATCACTAAAAATTACTCTTCCATGGGCGGTGTGGTCGTCGTGGAGACGTTTTGCATGAGCAAAGGATTGAAAGGGTAGAACCCAATATCGTCTCCACTATTGATTCAAACCCAATGAGGAAGATTAAGTTAAGAAGAAAAGGTAAGAACATAGAACATTTATTGAAGAAAAATTCAAGATACAAACATGAATGAAAAGAATTAAAAAGGGGAGGAGGGAGAGGAGAGCCTTCATGGAAGAGATGTTTGAAAAAATCATTACTTCTTCCAAGAGTTTTGAGGAGATACCAAAAGAAAAAATTTATCCCAAACCTTCCCAAATCCTCTTTCATCCCTCCCAAATAGTGAAAACATCCTTTAAATAATGTTGTGGATGGCTAGGCCTACAAAACGTTATCAAATCTAAAAGGGAAATTCGTCTAAATATTTTAATCCAAATAGAACTGCATTGTTGACCTTCAAAACACATGAATTGTCCAGACATATAGAAGGATTATTTCTTTATAATCATGTCCCTAAGCTTACATTAAAATTTTGTCCCAATTAAAGCCTAGATGAAGAATCTACGGCCCAAATGGTGAAGTGAGGTCCATTCTGGATAGTTCAGTCCATCTTTGTCTTCATGGCCCATTTAATCCACTCAAATGCACGATCCAGCTCACATGTCCTGAATATAATTTGTGTGCCCTTAAGTCTGGAACACATTTACAAATTTTTCTTTCAAAATAATATACAAAAAAATATTTATGCCTTGAATAATACAGTGAATTTTAAAAGGGTAAAACTGGAATGTTCATCAAATTTTCAAATGAATGATCTAATCCCAAATATTTCATAATTGAACATATTTAGCATAATGTGAGGAAATTATATCATCTATTATCAATAAAATATTTAATAAAATTGGGTTTTATCATCTCCCCCACACATACCCCTTTTCACTTATTGGTAAAACCTCATATCAAGTAAACATCAATATCAAATCAAAAAAAAAATTAAAAACCATTTCCTTGAGATCCAAATATTACACACCAAGAAACAAAAGATATCATTCGTCATAAAAAGCCATTATTTCATGTTCTTAATAAATATCATTCAATATATTTCCACTTAATTTATCATCTCATGCACAAAACACTTACCTCACTTGAATTTTCTCTTACCACACAAATATCAATTTTTAGCGATGTCTTTCTCATCCAAACTCATACAAAGGTCACCGTAGCCTTGATAATTTCCTACATCGCCACCAGATGTGATTCAAGGACATGTGTTTATTATGAGGACTTTTCAGGGTTTTTCTTGTGGCTTTTGGTTGGTAGGATTTAGATGTGAAAAAATGTGAGGCTAAATGAGGAGGTCTTGACTATTTTTGAAGGAAAACTGCATTAATCTAATTTTCACTTAAATATGGTCTCCCCATTAATACCCTTATCATCAATTCAGCTCCATCATCATAAAAAGTCATAGAAAGTTTACACCATTCATCATTTCAGAAAACAAATGACAATTTTCTCCAAAATAGTTTTTTGTGAATTCTCTATATAGCACAACTTTCTTTATTTTTCGAAACTCTAGAAAAGGAAAAACTTTCATTCTTTTTAGAAGCTCCAAAAAGGCACATCTTCACTTCTCATGAAAGCTCCTGAAAGAGAATCGCTTTCAATAGAATGTTTTTTATCAAAAAATATATCTCTTTAGAATTTAAATATCCACCAAAAGTATCACAGAATGTCGTATCACAACACAAGATAGCTTCCCACATATGTAAGTTCAACAAGATTATGGAATTTCACTTCAAGAGTTAGTTAGACCGGGAAAATTGGCTTGTAATGTGGATATCCTAACAGGTTGTTCATGGATTATATGGGCTATAAGGATTAAATGTTCAAGGTAGGCCATTATAAAAAATAATTCTTTGAAATAAGGGATTTAATACCAAACAAATGCCTCAATTATTTAAACAAAAGTACTTCCAACCCTCATGTTTTGACTGGAATAAATCAAATTTTGGTTATATCAAGCATGTTTGGTTATATAATAAGTGATGAGAATGTGAAGAATTTGAAAATAATTGTTGAGTAGCATCATAGGATGTTTATTTCAAATATAATGAAAGTGAGATGTGGCATGGGATTCAAAATTTAGAGTACTTTTCATAAAATAACTAAACATTTGAACTTAGATCAAAGTTATTTTCAGCATTTATTTAAGCTCGGTTTAATGGGATAAATTGTTTCACTTATTTATATGGATTTAAAAATGGCGAATAGAATCATTTCAGCTCAAAATTATCAAAAGTAAACAAAAAACTGAAAAATAAACACAGAAAATTTGAAAAACACAAATTTTTTGTTTGGTTTTTTTTAAACAGAAAAAAAATTGAAATTACTATACTAAAAGGTTCCCTCCCGCACACTTAAAATATTGCATTGTCTCCAATGTGAATCCATGAGATGATATATTCACATGAAATTTATAATTTTAAATAGGACAAAAAATAAAAAAAGTTAAAGGGTTTGAAACAACCTAATATGATCATGTGATGATGGGTTATTGTAGTGTGATAAAATCCACTACATCAGTAGGAAGTCCTTCAATGTATCTCTTCAAATGTTTCCCATTGACTGTAAAGCTCCTTCCTGTGTCCTCTTTTGTAATCTCTACTGCACCATATAGTAAATCATTATTCACAAAATAAGGACCTAACCACCAGGAATGCAACTTACCAAGCATCAGCTTCAGTCGTGAACTGTAGAGAAGGACTTTCTCTCCAACATGAAACTCCCTTTGTTGGATCAATTTTTCATGATCTAATTTGGATCATTCCTTATAGTGCCTTGAGTTCTAATATGAAGACAATCGAATCTCTTCAATCTGTTGAATTTACAGCTTCCTTTGGATTCCAACTTGGGCCAAATCCAAGTTTCATTTCTTTATATCCCAATAAGCATGATGCTCAACTTCCAAAGGGAGATGGCGTGCTTTCCCAAAAATAATATGAATGGGGAAATACCGATGGGAGTTTTGTATGTTGTCCTATATTCCCATAGCATATCATCTAAGTGCTTGCTAAAATCCTTCCTATTTGGATGCACAGTTTTCTCTAAAATCTGTTCAACTCACGATTTGAATCCTCATCTTGTCCATTTTTTTGGGGGTGGTATGGTGTTGATGTTTTGTGTGTCACCCAATACTTCTAAAGGAGGGAATCGAAATTCCGATTGCCGAATTGTGTCCCTTGGTCAATGGTGATGGCCTTCTGTACTCCAATCTTGCAAAACCATTGCGCTTTGACAAAGTCCACAGCAGTATGAGAATCATTAGTCTTGGTAGCCTTAGCCACCGCCCATTTACTCACATAATCAACAGAAACCAAAATGTACTAAAACCCAAATGAACTATAAAAAGGACCCATAAAATTAATACTTCTTACATCAAAAATCTCACAGAATAGTATGGCTTGTTGGGGCATCTCATGTTTCCTAGAAATTATCTCAGTGTGTTGGAAATAACAGCATGACTTACAAAACACATGGGCATCCTAGAATAAGCTAGGCCAATATAATCTAGAATCCAAAACATTCCTATCTGTCCATTGTGGTCTAAAGTTTCCACCACAAGCAAGTGTATGACAGAATTTTAGAACAGACTCAAACTCATGATCAGGAACACACCTTCATGATCAGGAATACACCTCTTAATAACGTGGTAACTACACATGTTCCATAATTAGGGATCATCCCACACATAAAATCTAAACTATCTCTTTAACTTTTGGACTTTTCGTTTCTTTAAATTTGCAAGAATATCAGATGCAACAAGGTTGTTCACTAAATCTACATAATAAGGATGCATACCTGAGATGGAATAAAGATGCTATTTAGGAAAAGTGGACCGAAGTGGTCCTTAGTCCAAGGTTTTATCCTCTAGTGTATGAATAACCCAACTCATGTGGTCCGCCACTAGGTTTTCCAACCCCTTTTTGTCCATTATCTCAATGTCAAATTCTTGAAGAAGGAGCATCCATCGGATTAGCTAGGGCTTTGCATCTGGATTCTTCAAGAGGTACCTCAGAGCTACATGGTAAGAAAAAACAACTACTTTGAGCCCAATAAATATGAACGGAATTGATATAATGTAAATATAAGAGAAAGAAACTCCTTTTCCATGGTTTTGTAGTTTGATAGGGCTGAATCCAATGTCCTCGATGCATATGCAATCACATGTGAACGTCCCTCCACCCTTTAAGATAAGACAGCTCCAACCATGATGTTGGATTCGTTACACATAAGCTCAAAAGGAATCTCCCACTGTGGGGGTTGTATGATCGATGGAGTGGTCAAACACTTCTTTAGCTCATCTAATGGTGTTTTTCATGAATCAACAAACACAAAATCAAAATCCATTTGAAGTAATCGTGACATAGGAAGATCAATCTTACTAAAACCTTTGATGAAGCGCTGATGAAATCCTGCATGCCCTAGGAAAGATCTAACATCATGCACACATGAATAATATGGTAAGGATGGAATAATATCTATCTAAGATCTATTAACCTCTATCCCATGTTTTGACACTACATGCCCTAAGACAATGTCGTGCTCTTCCATGAAATGACACTTTTCAAAGTTCAAGACTAGATTCTTCTCAATAAAACGATTCCACACCATTCCCAAACTACTTAGACATTCATCAAATCAAGACCCATACACTGTAAAATCATCCATGAATACCTCCATTTAGGTTTCAATAAAATCATGAAAAATACTCATCATGCATCTCTGGAAGGTACCTAGGGCATTGAAAAGTCCATATGAAATCCTTCAAGAGGAAAACGTTCCAAAGATATAGGTGAATGTAGTTTTCTCTTGATTCTATGGAACATTATGAACCTAAAAATATCCAGAAAATCCATCTAAGAAACAATATTTTGTCTTCCTATCTAGTCTCTCAAACATCTGATCAATAAATGGGAGGGGAAATGGTCTTTGTGAGTGGACTGGTTTAGTTTCTTATAATCAATACACAATTGCCAACTATTTTGTACCATCATCGGAAATAACTTGTATTTATAATTTTTTACAACTGTAACACCACTTTTCTTAGGAAAAACCTGAATAGTACTCACCCCCTGGGAATCTGAAATGGGATAGATTCTATGGGCCTCGACCTATTTTTCATCCTATTTTTTTACAACAACTAAAAGTATTGGATTGAGTCTCCTTTGTGGCTTCCTAACTTTTTTATCCCCATCCTCCAAAAGAATCGTATTCATGGAAATAGAGGGGTTAATACCTAATATTTCATCCAAGGTCTACCCAATTGCCCAGATGTTCTCCCTCAAAAGATTCAAAAGATTTTCTTCTTGTTCAAAAGGAAGATTGTTAGAAATGATAACATGTAATTTCTCACCACCTAACAAGTATTAGTATTTGAGATTTGGAGGTAATGGATTGACATCCAGTGTAGGGGAGTTGTTTATGGATGGAGACATATAAGGAACTGGAATATGTGCACAAAGAGCATCAATATAAGAATGTACATCATCAAAATCAGATAACAAAACATCAAATCCATCAGCATACTCAACAGCTAGGTCATAATTAGAGTTCACATGATCAAAATCAGAATACGATTCCATTTCAAAATCAAATCTAAGAGAGTCTTGTGCATTAGAAATAGGTGTGGAAGTACTCTTAGACATCAAACTAGAACCAATACTCATAATCTCCCTATGCATAGAACAATAAAATCCCATGTGGTTTTTATTTGGTGGTTCAAAATGGGAGATAACAAATGTAGAATGATCTAATTAGTGGTACTTTATGGAATCCATAACATTAAATATCACAAATTAATCCCCAAACTCTATGAACAGTGTACCCTCGTTGAAATTTATGATAGTTTTTGAAGTTTTGAGGAAGGTTCTACATAAGATAATGGGAGAATGAGAACTTAGCTATTCATACTCCATGTTAAGCACATAGAAATATAATTGAATGATCATGTCTCTTACCCGGACAAGTACATCCTCAATGGCTCCCTCTAGATATTATGTAGCTCTATTTTCCAACTACACCACTACTCTCGTCTGTTTGATCTCACTAACCTACAAAGAAGAGAATACAGAGTGAGGAATCACATTTATGGAAGCATCCAAATCACAATGTGCATCAGAAAAATGCAACTCCCCTATGGTGCATGGGATGGTGAATGTCCCTAGATCCTTTCACTTTTTCAACATTACTAGAGTTAGTGTAATGAGTGTTGACATATTCCTTCCAAGATTTATCCTCCCATTTCCCTTGATCCCTCTTCTATTGGTATAAAGATCATTTAAGAATTCCACATTCCTTGGGATTTTCATGATGGATTCATGTAAAGGGATATTGATCTCCACACATTTGAATGTATTGAAAACATCTATTTTCATCGCCTCCCCATCCATATTCTTGGTTTGTATAACCCTATATGGAAATGGAAGTGATTAAGGAGGAACATCATCAATATTTTTCTTATGTTTATCTTTCTCCTTATATTTCTCATCAGTTGGTATGGAATGCGGATTCTCCAAATTTGATGTGAATCCCAGTGGAACAATAGGTGCAGATGTTTTTGTTGTTTTCTTCCCACTTCTCAATGTGATGGTTCTAATATTCCCCATGGGATTTGGAGTAGGTTGTGATGGTAGATTTCGAGAATTTTTACTTACCATTTCATGGAGGGTTGTGGCAATCTGTCACATTTGAGTCTTCAACTACCTCAGCTCCAAACCTTGACTCTTCGTCTCATTCTGTTGATTAAGAACAATTTTCTTCAAAAGGTCATAAGTGTCAGAATATACATTGGGTGGGGCATTCCCTTGTTGTTGGATTGTTGATTCTTGGGCTTCAAATCTCCTTTGGTGTTGTCAGAAACCCTACTGGTAAGGTGGAGGCTACTGGAAGTTTTGTTGAAAAGGGGGCCTTTGTTGTTGTCCAGAGCCATACCTCATGTCTGATCGATCCTTCCACCATTTGTTTTATGTTGGAATGAATGAATCAAACTTTTTTGGGGTTATGTCAACTATTTTTGCTGATATAGACTCCCTGGAAATATTGATGTTCAATCCTCTGTCTCTTGTAGTTGTGGGCAACAGTCACTTGGGTAGCTTATCTCAGTGTAAATTCCACAAGGCCTTGAATGAGGGGGTTGGGATGTCTTTTATGCCCAAGAAATATTCCTCACCATAGTTATCAATTCGTCTAACTTGGTATCAATCAAATGACTCTCAATAGAATAAGGACTTACTTGATGTATTCCCCTAACATGTTGGGTACCTCGATGGCCAAAATGTTGGGAGTTTTGGGCCATTTTTTCAATCAACGCATATGAAACTACTAGTGTTTTTTCCAAAAATGCTCCTCAAGCCTTGGCATCCACCATTCTCCCCTCCATAGGTGTGAGTTCTTCATAGATGTATTGGATGAGGAGTTCCTCAATGATTTGGTGATGTGGTAAGCTTGCACACAACTTCTTGAATCAGTCCCAGTACTAATACAATGACTCCCCTTGGGCTTTCATAATCACCGATATCTCTTGAGAAATGGAATTAGTCGTTTATGCTAGAAAAGATCACTGCATGAAAATATGTTTCAAATTGTTCCAACAAGTTACATCTTCATGTTGTAAATAATGCATCCATTTTTTCGCAGCTCCATCAAGTGAAAATGGGAATTCTAGTAGTTTGATTTAATCTTTAGAAACATTTCAATATTTAAGGGTTGAGCAAACCACAATAAATTATTTTAAATGATTTTTTGGTTCCTCACCAGATAATCGATGAAACTTTGGAAGAAGATGAATTAACCAGGATCTCAGTTCAAAGTATGATTCGAGATTCGGGTATGCAATACAATTTCGTTGATAATTAATATCTGGTGCAACCAATTCTTGAATAGTTCCATTAAGTTAATTTCCACTATTCTCAGCCATTGGTTATTGTTTTATGTTGTAATTATATGTGTTTCCAATTTCAATGTTCTCGGAGTGGAAAAATTTTCCAACTATTTGAATATTGAAACTCCCCGTTGACTGAGAATGTGTGATTTGAGCCCAAAGGGTGCATTTAATCTCAAGGTCAATATCTAAGAGATCTTCATGATTAATTTTTTTCATAAATAAAATAAAAACTAAAAGTATGAAATTGGTCCATATTAAAACAAAAATAAGAATTTTGAGTTGATAATCCAAAAAGAAGTTGAAGAAAATTAAAGAAGAAGAAAAAGAATTCAGATTGGGTAAATAAGAAAGAAAGTAGTGAGGAAGTGAATATAATGTAAAATAAAATAAATACCTCTAATTGGTTGAAATAATTACTTTCCTCCCCAAAAACGGAACCTATTTGAAGGGCGCTATTGTGAGCTCCCTCAAATGATTAGTGGTTTTTGGATACTTAAGTGCACCAGATTGGCTGACCAAGGTTGTCTCTCAAAAGAGGAAGTAAATTATAACAAATTATTAAAGGTATTCTAAAAATAAAATAAAAAATAATTAAAACACTACATGAAATGATTGGGGGTTGTTTATTGTTTATAAAACATGAATAATTCTATAGGAAAATGATTCCATTTTTTCAGTTTTTAATTTTGAAATGAAGTTTGATTAGAAAGACGCAACAAGAAGTTGTTTTTTTAGAAAATATTTTAAAATGTGTAACAAATCTAACTCTACATATTAATTTACTTATTAATAATTATCATTTAGATAATTATCCAATAAATTATGATCCTTTATTTTTTAAACCCTCGAACCCTACGATATTTAACTTAACCACAATGTTGATTTACTTAAACCCTAGGCTAGCTCCGGAACATGCAATCTCATCACCCTGCATTGATTTTTGTTCTAAAGTTAGGTTATGGTCAGAGGTTAATTTGAGAACATATCCATTTTTAAATGAGGATAAATTGTGTTTAGGGATTATATTTTAACTCAACATACTTATCCCATGTGGTCTTGTATTACTAATTAAGTTTGCGCTCTCACAATTTACACAAAATCTCAACCTCGTGTGTTATTGTGTCAATTGTTCAATTTCTTTCATAGTTTCTTCAAATTTAAAAAACACAATTCATGAATCATATTATGTGAATTATATTAGTTCAATGATTCAAATCAATTGAATGAAGAGGGTAGAAGATAGATCGATCACTAAAAAACTACACTTCTATGGGCGGTGTGGTCATCGTGGAGACGTTTTGCCTGAGCAAAGGATTGAAAGGGTAGAACCCAATCTCGTTTCCCCACTTGATTCCAACCCAATTAGAAATATTAATAGGAGAAGAAAAGGGAATAACATAGAATATTAATTGAATAAAAATTCAAGATACAAACATGAATGAAAAGAATTACTAAGAGGAGGTGGGAGAGGATAGCCTTTTTGGAAGAGATGTTTACACAAAGCCTTACTTCTTCCAAGAGTTTTAAGGGGCTCCCAAGAGACACCCTTTCAGATAAATCTTCCCAAATCCTCAATCATCCCTTCCAAAGAGTGAAAAAATTCTTTAAATAGAGTTTTGGAGGGCTAGGGTTATAAATTTTTATTAAATGTGAAAGGGTAATTCGGCCAAATACTTTAATCCCACATGAAACGCATAGTTAAACACCAAAACTTCTGAATTGGCTGGCCTTATCGATTGATGATTTGTGCATAATCATGTCCCTAAGCTTCCCTCAAATGTTGGTCCCAGTCCAAACCCATATTAAGATGATAATTCCCAAATGGTGAAGTAATTTCCAATCTGGATAGTTCAGTCCATGTTTGTCTTCATGGCCCATTTTCTCAACTCCAATGCATGTTCTACCTCACGTGTTCTAAATATAATTTATTTCCCATTAATTCAGGAAGAAAATTACAAAATTTTACGTCGAAATAATTTAAATAAAAATATTTCTTCCCAAAATACTACAGTGATTTTTAAAGGGGTAAAACTTGAATTTTCATCAAATTTGATAATGAATGATCGAATCCCAAATATTTCATAATTGAACATATTTAACATAATTTGAGTAAATTATGTTCTATATTATCAATAAAATAATCAATAAAATTGTGTTTTATCAGTAAATTATACTTATTAATGGTTATGATCTTTTTAATTTCAGGATAATAATTCTATAAGTTCGTCGAACCATCCTTGTTATTAACAAAAATAAATTGTGTACCCAATGGTAATGTAATATTATGACTGAATCCCTTATCTAAATTACCCTATAGTTTCTTCACTAATTTTTTAAACTCATTAGTTAATATTATTTAAGGATTATTTGAAATGGGTGTGGCATAAATTATATTTTCTATTCAAAACTAAGCTTAATTATTGGGGGAAAGGCTAGGAATATCTATAAGAATTAGATTGATATATTCCCTAAAATAGGTATATATTTAATTTGTATTTTATCCTTATCCATTTGAGAAATATTTTCATCATGAATATGTAATAAGACCCATATAATGGAGGTAATTTATATTAGAAGTTAATTTTCATCCTTAAAATGACAAATAATTATATGTTGATTTAGAATAATAAAAGTGACTTCCTTCCTTGGAAAATGATATAGTCTCTATATAGAGAGATCAAATCCTTCAAAAAAATCTAATCAAATGTTACTATATGTTCAGTAAAATTATTTATATGAAACTCAATCCCACGCATCTCTATCATAGATGCATTATAACATGAGCGGTGAACATCATACAAAAATTATTTTTCAATAATAAATCAACATTTAGTCATTGGTATTGTGATGTGATACTCTAATAAAATTGTTTAGATCTAAAATATTTAGGAGATCTTCAATCATATAAGACATTGGTAGTTCTATAATGGATGATAAGTATACCTTTCACAACATAATTTTCATGATTCACTTCATTGGTTGTGAATGACTTATTTTTCAATTTTTAACTCTCTATAAACGCTTGATGAAAAATATTTTATTCATTAACACTAATATTCATGGGAAAGATGAAATAATTCCCATATTCTTTCCAATTTATGAATCAATGTGTGGGTGGTGGATTCAGTTTTTATTTTTCTCCATTCATTTCATTGATTTTCCCCTTGCATCCCTTCAAAATTCATTTAAGTGTATCTTTTTATTATGTTTTAAGTATTACATAAAAGTAATGTAATGTATATAAATTCCAAAACTGGGTAATTATAGTTGGTATTAGAGAAAAGGTTTATTTATCCATTGGAAACTAGGATGATAAAACATTTGTGAGACCCGTAGGTATATTTATTAGAATATGTGTAGGGATGTATCAATGGATACATATAAGGATGTGTTAATGTTTAGGAAAATGTCTTGTAAATTTGGTAATGGAGAAACTGAGTGGTTTACTAGATATAAATTCATATATGGATACTAAAAGTGGATAATGCTCTTGCATAGATAATCCTAGGGGTAACAACTCTTAAAATTTGTTTAGGGCCTAACTTAAGGTAATCTAGTACACTACAGCATGCTTGTTTGAACACATGGTTCAGAACTCTCAGTGGATATGATTCAGTAATTCCCAAATATCTTTATGAATCATCTTGAAGGATTTAAATATTAATAGGTTATTAATAACCTTGTATGATCCTATGGTGTCACAGATTAAGCATTTTTTCCTGATTTAGACATCCTATAATTAATTCTTTTCATGACTATGTGGTTTCATCGATGATAAGTAATGTTCACACTATACTAGGGACATATTAAATGTACGAAACCAGAAGGGACTCGATTATTGATGAATGTGATAGAATATTTTTCTAATATATGTTATGTGGGATATTCATTGGAGTGAAATATGTTGTGATCATGCCAAATTAGTTTTCACTAATCATTATTAACAACATGTACCCTAAACAACTCTTCAACTTCCCTTAGAGGATAAAAATGAATTTCGCTGTGAGTTCGAGTAATATAGACCATGGAGGAAAGAAGATTAAGATAATTTTTTTGTCAATAATTTCGAATGAATCTCTAAACCGAGTGTTTAAAATAAATCGAAATATGATTTTTCTATGGAAAAGAATGACACAAAGAAAGTGACTGTAAGAGAAATTGAATAGTTTTGTTAAATCAATGTATGCAAATATTGGCATCCCTATGAAATCATCAAATGTTAAGTGTTTCATATATGGAATAAATGGTTATTATACAACTCATTGCACCAAGAGGGATGATCCTAAAAAGAATCTGCAAGGTGGTGTGCGTAACGGTTTCATTGTTGATGATATTGAGGAAATAAATTAAATGTGAATGGAAAGAGTTATTTTATAAAAGGATGGCGTAGCCTTATCAATGGGATAAGGATGAAGTGGTATACAAATAGTTTTTAGGTTTTTGGATTCATGAATTATGTCTTATTAATGGTAAAAAATATAATGATTTTCATGTTTATGTTTATTTACCAATGATTTTCATGAAAAAATTGAATGGATATGATAGAATAGAAAATTGATTTAATGGAAAATGATGACCCAGGAAAACAAGTGATTAAGGTAAAGATATCTGTTATTATGTTCTTTATTTTATGATAATGTTGTTTGGACAAATATATTTTGGATATAAGTAAATTGGACGATACTCATTACATTGGAACAAATTAAGAACTTGATGGAAAGTTATTTTTGGTAACATGGATGGTATTTACAAATTCATTGATTTATAGAATATATCTCGTAATCTATGGAATAAGTAAGTATGCATGTTTTCCATATGTATTTATTGTAATTAAATTTATTACTTTGTTTCAACAGAATATATGATGATGGTATTCACATGGTTTGAATGTGAAAACAAAGGGCTACTTTGTTATATATAGGATAATTAATGTTTCGCTGATTTCATGACTCTATTTCTAAATATTTATATTTTTCATGTTTTAGAATGGTTTTAACGATATACATTCTTTAAAAGTTTTATTTAAACTTTTTATGAAGTATTTAGGCACTAATTTTTATTTAAAACCATGGGTGACAGTATATTTAGTGATTAGCCTTATTTCATGGTTGTCCGCTTAATTTATTTTGGAAATAATATTAGCATGGTTTTAGAAAAGGAAATCATTTATTTTGAGTGTCAAAAAATCAATTCTAGTAAGTCCTTGGGTCTTCATCCCACGAATAATGGACAATAATATTTTCATATCTACCACTAGAGTACATGATGTGATGGTTAATGTGTATGTTTTATGTGGAATAATTATTAATTAGGATTTAGTGTAGTTATTTTTTAATTTTACATATTAATATCTCAACACTATTGATTTTAAAGAATATTTAGAGACAATACATATATTATATTATATATAATAATAATTTGGTTATTTGATTGATTTATAAAAACCATATATTTATTAATTTTATTCTCATATGTTCAATCATTACTTTTTCATGTATTGGTATCATTTCTCAACTATTTGTTACTTAAGATAATTTTTTATTCTTTTTATGAAAATAAGACCTATCCTCTCTCTTCAGTTGGATATATGTGTTCCTTCAAGGCCATTCTTTCCAAGAAGGGATTCTATGAGTATTCTTCTAATACACTATAATCATTAAAGGATATTTTTACCCTTTTTATTTTGCCACTATTTTTGAAGGAATCTTCTTGACGCTTTCTAAACAGGGAATTCTCTATCAAATTAATGTACCAAAGGAATATTCTTTCTACCATTTATTATATATACATATTTACCCATGATAATTTCATTTATTTTTTTCTTCATGTTTAAAATCTCAACTTTAATGTGATATTCAAATAAATTGTTCTTAAATCATTTTCAATATTTCTATATAATTTTTCAATTTATTTTTTATGGAAAATAGTTTTCAATAATTTTTTATGTGATTAAAGGAAAAAGGTTTCCAAAATGTTTTCCTGATTCCATTATAAGTATTCATGTATATTATAAAAAAAAGTAGTTTTAAAAAAGTTGAATTTATAAATTAATTTTCAAAGAAAAAATTATTTTTCTCAAGAAATGTTTGTAATAGTTATTTAAAATTTATTTCATATCAATTTTGACATTGGTTGGATTAAATAATTCCTTTTTTGGAAATGATTCACCATTTCAATTATTATTCTTTCTCATAATTGATTATCTTTTTATGGAATGGTGTCTATGATACATGTTTCTCTTTCACAGATTATATGCTTCTAAAACCTTATTCTTTTCATGGGTTTGGATTTTTATCAAATTATTATAAAACATGTACCCCTCTCCATAGGTTATGATATGATTACATGTTTATTACACCTTTTTCATTTCATGGATTAAGATATGATTTTTTATATTTTTGGGGAATATGTATATATGATTTCATTAAGATTTATATCTCCCTCCAATTAATTATGTAATGATTTGTATCTAATGAGATAGACATGGTGGGAATGATAAATGAGCTTGGTTCAGTATTATAGTGATGGAATGAGGAGTGAACTGGGTTCAGTAAAATAGGGTTGGAATGTGGTGTGATCCCAGTTTAGTAATGTAATTTTTCCCCTAAGACGGTCTTAGTAGCAATGATTTGACTACTATTCAAATCATTATATATGATATTGTTTCTTCCCAAATTCAAAATTTTATTCATTTGTTCAGCTTTATTTGATTATGTTATTTATTTCTTTATGGTTCATGTCTTATGAACTACTAATATTTATGCCAAGATTCTTGTTTATGATTTTCTATTTTCACGATCTTTTTAGCATACCCTTATTCTCAAGATTATGATTACATATATTCCTTCTTTACCCTTATTGAGAAACTCATGTCACCCCATTTTATGTTTCCTTCCTCTAGTATACAAAGATATATATTACATTTGATATTTCTAGGAAAAGATCTTGTCAAGAAAAACCTAGTGGGAGATAATTTAGCACATTTATATACCAGTGTTTATGATTACATGTTTCCAAAGGCAATAGACTAATAAATTCTTTGGGAAACTGTCTGTATAATATTTTAGGTATTTCACAAAAGTGATGTAATGTCCATGTTTGACAAACTAGATAGTTATAGGAACACTATGAGTTTACCGTTGCCCTAATTAAACCTCAAGGAGGCTTAAAAAATTCCATGTTTAGCATATTGGGATCAAAACACATGTAGTTAAATGTATTAGTTTAATTTCGTGTGATGGGACCAATCCATGAATTTTAATGTCATACGGTAAGGATGCTCATGTCACAAAATGAGCATTGATGAGGGAATTTAGTGGGATTATTCCTTGTATCTTCCCTTTATAAAAGGATTTTTCTTGGTTGGGGTGGTGTGGGATTACATAATGACATGACAGAGGGGCTTGGAGGTGATGTTCTCTCTATGAGGAGGCATTATCTTAACAATAATGTGGCTTTTAGAAGATTGGGGTGAATTGAGTATCAGTTTTAGACCTATTAGAGGCTTCCCATATATCCTAATTAGTTGTTAATAAAGTCTCATATAGTTCAAAACATAATAGGTGTCCAATGCACTACTAGGAGCAGCAAGGATGTGTTTTGGGACTATGCATTGGAGTCAATCATCTTGTCTTCCTCATGCACGGTCAATAGGGAATCCCACGTCCATTACATGGGGTATCATTAAAAATTAAAATCTTGTGATAGTATGAGGTGTTTGGTGATTATGCAAGGAATATTTCTAATCAGGCTTCCTCATGTCAGGTCCTGAGGGAATTCCATGTCCATTACGCAGGGTCATATTACTGTTTAAAATCATGTGAATGGATCATATGTATGGGTATTATGCATGGAATTTTCTCATATATGTTTCCTCATGTTAGTCCACGAGGGAATCCCTTTTCCACTTCACAATTTATGATTACAGTTTAACATCATGTGAAAATAAAAGGACTTTTAGGGTTTATGTATGGAAGCATCCCATACATGCTTCCTCACGTGGGGTCATGAGTGCATCCCAGGACATTGGTAAGTGAGGGAATATGAA
This sequence comes from Viscum album, assembly GCA_963277665.1. Classification (NCBI taxonomy): domain Eukaryota; kingdom Viridiplantae; phylum Streptophyta; class Magnoliopsida; order Santalales; family Viscaceae; genus Viscum; species Viscum album. The sequence goes on along the minus strand of OY728147.1, from coordinate 470,218,038 downwards.
TGGGGATGACACTTAATGAGGAAGACCATTGTTGATGTTTTGGGGTCATATCATGATGAATAATGTTATGATTGACACAAAGGAACCTTATTAATGAATGATAGGATATACTAAATTTTAATTTCATTTATTGAGGACTATAGGGTATAAGATTATAGGCATTGACTAGGGTGGGGCTTATGAAAAAATAACCTTTAAATTTGACCGTGAAAGAGATCCTGGTGATGGGGTTCGAGGAGTTTCTTGAGAAATGGAGTGACTCAAGGAACTCAAGATGTACAAGAGGAGAATCTCAACATGTGTCATGGGAAATAGTCAAAGTAGAGTAAGTTGGCTCAATTAATTTTTGGGAGTGTATAGGTGTATCTCAAGAAATTGTATTCCAATGGTGGAGGATGGGGCTGCATAAAGGCACAACCCAAAATGTAATCAAGTAAGATGGAGAATTTCATAGTAAGACTATCTATTTCTAATAGAGTCCAGTGATGGTCCCGAAGGGACTGGGCAGGAGGCTCGAGACTATATCCAGGAACTAATCCTATATGGGGGTAATGGGGTGAAACCCCTATTGTATGGACTGGTTTGTGCATAGGATGGATCCCCATGAAGGATACGGGTTTTTTTAAGTTTGGATAATTGAAAAGTCTATGGGTTTCATGAAAGTGGGGGTTTCATAGAGCTTAGGGTCTCTTGAGGTCTTCGGGTTCATACAGCTCATGGTCTCACAAAGGATCAGGATTCACAGAGCCTAGGGTTTCATGAATGATTGAGCTTCATGGAGATTGGGTTCTCACAAAGGATATAGCTTCACAGATCAAAATGATTCCTCTGAATGGTAGTGAAAAAATCTTTTTCACGATTCTTTTGAGATTCATTAAATTTACCTATTTTCATATAACTCTCATTCTCAAAGGACTACACACAAAGGAATGCGGTCTATGAAATCATGAGGCTCATTGGGGATTAGATAATTTATAGAATAATGTCACATATCATCTTGTCCTCATATCCTTTACAGATTGAGTGAAGTGGATATTTATAAGTGGTTGTTTTTATGAATATTGGAGGCATTAAAAAAGTAACATGAGATTCATGAAAGGCACATCTCTTCGAGTCCCAGAGTTGCATCTCTAGAGACACCATCAACTAACCAAATAATTGTAAAGGCATATCTACTAATGGGATATACATGTTCCTAACCTCTCTAAAAAGACATGCGTGACTAGACCTTTGCAAATGGGACCTTCACAAACGGAATTCAGTGAATGATCCTTCATGAACCATTTTGGAAGCCTGAATTCAAAAGGCTATAATAACTAATCATTATATCAGTTTGGGCTCCACAAACAAAAAAGAAAATCTTACAAAATTATCTATGGTACTAGTCCAAGTTCCTTGATATTTAATACCTTCTCATATGCATTTTACTTGCTCCAACAAATATAAAGTATTTTTCATGGGAATATGTAACCAATCAAACCCATTTTAAATGATAAGATAGTGTATGTTTTAAATACATTAAATCAATCATATTTATGCATCTTTCTTTTGTACTTTGATATTTATCCATTAGTTTATCCCCTTTTTTTACCATGTTTACCGCTTCTATGTTGATTTTTTTACCATGGTAACTATTCATTATGACTAAAAAATGAAATTGAACATAGAACCAATTTTTAACATGAAGATTAAAAATATGGAATCATATTTTTTATTTTAAATTTATTAAAACAAAAGAAATTAATTATAATATAAGATAAAAAAATTCTTAAAATATAATTTTAGAAAAAACATTGTTACTCAATCTGAAACAATTTAGTGTTTTTAAGCACAATGATTCATTAGTGGTAGTAAAAACACAAGTAATGATAACAATAAATCAATTTCATGTCTTATTAATCTTCATATATATTTTATAGTATTGTATATAATATACTAATATTATAGGTTTTTTTAGTGGAAAAATAATTGGTTTTTATTCTCACTGAAATGTTTTCCATGAAATATATGGTTTTATTTAAAAACTAAAATTATCCATTTTAGAGTTTTAAATTTATAAATTTAATGTAATTTTTGGATTCGTAATATCGATATTATATTAGGGTGATTTTATTGAATTTTTTGGAAAAGTTTTATTTTTGATTGAATAATGAAAATTACGAATATTTATAAAAACTGTTATTTAATATCAAATAATTAAAAAATTAGACTTGTTTTGCGACTCATTTTTATGTAAAATAAATGAACCATAATAAAAAATTTACCAAATAATTCCATATCAAACAGTATTATAGTTTATTTTATAAAAAATAATTTTTATTATTGAAAAGAAATTTCTCTAAAAACTCTTTGGCATTGCGTTTTGTGGATATATACTCAAATTAATTTATTAATCTACAAAAAATAGATATTTATATATTTATTTAAAATTTATAATTATGAGTACTAAATTTTTTAATATTTTCAATTTCATATTGGGTTATCATTAATTGCTTCCATGATAAACCAAATCATCCTTGTATATGTAAAATAGGTTGAAAGAGGGGTTAAACTAAGAGATAAGGCTAAAATTATATCTAAAACATTGATTAATTTCATTGGTTGAGTGTATTTTATACATATACTATCCCCCAATTTAAAATGAAATAAATTCAATTCAACTGATTTAATAAATACATTTATATTAATTTGAAATTCTATGTATTTATAGAAGTGTCACTCACCACACTTACAGAATAGAAACTCATTCCCTCTCTTCAAAATTAATTTTGAGCAACTTATATTTTAAAAAAACTAAATATAAAAATATAAAAATATCCTACACATTTAATATATTTTCAGATATTATAAAAATTCTATTTCTGAAAGGCTTATGGTATAATCCAAATGGTGTTATCCAAGGAGAAGGTAGAAGTCCTAATCGGCCTATTTCAATTTTATTTTTTCTTTTATCTCCTTAAAATCTTTTTTTACCCACAATAATTTTATTAAACAAGTAATTTATTTACTAAAATGTTAAAATTTTAATGGGATAACTCTTTTTTATATACTTCTTGTCCTATTTAAAATGAAAACAATGTTCACGTATATGTGTAAACTACCCCATCCATGAAGAGATGTGATTATTTTTCCATCATCTCCATACATACATGACAAAAAAGAATTAATTAATTAATATATAATATTTTTTGAAATTATTATTTTTATATAATTATAATATATTAAGTATTTTCTTACCTTTTTGGTATGTTGGAAGTAGATTGTGTCACTTGTGCATATATTTGGAAAACCACCTACATAAAGCGGTGTGGATTTTTTTTATTTACACCTTTAATTATTTTTTTAAGGATGTAAAAAGACAATAAGTTTTAAATTTATAACATAATAACGATTATATAAATTTAATATATTATAAAACCTATTTTTTCCATTCAATACAGAAATAGAGATATCGGTTGGGTGCACTTGCGGACTACAACCACAATGAAATGATGCATTTCATTCCTTAAATCAACAATACATGGGTGGGTTTTAAAATGTTTTAAATGTGTAAACATAATAATATTACATGATTAATACTCTGGATACTATTTAACGATGATCTCAATGACCATAGTCAACATATTGATTTTTTTTGGACATATAAACCAAATGTCCAAAAACATACAATGTGAAATTAACTAGTTTAGTAACTAAATAAAACATCATAAAAAAGGAAATAAACATAATAATGACATTATAATTAAATTTAAAGAGTTCTTTAGAAGATAGAAAAATTATTTAATGATTATTTAAGGTGATGTAACTCCTTTTGATTTTTTTGAAAAAAAATCATATAAATTAAATCATTTTTATGTTTTTCACGACATGCAACACTTAGTTTATATTTCATTATATGAAACACTGATTTTATGTTCCATTACACACAACACTATTTTTAAACATAATGTGGAATACTATTATAATAATAATATTCAATATGATTATTATCACCAAACCATTGGAATGGTGAGTACGAATAATATTGTATAAATTATTATAATATATGATTTACACAGGTATTTAAAATTTATTTTTTTCACCAATTAATTTGAAATGAAAATAAAAATTATTCAAAAAAAGGAAATATTTTTCTAAAAAAACTACTTTTAAGCTCATAAACTCATTTTACCTCAATAAATTAAAAAATAACTTTTGGTGAAATATTTTAATAAAATATATATATTATATTAAACAAAACATTCACCATTAATTTTATGTGACTTTAATATAATAAATAATAATAATTCCAACTTTATACTTAAAACTATATTTTTCAAAATAAGTATTTTTGTAGCCCTTTGAGCACTTATTTTGAAATTAATTTTCTACAATTTTAGAAAATTTATTTTATAAGATGAATTTTTTTTAAAATCATCATTTACAAATTATCATTCGGTTCATTTTCTAGAATTATCTCAAATGATAAATGTTTTGATGACTAGTGGAAAATACTGGTTTTTATTTATAATTTTTTATTCTATTAAAAAATTTGAAAAACTAAAAAATATTTTAATTTTATTTTAAAAATTCATAATTATTTAAACTCTATATATATTTATCCAATATAGGTTATTGGAATGAATTTAAAAAAAATTGATATAAAAACATTAAATACAATTCACCATTTTTTCATTAGAAAATTGTCTCATCACCGTATCTATGGGATAATTTTTAAATCTAAATTTTCATATTCTACGAATGAAATTTTTAAAAATGGATCCCATATTTTTAATCATATATTTTAATTTTATCTAATAATATTAACTTAATTTTTTATCACAATGAAATGTAAAAATTATTTAAAATTTATATATATCACGGTTAATGTAAAAAAGGGTTTACTTGGGGTTAAACAAATAAGAGAATGGTTAAAATGACTCAATATGATAATAACCTACTGGATAGAAATATTTCAAACTCGTATCTTATAAGATCGACAATGAACAATTTTTTACCCTTTTTCATTTGAACGATGTGGGTACACCTTCTTCCTTTGAAAAATTACAAGTGTGCCACTCGCCTCACTTACAAACGAACAACCCATATCCCCTCATATTAACACTTGAAGACCCCTTTTTTAAATACAATAAATTTCCAAATTACTTAATAACTTCCTGACTCTCATCGTATAATAATTATTCTTTTCATAAATCTAACCTATGAATAATTTTGGTGAAAACCTGAAGATATTGTCCGAAAAAATGCTAAAGCCCCAAATTGAATGTTTAATTTTATTTACTCTTACAAATATTTAAATTATTATTTAAACATGATGATATAATAACCTTGGTATCTTAAATATAATTATATTTTATTATGTTAATTTCAAAACCAAAATACATCTATTATTCCATCAAATTGGATACAGAATCATTATTCATGTGTATAGAGGATTTCCACCTTGAAAACTGATGTTATTCATTTTCCATCACCACCTCTCACAGATAGATATAATGGTGGATTTAAATATTATATATGATATATATGATATTATTATAACAATTTAATTAAAATAACACATATACATTCTTACCTCAAATCACTATAGAAAAAAATAATTTCATTTATGTGTACAACGGACTACCGCCTCACGAACTGATGTGATGTGTTTTTCAATTATATTTCACATTTCCAGTAATAAAAATATATAAAAAAATATATGTGATATTGGTAAAGTTTTAAATTTTATATAATCATTATATCACATAAACCTTATTACTTTAAATTCTATTGCAGTATGATAATGTCACTAGTGTGTATGGAGGTCTCCTGCCTCATGAAGCGATGTGAATTATTTCTTCACATACCATTAGATGGAATGAAATAAAAATAGAAATATATAAAATTATGTGATATATAAATATATATATTAAATACCAATTATTTTTAAATGGTAATATATTATTTTCCTTTCTTTCTTCCTTTCTTTTGAGAAATTGCAAACAATGTTCATGCCTACGTATAGCTTACCATCTCCAAAAATGGTCGACTTCATTTTCCATATCTAACTTTTTTGGATTACAGTAAATAATTTAATTATAAATATATATGATACATATTTCGTGTTTAACATTATGGATGTTTTTTAACAATGATCAATGTAAGAAGGCCTGTAATAACAAGTAAAAACATACATGAAAAAAAGTCATTATTACCTGAAACGTGATTTTGATAAGAAATTGTTGATAAAAGGGTAGAAAATGGACATAAGTATATAATTTATGGTATGATAAATATTATTATTTTTCCTTAATTTATTTATAAAAAACATATATTTACCATACAGGACTTTTGAACATGTACGAAGGAATTCGAAACTTAATTTAAGGGATTCAAGTCTCAATTTTTACTTCTGGGAGACATATGCCATATTCAAAAACTTTTTATTTTTTGTGGTGTATAAAATATATAAAAATTTATATTATTATAATTAACCTAATATTTTTATTATTTACATATCCATTTGAGAATATCTCTTTCATGGGGTTTATTTTAAACGAGTTAGAAAAGCGATAATATATTTTGGTCTAAATTTTTCTTCATTGAGACATATGTTATATTGTGAACATATATTATTTAATAAAGGTATATATAGAACCATTGAAAAATAATATCTGGAATTTATTTATTTCTATGTAATTTTATCTGTCACTTAATTTTATTCTTTTCATGGGTCTTACGATTCAAAGCTACCTAAGTAGTGAGGGTTTTATAATACTATCTCATCATTTATTTGGACGGTTTATGTTTATAATTCCACTAATGAAATATTATAAACTATATCACAATAAAAAAAATTATTATAATATGAATATTTCTTTATAATACATATATTCAATTAATTTTCATATCTTTATATACTTAGTTATAAAAAAATCTTTTTACGAAAAATTCACATTATTTCTCTTTTCGATCAAAGATTACTTTTCATCCAAAATCATGTATTCTAAAAATATTTTTAGAAATTAATTTTATTTATTTTAATTATATATAAAATAATTTTTTACCCATATTTTAATTTTTTTTAAAATTAAAGGAATATTCTGGTTGTTTTCCAAAAGAAATATCATTTGGCATTTACTAAAAATGTGAATGGAATATTTGTTTTAGAATGTACAACGTTAATAGTATTTCCTCCATCAGGAAAATTATTTTTAGAGAATATTAATATATAGTATTTCAAGGTCATTTTCAATGAAAATAATTTTTAAATTATTTTATGTTTTAAAAAAATGTTTTTTTCAAATTGAAAAGCATAATTTCTTCCAAAAATGACTATAATGGTATTTAAAGCATACTATATAAATTTTCAAATTTTATTTTAAAATAAATGGTTTAGAAAGTGATTTTTATAATTTTTCGTTTCAAAAATTGAATTTCAATGAATAGTTATTTTCTTTAATAAATGTTTGAATTCATCTTTCCAAATAATTTTTTTTTAATGATGTCCATTAATTTTTCTTCTTCTTTACTAGGGATAAGATTGATTTATACCATACTCATTCATTCTATGAATGTTTTTTATTTATGTTGATGAATTTTTTTAAAAAACAGTTTGTGTTTAATGGTTATGTTATTGTGAATTTGATAAATTTTTATGAAACCCATTTATTTTTCATTGGTTATATTATAGTGAATTGATGAAATGTTTATGTAACATTTTTTCCTTATTTTCATTATAATGTGATGATATGAGGACATTTTTGTGATATTTTGGCACATTGTACTATGGTTTTCATTATGAGATGTGTGGAACCAATATCTCCCTCTAGTTTGTAAGGTACATCTTTATATCTCGTTAGATATCAATAGAAAATAAGTCGATGTTCTTGATCAATAAATGGAAATAGTTGTGTCCTAGTATATAAAGGTAAATATGTGATATGTACTTTACTACCATATTGCTGATCTTGGAAGTTAATCTTGATATATATAGTGGTTTTCTATATTTTTGATGGTTCCAAACATTTATGAAATGAAATAAACGTTCATTATTGATTTATAATGATTTATCACTTATATGGAATATATTTTCTGAAATGAAAATGTTTTATTCGATGACTCATTTTGATGATCTTTGATAGGTCAGTTAGGACCATTGTAAGTTATTATCATGATAACATACCCATATTTTTATCTTACACTATCATATTATCATATATTGGTATCTCATATGTATACCCTTACTACTCATCTGAGATCACAATTTGTTTTTTCTATTCAAACAGTTAGGAATAAAAGTTTTGGTTGATTATATATAAGGGGATTACTATGTGAGAAGATATTTTTTGGATATGTTTAGGTTCTACATGATATAACAATATTTTTCTTCTGGTCTCAAACTAAATAATGATATTATTGTCCTCAAGCATGTGTTTATGAAATTAATTGAATATTAATCTAAAAATATGTTATATTTATTTTCCAAACATCTAAGACCATAAATTTGGATCAATGTAATGTTTTAGTGAATATTTTAAGATTATGATAAGAAAAATAATTAGTGAAACCTTATGGATAATTCTTTGTATAGGATATCATCCTAATGTTTTGGAGAGAAATATATTGTATGGTCTTATTAGAAATATTTCCCTTTCAAGATACTATAAGTTGATGTAGATATAGTTTAGAGTTATATAGGGGTAATAAATCATAAATTGGTGTATTAATTCGGAATCTATCATCACTTGGGGCATGAAAAAATTACTTTCTCCACACATGGTACGACACTCCTGGGGATATTCATTGGTAAATACACATTTTATTTACAAACCATTTGATGGATTTGAATATATGATTATCATGTATGGCCTAAATTAAATATAAGGTATCCCAGATTAAAAATAAGGTGTCATGATTTAGACATCCTATAAATTTTGTTCATGACTATGTGGTTTCCCACTATGAATATTTTTCACACATAATGATTATTTAAATAAATGGAGGGAACTAGATTGAACTAGGTTAAAGTTGAATTTTTTAGAATGTATTTTAATGGGAAACCAAATTGGAAGATAATTTTAATAAAATATATTGAGATTAATAATAATTAGTTATTGTGATATATGATTAATAACATTATCCTTCACTAACTATCGCACTCACAAAATAAGAGAATGATAGATTCCTTGGACAGTTCAGGTGGTAGAGACCATAAAGGAATTAATATTAAGTATATTATATGTATATAATTTTGGAGTAATAACTCTAGGTCATTTATTATATGAATAAAAAGATGTTTTATTTTTTGTGATTAAGGATATATAGTACATGATTTTCAATAAAAAATGAAACGTTCAGTTAACATAAGGGATGCAAAAAATAAAATCCCTAAGGCATCATCCATGGTTGAATGTTATAAATATGGAATGTATGGGCATTAATTGAATAAATATCCTTGAGAGGATGTTCATAATGTGATTTCGAAAGGTAGTATGAGTAATGGTCATACATACAATGTTGAATATAACATGAATGAAATATAAAACGAATTAGTTGTCATTACCGTATAGTCTATGTAAAACATAAGAAGCATGATTAAATTGAGGTTGATGAATGTTAATACGTGATTCATATATCATATTTTAGTAAATTTTTATTTACTAATAATATGATGAATCCTTGTTCATAGATTAATAATGATGTGGAATGATTTTAGTGTTTGTTGGAATTCATGAGTTATGTTATATAAATCATGAAATATATAATGATTTTTTATATAGAATATTTTCATAAAGAATTGTAAAAATATATTGAGTGGGATGAATGAAATAGAAAAGTGATTTAATAAAAAGGTTATATTTTATGTAAATAACTTAATTAATTGAATATAACCATTCATATGTCCTTGTTTTTGATAAAATAGTGTTTGGTTTGGATAAATAGATGATTCATATAGATAATGTAAACAGGATGTAGATTACCTCAAAACTGAATAATGATTTTTTGAAAGAGTGTTATATGTTACTAATCATTGATTTTATGAAAATTTTTTATTTGTGGAATATATTCAACATTTTTTTTGTATTTTTATAGAATGTAAAAGCATGTATTTTTTCGTTTGACGTTTCATGATAATTTTAATTAATTCATTACTTTATGTGAATATATGATCAAGTAAATCATGAAATTTTTATGTGACCATTAAGAGATACATCATTTTATTTGGGGGATTAATAATAAGTTCATTTTCAAAATTTAGCGACCTTATATCTAAATATTTTGATTTCAATTTTGGATAGACATGGAGGATCCATAAGGTTAACTATTCATTGAATGGATTAAATTTAACACTGGATGTTATTGGATAGAATGTGATAAAAATTTTGGTGTTGATTATAAGTAGAGTAATAAAGAAGGAAATTACATTCTTTAATAGATATTATGTTCTGGTAGTAATCGGATTATAAAAAAGTTTATCTTCACTCCATGGAATATGAGGTGAAGTGGAAATTGATCGAATAACAATAATAGAATGAAATTATTCTTATGAAAAAATGGAAATCTAAGCCATTTTTATATCAGTCCCTTTAAAAGTATTAATTGTATCAACCCCACAGAATATTGGTCAATGCTTCCAACTAACCTCTTTGTGTTCATGATGGGTTCTCTGAATCACTCCTACGGAAGAACAAACATGATCCATCACATGACTAAAATCACATGTCAACCAAAAGAGAATGAAATTTCTTATATGGAATAGTTAGTTGAGATTCTAGATCATATAGAAAAATATCTATGCTATTGGACCAGTCACCGAGTAAATTATTTAAGGTGAAAACAGCAGCTTGAGGAATTAATGTGGCAACTTGAGAAAGTAATGAGCCATATGTATCCACAATTTTTGGTACCAACGTGATGAATTTTGAGGAAGAAATTCATTTTTACAGCATAGAATATAACACCCTAAATATTTGTGAATTTGTTTTCAAAAAAAATTTAATCGTTATGATATTTTAATTACACGAAAAACTGATTTTATCTTATGTTACATGCATGAATGAGGTTATCTTTAATTATAAGTAACACAAAGTTTAACTGAAACATGACATACTATTAAAAAAACATTATTTAATACGATAGTTATCACATATCTATTGTAATAGAGGTTATGAATATTATTAACTAAACTATTTAAAATTATATCATCCAGTGAATGACCATATTCTAAACTAAAAACATCCAATTTCAATAATTCACAATTTTTTATACTTTATTCATGTGAAATGAAAGGGTAAACCTTTTGTATTTCAAATATTACTAATGTGTCACTGAACTCACTTATAAAAGGTCACCACATCTGCTCTCCTCTTCACACATCGAAAACCATTTGGTATATCCATTACATACCAAAATAACATCCTAAATTACCTGCATGAATCATATAATTTTTAGTTAGGTCATAAATCTACCCTTAGAATCCTTTATATTTAAAGTAAATGAATTTTTCTTGAATAACAGGTAACATCCCTATCTAAGCGTTTTATTTTATTTATTCCTCTAACTCCATCGATTACTATTAAGAAATGTTGATGTAATAAACTAATTATATTAAATATAATAATATTTTATTATTTTAATTTAATAACCTAAAAAAATATCATATTCCATCAATTGTGATTGGAAATCATAATTCTTATAGATGGTGGACTACGGCCTCATGAACTGATGTTTGTCATTTTCATTCACCACCTCTTAAATTTGGATATAATAATAGATTTAATTTTTATATATTATATCTATGATATTATTAACAGTAAGGAATAATAATATAACAACTACCCTCTTACCTAAAACCCCATTGGAAAAAAAAACTAAATCGCTGGTATATATGGTGGACTACAGCACCACGAACTAATGTGATGTGTTTTTCTGTGCAATTTTACATAGACTGTAATAAGGATAGAATAAATAAATGTATAAAATTTTAGTAAAATATTTATGCTTATTTAATTTTTATATCATATATAACTCCTTACATTACATTCCTTTCCAATATGAAAATGTCGCTCTTGAATAAGGTGGACTACCACCTTGCGAACTAATGAGATTCATTCTTCATATATGCTTTACATGGAATGTATTCAGAGAATTTAATATGTCATATCATCTCCATGAACAATGTTTATCAATTTTATTCATCTAACTTTTATTTATTAAACTAAAATCATATAAAATGAATATTTATGTTATTATTATAATTATATATAGTATAAAACCCTGATCAAATTAAGAGTATTGAAAATAATAAATCAAACCCTACATGAAAGAAGCAGCTATTAATGAAAACATGATTTTAACATGGAATTAGTTTAAATGGGTAGTGAATGGTCCTAATTAAATAATATATGGTATTATATATGTGTTTATGGTTCTTTATTAGAATTGTAATAAACATTAATTTATTTTCCATGGGGTTTTAACTTGTAATATAGAAGTCACTAATTACAGTACGGAATTGTCATAAAACTTTTTACTATACACAAGTCACATTCGCCCCTTATTTTTTTATATGGTTTATAAAATAACCATAAATAAATTTTATTATGAATCAAGAAAAACATATATTTATTTACATATACATTTTAGGATCTCTCTTTCATGGTGTTTACGATTCAAAAGTTACCAAATAAGTGATGTATTTTTGTCTCAATTTTCCTTGCTTGAATAATATGTTATGTTATGTGTGTATTTTCTTTTTTTAGGTTATAAATAAACCCATATATATTTAATATCATGAATTTTTTTCATCTCATGATATTTTAATTTTCATTTAATGTTATTCTATCATTAGGACTTACTATTAAAATCTAACAGATTAATAAGGGTTTTATAATATAATATCATCATTTATCAATATGGTTTATGTTTATTCTTCTCTTGATGAAATAATATAAACTATATCTCAATAAAATAAATAATTTTATTATTATATAGTTATTTCTTCAGAATAAAGGTATTATATTCTTTTTTCCTCTATTAACATACCCGATACTCAAAAATAATAATAAAAATTGATGTTATTTCACTCTTCAGTTGAATGTCCCTTTCATCCCAAATTATGTTTTCTAAAAATGTTTCAAATTTTTTTTATTATTATAAAAATATATTATTAATTGAATTTTTAAAAAAAATTGTAATTTTTTTTAAAAATATCAAAAGAATATTAATGTTTTTATGAAAAAAACCATGTTTTCTTTTACCAAAAATGTAAAGTGAATCATTTTTTAAAATGTATAACATGAATGGTATTTCCACTATCATGACCATTATTTTCTTTTAGTATTACTTTAAAATTTATCATGGTAAATTTCCAAGAAAAATATTTTGAAAATGTTTTAGGTTTTAAAATGTAATTATTTTTCAATGTGGAATTGATATTTTCCTCAATAAATGTTTTAATGGTTTTTGAAGATCCCTTTATATGTTTTCTAAGTTTATTTTTGAAGAAAAGTTTTTATAATTTATTTTATGATATTTTATTTTTAAAATTTTATTTTCAATGAATGTTTATTTTTATCTATACATTCCCTTTTTTAGATATTTGAAAAACAATTCCATCTAAGATGAAATCCATTTAAATTATTTATTATTACAAGTCATATGATTGAATGATAACAACTTGATTATTTCTATGAATGGTTAAGGATTATATTGATTAAATGTTTATGAAACCCATTTATTTTTCAGGGGTAATAATTTGGTGAATTTTGGAAATTTTAATGAAACACATATATTTTCAATGGGTTTTACTATGCTAAATTGGGAATATGTTTATGTAACTTGTTTTTTTAACATGGGTGATGATGTTATGATTTGATGAGTTTTTTATGATGTCTTTTCAAATATAATAATGGTTTTATTTCTTATAGAGTTGGTACCTATATCTCCCTCAAATTAATTAGTTAATTCTATAAATCTAATTATATAATAATGAGAAACATGTTGATGGGATTGATCCATTATGGGAAGCAGGTTCATCCTACTCCACAATGGGAAACAAGTTATAAGTCTTGTTCCACTATGTTTGTGGTCTTAGTAGTTAACCATGAAATATGAAATTATTTTCATTATTTAAAATTGTTGAACAGTTTTATTACCTGATATTATGGTTCCCTATTGATTTATGCTCATTTCACACTCTTATGGAACATGTTTTCTAAAATGACAATGTTTTATTCCATTACTCATGTTTATGTTATATTATAGGTTGTGTATGAACATCTTATGTCATGTTAATAATCACATACAATTTTTATTATATTATAATTTAATATATTAATATATAGATATTAACTATTTTTACCTGTACCATGAATTTGATCTCACGATTTCTTATGTTTATTTCCCTAGGTTATGATGAAATGTTTAGGTAGGGTATGCATAACATGAGTACTATTCTATAAGATATTTATGGGATATGATTAAGGGATTTTAAATAATAAGAAGATTTTGATTCTAGTATCCAATGGTACAGAGCTATTATACTCCTCAGTTGTGTGAATAAGAAATGTGTTGAATTTTTATGTGAATAGGTCAGATAATTATTTATTAAAATGTAGTTCCATACAGGTCTGACATAGAAATTAAATGAGTATGGACACCAGGTACAAGAATTTCTTTTAATGATCTAGTTTTAAATTATTCCATCCAACAAATTTTATTCCATAGCATTGTTCCCCTAAATGTTTCAAGATTGATATGAATTATTCTTTGATTGATGATAAAGTTTATTTCCAAGTATTTTTCACATTCTATATAAATTATCAGAAAGGAATATTTTCAACATTTTACATATGGTTTATTTTTAAATTTAAATAAATGTGAAAACAATTAACATATATGTCTTGACCACCCTTTTATTCCATAGAAACCATTAGTTTTTATCATGTCTCATTTAAAATTTATCATAATTATTTTTAAAGAAAAGCTTACTCTCAATATTCTGTGATTTGTTTTCTTTAAACATATTTTATAATTAAATTTAACATTTCTCCTCATTTTTTAGGATAACTTAATGTGGTATTTCTCATGGACATGAATACCAAATTAAATGTGTTTTCATTACTTTAAATATATATATCTTTTAATCATAT
Organism: Viscum album; assembly: GCA_963277665.1. Classification (NCBI taxonomy): domain Eukaryota; kingdom Viridiplantae; phylum Streptophyta; class Magnoliopsida; order Santalales; family Viscaceae; genus Viscum; species Viscum album. Next base: position 470,202,901 of record OY728147.1, on the reverse strand, counting down.
TGTGATTCTTTTGTATTTTTTGTAAATTATGGGTGTTCTTGATATTGCTCTATTGATAGATGTTCTCAATATAGCTTTGATATAGGCCATGTGCAATACAACTCTCCAATGCATTGGGAAAAGTGATTGAGTTTACTAATTATATGTTTCCCCTAATAGATGTTGGAATTATCTAACTGGGTGATTCCAGTATAAGGGATTTTGCAAAGTTGAATTAAAGAATAATTTTCTATTGCACCTACAACAAATGCATGTAATAGTTTATAGTGGAATTATTTTCATTTTAAAATGTAAAAAATTGAGATTATTTTACTAAGGAAAATATCAATGTTTTTTTAAAAAATATCAAATGATTATTTTAAAAGGAAATGTATTCCTAAGTTTTAATTATTTATAAAAACTTTTGATTATGATTTTTTCATTAAGATTTTATATGAAATGATAAATGCAATCTATTGATAAAATATTTATTTTATAGAAAATAAAATGGATAATTGAGCTCAAATGTTTTTTTTTGAAAAATGAAAACTTTATTTTGTATTTTTTAAGTTTAAAAATGGATTAAGGAATTTATTTTATTTTTAATCACTTAATGATCATTTTTTCACATCCAATATTTTTAAATGTTTTTTTGGGATTATGGACAAGTATGAATGTTATTAAAGTAAGGGTTCTAATTGTGGGATTACCATTGAATGAGGAAATGGTGTAATTACAAAAATTAGCAAAAATGGGAATTTTGTATAAATATACCCTATGGTATATAATATTTTTAAAATTTCACTAATAATATAAAAAAAGATTCTGTAAGTGTAATAAAGTGAAACTATTGTTTTAAATCAAGTAATTATGGGTTTATTGTAGTATAAGTTATTAAAGTTGATATAATAATAAAGTTTTATATAACTATATATGATTGGATGATGTTGAAATACAATCATAAGAGATTATAATTTATGGTTATATTATCATGAGATGTATTTTCAATATTCCCTAATTCATTGTGTCATATATTGTTTTCTGAATAATTTTCCATCGACAAAATAGGATCTAAGAGTCAGAAATGAATTAATAAGATAATATCCTTTCAGACCAACAACCTAGAATGGCTGGAATTTGAATAGAGTATTTTGTATATATGTTGGCTCAGTTGATGTAGAATATTAATTCATTTATCACTATAAGGGAGTGATTAGATTCCCTATAAGATTATTTTTCCGATAGTAGAGAATTTTATGAAATAGAACCCTCTATATTTGGAGGGATCCTAAAAAACCTTGATAGATAAATTATGTATTAATTATATTTTGAATATATTAGATGTTATAGGATGTTATAAAAATTTAATGGAAACTATTTCTATTTATAATTTATAAGGTGAATCCAATCATTGGTGGTCATTGATTAATAACACCAATGAAAATAATGAAATTAATGTTTTGGGATAAAATTTATTTAAGGTTATTTTAATCAAAAAGTATTTTTCTAATTTTATTAGACTTACAATAGAAATAAACACCCAAATTTGAAGAAAATAGGCAAGGATTTGATTCCCCTTATGAAGATAACCTGAATTTATTGTCTATGTATGCATTAAATTTCATTTTGGTCCAAGATAGAGAAATTGATCGATTTTATTTAGGAGTCTAGAATTTATGTTGATATTGGGTGGTGTACAAATAATTTAAATATTTATTTTGATTAATTTTTCAACAAAATGAAAAGAATTGTCTATGTGGAAGGAAATTGGGCATAATTCATCAAAGAAAAATGAAGGTAATAAAATATAATTACCCACTTCACACAAGTGTGATGAGATGATTTCTAGGTAATGACCAATAATATATGAGAAGTATTAAAAATATGTAAATTTGGGGCATATAGCTCATGGCTATAATGAAAATAAAAAATGTAATAACAAAATTATATAGAAATGAAAATAAAAAAATCTTAATTTCTAATGAAATTGGACATTTTCACTATGTTTCCAAATAAAGGTACACAGGTTGGTGAAATATAATACCATAAGAAAAAAGGTTTTGAGATTCATTTTATATTTTTGGTCCTTCAAATGAAGTAGTGATATTTACCTGATATATTTACTCCAAGAATGCTAATGTCTTGTCTGATTTGGGAAGTACACACACTTTTCACTACATAAAAATCCACTTATACTAATATTTTAAAACAATGGGTATATACCCTAAAACTATGGGTATATTCTATAACCATGGATTTAAAAAATGTGTCCTGTTAAGAAATTGATATAGCTCGGAGCTATACCCATAGTTTGAAAAACTATATTCCCACAGTTGTGAAACATGGGAATAGGTGTATGGTAAAAAATTTTCCCTGGTAATAATCATAGACCAAAAATCCTTAAACAGTGGCTATAGGATTTAAAAACAACTTGTCATTTGATTCGAACCCTAGAAAAACTCTTCCCAGTTTATGTGTCTAACCACTACACCAGATAGTTCTATTTTTATATAAATAAATAAATATTTATATATATTATTATAAATATTTTCAATTGATGGAAAACATGTGTAATGGTTTTCCCATTGAATTTATTTGTTCACATGGAAAAAATTTTGTTTCTTACATGAGAAAGTTATACCCATGTTTCTTAAAACTGTGGGTATAGGTTTATACCCATAACCTATATATAAATATTTGGGAAACCCATGGGTATAGGTTGGACCATTAAGAATGGTTTTTTAGAACTCTGAGTATAGGTATTCAACCAAACCATATACCATGGTTTTTTGAAAACATATTCTTATTTTCTTGAATTTTCAACTTATACTCAAATTCATCCAAAAATATGGGAATATTCCATAAACCAACCCCTATACAAATGGTTTTGGAAAACCATGGGTATGCTTTGGAACTATACCCTTGGTTTGATCTAAAACCATGTGCATAGGTTTATTTTCAAGTACTATTTTTCTTATAAATTTACTAAAAAAATAGAAGTACTTACTGATGAAATAAAGATAAGATGCTTGAAAAAAACTCTTGGATGATGTTTGAAAGAAATAAATATTTATTGTAACATTCCTGCCATTATATGTTGGATATTTTTTCCAGAAAATCTTATTATCTTTTGTTTAGAGTTGTTTGGTGTAATTCAATGTAAGGATTCAACTTTGAGTTTATTAGTATAATATATATAATAGAAATAAATAAGTCATATTTAATATTATGTGTGAATTTAATTTTTTTAATTGAGAATTAGATCATAACATTTATATAATACAATAAGTATTTAAATAATTAAATAAGTGAATAAAATTTTCATTCAAATATTATTAAAAATATGGATTCCATTCAAATTATTTATGTTCTAGTTGTAAATTAATATATTGATGTTTTATGTTTTTCATTGTGATATTTCTGATTATCATGTTTGATTTACTATTGACTTATTTTATAATACTAATTCAACTTGAAAACCACCATATTGAATGGATTCAGTTGATTTGTGAGAAAAAAAGTATTTATTGGAATTACATTATATGGGTTTCATACAACCTATTACATCACCATGTAGTACTCCTAATATGTTTTTCTAAATAATTTTGGTTCAATGAGACTTTGTGGTGATTAGAAAGCAATAAATAAAATCATTATTAAGAAAAAGTTTCATTTTATTCATATCGATGGATTATTTATTTTCTCCCTAGGGCATGGTATTTATTTAAAATTGATTTATTGGATGTGTACCATTAAAAATAATTGAATGAGAATTAATTTTTTAGGATGATATTCATGATTGGGTATGTCCACTAGGAGTTTCTGGTTATTCCTTTCTAGTTAAAAAATGCACCCATTCAATTTTTAATAGAATACTAGTTAACAATATTGTTTTATCCTTTCCGTCATGTAATGGAGATTTTTATACTTATAGAGATTCTTTTTTAAACATCCTGAGTTGTTTCTTGATGCTGAATGGTCAGGTTATCACATATGATTATCATCACTTTAAATCCAAGGAGTAGGATTATCTAACAAATGACATTGAGCTCATTATTGTAGTTTTTTATTTAAAAAAAATATATGAATAATTTATTTGGAGTGAAATGTAACGTATATACTGATAATTATTGTTTAAGTATATATTCAACCAAAAATACTTGAAATTGATGTAGACAAGATCAATAGAGTTTCATTAGTATTGTGATTGAAGAGTTCACCATTATTCAGGTAATGTAAACAAGGTATCCTATGTGTAATATCTCTCCCTTTATATAGGTATGTTCACTCTTAATGATTTTTGAAACCATTAATAATACCTATAGAGAATCTTTTTTTGGTTTTCAAATATGTATTCATAATTTTATGAGAGCTCAGGATATGTTAGATAACAGTATAACACCTTGAAATATTAAATTAAGATCATTCTATTCGATAGTATATGCAACAAAAAACACCATGAGTGTAATGGAATATAAACTCTTGATATAATATGATATATTTATTCTTTTAAACTAATTTAATAAATTTTATAGCTTTCAATACAAAAAACAATAATTTATAAATTTTTAATCACAACAACAATTCTCAATGATAGCTTACATTAAAGGCAATATTGTGTTTTACTGAACAACAATAAATTATTAAAATATACCAAATTTAATACAATAATATATAACCTAATGCTTTATTTTGTGGTTACGAATATTATTAACTAACCTATGAAAATATATTTTTTAATTTAATGGTTTCCAATTTATAAGGAATAAATATAAGAACCAATTAAATATAAAGGAAATTATTTTATAAAAAACTATTTTTATGATCGAAATGTAATTTTGTATTAAATAATTAAATTAATTAATATTAGTGAATTATATTATTGAAATATATATTATATATTTAATAAATTATTTTTTACAATCATCTAACATATTTGATAGGTGAATGAAAACCATGAATCATAGTATCATTGGTTGGTATTGGCTATCGTTACACCACTAATGTTTTTAGGATTAATAGTATGTCTATATTTATAAACAATATGTCCAAGGAATGAAATATACAATAAAATTTCAATGGAATATTGGTTAACGATCTTGTTTTAGCTTTTCCATCATGTAATGGAGAAATTTTTATTTATTTTTATTCTTTTCTAAACATCATTGGTTGTTTCATGATGTTGAATGATCAGGTTATCACATATGAATATCATCACATTAAATCCCATGAGTAGGATTATCGAACACTTGACCTTGAGCTCAATATAGAAATTTTTTATTTAAAAAACTATAGGAATAATCTATATGGAGTGAAATGTAAAGTTTATACTGATAATTAATGTTTTATGTATATATTCACCCAAAAATACATTAAATTGGGGTAGATAGAATGGATAGAGTTTCATTACTGTTATGATTGAACAGTTCACCAATATTCAGGTAATGTAAACAAGGTATCCTATGTGTATGATCTCTCTCTTTATATAGTTATGTTCACTCTTAAATATTTATGGAACCATTAATAATTTCCATGGATGAGTTTGTTTTGGTTTTCAAATATGTGTGTAGAATTTTATGAGGGCTCAAGGGATGTTAGCTAATGGTGTAACACTCTGGAATTTTAAAATAATAACATTCTATTCGATTGTATATGTGACACACAACACAATTAATAGAATGGAATAAAAACTATTGATACATTATGATATATTTATTATTTTAAATGAATTTAATCTATTCTGTAGCTTTCAATGCATGAAATACTAATTTAGAAATTTTCTTTCGCAACAACGTGACTCTTTGATAGCTTACATTACCTAAAATATTGTGTTTTACTGAACCACAATATATTATTAAAATATATACAATTTAAGCAATAATATATACCCTAGATATTTATTTCTTGGTTATTAATAAGATTAACTAACATATAAAAATATTTTTTTTAATTTAATGGTTTCCAATTTATAATAAAAAAATATATCAACCAATTGAATGTTAAGGAAATCATTTTATAAAAAAACATTTTTATGAACCCAAAGTAATTTTGTATTACAAAATTAAATTAATTAATATTTGTGAATTATTTTAATGATTTATATATATTATATATTCAATCAATTATTTTTTACAATCATCCTACATATTTGATAGGTGACAGATAAGAAGAAACTCAATATTATTCATAAAGAGCTATGTTTTTATAATGGTAGTTTTTCTAAATTTTATTTGAATGCCTATTTGAAAAAATAAAATTTGATACTATTATAAATTTTATATAGAAAATAAACATTATTTTATAAATTTTTGGGTTAATATTATCTTATAGTGATTTTTTATTTTTATTTTTCTGAGAAACATCATTTTTTATGAATAAAGAAAATACTAGATTTTATTTCAATGATTCTTTTTCATCTCATTTATTTACATTGTTAAATTATATTTTAAACTAGTTTTAATGTAAAATTAGTTCTATAATACATCAATTAATCGAATTTATATCATTTTAATCATTTTCACTATGAAATTATATAGTAATGTATTTCGAACTTTTGAATATTTTTGTCACGACCCATCCTCGGGGCCCGTGTTGTGACTACCCCAAGCCATCCTTCCATAGGCCAGTGGGTGGAGACTAGAACCAAAGGCATAAATCCCTATGGTGGGAAGGCATTTCTTTTATGAAGGTAAACAAACACCACATAGTACGCAACAGGTTGTAAACACTAAGTAAAACTGAATACAAAGAGTGTGCTGGAAAGTAAAAGGGCCAGTATATGTACCCAACTGAACAACAAGTACATGTAAAGGGAAAAACAACAGAAAGTAAAGGGCATCTTCTATATCATCCTCCGGGGATTCCTACCTGAAGGGTAGGTACATATGTCCACCTCAGCACCCGCATCCATCAGTCTGCACCATGTGCCGACTCGTCGTAAGGTCCACATCCAGGTACCATCCAGTCGTGGCACTCTTGGCCACCGTCAGTGTTGCCAGTCTTCTGCATCCAACACAATGGGGGGTAGGCATATCCTATGCAGTGGTGAGTATAATGATACTCAGTAGGGACAACGAGACCCTCAAGGTCTCACCAACTTCCACAAAGGGTAAGCCACAGTAGAAAGATACAATCACAAAGTATCATCCATCCCATCTTAAATATATGACCATACATATACATATGTTATCAATCACAGTTTGGCTCCAACTCTTGAGCCCAATCACAAACCATTACACAAATGAAGTAATTCAATCACCACATTGATAATGGTTGAAAGACATGACTAATCTCACACATGTATACAACTCATGAAGAAGGGTAGAGATGATTATATGTAGCCTCTGATTAATCTCCTCTATCGAACCCACATTGGATCCTTGAGCAATATCAGCACTGTCGAACCCATGTAGGATCCTGGAATAGAAGATGTCACTATCGAACCCTTGTAGGATCCTGGTACAGAAGTCGCTGCTGTTGAACCCACGAAGGATCCCAGTACAAAAGTCGTTACTGTTGAACCCACATAGGATCCTGGTACAGAAGTCGCTGCTATTGAACCCATGGAGGATCCCGATGTAGAAGTCATCACAATCGAACCCACGTAGGATCCTGGTATAGAATTTTCTATGGTCGAACCCATGGAGGATCTTAGTATAGAAGTCATCACCGTCAAACCCACGTAGGATCCTAGTATAGAAGTCACTGTTGTAGAACCCACAGATGATCTCGGTACAAAAGTCGTCACTGTCGAACCCACGTAGGATCCTAGAACAGAAGTCACTATTGTCGAACCCACGGAGGATCCCGATATAGAATTTTTCACTGTCAAACCAATGTAGGATCCTAGTATAGAAGTCGATGTTGTCGAACCCACAGAGGATCCTTGAACAGTAGTAGGTCCACGTAGGATCCTATCATCTCGGTCATAGCCAACCATAGGGTATCCGCACACAGCACGCTCAATTCTAGGAGGGTCCACTCCTCGAGCCATGTGTCGATACATAAACTAGAATTATTTCATGAGTTGGTGTATCCAGTAGTTCTGTCTCATCATAAGGAACCCAACACGATAGACGACGCGTCAATCAGACACCCGGTCTGTGAGTTATTGGCATTTCCATTTCAGGGGACCGGTTGGTTTTTAGGTTCAAACCAAACCGACCATATCCTAACTGTGTCCAAACCACAATTAGGATATTCCAAAATAATACTCTCACACCAAGAAATCCAACGTAGTTGACGGCACGTCAATCGCATGTCCGGACCATAAGTTATAAGTGTTTCCGCTCCGAGGGCTATGTTGGTTTCGGAATTGAACCGACCCGGCTGTACCAAAGCATCTCCAAAACCTTAAGTTTGATATTCAAAAACGACTATTTGTATACAAGGAATCCAATTCAACTGACGGCGCATCGATCATAGGTCTGTAGCACATGTTATGGGAAAAAAACCAAAAGTGGTCCGAAGAGGGGGGTCTGGGTCCGGTCCGACCCGACCCCACCCGCCCTATGTCGGCCCAAACAGGGTCGACCCGACTCGGGTCCGGGTCCGGCCCTGTAGGGTGTGGCCCAGCCCGGCACCTGTGGTCTGTCCCATGAGAGGGCGGCTCGGCCCACACGGCTGGCGACCCGGCCCACGTGGCTGAAGGCTTGGGGGCGGTCCCCTAATTTCTCGAAATGGCAGTGCCAGCTAGCGCCGCATGTCCTCCTCGGAACCCGTGGAAGCAGGTTCCGTTCTGCTGCTATGGTCGGTGCTGCAGTGGTCTTCTGTCGGTGGCACACGAGGGGTGCTGTTGCCCCCAGGCAGTCACCCATTGCCTGCCACGGCCTCTGGTCACCTCTGTCGCCTAGCCGGCAACCTGATCCGCCGCGATCTTTCACGGGCCACCAGAGACATTCATGTGGTCCGTTTTAGCTTTTGTCTGTTCCTACGGCCTCCTCGGGTCCCGCTCTATACTGTGACGGCCTCAAATCAACGTTTCCCTTCCGTTCATCTGTCACCCAATAAATTTTGCATCAAGAACGATAAGGCGGAGGGTCCGGACTTGTTCATTAGCCCGTTCCCTCCACGTTAGAGGCTCAATCAATTATCCAACATATAATCTCCAAAGAACTAGGGTATAAATTACATGTATAAAATGAATAATTCAAATTCCTCCCAACCTCGATTCATGTTTTTTTCATCATAGATGAAGTCACGGGAAGGCAGCATCAATTCGCTGACATCGGGGAGGAAGGATACAAGGATGGCGCGTCATCTTCATTCCTTGTGGGATGCTCCTTCTATTTTGTCTTCTTCGAAGATCGAAGGAGAAGTTCATCGTTCTTCGGAGGTTCTTTGTTGGAAGGATGAAGCTATCAACTCTCCATCCTTTCCAAGGATTATGGACACCATATAAAAATAGATGTGATCTCTATTAATCCTTTTTCACAACAACACATGGTTGTGTATAATTAAATGAGGCGACTCAATTAATTAATTCTTAGGAATGATTCCAAATTCAAAACTAAGAGGAGGTGAAGAGTCCCATTTAATGATAGGAGGATTGAAATTAATTAAGTGCTGTTAATGGGGAGTTTCAAGGGGATTTGAAGAGGTTTGTGTTTGTTTGGGCCCCACCACACAATATCCTTTCATGGGTGGTTATGTGGGGTGTGGGCCCCACCTCCAACTATTCTTTGGAGAAAATAACTACCCCTTAACAAAAATTATGTAACACATAATTTTTATTAAAATTATAAATAATCCCCAAAAAAATAACTTCTAGTCTCAAAAAAACACAACTGCGGTAAGGGTCTCCTTAAGCAAATACCGGTGCTACAAGTTCATTGGTGTCCTCTGATTTCAATTCCGAGAACCGGTTTAAAAGATAGAAAAAACCACACGTACATTTACTGAACATACCTGAATAAAACTTCAGAAATTGATTCTGGGCACACCGGGCATTGGAATCAGGCTCTCTCAAGAAACTGCAGACTCGTAAAATTCTAATGAATTTAAGGAAAAAAAATCCGTGAAATTTCCAGGTCTTTACATTACCCCCACTTCAGGGGTTTACATCTCCGTAAAGCTACAACACACACTAAGGAAACAAAGGTGGGTACTGAGCACACATCTGAGCATCCCGCTCTCATGTGCTCTCCTAGAGGTTCTCGTTCTTCCAGCGAAAGCGCACCTGAGGAATCAACCATCCACGCAGGACCCGCTCATGTCAATCCTCAATCTCCACTTGAACCTATGTGAATGTCACCCCGTCATCGATGACCAACTCCCCATGGTAGATGATGTGGTAAGGGTCATGCACGTATCTCCTTAGCTGAGATACGTGGAAGATGTCGTGCACATGATACAGCTTAGGTGAAAGGGCCACACGGTATGCCACCTCGCTTACTCTGCAGAGGACCTAGAACGGCCTGATAAAATGCGGAGATTACTTTCCGCCTAAGCCAAATATCCATATACTTAATCAAGGTGATACCCGTGAAGAGACATGGTCACCATCCTCATATTCTAGAGGTCTTCCTCTCCTAAATGACATGCACCTCCCCTGTGGTAGCTCTTACAATCTTTGGTCAGTAGGAAGTTGGCAGACATTGTAAGTAGGTCGACGATCACCCAAAATGAGATGTGTCCCCTGGACATATATGGAAGACCCATCAAGAAGTCCATTGATATCTCATCTCTTTTCCACAAAGGATATCTGCAACCCAGCCAGCTGCTACGACGCCTCTCCTAGAAGCTGAAAGATGGATCTTCAGCTGAGAGAATATTCTACAACGTTCCCCTTCCTAGGAGTATAGAATATCTCAAAATCATAGTCCTGGAGGAACTCGAGCCATCGTCGTTGTCTCAGGTTTAGGTCCTTCGCGAGAAGATATACTAGAGAGTCTAGCGTTCATAGTAAACTGTAATTTGTTCACCCAATGAACTATAGATGAGACTAGCCAATTTAAAAGAACTCATCAACACCCTTCTTTTCCTATGTCCTACAAGAGCTGCTAATATTTCTCCTTTGAAGAAAAAGAGAAATCTGGTCTCATACCCTATATGAACCACGCCCATTGCCTAATACAGTCTATCCTTACATGAACGGTACAAATTCATTCCATGGATGACATCGTAAGGCCTCAATGATATTTCCAGAGATCAAACTATTACTCTCGCCTCTAAGGGTTGAGTCACACTGTCGGCATCAATGTGTGGTCATTGGGTCTCCTCCAGTAGGAATCTCAAAAGTGAGGGTCAAGTCAACAGTTTTATCCAGATTCTCTTAGTATAATCCACACAAATGGAAAGAAATAAAACATCACAAGGACACAAATCTTTTATTAATACTTCTCAAAGTAAAAAAGGCACAAAGAAACCACAAATATAGACATCAATGAATCTAGAATCATCGTGAACAAAGGTCTCTATGCCTGGAACTAGTCCCGCTCCTGTCCACCTGATCCTGGAGAACTATGGTAATAGGCCTAAGCTTCCTGAATCTGAGCTCTCCCATGTCCACATGTTCACTCCGGTCAGGGTGGACCTCCTGGTGGAGGTGGTGTTGGTGGTAGGGCCTTGTAATGTCGTCCACCACCTACTGCTCGGTTAGCTTCTCTGACACGTCTGCATGCTCCTGGCAGACCACAACAATCAAACCTATTCCTATAACTAATAGGTCCCTCTACTTCCTACTGCTCATCTGCTGGATGGGTCGGGCAGTCTCGGGCCATGTGATCATGCTCGCCACATGCATAGCACTGGCTGATCCTCGTATGACTAGCTCTGTTTCATGTGCCCCGCAAAACCGAACCTGAGTCGTGAAGTCGACCACCCCTGGGTGTGGTCCTCTTGGACCCCTACTTCTTTTGTCTACTGCCGGCTGCAGAATACTCCTCTGCGTGTTTCCCTGTGGTGGGTCTCTCTACTGGTGACTGCTCAGCGAGAAAGATCTCCACTAGAAGGGCTCACTCTAGTACCCCCACATGCGTCGGAATGTTGACAGAGATCATCGAAGACCTGATCTCATCTTGAGTCCCTACTTAAAGGCTTGAGCCCTAAAGAATGTGTCCCGTACCATATAAATAGAGAAGCGTAAGAGGTCAGTGAACCTCATTGAGTACTGAGCTACTGTCATGCTGCCCTACTGCAGATGAAGTTGAAGTGCATTATGTTGCATTTATTGTCAATGAGGTATGTTGTTGTCAAGGAATGAATGGATGGATGTCAAGGAGTTTCAATATGTGAATGACAAAGGATGTGATGGTGTTGGTGAGGAACGGAGAATGGCCATGGTACTAAGATGCATGTCACATAGGAGATTCACTAAGTGACATAGGATATTGTGGTTGAAACATTCTCTATTAATATTAGATGATTGTAGAACTGATCTTAATGTTTCAATACTTGTATCAAGATGATACTAAGTGACAAAACTTGAAGAATGAATGGTGATGGAGCATCAGTACATCTGACGATTGATGAGATGATCTTAAAGTTCCAAGAACTTGTATCAACTGGATACAATGTCACAACAATATCAGAAGACCATGCATTGTCTTAACAATGCATGAGGAGATGAGGAGAACCATCCACAACTCCTAAGTGGATGAAGTGGTACTAATGAAGTCCATGCACTATCACTTAGTGCATGTGAATTTGAAGAAGATCCAACTTGATCTCTGATTGGATCAATGAAGAACATTGAAGAAATAATTGATCCAAGTGATTAGGTTGATGGAAGAACCTTCTACATTTCCCTCCTAAGTGAAGATTAAATGTTTAAGAGGAATGGAGGAATTATTAAGAAGAAGGGAAGAGAAGAAATGAAGAAGAAGAGTTGTGGCATTTGGCATTTGAACTTGGTCACTTTGTTTTTACACAAAGGACTTGTTCTATACTTAAGAAAAAAATAATCCACCAAGGGCCAGCCTTAAGGGTTCAACCCAAGGCACATGTGGGACTAAGTCACCATGCCCAAGGGGATTCCATGGGGCCAGCCCGAGAGAGGTCGGGGTCGTGTATAAGCCCCGAGGCCACGCATTGATGAAACCCGCGCAGTGTGAGCGCAAGGAGCGCGCCCGTGACAAGCATAGAGGGCGCCAGAGGCACGCCCGAGTGGCAGGGGTGGGCGCAAGAGCGCGCCCGCAAGAAGAACTCGGTGCGGGGTGGCACCGAGAGGGTTGGAAGTTCAATCGAGGGGTTGCGGCAGGAGCTGGGTGATAAACCGCGGAAAAATCGCGCTCCGTTTCGATGTGGGATGCGGAAAAATCTCCAGGAGCGGATCCTGGCCGCACGATTGATCGCGCGCCAGATCTCGGCCGCACATCTCATCACGCCGCTCCCATTCTGATCGCAGCTGTCCAAATCTTCGATCTAACGGCTCCCCATCCATCCCCAACCTCAAGTTAGGCCGAAGCCTCCCCACGTGCCTCCGTCGAACCAGGAGCAACCCGAGCACCGATTTTGAGCTCCCGGCTGTATCTCTCGAAACTGAAGGCTCCCTCATGCTCTTCTGGCCAATCCGAACCCATTCATGCATAAAAATATACTTGCATGCAACAAATGAGAAAATTTGATGAAGGCCGAAGGCAAACAAAGTGCCGAGGCCTCGGTGTGTTCGTGTTTTGCATGGGATAGAAGAGACAAAGGACGTGCATGCGTTCTAAGTCGCATGCAGGTGGAGGAGAAAAATATAGAAGGAGAACCCGCGGTGAACCGAGGAGAAAATCAAGATTTGAAAAATCTTGAAATACCCGAAAACTTCGGGGATTCAAATTTTTATCCACGCGGATTGAACAAAGGCCCTCTGCTTATAAAAAGAGAGGCCCGTGCATCGGTGTTGCTTGCTGATGTGCTGAAACTTTGAAGATCCGTGAGTGTCTTTGCCTCACAAAGAAAGAACCCACCGCGCAAATTACTTGCACGGCTGTTGTACCGAAGCCACCTGAGGCTTTGAAGTTGTTCCTTGCGTGCAACTCCTTTGCGCGACAAGTAGAAGGAGGTGAAGTGTTCCCTGCGCGCCTACTCCTTGCGCGGCCGGAAGTACCCGCGGCAGTATCACCTGCGCGCTGTTGCACTTGCGCGCCCCGCGGTGTTGCACCATGCACACCTGAGGCAGTGGCCCTTCACCAAGATCCTACGCGGCTATTGGAGAAAAGGATTGGCCGCACCCTTGAGCGCCTCCTTTGAGCTCAAGTGGAGACGACCACCTACGGACAGTGTGTGTGCTAAGTGCAAATAAGGGCAGTAGGTGTTCGGGTGATGTGAATTACACACCTTGTGTGTGTGTGTGTGTGCTTAAGGATATTACACCCTAGCCAAGTGAGTGCACACCTACGGGTTGTGTGCAAGAAGGAGTGGAAGGCCACCACATTTGTGTGTGTGCAAAACAAGAGGAAGACCTGAGGCCATGTGTGTGCACAAAGAACAGCACCAAGTGGTGTGTTCCAAGTGAATTGGAAGACCACACATTGTGTGTGTGTAAGAATTAAATAAGCCATAGCCTTGGTTGTGCATTTGAACAAAGAAGAACACACTTTAAGTGTGTGCATTTGAAGAGGCCGAGGGTTGTAACTAGTGTGTGCAAAGTGTGTACACACTAAGAAGAAGAGGAGACACCCCACACCAAAGTAGAACATACATTCAAGTGTGTGTATACAAATTGAATTAAGTGAGTGAAGGAAGTTGAGAAGTGGTGTGTGTGATAAAACGAATTACACCCTTTGTGGGTTTATTTCACCAAGAGAAAAGAAAGGGAAGTGCATGCTTGCATGCATGCACATGCACACGTGAACAAAGACAAATCTGGTTGTGTGCATCTGAGTTGACCAAGACCGGAAGTTCTTGATGAGAATTAAGAGGCCATGCAGTCAGTGCATGAGGAAGCAGAGATGCCATGCACTCAGTGCATGAAGTTGTTCTGATGTGAGACTGGACCAGACTGAAGTTAAAGATATCAGTTGTATGAGTATTCAGTAGTTGAAGAGATAGGCCGGGTCATCCTTAGAAGAAGGTGATAAAGCCCGAGCTAGACGAGAAGACCTGTACATCTCAAGTGAGCATAAGTGAAGAGCAAGGCCAGCAGTCTTTATCCCAGGCTGCTGAAGATACTTGAAGAGCTAAAGTGAATAAGAGCTACTCGTGTGACTCGAGGAGCCAAGAGAAGCCCCCTGTGAGACTCAGGGTGGAAGAAGTCTTTAGTGGGATTCTGGAGCAGGCTAGTGGGACTCTGGTAACAATATGGGACACAGTATAAAGACCCTCCTGTGGGACTCAGGAGAGATACAGTGGGACTCTGTATCGACCTTTGTAATACTAACAGATTATAATGGAAGAAACCATGTTGGGGTGTATAACCAACATGGCAAGGACGTAGGCC
The DNA here is from genome assembly GCA_963277665.1 of Viscum album. Classification (NCBI taxonomy): domain Eukaryota; kingdom Viridiplantae; phylum Streptophyta; class Magnoliopsida; order Santalales; family Viscaceae; genus Viscum; species Viscum album. The sequence goes on along the minus strand of OY728147.1, from coordinate 470,187,555 downwards.
TTTGGTGCCGAACCTTGTAAATCCTTGTGTCATGTGCCTTTACATTTACTGCATCATTCGAGGAGAGGCTGAGAGATACAAGAAGAGTGGATCGAGGCCTTAACAAGCCATAGAGGTTTAATTGATTAAGAATCAATTAGTAAAAAGTTTCAAGGGATCACTGATTCACTCCCTCCCCCTCTCAGTGATTCACACCGATTCGGGCACTTCAATTGGTATCAGAGCGAAGGTTGCCTCTAAAAGAACCAAGGGAGTCTTTATGAAGTGCAGATTTGAGGAAATGAGTGACCAGCCTCAAATGGAGATATCTTCCAAGACTCAGAAAAATAGAAAGAAGAAACAGGCCAAGAAGATGAAGAAACCTTGTCCTAGCTGTGATGAAGTTGGAATAATGAATGATCTTCAAAATGCAATAGAATATCTTCAGAAGACAGTCCCCAAGGAAGTGGCAATGTGTATAGCTACATGCATCCTTGATCTTCAAGAAGAAAAATCACACTTAGAAGAAGAAGCCAATACAATGGAAGATCAATTGGCAAAAAGGGTTGGCATAACCAACACTCTCAGAAAGCTGGTGAAGGCTAAAGATGAAACCGTTTCTCTTTGCAATGATAGATATGAAGATACTTGTGAAGAATTGAAAAGAAGCCTTTCTGAGAAAGAAATCTTTATGATAATGATCAAAGAAGTTTTCCATGCACTGGAAAAATTGCACAGAGTTTCAGTGGTTGTCAAAGATGCTCAACTAGAAGACAAAGTCAAAAGGGTGAAGGAGCTGGACAATTCATTGCTAGAAATAAAAAAGGTGCATGAACACCAGATAAAGCAGCTGGAAGAAAAATGGGAAGGTAGGCTAAGATTTGTTGAGGATGAGAAGAACTCTCTCAATGTGAAATGCTTAAGACTGGAGGTGATATTGAAAAATCATCAATCACCCAAAGCTGAAACCTCCCAGTCAGCTGGAAGAAGAAATGTTGCCACTCAAGTGAGCTTTGAGAAGGATGATTCTAAAAGAAAGACATCCTCTAATGAAAGGGCAACATATTCTAAAAAGAAGGTACCATCCATACCATCTTGTACTCATGCTTCTAAAAGTGTTTCTACTAAAAGTGCAGGATGGAAGAATGAATCCAAACAAGTATGGATGAAGACAGTGAAGAAAGAATGCTCTCCTGAAACAACACAGCAAGTCATGAAAAGTACCCCACAATCAGAAGGACTGAAGAGGTCAAGATTTGTGGGTTAGTGTTGGTGTTGTAATAAGTATGGGAACTGTGCAAAGGATTGTTGGTACAATCCACTGAATGTCAAAGCACAAAGGAAGCCCATGCCAAGGGGGAGAAATCCAGAAGAAAAGAATCAACATTCACAGGTCCAGAGACATCTGTTTACTGCTAACAGATTCGGATTTCTTGATAACATCTGGGATGTGTGAAAAAGTGGTCAAATAGATACATGTCAATCTCCAACTGTATCCAGAGCTAAAAAGAAGAGAAGATCAATGTACCTGGCTAAAATGGAATCCTTGGGAAGCAAGAAGAAATTTGAAGATGCTCCCAAGAAGGTTTTGAAAAAGGAAAAGAAGTCCTTGGAGTCTAAATCCAAGAAGGGTGATGCATCCAGAAGGACCACCAAGAAAACATGCTTCTACTGTGGAAAGAAAGGACACACCATGGATCTTTGTGAACAAGCCATGGAACTGAATAGAAGCATATTGGACTCAAAAAGACAATCAATCCAGAAGAAGAAGAAGGGGTTGATTGAAAACAAGTTCCCTAATAAAGGTAGCTTGATAGCATCAAAGGAACCATGTGTAATTTCCAGAAATGAGGCCACACTTCCAAGTGACTTAATAGTCATATGTCCAAATCAGTTGCAACTTGCCAAAGATCTGCAAAGAGCTGAAGATGAAGTTCTGGCAATTGCTAAGGCAAAAGGGAAGAAGAATATTTCACATGAAGATGTATTGAGATCCACACCAGCACCAACATCATTGAAGATCAAATGTGAAAGTGTGAAGAATGGTGAAAATGGGACATCTCGGTTGAGAGAATCTTCTCAACCTTGTTGTTCACATTGATGAACCAAGGAGGTTCCATCTTATTCCCTAATCACTTGTATTTACATGTGCTGACATTGCAGTGAATTGAAGATGATGATCATTCTCAACTGGAGGATGGTTTGGAAAGAATGGAGCGCACCCCTTGAGGGGGAGCCAATCTGGAGAAGATGGTATTCTAAGATTTAATACCATCTTGAGAAAAGCTGAAGGTATTCCAATCATACTTTCATCGCTTGATTCTTAATTGTATTCATCATGACAATTAAGGGGGAGTATTGATTGAAGAAAAATTGATGAAAGGGGGAGCTTTATCTTTGCACCTGAACTTTCTGATGTGTTTGGTGAAGTATGTGCAGGATTTACCAATTCATTGATATATCTGAAAAATTTCAAACCCCTGAAGCATGATCTCACATGTACAATGAATGATGGAAAACATTGAGTTCCTTGGTTACATCACTCTTGTTTTCTACACCGGGTTAGCCCAAGTAGACTTAGAGTTGATTTACTAAAGGCTCTTTGCTAAAGAGAACATGTGACATCATCCCTCTCTTAGTAGTTGTGAAGAAAATTATTTTCAAAGGGAGTAAGTGATTTTTTTTGAAGAAAAAAACACCACACCTTTGCATTTGATTGCCAATAAGGGGAGAAATATTGGCACACATATTGACCCATTCATATGTGCTCTAGTGTATTGCCAACAAATACAAAGGGGCAGATTGAAGTGCACTATGTTGCATTTGTTGTCAATGAGGTATGTTGTTGTCAAGGATTGAATGGATGGATGTCAAGGAGTTTCAATATGTGAATGACAAAGGATGTGATGGTGTTGGTGAGGAACAGAGAATGGCCATGGTACTAAGATGCATGTCACTTAGGAGACTCACTAAGTGACATAGGATGTTGTGGTTGAAACATTCTCTATGAATATCAGACGATTGTAGAACTGATCTTAATGTTTCAATACATGTATCAAGATGATACTAAGTGACAACACTTGAAGAATGAATTGTGATGGAGCATCAGTACATCTGACGATTGATGAGCTGATCTTAAAGTTCCAAGAACTTGTATCAACTGGATACAATGTCACAACAATATCAGAAGACCATGCATTGTCTTAACAATGCATGAGGAGATGAGGAGAACCATCCACAACTCCTAAGTGGATGATGTGGTACTAATGAAGTCCATGCACTATCACTTAGTGCATGTGAATTTGAAGAAGATCCAACTTGATCTCTGATTAGATCAATGAAGAACATTGAAGAAATAATTGATCCAAGTGATTCGGTTGATGGAAGAACCTTCTACATTTCCCTCCTAAGTGAAGATTAAATGTTTAAGAGGAATGGAGGAATTCTTAAGAAGAAGAGAAGAGAAGAAATGAAGAAGAATAGTTGTGGCATTTGGCATTTGAACTTGGTCACTTTGTTTTTACACAAAGGACTTGTTCTATACTTAAGCAAAAAATAAGCCCCCAAGGTCCAGCCTTAAGGGTTCAACCCAAGGCACATGTGGGACTAAGTCACCATGCCCAAGGGGATTCCATGGGGCCAGCCCGAGAGAGGTCGGGGCCGTGTATAATCCCCGAGGCCACGCAGTGATGAAACCCGCGCAGTGTGAGCGCGAGGAGCGCGCCCGTGACAAGCATAGTGGGCGCCAGTGGCGCGCCCGAGTGGCAGGGGTGGGCGCAAGAGCGCGACCTCAAGAAGAACTCGGTGCGGGGCGGCACCGAGAGGGTTGGAAGTTCAATCGAGGGGTTGCGGCAGGAGCTGGGTGATAAACCGCGGAAAAACCGCGCTCCATTTCGATGTGGGACGCGGAAAAATCTCCAGGAGCGGATCCTGGCCGCACGATTGATCGCGCGCCAGATCTCGGCCGCACATCTCATCACGCCACTCCCATTCTGACCGCAGCCGTCCAAATTGTCGATCTGACGGCTCCCCGTCCATCCTCAACCTCAAGCCAGGCCGAAGCCTCCCCGCGTGCCTCCGTCGAACCAGGAGCAACCCGAGCACCGATTTTGAGCTCCCGGTTGTATCTCTCGAAACTGAAGGCTCCCTCGTGCTCGTCTGGCCAAACCGAACCCATCCATGCATAAAAATATACTTGCATGCAACAAATGAGAAAATTAGATGAAGTCCGAAGGCAAAGGAAGTGCCGAGGCCTCGGTGTGTTCGTGTTTTTCATGGGATAGAAGAGACAAAGGCCGTGCATGCGTTCTAAGTCGCATGCACGTGGAGGAGAAAAATATAGAAGGAGAACCCGCGGTGAACCGAGGAGAAAATCAAGATTTGAAAAATCTTGAAATACCCAAAAACTTCGGGGATTCAAATGTTTATCCACGCGGATTGAACAGAGGCCCTCTGCCTATAAAAAGAGAGGCCCATGCATCGATGTTGCTTGCTGATGTGCTGAAACATTGAAGATCCGTGAGTGTCTTTGCCTCACGAAAAAAGAAGCCACCGCACAAATTACTTGCGCGGCTGTTGTCCCGAAGCCACCCGAGGCTTTGAAGGTGTTCCTTGCGTGCAACTCCTTTGCGCGACAAGAAGAAGGAGGTGAAGTGTTCCCTGCGCGCCTACTCCTTGCGCGGCAGGAAGTACCCGCGGCAGTAGCACCTGCGCGCTGTTGCACTTGCGCGCCCCGCGGTGTTGCACCGTGCACACCCGAGGCAGTGGCCCTTGCACCAAGATCCTACGCGGCTATTGGAGAAAAGGATTGGCCGCACCCTTGCGCGCCTCCTTTGAGCTCAAGTGGAGACGACCACCTACGGACAGTGTGTGTGCTAAGTGCAAAGAAGGGCAGTAGGTGTTCGGGTGATGTGAATTACACACCTTGTGTGTGTGTGCTTAAGGATATTACACCCTAGCCAAGTGAGTTCACACGTACGGGTTGTGTGCAAGAAGGAGTGGAAGGCCACCACATTTGTGTGTGTGCAAAACAAGAGGAAGACCCAAGGCCATGTGTGTGCACAAAGAACAACACCAAGTGGTGTGTGCCAAGTGAAGTGGAAGACCACACTTTGTGTGTGTGTAAGAATTAAATAAGCCATAGCCTTGGTTGTGAATTTGAACAAATAAGAACACACTTTAAGTGTGTGCATTTGAAGAGGCCGAGGGTTGTAACTAGTGTGTGCAAAGTGTGTACACACTAAGAAGAATTGGAGACACCCCACACCAAAGTAGAACATACATTCAAGTGTGTGTATACAAATTGAATTAAGTGTGTGAAGGAAGTTGACAAGTGGTGTGTGTGATAAAACTAATTACACCCTTTGTGGGTTTATTGCACCAAGAGAAAAGAAAGGGAAGTGCATGCTTGCATGCATGCACATGCACACGTGAACAAAGACAAATCTGGTTGTGTGCATCTGAGTTGACCAAGACCGGAAGTTCTTGAACAGAATTAAGAGTCCATGCAGTCAGTGCATGAGGAAGTAGAGATGCCATGCACTCAGTGCATGAAGTTGTTCTGATGTGAGACTGGACCAGACTGATGTTAAAGATATCAGTTGTCTGAGTATTCAGTAGTTGAAGAGATAGGCCGGGTCATCCTTAGAAGAAGGTGATAAAGCCCGAGCAAGACGAGAAGACCTGTTCATCTCAAGTGAGCAGAAGTGAAGAGCCAGGCCAGTAGTCTTTATCCCAGACTGCTGAAGATACTTGAAGAGCTAAAGTGAAGAAGAGCTACTCGTGTGACACGAGGAGCCAGGAGAAGCCCCCTGTGAGACTCAGGGTGGAAGAAGTCTTTAGTGGGATTCTGGAGCAGGCCAGTGGGACTCTGGTAACACTGTGGGACGCAGTATAAAGACCCTCATGTGGGACTCAGGAGAGATACAGTGGGACTCTATATCGACCATTGTAATACTAACATATTATAATGGAAGAAACCATGTTGGGGTGTATAACCAACATGGCAAGGACGTAGGCCTTTGGTGTCGAACCTTGTAAATCCTTGTGTCCTGTGCCTTTACATTTACTGCATCATTTGAGGAGTGGCTGAGAGATAAAAGAAGAGTGGATCGAGGCCTTAACAAGCCATAGAGGTTTAATTGATTAAGAATAAATTAGTAAAAAGTTTTAAGGGATCACTGATTCACCCCCTCCCCCTCTCAGTGATTCACACTGATCCGGGCACTTCAGAAGTAACTCCTGAATCCGTACCACACAAAGGGTGGATGGTAAAAACTCTTATGGGAACAGGATCTAGAATTCTGTCCATAGTAGTGATGTCTCATCATGCACCTAGAGCATTAGGATCCCCTATCTGCATGTTGCTGCCTGCAGGAGACTCGCGGCAAGGATCACCATGTGGTCGGCTGGTGTCCCAACCAATATGAAAACTCTCACAACTGCCTCCAAACAATCCTCAGCTTTCTGTGGGTCTGTATCTCCCTAGAACCTGGGTTTTCTCTAGTTCTAGAACTCGTGCAATGCACTTAGGTGGCGTTCACTCTCTGCTGATGGAGATGGTGGTATCGGTGGCCCAACGGGTAGAGGTACATCTCATGACTCCCCTGTGATGGAGCCTTGCACCGAGGCCTCATCGCTCGGTATGATACCATCTCGTACGTAACATGAAACCCTAGATGGATGCTTTTGTGGGGCCATCCTGAAATGAAATAGGTGTGCCACAGTTAAACAGAATACCTGGTGAGCTGACACAAAGTAATCACAAAGAAAACTTTTCCAAAGGAAACACACAGGAAATCAATGTTTTCGTGCACTAAATCCTAAATCAGAGGTCAGGGTCCTGGTGTATTGATATGTTGGTCACCGCACCAGCACTGGACTCCATGGACTGAAAACCACATTTAATACTCTTAACAGTATTTATTCATATAATATAATGATCTGAGTCCTAAGTTATGAAGTATAACTGACTTCTCTGATACCAATTTGTGACCACCCATCCTCAGGGCCCGTGCTGTGACTACCCCAAGCCCGCCTTCCACAGACCAGGGGCTGGCGACTAGAACGAATGGCGTAAATCCCTAAGCTGGGAATTCCATTCCATTATGAAATTAAAAAAAACTTAATAGAGTACGTAATAGGAAGTAAACACTATGTAAAACTGAATACAAAGAGTGTGCTGGAAAGTAAATGGGCCGGTATACAAACCCTATTGAACAAAAAGTACAAGTAAAGCAACAAATTGCTGAAAGTGAAGGGAATCTCCTGGATTTTCCTCTGGGGATTCCTACCTGAAGGGTGGGTACAGATGGACACCTAAGCACCCACGTCCATAAGTCTCCACCGTGTGCCGACTCATCGCAAGATCCACCTCTGGGTACCGTCCAATCGTGGCGCTCTCAGCCTCTATAAAAGTTTTCTATTGTCTTCATCCAACACAATGGGGTGTGGGCATAGCCCCTGCAGGGGTGAGTATAATGATACTAAGTAGGGACCCCGAGACCCTCAAGGTCTCACCAAAATCCACAAAGGGTAAACCACAGTAGAAATATACAATCTCAAAATATCAACCAAACCTATTTAGGAATATTCCCATGCATATATCTAAGTTATCAATCACAGTCTAGCTCTAACTCTCGAGCCCAAGCACAAACCATTCCACAAAGGATGTAAGTAAATCACCACATTGATAATCATTGAAATACATCACTTATCTCACACAGATATAAAACTCACGAAGGAGGGTAGATATGATTATATGTAGCATCTGATTAATCTCCCCTATCGAACCCATGTAGGATCCAGGAACAATATCAGCACTGTTGAACCCACGTAGGATCCTGGAAAAAAAGTCGTCACTATCGAACCCATGGAGGATCCTGGTATAGAAGTTTCTACTGTCAAACCCATGGAGGATCCTGGTACAAAATTCGTCACTGTCGAGCCCACGTAGGATCCTGGTACAGAAGTCGCTGCTGTCGAACCCACGGAGGATCCCGGTATAGAAGTTGTCACTATCAAACCCACAAAGGATCTTGGTATAGAACTCATAGCTATCGAACCCACATAGGATCCTGGTATAGATGTTTTCACTGTTGAACCCACATAGGATCCTCGTACAGAAGTCTTTTTTGTCGAACCCATGGAAGATCCATGTACAAAAGTTGTCAGTGTCAAACCCATGTAGGTTCTTGGTACAAAAGTTGCTACTGTCAAAACCAGGCAGGATCCCCGAATAGAAGTTTTCACTGTCAAAAACATGTAGGATTCTGGAATAGAAGTAACTGTTGTTGAGTCCATGGAGGATCCTATAACAGTAGTAGTTCCACATAGGATCCTATCATCTCGGTCGCAGCCATCCATAGGGTTTCCGCATATATCACGGTCGATTCCAGGAGGGTATGCTCCAAAAGAAAAGTGTTGATACATTAACTACCATGATGTCTTGAGTTGATGTATCTAGTAGTTTCATATCATCATAGGGAATCGAACGCGACAGACAATACGTCAATCGGACGCACAGTGTGTGAGTTGTTGGAATTTTCGTTGCAGGGGCCTGGTTGGTTTTTAGATTCAAACCAACCCAACCGTATCACCACTATGTCAAAACATGATGTAGGATATGCCAAAATAGTCAGCTCTCTCCATGAAATCCAACGTAGTTTATGGCACGTCAATCAGACATCTGGTCCTTAAGTTGTAAGTGTTTCCGCTCCGAGGGCCCGGTTGGTTTCGGAATCGATCCAACCCGGCCATACACAAAAATCCCCAAAACCTTGAGTTTAATATACCGAAACGGCCGTCTCTATCCAAGGAATCAAACGCAACTAACGGTGCATCTATCGGAGTTCTTTATCTCATGTTATGGGTGAAAAACTAAATGTGGTCAGAAGAGGGGGGTCTGGGTCCGGTCCGACCCGGTCCAACCCACGCTGGGTCGACCGGAACCGGGGCGACCCAACCCAAGGTTAGGTCCTATTTGCATGGCTGGCGGCCCGACCCGCACGGCTGGCGGCCCGGCTCGGGGGTTGGTCACGGCTCGGCCTGCTGGCCGAGCGGAGCGGGGGGGGGTCCCGGTTTCACGAAACAGCGGCGCTAGCAGGCACTGCTTGAACACCCCGGAACCCGCGGACACGGGTTCCATTCTGCTGCCATAGTTGGTGCAACGGTGGTCTTCCACCGGCGGTGCACGAGTGGCACCGCTGCCCCCAAGCGACCGGTCGGTGCTGGCAGTCGCGCCGGCGACCCGTATCACCAGGATCTTCAGCGGGCCACCGGATTCATTGCGGTGGTCCGTTTTTGCTCTTGTATGCGCCTATGGGCTCCTCGGGTCCCGCTCTTCACTACGACGATCTCAAATCAACGTTTCCCTTCCGTTCATTCGTCTCCCAGCAAACCGAGCATCAGGAATGATAAGGGGGAGGGTCCGGACTTGTTCTTTAACCCATGCCATCCGCGTTAGAGTCTCAAAAAATTATCCAACATATAATCGCCAAAGCACTAGGGTATAAATTACATGTATAAAATGAATAATCAAAATTCCTCCCAACCTCAATTCAAGGATCGTTCATCGTAGAAGAAGTCATAAGGAGGCGGCATCAATTCGCTGACTTTGGGGAGGAAGGAGCTGAGGATGGTGCATCGTCGGCGTTCCTTGCGGGCGACTCCTTCCCTTTTGTCTTGGTCGAAGATCCAAGGAGAAGTTCTTCGTTATTCTGTAGTTATTCATTGGAAGGATGAAGCTCCCCACTCTCTAGCCTTTCCATTGATTATACCCACCATAAAAGAAATAGAGTTGATCACTATTAATCCTTTCGCTCAACAACACATGGTTTTGTTTAATTAAATGAGGCGACTCATTTAATTAATTCTTAATTATGGTTCAAAATTGAAAAATAAGAAGAGGTGGAGAGTCCAATTTAATGAGAGAAGGTGTCAAATTAATTAAGGGGTGTTAATGGAGAGTTTCAAGGGGCATTGAAGAGGTTTGTGTTCGTGTGGTCCCCACAACACAAAATCCTCTCATGGGTGGTTATGTGGGGTGTGGGCCACACCTACAACTCCTCTTTGGAGAAAATAATTACCCCTTAACAAAAATTATGTATCACATTATTTTTCATAAAATTATAAAGAATCCCCAAAATAATAACTTCTACTCTCGACCAAAGGAAACTGCTGTAATGGTCTCCTTAAGATAATATCAGTGCTGTGAGTTTATCGGTGTCCTCAGATTTCAATTCCGAGTACCAGTACAAATGATAGAAAAACTCACACGTAAGTTTACGGAATGTACCCAAACAAAACTTCCAAAATTGATTTCAGGCACACTGGACCTCAGAATCTGGTGCCGTTAGAAATATTAGACTCGTAAAATTTTAAAGAATTAAGGGAAAAAATGTCTTGAAATTTTCGGGTCTTTACAATTTTAACTTTTAAATACTACATTATCATCTCATATATGGGATTATTTTTAATTTTATTAATTTAAATTATATGATTGTAATTTTGAAAATTGGAATCCATATTTGTAATAATAATAATTTATAAATTGATGTTTATAATGAGTTTAACAAAGTTTTTCTTCAAAACATAATTTTTAAATCAATTAAAATTAATTATGTTGATTAAGCGAAATACTAGCTTACCAGGGGGCTCAACCATAAACATAATGGGAAAAATGAAATAGAAACATATAAAAACCTATAATTTGTACACATTAATACAATATACTCTATGTTATTTAATTTTTCCATTAATTTTTCAACTCAAAATCATACAAATGTGGGGAAAATTCACTCTTTCAAAAATTTAGAAGAACACCACACCTCCTCTACTATAAAAAGGCACTAAACCCTCTAAATTATTTATACCTATCATGAAGTTTTTATCATCCAAAACCTTCCCAAATAAGATCCCTACATCTCTCCCCTCATCCTACAATCCTCACACTGGTTATAAAATATTACAATGAAGTATTTTTACATAATCCAACATGAGTTACTTGAATAAGAGGTAACATTATTCAATGATCAATTTTGTTTCATTTCTTTCTAAACCCCGTAAATTCATCAAATATCATGATTATATAAAAACAATTATATAAAATATATTTATATGTTGTTTTATAGAAATTTAATGACCTATACTAACACAAACATCCATAAAATGGGACACACAATCATCATTCGTGTGTACGGCGGACTACCGCCTCGCGAACCGATGTCGTTCTTTCTTCCATTACCAACTTTCATGGTTTGTAATAATGATGGAATAATTGTTTATATATGTTATATATGATATATATAATGTATTTATTTATCTCTAATTATTATATAATACATAACTTTGTGATTTTCTACTTGTGGTAATACGATAACATTGGTTGTGGGCGTCTGGTCTACCATGTCCTCAAAGAAATGTAATTCATTCACACAATACATTGAATGTATTAAAGATTTTTTGAATAAAAAATTTTGAAATATATGAAGTAAATATGATACTATATATATAATATATACATATATATATATCATTTACCTTTCATTCTTTTAATTTTATAATAAGACGAAAACTGTGTTAATGCATACGTATGGAAAACCGTCTACTTGAATGGTATATTTAATTACCTATCTCCAAATATTTTCTATTATTATAAATGAATATATAATTAATATATATGATATTTTAATCATTTTTTACATCTTTGAGTTTATGAGATAATAATCTACATAATAATAACAAAGATAAAAAGTAAAGACATTCTTGAAAAACAAGACAATTAACACCTGAAATGATGAAAAAATATATATTATTAAGAAAACAAGTAATAAAATATTATAATAACATCATGTATAATATAATATGTTTTATTATTTTTAAGGTATAATATAATAACATTCCTAATAACATTATACCTGTGGATAAAGGATTTTTTGCTAAAAGGAAACATTGTGTATGGGATTTCGTCTAAATTTCATTTCATTGAAGAATATTGTAATGTTATGAACCTAGATTAATTTATATGGTGTATATGTAGAAAAATTAATATTTAATATCATGAATACTTAATTGTTCATGGTGTTTTGAAAATAAATTTTTATTGTATCATCCAAGGGTATTTGAACATAAATTTACCAAGTGGTAAATAAATTTCATTACTCAATTCCTTTTCATTCACTTATTTTACTTTCTTGTTGTCATCAATAATCAAAGAGTATGTTTATAATTACATTTAAAATATATTTCATTATTTAATGTTAATATATGTGTATTTAATTTTGATACACATAATCATTTTATTGATTATGTATCACGTCAATATTATGACGGGCATGATTTCAGATTCTGGGATATACTAGCTTGTACAACAATGGAATTACCTAAAAACAAGCATATCATGATTTGACTTGAAATGATTAAAAACATGATCAAGTAATTTTCTAGGACTCCATTCACTTATAATAGATAATTATTCATTCCTTTTAGGTTGACTTATGACTTCCACATTAATCATGATTTCTTAACAATTTCAATCTTGGTTAGTCTCCATGACCATCCATTACCATTTCAAAACCCTTTAATTGTTCACATGTTAGTAAATATAGTATGATTATATCTATGTTACAATGTAGAAGGATATCAATTTTTCATCATGTCTCCCTTATAATCTGTGTGTAATTGAATGTCTGTATAAGGCCATTTGATTTTGTTTTGATTACAGTTGAAGAAGAATTATATTGTAAACAACCTATTGTTTCTGAGTTGTGGACTGATTTTTTCTCTACATAAAAGGAATTGTGCCATGAAATGATATTTTTTAGGCATGGGATATATATTTCTACATGTTATATTGGAAACAAAGAAAATTTGGTCACCGGGTCTGGTGAATACCCATGGGAGAAACCACCACTAGGTGTCTCCATTGATCAAATTAAGGTGGACATGATACAGGATAAGGTAAAATATGGAAACCCAAAGGTGGTCGATATTTTAAATCCCCTAACTAAGGATCTATAAAATAAGAAAGTCATATAAAAAATATACCATGGGCTTAGTGGGAACTAGTGAGGTAAGTGTTGATGGAAAATTGTAATCAAATCCTTGTTATTACGCAATTTTTGTGTGTGCTAGAAGTGGTATCAACTCTAATGGGGTGATACAACTGACAAGTGAGAAAATATCTAAGGTTGTTTAGAACTATGAGGAAATAGAGAAAGAATCGGGCAGTCCTTTGAATTCTAAACTAGGGTCAAACCCAAGAAAGACCTTGTTCTATCTCAACCTAAAAACCTGTTTTGATTTTTTGGGAGTTGAAATATAGGTATATGGAAACACTAAATTTCTCATAGGAAAAGAGCCAGAGGGGGATTGTTATGTAAAAACCATAGAAAATAATGAAATGGTTGGTTATATTAATGGTGATCACGTCCCAAGGAGGAATAAGGGACATAAATAAAATTTGGACTTGGTTAGTTTCATTAAAACCAAGAATATTAAATACAAGGGATGTAAAGACTACACATGCATACCAAAACCAATGGAGACCCAGTCAGCCAAAAAAATTTGTAACTCCATGGTAAAAATGTTACAGGTGCTGGGAGGTAGCATGAAAGATCAATACAAAGGATATCCTGGGACCACAAGGAAATACAAGTAGGATACAAAGGTGGAGGTCTCTTTGGAAGTCTTGGTAGTCACTCAAAGGGATGCAGAAAAGGATAAGGGGAACTACATTAGGATATGATACTTCACCCATTGGATGGGATTCTAGAGCTGTATACAACAAACATTGTGTCATTTCCACCTGGAAAGCAGTGGTAGTTAGTTTCTGGTTCTTCTTAATCTCTATAATTTCTTATACACTAGAGAGAATAATTATTGGTAGAGGTTATGATGATTTCTACCTCACAAGAAGAATAAAATAATATGTTTGAACACTAATATGTGTGAGAAATAACTATGAGGAGAGTGAATTGATTGAAAATTTGGATCTTATTAGGATAAGTGGTTTCAAATAAGGGTAGATCAACAAATATGAGTAGAGTCTAACCTCATATAAACTGGCTTACCTCTTCGAATTCATTATAAATGACGATCTAGATTATTGGTAACCACTCTTCCCTAGAAATTATTTATGTAAAACACTTCTTATAGGCTTGACTTATTTTTTTAATAATTATGTGGTTTATTTTTGTGTCGTATTTTGGTGAAATTTTTGGATTCTCATATTCCACATAAATGTGTTTCTCATAATAAGAATTTAATTTCTAGTGAGTCATTCTAATAGAGATTGATTATTCTTAAAATTCCAATAAAGTAATTAATATGAATATTGTTTAATAAAACCTTTAATTTTATTTTCTTATGGTAATTCATGAAAATTTTCAGGTAATAGTATATTTTTTCACTCATTTCTTCCCAAAATGTTTTGGAATTTTTTTCTAATAAAAATCAACTTCATTTCTCTCTTCAATTTCAAATCAGTTTTCTCTAAAAATCATGTTTTATAAAATTATTTTCAGAAATGTTTTTAACCTTTTCAAAATAATTTATTAAAGGAATTCTTACCTAATTTTATCATTTACAAATGTTTTCAATGGGATCATCATGTATCTTTGTAGACCTGGATTATTTTTAAATTTTACTATAAAAAGTTTCTTTTTACCATGCACGTCATTTAGAGAATTGACCACCATTATTTATTTGAATATTCGTTTGTGATATTTAAAAGATATTCTTAGTGAAGTTTTTTATAAATTGGATGAAAAAGAAAATTTATTTTTCAAAAAAAATCAAAATGTAGAGGTTATTCTCTTTAGAGGACTTTTAAAGTTATTTTTATGATATTTCTATTCATCAACAATAACAACCCTTTTTCCTTACTCCTCATGGGATAGGTTATAATTATGTCATCATTATTCATCATATGGATTATCTATTTATTATTTGACCAATTATATTATGTAAATTTACATCCTTGATTCATTTTCTAGTCCTCTTGAAATATTCAATTCTCTTGGATCATTTTACATTAAATTTACAATAAATATACAAATTAATTATATTGGAAATCTCTATAACATAAACTATATATTGTTTCTATGTTATGTGCTTACATGGAATGTTATTTTATAAACATGGGAAATTTTGATAGATACATATCTATTTATCGATATGAATATTTGACAAAGCACATTGTTTTTTAATTAAATTGATTATTTTAGATACGAGGAACACTTTTGACATGTAAGACGCTAGTTATGGATCGATTAATTCCTACTCCTTGATGCATCAATAGAATAGTGGGATGAACCAAATCACTAGCATAATAGAATGGGTTTTCACCAAGTAGTTTTTAAACTACCTTGAGTATAGATCTTGATGGAAATAGGTGTTATGTTTCTGAAAAACATGATATCAAATAACTAATCATTTTATTCATTAAGTATTCATTTTTTCATTATTATCCATTATATTTTCACTAAAAAAATGACTAATAATTCATTTAATTCACTATTTTTTTATTTAACAGAATGTGTATTCAGTTATTTCCATTTCCATGTTAATTATTCCCTATCAAGTTATTTAAATAGAATGTATTTTCTATTATTTACCATTCCATATTGTTAACACAAAAACTCTCAGATTATTAACTATATGGAATGTGCGTTCAATTATTATCCTTTCATATTGATTATTATCATTTATTCTTTATTGTTTCCTCTGTACTTAACTTCTATTAATCATTTGACATATCATTTATATTTTCATTTCCCTTTGAATCCAATATGTTTATTAAAAAATATATACAAGTATATTCAAGATGTGATAATGTTATTATCGAAAAAAATAATTTCTAATTCATGTATACCAATTTTTTTTGAATATAATGTCATAATATAGTTTCCCAGGACTACTAAACTAGTTAGTCCTTCCAAATATGATTCCTTAGAATCATGGAAATATAATGGTAGTAGACTCCAACTCTAGGATTTCTATATTAGGATCATTAAAAATAGTGAATATTGGTGGCATATTTCATTAGAGATGTTGTAGTTTCACTGGCTAGCATGTGGGCATACAATTTAGTGTAAAATCTATAAGAATACTACCATCAAGCTGGTAATGATCCCAGTTGATTAGTGGCTCTAACCGACACAAACATCTAGTTAGTGGTATTGAGCTTGGTAGATTTTATGAGGCAAAAAATTATATTTATTCCAATTGAAGTCCTAGTTTATGATTCTTAATGCCCCCATTTCAACCAAAAAATAAGATTTATCATTTCAAATGGTTCTATAAGGCTTAATTGTCCTCTCAAACTCATTTCCTTGTGTCCATGATACATTCATTGATCTAGATTACTTGAATTAGATAGTGTTTCTCAGTTTTTCTATTATCATGTTCTTCTCCTCTTGTATCTCTATTATCTATCATTAATGTGGTGTGTAAACTATTTTAAATAGGGTATCATGGTGTTTCACAATGATTTTAGTGTTCTATCATAGGGTTTCTTCTTCCTTTCATTATGTAGAAGGTCTAAAATAATTCCCCAATGTTTGATTAGTCTTTCCAATATATGTAACATGAATGATCGCACCGGTATTCCATGAAAATGATCTTAATTATTTGTAATTATCATGTATTCCCTAAATTATAAACCTTAGAACACCCTTGGATCCCATTGGTTTTAATTGAGATTGAGACTGCAGTTCCTCCCACCCAAGAGTTAAGCCTTACTTTTTACATGGATTAGAAACTGGGAATTGTGCCATTGAATTTTAAAACCAAATTGGGGAGTTTTTTATTATTATTGACATTAAATTGATAATGTAAAGGCCTGGAAATTTTAAGGAAAATTTTTTCTTAAATACATTAGAATTTTATGAGTCTTCGATTTCTGACGGCACTTGATTCTGAGGCCCAGTGTGCCCGGAAACAATTTCTAATGTTTTATTCGGGTACGTTCAGTAAATGTACATGTGAGTTTTTCTATCTTTTGAACAAGTGCTCGAAATTAAAATCTGAGGACACTACTGAACTCGCAGCACCGATATTCTCTTAAGGGGACCTTTACCGCAGTTGCGTTTTATGCAGGTTGAAAGTTAATTTTTGGGGATTTAGAATAAATTAAATAAAATTTTTGTACACAATTTTATTTATATTTTTTAGATATATTCTACAAGGGGAAGTTATAAGTGGTGACCACACCCACATAACCTCCAATAAGAGGAAAATGTGAGGTGGGTCCTACATGAACCCCTAACCTTTCATCTTCTCTTAACTACCCATTAACACCCCCTTTGATTAATTTGATAACTCTCCCCTTAATTAATGTGATCTCTTCACCTCGCTCTCTCCAATTAATTTTTTACAACAATTTATAATTAATGAATAAAACTCTCCAATTAATTAATTAATGTTTTTTAATTTTGAATTCATGTATGAATAAAATAATAGCCTTAGCTATCATTTTTATTTTGCACACGTTGTGTTGGTAGAACTTTGGGATGGATCTATAGAAATAGGAGAACACCATTCTTCTCTCAACGAAGAATAACTCCGATGAAGAATGTGAAGTCACCAACGACGCTTCTTCTTCGGGTGCACTCCAATATCAATGGAATCGAAGTCCTTTTTCCACAACGCCCGACCTCTGTGGCGCTTGTCTTCCGCGACTCGTTGACATACTCTTCTCTTGAAATTGAGGTAGGGGGTTTGTTTCAATTTTAATTGTATAAAATTTCACTTCGTTCTTCATTGAAACCATGTTTTTTCTCCGGCCATATGATATCGCCTAACGCTGAGGGTGGGGGTCGAATGAACAAGTCCCAATGACCCTCCGATGATCCTTGTTTTATTTCAATGGAAACGGTGACAGAAGAGGTGGCAGCGATCAGAGGAAGTGGCGGCCGTATGCCGGCCGTGTAGAGAGGAACTAATGCCCGCATCTGTGGGCCGCTCGGCCAAAGAAGAACCGGCCGGTTAAAGCCGGCCTGGCCAAAACGAGATTGTGGTGCCACAAGGGGTGTCACGCTACGGAGAACTGTGGCCTGCGCTGCGGAGAACCATGGCTCATGCTCCGTAGGTCGCTTCAGAGGGCGAACCAGCTGGCTCGTCAACTGGCCGTGTTTATGAAGGTCGTGGCAGCCACAGGTGCAGCGCAGGAGGACCACGGCCCGCCCATGCAGGCCGCTCACACCAGGAAGACAGGCCAGAGAAGAGGGCGGCGCCGATCGACGCTGCCGGTTCGGGAAACCGGGGGGAGGGGGCCCACCCCCTCACATCGCTCGGCCTACCGGGCCTTGCCCCGCCAGGTCGGACCCGCAAAAATCTGGTCGACCTGACCCATAACCCACTGGGCTTGACGGGCCTGGCCCGTTTTAACTTAAACATGTATAACATTAAGACCACGCATCTCATCGATGTGCCGTCTATGGAACTGGGACCATCATGACGAAGAGGTCCTTTTGCGATACTCTAAGTGATTTTTGGATGATTTTGGAAAATTTCCGGGTTTGGAATGAGCGTAATTCCAACCGTTCCTCTCGAATGGAAAAGACAATATATCTCAGATCGGGTATCCAATTGACACACCGTCTGTCTCGTTGGGTTCCTTTTAACGAGACAAAACTTCGGGATACATAAACTCTGGACATCGTGATATTTGATGTATCGACCCCTTGGCCCGAGGAGTGGACCCTCCTGGAATAGAGTGTGTTGTGTGTGGGAACCCTAGAGCTGGCTGCGACTGCGACGACTACCGTACTAGAATCCTCCGTGGGTTTGACGACGATGACTACTGTACTAGAATCCTTCATGGGTTCGATGACGATGACACCTGTACTGGAATCCTCTCTGGGTTCGACAACGGTGACTACTGTACTTGTATCCTACGTGGGTCCGACAGTTTGACTTATGTACTAGTATCCTGGGTGGGTTCGACAGAGTAGCTTTTCTAGTATCCTACGTGGGTCTGACTGCATAACTGGTATTGTATCCTATGTGGTTCCAACAACATAGATGAATCAGTGACTACATCTGATCATCTTTATCACTTTACAAAAGAAGTATACCTGTCTGAGCTGAGTCTTGACTTTCAATCGTTATCATCGATGTGATTGACATTCCTGTGTGGACTGGTTTGTACTTAGGCTAGAGAGTTGGAGTTGAACTTTGATTGATAACTTAGGTATATGTATGGTCATATACCTATGTAGAGTTGGATGATACTTCGTGATTGTATCTTACTTATGCGGTTTATCCTTGGTGGATTCTGGGAGAACTTTGGGGGTCTCGGGGTCCCTATTGAGTATCGTATACTCACCCCTACATTGGTTATGCCTGCACTACATTGTGTTGGATGCAGACAAGGGACAACACTGATCGAGGTGGCGACTAGTGTAGTTGGACGGTACCTAAAGGTGGAACACTTGGCGAGACATACACGGAGCGGACGGCCGGACCCGAGGTGCTGAGGAGGCCATTTGTACCCAACCTTCAGGTGGAATTCCCGGAGGACAACTGAGTGGTTGTTGTTTTACTTTACTACAGTTGTTCTAGATTTTCAGTCATATTATACTTACTGTTGGGCTTGTATTTCCTGCCCCTTTCCTTTCAGCACTTACTTTTGTATTCAGTATTAATTAGTGCTTCCTTCTATAGCATACTCTATTGTGTTTTTTTACTCTTATAAAGGAAATTCCTTCCCTTTTTATCAGGATTACGCCTTTGGTACTAGTTTCTAGCCCCTGGCCTATGGAAATATGGCATGGGGTAGTCACAGCATGGGCCCCGAGGATGGGTCATGAAAAATTGGTATCAATGGAGTCAGTTCTACCAAAGAACTCCAGACATTGATCATTCTTTTTGTGAAGAAATAATGTTAAGAGTACTGAGTGTAGTTTTCAGTCCAGGTATTCCAGTTTAGGTGCGGAAGATGATGTATCCATACACCAAGAACCTGACCTCTGATTTCCTAATCAGTGCACGAAAACATTGATTGAATGTGTGCTTCAAAAATTTACTTTGTGATTACATTGGGTCAGCTCACTAGGTATATTATTTGACTGTGGCGCAGCTGTTTCTTTTCAGGATGGCCTCACAAAGGCAGCTAGATAGGGTTTCGAGTTACGTACGGGGTGGTATCCCACCGAGCGACGAGGCCTCGGTGCAGGGCCCCATCACAGCAGAAGCACAAGTGGTACCACTACCCACTAGGATACCAATACCACCGTCCCCAGCATCATAGAGTGCACGCAACCTGAGTTCATTGCACAAGTTTCAGGGTTTTCATATTGGTAGGGACACCATCCAAACTTATGGTTATCCTTGCCACGAGTCTCTTGCATGCAGAGGCAGGCAGATGGTGGAGCCTGAAGCTCAAGGTGCATGACGAGGCATCTTTACTCTAGACAGACTTCGAGAGTCTCTTCCACTCGAATTTTGTTCTAGCCACCCTTCGTGCGGTGCAGATTCAGGAGTTACTTCATCTACAGTAGGGCAGTATGACAGTAACTCCATACTCAGTGAGGTTCACTGACCTGTCACGCTACTCCACAGATATAGTATAGGACTCGTTCTTCAGCGCCCGGACCTTCGAGCAGAGACTGAGGCATGAGATCAGGGCTTCGATGATTCCCTCAACATTCCAACATAGGTGGGGGGTACTGGAGTGAGCCCTTCTTGTGGAGAGAATCCTCGCTGAGTAGTCTCCAATAGCAGTATAAGGCCCCAGCCTTAAACCTTACTTAATATTGAATTAAATGAGTAATTCACATTGAGGATCTTTTCAGTTTTAGAGTTTTAGAGAATTAGGACATAACTATTACATCTCAAAAGATTACAAAGTAGCCGCTTCTACTAAATTTCCATAAAATAAAAACTCTTTAAAAGAAACATGTATAGTTCCATGTTTTAGGTAGCATGACTTTCCCTTGATCCCATCCTTGACCCTATTCCACGCTAAGTCCTGTGAAAAACATTTCAAAAACTTGGGATGAGCATAAGGAGCTCAGTAAGGGATACAAAAAGAATGAAAACTGTTAGTTTTTCAAAACAACATGTAAACCATGAATACTTTATCAATGTAATACTTTTCACCTTCATGAAGTAGTAAAAACTCTTCACTGAAAAAAAAGTATCATTACTTACCTTTCTGTAACCAAAGGATTACCATAAAACCCATATAAAGAACACATAACATATATAAAGGTAACATGGGACATAAACATACTTAAGTGGAATAACCATACGGTCGACATCCACACATATCACTTAAATGGAATATCCATACGGCCAATTTCAATACATAATTAATGGAATAGCCATACGGCCGACTTCCATACCCAATGCATTGGAGGTTATAACGTAACCACCCGTCCTGGTATTCACGGCACCACCCATCATATGGTTTATAACGTAACCACCCATTAAAATGTCCAAGTACCAATATAAAATCATAAAACATAAAACCAATATAAAGGAATGATAACATTTCCACATCACAATATATCATAATAGAATCCTTTATCAAAACCATTTTCAAAACCATTTAAAAAATTTAATAAAGAGATTTTTGAATCAAAGTGTCCCATACCACCTTAAAGCTTAAAATTTTAAACCATTAATATCCATATAAATAAATCCTTAAAACCATTTTGAAAACATGGATATTAATAAGAACAAATAATTAAAACATTTAAAACGATATTTTGGTTAAAGGGGTTTTACCAAAATTAGAGACACTTGAATACAATAATTGAGGATTAACATTTAGTCAGAACTTTATAATATCATGAGAATAAATGGATTGATGATATAATATTCCAAAGTACAATATATACACCATATAAGAGTGAATTGGTGCATAACAACAATGAACCCTCAATAGAAATGTAAAATGAGATGAAATCCATTATAAAGAAGGTATCCTTAAATTAAGGATAAATCAATATCATAATTATGTGTGACAAATATAAATACACCCAATATAAGTGGATATTAAGTGTACAACAATCAAATGTTATTCACACATATTCAAAGGGTGACATATTCATTAACTACATGTTGAACCCAAAGAAATCGAAATTGGGTTAAGAAGTTCCCTTGACAGCCTAACGGCGTCACATTAAAATGAGTTGATGAGAGATAAAAATGTGTATCTCATCACTTGGACATAAAATTTACATCAATAAGGATATATGAGAAAATCTCCCAACATAACAATATGTAAATTAAAAGACCCAACAAAAGAAGTCTTTTAACAAAAGAGGAGGGTGAAAGGTTTCCCTACCGACTTGGGTATCATTCAAAACATACACCCCATGAAAGAAGGACAATAGATCATTGATGTAAATACTCATAAAATAAAGTATATTACACAAAGATTAGAATAATTGGCAGTACATACACCACTCAATGGAATTTTTGGCAAATGTAGCATAAATCTCATGGGAATAAATGTGAGATGAAAAATCCCTTACGAAAACTCGGCAGCCTAAAGGCGCCACATAAAACTTCCGAATATGGATTGATGAGATCAAATAGGGTATCTCATCACATTACAATAAAATGTACTACAAGAGGAATATAAAATAACATACCCCAACATTACAAAGAGGAGCCTAAAAGAAGTGACATAAAGGAGAGTACTTAAAAAGAAAGAGAGTTGTAGGATCCCTTACCTCGGGTCTGACTTGACTCGATTGTTCTTTAATCTCCTGAATAATAAACATGAGTTAATTTATACTTTATTAAGAACATTTTTCAAGCTTATTATTTCTTTTATATCACTTATTTCCATGTTATAGACATTATGTAATCATTAAGTTAATAATGATTGTTTTGTCGATATTTGGTTCTTAAGTCGAAAGTGGACTTCATACAATTACATGTTGTTCGTGTGGTCAAAGGTTCTTTATATCCAAAAATGAAATTCCTGATTTGGATATTATATATATCATATATATCCAGAATATACATGTATTTATAAAATCACATAATCATTTAGAGGAAATAAATGAAATGCACCGTTCATGGAGACGGTAAGCCGTACGTACGCATGAACGTTACTTTCATTTCTATGTCATATTAATGGAATTAAAACTATATGAGAGGTATGTATATTTTAATTCCAGAATTATATTAATCATTTAGATTTATCATAAATCATATATATCCATTATATATATGTACTTATAATAGTACATTACATTTGGGGATAAGAAATGAAATGCACCGTTCATGGAGACGATAAGCCGTACGTACGCATGAACGCTAATTTCATTTCTATCTCATACATTAATGTAAAGAAATAATAATGATATAGAGGTAAATAATAATTCCAGTATAACATCATATATAATAACATTAAGTCCATCCTTTATACGTCCCACGTATGGCATTAACGAATCACATCACTTTGAGGGGGCGGTAGTCCGCACTTCCTAAAATGAAGATATCGCGTATACCCATAATGGAAGCCATAAAGGTAAGACAAAAATTAAAAATACATAAGCATAACTAAAACATAAACATATTATATATCATATATAAAAATAGTGACATCATAATGGCCACCTTTGAAGGTGTTAAATGAGTATTGAACAATCATCATTTCGGGAGGCACAATTTCGCCATCCACGGAAACTGTATGTTCTTTAACCATTTTATGTAGTTGTGTGATAGTGTAGCTCGAATAAATCTTATAACAACATCCTAGTATATTTAAGATACTGGTGTTGTTACAAAATAAATAAATAAAAAGAGTTTATGGGGTTGGAGAAGCAAAATAAAACAAATGAACATGAGAGAATGAATTACCTTTAAAAGTGTAACTCCTTTTGATTTGAGCCTAAAGGCTTCCTTTGAAAGGATTATGCCCAAAGGGAATACTCTAGGATGAGGAAAGGGATGTGGAGAGTGTAAATGGGCATGGGTTGGCCAAGCCAAAGGCTTGAGGAGTGTGTGAAATGAGGTAGAGGTGGGGGCCTTTTATAAGAGGAGAGGAGGGGCACTTTTGGAAAGTAAGAAATATTACTTTATTTGAAAATGTGTTTCGGTTTTAAAAGGTCCCAAATTGATATAATTCGTGTATAAGGTGATAAGGGTTCGAAATCCACCCATCCAATAAGTTTTGGACATGTTTAGTTCATAGATTTTACATTATCTTTCCATTTTATTTAAATCGTCAAATAATGATGTCATCGCTGCATCATTATTATGTCATAAATAATTTAATTTATTTAATGTCTAAAAATTATAAAAAAATTACTATGATGTAGTAAATCTTTTTATCTTTTCAATTACTATTTATAATCAAAATTTGGACTTGTGTAACCCCACTTAAAAACTATTTTAGTAAAACAACTCATGTTTGTGTCAATTTAATTTTAACATTAAATAAACATATATTATTGTAAGTTTCCAACTAAAGTGGCTCCCTGGGGTCCCCAAGTTGTCCCATGGCTTTTCTTGGTCGGACATGACTCACCCAATAGGTTTAGGACAAGTTTCATGGTGTTTTCACATTCTTATAATATCATTTTTACCTTAAATGACACTAATTACCTCCAATCGCGATTAATGAAAAAAAGTTACTATTCACCAAAAAATTATTTTCATCCCATTGAACCACATTTTACATACTAATGACAACCATGTATGTCGGATTTTCAAAATTCAATACACATTAGTGGTAAACTTTCATTTAACTGAAAAATCAGTTTGCTTGATTACCACTTAGTGGTTTCACTATTCATCAAAAATTGTAGTTTTTCAGAAAAATACCAAAACTTCACCCTAAGCTATATTTGATATTCCGAATTCAAAAATGAAGTCTGTTTTAAAAAAATTCAAAACATATTAGTCACATTAATTAATTTAGTAATTAATTCCCGCTGTCTGAGCAAATAGCGTGTTTTTATAAAACAATAAGTATCAAAAGATTGACACTAGTTTAAGTCTGATTTCAAAGTGAAATCAATTCCAACGACCACTATTGGATTTAATGGTAAAAATATTTTCTAATTTCACTTTAAACCCAATTCAAAATATAATCTAATCATATAAATAAATTATATTAAAAAGAGGTTTTGAATTAAAATACGACATTTTACACTATTCATTAAAAAAAATGAACATTATCGGAAAGATACCAAAAATTTACACAAAGTAAATTTTGATGTCCTGATTCTTAAGAAGAGTTTTATTTGGTCCAATAGAATTTATAAGAGTTACCAAAACTATATTTAATGACGGTTCGCCATCAAAAGGTGATAACTGAACCTTTAGTGAAAACTAGGGCATATACGCCTAAAATTGAATTCTTTCCGTATTTTAAGCCATTATCTTTTATTGGATAAATGTAAAAACATTTAAAAACATATATAATCATATTTTAGTTATTTCTATCCCTTCCCGCCAGTACAACGGCTACATGTTAACTACCATTTAAAATAATATTATTTTATTATTAGAGTGCAACATAAGATTCCCAAGAAACTTGTTGTTGCCTGTTGGGTACGCCATCGAGCATAGCGTCCCCTTTAAAGTCATTTCAATATTTAATTCACAAATACGGATAAATATGAAATGTCATATTCTTTATTTACCTTGGGTGTTACATCCTTCCCCCCTTTTGGGAATTGTGTCCTCGCAATTTTAAAATTGCGCTTGGAAACATCCTTGAAAGTCCCACATCGGAACAAGAGTCGGTAAAACAATCACTTTAAAATAATGAAAGATAAGTACAGAGGTCACCCGAGTTAACCCATACTAGGACTCCATGTAGGAAAACATGGACATGGAGGAGAAAATATAGGGTCATGTTCTGATGGAGAGTGATAGAAAACATGTTTAAGAGAAAGTTAACAATAAGAAAATCACAAACTTGTGATGGGTTAAACGGTGTTGGGTTCCCCAGTAGGAAAAGTTAATAGACAACATTTTTGTTTTAAGTTACTTTTTATTGAGGAATTTATTCATAGGGAAACATAATCACTTATCATGTTGACTTTCAACTTTTACTAGATTCCTTAATCAAACTCATATTTTTTTCAAAAGATGAGTATTTAGGGAGACTTGTTCGCATTAAGAGTACTATAATCAACTTCTAGAGAATCACCTAATCCACAAAATATAACTATATACATCCCATGTCTTTAGGCTTTAACCAAAACCAAAACCAAAAAGGTTAGTACAAGGTCATATAATCCAGAAAAGGATAACCCATTAAAAAGAAAATCTATTTTTAATCTCCAAAATTTGTCCAACAAAACCCAAAGTTCAACGAGGACCATTCTATAATCAATTTGTCCATGAAATTCTTCAAAGTAAACCAATATAAGATTGAAACCCAAATATTTGAAGGATTTAGTCGCATATTCTTCCAAGATAAATCGTAACATTTATCTCCAAACAATATCAGTTGCTCCTAAAGTCTCGTTTTGAAAAGTAATTAACCTAATCACATATCCTCTATGATAGGTTAATCATTTTCATAAATAACCCAAAATAAACTTACTCTTAATTCATAAAATCAAATAACTAAAAATAATCGGTCAAACTAACTAGGGACTTCACGTAGTCCAGTGGTAGGTGATAAATACCAGTCGCACTTTGGTTGTGGGTTCGATTCCCGCAGCTTTGTCCGACGTGACGGGTTGTCACACGGTCTGCATGTTGTCCTTTTTCCAAAACTATATAATTCTTAAATCATTCCCCAAAAAGAGATAAAATCATCAAAAATGATCATAACATATTTTAATTTAAAGTATATATCATGCCCTTCATTTTCCATCATAACATATAATAACCCATAATTACCTCAAAAGTAAGGATCATATAAACTCTAATGGTTACCTTTATAATTATTACCTGAACTTCCACATGGATTATTCATCTCGTACATGATGCATTACAGAACATACCAAGGTTCAAGTGGTTGATCATGACTCCTTGATATTTGGTTTAGAACAACCACGAGTTTCCTAATTGAATCCTCCATTTTATCTAGTATCTTAATCAGAGAACCACTACAGTTTCCTTCAAACATGTTGTCTCTTTGGTGCCTGCTAGATCCATCCATTCACTAAAAATAGAAATGTCAGTGTGAGTATATCAAAAAAACCATCATGTACTAATGAGGAAGGTAAACACTAAGATACACTTACTCATTCACTTTATCTAAAACTAGGACTCTTTCTGAAATCCTAACCATTATGGTAATTTCACTTATGCTTAAAGAATACCCTAACCTCTAAAGTTACCTAAACCGACCTCTGATACCAACTATAAGGCCCCAGCCTTAAACCTTACTTAATATTGAATTAAATGAGTAATTCACATTGAGGATCTTTTCAGGTTTAGAGTTTTAGAGAATTAGGACATAACTATTACATCTCAAAAGATTACAAAGTAGTCGCTTCAACTAAATTTCCATAAAATAAAAACTCTTTAAAAGAAACATGTATAGTTCCATGTTTTAGGTAGCATGACTTTCCCTTGATCCCATCCTTGACCCTATTCCACGCTAAGTCCTGTGAAAAACATTTCAAAAACTTGGGATGAGCATAAAGAGCTCAGTAAGGGATACAAAAAGAATGAAAACTGTTAGTTTTTCAAAACAACAAGTAAACCATGAATACTTTATCAATGTAATACTTTTCACCTTCATGAAGTAGTAAAAACTCTTCACTGAAAAAAAAGTATCATTACTTACCTTTCTGTAACCAAAGGATTACCATAAAACCCATATAAAGAACACATAACATATATAAAGGTAACTTGGGACATAAACATACGTAAGTGGAATAACCATACGGTCGACTTCCACACATATCACTTAAATGGAATAGCCATACGGACAATTTCCATACATACTTAATGGAATAGCCATACGGCCGACTTCCATACCCAATGAATTGGAGGTTATAACGTAACCACCCGTCGTGGTATTCACGGCACCACCCGTCATATGGTTTATAACGTAACCACCCGTTAAAATGTCCAAGTACCAATATAAAATCATAAAACATAAAACCAATATAAAGGAATGATAACATTTCCACATCACAATATATCATAATAGAATCCTTTATCAAAACCATTTTCAAAACCATTTAAAACATTTAATAAAGAGATTTTTGAATCAAAGTGTCCCATACCACCTTGAAGCTTAAAATTTTAAACCATTAATATCCATATAAATAAATCCTTAAAACCATTTTGAAAACATGGATATTAATAAGAACAAATAATTAAAACATTTAAAACGATATTTTGGTTAAAGGGGTTTTACCAAAATTAGAGACACTTGAATACAATAATTGAGGATTAACATTTAGAAATAACTTTATAATATCATGAGAATAAATGGATTCATGATATAATACTCCAAAGGATAATATATACACCATATAAGAGTGAATTGGTGCATAACAACAATGAACCCTCAATAGAAATGTAAAATGAGATGAAATCCATTATAAAGAAGGTATCCTTAAATTAAGGATAAATCAATCTCATAATTATGTGTGAAAAATATAAATACACCCAATATAAGTGGATATTAAGTGTAAAACAATCAAAGGTTATTCACACATATTCAAAGGATGACATATTCATTAATTACATGTTGAACCCAAAGAAATCGAAATTGGGTTAAGAAGTTCCCTTGACAGCCTAACGGCGTCACATCAAAATGAGTTGATGAGAGATAAAAAAGTGTATCTCATCACTTGGAAATAAAATTTCCATCAATAAGGATATATGAGAAAATATCCCAATATAACAATATGTAAATTAAAATACCCAACAAAAGAAGTCTTTTAAAAAAAGAGGAGGGTGAAAGGTTCCCTTACCGACTTGGGTATCTTTCAAAACATACACCCCATGAAAGAAGGACAATAGATCATTGATGTAAATACTCATAAACGAAAGTATATTACTCAAAGAGTAGAATAATTGGCATTACATACACCACTAAATGGAATTTGTGGAAAATGTAGCATAAATCTCATGGGAATAAAAGTGAGATGAAAAATCCCTTACGAAAACTCGGCAGCCTAACGGCGCCACATAAAACTTCCGAATATGGATTGATGAGATCAAATAGGGTATCTCATCACATTACAATAAAATTTACAGCAAGAGGAATATAAAAGAACATCCCCCAACATTACAAAGAGGATCCTAATAAAAGTTTCATAAAGGAAAGTACTTAAAAAGAAAGAGAGTTGTAGGATCCCTTACCTCGGGTCCGACTTGACTCGATCGTTATTTAATCTCCTGAATAATAAACTTGAGTTAATTTATACTTGATTAAGAACCTTTTTCAAGCTTATTATTCCTTTTATATCACTTATTTCCATGTTATAGACATTATTTAATCTTTAAGTTAATAATGATTGTTTTGTCGATATTTGGTTCTTAAGTCGAAAGTGGACTTCATACAATTACGTGTTATTCGTGTGGTCAAAGGTTCATTATATCCAAAAATGAAATTCCTGATTTGGATATTATATATATCATATATATCAAACATATACATGTATTTATAAAATCACATAATCATTTAGAGGAAATAAATGAAATGCACCGTTCATGGAGACGGTAAGCCGTACGTACGCATGAACGCTACTTTCATTTCTATGTCGTATTAATGGAATTAAAACTATATGAGAGTTATGTAAATTTTAATTCCAGAATTATATTAATCATTTAGATTTATCATACATCATATATATCCATTATATATATGTACTTATAATAGTACATTACATTTGGGGATAAGAAATGAAATTCACCATTGATGGAGACGATAAGATGTACGTACGCATGAACGCTAATTTCATTTCTATCTCATGCTTTAATGGAAAGAAATAATAATGATATAGAGGTAAATAATAATTCCAGTATAACATCATATATAATAACATTAAATCCATCCTTTATACGTCCCAAGTATGGCATTAACGAATCACATCACTTTGAGGGGGCGGTAGTCCGCACTTCCTAAAATAAAGATATCGCGTATAACCATAATGGAAGCCATAAAGGTAAGACACAAATTAAAAATACATAAGCATAAGTAAAACATAAACATATTATATATCATATATAAAAATAGTGACATCATAATGGCCACCTTTGAAGGTGTTAAATGAGTATTGAACAATCATTGTTTCGGGAGGCACAATTTCGCCATCCACGGAAACCGTATGTTCTTTAACCAATTGATGTAGTTTTGTGAAAGTGTAGCTCGAATAAATATTATAACAAAATCCTAGTATATTGAAGATACTGGTGTTGTTACAAAAGAAATAAATAAAAAGAGTTTAGGGGGTTGGAGAAGCAAAATAAAACAAATGAACATGAGAGAATGAATTACCTTTAAAAGTGTAACTCCTTTTCATTTGAGCCTAAAGGCTTCCTTTGAAAGGATTCTGCCCAAAGGGAATACTATAGGATGAGGATTGGGATGTGGAGAGTGTAAATGGGCATGGTTTGGCCGATCCAAAGGCTTGATCAGTGTGTGAAATGAGGTAGAGGTGGGGGCCTTTTATAAGAGGAGAGGAGGGGCACTTTTGGAAAGTAAGAAATATTACTTTATTTGAAAATGTGTTTCGGTTTTAAAAGGTCCCAAATTGATATAATTCGTGTATAAGGTGATAAGGGTTAGAAATACACCCATCCAATAAGTTTTGGACATGTTTAGTTTATAGATTTTACATTATCTTTCCATTTTATTTAAATCGTCAAATAATGATGTCATCGCTGCATCATTATTATGTCATAAATAATTTATTTTATTTAATGTCTAAAAATTATAAAAAAAATTACTATGATGTAGGAAATCTTTTTATCTTTCCAATGACTATTTATAATCAAAATTTGGACTTCTGTAACCCCACTTAAAAACTATTTTAGTAAAACAAATCATGTTTGTGTCAATTTAATTTTAACATTAAATAAAAATATATTATTGTCATTTTCCAACTAAAGTTGCTCCCTGGGGTCCCCAAGTTTGCCCATGGCTTTTCGTGGTCAGACATGACTCACCCAATAGGTGTATGACAAGTTTCATGGTGTTTTCACATTCTTATGATATCATTTTTACCTTAAATGACACTAATTACCTCTAATCGCGATTAATGAAAAAAAGTTACTATTCACCAAAAAATTATTTTCATCCCAGTGAACCACATTTTACATACTAATGACAACCATGTATGTCGGATTTTCAAAATTCAATACACATTAGTGTTAAACTTTCATTTAACTGAAAAATCAGTTTGCTTGATTACCACTTAATGGTTTCACTGTTCATCAAAAATTGGAGTTTTTCAGAAAAATACCAAAACTTCACCCTAAGCTATATTTGATATTCCGAATTCAAAAATGAAGTCCATTTTAAAAAAAAAATTCAAAACATATTAGTCACATTAATTAATTTAATAATTAATTCCCGCTGTCTGAGCAAATAGCGTGTTTTTATAAAACAATAAGTATCAAAAGATTGACACTAGTTTAAGTCTGATTTCAAAGTGAAATCAACTCCAATGACCACTATTGGATTTAATGGTAAAAATATTTTCTAATTTCACTTTAAAACCAATTCAAAATATAATCTAATCATATAAAGAAATTAGATTAAAAAGGGGTTTTGAATTAAAATACGACATTTTACACTATTCATTAAAAAATGAACATTATCGGAAAGATACCAAAAATTTACACAAAGTAAATTTTGATGTCCCTATTATTAAGAAGAGTTTTATTTGGTCCAATAGAATTTATAAGAGTGAACAAAACTATATTTAATGACGGTTCTCCATCAAAAGGTGATAAGTGAACCTTTAGTGAAAACTAGGACATATACGCCTAAAATTGAATTCTTTCCGTATTTTAAGCCATTATCTTTTATTGGATAAATATAAAAACATTTTAAAACATATATAATCATATTTTAGTTATTTCTATCCCTTCCTTCCAATACAACGGCTAAATGTTAACTACCATTTAAAATAATATTATTTTATTATTAGAGTGCAACGTAAGATTCCCAAGAAACTCGTTGTTGCCTGTTGGGTACGCCATCGAGCATAGCGTCCCCTTTAAAGTCATTTCAATATTTTATTCACAAATATGGATAAATATGAAATGTCATATTCTTTATTTACCTAGGGTGTTATAAGCAGGACCCATCACAGGTGACACGTAGTGGAGTCTTCTACAGCCGGCAGTAGACAGATGTCGCAGAGGTCCAAGTAGAAAAGGCCACCAGGTGGGAGACCTCTGGATACAGGTTCGGTTGTGCGGGGCACACAGAACAGAGCCAGCTATAAGAGGAGAAGGTAGTGTTATACATGCGACGGGCAGGGTCACATGGCTCGGGACTGCCCGACCCACCATGCAGACGAGCAGTAGATTGTAGAGAGACCTCCTAGGAAGAGGTAGATGTTCGACCGTGGTGGTCCGCAGGGAGCTGAAGAACAGAGGCGGGCTCATCTCTAGGCAGTCGAGGCCAATGACCATGACACACCTGAGATGATTCGAGGTACTATTTGTGTCTAATCCACCCTTTCTGCTGTACTTATAGACATATGTGTGAGTCATTATTTTATTATTTCTTCCCCTGTTCAGATCTTGGAGATTTCGACAGAGTCGTTGGCTCGATCCATACAGCTAGAGAGTCCTACGGGAGAAGGATCGATGATAATGCACTTGTGCTGGCAGTGTGAGCTTACTCAAGGAGGCGAGAGCTTCGGTTTGGATCTTCTTGCAGTGGTGTCAATTCCTTATGACGTCATCTTGGATATAGACTGGTTATCTACAGTCCATGCTCAGATCGACTGCATTTGGCGCAAAGTGAGGTGTGTCTGCACGTATGGGAGCCGGTTCACCTTCTATAGCGAGAAGGGATACTTTACAGCACAGGATGGACTTACGTAGAGGAGAGGGTAAACGATCACATTTCAGTTGGCTAGTCTCATCCTCGAAGCAGTTGACATGCGGAGTCCGAGTTTTCTTTTTGTGGTGGATTAGTATGCGGACGTTTTTCCTGAATATGTTCCAGGACTACCTCCCCGTAGAGAGGTAGACTTCTACATAGACCTGTACCTCGGGATATCACCGATATCTACCCCAGCTTATTGGATGGATCCCGCTGATATTTGTGAGTTGTGGGTACAATTGGAGGACTTACAGAGGAAGGGATTTATCTAACCCAGTGTTTCACCTTAGGCGTCTCTGATTTTTTTCGCCAAGAAGGTGGAGGGGAGTTTGAGACTCTGTGTCGACTACCGTCGCCTGAATAAGGTGATCGTGATGAACAAGTACCTACTACCTTGGATTGATGACCTCTTTTATCAGATCAAGGGAGCATGATGGTTCTCGAATATAGGCCTCAGGTCAGGATATCACCTGCTCAGTGTTCGAGAAAAGGATATGCAGAAGACGGCCTTCAGGTGTTGGTATGGCCACTACAAGTTCCTGGTTACTCCCTTCGGCGTAACCAACGCTCCATAAGTTTTCATGAGTCTCAATAATAGGATCCTCCAGCCTTACCTTGATCGATTTTTCATAGTTTTCATCGACGACATACTGATTTACTCGACTACTGATGAGGAGCATGCCTACCACTTGTAGGTTTTGTTGGATACACTACGAGAGCACCAACTTTATGGTACGATCTCAAAGTGTTAGTTCTAGATTTTAGATGTTCGCTTCTTGGAAAATGTCATCTCAGACGCTGGAGTTCCAGTTGATCTAGTGAAGATCGAGGCAGTACTTGCTTGGGATCCACCCAGGATCGTGACGGAGGTGCAGAGTTTCCTCGGTTTGGCTTGGTACTATTGTATATTTGTGCGAGACTTCTCCAGGGTTGTGTCACCACTTTATTCTTTGAAGAAGAAGATAAAACCCTTCATGTGGTTAGATAGGTTCCAACAAAGCTTTCAAGAGCTGAGGTAGAGATTGAACAGTGTGCCTATCTTGAGGCTACCGGAGGAGGGTGTTGGGTATATAGTTTACTATGACGAATTAGGGACTGGAATCGGGTGTGTCCTGATCCAGGATCGAGCGGTGATCACGTATGGTTCAGGGTAGTTGAGGCAGCATGAGCAGAACTACGCTGCCCATGACCTGGAGTTAGTAGCAATGGTCTTTGCCCTAAAGATGTGCTGGAACTATATAATAGGTGAGCGCTTTACAGTCTATTCGGACAACCAAAGTCTCAGGTACATCTTCTCGGAGAAGGACCTGAACCTGAGACAGCGGTGATGGCTCAATTTCTTCCAGGAATATGACATTGAGATAGTCTATACTCCTGGGATGGGGAACGTTGTTGCTTGTGCTCTCAACAGGAGATCAGGCATTCAACTACTAGGAGAGGGGATAGAGAAGCTAGCTGCATTGCAGATATCCTTTATGTATATAGATGGAGAAACCTTTCTACAGTCTCTCACAGACACTCCTTCACTTCTTCAGTGAGCCTGGGAGGCACAGTGTGGGGACGTTGACCGTGAGATGCGACGTGCTCAGATATCCATAGGGCAGGCGCCTGATAGATTTTCTGAAAGAGGGGGTCACGGCATCCACTTCAGGGGATGTAATATGGTACCAGTTTCACTACAAAAGTAAGTGCTAAGGGATTTTCACACCTCCCCTCTAGAGGTACATCCAGAAGTGGCGAAGATGTATCAGGACCTTAGACGCCAACACTGGTGGCTGGGTATGAAGAAGTTTGTAGTAGAGTTTGTATCATGATTCCTCACATGTCAGCAAGTGAAGGCGGAGCACCAGGTACTAATAGGCTTGGTACAACCCTTAGAGGTCCCAGAGTGAAAGTGGGATGGGATATCCATGGATTTCGAGACTGGGCTTCCACATACATCTAGAGGACATGACTCTATCTGGGTGATCGTAGACCAACTCACCAGGTCATCCCACTTCCTACTGATCAGAGAGTAGGGCTGAGTAGAGAGCATGGGATGCCTCTAAATTCAGGAGATCGTAGGGCTTCATGGTGTTCCATCATCTATCATTTCCGATCGTGATGCTTGTTTCACTTCCCATCTATGGAAGGGGTTACAGGAGGCTTTTGGGACACATCTACGTCGGAGCACCACCATCCATCCTCAGACAGAAGGCCAGATTGAGAGGACCATTCAGATGTTCAAGGACATGCTCCGTGCATGTGTCCTTGACTTAGGTCACTGCAGGGAGGATCATTTACCCATAGTGGAGTTTAGGTACAACAATAGCTACCACTCCCCCATCGGGATGGCACCATATGAGGCGTTGTACGACCGACCTTGCAGATCACCTCTGTGCTGGACTGACCCTGGGGAGTCAGCACTTGTAGGACCAGAGATGGTTCAAGATATGACGGAGAAGGGGTAGATCATCTAGGAGAAGATAAAGACTGCACATATCAAACAGAAGTTCTATGCTAATAGGATATGGAGACCATTGGAGTTCGAGGATGGCGACCATGTCTTCCTATAGGTCTCACCTCAATGAGGTATATGGATATTTGGTCGGGGTGGAAAGTTATATCTGTGTTTTATCGGACCATTCTAGGTCCTCAGCAGAGTAGGCGAGGTGGCTTACCGCCTGGCCCTTCCACCTCAGTTGCACCGGGTGGATGACGTCTTCCACGTATCTCAGCTGAGGAGATACGTGCACGACTCGTCCCACATCATCGACCATGAGGATCTGGACATCAATGATGGGGAAAAATTCACAGAGGTCCCGGTGGAGATTGAGGATCGACAGGAGTGGGTCCTACGTGGATGGCTGATTCCTCTAGTGCGCATTTGCTGGCATCACGGGAACCTCCAAGAGAGCACATGGGAGCGGGAGGCTCATATGAGAGCTCAGTACTCACAATTGTTTCCCTAGTGTGTGGTGTAGCTTTACAGGGACGTAAATCCCTGAGGTGGGAGTAATGTAAAGTCTTGGAAATTTCATGGAAATTTTTTCTTAAATACTTTGTAATTTTATGAGTCTGTGGTTTCTGACGGCACTTGATTCCGCGGCCCAGTGAGCCCGGAATCAATTTTTGAAATTTAGTTCAGGTACGTTCAGTAAACGTACATGAAAGCTTTTCTATCCTTTGAACCAGTGCTTGGAATTGAAATCAAAGGACACTGATGAACTCACAGCACCAGTATTCGTTTAAGGGGACCTTTACCATAGTTGTGTTTTATGTGGGTTGAAAATTAATTTTTGGGGATTTAGAATAAATTGAATAAAATAGTAGTAAACAATTTTATTTATATTTGGTATTTATATCCTACAAGGGGATGTTATAGGTGGGGCCAACACCCACATAACCTCCCATGAGAAAATAATGTGAGGTGGGTCCCACATGAACCCCTAACCTTTCAACTTTCCTTAACACCCCATTAACACATCCTTTAATTAATTTGACAACCCCCCCCCCCTAATTAATGTGATCTCTTCACCTCCCTCTCTCCCATAAATTTTTTTCCAACAATTTTTAATTAATGAATTGAACTCTTCAATTTATTAATTAAAGTGTTTGAATTTTGAATTCATGTGTGAATAAAATAATATCCTTAACTATTATTTTTATTTGGCACATGTTGTGTTGAGAGAATGTTGGGAAGGCTTTGGAGAAATAGAAGAACACCATTCTTCTCTCGACAAAGAATAACTCCAATGAATAACATAAAGTCACCAACGACATTTCTTCTTTGGGAACACTCCGATGTCAATGGAATCGATGTCCTTTTTCCATGACGCCCAACCTCCGCGACGCTTGTCTTCCACGACTCGTTGACGTTCTCCACTCTTGAAATCGAGATAGGGGGTTTGTTTAAATTTTATTTGTATAAAATATTTCTTCATTCTTCGTTCAAAATATGTATTATCTCCGGCCATATGATACAGCCTAACACGAAGGGTGCATGCTGAACGAACACGGACCGAAAAGCCTCTGATGATCCTTGTTTTATATCAATGGAAGCGGTGACGGAAGAGGTGGCGGTGACCGGAGCAAGTGGCGGTCGTATGCCGGTCGCGTGGAGAGGAACTGCGGCCCACATCCGCGGGCCGCTCGGCCGAAGAAGAATCGGACGGCTAAAGCCAAAGGGAGACCGCAATGCCACAAGGGGCACCCCGCTACGATGAACCCCAGCCTGTGCTCCACGGGCCGCTTCCACGGGCGAACCGGCTAGCTCGTCAGTTGGCCTGGTTGATGAAGGCCGCAAAACCCACAAGTACCGCGCAGGAGGATCGTGGCCCGCCCGTGTGGGTCGTTCGCACCAGGAAGACTAGTTGGCTTCTGCGGGCCGGATAGGAGGGCGGCGCTGCTTGGAGACGCTGGTTCGGGAAACTGCCCCCCCCCCCCCCCCCCCCCCGCATCGCTCGGCCACCCGAGCCAAGCCGCTAGGCCGGCCTGGCCGAGCCGCGGCCGCCCAGGCCGGGCCGCACCTCGCCAGGCCCTGCCCCAGCGTGTCGAGGAACGCCCCACCCTGCAGAGCCGCACGCTTCACCAGGAAGGTCTACCACCATCCAGGTCAGACCCGCCAAAACATGGTTGACCCGACCCGTCATCCCACTAGGCTTGACAGGTCGGGCCCGTTTTCACTTAAATGTGAATAATTTTAAGACTATGCGTCCAATCGATGCACCATCTGCAGAACTGGGACCCCCATGATGAAGCGGTCCTTTTTCGATACTCTAAGTGAGTTTTGGACGATTTTGGAAAATGGACGAGTTTGGAAAGAGCATAATTCCAACCGGGCCCTTCGAACAGAAAAGACAATATCTCTCAGACCGGATGTCTAATTAACGCGCTGTCTGTCGCGTTGTGTTGCTTTTGACAAGAAGAAATGTCGGGATACCTCAACTTTGGACTTCATGATAGTTGAAGTATCGACCCCTTGGCTCAAGGAGTGGACCCTCCAGGAATCGAGCATGTTGTGTGCAGGAACCTAGAGCTTGCTGCAACTACGACGACTACCTTACTGGAATCCTCCGTGGGTTCGACGACAATGGATACTGTACTGGAATCCTCCGTGGATTCGACGATGATGAAAACTATACTGGAATCCTCTATGGGATCGACAATTATGACTACTATACTTGTATCCTATGTGGGTCTAACAGTTTGACTTCTGTACTAGTATCCTGAGTGGGTTCGACAGAGTAGCTGGTCTAGTATCCTATATAGGTCCAACATCGTAGTTGGTCTAGTATCCTACGTGGGTCCAATAACTTAGATAAATCAGTGAATACATCTGATCATCTTTATCGATTTACAAAAGAAGTATACATGTCTTAGCTGAGTCGTGACTTTCAATCATTGTGATCGATGTGATTCACTAACCTGTGTGGACTGGTTTGTGCTTGGGCTCGAGAGTTGGAGCCAAACTATGATTGACATCTTAGGTATATGTGTGGGAATATACCTAAGTAGAGTTGGATGATACTTCGTGATTGTATATTACTTTTTTGTTTTATCCTTTGTGGATTCTGGGAGATCTTCGGGGGTGTCGGGATCCCTACTGAGTATCGTATACTCACCCCTACATGGGATATTCCTACACTACATTGTGTTAGATAAAAATGACGGAAAATACTGATCTAGGTGGAGACTTGTAGAGCCGGACAGTACCCGGAGGTGGACCACTTGGAGAGACATACACGGAGCGGACGGCCAGACCCGAGGTGCTAAGGAGGCCATCTATACCCACCCTTCTGGTGGAATTCCCGGAGGATGAATCAGTGGTTGTTATTTAACTTTACTATAGTTGTTATATATTTTCAGTTATATAGTAATTATTGTTCTTCTTGTATTTCCCTCCCCTTTTCTTTCAGCAATTACATTTGTATTTAGTATTAATTAGTGATTCCTTCTGTTGCATACTCTATTGAGTTTTTTTTTACTTTTATAAATTCAATTCCTTACATTTTTATTGGGATTACACCTTTGGTGATAGTCACTAGCCCCTGACCTATGGATGGTGGGCTTGGGGTAGTCACAGCATGGGCCCCGAGGACGGGTCGTGATAAATTGGTAAAAAAAAGAGTTAGTTATACCACAGATCTCCGGACTCTGATCATTATTTTCAGTGAAGCAATAATGTTAAGGGTATTGAGTGTGGTTTTAAGTACATGGAGTCTAGTGTTGGTGCGGCAGCCGATGTATCCATACACTAGGACCCGAACCTCTGATTTTTACCTCGTGCATGAAAACATTGATTGCATGTGTGTCTCAAAAGTTTTCTTTGTGATTACTTTGGGTCAGCTCACCAGGTATACTGTTTGACCGTGGTGAACCTGTTTCTTTTCAGGATGCCCCCACGAAGGCAGCTAGCTTGGGTTTCATGTTACATATGGGATGTTAGGCCACCAAGAGACGAGGCCACGGTGCAGGTACCCATCACAACAGACGCACCAGCGGGACCACAACCCAATGGGCCACCGATACCACCATCCCCATCAGTAGATAGTGCACACTGCTTGAGTGAGTTGCATGAGTTTCAGCGATAGAGGCCATCCAGGTTCCACGGAGAGACAGACCCACAAGCAGCTGAGGATTAGCTGGAGTAAGTCTTCAGGGTTTTCAGATTGGTAGGGACACCATCTGAAATTATGGTGATCCTTGCCACGAGTCTATTGCATGCAAAGAAAGTAATATGGTATAGCCTGATGCTCTATGTGCATGACGAGACATTTTACTCTGGACGGACTTCGAGAATCTCTTCTGATCAAAGTTTGTTCCATCCACCCTTCGTGTGGTGCGGATTCATGAGTTACTTCATGTGCAGCAGGGCAGTATGAATGTATCTCAGTACTAAGCAAGGTTCACTGACCTATCATTCTACTCCACAGATATGGTACAAGACCCATTCTTCAGGGCCCAGACCATCGAGCAGGGACTGAGGCATTAGATCAGGGCTTCGATGATGATGAAAACTGTACTGGAATCCTCCGTTGGTTCGACAACGATGAAAACTGTACTGGAATCCTCCGTGGGTTCGATAATGATGACTATTGTACTTGTATCCTACGTGGGTCCGTCAGTTTGAGTTCTGTACTAGTATCCTGAGTGTGTCCGACAAAGTAGCTGGTCTAGTATCCTACGTGGGTCTGACAACTTAGCTGGTCTAGTATCCTACGTGGGTCCGATAGCTTAGATGAATCAGTGAATACATCTAATCGTCTTTATCACTTTACGAAATAAGTATACATGTGTGAGCTAAGTCTTTATTTTCAATCATTATCATCGATGTGATTTACATTCCTTTGTGGACTGGGTTGTGCTTCAGCTCGAGATTTGGAGCCGAACTGTGAATGATAACATAGGCATATGTATGATATATACTTAATTATTGTTGGATGATACTTTTTGATTGTATATTACTTCTGTGTTTTATCCTTCGTGGATTCTGGGAGACCATCGGGGGTCTCAGGGTCACTACTGAATATCATATAATCACCCCTGCATGGGTTATGCCCGCACTACATTGTATTGGATATAGACAATGGACAACACTGATCGTGGTGGAGACTTTTAGAGATGGACGGTACCCGGAGGTGGACCACTTGGAGAGACATACACAGAGCGAACGGTCGAACATGAGGTGCTGAGGAGTCCATATGTACCCACCCTTCAGGTGGAATTCCCGAAGGAAAACTCAGTGGTTTATATTTTACTTTACTGCAGTTGTTCTAGCTTTTCAGTTGTACTGCACTTACTGTTGGTCTTGTATTTCCTTCTCTTTTCCTTTCAGCACCTACTTTTGTATTCAGTATTACTTATTTCCTCCTCTGTTGCATACTCTGTTTTGTTTGTTTAGTTTTATAAAGGCAATTCCTACCCTTTTTATCGGGATTACGCCTTTGGTGCTAGCCGCCAGGCCATGGCCTATAGAAGGCGGGCTTGGGGTAGTCACAGCACGGGCCCTGAGGACGAGTCGTGATGGAATTCCCGGAGGATGACTCAGTGGTTTCTCTTTTACTTTACTTTAGTTGTTCTAGATTTTCAGTTGTATTATACTTACTGTTGGGATTGTATTATCAGCCCCTTTCCTTTCATCACTTACTTTTGTATTCAGTATTACTTAGTGCTTCCTTCTGTTGCGTACTCTGTTGTGTTTGATTACTTTTATAAAGGAAATTCCTTCCCATTGTATCAGGATTATCCCTTTGGTGCTATTCGCCAGCCCCTGGCCTATGGAAGGCAGTCATGGGGTAGTCATAGGATGAGCCCCGATGAGGGGTAATGACAGATAATTCACATGCATCACATTTATTTTTACTGCCTATTTTGTAAATTATTAATAAAAAGTCAATAATGGATTGATTGTATGATAACATAATGATTTGAGAAAAGGTAGATGGGATAATTTGGAATGATAATTGGAATTGTTCTACTCATTATTTGAATTTATAAATTGAAAGGAAAACTATTTTGGAAGGGAACATGAAATAGATATATAGTTTTTAATTGGAATGAAATAAACAATTAAGAATATGAAATCTTATTTTTTATATAGTGTGATTTTATATTCATTGGTTGTTACTTCGTGCCCATAGGTGGGACACATGTTAGCTTAATTCATGAGGGTGAGATGCAGGTTATCATGATACCTAATTGTGAGATGCCCATATATATGGTTTCAGTGGGTAAGACATGTGGATTATTGATTCCAGTGGGTAACTAGCTTGGTTGGATGATCCCTAGGGTCCATGTCCATATGTACGTAATTCCTGGAGGTAAAATTATAGATTCCATTTTGCCTGACTTAAATATATATAATGTCATAGTTCATGCATAATGGGGATATTTTAGGATACAAATGGAGATATTTTTCGGTTATTTACACTATGAAGAAATGTCATACACATCTAGCATCATGTTAAGGCAGGTTTGTGTTGAAACTTAGATAAATCATAGAGTTTTACGGACATAGGGTTTAATTAGATTTCCTCTTCTAATTTATGAAATTATTCAATTTATTATCATATTGTAGTATAAACTATGATTTTAGTTTGGTTTTTTCTAGACACTATGTGTTTCAGCCTACTGATTTTAACCTACACCTTGTTTGGGATGCCATTCGGTGTATGGGTAGACTTCATGGTTGTAGGTCCATCCAAGGGGAAGGGACACTATCCTTGATTGTTGTATTCTTCCTTTTTTGATATGGGGCATAGATTGGGGATTGAGCATATGGTTTGGGACTATTTTTGGGATTCCTCACTTACAGTTTGACTTCTAGTTATTGCATGTATGATATTTAGTATGACACTTAGATAGCATACAATGTGGAATTACATGGTTCATTATGTTTGGGTTGGGTTGGAATTGGACTTTTTATTTATTAGAGATTTATTATATTAGTTATTCGTATATTACCTCTTTTTCTGTGTTATGTAATAGAGGGTGTAGTCTTCCCACGATACAAGTTATACCATCACTGTTAGTTGGAATCCTATGTGGTATGGGGAGGCATATAGGAGGCTATGTGGTAACATATCTTAGTCATGTGAAGGAAAACTAGTCCAAAGATGTTCCAAATTGACATTATCACTGGTATTTTTTGTTTATTTTATAATTTGGGAAGGTTTCTTTGAGACTAGTATGTGTCATGGCTTGGTAAGGAGCTCGTGTACTTGAGTAGCTAACCAATGTATCGGGGAAAACCATTGTCCACAATGATGGGATTACTATTCATGATATTCTTTTGTTATACTTCTTATATTATTTCATCTTTTTTTAAACAATTTTTATCTGATGTTACTATTTGGTGATATATTAATCATGGGTTGGAATGAAATGAAGAATATATGCATGAATCATTATAGTCATAAGAGGAAATATTTTTACATGAATATTTCAAGCTAAGGACATATTTACTAAATATGATATATCTTCCAATCTTAATGTTGAGAAAAACCCTTTGAAAAATATGATAAAAAATAATGATTCAATCTGTTAAAACGTATTAAAAAAAGTAAATCCAAGAACTAAAGTGATCTTATGACCATGGTAATCCGTTGTATATTTTTCTTTTGATTTTGATCTTTTTTTGTATCATGTGATCTAAGGAGTGTGTTGACCATTATAGAGAAAATGCCTCTATATTATCTATTGATTAAGGGATAGAAGATTTGTAACCAATTAACACCATACACAGCAAATTCAAAACATCATATGAATCTATTAAATATGATGGATGATCAAATTTCCTGTAGTTTCTCATGGGTAGTGATATCCATAGAAAATAATACTACACACATTGTTTCCTCTAATCTAATCCACAAGGGAGTTCCATCTATAGTACCCAACCATGTGCATAGGGTTTGGTGTACCCTAGGAAAACGAATTATGGATTGACTCT
Source organism: Viscum album (assembly GCA_963277665.1). NCBI lineage: Eukaryota > Viridiplantae > Streptophyta > Magnoliopsida > Santalales > Viscaceae > Viscum > Viscum album. The sequence goes on along the minus strand of OY728147.1, from coordinate 470,144,191 downwards.
TTTTAGATAATACTAAATCATCCATATACTCCCTTTTAGAGGAGTACGGGCTTGCAGTGTTAGTGTTTTGGAGACCAGCCAAGTGGTAGTGGTACATACTGGTTTAGGCCAATCTGTATGAGGGACTAACTTCATAAAATTTATAAATATTATTCCAAAACCATTTCTACCTAGACAAACTAAGGGAGGAGAGATCACTACAGTTCATGCACCTAACATGGGGTATCATGTGTGTAATGTATTTAACATGTTGCTTAATAGACCTTCCAATTTTAGCACTAACACTAGATGGAGAAGAGATTCCTAGGGTAAAGAGCTTCTATATGGTTCTTCAATATGAGATAATATATAACAAAAATATATTATATCTAGAAAAATTATAATACATCATGATTCAATATCTCATTTCTAAAGGTATCCTAAGGGAGACCTTGAGTGGATGGTATGTGGTTTCTGGTGGGTAGTTTAGAAGAACTTCCTTCTAGTTGAAAAAAGTATCATTTCATGTGCCACCATCAAGACATCATTGGGAAGAGAAACCATGGTAGTGAGTTATTATTTCTGGTTAGTTAAAGTTTATGCAATTAATAGAGTGGAAGACCTAGACACAAGAGATAACATTTTCCTCATTCATCATTAGAGTGTCGTGATTGAAGTAATATGGTCCACCTATAGAGGCTTTTCCAAATCACACAGTAGTCTACCGATGGAAGAGGATTGAGGAATACCCAGAGTCTATAAAGTACTCATATACCCCAATAAATATAGATATCTTCTTTTCTACTGACTTCTTAAGACAGGGTAGGGGATATTGTACCTTGATACAGGTGTGATAGTATCAGTTTGAAGGATCGTGAAAGGTGATTTAGATTAGAGCCTAGGGCAGATGGGTGAGTCAGATACACACCATGCATTATACACCTAATAATATACAGGTGACAACCTCCACTATTATAGGTAAAATTTTAGTATCATCGACCCTCACTTTTTAGGTTTTTTATACAATTGAATATAAATCTTTCATATCCGATTTATTTTTTAATGGATTGGTTTCTTTCATGGAGTATCTACTCAATGGTATGTATAGAAACATACCTTTAATAGTGTTATCATATGTTATTATATGTTTTAATGGTGTTTGTATAAAAATTGTTTTGTTATTTTTTTCTTTGAGGACTTTTCAATATGGAAATTATAGGGCCCAAGTTTAGATTGAGTATAGATTGGCTAGTTCTGTATCGGGATCATATAGACTGTTATCAAAGGAGGTTGAAATTAATTTTCCAAAAGTGGGTAGTTACTCCCATTATTCCAAGTTATATCTTTATTTTGTTCATGAAATTATAATTCAATGTATATTATATTTTATCAGGGCCAATGTAGAAAGCTTTGGGTTGGATGATAATGAGTTTTAGGAGGGTACTTTTCCACTAGAGTTATATCACTTTTAAGAAGTTTTTAATAAATGGCACTATATGTTACCACCATTGATGGAGACTATCTTTAATATGAAGTTGGTTCTGGGATTCAAATCAATTTGTGTCTAATCTTAGAATATTGTAGTAGTAAATCATTGAAAATTGAAAACAAAGCTAAAAGATCTTCAATCTAAGTGAATCATACAGCCCAGTACATCCCCATGGGGTTTTCCTATGTAATATTATACAATTGTAGATAGAACCCGCAAATTATATGTAGATTATATCAAAATAAACTAGATGATTCTATGGAATTGGTATCCAATCATGAACATTAACGATCTCTTCGATCCACGAAGAGGTTCCATAATTTTCTCTAAGATTGAATTGAATTCATGGTATCATTTGTTAATGGTGAGGTCACTTTATATACCCTAGACTAATTTTAGTATAAAAAATTGTTGTAAGAGTTCATGGTAATATCGTTTCATCTAACAAGCACACCAATGATATCCAAGGAATTGATTAATTGGACCTCCCATTCATATCTGTATTAGTTTGTGATTATTTATATTGATGAAATCTTAGAGTACTGCCAATCGAGATATGTTAATTCCTAGAATAATAACATATTCTAGATTATATAGGGAGATATTCATTTATATTATAGGATATCTGAACCATATTTCTCGATTGAAAATGTAAAATTCATGTACTTTTTATCTCATAGGCTAGAGTTTAATTTTACCTAGAGAAAGTGACAACCATTGTATCTTGGGATGAACTTAAGAATGTTTTTTATATTAATATATTTCTATAGTTTTAAGGAAATTACTGATTTACCATTGAGGTATTATCTTATACTGAAGATATGATGTCTTTTCTAACAAAAAAATGGGAGAGTTGTGTCTGGTCAGATGATTTTGAGAGGGATTACTCAAAATTGAAGATAATGTAGACTTCAGCATTGATCCTCACCTTATATGTTATGGGTAAGGAGTATATTGTGTATTTTTATACATCAACATTCAGTCATGGAAAATTTATAATGAAGTAGGATTGTGATATTTTATATAGATCTATACATTTAAGTACATATGAGAAGAACTATCCAACAAATGATCTAGATTTTACTGCAATGGTACATGCCCAAAGATGTGAGTGAGTTAATCTGATGGGTTTGGGATTTGGGGTGGGAAAAAACTATATTATCCTGATGTACATCTGGTTACATAATGACTTAAAAATTAAAAAAAGTATATGTGTTTATAATATTTATATCCATTACATCGACTTTGAATACACTCTAGGAAAGTGGAATGTCATTACTAATGCTCGGAGTAGGAATTTTTTGTAAGAGGTGTCTTAGGAATCATGTGAAGAGTCTAGAATTATTGAAATATTCATGTAATTGCATCTATGTGTTTATAATTCTTATGAGTGATTCCTTATACCATCAATATTTTTTAATTTCTTTGATTTATGATTATATCAATAGAGGGAAATTATCTAATACAGCATATATGGTGGGGATCCACCATCAAGTTAGTGTCTTTGAAGTGATGAGGTTATTCCTGTTTGTTATCATATTTTGATTTCTATAGGGTAGTGTGATCAGATACTGAGGGAATCCCATGGTTCTAAATTGGTGGTGAATCTTGAATTGACAAATATGTATCCCTATCTCCATAGATAAGATAAGTTTTGGTGGATAAAAAAGGATATATAGGGATTCATGGTGACATACTTTACCCATCATCATGTGAATCCCAAGAATCAATGGTTTGATGGGTTAATATTTCTTTTCACCCATTCTAGAATGGGATTTGAATGATATCACCATGGAATTCATGATAAAATTACATATGACACCTTTAATAAATTATGTAGTGTGGTTGGTCATGGATTGACTAACGAAGGTAGTCAAATGAATTCCTATCATGGATACCTTCGTCTTTGATGATATAAGTGAATTAGGCATATGATAAATAGTTTAATTCCATGGTTTCAAATGGAGTATCATTTTGGATTTAGATCCTTTTTATAGGACAATGTTTTATTAGTTCCATCCTAAGGCACTAGTACAATAGGGTCTACAGATTATAACGTAATATCCTCAGACTAAAATCAAATTAAAGATAATGATTGATGCTATATAGGATATATTTCAAGATTGTGTTCTAGAAATCATTGGTTATTTTGAGTAGAATCAAGAACTCATGTGTCTCACTTTTAATAATAAATTTTAATCATCATTCCAAATTACTTCATTTGAGGTATCATATTTGAGTTTATGTCATTCAACTTTGTGCTAGAAATATGTTGGTGAATGAGGTCCAGTCAGACCAACTCTCATGTAGGAGATTTCAGAGCATGTTATGTAGATTAGAAATAAGTTGGTTAGCATACAATATAAGAAAAAAAAATTATGCAAACCATTAGAGACAAACACAGGAGTATGAAGTCAGTAACTTGGTTTTTCTTCACATATCTCCTTTTTTGTGGAAATGATTTATTTGGAATTATAGGAAATATATAGCCTATGTTCCTCATGCAATTTTTTATAGTGAATAGATTCATTCCACTGGCATACTGATTATATCTTCTATGGTTCTACATTGTCATTCCAGATGTGTTTCATGTGTCACTGATTTGGAGATACCACACTCTTCCTTCTCATGTGATAGATGAGGTTGATGTTTAACATAATTTTGATGCATCATATGAGGTGAGTTTGATTCATATCATATACGTTAGAGATAATAATATCCAAATAATTAATTTTCCCCTTGTGATAAAGCAGTGGAAGAATACACGAATGTGTGAGGAGACCTCGAAGAGGGATTTTGATATGTCCCATGTAGTTTGATGATACCCCCCAATGATGCATGGGAGAAAAAATCAAGGATGATATATTAAATAGTGGGGAGGTTATAAGATCTCTACATTTATACAAATATGTTCACACTTTAATCATCATTGAACAATTTAAAATTCAAATAGTGGAGCCCATTATTATCTTGAATTGGCTGTTTGTAGGGGAATGAGGGCTCAGTGTAAGTTTTTTATAGGTGGAGAGTAGTGTCGTGTAGCATTAGAGATGGTGTAGTGTTACTGTAAAACTATTGTAGTCCATTATCTAGCTATTGGGATTATAAAAACTTGTAAATGCTATAGAAATCACATCGGCAAGCCAACAGGGTTCGCCATCGATTAGTGGCTTTGTATAACACCACTAATGATCTCGTAGCTAGCTGATTGCATTATTATAAACCTGAGTTATGAGGGGTATAATCATAATTCAACCCATTGGACTTCCCCCCCCCCACCATTTATGAATATTTCTCACTGATTTCGACCACAACTCAGGATTTAAGACTGTAAAGGGTTCTCCATGGTTTCTTTGAAATCTATAACACATTTACTTGGTTCTTTGAATATTTCTTCGATCTAGATGACTTGAATCAATAATAATTTCTATGTTTTTGTGTTCTAATCTTCTTCTCCTCCCAGATCTCCTTTTCCATCGTAGACATGGTGTTTCAATCATAGTCTATATGTAATATTTGTGTTTCATGTTGATATGGTAATTCAATATCAAATTTTCTTATTCATTTCATCAGGTATTTTGTCTTAAATAAATCTTGAAGGTTTAATTTTTTTCTTTGGTATGTGAAAACATTATAATAGAATAGGCACGTTGTGGAAATGTCCACTATTAATTGGAATATTCTAGTTTATCCAAAATTCTCATCATAATTCCTCTAAAAAATTTCATTTGATATAATAATGATTGAGAATGGGACATTTAGCCATCCAAAATGTGTTTGTACCTTTGACCCTATATTGGAAATTGGGAATCATTCCCTTGAATTGTAATTCCAAATCAGGGAATTGGATATGGTTTGGGGTAACTCAAAAATTTGAAATTCACATAGATCACATGGTTTTTGAATGTATAATTTGTATGGAATTAGTAAAAAAATGTGTAATGTCTTCATGATATATTCAAATAATGAGTTGTCAAATGGTAATTAGGATAATTTATAATAGTAATAGAAAATATTGTACTTATTATGTTAAATGACACATTGGCATGAAATGGTTAATTTTTACTTGAGGTTCAGAATCATTTATATATAATGCATGATAGAGAGAACCATTGTTTCTTGATTCTGACATGTGAAGAGTTTGGTGGCTTGATGCCTGAGTGTAACACCCTTGTTTTTTGTAAACCTTTTTTTTAAAATTAATTAATTTTATTTGATGTCATGTGTTTTATACTAAAATAAGAATAACCTTTTTTATTCTATTCTAATATATTCATGTGTTACATGTGATACATACTTGGACTGTTTTATACGCAACACTTAGTTTCTACGAGACAACGATTTATAATTATTATTATTTTTTAAATGAGTTAGTTATAACCTAGACATTAAACATAGTAATATGAGTAGTAGTAACTACTTTTAAAAAACTTATAATGGATTTATATGAATAAAATATATTTATAATAAGGCATACAATTTTTTATTAAAGTCTTTATATGTTTGATAATACTCTTTTCTTAATAGAACTAATTTTTATGTCCTTTTTGGTAAAATAAAAAAGTTATAAATATTTATAAATAAAAATAATTTTTTAAATAATAATGTGAAAACTATCTAAGTATAATTTTTTTGGATTTGTTTGATAAATTTTTTTTTTGGGTAAAAGGTTATTAATACTAAATTATAATTCAAAATTAAATATTTGCATAATTTATTTATAGAGTCAATTTATATTTTATGTTTTCTTTTAAAGTTATCTTAGGAAAATTATACATATATTAATCCAATTTATTAATTTTTATCATTTTTATATCTAATTTATATATATAATCTTAATGAAAATTATCACTTTTAGAACCTACTTTCTTGACATGTCTGTAGGAATATAATTAAACATAATTTTTCTAACACTATGAACTGAATTTCCAAAAACCATACATAAAAATAGTAATATTTATAATATTTATATTGTAATATTAAAAACTACAATTTTGATGAAAAATATTTCTTAACATGATTAAGCTTAATTATAGTGGTTAAGGTAATATTAAGCGTAATAAGGGACTTAACATTAATCTTAATAGCCAAAATGACCATCCCAATCGTCCAAAACCAATTGGTTGAAAATATTTAGGTCATAAACCATCCACTTATTTTTTATTTCATTTTTTTGGTAAAAACCTGGGTATACCAAACTTGTTTTCAAAAATTCCAACTGTGTCCCCTCCCACCCCGATAAAAGTCCATAACATATCCCACTTATTTACACCTATCAAACCACTTATGTTCGACCTAGATATTAAGAATAACTATCCAACATCCCACCATTATTTATTTAATCTTCTCTGTGTGAATAATTCTTACCAAGGAATCCCTTGGGTGCAATCTAAAAGGAGTTTCCCAAAGATGAGGTAACAAACTTTTTCATGCTCCTTTCCATTATTTTTCCCCCAATATCTCAATTTTTTTATTCCATGCATACATAATAGACTCATTATCATAAATATACTAATATGTTTTTATGATAATGGTTTGAACTTCACTTACACACACTTCCATCTAATGGGTAACGAACTAACTGTTCTTGTGTACTTCGAACAAATGCCTCAAGAAGTGATGTTGTTTATTTTTCCATTACCACCTATCATGGTTGGGTATTATGATTAAAAATATATTTTTATATGATATATATAATTTATATGATGTATTAATTCTTATATAATCATTATATAACACATACCTTCCTACTTTCTATTTTTTGTGAATATGATAATTTCATTTGGTGAAGTGTGGACTCCCGCCTCTTTAATGTGAGGTGATTCATTCACACACTACATGAAATGTATTGAGGATAGGTTTTTTGAGATTGTATGATATATATGAAATATTAATTATTATATAATTATATATTATATATATATATGTGTGTGTGTGTAATTTACATTATTCTTTCAATATGAAAAATGGAAAACCCACCATGCGTACGTACAACCTATGGTCTCCATGAAAGGTGCATTCTATTTCATATTTATATATTCTATAGGTTATTAAAAATACTTATATAGTAAAAATTCATGATGTTTATTTCATGGTTTAAATTATGGAATCAATTATATTAGTATGAGAACCAAAAATATAACACATTAACACTCATGCGAAAAATAAAGTGGATGTTACCTGAACCAAAACCTTAAATTTTAATCTGAAATTAGTTGGGAATATAATATCATAATCAAATAGTATATGGTATTATATATAAGAATATGGTTCTATAATGATTTACAATAAAAATATATTTATTTTATTGGAGTTTTTCACTAGTATGAAGGGAGTGAACACATAAGGTAAGCTGATTTCTAGTATCAATTTTATTTTTGTGAGAGTTATGCTTTGTTCCCCACTCATTTATTTTTTGTCATGTATATGCTGCACATGAATATTTTCAATGATTTCTATATATATATATATTAATGGGTATTTATATATCCATTTTATGATCTCTTTTCAAGGTATTTGTGTTTCAAAAGATACCCAATTTGTAATGTAGTTTTGTCTCAATTTTCCTTCTTTGAGCATGTTCATGAACATAAAAACCATGCTTTAAAAAATGTTTTCAAGAATTATCTTTTCATAAAATCTTTCTTTAAAACTTATTTTTAAAATTACATATATATTTCATGATTCCATTATATTTTTCAAATTATTTTCCAATAAATGGTTCTCAAAAATGTTTTCAACCCTTCATTATATGTTTTCATAGTATTTTCAAAGAAATAGTTTTCAAAAATATTTTAATTTTTCCTCTTCAAATAAATGGTTATAAAAATATGTTTAATTTTATTTTCTATTTCCTAAAGGAATATTATTCCTGAAAAAATTTCATGTTTCAATTTTATAAATTTAAATGAAGTGTTATTCACAATTATTATTGTATTAAAATCATTTTTGTTAAAGAATAAAGGATATTTCCCTCAAGAAGAGATATTAAAAGGATGTTTCCAAATTATTACCCATCTAAGTTTAAATCCATTGGTTTTACTAATTACATCTTATAAAAAAACCAAAGGTTCCATTCATATTCATTCTCTAAATGGTTTATGTTTTAATGGAATGATGTTTATGAATCCTATTTATCACTCACAATATATATTCTTATGAAACCCATTTCTTTCATTTGTTATATGATTCAGAAACATGTTTTTTAGTGTATTATGAATTGATGAAATTATTATGAATCCTCTATTTGTTCGCATGTAAATATGTTATTAAATGTTTATAAAACCCATTTCATTTCATTAGTTATTATAGGATTTTTATGAAACCCATATCTCTTTATGGGTCATGATATGATGAAAGTTTTATTATCCCATTGAAAATGTATAAATGATTTTATTATAAGATCAGTTGGACCTATATATCAATCCAATTCATTGGGTAAATTTTTATATCATAGGAGATAATGGTGGAAATCAATCAAATGTCCTTGATACATTGTGGGAATATAAGGAACCCCATTATTTTTACAAGGAAATGACTGTGAGTAGGGATGGTGATGTGTCCCGCCCAATTGGTGTAGTCACCACGAAGATGAAGATGGGGAAACCCAATCAAAAATTGTAATATTGTTAAACAAGTTCTCTAAAAATTAATGTACTACAACTGGGGATGTTGGTCTATCCCACCTAGTAGGTTTAGTCCCCAGGATGTACCCTGATAATTTCTATCAATGCATCTTGACTTATAGGAGTTGATATTACATGTTTATGTGTATTCCACAATTCCAATTTTTATTCTGATGATGTTAATTATTGGATTTTTATATTGTATCCCATAGGATTAATGTCTTATTTACTACCAATAATTATTTATTTATTCTTTTTTACGATCTTTGATATGTAGGGTATGGTCTTCTAATGTCATGATCAAGTTCTCATACCATTATTCTCATGTTTATTCTTACAAATCTCCCTTGTTTACCATTTATAAGAATCTGATATAAAACCTTTTTTGTTTTTCCCCTAGGATATGAAGATATATATTAAGTAAGATGTTTTTTAATAATGGTTATAGTCCTGAACAACATAGTCAGAGATTACATAGCTCACTTATGATTATGTGTTTATATTTATATAATTATAAAGGCACTAGAATAATATGGTATTTGGGAATTTGTTGGTGTAATGTATTCTGAACACCCCAAAAGTGACGTAATATTAATATATGAAAAGAAAGGGTCATTATAGTATATATTCAAGAAATTTTTTAGTCATCCATTTTAGAATAGGATGAGAAACCCTTAGTGATAATCCTACGCATATGTAGAAGGATATGTCTAAAGATAAGGAAATGTTTAATAAAATGTCCTGGAATTTTGGTAAAGGGTGGAGCGATTGGTTTATTAGAAATACATCCCTATATGGATAATATTATTGGAATCGGTTCTAAAATAGATGTACTTAGAAGTAATAACTCTAATAGGGGTGTTTTAGCCCTGATAAAAGTATAACCCAGTACAAAACAATGGGCTTTACATCGCACCAGGTTCGACACTACCAGGGGATATGCTTTTTGAATTCATGGAAGCTTCATGAACTATCATGAAGGATTTAAAAATAATTTGGTTGTGAATAACCCTGGATAAAAATAGGGTGTCATAGATTAAGAAATTAGTTGTAATTTAGTCATTACATATGTGATTTTTCATGATTATGTGAATCCTCGCTAGGAAAACTATTTTGTACTGTATGATTTTTTTTATTAATGGATAAAACCCAATAGAAAAATGTTAATGGTGATTGTGATGAAAAATAAAATGAATTTTCCCCTAATCATCCATATTATGGAATGAAAAATTTAGTTTTATGCTTAAAAAAATTTGTCAAGCTATGAATCATGCTAATCTTTAATATGAGAAAGAGAAGGAACAAAGTTTTGTTTTGTAATTCATGGCTTAACATCCACATTCTTTTAAATTGGTATTCTAATATACATGTTTCTAAAAATGGATCAATACACTGAAATTATTTTCTCAGTTCTCCAATGTTTGGATCCTGAGAATTCCATTCTGTCTATTTATCAGCTAGAAGGTGGAGTAAAATAGCATTGGATGCTAATCAAGAATATAAGGAATCAATATGAAATTGAATACATGTATTGGGAATAATTCAAGAACCTATTCTCCCATAAGTACTTTCATTGAGTTCTTCATATGAATATGAAAAAGGATTTCCCTGATTTGTAGAAAAAGGATGATGATTCCCTCGGTACCTATGAGGCTAATTTCATAACACTTTTTATGTACACTTCTCGAATTTTCATCCAACCTTAACGTAAATTTGATCAGTTCATCAATGGATTAAAGGAAAGTATTATATGGAAATTATCTATAATAAACTATTGTAGCTATGAAGATTTGTTCTGTAAGAAATAGAAGTTTTAATATAGGTTGTAGTTTCATATCAATCTCATGGTTTTAATAAAAAATGAAGATGATGTTTAAATGAATTTCTAAAAACCCAGAAGAGAATATGATGTGCCTTCCTTTGTTCTCTATGTGTGGAAAGTAAAAAAGAGGGAATATTCTTATGGGCTACAATTAGTGTTTTAAAGTGTGGATGGGAATTCTATGAGGAAATTTATTGTCGCACTGGTGGGAAGAAGTTTTCAAATGATGAAAATAGAGGAAAATATACACATAATGCACCTAGCACACAACACATATTTAATTGTAAGGAGGAAAAGAATTATTATTACAAGTACCCAAACCCAAGGGTTGGTGAGGTTGATCAGAATCAATAGCCTCTTAATCCGGTGGACAAGATAAAATCTCAAGTTATCATTATTTTTTATAAGGCGTGAAATAATGATGTGGTGAAAGGTACACTTACCATCCACCCTAGAACTAATAGTTCCATATTTGATTCTAGATATAGACACCTAATCATATCTCAATTAATCTCTATGTATATTCATAATCAACGTAGTTTATTAGATCTTGAATCAGCAATGAAAACCCCATATGGTATGATGATTTCATTTCAAGTCTTTGATTCCTCTCCTGTTGATGTCTGTTGGAATTTACTTCCTGAAAATAATGCCATTCGTCATTTGGTTGAATTTGATAGAATCTTAGTCCTAGATTTTATTTCTATATATAAATATCACATTTATTTTTGATGAAATGAATTTAAATTTTATATTTCATACCTAAATAAGATTTTCTATAAATTTGATGTTTTGTATGAAGTTCCTATGGATATTATATTTTGTGTATGGTTCTTAATTACAATTCAGAAGGCATGTTTTTCTCACTCTTCTGGTGATAAACTCAACTTCAATGACGTGACTATTGTTCATGAATTTTTGGATGTGTTAGAGGAATATTATACTAAACTCCCACCCAAATGGAAAGTTGACTTATCAACAAAACTATTACCTAGTTCCACACCAATTTCCAAAACATCATATAGAATGGACCCAATTGATTTGTAGAATTTGAATAAGAAACTTCAATAATAAAATGATAAAAGGATTCATTTATCCAACTATTTCCCCTGGGGGTGCACCTATACTCTTGGTGAAAATGATATATGGTTCAATGAATATCATTATTTATTATTAGGAGAAGAAAAATATCAAAATCTTGAACAAGTATCCCCTTCCCTGTATCGATGACTTGTTTGATCAACTGTGTAGAACTCAATAAATTTTTGAGATTGAATTTAGTTCTATATTTCCTCACTTAATTGAAAAATAAAGAGGATATAGCCAAGGTGGATTTCTATACAAGGTTTGGACACTGTGAATATAAAATGATTCTTTTTGTTCTTACCAATAACCCTGCTATATTTAGGGTTTTGATTAGTTGATTCTATATATATTACCTAGAATAGTTTATGGTAATATTTATAAATGATATTATTATCTATTAAAACTACAAGGAATATAATTAAGACTACATTAAATTTTTACTAATGTCTCTAAGGAAGGATAAATTCTCTGAAAATTTTACAATAATTAAATTTTTTCTACAAAAAGTTTCATTTTTTGGGTCACATAATCTCAGGAGATTATATAGTAGTAGATCTATCAAATATAAGGGCTATTGAATATTAGACTAGACCAAGCACAGTGACTACGATCCATATTTTTCTATTTTTAGATGGATGTTATCAATGGTTTTTTGAGAATTTATCATGACTATATAATCCTATGACCATGTAAACTTATAAGGGTTCCTAGTTCCTCTAGATAGATGAATGTGAGGAACATTTCAAGGAACTAAAGAGAAATCTTGTTAGCACACATATGTTTACATTACCCTATTGTGGAGAATGTTTCCTAGTAAATATTTATGCCTCATAGAAGGGATTAAGATGTGTTGTTATGAAGAATAACAGTTTCATTGCTTATTCCTCGTGATAGTTGAATATTCACAAACAAAATTACACAACACTTGATTTGAAGTTAGTAACAGTAATTTTTCATGAAAAAATGTGGTGGAATTCTCATTATTGAGAAAAGGGTGATATTTATATATTGATCATAAAATTTGGAAATATCTATTGACAAAGAAGGATTTGAAAATTTTCCAGATAATATGGTTAGAGGTGACAAAGCATTACAATTTCTCAATACATTACCACCCTATTAAATAGAAAAAATTGGTTGGTAAATCGACTCAAAAGGATCATGCTAGATCATCCATGTTGAGGATTTCATAAGATCCAATATTTCTGGATTTTCAAAGGACTTATGAGGAAATCATTATGTAAGGGGAAATCTCATCTTTCTCTATTGAATGTTCGACCTTCTATCTATGTGAAGATTAAAGAGTCACAGAAGGATGACATAGAGCTTAAAAACAAGGTTAGATATTTTCCTGAGTTTATCATTGATTGTGATAAAATGAAAAGGTTTGGAAATCATGTTTGTGTTCATTCGATATAATATTTGAGGTTTAATCTATTGGATGAATCTAAATGCTCTTTATTATTTATTCATCATGGATGTACATAGACATATGTAGGCATAAAAGAATACGTTTGGGGGGATTGAATGAAAAGGGGTATCTCTATGTTTTAATCTCAGTTAATTTTATTCTATCTTGTTAAGTTTGATATAAAAATATATATGAGGATGCTTCATCCATTACCCATACCAGAATGGATGTTGGATAACATCCCTAAAGATTTTGACATTGGTCTCCCAAAAGCCACAAAAGGGTATAATGTTATATGATTGGTAGTCGATCACCATAGTTATTCATCACACTTCATCGTTATCAAAGAATATATCTCTTTATATCATCTTTCCATGATATACATTAAAGAAGTGTCAATGTTTTACGGTGTACCGCATTCTATTTTTTCTGAGTAGGATATGGGGTTTATGCCAATGTTCAGGTGAAGCCTCTTTCATGTACTTGAATAAAAATTTATTTTCAGCACTACATATCATCCTCAGATGGACAGTCAGTCTAAAATAACAATTCAAACTATATATTATATCTTTATATCTATTTAGTTGGATTTCAATGGCCGTTGGGATCACCACAATCCTCTAGTTGAGTTTTTTTAAAACAATAAATTTCCCTCAACAGTTTTGATGACTACTCCTAAAGCCCTATATGGGGAGAAATGTGTACTTCCAACATTTCATGAGGAAGTTATCGAACGAATACCACTGGGACCTGAGTTAGCTGAAGAAATGGTAAAGGAGGTTATATACATTGATTATCATATCAAAGAAGCTCAAAGTCAGAAAAAATGTTACGCTGATAACCATAAATGTGACCTATAATTTTAATTTTATGAGAATTTATTTCTATAAATTTCTCAGTGGAAGGGGTTTATGAGGTTTAGGAAGAAATGGAAACTAATCCCTAGATATATTGGACCCTTTGAGAATATTTGTTGTATCAGAATGATAGCCTATTGCATGGAACTTCCACCAAATCTTTCTCAAGTTCACAATTTGTTCTATGTATCTCTCCTGAGGAAGTAAATTCCAAACCATTCACATGTACTAAACTAAGAGGTGATACGATTGGAGAGTTATCTTTCTTAATGGGAACAACTAGTTGAGATTCTTGATTATACATAAAAAGTTCAATGAATCAAGACCACTCACATGGTCAATGATTTTTGGAGAAACCACAACATAAAGGAAGATACGTGGGAACTTGAGGATATTATGAGTCATAAATTTTCTCATTTATCTATATCAAAATGATGAATTTTGAGGGTGAAATTAATTTTAAGTGGGGTTTGAGGTAAAAATTGAGTTTTTGTGAACCTTTATTTTTGAATAATGTAATTTTTATTGATTTTTTGTGTTTCATGATACACTAAGTCAAACATTCTTTATATGATACACCATGATAATATTATGTTACATGCGACATCAAGTTGGCTTGTGTTACAAGAAACACTGTGTTCCTAGGAAACATTATTTTATTTTAATAATTATTTAAACATGATAGTTATAACCTAGTTGTTAAACAATTTAATATGATTTGTAATAACTAATTTTTAAATATTATTTATTATGGTTTTATATAAATAAAGCTTATTGATAATAAGACAAACTAATTTTAGCAAAGACTTTTTATGCTTGACAATACTATTATCTTGAAAAGAATTACTTTTTATGTTTTCTGTTGTAAAAATTTTATTAAAATTATAAATTTTTGTAAATTAAATTTTATAAAATAAACTTCATTTTTTAATTCATTATTCCAAAATTTTATAAGGTTTAATTTTTTTTATTTTTCTAAGAATATTTCTTTTTGGATGAATAGTGAAAAATACTGAATTTTAATTCAAAACAACTTTTTCATATTATTTATTTTTATAGATAAATTATATTTTATGTTGGTTTTAAAGTCACAATAGAAAAATTATATATATATTGATCCAGTTTAGGTAATTTTAGTCATTTTGATATATAATTCAGATATAGAATCTTAATGAACATTTGAACATCCTTAAATTAATGTGATTCATTCAAACACTAATGGAATGTATTAATGATTGGTATTTTGAACACATATGATATTTGTTACATAATAATGGTAAATTAGTGATAATATATATATATTTAATTCATTTATATTATTTTTTTTCAATGTGAAAAAGGAATGGAAATAGCGTTAATGCTTACGTACGACCTATTGTCTCCAGGAATGGTATATTCAATTTCATATTTTAATATTCTATATATTATTATAAATACATAAATATTGAATATTAATTCTTTATATAAAATGTTTTAAATTATGTAAATCATGATATAAGTATGATGACAAAAACTATAACTAATTAAGACTCATGTGAAAAATAAAGTGGATATTACCCGAAGCGAAACCATAACTTGGAATTGTTAATAAGCGGGTAATGTAGAGTCACAATTAATACATATATGTCATTAGAAATAATAATATGGTTCTTTAATATAATTATAATGAACCTATATTTATAATACAATATATTTTTTATGAGTATGAAAAGTGCCAAAACATAAGGTAAGGGGATTTCTATTCTCACTATTATTTCTGTAAGATTTTCATCATATTCACCACTCAATTCATTTCTGTGTTGTATATACTACCCAAGAATGTATCCATTTATTTGTATCCTCATAATTATGGGAATATAAATATCTATTTTATGATTTTCCTTTAATGGGTTTTATGTTTCTAAAGATACAAATTGGTAATGTAGTTTTGCCGTAATTTCCCACATTTGAAACTTATGCCATGAATTTCAAAAATCTTGTTTTCAAAAATGTTTTCAAATATTAAATTCCAGGATAATTCAAAAGAAAAAAAAATTGAAAATGTTTTATGGTTTCCTAGACTAATTTATATGTTTTAATTTTATTTTTATTGAAATTGAATTCAAACAAATCATGATTCCATTATAATTCTTCAAGGTGTTTTCAATGAAATAGTTTTCAACTATTTATAAGTTTCATTTATATGTTTTAATGAAAAATTATTTTAAAAATGTTCTCATGTTTAAATTTTATATTTTTAAATAATAAGTTTCTTAATATGTTTTAGGTTTTTATAGAAATTTTTTCAATAAAAAATTATATTTTCCTCATGAATATTTTTTAAAAGGATATTCTCAAATTATTTTCAATCTAAGATTAAATACATTTGTGTATCTCATTCCCTTCTAGAAAATTATCCAATTAATACTTTAATAGCATTAATCAGAACTGATTAATTTTTTTTGTCCTGATTTTTGTGAAATTTGTTTATCTTTCATATGTTATATACTTATGAAGCAGATTTCATTTCAAGGGTTATTTTCTCATGAAACCTTCATCTCATCAAAGGAAATTCATTGATGAAATTATTACAAAACATGACATTTCCACAAGTTAATATTTTATTAAATTTTTATGAAACACATTTAATTTTATGGGTTAAAATAGGATAGTTATGAATCCCAACTCTTTTATGGGTCATCAAATGATGAACGATTTATTATCTTTTGAAAAATTTGAATTATTTTGTTATTTGATGGGTTAGTCCTATATCTCCCTCAGATAAATTTTGTAAATATTTATATATCATGATATAATTATTGCAATCAAGTTGATGTGAATAATCCACTTTCGGAAGATAGGGAAACATTATCCCTTACAAGGAATGATTTACGATTGGGGACAGTGTGGTGTCTCATCCAATATGTGTTTAATAAAATGCCCTACCCTTAAACATAACTTAAAAGAAGTCTTTGACAAATATAGGAGGGTTAAAGTTTCCCTTACCTTGAGTCAGAACTTCCATGTACGTTCCTTTTTATTACATATTAATAAACATAAGTTAATTTCTACTTTATTTAGAACCTTTTCCATTTTTATTATTCCATTTATATCACTTACCACCACTTTATAAACATTACCTAAATATTTATGTTTATATCAGTCATTTTGTTGATATTCGATACTTAAGTCAGAAATGAACTTATTATAATTCTAAATTGTCCACGATGTCAAAATTATGTTATCTCCAGGATGAAACTCATTATATAAATATCATAAATATAATATATATCCATTATATATGTATCTATAGTATCCCGTAACATTTGGAGATAGAAAATGAAATGCATCGTTCATGGCGATGGTATGTCGTACGTACACATGAACACTACTTTCATTTGATTTTTTCATTTTTAAAGGAATGGAAACTAAATGATAAATAGGTATATTATAATTATATTATAATATCATATGAAATATATGTTATATAATTTCATTAATGCGATCCTTTATACGTTCCATTTATGGAATGAATAAGTCATCTCACTTTGCGGGGTTGGTAGTCTGCGCTTCCTCAAATGAAATTAATGTATTTACACAATATGGTATGAATAAAGGTATGTTCTAAAAAAAGAATAATAAAATAGAGAAAATATAAATAAAATATATATCATATATAAATATAGTTCCATAATAATGGCTAACATGAGAGGAGGTAGGTGAAAATCGAGCAATCATCTTTTCGTGGGTCAGTAGTTTGTTGTACACAGAAACAGTATCTTCATATCCATTACATGGAGGTGTATGTCGGTGTATTTGGAATAATTGTCATAAAAAATCCTACAATACTGAAGATACTATTGTTTTTATATAATAATTTAATAAGGATATTTTTTTTGCTTGGACAAGGAAAATAAATGAATAAATCTTGAAAGAATACATTACCTCAAATCGGGTAACTCAATTTGATTTAAGCTAAAAGGATTTATTGAATTTATATCTTCCCAAGGTGAGGATTATAGAAGGAATAAATGTAATTTCAGAGCTTATTTGGGAAGATTTTTTACAATCCAAGGGGAATGAAATGTGTGTGTAAGGGGTTATAGCAGATGGCCTTTTATAAGAGGTAGGAGGGGTACTTTAGGAATGTCTTGAAAGATTATTTTATTATAAGCTTAATTTCTATTTTCAAAAGTTCCAAAACTCATTTAATTGGAATATAATAATATTATTGTTCAAAATACTAATATCCAATTGGTTTTATACATGTTTTGATTTCAAATTTAACATTGTTATTTAGCTATATCCTTTAGTTAACTAATTAACTCCTACTATGTCTTCTTGTATAATCATACTAAATGGTTAATATAGTTACCAAAAAATTCCAATAAAACATCAAGTGGTTCATTAATGATATTTTAAACTTTATCTATTTCCTTTGGCCAAATATTTGATCTTTAGGCCTATTAATTCATTTAATAAAATAGTATTTGATTAAAAACTCATTTATGTCAATTTTTATACTATCCATATCATGACTTTTTAAAAAACCATAACAACATGATTATTTCGAAAAAAACTTCCTTATTTAAAAGATAAAAATAAAAAAAAATCTCTGATATTCATTAATGGCATATAAATGTTAATAATAAATAAATTAACATTTATAATCTCATTTAATTAAATCATTCATTAACAAGGTAACAACTCATAATTGTAACAAAACTATATTTATTTATTTGTTCTCTAAAAATTATAAATAAAATACCATTATGTATGTAATTGCTTTATCTTTATGATTACTATTTATAGTTGAAAGGATCACTTATATACACCAAAATAATTTTTTTTACTAAAAGATACATGTTTAGAGAATATTTACCTTTACTTTATATTAAAAGTAATTAAATGTCAATTTCACACAAAAGTGGCTCCATAGGGCCCTAAAATCATCCCAAGGATGCCCACGGTCATAAATATCTCATCAAATAGGATTAGGTCATTTGTTAGGGTATTTTAATATTATTATAATATTATTTTGTTTTCTTTATTTACCAGATTTACCCTTTAACCATGGTAAATATATAATTACTGAAGTTAGTATTCATAATGCATAAAAATAAATGGTAGATATTTACACAATTTGGACCTCCTAATTACAAATATGGAATCCATTTTTCTATATTCAAAACTCAGTTGTTTCATAAATTAATTTAAAATAAATTTATGTTGTCAGAACCAAAAAGCGGGTTTTTAAATAGTAAAAATTATCAAAATATTGACATGTGTTTATATCTAATTTAAAAGTTAAATTACTTCCAATGAAAAAAATGGATTAAGTGATAAAAATATAATCCAAATATACTTTAAAAAAAATTAAAATAATAATCTAACTATATAAATAGATTATATTAAAAGGATTTCTTGAATTAAAATGTAGTATTTTTCGATATTCCTAAAAATGAACTTTATCAGATAAATACCTAAATTTCATCCAAAGTAAATTTTTATGTCTTGATTCTAAAGAATAATTTTATTTTATAGAAAAAAACATATAATTTTGACCAAAACTAGATATATAAAGGGTTCATCATCAAAAGGTTGTAAAACGGCCTTTTAAAAATATTAGAGTTCTTCATGTTTAAAATAAAATTAACTATTATTTTAAGCATGTACAATTTATTGGATAAAAGTAAAAACATATTTCAAAAATGTGTAATCATGATGTCATTAGTTATTTCCAGTCCCAGCAATATAATGTATTGGAGTTTAATACCATTTATAATAACAATATTATTTTTTGATATTAATAAAAAATGTGTGCAACGTACGATTTCAAAGAAATCGGTTGTTGTGCGTTGATTATTATATCAATCAAAGTTTACTATTTAATATAAAATTAATATCTTATTCATAAATATTAATATATAAGAAAAATTATTATTCTAAACATTCCTGTGTCGTTACATCCTACCCCCTTTTGTAAATTGTGTCCATACAATTTTAAAATTTGGATTGGAAACTTCATTGAAATTCCCACATTGGAAAAAGAATCAATAAAACTATCACTTTAAAAGAAAGATAGATAATTAAAAATTTCACTCGAGATAACACATATTTGGACTCTATGAAAACTTGGAAATGGAAGAGAAAACTAACCCTCATGTTATGGAAGAGGGTGATAGAAAACATAATCAGGAGAAAGTTAACCACTAGAAAACTAAAAACTTATGATGGATTAAACAGTTCTTGATTTTATAGAAGGAAAAGAAAAAGATTTTTTTTATGTTCCTTTTCATAATGTTTTAGAATTTAAATATTATATTGAAAAGGAACATAAGGAAGTATACTTACTTTTAAAGTATAGTTTCATCCTTTAATAAAGTTATACTATAAACTCATCTTTTCTCCTAACAATGAGTATTCAGGATGAGTTGGTCATAGCTGAAGCAGTAGAATCAACTTCTAGAGAGTCATATATTCAAAAAAAGATGATCTCTATAATTCCTCTGTATTTAGAAACTAACCAAAATAAAAATGGTTAATACGAGATTAGATAATCCTCAAAAAAGATAACCCTTTATAAAAAGAAATACTACTCTTAATATTCAAAATTCCACAAATAATGCCCAAAGATAAAAAATGACCATTCAATAATCAATTGTCCATAAAATTCTTAAAAAATAATCCAAACTAATATTGTAACCCATAACTTAGTAGGATTTTATCATGTAGTCTTCCATGGTAAATCGTAACATTTATCTCCAAATAACATCGACTACTCTTATAGTATTATAATAAAATGTAATTAACCTAATCACATATTCTCTATGATAGGTTACTCATTTCCCTAAATTATCCAAATATCCATATGTCCACAATAAAACATAGATTATTCCAAAATCATATTTCAATCATTAATCCCCAAATTTAATCACATAGTATTCTATTTTCCTTTGGCATATAGTATTCCCAAAAGAGAGAACAACCTCCAAAATAACATTTAGCACATAATCAAAAAAATTATTTTCTTATACTAAGGATATCCATTTGATAAAACCTATGTTCCAAAATCTAATTATTCTCGATTCATAAAATCATTTAACTAAAAATAATTAGTCTTACTAACCAGGGACTTCATGTAGGCCAGTGGTAGGCGATGCTCCCTTATCGCCCTTCAGTTGTGTCTTTAATTCTTATGGCCTTTCTGGATGTGATGGGTTTTCACCCATCCCTTGGGTTGTCATTTTTTTAAAACCATATCATAGTTATAATATTCTCAAAAATAAGATAATATCCTCAAAAATTAACATAACGTATTTTATCCGAAAAGGTTATCGAAAACCACTGATTTTGCATCCCAAAATGAAATAACCATTAATCAGCTCAATATAAAATAACATATGAAATACTAAGGTTATCCATTATGTTCACACAAGAAAATTTAATTCTTCATTGAATAACACTTTCAGATATTAGACATCTGGTTTAAACATATTAGAAAAATTATTTCCAAAGTAATTCTATCGTCAAAAGAGAATTAATAATTTTAAAATTTTCATTTCCCAACAACTTACCATAACTCTTGAATCCCTTATATGTAGACTTCTTACTCATTCAGTACTCTACATAATC
This sequence comes from Viscum album, assembly GCA_963277665.1. Classification (NCBI taxonomy): domain Eukaryota; kingdom Viridiplantae; phylum Streptophyta; class Magnoliopsida; order Santalales; family Viscaceae; genus Viscum; species Viscum album. The sequence continues at coordinate 470,122,308 of OY728147.1, read as the reverse complement.
CAGTAACTATGAATTTCCACCATATTTCTTAATAGATCATTCCTATAGATCGAATATTCTCATCATTTATAAATATAAATCAAAATAATGATTCATTCTTTATGGATACGAAAATAAATCAAACCTGAATCTAGATATCATAATCATCAGGATGTTCCCATTCTCATTCATCATGTTGTCATAGTTTCAAAAAGAAATATTTCACTCCACTTCGGTAATTTCACTTTTCGATAGAATTGGAAAAGAAGAGATCTTTAAATAATTTGAAAAAGATACCATGACCCATAAAATTTATTTAGAAATTAGAAGGTGTTGGATAGCTCCAAAAAATCATTTAGGATATTTGAATACTCAAGAACCTATCAAAATCATTCGAACCTAATTTTTCTTTAATAGTGATGATCAAATCATCGGGGAGGGATTAGAAGGTGGTGAAAGATCTCTTTCTTTACATCTTGACAAATGATCCTTAATCAATTGAAAAAAATCAACACATAAATATGAAATTATATATTATAATTAAATGAATAATCCTTTATAGGTAAAAATATAACATAAAATCTTTTATATTACTCAAATATATCAACCACATTATATCTCCATTGTTCATGTTTTTATCCAAAAAAAATATTTTACCATATCCCTCCAAAAGTTTCCATATGATAATAACCCTCTTGGTTTCAATGGATCCTTTGAATACACCCAGATAACACCCTAAACTCTAAATTAATATAATAAAACCTCTTATACAAATTTTAAGTCCTTCAATTTAAAAGTAACATAAATGAAGTCTTTGACAAAAAGAAGAGCGTGAAAGGTTCCCTTAAAATGAGTCTGACTTGTCATGTATGTTCCTTGTTCTTCCAGAATAATAAACTTCAATTAATTTATACTTACTTTATTACCATTTTCATGTTTATTGTTCATTTAATATCACTTACTTCCATGTTATAAATATTACATACTTATTTAAGTTAATATCAGTTGTTTCGTCGGTATTCAGTAATCGAGTCAAAAATGAACTTTTTATAATTAAAAAATTTCCATGAGATTAGAAGTATATTATCTCCAGAATTATATTAAGATTTTAAATATCATATATACCATATATATCTTGTATATATGTATCTGTAATAGTTCATAACATTTGGAGATAATAAATGAAATGCACCGTTCATGGAGACGGTAAGCCGTACGTACGCATAAACGCTACATCCATTTCATTTTTTCATTTTTAAAGGAATGGTAACTGAATTTTACATAGGTATATTATAATTCAAGTATAATATCATATGACACATTTGTTAGATAATTTAATTAACTTCATCCTTTATATGTTCCATGTATGGCATTAATGAGTCATCCAACTTTGAGGGGGCGGTAGTCCACACTTCCTCGAATGAAATTATCGTATTTACACATTATGTATAGCATTAATGTATGATGTAAAAAATTTAAGATGAATAGATAAAATATAAATATCATATATATAATATATAAATACATTTCATTCATAATGGCCACCATGAGAGGTGGTTGGGGAAAATCGAACAATCCTCGTTTCGTGAGGTAGTAGTTCGCCATATATAGAAACAATATGCACGTATCCATTAGTTGGAGGTGTATGTAAGTGTAGTTAAAATGCTTCTCATAACAACAGCCTATTATATTCAATATACTTTTGTTGTTATAAAAAATGCAATATTTATAGTTTAGGGGGTTTGAGATGGAAAATAAATGAAAGAATTTTGAGATAAGACATTACATCAAATCGGGTAACTCCTTTTGATTTTATCTAAAATGATTTATTGAGTTTCCTTCATCCCAAAGTGAGGCTTATAAGATGAATAAATGGATTTTGGGAGCTTATTTGGTCAGATTTTTGATGATCCAAGGGGCTTGAGGGGTTTGAGTAATGGGTTACAGGTGATGGCCTTTTAAAAGTGGGATGTGGGGAACTTTAGGAATTTCTTGAAAGATTATTTTATTATAAGATGAATTTCAATACTCAAAAGTCCAAAAACTTATTTAATTCAATTATAATATTATTATTTGTCTAAATCCTCTCATCCAATTGCTTTTTGACATACATTGGTTTAAAATTTAACATTATCATTTAGCTTTAACGCTTAGTATCTAATTTAACTCTTACAATGTCTAATTTTATATTCATACTATATGGTTAGTATAGTTACCATAAAATGATAATTAATTCCTTAGTGGTTCATTAATGAAATTTTTAACCTTTTATAAGTCCTTTGGCCGAATCGTAGATTTTTAGGACTATTATATAATTTGATAAAATAGAATTTTTTTAAAAAATTCATTTATGTCAATTTTTATACTATTCAGATCATGACTTCTTAAAAATAAATAACAAATTTAATCATTATAAAAAACATAATTAATTCAAATATAATAATTCATAATAATCCCTAAAATTCATTAATGACATGAAAAGTTTCAAAATGAATTTATTTTAGTATTTATAATCTCATTTATTTAAATCATTCATTAATAAGGTAATCTCTACATCAACATTGTGACGTAACTATAATTATTTTTTTAATGTCTAAAAAATTAAAAAAATACCATGATATAGAAAATATTTTAATATTTATAATGAAAATTTATATTCGAAATTATCACTTATATAACCTCATATAAAAATTTTTTGACAAAAAGATACATGTTTAGGGTATATTTTCTTTAGCTTTAAATTAAAAGTAAATAAATGTCATTTTCACACAAAAGCGGCTCCAGGGGGTCCTAAATTAGACCCAAGATTTACCATAGTCGAACATATCTCATCTAATATGATTAAGACATGTTTTAGGGTATTTTAATATTATTATAATATTATTTTTTTACCCTTCTTTACCAGATTTAACCTTTAACCCATGGTATATAAAATAATTACAGAAGTTACTATTTATAATTCCAAAAAATAAAAGGTACTAATTTACAGAATTTTGACCACTGGATTCTAAATATGGAATCCATTTTTCAAAATTTAAATTTCATATGTTTCAAAAAAAAATTAAAATTAATTCTCGTTGTCAAAACCAAAAATAGGGTTTTTATGTATTAATAACTATCAAAATTTTTACATGTGTTTATATCCAATTTAAAGGTGAAATTACTTCCAATGACCAATAATGGATTAAATGATAAATATAAAATCCATATATAATTTTAAACCAATTAAAATAATATTCAATCAATATAAAGAAATTATATGAAAAGGTTGTTTTGAATTAAAATGCAGTATTTTTCACTATACATAAAAAGATGATGTTTCTCAGAGAAATACAAAAATTTCATCCAAAATAAATTCTGATGTCCTTATTATAAATAATAGTTTTGTTGTGTCAAATATTATATATAAAATAAACAAAACCTAGATTTAAAAATGGTTCACCTTCAAAAGGCAGTAAAATAACCTTTTAAAAATATTAGAGTTTTTCCTGATTAAAATCAAATTCATTCGTACATTACGCCTATAAAATTTATTGGATAAATGTAAGAAATTTAAAAAACATGTGTAATCATAATATATTTAGTTACGTTCATTCTTGGAAATACAATGGTATGAAATTAACTAACATTTAAAATATTTTTATTATTTTTTGGTGTAATTCGATGTTTTGTGCCACGTAAGATTTCAAAGAAACCCATTGTTGCGCATTGAGTATGGTATCAAAAAAAGTGTCCTATTTAACATAAAATTAATTTCTAGTTTATATGTATTAATAAATATGAAAAGGTATTACTCGATAAATACTTGGTTCGTTGCATTTAGTGACCATGAAGATGGAATATGGGGAAACCCAATGCCCTGCAAGAAAAAGGGGAAACTCAACCCCTTATAACAAAATGACATATAATGGGGTTGGTGGTGTGTTATGCCCAATAGGTGTATACCCCATTATTTTTCATGAAAATATCTAGCAGTGTGTATTGAATTATAGGGATTGATATTAAATTTTTATGTGTATTCCACAATTACATGTATTATTCCTATATTATTATTTAATGTTTTATGATTTTTTATAATGATTCATGTATTATTAAATACCAATATTTAGGCCATGACTCGTTTTTATGATCTTTGATATGTATGGTATGGTCTTCTAATGTCATGAACACATTCTCATACCCTTATGCTCATGTTTATTCTTACATATAACCCTTCTCCACCCATTCTGATCATCTATGTTCACCACTTTTGATGTTTCCTTCCTTAGGATATAATGAGTTGTATTATGTGTCTAAAAATGGTTCTATTCTTGAAAACTCTCGTGGTACATAATGTTGCTCACTTATGTATCAGTGTTTATGCTACCATGTTGTAAAGGGCACTAGACTAATACTGTTTTGGGTGACGATTTGTGAAATGTATTTAGTATTACACAAAGGTGATGTAATGTTAATGCATGAATGTAAAGGATCTATATTTTGAGTGTGATGTTCATAGAGTAAGTAATGACTGAGAGATAAATACTTGATTATATGGTTTCTAAGAGAGTGACTTATGGACATATCTAATGTCAAATACAGAGATTATATGAATAAAAATTTCTCCTTTTAGGTTATTTTCAATTGGTTGTAAGGATAAACAGATTTGGCATCTTTAAGAGGTAGGTTTTGGCTGAACCTAGGTGTTATAAAAGATTGTGAGGGTCTATGGGTATAATTTAATATCCTGTATTAATTTATGAAATAATTTCCATGATTATTTTATTATTTCATACACTATTATTTTAGACTGGTATTGTTTATACACCTTGGGTGTCATCCTTCTATATTTTTTTCACTCCATTTTTAGGATTTCTTTTGGTATGTGGGAGAACTTCAATGATTCATCTATGTACAAGGGAAAGGGTAAATATACTTGGTTGATGACTTCTTACAAACTGGATTCGTATCAAGGATAGGGGACAAAGCATGGGTCTTACGAATTGTGTTGGGAGTCTTTACTTTGTGTTTGTCTATTAGCGGTTACATCAATAACATTTATCATAACAAATAGATTGCCTATATTGATTCATCGTATGGTTCATTATATTTATATTTGTTTGTCTTTGGATTATTTATCTATTAGAGTTTGTTTTAAAAAAATTATATATTTTCACATTATTACCTAACTTAGGGTATAGTCTCTTCAATACACAAGTTATATCCTCACCAATAGTTGACAACCTAGGGCCTATGCAGAGGTACACTAAGGAAAATGTGATGATCCATCTCAGTTATATGATATAGAATCATTCTAGGTATGTTACATGATTCCTTGATCCTAAATTATAATTCCTCATTGGTAATTCTATGTTTAGAAAATAAAACATTAATTAACCATTTAACAAATACTGGCTAGGAAATTGTGTCTAAAGAAACAATTTCCTTTTTAGATTAGTTTCCAATGTATTCATCTATGTTTTAAATTATTAGGGATGCTCAGATCGAAGATTATGGGTTGTAATAAATATTAATTTCTTTCAAAAGGTATAGTTTTCAGAAATTAATTTTAATAAAGAGGGTGTTATCATATTTGGAAGAAGGTTATGTGTTCCAAGTGATTCCCATTAAAATAATGTATTGTTAAGTGATGCTCATAGATCATTTTTTTCTATTAATCCTAGCACTACTAATATGTATAGAGACCACAAAAAATATTTTTGGTGGGCTACTTTAAAGAAGGATAAAACTGATTCTACAATGAAATGTTTGACTTGCCTATGGGATAACAATAAATTATAACTATTGGAGGGGTTGTTTTATGATATATCAATAAAATAATTTAAATTAGAGAATATATACATAGATTAATTAGTGTTATTACAAATTTTTTCTCACGTGTGTAATGATATTTTTTGTAACACCTCGACCCCAGTTACCCAGAGTCGGTGCATTGTTACATAACATTGGCGTGATCACAAAAGATCATGTCTCTAAAGGGCGATTAGTTTAGTATCCTTGGAAATACTAGATACATTATTAAGGTTTACATTACATACTAAAATGGAAAACTACAACAAAATTATTTCCATAGAAAACACTAAGATCCCATAGACTATCCATGCAGGTCAGTCATAATATACATCTTTGCATTTTGGAAAAAATAAAACATAGAAAGGGGTGATCTCAGATGCTAAGTAAGGATAACAATATAGCATAATATTTCATAAATAATCATAAAAAATTAAGTAAACATATAAAAAACAAATTCCTTTTAAACTTGAATATCATAATAATATGGAAAAAATAAATATAAAATAATTCCATTTACTTACTCATATGGATATTCTACTAGTCGGATGATCACATGAAATATCAATAGCCACATTTATATTGATGGAATGCATAATTCCAGACATTCATAACAACATAGTCAAGGCCTTGTTCCAGGACTACTAATAATTTTTTGTCAAGGCATTGTGCTAAGACACTAGTTTTTCTCATAAAACCTACTGATGCATCGAGGAGCTATAGGGGGCTCCACTCGTCCCTTACTAAGTCCAATGCATTCCCCATATGAAAAGGTTTAAACATAACATAAACATTTTTATTGAAACTAGCATATGAAATGTCAATACACTGACCATAAACCATGAATGGTATGAAATAAATAAACCATATTCAAACATACCAAAAAACCTTCAATACAATTTGGAAGTTTTGTATCATAATAAATCAACTTCAAACTAACTTTAAATCCATCAAAGGATGTTGACATAAATGAAATCAAAACCTTTTAAGAGAAATATCTCTTTATATTCTGAAATCAATTAAAAGTCACATAATTATAAAATAAAACATTTATTTTTGGAAATATTCTTATAAGATTGTAAGGAAAGCAATGATGATGTTATAATGGTAGAAAATAGCCACACCCACCGTATAAGTTAAAAAAAATTCTTACCTTAAATTTGTCGAAAAGGTCAAAAAGTATCTCATTTGGAAAACGATAGAAAGATTCCTTTATAAACATATTATAAAAGTAAAAAAAGGGTATAAATGACTTCAAATCATAGTCTATAAAATAGTAATAATGTTTTTAAATACATTTTTAGGAAACATGGATGTGGATGATAAAGAGGTCTGAGTAAATAATTACATATAAACAACCTCTGATAATGAAGAGATTGTAAAATTAACCCTTACCTTGTAATTTTCCTTGTTCAATAGTAGGTTAACCTCATGTATAATCATGAAATAATTGTTATTAAATTATACAAGAATCATATACATTAATATGATATCATATATGATCTTTTAAGATTTCTTTGTTAATAATATCTTAGTATTATTTCCTTTTCGGGTGTTAACAGATTCGTTTTCCTTTATATTCATTGTTTTTTGAGTCATATTTGTTATGGATGAGATATATATTATTCATATCCAGAATGATATAAAATCTTTAAACATTAATTTTAATCATCTAATGCAATTTAGTCTTGAATGTATACGATGGGGAATGAATCTCATCGTGTTCGTGGAGACGGTAATCCATCCGTTCGCACGAGCAACAATATCAATCTTTTGATAATAAAATAATATATAATTGGATGTTATATCATATATACAAAATAATTATCATGTTATATTTATTATTTACATCAATTACACATCATTTTTATACCCATCCAAATAATAATGTATTGAATAACAATTTCACCATGACGTGGAGACGGTAAGCCGTACGTACGCATGTATGGTGACATTTCATTAAAAGGATGGATAGAATAACGAATTTGGTTGTACTATATTTATAATAACATCACAGTATATATAAGACACTGGAGTTATTATTTTACAATGGAAACAACAATTAAAAAAGGAGTGGAAGAAGAAAGGAAATTGAATGAGGTGGTGAGATATTTACCTCTTCTTCGGGTTCTTCCTTTTGATTTGATCAAAAGTTCTCCATAGGATGGCTTTCTGACTTAAGGAAGGCCTCTAGGATTAAGGGATGATAGTTTATATGGTATTTCAGTAGAGTTTGGCAGAACCAAAAGGCTTTGAATGTGTGAATTTGAGATAAGGGGAAGATACCTTTTATAAGAGGGGTGAAGGGAACCTTAGGAAAACCTAGAAATATTATTTTATAATAAAATCACATTAGGTTTATAATGGCTCCAAAATGTATTATTTAAAGGAAAAGGTGGGATGGGTGGAAAACCACTCAACCAATAGGTTTTAAACTTGTTTGGGTCACTATATTAACTTTATATTTTAGATTTAACTCTTAGTTAAATAGTTTTACATTTACTATGCCTCTATATATTTTAATATTATATGGTTAATAAAATTAATATATACTTCTAATAGAACCCCATATGGTTCATTAATTATAAACCTATCATTATATAATCTTTTGGAAGAGCTTTATATTTTTAGGAATAGAATATCAATTAATAATATAATATATTTTTAAAAAAACTCTTTTATGTCAATTTTTGACACTATTTGGTATTTTGTTTTTTATAAATTAATAACACCATTATTAAATCAAAAAATAATTCATATAACCAACCCTAATATGTCATATTGACCTATAAAATTAGTTTAATTCATAAAAAGTCTCAAATTACATTTATATGGATATTTATAATATCAATTGTTTTAATATTTCATTAATTAGGTCATTAATGCCTCATCATTCTGTCATATATAAATTATATTATTTAATATCTAAAAATATAAAGAAAATACTTCTATGTAGGAAATATTTTTATCTTTCTGGGGAATATTTATAGTCGAATTTATCTTATGTGTAACCCTATATTAAAAAAATTTAATTATTAAACATTGATTTTGACTCTTTTAACACTTATTTGAATTAAATAATAATAAATTTCCTCATCTAAACCAAGTGGACCAAAGAGGTTCATATTTTATTACTAACGTTTTTTGTCTAATTATACTTATCCAATAGAATTAGGACATGTTTTGGGTAATAAAAATATCATTTTTACCCTTAATTTCCCTATTTACTTTTAATCGTGGTAAATAAAAGTAAAAAGGTTAATATTCACCAAAAATTATTTTCATCTTATTGAAAAACATATTTCTTACTGATATCAACTGTGTCTCTCAGAGTTTTGAAATTACACTCATAAAATCAGTAAAATTATGTATTATATGAATTTTCTAATTCTCCTAGGAAGTGGGTAAAAGACGGTGAAAAATTCAATAAAATTTTTATATAACTAAAATTATTATAAACATACTCCAATGAATTACATTGAGCATATATAATTATTATGTATCTATTTTGACCTAAAATAAATTTAAATAAAATAAATAATTATTTAAATAAAAATTCGTTTTAAAACTATAACTCCATGTTTTTCACAATTCATCAAAAATTAAAAGTTTTCAGAAAAAAACCAAAAATTCACCCTAAGCTAATTTTGATATTCTGAATCCAAAACTGAAGTATTTTTTGAGAGATAAAATTTATAAGATTTCAAAAAGTGGGTATTACTATTCATAATGTCTATTTTTATTGGTGGTGGTGTGTTAGAACTTGAAGTTGTGTACAACACATGCTACTGTTTTATTCAAAGAGAAGAGTATTGTGCAAGCTTGGGGTGTTACATTCTCCCCTCCTTCAAATAATTTCATCCTATAAATTTATAGAATATTACTGCATAAAAAGACTCCAGTGGTTCTTCATCATAAGTTCCTCGGGTTCCGACATTGCGTCTTCCATCAGATGGTTTCTCCATATAACTTTTACCAGATGAGACATCGGGTTTCTCAACACCCATTCTCTTGTATCAAGAACCTTTAAAGTCTCTTCTTAATAAGACATATCAGGTTCCAGTTCTAATTCCTCATAGGTGAGTATATGCGTTGGATTAGGCATGTATTTTCTCAACAGTGATAGGTGGAATACATCGTGAACATTAGAGAGACATGGCGGCATTTTCGAACGGTAAGCTACAACCCCAATTCATTCTAGAATTTTGAAAGGTCTTATCTACCTGGAACTCAATTTCAACTTCTTACCGAAGCGTATAAGACCCTTCCATGGAGATACTTTCAAGAAAACATGATCTCCTACCTGAAATTTCAAATCCTTCCTTCGGTAATCAGCATATCTTATCTTCCAACTTTGATATTCTTTGATTTGGTACTAGATTACCTTCACCTTTTGCATCATTTCCTCCACTAGTTCTGGGCCTACGAGTTTTCTTTCAACAACATCATCCCAATAGGTTGGTGTGAGACATCTCTTTCCGTATAATGCTTTATATGGTTCCATCCAAATACTTGAATGGAAGCTATTGTTATAGGAAAATTCTACCAGAGGTAAATATTTATCCCACATACCATGAAAGTCAAGTGATCATGATCTCAAAATCTCTTCTAAGGTTTAAATAGTCTGTTCTGATTATCCATCAATTTGGGGGAGGTAGACAGTGCTCAAATGAAGTTCAGTATACATGGCTTTCTGAAGAATTTTCCAGAATCTTGATGTAAAATGTGGATCACGATTCGAAACAATCGATTGTGGTACTCCATGAAGCCTTACAACATCATTAATATATAGTCTTTCTAATCGTTCAGGTGGTAAATCTTATCTTATATCAAAAAAATGTGATGACTTGGAAAGACGATCTACAATGACCCATATTGCATCATTCTTTCTAGGAGTCTTTGGTAGTCCCATGAAAAATTCCATAATAATATTATCCCATTTCCAATCTGGAATGTGAAGAGATATTATGACTCCTCTAGGATGTTGCCTTCCAGCGTTCACTTGTTGAAAAACCATACATCTTGACACAAAATCAGAAATTTCTCTCTTCATGTTGTTCCACCAAAAATGTTTCTTCAAATATCTATACAGTTTGGTGCTCCGAGGCTGTATAGAGAAATTGTATCTATGACCATCATCCAAAAATTCTATTCTAGATCAGTTATATTGGGAACACAAAGTCTCTTCCCAAATTTCAAAATTCTATCTTCATACACAAAGTCACTCAATCACCCATAATTCACTGTTTTAATCTTCTTTTGAAACCTTTCATCAATGTTATGGGAACTCTTTATCCTTTCTAGTAAAGATGGTTTGGAAAACATTTGAAAAAGTATTGATGTTTCACCTTCCATGGTGATTCCCATATCCATCTTTACTAGATCCATGTATATAGGATCCTTTTCGACTCTCATATTGTTAAAAACTCCATGATCCTTTCTACTAAAAGCATCTCCCACCATATTTGCCTTCCTCAGGTGGTAGTGTATCGTGCAATAATAATATTTGTGTAGTTCAAGCAATCTCCTTTGCCTCATGTTGATTACTTTCTATGAGAAAATATACTTCAAACTCTAGTGATCAGTATAAATCAGACATTTTTCACCATAGAGATAGTGTCTCCAAATCATCAAAGAAAATATTACAGTTGTTAACTCAAGATCAAGAGTAGGATAGTTTTGTTCATGAATTTTTATCTCTCATGATGCATAGGCAATAAACCTATCATTTTTCATAAGGACACACCCAAGTCCTTTCTTTGATGCATCACTATAAATAACAAACCCATCATTCCCCGATGATAGAGTCAATATAGGATCATTGACTAATCTTCTCTTCAGTTCTTTAAAACCTTTTTCACACTCTTTTATCCAAACAAATTTAACCCCTTTTCTTTTAAGCTTTGTTAATGGGTTAGCCAACTAGGAAAAATTATGGATGAAATTTTTATAATAACCAGCTAAACCAATAAAACTTTGTACCTCAGTTACACTCGTCGGTGCTGGCCATTCATATAATTCCATTGACTTAAAAGGATCATCAGAGATTCCATCCATAGAGATAATATGGCCAAGAAAAAAATATCCTGAAGCCAGAATTCACAAATGCTAAACTTCCCATATAGTGCATGTCTTCTATGAGTCTTCAGGATAATGCGCAAGTGATTTTCATGATCTTAGTAGCCTTTAGAGTATACCAATATATCATCAATAAATACAACTACAATGTCATCATGATATGACTGGAAAACTCTGTTCATTAGATCAATGAAAACCGAGGGTTCATTAGTCAATCCAAATGCATTACTGTAAACTCATAATGCCCGTACCTGGTTCGAAATGTTGTTTTTGGAATGACTTCCTTCTTCACACACAACTGATGATATCCAAATCTAAGTTTAATTTTTGAAATGTATTGATCACCATGAAGTTAGTCAAATAAATCATCAATGCTAGGTAGGGGATACATGTTCTTTATTGTTATAGCATTGATCTCCCTGTAGTCAATGCACAACCTCATAGATCCATCTTTATTCTTAACAAAAATGGCAGGGGATACCTATAGAGAAAAACTAGGGAGAATAAATCCCCTATTACACAATTCATCTAGTTGCTTCTTTAGTTCCACTAATTCTACAATGTTCATTATATAAGGGGTCTTCTATATGGGCCTTGAACCAGGAATTAAATCAATGAAAAACTTAATTTCTCGTTCTAGAGGATGTCCAGGTAAATCTCCTAGAAACACATCAAAATATTTTTTCAAAAAAGGTACATCCTCTATTTGAACATTCCTTTCCTCACACAGAGTTATTTTATTCTCTTCCTCCCCAATAATTGAATTTAGTTGAGCTACTGGGGGTTGATCTTGATAAGAATTAGGTGGTGACGTTTCTGCTCTAAAGATAAGTTGTTCCTTATCATCATCATCAAAAATTGTAACCTCTTTCTTCTTACAATAAATTTTCACATCATGGTTCAAAAGCTAATCCATACAGATGATTATATTAAATTAAATCATGGGTATGCCAATTAGATCGGTAGATAAAGAACATTTATATACCCTAATGGGGACTGATACACAAAACATTATTGCAATGATACTTCCCTTAGCAGTTTTGATGAAAAACTCCCCTGTTTAATGAAATTTTAAATATATAATTTTTTTAGAAAACTGGGATGATATGAAACAATGTGATGATCCAGAATCAAATAAATCATTTTCTAAACATGAGGAAACCATTAAATTACCTGCCGCCACATATTTCAGAGCTTCAACCTCAGCAGTATTGATATCATTAGCATGGCCTTGATCCCTTGGGATTTTCTAAGATAAGTTCCCCTAATACTTATGAAATTAATTTTATAATGCCCCCATTCTATACAATTGTAGCATCAAAATCAAGAGCCTCTTTCTTCCCCTTTCAATCAAAATCATGGTGGCCTTTTTCACCACACTTCTAACAGACTATAATTGTCTTCAGGCAAGTACCGGGGTGCTTCTTCACAAATTTACTGCAGGATAGATATTCAACTTTTCCATTCTTCCCCTTATTTTCATTTCCAGTGTGCTCAGCAGATCTCTTCTTCTCTTGTTTTGATTTAAAGTCGTATGATATAGATAATACTATTTCTGACTTGATAGCACATGAGACAATATCTTCCTACGACGAGAAGGATTGTGAGACTAATGCTAAACGAAGAAATGTTTTTAACCCATCAAATAAATGATCAATATTAATTATTGGTTTACGTATATAATCTGCAGCATGCCACACTAACATTCTAAAGTTAGCCTCATACTTTGCGACATTCTTATCATCCTTTTACCTCAGACTCAGAAATTCTCTTTCTATATATTTTTGATGATCATGAGGAAATTATTTTTCTAATAAAAACTCTTTAAATTACCCCCATTCCATATTTTATACTTCATCATCTTCCTCTGCGGTTTGAATCAATAACCACCATTGTTCAGCATCTCCAGTGAGGCAGTAAGCTCCCATGACAACTTTTTCCCTTTCACAACTCCCCAATGCATAGAATATTTTCTATAAGGAATTTATCCATTGCTCAGCTACAAATGGATTTTTACTCCCATTGAATGTTAGTGGTTGTTTCCTCATGAAGACATCTAACTTTTATCCTCCACGCTAAAGATCAGGGTGCTCCATATGGGTAAGGATATTATTCATAACCCGAGTGAGTTATCCCGATATAGTGATAAGCTTATCAGCACCAGTTGTATCACCAGCTCCACTCTAATTATTTTTATCAGGAGGGAAATTTCTACATGGAGTGCATGCATTGATATGATTTCCATTCCTTCTACTAGGCGCGATTTCTAAACAATTTCATAAACTAGATTAGTTTATGAATTGAAATACATAATTCTAAACTTGTAAAACACTTAACATAAATTGAATAATTTATATATATAATCCATAATCCAAAAAAATGTTTTATTTAAGGAAGTATATACTCATAAACCCTCTATAATGGTTTGTAAAGAAAATTAGAATTTTCCTAAGTATATCCCCCAGGAGTGTCGTATCCAAGAGTGCAGCAAGGCCCGTTGTCATGCACCAGTTCTCATTCAAGTCTAGCTCAAAGCAATGTTTTTGGGTTTTACCCCTAGGTACATCTGTGTTAGAGCTGCCTCTACCTGCTCGTATCCAAATAGGGGTGTATTTTTTGAAAAACTCCCAAAATCTCTACATTACCAAAATTCATGGATGGTCTTCTATATTAATCCTCAAAGTCAATCATAGGGCTATGTGATCTAATCCGAGTTTATCTTAATCTAGTTTCCAAGGTTTGTACTAAACTTACTCTGATACCAAGTGTAACACCCCGACCCCAGTTACCTAGATTCAGTGCATTATTACATAACATTTTCATGATCACAAAAGATCAGTCTCGAAAGACCGATTAGTTTAGTAGCCTTGGAAATACTAGATACATTCATAATATTTACGTTACATCATAAAATGGAATACTACAACAACATTGTTTCCATAGACAACACTGAGATCCCATAGAATATCCCTGTATGTCAGTCATAATATACTTCTTCACATCTGGGAAAAATAAATAATAGAAAGCGGTGAGTTCAGGTGCTCAGAAAGGAAAACAATATAGCGGATGATTTCATAAATAAGCATAAACCTTTAAGGCAATGTATAAAACTAAAACAAAGGCATTTTAAACTTTAACATTAGGATAATATGGCGAAGATATAAAATAAAATAATTCCATTTACTTAATCACATGGATATTATACTAGTTGAATGATCACATGCAATATCGATAGCTACTTTCATAATGATGGAATGCATAATGCCATACATTCATAACCACATAGTCAAGGCCTTGTGAAAAGACTACAAATTTTTTTTTTCAAGGCCTTGTGCCAAAACACTAGTTTATCTCATTAGACCTATCGATTCATTGAGGAGCAATAGTGGGTTCCACCCATCAGTTACTAAGTCCAATGCATTCCATATATTAAAAGGTTTAAACATAACATAAACATTCGTATTGAAACTAGCATACGAAATGTAAATACATTTTCCATAAACCATGAAAGGTATGAAATAACACATCCATATTCAAACCTATCACAAAACCTTCAATAAAATATGGATGTTTTGTATCATATTAAATCAACCTCAAACAAACATAAAATCCAGCAAAGGATGTTGACATAGAAGAAATCAAAACCTTTTTAGAGAAATATCTATTTCTATTTTGAAATCATTTAAAAGTCACATAATTATAGAAGAAAACATTTATTTTTGGAAATATTTTTATAAGCTTGTAATGGAAGCATTGGTGATGTTATAATGGCGGAAAATAGCCTCACCCACCATATAAGTTAAAAAAACATTCTTACCTAAATTTTTTCGAAAAGGTAAAAAACAACCTCGTTTGGAAAACGACAGAAGGTTTCCTTTATAAAAATCTTATAAAAGTCAAATAAGGGTATAAATGACTTTATCACATAGTCTATAAAATAGTAAGAATGTTTTGAAATACATTTCTAAGAAACATGGATGTGGATGATATAGAGGTCACAGTAAATAATTAGGAGTAAACAACCTCAGATAATGAAGAGATTGTAGAATTAACCCTTATCTTGTACTTTTATTGGGTCGAGAGTTGGTTAACCTCATGTATAATGGTGAAATAATTGTTATTAAATTATAAAAGAATCATATACCTTAATATGATATCATATATGATCATTTAAAATTTCTTTCTTAATTATATCTTAGTATTATTGTCGTTCCGGGTGTTAATGGATTCATTTTCCTTTATAATCATTGTTTTTTGAGTCATATATGTTATGGATGAGATTTATCTTATTCCTCATATTATATCATGTAATTAATTTTTTTTAATCATCTAATGAAAATTAGCCTTGAATGGGTACAATGTGGAATGATTCTCATCGCGTTCTTGGATACGGTAATCCGTACGTATGCACGAGTGAAAATATCATTCTTTTGATATTAAAATAATTTATAATTGGATGTTATATCATATATACAGAATAATTATCATGTTATATTTATTATTTACATAAATAACACATCATTATTATACCCATACAAATAATAATGTATTGAATAACAATTACACCACGACGTGGACACGGTAAGTCGTGCATATGCACGTATGATTATATGTCATTCCAAGGATGAATAGAATAATGAATTTGGTTGTACCATATTTATAATAATATCACAGTATATTAAAGATACTGGAATTATTATTTTAGAATAGAATCAATAAAGAAAAAGGACGTGGAAGAAGAAAAAACATGAAAGAGGTGGCGAGATATTTACCTTTTCTTCGGCTTCATCCTTTTGATTTGATCAAAAAGGCTCCATAGGTTGGCTTTATGAATAAATTAAGGCCTCTATGATGAAGTGAGGATAGTTGAGATACTATATGGGCAGATTTTGTCCAATCCCAATGGCTTTTAAGGTGTGAATTAGAGACAAGGGGGAGATCCATTTTATAAGAGGGGTGAGGGGCACCTTAGGAAAAGCTAGAAATATTATTTTTTAATCAAAATCAATTTCATTTTATAATGGCTCCAAAATGTATTATTTAAATTATAAGGTGGGTATGGGTATAAAACCACTCATCCAATAGGTTTTAGACAGGTTTGAGACACTATATTAACTTTATCTTTTAGATTTTACTCTTAGTTAAATAGTTTTACATTTACCATGTCTCTTTGTATTTTAATATAATATGGTTAGTAAACAATCTATATACTTCCAAGAGAACCCCAAGTGGTTCATTAATGATACACCTATCATTATAAAACTCGTTTTTATGAACCTTATATTTTTATGAAAATAATATCAATTAATAATATAATATTTGTTTTAAAAACACTTTTATGTCAATTTTGACACTAGTTGGTTTTATGTTTTTTCTAAATTTATAACAGCATTATTACATCGAAGAAAATTCATCTAAAACACTAATATGTCATATTAACGTAGAAAATTAGTGGAATTCATAAAAATCCTCATATTACATTTATTTGGATATTTATAATATCAATTATTTTAATATTTCTTTAATTAGGTAATTATTGCATCATCATTGCGTCATTAATAAATTATATTATTTAACATCTACAAAATATAAATAAAATTACATTATGTTATAAATCTTTTTTATCTTTCTAATTAATATTTATAGTTGCATTTATCTTATGTGTAACCCTATATTAAAAAAATTTTAGTTATTAAACATTGATTTTAACTCTTTTTACTCTTCTATGAATTAAATAATAATAAAGGTCCTAATCTAAACCAACTGGACCAAAGAGGTTCATATTTCATTCCTAAGGTTGTTTTTGGTCGAATTATACTTATCCAATAGAATTATGACTTGTTTTAGGATATTAATAACATCATTTTAACCCTTAATTACCCTATTTACTTTTAACTGTGATAAATAAAAGTAAAAAATTTACTATTCACCAAAAATTATTTTCATCTTATTGCACCACATTTTTCTTACATATATCAATTGTGTCTCTCCGATTTTTGAAATTCCACTCATAAAAGTAGTAAAAATATATTTTATATGAATTTTCAAATTCTCCTCAGACGTGGGTAAATGACGGTGAATAGTTTAATAATATTTTTATATATCTAAATTTATTATAAATTGAATCCGATAAATTACATTGAACATATATAGTTATTATATATCTATTTTTACCTAAAATAAATTTAAATATTATAAATAATTATTTAAATAAAAATTTGGATTAAAACTACATCTCAGTGTTTTTCACTATTCATAAAAAATTCAAAGTTTTCAGAAAAATGCCAAATTTTCACCCTAAGATAATTTTGATATTCTGAATCAAAAAATGAAGTCCTTTTTGAGAGATAGAATTTATAAAATTTCCCAAAGTGGGTATTACTATTCATAACGGCTAGTTTGATTGGTTGTGGTGTGTAAGAACTCGAAGTTGCGTACAACACACGCTACTGTATTTTTCAAATAGGAGCATACCGTGGAATCTTGGGGTGTTACATTTTGGATATTAATCATTTTTTGAATAATTTTTTTGCAGTTTCTACCTATTTAAGACACCAGGTATTTGGATCAAATGTCAAGACTATCTTAAATAGATAATCGGTATTTATAGAGTCACCATCAGAAATATATTTTATTTTTAAACTTGATTTAATAAGAATTTTTATAAGAATTATAAAGTCAAAGGGAACTTAATTAAATTTCAGTACAACTTTTCATCATCATAGTGATGGAGAGTCAAAGTGTACACTTAAAAACATAGCGGATATTCTTAAAACATCCTCATTAGAAAACCAGAGAATTTGGGATCATTATCTATCTTTAGATAAATTTTTGGTAAAATAATTGTTTACATTCAAGAAATCATATGGAATATTTTGTTGAATTATAGGGAAATTCATGTCCGACACCAACATGTTTTGAAAAAATAAATGAGTTGAAATTTTGGGAATTATAATTGGTAGAACCGATTTTTGGGATAGTAATGTGATTCAACATCACATGAGAGAAGTATATATTAGGCAGAAAAGTTAGGAATATAATTATAGGAATGATAGTTCATTTGAGGTAAGTGATCATTTATTTCCAAAAATATGTCCTCAACACGGTGTAATAAATCTTAGTAAAAAGGGGATGTTGATCCAATAATTAATTGTAACCTATGAAATTATGGAGAATGTGGGATTAGTTTCTGACCAAGAAATCATTTCACTATGTTTATATGAAGTACATTACTTTGTTCATGTTTCTTTTCTAAGGATATATGTTCCATATGCATCTCATGTTTTCTTCCTTAAATAGATTTGGTCAGAAGAAAATCTCTCTCATAAAGAAAATCCAATTCATATTTGGATCATAAATAACAATTACAACAAAATATTTTGATTAATTATGATTAGAATTTCTGGATGAATAACATTATTTAGTAAGAAATATTAGAATGAAAAAAACCTATGCGGGAAAATACCCTCAATTGTTTAGGTAATGAATAAAATTTTAAGGATTCAATTTATAGAAGCGAAAAGAATTGGAAAACCTAGAAAACAATGATAATAAATATATTTCATGCCTTATTAACTTTTATTAATATATTTTTACGGATTCATAAAAAATATGAAAATTGTTTATGATTTTTCATCTCAGAAAGTGATTGATTTATTCTGACTACATTTTTCCCAATAAATATATGGTTTTGTTTTAAATTTTAATTTTATAATTTTATATTTTTAAGTTGATAGAATTACCATAATTTTTTTATTCATTAGATAAAAATTATCTTAGGCTAAAGAATATTTTTCTTGAAAAGATGGATTTGTAGTGAATAATGGAAAATAATGATATTTGTAAATATTTTCATTTCTTATTTAATATTTAAAAAGACTCATTTGGTTTTGAATGTGTCATAAATTTCAATTAGTATAATTTTACTAAAAATAATCCTAATAATTCTAAAGAAATATACATTTTATTTTATTTTGATAAAACAACATTTTTATGCTTAAAATTTTAATTTTTCTAAACACTATTTTTTATTTCTATTTAGGAACATATATTAAAAATAGATTATACCAATTGAAAATAATTTAATGTTGATAAATTGATTTCATATTTTGAATAAGGATATTTATATATGTAATGCTTTTAAGTTTTATTTTTTTCCATAATGAATAGTTACAACGGTAAATCTTTTTCCTCGCGATAAAAGTTTGAAGGGCCAATGAAGTGTTAATGTATAAGAAAAGGTTTCAAAATATCTCAGAAAATTAGATAAATTTGACTGATTTATTGTGATTAATTATTAAAATATCTATAAAATTTTATTTTACTATATTGAATTCAATTTCCTTGAGAACTATATTTATATTAATTTTAATTTTTAAGTATTTACAAGAGTTCCACTGCACACAATTAGAAAATGTAGCCACCTATCTTCACCTATTCACAGATTTTGAGAAATATTTCTTATAAAATCCCTACCAAAACCCCTTCTGATAAATCCTCTTTCTATCCTAGAGATAATTTAATTCATAAAATACCTATCCTAGAAGGATAAAATCGTACATAAATGGTTGATATCTGAGAAGGTGGTATAAGTCCGAACCAAATTATTACATATTTATTTATTCTAATACCTCCAAAAAATATGTTTGTAACCAATATAAAATAATGAAATTAGTAAATAATATATACTTAATTTTTTTTATTTTTATGGAATAACTTTATTATATATGTTTCTAATCTAGTGGAAAATGAAAACATTCCTTCTCTTATCGTGAGGACAACCACCTCCACGAAGCGATATATATTTTTTCCATAACTGCCTTACACAGATTTTCATAAAGATATAATTTGTGAATATTTATGATTTTTATAAAATTATAATGATTATATGAAGATAATATTTTACATAAATTCGTACCCTTTCAACCTATTGAAAATTTATCACATCACTCATGCTTATGTGTTGAATGTCACCTCCACTAAGTGATGTGATTCATTTTTCATTACCACCTCACTTGGTTGGTCATAAGGATGGATATAACGAAACAAAATATGAAATTTATTACATAATTATGATTATTTTAAATTAAAATAATATATTATATAAAAATTTTCCATTTATTAAAAAAATTGATATTCACTAATGTTTACATGCAGACCACAGACTATTGGATAAGATATATTTCACTCTTTATGTACATCGTACGTGGATTGTTCTAAACAATATTAATGTATAAAAATAATATTTTATCATGGTTAAAATTATACACATGATGGTACCGTGATCCCTTGAAATATTTTCAACCTGGTCATTTCATTGTCAAATTATAAACCAAGCATCCTCAAAATGTTCAACGTGATCCTAACCATCTTAGTAACTAAATAAAACATGGTAACAATTAAAATAATGGGAATAATTATTTATATAATTTAAATGAAAATATTTCATAATTAATCATAATAATAATACAAATATATTACTAAATAAGGTAAAAATATAACTAAATGGGTTGGGACAAGAGGTAAGGTACTTTATTTTTAAATTCATATTTTAAAGTCTTTCTACAAATTATATTAAATAAAATTTGATGCATTAAAAATGATTTATGAATGTCCCTAATTATTCATCAAAGGTTGATAATGTTCATTTATGGTTATTTTATACTTTAGTCACAAATTATTGAAAATTAATCTTTTCAACATTTTCTATATGGGTTATTTTAAACTTTTTACAAAAGTAAAAAAATATTTTTTTAACATATAACTCTTTACCACCCTCTCCCAAATCAATATCCATTATTCATTAGAAATAGAAATTTAAAAAAAAAATCAATGTTATTTTCAATTAAAATATCCAAATCAATATTTTATTTAAATATTTTGATTAAAAATATTTTCATATGCTAAAAGAAATTAATTCTCATTTTTATGAGATAATGGAATTTGTTATTGTTTATGGTCATAAATGCCAGATTATATTAGTTTTATGGTTAAAGAAAAAATTATATACATTTTAATAATTCTCCAGGTCTAATAAATTTTCTATGTATAATGGGTTATCCTGGTATAACTCTATTGATGGATGAGGCTCATATAGTTCTAATAATGGGTGATCCCATTACAGATCTCCAATTCATTTGGTAAAGTGGTGGAGTTGACGAATAAGAAGTTACTCCTAAAATATGTGGGAATTATCTGGTAAGGTGATTCTATTATAAGGGTTAATGTAGTGATAATGATCCAAGGTTTCTGAAGGATATGATTTTAATTGTTTATAATGAAATTCATTTGATTTTAAAAGTTTGGAAATTGAGCTTATGTCTCTAACGATAGTTTATAACTTTTTAAAAAATTTAAGTGAAATGATTATTTTTTCAAGGAATGGTTTTCATCAGTTTATAAGTATTCCAAGAAACCCTTTTGAATATAATTTTTCCTCCATGATTAATTTTAAAATGTTTTGTTAAATATATTAAAAAATAATTTATTTTCATATAAAATGAAATAGATAATTTCACCCAACTGACTATTATAAAAATCAAGGATCTTATTAAGGATTTTTCATGTTTACAAAATAACTAATAGCTATATTTTATTTTATGATCCTAACTGATATTTATTTTTCACATAAATTAATCTTAAATTTTTTCATATGACTTAAGGGAGATAAATAATGTTAATAAAGTCAATTTTTTAGTAATGAGAGTTACCCTGAATGAAGAAATAATGTCTTGATAAAGAAAATGTTTTGTTGGGAAAATAGAAATTGAATATAAATTACCAATTTTTATAAAAAAAATTACCAAATTCCTTAATATTATATACCAAAAAAATTATATAAATTTATGAAAGTACAAATATGGTTATATATCACGCAGTTACAAGTTGATAAAGGAATGGATTGTTATTTTAGTTGATCTTATAATGAATTTATTGGATTATTGTCAAAAAATAATGGTTATTTACAGGATTAACATTCCAAACCACATATAACCTTCTAAACATTCCATTAAATGTAATGAAAAAAAAAATTGTTCATTTAAAATATGACTTAGGTTCCAGAAATCATGTGTTTGTTTTCTAAAGTAATATTATATTTTTAAATTATTTATTTTACATTTTAAACATACAATTGGTCATGAAATTACTTTCATGTACTTTCAAATTATTATTATATCATAATTATGTAATAAAAATTATTGTATTCATAAAAATATTATTTTTAGGTATTCTCTAAAAAATCAAACTTTTTAGAAAAATATAAATAATTCTCCCTAGGATGAATTTGACATGCTAAGTCCATAAATGAAATTCATTTTTTGAAACTCATATTCAAAACTTTATAAATGTATTTATAAAAGGATCTATATAATATAAAACAAATTATGAAATAAATATTTCAATTCACTTAAGAATATTTCATATAGTACTTATTATTATTATTTTTACTAATTATGAGCCATTTAAATATCCAATAATAAATTATAATTTGTATTTTAAATTTTTTTATTCACTTTCATTTTGTGGAATGTTCACCACAAGATATCAAAAACATTGAATTTATAAAAGATAACTATAGTCATAAATCATTGGTTCTACATTAATGGCCCTGAAATATGAGAAGTTCACTGACATTATGGAACCCAAAGGGGTAAATTTTTATCTTTTAATTCCCTTCAACTTGATGAGTTAGAGCACCACATATTAGCATTCCATTATTTTTTCCTTTAAATACTTTTTTAGGATGATTGGGAAATATTATGTTGACGATCAAGTGTTTAAATCTCAACAATGATGTGTTCATATTTAAAATCATGGGTTAGAGTTCCACAAATTATATAAAAAATATTGAAGATGGACCCCTTGAAGTGTTATTTTGTCTAACAACAAGAAAATCTATTTCATTCATGGTACTCCATCATGGTATCGACATTGATCTTGATAATACCAAGGCAATAATTGATATGTATCCTCATTGAAATCTTAATTAGTTGAGGGGACTCTTGGGGGGTCTTTTATATAAATGGAACTTAATTTTCTTACTCTACCGTACAATTAAACACTTTACAAGGTTAATTAAAATGTAATATCATATTAGGGTAATTAATATTTCTAGAAGGCCGTCAATGATCTCAATTAGTATCTCCTGCAACTCCCAATATTGATGCCACTTGTATAGGATAATCCATTTTTCCTTCAGGTTAATTCCCATGAGTGATCATTCAATGAAATTATTTCTCAAAGGAAATATTTTAGAATGATGAACATTATCTATTATCTTTGTACAATGATTTTGGATAATGAGACTCGATACACTGATCATGATAAGAACTACCTTACATTGATCATTATAAATTTTTATTTGAGGCATTATATATAGAATCATATGGTTCATTTGGTTTCACTTGGTGATGTTATCAAATATACACTTAGTAATCCAATATTTATTGGACATCTAGTGAATTTAATGGTCATTCTATAATAGTTTTTCATATAGTTATATTCCTAGACTGAATTAAAAGGAATGTAATTTACAAATTTCATCACAGTACACTATGAGCTATAAAGTGAATTGTTAAATATAGTGCTCACTAATGAAGAGGTTTTATCCATACATAACACTCCCCAAATATTATAGATGTAATTTTATAGTTCCTCCAAGATCTAGATAGATAGGAATATAAAAAATCTAAAGATCAACAGGTTTTTAATTTGGATTATAGTCATCTACCCAGTAAAGGTAGTCATTTCTTATTATTTACTACTATATGAAGCTTTAACTAATAAAAATGTTGAATACTAATCCCTAATTACATGATTGGGGCTTATATTTCATATACCATTGGATTTATTGAAAAAAAATGGTGACTTAGAGTAAATAATCAAGATGATAAATGGTGAATATTCTAATAATAAAGAAGAATAAATCACATTCCTTGACTATTTATAATTATAATTGTTGAATTACCCTCTAAGTAATCATTGTCTAACATTCATAACTCACAAAATTATTTGTGTCAATGTATTAGTTAATGTAAACATGGCCCTAGTTGATCTATACCATGATGAAATCATTATTTTTATCGTGATCCATAGGTTTTACTCATTATTCATCAACATTGATGAGTATGTTAATTAAATAATAAATATTACTAACCAATGTAAGTGTATAACCTCATTAATTGATACCAAAATTGGATGGAATAAAACTATAATGTATTACCTATAAAGTATATTTTTCCAATTAGATGGATCTTAGAAGGAACAGATCAAATTTTCAGTAGTAAAATTTTACATTAATAGTGCCTTTAATACCTTGAAGGGTCTTTGTGATTGAATTTTCAATGAACTCCACCACATGTGTATTATAATAATAGGGACCCTCGCTATTTTATAGTAAGTAAATTTCAGTGCACAAGGTTCTAATCAACCATGATGCAATTTCATTTAAAAAATTAATATGATTGGATAATTTTGGTCATCAATGATACAAGACCATGTGAACTTCACAAAGAAGATACATTCCTGTCAAACACAATCCCATTAAATCCATGAACTCTTAGAACTGCCTCACACCACCAAATACGATTAGATATTTTCCATATGGGTTATTGATGAAATGGTTCTATATCCCACTTTTATAGTTATTTGGTCCAAGTATATGTCTTGGTTCTGTATCATACATCTATAGATAGATATTCCATATGTATATACATACTACCACTAAAGACTTCCCCATGTGAGGAAAGGATATATCCTTGATAGAATTTAGATAATGGTTAGCATCACATTCATTAAGACCAATATCATCACTAAATTTTTTGACCCTCACAAAATTCTGAAATACAATGAATATAATTATTGTACTTAATTGTTAAAAATTATGTATTAAAAAAAATATCCCATAATTTAATCTAGATATCATGAAGTATACAATATAAATATAGAGGATTTAATTAAAAAAGTTCTATTATCCTCTAGAAGTTAGTGAACAAGTACATTAATTCTTCTCCAGAAAAACCCTTGAATATTTTGGGGAATTATTAAACCATGAAACTTACCTCCACTCAAGAATTCACTTGTTGGAATATATTGGAGATAGAGATAGATTTTACCACTAAGTTACAACGTCCTTTACATAAAACCTCCATCTCTGAACTTTCGATTTAAGATGATATGTATTTGATATGGCTATTTAAATTATAAAGACTTGATGACAAATGGTTGAGTACAATAAAAAACCTACATAACCATAAAAGCTAAGTCACATTATAATTTAATAATAAATTTTAACTCTACTCATTCATCCATGTATATGTTTATCTAGATATGATAACTTTAATGATACCGGTAAATAAACCACCAAATATTGAGATGAAATGGGAATGACTTGACACTATAAACAAAGTGTACTCTAATGGTGATTATTCCTTGATTATAATGCTAGGAGATCATATCACAGCCTCCCCAAATTCAAGGTTTCTAAAAATATAATTTACATAAATAAATTTTGGGTTTAAAATTATATTATTCATGACATTAAACTTGTTAGACCAGGTCTTTATCATATGACGTTAAACTACCTAACATCGCCAATTTAGCTGCAAGATATTATCTATACATCCAATATCCCCAAAAAATAAAACTAAATTTCATGACATATAAATCAATTAGAAATAATTTAAAATTATTGAAAAAATTAATCATCATATGAAATTAAAAATCAATTTATTTGAGTCCTTTTTCATGATGTTAAACTGCATTACATATAGTTCATCCTACATAGAAATAAATTAATTACAGATATTAATCCCTTGAGTCGTATCTTCCTTATCTATGAGGTGATAATATGTATGAACCCTTGGTATAGGGTTATTTATACATGTACCTATGCAAAAAGAATTCCCCATATGATAAAACATGATCCAATTGTGTGATCACTTTCGTTAGAAATCTTATGTCAATGATTATGCTTTCCTACCCTAGTTTCAAGGTTTTCCTAACCTATGACCAAAATAATTCCATCATATACATAAGAACATTAAATTTAATGATTAATATTCCCTTTTTATTCATATGTAAACTTGTCTCTTCTATCCTTATCCTTGTTACAACATATATTTCCAAACATACTTATTCTTTTTTATGAGGCCTTTCAAAATTCATATCCATTTTTAATCATCTCTCCCACCATAGGATACAATTATTTCCCTTTTCCCATACAATACAAGGGATGTACCTATATATAAAGAATATATTTTATAAAATATATTCATTTATTGATTCATGATCTATTATGATAGGTAGTGATGTTAAGACCTCTTATCCTAGGACCAACCACAAATTATAGACAAAAACCCTGCATCTTAGTGTTTAGCTCATCTCCATTCATGTTGGGTTTTCTCTCATTTCCCTTATACTAGTACATTTCATGAACCAATTATAACTATATTACAACTATTATATGAAACAACGTGATCCATGAATCATCAATCTTCAAACCAACAGAAATTCCCCAAAAACCCAATAACATATCAGTGTGTTGGCATACTCATTCATGTCAATTTTACTCAATGGGTCCATCAATTTGATAAGCCACTACATTTTTGACATGAACTAGATTTTATGAAATCACCATACATAGGGTTCCTAGAATTACAATCATATAATATATTGAATGCAATTAATTATTCAATTTATTAAAATAAATAACATATGGTCACATAGAATGAACTTTAACTACTTAAATTGGTTATTCCAATATGACCTAACTTCCTCGTATGAGTGCTAGATCCATATGAGGGACCCTTGAAAAAAGTCATTTTCCACAAACATCTTCAAGGGTAAAGTTCTTCATTCCAAATGAAACCTATAACTCCTATCCTAAGTCTAATTCAGGGGGCTTCTTATAGTTCCTATCTCATTCCATATTAAAATTCATCTTCTTTGCATATGAGCTATATCTACACAAGTGGGTTTTTTTATAGGAACTATGTGTGTCTTGATTACATTTAATTAATGATATATATTTATTTATAAGTCATATATTTTTTACCCATCCAATAATTCCATCACTATAAAACACATCCAAGGGTACGATGCCCTCCTTCACTGAGAGTCTTTCTACGTTAGACTCTATGATGGGGTTGAAATTTTTATAAGAACTATGTGTGGATTGATTCCTATTATTTCAAAACATGTATTCGTATTCAAATCTCATATCCTTTGATCAAACACAAAACCCCATCCATTTCTACCCATTTCAGAAGGTCCATTACACCCCATTCATGGTTTGTCCAGGGATGAAATTCCCCCATCACTTTTGAATAAGGAATTTCTACAAACCACACATTATGCCTATGAGTTTTGAATCCCCAAAAATAATTCACCATTAATGGGGATGATCGAATTTCACTCTAATGTAAACCTAATATTGGTGATGATATTTTTCCACAGTATTCTATACTTCCAACCAATGGCATGTTTCTATATAAAGATAATGTACCTTTATCCACTTACACCCCAATATCGTTGTCATCGAAACTATCTTTTGAATATTAAAAAATGGCCATCCTAGGCATGATTTTTCCTCCTAATAATCCTTATTCAAATAAATTTTTCATGATTTATATCATTTTCATTCTGTGCTCAATGGTATGAGGGAACTCTCAAAACTTGATATCCATCTAGGTTATCATATCACACCCCCTATAAATAGTCTGAGCAGTATGATATTAAACTACATGCACCAACATATGATTATTTTTACTAGAATTGGTATCTCCATCCATGTAAATTTTTTCCTTTTCCCACACTATAGAATACTAACTCCCCCTTTTTGTAAATTTGTGTAACCATAAACCCTTGAAATATTTTGTCAATTCATATGACCCTAAACCATATAAAAAATCATTCAACATTGTATGAACATAATTCCCCAAAACATTCAATCAATGTTGTATGAAATTAAACCCAAAAAAAAAATTTGAAATAGTTTCATGACCGCAAACTATAATTGAAAACATTATAAACACTTATGAGGTTAAAAATAAATAAAAGGATGCCTAAGAAAAAGTAAATTTTATTACCTCTAAGTCATATCATTCCACGACATTAGAGAAATCTAGAACAAAAATAAAATAGGAAAAAATATTGTGGGTCTCATCATGTGGCCCTAAAAATGGTCATGTAATACTAACTAGACCCAGTTATTTAGGAAAAACAAAGAACATGCCTTCTTCCTCCAACACAAACATGCATGATTTTGTAATTTTATGTTGAATCCCTTCACCCAATGAATGTGTTAAATATAGAGTGGCATAACCATTGGGATTTTTGAACGCATCTAGAATACCATTTTCTATGGGAGCCTATATTATTAATCAAGTTTTTAAATAATTAGAAATATTTCATGGTTATTGGTAACAAATGAATTTGATTACAACGGACACCTCTTCTTAGTAGTGATATTCTTTACGAAATATTCAGCACTATCAATTTGTGGAATATTTCATAATGAGGATAAGATACTCTAATCATCATATTCTCCATATAAAATAATAGTGTAATGTATAATTTGAAATTTGGTTAATGGTGAACCCCTATATATTTTTCCCACCCCATTATTTGTCAATTCAAATATAATGAGTTCAGATTTTTACATCAAATAATTTAAATATCCTATGGGATGTAAATACAAGCAATGCTACTAATTTTTGCATTAAAACATTTTTAAAAGCAAGAATAAAAAATCATTTTCTTATAAATATTATATAACTATCACATGGACATAATCTTCAAGACATAATTATTTGGTAATCGACCAAAAATGTATACACTTCCCTATGAGTATATCTATGATCATGTTATTATAATCTTCATTCACATATGGCTTTCCTATCCTGTGTTATTTGATATATCACCTCATCCATTGGTAAAAGATGCATTACAATTCCCAATACATTACATACATTAATATCACTTAAAAGATGAAAAATATTCATTACAAAATATAACATATCCCTAGTAGGGAAATATAGTTATAGTGTCTTCAGAAACTGATAAACATAAAAAAACTGGTTCATAAGACATGTTCGTTTTCACCAATATATATTCGCATAACTAGAACCCTTTTTTACATATCTTTATTAATACCCTTATTCATGACCTAGGGAAAAGAATCATATGAAAGGTTGACCTAAGATTCTCAGTTAGTATATACAAGGGATATATCAATCATATCATAATCATAAGACATAAAATTATAACATTTTAAAATCATATCTTGCATAGGAAAGATTGTGATACCATGTAATGGGATAAATCATGAATGTTCATAATAATTAGTAAACATAATACCAATAGTAATAACATAAGACATGGAGTTTTTTGGAATAAAAATAATCATATAATACATTTAATATTAGTCAAGTCTCTCTGCTAAAACCATAATAGTGGAAAAAGTCCATTACTTAATAGAGTTCACTCCTCGTTCTAGACTTGTATTACTGAACCAAGAACATTTCTGATTCTATCCATGTATATGTCATCAGACATAAATATTTTCAAAATTAATTGGAGAGAGATATATGTCCCTCTCATCTAATAATGAAATCCTTATTACGTGTTCCACAATAACATAAGAATTTATCATAACCTAAGGAATAAAATGGGTTTATGTAAACATCATTCCACCATAACATAATCCAAGTAAAATAAATGGATTTCATAAATATAATTCTATCATAAACATAATAAAATAATAGGAAAAATAAGGATAGTATACTTTAAGGGTAAACCTATTACAAAATTCCATCTTACATGGATAATAATTTCAGTACGACCCATGAAGTTAATTCATGATGAAAATATCATTTCCCCTTCAAAAATGTTTTATTTCTCAAGATGTCATGTAATTTTATAAGAAATGAATTTATTTAAAAATATACATAAAATAATATAGATTATGATTCATATAAATAAGGATTTATGATTATGTAAAAATCTGTTCATGTTGTATAAGTTTAAAAACATTCACCTCGTACTTTTGATGGAAATGTCAACAAGTACCTCGTATCGAATAACGACCAAAGATTTCTTTCATAACATTTAATAAAAATTAACCAATGGGTAAAATTAAATTGAAATTTTTTTATAAGAATATAAATAATATTAAATATTTAGGAAATAAGGACATGGATGATAATTATCCCCCAGAAAATATTTCTGTATAAACAATCTCAAATAATTATGAGATTGAGAAGTTATCCCATACATTTTAAGTCTGATAACTTTTTTATGTATCAGAACCTCCTATATAATGATTTAGAAAATTGAATTGAATTATTTATGATTCACGTACCTTTTATGATACCATATATTATCATATAATCATATTTCTGTTAATAACATTTCAATATTACTTTTATTCAGGTGTTAACATCTTCATTTTCTTATACATGTTTTGTCAAATAAGTTAATGTTCTCATTAATAGTTCATATTTATATCATTAAAAAATGTTATTGAAATTAAATATATCATATTTATTCATTATATATATTTAAATAATTATTTTTTATGGAAGACTGTGAAGAATGAATCACATCACATCGTGGAGATGGTAGACCATACGTACGCCCGAGTGATGAGATCATTCCAATAATATTTTAATGGTATCGAGGTATATGGTTTATAATATTTAAAAATAAATATAATACTATAATAATCATATATAGTTATTATTTACATCATTATATACATCCAAGTAAGGTGGTGCTGAAAAACAGAATAGACCACGGCATAGAGATGGTAAGTCGTACGTGCGCAAGCCTGATGATTTCATTTTTTGTAGGATGGGTAGAAAGTGTAATATATTTCTTCCATATTCATAATAAAATTTCAGTATATAATTTATATTTTAGTTATTACTTTTTAAAAAATAACTCATAAAGAGTAATTAGAAGAAGAATGGAGTTTTAAATAATCAGTAGAGGAGATTACCTCGTCTTCGAGGTGCTTCCACCAAATCTCATCTTACATCACTAGAGTTGGTCTTATAATAATAAAACAACCTTTATTATGTAACTATGAAAGTTTATAAGGTAAAATGGTAGTGTAAAACCAATCATGAATTCCCAAAGTGAAGTGGAGAGGTGAGGGAGGAGGTGTTGTGTTATAATTGTGGCGAGGGGCACTTTTGTGATCTCCAAAAAATATTAAATTTTAATAAAATGAAACCCCATACAAAAGTATCAAAAATTCCCAAAATTCTTATCTTATACTATATATGGTTTTAATCTCATAAACAAATAGATTTTAGACAATGAATTTCTGTCAATTTAAACCATATCACTTTAATTTTCACTTTTTTATTTTATTTAATTTTTAACAAGGGTAACAAATATTTCAATATTAAAAGGGTGAAATATTTAGCTATTTGATTTAAATTAACACATACATAAATACCATAGAAAATTTTATACCATATAATAATTAGTCTATATTTTAATAAATATGATTTCTAAATAATTTAAAAAAACATTATTTGCATTAACAATCAATTGTGACCATTGTGACACTATTCAATTAATTGATTTTTAAAATATTAAGATGACAAGTTAACATTGAACCAACTGATTTTTGGGTCTTTTGAAGATTATTATTATTTTAATAAAAATTGTTTTATTTATTTCTCATCAATTAATTAATTTTAATCTCATCAAAGTGTATGTTATTAGGGTATTTATTTATTTTATAAAATTTACAAGTAATTTACCATGATAAATAAAAAACATTTAAATACATAATGAGTATTTATACTAGAATTTATCTTATGTATAACAATTTATAAAATATGATACGGTTATTAAACTTTTCGTAAGAAATAATTAATTTTTATTTAAATAAAAATAAATTAACTATCCCAATCTCATACAAGTGGATTCAAATGGACACAATTTCAATGAAAGGATGATTTTGGTATAAAAACACTAATCGAATGATATTAATAGAAGAGTTAGGGTAATTTTATAATAGTATTAATACCCTTAGTAACATGGCTTACCCTTTTACCATATTAATAAAAAATACTGAAGTTATTATTCTTAATTCCCAAAAAAAATCTATTTAAATAATATGGACTTACTTTTTAAAAATATATATTCCATTGTTAAAAATACAAAACAAAATATTCTCAGTAATTAATTAAAAATTAATCTCATTGTCATAAAAAGAGAATGTGTTTTAAAAGATAAAACATTACAAATGATTGAAATGTTTTTACATCTGAATTCATGTAAAATTAATGCTAATGAGATAAATTATATTGAATGATAAAAATATATTCTATTTTTAATTTAAAACCATTAAATATTATAATTTCACCATATAGATGATTTCGATGAAAAAAGTCATCTTAAAAAAAAAATTTGTCTATTTTTATTATTCATCAAAATTTTAATGTTATCAAAAAAATATTAAAATTTAATCCAATGTATTTTTTTATATAACTAATCCAAATAACATGTTTATTTTTTCATATATAAATTATTAATGTGTCAAAAACATAATTTAAATGGGTTTCTCCATTAAAAGGTGGAAAATTACCCTTTTGAAAAACATTGGTTTCTATACATCAATTAGGGTTTATTAATAACTTATAAACAAAATATTTATTGTATGAATATAAATAATATTATATTAATAATATAACATATATATATCCTTAATTTCGTTACAAATAGTAAATTAACTAAAATTTATTTTTAAAGAATACAAATATTTAATTGATTTATATTTTTCATAAAAAAATGGTAGCGAATGAATTCACCATAAATTTTCATAAGTTAGTTATATTTATTCATATTAACCAAATGGCTAGGTTAAAATTGTCATTTTTTACCAATGGAATCTCATGGTTCGTCTAAAATCTCGATTGTGTGCAATGCAAGCTATTGAATAATCAAAATTATTTCGATAGAATATTTCATAAAAAATCTCATTGTTACATTCTACCACCCATAAATGAATTTCATCCTCAAAATCCATCACTTAGATACAAACAGATAGTGATTTTTCTCCATCATCATATCCTAAAGTTCCT
This sequence comes from Viscum album, assembly GCA_963277665.1. Classification (NCBI taxonomy): domain Eukaryota; kingdom Viridiplantae; phylum Streptophyta; class Magnoliopsida; order Santalales; family Viscaceae; genus Viscum; species Viscum album. The sequence continues at coordinate 470,088,361 of OY728147.1, read as the reverse complement.
ACATAGCTTCTTCAAAATAGTTTTTCGGCCACAAAACATTTACCAAGAAAGTGGTCTTGTTTAGTATAACATTTTCACTACAATCCAGAATCTCTATCAGTTGATCTTCATAAGAAAGATCTTTCTCTATAGGTATGACTTATGAGATCAATACATGTGAAGGATTATGTATGTACATTCCTAGGAGAGATACATTGAACACATCATGAACATGAGAGGAATTCAGTGGAAGCACACATCAGTATGATACATTCCTAACACGATCCCGAATTTCAAAATGACTGATATATCTATGGATCACCACACCCTTTTTTCTAAATACCATTACCCTCTTCCTGTTAGATATTTTTAGAAACACCTCATTACCTTCTTCAAACTCTTTGTACTTTCTTTGGTTTCTAGCATAACTTTTTTTGTCAACTCTGATCTCATCTTGTGTATTGTTGAATATATATGACTTTTGTTTCCATTTCAAGGACAAGATCACGTCCTAATAGCTTTCTTTCCACAGTTTTATCCCAGATAGTTTGAGATCAGCACTTCTTTCCATAGAGGTCTTCATAAATATCCATCTGATTACTGGATTGAAAGCTTTTGTTTTATGAAAATTCAACCAAAGGTTGGTCTTGATCCCAAACACATTTGAAATCCAAAGAGTAAGATCTCAACATGTATTCTATAGTTTTATTTTTCTTGTCATACTAACCATATACCTAAGGATGAAAAGAATTTCTGAAACATAACTATGTATTCATATCCTACTGAAGACTTTACCGAAACATTTAGGTAACCTCGGATCTCGATCATATGCAATGGAAATCGGTAATCCATGCATTCTTACCACTTCCTTTACATATATCATAGAAATATGATCAAGTGATAAATCTTATCTAATAGTAATGACGTGTAATGGAATCATAAGGCAACCAACTATATCTCACATAGAATTAGGGCCATTGTATATTTTGGGAAGCAGAATGAAAAATTCCATAGTTATGTTTTCCTATTTCTATTCCAGTATGCGCAATGATTGTAACATCCACTTAGAATTCTGCCTCTGAACCTTAACTCGCTAATAAACCAAGAACCAAGGGAAATATTCAGCAACATATAATTTCATTCCATCCCACTAGAAATACTCATGAATGTCCATGTACATCATTGTGCTTCAAAGATAAATAGAGAATGAAGAACTATGAGCATCATCTAAAAGCTACTCCTTTAATTCTGCTATGGGAGGCATACAATCCCAATTCTAGAGACATATTATTCCATCACATTCAATGGTGAATTCATGAACATTTCTCATCAACATTTGTAGCTCTAGATCTTCCTTTTGTGCCTCCTTAATCGTCACTTGTATAGATGGTTGAACATTTATTTGGGAAAGATAATATTTCTCCCCTTCTTTTAAAATTTCAATCTCTATCATTTGTAAATATAAAAATATTCGATATTTTTTTATCCTAATCATGGATAGGATCGCATGGTCCTTTCAACTCAAAGCCTCTTCCACCGTTTCAACTTTCTTAGGTTGGTAGTGTATTGATCAGTCATAATATTTAAGAAACTACAACTATCTTATTAGGAGAGTTTTAAACCCCTATTTTTCTAAATTTTACTTTAAAATTTTATGATCAATATAAATATCATACCATTAACCATAAAGATAACAAATTTATATCTTTAATGCAATGATTACTGTAGCTAAATCCAAATCATTAGTTGGGTAATTCTTCTCATCAATTTTCAATTCTCATGAGGCATAAGCTATCAACATATAATTTTACTTGAAAGCACATCCCAATCCATCTTTGTATGCATCACTTTATATCAAAACCCTTTCTCCACTACAATGTACTGTGAGCATAGAAGCAGTGGCTAACATTTTTTTGGGAACTTTGAAATTATATTTACATTCCCCCATCCACACTAACATAACTCATTTCTCAGTCAACTTGGTGATTGGATTAGATAATCATGAAAAATAATTCACAAAACATCAATAATACATAGCCAAACCAAGAAGACATTAGATCTAAGTTTTTGTTGTTAGTCGTAGACAACTTTCAATAATTTTAATTTTTCAAGATCCCCATATATCACTTCTTTTGAGATTATGTAACCCCAAAAAGAAAAATTCTAAATCCAAAAATTAACAGTTTGTAAATTTTTCATAAATCTGATTCTTTATCAAGGTCGTTAGTACAATTCTAAAGTAATATTCATGATCATCCTTGTTCTTCGATTAGAAAATAATATCACCTATAAAGACTACCACAAAATGGTAGTGAGGGGATTAGTAGTACCTAAAAGAATCAATATAAATTCATAGTGTTCATACCTTGTACATAATTCCTTCTTAATTATATCCACCTTCTTTCCTCTTAATTGATGATATACTGATTGAAGATCAATCATGGAAAAGTATGGATCTCTACGTAATTGGTTGAAGAAGTCATCAATGCCGGAAGAGGATATTTTTTCTTAATGGTCATCATGTTATGTTATCGATAGTCAATGCAGTCTCAATGATCCAACTCTATTCCTAAAAAATAAAACAGGTTTACCCCATGGTGATTCACTAGGAAGGGTGAATCTCTTGTCAATATTATCTTAGAGTTGCTTCTTAAATTCCAATAACTCAATGGGTTATATTATATAAGGTGTCATTAAAATATGCATAGCACCTCATATGATTTGTATTGAAAATTTAACATCACTCTTTGGTGGAAGACCTAAAAATTCATCTAGGTTTAAATAATTGAACTCTCATATAATGGTTGTATTCTGGATTGTGAGTTTCTCCCCAAACAATTGTGATAGATAACCTTCATTTATATAAATCATGTCAGATAAGATGATGAAAATTTTCACTGGAAGGTCATAATCATCCTAGCATTGATAAATAATCATAGATTGATCTGGAGTATGAAATGTGACTTCCCATACTTGGAAATTGATATGAGCTCCATATAAAGACATCCAATCCATACCAATATTTACATAAAATTTCACTATAGGAAGGATTATAAGATTTTCAAGAATCAATTTCCCGCAAACTTTACTAGATAAATATTATAAACATTTGATGCAACCGTTGTGCCATTAAGAGTTTTCACAACTAAATAAACATCTAATTATTGAGGTAATATGATGATAACCTTAGAAAATTCATCAGAAACATAATATTAGGTATATTTAAAATTAAATAAAACATTTTCTACTTTATAGGGTATGATAAGTTTACCTTTCACTAATTCACTATCATACTTTACATCATCAATAGTTATCAAATGTGACTTTCCTTCGTCAATGGAATTAAGAGTTTTCTGACATTGATCATCATCAATAACCCTTGGATTAGGTCATTGATAGGAATAATGCCCCATTTCCCTAAACTTGTAACATTGAAGTGTAGGCGGAGTAATTTTTGTATCATTTACTCTATTTGCATCATTAGGCATCTTTTTCCTTTCACTTTGGCATTCAATTGCCTAATGACATTCTTTTCCCCACATAGAAAATTTACTAGTCTCATTAAGGCAATTTATTCCATGGTTATTTCCATACATTGAAAAAAAGGGAAAATCATCTTCTTTTAATTGTGGTCTTTATATTTTCCCTTGAATTACATTTTTCTATTCTTATCAAGTCCATAGGACTGATGGGTCACTCTAATATCCATCTCAACCTTTAGATCACATCAAATAATTTCTTTATATCTATTAAAGTCCTTTATGGATAATACCCATAGGATACTTGGTTTTTAAGAGACTAAATATTCTATCATTTTAACTCTCTAGTTGGATAGTAACTCTAGAAGTGTACATTGAAAGTCTTGAAAATTCTCTTCATATGTGGAAATGGATTCATATTCAATTATCTTATGTTCAAGGAAATACATCTCCATTTTTTCAAATAATACTAATAAATTACTTATTGAAAACTAATTTCCTAAACTCATCCCATTCCATGTAGTCAATTTCAACGCTTTGCCTCATATTATTGATATGGTTCAACCATTGATCACCTTCACCTTCAAAATGATAGACTGTTGGAACGAAATTAGCATGTTATAAACATTCAAGAAATAAAAATATAATTTCATTTGTACTAATCCATTTTTCATCCACTAATTAATCAGAAGACCCATTGAAATACGGTGGATCTTGCCTCATAATGGACTCCAGAGAATGGTGTTCCCTCCTTTTCCCATTTGGAAGTCATGCATGATTCATTTCTTGAGAAATTTGAGTGATTATAGGTATAAGATTTTTTGGAAAACCTCCCATAACATTTGGTTTCTCAAGTGTAATATCATTTCATTTCTAGTCACATTCATCACTAACATTGTTCCTTTGGGTTCTATGGATTGACTAAAATAGAGAAGAATAGTGTGAGAAATAGTATTCATAATGGGAAAACCACTTAATCAAGACTAAAATTTCTATTTATGAGACTTTAGGTTTTATCCTATGTTTTTCATGATAATTTCAAAAACACTATTATTATAACCTATACATCGACATATCCTTCAGAATCTTACAATGGTTCTCTTATCCTAGTTTCAAAAGGTCAATTATACCCTTCCTCTGATACCCACTATAATTCCCCATACATTACTTACATTGATATTACATCAAAGTGGAATAATATTCATTACAAATGATAACAAATCCACGATAGGACCCTACATGTATAGTGACTTTAAAAATTAGAAAATATAAAAAAAAGGTTTGTAAAATATCTTAATTGCCTCTAACTTATTTTTCCATAACTATACCCCTTTTTTATATATCATACTTAATACCCTTCTTCATGACCTGGGGAAAAGAAACATATGAAATGGTGACCTTATATTCTTAGTAATGGTATAAAAGGGGGGTATAAATCATAGAATAATCATAATACATAATAAAATAACATTTGAGAATTTTATCCTGGATATGAAATATCATGATAACATTCCATGGGAGAAATCATTAATGTTCATAAGAACCAATTAATGTAATTAAAAATGTCATAACATAATACATGAAGTTTTTTTCATACATGTTAGCATAGAAAATCATATAATATTAGTTGAGGCTCATTTCCAAGTCCATCATAGCAGACAAAGTCCATTACATAATTTAGTTAACACCTCATTTCAGCTATGTATTGCTGAACTAATATCATTTCTTATTCCATCCATGTCTATCTCACAAGATATAAATCATTACCCAATTTATTTGAGGGATATATAAGTCACAACCATTTAACAATGAAATAATTCTTATTTCTTCCACAATAACCAAAATCATTCATCGTAACCCAAGAAATAAAATGGATTTCTTTATACATCATTCCACCAGAACATATTCCTTGTAGAACAAATGGATTTCACAAAAATAATACAATCATGAACACACTAAAATTATAAGAACGAGAAGTGTATTACACGTGAAAACATAAAAATACTAAATAATTCCATCTTAGATGGAAAATAATTTTGATATTTCACTTGAAATTAGTTCTTAATGAAAATATACTTTCTTATTCAAAAATTTTTACTTTTCTCAAAATCCCATGAATTCTTAAAGAAAAAAATTTATTTGAAAAAAATGTGACATCCTGAAGAGAAAGATTCATGGAAATAAGGTGTTATTAATTCATCAAAAATCAATTCATGCCATATATGTTAAAAAAATATCCCCATAATTTTTCTGGAAAAGTAAAAAAGTACCTCGTATCGAATAACGACAAAAGGTTACTTTCATACAATTTAATAAAAATTCACCATTGGGAAAAATTAAATATAAAAAATTAGAGATTAATAGAAATAATATTACATATTTAGTAAATAAGGACATGGATAATAAATATACCCTAGTAAATATATACATATAAACAATCCTGAATAATAATGAGATTGTAAAATTATCCCTAAACTTTTAGGCCTAATTTCTTCTGAATATATCTAGACTTCTGGTATAATGATTTAAATAATTTAATTGACTTTTTTCAGAATCATAGTCATATTTATGATATAATATATAATCATTTTATCATCTTTTTTTAATAACATTTTAGTATTAGTAATTATTTATATTGGAGTTGGTGGCCTATAACTGACTACTTTTAGCTTTATGATAAACTTGTATTCATGGAGTTGAATATTAATAAATACCTTATCCCATCTTGATTGTTATTCTCTAGGAAAATGCATGTGATAATTTATAATGTAAAACTATTTCACCAAAGATTCATAGTAGATCCCAACTATAATGAGAACCCAGAAGTTCCATAACACTATACTTGAATATTTGTTCTATAGTTGGATTATGTAATTTAAGGGACACAAATAATGCAGGACATTATGGGTGAGGAATCATTGAACATTGAGGCGAATTCTCAAGGTGTCCACCCTTGGTAATATCTTGTAGGATATTAAGAGAACGATGCCAACTAATATGAAATCCACATTTCATAGTGTCAATGGGTATTCCTATCTACAGATATGTGTATTGGTCCTTCGAATTTAATATTGTTATTAATGGGTATTACAACATGAGCATTTAAGTTTATTGAAGAAAACATTTATTACACATTGATCTCAATGAGTTAGTATATGTTGGGTTTGTCACGAGTAATAAAATATTAATAGATAATGCGAGAAAGGATTTGTCCCTTCTGTTCTATAATAGAAGTTGATATCTTGGGCCCTTTCATGGAATTGATATATCCTAAATAAATCCATGGACGTGGTGAGGAATGAGAAATTTCAATTCTATGAGGTCAAATAAAGATTAATTGAGCACGTGGGTAGTTGACAGTAGCATGAAACCCACTTGATTTGAGATATCATGAAGACAAAGGGATGACATTACATGGTAAGCATTCGTAGGAGGTGACTTGTAACTGCGGGGTTCTCTTATTTCTCTATTAATTCCTTGGTGTGTTTCTAGATGCTAAACTTGGACTTTATGTAGGCTATGCCTAATGCCACTAAGAAAGTGTCCTAGAGGGTCACACACTAAGTGCATCCAAGTATCTCAGTTAAATATTCACTTAACAAGTTGAATATAGATTATTCACAATTGGGGTTTAATAATTATTCATGGATTCCAGATCACATTTATTTTGACACTAGTTATTTGATAAAATATATAGTGGGTAAAATAATATATTTGTTAGAGAATACTATAGTGATATTTATTTATGAAATAAATATTCCTTATTCAAGGGCTAAAAAATTTGGTGGAGGAAATAAAGACAATTGAAGAACATAAGTACACACCATGTATATTAATATACACATCTTGTAGTTTTTTTTGGGGATTTTTGAGAAATAATATTGTTTATTTAATTAAATAATATTTTGTGTAATTAGTTGGATGCATGTCAAGTGATAATAATAATATTAAAGTGTTATTATTAGACATGGGGTCTTGCAAAACAATCAAATGAAAGAAACAAATTTCTTTGGGTAATTAATTCATTTCATTATACTAAGTAATATAAATCCTAATTAAATTATTCTCATTAGATCTATCCATTATCTATGGTTGTGAACGATAAATATCTAAGGATATCTCAATCCAAGAGAGAATTCCTTTCATACAAGAACTCTCTCAAATTACTTGATCGATCCTCCTCCACCAGATCAACAAGTGCACCATGAAAACAGCTCTCAAGGTGATCGATGTTGGAGATCACATGAAAAGGCTCTTCTATGATAGCACCCAGAGATCCCTTGGGTGACATACAAAGATACTTGGAACACGTGTGGATCACTGCTAGAAGAATCTGACACTTGGATTTTGTGACGCAACAACAGATAACATTGGATCATGACCGGAAGCATCAACGGATATAGAACTCCATCATGGTAATTCTTATCATATAATTAAATTATTTATAACCGTAATATGAAAATATTATCTATGGTTCAGGTACTTCACTTTTTTCCTTTTTTTATTCGTTCTAATCTTAATATCTGTCATTTTATCATCGTGACTGATCTCTGATTGATTGTTGTTAATGGTAAAATTAATTTTGGGTATACCCATCGACGTTCTTCCACTGCACCTGGAACCTACAAGTTGTATTAGTGGGATCATATCATTGATTATAATTATTAATTTTTTTGATGATTTACACATTTAATAATTTATTTGTTACAGTTCAAGTAAATCATTCAATAAATCAGAATATTGAGATATATTCCTCCTCTTTTATTTCTCTTTCACCTTACAGAAATGGTCCTTTTTTGAAATTTTAAATAAAATAAAAACATAGAATCTCATCTGTAGGTGCCAAAGGATGTAAGACATACAACACCAGAACACATATTGTGTATTCTGCCTCACAAGTCATGTAGTCAAGGATCAATTCATTAGGACAGGTCTTCCAAACCAAGCCATGTGTTAGATTTTATCAGATTCCTTATGACTCAATGTGTTGACCAAGAACATGTGGCACAACGTTTCTGGATTATTTGTTGTGTGGCCTAGTGGAAACAACATTTTATCCTTTCGAGTTAGGGTTTGACTATGTACCCCGTACAGGTCTTGCCTGGCTAGAGACAAAGTAACATGAATTATCTATGGTGTGTGGCCTAGTGGACATGTTGTTTACTCTGAATATCTATGAATTACATCTACACATCCTATCCCCAGGTGTGTACTTCAGAAAGATCGTGAACGATAGTACATTCCATGTAGTAAGAACTACACACCATGTACTCATCCAAATTACATAGGTTTATTAAATAAAATTAATATATTATAAAAACCCATGAGACATGTACCACTGTGAGGGTGTAATGTTTAGGCACAAAATTTGATAGGTGTTTTCTACATTTGTGTTTAATTTGACATCTTTATAATATTAATTTCAACTCATTGTGTAGTTATGAATGGAGATTCATCATGTTTCCTTCAAGGAACAAGTAGCGTAAAAATATAATTTTAAATTAATTTATTTGTTTCTTTAAAAATTATAATGGATGAGAATCGCATGGAAATTCAAAAAAAGGGTTTGAGATAAAAGTATTGATTAATTAAATATAATAATTAATTTATTCGAGTGTGATTTATCATAAACAAGAATGATAAAAGGAATTAATGCTAGTCTAATAAATGTGTGAATATCCTTGTATGTATGGATGATCATGAGCTAGACCATGACCTTTTTAATGTGGGTGGTTTCTTTTAATTTATTTATTTATATTAAATTTTTTGGCATTTGAGACTTCTCTCAATTAATATGAAGGGCCTGCACACCCAGGGTTTCTTTTATGTAAAACTCTATTTTACCCCTCACCTGCATGTGATATAAAATCATATGTAACTGGTGGATATCCCATTCTAGTGGGGGCGGATCAAGTTACGATCCAAGGAAAAACTAATCCATGGATATTCAATGGTGGACATGTGGAATGATGTAAAAATGAACCCCAAAGGTTCAGGGTGTTTCTCCCCTAGGTCTTTGGTTAGTTTATCAATGGCTAGATAAACTATCCAGTAGAATGATCTCATGATCATTCTATTTATTTTATTACTTTCACATACATGGTTTGTCTATTGTGGGTGTTTTGTATAAATCAAAAAATTAATGAATTAAACAAGCATGAAAGATGGAACTAAAATAATACAGCTTATAGATAAATAATACATTATAAATGGTTAATCACTTAAATATATCACACATAATATTAACAACAATGTATGAAATATAAAAAATGTCTATTTAAAAATAAGGATAAAATACCTCAAGGAAATATTAAGTCGGTATAGCATTCAATAATCTTTGTTTGAATCAAACCATTGTTCAATGTGCTTGACCAACCTGAGTTTGGGTGCTTTCAATTATCGGGGAATTCTAAAATGATGTTTTTGGTTGACATGACATGGTTCATATCATGGTTTTACTGCCACAACTGGACATCATGTGACTAATAGGTAATGGTTGAGGGATTCCAAATTTTTTGTATTTCAAGATTGGGGAGTCCACTCTGCGGATCACGGAGCTCCGAGTTAATGTTTTTGGCATTTGGAATTCCGAACTAAAACATTTCAGGTTTCTTGACCAAAACTATTTTTGGTAAAGTGAAAGGAAATATGGATCTTTTCCACTCAAATATTTAGAGAACATAATATTTTAAATACAATGTTGAGGGCAATTGGATTTTGATAAAATGGTGGGTGACTAATAAGTATTAATTAATTTATTTGTCTTAGTCATATAATTATAAAGTACTAAATCATTCATCATATTAAATTTATAAATGGAATAAAAAATGAAATCAAATATATCATTGGGAACCACAATTGAGAAGGAAAATCTTATCACCAACACCAATTTCAAGGAATGGAAGAGGCGTATATGCATCATCCTTCACCACCAGAAAAATTGTATGTGATAGAGGATCATGATCCAGTTTCTCCTAGAAACAAGGCTAGTGATGAGTAAATATCTCTATATATGAAATATTTTGATGATTCCACATATGTCCAATGTTTCATGTTATTCTCCATGTCTAATATATCTTTAAGAAACATGAAAACATGGATGTGTATAGAATGATGTCTAAACTTAAGAACCTCTATCAAGAGAAGGAGAGATATGAGAGATATGAGATCTCCAATAATTTTTTCATGACTAAGAGTAGATAGTTTGTGCTCTCAGGGCATGATGTAGTCAATCATATTGGCTAAATTGAATGTTTTTACATCTTAGGGATTGTGTTATCTGATGATTTTTATATAGATATCATCCTATAATCACAGCCAAAGAACTTCTCTAGCTTTATTTTCTACTAAAACATGAGAAACAATGAGAAGAGTCAATCTGAACATCTGACCTCGATTATCTAGGTAGATAAAGACATGGGGCACGACAAACCTACAGTCCTTATAGTGAATAAGAAGAGGAAGGACAAGGAAAAGGGTCGAAGGATTTCTAAATGGTTTGAATCCTTCAAGAACTGTCCCTCCAAGAAGGGGGATATCTAGGGGCAGATAAAGGAATTGGAGGAAGTGTGTTTTTCATGAGGAAAGCTAGGCCACTGAAAGTGAAGCTGCACCCAGAACCATGAGGACACTAGAGGTGTGTTTGTTATCAAGTGTAATCTTTCCATTTCTACACATTGGGTGTTAGATACCGCATGTGGAGAGAAAATCTGTATTCAAATGATGTAATGAAGTAGATTTGAACATATTTCCAAAGGATAGGTGGATCTTTGAGATGTCAATAGTGTAAGGATGCTCATGTTAGCCATTGGAAATTATCATCTCTCATTGAAAACTGAGATGCTTTGGGTTTTACCTAACTATTATTATATACCTAGATTAACCCAAAATATAATTTTTGTATCAGTTTTTTATTTGTATGGATTTATTTTCATGTTTGAAAATAGTGTTTGTTTCTTTTATAAGAAAAATGTATGTTTTTGTATGGAGCATTTAAATAAGTGTTGGAAATCGATAACGAAACAAACTCACATACCTCCTAAAACACCCAGTTTTGTAATCATTGTCTCAGGCATGTATATGAGAAGTGCTTGAAAAATCACTTCCAAGATATTTATTTAGACACTACTAAGTTGAAACTGCTTGATAGATGTCATGGTTGTTTACAATGTAAAATGGATAAGCTGCCATTTGGTGGACCTGGTGAAAGGGCCATGGAGTTTCTAACATTGGTACACAAGGATGTGTGTGGAACATTTCTAGTAGAATTTGGATGTGGATATTCTTACTTAATTACTTTTAGTAATGATTTTAATAGATGTGGCTATATCTACTTAATGAGGTATAAGTCAGTTTCCTGGAAGAAATTTAAGGAATTCAGGAATGAATTATAGAATCTTCTTGGTAAGAAGATAAATAAACTTCTATCAGATATTGGTAGAGAATATCTTAACCAAGAGTTCATTTGACCATTTATAGGAGCCTGGTATTCTATCTCAACTCACTCCTTGTACACCACAGTGGAATAGTGTTATTGAAAGGAGTAACTACACCTTGTTGTACATGGAGAGGTTGATGATGGGGTCATACATATCTTACATTATCATTTTGGGGATATTCATTACAAACTGCAGTATTCACATTAAACTAAGTAACAGCTATGGCGTCAAATGGAATTACCTCCTAGTCATGGAATGGAAAGAAACCCATTATTTACAAACATGTGTATGGGGATGTGAGGCGTTTATTAAGTACTTCTTAGAAAACAAACTGGCACCCCGGGGCATGAGGTGTATCTTAATAAAATATCCCAAGGAAACTAAAGCATATTACTTATATAACCCTTCATACGAGAAAGTGATTTTTTCTAGACAAGCCATCTTTCTTGAGATGGAGAATATCTCTAAAAAAGGATAGTGGGAGAAACATTGAATTTGATAAAGTTGATGCTCAAGATACATAGGAGTTGGTACAGAAACAAGTTCCACATTTCCCAATGGAGGAGGTTCAAAAAGCACAAGTACTACGTAGGATCTCAAGATAGGTATGGGAACTAGATAGATTTGGTTTCCTAGTCACCAAGGATGGTGAATCATTATTATTGGAAAATGATGAACCTCTCTACTACAAGGAATAAATAGATAGCTAAAAATATTTAGGATGGCTAGAAGCTATTAAATCTAAGATAGACTCCATGTATCATAACCAAGTCTAGGTTCTGGTCGACGAGCTAGTTGATGTAAACCCCACTGGATGAAAATGGGTGTTCAATAGAAAGTTGTAAATGAATGATCATGTTAGCACCTATAAAGAAATGATAGTTTCTAAAGGATTCAGAAAACAATAAGGAATTGACTACGATGAAACCTTCAATCCAGTTTCAATGTTTAAATCCATAAGAATCATACTTTCTGTAGAATCTTTCCACGACTACAATATTTGGTAGATGGATGTCAAAACTGCATTCCATAATGGGAATCTTCGAGAAAATGTTTATATGAAACAAACAGAAGGTTTTGTGGCACCTGGTGAATCCAAACATTTTTTCATGTTTTATAAGTCCATTTATTTATTAAAGAGTATATCCTGGTCATGGAACATTTTATTTGATGAAGCCATAGATAAATTTGGTTTCATTAAGAGAAAATGTGATCCATGTGTTTGTAAGTGGTTTAATGCGAATATGGCCATAATACTTGTAGTTTTTTTGATGAAATATTACTTATTGGAAATGATTTACCATTATTACAATCAATTAAAGACTGGGTGAGCAAGTGTTTCTCCATGAAGGACTTAGGCGAAGCAGCATATATTCTAGGGAATGAGATCATTCGTGATAGATCCAAGAGGATGGTTGGACTATGTTAGGGTATATACATTGACCAGATACTAAATAGATTCAGGATGGAACAATCCAAGATGGTATTGGATCTAATTTCACATGGAATTCATCTTTCTATGTGAATGCATCCTCAGAGACAATAGGAGACAGATTGGATGAGTAAGATCTAATAGACTTCTGCAGTACGATCCATCATGTATGCCATGTTATGTACCAGGATTGATGATGCTTTTGTACTAAGCATGGAAGGCAGATATTAAGCCGATCTAGGAAAATAGAATTGGACTATTTTTAGGACTATCCTTAAGTATCTGAGAACTAAGGATATGTTGTTTGTGTGTGGAGGAGACGAGGAGCTTGTCATAAAAGGGTATGTTGATGCTGGTTTTCAGATAGATCAGAATGATCTGAAGTCACAATCAAGATATGTTTTCTATATCAATGGAGGAGCTATGAGCTGGAAGCGTTCTTAGCAGCTAGTTGTCACTGATTCTACAGTGGAGTCCAAATATATAGTGACTTCTAATGCATCCAAGGAAGCCATCTGGATTCAGAACATTGTCTTAGAGTTTCATGTGGTTACCAGTATTAGATACCTTATCACATTGTATTGTGATAATAATGTAGTGGTGGCCCCTACTACATAACCAAGGCCACATCAATATACGAACCACATTCTCCGAAAGAGTCACCTCTTGAGGGATTTTTATCAAAGGGGTGAAGTTGTAGTAATCAGATAGTACATGGAAGAGAAGGTAGTAGACCCCATGGCTAAAGTCATATCTCAGAAGAAGCTTTAATATAATGTGAGACCTAGTGGGATAAAGGTTTTTAGAAGTTGAATCTATTCGAAGTGAGAGTCTATCGATGTTGGTGGCCTAGAACCCACCACATTGAACTTTATGATAAACTTTTATTCATGTTTTTGAATATTAATAAATACATGTTCAAATCATTATTGTTCTTTTTCATGAAAATTCATGTGATAATGTCTTATTGATAGTTGTTTCACTAAAGGGTCATAGGAGATCCCTGCCTAGATGATAACTCGGAAGTGTCATAACACTATTCTTGAATATATTTTCTATGTTCAGATGATGTAATTTGATAGACAAAACTATACCGGCCATTATGGGTGAGGACTCATTAAACATTGAGGAACCCTCTCATGGTGTGTTCCCTTGGTAATATCTATGAGGTTATTTTGAGAACAATACCTGCCAGTTGGAAATACTTATTTCATAGTGTCATTGGATGTTCCTATCTATGGACTTGTGTGTTGGTACATCGAATTTAATATTATTATTAATGGGCATTACAACTCATGCCCTTAGATGTATTGACAAAAATTATGATGAAACTGTATTCCCAGAAGGTAGGATATTTTGGGTGCATCATGAGTAATACTGTATTAACAGATAATGCGAGAAATATGCTTTCCCTTATGTTCCATAACAGAAGATGATATCTCAGGACCTTTGATGGAATTGATATATCCTAAATAAATCTATGTCCTGGTAATGAAATGGAAATTTCAATTCCTAAAGGTCAAAGAAAGACTAATCAATCACATTGGTGGATGACACTAGCATGAAACCCACTTGATTATAGATACCAAGAAAAAGGGGATATATAACACGATAAGCATTTGTAGGAGGTGACACTCTATTGTGGTGTTAACTTCTTTCTATATTGGTATCTTAGCATGTTGATAGATGATAAACTTGGAATTTAGGTAGGCTCTTCCTAATTCCATTGAGAAAGAGGCCTATAGGGTCACACACTAAATGTATCTAAGTATATTAGTTAAATATTCATTTTACAAGTTGAATAATGATTATTCACGATTGTGGTTTAATAAGAATTCAAGGATGGTTGATTGCATTTATTTCATCACTAGTTATTTTAGAGAATATATTATTGGATAAATAATATATTTTTAGCGAATAATGTAGTTATAATTATTTAAGAATTAAATAGTCATTATTCAAGGTCTAATAAATGTGGTGGGGTAAAATGAAAATGGAAAAACAAAAGTACACTCCATGTATATTAATTTACATGCCATGTAGTATTTCTAGGGATTTATAAGAAATAATATTATTTAATTAATTAAATAATATTGTTCATAATTCACTGGGTTCATGTCAAGTGATAAAAATAATATTCAAATGTTATTATAGGACATGTGGTCTGGATATGAAATTAATAAAACTAAAAAATTCTTTTTGGTTATTAATTAATTTTATTATTCTATGTAATAAAAATACCAATTAAATTTTTCAAATTAGATCTATCCATTCTCTACTGTTGACCATAACGGATCAGGAAAAAACTCTCATGCCAAGAGAGAATTATTTTCCTCTAAGAATACTCTCAAGTTAAAATAGAGGTTCTCCTCCACTGGATCAGGGAGAGAGATTTGGAAGTAACTCTCAAGGTGATCGAAGGTGGACATCGAAATAGAAGTCTCTTCCATGATAGCACCTAGAGATCCCTTCAATGACGTCCAGAGTTACATAGACCCCGTGTATATCACCACAAGGGGAAGAATGCACTTGGATTTTACGACACAATGATAAATCACATTGGATCATAAATAGAAGAATCAATAGAGTGATAATTCCATCAATCCAATTCTTTTCTTTTAATTAAATTAATTATATCCCACATATAATGATCATATCTATAGTTATGAAACGTCACTCTTTATTTTTTGTTCATCATTCTATTCTAAAGACTCATCATTTTATCACTGTGACAGATCTCATATTGATCATTTTTAATGGTAAAATTAATGTTGGTTACACCCATCTATGTGCTTCTACTATGACCGAAACCTAAAAGTGGTATTAGAGGGGTCATATCATTGATTATAAATTTTTTTCTTTTTTGATAATTTACATAACTAATAATTTAGTTGTTTTAATTCAAGTAAATTAGTCTGTAAATATGAATATCAAGATATGATCCTCATTTTTCATTTCTCATTCACCTTAAAGAAACGATCATTTCATTTACTTATGATTAATATAAAAACATAGGATCTCATCCAGTGGTGCCAATGGTTTTTGGTCCTAAAACATCATAACACATGGTGTGTATTCTTCCTCATAAGTTTTGTAGTCAAGGTTCAATGCATCAGGACTGCTCCTCCAATTCAAGCCATGTGTTGGAGTTTATCAAAGTATTTATGACTCCGTGTGTTGACCAGGAATAGGCAGCACATAGTTTCTAGATTACATGACGTGTGGTCTACTAAACATAGTGGGTAGTCCCTTCATGTTAAGGCTGGACTGTGTACCCCATAAACAGCTTTCCCGACTAGACACTGGGTAATGCAGATACTATACGGTGTGTGGCCCACTAGACACACCATGTACTCTAATGATTTTCGAAGTACAACTACACACCATATCCTCAGACATGTACTTCAGATGGGTAGTGAATGGTAGTACACACCATGTAGTAGGAGCTTCATGTCGTGTACTCATCTAAATTACATATATTTATTAAAAGTTATTATTATGTTATATAAACCACAGATATGTGTACCATGGTGTGGGTGTAATGTTGGTGAAAAACACCTGAAATGAGTTTTATACATATGTGTTTAATTTAACATTTGCGTAATTTTCATTTCTACTCATTGGGTAGTTATGAATGGTAACTCATTAGGTTTCTTACAAGGTACAAGTAACATTTAACAATAATTTGAAATGAATTTATTTCAGTTTTTTTAATTTATGATGGATGAGAATCCAAAAAATCCAAAAAAAAATGGTTTAATGTAAATGGATTGATTGATTAAAGATAATAATTAATTGATTTGAGCGTGATTTAACTAAAACAATAATGATTAAATAATTGAATACTAGTCTTATTTTTTCATAAATATCGCTGCACGTATGGATAATCATGAGATAGATATGTACCTTTGTATGTGGATGGTTTCTTTTAATATTAACAAGCATTTATGAAAGATAATAAAATGTAAAATTACGTATAATGATAAAATCCCTCATGGAAAAATTAGTTCGGTATAGCCTTCTATAATAATGGTTAGAATCCAACTATAGTTGAATATTCTTGACCAACCCTGGCTGGGGTGCTTTTAATTATCAGGGAATTCTAATTAGAGGTTTTTGGTTGACTTGACATGGTTCATATCAAGGGTAGATTTCCATAGTAGTAATTGGTGTAACTAAGAAGCAATGGTTGATGAAATTCAAAATAAATGGATTTTAATATTGGGGAGTCCACTCGGTTGGTCAAGGAACTGTGTGTTAATGTTGTTGGAATTTGTAATTCCAGCTTTAAACCTTTCAAGTTGTTTAAACAACCCTAGTTGGGGTAATTTGAAGGTAAATATGGATCATTTCCACTAGAATATTCGGGCAAAAGAATATTCTGAAGTCAATAGTGAGGGATATTGGATTTTGATAAAATATTAGGAGACTAATAGGTATTAATTTATTTATTTGTCTTAATTTTATCATGATAAAGTTCTAAATTTTTCTAATCAAAATTTGTAGAAATGGGAAGATAAATGAAATAAAACATCTCATTAGAAACCATACTCAAGAAGGTAAGTCTCCCAACCAGGACAATTTTCCAGGATTGGCATAGGGGTTTACACATCATCCTTCGCCACGAGATGAAATTGTATGTGACAGGGGATCATATTCTAGTTGCACTTAGAAATGAGGCTAGTTATGATGAAATATCTCCCTATATGAAACATTTTGGTGCTACCAAAAATGTATAATTTTTCTTGCCATCAGCCTTGTCTAATGAGATCTTGAAGAAAAATGAAAACATGGATGTGTAAAGAATGATGTATCAAGTTAATGATCTATAACAAGAGAAGGTGATAAATGAGAAATAAAATATCTCCAATTCATTTTTCACTACTAATATTTGTGAGTCTAAGTCGGCGGGTCCTCATAGAGTGAAGCATATTGGCTATATTAAATGTCTGTACATCTTAGGGATTATGTTTCCAAATGATTTGTGTACAGATCTCATTGCATCATCACTGCCCAAGACCTTATGTAGATTTATTTTCAACTACAACATGGGAAACAATGATAAGAGTCTATTGGAAATTTTGACCATTATTTTCCAAGTACATTAGTACATGGGGCATGACAAACCAGCCATCCTTATGGGGAATAAGAAGATGAAGGACAAGGAAAAGGGGTTAAGGATTTGTAAAGTGTCTGAATCCCCTGAGCACTGTCCCTCCAAGAAGGGGAATATCTAGAGGTAGGGCAAGGAATAGGAGTTAATATGTCTTCCATGTGAAAAGCAAGGCCACTAGAAGAAGAACTGCACCCAGAAGCGTGGGGAAGCTAAATATGCATTTTTTATCAATTGTTGTGTTTTAATTTATAAATAGTGGGTATTAGATACAGTATGTGGGGTTCACATATTTATTCAAATGTAGGGACCATGTATATTTATAAATATTTCTAGATGAGAAGTGTATCTTCGAGTTACAAATGGTGTGAGGCCGGCTGCATTGGCCATTGGGAATTTCCATCTCTCATTGACAACATTGATGCTTTTGGTTTTACTTAATAGTTATTATGTACCAAGTGTACCAAAAACAAAATTTCTATATCATTTTTGGATATGGAGTTTTTTATTTTATGTTTGGAAATAAGGGTTTTTTATTTTATAAGAACAATGTATGTTATGGTATGGAGTATTTAAATTACATTTTGTATGTACTAAATTATGAAAACCAAGTTCAAGAAATAGAAAATGCAAAAAACTCATATGAATCATACAACACGCAGTTATGGAATCACCATCTTTGTCATGTAAACAAGAAGGGATTCACAAAGCTTTACCATGATGTTTATTTAGACTCTACTGATCTAAAACCACTTGATAGATTCAACACTTGTTTACAAGGGAAAATAACAAAGTTGGCTTTTGGTGAATAGGGAGAAAGGGAAACAGATCATCTAGTATTGGTTCACACATATGTGTGTGGACCATTTCCAGCAGATGCTAGAGGTGGATATTTTTACTTCATTACTTTTATTAATGATTTGAGTAGATATGGATATATCTACGTAATGAGGTATAACTCAGAGTCCTTGGAGAGATTTAAGGAATTCTAGAACGAAGTAGAGAATAATCTTGGTAAGAAGATATAGAATCATGGATTGGATCGAGGTGGATAATATCTGAACCAAGAGATCATTAAATATTTAATGGATTCTGGGATTCTACCTCAACACACTCCTCCATATACACCATTGTGGAATACTGTCAGTAAAAGGAGGAAACCCACCTTGATGGACATGGTGAGGTTGATGATGAGTCATGTAGATCTTCTCTAATACATTTGGAGATATGCATTACAAACTGAAGCATACACATTAAACTGAGTACCCACAAAGGAGGAAAATGGAATTCCCTCCAAGTAATGGAGTGGTATGAAAACCATATTTTGTTACACATGTGTATCGGGATGCTAGGAGTTTGTCAATTTCTTCTTAGAAAAAAAAACTAGAACCACAGGTATGAGGTGTATCTTTATAGGATATCCCAAGGAAATGAAATGATATTACCTATATAATAGTTCACATAGGAAAGTTATTGTCACTCAACAACCCAAGTTTCTTGAGAGGGAAAACATACTCAAAAAGTAGAGAGGGAGAAATATTAACTTCGACAAAGTTGATGCTCAAGATACATATGAGATGGTACAGGAAAAAAGTTCCAAAGGTCCCTCTGGAACAGGGTCCAAAAACACAAGTACTGTGTAGGAGCTTAAGAGATGTAAGGTTACCCGATAGGTTTGGTTGTCAAATCACATAGGATGGTGAATCCTTATTATTGTACAATGATGAGCCTCTCTCCTGCAAGGAAGCTATAGAGATCTTAGTAGTTTCACGCTGGCTAGAAGCTATGAAATATGAGATGGATTCCATGTATTAGAACCAAGTTTGGGTTCTCATTGATGACCTAGTTGATGTAAATCTTGTTGGATGAAAATGGGTGTTCAAGAGAATGATGGACATGGAAGTTCAATTTAACACCTATAAATAAAGGGTAGTTGGTAAAGGATTTAGAAAACGTGAAGGAATTGACCACGATGAAACCATCTTGCCAGTTTCCATTTTTAAATCCATAAGAATCATACATTCTATAGTAACAATCCCTAACACTAAGATTTGGAAGATGGATGTAAAAATAGCATTCCTTAATAGGAATCTTCAAGAAGATGGTAATATAACAAAACTAGAAGGTTTTGTGTTACCAAGTGAATCCAAACAAGATTAAAAGTTGTTGAAATCCATTTATGGATTGAATAAAGAATCCAGGTCATGGAACATTCAATTTTATGAATCCATAAAAAAATCATTTCATTAAGAATGAATGTGAGCCATGTTGTTATAGGTGGTTTAATGGAAATGAGTTTGTTATCCTAGTTGTATATCTTGATGGCATATTACATATTGTAAACAATGTACTAGTGTTACAGTTAGTTGAAAACTGGTTCAAAATTATTTCTCAATGAAGGAATTTGGAAAAGACACCAACATTCTAGGGATCATGATCATCCATGATAGATGCAAGAGGCTCCTTGGACATAGTCAAGGTACATACATTGACAAGATAATAAATATATTTTCTATGAAACAATCCAAGATGATATTGGTTCTAGTGTCACATGGGATACATCTTTCTAAGAGAATGTGTCCTCAGGAACAATTGGAGATATATTAGTTGAGTAATATCCTAAATGCTTCAGTTATAGGTTCCATTATGTATACCAACTTATATACCAGGATTGATGTGTCCTATGCACTAAGAATGGTAGGAATATATCAAGAAGATCCTTGAGAACAACATTGGATTGTAGTTAGAACTATTCTTAAGTATATGATAATAACTAAGGATATGTTCCTGGTGTACGGGGGAGACGTGGAGCTTGTCATATAAGGGTCTGATGATTCCGGTTTTCAAATACATTAGTATGATCTAAATTCACAATCATGATATGTTTTCTGTCTTAATGGAGGATCTCTGATCTGGAAGAGTTAAAGTAGCAAGTTTTCACTAACTCTAAAGCAGAGTATAAATAAATTTAGGCTTTTGATGTATCCAAATAAGCCATCTAAATTTGGAACATGTTCTAGGGTCTTGATGTGGTTCCTTAAAATAGATACCCGACTGCATTGTATAGTGATAATATTGCAGTGGAGGATCTTGCGAAATAACCACGGTCGCATCAAAGGAAAAAAGCACGTTCTCTAAAAATAACACCTCCAGAAGAATCTCTATCAATGGGGTGAAGTTATAGTTAGACCAGGGTCCACATATGAGAATATGGAAGACCCCATGACTGAAGGCATATCTCAGAAAAGCATTAATATCATGTGACAACTAGTGGGTTAAAGGTTGTTAGCAGTAGGCTCTAGTCCATGTGGGAGTCTATTGGAGTTGGTGGCCTATAAAAAAATACATTGAAATTTATGATAAAATTTTATTCATGTATTGTAATATTAATTAATACCTTATCCCATCTTGATAGTTCTTCTATGTGAAACTTCATGCGATAATATCCAAAGTGTAGCTATTGTACTAAAGTGTCATAGCAGATCCCTGGTATGATGAGAACCTGGAAGTGTCATAACACAATTCAAGAATATATGTTCTATAGTCAAATGATTTTATTTCAGGGACACAAATAATACTGGCCATTAGGGTTGAGGACTCATAAAACATTGAGGAACCTTCTCATTGTGTGATCACTTGTTAATAACCCAAATGATATTATGAGAACGATACCCACTGGGAGGAAATCCACATTTCCTAGTGTCATTGGATGTTCCTATCTGCGAATGTGTTTATTGTTCATGAGTATTTAATATTATTATTAACGGGTATTACAACTCCCAAACATAGATTTATTGATGAAAACTGTGACGACACACTGTTTACAGTGAGGTAGGATATTTTGGGTGTGTCACAAGTAATACTGCATTAACAGATAATGCGAGAATGGATTTTTTTCCCTATATTCCATAATGGAAGTTGATATACTAGGCCCATTGATGGAATTTATATAGCCAAAATAAATCCATGTCCACGTGAAAAATGGTAATTTGTAATTCTGAGAGGTCAAAGAAAGATTAATCCATCACATGTGTTAATGACACTAGCATGCAACCTACATGATTCGTGATATCAATACAAAGGGATTACATTTCATGGTAAGCATTCATGGGTGGTGACACTTCATTATGGTGTTATCTTCTTTCTCTATCGGTACCTTGGCATGTTTCTAGATGCTAACCATAGACTTTAGGCAGGCTCCACACAATGCCACTGAGAAAGAGGCCTAGAGGGTCACACACTAAGTGTATCTAATTATATTAGTTAAATATTCATTTAACTAGATGAATATAAATTATTACAGATTGTTGCTTAATAATTATTCTGGGATTCCAGATCGCATTTATTTTGACACTAGTCATTACAAAGAATATATTTTTTGGAGAAATTGTATATTTGTTAGAGAATAATGAAGTGACATTTATTTATGAAATAATTTGTCAGTATTAAAGGTCTAATAAATTTGATAGATGAAACAAATAAAATTTAAAAACAAAAGTTCAAGCCATGTAGTTTTTCAGAGGATTTTTTATAAATAATATTATTTATTTAGTAAAATTATATTATGTGTAAATCTATGGCCACAATTTAAGTGCTAATAATAATATTCCAATTTTATTATTAGACAGGGGGTATTTCTAAGAAATAAATGAAATGAATAAATTCCTTTGGGTAATTAATTACTTTTTTAATTCTAATTAAATTAAATCTCAATTACATTATTTTCATTAGATCTATCCATTGTCTATGGTTTTTTATAACTGATATAGATAAGGCTCTCAAGACAAGATAGATTTCATGTCCACTAAGAACACTCTCAAGTTATGATAGAGATCCTCCTCCATCGGATTAAGGAGATCACTTTGGAAGAGGATGTCAAAGAGATCAAAGGTAGACATCACAAGCGAAGTCTCTTCTGTACAAGCATTGGGAGATCCCTTCTTCGATATCCAGGGATATGTAAAGTATTTCTGGATTACTGCTAGGGGAATCCCAATCTTGGATTTTTCAATTTAATAAAGGATCACATTAGATCATGACCTGAAGCATCAATAGAGATATAATTTCACCAAGGTAATTCTTCTATTTTAATTAAATTAATTATAACCATCATATGATGATCCTCTCTATGGTTCTGAGACTTCCCTACTTCCTTTTAATTCAGCATTATTTTTTAAAGATCCAGTGTGTTATCATCATTATAGATTTTGTATTGATTTTGGTTGGAGGTAAAATTAAATTTGGGTACACCCATGCAGGTTCATCCGCTATGCCCGGAACATACAATTTAGGAATTAACAACTTCATTTTCATATGCATTTTTTGTCCAATAAGTTCAATTTCTCCTTCATATGACTTAGTTATATCATTAAAAAAGATATTAACATTATATATATATATATATCATATTTATTCATTCGCTAAATTTACATAATCATGCATTAATGTAGATCATATAAAATGAATCAAATCGCATCATGGAGATGGTGGGATGTACGTATGGACGAGCGACGATATCATTCCCAGAATTGTAAAATGGTATGGAATTGAATGATTTATAATATTTCATAATCATTATCATTTTATATTAATAATATATAGTCATTATTTCTATCATATACCCAGATAAGTAAGGTGGTGGTGAAAAACATATTACACCATGGCGTGGAGACTGTATGGTGTACGTACACACAAGTGGTGATTTCATATTTCATAATATGGATATAAAGTGGTATATTGTTGTTCCATAGTCATAATAACATCTCATTATATAAGTGATACCTGAGTTATTAAATTATAGTGAAACAACTCATGAATAGGAAGTAGAAGAATAATTAAGTTGGAAATAATCGATTGAGGATATTACCTCTTCTTCAACTTGCTACCTCTAAGAATCCTCTTAGAGCTCCAGAGTTCACATTAGAAGAATAGATTAAACTCAAGAATTAAACTAGGGATGTATATGTGGGAAAATATTAGGGTAAGGATTACCATGAAGGCCCAAAATGATGTGAATATGTGAGGGAGGAGGTTCCCTTTTATAATTGAGGAGAGGGTTACTTTTGGGATCTCCACAAAATATTAATATATAAGAAAATAAAACACCTTAAAAAAACATACAAGATATACAAATATTTAAGATGAGATGAGATAGATCTATAATCTCATAAACCAATATATTTAATATATTTTTTCCTATCAATTTAATCCTTATCAATTTAATTAACGCTTAGTTATTCTATTTAATTTATAACTAGGGTAACAAATATTTCAATATTAAAAGCACTAAATATACACAAATTTGATATAAATTAGACCATAAATAAATAAATTAGCATATTTTAGATGATATTATTATTTTTATATATTTCTTAAAAAAAATATTGTTTTTAAATAATTTAATAAAATTTTATTTTGATAAACAATCAATAGTGCCAATTTTGACATTATTCAATTCATTAATTTTTAAAAATATTAAGATAAAAAGATATCATAGAACTCAATATTTTATTATATTCCTCCTAGGTAATGGTCATCTAGTAAATTAATTATAAATATTAATCATATGAAATTTTATTTATTTTTTTATTTTTTGTAACATTTATTAGTTATCTATCTTAATAAAATAGTTACTGCATCAATTTTGTGTAATTAATTAATATAATTATTTTTTAATAAAATTTAAAAGTAAAATAATATGATTAAGATAAATATATAGTATTTAAGAATAATATATTAATTATATTATATCTTCTAAAAAATTCATCATTTAAAATGTTATACGTGAAAAATTATGAATGTGAAAACATTAACATCACTTTTTAAAAAAGTAATTTTCACAATCTCTTCTGTAAGGATTCAAATGGTCATTAACTCGACCGTTGGATGGTTGTGGTAGTTATATACAAAAAATAATATTTTTCCATGTTTTTGGTCTTTTATGGTTATTATTATTTTAATGAAAATTGATTTACTGATTTATCATCAATTAATCAATTTTCATATCATAAAATTATAACTACTTAATGTATTTATTTATTTTCTAAAAATTAAAAATAAATTATGACATGTTTTAGGATATTTTTATAAAATTATTCATACCCTTAATTACATGGTTAACCATTTTACCGTATTAAAAATATTTGGCGAGGTTATTATTCATATTGCCCAAAAATAAATTTTATATATTTATAGAATTTGGACTTACTGATTCCAAATACAGAATCAATTTTTAAAAATTCAAAACATTGAATTTTTAGTAATTAATATAAAATTAATACCATTGTCAGAAACTGATGATGGGTTTTAAATGTTAAAACATTGCCAAAGATTGAAATTTTTTTACATCTGAGTTTAATGTAAAATTCCGGAAAATGACATACATTATTTCAAATGATAAAAATATATACTATTTATACTTTAAATCCTTAAAATATTATAATTTAACCATATAAATTATTTTGATGAAAAAATTTATTTTCAATCAGAATTTAGTGTATTTTTACTATTCATCAACATTTGAAAGTTATTAGAATAATACTAAAAATCCATCCAAAATAAAATTTGATATTCCTCTCCAAAATAACATGTTTATTTTTTTATATAAAAATTAGAAATTGTTTAAAATCTTAATTTAATAGGTGTTCTCCATTAAAATTAAAAATTACTCTTTTCCAAAATATTTGTTTTTATACCTCAAACAGGGTTTATTCATACCTTATGAAAAATTATCTATCAATGAATATAAAAAAATTTATTAAGTATCTAACATAAATTTTTTATTAATTTAATGTACTATAGTAATTAACTTAATTTAATAATACAAATATAAATATATACATAATTGATTTATTTTATTCATAAATAATTGTTAGCGAATGACTTCACCATAAGATTTTAATAAGTTGGGTATATTTATTCTCAATAACCTAATTACTAGGTAAAAATTTTTGTTTCATACTAAGGGTTCTCATGATTTGTTTGAACATATGATTGCATGCAATTCAAGCTATTTACGACTTAATATTATTTAGAAAAAATATTTCATAAAATCATTTGGGTGTTGCATGTATTATCCTAAATACCAACTTAATTTTTCTTATTTATATGAACTCAAACTACCCAAGTAAAGAGACATAGTATCCACCTTTTTGAACACCCAAAAAGGATACCTTGGGAAATGTAAAGACTCAACTTAGTTGGCATGAACCTCAAATGACCTTGGAAAAATTGATAATCCAAAAAATAAAAAGGCACACAATATTTCTAGTTGAAAACCTATGATGGAAGGTTATAGAATAATATATGGTCCTACCAACTAAGTCTCGTATTTTAATGATTAGGTAGAAGTTTGGTGATAAAAAAGATATGAAAATTTGTGAGGTCAACCATTGACCGAAACAGAAGTTAAGTTTTTCTCACATAATCCCTCAACCTATGAAAATATTATAGTTTGTTCTTATTCTTATATAACATTATTCTATTATATTCATGTAAAATAAAAATAAATGTGATGATAATGGTGTTTGATCCCATTTTAGAATTAAAAATTCATCTCAAAATGTCCAATTTATAATTTCTTTGACACTAAGTCACTCGACCACCACCCACCATATCTAAATGAACTAACTATAATGTCTGCTGATGGTCCATATCTTGCCTGAATATATTCATTCGATTATAGATTTTTAAAATATAAGGTATTTCATCTTGTGTTTCATTTTTTGTATCAAGTATTTTGAAATCATGATTGACTTAATCTATTCACATTTAGTGTTTATGTAGATTCAATCATCATGATGTTTATTTTCAAGAATTCCATAGTTTATCATGAACTAATGATGAGGATATAATACAAATTATGGAGTAAATAATGACTTAAAAAAAATTAATTTATTTATCCAAAAATGATCAAAATCTATAAGGTATATCCTTTCCCCCAAATAATTGTGTAAAAAATGATAGAATGTAAAGAAAACTTTGTTGGGATTATACCAGCAACTTCAGTCGGAAGCTATGCTTATGACCATTTATTAAAATAAAAGAAAAAGTATAAAAGAGAAGATCGGGTTCAAACATAGGTACTTGCCCTCATCCATCAAGTACAAAATTATAGATCATAATAAGACATGTCATTCCCATAGTCAGAATCATCACATGTTTCCCATTCAGACTGAGACTGACCCTGGTTTAAGATCTTAAGAGTATCAGAATTGAACTTTCCTGACAACTTCGAAGAAGCTTGGGTAGACAGAGTCCAAGGTGTGTTAGAATAGTCCTTCATTGGCCTTTTCTTTGAGGGAGAATGAGTGAAATCTGTCCTCCCTTTTTTAGATAAAAGTGCATCCTTAAAAGAGACAGGACCATTTTTGCCCTTTTTCACCCCTTCCACATCAGAGATGTCAGCCACTTCTCAGAAATCCTAGAGTATTTCAACAAATTCTGAATTTCCTGGTGACAATCAACATGTTGAGGAATCCCAATGTGGACATCCAAGCTAGGATCAGGAACACCAGTCCCATCCCGGGTCAGAATAACACCAGGAAGCGTGGGAGGATTTGAAGTGTCAGTGCAAGTAGGATGCCCAACAATAGTGGGACAAGCATTCTCTCTAGTCTCACCTCGACCATCATTGGATGAATTCTCATTAACAAATCCAACCCGAGCAATAGAGGGGCCAATCATTGGATACTTATCCACCATAGGTGCTTTTCCTTTCAAAATAGGCACATGAGATACAGATTTATTAGCAGACATCATATCAACCATAGTAGAAAATGATTTTTTGATAACATCTCCATCATGATCAAGAGACATTGATAGTGCAACATGCTTCCTCTCCAGCTTCCTTCTACAGAGGTCAGCTGGATGACCCCTCAACCCACATTTCACATAAGAAATCTTCCTCCGACATAACTCCAAAGAATTCCCAATAGCCATACATTCGGTGCAAGAGAGCTGCATTCTTTCATATTCAACATCAATATGAATATTATCAGAGGGAGTAGAGAGATTTACCTTCTCAATCAAGGTGGAGCTCAGATCAATCTTCACCAACATTCTGGAAAAGTGTCCAAATCGTACAACCTCAGTTTCCCTATCGAGGCGTATAAGGGTCCCAATTGACATGCCAATGTCATGCAATATTTTTGGGTGCCAAAGTACCCAATTAAGTCCATGAAAACAAACCCAAACCTGAGAAAAGGCATTAATTGCAGGCGAGGCATTGAAGTCCAGGGACCATTCATGTAGGTGAAGCCATCCCGATTTCAGAGACAAAGATCCGATCTTCCACGCATTTCTTTTGAAATCATTCGACGGGAAAATACAATGAACGAAGCCACGACCAAGAGAGACACATCTCCAGTCAGAGGAACCCCACAAAAATGAGATCTGTCTCACCAGATCCTCAAACCTCCAGGACATCTCGCCTTTCAGTAAAACAAGACGCACAATCAGAGAACTCTTCCCAATTGCAATCCTTTCAGCAAACACATCAAGATTAGCCTCAACATGGGCTGATGACCCTTTTTGAAGAATCCTTCCAGAGCCGGCGTCAAAGAAAGTGGAAAACGGAGGTGCGGTTGGTTCTTCCACTGCTCCAGTGGGAGCGTTAAAATAAGCACTTCCCTTTGAGGCCTTCAAACCCCATTTGATTTCTCCAATAGAGGGTTAGAAATTGTATGAACAGAGTTCGTAACAACCGGAAAATCATCTGCCAGCCTATCACCATTACCGTAATGATCACCGATGATCTGAGTGTCTGACGGAGATCTAAAAGCAGCATCCTTCGATGAAATCAACTGAGCCGTCCTAGATGGATCGCCTTCCCTAACATCGCGATGTGAAACACGATCCACAACAGATGATTTTTCCCCGCGACATCACTGCAGATCACACTGCCTCCTCACAGATCTTGATTCCGTTATGATCCAATCTCACCAGCAACAAGCACCGAACCCAGAAGGTCGGGAAGCGGCATCCCTTTACCCTAAAGCAGATCCAAAACTCTATCGTGGCGGAACAACAAACCCTCCCCAAAGAGAGACCCTCCCCGAAGCGACATCCTCCAAATTAAATTTTAAAATACTTCATTTGTTGGGATTATATTTAATGAGATAAGTAGACTGAATAATGTCCAAAGGGAGGATAGATTGATATTTGGAGATCTACCTACTTGGTAGTGTCATTCTGAGACAAAAGGTGTGCTTTTTCAATGAATACAGCCAATTCAAATTCAGTAACTTAAAATTTTAATGAATGGTGTCCACTTTTGATAGATTTAATCTCATATTTTATAAATGGATTTATATTCCTAAATTTCTATGATTTATCTACTCAATTGGTCATCTATCTTCAAATCCACTATGGTCTACTAATTTAGATATTTAGTTTCCTACTACATGGACGACACTTTTTTGTTTATGTTGTCAAATAAGTTTATGTATTTTTCTTGATCCATCAATCCCTCATATATGACCATGATTTGATGGATGAGAGTATTCAATTTTTTGTACTCAAAACCACCTTCACCCAGACTATAGGGTTTTGGAAGTATAGAATCCTTGTTACTAGACTCCTCAAGTGGTGATTTAGTTATAATTTCATATACTCAGTTCCAATCCCACATCTTCATTGCTCAATCAACCGCAAAAAGTTTGGTATAGAATCTTGGGTCAATTTCTATTATGGGTATATCATAAGGGATGAGGTCCTCCATGGAAATATTAGATTTGATTCATTAAACAAGAAGGGAAGAGCTTTTATCTTCTCCTACAAGGATTTTATTAGGGACCAACAAGTTAGTGCGGCTCTGGTTAGTGGATTTCTTGAATCCAACATGATGAGACTGACACATGTGATATCACTAGATATTTTAATGTTAGCACTATATTTGCATCCGCTTCAATATAAAAGGGTCATGAAGTTGAGAATTTTCCATGTTTCATGGGAATCATGGGTATGAGATCCTCTACTTCAAAGATATATTCTATACTAGGCTTAGGAATCGGTCTCTAAGAGGTGATTAGAATATTCACCCATCTTGACCATTTCCAGATCATGAAATTTGAGTATTTATATACCCATGTTTGATAATAATCTCATAATAGGTTGGTTCAAGCACAATAATAGTGTAATAAAATCATATAATTTGTTTCCCCTTTTCCCATTTTCATACAAGGTTGGTAAATTATAGTTGGATTTCATTATATTCTCACTCTGGTGAATGGTAGTTTGGAAATCCTTTATTGGAATCTAAACCTCTACCAAAATTTATATAGTTCATAAGTCTCATAGATGATGACCTCATCACTCAAGCCTCTAAAACCCCATGTTTTTAATAAATTATGATGGAATTTTAATCTCAATAGTAACTATACCAAAGGGTGTATCATAAGGATCAAAATTTAATATGGACGGAATTTGGAAAATATTGTTGACCTCATAAATACAGAGAGACATTGGATAAATGCTATAAATGATGATGTAGAAATTATATGTAGTGAGACACTGGACAAGAAATTTTTACAATGTTTTAAAACTTAAAACTAAAGAAGATTTCTTCCATTAAGTTATATAAAAATTAGAATGTGTTACTAACACGATATGGGGTCCTCCCCTGCTAAGTCTGGCCCAACATATGATAAATATGAGAAAGGATAGACATTTTCACATTTATCAGATATCTTTTCTTTAATATTGGTTCTATCACTAGGGTTTCTATACTAAAACATGAGTGGATATCCTTATCAAGAGAAATCCCCCAACTTAAGAATATGGTAATGAACCTCTCTAGTCGGATGTCTAGAGCATTGTTCAGTGGGACTATGTGTCCCCATGAGCTGTATTTTCTTATCTCTAGGGTGTCCCAATATAATCCTTCATTATTTTTTTATCATTTATAAGTATATATCTTCATTTTCTTAACTCATAAAATCATAACATTGTGTTATGGAATTTAATCAACTCACTCTATAAAAAGGATAATCTAGCATAAATGAATATCACATCCAATTATTCTCTTTTTAGTATTCAAAAAATAGCATCCCATGGGAGGGGTTTATTATACATCATCATGGACATTAGATGTCGGATACAATTCATCATATATCCTCATAGGGATTATAATTCACCATTACTATTACATATACCATAAATTGGTCCCTACTTCACCAAGTGGTCATGTAAAAGTTCCGCTTCCTGAACTTAAATGGGTAATCAACTCCAGGAGAAGTTCAAAAATAAAATGCATAATAAACTATGAGATCCATGAAGCATTGTATAAATCAATAATGTGTGGTTATTTAGTGAATTTTTATTATCTTTGATAAGCCTATAATAACCAATCCCATTCATCAACAAAGTTATCTCCATGTAATGATTTCCACTTCATTATTTATCAAATCATTGGGATTAATTATTGATATGGTGAAGGTGGATGAATATTTTTGAGTAATGGGGCGTGGGAACTTCCCTTCATCTTCTTGAGTTAGTGGGGAGGAATTCAAGATATATGTTCTTACCTAATGTCCCTCCAAAATAAGTTGTCCTTTAGTAGATATGTTTTCCTTTATCTATCCCATTTAAAATGCATATCATGTCGATGCTAAGTTATGGTCATGTGAAAAAAATGTAATGTTGTATTGAAACATATATATATATATATATATATATGTCTGTGTGTGTTTGTGTGTAGTCTATTAAATAGTGGTTATGTATATATCCCTTGTGTTAGATTATTATTTGGAGCCTTATTCTAAGACTTTACATGATATCAGATGGGTCGTTCCTTGGATTTTTTAAAATAGAATCCACTATTTCTGAGGTGTTTATCAAATCCAAGAGGCGGATCGAACAAGAATAGATTATCCTTGTAAAAATAATAAATGGTTATTGTATTCAAATATCAATAATTCAGATAGAATAAATTAAATATAAATGGGTAATTAATGTTTTCTTCATGGTAACTATGGAACCAGTACATCACCTATGTACTACTTGAGAAGTAGTGTGCATATAGTGGCATCCAATAAGAAAAGTGATTCATTTGGTGAGTCTTTAGTTTACTATGTTCACAAAATGAAGTTGTTTTATATGAAAGGTCTATTATTTAATGAATGAGATTCATTAAAACTCATCAAAATATTATATATATTAATAAATAATATCCCCATGACCAATTTATAATTTTAATACTACCCTAACAAATAGAAAGTAAATCTACTTGGGTTACCATACTTCCTCATAATTAACTCCCCTTCAGATGGATTGTAAAAAATTATTATAGGGGAAATTATTTAATATAATAATGTTTTTATCATCTATTAGAAGATTGATGAAGGAGTTGATGTGAAAACGTAAATTCCTCTGGGAATAATAGCATTCATCAAGAATGAGAGTCATTTTTTGGGAAGCATCTGGGATACCTTTACGGTGTTATAGTTCCATTGGTTTCACGTAGTTCTTTAGAAACAATAGTTGTCCTTCATAGTTCATTAATACATATTTTACAAGGTCACTTCTTTTACGGATGGATTTGATTTATAACATTCCATTTGAAGTGATTCGTGTTCACAATCCCCCTTCACAAATATAATTCATTCATACTTAGCTAAAAAACATCCTAGACAATAACATGTTTCCTATATAGCTGGTAGTCGTTTGCAACTCCTAGAAGATTGATCCTTTTTGGTCATGTTCTATTAGATACTGAATGGTTCCTAGGTGATCATATATTTCCCAAACTCATTGCCCATAAATAACATCACACAATTCAAAAAAGAAGTGTCATTATTTTTTTCACCTAGATTGTAGATTTATAATCATCTTTCTCAAATTAGAATTCATGGAATAAGAATTCCATCATTCAAAATCCATCATGTATAACTAGTTTCAAACAAAATCAAGTAATGTATCAACTTTCAATATGATAGGAAACTTACTGGGTTCATCCATGTAAGTACTTTAAAAGTAAAACCATGTAAGGCCCCTTCATGATGGACTTTTTTGAGGGGCCCTTTGTGAATGAATTTCCAGAAATTACACATAGGTAAGGAATTATGTAAAGATACCCTTCATAGAGGGAACCGTGAACACTATTTATGGTGGAAACTCAAGTAAACCCATTTATAGAAATATGATAAACCCAAGAATTACTTTAACAATTCCCCTTAATATTTCACCCTCATTTTATTTAGAGTGAGAGGTTCTAAGGTTCTTTTGGTCTTATTTACAATGGTACCGGGCCCTGAATGATTTAATTCATTTGTATAAACTTCATGAAGAAACCCAATCATTGGTACTTGGGCCTCCCTTATACAATTTCTTTTGATTATATCATTTATCTTGTTCGAATGATCCCAAATAACCTTCTTGGATCCCTTTTTTCAAGGTTAATTCTTTGCGAATCCCATTCTAACAGGGCCTCCTCATCATCCTAATGAGATTCATGTCTTGGATATATGCATTAGTTTTCTCTCCATTTTTCATATAATCCATTAATAATGGATCTTTTCAAGGTTTTCATCTTGGACCAATTATATATGGTTAGGTTATTCTTGATCACTTTATTTGTGTTTATGTGTGATTGGAGTTATAAGTATGAATAATGGGTGAGTGGGAGTGCTAATATAGCAATAATTATTTCTAGAAGAGGAATTACATCATGTTTTGTTAGGTTGTGGTATTTATTAGTTTATGGTATTTTTTTTGAATTTTTATAAATAACCTCTTTGCAATATAGTCATGGAATTCATGGTGTGGAGACTTTGGTGGCCAGTTTGGTGGTAATTACATTTTGAAGACCCCTATGGTATGTTTATTTGAGTTTTTCGTGAAGATCTAGGGCCAGGGTTCTTCTCTCTACCATTTTCGGGATTTTTGTGTCATGGTGTTTTGGTTCTACCACAACATAGCCCCATGATTATTGCATTAAAGGTTTCAAATTTTTATGTAAAGTGGGATATATGGGGTAAATTGTATTGTGATTTATAAAAAGAGGTTGGGATCATATTTATTAAACTGTGTCCCCCCTTATTATGTTGTGTTTTTTATAAAAATCCTATCCATTGGATCATAGTTAGGTGTATTGCATTGTATTGTAACTAAAGGTGTAGTCTTTATTAATTTATATTACCTATCGAATTCGTATTATATCCTCCCTACTCTTTATAATCCTCGGAAACCATAGGATCCCATTCAATGGATTTTGATCCCCATTGTTTGTATTCTTCCCTTCGCTACTAGAGATTTAAACTTGTGTGATTTGAGGTGAGTTTACTTCTTCTCTATGCTTCTTTATTTCAACTATTTCCCATATTGTGCTATGGAATCCTTTTTTCCCTTCATTTTTATTGTTTTACATTTATGAATTATGTAGTATTCATATTCATCTTACATCCTTATAAATCCAGAGTTCCAAAAAAGAGAGGTGATTAAAATATAAGTTTGTACTTCCATTCTTGTTCATGAATGGTGGAAACATCATATTGATATAGGGGATTCATAATCATCTCCTTTATTATGTTTCTATCTAAAATTATCAAAACTGGGATTCTGTGTGTATGAATTGTAATTTACATTAATAAGGATAATAAAATTGAAATTAATAGATTTGGAAGAATTTGATGGGGTTTTCTTTTCATATTCATTTATGTTATGCTATGTTATGTTGCCTCTCGATATTTTCTATATAGTTCCCAATATGATTGATATATTTTTCATTGTTATATAAAATATTAACTCATTAAAATTAGTTCAACAATATAATGTTTGTGTGAAAAAGTGAAAAATGAATAATTAATATCATTTGAGTTATCACTATTTCTTATAAATTTCATAATAGGAATGTATTTCTTTGAGAAATTTTATTTGTTCATTATTGTTTTTTTCAGTCTCTGATTATTAATATTCTTTTTTTTTTAATTTTTTTATAATGAATTGGTTAATTGTGAATAGTAATGAGAAATTTATCTTCCCTAAAATAATCACTTGATGTTGTTTTAAATCCTATACTTGATTTCTTATCTTGTACTCCCTAATTTTATGGACTTGTTTTCCCCATGATTTTCTTATGTTGGAAATAATTTTCACTTCTTTATTTATACCTTGGTATGGTAAAACCCCTTCTCCATATTATTTTAAAACTCATTATAGTTTAGTAAATTGGAAAGGCTTCGGTAGGTTTTCCCCGATACTGATAGAGGTTTGTTGTTGATGTTGGTGAGATGGATGGAATAGGTTCATAGAGGATTTATTATTTCAAAATAGCTGTTTTTAGGTAGTTTTTTAGTTGGATGGTACATATTGAGAGCTGGTTCTTTTAATTTTACTTATTGTTTGGGTTGTGTTTGGTTTCCACTTATCATGGGACGATTGTTAACTTCTAGAAAATCTTCTTATTGAGGTTTAATTTGGTCGATCCATAGAATACCTAAAAACCTGAAAGGGTAAATTAATTTATGGAAATTTATGTTTCTAATGGTAATGAGTCATTAAATGAAAACCATGTATTTTTTTGTATAATTTCTCAAAGACAATAGATTTAAAACTAGAATTTAATTATGATGTAAAAAAATTATGATTTTGATGGTTAATGTAAGTTTATAAACCTTATTTGATGAATGGTTTATATAAAATATTGGTTAATTTATGAATTACTAAAATAATGATGATTAAAAATCTTGTTTGTTATGTTATATTATCATTTTATTTCTTATTCTTGGGATGAAAATTGGGTTTTCAAAAGAATTTTATCTATAGTTTGAGTCTTGGGAAGGATTTTTTTTCCCATACACTATTTTTTTGTCATACTATCTATAAGTTATATTCATTCAAATTCTCCACCACTCAAGATGGTAGGTTAGCTAACTCCCATATTAGCATTTGGTTCTGGGTGTTTTTTCCAGCATCTAGGATGTTAACAATATGGTTGGTTTATTACACTCCCACACCACTACCTATTCAGGATGTATCATATTATATAGTAATATATAGTCTATAATGGTGTACTTTATAGGTTATGTACTATATGATTTGTGTAACACCCCATCCAAGATTACACGAATGGAGTTCGAGTGGAAATGTCATGTGACCTTAGGTGAACCTCCCCATATCCAAGAAGATTCCAACTAATATATTGGCACTAAAGTAGTCATGGGGAGACTTTTCCATTCAAAATAAATCATTAGGTTGAGGTTCAAATAAATTGAACATCTTTTTGGACCCATACAGATAACAAACATCCATATAATGTGTAGAAAAAACACGGGGATTTGTATAGGCCCCCGCGGTCTGAAAATATAATAAATAACTCTAAAAATATGATGTAGAAAAGAAAATATAAGAAAAAATAAACCCTGAATAACTGGTATCATATATAAAAATGTAACAGTTCTCAACACATGCTGAATAAAATACAAAAGATAAACTGGACATGAGACCAACTAATGTAACCATCTAACCAAAACCGTGGATACCTGACTCCATCCAAGCTAACCTACCTAACCATTATACATTTATAATCATTCCAAATTGAACTTATTAATAGTGTAGTCTCTTTGGGTACCCAGTTTCAGAATCTACACATGCAGGGTGTTATTATAACTTAGTAGGGTACCACCAAGGGGGTCCCAAACATAGTCATTGAGTGATTGTATGAATATATAATGTTCCTAGTGTAATAATATAACAAAGTAATCCTAAATAAAAATAATAATACTCCATTAATAATATCTAGTGTGATACTCGATATCAATCATACATGCTTTGTCCAGATCATAAGTGTCTCTGAGCTTGTCACTTTTCCTAAGGTAGAATACAAATTCAAATGTTGGATATCATGGGAACACCTCCACTGTGTGAAGATACTATATACTTTCACATATCATTAATCCTATGTATTTTCAGGAATAATGAAATACCTTATAAATTCTAGGTGTCTCGTTAATACCACCAATCATCATATTGGATCCTAAGCATTATAGGCATCTCATAATTATCAACAAGCACATCGGTGGATCCTAAGAATCACTGGCCATCTTACTTAATCTCAAGTATCTAAAACTCCCAATAATAATTTTTTATCTCATAAATTATCTCTAGTAATCCTATAAAATCATAAGTGTTGTGAGTAATCTCTCTTGATATCATAAGATATGACCACTGGATCATAGGGAGGTGATCCCTAGAATTCTGGAATCACCTACTGTCACTGGATCATTGGGAGGTATTTTAAGGAATCCCATGTTAATCAAACCTATATCATTACAAGGATATGGAATCATATATATGGGAACCTACATTGACCCAATAACATTTTGTGATAATGATAATTAAAATTAAATGGGTTTTAATCTTGTTCAAACAATCTTATATAATCAAGGTCTGACCCTCAAGTTTCCAAATAATCCCTATCATTATTGCAATAGAATACTCACATCATTGATGTGGGTTATAATATTATTCTTTTAATCATTTATACCCATTCTCATAACCACACTCTCTAGAATCAACATCTCACTAATGGACCCATTGAAGACCATTAAGGATTATCATACCCAAGAAAACCTATATTGGTTCCTCAATCCATATCATATCTCTCTAATCAACACCAAGCACTTAAAGGGTTTAACGTCCCATAAATAAATCCAAATCAGATTACGACCTCACAAGACTTTTAAAATATTCCTTACTAGAATCACCAATGTAGGATGGTGTAAATCGAATATCAATTTCTAATTCTTCCTAGTTCTGTCCACCCACACAACCTATCATCAATATCCTATAAAAATAACCACCTGGGTGATCACCTACTAGTGGGGGATAAACACTCACACCACTCTCTAAACATGAATCTCAATTGCTCAAAATAATCCCACTATACCATCATGGCTTACTGGTGTCAATCATCCCAATCCCACAATATCCTCCAAATGAAAGTGTTTTAAAATCCAGTACAAGTGCCACTACATTATGTTAACTTAATTTAATTTATACCCCTTAGGGTATAGTTTATCTAATACCTCATTTTTGTTATCAACCCCTTAGCCAAATTAGTAGAATCCAAATACCATATTAAATTCCAAAAAAAATACATATGATTCGTAAAAAAATCAAATCAATGTCCATCCTCACTGTGAAATATCTAAAGCTTTAATATTAGACACATGATCCATGATCACCACATGCATATCTAGTCCTAATTGATCTTCTCATTGAGAATCATCCTTCCTTTACTCCTATAAAATGGGGGAAAAGGGTTTGGTGGAATAAAATTATAATTAATTAAATTTAATTTAATTCATTGTTTTAATTAAATTAAACCCACATTTAAATTCTCATCTATGGGCCCATAAAAGGAGTAGATATATAACTCACCTATGTAAAACCACCTATTTACACTTAAACCTAACTTTTAATTTTAAATAAAAACTCCGTTATGGAGATATCAATATTTATTTTTGGTGGATAATTTATATTTAACCGGTAAATATTAATAATTTACAAATAAATCTACCAGCTTACAATCTCATATAATTACAAAACTAGTGTACCCATAAAATTATAGGACCAATGGAATCATTAGAAAATATTTTTAGGATCATCTACAAGGGAAAATTATCATTTCACCCCTCATACTCACCAAAAACCAAAAAAAAAATTTCCACTGGGTTTGATATAACATAAAAGTGAGAGTCATTTTAGTCTCTCCACCATAGTAATTATCATCCCAAATAATCCTTATTGGTAATATAAATACAATTCTAAACCAATATAAGTCTTCAATCATTTCTCAAATAACTATGTTTTCCCTAGAATGCTGACTGACCTTCTGCTGCACAACTCCAAACATGAGGTTCCTTATTCATCAAAAACGGTGCCACCTCTTTGTACAATAAAAAAATTAATGAAGGAAACCTATAGAAAGCGTCTATTATAATACACCATTATGTCATCATTAAATTCAACTCATGGACTTTGCCACTCCCCACCAGCATTCTTAGCACATAAGGGACAATTCGGAGACATTGTGCTCTCCACCATCAAAATCACCTACTAAAATGCATTATTGGAATTCTAATTATCCACATTATGTGGTTTCAATCTCACCAAACCTAATCTCAATCAATAAAACTGTTTGGTACATTTCTATCCAACTATTCTAAATAATTTCTTATATCACCCACTGATACATTATTCCATCAACCAATCAAAGTGACTTAACTTTGGAAGTCATCCCAATATCATCCAAACACCCACATTGAGTTTTGAACCCGATATTTTTGTAATTTAATTGTTGAATTTACAATCAACCGAAATATCCACCATTCTCCCACCCAAGTACCAGTGATTCTCAAATCTGAATCATGATCATAACTTCATCCAAATCATCTTATGTTTTATATTAACATATCGACTCCATATAACATCACATTTTAACCCCCAAATTTTATATTCACTGTGTACTATAATAGTAACATAAAAAACCATCTAATTCATCCAAGGACTAGTCTTGTCACACCCACAATCATTCTAATAGATGGCTCATACCAACACAGGTCATTCCCTATCCATTACAACACATAATGATCAGACATGGTTATCATAATCATTTCCAATATCTAACACAACACATGAATCACCACCCTAGTGAACTCGTAATCCCAATAAAAACCCTCTGTTAGGTTACACTTGTATATCACAGTCATCATAACCAATAATCTTATCCCACCAATATCTAAATAAGTATCTCAAAGTCCATTGGCCTCTCACACCTAGCTAGTAAATCATATCCTATGGAAGTCGTAATTCATGGAAAACACCTTAATGTTCCCTGCTGAAATATCATATGGAAACAATCGTGCCAAAATATCTACTCTAAGGCCTCATGATACCATGTCAAACATAACATGCCATGTAATTAGACCACTCACTAAAATTATTCTCATTATACATCCACATAATGGACTTCCCCCTTGATAATCGATAACTCAAACTAATCCTCATAATGACTCCACATATGTGATATTCTACCTATAAGATCACATTCTCATCTATCGGTGTATAGATATATTCATATATTTATATATGGAATCACTCTAGATGAATCATGTAGGAAATCCCTAGTCACAGGGTTCTGTTAAATATATTTCATCCAAAAAACTATATATTAAAACACCATATATGTTTTTTTCTAATGCTTTTATGTTTCAAAACCAACATTCTATGTCAGCCCCAATTGGAGTATAGTGAAGGAATCATATTTATAAATCAACCCCCTAAGGGTCACTATACATAACTTACACTGGGGGACTGTATAATCAACATGAAGGATCACATCATAATAACATCTATAAGACCCACCATCAAATGAAACAAATAATTGTATATTTTAATAGAATCCCACCAAAAGTTTATTTCAGATTACACCATATAAGATTTTTTTGAAACATTAAAAATCTAAATGCTTATCAGTAGTGATATAAATCACACAATGTTATGTGAATGCCATGGGGATAATATGTTCTATATTGGATTCATGTATATAGGACTCTTCTGAATGGTAAAATATACTAAATAACATAAAACATAAATATCCAATAAATAACCTGAGAATAAATTTTAGAATAAAAAATCAACTTGATTATAAAAGTGAAAACTAGGAACAAAAATCTCATATCCCAAGTAACCTAGACATACAATCATAAAAATTTTCCAGAATACAAAGGACTAATGTGAATCACGAGTTATGATACATTAATATACCTCTACTCTATAATCCATGCAAATAGTAAGACAAAAAATATTTTGGTACACTCAATTATATAAAAATAATAATGATATGATACAACTTCATAATTACCTAGTGTGAATTTCCCGAATGGCATCTGAGCAAGGACATAATTTGATATAAGGTATGCATACCTATGTCTCAAAGGCTTTCTACTAGTGTAGAGGGACTGATCTTGACATGGAGAGACAATTCCGTGTAGAATAAGTCTTTAGATTCATGAATAAATATACAAAAATTCTAAAATTACTCAACCATATAATGGTCATCCAAAAAATCTATAAACATAAAATAGTAATACCAATAGGACCCCATAGTCTTGAAGAAAGTATGTAATTATACCTATATGATGGTGTTAAAAATAGTCTAGTAGTATATAAATATTAAATAATGGGAATTATATATAATGAAAACCACACCGAACAATATAAGCATAATAATAACAAAAAAATAAAAATCCCTCTAACCCAGCTCGCGTAATCATCATATCAAATCCTCGACCACTTGAATGCATAAAATATAACCTTATAACTCATTCTAAATCAAGTCCTTCCCTAAATGAACTTATTAATAGTGAGCTATTCTCTGGTACCCAAGTTTCCTGAATTCTGGGGAAGGGTGTTGGTAAAACTTAGTAGTGAACCTCCAATATTGTCTTGTATAGATTCGGTAAATGTGAGTATGAACATGTGATATACATAGAATAATAAAAGATGTGCTAAAGAAAAAATATGTAATCATTTTTAATCCATAGTTTTTAATGTGACACCCATGATTAATCAAACCAACTTCATCTAGTGTTTCAGGGACTCTTAGCATGTCACTTATTCTCAGGGAGATTACATTTTGTGCCTCGGGACCTCATGAACATTCAACCCTTGGGTGGAATTAATAAATCCTATGATATCATAGGTATCCCATATAGTATCGGGTATAAGGTTATATCCTAGAAATTCTAGGGATCTTATGTATATAAACTGGCATCCCATGAGATTCTAGTCTTTCTAGGAATCTCATAAACCACAAAATTCTCCTCCTATGATCCTAAAAATAACTAGGTATATCACTTAATATTAGTCATCACCAAATACCCAGAATCACTAGACGTCACATAAACTATCACTGGGCATCATGCCATATCCTTAGAGTCACAAGTAATCTCTCCTGAAATCATAAGGTAAGACCACCATGTCTTAGGGAGACAATCACTAGTATCTCTCAATCACCAAGTAACACTGGATCTATGGGTGGTAATCGATAGTATCCCAAAATCATAAAAAAATTCTTGATCCTCGGGATTTGACTACTTGTATAAATCATCATTAAGAACCTTTGAATCCTATGGAGGAAATCTCTGTAATTATTCATCATATATTTGGGGCCCCACGTCCACCTATTAAAATCTCATGATAATAATAAAATTAATAACATGGGTTTGAAACCTATCCGATAAATATTTTATTATCACGGTAGGCCACTCATGTGAACATACCGTACCAATCACTACATACCCACCTAGATCACATTATCAATTCAAGTTCTATGCTGACATTCACAATCCTCTATACCAATTCTTATAAGCACCCTCTCTAGTGTCAATATCTCACTCAAAAACCAACTGTGGCCCCCTAATTCTCATCATTGAGGGTAAAAAACTGTCTTGTTTTCTCAATCCAAATATCATATCTTTGGTCAACACCCAACACTCATACGGTATAGCATTTATTATCATAATCAAAACACCATTACAACCTTAATACCATCATGGAATTATCCATAATAGCTTTAGTTGAGGAGGATGGAATAAATTCTATATAACTTATAATGTCGTGCTAGGTCAATCCATTCCCCAAACCATCCATCAATATCCCATGGAACCACCCACTAATGTCATCACACAATAGATTTCATGGACTAGGCTTGGATTCTATCCATCCTAAAACCCAACCTGATCCCATACATGGCCTGAGAGACATTCTCGATCCTCTCAGGAAGACAACTAGCATCGAGCATCAAAGAAAAAACATGTGGAGGAAATTTATCCCTATAAACAATTGAAATAAATAAAATACATAGAGCACCTTGAAAAACTAGGTGGATCCATAAACACTAAAAGTAATAGATACAAATATAGGATCCAAAAGTTACTACAAAAGAACAAAACTAGAAACTACAAAAAAACCAACCCAACATACTTGATCTCCATGTGACTTTTTGGTCACCAAAAACCATAAGACCAATATCCTATAAATAAAAATAAAATAAAAAACGTGAACATGAAAAATAGTTCAGGTATATCGACACCGAGTTTCATAAGGAAGGTGTGATCATAAATAGATTATTAGTTAATCATCACATTTCCATTCCCTTTACTTCCCCAAAATAGTCCATGAACACTGGTTTGAAACAAATTTATAAAATAATGTTTAAATCATTTAATGAACTGAACACAACTTACCCTTTTAAAAACCCCACACTACCTTTATCTTTTAAAAATAGATTTCCATTTTAAAATAAATTTATAAAGCCAGTGCCCAGCATAATGAAACAAAAAAGATAATCAAGAGAACTACTAAAATTAATGAAAACAAAACAAAAATATTTAAATAAGAATGGTTATAAACCAAAGTGTTAGAGTTGTAAAACAAGCACATACAAAATAATAATCCTAGAAATAGCCAAAACCACTCTAGAACAAATCCTTTTACATACTCAGTTCGGACAGATCCACCAGTGTATGGTGAAGTTCCATATTTAATAACTAATTGGCCTCTCTAAGCTATCCAATCCAGAAACACATCCCACCTAGCCTCTAATCAAATCCATGGGTAAAAATACATAAAATCAGGGTCTATAAGAAACCATCACTCCACCCTCTAGATGAAACATAGGAATCCCATGATAATAGTATGTGGTGAATGGGGAGATTCTCAATCCCATGGATCAAACTAAAACCCAAGACCACCATGGCTACCTAGTCAAATCTCTGACACCACCTATGAGATGACCCTCTCCTTGGAGGGTCCACCATAGAGGCTCCCTTCACAAAACAATCCACACATATGTTCCAACAAATCATATACATCAAGTCACTATGAAACCAAAACGTATTTGGAATACTTCTCAAAGTAAAAACCAAGCCATTTCAATTCAAATCCAAATCCATTTTATAACCATTTTCAAAACCAATTTGAAAACTAGCAACAAGATAAAATGGTTCCCAAAGGGCCTTTATATCACTAGTCACTTAGACCACACATCAAGATTCCAAATGGACCATTCCTTCGAAAATAAATTGGAAACAACATTTGAAATCATTTCCAAACCAAGAAACCATTTTAAGGGGAAACAAAACTAGGGAAGAGGAATAATAAGAGGATATGACGTTTTTAAAATACAATATTTGAAATAATCATTTATTTACAAGGTCATGTTCATGTGAGTGACCATCCATAGGTCCTCTCTATGCACCAATGTATGTGACCACATCTAATGATTTAACCATCATTACCCCTCAAGGAGCAAAGTGTTGTAGTTTTTGAAACATAAAGAGCCTCAAAAATCCCTCACAAGATTTCACACAAAATCATCAACAAACAAAGGCACACAAG
This sequence comes from Viscum album, assembly GCA_963277665.1. Lineage (NCBI taxonomy): Eukaryota > Viridiplantae > Streptophyta > Magnoliopsida > Santalales > Viscaceae > Viscum > Viscum album. The sequence continues at coordinate 470,043,520 of OY728147.1, read as the reverse complement.
TCACATACCAAGATCAATTTATAAATATTAACAAACTAACAATGATCAACCAAATACAAACACAAAGCAGCACACCCAATTTGACTTTTAAATGAAAATTTAATATTTATCAAACACTTTTCAAACATAAACATATAGGCATAATTATAGAAACCCTTTTAAAACACATTTCCATCAAATTACCAATATGAGAACACCATAATAAATCAAACTAAGGCACCGGAAATATTATTAACACATTTTTGAGACAATCAAGGAATGATCAAGAATCAATGGAATATTTTAGCAATGAAAATAATGGACACAGATACCTCAATGATGTGTGCATGAAATAAAACATCTAAGGAAGGAAAAACTAATCAGGATGGATGACCTCTACACCCTAAAATCAAATAAACATGACCCACAAATCCTCCATATCCTCTAGGGTATCGCCAAGAAAGAAAACCCCAATGAAAAACCAATCAATCAAGAGATAATAAAGTGGAAAAGAAGAAATAAACCAAAAATACAAAAGAATACGCCTTAGATTAGAAGAAAGAGCACCAATGGAGGGAGAGGAACCAAGGGAAGAGGATTTGGGAGCCCATTCATGCTCCAAAAATGATACAATATAAAGGAAATCTAAAATTTTGCTTATAAGATAAGAGGGGTAAACATTTAATCTAATATTAAAAGAAATATGGTTATCTCACATGGTGAGAACACATGGTTTGGAAACTATACACCAATTTTGTGCACCCTATTAAAGAAGACGTGAACCCTACATGGTCTGACAACACGGTTTCAGAAACCATGTTCCAAAATGTGATTTGAATTTATCGAATTGTATAACCTCCTCAAATTATTATCACATGGTTTCTACTAAATGTGTGTAATCCATGAACCATGTCCTAGACACCTAAATAAATTCCACATAGTTATTCCTGAACCATTCATAGCTTTGTCCATGATGTTTTCAAAACATGAAATTCATACAGTACAAGATGTAAATCAACTGAGAACACCTTCATCCTCCATGGGCTATATTGTTAACATCCAAAGGTGAATACAAACCATGAATAAACTAAAAATATACAAGAAAACTCCAAAAATAAAAAACAAAATAAACCTAGGAACTCATCTCAAACCTCAACCAAAGGAACCAATATTAAGAAAAGGTTAAACAAAAGTAAAACTAAGGTCTGGGTGTGAAAATTCTCCCAACAACAAGAACATTAAACCACAATAAAGTCACTTGACCACATGAGGAGAAATGATGAAGATAAAAATGAGAGAAGATAAAACAAAACAATAGTCCATGTTGTGAAATTTCACCCAAAAAGTGACATTCGACCAATTCTAGAGGAAACCAAAACATGAAGAACCATGGGAGAAAATGAGAAAGTTTGCCACACTGTAACAAACCAACTATAAATGACCAAAAAAAGGAATAGAAATGCCTCCACATTAATGAAACCTAACCAACACCCCTTGACATTAGAGGAACCCCGCTAATATAATTCAAAAAAAATGGAAAAATAAATAGAATACAAGAAAAAAATACATCTTTTCATTAAGATAAGAACATATGTATGGTGGGAATAATCTAAAGAAAGAACAAATTCACAATAAGAATAAGAATCTAGTGATTCACTGCTACAAATCTCATTCAAAAATTGGTACTCCTCCATAGGGATAACCAAACGACATAAAAAATAAAGAGAACCACAAATGGGAAACTCAAAATATCCCCACTCTAAGGATCCCCACACCTATAGTGATTAATGACTGTTTGAAAAAATTCACTCGAGGGGTCTGCAGCTAATGTCTAGATGTTTTGAAGCATCTAATGCCCCATGGTCAAGAGATGACATCCTCGGACCGAGACTCCCTCTTGGTAAAATCTCTCTTACATAACTTCTCTAAATGATCCAAACAGCCACATCGATGACTTTGCATTATAGAAATAAGGAATTATGACTTCGAATTCCCAGAACAATCATACTATAATCACACGAATGAACCACCTGATGAACTGAAATTCAGAACAAATGAAAGAGATTTATTAGAAATGGGTTCTTATATCACATACCTCTCTCATGATGGGGAACTTTCTTGAGTTCCAAATACCACCATCAACAGTTCAGAAACCAACTCATCCAAAAATTCCTCTTCCTCAAATTTTTAAACTAAGCTTAACCAGATGAGAGAACTTTCACTTTGATCTTTAGATAAAGACCAAAGATGAACAGAGGATCCTTCAACAGATCCTGTGGCAATACCTCCAAAGAAAAAGAAATCAACTCTTTGAAGTAATCAAATAGCTCTTCTCTGTCCGTTGACATTAATGAATACTCAAAATCTCTTCCACTTTTGTCACCTTCACTGTCTCAAGATTGAAACAATGGATGAATTTTTTCATAATAAATTCGCAAAACATTCCACATTAAAATGATGATCGGACAGTCACCCTCCACCATTCCATACTCAAACCCTCAAATGAACTCAGATTGGTATTCCCTTTCACATCTTCGGTAGTTCCAAACAAACTAAAACTGACTTAAACATTCTCAAACCACTCTACATCCTCAAAAGAACATAAATCACCACAATATATAGGCAAAAACAAAGAAGGAATCAGCTCTACAACCCCACTTAGAGTTTAGGTAGGGCCAAAAAATGGAAAAAACATTCTATAATCCTTAGGGACATTTCTAGGCGGCATTCTCTAAACAATGTAAAACACAAAACCAATTCTACTATCAAAACAAAACTCAACAAAAAAACACACCAACCCAATTAACAAGACCAAAACTAGACAATATAAAACCAAAAAAAAAATTGTCTTTCAAAAACCACCACTTCTACTTCAAATCCATAAAACTTTCATTCCAAAGTTACTTTTTAAAAAACCAAAAATCACATCCAAATACAATTCAATCAACGAAGATAACATTAAGAATAAAACCAACCTTTGAAATCATTTTTTCTTTAAAAAGACCCATACTATCCAAAACCATTATTCATTTCCAAAATGACCTACACTAACAAGAACCAAACCAACATAAAACTCAAATAAAACTATAGGGATGATGAGGTAGTTTCCATGAATGACCTGGTAAAATGGTTGGTTATACATCACCTAAGAAAGAACCAACCAGTATGAGGACCTTAAACCATGTACTCAGTCTCCACATGGGTTACTACTCTATGTGAGATCACAACATAACACTGGCTCACCACTAATCAAAGATAAAAACAAAAATCTTATATTAGCCCTAGAAACTTTACGTTCATAATAAGAATGGGTTTATGATGTCCTTTACTTACCTACAACACGAATCTCGAGAGTCCTAATATTTAGTCTACCTAATTCCCCAAATAAAAAATGGAAGCTCTGATTCTATTTTTTATATACCTGACTTAGATTCTAACCATCCTGACACCTCACCCAGTTTGATACAGGGCTTGGGAGTTGTTCTTGGTCCTTCTAGATTGGTGACAACCACCAAGCATCAAAGATACACAATGTGGCAATCTTTTCTCCAATACTAATAAATAAGGTAGAGCATTCATCCAAAGCCAGAGGTTCAATAAACACTAAATGTAATAGATATAACAACAAGATCCAAGAAAAACTGCAATAGAAAAAACTGGGAAATACAAAACCATCCCAACCCAATTGATATTATATCGTGGTCACCACCAAACATAATACTAATCTAATACAAAATATAACTTGAACCAGAATCCTGAAAAAAAAATTCTTCCAATGCTAAGTGGCATAAGTAGGGTCCCGACATAAATAGATGAGTATGTAATTAGTATAGATTCCATACATTCCATTCATGAAACAGATCATAAAAACTTGTTCGAAATATATTTAAAAAATATGGTTTAAATTATTTTGAAAAACTATACATAACTACCCCTTTGGTAAACAAACCACAACACTTTTCTCTTTTCAAAATAGATTTCCATTTTAAAATCTGTTAATAAAGATATTACCCACTAGAAGGAACCAAAATAGTTGATCAAGAGCAATACTAAAAGAAAAGAAAATGAACAAGTAGGTATTAATTTTCAGGGCTTTAAAATATAGTGTTTTATAAGTAAAAAAACACATATAGACTAGTAATCATGCTAATTACATAAACATATCAATAAGAAATCCATTTATGTACTTAGTTCAGACTCACCTGTTGGTGTGTGGAGTAGTGCCATGGTCAGTAACCAATCGGATTCCCTAAAATGTCCAATACAGTGGCATGTCATGTAACACCTAGCCCCTACCTCATTGGCTTGAGGAGGCGGTGAGGTCTAATTGGCCTTATGATACGTTCCCAAGACGCCAAAGGCTGGCAATAAATGTCGAGGGCTTCGAGATTATGTTTGGGAAAAATTTTCCTTTAATACAAAACCAACCAAACCAACAACTAATGATGCATGCACTTTCAAACCCAAACATGTATTCCCAAAATACAACCAAGTTGTTCCACAATACAACCCAAAACCAATAAAACTAGATATGTCCACACAACTTCAGATTACACTGCGGACACTAAACAACCAAACACCCCCAGCCATGGCACCACCACAGCTCCACACCAATCTCCAAGATCCAAGCTCCACCATGGAATAACAATGCTCAACTAAAGGAGGGTGATGCCTTACCATTCCCCACGTCACGGTACATGACATCTGCAAAGACACCAACGTGCCAAAGCAAGGGGTGAGTACTAAAACTCAGTAGGTTTTCCCCAAATGACTTCCCTACACATGCCGCTAGGATGAAACTGTTAGCGCATTTAAATAAAACAATTTATATAAAATAATCACAAGTGCTACCATTACCATAATCCAACCACGCCATTACCAAGTCATTTCACCCAAGCCAAACCACCAAGGGAAATCCAAAAAAAAACTACAAACCATTCCAACATTTACACATTATCACAACAATTCTATCTTGAAAAGCAATGCACAAAAAAACAACCATAACGACTAACAATGGAGCTTCCATCCAACCTGTTCACCCATTCACACTATAGTGGTACATCCCGTCCACTTCCCAATGATGGTGGCCCTTCCTTCCACTATTCATCCCCATTTTATAGTGGTACTTCACGCCACTTCCACACAACATTCCAATCAATCACAACCAAGCATATAACCCACTATGGACACAACCCCATGCAATCAACCAATTCCACTGTAGATCAATCCACTTCAATAAAACACCCATTTATGGAAAACCATTTTCCACTCCAAACTAAATTTCAATAAAATATCCCTTTTATTGAAAACCATTTCCATCAATCATTTTCAAAAATCAACCATAGAATCCAATTTTAAAATCTCCATTTTTAAATCCACCACAATACTGTTTCAACACAAAACCCTATTTTTCCAAAAAAATCCCCAAAACATCACCCAAGGGATTTATAACCATTTCCTCACATCAAACAAAATTAATTTCAAGCACAAAAATTAATTGTAACCAAAACCATTAGCTTTAACGAAGAGGAGTCGATAGAGAAGCCACCTACATTTAGGTTTTACGAGAATCGACCGACAATCAATCGCACCTTCAATCCGGCGAACGCACCACTGAAACCTCTTTAGATCCCTTCCCCTATCATTCACAAGACTTAAAACGTCAACCAAGGAAACCAAAACCATAGATCTACACACCACAAGTGTAGATCTAGAAAACCAAGAAATATAGGGATGTAGATCTAGAGGAAGACACAAGAGAAACAAGACGAGAGAAATACCCAGGAGAAACCACCTTCAAACCGCCAATAATCCTCTTCGAAAACCTTACAAACCGAGTGGGAGAGCACCCACAACCCTTGAGAACCCAAAATCCCGAGTGAGGCTTGAGTGGGAGGTAGTTTGGAATGAAATAGGTTATGCCTGAGGGTGCCTGGAACTTATAAAACTATTTTTAACTGGCCGTAGGGTTAGTCTGCAAGGTTTGGAAAACCGTGCGCTAACCGTGCGCATGCTACTGCCTCAGGAGCAAGGGTCCGCATGGTTTCCTTGTACTATTTGGAAAACTGTGCGTAGGTCATACGAAGCCTACGGTCTCCCCTGCAAGGTTACCTAGAGAACCCACACAGTTTCCACTAACCGTGCTCAAACCGTGCACCTATTTAAAGGCCTCAAAACTCATCCAAAACCATTAAAAACTCTCCCAACCTCTTCCCAACTCATCCCATGAACATTAAACACATAAAAATGCATAAAAAATGAAACATAACTCAAACCATGGGAACTATATTCTCCCCTCCATTGGTCTTTCCGTCCTCGGAAAGTAGTGAACTCGCACAACGTCGAAAGAGCTCAGACCACTGCTCGACCGTCTCTTTTTCCTGCTCCCATGTCTCCTCTTGAATCTGACCATGTTTCCACAAAACATGAACTAAACCGATGATTTTACAATGAAAGTCTTTCTCTTGCCTATCCACAACCCGCACTGGCATGTGCACCAACAAAGCTTCCAGTTCTAGCTCAACATGATCCCATTGAATCACATGGTCACGATCCGGCTAATACTTTTTCAACTGCGACACATGAAACACCTTGTCCACCGAACTGAACCTAGGTGTAAAATCCAAACGATATGCCACCTCACCAACCCACTCAAGAATCTCCAAGGGTCCAATATACCTCAGAGATAACTTTTTCTACTTCCCAAACCGATGACGTCCCATCCTAGGAGATATCCTCAAGAAAACATGATCACTCACCTCGAACGACAACGGTTGTCGACAAAGATCCACACACGATTTCTGACAACTCTGAGTCAACTCCATTCTCTTTCTGATCACCTTGATCTTCCTCGTCATCTCCTGGACAAGGCTCAGTCCAACCATCGAGGACTCACCTGTTTCCACCCAACACAGTGGAGAATGACATGGCCACCCATACAATGCTTCAAACGGAGCCATCTGTATGGAAGCCTGATAACTATTATTGTACGAGAACTCAACCAACGACAAGTGCTCCTCCCTCAAGCCACTGAAATCCATGACAAAATCCCGCAACATATCCTCCAGTGTTTTTATCATCCTCTCAGATTGACCATCCATCTAAGGGTGATATGTTGTGCTCATAGTCATCTATGTCCCAAGGGCTTGCTATAAGGATTTCAAGAAACAAGATGTAAACCTCGGATCTCTATCAAATACAATCGAAACAGGAACACCATGCCTCTTTACCACCTCTCGGAAATAGATTTAGGATAGATCCTCCACTGCATGAGATTCACGAATCGGGATGAAATGGGCCAACTTCATTAGCTGATCCATGATCACCCAAATGGAATTGTGCTTTTTGACCGTTCTTGGGAGACCAATAACAAAATCTATCACTATTTTCTCCCACTTCCAAACAGGGATTGGTAAAGACTGCAACATTCCTGATGGCCTCTGATGCTCTTCCTTGACCTGCTGAAAAGTCAAGAATCTCAAAACAAACTCATCTACTCTTATTTTCATACCAGCCCACCAGAACAGTGCTTTCAATGATTTATACATTTTCTGAAATCTAAGATGAACAGCCCACCTGGAATGATGATACGCCATGAGAAGATCCTCTGGAAAAGCAACTGGTACAACCATCCAATTCTGAAAACACAAAACTAAATCTCCATTTAGTTTAAAATCCTCAATTGTCTCCCCACCATTGAGTCTCGACCTCATGGTCACGCACTCGGAATCAGATATATCTGCATCTTTAACCAGACCAACCAAGTCAGGAATCAACAAAACCGGAAAGAAGATCTCTCTATTGTCCTGGTCTTCACATTCCAACCGCATGTCAGCTATAAATAACATAAACGGCCACTGGTCTAATGCCTATTTCACCACCTGAGCATATGATTTTCTACTTAATGCATCTGCCATCAAATTTCCCTTACCTGGTGTATACATCAAGTCAAAATCCAACATCTAAATATATTCTATCCATCTCATTTTCCTCATTTTCAAATCCCTTTGTGAGAAAATGTGTTTCAATTTCTTATGATCTGTATATGCTATGAATTTCTCACCAAAGAGATAATGATGCCACACGTTCAAAGCATGTACCACTGCTACCAGTTCCAAACCATGAGTTGGGTAGTTCTTCTCATGCACCCTCAACTGTCGTGATCCATACACAACCACATGATTCCCTTGCATGAGAACGCACCCCAACCCTGATCCTAATGCATTACAACACACCACAGACGCTTTTACTGGTTCTGGAAAAACCATGATTGGTGCTGATGTAAGGCGACCCTTTAGCTATTCGAAACACTGCGGAAACTGTTCATTCCGCTGGAATGGATCATTCTTTCTTGGCAATGCAGTCATCGGCGAATCCAAACATGAAAAATCACAAACAAAACACAGATTGTACCCAGCTAGACCAAGAAAACTCTGTATCTCAAACACATTATTTGGCGGTTTCCATGAGATAACAGCCTCTATATTTTCCGGATCCACTAAGAAACTCCTTTCAGAAATAACATGGCCATGAAAATGAACTTCCTGTATCCAAAAGTAGCACTTTGACAATTTGGCATACAACTGATGATCCCTCAAGATCTCCAGCACTGTCGCCAAGTGCTGCTCATGCTCCACCCTTGTCATTGAATACACCAGAGTATCTTCTACACACACCACCACAAATAAATCTACATATCTCTGAAATATATGATTCATCAACTTCATGAACACCGCTGGCACATTCATTAGACCAAAGGGCAAAACCACATATTCATAATAGCCATATCTACTTCTAAAAGTTGTGGTAGGAATATCGTTCATCCTCACCCACAATTAATGATATCCTGACCTCAGGTCGATCTTGGAGAACCACTGGGCTCCCCTCAACTGGTCGAACAAATCATCAATTCATGGAAGTGGATATCTATTCATTATTATAACTTGGTAAAGTCTATGATAATCAACATAGAGACTTAAAGTTCCATACACCTTTTTCACGAACAACACCGGCGCTGCCCATAGAGACGTGCTAGGTCGGATAAACCCTTTATTTTCTAAATCTTCCAACTGGACATTCAAATCCCGTAATTCAGCTGGTGTCATCCGGTAAGACAGAAGTGAGATATGACTGGTCCTTGGAAAGAGATCAATTGTAATGTCCACTTCTCTTATGGGAGGTAACCCATAGAATTCTTCAAGAAGAACATCTATTAAATGATCCAACAATGATGGAAGAACACTCCGATCAACACCATCTTCTGATTCCCATGAAAACACCACCAACTGATAGGATAATGTGCCCACTGCTGGTGCCAACAAACTCATTGCACACTGCCTTTCATCCTTTTCTCCTCTAATGAGATTTCTAACGCCATCGTGTTTCGTAAATGCCACTGTCCTCACATCGTAGTATATTTTGGCCTTAAAATCCACTAGCCAATCCATTCTTATGATTACATCATACCCATTCATCTCATGCATTGAGAAATTCCACTTAGCTCAACCTCGCCCACAATGATACAACATTCTATACACAAGAAGGTTTGACACTCTCTTCGACCTTGAGGAGTTTGATGTTTCAAAACCAAGGGCATCATTTCTACCCTTAAACCTATAAAATCAACCAAACGTACAACAATAAAAGAGTGTAAAGCACCTATATCAAATAGCACTTGCATCAAGGTAGAATTTAATAGAATAGTACCTCACACCATGGATGGTCCCGACTGATCATCAACTACAACCTACTCACCTCTAAACACATATTTTCTTTCCACACTCTGCTCTTTATTACCTTTTTGAGGAGTTGTGTTATTCCGAGAATCACCATGTCCCACTATACTCTACTGACGAGAGGTATGCTGTTGTCTCGGTCTCATCGATGCATACGACATCTGCGATCCCTAAGGAGTGTCACGTGCACCCAACCTTGGAGCATTATGACAATAACACTGCAGATTCCACATCTACTTATAATTATGATATGCTTGAGGTTGTGTCTTACAATCCCAATTGATGTGGCTAGTAGAACCACACTAAAAACATCTCAGATTGATCTAGGGCTTCGGAGGAAGATTTGTCGATCCTACCATCAGATTATATGCCATATTCCCACCCTAGAAATAAGTGTCCCTCCTTCACTTGAACCCAGCGTTAGAGTTCCTACAATTCCCCATGGGTACCACCAAGCTTCCTCCACCTGGAGTGGCCATCAAATCTTGCACATCCACCAAGGCTCTATTCACCTTCTATGTGTAATCATCTATACATAGTAGTGCTATCTTTGAACAAATTTCTTTCCTTAACCCCACTTCAAAGACCCTTGCCTTCGACGACGTGCTACCCGCCACCTCGGGTGAAAACCTGACTAAGTTCATAAAAATAGCTTCATACTCTATCACAGACATAATCTCTTTCTTAAAACTTAAGAAATCATTCGTACGCTGAATTCAGAACGTATGTGGGTAGAATTGTTTATTAAACAATTCTTCAAAGCCTTCCCACATCACACCCTGGTTCGTTCCTGCTTGGACTACTAACTCCCACTACTGAAGGGAAGATCTTATAACATAAACATTTCCAACTTCACTTTCAACTCTACTGGTGTTCCCAATAACTCTAAGATCTTGTTCATTCTATTAAACCATGATTCTGCCCTCTTTGGCTCTGAATCGCCCCTAAAGATGGGTGGATTCTTCTTTTCAAACTGAACCGCATGATCCACATTCCTTGGTTTATCCATTTTGCTTCCACTTTCTGTAGCTTGGAAAACGTGCACTATGCTTTGCACTTACTGCTGGTTCACCTGAGGCTTAGGTGCTACCACATTCTTAGTAGCCTCCTCCCGTTGGTCACTACGACGCCTACCCAGTTCCATTTCTATAAATAGAAAACAAGAAACCATGAGTCTCACTTCCATAGACACCACGAAATCCCATTTCAAATCACATTAAATAGTACTTTCACAACAAGGCTTTCCAGAAGTTCACATTTCCCATGTTTCACCATTTTGAAAACCATAACATTTTAAAAATACCAAATTTATTCACATTACAATTTCACACATTCAAATGACATCATAAATCATTATACCCCAATGAAATATGCATCATAGAGGGAAGTCATTTCTACCTTATATTCCATGCACATCTCATTGGCTACACCCACGACAAAGAGATTTCCAGTGCCTATAAGTGTCTCCAATATAATTATGTACCCAACTCCCTGGTAACTAGAACTTTAGTAAAAAAGGGTTATCTACATCCTTTTATATTATACATTCCATGTTCTGACAGTCCTACACCTTGCTACCATCCTAACTCAAGGAGTATTCCACAACGAATGTCAACACCAAATCTGAGAATCAACTCCAAAGGACCGAACAAAATGATACTACTTTTAAAAACCCCACCCCTACATTATTGTCTTGAGGAGGTGGTGAGGGATACTTGGAATTAAGTGACATTCCCAAGATGCCAAAGGTTGGAAATAAATGCTGAGGGCTTTGAGATTATGTTGGGGAACGATTTTCCCTTAAGACAAAACCAACCAAACCAACAACTAATGATGCATGCACTTTCAAATCCACATATTTATTTCCAAAAGACAACCAAGTTGTTCAACAATACAACCCAAAACCAATAAAACCAGACATGTCCACACAACATCATAGTACACTTTGGAAACTAAACAGCCAAACACCACCAGCCTTGACACCACCACAGCTCCACACCAAGCTCCAAGCTCCAAGATACATAAATGAATCACAATGCTCCACTAAAGGAGGGTAATGCCTTACCTTTTCCCACGTCACGGAACACGACATCTGCAAAGACACAAATTTTTCAAATTAGGGGTTGAGTACTAAAACTCAGAAGGTTTTTCCCCAAATGACTTTCCTACACACACCACTAGGATAAACCTGTTAGCACATTTATATAAAACAGTTTATATAAAATAATCACAAGTGCTACCATTACCATAATCCAACCACACCCTTACCAAGCCATTTCACCCAAGCCAAACCACCAAGGAAAATCCAAACAAACAAGCCACAAACCATTCCAACATTTACACATTAGCACAACAATTCCATCTTGCAAAGCAATGCACAAAAAAACAACCATAACAACCAACGGTGGAGATTCCATCCAAACCATTAACTCATTCACACTTTAGTGGTACTTCACATCCACTTCCCATTAATGGTGGCCCTTCCGTCCACTATCCATCCCCTTTTTACAGTGTTACTTCTCGCCACTTCCACACAACATTCCAATCAATCACAACCAAGCATATAACCCACCAAGGTCACAACGCCATGCAATCAACCAATTCCATTGCATATCAACCCGCTTCAATAAAACACCCAATTATGGAAAACCATTTTCCATGCCAATGAACATTCCTATAAAAAAAATTTAATTGAAAACTATTTCCATCAATAATTTTCACTAATCAACCATATCATCCCATTTTAAAATCTCTATTTTAAAATCCACAGTAATAACATTTCACCACAGAACCCTCTTTCTCCCAAAAATCCCCAAAACATCACCAAAGGGATTTCTAACCAATATCGCACATCAAACACAATTAATTTCAAGCAAAAAAAATAAATTGTAACCAAAACAATTAGCTCTAACCAATTGGAGTCGAGAGAGAAGCCACCTACCTTTAGGGTTCTTGAGAATCGACCCACAATCAATCGCACCTCCAATCCATCGAACGCACCACCGAAACCTCTCTAGATCGCTTACCCTAACATTAACAAGCCTTAAAACGTCAACCAAAGCAACAAAAACCCTAGATCTACACACCAGAAGTATAGATATGGATGTAGATCTAGAGACTTACTCAAGAGAAACCACATTTAAATTTCCAAGAAACCTCTTCAAACACCTTCCAAACTGAGTGGGAGCGCTCCCACAACCACTGAGAACCCAAAATCCCAACTGAGGCTCAAGTGGGAGGATGTTTGGAGTGAAATAGGTTAATCTTGAGGGTGTTCAGAACTTATAACCCTATTTTTAGTGGTTGCACAGTTAGTACTCACTGTTTGGAAAACCGTGCGCTAACTGTGCACATGCTACTGCCTCTGGAGCAAGGGTCCACACAGTTTCCTCACAAGGTTTGGAAAACTATGCGCAGGTCATGTGAAGCCTACTTTCTCCGCTGTACGGTTTCCTGGATATCCCGCGTGGTTTCTACTAACCGTGATCAAATTGTGTACACCTTTAAAGGCCTCCAAACTCATCCAAAACCATTCCAAACTCTCACAACCTCTCCCCAACTCATCCCATGCACCTTAGACACATAAAAATGCAGAAAAAAAGGCCACATACATCAAACCGAGGGTACTAAATGTCACACATGGCCTCTCCTCAAATCCAGGGGTACCAACCCATCTAATTGAGGTCAATAAGAAACCATCACTCAACCCTCTAGATGATTCCTAGGAATCCCATGATAATCGTAAGTGGGGAATGGGGAGGTCCTCACATGCATGGCCTGAAATAAATCCCATTTCCACTATTCTTTCTTAGACCAAATTCAGACACCATCTATGGGGTAACCTTCTCCTTAGAGGGTTCACCATGGATTTTTCTGTTCACAACATGCCACACACAACTCTCAACCAGGACTACACATCATGTCAATTTTAAACAATTATTTTTCAATACTTATCAATGTACCAATCGGGACAATAACATTCATAACCTAATATGTTTTCTAACTATTCTCAAAACAATGGCCAAAACATAAAACATTATGAAAATGTTCCAAATAGTCTTTTATATTACTTAGTTACTGAAACAACACTTCAAGATGCAAAAAAGGCATTTATTTATAAATGGCTTTTGAAACCATATTCAAAATAAATTTAGATCCAAGAAATCATATGTATACACAATGGGTTTGAAAGGAACCATTTTAAGGAGAAAGGTAACTAGGGAATATAAATAAGAAGAGAATATGATTTTTTAAAAATTCAAGGTTAAAATTTATTATTTCCTTAAAATTCCATTTTAATTTGTGTGCCTATCCATAGGTGTACCCTATGCACTTATGGATATGGCCACATCCAATGTCTTATCCATCACAACCAAAAAAAGATCCAGGAGTTATAGTTGATGAAACATATAGAGCCTAAAAAATAACTCCAAAGGGTTCATTCACAAGTATTAATCCCCAAAAGGCACCCAATTTACATAATAATCACAATTTGTAATGAAAAGTAACTACTATGACCTAAAAAAATTCAAAACACAAACCAAAAAATCCAATTTTACTTTTAAAATCCAATTGAAATTTTAACAAATAGTTTTCATGCATAAACATTTATTCATAATTGTAGAAACCCTTTAAAAATGTATTTCCTTAAAATTAACACTATAAAAACACCATAATAAATAAAACTAACACCCCACAAAAATGATTAGAACATTTTAGAGACAATCATAGAATGCTTAGGTATCGATGGAATGTGCTGGAAACAAAAATAATGGAAACCCCTAACTCAAGGAAATGTGCATGCAAAAAAACATTTGGGGAAGGAAGAACTAATCCCAAGGGATGATCTGCACACCCTAACATAAATTAAATACAACCCACACATCAAACCTATCCTCTTGGGTTCATCCAAAAAAAACCACAAATGGAAACCCATGAAATCATGAGATAAGAAAGAGGGTATGATTAAATCAACCAAAAAACTAATGTAAATCACCTTAGATTGAAAAACACATAACCAAGGGAGGATATGGAACCAAGATAAGATATTTTGGGATCCCCTCGATGCACCAAAAATGATCCAAGGTATATTAAATCCCAAATTGGGGTTAAAACATCAGAGGTGAAAACATGGAATTCCAAGGTTTAAAAAATATGACCACCTCACACATGTTGGTCACACAATTTTCCAAACCTTGTTCCAGCTGTGCATACTCTACTGAAGAATATGGGAACCACACAAGGTTTTTGAATCATGATTTTGGTGACCATTCTCCAATCGTATGATTTGGATTTGTTAAATTTCAAAAACTATTTGCACTCTTATCGCATGGTATCTACTAACTGTGTGCAAGCTATGTAGCATGTCCTAGACACCAAAAGGCAATTTGCATGGTTAATCCAACATCTTACATGGTTCTGTACAAGAAATTCTCAAACCATTCAAGTCAAACCATTCAAAAAGAAAATGAACATAAAACACCCTCATCCACAATAAGACACATGGTTAACCCCCAACCAATGCATGCAGACTGTGCACATGGAAAAAAGCCACCAAGAAACTCCAAAAATAAAAAAAAACATGATGTAAACTCACCAAAAGCCTTAATAAAAGGACCCATCATTATGAAAAAATTAAAATAAATGAAAAACCAATGATGGGGTGTGAAACTAGTGGGGGAGGAACACTAAACCAGACACTCTAAAGACAAGATCTAAAAGTCTAATTCATCCCATGGTTTCATCATGGCCTGCTTGGGCTAATCATATTAGCCTGCAATATCCTCCACGATGATGTATGTGTGGATTTTACCCTAGGGATACTATATTGAATTCAAATTATTTATCTTATACCCCTTAGGATCCCAACATCTCATATCCAATTTTTATAATCAATCCCCCAGCTGAACCACTAAAAAAATATGACAAAAATAAGGAATTGATAATAAAAAATGGATTATAGGAAATCTCAAAACAATTGGCTACCTATCTATGAAATTAGAAAAGATTCAAGATTGGACCCATTCTCTAGATTCATGGCATGTAAAAACTAGTGTTTTTTCAAATATGTGAAATTCTGTAAAAATATGATGTTTTTGTTTTCGGTGAGAGATTGGTTTTTAGAAATAGAATCTTCATCGAGATTCGAGTTTTATAATATATCAATGATTTGTTCTTGAATTTTATTTAAGGCTTAACGAGTATTTTGGTGATCTAGCCATAATGAAAGTTGAAGTCAAGAGAACATGCAGTGATGATTTTTGGTAGGTGCACCATCCCAGGGAGGAATATAACGTTGTATATCCCATGGTGGATGGAAAACAACCGGGTTTGACGGAATAGAGATATGGCATAGTCATTATTCATGGAATCTACCCATTTGGGAAATAAAATTAAAAAATTCATATTTTACGTGTTTTTATTATCATGCTTCCTTGGGTTAAAACATGCCCCTAAGTACATGGCCACTTCATAGACATGCGATGAGAAATTATTGATTCTATTTGAGTATCATAGTTCAAAATGGTGATTGGTAAGAGGCTTCATCATGGTCAATAAAATGCTTAGGGCCCTCGGTTCTACTCATTGGTTCACCATATCATAGTGAATTATTTGGTGCAAGGAATGGTTCATCCTGTTTTTTTTTTGGAATGAAAAAAATGGATTTACCCTACAAATTTTAAAACCCCTCCCACCACTCTTTTCCTTGCATGTCGCCGAACCTAAATTGGTCCTTTTCGAACTCTTATTGTCTTGATTCCCTTAAAAAATGGTGTGGTTTTTATCAGAATGTATGGATATCTTATGTGATATATCATCTCTCCACACTATTCCTCCATTTTGTAGTTCATTATTGATTTCAATGAGCATTTGAACATTGTTTATTGATTATTTCCACTAGATCGTATTGAAAATCATTCTACTTTATGGGGATTTCATGGGACCATGATGGAGGAAATCCCAAGAGGGTGATCACAATTCATCACTCTTAATTTTAGTTTTGGTATGTTTTCAAATGAATTAATTTATATTTTTGGATTAAATTCATTTAAATTGGGCAGTTTATCGATTTTGAAAAATAGTGATTTAGCTGGAGATGGTGTCAGGAGTATTCCATGGTCATTTTGGGTGTGGTTGGTCATAGATTTGACGTGACGGTGTCACTGATTGAGTTATTTAGTGATTCTTCCTAATCGCATAAAATTTAAAAATTAATTTTATTTAGTTAATTAATTATAATTTGATTGTAATATATTAAATTGGTTGGTATGACTTTAGATAGACTCAAAAAGATAGATGATAATCAGCTGGACATATATTATCATAGGAATGATTATTTTATCCTTTCATAAAGGAAATAACTCTATGTATGAGGTAGGTGGTTCATTGAGTATTCACATATAGTATATTATTTTTTATTTACATGTGGTCACAACCAAGGGAGTTCAACCATCGGATTAATTAAAATATTTATTAATGTTTATTTACATCTAAACGAATAGAGTTCCATGGGACATGAGGGACACTTTTTTATTAACTTGATGCCTCAATTATTGATAGTCAATGCATTTATAATAAAAATAATGTGCCTTAAAATATACAGACCACTAAATGGTTTAATGGGAATAAGTGAATGTAGTGGATATCGTATTGGTTCCTCAGTGACCTCTGAGTAGATGGGTGTGATAGATTTAGAGTTATAATATTATTAGGCATTATAGAATGGTGAGAATACTTGTATCCTTTTGTCTAGTTCAGATGGTCATTGGGAAAGTGTTACTTCACCTTTGAGATGTGAGTACCTGGGTGGATATTCCCTGGGGTTGACTATGATTAGGATTTTGTGTGAGGACTAACTTAACAAGAACTTGTGTATTTAGATGGGATTTATACAATCTCTATAGTTTGATAAAAATGAAAATTTCCTTATGTGTTTAGTATGCCTGTATTAAAATCATATTAAGATTGAGGGATGTGTTACCCCTCTGAGTGATCGGTTTTTTCCAAAGAGATTAGGGTGAGATAGAGACCATGTGGGATGTCTCTATAATAATGTGATCTAGTGGACACATAGGTAGTTTCCCTGGTGAATTATTGTCTCTCGAGAGGGTAGAAAAAATGATAGATACTGAGGATATAATGTGTGTTCATAGAAAATATATTGATTATGTTATCTTTATATGGATTGAGTATAGATTTTAGGTCATATAATTGAGAGGATTTCCTCATTTTGGTGAGAAAAGTTTGTACAATTGTCCAACACCTATATATTATTATTATCATCGTGATAAGATGCTATAGGAGATGTTTACTAACCTCAATTATTTAATGGTGATTTTGTTATGAAATATGGAATTCCTATTTGGTTACCTCTAATTTAACATATATTCTTAATGTGATAGAATCCCTTAGAGACATCCCAGGATTTAGTAATTGTGTATATTAATGTATAACACCTTTTTAATCCCCCATTATTGGACTTCAAAACTATATGGAATTCCTTGGATGAGCTCCCTGGACATAGATATATGTATATATATAATATTGCTATGTGGGGAACTATTTCCCACTAGATTGATCATACTATATTATTAGATTTGATGATATACACTTAGAACATTTATGGACTTCCTAATATTATATTATGTGGAATCTTCCATTGATCCTAACATTATATGAATTTATACGGATCTTAACCCTAAGAATCAAATATATGATAGAAACAATCCATGATTACTTTGTATACTTCCTATGATACTATTCTTTCACCTATTACTAAATTTTATTTGTCCTGGTACTGGTGGGCATGACTACATGACATGGTCAGAGACACCACGACATTGGATGAAATAGGAATAGTCAATCAAATTCATTTTTTTTAATTTTTTTTTATTTAGTATATAATATCACATGTATATATGTTGTGATAGTGGTTGTGTTAGGGTTTGTGTTGGTAGTTCCCTACTAAGTTTTTCTCACACCCTTCTCAGTTGGACGTAAAACTTTAGCACCTAAGAAAATCTCCATTGTTCTCAAGTTTATTATTAGAAGAGTCTGGTTATTCATATCAGCTAACTAGATATTTTATATGGAGTTAATATATAGTTGAATTATGGCTCATGTATGGGGGTAAATCCTTTATGAATTATATATATATATATTGTATATTGATTAGCCAAGGTATACTGGCATGATAAAGATTTTGTATGACTAATTTATTTTTAATTTAATTTAAAATATCATGTAGTTATATTTTATTGATTATTAATACTCTTATTATTTATTATTGATGTCCTTTGGTTGTTTATTAATTTCAATTCTACACTGTGGGGGTGTTTGGATCCCTATATTATGTCTAAATGTGTTCGATTTAATTTTATATAGATAGGTAATTCAAAAATCTAAATATACATGGGTATTACCCTTTATATTTACATTAGAGGGAAAAATATCTCCGTGAATATTTTAGGAACTCAACATCGTTAGAAAACCTTCATTACATGGGGAAGTATAACTGTTGTCACATGATGTCCTCACTCGGATGTCGTTCAGGGGATCTGAGATGGGGAATTACAAGATTTTATTAGATCATACTTCTTCTTTGTCATACTATTTTGGGATATTGTAGTTAGGGATTAGAGTTGTTTCATTACATATGATAGATCTCATACTAGTGCATCTCAAAAAACATTTTCCATTGAAAGACTAAGATACAATGTCATGGTAATGTTTATATTGGTTTCTAATTTTATGATCAATGATTTCATCTAGAGTGACATAATTACATTTAAGGATATATAACTTGTTGATTTTTGTATCTCAACCCATTATAAAGTTGTGTTTTCATGAATTATATTTGTAATGTAATATTCACATGATATTAACGAATGTTTCATTAATATCACTGACTATAGAGACCCAGGATTTTCATACATAGATATTAAATGTTAATAGATGAATATTAAATTAATTTAAAAAATAAATGGAA
This sequence comes from Viscum album, assembly GCA_963277665.1. NCBI lineage: Eukaryota > Viridiplantae > Streptophyta > Magnoliopsida > Santalales > Viscaceae > Viscum > Viscum album. Next base: position 470,023,819 of record OY728147.1, on the reverse strand, counting down.
AAGGACATAAAAGGTTTAGTGTTTTTTTATAATAGATACAAAATATTTCTATTTTCAGAATGTTCTTCTATATTTATCATAATTATATTCACATATAGTATGCTTCATAGACATACCTACTTCAAACCTTTCGTTATAACCTCGTGAAAGGAAACATAATAATGGGTTGCCTAAATAGCTATGTAAGGGTAAACATGGCTAAAATCAACATAACATGGTTATAAGGGAATGCGAACATGAGAATGACACTCAAAAATCTTATCATACATATCATTGGTCATAAATTGGAGTCCTAGAATAAATCTTGATAGTCCATAAGACATGAATCATAATGGAATCAAATAACATGATCTATAAGAACACAACATTGGCATAAGACATAGATTTTTAAAATACACATAAGAATGTAAAATATCATGTCATGTAAACATAGAAAGACATTTATAACATATTAGTCTTGGGATAACCAACAGTTTTCCTGCTTTAGAATTTGGATAACCTCCCATGTACCTTATTTTTGGGCTTGGGATAACCTCCTTTGTACAAACTTTTAGGCATAGGATAAATTCTCATGTTCCCTTTGACCTCATAGAATATTAATCAGTTCCCAATGAATTATAGTTATATTTATGTCTAAAACATCACATTATCTATAAATTTTTGTTCTAAAATATCATAAACATTTCATTATATCAGTACCTATTTAAAAGAAATGGTTTTCTTAAGCATCTCATCAATTCAAAATAGCATCACTTGTGGGAAAGTAATTAGTTTCATACAAATTTATTTATCGAAATAATAAATATTCCTTAGAAAAAAGAAGGATGGTACAATTGTGTTAAATCCCAAACAAAACGTCATAAACACTAAAGCTGGTTTTCATTTATGAATAGAATTCTACACAAATGTCATTAGAACATTCTTTTGTAAAATACCCATTTTATTTTGATTACACTTCTTTAAAATCTCTCGATTAACCAAAAATTAAATAAAAATATTATTTGAAAATGAGCATGGAAATTTTTAATGGTTTTTGTAAATCATTGAGTGGTTAATGTGGAGGAAAATATTTTCATGTCGTACATGTGGAAAAGAAGATTCCTTTTACACATCCAGTAAAATTCAAAATTCCATCATTAAAATAGTGATAAAAAGATTCCTTTAAAACCATTATTTAAGAATTAAAACCCAGGTAAAAATTTCTATAAAAAAATATTGAATAAATGTATAAACATTATTTAAAAACCTTTTAGAAACATGGGAATCGATTAAATAATATTTTTGATCGAAGAGACAAATAAAGATGACTTTTATTAGAAACATTCTTTTAGACTATTGAGTAAAAAAATTAAGTAAAATGGATTGAAAATATGTATTTATTGAAATAATAATAGTATATTAAAATTATTTTTTCCTTGATAATTTTATTATTATATCTAATCATTGGAAACATGATCATAAACAATCCTCAAAAAATAATGAGATCGTAATATTAAACCCTCACAACTTTGATAGATTTTTAATCATAATTCCCATGAAATAAATAACCATATATGGAAAAGTAAAATACTATAAAATACATAATAACAATTATAAAATTTATTCATGGCAGTTATATAAACCACATAATAGAAACAAGTGGTGAATGTGGAATGTGCCTCATAGGAATAAAAGTGAGATGAAAATCCATTATCACTTTGCTAATATATTGACTCATAATCCCAATTAATTAATCAGATAAAACGCAACATTAAATATCATTTTATAAAATATATTCATGATATAACATGAAAAATGACAATTGTATACACTACGTAAGATAAAAGAGTGGTGAATATTGCATATGTCTCCCAGAAATAAAACAGAGATTGAAAATCCATTACCATAAGTCTCAACATCCATCGTACACATTGAACCTCATGTAGATGAAATATATATTTATTATAAATATATTACATAACCAATATTATATATATCATACCATATATGATATACTTGGGATGTTCTATTACATGTTTATTACCAATTACTTGATAATATCACGTTTTGGGTAATAACTGCTTCATTTTCATGTACAGTTTGAGTTTGTAAATATGGGACCATTAGCGTTGATCATGGTTAAATATTATGCATAATTTTAACCATGATAAAATTTTAATATTTATTCCTTAAATATTTATTTATATTAACTCATTTTAGTTACAGATATAACATGAATTACACTGTTTATGGAGATGGTGGGTTGTACAAACACCTGAACATTATTTCCATTTTCTCAAATGATAGAAAGGAAGGAAGGAAAATAATATATAATATATATAGAATCATTATTATATCATATATATCACATATATTAATTTAATACTTATAACGTTTCATATAAAGATTAAGTGAAAAATGAATCACATTGCCTTTCGAGAGGATTGTTAACTGTACACACGAGTAACATTGTCAAATTCTCATGGAATGAAAAGTAAGAAGGCATATGTGATATTGCAATTAAAAATTATTATTATGTTATTAATATAATATATATATATATATAATTTAAATAAATCATTGTATCCCTTATTGAGTGTAAAGACCCATAAATTTCAAGGAAATATTTTTCATAAATTCTTTGGGATTTTACGAGTACGCAGTTTTTGACAGCACCTAATTCCGAGGCCCGGTGTGCCCAGAATAATTTTCCGAATTTTAGCTCAGGTACGTTCAGTTAAAGAACGAGCAAGTTTTTATATCTTTTGAACAGGTGCTCATAATTGAAATATGAGGGCACCGATGAAACCACAATGCCGGTAATTTCTTAAGAAGACATTTTCTAAATATGTGTTTGCTCGGGAGGAGATGTGTAAAAAAATGTGGATTAAATAAAAATTGAATAAATTTGTGGTAAAATTTTTATTTCTTTTTATAAGGTGGTTTTATCCTACAAGGGGGAGTTAGGGTGGGACCCAATAGCATCATAAATACCCATGTGAGGATAAATGTAAGATGGGGCCCACATGAACCCCAACCTTTTCACTTTCCATAACCCCTTAACCCCCTTGGAATTAAATGTGTAAACCTTCCACCCTCTCTCTCTCCCCCTATTAATTCTTTCAAACACACATTAAACAATTAATTGAACCAGTTTAATTAGTTAATGAGTGTTTTGAATTATTAAATTTTGAAATGCATGGCATAAACAATTAAATTAAGGGGTGACCTTATTTTAATTTTTTTGGATTGTTATGTGGGAATTTGGGAAGAGTGCCTTGAATGAAGGAAGAAGGAAGCTCCTCCATCATTGAAGAACATCATCCTCTCTGCAAATAAAGACACCTATTCGACGTAAAGTACCGAATCCACGAAGAACAACGACGCGCAATCCTCTTCATCTCTCCGTGACAAAAAGAAGAAATGTTGCTTCTTCCCTGGGCGCACTTCGACGTCACCTTCCGAAGACAACGAACAACGCCACCTCTCCGCAGATCACGTCACGAGGTAGGGGTTATTATTGTTCAAGTTTTAATCAACGTTCTTCATTGCATAAGTAATGGCTGCTTTATATCGTCATAATAGGTGGAGATTTGACCGCACAAACACAGCCAATTCTCCTCCCCTTTTTTGTTGAACTTCTTTGATGTTTGAGGAGAAGGTGGCGCGGTGTCGTTGCACCATGCGGAAATGAAGAGGACATCGGCTGGAGGGGGCCGTGGAGGTGGTACACAGCACCGTCTCACCGCGCTGGTGAGGTCGAAAGAGGCTGAGGCTAGAGCGGGTTACTGCGGTGGTGCGCGGCACCGTTGCGCCGCGCAAGTGAGGCTGAAGGAGGCTGCGGCCAAGAGTGGGCCGCGGCAGGGGTGTGCGGCACCGTCGCGGCGCGATGGGGAGATGAACCACGACCTTAGGCCGCGATGCACTAGGCAGGTGTGCGCGGCCAATAGTTGGTCGAGATAGTCATTTCAGTAAATTACACTGGAAATTTCGGTGAAGATTTGATATGACTGGGTTGGTTCGAACCTGAAACCAACCGGGCCCTCAGAGCTAAAATGCTTATAACTTGAGCTCCGGACGTCCGACTGATGAGCTGTCGACTTTGATGAATTTATATTGGTGAGATGGTTCTTTTGATATACATCACCTAAGATTTTGACACAGTTGGAGTATGGTCGGGTTGGATTGTACCTGACATCCAACCGGGCCCCTAGAACAGAAAAAATAATAACTCTCAGACCGGACGTCCGTTTGACGAACCGTCGGCGATGTTGGTAATCTCGTTGAGTAGCGGTCCCATTGAGTATACCACATGAGAGTTTGGGGTATAGTTGAGATACTGGCGGGTTGGTTCGTACATGAAACCAACCTGGACCCTAGGACTAAAAGGCTAATAATTCACAGACCAGGCATCTGATTGACGCGTCGTCTATTGCGTTGAGACCCCTTCGATGAGACTGTTCTTTTGTGATACTCTAAGTGAGTTTTGGACGACTATGGATACTAACCAGGTTATAAACGAGCATATTTCTTTCTGGGCCCCAAGAACGGAAAAGCCTTTATCTATCAGACTGGGCATCTGATTGATGCGTCATCTGTCGCGTTGAGTTCCTATTGACTAACAGAACTTTGGGATAAATCAACTCTAGAATTTGTGACTATTTATGTATCGACCACTTGGATCATGGAGCAGACTCTCCCGGAATCGACCGTGTTGTGTGCGGGAACCCTAGAGCTGGTTGCGACTGCGACGACGATGACGACTGTACTTGGATCCTCCGTGGGTTTGGCTGCAAGGATGATTGTAAGTGGATCCTCCGTGGGGTAGGCAATCCGAAGGACTATACATGGATCCTACTAGGGTTCAGCAGTGATGGTTACTGTACTTGGATCCTGTGTTGGTTCAGCAGCGACGACTTCTGTACTGGGATCCTACGTGGGTTCCGAAAAGGAGATTTTTCAGAGGCTAAATCTAATCATCTCCACCCCTATTCGTGAGTAGTATAAATGTGTGAGCTAATTATTGACTTTCAATCATTATCATCGATGTGATTTACTTTTGATTTCCTATGTGGACTAGGTTATGATTTCATGTGTGGACTAGTTGTGATTTTCCTTTGTGGACTGTTTTGTACTTGGGCTCGTGAGTTCAAGCCGAACTGGAACTGATGACTTAGGTATATGTATGGGCATATACCTAAGTATATTTGGTGGATACTTCATGTTTGGATCTTTTCATTGTGGTTATCCTTGTTATTTTAGTGATACCTTTTGGGTCTCGGGGTAACTACCGAGTAACGTTATACTCGCCCCTGCATGGGCTATGCCCGCACCTCATTGTATTGGATGCAGATGAAAGACATCGCTGACAGAGACAGAGTGTACGAGGACTAGACAATACCTGGATGTGGGCCTCACTACGAGTCAGTACCCAGAGGTGGACTTCACCATGGGACAGTACTCGGAGGAGGTTGGCGGGAGAGAGCATTTAGGAGTCTATCTATACCTACCCTTCAGGTAGGATCCGAGGTGGACGAACCAGGAGCTTCTTTTTTATTCCAGTTGTTTATCTTTTCTATTGTACTTTCATTCAGTTGTAGCTATACATTACATTTGGGTTTGTATTCTGGCCTATTTACCTTTCAGCACTTTCTTTTGTACTTAGTGTATTACATCCGCTTGTACTCTGGTTGGACATTTTTATGTTTTATAAAGGCAATTTCTTCCCAATTATCGGTATTTACGCCTTTGGTGATAGTCTCCAGCCCCTGTCCTATGGAGGGCGGGCTTTGGTAGTCAGAGCACAGGCCCTGAGGAGGGGTCGTGACAAATTGGTATCAAAGGAGTTGGTTCTACAGGGGAACTCAGGACTATGATCATTCTTTTCTATGAAGAAATAGTCCTAAGAGTATTGAGTGTAGTTTTTAGTCCAAGGAGTCCAGTGTTGGTGCGGCGGCTGACGTATCCATACACCAGGACCTTGACCTCTAAATTCTAACTCAGTGCACGAAAACACTGATTGCATATGTGTATCAAGAGTTCCCTTTGTGGTCTCATTGTGTCAGCTCACCAGGTAAACTGTACTAACCGAGGCGCACCTATTTCTTCCCAATATGGCCCCATGTAGGCAGTCAGCTAGGGTTCTGAGTTACATGCGAGATGGAAGCCCACCAAACGACGAGGCCTCAGTTCAGGGCCCCATTACAGCAGAGACCTCTGATGTTACGAGGTGAGGCAGATTCCTAGGCAGTAGTGGACTAGATGGATGCGATTTCTAGAGTTCTACACCTAGTTTAGACACTAGTAGAGCATATGGTGATCTTGGCTATCGGTGTTTACCCAGTGAACAACCATGTGGTTGGTTTGTATAATAATTAGGCATTGGTACATGGACTGATGCCTAGGATAGTACCTTCGGGTAGTGTGGCAGCTATAACACTACAAGTTGGTCAGAAGTTTCAATCAACGGTACCAGTAGATGACGCATGTAGGCTTAGTATCTTACATGTGTCTCAGCGTCAGATACCCCTCAGTTTTCAAGGTGATCCTGACTCATAGGCGGCTGAAGAGTGTCTTGAGGTGATGGCTTAGAGTTTCAAGAGCTTATACAGCTTCAGCAGGATGACATGTCGGTAGCTGAGTATTCATCAGGGCGTACCAAACCATTACTAGTACTCGATGAATATGATGTGATTAGTGCATCAGGGCTCCGACTTCTAAGAGAGGTGTTTCTAAAGGATATCCAAGCCAACACCTTTCCTCTATGCATTCCTACTTATTCTAGGGTGCTAGAGAGAACCTTTGTGGTTGAGAATTCTTTGGCTGAGTGGATACAGCCAGTGAAGGTTAGCAGTGGGAAAGCAGAAAACTAGCGCCAGTCTCGTAGACTTGGGCGTGTAAAATGTTTCCAGAAGAGGAAGTGTTAAGGATAGATGAATCTGCAGAGTAGCAGACGTGGAAGCAGAGCTGGGAGAGTAGCATGTGGTGGTGTACATTTCGACATGTTATAATCACCCGCCTTTTTAGTCCATGGCAGGCTCAGGGAGAAGGAGGGTAGGGGAAGAGAGTAGCTGCATGCGGTCAAGGAGTGTGACCTATGGGATCTAGGAATGATTTGAGGTACGGTCTATGTCTACTATGATCTTCTTTATCAGTATACATAGATAAAAATCATTCCCGTCTTCCACAAATCTTGTCCCAGACATAGAGTTTCAAGTTATCCATTGACTTGATCCTCATGGCTGGAGATACATTAGGGATGAGACTCAATAATCACGCTTAAGTTGATGGTGTGATCTGACCCTTGAGGTGAGAGTTTCGGTTGGAACCTCTTGGTGGCAGCATCGAGGCCTTACGACGTTAGTTTGGGTATGAACTGGGAAAACACAGTTCATACATAGATTGACTGTATTAGGCAAAAAGGTTGTGGTTTACCTACAATGCTGGGATGGGTTTTCCTTGGTTGGCGAAAAGGAAACCCCAGGCAGTACAGGATGGAATCATGCGTAAGTGGGTGGAGTCGATCACTCATGAGTCGGCCAAACATATATTTGAACCAGACTTCTCACGAGTTGTTGCGCCGCTTTTAGCATTGGTGAAGAAGGGGAAAACCCTTCGTGTGGTCAGGGATATGCCAACAGAGATTTTAAGGAGTTGAGGTAGAGGTTGACCAGTGCGCTCATTTTGAGGCTATCGGAGAAGGTGCAAATCATCCTGGAGCAGATGAAGACTGCACAGAGCAGGAAGAAATCCTATGTTGATAGGATATGAAGACCACTAGAGTTTGAGGATAGCGACCACGTTTTCCTATGGGTCTCACCACGATGAGGTCTACAGAGATGTGGCTGAGGCGGAATGTTATATCTAAGGTTCAATTAACCTTTCTAGTTCCTCAGCAGGGTAGGCGAGGTGGTTTACCACTTGACCATTCCACCTCAGTTGCATCGGGTGCATGATATCATCCACATATCTCAGCTGAGAAGATATGTGCATGAACCTTCACACATCATCGACCACAGGGATCTAGACATCGATGAAGAGGAGACATTCACGGAGGTTCCAGTAGAGGTTGAGGACCGATAGGAGCGGGTCCTACAAGGACGGTCAATTCCTCTTGTGGGATTTCGTTGGTAGCACAGGAACCTCTAGAAGAGCACATGGGAGTAGGAGGCTCAGATTCATGCTCAGTACCTCCTTTAGTTTCCCTAGTTTGTGTTATAGCATTACGGGGATGTAAAGCTCTGAGGTGGGAGTAATGTAAATACCCGTAAATTTCAAAGAAAATTTTTTCTTAAATTATTTGGGATTTTATGAGTATGCAGTTCCTTACGGCACCTGATTCCGTGTCCCGTTGTGCCCAGAATAATTTTCCGATGTTTATCATGGGTACGTTTAGTGAAAGAACAAGCAGGTCTTTCTTTCTTTTGAACTGGTTCTCGGAATTGAAATCTGAGGGCACCGATGAAACCGCATCACCGGTAATTGCTTAATAAGACCTTTACCAAAGATTTGTTTACTCAGGAGGAGATGTTTTAAAAATGAGGAATAAATTAGAAGTGAATAAATTTGTGGTAAAAATTTTATTTCTTTTTCTTAAGTGGTTTTATCCTACATGGGGGAGTTAGGGTGGGACCCTCTAGCATTATAACTACCCATGTGAGGATAAATGAATGGTGGGGCCCACACAAGCCCCAACATTTTCACTTTCCATAACCCCTTAACCCCCTTGGAATTAAATGTGTAAACCTTCCACCTTCTCTCTCTCCCACTCTTAATTCTTGCCAACACACATTAAACAATTAATTGAACCACTTCAATTAGTTAATGAGTGTTTTGAATTATTAAATTTTGAAATACAAGGCATAAACAATTAAAATAACAGGTGACCTTATTTTAATTTTGTAGGCTTGTTGAGTAAGAATTTGGGAAGAGAGCCTTGTGTGAAGGAAGAAGGAAGCCCCTCCATCATTGAAGAATGTCATCCTCTCGGCGAGGAACGACAACTCTTCGATGTAAAGCAGCGAATCCACGAAGATAAAGGACGCGCAATCCTCTTCTACGCTCCGTGGAAAAAATAAGAGACACTGCTTCCTCCTCGGGTGCACTTTGACATCACCTTCTGATGAAAATGAACGACACCACCTCTCCGCGGATCACATCATGAGGTAAGGGTTATTATTGTTCATGTTTTAATCAACTTTCTTCGTTGCTTATGTTTTGGCCGCTTGATATCGTCATATCGGGAAGATATCGGACCGCACAAACACGACTGATTCTCCTCCCCTTTTTCTTGTTGAACTTTGTTGATGTTTGAGGTGATGGCGGCGCGGTTCCATTGCACCGCGCAGAAACGAAGAGAACCACGCCAGGAACAGGCTGCAGCGGCGGTGCGCGGCTCCGCCGTGCCGCGGCGGTGAGGCCGTGGTCGGAGCGGGCCACGACGGGGGTGCGTGGCACTGTTGTGCCGTGCGGGTGAGGTTGAAGGAGGCCGCGGCTTGGAGCAGGTCGCGGCGAAGGTGCATGGCTCCGTTGCGCCGCACCCGTGAGATGAACCGCGTCATTAGGCCGCGGCAGACCAGGCAGGGGCGGCCGTCCAACCGGCCTCCGGCGTCTCCAGGAGGCGGGACCCAGAAGGGGTCCCACTGTGGCTCACAACTGACCAGACATAAAGGCCGACCGTTACCAGAAAAACCAGGGGTGAAACCCCCCCCCCCCGACCAGCATTTAGGGCGGAACCCTCTGGGTCCATCGTTTCCAGGAAAAGGTGGTGCACCCATTGCACCCCGCTCGTCCAGCACCGAGCCGTAGTTGGCTTCCGAGCTAGGCCACAGGCCGCACGGGTGGGGCCGACCACACCCAATTGGGCCGGACTCAGACCCGGGTCGGGTCGACCGGGTTCGGGGTGACCCAGGGGGTATTGGGTCGGGTCGGACCGGGCCCAGACCCCCCATTTTCAGACCAAGTTCGTTTAAACACTCATATCATGGGCTATGGACCTCTGAATGATGCACCGTCAGTTGCGTAGGGATGCTTGGATCAAGACGTTCATTTCAATATATTACACTCAAGGTTTTGGTGAAGATTGTGTATGGCCTGGTTGGTTCGAACCCAAAACCAACCAGGCCCTCGGAGCGGAAATGCTTATAACTTGGGCTCCGGACGTCCGATTGATTATCCGTCTACTTTGTTGAATTTCTCATGGTGGGAAGATTATTTTTGTATACTTTACCAGAGATTTTGACGCAGTTGGAGTATGATCGGGTTAGATTTTACCTGAAATCCAACCGGGCCCCTTGAACGGAAAAACTAATAACTCTCAGACCGGACATCCGTTTGAAGAAATATCGGCGGCGTAGGTAATCTCGTTGAGTAACAGTCCCTTTGAGTATAACCCATGAGTTTTTGGGGCATAGTTGAGATACGGGCGGGTTGGTTTGTACACAAAACCAACCGGGCCCCTTGAACAAAATGGCTAATAACTCACAGACCGGGCGTCCGATTGACGCGTCGTCTGTTGCGTTGAGACCCATTTGACGAGATGGTTCTTTTTGTGATACTCTAATTGAGTTTTGGATGACTATGGATATCGGCCAGGTTAAAAATGATCGTATTTATAACCGGGCCCCTGGAACGGAAAAGCCTTTATCTCTCAGACTGGGCATTTGATTGACCCACCATCTATCACGTTGAGTTCCTATTGACGTAACCGAAATTTGGTATACATCAAATCTAGACATTGTGACATTTCATGTATCGATCCCTTGGATCATGGAGTGGACTCTCCTGGAATCAAGTGTGATGTGTGCAGGAACCCAAGAGTTGGCTGCGACTACGACAACGATGACGACTTTACTTGGATCCTCTGTGGGTTCGGCAGCAAGAACGACTGTACATGGATCCTCCGTGGGATCGGTAGCGATGACGAATGTAAATGGATCCTACAATGGTTTGGTAGTGATGGTTATTGTACTTGGATCCTATGTGGGTTCGCCAGCGACGACTTCTGTACTAGGATCATACGTGTGTTCGACAGAGGAGATGATTCAGAGGCTACATCATCTCCACCCCTCTTAGTGAGTAGTATACCTGTGTGAGTTAAGTCATGACTTTAAATCATTATAATTGATGGGATTGCCTTGTGATTTCCGATGTGGACTGGGTTGTGTTTTTCTTGTGTAGACTAGTTGTGATTTTCCATTGTGGACAAGGTTGTACTTGGGCTCATGAGTTGGAGCCGAACTGGAACTGATGACTTAGTTATATGTATGGGCATATACCTATGTTGAGTTGGTTTATACATTATGTTTGTAACTTTTCTTTGTGGTTATCCTTGTTGTATTTAGTGAGACCTTGAGGGTCTCGAGGTCCCTACTGAGTAACGTTATACTCACCCCTGCACGGGCTATGCCTGCACCTTGTTGTGTAGGATGCAGAAGACGGACACCACTGCCAGAGACTGAGTGTACGAGGACTGGACGGTACCCAGAGGTGGTCCTCACGACGAGTCAATACCCAGAGGTGGACTTCACTACGAGACAGTACTCGGAGGAGGTTGGCGGTTGAGAGCTTTGAGGTGGGTATATGTACCTACCATTCAGGTAGGATCTGAGGTGGACGACCCAAGAGCTGCTTCTGTATTCCAGCTGTTTTCCTTTTCTATTGTACTTTCGTTCATTTGTAGTTATAATTTATAGTTGGGTTTGTATTTTGGTCCATTTACCTTTTAGAACTTTCTTTTGTACTTAGTCTATTCCTTCCGTTTGTACTCTGGTTGGATGTGTTTCTGTTTTATAAAGGCAATGCCTTCCCAGTTATCGAGATTTACGCCTTTGGTGCTAGTCTCCAGCCCCAAGCCTATGGAAGGCTGGCTTGGGGTTGTCACAGCACGGGCCCCGAGGACGGGTCGGGACATTGAGATTTGGTGATGGAAAACGAATTATATCGGTTCACGAGATGGTAATTCATCCTACACATGGTCGTCGATTTCATTCCCCATTTGCTGAACGAGTAGAGGGATATAGGTTGTCACATATACATAATAACATATCCATATATTTTAGATATTTTTTATTATATTGTAATTATTATAATATTAATTACTGTGTTATTAGAGGAATTAAAAAAATAAAGATATAAGTTAATAGATATTACCATCCCTTAGAAAACCCCTATTTTTATATATTATTCAGGTCCCTAGGATTTGTATTTTGGAAATAAAAATAGATATAGAAAGTATATAAGGATATTAGGGAGATATTATTTGAGGTTTTTTGATCCAAAGGTCTTACGATGGGTGAATAAGTGCAGGGAGTAAGTGTGATTTTGTAATTGAGGAGGAGTTGCAATTTTTTAATCACACAAAACAATTCAAAAATTGAAAGTCACACTCACCCAAAATGTATAAAAAATTGATAACTAGTGGAATGTAAGAAATATATGGTTTATACAAACCTCCACACACACACAAAAACATATTTTAAACATGTAATTACTTAGCCTTTATGTTTATATATTTTAACTATTTTAGTTTTCACCACTATAACAAGTTTTTTTATTTATTTACCTATGCAATTTTTTCCATAAGGATAAAATATTTAGTATTATTAGATAATATGGACTCACTAATTATATATTTAAATTTATAATTATAAAAAATACTTATGTGGGAATAAAATAATATTTGATATAGGCGCATGTAATGTGTGAATCCATGTTTTAACCATAATCATAGTAATTAGTTTTCATTTCCTTTATTATTAATTATTAAAGAAAATTAAGTTTTAATTATTATATAATATCAATTATGGTACTTGAAAATATTTAATCCATTTTATGAAATTAATTTTATTTAAGTGTTTGGGGCTAATTTGAAATTAATCCCGAATACGTAATGAAAAACTAGTTTTCCAAAGTAATTTTTTCACAAGTGTAGAAAGTTTTAATATTAAACATCAATGTGAAATTTATTAAAATAACCTAAATTTAATGAATAAATATATATTGATGCAATTTTACTTTTAAAACATTTTTAAAATTAAATGGATCTTGAAAAATCATTAAACTAGATGTTAATTTTTTATAAAAATCAATATTTTTTACTCTTCGTTGAAAAATTTAATCTTTTCAATGAAATATAAAAAATTCACTCAAATATATTTTTTACTTTGAAATTTGAAAATTTATGTTTATTATTTCAAATTAATTCTCAAAATATGGAAAAATTACTTTTACTACTTGTTCACAAAATGCAATAAAGTCACTATTTTTAAAAAAAATTATTTTTGATGCTTATAAATACTTTAAAAAATATTAAATACAATTTTCTCAATATGTTTTCTTTATATAAAAGTATTATACTTTATTTTAAAATTTCTATTAATATTATTCTTACTGTTAATTTTAATGTAAAGGTCATAATTGTAATGTTTAAAAAATAATATTTATAGTATATCATGGATCATTAAAACTCAGTGTAGCGTGTAATGAAAAATAGAGAATAAATTAAATCTATTTTTAAAACAAATTCATAAAAACTCATGGTGATACATTATAACACCCATAAAATTAATTTTCCCTCAAAATTAACAACTTTGATATAAAAAAACAAGGATAATTATTCCTCCTTGTATCCCCATGTTCACATATTTTTTTTCTCAATATGTCAGTTTCATTGTAAACCCTTTAGCATTTGAGTGGTATTGTATCATAGAACTTTTATTCTATGATCCAAATTTTTTTATAGATTTCTCTATATAAGAAATATTATGATCTAGTGTTAATACCTTGTCATAAACTACCTTCATCGGGATGCGGAAAGGGACCGTAAACTGCCAGACACTCCCTTCTTCAAGTTGGAGGAGGGATAATGACCACCAAGTCTTGACTTCAATAGGCCCTAGAGCAGTGACTAGCACCAAGGGTATAGATTCTCACATAATGATGGAAGGAATTACCCTTTTTATTTAAATAGATTGAGAAATAGTATGGAAAAAACCCAAACAACTCCAAAAATGAAGGTAAAACTAATGACAAAACACGTTACCATATACATGTTAAAAGATAAACTGATACAAAGTACATAAAAATTCCAGAAGAAAGTACCAAAAGAAAATAAAATAGTAATAGAAAGTATCCCATATTCTTATCTAATACGGTGTCACACAGTACTCGAAGTCCTCCTGGAAACATGAAAGTGGTTTTATATACATAGGGTGAGTATACATGTATACTCAGTAGAGAAATATAGAATTACGGATTTTTCATACATTATTATTACATCATTTCAAAGATAAAAAAACATAATAGTATTACACATAGAGGATCCAAAGGTTTAGTGTCTTGGGAAAACAAGGACTATACATAACAATTACATCATCAAGCATAAACATTTATTTAATTTATTCTTATCTAGCTTCTTATTTTCACTTCTCATATCCTTAGTACATGTAGCCACCTGAGGATATACATAAAAAGGGGTGAAATAAAGGCTGAGTAAGAGGATATATAATAAGAATATAGCATGGGGTGAGCATAATAAATGACATAGGAAAAATATCATGAACATGATAGGGGCATAAATAAAAGACTTGAAAGGTGGCAATGTATTAAAATGAAACATCATGTCTTAGTGGTTAACTAACACACATACTTGTGAACAAATCTATCATCTTGTTAACACATCATTTCACATTTACTCATGAGATACATTACTTTACCCAATGCATTAGAGCGTTGCATAATTTCTGGTGCACCTGTCACATTCAAACATTCATATTGCGCTATATAATTATGGGCACACCCATCACCTAATAATATTATCATTATCATGCATGCCACACTGAAAATATATCAATAATGAACATAACTGAACCATGGTAAGGAATCGGTTTCCTCTCAAAAGAATACATTCATAAGCTTTGGTTTCCCAAAAGAAAGAGGGAACAACATACTTGATACAAGGACTATCAACCATGAATGAGAGGTAAAAGTTGAGTTCTTAAAAGAAGAGTTCCTTTGGAAAACATTTGGTTTGACATAAAATTAATTAGAGAACATTTATATCCCAGAAAATGTAAGATAATGATGAACACATGATTTTTAAGAAGTGACCATTCCAAATTAGAGTGATAGAGGGGGAACCCGAAGAAAGGAAATTGGGTTCGAGATTTTCCCCTTACCTTGTATCTGAATGCATCCTCCTCTTTAAACATATTATATCCATGTGGATTAATCATTAGATAATAATTAAATGATGATTATTTGTGTTAATTTGGGCGGTTTTTTGATGACAACGAACTTGTATTAATTTATCACTTAGTAATATAGCCATAAATTATTTCCAGAAAATTAAATAGAAAATAATACATATAAAAAATTCTGGTTCAACCATAAAAATGGTTTAATGGCCAGATCTGAATGTATAAATGGAAGAAGAAAGCATGTCATTCTTGAAGGTGATAAATTAACACCTCACGAACAATGTTATCTTTAATAAAATAAAAGGAATAGGAAAAGGGGGTTGGATGATATAATATCCCATTAGCATCATAAAATTACATTATATGTGTAAAAATTGAGTTAAAATTCCATTTGGATGATGATAGGTGTGGAGAGATCAAGAAATGAACTTGAACATGAAAGGAAATTAAAGGAGAAGAGGGAGAGAAATTACCTCTTAAATCCTCCTCTTGATATTCTCCTTAACGAAGCTAGGATTGGTATTTTGATCAGACCAGCAGCTCTTGAACGTGGGAGAGGGGCTAGGGAATATGTTTGGTCAGAGTTTAGAGATGTCTTGGAGCTTGAGAGGTGCGAGGAAATGAGGGTGTGAGGGGTGGTTTTTATAGTGGAGGGGAGAGGGGTTTCCTTAATATAAAATTCATTAGTTTATTAATTTCCCCTAAGACAAGGAATAGTGAGTATTGAATGAACAAGAATAGTAATTTTATCATGTGATCTCAAAACATGTTGTATTACATTAGCATAACATCACGCAAGACTCTATAATTAGCTTATTTAGCTTATTTTTGTAAATTACAGTATTTCACTATTCATCATAAATTCAAGTATTTCAGAAAAATCCCAAAAATTTACCCCATCCATTTTTCGACGTGTAGAATCCAAAAATGAATTCCATTTTTCAAAAATAATTTTCTAATTATGATTAATTTAATATTTAATTAAAATCGGTGTTTATTTCTAAAAAACAGTTTTAAAACATTCATTTACTTATTCTAAAATATAGGTACATCATACTTTCACTTGAATATTATTGTTATACTATCATAGGTAAGGTTACTATTAATTAGGGTATATCACTATTCATAAGGGTATGTTACTATTCATAAGGGTGGGTTACTATTCACGAAAATTATCTTTGTTTTATTAGACTCTAAAAATCATCGTGAACACAACCTTTTATGTCGGATTTTTGAAATTCAAAACACAGAAGTGACAAAATTATGTTTAAAGGTCACTTAGCACTTAGCAGTTCATTGTGATGTGTTTTCTTGGGATCTTATGACATAATTATAAGAAGGTAGTTTCTATTGATAAACTTTGGGTCGTTACATTCTTCCCCCCCTTAAGAAATTTCACCCCTAAAATTTCACTTTACACAAACAGGTGAGGGTGTTTCTCCTTCATTGCCTCTTCTGGTTCCCATGTTGCTTCCTCAAACTTATCGTTCCTCCACAACACTTTGATAGGATGGGATGTCCTGTTGTGTAGAACCTTATCTCTCATATCCAGAATCTTTACTCACTGCTCCTCAAAGGAGAGATCATCTTCCAGCAGCACCACCTCTAAGATTAGTACATGTGAGGGATTAGGTATGTACTTGCTCAAGAGTGATACGTGAAAAACATCATGAAATAAATCCATATTCGGTGGAAGTGTGAGCCGATAGGCCACGCCACTTATGCAGTCAAGGATTTCAAAGGGGCCAATATACCTAGGGCTTAGCTTCACTTTATTCCCGAATCACATGACTCTCTTCCATGGAGATATTCAAAGGAAGACTATATCTCCAATGTTTAACTCCAATTCCCTGTGACGGTTGTCACCATAGCTCCTTTGTCGACTTTTGGAAGATTTGATGTCTTTCTGGATGTCTTGAACCTTCTATGTCATCTCTTGAACAAGATCAGGTCCAAGTATCTTTCTTTCTCCAACTTCATCCCAACAGGTTAGAGTTCTACATCACTTTCCATACAGAGCTTCATATGGAGCCGTATGAATACCTGAGTGGAAGCTATTTTTGTTTTAGAACTCAACCAATGGGAGATGTTGATCCCATCAACCTTTGAATTCTAGTGATCAGACTCTTAGCATATCTTCAAGCATCTGAATAGTTCTTTTAGACTGGCCATCAGTTTGGGGGTGATACGTCGTGCTGAAATTTAATTCAGTACTCAAAGAATGTTGAAGGCTCCTCCAAAAATTAGATGTGAACCTTGGATCATGATTAGAGTCAATTGATAGTGGAACACCATGCAGTCTCACCACTTCACATATGTCTTTGAATGTTGTTCAAGAAAGATATCATCCCTAATAGCGATAAAATGGGATTTCTTGGTGAGTCGGTCAACCACAACCCATATCACATTATTTCCCTTTGACGTCTTTGGGAGACCCATGACAAAGTCCATAGTAACATTTTCCCATTTCCACATGGGTATAGGTAATGGCTGCATCATCCCTTTGGACTTTTTCGGTCAGATTTAACTTCCTGACATACCAAGCACCTTGATATATATTACGCAATCTCTTTCTTTATGTTATCCCACCATAAGTGTTCTCAGAGATCACAATACATTTTGGTACTCCCAGGATGGATAGAGATTGTCGATCTATGTTCATTATCCAATAGATCATTCTTTAACCCAGGTGATGAAGGCACACAAAGCCATGTTCCAAACTGAATCACACCATCATCATCGATATAGAACTCTTGCGGCTTCCCATTCTTTACTACATTTACCCTATTTTGTATCTCTACATAATCCCTTTGTGATTCGTTAATATTCCCTTGGATAGACGGTTGCGACATCATTTGAGAAAGGTAGGATGTATCCCCTTCCCTTATGATATCTAAATAAATGCTTTTCATATCCAAGAAGATAGGGTGTTTCTCAATCCGTAACAAGAATAGAGTAGCAGGTTCTTTTCTTCTTAGAGATTATGCTACCTTGTTCGCCTTTCCTAGATGGTAGTGAATAGAGTAATCATAATCCTTGATTAGCTTTAACCATATCTTTTGACACATGTTGATCTCCTTTTGTGTGAATATATACATCTGGCTCTGTGGTCAGTGTATATGTCACAATTCTCACCATGAAGGTAGTGCCGCCAGATTTCCAAGGAAAAAATCATGACTAATAGCTCTAGATCATGCATCGGTTAGGTCTTCTCATGGATATTAAACTATCTTAAGGCATAGGCTATCACATTTTCCTTTTTCATGAGTACGCAACCCAAGCCTTTCTTTTAATCATCACTGTATATCACAAAACATTCTCCACTTTTCGGCAGTGTGAGTACAGGTGTAGTGATTAGCCTTCACTTTAGCTCCATGAAGCTTTCATCACATTCTTCCATCCAGACATACTTTACCCTTTTCTATGTTAACATAGTTATAGGTCATGAAAATCGTGAGAATTTTCTCACAAAACATCGGTAGTACCCAACTAATTCATGAAAACTACATATTTTTGTGAGACTAAAGGTCCTGATCCATTCCTCAATCGCCATTGTTTTTTAAGGATCCACAGAAATTCCCCCACTTGTGATCACATGTCCCAAGAACATGACTTGTTTCATCCAAAATTAACACTTTCTGAACATGGCATACAACTTCTCCTTTCTCAGTGTCGCCAACACAAGTTTTAGATCTTCTTCATGTTCCTCATTTCTCTTGGAGTATATGAGAATATCATCAATAAACACTACCAAAAATTTGTCGAGGTAATGTATAAAGACTCTATTCATCAAATCCATGATGATTGATGGGGCATTAGTAAGTCCGAATGGCATCACCAAAAACTCATAGTGACCATACCATGTACGGAAGGCAGTCTTCTGAATATCTTCGTTCTTCACCTTTACCTGATGATATCCAGAATGAAGATCCACCTTTGAGAAGTATTGATCTCCTCTTAACTGGTCAAAAAAGTCATCAATCATTGGGAGAGGATACTTGTTCTTTATGGTGATCTTTTTGAGTTCTCAATAATCGATACACAACCTCATTTTTGCATCCTTCTTATTTACAAATTGCATTGGTGCACCCCAAGGTGATGCACTAGGGAATATGAACCCTTTTTTCAGATGCTCTTTCAACTACTTCTTTAACTCCTCAAGTTCGATAGGAGCCATCCTATAGGGACACTTTGAGATAGGAATATCTCCAGGTATGAGTTCAATTGTGAAGTCTACCTCCCGACTCGGGGGAATTCTAGGTAACTCTTTGGAAAATACACCATTGTATTCCCTCACGATGGGAATTTCATCAAGGATGGAAATTTCCTTCAACTCAACCATTTGGGTGAGGTATGATTCTTCATAGGGTATCAACACCCACACCATTGAATGTTTTTTCAATGGAGATTCATGATCTTCCTTGAATTTGTAGAGGATCATGGGATGGTTTGGAATATGAAAATATATTTCCTTTTCTCGATAGTTGATATGTGCACTATATAACTAGAGCCAATCTATTCCCATTATAGCATCAAATTCCACCACGGGAAGTGTTACGAGATTTTCTGGAAGAATCTTCCCACATATGCCAACATGAGAAGAGTCAAAAACTTGGGTTGTAATGATTACACCACTTGGTGTTTTTACAGATATCTCTACATCAAGGTTTCGGGGCTTCAATTCTATAGTTCTAGAAAACTTGCAAGATATAAATTAATGTGTAGAACCAGCATAAAATAAGACTTTTTCCCTAATTGAGTGAATAGGATGTGTACCATGTACGAATTCATTATCATGCTCCACCTCTGTCATAGTGATGGAATAATTATTCTCTTGTTCCTTTGGATTTGGTGGCTACTGATGTTGATTACCCTCAAGAACTCTAGGTTTAGGGCACTGACTCTCATAGTTCCCTAGCTCCCTACAGTTGTAGCATTGAATCATTAGTGGTTCCCTCCTTTCTTCTGCCACATTCTACTTCCTTTTCGTGTCTTTTTGACACTATTGAGCATGGTTTCCTTCTTTCCCACACTTGAAAAACTTCCCTGTCCCTTTGAGGAAGTTACCAGGGTGCAAATTCCCACATTTTTGGCATGTGGGTCATTGAGTTTTCTTTCCACTTCTGTCATTAGATCATCCAGCTTGAAACTCCATCATTCGTTTCATATCCCCATAGCCATGGGACCATTCTCCAAACTCCATCTCCACTTTGAGGCCACATCAAACAACTTCTTCATAACTCCCAAAGACTATAATTTCAAGAGCCTTTCGAAGGTGTGGTTTTAATCCACTAAAGAATCTATCAATTTTGCTATCATTATTGACAACAAAACCTATAGCGTACCATGCAAGCATTTTGAAATTAGCTTCATAGGTTGTGATAGATTATACTTATTTTTTCATGAGCTCTATGAATTATATCTCCATCTTCATACGAAGAGTTCAGGGGAAATAATTGTTAAGAAACATTATCTTAATGTCATCCCATTCCATCTCTTCAATTTCCTCCCTTGGCTTGGTGTTCTTAATCAAAGCCCACCATTGATCGACCTCACTATCTAGATGATAAATGGCTAGAGTTACCTTCTCCGTCTCAAAACATTGAAGCATATAAATGATCTTCTCCATGGATTTGACCCACTATTCCATAACTAGTGGATCAGAATATCCACTAAACGTCGGTGGTCATTGCCACATAAAACATTGGATAGCCAGTTGCTCCCTCTTTGGTGAAGGAGGAAGTTCCCCATTATTATGGTTATTGTTCATAACCTGAGATAATTGGGTACGAATTGCCATGATGTTGTCAACTCCACCTCCCAAATCATTGGGGATGTCATTTGGGAAATCGTTTCATTATCCCTCCCACGAGTTGTTGGCCTGATTTCTCCTGGTTCCCACCATTTTCTAAAATATAAAAGTTTAGAACATAACATAAGTAAACAATTCATGAATAACTTATTCATTTAAACAATTTATACCAAATTCATAACATATGGGATCCCTATGTAAATATTCTTGTGTTTATATTTCTACTTAGTCTCATGCTATAGGATTTCTCTAGGGTTCACTAATCCTAATTCCCAAATTAAGTAAACCTTTCCTCTGATACAAACTGTAGCATCCCTGCTTTTTCTTACTTCACTATTAAATCATTTTGAAGATAAAAAACATAATATAATTACACATAGAGTATCCAAAGGTTTAGTGTCTTGGGAAAACGTTGACCTTACATAACTATTACAACATCAATCATAAACATTTATTTATTTTCTTCTTCTCTAGATTCTTATTGGCACTTCTCCTCTCCATAGTACATGTAGAAACCTGAGGATATACATAAAAAGGGGTGAGTTAAAAGCCCAGTAAGAGGATAGATAAGAAGAATATATCATGGGGTGAGCTTAATCATGACATGGGCAAAAGATCATGAACATGAGAGGAGCATAAATAAAAGACTTGAAAGGTGGTAATGCATTAAAATGAAACATCATGTATTGGTGGTTAACTACCACACATACTTGTGAACCAAGATAGAATCTTTTTCACATGTCATTTCACATTTACTCATGAGATCCATCACTTTACCCAATGAATTGGAGCACTTTATAATTCTGGGTGGACCCATCACATTCAAACATTCATATTACGCTATATAATTCTAGGTGCACCCGTCACCTCATAATATTATCATTATCATGCATTCCACATAAAAAATATATCAATAAGGAACATAAATAACCCATGGTATGGAATGGGTTTTATCTCATAAGAATGCATTCATAATATTTGGGTTCCCAAAATAAATAGATAACAACATACTTGATACAAGAACCATCAACCATGAATGGGAAGTAAAAGTTCAGTTCTTAAAAGAAGTGTTATTTTGGAAAACACATTGTTTGACATAAAATTCATTAGAAAACATGTATATCCAAAAAAAGGTAGGATAATTATTAACAAATGTTTTTAAGAAGTGACCATACCAAATTGCAGTGAAATATGGAAAACCCGAAGAAAGGAAATTGGGTTCGAGATTTTCCCCTTACCCTGTATCTGAATGCTTCCTTCTCTTTAATGTCATATATAATGACATTATATTCATTAATTATAAATTCAGAACCTTTTTTAAATTAATATGGTTCATTATGGTTTCATTAAGTGATTTTATTTTCCTTTGGATGATTTATAGAGTTTAAAAACATTATTCGGGAATGTCTGTTTTTATGGTTTTCTTGAGTGGTTTACTTGTATTCTTAAATTTAAGATTGTGTAGAACATGGGTAAAAAACCAGAACTAATATTACATGTTATTAATTATATTACAGGATATTGAATGATCTTACAATGAATCATATTATATCCATGTGGATGAATCATTTTATAAGAATTAAATGATGATTATTTGGGTTAATTTGGGCGGGTTTTCAATCACAATGAACTTGTTTTAATTTATCACTTAGTAATATAGCCATAAGTTATATACAGAACTTTAAACAGGAAATAATACATATAAAAAATTCTGTTTCGAAAATAAAAGTGGTTTCATGACCAGGCCTGAAGCTATAAATAGAAGAAGAAAGCATGTCGTTCTTGAAGGTGGTAAATTAACACCTCACGAACAATGTTCTCTTTAATAAAATAAAAGGAAGAGGGAAAGGGGGTTGGATGATATAATATCCCATTAGCATCATAAAATTCTAGAATATTTGTAATACTAGAGTTACAATACCATTTGGATGAAGATATGTGGGAAGAGATCAAGAAATGAACTTGAACATGAAAGGAAATTAAAGGAGAAGAGGGAGAGAAATTACCTCTTAAATTCTCCTCTTGAAATTATCCTTAAGGAAGCTAGTCTTGGTATTTTGATGTGAACATCAGCTCTTGAATGTGGGAGAGGGTATAGGGAAGATGTTTGGGTAGAGTTTACACAATTATTTAATATTGAGAGGTGTGAGGAAATGAGGGTGTGAAGTGTGGTTTTTATAGTGGAGGGGAGAGGTTTTTCCTTAATATTAAATTCATTAGTTTATTAATTTCCCCTAAGACAAGGAATAGTGAGTCTTGAATGACAAAGAATAAGAATTGAGTCATGTGATCCCAAACCAAGTGGTCTTACATCAGTATAACATCACATATGATTCTATAATTAGCTTATTTAGCTTATTTTTGTAAATTACGGTATTTCACTATTCATCACAAATTCATGTATTTCAGAAAAATCCCAAAAATTTACCCCGACAATTTTTTGATGTGTAGAATCCAAAAATTAAGTCCATTTTTAAAAAATAACATTCTTAAAATGATTAATTTAATATTTAATTAAAATCATGGTTTATTACTAAAAAACATTTTTAAAATATTCATTTACTTATTCTAAAATATAGGTACATCATACTTTCACTTGAATTTTATTTTTATACTATCATAGTTAAAGTTACTATTAATTAAGGTATTTCACTATTCATAAGGGTATGTTACTACAAATAACTGTAGGTTACTATTCACGAAAAATTATTTGTATTTTACTAGACTCCAAAAATCATCTTGGACATAACCGTGTATGTCTGATTTTCAAAATTCAAAACACAGAAGTGAAAAACTTATGTTTAAAAGTCACTTAGCACAAAGTAGTTCATTATGATGTGTTTTCATGTGATCTTATGACAAAATTATAAGAAAGGAATTTCCGTTGAAAAACTTTGGGTTGTTACAGGTAAACCAAATGCTCTTATGTACAAGTGGGTAGGCATTCTAATGCCCCGTGAGAAATAGAGATAACCAAAGCACCTAGAAAACAAACTATACACCCATACTCACTAAGTAACACTCCACAAATAACACAATTCAGATAAATTAATAGTAATAGAACATCGATATTTGGGTACCCTGCACTACTTTCCCACTAGTTATTGATGTCATCCTACGTGTCAGACCCCCCCCATTCTCACATCAGTCCCACTACCGCCCCAACAACATACTTTTGGGCGAACACAACATCGCATACCACCCAAAGACACTTATTCCACCACAACCTCGCATCCCTTCTATAAAAACCTAGGTCACCAAAACCATACGTAACCACACCCACAGACACCGGGTCCAGAAACAACTACAGCCCCGCCCGAACATACCTTGGCCTTATCCTAAAAACACATGGGAAGCAAACCTGATCGCACGCGCCTGGTCCAACCACCACAAAATACCCTTACCGATGATTCCTTGCCTATAATGGACCTCAGGTCATCACCGCCTACCCGATGAGTCTTCGGCTACCTGATAGAGGGAGTAGAAATGGAGGTAATAACCAGCTACTCATGTGAAAGTGGGGAAAACACCCCCCCATCAAATGGGGGTGTTCGACATGAAGTGATAAATTTTGGTGGGGTGTATATAAGAAACACAAACACTAAAAATTTTAATTATCAGTAATCAAACACTTCTCCCATCCTAAAGGGTTACAATACATAACCACCCTCATTACTATTCCTACATGCACACACACATACACACAATAGCTACGAACAGAGCACAACACATTTCTAGAAAACAATCCCCCATTTTACCCATTCTGGTTATCGTGTTCAATTGATTCCATTTAAATATTCATTCACTACTAGGAAACTAATAAGAATATCCACCAGTCAAAACAATAGTGGATTGAAGAAGAAAATAGCCATGTAGCAATTTAAGCATTCACACCCAGTTCTCTTTTAAAGTCACAACAACAAAGGGATTCGCGATATCACTCAATGTAAAAAAACCAAACCAAGCCACAAAGTACCATCACATATCCACTAACTAAAAACTAAATATTAGGATATCTCATCCCCATCCATGTCACTTTACAAGATTCAACTAGGGCAACACCACATATTACCAAAACAGAGCAAAGAGGTTTTCTGATTTGTCAACACCCTTCATTAAGTTTCTTTTTTTTTGTTTAAATAGTATTATCACACAAGGATTATTCTTCCTTGGATTAAAATTTTATCCACCAATGTTTACTTGATTACCCAGTTTCCATGTTACGGCATTTCAATCACAAGATTATCCAAAAAACAGGGGTTCATTAGTCCACAATAAAGGACCACCAATGGCCATTATTTTCAGTGGTCCTAAGCCCATACAATTCACAAAATAAAAAGGAAGATAAAAGAAAATATTATTATCATACTCAAACACATCCCTTCATTCATTAAAGCCCATTTAGTATCTTGGTTAATGGTTGGATTCGTCCACGTCTTGAGAGAAACATTATCACACCCTCCTCGCTTAATTAAAAATAAAAATCGATGAAGGAAGAACCCTAATTTGAAGATCAAGGATCAAGTTTTTATCCTTGGGTCAATAGCTGAGGATGTGTGGCTTATAGGAAAAAAAACTCGAGGTCTTCAAGGCTGAGCGAGAAGAGCTCCAGCATAGGCTCATGATTCTTCTCTAGAGAAACTCTTAGGCGTACTTATATAATGGAAAATAATAATGAAGAGAGGATCTCGGCATATGAAGTGGTCAGATCCTGAAATCAGGGAGACAATTTCAAAGTACATAAAGTCAGATCGTGGCTTGACCACACTGTTGGGCAGTTTCACAAATCGAGATTATTTTTTATTTAATAACAGAGATGGTGGAGTTAATGGTTGTGATTTATCATATATATTCTAAATAGAGAGAACCAACAAAACATGGGTGAAACTAGAATGAACGGGGAATGGTGTGACAATAGTAAAAAGGCCACAAGATTTTGTAAGGAAGAGTATCCCAACTCTTAGGGGTCTTAAATATCTGTTACTGGTCTTTAATTCCTTGGTATAGGGTATTAAAACATTTTTACATCCAAAGATACATCACAGAGGTGGAACTAGAAAAAATCGTGAAACTAAGAAAAAAATTGTCAAATGGTGGGACACATCATTATGGTGCCACCATAGCAGTACCATCAGTTTAGTGAGACATCATAAGTGGTGCCACCATTTCGGTGTGTGACCGTGACGGTGAGACCGTGACAGTTCCCCTATCACAGTACCACCGTTCTGGTGGAACTGAGTTTTTGGAATTCCTAGAAAAGAATCACCCCTAAGAACACTACCAAACACTATATTCTGAAAAAGCGCTCCGGAAAATGGGTTATTACATTAGATACCTCTAAAACTATTATCATCCTTGAGAATTTAAAAATGACTAGAAGAAAATTTATCTAAAAAACCATCTTTAAGATATATGTCAGGAGTGAAACTCATTGATATCTATCTCATGAACAATTGGGGAAAACATTGAGGCTTCACAAGGACACCTCCTCAACATCCTAGGAACACCACTTCCTCATACCGATCAACTATAGAATCATTAATGCCCCTATCCCCTAAGAAACCAAACAAAGATAAAAGTTCTCATTGTCCATACATATGGGTTAGGGAGTCCCTTCCGCCATTTCAAGATACTTTCCGCTTTGGGTGGAACTCACTCACCCGCATGTGTTTAATCACATCCTCCTTAATGCATCTTGATTAGGGATTATGTCCTCTCTTATGCACAGTGAGGACATTATAAACATTCAGTGAATAAGGAAAACAACCAAAATCAATGAAAAAAAGGATAAGTATTACACCACTACAATGAGTAAGGAAAACCTGAAGCCAAAACTCAAAACAGATCTGGGTATTGGGAATGAATTTTTGCCTCCCACTCCCAAATACTTTCATTGAGGTCACCATGACTACCCAATGCATGAACCAAGTGAGTGGTCCACCCACTAAGAACCTTCTCTTCACAATCTTTGATTCTTACAGGTCACTCCACGAATGACGCGTTGTCCTTGATATCCAGGTTTCCCCAGTCGAGGAAGTGTGAATCTTCATGTAGATACCAACATAGTTGAGACACATAGAAGACATCGTGGACCCTTTTTAGAAGTTGTGGTAGCGCTAACAGATAATCCACTTCTATGACCCTTCACAACACCTTGAATGGTCCAACGATCTTGAGGGAGAGCTTACTCTCCATGACAAACCTCTATTTCCCATGTTGAGGGGAGACCTTTAAAAATACTTGGTCCCCAACTTTTAACCCCAAGGGTCTCCTCCTTTGACAGGAATATGACTTATGTGGTCCTGATCCGCCTTCATCCTCTTACACAAAAGATGGACCTTCTTCTATCATGCTCTACACCACATCTGGGACAAGAACACCTGCCTCCCCAACCTATGTCCAGCACACAAATAAATGACAAGGCTTTCTATACAAGGTTTCAAATGGATCCATGCCAATGGTAGAGTGATAGAAATTGTTGTAGGAAAAATCTACCAGTGGAATATTCATCACTCATGATCCTCCAAAGTCTAAAACACATTCTCGCCGCATGTCCTCAAATGTATGGGTGGTCCTCTCTATCTTCCCATCCATCTAAGGGTGGAAAGAAGTGCAAAGGAATATCTGGGTTCTTATAGCACACTGTAATACCATTCATACTTGGGAAGTAAAGCGTGTATCCCTATCCAGGAATATGAACCTCAGAACTCCATGAAACCTCACCACTTCATCCACGTACCTCAAAGCTAAGGCATCCACCGCACTTGACTCCTTGATTTCCAGGAAGAAAGAAAATTTCTTCAGTAGATTTACCACCACCTAGATAGCATCACAACCTCTTTGAACTCTGGGAAGTCCGATGAAGAACACCATCAATATTTCGACCCACTTCTACTCTGGGGAATCTAAAGGCTACAGGAGACCATCCATAACACAGTGCTCAGCCTTCACTAGCTGGCCCTTGAGGCACTTTTCCTCAAACACTACCACTACCCACTTCACCCTGGGACACCAAAACTGACCCCTCAAGCCTCAGTAAATCTTGGAAACTGATTTATGTACCACTCGGGGTGAGTTATGGAACTCACCAAGAAATCTCTCGTGCATCATCTCCAATAAAAATGAATTCCCGTGGAAAATAATTTGATGTTGACCATCTTCCAACCATCCTTCTGAAGAATTGCCCTAGATAATGCAATCACACATAACATCAAACTCTAAGTCCCCCCACCAACAATCCTCCACTTTTTGTACCAAATAAGAATACACATCATCTGAAATAGGCATCCCCGACCATCCTCCACTCTTTCACCCAGGTGAAACTTAGCCAACTCTTCCGTTACTTCCCAAGAATCTGCTGACACCTGAACTACATCATTCTGCAACATCCTGCTCAAGGAGTCAGCCACCATGTTCCTCTTTCCTGAGGTTTAGTATATCTCAACATCATAATCTTGAAGAAACTCCATCCACCTCTGATGTTGCTAGTTTTGGTATCGCTGGGAGAAGACGTCCCTCAAGATCATGTGATCTATGAAGACCTCAAAGCATTCCCTGATGAGGTAATGCTACCAAAAATCCATTTCATACCTAATCGATAAAATATCTATGTTTTGGGTGGAATAGTTACATTCCTGAGGAAATAATTACCTAGACCAGTAAGAGATCACTCCTCTCCATTGTATCAGCACACATCCCAAGCCCAGGACAGAAGCATCACAAAAAAATTAGAACGATTCCTATTCCTCTGGAAATCACATCACTAGGGCACTGACCATCTCCCCATTCAGATGAATAAAGGCTACCTGACACTTCTCATTCCAAACAAAAGCATGGCCTTTCTTGCTAAAGGCTATCAATAGTGTTGAAACTTGAGAAACGTCAGGCATAAACCTTTGGTAGTAACCTACTAGTCCCTGAAAACTATGAACATCTTCCACATTATTCGGTATCTCCAAAGGAAAAATTGCCCCGAACATTGATGTGTCCACTTCTAATCACTACTGGGACGCCATGTGTCCAAGGAAGTTCAATTCTTGTGTCTCGAACTTGAACTTGGAAAACATCCTTTAGATCTGGTGGTGTTGAAGGAATTCCAAAACAATTCTCATATGCTCAGCATTATCCTCCTCTAATCTAGAAAAGATCAGAATATCTTCAATACACATAGCTACTAACTAGTCCAGATACTCACTGAAGATAGAGTTCATGAGCCCCGTGAACATGATAGTGCATTCGTAGCGCCGAATGACATGACCACAAACACAAAGTGACCATATTTTCACTTGAAGGAAGTCTTCAAGATGTCACCCTCCTTTACCCTCAACTGGTGATATTCAGAACATATGTTGATCTTATAGAACAATCATGCCCCCTTTAGCTAATCAAAAATGTCATCGATCCTTGGAAGGGGGTAACAGTTCTTGAATGTCACTTTATTCAGTATCTGTTAGTCTATATGTAGCTTGAGACCACTATCTTCCTTCTTTGCGAACAATACTGGAGTACCCCAAGATAACACGCTCGGTCAAATAAAACCCTTCTTCATCAAGTCATCGACCTGAATCCATAACTCACGTAACTCAAAAGGGGTAATCCGATAAGGAGCCCTCAAAATCGAACGAGCACCAGGTTGCAAGTCTATCCCAAACTCAACATCACGTTGAGGGGGTAGAGTCACTACCTATCCCTGAAGGACATCAAAAAACTCCCTAATAATCAAAAAAACTTCCACTATATTTTTGTCTATTGAAACCACTGAAAGCTCAGCTGATAAGTAAAGAATGGTCTCTACATGCTAGCTACCCTCCTGGCAACCATACTCACCAATGGAAGCTATGCACTGGACACCCATATCGGAGAACACGACCCTTCTCCAGATGTATTCGATAATAGCGTGCACAAAAAACATCCAATAAACACCATGGATGGTATTGTATGGCTTTATTCGTAGAAGAAAGAGATCCCCACTAGACTGATACAGGCCCAACATCAGTATAAATCCTCTACAAACATCAAACAGGCAAGTCTAAACTCAAACTAGTGTACTCATAACTAGGGGAACAAAGAGTATCTCTATGTATAGACCCAAGGCATGGGCAAGACCGAGTAAAAAAATGGAGTGTGAAGATCCTAAATCCAAAAAGGAAAGATCAATATTACTAAACAAACCGATCAAACCACGAACATCCTCTGACTATGCTGGAACTGCTACTTCTATAACGTGAAACTACCCATGCCCAGCTCCTATGCCTCTCGACTATTGACTTCCTCCCTGACCACACCCCGGTTGAGGTCCCTTTCGTTCACCTGGAGTTCAGCCTCCTCAGGCATCGTCCTCTCTTGGTGGAGTGGGAGAACGCTACCTTGCTGCTGCTGAGGATAAAAAGGTCTGGCTAGAAACTGCGGTTGTTGAGGTCGTGGTAAACCTTCCCAACTCAACTATTTTTCACATGGTCTCGGAACTGATTTCAGAGGTTCCCTTGGCTGCCATAGATAAAGAACCTCAGTCCTAGGCTCTTATAGAAAGTTTGAGGACGAGGAGATCGAAACTGGAACTGCTGGGTCCTTCTCTCCATCAACTAAAACTTTGATGTCCCTAATGCTGGAAGCTTACTGCTAACAACCTTCCCCTTTGATGATCTCAAATGGATCCCCTTTGATAGCACACCTCCCAACGTGTGCATACTCTCCACAAATTCATCCTTCTCCTTGACCTCCAACTATATCGGTAGAGTGAAGGGTGTAACAACATACTGTAGATAAAGTCAGAGTGCCTCCTCTAAATGGCTCGCTCGAGAATAGTCATTTGTAAAGAGGATTGGATCAAAGAAAAGGAGATCATTGAACTTGATCTATAGATATCTTACCAACATTCTCTCTTTCTATAGGGAGAGAAACTCTTGCCTTCTCTCTACCTTAATTTTAGAATAACGGAATTCCACCTAGAACTCCCTCTCAAAGTCAGTCCACGAAACCACAACCCCCTTCTACACACAGAGATAAGGAGTCCACCACTGATTCCCTACTCCCCACATCTGTCTTACAACCATAAGGACCCAGTATTCTACCGAATTTTGGATCAAGCTGAATGTTATCACCAGCTGCTCGAGCCATCTCCCTATCTCCATGTCCAAGATGTTTCCCTCCTACTACTCAAGGGTCTTCTGTTGAAGGGAATGATGAATCTTATAGAACTGATCTTCATTATTCTCTTAATCATCCTTCTGTTGATCAGCCAAGTCTTTCTCCTAGTCCTTGATCACCCACACTACTCCTGGATATCGTCCAGGTTCCATAGTAGTATGGTAAACAAGGAATTCCTTTTCCCGAGTACTATAGGAGATTTATTTTAAAATTTTCTTAATCTTTTTATTCATTTTGAATTTACCAAAACACCCAAGACACACTAGAACACAAGTCATTATTATTCAAATAATATTTCCTAAGTTATATACCCTTCAATCATTGTAGCCTCACTTGGTCATTCGGTAGGCCCGAAGTCCTTTCATTGGATCACAAGGGCCCTAAAATCTTGTGTCCTAAATGGTATTCCCTGGCCTATTTCACACACCAAGATTTCTTAACACTCTTTTCCTATCATCCCATGCAATTCCCACTATTCCTAACCCTCATCTCCGTCCTATCTCTCAACCATCACCTCTGATACCATTCTATCACAACCCCACCTTCACCAAGATGAGAAAAGGGACAAAAAACTGTCAGACCCTTCCATATTCAAGTTAAAGGATGGATAATTACCCCCGAGTATTTCCTTCAATAGGCCCTAGAGTGGCGATAGGAAACAAGGGTATATATTCTCACATAAATATGGAAGGCATTACCATTTTTATTTAAAAATATCAGGAAATAAGATGGTAAAAACCCAAACAGCTCCAAAACTGAATGTAAAAGTAATGAACGAACTCGTTCACATATGCATGTTCAAAGAAAAACCACGAAAATGTACAAGAAAATACCAGAGGAAAATACCAAAAGAAAATAAAACACCAACACAAATTGTCCCACTGTCTGAGGTAATATGGCCCGGCATTGTCCCTGAAGTCCTCCTCGAAACCTAAAATAGGTTATATATACATAGGGTGAGCATACAAGTATACTTTTTAGGGAAACCCAAAATATCTTGTCCACAAATGGGGAGGCATTCTAATTCCCCTTGAGAAATATAGATAACCAAAGAACCTAGCAAGGATACTATCCACCCATCCTCACCAAGGGACATTCCACAAATAACACAATCTAGATAATGTAATAGTAATAACACATCGATATTTGGGTACCCCACATTGGTTTCCCACTAGTTATAGAAGACATCAAATGCGTCAGACCCCCCCCCCCCACTTTTACTATAGTCCTACTACCTCCAAAACAATAACATTTTGGGCCACCATAACCACGCATCCCACCCGCAGACACCTGGACCTCCAAAACCATGAATCCCACCTATAGAGACCTGGGCCACCACCACTATACATAACTAGTCCCATAGACACATGGGCCAGAAACAACAATTTCCATGCCTGAAGACACCTTGGCCTCATCCTGATGACAGTTGGGAAGAATACCTGCTCGCACACGCCTGGGACAACCACCACAATATTCCATGACAAAATAGGCATTGGCTGTAATAGACCTCAGGCCATCACAGCATGCCCAAAGAGTCTAGGCATACCCAGGAGAGGGATCAAAAAAGGATCTAATAACCATCCACTCAAAGGAATGTTGGAAACCAAACCCTCCCCCATGAAATGGGGGTTTTCTGAACGAAGTTCTCAACGTGGGTGGGGTGCGTATAAGAAACACAAAAACTAAAAAATTTACTTATATGTAATCAAAAACTCATCCCAACCTAAGGCTTCCAAAGAAAAACCACCCTCGTTACTATTCCCACATGCACAGATACACAACAACCACGACCAGAGAACAACCTCTTTCATGAAAACAATTCTCCATTATACCCATTCTCATTATCATGTTCAAATGATTCCATTTAAATATTTCATCACTATAGAGAAACTAACAAGAAAACCCACAAGTAGAAACAACATTGGATAGAAGAAACAAATAGTTAAGTAGCAATTTATTCATTCACTCCTAATTCTATTGTAAAGTCACAACTATAATGGGAGTCATGAGATCCCTCGATGTACTAGAACTAAACCAAGACCCAAAATATCTTTAAAAATCCTTAAATCATAAACTGAACATAATGAGATCACATCCCCATCCACGACCCTTCACAAGCATCAACAAGAGGAAACACACATATTACCAGAACAGAGCAAGGAATTTTTCATATTTTTCACACCATTCATTAAGTTATTTCTTTCCGTTTGGTTAACTGGCGTGATCACACAAGGATTAATATTCCTTGGACATCCATTTTATCAAAAACGTTTATGTGATTAACTTTTTTCCATTTTACTTACATTTAATCACAACATTATCCAGAAAAATGGGGTTTATTAGTGCACAAGAAAGAAACACCAACGACCAATATTTTCAGTGGTCATAAGCCCATAAAATTAGAAACATAAAAACTAAGATAAAAGTGTACATCAACATCTTCATCAAACACACCCCTTCATTCATTAAATTATATTTATTACCTTGATTATGGTTTGGTTTCATCCAAGTCCCGACGGAAACATTATCAAACCCACCCCACATGAAGTGAAATATGGAGAGATGAAGGAATAACCCTACCTGTATGATTAAGGATCAATGTTTTTATCCTCACATCAATAACTGAGGATGTGCGACTTGAGGGAATGAGAAAATCTAGGTATTCAAGTCTAAAAGCGAAGATCTCTAGCACGGGCGCACAATTCGTCTCCAGAGTAAGTCTTAGGTGTACTTAGATAATGGTAAATAATCATGAAGAGAGGATACAAAATTAAAAAGAGGCCAGATCCTAAAATAAGGGAGACAATTTCAAAGTACATCAAGTCAGTTTGTGTCTTGACCAAGCGGTTGGGTAGTTTCACCGGTCGGGATTAATTTTTATTTAATAATTATCTTTGGAGATGATGGAGTTAACAATTGTGAATTATTAGATATCTTCTAAATAGAGACAAACCACATAATAGGGAAAAAATGTAAATCATGGTGAACAGTATGACACCAGTAAAATAGCCACATGTTTTGTTAAGGAAGACTCACCTGACTCTTAGGGGATTCAAACATCTTTTTTTGGCCTTAAATATCTTGGAAAAGGTTATTAAAACATTTTTATGTCAAATGATACAGTATAGAGGAGGAACTATAAAAACATGGGAAACTAGAGAAAAATTTGGCAAAGGGTGGGTTACATCATAATGGTGTGATCGGATTACTGAGACACCATAAGTGGTGCCACCATTTTGTTTTCACTGTTCCATTGGAACCGTTTGGCAAAACAAATTTTTTTGAAAACTCCCAAGAAGATGCACCCAAAAGAACACTACAAACACTAGATTTTCACAAAGTAAGGGCTCATAAAAACGAGTTATTATACCTATAAGTTTAGTACATGGGAAATATTATGTATTTAATTCCTCTCAAAGATATATGGAATAGATTGTGGACTTGATAGAGGTTTTCTTGAAGCATCAAGAGATGACAAATCATCCCCCCTTGATCAAGAATCAAGAAAGATAAGATTTACCTAGGGCTCAAAGTTTACTTATTTTTGAATCATATAACATTATTCCATGTAGAAATTTTCATTAGTACCTGCTCACCAACTTTAAAATTCAAATCACACTGACGATTATCAGCATAGCATTTCTATCGACTCTGAGTTTCCTTGATGTTTTGTTGGATTTCTATTGCATCATCTAAAATTTTCTCAACTTGTTCAAGTCCAAATAGATTTATTTTTCATACTTTATCTTATAATTTTAGATTTATACATTATTCCAAGGGTTATCTTTATAAGGATCTTCCTGAATTCTCTTGAGAACACTATTGTTGAAGGAAAACTTGACTATAGGAAGGTGTTGATCCCGAACACCTTTGAAATCCATAAAATAATGTTTAAAATATCCTTTACGGTTCTAATTGTTCTATAATACTGACCACATATCCATGGATGATATAAAATTCTGAAACATAGCTATGTATGCAAATCCTAGTGAGCACTTTATGAGAACATATAAGTAAACCTCATATCTCGATCAATATTAATAGAATGTGTTAATCCATTAAACCTAACCAATTACATTATATGTATTTTGTAAAGATGATCTGGATATAAATATTCTCTAATATCAATTAAGTATCTTGAATTTTTAAAGAGATCAACTAAAATCAATATAAAATTATTCTCTTCAGATGTTTTGGTGTCTTGGACATTAAAATCCATAGTGATGTCTTCCCATTTACATTTTGGTGTGGGTAATGGTTGTAACGTACCCTTCGACTTTTTTATCTCAATTTAAACTTGTGGACATATCAATCCCCAAGAAAAATATTTTTTAATATCTCACTTCATATCATCCCACTATAAATACAATTTTATATCTCCTAGATAATGGAGAATTATGAGCCTCCTGTAAAGATCCATTTTCAAATCTCTTATGGATGGAATACATTCATCGTTTCAAAAACATATCATTCTATCATGATTAATGTTATAATCAAGAAAATTTATAACCTTCTTCTATATCTCTACATGTTTTTCTCCCCCACATTAATATTTATTTATATAGATGGTTTAACACTCATTTGAGAGAGATAAGATTTCTCCCCTTCCTTCAGGTTTTCAAAATCCTTCCTTGAAAAATCACAAAATATTGGATCATTGGTGCTAATATAAATAGATAATCTATAATGATAATTTCCACTCAATTAATCATCTACCTTCATCACTATCCAAGGGTGATAATGTACTGAGTAATCATAATCATTAATTAGATCAAACCATCTTATCTAGATCTTTCCTAACTCTCTCTATGTGAATATATACTTTGAGCTCTTATCACTAGTAGAAAAATGATTTTTAACATTGTCAATTTGAAGTCGGTTTCTTATAAACCGACGTAAAAAAATTTGTGGAGAATTTTTTGCAACGGTTTTTTTAAAAAGGGGTGCCAGAAACCAAAAAAAATAGTTTTGGCATGAGTTAAAAAAAACCAACATAAAAAACTAAAAAAAAATTGGCATCGGTTTTGATAATAACTGATGCCAAAAAAAATTAAATAAATCGAATGTTTTATATAATTCTCTAATCTTTGATTTGACTGGTTGTGGAGAAAAAACTGAATTACATATTGAATGTTATGGATATCGGAATATGATCTTCTCTAAGATAAGTATTAAATAATTCCAACTTTCAAATGCCATAACGTTTAATCTATAACTCTATTTTAGCTCAATGAAAAGTCAAATCAAAGTTTAAATAATTATCTAAAAGATTTTAATTTTTATTAATTTTTTGTCAATGGTTTTCATAAAAACCAATGCCAAAACTTTTATTTTTTGTTTTTCAAGTCGTTTTTTTAAAAATCGATGTCGAACCAATTTTATTAGATTTGGCGTCGGTTTTAAAAAAATTGACCAAATTTCTTTCTATTTTTAAATTTTTAACATAGATTTGAATAAAATGACAAAGATATTTTTTTTACATTTTGGCGTCAGTTTTTAAATAAAGGGACGCGAAAAATATTTTTTTTACATTTTAGCATCAGTTTATTTAAAAACCAATGCAAAAAAAGATATCGATTGGCCTTTTTAGCATCAATTTTCTAAAAAACGGATTCCTAATGACAAATGTAAATCCTCTTTTGCATCAGTTTTAAAAAAACCAATGCCAAAGAGTAATGTGGGATCAGAATTTTAATTTTTTCACAAAGTCTGTTTATCTTTTTAAAATCATTCCTACATTTTCATACAACATAATTGAAAATATTTTAATTTAATATAAATATATATATCCCTTTTCTCTTTAATACTTTATTTTCACCCTCTTCGATTCAAATGAGTTTTCAACGCAGATTCAATCATTAATATGAAAATAGTACATATTCTATTCATTTACTTTCTTTTTTATTATTATCGTTCATTTATAAACAACTCAATTTGGTTTCTTATAATGAGGATTAATTTTTATCTTGAAATATAAGTTATGTGATGATAAAGAACATATAATTTTGATGGAAACTCCTAAAACCACTGAAATATGTTTGAAGTATTATGTTCATTTTATTTCATTTTGTTCAAATGATTTTAATTCATGTTTATAAAGTATTCTTTAAAACGAGTTGTACCAATTGAAACTGTGACAAGTTCAACATATGATGGTTGTACCTTTTGATCTGTAACTCCATTTTAGCTCCAAAACTAGTCATATCAAATCTTAGAAAATCCTCCAAACCATATAAAAAAAATACTTTTTTGAATTGTTTATTTAAACTGAATCCAAAAATAACGTTTTTCATTTATGGTGTTAGTTTTTCAAGAACTGGTGCCAAAACTATTTTTTTTAACATTTTTGCGTTGGTTTTTAAGGAAACTGATTCCATAATTAATACAAATGATTTTTTTGGAATCAATTATTAAAAAATAGATTATAAAAAACAAATGTAATTTATTTTTGGCATCGGTTTAAAAGAACCAACGTAAAAGGATATATTTTTTACATCGGCGACTTCAACGTAGGTTAAAAACCGACATCAAAAATAAAAAAAACCGATGTTTAAAAACATTTTTCTACTGCTGTATGATCAATATATATATCACACCTTTACCCATAAAGATATTTCCTTCATATATTTAATGAAAAAATTAATTTAGAAAACTCCAATCATGAGTTTGGTAATTTTTCTCATGAACCTACAATTTTCATGAGGCATAAGCTATAACAATGTAATTTTTCATGATAATTAATCATAGTACCTTCTTTGATACATCACTATAGTGTGAAAATAATTCTCCAATATAGGTTAATTTATGTATATGGAGTGTTGAAAATCCTTACTTTTGTTTCTTTGAAATTTTCCCCATTTCCATTATTCTAGAGATACCTGGCTCCCTTCTTAGTAAACTTTGTGAGTGGATAAGATAGTCATGTAGAATTATCAACAACCAATTGATATTGTCTATCCAAACTAAGAAAACATGAGATCTCAGTCACTGTGGTTGGTTTTTACCAATGCTCATTGGGAATCGTCTATTATGGCTATACCAATATACTCTCTCTTAAGATTATATAACTCAAAAATGATACATTTTGTAGAAAAAAATTACACTAAATAAATTTGGTATAAAATGTATCCTTCTTTAGGGTCTTTAGAACAATCCTACAATGACCTTCATAATCATCCTTTCCCTTTGAATATATAATAATATAATCAGTAAATACTATCAAAAACAATTAAAGGAAATCTATAATGATTATATTGATTAATTCCATGATGATGGTAGATGAATTAGTAAGACCAAATTACATTACCAAATATTCATAGTGTTCATAACATATATGGAATTATATCATGGGTATATCCCCCATCATGACTATTAATTGATGATATCTTGGCTGAATATCAGTCATGGAAAATTATTTTTCTCAACATAGTTAATAAAAAAAGTCATCAATTCTGGGAAGAGGATACTTTCTCTTGATTGTGATATTGTTCAATTCTTGATATTCAATTCAAATTATCATCAATCTATATTTATTCATAAAAAGGAACAAATGAACCCAAAGTTTAATCACATGGCCAAATAAATCCCATCCAAAGATTTTCTTGGAGTTTCTACATCAATACCTACAACTGAATCCGGGTTATTCTATTGGAAGACTTTGAACTAAGTGTAGAACCATGAATTAGTTCATTTGAGAACTCACCTTTAGGTTTCATTATAAGGTTAGGAAACTATTTTTTAAATACATCAATAAACTCCCAAAAAATCTTCATATAATATTTTTATATTTTATCCCCACCCATCAAAGATAAACAACCATTTTAACGAGAATTGAGTCTCGTATAATCAATGTGATCTTCATCAGATGTTTATATTTATCATCACACTAGTAGAGGATAATATATTGTTTTGGAATATCAAACATTAATTCTCTTCCTTTGTAAATAATATGGAATTTATATTGATAAATATGATTTTTGATTATGAAATAATGAAATTCAACCCTGGGGAGAATAGTGATGTTTTTAGGAATCACATTACCATGAAAATCTACTAGAGAAGAATCATGGACTTAAGATGTGATCACCGTGCCATAAGGGGTTTTCAATGCTAATTCAAAATATAATCCATGAGGATAAGAATTATCATTTCTAAATAATTTTCATTATATAATGGGATTTATATAACTGATCTCAAATATGGTACTTTAATATTTGAGCGTACTAATTTCTTCCTCGACTTCATCATTCAAATTTCAATTCATTAATAAAACCAAAATGGAATTCATGACCATAATGAAGAATTTCTATGTATGATTAATAATTTAAATTCATTCAATTGGATATATATATATGTTCTCCAACATTTCAATCCATGACACCATAGTTTTTTCCTTGGTCATTCATGATCATTGCCTATTAAAATCCTTTATAATGGTTTACAAAGAATTTTTTATTTCCCAAATAGATTCTCTGGGAATTTGAAAACAAGTGTGTAGAAAGGCCCATTGTTGTGCACTAGTTGAATATTGAGACAAATACCAATGTTTCAGTTTCAGAGTTATTACCCAGGTGTGCAATAATTATTGGTCCATATTCACTTGTAGTATATAGATAGGGATGTAATTTCATAGAAACCAAACTCTATCCTTTACCAAAATTCTAGGATAATTTCCCATACAATTATTTATCCATAAACATATCAATATACATATCCTTAAATATATACATAAAGATATAAATAGTGATTTTCATCTGGGTTACCAAAGGATAACTAAACATATAATCTAATATGAACTATATTATTTAGGAATTATTACCACTGGGGTATTACGAATACCTATCAGAGAAATCCATGGGTGGGAAAACCTCCAAGTATTTACACTTACCACTTTCCTTTGTATATTCCCTTTCCTAATGAATCTACTGGGTGGAGAGCCACACTTATCCCAACACTCACACATTATAGTTACCAAGGATTGAATTCTCAACCTCCCTCTAATGCTAACTATTGAAAAACTGGATTTTCATATATAGATATTATATCTTAATTAATGAACACTCAATAAATTTTTCAAATACATGCCTGAGGACCATAAACTTTTAGGGTCTTTTGAAACTAGATAAACAATCTTATTATTTCATGAAACATCATCAACATCTCCCATAAATACCATCCCATATATTACTCTTCATAGAAATACCCTATTTAAATCCTTTCTTCACAACCTAGGAAAGGTAACATAATAAATGGTTATATTAGTTTCTCAATAAGGATAATCATTGGATATATCTACATAACATGAGAATATTGTTTTGATAACATGATAACAAAATTTAAAATTTATACACTACATATAATAGAAAATAAAATTATGTCAAGAAATAAATTTTTGTGGTTTATAAGGCATGAATAATAAATAAATAAAATAACATGAGCCATGTGAAAACCAAATTTCCATATGCCAAAGATTTATTCCCTAAAAAATTCTTTTTCTAACATGGTCATATCTATTGTTAAATGTACATCTTCTATTGGTAAATCATTTTACCAATAGATATGTCCCTATCACTAAATTGTATGTAAAAATACATTCCCCAAATGTTATTGTGATCGATAAAATAATTCTATTACATTTATATTAAAGGCCTACATATAATTTATATTTTAGTCAACGTGTTTAGAAACAGAATCAAATGAAAAATTTATCTATTGGTAATAAAATTACCAACATATAACATATTTTTATAAATTACATTTACAAAATAATTATAAATTATTATTTCTAGTA
Organism: Viscum album; assembly: GCA_963277665.1. Taxonomy (NCBI): domain Eukaryota; kingdom Viridiplantae; phylum Streptophyta; class Magnoliopsida; order Santalales; family Viscaceae; genus Viscum; species Viscum album. The sequence goes on along the minus strand of OY728147.1, from coordinate 469,982,895 downwards.
TAACTTCATATTTTATTTATTAATTTTTCATATACAATACACATGTTTTAATTATCAAACCAAAGACACATTTCACACATGTTCAAAAATATAAAATGGTTAATTATATTAATAATGAAATTTAATAAAATATAATTCAATACATAGCTAAATATTCTTTATCCCTAAAAATCATAAAAACACCAACCCCCCCCCCAAGGAATAAAGGTAATGTATTCTATTAATTGCAACCCTATATCACCCTCCATTATAAAGAAATAGTCACTCATAAAAAATATCTTTTGTTTCCCCTATATAGGACACTAAAAGAAACAAAAAAAAGGTAGGTCAAGTGTCTGTGAGAACCTCAAGTCACTATTATGAAACACACTTTAGATCCAGCATCTACACCACAAAACCAAATAGAATACACATAAATTATTAGAAGTTTCCATGGGTTGGTTCTGGTTGAATTTGGGGGATTTTGACCCTACCTAATAAAAAATAATGTGTCAGGTCGATCGGGTTACATGCTTTATGACTAAAATATGTGACCCGGCTAGTAATAGCCCATTTTGGGTTGGGTTGGGTTGGGTCATGTTTTGAAAATGTCATACCAGTGCCTAATAAATTGATTATAGAGTCCAAAAATCCTAATTTGGAAAAAAATAGAATTTCATTCAAATAAAAAATCCCAATCATAAAATGGGGTGAATAATAACATAAAAAAGTGAATAGTACATTATGTAACCAAGAGAAATCATCATGTATTTGGGAACACACAGACACATTAAACAACCTGAAAACAAAACTGGGATGTTCAAATAAACATTAAGTACATTAAAATAAGTGAAATGAATAAGTTCATCCAAAAAAATATCATCCAACCATAAAACAAAATTAATACTTGAATTATCAATATATATCCCAAAAGTTATTTTTTATTTACACTTGAAAAAATCAAACTAAATATGCATCCAAATAAAATAACAAACCACTATAAAAAATTCAAACTATTTATGCATTAATTTACCATAAACCAACAAAATATTCATTTTTTATTTAATCTTGGAACTTTCAATATGAATCCCAAAAAATGAATACGAAACCAAAACCACAAACACATTATTAAGTAAAAAATGTTAATGAATCAAATAATATTCATCCAAAACTATAGGAGTTATAATATAAAATGAATATATCTAAATTTTTTCACTAAATGTGTAATTTGAATGTGAAAACATGGTGATCTTAAATATATATATATATATATATATAGATTTTCAAACAGAACATGGATTTGGAATGTAAAAATAGTGTAATCATCTCAACTACTCTAAAATATTTCAAAACGCCATCTAAACCCAGGCCATATTGAATAGACATTGGTGTAATGTCATGTATTACCAATTTTATCACATTTAGAGACAATTACCTCCAACTCTCAATTTTCCATCATCCAAGAATTAAAAAAAGACTACATTACATCATTTGGACCCTGATCAGTCAATGAAAACAATTTTCTATTTTGTTATTTTTTTCATTATGTTTTAATGACCGCGATTTTTTTTAAATGAACAAAATTCTATGATTATAAATATTTTACATTCTGTAAAGAACAATAAAAACATGGAATGGATTTTCAAGGAATGTGAAGTCAAATAATTGTGTTTCAATTAGGTTTTTCTTGCACAACACATAATTGGGAGGGAATAAAATTGAGGTAGGAATAAAAGAATAATAAATACACAATAGAATGTGTGATTGATGTCAGTAGATATCACATGACACATGAAGGATGAGGGGAAGGGAGGGAGGAGAATGAATGAACAGATGATAGTGTATGGGGAGAAGGATTAGCTTAATACCGAAAGGGATGAGTGCATGTGGGTGTGAGGGAAGGGGGAGAGTGAGGGAGCGAGGGATTAGGGTTTATCTATCTTAGATCACTCTCAATGTTGAATAAAATGGGAGTAGGAAAGTGAGTGAGAGGGCCAAGGTGGAATTGTAGTGAGGGAGATCCAAAACATTCATTTTTTCAGCAATTTCAGCTAGTAATTGGGTTGACAGTTCAGGTTGGGTCATAAAATAATAGTAAAATACAAGCATGAAAATATCACTTGAAAATTTCAGTATGTCAAAAAAAACATTATCATAATTTTTACATCACTCAAGTCATAGTTTGTAAGATATGTTGATTAAAAAAGTAATTAGATTCCACCAGTACTACCATTTAGAAGATCAAAAACATTTTTTCAAATGCATATAAAATTTATGAAACCATAAAAAAATTACTGCTAATATCGATTATATATTTAAATAAAAGGCTTTTTAGAATTTTTATATAAATTAATCTTAAAATAAAATGTACATATAATTGAGGAAAAAAATAATGTTTCTAATCAAAAATTAGGTTATAGTTATCAAATTGACTTGATTTTATCCCAATAAATTAATAATGTCCATAATAATTAGAGAATATACATATACATATATATATATATATGTAAATATATATATATAAGAGCGATAATGGTTGGTTACTTTATAAAATTATCAAAAAATTACTTTGATTAGAAAATTAGAAAATCTGGAATCCCCTCGACACTCTTGAAGTAGGAACATCCCAGCACACGAACTAGTGATTTCATTGATTAACACCATGAACCACCTACAAGTAGCTATAGTATGAACCCTTCAGTGATTCCATGAGCTACCCTTCATTGAACATCATTAATTATGTTGAAATTATAGAACAGATAGATAAAATTGGGTATCCCTTTTAGCCAGAAGTGGTAAAAAACCTAAGATGATTACATTGATCTCTTATAACCAATGAAAGTAAGAAACAAATACCCATATCATCCCTCAATCTTGTCATTTCATGTAATTCCACCATGAATGAATCGAAATAATAAAAAACACATGTCACCCACCTATGATATGCCTAATTCATGCCTTTTTTACTCCTTATAGCAGTGTGCATCATAAAGTCCTTCAAATGGGCCTCCAATAGATAGTTGTAGTAAGGTCCAAGATGATACAAAATTTTAATGGTGTTACACAAAACCTCTTGTTTAAATTTGGTCAGATTTATCAATGATAGAACTCCCATCTAGCATAAACATTACTTTGACTGAACTAAAGACAGAGGTAGTGGAAACCTACAAATCCCATCAAATCCTCTTATTTTCCTTTAACACTCCTTTTTTACAAAAAAAATATTACAAAACATAATTATTATGAATATTTGTAGGTTATTTTAATTTCAATGTACATCTCTCGTCTTTTTTCTCTTGACCCAATTCATAGAAATAGAATTCTTTTTCAAAATACCCAAAATACATAATGGATTTTCTAACCATAAGTGTCATCTAATTTGGTGTTTTCTCCAGATGTCGCTTGTGAAATATCCAGTAATGTGGTAGATCAAAATAATACCATTAAATTATTTTGAGTGATCTACTTCAACATTTTTTAAATTTATTTTTATTAATTTATTTTATTGATTATCAAGTTTTTATTTATTATTTTTATTAAATTCAAAATTTTTAATATTTTACATTTTTTATAAAAATTATTTAATGTATTTTAAATAAATAGAATTATAAAATATAAAAACTCATCAGAATTATAAAAAATTTAAAATTAAAATCAATTAATGAGATATTTTTAATAGAACCTCAAAAATTAAATATTGAAATTGGTCATAAAAATAATAATGTATATAACAATATTATTTTTTCTCAATTCATTATTATCACTAAATAATTTATTGTAACAATTTTATTTGGATATAAATATATTTATGGTAAAAATTTTTATTAATAATTGATTCAATTGTTTTTAAAAAAATATCTGTATTCTAACAATAAATCAATATATTTAACTGTTGTTAAAATATTTGTTGGTGTTAAGTGATCAATACCAGCAGATATATCAGTTTTTAAAAATATTTTTTTCTACAAAAAATAATACCAATAAAACTTTATGTCTGATGAATTTATAATTTTTTCCAATATATGTATTATCTATCAATAAATATCTATAGTTATAATTTATTTATTATAGTTGTTGCATACAAAAAATAATAAAAAAAATCTCATGTAAATTCTACCCACCATAAAATTAATTATATGTTAGGCTTGGGAAAACATCCCATTTACCTACCTCATGCTTTGGATAACTACCATATATCCTCTTTCGTCCTTGATATAACCACTTATGTTCACCCTTTTAGGCTTGAGATAACCTCAATGTACCATTTGTGCTCATAAAAGATTAATAATTACCCAATGCATTAGAGGTAGATACAGGTCACACCCATCATGTAATCCATACATTTGTGTTTCATAAGATAATAAAACATTCATAATGTCATAACCCATGGAAATTAAATGGGTTTTATAAACATTTTATTATAGCATAACCCACAAAAAGGAAATGGGTTTCTTAATCATGTTATCAATTAATCCAAGAATAAACTATGGGAAATGAATGCGTTTAATAAAAATATACTAATCATAATAATAAACCATACAAATAAATAATAAGGTTTTTATAAGTAAATAATATCCCCAGTAAAACATAAGCAACACCAATTGTTCTTTTTTTGATGATTTGAAATTCAATAAAGATTTCATTAAAACATTCTTGAGGAGAATATCCTTCCCATTTTGAAAACACTTATTTAAATAACTCCATTTTCAAAAATATTAAATTAAACATTTAATTTTAAAATACCCTTCTAATATTGTAATGTAATTTTTAAATCATTCAGTAGTCATTATGGTTGAAAATACCATTCATGTCATACATGTTAAAATGATGATTCCTTTTATATTTTTAGTAAAATTAAAATTTACATCATTTAGAAAGTTATAAGAAGATCAATTTTGAACCATTTTTTAAATAGTCAAACATGTGTAAAAACTTATATGAACAATCATTGGGTAATTGTTAAATATTTCTTTAAAACATTTTTAGAAAACATAGACAAGGAAGACAAATGATTTTCTATAGAAGTGAAAAATAAAGGTATTATTCCTTAAAATATTCTTTTGGAATATTGAGTGCATATATAAGGCCCCACCCTTAAACCTTACTTAATCTTGAGTTATTACAAGATTACACATTGAGGATCTTTTTAGGTTTAGAGTTTTAGAGAATTAGATCATAAAACTTGCATTACATTCCACATTTAAACAAAGTGGTTACATAAAAGATAGTATTCATTTTTCCCATCAACGGAAACATATTTAAAATAAAACATGGATTCCTTCTTGACACGTCCTTGAAACTATCATCATATCATGTACCCTTCCCTTGACCTGGGAAAAACATTTCAAAAACTTGGGATGAGCATAAAAAGATCAGTAAGGGATATAAAAATATGGAAAGGAAACTTGAGTACATGTATACATAAGAATGAAATCATACTTTACCCATAAAACATAAGCACTTTAACATACCTCATAAAATCATGAATAAATCATAGAAATCATAAGACATAAAGGCAACTTGAGGCATTCATAACATTCTTACGTAGGGAGTAACCCTATTGGTTACGTTTGGAATACCCATCACAGTATATTTCCTAAATCTCTTCGGAGAAACCTTAGTGTTTAACACCTTACCATTACCCAATGCATTGGAGAGCTATATCGGGCTCACCCGCCCTTAGTTTATCACGGAACCACCCATCTTCATAATAATACCCAAGAACCATAACATAATCGTATCACATAAAACATGCATAAAGGAAACATAACATTTACACTTTTAAATCACAAGATATCAATACAACACATTGATATAAAAACATTATGAAAACCATTTTCAATACCAAAATAAAAGAAAAGTAAAACATGGTATTTATTTTTCTTTTAAAAAAAAGGTATGGCTTGTAGAGGAAGACGAAACTCAAATAATGGTCACGGTGGCGGAGAAGTCGTTGCCGCCGCATACATACGACAAAAATATTCCCTTTTGTCATTTAGTATAACGCTTTGTATAAAAAAGATTCCTTTTGGATAAAAAAATTCAAATGGGTTTATACACCGTATAAAAGAAGGTTGTGTATAAAACAAAATATGCCTCAATGAAAGGAGATTGAGGTGGAGTCCCATACAAAGACGGTATCCTTGGATTAAGGATAAATCAATTACATAAATATGTGTGACAAACTAATACAACAAATATAAGTGGGTATTAAGTGTAAAAAAATCAGAGTTTATTCACACATATTCATAGAACGACATATTCAAGGAGTACAAGCTTATCCCAAAGAATCAAAATTGGGTTAAGAAGTTCCCTTGCAAAAATTTGACAGCCTAACGGCGTCACTACAAATTTCATAAAATGAGTTGATGAGAGATAAAAAGGGTATCTCATCACATGGACATAAAATTTAAATCACTAAGGATATATAAGAACATATCCCAACATAATTTTATGTGAATTAAAATACATAACAAAAGAAGTCTTTTAATAAGAGGAGGGTGAAAGGTTCCCTTACCGACATGGGTATCTTTCGAAACATACACCCTGTGAAATAAGGACAATACAACATTGATGTAAATACTCATAAATGAAAGTATATTACACAATGAGTAAAATAATGGTCAGTACATACACCACTCAAAGTAAATTGTGGAAAATGTAGCATAAATCTCACGGAAATAAAAGTGAGATGAAAAATCCCTTACGAAAACTCGGCAGCCTAACGACGCCACTTAAAAATTTCAAAAATGAATTGATGAGATCAAATAGGGTCTCTCGTCATATTACAATAAAATATCAAGAGTAATATGAAATAACATCCCCCATCATAACAAATAGGATCTTAAAAGAAGTGACATAAAGGAGAGTACTTAAAAAGAGAGAGGTTAGATCTCTTACAAAAATTCAACAGCCTAACGACGCCACTCAAAACTTCTGAAATGGATTGATGAGAGTGAATAGGGTCTCTCATTATATGAACATAAAAATTACAGTAATATTAATATAAAAGATCATCCCAATCACAAGAAATATTAGCTTAAAAGGAATCACATAAAAGAGTGTACTTAAAAAGAAAGAGAGGAGTAGGATCCCTTACCTCGGGTCCGACTTGACTCGATCATTCTTTAACGTCCTGAATAATAAACTTGACTTAATTTCTACTTGCTTAAGAACCTTTTACAAGTTCATTATTCCTTTTATATCACTTATTTACATGTTATAAACATTATGTAATCATTTATGTTAATAGTGTTTGTTTTTTCGATATTTGGTTCTTAAGTCAAAAGTGGACTTCTTACAATTACATGTTGTTCGTGTGGTCAAAGTTTCATTATATCCAGAATGATATTCATGATTTGGATATCATATATATCATATATATCTATAATATACATGTATTTATAATATTTCATAACCATTTAGAGGTAATAAATGAAATGCACCGTTCATGGATACGGTAAGTCGTACGTACGCATGAACGCTACTTTCATTTCTATGTCATATTAATGGAATTAAAACTAAATGATAGGTATGTATATTTTAATTCCAGAATTATATTCATCATTTATATGTAACATAAATCATATATAATAACTTTAAATACATCCTTTATACATCCCACATATGGCATTAACGAATCAAATCACTTTGAGAGGGCAGTAGTCCGCACTTCCTAAAATGAAATTATCGTGTTTACCCACAATGGAAACCATAAAGATATGGCACAAAAGAAAAATACAGAATCTTAAGTAAAACATAAACATATTATATATAATATATTAATATAGTGACATCTTAATGTCCACATTTAAAGGTTTTATATGAGTGTTGAACAATCATCGTTTCGTGAGGCAGAAATTCACCATCCACAGAAACAGTATGTTCTTTAACCATTTGATGTATGTGTGTTTAAGTGTAGCTCTAATTATTCTTATAACAACATCCTAGTATATTTAAGATACTGGAGTTGTTACAAAATAAATTAATAAAGAGTTTAGGAGGTTGGAGAAGCAAAATAAAACAAAATAACTCAAGTGAAGACATTACCTTAAAATCGGGTAACTCTTTTTGATTTGAGCTCAAAGGCTTCCTTGAAAAGAATTCTACCCAAAGAGAGTCTTCTAGGAGTAATACCGGGATGTGGAGAGGCAAAATGTGTAGGGTTTGGCCAAGCCAAAGGCATGAGAGGTGTGGGTAAGGTGGTAGAGGTGGGGGCCTTTTATAAGAGGAGAGGAGGAGCACTCTGGTAAAGTTACAAAATGTTACTTTATTTTCAAATGCGTTTCAGATTTTAAAGGTCCCACATTGATGTATTTCGAGGTTAAGGTGGTAAGGGTTCGAAATATACTCATCCAATAGGTTTTTGACAAGTGTATGTTATAGTTTTAACATTATCTTTTCATTTTATTTAAATCCATTATTAATGAGGTAATCGTTGCAACATCTTGATGTCATAAATAATTTAATTTATTTAATGTCTAAAATTTATAAAAAAAAATATAATGATGTAGGAAATATTTTTTTCTCTCTAATGAATATTTATAGTAAAAAATATGACTTGTATAACCCCATTTAAAAATTGTTTTAGTGAAACATCTCATGCTTGTGACATTTTTATTTTAACTTTAAATAAAAAGTTATTTATGTCATTTTCCAACCAAAGTGGCTCCATGGGGTCCCCAAGTTGACCCATGGATTGTCTTGGTCGGCCATGACACATCCAATGAGGGTAGAACATGTTTCTAGGTCATTTAAATTATTAAAACATTATTTTTACCTTAAATTACACTAATTACCTCTAATCGCGATTTTGAACATAAAAGTTACTATTCGCCAACAAAATTATTTTAATCCCATTGAACCACATTTTACTTCCTAATGACAACCATGTATGTCGGATTTTTGAAATTCAAAACACAGAGGTGGCAAAGTATCATTTAAACAAAAAATCAGTTTCTTTAACTACCACTTAGTGGTTTCACTATTCATCGAAAATTGATGTTTTTCAGAAAAATACCAAAAATTCACCCTAAGCTATATTTGATATTATGAATTCAAAAATGAAGTCTATTTTACAAAATTCAAAACATATAAGTTGTATTAATTAATTTAATAATTAATTCCTGCTGTCAAAACAAATAGCGTGTTTTTAAGAAACAAAAAGTATCAAAAGATTGACTCTAGTTTAAGTCCAGTTTCAAGATGAAATTAATTCCAACGACCACTATCGGATTAAATAGTAAAAATATATTCTAATTGAACTATAAAACCAATTAAAAAAGATAATCTAATCATATAAATAAATTAGATTAAAAAGAGGTTTTGAATTAAAATACAACATTTTTCACTCTTCATTAAAAAATGAACTTTATCGGAAAAAAACCAAAAATTTACTCAATGTCAATTTTGATGTCCCGATTCTAAAGAAGAATTTTATTTTGTCAAATATAACACATAAAATTTTCAAAAAGTGGATTTAAAAGAGGTTCTCCATCAAAAGGCGGTTAATCGACCTTTTAAAGAATATTAGAATGTTTATGCCCAAAAATTGGATTCATTCACATTTTTAATCCTCTAACATTTATTGTAAAAAGTAAAAATATTTGACAAACATATATAATCATTTTTTAGTTAGTTCTGTTCATTCCCTCCATTACAACGGCTAGGCATTAACTACCATTTAAGATAATATTATTTTATTATTAGAGTGCAATGTAAGATTTCAAAGGAACCCGTTGTTGTGTATTGGGTAAGCCATCGAGCATATCATTCCCATTAAATTAATATTGACATTTTATTCACAAATAGGGATAAATATAAAAGTGTCATATTCTTTATTTACCCGGGGTGTTACATTCTTCCCCCCTTTTGGGAATTGCGTCCTCGCAATTTCAAAATTCGGATCGAAAACATCCTTGAAAGTCCCACATCGGAACAAGAGTCGGTAAAACAATCACTTTAAAAGAATGGGAGAGAAGTACAAATGTCACCCGAGTTCACCCATACTAAGATTCCATGTATTAAAATATGGATATGGAGGAGAAAAAAAGGGTCATGTTCTGATGGAGAGTGATAGTAAACATGTCTAGGAGAAAGTTAACCATAAGAAAATCAGAAACTTGTGATGGGCTAAATGGTATTGGATTCCCCAGTAGGAAAAGTTAATGGACAACATTTTTTTCAGTTACTTTTCATTGAGGAATTTATTTTTGAGCATGACTAAAACATTAGGAAACATACTTAATTTTCATGTTGACATTCAAATTTTACTAGATTTCTTACACGAACTCATATTTTCTCCAAAAGATGGGTATTTAGGATGACTTATTTACATTCAGAGAGCTATAATCAACTTCTAGAGAGTCACCTGACCCAAAAAATAGAACTATATAGTTCCCATGTCTTTAGACTTTAACCAAAACCAAAACCAAAAAGGTAAGTACAAGATCAGATAATCCAGAAAAGGATAACCCTTTATAAAAAGAAAATCTATTCATAATCTCCAAAATTCGTCCAACAAAACCCAAAGTTCAACGATGACCATTTGATAAAAAATTTGTCCATAAAATTCTTCAAAGTAAACAAAAATAAAATTGAAACCCAAATATTTGAAGGATTTAGTCACATAGTCTTCCAAGGTACAAATTAACTCTTATCTCTAAATAACATCAGTTGCTCTTAAATTCTCATATTGAAAAGTAATTAACCTAATCACATATCCTCAATGATAGGTTAATAATTTCCATAGATAACCCAAAATAAACTTACTCTGGATTCCTAAAATCATCTAACTAAAAAGAATTAGTCAAAATAACCAGGGACTTCACGTAGTCCAGTGGTAGGTGATAAATACCAGTCGCACTTTGGTTGTGGGTTCGATTTCCACAGCTTTGTCTGACGCGACGGGTTGTCACACGGTCTGCATGTTGTCCTTTTTCCAAAACTATATAATTCTTAAAACATTCCCCAAAACGAGATAAAATCTTCAAAAATGATCATAACATATTTTAACCTCAATTTTATCTCATGCCTTTCATTTTCCATCATAACATATAATAACCCATAATTACTTCAAAAGTAAGGATCATATAAACTCTAATGGTTACCTTTATAATTATTACCTTAACTTCATCATCGATTGGTCATCTCGTACATGATGCATTACAGATCATACCAAGGTTCAAGTGGTTGATCATGACTCCTTGATAGTTGGTTTAGAACAACCACGAGTTTCCTCATTGAATCCCCCATTTTATCTAGTATCTTAATCAGAGAACTGCCATAGTTTCCTTCAAACCTATTGTCTCTTTGGTGCCTACTAGATCCATCCATTCACTATGAACGGAAATGTCAGTGTGAGTATATCAACAAAACCATCATGTACTAATGAGGAAGGTAAACACTAAGATATAATTACTCATTCACTTTTTCTAAAACTATGACTCTTTCGGAAATCCTAACCATTGTGGTAATGTCACTTGTGCTTACAGAATACCCTAACCTATAAAGTTATCTAAACCGACCTTTGATACCAATTATAAGGCCCCAGACTTAAACCTTACTTAATCTTGAGTTATTAAAAGATTATACATTGAGGATCTTTTTAGGTTTAGAGTTTTATAGAATTAGATCATAAAACATGCAATACATTCCACATTTAAACAAAGTGGTTACATAAAAGATAGTATTCATTTTCCTCATCAACGGAAACATATTTAAAATAAATCATGGATTCTTTCATGACACTTCCTTGACACTATCATCATATCATGTACCCTTCCCTTGTCCTGTGAAAAACATTTCAAAAACTTGGGATGAGCATAAAAAGCTATGTAAGGGATATAAAAATATGGAAAGGAAACATGAGTACATGTATACATAAGAATTAGATCATACTTTACCCATAAAACATAAGCACTTTAACTTACCTCATAAAATCATGAATAAATCATAGAAATCATAATACATAAAGGTAACTTGAGGCATTCATAACATTCTTACGTAGGGAGTAACCCTCTTTGTTACGTTTGGAATACCCATCACAGTATATTCCCTAAATCTCCTCAGATAAACCTTAATGTTTAACCCCTTCGAGTTACCCAATGAATTGGAGAGCTATTTTGGGCTCACCCGCCCTTAGTTTATCACGCAACCACCCGTCTTCATAATAATGCCCAAGAACCATAACATAATCGTATTACATAAAACATGCATAAAGGAAACAAAACATTTCTACTTTTCAATCACAAGATATCAATACAACACATTCATATAAAAACATTATGAAAACCATTTTCAATACCAAAATAAAAGAAAAGTAAAACATTGTATTTATTTTTCTTTTAAAAAAATGGTATGGCTTGTAGAGGAAGTTGAAACTCAAATAATGGTCACGGCGGCGGAGAAGTCGTTGTTGCCGCATACGTACGACAAAAACATTCCCTTTTGTCGTTTAGTAAAATGCTTTGTATAAAAAATATTCCTTTCGGATAAACATAAAACTCAAAGGGGATTATACACCATATAAAAGAAGGTTGTGTATAAAACAAAATATTCCTCAATGAAAGGAGATTGAGACAAATTCCCATACAAAGACGGTATCCTTGGATTAAGGATAAATCAATTACATAATTATGTTTGACATACTAATACACCAAATATAAGTGGATATTAAGTGTAAAACAATCAGAACATATTAAAAAATATTCATAGAATGACATATTCAATGAGTACAAGCTTATCCCAAAGAATCAAACTTGTGTTAAGAAATTCCCTTGCAAAAATTTGACAGCCTAACGACGTCACTACAAAATTCAGAAAATTAGTTGATGAGAGATAAAAAGGGGATCTAATCACTTGCACATAAAATTTAAATAACTAAGGATATAGAATAACAACTCCCAACATAATGTTATGTGAATTAAAAGACATAACAAAAGAAGTATTTTAAAAAGAGGAGGGTGAAAGGTTCCCTTACCGACATGGGTATCTTTCGAAACATACACCCCATGAAAGAAGGAGAATACAAAATTGATGTAAATACTCATAAATGAAATTATATTACACAATGATTAAAATAATTTTCAGTACAGACACAACTCAAAGTAAATTGTGGCAAATGTAGCATAAATCTCACGGGAATAAAAGTGAGATGAAAAATCCCTTACGAAAACTCGGCAGCCTAACGACGTCACTTAAAACTTCCAAAAATGGATTGATGAGATAAAATAGGGTCTCTCATAATATTAAAATAAAATATCAAGAGGAATATAAAATAACATCCCCCATCATAACAAATAGGATCTTTAAAGAAGTGACATAAAGGAGAGTACTTAAAAAGAAAGAGAGAGGTTAGATCTCTTACGAAAATTCGGCAGCCTAACGGCGCCACTCAAAACTTCCAAAATGGATTTATGAGAGAGAATAGGGTATCTCATCATATGAAAATAAAAATTACAGTAAGAGTAATATAAAATAACATCCCAATCACAAGAAATATGAGCTTAAAAGGAATCACATAAAAGAGTGTACTTAAAAAGAAAGACAGGAGTAGGATCTCTTACCTCGGGTCCGACTTGACTCGATCGTTCTTTAACGTCCTGAATAATAAACTTGAGTTAATTTCTACTTTCCTAAGAACCTTTTTCAAGTTCATTATTCCTTTTATATCACTTATTTCTATCTTATAAACATTATGTAATCATTTAAGTTAATAATGTTTGTTTTGTCGATATTTGGTTCTTAAGTCGGAAGTGGACTTCTTACAATTACATGTTGTTCGTGTGGTCAAAGGTTCATTATATCCAGAATGATATTCATGATTTGGATATCATATATATCATATATATCCAGAATATACATGTATTTATAATATTAAATAATCATTTAGAGGTAAGAAATGAAATACACCGTTCATGGAGACGGTAAGCCGTACGTACGCATGAATGCTACTTTCATTTCTATGTCATATTAATGGAACTAAAACAAAATGAGAGGTATGTATATTTTAATTCAAGGATTATATTCATCATTTATATGTAACATAAATCATATATAATAACTTTAAATAAATCCTTTATACATCCCACATATGGCATTAACGAATCAAATCACTTTGAGGTGGCGGTAGTCTGCACTTCCTAAAATGAAATTATCGTGTTTACCCACAATGGAAACATTAAACGTATGCCACAAAAGAAAGATACATAATCTTAAGTAAAACATAAACATATTATATTTCATATATAAATATATTGACATCTTAATGGCCACGTTTTAAGGTGTTATGTGAGTGTTGAACAATCATCTTTTCATGAGGCAGAAATTCACCAACCACAGAAACAATATGTTCTTTAACCATTTGACGTAGGTGTGTGTAAGTGTATCTCGAATTCTTCTTATAACAACTTCCTAGTATATTTAATATACTGTATTTGTTACAAAAGAAATGAATAAAAAGATTTTAGGGGGTTGGAGAAGTAAAATAAAACAAAATAACACAAGTGAAGACATTACCATAAAATCGGGTAACTCTTTTTTATTTGAGCTCAAAGGCTTCCTTGGGAAGACTTCTGCCCAATGTGAGGCTTCTAGGAGTAATAGAGGGATTTGGGGAGGACAAATGAACAGGGTTTGTTCGAGCCAAAGGCTTGAGAGGTGTGGGTAACGTGGTAGAGGTGGGGGCCTTTTATAAGAGGAGAGGAGGGGCACTCTTGTAAAGTTCCAAAATGTTACATTATTTTCAAATGAGTTTCGGATTTTAAAGGTCCAACATTGATGTATTTAGAGGATAAGGTGGTAAGGGTTCTAAATATACTCATCCAATAGGTTTTTGACAAGTTTATGTTATAGTTGTATCATTATATTTTCATTTTATTTAAATCCTTTCTTAATGAGGTAATTGTTGCATCATCATGATGTCATAAATAATTTATATTATTTAATGTCTAAAAATTATAAAAAAAATATCATGATGTAGGAAATATTTTTAGATTTCTAATTAATATTTATAGTAAAAACTATTACTTTTATTACCCCATTTAAAAATTGTTTTAGTGAAACATCTCATGCTTGTGACATTTTTATTTTAACTTTAAATAAAAAGTGATTTATGTCATTTTCCAACCAAAGTGGCTCCATGGGGTCCCCAAGTTGACCCATGGATTGTCTTGGTGGGCCATGACACATCCAATGAAGGTAGGACATTTTTATAGGTCATTTCACATTATTAAAACATTATTTTTACCTTAAATTACACTAATTACCTCTAATCGCGATTAAGAACATAAAAGTTACTATTCACCAAAAAATTAATTTAATCCCATTGAACCACATTTTACTTCTTAATGACAACCATGTATGTCGGATTTTTGAAATAAAAAACATAGATGTGGAAAAGTTTCATTTAAACAAAAAATCAGTTTCTTTAACTACCATTTAGTGGTTTCACTATTCATGAAAAATTGAAGATTTTCAGAAAAATACCAAAAATTCACCCTAAGATATATTTGATATTACGAATTCAAAAATGAAGTCTATTTTACAAAATTAAAAATATATACGTTTCATTAATTAATTTAATAATTAATTCCTGATGTCAAAACAAATAGCATGTTTTTAAGAAACAAAAAGTATCAAATGATTGACTCTAGTTTAAGTCCAGTTTCAAGATGAAATTAATTCCAACGACCACTATTGGATTAAATGGTAAAAATATATTCAAATTGAACTTTAAAACCAATTCAAAATATAATTTAATCATATAAATAAATTATATTAAAAAGTGGTTTTGAATTAAAATACAACATTTTTCATTGTTCATTAAAAAAAGAACTTTATCGGAAAAATAACAAAAATTTACACAATGTAAATTTTGATGTCCCGATTCTAAAGAAGAATTTTATTTTGTCAAATATAACACGTAAAATTTTCAAAAAGAGGATTTAAAAGAGGTTCTCTATCAAAAGGCGGTTAATTGACCTTTTAAATAATATTAGAATGTTTATGCTTAAAAATTGGATTCATTCACATTTTTAATCCTCTAAAATTTAGTGTAAAAAGTAAAAATATTTGACAAACATATATAATCATTTTGTAGTTAGTTCTTTTCATTACCTCCATTACAATAGCTAGGCGTTAACTACCATTTAAGATAATATTATTTTATTATTAGAGTGCAACGTAAGATTTTAAAGGAACTAGTTTTTGTGTATTGGGTAAGCCATTGAGCATAGGGTTACCTTTAAATTAATATTGACATTTTATTCACAAATTGGGATAAATATAAAAATGTCATATTATTTATTTACCTGGGGTGTTATAGCATAAAAGAGGAAAATAAAATTAAAACATTTATTTTCATTAAATGACATGAGTATAAGAAATTAATGTGTTTATAGATATTTTTTCATAAGTTCTCTTCATTTGAAGCATAATCATAAACTATCCAATTATAGAATGAGGTTGTAACATTAAACTATTACCAGTTTGGTAAACTTTGAATCAAAATCACCATGAATGAAAAATAAATATATGGAAAATTAATCCACTATAAAATTCATATAGATAATCATAAAATTAATTTGTGGGAAGTACACATGCCACACAAGAGAAACAAGTGCTCAATATGGTATATGTCTCAGAGAAATAAAAGTGATACGAAAATCCATTACCACTTTGGTAATATTTTTAATCATAATCCCCCTTAAAAAAATAAAATGAAAAACTAAATATAATTTAAATAATAATATTTTGGATACAATATTTAAAAGGGGATGTATAAATTCCACACACAAAAAATTGGTGGTTAATATGACAAATATCTTCTCGAAATAAAAGAGAGTGACTAGAAATCACTTACCTAAAGTCTCGACTTATATCATACACGTTAAAAATCCAATATATATAATATAGGTTTATTATACACATATTATAGTTCCATAAAAATATATTTAACACCATATATTATTTAATTTTGACCATTTATGAAGATTTTATTAATAATTGTTTGTTAAAATCTAGTTCTCGGTAACAACTTCTTTGTTTTTCTTGTATTTTTTTGGTTGGTATTTTAGTTAATTTTACATTGATCATGGTTACATAATATAAAAAATTTCTACCATGATATAAATATAATATATATTTATTTCGTATGTATTTATATTAATCCACTTTTGTTATACAAATGAAATTAATTACACCATTCAAGGAGATGGTTGGCCATAAGTACACATGAACATTGATTCCATTTTCTTAATAGATAAAAAAGGGAAGGTAATTATTATATAACGTATACATATTCATTATGATTTAATAAAACTATCATATGTTAATTAAATTTACCCCTATTACCTTTCATGTAAAGCGTAAGTAAAAAAATAATCACATTACTTTGTGAGGTGATAGTTCTCTATACACATGACCGACATTATTTTATTCCCATGAAATAGAATGTAAGTAGGTATATGTGATATTAAAAATAAATAAGTTTAATTATGTTATTAAGATAATATATATAATTTAAATCCATCATTATATACATTAATTATAGGTGGTTATGGAAAACGAATTATATAGGTTTTTGAGGCAGTAGTTTATTGTACACAGGATAAATGGTTTTGTTTCTCATTTAATGGAAGATGATTTGGATATTGGTTATGATAAGAATATAATAAAATATTTTTAAATGTTAGATATATTTGTTTTTTTATTGTAATTATTAGGACATAAATGATCGTGGTATGTGAATAAGTAAAAAAAGAAAGAGCTTAGTAAAGACAATTATCTTCTATTAGAAAAGACTCCTTTACATCTTTTATTAGGAACCCTAGGATTGGTGTTTTGGGAATACAAGTATATACATAAGGTTAATAAGGATATTTTGGAGATATTCTTTTAGGTTTTGGTTGAGAAATGTTTCTTTAGAGTTCTGAATATGGGAGGGGAGTAAGTGTCCTCTTATAATTGAGGAGTGGAAATTTTGTAAAAACAAAAAACTATTCAATAATGGGGAGTCACTCTCACGAAAAGTTCCTACACATTTAATAAAAAAAGGATTGGATGGAATATATGTTCATAAAAACCTCCTCTAGACAAAAAACAGATGTTATAAAATTGTTATTCTTCAACCATTAGGTTAACTTGCTTTTACCATTTCAGTTCTCACTACAGTAACTTATTTTTATATTTGCTTACCTAGGTGATTTATCCCTTATACCTAAATATAATAAGATAATAATTAGATAATATGTACCCAAATATAATAAATATTTATTCTAGTTTATCAAATAAAAAACCTATGTCTGAAGAAAACTATTTTTAACACAGGCGCGTGTAATGCGGAAAACAACATTTTATCCTCAATCGCGTTAATTAATTTTTATATTCTTTGTTATGAATGGTGATTAAAAATTAATTTGAACATAGTTTATAATATTAATTATTATTATTCCAATTATTCCATTAATTTTACCAAATTAAATTCACTTATGTGGATGAATTTAATTAAAAATTAAACCATCATATGTGGTAAAAAAATGATTTTTCCAAAAAAAAAACGTTTTCAGATTTATAGAAAGTTTGAATATGAAAATTAAATAAAAAATTTATTAAAATGAATTAAATTGTATTAATAAATATATCATTGAAAAAAATCATTCAAACCCAATTTAAAATAATATTTATCTCATAAATTATTTAAATTAAAATGTAATTTTTTAATAAAAATTATTATTTGTTTACTATTAAATAAAACAATTAACAGTATAAAAAAATATAAAAATTAAATCAAAGAAAATTTTTAGATTTACATTTTTAAAATAATGTTTATTTTTTAACTAAATTTTCTAAATGTGGAAAAAAATACCTTTACAATTTGTTTGAAAAAATTAATAAATTTTATTTGAGAAATGAATATTTTCAAAGAATATAAATTCTTCACTAAAAATAAAATACTTTTTTATAATTATGTTTTATTTATATAAATACATTATACATAATTTTAAAAATGTTGTCATTCCAACTCATAAAATCAATTTTAATAGATAGTTTATAACAGACTTGTTCAAGTAATAATATTAATAGTATATCATTGCCCATTAAAACATGGTGTTGTTTATAGTGAAAGCTATTGATGAAATTTAATTTATTTGAAAATGTATTTCATAAATATTTAGAGTGTTAAACTAACTTTTAGGGTTTAGATTTTTAAAGTTCCTACAATATGTTGTATGTTGTCTTACCATATAACTTGTTTGTCTCATTCTACTATACTAGATGGTAGTATATTTTCTTCGATAACATGTTATATGAGTTCTACAGAGGTATACCTCTTAATGAAATCTATAGAGTCCCTCTCATAGGGGATTTATAATTACTCGATTATGTTGATATAAGAATATTATTTCTTAGTGATATACCACTGTTGAGTAGTTTGATATTGGTTCAGAGTGGAAATGGTTTTTTCTATTTAATGTGTCAAAAATAACAACCTACATATTGTCTTCCCATATATATTCTTTGTGGAATAAAATTTAACTGAACCATATAGCTATGTTGTACTCAACACAATTCATAATGGAATGATATAGTTATATATTTATATGGATTAAGTAATAATAATCGATGGGTTACTCTTATATGAAAATTTCCATTGGTAATTACTTCATTTATAAGTTGATGATTTTGAATGTGATACCTGATATTTATATACATGATTCCATAGAATAGGTTTTTTTGGAAAAAGAGTTTTCATATGACTTTAGGGGAGGGAAAAAAGAGATATTTCTGAGAACTAATGATTTATATGGAATATTATATATGGGTTAGATGGGAGAGACTAGTACTTGAAGATAAAGCGTAAGATATTGGTGAGTTGGGTGTTAAGGATGAGATGGGACTTGATATTAAATGTTAACTCGTGTTTTTTTATTATTGAAATGATGGGAATCATGGATAGATAAATAAGGTATAATATTGGTTTATAGAGGGACCTAACAGGTATTATGTATGGTATATATATATGCCTCTTACCTTTTTGGTAAAGAACCATGAGTGCAAGTGCATGGATATGGAAGTTCGTTTTTTAGGAAATGATCAATTGGATTCTCATAACTATTGGTGTAGTTCCCATATGAGATTGAATATTAGGACCTTAGATGGTGATATATTGGATGCATTGTGAGTGGATATCTTTTTATGTTTTTATAATGATGCTTGGATCGATGGCTGTTTATGAGGAATATTATGGCATAGATGAAATGCTCGATTTTGAATAGTGTCAGTGAGGGTCGTTCAGGATGGATGAGATTGACATGTCATAATGAATTGTTTGTTTTTTAACTTTTTCATACTAGTATTTATGGGATACATCTCATGAAATTATGAGATGGAATATATGTAATGGAAATAATGGTGTTCACTACTACTCGAATATGCATTATTTTTTGTAAAGTGGGTAGTTGACAAAAATCATAGAGGGTGAATCATACGGTAGTATGAGGTGCATGAGAATTATTTAATGAATAAGGAACTATTTGGATTATGATTCAATGAGAGATAATGTGAGTGATAAGGAATTATTTAATTAATGAAATTATCGTTATTTTGGTTTCTTAAGAGTTTAATCAGGAAATAAAAATGCTCCCATAGTGAGTGGTGACATTTTAGATGGATTGGGGTGTTGTGGAAATTTAATCATGTGTGTATTCCCTAGAACATATTTTCAGGGAGGCATGATGATAGATCTTATTAATATTTTGATCGAGGTGTGATATATGGGAATACATATGGTTTGGATTGCAACATTCATTTTTGGAAGGTGTGACCACATTAATAATTGCAGTTTCTATAGATTTTGAGGGTGACATTCCTTGTGATATTGGAACGAGTACTGATTGGTGTTTTATATTAGTGATTGGGTATGATCATGGTGGCTTCATCCATTCATTATGTTAGGATGTGGATAGAGTGTGCAATATAGATAAAAACACATCATTTTGGTAGGTTTATGGGCATGATGAGACTAGCCATTGGATGGTCGAGGTGACACTGGATCTTGGTGAGTAGATAAATATGATTTCATAAAAAAAAAATTGAATACCATATAAGGGATATTTATATGTTTTTTGTGGGAGTTCCAATTTTGACATTGGGATTGGGATGGTTTATGGTAATCCAAGAAATATTTGGATCGATTGTCAGTAATTTCTATCGGTGAGGGCATGATAGTTGGTTTCTCTATTTGGTGATCCATCATTGGAATTACACCATAGGTTGGGTTAAACCATTTTTTTTGGATTTTTGGGAACATAAATGGATATATTTGGGATTTTAGGAATAATTTCCAATAAATGAGTTATTATATTGGTAGGTAAGGATTATAATTTTAGGGAATAGACAACTGGAAGAGGAGTAACAGTTTTTTTGTATGATATTGGATTTGATGAGATAAAAAATGCATCAAGTGGGTATGTAAACACCTAAAAACGTATTTTATTATGAAATTATGGTGGTGGGGATATCTATGGTATAGAATCATCCCTTGGTGAGCTAGGTCTTAGGTTAGAGAACACCATGATCCTGTGTTTGAATTGAACAGTGAATATGGGGTTTCTAAGAATAAACTGGTGCCATAGATCATCATCTTACTTTTGGTGATAATAATGACCAATATGCATAGATGTTTATAAATAATGCACATCATTTTTATAGTTTCAAAATTTAATTTAAATCATTATTCTAGAATATAACATGACAAGTGATATATGGTTTGACAATTAGGATGGGTTATGGTTTGTGGAAAAATGTCCTTGGGGATTCTCAGGGATAGGGCGTGCTCTTGTTAGAAGGTTTTAAAACATTTTTTCTTTTAAATTAAATGAAATGAAATTTATATTTATATTTATATTTATATTATAAGGATTTTATTTGTGAATTGGATTACGGTTTATGTTTTTTAGGCTTCAAAAATCCCAGAGTTTTTCTTGGACCTCATTTTAGCTCTAAGGGCTGTTCGGGGGGGATAAAGTGATGACATTAGGAGAAGTCAGGTGAACCTGCTACAAAAATTCACTATATGTGCATTTCCACTAGGAGGACCAAGGTATGGTGTACCTCATGGTGAAGGAGAAAACATCCATGGTAGTAGGTTTGTTCCCTTGATCTATTAATGGATCCGAGGATATACCCCTATGGAAAAATGGAAACCAAATTTCCTCATTTGGTTATTTGAATGATCGTAGAACCTGGGGTGATTGT
The DNA here is from genome assembly GCA_963277665.1 of Viscum album. Classification (NCBI taxonomy): domain Eukaryota; kingdom Viridiplantae; phylum Streptophyta; class Magnoliopsida; order Santalales; family Viscaceae; genus Viscum; species Viscum album. The sequence goes on along the minus strand of OY728147.1, from coordinate 469,960,659 downwards.
ATAGAGATCAGGGATTATCCCTATCAGAAAACATCAATGAAAATTTCATGTTTCTATGAAATTGGATATTAGGAAAATATTGAGGGACTATAGGATTATGTTTGGTACTAACTATGTTGGGAATTCAATACCCCATAATTGAAATGCCTGGAATTGGATTTTTTATGGAGGAGGGAATGTCAAGGGCCCTTAGTGGCTTTTGGATTTTTGGACATATTGATATTAAAACCCATCTCTTACATTTTCTATCATTCATGGAAGAACTAATATGGGGATCTCTCTTTCCCTTCTCCTCTTAAATCCCTTTTGAAATATGGTGGATTGATGTGATTATTCATCAATTTGAGGTTATATCTTATTTCTCAAAATTGTTCATACATTTCCCTATTATTCATTGATTTAATTGTGATTTATAGGGTTTAAAGATAATTTTTTCAATATCCTTTTAGTAATCATCCCACATTATGGGTATTTCATGTGGCTTTGATATAGTATTTCGTTATTGGGGGATTAAATTTCTTTTATTTTATTTTTAATTAATGTATTCTGTTAGATGAATATATTTGGAAATTTTATTAATTAAATAAAATTATAAAATTAAATGATGTTTAGAAATATATATTTATCTCTAGATGGTGTCGGAAGTATGCCATGGGCCTTCCTAGAGTTGTTGGTCATGGTTTCAATGTCATTAAAACACTCATTAAATTATTTTATGATTATTCATAATTGATTTAAATTTCAAATTATTTTTTATTTTTTAATTAATTAAAATTTGATTATAATTAATTAAATAGGATGTTATGGCTAGTCATGTGGACTCATATCAATGAATTATGTCTAATTAAACTTTGATGAGAATGGGAATAAGTAGTTAGGATATGCATAAACTGGATGATTGTTTTTATGATTTAGATGGTCACTTGATCATTACCCTATGATAAATGATTTTTTATTTATTTGTATGTGATATGCTGTATCACCAACTCGTTTGATCAATATTTCATTTAAATAAATTATTTACCAAATTAAGGATTCTTCATATGGAATAATGTGCCAACGACCACTAGGGACCCTTATCCACCGGTTTGATGCCTCAGTTGTCGATGGTCACGACTTTGATTATATATTTTATATTCCTTATAATATGAATACCCCTATATGTTTTAATAAAAAAACTTTCTGTCTATTTTATAGGTTCCTTAGAAACTTTTGAGTATAGGGATGATATGGATTTAGGGTTATTGGCCGAGGCAGGCCTTTATTGAATGGTGAGATTCCTAGTAAACTTTGATCTTATTGAGATGGTCACAGGTTGATTTTTCCTACCCCTTAAATATGTGAGTAACCAAGTAGATATGACCTGAGGTAGATGATTGTTAGGTTAGATTTCTTAGGATTAACCTAACATAAACTGTGGTATTTAGATGATTATTATGTATTCTCTATTGTGTGATGCTATTTTGGCTTTCCATAGGAGGTGAGTCAAGATCTATCAAGATCACGGTATGGTTAAGGGATTTTTAACCCTCTATTAGGATGGGTGTTGACCCAAAATATGTATGTGAGATAGAGGTTAGTTGGGGTGTCTATGTGATGATGTCACTAAAGAGACCTTGAGGAAGGCACCCCAGTAATATATTGACCCCTGAAATGGAAACACAGGTCATGGATAATGATGATATAGTGTTTCACTAAAGAACTCATATCAATATTTTGATACTTATATAGACTTAGTGATTATTCCAGGTCATGTAATTTAGAGGATGACATTAATTATGTGAGAAAAGTTTGGGAATTTGGAAAATATAAATTTAATATTATTATCATAAATATGAGATGTTGCAGGATATACATACTAGCATCTAGTATTTAAAATTTAAATCCTTATAATAGATACAATTATTGGGTTATTCCTAGAATTTTTCTTATAAGATGGATATTTTAGAATGACTAGAATATTTCATGGGATTCAATTATGAATCATTTTGGTGTATAATGCATTTTGTAATCCCCTTGGATTCATCTTGATGTAAATATAGAATTTTGCGGATGAGATCCTTGGATTGGATTGTACGTTTATATATTATATTACTAGGTAATGTGTTATTTAACATTGTATACATGATATCATATTCCCAACACCTCGATAGATTATTTATTTCCCATTATTACCTCCTATGAAATTGGACAATGAGGCTGACATTATATTAATTTTTTGGGACCATCCCCCTACGAATTGATTTTGAACCTGGTATGATCCGGGATATCTATTCCTTGTACCAGCTAAAATATTGTTGTTGGAAACTATACCAATTGGTATAATTATATGATGTGTTTAGAGACACTTTGGCACTTGTCGAAGTGGTAATAGTCAATGTTGGGTTCTGGGTTTAAATATTAGGATCAATAGTGGTTATTTAAATACATTTGAGTAGTAATTTATTATTATTCAGCTAAGAATATCAAATCCACATAAATTTCATTATTATTTATGTTAGGGAAAACATTGGTGGTTCCCTATTGTGTTTTACTCACACCCTTCTCAAACATCCATGGAACATAGGTGCCCGAGAAACCTCTACTATTTGTGACCTCAGGTTCGAAATTGGTTTAAGATTTAGATAATTAATTTGTATATTGTGGATGGAGTTAGGAGATAAATGAGTCACATTATGAGAATGGTGGTAGGGTTTCTATTCATTTTTAATTATTTTTTGTGTAATATGATTGGTCCAGTGGTCTATCAGTCCTTATATGTCAGCATGACCATGATCATGTGTGAAAGCATTCTTTTTCATTTCATTTGATATAAAATATTGTTTATATTTTCTAATTTTGACTAATCTGTTGATTTATTATCTATTTCCTTTCCTTTTTTTCTATTTCCTATTCTTAACCGGGGTCGGGATCCCTATTTTACATCTACATGTTTTGAGATGTGATCATATAGATGGTTCATGCTGAAATATTGGGGAATTTGTGACTTGAATTTGGGATTTATTTTAGAGGTAATATTCTCTACATAACTATTTTAGTCCATCATCCTTATTCCAAATCCTCTGGCATAAAGGGAGGCATGCCTGAGGTATTTTATGTCACTAATTAGACATTATTCTGAAGATCCATGATTGGGATTTTAATACCATATAACCTTTTTTTATGTGTGTTATAATCATTTATTTTGGTTTCCTTTTTATTTGTGATATTTTTTTAGACCTTAAATTTGGAGGATACCTACAATTCAGATGTTAGTGAATTTTTTTTGAGATTTTCATCTTTACCTTAGACTTTTTATTGTAGGTTTTGTAGTTAGATGATATATAATGGGATTACATGACATGTAATGGTTGAAAGATATATGTTGGGAAGATGATTACATAGCTTGAAAATTTTATACATCGCGTAAATATTATACATCATTTAATGTGAATATTGATGTTTATAATGTTTTGATCTTTTTTCAGTAGAACTAAAAAATATAAGGATTCAATACTTGTAATGTATTATACACTGCCTATTACACTAATTTTCAGTTTTTAGGGTCTCGTGTAGGTGTTTGAGGCTTCATACTCCTTTTCATCCTTTTCCTATCATATAGATCTCTTACCATAGGTAATTTTGGGTGACTTCATTCCATTCAAATCAATTTGGTTGGTGACTGATCATCGTTGGGTATGTATTTCTCGTCTACAGATTCATGGTGTTCCTTTCTTTGAAATGGTTGTTCTCTTGAGTTCCAATCACCTATGTCAACAGAGGTTAGGTTTACTAAATCCTTGAGGTGGGTGAATAAAATCAAGTGTTCTAATTTCTTGAATTGATTGTTTTTGAAATTGATTCCTTGATATTTGAAATGTAATTTCTTCTGTTGAAATTTATAATAGCATGGATTCGAATTTGAAATGAGGTTTTTTCTTTTAAAATGGAATATTCCATAATTTTAAATAGAAAATAAATTTTAAAACCATGTTGAAGATTGTATTGGGTTTGTAATAGTTTTATAAAAAATAGAGCATGGATTTTGTAATATAAATCAATAGACATTGTACAACATGAACCTTGGTTATGTCGAGAAAGAGACATCGGTAGTCTTAGTGTGTCTGAAACCACTAGGAGTTATCCTCTTGTATGTCGATGTTCTATAGAAGGCCTCAATGTTAGTTGCATCCAACCTTATGCCCTATTAGGATTTTGAGTGTCAAGTTTGTATTTTCCCATATGCAAGATCCCTATGGGTAGTTTCATTTTGTTTCTCGTTGTTTATTACATGATAGGTTATTTCATAGATATTGACTCACATGTTAATTTAAATCGGGTATCTTTAGTTTCATTGTTTCTAGATTTATAAAACATGACATGAAAATTATGAAACTAATGGACTATTTGAAAAATTATATCAAATATTTTTATTTATAAAAAAATCTTGTAAAACTATTTTGTTTTAAGCATAAACATGTACATTATTGTTATTATAATTTATATTGATCTATTGGTGGTATTATATTAAGATCTTTCACTCACACCCAAATTATGCCTTTGGATGTCAATAGGCCTTTTTTGTATGATTTACATTCAAGAAATAACATTTTTTAGAATTCAGGCTTCTCTTTATATCTTTGTTTGGGTTTGGGGTGGTTTGGAGGTGACGTTTGGTCATAAAGAGACTAGTATGTCTTGTTTTTTTTAATTCATGGTTTTCCCTATTTGGATATATTCTATCATTATTTTTTTCCACTTTTCACTCTAATCATATGTATTTATTTTCTTATATATGATACTTGTTTTATTATCAATGTTTTCCCTACCCCATAGTTGGTTTTGTAAGATAGAAATATGAATGTAGATTCTCAATTACAAGGAGGGGTGAATTGTAAGTTTAAAAAAATACATTTTTAACCTTAAGGAAAAATATGTTTAACAATGTTAAATAGGTAAATTCAAAATACCTCTTTTAGTTCTAAAAACTTTCTACATTCTGAAAATGTGGCTCCATAAATAAAACATAAGGAATGTTTACAAGGAAAATATTCTACCTTTAATCATATGGAATATTATTAATCAGAGTATACAAAAGAAACAGAAAGTATAAGAAGGTTATACTTTATTCTTTTATCAAAATACAGTGGAAACAAAATTGAAACAAAACAAGTAACAAGTTTGAAATCATTTAACCCAAAGAGAAGTGTATCCAACAACCTTGGATAGGGGTCCCCTGATTTATACATTCAATAATGTATATCTTACCCACACCAAGGTAATCCCTTGATAGGAATATCAGAATTAGTATTGCTCTCCACGAAATCCCTTGAACATTAAGGTAGTTGGAACCTCTGTCTTCTTATCCATGGAATTTCTCGAACTTTAAGGTAGTTGGAACCTTTATATTCCTATCCCTGGAAGTCCTTGATTGTACACAGCATTAATTGGAGTCGCACGAAGCAAGCTGAATAAGATGTTTAGTACGCACAAGGCATGAGTGTCTCTCTCTCTAGAAATCACTTCAACAACATAAAATCTCTATAGTGGTCAACAAATTATGAACTCATTAAAATAAGCTCCTATTTATAGGCACTTCTCCAACAGTCGGCTCCCTCCTCTGACGGCCATATTTTCCATTAAATTTCAGGGGGACCTATACACGTTTCACTCAAATAAGTGTTTGATAGAAATAGAATATACGACATCATCTCATAACTATAACAGATGTAAGAAAAATTATGGTTGCTTAACCAAATATAACTTTTAGAGCCTAAGGAAAATTAAAGATTGGAATATAAGAAAATATAAATTTGGTGACTATAAATCATGGATATTCGGATTCTGTTTTACATAGAATTTTAAACCAGAATTCTTTATATTTCGTATTATAAATTTCAATGAATTCGGAGTCTGAATTTCTAGGAATTATAAGTTTTAATTCTGAGGATTTATGAGTATGAATTAGGAGGAATTCAGAGTCTGAATTTTGAGGAATTCAGATTTTGAATTCTGGGGAATTCAGAGTCTCAATTTCATTGAATTTAGAGTATGATTATCAGAGAATTAGGAGTCTGAATTTTAGAGTATTCAGAGCTTGATTTATTGAGAATTCAATGTCTAATTCTCAAAGAATTCAAATTCTGATTTTCATAGAATTCAGAGTCTGATTTTTAGAGAATTTGGCGTCTGATTTTTAGATAATTCGGAATCTGATAAAATTTCCATTGGGAAGGAAAAGTTATATTTAGAGAAACTATAAAAAGAATAATGAAAACATATGCAATGATAAAATTTATATGGGGAAGGAAAATTTTACTTATTAAGATAAATCTTATGGAAAATATAATTTTCCTTAAGATAGAGTTTTTGTGATCTTCAAAAAGTAGATGAATGGAAATGTCAAAAGGACACCTTATTGACTCAACAATCTCCACCTTTTTGGAAAGTACATACATCCATATGAAAAATAATACATGGACATAGAATTTGTATAGACATGAAAATAAAAACTTATCTCCCTTTACTTATGAATCACATTTAATACATCTAACTCCCCCTTAGGTTTTAAAATCCCTAAGGATCATATTATTGACATCCTTAAAAAGATTTTATGATTTTCGGTATAAGGAAATCCTCTTTGATGAAACTCCCACTTATATAGACTCCTCATTATGTTTGGAATTCACTTCTTTACTTAGTATTATTTTTCTCATTCCTTTCTCCCCCTTTGTTATTTTCAAAAAGGAATAAAGAGAATGGCTAAAATGGTACATATAAAATTAGTTCTATACAACAAAACAAATGATCATCAAGAAAAATTATATTATCATGGGAAATATTTATACAAAGTAGAAAATACCACAAAAGATCGAAGTGGAGTAGAATTATACTTCTTTATCTTTAATTATTAACATATTTAAAATGGTTTTCTTCTTCCTTATCTACTTTTGATCTTCTTCTACATGCTTTAGCTGCTTATCCTGATCTTCATTTTTCTCCTTTAAGGCTTTTATCTTTTCTTCCTAAACCTTAAAAATATATGCCAAATTCTCCAATACTTCTTATTGCTTATGAAAATTTTCTTCAAACTCAATTATGATATCTCTTTATATTTTCCAATTAATTGCCACTAAATTAATCATCTCATTCAATTCCTTGACTTCTTTCTTCCATGTTTTTAGTTCGAGAGTCATATTTTCCTCAAAACTCTTAGTAAGATCCCTAAACATATCTTCTTTGGTGTCGAAAGCATCATTCACATTATCTTGAATTTCATTAAAGACTCTTAGGTCATAAATTATCCTCCTTGAACAATTTGTAATCTTCTTACATGATCTTTTATAATCTTCATAACCAATGAAGAAATATTTGAAATTTTTATCAAGATTTACATACTTATCCATAAGCATGGTGACAGAATCAACTTTCTGATTAAATGAATAATGAAGCCTCTAGCACCATCAGTCTATACTCAGAAATAACGGAATGATATCAACTAACTTCTTCAAAGATTTTACCATAAAATCATGTCCAAGAGAGTACGATTTCGAATCAGAGTGTTTGGTTGGTGACGATTCGTTTTAAAAATCTTTAGCTTTCCTAATCGATGAATCACCATTATCATTATTTTTCACCGTAGATTTTCATGGTGTATCAAGCAACAGCTGCATTCCCTTTTTAGCTATCTAAATAATCTCTTCTACTTTGGGTGATTCATGCTCACTATTTGATAACTGAACAATCATGTCTTTATCAACGTTTTATTTCTTGGAACCTACCACAATATCCTCTGGATAAATAAACTCATGGTTTCTAAGTTCTTCTTCATATATTTAATTCACTTATTCCTAACCCTTTTCTTCTTTTCTTGGTGTAGAATGTTTTGAAAATTCTGCTCAGAAGTTCAGATTTACAATTTCTCAGAAGGACTCTCCTTCTCATGGTAATCCCCTTCTTACCATATTATGTAATCTGTTTCACCACTTCCTTCTTCTTTTTCTTCCACTTCTTCTTGTTGAACTATTTATTCTTCTTGTTCTCGTTCTAGAATAAACATTTTCCTTTCTAGAGTCACATGAAGTGATTCTTGGAAAAAAAAGATTCTGGTACCTGGATTTGTTCCGATGGTTTCCCAGTATCCTTGAGAAGGAATTGAACTATCTCATCCTCCGACATCTTATTATTCTACTTATTTTCTTTCTCTTGATTATCAAGATTCTCAGCAGCCTTCAACTTCGGAGTTTTTCCTAAGCAGGGTCCAAGCCAAAAGTAGGCTCCCCTTCATTCCTATTCTTCTTGTCCTCTCTCCTCTTAATAGACACTTCATCTAGATAGTTCATTTGCTTCTTTGTCTTAGGTGGTGCTGATTGAGACTCCTTAGCCACAGTAATTTTATCATATTCTTCAGGTTCCTTTACTTTCTTCTTCCTTCCACCCGTCTTGGAAGATTCAGCAACTTCGAGTTTCTTCGATAAAGCTTCAACATCTGCTTCAGGTAGCTTATAAAATTCTTCGGATTCATTATAGAATCCAATCTTCACGCTTCTCAAAGTATCATCACTAAGATTCATAACCTTCTAATTTCTTGTCTTAAAACTACAAAAGTTTTTGAATAATTCTAAACAAGTAACTATAAATAAAGATAAAATGGCCACATACATTATGATTTAAGACTTCAAGTTTCAATTCTTGATATTCTCAATTGTAATCAAGATATACTTCACCAAATCATTCTTCCCGAGGTTTAACAAAAAATCCATGATATAGATGTCACCTTTCTTCAGTGCATCCTTATCTACTTTTCTCAGAATAATAAAACCATGAACCCATAATTCTAGAATCTGAAAAATTGTAGATAGATGGGAAAGAATTAGAGTCTATGCTTCTTTTATTCCAAGGCACTCTAAATCATTTTCCTTCTCAAACGAACCTGATACATCTGTTAATTTATTGGTGTAAAATTCAACTTCACCTTCATATGGAATTACAATTAGACTTGCAGCCTTAGTGTAAGAAAGGGAGTAAGTATTTACATAACTCTTGAATGAAAACTTACATGTACCTCCTTCATTGTGGAAACCTACTGATTCCTAGAATTTAATTAACAAATCTAGGTAAACCGGATCTTGCGCATTCGGTTTTGATATACATAGGCTCTCAAATCCATTCAGCTTTATATTCTTTGAAATAATAGAATCATACTTATCAAATAAATTTGGATCAGCTAAAATCTCTTTGTATATCAACCATTCGGATATTTCCTTCACATATGACATTTCTTTTTGAGGAGAATTTTTCACAGACATTCGGAATTGAGAAAACCCTGAAGATTTAAAATGGTCATAAGTTGAGCAGTAGGGATTCAGCATGCCAAATCTTTGAGAATAGATGTGGGAAAACCATCATAGGGTCCTTATATAGTTTTTTGAGATGACAGTTCAACTTCCTTGATTGATCCAATGGTTGAAAAACTCTTGATCAGATCTGACGGTTGACATGATATCTGAACATCAAATTTTGTAGGTTATGATCTTATGATGTTTTTATGATAAAATATTTGAGTTTAAGGAAAAGTGAGTGTGTAAAATTTTAATAAAATGAATGTACCAACAAGTAAAAATATAATAATGAAAATTTAATAAATAAAGCATACCTTACAAATTTCTATGAATATTATCCGTAATGTGGAAAATTATTCTTGAAGAACTTTATATTCCAAATTTTTTTTAAAAAAAGTTGTGTGAAAAAAAATTGATGACGAAAATTTTGATTATGAAAATTTTGATTACAAAAACATTGATTATAAATATTTTGATTACAAAAATTTTGATAACAGAAATTTTGATTATGAAAAGTTTTACTAACAAGAAAAATTACTCCCCCAATAAAAAAAGTTTCTTACTGTAAAGAGATCGGTTTAAACAAGAAGATAATATGAATGATTAAATTATGGTTATCATTCCTAACTTTTTTTTAATTTATTCAAATCTATCAGAAGGTAATGATTTTGAAAAAATAACAGCAAATTGATCTTGTGTTCTGATAAATTGAAGAATGATATCTTCTCTTTGTGTGTGATCCCAAAGAAATTGATGACTAAAATTTATGTGTTTTGCACGTGCCTGATGTGTAGGGTTTTTACTTAGGGAAATGAAACTAGTATTATCACACAATATTTCTGTTTTGGTAAAACTCATACCTTAGTCTACGAGTGTGTGTAGTATCCATAACACTTGAGCACAACAACTTCCAATTGCTACACATTTAGCATCAATAGTCGAAAGTGATAATAAGTGATTCTTTTTTCATGACCAAGAAACTAATTAATCTCTTAAAAAATGATAATTTCCTGAGGTTCTATTTCTATCCATTCTACATCCACCAAAGTTATCATCCGAAAAAACATTTTAAAAAAATCATTTCCAGTAGTATAAAAGAGTCCTAAACCTATGGTTCCCTTTAAATTGTGAAAAATTCTTTTCAATGCCTTTAAATGAGATTCATAATGATTGGATTGATATCTAGCACATAATAATACTGAAAATATTAGGTCTGGATGACTATGAGTCATGTATAGTAGACTTTTTATCATACCTCTAAATGTTGTTTGATCTACTAGTTTTCCAACTTCATTAAGATCAAGTGAATTTGAGTTACAAATGGGAGTACTTATACTCTTAGAGTTGTCATATTCATACATATTAAGAATATATTTCATATAAATATGTTGAGATATATAAGTTCCTTCTAGTTTATGAGAAATTCTAAAACCTAGGAAAAATGTAAATTCACCCATCATACTCATTTCAAAATCAGATTTCATTAGATCCGCAAAGGAATCTGTTAATGTTTTCTAAGTTGAACCAAATATAATTTCATCATCCTAAATTTGAACAATCAAAACATTTTTTTTATCTTTCTTTATAACAAGAGTTTGATCATAATTTCCCTTAATGTAATATTTTTGTAACAAAAATCTTGTAAGTCTATCATACTAGGATCTAAGGGATTGTTTAAGTCCATATAATGATTTGGTAAGTGTGAAAACATGTTCAGGATGTTTTGTGTCATCAGAACCAGGAGGTTGTTCATCAAAAATTTCCTCTTGAACATAAACATTAAGGAAAGAATATTTAACATCCATTTGAAAAATTTTGAAATTAAAGAATGTTGTAAAGGAAAGTAAAAAAGGAGAATAGATTCAAGTCTCACTAATGGAGCATATGTTACTTCATAGCCTATTCCTCTTATTGATTATAGCCTTTAAAAACTAATCTATCCTTATTTCTTACTATGTTTCCATTTTCATCAAACTTATTTCTGAAGACCCATTTTACTCCAATGACAGAGGTTTCCTTAGATCTTGCAACCAATGTCCAGACTTTATTCCTTTCTAATTCATTTAGCTCATCTTATATGGATTTAATCCAATCATCATCACCGAAAGCTTCATCGGTGCATTTTGGTACAAATTGAGAAAGAAATGCTTGATGTTATACTTCATTTATTATGGAACTTATAGTCCTTACAGGTTGATTTACATCAACAATGAAACTATCACAGGGATGATTCTTAAGAAACAACTTATTTGGGTTTTTTAAAACCAGTTCATCAACATATGGCAGGAAGTATTTTGTCGTAACTTTATTAGAGAAATTTTATTGAACATTTTCCTTATTAGAAGGAATGTCTATCAGGGTTTGATAATCAGTTGTTTAAAACACATCCTAGGATGTAGGTTGAGGTTGTTTAAAAATAAAAGGATCAGTTTCATCAAATTTAACATTTACCATTTTTTCAACAGTACAAGTATATTAATTAAATACACTATAAGGCTTAGAAGATGTGGAGTAGCCTAATAAAATTCCTCCATCAGATTTGGGTTTGAATTTATGTAAATTATATTTAGTAAAAAAAACTAATACTTTGTATCCAAATACATTGAAGTAGGAAATTATAGGTTTTCTACCATTCCATAAATCATATGGGATTTATTAAGAAAGGGTCTAATCAAAACTAGATTTATAGTATATCATGTAGTAATTACAGCTTCAGCCCAAAAATGTTTAGCTATGAAATATTAACTCAATATGGTTCTAGTTATATCTAGAAGAATTCCATTTCTTATTTCAATAATACCATTCTGTTGAGGTTTTCATAGTGCTGAGAACTTATGAGTAATGCCTTTTCTATTACAAAAAGATTCAAATTCAGAATTTTGGAATTCTCCTCCATGAATACTATTAATAGTTATCAATGGAAGTTCTTTCTCATTTTTAAATTGGGCCCTAAAATTTTTGAAATAAGAAAAGGCTTCATATTTTTTTCTCAAAAATAAAACCATTTAAATATTGTGTAATCATCTACTTGGACAAATACATAATATTTTTCACCAATGATTCCAGTTTGTGTTAGACCGAAAAGATCCATATTACCCAACTATAATGCATCAGTAGTAGAGTCTTCACTGATTGATTTAAATCTTGATTTATGATTCATTCCATATTGAAAAGGATCACAAACTTTTAAAGAATCATATCTACACTCTGGTAGATCCTTAAAAAGTCTTTTCTTAGAGAGTTTACATAAGTTCTTTAGGTTAAAGTGTTCTAACCTTCTATTCCATAACTAAGATTGATCTTCCAATGAAAAAAGGCAATGTAGATCTTAGATTCTATGGTGTTCTATGTTTAGTGTGTATACATTCTCTTGCCTATGTAAAGAAATAATAAACACTTCCGTGGAATTGTGTAATAAGCACTTATCAATCCTAAAATTCACAAGGTAACCTTCATCACATAATTGACTTATCCTAATGAGGTTATTCTTAACACCATTAACAAATAAAACATTTAAATCATTGTTTTTTCAAGAAGTACCATGTTACTTATACCAACAATTTCTCCATGAGAATTATCTTCAAAAGTAAAATTTCCTCCTTTTTTCTTGATAATATTTTCAAATAATTTTTTGTTACCAGTCATATGCTGGAAACATCCACTATCCATGTACCATGTTTAATTGTTGGTACTTTCATTATTCTCATGAAAATAAAAGTGTCAGATCTTCAAAACCCAATCAATCTTGGATCTTTAAATTTTAGTAAGAAATTTTTTTAGGTATCCACATTTTCATAGTAAAATAAGATTTATGAAAACCTAAAGACTGGGTTTTTTTAAAGATCAATTTTTCACCCAATTTCAACAAAACTGACATTTATTACAGAATGGAGAACTTTGAGGAACAAAATACTTATTGCTAAAAACCGGTTTTGAATTGGTATAACCAAAACCAAAATGATTCCTTATAGGTAGAATTTGGGAATACATCTTATAAAAGTATTCCTTACCTTAGGTAAAGTTTAACACAAACTTCCTCAAGTAAAATATTTCTGAATTTAGTTTATTAACCAAGTTTTTATCATCAAATACATTATTTTTAGAAATAGAGTTAGTCTCTAAAATTTTATTCTTATATATTACATTTTCTAGTTCCTTAAAAGGTTTGTACTTTCTGAATTAAATTCCTCAAGGGTTTTGGAAACACATTAAAAATAATGATTTTTCTTATCAAGATCTTTAAAATGATATGATACATCTTTAGTAAGAATAGAAATTCTTGAATTTTCTTTCTCATGTTTTTTCTTTAGTTTAGAATTTTCATTCTCAAGATGTTTAGAAAACCTAGACACTTCTTCAAAATTAGTTAATAGATTATCTTCATCAGAAAAAGATTCTTCATATGAATACTTATAGTATTTATCATTTGTATAATTTTTATTCAAGGATACGTTTGTGATAGATTCAGCATTATGTAACTTGGCATTTAGATAATGATTTTCAATGGGTAGTCTGGTTAGTAGACCAAGATTCTTATGATAAGAGGATTCATACTACGAGGATTAAGTAGAAGAGTCACCACCACAAGCACTCCAGGTGTCATTTTAATTCAAAAAATTCATAGCTTTAGCCTTGAAGTTTTTCATTCTATTACTTTTAGAATGTTTTTCTTTTATAACCTTTATTTGAAGCATAGTACAATCTGTCCTTATATGCACTGCTAATTTTCATTGATAACAAGTGAATTCTGAGTCTTTCTTTTCTTTTCTTTCTTTCTTTTTAAATCTAAACTGAATGTCTTTCTTCCCAATTATCTTGTTCATCCTTCGAGAAAGATTAGCTAAATCATTCTCAGCATGTTCACTTTCACTTGATTCATATAAAACAGTGACTTTCTTTGACTTGGATCTTGTAACCCTTTAAGAAGTCTTGGATTTAGTAGTTGTAAAGGTTACACATCCATTACCATTCTTCATCTTCTTCATATTATCATCTCTTTTCCAACTTCTCTCATGTTGAAAAAAAGATCCAAAATTTTCATCAAGAGTAATTTGATATCATTTTCTGTTCTAATAAATAGTCGTTCTATTATATTACCACACATTAGGCTTGATATTAATATTTTTCCATAGGAGATTCATCATATAAACATTTCAAACCCAAATATTGTAAACGGTGAAAAATTTTCATAAACCATTTTTGTATCTTGCACACTGGTTCTCCTTAAGGAAATAGAAATCCATGATATTCTCCTCTAAACAAAGCTCTTCTAGTTTCAATAACTTTGGATTTACCAAAATGTATGACTTCTAATTTCTTCCAGATATAGTTAGCAGCTTCACTAGAGGAAATCTAAAAATATATATTCCTGGTCATGGAAAAAATGAAGTATTTTGTACCTTGTTGTTAAGTTGATATTTTTTCTTTTCTTTATTAGTGAATGTTTTGAATTCCTTATCATGAATCTTGTAATATTTAGTGGGAATAACAATGTTTTCCACACCATTATTAATAAAAAAAGTCTTCATATGATCTCTATAATATTCATAATAATTTGCATCAAATATAGGTGGTCTAGTAGTATTTAGATTTTAAATTGAACCAACATTCATTCATGCCTTCTAAAAGAAAATATCTTTCCACCAAACATGTTAATAGTAAAATTTTGTAAACAAGGATAAAAATCCTAATCACGGAAAATATTTTGAACAATATAAACATAATCAAGAAAACTTATATGTGAATATAAGTATTTCATAAACCTCATTTGAAACCAATTATAGGATCTAAATTTGAATCTAGATGCTCTATAACAGGAGGGGTGAACTGTATGTTTAAAAACTTTCATTTTTAACATTAAAGAAAACTATGTTTAACAAAGGTAAATAGTTAAATTCCCAAGGCCTCTTTTAGTTCTACAAACTTGATAGGTTACAAAAATGTGGTTCCAGAAATGAAAATTAAGTAATTTTTGCAAGGAAAATATTCTACCTTAATGCATATAGAATCATACTTATACAAGATTACAAAAGAACAAGAAACTATAATATGGTTATACATTATTCCTTTATCAAAATATAGTTTAATTAACTTTAAACAAAACAAGTAACAAGTATGAAATATTTTAACCCAAAGAAATTGATATCCAACAACCTTGGATAAAGGTACCATGATTTATACTTTCAAGAAAGTCTATCTTACCCACACCAGGGTAAGCCCTCGATTGGAATATCGGAATCTGTAATTCTGTCCCAAAAAGCCCCCAAACATTAAGGTATTTAGAACCTCTGTCTTCCAATCCACAAAATTCCTAGAACTTTAAGGTAGAATAAACCTCTATCTTTCTATCCCCATAAGTCCTTGATTGTACACTGGAACAATCAAAGTTTGACGAAGCAGGTTGAACAAGATGTTTAGTATGCCCAAGGAATGAGAGTCTCTCTTTCTAGATTTCACTTTAGTAGCATGAAATATCTTGAGTGATCGATAGGTTATCAACTCATTCAAATGATATCTTATTTATAGGAAATTCTCCCATGGTTGGCTCCCTCAACCAATGGTTATATTTTTTCGTGAATTTTGGAGGGACTTGTACATATGTCACTCAAACACTGGTTAGTTATAAATAGAATATATGACATCATTTCAAAACTATAAATAGTTTAAGAAAAAATAAGGTTGCATAACCCAATCAAACTTTTGAAGTCTAAGGAAAAATAATGTTTGGAATCTAAGAAAATAAATATTTAATGACTATAAATCATGGATATTTGGATTCTATTTTCCAAATAATTTGGAACATAAATTCTATAGATTTTGGAATCTGAATTCCAACGAATTCGAAGTCGTAATTCTGAGGAATTCAGAGTCTGAATTCTGAGGAATTCAGAGTCTGAATTCTGAGGAATTCTGAGTCAGAATTTTATAGTATTCAGAGTCTTATTTTCAGAGATTTTGGATTCTTAATTTTAGATAATTATGAGTCTAATTTTTGGAGAATTCGGAGTCTAGTTTTCAGATAATTTGGATTCTGATTTTCTATGAATTTGGAGTGTGATTTTCAGAGAATTTGGAGTCTGATTTTCAGAGAATTCGAAGTCTGATTTTCAAAAAATTCAGAGTCTAGTTTTCTGAGAAATCATAATCTAATTTTCATAGAATTCAGAGTCACGTTTTTAGAGAATTCAAAATGTGAAAATAGAATACTCAATATCTATGGAATTATATGATTTTTAGGTTTTATATGTGAAACCAAATTTTACCCTTAGTAATAAAAAGATTTAGATTTAGAGAAACTATAAAAAGAACCAAGAAAATGTAGGGAATGGTAAAATTTCCATGTGGAAGTAAAATTTTCCTTAATAAGATAAATCATAGGGAAAATGTAATTTTCTATAAGATAGAGTATTTTTGATTTTCAAGACATAGACGAATGAAAAAACGTAAAGAAACCTTGTTGAATAAAGAGGTTAACGTTTGGTGACCGGTCTGGTTGACTTGGGTTCATTTCTCACAAGGTTTGGATGTGAGGATTGGTCACCTGGATATTATTTTTTGTATTTTGTTTTCAAACTTTATGGTTTTTACTATTTATATATGTTGTATATATCTATTTTTCTTCTTTTTGTCTTTTGTTTTATGTCTTACTATCCTTATATACAAGACTTTTTTTGTTATCTTTGTTTTACCCCACCCTGTAATGTGATGATATTGGGTGACAGGTTTGGTTGATTCGGGATAGTCTATTACAATTTGGTATCAGAGGGTTTAATCATCAAGAAGTGAGTTATCACTGCCTTATTTCATTTTTTGTCCTTGGTAGACTGGAGTAGGATCATTGGAATTCAGACTATAGGTGCAGAAAATGGTCCGGGCCAACTCACCCTTGTGACAGAATCCATGTTAACAAGGGTGGTTGGAAATATCAAATATGTTAAATCCAAGTATTTTTGTTTATTTGAATAAATTACATAGAAGCTTAATTAAATTAACCAATCTAAAATAATTGGACAGGGTGGGTGAATGGGAATTTAAAAAAACTAAGTGGGGAGTTTATTTAAATGGACCATATCACGACTAGTCCATCGGGGACTATAATGTTCTATACCCCAAGTCTACCACCCAATGGCCAAGGGTTGGTGATTAGCACCAAAGGAGTCAACCTGTGAATGGGAGGCATTTTCCTAAGTATCTGTATGCATGGACACACAACCACATCCCAAGTCTGTAAAAGTAAACATGCATTCCACTAAACATCCACTGAGTAAAAGTAAAAACTGTTGGCCAAATGGGCCAGAATACAAATCCAGTGAAAGATAAACTAAAAATAGGAAAGTTCAAGTAAACTCAGTAAGTCATCTGTTAAAAAATCCCACCTGATGGGTAATTGCAGAGTGGCCACTATAATCCTTAGAAGTATTCCCCGCCTGCCTAGTCTCACTGGTAACCATTGGGTATTGGGCCACCAAGTCCTCTATCAAGGCTGTGATTTTCTGCACCAGATACAATACATTCAGTCAAAGCCTGTGTAGGGTTGAGTAACCAAATAATCAGTATGGAACCCAAAAAAACAATGAAATACCACAAAGATATCCAAAAAAACCATGAATCTTGATCGTGAAGCATGATCACGAAGCAAGAAAGATCACACTAGGTATATTCTAGAATAGTAAAGTTAGACCATTAGTCATAACATCGAACACCAAGGGCTGCTGGACAACTCCTCATCAAAGAGTAAAATGGGTTTGATGAGTCACACAGAAGTCGCTTCCCACAAACATAGGACTTTTGTGGTACACATACCTGATTAGTGTTGTGGGTATGATGGGTTACATAGAAGTCACTCCCCATTTTGGGAATGTGGGGCCACATAGAAGTTACATCCCACCTTGGTCAAACTAAGGTACACCTTCTTTCGAGTATCATGGGTCTACCAGGTCATACAGAAGCTGCTCCCCATCATGGGGCTACCGGGTCACACAGAAGTCACTTCCCACTAAGCCATAGTATCTCATCCACACAGGTTCTCTTCTCAATAGTCTTCAGGTCACAACCAACTACATGGTTTCTGCATGTATCAGGCTTTATCTTGGGAGAACCGCTCCCCAATCCATTGGTAGAATTTCAACTTGCAGGAAATCCTGCATAGAGTATGCCAAATGATCTGCCTCATCATGAGGGTTACAACACCGCAAAATTCTCATCAATCGGACATCCTGTTTGAAAAATATTACCTTTTTTAAAAAAGGGTATGGTTGGGCCTTGGTCTGATCTGACCTGGTCGGACCTACCCAACCAGGACCAGGTTCCACTGACCTGACCCGGGTCCACCAACCTGACCCAGGTCTGATTATCTGTCCCGAACATGCCCATGATTGGGTTTAGCCTTTCCCACTGGGGCAGGTACGTCCCGCTAGGTTAGGTCCAGCCCACTGGAGCGAGTCTGGCCTGCGCACTACCCATTCTGCCATAGGTGGACCAGTTTCCCTTAGTTGGGATGTGTCTCAAAGCCACATCTAGCTCCCCATCACCCCATGGTATGTTCATACTTCTGCCTTTTTTGCCGTGGTCAATCAACCGTGGATGACATTTACGTGACCGACCGGATTCACCGCACGCAGTCTAGGGATTGCTTACTCCTCAATAGTGCGTCCAACGGATGCATGCTGCATCCCTACCACTAGACTCCAGCCACAAAAGACACCATTGGTGTACTGTCATGGCATGCAACCACTGGATCGCGGCTGCCAGTACTGGCACGCCAGCATGTCCGCATTAGTGGACCATTTTTTTCAGCGACTATGCCTCCAACATCCGTGGGGTGTCACCTTCACTATAAAGGCCTCTATTTTTCCTTGAAACCATTTCAAATGTTGGCCCCCAAGAACACACAATGTAGAAGGGGATGGGATTTGTTCATGTAATCCCACATTGTCCTCATTATAAGTTTTAAAAAAGGGGGAGGCTTGGGATCACAGTCCTATAAATAATAATTTAATCTCGCCATAGAAAACCCAAGAAGAACACCCTACAACAAGAACGCATGATCCAAAGATCAACCTGTTCATGGGTTCATCCACTTTCATCCTTTATAATTAGAATGGGGAAAACATAAAACAAGAAACCCCTACCCTAATCGATGTTCTTCATTGAAGCACTCCACCATCAAGGATTCAAGCTCTAATGGAATTCGTCACGTCTTGGTCTCGTTCTCCCTAATGTATCTATGTTTCTAGAGATCCTTCTAATGTTCATCATTTGTCATCAGAGGGAATCCTTGTTGTGTGTTCGTTATAGAATTTCCATGGTTTAATTCTCATTCACCCAATGTGTTATCCAATTAAAATGAATACACTTCAAAGCATTTCAGATATGTTGTGACATAAAATCGTTGCACTATTTAATTTATGAAACAACATATATGTTATGTCGCACAAAAATAATCCATTAAGTAGCTTCCTTTAATGTCCCTCGTCATCGCACCACAACGTTGTCATCTGCTACTCAATGGTGGGGGAAGAAAAATAAAATATATTTTTATGTTATTTTGTTATTTACTACAAATTCTGAAAATTACCTTTTTCGCCTGACCCTTACTGGTTGATGTTAGGTCCTTTCTAGGAAAATCCCTGAACATCGAGTTCAATGTTGCCCTCATATTTTTTATCCAAGCACCAGTTTAATTGTTTAAAAAACCTGCTTGTATGTTTCCTTAAACAAACTTGTAAAAAGGTTCAAAATTCCGTTCTGGGCTCACCGGGCCTCAGAATCACATGCTGTAAAAGTGAGTGGTTTAGAAAAAAATCCATACAATTTAAAAAAATATTGAAATTCTGGGATGTTATATACCAATTACATTCAAAAGGTATTTCAATTTTTGTTGTAGAATTCATAACTCTATGAAATCTAATTATTTTAAATCATTGTTTTAGATTTTTGTTTTTGGTTCATTGGTTTTGGATCTTACTCAGGAAATATTGGTTATTATATCAGTTTAATAGAAAATCCATCCCAAAGTATCTCTTCCAAAAAAACAGGGGAATCTGTGAGGTAGGTTCCATAGGTGGAACCCCTAGTGGACTCTTCTTTGTTAGAAGATCTAATCCATACCATTTTGACTCTGGTGTTAGTGGGAATTGTGAACCTGGGATGAGTAGTGCATCATGGCTCAGAATTAACCAAGAAACATCCACATATCTTCTATGGTGACAAAGGAAGAGAAGTGTCAAAAGACTATCTTGATCTGATTGAGAGGATATTTGACATTTTGAAAACACCAGAAGATTCTATGGTAGTTTTTTCCATATATATGTTTGAGGCTCAAGGAAGAATATGGTGGGATTATATAGTGGAAGCTATATTACATGAAGGTCTTAACTAGGATCCTTTTAAGATGATATTTAATCATTAGTTCTATCCCATGAATTTAAATATGGAAAAGACCACGGAGTTCCTATCATTAGAGAAAGGGGAGAATATAATTCTAGAGTACTCCATAAACATTTTTGAGTTGGTGCATCTAACAATAGAGATTTCCACCAATGATTACCTATAGGATCAATTGTTCGAGACGGTGTTGAGGGCTGATATTTGGTCAATGAAATTTCTTTTGGTCCTTCTGACCTTTGTGGATATTGTAGATAAAGTATATTTGGATGAGGTAAATATAACTAGATGTATAGTTTTGGGATGAGATTTAGATGGTTTAGTTGTTATCTAGGGTTCTTCTACTTTTATGATAAATAATGGAAAGAGTTGTCATTTTTAGAAAGTACTTGGTTTATAGAATTCTATAAGGAAACAACATGATATTTTCTACTAGTCTTGGATGCATGTCCATATTAGGCCCCATTGCATGGAGGAACCAAGACGTTTCATCTTTGTGTGTGATCAGACCATCAGAAACGTTTCTGTTATAATATTTCCCAAGTAAATAAAGTAAGATACAATCTCACCATGGGATCACGGATTTGTTTTGATGCTTCCCAGTGTGGTGGTACTCATTCTAAGGCCAAAGGTAAAGTCCATGTTTAATATTTGGGATAGTTATATGCATTAGATTTTGTCCTATATGAATTTGAAATAATTCCATTTACTATTAGAGGTATGGTGTTTATTTCATCTTCTATAGTGGTAGATTTTTTCAATACAGGTTCTACTCATTCATTAATATCATAAAATCAATTTGACATGATGGGGTTTCATTAAAAGCTCATTCTATTATTTTTTGATCTTTCGATGCATTAGATAAATTGGTTCAAATAGGGTTTCAAGTTTCCCGTGTATCGGGTGTTGATAAGATACATTGAGGTGGTTTGGGGCTTCTTACTGCATTATATTGACCTCTTTGACTTGATTATTATCAGGGAATGGATTATCATTGTTAAGTATCTTCTAGACTATTATTTCCACCATGTATATTTCTTTTCTACAAATGGTGTCACTAATGTTTTCTTGGGTGAGTGGGACTCTTGGTTGGTAATGGAGAAGCAAGTTGTTCTTTATACCAGTGTAATCTCATTCCTTTTTTTAGAAATCTTCCTTGATGCTGTTGAAAAGTGATTTCGAGTTCAGATGACTAATATTTTTTTGTTCAGCCTAAGGGATTTCTAGATGATTAATATGGTTTATGGCCCATATAGAGGTTGATTTTACTATTTACCTCTCCCAATAATGATACCTACTTCTATGTTATCTTATCGAATATAACCTTCCACACTTATATAACTTATGGTCCAGATTAAGGACCTAGAGGTGAAAGGATTTATTCATCCTACTGTATCTTCACGATATATTTTTTACTCTTTTCTAAGAAGGAAACAAAGATCCTTATAATTTATATCGAATATAATAATTTGAATCAGGCGACCATAAAGAACAAGTATCCATTACCTAAAATTAATTATCTCTTTGATCAGTTTATAGGGGATCATTGGTTGTTTAAGATTGAAATGTGGTCAAGGTTCCACAAACTAAGATTCTAAGAAGGGGATATCCCCAAGAGAGTGTTTCAGAGTTGAAATTGGAATTTCATGTTTTTGGTTATGTCATTCGGTATGACAAATAATCCTATAGTATTTATGGGTTTGATGAACCATTTATTTCATCAGTTCATGGAATATTTGGTTGTTTTATTCATATATGACATCTTGGTGTACTCTAGGATAGAGGATGAACATAGAGAATATTTTTGTATCATTCTCCAAACCTTGAAAAAACATCCTCTATATGGTAAGCTATCCAAGTGTGAGTTTTGGACCCGTGAAGTGAAGTTTCTAGGGCATGTGATATTTGAGAGGGGAATATCAGTTGATCCTAAAAAGGTTTTGATAGTTATGTCTTGAGAGTGGCCTAGAATGTTTTATGAGGTCTAGAGTTTCTTGGGTGGGTAGGCTTCTATAGATTGATTGTTTGGGACTTCACAACGCTTGTATCTTCAATGAAATCTTTAACACATATGGGTGTAAGGATTGTATGGAATGATATGTATCAAAGATCTCTTGAGTATTTAAATATGAGGCTGAAATTAGCAGTAGTTTTGATTCTTATAGGACTATATTATTGTTTTGATTCTTTCCATGACACTTCTCATACAGTTTTGGGTTGTCTCTAGATGTAGGGGAAATATGTTGTGGATTATTGATCTCTCTAGTTATGTATTGATGAGAGGAACTAGACTACCCATGATCATGAGTGGGTAGTTTTTATGAAAGCACTAAAAATATGGTATCACCACATATTTAGATAATGTTTTACGATATTCTATGATCGCAAAAGCCTAAAGTCAATTTTCAAATAGAGGGATCCGAACATGTAATAGAGAGGCAAGGTTGAGTATCTTTAGAGAATTGATTTTGATATCAAATATACCTCCCATGAAAGGGAATGTGGTTGTCATTGCCTTTAGAAAAAAATTACCAACACCAGAAATGATGGAATAAATTAAATAGAGGTATCTGATGGGTTTGTTTCCTGATATGAGATTGGTATTAAAAGAGGTTGTGGCTAGATTTTCTTGGCTCCAATAAAGGTTAAATATCCTTTCTGTGAGTGGTTTTGATTTGATTATATGATAGACACTAAGACCTGATGCCTACATGAAATAAAAAGTATTGGGGCCCTGAGAGAATGGTTTATGTCTCCTAGTGGAGCCATGTTCTCCTATAGTAGGTTAGTTCTATTTTTCTTGAGGAAGGAGGTTCTAGATAGTGGACACCAATCATGTTGATCCATGCACTTGGGAGAAAATTGATGATCTTGGATTTAAGATGTTTGTATTGGTGGTCAGGGTTGATGCAGTCTATTAGAGATTTGGTATTTCAGTGTCTTAATTTTCATAGAGATAAGACAGAACACTAGATGCCTGCAGGTTTTTTGATGCAATTTATCTTTCTATTATTCTAGTTAGATGAGTTTTCAATGGATTTTTTCCATATTTTATACATTATCCTAGTGAAAATGATGTGATATGGGTGATTATTGAAAAATTCCTTAAATTTGTGAATTAATTGCCAATTAAGGAAATCAAGGAAGTGGAACAACTTGGGGATCTATATGTATGCAGGGTTGTGATACTTCCTAGGGTTTCATCTATTATTGTTTCTAAAATGGACTCAAGGATGACATACGAGTTTTGGAATGGTTTTTAGGAGGCAATGGGTTCCCAATTGAAATTGATTATGGATTATTATACACATATGGATGGATAGATAGAGAAGGATATCCAGGTTCATCAGGATATGCTATAGGCCAGTGTTCTTGATTTCAGTAGATCTTTGGATATGTATTTTACTTTATTTAAGATTTCCTATAAAAATAGTTATTATTATTTGATCAAGGTGGAACCCTTCAAATCTTTGTATGGGTGTCCATGTTGATATTTTTTATGTTGGGAAAGGTTGTGAGAGTTAATTTTTTAGGATGATTGCTTCTCAAGTGGCCATAGATGGGGTACAGTTGATTCAGAAGAATTTGATCATGGAACAGACCTTTTATAAATCATATGTGGACCATTTTTATTGTCCACTAGAGTCTGAGGTTGGTGATCAGGTATTTCTTAGAGTTTTACCACTCTTTTTATATCATTATTTTGGTTAGAAGGGTATGTTGGCACTGAGGTTTTAGGCCCCCTTTGAGAACATTGAGTTACTGGGGGGTGTCCTGTCAGTTTCATTTAACATTTAGCATGACTAGTATACATGTTGTGTTTCATGTTTTCCTAGTTGAGATGGTATTTACCAAATCTATCTCATGTTATTAGAAATGAGGATATTAATCTTGAACCCTATACCACTTTGGTTGAGTAGACACTCCAGATAATGGATCACCATGATAAGGTACTTCATTGTAAAACACTCCCCCTAGTCTAGGTATTCTTGTAGTGTGTGTAGGTTCTCCCTGAGACATGGGAGCGGTATTCATTAATTAGGTAGTAGTGGAATTATCCTTTTTGCAGATCCATGATCCTGATCTCTTTTGGCAAATTAATACTTTTATAGTGGGTAGATTGTAAGTCCCCATTACCTTTCTATCATGTCAATTCTAATATTTTCTTCAGGTTTAGTTTTTCCTTTGGTGAGTTTTTTAATCCTTGAATTGGGAGGATACCCATAAAGATAAAGTCAAGGAGTTTTTTTTATTTTTCATATTTTCCCAATACCTTCTACTATTTTTTAGGTTTTTAAGAGATGTGTGATGGGATTACATGAAATGTAATGGCCACTATATAGATTTCATTAACTGGATTACACAGTTCAATAGTTTTACACATTGTGTGAGGATCACACATTGTATAATGTGAAAAATCATGTTTTTATTAACAGGTGATGGGTTTTTTGGAATAACATAAAATAAAAGGTATTCATGATGTATAATGGGTTACATTCTAGGAAATACCCCAAGAAGTAGTCTTTATAGTGTTTGAGGGTTTTTGAGGATTCTTCCTCTTTTGTGGCCTTCTCATCTCAGCCAAATACCATACCCAACATGATTTTGGGGGATTTCTTTCCTTCTATATCAATTCATTCTATGATTGATTGCAATTGGGGTAGGATTTTATCTTCTTCATATCCTTGGTGTTCCATGATTTATGAATTTTGTTCTCTTGAGTTCCAATCCTTATTGTCAAAGGTAGTGAGGTTTTCTACATTCTTGAGGTAGGTGGATGCATTAATGTATTCTAATTTATTGAATTTATTTTTCTCTAAATTCATTCTCTACTATTTCAAGTGAAATTTCATGTGTAGAAATTCAAAAATAGAATGGGTTCGCATTTTAAATGGGGGTTTTTTTGAAAAATTCATTTTCCTTGGTTGCAAAAGGAAAATTTATTTTCAAACATTGAATAAGTTAGGATTGGCTTTGAAATGGATTTATAAAAATGAGAGGATGGTTTTAAAAAAATAAATTGATAAGAATATCACAATGGGAATATTGGGAATGTCAAGAAAGAGTCACAGGTAGCCTTTGTGAGTGTGACACCGCTACGAGGTAACCTCTTGTATGTCGATTTCCTATGGAACGCCTCAATGTTAGTTAGATCCAAACATATTCATTATTAGGAATTTTAGTGTCTAGTATTTATTTCCCCTTAGGCTTGAGACCGACTTGTAGGCGCATTTTTTTGGTTTTTTATTACATGATAGATTATTTCATGGATATTGGCACACATGTTTATCTATATTCAATATCATTTCCTACTTTTTTTATATTTTTTGGAAAACATGACCTGAAATATATGAAACCAATGGATTTTTTAAAAAAGTATTTCAATTTTTTTGTTTATAAAAAAATCTTGTAAAACATTTTTTTTAAATCTTGGACTATTGTAATCTTGTTATATGAACTTGTATACATCTCCATGTGGTATCCTACTAGAGTCTGTTTCTCACACCCTAATTCTACCATCTAGTGCCTATAAACATTTTTTTTGGATGAAAGTAAAGGTAATAGTGTTATATAGATTACATGATTCTATTTATGTTTCCTTTTTCAGTTTGGGATGTTCTAGAGGTGAGGTTTGGCCACCTAGAGTCTAGTTTTTGTTTTCTTTATTCGGATCAATTGTGTCTATATTTTCTCTAATTTCCACTCTGATTTTCTATATTTATATCTTTATATATGTGAATTGTTTTTTATCTTTGTTTTACCCCCCCCCCCATCCTCAATATGGGGATACTCTTCGGCGACTACACTGGTTGACCCAGGTTAGTCTATTATAAGATTTGGAGGTGATGGTTGGTCACATGGTGAATAGTTTGTCTAGTCTTTTCCTAATTCTTGGCTTTTTCTATTTGGATCAGTTGTATCACACTTTATTTAGGGTTTTTACTCATTTAATCTATCTTCATGTCCTTATATGAAAGACTTATTTTGTTATCTTTGTATTACCCCACCCCTAAGGGGATGATCTTGGGTGACTGGTCTGGTTGAATCGAGTTGGTCTATTACTGGGACTTACACTGCATGTGAATCTAGCACTGATCAACCTCCACAGTTAGAACTCTCTTCAATACCCATTCAAGAAATGGTTAATATAAAGGGGAGGTGTAAAAAATATGCCAAATTAAAATAAATAAATGAAAAATTTTAATTTAATTTAAAAAAACATGTAAACGATCATCATAGGACCCAAAACTCAATTGGATTTTATACATCAGCTAGGTAAAACCCCATATTATTGACTCAACTACAGAGTTTTATTTCAATATTTGACTTTATTCGAGAAATATAAATATTTAATTATACCATATATATAATATTTAATCATTAAATTTTAATATTTTCTATAAAATTAAACCATCTCATAATCTCATCAAATTTCATCCCTAAGGTAAACATCTGATTCCAAGATCAAGGAAATCATCAGAACATATTAATTGGTTCTTCTATAAGGTGAAAATACAAATTTTCCCCACAACACTCTTAAAACCAAAATTATTTTTTTGAATTTCTCCTATGAACATGTCTGTTGTATTAGCTAGAGGTTATTTCATACATATTCCTTCCAACTGTAGTAAAGTGGTTATTATAGATTTTTCTTTATAGTTTGTAGTATCTTGAGGTATAGATCAGGATGCATGGGTTGGGGATTCTTTTATACTTATGACATGGTAATTGGATTTGATGATGAAGTTCTAATGGGTGGCATGCAGTGTGGAATGAAATGATGATGTCTTGGTTATATGGTTTCCCAGATGGGAAGGATGACTTGTAGAGGGGATGAGAGCACCCAAACGTTATATGTTTTGGTAAGGGTAGATAATTTAGTTTAAAATTGGATGTGGGGTACCTCCCTATATATTTTATTTTTATATAATGTTATGATACATATTAATATAAATCATTTGGAGAGAAATCCTTAGTGAGGATGGGATATATATCACTTAGGCAACAAGTTGATCTCTCTTATATATCCACTCAGATTTAGTACTCCTCTTCCACTTGTGTATTAGTGTTTTTGTGGAGGATTTTACAGACTATAATTTTATGATCACCCATATATCTAAATCGTCTTTTTTATGTCCATAGATGTTGGTTAATGATCGAGCAGGGAAATAATAGCTCATAGTATTTTTTCTATAATTGATGGTGTTCCTAGACAATGCCAAGGCCTTGTTTTTTTGTTTCATTTACATCTAAATATTATAACATTACATTCATGTATTAGTATTTGTTATTTATTTATTTTACTGAGTTTAGTGGTCGATCATATCTATTATCTAGGATTTATATTTTGGAAAATTCAATCCATTTATGGATTTTAACCCTTCAATACTTATAAAAACCCATTACCTATTGGAGGTTTGATTGGTGTGTTACTACTCCCCTCACTGTCAGCCTAGGAGGGAAATCATTGGACCTAGAGTCATGAAAGAATGAAAACAAATAATTTTATTGAGAGATGCGATTGATATCAAATATAGGAACTATTGATTATTTCATGGTTTGTTAGGGAAATAATATATGTTAAACATAATTAATTATGTAAACAAAGGAGACCGATTGAGACATGATATTTTATTTCCACTCATGATCTAATTCATGCACAATAAGTTTACTATATATGTTAACTAAAGATACACTATTTTTTGGGAAAAACATAGGTAAGGATCATGCATCATGAATGTTTTCTCTTATGTTTGAATTATTTGGTAATGGAAATTGGGATAAATATTAATTACAATATTCTTCAATGTTATATATTCTAGGATTTTTATTCCCTAAATTTATTATCCTTTTTTGGTGTGACTCAATGTAAATGTCTTAGTTTCGTTTAAGCCAATGTCATTTGTAAATACATTACAGAAAATCATCATAGAGTTGAAGGTTATCAAGATGATTCTTAGAAGAAAATTATCTGCGAGTTTTAGTTCCAGGGATTTTAGAAGAATGGGGGCTCTACTTAAAACTAACACACCCAGTCTTGGTTAGAGGTGATAGATATTTCCTTCAGTTTACTATATTCATGGTGGGAACATGAGGTTTTATTGGCAATTAGTACTATTTATGGTGAAGCTCAGTAGTAATGGTTTCTATTTCTGGGTGATCCCAAGGGGTCACAACATCAGGGGAGAAGATCCACGATTACTTTTAGGTTGAGTTTCTTTCATTGAAAATGATGGCGTATTTTCTCTATAAGAACCTTACTCTTTAATAATGAAGTTCATGTGTGAGAGAGAACAGTATCCCAGAATATAACCATCTAATTATTTATTAAGACCTTTTATTATATTTTGAGGTTAAAGGGAGTCATTTAAAAGAGTATTTTTGTCTATAGATCAAGATTCAAGTCACATAATTCATATTTTTGGCATATCTGAAGGTGCTAGTGAAGAAAAAGGTTATTGACCAGGTGTTGGATCAGACTAGGGAATCATGGAAGCAGAATTTCTAAGTTACATTATAGAGAAAACCTATACATATAAGTCCTTAATTTCATGTTCGGTAGAATATTATTACAATAGAGAGTTACTTATATAATTATTCATCCCATTTCACAATTTTTGGTCATTCTTAAAGCCGTTTCAGGAAATCAAGCAATTTTTTTCAATTGGAGGTCATGGCTAGTAGATGTCAAGTATCGGACCATCCTTGGTAGTCATCATGGAGTTGGTGGGATACTTTAAGCTCATCCATTTTAGCATTACCCTTTAAATAAACTTCAATAGTGTACTCAAGTTTTTTATTATCAGTTGGAGGATGGTGTTGTTTAAGGAAATCCATGTGATGCCCCTTTTCATGAGGGACATGGATATGATTTCTATTAGGGCCAGAGGGGTCCTAGTATAGGGTGTGATCAGAGGTATGATTTAGAGTTGTCATCATCATGATATCCATACATCTTGTAAGGTATTATCTTTTTTATATTCTACATGGGTTTATGATTTTTTTGATTTGGGAGTTACACGCTCTTTAATTATCATCCCTTGTAAATGGTCTATGATTTTGGGTTCAAAGAATTCTAGATCCCTTAACATTTTTTAAACCAATTGTAGCTTTATATTTTTTATGTGATTCTTGTAGAGGATGTGATTTGGTTCTAAGTATTTATCACTTATATATAGATTACCTATATTTGCAGATATAGTCATATGTCATCATCCTCAAAATAGGATGATTTTATTAATTAATGATTTTTTTGGATTAATTTATGAGGTGAGTTATATTATATGATGTTGATGGAGAGCATGTCATTATAAATTATAAGTGAGGACCTCAGATGGTTCAGAAGCATGTTGAGTCCTTATCTTTCTTAATGGTTGATTTTTATGTTTATTACAGTGGGGAATCCATAGGTGGTGTTTCCCATGTTTTAGGTAGGGTACCCTAATATATTTCTTGAATAGGATGATAAGTCACCCAATTAATGAAATATTGTGTTGGGGATATATTTTTAGTCTATTTTCACTCTAGAATATATATGTCCATACAGGAAGGAACTATATGAGTTTTGGGGGATATATATTTAGATTGATGATATTATATATAATGGTTTTATCAAGCCTAGTTTATCATATTGTGTATTTCTAGTCTTTTTTAGGAAGAAGGGGGATGATAGTATCTATATATATTTCAATTATCATCAAATTAATATAGTGATAGTGAAGAATCACTACCCCCGACCATCGAATGATGACATATTCAACTAGTTATAGGGATATAGCTAGTTTTATAAGATGAAATTTTTTTGAAGATATCATCATAAGTGAGTAAACTAAAGGGATATCCAAAAGACAACATTCATATGTTGTTATTGAAAATATCACGTAGTAGGAATATTATTTGGTTTTATAAATTTACCAATTCTGTTCATGGGACTGATTAACTCTATGTTTTAACAATTTCTTGATCAGTTCATTATGGACATGTTGTGTCTCAAGGAGGAGTATCCATGTATCCTTTGAAGATTAAGGTATTAGTTCCTTTGGTGACCACCAATAATGTTTCAAAGGGGCTGAGTTTTCTTGAAATTTTTATATATTATTGCAGTTTCATACAAAACATCTCTTGAAGAAACATTTTATGAAATACTTGACCTGAAAGGGTTAGGATATTTTATGGATTGTCTAGTGTTAAGGAATTTTTTATTATTCTAAGGATATGTTGGTCAGTTACCCGATTCATCATTTTCCAGAGGAAGTACTTTTATATGCAGTTTATTGTGTCTCTTTTTTTCCTGGATTGGGTTGTGTTCTGATGCAATAAAGTGTGATTTTCCCTCATAGATCTCAAAAATTAGGACCATATTAATATAACTATGTTTCTCATAAACATGAGTTGGTTCAAGCCATATTTTATCATAATTTTTTATTTAATTAACTCATTTTTGATAGATTTCTTCTCTCAAGGATTGCAAGAGTTTGAGGTATATCTTCCCTTAATATGATTTGAAATTGTGGAAATGATGGCAGATGAAATACATAATGTATTATTACATTGATATTTATTATAAAACATGGAAATGGATTTTTTTATGATGTGTTGAGATGGAAGTAACATATTGATGATTTCTTTTAGTCTAGAAACTATTGAAGATTGATGCAAGGGATTCTTATGTTGCACCTTTATATTGGACACGTGGATGAGAGATGGTGTATTTTTCAGAAGTTCATGCAATCATATTTGGTGTAATAGGTAGAGGAGTACCATTTGGGAGATTCTAAGATAGAGGTTTGATGATATTGTGTTGTCTATTAAATTCCTCTAAATGATGGTCTTTGGATGACAATTATCTTCTGACATTCGAAGGGAAGATATTTTTTCCATTGGTGATGCATTAGGTGGTCCTCTATGAGTTGTACAGTTCACCCTTAATAGTATATCCTATTGTGGTTAAGTATAATCATACTAATAGGGGTTATTTTTTGTGTTCTAGGATTATAATTTCAATTGTGTACCTTATCTCCCAATCTTTATTCTACTAAATGGTGAAATGGGCCATCATGTTCCTTTTGGTTTTCATGGACCACTCTATATTCCCTTATAGAATTGGAAGGAAATATAAAGAGACTTTTTCAATTGTATAACTCAAGCGTAGGGCATATATGATGATATTTTGGGTGATTATGCACCATTTAATTAATTCATCACATTTTTTATTGATCAAGGAGTCAAGAAAAATGCATGTTTTATCATGTATCTAGATGATTTCATGCGGCTTTATAGGGTTCTAAAGACGTTTATCTGTAATTGTAATCCATTTTTCACCAATATGAAGTGGGGAGATCTCTATTTTTCTTAATTAATTCAATTATTCCATGGTATCTATTTTAATCCATATATGAGAATTCATAGAAAATAGACTACCCAGGCCATGGAATACATGTTGTTTCGATGAATTCAGTATTTTTAAGGTTTATGTGTGAATCATGTACACTTGGTTGACCTTTTATTATAACAAAAGTTATCTCTATACCATTTTTATAGCCCTATTCGAATCATTATATGGACCATATTGAAAATATCAATAGTGTTAGACTAAAGTTCAAAATTTAACAAATCTCATATTGAAATTGGGGTACAGTATGACATATAAGTTGTAGGTGATTCAGGAGTCAATGGGAGAAACTCAAGATCATCCAAACTCCTATGATGATCATAGGAGAGGGCCTTTATAGTTTTATACAGGAGATTATGTGTTCTTAAAGGTATCTCCTCATCATGGTTAGCGGATGTTCTCTTAGGTTAGTAAATTTTCTCCCCAATTTATTAGGAATTTTCATGTATTGGAGCACATTGGTGTCATTACATATATGTTGGAACATCCAAAATATAGAGATAAAATTCAAGATGTATTACATATATCATAGCTCCATTAGTATCTTCTTGATGTTTCCCACACCATTTATTATATCATGTTTGATTTTTGGGATTTTTCAACAATTGAGTAAATTCATATTTTGATTTGGGACCATCAAGAAGGGATTTTTTGTGAGAAAAAAATTCATTAGGATTGATCCTATGGAAACTCAGAGTCATGGATGTGAGTACTTGTGAACATACATCAAACATGTTCACTCAGTATACCATTCTGTTTTTTGATTTTATTTGATGTGATAAAATGAGTGGATCATTTTATTAATGTGATAGATGAGATTGTGTGTTTATGTGATCTATTATATTGAGATATATTTGTGCCTCTTTTATAGAAATATCCTTTAGAGGTATCTCATAAGGTGGTTGACCATTACTGTTTGCTTCGTCTCCTCTCTAGTTTTGGTTTTGATTATAGAGGCTAAGAACTATTTGAGATTTATCTAATGTAATGCATTGATCCTTATTGAAAAGTTCCATTGAGTTTTTTAAGTTATTATAGAAGCATGGGTGAATAATGTATGGGTGGGGATTATACTAGAGTTGTAATTCCAACTGTGAGAGGAATTGGGCCATAGTTGGTTAGGCTATGGTGTCAATTAGTTTTAGTCGGTTTGTTGAATTTATATAAATAGACCATTTTTTTAATATTAATGTTCCTTACTAAGTGGGTACAAAGGTGGGTTGTTTGGTGGTCCCTCTATTTTTTGAGACCCCTATGGTGGGGTGTATTGGGCTTCACTGTGGAACTCAAGGGCCAAATTTTTTGTCTCTGCCATTTTGGGGACTGTTGTATTGTGGTGTCTTGTTTTCACAACAACATATCCCAATGTTTATAAGTCTTGGGTTTTTTACAAATTTTGGAAAATAATATTGGGTAATGCCAAGATTTTTTTAGGAAGGTTTTACACATACCCATTGTGGTGTGGCCACTATTTTTTCATCATGGGTTAGATAAAAAATTAACCTATGTTGTGTGGTCAAACATTCTTTACCATGGTGTCATTAAAAATATGTCATGTATAAATTTGAAATATACCACATATTTTTCATATTTCATCTCTCATCATTTGAAACCTAGGCTGACAGGGGATCTCTTTTAGAAACTATTTATCCTAATTTATTGGTTTAATCCCTCAGATTTGAGAGATCAATTCAATTGTGATTTGAGGTGATTTTCCTTCTTCCTTATGATTATTTCTCTATCTCGTTTTTATATTCAATTTTTTGGAAACATTGTTTTATTAAAATTTTTTGGATCTTTATTAATGATTAATACAGGATTCTTATTTGGATGATATCCTTAGGAATCATACGATCCCTATGAGGGTGTGGTTCTAGATCATTGTCTGTTCTACCGTTCTTGTTTGGAAACATTGGTAGATTTATATAGAGGTTGAGAATTTCAAAACTTCTCCCTGGTTATGAATTGATGTGGAACTATCATTCCTATGATTATTTGAGTGAGGGGACCTTAATAAATATCTAAATTTATAAATTAATATAATTATTCGAATTTGAGGGTGTATAGTGATCATATGTGTTTATTTTATAACATGATGATGCCTTATTATATTTACTTGACAGTTCGAAACATAATTAGTGTTATTTTTATTATTCTCTTAAATATTATCTTACAAAAATTTGTTAAACATTATAAAGTTGATATGAAAAATTGAATAATTAAATTAGTACATGATTATAGTTATTGAAAAATTTTCATAATGAATTAGTTAATTCAGTATGGAAATGAAAACATTTTATTGTTGCATATAATTATTTTTGGATATTTTAAAATAAATACTTGAATACTTGGGTTGTATGATCTGATGTGGTGTAATTGGTTAACCTTTTAATTTTCTCTACTGTGAATACTTTTTACTTTCATATTTATACCTTATTATGGTATTTCTCTTACTTAATATTATTTTAAAGCAACTATAGTTTAGTGAATTGGTAAATTAAGAGATGATTTTCCCTAGATATAGCGGTGGTTTTGTGTTTGTGATGGTAATAGGGATAGAAAAAGTTGAGATTAATACTTTCTGTCTATCATATGGTTGTTTCAGGGATATTTATTGCTTTATTATTTTTACTTTAGAGTGGGCCATTTCAATTTTTCTTATTATTTATTATTGCCCCTATTTTCTTCTTGTTTTATTAATCTTATTACCATTGGGTATAACTATTTTTTATGGTTGAATTTTTACAAGTCATAGAATACATAGAAATGTGAAATTATAAGTGAATTTATAAATGAGTTGGAAAAAAATATTGATAGTTGTAATGGATCGCTAAATGAAAACCAAATATTTTGTTGGGATAAATTCTCAAAGATCATCGATAAAATTAATAATTTAATTATGAAGTATAACAGCACATTGGGTTTTGATGGTTTATGTAATTTCATAAACCAATGTTCATGAATGTATTATATAAAGTGACGAGTAATTGTAGATTTTTTAAATGAATTATGATTATGAATTTTGGAGATACTCTGATTAATTGTGCATTGTATTTTTGGTCCCAGGGATGGTATCTAGGTTGTTATGAGAGATGTTGATAATATTTTGTGTCTAGGTATGATAGATTACCTTAGACTAGTTATGAGTTATATTATCAATATGCTCTATTTTTTATATGCTTTACCACTTGATTTGGTAGGGTACTTGATTCCAATATTATACTTTGGTTCTTGGTTTTTTTACAACATCCCAGAGCTCAAAAAATTTGATGGAAGATTATTATGCCACATTGCTATATATTTAGGATGTGGTAAGGTATGTTGGAATATATAGGTTTCAATTTATTCATGAATAGCATATGTAATCATACATGTTGGGATGGATCATAGTTTTATCTTACATGTAAATACGGGCTATGCCTGCATGATTTTATATCCTAAATGGGTATTCTATCTATACTGATTATGGTTATTATACACATACTCTGATGGGCAATGATGGCTTGAGGTATTGTGTATAATATAATTGTTGTAACAACCTCTATAATTGATATATCATTATAGGATGTGATTATGGTGTTATGATGGGTTTTATAGGGTATAGGTAGATATAATAATATGGTTGTGATGTAGTTTCCCAAATTTCCAAGATGAATTATAGAGGAGATGGTAGGTCATTTGTATATGTCAATGGGGGTGTGGTATACTAGTTCAGTGGGAACATAGATGAGGTGAACCTCCCTATATATTTTTGTGCTTTTGATATAATGTCAAATTAATTATTTATGAGCTTTATTTGGTGAGAGATACTTGGTAAGGTTGGGATATATATCACCTACTTATGTAATGATTTGATCTCTTATGTTAATACATTATGATT
This sequence comes from Viscum album, assembly GCA_963277665.1. Lineage (NCBI taxonomy): Eukaryota > Viridiplantae > Streptophyta > Magnoliopsida > Santalales > Viscaceae > Viscum > Viscum album. The sequence goes on along the minus strand of OY728147.1, from coordinate 469,924,682 downwards.
TAGTATATTTATTTCATATTTTCATGATAGGTATCAGGGATGATCCTACTTAGTATACTTTTATTCTCTCCCCTAAATATAAATTTGTTTTTAGATCCGTAGGATCTATTGGTTTTTCATGATGGGAATTTCTATATCATAGTTTTTGTTTGAGATACTTTGGTGTTCATGGTCACTTCCTAGGCCTTTCTTTGGGGAACATTTTTTCCCACATTATATAAAATTAAATTAAATTATAGGTATTTTCTATTTATTTATGTGATGGGTCTGATTGGTGGATATTATTACTTATCTTATATCTATGTTGATGGTAACTCTTCTTATTTATCCATTATATCTACTTAGTGCTAGTCTCCAACTCATGGCCTATTAGAAGAAGTCTTCAAGGTAATTCCTCTCTTCACATTAATCCCAAGAGGGGTACCAATATATTGGGGTGATGAAATATGGAACACTAAGGGTAACCATGAGAATGTATTCCAATGATAATAAGGGTCTCTATGGTTAGTAGACTGGTGGAACCTACTTTGGATCAACATGCAAATTCTTGTTGAACAATAACCAGTATCTAATCATCCCTTGCATCTAGTGGAACCCTTTTTCAAAATTATTGTTATTGGATCATAAATGAGGGTGTTCTACTAGGTGTAATCCATATAAATAAACCTTCATCCAAATCACATATTAGGTCATTAATCTTCAGGTAGTATCCATCCTTGTTTCGCTTAAGAATAGTTCGTTCACCCCATGCATAGTCCCCAACTCATTCTCACGGGGCTATATCCCCCATAAAAACATCCTCAGTAATACATATTCTCTATGAGGGTCAAGACCTCAATAGACAATATTCCCTATTAGGTACCCCTTCTCAATGGTGCATATTCCATAAGATACCAACCACACTTTCTCTTGCTTCCAAAAAAAGATAATGTACAATATATAGGATGACTTTTGAGGCCAAATTCCAACACCCCTTGGTCATGGATGCATGAACGTAAAAGGAACATCAACTGATATAAGACACATAACCTTAGAATTCAATACACATAGTCAGGATTTACCAACCTAAAAAAGGTACCACATGGGTCATTATCTTATGACCTTAAATTTTAATGTGTGTCACAATAAGAAATTCCAAACTAAAAATCTTTTTATTTCTATTATAGGCATATGTAGAGGACTCCTTACATGCTCCTAATACAAAATCACCAAAACATACCATCTCTATTGATATAGATGAATCCTAGAGTACCCAACTATATGGATTTAAACCATACTACAATAACCATGTGAAAAAAAGATAGTGAACCTATAATACATATATATTTTCATATAAATACATAGTTTAAATTGATAACATACACTATGGTAACGAGTATTGTATTGGTATTTGATTAAGATCTCTTAAATATTTAATAGAATCAAGGAGAATGAAATAATACCCCATAAAACAGAAAAATGATCCTCACCTATCATTCCCTCAAACAATTCACAACCTAAATCATTTATGGTAAATTTCCAATGACCACCATAAATTCTAAAGAAGATATAACTCAACTCAAGACTCTATATTTATAGTGATGCATCGGAAAAAAATTTCATTCTCATCCTATATATAAGTATACACATTTTTTAGTTTTTTAAATTGAAATTACTTCATTCCTCTACTTCTCATATTGAAAAATCTATTTTTCTTTATCTCATACATGAAAAAAACACTATGTAATTCGTCAAGTGGGACTAAATTTAGTTCATGATCTTATAGAGATTACACCATAGTATCAAACCTATCTAGAAAGAAACAATGTAACTTAATAATTCTATTTAGATCCACTAATGTTTCTCCAAAACCTCTAATAGAGATCAAAATCTCATTAACTCTAGAAAAGAAATCATCCCCTAAATATCCATCAAATATACACATGTGTTCAAATTGGGTATTCCATCTCAGAAAATTTTTTCATCAATATAGAATTCCATTCATGAGTAATTCATAGATTCTCTAATATTACATTTACTATATTGATCCTATTAAATTTTATGACCTGTTTTTTTAATATGATTATAATGTATAACTCTCTGCTTGTTAATTGTTATCTATATTCATCTAATCATATAGATTAATCACTACACATTTCGTTACTAAAGAAAAATAATTAACACAATGTTAAGTACTTCCATACCTAACAAGAGAAAGAATAATAACATTATTTCTTTATAAAAACTATAACATTTCAATTTAAACATCATAAATCCTTTAATATTGAATAAATTTATGTGATCCAAAATGAAAATAAATATTCATAATAAATATCAAAAACAAATATAGAGGACTTCGAAAAATCACAATTGACATACTTGATGTCTTTGAAGGAAACTCATTGTATTGATACTAATTAAAAATGAAAATACCACTAATAGTAGTAAGTTACCACATGATTATTCATTAATATGGTTGGTGAATTAGTTAATAAAAATATTTGATAATGATTCACTAATCAACACTCATAAATAATTAGTGAAAATGATAAATTCAGCTCCAAAATCGATTCTTCAACACCAAACACTTTTCATATTATTAAATAAATTCATTAATTTCAATTTATTGTCCACTCAATAAATAAAAACACATTAATTTTCAGGTTTTCCATTAAAAATGAGTGGAAATATTTTTGATATTGCATAATATCATACATGACCACATGATCTACTAGAAACACTAAATTAATTACAATAAATGGGGTTTATAGTTGAAACTTAGGACTGTTGAAATTTCACATAAAAATTATAATGTGATCCAATAAAAACATGAGATAAATTTTTAAATAAATATCCAAAAATGTATTTAGTTTTCAACAATAATCTCCAAATCTATTTCAAAAAAGTATCCCCTCTTCTTTTATACATTGATCACTGAAATTATGAAATTTACCAACCAAAAACATCGTATGTAACACCAAAAATCTACCTCAACTATCTAATGTATTTTGATGTATATATATATCCATTATCATAACATTACATGAAAAACATTAGCAAATAAGGGTGAAATCACTGTTATCCATCTTTTTGAATAGAATCCATTGATCTTCACTAGTTGATAAAATATTCTATGAGAACCTATGATTATTAGTGGATAAAAAAAATTCCTATATTAATCTTCTCCATTTATTCTATATCATTTTTTCTACAAATAACTTTCATACACAGTAACAATACAAATCCTCTCTCGTGTTTCATTGAATTTTTATTTTTAAATTCAAATTCAAAAATCAACTTCAACTTCAATCATAAAACACTTAAATATGATCCATTTCATTACTTCATACGTCTTAATCACCCATTATATGATTTTTATATGTAATGGTTTGAATTAATATATTTCATGTGAAAATAATTGATCCACATCATCAAAAACACTCAAATGTGAATTTTTCAACAAACCACAGTTTGGTGAGGTGTAACCACGACATGGTGAAAGATCCATCACATTGAATTATATATAAAATTCCCTTAAAAACAGTTTATTGAGGAATATCATGACATGTTTATCACCATTTTTTTATTCTAATAAGAAATAAAATTCTAATTATCTTGTGGTTAGAAGAATCATGAACAATTTACCATGCATCCATGACTGTGATTGTTAATCCTCGACATGGAGTATTGCCCATTTGTCTTCCCAATCAATAATCGAAACTAGATTACCATTTTTCTCCCCCATGACCCAATACATGACTACCCCAACTTTAAAACCATGATCACCATCCCAAAGACCATTTCAAAATGAGTTCTAATTTTCCTTCATCTCTTAATGACCATTGCCATACTTCGATAACAACAACATAATAAATCTTCCCTATAGGATACATAGATTTTAAAAAAATCATTTGAAAAATATATTTTAAAAATTTTCCATTTTCTAGCCTTCATTGGATATTTTACATTGATGAATGAAACCACGGTGTGATTTGGACCACTCTATAGTGTATTTTATTTCACCTTACCTTGAACAATTCTAAACACAATAGCTTAAACACAATCTTCATCCAAACACTTATAAACATAAAAATGACCTTCACCTCACCTGAAATACCCTAATTCATCTATTTTTGAATGTGATTAATGTGTTTATAAAAAAATCATCACTAACAGTATCCACTTCATTACAACATTAACCAATATTCTACCATTTTATAATAAAAACATATCTTGGGGAACCTTCACTCATAGACATCGTCATGTACACCACATTAACAAAATTCTTCTTTTTATAATAGAATCATCATTTTTTGTAACAGGATCCCTTAAATATGGATCAATAGTCTTCTTTTTTATTCATCCACATTGAAATCAAATAATCAAGTTACTCTTCTTTACCTATTAAGCTTTGATATTCATAGGATTCGATGCCCATGATCTTCCTCCTCTTTTCACCATTAAGCTCCACTGGGTGATGTTATATATCCCTTACCAAATTTAGTTAGTTATAAAGTATAAAAAATCTTTTGACCCCATTGGTTATTCATGTTCTCCACATGGAATCTCATTTTAATCTATTTCCATGACCACTACCCTATATTGGTTCTTATTTTTACTTTAAATAGTTATCATTATATGCAAGTGGGGTTTCATCAATCTTAAATTTCTTTTTTTTGATATATGGGGATCCTATTTTTGAAATTTTTCATGTGTAGTTCAATATCTTGATTTCTTATTGCTATGATGACTTGTCATAGGCTACGATCCATTAGTTTTATTATTTCATTGTTACTAATATAACCAAGTTATAGTATATAAAAGGTGTTTCTCCTTAATTTCATGTGTCAGGGGTATCATTTCATAAAAATAATATATTTTTGTAGACAATTATATATTTGAAATATTTTATTGAAATTGTTTATATAGCTACGTAGTATGATAAAAATGCTACATTGTAAATGTTCTTAACCCATATCAAAATAGAGTGTTCTGGTTATTTGGTAATAGAAAAATATCATATGGTGTGGTGGGGTCAAGATGAGTGATAGTAAATAATTCAACATGCATTAGATTCATAGTTTTTTACATGGTGGTGTTATAAAAGATAAATGAGCATTCCTACATTAATTTATTCAATAGAAGTTTAAAATATGACTCGGTTACTTGGGGTGAAATGCATCGTTTCCAAGAAACCTGTGGTAAACTATTTTATATTCTATTCTAGGAAATGACACGGAATTAAGGTCATAGAGTTCCATCTGGAAACTATTTCCACCAGGTGATTCTTGAATAACTACTTATGATTGATTATTAAAAGGATGGTGTAGAAGAATTATCAATAAGGTTTACAAGAAGGATTACTTTACAAGAGGCTCAATAGCTTTTGCAAAAGTACAGGTAACATTATTTTTCCCATACATTTTTCAAACTTTAGTGTGAGTCATTATTTTTTGGAAGGATGGAATGAAAATATGGGAAAGTATAGATTGAAAAATTATATAGAACAAATGTATGTTTTTATAGAATAAATATTGAATATTATCTCAATATAAAATATATAATGATTCTGATGAAACGTCTAAAACATGACTCAATGTAAAAGAGGTGAATAAAACGATATGGATCAAAATTCACATGGAGTGATATGAATTCCATTATTATAAAATGTGGAAGTGAATATATAAGAGAATAAACCCATGGTGGACATGATTAATAAACTTATATATATATGCAATAAAACAATAGCATTGAATATGTTGTGATTGATATGGAATTAGAATGAGGTTTTTATAAGAAATATATCTGTTAGAACTATTGAATTATTTTAGATTAATTTATATCTAGTCAGAGTCTATGATGGTTACATTCATATATGATATTTGGGATATTATTTTTATTATCCTCTATATCGAGATCTTGTGAGTCCATGGTTATAGATTTGAGTGGATCAAGTGGAAAAAATGACTTGATGTTCCCTAATGTTCCGAAATTAATTTTTATGAGGGCCTCAGATGAAAACTGAGTGCATCATATTTTGGTGATGCATTCAATACAGAAGGAAGGGTGCACTCCCCTTATCAGAATAATGAGAAATATTTAGAGATAAAATCAATGGAAATGTGAAGTGGAACGTCTTTGAGAAGTGGTATTTTTTCAGCATTTCAAAAAATATTGGTCACCTCAATAATGATTATCATGATTGGAATAGAACATCTATAAGGACTTCATCCAAAGAGAAAAGAGGGGTAGAATGGCCTACTATAAATATACCTGAAAATAAATATATAAAAAATCAAATCATTGATCATATATTCTAGGTCATAAATACATTTTATAAAAGAAAATAGTGCATACCAAATTATATATGTTAAAAATTTGGTAGAGTGTATCTTAATAATGATGAAGCTCTCAATATTATGAGAAAGGGTTAAGTGAATGTTTCATTGAGGAATGGATGTTTTATAATAATGAAGGAAGTGAAACATGTACTAGGCATATAGAATAAATTGTTGTATGTTTTTTAGGTTGACAAAGTAATTTTCAAAAACAATTTTTTTTGGAGTATGAAATATTACTAGGGGTTCTCTTATCATATATATAGGTGAAAAATATGGGTCATTATTTATTAATAAAATGGAAGTGGGAGATACTCTAACTAAAATAACATCTTATAAATGTTTATAACATTGTAAATATTGGATTGGGAACTTCTGTGAGAGGTGTTTGAAGACTCTAGTAGATAGAGGAAAATTGGAGATGCATCATTTAGACATCAAAAATGAGAGAGTTGTATACTTGAGAAGAAGAAAACATTTTTCCTTTATTTTTATGTAAGAACACCAAACTTTCTAAAGCCGGAATTGGTTTATATAGATTTTTTTGGAACTACCCCCAGTCATTCTTATAGAATATCAATGTAATTTCTTACCATTATTTATGATTAAAAATAAAAAATATGGGTATACATTCTGAGAAATTATAGTGGATAGTTTGAAATCATTTTTAAATGGATTTATATTATGGTAAGAGGAATGGGAAGCAAGCTGAAATCGATGTATTCAGACAATTTTAGTGATTATATAGAAAATTGTTTCCAGAATTACTATTAAAAATGAGGATTCTAGAATGAGAATTCTATTACACAAACACCTTAACAAAATTGTTGATGTCGAAGAGAAAATTATACATTGTTGGAGATAACAAGAGGTAGGGTGAAACATTTCGGGATACAAAAGGAGCTTTGGGATGAATTATTTTCTATAAAAACTTACTTAGTAAATAAAAATCCACTGAAACTAGTTTTACAATGCTTACTAAAATAACTATTATCCAAAAAAATTAAGTTTTTCATCTCAATGTTATTATAAATTTATCCAATAAGAAATTAGATGAAAATTATAGAGATGAGCATCAAGGTAAATCTCAAGCATTATTCATTATAGTCCATAGAGATAAAAACTTCAGTTTCTGTCTTTTGGATAATGAAAATTAGAATGTGTTTTAAATTAAATAATTTTCTATTCAATTATTAGATCTTATGAAATTATTAGTTCATGAAGAGGTTTGGGATAATGATTCAAGATCAATTCAAATTAATCTAAATTGTTGTTCTAGAGGATCACATGTTCTAGAAAGTTTATATTCCTTATAATCCATTATAAGGACTAATATTCTAGAAGTAACATTAAATTTTAGTATATAAGGGTGGAAATTTCATCCAATATAATATGTATCAGAAAATTTAGGAACTCAGGAAGCATGTTCAAGAGTTTGGAAGGGTTAATATTCAGATGTTAGAGTTCCAAAAATTGTTGAATCTTTGATTATTTTTCAAAGATATCAAAGGATCATATGGATGGTATAGAGGTATGGAGTTGATCAAGTTTTCTTAATTTTAATTAATCTGGGATAAGTATAGATACTGTAACAAGTTGATACTATAGGTGATTCGAGATAGTGGCAGTTTGGAATGTAGGAATAGATGGATTCAGTATGAGTGAATAACACCAAATAGAAAATATAATTACCACTAGAGAAAAAAAATGTGACAATTGTTGGGAATTTTTCATAAAAGAATATTTTGATGAAATAATGATATATAGGGAAACACTGGTAAACATAGTTTTCAGTATAATTATGGTATTGACATCTTATAGATATTCCCCCCAATAGTAAATAATTTTTCCAAAAGAACTATTTTATGTTTTTTTCCCTCTAAGAATTTCAACCTCAAACAAATAGAAGTAAATATAGATTTTATTTATATGGATATGATGGTTATATGAATAAAACTATTACTTTATTGGACAATCAGACATAGAATTATCATTGAAAATTATAACGTAATCTTTAAGGTTTTTAATAGGTACCAAGGTGTTGGATCTAGAACATTGATTCCTTAATGGAAAAGAAAGGATTCATATGAAGTAACTTCGATCATTTAAGTTAATATAATGATTTCAATGGACATTATTTCACTATCTTACTATTTTTCATGGATGATATGTTGTTGGTGGTGTCAAAAAATTAGTTTATTCAGAGGCTGAAAGAGATATTGTTTATAAATTTTCAGATGAAAGATCTTGATGAAGATAAAAAGATCTTTAGAATGAGAAATAAACATGACAGTAAAAATAAAATATTAGTTTTCTTATATAGGGATTATATCCAAAAGATTATTGAGTGATTCAGAATGATCAGATGTAATGAAATTTCAACTCCTCATATTAGTCACTTTAAATTTTCATAGGAAGCACCATGAATAGAAAAAGATTAACTACGTAGATAAATTTTCATATGACTCAGTGGTTAAAATTTTGATATAAACAATTGTATTTACACATACGAATACTTCCCATGCAGTGGTGTTAGTCATCATAATCATGGTGAGCCTAAAGATAGTAAATTGGTATGTGTAGAGTGGATTATTCAATATGTTAATGGAATCAAATTAATAGTTCTCTGTTTCGGAGACAATGACTATCTGTATATCGAGGATAAAACTAATGATTTCAATTTCTACCATAGAAGTAGAGTATGAAATTGTTACATAAGATATTTAAGAGATGGTATAATTAATGTGTTTACTTTTAGAATATATATGTATCTAAGGTACATGGTGTCTATTAACAGATAGATAGTTTTCAATTCATTCAGATAATATTCTATTAATTCATTTAAATAATAAACCAATTGATCTCAAGAAACTTTATATACAAATGATGATGTAAGATGGTGATTTGATGTTATAAATGGTAGATGGGAAGCATAATTTAGAATATATATTTAATAAGATTCCATGTCTGTAAATATTTAGGAAACAAAAATCCTCACTTGGAATTGGTAGAATATAAATAGGTGGACAAGAAATGTACATAAGAGAAATATAATGTTGTTTTATGGAAGTTGAAGATTGTTTCATGGTACTTTCCTTTTGGAATTTATCAAGTAAAAGATTATTTGTACTTCTTGAAGCCTACATCAGTTTAATAAAGTCTATTGTCCAAAAGGAATGGTTCTATGAGGTATTTTTTTAAATGGTGGCCACGGTTGTGCTTTAACATTAGTGTTCTGAAAGGAGGTTTTTTAAAGGAGGTATTTTAAAAGAAGGATCTTCCGATGAGTTATTTTCAAGGATGGGTTTTTTGGAATTTTTTAGGACCTTTGGGTATTTTTTAGTGTTCATTTTATTATGGAGGTCACCAGTTTACCAAAAGAAGTGGTCACATTTATTATTTATACATGATATCGACATTGGGAATAGTGCAATATATAGACTATAGATTTATCATAGATCAGTGAAACTAGATGATCTAGAGTAACTCTCAATAAATAAAGGGTGTGACACCATTTTTTTATTAGAAACTAGAACTTAGTGGAAATTTTATAACCAATTTCTATTAATCAAAAAATACTCATTATTCATACAGCACATAAGTATTCAATCTATAGAAATGACCTAATGCAGTGTTTCTCTCATTGATGCAGGACTTACAATACAAACCACAAAAAACACCAAAGTATTATTTTCCCACATATATTCATTTTTAAACTCTATGAATGTTTTTATATATTGAAGTGAACAAGGTTAATTTGTTTTTGACTAAGTGTGATGATTTTGGTGAATGTTTTTTCTTACTTTTCTAGAATATTAAGCTCATAGAGTTCTATCTAGAATATTTTTTCTCCAAGTGATTCTAGAATAACTAAATCCAATTAATTATTTGAATGATTATGTGGATGAATTCTCAACAAGTGGTATCATTGGTATTGGTTCTCATTAGATTTGGTATTTCTCTTTTTTGTAAAGGTAAGATTATTTTCACCAATCTTTTTTAAATTTCAGTGTCAGTCATTATTTTTTTGTAGTATTGAATAGGATGATAAAATGTTCCACATTGATAGGTTTTATGGAATGGATTTTTTTTATAGAGTTAAAATAGAATATTCTAACATTCAGAAAGATCTATATTTTTTGTTGAATGGTTCCAAATCCAATAAAATCGATAAAGGTGAATGAGAAAAGATATATTTAAAGGAACATGGTTTGTTATGAAGTTCATTAGTCAATAATGTTTCAATGATCATTTAAGATAAGAAAATCGGAGTGGATTTTATTGAAGACCTTATAGATATATATGAAGAAAACTACAACATCGAATATGCTGAGCTTGATACGTAGGTTTTTCATCATAATGTTAGTGAAATAAAGATTTACATCAAATATATTGAATCATTTGATCTTAATATAACTCCATTTGGTGTATGTGAATTTTAACTTCACATATTATATTTGGGATAATTTTTTTGTTTATCATTTCTTCTAAATTTTTGGGAGACCATGGTTAGAGTAGTCAGTTCTTCAAGTGGAAATAATGACTTATTGTTCACTGATGTTCAAAACATGATTCTCAACATTAAGCACCAAATAAAATAGAGTGAAACATATAGTAATTATATATTGAATAAAAAAGGAAAGGGATCCTAACTTAATTTGATTAATCAAAATAATTGAAAGAGTAAATCATGTGAATGGAGTGGAAGCAAGAACTCTATAAGTATGCCAATGTTTTGGGATTTTGGAATATATAGTTATCCTTATGAAATATTGTCGTGAAAAGAAAATATCTCTAAAATTAAATAATCCTTATAGTCTAATATGTTAGTAGATAGTAGTGTAAATATACATGAAAATGTTATTACAAAAATGTAATTATAGATCATATATTCTAAAGCCTCATTCCATTACCTGGTAGAAAAGTGTGTATATTTAATTAGATATCCATGAAATTTGATTGAGTTTGTATCACTAGTAATGAATCTTTTTGTATTTTGTTAAATGGAGAAGCGATTGTTCATTATATTAATGGGAGTTTTTTTATAGAAGGACATGTGACATGTACCATGTATCTAAAAGAACTTTATTTTACTTTTTCAGCTAGATGAATAATGTTTTTGATTAATATTTTCAATTTTATAGATGTTAACTTATTGTTATCTTATCATATATATATATAGGTGAAAACGATGCTTTATTGTGTTAGACTATAAAGGATGTGGGAGCTAAATTTTAGAAGGATATATTCCGAAACTATATAAATTTGGTATAGTAATTTTGGATAGTTTAGTGAGAATGGTCGAAGGATACTATTAGACTAAGGCATACTAATGTTATATAATTCAAATTTTTGAGGATTTTAGAGTTCTATACATTAGAAGAAGTGGATGGTTTCCTTCAATTTTTATGGAAGAACCCCAAAATTTCTATTGTGGGAATTTTATTAAAAATATTTTTAAGGTAATTCGCTCATTCATTCATAAATAAGTTCTTGGTACTTTTTTACCTTCATTAATGATTCCACATGAGAATTATGGGTAAGCATTCAGAAACAAAAGATTATACTATTTGGATTATTTTCTCATTGTAAATATATGGTAGAAATAGGAATTAAAATATTTTTTAAATGTATAATATTAGACAATGTTGGTTTTTTAATCGAAAGGAGTTTCTATAATTACTCAACAAAAGATGAATAATTCATCATAAGACTATTCTAGGGACACTTAAATAATGTTGTGTCAGATAGAATAAATATGATGTTGATAGTGAGAACAGGAATTATGATGCTACATTTCTGAATACCAAAGCAATTTTGGGTTAAAGCAATTTTTAATACATCTTACATAATCAATATAATTATTTCAACACCTATTGAATAATAGTTATCAGAACAATATGTGGTCTAGAAAGATTCTAGAAGCTTCTCATCTCATATTTTTCAAACTTTTATCCTATATAAATTCAGATGAAAATGAAAAATATAATCATTATGAGAAATCTTTATCATGATTCTTTATAGGATATGGAGATTAAAAAATAGGTTTTTAGCTTTGGAATATTTAAAATAAGAACATTTTTAAAAAATGGTATGTGATTTTAAATTATCTTGTCTTATGGAATGATCACATCATAGAGGATTATGTGGTTGAGGGTAAAGATTCCACTTAATCCATGTTTATTTTGATAGAGGGTCCATAGGATCACATTTTCCAAAATTTTTATATATATATAAATATATCCAAATATATCACATACTGAAAGAATGATCAAGGTGTGGTGCTGAATGTTGGAAAATTATGCTAGTTGAATAGGTATCTAGAATCCTGAAAGCAATGGTATTTTCGCTGAGAGTTTGGGAAGGTAAAGATCAATAATTTATAGTTTTAGAAAAATATGAATCATGGGTTAATTTTTTGTGATCTTCAAGGATTTTATGGTTGGGTTAAAGTAATGGATATAATATGAGTTTCTCACTTTTAATAAATGTAGGAGAACTAGAGAGTCTAGAAGAATTAGCAACTCTATTTGATTCCGAATTGTGGGATCATTCAATAAAAGATGAGTCATATTCAGTTAAAAGGAATAACACCTACTAGATAATGGAATTTCCCCTGTAGAATAAATAACATGATAATAAGTGGTTATTTTTCCTGAAATAAGCGGCTGGAAGAGGAAATATTCATATGGTGGTTGGTTGTAAAAGAGTTTTAGAATAAGAAAGTTGTCAACTTCTCTGAAATATTCTCTATGATAGTAAAACATATTACCATCCTAATTATTTTAAATTTGGTTGCATTATTAATATTGTACCTTCAAAAAATGGATGTAAAGATGGTTATCCATCATGTCGATAGGGAGGATTAAATTTATAAGAACAACCTACTAGTTTCATGGAAAATCAGAATTGAGGTTTATTTGAAAAATAAGAATGGTTACTTATTGTTTGAAATGGAAACCAAGTTGTTGAACATGAAGTTTGATTTCTTAATGGAAATTAAATTTTTCATATGAAGTATGTTTCATGATTTCATTTATCAAAATTATTTTAGTTTAAATACATTAAACATTGTACTATTTTATATAGATTATATTCTATCTGTGGGTCAGAATATTCTTCTAATTCCAAAGTTGAAGGAATAATTTTCTAGAATGTTTGAGTTAAAATATCTTCATTAAGATAAAAACATCATGGGCATGAGGATTAAACATCAATGAAAAATAAATAGTGGCATTTCGTCATCAAGGGATAAAATCTAGAATATCATTGGGAGATTTAGAATGAATTGATTTATGTTGTTTTAACTCCTCTCATCAATCACATTAAAATTTCAATACAAAACACAACATAAATGGAAGAAGAAAATAAGTGTGTGGATAGAGTAGTTTACTCCCTAAAATTTATAAGATTTATCTATAATATTGTGTGTACACATGTATATATTTTTCATATAGTGTGTGTTGTTGTCTAAATCAAAGAAAATATAGGGAAAGTTCATTGAGAAGCAATAAAGTATATTATCCAGTATCTCAATGGAATGAAATGAAGATTTATTTTTTTCATAGATAATGATCCATTGCATGATTTTTTGGATATATACATTTGGGGTGATTGTTATCTTAAAAATGTAACAACTGGATATGTTTACAATTTCTACTGAACTATAGTTAGTTGGATGTTCAGGTTACAGTAGGTGACTTCACTTTCAAAAATGGGAGTAGAGTAAGTGGTTTTTATGGAAGATAGTAAAGAAATGGTGTCCTTAAATAATTTAATTGAATAAAATGGATTCAACGTGGGGGGTGGTTTTAAATTATATGATAGTAAAATATCAATTCATTTGTAAAATTATTCAGTGTTTCATTCAAGAACTAAACATGTAGATTTGAAAAACCAATACATATAATATATGAAGTAATATGGGGAGTTGGAGTTATAGAATGTTGCAAGGAAATAAAATCAAGTGGATATATTTACAAGGAGTTTGGGTTAAAAAATATCGAGTCAATATAAATCCTCATTATGGATTGGGTGAACAGAATGAGGTGGAGAAGTGTTTCAAGTTTCAGAAACAGAATGTTGTTTTATAAAAAGATAAATATGGTTTCATGGATTTTTATCCAAAGAATTATTCAAGTGGAATATTTTTGAGAATTTGGGGATCCAAAATAGATTGAATAAATACTTTAAATTATAATTAGTGGTTTAATAAGATCTTTAGATTTTTGAGGTGGTGGTAGCCTTCGATTTTTTTTCATTGGTGTTCTAGAATGAGGTTTAGATTAAATTTTATATTACTAGTTTAGTTAAGTAATAGGTCATGTAGAGGATTTCTACAGGAGATCAATTTTGGGAATAGTGGAATGGATGGACTCTTGAATTTCTCAAAGGTTAGTGTAACCGGATGACTCAAAGTTACTCTCTATAAAAAATTGTTTGTCTATATTTATTTGTGATTGTAAACTAGAGATAATTATAAATTTTTATTACATGTTCCTAGGAATCCAAAGTGACTCATTAGTAATAAATTTTTAATGTTTTATTTTTGTATAATTGAACTTTTTTGATTTTTCTCTCATATTTATAGGAATTACAGTCTGAACCATAATAAACCAAAGTGTTATTTTCTTCATCGTATTTATTTTTCCATTACCTGAATCTTCTTATCATTTTCTATGTGATGATTCTAGAAACTTTTTATCTGATTAATTATCAGAAGGGAATTTCTGATGGATTCTCAGTAGTATTTTTCTATGAGTTCATGTTTCCTACATACAGGGGTGAATTATGACATATGATATCATTATTTCATTGAATACTACATGCACACAACTTTAATGGAATCATTGATTTCCAATAATTCCATGTTCAAGCATTACCTTCTATGCCAATTCATCATAAAAAATATTCAATTAATGTATGAATATGGAATTTAAAAAATGATATATGATCAATAAAATCCTCATTTTAGGATTATTTACACTATTAATAAATGAATTAAAAAATTATAAAAATGAATTATTTTCATTTAAATCCTGAATATAATCGGGTTATTATTAATGAATTTAAACATTAAAATTATTCAGTTTTCAATCTAATCAGACATATATCAATCTATTACAAATATTAATGATGTAACTTGAAGTAAGGTTGATATATGATATTATGTGGGATGGATAATAAGTTATAGATTTTATTTGAAATTTATTATGATGAATATGTTTGTGGTTAATAGTGTGGTGTGGATAAAAATTTATGGTTTTCTAAGTTATCAATATATAATTTTTTTTTGTAAAACATATATATTCCATTAAATATGGTAATTTTTGATAATTTTGTAAGATATATTGTTGTTTATGTTAATTTTTTTATAGTCCTTAAGATGAAGTTTTTATTATTGTAACTATGAGATATGTGGTTATTACAATTACAGTCGCATTATCTATGAGGTGGGGATTAATTATTATGTTGTTGTTGTGGTGGTTGGTTGACATGTATTGATGGAATATATTTGTTATTTAGTGATAAGTAAAATCAAAAGAACAATTCATGTATGCTAGAAAAATTTAGCGAATATTGTTTGAGTTATGTTGTGGGTAGAGAGGAATAATTTTGAGTTAAGAAGTTGGTTTTACCTATTTTTCCTTAATGAATTGGTATGTTCTACTCACATTGATATATAATAATCAAATTAGAAACCTACTGAGTACATTTTTGTTCACCCATGTCATATATATATATATATATATATTTCTGTTTACATATTTACAATATTGGGTTGAAATTGGTTTTTGAAACACTAGATTTACGAAGTGGAGATATCAATAAGAGTATGAATTTTGTATAAATTTTTTTATTTTACTTAAGTTATAGTAGGGTTTTAATTTGGTTTCTAGAATTTCAAATTTATTATAATATTTTAATTATATGAAATTACATCAATTCTGAATTTTTCATATAGATTATTGATAGTGGATGTTTTCATTGATTCTCCACATGAGTTGTATGACTATGAATCTCAATTATTTCTTTATGGTTAATTCCTCCCATGTTTGTAAGCTAATACCCTTTGAGTTTTTTCATCCAATGGCCTATTAGTGGTTGGAATTGAAGGTCATTCTTGTTTTTGTTTTTTGACTCAATGTGTGGTCCAAGAAAAATAACGTAATGGAAGAACATCAACCATGAAAACTGAATAGTCTCATGACAACATAAAACAAAAAATACATCTCATGGACTAAAAACATTAATGACAAAAAAATAAAATTACTATAACAATAAAGATACAAAAGTTTATTCACACCACTATCTCAATCACTAGAATTTCCATCATTGTAAATCTTAACTAAAAAACATAACTAAGTTCCAACTGTACCTCTCACTAAATTAACTACCTCGTCTATACTTGTTCCCAAATTATAAATACTAGGCACAAATTATCCTATGAAATATCAATATATCTTGAGAAATCTCACATACATATTCAATTATACTTTAGTAATTACATTATAAATATTGAATAAATTTATTCCTAAACAAATAACTTGTATCAATGCTTCATATTGAACAAAAACACTTACATGATTTTAAGATAACAACAAGGAATATAACATAACAAACAATTTATTAATTATTTCACATGCATTTTATCATGTTTCAACATAAACAACAATCTTTTATCTTTCCTAGAATATTAAGACCATTTTTAAAAAAATTAAAAAAAAATGTATATCCTTGTAATTCTCATCATATAATTTAATAGATTAGAATCATATATTTATAATTAACAAGTAATATAATCCATTATTAGTTTCAACAGATCTAAACATCCCTCTTAGTTCCCAAACCCTTTTTATTTTTCTATGGTGTCACAAATTATCAAATTATTACAAATATAAAATCATGATTTAACTATATAGAAGATATGAATGGGAGTTTGTGTCAAGTACCTATAATATTTATTTAAATTGTGTAGAATTTAATATAATTGTAATTACATCATGATCACAATGTTGATTATTTTATTCATTGATATATTTTCACAACATCTATATTCACATAAATAAATATCCTAATTGGGAAATCAATGATTTAATCATAGATATAAGAACTAAATCAATTAAAAGTTAAATATATCCACAAATCTCATTACATTTATTAGGATTCAAAAAAAGGGATGAGAGAGAGATCAACATGAAGAATAAATCTAGAAATAATTACCTTTGACCTTGAATTCAATCACTCATTAATACAAAATATCTGTTAAACTTGGGAGGATGAATTATTCTCACCCAATAGAATACTCAAAGAAAAATGGGATGTCAAAAAATATTATGAGGGTTAAACAGTGATTCATAGATGTTTTAATGTCAAAACACATTTATTTAGTATGTGATTATGATTAACAGGAATGATTACTCAACCATTCATCACCCACTAAATGAAATTTTCATGGATGGATTGTGGGTTTTTAGGCTTATTTACCCATGAATTATCCATTGTCTCCAAGTTTATGAAATTTATAGTTTCTATATGGTTATTTAAAAAATCATGTCAACTATGAATCAAGAAAAAACCACATATTAATTCTATTAATGTTTTAATTTCGCACTAATAGTACACATCACATAAAAACCTTTATTCCTAGATCAATGGTTCACTCAAAAGTTTTGTTTGATGTTATTAAAAATATTATTTTACCCTTTCAATTAAAAATAATCAAAAAATCCTGTAGAAATTTCCCAAAGTTTATGGATTAAATTTCCATACATTTATGATTCATTATTTGACTAAAAACTAGATCTATGTGTGGATTTATATACTTACTATTGATCACACACTTATTCGTTTTTTGGGAATCTTGTTAAGGAGATTTAAAACTGGTAATTTGTGTATCATGGAATTGATTTTGGGATTCAATTCACTCTCACCGTCCTTTTATTGCATAATAGTTTCACATTATGTGAAATTTGTCAATTATATTCAAATCAACAATAGGGAAAACATTATGTTGTGAAAATTTTGGATATCTAATAATGGTGTTATAGAATATTTCTTTACTAATGAAAATTAGAATCTTTCATAATTACCTAACATTTTTCATTTTAATATCATTACTAAACCCTTGTTGAAATTGTTTTATGTTATGAGATAATTTTTAACTCCTTTAGTTATTCCTTTTACAAAACAATTGAAACAATAGTCATTGTCCTTGCATGTAAAACAAGATTTATTAATGAAATGAAAAACTTATTTATTCATCCCTTTAAAGGGTACAATAAATGTAAAACCTAACCTTGATATCCCCAATGGTTTATTCATAGAAGAATACTTCATAAAAAATACAGATTAGAAAATGTGTACATATATATATATAGTGGTTCTATGGAGGGATGAAATAAAGTGAAAATTATACACTAGCAATATTAATTAAATCAGTGTGACTCAAACTCTCAACCTCGCCGAGAACCCGTATGGTCACTACCACTTAAATACACCCCGAAGTTGTATATTCATGTATATTCACACACAAACATTATAGTAATACTAATAGATATAAATTTAATGTTGAAATGATAAACAAAAAATAAAAATAAAAAGATATTTTTATGTCAATCAGCTCCATGAATAAGAAATAAAAAATATTTATTAATTTATTTTCATTAATCAAATGATTTTTTATATCAAACCAAAATCTATTTTATTCACATTGAAAAATAAATATAGACTATGTTAGGGTTTTCCCCATAATATAAAAGGATACATCACCCAGTGCATTCTCACCTCCACCCGCTCATCTTGGGCCCCAGCTCCACTACCTTAACCAGTCAGTCCATCTTATTCGTCCAATTATATCCAATCATATAAGGTATTTAATGATTATTATCACCCATTCACAGTCAAAAAATATCTTGTATTATCCTTAATTGATTATTAATTTAGTTTCCCATAATTTTTTCTGATGTAAATTTTTTGTGAGAAAGTGTTGCATTAAGAGTACTATTATATGTTTCTTTATTGAATGTTTTATTTCAAGAATTTTTTTTATGGTTCATGTTTGTAAGTTATAAAATTAATTCCATATTTTCATTTAATTAATGATAAATACTAGTAAAACATCACTTGAATGTTTTTTGGAATAATATTTTGGGGGTTACTTTGTGGGTTTATAGTTTAATTTATGATTCTTTTTTATTTTTAATGGTTGGGATCATCATTATTTTTACATGAATTATGTTTGTTTTCTAGAATGATGTGGGTAATCACCCAAAATTTCTTTTAAGTCAGATGTGAGATGGACCATTTTCATGATAACATGATGAAAAAAAACTTTAGAAATTTTTTTGAGTTAGAAACAACATATCTTATACATTTTTTGGATCCTAATGATTCTTCAACGGTATGAAAATTTGATTGATGTTGTTAGGGTCAAAGCGAGAAATATAATTTTTATACAACATTTTTTTTCATAATATACTACACAATTTTCAATCATATCTATATTATTCCATTTTAAATATGTTTTTTGATAGTGAATCAGTATTCTTGGTTTTATATTTTTTTTAGAAGCCTGATCAATTAATAGCAGGGAAAGAAACAACCAATAAAAAATCTACAGATGCTAAGAAAAAAATAAAATAAATAAGTGGTAAAATACACTCACATATCATAAAAATGTATGGTCATAAGGATATGAATTCTATTAAATAGTACTCAATAAGAGTGGTTAATGTTCAGTCATTTTACTAGATATTTTTTTTTACTAGACCTATCAATTTCATCATATACTAGGCTTGTGGGGTATAAAATAATATTTTCAATTAGTTTCATGATGTGATGACTTTCATAATGGTTTCCACACAATACATAATGTTTTCACAAATAAAATCATGCTGAAGATTTAGTCCAGCAAGATTAACCATTTTCCAGAGTCTTATTTAAAGAAAGATGGGACTCATGTCTCTCTGTCTCCTGGTATTGGAAATTATGTTATATTGGGAAAATATTTTCTTCTGATTCAACATAAATGAGGTGATATGTGCTTTCATTTTTTAATCATTTTTTATTTTCAATAGCATGCATCAAAAACTATTAAAATAAATTTTTCAATAGAAACTACATCTAAAGATTTGAACATTTTTACACCAAAATTAAGACATAGTTAAATTGAGAGCATGATCATATTCTCTTTTATAGTAAAAGTGAATGAAATTTAAGTAGTTGTACATGTGCATATTTCCTTTGAACTAAAACTCCTATTATTAAATTTAATCAAAATATTTATTCTCATCTAATTCATGTTACCAATATATATCTTTGTCTCATGTATTCACTTGTTTCTTTGACCCAAATATTTTAACATTTAACTACATCTAAACTCTTTATTTCACATGATTTAAAATATTTAATAATGTGTTTAATGCTCATGGTTCATTAATATTTTAACTGATTAGTTTAACATTGGTAGAAAACATCATTTTTATTCTCTTTTTATGATAGTGTTTTTTAAAATATATGAATATGCCTCTAAATCTATCTGAAACCTTAAATCCATTGTCTAATATCATCCATCAACATTTTATTTTAGTTTTCATTCAGATATATGTTATTTGTTGCAAAATATATTTTTTCCCATCAGTCTACACAATAATTTCAATCTTAACTTCATATGATTGTTGTTCTTAAATCATATTCTAATTCAGTCTTTAATTTGTATTTAGAAAACTAATACAATGTTATAAATCCAATGGTTCTTAATTGATATTATGGAATAAATTATAGATTTTGAAGATCATACAAGTTATCAATAACATGAAATTAATTTAGAAATATCATAAGTTTATGAACTACATCACATATAAAGAAATAAGAGAATTCATGTTAATCTTTAAAGATACAAGAATAATTTTAATCACATTAACATGCATATTTTAAAGGTAATTTTTGGCTTGGTTAAAAAAAAATATCGAACAAAAAATTAGGGTTATAAATAATTCTCTTATTATTTGTAAAAGATGGGGAAATCAAAATTCAATTTTAAATTTTTTGGTTATTTAACTTTTTAAATATTGACCATATAGTTGAAAATTTCTCTAAAACAAATATAGTAGTATCTGGTAAAAATACTATGTTAAAAATAAGAGGATCTACATTTTACTCATGTTAACCAAATTACATAGAATAGTGCTTATAAAAAATGAATTTTCTCACAGAATAAAACCCCCCACACACTAACCATGTCAAAATAATGATATCACAAAATAAATATCAATGCCTCTCGTTGAAGATAAGGTATGAGGGGAAAGAAAACATGTTTCAATTTTTATAGAGGCCTATAATAAAGAAGAAATGTGGACCCTAAATGATAGTTATTCCTCTCAAATGTCATGAAACCACAATTTGTAATGGAATATGAAATATAATGAGGGATTTGGATATCATTCTCTTTAATAAAAAATTACCAATTAATTGGAAAGTTGGTCATGTTTTATTTAAAAGAACAAGTTAAATTAGTAATTTATATGAAATAATTAATGATGAATGTTACTATTTCATGTTAAAATGAGGTTATAATATATTATAAAACCTAAATAATTTCTATATTAATCAATATATAATGAAATATTTGAAAAAAATATAGATATGGAAAATAAATGTCCATGTTAAATGAAAATTTACAATACAATTGTATTGAATATTGGATGAAACAATTATATAGGTGTCTTAGAAATTCATGGAAAATTATTTTAACAGTCTATTAGAATTGTATTGGGAGGAATTATAAATGAGCCATGAAATATCAAGTAAATGAATTCAATGAAATCTATTTGAATTGTTCTATATTAAGGTGGGTTAACTAAGTAGTCTAAAAATCCTCTTATAGTGAAAGAGAATACATTTTTAATGGTTTTTATAGTATAATGACTTGAGTTATATTCATTTTACAAAATCTAGAAATTATATTAACAAGTTTCAATGATAAATGGTAAATCTAAGATCGTATAATGGTTATGATTGTAAAAATCATTTTATATCTAGATATCTTGAGGGGCATGAAATATTAATTTATTTTTTGATTGTGAGGACACTCAAAAAAATTAAATTTCTGAAATAAGAAATTGTTTTGATGAAAACTTGTAAAAAAATATAATTGTAAAAGTGTTTCTATAAATGCACTAAAATAGAGTTGTAATGAAAATAATATATACAAATAAAAGAGAAATATTGAGATAATATAAATAAAATACACAATTTTAGATGTGGAATAATGTAAACCAAAGTTTAAAATTTTTTATACTACTTGGATATAAGTGAAACATTCTAAAAAAAGAATAAAATTGAATAATTTTGAACTAGATGTGTAGAGAGAATGCTTCTCGAATACTGATCCAAAAGTAAATCCTTCATATTCTCAAATAAAAGGCATAATAAGATGTTGGTACAAAATGGAATCATAGTATATGAAGATCAACATGATAATAAATTGAAGTGAATAAACCATTGAATAACTTATAAAACAGCATTGTTACCTCTAAAACACAAATAGAAAGGATTGTGATTTTTAATTTAACCAAAAGTGGAAGCTATTGATGATAAATTTTTATTTTATAATTCTTATCATGAAATAATATAAATAAATTTAGTTGATAATGAAATTTATTTTGGTTATAAACTAGCCCTTTTCGAAAAACGTTACTAGAATATTTACAGGTTAAAGGTCCATCAAGTAAAAATATTTATCTAGAAAGTATATTTTTTAAAAATAAGTGTAATGAGGATGGTGAATTAATTTGAAACAAGGATTTATTATATGAATAGAATATTTACAACTTAAAAGAGTAAATATTGTTTTAAATTCTTCCATTTTTTTAAGAATGGAGTGATCAAGATATTCCTAGGAATTATAGTTCATGGGTGTTAACAGAAATCCTTGTTGGGTTATTTTTCAGGAAAATGATGCACAAACAACTCTAAAATGGATCATATTAATACTGAGAATAATTTCTAAGGAATATAATAATGTTATGAAGAAATTAGAGTTATTTTATTAATAGAAAAAAAAGCATTTTACGATATACCTTACCATGTAATCATGAGTTCTTCATATTTATTAAATCATGGGTATAGAATTTAGGAGAGGATATTGGAAAACACAAGTTATTGATCATTTAATGGAATTACAAAACATACTATAGAGAAAAAATACACTATAATGAAGAATCTATAGTATAGTTAAGTCACATCTAGTTTATATGTTCGAAATAACATTTCATGACAGAATATTTTGTTCTTTGATATGAATATTACCAATGTATGCATCATTACTAGTTAAGACAAGATTAGAAACATTCCATATAGTCCTACTTTTAATTTGAGAAACATGATTTTTTTATATAAATATGTTTTGGTGAGTATTTATGGATAACCTTCAGATTAAATAATCAATATGATTTTCTAGAATTAATTGAATGAAAACCTATTATTTTTATAGGATTTATTTATGTAATATTAATATTCCATGTAGGTGACAAGTAATTCATGGTACTAATATTATTTACATGACCTAAAAATTTAGATATAATTAAAATATGAAAATTATCTTGATATTTTGAGGTGATATGGTTTGATCAATATAGAATACATTGAATATGTCACAACCCCCCCCCCCCCCACACACACACACACAAGTAACCCCTTTTAGTTCGATAATGAATAGAAATATATAATGAACTTCAAATCATACCACTAATTAGAAAAACATTTAATAGTAGAACTAACGATAAATAAACCATATGATAGGTGTCATTACCCACAATAAAAATTTACGGAATAAGATATATTAAGAAATCCACCAATGAACTCCATAAGATAAATAAAGAAAAAAATTACAATATATTAATATAATTTCATAAATAACTGAACTAAATAAATTTTCCAAAACAAAAAAAACATGGGTAGTGACTAAAAACTTCTGAAACACTAGAAAAAATCCATGATCCAGTAACACCATACTCGATCACCAAATAGATTCTAAAGACCTCATAATACTTTTTATTAACACATGGGGTATGTATAAATTGTATATTTAGTTGGATTATCTCGAAAACATTTTGTGAAAAATATGAAAAAAATAGAATACATCCCATTTACTGTGAAATGAAATCAACTCATCTCCTAAACATGTAATTTTATTTCCTATCATCACCATTCATCCCTCACCAATTAATGTATATATGTAAGAAAACCATAGAAAAAAACAAAAATATATAGGGTACCCTGATTCCACTTCTTCACTAATGTGTTTCTCTCAAGCCCCAATGAATAATTTCCTAAGATCATCCCTCACATAAATCATCCTTCCCCTACCCAATATACTATATTGAGGCCATTATCCTATGTATCACATCATCTGCAACCACATCATTATTTTCATTTCATTCATAACCAAGTGTATGTTTGAAATTTACTACTACCTATGTATCAGGAATTATACCTCAACACACCTTAATCCATTGCATATACTCCCATATAAAACCATAGTCAAATTGGTTAAATTCAAGTATGTGTTGTACCCTTAATATTTTATAGCTTCCACATCAAGCTATTGTAAAAACATGACTTGTCATTTCTTTATTGAGTGTATACACTATAACATATGTTCTCATATCCATATATTCCCCCACATAAAACTACTAATTAAGAGAGAGTGAATGAGTGGAAGAAGTCATTTATTCATTCCTTTTCTATCTCAGATGTTGGAGAAAACACCCCCCCCCCCCCGAGAAAATCTGTGTTCATTTACTTACCTAATCTAGCGTTGAAGTGAATTAAATCAAAAAATATAATGATATTTAAAACAAAACCATGCTATGTGAAACTACCTAGGCCTAAAATCAACATAATATATCATCCCACGTGGCACCTAGAAGCCACTACTACGGATTAGATATCTTACATGTATACAATAAAAAAAGTACATAATTAACCAATTAATTTCCATTTAATTTAGTAACATCCCAATTATCATTAATATATCGAACGCCATAAATAATTCAGGTTTAATAAATTTATTTCATATAATCCAACATGCATAATACTTACCATTTAACTACTGAATTCCATTCCATTCTCATATAGCATTAATCCAACCATTCTATGGTTCTCATTAATATATATTCTATTAACATTGAATGAAATTAAATCACCTGAGTTCATTATTAATAAATTTACTATTACATAGTTTTTAGGTATTATGGGACTCATCCAAAGCTACCAAAAAAAGATTCACTTTTCACGCATAGAGCCAATCTATATAAAGATGTTGGAAAAATTAGAAAAAAGTCATCTAAAAACCCAATTATTCAAAAAACACTAACCAACATTAAATGTAAAATATCGTCTCTTAAGTCATCCCTATTCCCATGTTGTCATCCCTAGTAGAATTACACACAATACATTTCATCCTGCCATCACTAACTTCAACCATCTCTATAGCCCCAGAAATATCATCCCATTACACACTAAATTTCCCAACCACACTAGGCTGAAAATATTAAAATTAAGGATATATCATCCTAGAGCCTATATAGATATAAAAAAACGCATTTCTCCAAAAAAATTACAGAGTAAAATTAGACCATAACATTATGTCATACATACTTTGATCAAGAAAGTACAATATCACTAAGCCTAAATAGATTATATCTATCAGAATACCTTTTTATTACAATATTAAATTAGATTATTCATTATAAATATGTTTTATAATATTAAGAAACTCATAACCAGTAGTTATCAATATTTAAGAATCAGTCCTAAAAAATTTTCATGCAATACATATAGTTTTAATTAATTTTGAGGTAGATATATAAATGATTTACAAGCCTCTATTATTAATCATTACATAATTCAAAATTTATGTTTTTTATAAAATTTCAACCATAATAACCTTTCTAAAAAACAATAAAAAATACATACAATAGATATCACACAATCTAAAAAATTAAGAGGCAAAATGAACATTGTAATAAAATAAATGTGTCCACAATGACCTCATCCAATTTCTTATTAATCATGTTTTGTATATAAATTATTTTTATTCTATGTATATCCAAGATTCTAAAGCATGGTATATTAAAATTTTAACATAGATAAAGAGAAGACAAAAATCTCTATCCTCGATTTCAAGCTTTAGTGAACAATAATTGTTCAAGAATAGATAAATCAAGGAATCAATATCCACTAAATATGAAAGAAGCACAATGTAGTCTAAGCCCAAAAAACAAAATTAGTTCTTTCTCAAACCTCAACACAAAATAATTTTACATTTTTTGATGATGATCTTCTGAAAGAAAATATAACTACAACAACACATAAAATATGATAATGGGGATTAACTTGATAATAGACTTTGAGCTAAAGAAATAAGGTATTTAAACTCTCAAAGAATGTGGAAAAAGGATGGTGAGGAGCCTAGGGTTTGGATTGGGATTGAAATAAGAGATATAAAATCAAAAGAAGAAAGATATTCCCTTTATTTATAGTGGATGTCTGAATAATCTCCACCACGATGTGGGGGATCACAAAATAACCATGGTTCCTCGGGTAAATGAGAGATTTAATTTTCCTGGTGTTTGAAAAGTTGTATCTTCTATATATCATTCATATTAAAACCCATGTTTTATCAATTTAATTGGAACTATTCCTTACTCTATATATTATTTCAAGGCATTTTACATGCCCATTCATTCGTCATGACCTTCACTTTAACACAGAGGAAGATATCCAGTTATTTCTTCCTCCCAGGCATGTAACTTTATTGGGTCCCACCAAGAACCATTATTCCCAACCCCTAGGCATTTACACACACCCATTTTTTATAGAGATAGCTTAAAATTCAGCATACATAGAAAATAGACTTTCTAAGGTTCCTAGTTCTGTCACTGAGAAACTAAATGGCCCTAAGAGAAACCACTACCTCCACTACAGTGTGGAGTTTTCCTTGATTTCTCAAAGGGGAAACATCTAAAGAAATAAAATTTCCAAAATATCCATCCAAGAAATGTTTCTATTCATGGAGAAAAAATTAGCATGAAACCATCTCCCAAAAAATAATTTCTTATAGAAATCATATCATAGACACATGAAGCTCACTAACCCTAATATGAGAGACATCCTACACCAGTGAGAACTAACAGCTTCTCTCATAAAATGGGTTAAAACCAAGATACAAAATTTCCAGCACCATTGCTAATACAATGTAATTGTAAACCTATAATTGAAAAATATCGTTATCATTCATCTAAAATACCTTATAACTCCCTCTCGGCACCTCCAAGCCCTGATAAATTGAAATGTGATGGATCTAGAAATTTAGTCCATTACAATTGATATCTTCCAAAACAATCTCATCATTAGGAATATTAGAACAATACTAGGGAAGGAAAGATAATGGTTTCCAAACAACCACCCTATCATATACCTCTCAAGGAACTTCCTACCACAAGAACATAACCATCCCATCAAAAAACATTCATAAACATTAAACATAAACCATCTCATAAATCAATAAGGGATAAATATATCATACAAAAAATTGACCATCTTGGGATCTTGATCATCTATCTACAAATCATACTCCATGTGCCCTCATCTCAGACATTATGACTCTATAAGACAAAAAAAGGGAATAACATGTCAATGAAACACCCTCTCTTGATGATCATGAATTGGAACATGTTTTTCCTTGATGGTCGCACCAATTTCAACATCCATGCAACCACGATTAATGATATGGGAAATGCTATTATGATACTAGTAAAGTAGGGACACATAGTAGAAAAAATGAATCCTTGTTATCTATAGGGTAAGTTGTAAATGATACAACATATCTTCATCATGACCCAACAGTGTGAAAGTTCCCAAAAATCATGGAGAAGTATTACACCCATGATCGAACCTTCACTACCCATAATAAAAGGACGCCAAAAAATACATAATCATAAATATTTACATTTAAAATTCTTATCCTATGATAATGATAGGAATTATAATAATTCTTTGTGGTATTCATTCAATCACAGATCACCTGCACATTCATTTTCGTGATTTGTACCAATTCTAGTCCAAAAATCCCTCACTCCCCAACCTCAGTCTAACCCATAATAGATCAGAATGGTTAACCAAAAAATCCTTCACATATAGAAACCAAAATCATAGAGTGATATATTTTACTATAATAAAATTGAATCAAGGTATTTCTCTCACCCACAAACCTCTTAAATTTTGAATTCATGCATATAATATGTCATATATAGTCTGAATAATATACTCTATTTGATTGTATGTATTAATATAAAAAGTGGTTTAAATTCATATATGAGAGAGAAAAAATACATTGGAGACCTCTATAAACTCTTTAGGAAAGTGGATATAGTAATGAGAAATTATTTTCATTTGCAACCCCATAGAGACTCAATGCCTCCTCCAGAAACTGCATTGAAAAAATATCCAAGCGGCCAGACTCCTTAATCTCTAATAAGTGAGTTGACTTCATGAAGTAGTCCAAACCCACACATATAGAATCATAACCACCATTATTTCTGGTAAATAAAGTGATAAATTCCATCAGGATTACCTCAAATATCCCCTTTGCACAATCAAGTGATCGAAGCAACCAATCATGAACATAGAACTCAGCTTTCGTCTTATAGAAAATAAAACACCATGAAACAAAATTTGTAACTTATATCTTCTTACAAGACCAAAAAAATGACCTAGTGAGAAATGGTACAGCTTATCTACCCCAGGGTGTACCTCTATGGGAAAATCATGCAACTTAGAGAGAACCATATAACATGTCACTGAAAGAATGACTATATTTCCCATGGAAAAAAAACCAATGTTCATCATCCTATAAACATCCCCCAACTTAGATAATAAAAAAAATTCAATTGTGCCAAAACTTTTCATTAATATCCCCTTTCTAGGATTCCCCAACCAACTACAACACTTTAATACCTTTAAAATGAATAATAAATTAGAGTTTAATATTGAATAAACAATCATATTTATGTAATTTTTTGAATAATTTGTAGAAAAAATGAAATATGAATACATTATTTTTATTGTAGTTTTGGTCACAAAGATCCTAATATACTCTTTAATATTCTCTAATCATATATAATATTGATAAAAACTAATAAACCTAACATTTGATGGTTTGACAGCCTATTTATAGACAATACCTTTTATAAAACCCTAAGGAAAAAATTCCAAAATTTTTAATGGATACACAACCAAATTTAAACTGACTTTTCATTGGGAGTCTCAACCCAAGAAACATCCTTTTTATTTCTATAATAACCAATTAAAGACTTAATTTTGATTGAGAAAATAATAAACTGAATCTTTAGAACAAATAGAAGAAGAAATGATATAACAAATAAACTCCAAAAAAGAAACTAAGAATAACAGTGGAGCAAATGAAGATGAATATTGATTAATCTCAAGAAATTTAATAACTTCATTGGTATATGATAAACAATAAAGTCCATCATGATCCCATTAATGAAACAATAGTTGAATTTGGGATTATTTACTTTTTAATTCACCTATGAACTAGATTTTTCTTAGAATTTCAAGTATTAGAATAGATTGTGTCGAAATTATTTAATCACATTACCCCTTTAATGCATTCCAATATATTATTGAATAGGAAAGTATATCAAAATATCCAAAAATAGTATCTCGTGAGGTATAGAATAATAATACGTAGATTTATATTCTTTTCCTATATTTTTAGTTATCTCTCTCATTATTATAGAATTATCAAAAAAAGTCCCTACATGAAATGAAACTATAACACTTACAATATGATCATTATAAAATTTGGTGGTTTTCTAAACAAATAAAATAATAAAATTTATTCTCAATGACTTATAGTAACTCAATGATTGAAATATGTAAAAGTTGAGTAGAATATAATATGTAACCTATGAGTTAAAATAATATTTATAAGTTATTTTCCTTAATAAATAACTTATAACATATTCATTAAATTATATATTTACTTTACAGAGTGATATAATAATTCAAAAAAATGGATAAACTTACACTTAGTTAAAATATAAAAATATTTACCAAATATATTATAAAATAATATATAGATTTATGAAAAAAAATTAATGTAAGGAAATGATCATAAGTTCTGAGTGTTCATGAGGAATAATAATTGTAGCCGGTTAACTAACCTTTCCATCAAATCATGCATTCATTATATTAATTGTATGAAAAAAACCTTATGCGGTCACTTGAGTTAATATATGTATAGGGGTAGGTTGATATTTCAGCATGATATTTATTACTTATAGGTTATTAAAAAGAACTCATGAAAAAACTTGAAAATAATTCATGTTCTAACTTGAAAATAATTCATGTAGTCATTTGAAAAGAAACCATTTGGTAATGTGAAATTAAATCATGAAGACACTTGAAAATAAATCATGTGGTCACCTAGAAAACATCGCAAATCATGTTAGTTTGTGGTCACACGAAATACACCCATGGTAGGTCAGATTTCAGCCCCTTCAAATACACTTCTAGTATTTTCTATTACTATCATATGAAATATAGTCATTTTATGATGCTTTGTGATAGACAACATTGAAATTGGCAACATGCTTAAAAAAATAAATGGTTAAAAATAGATACATTTTTTAAAACTTTTTTGTCTTTCAAAATTTCTATGTGGTTGAAAACAACCACATAGATTAGGGAAAATCTATATTTCACAAAAATAAAATATAATACTCTTTAGCGTACTTCTAGATCTTTTTAAACACCTCACCACTACTCAAGGATTTGTTGAACTATGAAAATTTATTATAAAATTATAACATAAAATATTAATTAATAATATATGATAAAAAATATAATAATAAACAAAAAAATATATAAACTAAATAAATGAGATGGGTTTGTAAATCTAGGATAAAATGTATCTAACATTAACAATAAGTAATATTATTAAAAAACTTATCCTCCAAACTTATCAAGTTCTAAAATTATTTAAACAAATATTATAAAATAAAATGGTTTAGTAAGTGTGTAAGAAAGTTATTTTTCAGTTGGGGAAAATATTAAAATAATACCTATATTATTCACATGATACCAAATAAAATTAAATCAGAAATATATATTTTTTAGAGACTTTTTTATAACCTATATAAATCTAAATTACATAAAAAATATCAAATAAAATTAAAAAAAATTCAAAACTAATATTTAAATATCATAATATTTGTTTAATAAATATTGATTTGAATACAAAAAATAGAAACAACAATATACTCATCATTAAAAATATTAATAAAACTAAAATTTATTTCTTAAGACATAATGAAATTAAATTCCTTTAGATAAAATGACACGTAGTTGTTGTACTATTCCAATGATACCAACAACCTCCAAAATCAAAATCAGAGTATGTAAATAAATCAAAACTATTCTATTTTGAATTGAATAAACTAATATTAATAGTCCATTTAAAATATCTAATAACTCCCATATATTACTTAATTTTACTTTAATTCTAATTTTTTTGAAATTTAGAACATAAAAAACTAAAAAACACTATTACTAGTCTAGATACAGTCAAATGAAATAAGTTATCTATCATTCTCCTATATAGTTTAACATCAAAAGACATTTTACATTTTTCAAAGTAAAATTTTTAATATTCACTCAGTGGTGTTTTAATATATTTTTATGAGTCATGGACAGCACTTTTATATTTTTTTATAGCATATTTATATTGATTTTAGAAAATAAAATTTCTTCTTTGGTTAATTTAAAATCCAAAAAAACATTAATTCACCTATTAATCTCATATCAATCTCACTAGTCATTAATTTAGAATAATAATTTAAAATTAAATCATTTTTGAACCATATGTTATATCATCAACATATAGCCAGAAAATCAAAATATCAATTGAAAATTTCTTTATTAACAAGGTAAGAACAATGTTTCCTTTAGAAAAAAACAATTTTCCACAAAAAAATCGATTTATTCTTAAATACCTTGCTATCAAGTCTTACCTAAGACAGTATAAATCATTATTATGTTTGAAAATATGATTTGATAATTTTTCTTTTTCAAATCCCTGAGTTTTTTAGTATTCCCTTTTTTAAGAATTAATTCATTTAAAAATGAACCCATTACATCCATTAGAGAAAATTTGATATTTTTAATCATTAAGATAATAATAAAATTATAATATATCATATCATATAAAGAGTAGAAAATTAATCTTCAATGTAAATTCCCTCTTTTAGAGAATAACCTTGCACCACTTTCTTTCTTATCTCTTAACTATGTTTCCATCTCAATCAAGTATATTACGGAAATTCCACTTAGTTCATTTTTTTTTTAAACTTTTTGGTATTCAACCAAATTCCACAATTTATTTATTTCAAATTGATTTAATTCACTATTCATAACATTAATACAATTCAAATATTTAAAATAATTATCAATATTAATTGGAAAGAAATAAGCAATAAATAAATATTATTCGCAATAATTAAAGAAATATTTCTTGGTTTATGTTACGGATTAAATATTTCAAATTACTAGATAAATAGAATGATCTTAAATAGTTTTTTATTTTTTTGGATTATTTTGAGAATAGATTTTGTCCACCTCATTTTATTCAATATAATTTTCTTAAACATCATCAACATATAAATTAAATTCCCCAAATTATTCATCAACTTTATTTAAATAAAAAAAAATTTCTGGGTATCGATGTTTTCATCAAATTTAACATGCAATGACTCTTTGAAACCCTAAGTAATTTTATTGAAAACAGTATTTTCCTTACTATAATTTTATTAAACTAAAAACATTTATCACCAAATTTAACATAAAAATTTTATAAATAATCCTTTGTATTCAAAATAAAGCATTTAAAACCAAACACACTAAAATAAAAACTTTGTTTTCAAACCATTAAAATGATCACATTGGGTTTTATTTATAGACTGGTATAATAGAAACTATATTTAACATATAAAAATTTTAATTAACAACTTTGACCCAAAAAATTATAATAAACTCAATGATAATTAATATAGCCATTTCTTGAATTGGCCAATTATTTTTTTCAACCACACTTTTTTTATTTCATGTACTGGTGGTAGAAAACTTTTATTACATCCATTCTCTTTACTAAATTTACCAAATTCTAAATTAAAAAAAAATTACCACAACTATCACATCTAATAGAGAAAATTGAAAGATTTTTTATATTTTTTTAAATTTTACATATTACATGAAATTTGGATCGAATTTCACGTTTGTGTGATAATAAATAAATCAAGATAAATATACTATAATAATTAATAATTACCAATAAATATTTTTTCCCATCCAAAATAAAAAATTGTGTTGGACCAAACCATACACAAAACATATGCTTGTATTTAAAATTTGAAATTGGAGAAATTTTTTATGCTTTAAAAACATGAACAATACTCTAATGATTACAGGTAAAAGTATCTAATTACATAATACATCGTCTTTTTCTACATTATTTAAACACTTATCTTTCATTATAGTAATATTATAAAAAACAATAGAATAAAAATTATCTTTTATATTTTTAGAAAAAATAGAATCATTTTTCAAAACTACACATTTATCATTTTCTAATATTTCACTTAATCTTTAATAAAATAAATAGTGATATAATTATTAAAATTTCTACTAAAACATCCAAAAGTAATAAATATAAATAATAAAAAATTTATAAAATCATGCCTCTTTAATACCTTTAATCTAACGTTTAAATTTTTCTCTAAATGTAACAAGGCCTCCATCACTTGAATTAAAATATAAAAAATTTAAAATATCACATGTCATGTGTCTGGAACACCAAAAAACTAAATACAATGAATAATTGAGACCTATAATGTATATTTAGAAAAATATATCAATCATGTATATTTTATTAGCAACCTAGCTAATTTTGCGCCAAATAGATTAGTAGTAGAAAATTTTGGAATCCAAATAGATTTAAAACATCTATTTGTAGGTTATTTAAGAAAAAAAAATTAATAATAAATTTTTATGTATGGACAAATGATTGTGTAAACCATAGAGATAATTCATTGGTATAATTCTCTAAGGTTTAATATTTAAATCACATTACCTTGAAAATACTTCCATTTGAGATTTTAACAAAATTAGTCTAATTTATTATTAGTGATAAACTATTATAACCAAAACATTTCTTATTATAGTTTGGTTTCAATATAAAAATAATTTTATCATATATCTCTTTTCTTTGAACAGATGAATACAAATATTCATTAAAATTTGAAACATCCTTCTTTAAACCCTCATTCCCTTTTTGAATAGCATATAAAAGTGAATTGACTTTTTCATCTGAGCTAGAAGTTGTATTTATCAATTTTATGTTTTCTTTTTTTATATTCTTACACTAATTATCTACTTTAGTTATTTCCTTCAAGAAAAAATTAAGCCTTATTTTGTGATCATTATTATTTACTACCATAAAATCATTAGTTTAGTAATTTTTTTCTTTCAGTTTCACTATCTATGAATCACAATTATTTTTATATTCATCATTTTTTGAAACATTGAAATTAATATTTTCATATTCCTTTTTCTATTTATTATTCTCTTTGACTAATTTCATATTATTTAATTTTATTTCAACATATTTTTCAATAATCCAAACACTATCATTCCTTAATTGTCCATTCTCTTTATAAAATTGTTTAACTATAAAATTTATAGAATTAGAATAGATAAAATAATAAAAACAAATTTATTTTTAATATTCAATAATGGAATTATGATTTAAATTATCCCGAGTTACCAATTGAGTTAAAAATTGAATTAGCTATCGCACAATGTATCTCTATAAAAGTAATGTTCCTTTCCTAATGATTACTACCAACGCCACTGATCAAATATGAAGTGTCTGAAAATTTCAAATACTCCAAAAAAATATTAATTTTCATTTCTCATTTTCATTATTTATTAGTAATTTCATGTTTGAATTTGGGACAACCAATCCTGATATTTCATTTTTTTTAACATTCTTTTGAACGACCTCATTCCTCTTTTGTTTTCCATAAATCTATAAAATAATTTTCTAAAATCATCCAAATACTTTTCAATTTCCTTGAAAATAGACTCATAAGAGTCTTAGGATTCATTAAATTTAGGTTTAATGGTAATACCGTTTTTTGTAGTCTTCTCATTATCAATATTTTTCAATTTTATGTATATACTATAGAGAAGAACTGATGAGTTTACCAAAACTATACCAATTAAAATTATTTCTTTCATTGATAACTAATTTACTGGAATTCCATATTTTTATTAACTCTCTTAGAACCCTTTAAATAAGGTATATATTATCTATTAATTCACAATGTTAACTCATACCCCATTTAGTACTCGTAAACTGGTAAAAAATATGGTTCATAGATTCATATTCTCCAATATTTAAATCATTGTATTATGCACCTACCATTCCAACCTTGTCTATCACATAGGGAGTAAATTAGAGTCTTATAAATATCATGGGTTGTCTTACATGTTGAAATATGGATTTACTGGCTTTTACAAATTTAAAATTACAAAATATTCATTACTTTATAATTCAAAACATACTTTACCCAATCATTACCAAAAAGTGTCTCTGAATCACCTTCGGTTAGTTTATATGATTTATCCATCACTGTCCAATGATCCAAACATAGTTACTTAGGGTACGATTTAATAAGATCTATTCAATATCCATAATCACATTAATTGATAGATGGGGGTTTGATGTATCAATCCATAATTTTCTATAATATCTTTCATCTTTATGAACTTACACTAATCTATTTGACTGTTAGGTTTAAGATATTTAGGATAGTTAACCGAAAAATATGTAACATAACCCATCTCTGAATGAACTAGGTTCTAATATCAATTTTTAGACATGAATAGATGTAAATAATGGACTATAGAGGGTGAATTGTTTTTTTAAATCTCTCAACATAAACAAGTAATCAAATTTATAAATTGAATAAAGATATAGTGTAATGTGTTGTTTAGGTTAATGTGTAACCTAAATAAAATATAAACATTACATTTTAATAGTATATTAGATCCCCAATATCCAAATCTTCTCTTTAATCTTCTATACATGTTATGAATATCAATACCGACTAATAATCCCAAATTTTAATGGCGTGATAACATTTTTACAGAACATTTCTTTTATAAGGCCTAGAAGAACAACCAATACCTGGCCTTTTATAGGATCTACAACCTAATATTACCAGAATTATCTTTATGATTCATAACCTAAGAACCTTAGTTTTTATTATTATAATAACCAATTACATATTTTATACATTGAAATAAAAATTCATTTAACCAAATAAGAGGAGAAGATATTTAACAAAATAAACAAAAATAAATTAAGAATATAAGTGGAGCCGATGAAGACGAATGTTAGTGAAACTCAAGAACATAATTCACATCCGTGGAATATGATAAAGATAAAAATTTCTTCCTAATCACACCAATTAAATAGTAGTAACATCAAGGATTCATCATTTCACAGTTCTCATGTGAATAATATTCTTATTTGCATGACTCATACTTGAATAAACTACATCAAATTTATATTATCAAGTTCTTCCATGATCTTATTTGAATATATAATCATGTGTCATTAATTCCAATATATTATTCAATATGATGGATAATATAACTAACCATTCTTAGTATACCATGGGTTATAGAATAATAATACATAGAATAAATCTATTTTCCAGTAATTTCAATTATCATGCTCATTGTCAAAGAATTATAACACTCTTTTATTCATCCACGAAAAGAATATAAAACACATCCAACAAACTTTTTATAAAAAATATGTTTTTTTATAAATAAAATTAAAAAAAATATTCTCACATGCATGTAGTAATTCAATGATAGAAATAAATAAAAACATAATAATAATAATTTTTTCTTTATTAATTCAAAAATAAAATTCCACAAAATTTTATCTTACATATATCATACAACATAGTCAATATATTATATATTCATTCTACAAAAAAATTATAATAAATTTTTTTTTAATATAAATGAAGTCAATTAAAATATCAAAATAGAAAATAAACTAATCATTCTATAAAATATATACTTTCAAAAAATAAATAAAACAATGAATTGAAAGTAAATGTTAAGTTATCATGAGGAATAATCCTTGTAGTTGGTTAATTTAAATTGGTATCATAAAATATAGTTATTATACTAATCATGTGAAAACATTCACCAACTGGATACTTATGTTATTATAAAGATTTTAATTGGTAGATATTTTAATGTACACTCACTTACATGTTGTGGATTTAAAATAACTCATCTGATAACATGAAAATAACTCATGGGGTCACTTAAAAATAAATATTGAGGCACTAGAAAATTAATCATGGTAAGTTTGTTTTCTATAACCCAAAATATACTTTAAGTATGATGTTTTATGGAAAAATGAAATATAATCTTAGTAGGTTGGTTTTCGGTCACAGAAAATATAATCAATGTGGATATGAAAAATTATTAACGTCACCCACATAAATGTTGAACATCTTCATCTCACACCCATAACTTCTTAAAAGCCTCACCACTACTCAATGATGTTGTGATCCATGAATATATATTAAAAAATATAACATTAAAAACTAATTATAAATACATGATAAAAATATATAACAATTAAAATAAAATTATATAATCCAATAAATGAGAGTGGTTTGTAATTTATCAAAATTAACTACTAAAATATTAAGACCCAAGTTCAAATACAAAAAAATGTCATCGAAAAAATACATCATTTACTAAAATTTCTCCCATATCAAAGTGAAATGTACCCAACTCCTCCATTACACTCTAGGAGTATCTAGTCTGACACACAGAACCACTATATGACTTCCTACATGAGGAATCTGCAACAACATTCCCTTTACCCTATGTATAGTAAATATAAAAGTCATAATCCTAGAAGATTTATATTCAAAAAAACTACCACAAATTAACATCACATTTGAATAATACATAAATCAAAATATTATGATCTATAAAGGAAAAAAAATGTTCACCAATGATGTAATTTCACCAAAACTTCAGAGAAAACACAACCAATGAAATATCAAGATAATCAATTGTGATGTTACATTAATGAAGACATAACTTCTAGGGCCAATAAGATATAGACACTCTCTATTTTATCAACACACAATCCAAACCATGATGTGACACATCACAATAATACTAGAATGAAATTCCATCCTCTAGTATATGAATAACAATAGAACTAATGATCATCTCTTTAAAATACTTTAAATAATCTGGGTAATGGTTAGTCTTCCCAAAATCAAAAAACATTCTCATTAAAACATTCAATAGAGTCTCAAATTATGGAAATATAGGTATGAATATCTAGTAATATCCTATGGGACTATGTAAACTCTGCACCCCTACAACATAAATAGAGCCTACCCAAGAATATAATCCTCAATATTTGAAGGATCCATGAGCACTCCATGTGGAGACATAATATGTCCCAAGAAATAGTCCTCATAGGGCCAAAACTCACACTTCTATAGCTACTCAAATAGCTAATTAATACTAAAAACTCTTAAAATCTATCAGGGATTCTCTATATTCCCTTTTTTAGATACCAAATACACAAGGATTTCAATGATAAACACCAACATGAACTTATCCAAAAATTAATGGAGCACAGAATTCATTACCCCCATGAACAGGTTTGGAGAATTGGTTACATAGAACAGAATCACAACAAACTTATAATTCTTATAGTGACAACTGGAATCAGTCTTTAGGATATTTTTATCCTTTACTTGCATATGAAAATATCTTATCCATGAAATTATATTCGGGAAAAATATCTATTACTTAGAAAAATCAAATGAATATTCAATCTTAGGGATAGGATAGAGGTTGTTCACTATAACTTGTTTCAAGAAATGATAACTGATACAAAAATGATGACAACCAACTTCCTTCTTCACATATAGAACTATAACACCCCAAGAAAACACTCTAATCTGAATGAAACCATGCTACATATGATTATCAATTTAAATCTACATCTCTTGTAACTCTGAAGCTGGCATACAATATAAAGGCATTGGTATGAGAGAAACACTCAGTTCTAACTCTACGCCAAACTCGATCTCACATTGATGGGGTATTCTCCCAAAATCTTTTGTAAATATATTAGGATAATCTAAGAACCCTGCTAAACATCACTATCAAAACATCCACTATAGTCATCATTTTCATAATTATCATGGTATTCCAGAACTCAACACCCTTCTAACCCATATGAGGGTCCTATTTAAAAACCCCATTTTCTTCATCATCATCATATAATTTGATGTTCCTCTTTAAGAAATATTCCATAGATATCACCAAATATAATAAATCTATGTTAATTATTATGTCATATTGCAATGTCCAAAAACATATTAAATACCACCAAGAGTGGTGATACCATAAAAATAGATCATAATTTTTGTGCACATCATAAAAGATAAGTCAACCTCAAACTATCATAGTCAATTTCATGGGATTTGGAAGTATCTCCACCTTAGGTCTGAAAGCATAAACTCAAGTGGGTGTAATAAAGCAAGAATTAATCCTGAATCAAGAAAGTAATTAATCTATAAAGAATATAGATAGATAATACCTTACATGACATATGGATTTCCTGGATTTGGACACTCTAAGGGATGAATTTAATTATGTATTTCTCTATTAATTCTCTAAACCTGATAGAGACTCACTTCATGGTTTTTCTTTTCCCCCTTTTTTTAATGATGAGGACCATCATGAGAATGTCCCCTGCCTACCATGTCTTCACTATACTCATCAAATGATGGGATTAACTACTATTGTAATTAATTAATATAATAATAGTGTAGTGGATGATCCTGAAGAGGTTCATAATGTCTATGATGAATGCTAACAAAATTCATGCACTCTCACCATATGTATAAATCATCACACATGATTTATTAGAATGGGTATGATAACCACAAGCATTTGTGAAACGAGGTGAAGAAGGCTGAAACCTTCTCTCTATATACAAAATATTATCTTTTAGAGGTAACTAAGAACATTTTCCCACATCTCTTCTTCCTGGAGTTTCCTTTTGAGTCCCCTTATAAATTAATCTAGTCCTAGACAATGTCCTCCTAGTGACCTATCCATTATCCAGCACCTTAAGATATATATGAAACATAAATGGTGTAACCTATCCTAGTATATCATGTGTCAATCCTCCTCAAAATCTCTATCCTTATAATCCTAATATGGAATAAGTTATGCATCATAACTCAAGAGGTTCCTATATTGGATCTTGGACTCTCACAAGGAAATAGTGGAGTAAGGAACAATGAAATATAACTTTATCAAGGACAAAGTGATGCAATAAAAAATAACAAATTAATATGTTTATGCACAATATCATGTTATCAATTTAACCAAAATTAAATTCTGAAAGAAATATCCTTGATGAAAAATTTTACAGTTAGAGTTCTACCATATAATTAACCAAATGGTTTAATGAAAAACCTTTACCCCTAATTAATTTTGTTTTTTATTTTTTTATAATAAAAAAAATGTTGTTTCCTTTTAATAAAAGGTATATTTGGGTTCATTGAATCTATAGATTCATAGTGTCCCAAAACTTTCATGAATTGGTGATCTTTGGGTTCAACAATAACAGGGGAACGTATCAAATCCCTCTCACGGGGGGAGAAAAGGTAAAAATGATAATAAATAGAGGGGTAAAGGGGAATTTAAATTTTAAAAAGGTTAGAAATACAGAATAATGGAATA
This sequence comes from Viscum album, assembly GCA_963277665.1. NCBI lineage: Eukaryota > Viridiplantae > Streptophyta > Magnoliopsida > Santalales > Viscaceae > Viscum > Viscum album. Next base: position 469,883,394 of record OY728147.1, on the reverse strand, counting down.
ATTTGAGAATATATCAGAATATATTTGGTAGTTACCTTAAAGATAAAAATCAAGTAAGCTAAGTGTTTATTCATGAAATAATTTGTTTTACTCTATTAACTCAAAAAAATCATGAAACATGTGTGATTCTAGTGTATACATATTGATTCACTAAAATCATGATGAAAAAACGAGTCATGAATTTATTAGTTTTATATTAAAGGTTATATAGTGTTAAAAGTATTAAAATTTCAATAAACAAACTCTAAGTGGTAGGTTGTTAACAAAAACCTGAGTATGTGTTTTTGGGTTGTGCTTGATAAAAAATGTTAAAAAGGATAAAAATTACTCATATTAATATTGATAAATATTCACAGTGATTTTATAATTCCTAGAGGATGTTAGATGTATTTAGGTTGAGGAACCAAAAACCATGTCAGAGTGTACTTATCCATGTTGTATCGAGTTCCATATATTCATAGAAAATGTTTTAGATAATTTTAGGGTAGTTATTATATGACACAGGTTCTTGAAAACACCATGGAAGAATATAACAATTCAAAGAAGAATTAAAAATCTCATGGATATGTGCCAATGGTTTAGTTGGTTTGGTACAAATTGACCTAAAATACATAACATGTAATTCAAGTAATTCTTAGTTTTGGAATACACAACTATTCAAAGAATAGGTCCCTAATAGAAAGAAAAGGTTGAGATACATATTTATTGAGTAATACTGTGAAATAGAACAAAACTATGTGGTATTAATTTAGACTCCATGGAAAATATATCTTATTAATTTTTAAAATAACTAAACAATGTAATTTTTAGGATATATATAAATTTAAGTAAATGAATTTATTTAGAGATGTTGATTATAGATAAAATAATCATGGTGATGAAAAACACATCCCTGTTTTGAAAATATTTTCCTGAATTATATATTTAGAAATATTTTAAATATGAAAAGTCTTTGGATGATTCAAGAATACAAAGTTCAATATAAAAAGATTAAATTGACTACACAATAGTGGGTTTTTCAACAAATATGATCATGGAAGATCAGAAAAATATTACTATATTATAACTATCAATCACAATACATTGATCTTAAATATAGTTTATTAATGAATTTATGATGCATAAATTAAAGAAGAGGGAACTAAAATTAGATAGTATATTTTTTATGAGAATATTGTGATGTGGAGTGATTGTAACCCATTAAAATATATTTCTATAGTAAAACATAATAAAAGGATCACCAAATCGATGGAGACTTTCACTTAATTCAAAGTAAAGGAAAATCACTATGGTACTTCACCAACTGTGATAGTGAATATCTTATTTACATTTTTTATATGGTATTGTTATGTTATCCTTTAATTTTTTGTTCACCGTAAATTGGGGTAGAGATGTGAGATTTAATTGTTATACTATAAACTTTAGGGATAGTTTATTAACTTATATGTTATTCAAATTGGTACACTAACACATCTCTATGTGTATACCTTTTAGACGTATACCACATTGAGTAATCCCAATAAAATTTATAGATCACTCTCACTTTGTTGCTTACATGAATTGAGAGGAATAAAGAAGTATTCAGACTAATTATGGGAACATGATCATTGAAAATATTAAATCATTCATTGGAAATATTTTAATTCACCACCCTTGGAATATATTTCATTATTAGAACTTGATAAGAGGATTTTCAAGATCTACCAATTGAATATGAAGCAAACTGTCCTTATTGGGTTATTTGTAAAAGAAGTGCATATATAAAATACTAATGGTTTTGAATATGATAATGTTTAAATTATATATTAAATACCCCTTCCCTCCACTGAACCCCTCCTAGGTCGATATGGAATAGAGGGTAATAATGAACCCCATCTCCCACCTCCAATAGGCCACTAGTTGAAGAATTTCACTAAGGGTATAAAATCAATAGAATGGGATGAATTTTAATCAATATGTAAATTTAATGAATAAAATATAATATAGAAAAAAACATCAATGTATAAATAGATAAAAAATACTAATTCAAGTAACATCATACCAAATTAAAAAAATAAAATGTTCCAAGAAAAAACCTAAGTAGCAATTGTGAAGCTCCAACAACTCTTGAATAGATTTAAAAGCTAGTAAATCCCAACTCAACATCCAAATAGCTCTTAGAAACCTGAAAATATGTATATATATATATATATATATATATTTTGTGGGTTTCATGCACATACTGGTCTAGTAAGTAGTTTCCTCTAAAAAATATTTCATGAAAAATATGAAAGAAGCATAATAAATCCCATTAAATAAACAAATGAAACTAACTCATCACCTAGATAGGTAAAAACATTTCTAAAACTCACCATGTCTTATTAATAAGTAACACTTAGAAGAAAATCATTCAATATCAATGAATATATATAAGAAAGGTACTTTGTTTCCACCTCCTTGTTGTTTTATTTCCCTCACATCCCAATGGCTCACTCTATATGCTTGTACATTCCGTGAATCACCCTACACCAATATAGGAAACCATATCACACCATAAATACTATGAAACTCATCACATCCTCTCCATCATGGTCACATAAAATAACAAATTATAATTCTAGAATACACACTAACCCATGTATCATGCATTATACCACAAACCTCTAAAGCCCATTCAAGTAAACCCATGGGAAACTGGTGTATAGACCCAACCCCAGTTTCCCAATGTCACTACCTTATTTCATTATATTGGAATGATTACAAGAAATTTTTATCCTAGAGGAATAAATAGTTTACTGGTTTAGAAAAACCAGATACATATATATGTCCTCCATTACAACTTTAAGGAAAATATTATATATATATATATATTCCATTAAAAACATCCATGATCCCTATATTATCCTTGGAATTCATTCATACATTACTTACTCATATCCTGGTAAATTGGAACACAATAAATGGGTGAGATCAAATGATCATTAAGGGTAATAAATACGTCATAAGGTATCATAAACATAAACATTAAGCATGGTGAATAACTAAAACACATGTCTTTGACAAAAAAGTTGAACACAATTTGGTAGCAATAAGTGCTGTAAAAATAATTCCCCAAGAAAACATAATCATGGATATTATAATAGTATAATAACCACATGAAAAATAAATTAATAGCATCATAATGAGGTAATTCATAATTTTGGACATCATAAGCATACAGTCAAGGTCTCATGCCAAGACCATAAACAAACATATTGTCAAAGCCTCATTCCATGACTCTAGTTTCTCTCATTGGACCTACCAATGAATCGAGGGGATATAGCTGGCCCAACCATAACTTACTATGTTTGATTAATTCCTCATATTAATGGTGATAAACATAAAAACCTTATATATTCATATTTAAACTAATATATGAAATTTAAATAACTTTCACCAATCATTAAACATAAACGCCAATTATTTTGAGTAATATGGTGAATGTTATAAAGCTAGAACAACCACTATCAAACTAAAAATAAACCACTCAATAAAATATGGTGGGTGATATCATAAAACATTATCCCCATTTAATCATAATTATCAACAAGAGTGTTTTAATAGGTGAAAAAACTCTTATAAAATAATCATGTAATTCTTGGGATAAATACTATTTTACTTTAAAAAGAATAGTTATTTTGGAAAAATATTTGTATAAAAATAGAAGTTAATTAAGGTATATTTTAAAAATAAAATGGGTTATTTTATAAAACTATATTTTTCTAAAAATATATTAAAGAGTTCCCTTGAAAATATGTAATAATTTGAGAAATTCCCTTAAATTGGGCAAGTATTTTGGGAAGAATTTTTGAATTTCCCTTTGAAATATGTAACTCCCCATAAAAAAGAAATATTATGATTGGTACACATATAGAGAATATTCAAATAGAATTTATATGTATTACATAAGAATAAATAATAATTTCATTGAGGTAAGTAGAGAATAATAGTAACTCTAATGAAAATGGAGGTTTTTTTAGAAAACTCTTGCCAGTTTGCAATCAATCGATTCATATGACCCAAAATTAATAATCATGAAATGATAAATTGAATCTCATAATTATAAATATATTCATGATATGATACATCAATGGGAATTATACATACACCATACATAATAAATTGTGTTGAATAATGAATATCTCAGAAAAATGGATGTGAGATGAGAAAACCCTTACCTTATGTTTGGATATGTTCCGCTCTTGAACTTATGGTCCTGGAATTTGAAATTTGACATATTAATAACTTAATTAATAACCAATTATAAACAATTTTTATAATAATTTTATTATGTTGATTTATGTTTTTATTTGTAGGTTATAACATTGAATTTTGTCATTTTGGAGTGTTTTGTTTCCATGATTTTCATGATCGGTATACATGTATATAACTGTGGATGTTCATGTGGAATGGGTATAATTCCCTTGAATTTTATTTATATATAATTTATGAAAATCCATAGGTGTTAATGCTTATATATATCTTTTGATCATATTTTGTGATGATTAATAATTAGATGAAATATTATTGGCAATCACGTAGATTATTTTGGTGGTATTTAGATTATTATGAAATAGTTTTGTCATATATATTTTTTATTATGTTTATATACTGGTTATGGAATATTAAATATGTTATAATACATATATTATAGTCTATTTAAACCATAAAAATGGTATCATTACCATTATTGATGGAGAAATTGAAGAATGAGACTTTGTTGTCCACGGAGGTTGTAAATTGGCACCTCACAGATGAGGATTTTGTTTATAAAATAAAAGAGAGAGAGATTAAGAAGATTGATAATGGTTATTACAATAACATTATATAATTGAATACACCTCCTTGAGAATCTCTTTAAGGGAAGGGGTTTTAGTCTTTTGGATAGTCCAAGATCTCCGGGAAGTTGGGAGGGACTAGGGAAGAGTTTCTGTGAAGAATATTGAAGATAATAAAGGCTTATAGAATTGAATAGAAGAGGGAGTGAGGGGTGGATTTTATAGTGGAGGAGAGGAGTGATTTTTGAATATCTTATTAATTATTTTATTATTTTTCTCTAGACATACAATATTATTGATTCATATGACCAAAAATAGTAATAAGTTCATATGAGTTCAAACCAAGTGTGATTACCTCATCCTTAAATCACATATGACTCAATAAATCATGTATTTATCATTTATCATAAATTACCATATTTTACTATTCACCAAAAATTATAGTATTTTATAAAAATCACAAAATTCAACCTAACCATTTTTTGATGTTTTGAGTTAAAATATGAACTCCATTTAAAAAACTCTAAATATCTAGAATTTAATTATTAATTTAAATCATCATTTACTTGAAAAATAGAGTTTTTAAAACTAAAACGGTCTTTATAATACAATGAAATATTAAAAATGGTCTTGTTACATTATCCTAAATTTATTGTAAAACAAAATATTTATTTAGGAATAAATTTTATGAAAATAAATTTTCTTTTAAATTAATTTATTAAATTAAAATTTTGATTCCATATTTATTACTCACAAAAATACCAACACATAATTATTAATTTCTAAAAAACATTATTTCATTTATATGGTGTCTAAATTTTATTTATACTTTCATGGGTGAGGTTACTATTCAAAAGGATTGTTTCACTATTCATATGGGTACATTAATATTCATAAGGGTCAAATTATTATTCTCTAAAAATGTAAGTTAATCCTAACAGACTCTAAATATCTTACTCAACGCAATTGTGTTTGTGAGTTTTTAGAAATTCAAATCATGGAGGTGGAAAAATTATGTTTATGGGCTAGGTTATAATAAATTTTTGTTTATTAAAGACTCAGTATTTCATGCATTGAATATTAAATTTCTTTATAAATTATTGGGGGTTTAAATTCTCCTCCCCCAACAAAAATACCATCCTCAAAATTCCAGAATGTTACCTTATTAAAAAATTTGGGTAGTTTTTCATCATATTCTCTGTAGGATCCCTTGTATCTTATTCAATTTAATGATTTTTCCAAAGTAAATTAATCATTCATGTCATCTGATTCCTCAACACATGTTCATTAGTGTCAAGAATCCAGATAGAGTCTTCACTATAAGATAATTCGTGTTGCAAATATATACCTTTAGAAGTGAGGACATGCATTAGGTCTGGCATGTACATTCTCAATAATGATACATAGAACACATTTTGTTCTTTAAACAGGCTAGGATTCACTACCAAAAGATAATCCAGAACTCCAAATCTTTCCCTAATTTCGAAAAGGCCAATATATCTAGGGCTCAGTTTCCATTTAATACATAATCTTATAACACCCTTCCATGAAGAAATTTTCAAGAAAACTTGATCTCCCATTTAAAATTACAAATACTTCCTTTTGTTATTGGAATATCCCTTTTACTTTCTTTGAGGTGCATTAATATGGTTTAGATTACTCTTCACCTTCATTGTTGTTTCCTCCACAAGCTCCAGTCCCAAAAGCTTCCTTTCACTGACTCCATCCCAACATGTGGGTGTAAGATATCTCATTCCATAAAATTCTACATATGATACCATTTTAATGATAGAATGGAAACTATTATTGTGGTAAAACTCCCCCAAAGGTAAATAATGATCCCACATACCATGAAATTTAACCTATCATGATCTTAATATATATTCTAATGTTTGGATTGTCCTTTTTGGTTGTTTATTATTTTATGGGTGATAAGAAGTACTCAAATGAAGCTCAGTATCAAAATATTTCTGAATACTTTTCTAGAATTTTGAAGTAAATAGAGGTTCATGATTATACACTATTGAAATGGGTTCTCCATCAATTCTTAAAACATCATTGATATAGAGTCGTGCAAGGCACTAATCCTACCTTATAGTAAGGAAATGTTATGTCTCCAATTTCCATATAGGAATAGGTAGGGGTTTCATGACTCCTCTAGGATTTGGTTGTCACTTGTTGACAGACTAAATATCTTTATACATAATCTGCAACATCCCTCTTCATGTTATCCCACCAGAAATGTACCTTGAAATCTCTATTGTTAGCGCAAATAGGATGTATAGTGAAATTCGAACAATGTCCATCATCCAATAACTCTATTTTCGGGTTATGTATAACTGGAACACGAATCTTATTCCCAAATTTCATAATTCCATCTTCATATACAAATTCTTGCAACTTCCCATCATTTACAACATTAATTTTATTTTGATGATTCTCATCATTGGGATGAGAAATTTTAATTCTTACTAATAAAGATGGTTGGGAAACTAATTGAAAAATTAATGATTTTTCACCTTCTTCGATAATTCCCATGTGCATCCTTACTAGATATTTGAATCTAGGATCCCTTTAAATATTCATTTTTTTAAACTGCATGTTCCTTACTTGTCAAAACATCAAATAACTTATTTTTATTTCATGGGTGGGAGTGTATGAAGTAATTATAATCTATATGTAGTTTTATCCATCTACTTTTCCTCATTTTGAGTTCTTTCTATGAGAAGATATGTTTCATGCTCTTATGATCCATATATATCTCCTATCGTTCTCTATAGAAAAAATGTATCGATGTATTCAGAGAAAATATTACAGTTTCTAATTCAAGATCATTAGTAGGATAGTTTTGTTCAGGAATTTTTAATATCCTTGATTCATAGACAATAATTCTATCATTCAGTGTAATGACATAGTCATGTCCTTTCTCTTATGCATTGCTATAGATCACAAACTCATCATTCCCCAAAGTTAGAGTAAGGATCGATGAATTCACTAATTTCAACTTTAGTTATTAAAAACATTACTCAAATTATTCTATCCATATGAAAGTAAGCACTTTTCAAGTATACTTGGTTAACAGGTTGTCTAATCAGGTGATGTTATGAATGAAACGTCGATAATAACCTACTAAACCAATAAAACTACATACCTAGGTTATGTTCATTGGTGTATGAAAGTACTGAGTAGCCACTGTCTTCATAGTATCAATGGATATTCTATCCTTAGAGATAATATGGAGAAGAAAATAAACAGTTTTAATCCAAAATTCAAACTTACTAAACATCCTATATAATTTGTTTCTTCTGAGAGTCTTCAAAATAATATGCAATTTAATTTCTTGATCTTTGTAAAATTTAAAGTATACCAAGATATCATCAATAAATACCAAAACAAATTCATCATGTTTTTCATTGAAACCCATATTCATTAGATCCATGAATACATAGGTACAATTGGTTAGTCCAAAAGGAATTACTTTAAATTAATAATGTCCAAACCTGGTTCAAAATGTTTTCTTTGGAATATCTTCCTTCATCACACACAACTGATGTTATCCAGATCAAAGGTCAACCTTTGGAAAATGTTGTGATCCATGAAGTTGATCAAATAAATCATCATTGTGAGGATGCATATACTTTTTCTTTATCGTAGTAGCATTGATCTCCCAATATTCAACACACAACCTCATAGATGCATCTTTTTTCTTAACAAAAAGAATAGGATCACCCCATGGAGAAACAATAGGCTGAATAAACACCTTAGTACTAAACTCATCTAATTGTTTCTTTAGTTACACTAATTTCTATGGGGATATTCTATATTAATCCTTTGATATAGGCCGTGAATTAGGAATTAAATCAATAAAAACACAATTTCTCACTCTGAAGGAGGTCTGGGAAAATCCTCAAGAAATACATCAACGTATTTCTAAACAATAGGTACATCCTCAATTTGAAGATTTCTTTCCTTGTCCATAGGTTTTGTTTTCTCTTACTTTTTAGGACTTGAATTAATTAGAGATACTGAGGATATATCTTGGGTAGAATCATATAGATATGTTTCTGCCATAAGGATAAGGGATTCTACATCATTTTAAAAAACTGTAACTTTTTTCTTATTTCAATATATTTTCACATCATAATATTAAATCCAATCTATACCGAGGATTATATACAATTCAATCATGGGTATGATGATAAAATCAAAAGACAAAGCACATTAATATTCCATAATGGTGACTTCTTGACACATATTTGTTGCAATGATAGATCGCTTAGGAGTTTTTACTAACAACTCCTTTATTAAATAAAGTTGAAAATATCAAATTTTCTTAGAAAACCAAGAAGATATAAAATAATGAGATGATCCAGAATCAAATAAAGAATTTCTAATTTTTGATTAAATGATTAAATTACCTTCCACCACATCATTATGAACTTAAACCGTAGAAGTTGTGATAGTATAAGATTTTCCCTTCTCACAGGGCCTTCTTTTGGGAAAGTTTCCTTGATACATAGGGTAATCATTTTCATACCGACCCATTTCATTGTAATTATAGAATAAAACATTGGTAGTTTCAATATTCTACTTACAATCATGGGAGTATTGACCATTTTCTCCACACTTGTAACAGACATCCATACCCTTAAGGAAAGTACGGGGGTGTTTCTTCCCAAATGTATCATAGGGTGGAAAGTAAACTCTTCCCTTATTCCCCATTTCCTTATTTCCTTTTCTCGAGTTTTAAGTAGTCCACTTATTCTCTTTCATCCTGTAAAGTCATAAGACTCGGATAATTACTTTTTTTATCTTGATAGCACATGAGACGGTTTCTTCATATGATGAGAAACTATGGGAGACTAGTTCCTTTAAGAAGAATGGTTTTAAAACATCATAGAATTGATCAATCTTGCACCTTGGATTACATATGTTGTCCATGAAATTTCCTGATAACCTTTTGAAGTTAGATTCATACTTTGAAACATTCTCAACCACTTTTTTTCCATAGATTTAGAAACCGCCATTCCATGTTTACTCCTTGTTCATGAAAGAAGTATTTTTCTATGAATATTTCCTTAAAATACATCCATTCCATTTATTTTATTTCATCATACTCCATTGTTTTTTAAATTAAATACCACCATTTTTCCTTATCTCTCAATAGACTATTAAATTCCATGACAACCTTCTCTCTTATTTTACATCCCAAAATGAGAAACATCTTCTCCAAAGAACTTATCTATTGCTCTGATACGAATGAGTTTGTAGTCCTATTGAATGATAGAGGTTTTTGTCACATAAAGAGGTCTAACATAGCTCCCCAACATTGTGGATACAGATGCTCCATATGAATAAGGTTATTTCTCATAACCTAATTCAACTATCCCAGAATAGTTATAAGTTTCTAATCACCAGTTACAGCACTAGAGACAACATCATTATCTTTCATCGAAAGAAAATCCCTACATGGGATATGTGTGTTCCCTCGTTTTCCATTCCTTTCACTTGGAACCATCACAAAATAATGGAAGACATAATATTAGGTTATTAATAATAATTTATAATCTCAACATAGAAAAATACTTAGCAAAAATTGAAATCTTATCCATAGTTATAAACATAAATATGGTTTCTTTGAGGAATAAATTTCATTTAATTCATTTATAATGGTATGTAAAGGAAAGTTAAATTATCCTAAGAATTTCCCCTGGGAGTGTCAAACAAGCTGTGCAGTAAAGCTTGTTGTCATGTACCAGGATACCCTAGGTCAAGCCCGAAACTCCTTGTCGAGGTTATTACTCCTGGACAGATCTTTTCCATAACCGTGTCCTCTTTTAGAATCCAGACAGGGATGTATTTCCTAGAAATATCCACATAATCTATTACTTACCAAAATTTCTATAAATTCTTGTATTTTTATCCTAGAATACTATCTTAGGGTTTTGATCCCTAGTTTACATTATTAAAATCTAGTTTCCAAGCCTTCTACAAAAATTCCTCTGGTAATCACTGTAAAATCCCGACCCTAGTTGCCCTAAGTCAGTGTCTTATTTCATTACATTAGTATGATAACAAGAAAGTCCTATATCGAAGGAATGAATAGTGTAGTATCTTTGGAAAACCAAATAAATACATAAGTTCAACATTTAAATTTGAGAGGAAATATAATATATATATATATATATATATATTCAATTAGAAACATCCATGACTCCTAGATTATCCCTGAAAGTCATTCTTAAAATTATTCTTCATATCCTGGAAAAATTAAACATAATACATGGGTGAGATCAGATTATCATAAAGGGTATACGATACAGTTGAAGATATCATAAACATAAACTTTAGTAATGTAGAATGACTAAAAACATACGCCTTTAACAAATAAACATGAGCACAATATGGCAGGAATAATAGTAGAATAAATAATTCCACAATAAAACATAATCATGGGTATTATAATAGTCAAATAAAAACATAAACTATCAATTAATAGCTTTGTAATGATAGAATTCATAATTCTGACATCATAATCATAACATCAAGTCCACTTTCTAATACCATAAATAACCATACTGTCAAGGCCTCATGCGAGGACTCTAGTTTGTCTCATGATATCTATTTATGGATAGAGGTGCTATATCGGGCCCCATCTGTCACATAGTAACTCTAATTAATTTCTCATATGAATGGTTCAAACCATAAAAAAAAATATTGATATTGAAACTAACATATGAAATGTAAATAAATTTCCTCAAACATTTAACATAAACTCTAACTATTCATATTAATATGGTGAATGGTGTCGATGTAGAACATCCACCATAAAACTAATAATAAACCAATCTATAAAATATGGTGGCTAATATTATAAAACATTAACCCCATTTAAACAAAATAATAAACAAGAGTTTTGAAAAAGGTGAAAATACTCTTATAAAATCAACGAGTAATTATTAAGATAAATACTCTTTTATATTGAAAAGAAGAGTTATTTTGGATAAAACATTTTATAAAATATAATGTTATTAATGGTATATTTTCATAATAAAATGAGTGATTTTATAGAAGCAAATTTTGCTAAAAATATATTATACAGTGCCCTTTAAAATTTGTAAGAATTCAAAAAATTCCCTTGAATTGGTCTTGTATTTCAGGAAGAATTTTTGAAAGGTCCCTTTTAAAATATGTAACTCCATGTAAAAGAAAGAAGTATTATGATTGGTACACAAATATATAAAATTATCAGAAAATTTATTAGTAGCACATAATCAAAAATAATAATTTCATTGAGGTTAGTAGAGAATAAGAGTAACCTGAATGAAAATGGATGTTTGGTTAGAAAAACATTACCAGTTTGAACTCAATCAATTCATATGCCACAAAATTAATAATCATGAAATGATAAATTGAATTACATGAAAATAAATAGATTTATTATATGATACATAAATGGGTAGTATACATACATCATACACAATAAATAGTGGTGAATAATGAATATCATCCAAAAATGGAAGTGAGATGAGGAAACCCTTACCTTATGTCCGAATATGTTCCTCTCTTGAACTTAAGGTCCTGGAATATGAAATAAGATTTATTAATAAATTAATTAATAGAGTATTATAAAAAAAATTTATCATAATTTTATTATGTTCTTTTAAATCTATATTGATAGGTTATAAGATTTATTTTTTTTCGTTTCGGAGTGTTCGTTTTCATGGTATTCATGATCGGTATACTTGTATATGAGTATAGATTGTCTTTTGGAATGGATATAATTCTCAGGAATTAAATTTATATATTATTAATTAAAATAAAAATGTTTTAAAGATTATATATATCTTTTGGTTTCACGTTATGAAGATGAATCGTTAGATTAAATATTAATTACAATCAATTTTATTATTTTGGCGGTATTTTGATTATCATGAACTAGTTCTGTCGTATGAATTTTTATTATGTACATATACTGGTTATTTAATATTAAATAGTATATAATACATATATTATAGTCTAGTTAAACCATTAATATGGTTTCATGTCCATTATTGAGGGTTAAACTGAAGAATGAGACTTCGTCATCCACATATGTTGTAAAGTGGAACCTCATGGAGGATGATTTTGTTTATAAAATAAAAGAAGGAGTCAGAGTAAGAATATTGATAATAATTATTAAATTAACATGACATAATTAAAATTATATATATGATAATGAATTTATCAATATCAATTGGATAGAGGAGGTTATTTGAGGATAAAAAAGAGAGGAACTATAAATGAAATTAAGAAAAAGAAGATTTGGATTTATCTCTTGAATACACCACCTTGATAATCTCCCTAAGGGAAGTGTTCTTTGAATGTTTTAAAGACAAAGAGATCATGGATGTAGAGAGGGACTAGGGAAGAGTTCTTGGTAATGAATTTTAGGATATTAATATCTTTTAGGAGTGAAGATAAGAGGGAGTGAGGAGTGGTTTTTATAGTGAGGGAGATGAGTGATTTTTGAATATCTTATTCATTAGGTTGTTATATTCCTCAAGAAAATAAATAGTGTTGATTATTATGACCAAAAATAGTAATAAGTCCATTTGAGTTCTAAACAAGTGTTATTACCTCATCCTTACATCACATATGACTTAATAAATCATGTATTTATCATTTGTTGTAAATTACCTCATCCTTACATCACCTACTCGAAAAATATAGTTTTTAAAACTAAAATTGATTTTATAATCCCCTGAAAAATTTACTAAGGTCTTATTAAATTATATTAAAATTATAAAAAAGGAAAATATTTATTTAGGAATAAATTTTATGAAAATTAATTTTCTTCCAAATCATTTTATTTGTTTAAAATTGTAATTAAATATTTATTACTCAAAAAATGCCAACAATTAATTATTAATTTCTAAAATACTCATTTTCATTTATAAGGCATCTAAATTTTATTTATACTATCATGGGTGAGGATATTACTCATAAAGATCATATTAATATTCATAAGGGTATATTACTATTCATAAGGGTCAAGTTAATATTCACCAGAAATGTAAGTGGATCCAATCAGACACTAAATATCTTTATGAATGCAACGATGTATGTCAATTTTTCAAAATACATTTCACAGAGGTGGAAATATTATGTTAAATATCTTTGTTATAAAAAATTGGTGTTTTTTAGGGACTTGGTATTTAATCAATTCAATATTAATTATATTTATAAGTCCTTCGATTTTTACAACTAGAGCTAGCAGGACTGGATAAAATTATGTGTTACAACCTTAATTAATTATAGCCCAATCATAAATTTGTAGTTAAATAGAGATCCATCATATTTCTTATGGGAATGCACCTTACACCTTAATCCATCATAACCCCAGATACACCTACACATAAAAAATTCCCAAATATAGGGGGTAGGGATAATTCATCCATTAATTCCCTTGCCACCTATGATGTTGAAGAAAACAACCCCCCCCCCCCCCCCACCCCTATATTTGGTAGTTATATTCTCTAATTACATGGTTAGTGAAATGTATAAAATCATAAAATATAAGATAAATCTCATAAAACCTCCCTGAGGGAAAGCACCTAAACTGAAATTCTTCTACAGCTGTGACCCCATATAACACAAGGCTTCTACCAATAAGTCCAAGGAAACAATATTATCAAGGTATACACTAAGGTTAAATATTAATTATTTATAATATATAAAATAATTAATATTATTTTGTATTCATTTTCAATATATATACGTTAATCTTCTTTACTAATTACATTTGGAAACATAATTTTCTACATTATATTCATGTATTTCATCATGATCAATAATCATCATGAAACAACCTAATTCTTTAATTAGTTCATTTATCATCCCAAAATTTTATTGTATTCTAGAACTAATCCTAAGATACTATAAGAAAATATGCACTTTTCATGGATATAGAAAAACTGCATCCAGTAGTTGGAAGCTATAAAAAACACACTCAGGAAAACTAGCAATTAAAGGTAGTCACTAAGAAAAAATGGATGATAGAGCCTACCTATAAACTCATTCAAATATTCTTGATATCATTACAAATAAATTTATGCATAATACATTCCACCATTTCATCATCGACATAATACACTACTACAACACCGGTAAAACCAACCCATTGATCAAAAAATTCCAACCATTTTGATTCAAATCCAATGAAAATAAGGATCTTACAAATTAGGTATTGAATATATATATATATAACAAAATACTTCTATGCACAAATTCAAGGGTAAATAAGGCAGTATAACCAACTCATACTGGTCTTTCACTAATGAAATTGAGCTCTTATATCCCAAAACATTTATATTTAAAAAAAATTACTATTTTCTTACCATCTTAACATAACTGGTTTATTATTCATAGGTTTTATCAATAATAAACCCATAATTAGTAGTTATTAATATCTAAAAAAGAATCATAGTTATTCTTAAAGGGAGTTAGTGAGGATTTCATCACCTTTATGGAAAATAAGAAACTCTAATAGGGAGAGAAACTCAGGTTTTAGAAAAAAAATTATATCATTTTCATTTGGTATTACTAAAAACATGGTTAAGAATTCAACTTTTAATTCATACTAAATGTTTTTTGATTTTATTTTCCTTATATTAATATTTTAAATGTACTAAATTTGTGTTATTCAAAAAAATATTTTCAACTTATTCATATCTATTTTTAAATTCTTTTTTGTTATATTTTCTTAAAATTCATAAAAACATATAGCATAATCAATATAAATGGAAATATGAATTTTTGATGAAAAATAGTTACCTAAATGGATGAGGTTCCCTTGATGAAATGGTAAGTATGAATTATCTTAATATATAAATAGATCCACCCACATGTGATCCGTGAGCTTGGAATGACCTTCACACAAGTTCATATCACTCTGACATGAAGACCCTCATGTGGGATGGGTTCAATACTAAAACTAGGTTCACTACCTTTGATGCAATGATCAAATATCTATAACATGACATCATATGACTCTAAGGTGAGATCCACCCACACATGAGATCAGGATTACCTTTACAAAGTTGATGAAACCAAAATCTAACTTCACCCACAAATTATATTACACTAATAAATGTAAATACTATCATAACACATCAAAGGAAAACCCATTATTACCCTTAAAAAGATAGGAAATACATTAAAGTAGTGAATGGAAAAGAGAACTGTGTTTCGAAAGGGATTTCACCTTCACACGAGGAGGGGTCCTACGTAATGGTAAACAAAAATTTATAACAATTAAATTTCCAATCATTAATTTATAAACAATAAATATTACACTATGAAAACCCTCAAGAAACAGGGAAAATTCAAAGGAATGGTTTGAGAAAAATCTTCCCCTCATATTAGATGCCTCTCAAACAATTATCACCCTTGAGAATTTCAAACTAAACCTAGGATAGAATGGATGGGGAATATAACTAACATATCTTGAGAAGTATCTCAAGGATCTTACTACATCAAAACACTAATATATATTAGAGGAATAATGTGCAACATAATTTGCCATATCATTAATAAAAAAGGATCAAATACATCATCCCATATAAATAATACATTTAATTACTCTAGATATTGATCCCACATCGGTGAATCCAACTCCCAAGTTCTCTCATACAAGCCGCCATGACACAATAAGATATGAACTAAATGAATTGTACACCCACACAACTTCTTCTTCTAATGGTCCTGAATCTCAAAAGAAATTCCTTGAAGTTCATTCAATATTTTACATCTATATCTCCCTAATCGATGGAATGCTAATCATCATGAAGACACTGGTGAATCTAGGACACAAGGAATATATCATGAATTTAGGTTATTTGTGGCTGAAGTGCTTACTGATATTCCACAAATCCAACATGTGTGAACACCTTGAAAGTCCCCAAAAATCACGGAGAGAAAGTAATTGAAATATCTACCCTTTGATGCCCAAAATGAGGAAATGGAATAACAACATATGATCTCCAATTTCAAACTCTATATGTATCCATGTACGATCAGCATTATAGTTAGGAAAATCCATTACTACGTTCATTCATTTTTTGGTCACCTGCACTTTATTTCTCATTCCCTATACCAATTCTTGTATAATAATAGTTAACACCCCAACCATAGTCCAATATAATAAGGGTCATAAATTTCATATATTTATATATTTTAATGAATCCATACTAATGTTAGAATGATAATTTGTATTATAAGTAAACTCTCCTAGGGTAAGCTGTCTTGACCACAAACCTATAATGTTTCAATATTCTTCTCTATTGGTCCATCCATTCATAGATGAAAAGTAGTTTTGAGGGATAAATAAGGGGAAACATATTATGGGTACCTCTTCACACCTTGAATATAAAATATGGATAATAATTAAACAAAAAAACTATAAAACCCCATAAATCCTCACCACATAATCTAGATACTTCCCTCAAAAACTACAACTTGGATCATCACCTTAATAGATAAGAAGTGTTATGACTTAACCAAATGGCACAAAATCACCCACATCACATCATAGACTCCCTAATCATGTTGAAACCAAGGGTTTAATTCCATAAAAATTTCACCCTACCTTTAATGGAGAACATGTAGTGGTTGAAGGAACCCACCAGGAACACAGTGTGCAGCCTTCATCCTTTGGAAAACCGAACATCATGACACAAACTCTAAAAAAATCTCTTCACCCCAGACCACCATAAATAGCCTGTTGGAGATGATTCATATTCACTATTCTAGGTTTTACCAAAAAGGGAAAAAATTAAATCATATAGAATTAAATGATTCATCATAAAAGGAAAAAAAATCATCCACTAAATTAATACTTGATGTGTACCATCCTCAGACTACCCCTCAGGGGCCTTTCTGCAAACATTATGATCATCCTAAAACATTGTCTCGGGATCTTTTATTAATGAGACCCTTACCAGATACAAAAAAAATATGATTTCAACATTATTTTATAAGGACAAATTATACCATCAACTTATCCCATATCAAGGTTCAATACATCCAACTCCTCCATCACTCTCTAAGAGTCTCTAAACTCATAAACAACACTACTATTTAAATTCTTTCTTAGGGTATCCACCAAAACATTACCATTACCATGTGTATAGTAAGTCAATAAGTCATTATATTCTATGAATTTCAACTACTATCAATTCTAAGAATTTAAATCACACTAGGAGAAGACATAAAAAACAATTGTGGTGTATGAAAACCAATAATCATTCATTAATGTGATAATTAAACAAAAAAATTGGATAAAACACAACCATGGGAAGTTCAAGATCATGGGTGGAGTAATTAAACTCATAAGGAAGTAACTAAAGAGACCCATAAGACATAATATCCCTATACTCCATCAATAAAAAACAAAATATAATACATGATGAATTTCAATAAACCTAGAATGAAACACCCTCTTATGGTAAATTAAGAACTACAACATGGACTAGACTATCATCAAATAAAAAAACGGTCCTGGTAGTGGTCATTCGAAAAAAAAGTTTGGCCCTTTGTAGTCAGGGAAATAGTAAGAGTCATAATCTTAGAGAAGTTGATCATGACACTCTTGTAATAGTATAAAAACCAAGGAAACTCTCTAAAACCAAAAATAATGGGGGGACACCTTTGAAACAATCACCTCAATCATAAAAGGATCTATGACTAATACTTATTGAGATATGACATGATTTTTGATTAAAAAACCCCTCAAGACTATAACTCGCACTTCAACAGCTTCCCAAAAAGTTATTGAAACCAAATCACTCCCAAAATAGCTTATAGATACACTTCATACTACTCCATTGACAAAAAAATACCCAAGTATTTATTCGATAAACTCCACCAAAACCTATCTATAAACTCAAAAAAAAACATGGCATTTTGCAGCCTCATTATCACAAATACAGTATTTATCACACTAAATAACATCAATAAGAACTCATAAGTCCCATAAGTATATCTAAAAGTAGTGTTTGTAATATCCTCATCACTCACTCATATCTTCTGATATCTAGACCAAAAGTTTATATTTCAGAACCCACTAGAACCCTTTAGTTGACTGAATAAATTTTCAATCCATGAAAGAGGGTGGAGTTTATTCACTATCACCTAATTTAAATAATGATAATCAACACCAAACCAATGACTTTTATTAGCGTTATTCATAAATAGAACTGAATCTCTACAAGGAATCACACTAAAATAAATAAAACCTTATTGAAGATGATAATCAATCTAAATTTGTATCTCTCACAATTTAGAAAGCACCGTCAAATAAGAAAACATGAATTATTAGGGTGGTAATATTACAAACTCTTTAGAAAATAAATTTGATTACTCTTCAACATCCCTAAGAAACATCATTAGCTTTTCCTCCATTGTACTTAGCATCAACCCAACCACATAGGAAGACAAGGACTCAATGTACCTCTTACTCATATAATGGTCGCAATCACCATCAAATAAAACCTTCCCTTTGTCATCATCATAAAATATAACATGCCTCATGAAGAAATCCACAATAACCTTAACCAAATATAAAAAATCCATGTTGAGGATGATATCATATGGATGTATCAGTAAACATTGGAAATTCCTTTAAGAGTGATGCTTCCCAAACATAAACTCATAATCTCTACGCACATGATCAAGGCGGGCTCAACATATTGTTATAATTCATCACTGTGTTGTCATGAGATCAGGACAAATATGATTATATATGGATGAGTGTGGAAATCTTGATAAAGTTTTCTAAATTCTTAGTCATTAAGGAATTAATCTTAGTAATGTTTTTTAGGTAGCATCTGGATATGGTTGTGGGAATTCATGGGATTCTGAAGATGATTATCTTTGAACATGTTTTTTTTTCCCATTTAGGGTGTGAAGAGGTCTCTAACATGGTTTTTATTCCAGTTATGATTGATAACATCCTTTAATGTTAATATATATAGTCTTAAAAAGGGAAATATACAAACCAAATTAGGCAATTCCCATGGACAATTTCTAGGTTTTAGAGGTCCATAGGTGAAGAACCTACCCTTGATGGAGTTTTAATGTAATATATGTTATCATTACACTGTTAGTATATATTTTTTCTAAGTGTTATGTGGCCAATATATACAATATTATTTATATTGAACTGTGTAACACCCCTATGAAAATTATTTGGTTCAATTCAGTGGGCTAAATAATCTCACGCATGCCTAACAATACACTATGGGTTTCTGAAATGCAATGTGGGTTAAGATATGGGGAGACTATACCCTAAGTATCAAAATCCATACATCATAATCATATTAAGAATGATGTAATGAAACTAATAAAAGGGAACAGTAGAACAAAATAACAATAGGCCCACAACAGATGAAATGTTAGGTATCTCAATTTCATATAAGGT
Source organism: Viscum album (assembly GCA_963277665.1). Taxonomy (NCBI): domain Eukaryota; kingdom Viridiplantae; phylum Streptophyta; class Magnoliopsida; order Santalales; family Viscaceae; genus Viscum; species Viscum album. The sequence goes on along the minus strand of OY728147.1, from coordinate 469,863,138 downwards.
AATATTTCAAGGAACCTCAATTTGGTAGGTCAACCTACAATAAAGTTGGGAAATATAAATATAAATAAAGACATTGTAGTATAACTTCATAAGCATTCCCAATACCACCTCTAAACACCAAGATTCATCTCCTAAACTCCATATCATTGGGCCCTTTCCCATTCATGGATCCTTCTACATGAAGTCCACACGAGCATCAATATTTTCCTTCCAGGTTTGAGTATAAACCTAGTAGCACACCAACAATGTTTTCTTAAAATAAGTGTACATGTATATGAGGTGTATTCCATGATAACAGACTGGTGTGCATAAAATTAATAATAAATAATGTGTATAGAGATCAAGCACTGGCCAAACTACCATGAACTTGGTCATACCTTATTTGGATCTATTCTGAAATTAAGGTAATAACAAAATTATGGGTCAGGGGTCAGCTATAAGGCCACCATATATCTTTGAGAAACCACATGGCCAACAAGCATCTAGTTCATCCATAAGGCCATCATGTCCCATCTATATCATTTTCGAGCCACAAGGCCACCATACCCCATACCTATCATAGGTAATTCCACAAGGCCATCATACCTAATCTCTTCCTTGGGTTTTCCCACACATTTTTCATACCCCCGCCTCATTCCATGGGCCCTCATTTCCATCATTTTGGAAAAAACAGGCTCCCCTTATATGGTCTACTGAATCCAAAATGATTCACATATCACATACTACCATAAGAAAAAACATCCATTATCCATAAGTTCACTCACAATAGATCATTGAATATATAGGAATAATATGGAATATTAATAATGAGCCTTCAAATACACTTTAAATTTTACATGTGATCATTATCAAACATGTTCTCATCTTCTACATAAGTACACAAATGAAATCAATATCAAACATGGGCATCACGGAATACACATACATGTGTGTTTGACATCCTAAAAATAAATTTATGCAGGGGCTAAATGTATTAATAAACTCCCCACCTCAATCGTGTTGATGCCAGTCGATAAGAATTTCAACTAACGATACAAAATTCATGACCACACCCTAATTGCATCAAAACCACATGCCAAGGATACCTAAAACCTATCTCAACTTGCAAAAAATTTGATTCTAGAACAAGATTAGACAAATATATGGGGAATGGATAAGAATAAAATCAATATGTGTAGTAATAATCATTATCATTTATGGATTTATATCTGGTACAAGAAAAGGTTTCCAATTATCTAGATTTTATTTTAATCCATCAATGAACTAAGAATAATTCATTAGATCATAATGGAATACATATATGTTACTATTATATCCAATATCTGTGATTAATTTAAATAATTTTAGGCGATATATATAATAAAAATGAATAACAAGATTTATAACACTCTTATCAAAAATTCTTACAATCGAAGGTATGTAGATCCATCAGATTTGGAGTTCAAAAGGAGATGAATTTCCAAGAACTAAAATATGTGTCCCTAGGATCAAGTGCCTTAAGAATTGGAGGAGGAATGAAAATTTTTAGAGAGTTTTTAAATTAAATGCTCAATCATCATATTAATTAAAACATTGGGCATGGTTTAGTCACATAGTTTATCAAATTGTGTGGGAACCATGCATAGATCGTTGCCTCTTTCTCGAACCAGAACTATTTTGTAGCATTGTATAGTAATCTATTTTCTAACTTTGATTCATGCATCAACCCTAAGTTACATATTTTAATATATTAGGTCAAATTATTAGCTATAATTATGAACTTACCATGTTCTATATTCCTCCCCATAGCAATAAGATGCATGATTTCCTCGAAAGAACATCATGGTTTTCCTGAATCATGAACCCCCTTAGAATCACCTAAAACCCTCTAAAACCAACCATAAGTTATCTAAGACATAACCTAAGAAAATAATAGCTCAAAATAACATAAATATTGGATAAAATAAAGGTATAAACTATCTAAAAATTTGGTCATTATAATCACCCAATTTAAGGACTTTGGTCCCTGAGAAGTGTCTCTAGAGTTCTTTCTCTAACAACTTGCAACATTGAGCTTGTAAATTAAACCCCAACACCCAATTCTCTAAATGGATTCATCCAAGAAGCCACTGAACTCAATTAGTGGAAATTATCTTCCCTCACAAAAACTTTTTATGCTGGTCCACAATTTTTATCATTCAGTTCGTGAACGATGCATCTAACTCCAACTAAATATCCCCACATTCAATCACATGTGCAAGATCAGCCCCATAATTTTGAAGCTGAGTAACATTGAACATTTTATTCATACCTTGATATCATATAGGGAGGTCCAATTTATATTACAGTAATTTAATATTCTCAGATATCTCTAATGGCTTTATAAACTATGGTGTCATCTTCCCATACTTTTATAAGTAATAATTCCCCAATTGAGGTGACACATGCAAGAAGACTCGGTCGCCTATAGTGAACTCCAAAGGTCCTCTCCTATGATTGGAATAAAATAATTGTATAATTAAGTGGTAACCAAATTCTTCTAGGTCAATTTCACCCTATCAGATACCTCCTACACAATACTCATCCAAGAAATAGTTTTATCACCTTCCTCATTCAAACATAGTGGTGATCAACATGCCTAAACATAAATATACTCAACATATTTTATCTAATTAAATCCTTGAAAAATGATTTAGTTGGTGAAATCCAATAAGAAAATATGCTTATCCCATTCTCCACTAAATTCTATAGTGCATAACAAAGCATATCCTCTAAGATCTAGATCTTCCTCTCTAGCTACTTAATTTTATTCACAAGATACATCTTACTCAACTTCAACAGAGTCCCCATCACATCCTACATGCATTTCCAAAATCATGACCTAAAACAAGTTTCTCTATCATATAATATGCTCAAAGTACCTACATGTATTCATTCGATCTATCACAAACATATTTTAACCAACTTATCTATAAAAAGAGCCTCTTAGATTAGAAAAAAATGAGTCACATTCATCAGCCAGTCAACTATTACCCTAACAACATCTCAATTTCTCAGGGTCCTAGGAAACACCATCATAAAGTTCATAATTACCTTTTCCCACTTCCAAAAAGTTAGTATAATTATATGAAGTAATCATCTTGGATCTTGATTCTCAACCTTGATCCTCAAACTTGTCAGGTTGTAACAACCTAAGAATTAACTTATTATTTTCATTAAATAAATGTTTTGTTTGCTAGAATTATTCACACAAAACATCATACCAAAAAAATCGTAGAAAATTATGTAACCATTAAAATGTATTCATTTAATTGAATGATAAATATATGAGTAATAAAATTATAAAATATATGTATAAATAAAAATAAGAGCCTTTTTAATAATATATATTTACAAAACTCAATTTGTAGAGCTATATAATAAATAAAATCAATTTAGGATTAAAAATAAATATCCATAAAATTTTCCTTTTCATGAGATATTAGGGTAATTATATTATTGTTAAAAATCATTAAAATGGAAATTATTGATAATATATTCAATAATATAAGTTAGCATTATTGTAATAGTTACTACTAGAAAAGTAAAAAAAATTATTTTCTTAGAAGATGCATGTTTCTTAAAAAACATAGGAGTTATGTGTGTTTATATAAAAATTAACTTTTTGAAACTAAATAATATAAAATAATATTAATATTTTCAATAAGAATTTTCAAATTTAGTACTCGATTAAATTTAGTTTTTATTCATAAAATTATATTAATAAGATAAATACTAGCTACCATATTAAAACAAAAATTCCTCAAGGAATAAAAAGTTTATTGATATTTAATTTTTAAAATATATTGATATTCTTTAAAATAAAGACTCTAATATTTTTCAGGCCTATATACAATTAAATTAACACGTACTTAATTGGTTATCAATGTTAAATAATATTAATAACACTTAATGATTAAAATAAATTTTTTCTAAACAAAAATTTTTCAACACATTAAATATTTCAATATAAAATTCAATGTTCTCATATTTAGAAATTGAATTAGATTAAATGGGGTCAAAATTTAGATCTATAAAATAATAATTTTGAGAAATAGTCATTTTATTTTTTTTAATTATATAATAATAATTATGGTTAATATTTAATCAAGATTAAAAGTTGGTAAAATGTTATTCTAACCTGGCATGAATTTTACTAAATCAATTTTACACAAATACATTCAATAATAACGTTTTAGGTATTAAGGTCATACGTACTTGTGTCACCAATATTTACCCACCAAAATCTTTTTCAATTCCACTATTAACCATTCCCTAATGTTTTTTCATGATATTTGTCTCTCATTTTCAACTGAAAAAGGACCTCACTTCCTCTCACTTAAATTCACTCCATTAGTTAAAATTAAAATGAAATTATACCCAATTTAATTTATATAGAGTCTTTATACTCTTTTCGAAGCCCATATCTTCAAAAATAGTTCCTCAACAACTTTATTTCTAAAGGATGCTTCAAGTGAAGATCCAAATTTCCAACATAATTATTACTTACACTTTTTATTTATTTATTTATCATTATCATCTACCATCTTCCAAAAAATTCTAACCGTATTTATATAATGAAATTGATATAAATAATATACATAAATTTTATTATATTTATAGTATAATCATTATTTATTCCTCTACCAATCAATCAAAAAATGAAAATGTATCCCTTTCATGTACACAGATTACTGCCTAAAAGGAATGCACTTTTTTTTACATCACCATCATTCAATGATGGTTCTCCAAAAAAAATTGATAGATATTTTATTTATGTCTTAATTTATATTTTTAAAAATAAAAAAAATATGAGTTTAATAATTAATATTATAAATAAGCGGTTATTGTAAAACTGACTTCCTCAAATGAACATACTAAGAGAAAAAGTTATTTACTTATAAGCGACAAATTATTTTTCAATTATGTTCTTCTTAGAACTGATACCAATTTTTATTTATCACCTTAATAACATATAATAAATTTTATTATAATTTTTTAATGATATTATGACAAAATACTCTCATTCGTAGCCAAACTCACAATTAGATTGTGGCAAGTTCTTGTTCGGCCAGTTTGACAACCTACAAGAAGAATAATATAAATTTCTATCAAGAATGGATTTTAAAACATAAAATTTAATAATAATTAGTAAATTAATATTTTTTTATCTAGAGTGGTAAAATTAACAACTAATTAATTAATTAATACAACATTTTTTATTTATTATAAATTAAAAAAATCATCACTAAATAAATCATAATGAATAATAAATAAAATGTGTAAAAAATGAAATGATAAATTTTTTGATATTTTTAATAAATGTATATATTACCCTTTATGATTTGTTAATTATTAACTTATGGATGTTAATGAATAAAAATGTCCTAATTATGAAACTAATTCAAAACAATCACGATTACTCTAGATCGATATTGAAAATAGACAATAACTAAAAAATATACATTCATAGAATAATTATAAATTAATTTTATAAAAAATTTAATTTATGAGAAAGGTTTTAAAAAGGGTTATTTATTTATTTATGTTTTTTATGTAGGATCTTAGAGTCCTTTTGACTAAGCAGGGCTACAAGGTATGGGTTTCTTTCTCTCATTTTTAACTCCATGGGACATATTTGATATTTTGAACCATAATTTGTTTATATAGTATTTTAACTACCCTGTTTATTTTACATATTAAAATATATTCCATTTCCTGAAGTTGAAATTTCCATTTCATGATCTTCATCTCAATCTCATTAGATTCTTATGTTACCATTATTGTGAATATTTTTGTTAACATGCTTCTTCTTGAACATCTATCTTCCAAAGTTTATTTATTCCACACTATAATTTTATTTTATGGTACATTATCATTCAAAATGTTATAAATTTAACTTTTAAGTAAAATAGTTTACCATTATTAAATTTAAGTCTCAAAATTATATCATGGTTGAGAATAATTCTCATCCTCTTTAATAAAAGTTTTTCCTCATTGTCCATAGTTTTATTTCCCACTGGTGTAGTCCTTTTTAATTGGAAACATAATTATTTTATATCTCATGTGCCTTTAATATTTCCTTTATACACTTCTAAAAAGGATGTTTTGGTAACCATTTTTATGATTTGGGTTATCAAACAAAGTTATTTCAAAATATTTTAAAAGGGGTATGGGTTTTTATCCTTTCAAAATAAAATGTTTTATCTTACACCCCAAATTTATTAGATAACCATTATGAATTTAAAGAAATAATTTTTTGAAGTATATTTTTCATTCATAAATTTTTTCCAATGTTTTAAATTCACCTTTTCAAAATTATCTTTTGAAAGTGACTCATAACATTTTTATTTTATGAATATGTTGTAAATTATTTATAGAATTATCATAACATTTTCCCATTGAGTACATGTTTCCACTAATTTGTAATTTTATATGAGATTTCCCAACCCAGGTGTCACACATTGTTACCCCAATCCAGCTAACCACATGACCTCAGTCACTCATCCTCGTATGCCAAAGGCTATTGACTAGAAGTGAGGGTCTAATATTAATAATAGGGATACTATATCCTCTATATCAAAGGAAAAAAAATAGTGGAAATAAATAAACAATAGACAGATGATATAACACTAGAAAGAATAATACCAGTATCACATGATGAACAAAACAAGATTACAATATCCAAAACTAAATCAGTAGATATTTCTTGCAAAAATACGTGTCAAATATCAAATGAAACCCCAAAAATAAAGAAATTGAAAACTCCCAAGTGGTTCCGGATACTAATCATAGTTCTCTCATCCATTATCTATCCCATATCATCCATATAACATAGGTCTCTTGACATTATGCTATCTTAAAAACATGAATCCTATTCGGGTACTGATCAAGAAGCCAAAGTAGGGTGTGAGTACAACATAATAGGCTGCTAGTAATGGAGAAAAAAACAATATATTTCAAATAAAATGTATGCATTTTTAAAAATAATAAAATAAATGTAATTAATTAAAAAGATTACATATTCAATTATTCTTTATTTAATCACATGAACCTTAGGTTCAATAGGTCACCCAATAATTCAATACCTTCTTCATCTCATGATAGATTCTGAACCATATCACCTATGGAATCACAATTCATTATATCTTGGTATTTTGTTATCCATTTCATTTAAAATTTATGTCACAACTACTTGGAACCATAGTCTATCACTAACATTTTGGGCCGAGAACACCATGTATAAAACCCCATTAGTATTTGGATCATCAATCATTACCCCATAACCCATTTATCATTCAATCACATATTGATATCTAGAATATCAGTATTTGTCCCACACTCTTATATCAGTCAATCACATATGGGTATTTAGACCATCAGTCTGTGCCCCACACTCATATATCAATCAATCCCACATATATAACGTATATAACATCATTCAAGGTTAATAAAAATTTACCTTTTTTATCTTCATTTCACACCACAGTATAAAATTATAATTTATAATAACAAACATGGTTCCTCAATTTAATCACCTAAAATAAAATGAAAAAATCTCCATTAAACCATTTTCAATTATTATAATAATAATCCCATTAACTCATTTAGGTTAACCAAAATATCTCTTAATCCGCATTCTCAATTAATCCATACTGACATTAATTGAACAATTAAACAATAATAACATACCATAAATTCTCTAATCATAGTATTCCACTAATTAATTAACTAATTAATTAATCCAATTCAACTAATTCCAATTGCCAAAATTTATCCCAATTTTTTATCCTAAAGAAACTATTTTATATAAATTCAATCCATGATTAAATTTCCCAATAATGTAAATGAAAATATAGTAATTGCATAAATATATTTATGTTAATACTATTTGATTCACAGTTTAGAAAACCTACCTCAATATTGATGATGAACTCTCACCAACAAAAATAACTAAATTTAAGTCGAACGTTCAATTTCTCAAAAAAAGGGATCTAGATCTGAAACCTAAATCAAAAATCAAATAGATTATATCCATGAAAACTAGATCTAAACCCTTACTAATAGAAGAAATAACCCATTAAAAATATGAGAGAAGTATGGGATAGGTAGGGGATACTAATTAGTATGAGAATATTTTACTGAGATATTTTTAGATCCTCAATTCAAGATTTAATTCATTAAAAATGGATGTTGAAAATCCTTGAAATATATTTGAGACTCTCCAAAATCTATATTAATTGGTTTAATGTTGAGCTATGGTGTTTTGGGATATAATATGGGGGTTCATTAAATTTTTATTGAATTTTCAAGGATTTAATATTCCACACATACGATTTCCTATATTAGGAGCATGGTTATCCCTAACCATGCACCTAATCATGCACCTACTCACATGGGTCATACTTATACTACTAGTATGGAAAAAAGTTTGAAAAAATATGCATCAACCATGTGAATCCCATCTATTTGGGTTCAAATAGTTTTCTATCCTGAGTATAAATTTTTGGGAAAACCATAAGCCAATTGTGCACTGCCCCACTACCTTCCAAATTTCTCCAATTTCACCCCAAAAATCACCAAATTAAAACTCAAAAAAATAAAATAAATTATGATTGATATATTACCTATAAAGAAGTTTGATACATCTACCTAAATGGTTAGGATCTTATAATCTCGCAACCTTATAACTACTCACCCTTAAGTTTTACTCCCAAGAATCTCAAAGATTCTAAGGTAAAAAGATCTGGCCACTGAGTCTGGATATAAGATTCTCCCTCCTATTTTCTCTCCTTAACATGATGATGGTTCTATAAAACATGAGTTTTTGACATGTTCTTTCCCCACAACACTTTCTCAATGTGATCCATCACTAGTCCAATACAGATCCCATAAGCATCACAAAACATTATTTACTCCTCCCTTGGATCTGGTTAGATCAATATTGGTTCCATTATTAGACACTTCTTCAACTCCAGAAAGGAATTATTAAATGATTCAGACCATTAAAACATTATTCCCTTCTTCCTCTCACCCAAAATGGGTTTTTATGAGTAGGAAAGTCTTTAATTAACCTCCGATAATAGCCCATAAATCCTATAAAACATCAGATATTGAAAACAATATTAGGATGCCTTTAAGAAACCACTACATGCACCTTCTCTAATTACACTTTCATAACATCCCCTAAGATGATTTAACCAAAAGATATTGACTTATAGATCCATAATTTACATTTATATATCCTAGTGTATAGTCGATTATCTCTCTAAATACATAGATGATGTCAAGATGTTGGGAATGATCATCATGAGTCTTGTATTACACCAAGATTTCATCTAAAAACACAACCACAAAATAATCTATGCATGGATGGCGTATTTGTTTAATCAAGTCCATAAACACTGTAGAGGGGTTATTTAACCTGAATTGCATCATGAGGAACTCATAATTTTCATACCTTCTTTTGAAAGTTGTCTGAGGTATATCATATGGTGGAACTCTCAACTGGTGATACCCTAATCTCTAGTCAATATTTATGTAGACACGGTCTCCCCTCAACTATTCAAAGAGATCATCAATGTGCGGAGGAGGATATTGGTTCTTCATAGTCATCCAGTTCAATATATGATAGTCAACACATAAGCAAAAAGTATCATCAAGATTCTTTGAAAAAAAAAGAGATAAACCCATGAAAAATTACTTGGATGGATAAACCCCATATTCATCAACTCTTCCAATTGAGTCTTAATATCGTAAAGCTCTATTAGTGTCATTTTTTATGGTATAATAGAGACTGGCTCAGTGCTCAACATGATATCAATTTTCAATTCCATGTCTATCTTAGGTGTAAACTATAATAATCCATCCAGAAACATGTCATGTAACTTTTCCACTATGTGTAGAAATAAATCCTTCCATACACCTCCCTTATCCATCAATAAACTAGCAACCTATGAGGTGAGATCCCCAGTTTCTAATGAACTAGCCCTATACGGCCGGCCTTGACATCCCACTATCCACTTTGAACATAATTATAACCCCTAGGATATGTAAAAGTCATTATCCTTTGGTGAAAATCAACGTGGTCTTGGTATTCTACAAACCAGTCCATACCCATAATTAGTTCAATGTCTAACTTATCAAGGGCTTAAATATCCCAACTGAACCTATACACCCAATATTTAGGAGAACACCCCTTGCACAAATAGATGCCTCTCAATAGTACTCCAAAAGGTGTTTTTATCATCATAACCCCTATAAAGAACTCCTCCTCTAGGATAAAACCATTCAAAAGTAGTTAAGACATAAAAGAATGATAGGAACCAGAATCAAATAAGTCACTAGATAGTGTTAGAGATATAAGAATGGTATCTCTAACTATCAATTGTCCAACCTCTCTATCCACAAGTGTATGATGAGTGTCATGAAACTATCATGTCCATATTTCCTAGGATACAGATTGAGACCCCTGAGATACATCACTCTACTTATATGGGTTCTCATTCCAAAAACCACCATGTCAATTTCCTCAACCTCCATGACCAGTAGAAATATAACTTCCAGAATGATATGGTGTTGAATATTCCCATCTCATACTCTATTTATGTTTAGATACTCCATCATTACCCATTGAGTGTGGTTTCCTACAGAACTTCTATAGTTGACCATCCTACCAAAAACTCAACTCTCTAACGGTTATTGGGAGAACAATCTAATAAAGTGACTCATCCCAGCACACTGGTGGCAGATCACTTGGGTAAGATCCTAAGTAACTGATCCTTCCCCTTGGATACTCTTCTTTCAATTTATCTGGTCAACATTCTCATAATTATGATTCTATATCATGGAAGTCATACCTAAAAATTGTTTATAAAAAACCACCTATCCTCCACCGGAATCCTCCTTTAGTTTTCCCTCAGAAATGAGAACTTGATTCAACACTTATAAAATCCCTTTCATCCGAAATACAATCATATAAGGCTTAATTTCACATTTAATACCATCCTAAAATTGATTCTCCATTGTATCCTCATCCTCCTATAATGAAAGAAAAATGATATACATGTATTTTAAGAGACCATCACAGTCCATCATGGACATTATCCCTTGATTCAACCCCAAAAACTCATATGCTCTATCCTCCCTAAGTTTCTCAGTGTAAAACTACTCCAAGAACTTCTACTGAATGTCCTTCCATTCCATATTCTCTAGGTTTCCATCCAATGTTTTGATGTAACAGTAATTATTTTCATTACCACATAACATGTAAGCTACTAATTTAATTATATTCCCAGCAGGTGTCTTCAAGTGGTCATGTATAGTCTAGATAGACACAATATAGAACTCATCTGCCCTAGGTCCACCCTCTCTAGTAAATGTCGTAGGGTGATACAATTAAAAATCTTGTTCCATGTTTGATATACTCTTCAAAACCCACCCTAGGTGTCTTTATATAAACTGTATAAATCTTGAAATGTTATCGTGTCACTGCTCTCTGAATTCATCACTTCATGTTATTGGTGCCTTAGGTTCCCCTACTGGTGGATCATCTCCATGCATAACCTCTTATTATCCTCTCAACAAGCATTGTCATTGAGGCATATCTCTACAATTCCAAATGCACGTCTCAGGACACATACACAAAATTAACTCATTTACATATGAGGTATTAAGAATATGCTATAAAAAATTAATTTCCACCAAAACCCACTACACATTCAGAACCGAGATGCTATCACTTTTCTTAACCAACCCTCATCTAGGTCTAGTTTATCAAAGGGTAAAGACATTCTCTTTGTTCAATTTTTTTATTAGACACCCAGTTTACATTTCAATTTATCACAACTTGCATCATTTTGAATTTTATATCCATGTTAGGAACCTTTTTTAATTCACATTTACACATGCTATGAAAAACATTTTCATTTATAAACATTCCCAAATACTGATTTTCAAATTCATCCATAAGTTGATGCAAGTAATATAATTACTGACTACCTAGAATGCGGCATACATACTCAATTCTTGTTCTACACCAAACTATGAGTCGAATATCATAAAAAAATTATAAAAAATAATCAAATCACACAAAAATTACACCACTCCAGGTAAAATAACAAACAACTATAACAACACATATCAATAACAGTAATCACACCCCGTGAATATGGATTTCACCCTCATACATTGGTTAGAAACTCCCATGTATGAGCTATTAAAAAATACCTGACTCATCCTATTCTCCAATAAAACTTTCCAAAATAGTATGATAAAAGAAATGGAAAAGAAAACTCATATGATACCACTTTTTGGATTCATAGCCCAGGTTCCACACATCGGTGCCCCGTGACAGTTCTCCACATGACCTCAGGTGTACCTCTCCTAACACTAGAGATTGTTGACTAGCAGTGAGGGTATAAGATCAATCATGTAAGGATTATACCCTCTTTATCAAAGAATCATAATAGAAAAAATAAGTAAATAATAACCAAATAATATAACCATAACCAGAACAATTCCAATATCACATGATGACCAAAACAGTAAAACAATATCCAAGACTAAATCTGTAGATATGTAATGCCAAAATACACGTAATGTGTCAAATTAGAACCCAAAAAATACAATGACAGCTCCTAAGAGGGTCCTGATACCAATTGTGCTTCCTTCATCCATTCTCCATATGATATCATCCACTGAACATAGGGCTCTTTCACATATCATGTCCCTAAAACATAAAGAATTTTTTAGGTATCGATTAGACATCCCAAGTATGTTATGAGTACAAATTACCAGGCTACCATAAATAGAGTCTAAAATAATATCTAGTTAAAACAGTGTATGTTTATTTATAAAGAATAAAATACAACCAATAAGGAAAACATCTTACATATTCAATTATTACTTATATAACCACAAAAAAATCATGGGTCTGTGAGGACACCCAGCAATTCACTACCTACATCAGACCATACTGGAGTCTGAACCATATCACCTAGGGAATATTAATTCATTATATAATGGGATTTCATTATCTATTCAATTTTAACTTTATCTCATGGCTACTGAAAAAAATAGACAATGCCAATATTTTGGTCCTAAAACACCATTTCTAGGACCCTGTGACGATTTGGATGATTATTCACTCTCTAAAAACCCTTTTATCAATCAATAAAATATAGGTAAGTGGGCATTATTCCATTTCTGGTAATCATATACCATTCAATCATATATGGTTACTTGGATCCTCGGTTTTTGTAACACACTTTTATATCAATCAATCACACATATATCACGTCATTCTTGGTAACTCGTAATTATCCATTTTTATCACCATTCTGCATCATGGTATACCAATACAATTTATAAACAAACATGGTTGCTCAATTTAATTACACGGAATAATATGAACAATTCACCACTTACCCATTTTACAATATTTAAATCATAAACCCATTTACTCATTAAGGTTAATCCAAACATCTCATAATATTTATTGTTAATTAATTCAAAATCACATTAATTGACCAATTATATAATCCCAATATCCAATTAATTCCCTAATAACAATATTTAATTAATTAACTAACTAAATAATGTATCTAATTCCACCAATTCCAATTCGACACATTTATCCCAATTCATTATAACGTGAAAATAAAATTAAATAAATTCAATATTAGACGCAATTTCTCAAGCATGGAAGTTAAAATTTAATGATTACAGACACATAATAAAATCAAGATAGTTGTGTTCACAATTTATACCCTTACCTAAATATTAATATTGAACTCTCACCAAACAAAATCCCCAAATTTATGTGCAACATTCAATTAAACAAAAAATAATGAGATCTAGATCTGAAACCAAGATCCAAGATCAAAAATATTAGATCAAGGAAAATCTGTATCTCAACCATCTCCAATTTAGGAAAAAATAAATTAAAAAGATGAGAAAACGATGGGATAGAGACATGAAGAAAATTAGGATGAGAATCTCCCACTAGGAGAGGTATAGATCTTTAATATGAGCTTTAATTCATCAATAATAGAGATCAAAATCCCTTGGAATCCATCCCAGAGCCTCCAAAAATGATATAAATTTTTTTAGGTTTGAGATATGGTGTTTTGGGATATAAGATAGGGGTTCTATAAATTTTTCATGAAATATTGGGTATTTAATTTTCCATGTTCATGGTTGCCTATATAGGGTTTAAAATTTTCCCTAACCATGTGCCTAATTGTGCACCTCCTCTTAAGGGTCACATAGTTTCTACTAAGATGGTGCACAGTTTGAAAAATCATGCAATATCCATGTTAATACCCTCTATTTAGGTTTTCACAATTTTTTTCCTGGTTACACGGTTAGGAAAACTGTTCCCCAACCATGCACTGAACCTCTTCCATCCAAAATGATCCAACTTATCCCAAAAACTCCCCTAAGTAAAAACCAACTAAACTATACTAAATCTCGGGCTAAAGAGTACCTATAAACCAAATCTATACATATAGATAAAATTTAGCTATCTTAAATTATTTGAAACTTTCTCTATAAGTTTTCATGGTTTTTAAAATAAATTATTTTTCTCTTAATTTTATGAAATCATTCTTTTAAATTTATTTCAAAAGATCAAGTGTATTTCTTATTTCCGAAGTGATTGTTCTAAAACAGCTTAAAAGTATTTTTCATTGATTTCATTGATCTTTAACATATCTGATGCCTAATTGAGAATGTTTTTCATATATAACCATAAACATTATAACTATGGATGGATTATGTATTGTGCTTCACTTTTAACAAAACGATATATCACTGCCTTTGTCCTGACTAATAATTTTAATTGTGTAGCCATATTTTCATCGAATGAATTTCCTCTATGAATACCCTTTTTCTTACTCTATTGATTCAAGGGTGTTAAACAAGATTCCATATATAGATTTATTGGGGGAAATATTATCTTAATGGAATAATATTTACCTATTTGATTTAAATCCCATATGATATATTATCAATATTGAATGGTATTTACCTATAAATTTTCACTATGTTATTGGATACACATTTATTTTCCTAGGTTTTGTAATGTTATGATTATTGATGGAATTATAAATAATATCCTTATGAGAATCCATTTGAAAAAAATACGAAACACATTTTAATTACATGGGTTCATTATGATGTGTTGAATGAACCCCATTTTCTTTATATAGGTGATTTATTTATTTTCATTAAAAATTTATAAAACCCATTCTTATTCCTAGATTTTAATGACGTGATGGTTTTGTGTTTTTGTGTGATGTGAATATGTGTAGTTGGTATTTACGTGATGGATGGGCCCCAAATATCCCTATAATGTGTTGAGTAATTCTTGAAATCACATGAAATGATGGTGAAATGTATAGTGATTCCTGATCCAAAATGGGTAACATTATGTGATTCCTGATCCGCTATGGGATTCAAGTGAGTGAATCCAAGTCTGCAAAGGGAAATAGGTGAACAAAGCATGAAGTACTCCGGGAAACAGGTCATGATACTTTATTTAATCCCATGAATTTTATAAATTTTATTAAATTTTTCTTAAACATAAATATCTATTAATAAAACGTAATTAAAAAAATTCCTACTGTATTTACAAGTATGGGTTTATAATCCATAAAAGGAAACTTAAACATAAAATCATTATTTTATTCTCTGTAGTGAGATCGAAAAATCCATTTGAAATTTTAAAACTTCATGGGATAACATGAGGAATACATAATGAAAGGGGTGAGTTAAAAAGTCTAGTAATGGAATAAACCTCTTATGGAAACATATCATGTGACTCAAAGGTAAAACATGATATCATAATAGAGAAGTCTAATGAGTAATTTCATTAAAGAATATCATGAATAACATTGTATCATAAGTTCATGGCATCATGTGAAATGTGTTAGAAACATATAACACAGTATAAAAATTATTCAAGGCTAACTATCTAGACAATATCATACTGTGGACAAAGTCCCATAACAGATTAGTTTTACTCCAAAATCCCATACATGACTCCTCATGAGACTAAATCTTTACCCAATGCATTGGATCAATATATGGGTTAACCTATAATAACATGTTCATGATATATGGGTTATATATAAATTAATTAATTATAAATTAATACATATGAATTAACCATGTAAATACAAAGGGTTTCGTGATCATTATTCATATCATAAGAAAAATAAATTTCATAATGAAATCATTTGAGAAATGAAATTAAGAAATGAATTACCCCATCAATGGAAGGAATAATAAGCTAGGAATATATGTGACTAACATATATAAAAAATTTGGAACCATTATATAACATTAATATTGAAATAAAGTGAGTAAGATAGATAATTTAAGTTATATAGATAAATTTCATAACATTAAGGAAAGGCTGGTTTAGAGAGATCCCCTACCTTGAGCCCAATTTTTCAAGTGCATTATTTTTCTTCCTGAATAAGAAACTAATGAAATTATTTAATTTATTAATATATTTCTCATTTTTATTATTTGTTTTATTATATTTGTTAATATTTCATAATCAATTTTTAACCAAATTATTTTATATCGGACGATATAACGATAAACGGTTCATATGGCCAAAATCACTATGTTAAGTTGACTAAGGTCAAATAGATTACTATTTTATAATATTCATAATATTAATTATGAAATTATTATTATTATTATAAATAAATTATACTTTTTAATCCAACCATTAAATATGGTTATGAAAATTTAACTACATTACAATCAGGGATATTGTAAGTCATGTGTGCGCATGGGCAATGTTTTCAGTTTTTGGATTATAATGATCAAAAAAAGTAAGTGTTATTTTATATTTCAATAATTATAATTATATAATAAATAAAAAAAATTTCTTTAAAATTACTTACATATACTATCCATGTGACTCGGTAATAATAAAATTAAGAAAAACATATCACATCACTTCATGAGGTGGTAATCTACCGTACAAACTGATGATTTTATCATTTACAATGTATACTAGGGTAAGAGTGTATGAAATATATTAATTTCACAAAAAAAATTAATATTTCATAATTATCATCGAAATTTATTTAATACTTATTACCAACCATATAAAACATAAGTGAAAAATTAATCACATCGCCTCATGATGCACTAGTCTATCATACACAAGAGAGACATTATATTATTCTATTTAGAATTAAAAGTAAAAAGGTATATGTGATATGATGATTCCAGAGGTATTATTATATAATATATATCATATATATACACTAAATAAAACACTATATTCATAAATTAGAAGTAGTGATAGAAAAATAATTATATCAGTTTGTGTGGCGGAAGTCCACCTTACACACTATCAACGGTTTTGTTTTCCATTTAGGGGAGGAGGAGTTACTTTCCGGTCATTTCATTAATATAAAAACATATAATTATGTGTTACATATTTATTTTATTATATCATCATGGTTTTAAAATATTAAAATTATATGGATGTATAAATAAAATGAAAATCTTGGTTATGTCTGAGAGAGGACACACTTGGAAAAGAGACGAGAGAGGGTGGTATTTTATAAGTCTGAGAGAGGACACACTTGGAATTTTTGAAATCAACAAATTCCAGACAAGTTTTTATCTTAAAAAAAGGATCTAAAATAGATCGTTTGAAAATATTAGATGATATAAGATATAAATATTTACATAAAATTTGAATTATACAAGTTTTAGGTGACTTGTATCCCTTATCTTTTTTTTTAATCCTCTAGTAAACATTTTTTTTTACCTTGACTTAGGTAAATAATTTTTAGTATTTTTACTATAAATTATTGTTGAAAATTAATATTACCTTATTAGATAATATAAATTATCTTTATTTAAAATATATAATAATTTTTTTAAATTCATCTAATGTAATTGGTAGAATTAAATTTAAAATTTGACTATCAATTGTCTTGAAAAAACGGTTTTTCAAGAAATTCATTTCAATTGAAAATATGATATCATATTAATTATATAAAAATTAATTATAATTAAACTAGTTTAAAATAATATTTATATATATAATATATACATTTAATTTGAACCATTTCCCAGTTGGGTTTATTTTAATTATTTAAAATAGAGAAACATTATGTGCTTCAAAATAGTTTTCAAGAAAAAAAGTGTTTTGAAACCTAAAAATAAACTTACACAAAAATATATTATAAAGATGACATAAATTTAATAAAATATTTTTAATAAACTAAATATTAATTAATTTAATTTAAAATCAAATTAAAATACTCATTGTACTTAATTTATTAAAAATGACCAATTTATAAAAAGTAGTATTTTCACTGTTTACTAAATATTTGATATTTCTGAAAAATTTAAAAAAAGCATCAGAAGTTTTTATTGATATGATTATTCAAACTATTATTTTAATTTTTTAAAATGAATTTCTGAAAATTGGTAAAAAAAATTAAATTATCTTCACAAAGAAATATTAAACCACCATTTAGAAAAATATAGTTTTCAGTTTATATTTCTTTTTCTTTCAAATAGTAATTATTTTAATTATAATTAGTTGGTAACCATTTAGTTTATTTTATACAAGTTTAAACCATATAATTTTAATAATTTAGTTAGTATTATTCATAACTAATGACATAGTAGTTCGGTTATATTGGACAAATTTAAATAAAAATATTTTAAAATAGTGTCACATTTTGTTGAAACCTAGTTGTGTGTGCATAACAATCTATCAAAGAGAGAGAATTTGTTTAAAAATAAAATATAACATAAGTTATCATTTTGTCAAATTCTTTAAATATAAAATAATTTATCAATTAAAATTTCATATTAAACACTATGGTGTAAATATTTTAGGGTATTTCAGCTTCATCCCCTCATCTGGTTCCCACATTGCTTCCTCGGATGTATTGTTTCAACACAAAGTTTTTTCAAGATGATTTTTCTTGTTTTGTAAATATTTGTCTCCACAATCTGTGATTTTCACCAACTGATCCTCCTATGAATGTTCTTCCTATAATGGTAGCACCTCTTGATTCAGGACCATCCATGTTTCTCATATATACTTTTTCAAGAGGGAAACATGAAAAAAAAAATAAAGTACTTCAGATGTATTAAATGGGATTACTAGTCAGTATAACACCACTCTAATGTGATCAAGGATATTAAATGGGGTGGTGTATATAGTACTTCATTTTCCATTGTTCCTAAACTTCATTAATTTCTTATATGGTGAAATATGGAGGAATACTTATTCTCTAACCTCAAACTACATGTCTCATAAACTATTATTTTCATATCTCTTCTATCAACTTTTCGTATATTTCATGTGATGCTAAATGGTTTGTACATTCTCTATCATATCATGGTAAGTATAAGGTCTCTTCATCTTTAAATATCCAACATTTACCCAACATGTTGGAGTGTTACATCACTTCCCATACAAAGCCGCATAAGGTGCCATTTGAATGATATAATAGAAACAATTGTTTTATGAGAACTCTATTAGGGTGAGGTTTTGATCTCAATATCCTTGGAAATCAATTAAACAAGGCCTTATAGTATCCTATAGATTATAGATAGTTATTTTAGATTTACCATCCATTTGAGGGTGATAAACTGTACTAAAGTTGAGTTATGAATCCAATTCTTTCTAAAGGATTCTCCAAAACCAAGAGGTAAACCTCAGATCAGGATGAGATATAATAGAGAGTGAAACTATATGCAATATTACCACCTACCTAATATATATCGTACAATGTTTTTTAAAATAAAATAATTTCTTAATAGAAATACAATGTGCCAACTTTGAAAGGTGACGAACTACCACCATGATGGAATTATTACCTTTAGATGTCCTAGAGAGTCTTGGGACAAAATCTGTGGTTATATTTTCCCAATTAAACATTTGTATGGGTAATGGTTACATCATACCCATACACTTATTTCATTCATCATTGACTTTTTGAGATATTAATCATCAAGATACAAATTCTTCAATCTCCCTCTTCCTGTTATCCCACTAGAAGTTTTTCTTTACTTCTCTATACATCATTATTCTTTTTGAATGATTAGAGATCGATGAGAAATATGAATCATTAAAAACCTCGATCTTTAGATCTAGTTTTATTGGGACACATATCCATGTACAAAACCTTATAACCCCATATTTATCAAGTATTTACTATGTAATATTCACTATCTTTTTCTGTAGAACCACATCCCCTTTTGGGCCTCGTTGATCCTTTCAAGAATGGATGGTTGAGACGTTATTTGATAAATGTAGAATAAAAATAATCTTACTATTCCCATTTATATTCATTTAAATTCTAGAAATATTTGATCCTTCTCAGTCCTCATCATTGATAGAATTGTGGGATCCTTTCTACTTGGAGCATCTTCTACTTTTTTTGTTTTCCGAGGATGGTAATGGAATAAGCAGTCATAGTCTATAGTCATCTCTAACCATATTCAATAGAAAAGTTAATCTAATTCTATGTGAATATATATTTAAGCCTCCTATTATTTTCATATATTTCACACTTTTCCCCACATGTATAATGTCTCCATATCATCAGTGAAAAGATCACTACAGCTAGCTATAATTCATGTTTGGGATACTTGTACATATTAACATTAAACTATCCTATGGTATAAGTTATAAAATTATCATTATAAATTAGAACACAAACCAAACCATTCTTTTATTCATCATTGTAATCCTAAAAAAAGTTCCCCCATGAGATCATTATAAGAACTGGTGTAGTGACAAACCTCTTTTTCAACTCCTTATAGATCTCTTCACATTCACTGGTCCAGGAAAATTTTACCCCATTTCATGTTAGCTAGGTTAGTGAGTTTGAAAATCATGATATTTTTTTTACAAATTTTTTGTAGTACCCATCTTATCCAAGGAAACTATTGATCTCTTTTATAGATGTTACTTTAGGCTAGTCATCGATCACCTTTTTCTTAGATGGGTCCATAGATATCCTTTCATTGGTGATAATATCCCCAATAAGGATACTTCCTTCATCTAGAACTCACATTTGTTATAATTTTTATATATATTATAATTTATCAAATCCCTTAGTAATGTATTTAAATTATCCTCAAACACCTCCTTTATTTTGGAATAAATCAGAATATCAACTATAAAGACTACCATAAATTTTTCAATGTAATATCTAAATACTATCTTCATTATGTCCATAAATATTTTTGTAGAATTGGTGAGTCTGAAAGTTATTACTATGAATTCATATTTTCAAAACCTTATTGAAAAGTTAGTTTTGGTAATATTACCCTTATTAATACATAATGGGTGATATCCTAACCAAAGTTCCACCTTAGTGAAATAATGAGCTGCACTTAGTTAATAGAACTATTCATATATCCCTATTAAGGGATACTTGTTCTTTATCATGATTTTTTCGATTTCATGCTAATATATACATAGGTGCATTGGCCCATACTTTTTTTTGATTAAGATGACCAACACACCCCATGGTGAATTAATCAGGCATATAAAACCATTTTACAAATTCTTTTGTAACTTTTTCTTAAGGTCATTAAACTCAATAATGGAAATTATTTTAGGATTATTGGATATGGGTAGACAATAGGGTATAATTTCAATTGAGAACTTAGCCTCTCAATTAAGAGGAAGAACATGAAACTATTTATGGATTGCATCATTATTACATCTCAAAAAGGGACTGTTTTTAAAAATTATTCTTTCTTTTTTATCAATCATTTAGTCCATATATGCTTTTTGATAAGGAAGTATTATATGTTCTTGATCTGAATATTCCATGGGAGATTAATCATCTTCCTTACACTTGTAAAAAATCAAATAATGAAATGGAATATAAACAGTGATCTTTATATCACACCTATTTATGTTTGATTTATATACGGATAGTGAATCCAAAACCAAAATAGAATCAAAATCCATTAAAGGTGGTAACATGAGATTTTCTAGATTATTAAGTCCATAAAATTTTACTAGAGAGGAGTTATATACTTTGGATAAAACCATAGCTCTATTTTTTATTCTCATAGATAGCTCAACCCCAATGTATTGAGGTGGTGTTTGAACAGTTATAGAAAATATGGAAGATACGAAGTAATGTATATAACAAGAATAAAAACATGTGTCCAATATCCATGAATGAATAACCATCATGCCTATCACTAAATAATTTTCATTGTCCACCTCATCCTTAGTTATATCATACACCCATCCTTGATTCGTTGGATGTTTTTATCAGTGATTTTCTTTTGAAACCATTAGCTAAGTACATTATATTTCATAATCCCTTTGTTCGTTTCAGTTAAAACACTTTACGGTGGATATAGTGTTCGTTTGAAACTTATTTCCTTCTTCCTCACTAGTAGGATTCTTCATTTACATCTGAAACTAATTGTCATGATTCCCCTATTTTCTACACATGAAGAATATTCAAGTTCCCCTTAGATAGTTTCTAGGATTCTTTTCCCACACTTTTGACATGTAGGATGTTTGGTTTTGTTTTCCCAATGGGATTTATCTATTGATTCCCCTAAAGAATGCATTATTTTTACTTTTTTGTCTCTAGCCCCATGAGACAACTGAATGTCAATAATCTATATCTCAACTCTGATGGAAAAATAAGAAAATATCTTATTATAAATAAGATTATTGAATCTCCAATTATTTTTGTATACTCATCTTTAACCCAATAAAGAAATATTCCACCTTACTTTCAGTGTGGATAAAAAATTCAGAGTTGTAACATTAACGGATTATGATGTTTTTCTAATACACCCAAATACACTCGTCTTACTTTTTAATTAGACTAAGGAACTCCTTATCAATTTTTAGATGGAAATTTTGGGAAAAATATTCATTGAAAAATATTTTATTGAAGTATTCCCATTACATTGAATAAATATCCTCATTATACATTATGTTCTTGATCAATGTCCACTATAGATAAGATTCTCCCTATATGTGATAAATTGATAGTATAACATTCCTTTACCATGTGAATTTTAGGTTTGACAATATCTTATAAATGGAGTTAATCCATTGTTCAGCGATTAAGGGATCATATGTTCCACTAAAGTTAGGGTGCATTATTTTCATGAATGATTTGACTACAACATGATCCTTCTTAGGAGGAGAAGGGTGTTCTACATTATTATTGTTATTATTCATAACTATGGCTTTTTTATCATGTAATAACATGAATTTATTATCTCTGGCCCCCAATATATTAGGCATATCACTGAATAAATCATCACATTATCTATGAAGTTGAATTCTACCACTAAAGTTATCTAATTTCCCACCATTAACTAGAAGAAAAAAAAAATTAGAATACATTAGCTAATAAACATAAATAGGGGAAACATATAACCGTGTGAGGAATAACTTATAATTGATAATTATATCCTAACTTTTCACTCTATATGTTTCATCCAAGGTTATCCATTATAATTTTCGTATTATGTTTTCTAAACTATTATTTTTTCAAGTCCATTAAAATGGTTTATAAAGTGTTTGTGAATTTCTAAAACATATCCCCTAGGAATATAAAACTAGGTACGTAGTAAGGCCCAAAGTAATGTACCATGTAATGCTTGAATCAATCCCAAAGGGGCATTTTGGACTTATTACCCTAAGGTGTATATTTTCTAGAACCAGGTATACTTTCAGTATCTAGATAGGCATGTAATCTCTAGAAAACCACTCAATCTATACTTAACCAAGATTATAAGATATTTTTCTACACTAAGTCTTACCCTTAGACATATTCCTAGGTTTCCCTAAAATTATCTCCTCCTAATTCCAAATGTTTGCTAAAATTTTCCAATGATACCAACAATGGTGACCCAAGAATGTTACACATTTTATTATGTTATTCTTAAACACAAATATACATTAATAAAATATAGGGATCATAAAGTCCTAGTGAACTTGAATACTAGGTTCATATTACATGAAATGAAACTCAAACATTGCATCTTTATTTTATTCTCCATTGTGAGCTCCTATAACCCATTTTAGCTTCTAAAACTACATGAGGTAACCTAGGGAATACATAAAGAAAGGGAATAGATAAAAAGCACAGTAAGAAAATTAAACAGTAAAGGAAACCTGATAGGTGAGTCAAATTTTACACCCCAATATGTTATTTTATGTCTCTTTTTAAAAAAATTCAATTTTCTCAATAGTATATATTGCACGCAACACCAAGATAAAATGAACCGCATTATACATTTAACTATTATCATTTTAACACTATCAATTAAGTTAATGGTTGTGAATAGAACAAACTAAGTTATGAAAATATATTTCACACATATTTATAAAATGATTTCATTTATTACCAATTAAATAAAAATGAAAATAAAAACAAATTAAATATAAAGGGTGTGTTTTTGTTAAAAAACTATTCTTTTAACCACAATGGAATTTTATCATAATAAATTAAATTAGTTACTATTACTAAAGGATATTCTAAAAATATATACTTTATATATTCAAAAAAATTATAAGTTTATCTAATATGTTTTGTAGGATTAATATAATAATAAAACCAATATTAATCATAAAAGGCTATATATTTCAAAACGCAGTTTTATCATCATTTAATGGAGAACCTATCTTAAATATCATTTTTGAAACTATTATATATTTTATTTTAAAAAATAAACTTCTCATGTTAAATTTGAATATAAAATTTAGTTTGGTTCAATTATTTTTTCGATAAGTTTCATGTTTTGTTGTATAGTGATAAAATATTGCATTTTAATTTAAAACATATTTTTCATCTAAATAATTTATAGAGATAAATTATATTTTTAATTGTTTTTAAGTATAATTATATAAATTTAGTTCATCAAGTTTAGGTTATTGTAATCAATTTGACATTAAATTTGTATATAATGATATTTCAATCTTTTGAATGTTTTCAATTTAAAAAAATATATTCTCATCCCAAATACGAGATTAATTTTAAATTAAATTTATCCAGTTATGTGTTTTTAATTTTTAAGAATGTATTACATATTTTTAATTATATGGTTAAAATATAGTAATTATGTCTCTTTATTGTTTGGAAAAAATATTAATAGTAAACATTGGTTATTTTTATTACCATGTTTATGGGTAAATCAGGTAATTAAGGGTAAAAATAACATTTTAAATTTACCATAACACTTATCCTATTTTAATTTTATAAGTGATTGTCGACAAAAATAATAGTTTGATTGATTTTATGAGCTCTTGGATGCACTTTGATGACATTAATCCATTTTTAGTATTTTATTCGATGAAAAGTCTATTTTGTCATACTTTGTTTTTTAACATGTCAAATATTTTAAATATGTGTTTATATTGGAGATATATTCTATTATAAATATTAATTTGAAAGATAAAATTTCTTATAATCATTATGTTAATTTTCTTCAAATTTTTAGGGATAAATAATTAAATTAAATACTTGCATAATTTTGTTAAAGTAATTGTTTAATTAATGGACTTTTAAAATAAATGTTATAGAAATATTAAAATAAATATAATAGATATAATTAATATCAACCATAAATTTTTTATATATTACATAAAAATATTATTGATGTATAAAATTTTTTATTTTGAAGTTATACTAGGTATTGATATTTAAAAAAATCAAAAAATGAATTGTTTAAAAATTGACATCGATGATATTTTAAAATAAATAATATTTTTTTAATGATATAAAATTAATAAAAGTATAAACATTAAAACAAAGTGTTATAAGGTTTAAAATTTCATACTTGACAAAATTATGATTTTTTGGAATCTTGTAGTAACTATATTAACCCTTAAAGAGTAAGAAAAATGGTTGTCATGATAAGAGTTAATGGATTTAACTAAGCGTTAAATACAAGAGATAAGGGTAATAATGTGACCTAAAATTGTGTAAAAATTATTATTTGAGAGTATTTACACCCATAATAATCTTTTCATTTAAATAACTCACATATTATAAATTTTTATTAAAAATTGATTTATATTAATTTGATATTTTGAGAGTTTCCAAATGTTCCCCTCACATCAATTATAAAAATGAACCTCCCCCCTCACTTCTTTATTCCACATTGAGACTTCTATATCATAAAAAAATTCCCAAATATGATCCCAAATTCCATACCCTCAACCTAGAATCCTCTCTTTTTTCATAATTCAAACAAAGGAATTCATTCGGTATAAACCTAAAATGAGTTACCGGAAAACGGGGTAACATTATTCAACAACACTTTTGTTTTATTTTCTTTTAAAACCATTGAATTATAATTATTACATGATTATATACTAAAATAATTATCTAAAATATACTTATCTTTTTTTATTGAAATATTTTTACATAAAAATTCACACACATCTATCAAATGGGGTACGTAGTCATCGTTCATGCATATGGAAAACTACCAGCTCGTGAACTGATGTCATTCGTTCTTCCATTTAACACCTTTCAAGGTTGGCAATTATGATGTATTTATATTTTATATATGATATATATGATATATATGATATTTATAATTTATATATAGTTCTATAATTTTTAAATAACTCATACCCACAGGTTTTCATTTTTTTATAAATATGATAACTTCATTTGTGGACGTGTGGACTACTGCTTCCTCAAAATAATGTGATTCATTCAAACACTAAATGGAATTTAATTTTAATACGTTTATTGAAATTATATTATATATATGACATAATAATTCTACTATTATTTTATTAATTACTTATTTTCTTTAAATACATAAAATAAATGCAAGTAGCGTTCATGTGTACGTACGACCTACCATTTCCATGAACAGTATGGTGCATTTCATTTCGTATCTCCAAATTTTATGGATTTTTATTAAAACATATATATATAATATATATATATTATAATTACATCATGTTTTACATTCTACATATTATTAAATCATTATCTACATAAGATGAAAAAAATAACAAGTCCAACCATAATAAAAAAAACTAGGCAATTAACACCTTAACTAGTGAAAGTGATGAATGATTGTAAAAAAATGGTTAATAAGATATTATAATAAGATAATATATGAAAATATAAATATGATTATGGTTATGTAATAAGATATTGATATGTATAAAACCATTATACATGATTTCCAAGTATTTTCACCTAAAAGGAAACAAGAGGTAAGGGATTTTTTCCTCACTTTTATTTATGTGGGACACATACCACAAACACTACTTGATTCTTTGGTGTAGTGTATAAAATGACCATGGATGTATTTTATGACAATTATTCATAATATTATGTTTTTTTAATATACATATAATTTTATTTCTTCCATGGGTAATATGATTCTATTGATTATAAAGTGGTAAGGGTTATGTCATAATCTCATCATTATTTGTGATTGGTTTTGTTTAAGTCTATAATAATAATATTCCGCTTCCATGTTAGTGTTTTATAAAAGAATTAAAAACAATTTATATTATAAATTGATTTTTAAAATTCAATTTACCCCCTTTTCCATTTTAATTTTTTTTAAATGAATCTCTATATCCTCTTCCAAAACAACGTCTTTTATGAATTATCTTAAAAAAGTGAAAGGAGGGTTTCTTTAACTTATAAAACATGAATGTAATTATCTACCATCATGATGCCATAAGTTTTTGAATATTACTTTAAAATTTTACAAGGTTCTTTTCAAATAAAAAAATTATTTATAAATTTTTCCCCTTTAAAATAAATAATTACAAAGTGGAAAAGGACTTCGTTTAAATTTCATTGAATTGAGGAATGTTGTAATGGTAGACCCCTAATGCAGCTAAAGGTTCTTATCAAACAACTATGTCAGCCAAATTAAATGGGTTTCTACCTGTACTGTTAAACCATCTTTTAAATTGTTTTAACAGTATATGTATTCATATGCCTCGGACATTACAGTCAATAATTAAGCATTTCCTTCATAGATATTTCATATATCATTGTTATTATCCAAGAGGTATTCATATGATTCTTAGATTTTGGATTAAATGTAATGTTTTTTCATTTATGTTCCTTTGTATATTGATTGTTCCTTACTTAATTATTTAAATGGAATTTGTTTTCAACTATTGAAATTTCCATATAGATTTAATCTCATTGATTCATTGTTTATTCTGATTTACTTAATCTTACTGATAATTTGAGCTCACCCTTATTATGTTTCCTTTCCATGGGTTATGAAGAGGAATCCTCAGAATGAGTTTCAAGGATGCTGAGATTTTATTTTCATAATGCTCTATTTTATTTTCCTAATGTATTAGGTGTATCATGTATGTAATCTAGTCTTCCAAAAATACTAAATTGTTTAGTCCTTTAGAAAGATATTTACATGTATATATTCCAATCTAATAAATTAAAACACTAACTCACGTCTTATTAGTTCAGGGCGTTATATTTTGTTTTAGATCAAGTTTAGTAAAACCCATAGAAACTAGATTTAGAAAACCTGTATTAGGTAACATGGCGCTAATATAGTCTTTGATGGTAATTATCGAATAATTTCCATGAATTTTAGTAAGTTAGATATTATTTGGGTCTTACTAGAAATACTTCCATGCATGTATAATAAAAGTTGATGTCGTTTTGGAAAAAATGTACCTATGGGTATGAACTCTAAAAAGGTGTATTGGGCCTCACTAGATTATAACCTGCTATACAACAATGGGCCTAAATATGTTACACGTTTTACACTCATGGGGGATATTCTTAAGATAATTCACATTTTCATTAAAAACCATTATAAAGAATTTAAATATTTAATGAAAATGAATAACCTACGTTAAACCTTGGGTGTTTTATATTGAAAATAAGGTCTCATGATATTCTTTTTATAAGTATATTTTTTCTTACTATGACTGGTGTTACTCACATTATGATTTCAGGTTTTAGTCAATGGTTGGAACCCGAATAAGTCATGTTAACATTGAACATGATGGAAAAGGTAGTGGATATGAGAACCCAAATGGAAATTATATAGAATTAAATGATATCTTATTCATGCCTTGTTAATTTTCATAAATTATGATCAACAACATATACCTTAACCAACTCTTGAACTCACCAAAAAAAGAACTAAGGAGTTTTCTATGAGCTCTATTGGGGGAGACCATAGAGAAAGAAATGCTCTATTTCAATAAAGTAAGAAATATGGAAGGATAAACCCATGAAAGTGTCTCAACGGATTGGATACATACATTATATGTTTGAATGAAATACATAAAGATAACCATTGAGGAAAAATTAATAGTATTATGTAAGGAAAAAAACTTATTGTAAGAATCCATTTATAGTTTATTACATTAAATTTGGGGAACCAAGGAATTATCCAATTCAATTACCACTTCTATAGGATATACTCTAGAATAAGTATGAACCTATATCGAAATTAATGAATCAAGTATTTATGTTTTAGGGTTACAGTGAAAAACTTAGTTAAAAGGTTGTTTGGTGATAAACCTTATATCAAGGAAGTCCATGATATTTATTTTGGAAGTTATTATAATATTGTTTTATAAAAAGGAAAACACAAAGGCAGAGTGACAACTCA
The DNA here is from genome assembly GCA_963277665.1 of Viscum album. NCBI lineage: Eukaryota > Viridiplantae > Streptophyta > Magnoliopsida > Santalales > Viscaceae > Viscum > Viscum album. The sequence goes on along the minus strand of OY728147.1, from coordinate 469,833,474 downwards.
TCACATCTATCATGGATTTTAGGCTTGAACCCACAAATGAAGGGGAAAAAGTGTGTAACACCTACCACTAGCCTACCTGAAGTCCCGGTTAGAATGAAATTCTCTTTATTTAAAATATCTAATGGATAAATGTTTTTTTTGTGGTACTTTTTTTCAAATAGAAAACCTTGGGATTGGAAAATTATTTGGTGATTATGTGACTAATGTTATGTTAGAAGACATTTTCTATTTTTGAAATCTTATAAGATTAAGTTAAATATAATATTTTAAGGAATATCGGTTAAATTGTATTTTAGAGTCAAATATGATTCTATTTTGGAATTATGGTGATTTAGGTTAATTATAGAAATGGTTTTTATATCTTAGATATTATTTGATTTAGGAAATTACTTTTTTTGTATAAGACAATAAGAATGACTTTTGTTATTTGGAAGACTATACAAGAAAATCATTTTCATATTTGTGTCTTAGAATATAATATTTTTTGGGGAAGGTTATGTATTTACTGGCTGATCTAAGTTAAAATTTGATTATTACATTTGAATTTTGGTGATTAAAGTTTTTTTAATCATATAAAAGACTATTATTTTTAGGTAATTATCTTATCTTATCCTATCCATTATGGTTTTGGTTAATGTATAAATATGGGAGCAGTGTATAGTTTTACTTTTGTGGATTTTGTGATGTGTAGAAGTTGATTTTAATTCTTTGGGTAGGAAAAATACATCATAAATACTCATCGTTTAGAGAAAAATATAAGTTTGTCATCAAAATTGATTAATGAATGAAAATCTACTTTTCAAGTAAGAATGTTTCACTATGATATTAATATTAGAAGTAAAATAATTTCTTAATTCTGGTAAAAGTATTTTGGAACCAAAACTTTAATAATTTATTTTTTTAATAAGAAATCAGTGGTATTTTAACACATCAATGTTCTAGGATTTTTCGATGGTCTAATTTTTTATGACCATATTCCCTAACACTCTTAATCAGAACTTTATGGTTTGATTTCCCTTACATGTATCAGTTTTCACTTTATACTATTCAAAATCCAATTTTTTTGGTGTCCTTCAAATTTTCCTTTCCCTCTTATCAAGTGGATGTTTTATTAACCCTATTTATGATGTTGGTTTCCCACAAAATAATTTTTCAGTACCAAAATTTGATTTAAAATGTCAAATTTAAAATTTCAATGATGAAATTTATTGAAAGAGTGTAGAATGTAACACCTCAAGATTATACGGTATGTATCTTCTTAAATAAATATAATTTCTTCGATAGTATACAGCGCATGTGATAGTAAGCATAAATCAACTGCAATATACTATTAAATATTATTATTTAAACACTAGATGTTAAGTCAGAGGTTGTGAATTGGATTAACTGAGTTATGAAAATATAGTTTACACATGTTTATAAAATGAATTCATTGATTTACAATTAATTATAAATAAAAATAAAAACCAATTGAATTTAAAGGATTTTTTTTATTAAAAATCTATTTTAACACCCGTAATGAAATTTTATCATAATAAATTAAATTAATCACTATTTTTGAAATATATTAATAAAATATATATTTTATATAATAAAAAAAATTGTTTTAAGTTCATAAAATAAATTTTATATGCTTAAGATATGAATAAAACCAATTTTATACAAAAAAAGACTATATTTTCCTAAATGATGTTTTATCACCTTTTATTGAAGAACCTTTTTTAATTATATTTTTTGACAGTTTTATATTTTTTTATTCTAAAAAATAATCTTATTATTCTAAATTTTAATTTAAAATTTACTTTGGTTGAATTTTTGGTATTTTTTCTTATAAATAAAAAACGCGTCCTCTCATTCTATCTACAGGATAAATTTTAAATTAATTTTAGACAACTATGGGTTTTTAATTTTGAAAAATGATTTTTATATTTACAACCATAATATCCAAATTTAGTAACTATGCCCCATTTATTTTGGTAAAATATATGTGTAGTAAACATTCATAATTTTTATTATAATGGTTATTGTTAAAATACGTAAAAAAGAGTAAAAATATTATTATAAAATTAACCTATCACATGGACTAATTTTATGTTATGAGTTATTTTCTACCAAAATCATCGTTGGGGTGATTTTTTGATCTCTGGGAGCCACATGTATGAATTTAATCCATTTTCATTATTTTATTCAATGAAAAAACAATTTTTTCATACTTTTGTTTTTAACAAGTTAAATATTTTTAAAATGGGGTTATATAGGGGATTTTTTAGACTATAAATAGTATTAGAAAAATAAAGTGTTTAACTTCATCCTGATTTTCTTTATTTTTAGGGAATCAATAATTAAATTAAAGTCCTACAAAATGATGATGTAGCAATGGTTTAATTAATGGACATAGAAAATAAATGTTATTAAAAATATTAAAATAAATATAATTTTATATAATTAATTTTATCCATGAATTTTCTAGATGAACTAGATATATTGTGTAAATTTTAAACTTCTTTTTAATTTATCTTATTTGTTGATATTTTTTAAAAGCCATCAAATGAATAGTGTCAAAATTGACGTTAATGATATTTTAAAATAAATAATATTTTATTAAATGATAGAAAATAAATAAAAAATTTAAATTCAGCCAAATTATTGGTATAAGGATTAAAATATCATATATGGCTCATTTATGGTTCTTTTGGAATCTTATAGTAACCATATTTACCCTTAAAGAGTAAGAAAACAGTTTGTCCCGGTCAGAGTTAAAGGGTCTAACTAATCGTTGTGTCTAAAAGCTAAGGGTAATCATGTGACCTAAAATTGTCTAAAAAATATTTTTTGACATTAATTAAACCCATAATATTATTTTATTATAAATAAATAATTTTTTATCCAATTGGTATTGAAAATAAATTTATATAAATTTGATTTTTTGAGAGTTTTTAAAAGTTCCCCAAACCTAAATTATTAAAGGGCACAACCTCCCTCACTTATTCACAACACATTGAGATTTTCTCCCATAAAACCCCTAAAAAATAATCTTCAAACATCCATAACATAATCATATAATCCTCCCTTTCATAATAAATCCATCCAATGAAATCTTTTGGTTTAAACCAAAAAGGAGTTACCTGAAAACTAGGTAACATTCTTCAATGATCAGTTTCATTTTATTTATTCCTAAAACCATTTAATTTTTTTATTCCATTATTATATAATAACAATATTATATTAAATATACTTATATATTTTTATTCTAATATTTTTACCTACACTTTCACACATATCCATCAAATGGGATACGCAGTCATCATTTGTCTGTACGGCAGACTACTACCACGCAAACTGATGTCATTTTTTCATCCATTTTTCAAATTTATGGGTTTGGAATAATGAATAATTTATAGTTTATATTTTAAATATATTATATATATAATTAATTTATGTTTATATAATTCTTATATGACTCATACCTTCAGGAATTCATGTTTTTTATAAATATAACAACTTAGTTTGTAGACATGTGGACTATTGCCTCCTCAAAATGATGTGATTCATTAACACATTACATGGAATGTAATAATTATGGGTTTAGTGAATTTATATGATATATATAAAATAATATATCTACTACAATTAATTTTATTACTATCATTCAATAAATACATAAAATAAACGGAAGTATTGTTCATGTGTACGTATGACCTTCTGTCTCCCTGAACGGTATAGTGCATTTCCTTTCCTATATCCAAATATTATGGATTATAATAAAAACCTATATAATAAACATATAGGATAATTACATCATTTTTTTAATTCTATATATGATTAAATAATGAATTAGATAAGAAGATGAAAAATAACAAGTCAAAACAATATCAAAAAAACAAGGTAATTAACAACTGAAATAATGAAAATGATGAATACTTGTTAAAAAAATTAAGATATTAAAATAAGACAATAAATGATATTATAAGTATTATTGTGGTTATTTTATAAGTCATTGACTTGTTTAAAACCATTATACTGGAGGTTAAAGTACATTCACTAGAAACGAAATGCATGGTAAGGGATTTTTGGATCACTTTAATCTTTATGGTGCACATGCCTATTACACTACTTGATTATTTTTTTGGTGTATAAACTATCCTTGAATTTATTTTATGACTATTTTTCTGACTATTATGTCATTTTAATATCCACATAATTTTACTTATTTCATGGGGCATGTGATTCTAGTAATTATAAAGTGTTATGTGTTATTTCACAATCTCATCGTTATTAGGGATTATTTTTGTTTAATCCTCAACTAAGATTATTTCTCTTCAATGTTATTTTATTCTAAAAATGTTTTCAAATATGTTTTTACTATTCTCCAATTATTGTTAAAATTAATTTTTACATCTTATTTTATTTTTACATAATTATTTAAAAGGAATATTTCTAGCATTTTCCAAAATAAGGTACTTTATAACTAAACTTGGAAAAGTAAAAATGGATTTGTTTAACTTATATATAATGGATATAATTTTCTTCCATCATGGTTCCCTAATGATTTGAAACTTATTTTAAAATTTTACATGGTTATTTCAAATAAAACATTTTCTTTTATAAATGAACATCTTTTTAAATAAATGATTACAAAGTGGTAATGGATTTTTTCTAAATTTCATTTCATTAATATATATAGTAATTTTATGCCCATAGTTTCTCTTATACGGTGTATAAAATTCTTTTTTGAAAAGTTATATCATGATTGTCCTTGTTTTTATGATACTCTATGTTTTACTTAATGTTATTCCTTTATAGTAATTATGATTAAAATGTTTCAAATTGGTATGTGATACTTTGGACTGTTTAAAGATTATTTTCCTCAAGAATGTTTTTAATGTTATTTCAATATTTTTTCCATTCATCGATGTCAACAACCCATATCTTTAATTCTCCACCACTGAGTAATTATTGATAAATTTATATTCTTTATTAAATATAGATATTTGATAAGGCATATTAATTATTAAATAAATTGATCAATTGATATGTGGAATGCTTTGGACAGACAATAATGGGTGGGGACCGAAATTTATATATCCCCTAGATGCATTGATATGTTCTCATAAGATAAATATATTTTTCAAATTAAACATTTTTATACCTATAGTTTTAAACCATATTGTAACAGGTTTTGATAGTATAGGATTTCTTGTACCTTATACATGACATCCAATAATTAATAATTTCTTTTATAGCTATTTTTTTTATTATTGTTATTATCCATGATATTTTCATATGATAAAATCTATAGATTCATTTCATTCTAAATTTATTGATTAAATGGAATGTGTTTTTAATTATTTACCTTTCCATATTTATTATGCTTTATACAATTATTTAAATGGAATGTGTTCCCAGTTATTTACCTTTCCATATAGACTTATTCTCGTTGGTTAATTATTTTTTGTAATCTACATACCCTTAATGGTCATTTGAGATCACCCTTGTTATGATTCCTTTTCCCATGTTATGAAGAGTAATCCTTTGAATGTGTTTCAAGGAAGATGAGATTTTATTTTCATTATGATTTACTTTCTTTTCCCAATGTATTTTGGGAATCATATATGTAATATAGTCTTAAAAATGTACAAAAAAAAAATTTCCCCTAGGGATGTGATTTTCTTGTATATATGACATGGTAAAATAGTAGTGGACTGACTCTGAGATTCTTGGGTCGGGGCGTTACATCAAATGTATAAAATGTTATCATAAAAGATATTCTCGTGAGTAAATTCATGTAAGCATATCTTAAATAACATAGTATCATAATATCATGGAATAATTGTCAATTTGGAAGAAGTATATAACATTATATAAACATGTACCCATGATAACTTCCTATAAAATATCATATTTTGTAAAAATTCACTAAACGGATTAAGTTTACTCTATAATCCCATAGATAACAACTCTTGAGAATAAATCTTTACCCAAATAATTAGACAAATATCTTGGAACACAAATAATAACATGATCATGATATATGTGTGCCCCATAAATTAATCAATCATAAATAATAACATATGAATTACACATGGAAAAATGGGTTGCTTAATCTTTCTTCAAATCAGGAACAAAGAAAATTTCATAATAAAGGAATTTGAGAAATGTTCATAATGAATGCATTAACCTATAAAAGAAATGTAGAATAAGTTAGTTAAATATGTGAGATAAATATATACATAACATAAAATCATTACATAATATTAAGATAGATATATAGTGAGTTTGAGGGACGAAGTTCATAACCCAAAGGGATGGGTGGATTAGAGTGATCCCTTACCTCAAGACCGGTTTGTCGCATGAGTACTTTATCTTATCAAATAAAAAAAATTATGTTAATTATTAAATTTAATAATAAAATTCTAAATTTTATCATTCCTTTTATTTTATTTTTTATCCTTTCATATTCAATTACTTAACCATTTAATTTTATGTCAGACATTTTAACGACAAACGGATCATATGTCCAAAATCACTTTGTTTAGTTTAATAATGTCAAATATAATATTATTTAGTAATATAAATAATTTTATTCATCATAAAATTATGATTTTTATCCATAAATTATACCTTCTAAACCAACTATGAAATATGGTTATGAAAAATGAGCTATGTTATAATCATTGAGATGGTAGGTCGAACGTACGAATGAGTATCATTTTTGTTTCTCAATGTTCATAAGAGAAAGATTTTAATTTTTATTTATGATTATATTATTAAAATTGAGTCATAAATTATATATTATTTCTTTAAATAAACTTACATAAACCATTCATGTAATTTCATTATAATAAAATTAAAAAAATTAGTCAAATCACTTTGTGAGGCAGTAGTCCGCCATACACATGAATGGCGTTATAATTTTTAATGGATGGTTAGGTAAGTAATATATTATATATTGATTTTAAATAATATTTAATATTAATATATTATAATAAACATTAAATTAATCATTTATACCATCCATGTAAGGCATAAGTGAAAAAACAATTATATCGCTTCGTGAGGTAGGAATCCTTTGTATAAACGAGTGACATTGTCGTATTAACTTCAACATGTAAAGTAATAATATATATGTGATATTATAAATAAAAATGTATAATTATATCATAATTTTCATATATAAACATAAAATAAATCATTATATCCATTATTTTGAAGAGGTCATGGAAAACAATTTATGTCAGTTCGTGAGGCGGTAGTCCGCCGTATAAACGATCAATGATTTCATTTCCCATTTGAGGGAGGAGGAGATGGTGTATGTCATTATATAAACATTAAAACATATATGTATATTTATTATAATTATTTAATAATATGATAAAGTTTTAATAAAACTTTAATGAGGTCAAAGAAGAAATAATATAAAACGCTTGGTTAAAGAAGTTACCTCTTCTTCGAATGCTATCTATTTGATTGAAACAAAATCATTACTGGGTTGGTTGTTTAATACAAACAATGGATTTTAAGATGGGGGAGAAAACTAGGTAATTTATTTGGGTTGTTATTTTCTGAAATAATGTGTTCTAGAAGTGCTTAAAGGAGATGGGTGTGGTGGCCTTTTTTAAGTGGAGGTGAGGACACACTTGGAATTTTTGAAATGAAAGATTATCACCCACATTTTATTAATTCCAAAAGGCACAAAACCTGACCATATTTTATCATTAGATTATATAAGGTAATAATATGACTATAAAATTGTATTTAGGCAAGTTTTGGCTTATTTATAACCCCTATCTTCATAGTAACCCCCTGATAAACTTGTTTTTACCATAAACGTGATAAATAATTTTTAGTTTTTTCAAAATTATTTATCATAAAAAACTAAGTTGAAGTTAATATGTAATATAAATTATTATTATTAAAAATTTAGAATCCATTTTTATAAATTTAACTCACAAAACAGGTATCATTTATTTTAAAATTATTCTTGTAACTGTGCTGAAAAAAAATGTTTTTCAAGAAATTTATTTTCTAAGGAAAACATGATCTCCTACTAACTATATTAAAAGTGAACATAATTAAATCTACTATAATTAATATTAATATATATATAATATATAAATTTCCTTTAAATCATTCTCTATTATGTTTTTTATGAATTATTTTAAATAGACAAACATTATGTACCTTAAAACAGTTTTCAAAAAATAAATTTTTTTAAAGCCTACAAATAAAAATTTAATAAAACCTAGTATAAATAAGATTTAACTTTAATTAATTGTATTTAATATAAATAAATATAACTTATTTTAATTTTAAATTAAATTAAACTAATAATGTGACTCAATTTATAAAAAATAAATGGCAATTTTATAAAAAAATTGTATTCTTCACTAGTCATTGGAAATTTAATATTTTCATGAAAAAATGAATATTTCAATGTAAGTTAATATCAATATGAGATTTTCAAAGATTAATTTAATATTTTAAAATAAATTTTATAAATTTTTTATGAATTAATTTTAAATTATGTGTGCAAAGAGAGACGAAATCACCTTTTAGAAAAAATATAGTTTTCTAAAAAAACATTTTTCTTCTGTCAGATGGTTCTTATTTTTTTATAATTAGTAGATATCCATTGATTTTATATTATTCATTTATAACCCATATAATCTTTATAATTTATTTATTCCTATTTATACCCACCATCTTAATTTCTATGTTATAATGATCATGTTTTTTAGGCCCCTCCCTTAAACGTTAAATAATCTTGAATTGGATAATAATTTACAATGAGAATCTTTTTAGGTTTAAGGAATTAGAGAACTAGGTCATAACTAATACATAACAACTTGAATATTACTAGTAGACACTTCTACTCACTATCTATTTTTTCAGAAAACAAATACTCTTAAAAAAGGAAACATGTTTAGTTCCATGTTTTACACAGCATGGCTTTTCCTTGATCTCATCCTTGAACATATTCATCTTTAAGTCCAGTGAAAAACATTTCAAAACATGGTATGAGCATAAAAATATCATTAAGGGATAAATAAAGAAGGAAAACTATTATTTTTCCAAAACAAAACTTAAATCATTAATACTTAAAAATAAATTAATAATTTTCACATTAATGAATTAGCAAAAATACTTCCATTGAATATAAGATCATTAAATACCCATTTTGTAACCAAAAGATTACCATATTTCTCATAAAAATCAACACATGAAATATAATGTTACTTTAGACATGAACACACTTAAATCGAATAACCATACGGTCAACTTTCACACATACCACAAAATGGAATAGCCATACGGCTGACTTCCAAACCCAGTGCATTGGAGGTTATAACGTAACCACCCGTACTTGAAATACTCAATCAATTTCGGAAACAATTTAAAACATTAAATAAAAAGACTTTTTAATCAAAGTGTCCCATACCACTTTAAAACTTTTCACATTTTAAAAATTTCTTGTCCATATAAATAAATTCAGGAAACCCAGTTTTCAAACATGGACATGAAATAGAAGGTTTTAGAATAATAATTTTTTAAAACATTTAAAACGATGTTTTAGTTAAAGAGTACCTTACCACTAGAGAAACACTTAAATAAAAATCATTAAGTAATAACATTAAATGAAAATTAAAATATCATGAGAAAAAACTAAATTAATTATATAACAAGTCAAAAGGGATTTATACAAACCTTATATGATAATAAAGGTTCATAACATCAAGATATGCCTCAATGAAAGGAGATTGAGATGAAGTCCCTTATAGAATCATATTGTTAATCAAATATATTGATTGTGTATATTCATTATAAATCCACATAAATCAAGTATAAATACTAGATAAGATATAAAAAGTCATTTCACACATAACCCTAAAATGAAAAAATCATGAAGTGGAAGATAAACCCAAATAATGGAAATTGGGTTAAGAAGTTCCCTTACAAAAATTCAGAAGTTTAACGGTGTCACTTAAAAATGAAAAAAATGAGTCCATAAGAGAAAAAAGTGTCCCAAATCACTTGTACATAAAATTAAAAACAATAATGATATATAATATGATAGGAAAACATTTTAAATTGTAAATTAAAAAACATGACATAAAAAAAGTATTTGAATAAATAAGGATGGTGAAAGGTTCCCTTACCTTGGGTATGACTTGTCTTGTTTGTTCTTTATCTCCATGAATAATAATCTTAAGTTAATTTATACTTTCTTCAAACACTTTTTCATGTTTATTATTCCTTTTTTATAACTTATTACATTCCTATAATAATCATATAATTATTCAAGTTCATATCGGTTATTTTGTTGATGTTTAATACTTGAGTCAAAAATGAACCTGTTATAATTACAATTTTTTCATACGGTCAAAGGTACATTATCTCCATAATATTATTTAACATATAAATATAATATATATATATATATACAGAATATTTTTATTTATATCTAGTATAGATGTATTTATAATAGTCCATAACAATTGGAGATAAGAAATGAAATTCATCGCTCATGGAGATGCTAAGTCATACGTATTCATGAACGCTACTTTCATTTTCTTTTCATATTTACAGGAACTAAATGAAACACCCCAAGAATTTTATATTACGTTTCTCTTAAATACACTATATTAATTAGATATCCTATATTTCATGAATCACTGAGCCTCTATGGAACAAAACCTGGTTATTTATAATAGACAGTCATATCCAAACCATTAAACTTAAATTTGTCAGCTGTGTGTTTTAAATTTTGAAAATCTGACATACACGGTTATGTTCAAGATTATATTTAGAGACTGATAGAATTAACGTAATTTTCAGTGAAAATTAACCGACCCTTAGAAATAGTAACCTTCCCTTATGAATAATAACTTAATTTTATGAATAGTAATATGACTCTTATGAATGTTATCCATACCCTTGAGTGAATAAATGAATTTAGGCACCTTTAAAATGAAGATGAATATTTTAAGTGTGTATATATTTCGATTAAATAATGAATTAATTTATTATTTAATTTACCATATTTAGAAAATTATTTTTTAAAAATGGGCTTTATTTTTGGATTCTATACGTCAAAAAATGGTTAGGGTTATTTTTTGGGATTTTTCTGAAATACTTGAATTTTTTATGAATAGTAAAACACAATAATTTAAGATAAATACTAAATAATGGATTTATATAGTCATTGATTATGTACTGATGATGTAAGACCCATTTTTTTGGTATCACATGATAAAATTACTATTCTTGGTCAAGGAAGGCTCATTATTCCTTGTCTTGTGGGGAAATAATAAACTAATGAATTTTATATTGAGAAATCCCCTCTCTCCTCCACTATAACCCCCCCCCCCCCCCCCCGTCACTCCCTCTTCTCTTGACTCCTATAAAGCCTTGTACCTTTTCAATATTCTGTACAAATCACTCTCCAAGGTCCTCCCCCACTTTCAAAAAACTCTCAACCTCTTTATAAAACCAAAACCTCTCCCCTTAAGAGGTTCTCAAAAGTGGAAGTCTCAAGAGGTAAATTCCTCTTTCCAATTCCTTCATTTCTTTTAATTTCTTTTCTTTTTATTTCTTTCTTCACCTCTCTTCACTATAATAGTATGTTAAATCCAGTAACATAAATGTACTATAAGTTTTCATTCTAATGGTATATTTCATTATCTTCTCTCCTTTCCCCACTTTTTATTTTAATGAAATGAAATGACCGTTTGAGATGTGCTAATTTAGCACATTCAAGGACAACGGTTTATCAATTTCTATTATAATATTTAATTCTATTAATGAAACCATTTATGATATAGTTAAACCAAAGTATTATATATGTAATATGTCTTATTTTTATTACTGTAATCCTTCTGAACAAATGTTATTAAGTTGTTAAGAAAAACATGTTCCTTATAATCAAACCCACCGATTAACAAAAACGGTTGTCACAATGGTTTTATATAATAGTTAGACTTCAATATAAGTAACCAAATTAAATTTAAAATCATGTAATCTCCTATATGTTCACTAATATTATATAAATTAATTTCTCTACAACCACTTTCATCTTTAATGTTTATCCAAACTTGAATATAATTGAACCGATATTTTAAAACCAAGTAAACAAACGTGCCCGGACAATGAAATTCAACCTTATAACTAATAAAAAATGCCTTTAAAGAACTAAAAATGGGTATAATAAATCAATGAAATTTTAATTAGGTTCTTTAATTATTAATTAATGATTCTAAAATTGATTATTCAGGTCGTTAAGAACATTCGAGAACACCTTCGAGCATAAGGTAAGGGATCCTCTCTCTCACTTTTGTTAAAGAATCTCCCCTATGTTGTGCTCTTTTATTTTTAATTCCAAATGATGGGGTATGTTGTCACACCTATATCATACTACCCTTGTGACATATAAATAATGGGATACCCTTTACCTCTTAATAATCCCTCTCAATAACACTTGTTACCATGCCAAAATGTTTGTAAGGGGTTTTCTCATCTCAATTTCAATTCTGTGGGATTTCCATTGTTTGCCTCTTATTTCTTATATTTGGTATAGGTTTAATTTCATTTTATATATATTATCATGATTATATTTATATTCATGGTATTCTTTGATTCATTTTTTGGTTATTTACTTTTGGTCATGTGACTCGATTGATTACGGCGTGGTAACGAACTTTGTCTCAATTTTCACTTCATTGTGACTTGCATAGTATTATGAACTTACTCTTTCTTATGTAGATTCCCTATTGATCATTTGATATAACTTTTAATTTGAAATTATATTCCATTTAAATTTCCATATTCTCAAATCTTGGATATTATCATTGCTAAGTCGTATACCATTTTATATACAGTATTTATTTTGAATGTTGTTTTGATTGTGGAAATATTGATGAATCTGTATCCTCTATTCTATACGGATAATGTAAAGTTGTATTTCTCTTATGTTGAATCCACATATAAATAATTATTTGAATGCATAGGTGTGTGTGGCCCACTACAGACCCTCAATGCATCGGTAGGTCTCATGAGACAGATTAGTTGGCGACAAACACTTTGAGTTTGTTTCCAAAAATCAAACAGGTTTCTACCCATAGAGTTGAACCATTTTTTAAGTATGATGGTATCATGTTCCAGATACATGACGTCAAATTAATAAGAATTATCTTTATTCATTAAAATTTATTACTATCCAGGAGTTTTTCACTATGACAATATTTTTGGATGCAGTTTCATTCTCAGTTTATTAATGGCGTGAGTTTTTCATTTATCCACTATGCCATATTGATTATGTCAAATTGATTACAATTAAGTTATTATTGATTCATGATTCCTCATTTTGTAACCCTTATTGATCATTTGAGCTCACCCCTTTCATTTTTTACATTAAATAAGTGATGAATAAGAGATCATTTATTGAGTTCTTGTGGATGGAGTTTTTGTTTTTATTATGTATTGTATTTTGTAACATTTTTCAATGTTATTGTGAGATAAATATATGTATCTAGTTTCTTTAAGACTACTAAACTAATCATTCCTTTTATATTTTCATTCCTTATTACCATACCAATGTACTTATTAATGCACTGGATCCGGTCTAGAGGGGTCGGGGCATTACAGTTGGTATCAGAGAAAGTTTAGTAGAAAACATGGAAAATAAATTTAGAAAACATAGATTAAGGAAGAGTACCTATGACAGACTTTGAGGATAATAATACGAGAATTTCTTTGTATTTTTTAAGGAATTGATTATGTGGATCTCTCAATCCATACATCCCTGTCTAGGTATGATCTGGTAGAGGCGGCTCTGGCACAGATGTATCTAGGGGTAAAACCTGAAAACACCACTTTGAGCTAGACTCGAACGGGAACTGGTGCAGGACAACAGGCCTTGCTGCACTCTTGGATATGACACTCTCGAGTTATATGCTAAGGATAATTCATATTTTCTTTACAAACCATTATGAAGGACTCAAATATAAATTATTCGTTAAATAAATCGTTTTTCAAATTATGGTATTAGCCATGTATAAGATCTCATTTTATAATAAGTATTTTCTTAAGTTAAGATTATACATTAAAATTCATACTCTAATCTAGTGTCTGCCATTATTTAGAAATAGAACCTAATGAAATAAGGGGAATCAGTACTCATGGAAAATGTAGGGATCTCCCCACTGAGAAATTCAACACGATCAATGTCGGAGTAGACCAGATCATGACCATATTGGGGAAACTTACTCAGGTTGTAACGAATAACCATTACACACTAGTGTTGGATCGTTTCATGTGATAGAAGCCCCCATTATTTAGTGGGACTACAAATCCAGTGGTTTCTGATTAATGGATCAAGTCCCTTGAAAATATATTCATGGAATTAAGATGCAATGAAAATGAAAAGGTAGTACTGGCAGTATAATGTCTAAAGGGCAACGCTGATCAATGGTGGTACCTAATTTCGAATACCATAGAGAAAGAAGAAATAGAAGATATGGAATGGATGACTTTTAAGGAAATATTCTTCAAAAAATATTTCCTTCATGAGCAACGAACTGAAATGAAGAGGAAATTCCTTGGCATAAAGCAGAGGGAAGAAGATAGTGATGTAGAGTATGAGGCTACCTTCACAAGGCTAGCTAGATATGTCATAGATTACATATGTGACTCAGCAGACAAGATTGATCTATTCATTGAAGGTTTTAATCCATGTCTTCTAAGGGCATTGGCACCTCAAACATTTTCATCATATGAGGAAATTGTATCATGTTCCATAAAAATAGAGAAGTAATTTTCTAGATCAAATTTGTTCAAGGGAAACCAAGATAAAAACGGGTACTCTGATAACCAAGAGAAATTTGAAGCACCAAATAAGAAAAATAGAATAAAGAAATTCCCATTATGTGAGAACTGTGGAAATAATCATCTTGGGAAATTCTTGAATGGCATAGGAGTCTTCTATAAGGGTAGAGAAAAGGTTCATCTATCTCATGAATGAAAGTGGAAGAAACAATTTGATGATGTCCAATGCTTCAATTGTAGAGAGATATAACACTCTGAAAATTAGTGTCCTAAGCACCAAGGAAACATTCCTCAGAAAAAGACATGAGATGAAGGGAGAGCGTATGCAATTATAACCACGGAAGTTGAAGTTCCTAATGATGTGGTGGAAGGTACTTTAATTTTCTCCTCAAACATGGCCAACACTTTTTTTGATTTTGGATCATCGCATTCATTTATATCTTCCTGGTTTTCCAAAAAAATTAGACATGTCCAATTTGATTTAATAAAGGAGTTATTAGTAAAAACTCCTAAAGGATGCATCATTACAAAAAAGGCATGTCAACTAGTCCCCCTCATGACACATAAACGGGCTTTAGTTTCAAACCTTATCATCATACCAATGATTGAATTTGATATAATTCTTTGTATAAATTCGATGTCAAACTATGATGCGAAGATATATTGCAAGAAGAAAAGTTATAATTTTTGAAAATGGTATAGAATCTTCTATTTTTAGAGAAGAGACCTCGCCACCTGATTCTTATCTAGATCCTCCCCCATTATCTTTATTGAATGCAATTCTTGGAGAGGAAGAGAACCCAATACATATGGTCAAGGAAAGAAATATTCAAATTGAAGATGTGTAAATAGTTCAAGAATAAATTCAAGTATTTCCAAAGGATTTACTTGGACATCCTCCAGAGCGGGAAATTGAGTTTTCCATTGAATTAATTTCTGGTGCAAGACCTATATCATAGAATCTATATAGAATGGCCACTATGGAGTTATTGTAACTAAAGAAACAACCAGATGAATTTAGTGAAAAAGGGTTTATTCAACATAGTGTTTCTCCATAGGTATACCCGATATGGTTTTTCAAGAAGAAAGATGGATCCATGAGGTTATGCATTAATTACATGGAAATCAATGTTATTACAATAACGAATAAGTATCCTCTGCCTCGGATTATTGATTTATTTGATAATATTCATGGAGATCAATACTTTTCAAAGATTGAACGTCGATCTGGATATTATTATCTTGGTGTGAAGAAGGAAGATATTCCTAAGACAGCATTTCAAACCTTGTATGAGCATTACGAGTTTACTATGACACCTTTTGGATTGAATAATGCACCCTCTATTTTCAAGGATTTAATGAATAGAGTTTTCAAGTAATATGTTGATACCTTTATTGTGGTATTCATCGATGATATCCTAGTATACTCAAAAAGCTATGAAGACCATGAGGATCACTTGCAGATTATTCTGAAAACTATTAGAAGAAATAAATTATATGGGAATTTTAGAAAGTGGGAATTCTTAATTCAATCTATTTCTTTTCTTGGTAATGTTGTCTCTTAGCATGGAATCCCAGTTGATTCTGCAAAGACAAAGGAAATCCAAGAATGGCCCACACCAACATAAACATAACCAAGGTATGCAGTTTTATTTTCTTAGCAGGGTACTATCGGTGTTTCGTTCAGAATTTCACCCAACTGGCTAACCTACTAACCATGCTCACACGTAATGGAGTTATGTTTGGGTGGAAAAAAGAGTGTACAGAATGCTTCAATGAATTGAACATAATATTGTTCAATGCCTTAATTTTGACTATTCCATCTGAAAGAGATGGATTTGTGATATATAGTGATGCATCAATGAATGTGTTGGGTTGTGTCCTTATGCAAAACGATAAAGTTATTTATTATGTACCAAGACAGTTAAAGACCCATGATAATAATTATTCAACTCCTGATCTTGAGTTAGCAGTCCAAATCTTTGCTCTAAAAATATGGAGACATTATCTCTATGGAGAAATATGTGATATTTATACGGACCACAAGAGTTTGAAATAAATTTTCACACATAAAGAACTCAACATGAGGCAAAGGATATGGATTGAGTTAATCAAAGATTACTATTGTTTAATACACAACCACCTAGGAAAGGATAATAGGGTTTCAGATGCATTAAGCAAGAAGGATCATGGACTTGAGACTCAAATGAGGATTGAGAGAGATCCTATATTTTTTGATCTACTAAACATGGAAATGAGAATTTTTAAGGAAGGGGAAACTTATTTTCTCATTAAAATGATTGCTAAACCATATTTATTAGAGAAGATAAAAAGGCTATCAATCATATGATGAGAATCTGCATAATAAAATTAATGCTATCAAGGATGGGAGATAGGATGACTTCATGTACGAAGAAGGAGTTCTGAAATTTGGGAAGAGGTTATGTGTTCCATCAGTACCTGAGCTAAAAAGGGAAATATTAGACGATTCTCATAGCTCAAATTTCACTATAAACCTAGGTAGAACAAATATGTATAGATATTTAAAGGAATATTTTTGGTGTGATAATATGAAGCGGGAAATTTCTGACTTTGTGTCAAGGTTTATAGTTTGTCAACAAGTGAAGGAAAAAAGACAACATCCCAAAGGAGTGATACAACCAATACTTATTCCTATGTGGAAGTGGGATAACATTAAGATGGATTTGGTCACTGGACTACCAAGGAAACCTAAATGGAATGCTGTAATATGTGTAATTTTTTATCATCTCAAAAAATCAACACATTTACATCCAATAAGAGGGGATTTACCACATGAGTTCCAAGAAAGACTTTACATTAATGAAGTTGTTAGAATTCATGGTACACCACTATCGATTGTTTCTGATCAAGATCCTAGTTTTACATCAAAATTATGGAAAAGTCTCTACAAAGATTTGAATACTGAGCTTCGTATGAGTACTGCTTATCACCCCCAAATTGACGAACAGTCTGAAAGGACTATTCAAACTCTAGAAGACAAGCTAAGATCAAGCTCTCTTAACTTCCAAGGTATGTGAGAACAATACTTTCCTTTGGTGGAATTTTCCTACAACAATAACTTTCATTCTAGTATTCAAATGGATCCATATAAATAATTATATGGTAAGAGATGTCGAACTCCAACTTGTTGGGACAAAGTAGGTGAGATAAAACTTATAGGCCCAGAACATATTGAGGAGACCACAGAAAATGTAAAGACAATACAAGATCATATTAAAGAAGCCAAAAGTAGGCATAAAGGTTATGATGACAACCAAAGAAAGGATTTGGAATTCCAAGTGGGAGATCATGTCTTTCGAAAAGTATCTCTTGGTAAGGGTGTCTAAATGTTGGACAAGAAAGTAAAATTGAGCCCCAGGTACATTGGACCATTTGAAATTCTGGAAAGAATCAGTGCAATAGCTTACCGTTTAGAAATTTCTCCAAGTCTCTTCAGAGTTCATGATGTTTTCCATTTGTCATTGTTAAATAAATACATGTCAGACCTAATGCGTGTACTCACCTATGGAAAAAATAAAACCGGAACCTGATTTTTCATACTATGAAAATTCTATCAAGATTCTTGACGCAAGGGAGCTGGTACTGAGAAATTGGACAACTCGTCTTGTAATGGATCTTTGGAAAAACAAGAATATGGAGGAAGAAACAAGGGAACCTTAGGATGTTATGAAGAATAACTACCCATATCTTTTTTGTGGTCCTTATACATAAAATTTTGAGGACGGAATTTCTGAAGGATGAAATAATGTAACACCCCAAACATTTTATGGTATGTTTCTCTTAAATACATTGTATTCATTAGATAGCCTGTATTTCATGAATCATTAAGCCTCTATGGAAAAAAACTTAGTTATTTATTAGTGATAGTCATAACCTAACCATTAAACTTAAATTTTCAAGCTCTATGGTTTAAAATTTGAAAATCTGACATACACGGTTGTTGTCAAGATGATATTTAGAGTCTGATAGAATTAACAAAGATTTTAGGGAATAGTATCCTACCCTTATGAATAGTAACCTTCTCTTATGAATTGTAACATACCCTTATTAATATAAATATTACTCTTATGAATGGTATTCATACCCTTGAGTGTATAAATGAATTTAGGCACCTTAAAAATGAAGATGAATATTTTAAGTGTATATATTTAGATTAAAAATGATTTAATTAAATATTTAATTAATCATATTTAGAAAATTATTTTTTAAAAATGGACTTCTTTTTTGGATTCTATATATCAAAAACTGGTTAGGTTGAATTTTTGGTATTTTTCTGAAATACTTGAATATTTTTATGAATAGTAAAATATGATAATTTACAATAAATGATAAATAATAGAGTTATTGATTCATTGATGATGTTCAGATAATATAAGACCAATTGGTTTGGGATAATGTGATAAAATTACTATTCTTGGTCAAGAAATACTCTCTATTTCTTGTCTTCGGAGAAAATAATAAACTAATGAATTTTATATCGTGAAATCCCCTCTGTCCTCCACTATAACCCCCCCCCCCTCACTCCCTCTTCTATTCACTCCTCTAAAGCCTTGTTCCTTCCAATATTCTGCCCAAATATCTCCACAAGGTCCTCCCCCATGTCCAAAATCTCCCAGACTCTTCAAAATACCAAAACCTCTCCCCTGAATACTTTTTTAAAGGAGGAAGTCCCAAGTGGTAAATTCCTCTTTCAAATTCATTCATTTCTTTTAAGTTATTTTATTTTTGTTTCTTTACTCACCTCCCTTCACCATAATAATATGATAAATCCAGTAACATACATATACTGAAATTTTTTATTGATAATGTTATATTTAATTATCTTCTCTACATTCCCCACCTTTTATTTGAATGAAATGAAAGCACCGTTTGAGATGTGCTAATGTAGCACAATCAAGGACAACTATTTATCAATTTCTATTATAATCCTTAATTAAGGTCATGAAACTATTTGTGTTATGGTTGAAGTAAATTATTAGATAATTAATTTATCCTTTTTTTAGTTCTTTAATAATTTTTTACAAAAGGTATTAAGTTATTAAGAAAAACATGTTCTTTGTAATCAAACCCACCGATTAACAAAAACGTTGTCACTATGGTTTTATATAATAGTTTGACTTCAAGATAAGTAACCAAATTAAATTTAAAACCATGTAATATCCTATATTTTCACTATTAGAACATAACTTCATTTTTTTACAACCACTTCCATATTTCATGTTTATCCAAACTTGAAATAAGTGAACCGATATTTTAAAACTAGGTAAACAAATGAGCCCACACAATGAAATTAAACCTTATAACTTATCAAAAAGGAATTGAATGAACTAAAAAGGATAATAATAAATAAATTAAATGTTTATGAGGGTCTGTAATTATTAATTAATGAAGATAAATTTGATTATTCAGGTTGTTAAGAACAATCAAGAACAACTTCAAGCATAAGGTAAGGGATCCTCTCTCACACTTCTTTTCCGAAATCTCCCCTATGTTTTTATCTTTTATTTTTAATTCTTAATCTTGGGTAATGTTTTCACACCTCCCCCATACTACCCTTGTCACATATAAATAATTGGATCCCCCGTTACATCTCATTAATCCCACTCAAGAATCCTTGTTACCTTGCCGAAATGTTTGTAAGGGGTTTTCTCATCTCAATTTTAATTCTGTGGGATTTTCATTGTTCTCCTCTTATTTCTTAAATATGGTATAGGTGTACTACCATTTGATATATATTTTCATGATTCTATTTATATTAATGGTATTCTATGATTCATTTGGTGTTTATTGACTTTTGGTCACACGACACAGTTGATTACAACATTGTAAAGAACTTTCTCTCAATTTTTAATTCATTGTGACTTGCTTAGTATTGTGCACCTACTCTTTCTTATGTAGTGTAACTGCTACCAATTTGAGATCAATTTTCAATTGAAATTATATTCTATTTAAATTTCCATACTCTAATATCATGGATATTATCATTCTCTAAGACGTATATCATTTTACATAGGGTATTTATTTTGAATGTTGTTTTGAGTGAGAAAATAATGATGAATATGTATCCTCTATTATATATAGATAATGTAAATTTATATTTCTCTTGTGATGAATATGTGTATAAATAATGCTTTGGATGTATAGTCAGGTGAGCCCTGCTTCATCACATTGATGCATTGGTAGGTCTCACGAGACAAATCAGTTGGAGACCAACCCTTCGAGTTTGTTTCCAAAAATCAAACGGGTTTCTACCCATAGAACTAAATCGTTTTTATGGTATTATGGTATCATGTTCTAGATACATGATTTACAATTAATAATAATTCTCTTTATTCATTAACAGTTGTTATTATCCATGAGATTTTTACTATAAAAAAATCTATGGATGCAGTTTCATTCTCAGTTTATTAATGGTGTGAGATTTCCATTTATTCACAATGAAATATTAATTATATCAAATTGTTTACAATTCGGTTATTATTGATTCATTATTCCACTATTTTTAACCCTTACTAAGCGTATGAGCTCACCCCTTTCATTGTTTACTTTAAACAGGTGATGAGGAAGAGATCATTTATTTAGTTCCTATGGATGCAGTTTTATTTTTTATTATGTATTTTATTTTGTAACCTTTTACAATGTAATTTTGAGTTACATCTATGTATCTAGTATCTTCAATACTACTAAACTGATGATCCCTTTGTTATTTTCATTCCTTATGACAATACCAATGTACTTAGTAATGCACCAGCTCCGATCTATAGGGGTCGAGGAGTTACATTAAAACTAAATGATACATAGATATATTATAATTTAATTATAATATCATATTTTATATATGTTACATAAGTTTATTTACTCCATCCTTTATAAGTTCCATTAATGTAACGAATTAGTCATATCACTTTGAGGGGGTGGTAGTCCGCACTTCACCAAAAGAAATTATTGTATCTATACATCATAAAAAGCATAAAGATATGTTTTTAAATATAAATAACAGTATCATAGAGAAAATATAAATATAATATATATAATATATAAATATAGTTTCATTATATTTTCCAGAATGAGAGGTGGTAGGGGAAAATCAAACAATCATCGTTTCTTGAGACAATAGTTTTTTGTACCCAGAAAAAGTATGTTTGTGTCAATTAGATGAAGGTGTGTGTAATTTTATTTAGAATACTTCTCATAAAGACATACTAGTATATTTAATATACTGGTTTTTTTATGAAATAATTTAATAAAGAGAGTTTATGGGGTTTTGGAAGGAAAATAAATGAATGAAGCTTAACAGAAGACATTACCTAAAATCGGGTAACTCTTATTGATTTAAGCTAAAAGGCTTTCTTTAATTTCCTTATGCCCCATGTAAGAATTATAGGATTAATATAGGGATTCTGAGAGATTATTTGGTCATATTTTTGATGATCCAAGGGGCTTAAGAGCTGTGAGTAAGGGTTAGAGGTGATGCCATTTTATATGAGGGAGGTGGGCTACTTTAGCAATGTCTTGAAAGATTATTTTATTATAAACGTAATTTAGATTTTAAAAGGTCCAGAATTCTTTTAAGTAGAATATAAAATGATTGTTTTTATAAATAATCTCAACTAATAGGTTTTATAATATTTTTTATTTCAAATTTAGCCTTATCATTTAGTTTTAACCCTTAGTTAACTAATTTAACTCTTACCATGTCATCTTGTATATTCACACTAAATGGTTAATATAGTTACTATAAAATTACAATATAACCTCAAGTTGTTCATTAATGACATTTTAAAAAATATATAAGTCCTTTTGTAGAATATTTTATTTTTATTTCATTTATATCATTTAATAAAATAGTATTTGTTTTAAACTCATTTTTTTCCATTTTATACTATTCATTTCATGATTTTTTTAAAAAAATACATTATAACTTCATTCATTATAAAAAACATCATTAATTAAAATATAAAAAGTCATAATCATCCCTAAAATAAGTTTATGGAAAAAAAAGTTTCAGAATAAATTTATTTTAATATTTATAATCTAATTTATTTAAATCTTTAATTAATACGGTAATAACTATATTCTCATCGTGTCATAAATAACTTTTTTTATTTGATGTTTGAAAATTATAAATAAAATACCATGTTATAGTAAATACTTATAGATTTCCGATTATCATTTATAGTCAAAAATATCACTTATATAACTCCATATAAAAATATTTTTAGTAAAAGTTACTTGTTTATGTCAAATTTTTCATTACCTTAAATTATTTAATATAACATTTCATTATCACTCCCAAGTGGATACAAGAGGTCCCTAAATCTACCCACGAATGACCATCATCAGAAATATCTAACCCATTAGTATTTGTAAATGTGTTAGGGTAGTTTAATATTATTATAATATTATTTTTTACCCTTATTTTCAAATTTACCCTTTTACCAAGATAAATAAAATAATTACTGAAGTCACTGTTCATAATGTCTACAAATAAAAGGTAACTATTTACACAATTTGGACTTCCCGATTCCATATATAGAATAAATTTTTCAAAATTCAAAACACAGAATATACAGTAAGTAATTTAAATTTAATTCTCATTGTCAAAACTAAAAGGCAGGTTTTTAAGATGTAATAACTATTAAAAGATAGACATGTGGTAATGTCCAATTTTAAATTTAAATTACTTTCAATAACTATAATTGGACTAATTAATAAAAATATAATACAAGTACACATTAAAACCAATTAAAATGACGATATAACTATATAAATAAATAATATTAAAATGTTGTTTAGAATTAAAATAAAGTATTTTACACTATTCATAAAAATATCAATTTTATCAGAAAAATTCAAAACAATTCAACCAAAGTAAATTTTTATGTTAATTTTCTAAAGAAAAAATTTATTTTTTTAAATTAAATATATAAAAGTGAAAAAAAACATATTTAAAAACGGTTATCCATCAAAATTTGGTAAAATAACCTTTTAAAAATAATAGAGTTTTTCATGCTTAAAATCTGATTCATTCTAATTTTAAGCCTCTGAAATTTATTGGATAAATTTAAAAACATTTAAAAAAACATGTGTAATCATAATATTTCTCATTATTTTCATTCCATGAAATATAATGGATATTCATTAAATACCATTTAAAAAATAATATTATTATATTATTTTTTTGTATAACTCAACATTGTGTGCAACGTAAGATTTCAAAGAAACTCATTACTGTGTGTCGAGTATGCTATCGAACAAATTGTCCTCTTTAATGTAAAATTAATATCTTATTCCTAAATATTAATATATACTAAAATGTATTATTCAATAAATAACTGGGTTGTTACATCCTTCCCCCTTTTGTAAATTCTGTCGTCGCAATTTTAAAATTAGGATTGGAAACTTCATTTAAAATCCCACATCGGAAAAAGAGTCAATAAAAGTATCACTTTTTAATGAAATAAATAGAAGTATAAAGCTCACCTGAGATAACATGTACTAGGGTTCCATATAAGAAAACATGGATATCAAAGAAAAACTAACTCTCATAGACTAATAGAGAGTGATAGAGAACTTGATCACCAAATGTTAACCCCCACAATACCATAAATTTATTGTTGGGTAAAAGTATGTTCATAAAAGAAATATTATAACATTTTTTCTTGAAGATCCTATTTATAGAGTTGAAAAATTTTATTACTACCTAGACTAAGATAATAAGGAAACGTACTTACCTGTCAACTATAGTTTCATCCTTTAATAAATTTCTACCAAAACTCATATTTTCTTTAAACGATGAGTATTTAAGTTGACTTGGTCACACCTGAATCACTACAATCAACTTCTAGAGAATAACATGATCCACAAAAGATAAACCATATATTTCCACTATCATTATACATTAACCAAAACCAAAATGGTTAGTACAAGATCACATAATCCCCAAAAATGATAATCCTTTATAAAAATAAATATTATTCTTAATCTCCAAAATTTGACAAACAATATGCACAGTTCAACAAAGAACATTTAATACACAATTGTCCTTAAAATTATTAAAAATAATCTAAACAAAGACTGAAACCCAAAACATAGAAGAATTTGATCTCATAGTATTCCGTGATAAATCTTAACATTTATCTCTAAATAACATCGACTACTCTTGAAGTCTCATACTGAAAAACAATTAAACTAATCACATAAAATCTATGATAGGTTAATAATTTACCTAAAAAACCAAAATCTTTATAAGTACATAATAAATTCATATATTCCTACAAAATAAAATTCAAACATTACTCCTCAAATGAAATCCCGGATTATTCTATTTTCCTTTGGCATATAGTGTTCCCTATAGACAGAACGTCTTCCAAAACAACATTTATCACTTAATCACCATATAATTTTCATATACTTAGGGTATCCATTTGATAAAACAGAAGTTCCCAAAATAAACTTATTCATGACCCATAAAATAATTTAACTAAAAATAATTAGTCATACTAACCTGGGACATCACGTAGGCCAGTAGTAGGTGATAAATCCTGGTCTCAGTTTGGTTGTGGGTTCGATTCCTATGGCCTTTCTAGATGTGACGGGTTTCCCTTTTCCTAAAACTATATAATTATTAAAACATTCCCAAAATGAGATAAATCTTCAAAAATAACCATAACATATTTTAACCTCAAATTTTATCTCATACCTCTCATCTCTCTTCCCAAAATGTAATAACCCGTAATTTCTAGAAATTCAAAAATCATATAAACCATATTGGTTCTTTATAACTATATCCTCAAAAGAAAAGATAATTATTCCACAATTAACATTTTTTATATAAAATATTAAGGGTTAAAAATACTATAATTATTCCAAATTAATCCCATCATTAATACTTTTAAACATATTATCATCCATAGATCTAACAAAAACTTCAATTCGTAAAATGTAGAAATATTAATCCTCAAACATCACTTCATGACCCTTTATCCATGTTTCTTAATCATATTATTTTATACTCCCATCAAACAAACAAAATCATGTATAATTTTCTAAGATTAAATAATGTCAAGACATTAGATAATAAATAATCTGTATATTTCAATGGTCGTTTCCAGTTTCCTCATCCTCAATTGGAATGGAATTAGGTATTGGTAAACATATTTTTGTGCATTATTGCTGATCCCATTCCTGAACCTTCTTTGTAAGAAATATATTTTCATAATGAACATGCACAGAACAACTAAAACATTTAATTGATCCTTTTGAAAAAAACTTCTTTGGCTTTCCTGGAGTCAACTGTACGCTTCATTTTCTCCATGGAAGGTTATTGCTTTATGACCTTCATTACAACATCTGAAACATATTCCCATCCATTTGAATCATTTTCCTTGGTGTTTCTTTCCACATACATAAAAAATAGGTTTTTTTAATATACCTACCTTTATTATTATTACTTGAACTTCCATTGGGATTATTTTCTCCCATATATGATGCCTTACAAAAATCACCAATGTTCAAGTGGTCAATTATGACTCTAGATAGTTGGTTAAGAATAACCACAAGATTTCTCATTGTAGCTCCCATTTCATTTGGTTTCTCATTCAGAAAACCACCATTGTTTCCTTCACATCCATTTTTACTTTTCTGCTTACTAGATCCATCCATTTACTAAAAGAAAAAAGGTCAGTGTGAATATATTAGTAAAATCATCATATACTATCTTCTGAGGAGGGTAAACACTAATTTATACTTATTCATGTTATCTTAATCTCATTAAATTTATCTAATCTAGATATGACCCTTTCTAATATGCTAACCATTGTGGTTATATAAAACTTTTCACTTCTACTTAAATATCACCCAAACCTCTAAAGTTATCTAAACCGACCTCAGATACCAACTCTAAGGCCTCACCATTAAACATTACATAATCTTCAATTAAGTTAATAATTCAAATTGAGGATCTTTTTAGGTTTTTATCTTTAGAGAATTAGTTAATAACTTATACATAACAACTTAAATATTACAAATAGACACTTTTAATCACTATCCATTTTTTCATAGAACAAAAACACTTAAAAAATAATCATGTTTATTTCCATGTTTTAGACAGCATGACTTCTCTTTGATCCCATCCTTAACACTATTCATCTTTATGTCCTATGAACAACATTTCAAAACATGGTATGAACATAAAAAGCTCTGTAAGGGATACATAAAGAAGGAAAACTGCTATTTTTTCAAAACAACATGAAAACCTTAAATAAGTTATCTTAAAGTAATAATTTTCACCATAATGATGTACCAAAAACACTTCACTGAATATAATCTCATGTCTTACCATTTTTATAACTAAAAGGTTACAATATATCCCACAAAAAGAAACATATATCATATAAGGTAACTTGGGACATAAACAAACTTAAATGTAATAACCATACAGTTGACTTCCACTCATATCACTAAATGGAATAGCCATAAGGACAACATACAGACCCAATTCATTGGAGGTTATAACGTAACCACCCATCCTTGGTTTATCACGGTACCACCCGTTATTTGGTTTATCACATAACCACCCGTTATTGGTTTATCACGTAATCACCTGTCAAATTTTCAAGTACCACTATATAAAAATTACACTTAAAATATTTCAAATATCAAAATTTCACTAATAAAATTTCATTTTTAATCAGAACAAATCATTTCAATATATTGAAATACTCAATCCATTTCAAAAACAAATTAAAAAATTTTATAAAGAGACTTTTGAATACAATTATCCGATAATACATAGAAAATTTTAACATTTTTAAAATTTAATGTCCAAATAATTAAATTCAAAAAACCCATTTTTAAAACATGTACATGAAATATAAGTTTTTATAAGAATAAATCTTTAAAACATTGAAAATGATGTTTTAGTTAAAGAGTCCCTTTCCACTTGAGAAACACTTGAAAAAAAAAATAATTAAGGAAAAAAATTAAATAAAACATCAAATATCACGAGAACATACTAAATTCATGATGTAACATGTCAAAATGGATCTATATGCACCTTATAGGATAATAAATGTGCATAACATCATGATATACCTCAATTAAAGAATATTTAAACGAAGTCCCTTACAAAGATCATATTGTTAATCAAATATATTTATTATGTGTATTCACTATAAATCAACTTAAATAATGTATAAATACTAGATAAGTTATCAAAAGACATTTCTCACATAATCCCAAAATGACACAATCAAGAAGTTTAAGATCAACCCAAATTGTGGAAATTCGGTTAAGAAGTTCTCTTAACAAAATTCAGCATCCTAACAATGTCATTTAAAATTTCATAAAATGAGTCAATGGGAGATAAAAGGGTACCTCATAAATTTTACATAAAATTAAAAAATAATAAGTATATATAATAACATATCCCAACATTTTAAAATTCAAATTAAAATACATAACATAAAATAAGTCATAGACTAAGGGAGGACAGTGAAAGGTTCACTTACCTTGTGTCTGACTTGTCTTGTTCATTTTTTATCTCCATGAATAAAAAACATAAGTTAATTTATACCTGATTTAGAAAAAAATTCAAGTTTATTATTACTTTTATATAACCTATTACCTTTATTTTACAATCATATAATTATTCAAGTTTATATCGGTCATTGTGTCAATGTTCGATACATGAGAGTCATGAATGAACTTGTTATAATTACAAATTGTTAATGAGGTCAAAAGTTAATTATCTCTAGAATAGTATTCATGATTTAAATATCATATATATCTAGTATATATGTATTTAGATCGAGTATATATGTATTTATTATAGTCCATAATATTTGGAGGTAAGAAATGAAATGCATCATTCATGGAGACGGTAAGTCGTACGTATGAATGAACGCTACTTTCTTTTCTTTTTCATATTTAAATGAATTAAAAATAAATGATAAATAGTTATATTATAATTCCAGTATAATATCATATTTTATATACACTACATATTATCATTAACACCATCAATTATATGTTCCATGTATGGAATGAATGATTCATATCACTTTGAGGGGCTGGTAGTCAGCACTTCCTCAAAGGAAATTATCATATTTACACATCAATAAAAGGCATAAATGTATGTTTGGAAATAAAAATTACAGTAACATATAGATAATATAAATATAACATATATCATATATAAATATAGTGTCATCATAATGGCCACCATGAGATGTGGTAGGGGAAAATCGAACAATCATCGTTTCGTGAGACAGTAGTTCGTCGTACATAGAAACATTATGTTTGTTTCTATTAGATGGATGTTTTTGTAATTTTATTTAGATTACTTATCATAAAAACTTCCTAGTATATTTTATATACTAATTTTTTTTATAAAATAATGTAATAAATAGAGTTTAGGGGGTTGTATGAGGAAAATAAATGAAAGACGCTTTAGAGAAGACATTACCTCTAATAGGGTAACTTCTTTTGATTTAAGCTAAAAGGATTTATTGAATATCCTTCACCACAATGTAAGGATTCTAGGAGGAATATATGGATGTTTAAAGATTATTTGGTAGATTTTGTACTATCCAAGGGGCTTGAGATGTGTGAGTAAGGGTTAGAGGTGATACAATTTTATAAGAGGGAGGAGGGATACTATAGGAATTTCTGGAAATATTATTTCATTATAAACTTAATTTCAATTTCAAAATGTACAAAACTCGTTTAATTATAATATAATATGAAGATTTTTCTAAATCCTCTCAACTAGTAGGTTTTATGCATGTTTTATTTTAAAATTTAACCTTATCATTTAGCTCTAACCCTTAGTTTACTAATTTAATTCTTATTATGTCTTCTTGTATATTCATACTATATGGTTAATATAGTTACCATAAAATTTCAATAGAACCTAAAGTGGTTTATTAATGAAAATTTAAAAATTATATAAGTCCTTTGTCCTAATATTAGATTTTTAGGACTAATATATCATTTAATAAAATAGTATTTGTTTTAGATACTCATTTATGTCAATTTTTATACTATTCATATCATGACTTCTTACAAAATCCATTACAACTTGATTAATTAAAAAAAAAATCATTAATTCAAAGATAAAAAGTCATAATAATCCTTAAATTTAGTTTATAGCATAAAATATTTAAAATAAGTTTATTTTAATATTTATAATCTCATTTATTTAAATATTTCATTAAACGGTAATCACCAAATCATCATTGTGTCATAAATAAATTTATTTATTTGATGTCTAAAAATTAAAAATAAAATACCATTACTTAGGAAATATTTTTAGCTTTCCATTTAGTATTTATATTCAAATATATAACTTATATAACCTCATATAAAAATTGTTTTAGTAAAATATAATTGTTTATGTCATATTTTTAATTACTTTAAATTATTTAGTATAACATGTCATTATCACTCCCAAGTGGATCCATTGGGTCCAAAAATAGAACAAAGTAGACCATGGTAGGCCATATCTAACCTAATAGGATTTGGATATATTTTATGGTAGCTTAATATTATTATAATATTATTGTCTACCCTTATTTACCAAATTTACCCTTTTACCAAGGTAAATAAAATAATTACTGAAGTTGTTGTTCATAATGTCTATTAATAAAAGGTAACTATTTACAAAATTTAGACCTCATGATTCCAAATATGGAATCTGTTTTTTCCAATTCAAAACACAAAATTCACAGTAATTAATTTAAAATTAATTCTCATTGTCGAAACTAAAAAACGAGTTTTTAAGAAGTAATAAGTATTAAAAGATTGACATGTGTTTATGTCCAATTTAAAGGTGATATTACTTCAAATTATTATAATTGGATTAAATAATAAAAATATAATCCAATTACACATTAAAACAAATTAAAATAATAACCTAACAATATAAATAAAATATATTAAAAGGTAATTTTGATTTAAAATGCAGTATTTTTTACTATTTGTAAAATTATGAATTTTATCAGAAAAGTTCCAAAATTTCTTCCAAAGTAAATTTTTATGTTCCAATTCTAAAGAATAAATTTATTTTGTCAAATTGAATATATTAAGGGGACAAAAACTATATTTAAAAATGTTTCACCATCAAAAGGCGGTAAAACAACCTTTTATAAATATAATAGTTTTTCATGCTTGAAATAAGATTCATTATTATTTTAAGCCTCGAAAATTTATTGTATAAATGTAAAAAACATTTAAAAAACATTTTTAATAATAATTTAGATATTTATGTACATTATTGACCATAAAATTACTATGCATTAACTACTATTTAAAATAATAATATTATTACATTATTTTTCGGTATAATTCTAAGTAGTGTGCAACGTTAGATTTCAAAGAAACACATTATTGCGTGTAGAGTACGCTATTGAACAAATTGTAATATTTAAAGTAAAATTAATATCATATTCATAAATATTAATATATATGAAACAATATTATTCTATTAATACATGGGTCGTTACTTCTTTAAATAATAATATTTTAATAGAGTATCATGTTTCATTTGAACCCGATGTTGTGTGCATCGAAAGCTATAGAAGAGAATAATTTTATTTAAAAAGAATATATATTAAAAATTCTCATGTGTTTACATACCTGATTCATTATGTTATTATTTTTATACATATGGATGTACCATGATTTCTATGTATGAATTTTTTCTATGATAGGAATAATTGTCTTGTTGTATTCTTATGTAATTCTATAATTTATAATTTATCCTCCTTTGGGTATAAATTTCTTATGTATCTCAGTTATAACTATATGATCATATTATTATCACTTATTATCTTTTATTTTTATCACTTATGTTTACCCTTAGTGATAATCTGAATTACTCATTTCTTATGTTTCAATTTCCCTGGGTTTTGAAGATAAGAAAAGTCTGAAATGTCCAGAAGGGTTTATTATGAGTAGAATTAGTGAGATATTTTCAGGACATGTTATGTATTAAAAAAAATATAGTGGGGAAATTTTCCATCAGTAGGAAAATACAAGAGTTTTTTAGTGAGTTATTTTTCTTAATTATCTAAAACACTAAACCTTAAAGGTCTTTTCAAGGTATTATAATGAAATGTTTTCTTTATATCATGCAATTATATGGTCACATATATAAGTATTAATATAAGAAAAGATAGACGATTCCCCTGATGTATCTCTTCATTCTTATCTATTTAAAGTGTAACCTCATATCCTAATAAATCATCATCAAACCCAAGTGAAATTCCCGCTAAGTGGCATGTGAATCCCTCATCGACTCTTCCCTTATGGAAGTAAGAACCAAAACTCTCCCATGTACAAAGATCATGTAATCACTATTAATAGACCAACCTGGAGCTAAGTTACTTCTCACCAACCATTCTCACATCACTAAATATTTGGGATATGACTCATAGTTGAATTTCACCTGATCTAAAAATGAAGACATGATAACCAAGGGATAATATTTCCTCACCCCACTATGCTCAAATTCATCCACAAACATTTAGACAAAAATAGAATCAAAATTCATTCCTCCTTTGATGGACTCTTTCTAATCACATGTGTTTTCTAACTGGGATCATCTGTAACAACATTACTTTTCTCCGGAGCATAATCTATCTCAAAATCCAATGGTTGATTATAATCCACCCAATGACTCTACTTAAGAGACAAGTCCCATTTGTAAAATATGTAGAATATGATCTTGTAGTCTTTTTATATGATATATCTATCTCTTAGTAGATAATAGCACCAAAAATTCTGAGAATGGACAATATATTCCAACTCCAATTCGTGTGTAGTGTAGTTTTTCTTATGGAGTTGTATCTAGAGAGACCCATAAGCTATAACATGATCCATCTATAAAAACATAGCTCCTAAACCACACCTAATGAATCATAGTAAACCAAGTATCTTATCCTATTCTTTGATAATATTGGTATGATATTTATCATGAATCTTCTCTTCAACTCTATAAATTCCTCCCCACAATAATTTTTCAATTAAAACTTCACCCCTTTTTTGGTAAGAATAGTAATATGTTCTACTAAACACAATAAGTCCTAAATTAATCTTCTGTAATACCTAGTTAAACCAAGTAATATCCTAATCTAAAACACATTTCTAGGTCATTCCCAAGACATCATATCCACTACCTTACCTATGTCCATCAAAATCCCAATTTAGAGATCACATACCCCAGAAGCATTTCTATTGGATCCAGAAGTGACACTTCAAGATCTCTGGACAGATTATACATGTAAAAAGTTTACTCAATGAAATTTATATTTGTATGACATACATCCTCAATTTTTGTGATTATATAAGGATATCATCAAGAAACAGCACAATGAAGGAGTCATCATATAGATGGAAGATCTTATTCATGAGATCCATGACCCCCACTATAGAATTTTTTAACATGAAAGGAATGAAAAGATACTCATACAATCTGTATCTACATTTAAACACTATATTACCACTATCCTCCTCTCAATCCTAAATCTGGTAGTACCCAGATCATTGATCAATATTAGAGAACAACAGGGCTCCTTGTAACTGACTAAAAAAGTAATTTATCCACCAAAATTTGTATATATTATTTACAATAACCTAGTTTAGCTTATATTAGTCTACACATAACTGAATAATACCATCATTCATCATTAAAAACTACACTAGATCAACCCAATGAGTTGTGCATGGTCTGATAAAACTCTTCACCACCAAATAATTGAGTTTCATATTGAGTTTTTTTAACTGAGAAAAAATCAATTAATATGGAAAAATCGATATAAGTTGTACACCTATAATGAGTTCAATATCAAATAATATCCATATAATAAGAGTCATTCCAAGGAAATCATATGGAATAAAACCTCAGTAATGGTCTAAACTTAGTGGAAAAGAGGTGAAATCTATTGTTTAATCTGCTGCAATAACCATGCATGATTACTACACAGTGATAACACCAAACTAACTCACTTCCAACCTTATTCTACCTACTCCAATGTGTCATTCATTAGTAAAAACTCTATTCTATAACTTAGTCATAGTAAAGGTTACTTGTCTCCTATTGTAGTGTATATGCACTCATTAACTAGTCAATGAGTCCATGTGAAAAATGACATAAAAACTATACATTTCAAGAATCAAGAAATCTAACAGATGTACCTAAATAACGACTACTACAAAACATTTTAGAAAACCCTGGATATGATCGACTTTCTTTACCAACTTCATTTCAATAAATAAAATCTTCTAAGATAACTTGACTAGAAATTAATTCCCTATATCAACTTGAGTGGATATAAATGAATGGGGGGATATTTTATCCAATATGGAAAAATATAGAATAGATTTGATCAATATTTTACCTTTAATGTTTGATTGTTCCTCTCTAGGGTTAGTTGGGACCTAGTCCATAACATATACTTGTTCTTCCTCCATTCCAGGAGATTTCCCCTGAAGTGCATGTAATGACCCATAGTTTATAAAAGATATTTTATTCTTTTAATTAATGAATATTATGTATTATATATATATATATATATATAATACATAGACGATCCAGCATGAGTTCATTCCATTAATCATTACATTAATTAGTAGCCAAACCAAATAAAATTTAAAATATAATAAGGGGACAAAATATAAGATATAAATGTTGAAATGGGAACATATGGATCGCCCCAATCTTCTAGAATTATCCATCCCCTGAACAACACTCTAGAAAAGAAACAAATTATTAGTAAACCAATCAACATCTTAAAAAATATAAATATAGAACGTTGAGAAGTATTTAGTTGAATATTGGGTGAAAGAATGAGTTCCTATATATATGAGGTAATGTGACCGTTGGAATTGTAACCTGGCTATTGGGAATAGTAACCTAGCCATTCTGAATAGTTACCAGACCATTAGAATAGTAATTTTAACTCAAAATAATAAATTATGATATAAATAATATATTTAATTTTAAAATTAAGTAAATATAATTATTATAATACCAAAACAAATATCATGATTAATAAACTCAAAGAAAATATAAGAATATTTTTAATAAATTTTATTCTAAATTATTTCACAAAATTCATAATTTATATATTAAAAACTAAAATTAACTATTTAATAAATTTATTTGGATAAAATCATTATCATTTTTTAAATCAGCATGTCTAAATTATCCATGGTTTATTTTTTGATAATTTTCTAAACTACATCAATGTTCAGCTAAATAATAAAAATATAGTTTTTCACAAAGATGGTGTATCTTAAATTAAATCATTCATGATATAGTAATGATATAATCATTTATAGAAAGTTATTTTTTTTGTGGAATATTTTAATGCATAAATGATTCATTAAAATAAAATAAAATTAATATCTATCCATGAAAAGAACTTCGCAAAACCTAATGTAAAAAAGTAACTCTTTAAAATAATATTTTTTATTCTTTTCAGTTTCCTTTTTAATAAACTAATGAATTCAAATTATAAAGGGTATTTAAAGTCATAATAAGTTATTTGATTTATATAAGATTAATTTTTTCAAAAAATCACTGTTACATGTTTTACCTTTGATATAATATTTTATTCCAGAAATAACTCTCTCCTAAAGTATAAATAACCCCTCTCCCTTCACTTGTAAGTACACACCTCCCACCCTTTCAAAATCCCAAAATCTACCAAAATCCTCTCTATCAAGACCCTTATAATACATAGTGACATTCTAGAGCAATAAAACTCTAGTATCTAAATTATTTATAGTGTCGTACAAGAGAAGATACACTAGAGAGAGAATAAGTCTCTATTAACTCTTCATTTCTTCTTCTTCTTCTCTTTATTATTTTTCCAAATTCATTTCAAAACCGTATACTATAAAATTAATTCTTAATAAATTTAATATTATATTAATTTTGATAACCTACTTCAATTTTCAAATTTATGACAAATATAAATTTCATACTCCCTTTCTTTCTCTTCTAATAATATCTTGTTAAAGGTCTGTTAACCACCTATGAAGAAATTTCTTGGAAAAAATATTATAAAAACATCAAAGATGGATATTATTAATTATATATAAAATATAAATAATTAGTTATATATATTATATGCACAATTATTTAATTATTCTTTTCTATAAATACAATTTAATGAAAAAAATAAAATGAAAGAGAAATGGGAATTTTTTAAGAAAACCATGATATCAATACTATTAAATTCCATAAAAGGAAATTAATATGTATAATAAAATGATTAATATAGATAAATATTTTAATAAATGACTATAATTAAATTTTGGATTAATATTTTAATGAATCTAATTTTTTATTCACGAGGTTGAAAAGGGACAAAATTGGATGAGTATTAAGGTAAGGGGATTATTGAACCCAACTCATTTTGTTTAGGTTATCCCTATTTCATGAATTATTTGGTCTAGAAATATCTCTAATATTCCTCAATTATAATTTCATTATTATTCCCTATTATTTTCAGGGATATAGATTTTTTTTACTTTTTTTTATGACAAATACAAATATTTTCCAAAAGAACACCTCTTTCAAAAACACATCTTGACTCCTCTTGAATTATTTCTTCTTCAATAAAAAATTATGACACTTATACCAAATAGGTTATTTACCTTTTGGAATACAAAACACCAATTTTATTGATATAAGTTCAATGTGGCATACATGATTATGTCAATTTTATGATGTCATGGGAAGGATAGAAATTATATATCCCAAAAATTCATTGGTTAATGTGATATATCTTATTACATTA
The DNA here is from genome assembly GCA_963277665.1 of Viscum album. Taxonomy (NCBI): domain Eukaryota; kingdom Viridiplantae; phylum Streptophyta; class Magnoliopsida; order Santalales; family Viscaceae; genus Viscum; species Viscum album. Next base: position 469,796,803 of record OY728147.1, on the reverse strand, counting down.
TGTGGTTTATGAAGGAATATAAAGATAAATGTTTTCTCAATGATGATATTATGATTATTCACATTTGTTATGTGTGAACATGATGTCATATTTCTTCACAGCTATGTGTGGTATTTGACCAATATGACATGAAGTTTCATTTTTATACATTTCAACATTCCATTCATTTATCACATATTTCCCTCATGTTGTTGATAATGATCCTATGCTTGTTATTTGAGGATGATAATTCTTCTCACCCATGTTATAAAGATTCACACCCCATATTCATCCTTTTACTGGGATATTAGCTCACTCATTTCATTGATGTATATCCTCTGGTGATTGATTGTAATAAGTATAATGTGATGACTACTAAGAAGATATAGAATAAGATATTTCTAATGTTTATGTTTTGTTATGAAAAAGTTGTGTATAAGCTTAATTTTCGAAAGACACTAAACTTTTTGATACTAGAATTATATTTTTTTTATGTTGTTTAACTTAAAAATTGTGTAATAGTTATGTATGAAATATTATTGTCACTATATTTGGTATCAAATCTTGGAATAGTTAATTTGGTCCTTAGGAATATAAAACAATAGTGAATCCCCATCAAATAAGACAAGGTATTTGAAAACATTAAAGAACATTAGTTTTAGAAAAAATTAACATAGGGATCCCATAATATATTCCTTTAAATTCAATAGTTAAAAAGAATAAATTATTTCTTCATTATTTTTTGACTTAATATTTGTTCAAAACTATTCTATTTTAGAAAATTGTGGGAATAGGGAGAAATAAGGACAACAACCTATGTGAGGGACAAGGTAACAATTTCCCAAACGACATCCCCAATTCCATTGGAAGTGGACTTCAAAACATTATATTGATCCTTACATAGTTGTCTTACACATTTAATAATAACCTAAACCACATATAATTCCCCCTTTACACAATAAGAAACAAATGGATATTGAGTCGTTTATGTGTCAACAACCACCAATGTTTAATGGAACATACGATCCACTGGTTTTGGAATAGTGGGTTAACTCAATGGAGAATATCTTTTCTATGATCCATTTTTATAAGAAGGAGAAGGTGACATGGTTCATCTATTATTTAGATTAAGAGGTTGATCAATGGTGGTTATTGATTAATAACACCAATCTAAAGGATGAAATAGAATATATGGAGTGGGAAGACATTCAGAAAATATTTCCTAACAAGTATCTCAATTGAACACTTCAAACAAAGATTGGGAGATAATTCTTTGATTTTTAGAAAAAATAATTTTAATATTTCATTGATTATGGGGAAAACCTCACAACAATTTAAATATATACCTTTATTTTTTTATGAAAAATTAAATAAAAACATATAGGTTCATTATCTCTTTAAAACCAAACATTAAAAAGAATCTATATATATGGTACTTTGGTAGTATTGATGAAGTGGTTTGATGTGAACTTAATATCGAGATGGAGTTTGGAGGAAGGTCTCATGGTTTTGGAGAAAAGAACAGATGAATGTGATTTCATATTTTCTGGTCAAATGAAATGGAGGAAAGAAGTTCCAACAACCAATATGTCAAAAATGTGGGAAGAAACAATATAGTAATTACCTCGAAGGGGTGAGGATATGATTCAAGTATGGGAGATAGGGAAACTAAACTAATGAATTTAAAAGATACATGAGGAATCTAGAAAATATAATAGAGGAAAGGAATGAACCTCCTAATGAACCACTCATGCTTCAATTCTTCAACTTTAGGGATCGAGGGAACTATACAATAGAGTTCCCTAAACCATGGGTCCATAAGGGTAATTAGTGTCAACAACTACCAAATTCAAAGGAGTAAGGAAAATATTATTCCATCACTACTAGTAAAGTGAATAATTAAAATGAAGTTGTAAAGTGTACACTTATTATTCACTCTAGAAAGGAAAAAAATTATTTGATTCTAGTTCTACGCATTCACCTATATCCTACAGGTGTCCTAAAAATGATGAATTGAAACCTTGATACCTTGAAGTAGAGATATCTATAAAAAACACCTAGTGGATAAATTATTAAAACCCCAATGTTATACTCTTATCCTTTTGTAATATGTGGGAAGATTATTTAAAAAAATATTTCAATACTTCCCTTGTTTGATTTCAATTATATACTAGGAATGAATTGGCCCTCATTATATAGACCAGACATCAAATTTTTGGAAAAGGAAATCTATTTTTATATTTTGAATCATCCAATTATCCTTTTTAAATGTAATTAATTACATGAATCACCTTTGTAAAATCCCTCAATGTGATGGATGTTGATACCCAGGGAAGAAGCATACCTCTCCCAAATGGTTGAGTCAAAGGAAGGTATCAACCTAGAGGAAATTCCCAGTGTTAGAAAATACTATGATGTATTTTTTGAAGAGTTAACTTGACTTCCCCCAAATAGTGAGGTAGATTTATCAATAGATATCATTCCCGGGGCTACTATTAGGTCGAAATTACCCTATAGGAAGTCCTAGATTGAACTATATGTGTTATAGAAGCAGTTCCAAGAGAATTTGGAAAAAGGGTTCATATGCCCCAATGCATAATCTTGGGGTGCTACAGTTCTCTTTTTCAATAAAATGAATGGATCAATGCATCTTTTTATTAATTATTGGGATCTCAATAAGATCACAATAAAGAAAAAGTATCCTACGTCAATGAGTGTGGACTTTTTTAATAACTATGAGGATTTATGTACTTCTCAAAGGTGGACATTCATTCTGGGTATCATCAACTGAAGTTAAAAAGGATTATATATAAAATATTTATTTCTATGCTCGGGGTTGGAATTATGAGTTCATATTGATTCCCTTCATACTTACTAATTTCCATGCAATATTCATTAATTTTTTGAATATAGTATTTATATACTACCTTGAAAATTTTTTCATAGTGTTTTTTGTGAAATTCTAAATTACTCAAAGATAAAGGAGGAACATAAAGATTATACAAAGATTGTCCTGGATACATTTAATAATTAGAAATATATTTTAGTGTTCAAAGAGTGTGACTTTTGGTCATAACATGTCACATTATTTTGGAACATGATCACAATTGAGAGAATTTCTTTTGACCCTTCAATGACAATGGCAACTAAGAAATAGCCAAGGCCCACTAGTGTTATAGAAATCCCTAGTTTTCAATGAAATTTTATGTACTACTAAAATTTTTTGATACATTTCTCAACATTATCAATCCTAATAACTATATTAACATCAAAAGGATTAAATTTTTTTTGATGGAAGAATGATAGGAAAGACATCAGGAGTTCAATAAGAGGTTAATCATTATCCATGTACTCACACTATAAATAAGTGGAGATGGTTTTGTGATATTCAATGATGACTCAGAGAAATATTTTGGATGTTTACTCATGAAAAATAATAATTTGATGTCCTAAACCTCATGAAAATTGAATATCCATGAGAAAAACTACATGACATATGATTTGGAAAAAGAAGTCATGATTTTTTCAGGAAAATCGGGTGGCACCACCTCTATGGTTAGAAGTGTGACATATATTCCAATAAGAAGATTATAAAGTATATATTTACATATAATTAGTTCAAAATGTGTCAAATAAAAAGGTTATATCTAATCAATAGCCTTCCTTGCCCTATTTATTACAATCCGAGAAAGTGGAACAGGGTTGATAACACTCTTAATAGAAAAGAAATATATTCCTTATCCATGATAAAAATTCAGTAAGAACCTATCTTCATGGATAAATTTAGAGATCATAATGTCAGGGAATAAATATTAGATTTCCCAAATTATTTCTGAACCATATTTCCAATATAAGATCATGGGAGCATAAAGGGATGATCTGGAGCTAAAAAATAAAGTGAAAGTGGTAAAGGAAGGGAAGCAACATGAGTTCCACATTGATGATGATGGTTTGATTCAGTGTGAAACTATGAATGGTGTGCCATTTTTACTTGATAAAAATAATGAGCTATTGTATAATGCACATAGATCACAATTCTCTATCTATTATAGAAGTACTAAGATATACCATGGTCTTTAAGAACACTTTTGGTTGGATAACATAAAGAATTAGATTGTAGACTATATCACAAAGTGTTTGGTATGAAAATAAATTAAAGTAGAGTAACTGATGTCCAAAGGGATAATGAAACCTTTTCTTATACCCAGGTGGATATGGTCAAATTTTAATATAGAATTTTTCACTGGTATCCAAAAATCATACAAAGGAAGTAATGTGATAAGGAATGTGGTGGATCGAATCACCAAGACATTCTACTTTATTTCTATTTGAGAATATTTCTACAATTAAAAACATTCCAAGATTTATGTGAAGGAATTTATGAGGTTGTATGGGGTTCCACTTTCGATCATACATGATCATGATCAAAGGTTCAAATCTAAATTCTAGAGAAATATTTAACTTGCTTTGAGTATTGAATTGAATTTTACAAAGTCCTGTCACCCACAAACTGATGGTCAATATGAAAGGACTATTAAGATCCTTATAAAGACTATAATATTAAAATAAATGGAATTCAAGGTGTATAGGGTCAACATATCATGTTTTTGGTGTTCTCAAATAACAAAAGTTTCAACTTGATTATTCAAAAGGATGTATATGAATCTCTATAAGGTAAGTGATTCAGAACTCTAACTTATTGGGATGAAGAAGGACAATGAAAGATATTTGGACCTCATCGTTTCCAAAAGGTAACAATAAATTTTATATCCAACTAAACAATATCAACGCTTATCAGAATCAGCTAAAGAGCTATATTTACAACCCCATAAGGGACTTGGAGTTCATTGTGGGAGAAATAAACTTCTTTCTAATATCACCACGGAAGAGATTCATGATGTTTAAAAACTAATAGAATCATATCCCTATGAATATTTCCCTCTCAGTGATCCTTGATCACATAGGACTAGTGGTCAATGAGCTCACAATTCCACTAAGTGTGGGTCAAGTTCATGACATGTTCCACCTATCACTGCTGAGGATGTACATACCTGATCCCTCACATGTAATGAATCTAGAGTTGGTACAACTACAGAATGACCTACAATATGAAGATCATTTTCTGAAGATCTTTGACCGTAGAGACAAATTTATGTTCAATAAGACAACTCACCTTCTTAAAGTAATATGGAGGAACCATAGGTATGAAGATATGACATGGGAACCAATGAAAACAATGAAATAAAAGTATCCTCATCTACTCTCAACTGAGAATACGTGTTGAAATTTTCGGGATGAAATTGCTAAAGGGGGGAATAATGTAATGACTCAATGTTTATAAATGATATTTTATTCTTGAAATAAATGATCATTGCACATTATTATACACATATAATACACAGAGAAATGAATAAGACTTTATTACATAAATAATTATATAAATAAATGGATAACACCAATAAAATTCCAAATATTACAAGGTAAAAAATATATAATCTAAAATCTAAAATGGGAAAATATGGATCACCCAAACCTTCTAGAATAATTTCTCTCATAAAAAACACTATAGAAAGGAAACAAAATGTCAGTAAAAAATCACCATCTAAGAAAATGGAAATATAGAACATTGAGATTGGTTGGGTTTAATTTTTAGTAAATGAATAAATTGTTATATATATGAGGTAATTTGACTAATTTAATAGTATTGTGATCATTGGAATAGAAACATGGCCATTGGGAATAGTGACTTGACCATTGGGAATAGTAACTTGACCGTTGGAATAGAACTTTTACCTAAAAATAATAAACTATGATATAAATATTATTTATAATGATTAAATTAGGCTAAAATAAATATTATTATACAAAAATAAATATCATGATTAAAAACTCAAAGAAAATATAAGCACATTTTTAATAAACTTCTTTTTATAGTATTTCATAAAAATCATAATATTTATATTTAAAATTAATATTTAATATTTTAGAAAATTATTTTGATAAAATGAATATAATTTTTGTAATCATAATAACAAAATTATCCTTGGGTGATTTTGTTTAGGTTTCTGAAATATTTCAATTTTTGGGTGAATAGAAAAAATATTGCTTTTCACAAAACCGGTGTATCTTAAGTTACATAATTCATGATGTAATAATGAAATAATATGTTATATTACTTTATGTTAGGATATGAAATATTTTATTTCATAAATGATTCATAAAAATACAATAAACATAATTTTGAAACCTAAAAAATAACTTTCCAAAACTTAAATTCAAAAGTGATTCCTTTAAATAACATTTTTTCTTTCTTTCCACCACCTTTTTAATAAAATAATTAATTCTAACTATAAAGGTGATTTAAAGTATTAGACCAATTATATTATATTTATATATGATTTATATTGTAAAAATATCACTATTATATGTTTAACATTTGTTATAATATTTTATTCAATATTTTATTCCAGAAATGCCTATCTCCTCAGGAATAAATAACCCCTCTCCCTTCCCTTGGAAAATTACTATTACCATCCCTTCCAAATCCCCATATATACCAAAATACTCCCCCTTAAAACCCTTATAATACTTAGGTACATTCTATAACCATCCAACTCTAATCACCAAGGGATTTATAGTGTCGTAAAAAGAAGCTACACAAAGGAGAGAGTAAGTCTATGTTAACTCTTGCATCTTTTGGTCTTCCATTTATTATTTTTCCTAGTTCATATAAAAAAAATATACTATAAAATTAATTTTTAAGTATTTTTAAAATTATATTAATGATTTAAACTACTATAAATATTCATATTTATGAAAACAAGAAATTTCTTAAATCCCTTTCCCCCCATTCGACAATGTCCCATTAAGGGTCGGTTAACCACCAATAGAGACATTGAAAATAAAACTATTATTAACACCTTCATGGATAGATATTATTAGTTATATGTTATATATAAATTATTAATTTTATGTATTATAATCTTTTAGAGTTAATTATAATTTTATGTAAATTAAATTGAATGAAAATAGTGAAATCAATGTAAAAGTGGATTGTTTTAAGAAAAACAAGATATCAAAATGCTTCAATTTCTAAACAAAAATTAATAAATATCATAAAATGAATATAATTGTTAAATGGTTTTATAAATTACTATAATTCACTTATAAGTCAATTTTTTAGTAAACCTATGTGTATTATTCAAGAGGTAGAAATGCCACAAAATAAGGAGCGAAAAAATAAGGAGAGAATTAAGGTGAGGGGATTCTCAAACCCAACTCCTTTTCTTGGGGTTACCCCTATTTCATTAGTTATTTGTATAAATATATATATATATATATACATATATTGTTACTTAAAAATATTTTCATTATTATTCCCTTTTATTTTCATGGATATACATTTTTTCAACTTTATTTTATGAAAAATAAAAATATTTTCCAAAATAACTCTTCTTTCAAAAGCACATATAGACACCTCTTGAGTTACTTCTTATTAAATCAAAAATGATTATTCTTATACCAAATATGTTCTTTTCACTTTTCCATTTAGAAATTCCCATTTTATTCATGAAATAATGATTTATATAATTTTAATGAAACCCATTTTTTTACATGGGTTACTTTGTTACTTTGATTGATATATGTTATATGCGGCATGCATGGTTATTTAAATGTTATGATGTGACGGGTGGTCCCAGAATTATATATCACTCTAATGCATTGGGTAATGTGATTTACCTCAGGGGATGATGTTTTTTACACAGGAATATGATTCTATATTTTTTCACAATTTTTATGTTATGATTATTTACATATATTAGGCGTGAATGTGATATTAGATTTTTTCACAACTATGTGTGGTATTTGACCAATTTGAAATGGTATTTCATTTTTATGCATTTCCACATTTAATGCCTTTATCACATGTGTCCCTCATGTTGTTTATGATGATCCAATGATTTCTATTAGATGATTAATATTATTCTTATCCATTTTATATTGATTCATGTACCTTATTCATCCTCTTACAAGGCTTTTTGATCACCCATTTAATTGATGTATATCCTAATATAATTACTTAAAATAAATAGAGATCCAGTGAAAATATAAACATAGAGAAGATGAAATTAAATAATGTTTATGTTTATTATGTAAAACTTAATTATAAGACTATTTTCACAAGAAACTACCCATTTTGATCCTAGATTTGTATATTTATTATGTTTTTTAATTTAAGAATGATATAATAGTTATGTATGACAATGTAGGGTCACTATAGTTGGTATTGGATCATATTTTTGTTAATTTTATTATTAGTATTAGAAAACATTAGGTAAACCCCTTATAATAAGACTAATTATGTGTAAACATTCAAGAAACATTGTTTTAGGAAAAGTCAAAACATAGGGATCCCATAAGATATGCCTTCAAAGTAAATTATGAAAAAGAATAAATTATTTATTCATGATTTTTTGACATATGATTTTTTGAAACCTATTATATTTTATAAAATGGGTTGAACCTAGAGAAATCAGGCCAACAACCCATGTGAGGAATAATGTATCGATTTCCCAAAATACACCCCCAATTCCATGGGAGGTGAAGTTCAAAACATTATGGCAATGCATACCTTACTGACTCAAACTATGAAAAACAACCTAAACTAAATGGAATGTATACCTTCACCTAATAAGTAATAAATGGATATTGACTCTTTTATGTGTCAAAAACTAGTCATATTTAGTGGAACATCTAATCCACTTGTTTCAAAATAATTGGTTAACTCAATGGAGATGATTTTTTTTATAATCTAGTGTTCTTAGAAGGATAAGCTGACTCTTATTGTCTATCATTTAGATAGATACACTGGTCAATTATGGTTTTTGATTAATAACACTAATCCAAAAGATAAAATAGAATATATGGAGTGGAAATACATTGATAAAATATTTCATAACAAGTACCTCCCTTAAAATCCTCAAACAAAGATGGAGAGAAAATTCATAGTTGAAGCAAAAGGAATGTGAATATGTCACAACTTATGAGGAAACCATCACTGGGATTTCAAGATATGCCTCGAGTTTTTTTATCAACAATGATATAAAAAACAGATAGGTTATTTTGTGGTTTAAAACCACACATTAAAAATTTTCTAGCTATCTCAGACTTCGGGAGTTATGTAGAAGTCGGTCGATGTGCACTCAATATCAGGATGGATTTTAGAGATCTTTGCCTTGGTTATGGAGATAAAAAAGATAAGAATGGATTTTTAAGACTCTGGGACAAATTAAAAAAGATGAAAGAGGATTAAACTTCTCATAAGTCAAAAATGTGGTAAGAAAATTGATGAGAATTTCCTCATAGGGATGGGTAAATGCTTCAACTTTTAGAGAGAATGACACTAAACTCATGAATATCGAAGATACATGAATAATTTCTCCAACATGATAGAGGGAAGGATGATTTATTCGAATGAACCACCCATGGTTCAATGGTTCAACTATAGGGATCAATGGAACAATTTAATCTAGTTCACTAAACTATAGGTTCCTAATGGTAATCACTATCATAAACTAACAAAACTAAAGGATAAAAGGAATGATTATTCTATCACAACACTGAAAGTGGAGCATGAAAATGAATTCATATATGGTACACTTCCAATTCACTCAATAATTCAAAAAATTTATTTGATTCTAGATCCACCCATTCCTTTATATCTTGAAATTTTCCTAGAACTATTGACTGGAAACCATGATACCTTGAAGTTGAGATATTTGTAAAAACACTTAGTGGAAAAATCATTGCAACATAAGTGTTACACTCTTAACATGTTGGAATATGTGGAAATATTATTTCAATGAATCTAGTAATTATTTCCTTAGTGGAATTCAATGCTATATTAATCAAGGATTGGATCTCACAATATAGATAAAATATCAACTATCTGGAAATAGAAATATATTTCTATATTCTGAATCATTCCATTCTCCTTTATAAATGGAATTAAAATCATGAATATCCTTTGGAAAATACATAAAAGCTGTGGGTATTCATACCCTGTGAAGAAGAATACCAATCCTTAATGGTTGATTCAATGGATGGTATCAACCTGAAGGAAATTCTCATTTTTAGGGAATAAACTGGTGTATTTCTTGAAGAGTTTCATGGAATTCCTCCAGATCGAAAGTTGGAGTTCTAAATAGAGATCTTACCAGATATAATTCCATATCAAAATTCCCCTATAGGATGGCCCTGACTAAACTGGAAGAGTTAAGGAGGTTTCTGTAAGAGAATTTGTACAATGGACTCATACACCTTAGTGCATCACCTTGGGGCGCTCCAATGCTCCTTTTCAAGAAGAGGGATGGATCAATGAAGATTTGTGTCTATTATTAGAAGCTTAAAAATATCTACATAAAGAACAATTATCATCTTGAAATGATTTATGACTTGTTTTATCAACTATGAGGACCTTGGTACTTCTCAACGGTGGATCTGTATTCTAGATATCATCAACTAAAGGTGAATTAGGATGATATCAAGAAGACTGCTTTCCATACAAGGTATGGTAACTGTGGGTTCATAGTGATTCCCTTTATACTTACTAATTACACTAAAATATTCATGGATTTGAGTAATATATTCTTTAGAGATACCTCGAAAAATAATGGGTAGTGTTTGTAATGATATTATCATCTACTATAAGAGAAAGGAAGAACACGTAGGGAATATAATGACTGTGATAGTGACATTACGAAAAGAGATAATGTATAATAATTTCATAAATTTTGAATTTTTTATATATCAAGTCAAATTCAAGGGGCACATGATCAGAAGGGAGGGAATTTCTATAGGCCCTTCAATGACAAAGGTAATTTAGGAATGTCCCAGAACAACTAGTGTCATGGAAATCTATAGAATTATTATTTTAGCTAGGTAATCCTGACATTTCATGAGTTGTTTATAATTATTATATCTCCCTCTAACAAAATTAACCTGGGAAGGAGAAAAGTATGTCAGGATGGAAGAATTCAAGGAAATATTTATAGAACTCATGAAGAGGCTAATCATTGTGTGTGTACTCACTGTACCAACAAGTGAAGAATGTTTTATGATATATAGTGATGCTTAAAAGAAATTATGGGGTTATTTACTCATTCAGAATGATAAATTGATACCCCTTTCCTCAAGATAGTATAATATACATGAGAAAAACTACTTGATTCATGATCTAGAGATAGAAACTATAATTCTTCATTGAACACTTAGCAAGACAACCTCTATGGTTTGAATTGTGACATATATATTGATTATAATATTCAAAAGTATATATTATCATAGAAGGAGATTGAAATGAATAAAATAATATTTTTAGATTTTATAAAGGAAATATGATTTCTTTATTCATTACAATCTTGGAAATGTGAAAAAGGTAGCTGAAGATCTTAGTTGAAAAGAACCTGAAACATTATCCACGAGGAAAATTCAGAAAGTCCCTATCTTCATGGATATGAGAAGGATAGATTTGGAAATCATAACAGTGGGGAATACATCCTACCTTGACCAAATGATTTCACAAACATATATACAATATAATATCAAGGAGGTGCAAATCGGTGATCTAGAGCTACAAAATAAGGTGAAAGTGGTAAAGGTAGAGAAGCTACATTAGTTATACAATGATAATTATGGTGTAATTCAATTTGAAACTAGCATTTTTGTTCCTCTTTCACCTGATATAAAGAAATATCTATTTGATAATTTACGTTGCTCACCTTTCTCTGTCCATCCTGTAAGTACTAATATGTACCATGATCTTCAAGAACACTTCTTAAGTAAAAACATAAAGAAGGAGATTATGGAGTATATTTCATGGTGTTTTTTTGTAAAGAAGTTAAATTAGAGAGACATAAGTATAAAGATATGATAGAAAAATTTCATATACCCATGTGGAAATGGGAGAATGTCAATATGGAATTTTTCATTGGTCTCTAAAAAATATCCAAAGGAAATAATTTGATATGGGTATTGGTGGATCGACTCACCAAGACCTCCCAATTTATCTCTATTCAAAAAGATGTATTTCTTAAACAAATTTCCAAGATATATTCAAATGGAGTGGTGAGGCTCAATAGGGTTACACTTTTGATTGTGTCTGATAATGATCTGAGGTTCACATCTAAATTATATATAAGTATTCAACCTGATTTGAGTGCTAAATTTAATTTCAGCATCACCTAATACCCTCAAACTGATTTCCAATTTGAAAGGATGATTTAGATGCTCAAGTTCATGATAAGAGTATGCTCAATGGAATTCAAAGGAGGATGGCATCAGCATCTCCCATTGGTGGTGTTCTCCAAGAAAATAGTTTCCACTCAAGTATTCAAATATATCCATATTATGATCTTAATTAGAGGTGATGAAGAACTCCGACTTATTGGGATGAAGTTTGAAAATGAAAGCCACTTGGTCATGATCTTGTGAAAGAGATGATAAAAAATGTTTAATCCAACCAAAAACATATAAAATATGTTAAGGGTTGAGAAAAGTGATATGAAGAAAATCATCTATGAGACTTTGAGTTTGATTTGGGAGAAAGAATTTTCCTTTACATATCACCATGGAATAAATTCATATGGTTTAGAAAGATAGGGAATCTTAGTCTTGGGTACATTGGTCCTTTTCAGATCCTTGATCTCATGGGAGCAGTGGCTAATTGACTTTAACTTACACCATGTATGGATCAATTTCATGACATGTTCCACATATCACTCTTAATGAAGTACATATCTGATCCCTCATATGTACTAAATCCAGAGGAGGTACAACTGGAGAATTACCTCTTTATTGAAGAGTAGTTGGTGAAGATCCTGGACTGTAGAGACAAGGTTATATCCAATAACACTACTCACCTTGTTAATTATTATGTAGGAACCATAAATATGGAGATGGGAAATGGGAACTAGTGGAAACAATGAAATCTAATTTTCCTAACATATTCTCAACTAATAATACCAATAGAAATTTTGGGGATGCAATTTCTAAAGGGGGATGAATGTAATGACCCAATGTTTATAAATTATATATTAATCGTGAAATAAATGTGGATTATATATTATTATACACATATATTAAAAAGATAAACAAAAAACACTTTATTCCATTAATAATTATATTAATAAATGGCTGAATCTAATAAAATTTCAAATATTATTGGGTATAAAAAATAAAAAAAATAAAAAATCTAAATTGGGAAAATATGGATCACCCCAATCTACTAGAATCCTACCTCCCTTAAATAAAACTACAGAAAGGAAAAAAAATATTAGGAAACCAATAGAAATAGTAGAAGATGTAAATATATAACCTTGATAGGTATTTAGTTGAATGTTTAATAAAAGAATTAAGTGTTATCTATAAGAGGTAATGTGATTGTGGTAATGGTAATGTGATCGTTTGAATTGTAACTAGGCTATTGGAAATAGTAACCTGACCGTTGGGAATAAAAACCTGACCATTGAAATAGTAATTTTATCTCAAAAAAATAAATTTTGATATAAATAATATTTATAAAAACTAATTTAAGTAAATATTAAAATTATAATACAAAAAATATCATGATTAAAAACTAATAGAAAATATAAGCACATTTTTAATAAATTGTATCTCAATGTATTTCGTAAAAATCCTAATTTTTATATTGAAAATTAAAATGAAATATTTTCGAAAATTATTTTGATAGAATTAATATCATTTTTTAAATCATCACATAAATTCTATCCATGACTTGGGTTTTTTAAATTTTCGAAAATACTTCATTTTTTAGGTGAATTGACAAAATATAATTTTTCACATAAAGTTTTACCTTTAATATAATAATTCATGATGTAGTGATGAAATAATCATATATAGAACATTTTTTCGGCCATAAGATACAGTATTTCATAAATTATTAATTAAAATATAATAAACATAATTTCTAAATATAAAAATAACTTTCCAAAACCTCAAATCAAAAGTGATTCCTTAAAGAAGAAAATTTTCTTTCCTTCCACTTTCCTTTTTAATAAAGTAAATAATTAAAATTATAAAGGGAATAAATGTATTAAACCCATTATATAATATTTATATATGATTTATATTTTAAAAAATCACTATTACATTTTTTAAATTTTAAATAATATTTTATTCTAAAAACACCCCTCTCCTATAGTATAAACAAACCCTCTCTATTCCCTTGGAAAACTACTCCTACAACCCAATTAAAATAACAAGATCCGACCAATTAATCACTATTATGACCCTTATAATACTTAGTGACATTATAGATAAATAAAACTCCAACCACCAAGGGAAATGTAGTTTTTTACAAAAGTATCTACACCAAGGAAAGTGTAAGTCTCTGTTACCTCTTCCATCTTTTCTTCTTCTCTTTATTCTTTTTAAAAAATCCTTTCAAAAAAATATACTATAAAATTAATTATTTAGTAATTTAAAATTATATTAATGATGTTAACCTATTTTAATTATAATATTTATGGAAGATAAAAATTTCATATTTCCCTTTCCTGTTATTTCGACAATGTCACGTTAAAGGTCAACTAACCCCCTATAGAAACATTGCCAATACAATTATTATAACCACATTCATGGATGGATATTGTTAATTATATATAATACATAAATAATTAATCACGTGTATTATAATCATATAGAGTGAATTATACATTTCAATAAATGATATTAATTGAAAGTAGAGAAATCGAACTGAAAGGGTATTTTTTTAAGAAAAACATGATATCAAAATACTTCAATTTCATCAACAGAAATCAAGATATATAATACAATGATAAATATTGATAAATATTTTCATAAATCAAAATAATTCATATCTAAATCAATTTTTTAATAAATATATGTATATTAAATAGGAATCAGAAAGGAAACTAAATAGGTTGGCAATTAAGGTAAGGTGATTCTTGAACACAACTCGTTTTCATTGGGTTATCCCTATTTTATGACTTTATTGGTATAAATATCTTTCTAATATTCCTTAAATATAATTTCATTATTCATATATTTTATTTTTGTGGATATATGTGTTTCCAAATTGATTTTATAAAAAAATAGAAATATTTTTTAAAAGAACCCTTCTTTAAAAAACACATCCTGAATCATGTTGTATTATTTCTTATAGGATCAAAAATGAAGACTCTAATACAAGATATATTTTATTTTAACTTTTCTATTTGGGAACTCCATGTTTATTTAGGAAATCATGATTTATTAAATCCTAATAAAACCCGTTCCTTTACATGGGTTACTTCATTACTTTGATTGATATATATTCTATATGGCCTATATTGTAACACTCCGAGATTTTATGAAAAATATTCTTTTTATTTTCATTAATGTCTTGTGTTGTACGCTAAACCAAAAGGATCTTGTAAAACACACATCATTGACTTGCCTTTCATTACACGCAATCGCGACCTTCCTCGATAGTGTGTGTAGTACGCAATACCGAGTTTCACTAAAAAACGATATGCTATTAAAATATTATTAAAACTAGATGTTATGAATAGTAATAACCACTTTTTGAAATTTTGTAAATTTTATTTTTTAAAATGGACTTCATTTTTGGATTCGGAATATCGAAATTAGCTTAGGGTTAAATTTCGGTACTTTTCGGATAACTTTCATTTTCTGATGAATTGTGAAAATTACTAATATTTAATTAAAAACAACCTTTTCAATCGAAATATTTAATAGTGATAAATTATTAATTTGAGTGGTTTTAAAGTATATTTAGAATATATTATTACAATTTAATACAATTTTTATCATTGTATGTAATTTCACATTTAAACCAGACATAAACAAGTGTCAATCTTTTGATAGTCATTATCTCTTAAGAACACTCTATTCGTTTTTATGACGGAAATTATTTTTTTAAATTAATTAATGCAACTAATATGTTTTGAATTTGGTAAAATAGACATCATTTTTTAGTTAATTATATCAAATATAGCTTAGGCCGAATTTTTGGTATTTTTCTGGAAACATTCATTTTTTGATGAATAGTGAAACCACTAAGTGGTAGTTAAAAAAATGAATTTTTCATAAAACTTAATTTTACCACTTCTGTGAGTGGAATTTCAAAAATCCTAGAGACATGGTTGATTTCAGTAAGTAAAATGTGGTTCAATGAGATGAAAATAATTTTTGGTGAATAGAAACTTTTTACTTTTTTACCACGGTTAAAAGTAAATAGGGTAATTAACGGTAAAAATGATATTATTATTACCCTAACACATGTCCTAATTCTATTGATAAGTGTAATTAGACCAAAAACAACTTTAGAAATAAAATATGACCATTTAGGCCCACTTTGATTAGATTAGGACATTTATTATTAATTTATTTAAAGAAGGGTTAAAATAGTTAAAATCAAAGTTTAATAAGTAAATAATTTTTTATATAGGGTTATACATAAGATAAATTTGACTATAAATATTCATTAGATATCTAAAAATCTTTCCTACATAATTATATTTGATTTGTAATTTTTATACATGAAATAATATAATTTATTTATGACACAATGATGATGCAGTAATTACTATATTAATGAAATATTGAAATAATTGATGTTATAAATACCCAAATAAATGTAATTTCAAACTTTTTATGAATTCAAATAATTTTCTAGGTTAATATGACATGTTAGTATTTATTTAATTAACTTTTTTCTAACTAATCATTCTGTTATGATTTTCAAAAAAATCAATTACCAAATAGTGTCAAAATTGACATAAAATAGTTTTTAAAACAAAATATTATATTATTAATTGTTATTTTATTTCGAAAAATCTAAGGATCTTCCAAATGACTTATATAAGGTTATATATATAAATAATAAAAAACTTGGATTTCGTTTGTCTTGTTATAGTAAGTTTATTAACCTTATAGTGTAAGAACAGAAAAAGACACGGTAAAAGTAAAATTATCTAACTTAAAGTTAAATATAAATGATAAGGTTAAAATAGGAACCTCAACTTGTCTAAATTCTATTGGATGAGAGTATTTAGACCCATACCCACCATAGCTTCTAAATAAATCAATTTGGATCTATTTATAACCGAATATGACTTTATAATAAAATAATATTTTTAGTTATTCCAAAGGTGCCCCTCCGCTCCCTTATAAAAGGGCACCTCCTCCCTCTCTTCCTCACACAACTATGAGCCTTAAAGCTCGGCCAACCCCTGCCAATTTCTCCTCTCCACTTCCCTAGAAACATCCTAGAGGTCCTGGTCTTCTTCAAAGACAAATTTTAGTGCCCTAAAAAGAGGAATCAAAGAGGCGCTTCAAAGAAGAGGTAATGTCCATCACCGATTCTTTCAACTTTATTTCTTCTTCTACTTCTTCTTCATTAGTTGTTTCATTATGAAGTAATAACATCAGTATCAATAATATACTGATATGTTATTATAAGTATGAAACAACCCTATTTTACCATCTATCCATCCTATGTAAAACTAAATCACCGCGCGGGCATACGTACGGAATACCGTCTCCACGCCGTGATGTAATCTATTTTCCACCACCACCTTACATGGATGGGTATAATGGTGTACATAATAACTATATATGATTATTGTAAAGTGATATTTATTCTGAAATAGTATACATACACTCCAATACAATTCCACAATCATGAGAACGATATCATCGCTCATGCGTACGTACGGACTACCGTCTCCACGACGTGATGAGATTCATTCTCCACGTTAACCATTCATGAATGATTATAAAGTATATATAATAAGTAATCATGAAATATACTAAATAATAATGATACTAGATTTATGTGTATTCTATCTACTTAATTCCATCCAACTGAATAAGGAAACGAAAATAGCGTTCATGCGTACGTACGGCCTACCATCTCCATGAACAGTGTATTTCTTTCCATTTATCAATATATTATATATATGTATAATCTGAATATATATTATATATAAATTATGTTTTATATTTTGTAATTAATTAATCATGATCTAAGTAATCATATGAATAATTACAAGTCAAAACACGATCGACAAATGAAACGATTTTACCCAAAACGCTGCTTTAACATGGAATTTACAAAAGAATGGGTAATATAAAGTCATAAGTGAACATATATGATATCATAACAATGAATATGATTCTGTAATAATTCAATGACATTATTTAAATCATTATACAGAAGGTTCAGATACATACGAAGCATGTCGGACCTAAGGTAAGGGATAATTTTGCAAATCTCATTTTTATCCGAGATTGCTTATTCGTCAGTATTTACTGGGGTTATTTCTATCATCCGTGTCCATGTTTTATAAAAGTTTTTTCTTGTATGTTTAAAGTCCTTTTTACCAATTTTTTACTTTTACTACATGGTATGTATGGAATCTTTCTATTACGAGGTACTTTTTGAATTTTCCGGCAAAAGTATGAGAAGAATGTTTTTTTAACTTATACGGCATGAATGGATTTTTATGGTTTTTATAAAGCCTTATTTTTATGAAGCCTCCTCCAAAATATTTCATGACTATTTTCAATAAAATCCTTTTCTTTTAAAATTGCATGACATTTTGTAAAAAGAGAATGATTCTGAAGAGGAAAGGATATTTTCCTCATGAATTCATTTCAAGTGTTTTATCAAAACCATTTTCCATCTAAGATGACATTATTTCATATGTGTATCTTTCAAGTATAATGTCTCTATGATTTACATGGTTTCACTTTTCTTATGATGAAATGATATACTTTTTTTTATATGGATTTTTTTATGATGGAATGATGTTTATGAAACCCATTTTATTCTTTGGGTTATGATGAATGTTTTAAGTTTATTTTGTGGCACAAGTAAGAATGATTTAATTATGAGATGGGTGGGACCTATATCTCCCTTAAATGCATTGGGTAAAGATTTATATCTCATGAGATAGACATGGCTGGAACGGCAAGTTAAACCGGTTTAGTAATACAGGACTGGAACGAGGAGTGAACTCAATTCAGAAAGGGACTTTGTCCACTAAGATGGTCTTGGCCGCAATGCCTTGGCTAATATGGAAATCATATCATGTGCTTAATGGTTGCCACAATTACATGTTTTATTCCCATGCTATTTTATCATTCTTAATTCTTCTTTATGATCTATGCCTTACGTACTTCCATGTTTTATGTCATTGCTCAAGCTTTTGATGTTTAAACATTATGTTCATGTTTTTAAGTTAAAATGTATATAGTATGTTTTATTTTATCCATGATTACCCTTACTGAGCATTTGAGCTCACCCTTTTTATGTTTTCTTTTCCCCAGGATATAAAAAAGGATTTAGGTAAGAAAAAAAGGGGGAAGATCTTTATGGGAGATATTGAAGATCTTTCACCATGATTAGACGATTTTATTCTGAGTTTCCAAAGACACAAAACTATTACGGTCCTTGTGTGTCTATTTTTGTTATTTATTAAGTATTCCACAAAAGTAATGTAATATCCATGTACGTCAAGCTTCGGGTCACTACAGTTGGTATCAGAGGAAAGGTTTAGTCAACCATTGGAAACTAGGATGCGAGAACTTTAGTGAGATCCCTAGAGATATTTCTAAGGTATGTCTAGGTATGTCCCTAAGGTTAAGTATAAGTATAGTTATAGTCCTAGAATTACAGTAACGATATTAGAATTAAACCTAGGATGTTAGATGTTGAAGGTACTCCTCCTTGATTCTGTTATTTTCCTTGTATGATTTTTGCCTCTCACAGAATTCTTTTTGTGTTTTAGTCAATAGAGGGAACCAGAAATAATTCGGTTACAATTGAATCCAATGGACAAATTGGTGACTATGAGCAAAAAAATTGTGTAATTCCTAGAGAGAAAGATATTGTGATTATTCCAAATCAGTCATCGCGATATATGATTAACAAGGTGAAATTTAGTGGTATGCCCAATTCATCAAATAAGAGGAAGATAGACTTTTATGTATGTTCTCATGTTGAGGAGCATAAAGAAAGGAAGATTGAGATTTCTAAAGAAGGGAAGAATAACCTTAAGGATTACCTAAAATAGTGGGACAGATGTTATCTGTGTGGAGAAAAGGGACATAGAGTGACAGACTGTTATGGAGTTCAATGTCTTATTTGTGGAGAACATGGGCATTACACAACTCAATGCCCTAACCTAAAAAGTTACTTCTAAATTAAGGGAGGACTTATTCCAGGACAATCATTGAAGATGATGGTTTGAAGTGTTTATGTATTGGTATTCAAGAATAATGTTATTGAGGTACTTTTATGGTATATTGGAATATCTATGTATTGGTCCATTGTGGTTTTCTATAAGAATATGGCATCGGTAACCATGAAAAGTGATTGAAATATTTTTGGAAAGCAGATGATATGCACATAATGAAGGGATAAAGAGAACCTAATATGTTTAATAGTATTCATGAGCTCATGATTAATATAAGGACTAAGTGGTATCATGGTTTGAGTATATAGAATTTTTGGGATTTTGGTATGTTGAAAAGAGTTAACATTTGACAGCATTCATGTTTTCACTAAGGTTAATTGGGTATTCATTTTTCAAGATAATACATGATTAAGGTATTAACATGTTTGTAATTTGACCAACAAGATATATCTTATGATATATGGGGGATAAATGATGGAATTCATGTGATTGTTATGTGACATTTCAAGTAATCATATTCTTTATACTATGAGCTTGGACCGAAGTATTTTAGATAAGCCTAAAGAATGGAATGGATTATGTTGTACATAAGTTAGTATTGTTTAAGGATAGAACTTTTTTTCAATATTATTGATGGGATGTTATGGTAATGTAGTTTTAGAAAAAGGAGAACCTGTCGGACGGGCGATAGCACATCGCGTCGGACAAGGTTGTGGGAATCGAACCCACAACCGAAGTGTGACTGGCCATTATCGCCTACCACTGGCCTATAGGAAGTCTCTGTTTAGTAGAAATTAGTTTTATTATATTAAGTAGTGTGATATATGACGTATAAGTCCATTTTAGGAACCATATATTATTAATCTCACTATAGATGGACTTATGTGTTTTTGATAACTTTTCTTACCTTTTGTTTGAGACAGATGGAATGACCCATCATTCTACCACATGATCTGCTAACACGTCAAGAATGAAAAATTCAACTTCAATTCTTTAAGAGATTAAGTGGAAATTGTCCAAATAATGACCAATGGTTAGACTATAACAAAATCATGAAAGTATTTCTTCTAATTCTAATTTCATCAACTTTAGGGAAATGATCTTGAAAACCAAAAATGTTGTCCTAGTGCTCTTATATCTGATGAATCAGATGGTACCTTAGATCGTCACAAATTTATGGCTTTGTGATTGCTGGCTTTTCCATAGCCATGTTCTCTACCACTCTTCATCAGAACATGATGGTTAGATTTCGCTTCCATATCCATATTTTCACCTATGTGGAAACACAGTGATTAGTTTATTTGGGTAACCGTTACGTTTCATACTTTTGTTTTTAAAGATTGGTTTTGGTATTTCTTTTACGATGTGGGTTTCTATTAAAGAAACTTTCAAGTTGTAAACCATTTATAACCCCGATGAATTTCGAGGGAGAAATTCATTTTAAGGGGGGTAGAATGTAACACCCCGAGATTTTATGAAAAATATTATTTTTAATTTCATTAATGTCTTGTGTTGTACGCTACACCAAAATGATCTTGCACAACACGCATCCTTGACTTGCCTTGCATTACACACAATCGCGACCTTCCTCGATAGCGTGTGTAGTACGCAATACTGAGTTTCACTAAACAACGATATGCTATTAAAATATTATTAAAACTAGCTGTTATGAATAGTAATAACCAATTTTTGAAATTTTGTCAATTTTATTTTTCAAAATGGAGTTCATTTTTGGATTGGGAATATCGAAATTATCTTAGGGTGAAATTTTGGTACTTTTCGGATAACTTTCATTTTCTAATGAATAGTGAAAATTACTAAATTTTAATTAAAAACAACCTTTTTAATAGAAATAATTAATAGTGATAAATTATTAATTTGAGTGGTTTTAAAGTATATTTAGAATATATTTTTACAATTTAATACAATGTTGATCATTGGATGTAATTTCACATTTAAACGAGACATAAACAAGTATCAATCTTTTGATAGTTATTATCTCTTAAGAACACGCTATTTGTTTTTATGACGGGAATTATTTTTTTAAATTAATTAATGCAACTGATATGTTTTGAATTTGGTAAAATAGACATCATTATTTCGTTCATAATATCATATATAGCTTCGGCATAATTTTTGGTATTTTTTGGATAAGTGTAATTCGACCAAAAACAACCTTAGGAATAAAATATGACCATTTAGGCCCACTTGGATTAGATAAGGACATTTATTATTAATTTATTTAAAGAAGGGTTAAAATAGTTAAAATCAATGTTTAATAAGTAATTCATTTTTAATATAGGGTTATACATAAGATAAATTTGACTATAAATATTCATTAGAAAGATAAAAATATTTCCTACATAATGATATTTAATTTGTAATTTTTACACATTAAATAGTTTAATTTATTTATGACACAATAATGATGCAGTAATTATTTTATTAATGAAATATTGACATAATTGATTTTATAAATACCCAAATAAATGTAATTTGAGACTTTTTATGAATTCCACTAATTTTATAGGTTAATATGACATGTTAGTATTGATTTAATTAACTGTTTCCGAACTAATCATTCTGTTATGATTTTCAAAAAAATCAATTACCAAATAGTGTCAAAATTGACATAAAATAGTTTTTAAAACAAATATTATATTATTAATTGTTATTTTATTCCTAAAAATCTAAGTTTCGGCCAAATGAATTATATAAGGTTATATATATTAATAATAAACAACTTGGGGTTCTTTTTGGTGTTTTAATGTATGTTTAAAGTCCGTTTTACCCATTTTTTACTTTTACTACATGGTATGTATGGAATCTTTCTATTACGAGGTACTTTTTGACTTTTCCGGCAAAAGTACGAGAAGCATGTTTTTTAACATATACGGCACGAATGGATTTTTACGGTTTTTATAAAGCCTTATTTTTATGAAGCCTCCTTCAAAATATTTCATGACTATTTTCAATAAAATCCTTTTCATTTAAAATTTCATGACGTTTTGTAAAAAGAGAATTATTTTGAAGAAGAAAGGATATTTTCCTCAAGATTTCATTTCAAGTGTTTTATCAAAACCATTTTCCATCTAAGATGACATTATTTCATATGTGTATGTTTCAAGTATAATGACTCTATGATTTACATGGTTTCACTTTTCTTATGATGAAATGATATCCATTTTTTTATATGGATTATGTTATGATGGAATGATGTTTATGAAACCCATTTTATTCTTTGGGTTATGATGAATGTTTTAAGTTTATTTTGTGGCACAAGTAAGAATGATTTCATTATGAGATGGGTGGGACCTATATATCCCTAAAATGAATTGGGTAAAGATTTATATCTCATGAGATAGACATGGCTGGAATGGAATGTTAAACCGGTTCAGTAATACAGAACTGGAACGAGGAGTGAACTCGATTCAGAAAGGGAATTTGTCCACTAAGATGGTCTTGGCAGCAATGCCTTGGCTAATATGGAAATAATATCATGTGCTTAATGGTTTCCATAATTACATGTTTTATTCCCATTCTATTTTATCATTATTAATGTTTCTTTATGATCTTTTCCTTACTTACTTCCATGTTTTATTTCATTGCTCAAGCTTTTGATGTTTAAACATTATGTTCATGTTTTTAAGTTCAAATGTATATAGTATGTTTTATTTTATCCA
Source organism: Viscum album (assembly GCA_963277665.1). Lineage (NCBI taxonomy): Eukaryota > Viridiplantae > Streptophyta > Magnoliopsida > Santalales > Viscaceae > Viscum > Viscum album. Next base: position 469,772,895 of record OY728147.1, on the reverse strand, counting down.
TGCTTACCCTTACTGAGCATTTGGGCTCACCCTTTTTATGTTTTCTTTTCCCCAGGATATAAAGAAAGGTTTTAGGTAAGAAAAAAGGGGAAGATCTTTATGGGAGATGTTGAAGATCTTTCACCATGATTAGAAGATTTTATTCCGAGTTTCCAAAGACACTAAACTATTACGGTACTTGTGTGTCTATTTTTGTTATGTATTAGGTATTCTGCAAAAGTAATGTAATGTACATGTACGTGAATCTTCGGGTCTCTACATATATGATTATGTAAACGTTATGATGTGATGGGTGGGCCCTGAATTATATATCCCTCCAATAAATTGGTTAATATGATGTATATCATAAGATGATGGGTATTATTTATGAAAATTATGATATACATTTTGAAAATGATGATGTTATGAGTATTCATGTTTGTTATGAGTGAATATGATGCTAACTTTGTTCACACCTATTTGTGGTATTTGAACACTATGACATGATTTTTCATTTTAATTCATTTCCAAATTCCATGGATTTATCACATGTTTCCCTTAGGTTATTTATTATGATCCCATTATTATGATTTGATTATGATTATCATGATTACCTATAACACCCCAAACATTTTATGGAATGTTTATTTTAAATATATTCTATTCATAGAATATATTTCATAATGCATTGTGTTCCTTTGAAACAACACTTGGTTATTTAGGAGATTGTCAAAACCTAGCCATTAAACTTAAGTATTCCACTTCTATGTTTTGAATTTTAAAAAATGGTCATCTATAGTTGTGACCATTAAGTCATTTGAAGTCTGATAGAACCAACTTGATTTTTTTATGAATAGTAACATGCCCTTATGAATAGTAGTATAAATGGTAATATGACCCTTATAAATAGTAAATAATGATAATATTTTATTTTCTCAAGTTAATATGATAATGTGGCCTTAATTAATTTTTCAATGTGATATAAAACTAATTATACCTTTAAAATTGTTATTTTTAAATAAAGGTTGATTTTATTTAAAAATTAAATTAAAAATACATAGAAAATTATTTTCAAATAATGGAGTTTATTTTTGAATTATACACATTAAAAACTAGGTAGGGGGATTTTTGGGATTTTCCTAAAATACATGAATTTTGTGAATAGTAAAAATATAGTTTTGAGTTTTTCCGTAGTTTAATGACATCTTAATGAAATAATAATTGATATAAAAGGATTTTCGACTTGTGTACAGTAACATATTACATGAGGTGTCCCAAGTGTCTAAAACCATGGGCAAATACAGTGGGCAATTCCTTGGTTTTTCAAAAACCACTAATGAGGTGTCCCTTTTAGTTAATAAAAAACTCCCTCTCATTTACTATAAATAACCACTCACACCCTTCATTTTCTTTCATTCCCAAATCATTATATTTGAAGATCTGGAAGTATTACATCCCAAAGAGTCCTCCAAAGGTGTCCTCAAACCCCCAAGGTCTCAACCAACATGTTTTGAGAGTTACTCCATAAGGTAAGAGAATCAACCACCATTCTCTTTTCTGAAAGCTTTCATTTTATGTTTTCTCTTTTATTTTCAATTGGATTATGTTGGGATATTTCATTAAATATTTCAATTACTTCCCATATTATTTATGATTGATTAGATACCCCCATTCTCTCATCAAACTATTTTATGAAATTTTAGGTGACGTCGTTAGGCTACTCAATTTCTTGAGAGATTTCTCAATTTTTCTTTTATTTTGAGTTCCTTTATTTTATAATTCTTTCCTCATATCCCCTCGTCAAAATGATATGATAATTCCAGTAACTTACATGAACTGGGATTATATTATTCTAATGTAATATTTCATCATCTCTCTTTTCCCCTCCTCTTATACTAAAAATAAAAACACCATCCGAGATGTGTTAATTTATCACATTCAAGGACGATCGGTTCTCAATTTTCATCATCATGTTCAATTATGGTAATGAAACCATTTTTATGGTTTAAATAGATCATAATATATTTATTTAATCTCATTAATGTTCTACAATCCTTACACTCTCATAATATAAAATAATAATACAAAACAAGTTCATTATGAACAAAACAGCCAATTTAATCCAAACATTTGTAATTAACTTTTAACTAAGGATTCATTGTCATCGTATATAACCAAAAATGATTATAAGATCATTTATATATATTATATTTCATTAAAAATATATTTTAAAAATTCTGGTTGTTTAACCACACATCAAATGAACTTCCATTCATGAATACAACTAAACTTATCATGAACACCAAGGAAGAAAATTCTTCCAAAACAATAAAACTGATCCTCTTAAAAAAAGGGTCATAAATGAACCTAATAAGGTTATACTAAATCAATTAAAAGTAAATTAGGCTTTGTATTTATTGATTAATGAATATAAATTTCATTATTCAGGTAATTAAAACAAACGAAGAACACACTCGAGCATAAGGTTAGGGGTTTCTCTTCTTAGTTTTAATTCTGTGAGATTTCCATTGTTCGACACTTATTTCTTATATGTATTATATGTGGGCTACCATTTGACATATAATATCATGATTCTATTTATATTCGTGGTATTCTGTGATTCATTTGGTGATTATTTAATTTCGGTCATATGATTCAATTGATTACAATATGGTAAGTGAATATGTCTGAATTTCTATTTCATTGGGACCTACTTGGTATTGTGAACCTAATCATTTTTATGTGGTGTATCTACATACCATTTGAGATCATATTTTATTTGAAATTATAATTCTAGTAAGTATACATTTTCTTGTAGCATGGATATTACCATTTCTTAAATCCGTATACCATTTCTCATACAGTGTTAATTTGGAAAGTTGTTTTAACATTGGAAATATTGATGAATCCATATTCTCTACTCTATATGGATATTGAGAAGGAAAATTTTACTTGTATTAAATATATTTATAAAGAATTATTTGGACATGAAGTGGTTGGTGGGGCTCATTTTATCCCATCAGTGCATCGACAGGCCTCATGAGACAAATCAGTTGGCGACAAACACTTCAAGTTTGTTCCAAAAAATTATATTGGTTTTTACCTATAGAACTAATCTGTTTTAATGGTATTATGGTATCATTGGACAAATACATGAGTTCCCATTAATAGGAATTCTCTTTTTTCATTATCAGTTATTATTATCCATGTGGTTTTCACTATGACAAAATCTATGGATGCAGTTTCATTCTTAGTTTATTTATGGCATGTGTTCATTTATTCACCATGCCATATTGATTATGTAAAATTGATTGTAATTCACTTATTATTGAATTCATTATTTCAATATTGGTGACCCCTACTAAGTGTTTTATCTCACCTATTACATCTGTTTACCTTCAATAGGTGATGAATAGGAGATCATTTATTGAGTTTCTGTGGATGCTGTTTTTAGTTTTTGTTATGTCTTATATTTTGTAACCTTTTACAATGAAAAGTGGGTAGCATATATGTATCTTGTTTCTTCAAAACTACTAATATGATTGTTCCTTTTGGATTTTCATTCCTTCTATCCATGCAAATAGAAAAATTAATGCACCAACTCTGGTCTAGAGGGGTTGGGGTGTTATAGCTGGTATCAGAGGAAGTTTAGTAGAAAATAAGGAAACTATAGTAGAAAATGTATATTAGGGGACAAATCCCTAAGGTATTATTTGAGGATAAACATACAAGAACGTCCTCTTCTTTTGGTAAGGAATATATTATGTTGATCTTTCTAGAAAATAAATCCCTGTCTGGATAAAAACTAGTATAGGTGGCTCGGGTACAAATGTACCCAGGAGTAAAAACTCCAACAAGGAGTTTCAGGCTTGACCTCGGGTATCCTAGTACATGAAAACGGGACTTTCTGCACTATTGGTATTGACACTCTTGGGGGATATTCTTAGGATAATTCACATTTTCTTTATAATCCATTATAAAGTATTTTAATGTAATGTTTTACTCAGAGAATCGATGTTTAAGAGATTAGTTATGCATAGAATTTCAATCATTCTTAATTTCTTTTCTATTTGAGATTCATAAAATAATCTAGTGTATGTCATTATTTATAAATGGTGCCTAATGGAATAATGGGAAACAATACTCATGGGAAATTTAGGGATCTCCCCACTGAGTAAGTCAACATAGTTAATGTTGGAGCAGATCAGATCATGACCATATTGGGTCAACTTACTCAGGTTGTGACGAATACCATGCCACACCTATGTTGGATCGTTTCATGCATAATAATCCCCCGTAGTTTAGTTGGACTACTAATACAATGGTTCCTGAGTAGTTGATCTAGCCCTTGAAAAGATATTCATGGAATTAAGATGAAATGAAAATGAAAATGTAGTTATAAAAGTATATAGTTTCAAGGGTGATTCTGATCAACGGTGGTCCTTGATCCATAATACCACTTAGGAAGAAGAAATATAAGATATGGAATGAAGGAATTTTATGGAAATATTCTTTGAAAAATATTTCACTCTTAAGAAATGAATCAAAATGAAGAGGAAATTCCTTAGATTAAAGAAAAGAGAAGAAAAAAATGTTGCATAGTATGAGGATACCTTAACCATAAAATCCAAGTATGCCATAGATTATATACAAGACTCGGAAGACAAGATTGATCATTTACTTTAAGGTCTTATGCCACGTCTTCTAAGGGCACTGGCTTCTCAAACATTTTCAGCATATGATGAAATTGTATCAAGTGCCATCTAAATAGAGAAGGAATTTTCCAGAATAATTTTCTTCAAATGAAACCAAGATATAAAGTGTTACTCGGATAACCAAGGAAAAGGTGAAGCATTAAAAAAGAACAAGGGAACAACGAAATTCCCATTATACGAGAAATGTGGGAAGAATAATCCAGGGAAATGCTTGAAAGGCATGGTAGTCTACTTTAATTGTGGAGAAAGGGGCCATTGATCAATGAAATGCAAGGTGAAGAAGCAATTTGTTGGTGTTTAATGCTAAAATTATAGAGACAAGGGAAACTATGAAAATTATTTTACTAATCACCAAGGAAACATTCCTCAGAAAAGGCCACGAGAGCAAGGGAAAATATATGTGATTACAACCGCAGAGGTTTATGTTCCTAATGATGTGGGGGAAGGTGGTTTATTGTTTCTGAAAAATTATCCAACACTTTATTTGAATCTGGATCATCACATTCATTTATATCTACCCAGTTTTCAAGGAAAATTAAAAATGCCCAGTTTGATTTAATAAATGAGTTTTTAGTAAAAACTCCTGAGGGATGTATCATTGCAACAAAGGCATGTCGATTAGTCCCCCTCATGACACATAAATGTGCTTTAGTATTTAATGTTATCATCATACCAATGACTTACTATGATATAATTATCAACATGAATTCCCTATCAAACTACGATATGAAGATTTATTGTAAGAAGAAAGAAGTTACAATCTTTGAAAATGGTGTAGAATCCATATTTTCTAGTGCAGATTCTTCACAAACTGATTCTTGTCTAGATCCACCCCAAATAGCTCTACTAAATTCAATTATTGGAGAAGAAGAAAACCCATTACTATGGGGATTGAAAGAAATATTCAAATTGAATATGTTCATGTAGTGAAAGAATATGTTGATGTCCTTCCAGAGGATTTACTTGGACATCCTATAGAGCGGGAAATTGAGTTCTCCATTGACTTAATTCATTGTTCAAGGCCCATATCAAAGACCCCTAATAGAATGGACACTATAGAGTTAGTGTATCTAAAGAAACAACTGGTGGAATTGAGTGATAAAGTATTTATTCTACCTAGTGTTTCCCCATGGGGATCCACTATTCTTTTCATTAAGAAGAAAGATTGTTCTATGAGTTTTTTCATTTATTACAGGGAAATCAATGTTATTACAATAAATAATAAGTATCTTCTTCCATGAATTGTTGATTTATTTAATTAACTTTATAGAGAACAATATTTATCAAATATTGATCTTTGATCTGGATATCATCAGTTTCTTGTGAAGAAATAAGACATTCCCAAAATGGCATTTCAAACCAGGTATGGGCATTATGAGTTCAAAGTAATTCCTTTTAGACCGACTAGAGCACCATATATTTTCATGGATCTGATGAATAGATATTTCAAGTAATATCTTCATGACTTTGTAGTGGTTTTTATTAATGATATCTTCGTATACTCTAAAATCTACGAAGATCATGAAAATCACTTGCGCACTATTCTGAAGACTCTTTGAAGAAATGAATTAAATGGTAAGTTTAAAAAGTGCGATTTTTAGCTCCAATCAGTTTCCTTTCTGGGAAACATTAACTCTAAGGATGAAATATCTGTAGATCATGTGAAGACAAATGTTGTGCAAGAATGGCCTACTCCAACGAACATAACTAAGGTACGTAGTTTAATTGGTTTAGCATGTTTTTATAGGTGTTTCATTTAGAACTTCTTCCGTTTATCCAACCCAATGACCAAGCTCACACGGAAAGGGGATAATTTCATATGGACAAAGGAATGTGAAGAATTTTTTGAATAATTGAATAAAAGGCTAGGGAATGCTCTAATATTTATTCTACCATTAGGGAATTATGGATTTGTGATATTTAACGATGCATCAAAGAAAGGACATGGTTGTGTCCTTATGCATAATTATAGAGTGATTGCCTATGAATCATGGTATCTAAAAATTCATGAACAAAACTATCCAACTCGTGATCTTGAGTTAGAATCTATAATCGTTTATTTGATGAAATGAAGACACTATCTCTATGGTGAAATAAATGAGATGTATACCGACAATAAGAGTTTGATGTATATTTTCTCAAAAAAAGAACTCAACACGAGGAAAAGACAATGGCTGTAACTACTCAAGTATTATTATTACACTATACACTACCACCCGAGGAAGGAAAATAAGGTGGCAGATGCTTTGAGAAGAAAGTATCAAGGAGTTTTGAACAAGATTAGAGTGGATAGGGATCCCATGCTCATGTATCTAGTAAATATGGATATGGGAATAATCATGGAAGGTGAAACATCAATATTTTTTTAAATTATTGCCAAACCATATTTACTAGATTGGATAAAAAGTTCTCTGATTGATGATTAAGACTTTCAAGGAAAATTAATGCACTGAATGAAGGGAGATTGACTGACCTCATATATGAAGATGGAATTTTGAAATTTAGAAGGAGGCTTTGTGTTCTCGATATACCTAATATAAAAAGGATATTATTGGATGATTCTAAAACCTCTAATTTCTATACACACCCTAGTATCACTAATATGTATAGTGATTTGAAAGAATATTTTTGGTGGTAAAACATGAAGAGGGAGATTGTTGATTATGTGTCAAGATGTTTGGTTTTTCAACTGGTGAAGGTTGGAAGACAACATCCTAGAGGAGTCATGCAAACCCTTACTATTCCTATGTAGAAATGGGATGATATTACAATGGACATTGTTGTGGGGCTACCAAAGAATCAAAGAAAGAATGATACAATATGGGACATTGTTGACCGTCTTACAAAATCATCATATTTTCTTTCTATAATGGAAGATTTACCACTTGAATGTATGGAAAAAATATACATTAATGAAGTTGTAAGACTTCATGGTGCAACCTTATCAAATTCTTTCTGATCGTGACCCCCATTTTACATCAAAATTTTGGAAAAGTCTCCATATGGATTTGAATAATAAGCTTCGTATGTGTACTGCTTATCACCCCCAAACCAATGGACAGTCTGAAAGGACTATTCAAACTCTGGAAGACATGCTGAGATCATGCCCTCTTGACTTTCAAGGAATGTGGGATCAGTACTTGCCTTTGGTGGAATTTTCCTACAATAATAGTTTCCATTCTAGTATTCAAATGAATCCATGTGAAGCATTAAATGGAAAGAGATGTCGAACACCAACTTGTTGGGACGCAATTGGTGAGAGGAAACTTATAGGAACAAAACTTATTGAACAGACCACGAAAAAGGTCAAGAAAAACCAATCCCATATGAAAGTAGCCTAAATTAGGTAGAAGAGTTATACTGAAAACCATGGAAAGGATTTGGAATTCCAAGGGGGAGATCATGTCTTTATGAAAGTATCTCCATATAAGGGTTTCATAAGGTTCGGTAAGAAAGGGAAACTCAGCCATAGGTACATCAGACCATTTGAAATTATTGAAAGAATCAGAGCTGTATCTTACCATTTAGAAATGACTCCAAGTCTCTCCAAAGACCATGATATGTTCCATGTGTCATTATTGAAGAAATACATGACATACCCCATTCATGAACTCACCTAGGAAGAAATAGAACCAGAACTTGATTTGTCATACTGTGAAGATCCTATCGGGATTCTTGACATAAGGGAGAAGGTATTGAGAAATTAGAAAACTTGTCTAGTAATGGTTTTTAGAGAAACCAGAATATGGAGGAAGAAAAATGGGAACCTGATGATGTTATGAGGAAGAACCACCCACACCATTTTGGTGGGCATTATACATAGAATTTCGATGACAAAATTTCTGAAGGAGGGAATAATTTAAATCCCCAAACATTTTATGGTATGCTTCTCTTAAATATATACTATTCATAGCCTATATTTCAAAAGGAATTTTTTGCGTTGAAACAAAACTTTTTTATTTAGAATATTGGTATAACCTAGCCATTAAACATAAATTTTCCACTTCTATGTTTTGAATTTCAAAAAACGGGCATCCAGAGTTGTGACTAGTAAGTTTTTTGGAGTCAGATAGAACCAACTAGATTTTTTTAATGAATAGTAACATTCCCATATTAATATAAATATGAATATTAATATGACTCTTATGAATAGAAATTAATGATAATATTTTATTTTCTTAAGGTAATAAAATAATTTGATCTTAATTAATTTTTCGATGTGATATAAAACCAATTATACCTTTAAAATTGTTATTTTTGAATAAAGTATGATTTTATTTAAAAAATAAATTAAAAATAAATCGAATTTTTTCAAAATATTTAGTTTTTTTTCAATTATACACATCAAAAAATGGTTAGGGTGATTTTTTGGGATTTTTCTAAAATACATTAATTTTTGTGAATAGTAAAAATATAGTTTTGAGTTTTTGTAGTTTAATGACATCATAATGATATAATAATTAATATAAAAGGATGGTAGACTTTTTTACACTAACATATGACATGAGGTGTCCCAAGTGCCTGAAACCATGGGCAAATATCATGGGCAAGCCCATGGTTTTGAAAAAACCACTAATGAGATGTCAATTTTATTTAATAAAAAAATCCATCTCATTTACTATAAATACCCAATGACCACCTTAATTTTATTTCATTACAAACAAATTATCCTAGAAGAGATGGTATTATTAACTCCATAGGAGTCTTCTCTATGTGTCCTTAAACTCTCAATGTCCCAACATTCATGTTTTGGGAGTTACTCTACAAGGTAAGAGAATCAACCCCCCTTCTTTTTCTTAAAGATTTCATCTTATGTTTTGTCTTTGATTTTCAATTGAATTATGTTGGGATATATCATGAAATATTTCCCTTAATTTCCAGATTATGTAATAGTGATGATATACCATATTTCTCTCATCAAACTATTTTATGAAATTTTAAGTGACGCTGTTATGCTGTCGAATTTTCATGAGAGATTTCTCATTACAAAATTCTATTTTGAGTTCCTTTCTTTTATAATTATTTCCTCATATTATCTCATAAAAATGATATTATAATTATATTGCCTTAAATGAACTATAATTATATTATTCTAATGGAATATTTCATCATCATATCTCTTTCCCCATCCTCTTATACTAAAAATGAAAACATCGTCTGAGATGTGTTAATTTATCACATTCAAGGACGACGGGTTCTCAATTTTCATTACCATGTTCAATTATGGTCATGAAACCATTTGAATGGTTGAAACAAATCAGAATAAATTTATTTCATATCATTAATGTTCTGTAATCCACAAACACTCATGATATAAAATAATAATACAAAACACGTTCTTTTAGAACAAAACTTCCAATTTAATCAAAGAATTTTTAATTAACTTTTAACTAATGATTCATCATCATGGTATATAAAGCAAATCGATATAAGATCAATTATATCTCATACATGTCATTAATGATATATATTTACAATTATGTATGTTTAACCACACATCACATGAACTTCCATTCAACAATACAAGTAAATCAATCATGAAAACCAAAGAAGAAAATGCTTCCAAAACAATAAAATTGATCCTCTTAAACCCACAAAAAGGGTCATGAATGAACCTAATAAGATTATAATAAATAAATTACATGTATAAAAGGTTATTTACTTATTAATTAATAAAGTTAAATTTTATTATTCTGGTCATTAAAACAAATGAAGAACACACTCGAGCATAAGGTAAGGGGTTTCTCATCTCACTTTTAATTCCGTGAGATTTCCATTGTTCACTAATTAATTCAAGTATTTGGTATATGTGTACTAAAATTTGATATATAATATCATGATTCTATTTATATTCATGGAATTAAATGAATCAATTGGTGATTTTCTAACTTTCGTTCATACGATTCAATTGATTACAATATGATAAGTGACTTTGTCTGAATTTTCATTTCATTGAGACCTACTTGGTATTGTGCACATAATATTTCATATGTCGTGTATCTAATGCCCATTTGAGTTGATTTTTAATTTTAAATTATAATTATGGTAAATATCCATTTTCTTGTAGCATGGATAGTACCAGTTCATTAAGATGTATACCATTTCACATAAGGTGTAAATTTGGAAAGTTGTTTTAACTATGGAAATATTTATTTATCCATATTCTCAACTCAATATGGATATTGAGAAGAAATATTTTACTTGTATTAAATATATTTATAAAGAATTATCTGGACATGTAGTAGAAGGTGGGTCCCACTATAGCCCCTTGATGCATCGACAAGTCTCATGAGACAAATCAGTTGGCGAAAAACCCTTTGTGTTTGTTTCTAAAAATCAGATAGGTTTCTACCCACAGAACTAATCAGTATTAATGGTATTATGGTATCATGTGCCAGATACATGATTTAAAATTAATTATCATTCTCTTTATTCATTATAAGTTATTACTATCCATGATTTTTTTACTATGAAAAAATCTATGGATGCGGTTACATTCTCAGTTTATTAATGGCGTGAGTTTTTTATTTATTCGCCATGCCATATTGATTATGTAGAATTTTTTACGATTAGTTTATTATTGAAATCATGATTTTTCTATTTGTAACCCTTACTAATAATTAGATATCACCCCTTTTATTTTTTTACCTTCAACAGGTGATGAAGAGGTGATCATTTATTGAGTTTCTGTGGACGCAGTTTTTAGTTTTCGTTATGCCTTGTATTTTGCAACCTTTTCTAATGAAATTCGAGTTACATCTATGTATCTAGATTATTAAATACTACTAAAATGATCATTACATTAGAATTTTAATTCCTTATAACCATTCTAATAGAACAAGTAATGCACTGGCTCCGGTCTAAAGGGGTTGGGGTGTTATATTACCCATGTTATATTGAGTCACATCTCTTATTCTTCCTATCACTATCCCTTTAGCTCACCAATTTATTTAATGTATATCCTCAGGTTATTACTTATACTAAGGATAATTTGAGTACCATTAAGAAGATAGATAATAAGGGATTATATAGTATTTATTTTTTATGTAAAATCTATATAAATTCCTATTTATCTGAGGACACTAAATCTTTTGATCATAGTTTTATATATATATTATACTTTTTAACATAAAAATGATGTAATAGTTATGTACGAAAAATTAGTGTGACTATTTTACATAAATAACATAGGTCCTCAATGACTTTGGGGTATAAATACGCTATTGAGTATCCCACCATAATCTATGGGTCACAGTCCATGCTTTTCCTGCACCCTTGTGAGAGCCAAACCATGATTTTCTCAAAAATAACTACAAAAGGATCAACATCTTTCCACATCGATGATGCTTTCAATATGTTCCTTGAAAAAAATTCAACAATTCCTATTATTTATATAGTTGATACAACAGAGACCTCTTACTCTCATAAATTTGAATTAATAAACCCCTCCCTACTCAAATTTCCTACAATCGACCTACTATAATTCCTCATCCTTCCTTTTTTTTACTACTAGAAAAGGAACCATTTTCAACACTAGGAAGTCCACTGAACATTCCACTGAGAGTGGTAAGAAGACTTGTATCTTTTTCTGCCTATAGACCATTCTTGATAATAAACGAATTCAAAAGAATCTATGGATATATTGTTAGGTCAAATCCCATAACCCAATGCCTCAACTCTGGTTAGAGGCCGATATCGAATTTTCATGCCTTTTGCATCTTATTCCCATCCAAGAGAGGTGCGAAGCAAAACAACTCCTTGAAAAGATTAGTTTAATAAGAAAACTACATTGGACCATATTTAATCTCAATAAACTCCAAACCAATATTCATATTTAGTTTTTTGGGGGAGATATCCTTGAAGAAGAGATCCTTGAATGTCACCCATGTAAGACCCTCACAAATTCTCACCTAGTTCATACCAACCCACAACCTCATAGAAGGTACCTAAAGCATGAAATTATATGGAATTAATCATCGATCCCTAGGGGTCTCCACTAGGTCAAATATCCCCTCAATGATGTTAATCCAATCCTAAGCATCTTATGGGACTTAAGTGCCCTAAAATATAGATGGATGCTGAAGACAGAAACCCAGGGTATAATTGACTATAGTCTTGGAAACTAATCCACCATAAACAAGAATTATGTGGAATACTCTTGACTTTAATAGTTCCAAAACATGATCCTATAGATAAGGTATAGGATAATATTCTATAGTGGGATCATTCTGACCTACTTCCATGGATGGTCCCCTCAGACATCCTTTAAGAGGCATTTTCTGTAATGCTGAAATAATGCTTAGAATTCCTACAAGTGTGTACATGAGATGATAAACTAAATAGTTTTTTAATCACACACAATTTATTTTTATAGGAATACCTATCCTAGAAGGTTTCCCATAGTATTAAGATGTAACCCTGCTAGTATTACACTATTACTACACCTCGTCATTCATACCTTCACATTAGTCATAGTTTTGTATATATATATATATAACAATAGTCATGATCAAGTCCAAATATTTAAAATTTTAACACACTATATCACCTAAGTAAAAAATAATGGATCAATATGCTTAGTTAAGTTAACTACCACCTAGAGTAATAAATAATAATATATATGACATGTGATCTTATGTACCTAGTCATGATGCATGAAAACAACCAAACCCCATAAACTATAGCAGCCCAAAATACTAATGATTAACATGAAACTATAAAGTAATAGTTTTAATTCTATTCCAATCACCAGTAACTTGGAAGTCTATCATATAATTTCTAGAATTACACTTATGAGAATACCCAACACTAGTTACACATAGCCTGTGTTTTTTCTAGATTTCCCAAATCATAGTCAAAATAAATAAAAAGTAAAACACCCTTTGATACCACTTTGTAACACCCCAACCAAAATTAGTCATTCTGAGATAGTAAGCTACATGACCATATGCATTTCTACCCCTACACAATAGGTTTGAAACAAGTAGTAAGGGTCTGAATGATGAAATGGTGATATTATACCCTCAGTATCAAAATCTAAACATCGGAATCATTTCAATATAGTAATGAAACAAATAAAAAAAGGCATCGTGAAAAAGAATAACAATAATGATATAAAAGATGAAATTTCAAGTATCTAAAAGTCATACATGGTAATAATCTAAGGACCCCTAAAGTGGAAGGTCAAACAAGAGTAAAGGAAAGAAATATAAATACAAATAGACAATAAAAAATCATAATATATTATATTCAGATACCACCTATTAACACTAATTTCCATCTCCTCAACTCCCTATTGTCGGGACCTTTCCCTTTCCTAGATCCCTAATCTTGATGTCTGCATGCTCATCAAGAATATAATGTAGGGTGTGAATATAATCCCAATAGAACACCACCAATGAGTCTGTAAAATAAGTGCACATGAATAAGGAGCATATTCCATGGTAATAGATAGGTGTATAAGAAAGTAACAATAAATCATGTGTTGAACAATCGTACACTACCTAAGCCTCCATAAACCCTCATTGTAACTACTTTAGATTCAATCCAAAAGGATATTTATAATGAAAGTAGTTATCCAAGGTCATCCACAAGGACACTTATATCATTAAGTATCCATATGGTAAACAAGCATTGAGTTGCGCTAAAAGGCCTTCATATCCCATCTCTGTCATATGTAAGACCACAAGCTAATAATACCATATCTCTGTAATGGTTTGGAGAATAATGATATTTTACCTCATCTCTGCTTCGGGTTGGGCCACAAGGAAATCATGCCACAACCCCAAGTCTAGGTCCTTCACTTTTATTATCATAAGATCATCCAACTATCACTTCCTACTAGAGGAAAAAACATCCATATGTCATACATAAATTCACTCACAACAAATCATAGCACATATAGGCACAATATAGTATATCAAGCTTGAGTCTCATAAGCCAATCAAAAACACACATATGGTCATTATCAAGGACTTTCTCAAAGGATATGCATGACAACACATGTAATAAATATCAAACATGGGTTGCACGGTCTACACATGCACACTCATTTGTTCAATAACATGAATATAATTGTAGTCATGGGATTTATATGTTATGGAAATTCCAAACTCAAGCATGTTGATTATAATCGACTATATTTTCAAGTGTTCATACTAAATTCATGATCATATACCAACCAGATCAACACCTCACATTAGGTATCCATATAACCAATCTCAATTTATCACAAATGGTATTTTATAAAAATATTCAAGAAGCAGATGGAATTATAGTCTTTCAAAGAAATCGATTAATACAACAACAACCACTATCATTGGTAGATCTAGATCATGTCTATGAAAAGGTTTCCAATTTTATAGATCTAATTACAAACTATCAACATATTAGGAATACATTATTAGGTCATAAAAAATATTTAGATCAACCTATTACAACCTCGATCTATGTTTCCTTAAAATAGTATAAAATGAGACCTATAATAAATATAAAGAACAAGATAGAATAACCTATTACCTTGAATTATCACAATTCATAGCCTATAGATCCAATAGATTAATAGATTTAAGGGACATAAATCACCTATTACTACCATCAGAGTCCTTGGGTTTGTGTTTTGTTGGTGTATAAGGAATAATAAAGGGTTTTGATTAGATTTAAAATTAAAAACCCAATTTTTAGATTTATTAAAAATTCTTGCATGTTTTGGTCAAAAATTTTATCAAACCATGCACAAACTGTTCGTGGGTAACTAATTCTTCTAGGAACCTTCATGTTTTGGTTGCATAGTTTGATAAAATGTTCCCCAATCATCCTTCATGCCTCTTCTCTAAGTTTCATGTTTTCCATAGCCTGTCTCATTGTTATATCTTCCTATAATTTATCATATTGCCTTCACCAATAATATTCATGGTTTATTAGGATTAGTCAGATGGTTTTCCCAAACCATGAACCCCTTAAAAGCTCTTATACCCCTGCAAAACTAACCAACAGTTAGTTGAGACTTAACCCAAGAAAACTGTAATTCATGAACACTTAAAGTTGATCCAAAAGAAAGGCTCAAGTTATCTAAAAAATTTATTACATTATAAAATTAGGTTAGAGAGATATTAATTCTCAAAAAATAATCATTACAGAGCATGATAGTGAAGATAGATGTGATTCATTAGTGAATTAAAGAGATACAAGAACATTATAATTCCTATGTTAATCATATTATGTGAGATTTCAACATTTTAGATAATATTTCCATAAAGGTAACTCTTTTTTGGAAAATAATGTTTTATCCATGAAACCAAGATATAACCTTTATTATTTAAAACTTTATATGTGTTGGATCATATTTGATCAATTCCATATCAATTGTCACTTCCATTATAGATGTTCCAGATTCCTGATATATTATATTTGTTGTATATTCTTTGATATCACCATTATGATTTAAATATCATCAATTTTGGTGTGTTGGATGTTTGAGATGGTGTGTAATTCACGTAATGCCTAATCGATAATTATACCCACCTATAGAAGGTGTTACATGGGTTTGTTTTTTCTGTGATTCATTTCTTGTGGTGATATGGTGGTGTGGGGGAAAACACTTGGGAGTGGGACTCACAGATACGTTCTCAATCTCCCAAGTATTTAAAAATTTTATTTCTATTGGATGATGTATTTAACATAATATAAATATATGAGATTAACTCTTTACCAATGGTTGTCTTTATGTTTCAGATGTATCTTACGTGGGAGAGTGTTTCAGTTAATTTATCTCACAATATTTAAGAATTGTACTTTCAAATATGGTTTTTTCTTATAGATGTATATCATGGGGTTGTTGTTTGAACATCTTTCTCATTATTTGTGGGTGTTTTTTAAATTCTTGAGGATGGGAATTGTCTGAGAGCTATCGGATGTAAAGTCATGGACTCTTCTGGGTTATTCCTTTCTTATTTTGGGGTGTTCGATGGCTTAGTAGATATTTAATATTTTAAAAAATATATTTTAAATATGTTCTTACAATTTCTGAGACTAATTTTAAAGTGGTTTAATTATTTTAAAAAATAAATTCTTAATTTTGGAAATAGTAATAAATTTTGACCTTTATAGTTAAAAGTTTCCTTAAGTGAAATTAATTTTTTTATAAAACCCATTTTACCCTTATGTATAATTCTAATGATTTTCATATAGTTCATTTGATTAGTTATATGAAAAGGTTTCTATTAAATTTGAAATATTTCATAATGATAGAGGTTGGAGATTCCTTTACTATGAATAAAGGTACGAGTAATATGATTTCTAACAAAAAGGTTATAAGGAGTCCAAAGTAAAGGTATTTTCAAAGATTTTTAATGGTAGATTAAACTACCTATTGTTCTAAGAAATTAATGAATGTAATCCATGAGACGGGGTGAATCTTATTTAAAAAATAAAATAACAAATTTCTAGTCCTCAAGTTTTCAATTGACCAAATTTATGAAATGTCTATTGACTCAAAAAAGAGTAAAAAATTACATGTAGTGAAAATATAAACTAATTTAAATACTATAAGAATAGTATGAATAAGTTTTTCATAAACTCATAAAAACCTTATAAAAATTATCTAAATAAGGGAAATTGAAAATTAAAACACATTATTAGTTCAAAAATGAATACAAAATAAGTTTATAAACAATACAGTGAGTATCAGTTAAAAACCAAAATACACCTTTAAAAATATATTATAAACCCAAAATTTTAAACTAAATTGTATTGTGTATATTTATAATGAATCTATAGTATCCATGATATTAAAATTTCCTTAAGGTATCCTGATATTGTACCTATCAAAAGATATATCCACCTATCCATGAAATCAAATGGCTTAACCTTCCACTATCTATAGTGTTCTAACCCTAAACACTCTCTTTTCATATCACTAGAAGTCATTGGTCACATGGGATCAGCAAATCCTATGTCATACTATCCTTTAGAACTCTCAATCACATTGAATTATTTTAACTACTCAAATTTTTTTTAAATAAATTTCCTTTTATGATGAATAAATGCATTATTAAGTAATGTAGCTATAGAAAACATAGGTACTACGTCGGATATTTTGAACCATTATAAGTTATATCATGTCATATTTAAAATACCACTAAGCATAATAGATATTGATATTATAGATTTTGTAAAGTGACTATTAAGATTAGTATATATATTTGGTTATGATAAATCCATTTGACATAGACAATCTAAGTAATGGCCTCAACTAGTAAGATCATACCCTAAGAAGCCCATCAATCAGAGATTGAGAGGGAGATATAATCTATAAAAGTTTCCCTTAACCAAGAATAATTTGAGATTCAACAACTAAAGAACAAGAGAATCGATTTATGGGTGAAGTTCATGCTCATTGAGATCAGGACCCAAACCATGTTTGTCGAACCACCACATGAAAACATCACCATCGCACACCTTACCATTATGAAATTCACAGGTGTAATAAAGGGATATGTATCTAGTTCCTAACTATATGAATTTTTATTATTTATTTATAATAAAATTATTATTATATTTATCCTAATTTAATATTAATTTATAAATGATTAAATAATGAGTTTCATAAAAATTATATTTTGATATGATGAAATGCAAATTTTCTTTTTGGAAAATATATTATTTTAATCAAGTGCCCCTTTTTGATAATTTGAATAATTTTTTAAATAAATAATATTTTAATAAAATATTAATATTAAATGATATTTATTAAATATAAATTAAAATATATGTTTACAACGTCAAATTTAATTTTTATAAGGATTACAAAATTGTTGTTGTAAAAAAAATATTGTGTTTTCAATAAATAGAGATTTTTAATTTAAATGTGATTATTA
The DNA here is from genome assembly GCA_963277665.1 of Viscum album. Classification (NCBI taxonomy): domain Eukaryota; kingdom Viridiplantae; phylum Streptophyta; class Magnoliopsida; order Santalales; family Viscaceae; genus Viscum; species Viscum album. Next base: position 469,754,324 of record OY728147.1, on the reverse strand, counting down.
TCATATAAAATATTTACTTTGAGAAAATAAATACTATTTTTGATATCAACTTTTTAAACTTATCTAATGATAAATTTTTCATAATTTTCTGAGACAACCTAATTTTTGGGTAAAAATTAAATACATTATAATTAAACAGAATGTGTTATAACATTACAAAATCCCATAAGATATATATTAAATATTATAAATAATTACCATGAAAAAAATTATTTTTCCCTTTTAAAAAAATATTTTTTTAAGTTATTTTATTAATTTTATAAACCCTTAATGAACCCTCCCAAACCAATATTATATTTTAGGGGTTTAAAATCAATACTTTATAAACATGACTCCCTTTCACATCACCAATGATATTATTTTAATGGGTTTTATTCCTATAATTAAAAAATAATTAAAATAACACTTATATAGAAAAAAATAATTGGAAAAAACACGATAAATTTTTTGTTTTTCATTTATTTATCATATAGAGTCCAAAACCTACGCTAAGAAATTAATGAAGAATTACCCTCTATTTAGCTATAAAAACCCACCCAGCCTCCCATTTATCTTCTCTAAAAATTCTTTAAAGATGAATTTAATCTATAATTACATCTCTATTTCCCTCTCAATGTTCCCCCAATCTCTTAATATTCTCATCCCAATCTCGTAGAAGCGCCCTTTCAAGGAAAAGGATCCTCTCCTTCTCTTATTAATTCAAGAGCCTTATTTATATTATTCCTTTTGATTTAAAATTTATCATACTGGGATATATTTTCACACATTCCTATAACATTTCATATTATTCCCAAGTTATTATTTAACCCTTCCACTCTCATTTAACAATTCCATGAATCTTTAGGTACCCTTGTTAAGCAACCAAAATTGTCCTGCGATTTTCCATGCCAAACATTTGTGAGTGAATACCCATCCACATTTCTAGTCAAAGGTGTTCACATATATGTATCTATCCTTAATTTATTATATACATACATTTATGTAATCAAATTTCCTTAATCATGGGTTTAAAAGTGGTGAAAGACATTCTAACATTGTATGGTATATGTGGCACACTTATGCATGTGCATGTTATAAATGTGTCAGGTGGGCCCAGAATTATATATCCCTTTATTTCCTTGGGTAAGGTTTTTATCACATGATATTCAATTTATAGTTTATATTAGGATATAATATGAACAATATGTAATGATTTATTTTTTTTATCCATGACTTATGTTTATGATGTAATTTTTTATGTTATTGCAATATTACCATGTTGCATTAATGTTATCATGTTGTATCATGCCTCATTCTTCAAGATTATGATTCCCACCGATATTATGTTACCTTTTTTTCCTATTGGATCACATGTAGTCTTTACCTTATGATATTATTTTTTTATTCCCTGTTAGGATTTATATCTCACCCCTTTCTTATGTACGTCCTCAGTTTATCCCAAAAAGCTTTTGAAGAGAAATGTATTTTTAAGAGCATATTATGGAGTTTTTTGTCATTATATTTATATTTCATGTTATTAAACTATGTACCTAATAACACAAAGACACTAGGCCACATGATATTATTGTATTTTTTTAAGTGCATCTTTATGTAATAAATCAAGAATAAAAGTTTATTAAATATATTAGTTACCATAGTTCGAATTAAAGGAATGTATAGTTATTTTTTGAATTAGTATTATAAAACTATATAAAAAGAAATAAGGATAAAAATAAAAAATTTAAAATGTCCCTAAATTTTGTTAAATTATAAAGCAAGTTGTTTCCAAGAAATTACATCCCTATCTTGATTCTACAATTGGATGTGGAATAGGAATAGTTTCACCTAGGGCTAATAACCCAAAAAAGGTCCATTGATCTGGACTCTATCATCACCTAGTTCATGTCAATGGGCCTTGATACACACATAGTTTGACACTACAATTGGATATATTTGGTAAATACACACGCCCTCTATGAACCATTAAGAAGGAAAAAAATTCCCAAAAAAAATATTATGTTAGGACATCGATAATGGATAAATTAGATTGAAAAATAAAAATTCATATCTTAATTAATATGTGTAATTTAAGATTTACCCCTTAAATGTTTATATTTTCCCTTTTATATGTTTAATATTTTAAAACTTCTCATACCAAATTCTATTTTGGATGAAGTACATGATTAGAGCCAAAATCAAATAGTGAAATATAGTCTTTTCATTCTTTCATGAACATCACATTTTCTATATAACTATAGTTCTACATATTCTTTCATATCATGAAACTTTAGGATAAATATTCAAACACCACCTAAAAATATGAACGTTTGTTAATCAGTGAAGAGAGAAAATAGATCAATTATTGAATCCATAGAATAAAAATTATCCCCTATCCAAATTTTTTCGTTGAATTTCCTAAAAAATATTTTCGACAGTCAACTTAGTGTAATTCAATAACCTTTTGGTCATGAATTAGTTATATTTTTATATATCTAACATAAATAAACAAGATAATTAAACCACCCTCTATATCAAAAATCAGCATTTGATTGTATACAAGTGCAAGGAGGAGGATGATTCTTATATGGTACCAACATCTCAATTAGGGATATTATTTTATTTTGAGAAAGAATATCTAGATAAAATTATTTAGACTAAAGAAAATATCATCCTTGATGACATTCCAATTATAAGGGAATTCTCTAATGTGTTTTCTTGTGAATTTTTTGGTTTCCTCAAAGTCATGATGTTGTTTTCTCAATCGATATCATGCCTAGAGATTTTCTAATATTGAAGACTATATGTAGAATTGGTGTTATTAGATTTGAGGATATGAAGAAGTAATTATATTAGAATCTTTGTAAAGGGTTTGTATTCCCTAGTGCTTCTCCATGGGGTGCATTGGTTCTCTTATTCAAGAATAAGTATGGGTAAATGTGCCTCTACACTATTCAACGTGAGCACAAAAAGATTGTGATAAAGAGAAAGTATCCTCTAACATGGATTTATGGCTTGTTTGATAAATTATTTGGAGCCCAGTAGTCATGACACCCTCCCCAAAAACTATACCCCTCCTGGGCTGGAAATGTGAGAAGGGATATAATGACCCCCGAGTCCCGCCTCCAGTTGGCCCCGGGTTGGCGACTAGCACCGAGGGTAGAGGCATTACCCTCTAAGAGAACACATGGGGAAGAGAAATATAAGATAGAAACCAACCAACTCAAACTAAACCTATAAGATAAAATAAACACCATGTAAAAAAATGAAATGTCATGAAAAACTAATACAACTGAAAGTGGAAAAAATGCAAGTACCCAAAAGAAATTAAAATAGCTGTAACCACAAGCCCGAACAGCTCCTAAAACCGAAAGATAGTAGTAACCATCCTGATCTCCAACCTACTATAAGTGACCTGAAAAGAAGATTATATATACATAGGGTTGGTATAACAGTAAACTCAGTAAGATCCTCACAGAATCCTCTCATGAAAAAGTAATGAAAGCATGTTAAAGCACAGTAAACAACAAGTGAAACTAACTCGTCACCTAAACAGGTATAATATGTTCCCAGCCTCACCATGGATACTGTCACTAAGTAATGCATACAAGAGTATATAATATAATAAAGAATATCAATGGTACCCCTCTATTACTTCCCCACTGATATGCCACTTTTCCCCAACGTCACATGTCCTAAGCATCTCTCTCCCAAAAGGATTGCCCGCAGACACCTGGGCGTAGCACCACAACATGCACCTCATGAAACAAAACCACCATGTCCCTATAAGAAAAGTAACTAGGTAGTTTCTGGGAGCCACCACAGCTCGCATAACCTACATCATACATCGGGTATTATACCTCAAGCCATTACAGCCCACACACTGAGTAAGGATCCTCAAGCAATCACAGCCTATACACGTTACACCTATAATCATCCAAAGAAAAATATATCCAAAAAATATGTGTGTGAATAACCACAAGCCATTATAACCCTCTAAACACATATATTGGGAAAACTAACCAATGTGACTACCATCACAAGTAGCTACCAAGAGAAGATTGTGGGGCCAAAGGGGGTAGTCAGCCATCCATCCTCCCACCGGAATATTGGAGAAAACACCCCCCATGGCTCAGAATCACCAGGGTGTCTGTTTTCCTTATTGATATGGTGGAATAGCGTAAAGAAACATAAATATTATTGAATATACTATAGCTCATTACCACACTGTGGGCATAACCTAGTCTTAGAATCAACTACAGCTAACCTCTCTCGGACTCTAGGCTGCTACTTCTATGACTAGGTATCCTATAAGCACGAAACCATTTAAATAGCTTTAATACATTACTACATTCCCTTTTTATTAGTTTCAATTTAAATTAATTAATTCATTAAACAATAATTAACTAATAACAATTACACAATAAATTTCATTGACATCACAACCAAAGTACATTGTTCCTTTAAATCACAACCTTAGCATTGCGCCCCAACAAGCTCCAAACCCCATGGGTTAACATAATTTATTCAATAATTTATTTACATCATTACTTTCCCATATTCCTAGGCATTCTAGAAAAACAAATCTATGCTTTTAAACATAAGGGGCTCAACACAGCGAGTAGATGAACTACCCGTCGAGTCTTCGTCGCCTATAGAAAGAGAATAGACCCATCCTCCCTTGAGAAGATAAACACAGAAAGCACATGGCATACCCCGTGCGTCTTCACCCCTTTCAGAAGAAGGGTAATCAAGACCAACTTCCTTGAGCAGTGGGGAAATTAAAGCAGATAAACAACCAACAAGAATCAACAGAAAACCAAACATTCACATCCAACCCATTTCATCATCCCTAGTGTTCTCCCTGACACCCACAAGAATAAACTGATGAATCTTGGCACTCTAGGTATAAACTGATACAATAACCAGTAGGAATCCATTCCCCCACATATCAAAATAGTCATCCAGGCTCACATCACAACACAAGAAGTAAGAAAATAAAAAACATACCAGTTGGGCTCTTGGCCCTTGAAGAAGATAGAGGGTAACTCAGTACCCATCATGGAATTATCAAACAATCAATTCTTTAATCCATATCGAATTAACCAATTTATTATTCATAGGTTTTATATTCAAGAAACCTAATTAGTAAGCTATCACAAATAAATTAAACATGCTTACTTCACCATTTTGAATAACATAAAAAATACAACAATAAGAACCAGATTAATTTACATGACTCTTTATCTTTAGCCAAACAATTATCAATTAATTATGGTTTACGTTCATTACCAATTTCAATCAAGAACAAATAGATAAACAAATCAATCATAGATATCACACTATCTAGAAAAAACAAGGGGCAATACTATACAATTGATATCAATTTATTTATCCAGATTAAATATTTATTATGTCAATTCCATTGTCATCTAGTGGCTAAAACATGCTAACTCTACAGTTTCATGTAAAAAATAAAAGAGAAGCAATGAATCCACTACCTTAAAAAGGTCCTTAAGGATCTTTATATGAGAACGATCCACACAACGGATCATGATCGCCTCCACCTATGACAACTGCCTCCACCCGAGGATGTCACAGCATGACCGCACCAGCCAAAGCCCAAGATAATCCATTAAAAGCATTGAGATCACATCCCATAATATTTTAAGGAGAAACAGGAAAAGGTGAACCAAAATTAAGGATGATATATCATACCTTATATCGAATATTTATGTATACTGCTTGGTTGCACCAAAACAGGGGGTGCACTTGCAATAAGAAGAATGTCGAGAGAAACCAAACCACCAGGAAAAGTTTAATCTCACGATTCCTACAGGAAGGAAAGGTTTGAGCATCTCACACCGGAGAATAAGAATAAAGAACAAGGGAGGAAGTATCTTTTCCCTTTAGAAGATTTAACGGAGTAGAGTTTAAGATACAGTGGATTTTCCATTAAAATCGGATCTCATTAAACCACACGGTTTGACCAAGTAAATTCATCACGAGCCTTAGGAAAATTAATATAGGAGTTATGGGATTTGAATCGTCCTTAAATCCTATAAAACATGGCCATGAATGTGTTTTACGTCAAATAAAATGTTCAATTGGAGAAACTATAAAAATTTGGAAATTTGGAAAAAGAAATATGAAATAGTTTATGAGACACTGATCATGAGTTGTGACACTGTTTTTGACTCACCATTTCTGTCTCACTATTTCTACCTCACTGTTTCTATCACACTATTTCTGTATCACCATTTCTAACTCATTGTTTATATCTCACTGTTTCTATCTAACCATTTGTAACTCACCATTTCTGTCTCACTATTTATATCTCACCGTTTCTGTGACACCATTTCTGACTCACCGTTTTTGTCTCACCATTTCTGTCTCACCGTTTTTGTGACACCGTTTCTGACTCACCATTTCTATCTCACCATTTATGTCTCACCATTTCTGACTCACCGTTTCTTTCTCATCATTTATGTCTCCCCGTTTCTATCTCACCATTTCTAACTCACCATTTTTGTCTCACTGTTTCTGTCTCACTGTCTTTGTGACACCATTTCTGACTCTCCATTTTTGTCTCACCATTTCTGATTCATCGTGACACTATTCATAAAACTGGAAACATTATTTGCAAAGCTAGACATTTGGAAAAGTGTTGGGGATGAGTCGCCTTGACCTCCCAGAACACCTCAAACGCCAAATTTCAGCAAAGGGATGGACCATAGAGTTCTAGAAAATTACATCAGATACCACTCAAAACATTCTCATCCTCAAGAATCCTAGACAAACCCAAAAGGAAACTGAAAAGGGGTCCAAAAAACCACTCCTCAAGATACCTCTCAAAAGAGGGCAATCCATAAGAAGCAATAAAAGTAATTCATCTTATAAAAAATGAAAGGTCTATAACCACAAAGGTAACTCCATTACATGAAAAGGTTTTAAACATCAAACAACTCTAGGTACAAAGCATGTATCTATTACTCACATTTCTTGGTACTCTCCTCCATGCCATCGTGCCACCAAAAGACAAGAACCAAGGGAATAAAATGAACATGCAACACCTTCTATTTGCGGTCTTGGATCTCCACAAGTCGCTCCTCAAAGGTCGAATCATCATCAACATTGATCTCTCCCCAATCAATGACATGAGAGTTATCATGAAGATAACGATGGAGTTGTGACACATGAAAAATATCGTGTATCTGGCTCATCTCTGGGAGAATTTCTATCTTATATAACACAGCTCTAACTTGATCCAAAACCTCAAAAGGACCAACAAACTGGAGAGAAAGCTTACTCCCATGACCAAACCTTCGTATCCCATGATGGGGAGTCACCAATAGAAACATTTGATCCCTAAAATCAAACTCCAAAGGTCTCCTCCTTTGATCGGCATATGATTTTAGATGATTCTGCACTGTCTTCATCCTCTCACGAATTACCTGAACCAACAGTATTTTATTATGCACTAGATCTGGTCTAAGAATTTCTAACTCTCTGATCCCATTCCAGCAAAACAGAGAACTAAAATTATAGCCATACATGTCTTCAAATGGTGCCATACCGATGGTGGAGTGAAAACTATTATTGTAAGTGAACTCCAACATGGGTAAGTACCTCATCCACGAACCTAAAAAATAAAGAACACTAGAGTGTGACTTGTCTTCAATAGTCTTGACAGTTTGATCTGTCTGACCATCCGTCTGAGGATGAAAAGGAGTGTTAAGGCATATTTGAGAACCGAAAGCATGTTGGATACCTCTCCACACCCTAGAAGTAAAGGGAGGATCTCGATCAAAAATGATCATCCTTTGTACTCCATAAAGTCTCACAACCTCCTCTAGATACTACCTCGACAAAACTTCCACTGAGATGGACTCCTTGATCGCTACAAAGTGGGCCGATTATGTTAAATTATCAAAAACCACACAAATAGCATCATGCCCTCTTGGAGCTCGAGCTAAACCAGCAAAAACGTCCATTGAGATGTCCTCCCACTTCCACTGAGGAACATATAATGGCTGGAGCAAACATTTGGGGACACGGTGCTCAGCATTGACCTTCAGTAAGACTAAACATTGAGACAAAAACTTTGAAACTACACGCTTCATCCCGGGCCACCAAAACTGACTCCTCAAGGCTTGATACATCTTTGTCATGCCGAGATGCACTTTTAAAGGTAAACTATGGAACTCTCTGAGAATCCTCTCATGCATCACCAAAGGAACAAAAAGCCTTCCATGATATAACACTCAATGTTTTTCATCCTCAGTCCAACCATCAGGGGCCTCACCACAAACAATTCGGTCTCTCCAGACCTCCACCTCAAGATCCCCCAACTGGGACTCTTCCACCTACTTCAACAGATATGATTACACTTTCATCTGGAAAAGACAACCTCTGCCCCCAACTTCACCCATTTCAAGATGTAATGGTGAAAATTCTTGCATTACTCTCGAGGAATCACCAGATTCATGCACAGTATCACTACTTGACTTTTGACTCTACACATCAGCTACAAAATTCTACTTTCTAGGTGTATATGATATTTTGAAGTCTTATTATTGTAAGAACTACATCCACCGATTTTGTCTTAAGTTTAAGTCGCCCTGGGAGAAAACATACCTCAAACTCTTGTGATCGGTGAAAACCAAAAAGCGATCTCTAATGAGGTAATGTCTCCACAACTTCATATCAAACACTACGGCCGCCAACTCAAGATCATGGGTGGAATAGTTATGTTCATGAGGGCTCAACTACCGAAACCCATAAGAAACCACTAATCTTTGCTGCATCAGAACATAGCCTAACCCCAGATGCAAATAATTGTAGAAAACATCAAACTGAACTCCCTCTGTTGGGAGACAAAGATCTAGAGAACTTACTAACTTCTCTTTTAGATACTCGAAAGCTGCCTAACACTGATCAGTCTATATGAACACCTGATCTTTCCTGGTCAATTCTATCAGAGGAGTCGCAACTCAAGAGAAATTGGCTACAAACCTACTGTAGTAGCATGCGAGACCAAGGAAACTTCTCACCTATGACAATGTCTTGGGGGATGCCCAAGACAAAACTACTTCTATCTTCGATGGATCCATAGCTACCCCTCACTGGGACACAACATTCCCCAAGAAAGGGACTTCTTGAACCCAAAACTCACACTTCAAGAACTTCCCTAACCGCTGATGTTGACGAAGAACTCCCAAAACGGCGTGTAGATGCTCTACATGCTCCTCCTTAGAGGTGGAGGACACAAGGATTTCTTTGATGAAAACCACCACAAACTTGTCGAGGAACTTATGGAACACAATGTTCATCAATCCCATGAACATAGCAGGGGAATTCATTACACCGAACGGCATTACGATAAACTCATAATTCCCATAACGACAAGGAAAATCACTATTTGGGATATCCTCTGACTTCACATGCATTTGATGATATCCTGACCGCAAATCGATCTTTGAGAACCAACATTCACCATTCAGTTGATCGAATAAATCATCAATCAGCAGAAGAGGATAGCGATTCTTTACTGTCACTTTGTTTAAGCGATGATAATCGACACACAACCGCAAGCTTCTATCAGCCTTCTTCACGAACAAAACTGGTGCACCCCAGAGTGACACACTCGATCGAAAAAAACAGCACTTTAATAGACCATCAAGCTCTATACATAACTCTCTCAACTTAGAAGGGTCCATCCTTAATGGGGACATAGATATATGAGACACTCCTGGTAGTAGCTCGATCCCAAACTCAATATCTCGTAGATGGGGTAATGATATAACCACTTCAAGAAAGACATCAGGGGACTCTTCTATGACCCTAGGAAATTCCAACTGCTAATCCTCAAAATAACTCAGCATCATCTCATCCATCATGCATGATAAGGATGGAACACACCTATTACCCATCTGAGGGTCTCGCTTTCCAATGAACACCACCAGCTCTCCATCTGCATCGAAGAACACAAACTGCCTCTGGAAACAATCCATGATATCCTACCCTGAATAAAACCAATCCATGCCAAGGATGACATCATATGTTTTTATTCGTAAACATAGGAAATCTCCCCAAGAGCGGTGCTTCCCCAACACTAGCTCATAGTTTCTACATACATCAAACAAGTCATCTCGACCTCCAACTAGCGTAGTCAATGCCAAGGGAACTAGAAGCCTCTCTACCTCAATTCCAAAAGCATGGAAAAGGGTACGTGATATGAAGGAGTGTGTCTCTCCTGAGTCAAACAAGGCATACACCAAGGTAGAAAACAAGAAAAGGGTACCTCGAACAAGGTATGTCTTGCCTGGTGTTGGAAACGCTAAAGCATGAAGCTGAACAAGACCTCCTCCATGACCTCTCTAACCCTGATGATGACGACCACCGTGGCCGCCCTCTGCTCTCTGAGTACGGGGAGAATCACGAGGCTATCCTCTACCTGCCCCATCTACGCTCTACTGATCTAAAGCTGGTGCAACCTACTGCTACTACCTCAGCTAGAACAGCCTTAATGGACGAACCTGGAGTAGAAAACCTGGTGCACGATGGCTGCTCTGAAAGGTCAGTCACTCTCGCTACTGATGACCTTGACCACCCCAAGAAAAACAAGCACGTGATCCCTTGGAATGGGATTGAGATATTTTTACCCTGGAAAAATGAGATGCTGAGGGTTGGGACCTACCCCCGGCCGAATGGAAACTATTCTTCCCAGAAAACCGAGAACCCTAGACCATAGAACTGCTTCATGAAGAATCATGACAACTCCCCTCTTGTGATGATCTATTTCGGGCCAAAGTCCTCTCGAAAACCTCTTTACTTTCCAACACCTCAAGATATGTCTTCATCATAAATTGGGTGACTTGGCATTGGATCTATGGATGCAAAGCCTCCTAAAAATTCCTCGCCCTATCATCCACATCTGAAAATAGGTCCAAAGCATATAGAAAAGGTTATTGAAATGGATTCCAAACTCTCACACACTGAAGCTCCCTTGTCGATGGGTAAGAAGCTCCTGGTGACTGGACGTCTTTGTGGTTGAAGAAAGAAACTCAACTCTAAACTTTTCTCGGAACTCCTCCCATAAGAATGTTGACTCCTTGCGATCCCCGAGGAACAAGAACCACCACTGCCTTGTTTTTTTACACAGAATCATCAAAAACAAGGACACCCAGTGCTTTTTAGGAGCATGGATTGAACTAAAGCCTATCTCGACCTCCTCCGACCAGTCTTATGTGACTGCATTTGAAACGGAGCCCTCGTACTTCTGCAAACTCTGGCACTGAAACTCTAAGAGTGTCCTCCTCGAAGTTTCATCATCGTCAACCTCTACCTAGAAGTGATCTGCTGGCATAGCTTGCTGGACATCTTCTATGCGATCCTGATGAGGATGTCGACCAAGAGCCATACCTATAAAATAACAAACAGTTAGTGTAACACCCCAAGATTTTATGAGAATTATTATTATTATTATTATTTAATTTATTTGATGTCTTGTGTTGTACACTACACAAATATTAGCTTGTAATATATGCAAAAATGTATTATATTTAAGTATACACAACACTATTCTTGGCTTTCATTACACGCAATGGCGACCTTCCTCTATAACATGTGTAGTACGCAATACCAGGTTTCACTAAACAACGATATATGGTTATAATATTATTATGAACTAGCCGTTATGAATAGTATTAACAAAATTTTGAATTTTTAACATTATTATTCAACTTACACATTTTCTAGAACATGGTATGAGAAAAAAATAATTTTTTGGGTAAAATAAGTATTTTTCAAAAAATGCAGTTTTGCTGCATTTTGATGGTGCACCCACATTAAATCTAGTTTTTCACACGTTTATAAGTTAAATTTGAAAAAATAAAATTCTTTTTTGGAATAAGGATATAAAAATTTACTTTGGATAAATTTTTCATATTATTCTGATAACTTTCATATTTTAATGAATAGTAAAAACATGAAATATTTTAATTAAAAACAACTTTTTTATCGCAATAATTAATATGGTTAGATTATTTTTTTACACTGTTTTAAAGTTTAATTAGAATATATTTTTACCATTTAATCCAATTTTGGTCATTGTAATTAATTTCACTTTGAAATTGGACATAAACAAGTGTCGATCTTTTGATAGTTTCTATTTCTTAAAAACACGCTATTTGTTTTGATAACAGGAATTAATTATAAAATTAATTAATTCCACTTATATGTTTTTAATTTGGAAAAATATACATCATTTTTTAATTCAGAATATCAAATATATCTTAGGCTAAATTTTTGGTATTTTTCTGAAAAACTTCAACTTTTGATGAATAGTGAAACCACTTTGTGGTAGTTAAAAAACTCACTCTTTCATTTAAATGAAATTTAACCACTTCTTTGAATTTAATTTCAAAAATATGACATACATGGTTGTTATCAAGAATTAAAATTTGGTCCAATAAGATGAAAATAATTGTTGGTGAATAGTAACTTTTAACTTTTATTTACTGCGGTTAAAGGTAAATAGGGTAATTCATGGTTAAAAGAATATTATAATAATTAAAAATTACCTTATCACTTGTCCAAACCTTATTGGATGAGTGGTGTCCAACCATGGGAATAATTTGGTCAATTTTGGGACCCCATTGATCCACTTGGTAGTGATAATGACAATTTGGATTAATTAATTTAATATAAAGACAAAATTGACCTTAACAAAAATCTTTTAGTAATTAATTTTTATAAGGGGTTATATAAATTATCTTTTAGACTATAAAACTTTATTTAAAATATAAAAATATTTCCTAAATGGTGGTTTTTATATAATTTTTAGACATCAATGAAATTATATTATTTATGACACAATAATGATGCAGTATTTACCTCATTAATAAATGATTTAGATAAATAATATTATAATGATTAAAATATTATCCAAAACATGTCCAATTATGATTGGATGATTTTATTTCGAGAATGAGTCATCTTATATTCATCTTTAATGATTTGTTGACCTTTTTAAGTCAAATATAAGTTTATAATAAAATAATATTTTCACACTTTCCAAAGGTGCCCCTCTCCTCCCTTATAAAAGGGCACCTCCTTCATCTCTTATTTACACCCTTTTGATCCTTGATGCTAATCCAACCCTGCCAATTCCTCTTCTCAACCTCTATATTTATATAATAGAGTTTTTGGTCTGTTTAAAAGACCAACTCTAGTGCCCTAAGAAGAAGTTTAAAGAAGGTGCATTGAGGAAGAGGTAATCTCTTCTACCGACTCTTTCAAATTTCATTCTTCTTCTACTTCCTCTTCTTTAGTTGTTTCATTATAATGTAATAACATAAGTATTACTTATATACTGATATGTTATTATAAATATGAAACAACCCTATTAAACCTTTTATCCATCCTACAGAAAACGAAATCATCACACGTGCGTACGTACGGAATACAGTCTCCATATCGTGGTGTAATTAGTTTTTCCACTACCAAATCACTTGGAGGGGTATAATGGTGTAAAAAATAACTATATATAATTATTATAACATAATACTGATTCTGAGATATTATATCATCCAATCCAATTCAATTCAATAATTATAGGAATGATATCATCCCTCGTGCGTACGTACAGATTACTGTCTCCACGACGCGATGAGATTAATTCACCATGTTAACCATTGAAGAATGATTATAAAGTATATATAATGAATAATAATGAAATATATGACATGATAAATCTAATGGATTTATATATATATATATATATATGTCATCTACTTACATCCATTCAAGTCAATAAGGAAAGGAAAACAGCGTTCATGCGTATGTACGGCCTACCGTCTCCATGGACGGTGTATTTCATTTCATTTATCTATATATATTATATATATATATATACTGAATATATATGATATGTAAATCATGATTTAAATTCTATAAGTAAGTAAATCATGATATAAGTAATTATAATATCAATAACAACAAGTCCAAACATGTATGATAAATAAAACGATTTTACCCAAAACGCTGCTTTAACATGGAATTTACAAAAGAACGGGTAATATAAAGTCATAAGTGAGCCATATATTATATCATAACAATGAATATGATTATGTAATAAGTAAATGAAATTATTTAAATCATTATTCACGGGGTTCAGATGTGTATGAAGCATATCGGACTTCAGGTAAGGGATAACTTTTCCAATCTCATTTTTATCCGAGATTGTTTATTCGTAAGTATTTATTGGGGTTATTGTTATCATCCATGCCCATGTTTTCTAAAAAAAATTCATGTATGTTTAAATTCCTTTTTACCCATTTTTGAAATTTACCACATGTTATTAAAGGAATCTTACTTTTGTTTACTCTACAAGATTTCATGACTATTTTCAACAAAATCCTTTTCTTTTAAATTTTAATGTCATTTTGTGAAAATAAAATGATTTTGAAAAAGAAAGGATATTTTCCTCCAGAATTCATTTCAAGTGATTTATCAAAACCATTTTCTATCTAATATGACATTATTTCATATGTGTATGTCTCATGTATAATGTCTTTATGATTTACATGGTTTCACATTTCTTATGATGAAATGATATCTATTTTTTTATATGTATTATGTTATGATGAGATGATGTTTATGAAACCCATTTTTATTCTTTGGGTTATGATGAATGATTTATGTTTATGTTGTGGCACAAGTAATAATGATTTAATTATGAGATGGGTGGGACCTATATCTCCCTCCAATTCATTGGGTAAATATTTATATCTCATGAGATGGACATGGCTGGAATGGTAAGTTAATCTGGTTCAGTGATACAGGACTGGAACAAGGAGTGAACTAGATTCCAAAAAGGACTTTGTCCACTAATATGATCTTGGAAGCAATGCCTTGGCTACTATGGAAACCATATCAAGTTCTTAATGATTTTCCATAGTTACTTGTTTTATTCCCATGCTATTTTATCATGATTGATGTTTTTTTATGACCTATTCCTTATGTACTGCCAAGATTTATTTCACAACTCAATATTTTGATGAGTAAACTTTATATTCATGTTTTGAATTTCAAATTTATATGGTTTGTTTTATTTTCTTTATTATTACCCTTAATGGGAATTTGAGCTCACCCTTTATATGTTTTATTTTCCCCAATATATAAAGAGAGGTTTTAGGTAAGAAAACAAAAGGGGAAGATCTTTATGGGACATGTTGAAGATCTTTCACCACGATTAGAATATTATGTTCTGAGTTTCCAAAGAAACTGAACTATTACGGTACTTGTGTGTTTGTTTTTTTATGTATTAAGTATTCCTTAAAATTAATGTAATTTCCATGTACTTTATGTTTTGGGTCTCTACAGTTGGTATCAGAGTAAAGGTTTAGTTAACCTTTGGAAACTAGGCTGTGAAAAATTTAGTGATATCCCTAGAGATATTTCTAAGGTATGTCTAAGGATGTCCCTAAGGTTTAGTATAACTATAGTTTATAGTCCTAGAATTGTGTTTACGATCATGAATAACCTAGGGTAAACCTAAGGTGTCCTGGATTAAATAATGTGTGATAAGTTAGACATCCCATAAGTGACTTTTTATGATTATGTGGTTCCCTGTTATTTTAACTATTTCTTACACCATGGTTTCTGGTTTTAGTTAATGGAGGGAACCAGATGGAATCAGGTTAACATTGAATCTGATGGACAAATTGGTGACTATGAGAAGAAAAATTGTGTAATTCATAGAGAGAAAGATATTATGATTATGCCGAATCAGACATCGCGAAATATGATTAACAAGGTGAACTTTAGTGGTATTCCTAATTCATCAAATAAGAGGAAGATAGACTTTTATGGATGTTCGCATGTTGAGGAGCATAGATAAAGAAATATTGAGATTTCTAAATAAGGGAAGAAGAACCTTGATGAATACATAAAATGGAGGGGAAGATGTTATCTGTGTGGAGAGAAGGGCCATCGAGTGACAGACTGTTATTGAGTTCAATGTCTTATCTGTGGAGAACATGGGCATTACCCAACTCAATGCCCTGACCTAAGAGGTTACTTCTAAATCAAGGATCGAATTATCCCATGAAAATCATTGAACAGGATGTATTGAAGTTTTCATGTATCGGTATTAAATAATAATGTTGTTGAGGTACTTTTATATTATACTGGAATATCTATGTATTTGTCCATTGTGTTTTTCCAAAAGAATATGGCATCAGTAACCCTGAAAAGTGATTGAAATATTTTTGGAAAGAAGATGATATGCACATAATAATGGGATAAAGAGAAATTAATATGTTTGATATTATTTATGAGCTCATGACTAATATAAGGACAAAGTGATATCATGGTTTGAGTATAAAGAATTTTTGATATTTTGGTATGTTGAAAGAAATAACTTTTGACATCATTCATGTTTTCACTAAGGTTCAATGGGTATTCATTTTTCAAGAGAATACATGATTAATGTATTCACATGTTTGGAATTCGATCAACAAGATATATCTTATGATATATGTGGGATAAATGATGGTATTCACATGCTTGGTAGATGAACTTTCTAGTAGTGGTTTTCTGTATACTATGAGATTGGACAGAAGTATTTTGGATAAGCCTAAAGATTGGAATGAATAAAGTTATACATAATATAGTATTATTTAAGGCTAGAAATTTTTTGAAATTATTTAAGGAATTTTATAATAATTTAGTTTTAGAAAAAGGACAACCTGCAGGACAGGCGACAACCCGTCGCGTCGGACAAGGTTGTGGTAATGGAACCCACAACCAAAGTGCGACAGGCCTTTATTGCCTACCACTGGCCTACAAGAATTCCCTGGTTAGTAGAAACTAGTTTTATTATATTAATCAGTATGATATATGAAGTATAAGTCCATTTTAGGAACCATATACGATTAATCTCACTATAGATGGACTTCTGTATATTTAATAACATTTGTTATCCTTTTGTTTGAGATAGATGGAATGACCTATCATTCTATCGCATGATCTACTAACACATCATAGAAGACAAATTCAACTTCATTTCTTTATGACATGAAGTGGAAATTGTTCAAGGCACAAACAACAGTATGATTTTACCAAAATAAAGTAATTATTTCTTTTAATTCAACAATTCTTCAACTTTAGGGAAATGATCTTGAAAACAAAAAAATGTTGTCCTTCTGTCCTTATATCCGATGAATTAGATGGTACCTTAAATCATCACAAATTTATGGATTTTTGATTAATGTATTTTTCATTGCCATGTTCTCTACCACTCTCCATCAGAATTTTATGGTTAGGTTTCTCTTTCATATTCATATTTTCACCTATGGTCTCCTATGTGGAAACCCAGTGATGAGTTAATTTGGGTAACCGCTATGTTTTCTACGTTACTTTATAAAATTAATTTTTATTATTCCTTTTTACAATGTGGGTTTCTATGAAAGAAAATTTCAAGTATAAAACCATTTATAATCGTGATGAATTTTGAGGGTGAAATTCATTTTAAGGGGGGTAGAATGTAACACCCTGAGATTTTATGGGAAAAATAAGTATTATTATTATTATTATTATTATTAATTTCATTGATGTCTTGTGTTGTACACTACACAAATATTATCTTGTAAAATACGCAACACTGTATTATCTTGAAGTATACACAACACTATTCTTGGCTTGTATTACATGCAATCGTGACCTTCCTCGAAAACGTGTGTAGTACGCAATACCGGGTTCCACTAAACCACAATATATGGTTAAAATATTATTATAAACTAGACTTTATGAATAGTATTAACTACATTTTGAATGTTATAACATTATTATTCATCTTACACATTTTCTAGAACATGGTATGAGAACAAAATAATTTTTTTGGGTAAAATAAGTATTTTTCAAAAAATGCAGTTTTGCCGCCTTTTGATGGCACACCCACATTAAATGTAGTTTTTGACATGTTTATAAGTTCAATATTACAAAAAAATATTATTTGAAATCAGGATATAAAAATTTACTTTGGATAAATTTTTCATATTATTCTGATAACTTTCATATTTTAATGAATAGTAAAAACACGCTATATTTTAATTAAAAACAAATTTTTTCATTGAAATAATTTATATGGTCAGACTATCTTTTTAATTGGTTTTAAAGTTTAATTTAAATATATTTTTACCATTTAATCAAATTTTGGTCATTGGAATTAATTTAACTTTGAAATTGGACAAAAAAACGTGTCGATCTTTTGATAGTTATTATTTCTTAAAAACATGCTATTTGTTTTGATAACAAGAATTAATTTTAAAATTAATTAAATCCACTTCTATGTTTTGAATTTGGAAAACTAGACATCATTTTTGAATTTGGAATATCAACTATAGCTTAGGATGAATTTTTGGTACTTTTCTGAAAAACTTCAATTTTTGATGAATAGTGAAACCACTTAGTGGTAGTTAAAAAACTGACTCTTTCATTTAAATGAAATTTTACCACTTCTGTGAATTAAATTTCAAAAATCGGACATACATGGTTTTTATCAAGAAGTAAAATGTTGTTCAATAAGATGAAAATATTTTTTGTTGAATAGTAACTTTTGACTTTTATTTAATACAGTTAAAGGTAAATAGGGTTATTCAATGTTAAAAGAATATTATAATAATTCAAAATTACCTTAACACTTGTCCTAAACCTATTTTATGAGTATTTTCCGACCATGGGCATCCTTGGGTTGATTTTGGGACCCCATTGAGCCACATCGTAGTGATAATGACAATTTAGATTAATTAATTTAATATAAAGACAAAATTGACATTAACAAAAATCTTTTACTAATTAATTTTTAAAAGGAGTTGTATAAATTATCTTTTCGACTATAAATATTCATTGGAAATCTAAATATATTTCCTACATGGCGGTTTTTTTATAATTTTTAGACATCAAATAAATTCAATTATTTATGACACAATAATGATGCAGTATTTACCTCATTAATAAATGATTTAAATAAATAAGATTATAATGATTAAAATATTATCTAAAACATGTCCAATTCGGATTGGATGATTTTATTTCGACCATGAGTCATCTTATCTTCTTCTTTAATAATTTTTTGACCTTTTGAAACTGAAGATACGTTTATAATAAAATAATATTTTCACACTTTCCAAAGGTGTCCTCTCCACCCTTATAAAAGGGCACCTCCTCTATATCCTCTTTACACCCTTTTTAGCCTTGAAGCTCTGCCAACCCCTGCCAATTCCTCTTCTCAACCTCTCTAGTTATATCATAGAGGTTCTGGTATTCTCAAAAGACCAACTCTAGTTCCCTAAAAAGAGGTTTAAAGGAGGTGTGTCGAGGAAGAGGTAATCTCTTCTACCAACTCTTTCAAGTTTCTTTCTTCTTATACTTCATCTTCATTAGTTTTTTCATTGTAAATTAATAACATCAGTATTACTTATGTACTGATATATTATTATAAATATAAGACAACCCTATTTCACCTTCTATCCATCCTATGGAAAACGAAATCACTGCGCGTGCGTACATACGGAATACCGTCTCCACGCCGTGGTGTAAACAGTTCTTCCACCACCACCTTACATGGATGGGTATAATGGTGTAAAGAATAACTATATATAGTTATTATAACATCATACTGATTATGAGATATTATATCATCCACTCTAATTCAATTCAATATTTATGGGAACGATATCATCGCTCGTGCGTACGTACAAATTACCGTCTCCACGACGCGATGAGATTCGTTCTCTATGTTAACCATTGAAGAATGATTATAAAGTATATATAATGAATAATAATGAAATATATGACATGATAAATCTACTGTATTTATGTATATATATATGTCATCTACTTACA
Source organism: Viscum album (assembly GCA_963277665.1). Lineage (NCBI taxonomy): Eukaryota > Viridiplantae > Streptophyta > Magnoliopsida > Santalales > Viscaceae > Viscum > Viscum album. The sequence continues at coordinate 469,734,437 of OY728147.1, read as the reverse complement.
TTCATTCTAGTCAATAAGGAAAATAAAACAGCGTTCATGCGTACGTACGGCCTACCGTCTCCATGAACAGTGTATTTCATTTCATTTATCTATCAATTATGTATATATATATATACTGAATATATATGATATTCAAATCATTATTTACATTCTGTAAGTAATTAAATTATTATATAAGTAATAATAATGTCAAGAACAACAAGTCCAAACACGTATGATAAATAAAGTGATTTTACCCAAAATGTTGCTTTAACATGGAATTTACAAAACAACGGGTAATATATTTTCATAAGGAAACCATATATGATATAATAACAATGAATATGATTCTTTAATAATTCAATGAAATTATTTAAATCATTATACAGGAGGTTTGGATACGTACGAAGCATATCAGACTTAATGTAAGGGATAACTTTTCCAATCTCGTTTTTATCCAAGATTGTTTATTCGTAAGTATTTACTGGGGTTATTGTTATCATCCATGACCATGTTTTCTAAAACAAATTCATGTATCTTTAAAGTCCTTTTTGAAAATTTTTTAAATTTACCACATGTTATGAAAGGAATCTTACTTTAGTTTACGACACAAGGAACTTTTTGACTTTTCCGAAAAAAGTACGAGGAGAATGTTTTTTTAACTTATATGGCATGAATGGATTTTTACTGTTTCATAACACCTTATTTTCAGGAAGCTTACTCTACAATATTTCATGAATATTTTAAACAAAATCATTTTCTTTAAAATTTTCCTGGCATTTTGTGTAAAGAAAATGATTTTGAAAAAGAAAGGATATTTTCTTGAAGAATTCATTTCAAGTGTTTTATCAAAACCATTTTCCATCTAAGATGATATTATTTCATATGTGTATGTTTCAAGTATAATGTCTCTATGATTTACATGGTTTCTCTTTTCTTACGATAAAATCATATCTATTTGTTTTAAATGGATTATGTTATGATGGGATGATGTTTATGAAACCCGTTTTTATTCTTTGGGTTATGATGAATGATTTATGTTTATGTTGTGGCACTAGTAATAATGATTTAATTATGAGAGGGGTGGGACATATATCTCCCTCTAATGCATTGGGTAAATATTTATATCTCATGAGATAGACATGGATGGAATGGTAAGTTAATCCAATTCCGTGATAGAGGATTGGAATGAGGAGTGAACTCGATTCAAGAAAGGGACTTTGTCCACTAAGATGGTCTTGGCAGCAATGCCTTGGCTACTATGGAAATCAATTAAAGTTCTTAATGGTTTTCCAAAATTACATGTTTTATTCCCATGCTATTGTATCTTGATTGATGTTTTTTAATTACTTATTCATTACATACTTCCATGATTTATTTCACAACTCAAGATTTTGATATGTAAACTTTATATTCATGTTTTGAAGTTCAAATGTATATGGTTTGTTTTATTTTCTCCATGCTTACCCTTATTGAGAATTTGATCTCACCCTTTATATGTTTTCTTTTCCCCAGCATATAAAGAGAGGTTTTAGGTAAGAAAACAAAAGGGGAAGATCTTTAGGGGAGATTTTGAAGATCTTTCACCACGGTTAGAATATTATGTTCCGAGTTACCAAAGACACTAAACTATTATAGTCCTTATGTATTTGTTTTTGTTATGAATTAAGTATTAACCAAAAGTAATGTAATGTCCACGTACGTCAATTTTGGGGTCTCTGTAGTTAGAGCTCTTAAACTTATAATATGGGAGACTCATCATTAATTAATTATTTAATTTTTTCCTTTTATTCATTTTAGGTTAACATATACCAAGGTCTACCAATTCAAACACAGGCACAAAGAAGAATGATACATGATCCTTTGCTAGGTCTATAGCCTCCAACTATTATCACCTTGTTTAGTAGCCATTGTAAAATTAATAGACCGTATATCATATCATAGGGGCCCAAACACCTAAGTCTTGGCTGGTCTCCATTGATTACCTCACTTTCTAAACATGAATGACATTGTTTCCCTACCAACCCATGCAACCCCACCTATGCCTAACTCCAATCTCCATCCTATCTCTCAACCAGACCTCTGATACCACTCTGTTACGACCCCCTCCCCACAAAGTGTACCCATCCTAGGATGGAAATGTAAGATGGGAGATAATTACCCTCAAGCCCCGCCTCTAGTAGGCCCCGGGTTGGTGACTAGCACCGAGGGTGTAGAGAACACACAAATGGGAGGCATTACCCTCTAAGAGAATACATGTGGCAAACAGAGATAATATAGACACCAAATAACTCCAACTCAACCAATAAGATAAAATAAATCCCAAGTACACATATGAAATGTCTTGCAAAACTACTACAACTGAAAGGGGGAAAACAACAAGTACCCAAAAGAAAGTAAAACAGCAGCAACCACAAGCCAGAACTGCTCCTGCACCTACAGGCTAGTAGTAACCAGCCTGATATCCAACCTACTCCAAGTTACCTAAAAAAAAGTTTATATATACATAGGGTGAGTATAATTGTAAACTTAGTAGGATCCTCCCCAAAGCATCTCATGAAAAAAGTAAAGAAATCATGCTAAAGCGCAGTGAACAACAAGTGAAACTAACTCATCACCTAAACAGGTATACTATGTTCTCATCCTCACCATGGATACTCTCACCAAGTAATGCATTCAAAATTATATAATATAATATTTAATATCAAGGGTACCCCACTACTACTTCTCCACTGGTTTGCCGCTTTTCCCCAACGTCGCACATCCTAATCATCTCTCTCCAAAAAGGCTTGCCCGCAGACACCTGGGCGAAGCACTAAAACATGCACCTCGTGAAACAAAACCACCACATCCACATAAGAAAATTAACCAGGTAGTTTATGGGAGCCACCACATCTCACATAACGTGTATCATACATCAGGTATTATACCTCAAGCCATTAAAACCCATAAACTGAGTAAGGATACTCAAGCCATCATAGCCTATACACGTTACACCTATAGTAGTCCATAGAAAACTATATCCAGAATATATGTGTGTTTGAAGAACCACAAGCCATTACAGGCCTCTACCCACACATATTGTGAAAACTAACCAATGTGACTACCTACACATGTAACTACCTAGAGAAGAGAGCAGAGGAAAAGGGGGTAGTCAACCATCCATCCTCCCACTAAAATGTTGGAGAAAACACCCCCCAGGGCTTGGAATCCCTAGGGTGTCAGTTACCCTTACTGGTAGGGTGGAGTAGCGTATATAAACATAAAAAGTATAGAATATACTATAGCTCACAAACACACTATGGGCATAACTTATTCTTAGAATCAACTGCAGCTAACCTCTCTCGGACTCTAGACTACTACTTCTAAGAGTATGTATCCTATAAGCACACAACCATTTAAAGAGATTTAATACATTACTTTATTCCCTTTTTATCAGTTGCAATTTACTTTAATTAATTATTTAAACATTAATTAACCAATAACAATTCCACCTTAAATTTCATTAGCATCACACCTGAAGTACAATGTTCCTTCATATCACAACCTTAGAATTGTGCCCCAGCAATCTCCAAACCCCATGGGTTAACATAATTTATTCAATTATTTATTTTTAGCATTACTTTCCCATATTCCTAGGAATTATAGGAAAACAATCTATACTTTTAAACACAAGGGGATCGACAGGGCGAGTAGATGAACTACCTGTTGCTTCTTTGTCACATATAGAAAGACCGTAGACCCATCCTCCCATGAGAAGATAAACATGGAAAGCATGTGGAATACCCCACATGTCTTCACCCCTTTCGGAAGAAGGGTAAGCAAGACCAGCTGCCTTGAGTAGTGGGGAAGGTAAATGAGATAAACAACCAAGAAGAATATGTAGAAAACCAAACATTCACATCTAACCCATTTCATCATCCCCGGTGTCCTCTCAGACACCCACATGCATAAAACGATGCATCTCGACACTCTAGGCATCAACTGCTATAACAACCAGTAGGCCTTAATGAACCCACATATCACAATAGCCATCCATGCTCACATCACAACACAAGAAATAGGAAAACAACAATCATATCGGTTGGTCTCTTAGCCCTTGAACAGGCAAGAGTGTAACTCAGAACCCTTCAAGGTATTATCAAGCAATTGTTTTTTTAATCCATCTTCAATTAACCAATTTATTATTCGTAGGTTCCATATTCAAGAAACCTAAATAGTAAGCTGTAACAAATAAATTAAACATGCGTACGACACCAATTTGACTAACATAAAAAAATACAGCAATAAGAACCAGATTCTTTTACATGCCTCTTTATATATATCCAAACAATTATCAACTAATTATGGTTTATGTTATTTACCAATTTTCATCAAGAATGAATATCTAAACAAAGGAAGAAAAGGTATTACACTATCTATCAAAAACAAGAGGCAATACCATATGATTGATATCAATTTATTTATCTGGTACAAATATTTATTATGTCAATTCCATTATAATCCAGTGGAAAAAACATGCTAACTGTACAGTTGCACATAAAAAAAATAGAAGAAACGAATCTGCTACCTTAAAAAGGTTATTAAGAATCTTTATATGAGAACAATCCACACAACAGATCATGATTGCCTCCTCCAGTGACAACTATATCCACCCGAGGATGTCGCGGCATGACCACACCAACTGAAACCAAAGAAACTCTATTAGAAGCATGGAGACCACATTCCATAACATGGAGAGGAGAAACATAATCAGGTAAACCCAAGATAATGATGACAAATCATACCTTATATCAAATATTGATGGATACTACTTGGTTTCACCAAAATAGGGGGTACACTTGCAACAAGAAGAACGTCGAGGGAAACCAATCCACCGAAAAATGTTTAATCTCACGATTCCTACAGGATAGAAGGAAAGGTTTGAGCATCTCGCACTAGAGAACAAGGAGAAAGAATAAGATAGGATGATATCTTTTCCCTTTATAAGATTTAACGGAGTAGCGGTTTAAGATACAATGGATTTTACATTATATTCGAATTGCTTTAAACCATGTGGTTTGACTAAGTAAATTAATCTTGGGCATTAGGAAAATTAATATAGGATTTATGGGATTTGATTCAGCCTTAAATCCATTAAAAAAAGTCCATAATTTCATTTTACATCGAAGAAAATGTTAAATTGGAGAAACTGGAAAAATCTAGAAATTCGGTAAAGGAAATATGAAACTGTTCTAGAAACACTGTTCATGAGCTTTGACATCATGTCTGGCTCACCGTTTCTATCTCACCATTTCTGTCTCACCATTTCTGTCTCACCATTTCTGACTCACTATTTCTGCCTCTTTGTTTCTGTCTCACCATTTCTGGCTGAACATTTCTGGCTCACTATTTTTGTCTCACTATTTCTGTCTCACTGTTTCTGTGACACCATTTCTGACTCACCATTTTTGTCTCACCATTTCTGTGACACTGTTTCTGACTCACTATTTCTATCTCACCATTTTTGTCTCACTGTTTCTATCTCACCATTTCTGTCTCACCATTTCTGACTCACTGTTTTTGTCTCACCGTTTCTATCTCACCATTTCTATGACACCGTTTTTGAATCACCATTTCTGACTCACCGTGACAGTGTTCATAAAACTGGAAACACTATTCACAGAACTAGAAATTTGTTAAAGTGTTGAGGATGAGTCACCATGACCTCCCAAAACACCTCAAACACCAAATTTCAGCAAAGGGATGGACCAGAGAGTTTCGGTCCATTACACCAGTACTTATCTATGGTGAATCTTAGGTTGATATATTATCAAGTAAAGGTGAATACGGGAGATATCCCAATGAATGGTTTTAGTATAAGGTTTGTGCACTATTATTTCATAGTGATTCTATTTGGACTCATTAAGGCTTCATCAATCTCCATGTACTTGATGAATAGAGTATGTAGGGTTACAACAACAAATTTGTAGTATTATGTATAGGCGACATTCTTATCAACTAAAAAATCAAGGAGGAACATGAGGATTATTTGGATTAAGTATTGATATCATTGTGAAATTAAATATTATGTGAAAATTATATAATATGTGAGTTCTAGATAGATAATGTGACTTTAATGGGGAATTTTATCACTATAAAATTGATAATTTTTTATCCTTAAAAAACGGATTCCATTGAAGGATGGATAAGACCATTATATGTTACAAAAACCCATAGTTTCCTTAAATAATCATGGTACAGTATTTGATTTGTAATAGGCTTCTCAATATTCTTAATCCCACTAACTAAAATAACTTGTAAGGAAGTCAATATTTTCATGTCTTATGAATTCTAATAAATCTTTAATGGGATAATGAAGAAGTCAATCACTACACATATGATCAAATTACCCACCAGTGGGGAAGGATTTGTGATCTATAGTGATGCATCCTAAAAGGGATTGGTTCTTGTACTCATGCAAGATGAAAAAACAGAGAGGTTATTCACCCTTTCAATTAGATACATGAGAAGAACTACCAAATGCATGATCTAGAATTGGAAGTAGTGATATTAAAATTAATGATTTGGGTACATAATATCTATAAAGTAAAGTGTGACATATATACATATAATGGGAGCCTTAAGAATATATTCACCCAAAAGGATCTTAATATGAACCAATGGACATGATTAGTGTGGATAAACTGTTATTATTCTCTAATACATTACCATCCAGGGTAAGAAAACAAGGTAGAAGATGACTTGAACAGAATGTATCCTGAAACTATATTCACAATATTGATTTAAAGGGATCTAATATTCTTGGACATTAAAAGGAATCATATGGGAATAATAAAAGGATATTAATACTACCTTTCTCAAATAAATACCCGACCATAAATTCTCGATTGGATAAAGGAGAACTATAATGATGATGAGTTATTGTGGAAGAAGGTAGTGAATATTCTGGAGTTCAATATAACAAAATATGGATTTATAAGGTTTGGAACTAGGATATGTGTATCATAACAACTATAAATGAAAAGGGAACTTTTGATGATTCAAATTTCTCATCCTTACCTGTTAATTTCAGAATCACTAAGATATATAGATATTTGTAAAAAACAACCAATGTTATAACATGAAGGTGGTGGTTGTGGAGTTAGTATCTTGATGATTGGTATGGAAAAATGTTAAGGCAAAAAAAATATAATTTTAAGGAAATGATACAACCATTTCCCAAAATATTATAGAAATTGGAAAAACATAGCCATGGATATTATCATGTGACCCTTTAAGATACCTAAAGAAAATAACACCATATGGGTAGTATCCAATCCTCTTACAAAGTTAGAACATTTCCTTAGTTTCATGTAATATTTCTCCCTTGACCAACTTACCAAGATATAATTAATATAAATGGTAATATTTCATGGACTTACACTATCTATTGTATCTGATCTAGATCTGTGGTTTACCAGGAAGATTTTCATAATCCTTCAGAAAGTGTTAGGTAAATAACTAAGATTCAACACATCTTATGAACCATAAATAGATGGTAAATATAAAACTACCACTCAAAATTTTTAGGATATTCTGAGATCATGTCCAATGTATTTACAAAGATATTGGGACCAACACCTTCTCCTTGAGGAGTTCTTATACAACAATTGTTTTCATTCTAGAATTAAAATGGAATATTATGAGGCTATGTTTATGAAGAGATGTCAGACCTTGAAATTTTGGGATAATTTTTAAGAGTGGAAGCTTATGGGAACTGATCTAATAAATGAAATGATAGATAAGGGTAAAACCATCTAGTGTCATATGAAATGTGCACAATGATGATAGAAAACCTATTAAGATAATCATTGATGGAACCTGGAGTTTGTGGTTATAGATAATGTGTTCCTTCATATATAACCATGGAAAAATTTCATTAGGTTTGGGAAGAATGGAAATCTTGGTACTAGATACATCAGCCCCTTTGAGATCCTTGATCTAATCGGAGTGGTGTCTTATCGACCATCACTCTCACCAAACCCATCTCAAGTACATGATGTTGCCCTTGTATCCATATTGAATTAGTACATACCAAACCCATCACATATACTAAATCTAGAGGTGGTGCCATTAGATAATGATCATTCACATGAGTAGAATCCAGTGAATATCTTCTATCATAGAGACAATGTTTTACAAAATAAGGAATCTCACCTAGTCAATGTTTTCTAGCGATAGCACAAGTTTAAGGATGTGACATGGGTACTAAAAGTGGTGATGTTAAAAACTACCCTAATCGATTTTAGTATATTAAATGCAAATTTTTTATGTTCAAATTTCTAAGGGGGTAAGAATGAAGTGATCTGAACTTTTATAAATGAGATTCCCTTTATGAATGAATAAATGCATTATTAATTAATGTTACTACAGAAAACATATTCATTACTATGGTTATTTTAGAAAATTATAAGTTATATCTTGTTATATTTAAAAGAGCATTAAGAATCATAATTTTTTATATTATATCCATTTTATTGTGACTATTAATTTTAGTATAGATATAAGGTTATGATAAATCCATTTGAAATAGACAAAGAAAGCAATGGCCTAGATAAATAGGATCATACCCTATGAAGAACATCAATCAAATCATACTAGGGAGATATCATGACTGGGACTTACCCATGACCAGGTCTAATATAGGATTCAACAACTAAAGCATGAGTAAAACCACTAATAAAAGAATTTTATACTCATCAAGATCATGTCCCAAACAATTTTCGTCGAACCACCCCATGAAAATCACATCATCATACACCTTACCCTTAGGGAGCTCTCTATTGTAATAAGGGGCTATGTATCTAGACCCTAACAGTATAAATTTTTTATAATTTTGTATTAATAAAATAATATTATATTTATCCCGTTTTAATAATACTTTTTAAATGATTAAAAAATAAGTTTGATAAAAATATATTTTGATATGAGGAAACACAAGTTGTATTTTTGATTAATCAATAGTTTCAATCAATACCATCTTTTTTATGAAACAAATAATTTTTGAAAGAAAATTTATTTTAATAAAATATTATTATTAAACAATATTTATTAAATATAAATGATAATGAAATTTTACAAAGTCAAATGTGGTTTTTATAAAGGTTATAGAACTAATATTGTCAAAAAGTCAGTATTTTTCATTAAATGGATATTTTAGATTTAAAAGTGTAGATTATAATATAACAGAATTATTTTTATAAAAAAAATATTATTTTTCAAATCATCACATTGAAATTATCCAATGGTTATTTATTAATAATTTTCCAAAATAGTCAGAATTTTAGGTATGAAATAAATATGGTATAATTAAACGGTGTGTATTATGACATCATAAAAGCCAAAAATAGATTTAATAAATACTATAAAGAGCATTAATGAAAAAAATATGTTTTTCATTTAATATAATTTTTTTAAAAAATTTATTTTATTATTTTTATAAACCCTTAATGAATCCTCCAAAACCTATATAATATTTTATATTTTTAAAAGGAATTATTTATATACATGACTCACTTACGCATCACTAAGGGGATTATTTTAATATTTTAGGTTCATAGACATAAAAATAATGAAAAAACATATCTTTGGTATAATATATGGTGATATCCCATGGAAAAGATATTGTTTTTTATTACTTTATTATCTAGAGACCAAAATCGATGTTTAGAAATTAATAAATAATTCCTCTCACCTTTTCTATATAAACTCACCAAAACACCCATTTATTATCACTAAAAACTCTTTAAATCACAAATTTTATCTTCACTTCACTCTATATAGCCAAACCATGGTGCTCTGAATCTCTAAATAATCACCTTCTAAGATTTTATAATCACCCTCTCAACGTTAAGAATCTCTTCCTTCTCTTTATTCAGGAACCTTCTTTATATTATGCCTTTTATTTCAAATTTTTCATGCTCGGATATGTTTTAAAACATACCTATTACATTACTTATAATCTGAAAGTGATTATAAGTCCCTTTTAATATCATTTAACCCTTTCATGAATCTTTATTTACCCTCATTATTCTATTGAAATTATCCTACAGTTTTCCATGAAAAACATTTCTATAGTGAATACATATCCCTATTTTGACACAAATACATTAACCTAGATGTACCTAAAATTCATTTATTTTGGACTTCCATTTATGTAACTGATGCAACTAAATCATGGGTTTGAAAGTTATTAAATTATTTATTAGGTTGTATGATTTATGTGGAATACTTTTATTTACATTTTTTGAATGTAATGGGTGGGCACGGAATTATATAGTCCTCTAATGAATTGGGTAATGTTTTTATCTCATGAGATGCCTTGTATAGTGCATGGTAAGTTATCCTAAGAACACTTTATTATGATCTCTTGGTAGTTAAAATTTAATTATGTTTATGATGTCGTGTTTTATGTTCTATTCACATTACCATGTTGCCTTTTTTCTATCATGTTATATCACCTATCATTGTTCAAGACTATGATTCTCACCCCTCTAATTTTACCTTGATTATTCCTCTTGGATCACATGTAATTATTTACCTTATTCTATTTTTTTCTTCACTTATTGGGCATTATATATCAACCCTTTCTTATTTACATCCCCAAATAATCCTATGTAGTATTAGAAGAGAAATGGATTTTTAAGTGCATGTTATGGAGTTTTAGTTTATGAAATTTTATTTCTATTCCATGTTATTATGTTATGTACTTGATTACCCAAATACAGTTGGCCTCATTATCTTTTTGTGTTTTTTAAGTGTATATTTATATTATAAATCATGGATTATAGTGAATTAATGATATGGGTTTCATAATCAATAAAGATAAAATTAAAATGGAAATACTAAGAGCTTTGTAATAATGCCTCATAATATGGAGCCCCTAGTAAAAAAATCAAAAAAAATATTTATTAAACTTATAAAAATTACACAAATAAACAATTCATTGTATGAATCTAAAATTATCAAAAACATTTAAAATGGTCTATTACTATTTTGTCTACTATTATGATGTTATAGGCTATGGTTATATTCATAGATAATATTTTAAATATAAAGGTTCAATTTTTTAAATCTTAGTGTCAACTAAAATAGAATCGGAAATAATTTATTCATCTACAAATGAACATACTGTTTTCATTTATCAACTGGTGATTTAATACATCACTACTACATTGATCTAGAATCTGGTGAATGTCATCTATCCTAAAATATCATACTAATATATTTTTAAAATATTAATTAATTTATCCAATATTTTATTTATTTCAAATTCATACAGTTCAAAAGAGAAAAAATAAAGTTAAATTAAATTAAATTCATGTGAATTTAACAGTGATTTCCCAAAAAAATAATGGAAGTGGGTCAATGAAAAAACAATAACCCCCTTTTTGGAAATCATAAAACAGGTAAGGGAAATTAAAAAGTGTCAACTTAAATTTAAATAACATATCTGATGAAATCATGTAGACTCTAAAAATTATAGTTATGTAAAATAATTATTCTTCCATTTAAAAAACATTATAAATAAAAAAATTAGTATTAGAAAATATATATGAATAGATACATTTAATCCGCAAAAGGGATTAAAATTTCCTAATTTTCCATAACTTTCTCTTACTTTGTGATTTTAAAAAAAGATAAAAGATATTAAAATAGAAAAAAATGAGAATAATAGATAAATGTATGAAAAAATATATAATTATAAATTAAAATTTTATTTTTCTCATTAATTGAGGGATCAAATGTTTTGTATTCTTCCAACAAAATATTCAAAAATAAACACCCCTATAAAAAAGTAATAATAACTTAAGAGATATTGCATTATTGATGTTTTCTTCATAACACCTATGATAAATAAGAGAATCATGTGAAGAAAAAATCACAAATAGACATTTTCATACAAGTAAAATCCATTTACAATTATCTTCTAATAACAATTGATTATCTACCTTTTATTGATATATCAAATAAATTTATAGCTATCATTTTTTATCTTTCAAAGAAATAAAAAATGAAACCAATAAAATATTTATGTAAACAAATCTGAAGGATATATAAATAAAAACCCAATGAAATAAAATCTCCTCCCTATCACTTGAGAATCTTTTCAATTTTCAGAGGTAATTTTAACAAGAAGTGGACTGAAATAACTTTAGGTTGGTTATTCCTAATATCCTTTATAATATATTTGAATCTATTGATATTTAAAAGTTCTATACAAATATTTTTAGGCATATATTTAGTTTTGATAATATCAAGAATTAGATCCCATTTTGTTATCCCTAAAAAATTATATCTTACATATATATATATATATATTGATTCTCGTGGACATGTTGGGTTTCTATATAGAGGTATAGCACCGACATTATTATAATGTATTAAACGTAAAGTGAAACTCAAACCAAAATATGTGATTGTGTGTTTAATCCACAACAAGTAATATTAATAACCTCTTGATACTAAAAATATACCATTAGTATAGGAAAGTTCTAAAGAATGTTGTTTCTTGCTATAACCTGAAACTAAATATTCGCTGAAGAAATTACATGTTCTTAAAGTATGTTTTTATTGCTTTAACCTCCAAATTCAGCATCCAAATAACTCTTCAAAAAAATCATTTCATGGAAAATAAAATAAACCAGGTTTTGAAGTACATTTTAGGTAATGAAAATTATATTTATTCATTTTTAATTATGATTACTCTATGATAACTTTAAAATAAGAAAATAAGTATAATAAAAACATAACATCAAGAAATTTTTTTTCTAATTTATATTAAACTTCTAATCATTATCCAATAAAAAATTATCTATTGATTTACTAGATTCATTAAGAAATTTTTTTATATAAGTTTCCACTAAAGTACTTATACTTGAGGAATTTTTAATGTAAAAACATTTGAGTAACTACTTGATATAATTATGTTTAATTAAAACATTTTCTTACAGTTTTTGAAAAAATTAAAAACGAAGATAAAATTTGAGTAAACCAATCATTCTCATTTCAAACTAAATTTTCCTAAGTGTAGAAAAACTATTAAAAATACATTTTTGAGTCTGACCAAAAAATCATCAACATTTAGTTGAAAAACTATTGTATCTTTATAAATTTTCATTATAATAATTTTTAGATCATCACTTCCTTTAAATAAATTATTTTGAAGTATATATCTAGTAACATTGTCATACTAAGCTCTTAGGGACTATTTAAGTCCATAGAGTTATTTAGTTTAAATATATATATTTTTTAAAACTAGTGTCTTAAAATATAAGAGTTTGTTCAACATAAACATCATTTTTACAATGTATGTTGTGAAAATATCTTTTAACATCCATTATAAATAATTTGAAATTCATATGTGCTAAAAAGGCCATTAAGATTAGGATAGATTCTAGTAATTCTATTGAGGTATAGGATTCACCACAGTCTATGTATTCCTATTGAAAATAACCCTTAACAATAGTTCATTCTTTATTAATTCCATTTTCATCACACTTTTATCAAAAAAACCCATTTTATTTTTATTAATAGTAGAAGTTTAGGTCATTCAACTATGGTCCACAATTGATTCCTTTCAAATTCACAGACCTCTATTTTCATAAACCTTATCCCACATTCATCATCTATGACTTCATCTACTATTTTAAGTTCTAATTTTGATAAGAATACATGATACTCACATTTATTTCTAAAATAACTTCTAGTTTTAACCATTATAATTAAATCAGCAATAATATTATTGGTATCAAGATTCCTTAAAATCAACTAGTTTTTAGGTAAAGTGGAATGTTGATCACCAACTAATGGATGCACATATTACATTAAAACTTGCTCTAGGTATTGTAAATATGATAGTTTAACATCTATATAATATACTATTATTTGTTTTGAATCAATTTTTGTAAAATCGATAGTATAATTGTTTTAAAAACCTCATCTGAGGTATTAACTTTTGAAGGTTTAGTAAAAATAAAATGATTAGATTCATCGAATTTTATATGAACTATTTGTTCAATAATATTTTTTCTTTTATTAAAAACTCTATAAGACTTAATAGTTTAAGAATAAGCACAAAAAAATAGCTTCATATTTATGCAATTGATTTTTAGTATTCATGATGAATACAATAAACCCATCAATTCTAACATCATAATGTTTTGCCTTTAATCTGGTCCATAATTATTATGATGATTTATTAAGAAAAGGTTAAATTGAAACTCAATTTATATTATGGAATATCATACTCATAGCCTCAACCCAAAAAATCATTGCAATTCAATATTCACTAATAAAATTCAGAGTAAATTCATAATTAATGATATTTTTTCATTGAACTACACCATTTTTAGGGTGTTCTATGTTCCTAAAAATTATGATCAATACATTTTTACCACAAAAAGTTTCAAAATATGAGTTTAAAAAAATTCCACTATGATGAATACGGATTGAAATCAAATGATGATTTTTTAATTAAAAATCAAGACAGTTTTTTAAATGAAAAGGATCTTTGTATTTTAATGTTAGAAAATAAACCTAAGTAAATTCGGTGTAATCATAAACCAAGACAAAAATGTAGTATTTTCCTCAAATACTTAAAATTTTATAAGACTAAATAAATACATGTTCACTAACTATAATGCTTAGAAATATGAAACTTAACTTTTAAATTTAAAACTATAGTTATGTTTCTTATCGACTTAACAATAATCCAAAATATTATTTGGATTAAAATTATGTTCTTTAAACCCCAACATATACTTCCCTATAATGTATGGTTGAACTGTATAATTTATAGTTTCTAATTCTTATAGGATACAATAAAGATAAATATTTAGTTTCACTTATACAAGGTAAATTTTGATGACTTAAGTCTTCTATATAAATTTTTTATACACTATCATGCCTATCATAAAATAGAATAAAAGTAAATTATAAAATTTGCACATTACATGTATCATTATAGAAGTTTAAAATTTAACCCTCATCACAAAAATTACTAATGATGATAAGGTTTTTCTTAAGACCTAAAACTTTTGAAACATTTGATATTAATGGTTTATGGAGAAAAGAAGCATCACTAATTTCAATGATTTATCCTTTTGCATCTTCTCTAAGAGTGACACGTCCTCCATTCTGATTTTTCATATACCAAAAGTTGGACTTGTCTCTTATTGTGTGTCATTTGTAACCACAACCTATGTATCTTTTCATTTGTAGGTAGTACTCATCCAATTTTCCTAACAAAGTTAAAATGACATTTCTTGAAAAAAAATATTCATGTGTCCAGTTACATAAGAAAATAAAATTTTAGAAACCCACATCTACACAACTATTTTTTAAATAATATATTCTAGTTAATAAAAAAATCTTTTATAAAAACCAAAATATTGTACTTTTTTTAAAGAATTATATTTATTATAGTGACCTCCCCTTTGAAATTTAAAACAAAAGGTTTCACTTTTAGGTTCCAAGTAGTTTGAATGTAAATAAGAATTATCAAAAGTAAAATATTTGCCATTTAAAATTTTTTATGGTACAATCTTTTCTATAAATTTTATCATAAAAAAATTACTAGAAGTAAATTTCGATAAAAGTTTATTTTGTTAACTAAATTCATATTTATGTTGAATAGACAACTTCTGGTTGACTGTGTTACGATCATCATGTTTCTGATCAGATAATTTCTTACTCTAATTTGTTTTGGAAGATAAATTAGTTGAATGTTTTTAAATTTTTATGGTTAATTTCAAACATCTTTTGTAGATTAAATATTTTTTTATTCATAAAAATCATTGTTATTCTTTAAGTTGTTATTTTCTTTTTCCATGAGAGTTTCAAATATATCTATTTTAATAATAGTGTGTAAAGCTTCTTCGTCTTTTGATGTATTTACACTTTAATTATCCAATGGATTTTCATTTTCATTATCTAATGAAGTAGAATAATCATCCTTATAATTATAATAAAATTTATAATCTAGATTTAAATTTCCCATAGATTTAGTGGTTACCTTAGAGATGTAGAACTATTCATTATTTGGAATATTTTAATAGAATCCAAATATTTTCTAAAAATCATTACCACTTTTTTGATGATCTATCAGAGGATGTATCACATTCACTATAACTCCATGTGTTCATAGATTTCAATCAATTTTTCAATTTCATTTATAATATCTTATTGAATTTATATCCTTCTTAAATTTAGAACAATATGGTATAATATGACTTCTCTTCTTACATTCATATCAAATCACGTCTAAATAACCAAATAATCATATCATTATTTTTTTCATTATGATTTGTATTCCTAAATTCAGATTACCAATAATTCTATTCATTATTATTTCCATTTGAGAAATATTATTATTTATATCATTTGATCTATTTTGTCTAAAATTATTACACTTCTTATTTGATGCCTAAAATTAAGATAAATGAGTACAACAAGTAAAAATATCAGAAAAGGGATTAATAGAAGTAGATGAAAATGTTACTCCATTATTCCAATTTTACTTCACATTATCACTCTTAAGTTTAATTTCAAATTACATTAATAAACCATTCTTGTATTTTAGTCTAAACTTTTTCAAGTGTTTAGTATCAATTATGGATTTCTTTTAGACTCCCACACTTTTTTCATAATATCAATAATTTTTTAAATAATTTCATCTTATGAAAATTATTTCTCACCGAAAGATTGTAACAATTAAAAATAATCATAAAACATTGATGTTTTTTAGATGAACTTTCACATGATAGAAAATAAATGGCATGATAGTCCACTATCAACATAGATCTTTGATTTTATAAAAATTTGGTAGTTCCAAAATGAGTTTTTTCTATCTTTTTCTGAATATAATCTATCATTTCACAAGAATATATTTGTATATAAATTTCCCTGGTCATTAAACACAGTTGAGTATTACAAAGTTTATGATTTGACTAATATTCCTTATTTTCCCGGAAAAATGAACAAATTTATTCTATAGAATTTTAAAACTTCCATTCATCATCAAAAAAACCTTCAAATCTAGTGTTAAGGATATAAGACATGATATGATATTTATAGATATGATAATAACTCTGTCAAAGATAGGAAGTTTATTTAGATTTAAATTTAAGTGTTCCCTTAAAAAACCAACCATTACATAAAAAAACCTCCTTCTAATATAGTGAGTGTAAGAAAATTGACATGAATTTATAATGATATAATGCAAATAAAAGATATGATCATAAAATAATAAGTGACTTGCATAGATACTAAAATGAATCTAAGAACCAAATAGTGTGAGGATCTAATACCAAATTTTTTCCCATGTATGTAATGAAGGTAATCTATAAGAGGTGAGTGAATTGTATTTTATTTTATACTAACATTTTCCAAGTCCTCAATTTTTATGTTGATTTGATTTATAAAAAACCAATCAATTCCAAAATTAGAGAAAAAAAGTGCATATCGTGGAAATAATAACTATATGAAATACTATAAGCATTGAAAAAATAAGTTTTTTTTCAATCTTAAGAAATCCATATATATTTAAACTAATCATTGAAAATTGAACATTTAAACACAATTTTAATTCAAAAATGAATACTATAAATGATAAAAAACAACACATGGAGTATCAATTAAAAAAACAAATGCTTATTTAAAATTATATAATAAAACAATAATTTTAAACCAAATTGTTAGATCGATATTTATACTAAATCCAACATATCCACAATATTAATCCTTTTATAAAGGTTACCTAGTTTAATAACAATTAAAAGGTATATATTCCCATCCCCATAAGCCCTCAACTTAACATTTCAGTATGTTTAGTAGTCAATACCTAAAAAATTTGTCTTTCTATACCACAAAATCCATAATCACATAGGATTGACATATTCTTTGTCTTTATATCCCTGGAATCCATCAATCAAACTAGAATATTAAACAAATAACCTCAAATAGTTTAATAATAGTGACTCGTGTTATATAGATATTAGAAAAAACACTCAAAAAGAGAATTTATTACACTAATTAGAAGAACTATTGAAAAGAAGAAATTGCATTTCTTTAAAATGTTCATAAAATTCTATAATTATATATTACCATTTTATACATTCTTATAAAATTTCAGGTTTTGGTTTTCTTTATAGAATATATGGTAAAAAACTTCAATGGTATAATTTTTTAAATATTGGGATCAGTTGAAATAGAAATAGAATCATATTCATAATTTACCAATGAACTTACTTTTTTACTATATCTGTTAATGATTTAATCTTGCACCGTTATAGTGCTCTCAAATCTGGTGAATGTAATATGTTAAGATAGATCAGGCTATTGTATTTTGGAAAATTTTTACTAACTTATCTAGTATTTTAGTTACAAAAATAAAAAAAAAGTTCTTTTTAAATCAAGTTCATGCGAAGTGTATTGGGATTTCTAAAATATAAAAACAAGGTGAGCCATTGACTCAACACTACCATTATGAAGAGATTATATATTATGTATAGGTCATCATTTTAAATCAGTGTATGGGTATTTTCAACCAACCCTTATAAAAACCCTATTTTTCTTGTAAATCTATAATATTTATACAGTTTTCATATTTTTATTCATTATTTATTTTTTTAATGTATTTTATGAAAAATTATTTTAACCCAAACTAAGAACATAGATTTAAAACTAGAATTTTGAAGATAATTTAATCTTAAATTTTTCTTAATTTTCAGATATTTAAAAGAAATTATGTGATAGAAGTTGAATATAAAATAATTAAAATGGAATCAATGTGAAATAAAATATAGAGAATTCTGCTAAGTTTCACGGAAGATATCTGAAAATGATATCTATAATTATAAAAATTAGTGATTCATTCCTTTATTTGAGTATTCTAGATTTTTCTTTAGATCTCTAGTGATTAAATCTTCATAATTAAAATTCAATGTGTCTTTTTTTTATCATCTTTGGTCATTTCCTATATTTATTCCTATGACTACATTTATAATTTTCTATCACTCTACTATTGGAGTAAAATATATTTTTGATTCTTAGAATATTGGCGATTCAGTTGTCTCTCGGTTAAATTATATAGATGTGAAGTAATCAAACTTTAGTTATTTCAATAATAGTGGATTCAACATTAACAAGATAATAATCTAAAATTATCATAGTGAAAGTAATTTCACATATTGCATTATTATTTCATTTTCTTGGAATCTAAGGAGATAATATGAAGATAATACCATAAGACTTGTAATATGACCTATAATTGAATAAAAATATAAAGATGAAATGATAAAATTTTATTACGGAAGAGACAAATGAATTAATTACAATTATTTTTCAAATTTATGGAATTCATAGGATATATTTAAATCATGTTTTTTATTTATTATAGCTATTTATATATACTAGTTTTAGCTTTCTAATTTCTAAAAACCTATGCATAATGAAATGAAAAATTATGGATGCAAATAAATTGATTTTTTATAAAGATAAATGTTTGAGTCCAAGTGAGGTCAACCTAGTTTATTAAAGGTTTAAATTCATCGATTATATAGCCTTAGTTTCCCCATGAAATTTTGTTTTGAAAATATTTATTTTCATGTTAACATGATCTAGGATATTAAAGAAATATTATGATGGATTTTGAAACTCGGATGGCTATGATATTAGTGAGAAATAAGAGATAATTTCCCAAGATGTACTGATAATTCATGTCGATATGGGTGGTATAGGAGTTATTATGTGAAATGGTTTTTGGATTAATATAGGGGTGCTCAATATGATTTAATAGTTTTGATTTCTCATTAATATATTTATGGTGTTTGTTTTTATAGATAGAAGTCTAGATGAATATTTTTTTATTCAAACTAGTTGATGCGATTTGGATTTATTCACAATAAGTGCATTTTGTTTTCATAGATTAGGGTGAGTCTTAGAGTATCTAGAAGATTATATAATGATAAATTCATAAATTAAATAATGGGGTTGGTTCTTGATGATTATAAATGATGATAAAAGAGTTAAGAACTTGTAAGAGATTATGGATTCAAAGGTGTAGATCTCATATGGACCATTTTGGGACACTAAGAGGGGTGAAATATTATACCCAACTTTTTAATTAGTTTATTCTTTATTTTAAATAATCCCCACTTATTCTTGAACATTTTCCTTTATTAATAGAAATGGATCTGTTGTCCACTCTCAACAATCATATACACATGAAATACAGATAAAAAAGGAAAGAGTGTAACATAAAAAAATTTTACAAGGTTCAGTAAAAATTCCTACTCTTTAATATAATCAACTTGAGGTTGTTTCTTGTATTTTTCATTCACTATAAATTTTTAGTACTTACAAATCCCTAGAATTCACACAAAAAATTTGGGTAATAAAATATCAATATTCATAAGTGAGTGGGTTATTTATACTAGTACCACTAGTTCTACAATGGTATTATTTATACTAGTACAACTAGTTCCTCAATAGAATTTCAATAAACATATGAAAAATATCTCTCTATTACATTAGATTTATTTGAATCATAATTAATTAACTTTTTTCGGAACTATAGGACATAGAATATTATTTTATCAAAAATATTATATTATTTCATCCCATTACACTTAAATAAGTGGAAGATAAAACTTCCACTCAAACTCATATATTTCTTAGAATGATTAACTATAGAATCCTCAAAAAACTGCAAGTTTTATTATTCCTTGATTAAAAAATTCTTGGTTACATAATAATTATTTCAATGATGTTCCTAGCCTTAATAGAATGCGTGAAAATGAATCACACAAGTTCTTCAATAATATTTTATGAATTAATATACTTTCACAGTGTCAGCTCGCTATCTTCTTGAATTTTCAATTCACTTCATGCATGAATTGTGTCATTATCCAGCCCAAAAACCATGGTACCCTGATACCTAGGTCAATCCTAAAAAGGCTTAAAAGGTATTCACGATCCCCACAGGATACAAATTGGCACCTATAATTATACAATATGAAAGTGGGAATGAATTTCCACAAAAAATAGAATAAATAATAAAAATCAGTATGATCAAAGGAAAACTCCATAGGTAGCACAATACCATAAGTCAAACAAGTATGATTGATCCCAAGTAGTACATAAAAATGTACCAGAAAAAGAGATAACCAGATCAAGTCCCAATGAACACTGTAGCGTATAGCCAAAATATCAACAATAACAACCACCTCCAACTAGAATTTTCCATTTTCTCAAACCTAGAAGAAGAAAATATATAAACTCCTAAAGTAAACAAAAGAGTGTGATCTCAAAATGTAAGTAGGGTCTCACCATGTGCTCTATAATAATATGCCATAATAATTTAACAAATAATGGTTTCAATTTTAAATAAAACAGTTATGGTAGTACAAGAGAATATTTAAAACAAATCATACATTACATCTAGACTGATGGAGATATTTTAAAAATGTCCTAAAAACCATTTTATATAAGACAGTTTATATAAATTCACATGGCATGTGTAAATAAGTTTTACAAACAATGGAATATATATCAAAAAATTAACAATAAGCAACATGGTCTTCTACTTATAGGTATTATATTTCTATTTTATGGGATCCTCATACTCTCAGATAGTGATAACAACAATGTGCATACACGTCCCCTAACAATTTTCAAAGTGGAATAACTAACATTCCACTAGGGTTAAGATCTAGCAATATATTTATGTTAGAGTTTTAAATTATCAATTCATTGATAGAGAAACCCCCACCTAACATTTTTGTTCCTAATAAATCACTAACTAAGTATTATTTCATTTACTCAAACAATAATTAATAATGGTAAATTTATTTCAAAATAGCTTAAAATATAATTAACCCATTTCACATATCAATATTCAAGATTCTATTTAAAACCCAAAACATGGGTTTTTAATCAATTCATTCCATTTTCAAGATAAAACCAAAAAAAATTCTTGTCAAATCATTTAAATCCATTATTTCAAAATTAATTTCATTAATAAATTTTCCAATTTCTAGTAAATTCAAATCACACCCCAATTCATTGAAATTGGGTGTTTCCAAAATTTTATTCTTAATAAATTCAAATACCAAATTCACAATGAGTTGGATTTTCACAATTTAATTGAAATAAATTAAATTCAAATCAATAAAATTAAGGTTTATACAATTTTACAAACTGAGACAGGACCACCTACCTCAATACGTATAACACAAATCACAATGCTCACAATAGGGAAAACCAATGAAAAACGCCATCAACAGTGATCAAATAATAAAATCTAGAATCAAGATCTAATACAAAGGAATTTAGATACATCAACAAAAATATGATCTAACAAACCATTTGGAAGAAATATCGATAGAGTAGGGATTAAAATAGGGTTTGGGAAATTTTATGATATTTTTTGGAATTACTATTTCGTGTTCTCTTGGTTAGCTGGGTAGGCCACATGGAATATCAAATTGTGCGCCCTAACTATTCACCCCTCTAAAGGAGTGCATGATTTAAACCAGGTGGGGTGTATATTTTTTCAAACCATGTGACTACTATGAAAAAATTAATTGTCTTTGTTTGCATGGTTTTCACTAGTAGGGTACACGTTTGAAAAAATTGTTCACCAACTGTGAACAAACCAAGATCATTCCAAAATTTTCAATATTTCTCCTGGAGTACCCTTAAATATGAATCAACGAAATCATTTTCAAAAGAGGCACTAAGGAGTACTTGAAAATAATAACAAAATGTTACAACCCCCCCCCCACCATAGAAACATTTTGTTCCTATAGATCTTGTCAATAAGTCCCCATGTTAAAAATATGAGGCCACTTCTCTCTCATCGGTGCATCTCCCTCCCACATCTCATGAGTATCAGAACCGTGATTACATAGCAGTAGAACTAAATGTATCACCCTTCTATTAAGTATCATGGTTTTAGAATCAACTATCCTTAATGGATTCCCAGTCATGGATAAATCAAGATTAACTTTAATATCACTCCATCTTAGAACATGAGATGGATCAGAGAGATTCTTTCATGGTTGGGATACATGGAAAACATTATGTATCGATGTCAAATGTGGTGGAAGTTCAAAATAGTAATCCACTTTCCCCACCAACTCAACATCCTCAAAAGGTCCGCAATATGAGGAGAAAGCTTCTAATGCCTCCCAAATCATCGATGACCCAACCGATGTGAAACTTTTAAGAACACATATTCACTAACTAAAACTTCCAATGATTTATGGAAACAATAAGCATAAGATTTATATTGAATCTATTCTGTAAAAATCCTCTGATGAATCAATTGAATCCTTATTATCATCTCTTGTACAAAGCTCGGCCAAACCAATTAATATTCACTAATATATGACCAAAACATTAAAGATTTACACATCCATCCATACAATTCCAAAAAAGGATTCATTCGGATAATGGATTGGTAACTATGGGTATTAGAAAACTCAATTAGCCTCAAATGGTCAAACCAAGCTCCAAAAAAATAAAATAGCATAGGCACAAAACATATCTTCTCGAATCTGTGTTGCTCTATTCCTCTTGACATCTAACTGTAGATGGTATTCCATACTAATTTGAATCCTAGATCCTAGTGCCTTCTGAAGGCCTCTCCAAAAGAGATAAGTAAATGGGGATTTATATCAACGATGGAAGCATATAGAATCCAATGAAAATGAACAATCTACTTAACATATAGATTTATGAGTTTCTAAACATTGTTTGAATTATGAATGGTTATAAAGTGATCTGATTGGTTTATCATCTTTGTCACAACTCATATCGCATTCTTCTTTTACTGGGTACACAGCAACGCCAAATCCAAGCCCATGGATATCTCATCCCAATTCTCAGTCATCATTGGAAGTGGCTGAAACAAAATCGAAGGTCCTTGGTTCTCTTCCTTGACCTTTTTTCATGTATAACAATAAGAAACAAAATTAGAAATGCCTCGTCTCATACCCAAACACCAGAATCAAATACACATGTCACATAACATCTATGTGGTTCCTGGGTTCACAACCTACAAGGAATTATGGAAATCCCCCTCCAAATATTTTATCTCTGGAAAATTTTCAATGTACCAATTCAAAAAATAAATAATACTTTACATGGATAAAAACTACTCAACAACAGTATACCCAAAATAAATAGAGTCTCCAATTCTACTGAACTCGTCATTATATTGCTACTCCTGAAGAATCAACTCAAGAAGATCGGAGGTCAACTAAACACTATCCAATACAACCTTGACCCCTATTCCCCATAAACCAATATGAAACTTTTCAAAAAGATCCATCAAGGTCCATTCTTCCAAATATTCTTTCAAGTTCTGGGTTGGAAGTTTCTAGCTCAAATCATATACAATGACATTCCATTTCCTTAGGGTATAGGCACTATATAAATCAAAATATTTTAAGTACTCCACCCAATTACTCTAGAAGAGATTCAAATATTTTTTACAGAAGATGTAAATCAAGATCTTTTGGTCTTAAGACATGATAAAACTTTGTCCAAAAAGTTAATTTCTCCAAATCCCGAGTGCATTCATCACAAATACAAGTTCAAGTTCATGGGTCTAATAATTCTTCTCATGTGGCCTAATCTGCTGAAATCCATAAGCAACAACATGATCACCTAGTATAATAGCACAACCCCAACCTAACCTTGATGCATCACAGAAGACCGCATATCCCTTCTAATAATAAAGAAGATTCAACATTGGTGTTGTAGTCAAAGTACATTTCAAATCAACAAAACAACTATGAAAATTATAATCCCAAACAAAATTTACTCCCTTATAAGTTAGAGAGGTCATTGGAGGATCCAACATAGAGAAATCCTTTACGAACCAGTGATAATATCTAGCTAAACCAAAGAATCTGTAAATCTCAAAAACATTATGTGGTTTTCCCCATGTCATAACAGATTTCACCTTCTCATGATCAATTTAGATACCATTTTCTAAAATCATGTGTCTCGAAAACATTAATTCCCAAATCCATAAATCACACTTTAATGGATTTGTGCAAAGTTGGTGATTTCTCAAAAATTCAAGAACTACTCTCAAATGACACACATGATCCTTCTTGGACCTCGAGTAAACAAGGATGTCATCCAAAAATTACACCATGAACGTATCAAGATACTCATGGAATATCATGTTCATTAAATACACAAATAAATCATGAGGATTGGTTAGAAGAAAAGGAATTTAAAGGTAATCATAATGGTCATTCCAACTTTGGAAGGTGGTTTTCTAAATATAAGTTTCATTTATCCTCAACTAATAGAAACCAAGACAAAGATACATATTTGAAAACCACTTCACCCCTCTCAACTAGTCAAATAGATCATTAATCTATTGTAATAGATACATTTTTTTACCATAACTAGATTGAGTTTTCATTAATCAACACAAAGGAGAAGTGACCCAAAAACTTTGTTAGGAAAGAGAATAGGCGCAGCACAAGGTGACACCCTTAAGTATATAAATCCTTTCTCTAAAATATCTTCCAACCATGTCTTTAACACTTTTATTTCTATTTGTTCCATTTGTTACGAAGTAATATATTCTAATTGAATAATAAGCACTAAATTGATAGAAAAATTGTCCTCCTTTAACGGTAGAAAAAAAAAGAATTCGAAGGTGAAAAAAGTTGAGAAACTCAACAAAAACTAGAAATAGATCACCATTCAAATATTATTTCTCTAAATCAAAAGAAAACACTAATACCATTTTCCCAACTCTAGATAAGAAGTTACAACTCTACTTATCCCTGGTTCCCTTTCTCCCAAAAATATATGGAACACCCTATTGGGTGCATTAAAGGAGACCCATTGAAGATAGAAAAAAATTTGGGCTTTAAAGAAATAATCTTACCCATCCTAAATATGACATCAAGCGGTTTCATTTTGAGAACTTCAAAATACAAAGAAAGATTGATATCTGATAAAGAGAAAACACCAGAAGAACAATAGAGACTCTCCTCTATTTTCATTTTGAGGGGTGTAGTAATATACATCACATAATATAAAATATACATTGGAAGATTTATCATATTAAATAGGTTGAAATGAATGAATGGAATGAACCAGTATAAAATAAATTAGTCACTAATGATGAACCTATAGTGATAGTACCTCTCATAGTTTTTGGACCCATGTCTACTTTCTTTGGAGACTCTTCCACTATATAAAGAAGATTCATACTGAATGCTTGTGTCTAGAACCAATTTTCTCATAAATCATCTTATTGTTCCACAATACATTTAGGTTAGGATGATCCCCTTATACTATGTGGAAAACAATAGACATTTCATCACTTTTTCATGTGACATGAGTGTCTACAAGAACCACATATCTAGGGTTCCATAGTGAAAACCTATTTTGAGTGCCTAGGATTTCGAAACTAGTAAAAATTAAAAGGGCCTCTTCATTTAATTGTAAGAGGTATAAAAAAACCTACTATCGAGAACCACATGTGAATAATCAGGATTTCTCTTCATTTTAAAGGAATTCACAAAACTTCCACTAGTAGAAAAAAGGAACTCCCATCTACTCTTACTTACCATCTAGGTCATGCTCGAACATCAATGCTCTATCTAGCACATTATCATAAGAATGAACTTTAGTAGGAAAACCTAGGAATGAATATCATATCCAATCCCTATCTCAAATGGTTGAGTCTTCAACTTCTCATTCGATACAATCTTTGTTGCGAACTGCACAAGCTAAGTAAAGTGATTTGAATAATCACTCATAGTCCTCTCAGCTTACATGAGTTTGAACAACTATATAGCCATGGAAAATACCTGATGCAATATTCATGTGCTGGCCCAATCTTCATGATGTAAGGTTCCAGTGGAAGGATTTTTTTCGGGGCTAAGTGAAGGATGATGGGTGTGGATAGTGGATGAAATTATTAAATCGATGATATAAGGATCATGAAATACTAATTAGAAAACACACTAAAGGGAGGGATGTGTTATCCATTCCACACAACAATTTACTTGGGTTGTGGCACGGAACTAGGGGCTTTATGATCTTGGATCACCAATCTAAATTGTATATTAACAAGGAAAGAATGCACCAGAGGAAGGTGTAAACCCTAAGAAGCCCTCAAACGACAGAGAGAAAAAAAAATATTATCTCTATTAGAATATTAAATTCCATACATGTTCTATGGGGGTTTTTATTTATATCCTGGGGTGAAACAATAGTTAAGGGTCTAATACCCTAAATTCATAAATGCTAAACCTACCTTGTCCTTTTAAAGTCAAAGAGATAAAGTATAAAAAATTCTTTTGGGAAAATTTGTGCATTCCTTTCCAACTATAGACCATCTCATTTGACTTTGAGTACATAGTGCACCAGATTTGACTTTAGTGTCCAAAGATGTCATTCTAGAATTCTCTATGTGGCCAAGGCATCCAAATTCATGAAAACATGTGGGAAAATATTTAAACATCATTTTTAGGCTTGAATAAGTGATATAATAGGACTATTTTCTACATCCATGCAAGTGAAGATCTATTAGACCTTTAAATAAGTGAGATTGGTGCCCATTATAGCATTCAACATCTTTAAACTCCCTTGCATCATCAGGACTTGCAAATCCAACTCCTCCAGCACCACAATCAACTCAGTTCCATCAACATGGTTTGCATCATCTTCCCTTATTAAAAATGATTCATCCTCAACTATTCTTCCTCTATACGCAAAAAATAGAGAATTATCATAAATATTGAGTGTGTGACTCATACTATACTTACCTGGAAGATCAATCTTGTAATAATTGTTGTTAACATTCTCAATCACATAGAAAAGTCAATCTTCTTATGTCGTGAGTTATGATTTACACTTGTCAGGAAATCTTTCCTTCTTTATATGAATCCATAGAAAGTTATTGGGCTCGAACAACCCTTGATTGGGACCCCTTTTTCATGATAAATGTATTTCAGTATCATCCACTCGATGTTTTTTTCTTACCTTTTCATGTAATTTATTAATTAATTTTTCACGTTAATCGCATCAATATTATTTGTTTCCATAAAATGAAAAGGAACTAAATCTGTAAGGGAAAGTCACTTAAAAATTTAAACAATTTCAAATGTGAAATACTGAGTAGGGTAATTATTGGATCTCTTATATGTGAATTCCACATGTGGAAAACACTCCTCCCAATTCTTGAGGATCTTCTTAACAATTGTTCATAGAAGGGATGATAGTGTTCAATTAACGACCTCTGTTTTCCCATCATTTTATGGATGAAAAGTAGTTTAAAATAGTAACTTCATTCCTAGATTTATTCACAATTTATTCTAAAAGTAACTAAGTAATTTTGTGTCCGGATCTAACATAATAGTCCTTATTATTCCATGGAGTTTTACTACTTCTTGAAAGAATATTCTTCTTTTTTAGTGGCGTCACATATTTTTTGACAAGGAATAAAATGTTCCTTCTTAGAAAACCAATCCACCACAACCAAAATGAAATCTCTCCCCCTCTTGGTCCTTGGTAACCCCACAATAAATTCCATTTATATATCCTCCCAATGGTTTTTGGGTATTTTTAGAGGAAGATATAATCCATGTGGGTTCATTTTCGATTTGGATTTTTGGAATAAAATAAACCTTCCCACAAAATTTTCAACATCTCTTTATATCCTTGGCTAAGAAAAATGCTCACTAAGAATGCTTAAACTTTTTACAACACCAAAATTTAACATTAACCCACTAGAATGTGACATCTTTAGTAAAATAAAATGGATAGATCAATTGGGAATGGAAAACTTATCTATCTGGAATAATAATCCATCGCGTAAATAAATTTTTTTCCCAAATAACTCAGGTTTAAAATTACTATAAGGTTCACCAAAATCAATATTAGTGGCTTATAAATCATTAATGTATTCAAAAAATGAGTTTATAATTTAGTAATGATAAGAGAGAATATCTACATGAAAGTGAATCAGCCACAGTATTTTTTTACCCTTTTTATTATTAATGACATATAGAAATTATTCAATTCATTATGGCTATCTAGCATGACTTATATTTAGTTTATATTGGATCCTAAGGTATTTAAGACCCTCTTGAAAAGAATGGATCACAAATTCTTTTGGACAGAGATAGTGATTCCATGTTTCTTGTACTCTAAACAATGCATACAACTCTTAATCATATGTATAATAGTGTAAAGTTTGACCACTTAACTTATCCATAAATAAATAAACATTCTTTCCTTGTTTCATGAGTACAAATCCAATTACATTTATTCTTGCATCAAATTCAGTTTCAAAGGTCTTAACAAGGCCTGAAAGTGAAAGTAGAGGGGCGTGGGAGAGTCTTCCATTAAGTGCATGGAAGGCATTCTCTTGAGTTATACCCCATTTTAAAGGAACATTATTATTTTTCAACTCATTCAAAGGTATTTCTAGTGCACTGAATTCCTTCACAAATCTCTTATAAAATCTAGGTATCCCATGAAAAAAAATTCCTATCCAATGGAGGTTGGAGTTGGTCATTCTTGTATCACTTTGATCTTCTCTATGTCGACGACAAATCCATTTCCACTCACAAAAAATCCAAAGAAAACTATATTAATGGGAAAAAATTAAAACTTATTTATGTTTCTAAACAAGTTTTCCGCAACACTTATAAGACTTTTCATAAGTTATCTACATGTTCATGAAAAGTCCCATTATTCAAAAAAATGTAATCAAAGTAAACTATCAAAAAAATTCAATATATGCATGTAAAACGTGATTCATTAACATCAAAAATGTGCTAGGTGAATTGGTGAGACCATAAGGAAAGACTAACCATTCTTAAATTTCATATTTTCTCTTAAATGATGTTTTCCACTCATCTCCTTCTTTCATCATGATTTGATGGTAGCCTCTTCTTAAATAATTTTTTTAGAAAACGGTAGAACCTTTTAATTAATCTTGAATATCATCTAACCTAGGGATACGATGAAAATACCTGATTGTGATGTTATTGATGGATCTACAAACAATTCACATTCTCTTTGTTCCATCCTTATTTAGTTCTATAATCACTATTCTGGAACAAGGAATAAGGCAATCTCTAACATATCCTACATCCAATAACTCTTGAACTTGCCTCAGAATTTATTTGTCTCTTATAGGTTGGTGTGATATGCAGGGCAATTTGGTAGTGATGCTCCATGTATAGTGTAAATTAGATGCTCAGTGCCTCCAATGGGTGGAAAACTAAGTGGCACCACTTCAAGAAATATATCTTCAAATTCTTGCAATAAAGACACAACCAGTGGAAAAGGAGACGTTAATTAATTGTTTTTAAACATCACCTCTTTATACATGAGTAATAAAATCTTTTTTTGAGAAATCAAAGCTTCCTTAACCTCACTATTTTTTTCCAACATCACACTTTTCTATCCTCTCAAATCCTTTTTCCCTCTTTATTTTTCTCTACTCTCTATTTCTTTTCTTCCCTCATTTTCTATTTTTCTCTCATTCCCTCCTTTTTCATTTTGTCTCTATTTTTCATCATCACTCATTTTTTTTCTCTCAAAATGTGATCTTATATTATTATTTTAGGTTACATGGGGTTGAGGGTTATAGGTTTCCCTCATAGTAAAAAAGAGTGGTGATTCAAGAACCCATCATGAGTAACATTTTGATTGTACTAGAATGTTTATCCCAATAAAAATTTAGAGTCTTTTATTAAAACAATGTCACACAAAACCTCATATTTATACTTATTGATTATGAACAATAAATTCACTTGCTTGTTGACATTTACCTCACAAAAATAATTAAACCACTAAATTTAGTACAGATATTGGTGACTCAAAGTGAGGAGTCTCAACTTATCCACCAACATGGTGCTCAAAACATTGCTATAACTTTTTCCATCAATAATAACACTACATACATTCCCATTGATATTGAATATTGTATGTAAAATGTTCCCTTGCTACTCTTTCTCTCTAATGGTCATTCCTACACTTCAAACTCTCATAGTGAAAATAATCACACCATCTTCAAATAATTATCCATTATCAATTTTAGGGGATTCCTCGCCTTCCTCCTCAGAATATTTCCATCAGTCACCCATTCTCTATACTTATTAAAGGTCATGGTGTGCCAGTTTGGAAATTCACTAGAAATATGACCCCTTATTTGACATTTCAAACACCGAATATCTTGATTCCTTGTTTTGTTAGTATCAAAAGTTGGTTTCTTATGTGGAAGAATTACCTTGTTACATTTTTGATCAATCGCCACTTTTCATTTGATTTTTTACCAATATCTTTCCATTAATTTACCCATGGTGTGAAAGGGGTTGTGGATTTCCTCAGGTTTCTCCTATTTTTTATTTGTTTCTTGATCTTTGGGTCTTGGTCGATCATATCTTTTATTTCCACATAGTGGTACATCTCTACTTGATCGGAAACCTCCTGATTGATCCCATGTCATAAGCACACCATAATTTCATTAGGATACTCTTCAATTTTTGCTTGATTCATGGTAATTTTCATCCCTTTCTCATAATATTCAACATTATAACTCCCTTATGTGAGGTGTTGAAACTTGTTGTTGATATCTTTATGGTAGTATAAGGAAAAAATCACTTCCTCGTTGTGAATTTCATGTCTTACCAAGTCTGGATAGGATTTCCTCCATAACAAAATATTTCCTTTTGAACTTTATTTTACCATATTAATGCATAATAAATTAATTCAAGGGGTTACTATTTTACTTTTTTCGCCTCGGAATATGTATGACACAAAAACACCTTCTCGGTCTGCATCTCCCACTCCAAGTATGCTTCCAAATAACTTTTCACTTTAAAATAAGGAACCTTAACCATGATCCTACCAAGTAGTTAATCATTGTGTGGTCCCATTTGGCCTCCTCTAGGTTATTGGTACAACCTCCTCCTTTTTGGTACATCCTCAAAATCAGCATCAAGGTTCTCCATCTCCTCCTCAATGATGTGGGGACGATGTGGTACCGGAGTGAGTCGTGGGTTATCATGGATCATCCTCGGGCTTGGTTGATTCTCCAAGTTTTCAATCCACTCATATAACACCTCAAACTTCCTATCAAGAAGCTTCTTGAAATGGATCACCAAATATTTCATTTGGTGTGGGGTAGCTTTGGGTGTGATAGATATATTTCAACTTCTTTCATCAATTGCATGAGAAATTCTATTCCCAAAATCTTCTACCATGATATATTATGCTTAAACGAACACACATGGGGAG
Source organism: Viscum album (assembly GCA_963277665.1). Classification (NCBI taxonomy): domain Eukaryota; kingdom Viridiplantae; phylum Streptophyta; class Magnoliopsida; order Santalales; family Viscaceae; genus Viscum; species Viscum album. The sequence continues at coordinate 469,702,118 of OY728147.1, read as the reverse complement.
AAACACACATAGTGACTCACACACACAAATTACACACAAGCACTCAAACACGCAATATATAAACACTCAAACACACTAGATGTACATAGTCATGTACACAAGGATTCACACTCACGCACACAAGATTTATACAATCACAAAAATAAGGATACCCAAACACACATGCATGATATACACACTCATGCACACAAGTATTAAAACTCACACATGCAAGATACACACACACACAAAAGGGTATATTTTCTATATTTATCTCCACTACAACACTCAGTTAAAATCCAAAACTCTTATGAAATCTAACAACATATATGGGGTGACCGAGTTCCACCAATCCATACTACGTTAATATTTTGTTTGATGATGGTTTCACACAACTCGTTTGAGTGGTAATAGGTAACCAAATGGAAAATGGTGAAAAAGAGGGTATAAATGGGTAAAAGGTGACAAAGGGGTAGAATGGTGGTATCTGGGTTTTACCCTAATTTTCAATTAAAAATTTAATAACAATATGATCCAAATATAATATGGTGATGAAGTAAAATTATGGAGAATGTGATGTGTAGAAATAGAAATTGATAATAATGTAAAGAATTAAAAAGTAATTGTATCCTTTTTTCATTTTTTGTCAAATATCCCAGAAAAATTGTTGTGCTTTGAGTTTTAAAGCACAATATGATGAATGGATTGTAATAAAAAAAATTGAAATATCTCAAAGAAAGTATCTTATTAATTATTAAAATAAAAAAAATAAAGAGTTGAGAGAATTATATTTTTTAGATACAAATCACATATGGAGAATTAAATGAAAAAAAATATGGATGAATAATTGGCACAATGTAAAAAAATTCATTCTTTCACAATATAGGGAAATTCTAGAGGTGTTAAAAGAAAATGGGTTTTTTTGAATGGGTGGATAGTAAGGAAATATGAGAAGGCTAATGGAAATATGGGATAGAAAAAGAGTGATATATGCCTACCATATCAACTGGATCTCTGATACCAATTGATGTGAGACACATATGGTGGACCAATCTTCACAGTGTAGGATGGTGGATAAAGGATGCAGTTTTAAGATAAGTAGTGGGTGATGGGTATGGATAGTGGATGCATGTAGTAAATCAATGTTATATGGAGCTCTAGCTACTAATTTGACAACACACTCTAGTGGGGGATGTGATAGAAAATCCACACAACAACACACTTGGGTTGAGGCATGGAATTGGAGGCATTGTGATCTTGGATCACCAATCTAACTTGTATATTGTCAAGAAAAGAAGTCACAAGAGCAAGGGGCAATAGGAACAATACTTACTCACCAAAGAGAAACAAATCATAATCCCTCTATTATAATATTTAATGCCATACATGTTCCATGGGGGTGGCTATTTATATCCTAGGGGTGATACAATATTCAAGGGTATAATGCCCTAAATTCATAAAGGGTAAACCAACCTTGTTCCCTAAAAGTCAAAAAGAAAAAGTATAAAATAGAATTTTAGAAAAATCATCACATTCCTTTCCCACTATAGCCCACCATATTTGACTTAGAGTACATATCCCACAAGATTTAACTTTAGTGTCTAAAGATTCCATTCTAGAATTCTCTACGTGGGTAAGGATTCTAAATTCATCAAACCATGTGGGATAAGCTTTAATATCATGTTTGGGATTTAATGAGTGATATAATATTCCCATTTGCTCCATCCATGTGAGGAAGGATCCATTTGGCCTTTATATAATCAATATTGGTGCCCATTGTAGCATTAAACCTCATTAATCTCCCTCGCTTTATCAGTCCTTGATAATACAACTCCTCTACCAAAGAAATTGACTCAGTGTATTAAACATGGTTCGCATTAACATCATAGTGTCTGGATAAAACCAGTTGGTCAAAAAAACTCTAAATTATTTCCACTATAATCCCTAATTCTTTTTTCCTTCACCATCTTGTCCCACCATCACCTTCTAAGTTACTCTATCTTAAAGGTGTAACATTTAACATTGATTTCATCATTTATATCCAAGAACTCAAAAAAATGCTCAATCCTGCTCAAACAATCCTCATCCACTTGAGGATATTTTGAAGCCTTTGAATGCGTTTGGATTATAACCAAAGAACTCTTGAGAATGATTTCTTATTTAATCCCTTTGAGGTTCCACAGCTATATAATGAACAGGAATGGTTGTAAGTGCCTATCCCGGAGCTTGGACAACACATACAATAACCTAAACCATATTTTCATCCATGGGAGGATTTTATCAATTTATTTCATAAAAAAATTACTCTCGTGTCATATTATCAAATCTTCTCAAGGGAATGAAACTACACAACATCATTAGACAACATAGAAGACATTAGAAGGTTACTCAAACCAACACATAAGCAAGAATGATAATGGAAATTAATCTAAAAAGATAGATATCAATATTTAGATATCAATTTATCAAAATATATATTAGTGAAAATACTTGAACTATTCATCAAGATGTCTTTCTCAAAATTCCTCAGGTGACTTAAGGTTTTAAATGGTGAGAGCGGGCTAGGAAATGACTCGTAACTACCTCCTAAGTCTCGACAGGATCTCAAAATTCATACTAACATCAAGGAAAGAATATTAACATGATTATTTGATTCCAATTTTTCATGAACCAACCTGGACACCCTAGTACCCTGACACTCAGTCCAATAATTACATGGAATTAAGTGTTCTCCCTATCTCTATGGATTGTAGAGTAGCACCTGTGATCATACAATATGAATGTGGGAACAAATTTACCATAAACACAATAAAATAAATAAGAAAAATTAGCATGATCAAAGGAATACTCCATTGGGATCATAGTTTCAAATGTAAATCCAATATAAAAAACCCCTTGGTGTTTATCAACAAAGTACTATAAACAAGATAAACATCCAAATTCTTAATGGACATAGTAGCACATAGCCAAAAGATGAATAGTAACTACCACCTCTAAGTGGCACTTTCCCATTTCTCAAAAATGTAAGATGGAAATATTAAATAAACAAAAAATAAAAGGTATTTTGTGATCTAAAAATACTAGTAGGGTCTCACTATGTTTTCCATTATAATTTCCCATAACAATTAACTAAATGATGATTTCCTTTTAAGTAAAAAAATCTATGGATGTAGAAGAAAATTTTTAAAACTAATCATGATTTATATTTAGGTTGATGAAAATAATTGAAACAATTGATTAATAAAAATTTTATATAAAAAAAGTTTATATAAATTCCAAAATCATGTGTAATGAATTTTTTTTAAAAAATGACATATATATCAAAACATTAACAACAACTAGTGTGGTCATCTATTGTGATGCCCCCAAAATCTAAACTAAGAACCTGGAATTTGACAGTGTGTATGACATATGACACCAAACACGTACGAAAATATAATATTCAGATAATTTATTATATATTTAAAATATAAAATAGATTATATATATTTAAATTTTTGAAATATCGAGTTAACAATCATTACACACAGTAGCAACCTTCCTCGATAGTTTTTATTACACACATGATTGAGTTTTATTGAACAACTATATATTATTAAAATATAACGTGATATAAAATAGATGTTAAATTAGTAGTAAGGAGTATTGATTACTAAATTATGAAAACTATGGTTTATAAAAATATATAATTAATTAATTGTTCTGAAATTAATTATAAATTAATATAAGAAGTAATTCATTAAAAAGTGAATATTTTTATAGAAAACTATTTTTCTGATCAAAAAGTTATTTTACTCTAATAGATTAAATTAATTGAAATTAGTGGGTGATACTAATTTGATATATATATATATTAAATAAAATATGTTTTTCCATTCATCCATTAGTTTTAATAGACATAACATAAGAACAAACTCTATTTTACTCATAAAACCCTATATTTTTCTAAAGGCTATTTTACTACCTTTTAATGAAGAATCAATTTTAAATATGAATTTTTAATATTTAATTTATTTTATATTTTAAAATAAGTGATGTATTTTAAATATAAACATAATAATTAGGTTAGGGTTAATTTTTTATATTTTTCTTAAACATTTCATTTTTTAACAAATAGTTAAAAATACTAAATTTTAGTCAAAAACTAATTTATCATATACATTAAATATATGGTTAAATTAGATTTTATATTGTTTTTAAATTTTAATTAGATAATATTTTTATGAATTAATAGAGTTTATTTCATTGTAATCAATTTCACTTTTAAATTGATCATAAACACATAGAAAACTTTCAGACGTTTTTACTATAAGAACATGAATTGTCGTCCCACCTACAGGATGAATTTTAAATTAATTTATGCCAATAATATGATTAAAATTTGTAAAAATGGATTCCATATTTTTAATAATAATCATTTATATTGTATAATAAGACCAAATTTGTTTTTTACTAAAACAATTAGTGAAAGTGATTAAAATTAACTAAAATTATTAAGGAAAAATTAAGCTTAATGAAAGAATAAACCTTTAACTTAGGGGCCCAAATGACCTATAAACTTGTCGAAAACCAATTTTATTGACATAAATAGTCTATAAACCATAAATGATTTTTGTTTTTGGTTTTTGAAGTCTTTTTATGTAAAAAAGTGGGTACACCTGACCTATTTTAAAAAATACGAAGTGAGTCATTTTCCACCCATAAAAAAGGCCACCAACTCTCCCCAATCCTCAAACCTCACAACTAATTAGGTTAGTCCAAGATCATACCAAATAGATTTCAAAAAACCATACTATATAACTTGAATCGTCAATTTTCTCATAAATACTTCCAAGTATTCCTTTTGGTATAAACCAAAAGGAGTTATACTATTTTTAAGGTAATGTTTTCCAACGATCTCTTTTCTCTCATTTACTTATCCACCCCTTTAATAATTTTTAAATAATGATTATATTTTGAAACATGTATCTTTAATATACTTTTATTTTTTTTATTAATTTATCTACCTACACTAACATTGAAATCCATTTAATGGGTGATGAACATACTGTTTCTGTGTACGATGAACTACTACCTCACGAAATGATGATTGTTAATTTTTCCATAAACACCTATTATGGTGTCAATAGTGATGTAAAATAAGTTTATATATGATATTTATTATTTATTTGAACTTATTTAATGATTTTATAATATATATCTTTAATACATTCCATTTTTCATTAATAAAATAGCATCGTTTGTGGAAGTGTCGACTACCACCCCCCCCCCCCCCAAAGCAATGTGATTCGTTCACACGACACATGGAATGTATAAAAGAATATTATAATTGAAAATATGAGACATAAAAAACATATATATTATATTAATGACATAAGTAACTTTATATAAATATATAAATCATTTTCATTACTACCCTTTCACACACTTAAAAAGTGATAACGTTATTTATGGATGTGTGGACTATCAACTCCTCGACATGAACTGATTCCTTTTTAATCACAAGAATTATATATATAATTATAGATGAATAAATAATATGATATATATATGAAATAATTATCATTCATTAATTATATGGTGTTACTTCTCTTCTTTCCATAATAATCATTGAAAAATGGGAATGTTACTCATGTGTACATATGGAATATCGTCTCCATGGATGTAACATTGATTCATTTTTTCATAACCATATTTAACCATATTTAGTGATTATTATTCTGGATATGTTATATAATGAACCCTTTGACCATATTTAACCTTCCAAAGTTTTTTTGATATATATTTCGAATTTGTTCAAAACACCCGATGTAAACTTAATTGATTAAGTAGTTTAATACAACATAGAAAAAAGTGAAATACAAGTAATTATTACCATGAAAAAAGGTTCACAAGAAAGAATAAAATTAACATAAGTTTCTTATATATGAAGTTAAAGTATGTTCCCCTGAAATGAAATGCAATGTGTGGGTTTCTCATCTCACATTTTACATCCATGAGATAAATGTCATGTTCACCACTTACATTGTTTTTGTGGTGTATATACTTCCCATTTTGTAATTCTATATCATTAATATATTTATATTAATGGTATTTTAAACTTTCATTCAATGTTATACCTTCATGAGGATTATGATTTAAAATGTTTCAAACTGGTATGGGAAACATTGGAAAGTTTAAAAATTATTCTCCTCAACAATAACATTAATGATATTTCAATGGTATTTCTATTTGATGAAATTATATTACCATTGTGCAATAAAACCATTAATTTTTTATTCACTATATATTCATGACCAATTCAAGTATTATTACTATTTTTCCACTCTTTTTTAATCAAATTGTTTTATAAATAAATTTAAAAAAACATGACTATATTTCCCTATTTAGTCAGAGGACATATTTTCTTCTAATAACCATGTTTTATTAAAATGTTTCCAAAATTATTTTTAAAATTAATTGGTAATGATATTTTTACACTTTTCTATTTTACCAATTTATCAAATGAATATTCTTGTCACTTTATGAACAAGGCATCCTTCTATCCATTAACCTTGAAAATTGAATGTCCTTTTACCTTATATGGAAAGTACATATTTAATCACCATTATTTCATTAAATCTTAATTTGAATGTATAAAAGGTTTATTTTTAAAGGAAGTGTTTTTAAAAGTCATTTCCAAATAAATTGTTTTTCAAAAGGTTTAAAAAAGGAAATGATTTTTTCCTCAAGAATTATTTTAAAATATATTTTTATAGTATTTATATTCGCCAACAACTACATCCCATTATTTTTAATCCACTTGGGGTTTTTTGAATTAATATCATCCTTATTATTCCTCTGTATGTTTTATTATTGATTCTTCCAAGGATAGTATTCCCACTCAATTCCTTGAATCATTTTTTATTCCCCTTGAATTCTTTAATTTCTTTTGATCGTTGAATATTGAATTTCTCCCTAATTATCCATTCATTTATCACGGATATTTCTATTTCCTAAACTGTATACCATTTTACATATGGTGTCTACTTTGATAGTTATTTGATTATTTAGTGAAATAATGAAAATTTCATATTATTTATTCAATACGAATATTTGATAAGAAGTGTTATTTATTTTTATTATTAGATATGATGAATGATTTGGAATTATAGTTAATGGAGGATCCCATACATTATACAGCTCCTTGATGCATCAATATGTTCTCATGAGTCAAATAAGTTGTGAAAATTATATAAGTTTCTATCCAAAGTTTTTAATAGTCTTGTGAATGTTCTTGACGGTATATGTTTTCATGTGCCTTGGATATGACTTCCATTAAAAAATCATTAGCTTCATACTAGTTTCTGTTATTATACATCTATGATATTTTTCATCAATATATCTATGGATACATTTTATTTTCATTTAATTGATTAAATTTTATGTGTTTTAGTTTCTTACCTTAACATATTTATTTTTTCTAATCTAGTTATTTGGAAGGAATGTGTTTCTCGATATTACATTGTCATATTATTTATGTACTTTCCTATCAATATTGATTACATGGGATGTGTATTCACTTATCTATCATGTCATAATTATTATTCTCATTGATCAATTATTTATTCTACTATATTTTTACCTTACTGATAATTTGAGATCACTCTTATTATGTTTATTTCCCCATAAATCCAAGAAGTGCACTATCAAAGATATATAGGGATTTACTACAAGATTTAAAGTTATCCTTGAAGTTATTTATTTAGAAATAAGAAACAAATAGGTTTTAATTATTTTATTATTTTATCATGTTTAAATATGGTTCACCCTGACTACTAATCCCTCTGTCCTTCAGGATTTGATTCCTTGTAATCATGCCAATGTAATTGAGATTATACACTGATTCAGGGTTATCTGGGGTCGGGTCTCAATATAGGGTATTAAAGGAAGTTTAGTATCAACTTTGGTAACTATATTTAGGAATAAATAGGATATATAACATAACCCTAATATAGAATTTGTGGATAAGTATACAATAACAACTTATGATTTTGTTAAGTTAGAGATTATGTGGTCTTTCAAAGAAATACATCCATGTTTGGATACTACAAGTGGGTGTTGTTCTGGAACGGATATACCTAAGAGTAATAACTCTGACAAGGTTTTCTGCTCATAACATAGGGTAACATGGTACATGATAATGGGCCTTAATGAGAACCTAGTTTAACACTCTTAGGGAACTTTCTTACAATAATCCGTGTTTTCTTTACAAACCGGTATGAAGAATTTGAATGGATAATGACAATTAATAATCAAGTTTAAATATAAGGTTTTTTTGATTTAAAAATAAGGTGTCATGATTTAGATATCTTATAGATAATTATACACTTTTCTCACTACGACTATTGTAACTCACACTATTCTTTCTGGTGTTACTGAACGGATGGAACTCGAAGGATTCGAGTTAACATCGAACATTAATGACAAGGTGATGAAAATGAGAAACCAAGGGATGTGTTAAAAATAGTTAAGGGTATTATGTTTATTACAAATAAGTTTTCCTAAAATATGATTAATAATATATATACCTCTAACAACACCCGAAAGCACCAATAAAGAGAATGATAGAGGTTTATAAGAGCTCGAGTGGTGGAGATCGTAAAGAAAAGAAGGATTATTTTTCCAATTGTGAGAAGTGTGGAAGTATGTACAAAATAAATTTTCTTAATGGGACATATAAATACTTTTTGTTTTGGAAATAAGTAGATAAATAAATGGATTTCTTAGAAAAATTAAGAGTGTGAAGGAAGGAAATAAAGATCTTCCTAAGAAATCATTTATTGTTCATTGTCTTAATTATGGGGAACCTTCACATTACCTAATTCAATGCCTTATTCTAGTGGATATACTCTATAACAAGGAAGGAACTATGTGTAAATAAATGGTTGATGTCCTAATGTATTGAGGATGTATTGAAAACCATATTTAAGATTCTATTGAATGATTAAATTTCAAGGATGTTCATTAGAATTATTTTTTAAATTATATTAGTTTGGTTTTAGAAAAAAACAACTTGTAAGTTGGGTTAATGCCAACAAAATTTTGAAAAGTAGTGGTTCTTGAACCCGTGACTGAATGATGATAAGGGTTTCATGCCAACCACTAATCTACGCAATGTCCGGGTTAATTTTTCATTGTTTTTATTTAAAAAATTTGATGTATAAATATTAATGATGAACTAGTAGAATCCTTTTTTAGGATTAGATATTAATATATTAACCATATTGGATTTGAAAGATATTTAAAAAAAATAGTTAGACTTTTCACAATTTTATAGTCCTTAAAATCCTATAAAATTATATTTTAGTGTTATAGACATAAATAATTTATTGGTAATTAATTTCTTAGAGTAATGGTATGAATTATAATTTTATCAAATCACAATGAAAATCTAGGATTATTCATATAAAAATTAAACCTATCAAGTAATAATATATCCTTATATTCTTGGTTAGATAAATAATTACCCAACATTAGAAAAATGACTTAGAAATAAAATGTTGTCCTAATATAATAATTTCAACAGAACTGATGGTATTTCAAATCATAAAATATTTATGGATTTGAATCCATCAAATTTATATTGATAATTATCTATTTTTATTGATGACCACCTTCACACCCTAAAAATATTTAAATTTTTTCACAATGTACATATCTTTACTTTCGACTTGTGTTCTCTTAGAGACCGAGTTACATGGTAGTCCATGTAACAATTGTACATTCTATTATCACTTTTATAGAGTATAAATTATTAAACCTTTACACGATGTCTTATTTTAAACAAAGGAAATATCAAACAATATAACACCATGATAGAGTTTAAATTGTGAGGATGAAATTTAATTAAGGTGTGTAGAATGTGATGCCCTGAAAATCTAAAGTAAGAACCTTGTATTTGATAGTGTGTATGACACATGACACCAAGAACTTCAGGTAATATAATATCTAGATACTTTATAATATATTCACTATTAAAAATATATTCTATATATTTCAGTGCATTCAACACTGATTTATCAAGTGTTACATGTGTGAGCACCCTTCCTCAATAGTTTGTGTTATACGGAAGACAGAGTTTTATAGAACAATATTATACTATTAAAATATAATGAGACATAAACATGTCGTTAAATTTGTAGTTATGAATAGTAATAAATAAATTATGAAAATAAAGGATTATAAAAATATTTAACAAATTAATTGGTTACAAATTAATTATAAATGAATATAATAATCAATTGAATATAATCTGAATTTTTTTAAGGAAAAATATATTTAATGCTCAAAAAGTTGTTTTATGCTAATAGATTAAATTAATTACAATTATTGAGTGATATTAATGTAATATAAATATTTTATATTCAAAAAATATTTTTTATATTCATACATTAGGTTTTTGAGACATAATATAAGAACAAACTCTGTTTTACAAGTAAAACATTATATTTTTATAAAGGCAATTTTACCACCTCTTAATGGATAACCAATTTTAAATATAAATTTTGACACCTTAATTAATTTAATATTTAAAAATAAACTTCATATTTTTAAGAGAATCATAATAATTAGGTTAGGGTAAATTTGTGATATTTTTCTGAAACATTTCATTTTTTAACGAATAGTTAAAAATACAGAATTTTAGTTTAAAACTAATTTTTCTTCTAATTTAATTATAAGTCTAAATTATGTATTATATTGGTTTAAAAGTTTAATTAGATAATATTATTCTCAATCAATAAAATTTATTTAATTGTAATAAATTTTAGTTTTAAATTTATTATAAAAACATAGTAAACTTTTGAACGGTTTTCCTTCAAAAACCTGCATTGTCGTCCCACCTATGGGGAGAATTTTAAATTACTTTCTACTACTTATATGATTAAAATTTGGAAAAATTGATTCCATTTTTTTAATCATAATAATTTATAATATATAATAAGAATATTTTTTTAATAAAAATATTTGTGAATGTGATTAAAATTAATTATAATTATAGAGGAAAAATTAAGCTTAATAAAGGACTAAACCATTAACTTAGGTGTAAAAATGACATAGAAAATTGTGAAAAAAAATTATGGACATTAATATTTGATGAACCTCCTATTATTGAGTTTGGTAGGTTTTTTAATAATTATTTTAGGTAAAAATGTGGGTACACCTAACTCTTCTTTTCAAAAATACTAGTAAGTGATTTTCCTCCCTTATAAAACGACACCACCTCTCCCAACTTATCATGCCTCTCAAAACACTTAGTTTCATCAAAGATATACCTTGATATCTTTGAAAATCCCTTACCAAGACCTTCAATCCTCCCTTTTGTAATAAATACTTCCATGGAATCCCTTTGGTAAAAAAACCAAGAGGACATACTAAATTTTTAAGTTAACATTTTCCAATGATCTCTTTTCTTTCATTTACTCATCCACCAATTAATTTATTTTAAAATCATGATTATATTATGAAAATAGTATATTCAATATATTATGTTGTTTTTTATTGAGTTCTCAACCCACACTAACTCACATATCCATCTTATGGGTAATGAATATATTGTTTCTCTATACAGTGAACTACTACCTCATGAAAAGATAATTGTTCATTTTTTCATTTACTAGTAGAAATCATGATGGAATATATATTTATATATGATATTTATGATATTTATTTAATTATTTTTAAAAAAAATACCTTTAATACTTGTGACCCACTAGATTATTGGTCAATCTCACGGGGACGCGGGGGGAGCGGAGGTTCTCGGCTTCGGTGTGACGGTGATGGATTCTGCACCGGTCCCTCCCCCTCTGGCGGGGGAGGGACCTTCGCCACCCCTTGATGAAGCCACATCTTGATATATTTCCCCACTTTAGAATCCTGATTTTCTTCCCTCTTTCCTGCAAATTTCTCTGTGCCCTAAGGTCCCAGATCTCTTCAGTGGTATTCCTCAACTGCTGATTACTTCTTCAGAGTTCACTAAGGCTTCGTCTCTTCTTCATTTTACATTGGTTGAACTCTTTAAGAAACTCCACCCTTCAGTGGATTGCTTCGATTGATGGATCTTCGGGACTTGGGGTTTGTAGGACCGGGCTACGGTCGGTCTTCTTGATAAGAGAAATCTGATGATTTGGTTTGCTTCTGAGGATGACCTGATTAGGGCGTGGTGTGGTGCCCCCCGCAGCTACAACGGCCTTCGCTTCTATCTCTTCTGGTGTTCTTTCAACTTTCACATGAAACGGGACTCCCCATATGTGGCGATCTGGGTAAGTTTCCCTGAACATCCCTTACCATTTCAAAACCCTGATATCTTGCGTATCTTAGGAAATCTAGTGGGAAGGTACTTGTGCTCGGACAGTAGAACGTGTTCAGTTTGTCATCCAGTGGCTCCTCGAATACGTGTGGAAGTTGATATCTCAAAATTTCCAACTGAGTATGTGTGGATTTGCGTTGGGGAAGAGTTTTTTTGGAACAATTTCGTGGAGTTTGAGACTTGGTTCGAGTTCTTATCTGCTTGAAAGAAAATCGGTCATTCATCGGAGTCCTGTAGACGTGGAGCCAGGCAACGTGATGGCTAGGCGGCAGTGGCTTATGAAGATAGAGGCAAGGGACATGGGCCTGTAGAAGTTTTGACTGGGAAGATCCATTTGGATACTGGTTCTGACTAATCTTCGGCAAAGGTTGTTCAACAAAATTATCTGGAGAGTAATCCCTTGGTTGCTGAAGTTTTCAACCGCTTGAGGAGCGACTTGGGTACTCCCACACCTATAGTGCAAGGTCCTTTGGGACAAGTGGAATCTGGTCCGGAAAATATTACTGCTGCAAATGTTCTGTCCCCTGCTAATTGTACTAATAGGGTTGTGGAAACTAGGATGGCTATGGAGAAAGGTTTAAAGGCCCTCAAGGATTCTTCTTATGTGGAGGTTGTGCTTTCAGGGCATGATACCACTAGATGTAAGGGGGATGAGCCAATGATCAGGCCAAGCCTGAGAAGAGAGTTTCCAGCTATTAAACTGAGTAACTGCTTCGAGAGATTGGAGAATGAAGGGCCTGTCCAGGAGGCAGACTGGCAAGAAATCTTCAATGAGGAGCAGGGTACTCCGAGGGAGGAGTTTGGTGATGATTCATCTAGTCAAATTTTAGGAGACAATTCTCAAGATTTTCATGGTAGCGATGTCTGTAGTCCAAGGATGAGGAAGGGTCGTCGAGGTGGTACGAAAGGCCGAAAATATTATTCATATCTTCCTTCACCAATGGAGACACGATCTACTAGGAAGTTGAAGGCCCAAATGATTCAAGTTGTTCTTGAAATTAATGGAAATGTTGTTCGAGAAGGGGCTGCAAACTACAGGGCTGATCCCATAAGGAATGTCCCACAAAATATAGGCATGAAGGTTGTGCAACCATTGGAGCTACTACTACATTATGGAGAAGAAATGTAGGAGGAATACCTTGTGATTAATGGTTTAGCTGAAGATGGTGATAAAATGATGGAAAGGACCATTTGGGTGGACACCAATAGAGAACAGAGTGATTGGATTTACAAGCCGAATATTATCCTAGTAAGAGGTTTTAATGTGGGGGAAAACAACCAAGAGGAGTACATGCAAGCTTGGGACAAACTGGAACATCGATTAGAAGACCTTATAAAGGATGATCCAGAAACATCGGTAACTTCTTTCTCCTGGGAACTTTTTATGGATAAGCAGGTCAATAAGCATAAGTTGTCTTTTAATAACTATGTCCTATCCTGGGGTATATCATTTTTTCCTTAAAAGTGTTTTTTTATAATAAAAAGAAAATAATGGTGTTGGAATACCTTTAATACATTCAATTTTGCGTTAATACGATAACATCATTTGAGGAAATGTGGACTATCACCCCCTCAAAGTGATGTGATTCATTCACATGATACATGGAATATATAAAAGATGATTATAATTGAAAATATTATACAGAAAGAAAATATATTATATTCATGACATAATTAACTTTTCTGAAAATATATATATCATTTTATTTAGTTCCCTTTCACACACCTAAAAAGTGATAACGTTATTTGTGGACGCGTAGACTACCGCCTCCTTGACATGATGTGATTCCTTTTTCATATAAATAATTATATATATAAATATATTTGATTAAACGAAATTATATTTAAGAAATAATTATCATTTTATAAATATATGATGTTACTTACCTTCTTTTCATAATAATTATTGAAAAATGGGAATGTTACTCATGCGTACGTACAGCCTACTGTATCCATGGTCATAATGCTGATTCATTTTTTCATAACCTTATTTAAAGATAGATTTTAAAAGTATAATTAATTTATAAATATGATATTTATTTAATTATTATTATTTTCTATATGTTATACAATGAACCTTTTGACTATAACTGACCTACCTAAGTTGTTTTTGACACGTAAATCGAATGTGGTCAAAACACCCGATGTAAACTTAATTGTTTAAGTATTCGTATAATAAATAGAAAAAATTGAAATAAAAGTAATGATAAGCAAGAAAATATTCTCAATAAATTATTAAATTCACATAATTTTATTATATAGGAAGTTAAAGGATTTTCCCCCAAAGGAAACACAAGGTAAGGGATTCTCACCTCACATTTTACATCTGTGAGATAAATGTCATGTTCACCACTTACATATATTTTGTGGTGTATATACTACCCCATTTTTAATATAATATCATCAATAAATTTATATTCATTATATTTTAAACTTTTATTTAATGTTATTACTTCATTAGAATTATGATTTAATATGTTTCCAAGTGGTATGGGACACATCAGGATGTTTAAAGATTATTATCCTCAATAATAAATTTATTGATATTTAAATGGTATTTATATTCAAGGAAATTATATTATAATTATTTAATAAAACCTTAAATTTTGTCCTCACTGGTTATTCATTACCGTTTTCAAGTATTAGTACTACTTTTCTACTCTTTGGTAATTTTTTTGAAAATATTTTTTAGAAAACCCAACTTTATATCTCTATTTAGTCAAAGAGCAGATTTTCTTCTAAAAATAATATTCTATTAAAAAAATTCACAAAAATATTTAAAATTATTTGGTAAATACATTTTTAAAATTTTTTATTTTACTAATTTTTTCAATTTAATCTTCATTTTCATTCTAAATAAGGCATTTTTCTAACCTTTAACCGTGCAAAAGGAAAGTCCTTTTACCTCTTATGGTATGTATAGATTTAATCACTATTATTTCATTGAATATTTATTTACATTTTTAAAAGGTTACTTTCAATATAAAATGTTTTAAAAAGTAATTTCAAAAGAAGATGTTTTCCCAAAGATTTTACAAATTAAAAAGATATTTTCTCCAAGAATGCTTTTAAAAGATATTTTTATATTATTTATATACATCATCAACCATAATGCTTTATTCTCACTCCACTTGTGATTTTTTATATTGATGTCATCCTTATTCTTCCTCTAGGAAGTTTATTATTGATTTGGCCAAGCACGTTATTCAAATTCACTTCCTTGAATCATTTTTTCCCCTTGAAATATTCAATTTCCTATGAACATTGAACATTGAATTTCTCCCTAATTATCCATTTCATTTATCATGGATATTATTATTGCCTAAACCATATACCATTTTATAAATGGTGATTACTTTGATATTTATTTGATTATTTGGATAAATATAAAAAAATTATATTATTGAATCAATGTGGATATTTGATAAGGCCTATTTTTTGTTATAAATGAGGAAGGATTTGGACTGGTAATGAATAGTGGAGCCTGAACTTTATATGGATCCTCGATGCATCGATAGGTTCTCCTAAGAAAAATATGTTGTGCAAATCAAATGGGTTTCTATCCATAGTTTTTTTAATCATTCTTTGAAATCTCTTGATGGTATATGTTGTCATGTGACTTATACATGACATCCATTAAGAAATAATTGTCTTCATATTAGTTTCTCTTATTATTCATCAATGAGATATTGTGTAGATATATCTATGGATACATGTCATTTTCAATTCATTTATTAAATGGAATGTGTTTTAGTACCTCTTCCATATTTATTTGTTCTTATCAAGTTATTTGAATGTAATGTGTTTATAGTTATTACCTTGACATATTTTTTTGGCACTTCCCTCTCAGTATTGTTTATATGGCATGTGAGTTCAGTTATCTACCATTTCATTATTATTATTATCATTGATTCATTGTTCCTTTGGATATATTTTTCCATTATTGTGCATTTTATCTCACCCATATTATGTTTCTTTCCCCAAGAATCCAAGAAGTGAACTATAAAATATTTTTAGGGATTTATCAGAAGGATTAAAGTTATCCTCAATGTTATTTAATTATAAAAAAGAACAAAATTATATGTTATAATTAGTGAAATATTTTCACATTCATGTATCTGGTTTACCAAGAAAACTAAACTCTTAGTCCTTCAGGATTTGATTCCATATAATCATTCCAATGTAATTGATATCAGACATCTGGTCAGGGATATCTAGTTTTAGGTCACAAAATATTCCAAGAGGTATGATATTTCAAGATTATTGGATCCTCACACTACCATATAGTGATAATGGTAATGTGTACATAGGTCCTTCCGGCATCAGCCAAAGGGGATGAACCAACATCCCACGGGGAATAATATCAGCCAATAATTTTTTGTTACAGTTGTAAAGTGTCAATCTATTGCAAGGGAACTTCCAACCTAGTTTTCTTGTCATTAAAAAATCACTAAGTACCTATAATTTTATGTTCTCAAACAATAATAGATAGTGGTAAATTTATTTCAAAAAAGTATAAAATACATTTAACCCATTTCCCATTTCAATATACAAACTTCTCTTTAAAAACAAAAACATATATTTTTAATGAAATCCTTTCCTTTTCAAGATAAAACCCAAAAAAAGGTTCTTATCAAATCATTTTAAGAAATTTTCTCAAAATCAATTTCTTAAATCTATTACACAATTTCCAAAAAAAATCAAATCACACCACAATTCATTGAAATTGGGGGTTATTTCCAAAATTTCATGCCAAATAAATTAAAATACCCAATTCACATTGAATTGGTTTTTCAAAATTTTATTGAAAGGATTTCATTTTAATCACCAAATAAAGGGTTATTCAATTTTCCAAACATATAAGGAACCAACTACCTCAACACGGAGATAACACATCACAATTACCCTAATGAAGAAAACCAATGAAGAATGTTGGCAATATAGATCCAAGAATCAAACCCAGATTCAAGATCTAAAGAAAATGAATTTAGATCCTTAAATAATATGAAAACATAAACAACCCTATCAAGGAAAGATAGAGAGTGGAGGTCCAAAGTGGGACTTTCATAATTCTAAAATAATTTTGGAAATTAATTTTTTCCATTGAATGGTTAGATGTGAAAGGCCATAGAATGTTTCAAACTATGTGCCCCTCAAAATTGGTTCCCAGTTTCTATTAGTTGGACACTTGGTTTTTCAAACCATGTTCCAACGATGAACATACCAAGTACCTTACAAAACTTTCAAAAAATCTCCCAGAGCACCCCAAAACAAGACTCAACCAAAGAATGAAAAAAAGAGGGGTCGAGATGTACCTGAGAATAGTAATTGGATGTTACAAATTACACGAACTTATTAAATTCATAAACCCTAGCACATTCATATCTTTATATTATTATTTTATGTTTTATATCACTGTTTTAGTTTACTCAATCATGAGTGCATGTATTTATGAACTATACAATTTATTATTTTTTTCTTTTAATGTTCTAATTTATAAATGGGTCTCACATATGTAGAATATGTATATCAGGAACTGATCTACCGACCTTGTGCATGCTACTCCTTCCCAAAACATGAAGCTTCGTGTAAACTAGGTATCCACACAAATTTTACTTCTTTTAACACACTAGAATAATTATGTGGTTTCTTTTCCTCTTGCCAAATGAATCATTGAGTGTGTGTGTGTGTTATCATATGTATTCACATTCTAAATGAAAAAATGCATGTATTATATTCATGTATACCATGTTAGTTCTCAAAATTCTTCATGAAATCCATATAGTTCATGAATAACCGTATCATGAAATATCAAGTTTATTCATAGAACAAGTTCTTCTTGAAGAAAGTAAATTCTACTTTTAAAAATTCATGTTCCCATGGTATACTCTTCTCCTTCACGTAGGAGTATCATATGATGGATTATCTCTTTGAAACCCAGAAGCTTCTCGGTGCTTTGTTTTCACCAAAAAATAAGATCTCTCTTAAATGATCAGTAGCAACACTCTTTAGCTTTTCCTCTATTTTTATAGGTGACCTCCACCATATTTATATTTTTTAAACTGTGTCAGTAATTCGAGAAATATTACACAACATTGAATATTTTATCTCATATGAATAATTTAGTGTTTCTAAAATATATTCTATGTTTTATAACATATTTTTATGTGAGTTTGAGATTTCTCCCCTTAATGAACAACTTGAGTGATCCATTCAAGCTTAAACTCATTCTATTTTAATTTCCTCCTTTTCCTTTTTATCCATGTCATTTTCTTTAAATCATTCATGTATATGAGAAAAATATTTCATGCATATATATCCTTTAACTCATCAACTCAGCATATCAGCCACGAAACAACCGTGGTAACCTCAGGAATGATTATCAAAGTTCTGTACATCTAGTTTGGTGTGTTGCAACTCTATAATGAGACTCGAGGAAGAATATTCTCATGACCTCAATCAGATATCCCAGATTAATCTAATCATATGGGATGTGTTATGTCCATATTTTTATTGATGAATAAATAGTGCCTTCTAGTCCTCTTGTTTTACATTAATTATTCATTTTTATTAATTATTATATAATAATATTTTGTTTTTAATAGTGTATGATGATGTATGTTGGTGATAGACACCTAAAACACACCACACACTTTCCTCACGGGCCACACTGCACTTGTGTTGGCCCACTAGAACCCTAGCCAATCTACTTGTTCACTCACCTGCACATCTTAGTGGGCCTAATGGTAGGCCCACAATTTCTTCCACCATGTAGTCTTTTTATACCTCCTCTACCACATGGCTGAGTTACTCCACCCAAAATTGTGTGATTGTGTTAGTCACTTGGCTTGACTGGATGACTAGTTTTTTTCAAGAACTTACATGTGTAAATACCAATATATAAATTCAAATCCAAACCAAACACACAATCTTCTTATTTATCTCTTCTTCCTCAAATATTCTTCATGTAAATTTTAATGAATTTTACATTGACATATTTTAATTCCTCATTAAATAAAAAAAAATATTACAAGGCCTTTACTTTTTCTAAATAATGTTACGCCATTAACATAAGTCATTGACTTGAAGAACAGTTCAACAACCATCACAATTACAAGTAAACTTTCTCAATAATGACATCCAATGCAATAACAAGAGTTTATAAAAATTATATAAGAATCATCACCATACTTATTAATAAATTATCAAAGATATTCCATCTTTATCTTTCCATGATTAATAATTAATTTCATAGTACATTACCATACATTGACATTGATTTATTTTTATATATTTACAGTAAATACAACCATACTCATCAACCATATACAAAGTCTTTTAAATCACCCCCTTTGGATTTATTCTCAATAACATTTCCGTAAATAAATTCAATATCCCTTCCCCACCTTATTGAAATAAATACAAAGGATTAATGTAGGTATTTTCCCATTTCTTTTTCTGCCTTTCACGGAATTTGTGCCTCTATTCTATTTTTTCTGAATGTTTTATGGTACTAAATGGTTATCTTAGAAAATATCCCAAAGTTGGTATACATAATGTCTAAATAGTCTTACCTAATTTAAAAAAAACAGAGTGATACAAAAAGGGTTTTCTATGTTATCCAATAACTACCATTCAGGTAATAACATACTCAGAACTGACTTATTTCTCAAATTATGACTTTATAAAATAAATTTATGAAGAAACATATATTCTTTAAAAAATTAGTAAAAACATAAAATTTTTAATGTGAAATAATACTTTACATACAATTTCTAAGAGTTTACTTGTGAACTAACACTACCCATTTATTCACATATTTCATATAATCAAGACAGGGTAAGGAAGTTTAATTAGGTTTCCTCCATTTTAAACATTATTAGAGATAAGATGAGCTTCCAGGTATTCCTGGAACAACCTTTTATAGAATATCCTTTATATTTTCTCCCACTAAAATGGTGGAGTACCTTAATTTTACCTGGTGTATATAGTCTTTAATATGATTATATTGAATATCAACTATTATGGAACAATTAAATATTTTTACCATATCTTAAATAATCATTCCAACTTGTTGTATTCCAATTTTTTCATTCAGTTATCCTCTTGAGAATGATCTTAACCTTAAATTCCATGCAATGTAAGATCATAGATATTGTACAAGAAGTAATGGAATAAGGTGGAACAATTGTCACCTTTTTATTAAGTTCACCATAAATGAGAATTTTCTCTCAACTCGTAGATTCTTTTCCTTTTAACTCTAATGTTTCATATACTCTTTATCCCTGTGTCTCCATTAAATTTCACATTAAAATATTTATTTTTTACCATGTACTCTTTACATTAAATCGCCATCATATTATGTCAATTATTTATCTTCACATTTTTTTAGTAGTGAAATAGCTTCCGCCAGCATCTCATTTTGAAAAGATAGAAGGGTCAAACAAATTATTTCACTATGACCAGTATGATTGCACCTTCCACACAATTTTTTTGAGGTAATTGGTTTTTCATTTTTTGAAAACATCTCGGGAAATTTTAATTATTCATTATGTGTAAAAACATACATTCCTTTTTCTATTTCCCTAGCGAGTGATTATTCTTCATCGATTTTCATTTCTCTAATAATTTACACTTGATCTGAAAAAAATAATATTTACTTCTCAAAATATACTTATTTATATATTCAACGTTTATTATTCAATATTTTTGAGTTACCTTTCTTGGGTAAGTCAAATTCTTCAAGAATGATTTCAATCAATCTTACTTCTTGTTTCTCTCATGGATTGATTCTCTTAATGATTTCATCCTGCATCCATTCATTTTAATTTACATAGATTATTTATTGTGGTATATGGTATGAACACTCCTTCCACCGTCAAATAATATTTTCATTGTTGACATAAAATTATTGGAATCCATATTTAAAATATTATTTGGAGTCTTTGATAAGTTATTTTCATCTATTGAACATCTTTATTCACATGTTTATCAATGAAGGAGGCTACTTGTCTTTTATTTCTGACATGATTCTATTAGGGTTGTGGTATTATATTCACATAAAAAATGATTTTTAGATTTTTGGGGCATACCATAACTCTTCTTCTATGTGATCAAAATTTTTAAATACTCATAGAAATCATCAAGGAATTTGAATCTATTTTTAGTGTATCGATTGGCTTTATTCTATGGAATCGGAATTTGTTTAGTTGGTTTATTAATTTTTTTCACCTCTACTCCACCTAAATAAAGGCCTTTCGTATTCTTATTACATTTTTATATTATTCCAACAACCAGCAACATGATTCCCAAACATTTTTTATAACCAATAAAATTTATTGAATCTCTTTATTTTTCATGTTTTACCAGTCCAACTAGATTTAAAATCTTATTATTTCTTGGTTTGCCTTTTCTTATTCTGATAATCATCAAGGGAGTTATTTTTCATGATCTTTCCAGTATCTACCATTAATTTTTTGGTGAATTTACCATCATTTTTATATACTAATATCTAACCATATATTTTCTTTGAACCTACACTTGAATATGAGACTACATTATTGGAAACAGAATTCATTTGGTTATTAGTTACCTTCTTCCATGAGCATGCAAAAGGTTAATCAAGAGATTGTTTCAATCTCTTATTTCCACCAGTATGAGTCTCTTTTTAGAAATGAGTCACATCAAGAGTATTTAAATAAATTTCCCTTTTTTTGGATTGAATCTATTCATATGTTTGGGGGGAAGAATTATTCTTCTCGGTAACTTGGGATGTTCGAAAAATCATCTCATTCAAATTTCCATATTTTATCTTTGGTTAAATGAATTCCTTGTTAAAGGAAAACATATAATTTTTAACTAATGTTATCCTAACTTCCCATTAACCATTCATTTCATTAATCTGAATTTCCTGATGTCTACTACCTTCACTCAAGGAGTTGTCAACGTATTTGATTATTATATATTTACCTTCCAATTGAGCTTCAGTAAAAGTGTTAGAAGAATTATTAGGTTTCTCCAAATCATGGATATTCTGAAAAACTATTCATGAAACATAGTATTTTCTTCTATTAAAATGTCGATGTACTTGAACTTATAATCTTTTTATTCAAGATGAGCATCATTTAAATTCATGGAAACATTGAAAAATGTTTCATGTACATGGATTGCTTCACCAAAAACACAATTTCTCATTATGTTTTCATAAACATACCATTGAAATTATTCTTTAATTAATGAAATATTTTTATTGAAAATAATCTTAGATTCTTCCTTTGATTCAATGAGGTCTGTGAAAACATATCACCTTATGAATTTCATAGCAACTGCATCCCCCTATTTATTAATTTCCTCTTTAAGATATAATTTTTCATTGATAATCTCCTGGAAAAAACAATGTATATACGACATCACTTATTTTGGAATATTCTTCATGTATCCTAAAAATTTATAGTAGAAGTATTCTTGATCAACTCATATTCCTTAGACTATCCATATATTTAGCTAGTTTCTTTAAAAGGATCATTTTCAATAGATTTGATAAGAACGAACAGATCCTTTTCATTCTTCTTTAATAATTTCTATAATCTCATTGCTTACCTATTCATTCTATTTTTTAGAGTCATGGAAGAGACCTTTATGTATTCTTCAATAAGAGTAGAGAAAAATTCTTCCACCTATGGTACTTTAAAGTCAAATCCAAAAATTTACTTCATATAAACCTTATAAAATAAACATGGATAAAAAAATTTGATCCAATCAAAGGAAAACCAATGCTATAATGCCAATTATAGAAACTAAATGGTTTCTATAGGGAAACTGGGAGGGGGTGAATCGATGTTCCCAAGTTTTTATCAAGTGAATACTTTATTTTCAATTAGCCTCTCTTACTCTTGTACGTCAACCCTGTTGAGAGGAATGGATCATTTTCACACTCGCAATAATCACATACACATGCAATGGAGTTAATAAAAGGATAATAAATGCATAATGTTTTTTTAAGTTATGTTACAAATACCAAATCCTTATTTGGATCAACCTATGTTTGTTTCACATATTTTTTCAGTCAATATAAATTTCTAGTGATTAAAAAGGAATATAATTTCCACAAAATGTTATATAATGTAATTATTAATATCCCTAAGTGAATAAAACTATTTATACCTATGCCAAATATTATTAAATGTTGTTTTTATACCAGTACCACCAGTTCCTCAAAATATTTTCAATAAACATCGACTACTAGAAAAATGATATATAACCATTAACTTATATCCATAGTTTGATAGTTTCATAAAAATAACATAATTTATAGCCACAGTCTATCTAAATCCATGGAGACATGTTTATTTGAAACCATAGTTTTATAAAAAACAAGGCAATAGTGTTTATTTTTTATTGAACCTGATGAGGGTATCCTCTTATGTGCATGTCCAATCACTTATACCATCATGTGAATCTCCTACTCATAAACCTCAGATCATGTATTCACTAACCTTTTGAATATCTCCTAACCCAATGATAATACTCTAATTTGGTCACCCCACCTCCCCACTGAAGCTGTTATGAGGTAGCTTCCCCACCTCTATCTCTAGCATGCCTTTGACACGGCCACCCCACCACCCTATTGAATCTGCTCCAAGGTTTCCTACACACCTCCTCCTCTGGCACACCTCTAATGAGGAAACACTACCTATTAGATATCATCCACCTCACGGATCTTGTTCAGGCATTCCTTTTGGATACACATACCCACCAAAGGTATTTCAGGCTCTCTATTGTCTGGTTGAGGAAATTCATTCTAATTCTCCTTCACTGCATAGCAGCGTCTCCCATATCTCTAACCTATGAATCAATTCAGGAATTCTCATGGTGGGTTAATTTCATCAATATCATAAGGAATTTTATACTTTCAAAAAAACCTCTTCTGTTAAAAAAATTTTGAATAAGTTTTATTCTAATTTTTATACATTTCTTATGTTAAATTTTTCACCTTTAAACTATTTCTCCTGGAAGGTTAATTTCATTCTAGTGTTAGAATTTTTTTTGTGGTGCTATAGAGGGAGGATTTACAAAAATTAATCAAAATTTATTATTCTCTATTTTTTATAGCCTCTACACTTTCCTATTAGAAATATTATATCAATTGCATTGGTTGCTTCTCTGTATGAATGTTGAATAAATTTTTTCTTAAAGGAACTTATTTTTTGTTACTTAAAATTTCAAATTTCATGTGAAATTTATTTTTATTAAATTTAATGGGATTTTTTTTCTTATGTATGAATAAATTAATATTAAATTTATTCACCATATTAACCATATAAAGTACCTTTGATTGACTGAAAGTAATTGTGAAACATTTTTCTAATAAATTAATCAATAGACCAACATAAATGACTGGAAGGATCTATGATAAATCATTAACCAATTCATTATTTGACTAATTATAAGAGATAATTCTTAATTGATCTTACATTTATTATTATAAATCACTTTATAAAAAACAACATTCATTTTTAAATTTTTGTGTGCCTATTCTTTAACATATCAAAATTATGATTTATCTTTTTTCTTAGTTCTTTTTAAAATGGAACACTCTTTTTATAAAATAGTCTAACCTTTTACACTAATTTGTAAGGGATTATAAATTATTGAAATTTTCTATGGATTTCTGTAGTGAACATTTATCTCCACCCCATGTTGAGGACATACCGAATAAGTGGATAATATTCAGACCTACCATTTAGTGACAATAATGAGTAATTCATGGGGTAAAATATATCTATATCATTTCCACCATATAGAAAACTATTTATGGAATTAGGGATAAGATATCATGAACCCCTTTATAATATCTTATTTCCTCTATAGATTTTTAAATTTCTGTAGTTATTTACCTTTGGTTGGGTATATGTTAACTTCCATTTTTAAACTATCTAAAATTTATTTATTTATTTATTTTATGAGTTTTCTACCAGTTATATTTTTAAGGAATTTTCCATGAACTCATAAAACCTTCAGTTCACCCAACACTTAAATATATCCCATGGGATAAAACATGGTCATATAATGGTTATCTACCTATAATGCATATTATTTATTTTGAAAACCATAACATGTTTGAGAGAAAAGTATCATGATTTATGAGTTTTCATTAAACATATCAAAGTTTTATTGTCCTATGAAATTTTTTTTGGAAAGTTTTTTTCATATCATTACACGAATATTAGGAAATGTTTTTGAAAAACATAGATATTGATATATTTTCTAAATAAAGTGGGGAAATGTTATGAGATCTTATAAAATGGTTTGGCTCAACCTCCAATGATTTTTAGAATTCCTTAAAATGTTTCACCTTTCCCTTAAAATACCGAGTCTTCCTTAGGATCATACGTATTATTTCTATTATTCTTTTAGGTGGACCATTAATATATTCTATATTCTTTGATATTATTTCTTAAAAAATTCTCCTAAAAGTGATAGATATACTGAGGTAAAAATTATTCCAATAACCATCCATATGAATACCGCAACATGAAAAATATGAAATATGTTCTTTTGCTATAATATTTTATTTAATATATTTTATTTATTAATTTATTTATAATTTTAGATATACAGTATAAATTTTTTATTATTCAATTAAAATTTTTAATTCCCCTCTCATGAAATAAACATTTAAGTAGATGTTATTTGAATTTTTTTAAAAATATGATGTTATTATGCCATACATTTCTCACAATTCACAGAACTGATTAATAATTATTTCTTTCTCAATTCAATGTATTTCAATATTTTTTCAATAGTATATTCCAATTAGTTTAGAGAATTATATTTTAAAATTATTTAAATCACACTAAGAGACAAAAATTAAATTATTTTATTTTCTTAAACCTCATAAAAAATTATAAATTCAGGTTGATATTTTAAAAAATATTATAAAACGGTTTGACACGACATCCAATAATTTGTATAATTCATTAAAAAGTTTTATCTTTTCTTTATAAAATTGATTCCTCTTCAGAAACATAGGTATGATATCTCTCCTTCCAATTTTTATGCAATAGTTGAGAAATACTAATCTCTCTATGTAATATATATAAATCCCAATCCATTCTTTATTTTTTAACCACCTGTTGATTCATAGTCTTCTATATATGTTATACTTACCATAGTGCTTTCAAAAGGACCTGTAAATTCCATGTTCTGTGATTTTATTCAACTAAATATCTATAGTATGATAGTTTTGATGATATAATTTTTCTACGAATCACTATCCATATGAATATTATAACACATAAAATATAAAAAAAATTATTTGCAATGACACTGGATTATAAAAATTATATTTATTGATCATTTATTATTTCATAATTACATCATTCTGACAGGTCCATAATTCATGGTATTATACTCAATACACCATATATTTTCTCATCTTATAGATAAAAATGTCAATTTACCTATCATGAGATACACATTGTTGATAAAAGTTATTAAACATGTTTAGAAACATTAAGATGACCTTCCACGTCTTTATCATGGTTCAAATAGATGATTAATAATTATCTGTTTCTCAATTCATTGTATAATCAATATTTCCTCTATGATGCATTCCGATGAGTTTAGAATTTTCAGATATTTTAATTTTTTATACCAAAATAAGAGCTAAAAATGGAATTGAATTATTTCCAATCATAAACCCCATCTCATAAACATAATACCAAAACCTTTTTGGTCAATATCCTATTATTTTGGTGGGCATTGAAAACTTTTAAAAAATAATCATTTTTCTTTTTATTCCTTTATATCTAAATCCATATTCACTTCCTTTATTTTATTTATTTCATTAAACACAATACCATATCCTTTTTGGACATGTAACATGAGTTTTTTCTGAAAAATAAATAGCAACATTCTGAGTTAACTTAAAATATTAAGACTAATATTAAAATTTATTTATTATTTTTTAATTTCATAATATATTATATTTTTATATTATGGTATATCATAACTACTTTTGAAATTTACTTGGTTCATTTATTTTTTCATTTTAATTTTTTTTAACGCAATCCTGAGCATGGATTTTATTTTTTACTACATCTCTTTCCTATTGTAGTGTTTAATTTTGAATGACATGATTCTAATGTTAAATTCTATTATCGATGAAACATAAAGCTTCTGAATTCAGTGTTGTATCTTCAAACATACCTCAATTTTACTCTTTCTATTTTATATTTCATTTCATTTCATTTCCCATTACATGATGTCTTAACCACATTAATCAGTTGTTGACTCCAGAAAATCACAACATTAGAGAATCCTATGGAAACTCATAATATTTATATGGATTCTATGATTCATATAAATCTTTGTAAGCATTCATTATAAATAATTTTCTCTAAGGAGTTATATATTTATTTCAAATTTATCCATTAATTTCAATTGTGATCTATGTATTTTATATTAATTATTTTTTTGTTTTCCCCTAAAAAATTTTATTATTTAGTGTGGTTGTGTGTTTCATATTTTTTATAATTAGATTACCTACTATCATCAATATTATAACAATTTACTTTTATTCCAATATGTTTCCTAGATTTTCTTATTTAAAATTAACTCTGTATTTTCTGATTTTTTTTCATTTTTTATCTATATCCCTATATAATTTCTACCATGTATAGATCTCAAGAGGAAACACATCACAAAAATATTCACTCTGTGTAGGAAATAGAAGACCATATTTCATTTATAGGTGTAATTTTGTGATGAATATTCTTTTTATGTATCATAGTGAATCTCAAACCTTGATATAGATTTATACATATATTTCATAACACATGATAAAACATTTTATTTGAAGTTATGTAATCAATATTTTGTAATATAATTTATGTGATAGATTCATTAAGAAGCTCCTGGGATATGATTATACAAACCAGAAATTCAATTAAAACATCCCCAACATCAATTCCTACATGATCGATGGTAAAATATTATGTTTGATGTGGCATTTAATAATATAGTTTATTTTTTATATACATTCATAATCTCCTTGGATATTATTATAAAATCTAAAACTTCTAAATAAACGTCTCAAACATCTATACCTAAAATTGTGAGAAAATTTCTTCAAGCACCATAACGTCGCATATAAAGTCAACAATATTTTATTACATCAAGTATATTCTTACTTCAATATCTTATTTTTTATGGATTTCTTACAATTAATACCAAATCTATGTAATTATTATAAGGGAGTAGTTTCACCTTTTCCCCTATACTGAAATGATTTCAAAAAAATTATATAATAAATTAGATTCATCAGTTTCATGATTTTAAAATTATTATTATTACTACCATGTGTTTAAAATAAAAATATAGATTGAATAATGTGTAAATAAATCATAATGGTCTATAATATTGAAAAATGAGTAATTGAATCACATAATTTATAAATGATTTCATAAATATATGTAATAAAATTACAGAATTCCTAAAAAATTACTTAACATGAATGTGCATAACTAATTTATAGGATAAATAATTTATTTATTGGATTTATAACCAAAAGAAACACTTAGAGAAATAAATACTGTAATGTGAATAACATAGTAATAGAATACATTTCACTTCTTTTGATAATGTGGTTCATACTCTAGGCATTCCCATAATTAAATTAACCACATGTAATTATAATGAATATGTTCAATATTAAATCATATAATGTGATAATGTATACATTTTATCTCATAATTTGAATCATGAATCATTTGGTATAATAATCTACCAAGTGTAAACTTTTATTGAGTATTAAATTTTGTTGACTATTACTGTATACATATTCTTTGATAATATAAAGATTTTTTGGGAGAATATGTATCATTTATTATTTTTATTACACATCTTCTTAAACAGTGTGTATTAATAAGTTTCATGGAATAATAATTCATACTATTTTTCTGAAAGAACTATATTAATATATATAGTTTCATTACATATTTTTATTAATGTATATAGTATATCTGATATTCTAGAATCATAAATTAATTTTATTTGGTTTTTCTAGTTATCCCATGTGATAGAATTTTGATTTCAATTCGTATCACCATCCTTGGAATTAAAGATTTAGATTTCTTATGTTCCAGGATATTCTTTTGTTACTATTTTCTGTAATTTTTTTGTAAGTTTTTTGGTTTGGTTGTATTAAAGGTGTGTTTCTTACATTAGTTTCTAGTATGGACTACAGTGAATCTAAAAATGGAAGGTCACCCATCTTCTAATATTTTCACTTAGTGGTGAACAATTCTTACCTTAATTCCATGTTTTGACTAAATTGAATCTAGAAAAGGAATGTATCCTTTACTTATTTAATTTGACTCAAAAACAATTCTAACGTCTTCATAGCATCATATGTTTTTTTAGTTCAAATTTTGGGCATATGATTTTTAGCTATGATTATTTAATGAAAAATTAAGTGTACTTTCATTCAAATTCACAAGGTGAAGAAAGAGTTAGTGTAGGTGCTACTATGTTTTTATATTAATAAGGTATCATTATAGAAAAAATTTAATGATTTTCCCGATTAGTGATGCTTATTCATTTGATTGATGGTTTCTCATGGAAAAAATATGGCATTGGTTGGAAACTCTTATTAAAAATAAACTAGGGAAAATATTTTATGCACTCACATTAGGAGACTCCTTCTCATGTAAAAGGTACAAATTCATATACCAATGGAAAAAATACCAAATCATTTGGAAAGCTACCATAGTGGTTCTTAAGGAAGTTTTTGTACCCACCCTACCGTATCTGGTCCTCACATGCTCTCACATCATTCCTAATATATTTTTCATTTGATACCCTATTAATATTGAAAAATTAATTAGTGTACACAAATACAAATTATTTTTAATACCTGTCTATTATATTCTTCTATATATAAAGGCAATATCACTGTAAATTTTTTAATGATACGTAATAAACTGTTTTTCTCAATAAATTCAATCACTTTTAACAATATCATCCTACTAAATTATTACCTTACAAGGATCCAATATTATATTTTTTTGATAATGATGTTAGTGTGGTAGATAAAGGTGGTTCCAATTAACAAATGTAGATTTGATGGTCTTGTTAGGGTTTACATATTTCTTGAGACACTGAATTGCATTACTAGTGCACTTGGGTGCTAAACTATTCATGTTTTTTCTGGATATCAATGGATTTTCAACTAGGAATTGAATCTTTAATTTTTATTATTTTGGTTTATTTAAACAACATCAATATTCAAAATATGGATGAATTTTTTTTCAATATTACTAAAATTGTAGTTCAACTCATTTAAGTTGGCACTAGAACTTTCAATGGACATCAACCCTCAATTTCCCACTATATGAGGAAGTTGATGTCCCTAATCCCATTTAAAATATCATTTAGATTATCAATTCTAGGGATTTTTTTCTCATATTGACTTCTTTAATGACCACCTTATTAATTTTTTTGTATTCCATAGCAAATTGTTGGAGTGTGAAATAATGTATCTTCTACATAAAATTTAATTCAAAAATGATTTATATAAAAAATGTGTTTCAATAATAGTTCATGCAAATAAAAATCAGTTATATCAAATATGTGTATACAGTTTTTATGTTTTAAATAATTAAATGTGTTATAATATATATTCATTCATTTTTTAGGATTTTTTTCTTGTTCCACTAAATTAGGATCCTATTCTAATGCAGATGTTTATGATAATGATGATAATAATGATGGTGTTGTGATAAGATATAATAATGATGTTTATGTTTCTATAAGAGATGATTAGGTTCATGATGGTTCTTGTAATACTGATATTGAGTCACATTTCTAATTTAAATTTTATTTATGGTCAATAAATTGAATCTCATCATGGTTTTTTATTCTCATGATATTGATATTTAAATTTTATATTGTTTATCTTGGAGATAGTTTGAATTCTTATGATGTATATTGTATTCTCTTTGAGTTTTGTTTATGTATGGGAATAATTTTTTTATTTGGGAGATGTTGTTTTGTTTATCGAGTGTTTGAGTGCATTGATCGATATATATATTTGATTAAAGGAAGGTTACTCTACATTTTTGGGTTCTATTTTTTTTGTTCAAGTAATGGACATATTTTTTAGAGTCAAATAGTTCTATCATAGGGTTACCTCATTCATTTCTTTGTAATTTCATTAGCTTATTCTTTGTTGGTTCACTTCATTTTATGTAGTCACAATAAGGGTATAGGTTTCAATGGGAACAATTTGTTTCTGTAGTCATTTGGGTGGGGGATCTTTTTATCTAGTTTATCATTGTTGGGTTAATTGATTATACATAGGAACACATATTGGTATAAGGTAAAAGATAATTGGTTCTATTTATTTCAGTTTTTTTCTAATCATTAGTTAGTTTTGGTTTTTTTTATTAAGGGGTTTTATTTCAATTCATCGGTTAGAAAATGTGTCATTAACTAGAAATAAAATAAACATAAACAATCCTAGATATTGTTATATGCATCATATAGTGGTTAGGACAAGATATGTGTGCAGTTTATCTTTTTATAGGAGAATTTTCCTAGGATAGCCAGTCTAGAAATTTTTCTATCATCATCGAAAATTATCTTTTAATTAAAATAAAAAACTTAATTAAATCTATGAATTCCTTGAAATTATTTTCATGTAATATATGAACTTCAATGTGAATTCATGTGCATGTGAAGAGCGGCCTGATTTTTTAACACCAGTTCATTTCTAGCCTTCCAATTGAAAGAAGTAACTTATGAAGTGTCTCCAAGAAGAAGATTATATACCCGATTACTCATATCAACATTAAAAATGGAAATATATATATATATATATGAATGTTTTGAATAGTTCTAGTATATACCTTCAAACATAGAGAGAAAATATTCAACTTGTAATGAGAATAAGGAGGTTTTCTTCAAATATGGGTTTTCTAGACACCCTACCATTTAGTGGTTTTGTAAAGATTTTTTGGAACCCCAAAAGTATTATGGGTCATGCACATATGAGGCCCTTTCTTAGTTTTTTAACACTAAAGAAGGAACCAATGTCAAGACAGCTTCCATTCCTTCCAACGTATTGGTCCTTAAATCAAATAACTTTGCATAGGTTGTAATGGATGATACAAAGATTGTTCTAGTTGAGTATTACATTCCATGGTGTGGCCATTTTAAAAACATTGATCCTATATATGAAAAGGTTTCCACTTATTTTAAATTGGAATAGGATGTGGTGATTGTAATCGTATATGCTGAAAAATACAAGGATCTGGATGAGATTCATGGTATAATAATTGTTTCAAAATTGAGTTTGTTCTTGAAGAGAAAAAAAGGTTATGGAAAAAAATCTAGTGGTCGTGGCATGGATGGCTTTATGACCTTCCTCAATGATAAGTGTGACTTGATTAATTATGTAAAAGGAAAAAATAACATCAAAATATGGGATTGTGTAGAGCCTTGAGATGTTTTCAAAGGATTTTTCATGTGCTAGTGATGATGAGAAGAAGTTCTTTATTGATCAGATGAAAGAGGAACTAGTCAAGATAGAGGGATTTACTACATGATATGGAAAGATATATCTGAATTCAACCAAGAATATCTTGGATAATGGAGTAGACTACATGAATACTGAAATTTAAAGTCTTGAATAAAAGATAGCTAATTTAATCATCTCAGATAAATTATATGAGTTTACTCTCAAGAAGAACATCCAGTTTACATTCTTGTAATCCCAATAATTTTTAGTTTCACTCAGCCTTCAGTTTATCAATTTTCTCTATGATTTTTTGGTGTATTATTGTCTTTTTGGGTGGGGTAAGTTGTTCTTCTGATGGTTTTTCATTCATATATTGATAATGAACAATTACGAAGTAGTAAAAAAAATTATAATTAACCTTGTATTAGAATTCTGGGTCATATAGTAGAAGAGTTGTGGTTGTACCCAAATTTACCGTACATGTATATGTGTTCGTTGAGGTATAGCTAGGGATCCAATCCATAGGGAGCTAAGAAGAAACCTAGAGACACTTGAGTTTCACAGGTTTTGGAAATGGAGTGGCCCACAATTTGTATTGATTTTATTTGAAGAAATGGTGATTTAATTTAAAGAACCAAAAAAAATTACTTGAATTAAAATAATTAATATTGATGGGTTGATCCTTGGTTTTTGTTAGGGATAGAATGAATGTAATTATTTTTCATTGGATTTTTTATCACTAGTTCAAGAGGTATCCAATCAATGAGATAACTCCCCAATATCATTATCTAATTTAATACATAAAAAATTTCAAGGATAATCACCAATTTACTTAGAGGAACACTTTCAATATCACTCTAAGGAATTGGATCATACTATCACTCAAAATGTGTCATCATTAAATTCAGTTAAGAAAAAGATAAAATAAATCATCATATAGAAATATTAAAATAATGAAAGGTTTTATATATAAAATCACATAAAATAAAATTCAATCCATACCCTTTCTACTCTCTTGGATCAACCGAAAATTCAGTTATCCCTCTATTTTTTTCTAATCTATCAACTGAATCGAGAAGTAGACTTATGAGTGGGTAGTTTAAGAAGAAAAACATTGAGAATGATCACTCCCCTATTGTGTAAAGAAATTCAAAAGTGTTGGTGTGAATAAGTTCAAAACATGATTCAATAGTATCAAAGTGATATTGAAATAATAAAATAATGTAAGAATAATAAAATCTTTTATTAATAAATGAACATGAATCAAAAAACATACATGGAAAATATGAAGGTGTGATTACTAAATGAAAATAAGAAATAAAAATTGAAAAAAAAATATTGATACCTAAATACCATCACCCCCATCTCCTTTTATAGGAATATTAGGATCCTAGGTTCGATCCCCCATAAATAAATTCCTTCCCCATAAATTCTAAGAGTAAAAATGATGGTGATAATTCAAAAAAATTGGACATTTCAAAGTTGACTAGAAAATTCATCTAGATCCATCCTCCTATTGGACGTTTCAATTTTTAACTGAATATGGAAGAAGATGATGGTTTTTTAAAATAAAAATAACTTATCTTGGGTTTCATATAAAATAGGCCAAAAATTCTAGAAAATTGGAACCTTCATTTGGATGTTATACTCGAAATGGTGGGATGAATTTATAGGCATTCAGATATGGCCATAAATTTAATCTTCATATTCGACCTCCTAGATCATCATGAAAACTTCTGAATTAGCTCCAAAAACAGTATAATAAAATGATCCCCATAATATAAATTTTCTATAGTTAAAATTTCATCTTCATTGGGATTGTATTGGGGGAACCACTTTTGTTTGATGGGCCTTAGGCCCATTATGCTTTGTCCAGAAAATTTCTGCATTTATGCCTAAAAATCTCCATTTTCCCCTTGGATTCATCCATTAATATTGAAATAAAAAATATTCTAATAAAAGTTATAAATTATATCCCAAAATATCAAATTTAAATAAAGAAAATAAATTATTCCACACGTAGATGATTGGTTGGGTCCAAATTTTCACTTTAAACATGAATTTTACAACTGATGTGAAATGAAGTTCAATTTATGAATTGAACTAGAATTAGTGTTTGTAGACATTAAAAAACTTCAATATTAAGATATAAAAAATTAATATTTGCATATTTCATCATCTAATCATGTGGACTAAGATTTTATCCAAATTATATGTTGATCTTGAATTTCGAAAAAATAACATGAAATAAGTTTGTGTGAGATTCTTCCAGATTCATTGGGCTCAACTACAGCTCCCATGGCATGGAGTTTGCATAGATCCTAAGGAAGGGGATTTTTTGCCCTAATTTTATCTTCTGGAATAACTATTTTTTTATATTATCTATATGAAAAATGTATGGTTATAAACTGTGGTAGAGGGCCTATAGACAAGGTTTTGAACCATGGCAGTAGACCTGTTGCCACAGTTTTGAACCAAGGATGTTTTTTGATGTCTCATAACTTATAGCCATTATTAGAAACCATGGATATATGTATACTGCTGAAGTGGAAACTAGTGTTGTATCCATATCCCTATTTTCCTTATAATAGAAGTCATGATCCACAAAACCATATCTATTACATATAGCCATAGTTTCTTGAGATATATCCATTATTATATACCGTAGATATAGCCAGAATTTCTAGAAGTGTTCGGAAACTGATCTTTATTCTGCACTGGATTACTTTACATCATAATTAATAACCTTATTAATCAACTGTATGACTTTTAATACTACTATATAAATAATATTATATGCACTTTAACATTCGTGTGTACTGAAAACTACTACCTCACAAACCAATGACATTTTTTTCATCATCATCTCTCATGACTTATTGTAATGATGGATTTGAAGTATATAAATGATATTTATGAAATATTTATACTTATGGAGTTATTATATAATATATATCTTATAGTGACTCGGGGTTTGACCAATAATACTTTGGTTGGAATATTTCTAAGAATATTTCTGAAGTTAGGTTATGAGTGAGCGTGGGATTTTGGGGCCTAGATATTTTTGGTGCGGTGATATTGAAAATATTAAATATATTATATCATGTGCACATACTCTCTTTATAAACATTTTATAACACGTTATTGAAGATTCAGATCAAAAATATGAGGTTTTTTTTGAGTTCAAGGAGTGACATAATGTTTTTCGGCGTCGGGAGCTAGTTTGGGGTGTGAGTAAACGTGGGTGTTAAATGTAGGATATTTATTTAAGAAACATTAAATAAATATTATATACCCCCACCACTATGTATTAATTTTGTTGAAGGAGATCCCACCTTCCCCTAGAGTGACAGAAAAACAAAGGTGAAACCAAGTAGAAGAGGTGCCTCGGATCTCTATTCATGATAGTGGTCAATCCCAGATTGTGGTGCATTGGCTTCAAAGTGTAGATCTTACCTTGAAGCATCATCATTTATCCAAAATGTATTAATATTTTATTTTTAATACTATATCCCATTTTAATGTATTGTTTTATGGTTTTAGAGCCCCATTATGACTACTATAAATCCCTTAAGGTTAAATATGTTGGTTTTGGGGGAAACCTGGGTGATTTAGGCAGGTTGTAGGGAATTCCCATTTGGAATTATTTATAACACATTGTCTAGTGTAGAGAAACATTCCATTTTTTCTTTCTATTTAGGTAATAAGAACTTTTGGAAACTACACACCGTGTACTAGGCTTACAAGCCATGTAGTGAACCCAGGTCGTGTGTCCAAGGGACATGGCTAGGATAGCCTTGTCAAGAGACATCACCATGTAAAAGTACATGGACAGAGTACAAGGGATTGGGGTTACAGACACAGGTATAGGCTGATGATATAGAAAAATGGCCGATTAGCTGACACAAGTCTTGTACTAGGGGGTACATGATGTGTGTGAGACATTGTTTGCCAAACCGCATAGGGAAAGGCATGCCCAAGGGCCCGGGTGAGGTGAGGAACATTGTGTACACCATATACACGTTTTTTAAGATCACATGGATAGATAGGGTTCTACGGTGGTGTATTGGTGAAGATCTACCCATCGGTGAGGCTTTAGTGTCAGGCATTATCC
This sequence comes from Viscum album, assembly GCA_963277665.1. NCBI lineage: Eukaryota > Viridiplantae > Streptophyta > Magnoliopsida > Santalales > Viscaceae > Viscum > Viscum album. The sequence goes on along the minus strand of OY728147.1, from coordinate 469,665,155 downwards.
CTGAGTCATTACTTCCTGGTGGTCCTCTTGTTAATCCACCACCGGTTGAGAAGCAGGTTGTGCCAGATGTTCAGGCCAAGTATGTGCATAGGTACTGTGCACTTTTCAAGTTCTATAGCTAGTGAACATTTATTAATTAGGATGAGCCAGATCCCCAATTAGCTAATGACTGGATTGAGTTAATCACGTGCATTTTTTTTCCTTGTGAGGACTTCTCCTGATCAAATTGTGGTCTTATTGGAGGTTCTTTTATAGGTATTTCCTGGGTGATAGTGGAGTTTGGTGATGTAGACCAATAATGAGGCAACAACCACTTGGGAATAATTTTAGAGACTCATCGTGGTATAATTTTATTCATCCTTATTGAGATCAGTGCGTGTCTAGGATCTTCTTCAAATTTGATTGGAAATCATATTTGTGGAAGAGTACTCAGTGAGGTTTAGAGACCTATCATGATACACTATGGATATGGTTTGTGATCCACTTTTCAGAGCATGGACATTCTAGTAGGGTTTATGTTGCAAGATCAGGGTGTCAATCGAATCTTTGTGTGTTGCCACCTATGTTGGATTTCATGATCAGGCCTTCATGGTGGATAGATTTCTAGTTGAGCATACTTTGACTATTAGTGTTGGGAACAAAGGAGCTGAGACCTCAATAACTAGTAGATGATGGCAGGCTCATGGATCTAGGTATGTGATATGATTCAGGAATCAATCTCAGGATGGAGGTTTGGAGTCTTGGGGATTCCATACTAGTTTTGGATAGCCATAGGAGAGACTATGTTATGATTGTGATAGACAGGAACACCTTGTGTGAGATTGACGGACCTATCATGCTTCTGAGAGTGATATGGATGATGGATAGGCCTGATAGTGGCTGCTCCAGGATCGTAGAATTTTTCATGATGGAGGACTTGGATGAGGAGTGGGAAGAGCAGTGGGGGGTGGAATATGGTTTGATATGTTTCCACCACATCACCCATGTGGTCTACACTATGCTCAAGGAGCTTAAGGACGGGTTCCAAGATAGCTGAAGTCCATAGAGGGAAATGACCTAGAGAATACAAGTATTATTACAGGTACGCTCTATTTTATTTACACATTATTCAATAGTTTTTCAATACCTTATTGTGAGGTACTATTTTCCTTCCATTTATTTCAAGATGGTTGTTATTAGAACCCTATGTTGGTGTTTTTTGACGTAGCTTTGGTCTTACAAAGAAGAGTGATGCTTCCCCCATCGAGATGAATTCTTGTTATTTGATTAAAACCATATGGTGCAGTTAGTACCTCCAAAAAGAGATAGTGTTGAGGTGTGGTGGATGACTTCCTTTGACTTCTGTGTTTGGGGTGCGGTTTCATGTTGGTTGTTTTTGAGAAGGTTGTGATGTGCACTTGGGGAGCCCTGTTTTGTTTGGTGGTACCCTCATGTGCTCTATGTCAGAGAATTGTGATAGACTCTTAAGGAGACAATGGTGAAGTTCATCAAGGCCTAGGTGAGAACAAATGGGTTTTGTTAGTATCTGTATCTGGTTAGCGATGTGGTGTACTGCTAGACCGAATGACCTTAGATGGACCGAGTTCTTGGTGCTTCCCACATATCACAACTAAGGTGACATGTTCCATTTTATTATGTGATTCCGGCCTAAATTGAGTTTAACATTGGGTGTAGTTTTCATTTTTGGATTCCAAGAATGTGTGCATGTAGGTAGCATGAGAACCTGTGGTGAGCTCACTAGCATGAATTTCTAGTGGAGAGCCCAGTTTTTCTCTTGCCCTGGTTTTCACTTTTTCAGGATGAAAAGGATTAAGGTAGGGGGATTTAGTGACTCGGTTTATGACTTGTAAGACTATGGAATATTCATAAAATATTTCTAAATCCATATATTGAGTTAGCAAGGCATTCCATGGCACGAAGAGCCTCAGCATGTGGATATTAAAAATGTTAAATATATTATATTGTGTTTATGAATTTTTATTATAAACATGAGATAACCCTTATGTGGCATCTTAGATTATAAATTTAATTCCACGGTTGAGTTAAAAATATGGTGTTTACCCTAGGAATGACAGAAAGTTTGTCATCATCAGGTGTTGGGTCAGGTTCATGTGTCGATGACGGTTTTAAATAGAGGATATTGGTTTAATAAACATTAAATAAATATCATTCCCCATTGTGTGTTCACATAAGAGGAGGATATACACCTTCCCCCTTGGAGTGATAGATGAACTAAGGTGAAACCAAGGAGAAAATGTGTTGTTGATCTCAAATATTTTCAGTGATCTCTTCTGAGTTGTCGTGCAGCGGCTTTGGGGCATGGATCTTACACTGAAGCATCGGATTTTATCCATGTGGTATAAGGATTTGAGTTTTAAGTCTCAAAACTCCTTTTCTGAATTTTTTTAAGGTTTTAGAGCACTATTATGTCTACTAAATATTCTCTAAAGAGAAATCTATAGCTTTCATGGGAAACCGAGGTGATTCGAGTAGCTCATAGGGAATTATCATTTAGAATTCTGGACCATATGACATGTTGTATAGGGACACACATCATGTGTTCTTCTTATTCTAGGAAGTTTAATTTTAGGAAATACATGTCATGCACCAGGTTTAAATGTCGTGTAGTGATCCTAGGTCTTTTTCCAATGTACATGGTCAGGATAGTCGTGTCAAGATACATGGCAATGTGGAAGTACATGACCAGAGTTCACAAGAACGGGGTACTGGAAATGGGAATGGGGTAAGGACATATCTAAAAGGTTAGTTTTTCAATATATTTCATGTACCATGGGTTACATTCCATGTGTGAGACATGGTTGGCCTAGCCATGTGAGGAAAGTTGTAGACAGTGGCCTAGGTGAGGTGAGACACATCATGTACACCATGTACATGCCATGTAAGTTTTAAAGTTGGTGTCCTAGAACCAACTACTTTGTACTTTATGAATTAATAAATACCTTATCACATTTGGATTGTTATTATGCATGAATATTCATGTGATAATGTCATAAGGATAGCTATTTCATTAAAGGGTCATAGCAGATCCCTAGTATGATGAAAACCCAGAAGTGCCATAACACTATTCTTGAAAATATGTTCTATGTCCAAATGAAGTTATTTGAGGGAAACAAATAATACATGCAATTAGGGGTGAGGAATCATAAACCATTGAGGCATATTCTCATTTTTTGAACCCTTGGTAATATCCAGGAGGATATTATGAGAATGAGACCCACCAATAGGAAATCCACATTTCATAGTGTCATTGCATGTTCCAATATGAATACATGTGTATTGGTCCTTTGACATTAAGATTAATATTAATGGGTATTACAACTCATGAACTTATATGTATTGATTAAAACTAGGATGACACACTATTCGCGGTGAGGTAGGATATGCTGGGTGCATCATGAATAATATTGCATTAATATATAATGCGAGAAAAGATTTTTCCCTTCTATTCCATAATGAAAGTAGATATATCAAGCCCTCTGATGGAGTTTATATATCCTAAATAAATCCATGGACATCGTATGGAATGGGAAAATTTAATTTTGGAAAGTCAAATAAAGAATAATCGGGCCCATGGGTTGATGGAACTAGCATGCAACCCACTAGATTCGATATATCTTGACAAAGGGAGTACATTACATAGTAATCTTTTGTAGGAAGTGGCACCTCATTGCAGCGTTAACCTCTTTCTCTATGGGTTCCTTGGAATGTTTCTAGAAGTTAACCTTGGAAATTTGGAATGATCCACCTAATTCTTCTGATAAATAGGCCTAGAGGGTCACATGCTAAGTGTGTCCAATTATCTCAGTTAAATAATAATTTAACAAGATGAATAAAGATTATTCCCGATTGTGGTTTAATTATTATTCAAGGATGCCTTATATCATTTATTTGGACACTAGTTATTGGAGAGAATATATTGTTGGTGAAATAATATATCTATTAGGAAGTAATGTAGTGATATTTATTTGAGAAATAAATAGTCATTATTCTAGGTCTATTAAATATGGTGGAGGAAATAAAGAAAATATAAAAACAAAAGAACACGCCATGTATATTAATATACATGTCGTGTATTGTTTCTAGGGATTTGTGAGAAATAATATAATTTATTTAATTAAATAATATTAGTTTTAATTCATTGTGCACATTTCATTAATAATAATAGTCAAATTTTATTATTAGGCATGGGGTTTACTATGTATTAAATGAAATGAATAAATGCTTTTGGGTAATTAATTCATTTTATTATTCTAATTAATTAAAATCCCAATTATATAATTCTCATTACCCTAGCCATTTTTGGGGTTGTGAACAATGGATTTGGAAAAATCTCCCATGACAAGATATAATTCCTTTTCATCCAAGAACTCTCTCAAGTTATGAGAGAGATCCTCCTCCATCGGATCAAGGAGAGAATTTTGCAAGCGGCTCTAAAGGTGATCAAAGGAGGATATCACAAGAGAAAGATCTTCTGTTCTAGCACATGTAGATCCCTTCGGTGATGTCCATGTATACATCAAGCATGTGTGGATCACCACTAGAGTAATCCTACACTTGGATTCTATGACGCAATGATGGATCACATTATATCGTGACTGGAAACATAAACGGAGAGAGAATTCCATCAAGGTAACTCTTGTATTTTAATTAAATTAATTATAACTAACATTTGATGATCCTATCTATGGTCTTGAGACTCCCCTCTTTTCTTTCATTTTTTATTCTATTCCAAAGATATGACGTTTTATTATCGTGACAGATCTCATATTGATCATTGTGAATGGAAAAAACCAAAGTTGTATACACCCACCAACGCGCTTCCACTGCGCCTAGAACCTACAACTGGTATCAGAGCAGTCATATCGTTGATTATAACTTTTTAGTTTTTCGTTGGTGATATACTCATTTAAAAATTTAGTTGTTTAAATTCAATTTAATAATTCTATAAATATGAATCTCAAGATCAATCCCTCCTATTTCATCTCTTGTTCACCTAACAGAAATGATTTTTTCTTTTAATTTTGATTCAAATAAAATAGTGGATCCCATTCGGAGGTGCCAATTCTTCTTGGCCTTACAATACCAGAACACATGGCATGTATTCAGAAGTACACACCATTTAATATAATTTTTATTTACAGGGACGGTCTTTCAAACCATGACATGTCATTGGATTATATCTAAGTCCTTAGGACTTTGTGTGTTGACCAGGAATAAGTGGAACACGGTTTCTGGATTACACAGAGTGTGTCCCAGATAACATGGTGTGTGGTACATTTGGGTTAGGGTTGGACTGTGTACCCCATATATGGATTTCCCAGCTAGAAACCATGTAACATAGATACTAAACGATGTGTGTCCTACTAAACATATCGTGTAATCTGAATATTTCTGAAGTACATCTACATGTCATATCCTTGGGCGTGTACTTCAGATAGATGGTGAATGAAAGTAAACGCCGTGTATTCATAACTACAAGTTGTGTACTCATTCAAATTAATCAAATTTATTAAAATTTATTATCATATTATACAGACACTTGAGGCGTGTACCATAGTGCGGGCGTAAATCTGAGGCACAACATGTGATAGTTTTTTATATATATGTGTTTAATTTAACATCTGTGTAATGTTCATTTCTACTCATTGGGTGGTTATGAATGGAAATTCATCTGTTTTCCTCCAAGGTACAAGTTACGTACACAGATAATTTAAAATGAAATTATTTGTTTAAAATTATGATGGATGAGAATCTCAAGGAAATTTAGAAAACTTCTTAAGATAAAAGGATTTATTAATTAATGATAATTAATTTATTCGAGGGTGATTTATCTTAAAAAATAATGATTAAAGAATTTAATACTACTTTTATTTATGCATAAGTATTGTTGAATTTATGGATGATCATGAGCTAGACCAAGAACTTTGTATGTGAATTGTTTTTTTAATTTATATATTTAAATTAAATTTATTGGTCTATGAGCCTTATCTTCATTAATATGTAGGGCATATGTGTCCAAGGTTTCTTTTATTGTAAAACCCCATTTTACCCCTAACTTGTGAGTGAGATAAAATTATATGTAATAGATTGATCTCCCAAGATAGTGGAGGTGTCTCAAGTTAGAATCCAAGGTGAAACCAATCCAATGAGATACAAAGGTGAATAGGTGGACAACTATAAACGTGAGCCCAAAAGGGTCAAGGTGTTTCTCCTCAAGGTCTTTGGTTAGTTTATCAACCCCTAGATAAACAAACCAATAGAACAATTTCATGATCATACCATTTATTTTATTTCTATTAGTTTCATGGTTTATTTATTCTGGGTGTGTTGTCACGATCACACTATTAAATAATTAAATAAGCATTCAAGATGGAACTAAAATAAAGACTATTTTATGCGTAAATATTATCTTAAACATGGTTAATCATTTAAGTATGTCCTAATTAATATTAACAATCATGTAATAAATATAATAAAATGGAAATTTATGTATAAGTATAAAATACCTCAAAGAAATATTAATTTGGTATAGCCTTCCATTATCTTGGTTAGAATCGAACGATAGTTCAAAGTGCTTGACCATCTCTATTTGGGGTGCTTTCAATTATTGGGGAATTTTAATTCAAGGTTTTAGTTTGAATTGACTTGGTTCACGTCAAGGGTTGACTTCCACAGTAGGACTCGATGTGACCAAGAGTCAAAGGTTAAGGAAATCCAAAATAAAAGGATTTCAGGATTGGGGAGTCAAATCAACAAATCTAGGAGTTGTGAGTTAATACAGTTGGAATTTGGAATGCCTACCTAAAACCCTTCAATTTTCTTGAACATCCCTAGTTGGGGTAATGAAAAGGGAAATATGGATCATTTCCACTAGAATTTTTAGGCCATAGGATATTCTGAACTCAATGGTGAGGGATATTCGATTTCGATAAAATAGTGGGAGACTAGTAATTTTTAATTTATTTATTTCACAGTTTTATCATGATAAAGTACTAAACCTTCGATCATCCTAATTTTTAGAAATAGAAAGAAAAATTACTTCAAACATATCATTTTGAACCATACTTAGGAAGGAAAACCTTCTCATTGGAACCAATTTCTAGGAATGGCAGAGGCGTTTACACGTTATCCTTCGACACGAGATGAAATTGTATATGTTGGAAGATTTTGTTCCAGTTGAACCTAGAAAAGAGGACAGTGATGAGGAACTATATCTCTATATGAAACATATGGATGATGCCAAAGATTTCCAATGTTTCATTCTCTCGGAAATGTATAATGAGATCTTGAAACAACATGAAAACATGGATGTGTATTTCATGATGTCTCACCTTAAGGATCTCTATCAATTGAAGGTGAAATAGGAGAGGTATGAGATCTCCAATACATTTTTCACAAATAATCATAGATAGTTTGTACCAGCTGGTACATATGTAGTCAAGATTATTGGTTACATTGAACTCCTGGACATATTAGGGATTAAGTTCCCGAATGAGTTGTGTATACATATTATCCTATCATCACTGCCCAAAACATTATCTAGCTTTATTATCAACTAAAACATGATCAAAAATAAGAAGAGTCTATTGGAACTTCTGACATTAATTCATCAGGTAGATATGGACATGGAGCGTGATAAACCCACAGTCCTTATGGTGAATAACAAAAGTAATGACATGGCAAAGGGGATAAGGATTCAAAAATGGTCTAAAGCCCCTGAGCACCATCCCTCCAAGAAGGGGAAAATCCATAGGTTGGGAAGCAGTGGGAGGCATTATGTTTTTCATGTGGCAAGCCAAGCCACTGGAAGAGGAACTGCACCCAGAAGCATGGGGATGTTAAAGGTGTGTTCGTTATTGAGTGTCATCATTCCATTTCAAAATATTGGGTATTATATTCAGCTTGTGGGGCTCATTTATGTATTTAAATGTAGGACCCAAGTAGATTTAGAAAGATTTCCATAGGACATATTGAACTTTGAGCTACCAATGGAATGAGGCTAGCTGCATTGGCCATTAGTGATTACCATCTCTCATTGCCAACTCAAATGATTTTGGTTTTACAGAACTTTTATTATGTTCCTGTTGTTACCAAGAACATAATTTATGTATCTTGTTTGGATATGGATGGATTTTTTTTTCAAATTTGGAAATAATGGTTGTTTATTTTATAAGAAAAACATATGTTATTGTATGGAACATTTAAATAACAAATTTTATGTATTAAATTATGAAAACCAAGTGTTGGAAATCAATAATGAAAAAAATTCACATCACTTATACAACACCTAGTTGTGGCATCACCGTCTTGGTCATGTAAATGGGAATTGCTTGAAAAAGCTCTACCATGATGGTTATTTTGACTCTAATGAGCTAAAACCACTTGATAGATGTTAGGCTTGTTTACTAGGTAAAATGACGAAGCCACCTTTCAGTGGGCAGGGTGAACGGGCCACAAAGCTCCTTGGATTGGTGCATAATGATGTGTTTGGACCATTTACAATAGAATATCGAGGTGGATATTCTTACTTCATTACTTTTTCTAATGACTTGCATAGATATGGCTATATCTAATTAATGAGGTACAAGTCATAAGCCTTAGAGAAATTTAAGGAATTCAATAATGAATTAGATAATCAGCATGGTAAGAAGGTAAAGAAGCTTTGATCAGATCATGGTGAAGAATATCTGAACCAAGAGTTCATTGATCATCTATGGGAGTTTGGGATTATATCTCAACTCACTCTTCCTTATACATCACAGTGGAATGGTGTTTGTGAAAGGAGTAACCGCCCCTTGTTGGACATGGTGAGGTTCATGATGAGTCATGTAGATCTTCCATTATTCATTTTGGTATACTCATTACAAACTACAGCATACACATTATAACGAGTACCAAATAAGATTGAAAATGGAATTCCCTTCGAGTTATGGAATGAAAAGAAACCCATTTTGTTACACACACATGTATGGGGATGTGAGGCATTTATTAAGCACTTCTCTGGAAACAAACTAACACCCCACTGCACGAGGTGTATCTTTATAACATATCCCCGGGAAACAAAAGGATATTACCTATATAACCTTTCAAACAAGAAAGTGATTGTCTCTAGACAATCTGTCTTACTTGTGAGGGAGAACATCCTCAAAAATGATAGGAGAAATATTGACTTCGATGAAGTTGAAACTCAAGATACAAAAATGTTGGTAAAGGAAAAAGTTCTACAGGTCCCTGTGGGAGAGATTCTTGAAACACAAGTACTGCATAGGAGCTCAAGAGAGATAAGGGAACTAGAGTGATTTGGTTTCCTAGTCATCGAGGATGGTGAATCATTATTGTTGGACAATGATGAACCTCTCTCCGACAATGAAGCAGTACAAATCTTAGAAGCAGCAAGATGGCTAGAAGCAATGGATTATGAGATGGATTCATTGTATCAGAACCATGTCTAGGTTCTAGTCAATGATCCAGTTGATGTAAAGTGTGTTGGATGCAAATGGGTATTAAATAGAGAACTGGACATAGAAGGTCAAGTTTGCACCAATAATTCAAATCTATTGGCTAAAGGATTCATACAGCATCAAGGAATTGACTATGATGAAACCTTATCACTATTTTCCATGTTTAAATCCAGAAGAATCATACTTTCCATAGCATCTTTCCATGACTACGATATTTTGAAGATGGATGTCAAAACAGCATTCCTTAATAGGAATATTCAAGAAGATGTCTATATGACACAACTAGAAGGGTTTGTGACCCTAGGTGGAGCCAAATGGTTTTTTAATTTGCAGAAATCCATCTATGGATTAAAGAACTCATCTCAGTCATGTAACATTAAAATTGATGAATCCATAAATAAATTTGGTTTCATTAAGAATAAATGTGATACATGTGTTTATAAACGGTTTAATGGGAATGAGTTCGTTATCCTAGTAGTATATGTTGATTAAATATTACTTATTGGAAACAATGTACCAATATTACATTCAGTTAAGGACTGGTTGAACAAGTGTTTCTCCATGAAGGTCTTGGGTGAAGCAGCCTACATTATAGGGATCAAGATCATTCTTGATAGATCCAAGAGTCTGATAAGACTAAGTCAGGGTATATATATTGACCAGATACTAAAGAGATTTATTATGGAACAATCAAAGAGTTGATTGGTTCCAGTGTCACATGGCCTACATATTTCTAAGAAAATGTGTCCTCAGACACAACAGGATAAATATTGAATGAGTAATATCCCATACATTTCATCTATAGGATCCATCATGTATTCCATGTTATGTACCAGGATTGATGTTGCATATACACTGATCATGGTAGGCTGATATTAAGAAGATCTAGGAGAACAACATTAGACTATTTTTAAGACTATCCTTAAGTATCATAGAAGAAAAAAGGATATGTTCCTAGTGTATGTAGGAGATGAGGATCTTTTCATTAGAGGGTATGCAGATGCTGGTTTTCAGACATATCATAACGATCTGAAGTCACAATATGGATATATTTTCTATCTCAATGGAGGAGTTGTGAGCTGGAAGAGTTCAAAGCATCCAGTTTTGGCCAATTATATAGTGGAGTCTGTATATATAGTGGCTTCTAATGTATCCAAGGAAGCCATATTGATTTAGAACTTTGTCTAGGATCTTGATGTTGTGCCTAGAATTAAAGATCCTATCACATTGTATTGTGATAATACCGCAATAGTGGCTCTTGAAAAAGAACCAAGGTCACATAAAAAACAAAGCACATTCTCTGAATGTATCACCTATTGAGAGATTTTTATGAAAGGTGTGAAGTTTCAGTGAGAGGAGTTTCCACGGAAGAGAACATGACAGACCCCTTGACTAAAGGATTATCTCAGTGAAAGAATGAATATCATGTGAGAGCTAATGGGTTAAAGGTTGTTAGAAGTTGGCTCTAGTCCAAGATGAAGTTTTTTGGATTTTTTCAGTTAGAACCAAATACTTTGTACTTTATTCATTAAAAAATACCTTATCACATCTTGATTGTTCTTCTGGGTGATAATGAATGTCATAATATCCTAAGGATAGATGTTGCATTAAAGGGTCATAGTGGATCCCTACTATGATGAGAACCCAAAAGTGTTGTAACACTGTTCTTGAATATATGTTTTATGGCTAGATGATGTTATTTAAGGGACACAAATAATACAAGACATTAGGTATGAGAACTCATAAAACATTGAGGAATCTTCTCATGGTGTGAGCCTTTGGAAATATCCAGGAGGATATTATGAGAAGGAGACCCTCCAGTAGGAAATCCACATTTCATAGTGTCATTGGATGTTCCTATCTACGGATGTGTGTACTGGTCCTTAAACATTAAGATTAATTTTAATGGGTATTACAACTCATGTACTTAGATTTATTGAAGAAAACTGTGATGACACACTATTCACAGTGAGGTAGGATATGTTGGGAGCCTCATGGGTAATACTGCATTAATAGATAATGTGAGAAAGGATTTTTCCATTTTGTTCCACTACAGAAATAGATATCTTAGTCCCTTTGAAGGAATTGATATAGCCTAAATAAATCCATGTCCATGGTATGTAATGGGAGAGATCAATTCTAAAAAGTAAAAGAAAGAATAATTGAGCACATGGCTTGATGGCACCAGCATGCAACCCGCTTGATTTGAGATATCATGAAAAAGGGATTACATTACATGGTAAGCATTCATAGGAGGCGACACATCATTTCAATGTTAACCACTTTCTCTAAGTGTGCCTTGGCATGTTGCTAGATTCTAACCTTAAAAATTAGGCAAGCTTCGCCTAATTCCACTGAGAAAGAGGCTTAGAGGGTCACACACAAAGTGTGTCCATGTATCTCAGTTAAATATTAATTTAACAAGTTAAATAAAGATTATTCTTGATTGTGGTATAATAATTATTCAAGGATTCTTGATCGCATTTATTTCAACAGTATTTGTTCTAGAGAATATATTGTGGGTGAAATAATATATTTATTAGGGATAAATGCAGTGATATTTATTTGAGAAATAAATAGTCATTATTCCAGGTCTAATAAATGTGGTGGAGGAAATAAATAAAATGGAAAAAAAAGTACACGCCATGTATATTAACATACACACCGTGTAATTTTTCTAGGGATTTTTGAGAAATAATATTATTTAATTAATTAAATAATATTAGGTATAATTCACTTGGCACATGTCAAGTAATAATAATAGTCAATTTTTATTATTAGACATGGGTTCTTACTAAGAACTAAATGAAATGAATAAATTCTTTCGGGTAATTAATTTATTTTATTATTCTAAGTAATTAAAATCCCAATTATATAATTCTCATTAGCCTAGACATTTTTGGGGTTGTGCACAATAGATTTGTAAAAATCTATCAATCCAAGAGATAATTCTTTTTCCTCCAAGAACACTCTCATGTTACGAGAGAGATCCCCATCCACCGGATCAAGGAAAGAGATTTTCAAGCGGCTCTCAAGGAGATCAAATACAGACATCACAAGAGAATGCTCTTCCATGCTAGAACATGGAGATCCCTTCAGCGATGTCCAAAGATATGTGGAGCATGTGTGGATCACCACTAGCAGAATCCTGAACTTGTATTTCTATGATGCAATGACGGATCACATCGGATCTTGACCGTAAACATTAACAGAGAGAGAATTACATCAAGTTAACTCTTATCTTTTAATTAAATTAATTATAACCAACATATGATGATCCTCTCTATGGTTCCAGGACTCCCCTATTTTCTTTCATTATTCATTTTATTCCGAAGATCTGACATTTTATTATCGTGAAGGATCACGGATTGATCGTCGTTAATGGAAAAAATCAAAGTTGGATACACCAACCAATGCGCTTCCACTGCGCCCAGAACCTAGATTAAGCTCACATGGATAGCTAAGTCTTGAAGTATCTCACATGATCAAGTGTTCAGGTGGGGTTATGCATCATGTATTCCCTAGTAAACAACATGTAATTTTCTTGGATATTTCATCATTGCATATATCCTTCTTTAGTTCTTGGATTCAATCCTAAGAGTAGGCTCTCATGGGCAGTTTTCTACATAGAATGTGATTGTTTCCATGGTTTGGGACTTAGAGATGTGACGTGAGGGGGTGTTGTGGGTTTCTTATGCTAGTGAATTTGTTAACAGTAGTGGTTGAGTGAGTCCCTTAGTCTATCCTTATGAGGTTACATTGTGTAATTACATCCCTAGTATAGTATTGTGATCCCCTTGATAGGATTAGCATAGATAGATTTATTTTATCCCTACTGGGAGGTTGGGGAGGGATCCTCTATGATTTTGTTTTAACTATATCAAGTCCAATAAATTTTCATGACCAATAATACATGGGTAGTAATCCTCTATCTAGCAGGATAGACAATAAGGATTTGTGGCATCATCGAGAATATGATCACTTACAAAGAATAAATATTCAATATGGATTGTTGTATCATCATGTATAAGATACCCTATTCAATATAATGTTTAAGTAGGTTTTTGGTTATCATCATAAGTATGGTACGCTACTTCACGAGTTGTGCCATGTGGGGTTTTTGGAATTGTTGTGACCAACACTACATGGGGGGAAATAACCTATCTGAGTGATATGATCTCTAGGGTGTCATATTTTGTTTATGGTGACCCCCAGAAGTCCTGGGTGTGATGACCTATTTGAGTGAGATATATGAGTTAATTTATTGGGTTCTTTTTGTCCCCATGTGGTCCTGAGAGTGATCGCCAATCAGAGGATATGTGGTCTTCATTGTTCTAGACTTGGTTTGTATTGTGCTTTGACGGTTCTGGGAATGATCCACTTTCTTAGTGTTGATGCATTTTTTTGTTCCATTAGGTTTGTAGCATCCCCTATAAGGGATGGGTGATATAACCTATTGATGTATCGATATGTACAAGGTTCAAGTGTGACTTTCACTATGGGTAGATCTAAGAAACGGGTTCTCTCAGATGTATGTCAACTAGAATAGTGGGGATGTTCCATCAAATTTATGATACCTGATGGAGTGGTACCTATTACATGGTCCCTCATGTATGGTAGAGTTGTACCTGATGGAGCATATCTATTAGACATTCCATTAGGGATAGTAGGGATCATGGGGTGTGTTCTCTTGTAATAGTGGTACCTTTGAGCCTCGAGTAGAGTCATGTTATTGGTTATAGGTCAGATCATCTTGAGAATTGGAGTCTGAGACGAGTATATATAGTTTGATTATGGGTTTCCATGTGGTTTTGTGATATATTTTGGTTTACATTCCTTTTGGTTTGACATGACTAGTCATATATAGCCAAGGATGGGTCAAAATGGAGTTTATTTATCACTTGGGTTCCCACTATCTAGGTCGATCAGACTATTATCTTTCAGTTTCTCCCTTTATTTTGGGGTTTTATGGTTCCTACTGAGTATTGTTATACTCACCCATACACAGGTTTTTTCCAAACATGTTGTGTCTTGTGAAGATGATAGGCCTTTCGATAGATTTCTAGGAGGACCCCGAGAAGGTAGAGCATAGTGAGCTAGACCGACTGATGTATTTTTCAATTCTTGGATGAGGAGATTTCTGCTAGTGGTAATTGACAATGATATCCTCTATCTAAGATTTTTGTATTATTTTATATTTTTGTGGGTGTTTATTTTTGAAATTTTGTACTTATGTTGAACTCTGGTTGTGTGATAGATGTATTCAAGCATTTATTTTTAGTTTTATTATATCTGCATTATTTCATGGAGATGTTTGTTGGTGTGTGTGTGTGTAGGTACCATAGACTAACACCTACCATGTCTGTGATATTCATACACAACACCGAACTCTATCCCATGGCCTATTAGAGGTATTCTTGGGGTAGTTTTGTCTTGGGGATCATTGGTTTGGGTCCTGACAGAGTGGTATCAAAGCAGGTTCCATTTTGGGATCGCAGTATAGTAGTTTTTTAGTTAGTATCTTGGTTTTTGTTGCATAGTGATAGTGTTAATGTGTTTTGAGTTCATATTTCATGATAGTGGATCTAGAGTTGTTGAAACAGCCAACGTATCCATTCACCAAGACTCCGATAACCTAATTGTTGACTCAGTGCATTAGGGAATATGTTTTAGGGAAATTTTGATACATGTATCATATATAACTGGGTTGTGGGTTCCATGCCCTTTTTGAGTCATCTCCCTTGATATACTCTTTGATCATGGAACCCCTTGATTCTATTTTAGGATACCACCACGAATACCACTAGACATGGTTCTATGGAAGAATTATAACGATGATCCTTCCAAATATGAGGCTTCAGTACAGGGAGATGGAACTAAGGTGGTACATCAGGGTGGTCCTCCAGTTGATCCCCCACCCATTGAGCAGCAGGTTTTTCCAATAGTTTAGGATGAGGATGTGCACATGATGATTTTACTACATGAGTTCTAGAGGCAACAACCTCTAAGGTATATGGGTGATCCATACCCCAGGCAGCTAATGAATGGATTGAGGAAGTAATGCATGTTTTCTTCCTTGTGGGGACGCCTCCCGATCAGATGGGTCTCATATAAGAGATTATTCCACAAAACTTTACCAGGTAAAGGTGGAGTCTGGTGATGCAGAACCATGATGGGGTGATGCTCACTATCATAGAGTTTGACTGGATCTTCAGGGAAGAGTTTTATCAAGCCATGTTGAGATCATTGAATATCCAGGAGCTTTTTCATCTTTAATAAAATAGAATGTCTATGGTAGAGTACTCGATGAGCTTCAAAGTCACACTATGGTACTCCATGGATATGTTTCAAGGTTTATTTTTTATATAACAGACCATTATGTAGGTTTAATTATGGAAGATCATGGAGTCAGTGGTATCATTGTGAATTGACACCTATACTGGAGTGCTTGAGCCGGCCTTTATGGTGGAGAGGTTTCTGGATGAGCAAACTTTGACTGTTAGTGTTGGGCGCATAGAATAGAAGACCATGATAGATAGTATCTGATGGCAGGCTCTAGGATCTAGGCCTACAATATGCTTCATTATATGATCCCATGATGAATTATTTGAGGCTCTTGAATCCTATGCCAGTTTTAGTCAGACGCAGGAGAGGCGGTGTTGTTATAGCCACAGACCGGGGCGCCTTGCATGTGATTATCTAAGCCATCATGATACTGATAGGGAGGCTCTTGATGAACCACCCTAGAAAAGTTAGCTCTTATAACATGGAATTACATATGATTTAAGTCATGGAGGAGGACTGGGGAGAGAAGTAGGAGGTGGCATTCGATTCAAGATGTTTCCACCACCACCCCCAGGTGGTCTGTGCTAGGCTCAAGGAGCTAGAGGACGAGGAAAAGGATAGCTGCAGGCCGTACAGGCTAATTACCCGAAGGATATAAGTATTAATATATATATTACCTATTAACTTTATACTTTATTCATTATTTTTTTGAGGAATTCTATTTGGGTACTCTTTTCTTTACACTTCTTCCTCAAATATTGACCAGGGAGATACAGGACATCGATAGAACCCTATGTTGGTGTTTTTTGATGTATCTTCAGGCTCACAGGGCAGATCAATGCTTACCTAATTGAGAAATGTTCTTTTTATGTGATTAAAACCATGTGGGTGACTCATTTCTTCCCAAAGAGGATATTATTGAGGTGTGGCAGATGAGTTTCTTTGACTTGTGTGTTTGGGGTAGGGTTGGGTGGTGGCAATTTCTGCAGAGGGCTCGGTAATACCTAGTGTGGGAATTTGGGAAACCCTATGTTTTTCTGGTAACCTATCATGAAGGGAGTCAGAGTGTTACATTATATTTTTTAGGATATCATGGTTCAATTCATCGATGGGTGGATGAGAACATTTAGGTTTCATCAGTTTCTAAACCAGGTTAGCAAGGTGGTGTACTGTTAGACCTCATTATCATAGATGTACCGAGTTCATGGTGCTTCCCACCTATCACAGTTGAGGTGATATGTTCCATTTTTTTTAATTATGATGACCTAAATTTATTTGGATGTTGGGTGTGGTTTGTCCTTCATGGATTCCTAGAGTGAGTTCTTATAGGAAGCACAATAACTCCTGGTGAGATCACTGGCATGGGAGTCTAAGTGGAGAGCTTGGTTTTACACCTTCCTAGGATTTCACTTTTTAGGGAACAATATCCTTATGGTGGGGAGGATGTATAGACTTAGGATTTGACCTGTAAGACATTAGAATATTTTTGATGTCTAAAACTAATTCAACATAGGACTTTGGGATATGGATATCCTTGCTGCAGTGGAATTAAAAAATATATATCATATCACACACTTTCATTTTCAATAAAAATGTGGTATAAATCATGAGGGAAATTTTTAATTGGGAATATTCGGTCGGAGTTGAGTTCAGAATGTGGTTTTTAACCTAGACACAACAAATTTCTTGTCTTTACTAGGTGCTGGTTTGGGATCATGTGTTTATAAGTGTGTTAAATGGAGGATATTTATTTAATAAAAATTAAATCAATATTCCCACCCCCTTATGTGTGAATAAAATATTAGTAGATACCCCTCATCTCCTTGGAGTGAGGGATGAACTGAGGAGAAACCAAGTAGAAAAGACGTCTTCGATCTCTAATTTTGAGGGTGATCCCTCATGGATCATGGTGTAGTGGCTTCAGAGTGTGGATTTGTCCCCGACGATTCGATGTTTCACAATGAGGAAGAATAATTTGAGTTTAAAGTCTTGATCCCATTTTATTTGTTGTTTAATGGTTTTAGATCCCTATTATGACAACAATAGATCCCCCGAGAGTCGATCTGTAGGTTTTGGGTGAAATTAGGCAGATTTATGAATCTCGTAGGGAATTCTCATTCAGAATTCCCAATTATACAAATTGTAACATAGGTTCACACATAGTGTGTTTTTATAGTTTTGGAATATGAAATTTTGTGAAATACACATCGTGTACTAGGGTTACATGTCATGTAGTGAGCCCAGGTCATGTTTCCAAGAGACTTGGATAGAATAATTGTGTCAAGAGACCTGGTCATGTGAAATTACACTGACAGAGTTCATGGGAATTGGGTTACAATCATGGTAAATAGCTTAGGACATGGTCAAAAGGTAGGTTTTCAAATAAATTACATGTACTAGGGTTATGCACCATGGGTGAGACCTGGTTGGCTAAGCTATGTGGGGAATGGTATGGCAGGGGATTGAGTGAGGTGAGACACACCGTTTACACCATGGAAATTCCCTAGAAGATCACATGGTCATCCAAGCTATGTAGAAGTGTACACGGATCAGTGTTCAAGATGGATCACACATTTTCTGGACCCTATTACATTCCATGTACTTTTTGTGGAGACTCCCTCCTTGCATATTTCCATGTTGGGGGCTCAGATTCAAGCCTATGTGTAGCCTATCCTGGGAATTTTTCCATGTATAATGTGATGGTGGCCATTGTTTGTGTCTTTGAGATGCGATGTGAGGATATGTTGTGGGTCTCTTCACTTTGTGATGTTTTTATTAGTAGCATTTGAGTGAGTCCCTTGGTATATCATATGTGTGTATATTGTGGCATTACAACATCAATATGATATTTTGGCCCCCTCAATATCATGATCTTGTATAGAGATGTTGTATACCTCTAGGGAGGTCCGGGCGGGATCCCCTATAGTATCATTTTCCCTATATCAGGTTCATGGTATCATTATAACCAACATTAAAAAGGTGGTGATCCCTTATCGAGCAGGATATCCTAGTAGGGTTTGTGTAATCATAGGGTATATGATTCCCTACATAGTAGGTGGTTTCAGTATGATTTTTGGCATCATAAAGCTATATGATCCCCTACTCAGTAGATGGGTTAAGTAGGGTTTGTATAATTTTCAAAAGTTTGATCACCTACTTTTTGAGTTATACCAAATGGGTATTAAGGAATTGTCATGACCAACACTACATTAGCGGTGAACCCCTATATGAGTGATATGATATTTGTGTTGTCATATTGGGTGTGTTGTGTCCCCTAGTTTTCTTGAGTATGATCCCCTATTTGAGTGATATCTGTGAGTTAATGGATTGGGTTCATGGTGTCCCCCAATTGTCTTAGGAGTGATCCCATATCCAAGAAGGTGTGGTTTCAGTGTTCCATATTGGGCTTGTAGTGTCCCCCAGCAGTTCTGGGTGTGATTTCCTTTCTGAGTGATGATACCTTTCATGGTTCCTGTAGGGTTAGTACCATCCCCTATCAAGGATGGGAAAGATCACATATCTTTGTACCAAGATATACAGGGTTCCAATATGACTATATTTGTGTAAATATCTAACAATGTTCTCTTGGATGTATACCACTTGGGATGGAGAGGATGTTCCATCGACTTTGGGATACCTGATTGAGTGGTATCTCTCGGATGATCTATCATTGATGGAGGGTTTGTACCAGATGGAGTGTATCTCTCATACATGTCATCTTGGAGGGTAGGTCTCATGGAGTGTGTTCTCTTAGTTTAGTGTTACCTTTGTGCCTCAAGTAGAATAAAGAACCTATTTATGGGGTCATAACCTCTTGAGACTTGGTGTTTGAGATTAGTATATCTACGTTAATTCTGAGTTTCCTTGTGGTTTTGTCACATCTATTGGTTGAAATTCCTTGTGTTTTGAGCTACCTAGTCCTGTATATCCAAGGATGTCTTGAGATTTATTTTCTCTCACGCTTGGATTCCGTCTAACTGGGTTGAGAAAACTGTTTCCATTCAATTTCTCACTTTATTTTGGGTTTATGGGGTGCCTTGTGAGTATTATTATACTCACCCCTATAAATGATTTTACCACACATGTTGTGTCTTGATTAGATGGTGGGACTTTCAATAAAGTCCATGGAGGACCCAATGTAATAATATCTTAGTGTGAAAGGCCACCCAAGTTGTTTACCAGTGCTTGGATGCGGAACTTTCTGGTTGTTTCATTTGATAGTGATACCCTCCTTATTTGAAAGTTGGATTCTTTTTAAAAAATTTGGTGGATGTGTGTTTTTTCCTTTTTCTACTTATGTTGTAATCCATTTGTGAGATATATGTCTACATGCATTTATTTATAGTTTTATTATATCTATACTATTACATGGAAATGTTTTTGGGTACGTGCATACAAGTACCATAGGCTAAGTCTTACCATGTATGTGATATGGATACTTAGTGATAAATTCCAACCCATGACTTATTAGAGGTGGGATTGAAGTAGTCTTCACTTAGGAACTATTGGTTTAGGTCATGAAAAACCTTCTTACTTTCCATTCCATGGGGGATACGATATAGTCTTTCATGTGTACAGTGCACTACCACCTCGCGAAGCAATGTAATTATTTTTTAACTAACGACTTACGTGGAAGGTAACAAAGATAAATTAAATTAATATATGTGATATAACGGAAATTATAATGTCACTCATGAAATATTTATAATACTGAAAATATAATATATAATTTTATTTCTTACGCAGAAAAATGATAACGACGTTCGTGTACGTGTGGACTACTGCCTCTACGATGCGATGTGATTTTTTTATCACCGCATCACAAGAATGGTATATATACGTATTTTTAAAGAAATATTATAGTATTTATTATTACGATAAATTTTTAAAGATAAAAAAATATATAAATCCTTTACACAATGATCATTGAAAAATAGAAATGTTATTGATGCGTACGTACGGCCTACCACCATGATCATAATGTAGTTCATTTTTCATAAATATTTATCTTGATTGGTTTTAAAAGTATAATTGATAATTAAATATGATAATTATATCATGATTACTATTATTTATATTTTTAAATAATGAACTATTTGACCATGGTCAACACACCAAATCCCTTTTGAGACAATGAACCAAACATCCTCAAAACACCTGATGAGAACTTAATTAATTAAGTATTCAACTACGTAATTAGAAAGAAATAAATTAAGTGATTTATGTATAAAGTTTTTAACTTGTAAAAGGTTATTCAAAAATAAAATAATTTATGTCAGATTAATATATAGGAGTTAATGTACAAATAAGTAAATTTAGGACTCAAGATAAGGGTTTTTCCCATCTTACTTTTACTATTATGAGACATATGGAATATTAACCAATTATTTTTATTATGTGGTGTATATAATTAAAATTAATTTCTTTTATAATTATTTTCATGAAATATACTTTGATTCACAAATCCATATGTGGTCCTTCCTTTCATGAGGTTCTGATCTAGAGATTTCCAAATTTGTAAGGGATTTCATCCCAATTTCCCTTCATTAAGGAATATTGTAATATTAAAAACATATATTCCTTTATAAGGTATATCTAATACACCATTAGAATTTTATATCATGAATATAATTAAGTTATTTATATTTAATGTTTCATTTTAATTTATTCTTTCATTGGTCTTATGATTTAAAGGTTACTAAAGTGTAAAATGATTTAAGTTATAATCTTCTTTGTTTTTTGAATTTTTTTTGTTGAAGGTTATTTTAGAGGAAATCATATGCACTTAATTTCATTAACCATATCTATTTATTCTCCACTAGTTATTTTTATGGTTACTTTTTTTTATTTCCATGTCCTTCCTTATTGATTAAAGAATCATTAATAAAGTCCTTTATAAGGGATACCATATTCGTATCTACTTTAAGATCTGGTATCTTTTAATTCCAAATCCATGTTTTAAAAAATGTTATCAGTAAAAAATAAATGATTTCTAAACCTATTTTACATGTTCTTGGACCTTATTTTAATCTTTCTTGAAAGTTAATTTATTAACATTTTCCAAATGATTCACTCGTGTCTCCCTTTTACAAAAGTTTTTAAAAATAATGTTTATTTTAACATTTAAAAATTCAAAGAATGTTTCCACCATCATGACCATTATTTTATTTGATCTTTAATTTATATGTTCCAAAAAAAATTTCAAAGAAAGAGATACTCATATTATTTTATAAATTTTTAGTTTTTAAAAGTTATTTTCAAATTGAAAAGTTTGTTCTCTGAAATAATTTTTTTAATGATCATTTAATGGTATTCCCATTCATTAACCTCAAAACCCCTTGTTTTTAATTATACAACAATAGGGATATTATGTAATGATACTATACTCATTATTTTTTTATAAGGATTGATATTTTATTCAAAGAAATTATTATGGAACCCATTTCTTTTTTGTAGGTTAATCATGTTTCAAAGAGATTGTTATGGAACCTGTTGATTTTCCATGGGATAATTATGTTTCAAAGATATTGTTATGGAACTCATTTCTTTTCCATGTGTTAATAATGATTCAATTAGATTATTTTGGAACCCATTTCTTTTCCATGGGTTAATCAAGATAAGAATAGAATAATTGTTGTTTCTAAGAATTTTATGATGAAATGTAATCTATATGTAATTTAATTATGGTTATTAGACATGGTTATATGGTGGGTGTTCCCAATAAGCAATTGGAGATCCTGGTATAGCTTATTTGATGGGTGCGTCTGGATAGCATCAGGTGAACCTGATATTTCATATAGGATAGGTTCCCCCATATAGTGTCGGGTGAGCCCATTATAACTTATACAATGGGTGCACCCAGATAGTGCTCCAATACATTGTATAATGATTATGATCCCAAAATAATTATACTAGAAGTCATACATAAATTTATTATAATTTTATAGGTTCTATGATGATGATTTCCCAAGATACCAACACGTTTTTTATGAAATCTATGGTTTATAAATGTTTAATTTGATCAATATTCATATCAAATAGTTTATGATTATTGATTCTTATGACACTTTAGTTTATTAAATACTTATTCCAAGTTTCATGATTGATGATTTAGTTATTTATGATTATGATTTATTTTATTATTCACTCATGCACTCTAATTATTTATTCTAACCCTTATACACTTTTTATGATTATTGACGATATTAAATAGTTAATGTGTGTGTTTACCCATACAGAGATTTTGATCTCACCCTCCTTTTCTTTATTTTTTCCAACTTTATCAAGATTTATATTTAATGAATTATGTATTGAAGGGTTCATATGTATGTTTATTATAACTAAATATTAGATAAGAAAAGTTGGGATAAGTGGTAGAAATACTCATTTAAAAACATGGTTATTGGTTTTGTAAGAGTTTTCCATAATTCTCCAAAATACTATACCTAGAAGGTCCGTGGGTATGTAAGTGATCCAGTTTTTTAATTTTTATGTTGCAAATTTTGGATGGAAAAAACTAGGTCACCTTCATTGGTATGAAATCTAGAAATTTAATATTTATGATTTCAGTACCAAATCCGAGTGTGTGGGGTCAGAGTAGGTATTTTTGGTATCTGAGGAAATGTTTAAATAAATTTTTAGATTAAGATATTTTCATGTGATATTAAATTAAGAGCTATGGATATAATTAGAAATCTATAATATTAAGTATGATCATAATTTTGGAGACTTAACACCCCTTTGAGATTTTAAGGAATGATAGTTTAAAGTGATTAATGATATTTTAGGAGATATTTTATTAGTTTGAGGTATATTTAATGATTTGGTTTAAAATAAATTGTAAATTTACATTATATGGAAAAAATATTTAATGTATTGATAAAATTTAGGGTTTATATGACCTTGGATATATTGGTCATTATGGGAACACAAGTTCAATCGTATAAATAACTAAAAGATTGAAAAGTGATTTGGTTACTAAGTGATTAATGTTATTTGAAAAAGAGGGTCTCTATATTTTTTGGATTCAAACTGGAAAGTTATGATATAAAATGTGAGGTTAAAAAATCATTAATTTTGAGGTTATTTAGGATTTATTTATTTTGATATTTGTTTATTACTATTTAATTTTAATGATTAATGTATTATTACATCATATGATGGTTTACTCATTTTGTTCAACATATTACCATGTGATAATAATTTTTGGTTTTACTTAATGTCTAAATATAGATGTAAAAACTCGATTATTACTTTTATATTTATCTGGTCCTTTAAAAAAATTAGTTCTTCCTACAATAAATAAAAAATTATCATGAATACTCATAATTTAGAGAAAAAGATGAGACTAAGGTGTAAATTGATAAAACGATGAAATTCTACTTATCAAGTAAGTATATTTCTATATTCAGCTGGTATACATGGTAAAATATTTCTAAAAATCCTGTAAAATTTATTTTGAAACAAAATTTTTTCCTATTACAATCTTTTATAGTGAAATAAATGACCTTTTCCACACCTCTTTAGTTTATGGTTTTGTGGTTGTTAACTTTCTCTTGATCATTCAATTTCTTGTGATCAATGATCTATGTCACGCAATATAATTATTTTGGAATTATGATTTTCTTACATGTCTAAATATTCACTTTCCAACTTTGTTCTCCTATCTAGAAACCTAGTATGTGTTATTTCTGATGACCTCTGTACTTCCATTACTCTTTTATCAAGTGGATGTTTTATTAACCATTTTTATGATGTGGATTTAAGATAAAATAATTTTCAAGTACCCAAACATTGATTACTAATATATATTAAAATTGTGAGGAAACAATTTATAAATGGGTGGATTATGTAGCACCATGAGATTTTATAAAAGAAAACTATGTTTGGCAGCATATTTTACACGTAACACCGTGCTCAAACATCCTTTAAAATATTTTATCTTTATAACGTGGGCATTAAATTAGAGGGTATAAATAGTATTAACTAATTTATGAAATATATATATATTTATATTTATATATATATATCCTACTCAATATAAATTATTGATAAATATTTATTAAATAACCAATAAATGTTTATTAAATTAATTTTATTCTTAAAAAACATGTTTTCATTAATAATGTTTTTTATTTATGTTCATGAAATAAAATATTATAATTAATTTTTGGAACTACTATAAAATTTATTTTATAAAATTAACTTCATTTTTTAAACGTTAATATCAAATTTACTTTAGGTTAAATTTTTGTATTTTTATAGAAAATATTATTTTTTCTGTAAATAGTGAAAAATACCGATTTTTCTAAAAATATCTTTTATTTTTAATAAATTAATCAATTTAAAAGTACCATTATTTTTTAAATATGATTTATTGTAATATATGTATTGTATATTTATATATAATCAACTAAATTTATTTTTAATCAACATCATATTGGATTTTAGTATAATGTTACCTTTGTGTTAAAAAAAGATTTTTTTGAAAACTATTTTAAAGTGCATATTGTTTATCCAATTTAACTAATTAAAAAACCCAAATAATGAATTATTGAAAAGAAAATTATATATTATATATAAATAAATATTAATTTATATTAATACCATTTAATATCCCAGGTAATTATACAATAAGGCTTCTCCATATTTTTAAATATTTATAAATTAGATAGTAATTTTACCTTCAAGGGGAGCAATTTCTGATAACATACCCAAAACATTAAAATAGATTTCTCTAAAATCTTACATTGAATTACAGACTATGTTATACGAAAATAAATAATATATTGTAATATTATTATTTTAAGTGGTAGTTATTGCCTAGTCATTAGAATGGTCGGAATGAACAATTTTAACTGAATTATGAAAATTATTTTTTACACATATTTATATAATGATTCATTGGTTATAAAATTAACTATAAATGTGTAAGAACCCATTTTTTGGCTATAAATGACTTTGGAATATTCTTAATGTTATTCCAGAGCAACGCCTTCAGACAGCGTGCGATTCCGAGCCCCGGTGTGGACGGAATAAAATTTTCAGTGCATTCACACTAGGCACACCAAATAAATGGGACAACTAATAAATGGAGTTTTGGATCAGAGATCTGAGTGCACGGATGGCTCCGGAATGGGGTCTTTACCCTAGGAACGATATAAATCATGTTGCCATGGGACCTTTGGACCCCTCGCCCATTAACGGAATGTTAAACGGATAATTAAATAATTAATTTATTCTTTTATCAATTTAACTCAAGTATATCTTAAACGGTGGCTCGGATTGGAAAAATGAGGGCATCGTTAATTTTGGAGCGCGCCATTTACCCTAGGAGGGGTGTAATATTCACGGGTGCGGGTCGTCTGTGAAAAATGGCCCCAGGGGTGTTTTCATAATTTGGCGACCTCGGGCGTTGAGTTTAATAACTTTTGAATGGGGCCTTAAATTAAAATTATGAGACCACTGTTGCGCTCGGAGCGTCGTGTCTACCCCAGGGGCACCATTTTTTTCTGTGTCGGGAGCGGAGTCGGGGGCGTGCCGGACGGGGGGGGGGGGGGGGGAATAAGTGTTTTATACTTAAACACACCCCCTCCCTCTTCTTCTTCTTCTTCTTCTTCTTTGCTAGGATAGCGGCAGGCGGCAGCCCCTCCCTCTCCTCCTCCACTCCGGAGAGGCAGCTCCGGCAAGGCGCGGCCACTCCGGCGGGTCGACGGCGAAGCGTCGGGCTACGCCCACGAGGTAGGAGGTTTCGTTTCTGTTTTTTTTAATTCCTGAATTCTTTGAGCCCAAATTATACTATCTAATTGTTGCCTGATCTTTGAGAAAAGCCCATAGATTAGTAGATCTCGATCCGAGCTTTTTGATGCATCTTTCGGATTTGAATTTTGAGCTCTAAGGCATCCATAGTGGGCTGGCGAAGTTTCAAGGTGGTTTGGGGTTTTATGGCCAGACCGACGGTTTTCGGTGGTCGGAAGGGCGGTCCGACAAGCTTCGGAAGGCGGAGCGGCTCCAGGTGGCAGCTCCGGCAGGCGGTGAGGTGGGGGCTCCGGCGGGGTCCCAGGCGGCGGGCACCGGCGTAGGGCACTAGGGGGAGGGGTCCGCGAGGCGCGTGGCCCCGTGCGGTGCGACTGTGACCCGCTTAACATTGGTCGATGCGGGGAACAAGACCGGCCACGAGGGCCTGTCGGGGGGGCAGCGACGTGGCCCGTGGAGAGCCGCAGGAGCCATGGGTCGGTCCGGCCCAAAGGGGTTTTCCACTTAAAAATTCAGATACCTGTATCTTTTGCTACGGACGTCCGTTTTGCATGCCGTTTACGGCGACACATTCCTTGAATCGAGGGGAATGCTTTGAAATGGTTTCAGGAATTTTTAATTCCTGGGACGGGAGTTTGTTGGCACGACACGCCTTTAAGTGGAATGGCATTTTCTCCGGGGGGTTCTTGTTTTGGACGGCACGGGCACATCTGATGTCTGAATTGAGCGTCGTCGGTGGCGTTTCGATCTTGGCGTCAAGCCGGAGTTTTCCAATGTGTTTTTGGGAATTAGAACCGGAGTTGAGGCATGGGCCCCACGGCCCGTCTGTTGAGCGGCGTGCAGCGCTTTGTAACATTTTCACCCGACATCCGTTTGGGGCGTGCGAGCAGTCAATTCGGGGTGTTTTTTCGAGGGTATTGCATTGGTGTAGTCTACCCGCTTTAATTTCGTATGCTAGTGTGGGCCCCGTGACGGTCGTTCCGGGAGTTGACGGTGATTTCCAGCTTTATCATCGGGTGTTTATTTTGTACAAGTGAATAGTCGAACTTGTGTACTTTTTCAAGAGGATCGAAACGGTGTGATCCGTTCGTTGTGTTTTGGGACCAAGATGTGGGTCCCACGTGGCACCACTAGTGTGCGGTGCGCCGGAATGAATCTTTTTCTCTGGGTATATATTGCGCTCAAATGAGAATCCCTTTTGACGTGTTTTCCCGAGGGGATCGCAATGGTGTGATGCAACCGACTGTTTTCAGGGCCGAGGATCGGGACCACAGGACGTCGTTCGGGCGTAAGGCGTTGTTAGTGACTTGTCCGTCGGATATCCATTTGAGGCGAGTAATTAGTCTATCTCACGTGTTTTTCCGTGAGAATTACAATGGTGTAATCTGTTCAAGCGAGCAGAGCCTCTTACACAAGCTTATTAAATGTGGAAATATAAAGGTGCCCCGATGGCGGTTTTTCTACCGTGTTTGTAGAGGACCCTTGGTGTTTGATCGTGTGCCCTCTTGTGTGAGTGAAGTATATGCTTGAAGAGATTTATTTGTCTGTGCCTGGGAAAATGAGGTGGAAAGTTTGAGTTGTTATGTTACGCCTTCACATTGACATTGGGTGCCGAGTGCACGATAGCCTTTGGGCTGGAACGTGGTATACTCTGTCTGTATACGGGAACGTTGGGAGATACAAGTGGATGGTTCTACCTGAGAACGTTTGTGCACTTAGTTGGGGTTGACTTGGGGCCACACGTTGTCTGGACCCCATGTGCGGGTCGTGTTCTACTTTACGTACTCTTGACCTCTTACAGCATAGAGGGTCCCTCTATTCTTATTTGGTTGACCAACCGGGTTAAGGTTCCCCCTGGATCTGTTCCCGTCTGTTTGACCAGCAGGGTTGAGTTTCCCCCTGGTTCTGCTTTCATTTGTTTGGCCAGTAGGGTTGAGTGGGTTTTCCCCCTGGTCCTGTTCACGATGGTTTCGACCAGCAGGGTTGAGTGGTTTTTCCCTGGTTCTGTTCTCGATGGTTTGGCCGGAAAAGTTGCTTCGTGTTCCCTGGTACAGTTCTTGTGGATCTCGGTGTGACCAACACTTTACGTGGGAACGGATCCACTACCCAGGAGGTTGTTTCCAGTAGGGTTGGATAAGAGGTTGTTTCTAGAAGGGCTGGCTAGGAGGTTGTTTCCAGCAGGGCTGTCCAGGAGGTTGTTTCTAGTAGGGCTGGATTGTGGGGTACCATCCAGCAGGGATGGCCAGAGTAGTACCATCCAGCAGGGATGGCCAGTGGGGTACCATCCAGCAGGGATGGCCAGAGTAGTACCATCTAGCAGGGATGGCTAGTGGGTTACCATCCAGTAGGGATGCCCAGTACAGCGGTGCTCAACGAGCAGTACCATCCAGCAGGGATGGCCAGGGCAGTTCCGGGTTTACCTCTAGCTGGGTTGGTAAGGGGTCCCCAATGCCGGGTTTACCTCCAAGTGGGCTGGGAAGTGGTCCCCAATGACGGTTCTGAGCCTCCCTCCAGTGTAGTACCCTTTTATGGGATTGGGCATTGGGACTCATCGACAACTTTAGCCGTGTCACCCTCCAGTGGATTACCCTTTTACCGGACTGGGCAGTGTGGAACCCGTCAACTCTTGTCGAGTCTCCCTCCAGTGGGAACCCGTCAACTTTCAGGGATCACCCTCTAGCAGGTTTGGGCAGGGTCTCGCCTATCGACTTTGAGGAGACCACTCGACTACGGTGTAGTGACGAGGTGTGGCTTGACGTTCTCCTAGAACTCTCAAGTACAAGGGGCACTTTCCCCACCGAGACGTGTCCTTGTGACGTGACCTAAAACCATGTGGGTGATTCAGTGCCACCCAAAGTAGATAGTATCAAGGTACGGTGATTTGAGCCCCTTGACATGCAGTTCAGGGTAGACGTGTGGGATACTGGGAATCGATGGTGTTTACTTCTAGGACTTTTTGGCTACTCACTTTCTTGGGCTGAGCTATGGGATGGAGATCCCCTTACGATCTTGTTCGTGTTTCTTGACAGAGAAAATATAAATATTTATACCTTGTTCTAGTACCCACTCCTAGGGTCGTGGATACTCTTCTTCCAGGAGAGGCGAAGATGCATGGGGTATGCCACGTGCTTTCCATGTCTAGCTTCTCATGGTTGGACGAGTCTACTCTCCTGCTATTGGTAGTGAAGACTCAACGGGAAGTTCATCTTCTCACCGTTTCCAGCTCCTTGTGTCTGGACGAGTCTACTTCCTTCCTCTTATTGGGTTGAGCTGGACTCTCTACTGTACTCTTTATTGCACTCTCGGTTGTACTCCATTACTTTTCCCTGTTCGATCTACTGCTCACCCTTCGGTACCTCCTTTGTTGCTCCCTCGAGCCTTCGGGGTATCCTACTGAGTATTTTTATACTCATCCTTGCTTGAGCTTTTCCCGCACTTGGTGTACCCTTGCAAATGATGGATAGGTTGTTCGTGACTTCAGTGGAGCTTAGGAGTTCGGGAGCTTGGACCGCGTGCAGTGGTCGTAGTCGGGTTCCAGGTGTGGGACCCTTCCAGCTGTTTTTCTCATGTTTACCTGTTTCCGGGTTGTGGAACTTTTTTTTGGATGGGCGCGTGTTTTCCCATTTTCTTTTTAGTTTACCTTCATTTTTTACTTTGTACTTCTAGAGGTCTATTCACATTGTGGTTTATTTATAGCAATGGGTACCTTGATTTTCTTTTTACTCTGCACTTTTGCATTTATTGTGTTGCGTGTGTGTGTACAAGTACTCAGGAAAAGGCCTCCCTGAGTTGTTTAGCCTTTGGCGCTTATCGCCAGCCCCTAGCATATGGAGGCGGGCTTGGGGTAGTTATGGCTCGAGCCTAAGTTGGGTCGGGTCGTGAAAAAGTGG
The DNA here is from genome assembly GCA_963277665.1 of Viscum album. NCBI lineage: Eukaryota > Viridiplantae > Streptophyta > Magnoliopsida > Santalales > Viscaceae > Viscum > Viscum album. Next base: position 469,634,743 of record OY728147.1, on the reverse strand, counting down.
TATCAAATGCGGTTCGTTCCTTGGGACATTGTAAAAATGTCCCTAAAAAAGAATTGGTTGGGATTTAGGGAAAAAGTGTTAATGTGTATCGAGAGCGGCTCTCAGGCCAGGGAGTCCAGTGATGGTGCGGCGAACGACGTATCCATTCACCAGAACCCTAATAACCCACTTGTCGACTCGGCATGCTGAGACACTTGTTTCATGGAAAATTGGTTTGTGCATCACATAGGATTGAGTGTTTGACTTTCCTTCTTGAGTCATCTCCCCATCATTGTTGTTGTTGTGATATACATATATGCTCATCTAACCGCAGCACTCCTTGATAATATTCAGGATGTATCCACAAAGACAGCTTTCCAGGATACCAGCTTTGGTTCGTGATGACGAACTTTTGATCTACAAGGCCACAGTCTAGGACCCATCATGAGAGCACCTTTCTCCGAGTGGGCTGGTAGCAGCACCCCCACCTGTTGAGCAGCAGACAGCTTCAACAAAGTAGGCTGAGCTTGAGCACAGGTTGAGTGCGCTCCACGAGTTCCAGTGGCAGGGACCGCTGGGGTTCAGTGGTGAGCCAGACCCTCTGGCAGCAAAGGTTAGGCTAGAGACAGTGGTTCACCTTTTCAGGCTTGTACAGACTCTAACAGATCAGAGAGTGGCTTTGGCAGCCAGCCTTTTTCGTGGAGCAGCTTGGCGTTGGTGGAGTCTGGTGACTCGGTTTATTGATGAGTCGTCGATTTCGTGGGGAGACTTTCAGTTGTTATTTCATGAGGAGTTTTTCCCCTCCTTCTTACGCTCCATTCGGATTCAGAAGCTCCTGCAGTTTCAGTAGAGAGAGATAACGATGGCCGAGTACGTGGCTAGTTTCCTAGACCATGCATGATTTTACCCGGACATGGTCCATGGCGACAACATCTAAGCACGGAATTTTGAGCAGGGTCTCCGCGTCGTGTTGTCATAGTACCCTTGAGCATTTCTACATATGTCGGGGTGCTAGAGAAGGCGCTGGAGACAGAGGGATTCATGTCGCATTCTACAGTCCGTGGTGGCAGCGGGCTCGATAGAGGCGAAATGTCTACCGTAGCTAGCAGGCGTCAGCAAGTAGAACCTCGACGTAGGTGGCTTTCTGACAATCAGACTCAGGGGCGTGGTTGCACACCACAGTGGCACTGGAAGGGAACCAGTGCAGCTCGAATAGAGTCAGTGCTATGCTTGTGATGGACGAGGTCACCTGGAATGGGACTACCCAACCAGGCATGCGGAGAGCTTCGGGCAGGCAGCAGGTGCGCCGCCATGACGGAGGTAGTTCCATGATTGGAGTAGTACCCAGAGAGGTGGTGCTAGTAGGGGAGCAAGAGGAGCTGGGAGTGGAGGATGACCTTATGAGGTCTCCCCATCACCACTAGGTGGTCCACATCAGGCTCCGAGAGCTAACCGTTGGGACCACGGACAGCCGTGAGCTTTGGATGTCTACGATCCTTCAGAGCATGAAGTGATAAGAGGTACTCTTTATAGAACTTCTACTTTTTGCAGTAGAATTGTAAGACTCTGTATGTGAAATGATTTTCTCCCTTCTCCTTGCTTGGGTTGTTACCAGGGTGACGTGGGGCATCGGTGTGGCCCTGTGTTGGTAAGGTAAAAGGTGTAGGACCTTTTCTTTAGTCGATGGTGTTGACTCCATCGCTTTCCGAGCATGTAAGAGAGTCTTGGTTGTGGGACATCGACTGTGAAACCTAGCGTGGCTAGATATCCTTGCGTGTTCCACCATTTTGATATTCTGAAGTAGGGAATCACCGAGCCTTGTTCCAGGTGCAGGTGGTGATCTCAGTCGTGTTGTACGACTTAGAGGTTCGATCGGGGAGGTGGGTTACCCCCAAGGGCCTTCAGGCCATTTGAGACCATGCAAAGGGATTTCAAGGTTCCCTACTACCTTTCCCTAACCCCAAAGGCTGGTTTGGGTGCATAGAGTCTCCCGCGTGACTCACCTAAGGAGATGTATGCATGATCCTATGCACTTCATCAGAGATAGCAGATCTCGCGTGAACGAATCAAATCCTTTGGTCTGTGTGCGGTGACGTAGAACTGTGCAAGAGTTCTTCTGGGTACGGAAGAGCCAGGTGCGGGCTTAGTACCCCATGTTGTTCCCTAGTTTTTCTTTTTGGGAATGAAAATCCTAAAGGAGTTAGTGATGTAAGAACCCGTTTTTTGGCTATAAAATACTTTGGAATACTCTTGATGTTATTCTAGAGCAGCGCCTTCAGACGGTGTGTGATTCCGAGCCCAGGTGTGGCCGGAATACAATTTACAGTACGTTCACACTGGGCACACCAAATAAATGGGATAACTCCTAAATGGAGTTTCGGATCAAAGATCTGAGTGCACGGATGGCTCCATAATGGGGTGTGTATCCTAGGAACGACATAAAGATTGTCGGTGTGGGACGTTTGGACCCCTCGCCCGTTAACGGAACGTTAAACGGATAATTAAATAATTAATTTATTCATTTATCGGCTTAACGCATGTATCTCTTAAATGGTAGCTCGGATTGGAAAATTGAGGGCACTGTTGATTTCAGAGCGTGCCATTTACCCTAGGAGGGGTGTAATCTTCACGGGTGCGGGCCGTCTATGAAAAATGGCCCCAGGGGCGTTTTCATAATTTGGCGACCTCGGGCGTTGAGTTTAATAACATTTGAACGGGGCCTCATATTAAAATTCTGATACCACTGTTGCGCTTAGAGCATCGTGTTTACCCCAAGGGCGCCCTCCTTTTTGTCTGCATCGGGAGCGAAGTCGGGGGCGTGTTGGACGGGTGGGTTTAAGTGTTTTCTACTTAAACACACCCCTCCCTCTTCTTCTACTTCTTCTTCTTTGCCTAGACAGCGGCAGGCGGTAGACCCTCCCTCTCCTCCTCTACTCCGGCGAGGCAGCTCCGTTCAGGCATGGCCACCCCAGCGGGTCGACGGTGAAGTGTCGTGCTACGCCCATGAGGTAGGAGGTTTCGTTTCTGTTTTTTTTAATTCCTGCATTCTTTGAGCCCAAATTATACTGTCGAATTGATGCCCGATCTTCGAGAAAATCCCATATATTAGTAGAGCTCGATCCGAGCATTCCAACGCATATTTAGGATTTTAATTCTGAGCTCCGAGGCATCCGCAGCGGTCCGGAGAGGTTTCAGGGTGATTTTGGGGTTTAATGGTCGGACAGGCGGTTTCCAGCGGTCGGCAGGGCGGTACGGCGAGCTCCGGCGGGCCGAGCGGATCAAGGCGGTGGCTCCGGCAGGTGGCCGACGCGGACGGCGGTGAGGTGGGAACCCCGGCGGGGTCCCAGGCAGCGGGCACCAACGTAGGGCACAAGGGGGAGGGGGCCGCGAGGCACGCAGCCCCGTGCGGCGCGACCGCCACCCGCGTAACGCGGGTCGCTGTGGGGAACAAGACCGACCACAAGGGCCGATCGGGGGGCGGCGACGTGGCCCGATGAAAGTCGCGGCAGCCACAGGCCACATAGGGTTGGGCCTCGTAAGGCACGGTCCACTGCTCAGCGGGCCGGGCTACGCGGTTGGGCCGTGGGCCGGCCCACGCGGGGCGAACCGGCTGGACCGGGCCGGCCTAAAGGGGTTTTCCCATTAAAATATCGGACACCCGTATCTTTTTCAAAGGATGTCCATTTTGTGTGCCGTCTACGGCGATGCATTCCTTGGATCAAGGGGAACTCTTTTATATGGTTTCAAGAGTTTTTAATTACCGGGACGGGAGTTCGGTGGCACGACACGCCTTTAAGTGGAATGGCATTTTCTCCGGGGGGGTTCTTGTTTTGGATAGCACGGGCACATCTGATGTCCGAATTGAGCACCGTTAGTGGCATTGCGACCCTGGAGTCGAGAAGGAGTTTTCCAGTGTGGTTTCGAGCGTTAGAATCGGAGTTGAGGTGTGGACCCCACAGCCCGTCTGTTGAGCGGCATGCATCACTTTGTAACTTTTTTAACCGAAATATGTTTGGGGCATGCGAGCAGTCAATTCAGGGTGTTTTTTTGAGGGCATTGCATTGGCATAGTCTGCCCACTTTAATTTCGCACGCTAGTGTGGGCCCCGCGAGGGCCGTTTCGGGAGTTGACAGTGATTTCCAGCTTTATCACCGGGTGTCCGTTTTGGACAAGTGAATAGTTGAACTTGTGTACTTTTTCGAGAGGGTCGCAACGGTGTGATCCGTTCATTGTGTTTCGGGACCAGGATGCAGTTCCCACGTAGCACTGCTCATGTGCGGTGCGCTGGAATGCATCTTTTTCTCTGGATATCTATTATGCTCAAATGAGCAGCCCTTTTGACCTGTTTTCCCGGGGGGATCGCAATGGTGTGATGCGCACGACTATTTTCGGGGTCGAGGGTCGGGACCACAGGACGTCGTTCGGGCGTAAGGCAGTGTTCGTGACTTTTCCATCGGATATTCGTTTGAGGCGAGTAAGTAGTCTATCTCGTGTTTTTTTTTTCACGAGGATTACAACGGTGTAATCTGTTCAGGGGAGCAGAGCTTCTTACGTGATCTTATTAAATGTGGAAATATGAAGGTGCCCCGGTGGCGGTTCTTCTACCATGTTTGTAGCTGACCCTTGGCGTGTGATCGTGTGCACTCCTGTGTGAGTAAAGTATATACTTGAAGATATGTAGTTGGTTGTGCCTAGGCCAATGAGGTGGAACATTGGAGTTGTTACGTTACGCATTCGCGTTGACGTTGTGTGTCATGTGCACGATAGCCTTTGGGTTGGAACGTGGTATACTCTGAGAGTATACGGGAACGCTGGGAGGTACATGTGGATCGTTGTACCTGAGAACGTTTGTGCGGTTGGTTGAGGTTGACTTGGGGCCACACATTGTGTGGACCCCATGTGAGGGTCGTGTTCTACTTTACGCACTCCTGACCTCTCGCAACGTAGAGGGTCCCTCTATTCTTGTTTGGTTGACCAGCCGAGTTGAGGTTCCCCCTTGTTCTGTTCCCGTTTGTTTGACCAGCAGGGTTGATTTTCCCCCTGGTTCTGCTTTCATTTTTTTGACCAGTAGGGTTGAGTGGATTTTCCCCCTGGTCATGTTCACGATGGTTTCGACCAGCAGGGTTGAGTGGTTTTTCCCTGGTTCTGTTCTCGATGGTTTGGCCGGTATAGTTGCTTCGTGTTCCCTGGTAGAGTTCTTGTGGATCTCGGTGTGACCATCACTTTACAGGGGCACCGATCCCTTACCCATGAGGTTGTTTCTAGCAGGGTTGGCCAGGAGGTTGTTTCCAGCAGGGCTGGCTAGGAGGTTGTCTCCAGCAGGGCTGGCCAGTGGGGTACCATCCAGTAGGGATGGCCAGAGTAGTGTCATCCTGTAGGGATAGCCAGTAGGGTACCATCCAGCCGGGATGGCCAGAGTCGTACCATCCAGCAGGTATGGCCAGTGGGTTACCATCTAGCAGGGATGGCCAGTACAGCAGCGTTCACCAAGCAGTACCATCCAGCAGGGATGGCCAGAGCAGTTCCGGGTTTACCTCCAGCTGGGCTGGGAAGTGGTCCTCGATGCCGGGTTTACCTCTAGCTGGGCTGGGAAGTGGTCCCCGATGACCGTTCCGAGCCTCCCTCCAGTGGAGTACCCTTTTACGGGACTGGGCAGCTTGGCACCCGTCGACTCTTGCTGGGTCTCCCTCTAGTGGGAACTCGTCGACTTCCAGGGATCACCCTCCAGTGGGGCTGGGTAGGGGGTTGCCTTTCGACATTGAGGAGACCTCTCGACTGCGGGGTTGTGACGAGGTGTGGCTTGACATTCTCCCAAAACTCTATAGTACGAGGGGCGCTTTCCCCATAGATACGCGTATTTGTGAAGCAACTTAAATCGTTCGGGCGAGTCAGTGCCGCCCAAAGCGGATAGTATCAAGGTACGGTGATTTGAGCCCCTTGACTTGCAGTTCGGGGCAAACGTGCAGGATGTTGGGCATCGATCGTGTTTACTTTGGGGACTGTTTGGCTACTCACTTTTTTGGGTTGAGCTACGGGACGAAGATCCCCTTACGATCTTGTTCATGTTTCTTGACAGAGTATATATATATGTATACCTTGTTTCAATACCCACTCCTTGGGTCATGGCTACTCTCCTTACAGGAGAGGCAAAGACGCACGGGGTATGCCACGTGCTTTCTGTTTCTGGCTTCTCATGGTTGGACGAGTCTACTCTCCTGCTATAGGTAGCGATGACTCGATGGGAAGATCATCTTCTCACCATTTCCAGCGCCTTGTGTATAGACGAGTCTACTTCCTTTCTCTTCTTGGGTTGATCTGGACTCTCTATTGTACTCTATATTGCACTCTCAGTTGTACTCCTTTACTTTTCCCTGTTCGATCTACTGGTCACCCTTTGGTACCTTCTTTGTTGCTTCGTCGAGCCTTCGGGATATCCTTCTGGGTATTTTTATACTCACCCCTGCTAGGTCTTTGCCCGCCCTTGGTGTTCCCTTACAGATGATGGACAGGTTGGTCATTACTTCAGTGGAGCTTAGGAGTTCGGGAGCTTGGACCACGTGCGGTGGTCGTAGTCAGGTTCCAGGTGGGGGACCCTTCTAGCTGTTTTTCTCTTGTTTACCTGTTGCCGGGTTGTGGCACTTTTTTTTTATGGGCACGTGTTTTTTTTCTTTTCTTTTCAGTTTACCTTTAGTTTTTAATTTTTACTTCTAGAGGTCGATGCACATTATGGTTTATTTATAGCAGTTGGTACCTTTCTTTTATTTTTATTCTGCACTTTATCATTGAGTGTGCTCCATGTGTGTGTACAGGTACTCAGGAAAAGGCCTCCCCGAGTTGTTTATCCTTCAATACTTGTTGCCATCCCCTGGCCTATGGAGGAATGCTTGGGGTAGTTGTGGCTGGAGCCCGAGTTGGGTCGGGTCGTGACAAATGGAAACTAAAAACCAATTGAATATAAAGGATGTGTTTTTAGGAAAAAAAATATTTAAGTGAAAATAATTGTGTCTATAAAATTATAAAATCACACTTGTTGTATGATATTAATGAAATTTAAATTTAATCTTATTTTTAAAATTCGACTTATCTGTTTTCTATACATGAAATAAGAACAAATTAAATTTTATTCATAAAAAAATTATTTTTCAAAAAAGCCATTTTTAACTCCTTTTGATGGAGAAACCATTTTAAATATAATTTTTAACACATTTATAAGTTCTATTTGACACAATAAACTTCTTATATGAAATCAAGGCATCAAAATCTACTTTATTGTATTTTTTGGTATTTTTCTGAAAAGTTTCATTTTTTGATGAATAGTGAAAAATATTGCATTGTAGTTAAAAACTGATTTTTTCATTTAAATAAATATTAAAATTTAAAATAATTTTTAAAGTCATAATATATCAATAATACATGTATTAATACAATTTAGTTCACTAGAATAATTTTTTAATTAAAATTAGATATAAAAACTTATTTATATTTTGAACGTCTCTTTTACCTGTCTTTTCACCACATCTGCGGGCTTATTGTTATACCTAATTTAACCACTTTTGTGAATTTATTTTTCAAAAATTGACATAAATTTTTATAATAAGTATTAAAATTTTGATCTAATTGGATCAAAAAATCTTAAATAGTAACTTTTGAACTATATTTACCATGGTTAAGAATAAATAGGGTAATTAAATGTAAAAATAATATTATAATATTATAAAATTACCCTGACACTTATCCTAATTTCATCATATTTGTGGGTTTCAACCAAAATCAACCTTAGGCTAAAATTATAACCTTTTTAAGCCACTTGGTTAAGAAACTGGCATTTATTATATTTTATTTAAATATATGTTAAAAATGTCATAATCATATTTTTAATAAGTAAAACAATTTTAATATGGGGTAATATAAGATATATATTAGAATATAAATATTACTTATAAATATTAAATGATTACCTACATCATTTAAATTTATTAATAATTTTTTGGAAATAAATAATTAAATTTAATTGTGACACAATGATGATGTAGTAATAGATTTATTAAACAAATAATCAAATAAATGTAATTAATAATATTAAAATAAAAATAAATTGAAATATTTGATGTCATCCATGTATTTTATGTATTACTTAGACATGTTATTGATGAGTTAAACTAGTTTTTTTAAGTAATCAAGTATTTATGACTTTCTAGAAAGTCAAGTAATGAATAGTGTCAAGATTGACATAATTCATATTTTAAAATATAAAATATTTAATTTCATGAATTAAAATTTCTAAAAATTAAAAAACCATACAAATATTTTTGGTAATTATCTAAATTTAATTAACTACTCTTTTATTGGTTGTTTTACATTTTATGGTAATTATTTTAACTCTCAAAATGTAAATTACTTAAAAATGGTAAGATTTAAAAGGGTTAAAAGGTAAAAAAATGATTAAAAAATATCCAAAACTTTTTAAATTCTTATTGGATGAATGGATTTAGAACCATCCTCATCCTATATTATAACTAAATCAACTTTTACAAATTTTTAATAGAAATATAATTTAGATTAATTTAATGCATTTAATGATTCCAAGAGTTCCCTCCCCTCTCCTATAAAAAGGCTCTCTTCTTCTCCATTTTTTACACTTAAAAATATTTTGGATTGAACAATATCTACCCAAAAAACTTACTAAATTCCCTCTCCACGTTATTAAGGTGTTATTTTTTGTATAAAACCTTTCTTATAGAAGTTACGGTGTTAATAGTGGTGATCATTTGAAGGAAAGGTAGTACTTTTATTTAAGTGTTTCTATTTTATTTTTTCTTCCACTTCCTTCAAATCTCCTCCAAACAAGATTATATAATAACTCCAGTATTCTCAATATACCAAGAAGTTATTATGTTAATATCATCCCCTAAATCCATCTCCACTTTCATTAAATGAGAGATGAATTAATCATTCGTGTGTATGTGTGAATTATCACCTCCAAGAACTGATATAATTATTTTTCCATAAGTGTCTATCATTACTATTTATAATTATGTAAATAATATATCTGTGAAATTAATTACATATTAATCCTTATAAGATAATAATATATCAATTATGTTCTTACTTTCCATTTACATAAGATGATAACATTGCTCATGCGTACGTGTGGACTATCACCTCAATGAAGTAATGTGATTCATAGTTATTCACTACATCGCATGTATGATATATATAAGAAAATTTAAATTATTAATTATGTTATGATAATTCAATAAATATAAAATTAAAAAAATTATTTGTATAATGATCAATGAAAAATGAAAACGTTACTCATGCGTACGTACGGTCTACCGTCTCTATGATTATAACATAGTTCATTTTTCGTAACCCAAATTAATGGTTTGATTAAAAAGTATAATTAATTTAATAAATGGATAATTATTTAATGAATATTATTATTTAGATGATTTACTTATGACTACATGTATTATTGACATCATACCAAGTTTGTTTTTGAATCAAGTACGAAATATCGATAAAAACATCTCACATGAACTTAAATAATTATGTAATTGTTATAACATAGTAATAAGTGCTATAAATGAAATAATAAAATTGAAAATGGTTCTAAAACAACTATTAATTAACCAAATATTATTATTCAGGAGTATAAATAATATATAAGAAAATTTGGACTTGAGGTAAGGGACTTCATCTCATTATTCTTTCATTGAGGCATGTTTTGATGTTATACACCACCCTATTTTATACGGTGTACAATCAAACCCCTTGAATTTTAATTTTATTCAAATTCTTTAAAAAGTAATATTTTTATATGAATCATTTTACTAAACAAAAAAATAAATTTTTTGTTAACATATACGATGAAAATGACTATTCCACTACCATGCTAATTATTTGAAATTTGGATTCCTCTACAATTTGTAATGTCTTTAAAACAAAATTAAATACAATGTTTCATTTTTAAGTATTTTTTTATTGAAAATGGTTTCAATAATGGTTTTATTATGTCAATATCTTTAAATTATATCTTGTGATTGAAAAGTGGAAATGTTAATTTTCCTCTATGCATGTTTTATGGGTTATGATTATGTTATGGTTCTTTGGAATTTTTTATGTATACGGGTGCTTCCATGACAAACCAAGGGTGGGTGATCCCATGATATATCTCCAATGCATTGGGTAATGAGATGTAGTTAAACAATAATTTTTGTCCTAATAAATCTTGGGAATATACTGTGATGGGTATTCCAAATGTAACCATGAAGGTTACTCCCTATGTAGTTGTGAAATCTATAATGTAATTATGATATGGATGCCAAAATTTACCTTTATAACTTATGATTATAATAAGTTTTTTAAGAATTTTATGATTTCATGAGCTATATTAAATAAATTATGTTTTATGGGAGAAAATTATGATTTTTTGAAAAAAAATCATGAGTTTAAAATATTCATGGACTAACAGTTTCATTTCTTATTTTATATCCCTTAATAAGCTTTTTATGCTCATTCCAAGTTTTTTAAATGTCTTCCATAGGTTTTAAGGATGGGTAAGATAATTTATGAAGTCAAGATGAATGTTAAGAATATTTATATAAAGAAAAAAATAAATCATTTTTTTAAGAGTTTCATCTTGTGAAAAAAAGGATATAGAGTATAAGTGTCTAATTTTTAATATTTAATTGTTATGTAATAGTTATGGACTAATTCAATAAAACTCTAAACCTGAAAGGATTATCACTGTTAATTCTTGACTTAATTCAAGATTATGTAACATTTAAGGTTAGGGCCTTATAGTCAGCATCAGAGGAAAGGTTTAGATAACATTAGGGATTATGAGTTTTGGTTAAACATAAGATAAGTTTATATGTCTATTCTTTTTGTTAATCCTTATTCTATAACTTTTTTAGATTGAGGAATGTCAGTTACAAATGTAAGGAGGAGGATCTCAAACAACATTCCAATCTCTTCTCAAGGACTTGATTGAAATAATTATTTCAAAGTCATGTCCAGAGGATTCTGAAACTTTTTCTAACATACAACTCTCTTGTAAATAGTTTTATGAGATATCAAACACCTCCTCTATACCTAGATACCAATGTGGATCATGGGTTGTTTTTAATCAAATCCTATTTTCTAAATATTATCATATTTTCAAAAAAAAGGTAAATATTATCAAGGCATTTTCAAATTTTTTACCTTATCACAATATTTTGAATTTTTTAATGATTTTGAAAAAGATGCTAAAGAAGGAGACCCTTATGCAGCATATTTATACTTGAATTTAAAAATACATTTTTTTGTACATAATTGTGGTATTTTAAAAGGACAATTTATTGAAAGTTTCTAGTCAAACTCAGTCTAAATATTTTATATAAATCATGTTTTATCTAATGTTTTGAAAATATAGTTCATACAAGATTATTTTCAAAAACTATTTCTTTGTGAACACCCATACGACCCAATTTGTTCTATGTATATTTTGAAAAAGGGAAAAATTGATTTTGAAGAATATCTAAATCATTGTTGCAATGAATTGACCTTCTATCTACATGAAAAAATGGCAATGAAACCAGGTGGAAACCATGATCAAGGTACGATGTTCTTTCTTTTGGGAATAGTTTTATTAAATAATATGGAGGTGAAATAAAAAATCAATATATATAAGACTTCATGAATTATGATTTTGATGTGATTATGAGTTGGTATGTAAATGAGAGATATAAGACAACCATTGAGGTTAAAACATGTTATGGTTATTTTTTAGTATTATAAAATGGTAAAAATCATAGGATGGGTGAAAACACATCACATTCAGCAAGGTCATGGGGATCAAACCAACAACCGAAGGGTGAAAAGGGTGCATTGCCTAACGCTGGACTATGTGAACTCCTTGTTAAGTATGACATTATCTTTTTCGTTAAACAAGTTTATGAAATAATAATAAGTTGATTTTTGGAACTTATGTTCTATCAAATGGATATCCTTTTTGTTGCAAAATAATTTGCGGATTGAGTGATAAATCTTATTTTGGAAGAATTTCATTATTTTTAGAACTTTATATGATTAAGTTAAATAGAATAAAAAGTGATTTTAACTGAGGATTAATGGTTGAATTATATTTTGATAGAATCTATGATGTACTTATGGTGATTCAAGTTATTAATGGTTAGTGTATCTTGAAGATTATTAGGCTAGTCACATTTTTGGTATGAGAATTAAGATTGGTTGATGTTATTTGGAGATAAATGATAAAATTTATCATGGAAGATTATGTGACAAAATTATTAAAAAAATTATGTCTCAATCATATTCAAGAAATTTTTTATGATTTTTAAGGATAGTTATTTGTTGAATGGTCTATGTTGAACATGGGGTATTACTATTAAATTTTGGAGATTGAATTAGTTTTTCATCATATAAGGTTTATTATTTTTGGGAATTATCTTCTCATGTACTGACCATTTTGGTTTTGTTTAATGTTTCAAGATAGGATAAATAGATATTTAATGTTTTTTTTATTATGTAATTCTCTAGATGTTGATTCTCGTGTTTCAAGTGTGAAAAAAATCAACTTCAATACTCGTCATTTAGAGAAAAATAGGTGTTTGTGGTGGAATTTTATTAAAGGATGAAACTCCACTTTTAAAGTAAGTATATTTATTTATGTTCTTATTCTAAGTAGTAAAATAATTCCTTGAATCTGTGAAAAGGATATTATACAAAACATTTTCTATTTAAATTTACTACTATGAAATCAAATACCGTTTAACCAAACAGAATTTTGTTGTTTTGTGATTGTTAACTTTCTCCTAACTGTGTTTTCTATTACTCTCCATCAGAACATGATAGTTAGTTTTATCTTCCATATCTATGTTTTCCTACATCAAAACATAGTATTTTTTTATCTTGGGTGACCTTTTTACTTAATTTTATTTCCTAAATTTGAGGTTTGATTGAATATTTTTTCAATGTGGATTTCAATGAAGTAATTTTGAAAATTGAAACCTTCATTACCAAGCCTAAATTGAGAATTGTGAGGATGCAATTTCCAAAAGGGGAGAAGGATGTAACATCACAGCTAGTTATAGAATAATTCTTTTTTATATTTATTAATATTTATGAATTAGATAGTAATTTTACCATAAAGGTACTCTATTTCTGATAGCGTACACGACACACAATAATGAGTTTCCCCAAAATCTTACATTTCATGAAAGACTAAGTTATATCGAAAAAATAATGTTCTAATATTATAATTTTAAGTGGAATTTATTTTCTAGCTATTAGAATGGTCAGAATGAACAATGTGAACTGAATTATGGAAATATTTCTTACACATGTTTACATAATGATTCACTAGTTTCATAATTAACTATAAATGAAACTAAAAACTAATTGAATATAAAGGATGTATTTATATGAAAAAAAAACTATTTAAGTTTGAATAATGGTGCTTATAAAATAATAAAATCATTATTTTTAGATTATATTAATGAAAAATAAATTCAATCTGAGGTTTAAAATTTATCTTATTTGTTTTATAGACAATATATATGAACAAATTCAATTTTATACATAAAAGAAGTACTTTTCCAAAAAAAATTAACCACCTTTTGATTGAGAATCCATTTTAAATCTAGTTTTTGACACTTTCATAAGTTATATTTGAAAAAATAAACTTCTTCATTAGAAGAAAGACATTAAAATTTACTTTGGTTGTATTTTTTTATTATGTTTTTGAAAAGTTTCACTTTTTGATGAATAGTGAAAATACAACATTGTGGTTAGAAACAAATTTTTTCATGTAAATAATTATTATAATTTAAAATGGTTTTTAAAGTCACAATAGATAAATAATAAAAATATAAATTCAATTTATTTCATTGTAATAATTTATAAATTGAAATTATACATCAAAACCTTTTGATATTTCGAAGGTCTCTTTTACCCGTCTTCTCACCACGTCTGCAGGATTATTGTTAAACCTAATTTAACCACTTATATGAATTAAATTTTCAAAAATTTATATACATGGTTATAATAATTATGGAAAAAATTTACTAATATGATCAAAATATTTTTTGGTGAACAGTAACTTTTGAATATTATTTACCACGGTTAAGGGTAAATCGGGTATTTAAAGGCAAAAATAATATTATAAAATTATAAAATTACCCTAAAACTAGTACTAGTTTCATTTTATGAGTGTATTTCAACCAAAATAAACCTTAGGCATAAATTATAATCTTTTTAAGCCACTTGGGTAAGAAAATGACATTTATTATATTTTATTTAAAGATATGTTAAAAATGTCACACTCAAATTTATAATAAGTAAAACAATTTTAATGTGGGGAAATATAAGGGATATATTCAACTATAAATATTACTTAGAAAGATAAAAATATTAGCTACATCATGGTAATTTATTTATAATTTTTCTTAAATAAATAATAGAATTTAATTGTAACATGGTGATGATACAGTAATAGAATAATTAAAGGAAGAATCAAATAAATGATATTAAAAATATAAAAATAAATATAAATTGAAATCTTTAATGCCAATAAATAATTTTATGGATTAATAAGAAACGTTATTAATTAGTTGAAGTAGTTTTTTAGAATTAATCATGTTGTTATGATTTTTTAAAATGTCATGTAATGAATAGGGTCAAAATTGAAATAATTCATATTTTAAGATATAAAATATTTAATTAAATGAATTAAAATTTCTAAAAATCCAATATTATTCCAAATAACTGTGTTAATTCTCCAAGTTTAATTAATTCATCATTAATTTTTTGTTTTATTTTTTATGTTAATTATTTTAACTCTCAAAGTGTAAATTACTTAATAAAATGGTTAGAGTTAAAAGGGTTAAAGCATAAAGATAATGATTACAAGATTTAAAAAACTTGTCTAATTTTTATTTTTTGAATTTATTAACACACATAATAATCATATATTCAAAATAAATCATCTTTTACCAATTTGGAATAAGAACTGAATTTATATTAATTTAATAATTTTCATAATTCCAAGAGTTCCCTCCCCTCTCCGATAAAAAGACACTCTTCTCCTGTATTCATTACACTTCAAAACCCTTTTTATTTGGACAATATCTTCCCAAACCCATTAATATATTCCTTTACCAATTTCTTTAGGCCTTATTTTAGGCATAACACCCATCTTAGTGGTGTTAAGGTGTTAAGAAAGGCTTGATCATCCGAAGTAAAGATAATGTTTTTATTTAAGTGTTTCTATTTTATTTCTTCTTCCACTTCCTTTAAATATCATCCAACCATGATGAGATAAAAACTAAAGTATCCTCAATAACCTATTATGTTATTATGTTAATATAATTACCTAAATATATCTCCAATTTCATCAAATGGGAGAGTAATTAATCATTCATGTGTACGTGGGAACAATCACCTCCACGAACCGATATAATTCATTTTCCATAACCATCTCCCATGACTATTTATAATGATAGAATTAAATAAAATATATTATATTAATGAAATATTAATCATTATAAGATAATAATATATCAATTATGTTATTACTTTTCTGGCACATAAAAATGATAACATCGTTCGTGCGTACATGTGAATTATCACCTCGACGGAGCGATGTGATTCATTTTTATTCACTACATCACTTGTATGATATATATAGAAGTATATTTAAAATAATTAATATTATATTAATTATTTTATGATAATTTTTTAAATATAAATAATAACTAACTTATTCCCAAAATGATCATTGAAAAATGAAAATGTTACTCATGCGTACGTACGACCTATTGTCTCCATGATTATAACATTGTTCATTTTTCATAATCATAATTAATGGTTTGATTAAAAAGTATAATTAATGTAATAAAGTGATAATTAAATCATTAATATTTTTATAGATATTATATACTTATGACCACATGGAGGATTTACATCGAACCAAGTTCTTTTTCGACTCAAGTAACGATTATCTACAAAACATCTGATATGAACTTCAATAATTATATAATTGTTATAACGTGGTAATAAGTGATATAAAGGTTATAATAAAATTTAAACTAGTTATAAAGAAATTATAAATTAACCTATGTTTATTATTCTATAATATAAATAATTTATGAGAGATTTTAGATTTGAGGTAAAGGAATTCGTCTCAATTTCCGTTCATTGAGGCTTATTTTGATGTTATACACCACCTTATTTTATATGGTGTATAATCAAACCCTATGACTTTTGATTTAATTCAAAGGTTTTCAAAAGGAATATTTTTATATGACTTGTTTTAATAAATTACCAAATAAATTTTTTTCAGTGTATACAAATAAAATTAATTTTTTTCCGATGTGACTATTATTTGATATTTGGCTTCCTCTACAAGTTGTAATGTATTTAAAAGAAAAATAAATACCATATTACATTTTCAGGTATTTTGGTATTGAAAATGGTTTAAATAATGGTTTGACAATATCAATATCTTGAAATTATATCTTATTATTTCAAAGCGGAAATTTTATTTTTCCACAATGCATGTTTTATGTGTTATGATTATGTAATGGTTCTTGAGAATTGCTTATGTATACAGGTGGTTCCATGATAAACTGAGGGTCGGGGATCTGTTGATATATTTTCAATGCATTATTAATGATATAGAGTTAAGTGATAAGTTTTCTCATAATATACTTAGGTAATACACTGTGATGGGTATTCCAAATTTAATCATCACGGTTACTCCCTATGTAGTTGTGAAATCTACAATGTAAGTATGATACGAATTCCATAACATACCTTTATGATTTATGATTTATAATAAGTTTTTCATGAATATTATGATTTCATGAGGAATTTTAAAGAACTTATATTGTATGGATGAAAAGTAAGATTTTTTAAAATGCTTTCATGAGTTTAAAATATTCATGGACTAACGGTTTCATTTATTATTTTATATCCCTTACTGAGGTTTTTGTGCTCATCTCAAGTTTTTGAAATTTCTTCCACAGGGTATAAGAATTAGTAATATCAAATAATAAGTCGAGATTAATCTTAAGAAGTTTTTTATCAATAAAAAATTAAATCATGTATTAAATAGTTTTATCTTTCGATAAAATGGATAGTGAGTAGAAGTGTCTACTTTGTAATATTTGAGTTGTTATGTAATAATTATGGCATAATTCTCAAAAACTCAAAAACTAAAAAGATCCTAAAAGTAAATTATTGACTTAAATAAATATTATTTAATGTTTAATGTGGGGTCCATATATACAATGATTATTATTAATCAGATAGTTAATATGAAATCATATTTTGCATATAAAATATACTTCATGAAAACCTACTTTTTTATCATGTCTCCAGGTTTGATTTTAAATAAAATTTTCTCTCTTTTATGAATTTAATTTGGTAAAATGAATTCTATTTTTTCAATTAGAATAATTTATATTATCTGATAAGTTCAACTTAATTTTTTCCCATAATTAATAGTGAAAATGGTAATATTTAATTACCACAGTTAATGTGAAAATAGATTTATCAGGGGTTAAACAAAAATATAAGTGTTGAAATGTTTTTAAAACATTTATAAATACATTTTATTCAAATATTAAGACATTACCATGTCTAATTATTTATAACGGTAAACTTTAGATCCTTTTTCCATGTGAAAAACATGGTTTCACATTTTTCTTTTCGAAAATTACAAGTTTTCCACTCACCACGCTTATAAAAGGACACTCTTGCGCCTATCCTCTTCACACCATTAAAGAAATTTGTATTGGTACATTTCCAAATGTCTCACTTGATTACCAAACTAAATTATAGATACTTTATTTTTATAATAAATCCATCCTTAGAAGGATTTTTGTGCTTACCTAAAAATCTTGTTTGAAGAAGTGTTATAGTACTTAACTGAGCATATTTATTTTATTTCTTCTACCATATCCTCAAAATATTTTTAAATTTTGATTATATAATAAAACAATATCCAAAATATACTAATATGTTATTATTTTAATGTTATAACCTAAATTTGTATCCTCTTTGATCAAATCAGATACGAAATCATCATTCATGTGTTCGGTGGACTACCACTCACGAACAGATGTCATTTGTTTTCCGTCATTGCCTCTTGAATATCATTTAAATAATGGATTTAAAGCATATATATATATATATGATATTTTTAACATATTTATATTTTCTTATTTATTATATCACATATACCTTTTTACTTTCCATTCTTTGGGGGGTGCGATATCGTTTCTCGTGTGTATGGCAGATTACCACCTCACGAAATGATGTGATTCCTTTTTCACTATTGCCTTACATGGAAGGTAATACATATAAAGTTAATGAATATGTGTAATATAAATTACCTCATATTTATAATCATGAAATATTTTTAATTAAGAATATATAATATATATCATTTTCATTCTTTCATGGATAAATTATAACGTCATTTGTGTACATGTGGACTATAGCCTCCAAGAAGTGATGTGATTTATTTTCATCACCACATAAAAATAATAATATATATAAGTATATTAAAATATATAATATGTTTTTTATAATATTATTATAAATATATAAATATTAAATATAACATATCTTTCTTCCTTAATCTTCATTGAAAATGGAAACGTTACTCACGCATACATACGGCCTGTCATACCCATGATCAAAACATAGTTCATTTTTTATAATGGTTTCCATGATTGGGTTTAAAATTATAATTTATGAATAAATATGATAATTATTTCATTATTATTATTATGTATATGTTTAAATAATGACCTCTTTCAGCACAATCAATAGACTGAAGATATTTTGAAACAATGAACCAAACGTCTTCAAAACACCCAACGTGGACTTAATTGATTAAGTATTAAAATAATTAATTTTAAATTGATAAAATAAATGATTTATGTATAAGTTGTAAAAAATGTGGAAGGTAATTAATAAAAAAAATAATTTATGTAATATTATTAAACAAGAGTTAAAGGACATACAAGGAAAGTCTAGACATTAGATAAGAGTTTTTCCCATCTCACATTTACTTCTATGATATATTTTCCATATTGAGAACTTATTATAATTTTGTGGTGTATATACTAACCATTAATGTATTTTATGATTATTTTCATGAAAATTATTGGAATTAGAAAATCATATGAGTTTTTCCCTTTCATGTGGTTTTGATCTAGAGATTAACAAAGCCACAGTGGACATCATCTCAATTTCCCTTCATCGAGGCATATATTAATATTAAACACATATATTTATTTATAAGTTGTATATAATTACCATTTTACATGTTATATCATGAATATTATTATGTCATTAATATTTAAATTTTCATTTTATGTTATTCTTCCATGGTTCTTACGATTAAAAAACTTACTAAAGTGGAAAAGGATTTATGTTACAATATCATTTCTTTTCGGGATTCTTTATGATGAAGGTTCTTTTGGAGAAAATAATATGATATTATTTTATGGAACCACATATATTTATTCTATAAATTTTATGAATGTGGTTAAACTGTGTAATTTCCATTTTCATCCTAATTGAATAAATAAATATCAAGAAAGTAATTTATAAGTGATACTGATATTGTATTTTATTTTAGATCAAGAATCATTCTATTCCATATCTGTGTTTTCAAAAATGTTTTCAAAAATGTTCTTTATAAGAAATAAATATTTTCATAATGTTTTTTACATGGTATTTTACCTTATTTTAAAAAAAATCAAAGGAAATTTCTTAATGTTTCCCAAATGAATCAATTATGACTCCCATTTACCAATTGTTTTGAAAATAATGTTTTTCTAACACTTACAACATAAATAGAATTTCCCACCATCATAAAAATTATTTTCCTTGAACCATCCTTTATATATTTTCAAGGTTGTTTTATAAGAATAGTATTCTCACAATATTTTCATTGATTTTTGAGTTTTTAAAAGTGATTTTCAAAATGAAAATGTTATTTTCCCCTATTATGTTTTAATGGTTTTATAATAGTATTTACATTCATCAACATCAGCAACCTTCTTATTAATTATACACCCACGGTGATATTTTGTAGTGATACCATCCTCATTCTTTCATTGGATGGATTAATATTTTTTCAAATGGATTTTTATGTAACCCGTTTCTTTTTTATGGGTTAATAATGTTTCAAATAGATTGTTATGGAGCCCATTTTTTCCGTAGGTTAATAATGTTTCAACTATACTTTTATTGAACCCTTTTATTTTCTACAGGTTAATCATGTTTCATAGTGATTTTTATTCAACCCATTTCTTTTACATGGGTTAATCAAGTTATAAAAAGAATCATGATTGTTTCTTGGAGTTTTAGGATGAAATGCAGGCTCTATGTACTTAATTTACAGTTCCTAGAAATTTTTTTATGATTATTTCACTCACATTTCATTGGTTGAGCCTAATATAGCTATACAATGTGTGTTCCCAAATAGCATATGTTGATCCCGATATGGCTTATATTATGGGTGTTCCCAGATAGCGTCGAGTGAGCCAAAAATAGCTTATATGATGGGTTCACCTAGATAGTTCTCAAATACTTTGGGTAATGAATATGTTATCTAGATAATTATATTGTAAGATTCATGTATATTTATTCTAATTTTAATTGTTCTATAGGAATTCTATTATGATGAGGTCCGAGGATACCAACACATTTTCGTTATGCTTGCTATAGGTTATAAATGTTCCCTTTGATCAAGATTGATATCACATGGTTCATGATTATCACTACTGGAAATACAGCCTAAACCCATGGTTGAAAACCGTGGGTATAGCCCCCAAAACCGTGGGTATAACCTATACCCACGGTTTTGGGAACCGTGGGGCTGAGAGGTGTCGCAATATGGGTTTGAGGCTATACCCACGGTTTTCCCAAACCGTGGGTATAGCAATTTCATCGTGCGACACCTTGATGTGCCAGCGTGGCACACCCCTGATCCCACGGTTTTCAAACCGTGGGTATTTATATTAAAAAAATGGACTTCGTGAGATTCGAACACGGAACGCCTCAACTAAACGCACCCCTCTCTGACCAATTGAGCTATCATCGTGTTTGATATATAAGTATATATCTATATTAATATAATAATATAACCGCATATCTAAAATGGAGAACGGTGCGATTTGAACACAGCACCGTCTGTAGGATTGAAGTCGCTAAACCAACTAAGCTGCGGGAATATTGTTGATTTAGTCAGACATCTGTTTACTTATAATTAATATAAGTAATTTATTATAAAAATATACTTAGCGAGACTCAAACAGCATATCGACTCAAACGATAATATACCTAACCAACCAAGTTGTGCACACTTTCGGTGTTTAGTAGTGTATGTTTATTATTATATTAATGAAAACCATATTTTCACCAAATATTTTTCTTCCCCCGTGAAATTTTTTTTCCCGCCATTTTACAGGAATGCTATACCCACGGTTTGGCTAAACCGTGGGTATAGGTCTTCCGAAAAAAACACCAATACCCACGGTTTGGAAAAAACCGTGGGTATAGGCCTTTTGAGAAAACCCTATACCCACGGTTTGGAAAAAACCGTGGGTATAGGCCTTAGGAGAAATACATATACCCACGGTTTGGGAAAAACGGTGGGTATAGATGACCTATACCCACGGTTTTTCCCAAACCGTGGGTATAGGTTCCTATATGATCTCTATGCCTACGGTTTTCGAAAACCGTGGGTACAGGGTACCCTATACCCATGGTTTTTTGAAGAACCGTGGGGATAGGTCCATTTTCCAGTAGTGTATTGATTCTTATTAAACCCTTTTCCATGTTTTATGATTGCCAATTTAAGAATTGATGGGTATGGGTTCTTTTATGATTCACTGATGCACTCTGATTATGCCATCATACCTTATTCTCTTATTACTCTCAATAGTGACATTCAATTGTTAATAGTTATATTTACCCTCATTGAGAATTTGATCACACTATTCTTATGTTTCCATTTCCCCAGGTTATCAATAATTATATTGGATTAATTATATATTTAATGATTTCATATGGATGATGATGATGTCTTAATGTTAAATAAGAATATCCAGGTTAAGTGGTAATAATTATTATTTAAAATCATGGGTACTGTTTTTGTAGGAGTTTGTCCTAATTATCTAAATATCTAAACCAAAAATGTCCTTTGGTATATAAGTGATCCAATTTTATCCCTTTGATTTTGAAAGTTTTTTATGGAAAAAATTTGGTCACCTTCATCATTATCAAATCCAAATATGTAATATCTATGATTTTAGCAAGGAATTTGATAGTGTGATTTTAGGGCTATTATATTTGAAGTCATAAAAATGGATTTGATAACTTTGGAGATTATGATTTTTCTTATATCCTTGTCTTAATATTTATTGTTACTATCATAGGTCTATAATACTAAGGATAATCATAAGTTCAATGTCTTAGACACCCCTCTGGGATATTAAGTGATGATATATTAAAGTGATTAATGATATTTTAGGATATTTTTTATTAAGTTTAAGTATATGTAAAGATTTGGTTTAATGTGAAGTATGAATTTACACTTTACAAAAATAATATTTAAGTTATTTATAACCTTTAGAGATTATATGTTCTTGGATATTGAGGAAATTATGGGAACATAAGTTTTATCGTATGGAGAACCATGAGATTGAAAAGTGAATTTGTGACTAAGTGATTAATATCAATTCAACAAAAAATAATTTCCATATTTTTTGGATTGAAATATTAATGGTATGAGATAAACTTTTAGGTTAAAAACTATTTAATGTTGAGATTATTTAGGAATTATATAGTTTTAAATTTGGGTATTATTGTTGAATTTTGGAGATTAATGTGTTATTACATCATTTGATGGTATACTCATTTTGGTGAAAATCTTACCGTGTTCTAAACATTTTGGTTTTGGTTAATTTCTAAAGATATTTGGAATAGCTTTATTATTCCTTTAATGGTTATGTGTTCCTTTAAATATTTATCTTAGTGCTTCGGTCATGAAATAAAACAAATTCGCATGAATTCCCATCATTTGGATCCAAAGATGTGATTTTGGTAGAAATTGATAAAAGGATGAAAGTATACTCATCACGTAAGTATTTTTCCTTATTATTTTAGTATATATGATAAATTAATTCTTGAAATCTTTGAAAAATGATCCTAAAAAGATCATATTACCATAATTTTTGATGAAATCAATGACTATTTTCATACCTCTTAGGTTTCAAGATTTTTGGTTGTTAACTTTCTCTTGATCATTCACTTTCTTTTGATTAATGATCTCTATAACTCCATATCATTAATTAGGAATTTTTATTTTATTCCATTTCTAAATATTCACTTCCCACCTATGTTATCCTATTTGGGAACCTATTATGTGTTATTCCATATGACCTTCGTATATCCCTTTATATTTTATCAAGAGGGTATTTTATTAACCCTTTTTACGATAACGGTTTACAAAGAATTTATTTTAAAATATCAAAAATCTGATTACTGAGGAAAATTTAAAATAGTTAGGATATAATTTATTAAAGGGGGGGATGTAACACCATGATATTTTAGGAAATAAAACTATTTTTTATAGCGTATTCAACACGCAACATCGAGTCAAAACAACCTGTGAAATATATAACCATTATAAACTAGCCATTGAATTGATGGGTATGAATGGTATTAAATAATTATTTAAATTTAAATATATATAAATTTTCTAATAAAGATATATTATTGATAAATGTTTAGTAAATAATCAATCAATTTTTTGTGAAGTAATTTAATTCTTCAAAAACGTGTTTTCTTCCAAAATGATTTTTATTACTTTTAATGAAAAAACTATTATCATCAACATTATAAAATTTATAAAATTTATATTATGAAATGAAAATAATTTTTTAAATTGTAATAACAAAATTTAAATTCGGTGATATGTTTATATATTCTAGAAAATGTTGATTTTTTGGTGAATTGTGAAAAAATCAATCTTTCTAAAAATGTCATTTATTTTACATAAATTAGTCAATTTAAAATTACAATTATGTTTTGAATATGATTTAAATTAACAAAATTATTATTTATTTATATTTAATTCAAATAATTTTCTTTTAATCAACTTCATATTGGATTTTAGTATAAGGTCGTGTTTGGGTTTAAAACAGGATTTTGTTTAAAATCTATTTAAAACTGCAAAATGTTTCTCCATTTAAATTAAATAAAAAACCAATAAATAGGAATTATTTAAATTAAATTTATAGATTATATATAAATAAATATTATTTTATATTAATATAATGCTAATTATTTGTCATAGGGTTAATATAATATTGTCTTTTGTTTGCAAAATACACTTCTTAAAAACTCACATTTTCACTGCATCTTAGGGTTTAATTTTAAATTAAATTTTTTCACTTATCTAAATTTAATTTGATAAAGTGTATTCTATATTTGGATTCATAATAATTAATATTATCAAATAATTTAAACTTAATTTTTTACCATAATGAATAATGAAAACAGTAAAAATTAATTATCTCAATTAAGGTGAAAATATTTTTATCAGGGTAAACAAAAAGAAAAAGCTAAAAAAAGACCTAAAAACTTGTCTAAAATATATTGGATGTAAATTTTAAACATTATAATTTCTAATTATAAATAAAAAATAAAAAAATTTCCCTTGTTTCAAGTAAGAAACATGGGTACACCTTTTTCTTTTTAAAAATTACAAGTTTGTCAGTCACCTCATTTATAAATGGCCACGCACTATCCTCTCCTCTTCACACAATAAAAGTCCTTTTATCAGATAATACCAAACCAAATATCTGAATTAATAACCTAATCACATACTAGAGCCCTTATTTTTATCATAGATGCATCCTATGAATGGTTTTGGTGCTTACCTAAGAAGGTTGTCCGAAGAAGAGGCATTGTGCTTAATCGAGCATCTTTATTTTATTTCTTCTTCCATCTCCTTAAAAACTTCTTTAATTTTAATTATATAAATAAACTAGTATCTCCCATATAGTGAGAATTTATTGTGTTAATTTAATAACCTTTATCCATCTCCTCTTCCTTCAAATGGGATACAAAATCATCATTTGTGTTTATGGGGGACTCTACTAAAATTTGGGTTTATCCAGTGTTAGCCTTTATCAGCGATGGTAAAAAGCACTAATAAATGGTATATTTCATAAAAATATTATATTTAATTAAAAATAATATATTTATAAACAAATATATTTATTTAAATATGATTTAGATAAGGATAAATATGCATTTTCACTTAATATATAAGTTATTTTATAAAAATGGATTATAAAATAATTAAAATTAATAATTTTAATTAATAATTTTATAATTATTATTTATTAATATCCATATAATCCCAATTGGATGACATATAATTTAATAAATTAATTAAGGATCCAATATAAGTTTAAAACATGACATGAAATTCAAACGACCACAACTTTTGATTCGGGTGTCCGTTTAAGCTCTTCTGCATATCAAATCAATGGTTTTAAATATATCTACATCATGATAACCCAGTGAGACCCCGGTAACTGTTTTTTGAGGTTAAAAAAGTACCATATGGCCTCTAAACTAATTTCTTTGGTTTGGAAACCATAATTTTTAAATATTCGATACTATTTCGGCTTCATTTAAGAGAGTGTTCTTATCCTTTTTCAGTATAGAATAAATTTATTCTCAGGTATTACATTAATATAGATATTATGGTTTTTAAATTTTATATATTTTCATATTTTAGTAATATTTATAATTAAATAAAAGAATATTTTCTTATCTTTACTTAAAATAAATCAATTATATATATACATATTTAAACATATTTAACCAAAAAATGTATATTTATATATATAACAAATATAAATAAATAAATATTTTTTATTTTATTTAAAATAAAAAATTATCCATTTTTTCTACAGTATAAAGATGCATTACTATGTAGATATATATCTATATAATTAATGTTTATATATATATTTGTTTGTGTCAATAAAATAAATATATTTCTATATGTATATTCTAATATATATATATATATATTTGTGTGTGTGTGGGTGTGTAAATATTTTTATGTGTATGTGAAAAATATAAAGTTATACTTTGTGTGTAAATATGTGTGTTTGTATCAATATTTTGAATATACATCATATATAAATTTATTACAACAAATAAATCATTTTCATTTTCATTAAATATAGTATATAAACTGATTTTATATTAAATATTTATATATACATTATAAAACATTTATATGTAAATATAAAATTATATCTGTATATGTATAAATATATATACGTAAATATATAGACATATAAATATTTGTTTAATGTATAAAATTTATAACTAAATATACATTATATAGGCATATTTTAAAAATATTTTTGAAACAATCTCTAACCATTTTTTATATTATAAAAATATTGGAATATATATATATATTCTTATACAAATGTATATATAATGTTTATATATATATGTTTGTGTATTAATACACAAATATATATTTGTATTTGTATTCTAATATATGTAAATGAATATTAATATATAATATATTTAAATAAATATAAGTATATATATCACACACACACAAAAATATATTTTATTAATGTATTTAAAAATAATTATATAAATATATGAGGAAAAATATATATGTAAACTTGTGTGTATATAAAAAAATATCATAAGATAGAGAATAAAACATCTTGAAGTAGTGGTAAAGTTGTTCTAGTTTCAGAAGAGAGGCACAAGGCTCGAATCTAGGCACAGCGTTGGGTGAATAGGAGTATCAACTTTTGAAAATCACTGAAAAATGCCCATTTTGAGCACTGAAAAAGGCAGTGTGGAAGATTGGGTTACAAGTGCGGTTGGGTCTAGTGGGTGAAATGAACTGAAAAAGGGAGAGGGAAAGCGTTGACAAAAGGGGGAAGAGAACTCCCAAAAAAATCAACCTTTGTCATCTCTTTTTTTTAACATTGATAAATAGAGGATTTTAATAGTGGTTAGATTAATAATTCTGTTAAATCAAATTTTTAGTGTTGTTAAATGTGTGACATGTGGTAGTGGGACTACCACCTCACAAATAGATGTCATTCATTTTCCACCATCACCTCTCATGACTTAGTCTAATGATGTATTTAAAGTATATATATCATATTTTTAACATATTTATACTTTTAGAGTTATGATATCATATATACCTTCTTACTTTTCATTCCATGTGGGGTATGATAGTGTCGCTCGTGTGTACGGTGGACTACTGCCTCGTTAAGTGATGTGAATCATTTTTCACTAACTCCTTAAATTGAAGGAATTAATTATAAATTTAATGAATGTATGTGATATACATGAAATAATAATTGCATATTTTACATTCTAAAAATATAATATATCATTTTCTTTCTTACATCGAAAAATGATAACGTCATTCATGTACATGTGGATTACCACCTCTATGAATAAAAATGATTACATTTCATCACCAAATCCAAATAATGATATATATAAGAATATTGATGAAAAAATATAAAATTTATGATATTATGATCAATACGGAAAGATAAAATAATTCATACCTTCTTTCCAAATAATCATTGAAAAATGTAAACATCAATCATGCATATGTACAGCCTACCATCTTCATGATCATAACATGGTTTATTTTTAATAACCATTTTTCATGATTAATTTTAAAATTATATTTGATGAATAAATATGATAATTATTTCAGGATTATTATTCTGGATATTTTGAAATAATGACCGCATTTACCAAGGTTAATACACTATATCCATTTTGAGTTAATGAACCAAATGTCCTCAACACACTCGACAATGACTTAATTAATTAATTATTCAAATATGTAAATATAATTAAATAAATAAAATGATTTAAGTATGAGTTTATAAACCTAGAAAATGTTTTTAAGAAATAAAATAATTTATCTAATCTTATTATAAAAGATTTAATGGACATAGAAGGAAAACATGGACTCTAGGTAAGGGTTTTTCATATCTTGCATTTACTTCCGTGAGACATATGTCATATTAACCACTTATTTTTATTGTGTGGTGTGTATAGTATCCATGAATGTGTTTTATGATTATTTTCATGAAAAAAAATTATTTAAAAATCCATATAATGTTATCCCTTTTATGAGGTTTTGATCCAAATATTACCAAAGTTGTAAGGGACTTCTTCTCAATTTCTCTTCATTGAGGCATAATGTAGTGTTACACAACTATCTTCCTTTATGTGGTGTATCCACTTCCTCATTCATATGTTATATCATTAATATCATTATGTTCTTGATATTTAATGTTTCATTTCAATTTATTCTTCCATTCGTATTACGATTGAAAAGGTTTCTAAACTGGAAAAGGCTTTATGTTACAATCTCTTTTCTTTTCTTGATTGTTTATAATGAAAGTTATTTTAGAGGAAATAATATAATAATATTTTATTAAAACAAATATCTTTCTTCTTTATTGTTTATGGATGTGTTTGACATATTTTATTTAAATTTGTTTCCTTATTGATTAAATAAACATCAAGAAAGTCATTATTAAGTGATATTGATCTTGTATTTTGCTTTAGGGCATGTATCTTTCTATTACATATCCATTTTTTTAAAATTGTTTTAAAAAACTTTATTTATAAATAATAATTTATTTAATAAATATAATTTAAATGGTTTTTAACTTATTTTAAAATATTTTAAAAGGAAATTTCTTAACGTTTTCTAGTTGAGGCACTTTTGACTACCTTTTACACAATGTTTTGAAAAGAATATCTATTTTTAAAATTTATATCCTGTGTAGATTTTACCGTAGAAATTACCAACATTTTATTTGAGACTTCATTTATATTTTTCGAAGTATTTTTTCAAACAAAATTATTTTCAAAATATTTTATGAATTTTTAGTTTTTAAAGTTATCTTGAAAATGAAAAGATTGTTTTCCTTAAGAATGTTTTATTTGATCTTTTAATGATAGACCCATTCATCAATGTCATCAAACCTTTTTGTTAATTATGATTAATTGGGTGTATTTTCTAATGATACCATCCTCAAAATTTCTTGGGTTGGATTAATATTATTTCAAATAGATTTTTATGGAACCTGTTTCTTTTCCATGGGTTATTGATGCGTCAAATATATTTTTATGGAACTCATTTCTTCTCCATGAGTTAATAAATTTTCTAAGAAATTCTTATGGAAACCATTTATTTTCCATGGGTTAATTATGTTTCAAATATATTATTATGGAACTTGTTTCATTTACAAGGTTTATTCAAGTAATGAAAGGAATTATGGTTTATTATATGAGTTTAATGATGAAATTCAAGATCTATGTACTTTATTTATGTTTCTTGTACATTGTTATATCATGGGAGGACTCAGATAGTACCTATTGATCCAGATATAGCTTATACAATGAGTATTCCCAAATAGTGTTGGGTGAGACTGGTATTTTATATATGACAGGTGCAACCAGATAGTGTCGGGTGAGCCAGATATATCTTATAAAATGGGTGTGCCTAGAGAGAACTATAATGAATTGGGTAATTATTATGTTCTATATAGAATTATATTATAAGTAGTTTGTATAGTTATTCTTATTGTAATAGTTCTGTAAGGGTTCTATGATGATGATGTCCCAAGCTTCCAAAATGTTTTCATTTTTCTTTCTATGGGTTATAGATGTTTAATTTTATCAAGATTGATATCACATGATTCATGATTATTGATTCACAAGAATCTTTCATTTATTGAAGCCTTATTCTATGTTTCCCGATTGATTATTTAGTTATTGATGGGTATGATTTCTTTTATGATTCGCACATGCACTTTGATTATTTCATCACACCCTTATGCACTTGTTATGCTCATTGATGATAATCAATTAATAATTCTTATTTTTACCATTACTGAGCATTTGATATCACCCTTCTAATGTTTCATTTTTCTTAGGTTATCATTAATTATGCTAAATGAATTATTTATTAAAGGGTTTCATAAGGGTGATGATGATGACTTAATATGAAGGAAGAAAAGATAGGTTAAGTGGTAGGAATTATAATTTAAAAATATGGGTGTTTTTTGGTAAAAAAATTTCTTTATTCTCTAAAACCTTAAACCAAAAAGTTATTTGGGTATGTAATTGTTATAACTTTTTGTTTTGATGTTGTGAGTTTTGAATGGTAAAAATTGGGTCAGCGTTATAACTATCAAAGACCAAAAATTAATTTTTATAATTTCATCATCGAATCCTGGATTTTGGTTTTGAGGACATTATATTTTCTTTATACCTCAATAAACTTGTTTACTCTATGGATACCATTCAAAAACATTCATAAATTAGACGAATTGGAATTGAAACCCTCAAAGAATCTTTCATGATAATACAAACATAATATCATCCTTAGTGAGTAATGATTTAAATGAAATGTAAATATTATATATCAATAAATGTTAATTTATATTAATATAATTATTATTATTAGTCATAGAGGTAATATAAAATCATATTTTCCTTGCAAAACACACTTCTTGAAAACCCTCTTATTCATCACATTTGTGGGTTTAATTTTAAAATATATTTCTCCCTTCTATAAATTGAGTTCAGTAAAATGGATTCCATATTTGGAATAATTATAATTTATATTTTCTTATAAGTTCAACTTAATTTTTATCATAATTAATAGTGAAAAAAAATAAAATTTAATTATTGTGGTTAAGATGAAAATGGGTTTTTCTGGGGGTAAAACTAAAAAGATAACGGTCAAAAAAACCTAAAAATTTATCAAAAATTAATTATATCGACATATTTTAGCCTTATCATTTTTAATGGTCTATAATGGTTGATTTTTTAGCCTTTATTCATTTTAAAACATGATACACCTTTTTCTTTTCAAAAATTACAAGTGTACCAATCACCTTACATGTAAAAGGCCAACCCCTCTAATCTCCCATTCACACGATAAAATCCATTTGGCTCATCTAAGTCATACCCAAATGTCTTAATTACTTACCATCCAACATCCTAGAGGAATTTATACCATAATATCATCCTATGAGTACTTTTTATTATAACATAAGAAGGTTGACTGAATAATAGGTATTGTGCTTAATCATGAATCTTTAATTTATTTCCTCTTAAAAACTCTTAAAATATTATTCAATTTTTAATTGCATCGCTATAGGGAGGTGGTATTCCACACATTATTATGAATGATACTATCACATCCCATGTAACACCTCAATATTCCATGGTATTCTTCTCATTGAATAATATAATAGCTAGCGATGACCGCAACATCGAGTTCTAGCACACTATGACCAATTAAACTAGCCGTTTAAAAAAGCAGTTATGAATAGTAATACCAAATTTTTAAAATTTTATAAATTTTACTTTCCAGAATGGAATAAATTTTTGGATTCGGAATAGAAAAATTAGCATAGAATGAATTTTTGGTATTTTTCTGAAAACATTCAATTTTTGATGAATAGTGAAAAACACTATGTTACTGTTTAAAACAGAATATTATTTAAATAATTACTATTTTTATTTAAATTTATTTTAAATTAAAAATAGATAAAAAATACCTAAATTATTCAAATTTAATTAGTTGGATTTATTTTATAATAAGATTAGATATATAAAATTTTATTGAACTTTTTAACGCCCTTTACCCAGCTTTTAGGGACATTTGCAAATTTGCATAAAACGTAATTTTACTATTTCTATGAATTGAATTACAAAAATTCAAGAGACACAATTTACATCAGTAAGTGAAATTTGGTTCAACAGGTTGAAAATAATTTTTGTTGAATACTAACTTTTGAATTTTATTTACCACGGTTAAAAGTAAATAGGGCAATTAAAGGTAAAAATGATATTATAATTACCTCAAAACATGTATTAATTCTATTTTATAGGTGTTTTTTGACAAAAATAAACCTTATAAATAAAATATGATAATTTTTTATCCACTTGGATTAGATTTGAACATTTATTATATTTTATTTAAAGAAGAGTTAAAAGTGTTAAATTCAAATTTTAATAACTAAAACATTTTTATTATAGGGTTATACATAGGATAATTTAGACTATAAATATTCATTAGAAATATAAAAAATACTTCTTACATAATGGTATTTTATTTATAATTTTTAGACATTAAATAATTAAATTTATTAATTACATAAGGATGATGCATTAGTTACCTTCTTAATAAAAGGTTAAAATAATTGATTTTATAAATAAAAAAATAAATGTAAATTGAGACTTTGGATGCCATAAACGAATTTTATAGCTGAATATGACATGTTAGGGTTGATTTAATGTATTTTTTTCGAAGTAATAAAGCTTTTTTGACTTTCAGAAAAACCAAATACTAAATAGTGTCAAAATTTACATAAATGGGTTTTTAAAACAAATACTATATTATTAAATGATATAATATTCCAAAAAATCTAAGGTTCAGAAAAAGGACTTATATAATGATATATATATCATTAATTACCCACTTTAGGTTATCTTGGAAATTTATAGTATGTTTATTAACCATCTAATATAAAAATACCAGATTACATAGTAAAAGTTAAACTATTTAAATAAGAGTTAAATCTAAAAGGTAAGGTTAATATAGTGACCTAAACTTGTATAAAACATATTGGTTGAGAATATTTCGACTAATACCCACCTTATACTCATAATAAATCCATTTTTATCCATTAGAAATCAGAAAGTATTTTATAATAAAATAATATTTCACAATTTTCATAAAGTGACCCTCACCTCTCTTATAAAAGGGTACTTCCCCTTATCTTAATTTCACACCTAAAAAGCCTTTTGGATCAGCCAACATCTGATAAAATATTCTCCCAACTACCCTGAATTCCACCTAGATTCCTTAATTTGATCATAAATCCAACCTAAGGATCCCTTTTGTTCAAATCAAAAGGAGGAGCCTGAAGAAGAGGTAATTATTTCATCACATCTTTCAAGTTCTTTTCTTTTTCCACTTCCTCTTTATTTTTTTCCATAATAAAATAAATCTCCAGTAAATTATACATATAGTGATGTTATTATAAATATGGTACAACCATAATCATGATTATATCCATCCTATAAATGACAAAGTCACCATACATGCGTACGTACAGCTTACCGTCACTACGTCATGTTGTAGTTTGTTATTCAACGCTTCATTATTTGGATGGTTATAATAATGAGTATAATTGATGTAAATAATAAATATAACATGTTAATTATTCTTTATATATAATATAATGTCCAATTACATATTATTTTACAATTAATGGAATGATATTATCTCTCATGCGTACGTACGGCTTACCGTCTCCACGACGCGATGAGATTTCATCCCTCATCGTAACCATTCAAGAATAATTTTCATTTTTTGATTAAAAATAATTTTTAAGAACATAATATGATTCTTAATATAAATTAGATACATCCTATACATAACAAATAGGACTTATGTAACAAAGTATATAAATTAAAATGAAACAGTTAACACCCAAAATAATGATAATACTAAAATATTATTAAAGCAGCAATATTAGAAGATCTTATATGATATCATATTTATGTATGTGGTTATTTTATAATTTAATAAAAAAATTTGAACTATTATACATGATTTTAACATACCCTTGACTAAGGAAAATTACAAGGTAAGGATTAATTTTACAATCTCTTTATTATCTGAGGATGTTTATACATGAGTATCTACCGGGACATATTTATTATCAACATCATTGTTTCTTAAAAATATATTTCAAATAATTTTTTCTATTTACTAG
The DNA here is from genome assembly GCA_963277665.1 of Viscum album. Lineage (NCBI taxonomy): Eukaryota > Viridiplantae > Streptophyta > Magnoliopsida > Santalales > Viscaceae > Viscum > Viscum album. Next base: position 469,600,832 of record OY728147.1, on the reverse strand, counting down.
ATTAGGCGTAAAATTCATTTATACACTTCTTTTACTTTTTATAAAATGGTTTGAAAGGAATATTTCCATTTCATTCAAAACAAGGTACTTTATGGCCTTTTTGATAAATTAAGGAAAGAATGTTTTTTAACTTATACGGTGGGTGAGGATATTTTCTTCCATTATATCACCTTCAAATATTCCCTTACAAGATTATAATAATATTTTAAAAATAAATATTTTCTTTACTTTTGAATGATTTCAATAAAGAAATAAATATGTCACCCAAATAGTTTTTGTATTGATTTCATCTATGTAAACATCCTTTATTGGATTTTACATTTGTTTTAAGTTGATTTATTATGATACAATCATACATATTGTATTGAAGTTTTTTTGGTGTGTTTGACTGTGGATGTTCTATTTTTATAACATTCATATTTTAAGATTAAAGTATTGACATTTCGTAAACTAATTTTAATATGAATGTTAGTATTATGTTTCAACCTTTTCATATGAGGAATGCATTGGACTTAGTAAGTGATGGGTGGAACCCGATATCGCTCCTCAATGCATTGGTAGGTCTCATGAGACAAATTAGTGTCTTGTCACAAATCCTTGACAAAATTTTTATTTGTAGTATTTTAACAAGGCCTTAACTATGTGGTTATGATGTCCGGTATTATGCATTCCATCATTATGAAATTAGTTATTGATATTACATGTGATTATTCGACTAGTAGAATATCCATATAAATAAGTAAATGGAATGATTTAATTTATATTTTTCATATTATGATTAAGTTTATGTTTAAAAGTATTTTGTTTTAGTCTTATACATTTCTTTAAATGTTTATTCTTTTTAATAAAATTTTCCACTATATTGTTATCCTTACCGAGCATCTGAGATCACCCCTTTGTTATGTTTTATTTTTTTCCAGGATGTCAAGAAGTATATTATGACTGGCTTGTAGGGATAGGATAAGGTATATGAGTGTGTTCTATGGAGATACAATGTTTTTTTTTCAATTCATAATGTAATATAAAACTTATGTGTGTATCTAGTACTTCCAAGGCTATTAAACTGATTGGTCTTTGGGGACATGATTCCTTGTATCATGCCAATGTTATGTATTAATGCATTAACTCTAGGTAATTGGGTTCGTGGTGTTACTGTTGGTATGAAAAAAAAGTTTAGAAAAAACCTTGGAAGCTAGATTTATAAAAACTCTAATTAGATAACATTACCCTAAGATAGACTTTGAGGAGTAGTATAGAAGAACTTCATAGAATTTTGGTAATGAATAGATTTTGTAAATTTTCAAAGAAATACATCCATGTTTAGATACAAGGAAGTATAGGCGGCTCTATCATAGATATACCTAAGAGTGAAAAAACCCGGCAAGGAGTTTCGGGCTTGACCCGAGGTATCCTGGTACACAACAACAGTCCTTGCTACACTCTAGGTTACGACACTCATGGGTGATATTCTTAGGATAATTCACATTTTCTTTAAAAACCATTATGAAGCATTTATGAGCAAACACTTCCTCAAAGAAAAATTTTTTTATGATTATGGATTATATGAGTAAACTATTAAATTTATGAAAGGGGTTTTACTAGTTTGGAATTATTTATTGGGATTCATAAACTAATCTAGTGTATTCCATTGTTTAGAAATGGCACCTAGTGGAAGGAATGGAAGCTGTATCAATGCACGTAATCCAGGTAGGTATTTTCCTCCTACTCAGGATAATTATAGTGGATTTGGTGATACAACTAGTGTGGAATAACTTATCAGCATACTGGGAAAACTCACTCAGCTTGTGAATAATAACCTTAACCGTATGGATCACCATGATCCACAATGCAGATGACCAATGTCAGACTGATTTATGAGGAAAAAACCACCAAAATTCAATGGGACTAAAAATCTGTTTGTTGTTGAGCAATGGATAAGTTCTTTATAGAAAATATTTTAGGCTTTAGGGAGTAGCAAAAGGGAAAATTTTGTCATGGTAGTTTATCACCTCACAAGAGATACCGATCAATGGTGGTCTTTAATTAAAAACACAAAGGAGGATGAAGAAGTATCAAATATGGAATAGAGGGAGTTTAAAGATAATTTATTAGAAAAATACTCTCCTAATGACCATCGATCGGATATGGGAATTTAATTTCTATGTCTGAGGCAAAAGGATAATGAGAATGTCGCAAATTATGAGGCTAACTTTACAAGGTTAGAAAGGCATGTTGCAGATTATATACACAACCCAAGGAGTAAGATTGATAGATTCCTTGATGGGTTAAAACCATTTCACCATCAAGAATTAGTCTCAAAATCCTTCTCATAATACAAAGATATAGCCTCATGTGTTATCAAGATAGAAAATTAATTCTCTAAGTATTGTGACTTTAAATTGAAGAAAGAGAAGAAGAGATATTCTGAACACTCTAGAAATAGAAATAAGGGGAATAAGTGAAATGTTTAATTTCCATCATATCGTAAATCTGGGAAGAAACACCATGGTACTTGCCTGAAGGTAATGGGAGTCTGTTAAAAGTTTGGTGAAAAGTCCACCAAGCTCGTGATTACAAGGGAAATAAAGAGGCCATCAATGTTGAATGCTACAATTGTAGAGAAATGGCACATTATGAAAATGAATTCCCTAAGAATCAGGGAAACATACCTCAAACAATTCCAAGGGGGAAAGGCTAAGTTTATGCGATCACAACTGCAGAGGTTGAAGTTATAAATGACATGCTGGCAGGTACATTAATTGTTTCCTCAAATTTAGCCAATGCTTTATTTGATTCTGGATCATCTCATTAATTCATATCTTTCCATTTTTTCAAGAAAATTTGATATTTCAATTTTTTTTAACAAGGGAGTTTTTGGACAAAACATCTAACCAAAGTGTCTTTGCAATAATGTTTTGTGAATCAATTACCATAATGGCATATAAACATGCTTTATCTACTGATCTTATTATCATACCCATGATTGAATTTGATATAATCCTCGATATAGAGTGGATTTTGGACTATGATGCCAAAATTTATTATTAGAATAAAGAGGTTACAATTTTTGATGATGATAAGGAATACCTTATCTTTATAGAAGAAATGTCACCATCTGATTCTTATTTGGATCCACCCCTAATAGCTCCACTAAATTCAATTATTGGGGAGGAAGGGGTTGAAATAACTATGAGTGAGGAAATTAATGTTCAAATATAGGATGTACCTATTGTTAAAGAATATTTTGATGTGTTTCTAGAGGATTTACCTAGACATCCTCCAGAATGAGAAATTGAGTTTTCCATTTACTTAATTCTTAGTTCAAGGCCTATATCAAAGACCCCATATAGAATGGTCAATGTGGAATTAGTGGAACTAAAGAAACAATAAGAGTAATTGAGTGATAAATGATTTATTCACCCTAGTGTTTCTCCGTGGGGAGCCCCAGTTCTTTTTGCTAAGAAGAAAGATGGATCTATGAGATTGTGCATCGACTGCATGGAGATTAATGTTATAATAATAAAAGAACAAGTATCTCTTACCTTGCATTGATGATTTATTTGATCAACATCATGGAGCTCAATAATGGCCAACACCAATGAGTATAACTGAGGTATGTCGTTTTATTGTTTTAGCAGGTTATTATCGGCATTTCGTTCAGAATTTTGCCTAATTGGCTAACCCAATAACCAAGATCACACGTAAAGGGGTTAAATTTGTTTGGAAAAAATCATGTGAATAATCTTTTGAAGAAATTAAGAGAAGATTAGTCAATGCACTTATCTTGACTCTACCATCAGGGAATGATGGTTTTGTCCTTATGATGAATGATAGAGTTATTATCTATGCATCATGACAGCTAAAAATTCATGAACAAAACTATTCTAATCATGATCTTGAGTTAGTAGCTATAATATTTGCTTTGAATATATGGATACATTATCTCTATGGTGAAAATGTGAGATATATACTGATCACAAGAGTTTCAAGTATATTTTCTCATAGAAATAACACAACATGAGGCAAAGTTGATGGCTTGAACTACTCAATGATTATTATTTCACTATACACAACCACCCAGGGAAGGAAAATAAAGTGTCGGATGCTTTGAGAAGAAAAGATCATGGAGTTCTAAAAAAGATGAGATTTTAAAGGGATCATATGTTCATGGATCTATTAAAGATAGATATGGGAATAATCATGGAAGGTGAAACATCAATACTTTTTCAAATGTTTGTCAAACCATCTCTTTTAGAAAGGATAAAAATTTCTTAGAGTGATTATTAGGAGTTTCAAAATAACATTAAAGATGTGAATGATGGTAGATTGATCGACTTCATATATGAAGATGGAATTTTGAAATTTGGGAAAATACATTGTGTTCCCAATATACTAGATCTAAAAAAGAAAATTTTTGGATGATGCTCATAGCCCTAATTTTTCTATACACCCTGGTAGCACTAAAATGTATAGAGATTTGAAGGAACCTTTTTGGTGGGACAACATGAAGAAGGAGATTTCGGATTATGTGTCAAGATGTATGGTTTGTCAATAGGTGAAACCTGGAAGACAACATCCCGGAGGAGTCATTAAACCTCCTCCCATACCTGAGTGGAAATGGGATGATATTATGATGGGCTTTTCATTGGAATACCAAAGACTCCTAGAAGGAATGATGAAATATGGGTTATTGTTGGTCATCTTACAAATTCATCACATTTTCATTCTATAAGAGAAGATTTACCACATGATAATTTAAATACTACATATTAATGAAGTTGTAAGACTTCATAGTGTACCCCTATTGATTGTTTCTGATCGTGATCCCCATTTTACATCAAAATTCTGGAAAAGTCTTCAGAAATACCAAGATACTAAACTTTTTTTGAGCACTGCCTACCACCATCAAGCTGAAGAACAATCAGAATAGACTATTAAAACCTTAAAAGACATGTTGAGATCTTTCTCACATGATTTTCAAGGTATGTGGGATCAGTATTTACCTCTGGTATAATTTTCCTATAACAATAGCTTCCATTCAAGTATTCAGATGCCACCATATGAAGCGTTATATGGAAAGAGATGTTACACACTAACTTTTTGGGATGATATTGGTAAAAGAAAACTCGTAGGCCCAAAACGTATTGAGGAAAAAATGGAAAAGGTGCAGATTATCCAAACCCACATCAAAGAAGATCAAAGTAGGAAAAAGAGTTATGTCGATAACCAAAGTAAAGATTTCAAATTTCAAATAGGTGATCATGTTTTCTTGAAGGTATCTCCATGGAAGGGTGTTATACTATTTGGTAAGAAGGGTAAATTGAGTCTCAGGTATATCATAACTTTTAAAATTCTAGAACAAATAGGAGTTGTATCTTATCGTTTGGCAATGTTGCCAAGTCTCTCCAGAGTTCATGATGTGTTCCATGTATCATTATTGAGAAAATACATGCCTTACAAAATGCATGTACTCACCTATGAAGAATTAGAACTGGAACCCAATCTATCTTATAGTGAAGATCCTATCATAATTCTTAATACTAGAGAACATGTGTTGTGAAACCGAACGACTCGATTGGTAAAAGTTCTTTGGAAAAACCAGAAAATGGAAGAGACAATGTGGGAACCTGAGGAACTTATGATGAATAACCACCCGAATATTTTTATGTATTAGTATTCTATAAATTTCGAGGACAAAATTATTTTAAGGAGGGAAGAATATAACACCCCAAGCTTCCATGGTATGGTTCTCTTTGAATAATACAATATCTTGTGTTGTACGCAACATCAAGTTCTAGCACACCACAACCAATCAAACTAGCCGTTTAAAAAAGCAATTATGAATTTTAATACCCAACTCTTGAAATTTTATAAATTTTATATTTCAAAATGGACTTCATTTTTGGATACAGAATATCAAAATTATCTTAGGGAAAATTTTTGGTATTTTCTGAAAACTCTCAATTTTTTATGAATATTGAAAAACATTGCATTATTATTTAAAACCAACTATTATTTAAATAATTATTATTTTTAATTAAATTTATCTTAAAGTAAAAATAGATATATAATACCTATATTTTTCCAATGTAATTCATTGGAGTCATTTTATAATAAGATTAGATATATAAAATTTCATTAAACTTTTTAACACATTTCACCCACCTTCTAGGAACATGTTCAAATTTGCATAAAACATAATTTTACCACTTTTGTAAATTGAATTTTAAAAATATGAGAGACATGGTTGACATAAGTAAGTAAAATTTGATTCAATATGACGAAGATAATTTTTTTTTGAATAGTAACTTTTGAATTTTATTTACCACTGTTAAAATTAAATAAGGTAATTAAAGGTAAAAATGATATTATAATTACCCTGACATATGTCCAAATTCTATTGGATAACTGTATTTCGACCAAAATAAACCTTAGGAATAAAATATGATCCTTTTTTATCCACTTCTATTAGATTAGTACATTTATTATATTTTATTTAAAGAAGACTAAAAAGTGTTAAATTCAAATTTTAATAACTAAATCATTTTTAATATAGGGTTATAAATAAGATAAATTTGACTAAAAATATTAATTTTAAAGATAAAAATATTTCCTAAATCATGGTATTTTATTTATAATTTTAACACATTAAATAATTAAATTTATTTATGACATAATGATGATGCAGTAGTTACCTTATTAATAAACTATTAAAATAATTGATATTATAAATATAAAAATAAATTTAAATTTGAGACTTTTGATTTCATACAATAATTTTTTAGGTTAATATGACATGTTAGTGTTGATTTAAGGTATTTTTTTCAAAGTAATAAATCTTTTTTCACTTTCACAAAAACCAGATACTAAATAGGGTCAAAATTGACATAAATGTGTTTTTAAAACAAATACTATATTATTAAATGATATAATATTCCAAAAAATCTAAGGTTTGGAAAAAATACTTATATAATGATATATATATATATCATTAATTAACCACTTGAGGTTATCTTGGCATTTTATAGTAAGTTTATTAACCATGTAACATAAAAATAGAAGAAGACATAGTAAAAGTTAAACTATTTAACTAAGAGTTAAATCTAAAATATAAGGTCAATATGGTGACTTAAACTTGTATAAAACCTATTTGTTGAGAATTTTTCGACCCATAACTGCCTTATACTTGAAATAAATCAATTTTTAGCCATTATAAACCAGAAATGATTTTATAATAAAATAATGTTTCAATATTTTCTTAAAGTGACCCTCACATTTCATATAAAAGGGTACTTCCCCTTCTCTTAATTTCACACCTCCAAAGCCTTTATGCTCAGCCAAAACCTGGTTAAATATTCTCCCAAATACCCTCACTTCTACCTAGAGGCATTACTTTGATTATAAATCAAACCTAAGGAGCCCTTTTGTTCAAATCAAAAGGAAGAACCTGAATAAGAGGTAATTATTTCATCACCTCTTTCAGGTTATTTTCTTCATCCACTTCCTCTTTCATGGTGGTTTTCATAATAAAATAATACATCTAGTACCTTCTACATAATGTGATGTTATTATAAATATGTTACAACCATATTCATTATTCTATTCATCCTATGAATGACAAAGTCACCATACTTGCATACGTACGACTTACCGTCTTTACATCATGGTGTAGTTTGTTATTCAACAGTCCATTATTTGGATGGGTATAATAATTTGTATAGTTGATTTAAATAATAAATATATCATGTTAATTATTCTTTATATATAATATACCAACCAATTACATACAATTTAACCATCAATGGAATCATATTTTCGCCCGTGCGTACGTACGACAAACCATCTCCACGACGCGATGATATTTCATCCTCCATCTTAACCATTCAAGAATAATTTTCATTTGATTTTTAAAAATAATTCTTAAGAACTTAATATAATTTTTGATATAAATCAAATACATCATGTCCATAAAAAATAGGACTTACTTAATAAAACATATAACGGAAAACAAAATAGTTAACACCTGAAACAATGATACTACTGAAATATTATTAACAAATAAATATTAGAATATCTTATATGATATCATATTTATGTATGTGGTTATTTTATAATTTAATAAAAATTATTCAACTATTATACAGGAGGTTATCATACCCTCGACTAAGGAAAATTACAAGGTAATGGTTAATTTCACAATCTATTTATTATCTGATGTGGTTTATACGTGAGTATCTACTGGGACCTCTTTATCATCCACATCTGTGTTTCATAAAAAATTATTTCAAAACATTTTTTCTATTTACTAGACTATGGGTTGAATTCATTTATATCCTTGTTTGAATTTTTATAAATTCTTTAAAATGAATCATTTCATCACTTTCCAAACAAGGTATTTTATAACCTTTTCGAAAAATGAAAGAAAGAATAGTTTTTTCGACTTATACGGTGGGTGTGGCTATTTTCCATCATTATATCACCTTCAAAGCATCCCTTACAAGATTATAATAATATTTTAAAAATAAATGTTATCTTTAATTTTTAATGATTTCAATGTAGAAATAAATATTTCACTCAAATAATTTTTGGATTTATTTCATCTATTTCAACATCCTTCATTGGATTTTACATTTATTTGAAGTAGATTTATAATGATAGTATCTTCCATATTGTATTGAAGGTTTTGTGATATGTTTTACTATGGATGTTCTATTTTTATACCATTCATGGTTTATGGTTAAAGTATTGACATTTTGTATTCTAGTCTTAATACAAATGTTTATATTATGTTTCAACCTTTTCATATGAGGAATGCATTGGACTTAGTAATTAACGGGTGGAGCCCACTATAGCTCCTTGATGCATCGGTAGGTCTCATAAGCCAAATTAGTTTCTTAGAACAAGACCTTGAAAAAAAATTTATTTATAGTCCTGGCACAAGGCCTTGACTATGTGGTTATGATGTCAGGTATTATGGATTCCATCATTATGAAATTAGTTATTGATATTACATGTGATTATTTGACTATAATAATATCTATGTAAATAAGTTTATGGAATTATTTGATTTATATTTTCAATATTATGCTGAAGTTTAAGTTTAAAAGTCTTGTATTTTTGTATTTTACATTTCCTTAAATGTTTATACTTATTTATAAAAGTTTCCACTATATTGTTATCCTTACTAAGAATCTGAGTTCACCCATTTATTATGTTTTATTTTCTACCAGGATCTGAAGAAGTATATTATGACTGGCCTGTAGGGATAGGTAAGGGGTATGGTTGTGTTCTACCGAGACACAATATTGTTTTTTTTCAATTCATAATTTAATGTAAAACTTGTGAATGTATATAGTACTTCCTAGGCTATTAAATTGATTAGTATTTTAGTACATGATTCCTTGTATCATGTCAATGTTATTTAATAATAAACCAACTCTGGGTAACTGGGATCGGGATGTTATATCCCATTTGAAGAAAAATAGGGAGAATAATGGTGGCTCCATAATCTTAAAAATATTTTAGTATATTGAGGATGAGAATTAACTATTTTGTGATTAATACAATATATTTAGTTGAGGTATAAGATGAAATAATTTAAAATAGGTCAGGTTGGATGATTACCTCTCCTTTGTTTGGCCTCCTTTAGATCATTTCTTAAAGAACTTTGTAATGGTATTTAATGAATAAAAATACATCTACATCACAAATAAAACAGTTTATAAGGTAATTATTCAATTTTTTTCTATTTATATGGTTCAAAGTGATGTAAAAAGGAGAAAGTATGGGTGTCCCTTTATAAGTGAGGGATCATACACACTTTTATTTTCTTAAAATATTAAAATATAATAATTTCATACTAAATAAAAATGATTCCAAATAGATAGATATTTGAAGGTGGTATAGGATGATGTAGAAATATGGATAGACAGTGGGATTTAGAAATGTTTAATTGGTAAATTTACCACTATATCTTGGTTTAACCCCATAGCAAACTCATTTTAACTTTAACCATGATAAAAAAAAATTCAATCATAAAGGTTAATAAATTTACTTATAAGGTAAAAATAGGAAAAAAAGTAGTCAATGGCTGAATTTTTTTTCCTTCTATAATACCACTTGTACTATTTCAAGATTTTTATGACTTTTAAATCATTTAAAAAATTATTATAAACATAAAATAATATTAATTTCCTTTTGGGGACTATTCATTTAATTTGACTTTAAAGTTAAGAATATAAAAAATGAATTTTAATATAATATTTTAACCATAAATTATATAGTATTATTACCAATTAAATTCATGGAAAATCATAATTTATCAAAAATACATAACTTTTCTTATTTTTTAAAAAAATATTTTGATTTTTCTACTTTTTTCATAAGCAATGTGTCAGCATTGTATATGAGGTTAAGGTAATTATATAATCACGAAAATAAATAAATAAATTTACCTCATAAAAATAATTACATCATTCTAAAACTGAATTTTAATATTTGTTAAAAACTTATTTTTATCCCTATGTGAATATATATGATAAATTAAAAGCAAGAGAGTGATATTTTCGGAATTTCTTTACCTTAAATAATATAAATGTTATTATCAAAGGAAAATAAAATATATTAGAATTTATTGTGGTTGTGTTCAAATTCATCACAAAAAATGAAGTAATTTCAAGTTTTTGATTGATTTTGAGACTTTATATTATAGTTTTAAACCTCTTTTTCCCTTTTTACTCTTTCTGATGTGAAAAATATATACCACGGTTACTATTTATAATGAACAAAAATAAAAGGGACCTATTTGAAAATTTTGGTCCTTATGATTCCAAATATGGTACACATTTTTCAAGATAAAATATCTAGAATTATAATAAATCAATGTTGATATAAAATTTCTAAAATTGGTAAAAATTAATTATAATTTCCACACAAAAAATGCAATAAAAATCAATTTTTAATAAAATGGATTTTTCGAGTATAAAATAACTTCACTAAAAATTTATTATTTATTAAGAAATAATAAATACTTTTTTATTTATTAGGACCATTATAAATTAATATCTTTAATAATTTTATCATATTCATACCCTCTAATTAACTGTCTAGGTTATAATAGTCACATTTAAATAACAATATTTTTAAAATATATCCCACTTTTCTTAAATGTTAGTATTTTGTGTTAAGAAAGCTATAAAAAAATTATTATTTTTAAACTATATTTTTAGGTCATCACAAAATCACCCGTTAAAAAATTATTACCTCACAATTTTATCTCAATAATCAAATGATGAATATTGAAAATAATTTTTTTGAAAATCCACATTGTATAGGGGGATAATAATACTTGTTTTAAAAGGGTGAAGTGTTAAAGATTAAGGTTTCCTAATATAAGACATAATCAGGTTCCCATATAAGAATAAAATTTGTTGGAAATTAAAATATATACATGGAGGATAAAACTAATGTCCAAGGAATAGTAGGGAGTGATAAATAATGAGGTATGTACAATGTCAATGACCACAAAACTATACATTTGTGAGAGGTGACAAGAACATAAATTTATCAAAAATTAAGGTAAAAGAAAAAAATATTTATTTAATTATATTTTTCTTAAATTTGAGGCATTCTTCTACTATAAAGATATATAACATAATAAAATATATTTACTAGGCTTCTTTCCATGTCATAATTGCATATTCATCCTTTGGTTATGCTTTGATAAATTTCGACGTCATCTCTTACTCTAGGAAATGAATGTTAAAGATGATTTTTTCATGATTATAACACTAAAATTGAATTTTAATGGATCATAAGATCAATAAAATAATGAAAATACATTCCTATATTATCAATATATTTTCAAAAACAAAAATGATTAGAATATGTTATCTAATATCAATAAATCATACTTTAATCTCCAATAATAATACCCAAAGTTTAAATTAAAATATTTTATAAGTTTTTCACTTTAAAAAACATAAAAATATGTCATACTAAATTTAAAACTAGTAATTTTAGAAATAAAGTCACAAAATTTCAAAAATCAACTTAACATTACTCCCCCAAACAATATGATGTAGCTCACAATGTCATACACCAAACATGTGAATACCTTGATCATATATTCTCTCCTAAAACATGCTAATAACCTGAATAACAATATAAAAACTATTAAAACATATATTATTCAAGAAATTAAATCTTTATGGAATATTCCATAAATCCAAAATATCAATAAACTTCATTAAAGATGGAATAAATCACTTTTTTATCAAAATGCTAACCAATTTCATGGTCACTGATACTTTCCAATTTTCTTTATCAATTTCAATCAATTATTTATCCCAAATAAATATTATTAACTCAACCTCTTGTATATATTAAGGGTTATCTTTACCTTAATCTTTTTTTCAAAAAATATCACTTTTCCTTTAAATAAATTTTCTTGGCTATCAGTACCATTGCATATATGCTTTCAAATCCTTAGGGAAGAACTAATATGGAATAATCCTTAGATTCTTTGTGATTCTTATAACTGGAATATCATAATTCTATAATTCAAATTCATAAAAACATAAATAATTCTACATCAATGATTGGTTTAATATAGTCCCTTTCTTTATCTAAGTGTTAACCCTTAGATTAGGGCATTGACTTAAATAATTTCCATGTTCCCCACACATAATACATTTAACTATAAATGGATAACTAGTATGAACTTCATAAAACTACATTAAACTCTTAATTTTTACTCAAAAATTAGTTTATCTATTCTATTATTTTCCACACATAAAACATCTTCTCATTCCTCTAGGACAATTCCTTGAGTTCTTCCCAAATACCTAACATGTCGGAAACTGAATCTTCTTCCTTGCATGGCCTTCATGAAACTCTATTATTATCTTATTAGGTGTGTTAGGAATCTATTTCATATTGATATTCTTAATCAAAAAATTATATTTCGGATTAGTTATAATCACAAGTTTTCTCATTCCATATCATGTTTCACTTGTTTTCTCATGATTATAATCATTACATTGTCTTTCACATTCAATGTTAACACAATTCCTCCTGGTGTCAACCATTGACTCAAACCAAACATCATATGAGATAAAAAGTATTTATAATGACAAATCATGATAAATCGTTCATAATATTTATAAATTATGGAACCTTATTTTCAGTCTATAATTCCTTATATTTAAACTAGGTCATTTGTGGCCATCATCTATTCAAATCCTTCATAATAGTTCATAAAGAAAATGGGAATTAACCCAGGCATATCTCCTGGGAGTGTAAAACCAGGTGACCAGTAAGGGCACACACATTATGTATAAGAATGATGGTTATGATATACTCAACAAACTCTTTTCAAACTTATTATCCAAAGATTAATTTGTGCCAAAACCACATTTACTTGTAGTATCCAGACGGGATATATTATTAGGAAAACCACATAATCTCAAACTTACCAAAACTTTAGGATGTTATCCTATAATTAGAACTATCCTTGGGTTTTGACCAAAGTTTTATAATCCTAATCTCAAAATATTTACTAAACCTACCTATAATACCAACTATAATAACCCATACTCTTCATATATGATTATTACATCTTAATAGATTAATATTCACTATATTTTAAAAATACATGATTGAGGACTGTAAATATTTAGTGTTTTGGAGACTAGATAAAAAATATTTTTATTTTATGAAATATCATTAATATATCCACAATGATCTTCCCACATAGTAATCTTATTATAAATAACCTACCTAAAACAATTCTTCATAATCTGGGGAAAGGAAACATAATAAATGGTGATATTATATGCTTAGTAAGGCTAAACAGGGGAGATATCAATGATCACATAAACATAACATGATCATAATGGTATGGAAACAGTATATTAACATTTTAAAATTCATAAAAACAAACAATATATTATAATCATGAATTATGGAATATTTTTTGGAAGTTTAGAAGACATGAATCAAGAAGGAATCAAAGAACACGAGCCATGAGACCATGGCATTGGCATAAGACATGATCTTTTTCCATAAACATAATCATTGAAAATTATATCCTTAGTTAATTATTAATATCAATACTATAATAGTGTATTGGGTTCACTCCCTATTCCATAATATTCTTAGTTAAGGTTCACTCCTAAGATAATCGTATTGGAAAGACTCTCTTACTTAACTGGGATCACTCCCCATTCCAGTCGTTATTATCTCATGAGATATAAATCACTACCCAATGTATTAAAGGGATATATAATCTTGTTCCATCATGTAAAATAATCAAAATCCATTCATATATGTTCTAAAATATCATAAATAATTTATCATATATCAGAACTAATGAAAATTAAATGGGTTTCATAAACATTTCATTATAACATAACCCATGGAAAATAAGCGTGTTACATAAACATCTCATAATAACAATAACAAAATATATATAGAAATAATAAGGATGTAATAATTGGATCATATCCCTATTAAATAATAATTAATAGTAATGGATGTTATCATAGATGAAAAATTCCCCCAAAAATCACTGGAACATTTCCTAACGAAAATGTAGTTTTTATATTAAAATCACTTATTTATAATATAAAAAATTATAAAATAAAAATTAAAACGTTTTATTTGGAAATTAAATTTTAAAATTAAAATTAATCTTAAAATAATTGAGTATTCATGAATACATGAGATCTCATTCATCTCATATAAGTTAAAATAAGTATTATTTTCACATTTTCAATGAAAAGTTAAAAGAACCACGTTCAAAAAATGGAAAGAAGATTTCATTTAAAATTTTGTATAGAAATTAAAATATCAGTAAATATGACTTAAAAATTAATATTATAATAGTAAAAACATTCTTGAAAACATTTTAAATAAAAACAAATATATGGAAGAAAAAGATTCCCAGTCAAAGAGGAAATAAAGTTTATTTTTATTAAAAATATCTTCCTAATCATTTTAAGTACCAAAGAGGTGAAAATGGCACTATTAATTTAAAATTTATTATATAACCATAATAGAATAAAATTAAATGGTTTTATCCAAATAGGATCATATAATTTCACTCTATTAAAATTCAATCATAAATAATCTCAATTAAAATGAGATTGAAAGACAAATCTCTTACCACTTTGGTAACTTTCGAGTCAAAACCTCATGAAAGAGATAAAGTTATAATTATATGTATATATGCATAATTTTCTTTATTATAATTATAAAATAAATTCATGACTATTATATACACCACATAAAATAAATAAGTGGTGAATATGGTTTATGTCAGAAAGAAATAAAATGAGATGAAAATCCCTTACCTCAATTTCAAATTTCCTTGAAAGTACTCTAAAATTATTAATAATAAATTTAAATTTATTAAAAATCTATAAAATAATTTATTATATATTTACAATATTATATATTTTCCACTCATAATATATTAACACCAATTTATTAATAATTATTTATTCAAATCATCATTTCTGGGAGTTAACTGTTTCGTTTTTCATGAGAGTTTCAGTTCAGAAGTTCCAATCCTTTAAATTTGATCATGGTTTCATAATATAAATAATTTTAATCATGATATAAATATAATATATATTAATTATATTAATATTTATGATCATCCATAAAATTAAAATATTTAAAAATGATTTACAGTGTTCTTGGAGATTGTAAGTCGTATGTACGCATTAACATGTTTTGATTTTCAAAAAAAAGTAGAAAAGAAAGATAAATATTATTTTATAATTAAAACCCAAAATTATATCATAAATAATATATATAAATATATATAAATATATATTAAATATATCTTTATTAACATCCAATTAAAGTGGAAACAAAAATAACACATCTCTTTATGGAAGTGGTAGTCTACAAGTATGGAGAAGCGACGTTATCATTTTCCAAAGGATTGGAAGTTAAGAATCTAGATGTGATATTATATTATATAATAATATTTATTCAATGAATATAATATATTAACTTTAAATTCATCATAATAACTGTCCATTAAATATGGTGATGGAAAATGAATTGCATCGTTATGTGGAGGCAGTAGTCCACACATACGCACGAGTGGTATGTTCACTTCCCATTTGATGGAAAAAATGGTGAATAATGGTGGTTATATAATAATAATAAAATTTAACTATTTTTAGTATACTTAATTTATTATTTTATGATGAATACCACTAATTTATAGGAGTTATAATAATAAATAATTTGAAAGATGTCGGGTAGGATGATTACCTCTCCTTCAGTTATCCTCCTTTAGAACCTTTCTTATGAACCATTGAAATTTTATTTTAAGGATAAAATAACCTTTAATTAATGTATATGAAATTTTATAAGATAATTATCTATGTTTTGGTCAAGTTATATGTCTCAAAGTGATATAAATAATATAAATATGGGGCTTCGTTTTATAAGTAGGGGAGAAGACACATTTGGAATTTCTTAAAAGATTAAAATATAATAATATCACACTCAAGAAAAATGATTAAAATGGATTGATATTTAAATTAGGTAAAGTATCAAGTATAAATATGGCCATAAATCCAGATTTATACAATTTTAATTGGTGAAATAACCCTTATCTATTATTTTAGCACCTAGTAAACTCATTTTAACCTAAACTGTGGTAACACATTTTTCAAATATTAAGGGTTGTAAAATTACTTATAAGGAAAAAAATGGAATAAAAAAAGGGTAATGGATGGAATATTAGACCATAACTCATACCTCTTTTACTATTTTCTTGTTTTTATGATTTTTTAATCATTTAATAAAACATTATTGATAGAAAATATCAATAATGTCATTTTTTAGACTATTCATTTAATTTAACTATAAAGTTAAGAATAAGGTAATGGAATTCAGATATAATCTTTTAAACCACCAAAAATACATTATAGTTACCCATAAAATTCATGGAACACCATAATGTATTCTATATAAATAAAAAAATTTAAAGTATTCATTTTCATTTTTATGCTTCTTACACAAACATTATGTCAGTGTTGTTTAAGCGTTTGAGGTAATTATATAATCACTAAAAATTATAGATACATTTCAACTATTAAAATAATTTCATTATTCTAAAAATAAATTAAAATATTCTTTCAAAAATTAGTTTTATCCATTTATGAACATATATGATAAATTAAAATCAAGAGAGTGAAATTTTGGATTTTCTTTACTTAAAATAATATAAATGTCATTAACATAGTAAAATGGTATAAAAATGACCTATATTAATAATTAGGATGTATATGGTCAAATTATTCTCATAAAATGAAATAAATTCAAGTTTTTGGTTGATTTGGAGAATTTATCTCATAGTTTTAACCTAGTGTTACCCATTTTACCCTCACTGAGGTGACAAATATTTACCATGGTTACTATTAATAATGAATAATAATAAAAGGAAATTATTTACCAAATTTGAACCTATTGATTCCAAATATGGTATATATTTTTATATACTAAATCTCTAGAAGTGATAGAAATAAATTTTACTATAAATGTGTAAAACACAATGAAAAACTACTTTTAGGAAAATGTGTTTTAAGAATAAAAATTAACTTATCTAAAAATCACAAATATTTATGATTCAAATGGAATTAATAATGTTATTATAAATTAATTAATTAAAAAGTAACTTTAATTACAAATAAAAAGTATAATGGGACTTTAAATTACTTTATTTAATAAAAATAAATGATTTTCTTAAAAAAGGTTATTTTTTACTATTCACTAAAAATCAATCATTTCAGAAAAATTAAGAAAATCTCACCCTATGATTATTTTGATATGATTATTTAAGAAATTTATTTCATTTTATAAAATATAATTTAAAATTTTAGAAGATATTAGTTATAATTTCTATGCACAAAATGCAATAAAAATAACTTTTTATGAAAATGAATTCTTGAAGAATAAAATGACATCACTAAAACAATGAGTGATTGATTATTAAAAATTAATAGATAATTTTTATTGGTTAGGATAGTTATATATTTATTTCATAATGAGTTTACTCATATTCATATCCTTTAATTCAATGGAAAGTTTATAATAGTCATATTTAAATAATAATATTTTTATAATATATCTCAATTTTCTTAATGCTTGGTGTTGTGTGTTAATAAATCTATCAAGATTATTATTAATTTTAAACTAAATTATTGGAGTGTTTAAATTTTTAGTTCTTGTAATCATTTGTAAAAAAATTTGATATCACACATTTCATCGTAAACAATCTCTATGGTTTACAGAAAGTATGGAATCTCTATTACTTGCATTGTACTATAGTCCTTTGACAGTGCACCCACTTATTTCACAATAAATATGATTATAAATATTTTTCAATAATAAAATAAAACATCCACATCATGTTCCAACTTTTCATCATTGTGCTTCTTTGATTCATCACACTTGTGCTTCTGTAAGTAAGATATTTTTCTTCTTCAATTTCTAGAACATTAGTAAGAAAAAACCTCTTAATATTCATTTTATTTATTATCTTTATGCATTTTATAACACTATATTTATCAAACCAGACCACTTAATATCATCCCTATTATATATCAATATTAGACATGTCATCCCAACTTATCTTTATATTTGAATTTGAATTTCAAATTCCAATACTCTTCTTCAACATAACCCTTGGATAATCTTCCAATAAATGACCACCATAAAATTGGAATTGGTAGTTATTATAGGTTAAAATACCCACTAAACCTATTTTATCAATCCTAGTTATCAAAATCTTCTTTTCCTACCCATAATAACACTTTCTTGATGCAGACTCCCAATATGGACAAGAATAGTGCTTCACAATAATTATTTTTTAACTTCCTGAACATATTGTAGCATAAGGGATCATTGTATTATGGAGGTTTTGAAATCTCTAAAAACACTAAATTCCTAAAGACTTAGAATTCTGTAATGAACACATATATTGTGGTGTAGTACACCTTAATGTTATCTAGATATAGTATGGACATCAATTATTTTGGAGACACCTTTATATTTCCAAAGACACCAAAATAAACCTGATTAGTTACTATGTGATGTGGTCCTCCTTCTACCACATGATAACCTTATCAATATACTCATTATGTAATTTTATGTCATTATAGTGTAGAGTTCCTCAATATTCTAGGACCACAAAAATCAACCCAGCCTCCTTTACAGTAAGCAGTGCCTTATGACATGGAAGTCCTAAAATTTCTAGGGCCACCAAAAGTCAACTCTTCCTTTTTTCAGCTGTAGTAACTACTTATGATGAAAATATTATCCCCCAAGAAACTTCTACTTCACACCAAAAATATATATGAAATTTCACTCCTTCCATCAATAATTATTCTTCCTTCAATATTCTTTAAACATGAACTATTTTCAGGATATGTAATCACTACAAGTCATCTTTGGAATTTTTTGAATTTATAACATTTCCTATAACACCTTAAGATTTTATATGTATTTTATATCTTACTTCACACATAATATTGAATCTATATGAACCATGATATAGTAAACTGTTATAACCACGTATAAGATCTCGTATTTTTGAAGAGGTATGGATTTATTAAATTGTTAAATAAAACCTCTTCTTTTATTCTTATAAAATTTCATAAAGGTTTAAGAAGTGGTTTGGAAGATTCCTAGAATTTTTAAAAGTCTAAAGATCACCTTTTAAAAGAGAACTATTGAAGCTCAAGGTTAGTGTTAACTGTGGACCTCAAACCGTAAAGCCATGTTATGCTGATGTAGGGTTTGTTAAACAATTCAAGGGATAAAAACAGCCATGTTGGGGTTTTTCAAAAATTGTAGAGGAGATATAGGGTTTATTCTTCCTCTATTTAACTTAACTTCCCACTTTTTCTTCCCCAAATCACACATCATCTCTTCCCCCTAATTTATAGATTACTACTCCCCAAAAACTATTAATTAAAGGATATTCACCATATGGTTTTGGAATCATTCATCATTCATCACATTGGATAGCCATTAATGATCTCTTTAATCCTCTTTCATCTTTTAATTTTGTATATCTCTATTAGGAATGATGTTTTTGTGCAATAAAATACTTCATATTTTCAATTCATTTGTATATTTTTCTATTTTCTCCCATTATATCTCATATTAGAATCTATTATTGTATTAGGTGTCAACTATCAGTATAAGGTAGGTGGTCTAGCTTCTTTCCCTAAAATTATAGTCGTTTAAATAATGGTTCATTGTGTCACATGTCAGAACTTCCATGTTTCCCCACTTAAATGAAATATTAATATATTATATTTAAATACAGTATTTTTTCTATCTCTTGGGTTAAAAAGTTAACCTTTATAGTTACCCACTTCCATAAAACCACCCATTTAGTTTTGCTTAATTTGATTCCTTTGTTATGTTATGGGCGCCTTGTGACCAAACCACCATCTAAGTTGGTTTAGTTTGGTTTCTAACTAAAATGGATAATATATAAATATTTAAATTAAAAGTTAACGGTAGTGAGACCATATCACTTAGCCCTTATTTTCTTCCTACGTCCTATTGAGTTATCCCTTATAAATTTAATGGTCAATTTGAATAAAACAAATTTTAAAAGCAATAGTGTCATGCTGGGAGATATATATGTATCCTATATATAATTAATTGGATGGGATCATTGATAATATGATATTGTTTTATGATATGGTATACACTAGAGTTTCTTATGAGAAATTCTTTGGAATGGATCAATGGGCAATGCATTTAAACCATGTGTAGAGTGATACCTAGGTTCCTATATGGAATGCCATCGATGGACACTAGAGGAATCGGGTTTCTATTGTATTCCTGGAGTGATACCTGGGTTCCCTAAGTGGAATTACTTTTATAGGAATAAGTTTTAAATCAATTAAGTGATGGATCTTCTAATTATAATAACATACTTGGATAGTCAATGGTTTACATTTGTGACCTTATTTATTTTCATTTGTTGATTCTTAATTATCATGGGACTTATTAATCTCTTCTATTAGTTTATTCATCTACAATTCCTTGGATATGAATCTTGGGGAACAAGATAATTTTATAAAATTAAAACATAACATATAAATACTTGGAGAGATTCTGGCTTAGGTCAAGGCAGGTAGTGTCGGATGGGTGTCCCAAGAAGAACTCAGAACGATGTGCATTACTTATTTAATAAATTAAATAGATTATTACTGAAACATTTATCATTTTATATTAATTTACTGAATATTTCTATACAATCTTGGTGGTGACCAACTAATTTGATCTCACATCATATTGGGGTTGTCGATTGGTACCCAAATAGAAGTCATGGATATAGGAAGGGACAAAGGAAAACATCCAACTATAGATGACTGATTTCCAGTACTAGGATGGAGTACAGGATATAGGACCAATATTATGATCATGGTGATATTAGATATAGATTTTTTCCTTTTTCATTCTATATATCATGTACACATGTATGTATACTATCTGTTTTCCACTAGTATTCCCCCATTTTTGTAAAGCATCATGACATGACATTATTTTGTATATGGAACTAGTAATTATTGATTCTACCTGATTATATTTACCTATTTGATTGGTTATACTATTTTTTCATTATTATATTATTATTATATATTCCACACTTATTATGAGGGTATATTCTTCTCACTATACCATCACTCACCCTCGCTTCTTGTTATAAGCCTTTAGTGAATGGGGGTGCTTGAGGCCATATAGTCAATCGGGTTCAGTTACTTAAGAGTGAATCAGGTTCAGTATATCACACTATGTATGAATAATAATAAATTTTTTAAGAAGAATATGTATAAAGGTTTTTAATAATTCAAATATTTTGATTAATTCATAATAAATAATTACTCAATTTTCTATGAATTCATTTTACGCTCCAAAATTATTTTTTCTTCATAAAATGACTTTAATTATGTTTTTGTCAGAAAATATTATAATTAATTTATACTATTTTATAAATTTTATTTTATTAAATTAATATCTTTTTTAAAACACACATTTCAAAATTATCTTAGGGAGTATTTTTAGGATTTCTCTAAAAAGATTTATTTTTCAGTGAATAGTGAAACATTCTGATTTCTGTAAAAGCGTCAATATTTTCAAGTAAATGTATCATTATGTTTTTTATTTATTATAAAATTAACATAAGTATAATTTAATAATAAATAATATAATTATTTACATAATAATCAACATTATACTATATTTTGATATAAGTTTATTTTTTGGCTTAAAACACATTTTTCTAACAACTCTTTTTATACGCAAAATGTGTTTTTATATTAATAAATTAAATTAATCCCTATATATTAATGTTTTTAAGGATATTTATAGTTTATATATTCAATAATAAAATTTAAAATTCATTTTATGGTCTTTAAAATGAATGTAATGTAAGTAAATTATGTTTTATGCTTAAAGATTCATTCTTCTAAAAGGGTATTTATTGTGGGTTGTGCACTTATTTAAAATTAAATTCCACCACTTATAGAAATTTAATATGGTAAAATATATTATAGATTTTTAATAATAATTATTAATGTAATATAATGGTGTAAACTTAATTTTTGGTCATACTGAATAGTAAAAATAGTAAAATTTGGTTACCACACACAAGGTCAAAATAGGTTTTTGGGGGGTTAAACTAAGAGATAAGGGTAGTATTTTCATAAAATTAAATATAATTATTACTGTTTAAATATATTTCAACCTTATATGATCCTAAATTCTAATACCTGTCCATTTTTTATCCACTTTCAAATGAAAAAGACCTTATATCATTGAAATATTTTAAGAAATTCCATGTACATCCCTCCCCTCACTTATAAAAGGGAACCTCTTATCCTACCTATTCACACCATTTGAGAATTATATATTATAAAATACCTCATAAAAATCCTTCCCATAACTCTTCCTTTCATCCTAGATCTTCACTTATTTTCCTAGGACCAATCCTTATAGGCTTAAGGTGTAAACTGAAGGAGGACTCTCAGAGAATATGTATAGATCTTAACCTAGATCGTTCAATTTTATTTCCTCATATACTTCCTCTAAAAAACATTTATATGTAACAAAATGATTAATATAGTATCAAAAATTTACTTATATAGTTTTATGTATATGGAACTACCATTTACCATCTCTTCTCAATCAAATGGAAGATGAAAGAATCGCTAATGCTTACGTGTGGCCTATATTCTCCACATAGTGATGTGATTCTTTTTTCACCAAGATCATTCATGGTCGGTTATTATAATATATTTAATTTTAATATATAATATTTATATTATATTAATTATTCTATAATTTTTAATTAATATTTACATTTCTTTTGTTCCATCCATCAAAAAATGGAAACATCACTCGTGTGTTTGCATAGACTTCCATCTCCACATAGTGATGTAATTCATTTTTTATCACCACTTTATAAGATTTAGTTATAATTATTTATATAATAAATATATATTATATTTCTATTATGATTAAAATAATTTATATTAGTTAAACATGATCAAATTTTGAGGTACATAACCTTTGAACTGAAACATACATGATAAATGAAGCAGATGACACTTAAAGTAACGATGATGGTCCAAGATTATTAATAAAGAGGCAATAATATGTTATAAAAAATATGAATGTAATTATAGGTATTCATATGGATATGGTATATAGTAATAATAAATTTTATTTTATTATATTGGAGGTCAGAGTGCTTATGAAGTAATATAGACTTGAGGTATGGGTTTTAGGTTACGGACTCATTTTTACCAGGATTGTTTATACTTGAATTTTATGATGATGTAATTAGGTGATATATATCTCCAAAATAATATATATTTTACTTTAATATTTTAGTATGATTATTTAATATTTTCCTTTAATTTTTATCACTTTAAGTGCACAAGAGACCAAAATAATGTTTTTAAGTAAAATCAACATTGATTTTCCCTTCGATCAAGAATCTTTTATTATATGTCTATATTTTAATTAAATTATTTTCAAGAATGATTTAATATTCTAAAAATATTATTTAAATTAATTTTTATTTATATTTTACTTTCATCACAAGGTTTTAAAAGGAACCTTCTTATCATTTTCCAAAAGCTGTGATTTTTAATTTTTACTGAAAATGTGAAAGGAATTTTTATATTAACATACACCGTATGAACCTCTTTCTCCACAATTTATAATAAATTTTTATTTAAAAATTGATATATAATCTTAATTTTTTTTCAAATAAATTGTCTCCTTGATATTTTATAAATTTTTAGATTCTAAATAAATGATTTTAAAAAAAAGGGTATTTTCATAATAAAATATTCTAATGATCTTTTAAAGGTATATTGATTTAAAACAATATCCTTTGATGTTTCTTAAGATTTTCTAGGGATACGAAACGATTTCACCTTCTTTATTATTTCTTTGTATGGTTTATTATTATGATGAGGAAATGTTAATGAAACACGTATCATTTTCACATGTTATTATATGATGATATGATGAATGTTTTATGATCTTAGGGCACACATATGTATGTTTTTCATTATGTGATGGGTGGATCCAAAATTATATATGAATCCAATAAATTTAGTAAAAAAT
The DNA here is from genome assembly GCA_963277665.1 of Viscum album. NCBI lineage: Eukaryota > Viridiplantae > Streptophyta > Magnoliopsida > Santalales > Viscaceae > Viscum > Viscum album. Next base: position 469,576,145 of record OY728147.1, on the reverse strand, counting down.
GATATATTATGAGATTATAAGGTAGATAAATGGGAGTCAAATTAGTTCAGTAAGGGACTTTTTCCAATAAAATAGTCTTATGAGTAAACCTCGATAAAGGAAATTATGGAATAGGGGGTGAACCTAGTCCACTATAATAACCTTGGAAGTTATCCATGACAAAGGAAATAATTTTATATGGTTATTTTTATACCAAAAAACTTATGTATTATGCTTATGATATTTTCTCAAGACTCGTGATTTATTATAGATGATTTCTCCCTCTTATGTCTTATATATTTTCATTCATAAATCTTTCTGTCATGTTTCATGATTATGATCTATGAATTGATGGGTATGATTTTATAATGTTAATTAGATGTTATCATAAACTTATTTATATATTATTCTCACTAATGATTATTTTTTAATATCTATTATGCTTACACTTAATGAGAATTTGATCTCATGATATATTATGTTTCCCTTCACCAAGTTATGGAAAAAGGTTCTGAGTATGTTATATCTAAGTAGGGTATTAGTTGTGAAGAAATTAATGAGAAATGATGTAGATTTTTTATATACCAGTGGTTTATGTATCTATGTTTCCAAATACACTAAACCTTCATATTTTTATCCTAGTTCATATATATATTTAATGGATTTTATACTAATAAGTTGTATTATTTATGTAGAAAAGTATGGGTCATTATACATCCTATAAAACAAAATTATTTAAGTTTTGAAAATAAAGACAAAACCATAAGAATTTCCATTTCTTTTTTTTAACTTCTTTAACAACTAAACAATAACTCATAACCACTTGGTTTTAATAATCCCTTCTTTGGGTTTTTTTTATCAACCAAGTTACATAAATCAATGAAGCTCTAAAAATCAAGCTATAGAACACCATCAAAAAATTATAAGCCTATGTGAGATGGCTCGGTGAAGGAAACAATAATTATTGAAAAATATTGTCATGTTTTCCATAAATTATTGATTAAAAACATCATTCATAGTCACATCATCAGAAAAAACATGATGTCAACCTATAAAAAATAAGTTATTGTATCCACTTCAACAAGCTATTAAAATAGTTCCCATAGTAAGCATATGTTTACTTCACAGCTTACCCCTTTTAAAAAATCCCCCTAAATATATGCTCCCCTTGAAAGGATAATAATATATCAACAGATGTATCTCAAAATATTTTTCTCCCCATTACAATTGCATTCAGAATAAAAGAAATTAAGAGATTTATTCTTTTTGTAATTATCCCCCTTTGATAATAATATCTAAATATAAGATGATAGAGGGGAATAATATCACATACCTTATCCTTGAATGGGGTAAGTTTTAACATCCATATTCCCCCTTGGATTCTAAAATGTATCCTTTAGCAATTGTTCAGTGAAAATATAATCATATTGCTCTGTTTGAGGAATCAACTCCAATATTATTTCATTTTTTTCCACAAGCTCCTAAATGAAGAAATATATAATATCAGTGTTCTTTGGCCTTGAATATTTCACTGTATTATTTTTAAGATTGATAGGACTTTGACTATCACAGCCTAAGAGAGGTAGTGGATTCACATCAACCAAAACATCTTCCAAATGTGTCTTCATCCACATTAATTGCTTTTATGTATTAATTTATAGACACAAACTCTATAATAAACTTGATTTTATATCAGATAAGGATCATTTAAAAAATTAATTCATTTTTTCGACCAAATAGTGATTTTTAATGTGGTCATAAAGGTTTTGGGGTTTTTTGGGGCTTATTTAGAGCTCAGAACCCCAATCGATGAAGAAAAGAACCAAGCCATATGGTTAGTAGAAACCATCAAAGATATTCTACATGGTTTACCCTAACCATGTAGGTCTGAATCTTGGGGATAATAAGGTTGCACCATTTTAGGAAACCATGTATCTAGGGGTGCATGCTTGTGCATATGGTCTACAGTTTTTACCAGATCAATAATGAATGGTTGGCACACTGTTTCTCAAACCGTGCGAGTTCCCCTTGAATAAGTTCCACGTGCATGGAAGTGGAATAGTTTTTCCAACCATGTGACCAAACCATCAAACCCCTAATTTTGGGGTAAAATTAACAAAATTTCCTCTAAGGATTAACAAACTTATCCCTCTGATTATTTATCTTATTTATAGTGAAGGAGGCCCCCTTTGTCATGTTGGATCTCTCAAGTACCCTTCAAGATATTTTTGACCCTAATACTCTTTTTGAAGTCCAATTATATCCTCATTCATATTGTTGAATTTGAATCATTAGGTAATCAATTAATCTTGTTTCATTCATCATTTTTGTTCTTATTGATAGTTCTATATTGATGTAGGATCATATGCCCTATTTTTAGTGTGTTGGTATGTTATTACATTTTCTCTTGATCTGTTCCAAACTAAGGGTGGATGCTAGATGAGGAGAGTTATAAGGGTATACAGTATTTGGTTTATGACTCATCCCTCAAGTATTGTTTTTTTACAAACTATCACCTTGTGTGATCACCGATTTCATCGACTGTTTCCTATTAAATTCATGTTCCATGATTATAATCATTGTGCTCATATTCGATTACCTTGGCCATAATTTTCCATCATACCATTAGAAGATAAAACCTAAATTCCTTTCACCCCAAGTAGGGTTTTCTCTTTACTATGCCTTTAGAGGTTTGTTATGATTATTTTTTCCACTGTTCGGTTGTGTTATATCTTAGCCTTAAAAACAGTAATTTTTTGTATTAAATAAATGAATTTTAAATCGCTATTACATTATAGTATTAATTATCCATTCTAAAGTAAGTGTTTGAAATTAATTATTGAAAATTTAAAATGTAAAGTGTAAAGTATATTTATATATATCACATGGTCTAGTTAATTATATATTAAATACTTATGGTTGCATGTCCTTAGACCACCTTATCATGTTTATGAATGTTAAAGGAATGAACCTAATAATTAAATAGGAAATGAATGTAATATGGTTTTATTTAATAATTATCCTTGTCCATTAGTATAAAAGGTAATGGAATGAACCTATTTAATTATCAAATGAAAGTAGTAATACATGGCATAAATTGAATAATTAATTATGTATAAGGTTCATATTGCATGCGGACCTTTTCACTTTTATAGGAGTTTTCATACTTGAGCAAGCCTTGAATTATAAAGGAAATACCTTGAGCTCTTAGAGGATCCCATTCTGATTTTATGATCTGTTTTCCAAGGGAGATACCCACCTCAGAACATGATCCTTTTCTACTATTGGATTCCTGGCATGATTCTATAAAATCCAATCACTATCTTCCATATATTACAATTCCTTGGGTATAATCCTTGGATCCAGCTTAACCTCTTCTAAAAAGTGGCTCCATGGATTCTCCCACATTGGACTCAGTCATGCTTTGCCCATGTTACCTTAGACGGGATCCTTATACTCAATTAGAATATATTACAGTGGAATACTTTGGAATATGACCCTTAGATTACACTCAGACCCCTTGTAGCCAGGCTGCATGGTATTATTAAGTTGGATGGAACAATGAGGTCATGAATGCCTTGATTATTACCATGGATCCTCTTTCATTATAAACATGGGATTCCTTTTTATACATTAGTTTCTTTATTATTATTATCATGATACATAATCAGAATTGTTTTGCCTCATGTGACTTATTTATATAAACTATAACATAAATAATTAAATGATTTCTTGTTCAGAAATCAATTGAGGATGAAGTAAGTATCCGGGTATTTAAATTTCTCTACGATGATACATTTATATATACCTACATATTTTTTCAATTTATATCCATAGAATATATTTTTATAGACATTGTTGGTGGTAGCCCACTAAGATTTATCTCAAATACTATTTGGGAATTCGTTGCAACCTAAGAAGATTACAAGTATGTTGGTGTTGATAAGGGGAAGAATCTTACTATAGACACCTGATCTTGAATTCTTTCTTTAGGTTGTATCTTGGTAGATGATGACTAGACTAGTGCCCAGGATACAGGATAGTTGCTGGATTATTTTTTATTCTTTTTCATAGCATGTATTTTCTACTACTATGTATACTTTTTTTCTAATTTTATAGAGACATGACATAAATTATCATAAGCTTATTTATATGATTAAGTTTCTAATTATTATTTGATTATTTTCATTTATATAATTATATGTTCTTAGACTATGGTGGCTTACTGGTCCTGTTGTTATAGTATCTATTTCTGTTATGCCATCTTTTTACATATGCTTCGCTTATTCATCTATTATTCTATATCCATTATGCTCCACTCTATTAATTAGGGCATAGTATCCCCATCAAAACATTATAGTCCCTCACTACTATTCGATATCCTCTGGCATATGAGAAAGTGTACTTAAGGCCATGTGTCTAACCAAGCTCGGGGCACCTCTGAGTGGAACCTAGGTGATGGACATTGTGACGTGGTATTAGAGGATTTATTTTATTTATTTACTATTTTAAGATAATATAAATGATATTATGATTGATTTGGAACTTTTTTATAAGTCGTTCTTGGACTTAGCTAACCCACATTCGGGGTAAATGCCGAGTTTCCATAAATAAGAATTTTTGTTCGCTATTTTTTATTCCAGTTGATAAACATTACCCATTGGGTAAATCAAATTCAGTGTGACGGTTAATTTTAATATTATGATTTATTATTTCATTATTTCATTTTCTCAATGAAATTAGGGAAATTAATCATCAATCATGCATCATTACAAGAACCGAGAATACAAATTCCATACATATGCAATGACATATATGTGCATTTCACTACTTTTATTTACCTATATTTCTTGTGACTATTTAGTTATCCATGATTGATATATATTCTTGTGCTACTGACATCATGTACTACATGGTAGGGAGTTGGTTATTTAATTTGGAAACATCAATCTAAATAGTGTTTTCCTTTATAGGTTGATAGTGGAATCTTAAATGGATGGTTTCTACCTTAGTCATCTATGTACCTATGGTTACATGAGATACTATTTGAATGTGATTGATTGATTTATAATTTAAATTCATGATGTGTATGAGTCCTCATGGGTTGTAGAGGGTAATTTATCGAGTAGATTCATCGTATAATAACTATTACATTCTGAGAACTATTGTTGATGGGGTTAAATAAAAGATAAATGGGTATCGATTTCAATTATAAGGTTTATGGAACCTTATTCACAAGAAATGGTGATCCATAATAATCAAACTTTTATATATGTATTTAAGTAAATGAAAACTCGAAATGTAAAAAAATCTTATAAAATCAAATTTGTTTCCAAAAAGTGAAGTGGAATATTTCTCTTGACCTTTCACCCACTGGAACCCCAATAAATTAAACTTTAACACTTACCAACATAAATCCTTCTAAGAAGGTAGTTAGGGTATTATCTTAGGTAGTTATCCCTTATTCTCATGATATGATTCCTCTATTTCTTCTATCTACTATAAAACTCATTCTAAGTTTTGTGATTGGAATTTATATATTTATTCCACCATGATGACCTAATGTCATGCACCAGAAGGGTGGTGGAAACCATGCTTCATAGACAGATTTCCTTGAGCTTCTAGTATTATTAATAGGAGTTCCACTTAAGCCACCAGTTGTTCTACCTAATATGGGTGCAGACATTCAGATTCGAGAAATTTTTCTACATATGATGTAGTTGATGTAGGGTTCTCTAGGACCTGAACCTATGATGATTCCCTGTTTTTACCCTATAAGACTTTGTAATTTTCCTCTACATATACTTTTAGAGCTAGGAGCGAAGACGGCTTGCGATTCCGAGGCCCGGTGTGCCCGGAATTAATTTAATAAAAATATTAAGTGTTTTTATACTATGCACGTGGAGGGGTTGTGTTTTCACCAAAACGGTAGCTCGGATCGGAAATCCGAGGGCAGTGTTTCATCCGGAGTGTTTCGTTTACCTTAGGCGGGGTGTAAATGTTCCGAGCATAGGCATGCTATGAGAGATGTCACCAAAGGGGAAAACATCATTTTGAAATATAGACTTAGTGATTTTTATCATTAGAGTTATTTTAAAATAACTTTAGAACAAAGTCTCAGAATGAAAATCCGAGACTTCTATTGAATTAGAAATGAGGCATTCTTCTTAGGTACGATATTAGATGAGAGGGTGTGACACCTTCGGATTTCGCGCAAAGCGGATTTTTTTCTATAAATAGGAAAATATGAGTTTTGAGTTGGGGTTTTAACCTTCTCTCTCTCTCTCTCTCTCTCTCTCTCTCCCTATCTCTATCTATCTATATTATTCATCAGTGTTCTTCTTTGTTCTTCACCGAATCGAGGAGCGGCCACAACCATAACCTTGGCGGATCGAAGCAGGAGCATCGTGGATGCACCACCAACGACGCACGGCTGATTCGAGGTAGGATTTCTGATTAATTTTCGCACCTTTGTCAATTTCTTGAGTTTTCATCAAATACATTGTTTAAATTCTATAATATTTGAATTGGGACGATGGACGAATGAACACATCCATCGTCCGAGCCCCATTCTACATTCCATTCTTGAGTGTTCTTCATCCAAAAATTTCAGACGCGCCAAAACCAAGACGGATCGACGAGTGAGGGGCGTCACTGTGAAGATCCGGCCCCGAGGATTCTGAAAATGGTTTTGGATAATTTTTCTGACCACCGGTGCGGTAGGGTTGACCGGTTGAAGGTCCGGCTACGTCAAGGGTGGTGGACGGAGTTCGAGCCGGAGGTGCGACGGAGCGCGGCGGCCGGAGGAGCTGAGCCAGTCGGCGGCCGGTGCGGTGTGGCGGTGTCCAGCGGAGGAGACCGGAGGAGCAACGGGCCAGCCTTCGGTGTGTCGTGTAGCGAGAAGGGAGAACCGGAGCGGTGAAAGCCAGAGGTGGCACGGCGGTGCGCTGCAGGCAGCTGCCGGCATGGACGGAGTAGTTCTGGCGGAGCGGGGGACCAGGCAGCCGCAGCGCGAGTAGCTAGTGCCGGGTGGTGCGCTCGGTCGGCGGAATGGTGAGATCAGGCGGCTATCGGCGTGGCAGAGTGGGGACCCCATGAGGTCACGGCCCAGGCGGCCTATTGCGCTTGGGAAGAGCCCTGAGGCGCTGACCTCGGGGGGGAGCACCGGAGACAAGGACCCGCAAAGTGCGGGTCCTGCTGGACGACGAAGACCGTCCAAATGGCTGGTATACTTGAAGAACTGGACCTGAGGGGGGGACTGGTGTTGCTGGAGCGGGACGCAACCAGTGGGCCATGGCGAGTAAGGCTGGACCCACGGCTGTGCCGCGGGCCGGCGGTTCGGACCAGGCTGGCCGAGGTGAACCGGCCCGATTAGGCCCCCTTGTGTTCGAGGGGTCGTAACTTCTAAACGGCGCATTTGTTTGACATGTCGTCTGTGGCTACGGGTTCCTTTCGGTGAGGCAGACTTTTTGAAGTGGGTTTCAGGGTTTTTGGGTGCTTCTCTCAAAGACGGGTAACCCAAAACGCTTTAATTTAATAATATTAAATTATTATTGAAGTTGTGAGAGACATGGTTCGTGAGCCGGACATCCGTTTGATGCACCGTCAGAGGTGTTGTGGCCCTGGAGTTGAGATGGTCCTTTCAATGTTGGTTCGGAACCCTTGAGGTTCGATTTTATTGTGTGGTGGCATGAAATTCTTAATGAGAATAATTAATTAATTAATTAATTAATTAATTATTCTTGTTTTGAACCTAACACTTGTTTGGGATGTCCGATTGACGTGCCATCAGCGGCAGCGTGACGCCAATCCCCATACGGACTTTTTGAGACGCTTTCTGACGCGTTCGAGTTGGAGACAAGGTGTGGGACCCACAGGGCTTGGTTCGTATGTTTTATGATGAAATGCCACTTTTTCACCCGACATCTGTTTGGGGTGTTTGAGCACTCATTTCTGAGTATTCTCCAGTGGGGATTGTGACGGCGCAATCCGCCCGCCTAAATTCAGGCCGAGGCATGGGCCCCACGAGGCGGCTTTCGGACGTATGCTTTATTTTTACAACTTATTCTTTATAAGTCTGTTCTAGGTAAATGAATAGCCTAAACCTCGTGTTTATCTGCATGGAACGAAATGGTACGATCTGCATGGCATGTTTCGGGGTCGAGGTGTGGGCCCCACAGGGCCCCGTTTTCATAACGTGGGGCGTTGCAGCTTCTGCATCCGGAGTCCATTTTTGGCACTGTCAATGGCGTTGTGACCCTGGAATCAAGGTGAAGTTGACTAGGGTGGTTTCAGGAATTGAATCCGAAGTTGAGGCATGGGCCCCACGGGCCATCCTTTAAGCGGTGTGCAGCGTACTGTGACTTTTTCATCATACGTCTGTTTGGGGCATATGAATAGTCTATTTGAAGTTTTCTTCTAAGATCATCATGATGGAACAGTTCACCCGACCTTTTTTGGGACTGAGGTGCGGGCCCCATGAGATTCCATATGAGCATAAAGCGGTGTTGAATAACTTTTCCATCAGGAGCCCATTTCCAGTGAGTAAATAGTCTATCTCACGTGTGTTTCCATGAGGATTACAACGGTGTAATATATTTGGGTGAGCAGAGCCTCCTTCAGGATCTAATTAAATGTGGAAACATGAAAGGATATTGGTCATAGGTTCCTTTGACACACTCTAAACCAATGCATGGAAGTGGTGTTAGTGAAATTCAGTGATGGCATGGGCAGTGCGGAGTTATCGGACCATTTCCGGGTTTACCCTCCAACGGGGCTGGGTAGTGGGTTACCCGTTTACATTAAGGTTTACCCTCCAGCTGGGCTGGGTAGTGGTTTACCCGTTGACCTTAGGGTTTACCCTCAAGCGGGGTTGGGAAATGGGTTACCCGTTGACTTTAGGGTTTACCCTTCAGTGGGGCTGGGCAGTGTGTTACCCTACGACCTCTCGTGGTTTACCCTCTAGTGGGGCAGGGTAGTGGGTTACCCATTGACTTTAGGGTTTACCCTCTATTAGGGCTAAGCAGTCGGTAACCCGATGACCTCTTGTGGTTTACCATCCTGTGGGGTTGGGCAGTGGGTTACCTGACGACTTCTTTAAGACTCAGCCCTTTCTATGAGGCTAGTCAGTGATTTTTCTCGATCATTACTGGAGCGGGCCCCTTGGTTGTACGGTTCAGCGATGAGGAAGCTTTGGTGTGTGGGACTGTTGTGCATTGGTGATGGATATATTTTGAGTTGTTGGAGACTTTTCTTGGGCTGATCATGGAGATAGAGAAACCCTTACACACTCATTTGTGTTTCTTATTGAGCATATATTTACACCCTACATTTTTTCCATCCATTGGGTTTGGTTACTCTCCTTCTAGGAGGGGTGAAGACGCACGGGGTATGCCATGTGCTTTCCGTGTTTAGCTCTTCTTGGAATTGGACGAGTCTACTTCCTTTCTTTTGTTGTTTTGAGCTCCACTCTCTCTATTATACTCTTACACTATTCTTTGTTCTATCTTCTGCTCACCGTTTTAGAACCTCCTTTGTTTCTCCCTCGAGATTTTGGGGCATCCTACTGAGTATCTTTATACTCACCCATGCTTGGGATTTTCCCGCACTTTTTGTTCCCTTATAGATGACAGACAGGTCAATCAAGACTACTGAGGAGTGTAGAGGATATAGGATCGTGGGCTGCGTTCAGTGGTCATAGGAGGATTTCTAGGTGTGAGACTCATCAGTTGTTTACTTTTGTTTACCTGTTGCCGGGTTGTGGAACTTTTCTGTTTGGGCACCTATTTTTCACCTTTTATTGTTGAGTTTACCTGCCAGTCTACATTTCAACACTTTACTCGTACTATTTAGAAGATGATGCATGAATGTGGTTGGGTTATAGTAGTTTTTCCTTTGGTTTTATTTTTTACTCTACACTTCTGCATCAAGTGGGCTATGTGTGTGTGTACGGGTACTTAGGAAAAGGCCTCCCCAAGACCGTTACACCTTCGGTACTTCTTGCCAGACCCTGACCTATGGAGGCGGGCTTGGGGTAGTTGTGGCCCAAGCCTCAGTATGGGTTTGGTTGTGAAAAAGTGGTATTAGAGGTGGTTCTTTCCTTGGGTTGTTGTTCGAACGTCCCTAAAAAAGAATTAGTTAAGTTTTGGGGAAATAGTGTCAACATGTCTCAAGAGCGGATCTCAGTCCAGGGAGTCCAGTGATGATTCGGTGGCCGACGTATCCATTCACAAGGACCCTAATAACCAACTTGTCGACTTGGCACACTGAGACACTAGTTGCAGGGAATTTGGTGTGTGCATCATATAGGATTGAATATTTGACTGTCCTTCTTGAGTCATCTCACCATCGTTGTTGATATATATGTGCTCATTTGACCGCGGTACTCCTTGATCGGATTCAGGATGTCTCTACAATGATATCAATCCAGGATACTAGCTCCAGTTCGTGATGAAGACTCTGTGAGTGACGAGGCCTCAGTTCAAGATCTATCATACGGTTACCCTTTCTCCAGGAGGACAGGCAGTAGCACCTCCACCTCTTGAGTAGCGAATAGTACCAGTAGTGAAGGCCGATGATGAACGTAGGATGGGTGTGCTACATGAGGTCCAGCATCAAAGACCGCTAAGGTTCCATGGTGAGACATACCCTCATAGTGAAGGGTTGGCTAGAGTCGGTGGTTCGCCTCTTCAGGCTTGTTCGGACACTGACAGGTCAGATGGTGGCTTTGGCAGCCAGTCTTTTTCCACCAAGTATCTTGGCGTAGTAGAGCCAGGGTTACTCAGATGAAAGATGAGTTGGTACTCTCGTGGGATGACTTCTAGAAACTATTTTTTGAGGAGTAGTACCCCTTCTACTAACGCATTATATGGTTTTAGGATCTTCTGGAGCTTCAGCGAGGAGTGATGGAAGTGGCTGAGTATGAGACTTGGTTCGCAGACCTTACTCGGTACTCTTTGGACGTGTTCCATGACGACAACTTCCGAGCACAGAAGTATGATCGAGGCCTCTATAAAGGATATTTGTGCTAGTGTAGTGCCCTTGTGCATCCTCACCCATCTTGGGGTGTTGGAGCAGGCACTGGTGATAGAAAAATTTCTATCAGAGGGACGCCAAGGGGTAGGGCCTAGGTGCTGGAGGTCTTCCCTTGATGAGACTCAGGCACATGGTCGGGGACAGCATAGAGCACTGAGACATCCCAAGGAGGACTGGTTATATGGTTGTGATGTGCGAGGTCATGTGGCATGAGACTAATCGACCAAATGTACTGATTTTTCCAGATAGTTGGTAGATGCACTTCCATGAAAAAGGCAGTGTCGTGATCCGAAAACTCCCGGGTGAGGACAGGGCGGTCCCCAGGGAGGCGGTGTTGGCAGAAATGCAGGAAGAATTTTGGTTGGCGGACAATGTTTCGAGGTCCTTCCACCACCACTAGGTGGCCCATGTCAGGCTCAGGGAGCTGACAGGCGGGTCCACAGGTGGTTGTGTGCTATGGATGTCTACAATCCTGCAATACATGAGATGATAAGAGGTATGCTCTGTGTCTTTTTCTACTTTTCTTAGTAGAAATTGTTAGACACTGTGTGAGGTAATCTTTTCGTCTAACTCCGTGTTCGATGGGTTACTGAGGGTGATGTAGGGAGTCGGTGTAACCCTATGTTGGTGCTGTCTGACAGAGCTTTGAATGCATGGGAGAGAGGGGTTCTTCCCCCACTAAGACGCATTTTTTTTGTGATGCGATCAAAACCCTGAGGGAGAGTTAGTACCACCCAAAGAGGATTGTATTGTGGTGTGGTGGATGACTCCCTCTGACATGTACATTCATGGAAGGGTTGTGCAGTGGAGTGTCAGAGCAGGTTATGGATTTTCCAGTGGGGATTTTCTACTTTACCCCCTTTACTTGATGTGCCACTAGTGGGTTTTTCAGAGAGCCTGTTTTGGGATTACTCTCCTTCCAAGAGGGGAAAAGATAGGTGAAGTATGTCACGTGCTTTCTGTGTCTAGACTTTGGCGGTTGGATGAGTTTTTTCACCTGCCATGTTCATCGATACCTTGCCTAATCAAAGTCAATCTTAATACCGGTATCAAGTACAGGTTGAGGTGATGGAAACCTCATAAACAGAACTATGCATTTCAATATGTGGTGCTGGTAGTGGTAGTATTTTCCCTGAGAATTTGGGGACGCTATCTTTTGGGAAAACGCTTTGTGGTTTTCTCAAACCACCAGGGTATCAGGGGCACCCTCACCCATAGATACTTGAACCTAAGACGATGGTACAGGTTGAAATTTCTACAGAACTATGACTTCGAGGTATTCTATATTCTGGGAAAATGTCAGTGTTGTAACAGGTTCCCTTATCATAAAGTACCAGACTCGTCAGGTGCGAGAAGTTTCGTAGTAGTTAGATTCCCTATAGCTTACCTTAGTGAAGCAGGAGGGTAGGGCTTTTCTACAGTCAAGGGTGTTGACTCATCCAATTTTTGAGCATGTAAGAAAGTCTCGGTTGTGACACACTGACTGTAAAAACTTGTGTGACCAGATATCCTTGGGTGTTTCACCAGATGGATATTCTGAAGGACAGAATCATGAAACCATGTTCTAGGAACAAACTGTGATTTTGGTCATGACGTGGAAAGTAGAGGTTCGGCCGGGAAAGTCCCCCGAGTTTCTATGGTCCCTTCGGGAATCGTGCAAGCGATTAAGAGGTTGTCTACCATCTTGATCTACCCTCCCAATAGTAGGAGTGGGCGCTCAACGTCTTCCACGTGTTGCAGTTGATGAGGTGCGTGCGGGTTACTACGCATTTCATCAAAAGTAGCATACCTTATGAGTTTGAACCATCCCTTTGGTTCTCGTGATGTTCCAGCATGGTGTTGTTCAAGTTTTATTGGGAGTGGGAGAGCTAGGTGTGAGATCTGTATCCTGAGTTTTTTTTCCTATTTTTTCTTTTTGGTGATGAAAATCATGAAGGAGGTAATGATTTAGAGACCCTTTTTTTACCCTGTAAGACATTGGAAATTTTTTCTAAATATAATTCCAGAGCTAGGCACGAAGACAGCGTGTGATTCTGAGGCCCGGTGTGCCCAAAATTAATTTTATAAAAATACTAAGTGTTTTTATACTATGCACATGGTGGGGTTTTGTTTTCTCCTAAACGGTAGATTAGATCAGAAATCTGAGGGCACGGTTGTGTCTCGAGCGTGCCATTTACCCTAGGCGGGGTGTAAAAGTTGCAGGCGTGGACCTGCTCTGAGAGATGTCACCTAGGAGAAAAATCACCATTTCGATATAATGACTTAGTGATTTTTATCACTGGAGTTATTTTCAAATAACATTCAAAATAAGTCTTGGAATGGAAATCTGAGTCTTCAATTTAATTTGAAATGGGGTGTTTTGCCTAGGCGCGATATAAAATGAGAGGGCGCAACAACTTCGGATTCCACGTTAAGTGGATTTTTTCTATAAATAGGAAAATATGAGTTCTGGGTTGGGGTTTTTCCCCTCTCTTCTTTCTATCTCTCTCTCTCTCTATCTCTATTTGTCTTCGGTATTCATTGACGTTCTTCACTGAATCGAGGAGCAAACACCACTGGAACCTTGGCAGATCGAAGCAGGGGCGTTGTGGACGTGCCACTAACGACGCACGACCGATTCGAGGTAGGATCTCTGATTAATTTTCGCACCTTCGTCAATTTCATGAGTTTTCATCAAATCCGTTGTTTAAATTCTATAATCTTTGAATTGGGACAATGTTCAAACGAACACGACCATCGTCCGAGCCCCGCTCAACATTTCGTTCTTGAGCGTTCTTCGTCCAAAAATTTTGAACACACCAAAACCGAGACGGATCGACAAGTGAGGGGCGCCGCTGTGAAGTTCTAGCCCCGAGGATTATGTAACTATTTCGGATAATTTTTTTGAATACCGGTGTGGCTAGGGGGACCGGTTGAAGGTCCGAATCTGGAAAGGGTGGTGGCCGGAGATCGAGCTGGAGGCATGGCTGAGCACGGAGGCCGGAGGAGCTGAGCCGGTCGGTGGCCGGTGCGGTGTGGCGGCGTCTGGAGGAGGAGATCGGAGGAGCGTCGGGGCGGTCTTCGGTGCGTCGGGCGGTGAGAAGGGAGCACCGGAGTGGTCCAAACTAGAGGTGGCGCGGCGGAGCACTGCAGGTGGCTGCCGGTGCGGATGGGGTAGCTTCGGCGGAGCCGGGGACCAGGCGTCCGCGGTGCAGGCGGCTAGCGCCAGGCAGTGCGCTCGGTCGACAGAGCGGTGAGACCAGGCGGCTGCTGGCATAGCTGAGTGAGGAGCCCGGGAGGCCGTGGCGCAGGCAGCCTATCGCGCTCGGGAGGAGCCCCGAGGCGCTGACCTCGGGGGGGAGAGTCGGGGACAAGGACCTGCAAAGTGCAGGTCCTCCTGGGCGACGAAGACTAGCCAAATGGCCAGTCTTCTTGAAGAACTGGACCTGAGGGGGGGTCCGGTGTTACTGGAGTAGGTCGCGGCCGACGGGGCACGGCGAGTCAGGCCGGACCCACCGCTGGGCCGCGGGCCAGCAGTTCGGACCGGGCCGACCAGGGTGAATCGGCCCGGTTGGTCCCCCTTGCGTTTGGGGGGCCGTAACTTCTAAATGGCATGTCCGTTTGAGGCGCCGTCTGCGGCTACGGGATCATGTCGGCAAGGCGGACTTTTTGAATTAGTTTTAGGGATTTTTGGGTTTTTCTTTCAAAGACAGGTGTCTCGAAACGATTTAATTTAGTAATGTTAAATTATTATTAAAGTTGAGATGGACGTGGTTCGCAAGCCGGACGTCTGTTTGATGCGCCGTCAGAGGTGCTCTGGCCCTGGAGTTGAGACGGTCCATCCATAGTTGGTTTTAAACCCTTGCAGTTTGGTTTTTTTTCTCGGTGGCATGAAATGCTTAATGAGAATAATTAATTAATTATTCTTGCGTCGGACCTAACTCATGTTTGGGAAGTCTGATTGACGTGCCGTCAGCATCAGTGTGACCCCTGTCCTCGTGCGGACTTTTTGTGATGCTTTCCGAAGTGTTTGGGTTGGAGACAAGGTGCAGGCCCCACAGGGCCTGGTTCACATGTTTTACAGTGAAACACCACTTTTTCACCCGACATCCATTTTTGGTGTTTGAGCACTTGTTTCTGAGTATTCTCTCGAGGGGATTGTGATGGCGCAATATGCCCGACTAAATTCGGGCTGAGGCGTGGGCCCCACGAGGCGGCTTTCAGATGTATGCTATGTTTTTATAACTTATTCTTCATAAGTTTGTTCTAGGCAAATGAATAGCCTACACATTGTGGTTATCTTCATGGAACGAAATGGTATGATCTACGTGGTGTGTTTCGGGGTTGAGGTGTGGGCCTCATAGGGCCCCGTTTGCACAACGCGAGTAGTTGCAGCCTCTGCATCTGAAGTCCATTTTGGGTGTCGTCAGTGGTGTTGTGACCCTGGCATCAAGGATAAGTTGACTGGGGTGGTTTTAGGTGTTGAATCCAGAGTTGATGTGTGGGCCCCACAGGCCTTCTTTTAAGCGGTGTGCAGCGTACTGCGATTTTTTCATCAATCATCTGTTTGGGGCGTATGAATAGTCGATTTGGAGTGTTTTTTCAAGAGCATCGCGAGGGCACAGTTTTCTAGACCTTTTTCAGGACTGAGGTGTGGTCCCCATGAGATGCCATATGAGCATAAAGTGGTGTTGAATAACTTTTCTATCGGGAGCCCATTTCCAGTGAGTAAATAGTCTATCTCGCATGTTTTTCTGTGAGGATTACAATGGTGTAATCTATTTGGGTGAGCAGTGTAACTTTCGAGATATCATTAAATGTGGAAAAATGAAAGGGTTTTGGTCATAGGTTCCTTTGAAACACTCCGAACCTATGCACGGTAGCGGTGTTAGTGACACCCAGTGATGGCACTGGCAGTGCGGAGTTATCAGACCATTTTTGGGTTTACCCTCCCGTGGGGCTTGGTAGAGGGTTACCCGTTTACGCTAGGGCTTACCCTCCAGCGGGGCTGGGTAGTGGGTTACCTATTGACCTTAGGTTTTACCCTCTAGCGGGGTTGGGAAGTGGGTTACCCGTTGACTTTAGGGTTTACCCTCGAGTGGGGCTAGGTAGTGGGTTACCCAATGACCTCTTGTGGTTTACCCTCCAGTAGGGCTGGGCAGTGGGTTACCCATTGACTTTATGGTTTACCCTCTAGCAAGGTTGGGCAGTGGGTTACCTGACGACCTCTTGTTGTTTACCCTCCAGTGGGGATGGGCAATGGGTTACCCGACGACTTCTTTCAGACTCTACCCTTTCTATGAGGCTATTCAGTGAATTTTCTCCATGATTACTGGAGTGGGACACTTAGTCGTATGGTTCAGCGATGAGGTGTCTTTGGCGTGCCGGACTGTTTGGAATTAGTGATGGATATCTTTTGAGTTGTTGGTGACTTTTATTAGGCCGATATTGGATATTGAGATCCCCTTACACACTCGTTTGGGTTTCTTGTTGAGCATATAATTACACCCAACTTTTGTTCCCACCCCTTGGGTTCGGTTACTCTCCTTCTAGGTGGAGAAAAGACGTGTGGGGTATGCCATGTGCTTTCTGTGGTTTGATCCTCTTAGAATTGGACGAGTCTACTTCCTTTCTTTTGTTGGGTTGAGTTGCACTCTATCTATTGTACTCTTACACTATTCTTTTTTCTATATACTGCTAACTGTTTTAGTACCTCCTTTATTGATCCCTCTAGATTTCAGGGCATCCTACTGAGTATCTTTATACTCACCCCTACTTGGGTGTTTCCCACACTTGGTGTGCCCTTGCAAACGATGGACAGGTCGATCGAGACTATGGAGGAGCATAGAGGACACAGAGCTTGGACTACGTTTAGTGGTCATAGGAGGATTTCTAGGTGTGAGACTCACCAGATGTTTACTTTCGTTTACCTATTGTAAAGTTGTGGCACCTTTCTAGTTGCGCATGTGTTTTGCCCCTTTTATTGTTCAGTTTACCTACCAGTCTACTTTACAGCACTTTACTCGCACTATTTAGAAGTTGATGCACGACTGTGGTTGGGTTATAGTTGTTTGTCCTTTGGTTTTCTTTTTACTCTGAACTTCTGCATCGAGTGGGTTGTGTGTGTGTGTACAGGTACTTAGGAAACAGCCTCCTCAAGATTGTTATGCCTTTGTCACTTGTCGCCAACCCCTGGCCTATGGAGGCGGGCCTGGGGTAGTTGTGGCTCGAGCCTCTGTACGGTTCGGGTTGTGACAACCTATTATGGATTATCTGACTCATTATTTCCAACATTATCATCCCCCCATATTTTCATGGATGGTCATCCACATGCTATAGAGTCTTGGCTAGAGTTCACTAAATATATCTTTGAGAATCTTGAGACACCTCTAGAGATTAGGGTCAATCTTTCCACCTGTATATTATGTGATTCATCCAAGTGTTGGGGGAATGTGATTACATAGGTTGGATTTCATCAGGGCATGGTGCGGACTTATTTTTATATTACCTTATATGATGGATTCTTTTCTCAGATGCTGAAAGATAATTGATCCAGGCAATTCATTCACATAGAGCTGGGTGTTATGTCCTTCATGGAGTATTCATCGCATTTTACTGAGTTTCATAACTTTTCACCACTTCTATCTACTGATGATCCATCGCATGTTAGATGCTTCAAGGATGGGATCAAGTATCCATCCGTACTCAATTGAATTTGTTTCTACTACATACCACTTTCGAGATCATGAACTAGACCCTTATTACTGAGTGCAACCTAACTGATGAAATTAATTCTCGACATATAGGTTAAGTTTTGAGGTAGGATTGTATCTCTTCTATTAGTAGGAAGCATACCCTTGAGTTTTTTCATTAGATTAGTGGCTACTAGAGTATCCACACTAGAAACTCTATTATATTCCATCATGGTGGATGGAAGGGGAATCTGAAGCCTTAGTGTGATATAGACCCTCTTGAGTGTTGTTCTTGCAGATGTATTGGGAATATTTAGAAATTTTTCCATACATTTCCATATAATTCAACTGGAAGAAAATATTCACTAGTTCCACCTTTAGGGGAATGAAATTTTGCATCATGTTAGGCAGGGAGTTGGAGTAGTGCTGGAAGGACTGGAATAGGAGAAAGTTTTGATCATAGTAGCTAGAATTATAATTATCTATGCTAATAGAGGGGACCTACTCAGGGCAGTCCATCTATAGAATAGGGTCATAGATTAAGTCAATTGCATGAATTACAACTGAAACCTAAGGATCTGAGTGAAGGACCCTCAATAGTATGAGGTACTATTCTAGTAACCTTCACTATTCTATCTACTTTATTTGATACAGATTTTTCACACTCTTATATCTTGTAATCAATCATGTAAAGTCGCACATGAGCCTCATCCTAGTTGGTGAGGACTCCTTAGGTGCATCCAGGATACCCGGGATCAAATCCAGGAGGAGGCTAATTTCTGGGGGTACTGTAGAAAGTATTGTATGTAGGACCCCGGGACACCCTGAGAGAGGAGGGGTGAATCAGGGCGTCAACTTTTTCTTCTTAAAATTGTGGATCTTATTCCCACATTGGTAGGAACTACATAAACTTGTATGATGGATATGATCAGCAATGAAACATTCACATGCAAAGAGATAACATAGCAATTTTACTTCGTTCACCACTAAGGGTTATGTCTAAGGAGCATACACCGACAAGTTGCGGGTCATACCAAATTCCACTAATCTTCACTAGTTGTGGATTGCAATGGTTCAGGCATAGTCACTCTATCCCAGGATCACTTCCTTTACAAAGGTTCAGGGATAGCTCACTGCGTCCCTCGGGTCACTCCCGTTGACTCCCCCTGGCTCACTACTATTAGTGAAGTCATGCTCAGTTTATAGAATTGAGGTCTCTTCAATAGATCTGCATTGAAGTCTTCGTCTCCTATTCAGCATGAGACTTTTCTTGCATCAGGCTTCAGAGTTGATGCTCTTTTTAGTTCAAACCTTCTTCTTTAGTGAAATGACTAATACACTAGATCCTATTGTCATTGTTTTCCTAAATCACAACCATTGATGTGATTACTCAATAAGTGAAGCTCATCTTACTTGGCATTGTCAGAATCAGTTCTCCATGTATGCATGAGATCATGCATTTACCATTTAGATTTCCTCTTTAATCTCACTTTTCACCGAAAGTATCAGTCAATCTTTCAGCTCTCGTGCAGCTCCAGAAAGGCGGGTGCGCTCCAACAACACCTGGATCTCCTTTTCAAGCCTGGCGTGCAAGTCTCAATATGGCGTGCAAGTCCCAATACGGCGTGCAAGTCTTCAGCGCGAAAGTCCAAACTGGCGCACAAGTGTCACCAAATCTCCTGCGCGACACTGCCTTCTTGAACTTCAAACCTGCGCGGCTCACTTCCTTTTTGTCCCAAATCACCTTGGGCGTGCAACCATCAACCGGCGTACAACTTCTAAGAGCTGGCGCGCAAACTCTCCAAACCACCTGCGTAACCACTCACCACTTGCGCGACTCCTACACCTGTTCGGCGAGAGCTCTGATTTTCTCTAAGGGTTGAGCTTGTCGGAAATGAGGAGGGGTGGTCCTCTATTTATAGGAAAACTAGTCAACCTACGCGGCGGCGCACAAGTCACCCCGTAGCACGCAAGTCTCATCGCGCAACTCATCACCCCTGGCCTCTGTCGTGCAAATCACTTGAGAGACCCAACCAATACTTGCGCGACCTTCTTTCCTTTTCCATATTTTGAAGTTGTGTTCTTGAAAAAAGATAGGCGCACAAGTTTCTGATCCTTCTAGGCACTGGCGCACAAGTCTCTTCACGGTGTGCAGGTCACTTTCACGACCAACCCAACACTTGTGCGACCCTCTTCCCTTTTCCATTTTTCCATGTTCTGATCTTGAATTTCATATGGCGCGCAAGTTTCCTCTCCATAAAGTACACGGATCACAAGTCTCTTTTCCAAAAACACTTTTCTCTATTTGTCGATTTTAAAGCCCAAAAATTTGGCCAACACTGGTAAACGGCGCGACCTTGTATTTGTTATTTTTATACCGACTCCAGATCATCCATTCCTTTGTCGAAGTTCTTGAATAAAACAGGGATCATTAACCACAGCCCTTGAACTCGACATGACACCATGGAATCTCCTTTGTCAAAAAACTTGTATGTCTTTTGTTTTCTTTTTCAACAATAACAATCACCTCAAAAACACTTCTTATTAGTGATTTTAATCCTTCAGCAACTCTTGTGCTTTCATCACAAACTCCACTATCGTGATATGTATTCTTTTAAGGAACATATTTAGAATCATCATCTTCTGAGACAATGTGATGTGTATGGCCATCTCAGAATTCCAATCCCTTGCACATTGTCTTCTTCTTCAACCATCATTATCTACTTCATGCAAAACATATGATTCAATTCTTCAAGAAGTCTCTTGCATGGTTCTCATGCAATCATAAGGAATTGCAGGGTCTTCATCAAAACCCCATTCTTCTTTAATCATCCTCATATGGATTATACCTCACATTCTTCATTGTTGTAAACAATGTGTCACCTTTGACACATTTTCTTTGAACTTATGATCAATACAACATTCATATGAATTTCCATTCCTCCATTTCATTGGAGTACTTCTTGATCTCCTTCATTTTCATCTTCATTGACAACTATGGACAAAAAATACAACCTTATAAATAAAGTGGTTCCAACACTGTAGAAGGACTGTAACTGGTATTGTAGTAGGTACTGTAGTAGGTACTGTAGTAGGAACTATGTAGAAATGTAGCAGGTACTGTAGTGGGAATTGTAGCAGGAACTATTTAGCACTGTAGCATCTAGGAATATTCCTCTGTTTGGGCCTTCGAGACACCTATTTGGTCCCCAAGTCCTTTAAGGCCTTCAGGCCACCCAGGACTTTGGGTCAGTAAGGCCTTTGGGCCCCCTCAAGGCCTTTGGGCCACCTTAAGTGAAGATGAAAACTATAAAACCTACAAGGAACAAGCTTTAGAATGAGGAGGAGCCAAGAGCTTTCACCATAATAGAAGCTAAACAGATTGTAAGAATGAGAGGGTATGGCACCTTCCATCGAGACAAGCTTGTTCATGCATGGGAAAGCCTGGATGAACAACCATGCGAAGGTGGAGAACTAATTTCATGATGAAGATGCTGGGGAGGAGCAGTTCCAAGTAGTTATTCTGGGTTGTATGTAATGTTTGAGGCCTACGTTCCATGTAATACTTACACCTACAGGCCTTGTAAGGGTTCCACCTCACCCCTTGAAAAGTGGATTATCAAAATAAATAAAAAACAAAGGCCTTCGGGCCATTGGAGAGTGAACCATGGAAACTCTTGGGCTATAAATGCAGTATTACTATAGTGTGATAACCCTATATATTTTGTTGGGTGTACATTCTATGATCATATACCAATGTAGGGAGTTCCCCCTAGAGGTAGGCAGTTACCCCATCTTATGGGTCATTATTTTTTTCGATATAATGGTCTTCGATGTCATTCTCAATATGGATTGGTTGGTTCCATATCATGCCTTAGTGTAATTCTATCACCACAGGGTATTGTGAACATCACTAGAGGGAAGTAGTTATCTACATAAGGGTGAGTGGAATGTCTAGGATGATAGAGTATGACCAAAACATCATGGTCTAGTTTAATTGATTGCCTTGATTTCTAGTATATTTCTGGAGGAGCATCTTTTTCCTCAGATATATTTTCCTCTTATAGTATATCATTTCAGGGATGTTTTTCTCAATGATTTTTATATATTACCTCTAGCGAGAGAGTTAGAGTTTATGATCAAGCATATTCTAGGATTAGCTATAGTTTCAATTAATCCATATAGGATAGAACCTACTAAGATCCAAGATCTCAAGATACATTTGGAGAATCTGGAGGTAAAAGGTTTTATCAGACCCAATACATCTTCATAGGTTTCACCTGTGCTTTTCACCAAGAAGTAGAATGGGACACTTCATTTTTTTCATGGGTTACCAATGGTTAAGCCATCTTATAGTTAAGAACCAGTATCCAGTATCTTGAATAGATGATCACTTTGACCAGCTCTGAGGATCTATGGTATTCTCAAAGATCGACTAGAGATCTGGCTACCATCAGGTGCGATTCATATCTTCCAACATACCTTGTACATTTTTACAATAGGTATGGTATGTATGAGTATATAATTATGTCATTAAGTCTTACAAAAACAACCTCCATTTTCATGGATTTGATTTATAAGGTGTTCCACTTTTATCTTGATTCCTTTATCTTGGTTATTGTGGAAGACATCTTGGTGTATTCTCATACTCGTAGAGACCACGCTAGACACCATGAGATAGTTTTGAATAAAATGATAGAGCATTGTCTATATGGTAGTATATCTAAGTGCCACTTCTTAAAAAAAATAACTTCTTAGATTATATTATCTCAAAATCAGGAGTATCTGTTGAACTATAGAAGTTGAGTGTTGTGTTTCCTTGGAGTATCACAAGAACATGTTTGATATAAAAAGTTTCAAAACATTGGTTGGATATTATAGGTTTTTCATTCGGGGATTCTCACACATTGATTCATATCTTAATGGTCATACATAGAATGGTGGGAAGTTCATGTGCTCAGATGTTTGTGAATAAACCTTTCTGAAGCTGAAATAAATGCATGTTTTATCACCGATTCTAATTTTGCTATAATTTAGTAGAGGCTATACAACATTCTGTGATGAAAATGACATCATAAATAGGGTATTAATGATATAGGAGTACATGCTAATTATTTATGGATCTCAGCAATCGAGGCCTCGTGAGAGAAACTACCCAATTTACAACCTCTATCCGGTAATAATTGTTCATGCCTTACACTACTGGAGACACTATCTAATGGGTGAGCACTTTTTGATGTATAAAAACCACAATATCCTCAAATATATCTTTTCACAATGTGATTTGAATCTCATATAGTGAATATAGGTAAAATACTTTCATTACTTTGACTTTGAGCTTGCCTATATGCCAAGAATGGGAAATGTGGTGGCTAATGCGCTGATTTGAAAAACATAAGCAAAGGTCCTACAGGAATCTAGTGATGAATGGAAATTAATGGACCAATTATCTAATATGAATCTATAGTTTCATGAGATTCATGATCAGTCTTATGTTACAACCTTGAAATTTTCATCTACACTTCTTGATTGGGGGAATAGCGGGCATTTTTTAGATCCTAAGGGGTTGTTCCTCCAAGAGAGTATATCAGGAGAGGACCCACCTCTGAATTGGTCTGTTGATGGGGATGAAATTCTATGTATACATAGATGTTCCTAGGTTTTTAGATATGTGAGAGAGAAATTGATTTGAGAGTACCACACTTCTTAGTTGGCAGTTCATCCAAGAATATCCAAGATGTATGAAGATATTTGATGCCAGTACAGGTGTCCTAGGATGAAACGTCAAATTTCAAACTTTATCACTTAATGTTCCACCTATCGGTAGGTAAAGTTAGAGAATAAGTGAACTATAGGGTTTTTACTATTGTTACCAATCCGAGAATAGAAATGGTAATATGTTTATATATATTTCATAGTCGCCTTACTGAGGTCACCTTGAGGTAGCGATGCATTTTTGTAGTCATGGATCGACTGAAAAAAGTATCCCACTTCTTTCTTATCCAATAGACTTTCTAGGTTGATGATATGGGAATACATTATGTCCATGATATTATAAAAATACATGAGGTCCCTCATACTATAGTTTTAGATAGGGACACTCGTTTCACATCAAGTTTTTGATTGGGGTTACATAGATCTTTGGGTACACAAGTGCTTCTGAGAAAATATTTTCACCCCTTGAATATTGGTTGGTCCGAATAGACGATATAGGTTTTAGAGAACATGCTCCAAGCATGAATAATTGATTTCAGCAGTTCTTGAGAGAATCATATACCTCTCATCATGTTTTCCTAAAACAATATCTTTCAAGTGATGATTCAAATAGATCCCTATGAGTCTTTATAAGGTAGTTAATGTATTTCACCCCTATGATGGTTAGAGGTAGGAGAGGTAGTGATACAAGTTACTCATCTCATGTAGGAGACTTCGGAGAAGGTTCACCTAATTAGGAATGTATACTGCTAAATGTAGATATAAATCTTATGTAGATCATCGATGATGATCTCGGGAGTTCAACGTTGGGGATCGTGTTTTCCTATGGGTATCGCCAGGGCAAGGGAATCGAGAGATACTCAGGTAAGGAAAGTTGTCACCACATAATGTCGGATAGTTTTAGTATTCTGGGGAGGGACGAGTTGGTTTCCTATTAGCTTCTACTACCTTATAGGTACCATGACATGAACAATGTCTTCCACATTTCATGGATTCATTATTACCATGTTGAATTATCTCATACTTTTGATCCCAAGGAGGTTGAGTTAGGTGTAGATGATTATTTTTAGGGTTATCCTATACACATCATTGATCATAGAAAAAAGGATATATGAGGATGGTATGTCCCTTTAGTATGGGTGCTATTATAGCATGAATGGGTACAATATGATACATGGAGGTGGGAGGATGGTGTACATGCCCAGAAACTAGAGTTTTTCTCATATAGTGTTTTTTCTTCCATGGAAGGTGAACTCCAGGATGAGTTCCTTTAAGGGGGGAAGACAATAAGAACCTGCTTTTCTATCATGTGTTGGTCTATTAAATTTTATTCTAATTATTTTTATTTATTGAATATGGATGCCTAATGAGGTAATAAATTCTTTGGGGGTGTTTGGGGCTTCTATGGAGCTCATAACCTCAACCGGTGGAGAAAAAAACTCGGATGCATGGTTATTAAAAACTATGTGATCCACCCCATACATTTTTTTCTAACTGTGTGGAGCTGAACATAGGGGAGTAGGAGGCTGCAAAGTTTGAGGAAATTGTGCTGATAGGTGTTCATTCCCATTCAGATGGTTTGGAGTTTTTAGTAGATCCATACAGCATGGTTGGTGCATGGTTTTTTAAACCAAGAAACCTAACTATTAGAGTTTCCCCTTTAACTAATGTCATGCACACAGTTGGTCCTCATTCTTTCCAACCATGCTTCCGAACCTTGAGACCCTTAATTTTTTGGAAAAAATTCTAAAAATACCTCAAATGTTTTATAAACTTACCCCTCTTCTTATTTATCTTATTTCCAGTGAAGGAGAAACCCATTTCTCACATTGGAGTACCTAGGTGTCCTCAAGATAGTTTCAAATCCTCATCATTTGTTCAAAGTTCAATTCAATACTAATTCATCTCATTGGATGCACATCGCTAAGTACTCTATTAATTTTGATCCATTCATAGTTTTTCTACCTCTTGTCAATGCTAATTTGATACAGGCTCGTATGCCCTATTTTCTGGGCGTTAGCCTTTTCATCCATTTTCTCTTTATCTGAGCCAAACTAAGGGTTAATACGGGATGATGAGATTTATACATGTATAAGGTAGGTGTTCTATGACTCATACCCCAACTCTCTCCATTTTATAAACTGTTGTGATTTTTTACATGCCAATTTCATTAGGTGTTGCCTATTAAATCAGTATTCCATGCTTATAATCATTATTCTTATATTCTAGAGTCTTGTTCATAATTTTTCGTCATGTCTTTGTAGGTTAGAACCACAACTCCTTTCACTCCAAGTAGGGTACGCTCTTTATTGTGTCTTTAGTGGTTTTTTATGAATATTTGCGCCACCATTCGAGTGTGCTCTTACTTGTCCTTGATAAATTTAAGTGTGTTAATTAAATTAATTAATATTAAATGGCTATTAAAATATTGTATCACTTGAGACTTATAAGGTAAGTGTTTCAAATCAATGAATACACATAAAATGTTAAATGGAAAGTATATTTATATATATCACTATGCCTGGTTAATTATAAATGAAATGCTTATGGTTTCAGGTCCATAACCCTCTTTCTCATGTTTATGAAAGGTAAAGGAATGAACCTAATAATTAAATATGAAATTAATGTAATATAATTTCATTTCTTAATTATCCTTCTTAGTTATTATGAAAGGAAATGGAATAAACCTATTGAATTATCAAATGGAAATAGTATTACATGGCCTAAACTGAATAATGAATTATTTATAATGTTCCTATTTCATATGGACCATTTTACTCTTACTGGAGTGTTCAAACATGAGAAATCCTTAGATTTCTAAGGGAATTCCTTGATCACTCTGAGGATGCCATTATGATTCAAGAAGCTAGCTTCCATGGGAGATACCCACCTTGGAACATGGTCCTTGTTACTAGAGGATGCTAGTAATTGCATAGTAGGATCCCTTCATTATAATTTGGATATTAGGATGCCTTGGATACACTCCTTGGATACATCTCGAAACCTTTAGATAGGTGGTTCCATGGATTCACCCCATTAGGCCCAATCATGATTATCCCATTTTACCTTTGATGATTTCCTTGGACTCAGTTATAATCTATAACAATAGAATTCCTTGGGGGATATCCCTTGGATTACACTTGGACCCCTTATAGATATGTTGCATGTTATTAGTAAGTTGGCTCGACCCTGATGGTCAAGGAAGTCTTGGTTATTACCTTGGATCCTATTTCATTATTATCATAGGAATCTTTATTATACCTTGGATCCTTTATTATTATTATCATGATACATAGTCAGTGATTTTTTACCTCATGTGACTTATTTATATAAAATAGAACATAAATAATTAAATGATTTCATGTTTAGACACTAGATGAGGCTGAATGAGGTATCAGGGTATTTACATTTCTATACCACTTTACATTTATATGTACATGCACACTATTTCAGTTTATATTCAAAGACCAGATTTGTATAGAGGTCATTGGTGGTGGCCTACTGAAATTTATACCATGCCCTATCCGAGTCTCCATTGTTACCTTGGCAGATTACATGTATGTGGGTGTTGATAAGGTTAGGCTTCCCACTTTGGACACATGATCTTGAATACTTTATTTAGAATGTATCTTGGTAGCAGATGAATAGGTTGGTGCTCGGGATGCTGGATAGTTTTTGGGTTATTTTTTATTCTTTTGTACATCATGTATTTCCTACTATCTTCTATACCTATTTTCTATTTTTATAGAAACATGAATTACATTATCATCATATTTTTTATAGGATTCATTTTCAAGTTATTAAATGATTTTTGTTTTTTATATGATTATGTCTGCTTCCGCTATGGTGGGTTACTGGTCCAGTTGTAATAGTGTATATTTCTGTTGTGCATCTATTTACATATTCTTCCACTATTTATCTATTATTTTATATTTTTTGTGCTCCATTGTGGTAATGAGGGAATAGTCTCCCCAAGGACACACATTATACCCTCACTACTTGTTCGTAGACACTGACGTATGAGGAGGCTCGCTTGAGGCTATGTGGCCAACCTAGATCAAAGCACCTCTTAATGGATCCTAGTTCTGGTACATCACATACTCATCCTATGTAGTGTTTATAAAAACTAAACCTCACTTATTTGAATGGAAACTCACACATCATTCTCCCATAAAGAAGATTCCACCAGATGTAAATGTTTTTTCATTGACACAACCTACCCAGTCTACAACTATATACCTAAAAAATTTAATTTTATCTTACAATTATAATTTATCAAATAATCTGTATTACCCTTAATATATATGATAATTATTTTTCCAACCAAAAAATATGACATTTTTTGTGCACATTGAAATATCGCACAAAGGGTAACAACATAAACCAGGTATGTTCTAGGGGTTGTTAAATATATCAAGATTCTAATACACTTCCTAAATTTTTTATTTTAAACATACTTTCTAAATTCATCCTTAAACATCTTATTTCTCCTTGAGATAGGTGTGGAAATAGGTTTGAATCTTCCATGAAAAATATTTTAAGTAGTTCTCTGGTATATTTTTCTTGTGACATGAAAATGTGATCCTTAACATGAGATATTTTAAAGCTAATAAAGCGCCTCATTTATCTTAACATATAAATTTCAAAAAACAACTTCATAAATTTGGGGAAAAATTCATAGTCTTTCTCATTATTAATATAAAATATGATATCATCAATATAAATAATCACAGTGAGTGAAACCCCTTGATTTTATTTTATATAGTGGATGTTATCCACTCTTCCTTTCTTAAAGTTAAGATTATTTAAATAGGAATCCAGCATGCTCTTGGGGAGGTTCCTAAGTGGTAAATCCCTTAATCCTGAATCCAAATTACTTGGGTTTGAATCCTATAAATCCCCTTGAATGGTTTATGATATAGGCAATGATTTTGGAAATAATGTAAGTATAGCGTAGGCAGGCGATGACACAATCATAATGAAATCATGGTGATACATGCAAGATGATGTAGGCATGATGCTGTATTGGGCCTTTTAGCCATGTTAATGGGACACTTGGCCAAGTGACTATAGGAAATGTAATGGTTATCCCTCTACCTAGACAAAAATAGTTATTTTATTTCATAAAAAAGGAGTCCTCATTCCCAATTTTTTTTAAAATAAATAATAATCCAGCTTGGAATACTTATCTCAGGGGGATTTCATTAACCCATATAAGTCCTTCTTCAACTTTCACACATAGTTATATTCTTTTCTAATAAATAAATTACTTTTCTTAACAATATATACTTATTATTAAAATTATTAATTAAGAAAGGTGGACTTTAAATATACTTAAAAAATTTATATTTATTTTATATAGAAATAGAAATAATGATTTATATGGTTTAAAGTATTAAAATTGGTGCAAAGGTCTCACAAAATTCAATGCCATCAACCTGTGAATAGGTCTTACAAACTAGTATATCCTTGTTTCTTACCATATCACCTTTTCCAATTAGCTTATTCTAGAAAACCCTATTTATCGCAAACAAATTTTCTCTTCTGGTTTGGGTACCAATTCCCATGTCTCACTTTTTTCAATTACAACCAATTCCTCATCCATTGAACCATTCCACTCTTAATTCACTAATTCTTTTTCAACATCTCTTGGATAAACCTATGAAATCATAGAGGTATCTAAAACATTCATCAATGTGATCCTAGTTTAAACCCATTATTATTAATACTTAAAGTTGTTATGAATCTATACCTACATTCTCAACCTCACATGTGATAAATGAGATTGTTCTTAATCACTTTAAATAGTTGAGTTTACATATCCTCCTTGAACAACATCATCACTTTCATCTCTACCAAGTACACCATCCTACTTCTTAACAAGTATAGATTAATATTCTTATTTCTTTAAATCAATATTTTCTCTCTAATAATTAACTATTATTTTAGTTTTATCATCTTTATCTTCTACAATTTTTAGGGTACCCAAAGAAAATACCATTAATTTCTCTTTGATCAATATTCCTAAGATTTTCACCTTTGACTTCAATAATGTAATGGCTTCTAAATAACCTTAATTACTTAAAAATTTCATCTTTTTATAATACATAGCAATCTGATTTACGTTTGAATTATATCTGAAGAAGTAGTGATTTTTAATGTGGATCGTTTCACTAATAACATGTCTCTAAAATAATGGAGAATTATCATATTCAATTAAGGTAGTTCAAGCAATCTCAACCAAGGTTCTATTATTTATTTTATCTACACCATTTTTTATGGTTTATATTATGCACTAAACTTGTGAAAAATTCCCTATTTCTAAATATAATTTTAAGGCATTCGATTTTTTGTATTCAACACTTTTATCAATTTATATCTTCTTTATAGAATAGTCGCAGTCCTTTTTAGAACTTCTCCTAAAACTTTTTAACATCTTAATATCCTATGATTGATGTTTTAAAAAAACAATACATGCAATATGATTGAAATCGTCAATAAAGTAAATAAAATAATTATCTCCATTTGTATAATTATTTCTCATGGGCCCACATATTTTCAAAATAATAAGATCCAAGGGATTATATGTGAGTATCTAAACATTCTTGTGTATATAATTTAAAAATTTCCCTTTCTGAAATATTGAACATCAACAATATATAATTATTATCAAATTAGGGACATCACAAACACTTACTCTATATTTAAAATTATTTATATTTCTTTGGAACATATTTCTAATCCATCTATACAATAATTGATTTTGTTTATTCATACTCAGATAACATGAATTGTGTGAATCTACGATCTAGAAAAGGTTTACCTTGGTTCATTTTATTCTTATTATAACTTTCCCATATTAAATAATTTTAATAATAAATATATCTATTCTAAACATAAATTTGTTTCCTTCATCAAAAAGTTATGAAACACTCAAATAAAATTATTTATGTTTGTCAAAAAATATAGAACTTATAGATTTCAAATTTTTCATTCCAATGATAGTAGATCCAATTGTTTTCATTGTGAGAGACTCATAATTTCTAAAAGTCACTATACCTTCTTCAAGTCCTTTAAATTATTCATTGATTTCAAATATCTATTCATATGTGAAGAACACCCACTATCCAATATCTAAGGTCATTCTCCAATTATATCATTGTGAACATATTAAACAACAAGGGCCTTTTCATTTCATTTTTCCTCCTTCTATTGACGTATTTGTGATTTCTCACAAAATCCTTGTTGATATGGTAGCATCATAAGAAAACCTTCATCAAGATGATCGGGCTTATCAAATCTTTTAAAAATTATTTTTAGTAGATAAACAGAACTTTTTAGATTGTCTTTGAGTAGATTCATTTTAAGTGGGTTCAATCCCCATATAACTACACTTACAACGCCTTATATATTCATTGTATTTTTAATTATTGAAACAAAAAATCTTCTCAGAATTACCAAATCCTCCATAATGCTATTAGTATCCATGAAAATCATATTTAACATTGAAAACAACATGTTGGGATAAACTTTGAATCCGTATTCAATCAATCTTTTATATATAAATCTTTCTTCATTTTTCTGGAAAAAATTGGTGAACTTCTAACATCTTCTTATTCATATTATACTGATTATAATCCCTTATAGAGTCAAAAATTGTAATAGTTTTTCACATCAAAGTTTGATTTCTCAGAAAATCTAGAATTCTAGAATTTTCCTTTTTAAACAACAAACGTGGCCCCTTTGATTTTATTTTTATTTTTAGGATTATTAGTAATGTTTTCAAACCTATTATCATCATTTGAATATGATTTTTATTAATATTTATATGCTTCACCTATATTAGAGAAATATCTAACATCCTGTTTTGAATTTAAGAGGTTACATTTTTCTTGTTCAGATTCAACCAGTTTATATAGAACATGATCAAATTATTTACCATTTTCTTTAATGTTTTATTCAATAATTATTTTAATAGTTTTCCCTTCATCAAGAAATTTATTCAGATCATCAATCTATTTTAACAATATGCATTTTCTTTAAGCATAGATTCTTGGATGTTTGTAGATTGATCTTCTTTCTTCAACTTCTTATTCTCTTTCTCAAGCTTTTCAATTTTCAAAGGAAATTATTTTGACTATATTTTTATCATGAATTCCTATTAAGTTTCTTCCTATATGTATTTAGACTTTCTACTTTCATCCCTAATAAAACTCTCATCATTTAACTTTTCAATGAGAATCTTATCTACACCTTATTCACTGTAATTTTAAGCTTTAAATTTTTATTTAATATCATCATCTTTGTCGCATTTGAAAAAAAAAAGTTTCTACATTATATTAAGAGAAATTATTATTTCTCCCTTAGTTATTTGATTTTTTAACTATATTATTCAGATGTATTCTTATCCTTCTATCTTTTCTATCACAATTTCTATCTTAGTTTAGTCCTAGAAAATTTTATACAAAATGTCCAATGGATCCATGATTAAATCACTTCAATGGTAACATTCTTCTATACTT
This sequence comes from Viscum album, assembly GCA_963277665.1. NCBI lineage: Eukaryota > Viridiplantae > Streptophyta > Magnoliopsida > Santalales > Viscaceae > Viscum > Viscum album. The sequence goes on along the minus strand of OY728147.1, from coordinate 469,544,224 downwards.
ACCTATACATGTTTTCACATTTCACAAAAATAAATTCATAAATTTATCAAACTTGTTACTCACTTTATCCACTAAATATGAAACACTATATTCTTTCTCAATAAAAACTTTATTTGACTTTTCATGTATAGTGGATTTGAAAAAAATTGGTTATCCTTTCCATTATGTGTTACAATATTATCTCTTATTATATCATATGTAATAATAATACTACAAAAATCATACAGAGATATTTTTTCAATCTCTTGATCATATAATAATGATACATTGGCATCAAATTTTTCTAGGATAACTCTCAAGATCCTCTCCACAACAGTAGAGTATTCTAATTTTTTTCCAAAGTAACTTATAATGATTATAATATAAATTACCCTCGTAAAGAACTCTCCAATAGATTCATCATATTCTTTTATCATGTATTTTTATTTTTATCTCTATATTTGTAACTTGGATTTATTTAAAAAAAATAGTTTATAAATATTCTTTTACTTATCCCATATTCATGTTTTCATTTCAATTTATTTAAACTTTAGGGATTCACTTTATAAGAGAAAGTAAAGTATATAATTTTTTGAGCATCCATCATTCGTAATATTCTTCTTGTCTAAATTTATTAAGGGATAGCCTTTAATATATGTAATAAAACCATATTTAGAATCATTCATAACATCAAAGAAAATGAATAATAGATAGGGAATCATTTTATCCTTCCAGATATGATAGTTCTTCTCATAAAATATAGGAATACCCATACTATTTACTGAGTTCTTAACATCTATGGATGTTTTTTTCTTCTTCAAACTTCAAACAGCCTATAGTTAATAAAGGAACCTCCCTTTGATACCAATTTTAATGTACATCGAGGATTTGTGTGACCACTAAGGTGGGAGGGGTGAATCATATTTTAGATCTTTTTATGTTTTCATATTTTAAAAACAATTGTTCCCTCTAGTTATAAAGAAATGACTCTGTTGAAAAAATAATAATAATACCCATTTTAACAATAAAATTTAAAAGTTCAATACTCAACAATAATATTTAGTCCTTGGCATGATCTAGAATCAATTAAATATCATACTATATACTAGAAAATAATATTTATGGTTTACAGCAAGCAGGGTATATCTATCACTTTCATTACCCTATATTCTTTTGATAGTGAATATTATTATTACACAATAGATATGATAATATGTATTTTTCAATAATAGAATAAAACTTCACCAATAGGTTTTAACATGTTGTTGTTGGGCAACTTGGATTCATCACTTATATGTATCTTTAAGTTAGTCCTTCTTCTTCGATTTTTTGCACAAAAGTTATCTTGAACCTCTTTTTTATTCCTTATTTTCTTTTTTACTTCCTTTGATAACACTCAATTTATCACATCATACCACTTAATCTTATCTCTTCTATAGATATATATTATAAATTGCAACCCAAATTCTTTTTTGATTTCAATTTTAATTTCAAGTTCAAATTATCTTCTTTAAAAACATCCCTTGGATCATCTTCCAAAAAAATTTCACCTTAAAATTCAAATTGTTAGTTATTATAGAATAAAATAACCAAAAAACATATCAAATGAATCCAAGTCATCAAAATCTAATCTAACTTCCTATAATACCACTTTCATGGTGTATACTTCTACTTTACAGAGTAGCATAGTGGTTCACAAGAATTATTTTTTAAAAACCAGAACATATTTTGGCGTAATATATCATTATGTTGTAGAGGTATTGAAATCTATAGAAACCCAAAATTTATGAAAATTAAGTATCTTAGTGTGGATACCTCTAATGTGTAGTATTCCGCCTTTATGATAGTTTTATACAGTGTAAGCATCAATTACTATGCGGAAACATTCAAATTTAAATGGACAAAAAAAACAACCTGAGTAGTTCATTTGCAATGTCGCCCTCCTTCTACAGCATCGTCACCTTATCAATCCAATAATTTTGATGTAGGCTAACATTAATGTACATATGTCCTAAATTTTTTAAGACCATCAAAAATAAACCCAACCTCATTTATAGATTAGTAGAGTCATAGAATGTGTGTGTTCTCAAATTTCTTGGTCCACCGAAAATTGAAATGGCCTCTTCTATAGTATAGTATCTACTAATGGTTAAAATATTATACCTTAAACAACTTCTCAGTGCATAAACAAGATCTTCAGCACGTGACTGATTCTATCAGTATTAGTGCTTCCTTCAATCTTCTTGTGTTCTAAACTCTTTCCGTTATATTTAATCACTACAAACCAAATTAAACATCATCTGAATTAAGAACACTTCTTACAAAAGAAACTGATTTATGTGTTGACATAAAATATAAAAAACAGTAATAATCCTCACTTATTATTCACCAACATCTTCACCAATTCAATAACAACTTGAAAATTCTTACTCAAAAAAGAATCATTATGTATAAAGGTCACCCAAGTTACCATTATGCAGAAACATTCAATGTAAAGGTCACTGAGGTTACCTTTACATAGAATGTTTTTTATAAAGGTATTCCAAATTACCTTTCCATATCATTGGGGTTATGTGTAATGATATAAAAGAATAAAAAAATACTTCATATGATTTAAATTAAATTTTTGAGATTTTAAAATGAAACCCTTAAAATAATAAGTGTGATATTCGATCCAATGTGAGACTTTTCAAGTCCTCAGTCAACCAACTAAGTAGTTTTTTCCTATAATTGGGTGACCTTGGATTCTCTTGTGTAAGGAAAGTAAGTAATAAGTTATTTGAGACTATTCTTCCTTGTAGTTTATTCAATTACTAGGTTCCCTAAAAATTATCCATTTTTACCTTGTTTTTTGAATTTTCTTTGGGTTACACAATCTAGGAATCCCTAGTGGTTAGGATACCAGAGAAATAGAGTTAATTATATCTATATGATATATTTGGGTGAAGTTTTATCCTCTCAACTATCCCAGAATCATAACTAGTATGGTATGGATGATTCCCAACCTAAATAACTAAGTGGTGAGATAAACACCCAAGAAGACTCATTCCTTATTAAAATATAGATCTTGGATCACTAAATGAATATGATATATGGGTTTATCATCTTTAATGGGAGCACTTTCACTAAAATTATTTGAGGAAAATATATAAAACATAATACTCACCTGAAAAAATTTTATATTTCATATTAATAGAATCATCATCTTCAAGCTTCTTTATAATCCGTGAAAGGAAAATCTTAAATTAATAAACTCATAAGACTAGTAAATTAGGAAATGGTTGTTATGTAAGTAAAATATTCTATATTTTAGAATAGTTCCTTTCAGGGTAACCAATAATTGAAATAATTCAATAAGTGAATATAGATTCTTATGGATGCATAAAATGATTCATTTAGGGTTTCAAAGCCACAATATGATAATTTAGCTAAGGAATTATATATTCATATACTCAATATGACTAGGTATTTCAGTGATATTCAATATGCTTAAATATTATAATAGCTTTATTAAGAAATTTATTCTATTTTCATCTATGGAAATATTCCAATAATTTTAATCTTTTCAAGAAATATTTTACCTAATATTCTCAAAATGTTGAGAATAAATGAACTAGGCTTTTGAAGTCTCTATTTGGGTACAGTATGGGCAGGACAGGGTGGTAAAAAACTTCAAACAGGAAGAAGAAAAGTTTTAATGTCTAACAATTGTCCTTCAAGAATCTAATTAATGTTATTTAAAACATGATAGTACTCAAGAGATGAATTAATGATTTTATATTATTATATTATCTATAATAATTTAAGGGGTTTGGAAATCCATTTAATTTTCATATCATGTATAAGTGTTATAGAAATTAATTCTTTGATAGTGAAGGGTATGTGATGTCAAATGTATATTTTAAAAGTGTATAAATATGAAAGAGTTCAAAATCAAGGAAAGAATTAATAGAGCATGTAGTTTTCATTCAAGTGGTGAATCAAATAGTTTCTACATCAAAAATTTGAATTTAATGATATAAACTAAGCTGAGATGAATTTAAAATAAAGTATTTTTATCTTCATCTTATTTATATTATTTGATCAAGGATGTTGTTTCTTAATAAAGAGTTGTTATAAAAAACCTGAGATGATTTATTACAAAAACATAGTATATGGTTCATCATATTTTATAACATATTTTGTGATGAATATGTAGATAAAATTGTTTTATCAAAAATAAAATATTTATCTAGTTTATTAAAATATAAAGAAGATGTTACATACACCCATCAGTGGAATATTTTAATAAAATGTTATTTTGGGTGGAAATAATTTAAACACATAGAATAAGATATACTATATGGAAGGAATATTTTATTTATTAAATATTATTACTAGAATGAAATAAGTGTTCTTTCCAAAACATAGTGAAATTTGTATCTTAGTATGATAATTTGAAGAGAATGTGGTATTTAAGAGGATAGTGGGAGTATGTTTGGACTTAATAAGTTTAAAGTTAACAAATAAAGGATTATACCAGTCAAAGAATTAATTGATTCTTCAATTAATATCTTAAATAATATTAGGTTATATTACGGTAGAAAAAATGTAATAATTTACATTTAGTTAATATGAGAAAGTGATTATCCTTGTTTTTAAAGGATTTTGCAGTAAATTTTCAAAATTTGTGACACTTGGTATCCTAAAAGATTACTAAGACATTATGGTCCAGAAAAATATTAATATTTTCGTTTAGTTACCATAAAAATGTAAACATCAGTTTATCCTAAAAGATTTTAGGATTTGTTGTAGGATAATAAAGTAAATAGTTAAATTGTTTTTATGAAAAGTTTGATGAAAAGGGTTCAGATAATTATGATGATATACTTATAAAAAGTTCTAAGTAAAAAAAATAAAATTTATATTATAATATTTGATGTTATGAAGATAATGATTTTGATTATGTTCAAGCAGTTAAACATTAGGAATATGATTCCTAAGTCTTTCCAACATTCAAAGTAAATCACTTCATATATGTTACTCATTAAAAGGGTTTAGTGGGAGTATTTTATCTGATGATCACAAAAGTTAGGAGAAAAAACTTACATATAGATGTAATAATATAATGAAACATTGAAAATAAGATAAACATTTGGGTAAACTAGTAGTTTATTATATATGATATTGTAAATGTGCACTTATGTATTGTTTTTTTGAATATTATTAAAATATTTTGAGAATATTAAATATTTAACATGATTTTATAATAAACTAAACCTTGATATATCATTCATTCATGTGTGATTCAATTTACCTTATATGAATGATCAAATGATAATATCCCCTCAAAATATTCCTTTAAGTTATCCCTAATTGATGATCGTCATGAAGTATAATGGGTTTTGATGATATGATAATATTATCATGAATAAAATATTGTATATGTTTTAAAGGGTTTCATATGATATTTAATTTATAGATTCATGAGTTAATAAGTATTTACTTATTACCTAGACTCTCCAACCAAAGTATATCACATGGAAAGTTGTAAAATCATTATTATACTTAAGAGAATATTATTATAATCAATCCCTATTACCTGAGGTTGCAAAGAAACCTATCATTGGAACCCTCATAATTTGATACCCTAATTACAAAACTCGTGATACAAACTTATCAATTCAGGGGGTAGTTGGGTATATTCTCAATCATATTTTCTATTGGAGTACAACTAATATGGTATTTTTCACCTTGTATGATAAGTAATGACATCTATCCATTTATTGAAATAAACTAAGTAAATTCATTTCCATGTTAGTTTAGTCACATATGATGTGCTCGACTACTTGGAATATGGACACGTGATATACTCATCTATTAGATGAATGACATGTGATGTATCCATTTACTTGGTCAAAAATTTTCAAAGAATCATGAAAATTATAAGATTATCTATACTAGATTGACATGTGCTATGTCTAGTGGTCACCTAATTTCATCGAAAAGGGATTATATAGGTGTAAATACAATTTATATGATTCATCTAAAGGTGGAAATGTTCATTTAGAGATATGATATGTTTTATGGAAACCAAATCTAACCCCTTAGTATCTCAATTAGGGTCGATACTTTTCTAGAGGATTCTCTTCTATTACATCTATAAAATAGGTATTTCATATCAGTTTTCAATGTTTCTATGGATGATAGGGTCACATTTCTAGGTCCTTTAAAAGGGATAAAATTTTGGATAAAGTGTTTATTCAAAAATGAAGAGATATTGATAAAATTGTATCCAAAAGAGTTTGGATTGATTCATAAAGAGTTGTGAATTTGTCACAAAATCTCAATGAGACTTTAGATCAAGTGGGAGATTATTGTATGTGCACTAAAATAAACACTCATATGATGCATGTACATTTAATACATATATATGATATATATATTGTTAGTATATATATACATTTATGGAATATATATGGTATATAGTTCATAGTACTATATATATAATTCACATCCTATAATCATTCATATAATTCATATAGAATATATGCATGTGATGCATGTATTCATGCATCCAGGTGGCATGCAATGCATCTTGAAAAAGTAAGAAAATGTTAGGAAATGCACACAAGTAAACATATTTTCCTCATGTGGTTTCCATTTTAATAATTCATTAATATTTAAATAAAATATTATCATTATGTTCATTGAACACATTTATCAATGAGGCTCATATCAATGGTATTATAAGATAATACCGAAGTATTACAGACATGTTATTTATTTATAAAGAAATGTTAGATTTCAACTATAAAATGAGAATTTATTTTTATGGTTTCTTGATCGCATTAATTAATATATATTGGGGATCATCAGTTTCATTTAGATATTTATATAATATCCTTATTCCCAAATCCTTATTTGTATCTCCTAAGAGTTTACCAGCACGGATCTAGCAGTTGGTGTTCCCCCTTAGGGGAAGTAGTCATAGATTAACTACACTTTGTGATCTTAATCAATCATTATTCTTAAATAAAGTAATATGAAGTCTATTTTACATATGATACAGGTATGTTCTACTTTATAATGTATTTATAAATTTTATTTATTAAAGATATATCATCCTTTTAGGGTTTTTTCTAATAGTAAAGATCATGAGATCATCAAATGAAGCACATCAATCCTAACCTCAAAATTTATCTAAACCATTATTTAACAAAAACTAAAACAACTCATTGATAAAAAAACCCATAATTATGAGTTAATGGAAAGTAATCTTAATACAGTGTAATTTTTTCCTAAAAAATATTTTATAATGTTTACACTCATGTTTTGTTATTAGACCACCTTATTATTTCAATAAAGGTATTCATTAATAAATTTTCAACCAATATATAGTTCATATACATATTTAGTCTCTATGAAAAAAAATTTAAAACATGGGAGGAGCACAAAAATCTCAGTAAGGGATATTAAAAAAAGGAAACTTTTTATTTCATTTGAAAATAATAAAATCCATAAGAAATTTTTCATTTTTACATAATAAACTTTGAGATAAAATAATAATTTACTTAATCATAAAATAAAATTAATTTACTAATGTTTTTTTAAATAAAATTATATGTAAGCATAACATAAAAATTATAATCATGAAAGTAACTTTGGAAAATATGATAACTCGTAAAAACTTTTTCTTGAAAAAAAACATTTCGATTTTAGAAGATCAATATTTTCCTTGAATCATAATCTCATTATTTCAACATCCCGATTTCATAATATTTCCAATAAAATCATTAAAATCATATAAAAAATCATGTAGTAATCTTGAAAAATTACACTCATATTACCCATACAAGAACCCTTAAAATAGAAGAAATATTTTATTAATTCAACCATAATTTCTCATCTAGGGAACATATCACAACCCAATGCATTGGAGGATTATATCAAACCCACCCATAATCATATAAAATTTATAAGAACCATAAAATGAATAAAACACATAAAATATATCATTTCTATCATAATACTCATAAATATTGGCTTTTGATCACATAATCAAAATCACTTTCAGTTGTCTCATAAAAATGTGATGAAATATAATTTTCTTATAACAAATTTAAAAATACTAAAAATTAAAAGAAAAATAAGAATAATATATTCATTGAAAATATATATTAAATTTTAAATTAAAATTAATAATGAATAATGTTCATATTTTCTTGAAAAAGGGAACAAGTGGTAAAAGTTAAAAAAAACATTATTTTCTCACTTTTATAATGAAAGTCAAAAATGATTTGTATGGAAAATGTTATAAAGATTAATATTAAAACATTGTAAATAAATTCAAAAATAATTTAAAATTAACATTAATAAAATTTTAAGTATGAATATCTAAATTATTTAAACATTTAAAATAACATGGACATGGATAGAAATAATTTAAAATATGTAAAATATGGTTTTAAATAAAAATCACTTACCTCAAGTCTTGGTTCCGAAAGTATGCCTTTTACTTTCCTAAGTAATAAAATTATATTAGTTATTTAATTTATTAGTAACATTTTTACTTTTTAATAATTTATTATTATTCATTTTATAACATTTTTATCATTTTTTATTTAATTACTAAATCGGTTAAGTTCATATCGAGCATTTTAGGGTTGTACGGTCCAAAACATATTTAGTTTGTTGAATAGGGTAAAGGGGGTTATAAAATGGTTTCATCATTTTTTTTTAAACATAATAATGTCTTAAAAATCATATCTAATCATTAAATACACATTTAGAACCATCTGTGTAAGGTAGTGATGAAAAATGAAAAAAAAATTCATAGAGGCAGTAGAGTGAACATACACAAGAATGACATTTTCACTTTCCAAACTATAGAAGAAAAAAAGATAGATTATGGTTTATATTTTCAGAATAAAAGTTATGTAATAAATATTATAATTATTCATTTAATAAATATTTATAACCATCCATGTAAGGTGGTGATGGAAAATGAGATATGTCATTCATGGAAGCAGTAATCTGCATGTACACATAGACAACCATTTCATTTTTCTTTGGATGGAAGGAAGTTAAATAATTGTTATTATATTAACATAATATAATTTTATTAATATATTGATACTGATTTAATTATTTTAATATTTTCTTATTATATTTAGGTAATTTTTAAAAAGAACAAATCTTTAAAGAATTTGGTTAGAACAGATACATCTTCCTTGGATAATCATCATTAAAAACACCTTTAGGATTTTTATATTTATATTTTTTAATTCTGTAACCTCTCAAAAATGTATAAGGGTATTGAAAATTTATTTAGCGATATATAATTCTAATTTATGTTCAAAAATTGTGTGTATGATTGAGGGGGTTAGGGGATCCTTTTATAGATGTGAGGAATGGTGCCCTTGTAAATACTCTGAACTTTTAAATAATATAAATGTATTTCTCAAGATAAAATGACACTAAATTAGTCCAATTTAGAATATAGGATTTTTTAAGGTCTAAATTATCATGTATAATCAAATATAAGAAATATTTAGTGATATATTAAGTCATACCCCTTAGTTTACCCCCCCCCCCCCCAACCCTTTTCACCTTTACTTCAGGGATTAACTTTTACTATGGTAACATTATATTTTAACTAAAAATGAAATTTGAATTATTAAAAAATTAGAATATGATGTTTAAAACAATATAATAAATTTTAAAATATTTAATTTCTAGAGGTGTTAAAAATTAATTTTAATATAAATATGAAAAAACACAATGAATTATGGTTTTTAGATAAATGTGTTTTTAATAATAAAAATGACTTTAGACTAAAATCAAGTACATTCTTGATTTATACAAAAATTTATTAATTTATTAATTAATAAATGATAGTTATGTGACTTTAAAACTAATGTAAAATTGAATGTAACCTTATAATTACTTAATTAAATAAAGTGATCCAAAATAGTTCTTTATTAGAATAAAACATCATTTACATTATAAAATACCAAACATTGGTTTCTAAAGTAAACCAAATGTTTTTCAATGCTTCATTTCACTTCTAAAATATATATTTTGACTATAAAAAAGTTTCAAAACGTCACAACCCAATAATTATTTTCCCTATTATTTTTTTCATGTATTTATCTTTGATTTTTTCCTTGAGTTTTGAGCTTTCAAGTCCTGTTTTTTTTTTTGAGAAAAGAAATTTTGAATGGTTTTTTCATAGTCACCTTAGTTTTATACTAACCGTGAGGATGAACCTTATGTGGTGTACCTAATGTACATGGTTTAATTAATGAAAATTTTGTGTATACCCTTACACAAAATTGGTTTTAGTTCATTTTATTCTTACAAAGGTTGTATAGACATGTAGTGCACGGTTCAGGAGAAATCATTTGATCTTAGTGAGAACCATGAATATGAAATTTACCTTTGGTATTTCAAGTACATGTATTGTGTTTGGGTAAGTGAAATTATGTAGAAACTATATTAGGGGATTGTCGTTTTTAACAGGTCCGTTTTTCATGATTAGTGCATGACTTACCAAATCATGTGACCAAACCATACATGTGCCCCATGTGACCAATGAAAGGGCATGTGGTTAGTACATGGTTAGGTAAATCATGAATCCAAGCCTTGTAAAATACCTAATTTCTTAAAAACATGATTTTTATAAATGGCCCTTTGGGAATAAGGCCCAAAATGGGGTATTTTATACCTCAATCACATGATTCACATGAGGGGAGCTCTGAGCTGCCTCCTCCCTTCTTCCACCTTGATTCTTAGAGATTTTTAATTCAATTTTCTTTTTGATTATCAAGTTAAGGTATTATACTCTCCTCATTTTCCCTTATCTTTTGTTTTTCTTTCTCCTTATTCCTTTTTTAAACCCTAGGGTGAGGTTTTGATAAAATTAATTATGGTTTGGGATGTTAGGGTGTCTGGATCATTTATCATATTCTCATGTTCAAGTATTTAATGGTTTTATTTCATTTTCACTCTATTTGAGGTAGCTTCTTTCATACCTTTTTAATTTTTCTAATACACCATGTTTTCTTGATCTTTATAAATCATGTTTTCTTAAAATTATGGTTGTTTTCAAATCTTATCATGAGTCAATTAAGTGGTTAACAAAGTAAATTTTTTATGGTTTTGTTTTTAAGGAAAATTGTGAATTTTGAGTGTCTAATAAAATGATAAAAAAAATTCATGTGGATTTGATTATTTAATTTTGTTTTTTTCACTTTTATATGTTTATGGCGGTGGTGTGGTTGTTTTATGATGTTGTGACTTATGTTTCATGGGTTATTATTCTTGGAGGTTGTTATATATTATTAAGTGACTTGAATTGTGTGTCTTGATTATTCCCTAGGTTTTGTATATGAGTGTTCATATGTGTGTGTGTGTGTGGAAATTTACACATATATATGTATTCATACACATACATATGTATGTGTGTGTGAATATATTGATAGAATACTCATTGGATGCAATTATTAAGGCTTGGATTCTCATATTGTTTCTTAAATTCCAAAATTATTTATAAAAGGTATTTTAAAATGTTTTTTTCATATATATTATGTTGAGGACCATTTGGAACTTTTAAAGTTATTTTCAAATGGTATTTATTTATAAATGTTTCTAAAAGGGATTTCAAAAGGCTATCACTATCTCCAAAATAAAATGCTCAGTTGGAACCTTTTAATTTTTTCTCAACTGATTTTTACCCTAATGGAATCCCCTTTTTTGATTGTGTGATTATGGTGTTACTAGGTATTATTTTCTAGGGGTTCTCATTGTTAGGTGAATGTATATGGGATGATGTTATGTGATTATGATTAGTTGATTATAGTTTACACTAAATTTAAATAACTCAAATCCTATTGAAATTTCTTATGGGGATCATATTCATATTAGTGAGGGATTGAAAGGTGTTTATTAGCTAATCGAAATTTGATGGAATAGATCATCAACAGTTTTAGAGGTCAGGTGGAGTTCCATTGGTGATGATAGGTTAGATTATCTGGTTGGTTATAAACTAGGAGTACATTAATAATACAATAGATAATTCATACTATATATTTCTAGGTTCATCTCATGAGATGTCAAGATATCTCCTGTTATTATCTATACTTAATTATTTATAGATTATAGTTCTTAGGTTGATTGTTATTTTTTATGATATGGCTTATTGAAAACACTTTTACATTATGTTCCAAATTTTATTGATTCAGTACACTTATGACTTGATGTTTCCTTTAGTGTGGTATTGGGTGTGTTAGGGTAGAAGAGGATTTCAAAGACTATTTTTAAAAAGAGGTAATTTAAGAAAGGTTTTAAATATTTCTTTAAAACATGTATTGGGTTTTTAGAACTAGTTTTTTGGGAAGCTCTTGGTTTGTTTTTATTAAATGTTTAAAGGCTATTTTTTTACATGTATTTCAAATTGTATTTTATGGTATATTTTGGAAAAGAAAATACATGGACTCTCTGATAGTTTCATACTAATTTTTTTATGCTCATACCCTACTCATGACACTTTTTGTTAGAATACTTGAGTTTTATTTACATATTTAGGGTCAATTTTTTGGATTTCTCAGAGAGAAATTTGGTGTAACTGTTTTATGGTGTCCAAGAGGTCACATGGAGATCATGTTTGGTTTTATATTTTTATATATGGATGTATAATCCCTCACACACTCCTATATTTGGATTTTTTTTATCTCTATTTTCATTATATATTATTTTTATCATGTTTTAGATATGTTTTTTAGTTATGTATAATTTATTTTTATATTATTTTTTATCATCTTATTTAGGTTGTGCATAGAATTTTGATATGTAGAATGATCTTGAAAAACTTCAGAGTGGATGATCTGAATAGTGTAGTGAATTTTTGTTTTAAATCATTATCATTGGTTATCTTTTGATGAATTGGAACTATTTTCCAACATAGGGTAATTGGGAACATTCCCTGGACCTTGTTATAGGCGGGCACAGGATCCCGAATTGGGGGTGTACTGGATATGGTTTGAGAGAAAATGGTATCAAAGTTGACTTTTTATTTTAGTATATTTGGTATATTGGAGTTAATACTATTTAAACTTTAGTGATATGAGAGTTCAGAGTCTCAGTGGATCTTACTTATTCTAAACCTCATGTTTCCATTGGATTTCAGGTTTTGCATCTTAAATTTTGAGTTTTCTTTATTATTTTATAGTGTATTTTGATCTAAATTGGTGTTACCTATAATTTTATTGATGTTTCATGGGTGATTTGGTGGTTTCTATCCTTTTGGGGGTGAAAATGAATGGAAGACTAGGTCACATGGTTACCCCAAATGACTTGTAAAATCATGTGGAGAATATAATATTGGTTATGTTAGGATTCTAGTGACAGTTTCATAGTTGGTACATAGTTCTTCAAACCATGTGACCAAACCCTAAACATCCACTATCCTCCCTTGGAAATTTTTTGTTGATCTCCCATGGAACCAAATTATTTTTTATTAAATATTGATTTTATTTTGGATGATTTAATGAAAATTATTATGATATATTGGTATTTTTTGGACTAATTTCAATGATCCTTCATGATTGAAACTTGGTTTTCAAAAGGTAAAAATGGTATTTTAATTTTAAAATGGGAATTTCTCAAAGATAAATGGATAGGATTTATGTTTAAGGAACTATTTAGGTTTTAAATAAAGGACTTGTGTGGTTTTAAAATGATTAATAGTGATAAGTTAATGTTTTAAATTAGAGTGTGGAATTTAATGTGGTTTCCAATCAGATTTTAAAAAAATAAGCTAAAATGTGTTGTTATAAAATGGATTTAAAGGTTACTTTTTGAATAATTATCATTGATTTTGATTGATTATTGGGGTTTATTGTTTTTCGTTTATATTAATTTTGGCTAATTATGATTTTGGTTTAAATTTCTATTGAATGGTTTTTTATATTTATTTTTTATTTAGAGTATTCCTCCCAAAAAAGATATAAGGAATCATAGGGGTTTGAGTGTGGCTTGGTTATTTGATGAAAATACCTATACTCATGATAGAGTGGTAGATCCAATTTCATCTAAATGTTTTCATGTTATTTTTTGAGAACAAAGTCCTCTAGAGGTAATGAAGTGGTACAAGATAGTTTAGGAATTTTTTAAATTGTTGGAAACCCTTGATACCTTGAGAGTGATAATTATTCTAGGTCTATTTAAGGGATCAATTTTGGATCAGTGGAAGGTGATTGTAGAGACCCGAAGCCTGGCGTACATTGACCTTACATTACATTTGCGGAATACTTAGTACATAACAAAAACACACACACAAGGATCGTAATAGTTTAGTGTCTTTGGAAACTCGGAATAAAATCTTCTAATCGTGGTGAAAGATCTTCAACATCTCCCATAAAGATCTTCCTTTTTTTTACCTAAAACCTTTCTTTATATCCTGGGGAAAAGAAAACATAAAAGGGTGAGCTCAAATTCTCAGTAAGGGTAAACAAAAGAAATATCAATCACATCATATTCATAAGAACATAACATTTTGGAAATCATAACCTGCAAAAGAGAGCATAATTTCATAACATGGGATAAATCATGGTAGTGAAATGTAATCACAAAAATCATAACTTAAAACATGAAACTTTGTGGCATTCACACATATTCATAGAGAATCATTTCTTGTTAGTCAATACTCATTGCCAAGACTATCTTAGTGGACAAAGTCCCTTTCTGAATCGAGTAACCCTCGTTTCAGTCCTGTTTTACTGAACCGGTATAACCTACCATTCCAGCCATGTCTATCTCATGAGATATAAAATCTTTACCCAATGCATTGTAGGGAGATATAGGTCCCACCCATCTCATAATGATACCATTCTTATGTGTGCCACAAAATCATAAAACATACATCATTGCATAACCCATGTAAATAAAAATGGGAATCTTAAACATTGTGACATCATAAAACAATTCATATAAGATAAAGGAATTCATAAAAAAAATATTTCCATCACAACATAATAAAATCCATGTAATAATAGGGATAGAAACAGAACCCTTTATTATCTTAGATGGAAAATAAGTTTGATAAAACACTTGAAATAAATTCTTGAGGAAAATATCCTTTCTTCTTCAAAATCAATTTCATTTCACAAAACGTCATGCAATTTTAAAAGAAAGATATTTTATTAAAAATAGTCATGAAATCTTTTGAAGGAAGCTTCATGAAAATAAGTCTTTATAAAATCGTAAAAATCCATTCGTGCCGTATAAGTTAAAAAAAACATTATTCGTACTTTTGTCGAAAAGGTCAAAAAGTACCTCGTATGAAAAACGACAAAAGATTCCTTTCATATCTTTTACTAAAAACACACCAAAGGGAAAAATTGGATTTAAAAAAAATTGTAGGTGGATGGAAATAACATGACATATTGAGGGAACATGGATGTGGATGATAAAATACACCCCAGTAAATACCAACGTATAAACAATCTCGGATAAAAATGAGATTGTGATATTTCCCTTACCTTAGGTCCGATTTGCTTCGTATGTGTCCGAACCTCCTGTATAATGATTTAAATAATGTCATTGACTTATTACAGAATCATATTCATTGTTATGATATCATATATGGTTCACTTATGACATTATATTACCCGTTCTTTTGTAAATTCCATGTTAAAGAAGCGTTTTGGGTAAAATCTTTTCATTTATCGTAGGTGTTTTGACTTGTTGTTCTTGACATCATTATTACTTATATCATGATTTAATTACTTCCAGAATATAAAACATGATTTATATATCATATATATTTAGTATATATATATATAATAGATAGATAAATAAAATGAAAAACAGCGTTCATGGAGACGGTAGTCCGTACGTACGCAAGAACGCTGTTTTCGTTTCCTTATTGAATTGAATGGAATTAAGTAGATGACATACATATAAATATAAATAATTCCAGTATCATTATTAGGTCATATATTTCATTAGTACTTATTATATATAATTTATAATCATTCATGAATGGCTAATCATTGAGAATGAATCTCATCGCGTCGTGGAGACGGTAGTCCGTACGTACGCACGAGCGATGATATCGTTCCCATGGTCGTGGAATTGTGTTGAAGTGTATGTATACTATTTAAGTATCAATATCACTTTATAATAATCATATATAGTTACTCATTACACCTTTATACCCATCCTTGTAAAGTGATGGTGGAAAATAGATTACACCACGGCGTGGAGACGGTATTCCGTACGTACGCACGCGCGGTGATTTCATTTTTCCGTAGGATGGATAGAAGGTGAATTAGGGTTGTTTCATATTTATAATAACATATCAGTATGTAAGTAATACTGATGTTATTACTTTGTCATGAAACAACTAAAGAAGAAGAAGTTTAAGAAGAAAGAAATTGAAAAGATCGGTAATGGATATTACCTCTTCTTTGGAACGCCTCTTTGAATCCTTCACTTAGGGAACTAATATTGGTCTTTGAAGAAGACCAGGACCTCTAGGATTATTCTAGGGAAGTGGAGAGGAGAAAATGGCAGGGGTTGGCCGAGCTTGAGTGCTCAATTTGGTGTGAGGAGGAGGGGGAGGAGGTGCCCTTTTATAAGGGAGGAGAGGGGCACCTTAGGAATATCTCAAAATATTATTTTATATTAAAGTCAAAATCGGTTTATAATGGTTCCAAA
The DNA here is from genome assembly GCA_963277665.1 of Viscum album. Classification (NCBI taxonomy): domain Eukaryota; kingdom Viridiplantae; phylum Streptophyta; class Magnoliopsida; order Santalales; family Viscaceae; genus Viscum; species Viscum album. The sequence goes on along the minus strand of OY728147.1, from coordinate 469,527,544 downwards.
GGGTCTTATTTCGAAGCTAAAGTGGGGATGGGTCGAAATACTATCAACCAATAGGATTTAGACAAGTTTAGGGTATTATTTTAACCTTATCAATTAGATTTAACTCTAAGTTAAATAATTTAACTTTTACCGTGTCTTTTTGTTTTCTTACACTATATGGTTAATACACTTACTATAACATGCCAAAAGAACCCCAAATTGTTTATTATTAATATATATATCCTTATCTAAGTCATTTGTCCGAACCTTATATTTTTAGGAATAAAATAACAATTAATAATATAATATTTGATTTAAAAACTATTTTGTGTCAATTTTGACACTATTTGATAAATGATTTTTGTGAAAGTCATAACAGAATTATATGTTCGAACCAAGTTAATTAAATCAACACTAATATATCATAGTGACCTATAAAATTAGTGGAATTCATAAAAAGTCTCAAATTACATCTATTTTGGGGTTTATAACATCAATTATGTCAATATTTCATTAATAAGATAATTACTGCATCATCATTGTGTCATAAATAAATTAAATTATTTAATGTCTAAAAATTACAAATAAAATACCATTATGTAGGAAATCTTTTTATCTTTCTAATTAATATTTATAGTCGAATTTATCTTATGTATAACCCCATATTAAAAATGTTTTAGTTATTAAACTTTGATTTTAACTATTTTAACTATTCATTAAATAAAATAATATTAAATGTCATAATCTAATCCAAGTGGACCTAAATGGTCATATTATATTAATAAGGTTGTTTTTGGTCGAATTAGACTTATCCAATAGAATTAGAACATGTGTTAGGGTAATACTAATATCATATTTACCCTTAGTTACCCTATTTACTATTAACCGTGGTAAAAAAAAGTAAAAAGTTATTATTCACAAAAAATTATTTTCATCTCATTGAACCACATTTTAGTCCTTGATATTAACCGTGTCTGTCGGATTTTCGAAATTCCATTCACAGAAGCGGTAAAATTAAGTTTTATGAAAAATTCAGTTTTTAACCTACCACTTAGTGGTTTCACTATTCATCAAAAATTGAAAGTTTTCAGAAAAATACCAAAATTTCATCCTAAGCTATATTTCATATTCCGAATTCAAAAATGAAGTCTATTTTACCAAATTCATAACATATAAGTTGCATTAATTAATTTTATAATTAAATCCCACTGTTAAAACAAATAGCGTGTTTTTAAGAAACAATATCTACCAAAAGATTGACACTTGATTATGTCTGGTTTAAATGTGAAATTACAACCAATGACCAACATTGTGTTAAATTTTAAAAATATATTCTAAATATACTTTAAAACCACTCAAATTAATAATTTATCACTATTAATTATTTCGATTAAAAAAGTTGTTTTTAATTATAATTTAGTAATTTTCACTATTCATCAGAATATGAAAGTTATCCGAAAAGTACCAAAATTTCACCTTAGGCTAAATTCGATACTCCGAATCAAAAAATAAAGTTCATTTTGAAAAATAAGATTTACAGAGTTTTAAAAAGTGGTTATTACTATTCATAACGGCTAGTTTTAATAATATTTTAATAGCATATCGTTGTTTAGTGAAACTCGGTATTGCGTATTACACACGCTATCGAGGAAGGTCGCGATTGTGTGTAATTCAAGGCAAGTCAAGGATGCGTGTTGTGCAAGCTCCTTTTGGTGTAGCGTACAACACAAGACATTAATAAAATTAAAAAGAATATTTTTTTATAAAATCTTGGGCTGTTACATTCTACCCCACTTAAAATGAATTTCGCCCTCGAAATTCGTCGGGGTTATAAATGGTTTGCTATTTGAAAGTTTCTTTGATAGAAACCCACATCGTAAAAAGGAATACCAAAACTTATCTTTAAAAATAAAAGTATGAAACGTAACGGTTACCCAAATAAACTAATCACTGGGTTTCCACATAGGTGAAAATATGGATATGGAAGAGAAATCTAACCATCATGTTCTGATGGAGAGTGGTACAGAACATGGCTAGGGAAAATCCAGTAATCACAAATCCATAAATTTGTGACGATCTAAGGTACCATCTGATTCATCAGGTATAAGATCACTAGGACAACATTTTTGGTTTTCAAGATCATTTCCCTAAAGTTGAAGAATTTGAATTAGAAGAAATACTTTCGTGATTTTGGTATAGTCTCACCGTTTGTCATTCTTTGGAAAATTTCCACTTCATCTCTTAAAGAAATGAAGTTTGAATTTGTCATTCGTGATGTGTTAGCAGATCATGTGATAGAATGACGGGTCATTCCATCTGTCTCAAACAAAAGGTTAGCAAAAATTATATACATAAGTCGATATATAGTGAGATTAATCACATATGGTTCCTAAAATGGACTTATACTTCATATATCATACTGCTTAATATAATAAAACTAGTTTCTACTAAACAGGGACATCCTGTAGGCCAGTGGTAGGCGATAAAGGCCAGTCGCACTTCGGTTGTGGGTTCGATTCCCACATCCTTGTCCGACGCGATGGGTTGTCGCCCGTCCTGCAGGTTATCCTTTTTCTAAAACTATAATACTATAACATCCCATCAATAATATCGAAAAAAAATTCTATCCTTAAACAATACTAACTTATGTCCAACATAATCCATTCCAATCTTTAGGCTTATCCATAATACCACTCTCATAACATAGTGAATATGATTACCAGAGATTTAACACCATCGTCGATCCCCATATATCATAAGATATGTTTTGTTGGTCACATTCCAAACATTCAAAGTCCTTAATCGTGTATTCTCTTGAATACCTTAGTGAAAACATGAATGCAATTAAAAGTTAACACTTTTCACATACAAAAATCCTCAAAATTCTATATACTCAAACTTAGTCCTTATATCAATCATGAGCTCATGAATACTGTTAAACATTTCATTTTCTCGTTTTCCCTTCATTATGCACATAATATCTCAATCACTTTGAATACCACATTAGACCAATACATAAATATTCCAATATTTCATGATACAGCATTATTTTGGAATCCCATTACATAAACACTTAATCATTCCACCACATCGTTGTCATATTCAACATTGCCAATAGTGATCGCATGTGACTTCCCTTTGTCCTTTGCCTTAAGCAGTTGCTCATGTCGATCATCACTAACCCTTGGATTAGGGCATTTATTAGCATAATTCCCCATTTCCTTGCACTTGAAGCATTGCAGTGTTGGTTGTACGTTCTCTGCAGTGTTTGCTTTATTCACTTCATTAGAATCCCTTTTTCCATTACTTTGACACTCAGCTGCTCGATGACCTTCTTTTCCACACTTAAAACATTTTCTAGTCCCTTTAAGACAATCCCCACCATGCTTCTTTCCACACTTTGTGCATAAGGAAACATTCATCTTCTTTTCACCATTATACTGAGATTTCTCCTTGAACTCCATCTTTCGTTTCTTTTCAAACCCATGAGATGGATATGTAACACCAACTTCCATTTCTACCTTGATAGCACAACGCACAATTTCTTCATAGCTACTGAAGTCTCTTATAGCTAATGCCCTTCGAAGACTTGGTTTTAAGCCACTGAAAAATCGATCAACTTTACTTTCAGGTTGGACGATAATACCAGAAGCATACCTTGCAAGTCTTGTAAAATTTGCTTCATAGGTACCAACAGATTCATCATCCCTTTGCTTCAGTTCAGGAAACTCTTTCTCCATCTTTGTTCGGAGAATACGAGGGAAGTACTTATTGAAAAATAAGTTCTTGAACTCATCCCATTTCATAGACTCAATTTCATCCCTTTGCCTCGTATTCTTAATAAGATTCCACCATTGATCAGCATCTCCTTCCAAACGATACACTGCTAGGATGACTTTATCATGTTCAGAACATTGAAGAACTGAAAATATCTTTTCAGTAGTACTAATCCATTGTTCAGCAACTAATGGATCAGTAGACCCACTGAAAGAAGGTGGACGCTGCCTCATGAAGGATTCAACAGAATGTTTCTCCTTCCTTTGCTCGTTTGGAAGTCCTGCATGATTCATAGCTTGAGAAAGTTGTGTGAGCATGGCTACAAGATTTTTCATTCCAGCTCCCATATCGTTTGGTTGCTCAGGGGGACAATCATTGCATTGCCCATCACATTCCGCATTAACACGGTTCCTTCGGGTTCCAGCCATCGTCTAAAACCCAAAAAGAATAGTGTGAGAGGCAAAACTCATGCTAGGGAAAACAACAAAATAAAGGGGGAGTACCTTCAATATCTAACATCTTAGGTTTAATTCTATGATCGTTAGCGTAATTCTAGTACTATAACCTATACGTATACTTATCCTTAGGGACATCCCTAGACATACCTTAGAAATATCTCTAGGGATCTCACTAACGTTTTCGCATCCTAGTTTCCAAAGGTTGACTAAACCTTTCCTCTGATACCAACTGTAGAGACCCGAAGCCTGGCGTACATTGACCTTACATTACATTTGCGGAATACTTAGTACATAACAAAAACACACACACAAGGATCGTAATAGTTTAGTGTCTTTGGAAACTCGGAATAAAATCTTCTAATCGTGGTGAAAGATCTTCAACATCTCCCATAAAGATCTTCCTTTTTTTTTACCTAAAACCTTTCTTTATATCCTGGGGAAAAGAAAACATAAAAGGGTGAGCTCAAATGCTCAGTAAGGGTAAACAAAAGAAATATCAATCACATCATATTCATAAGAACATAACATTTTGGAAATCATAACCTGCAAAAGAGAGCATAATTTCATAACATGGGATAAATCATGGTAGTGAAATGTAATCACAAAAATCATAAATTAAAACATGAAACTTTGTGGCATTCACACATATTCATAGAGAATCATTTCTTGTTAGTCAAGACTCATTTCCAAGACTATCTTAGTGGACAAAGTCCCTTTCTGAATCGAGTAACCCTCGTTTCAGTCCTGTTTTACTGAACCGGTATAACCTACCATTCCAGCCATGTCTATCTCATGAGATATAAAATCTTTACCCAATGCATTGGAGGGAGATATAGGTCCCACCCATCTCATAATGATACCATTCTTATGTGTGCCACAAAATCATAAAACATACATCATTGCATAACCCATGTAAATAAAAATGGGAATCTTAAACATTGTGACATCATAAAAAAATTCATATAAGATAAAGGAATTCATAAAAAAAATATTTCCATCACAACATAATAAAATCCATGTAATAATAGGGATAGAAACAGAACCCTTTATTATCTTAGATGGAAAATAATTTTGATAAAACACTTGAAATAAATTCTTGAGGAAAATATCCTTTCTTCTTCAAAATCAATTTCATTTCACAAAACGTCATGCAATTTTAAAAGAAAGAGATTTTATTAAAAATAGTCATGAAATATTTTGAAGGAAGCTTCATGAAAATAAGGCTTTATAAAATCGTAAAAATCCATTCGTGCCGTATAAGTTAAAAAAAACATTATTCGTACTTTTGTCGAAAAGGTCAAAAAGTACCCCGTATGAAAAATGACAAAAGATTCCCTTCATATCTTTTACTAAAAACACACCAAAGGGAAAAATTGGATTTAAAAAAAATTGTAGGTGGATGGAAATAACATGACATATTGAGGGAACATGGATGTGGATGATAAAATACACCCCAGTAAATACCAACGTATAAACAATCTCGGATAAAAATGAGATTGTGATATTTCCCTTACCTTAGGTCCGATTTGCTTCGTATGTGTCCGAACCTCCTGTATAATGATTTAAATAATGTCATTGACTTATTACAGAATCATATTCATTGTTATGATATCATATATGGTTCACTTATGACATTATATTACCCGTTCTTTTGTAAATTCCATGTTAAAGAAGCGTTTTGGGTAAAATCTTTTCATTTATCGTAGGTGTTTTGACTTGTTGTTCTTGACATCATTATTACTTATATCATGATTTACTTACTTCCAGAATATAAAACATGATTTATATATCATATATATTTAGTATATATATATATAATAGATAGATAAATAAAATGAAAAACACCGTTCATGGAGACGGTAGTCCGTACGTACGCAAGAACGTTGTTTTCGTTTCCTTATTGAATTGAATGGAATTAAGTAGATGACATACATATAAATATAAATAATTCCAGTATCATTATTAGGTCATATATTTCATTAGTACTTATTATATATAATTTATAATCATTCATGAATGGCTAATCATTTAGAATGAATCTCATCGCGTCGTGGAGACGGTAGTCCGTACGTACGCACGAGTGATGATATCGTTCCCATGGTCGTGGAATTGTGTTGAAGTGTATGTATACTATTTAAGTATCAATATCACTTTATAATAATCAAATATAGTTACTCATTACACCTTTATACCCATCCTTGTAAAGTGATGGTGGAAAATAGATTACACCACGGCGTGGAGACGGTATTCCGTACGTACGCACGCGCGGTGATTTCATTTTTCCGTAGGATGGATAGAAGGTGAATTAGGGTTGTTTCATATTTATAATAAAATATCAGTATGTAAGTAATACTGATGTTATTACTTTGTCATGAAACAACTAAAGAAGAAGAAGTTTAAGAAGAAAGAAATTGAAAAGATCGGTAATGGATATTACCTCTTCTTTGGAACGCCTCTTTGAATCCTTCACTTAGGGAACTAATATTGGTATTTGAAGAAGACCAGGACCTCTAGGATTATTCTAGGGAAGTGGAGAGGAGAAAATGGAAGGGGTTGGCCGAGCTTGAGTGCTCAATTTGGTGTGAGGAGGAGGGGGAGGAGGTTCCCTTTTATAAGGGAGGAGAGGGGCACCTTAGGAATATCTCAAAATATTATTTTATATTAAAGTCAAAATCGGTTTATAATAGTTCCAAAGGGTCTTATTTCGAAGCTAAAGTGGGGATGGGTCGAAATCCTATCAACCAATAGGATTTAGACAAGTTTAGGGTATTATTTTAACCTTATCAATTAGATTTAACTCTAAGTTAAATAATTTAACTTTTACCGTGTCTTTTTGTTTTCTTACACTATATGGTTAATACATTTACTATAACATGCCAAACGAACCCCAAATTGTTCATTATTAATATATATATCCTTATCTAAGTCATTTGGACGAACCTTAGATTTTTAGGAATAAAATAACAATTAATAATATAATATTTGATTTAAAAACTATTTTGTGTCAATTTTGACACTATTTGATAAATGATTTTTGTGAAAGTCATAACAGAATTATATGTTCGAACCAAGTTAATTAAATCAACAATAATATATCATAGTGACCTAGAAAATTAGTGTAATTCATAAAAAGTCTCAAATTACATCTATTTTGGGGTTTATAACATCAATTATGTCAATATTTCATTAATAAGATAATTACTGCATCATCATTGTGTCATAAATAAATTAAATTATTTAATGTCTAAAAATTACAAATAAAATACCATTATGTAGGAAATCTTTTTATCTTCTTAATTAATATTTATAGTCGAATTTATCTTATGTATAACCCCATATTAAAAATGTTTTAGTTATTAAACTTTGATTTTAACTATTTTAACTATTCATTAAATAAAATAATATTAAATGTCATAATCTAATCCAAGTGGACCTAAATGGTCATATTATATTCATAAGGTTGTTTTTGGTCGAATTAGACTTATCCAATAGAATTAGAACATGTGTTAGGGTAATAGTAATATCATATTTACCCTTAGTTACCCTATTTACTATTAACCGTGGTAAAAAAAAGTAAAAAGTTACTATTCACCAAAAATTATTTTCATCTCATTGAACCACATTTTAGTCCTTGATATTAACCGTGTTTGTCGGATTTTCGAAATTCCATTCACAGAAGCGGTAAAATTAAGTTTTATGAAAAATTCAGTTTTTAACCTACCACTTAGTGGTTTCACTATTCATCAAAAATTGAAAGTTTTCAGAAAAATAACAAAATTTCATCCTAAGCTATATTTCATATTCCGAATTCAAAAATGAAGTCTATTTTACCAAATTCATAACATAGAAGTTGCATTAATTAATTGTATATTTAAATCCCACTTTTAAAACAAATAGCGTGTTTTTAAGAAACAATATCTACCAAAAGATTGACACTTGATTATGTCTGGTTTAAATGTGAAATTACAACCAATGACCAACATTGTGTTAAATTTTAAAAATATATTCTAAATATACTTTAAAACCACTCAAATTAATAATTTATCACTATTAATTATTTCGATTAAAAAAGTTGTTTTTAATTATAATTTAGTAATTTTCACTATTCATCAGAATATGAAAGTTATCCGAAAAGTACCAAAATTTCACCTTAGGCTAAATTCGATACTCCGAATCAAAAAATAAAGTTCATTTTGAAAAATAAGATTTACAGAGTTTTAAAAAGTGGTTATTACTATTCATAACGGCTAGTTTTAATAATATTTTAATAGCATATCGTTGTTTAGTGAAACTCGGTATTGCGTATTACACACGCTATCGAGGAAGGTCGCGATTGTGTGTAATGCAAGGCAAGTCAAGGATGCGTGTTGTGCAAGCTCCTTTTGGTGTAGCGTACAACACAAGACATTAATAAAATTAAAAAGAATATTTTTTTATAAAATCTTGGGCTGTTACAGTGATACTTCTATCTCAGTTGAAAAATGGGATGATTTGGGAATTATTCAAGACCATATTTATTTAATGGTTCCATTCTAATAAGTTTATGTTGAATAATGTGTTAGATATCATGAGTCTCCAATAATTTCAATAGATGGTGAAGGTGTATATTGAGCATTTTAATTAGTTAGACCCCTTTTATTCTAAGTTTATATCTATTTATTTCTTAAAGTATCTCATATTTGTAAAGGGATTTGGATATCAGTTACATGGGGTTTTTATTGATGTTGGCCTCATTTATGGATTTAGTGCATGAAGCTTTCATAATGGAGTTTTTTTTATAGGGAAATCCAAGGTGATTAGAATATATGTCTCACTCAGTGTTAGTGAAGGATTCATATCCAATGGGGAGAAAATTCTAGAAGAAAATATTCTGAAAAAGTCACCTTAATTTTTTGCTTCCTTGAGGTAAATATGATCTCTCATATGATTTTAATGTGGTCAGTTCAAGTGGTCTAGGCCCTATTTATCAAATGTTCTAAATACCTTTCATCATTGTATCAGTTGGTATGCCTCTAAATTTTTTTAAGTAGAATAACCATCCAATAAATAAATCCCTTTTGACCTCATATTCTTGATAGTGAATCCTCATATCCCTTTTTGTAAGCTATTATTTTTCCCTTTTACTCTGGTTTTTCTACTTCTTTATCATTTTTAGTTTTGATCTCTAGTTTTATTTTGGGTATTTCTGATATCTTGTGCTCATTTAGAGAGTAAATGTTTTATTTTGTAAACTTATGGTAATTCCATTTATTAGATCTTATTGTTTTTATATTTTAATTATTTGATTATTCCAAACTGTTAGTGAATTCCTAAATGGTGGGGTTATCTATTATTGATCTTTATTTTGTGATTTTATCCTTGGAGAGATTTGGTGAGAGTTTTATATTGGATATATTTTTGTATGTGATTATTTTAGTGGATCTTATTGCATTTTAGAGATCAGTTTGGATGTTCTTATACGCTTTTGGTTAGAATCTCTTGGTTTTTTTCGTTTTTTTGGGATTCAGTGACTTTATAGGGGAAATATATGGCGGTGAGAACTATCACACCTTTACCTTTATTTTTTCAATTATTTTATTCATTTATTTATATTTGATTATTCTATTCAGTTATGGTCTTGGTAGTTTAAATTTTTAGAAATTTGTTTACTATGAACAGTTTTTTGTGTGGTCACTACAAGGTTGTTCTAGCTATGCAGATGACCCTTGCACAGTGTAACTAAGGAAAATGATTTACTTAGTGAAAATAATCTAGGTAACCTTAACCAAAAGGGTTTTAAATTCATTTTTTTCTTATGTAGGTTTTCTACATCGGTATTATAAATTTTAGAGGAAACCATGCAGTCTTAGCGAGAACCATGTAGGTAACATTTACATGTGGACTGTCTAGTGTACAGCTTGTGCATGGGTGGGAGAAACTATACAAAAACCATATGAGGGAAATATATTTTATAACATAGTTATTATGAATTTTTGGAATATGGTTAACCCAATTGTTTAGATAAACTATGTGGTTTCCCTAAGTTTCTAGTTAAGGGTTACATAATTAGTTTATGGTTTGGTAAATCATACGGCCAAATCATGTGACTTACCCAATTTCATGAAAACATGATTTTTCCAAAATGACCCTTTGTGATTAAGACATAAAATGGGGTGTTTTATTTATCATTTGTATGATTCATGTGAGGGGAGATCCAATATTCCTCCTAAATTGTTCTCCCATGATTCTTAGGTATCTTTCCATCAATTTTATTATTAATTCTCATGGTAAGGTATTGCCCAACACTATTCTTCCTTTTATATTTTTTTCCTTATCTTCATGCCTTGGTTCCTTATTTTCCAAAACCTAGGGTTATTTTTTAATGAAATTTTTTATGCAATGTTATGTTAGGGTGTTCATATTGTGTCTCGGGTTCCCCTTTTCCCATATTCAAGGGTTTCATCGCATCCACACTCCGTTTAAGGTAAGTCATCCCATATCTTTTCCTTTTCTTACACATCACCTTTTCTTGATCTTTTAAAATCATTTTTTCTTAAAATTATGGTTCTTTAAAAAGATTATGATGATTCTATAAAGCAGTTAAAAAATTATATGATTTTATGGTTTATTTTTTAAGGAAATTTATGGACGTTAGGTGTTTGATAAAATTATAAAAATTATTTTCTTGTGGATTTGGTTTTTTAATTGATTTTTTCTAATTTTATATTTTTATAGTGGTTATGAGGTTTTTTTATGATGTTTCACCATATGTTTCATGTGTGATTATGCTTATAGGTTTTTATATCTATTTAAGTGACTTTAATTATATATCTTTCTTATTCCCCCGATTTTATTTATGAGTGTATATGTATATATGTATGTTGACATGTAAAAATATATATGTATGTGTGTGAATGTGTGTGTTTGTGTGTGTCAAGAGAAATCTCATAGGATTTCTATATTAATTAAAGGGTTTTCAATTTGTTTCTTGTATTTTAAAATTTTTTCTAAATAGATTTTAAAATGTATAATTTCTAAACCTTATGTTAGAGGAACAATTTGAACTTTTAAATGGATTCACTAATGTTATAGATTTATAAATAGTTATCAAGTTATTTCAAAATAATATCACCAGTTTCTAAATGAAAAACATTTTTTCACTTTTAGAATGTTTTCTCAACTATGTTACACCCAAATGGAAGCCCCTTTTATGATTGTGTAATTATCATGTTATCGGGTTTGATTTTTAAGGGTATTTTATTTGTAGTAATATGGATATGGGATGAGGTTATGTGATTTTGATGAATTCATTATGGTTTATAGTTTAATTATGTTACCTTACCTCCTATTTTTATTATTTATGGATATCCAAGGTATCTTAGTATGGGATTGATAGGTGATTATTATCTAGTCTTGATTAGATGGACAATATCACCTATGGTTTTGGTGGTAATGGAGAAGTTCCCCTGATAAAGATAGGTTAGAGCAGTCAATTGGTTATAAACTAAGAAAGCATCGATAGGATAGAAGATGATTCTACCTGAGTACATCTAGGTCCACCTCATGGGATGTTTAAGAATTGATCATGATTATCTATCCTTGAATTTTTTCTACTTATGGCACTAATCTTAATTATTATTTTATCAGGATATACGTTATTGGTTTCACCATTACAATGTGTTCCTTATTATATTGATTTGATACACTTATTCCATGATTTTTACTTTGGTTTGGTATTAGAAGTGCTGGGGTAGAAAAGGATTTCATAGGATGTGTTTTAAAAAGGGTAATTTATGAATGGTTTTTAATGTTTATTTAAAATTAGTATTAAGTTTTAAGAACTAGTTTTCGGGGAAGCTCATGGTTGTTTTTTTCATAAAAGTTTAAAGAATATTTTTTTAGATGTATTTTAAAACAATTTTGATAATGTGTTTTGAAAAAGTAAATGTATGGACTCTTTGATGAGAGCCTAATAATTTATTTTTGTCCACACCCTACTTGGGCCACTCGAAATTGGTAGAATCAAGTTTATTTTATTAATTGAGGCTCATTTTTTGGATCACTCATGGAGTGAGTAGGTGTTATATATGGATGGTGACTAAGACGTCACATGAAGATTGTGTGTTGGTTTTATTGTATCTACAGATGTATCATCCCCTGTAATGACCCGCGTCATTACAGGTTGTGAATTAATCAATGGATTTAAATTTTCTATTTGGTGATGATTTTTTTTGCTAATCCGGACATGGATTATGATTTTGAGTGTTTGGACGCATCTAAATGATGTTTCAAAATGGGTTTTAAGGATTTAGGTAGAACACATGTCTATAGAGAGTTTTAGATAAGTTTTCAGATGGGGGCTGCTAGAAAGTGTATCTACAGGTGGTTGTGAATAGGAAAATAAGGACAGGGATGTTGCCCAAGAGATTAATGGTGTGAACTTTAGGCTCACATTGTGAAAATATTCAGTATCTGGACCTCCTTCTTCCTAGGGGAGGATTCATGGTTTGAACCCTCAAATCACACCATCAACCATGTGGGGTTCCATCTTTTCAAGGGGCCTTTTGGTAATTTTTTTAGGGTCTTATTTTGGGAACTCTCTCATGCTCCCCTTGTTTTTATTTACAGAATAAATAAGGGGATCACACTATGGATCTCTTATACCCCCTACTTGTTTTCATTTGATCTAGGTGGTATGGGGGGATTTTTTGTGCTTATTTGAGGTAGGTTCCTACCCTTTATTCCCCTTCTTATTCCTCCCTCATTTTTCCTTATTTTTAGTTTGACCATTTATTATTTGAGGGGATGATTTCATGAAATCATGGTCATTTTGTGTGCTAGTTGGGGCTTTCATGTGGAGCTCATAAAATAGGTCTCAAGAGGTCAAGATCAAGCCATCGTTCTTCATTTGGTGTGAGGTGTGTTACACTATTAAATAAATTATGTATTTTAGGTACTTTTTATGAAATTGGTTGGCGAATTAGTGTTTTCAATTAGGTATTTTGTGTAGCTTAGATTCAGGGGTGTTTCAAGAGTGGGTGGAACCCTATTTCAAATTGTTCTAGCTTCATTGTGTTGTTTGATGAGTTTGGTATTGATTATTCATATTTGGTTTTTTAGTTTTAATTGTTTAATTAATTAATTTTATGGTGTTTATTAATGGTATATGTTCTCAGGGATTTGGTGGTGGTCAATATGGGAATCATATGATTAATGGAAAACGGTTGAGGTATGGGGCTTGACCTTATTTGATTCTCTTTTTTATTTGGTTATTTCAAATTTTTGTTCCTTAATTGTTATTAATTCCTACATCCTTATTGTATTTTATGAGTTTTTAATAAGGTTGGGATAGGCTCACAGAATACTAATAGTCAACATGGATGTATTACTTGATAAATGGTTTGATGGTGGTGACCTATTTGAATGAGCGTTGAAGGCCCTCCGTATGGATTAATTGGTGGCATGAATGGATTTTGAAAGTAAAACAACTTTAATTTTTAAAATTTATTTTAAAAAAGGTTCATTGGATAAATGAAATTTAAAAGATATTGTGTTGATTTAGGAATACTCTTGTAAATGGTATTTAAAAATGGTAATGTAATCTTTCTAAAGATATTTTAATGGGATTTTTTCTGAGGCCCTAACATAGGTAAAATGAAATGTGGTTCCTTTTATAAATGATTGAAAAATGTATTTTGACTTAGTTTTAAAATGAAAATCTCAAAATACTTGGTTGAGATAGTTTTGGTCTAATTAAAATTGTGAAGGTGACACCCTATTTTCCAAATCTTGTGTACTTGATGTGCTTCTAGGTTTTACTTTCCTAATGTATACCTTTTTGCATGATGATACATGTTTTGTGTGTAGACCTACAATATCTTTAGGCCAGTATAAAAGTGATTTTTTGATCCATAAAGATATTATGTGGACCCTGTAGGATTTTTTATGGATCCTCAGTTAGTATTTTATTTACCTATGCATGTAATATAGTTTACACCCATGATCGATCTCATTTGGAGTCCACTTACATGTACTATGTTTCAAGTATCACTATTTATATTCTAACTAATATAAAAGTAAATAATATAAATAAGGGAGTTTAAAAGATGAATGTGACATTGATATTATATATGTATGAAATGTAAAAATAATAAAGTTATAAAGAAATAAATAAGGAAGTTTTTCTTATAATATCATAATGATTGGTATTATTTATCATTAAAATATTCCTTATGCCCAATTAAATATAGTGATCAAGATATGTCACACTACAATATCTCATTTTAATTGTTATTACCCAACACCAAGATCCTTGCATATGGGGAGAACTCTTCCTAAATTCTTCTAGAAGATATCTTAATAGACCATAACTATACAAGCCATAATCCATCATATGAATGATATAGATAGTTATGGGAAGGCTGATAGATGAATGAGATGAAAAACTTAGGTGATGGAGAAAATGAAGAAATCTATCACATTAATTGATTTAACCATTACCTAATTTATCATATAAATAAATATAAAAATGAATAAACCAGAAACTCAATAAAAACATTGACCCATCCCCTGAACAATCATCTAGGTATGTTATTAATTTTTAGTAGATTTGAGAAGGGAAAATCGTGGGATAAACCCAAAAAATAAATATTAAATATGAAGATATCAAGAATAATAATGATAATAATTATAATATGTACTAAAAATTCCCTTTACTATTATAATAGAAAATAATCTCTAAAACTACATAATTGGAAAATGATAATTACCAACCCTTTGAAATGGATAGGAGATACATTTTTATAGGAAAAATAGTGTCCAAATTTCTCTCTAAAATCAACCTCATAATGTTTAAACCTATTAGACACATTAAATTTCCTAATTGGGAAATTTAGTCTTATTTAATGTTTTTCTTCCATATCTCCTCTATCGATCTAGAAAATTTATACTCATTTTTTCTTATATAGAAAATGTTAATTTCAATTCATTAAATAAATTATTTCTACCTTAAAGACTATTCGTAATCCAAATCATTTAGTACCAATGCAATAATGGCCATAAAATATATATAATATCGAGTTTTAATTATTAGATAAAATGATTCTTCAGGATTTATATATCTTCCTTAAAAATTTGAGCTTAATAGGGCCTGTCAAATGTGATATATGATCCTATCTTTAAAATTATTTAAATCTAGGCACAAAATCCGAGGTTCAGTTTATGAGCATATTTTGGGCCTCAAAGTTTGGCATTCATCTCCTAGACCAATTTTATGAAATTTATCCCAATGAACATATAATCTTATAATAAATAAATTTTTCAATTTGTATTAGTTTAGAAAAAAAATTGAAATACAAAACTGACTTAAAATACATAAAATTCAAAAATTTATCAATTTTCAAAATTAAGCTCAAAATACATATAAAACCTTAAAATGTGACAATTATACATAAAATAAAATATTAGTGGGAATAATTAATTTAAATTAAAATTAATTTTATTGAAAATATTGGCTATATAAATTCCCCCACATATAAAAAATCAACAAATATTCAAATCATAATCCACACAAAAATAAAATGTGAGAAAATTTCTATAATAATTTCCAAAATAAAATTAAATAATTTATCATATATGAGAAACAACCCCCTATCATTTTCATCCCTAAAATTTAAATCCATTAAACGACAAAAATTCATCTATATCCCAATCACAACAAACCTCAAACTGAATTTTATGGAACTCTTCACTGTATAGAAAATTTAATCTTGATCTATGATCATACATGTAAAGTAAATGTATCACTATAGACTTTTAAAAATTATCATATCTTCATACAATGAGATATAAAAATATTTTCAATCATGAGAACTTTTCAAGGTAAATTCAGCAGCTAAGGGTTGGTTGGTAAAGCATTTAAAAATGAAAAGGCAGAAAAGAGGAGGTTTCACTCAAAAGTATCATTTCATTAATATTCAAGTGAAAACATAGGATGGTCCTTACTAAATGACCCATAACAATGTACAACACACACCTTTTAACATTCTACATTATTCAAAAAGTGAATAAAATTAATGATTTCATCCAAATCCTCCTTTTATTTTTTTCTTTTCTTTTTATTTTCGATTGTTTTTATTTTTTCATGGAGAATGAGATGAAAATAAAATAAAATGAATGAATTAAAATTAGAAACCTTTTCTAGAGTAAATTTAATCACAAAAATAAGAACGATTAAAAATTAATGCTCATCTCTATTTTTAATTTTTTCCATTTTTTCTTTTTCTATTTTTTCAGCTATTTTTTATCATTTTTTTGGAAAAAATGATGATACATATGAATAAAATGAATAAAATTTAATCATTCATATTATAATTCCTAAAATGATGAAACATACCTCAAAAAACCTAGTAATTATTTACATCCCAAAGAAGACACGTAAGAGTCCCTTCCCCCACACTAAAACATGAAATATCCATGAAAAAATATTAAGAGTGAGGTGAGGAAAAATAAGCTCATTTTATCGATTAAATCTATAAGAAAATTCATGTATTTGATGGTATAACAAGGTCAGGTGTAAATTTAGGTCTCAATATAAAATATGTATTTCCAAAAATTTCCTCAATCCTTTCAAAAACACTTTATGAAATAAAATCGTTGAATTAGAAAAATTACAAGTTCTAGTTCTCAAAAAAAAATCCAATTTTCTCTCAAGAAGGTGTGGTTATTTTGAAGAATATGAAAAAACAGTTTAGAATACCTCATAGTAATAGAAAAATATTTAATTTAGGGTTTTAGGGGACTAGATTTTAAAAATTTCCCAAAATTTTAAAAATGATTGAAAAAAAAATTTTAGGAAAATAGTTACCACATCCATAATCATTTAAAATCCGTTTCATTGTGAATCAAGAAAACAATCTCAAAATAAATTCATGAGTGAAAATTTATAGAAAACACTCTTTGAAGATCAATGTTTCAAAAAAATATAAGTAAAAATAAAAAACATGCAAAAACTTTTAAGCAGGTTGGAAATCCACCACGCCAAAATTTAGTTACCCTTAATTTCATATCTAAAAAATGAAAGGATAAGGGTGGGATAATCAAAGATAAGGGAAGATAAAACCTGATTTTATTCATCAGCGGCATCCTTGAGTTAATCCCATAGCTTCTACCACTTTAAAACCAAAATAAAGAAAGAGAAAAATGAAACAAAAAAAAATAAGGAAAAATATATAGAAATGTAAAAGAATTTATAATTTGGTTTGACCCCCCAAGTGGGTCCTAAGTTTTTCTTACACCTATTCAGGAAGTTCTGTAATTCTATCCTCAATAATAATGTAAATAGTGTTTCTTTGAGATGAACCACCATAAGTGACTTTTCTTGGTATCCATGAGTAGACACCAAGAACGGAGACCCCTCAAATAAGAGATGAAAATATCAACCCCCAAGATAGAAGAAAGGTGGAATTTTAGGTGTATAGAGGGAGGTAAAATAATATAGGGGTGCTTCTTGTTAACTAATTTGGTGTTCTACTCCATATGATATGAATATTTTTGTGGAGGAGGTAGTCTTAACACCATGGGATTCTCAATATCTTATTCTTCTGCCACTATTTGTATGTCTTCTTCCTTAACATGAATGTCTAGGGTATGCGCCATGTCTTCTATGTAAGAAAATTTATAAAAGGAGAATTTGAGAAAAAAATTCAGCTTAAATAATATTAAGACATGAAAATCAATAAAGAAATCTTCCCCTTCATGTAAATAATCTTATAAATTTATATCTTTTTGATAGTCCCCTATAAATTTAGTTAAAATAGGTTCATATTCATCATGTTATTAAAAATAAAGAGTGAGGTATAGAAATGATGATTTTTATTTTTCATGGATGGGAGAGTCACTTACCTTTTTATCATCTATAAAATATGAGCAATACTCATCTAATTGATTTTTACCTCCAACAATTTCATCAAGAGGAATTTTTTATTTAAATTTCATCTCAATAAAAGGTTCATAAAGTCTAAATGGATCTTCATTAAATTTCTTACAGTCCTCATTGGGTTCTTCAACTTGAAAAATAGGTGGAGAAATATCTTACACTACTGGATTTGGTTCTTTCTCCAGCTATTGTTCTAGGGATATAAGTGAGTAATCTGCTATCCGTTATATTTTTCTCTCCATGTTTTTTATTTTCTATTTAAGCCCTTGCATCTAGGATTTTTCTTCTTTTTTAAATTCTTCTTCTTGTGTCATCTAGTAATATTTAGTTCATGCACAATAATCATAATTTTAATACATCATGGACAAAGATTATTTTTTTTATTTTTTGAAATTTATGATTTTTTGTGTATATTTATGAAATTTGGTGTTTGAAATTGTTGTTCCTCCACAGAAACAGTGCTATAAAGTTACATGCAGATTTTCACAATTCCCTATTCAATATTTTAATTACATATACATTCAATATAGTTCCCACCTAGGGTCGATCTCATATAGAGGCCACTTGCATATACTGAAATTCAATTATCACTATTTATATTCCAATTAATATAAAACTAAATAATATAATGAGGTGGGATTTTAAAGATTCATGTAATATATATATATATATAAGTGAAAAGTAAATTGAAAAAAATTAGAAAGAAATAATTAAAATAGTCATTCTTAGGAAATTATGGTGACTGATTTCATTGTTCATTAAAGTATTATCGATACTCAATTCAATGTAATGATCAAGATCTACCACACTACACCCTCTCATTTGAATTTTTATTACCCCACATAGAGATCTCTCTATGAAGGAAAATACTCTTCCAAAATTTAACTAGTAGATCTCTTCATCAACCATCACTAACTAATTCATACTCCATCGTATACATGAATTAGATACTAAAGGGAAATAAGATAGATTAATGAGAAGAAGAACTCGAGTGATAGAGAAAAGGGGGAAATAAATCACCCTAATTATTATAACCATCACCTCATTTCTCAAAATTAGATAAAGAGAAACATGAATGTGTAAGAAAAAATTTCAAATCACTGATCCCACCTATGAACAATCATGGGTATTTCTCTAGTTTTAGTGGAGTTGAGAAGAGAAAATAGTGAGACAAACACAATAGAGAAAAATGAAAGATAAATTTATGAATAAGAAAACTAATACATATTAAAAATTAATATTACTATAAAAATATAACATAATCTAAAAAACTAAAATAATGGCCAACTAGAATTTCCAAAAAAATAAATTTTGTGGTAATACATTTTTGTAGGTAAAAGAGTGCCTGAGTTTCCCTCCAAAATCATCCAATTAATGTTAATGTGTGGTAGACATAATAAATATCCAAATTTGGAAAATTTATCCTTCTTGTTAGTTGATCTTCTATATCTCATATACTGAGACAAAAAATTTCATCTCATTTGGAAACTTATATAAAAATATATATCTAATTGATTAAATAAATTATTTCTAGCTGGAAGACTCTTCATATTCCTTGTATCCTATTTCCAATGCATTAATGGACTTTAATGTGATAGAATAATAAGTTTTAATTGTATGATAAAATTACCCTCATGGGTTTATATATCTTTATTAAAAATTTCATCTTAATTGAGCCTTCCACATGTGAAATATGAGTCCATATTTAAAAAATTTCAGATCTCAAAAAAAATCCAATTACCAAATTATAAATTTCCTTCAGGACAGAAAATTTTGGATTCATCTCCAAGTCCAGTTTTATGAAATATACCATAATGAAGATAAAATAGTAAAAAATTGATTTTTTTTAAATTTTTATTAGTGTAGAAACAATTTTGGAAAAAAAACAAACTAACTAAAAATACTTGAAATTATAAAATTTTGGAATTTTAAAAATTAAGCTCAAACTAAATATAAAAAATAATAATGTGACAAATTCTGATAAAATTACACATTAATGGGATTTAATCATTAAAATTATAAGTAATTTTATAAAAAAATATTGGCATTGTCAATAATCTACATGAACGCTTGATCTATGTTATCATTTTCTAATGGGTGGAAGGGTAATGTAATAACCCCAATCTTAGTAGCCTGAACCTGGTTTCTTACTTTAATACATTGGTATAAGATATAATAAATCTCATCCCAGGGGACCGAATAGTTTAGTAGTCTTGGTAGACTATATATATACTTGTAATTCACATTACATTTTAAAACATAAAATAAGAAAATAATTTCATTGAGTTTTCCATTATTCTCCCTTTGTGTAACCCTACATATCATTCGTAACACACTTCTTAGAAATCCTAAGGAAAATAAAACATATGAAAGGGGTGATCTCAAATACTCAGTATGGATAATCATATAGTACAAGCAATAAGTAAATATAGAATAAAAAATATGAAAAGGTAAATAATTGAAACGCATTCCATTTAAATAATCACATGATCTAGGAAACATAAACATAGATATTCTAACTAATAAAATAATCAAATGGAATAATAATGGTGAAGGATTGCATAATTTTGGATGTTTTCATTATCAAGATCTATCCTAAAGATAGTTACTTCCAAGATCTATCCTAAAGACAGTTTATGTTTGTCGGTAGAAACTCGTCTTATTTTTGTTAAGATCTATCCTCTTGATAATTTAAAACTACTTGGAAATAAATGTGAAGGGTTTGTCACCAAACTAGTTTTGTCTCATGAGACCTACTGATGCATCGAGGGGCTATTGTGGGACCTACCCGTCACTTACAAAGTCCAATGCATTCCTCATTTTAAAACATAAACAACTTAAACATTCATATTGAAAAACAAACTAGCATATGAAATGTGAATACTTAAACCATAACCCATGAATGGTATCAAAATAGCACATCCATAGTCAAAATAATCATAAACACTTCAATGAAATATATTATATGGTATCATAGGAGATCAACCTAAATAAAGCATAAGATTCAACAAATAATGTTAACATACATAAAAATACTCTAATAAAATCATTATATATTTCCTTGAGATAAATACCACATTTTACTTTGAAATAATTTATTTAAAAGGTTGTGCAATTTTAAAATAAAAACTTTTCACTGAAAATAATCTAATAAACTTGAAAATGAATATTCAAGACATTAAGATATCATGAGGATCGAAAAATCCTCTCATGTGGTATAAGTAAAAAAACATTTTTCTATATTTTTTTTCAAAAAGGTAATAAAGTACCTTATTTAGAAAATGAAAAAAAAAGATGCAATTCTAACCATTTTATAAAAAGTATGACATAGGTAAAAATACTATACGCATTTATAGGATAATAATAAAAATATTTTGGAATAAATTTTAAAGAAACATGGAAATCGAATATAAATATTCCCCAGTATATACTTACATATAGAAAATCCTGAATAATCATGATATTTTGAAATTAACTCTTAAAATAGGTCGGATTTCCTCTATACATGTTTGAAACTCCTCTTCTTTGGGTAAATCACTTTGATTTTCAGAAAAGGACTTCTTTGGTTGGATTTATTCCAGAAGTAAGTATTATAATATAAAGGGAGGGATGTTGTGAGAAGATTTGGATAGTTTTTGGCTGATCAAAATTGGTTATGATGTGTGAATAAAACATAAGGGTAGGTTCCCTTTTATAAGAGAGGGGAGGGTCACTTTTTGGAATTTCTCAAAAGATCGATTTATAATAAAATCGATCTAAGTCAAAATACATCCAAAATGTCATTGATTCAAAGCCATGACAAGATAAGGTTGTAATCTCATCAAACAATAGATTTTATACAAGTTTTAATATAATTTTATACCTTATCACTTTCATTAACCCATAGTTTATCATTTTGATTAACCCTTTGTTAAGCCATTTTAAATTTAACTATGGTAACATAGTTTTTAATATTAAAAGGATGTTATTTTTACATATAATGTGTCAATTGGACCATAAATGGAAAATTAAATATATTTTAGACCATATCTCATCCCCTTGTCCCTATTTAATATTTCTATTACTTTTAAATAATTTGATAAAATATTATTTTCATAAAATATTAAAATTTTCAATTTTGACACTATTCATAACATTGACTTAAAGAAAATTAATCCAGCATGATTAATTTCAAAACTATTCACTTAATGCAACCCTAAAATATCATATTCACCTATAAATGTCTTCTAATGCCTTAATTAAGTCAAATTATATTTATTTTAATATTTTTAATATCATTTAATTTACTGTTTCATTAATTGATTCAATACATCATCATCATTGTGAAAGACTTCAATTTAATTATTTCATAACTAAAAATTCAATATAAATTATCATAATAAATATAAATATAAAATTACTATTTATATTTGAAGATATCTTTTGTATAACAACATATAAAAAAATTTATATTTATTAAAAACATGAGTGTGATATATTGGACTTCCCTTAGAATAAAATACTAAAAAATGATTAAAATCATCTAAGTGGGTATAAGAGAACATAGAATCATACCAATTATGATTTTGGTTGGCATTAACTCATCCAATAAAATTAGTACAAGTGTTAGGGTAATTTTATAATACTTATAATAATATTTTTATCCTTAATTACCATATTTTCCCTTAACTGTGGTTATTTAAAAAATACTAAAGTTACTATTCATATTATCTAAAAATAAAAGGATCTTATTAACATGATTTGGAAAAACTGATTCCATGTATGGAATCCATTTTTTAAAATTCTAAACACATAATATGGGGTATTTAATTTAAAATTAATCTCGTTGACAAAATCAGAAAACAGGTTTTTAAAATAAAAACGTTTAAATGTTCATAAAGTATTTATATCCAAATCCAATGTGAAATATATTCTAATGACATAAGTTGGATGAAATGATGAAAACGTGATATAATTATACTTTAAAACCATTCAGAAATATAATTTAATAGTATAAATAAATTTGATGAAAAAATAGTTTCCAATTAAAATACATTATTTTTTTACTATTCATCAAAACATGAAACTTATCAGAAAATTACCAAAAATTGAACCAAAATATTTTTTGATACTCTTATTTCAAAGAATGATTATATATTTTTAGATATTACTTATAAAAGTGTTAAAAATTAGATTTAAATCAAGTTCCTTAGACAAAGGTGGTCAAATTTTCTTTATAAAAATATAACCTTTTATTGAGTAAAATTGGATTTATTCTAATCTTATTCATATAAAATATTTTGGACAAAAATAAAAACATTTCATTAAATATATAATACATAAATTTCATAATTTGGTTAATATTATTCATTTTCACCGGTGTAACTGGAAGGTTATAATAGTCATGTTAAAATAATGATATTTAATTGTATATCACTGTTCATTTAAACTTGGGGTTGTGTGCAATATAATTTATCAAATTGATTAAACATAAAAAGATACATACCATAAAATCTTAGGGTGTTACAATCTATCCTCCAATAAATTTTACCCTCGCAATTTGAAATTTCACTTCAAAAATCAAAGGTTGATTCTTGAAAATTCCTTTGTGGGAAACCCACATTGAAGATTAGATTAATAAAAAATTGTATTAATAAGAGTGAAAAGGAAATGTGAAGGTCACCAGAAAAGTGGTCTTTAAAATTGGATAAAATTATTATGATGTAAAAACTAGGAATGGGAGATAAATCTAACTATTATGTTTTGATGAAGACAGATAGAGAACATGGTCATCATAAATTCTACCATTACAAAACCATAAATCTATGATGGATTAAATGACTATTATTTTCTCAGAAATAAATGTAAACAGATAAATTTTTTGTTCCAAAATAATTTTTACCAAAGTATAGGTATTATTTTTCTATCTAGATAAATCACTCAAGAAAACTCACTTTATTTATTTCTATTTTATAATTTCATCCTTTGGTTGTGCTTCGATCTATTTTCACTTAATTTTTTACACCTAAAGGTGGATATTAAATGTGAGTTTTTATGCCTGAAGCACATATGATTAATCATACAATCTTCAAGTATATCCTTCATCCTTTAAATTTTTAATAAAACCAAAAATGTTAGCACAAAGTATCTAATAAATCATACTTTAAACTAAAATAAAAATATCCAAAGTTCAACTTTATCCATTCCATAATTAGTTACCTTAAGTGTCATTAAAAATATTTTTTTTATAAATTAGAAGTCTAAATATTTATTAAAAATATCACTAAATTTCCAAAATTAGATTCCCTCAATACCATAATGTAAAACATAATATCACAAACCAAAAATAAAAATATCTTGATCTCCTTAAAACATTAATGAAAACATGCATGCTTCCAAATCCTTAAAGAATAAGTACTACAATATAATCCTTATATATATCATGATTATTATTACCAGAGTATCATTGATAAAATACTTTTAAAACATAAATATTGAAGCTGAGAACATAAATTCTTTAATTATTCCACTTCAATTATAGTAACAGCATAAGCTTGACCTTGATCCCTTTGCTTCTTATGAGGTATATTTCCTTGATTCTTAGGACATTTATTTTCATAGTGATTAATTCACTATATTTGAAACATTTAATATCAGTCTTATCTTTCTTCCCTTTGAATTATTTTTTCTAGTGACCCTTTTCTCCACACTAATAACAAACACCCAATACTTTCAAACACTTCCCAAGGTGACTCTTTCCAAAATTATCACATGGGGTAAATCCTTCTTTCCCTTATTCTCTGTATCCATATTTTTCTCTATTGTGCTTTTATTATCTTTTTCCCTTTGAAGTCATAAAAATTTTGTAATTGTTTATCTATCTTGATAGCACCTGAGACTATACAGTCTTATGATGAGAAATTTTGAGATACTAGTGCCCTCTGGAGGAATTGATTTAACCCATCAAAGAAATGACCAGTCTTACTCTTTGGTTTATGTATGTAGTCTGTAGCATCCCTTGAAAACCTTGTAAAGTTGGCTTTATACTTAGAACATTATCATCTTTCTTTTCCTTTAGACTCAAAACTTTCCCCTCTATATCCTATCACTATTTCTGAGGTAAATATTTTTCCAATAAAAATTACTTTATTTCTATCCATTAAACTATTTTTTTTCTTCCCCCTTTGTGTTTTGAATAAATAACCACCACTAATCTATATCTTCCGATAGAAGATAAATTGTCATGATAACCTTCTCTCTTTCATTACTTCCCAAAGATAGAAATATCTTTTCTAAGTAACTTATCCATTTCTCATCTAAAAATGGATTTGTAGTCCCATTTAATGATGGAGGTGGTTGTCTCTTGAAGTGGTCTAACATTTTCCCTCCACACTGTGGATAAGACCACTCTATATGGGTAAGGTAATTTCTCGTAACCTGATTGAGTTGTCCCAATGCACTTATAAGTTGTTTAGCATAAGTTGCAACTCCAGCTCCAACATCATTATTCTGAATAGGAGGGAAATTCATACATGGATTAAATACATTTATACAGATTCCATTCTTTCTACAAGGCACCATTTTCAAAAAAATGGCATGAACTAGATTAGATCATCAAACTATGAATCATAATGTATCATCTCAAAACAAGTTAATCACATAACCAAAATATAAAATTTAGGTATAACTCATCTATAAATCATAAGTTATGTTTATTTGGATATATTTCAAAATTATTTCATAGTTATTCATCCTTTAAAATTTTTTTCCAAAATCTAGTTTTCAAGGTTTCTACTAAACTTTCTCTGATACCAATTGTAATTACCCTAACCCCAATAGCTCAGATCTGGTATCTTAATTTAATAAATTTTCATAAGATACAAGGAATAACATCCTAAGGGATTGAATAGTTTAGTAGTATCAGTAAACTAGATACATACTTATAATTCATATTACATTTTAAAATATAAAATAAACAAATAATTTCTTTGAGTCTACCATTATTCCCCCTTTGTGTAACCCTGTATATCATTCATAACATACTTCTTGGAAATCTTTGGGAAAATGAAAAATATGAAATGGGTGAGCTCCAATGCTCAGTAAGGGTAAGCATACAGCAAGAGCTATGAGTAAATATGGCATAAACAATATGGAAAGATAAATAATTGAAACACACGCCACTTAAATAATCACATTAGTTAGGAAACATAACCATGGATATTATAACTAAGAAAATAATCACATGGAATAATAATGATGATGAAAATAATAATATTGGACGAATGAACTGTCAAGAATTATCCTCAATATAGTTACTATTAAGATCTATCCTCAAGACAGTTTAATTATGTGAGAAGAAACTTGTCTAATTGGTCTCAAGATCTATCCTCCTAACAATTTAAAACTAATTGTAAACAAATAATAATGGTTTGTCACCAAATAATGTTGTCTCATAAGACATACCAGAACATTGAGGGGCTGTAGTAGGACCCTCTCATCACTTATTAAGTCTAATTAATTCCTCATATTAAAACATAAACATTCATTTTTGAAAAACGAAACTAGCATATTAATGTGAATAATTAGACCATAAACCATCAATGGTATCAAAATATCACATCCAAAGTCAAAAGGATCGTAAACAATTCAATAAAATGTGGTGGTTGGTATCATAAGAGATCAACCCTGATAAAGCATAAGATCCAAAAAATCATGTTGACATATATAAAAATACTCAAATAAAATCATTAAACATTTCTTCAGATAAATACCCCTTTTTACTTTGAAATTGTTTATATAAAAGGTCACTTAATTTTAAAAGAAAACATTTTCATTGAAAATAATCTTCTAAACTTGAAAATGAAACTTCAATACATTAAGGTGTCATGATAACAAAAAAATATGCTGATGTTGTATATGTTAAAAAACATTCCTTATGTATTTTTTCCAAAAAATTCATAAAGTACCACATTTTGAAAATGGCCAAAAGATTAATTTTAAACAATTTTATAAAAAGTAAAACATGGAAAAAATGATTTAAGTAGTTATTGGATAATAGTAAAAAAATTGGAAAACATTTTTAAAAAACATGGAAATGGATGATAAATATTCCCCAATAGATAATTATATATAAAAAATCCTAAATAAAAATGAGATTGTGAAATTAACCCTTTTTATAGGTCTGATTTTTTTCGTACATGTTTGAAACTCCTCTTCTTTGGGTATCTCCTTTTTATTTGCACAAAAGGACTTCATTGGTGGGAATTACAAACAATGTAAGGCATGTATAATGAATTTAGGGGTGTTGTGAGAAGATTTGGAAAGGTTTTGGTAGAACCAAATAGGTTCTAAAGTGTAAAAAAATAGAGGTACCCCATTACAAGAGAGATAAGGTGAACTTTTCAAATATCACAAAAAATTAATTTATAAAAAAATAAATCTCAATCCAAATACCTTAAAAATTCCATTTATTCAAATTCAATATATTATAAGGTTTTAATCACATCAACCAATAGATTTTAGACACCTTTTAATGTAATTTTAAACCTTATCATTTTGATTAACCCTTAGTTAATCCATTTCAATTTTATATATGATAAAACAGTTTTTAATTTTAAGAGGATAACATTTTTACCTATAAAGTGTCAATGGGACCCTAAATGGAAATTTTATGATATTGTTTTCCATATCTCATCCCCTTGTACTTATTTAATATTTTTTATAATTTTTAAATTATTTGATAAAATATTATTTTCAAAAAATATCATAAGTGTCAATTTTGAATCTATTCATAAGAGGGACATGAAGAAAATCAATCCAGAAAGATTACTTTGAACGAATTCACTTAATAAAACACTAAAATTTAATATTCAGCCAAAAAATTCATTGATTGACTTAATTAATTCAAATTATATTTCTTCTAATATTTATAATATCATTTAATTAATTGTTTCATTAATTGAATCATTACTGCATTATCATTGCGAAATCCATTAATTTAATTATTTATTCCAAAAAAATTAAAAATAAATTATCATGATAAATAGAAAAAATTATATTTAAAATTACTCTCTATAGTTTAATATTTATTCTATATAACCACATATAAAAAATGTAATATTTATTAAAAACTTGAGTGTGACATATAAGACTTCCCTTAGAAAAACTGCAAAAAAAATGAATAAATTCATCTAAGTGGCTCTAAGAGGCCATAAAATTTGCCCAAGTATGATTTTGGTCGACATTAATTTATTCAATAAAATTAGGAAAATTTTTGGGATAATTTTATAATACTAATAATATTATTTTTAACCTTAATTACCTGATTTACCCTTAACCGTGGAAATTTTAAAAAAATACTAAAGTTATTATTCATATCATAAAAAAATAAAATGAAACAATTAACATAATTTGGACCCACTAATTAAAAATATGGAATCCATTTTTAAAAATTATAAACACATAATTTTCATTAAATAATTTAAAATTAATCTCATTGATGGAATAAGAAAACAGGTTTTTAAAGTAAAAATGTTCAAAAGTTCACAATGTTTTTATATCCAATTTCATTGTGAAATTAATTCTAAAAACCTAAATTGGATTAAATTATAAAAAATGATATAATTATACTTTAAAACCATTCAAAAATATAATTTAACAATGTAAATAAATTTGATGAAAAAATAGTTTTTAATTAAAATACATTATTTTTTTACTATTCATTAAAACATAAAACTTATCTAAAAAATACCAAAACTTCAACCGAAGTAAATTTTTATATTAAGATTTCAAATAAGAAGTTTATTTTTTAAAATAAAACTTATAAAAATTTTAAAAGTTATATTTAAATTAAGTTTTCTATCAAAGGGGGTAAAAGTACCTTTAGAAAAATATAGTCTTTTAATTCATAAAATTAGATTTATTCTAATATTAAGCCTATAAAATAATTTGGATGAATGTAAAAATATTTTATTAAATATATAATATATAAATTTAATAATTTGGTTAATACTATTCATTCTCGCTGATGTAACTACTAGTTTATCACAGTCATGTTAAAATAATGATATTTAATTGTATATCATTGTGTGTTTAAACTTGGTGATGTCAGAAACATAAGCTATTGAAGAGATCAAACTAAAAAAGGGACATACTATAAAATTTTGGGGTGTTTAGGGTAAGGAGGTTGATTATATATTAAATTTAAGGAATTATAAATATGTTATAAGTATAATATATATTTATTATTTTCATTATTATGACTATCCATGTGAGTTATGGAAAATAAATTACATTGGTTCACAAGGTGGTAGTCTGTCATACACACGAGTGATGGTTTTGTTTCCCATATGATGGAGAATGATATGGATAAATATTATGTCATAAACATGATTAAATATTTGTATATATTAGTTACTGGTGTTATTATATTGTAATTATTAGTACATAATTGAAGGTGGTAAAATAAGAATAAGAATGAAAATGTTCAGTTAACATGATTACATCTTCTTTGAAAGATATCCTCTATATATCCTATTAAGTACCCTATCATTGGAATTTTGGGAAGAATATAATCTCTAGAATGTGTATGGGGATTTGGGGGAGAGATTTTTTTAAGTTTTGGTCAAGCTAAATGGCTCAAGAGGTGTAAATAATTGAGGGGACAATGTTCCCTTTTATAAGTGAGGTGAGTTGCACACTTGTAATTTTTAAAAGTGTTAAAATATTATTAAGTAATTTCATTAAAAAATGTCTCTAAATTGAACCATATATGAATTTGATATGGTTATGTTAGAAATAATATCAACCAATAGGATTTTTTTAAGTTTTTAGGTCATTTTAATCCTTATATTTTTAGATTAACCCCCGATAAACCCGTTTTAACCTTAACTGTGGTAAAAAAATTACAATTTTTACTATTCATAATGACTAAAAATGAAAGTGAACACATTAAAAAAAAATTAAATTCTAATTCCAAATGTTTAAACCATTTTATCAAATTTTATTCCTTTAAGTGGAAGAAATTAATTTAAAAATAAACCCATAAAATGTGCAAAAAAGTTTTTCAATAAATGCATTTTTCAAGATTAAAATGACATTACATTAACTCTATAACTAGTAATCATCATTATAGGATATAAAATTAATATATTTAGATATATGATCTATACATTTAATTTAAATCATTCATCGTTTTATATTATTTAAAATATTTTAATTGGAATAACATTATTCACTTATAAATAGTTTTCTAAAATATATCTCTTTTTTTACTTACAAATGATCTTGTCTTTATTTATATCAAATTATTAATCAATATATATTTAAACATTAATATTATACCATTTTATTATTAAGAAAAGAAATATCACTTAAATAATACATTTTCAATTATTCATAAAATCATATCTCTAAGAGAAATTTTAAAAAAATATTTTATGATAATTTTTACATGGTAAGTTCAAGATCGATATTCATCCTATAAAATTATAATTTCTTGGGAAAAATACCTCAAGGTAATATTGAAAAAAAAATTGGTTTGATTGTGTTTGTTGAAAAATAGGGTTTCCTTGGTCAATTTTGGTGTCCCATATATATTTTTGACAATCTATGTTGATAAAGAACCATGGAAAAGGAATGGATAAACTAGTGGAAGTTCAAAAAAACATATACAAGGTGGCACTGTTTTCCAGTGTTTGACAAATTTTTGGGCCTCAAAATCAGGAAAATATATAAATGTTTTTTGGAAATGGAATTCCAATCCAAGATAGAATAAGGTTTTTAAACTGCATGTTTTGGGATCAGATCATCAAATTATGGAAAAGGAATTAAGTGCAATAATTATTTGGAAATGTGCGTGAAAGATGAGTTTGTGTGAAAGAGACTTAAGTGTCTAATATGACATCAAATGGGGTTTTGTGCACTCGAAGAGGATCTTGTGTAACTTGTTGAATCTTCTATGTAGGGTTTAGTGACACCTATAAATAAGAGGTGACCCCCCCCCCCTCATTCGAAGAAGATCGACACTTAAAGAGAATCTGAGGTTGGATCGCGTAAGAATTGTGTGTAAAGGGATTTATCCGAAATAATTGTTGTTGCACACAAGATAAACAAATTGTGTATAATATTTGAGTTGCATTAAAGCTAAGGATATTTTCATAACATTGGTTTTGTGCATAAAAAGGTGGTGGTACTTAAGAAGCAGTTTTGCACGCAGGGAAAAAAACATTCCACAAGGCCCAGTAAGGGTTGCGTGAAATATTTAAGGTTGCCTAGTAATACTATAGTAAAGTGGTGTTTAAAAATGGAAGAAATTGGGACTTCAATAGAGAATATATCTAAAAATGAGGATTTCGCATTCATTAGAGATAATGAAGGTACCTAAAATTCCATAAACTATGTTTGAATCCCTTCCAAGAGTAGTGAGAAAAGGAAGATGGAGACGGTGATCCTTCCCACCGACAGTGATCTAGAGAAAGATACATAGGGATTGAACCTTGGGAATGTAGTGAGAAAACCCTAAACCTTGTAAAGGAAGTGATCATAGGTATATATGAGATCTATCCTGAACCATCATAGCCTTAGTGAAGTTGGTATAATCAAAACATCATCGTTATATTCTCTTTGGATGTAGCCCAGTGAGGGTGAACAAAGTAAAAAAAATCATTGAGCCCTTATTCTATCTTTCCTGCATTACATTAAAAGCATCATCATCAGATAAAGAAGAAAATAATATGATCATATTTAAAATTTAAGTGAAAACAAAGTGAACCTTATAATAAAGTGGTCAAGATCTATTGGGGTAGGAAGAATTTAGAAAGGAATATACATACCCTAATTCCCCCCCCCCCCCCTCTCAGATTATCTAGGCCCCTTTTGGATCTAACATACTTTTTATTCCATTAAATATTAAAATTTGAATTTTATATAGTTTTAATAAGATAAAATATTTATATACTATAATTGTATCATGGGTGTTATACCATCACCACTAGTCAATGGCCTTTAGAATACGGGGAGGCGCACCTAAGGTCACGTAGCATCCCCATGATGGCTTCATTCAGGAAGCCCAGTCTTGGAAATTATAAGCCTACCATCCACCTATGTCGAGATGGTTTTTACCTCTATTTTTGTTTTTTATTATTTTGAGCTTGTTATGGATATTTTTTCCGGTTATGTCTCATTTTCTATACTATTATTTTGTATTTTTTTATATTCTACATAGAACTCTAATATAAAAAATGATCATGATGTACTTTCAAGCAAAATACTTATATAACTTATTGATTTCTTGGGGGAAATCATTTCTAGTGTTCATGTTTTGCTTCCCTAAAAATAATTTCTAGACTAGGGTGGTCAGGAATGCACCTCAATACTTGTCATGGATCATATCGGGTTCATAGATCAAGGGTGGACCGAAGATGGTTTGTGACACACAAACTACTCAAGTCATTCTTATATAATTATGATGTTGTAAAATTTTAGTATTTGTAAAAATTGTATCTTTTACTATTCACCAAAAAATTAACCATTTCTAAAACAATATAAACAATTCACCCAAATTAAATTTAGATGTGATGATTTCAAAATTGAAGTCTGTTTTATCATATTCAAATTTTGTAATTTAAAATTTTAACATTTAAATAAAACAATATAATTCTTGGGAAAATTTCATTTTGAATAAACTATTTATTTTTCAACTGAAAATTTATTATATTTAATATGAATCCATAAAATCTAATTATATACAGTAATAAGACATGAAATGTATTTATCATTAACATTAACTAGGTTTCCACATTCTTAAAGTTCAATTCTTGTATGAAACTATTAGTTCTCATAACTCTTCATGCAATTCATTGTATATATTAGTTTCATGTAAGTATTTGTCTTATAGATTCTATTATTAAAATAAATTGTGTAGTTATGTGTTCGTGCAATGAATATGTTCGCATAATCCTTACACAAAAATGGTTCTCCTCAGTCTTTTTTTAATTATGTTACCAATGACGCAATTATGGGTTATATATAGGAAAACTTGATCCTTAATGAAACTATTTTTCACTTTTGAAAATCATTACCTCTATTCATGAACATCAATGGATTCACATAATGTAACTTTTGTGGTGTCATATTTGGGCACAGTTCTAGATGAATTCCATGAATATGATCCCTTTCCTCTAAAAACTCAGTGAAAACACCACAAACACCGTGATTTCACACGAATCAAATTTTGTGTCACTTAACTTATATGACATTTAACTTTCATGACACCCAACCTTTGTGGGGTCCACATAGTCACACACCCATTTTCCACTTCTACTGTCCTCAACTTTTGATTGTCATAACTTCTTATCATTTTAGTTTGAATCATGATTTAATTTGAGTAAGAATATTGTATGATACAATAAAGATCAAAAAATTACTATCTAACTTAACTTCTGGGAACTATCTTTCATAATTTCTTCATAATCCTCACATTTTCAACTCATGACACTTATTTAAGTGTTTTTATATTTATATACCATCGTGAGGATTTCCCATTATCTACATTCTTCAAATCTTCTATATTTCGGGTATATATTCCAAAAAAATCAAGGTTTTTCTCATAGACTCTTATTTCTAATGCACATAATCACACTATTGGGAAAATAGTAAATAGTGGCGATTTATTAGTGGTGGTTTTATCTAATTTTCACTAATAAGCATGATCTAAATATCAATATTTTTTTGTAGTGGTGTTTTTTACCACCCCTAATTAATTTTTAGTGGTGGTTCAATAAAAAAATTCTACTAAAAATGAGTTTATATCACAACACAGACCCCCCCCCCCCCTTCTTTCTCCTCTATCACCCGATACCCTAACCTCTCTCACTCATGGCAGTGACTCCTCGATTATAAATCAACCTCTTTGTCATATATGTCTCAACCATAAAACCTCCTCATAGAAAATATTTGAATTATATTCTACTCCTCAACTTAATACCCTTGTGATGAAACGTCAAATAATAAATCCACTCATGATACCGGTAGTTAGGTAAAACCAATGTTTTTTTATTTGAACACTAATCATTTAGAACTTCATCTATTATAGAAATATTTCTCGATTTTTGTGTGTTATTATTTCCTAAAGGACAATATTTTATTTACTATAACACCCACATCTTCTAAAATAATAAATAAATTATAGCATATATGACATGGAACACCAAGCTTAAACAGCCAATGAAATATACTTGTTTAAATTTAATATCTTTGATAGATTGTAGAACATGCAACCCCAAGTCAAAATGAACCATAATATAGTACACCATTACAAAATAATTATTAAATTAACATTTATGAATAGTAATAAAAATCATGAAAATTATGGTTATCAATTAACTAGGAATAAAATAAGAATCATTTAAAAGAAAAAAAATGTTTTCTGAAAAACTGTATTTTTTAAAAGACGAGTTAGTAGTTCTTTGTGCACATTATTTAAAATTAATTTTTAATAATTTTAAAATAATTATTTGATAAAATTAAATTATTCTTTAAAATAAAATTATAAAAATTATCTTTGATTTATTTTTTTGTATTTTTTGAAATGTTTCATTTTTTTAATGAATACTCAAAAATTCTGAATTGTAATTGAAAACTAATTTTTCATTTAAATTATTTATAAAGTTAAATTATATTATTAATTGGTTTTAAAGAAAAATTAGTTCTATAATATATTTATTAATTAAATTTAGTTTATTGAAATAATTTTCATATTGAATTTTGATATAAAAACATTGTAAGCTTTCGAACATTTTCTCTTTGAAAACCCATTTTCTCATCGTGCTTGCGGGATTAATTTTAAATTAAATTTGTCCACGTATATAAATTTAGTTTTTAAAAATGTATTATATATTTTTAATAATAATAATTTATATAATATAATAATTAAAACTTTATTTTTTACCAAAATGAAGAGTGAAAACAGTAAAAATCATTTACCAAGGTTAAGGTAAAAATGGATTTTTTGACGGTTAGACTAAAAATATCGAGGATAAATTGACCTAAAAACTTTTATTAAATGTATTTATTGGACTTATTTAGAACCTATAATTTATAATCATTCATAATAATAAATGTTTTACCCTTTTGGATGTGACAAACATGGTTACGCCTTTTTATTTTCAGAAATTACAAGTGTGCCACTCACTTCACTTATAAATGGACACCCCTTGTCCTCTCTTATTCAAACCGTAAAACCATTTGGTTTCGAAAATACCTACCAAAATAATTTCCCAAATTGAATTCCTTTTTCCTAGAATAATTTTTTTGGTCGTAAATCTATTCTATAAATACTTTAGGTGTAATCCTAAAGTGGTTGTCTAGGAAGAGGTAAAATTCCAAACTATGTATTTTTCTTTTATTTCTTCTTCCACATTAGTAAATTATTATTAAAACATTATTATAGAATAAAATAAATATTTTACATATATTGAGATGTTTTAATTATAGTTTCTTGACCAAAAACCATCCCAACTTCCTTCTAATGGGCTATGAAATTATCATTTGTGTGTACAGCAGACTACCGTCTCGTAAACTGATGTCATTAATTTTTTATTACACCACTCACAGTTGAGTATGATGATGGATATAAAGTATATATATGATATTTATAATATAATTATACCTCTATATTCATTATATAATATATTTTTTTTTTACTTTCCATTCTGTAGGGGATACGATAATGTTACTTGTGTGTACGGCGAACTGCCACCATACGAGGTGGTGATATTAGTTTTTCACTAACTCTCTACAAGGAATGTAATAAGGGATAAATATAATAAATATATGTGACATAAATTACATAATTATTATATTAATTACATATTTATCATTATAAAAATATAATATATCATTTTCTTTCTTACCTTTTCACTCAGTGAAAGATGATAACATCATTCGCATATGTGTTGACTATCGCCTTCATGAAGCAATGTGACTCTCCTTTCATCACCACACCACATGGATAATATACATGTGTATATTTAAATAAATAGTATGGTATTTATTATATTATTATAATTTTTTAAATATAAAATATTACTTACCACATTTTCATAATGATTTTTGAAAAATGGAATTGTTGCTCATGTGTATGTACGGCCTACCGTCTTCATGATTGAAATGTACTTCATTTATAAAAACCATCTTTCATGATTTGTCATAAAAGTATAATTTTTTTATAAATTTGATAATTATTTCATTATTATTATTATTTATATTATTTAACTATATAATATGCACAATAATCATAACTTTCATGACTAAGAACGAATGAGAAAACAAGGCAATTAACATTTTTAACAACGAAAATAATGAAATATTATTAATGAATGGGTGATGAAATATTATAAAAGGATAATATATGATATTGTAAATTTTAATATAGTTATAGTATAATTTAATAACATGTTCAAAACCAATATACATGTGTTTAAATCACATTCAACCAAAAGGAATCATGAGCTAAGGGATTTATTATCTCAATTTTCATTCATTAGGTTAAACTTCTACTTCATTGATTATGTCATGATAAGATTATGTATATAATTACCATTGATTATTTTATATTTTATTTAGAATTTTTTATGTTGATTTACATATTATACACATAATAAATTTATTTATTAGTCCTCACTTCAATGATATGATCGTTGTAAGGTATTTCGTCTCAATTTCACTTTATTGAGGAATATTGTAATGTTATGAACCTAATTCATTTTATATAGTGTATATATTTCAGCATTGACATGTAATATCATAATTCATTAATAATTCATGGTATTTTAGGTTTCAATTTTAATTATTTAATCTAAGTGGATTCTAATTAAGAGTTACCAAGTGGTAAATAACTTCATCAATCATTTATTTTAATTTGGTTTCATTACTTCTTCATTATCTTTTATATTATAAGATTATGTGTGTAATGATTTTTTATTATATTATGTTATGTTGTTTTTACACTTATTTTATGTGGATTTACAGTTCATATTCATAATCTACTCGTTGATTAATTCTCATATCAATGTTGTGACCATTGAAAGGGTTTATTTTATAATATCATTCTAATCAATATTGTTTATTCTTGAATTTTAGTTAAAGGAAATTATTTGAACATTTCATAATAAAACTATTTAGTTTTATTTTCCTATGGTTATTCGTGATATTTTCAATAAATAGTACAATTATTTCCACTCTTTGGTACTTAAAAAATAATCAATAATTGTTTTTAAGAAAATCAAACTTCATTTTTCTCTTCGGTCATAAATTTGTTTTCATTAAAACCCATGTTTTCTAAAATTGTAATAAAAAATATTTTTAACATCTTCCAAAGGATATATTAAAGTAATTTTTACCCATTTTTTCTTTTTAAAAAATATTTATAAATGAATATTCATATTGTTTTTAAAACAAGTCATGATTGGATTTTATTGAAAATATGATAAGAATCTTTGTTTTAACGTAATCGGCATGTTTTCAATTTCCAACCGTAAAGACCAATCAATGTTTCAGAGATTCCATAACAGGTTTCAAATGTTATTTTCAAAGCAAATTATTTTCAAATTTTTTTGTGAACATTTATTTGCAAAATGTTATTTTCAAAATAAAAATGATATTTTCCTCAATAATGTATTAAAGATATTATTATTATATATATTCATTAAAGAAAACAACACTTTATTATTACTCCAATAGGTATATGTTGGATTGGTAATATAATTATTCTTTCAATGTATGGTTTATAATCATTTTGATTGAGGAAATTATTGACACTCACTTTTTTTATTCATTTTTAAAGTCATTAAATTTCCCTTGAAATATTCACTACCTGTGATCATTGGACATTAAATTTCCCCTAAATATTCATATTATTTTTCAGGGATATATTTATTTCTTAAAGCATATATCAATTCTACAATCAGTATTCTATACTGAAAGTTATTTTTTTATATCAAGAAATGTCGACAAATTTTTATTATTTACTAAATATGGATATTTGATGATAAGGCACATTGTTTATGAATTAAATCAATAATTAGATGTGTGAGTAATTGTTTGTAAATGTTGACATGAGTAGGCCTAGTTATAGATAACATATTAATGCATCAGTAGTCTCATGAGATGAATCATTTGGATAGCCTTAGTTAAATGGGTTCCTAGTGTATACATACCCATCAGTTTTAAACCATCTTGTGAAAGGTCTTGATGGTATAGGTTTCATGATTTCTGAGATCATGATGTCCAATAATAAAGAATTTCCATCATTTAGAATTAATTTATATTTATCCATGGGATTTTAATGGTGATATTATCTTTGGATGCATTTCATTCTCAATTTATTCATTAAATTTAATGTGTTTACCATTATTTATTTTCCAAACTGATTATTCTGTATCCAGTTATGATGGTAAATTTTTTGATTATATAGAATATGTGTTCAGTTAGTTATTATTCCATATTTATTATTCTTTAGTGATTTATGATAGCTTCTGCTAAAATTAACACTTACTGAGCATTCAATCTAACCATTATTTTTTTCTTATCTCGTGAATCCTTGAAGTATAATATGATTGAAATATAAGCATATTCATGAGGGAATGAAGTTATTCTTAAAAAACAATTATTTTTTAATTTTTGTTGCTAAAGGTAATATGGAAATCAATTATTTTTCTAGTTTATCAAGACAGTTAAACTATTTAGTTATTCTAGATGTGATTCCTTGTATCTTATTCCATTGTAATAAACTAGACATTGGCTCTGGGATTTTGGGGTTGGGGTCACTATAGTTGGTATCAGAGAAAGTTTAGTAGAAATATTGGGAACTATATTTATGAAAACATATATTAGGGATCATAACCATATGATATAATTTTAGGATAAGTATAGAATTAAATCCTAAAGTTTTTGGTAAGGTATAGATTATGTGGTTTTCCCTTCAAATAAATCCTTGTATGGATATTATAAGTGGACATGGTTCTAGAAAAAATATATCTAGGGGTAATAACTCTAAAAAGGGTGCATCAGGCTTGACCCAATCATCACCTAGTGCATCAAAACTGACATTACTATGCACTAGGTTTGAAACTCCCAGGGGATATGATAAGGATAATTCACATTTTATTTACAACCCATTATGAAGGATTTGAATGGATAATGAAAATGAATGGCCTAGGTTAAACCTAATGTATCTTATATTGAAAATAATGTGTCATGATTTAAACATTATATAAATTATTTTATGGTTTTTCCACTACAATTATTTTTGGTCACACAATGTTTCATGGTTTTATTAAG
Source organism: Viscum album (assembly GCA_963277665.1). Lineage (NCBI taxonomy): Eukaryota > Viridiplantae > Streptophyta > Magnoliopsida > Santalales > Viscaceae > Viscum > Viscum album. Next base: position 469,488,097 of record OY728147.1, on the reverse strand, counting down.
TGGATGGAAATTAAAGGAATCATGTTAACATTGAATATAAAGGACAAGGTGGTGACTATGAGAAAACAAATGGGAAGAGGAATGGGGTAAAATATATTGTGATTATGTATAATCAATTTTTCCAAAATGTGATTAAAACCTTATACCTTAACCAACTCGTAGACTCACCAAAGAATATAATGATGAAGTTTTCTAAGAGATCAAGTAGTGGAGACCATGGAGTAAAGAAGGTTCAATTTCTTTCCTATAAGAAGTGTGGAAAGATACACCCACAAAAGTGTCTTAATGTAATAGGAAAATTCTTTATGTGTGGAGATAAATATCATAAAGATAATAATTTTTGATAAAAATGAAGAGTATGACGGAAGGAACTAAATATCATCCTAAGGATCCATTTATAGTACATTATCTTAAATGTGGAGAACCTGGGAATTATATAAGGAAATTCCCTCTTCTAAATTTTAACTCTTAGAATTAGTAAGGACCCGTGTTGAAATGAAATGGTTAAAGTATTTATTGGTATTTCATAATTATATTATAGAAGTATTTTTACCAAGGGTATTTTGATTATAATAATAATGAAACATCTAAGGATTATGTTAAATTTTATAAGCATATGTGTCTTCATTAACTTAAGAGTTATATATTCTATCATGGTTTTATGTCTTTAAGTTTGATCAAAATTTAATATTATTAGTCACCCCTTTTGAAAATTTTTGAGGTATTAATATAACATGATTAAGGATATTTTTGGAAATAAATTATGTGAATACAAACCATTAGTTTAGTATATAAACAATTTATTTTTAGAATAATTCTCATACTTTATGTAATTAAGATTAAATTTATTGGTAAACTTTAAGGTTTATCATATATTTGATATTTTAGTAATCATGAGTCATCGCAATTTTGGAAAATTATAGGAATTATATTAACATTGTTTTAGAAAAAGGAAAACTCTTATGTCGAGTGACAACTTGTCACATCCCCAATGGTCGTGGGGCTTGAACCCATAACTGATGGAAAATTGGGTTTAATTCCTACCACTATCCAACACTATGAACTAATTAATATGTCATTGTTTATATTTAAAAATTTTGAAAAATAAAAATTAATGATGAACCAGTTGTGTTGCTGTTGAGGTTTAGAGATTAATGTATTATATTGGATACCTTGTACTATCTATATAGTATTTGGAAAATATTTAGAGACATGTGGAAATACTTGTCACTATTTTATGGATCTTACAACTCGTTAAAAGTGAATTTTAGTTCTTAAAGCATAAAAATTAAATTTTGGATATCCATTTCTTGGAGTAAGTGAGTAATTGTTAATGGATCAAATCACAACCAAAGGATGAAATTATTCTTACGAAATATAAACATTTCAAGTAATTATATTTTTTTATATTTATATATAGTAAAAAAATAATCAAATTTAGAAAAAGGATATTTAAACAAAAAAATTATCCTATTATCTTCATATTTTATGAATCAGATGGCCTTTTAAATCATCATATGTTTATGGTTTTGAGGTCCATAACTTTCCATTAATCGTTCACTTTCTTATGATTAACTACCTTTGTCACTCTCTATAATTATTTAAACTTTTCTTTCATGACCATATGTTCACTTTCCATTAATATTATCCAAATTAGAAACCTAATTATGTGTTATTCTATGTGAACTATGTACTTCCCTTTCTCTATTATTAAAAGGATGTTTCATTAACCCTTTTATGATGTGGGTTTTCAAAAATGGTATTTTCAAATGAAAAACTATGGATTACTAAGATCAAGTTAAAATTTTGAGGATAAAATTTATTTAAGGTGGGTATAATGTAACACTCTGATATTTTAAAATAATAACATTATTTTATATAGTGTATGTGACATAGAACACTAAGCTTAAACAACCCATGAAATATACTACTTTAAATTTAATCATTTTGATAGCTTGTGGAGCATGCAACCCTAAGACGAAATAAACCTTAATATAGTATACCATTACAACCTAAATCATAAATTGGAGGGTATGAATAGAAATAACTAATTTAATAAAATTATGGTTATCTATTGATTATAAATAAAATAATAATCATTTAAAAGAAAAAAGAAATGTTTTTTAAAAAATAGTATTTTCTAAAAGACAGTTTAGCCATTCTTTGTGAACATAATTTCAAATTAAATTTTACCAATTTTATAAAATTTATTTGATAAAATTAGCTTCATTTTTAAATTATAATATCAAAATTATATTAGGGTTAATTTTTTATATTTATCTTAAGTATTTCATTTTCAATGATTAGTGAAAATATTAAATTTTAATTGAAAACTACCTTTCCATTTAAATATTTAGTCTTGTTAAATTATATTTTAAATTGGTTTTAAATTAAAATTATATAAATTATATATCTATTAATCCAATTTAAATCATTTTAATTTTTTCATATTGAATTTTTATATAAATACTTTGTAAACTTTTGAACATTTTCTCTTTGAAAACTCATTTTCTCATTGCGTCTACGATGTTATTTTTATATTAAATTTCTTCACTTATGTGAATGTAATTTAAAAAAATGGATTCAATATTTAGAATAATATAAATTTTTATCATATAATAATGTAAAATTAATTTTTTACCAAAATTAATACTGAAAATAGTAAAAATTATTTACCACGGTTAAAGTAAAAATAGATTTTTTGGGGGTTAAACTAAAAATATAAGGGTTAAAATGACCTATATAATTATCTAAAATATATTTTTCCCACATGTATACCATATCATATATAATTATCTATAATACTCTATTTTATAACCTTTTTCAAGTGAAAAACATGGGAACGCCTTTTTCTTTTCAAAAATTACAATTGTGTCACTCATATCACTTATAAAAAGGCCGCCCCCTCTCCTAACTTCATCACACCTTAAAACCCTTTTGGTTCAGCCAATTAAAACTCAAATAAATTCCCAAATTCCATTTACTAATCCTAAAATCCTTGTTTTGGTTATAAATCTGTTATAGTAATACTTTAGGTATAATCATAAAGAGGTGGTTTGTCAAATTGTAAAATTACTAACTATGAGTTTTTATTTTATTTATTCCTACACCACCTTAAATTATTATTAAACCATGCTTATATAATAAACTAATCATATTAAATATAATGGGATGTTTTTATGATAAGTTCATGACCTAAAACCATCCCCATTTCCATCAAATGGGTTATGAAATCATCATTCATGTGTACGGTGGACTATAAAGTATATATATAATATTTATAACATAATTATACCTTTGGATTAATTATTTAATATATACATTTTAATTTAAGTTTCATAGATAATATTATAATTTCACTCGTGTGTATGGTGGACTACAGCCTTGTAGAGCGATTTGATTCATCTTTCACTAACACTCTACGTGGAAGGTAATAAGGGGTAAAGAGATTGAATATATATGATATACATTACATAATTATGATACTAATGGCATATTTATAAATCATAAAATATAATATATCATTTTATTTCTTACCTCTTCACTCACTAAAAGATGATAACATCATTCGTGTACATGTGGGCTACCGCCTTCACGAGGTGTTGTGACTCTCTTTTCATAACCTCACCACATGAATAATATATATGTATGTATGTATGTATGTATGTATGTATGTATGTATGTATGTATGTATGTATGTATGTATGTATGTATGTATGTATGTATGTATGTATGTATGTATGTATGTATGTATGTATGTATTTATGTATGTATGTATGTATGTATGTATGTATGTATGTATGTATGTATGTATGTATTCAAAGAAATAATATTGTATTAATGATATTATTATAATTCTATAAATATAAAATATCACTTCCAGCCTTTCCATAATGATAATTGAAAAATGGAAACATTACTCATATTTATGTATAACCTATATTCTCCATGATCGTACCATACATTATTTCTCAAATCCATATTTCATCATTGGTATTAAAATTATAATTATTGTATAAATATGATAATTATTTCATGATTATTATTCTTTAGATGATGGAACTATATAATATTAAAAAGAACTAAAACTTTCAGGACAAATCACAAATGAGAAAATAAGGCAATTAACATCTAAAACAATGAATATAATAAAATATTATTAATTAATGTGTGATATAATATTATAAAAGGATAATATATGATATTATAAATATTAATATGGTTTTATTATAATTTAAGGAAATGTTTAAAACAACAATAAAGTAATTTAAATTAAATTAAACTGAAAAAAATCTTGAGGTAAGGTATTTATCAACTCAATTTCCATTTATTTGGTTAAACTTCTACTTCATTGATTATATAATGAAAATATTATATGTGTAATTGACTTTGATTATTTTTTGTATTATTTAAACTTTTTTATGTGGATTTATATTTTATGCACATAATCTATTAATTTATCAGTCCCCACTTCAATGATATGATCTTTGCAAGGGAATTTAACTCAATCTCCCTTGAGGCATATTGTAATGTTATACACCTAATTTATTTTATATGGTTTATATACTACCAACTTTACATTTAATATCATTATTAATTAATAATTCATGGTATTTAAAGTTTTAATTTTAATTATTTCATCTAAGGGGATTCAACTTAATATTTACCAAGTGGTAAAGAATTTCATAACTCAATTTCTTTTCATTGGGTTATATTAATTATTCTTCATATTTGATAATCTCAGATTATTTGTGAATTTAATTTTGATTATATTATGTTTTATCTCTACTTGTTTTATGTGTATTTTTTTTCATACATATAATCGATTCATTGATTAATTCTCACCTCAATGTTATGATCATTTTAAGGGTTTATTTCACAATCTCATTCTAATTATGCTTGATTATTATTGAATTTCAGTTGAAGGAAATTTTTTCACCATTTACAAATGAAAAAAAATTAACCTTATTCTCCTATGTTTATTCATAATATTTTCAAGTAATAGTATAATTATTTCCACTCTTTTTTATTTAAATTAATCATAACAGGTTTTTAGGAAAATTCTACTTCGTTTCTTTATTCTCTTAGAAATCAATTTTCTTCCAAAACATGTTTTCTAAAAATATTTTTAAAAAAAAATCAAACATTTTCCAAATTATTTATTAAATTAATTTTTAACCATTTTGATTTTTTATAAAAAAAAAGAAAGGAATATTCATGTCTTTTTTAAAACAAGGTGCATTTGGATTTTACTAAAAATGTGAAATGAATATTTATTTTAATGTACTAGGCATGTATGTAATTTAATTCTATCATGGCCAATAAATGATTTAGATATTACTTTATAAGTTTAAAATATTATTTTAAAATAAAATAAGTTTACTTGTAAACTTTTAATTTTAAAAACTGATTTTAAAAGTGAAAAGGATTTGTTCCTTAAGAATGCTTAAAAGTTATTTTTATGGTATTTTTATTCATCAATGACAACAACCTTTTATTATTACTATAATGGTTATATTTTGGATTGATACTATCCTTATTATTTCTATGGATGGTTTATCATTATTTTGACTAAGTAAATTTTTGGAACTCACTTTGCTTATTCATTTTTGTAGTCATTAACCTTCCCTTCAAATATTCACTTACCTGGGTGGGGCCTGGTTATAGATATCACATTGATTCATCAGTAGTCTCATTATATGAATCAGTTGGATAGCCTTAGTTAAACTGGTTTCAGGTTTATACTTAACTATAAGTTTTAAACCATCTTATGAAAGTTCTTAATGGTAGAGGATTTATGATGGATGATATAATAATGTCTAATAATTAAGAATTATATTAATTTAAAATTTTATTATTTTTATCCAAGAGATTTTTGTAAAGATATTATCTCTAAAGGAATTTAATTATCAGCTTATTGTTAAAATGGAACGTATTTTATGTTATTTAAATTTAAATAATGATTATGCCCTATCCAATTATGATAGTCAATTTATTGATTAAATAGAATGTGTGTTAAGTTATTTACCATGCCACATTGATTATTATTTATTGACTCATGATATATTTTGTTATACTTAACCCTTACCGAGTATTTGATCTCACCATTATTTTTTTTCCTTTATCAAGAGTCCATGAAGTGTGTTGTGATTGATATGCATTGATATACTAGAGGTAATAACATTATTATTGAAAAAAATATTGTAATTTGTGATTTTAAATATAATATGAGAATCATATATGTATCTAATTTACCAAAACTACTTAAACTATTTGGTCCTTTGTTTTGTGATTCTATATATCTTATGCCAATGTAATAAAGTATTCACCAACTCTGGACTTCTAGGGTAAGGTCACTACATTTATCATTTATTTTTTATATAATTTATACAAAAATATTGTGTTAATTGGAGAATTAAATTATCATACCATTGAATCTATAAAATATTCATGTGAAGTTTTTTTATTGCCCATTAATTCTATAATACCATCCATAGGTTATCAATCATAGAAATATAAAATAGAACATGGGTTAATAAAATTAATCAATTCTATTTTATAAAGTATCTTTATATGCTATGACTTATCCTTTAATTACTTATTTAACTCATTCCAGACTAGAACCTACTATAGTTATGTCTATGTATATATGGATATGTTTCGGTTATCTTCTGTCATATATTGTAAACCATCTAAATAAACTTACCAAATTTTATATTGACATGTAAAAAATCTGAGTTGTATTTTCTTTAATGGTCTCTTCCAGATCAAGTGATATTAGACATCTCAAATTATATTTAACCTTTAAGTAAATTTTGTCAAAAAATCATTGTAGTAATTATTTTGCATAGAAAACTATTTAAATGTTTCATGTTTCTTCAATTAATGATACTTATTTTATATCATAATTTTATCTGATGATTTTTTGACAGTAAAATTTTAAAATGAATATATTTTTTAGATATTAATTTTTTATTATTAAATAAAAAAATTATATTATTTTTAACACTATATTATTTAGTTAACTAGTGTTATGTTTCTTATACATATATTTATCAATATCATATAAATTAATAAAAGTTGTATTAACTCACCCTAAAATACCGCTCAATATTTTAAGGGGTTAGAGGCGTTTTATATTTTTCAATTTAAAATTTATGTGTATATAGGAGAACAAAATGTCCATGTCCTTATTGTAATTTCATATAGTGGTTGAAAATAAATCAAGTTCATGATCACTTGATATTGAAACAATTTCCTAATGGATATTTGATAAGGATTTGTCATAGGTAATTAGACATTCTAGAATTCTTACCATCTGACCTTTATCAAAATGAACAACCTACTACCCCAATAGTGGATAATGAGATTTAGAACCCGATTAATGATTTTTTATACTTTTCACAGATTGATGAATATTATAACATATCAGTAGATTCACATTCTTATTTTTCAGATATTAATAAAAGAGAGAATGTGATTAAGCACTCAAATGAGGTTTATGAATTACTGGAAGACATAAATCAATATTTTTATAAAGGATGTATAAAATATAAAAAAAATTACTTCTTAATAAAGTTTTACCATATCAAGTGTTTATGTATAATTACCAATAAATAAAATTCAATAATATCGTGTTTGTTGCATGATGTATTTTTTCAAGATAAGATCCCACAATAATTTTATGAGTTGAAAAAAAAATTAATAAACTGGGTCTCAATTATAAAATGATACATAAATATCCTAATGTCCTCATGTTGTATCAGGGATAATATTAAAATAGAAAATAGTGTAAAATATGTTATACTTATAGATGGAACTTAGAGAATCGTGATGAAAGTGTGAGTGAATTAACTAAAAAAATAAGAGAAATAAAACTAATGCAATGGTTTTATGAAACTTTCCAATAAGACTATGTTTGAAAAGATTTTTCATGTCTTCTAAAATGATAGATCAAATGAAGTGGCATGATATGTGAAATAATAATGATAGGTTTATATGTCATGTTATATATTTAAAACCATGTAAATTATTTAATCATTGATATCCAAATTTTTATACAGATCTTAGGAATACATGTTTGGTAATAGATGCTGATGGATTTTATACATTCGAGACTCTAAATACAAATTATAGTATATTGATAGTTATTTTTATCCCATACAATATACCTTCATGGATGTGTATGTAACAAAATTCTTTCATTGTTTTAATGATAATTATAGGAAATAAAATGTTCGGAAATGAAATCGATGTATATCTTCAACCTCTTATAAAAGAACTACAAAAGTTAGGGGACAATGATGAAGATACATATGATGCATTTACATCCGAAATATGAAAAATGCATGATTATCTAATATGTATGATTGGCGATTTTCTTGGATTAGGAAAATATTCTGGTCGTAACACTCACACTAACCAGGCATGTCTAGTTTGTAACATTGACTTTGAACTGATTAGAATACCACATAGTCAAAAGTTTTATTTCATATTCCATCATTGATTCATGGATTCATATCATAGATATTAGTTTAAAAATTCATGATTTTAGGGAAAAAAATGATTTGATTTCACCACCAAAATTATTATCAAGTTCATAAATCATGTCACAATTATCAATTGTTGATGCATAATTTGGGAAAGATTATTAGGTAATGGTTTCTAGGAAAAAGTTCATGGATCATCATATATAATTGTTACTCAACAATGGAAGAAATAAAGTATTTTTTCAAATAGCCTTATTGGGAATTTCAATTGTTACATCATAATATTTATGTTATGCAAAATGAAAAAAATATATGATATAATTACCGTTTTACAATATTGAATGAGCAGGTAAAAATATAATATCATCTTAATGCTCGTAAGTATTTAGAAAAAATGAGTATAAATCATTATCTAGGGAAAAATGATAATGGAAATTATTGTATTATAGCTTTTTCATTGAAAAAGCAATAAAAATATGTTTTCCTTTGAAGACTAAAAATGTTAAAGTACTTGAAAAATATTAAAATTACATTTAAGGATGTATTGACTTGAAAAATCATAAGTTACATAGAATTAAAAGTCATAACTCACATATTTTTATGCATAAATTTATAACTTTTGCATTCCATGAATTATAAAATAATAAAATAATAGTAGTTGTAATTGAGTTTTACAAATTAATCATACAACTTTGTGAGAAAAATTTAAACCTCATTGGGATTGAAAAACATCAGTATAGAATTATAATGAAATTATAATTTTTAGATGGTATTTCCCCCATCATTTTTTATTGTGATGATTCATCTAACAATTCATTTGATCAAATAAGTAAAATTAGGAGGACCTATAAATTATCGATGGATGTATCCTATAGATATGTATTATTATCTTACTCTTTTATGAATACTACATAAATATTTTCAAACTCATTACATATGTAGTTAATTATCTTGTGTTTTGTTATTTCATTGGGTATCTAAATAATTTAAATTCTTTTTTGAAAAAAAATCTCAACTTGAAGGATCTTTTGATGAAGGTTATATGGAATAAGAGTGTCTTACCTTTTTTTGATTTATTAAGATAATATTGATAGGTGATTATATCGATTTGTACATGTTTATCATAATTAAAATCAATTACAATCCTATAGAAATTCAGAAAACTTTCCAGTGTTGGCTCATTAAATTGGGAAAATATCATCAGTTTATTAACAAAAATAATGTTGATACAAGAACATAGATATGTGTTACTCAATAGTGATATTTCAAATCCTTTCATGGAATAATTTAAGACACAAAAAAAGAGATGATTTCAAGGTCGAGAAAAAATGATAAAGAGATGAAAAAATTCATTAAAAATATATTATTGATTGGTTTTCACATCATATATGGTCATAATCAATATTATATTCATAAAATATTGATATAATTATCTTTTGTAACTGGTGATGTTTTATATTTATATATGTATATCATGCATATTGATAATCATTCTGGAGTGCTTGGTGATTTGAAATATTTTTCCTAATGGTCTTTGAAGAATTATAGAAGATTCAATTATTATAATATTAATGTCTTTTTGTTTCCCACACTTTTGTGTGAAGAAGTTTGGAAAATATAAAATCGTGGAAACTTCACAAAATTCATAGACTTAGGATAATATGGGCCATTGATTGATATTATAAAATTAAATTATGACAGAAAATTTTTAATTGTGTTATTACAATAAAATTGGGTATATATTTACAGGGTTATAAAGAAATATTCATTAAAATTTACTTATGTTAACTTACCTCAATTGATCTATACTGGTGATCCTGAAGAACATGACCTATATATTTTGGATTCACAAGATAAAATGGTCTATTATGTGGATAATGAAGTTGATTAAGGGTGTAGTTTTGTAGTACATGTCAAACCAAGAGACTTGTATGATATGGGTGATGAAGATGATGAATTTTTTTTTGAAATAAAACCTCATCAACAAGAAGATATTGATCTATTTTTTCATACTGATATTGAAATATTTTTGTCTTTTAAGGGAGGGTATAGATGATGAAATCATTTTAACAGTGGATGATGATAATAATATAAATAATGATGATTTAATAGATTTTATGTCCATTCCTTTAACTTATATTTTATTTGTTTATTTAAAATACATGAATTTAATTAATCTATGCACAATATTTTCAAATAATTTTCATGTTTTATATTGTATATCATGTTATAACCTATTTTATATTCCTGTTGGTGTTGGAATTAGTTCTCTAGAACCAAATTTTATATAATTTTTGATAACCTATATTTATTGTTTTGAATATTAAAAAACTTCTTATCAAATCATGATTATTCTTATATTTAACATAGTATGTAATAATTTCCCAAGAGTATCTATCACACTGAAAGGTCATAGCAGTTCCCCACTATAATGGGAACCCAAAAGTTCCATGATAGTATTCTTAAATATATGTTCTATGTCCAGATGAAATCATTTTAGAAACACAAATAATATGTTATATCAATGGTGGAGACACATAGGTATTTGAGGCACTTTCTAATGGTGTATGACCTTGGTAATATCCAGTGTTGGATATTATGAGAATGAGACCCACCAGTTAGAGATCCACATTTATATGTGTCATTGGATGTAGCTATCTGTGGATGTTTTTATTGATCCTTAGACTTTTAGATTATTACTAATGAGTATTATAAGTCATGAACTTTAATTTATTGACAAAAAATGTGAGAAAATATGTTCACGGTAATGTGTAATGCAGGGGGCGCATCACGAGTAACCTTTCATTAATGAATAATGCGATAAAGGATTTTTTTTCCTTTCTTTTCTTTAATTTAATTTAATATCTCGAACCCTTTGATTGAAATTATATAGCCTAAATAAATCCATGGATGTGGTGTTCTATAGGAAAGTCTGATTTGTCATGAACCAGGTCGTGTTACCATCCAACCCGACACCCAACCCAGTCTGAGACAAGGCTTGAGAGGTGTTCCCAATCTTCCTAGGATTCCAACTAGCACCGTTCATAAAATATATCACAATGGGAATGATTTCTCCCAATATAAAACTAAAATAAATACACCAAACATAGCATGTAGAAAAACTATAAGAATCTGAAAACACTAGATAAAAATAAAGACAACCTTCTCTAAAATACAAAAATAGTTAAACCAAACTAAAAACTAAAAAAACTAAAATCAAACAAAGAAAAAATAAATATATTTGTAACCTATTTAAGACCAACAACCACAAGACAAACCTGCTTCATAGGAAACTCAAACTAGAAACCTGAAACTACAAAATAGTTGGGGTATACAAAGCCGAGTCGCACAAGTATAGTGCAAGCATAAACAGATCAGTAGAAAATCACCAAAGAGTCCATGCATTTCCTTTCCCAAAATAGTCTAGAAACATTGGTTTAAAATACATAAAGAAAATTGGTTTTATAATTTAAAAATAAAAACACATATTTCTAAAAAAATCTATTTTTCTAAACAACACACACCACTTCCCCTTTTTAAATAGGTTTTCATTTTAAAGCCAACCAGTTTCAAATAACCAAAACCCAAAGAAAAATACAAACTAGATGATAAAGATGGATATACTAAAAATGAATATAAACAGAACAATAAAGCGAAACACTATAAAAACAGTCCAATTACATGTAAGAATATACTAGTAAAATAGATAACTAGTCACTAATGAAATAAAAAGAAACATATATATAGATAATCATGGTAATTTTCTAAACATCTCTAGAATTAATCCCTAAAAGTACTCAAATCAAACTCACCTTCTGACGTATGGTGCAGCTCCATAGTCAATAACCAATTGGACACTCTAAACTAGCCAATCCAGTGGCATGTACCACCTAGCCTCTCCACAAATCCAGGGGGTACCAACCCGTCTAATCAGGGTCAATAAGTAACCATCACTCATCCCTTTAGATAATGGTTAGGAATCACATGATAATAGTACATGGTGAATGGGGATGTCCTCACACATGTGGCTCAAACCAACAACCCACAACCACCATGATTTACTGGCCCAAACACTGACACAACTTATGCAATGACCCTCTCCTTGGAGGACCCAGTGTAGAGGTGCTCATCTCACATCAAGTCACACACAATTTATAACCAGGCCTTCACATCCCATGAGCTTAAAAATAGTTTCTAAAATGCCTCAAATTACCAACTGGGCCTTTAATATTCACATTTCAATGCATTTCTAAAACTTCTTTAAAACCAAGAGGAAAACACGACTTATGCTTAAAAAGTTACAAACATGCCTTTATTCCATTTTGTTAGTAAAACATGTTAAAAAAATTACAAATGGGCCAATATTAAATAAACACATTTGAACCCAAAATTTAAAACCATTAGGAAACCAAGAAACCATTTATAAATCACCAATGGTTTTTAAATAACCATTTTGGGAAGATAAGGTAGGGAAAAAAAGGAAGTGGGAATGAGTGTTTGAAAATCTAGGTTCAAGAGGGAGACACATTTCATATAAGAGGTCATCGTCATTTGTGAGCCCATCCATATGTTAACCCTTTGAACATATAGATGTTCCCATATCCAATATATCATTTAAAACATCACCAAATTGTAAGTATTTCCAATCTAAAAACCGAAAATACCTTTTCAACTAATTTACACATAGTAATAAAACCATTTTGACTACTAAAACCCACACACAAAGCTCATTCCAACATGCCACCATTTACTAAAAGCCACCAAATTCCAAACACAAACCAAACACATCTGATTTAACTTTTAAAAGCTAATTGAAATTTTATAAAACACTTTACACACATACATATATGATCAAAACCATAGAAATCCCTTGGAAAATCATTTCCACCCAAATTTCCACCAATGAATTATCAAAATAATTTACACTAAAACATCACATGAAAGGAAATCACATTAGGAAAACAATTAGAAAATATCAAGCATCAATGGAATGTGATGGAAAGGAAAATAACGGAAACACCTACCTCAAGTGGTGGAATCATGTCACCTTAGACGAAATCCACCAAAAAGACCATCATATTATGACTGATGAACCTTAAAAATAAAAACCCCCAATTTTGAACCACCCTAGGCATTAAAACCATCCAAGCATGGCCCCTATGGTTAGAGGAGAATAGTAAAAGGTGAGAAACCCAAAGAGGAATATTGGAGGATCTCATACCTCTTGAACCCAGTGATGAATCACCAAAAAACCACATGAAAATCTCCTTGGAGAATATTGGAGGAGCCAAAAAGCTCTATGGGATCCATCTAGTTTGTCGGGTTTTAATGAGGAAACCCAAGAGAAGAACCCCCAATTAAAAATTATGAGAAATGTCAAAAATACCCATTATTTGTGTGGGTTTCATGGTTAACTGACATTATTAAAAAACATCATGCACAAACCAAGAAATTATCCACTTTTTAGAGTTGCACAGGTTGTACACTAAGGTTGAACACTTAGTTTAACTATGCTCAAACTGTGTGACCCCATTATTTCTAAGTTTTACACTTAGTTTAACCATGATCAAATCGTACACAAGCCTAAAAACCTTTAAAAAACTCTAGAAACTCCAGAATTTTCACCAAGAACTTAACCCGAGCCCCAACTAAAATAACCAACATCAAGAAAACAATAAAATAAAATAAAAAACATTGTTGGGTGGGAAAATTTTCCCCACCAAAAACACTTTATTCTCCCATAAATCCACCCAGCCAAAAGAGGAATCAAACTCAAGCATGAAACTAAAAAAGACCAATGAAACCAAGAACTCAGTGTGACCATTCACTCTACCACTCACACCCAACCAGCTCTAAGAGAAACCATAATGAGAAGAACCATGAGTAAAAGAGGAGGTTCTCTCCACCATAAGAACCCAACTAGATCCATAGCAAAAATGGGGGAAACCCAACACAAATTAAACTGGGAACTCCCAACCCAAACCAGAAACCCCTAACACATGGGGAAACCCATGTAAAGAGCTCAAACCAAACAATAAACTGAACAATGATTCATCATTTCCACAATACATGAGCATCTCCAAAATGAGCACGACCTAAAAAATAGTCCACAAAAATGGATAACCACAAAATAGATAGAATCATCTCAAGACTCACATTCACAAAGAGATAACCTTTCAGTAGTTTTCTTCCATAAGGAATAACCATAAAACTTACAAGAAAACGAGACCACTTCCTTCTTACAATCAAAGAGTAACTTTCTAAAACAAAAAATGTTACAATAAGTAAACAATGCCTCTATTCCCTATACAAAAAAAAAGTAACCTTCAAAGATGAAGAAGCTATAATATAGGAAATTAAATTGTCCCCATTTTAAAACTAGAGACAAAGGTTGGACCAAGATCCTCCACACCCAATGATTCCTAAATTCATGAAAATCTTCACTCTGAGACCTATGGTAGGAGCCCTAATGTCTTGAAGCATCTGATTACCTAAAGTCAAGAGGTAAAAATCTTCAACTAAAACTTCTTAATTCAATAGTTTGATTTATAGAACCCCTTCAAATTACCTAAGAGACCATGATAAATGAAACATATTTTCATAATCCACTACGAATGAGTCACACTTATATTTTTTTGAAAACGAATGTGGTTGAAAAACCAAGAAGACTCAGGTGTGGTCCAAATTTAGGAAAGGCACCAGATCCAACACTCCCTTAAGAGATTGGGTAGTACCTTCAATGGGAATACACTGAGAAAATATTATTCATAATATCTTCAAAAATACTAAATAGCTCATTTTTGACATGTTTAAAACACTAAACGATGAACAACATAGATTCCCAAAATTTAACTTCACCTAAACATGAAGGAAATCATCCTATATTCTGACCATCCACTCCTTTCTAGGAATTTTTCTGGGCATAATCAAAAACAAGAAGCATGAATCTGAATCAAGATGAAAAATAAACTAAAATTTAACACTTCAATCACAAACTAAAACAAAACTCAAATCACCATTCCAAACTCACTTTGAGCATGTCAAAACTAGGATCCCATGAAATAAGATTCCAAACATGAAAGGAAAACACTAAAAAATTGCTCACTTGCTTTTCAAAACATTGAAATTTTACATTTTGAAAACCATTTTCAGAAGAAGAGAAAATAACTTAAATACCCACCATTTATATTTCATGATGTCTCACATATATACATCATTTTTCTAGCTCAAGAACCCATCCACACATACAACCAATTATCCACTTTACATATTCATACATCTATATGTGTTATCATTTATATAAATATAAATGGTTATTTCAAAATATTTCTCATTTATAAAACCAATCACTCAACCTAAATCCAAAATTCCCAACCAATTTTAAGTCTCCTTTTATCATTAAAGAAACACATTTCTAAATTTACAAGAAATATTCATTTCATATTCCCAAAAGTGTTTCCAGAATCCCAAAATTATTTCCAAAACACCTTCCATTTTTTCCTTTGAAATCACACATTCCATTAAAAGAAAACCATTTTTAGAAATAATTTTCATTTAAAAAATCATTTTGCTACTCCAAATACCATTTTCCTTTGAAAACCAACTCACACCAACCAAAACCAAACTACAAACACCACTTGTACCAAATAACCTGGATGAGGAACCACAATCCATGCATAACCTAGCTACATGGTTTAGCAGAACATGCCCCAAGAAAGAACCAACCACTATGAGTGTCTTCAACCATACAATCGGGCTTCACATGGGTCTCCACTCTAGGTAATCCCACTTTGGAACACCGAATCACTCCCTTGGTCATCCCCCATTCGCATAAACTAAAAAAAAGACTCAAATCCCAGACTACCCCTAGAAACTTGAGGATCATAATGAGCAAGAGTTCATGACGCCCTTCTCATACCTACATATCGAGTCTTGATAGTCCTATCTCCAATCTACCAAACACCCCAAATAATAATAGTCATTATTAATTCCATTTTTTCATGATTCAGGTCATGATTCTATCCAACCTAACACCCTACCTGGTTTGAGAAAAGGCCTAAGAGGCATTCCCAATCCTCTTGGGATGACGACAAGCACCAGGAATCAAAGATATAATAGTGGGAATGATTTAACCCAATAGAAAACTAAAATAAATACACCAAATAGGGCATATATAAAAACCAAAAGAATACATAAATACTGGATACAAAAATAAATACAACATGGTCATGAATACAACAAAATCTAAAACAAACTGAAAACAATAAAATAAAAATGAAACCAAATAGAGAACAACTCAGTCTCTATGTGACCTCTTCGTCACCACCAACCACAAGACCAACCTTATTTAAAGGAAACTCAAACTAGAAACCCGAACCTAAAAATTATTTTGGGTATACCAATGCCGAGTGGAAAAAGTATGTTGTGACTATAAATAGATCAATAAGAAATCACCAAAGAGTCCATGCATTTCTATTCTTGAAACATTCTAAAAAAAGTTTTTTGAAATACATAAAGAAAATTGGTTTTATCATTTCAAAATCCAAACACATCTTTCCAGAAAAATCCAATTTTCTAAATAGCACACACCACTTCCTTTTTTAAAATAGATTTTCATTTTGAAATATATAATTTTTACAAAAACAAAATCCAAATAAAAATCCAAACTAGGTTATAAAAAGGGATACACTGAAAAATTAAAGGAAATAGAAAAGGAAGGTGAAATACTAGAAAAACAGTATAATTACAAGTAGGAAGATACTAGTAAAATAGGTATCCAAGTACAAAAAAATAAGCATAAATATAAATATAGATAATGATTAGAATTTTCTAAACATCTCTAGAATAAATCCCTAAATGTACTTTGTTCGGACTCACCTATTGGCGTATAGTGGAGATCCATATTCAATAACCAACTAGCCATTATAAACTTTCCAATTCAGTGGCACATCCCATCTTTCCCCTCCACAAATCTAGTAGGTAAAAACCCATCTAATTGGGGTCAATAAAAAATCATCACTCAACCCTATAGATGTTCCCCAGGAATCTTATGATAATAGTACATGGTGAATGGGGAGGTCCTCACATGTGTGGATCAAACCAATAATCCACAACCAACATTCTTGCCTAGCTCAAAAACCGACACCACCTATGTGATGACCCTCTCCATGGAGGTACTACCATAGAGGTTACCATCTCATATCAAGTCACACACAAGTGCCAACCAGGCCTTCACATCCCATGGGATTAAAACTAATTTCTAAACTACCTAAAAGTACCAATCAGGCCTTTAATATTCACATTAAAATTCATTTTAAAAACTACATTAAAACTAATAATAAAACACCACTGATGCATTAGAAGTTCCAAATGGGATTTTATGCCATTTAGTTACCAAACCATGTCTTAAAAATTCCAAATGGTACAAGATTCTAAAAATACATTTGAAACCATAATTTAGAACCATTTGGAAACCAAGGAACCACATATAAAACACCAATAATTTCTAATGAAATTTTTTGGAAGAGAAGGGAAGTAAAAAAAGGAATAGGTTATGAGTGTTTGAAAATCCATGTTCAAGAGGGAGAGACATTTCCTACAAGAGGTTATCCTCATTTTTGATACCATCTATTTGTGAATCATGTGCTTATATGGATGTTCCCACATCCAATGCATCACTTAAAAATAACCAAACTATCTAGATTCCAATCCAAAAAACTGAAAAGATCATTTCAAAAAAATTACACATAAGCATCTAACCACTTTAACTACCAAAACCCACACACCAAGATCATTCCAAAATTCCACCATTTACCAAAACAAATTAAATTCAAAACACAAACCAAACATATACAATTTCACTTTTAAAAGATAATTGTAATTTTAGCAAACATATTACACACATACATATATAAGAAACACCATATAAATCCCTTTTAAAACCATTTCCACCCAAATTTTCACTAAATAAATACCAAAAAACATCACATTTGTAAAATAATTAGGAAATATCAAGCATCAATGTAATGTTCTTGAAAGGAAAATAATGGAAACACCTACCTCAAGTAGTGGAATCATGACCCCTTAGACTAAATCCACTGAAAGGACCCTCCTACTATGTCTCACATCCCTTAAAAGAAAAACACAATTTTTGAACCACCCTAGGCATGAAAATTAGACAAGAATGGCCCCTAGGGTTAGAGTAGAAGAGGGAAAGTGGAGAAAACCAAAGAGAAAGAGAGGAGGAGCTCATACCACTTGGACCCGGTGATAATTCACCAAGAAACCACATAAAAATATCCTAGTATGAGCTTGGAAGAGTTAAAAAGATCTATGGGATTAATCTAGGTCATGGGGTTCAAATAAGAAAATCCAAGGGAAGAAACCCCAATTAAAAAGAGGGATAAATGTCAAAAATACCCCTCTTCGTGTGGGTTGAATAGTTAGCTCGTATGGTAAAAAAACCCTGTAAAAACCATGAAATTCCCCATTTTCTAGAGTTTCATAGGTTTTAAACTTAGGTTAAACATGTATTTTAACTATTCTAAAACCATGTGACCCCCTTATGCCTAAGTTTCACACTTAGTTTAACTGTTCTCGAACTATGAAGAGGCCCAGAAACCTTCAAAAAAACTCTAGAAACTCAAAAAAAACATCAGGAACTCTACCCAAATATCAAACAAAATATACAACATCAAGAAAATAATAAAACTAAAGAAAAACCAAGGTTGTGATGTGACATGATTTATAGAAAGTCAAATAAAGAGACTTCAAGCACATAGGTTGCTGGCACAAACATGAAACCTATTTGATTAGAGATATCATGATAAAAGTATTATATTACACATTATGCATCTATATGAGGTATTATATCATTGTATATTAGATTCTTTATTTATGGGTGACTTGGTGTGTTTATATATAGTAACCTTGGACTTTAGGCTAATTCACATAATGTCACTCAGAAAGAGGCCTAAAGGGTCACACACTAAGTGTATACAGAATCTCAGTTAAATTATATTTTATTATTTATTATTTAAAAAGTTAAATAAATATTATTAACACGCATGGTTTAATTATTATTCAAGTTTTATTGGTCTCATATATTCCATAACCAATTATTCAAAAGAATACTATGTGATAAAAATATTAATAAATATTTATTTTCTTTTTAGTGAATATAATTTTTGTTTATTTGTTGGAGAATAATGTAGTGATATTTATTTATTAAATAAATATTCATTATTCAAGGACTGATAAATATTTTGGAGGAATGGCGGACCGAGTTTAATGGTCCTCTGAGAAATAATATATATTAAATATTATTTCAATAAATTATATTTAATTTAATTCATGAGTTTAGCGCATGTTAAAAAATAAGAAAATTATTATTATTATTATAATTATTATTATTATTATTATTATTATTATTATAGACATGAGATTCTATAGAGATTACTGAAATAATAAGGTCACATGTGCACATGAGCCTCAACTAAGTTGGTGAGGACTCTTTAAGTGCATCCATGAGTCCAAGATTCGAAACCCGGTGGAGGCATAATTCCAGGGTATTTGTAGCAGTACTGTAGTAGGAACTGTAGTAGTATTGTAGCCGGTACTGTATCAATACTATAGTAGGAACTGTAGCGATTATTGTAGCAGGCACTATAGTAGTTACTGTAGCAGGTACTATTCGGTACTATAGCAGCTGGAACTATTCCCCTTGGGCCACTAGTTTGGGCTTGGAGTCCTTAAGGCCTTTGGGCCACCCAAGCCTTCGAGTCAGTAAGGCTTTCAAGACACCTTTAAGGCCTTCGGGCCACCTCAAGTCTTCTGGCCACATGATCAGTGCAGTTTCCACAGACAAACCTACAGAAAAAGGAGAATCCCTAGAGGAGGATTCAGAGCAAGTGCACTCACCAGAGCATAACCAAATAGATTTTTTAGAATGAGAGGGTATGGCTATGCCATTGGGACCAGATTGTGCCTGCATGGGAAGCCTAGCTAGACAGCCATGCGAAGGTGTAGAGCTACTATCATGATGTAAATGTTAGGGAGGGACAGTTCCTTGTAGATAGTCTGGTTGAATTCCCCAAGGCCTTTGGGTCATGTAATCACCTAAAAAAACCTATGTTCCATGTAATCTCTGAGCCTACGGGCCTTGTAAGGGTTTCCCCTCATCCCTTGAAAGGGGGGTTATCAAAAATCAATTAAAATGAAGTCCTTTACCATAATTTCACATGTGAAATTATTATTTTCTAACCCTAGTAGTATATAAACCCAATTATATTGTTTTTTTAAGAGATTCAACTCATTTGTGTTGTGCACAGTGATATCTAAAGAGAAACATCTCAAATCCTTGGAGAGCTATCTATGCATTAATTCTCTCAAGAACTAAGAGAGATCATCCTCCACCACCACTATCAAGTATAAAGAGATCTAAGAGAACCCTTCCTTGAAACAGTTCTCAAGGTGATCAAAGGTGAATGATGTAAGCATTAGGAAAAGTCATGCTAGCACCCAGAGATTCCTATGGAAACATTTGGAGGTTCAGGGAACATGTTTGGATCACCACTGGAGGGAATTTATTCTTGACTCCTATAATACAAAATTGGTATGAAAAAGAGATTTTTTCATATCCATCAATGAAGAAGTAATTTCTTACAAGGAAATAATTTAATTAGTTATATTATTTATAAATAATATATGGTGATCATGTGTCTTGGTTTAGGAATTTATCCATTGTCTATATTCTTTGATTCAATTCTATTGATCATGGAATTTTTTTTCATCTAAATATCATATTAATCATCGATCGTGATAAAAAAACAAGTTATTCATGCCTCATCTTATGCTTCCATTATGCCTGGAACCTTCAAGTGGTATCAGAGGGATCACATAATTATTTATATTTATTTAAAGATCATTGATTGATTTATGTATTTTTTATTAGTTTTAATTTCCTGTTTAATCTTATTTAATCTGAATTATGATATCTAATTTCTTCATCTCTGTTTCTCATAAATATAATCAAATCAATTAATTTTATGAATGAAATAAATTTGAATATCTCATCAAGAGGTGTTGATGAGTCTAGATAGATAACACAAGATTACACGCAAAGTAACTTAGAGGTACATGTCATGTACTAGTGTTTAATTCACCAAGAATTAATTCAAATTTATTTCAATCCATAATTTATTACATGCGGTGTATTTAATTACACACCATGTGTTGATCGGGCTATCCTGGCATACATTCAGTCGAAGTACATGTTGTGTAAATTTAATACATGGTGTGTCGTCCTTTAGTCAGAGATGGTTCATGTATCCTCTTACATGGCCTACATGACTGTTGAACGAGTAAATCATAGACCACATGTTGTTTAGGCCATGTACATTCCGTGTACTCCAATATTTTCCATGGAACAGTTACACACCATGTAAACTGCATTGTACACACCACATACTTTTTCCAAATTATGAAAAATTGAAAATTAATTTATTATACTATTCAAACCATATCAACATGTGTAATGTTAGTTCATTAGTTTTATATTAAACTACATGTGAAAGGTTTTAAATATATAAATGTCTAATTAATTTTAGTATAATGTTCAGGTATGTATATTGTATAAAAGTCCTATTATAGTTATTACTCTACACGCATTGAATAAAAAAATTCTACGTAAATACCATGTGTTCCATGTGATAATTGAGTTGATTTTTACATGCCATGAAATTACATGAAAAGTTTTTTATGCCACATGTCGCAAGAGTAAACAGTATATGAGTATAACGCACATTGGGTATCTTAAACGGGTACTCACCATTGTGCCTTTAAGGAACAATTTTGTACATAGTTAATTTTAAATAAATTTATTTAGTTTATTTAAAATTATTATGGATGATAATCTCAATAAAATTAGAAGGAGAGTTAAGATAAATGAATTTATTAATTAAATAAGATAATTAATTTATTCGAGTGTGATTTATCATAAATAAGAATGATTAGAATTGATTGATAATTTTATTGAATTCATAATTCATTGCATGTATGTGGATGATCATGATCATATACCATACCTTTATATTTGATTGGTTTGTTTTAATTTATTATTAAATTAAATTGTTTTTATGTGTGTTGTATCTCCTCTCATTATATAAGGGCCTCTGTTCCTGTGGTTTCTTTTATATAAACCCCTTAACCAATCCTTTGGTTCCCTCAGCTACATGTGAGTAAAATTATATATAATGGATGGATATCCCAAGCTAGTAGAGGTGATTCATGTTTGTATCTTGGTAAAAACCAATCCAAGAGAGATACATAGATGGATAGGTGGAAAGATACAACATGAACCATAAATAGTTCCAAGTGTTTTTCCACTAGGTCAATGGTTAGTATATAATCTACTAGATAAATTAACCATTAATAAAATCTCATGATCATACCACTTTATTATTATTTTTCATGTTTCATGGTTCTTTTATTATGGATGTTTTGTTGTTATCACATGAGTTAATAAATTAAAAATCATTATAGATATAAATAAAATAAATTGACTTATGCATAAACATTATCTAAGACCTAGTTAATAACTTGAGTAAATACACTTAATATTAAAAATAATTTAATAAAGATAATGAATTGGAAATTTATGCATAAAGATAAAATCCCTTAATTATATATATTAAGTCAGTATATCCTTCCACTATTTTAGTTAAAATCTAACCATAGTTCGAAGTGCTTGACCAGCCAAAGTTGGGGTGTTTTTAATTATCATGGAATTCTAACTTGAAGTTTTGGGTTGAGTTAACTAATTTCACAAAAAGGGTTGACTAATAAAGTTATACTTACTGTAACTAAGAGGAAAATTTTGAGGAAATATAATATAAGGATTTCATGATTGGGGAGTCCACTCAACAGATAAAGGTACTATGAGTTGATGCAGCTGGAATTGGCAATGCCTACCTAAAAACCTTCAATTTTATTAACCAGCCAAAGTCAGGGTGATGGTAAGGGGAATATGAATACTTTCCCCTAGATAGTCTAAGATATAGGATATTATGAAGTTAATGGTGAGGGATATTGATTTTTTATAAAACATTGGGATATTAGTAAATATAATATTTATTTATCTAAATTTTATGAGATAAAGTTCTAAAACTCTATTCATCTTATTTTTAGTAACACCAGTAAAATGACTTCAAACATATCACTATAATCCATACTTTAGAATAAAAAAATCATCACTGAAAAAAATTACAATAGTTTCAAGGGGGCTTACATGATGTCCTACACCATGAATGGAAATCGTATATGCTAGAATAACCTATTCCCGATTCACCTAGTAAAGATTCTAGTGAGGAAGAGTTATCTCTCTATGAGAAAATTTTGAACAAAGCTATAGATGTTCAGTGTTTAATGCAATCATACATGGTCAATATGCTTCTGAAGACCCATGATGACATGGATTCGTATAGAATGAGGTATCAGTATTGGGATCTATACCAAGATAATTAACAAAAATAGAGATACAATATCTCTTATGTTCTATTTATAATTAATCTTGGTGATTTAGGACCAGATGGGCCTCATGTGGTCTAGTTTATTGTATACATTAAATGCCTAGAAATCTTAGGGATTAAATTCCCAAATGAGTTTCACACAGATCTAATTTTTTTCTTACTACCCAATTCCTTCTCTAGTTATATTATTAATTGTAACATGTAAAATAATGAGAAGAGTATTTTGGAACATCTTACTCTAATTTTCCGAGTGGATAAGGACATGGGGTGTGAAAAACCTATGGTCCTTATGGTCAATAAAAAAATGAATAATAGGCGAAAGGTCCCAAGACTCATAACAAATATAAATCTCTCAAGCACCATCCTTCTAAGAAGAGGAAGATCTAGAGGTAGGGAAATGAAAGGAAATAAATATGTTTTTTATGTGGAAAGTAAGCACACTGGAAGAAGAACTACACCCAGAAGCAAGGGGAAGCTAAAGGTGCATTCATTATTGAGTGTGATATTTAAATATCTATACATTGGGAATTAAATATAGATTTTAGTTCTCACATTTGTATAAAAATATTAGAACAAAGTAAATTCCAAAAAAGTATCTAGAGAAGAGGTGGATTTACAAGATTCCAATGGTGAAAGGATGGATTCTCTAGTCATTGGTGACTACCACCTTTCATTTCCAATAGGAATGATCTTGGTTTTAAGGGATTGTTATTATGTACCAATTGTTACCAATAACAAAAATTTGGTATCACGCCTTTATGTAGATGGTTTTATTTTAAAATTTGGAAATATAAGTTATTTATTTTATAAAGACAACATATGTTATGGAATGTCAAATTTAAATAATGGTCTTTCTGTATTAAATTATGAAAACCAAGTATTTGAAATATATAACGAATCATGTTCATGTGACTCATATAACTCCCAACTATGGCATCACTATCTTGGTCATATAAATGAGGAGTTTTTGATAGAGCTCTATCAAGATGGTTATTCAGTCTCTTTTGATCTAAAACCACTTGAAAGATTTCATGCTTGTTTACAATACAAAATTAGGAAACCACCATTCAGTATACATGGTAAAAGGGCCATAGAGATTTTTGGATTGGTACACACTGATTTTTGTGTACCATTTTCAGTAGAATCTAGAGGTGGGTGTTCTTACTTTATAACTTTTACTAATGACTTGAGTAGATATAATTATATCTACTTGATGAGGTATGTTTATGATCCATTGAGAAATTAAAAGAATTCAAGAATATTGAAGAGAATAAACTTGGAAATGATATAAATAATCTTATATCAAATCAAGGTGGTGAATATATTAACCAATATTTTATCATCTTTTTACAGGATTTTGGGATTCTATCTCAACTCACTCCACCATACACACAATGATGGAATAGTTTTAGTGAAAGGAGGAATTGTACCTTGTTAGACATTGTAAGGTCGATGATGAGTCATAAAGATATACCATTATCATTTTGGGGATATTCATTACAAACTATGGAATACACACTAAATTGAGTATCAAATAAAGTAGTAAATATAATTCCCTTCGAGTTATGGAGTGGGAAGAAACTTGTTTTCTCACATACAGGTGTATGGGGTTGCGAGGAATTTTTTAAGGTCTTCTTAGGAAACAAACTAGAACCCTTGGGAACAAAATGTATCTTTATAGGGTATTATAAGGAAATAAAGTTATACTACCTATAAAACCCCTCACACAAGAAAGTGATTGTCACCGGACAATCCGCCTATCTTGAGAGGGATCAAAACCTCAAAAATGATAATGGGAGTATGATAGACTTACATTAATTTGATGCTCAAGATACACAAGATTTGGTACAGGAATAGATTCCATAGGTACCCATGGAATAAGTAGTTCTTTAAACACAAGTACTTCCTAGAATCTCTAGAGAGGTAATAAAATTAGATATATATGGTTTTCTATTCACTAAAGATGGTGACTCATTATTAGATGAAAATGATGAACTTATCTTCTAAAAAGAGGTAGTAGAGAGCTCAGAAGCTGCAGGATGGCAAGAATAAATGAATTATAAAATTGATTCCATGTATTATAACCAAGTTTAGGTTCCGTTAAATGATTTAGTTGATGTAAATTTTTTGGGTGAAGATGGGTATTCAAGAGAAAAATGGATAAATAAGGTAAAGTAAATACTTATGAATCAAGTTGTGTGGATAGAGGTTTAAACTATGTCCAGTAATTAACCATTATGAGACATTTTCACTAGTTTCTATGTTTAAATCCATTATAGTTAAACTTAATATTGTAGGTTAATATGACTATAAGATTCAGTAAATGGATTTCAAAGCATATTTCCTTAATGGGGACCTTTAAGAAGATATCTACATGACACAAAAAGAAGTGTTTGTGACTCCATGTGATTCCAAGAATATTTTACAGTTTTAGATATCCATTTATTAATTGAATAAAGTATCTAGGTCATGGAAAGTTCAATTCAATAAAACTATAAAATAATTTGTCTTCATTAAGAATGAATGTGAGATATTTCTTTACAAGAGGTTTAGCGAAAATGTAGTATTTATCCTAGTGGTATATGTTGAAGACATATTACTTATTGGAAACTACATGAAAGTCTTATAGACTTTTAAGGACTGGTTAAACAATTGTTTCTCCATGATGAACTTAGATAAAGAAGTCTATATTCTAGGGATCAAGATCATCAGGATAGATCTAAGAGGATACTTAGACTAAGTCAAAGTACATACATTAACCACATACTAAATAAATTTAGTATGTAACAATCTGATATGGGAATAGTTCTGGTGTAATATTTATATATGTATATAAGAAAATATGTTCTCAGACACAGTAGGAGAAAGGGAGAATGATTAATATCCCATACTCTTCAATGATAGGATCAATCATGTATGTCATTTTATATACTAGATTTTATGTTTTCTATGAATTGATCATGGTAAGAAGATATCAAGTTGATCGAGGAGAACAAGATTGGTATTCTATTAATTTTATCCTTAAGTATCTAAAAATAATTATGGATATGTTCATGGTGTATAGAGGAGATGAAGAGTTGGTCTTTATGGGTTATACTGACACTAGTTTTTAAATAGATCAGAATGATTTGAAGTCATATTCAGGATATATTTTTTGTATCAACAGAGGATCTATGAGCTGTAAAAGTTCAAATAATCTAGTTATTTATGATTCTATAATAGAGTTAGAGTATATAGTGGTGGCTGATGCAACCAAGGAATATGTTTTTATACAAAAAAAAATCTAGGATCTTGATATGGTACCTAGCAGTAAAGACCCTATCATAGTTTATTGTCATAATAGTGCAGTGGTGGATCTTACAAAGGATCCAAGGTTAGACCAAAACACAAAGCACATACTCTAGAAGTATCACCTCTTGAAGGATTTTTCTAATCGGGGTGAAGTTTTAATGAGAAGATTTCCTACAAAATAAAATGTGATAGATCCCTTTAATAAAGGCATGTCTCAATATAAGCATGAGTATCATGTGAGAACTAGTGAATTAAAGGTTTCTGGTAGTTTGATCTAGTGAAATTGGGAGTCTATTAGATTTGGTTCCCTAGAAAAAACTAATGTGTACTTTATTATAAACAATATTCATTTTTTTATATTAATAAACTCCTTATCACGGAAATATTGTTCTTCTATGTAACATAGTATGTGATAATTTCCCAAAATTAGTTGTCTTAATGAAAGGTCATAGTAGTTACCTAGTATGATGAGAACCCATAAGTGTCACAACAACATTCTTAAATATATTTTCTATATCCATATGAAATCATTTGAGGGATAAAAATGATATAGGTTATAAATGGTGGAGAATCATAGGAAATTAAAGAACATTATCATGGTGTACACCCTTGGAAATTTACATTGTAGGATATTATGATAATGAGATCCACTAATAGGAAATCTACATTTATATGTGTCATTGTATTTTACAATCTATGTATGTGTGAATTGATTCTTAGACTTTAAGATTATTATTAATTAGTATTATAATTCATGTACTTTGATGTAATCATAAAAATCATGATGACATATGTTCGTGGTGAGGTATGATATGTTGGGTGCATCACATGTAAACACTCGGATTTTTCTCCAATTTTTTTAATAAATTAATTGGGAAAATACTGAGACCAAGTACTGAGAAGGCTTAATATTCTAAGGCCCAGTGTGACTGGAATGAATCTTTTAATAAAGTTTAATTTTTAAATTAAAAAATGATCGAAGGCTAACTTTTAACTTTAATAACTTCTAAACAGGTGCCCGAATCAAAAATATGAGGAACCGTTGCATCCAGAATGGTGGATTTACCTTAGGTGGGGCCTAACCTTAACTGGAGTGGGTCGAGGGTGAAAGTTAAATTCTGGAAGTGAACTTCATTAAAATATTCAATAAAAATATTTTAATTTGGCGTTGCGCAGTGGAACAACTTTTTTTCTTTTATATTAAAACTAGAGGGAGGGGTCCAGGGTTACAATTCACAACCATGGAATTCCCTAATAGCTCTTGAGAGAAGCCTAATGTTTTTCCAAACAATAAAAATTAATGACAGAGATGCGGATCAAGATAGTTCTTCAACAGATCAACAACGACAATGAATACATGACAGCAAATGATCCATTCCCAAGTAGGAAGTGTGTTTTGATTTTAATTCCTTCCCTGTTCTTGAATTCCTATGAAAATGTAAATCAATCGATGAATGGATTGATTCAAGGATCACGCGTAAATTTGCAGAATAGGTCTTTTATTTTGGGATGTTTAGCGGAAATTGAATCTCAGTTTGAATTGATTTAGTTTTTGGCCCCCTATTCTTCAATTCTAATGTGGATGGATCAAGGCCAAAATGAACAAGGCCCAGATCCGTCCACTTTGTACATTCTTGTGTTACACCTCCTTTCCCACAAATCCACTTCTCATTCTTCATGGAACAATGATTCAGGCAGTCCCGATAGAACACCCACTGGCAAGGCGGATAGTTACGGTGACCCGCGGTATAGGTGGGATCACGGCAGCAAGAAAAAGCCACAGAAGGTGGTCATGACAGTGGCGATCAGGATGCAGAATTGGTCTACATTGGCACTCGGGTGTAGGTGGAGGAGGTCACCAGCTCGACATCCAGTGGTGGAATCCCTTGGGTGGTGTGTAGGGGTCGTGGCCAGGTGGGCCATGCCAGTGGAGGATGGAAGGGGTAGGAGGTCATGGTGGAAAGACGCATCTCTCTGGGGCCACATCGGATGGAGGACCTACGATAGATCTATAGGTGGGTGCTAGTCAAACGTACCGGCCATGTTGACTAGGGAGACCGACTGGCATGTGATTAGTTGACCAGGGTCGGGCGTGGCCAGCCAGGTCCCATCCTATACAGGTGGGTCGGACCCCAGGTGATGGGTCAAGATAGAGCTTGCAGTTCGAACCGGCAGCAAGCCAGGCCCAGTGGGTCGGTTCAACCCAATGGGTTGTGTCATACCTGGTGGGTCGGGTTGGTGGGCCCCATGTTAGGTCGGGTCGATCTGACAGGGTCAGGTCAGACCCAACCATTCCCTTTTCACTAAAAGACCCATAACTTTCAAACTGTAAGTTCATTTGACAATCCCATTTATGGTGTTGGGACCCTTGAGACAAGGCGGTCCTCTTGAGATGGCTTTGTGAGTTTTTAGATAATATTAGAGTAGGTGTGAAGCTTCCCCTTGGTTCTTTCCTTGAGGGTTCAGTATGAAATAGTATCAACATCATTGGGCATCAATCCCATCAAGAGGATAGAGTCCCAGATATAGTTATGTAAACCTCCTTGGGACTGGAGTGATACTCTATCACCCCTGATGGAGTTTCTTAGGTATTGACATGACCTCTGAATGTAGAGCATTAATCCTCCCTCTAGTGGGTCATATCGGTAAGGTTCAGGGTATTCTTTGAGGAGAATCCCCTACGTTTTGAGCTATATTGGTAGGGTTTGTGGTATTCACTGAGAATAATCCCCTACGTTGTGGGTTAATACAAATTGGGTTCACCTTATTCTATAAAGAGAATCCCCTATCGGTATATCATGATCTATTGACCAGCATTTTCTCTTTGGGTGGGGCCCAAATTAGAGAGACCTCTTATAAGAGTCTCTGATGACATCAAGGATCGGGGAGTGAGTTCTCCCCAAATGATCATTCCTCAAGTGGAATTATTTGGATGATGATTGGTTGTGACTTATCCTCTCTTTCTTTGTAGCTATTTATAAGTATATCTGGATGTTCTTAGTATATGTATGGGTGTATACCTATGTATAGTTGACTGTGCATTCTTTTTTGGTTTTTCTTTTGTGGTTTCAGGGTGTCCTACTGATTATTGTTTTACTCACCCATGCACCGGCTTTTCCCGTACATGTCATGTCTTATTCAGATGACCGATGCTTCGATGGAGTCTTAGGTGGAGTAGGACCTAGACTAGGACTGGATGGTGTGTTGAGATATTAGATGGGACAAGGTGTTTTCAGCATCTTTCAATATCAGTTTCATAACCCTTGATTTCAGGTTAGACTTTACAGTTTTCTCTCTTTTGGTGGGCTTGTATTCAGGCCCAGTTTACCTTCATGTACTTTACTTCCTATTGTACTCTATGGTTGGTTATTAGTGTATTCATGCATGGTGGTTGGTGTTTTCTCTTTTTATCTTAGTTGGATTAGAGAGGTGTGTGTGCATACAGGTACTTTGGAAAATGCCTTCCATTTGTGATATATACCTACTGAGTGCTAGTCGTGATCCCATGGCTTATTGGAGGTGGGCTTAGGGTAGTGGTGGAACAGGCCCCATAGGGATGGTTCATGACTGAGTTGTATCATAGGGGGTTAGTTCCACATTGGGATTGAGAGTATATGAGATTGGTTTGGGTAAATGTGTTAAGTGTTTCAAGTTTAGATTTTAGTCCATGGAATCTAGTGTTGGTGTGGTGGCTGACGTATCCATACATCAGGACTCTGGACACCTTCTTTCTGAATTGTTACATGAAAAACATTGGATGCAGAGAAATGAATAGTACATGCATCATATAGTAATGGTTTTTGTTTTCTATGTCCTTCTTGAGTTATCACTCCAAATATACTCTATTGATTGTGGTTCATTTTGATCTATTTTAGGATGCCTCCACACAGACAGACATCTAGGATTCCGATGTGTGATCAAGAAGATGATTCGACTAGTGATGAGGCATCAGTACAGGGGCCTATACAATACAAGGCACCTCCAGGTGGTTTTCATACTATAGTTCCACCCGTCGAGCATCAGTTCTTTCCCACGCTACCAGTAGATGATGCATGTAGGTTGAGTGTGTTGCATGAGTTCCAAGGGTAGAGACCTCCCAGGTTTATGGGTGAGACTTAACCCCACATAGCTAAGGATTGGTTGGAGGCATTAATGCTTGTCTCCAGCCTTGTGAGGAGACCGCCCGACCAGATTTCAGTTCTATCCATGAGCCTTCTTCATGGATCAACGGAATGGTGGTGGCGCTTAGAGATCCAGAAACACAAGGAGGTGACCCTATCTTGGGTGTACTTTGAGTGACTCTTCAGAGAGGAGTTCTTCCCAGCTACGTTACGATCAATGCATATATAGGATCTCTTGCATCTACAGTAGGGAAATCATATTGTAGCAAAGTACTCGGTAAGATTCACATACTTATCCTGCTACTCCACATATATTTTGAAATACTGGTTATTCAGGGCTCAAGATTTGTATTAGGGAATACATCGGAAGATCATATCATCCATGGTATCTCTCATCATCCCCACTCAGGCTGGGGTACTAGAATGAGCTCTGATCATGGAGATCTTTCTAGTGGAGTAGATTCCAGTAGTGGGAGCTACCAGTAGGAACCAGGTAGCTAAGTATTCGGTGGTGGGTAGCCGACAGCAGACGAAGGGGACCAAGTAGGCCAGGTCCTTCAGGAGACATCCCCAATATATGGGATTAGCAGTGTGAGGCTCCCAGGATATAGTGGGATAGCTGAAGGATATACTGTGTTTCACGTGTGGTGGTTAGGGACATATAGCTCATGATTTCCTGACACATCATATGGACAATCAGTGAACAATCGAGGGACTACCGAGGCAGAGGTAGTGGTTCGAGAAGGGTGGCTTATAGGGTGGCAGATGTGGAATAGGTGTATGTATAGCAGTAGGTGGTGGGTGAAGGTTCAAGGTACTACCCCCACCACCCCCATGTGGTCCACCACGGGCTCCAAGATCTGGTGGATAGGGATAGGTCCAGCTTCAGGCAATAGAGGCTTACAGCCTCGGTGCTCCAGAGATTATTAGAGGTATGATCTGTGTCTTTTACACCCTAGTTGTAGTTCTTATAGAAACATGTTCATGTCAATCCTTTCATTCTAAGGACCTTGTTTGGAGCTCGAGATTCTGGTGGATCTATTGGGTCGATACTAACATTTAGAGACTCCTATGGGAGGGGATTTGATGATCACACACTATTTCCAGTAGTTTGAGATTACTCTTGGAGTCGATATCTTCAGCTGGGATCTCCTAGTAGCAGCATCGATGCCTTATGACATCATTTTGGTTATGGATCAGTAATCCACAATTATGATTAGATTGACTATTTTAGGTATAGATTGTGGTGTGTCTATAGAGAAGGGACCAGTTTTTCCTTTACCAGTGAAAAGGAAATGCATGAAGTGTAGGATTGACTTTCTCTGAGGACTGTGAAGTTGATTACTCGCTAGTTGGATAGTCTTACCCTCTGTTCGGTAGATGATAAGAGTCCTCAATTCCCTATAGTGGTGGATGAGTATGATTATTTCTTCCCTAAAGATGTTATGGGATTACCTCCTCATAGGTAGGTTTACTTCTTCATTGATATATACCTCGGTACGGCACCAATATCCACACCTACATATCGAATAGCTCCTGTAGATCTTCATGAGTTGAGGGTATAGCTGGAGGACTTGTAGAGGAAGGGATTCTTCAGACCCAGTGTTTCACCCTGGGTGGCCCAAGTTTTGCTTGCCAAGAAGGCATATGGGAGTTTGAGGCTATGTGTGTACATCAGGAACCTGAACCAGATGACCGTGAAGAACAAGTATCTTATACCAATAATTGACGACCTCTTCGACCAGCTAATGGGATCAAGTTGGTTCTTAAAGATAGACCTTAGATCTGGATATCATCAACTTCGTGTACGGGATGATGATGTACTGAAGATATCCTTCAAATGATGGTATGAACACTACATGTACTTGGTTATTCCATTCGTAGTAACCAACGTCCCAGCAATGTTCATGGGACTCATGAATAGGATATTTTATCCATACCTTGACCGGTTCATCGTAGTCTTCATTAATGATGTCCCGGTATATTTATCATCAGAGGAGGAGCACGTGATACACCTAAGGATGGTCCTAGACATGCTTCGAGAGCACCATCTTTATGGGAAGCTCTTGAAGTGTGAATTCTATATTTGTAAGGTCCACTTTCGAGGACATGTCATTTCAGGGGATAGATTTTCAGTGGATCCAGCAATGATTGAGGCGGTGCTTGCTTGGAAGCCACCCAGGAGTGTGACTTAGGTGAGGAGTTTAATGGGTTTGGATAGGTACTATCAGAGGTTTTAACCCAAATTTTCAAGGGTAGTATCATCCTTGATGGATTTTACATGGAAGGGATAGCCCTTCGTGCAGATAGAGAAGTGCTAGTAGTGTTCTCAAGAGCTAAGATGGAGGTTGAAAAGTGGTCCCATATTGAGGCTACCAGAGGATGGTATAGGGTATGTAGGGTTCTGCGATGCATCAGGGACTAAACATGGATGTTTCCTGATGTAGGGGAAAGTGGTGATGGCTTATGTCTCACACCAGTTGTGACAGTATGATCAGAACTACATGACTCATGATCCTGATCTAGTAATAGTGGTCTTCACATTGAAGATGTGGTGGAATTACTATATGAGGAGCGGTTTACCATCTACTCAGACCATAATAGACTCAATTATATCTTTTATCAAAGGGGTCTGAACTAGAGAGTGGTGATGGCTAGAGTTCCTCCAGGATTATGACTTCAAGATTGTATAAAATCCTGGTAAGGGGAAAATTTTGAAATATTAACTCATCAAGAGATCCATCTTTTAGATTCTATGTGAGGCATCGAAATAATTAGTAACATTGCATATTTCCTTTATGGAAGATGGTGGATCATCTTATCTCCAGTCGATGGTTATCACCCCTCCACTCTTATGGTGAGTTAAGGAGGCACATATTAGGGATGTCGAATGTGAGTCCTAACATGTTCAGTTGTCCATAGGCCAGGCCCCTAATGGATATTCGATAGGTGGGTAGCACATCATTCTCTTTATAGGGTGCACAGTTGTGGTAGTGGATTTGAAGGAGGAGGTTTTTTGGGAGTTCTACACATCCCCCTTGGTGGTACATCCAATTGTGGTGAAGATGTACCAGGAACTCCAACATCAATTCTGGTGTCCCAGGATGAAGAAGGAAATGGCAGAGTTCATTTCTCAGTACCTCACTTGTCAACAAGTGAAGGCAGAGCACCAGGTTCCAGCAGGACTGACTCATCCACTTGAGATGCCATAATGGAAGTGGGATGGGATATTGATGGACTTCATGATAGGTTTACCATGCACATCCATGGGACACGATATCATCTGGGGGATCATTGACTGACTCACCAAATCGGCCCACTTCCTACCCATCCAAGAGAAGAGTTCTGTAAGCAGATTGGGATGCCTCTACGTTCAGAAGATAGTTCGATTTCATAGGGTTCCCTCGATAATCATTTCTAACCGTGATGCTCATTTCACTTCATGAATGTGGAGGGGTTTGTACGAGGATTTTGGGACTCAGTTGCAGTTGATCATAGATTTTCATCCCCATAAAAATGGTTAGATAGAGAGGACCATGCATGTTCTATAGGACATGTTATGTGCCTGCATCTTGGACTTTTGTTGTAGTTGGGAGGACCACCTACCACTGGTGCAGTTTGTGTATAAAAAAAGCTACCACTCCACCATTGGTATGGAACCATATGAGGACTTGTACAGGCGACCTTGCATATCACCGTTATGCTGGACTAATCCAAGGGAGTTATCACTTATGGGCCCAGAGTTGGTATGGGCTACCACTGAGAAAGTGAAAATCATCCAGGAGTGGATGAGGACTGTATAGAGTAGGAAGAAGTCATATGCTGATGGAATATGGAGGCTCTAGGAGTTCAAGGTGGGAGACCATGTTTTCCTTCAGGTCTCACCTCGATGGGTATTGTGGAGATTTTTCCATGGCGGTAAGCTATCTCCAAGGTTCATTGTAACTTTTCAAATTTTGAACATAGTTGGTAAGGTGGCATATCACCAAGCTCTACCCCCACAATTTCACTGGGTGCATGATGTCATTCACATGTCATTGTTGAGGTGGTACGTGCATGACCCATCACACGTTATCGACTAGGGAAAGCTGTACATTGATTATGGGGTGACGTTTGTGGAGCACCCAATGGAGATCCAGGATCAATAAGAATGGATCCTTCGTGGGTATTAAATTCCTTTAGTGTGTGTTTGGTGGCATCACGGGAATCTCCAGGAGAGAACCTATGAGTGGGAGGCTTAGATGAATGCTCAGTAACCACATCTTTTTGTTGATTAGCCCATGTTTTTTATTTTGGGAAGGTAAATCCTTAAGGTGGTGAGAATTTAATGACTCAAATTTTTCTCCAATTTATTTTAATATATTAATTGGAAAAATATTGAGACCAAGAACTAAGAAGGCTCAAGATTCTGAGGCCCAGTCTGACCTGAATAAATCTTTGAATAATGTTCAAATTTTAAATTTAAAACACTTTGAAGCTAACTTTTAAATTTAATAACTTCTAAAGGGGTGACCATATCAAAAATATGAGGGAACAGTTATGTCTATAATAGCGACTTTACCTTAGGCGGGGCCTAACCTTGACCAACATGGGTCAAGGATGAATGATAAATTTTGGACGTGAATGTCATTAAAATATTCAATAAAAATATTTTCATTTGGCATTTTGCAGCAACGTATATTTTTTTCTTTTCTATTAAACCAAGTTGCATGGGTTCATGGTTACAATTCACAAACCAAGAATTCCCTAAGATCTCTTGAGAAAATCTTGATTATTTTACTTTCAATGGAAAATAATGAAAAAGACGAGGATCGAGATCATTCTTCAACGGATCATCAACAACAACTAATCCATGACAACTAACGATCCAATCCCAGGTAGGGAATGTGTTTTGATTTGATTTCCTTCCCCATTCTTGAATTTCTATGATGAACGTGAATCAATCAATGAATGTATTGATTCACAGATCGTGCATACATTTGCGGGATGGGTTTTTGATTTCAGGATGTTTATTGGGAATTGAATCTAAGTTATAATTGATTTAGTTTTTGGCCCTCTATTATTCACTTATGACATAGATGGATCATGGATTAATTGAAAAAGGATGAGATTTGTCCACATTGTGTGTAATTGTGTTATGGATCATGTCCCCCAAATCTTCTTCTCATTCTTCATTGCAAAAATATCCAGGAGGTCCTGGCAGAATAGCCGCTGTTAGGGTGGCCAGTGGTGGTGGTGGTGACCCGCAGTCTAGGTGAGACTGCATGGAAGTTAAAGATCCATGGAAGGAGGCCGCAGTGATAGCGATCGAGATGCAGCAGCAGGCCACGTCGATGCCCAGCTGTAGGCGGAGGAGGTCTCCAGCTCGACGGCTAGTTGTGGGTGGCCTGTGAGAGCCACAGCCAGGCGGGCTAGGGCTGTGGCAGACGGCCATGGAAGGAGTTTGTGGCGGAGGGTTGTGGCTCATTAGAGCCACGTCTAATGGAGGACACATGGAAGATCCATGTGTGGTCACTGGTCACTCAAACCAGTCGTGTGGATCATGAACCAGCCACATTGACCAAGGTGACCAGATAGCGTGTGGTCGGGTGATCGCATGACCAGGGTGAGGCATGGTCAGCCGAGCCGTGTCTGGTGTAGGTGGGCCAACCCGCATGCGTCGGGCTAGGATGGAGCTGACAGGTCGGGCGGGTATCAGGCCGAGCCCAGCTGGTTGGGCCAGGCATGGTGGTTCGGGTCAGGTTAGGTTGGTCCATCTGAGTCGTATTGGACCTGGACACAACCGTCACCTTTTCACTACAAGACCCATAACTTTGAAACTATAAATCCATTTAATGAGTCGTTTATTGAATTGGGACCCTTGTGTAGAAGAGGTCCTTTCGAGATGGATTTTTGGGTTTTTAGTGAGGACCATCATTGTTGTGAAGCTTCCCCTTGGTTCTTTTCTCAAGGGTTCGGTGCGACATTGCATCTAAACAATTGGGCAGCAATCCCCTAGAGAGGATAGAGTCCCGTATAGAGTTGTGCCAACCATTTTAGGAATGAAGTGATACTATATCACCATCGAGGGAGTTTTTGGGGTATTGATGTGACCTCCAAGTGCAGGGCATTAATCCACCATCTAGTGGGTCTTATCTGTAGGTTTTGTTGTATTCTCTAAGGAGAATCCCCTACGTTATGAGCTGCATCGATAGGGTTTGTGGTATTCTCTAAGAATAATCCTCTACGTTGAGTGTTAATACAGATTAGATTTTTGGTATTCTCTTAGTAGAATCCCCTATATGTATAT
Organism: Viscum album; assembly: GCA_963277665.1. NCBI lineage: Eukaryota > Viridiplantae > Streptophyta > Magnoliopsida > Santalales > Viscaceae > Viscum > Viscum album. Next base: position 469,450,380 of record OY728147.1, on the reverse strand, counting down.
CATGATCTATTGGATAGTTTTTTTTCTTTGGGTAGGGCCCAAATTAGCAGGACGTCTTGTAAGAGTCCCCAATGACATCAAGGATTAAGGAGTGAGTTCTCATGAAATGAGTGTGCCTTGAGCAGAATCCTGTGGATAATTATTGATTATAACTTATACTCTCTTTCATTGTAGCTGGTTAAGAGTATATCAAGATGGTATTGGTATATGTATGGGCGTATACCTGTATAGAGATGACCGTGCATTCTTTTTTGGTTTTTCCTTTGGGGTTTTGGGGTGTCCTACTGAGTATTATTTTACTCACCCATGCACGGTCTTTGATTTCATGTGTCATGTCTTGTGCAGAAGACTGATTCTTCGATGGAGTCCTATATGGAGCAGGACCAGGACCAGATTGTTCCTTGTGAGATCAGATATACTGAGGTGTTTCTGGTATCTTTTTACAGTATCTTTAGTACCATTATTTGCAGGACAGACTTTGTAGTTGTCTTTATTTTGGTGGGCTTGTATTCGGGCCCAGTTTACCTTCTTGTACTTTACTTTTCTATTGAACTCTGTGGTTGGTTATTATTGTATGCGTGCATGGTGGTTGGTGTTTTCTCTTTTTAGCTTTGTGGGCTTAGATAGGTGTGTGTATGTACAGGTACTTAGGAAAATTCCTCTCATTTATGAGATATACCTACTCGGTGCTAGTTGCCAGCCCCATTCCTATTGGAGGAGGGCTTGGCGTGGTCATGGAATAGTCCCCACTCAGAAGGGTAGTGACATCACAAGTAATAATTCATTAATGAATAATGGGGAAAGGATTTTTTGCTTATATTATTTAACAGAAATTAATATCTCAGGACCTTTGATGGAAATTTTATAGCCTAAATAAATCCTTGGCTATGGTGTTCTTTAGGAAATTTTGATTTCTATAAAGTAAAAGAAAGAGACATTGAGCACAAAGGTTGATGGCACAAGCATGAAACCTGTTTAATTAGAGATATCATGATAAATGGGTTATATTACCCAGTAAGCATCTGTATAAAGTATTATGTTGTTGTGGAATTAACTTATTTCCTTATGGGTGCCTTGGTGTATTTCTAGATGCTAACCTTGGAATTTAAGATGCTTCACCTAATTCCACAAAGAAAGAGGCCTAGAGTGTCGCACTATAAGTGTATCCAGAACCTCAATTAAATAAATTATTATTATTTATTATTTTATAAGTTGAATAAATATTATTCTCACATGTGGTTTAATAATTATTCATGTTCGCTTGATCACCTATATTCCATCACCAGTTATTTGAGAGAATATTATGTGGTTAAAATATTTAATAAATTTTTATTTATTATTTAGTGAATATAATATTTATTTATCTATTGGCAGATAATTTAGTGATATTTATTTATTTACTAAATAGTCATTATTTAAGGCCTGATAAATATTATGGGGGAATGGAGGACTGAGTTTAATGATCTAATGAGAAACAAAATATATTGAATATTATTTTAATAAATAATATTTAATTTAATTTGAAATTTTATCACGCATAATGAAATAATAATAATATTATTATTATTATTATTATATACATGGGGTTCTGCAAGGATTACAAAAATAATTAGAGAGCATGTGAAATTATTATTTTATAACCCTAGTAGTATATAAACCCAATTATATTATTTTATTAATAGATTCAATTCATTTTTTTTATTCATAATGAGATCCGGATAAAATCATCTCAAAGCCTAAGAAATATCCCTCTCCAAGAATGATCTCAAGAATGGAGAACAATCCTCCTCTACCACCACTCTCAAGTCTAGAGATATTGAAGAGAACCCTTCCCTGAAGTAGTTCTTGGGGTGATCAAAGGAGAATAAAACAGGTGTTAGTATTTACCATGCTAGAACCAGGAGATTATTACGGCGATGTTTGGTGGTTCATGGAACAAGTGTGGATTATCTCTAGAGGGAATTTATTCTTGATTCCTACAATGTAAAAATGGTATGATGCAGATACGATGTAGGATCCATCAATTAAGAAGAAATTTCTTTCAAGGTATTTCTTTAATTGCTGAAATTAATTACAAATAATATTTCAGGATCCAGCACCGTTATTCTAGCATTTATCCATTGTCTATATTATTTTATTCAATTTCATTGATCATGGCATTTTTCATCGTGTAAATATTGGATTAATTATCAATTATGAAAAAAAATAAAAGTTGACCATGCCTTATTCGATGCTTCCAATATGCATGGATCCTTCAGTTGGGTGTAATAATGTAAACAAAAAATTAAAGATGTGATTAGATCATACACATATCATACAGTGTTGGATGAACCTTATTATATGCTCCCATCTACATCAGGCATGTTCCCTATTTTCAGTTTTCTCTCATTTGAATCATGAGGGTACTGGAGGATCACCATTATTGGTTTGTAACTCTTAATGTGAAAATATAACTTATTACATATGTATACTAATTATTGAATATATTTATTAAACATATTTGGATGATAAGAGGATATAAATGGACATCAATACATTGAATGTTTGGAAACTGAAAAATTTTATAATTATTTTTACCATTTGACATGTTTGAAGTGCCTATAGATAATGTCAAAGGATTATATGCATGGATCTTGGGTCTGTTAACATGTAAGAAGATGTCCAATCCCATCACTTATCATGACTAGATATATATTCTAACTACTTGGAAGAATATTATTTTTTATAAATAATTAAAAGTAATTCAAAATTCAAATATATAGTTTTTTAGCTACTATTCATATTGAATGTTAATTTAAATATTTTTTCATATATAATTTTTTTATGTTTTCCCATTTTGATGTGAATAACATGGTTGTGCATCAATGTATGTTGAAAATATTTGGGGAAATGTGGAATGGATTTAAGTACAAGTTTTGGTGTGAGTTCAAAGACACCTTGATTTTCGGCATTCTTATGGACAATAAAGCCCTAATACGACAGATTGTAGTGATACTGAATCTATTAAATTTATTTTAATATTATTATAATATTATAATATTTTTTTGTAAATATTTTTTATATATAATCAAATTATAACTAATTTATATTCTAAATTTTATTTAATATAGGAAACAGATGCAACTGAAGTTGTCATCCAATATAAAAATTAGAAGGATGTATCATCTTGAGGCAGTCAACATTACATGGGAGAGAAGTATTGATGTTGGATTAATGTTTATATGGGTTGTATTTATAAATGAAACTTATATATTCTGCTTGTATAGTATCTGGATGACATTTTTTATGTTTATATGATCTGTGTATATATGTTTTGGTTTGACCATTGAAATTTTTGAATTTATTATAATATAGATATATGTATATTTTCATACTCGATGTGGTCTTTTGTTTTAGGGGTTAATGAATACTCTTTTTTTATAATTACTGGTAGTTTAAACCACCGTTAAGCACTGAGAAATGATCTCTAAATGGTATTAACTAGATAAAAAATAGTTATCGATGCTTATAACTATTGTTACTTATTGTAATCGTTCTATAAAAAAATGATCACCACAAAATTTATAATAAGTTATTGAAAAAATTACCACCGCATACATTTCTTGATGATTTCAAAATCTTTTCCAAAAACAAATGTGCAATGGTTCCACTGAACTACCGCAAATTAATTGGTGACTCATAAAAATGTGAAGGTTTTGAAAACCACTGCCTGTTAAAGGAAGGCAGTTTAAACCACCGCTAATGGATGTTTTTCTTAATATTCTGCATCTTTTACTCATCTTTCATCATTTTATCTTTCATGAGTGCATATGTTGACTATTATATCTTCTAATAATATATCTATTGTGAGGTTAACCTATCACTAACTCATCTTCTTGATCCACTTCAGCTTTGTAACCATTTCTCATCTTCTAGAAGATCATCTTGTAACTTCTATAAAAAAATCATCCACTAAATAATTTCTATCTTCTAGAGATATCACTTCTGGAATAACACAAGTATATAATGTATGGATTCTTTCAAACTGAATTTCAAGTCCACATTCATCACATATCTATGGATGCTACCTTGAATCTATTTACATAGTAAACTTCAAGAAGCATCAATCCTTTTCCCATTGTTAAGGGTAACATCTTCACTCATCTTTATTAGGCTCTTTCTCCATCACCAACACATATTGAAAATGAGATTACTCACTCGCAACAAATACAATCATCATAATTCATTGGGTTCTTCAATTAGCACAAATAAAGCATATGGAAAAATCAAGTATAACTAAAACATTTATGTATTATTAATTATATAAAAAATTTACCAATTATTAATAATATTTAAATATAATTAATTACATAAAAAATGTTATTAATTATAAAAATTTCAAGATATTTTTTACAATGTATTATTAAAAATATAAATTCGAATTTAATTATAAAAAAATAATAATTACTTTAAACTATAAAAAAATTATATTAACATTAAAAATTATATAAATATACAAATGAAGTAATGTGTTCCACCATATAAATTATTAATTATATTTAAAATTGTCATTATTTATATAAATGAGTAAATATTTTCTAAAATGTATCATTAATTATATAAATATATAATTTTATTCAAACATAGTTGTACATAACTTGCAGATAGTGGGGTTACTTCGTAGAAATAAAAACAAATACATTTGTTGGGCTACCATAGATCAGACAACATCCTCTCTGAGGGATAGACCCACAACTAGGCTACCACATTACAATTGGATGACTTAAAAGCCTTGTGGCTTGAAATACTTGCATAATAAGGCCTCTACCAAATTAATAACTATATAATGTCTATATTATCAATTATATATTTAATATTAATAATAAATGTACTAAAATATTTTTAATAATATTATAAAAATATTATTAATTATATAAATGAATAAATATTCATTATTATAAAAATGAAAACTAATATTTTAAAATTATTAATAACTATATTCTGATTTATAAAAGATTATTTTCAACATATTACTAATTAATATTAAGTTTTTTATTAACTATATTTTAAACAAAATTAAATTGTAGTTATTTTAAGAAAATATACATAAACATATGTAATAATGTAGTATTTTATATCAATTGCATGAAAAATAAAAATTTATTAATGTTTTTCAAAGTATATTATCAATTTTAAAAATGTAAAATTTAAACTTAAAAATTTAAATAATTATATTGAATTGGATTTAAAATTTATAATATATAAAAATATTATTAATAATAATAAATGTATATATTATATTGATTTTATAAAAAAAATTATTAATTATTAATTACATTTAGACATTATTAATTATAATTAAAAATATTATTATTTGTATAAAATATCAATTACTTAAAAAAATATCATTAATTATATAAATGTATAATTTTATTCAAGCATAAAGTATATTTACATACAAAAAGATAGATCTCAAAGATTAAAAAACTATACAAGATTAATTAATATATATATATATATTTATATGTTATTAATTATATAAAAACATTAATTACTTTTTTCAAGAAATAATATATAAACATATGTAATAATATAACATTTTTTATCAAGTGAATGGGAAATATAAATGTAAAAATATTTTTCATATTATATTATCAATTATAAAAATGTAAAATTAAAAGGATTTTAATAATTATATTTAAATTGAATTACAATTTTTATAATATATAGATATATTATTATTACAATAGATGTATATATTTTATTGATTGTACATAAAAAATATAGTTTATTTTTAATTACAGTTCAAATTTAACAATTAAAATTAAAATATTTTATTTATTTAAATTGGTTATTTTTAAAATATATTATTTTTAAAATATTTTATTATTTATATAATTAATTTATATTTATATTTAAAAATAATTATATGTATACATAGAAAAATATTACTAGTCACTTAATAGTAAATATTAATTAATAGTTTTACTATATCAATAATATATAATAAAGTTTAATTAAAATATTACTAAAACTCTATATATGATATCATTTTATAATTAAGTTCATTTAAAGTTTCAAAGTTTCATTCCTTTTCATAAGTATGAGTGTGTGTGTGTGTGTGTGTCTACGTGTGTACTTCTGAAGAACCTAAGGACATGTGTGTAGGTTTCCAATACATATATGTGTATATCCAGCTATATACAATGCATATAATATTGAATTTATTTTAATTTATATATAGAATAAAATTAATTACAAATTAAACTAAAATTGATTGTTATATATATGCATTTATGTAATATATTTATATACATATAATATTATTATATAAAAATTCTTGTATGACAATTTCTAAAATTTTAAAATTTTAATTAATTAATCCTTTTAAACATTAAAGTTACAAATATTTCATTAAAATCAATATATATAAATATTTAGCTTAAATAAATAGATAAATAGTTTATTGGGGTTATTACTAGTGGCGATACGATTTACACTACCATAAAAATGGCTTTTGGCAGCACCACCCTTTATCAGCGCTTTTTTAGTAACGCTGATAAATGGGGGTTTTTATCAGCAATTTTTTACTAGTGATAATAAAGGATAAATTTCATAAAAAAATTATAAATCATTAAAAATAATATCTTAACATAAAAAAATATTTATATTGATATATATATATATTTATTTATTTATATATATATATATATTATTTTATTAAATATGATTTATATAAGGCTAAATATGAATTTACACTTAATATATAAAATATTTAGTAAAAATAGATCATAAACAAATTTAAAAAATAATATTAATTAATAATTTTCTAATTATTATGGATTAATAGTCATTTAATAAGAATTTGAAGATAAAAAAATCAAAAATTAATAAAATATCTAAAATAAGTTGAAAATGTAACTTGAACTTCAAATGGTCAAAAATTTTGATTCAAATATCTATTTAATCTCTTCAACAAATTAAATAGAATTTATCAAAAAATCTAGACCATAATAACTAGGGGAAACCCCCGGTCTCAATTTTTTAGGCCAAAAAAGGCCCAAAAAACCCCCAAAACTGATTTTTTAATCGGGGTATCCCAATTTTTTAGCATTCAATGGAATTTCATCCTAGTTTAATGGTGTATTATTATCTTTTTTGTTGAGACTCAATTTATTTTCAAGGCTTACACTCATTAGAATTTTATGAAGTTAAAATTTTATCATTTTTCATAATGTACTGTTATTTATACTTAAGTATATACACATATATACATATTTAACATATAAAATTTTAATTTTATAAATAAATATGTAAAAAATTTACATATAAAATATTTTTATAAATATATAAACCATATTTAAATAAAAAATAATAACTATTTTATTTAAAATAAAAATATGAATATTTTTATACCTATACAATGTGTGTGTGTATTTGTGTGTGTCTGTATTAACAAACCGATATATATTATCTATTTATTCAAATATATGTATATAAATATTAATATCAAATATATGTAAATAAATAAAAATATGTATAGTTATATTTATTGATACACATATATAATATATGTGTGTGTGTGTGTGTGTGTGTGTGTTGTATATATGCATGTATTTATTTATTTATTTATAAACACACACAGAAAACATTTTTTATAAATGTATATAAAAATAATATTATAAATATATATTAATATATGAATACATATATGGATCAAAAATGTAACTAGATATATGTATGTATATAAAAAAATATATATATCATAAAATGGAGAATAAAGAAACATGGATGAGTATTAAAGGTACAAGCGCACAAGCTGGTGGTCTTAGGTTCGAATCCAAGGGGAGTTAGGGGGCACGGGTGGGTGAAGGGGGTGCCTAGCATTGTTAAAGAGGGGGTTTCCTGGTGTCGTGGCTTCGAGCACTGATAAAAGGGGTTGTCTTCACCTCCAATTTTTTTTAATTTGTAGATTTTTTTTAAAAAAAATGACTTTTATCAGCACTTTTATTTTAGTGCTGATAAAAGGGAACCCCATTTATCAACTCTTAGATCAAAAATGATTTTTTAGCACTATTGATTGCTTTTACTAGCACTGTTAAAATCTATTTTGTAGTAGTGTTAATTTTATCACTACTAAATAAAATGTTGATAAATGTACAACTTTTATCTTTGCTAAAATAATTGGTGATAAAGTTATTTTTTATCAATGATTATAAAAAATGTCGATAAAATCCAATGTATTTTTTCCACGTTTGCTTACTATTTTATAAACTGATTTTCAAAATTTTTAAATTATAAACATGTATTTAAATGAGTTAGTATAGTTAAAATTTTATATATATTTTTTTATATGTAACTATCATTTAAAATTATTGACATGTATTTAATAATTATTACAAAATGGACTTGTTTCTAATTATTAAAATAGTATGTTGAATTTCACTTAGGTCTGGTTTAGATATTTAATTTTAAAATTAAGTGAATATTAAATGTATTTGTGTTTTAATATTACTAAATTGATTTGCTTTTATAGATGAAAATGGATACCCATTAACCGAGTACTTGATAGTACCAAATCTAGCTAAATATAGTTAAAATAATGGTTAATCATATTTGTATAGGTTCAATGTATTAGATTCATAACTTGATTAAAATGAGTGTAAAGGTAGGGAATTAAATTATAAATTAAATATTTTTAAATAATATTAAAATTATAAAATAATATTTATTTATTTTAAACTCAGATCATATTAAATTTATAAATAAATACAAAATTCAATTTTTTTTGAAATAATTATTATTAATCCATTGAATATATATCTTAAAATTATATTAAAATAATAAAATATATTTATTTAATTCAATATCTATTAAATTTAGATTTATAATTTTTTACCTTGATTCCATCTTAGGGGGGATCTTATTATTATTATAAACATGTATTAAGTAATTTCCCTCGAATGAAATTTTTTTATAGCTATTAAAGTTGTATATCAAATTTCATCAAGGTCAAGTTTAGATATCAATTTTTAAATTTAAATGAATATTAAATGGATTGTGGTTTCAATATTATTAAATGGATTCATGTTTATGGATGTCAACTAGAATCCATTAACTGGGTATTTGAAAGTATTTAATAGGGTTATATAATAGTTAATGGGTTTTTTATAAGGTTAAATTAGTGAATTAATGCCCCAATTACCATAGGGTGCTCTCAGGATAGTTAGAAATGATTAATTAATTGTTAGTTATAAGGTAAACATATTTAAATAATATTAAAATTATAAAATTTATTTATTTATTTTAAACTCAATTCATATTAAATTTATAAATGATTTCTCAATTCTAATTCGACCAAGGTAATTATTATCAATTCTCTTGGCACCTATTTATTTTAATGCTCACAAATCATGATGGTTATGTTTCTAATAAGATTAATGTTCTATGATAGTACACCATTTTTTGAAGAAATTTGGATAAGTACAGATCTACTGTTAGTTATGAAGATCTATCATCAGTTCAAAGTGATCTACTATTTCTAGTTATGATCCACCATTGGTTCAATCAAGATCTATAGGTGAACTAGATCTTTCGATGAACTGTATCTACCAATGAACTAGATATAATGATGGACTACATTTACCACCAAACTCTACTACTAATAGATCTACCATTGACTACATCCATCATTAGTTTAGCATATCTGCCACCAGATGAGATCTACCACCAGATGAAATCTACTTCCATATAAGATCTACCACCAGAGTTAGTATACTGTTAGTTCAAGACATCCACCTCCAAACATGATCTAACATCATACCTAATCTACCATTGATTAGATTTACCATTAGTTCATATGATCTGCCGTATAAATATCTACCACTAGATCGTGCCATCGTTAGTCTAATCTATCATTGGTCTATGCTACCATGAAAGATGATCTACCTCTGGTGTGTTATCATTGTTATTTTGACTCTTATTCGAATTTAATTCCTCAAATGGATAGTTTAAGGAATTAAATGCATTTAGTTTCATGTGAATTTATTAATCATTATTTATAAACCACTGCACCGATGCATTGAAGGAAAATTCATAGCTTTCTTGATTTAATTCTCAGTATTAGGATACCAGATATCATTATTATTATTCTTTAATAGATAATTGGACTTGAAGAGATATTTATTAATAAGAACTTACTCATGCACATATGAATGAATACTTATACATACATGTGAGTGTGAAAGTGTGAAATATAGATAACAAAAATATCATTCATACATCCAATCAAGAGAACTATTTGTAAATACTTATTGAAGATCAACAGTATGAAAACATAAGATTTTTACAGACTATACGATACTCTATTTTCCTTAACTTTTTGAAGAACCTGGTTGATATCCTTTCCAAGAAATATTCAAGGACCTATGAACAATTTAAGCACCACATATCGAGCATCGTTATCTTTTATTATCTCTATACTTTTTTCCTCTCTGTTTTAAGCTTTACATTTGAGCACTATGTAGTTGTACTCTTTTTATTTTTACACATTAACCCCTATGCATAAACTAGAGAATACCTGATATTATCTCAAACTCTTTTTATCTGTTTACTCATGTAATATATGGAAGATTTCATGTGTGACCTTTTTACTATTTTCCTTCCCATATATAACTATTGAAGTGGCTTTGAGCCTAAACACCCTGTGTGCTATAGTTTTCAAAATGTGATCTAGGTTGTGGATCTAATTATTATTATAATAATATTCTTAGCATATTGTGATTTCAAAGTGGATGGAATTAAGTCTTAATTGATATTGAACTCCTTGTTTTATTATGTTGTGTGTTTTAGTTTTGTTTTTCTTTATTTCAAATTTTCAACGGCATCTATTATTTATACCTACAATCAAAATATTACTTTTATAGTCAGTCTTAACTTGTGTTCATATAAAGTGTTTGATTAATTAATTTAATTTCAAAAGTTAAAGTAATTTCAAATATTATTTTAACTAATCCCCAATACCACTTTGAGAAATTTTTTAAAAGATAAAACTTATATAATTATACTATTTTGATTAACTGGGTTATTTTTAATTAACTTTGGGGATTTTATTTTAAAGTGTTTTAAAAAAACAAGTATTAGGAACTCAATTCACCCTCCCCCACCCCCTTTTGCGTTACTCACTCTAACCAACATTTGGTATCAATGTATTTTCAAATATATTTTTAGCTATGATTTAGTTATCTTTTAAAGATATTAAATTTATATTATTTCTAAATTTAATTCTTTTTAGATAAAAATAAACAATATGGTTCTACTACAAATAGTCCTCCATATTTTAATTATACTAACTATTCTTATTGGATGATTAAAATGAATATTCATCTTGAAAGCATGGGTTTTTAAATATGGACTGTAATTGAGGACAAATATGATGTACCCAAAACTACTAGATATACTTGGAGTGATCCTACTAAATTATCTTATAATAATAACTATAAATCCATAAATTCCTTATACTATGCTTTGGGTGATGAATAATTTAATAGAATTTCTGCCTGTACTACTATATTTTAAATTTTGGATACTTTATCTATTTCTCATGAAGGGACATCTAATGTCAAATAAATGCGCATAAATACAAATACTATTAAATATGATACTTTTAATATGAAAATTTATAGACCTATTTCTCAAATTTATCTCAAGTTTAATGAGATATTGAATATAATACATTCACTATAAAAACTTGTTTCTGAAAAAGAACAAGTGATGCTCCAGTTGATGTGTTTACTAGAAAGATATAGAAGAAATTTAGTGTTAATCCAAGAGTCATGTGATGTAAAACATTTACCTATTAATGATATTATAGGAAATATCATGATGTATTAGAAGGAACTCAAAGTAAACATAGAATAATATGATGAACCAAAAAAGAAATTTGTAGCCATCAAAACCACTAATTCAAAATAAAAAGAGAAGATCAAAGCTGACATTTCACATGATGAAGAGTCACCTGCTAGAAGGGATAGAAAAATTTCCCACTTGGCCATAAGATTCAAAAAAAATTACAAGATAAATAATTTCTTTATAAAACCTAGTTATATGGGAAAATATGAAAATATAGGTAATTTGAGAAAGGATTGAAAGAATTATGATACTGTTAATAAAATAGTCTATTATGAATAAAAGAGGAAAGGTCATGTCAAAGTTGACTACCCTATGTTAAGATTTAAAAAAAATGAGGATGAGGATAATATATATAATAAATCTACGAAAGTTTCTTGGATTTCTTCATAGTATAGCTCAAGTGAATTAGATTCAAGTAGGAAAGACACCCATGATAAATCCAACATGTGTTTTATAAAAATCATATATGATGTATCTAATGTCTTTCATGTATCTCCTACTCATATTTATAACATATATTGAGACTAATGCAATGATGAAAACATACATAATGAAGAAATGTTAAAATAATATAATATACTTGAAGATACTTTCAATGAACTAAAAGATAAATATAAATGTTTAAAGAAGTAGTATGCTTTGACTGCTAGTTTTAAGACTTATCTTACTATTGAAAATAATAAAAATGATCAAATTATAAAAGAGAAAAATGAGTTAAAATTATCTAATGAGAAATTAAATAAGGATTTGGAAAGATTTAAAAATGGTAGAAATACTCTTACTTGGATTCTTGGAAATAATATTGCACCTAAATATACTACTGGAATAGGCCATCAGCCTCAACAAAGAAGGTTCATTAAAAATAGTTTTATTCTTAGTTCCAGATCTGCAAATTCTATTAGTAGTTTGTATTATTCTAGACTAAACAACATGTTTATTTCTAAAAGTCTCAAATATTATCCTAGGAAACCTATTAATAAATTATGGGTTCCCAAAGCTTTCATTACTAAAATTTAAAGACCCAAGAAGATTTGGGTACCAAATTCATTTTTGGTTTAAAATATGTTTTTTTAGGAAACCTTCTTGAAAATATCATGTAAGAACTTATCCTATTTAGATAGTGGTTGTTACAAAAAAATTATTGAAGATTATTCAAGTTTTAATAATTAAATCAAGGTTGAGGTGGACATGTCATTTTTGGTGACAATATGAAAGGAAATTTTATTGGTCTTGGAAAATCGGTAACTCTAACATTTTTTTAATTTATAAAGTGTTATTTATAGATGAATTAAAATATAATCTGCTAAACATATCATAGCTATGTGATTATGGTTTTCATGTTAAGTTTGAAAATAATTCCTTCAATGTTTTTTATTTTAAAAATACTTTATCTTTTAATACTTTAAGAAATGAAAATGTATATGTTGTTAATTTTGATTCATTGATTTCTAAAATTATTTCGTATCTAAGTTCCTTTCACAATGAATCTTGGATTTGGCATAGAAGACTAGTTCATTGTAATATGCATTCACATAGAAACCAAACTAGGAAATGGTTATTCAAGGATCTACCTAAACTAGAATTCCCAAATGATAAAGTCTGTAACCCATGTCAAAAAGAGAAATAGAAAAAAATCTATTTCAAATAAAAGAAATAAGTTTTAACTTCTCAACCCCAATAGTTGGTTCACATGGACTTTTTTGAAACTTTTAGAGTTTCTACCTTAAATGTTATTCACTATTTTTATGTTTTAATATATGACTTTTCAAGATATACTTGGGTATACTTCCTTTCTCACAAAAGGGTATCAAGTTCTTGTTTTATTAAGTATGCTAAATATGTATAAAATCTTAGCCGATTTGGAATTAAAATCTTGAGAAGTGATCATGTGAGTAAGTTAGAAAATTAATATTTTTATTCATTTTTCTCAAAAATGGCTATAATCATAACTTTTTTTCTCCTAGGACCCCACAAAAAAATGTTGTAGTGGAAAGGAGAAATAAAACCCTTTAATAAATTTCTCATACCATGCTCAATGAGCATGAAATACTTGATAATTTAATAGATGAATCTTTGAATATACCTTGTTATATAATCAATAGAGTTTTAATAAGACATCTTTTAAATAAAACTCCATATTAATTATGGAATACTATAAAACCAATGGTAAATTACTTTAGAGTTTTTGGTTGTAAAGTCATTATTATTAATACTAAGGATAATCTTGAAAAATTTTCTTCCAAGATTGATGGAGGAATATTCCTTGGATATTCGACATCTAGAAAATCATATAGGATGTCTAATAAAAGAAAAAAAGATTGTGGAAGAATTTTAATGTATAAAATTTTATAAAACATATCTACATGATCCTAAAACCCCTTTAGAAAACCTTGAATATGATCTTTCAAATATGAATGAAAGTACCAAACCTTCTGATAGTTCTGTGAAACAAGCAGAAAAATCATCCAGTTCTGAGGAACAACCCGAGCCTAAACCTAGAGAGGATAATGAGATAACCATCACTTATTTTACTAGAACCATTAGAACTCATATATACCATCCTACAACTGTTTCGATTTGAGACCTAGATAGAGGTACACAAACTAGATCTTCTATTATAAATTAGGTTGAACATCAATCATTTTTGTCACAGATTGAACCTTCGAACATCAATGGTATTATTAATGATGATTTTTGGGTGATGGAAATGCAATAAAAACTCAATAAATTTGAAATAAATAAATTTTGGTAACTAGTAGTTATACCTAAATACACTCTGATCATTATAACCAAGTGGGTGTTTTGAAAAAAAAAGTTGATGATTCAAACACTATAGTTAGAAATAAATCTATATTGGTTTCACAAGTATATAGTCATGAAGACGGTATTTACTATGAGGAAACCTTTTCACCAGTGGATATACTTGAATCCATTAGAATATTTTTTTCCTATTAAGAATATCTAGAATTCAAAATATATCAATTGTATATCAATTATGAATTTTTAAATGGTTATATAGTTGGGGATGCTTTTTTCAAACAACCCCCTAGATTTAAAAATCCTCAGTTTCCAAATCATGTTAGTAAATTAACAAAATATTTATATGGTTTATAACAAGCTCATATATCATGGTATGATAGTCTCATTTCTTTTCTAATTTATAAAGGTTTTACTAAAGGAATAGTTGATCCTACCATATTTATAAAAAAAATCAATATATATTTTAGTGGTTCAAATTTATATTGATGATATTATTTTTGAATATTCTAAAAGTGATTTGTGTAATAATTTTTCAAAATGATGAAAAGATAATATGAAATTAGTTTAATGGGAGAACTTAAATTCCTTCTTGGTTTTAAAATTTTTTGAAATAAATATGTAATTGTTTTAAATCAAATTATTTACACTAAACACCTTCTAAAATGTTCTAGTTTTGATAGGAAAAAAAAGTATTGGTACTCTCATGAGTACCACCTGTAAGATGTATTTAAATGAAACTGGAAAGCCAGTTGATCAAACCAATTATAGAGGTATGATGAGAATATTGCTATACTTAACTACTAGCCAGATAGATATTATGTTTATTTTGTGTATGTGTGCTTGTATTTAATAAAATCATAAAGAATCTCATTTACTTATTGTTAAAATAATTTTCAAATACCTTTAGTATACAGACAATTTAGATCTTTTCTACCCTAGAGGAAAATAATTTGACATAGTGAGTTATTCAAATGAAAATTTTTGGTCATTATAAGTTATATAGAAAATGTACAGTCAGAACAAGTCACTTTTTAGGAAATTCACTAGTTTCATGGTGTAATAAAAATTTAAATTCTAGTACACTGTCTACTACCGAGGCCGAGTATATAGCTACCGGAAGTTGTTGTGCATAAATTTTTTGTATGTAACACACATTTCTAGACTATGGATATCAATTTATACATGTCCTTATATTTTTTAACAAAAAAATTGTGATAAATATTTCTAATAATCCTATATCTCATTCTAGGACAAAACAAATTGATGTAAGACATCAATTTTTGAGTGATCATTTTCAAAAAGGTGATATAACTCTTGAATTCATAAAAATTGAACGTTATCTTACTGATATTTTTAAAAATTATTTGAATTATAAGATGTTAATATATATCAAAAACTAACAAGTAATGATGAATTTTTTTAATCCCTTATCTTTGAATTTACACCGTTGGAAGATCCACCGTTGGTGATCCACTTTTGGAAGATCCACTATTAGTGATCCACCATCAGTGATCCACTGTCAATGATCCAATTTCAATGATCCATCAATGGGTGATCCACTATTTAAAGATCCACCATTGGGAGATCCACCATTTGAGATCCACCCTTGGAAGATCCACCACTAGGAGATCAACCATTAGAGATTCACCATTGGGAGATCCACCATTGAGTGATCTACCAGTCAGGTATCTATTTTTACTTACTATCGGTCTTGTTTTATGTGTTTAATTGTTTTATTAGATTTATATATTTATATCATATTATATTTTCAATTTCAAGTCCCTAAATGATAAAATCGAATAATAAATCTGATTTTGGAACACTCTCGCTCGTGCCTACCCTTCAAACCATTTTGACTCCACATCTCTCTAAACCTTCAACCATCCTCACACTCATCCCTAAAATTTTGTTTTAGTTCAATGGTGAGAGTGAAGAATTCTTCTTTTTCATCTCCCAGTGTATCATGACCTATGAAGAGATCTCATGGAGAATCGAGACATGCTATAGTTGTACCAAAGAATCCTCAGCTTTTGACTCGAGTAGTTGTTGCAAAGAAATAGATTGATGCAGATTGGATGATTTTAAGTAATACAATGGTGTTAAAGGTGATTAAAGATCCTAGATTGATTGAATGGTTCTTAAGAAATTATGAAACTTTTTATCCAATGATGGTTCACCAATTTTTCCATTATATAGAGTACAGATTTAGGGAGAAGAAAGATGTGATTCACAGTATGATTGATTGAAAAGAGATCAGATTTTCTTTAAAATAATGAGCTTATTTCAAAAATTTACCTCACTTAGATATCTCTAATTACTATCAAGGTTCTATACCAAGTGATATTAAGATTTTTTTGTATGAGGATTCATTTTTGGAATTAACTTGAAATGGTACAGTGAGAAGACCATCTGCTACAGAGATTGATGGTGAGTGTCGGCTTCTGTTCAAATTTATATAGTACATGTTATGTCCCAAGAAAGGGGATTTTAGAACTATGAGGTATCTTGATGTATTTATTTTATTCATTATGAAAATATGGTATAAAATAAATCTTAGTATATATCTTATAGAAAAAATTATGGAGATGATAAAGACATCATAAATATCAAATTATTTGATATATCCTAATCTGATCTTAGCTATACTTGAATCTAGTGTCTTAGTTGATGAGAATGAATGATCAAAAATTAAATGTGGTGGTTTTTGTTTGATCCAATTTACCTATAAAATAATGAAGGTCAACTGGAATTCATGGATGAAGAAATGGGTGGAAGATCATGAAAAAAAATTATGAGGATTTTAATCCTGTGGAATACCCAACCAAACCTAAGGATTAGTTAACCCTATCTTGTATCCAGATGAATTTGCATTTTATTCTGATGATGAAGTTGAGGAAGAATAGGTTGAGGTTAAAAAAGAATATTTAGTTTCTCATTTGAGGAAGGGAGTGACCTGGATGTGGTCAAGAGTCTATATGTATCCTATAGTGCTACTAGACCTTTCATTTATCTCCTTTATAGAGAGATCTTGTCGAGTGAAGTAGAAAAATAGGAGACTGAAGTCTTGGAAGAATAACAAGTTCAGAGTTCTTCTAGAACATCAAGGGAAGTAATGGAAGTTTCTGATGGTTCTTGGGATCGGAATGGTGATGAACCTCATGACACAGAATGTCATAATGATGATGATGGTGCTGATGAGAGGGAATAGTCACATCCATCTCCTATTGTTTATGTTTCATCTAGGTCTATAGATGTGGATAGACCAGGTTCTTATCATCCTGTTGATGATACTTCCTCTGTTAGAGGTGATCCTAGAGCATCTATTATCATGAACCAACCTACCATGGTCTGACCCATGACTACCCCAAGCCCCCCTCCAATAGGCTAGGCACTAGAGACCAATGCCGAGTAGGCATATCTCAAAAAATGGTAGGCATTATCCTAAAGTACTTGTACACACGCACCCATATCCAAGCCCACACAATACTGAAAAATGTAAAAAACTGAAATAATGCATGCGTGCATCTAAGATCCCACAATACAGTATAGTGGTAAAGTACTAAAAGAAGAAAAAAGGGTCCAAATACAAGCGAAATAAAAAATTATAAAGAGTCCAACCTAATCCAAGGGTGAGGACTAAAGGAAAATGTAAGATCCTGATAAAACACCTCGGTATGACAAGATTTACCTATGCTTCACCCGCACCTTGTCCTCCCAGGACACCATCAAAGGGGTCATCATCTTCATAAGGCATGACATGTGTGGGAAAATACCATATCAAGGTGAGTATAACAATACTCATTAGTACACCCTAAAAACACTAAACAAAAAACACCAAGTATAGTCATCTCAATACAAGATATAATAATCAATGTATAATATAAACACTCAAATATACTCAAGAAAGACACCACTTCACCAGGAGGTCATAACCAACTATCTGCCATAGAATTTTTCTCAAATCAATGCACGTTTAAAGAGAATTCACTCCATAATCCATGATATCATCATATAAACATGAATAATAGTTATATATCATTGGTCTCACCCATAAAATATCACTGGTCTAAGAAGACCCTAATGCATAGATATGGGGTCATTCCATAACTACAGTGGGAAATCACAGACCCAATCTGGATCAACCCTCTACATAGAGGATAGTATTTCAATGATACCACAAATCTTGTGATATTTCCTATTAGATAGAGGATCAATGACTTGTTCATAGAGGTCACACTGATTCCATAAGTCCCACCTAGGGAACAAAGATAATAGAGGATCACACTCTAGTCTCACAAAGGGATGTTGCAACTCTATCTAAGATTCAACCTCTATAGGGGATCACAATCTTGTGATATGGATTTAATGTCGCATTATACCCTAAAGGGAAAGGACCAAGAGCCTCACTAATCATACACTATTCTAAGCTAAAGAAACGAATAGTTATAAACACTCTTTAAGGGGGTACACGGTGTTTACTAGGGTGTACACGGCATGTCCAGTTATCCCCAAGTTTGGCCGTGTGGAAAAGACTCACATGGAATGTATGTCTCTTTATAAAAAATGTGTATAAGAAGTAAACAGTGTGTAGAGACACATGGTACCCTTCCCATGTCACCTGGTTTTATCTGTGTATGGTGGTTGTGTCCGTGTACTAGATCATGTACATTAAGTCATGTATGTGTCCAAGTACATGGAGTTCCACCTGGTCGTGTACTTCTTTCCAGGTTATTATACTTCCTGAAGTAAATTTTGATACTCACAGAAGGGGCCACTTTCAGTTTTATCTATATCTTCATCTCGGAACCCTATCATCCACTATACAGGGCCCACATAGTGTATAATCTTGAGTTACACGCCATGTTTCTCAGGATATTCCAAATCTGGAGTTTATCCTCCGTTCTTCCTCGCATGCCGCTTATGACTTGTTTCTCACCATAAATATTGATATAGATCTTGGATATAGGGTTGAATAGCCTCTACATTATCTATTAAATGCAACTGGTCCTTGAATCATGTCTGAAAAAACCACCTTTGATGTCAAAATTTTGTGTGCTATCTGGGATGAAGAAGGACCCTCAATCAGGTCTCGTTCTCCCCTGATCTGACCACCATCATAATAAATTAGTGAACCACAACTTCCATTGTGTTCTATACCCAAAATTTCAATCTATTATTCTGAATAATTGTCATGAAACTATCAGGTAATAGGTATTTATTGAACTGTTGGCCAAACAAAATACCAACGATGATCGAATGAAAAAATTGGAGAGAAATACATAAGCCATAAAATTTGAGGAACTAAACTAATTCATTATTCATTTGGTGTCAATTAATTTTTATAGAAAGATATTAATTAAGGGGAAAAGATAAATCATAAGGAACAAATAATTGGTTCCATCAAATTAAATCTACCTATGATGCATGTTTAAATTCAATTCATGGAATTGATCTGTGTTCATCCGGAGATTAGAAAAGGGATATAAGATCATAAATAAAAATATCCTACCTAGATTTTTGACCGATCATGGATGAAGAAAGATTGTTTTGTCGTCATTTATTATATCTATGAACTCTTTTGGCATGACGATCCATGATATGATCCTGATCCATCATTGTTCGTTGAGAAAGATCTCCAACGGTTGTCTAAATCTCCAGATCTTTAGTGGCCAATCCTGTGGAATTTCTATAATCGTATACTTAAAGGAGAAAACATTTCTATTCTTTAAAACAAACAAAATAAATTAATTATTTAATTTATTTCATTCATTTATGTTCATAATGACTTTTTCAAAAATAGCCCGCTCTAAAGAGGTTATGTCGCGCCTAGTTTAAAACCCTCGTTTGAACTCTGTGGTTCCCTCATATTTCTAATCCAAACCCCTATTTGGGAGTTATACAACTTTTTCAGGAAAACTAAACATGCATGTTATTTAATATATTTAATATATTTCAAAAAATATATTTTAGCCATATAGTGCCTCAGAATCCCAAACTGTTTCAGCATCAAGCCTTGAAAATAATTCATATAATATCGAAAAATATTATATGGAAAATCTGAGTCATTACATTCTCCCCACATTAGGTATTTCCATCATAAAAAAGTAAAACCTACTCAAAAAGGTGTGGGTATTAGGATCACATCTGGGTCCCCCTCTCACAGGTGCTCTTAGAAAGATTCTCATGCTGCAAATTGACACGCACAAGGGGAATTGGTCACCCATAAAGGATCCTTTCTTATCGATCCTCAATCTACACTTGGTACTAAAAAAATGTAACTCCATACTCAGTGTCTAGCTCACCCCAGTTGATAATGTGTGAAGGTTCAAGCACGTACCTCCTCAACTAAGAAACATGGAAGATGTTGTGTACCCGGTCAAACTACAACGATAGAGCTAAGGGGTACACCACTTTTCCCACTCTATGAATTATCTATAAGGGACCAATGAATCTCAAATATAACTTGTCACTACTTCCAAATCTCCTCAATTCACATCAAGGTGATACCCTGAAGAACACATGGTCTCCCTCCACAAACTCTTGAGGTCTTTTTCATCAGTCTTCATAAGAATTTTTATTGTTCTTTATAATCCTCATCCACTCCCGGATGACATGGGCCTTCTCTATAGTAGCTCACACCAACTCTGGGCCCATAAGTGATGACTTTCCTAGATCAGTCCAAAAAATTATTGAACAGTAGGGTATCCCATAAAAATCCTAGAATTGAGTCATATTAATGGTAGGTTTTTAGTTTTTGTTGTACACAAACTCCAACAAGGGTAGGTGATCCTCTCAACTATAGCCAAAGTTCAACAAGAAATCCCACAACATATCCTCCAAAACCTGAATGGTTCACTCTATTTGGTCGTCAGTTTGGGGGGTGAAACTCTACGCTCAAGTATAACTAATTCATGAAAGCCACCTAAAATCCCCACCATAACTGATATGTGAAGTGATCATCATGAGAAAAAATGGTCATCGAGGTAACCTCATGGAGTCGGAACATCTCATGCACATAGAAGCACCCCGAGATCTCCACTGAACGTTGTTCTTGAATAGCTAGGAAGTGGGATAACTTGGTAAGTCGGTCTATGATCACCTAGATAGAATCATGTCCCTTGGATTTATTTGGTAATCCCATCATGAAGTTCATGGATATCCTATCCCACTTCAACTTTATAACCTCAAGGGTTTGGGTTAAACCCACAAGAACTTGGTGCTCTGGCTTCACCTTTTGAAAAGTGAGGCATCAAAATACAAACTTTTCAACTCCTTTCTTAATTACTAGCCACCAAAACTAATGTCGGAGGTCCTGGTAAATATTTTCCACACTTGTATGTACTTCCAAATGGGATGTATGAAACTCTCACAACACCTCCTCCCACAACAACAAAGGTACCATTTTCCTTCTGATGAAAAGGATGGTGTTCTCCCCACCTTAAAAATATCCATTAGGGGTATGTCTAGTGGATATCTGAGTATGTAAGGTCTCACAGTTAGTATATTTTCACTAAGAATCCCTGACATGTTGTAAAAGAAGTGGCGTAACAACCATTAACTAGAGATATGAAGCATTGTTCTTATCCATGAAAGAGAAATACAACAAGTCTAAATGTTCTGATGCCTCATCCAATAATTAAGAATAATATCTCATTCTGAGAGTGTCTTCCACCATATTCCCATTCCTAAGAGTATAGAAAATCTCAAAGTCATAGTCTTGGAGGAACACTATCCATCTCCCTTATCTCAAGTTAATGTCATTCTAAGAGAATATATTCTTGATACTCTTGTGGTCAAAGTAAATGATAATACATTCTCCCATTAGGTAGTGTCTCCACATATTCAATACGAATACTACCCCTACTAACTCAAGATCATATGTCATGTAATTATAATCATGTGGTCTCAACTGGACTAAACAATTGGAAATAATTGCTTACCTCTGTATCATAACACAACCAACTACAGTCTATGATGCATCATAGAATATTATGTACTCCCCACCATCCTTTGGAAATATCAAGATATGAGTGTCATTAACCCTCTTTCTCAGCTTCTGAAAGTAATTATGGTACCTTTATTTCCACATGAAAGGATTCCCCTTTCAAGTCAAAGCTATCAAGGGTGATTCCACTCTGGAGAATTTGGGTACAAAACTTTGATAGTACCCTACCAACCCAAGGAAACTCCACACCTTGGTAACACTCTTGGGTGGATCCCAAGAAAGTACCACCTCAACCTTTTCCAGATCCACTCATACTCTAGCCTATAAGATTATGTGTCACATAAATTGTACCTCTTGAATCCAAAACTGACACTTTGTGAGCTTCCCGTAAATTTAGTTCTCTCAGAGTGTGTTCAGGAGCATCATCAAGTGTGTCACATTATCCTCCTCCGACACTGAATACACTAGGATGACATCGATGAAGACCACCACAAACCAGTCTAAGTAGGGAAGGATGAATTGGTTCATGAGTCTCATGAACACTTTTGGTTCATTATTCATACTGAACATCATCACCAAGTACTCATAGTGACTGTACTAACATCTGAATATCATCTTCGGCATATCTGCATCTCATACTCGCAATTGGTAATAACCTAATCTGAGGTCAAACTTCAAGAACCATCATTCCCCTCTTAACTAATCAAAGTGGTCATCAATCCTTGGTAGTGGATACTTATTCTTCACGATCACTTGATTCAAACACTAGTAATCCACACATAACCTCAATATTCTATTCTCCCTCTCGGTGAACAACACTAGGGTTGCCCAGGTGGAAATGTTGGGTCTCACAAGGCTCTTCTTCTGAAAGTCCCCCAACTACACCCTCATCTCTCGAAGCTCTACGGGAGCCATATGGTATGCTGGTGTAGATATCATTATTGTATTTGGATACGATTCAGTGTAGAAGTCTAGCTCTTAGTAGGGTGGTAAACCTGGTACGTCCTCAAGAAAGATTTCCTCATACTCCATCACCAATGTAAGAAACTGATAGCCCAAAGTATCCATTACTCCAATAGTCTTTCTAGGGAACTTTTTAGTAATTGGATACACTATCCTATGTATAATCTCATCCTGGTCCACCAAGGTATATTTTTCACCCACAAAGGAAAAACTCATTCCAACATTGTGGAAACACTGTATCCTCTACCAAAAATAGTCAATATGGGCATGAACTGTGGATATTCATTCCATACCTAAGATGAAATAATAAGGCCTCATTTCTTCAATGAAGAGATCCCATACAAAAATATCTCCATCAAGAATTAGATCACACTATCGGCATAAGTGCACAATAGTTGAGTAACCACATGTCGGAGTCTCCAACCGTAAGGTTCAAGCCAATGGATCCACTGGAATCTCTAAGTCCCGAACCAAATAAGTGTAAAGGAAGGAATGAATCACACCTATGTCTATCAATACTATAGCTAAAGTATAAAAGGCATAGATTGTACCTCATATCATACCTAGAGTCTTAGGGTCATAGGCCTTCATATCTTACAGTTGCCTTGTCCCTTTCCACTAGCTCCTTGATCCTAGATTAGACCACACAGGGGTGGTGGTGGTAATAGGTCAAACCTTCAACCACCTCATGCTGCCATTATGGACCATCTACCACATCATCTACCTTATGGACCACCCTGATCCTACCTCTATCTCTACCTTAACATTCCCTCAACTGTCTCATGATTAGTTGGATGATGGTTCAGACAATCTTGAGCCAGATTTCCCCGATCATCTCATAAAAATACTGCCTCTCTCTTGGATGATTTGATCCACCCAGATATGTAAAGACCAGGAATATTACATGAATTTTTTTTGATTATTTGGGATTATTTTGAGTCTGTGAAAATTGACGGCACATGATTCTGAGGCCCGGTGTGCCCATAAATGAATTTATGAACTTTTTTTATGTGTGTTCAGTAAACGTGTGGGCGGTGTTTTATATCTTTTGAACCGATGATCAGAATTGAAATCTAAAATCACTGTTGAATCCACAGTGTTGGGATTCACTTAAGGTAAGCTTGACTTCGACTATAGTTGGTCAGGAGAAAAATATAGTTTTTGGACTTTTTAAAAAAAATAATAAAATAACATTTAATTGTTATTTTATTTTTATTTTTCTCCAATAGATGAGTGGCGGTGGTGGGACCGGTGACTGGTCAATCCATATAATGACTTGACTCATCAACTGCATAACTCTACCATTGTGAATTAAAAGAGGTTCAGTAATTCATTTAATGAACCTCATTAATTATTCATCACGTTACTCACCATTCCCCCTCCTATTTAAGTGAGGATCGGGGTGGAGTCTTGACACGGCTTCTTCAAGTGAGAAACCTCGGGCGGAATGATGTGACACCGTCCACCAATTGAGAAGGAAGCTCGGGGGGTAGCAATCCGGGACCGATGAAACATAGATGGATTTCTTCCTCAATGAAGAACGAGGGATACTGACGAAGAACCACCTGGAGGAAGAGACCGGATTCCGTGAGCAGTGATGAGCACCACTGAATAACGAACCGACGACAATGACGAAAAAGGTTTTGTTGATCGTCATCAATGAACTTCTCATCCAGGTAGGGGGTTTATGTTTGAATGTGGTTTAACACTATTTAAATGTTAGATAAATATTCTCCTGCTAGTTATCATGTTAACGCAGAGGGCACAGGCCGAACGAACAAGGCCCAAACCCTCCGCCACTTCATTCATGTTGCATTCTTCGAGGAAATATTTCATCAACTTTAATGGAAACGCGAGACAGAGGGTCACACTATGACAGCAGTAGTCCGAGAGACTTTTAGGCACAAATGGTACCAAGAATGGACCATCGGAGCACGTCTGATGCCTCGCGAAAAGAACCATCGGTGCACCATGCCAGTGGTGGCCGGCAGTGGCCAGAAGAGGCCCTTGGAAACCAGTCGTGGGTGATGGGAAGGTGGCGTACCATCGTGTGCCACGGTGGCTAGAGGTGGCCAGCCCGACCCGGACACACAAGAGAAGGGTAGAGCTCGTAGGCGCCATCGGTGGCAGGAGGGGTGGTGCGGCCCCGCACCACACAGCATCGGATGAAGACCAGTCAGCCCCCTGGCCGACCATTGCATGTGGTGGGGTAGCACCCCACTGGCCGGGTGAAATGGTCTTGTGTTCATGGGGCCATCTGGAGATAGCATCCCACCTTTAGGCAGACCGGGCCGGACGCGGGCCGGCCGAATGGGCATGACCCGCCCAGCGGTCCAGCGTGGGTTGGTCGTGCCCCACCTAGCAGGCTAGGCCAACCGTGGACCGGGCCCGCAAACCAGCCAGTCTGACCCTGACGGGTCAGACCCAGTGAATCAGGCCGAACCTAGTGAACCAAGCCAACCATTAACTGGCCAACGTATCCATACACCAGGACCCTGAATTCTGTTTTCTGACTCGGTACATGAAAACAACGGTTGCTAGTGTTTTGAAATTTTTTCTTGATATTTCTTGAGTCAGCTCACCAGGTATAACTTATTGATCGTGGTGTATTTATTTCTTACAAGACGCATCCATGAAGACAACCATCCAGGATTTGAGTTAGAGATCATGACATTAGCCCACCGAGTGATGAGCATCAGTACAGGGACCGCTCACAGTGATGGAACATTTGGGTGGTGTACCAGCAACACCACCACCCATTCAGAGGTAGATGCTACCAGTGGATCATGCATACCGGCTGAGCGTATTGCATGAATTCCAGAGACAGAGGCCTATGAGGTTTCGAGGGGAGACGGACCCCCAGGCAGTAGAGGACTGGCTTGAGGCAGTTTCGTGGGCCTTTCTCTTAGTAGAGACACCCACCGAGCGGATAGAAATCTAGGCTTCTATCCTTCTTTTGGGATTGGTAAGAAAATGGTGGAGCTCCATGCTCCAAGTGCATGAGGAGACAACCCTCGCTTGGACGGACTTTGAGATCCTTTTCAGGGTGGAGTTCGTGTCAGAAACACTACGCTCTATGCATATTCAGGAGCTACTACATATTCTGTATGGTAGCTTGATTGTGGCTCGGTACTCAGTGAGATTTACTGACCTCTCCTGATACTCCACTGATATGGTACGGGACCCTTACTTCAGGGCCCGGACCTTTAATTCAGGGCTCTGATGAGAGATTAGAGCTTTGAAAGTTTCTCTCATCATCCTAACACAGGTTGGGGTGCTAGAGAGAGATTTTCTGGTGGAGATCTTCCTTGATGAGAAGGCACTGACAGTGAGAGCCCCTGCCGGACAACAGGTAGTATAGTCATTTGTAGCTGGAAATAGACAGACATTGCAGAAGCCCAAGCGGGATAGACTATTCGGATAATGATCCCAGGACACAGGGTTAGAGTTTTGAGGCTTGAGAGGCTGAGGGAGCCATGAGAGGCATGATATATTTTTCCTACAAGGGATAGGGTCACACAACTCGTGGCTATCTGACTCCCCATGCAGATGATCGACAAATGGTAGAGGGGCCACTGAGGCAGCAGCAGTGGCAGGAGCATGAGCATCAGGTAGGCGGCTGACGAGTTAGGGAAGTAGGACATCCAGTGGGAGGTGTTTAGGGTCACCAGTCACTACCACCACCACCCACAGACAGTCCACCACAAGCTCATGGAGCTGGTGGACGGGGACAGGCCCAACTATAGGTAGTAGAGGCTCACAATCCTGACGTCCCTGAGATGATATGAGGTACGATCTGTATCTTCTCTACTTTATCAGCAGTGCTTATCAACATTTGTGATAGAAATTATTTCATTTCCAAAGGCTTAGTTTGGGACTCTGAGATTCTGACTGAGTCTTTATCTCGACCTTTGCATTTGCATACTTCTACGGGAAGAGATTCATCGGTCACACACTGGTGCTGATAGTGTGATCTTACTCTCAGAGGATAGAGTTTTATATGGGATCTTCTAATATCAGAATTGAATCCCTACAACATCATTCTAGTCATAGACTTGCTATCAGCATTTCACGCATATATTGATTGCTTGATACGTACAGTGCAATGTACGCGCAGAGATGGAGACCAGTTTTCTTTTGTTGGTGAGAAGGAAAACAGAGCATCACGAGATGGACTTGCGCTCAGGATGGTGCATCCTATTACATATCAGCTAGCTTTCACGACCTTCAACATGGTGGACGAGGAGAACCCACAGTTCCCAACAGTGGTGGACGAGTATGAGGACGTCTTTCGAGAAGATTTCCTAGGACTACCTCCTCATAGAGAGGTAGACTTCTGCAATGACTTGTACCCAGGAACAACACTGATATCTACACCAACATATCGGATGGCCCCTGTAGAGCTATGGGAGATGAGGGTATAGTTGGAGGACTTACAGAGGAAGGGATTAGTAAGGCCCAGTGTTTCTCCATGGGCATCCCTAGTGTTGTTTTCTAAGAAGGCAGATAGAAGTTTGAGACTACTCATGGACTTATGATGCCTAAACCAGGTGACCGTGAAGAACAAGTATCCTCTACTGAGGATTGATGATCTATTTGATAATTTGAAAGGAGAGAAGAAGTTCTTGAAGATAGACCTTAGATCAGGCTATCACCAGCTCAGGGTACGAGACGAGGACATACCAAAGACAGCCTTCAGATGTCGGTATGGCCCTTACGAGTTCTTGGTGATGCCTTTCATCATAACCAACTCTCCAGTAGTTTTCATGGGGCTCATTAATAGGATCTTCCAACCATACCTTGATCACTTCTTGGTGTTTTTCATCGATGACATCTTGGTGTACTCGGTGTTTAAGGAAGAGTACGTTGTACACCTAAGGATAGTTCTGGACACACTCCGAGAGCACCAGTTATATGGGAATATCCTAAAGTGTGAGTTCTAGATACGAAAGGTACACTTCTTGGGACACGTCATCTCATAGGTTGGAGTTTTTTTGGATCCATCAAATATTGAGGCAGTACTTTCTTGGGATCCACCCAGGAGTGTTACTGAGGTGTGGATCTTACATGGATTAGTAGGCTACTATTGGAGGTTTGTATGCGATTTCTCCAGAGTAGCAGCACCTATGAATTCCTTTACGAAGAAGGGGAAACCCTTCTATGGTGAGATACATGCCAGTAGATCTTTCAACAGCTGAGGCAGAGCTTGACCAGTGCTCTCATCCTGAGGTTTTCGGAGGAGGGAACTAGCTATCTGGTTTACTGTGATGCATCAGGGACCGGACTCAGTCGTGTCCTGATGCAGAATGATGCTGTGATTGCTTTTGGATCACAATAGCTGAGGTTTCATGAGCATAATTATGCGACTCACAAATTGGAATTGGAAGCATTATTCTTCGCACTGAAGATATGGGGACACTACTTGATGGGAAAGTGGTTCATTATTTAGTCAGACCACAAGAGTCTCAGATATATCTTCACACAAAAAGATATAAATCTTATACATTGACATTGTATAGAGTTCCTCCAGGACTATAACTTTGAGATAGTCTATACTTCTGGGAAGAGGAACATAGTGGCATATGCACTTAGTCGGACATCCAGTTTGCAGCTACTGAATGAGGCTTCAGGGAAGTTAGCCTCGCTTCAAATATCCTATGTGGATAGAAATGATACAGTATACCTCCAGTCGATGGTAGTTTCCCCTCCACTCCTTCAGTGGGTTAGGTAGGCACAACTCAGAGACAACAGTTGCGGGACTACATGTGCTCAGATATCCTCAGACCATGCACTTGATAGATATTCTGAAGGTTGGGAGAACACTATCCTTTTCAGAGGATGTACAGTTGTACCAGTGGCACTACGAGATGAGGTGTTGAGGTATTTCCATACAACCCCATTGGAATTACATCCAAGCATGATGAAGATGTATCAAGACCTTCGGTGTTAGTATTGGTTTCCAGGGATGAAGAAAGTTGTGTTGGAGTTTGTTTCTAGAAGTCTCACTTTCTAGTAAGTGAAGGTCGAGCATTAGGTACCAGTAGGCTTGACCCAACCACTCGAGATACTAGAGTTTCACTAGGAAGGGATATCGATGTACTTCATGACAGGGTTACCACGTACGTCCAGAGGTCATGATACCATCTGGGTGATCATTGACCGACTCACCAAGTCAGCCCAATTCCTTACTATTTGAGATAAGGGTTCGGTAGAGAGCTTGGGACGTCTCTAGGTTCAAGAGATCATGCGACTTCATGGGTGTCCTTAGACGATAGTCTAAGACCATGATGCACACTTCACATCTCGGTTGTGGAAAGGATTGTAGGAGGCTTTTGGGAATCATCTTCGCTTGAGCATATCTTTTCACCCATAGATAGATAGTCGGACTAAGCGGACCATCCAGACCATGGAGGACATGCTTCGTGCATGTGTTCTAGATTTTGGTCACAGTTTGGAGGACTACCGGACCTTGGGGGAGTTTGCGTACAAAAATAGCTATCACTCCGCCATTGTTATGGCCCCTTTTGAGGCATTGTACGGATGACCATGCATATCGCCCTTGTGTTGGACGGATCCAGGAGAGCCATCACTCGTGGGCCTAGAAATGGTACAGGCTACCACTAAGAAGGTGCAGGTCATCTGAGATTGGATGAAGACTACACAGAGCTGACAGAAGTCCTATGCTGATAGGCGATAGAGACCACTGGTGTTCCAGGAGGGGGACCACATATTCTTGCGAGTCTCCCCTCGATGTGGACTACGGAGATTTTTCCGAGGCGGCAAACTCTCACCGAGGAATATCTTACCATTAATAATACTTCATAGGATTGTCAAGGTGGCGTACCGCCTAGTACTTCCACCGCAGTTGGAGAGGGTGCATGACGTCTTCCTCATATCTCAGTTGAAGAGATACGTGCATGACCCATCTAACGTTATTGACCATGGCGAGATGGATATTGATGATGGGGTGACTTTCAGAGAGTACCCAGTGGAGATAGAGGATTGATAGGAGCGGATCCTTCATGGGAAGCCAATACCTCTGGTTCGCATTATGTTCCAGCACGGGAATCTCTAGGAGAGCACATGGAAGTGAGAGGCTCATATGCGTTCCCAGTACCCGTCTTTTTTTGTGTAGCATTGTTTGGATTTTGGGGACGTAAATCCCCAAGGTGGGGAGAATGTAAAGACCCATAAAATTCCATGAATTTTTTTAATGATTTGGGATTATTACGAGTCTGTGAAAATTAACGTCACATGATTTCGAGGCCTGGTGTGCCCAGAATGAATTTCTGAACATTTTTTAGGTACGTTCAGTAAACGTGCGGGTGGCATTTTCTATCTATTGAACCAGTGCTTGGAATTGAAATATGAGAGCACCATTGAATCCGCAATGCCGGGATTCGCTTTAGGAAAGATTCACTTCAACAAAAATTGGTCGGGAGAAAAATATAATTTTTGGAATTTTAAAAGAATAATAAAATAACATGTAATTGTTATTTTATTTTATTTTTCTCCAAAGGATGAGCAGTGGTGGTGGGACTAGTGACTTGTCAATCCATTTAATTTCTTGACTCATCAACTGTGTAACTCCACCATTGTGAATTAAAAGAGGTTCATTAATTTATTTAATGAACCTCATTAATTCTTCAACGCACTACTCACCTTCCCCCCTCTTATCTAAGTGAGACTCGGGGTGGAGTCTTGACATGAATTATTCAAACGAGGAACCTCCGGTGGAGTGATATGACACCTTCCACCAATGGAGACGGAAGCCTAGGGGGTAGAGATCTAGGACAGATGAAACACCGACGGATTTCTTCCTCAATGAAGAACGACGAATGCCGATGAAGAACCACCTAGAGGATGAGACCGAATTCATTGAGCAGTGACGAGCGCCACTGAATCACAAACCGACGACAATGACGATGGAGTTTCCATTGATCATCGTTAGTGGATGTCTCAACTAGGTAGGGAGTTTATGTTTGAATTTGGTTTAACATTATTGAAATGTTAGATAAATATTCTCCCGCTTGTTATCATGTTAACACATAGGGCTTGGTCCAAACGAACAAGGTATGGACCCTCCGCCGCTTTATTCATGTTGCGTTCTTTAAAGACGGATTTCCTCAACTTTGATGGAAAAATGAGACAGAGGGTCACGTTGTGAAGTCGGAAATCCGGGAGACTCGTAGGCATAGACAGCACCAAGAACGGACCACCGGAGCACGTCTGATGGCCCGCAGAAAGAACGGCCAGCACACTATGCCAACGGTGGCCGACAGTGGCCGGAGGAGGCCTGCGACAAATGGTCGTGGGCGGTGGCAAGGCGGCGCATCGTCGCGTGCCATGGTGGCCAGAGGCAGCCAGCCTGAGCCGGCCGCATGAGAGAAGGGAGGCTCTCGTAGGTGCTTTCGGTGGTAGGAAGGGGTGGCGCCGCCCCGTTCCACGCCGCATCAACTAAATACCGGTCGGCCCCTAGCCAGCCGTTGCACGCGGTGGGGCAACGCGCCACCATCCGGGTGAAACGGCCCCACGTCTACGGGGCCAGCTGGAGATAGCGGTCTTCCTTCAGGCGGACCGGGCCAGACACGGGCCAGCAGAACGGGCCAGATGCGGGCCAGCCAAACGGACCAGACATGGGCCAGCTGAATGGGCTAGACCCGCCCAGCGGGCCAGTGTGGGTGGGCCGAGCCCCACCCAGCCGGCCAAGCTAACGGCGGCCCGGGCTTACGAACCAGCTAGGCCGACCCCGACGGGCTGGACCTAGTAAAACGGTCCGACCCTTAATGGACCGGACCCAGCATTGGGTCAGGTAGACCCAGAGACCCTTTGAGTCAGGCAAGCCTGACCGAGTCAGACCAGGCCCAGACCCAACCGGCCCCCGAATAAAGAAACGCCTGTAACTGATGAACTGGGTGTCCATTTTACATGATTTCAGGGGTCTTGGGACCCCTTTTAGGAATCATTCCCTTTGGAATATTTCAGTGGGCCTGACTGAGCTGGGCTGGACTTAGGTGCGATCACCCCCGTTTCACGGAAAGCGGTGTAACTAACAGACCGAGCATTCGATCGACGCACTATATATGGAATAAGTACCCTTGTGAAAAGGAGGTCCTTTGGAGATACTCTAAGTAAGTTTTTATGGAGTTTGATGTGTGACCTGGTTTGGATCAGACTTGAATCCAACCGGGACCTTTTTACAAAAGATCCCATATCTCACAGACTGGACGTCCGATCAACGTGTCGTCTGTCACTTTGGGACCCCTATGACGAGGCGGTACCTTGGGTATGATTTTTTCAGGACTTTGTACCAGTTAAAATATGACTGATGGATTGAGGATCAGATTCTTTCGAAGATCAGGCATGCTTCATGCAGGTATCTAGTGGATGGTTGTGACATGAAGAAGAAGAGCGACCAATATGCGTCAGCATCAGAAACTCCAGAGTGGGATGATCTAGTTGTATGACTAATCATACCTACTTCTGTACCAATGACCAATACGGGTCTAGACCAGCGACTAATAAAGGTCAGCACCAATGACCAATATGGGTCAGCACCAAGGACCAATACGGGTCAGAACCAGCAACCAATACGGGTCAGCATCTAGTGACCAATACATTTCTGCATATAGTGACCTATACGGGTTAGAAGTAGAGTTACTATAGATAGGATGATCTGGATTTATGACTAGTCATCCCTATCCCAGTAAACCTGAAGTTATACCATTAGAGTGAGCTGTCTCTTTTGCTTTGTGCTTCATGATTTAGATCATGCTTGTGATATTACCCTTGTGGTATTTCTTGTGATGTTTTTCTTTGAGGATTACTGAGAGACCTTTGGGGGTCTCAGGGTCCCCTACTGAGTTGTTATACTCACCCATTCATGGGATCCGCTCATACGTGTGTGTCTAGTGCATACTACTGACACTTTGAGGTAGATTTTGGAGGTTCGGGACTTGGTGGAGCTTGGTGCGACAGGAGAAGTTGAGATCCTCTTCATCAACTTCAGACTTACAGCTACTACCCTCCAGGTAGAGCTCCAACATAGATGTGATGGCTGGTTTATTTCTTTTCGGTTTCTAAGGCTTTTATTCTAGACCATTGTTTTCATTTTTCAGTTGTACTTGTAGTTGTACATTAATCTCAGGGTTATACCATACTTTTTTTGGTTTTTTACTTTAGTTTCTCATTTGAGTGTGTATAGATCTCTAAGGTAATTCCTTCCCTGTTCAATAAAAGCCTTCAGGTGCTAGTCACTAACCCCTAGCCTATGGAAGGCGGGGTTGGGGTAGTCACATCCAGGCCCCGTGGGATGGGTTGTGACATGATATCCATACACATCTTTCCCCAAGTCCTGATATTGCCTCATGAAGATTCTAGCATTCTTGGATCTCTATGACTATTATCGACTGGTTTCTTCCATGGTCTCAGCTATTGGGTGACTACTACTAGCTCCCACTACTGGTGTCAGCTCTACCTAAAATATCTCCACCTCCAAGGTTTGCTCAAGTTCCCTAGCATTGGTGGGAATGAAAAGGTATACTAGTAAATCCCTAATGTATCCACGTAATCCCTTTTCAAAGGCATGTGATCTGAAGAACTGATCTTGCACCATATCTAAGAAGTAACATGTGAGATCAATAAACCTTGTTGAGTACTCTGCAATAGTTATACTACTCTACTACAGATGTAGAATCTCATGTATGCGTTCCGATCACAATGTGTATGGATATAAATCTTCCATGAATAGACACTCAAATTTTGACCAAGAGAGAGTTGTCTCATTGTGTGATTGAGTCACTAAGATCCACCATCAACCAGAAGATCCATGAAGAAAATACACTGCGAGGAACACTATTTGATCCACAAGCATCCTCACAAGGAAAAACACATGAGTGACTACCTCTAGCCAGTCCTCAGCAGCCTAAGGGTATTGATCACTCTGAAACATGGGAGGTCACTACCTCTAAAACCCATGAAACACACTCAACCTATGCGCATCCTCAATTGGTATTGTTAGTTCTAGTTGTTGCTCAATGGGTGGTGGTATATCTGGTAAACCATCTGGAGGCTCTATCTTTGGTATAAGACCCTACATTGAGTCCTTCTCACTAGGCGGATCATCCTCATGATAATGTAGTGGAATCCAGGCTCATTGTCTCCATAGAGGCATCTGGAAATAAAAAAAAGATGTACCATGGTCAAAATAGTATAGTTGGGGAGCTAACTCGTGAAGGAAATGGAAAACAAAACCATTCATATATGATGCATGAAACAAAAAAAATCCCTATAATCAACTTTTTTATGTACCAAGTCAAAAGGCAAGTGATCTGAGTCCTTCTGTATGGATAGGTCGGTCGTCGCACCAACACGGGAGTCCCTGGCATGAAATATGAACTCAAAAACGCTAAACACTATTGTCCCAAACCAATCTCACTAACTCAGATCCTAAGGTAGAACCTACTGATCTAATACCACTATGTCACGACCCGACCCACCAAGGTCCAACCCGTGACTATCCCAAACCCGCCTCTAATAGGCCAGGGGCTAGAGACCAGTGCCAAGTAGGACTATCCCAAAAAATGGGAGACATTATCCTAAATTACATGTACACATGCACCCATATCTAAGATCAAAAAATGTTTAAATGTACACAACTAAAATAATTAATGCATATATCTAAGATCCCACAATAGAGTACGATAGTAAAGTACTGAAAGAGGAAAAAAGGGTCCAAATACAGGTCCAAAAAAATGTAAACTGTCCAACCTACTCCAAGGATGATGAATAAAGTCAAATATAATTTCCCTGTAAAAAACCTCAATCTAAAAATCTAAAACTATGCTTCACCCACTCCCTATCCTCCCATGATACCACCAAAGGGGTTGTCGTCTTCAAAAGACACAACATGTGTGGGAAAATCCCATGAAGGAGTGAGTACAATAATACTCAATAGGACACCCCAAAAGCACTAAACACAAAGAAACAAGTATAGACATATCAATAAAATATATAACAATAAATGTATAATAGAAACACCTATATATACTTAGGAAATACACCACACCAATATAAGGTCATAGCCAACTATCAGCCATAGGATTCTGCTCAAATAAATTCTCATTCTGGGATAATCCACTCCATGAGTCATGATATCATCATAGAAACTTGATGAAGAGGTATAGATCATTGGGACTCACCCAAGAAATTTCACTGGTCTAAGAAGGCCCTAATTCATAGATAGGGGGGTCATGCCAAAAACCAATGGAGGAAAACATGAATCCAATCTGGATCAACCTTCTAAGTAGGGGGTCATATTTCAAAAATACCACAAACTCTACTTATATGGACATCTAGATAGAAGATCAATGCCCTTCTTAGGGAGTCATGCCAATTCTACAATCCCCACCTAAGGAAAAAAGATGATAGAGTATCACACTCCAGTATCAAGAAGGGATACCACAACTCTATCTAAGACTCAGTCTCCAAAGGGGATCACAATCTTGTGATATGGATATAATTCTACATTGTACCCTCAAGGAAAAAGAGTATGGGGAATCACTCAACATACACTGATTCAAAATAAGGAAATTAATAACTATAAACACTCTTTATGAGGGT
The DNA here is from genome assembly GCA_963277665.1 of Viscum album. Lineage (NCBI taxonomy): Eukaryota > Viridiplantae > Streptophyta > Magnoliopsida > Santalales > Viscaceae > Viscum > Viscum album. Next base: position 469,414,202 of record OY728147.1, on the reverse strand, counting down.
ACACAGCATGTGTCGGGGGGTACACTATGTGTCCATCTATCCCTAAGAATGACCATGTGTAAAACCCTCACACAGTATGTAAGTCTTCAAATACACAGTGTTTCGAAGAAGTACATGGTGAGTAGAGACACATGGTACTCTTCCTATTTCACCTGGCCATGTCTGCTTATGGTGATCGTGTCCATGTACTATCCCATGTACACAAAGCTATGTCCATGTCCAAGTACTCGGCATGCCACCCATCCGTGTACTTTTTCCCATGTTCATTCACTTCTCAAAGTACACACCAAGCCTCCCGGAAGAGTGGCATAGTGTGTGATAGGGGTCACATGTTTTTTAAACCTTATCTTTATCCCAAAACCCTAGTCACCACTGGATGGGCCTTACACAACGTATAATACTGAGGTACACGCCGTGTTGCTTGGGATTTTCTAGATTCAGAGTTTATCCTCCATTTTTCCTCACACACTGCTTCCACCTTGTTTCTCACTAGAAATCTCACCATAGATCTCGGATCTAGGATTTATCAGACTCTCCATAATTCATTTTCCAGAATCTGGTCCGTAAATTATGTTAATAAAACCACCTCTGACGTCTAAATGTCGTGCGCCACCTAGGAGAGGAAGAAGGACCCTCAATCTGGTCTTTTTCTCCCCTGATTTGACTATCATCATCATTATTCCATGAACTGTAACTTCCATCACGTTCCCCATAGTTTCTATTTGTTTCTCCAAATAATGGTCGTGTAATGATCGAGAACTGGGTATTTTTCAAACCATTGCCCAAATGAAATACCAATGATGATTGGATGAAGAAATTGGGGAGAAATATATAATCCATAAAATGTGAGGGAGGAACCTCGGTTTTTGTTCATTTGGAATCAATTTTTTTTGTCATAGAAAGATATGAACATAGAGGAAAAGATAAATCACAGTGAACAAATAATTGATTCCATCAAATTAAATCTACTAATGATGCGCATATCAATTATGTTCATGGAATTTATCCACGTTCATCTGGGATTAAGAAACAGGATGGAAAATAACAAAGAAAAACATCCTACCAAGATTTTGGATCAATAATTGGTGAAGAACGGTTGTGTTTTCATCATTTATGATATCCACAAGCTCTATTGGCACAACAATCCATGATCATGTCTCGGTCAATCATTGTTCACTAAGAAAGCTCCCCAACGGTTGTCTGAATCTCTAGGGTTTGAACGTCCAAACCTGGGGAATTTCTATAACTGTATAATTAAAGTATAAAATAGTTCACTGTGTCAAAATAAACAAAATAAATTAATTATTTAGTTTATTTCATTCATTTACGCCCACAATGACTTTTTCACAAACAGCCCATGCCAACATAGGTTATTTCGTTCCTAGGGTAAAACCTACATTCTAAAGTCAATAATGCCCTTAAATTTTTAATTCAGCCCTCTGTTTAGGATTTATTCAAATTTTTTCAGGAAAACTGCATATGTATACTATTTAATATATTTCAAACATTTATTCCCATTAAACCCAGCCTTAGAATTGCATACCGTCTCAGTTTCTGGTCTTGAAAATAATCCATATAATATCAAAAAATATTACATGGAAAATTTGAGTCATTACATCTATTTAGGGGGGGGAATACTCAGGTTCAAATATTTAGAGATCTATTCATAAAGATGAACCTTCTACTATAAGTGAGGATTTAGCTTCATCCAAGAGGGAGACATATCCTGGTTCCAAGTTGCTTTGGATCTTCTACCCTAAGTCAGCTGGTGATTATTGTAGTGATTATGATCATAGTGGTACACCATAGAATGGTGGACCTAATATTTAAATTGTAATACTAGATCCTTAGGGATCTCAGATTAATAGTATTGATGAGGCAAGGCAATTATAATCCTTCACCCTTGTTGTGCATTTAGTTAAAACTAAGCTTGGAGAAGCTGTTCAATATTTCCTAGAGAGGATTCCTTTTCATATTCCTGCACCATCAATCCCTTCAGACTATGTTACTAGAGATGATTTAGAAGATTTTAGAAAAAGTTTTATTTATGATTCTAGTGGAGTTATTTGATCTCAATATCCTAGAGTAACTCAACTCAATGAAGCTGATACGAGGAATATCTCTGAGTTATCCATCTTTAACATTCATCCCAAGAGTATTTTTAAGATTCAAGAAGTTGAGATTGAGAATAGAATATTTTATAATAGTATGGGATGTTTATGTCTTTCATGCAAAATATGAGTTCTAGTTTTTCTAGAATCTAGAAATCTCTTTTCAATAGGTAGGATACCTTAATCACCAGTTGTTGCCTCTACATACACTAATACACCTCCTAAATCCTCTATTGATGTTGAGAGCATTGGAGCTATTGTGAGATATTATTTTCATGCCATCTTGGGTGATATCACTTCATATCATCAGGAGGACCTTCAGCAGATCTGGCAGCATGGTGATCATATCTATAAATTGGTTGGGGAGTGTTTGAATGAAGATCAAAGTGATATAGAGGCTATCAAATACTACCATTACCGAATTTATACCAAGCATGAGCTGAATCTGCATGTTAAATTTCTTACTAAGAACTTAAGGGTGCCTCTTGTCACCAAGGCCTTCAAGGAACAAGTAGATCAGCTTAAAGTTTTGGCCCCTCTACTCAAATTTTTTATGGAGGAGAAGAAATTATCCACTGTTATGGAAAGAGGTGGATACATCATAATGGATTTTTTGAATCTAATGAAGCCTTTTTTGTATGTTTTTAGGACTACATTGGTGTCACCGAAATCCATTCCTATGTCTACTCTTACTTTTGAACCATATTTTGAACCCCTACCTCCTTAGTTTCATCTTTTTAGAATATCTTTAGATGAAGTAGTTTGGTATCTTAGGCTAGTTATAATCTTGAGAGCTACCTCAGAATACCTCTATACCCTCAACTTCTACCCATTCACCTCCTATCTCTAGTAAAGGAAAAGATCCAGTTGATCCTACATCCCATAAAGATTTGGGTTATTCTAACTAATATTAGTTTTTGATAAGGATTGTATTTTCCATTTTATTTCTTTTTAAGTTTTAATCCAATGAATTTTTATCTATTGAAGCATATCTGTTCTTTTTATCTCCTTGATTGTATTTACTTTCTTTTTATTTTATCTTATTGTCATACCATTTTGATAATCTCAAAAGGGGAAGAAATCATTTTGATGGAATTTAAAGTTCATAATTCTATTTCCAAATTTAAACTCAGTATCTCATTTTAGTACTTTGCAATGTTAATAAGACCATTACTTTTTAAATTCATCTACTTATTTCTATAGTTGTTGTTTTATACATGGTAATGAGATGCCATGCTTTTTTATCATCAAAAAGGGTTAGATTATTTTTACCTCATTAATTTAATACTCACAAATCATGATTTTTTTGTTTCTAAGAAGATTAATTTTCAATGATAATACGTCATTTTGTGAATGAGTTTGGATAAGTACATATCTACTATTAGTTATGAAGATTTATCGTCAGTTCAAAGAGATCTGCCATTTCTAGTGATGATCCACCATTAGTTCGATCATGATCTCCTGGTGAAGTAGATATACTAGTGAACTAGATCTATTGGTGAACTATATTTACTAGTGGACTACATATATCACTATATTCTACCACCGATGGATCTATCATTGGCTACATCCACTTTTAGTTCAACAGATCTATATACATATGAGATCTACCGCTAGATAAGATCTACTATTTGAGTTAATCTACTGTTGGTTCAAGACATCCACCACCAGACTAGATATACCATCATACTTGATCTACCTTTGATTAGATCTGCTATTATTTTAGATGATCTACCATTGACATATGTACTAATGGACTGTGTTGCAGTTAGTCTAATATATCTTTGGTCTATGCTACTGTCAGAGATGATCTACCATTGTTGAGTTATTATTGTATTTCTAACTCTTATTTGAATTTAATTCATCCAATGGATATTTTAAGGAATTAAAAGTAGATAGTATCATGTCAATTTATTAATCATTACTCTTAAATCACTTTATGAATGAATTAATGAAAAATTCAGAGCTTTTCGGATTTAGTGATTAGTATGATGATTCAACATATATTTATTATTATTATTTGACATATAATTGGAACTAGAGATCTATTTATTCAAAGAAAATTCCTTGAGCACATATGCATGAATACAGATGCATACATGCGAGTGTAGAAGTGTGAAATATGCAGAATAATAAGAATCTTCATATGATGAATCAAGAGAACTTTGTGTAAAGACTTACTAAAATGGTCACAGCAAAGGAAGGTGAAGTCAGCAACCCCATCCCAAACCCATTGAAGATGGTGAATAATTCTAAAATGGTCAGTAATGAGGGAGTTGAATAGGTAGAGAACCCAAAGAAACCTAGAATGGTCAAAAAGCGGGATGGGTAGAGAAATAGGAAGAAGAAGAGGAAGAAGAAGAAGAAGAATAAAGGCAGGAAAATATTTTGAGGCAGTCAATGGGTGAGATTGAAGGATTTTGAATGATGTATCTATAATTGGAGATGTTGAACAAGGTTTTGGAGGGGACCGTGAGAGGGTTTTCATGGAAAAATATGTCATGTGCTAGGAGTGAGAGGTGTAAGAACGGGGTTCTTATTTGAGGTATGGATCATGTGTTTTCCATAAATTCTCAATTTAAATGCTTAAATGAGGCCTAATAAGAGTTCTTGTTGGGTTCATAGAAGTCTTGGAGGTGTTTAGGGATGGTTAGAAGCCTGAAACCCAGAGTTTTGGTGTTTTATGCCTAGTGCACAGTTAGTGAAAACCATGCGGGGTAGGCCACATGGCTTGACTAAACCGTGCGAGGTTGGATAGTGGAGTCCTACAGGCCACACGGTTTGATGAAACCATACGATAGGTCTATAGTTTTTAGCATATTGGACAAAGGTTATGTGCAATTTTTACACACTATTTGTGAATCATGTGGGTAAACTATGCGAGTGACCCTTTATCCTACAGTACACTGTGCGACATGGCGTACGGTTTGACAAACCATGCGACCTAGTTATTTTGGGTAAAATGACTGTTTTCCCCTGAAATATTTTATAACCTAAACTTTATTTTCTTATTTATTCTTTTCATAGAAGGGGGGGTTTTCTTGAGCCCTTTTAAGGACTATCCTAGGAATTTAGATACGATCTTTTTCTGACCTCCGATTCAAACATGGTTCATCTCCTTGGATCCATAATGGTAAGGCCTTGATTCCTTTTTAGCCTTTCTCGATTCTTATGGATATCAATTGCGCTATTTGTATTTAGGATCATATGAACTAATTTTCCATTTTTCTTCCATTCTTCATATTTTTTCCAAACCATGATGAATCAAATCTTTATATTGGATGAGCTATCAATAAAAAGCCTAAGGTAGGTGTTCATGTGATTTTTGTTGAAATTTGGGTGGTTTATATATGTCAAAGTGTCATGTGCCCACTTTTAGGGCATCACCTTAAATTGGAATTAAACCCTGTTATTTCCTATCATTGTTTAGGTAATTGAATAGTAAAAATTATTCATGTTATAGGTTGTAAACCTTGATTAGGGACCACCTCATGGGTGAGTTTCCTTGAATGACCCTTTATAGATTTTGGCCTCGGATGCCTATGAGGCATGCCTCTTTCACTTTCATGGGTTGTTTAAAATAGAGATTGATAAAAATTAGATCAAAATATTGTAAGATTTTAATTCAATTGGTTAAAGGGTATGGGATGGAATAATTTCCCCTTGACCCATATATTCCTTTATTGTTTAAATCATGTTGTTTGGCCCATGTGAGTAAAATGGAGGCCATGACTTAATGTGATGAAACTGGATTGAATTTATCAAATTGTTGATTAGACCTCATGAGTTATATTATGATTATTCCATGTGATATATTGATAGGATAATCAGGATTGTAATTTTAAAAATGGACATATGTGTATTTGGATGGCCCTTGAACTATTATCCATTGTGTCATATTTTGATACCATGCCATGAAATGAATTGATAAAGCACGGGAAGATCGTTATTATGAAATTTCCACATGATTAAACGAAATGACAAGACTTATGAGGTTGTCCTATGATTGAGTCACCCCCTTTAGGTGAGTTTTGATATTATATGCTCTTGGTTTTGACCTTGTCATGTTTAATGAAATGTTTAAATGGAATTGAAATAATTAAATGATAATAGCTTTGATTGACACATGGATTCACTTTAGAATGCCATGGACAGACTCATGTGACTATTGATCTTTATAACTTGATTGATACATGGATCCATTAATGGATTACATGGATATAATCTATGGTTAATGTGATTATGTCTTGGGTTATACATAGATCCATTGAGGGATGCCATGGACAGACTCATTGAGGCTAGAATTATATGTCGAGTGATACATGGATCCAAGTGAGGGATTACATGGAATGACTCAAGAGGAATTTGATTATATGTCATGGGTGATACATGGGTATTTCTTATAGGGTCGCTAAGAAAAGACTCAGATGACCTAGAATTATACCCCACCTAGAGTGATACTCGGTTCCTGAGAGGTTCACCAGGTATGGGATTATAGGGTGTTGGTTGATATTGCACCTGGAGTGATACTTGAATTACAACTTAGGAATTTTGAGGATGGACTCATGTTCTAAAATGAATTATAAATGAAATGATTTATGGTGCGTCTTCAAATTCAAAGCACAATCTTGGATTCGGTCTTCACTTGAACTTGCTTAGATGGCCTTCTGAGGCATCTGTTACACTACCATTTACATGGGGGATGTCGACCTTGAGTTAGATCTCAAGACTTATAAATTAAATAGAATTGAATTGATGAATGAATGTAAATGGAAACCATATCATGTAGGATGTTTACTTTTGAGTTATCCCTTTCTTACTTCTTTTCTTATTTCACACTATTTGCTATATATATTCACTGACTTCTTAGTACAAACCTTGGGTGGTTGCTTACTGGGATTTATTCTCACACCTTGTTTGGGTCATGTTTTTTGGCCCAAATATATTATATGAATACAGGTAATGATAAAGTCAAGTTCCCTCCTTCAGTTACTTGATATGCTAATTAGGATTATAAGATCATTAGACCAAGCTGAGGCTTGTGATGCAACTGAGATTCTTTTATCCTTTTTATACTTTTTTTATATGGATTATACATCTTCCTTGTGTTCATGATCTGTATTTTTTATTAGAACCATGTGAGATGTATCTTCATCTTGTGTATGTTATGACTTCTAGTTTATTTATATTATCATTCTTCTATAGTTTACTTTTGTGGTATGGTTTACTGCTTCTGATATTAAATTTTTATTGTATTCCATTGTGTTACACTCTACTAATGATGGAATAATCTCCCCACTATCACACCAAGGCCTTCACTACTATTCTATAACCTTTGGCATTTGGGGAGATGCGCTTGGGGCCATGTGACCCACTAAGCTCGGGGCACCATACAGTGGAATCTTGGTTTGGGATGTTACAAAGGGGTATCGGAGTTATTTTCCATGTTTACTTTACTATTTGGAGACAATAGAAAGGGATAGGAAGTAATATGAATTTGGTAATGAGATGTGCTCAGGTGTAGCTAACTCACGTATAGGAAAAGGCCAAACTGCCTCAAAATAAATTCTTATTTTCTAGATTTTTACGATTACAGTTGATTTGATTCCACTTTTGGGTGATTCACTTGTTTTATGATGTAATTTTTTATATGATTTTGGGTTTTATTATGTTGAAACCAAATTAGATGATAGTATTCCATCTCATGTATCATATAGGAACCTTCTATATTTCACATGTCATGCATTATGCCATGTCATTTAGGATGCATTACCGATTGCATGTTATTGTGATGGATGCCTTGATAAATATTACTACTATTGTGATAGGTATATTGGGATATTTTATAGTGTAAAATAGTTGGATTCAAAGATTTGGTCCCTGAGGTGTATAGTCCTTCTTTGATTGGAATTTTCCAGATCATGGTTCAGCCTTAAAGTGAAATGTGTTACGATGTGATATAGGTGGATTCCAAGCTTTGATTCTTGGGGAGTATGGGACCCCATAGATCAGAATATGGTGTACCATTGGTTTAACCTTATAAAAGGGATGTTATAAACTTGAAATGAGTATCAATTCAGTGAATGTAAATGTGAACTTGGTTTGAAATCAAACGAATATGAAGACAATTTGAACTCGATTGGATTATGATAGATTACTTGAATAGACCCAACATTAGTAGTGGTATTTTGGTAGTGTCTCTAATTTGTTTGACACCCAGACCTAGCCCATGGGGTAGTAAGAGGGGTGATTTCTTATTGAGGAAGGTTTTTACCTATATTGTTTTAGTTCTACGCTTTTGAGCTATGAACTTTGATAATGATCTTGAACTGAGGCATGTGTTTGGAATTGTAGAGTCATGCCCCCATGATGACCACCAGTTTTATGATAGGAGGGTGGTGATGATCATACCATGTAGGTGGTAGGCCATGGGATACCCATGGATCCTTCAGTTGTGCTAGCTGCAGCAGCAACAGTTGTACCGGACATAGGTGTTGAGGCACAGTTCTACAATGGGTTTTTTCATTTCATGCAGACCGTTTAGGGAGAACCGTGACCTGCCTCGACTATGGAAGAGTTAATGCATGATTTTTAGAAATAGTATCCACCCACATTTTCAGGGGATGGAAAACCATAAGTTGTGGATTCATGGATGTAGGCCATTCTTTCTATCTTTGAGCACTTAGAGACGCCTCCTAAGAGGAGGGTAAATCTCACTATTTACATGTTACGTGATTCCACCAAGAGATTATGGGATCTAATCATTCGGACTGATCATCATCGGAAGATTTCATGGATGGAGTTTCATACATACTTCTACGATTACTTATATCTTGAGACTTTGAGGGTCAATAAATCTCGAGAGTTCATACATCTGGAGCAGGGTGTGTTGTCTATCATGGACTATTCAGCCCGTTTTACTGAGCTACAGTGTTTTTCACCTATACCAATGGGAGATGAGTTATAAAAATATAGGAGATTCGAGGATGGTATCAGTTAAGACATCCAATCCTAGGTGAATGTCTTTAGTTTTACAACAATTTATGGAATTGTGAATCAGGTGCTTATCACAAAGTGTAACCTAAGGGAATCTGGAGGTTCGATCCAGGACAGTTTGACACCTAGGTCTAGTACTGCATCGACTGGTTATAGGAATCGTTGTTTGGAGCTTCCACACTTTGATATTATAGTCAGAACATCTCTTCAGGTAGCCTGGTGAGGTGATACCAGTGCAGTAGTCTAGGAAATACGAGGCCTCGGTATACGAAGTACCTAGTTGAGTTCCGATCTTGCGGTATGAATGGACATCTAAAGCATTTCTACAGAATGTTTCCACCAGCATCCACTGAGAGAGGGTTTATACAAATCTATGTCTAGGATTAGTGTCACTAGATTCTCACCAAATAGGGAGCTGGGGTATTTTAGGATGTCCAGATGAAGGTGGTGGTCATGGTTGTGGTATCAAGACCTTAGGTTCACAGTGATAATAGGGAGGATCATCTCTGGGTATCTAGGCAGTGTCATAGGTCCATGGTACAGGCCAGACATATGCAGTGCAATAGACCCAATAGGAGCAGGATTCCAGGCCTTCTACAATCATAGGTACTATTCTAGTAGCCTCCATTTTAGCTTCTACCCTTTTGATATAGGGTCTTCACATAGCTTTATATTTGTGCTCATTGTGGAGAGCCTTGGACTCTATGTTCATTCTTCTAATGGACTAATGATGCTAGACACCCTGTTAGGGATCAGTATAGAAGGTTTTCATCAATTCCGGAAGCACCCCCTTGAGGTTGGTGGGTGTCAATTCATATGGTACCTCTATATCCTTGAGATAACAAGATTTTATGTCATTATAGGGATGGAATGGTTGGTTCCCTTTCGAGCCTTTGCTGATTTCTATCACCACATGGTGATTTTCACATCACCAAAGGGAAGATAGTTCATTCACAAGGGTGGATGGGATTTCTAGCCAAGCTGATCTGGACCTGAGCATCATGGGTTGGGCGAGATGATAGACTAGTTTGGGAGTTTATATCTGGAAGATCTGGAAACATGTATGGATAATTTCCCTCAAGTAGTTGATCATTTTTTGGATGTTTTCCTAGATGAATTTTTAGGATTACCTCTGGTGAGAGGTGGAGTTATCTATCGAGCCAGTGTCAAGAGCTACACCTATATCCATTCCTCCTTATAGAATGGCTACGATAGAGTTGAAAGAGCTCAAGAGGCAGTTGGAATATTTAGTGACAAAGTGTTTCATCCGACCCAATACTTCTCCATTGGGTTCACCATTCCTTTTTGAAAAAAAGGAAGACGGTGCCCTTAGGATATATTTGGATTACCGGAAATTGAACCAATTGACGGTTAAGAACCGGTATCCTCTTTCAGGGATAGATAATTTTAGTCCATCTCTGAGGAGCTCAGGTATTCTCAAAGATTTATTTTAGATCCAATTATCATCAAGTGCATGCTAGACCATTAGAAATAACTCGTATATCCTTCCAGAGAAGGAATGGTATATATGAGTATTTGTTAATGTTGTTCAGTCTCACAAACATGACAACAGTCTTCATGGAACTGATGAACTTTGTGTTCCATCCTTATCTTGACTCATTTGTTGTGGTTTTTTTGGATGATATCTTGGTGTTTTCTCATAATTGACATGACCATGAAATGCATCTTGAGATCATTTTGAATACACCGATAGATCATCAGTTATATGCTAAGCTCACAAAGTGACACTTCTGGATGGATTAGATTCACATCCTATGTCACATCATCTCAGATACAGAAGTATTAGTGGACCCAAAGAAGGTGAGAGTGGTGGTTACCTGGGAGCATCCCAAAAACATCTTTGAGGTGAATATTTTCTTAGGGTTGGATGGTTACTATAGGTGTTTCATATAGTACTTATCATTATTAGAAGCACCATTGACAGGATTGACTAAGAATGGTGTGAAGTATGTGTGGTTATATTACTGCGAGATGACCCTTCAAGATCTGAAAGGGAGATTTTCTTCAGCGTCGATACTAGTTTTTTCAGAGCTAGGTAAGAGTTACACTATGTATTGTGATGCATCAGATATCAGGCTGGGAGCAGTTCTTGTGCAGGGGGGTCAAGTTGTTGTGTATGGGTCTCAACAGTTGAGGCTACATGAGAGTAATTACCTGACACATGATCTCAAGTTATATGCATTTGTTCACACATTGTGTTGTTGGAGACATTACTTATTTGGAGAGTGTTTTTTTGTGTTCACAAACCACAAAATCCTCAAGTATACAGTTACATAGTGTGAACTAAATCTGAGGTAGCGAAGGTGGGTTGAATACCTTTAGTATTTTGACTTACATCTTTCCTACATGCCTGGTAAAGTTAATGTGGTGGTTGATTCACTAAGTAGGAGGACTTAGATACAGGTTTTATAGTATTCTAGTAGTGAGTGGCAGCTTATCGTGTTGTTCTTTGAGATTCATGTGGAGGTTCTTGATAGTCAGGGGAAGACGTTTTCATTGACCATAGATTTTACCTCTACCCTATTGGACAAAGTGAGGATGAGGCATCAATCAAACTCTGAAGGCCTAGTTCTACAAGAGAGTGTAGAAGGTGAGGACCCTCCTCCTAGTTGAATCGTAGATGAAGATGAAATAATGTGAGTACATGGTTGCGTGTGGGTATCTTCAGACATGCACAAGGAGATGTTGCAGGATTTTCATGATTCATCTTGGGAGGTGCATCATGGTTTCACCAAGATGTATTTGGATTTACATTGTTAGTATTGGTTTCTAGGAATGAAAATAGATGTATCTGGTTTTGTCATGAGATGTTCTACCTATCATCAGGTGAAGGCGGAACACCACTTACTAGGCAGACTTTTACAGCAGCTACCCATTCTCGAGTGGAAATAGAATGATGTTGTGATGGATTTTGTGACAATTTTATCGAGGTTTCCTCAAGGTAATGATGTTTTATGGGTTGTGTTGGTCGGATTATGACACTCAAGAGGGGGTTGAATTGAGTTCTTATAAAAAAAATTTGTAGAAAAGTTTATTTAGAAGATTCCCCAAGTTAAAATAAAACTTTCTAGTTAACCAAGGCAATAAAATTATAATAGTCTGGTTGTCCAAATAGTTTCTTAGAATATTTATTAGTTATCATTTATAATAATATGATATGTTGATACAATTTTTGAAACTACTCTAATAAGAAAAAATAGTTATAACAACTATCCAAGACTAACTATCAATGTAAATTTTAGTTTTCTGAAATATAAGTTAAAACAGAGAAAGACTAAATTGAAAAACACAGTGGATAAAAACAAGAGGTTCAGTCTCAAGAAGATACTTAGTCCTCTCCACTTGGTGATCACCTAACACCAATCAATATATAAAGAAAAATATTTTGATCCACACCCTGGATCAGGGTTAACACAATAGTACATAGACTATCCAGGTCACAAGACCTCTACCACAGTTCTTCATGGGAACAAAAACAACCAGGTCACACAAGACCTCTTCCATAGTTCTTCATGGTATGAACAAGTGTAAAAAGATAGTATTTTGAGGATATATAGTTTCCTCCAGTTTAGTGTAGGATACAGTGTGTGTTTTTAGAACAGACACACATACTACTTGAAAGTTTAACAAAATAGTACATATAAGAGAAGAATATATTAAGAGGGGATTATATATGCTTTGAGTGTTATCCAATTCATCTTTGGACTCTCTGATGTATTAGAGTTGAAGCTCAAGTCCTCTTTTGGGAACAGACACTGAAAACAGAGTGTCGAGAAGCACTGTGTTTTGTCTTCCAAGAGGGTGAAATGTTCTTCTCCTTCGGTTTAGTTGGATGTGGTAGGGATGATGGAACTATGATGAATAGAAGCACTCTGGTTCACAGTAAGAAAGAATGAAGAATTCCTCATGTGTTCTTATTTTTGTTTGTTGCTCATGGGGGTCTGCTCGTATCTACTTGTGTATGTATGTCTACGCATTTCTATGATCTTCTTTATATATATATATATATATATATATATATACACTTGCAGCCCAAAAATATGCATGTTTTAAGTTAGATGATATACCTCTTACTTCTGATATACTCATTTAAGATGTCTGCAAAAAATAATTTAATTAATATGTCATATTAAAACACTTAAAATATGACCGTTAGAAGTAATTTTTATTAAAAGAAAATTTAAACAGTCTATCGGTGAGTCCTCATTCAGTCTGTCTATGAATCGGTGATTCCTCTATTGGTATCTCCTTCTATTAGTGACTCATTCCATTGGTATGTCATTCTGTTAGTTTTTCTATGTGTCAGTGACTCAAATTAACTATCGATGAGTCTTTGAATCGGTAGCACTATGCATCGATGACTCATTTGAACTGACGTTGAGTCCTTGCATCGGTAGGACATTTGTGTTAGTAGTTCATCTGCATCATTTGGTCATCTGTATCGGTAGGTCATCTACATCGGTAGGTTATTTTCATCGATAGGTCATCTGCATCAGTAGGTCATTTGCGTCAGTAGGTCATTCGCATCGGTAGGTCATCTGTCAGTGACTCGGTTTGAACTATCGGTATCTCATATCTTATATCAGTGTAAGTCTGTTATACTTAGAAAATAATTTTGTTTGGAATATCTTACAACATAAATATTAACAGAATGTGCAATATTTATATGAGATCATAGATAAACATAATTGCACATATTGAAACTTAAATAATCATGATTAAAATTTTTATACATGATTAATATGAATTGACACGATTTGGGATTATTAAAACTATTAATACTAGAGTGGGTATCTAACAATTTCATATGGGCCAACAATATCCTCTTTTTTTATGATCACAAATCATGGCACTATTTTGTAGAATCATTTGATATGGAATGAAAGTATTCTAATTATCATTTCCCATTATTGATGATTGTTTACAATATATAGATAAGTTTCAGATGTAAAATAAATAATAATGGTATCAAAGAAAAATAAAGTATATAAGATTGATTTCAAAGGTAAAGTAAATAAACATAATCCCAAAGTGTTCTCCCCCTTTTGAGATTATCAAAAGGTGCAGGGGAACTAAAATAGTTCTCCCCCTTTAGAGTAAAATCAAGAAGGAAACAGGTAACAAAGAAATAAAAAGTATCATAGAATAATAAATGAAAGACAAGAACCTGAAATTCCATTAATCAATAAATTAAAAGTTGTTACAAATCTTGAAGAAAAAATTAACAAAAGACAAGCAAAAATCCCTATCAGATAATGATCCACACTACGACTCAGGATAAAGAGGGTCCTTCCCTTTCTCAGAGGGATCAATATAGGGTTCATTAGGTGGTGGTTGAGAAACTGGAGGGTCTGAAGAAATTTTCAAAGGAAGTAGAATCACTCCTTCAAGAACATTAGGTACAAGGTTGGGTTTATGTTGTGACAACACAAGAGGTTGAATATATTCTTGGATCACTGGTAGAATTTGATTCAAAGCCTAAGCAACTGAAATTCGAGGAGGAGGCCATGAACCAGTAGGTCCAAGAGGTGTAGCAGTATGTACTACAATCGTTTCACTTTGTACATGATGGTATGGCTTCAATAGCTTGATGAAATCATCAATGATTTCACCACCATACTTCATTTCTTTCTCAAATTCATCTTTATTCTCCCTGAATTTTTTCAATAGAGTGGGAAAGTCCTTGAACTTTTGAATGTGATCTTTGAAAGATAATTTCATTAGAGGAAAAGATAGGTTCTCTATCAAATACTTAAATAGACTGTTCAACTGATGTTTAGTAATGATCTTATTGAAATATTAGTCTACCTTTTATATGATCTAATCATTTGCAGCCTCAGCACTCTTGGAATAGAGTCTCACCCTATCATGAACATGATCACTATTTTTCTCAATCTTTACAAGGTTACCTAAACCAGAAGCATCAAAGAGAGCTTGAAGCTCCTCCTTTACAACAATTATGAATCTCTCAATGTACAGAGTCTGAGAGGTCTGACCAGAGGTAGAATGAATATCAGTAGGAGCTGAGGTGTGAGACTTCAAAGCCATAAGAAGAGTATCCACACAACCTTTTTACTCTAAGGTATAAGTATTTATTTCATAACCAAGACCAGTCATTTCCTTCCTCAACTAGGATGTGCTTTCAATAATTGTCTCAAGAGTTGTAATTAAATTGGGTTGAATCTCCTCTATCACTTTCTTTGGAATATTAGTTGCATCATCCTCACTTATACCCACTGTTGTACTTGAAAAAGAAACTGCTTGCCTAGACTGCCTCATTTATGCTATTGAAGATCTGAGAGTGTAATTCATCACTCATATTAGTGTTTTCTCTTCTAGATGTTTGAATCTCAAGCACAATCTGAGATTGAATTGATATACTTACATCTGAACAAACTTCCTATTTAAACCTTTCAAAATCTACTTTAGTGATAGAGTCACTAGGAAGGGTCTCAGCCACTGATTCCCCTGTAATGAGTAAAAAAACTTCATCTTTTGATTCTTTATAATATTAACCTAGTGCTATGTACCCAATATTCCTTGCCCATTCAACCATTGCATCATAATCCATAGGAGTCAGAGTGTCAATTCTAACTCTTCGAAGTTGCTTCTCTTCATTATCTTGATCTTACCTTTCTTGAGGCTTCCCCTCAATCAGATATCTCCTCACTGGTTTCTCATCTTGAACATGAGTTATCCATATTTCATATGCTAACTAAGGTGTAGGAATTACTTGATCTTCCACTTTAACATGAACTTAATAATTTTCTCTTACTTCAACAACAACTTCATAAGGTTCTTACAACCATGCATGATACACATCTTCAACCATTTATACATCTTAACCTTGATCATTCTTATGATGTTCATCATCACTTTCATTGCTTTCATCATCATCATTTCCAAATACATGCTCTTTATTTCCATTTTTATCAGCATCTACTTCACATTCTTCCTCTTCACTACCACTTCCACTTTCTTCATCTTCACTGCCCTCTTCTTCTTCTTCTTCAGAGCCACCAGATCTACTTACATATTCCACACTTCCAGATACTTTTGTCTCCTCGTCTCTATTGTATTCAAGTGTGGGTTCATCATAGGGTAAGGTAAGTGGAGGACAATGTGGTCCAAAATAAAAACATTTACGAGGTTCATTTTTGTCAGGATTACTTCTATCATAGATAGGTGACCCTTGATCTCTAACTAGAGTGGCAGACTCTTCTTCTTCTTCTAAAGATTAAAAAAAATCCTCATTTGTTCCCAGACCAGGATCAACCATATTCATAGTCCTATTTGTATAGTCCACTATATTGAACATATCATAAATATTATCTTCATCTACAACCCATTCTCTCTTCCATGGGTTCTAGTTTATTTTTATCCTTTTAGAAATATCTTTACTAAGGAATATCCCACTACACTCAGAAATAACTTCTTGTCCCTCATTAACACAACATTTCTCTTTTAGCATATATGAGATAAACCTTGGATAAAATATGTAATTAGTTTTCCAAGAAGTTTTAATCATTTCATTTATATACACAGCAAGGTATCTGCATAGATTTACCTTAACCCCATCTCTTAGCAGATAAACCAAGTAGACATCTTGATACATCAGAGAGGTAAAGTCCCCTTTCTTGGGACAGATCTGATGTTGAATAAACTTGAACAAAAATCTACATTCTCCACTAAACTTTGTATAAATGGGTATCATGTGCTCGTCATTATTATTAATCTTCTTTAGAGATGTCTCAAAGAAGGATATATCACTCTCAGGTGGATAACTACCCTAATAATCATCAAACACACCTTCATGAGGGACTTTCAGACATTCAACCCATTTTCTTGATGAGAAAGAGATTATCTTCCCTTTCACTATGTACTTGACCCAGGAAACATCACTTCCTTCCAATAAGAACTCCACAATTATATAAAACTCGTGAACTAGCTTCGGGTAGAAGGGTCTTTCATTATCTAAGAACCACTCAAGTCATCCCTAATCTTGTAGTACCTTTAGCAGTAAATACTTCCTTCCCAATAGCCATTCCGCAAGAACTTATTTTTCTGGAGTTATTACATGGTTTTCTAGAAAAATATTCAAAGTTCCAGAAGATTTTCTCAATTCAACTTTTTGTTTCTTAGTTGCATGAGACTCACCACCATCAAGAGCTTGCTTCACATGCACCATTCCAACAGTTCAGTATAGAGGTCGGAAGGTGAAAGTTCATGGGTAGAGAGATAAATGGTTGAGTGATTATTGGGGTAAAGTACTAGAGTGGATCGATTCAAATTTATGCCATTTAGGGCTTTTTAAATCACAAAATCGTGAAATTGTGAACCGGGTTGAACAAAATCAATGAAATAGTGTCATTTTGGTAAAAACATAACACAAATAAAAACAGTGAGTCTTTGGTGTCAACATGATAGATTTTGTATAACACTAACGGTGTCATCTTGACAAGTCATAGGTGTCAATGTGACAAGGTATCGTCATAACAAATTATCGGTGTCGGCATGACAACTATGAAAACATGACATAGCTACCAATGTCAGCATGACATTATCAGCTTCATACTATCAATTTCGGCAAGATGCTATCTCTTTGAATTTTCCAGTGTCAGTATGAAAACTTCACTTAAAATTATCAAAGGAATAGAAACATAAGGTCCTATATATTGATCATTCCTAACTCATGTCTTATGTAGTTCATTCTTTCAGTGTTTAATGGATTAGTGAAAATATCCAAAAGCTTATGTTTAGTGCCAATGAACTCTGAAGTTATATCACCTTTTTGATAATGGTATCTCAAAAAGTGATGCCTTACATCAATGTGTTTTGTCCTAGAATGTGAAACAAGATTATTATAAATATTAATATCACTTGTGTTGTCACAATTTATAGGGACATGTCTGAATTGAAATCCATAATCTAGTAGTGTGTGTTTCATCAACAAAATTTGTGCACAACAACTACCATCAGCTATGTATTCAACTTCAGCAGTAGATAATTCAATAGAATTTTGTTTCTTACTACACCATGAAACTAGAGACTTTCCCAAAAAGTGACATGTGATAGAGGTTCTTTTTCTATCTAACTTATAGCCACCAAAATCAGCAATGGAATAACTCACCAAATTAAAAGGTTGTCCTCTATGATAGAATAGTCCAAGGTTGGTAGTATGTTTGAGGTATTTGAAAATCCTTTTAACAGTGAGAAGATGATATTATTTTTTGTTTTCTTGAAAATGTGCACACATGCACACACTAAACATAATATATAGCCTATTAGCAGTTAAGTAGAGTAAACTTCCAATTGTTCCTATGTAGGTGGTTTGATCAATAGATTTACCATCTTCCTCAAGGTCCAACTTACATGTGGTAATCATTGGAGTGTCACTACTCTTTGTGCTTTCAAATACAAATATTTTTAAAAGATCCTTGGTATATTTACATTGATTCAAAACAATAACTTATTTATTTCAAAATATTTTAAATCCAATAAAGAATTTGAGTTCACCCATTAAACTCATTTCAAATTCACTTTGCATCAGCTTTGAAAAATCAACACATAAAGAAGTTTTAGAAGATACAAAAATAATATCATCTAAATAAATTTGTACTACTAAAACATCTTTGTAAATTCTTTTTATAAGGAAATTAGGATTAGTTATAACTTTTTTAAAACCTTTAGAAATAAGAAAATTTATGAACCTATCATATCAAGATCTTGGATCTTTCTTTAAACCATATAAATATTTTATTAATTTAAAAACATTATTTGGAAAATGAGGGTTTGTAAAACTAGGGGGTTGTTCAACAAAAAAAGTACTCAACTATATACCCATTTAGGAATGCACTCTTAAAAAATATTTGATAAAGTTTGAAATCTTGATGTGCTGTATAGGCAAGAATAATTCTAATGGCCTCAAGTATAGTTATTGGTCCAAAGGTTTCCTCATAGTCAATTACTTATTCTTTACTATAACCTTGTGCAACCAATATAGTTTTGTTTCTAACTATGTGTAAGAACCTGGTTCTTCTCTTTTTGGTATGGGTTTCTTCTTTTCTCTTTTCCATAAGTGTTTTTAATAAAATATGGAAAATGGGGAAAAATCCTAAATTTTGGAACTACACTCTGTGTACTTTTTCCACACGTCATGTACTTTTGGCCGTGTTGGGATGAGTACACAGGGCGTGTAGACATGTCGGTGACAAAGGATGTAGGAACCGACTACACACCGTGTAGTGGTCCTTTACACACCATGTAGTCTGTCGGCAGGACAAAATAGTAAGGCAGTGGAGTAGCCACCGGCTGGGCAGTAGTACACGCTGTGTACTCAAGAGTACATGCCGTGTATTCTTGTCGGCAGGCGAACAGTGTCGCGCTGGCGGGAAGCCTCCAGAGGAACAGTTAAATAAAATGAGTACACACCGTGTACTTGGAAGTACACGCCGTTTACTTTGTCTTTTCGGCTTTAAACAGGCAGTAGCCTCCTCATTTGGCAGAGGAGGCATTTGATCCATTTTGGAGCCAAAGGAGGAGGCCAAACCTTTGAAGATCTACCGAGTGTTCATCTGGAATCGGTTTCCGCCTCGGACGATCTCATTGGAACCGCACGGGTAAGGGCTTCCATCTCCTTGACTGCTTCTTACCAATTCTTCTCCTAATAAGAGTTATTTGATGTTAATCGGGTTTCGTTCTTCATCAGATCTATGACATTCTTGGTCGTTTCTGGTGTTGGCGTCCGAGTTAATGCTCGTTGGCGTATAAGGTTTGTGGCTTGGTGTTTAGTTTTCCAACTGCTGTGTGTTTTGTGCGTTTTTGTGCCATGAACCCATGTTGGGGTGTCGTGTGTCTGAGTTATTTGCTATATTAAACACTTAGAATTGATTAGGTATTTTAATTATGATATTAAAATGATGGTTGGGATCGTTGCCTGGATCCGGAACCACCCTGGGGGTGTGTTCCACTGTTTAGTCGTTTGGCCAGGATACCCGAGGGTATGCCTCTAAAGTAGTAATTGTAGAATTTCCTTGAGAGGAATTGCTTGTTTACTGCTTCTTTACATGTTGGGAATGGCTCAGTTACCTATTCAGCCTGAGGGCATTGTTGTGATTAGCCCGTGGGCACTGCACTGTTTAGCCCGAGGGCAGCAGTTATTTCGGCATGAGGTAAACTTCTTCTGTGCCTGTGGGCAGATGATTCTGTTCCAGAGGGTGACACTACCTATGCCTGAGGGAAAAATCTGTTATGCCTAAGGGAAGATTCTTGTGTTGGATACTCTTTACCTGAGGGTAGGGGTTTACGCGTCTGTGGACTTTTAGCGGTTACGTAAAATATTCACTGTGGTGATATTTTAAAAATTAAATGGATAAAATGAATATTAAAATGGAAATTTAACTGTTAAGTTGTTTACTTGTGAGAACTAATTACTTTATTGCATTTTACTATTGCACTGTTGTTGCATGCTTACACACAGTTGAGCATTGGCCTTTGGTGGGTGCCTACTGAGATATATTTCTCACACCCTGTTTGGGTCATGCTTTTTGACCGAAACAGATTACGTTGCTTCAGGTGTAGATAGGAGAAAGAGTCCCTATAGAGGTACATGATTTCTGCTGAGGAGTAGGAGATAATGGGACCGATCCTAGGCTCATGATGCCGCTGCCAGCTGTTTTTCTTTGAATTGTTGCATTCTACTTTTGTTGTATTGTGTTGATGTATAACATGTTCTGGCTGTTTTCCTAGAACTTGAGACATGTAGCATCATTATTTATATATTGTTGGTTGTATCCACTGCTGTTGTTTATTTTAGTTGTGTATGTTATACTGCTTCCGTTGTTCGTTGTATGTTTTTTTTCGTATTTCGCTGCGGTTCACTTTGAAAAATGAGGGCATAGTTTCCCCACTATTAGACCTAGGCCCTTGCTGCTAGTCGGCAGCCTCTGGCATTTGGGGAAATGCTCTTGAGGTCACGTGGTGAACCGGGTTCGGGGCACCCGTTGAGTCGCACCCAGAACCGGGACATTACAAAGTGGTATCAAAGGGGTTCTTTTCTTTGACGTACTATTTAGAGTCATAGTCAGAAATAGGACAAACGGTAGTTAGTAATAAGTTGTTCCCGGGCGTAGCTAAACCGTGTACAGGGAAAAGCCAGTCTACCTCATATTTTGCAATTTCTGATTTTTCAAATTTTACAGTTAATATGATTTCACCGTTGGGTGATGCACTTGGATTGTGCTGTTATAATTTATCTATGAGTTCTATTCAGTTGCAACCCAATGAGATGAGGGTATTCCATCTCATGCATCATTTAGGCACATGCTAGAAATCACATGCCATGCATAGTTCCATTCCATGTCGGTGCATTAGAAATTGCATGTTGTTGTGATAGTTGATGTGTTAGAAAAGAATGTTGTTGTGATAGCTGATTGATAATTACCTGCTATGTGATAGGGTAATTTTATTTAAGCCTTTTGATATAATGGAATTCAAACTTTGGTTTTTGGGGAGTATGGGCCCTCACTGACCGGAATTTGGTGGATCATTATATGGTCATTTTTTTATAACACGGATAAGATGTCAAACTTTGATTCGTGGGGAGTATGGGCCCTCACGGGTCGGAATTTGACGCTTAGGTGTTGTTTTTTAGTGTTTTTTGGGTTTCGGGGAAGTTTTTGAGGCATACTGTCTAGAAACCCAGTATACACGCCGTGTAGTATTTTAAACATGTCGTGTATAGCCTTCTGTTCGGGAAGAAAAATGAACTTTTTAAGTACACGCCGTGTACTCTGAGTACACGCCGTGTAGTCTCTTTTCATGTCACAAACCGTGTAGGCGGCGACACGGGTTAAGGGAAAGCTTGGGTAAAACACGCCGTGTACCAGATATACATGTCGTGTAGTTTTGACCCGGAGTCCGGCTGTGTAACTAACAACACGGGTCGGTGAACTCCTTTATAGAACACGCCATGTCAATTAGGAACATGTCGTGTAGTGTGACCTAGGGACTCGGCCATGTAACTAACAACACGGGTTGATGTCACTGTTCCTTGAACACGTCGTGTACCTTTGGGGACACGCCATGTAGTCTTGTCTGAGGACAGACCGTGTGGACTTGGTTGTGTGGCTGGGGAAATAGGGTGATGTACACGCCGTGTGTGGGTGTAACACGCCATGTAGTTTCAAGTTGAGTAGTCGGTCGTGTCACAAGTGACACGGGCAGTTGGAAAATAACACCATACACACTGTGTAGATTATGTACACGCTGTGTAGTTTTGTTTAACAGGATCCATGTAGATTAGCCATGCAGAAGGACCCGGGCAGGGGAAGGGGAGTCAAGTAAACTCCGTGTAGTCAGTATACACACTGTGTAGTCATGTTTTTTACTTTTTGAGATGCCTTCTTCCTCTTGTTTCCTTTGTGGTTTCTTCATTTTAGCTTTAATAATCTTGAATATAAGGTGTGCTTTTGACCTTGTAATGTCATGCCGCCTAGACGACCGCGCGTTGTTCGCCTAGAGAGCGGCGGTGACTATACTCCAGAGATGGTGGGCCATGGGCTACCAGTCGATCCTCTAGCAGAGCCAGATGCGACACCAGCTGCTATACCAGACATAGGCGTGGAGGTTCAGTTCCGTGAAGGCTTTATGCGGTTCATGCAAACCTTTCAGGGAGCACCGCAGGCTGCCACATCTATGGTCGAACTGACACGTATCTTCCAACAGCAGCATCTGCCTACGTTTTTAGGGGATGGCGTACCACAGGCTGCGGAGTCTTGGATAATATCGATGCAGACTATCTTCGAGCATCTTGAGACGCCTCCAGGGCGGAGGGTCAAGCTCGTGACATACATGTTGCGTGATTCTTCCAAGAGGTGGTGGGATGTTACCACCCAGTAAGAGCATCACAGGGACATGGCGTGGGAGGATTTTTAGGCAGTCTTCTATGACTTCTTCTTTCCCGAGATGCTGACAGAAGACAGAGCTCAATAGTTCATGAATTTGCAGTAGGGAACCATGTCGGTGATGGACTATTCTTCTCGCTTTATCGAGCTTCAGCGCTTTGCACCCGTGTTGGTGGGTGATGAGACGTTGAGAGCCAGAATTTTTGGGGATGGTCTTCGGTATGACATCTGAGCGCTGGTGAATGTCTTCAAGTTGCCTACTGTACACGCCATCATAAACCAGGCATTGATCATAGAGAGTAACCTTTGAGAATCTAGTGGTGTGGGCCAGGGCGGTTCAGCACCAGTTACTGGTACTTTTTATGTTGGCAAGAGGAAGAGATAGATGGAATTCTCTCAAGGCAGCAGTACTAGTCAGAAGAATGCTTCAGGTGTCCAGGTTATGTGCTACCAGTGTGGTAGAGAGGGGTACAAGAGGCCACAGTGTCCAAGAGACCCAGTGGAGTGCCGAGCTTGCGTAAATATGGGTCATCTATAGCGCTTTTGCAGGGCGTTTCCACCAATGGCTTGTGAGAGGGATTCTGTACAGACTCCGCATGCGGGATCAGGACCAGTGGCTTCTTACCAGTTGGGGAACTGGAATACGTCAGGGAGTGAAGGTGGAGATGGTGGTCGTGGCTGTGGTAGCCAGACACTAGGATCTCAGAGGCAGCAGGGTGGGACAGCTCAGGGTAGCCAGGCTGTGTCGCAGGGCCGCGGCACTAGACAAGCATATGCAGTGAAACAGACCCAGTAGGAGCAGGATCCCGGACCTTCTACAGTCAGAGGTACTATTCTAGTAGCTTCTGTTTTGTCTTCTATACTTTTCGATATGGGTGCTACGCATAATTTCATATTTTTACCCGCTGTAGAGAGCCTTGGGCTCTATGTTCCTACTTCTTCTGATATCATGACGCTAGACACTCCATTGGGAACTAGAACGGCTGGTGTGCATCAGTGCAAGGAGTGCCCCCTTGAGGTTGGTGGGTGTCACTTTATTTGGGACCTCTATGTCTTAGAGATGATAGCTTATGACATCATTCTCGGGATGGACTGGTTGGTTCCCTTTAGAGTCTTTGTGGATTGCTATCATCGCAGGGTGAGTTTCACATCACCAGAGGGCGGAGAGTTTCTATATAAGGGCGAGTGGGATGTTCAGGCGAGTCGAGCTGGACCAGAGCATTGTGGGCAAGGTGGAGTCACAACCCAGATTGCGAGCTTATATCTAGATGACCAGGGGACTTTTCAGATGAATTTACCTCCAGTGGTTGATCATTTCAGGGATGTTTTCCGAACGACTTTTCAGGTCTACCTCCAGAGCGTGAGGTGGATTTCTCTATCAATCTTGTGTTAGGACCAGCACTAGTGTCCATTCCTCCATATAGGATGGCTACACCTAAGTTGAAAGAGCTCAAGAGGAAGTTAGAGGAGTTACAGGCAAAGGGTTTCATCTAACCCAGTACTTCTCCTTGGGGTTCTCCAATCCTTTTTGCGAAGAAGGCAGATGGTACCCTCAGACTTTGTGTGGATTATCGTAAGCTGAACCAGTTGATGGTTAAGAACCGATATCCCTTACCGAGGATTGATGATCTTTTTGATCAGCTTCGTGGAGCACGAGTGTTCTCGAAGGTTGACTTGAGATCAGGATATCATCAGCTGCGCGTGAGACCATCTGATATACCTCTCACGGCTTTCAAGAGTAGGTATGGTCTATATGAGTATACAGTTATGTCATTCGGACTCACGAACACGCCAGTAGTTTTCATGGCTCTGATGAATCATGTGTTCCATCCATATCTTGATTCTTTTGTGGTAGTATTCGTGGACGACATCTTGGTGTACTCTCACACTCGACACGACCATGTCACCCATCTTGAGATCGTATTGAGTACACTGTGAGAGCATCGTCTATATGTTAATCTCTCAAAATACCACTTTTGGATGGACCATATACACTTCCTAGGTCATATCATCTCAGTGGCAGGAGTTTAAGTAGACCTAGAGAAGGTGAGAGCAGTAGTTTCCGGGGAGCAGCCTAAGAATGTGTTTGAGATACAGAGTTTCTTGGGGCTGGCTGGTTACTACAAGTGCTTTATACAGGACTTATCCCGCTTAGTAGCACCGCTAACAGGCTTGACTAAGAAGGGTGTAAAGTTCATTTGGTCATAATCTTGTGAGACAGCCTTTTAGGACCTGAAAGGAAGGTTGACATCAGCATTGATCATGATACTCCCAGAGCGGGGGAAGAGCTATGCAGTTTACTATGATGCATCAGGTATTGGGCTGGGAGCAGTGTTGATGCAGGGCGATCGAGTAGTTGCGTATGGGTCTTGGCAGTTGAGGCCACATGAGAAAAATTACCTGACGCATGATCTCGAGTTGGCAGTAGTTGTTCATGTGTTGCGCTGTTGGAGACATTATCTATTGGGGGAACATTTTTTGGTTTTCACCGACCAAAAAATCCTCAAGTATATATTTACGCAGCATGACTTGAATATGAGGCAGTGAAGGTGGGTCGAATACCTTCAGTCCTTCGATTTTGAGCTTGCCTATACACCTAGTAAAGGTAATGCAGTAGCTGATGCAGTGACCAGGAAGACTCAGATACAGGCTGTGCAGGAGGCCAGTGGTGAGTGGTAGCTCATGGCTTTGTTCTCTGAGATGCATCTGGAGTTGCATGACAGTCAGGGGAAGGTTTATCTTTCCTTTTTATCTGTGACTTCTACCCTCCTGGATATAGTAAGGATGAGGAAGCTATCTGATTCAGAAGTCCTAGTTCTACAGGAGTCAGTGGCAAGTGAGGACCCTCCTCCTGGTTGGATGATAGGCAATGATGAAGTTCTGTGTTTACATGGATGAGTATGGGTTCCAGTGGATATATGCGAGGATCTGATGCGAGAGTTTCATGCTTTATCTTGGGCAGTTCATCCTGGGGTTAACAATATGTACAGAGACTTGAGACGACAGTACTGGTGGCTGGGTATGAAGAGAGAAGTAGCTGGTTTTGTTATGAGGTGTTCCACCTGTCAGCAGGTGAAGGAAGAGCATTAGAGACCAGCTAGACTGTTATAGCAGTTACCCATTCCAAAGTGGAAATGGGATGATGTTGCGATGGATTTCGTGACTGGTTTTCCAAGGTCACCTTGTGACAATGATGTCGTGTGGGTTTTTGTGGACAGACTCACGAAGGTAGATCACTTTTTTCCGATCAAGGAGACCTTCGGTGTTGACAAGCTCAGAATTCTGTATATCGGAGAGATTGTACGTCTTCATGGGGTCCCTCGTTCTATAGTTTCTGATAGGGACACCCGCTTCACATCTCATTTCTGGCAGAGTTTTCAGAGGGCACTGGGTACACAGGTGCTTCTAAGTACAGCTTACCACCCTCAGACCGATAGCCAGTCGGAGCGTACGATACAGGTGCTAGAGGACATGCTGCGTGCATACATCCTAGACTTTGGGATCTCTTGGGAGAAGCATATACCCTCAGTCTAGTTTGCCTATAACAATATCTTTCAAGAGACTATTGAGATGGCACCATATGAGGCTTTATACGGAAGGTCGTGCCAATCACCTTTGTGTTGGTTAGAGGCAGGTGAGGCAACTTTGCTGGGACCATGTCTCGTGCAGGAGACTTCTGAGTAGGTCCAGTTGATACAGAAGCGGATGCCTACTGCATAGTCTCGTCAGAAGTCATATGTTGATCGTCTTAGACGACCTTTGGAGTTCGTGGTCAGGGATCAGGTTTTTCTACATGTTTCGCCGAGGTTGGGACACAAGCAGATCAGGAGACAGGGTAAACTTTCACCGTGATATTTGGGGCCATTTGGGATTCTGGAGAGGGTCGGGCTAGTTGCTTATCGGTTGCGGTTACCACAGCGGTACCGAGCCATGCACGACATCTTCCATGTATCTCAGTTGCATCGCTATCATTCAGACTCGTCTCACGTCTTTCAGCCCGAGGAGGTTGAGATGGAGGCAGATGTGTCCTCTGAAGAGCATCCAATTAGTATCGTTGACAGAAGCACGAAGATTCTCTAAGGCTGGTCAGTTCCTCTCGTGCAGGTGCTATGGAATCATGGCCGAGTTCAGGACGAGACCTAGGAGCGGGAGGCCGACGTACATGCTCAGTGGCCAGAGTTTTTCACAGCTATATCTTCTTCACCCTTGGAAGGTCAATTCGAGGATGAATTGATATAAGGGGGGAAGTTTGTAAGAACTCAGTTCTTCTCTTTGAGGTACGGGATTCTTCTTTTTTCTTTTCCTTAAGTATTTTTAATAAAATATGGAAAATGGGGGAAAATCCTAAATTTTGGAACTACACACCATGTACTTTTTCCACACGCTGTGTACTTTTGGACGTGTTGGGATGAGTACAGAGGGCGTGTAGCCATGTCGGCAACAAAGGATGTAGGAACCGACTACACTCCGTGCAGTGGTCCTTTACACGCAGTGTAGTCTGTCGGAAGGCCAAAATAGTAAGGTGGTGGAGCAGCCGCCAGCTGGGTGGCAGTACACACCGTGTACTCAGGATTACATGTCGTGTACTCTTGTCGGCAGGCAAAAAGTGTCGCGTTGGCGGGAAGCCGCCAGAGGAATAGTTAAATGAAAGGAGTACACATCGTGTACTTGGAATTACATGCAGTGTACTTTGTTTTTTCGGCTTTAAAGAGGCAGTAGCCTCCTAATTTGGAAGAGGAGGAATTTTAGCTATTTTGGAGCCAAAGGAGGATGCCGAACCTTTGAAGATCCACCGAGTGTTAGTCTGTAATCGGTTTCCACCTCGGACGATCTCGTTGGAACCGCACGGGTAAGGGATTCCATCTCCTTAACTACTTCTTACCAATTCTTATCATAATAAGAGTTATTTGAGGTTAAGAGGGTTTTGTTCTTTGTCAGATCTACTCCATTCTTGGGTTTTTCTAGAGTTTTCTTCTGGGTATAATGCTCGTTGGCGTATAAGGTAGGTGGCTTGGTGTTTAGTTTTCCAATTTTTGTGTGTTTTTTGCGTTTTTGTGCCACGAACCCATGTTGGGGTGTTGTGTGGCTGAGTTCGTTGCTATATTAAACACCTATAATTGATTAGGTATTTTAATTATGATATTAAAATGCTGGTTGGGATTGTTTCCTGGATCCGGAACCACCCCAAGGGTGTGTTCCACTGTTTAGCCATTTGGCCAGGATACCTGAGGGTATGCCTCTAAAGTAGTAGTTGTAGAATTTTCTTGAGAGGAATTGCTTGTTTACCACATGTTTACATGTTGGGCATGTCCCGGTTACCTATTCAACCTGAGGGTGTTGTTGTGATTAGCCTGTGGGCACTACACTGTTTAGCCCGAGGGCAGTAGTTATTTCTTCCTAAGGGAAAATTCTTCCATGCCTGTGGACAGCTGATTCTGTGCCTAAGGGCGACACTACCTACGCCTGAGGGCAAAATCTGTTATGCCTAAGGGCAGATTCTTGTGTTGGATACTCTTTACCTGAGGGTAGGGGTTTACGCGTCTGCGGACTTTTAGCGGTTACGTAGAATATTCACTGTGGTGATATTTTAAAAATTAAATGGATAAAATGAATATTAAAATGGAAATTTAACTGTTAAGTTGGTTACTTGTGAGAACTGCTTACTTTATTTCATTTTATTATTGCATTGTTGTTGCATGCTCACACATAGTTGAGCACGGGCCTTTGGTGGGTGCCTACTGAGATATATTTCTCACACCCTGTTTGGGTCATGCTTTTCATCCCAAACAGATTACGTTGTTGCAGGTGTAGATAGGGGAAAGAGTCCCTATACAGGTACATGATTGCTGCTGAGGAGTAGGAGGGCATGGGACCGAGCCTAGGCTCGCGATGTCGCTGTCAGCTGTTTTGTTTTGTATTGTTGCATTCTGCTTTTGTGGTACTATATTGATGTATAACATGTTCTGGCTGTTTTCCTAGAACTTAAGACATGTAGCATCATTATTTATATATTGTTGTTTGTATCTACAGCTGTTGTTTATTTCAATTGTGTATGTTATACTGCTTCCGCTGTTCGTTGTATGTTTTATTTTGTATTCCACTGCGCTACACTTTGACAAATGAGGGCGTCGTTTCCCCACTATCAGACTTGGGCCCTCGCTGCTAGTCGGCATCCTCTAGCGTTCGGTGAAATGCACTTGAGGTCACGTGGCGAACCAAGTTCGGGGTACCCATTAAGTGGCACCCGAAACTGAGACGTTACACTATGTTACAAGCTTCATATACTTTATTCCTAAACTCCCATTTAGTGCCTATAGTCAAGGTGTCTCTGGGTCTATCTATAAGTTTATAGACTTTGTTTCTTTCAAACTAATTTAACTCTTCTTGTATAGTCATCACCCAAAATTCATCATTGATAGAATCATTGATGTTCTTAGGTTCAAGTTGTGATAGAAAAACTTGATGTTCAACCTAATTTCTGAGATAAGCTCTAGTTTGTGTTCCTTTGTCTAAATCTCCAATAATATCATCTAAAAGATGGTTCTTGAGAGTTTTGACAGGTCTAGAAAATGAAGGGATAGTCACTTCATATTATTCAATGGGTTCGAGTTCATTATGAATAGAATCTAGAGAATTTCCAAAACTAGATGTTTTAATAGATTTCATCACAGGATGGTCAGAAGATTTAGTATTGAAGTCAAGGTTTGACATATCATCCTCAAGATTATATAGAGATGTTTTTGGCTCATGTGGATATGTCTCATCAAACATGACATGTACAGATTCTTCCACACATTTGGTTCTCTTATCAAAGAATCTATAGGATTTAATAGAAATTGAATAACCTAGGAAAATTCCTTCATCACTCTTGGAGGCAAATTTTTCTATATTATCATTAGTGTTAACAATATAGACTTTGCAACCAAAAACCTTGAAGTAGTTAACCTTTGGTTTTCTATTGTTCCACAACTCATAGGGAGTTCTTTTAAGGATAGGTCTAATCAAGACTCTATTGATTATTTTTCATGTTGTATTGACAGATTCTAACCAAAAGTATATAGGTGGGTCATACTCACTAAGAAAGGTTCTAGAAATTTCTTGTAGGGTTCTATTTCTTCTTTCTATAACTCTATTTTGTTGGGGTGTCCTAGGTGCAAAGAAGTTATAACTATAGCCATTTTGTGAGAAAAAGGATTCAAAATCTTGATTTTAAAACTCACGGCCATGTTCACTTCTTAGGATTTTGATTTTAAGACCACTAAGATTTTCTATGTCCCTAGCATACTTGGTGAAATGAGAGAAATCTTCACTTTTTTTAGCCAAGAAGAAGGTCCAAGTATATCGAGAGCAGACATATACAAGAACATAGACATAGTGCTTTCCTCTTAGACTTGAAACTCTAGAAGGTCCAAACAAATCCATGTGAACCAACTCAAGAGGTTGATAAGTTGAAACTTATTTCTTGGTTTGAAATAGATTTGTTTTTGTTTACCCTTTGGACAAGGGTTACATACTTTTTCATTTGGAAACTCAATATTAGGTAGATCCTTGACTAAGCCTTTTATAGTAAGATTTATAAGTGAGTGTACATTTCAGTGTCCTAATATCCTATGCCAAAGCTAATATTCTTTATGAAAATCACTTAGGCAAGAATAATTTTGAGAAATTAAAGAATCTATGTTAACAGTATAAACATTTTCATTTCTAAGAGTGGAAATTCTAACTTATTTTTAGAGTTAAAATAATTTCATGCATCATTCTAAAATTTAACATTAAAACCATCATCACATAACTAAGATATACTATGTATATTGTATTTTAATTTACCAAAAAAATTACTTTAGAAATTAGAATTGAGTTAGAGTTACCAATCTGGCCAAGGCCAATGATTTTTTGTTTAGCATTGTCACCAAAGGTGACATACCCGCCATCAATCTTTATCAAGTTCTTGAAGCATGAGTAATATCCTATCATGTGTCTTGAACATCCATTGTCCAAGTACCATAAGATTTTACAAGAGATCTTTAAATAGTTTTCCTACAAAACAGATTATACAAGAAAAAATTTGGTACCCAGATTTGTTTGGGTTTGGTAACATTAGTAATAATAGATTTGGGAACCCACATTTTCTTTATGGGTTTCCTATAAGCAGTATGTAGGATTTTTGAAAAATAAACATTATTTGTTCTAGAAAAAATTGAAACAGTAGAAGATGTTTCATATATGGAGCTTTCAAAAAAAAATTCAGAACTTGGAATAAAACTGGATTTTCCAGATTTTGATACAAAATGAGTTTTTTTCATATTCCTCTTTTCTGGTTGGTATCGTATTGCATTAGTATACTTAAGAGCTACTTTTTTACCAAGAATTTAAACTAATATTTCTTTTCTATTTTTTAATCTCTCTAGATCCTTTTTTAATTGATCATTTGATAATTTAAGTTCATTTTTCTCTTTAAGTTGTTGAGAATTTTTATCTTTTTCTACAGCTAGTTCAGATTTAACAGTGGTATTAAAAACATGTTGTTTATTTAAAGATTTATATTTATCATTTAATTCATAACAATTTTCTTCTAGAATTTTTCAATATTCAAACATTTCCTCATTTTTCATATTTTCAGAATCACTTTCATCTCCAGAATAATAGAAATTATGTTCAGGAGAATTTAGTGTTATCTTATATGTGTTTTTAATAAAATACATATTTTCTTTGTCATAATTTTTATCATGAGTGGATTTTGAGTCACTTGAGCTATCCTCAGAAGCACTCCAAGTTTCCTTCATGGCCTTTTTATACTTTCTGTCCTTATAATCATACTTCTTCTTGTACTTTATCTTGGGACAGTCAGCCTTTACATGTCCCTTTCTCTTACATTCATAATAGATTATTTCATTGGAAGTATTATATTTCTTCCGATCTTTTTTTAAATGTTGCTTGCGATCATACTTACCTTTGTAGTTGGGATTTATAAAGAATTTATTATTTCTATAAAATTTCTTAAACCTTATTGCTATTTGATCTATCTCTCTACCACTATCTATTGATGATTGTTCATCACTTGAACTTTTAGTTTAATCTTGAACTTTCTCCTTCTTCTTGGATGCAGTATATTTGAAAGAAACAAATTTTCTTTTGGGTTCATCATCCTCTTCTTTGTTGACTTTTAGTTCTTCCTCATACATCATCAACTTTTCTATCATCTCCTTTACTGGTAACTTGCTGATTTCAAAAGATTCTCTAATTGATACAGAAGTTCCTCTCCATTTATCTAGTAAGCATTTGAGTATTCTCATGATTTGATCCTTGGATGTAACATCCCTTCCCCGAGAGATTATAGTATTCACAATTTCATTAAACCTGAGATACATGAAAAAAATAGGCTCATCAGGCTTTATTTTAAAGTTGTCATATTTAATTGTATATGTTTTAAGTCTCATTTCTTTAACACTAGAGGTTCCTTCATGTGAAACAAATAAAGTGTCCCAAATTTCATGGGCAGTTTTACATGTAGAAATTCTATTAAACATTTCATCATCTAAAGAACAGTATAGGGAATTCATGACATTGCAATTATTGTTATAGGCAGCCTTAGTTGGGTCATCCCAAGTATGTCTAGCAGTAGCAAGAATATTATATTCATCTATAATTGAAGACCAAATCTCAAAACCCATAATTTCTAAGTTCATTTTCATTTTAATTTTCCATTATGCATAATTTGTTCCATTAAATAATAAAGTTCTGTTAGTAGCATCACCTTCCAATCTATTATCCATGATAAATAAATATTTTTTTAAATAACTAGAAATTTAGAACTAACAGAAATTTAAAGATCTTTAAAATACAACTAAAATCACAGTTGAAAAATATTTTATAAGATTTATAATTTTGAAGATAGTAACTTGAAAACAACCTCTGATATCAAATGTTAGTCAGATTAGGACACTCAATAGGGGTGAATTGAGTTCCTATAAAAACTTCTGTTGAAAATTTTACTTAGAAGATTCCCCAAGTTAAAATAAAATTGGCCAGTTAACCAATGTAGTAAAATTATAATAGATTGGTTGTTCAAATATTTTCTCATAAGATTGATTAATTCTTGATTATAACAATATGAGATATTGATACAACTTTTGAAACTACTCTAACAAGGAAGAAAACTTATAACTACTATCCAATACTAACTATCAAAGTAAAATTTAGTTTTCTAAAATATAAGTTAAAATAGAGAAATAATAAATTAAAAAAACAGCGGATAAAAACAAGAGGTTTAGTCTCAAGAAGAGACTTATTCCTCTACACTTGGTGATCACCTCCTTCCAAGAAATATATAAAGATAAATATTTTTATCCACGCCCTAGATCAGGGTTAACATAACAGTACACAGATTGTCCAGGTCATAAGACCTCTGCCACAGTTCTTTGTGGGAACAAAAACAACTAGTTCACATAGGAGCTCTTCCACAGTTCTGTGTGTGATAAATAAGTGTAAAAAGACAATTGTTGGAGGATATCTAGTATCCTCTAGTTTAGTGCAGGAGATCATGTGTGTTTTTAGTATAGACACACACAATTCTCGAAAGTTTAGCAAAATAGTACACAACAGAGCAAAATATATTAAGAAGGGA
This sequence comes from Viscum album, assembly GCA_963277665.1. NCBI lineage: Eukaryota > Viridiplantae > Streptophyta > Magnoliopsida > Santalales > Viscaceae > Viscum > Viscum album. The sequence continues at coordinate 469,380,546 of OY728147.1, read as the reverse complement.
TTAGAGATCCTCTGAGTGTTATCCAATAAAGATCTGGACTCTCTGATGTATCAAAGTTGAAGCTCGAGTCCTCTTATGGAAACTAACACTGAAAACAGAGTGTCGAGAAGCACTATGATATGTCTTCTAGTAGGGTGAGATGTTTTTCTCCTTCAGTTTAGTTGGATGCAGTAGGGATGATAAAACTATGATGAATGACAACTCTCTAGTTCACAGCAAGCAGGAATGAATAATTCCTTGTGTGTTCTTTTTGTGTGTTGCTCGTGGGGGTATGCTCGTATTTTCTTGTGTATGCATGTCTGTGCATGTCTATGCTCTTCTTTATATATATATATATATATACTTGTAGCCTGAAAATATGCATTTTTAAGGTATATTATGTACCTCGTTCTTCTGACAGCCTCATTTAAGATGTCTGTAAAAAAGTATTAAATTAATCAGTCGCATTAAAACACTAAAAATATGACTATTATAAGTAATTTTAAATAAAATAAATTTTAAACGGTCTATCAGTGAGTCCTTGATCGGTCTGTCTATGCATCGGTGAGTCCTTTGTCGGTATCTCCTTCTGTCGGTGACGCATTCCATCTGTATGTCATTTTTTTAATCTTTTTATGCATCAGTGACTCCTTATAACTATCATTGAGTCCTTGCATCAGTAGTACCATGCATCAGTGACTCATTTGAATTGACGGTGAGTCCTTACATCAATAGGTCATTTGTGTTGGTATGTTATCCATGTAAGTAGGTCATCTACATCGGTAATTCATTTGTGTTGGTATTTCATCCACATCGGTGGGTCATATGCATCGGTAGGTCATTTTCATTGGTAGTTCATCTGCATCGGTAGGTCATTTTCATTGGTAGGTCATCTGCATCGGTAGGTCATTTGCATTGGTAGGTCATTTTCATCAGTAGGTCATCTATTGGTGACTCGGTTTGAATTGTCGGTATCTCATCTCTTCTATTGATGTCAGTCTGTTATACTTAGAACATATTTTTTTTTGGTCATTCATACGACATAAATATTAACAGAATGTACAATATTTATATTAGATCATAGATAAACATAATTGCACATATTGAAACTTAAATAATCACGATTAAAATTTTTAGACATGATTAATAGTAATTGACATGATTTGTGGTTATTAAAACAATTAATACTAGAGTGGGTAGCCAATAGTATCATATGGGCCAACAGGTTGTTTTTTATAGGCTCATGAAGGTTTCACATTTCCTTCCCATCAAGGAAACCTTCGGTGTTGATTAGATTGAGAGGTTGTACATCCATGAGATTTTACAACTGCATGGGGTCCCACATTATATCATTTTGGATAGGGATGCATGGTTTACTTATCATTTCTAGAAAGGGATACAGAGGGATTTGGGTGAACAGGTGCTTCTGATCATGGCATACCACCCCCAGATAGATTTCCAGTCAGAGCGCATGATTTAAGTGCTTGAGGACATGCAGTGAGCATATGTCATTTCGAGGGCTCTTGGGAGAGGTATATACCCCTGGTTGAGTTCACCTAAAACAATAGCTTTCATGTTACTATAAAGATGGAGCCATATGAGGCTTTGTATGGTAGTTTATTATGATCACTTCTATGTTGGATGGAGGTAAGAGAGGCAGCTATGTTGGGACCTCATCATTTCCAGGATACCACAGAATAGGTTTGGTTGATTTATAAGTGGATGGATACTTTGCAGTCTTATCATAAATCATACATCGATCGTCGTAAATAACCTCTAGAGTTAGAGATTGGGGATCAGGTTTTTCTACATGTTTCACCAAGGTTGAGACACAATAGGATCAGAAGACAGGGTAAGTTTTTGCCTAGATATATTAGGCCATTCGAGATTCTGGAGAGAATTGGTTTGGTCTCCTATCGATTGCAGTTGCCTCTGAGGTATTGGGATATGCATGACATCTTTCTTGTTTCTCAGCTGCAACGATACTATTTAGACCTGTCTCGTGATTTTCATCCTGAGGAGGTTGGGTTACAAGTAGATTCATCCTTTTAGGAGCATCCTATACAAATTTTCGATTGTAGAATGAAGGTTATCCTAGGATGGTCTGTTTCTTTAGTATGGGTGTTATGGTATAATGAATGAGTGCATGACAAGACCTCGGAGAGGGAGGCCAACATAAAATCGCAGTTGTCGGATTTGTTCTCATATTTTTCTTCACCACCCTTGTAAGAGAAATTCAGGGATGAATTGCTTTAAGGGGGATTTTGTAAGAACCTAGTTCTTCTTTGAGGTATGGATCTTGTTTTTTCTTTAAATTCTCAGTTTAAATTCTTAAATAAGGCCTAATGTGAGTTCTTGTTGGGGTCATGGAAGGCTCAAAGGTGTTTATGGCTGGTTCAAAGCCTGGAACCTAGAGTTTGGGTGTTTTATTCCTGGTTCGTGGTTAGTTAAAACCATGTAGGGTAGGCTACACATATTGACTAAACCGTGTGAGGCTGGACATTGGGGGCCTACAGGCCGTACGGTTTGATGAAACTATGCGGGGGGAGTTGCATGACCATGCGATGAGTCTACAGTTTTCAGCATATTTGACAGAGGCCTACACATGGTTTGCGAATGGTTTGTTAACTATGCAGTTAAACCATGTGAGTGACACTTTATCCTATATTAGATCATGCAACATGCTGCACAGTTTGAAAAACTGTGTGACATGGCGCATGGTTTGAAAAATTGTGCGCCTAAACCGTGCGACCTAGTTATTTTGTGTAAAATGACCATTTTTCTCTGGAAATCTTTTAGAACCTAAACTCTTTTTCATTATTAATATGTTACATAGTATGGGAATTTTCTTGATACCTTTGAAAGAATATCCTAAAAATTGAGCTACACTCTCTACCCAACCTATGATTCGAACGTAGTTTATCTCATGGTATCCATAACAGTAAGGCCTTGATTCCTTTTTAGCCTTTTCCAATTCTTCTGTATATCGACTACGCTATTTGGATTTAGTCTCATGTGCCCTAATTTTTCATTCTTCATCTTTTATTCATATTTATTACAAACCAGGATGAATGAGATCTTAATAATGGATGAGCAATCAAGCACAAATCTAAGGTAGGTGGTCATGTGATTTTTGTTGAAATTCAGATCATTTATATATGTTCGAGTGTCATGTGCCCATTATTGGGGCATCAACTTAAATTGGAATTGAACGTTGTTATTTCTTATCATGGTTAAGTAATTCAATAGGCATGATTATGCATGTTATTGGTTGTACACCTTGATTTGGGGCCACCCCATGGGTGAGATTCCTTGAATGAACCTTTATGGATTTTGGCTTCAGATACCTATGAGGAATGACTTTTATCCCTTTCATGGGTTGTTTAAAATGGAATTTGATCTAAATTAGATTACAATATTGTTAGATTATAATTGAATTGGTTAAAGGGTGTGGTATGGAAGAATTTCCCCTTGACCCATATATGCCTTTGTTGTTTAAAGCATGTTGCCTTGCCCATGTGAGTAAAATGGATTCCATGACTTAATGTGATACAACTCTATTGAATTTATCAAATTTTTTATTAGACCTTATTAGATATATTATTATTAATCCATGTGATATATTGATAGGATAATTAGGCTTGTTATGTTTAAAATAGCCATAGGTGTATTTGTATGGCCTTTGAACTGTTATCCCTTGTGATCTATTTTGATACCATTCCATGAAATGGATTGATAAAGCATGGGATGCTTATTATTATAAATTTACACATGATTAAACAAAAGGCCAAGCCTTATAAGGTTGAACTATGTTTGAGTCATTCCCATGAGGTGAATTTTGTTATTAGATGCCATTGGTTTTGACCTTGGAATGTTTAATGAAATGTTTAAATGGAATTGAAATGGTTAAATTATAATAGCCTTGAGTGACACATGGATTAACTTCAGAATTCCATGGATAGAATCTTGTGACTATTAACCTTTATACCTTGAGTGATACATGGATACATTGAGGGATTCCATGTATGGACTCTATGTCTAATGTGATTATGTCATAGGTGATACATGGATCCACTGAGGGATTCCATGGATGACTCATTGAGGATGGACTTATATGTTGAGTGATACATAGATCCAAGTGAGGTATTCCATGGATAGACTCAAGGGGCATTTGATTATATGTCATGAGTGATACTTGGGGATTCCTTATAGGACTTCCAATTATAGACTTATATGACCTAAAATTATACCCCACCTAGAGCGATATTGAGTTCCTGAGAGGTTCGTCAGGGACTGGCTTATAGGGTGTTGGTTGATATTGCACCTGGAGTGATACTTAAATTCCAACTTAGGAATGTCAAGTATGGGATCATGTTCTGAAATTAATTATAAATGAAATGACTTATAACATATATTTCAATCCAAATCACAATCTTTGATTTAGTCTTCACTTGTAATTTCTTAGATGGCCTTCTATGGCTTCTGTTGTGCTACCAGTTACACGGGGGATGCCAGGATTGAGTCGGATCTTGAGACTTATAAATTCAATAGAATTGAATTGATGAATAAATTTAAATGGAAACCAAATCATGTAGGATGTTTAATTTTGAGTTATACCTTGATTATTTATTTTCTTATTTAACACTGCCTGCTATATATATTCACTAATTGATTGGTACAAACCTTGGGTGGTTGCCTACTAGGATTTAGTCTCACACCCTGTTTGGGTCATGTTTTGGGCTCGAATAGATTATATGATTGTAGGTAATAATAAGGGAAATCACACTCCTTTAGGTACTTGATATGCTACTTAAGATTAGGAGAGCATGAGACCAATTTGAGGATTGCGATGCTACTGGGATTATTTTGTCCTTTTTATAATTTTTTTATGGATTGTACATCTTCCTTGTGTTCATGATCTGGATATTTTATTATAACCATGTGACATGTATCATTATCTTATGTACGTTATGACTTCTAGTTTATTTATAATATCAGTATTCCATTATTTACTTCTATGGTATGGTTTACTGCTTTCACTATTGAACTATTATTGTATTCTGATGTATTACACTCTACTAATGAGGGAATAGTCTCCACACTATCAAACCTAGGCCCTTTATGTTAGTCATAAGCCTCTATCATTTAGAGAGATGTGCTTGAGGTGATGTGACCCACCAGGCTCGGAGCACCTTATAGTGGCATCTAAGTTAGGGATGTTACATAAGGTGGAAGAACTGGAACTCAGAAGTATGTAGCTTCCAAAATTTAAATTTAAGTTTTATATGGAGGGGATGGAGTTGATGAAGTTTTAGATCAAGGTGATCCAGGAGACAATCACCTCCCCATAGTCCTCTTCACCAGAGCCTGTATCTTTCAAGATGAAAACTTTTTGATGACCATAGTTTTGTCTCTAAATTATTGTTGTTCTTTTTTATACTTTGAAAACCATGGTAGATCATTTCTCTTAAAGAGAACTTAAATTGCCTCATTTTCAGGGTAGTAATTAAAAATCTACATCCTGCTCCCTTTCAAAACTTCTTACAATGCATAATTATAATGTAACTCCCCTTTTCCTAAGTCAAATCATGATTTAATTTTTTGTGGAAGTGGATGTTCATGGTGATGAAAACAAAAACAAACATGAAAGAAAAATGTATGTACACACATATTTATCATGGTTCAGAAAGGGTTCCTACGTCCATGGGAGAAAGGGGTCCGGTTCTATATTTCCACTTTGAGTGAAATGTAAACATTAAAATTCATGGTATTTTGATTCCATTTTATAGATAAAAAAATCAACATGGTCAAGGGTTTGTTTTTGGTGGTTCATCAACCCTTGAAAAATCATCATCGTTAGCTACTGCATCCACCGAGTTGCCTACCAACCAAAGAGGAAGAAAATCCCACTACAGTTTTTGCCAAAAAAAAAATCCTCCCATAAATAACTACCTAAATTGGTATTGGCCCCCACAAATCTTCCCCTCATGACCAATTTGGGATAGAATCTAAACCTACAGTCTCCTTACAAATGTCCAACTTCTCTTTTGGTAGAGACTTCATCATCATGTTTGTCCCATTATCATTGGTGTGGATTTTCTCAACATTTAAAAATCTTTCTTCCAACACATTATAGATCCATTGATATCACACATTGATGTGTTTGTACCTAGAAAGAAATATTGGGTTCTTACTGAGATGAATATAACTCAGACTATCATAATAGAGAATATAATTTTCCAGACTCTGTCCAAGCTCCTGTAAAAAATTCTTCATCAACAACATATCCTTGTAGTATTTAGTGACTGTGATATACTCTTTTTATATGGTAGAAAAGGAATCAAACTTCTGAAGTTGTTATTTCCATGAGAATTATCCCCCTAAAAATGATATCAGGTACCCATATATGTATTTCCTTATGCCTACATCTCCAACCATATTTGTATTTATGCAGCCTTCTAAAACAGGTTTACCATTTCCAAAAAATAAATAATGACTAGATGTAACTCGGAAATACCTCAATATCCATTTCACCATTTCTGAATGATATTTTTCAGGATTTGATAAAAATGTTCTCAAAAATCCAATGGTGTGATAAATATCTAGTCTAGTGCACACCATGAAGTTCATAAGACTACCAACTGTTGACTGATAAGGAAATTTTTCTATTTCTACTTTCTCCTAGTCATTAGATGGACTTCAACTCATTGTGAGGTTGAAAGGAATCACAAGTGGAGTTATAACTAGTTTGTCCTTTCTCATGTTGAATCTTTCAATATCAATGTACCTCTCTTGAGGTATCCAAATCTTTTGACTCCTCATTTCATGACTAATCATCATACCAAGAATATGAGTAGCATCTCCCAAGTCCTTCATTTAAAAAGACTTTTTCAACTCCTTAAACTTATCAATCATGGTGATATCTATTCCAATAATCATATTATCATCAACATAAATCAAAAAGATAATAAAATAACCATCATAAAACTATTTAATGAAAACAAAATGATCGGTAGTAGCCCTCCTGTACTCATTTTTCTCAATGGATGAGTTCAATATCTTGTACCATTCCTTCAGTTCCTGTTTCAAATAATATAAACTTTTCTTAATCTTTCATACCAGGTTTTCTTTACCATTCACCTAAAATAATTCTGGCTAATTCATGTATATATCCTCTTTAAGATCACCATATCAAAATGTTATCTTAACATCCAGTTTTTGAACCTCCAGGTTCATACTAGCCACCAATCCAAGAACAACTCTGATAGAAGACATTTTAAACACATGAGAAAAAATTTAATCAAAGTAAATACCTTTCTTCTAAAAAAATACCTTCACAACCATTCTGGATCTGTAGTATGGCTTTGAGATTTTTTATTCTCATTTGATTCGGTGCACCCCCTTCTTCTTGAGTTCCTTCTTTCCATGTGGTAATTCCAAATATCAAATGTATGGTTCTTATGCAAGGATATCATCTCCTTTTTCATTTCCTTACTCCATTCCATCTTTTTTTGACTCCTAATTGCATCATCATAACTGTATATCTCTCCCTCATCAGTGAGCATCACATACTCATGTGTTAAGTATCTACGACTCAGTTGTCATTGTCTGGTTGATCTATTAAACTAAAGTTTAGTAGGAATCTATTATGGAATATCATATGATAGATACATACCAATAGATGGAGACATATTACCTCATATTGATGTATCATCAGTTTCACATATTTCTCTTGCACTATCTAGTACTGATGTTGGTGATACTGATTCCAGACTAACTATAATTTCCTCAGACCACAACTACTCTGCATTTTTTGGATTCTCAAAATATTCAATTTTCCGATCCTCGAGAAATACCATATATATTATTTGGATGATCCTCATACTAATGGGATCCCAAAGTAGATATCCAAAATCCTCATGAGCATATCCCAAAAACATACACTTCTTTCATTTTCCATCCAACTTCTCCTACTCATCTTTTGGGATGTGAACAAATGCCTTTCAGATAAACACTCTCAAGTGTTTTTATGAAATAACTATACCTATTCGGACACTTTATAAAACATCATAGTTCATTATAAATGATATATAAAGGATGTTAATATCAAATGAGTTCCTCATTGCCTCCCCCCAAAAGTTTTTTGATAGATTTTCATTTGAGATCATAGACCTGACTCTCTCACAAATCATTTTGTTCATCCTCTCAGCAACACCATTATACTGAGGTGTGTTCCTTACTGATTTTTTCATCTTGATACCAAAACTCCTGAAGTACTCCCAAAATGAACCACAATACTCTCCTCTATTATTTTCTCACACACACTTTAAGTATGTGCCTATTTTTATTTCCAACTTCACATGAAACTTCATGAAAACATCTATCATTTGATCTGTAGTTTTGAGGAAAAGACCTAGACTTTTATAGAATGATCATCTATGAAGGTAAAAAAAAATAACACCTACCATAGACTTATTTCTCATCATGTATACATCACTATGAATCAAATCTAAAAAAATACTTTTATGGATGGAATGTAACCATGAAATGATACTCTGTGTTGTTTTCCCATGATGCAATCAACACACATGTCCAAATGTGTACCTTTTATTCTATGAAAGAGATCCTTCTTGGAGAGCATTATTATTCCTCTCTCACTCGTGTGACCAATCCGCATGTGCCAAACTTCTATAGGAACATATTTTCTTGCTACATTGACTTCTCCTCCATGCGGTATGGCATCTATGAGATAAATAGAAATATATTTATTTCCCTTAGAAATTACCAATTTACCTTTGGTAAGATTCAATTTCCCATAACTAAATAAACTAACATATCCATCATCCTCAAGAATTCCATTGGATATTAGATTGAGGCGAATATCAGGAACATGCCTCGTATTATTCAATAATAACCCGCATACAATATTAGTTTATAGAAAAATATTACCAATACCATTGATTTTGGATGCACCATTATTTTTCATCTACACATGTTTGAAACTCCCTAAACTTTAAGATGAGAATAAATATCTTCTGGTAGTGACATAGTAGGAGGAATAAGAATCAATCACCCATGTTGAATCTTGGATTGCAAGACTAGCCTGATTATCTTCCTGAACAATAATGATTTCTTCATTGACAATTGCATCATCATTATTTTGGTTCTTACCTTCCTGATTTTTTTACTCTACCTTTAACCTCATGCACTCCCGGTTGAAGTGTTCAGGATTTTTACAATGGCAGCACTTCATGTAATATCTCAATCAAGATTTTGATCACTTCTGCCTCTATATATTTTGGTCACGGGGTTCTCTCCCATTTCTTCTTCCTTTCTATTTCTTCTTCCCATGAATTTTAGTGACAAGAGCCTATGATTCAGGTGTATATCCCCCATCTTTACTTTTGGACTCTTCATTCAACATTCTTTCTTTCACAATCTCCACGATGAGAGTTTCGTCTGGAGTTGAATTGTTGACCAACATGACATCCCATATCTTTGGTAAAGAACTAAACATCAACAGTACCTGCAACTCATTATCAATCATTATTTTCATGGAATTCAATTGATCAATGGTACCTTGGAACTCACTCATGTACTCTAATATGTTGGTCACATCTTTGTACTTCAAGTTGAAAAGATGGAATATCATTTTTTTCTTAGTTATGCATAGTTTTCCTTGCATACATATTTTCCAATTTTTTTCAAAGAAAAAAATCATCAGGTTTATTGGAAAAAATCTTGAAAATAATCTTACTGATCCATTATCTAATTTGGGCAGCACATTTTTTGGTGAGCACAACCCACTCCGCATCAACTGGTGGGGTACTAGATGGTGTCTTTTCACTAAATTGACAGCTTATTGAAGATTACTCTAATTTCACTATAATGGGATTAGTGGTATCTACTATTGGTTTCCACAAATCTTTAATATATAAAAGATACTCTATTTTGGGTTTCCATATGGCATAATTAAAAGTTGTAAACTTAATCATGTTACTAGTATTTTCATCCATTGATGGAATGTAAATTTCAAAAATCTAATTGTACGGATGTGTCTGTAATGGTGGAATTGACTCATAGATTTCTAAAAAAATACTCTTATTGGCCAAGATATAGCCAAAATAATTTCAATGTCCATATCAGTTAATAATGTGGCACTGATGTGTCTCACCAAAATAGTCACTAGAAAACTCTCTAGAAGTCATTGTCAGCATGAATAGTGTCATCTTCTCTAACAAGGGGTTACTGTAGCTCACACGGTTTGATCGAAACTTTGACCAGCTCTATCGGCTTCATTTCAAATACATTTTTTGACATTGCTTGCACTATTGAAATCATCTCGCCGATATCATTACGGATCTGACCACAAAAAAATGACCACCTTCAATTTTCTGGTCACTGGAAAACTTCACTGCACCATTGTTGTTTTTTCCCCGGTGCTCTAATACCAGTTTTTTAGGGAAAAAATGTTCATGGTGTCAAAAACAAACACAAACACGAAAGAAAAATGGAATTACACACATAATTAATGTGGTTGGGTAAGGGTGCCTACGTTTATGGGAGAAAGGGGGCTGGTTCTATATTTCCCCTCCAAATGAAATGTTGGAGGATTAAAACATTACAATTCATGGGATTTTGATCTCTTTTTATAGAGAAGGAAATTCAACATGGTTAAGGGTTGTTTTTTGGGGGTTCATAAACCCTTCCTCATTGTCATCTGATGCATCCACCAATTTGGTTTCAACTAAAGAGGAAGAAAATCCCACTGCATTTGTTTTCGACAAAATCCTTTTGTAAATGATTCCCTAAATTGGGAGTGGACCCCACATAATTTTATTTTTTCATTTTCCTTGGTATTCATATTTCTGACCCCCATGGAGATTTCTACTTGGGAGGAGAAGATGTCTCCCCATGATGAAGCAAAGAAACAGGAAGTTCAACTACAGTCCAATGATCATTCAGTTGACTGAGTTCCTTCTCAACCGCTGGAACCACCTAGGAGGTCATCCTGGATAGTACCCTCCTGCAGGCCATAACCCAATATGTCCCAACGATTAAGGAAAATCAATAATAGTGAAATTTATGTTTTGTTTATATTTTTAAGAAGATTGATTGAGGGAAGAAGGTGATTCGTTAAGGGGGAGAAGGGGAGCATAGTGTGGCTTCGGGAATCTCACGCTCTCAGTGTTTAGGGTTTTGGCTGGAAAATTTTAGTTAAATAGCACCTCTATTTTATACCCTACGAATATAATTTCAATTGACAATTCAAATATTTTTTTGTTATGAATCATCATTTTTATTAGGGTTTTCCTTACTGTCCTATTTGTGTTTTCAGCACAGAAAAGGTGTCACGACTCCCTTTAATTTTTTTTTAAAAAAATTAACTTATATAATTTGGTTTTGATATATATAAATTAATTAATTAATATTGTAATTGATTAAATTTTTATTTAATAATATAATAAGTAAAATGAAATTAATTAAAAAAAAGCATGACAGATACATAATTAATTAAATAATTATATAAAACTAATAAATTAATGGTTAATTAATATATTTAAGATAAAAAATATGAGAATTTATAAATATTATATACTATTTAATACTTATATATTATTACATTAATATTAACTCATTATTTTTAATTATTAATTAATATAATTATTTAATTTAATGATAATTCTTAACTATAAAGATATAATATGATATATTAATATATACTAATTTAAATATTATTAATACATTTTTTTCATCATTACTAATATATTAATAGATAATATAATTAGTAATTAGTAATTATATAATTTATTACCAATTAATAATATATAATTAATTAATACTAATTTTAAGAAATGTATGATTTAATAATTATAAATATAATTAATAATAATATATTAACAAAATAATTTAAATATTAATTGTTAATTATACTATGAATTTTAAATTATATAATTACTAATGCAATTAAAAATATATATTATTATATTAATAATTACTATTTATAAGCAAATTTGTATTGATAACTATATATTTAATAATATAATTATTACTACATAAGTAATTAATTAATATATTTTATATAATTACTGATTAATAATATAATGAAAATAAATTGTATTTACTTTTTTTTAAATAAGGTTTAATTGAAGATTAAATATATATCAATAATAAAAATATTGTTACTACTTATTAATTATGTTAGATAATTATAACATATGTACAACTAATACATTAAAAAAACATATAATATAGATCTCAGTTAAAAATTTATAAACGAGAAATGTGTCACTTTGATCGGCGTCACTATCTCGAATACACCTATGTGACACAACCTAATGTATAGATAATGCATCCACACTGTGTCTGTCAATGTGTATGTTCTGGAATACACATTTCCTTTGTATCATCTATTATACCTACCCCACATCATCATGTGTAACAAATGATTAATCCAAAGTCTTCTCACTCGTACCCTATCCCGACTCTATGGAAAGTGGCCACTGGCTAGAAGTTTATCCCACATAGGAAGAAGATGACTATTGTTTAACGAGTATCTCCTGAACAAGGTAAAATATCAATTGAAATACACTTCGATCACTGGTAAACACTGCACCATAATCTGAAAAAATGTAAAGGAGAGGGAAGTAGTTGGGGTGGTAGTCGAGTTGTTAACACACCCTATAAGCCTACATGAAACCTAGGATTGAATCCTGGTGGAGATATATTTCTAGGGTAGTGTAGCAGTCCCATAGTAGGTAATGTGTAGTACTATAGCTTCCAGAACTATTCTTCCAATTTGGGCTTTCGGGCCACCATTTTGGGCCTATGGGGCATAGGGCCTTTGGGTCACTATTGGCCTTTAGGCCACACGGCCTTCGGGCCACCTCAGGCCTCCAATCCATGGGATTTTAGGTAAGAATACCATGATGAAATCTTGATAGACCACACATTAACAAGGATCAAGAATAGGATTTAGAGAAAGTAGTATCCACCAGAACAGAGCTAACCAGATTGGAAGAACAAGAGGGTTTGACAATTTCCATTAGTATCGAGCACCGTACATCTTTTCATAAGTCATTGTTAATTGATCCTTCATGTGAGGTGGGGAGCTAACCAGATTGGAAGAACAAGAGGGTGTGACAATTTCCATCAGTATCGAGCACCATACATATTTTCATGAGAGTGAAATAGAATCACTAATAGATTTATTTTAGTCCTCGGTAGGGATAGCATATGACTGAGCCTCATTTGTGATAGAAAGTTCAGGAACATCTTGCTGATCATATTGGAAGGATTTTCATGTGACACATCATCATGTGACTCATACATAATAGGATCTTCACCTTAGAAACATTTATATTAGACTCATCTCCTGACACATCAAAGAAAATCTTGTGATAAATCTCATCTATGGGAAGAAGTTGCACTATCACTGCTCCGTGAAAATAGGTCTGGTCAAATGCACCTCCCTCTATGGGATCAAAGATGTGAATGAGGTGTGTGATATGAGTATCATGAAAAAAAATTATGTAGTTGAGTACATTTAATATAAAATATATTTAAAAGATGAATAAATAATTATTACTAACTGATGATAGCCTCGATCGTGTCATGTAATATATATCAATGAGGTTATGCAGTACTAGGGTCCATAATTTAATTAATATAATAGATGTATACATACCATTTCATCCCTTCGTAATAAGGACTCATGAAATTTGTACCACTCCTCAATATAACATACATGATATCACTTCCAGTCAAAATCTCACTTCCCCGGCATCTTCATGGAATGAAGTGAAGACCACAGACTAGGCGGTTCAGGGATGATCTGGTGGAAGATTAACTCTCTCATAACTCTATTGATGTGTTGACACTCAACATTTTTAAAATTAACAATAAGTAAGACACATGTTCTAATAGCAAGAATCGTCATACAATAAGGCATGAGACTCTGGAGGCCATGCCCAATATATTCCATCTATGAAACCTAGAATAAAAAAATGAATATTAAATTAATAATTGAAATAATGTACACCACACAACTATATTTTTAGTATATAATTAATAATCATGTACGTATTCTGGTTAAATACTGTCTAATATAAGTTTGTAAGTGAAAACATCATGTTTGGCGGTATCTAGATGTCTATATGCCTAACTAAATATACTAATGACATTTTTCCACTTGTAGTTTCTTAATAAAAATTTATATATTTGATTTTTCACATAGGAAAAAATATTTCATCTTCCACATCGTGAATTCTATAAAATGTCGGTAAGAATTGGTGTGTGTACATGTAGAGAAAATCAAGTAATACACTCTCATACCACATCTAGATAAGAATAATTCATCTTATAACCTATATATTATCTATGTGACATGATTTGTATAATGGTATGTGTGTACACAAAAGGCAAGCAATACCCCAACTATACCACCCTATCTATTCCAGGACCTCATGTAATGGTAAATACATCAGATGAAAAAATATAGTAAAATGATCAATGAAGATAATTACATTGATAAGTCTTATATTATATACACATTGAAACCCCAGTATTGTGATCTTGTCAACATCATTGACTAAATGAGTGAAATGTTGATCAATCCATGGCATGCATATCCAAATGGTGATGATAGACCTACCATCACAATGGACCTCACTACCCAGTATTCTCTAAACTAAATCAAACCAATCACCACCAACTCAGCCTGTCATGACCGCACCCTCACTAGGGAGGCAAAACATAAGGTAGAGATCCTCGAGGGTGTTTTTCATCTCTTCCTCTGGTATATGACAAGTATATGTCTCTAGCATCTATATTTTCAGAGTTGGTGCCCTAGAACCAACTTCTAAGTACTTGATTACATGTATTAAAGTTTCTCACCACATAATGATTTTTCTCTACATGATATTTTTATGTGATAATGTTCTAAGAATATATGTTTGTCATGACCCGTCCCCCGGGGCACATGCCATGACTACCCCAAGACCACCTTCCATAGGCCAAGGGGTGGTGACTACCACCGAAAGGCGTATTCCCTAAAACATGGAAGGCATTGCCTTTATAACCTATAAACTCATGTAACCAAGCACACATCAAGGTAAGAACACAAGTAAACTGTATAACCAAAAGAGTGTTGAAAGTAAAAGGGGACGGAATACAAGCCCAACAGTAAAGGTACAAGTACAACTGAAATACAATACAACTAAAGAAAGAGAAAGACAGCTACTAGATCATCCTCTGAGGTTCCTAACTGAAGGGTAGGTACATATCGCCTCCTCAGCACTCCACATCTACCTATCTCCTTTGCATACTGACATGTCGTATAGTCCACCACTGGGTACTGTCCAGTCCTAGTACTCTTGTCCTCAGTCAACATTGTATGTCATCTGCACCAAACACAATGAAGTGCGGGTATAGCCCGTGTAGGGGTGAGTATAACAATACTTAGTAAGGACCCTGAGACCCTCAAGGTCTCACAAATCCACCAAGGATAAACCTCAAAGTAAGAATTCAACTATCAATCCTACTTATATATTCCCATACATATACCTAAGTTATTAAGTATACCCATCTCAATCATGAGGAAACACATGGTCCAACCCAAAATCCCAAATCTCAATTGTTCCACAAAGGAAGGAAAACTACAAAGGCAAGTACCACACAGGTATGCCATATAGAAGAATACCCCCAAGGTATTACTACAAAGGAAAGTACCACACAGGTACGAACTTTGCTTACACTAGGTATAACTTAAGTACAGTAGTAGAGATGATTAGATGTAACTACTGAATAATCTTACTCTGTAAAGAAGCTGACCCACATAGGATCACTAGAAGCTGACCCACCTAGGATCGCTAGGAGATGACCCACATAGAATTGCTAGGTGCTGACCCACATAGGATCGCTAGGATCTATCCCACAAAAGGATCACTAGGAGATAACCCACATAGGATTTTTAGGAGCTGACCCACACAGGATCACTGGGAGCTGACCCACACAGGAACATTAGGAGCTAGCCCACATAGGATCTCAAGGAGCTGATCCACATAGGATTGCTAATAGCTGACCCACACAGGATCACTAGGAGTTGGTCACACTGAATCGCTAGGTGCTGACCCACATAGGATCACTCTTCATTATTCTCGTCACATCAAGCTACTGGGTTCCCACACTAAGCCTGCTCGTCTCCTGGAGGATCTACTTCACAAGTCACTATTTGATACTCTGACTACTATGAAGTCCCTCAAATAAGTATCTCAAAGGTCTTCCATGTCATATGGGTCTCAATGCAACAGACGGCGCGTCAATTGGATGCCCGGTCTATGAGTTATTAGTCTTTTAGTCCCAGGGGCCCAATTAGATTCATGCTCGATCCAACCCGACCATACCTTAACTTTACCCAAAAATCTAGTGGAGTATACTCAAAGTCACCATCTCACTTCAAGATTTCCATCACCGCTGATGGTTCATCAAACGTACATCTGGCACCAAAGTTATGGCCCAAGTAAAGTAAAGGTTCGTATCAAGTCTGGGTCCGGTCCGACAAGGTCGGACCGACCCAACCTGGCCTGACCCCCTGGGTCAAGCCCAGCCCATGGTGTGGCCCAGCCCACTGGGCGGTCTGGTAGGCCGTGAGGAGCCACAGAGGCCACGGGTGCCGCGGGGCGGCGGAGGCCGCGGGTCGGCTCGGCCGCGGGGGTGTCGCGAGGGTGCAGGGCGGCTCAGCCCGACCTTGGGTGGCTCGACCGGGAGGGCGGAGGCCACAAGGTGGCATGGACGGGGGGTGCCATGAGGGTGTGGGATGGCTCGTCCAGGAGGGCAGAGGCCGCGAGGTGGCTTGGTGAGGCCACGGGTAGCGCATAACGGCTCAGTCGAGAGGAAGCGGCCCAGCAGCGGGTGACGGCTTGGCCACGGAGGGTGGAGGCTCTACCGTGGGGCGGCGGCCCGGCCACAGGGCGAGGGAGGCTCGGATGCGGGGCAGTGGCCTGGTCGCGGGCGGCGGCTCGGCCGCGAAGGGTGGAGGCCCAGCCACAGACGGTGCGTAGGTCATGGGTGACGGTGTCACGGGGTACGGAGGCCACGGGGTAGCACCGTTGCGTCGTCGCCTTCGTCGCGGCCAGTGGTGGTGTCGGTCACCGTTCTCATGAACCACCGTGGTTCGTATCCATTCCTCCATCACCATCAACAATTAACCACAAGGTTTACAGAGAGGACGGGCCATGTTTGTTTGGCCCACACTCTCGGCGTTAGAGCGGTAGCAAGCGGATGTAATTCCTTCTTTAATTACAAATAATTATCATGAATGGAAAGAGAGAATAATTTCAAACAACCACCCTAAAAATTACAGCAAATAATCATACACAAATAAACCTTTAACTTGGATTGTTCATTGACATTGGCATGGATAAGAAGTTGAAGAAGGCGAATAGAGTGCCAACGTTCGTCACTTCCGAAACCACGCTTCGTTGTTAGGCTCGCTTGTCATCCTCTTCCTTGATTTCTGAAGAACATTCTTCGATGGCGTTCTTCATTGTAGAAGTGAAATCCTCCCAATATTTCTTCTCTCCCCAAATCCACCAAAAAGTAAAGTAGCCAAAATGATATTTTTCCCCAATTTAATTTTTGGCACAATTTCAAATTGGGTTAATTAATTTAATAGGTTGGAATAATAAATTTAAGGGGGTGGAACCATTTAAGTGGGGAAGTTTAAGAGGCTCCCCCACACTTATGAGGGATTTCAAGGGGTTTTTAACCTCCGATGGTCCCCACCACCATAACCTATCATGGGAGGTTAGTCTCGGTGGTCCCTACCTCCATAACCTCTCATGGGAGGTTTTAGTTCATGTGGTCCACACCTGTGAAATATCCACATGGGTGGTTTCAAAATAAAATAAAAATAAAATGTTACACCATTTAATTTTATTTTATTCCTTCACGAAAAACCCAAAATCTATCCTTCACTCTCGACCCACTGCGGTCGAGGTAAAGGTCTCCTTAAGTGAATAACGGCGCTGTGAGTTCAATAGTGTCCTCAGATTTTAATTCTGAGCATCGGTTCAAAAGTTATAAAAACCCACCCGCACGTTTACTAAACGTACTTGAAAAAAAGTTCAGAAATTCATTTTGGGCACTCCGGGCCTCAGAATCACACGCCTTCAATTTTCACGGACTCATAAAATTCCCATATATTTATAAAAAAAATACATGGAAATTCTGGGTCTTTACATTCTCCCCACATCAGGGCTTTACATCCCCGTAATCCACAACTCAAACTAGGTAAATAAGTGAGGGTACTAAGCATGAATTTGAGCCTCCTCCCATGTGCTCTCCTGGAGGTTCCTATGCTGCCAGCAAATGCGCACTAGAGGTATCGACCGTCCATGAAGGAATCGCTCCTGTCAATCCTGAATCTCTACTAGAACCTCTGTAAAAGTCACCCCATCATCAACGTCTAGCTCTCCATGGTCGATGATGTGAGAAGGGTCATGCACATATCTCCTCAGCTGGGATACGTAGATAACGTCATGCACCCAGTGTAACTAAGATTGAAGAGATAAGTGGTAAGCCACCTTGCCAACTCTACTGAGGACCTAAAAAGGTCCGATGAACCTCAGAGATAACTTGTCGTCTCAGCCATATCTCTGAAAACCTCATCAAGGTGAGACCCGTAGAAAGACGTGGTCGCCATCCTCGAACTCTAGAGATCTCCGTCTTCTGTCAGCATAAGACTTCTGCCTGCTCTATGCATTCTTCATCTGCTCTTGGATGATCTACACCTTCTTTGTGGTAGCCTGTATCATCTTTAGTCCCACTAGTGCTAACTCCCATGGGTCAGTCCTACACAAAGGTGATCTGCAAGGTTGCCCGTACAAGGCCTCAAAAGGTGTCATCCCAATGGTGGAGTGATAACTATTGTTGTATGAAAACTCCACCAATGGCAAGTGATCCTCCCAACTGCGACTGAAATCGAGGACACAATTACATAGCATGTCCTCGAGGGTCTAAATGGTATGCTTAGTCTGACCATCCATCTGAGGATGGAAGGTAGTTCTCAAAGGAAGTTGCGTCCCAAAAGCCTCCTGCAACCCCTTCCATAGCCGAGAAGTAAAACATGCATCACGATCGGAGACAATCATTGAGGGTACTCCATGTAGCTGCATAATATCCTACACATAGAGGCATCCCAAGCTCTCTACTAAACCATACTCTATGATCGGTAAAAAGTGGTCTGACTTGGTGAGTCAGTCGACAATCACCCAAATCGAGTCATGACCCCGGGATGTACATGGAAGTCCCATCACAAAGTCCATGGATATCCCATCCCACTTTCACTCTGGGACCTCTAAAGGCTGAACCAAGCCTGTTGGTACCTGATGCTCCACCTTCACTTCCTGACAAGTGAGGCACTGAGAGACAAACTTTGCTACTACTGTCTTCTTCCTCGTCCACTAGTGCTATCCCCGGAGATCTTGGTACATCTTTGCCAATCTTGGATGTACCGCTATAGGGGATGTGTGGAACTCCCTCAAAAATTCCTCCCGAAGTGACACTGGTACCATGGTACATCCTCTAAAGAGGATGACGTACTCCACACCTTTAGAAAATTCATCAGGTGTCTGTCCTGTGGATATATGAGCACGTCGTGTCTTGTAGTCAGTGTCCCCATGTTGCGCCTCCCTAACTCGCTGAAGAAG
This sequence comes from Viscum album, assembly GCA_963277665.1. Taxonomy (NCBI): domain Eukaryota; kingdom Viridiplantae; phylum Streptophyta; class Magnoliopsida; order Santalales; family Viscaceae; genus Viscum; species Viscum album. Next base: position 469,360,858 of record OY728147.1, on the reverse strand, counting down.
TGGGGGAGTGACTATAAGAGACTGAAGAAAAGCTGCTCCATCCCGATCCACAAAAGATATCTGAAAAGCGGCCAGCTGCTCCGTCACCTCACCTAGCAGTTGTATACTAGATCTTCAGCTAAGTGCATATGCTACAACATTCCCCTTCCTAGGAGTATAGACTATATCAAAATCATAGTCCTAGAGGAACTCAATCCAATGTCGTTGTCTCAGGTTCAGTCCCTTCTGAGAGAAGATATACCTGAGACTCTTGTGATCATATTACATTGTAAAATGTTTGCCCATCAGATAGTGTTGCCACATCTTCAAGGAGAAGATCACTACTGCTAACTCTAGGTCATGGGTAGAATAGTTCTTCTCATGTTGTCTCAACTGTCGAGAACCATACACAATAACCACTCTCTCCTGCATCAGGACACATCCTAGCACGGTCCATAATGTGTCGCAGTAGACTATGTACCCTACACCCTCCTCTGGAAGCCTCAAGATGGGGGCACTAGTCAGCCTCTGTCTCAGCTCCGGAAAACTCTGCCGGTATCTCTTCGACCACACGAAGGTTTTCCCCTTCTTCGTCAATGCTGAAAGTGGTGCTGTAACTCGGGAGAAATCTGGCACAAATCTCTGGTAGTATCCAGCAAAACCCAAGAAACTTTGTATCTCTATCACACTCCTAGGTGGCTCCCAAGCAAGTACCTCCTCAATCTTCACTGGATCCACTTCAACTCCATCCTCTGAGATAACATGTCCTAGAAAGTGAACCTCTCGGATCTAAAACTGGAACTTCAAGATCTTACCATAAAACGGGTTCTCTTGAAGTGTGTCCAATACTACCTATAAATGATAGGCATGATCCTCCTCAGTAGTCGAGTAGATCATAATGTCATCGATGAAGACTACGATAAACCGATCAAGGTATGGCTGAAAGATCATTTTCATGAGTCCCATGAACACTGCTGGAGAATTGGTTACACCGAATGGCATAACCAAGAACTCATAATGGTCATACCGACATCTGAAGGCCATCTTCTGCACATCCTCATCTCGTACTCTAAGCTGGTGATGGCCTGATCCGAGGTCTATCTTTGAGAACCATTTTGCTCCCTTTAGATGATCAAAGAGGTCTTCAATCCTTGGAAGTGGGTACTTGTTCTTCACGGTCACCTGATTCAGGTGCTGATAGTCAACAAAAATCCTCAAGCTCTCGTCCGCCTTCTTGGAGAACAAAATTGGGGTTGCCCAAGGTGAAACACTGGGCTGAATGAATCTCTTCCCCTCCAAGTCCTCTAGCTGTAACCGCAGCTCATGAAGCTCCACGAGATCCATCCGATATGCTGATGTGGATATCAGTGTCATCCCAAGGTACAAGTCAATGTAAAAGTCCACCTATCTACGAGGAAGTATACATGGAACATCATTAGGGGGGACATTTGCATACTGGTCCACCACTACAGGATAACTCAGAATCTCCACATCAACTGCTATGAGGGTAAGGCTAGCCAACTGATGAGTTATCGGCTTCACTCTCCTCCTGGTAAATCTATCCTATGCTACAAATGCTCCCTTATCACCAATGAAGGTAAACCTAGTTCCCATCCATGCAGACACACCACACTTTGCACCTAATACAGTCTATCTGAGCATAGACTTTTGATAACCATTCTATACCCAAGATGATGTCATAAGGCCTTGACTCTACTACTACGAGATCCCAGCCGAAGCTCTTGCCTCCTTGAGTAAGCTCACATTGCCGGCACCAATGCGTAATCATCGAATCCGCTCCCGTAGGAGTCTCTAGCTGTAAGGATTGAGCTAATAGATCCGTCGGAATCTTTGAGCTCCGAACAAGGGTAGTGTCAATAAAAGAATGACCGGAACCTGTGTCTATAAGTGCTGCAGCTAAGATGGAGTAGACACAGATCGTACCTCTTATCATTTACAGAGCGCTGTGATCATAGCCTCATCTACCTAGAGCTAAGCTCGCCTCTATCCACCTTCCCCCTATGGTTGGGGTGGACCACCTGGTGGTGATGGTGGTAACATCTCGAATCGTCGCCCACCACCAGTTGCACGGCCAGCTCCTCTGCCACGTCCGCCTGCTCCCTGCGGACCTCCTCAGTCAAACCTCTATCTCTGACTGGGAAGTCCTTTGACCGTCTTCTGATCATCCATACGACGGGTCGGACAGTCACGATCCATGTGAACCTACCTGCCGTATGTGTAACATTTCCCGCTTCTGGCATGACTGGCTCTACCTTGGGTGCCCCGCACAACTGATCTTGGGTCATGCGTTCATCCACCTATAGGTCTGGTCCTATTGGACCTCTGCGACATCTGTCTTATTCCAGCTGCAGAAGACTCCGCTGCGAGATGACAAGTGGTGGGTCTCACTGTTGGTGACTGCTCAGTAAGAAAACTCTCCACTAAGAGGGCTCTCTCTAACACCCCCACCTGCATTGGGATGCTGAGTGAGATCATTGAAGCCCTAATCTCCTGCCTGAGTCCCTACTCGAAAGTATGGGCACTAAATAATGGGTCCCATACCATATCCGTGGAGTAATGTGAGAGGTCAGTAAACCTCACTGAATACTAAGCTACAGTCATGCTGCCCTATTGCAGATTAAGAAGCTTATGTATGCACACTGCACGAAGAGTCGCTGAAACAAACTCTACCCGAAACAGGCTCTCGAAGTATGCCCAGAGAAAAGTCACCTCATCGTGAACCTGGAGCATCAAGCTCCACCATCTGCCTGTTTCTGTTTGTAGAATTATGGCGGTAAGGATCACCATGAAATTGGCTATTGTCCCTACTAGTCAAAATACTCTCACTACAGCCTCCAACCAATACTCAGCTGACTGTGGGTCCATCTCTCCCCTGAACCTGGGTGGCCTCTAGCGCTGGAACTCGTGCAAGGTGCTTAAGCGGCGTGCACCGTCTGCTGTTGGGGACAGTGGCATTGGTGGCCCAATAGGTAATGGTATAACTGGTGCCTCTACTGTTGCCTCTACTGGAAGAGGGCCCTACGCCGAGGCCTCGTCGCTCGGTGGGCTATCAGTGCATGCTACTCTCGGAACCCCGGGTGGCTGTCTGCATGGATGCATAAAAAAAAGAAACATGTGTGCCACGGTTAATAAGTTATACCTGTTGAGATGAATCAAAGAGATTACAAAGAAAACTCTTCAAAACACACACACAATTAGTGTTTTCATACACTGAGTCGGAAATCAGAAGTCAGGGTCCTGGTGTATGGATACATCAGTCACCGCACCAACACTGGATTCTTTAAACTAATAACCACACTTACTATACTTAACACTATTGCTATTAAAAGAAATATTAGAGTCATATATTCTATGGTAGAACTAACTCCTCTGATACCAATTTTTCACGACCATTTCCCCAGGGCCCATGTCGTGACTACCCCAAGCCCACCTTCCATAGGCCAGGGGCTGGCGACTGTCACCAAAAGGCATATTCCCTAAAACCGGGAAGGCATTTCCTTTAGAACCTATAAACTCATGTATCCAAGCACAAAGCAAGATACGAACACAAGCAAACTGTATAACCAAAAGAGTGCTGAAAGTAAAAGGGGCCGGAATACAAGCCCAATAGTAAAGGTACAAGTACAACTAAAATACAATACAACTGAAGAAAGAGAAAGACAACTACTGGATCGTCCTTTGAGGTTCCTACCTGAAGGGTAGGTACAGATCGCCTCCTTAGCACTCCACATCTGTTTGTCTCCTCTGCATACCGACACGCTGTATGGTCCACCTCCGGGTACCGTCCAGTCCTAGTACTCTTATCCCCAGTCAAAATTGTCCGTTGTATGCACCAAACACAATGAAGTGTGGGTGTAGCCCATACAGGGGTGAGTACAACGATACTCAGTAAGGACCCCGAGACCCTCAAGGTCTCACAAATCTACAAAGGATAAAACTTAAAGAAAAAAGTCAACTATCAACCCTAATTAGGTATATTCCCATACATATACCTAATTTATTAAGTATACCCATCTCAATCATGAGGAAACACAGGGTCCAACCCAAAATCCCAAAGTTCAAATGTTCCACAAAGGAAAACTACAAAGTTAAGTACCACATAGGTACGCCACATAGAAGAATACCACCAAGGTATTACCACAATGGAAAGTACCACTCAAGTACGAACTTAGCTCACACCAGGTATAACTTATGTACAATAGTAGAGATTATTAGATTTAACTACTGAATCATCTTACTCTGTAAAGAATCTGACCCACACAGGATCACTAGGAGCTGACCCACACAGGATCTCTAGGAGCTGACCCACACAGGATCGCTAGCTGTTGACCCACACAGGATTTCTAGGAGCTGTCCCACAGAGGATCACTAGAAGCTTACCCACATAGGATCACTAGGAGTTGACCCACATAGGATCTCTAGGTGATGACCCACACAGGATCTCTAGGAGCTGACCCACACAGGATCGCTAGGTGCTGACCCACAGAGGATCGCTAGGAGCTGACCCACACAGGATCGCGAGGAGCTGACCCACACAGGATCTCTAGGAGATGACCCACACAGGATCACTAGGAGCTGACCCACACAGGAATACTGACCCACACAAGATCGCTAGGTGCTGACCCACATAGGATTGCACTTCATTCTTCCCATCACAGCCAGCTACTGGGTTCCCGCACTAAGCCTGCTCATCTCTGAAACGATCCACTTCACAAGTCACTGGTCTATACTCCAACTTATATGAATTCTCATGAAGAAGTATCTCAAAGGTCCGCCACATCATAGGGGTCTCAATGCAACAGACATCACGTCAATCGGACGCCCGGTCTGTGAGTTATTAGCCTTTTAGTCCTGGGGGTCTGGTTGGATTCGTGCTCGATCCAACCCAACCATACCTCAACTTTATGCAAAACTCCAGTGGGGTATACTCAAAGGGACCGTCTCGCTCAAATATTTTCAACACCGCTGATGGTTCATCAAACGGATATTCAAGGCCCAAGTTATGGCCCAAGTAAAGTAAAGGTTCGTATCAGGTCCGGGTCTGGTCCGACCCGGTCGGGCCGACCCGACCCGACCTGGCCTTGGTCGACCTGGTTCGGTTCAACCTGGCCCATGGTGCGGCCCAGCCCATTGGGCGGTCCGACAGGCCGCGAGGGGCCGTAGAGGCCGCGGCTGCCATGGGGCGGCGGAGGCCGCGGGTCGGCTCGACCGCGAGGGTGTCGCGAAGGCGTGGGGTGGCTCGGCCCGCCCCAAGGCGGCTCGGCCGGGAGGGCAAAGTCTGTGGGTTGGCTCAGTTGGGGGGTTCCGCGAGGGCGTGGTACGGCTCTGTCGGGAAGGAAGAGGCCATGGGGCGGCTCGGTGAGGCCGCGGGTAGCGCAGCACGGCTCGGCTGGGAGGCGGCGGCTCGGTCGTGGGTGGCGGCTCGGCCATAGAGGGTGGTAGCTCAGCTGCGGGGCGGCGGCCCGGCCTCAGGGAGGCGGCCCAGCTGAAAGGCGGTGGCAGCTCGGCCGCAGGGTAGCGGCCCTGCCGCGGGCGGTGGCTAGGCCGTGGAGGGGGAGGCTTGGCCACGAACAGCGCGGAGGCTGCGAGCAGCGGTGCAGCAGGGCGCGGAGGTCGTGGGGAGGTAGGGCGATGCAGTTGCGCTGTCACCTTATTCACGTCCAAAGGTGGTGTCAGTCGTCGCTCTTGTGCCCCATCGTGGTTCATAGTCATTCCTCCATCGCGATCAATAATTAACCACAAGGTTTGCGGAGATTACATGCCATGTTTGTTTGGCCCGCACTCTCCGTGTTAGAGAGGTAGCAAGTATCTATAATTCCTTCTTGAATTATGAAGAATTATCAAGAACGAAAAGAGAGAAAATTTCAAACAACCACCCTAAAACTTTCTACAAATAATCATACGCAAATAAACCCCTACCTTAGATTGTTCGTTGACATTAGTGCGAGAAGGAAGTCGAAGAAGGTGATAAGAGTGCCTACATTCATTTCTTCTGAAACCACGCTTTGATGTTGGGCTCACTCTTCATCCTCTTCCTTGATTTTTGAAGAACATTATTTGATGGCATTCTTCATTGGAGAAGTGAAATCCTCCCAATATTTCTCCTCTCCCCAAATCCACCAAAAATAAAAGTGGCCAAAATGATATGTTTCCCCAATTTAATTGTTGGTACAATTTCAAATTAGGTTAATTAATTACATAGGTTGGCATAATAAATTTAAGGGGGTGGAACCATTTAAGTGGGGAAGTTTAAGAGGCCCCCCCACACTTATGAGGGAGTTCAAGGGGTTTTAAACCTCGGGTGGTCCCCACCACCATAACCTCTCATGAGATGTTAGGCTCGGTGGTCCCCACCTCCATAACCTCTCATGGGAGGTTTTAGTTCTGGTGGTCCCCACCTGTGAAATATCTACATGGGTGGTTTCAAAATAAAATAAAACTAAAATGTTACACTATTTTATTTTATTTTATTCCTTCACGAAAAACCCAAATTCTATCCTTCACTCTCGACCCACTACGGTCGAGGTGAAGGTCTCCTTAAGTGAATATCGGCACTGCAAGTTCAACGGTGTCCTCGAATTTCAATTCCGAGCACCGGTTCAAAAGTTAGTAAAACCCGCTCACACATTTACTGAACGTACCTGAACAAAAGTTCATAAATTCATTCCGGGCACTCTGGAACTTAGAATCACACGCCGTTAATTTTTTCGGACTCGTAAAATTCTCATATATTTAAAAAAATTACATGGAAATTCCAGCCCTTTAAAATGTCACATTTAAAGGTCATAATATTTTCCCACTATGATGTGAACCTAGAGGTTCTATGATAATATTCTTGAATAGATGTTTGATAGCCAGATGATATCATTTGATGGGATATAGATGATATAGGCTATTAGGGGTGGAGACTCATAGCACTTTGAGGCACCATATTATGGTGTACACCCTTGTTAATTTCTAGTACATAAGATTATAAGAATAGACCCAACAATAGGATATTCACATTTACATGCATCATTAGATATTCTTATCTACAGATGTGTGTACTAATCCTTTGACTTTAAGATTGTCATTAGTGGATATCATGAGTCATGTACTTTTATGTATTGATTAAAATCATGATGGTATATGTTCACAATGAGGTGGGACATATTGGGTTTGTCATGAGTGTTATTTAATTAATGAATAATGTGAGAAATGATTTATCACTTATATCCCTTAACAGAAGTTGATATATCATACCCTTTGATGGGAATGGAACTGGATAGATAAATCCATGATCGTGGTATTCAGTAGGTGCGTTAATTTTTTAAAAGTTAAAGAAAGAGACATCAAATGTATAGGTTGATGACACCAGTATAAAATCTACATGATTTTAGATATCGTGATAAAGAGATTATATTACAATATAAACGTTCGTAGGAGGTTATATGTCATTGCATCATTAACATCTCTCTCCATGAGTGACTTGACATTTTTCTAGATGCTAAACGTGGAATTTAGGTATTTTATTTTAAAATCCATTGAGAAAGAGGCATGGATGGTCACACACTAAGTGCATCCACAATCTTGGTTAAATTGTAGGACCCTGAACACCCTGATAGGGGGTGGTGAATCATGGTGTCAACTTTTTCTTTTGTTGTGACAGATCGTGTTCCTACATTGGTAGGAACTCGTTAAACCTGTATTATGTATATGATCAGTAATCAAACATTCAAATGAATAAATACAACATGGTAGTTTTACTTGGTTCACCATTAAGGGATAGTCCAAGGAGCATACATCGACAGTGTGTTGGTCATACCAAAATCCACTAATATTAACTAGTTGTGGAATATAAGAGTTCAGACATAGGAACTATGTTCTGGGCACACTTTACTTACAATACTTTAGGGATAGCACATTACGTATCTCATAACACTTCTATCAAATCCCTCTAGATCACTGCTTTGAGGGAATTATTACTCAGTTTATTAATTTGAAGGTCTCTTCAATAGATTGGCATTGAAGTCTTTGTCTTTTTCTAGTACGAGACTCTTATTACACCATAGACCTGAGTTGATGCACTCTGAAAGTACTAGTCACTGAAAAACTAATTTTCAACAATTCCTTTCGTGAAGCTCCTTTGTGAAACTCAACCCTTCGCAAAGCTAATTGCCTTCACGAAACAACATTGTTTCTTCCGCGAACTGTTTTGCATCGCGTGGTGCGAGTGCTTAGCTGAACATCTATCCTTCTATGTACCATCCCTACTTTGTGGATGAACCCTTCCTTTGTAGACTTCCTTCACTCCCATAGACAGTTTATCCTCTGTTGATTGCCTCCACTTCTGCAAACTGTCTCTCCTTCCATGGACCGCTACTTCTTCCGCATACCAACTCTTCCTCTACGAACCATTTTATTATGTGAAGTACTTATTCCCCACAGACCACCTCTCCTCTATAGATCATTATTACTTTTTGGTCTATTTTTCCTTTTAGAACTCCCTCCATGAACTACCTTCGCAAAACTCTTCTCAGTTTATGGAATACTCCCTCGCGAACTTCTTCCTTCATGGAATCGTATTCTTGCGAACCACTCAAACTTCATTGCATCCCTCCCAGATAAAAGATGTTTTATTGTCAAAATAACTCTAATTAATGATAGTATTAGTGCTCCTTATATAGGAAAAAAGATTCGAAAATCTCGTTAATCTATTTTACTTAAACATTTTATGTGGTACAACCATCACTGCATACTGCTCCTTCCACGAACCATTTTCCCTGTGCAGTCCGCATACCACCACTCTTCCATTTTGGAGTCCAATCTCTTTTGTGAATATATCTAAACCTTGTTTTCATGAATGATGAGTCATCCCACAAATCGTAATCCTTCTACGAACTACTTTCCTTCCACGAACCACAATCCTTCCTGCAAACCATTTTCTTTACGCAGTCTACATACTGCACTTCGCGGTCCACATAGCACTACTATACAAAAATCCTACATTTTTAATTTTTCCTCACTATTTTTTGTACCTACTATGAGGTCCGAAAACTATCCTTCATGTTCTGCTAATTGTGTACTCCTACCTAGAAAGTCTTCCTTTTCCAAAAATAAACTCCCGATTTTGAGTCCCAAAAATTTGGAAAACACTGGGAAACAACACCACCTTCAATATTGTTCTCAGCTTGAACTATAAGATCCCTTTCCTTGAAAACTCCCTAATATTCTATGTGATTATTTTCAAAAAATACAAACCATACTCAATTTATAGAAAATAATAGCCTTGGTTCCAACATAAATTCAGTATTAAATTTTACAAGTTATAATAAATAATATTTATTCGGGTTTTAGCTGATCGCCAAGATTTAATCACAAGTTATATTGGATTTTTTGTTCTATAATAAACTATTTATATTTTTATTACATGTATATTTAAAGATTTTAATATTAATAAAACATCTTATTACATATTGTTCATTATTCTACAAGACTTTGATGTAATAATATCTTAGGGTATATATCGTATTGATAAGGTCATAACAGTTCCCCACTATGATGGGAACATTGAAGTGCCATGAAGATATATGTAAATATATTTTTATGGTTAGATAAAATACTTTTATAGGACACAGAGTATGTATATTATCAAGTGAAAGTATTCATAGTTGGACGAAGGTTTTCTCACAAAGTTTACACTTGGTAATCTCAAAGATTGGAGATTATGAGAACATATCCACCAATAGGAATTCCACATGTTTATGTGTCATTTAATATTCCTATATGTGAGTATTTTTAATGGTTCTTATACTTTAAGAATATCATTAATGCATTTCATGATTCACACACTTAGATTTACTAACCCAAACTGTGACGTCATATGTTCATGGGAAGTGGGGTATGTTGGGTGCATCATTAATGACATGTTATTAATGGATAGGTTTATGAAGGATTTGTCCCTTAAATATTTATAGAAGTTTATATCTTGACCCTTTTATTGGAATAAAATATTTGCTTAAATTCTATATCCATGGTGTAACAATTTGTTTATTCTTAAATATTAAAAGAAAGACATATCAAGCATGTAGGTTGATGACATAGATGTGCAACCTACTTGATGAGATATTGTGTAAAAGATATTATATTACACAATGAGAATTCATATGTGGTTTTCAACAATGTAACATTAAGTTATTTTTCCCGGGTGCCTTGACCCATTACTAGACAGTAATCTCAGACTTTAGGCAAGCCCACTTAATACCAATAAGAAAGAATACCACATGGTCACACACTAAATTTTTTCATTGATCATAGTTAAATTATATTTTAATTTAGTTAATGGAACACGTATTATTCTCATGTTTGAGGAATAATTATATTCCTGCTTTATTGATCGTAAATATTTATTGAATATTTAATAAATATTTATTCACTAGATTGTGGATAAAGTATTTATTTATGAATAAAATATTTATTCAGGCATTCAATAAATGTCGAGGAGTTGGAGCAGATCAAGATCTTTTCTGGTGATGAATATTAATTTTCAAGTCGGTAAAATAATAGTTATCGTTGTGTGAGTTAGAATATTCCATAAAATAATATTATTATTATTATATTACATGGGTCTTTATAAGGGTTATTATATTATTAGGGTCGGTACACAATGAAATACCATATTAACCTAAACTCTAGATTTATAAATAGATGGTTGTGTCAATTGTGTAGGGTTAATCGTGATTTAAGAATCATTGCACACAATAGACTTCCCTTTCCATTTTCTCTCCACTCTTCCTCTCAAGAGCGGGAAGCACTATAGAGATTCATTCAAGCACGAAGTAACTAAGAGTGATCAAGATGAATAACACAAGATGATAGATCTTCCACGCTAGCACCCGACATTCCATTGGTGATGCTCAAAGATCAAAGGAGAATATGTGGATCACTATTAGATGGATTCTAAACTTGTATCCTACCATCACAAAGACGGTAATCTGAAAAGGGTTTTTTGGAAGATCTACAGCATCTTCGAAGAAAGATCCTAAGATGAGTTACCTTTCTTCATATCTAATATAAATTAATTATAAATTTAACTTGCAAAGATCCTCTCTAGGTTATGAGGTTCTCTATAAAAATATTCGATGGAAAATTTTCATTGGTCGTGAAGTTTACATATTATAAAAATTTTCAAATAATCCATCTAATCTAAAAAAACCATTGTGGTTATTCACCTACCCAGGTGGTTACGTTGTTCCCAGAACCTTCAAGTGGTATCAAAGGGTTTGCAGTGAAATTTATAAGTATTTATTTTATTTTTTGATTGATTATACAAAATAGTTGTTAAATATTTCATTTCTATATTATTTATTCTTTAATATTATGTTTAATTAACATGATTTCAACATTTTAATTGATTTATTCAAGATTTATATATTCTTAGAGGACTAAGAATAGATGAATAATGACCGAATATGCTATCTAAAAGTGCCAATGATTTTGGCCAATAAGACTGGGTTACACGATGTGTAGCTAGAGTACACATTGTGTACCCATGTGCATTGTACCTGGCTGTGTTGCGAGATACAGAAAAAAATAGGCAACAACTACACACAGTGTATTTATCGCACACCGTGTGTAGACTGGGCCAACCTGAAACATGACTTGTCCAATTACACAGTGTGTAACTGGAATACATGTATTGTTTTCTACATGGTTTAACAGTGAAATTCATACAAACTATGTGGTCAAATACATAGTTTTTTCATGCATGAGACTGATAACTTGAAACATTAATGAAATACATGATGTGTAGACAATGTACACTATGTGTAGTTCATTGTTTCCCATATTCAAAATACACACCAATTCATTTAGCAGGTAATACAGACACACTGCTAGCAGAATACACAAAATGTAGATAGAGTACACGTAGTGTGATCCCATGTCTGAAGAACATGCCGAGTCCTTTGGTGGGTTACTCGGTCACACGACAAGTGTGATACTCAATGTGTAACTGGATAGTACACATCGTGTAGTCTAGCCAAGGTACATGATGAAGCCCCATGCATTTATCTTGAGTACACAACATTCTAGGAACACGATGTGTAGCTCATAAGTACACACCATGTAGTCTCCCAATATAATATAGAATTAAATTACATTAAAATAATTAACTACATAATTAAAACCTTATTAGATTGATTGAAACCAGATGTGTTTGACAATGTAATAAAGGTTTTAAAGAATTATTAAATGATTAATTAAATTAATGTAATTATTTGTAATTATTGTTCAAGCGGTTTATTTTTCATTAATTCATTAATGATGAGTATCTCCAAGAAAATTTACATAATCATTAAGATATAAGGAAATTAATTAAAAAATTAATGCAAACATGTTTATCTTAATAATAAAAGAATAAATATAAATGAATGTTATCCAGTATACTTTTGCATATTTTTTGCATGTATGGTCATTCATGAGATTGACCAAAACCTGTGTATGTGTTGGTATTATTTTATTTTATTTATTTCATGGTTTTTCAATTATTAACTATTAAATTAAATATGATGGTCCACGAGTCATCCCTTCCTCCTTTATTATGTAAGGCATTCATGTCCAAAGTAATTTATTTAATTAACCTTAACCAATCAGTTGGTTTCCCTAACATGTGCATGAATTATAAATAAATGTTACAAAAAGAGTATCCCAAGGCGCATAGAGGTGGTTCATATGACAAATTTTCTCTTTATTACACATCAATTCATGATTTATTACATAATAGTACACTTAATACAACCCAAAATATTGATAAGTCTAGTGTATTTGGAAATTAGATACATTACAAAACAACTTAAAACATGGTATACAACAAAATTATTGAAAACTTCCTTGACATTCTCATATTATTCCATTGTATTTAAAACCACATGGGATAACCTGAGGACATACATAAAAATGGGTGATCTATAAATCCCAGTAAGGAAATAAACTTGGAATAACATGAAGAAAATAATACATGTTAGATAATAGGAATATTAATGGGGGCATAAAAGGTGTTATAATCATAAACATGAACAATAAGACATGATATAGCATGATAACATAAAGGCAACAAAGGAAGTGTGGAAACAACTTAAAACATTTCATCATAAACATAGGTCAAGGCTAATTGCCAATACATCATGATGGAAAATAGTCCCATGATGGATTAGGTTCACTCCTTAATCCATTTAATGACATATAATGAGACTAAAAAATTACTCAATGCATTAAATCATTATATAATTCTGGGCACATCAATCATTTTCATTTCATTCTCATGCTTAAGTGTGCCACATAGATCATACAACATGGATTCATTCATCATAATATTTTATTACATAATCAAGGAGTGTGGAATAAATACATTTAAGTCCAAAATCAGGAATTATAAGTGCATAAAGTTGAACACACTTGATAGGAAATGGGTATGGGTATTCACTACACAATTGTTTGGCAATAAAAATCGCGGTGAAATTTCAGCAGCATAACGGGGGCGTATGAATGTTCATGGGAGGGATTGATGAGAGTTAAAGGGGTATATAAAAATTTAGACATAAAATATAAAGTAATTGGGTATGGAAGAACATATTACAACATTAGGAAATGAAGATAAAATAAATAAGATAAAGAATACACTTGAATAAAGAGGAGAATAAGAGGATCTCTTACCTTGAGAGTGTGATTCCAAATGCTTGGGAGGAGCTTCTTGAGAGCTTGTAGGCACCTTGGGAGGACTCTAGAGAGATTAGGGTAGAGTAAGAACATGTTAAAAGTGTTTTTAGTGAAGTGAAATGGGATCTTGGGTGGGTTTATATAGGAAATGAGTGGGGAATTCTTTATTATTTCTCAAACTTAGGTTTTGAACTCTATATAATAAAGTAATCAAAACCACAAACCTTAACATAATTTTTACCCATGGTTTCTACCAAATTGAATTGGATTTTATTATTTTATTAGTTAAAGGTATAATCTTATTAAAATAATACTCTTTCTAATGTTAAAGTGAGTCGTACTCTTAAAGAAATGATTTTAAAACCTTAAAATATATTATATAGGTTAAGGAGGATTCATAAAGGATTTATAAAATTAATCAAATAAACATAAAATCCCTTTATTTTAAAGGCAAAAATATATATTTGGTAATGTATACCATTTATTGTATTTATTACATCACTTTTGTGTCATTATTATGTCATAATACACATTGTATATTTGTATGGTATTTATTTTTTACCTAAAAATTTGATTGTCTTAGAGGATTGTAAAAAATTCACCATTGGATAATTTCAAAATTATGATTCCAAAAATAATATTCATTTTATCAAAATAAATTTCTAAATATGTGAATTTTTACTTTTAAAATAATAATCGGTATTTATTAAAAAATATTGGGTTTTTTGACAATAGCAGTTTTTGAATCAAAATAAAAATTATTTTTTCATATCTAATATGTATATGTTTTTCCATTTTGATGTGCATGAAATTTTTGTGCATCACTGGATGTTGAAAAGTTTAGAATAAATTTTTAGTGACTTTAAATACAAGTCGGGGTGCGAGTTCAATGAAACCTCCCTATATGACAGACTACATCAGTATTGAATATATTAAATGTATTTTAATTTGTTTATATTATTAGAATAATTGTTCTAATTCTTTTTTTATGTATCTAATTAAAACTATTTTATATTATAAATTTTATTTAATGTAGGAACTTTATAGAATGGAAGTTTCTAGGTAATATAAAAATCAGAAACATGTATCATATAGTGATAGTCAATATGACATGGGAGAGTGGTTTTGATGTTGGATTCATGTTTATATGGGTTGTATTTATAACTGAAACTTATATATGCTGCTTTTGTAGCATCTGACTGACATGTTTTATGTTTATATGATCTATGTATATATGTTTTGGTTTGATCGTTGAAATTTTTTAGTTTTGTGTGTTGTATATATATGTATGCTAGATGTGATATTTTATTTTTGGGATTAATGACTATTATGATTTTTATAATTAGCGGCGGTTTAAACCATAACTAAGCACTGTAAAAATATCGCTAAATGTTGCTAACCCACCGCTAAATAGTTAGTGGAACTCAAAACTACTGTTAATTATGGTAAATTTTCTAAAAAATAACCCCTATCAAATTTATAATAAGGTGTCGAAAAAATAAACGCCGCATACATTTTCACAGCGGTTTCAAATCCACCACCGAATATAAATGTACAACGGTTTCACATAACCACCTAAAATTAATTGGAAACTAAGAAAAACATACCAGTTTTAAAAACTACCACTTATTAAAGGGAGGTGGTTTAAACCACCGCCTATTAAAGTGAGGTGGTTTAAACCACTGCTAATGGATGTTTTTTGTGTAGTGTCGCATCAGTTACTCATCTTTAGATGATCTATATTTCATGAGTGAATATTTCAACTAAATTTTCTCCTAACGGTGTATTTGTTGTGAGTTTAAATTTTATCCAAC
This sequence comes from Viscum album, assembly GCA_963277665.1. Lineage (NCBI taxonomy): Eukaryota > Viridiplantae > Streptophyta > Magnoliopsida > Santalales > Viscaceae > Viscum > Viscum album. The sequence continues at coordinate 469,345,349 of OY728147.1, read as the reverse complement.
TCATCTTTTGGAAGGTCATCTTGTAACTTCTAGACAAACTTCATTCTCCAAATAATGTCTATCTTCTAGAAATAGCACTTTCAGAATAACTCTAGTATTTAATGGATGGATTATTTCTAATTGAAGTTCACGTCAACAATCATCACATATGTATGGTTTCCACCTTGAATCTATTTACTTGATGAACTTCAAGTAGCATTGATCCTTTGTACATTGTTAAGGGTAACACCTTCACTCATTTTCCTTGGGATCTTTCTCCATCACCAATACATATTGACAACCAACTTACTCACCGAAAAAAAAATCATCATAATTTGTTAGGTTCTTAAATTAGTGCAGATAAAGCCTAGATAAAAAAATCAAGTATAACTGAAACATTTATATATTATTAATTATATAAAAAATTTACTGATTCTTAATAATATTTCAATATGATTAATTACATTTTTAAAATGTAATTAATGATATAATTATCTCCTTATTTTTTACAATGAATTATTAAAAATATAAAGTCATATTTAAATATAAAAAAATTAAAAATTACTTTTGATTATAAAAAGATTTATAATAAAATTACTAATTATGTAAATATATATAATATGAATCAAATATATAACATATTAATTATTATTGATGATATTTTTTATATTTTTACTAATATTTAAAAACTTTTATTAATTATATAAATGAATAAATTTTTTATTATAAAAATGTATAATTAATAATAAATTTTTATTATTTAAAGAAAATACATATAAATTGTATATATAATAATATGATACTTTTTAATCAACTACATAAAAAATATAAATTTAGTCGTGTTTTCCATAGTATAAATTATTAATTATAATTAAAATTGTTATTATATATATAAATGAGTAAATATTTTTTAAAATGTATCATTAATTATATAAATATATGATTATATTCAAATATAATTGTATATCACTAGTTGATAGTGGGGTTCCTTGGTAGAAACACAAACACACACACACTTTTTGGGCTAGTATGGATCAGACATCGTCCTCTCCTAGGGATAAACCCACAACCAAGCTACTACATTACAATTGGATGACTCAAAAGCCCTGTGCCTTGAAAGTCTTGAATAAGGAGGCCTCTATCAAATTACTAATTATATAATGTCTATAATATCAATTATATATTTAATATTAAATATAACTATATTAAAATATTATTTATAATATTTCAAAACTTTTATTAATTATATATATGTGAATAAATATTTTTATTATAAAAATGGATACTATTATTTAAAAATAGCAAAAACTATATATTAATTTATAAAGGATTATTTTCAATATATTACTAATTGATATTAAATTTACTATTAAATATATTTAAAATAATATTAAGTTATTATTATTTTAAGAAAATATACATAAACATATGTAATAATGTAACATTTTATATCAACTACATGAAAAATCTAAATGTATAAATGTTTTTCATAGTATATTATCAATTTTAAAATTATAAAATTTAAATAATTATATTTAACAGTATTTAAAATTTCTAATATATAAATATATTATTATTATTAATAGATGTATATATTATATTGATTACATATAAAAAATATTATTAATTATTAATTACATCTATACATTATTTATTATAACTAAAAATATCATTATTTATATAAAAAAATAATTTTTTAAAAAATAAATCATTAATTATATAAATATAGGATTTTATTCAAGCATAATTATATATATACATATAAAGAGATAAATATCAAAGATTAAAAAACTTTACAAGATTAATTAAAAATATATATGTTATTAATTATATAAAAAATTAATTATTTTTTCAAGAAAAAATATATAAAAATATATAATAATATAAAAAATTTATCAACTACATGAAAAATATAGATGTATAAATTTTTTTCACAATATATTTGTCATGACCCCCTCCCTCCAAAGATACCGCAATGAGGGGAGAGAGATAATGACCCCCGAGTCCCACCTCCAGTAGGCCCTAGGTTGGCAACTTGCACCAAGGGTATACAAATCTCACAATATGAAAGGCATTACCCTTTATTAAAAACAAGATTGGGAGATAGAATAAATCATCCACAAAAACTCTAAGGCGTAATATAAAAGAGAAATACATTAACCATCCCACATGCATGCAAAAAGTATAACTGATACAAATACAATAAAGTCTATGAATTAAATACCCTAAAGAAAAGCTAAGGTTCCAGCACAGTAGTTGTCCAAAGGTTAAAGCTAGTAATGCCCAACACGGTCCATGAAATCCTCCTGGGAAGCTGAAAGCATATATGTATGGTGAGCATACAAGTATACTCAGTAGGAAAACCAAAGTCTCTCGTGCACATGTGAAAGAAGCATGCTAATGTTCATGTGAGAAAAAAGCAGAACCAAATAGCACCTAAACATGTATACTAACCATCCCAACCTTACCAAGGCACGATCACCTAGTAACGCCAGACAAGTAATATAATATAGGGTAAATCACATTGGTGATAGGGTACCCCGCACCGCTTTCCCACTGATATGCCTCTCTCTCCCAACATCATACGTCCTGATGCTCTCATCCCTTCTGTATACCACATCACATCCCGTCCGCACACATCTGGGACTCACAAAACATCTCACCCGAACAAACCTGGGCCTCACAACACATCACATCACATCTCATCCTGAAGACACCTATGAAATTACATCACAACTCATCCCGAAGACACTTGGGAAAAAACCATCTTGCCTACAAACACCTGGGCTAACACATCTTGCACAAAGACACCTGGGACACAAACCACCTCGCCTGCAAACACATGGGCTACCATAACCACCATATAAAGCACTAGCAGACCTCTGTCCATCACATCATGTTCTATACCTACTTCTACTGGAAGAGATAGAGGAAAAGAGTGGGTACCCAGCCATCCGTTCTCCTCACTGGATGTTGGTAAAAACACCCCATGTGTGATGATGTGGGCATTCGACACATAGTGCTCAACATGGGTGGGGTGCATATAGAAATCACAAGAATATACACATATCTGTATAGTATCAAACACTCCTGCCCAACCTATGGGTTCAAAAAAAACAAACCATATCACAACACCATCACTTTTTTGTCACCTCTAAATGCATCACTCCACACAAACAGAACAAAAGCCACAATTCATTTTCAATATTTAATTATCACTTAGTCATTATCCAAATTTTACCATTTATACCCATTACCTTAGAATTTATTCATTTACCATCACACTTACCAGGAATCTAACATGTCACAACACATATCAAACAATACAGAAACAATCATTTTAGAAGGGGAAGATCCCTGATAAATTAACATGGCTCCACATTACTGCCCCTTTTAACACACATCCATTGCACATCACATAACAGACCTCGAGATATGGGGTGAAGCTTTATAATAGTTGTTCGCAGTGAAACTATGAGTGAATTACTCATACCAATCACTACTATACTTCTTCAAGTCATCATACCCAAACCACTATACTAACCAAAACAAACACCCAACTCACAACCACATCCAGCAACACATTACAACACAACCAGTATCGTAGCCCTGCGGTATAATCATACCACACTCATCACATCCCCACTGTACAACCACATGTCATCCACTTCTCCCACATGTAAAAACCAAAAAAAAATCACACACCACATCACAAAAAAACATTTTATAGGTTCACAAGAACATTTATTACATTCTACTACTTTTCTTTGAGGAATTATGATACAAACCAAAATCCCCGGGCAACCAATTCATTATCCAAGTATATGTGGTTAGCCAAATTTCATTTTAGGGTGATACCAAACAATTTCAAAAAAAATCAACAACCACAATAGATGTATTTAGTGTAAACAAATCCACCAATGGCCACATTTTTTAGCAGGGTGTTTAGCCTATATAATCACAATATCAAAAACAATATTGAAGCTATAAAAACATGTGGATCAAACCCCATTGCCCCTTTCAATTAAATTAATTGATTCTTTATCTTCAATTAAGCTGGAACAACCATGATTCATAGATAAACAGAAGTAAATCCCCTCCCGCATGATGCACAATCACTACGGGAAAAAGGGATTTTTGCGATGGGCCTTTTGCGACGGGAATAAATCCCATTGCAAAAGGTCCATCCAAGAGGTTATTTGCGATGGTGGTAATGACCCGTTGAAAATAACCAACTATTTGTGACGGGATTTCACCTCCCGTCGCAAATAGTTTGGCGCGGATAGCATGCCAAACCGCGCGAAGGTTATTTAGGATGGTGGGATCCCACCGTCGCAAATAACCGACGGCGGTTTATAGCTTTTTGCGACAGGATGTCGTCCCTTCGCAAAAGGTGTGTCAGCAGGGACTATTTGCGATGGGTCCTGTCGCAAATAACTTTTTAACCATCGACAGTAATTAATGCGGACATAGGTATTTGCGACGGGACCCGTCGCAAAAGATATTATTTGCGACGGGATACCCATTGCAAATAATCTAACCTATATATACCCCCATCCGTTTTTCATCTCATTCCTCTCAAATTTTAGATCTTGTTTCTCTCTATTTTTTTTAAAAAAAAAATTATTTAGTATTTGTGACGAGATCCCGTCACAAATAGTCTAAAAAATATTTTTGAAAAACATTTGCAACGGGATTATGGGTCCGTCGCAAAAAATTATTTTCGACGAGCCCACCGCAAAAGAGATTATATATTTATAAAGTATATAATCGGAGAGTTATTTGCGATGGTAAATTTTCCTGTCGCAAAAAATATTATCTGCAACGGGCCCGTCGCAAATAATATTTTTTGCGACGGTGTTTTCTGCAATGGGCTATTTGCGACGGGGCCCCGTCGCTAAAGTATATTTGCGATGGGATCCCGTCACAAATAACCTATCACAAATACCTTGAATTCTAATAGTGAATAAAGAGAAATGAAGGGAATCCTACCTCAAGGAATCTTTCCAATTTTCACACACCGCGGGGTGAAGAAGAACGCTCGTGAACCACAATCGCACCATGAAAACTACAAATCAACCTCTACCACACCAAGGATCCATCAAAACGTAGCCTAACGCATACCCCAAACCAAATAAATACCACATCAATGGATCCCCATGAGAAGAAAAAAAGAAAACCTGGAAGAATGAGAGGAGAACTCACCACAGATTGACCATGAATCCCTAACGAACAACCATCAGGGTCAACGCATCGAAGAGGGATGAAGAAGGGATTGAAGGAAACCTCAGGGCGCCTAGGTTTCACCCAAAATGAGAGGAAAAGGGAGCATGGCTGAATGAATGGAAGTTCGGCTGAAAATAATTTTTAAAACTGCACATGATTGGGGTATTACACGACGCGTAATACCCTTTCACATTGTGTAACACCCAGGGTTTGGTTTCCATCGAAAAATGTGTCACCGATTCATTTTATTATTTATTTTTAACCCCGAAATATTACACATCGTGAAACCCTTCTTCACATCATGTAAAATATCTACACAGTCATGAAACCTCCAAGACAAGTCGTGAAACATAATTTCACGTCGTGCAATCCAGTTACATGTTGTGTAATCCCTGTTCTTCCAGCCTTTAGCTACTGAACTTCTCCAAAGTCCCTATGAGCCTCCTCCAAACACCTCCAACCACCAAAACCTTCAAAGTAATGGATCAGGAAGGTATAGACTGTTACAATATTATCAGTTATAAAACTATAATATTAAATGTAATATTTTAATTATTATTTTTAAATTGATTTACAGTTGCTATAATATATAGATATATTATTATTACAAATTGTGTATATGTATAAATTATATTGATTGTATATAAAAAAATATAATTTATTATTAATTACATTTAAAATTTATCGATTAAAATTAAATTATTTTTATTTATTTAAAATTATTATTTTTAAAATATATAATTTTTAAAATATATTATTATTTATATAATTGATTTATAATTATATTAAATAATAATTATATGTATACATACAAAAAGATTTAAAATATACATTACTAGTCACTTAATTTTAAATATTAATTAATAATTTCACTATATCAATAATATATAAGAAAATTTAATTATAAAATTTACTAAAATTCAATATAAAAGATCATTTTATAACTAAATTCATTTAAAGGTTCAAAGTTTCATTCATTTTCATAAATATGTGTATGTGTGTATGTATGTGTGCATGTCTGGAGAACCTACGGACATGCGTGCGTAGGTGTCCAAGACATGTGTGTGTATCCAACTATATACAATGCATATAATATTGATTTTATTTTAATTTCCATATAGAATAAAATTAATTACATGTTTAACTAAAATTGATTGTTATATATATTTATAATTTTTGTATGAAAATTTCTAAAATTTTAAATGTTTAGTTAATTAATCCATTTAAACATTAAAGTTACAAATCATTCATTGTAATCAAGATATATAAATATTTTAGCTTAAATAAATGGATAAATATTTTATTAGTGTTATTAATAGTGGTGATAAAATTTACTTTTATCACTCTTAAATAAAACATTGATAAATGTGAAACTTTTATATGCGCTGAAATAATCGATGATAAAGTTATTTTTTATTAGTGTTAATGAAAAATTGTGACGTCCTGGGTCTGGATGTCACTTGACTGGTGCCCCGAGCCCGGTGGTCCACATGGCCTCAAGCACACCTCCCCAAATGTGAGAGGCTGCCAACTGGCAATGAGGTCCTAGGGTGTGTTCGTGGGGAGACTATATCCTCATTAGTAGAGTGTAGCACAATGGAAGGATATATATACAATAGTAAACAACGGAAGTGATATAAATAAACAACGGAAGAAAACTGATGCTATAGATAAACGAGAATAATAATAATTGTATCAACTGGAGCAATGATGATGTAATGTCATGTTACTAGAAAACTGGAAAACATGGATACAAGAAAAAAGGCATGACATGTTCTACAAAGTAAAAGAAAAAAAGGCTACTCCAAGCATCTTGAGATCTAACTCGGTCATCTGCTATCAAGCTTCATCCTATCAGCATGCAATCAAGTATTCGAAGTTGTATGCTTCTCTTTGACAACACCTATAGTCATGTAATCTACTCCAGGTACCAAACATCACTTGGAGAGGGTGTGAGATAAATCTTAGCGGTCCACCACCAATGGTGTCTATAACATCCATCCTGTGTAATGGAATATAGCAGTGTGTAGGCATGAATATATAAAGTAAATAAAGCAGTACAATATAACTAAATATCCAAGTACCTGCTTCATCCCTCGGTTGGTGTCTGGACATGTCACCAGTTCATTAATTAATTAATTACCATTTTATGTTAATAGGAAACATAAGGCATAGCCAGCACTGATATCACTTTGTGATAGAATAAGTAGTGAAGGTCCCAAGATGTAACAAGACAACCTGAAAATGATATCTAGTGAGGGAGTTCCAAGGTAATAACCAAGGTAACGTAGATCTCATGGAACGCTAACACAGTGGTATCTGAGTCTAGCTAAGGGGTAAGAGTGTAATCCAAGGAGCGTAATCCAAGGAATTCCACAAAAAGGCAGCTACCGAGTCCAAGGTGATCGGCCAACGTAAAACGGGGCTAAGTAAGGACAGGGCCCTATGGGCTTTCACCATGACACCTACTAGTCAATGTTGGATCCAAGGAGTGTATTTGAGGTATCATGTAATAATTTAAAGGACCCTACAATAGTATATTAAGAAACTAAGGAATAGACAAGAACCAGAGTCTAGGTGGGTGTCAACCTAAGCAAACCATATCCTTGAATCGGAATGGGGTTCTTGAGTCCCAAGGTATTATCCTCTCAGAATCCAAGGTGATCTCAAGTTAGCCTATTCCTATTTGATATTGTAATTATGTAATCATTCATTAGGTTCAAGCCTCACCTTCCATTAGTGTGGATAGGCCAAGTAGTGTTGAAACCATTTAATCAAGTCTTAATTAACCATTAAGGCGTATTTAATTATTTAGGTTTACTCTGCTACCTTCCATAAATATGGAAAGGGGTGCTACAAACATGTTACCTTTATTCAATCTCATTTGTTAAGGCCAAGTTTTTTACTTAGTATATTTTCCATTTCACATTTTGCATTTAATAGTCAATTTAAAACACTTACTTTAGGCCAGTCTAGTGATGAGAATGCATGGTACATGCCATTATACAATTATCATTAATAAAAATCCATTTATTATAGGAATTCTCACCTTTAGAAAGGTCAAGAAAAGACACACCCGAACGATGACTCAAACGTGCCAAAACACTAAAACCCAAATATGGCATAACTTTTGACATGGGGTGGATTGAGTTGTGGGTGTAACTGATAATGACTAATCACATATTTGGAAAGAGCATAACCATATGATTCTAACAAGTATAATCACGGCATGTAAATCTAAGAAACATCTCCCAATGATGTCGGCGAGCCCCACACGGAGATTCCAAAATCAACGAACTTTAGGGATGAGTTATAGACCACCCACCTTAGGGTTGTATGACTCTCCTCCTCTGGTATCGGCCCTTGATTTGCCTCAAATCAGAGTAGATCTAAGAAAAGGTGTAAACCCCTCATACCTTAATATCTCGGTCAAGAGAAAAGGAGAAGGAGAATGGCTCAAGAGGAATCGGGTACTTACCATTACACATCCAACGTGATGAACAGAAGCTCGAACAGATCTCGGACGAAGGAGATCTCTTGATCCCTATCTTTGGCCTTCAAAAATCTCCAAATTGAGAGAGAAATAGGCCAATCCTGCATAAAATCGGATTAGTGAAGAAATAGGGAGCTTAATTAGATCATTAAGGGAAAACCTAAAATTTTACCCAAACTTTAGCCTATGCACGGTTTCTCCGCACGGTTTGACAAACCATGCGCAAACCCTACACGGGTACCTGGGAAAAAGGGGTTCTCGTATAGTTAGGCCGCATGGTCATGCGCCAACCGTGCGGGGTGGCTCTATTTGAAAAAACACAATCCACACAGTTTTCCAAACCGTACGGAATTCCTGCACGGTTTACTCTAAATTGTGCGTCAAGCCTATTTTTTCCAAAAAGATGGGTTTTGGGCTCTGAACAAGCCTCATACACCATCAGAACCTTTATTAACTCATTTGGCATCCATATTAGATCCAATTTAAATATTTAGACCAAAAATTAAAGGATTCATTCCTGAGTGAAAAACCAGGTTCTTATAAAAATACAGATAAAAGCTAATGTCTTTTTCCTGTGTTTGTTTATTAGTGTGTAAATTGATTTTAAAATTTTAAAATTATAAACATGTATTTAAATGAGTTAAAATAGTTAAAATTTTAGATGTATTTTATATAAGTAACTATCATTCGAAATTATAGACATGTATTTAATAATTATTATGAAATGGACTGGTTTCTGGTTATCAAATGAGTATTCCAGATTTTACTTGGGTCTGGTTTAGATATTGAATTTTAAATGTAAAATAATATTAAAAAAACTGGTTTTTTAGTATTATTAAATTGTTTTTCGTTTATAGATGACAACTGGTACCCATTAATTGGGTACTTGAGAGTACTATATCTAGTTGAATATAGTTACAGTAATGGTTAGTCTGATTTTTATATGGTCAATGTATTAGATTTCAAACTCGATTTATATGAGGGTAGAGGGAGGGTGGAACTTTTGAGGATATCTGAACTCAGATAATTAATTATCATTAAATTATAAATTAAATATTTGTACATAATATTAAAATTATAAATTTTATTTATTTATTTTAAATTCAGATCACATTAAATTTATAAATAAATTCTAAATTCAAATTCGATTGAAATTATTATTATTAATCCATTGAATATATATCTTAAAATGATAATAAAATCATAAAATATATTTATTTAATTCAATATCAATTAACTCTAGGTTTATAATTTTTGTCCCTTGAGTCCACCTCAGGGGGAACTCTTATTATTATTATTAAAACATGTATTAATTAATTTGCCTTAAGGTGAAGTTGGTTTATAGTTATTAATGGAGTGTGCCAAATTTCATTAAGGTCGGGTTTAGATACTGATTTTTAATTTAAATGAATATTAAATGGATTGAGGTTTCATCAAGGTTAGGTTTATGGATGTCAATGGGAACCCATTAACCGGGTGGTTGATAATATTAAATAGGGTTATGATAATGGTTAGTTGGTTTTTTATAAGGGTAAAGTGGTGAATTCAAGTCCCAATTACCATAGGGCAGTACTCTTACACTATGTTTGGTCATGTTTTAGTAAAAGAAAAGAAATTATTTTCTAATTTATAAGAGAAAAGAAAATAAAAGAAATAATTTTTATTTCTTTTCATTCTGTTTGGATATGAAATTTAGTAAAAGAATAGAAATGATTGTAAATTCTCTCCATCTTTTTGGGTGAAATTTTTTGTAAGAAAATAAAATAAATGTGTTGATAATATGACAAAAAGAACCCTTATTATAAAATATAGTTTTCCAATATTCAATTATTATGAATAAAAAAATATTATAATCTTAAATTGTATCTTTGATTTTTCAATAAATATATATATTTTTAAGATAAATTATATATATATATTAATATATTAATTATATTTTTATAAATATATTTATATATAAATAATTAATTATAAATACTTATATATATTTTAAAAAATATTTATATAATTATAAATATATACTTATAAATATATTTATATAATTATATATAAAAATATATTTATATGTATATATATTACAAAATTAAATTTTAAATCATTATAAGATTATTGATCTGGGCGGGTTCGGAGAATATTCTTAGAAAATATAGTTTTCCAATAATTAATTATTTCAAATAAAAAATAATATAATTTTAAATTGTATCTTTAATTTTTTATATCATGTCAATTATATAGACATTGAATTTTGAAAAATATATCAGCAATAATTTTTTTTACTTATTTTTTATATCATTTCAATCGTATAAACAATAATTTTGATTTTAAACGATCATTATATTTCATTTCACCAAAATCAAGTAAACATTAAAGTATGAAAAATATATTAATAGAAATTTTAATTTTTTTATAAAATGGTTTAAACAAAATTGATTTGATAAATTCACTAAAATCATTTGCACAATCCATATATATATTTATTTGTAAATTATTTATAATTTTTTGTTGTTATTATTTTTAAATTACGTTGAACAAAATCTTTATATACACATAATCAAAATTATTTGTACACATAATTATTTATATTCGCATAATCAAAATTATTAATATACACAAAATCAAAATTATTAATTCAAGGTAATCAAAATTATTTATAAAGTACTTATATAATTTATTAATTAAATATAATGAGAAAAATTAATTCAAAATAATTAATACAAAATAATTATTGATTGAAAATTATTAATTCAAAATAAATACTAATTCAAAATTATTTATAAATTATGTATGTAAATTATATATAAAAATTATATATATATATATATTATTCATTATTCATTCAAGATAATCAAAATTATCCGTAATCAAAATTATTTACATTTGTTTATTATTATTACTTATAAATTGCGTAGAAATTATTAAAATAATTATTTATAAATTATGTTTAACAAAATATTTATAATTACTTGTAATTATTTATTATTTGTTTCAATATAAATTCAAAAAAAACATTGAATAGAATAAAATATGTATGGGAAGATGATATGGAAAATTAAAAAAAAATGGCACACAGTGGGTTCGTTTCCTTCCAAATCGGGGTGATTTGTGGGGGAAAAAGGTTTCTCTCCATTTTTTCTTGAATGATTTTTCTTGCTCCAAATGAGCGATGTCAAACAAGAGAAGTGAAAACGAATAGCTCCATTTTGTTTTTTTGTTTTTGGCTAAATTGTCGCTGCAAACGAAGCGTTAGGATAATAGGGCTGATTCATTAATTGGTAACTATAAGGTCAATATTTTTAAACAATATTAAAATTATAAAATTTATTTATTTATTTTAAATGGTGTTCATATTAAATTTTTTAAATGATCTATCCATTCCACCCCTACGGTCGGCTGGGGCGGTGCGGGTGAATAGGGGTTTGGGGTGTGGTCACAGGATTGAGTCTCAGACAAGTGGTTTCCTGCCATTTGGTATGACAACCCTACTTTTTATTACAACTTAAACATGATTAATTACATAAAAATTCACTTGATACAAAAAAGAAGATCGAGAGGTTTAGTGTATTTGGGGCTTAGGATCATTACATAAAAACTTGAAACATGAAATAAAACATCTTTATTGAAAACTTCCTTTACATGACCACTACATTCCCGCGTACTTAGCATTTAATGGGATAACCTGAGGACATGCATAAGAAAAGGGTGAGCTATAAAGCCCAGTAAGGGAATACATTTGGAGTAACATGAGGAGTACAATACATGTTAGACATTAGGAATATCAATAGATCACAAGAGAAACATGAACATAGAGTCATGATAAAGCATGATAATCATAACATGGAAATGTGGCAACAACACTTAACATGGAATTAGCATGAGCCAAGACTCATTGCACATGAAGCATGAGCAAATCCTCATTGCACATGAAGCACGAGTAAACCCTCGTTTCACTTGAATTAGCATGAGTCAAAACTCATTGCACATGACGTATCATGATACTATACTTTACCCAATGCATTGGAGCGCTATAAGGGCGCACCCTTCTTAAACATTTCATTTCATGCATAAGTGTGCTACATGAATCATAAAATATGGATTCATAAAACATAATCATTTATTCTATGATAAAGGAATGTGGAATTCATACATGAAAATTTATAATCAATAAGTAAATGTGCATAAAGGTGAATACCCTTGATGGAGAAATGGGCATGGTATTCACTACACAATGGCATTGGCTTAGAAAATCAGTGCAATTTCGGCAGCGTAACGGCGTGACATAAGAATTCATAAAAATGGTTGATGGGAGATAAAGGAGTTCCTCATCATATTTACATGTAATTGACAGTAAGGAGGTCATATATATACATGTCACAACAATTGTAATGGAGTTTAGATTCATGATACAAAAGTATTGCTTGAATGTAAATGAGGAGAGAGAAGTTCCTTTCAGAATTTCAGCATAGTAACGGGTTTAATGGGAGGCATTTACTGAGTGAGAAATGGGTCTCCCGTCATTCAAACATAAAGAGGGAATTATGAGGTAGGTTTGAAACCATACCCCAACATTCATAATTGAAATTAAAAGGGAAAAACAACTTAAAGAAAATTGGAAAAAAATGAGAAAGGAAGAAAAACCCTTACTTGGAAGTGTACTTCCAAAGGCTAGAGAGAGGCTTGTGAGAGGCTTCTTGGGAGCTTGGGGCACCTTGGGAGGATTCTAGAGAGAGTAGGGCAGAGTTTGGACGAACTTCAAAGGGTTTGAGTGATGAGGAAGTGGGAGCTTGGGTGGGTTTATATAGAAAAGGTGAGGGAATTCTTTATTATTTAGGTTTGGGACCCCTTACATTAAATTAATCCAAACCACAAACCATACCATGGTTTTTTCCCATGGTTTTTGCCCATGGTTTTTGGAAAAGGGAAGAGGAAAACAATATTTTATAAGTCCAAAGTCCTAACTTCTTAAAATAATAGGGTTGCTTATGTGGAGCTGAGTCACACTCCCATGGAAATTAATTTAAAAAGACAAGGTGTTTAATAAGTCTTGATGGGTCCATTAATGCTTTGAAAAGTAAGTCAAACAAACCCAAAATCACATTAATTTAATGGTAAAACATATATTGACTGAACATAAAGATTATAGTATTTTATTACATCACTATTGGGTCATTATGATGTCATAAAACACATTATATATTTAAACGGTATTTAATTTTTACCCAAAAATCTGACTGTCTCAGAAAATTATGAAAAATTAACCATTGGATAATTTCGACATCTTGATTCCAGAAATAACATTTATTTTATCTAAATAATTTTCTAAATATGTTAATTTTCACTTATAAAATAAAAACTGGCATTTACTGAAAATTCACGGGTTTTGACAGAAATGGCTTTCAAATCTTAATAAAAATTATAATTTCATTCATAAAATTATAAGATAATTTACATTTAATAAAAATTAATTTAATAATAATAATAATATTTTATTAAAATACTATTTAATTCAAAAATCTCTTAATTTTAAAAAATAGAATTCTTAATTAAATAATAACTAAAAACACTATTTGTACTTTAAAAACTATTTACAATGTATCGATAATGACAAGAAGGTATATTTATTATTACATAAAAAAATAATATACATGAACATAGTACTAGAGATTTGTTACATAACCCCTTAAAACAGCCGCATAAGACCTAAGGGTAAGGTGTGCGATGGTGACGGGCTCTTGGGGTGGCTTGGATAACATCGCTCGAGTGGTAATTTCTATCAACTTCCACTTCTCCCGTAGACGGTCTCGTTCGAGCTTTACATGATGAAGCTCATCTTGAGCTTGGTCAAAAGTGAAGCCCAAGGACGCCACCTCTTTTTCGAGCTCTGACAAATGGGCTTCGTATGGAGCAATTCTACTGGATGAGGCCATCGCTTCTTTTGTCTGAGTAAATTGGATTTGTTAAAGCCCTATATTTATACTAATCATGTGATCACTGTTCAACAGCTATATTAGCAACGGTCAAAATTCTTAACATAAAACCAAAGAAGTTGACATTTTATATAAACATAAAGAGACATTTAATTAGACCAAGAGGGATTTCTATTAATAAAACTTTGGGTCGTTACAATATTACCCCCTTAAGAAATTTCGTCCTTAAAAATTCATTTTCCCACACCAAAACAGATGTGGGTAACTCAGCTTCATCATTTCCTCTGATTCCCAAGTCACTTCTTCAAACTTGTGGTTTCTCCACAACACCTTGATGAGGGGCATTGTCTTATTTCGTAGAACTTTTTCTCTACGATCTAAGATCTTCACCAGTTGCTCCTCATAAGAAAGATCATCTTCCAATTGTACCACCTTAGAAGAGAGTACATGTGAAGGGTCCGGTATGTACTTCCTTAAGAGGGATACATAAAAGACATCATATACTTTGGCCATGGTAGGTGGAAGTTCTAGTCGATAGGCCACAGCCCCGACACAATCAAGAATCTCAAAGGGGTCAATGTACCTTGGACTTAAATTCCCTTTCTTTCCAAACCTCATGACCTTCTTCCATGGAGATATGTGTAGAAAAACCATGTCTCCAACTTTAAACTCAAGGTCTCATTGATGATTATCTGCATAACTCTTCTTTCGACTCTGGGCTACCTTGATATGCTTCTAAATGGTTTTCACCTTCTCTCCCATTTCCTCGACCATTTATGGTCCAAACAGCTTACGTTCACCGACCTCATCCCAACAAGCTGGTGTTCTGCACCTTTTCCCATACAGGGCTTCATATGGTGCCATTTGGATGCTCGATTGGAAACTATTATTATAAGAGAACTCAACCAGAGGAACATGTTGATCCCATCCTCCTTTAAAGTCCATTGAGCATGCTCTGAACATATCCTCAAGTGTTTGGATATTCCGCTCGGATTGGCCACCAGTTTGAGAATGATAGGTCGTACTGAAGTACAGTTCAGTATTCAGAGCTTTTTGAAGAATCTTCCAAAACTTAGAGGTGAATCTTGGATCTCGGTCAGACACAATAGATAGTGGCACTCCATGCAGCCTTACCACTTCCCTGATATATATCTGTGCCAGTTGATCCAATGAGAAATCCTCCCGAATAGCAATGAAGTGTGTAGTCTTTGTAAGACGATCCACAACAACCCAGATTGCATTGTTGCCTTTGGATGTCCTTGGAAGTCTGGTGACAAAGTCCATGGTGATGTTCTCCCATTTCCATTCTGGTATGGGCAATGGTTGCATCATCCCCTTAAACTTCTGCCTCTCTGCCTTCACTTGCTGGCACACCAGGCACTTTGATGTATATTCAGCGATCTCTTTTTTCATATTATCCCACCAAAAGTTTTCTCGGAGATCTCAATACATCTTTGTGCTCCCTAGGTGAATAGAGAAATTTGAACTATGTGCATCATCCAAAAGTTCCTTCTTCAGATCCGGACGTAATGGAACACATAGCCTTTTCCCAAATCACACAATTCCTTCTTCATTAACATTAAACTCCGAGGATTTCCCTTTTTTGATAGCTTCCACTTTTTCCTGAATTCTCACATCATCCTTTTGAGCATCCTTTAACCTTTCCAAAAGAGACGGTTGAGCAATCATTTGTGAAAGGATTGATGATGTTACCTTATTTATGATTCCAATATCCATCTTCATCAATTCTAAGAAGATTGGATCCTTCTCAATTCTCATCATTGATAGAATCACTGAGTCCTTTCTACTTAGGGCATCTGCCACCTTGTTCGCTTTCCCAGGGTGGTAATGTATTGAACAGTCATAATCCTTGATGAGCTCTATCCATCTTGTCTGGCGCATATTAAGCTCTTTCTATGTGAATATATATTTAAGACCCTTGTGGTCAGTATATATCTCACATTTCTCCCTATAGAGATAATGTCGCCAGATTTTCAATGCAAAGATCACCGCTGCCAACTCCAGATCATGCGTTGGATAGTTTCGCTCATGGATTTTCAACTGCCTGGAGGCATAGGATATCACTTTATCATTCTACATTAGTACACAGCCTAATCCCTTCTTTGAAGCATCACCGAATACAACAAAAATTTCCCCACTTGTGGGTAAAGTGAGCACGGGCGCAGTGATAAGCCTCCTTTTCAACTCCTTGAAGCTTTATTCGCATTCATCACTCCAAGAAAACTTTACTCCCTTTTGAGTTAGATTGGTTAGAGGGTTGGAAAATCATGATAAATTTCTCACAAATCATTGATAATATCCATCTAACCCCAAGAAGCTACAAATATCTGTTACCGATGTTGGCCTTGGTCATCCCTCAATTGCATCTGTTTTGGAGGGATCCACAGATATCCCATTTCTTGTGATGATATGGCCCAAGAATGAGACCTCATTTAACCATAACTCACACTTGTTGTACTTTTCATAGAGATTCTCCTTGCGCAAAGTCTCTAGTACAGTTCTTAAATGCTGCTCATGATCCTCCTTGGTTTTAGAGTATATTAGAATGTCATCTATAAAGACTACCACAAATTTGTTGAGGTAATCTCTAAATACCCTATTCATCAAGTCCATGAAGATTGCTGGAGCATTAGTGAGTCTGAAAGTCATTACTATGAATTCATAGTACCCGTATCTTGTACGAAAAGCAGTCTTGGGGACATCTTCCTTCTTCACCCTTACTTGATAATATCCCGACCGCAAATCTACCTTGGAGAAGTATTGTGCTCCACATAGCTGATCGAACAAGTCATCAATTCGTGGGAGAGGATACTTGTTATTTATCGTGATTTTTTTGAGCTCACGATAATTGATGCAAAGACGCATTGACCAATCCTTCTTCTTGACAAAGAGGACTGGTGCACCCCATGGTGAAGCACTTGGGCGTATAAACCCTTTATCCAGATTCTCCTGTAGTTTTTTATTCAGATCTTCAAGCTCTACAACAGCCATTCTATATGGAGTCTTGGATATTGGTAATGCCCCGGGTATAAGTTCAATTGAGAATTCAACATCTCTTCTAGGAGGAAGACCAAGTAGTTCCTCGGGAAACACTCCCGCGAATTCCCTCACAACAGGCATTTCTTCAAGGATGATTTCTTCCTTGGACTCAATCATCTGAGCCAGATACGCATGCTCAGAGGGAAGTAATATCTATGCTTGAGATGATGTAGCTAAAGGAGATTCATCTTCCTCCTTACACTTTTAAAGAATCGGAGGTCGATTCTCCATATGGAGTGTGATTTCCCTCTCCTGACAATTTATGTTGGCTCTATATAAGGAAAGACAATCCATGCCAAGAATTGCATCAAATTCCACCAGAGGGAGTATGATGAGGTTCGCTGGGAAATTCAATCCACAGATTATAACAGGGGAGGACTTATATTCATGGGATGCAATGATTGCCCCATTTGTTGTACTGACCGACATCTTTACTTCCATGATTTGTGGTGGTGCTGGGATTGTTCTACTAAACTTTTGAGATATAAAAGAATGCGTAGAACCTGAATCAAAAAGTAAGTTCGCTATTCTTGAATGAATAACTAGTGTACCTATCACAACTTCGTTGTCGGGGTTCACTTCGGCATAAGTGATGGCAAAAGGTCTTCCTTGTTGCCTTGGAGGTTGTTGGTTACTTCCGAAAACCCTTGGATTAGGGCACTGAATTGCAAAATGACCCGATTCTTTGCATTTGTAGCATTGAACAACACGTTGAGGTTTGAACGGAGCGTTCCTCTCCTCTGTCGCAGCCGCGGGTCTTTCTTGCCAACAGTTAACAGCTAGGTGCCCATTTCTTCCACACCTGAAGCATTTCCTCATCCCCTTAAGGCAATTTCCAGGGTGCTTCTTTCCACACTTTTGGCAAGTGGGGTGCTGGATCTTCTTAGCACCGTTAGATTTATCCATCGGACCACCAGTATTGAAGTCCACCTTACGCTTCTTATCCCCATGATACCCATGTGATTCTCCGATCTCCATTTCTACCTTGAGGGCACATCAGACGATTTCCTCATAACTGTCGAAGTCATGAATTGTTAATGCTTTCCGTAGGCTAGGCTTCAACCCACCAAAGAAGCGGTCAACTTTGCATTCTGGGGTAACAACAAAGCCAGAAGCGTATCGTGCAAGCCTTGTGAAGTTTTCCTCGTACGCTCCAACAGATTCTTCGTCTTTTTGCTTAAGGGAAAGGAAGTCCCTTTCCATCTTAAGCTGGAGGGTGCGTGGAAAATATTTGTCAAAAAACATATTCCGAAAATCCTTCCATTCCAACGCCTCGATCTCCTCCTCAGGCTTCGTATTTTTTATCAACGTCCACCATTGATCAGCTTCACCCTCCATACAATAAGCCGCCAGGAGAACCTTCTCTTGTTCAGAACATTGAAGGATGGAGAAGATCTTTTCAATGGAGTTGATCCATTGTTCAGCGATCATGGGATTGGATGATCCTCTAAAAGTAGGAGGCCTTTGTCTCATGAAGCTCTCGATAGCGACTTGTTCTTTCTTAGGGGGGTTAAACGTTCCTCTTGACCCGTGTTTCTATTAAAAACTTGAGTTAGCTAAGAGATAAGTGTGACAAAGTTCGCGATTCCCACTCCCATTGGATTGGGCATCTCATTAATACAGTCATCACACTGATCTTCACAACGGTTGTTAGCCCGAGTCCTCCTATTACCGTCCATTGGCTGGAATAAAAGGAAAGTTAGGGGTAACACATAAAGAGTAATCCAAAGACAAAAGTTGGTGACTTATAAATAAACTTTTATTTCCTTAACTCATGAGTATATAGGCTTCAATCTAGGCTTTTCATGATCTACTTTCTAATATATATTCTTATGGGGCATTTTTTTTAATTCCCTTAATAAGGGTTCATACTAAGCTTGTGAATTTATCAAAACATATCCCCTGGGAGTGTCGTAACCAAGAGTACAGCAAGGCACGTTTCCGTGCACCAGTTCTCATTCGAGTCTAGCTCAAAGCGGTGTTTTTGGGTTTTACCCCTAGGATACATCTGTGCCAGAGCCGCCTCTACCTGTTCGTATCCAGACAGAGATGTATTTGCTTGATAAACCACTTACTCAATACTCAACAAAACTTAGGGACGTTTATATTGTATTTAGTCTTGTCTCTAAGTCTTTACTATGGTTTTCTAATCCTAATCTCAAAAATAACTAAACCTATGCCTCTGATACTAACTATGACAACCCTTCTTTTTATTACGACTTAAACATTATTTATTACATAAAACTTCACTTGATACACCAAAGAAGATTGAGAGGTTTAGTGTCTTTGGGGCCTAGGATCATTACATAAAAACTTGAAACATGAAATACAACATCTTTATTGAAAACTTCCTTTACATGACCACTACATTCCCTCGTACTTAGCATTGCATGGGATAACCTGAGGACATACATAAGAAAGGGTGAGCTATAAAGCCCAGTAAGGGGATACACATGGAATAACATGAGGAGTACAATACATGTTAGACATTAGGCATATCAATAGAGCACAAGAGAAACATGAACATAAAGGCGTGATAAATCATGATAATCATAACATGGAAATGTGGCAACAACTCTTAACATGGAATTAGCATGAGTCAAGACTCATTGCACATGGAGCATGAGTAAATCCTCATTGCACATGCAACATGAGTAAACCCTCGTTGCACTTGAATTAGCATGAGTCAACACTCATTGCACATGACGTATCATGATACTATACTTTACTCAATGCATTGCAGCGCTATAAAGGCGCACCCTTCTTAAACATTTCATTTCATGCATAAGTGTGTCACATGGATCATAAAACATATATTCATAAAACATAATCATTTATTCCACGATAAAGGAATGTGGAATTCATACATGAAAATTTATAATCAATAAGTAAATGTGCATAAAGGTGAATACCCTTGATGGAGAAATGGGCATGGTATTCACTACACAATGGCGTTGGCTTAGAAAATCGGTGCAATTTCGGCAGCGTAACGGCGTGACATAAGAATTCATAAAAACGGTTGATGAGAGATAAAGGGGTTCCTCATCATGTTTACATGTAATGGACAGTAAGGAGGTCATATAGATACATGTCACAACAATTGTAATGGAATTTAGATTCATGATACAAAAGTATTGCTTGAATGTAAATGAGGAGAGAGAAGTTCCTTTCAGAATTTCGGCATAGTAATGGGTGTACATGGGAGGCATTTACTGAGTGAGAAATGGGTCTCCCATCATTCAAACATAAAGAGGGCAGTATGAGGGAGGTGCAAAACCATACCCCAACATTCATAATTGAAATTAAAAGGGTAAAACAACTTAAAGAAAATTGGACAAAAATGAGAAAGGAAGAAAAACCCTTACTTGGAAGTGTGATTCCAAAGGCTAGAGAGAGGCTTGTGAGAGGCTTCTTGGGAGCTTGAGGCACCTTGGGAGGATTCTAGAGAGAGTAGGGCAGAGGTTGGACGAACTCGAAAGGCTTTGAGTGAGGAGGAAGTGGGAGCTTGGGTGAGTTTATATAGGAAAGCTGAGGGAATTCTTTATTATTTAGGTTTTGGACCCCTTACATTAAATTAATTCAAACCACAAATCATCTCATTGTTTTTTCCCATGGTTTTTGGCAAAGGGAAGAGGAAAACAATATTTCATAAGGCCAAAGTCCGAACTTCTTAAAATAATAGGGTTGCTTATGTGGATGTGAGTCGCACTCCCATGAAAATTAATTTAAAAAGACAAGGTGTTTAATAAGTCTTGAGGGATCCATTAATGCTTTGAAAAGTAAGTCAAACAAACCCAAAATCACATTATTTTAATGGTAAAACATATATTGGTCGAACATAAAGATTATAGTATTTTATTACATCACCATTGGGTCATTATGATGTCATAAAACACATTATATATTTAAACGGTATTTAATTTTTACCCAAAAATTTGATTGTCTCAGAAAATTATGAAAAATTCACCGTTGGATAATTTCGTCGTCCTGATTCCAGAAACAACATTTATTTTATCTAAATAATTTTTCTAAATATGTTAATTTTCACTTTTAAAATAAAAACCGACATTTATCGAAAATTCACAGGTTTTGACAGAAATTGCTTTCAAACCTTAATAAAAATTATAATTTCATTCATAAAATTATAAGATCATTTATATTTAATAAAAATTAATTTAATAATAATAATAATAATTTATTAAAATATTATTTAATTCAAAAATCCCTTAATTTTAAAAAATAGAATTCTTAATTAAATAATAACTAAAAACACTATTTGTACTTTAAAAACTATTTACAATGTATCGATAATGACAAGAAGGTATATTTATTATTATATACAAAAATAATATACATGAACGTAGTACTAACGATTTGTTACATAACCCCTTAAAACAGCCGCATAAGACCTAAGGGTAAGGTGTGCGATGATGACGGGCTTTTGGGGTGGCTCGGATAACATCGCTCGAGTGCTAATTTCTATCAACTTCCACTTCTCCCGTAGACGGTCCCGTTCGAGCTTTACATGATGAAGCTCAGCTTGGGCTTGGTCAAGAGCGAAGCCCAAGGACGCCACCGCTTTTCTGAGCTCCGACAAATAGGTTTCGTATGGAACAATTCTACTGGATGAGGTCATCGCTTCTTTTGTCTGAGTAAATTGGATTTGTTAAAACCCTATATTTATACTAATCATGTGATCACTGTTCAACGACTATATTAGCAACGGTCAAAATTTGTAACATAAAACCAAAGAAGTTGACATTTTATATGAACATAAAGAGACATTTAATTAGATCAAGAGGGATTTCCATCAATGAAACTTTGGGTCGTTACATTTGGGTTGTGCAGTGTGCTCGTTTCACATTTGGGTTGTTGAACATAATCAAAATTATGCGTACTCATAGTTATTTATATTCACGTAATCAAAATTATTAATATACACGAAATCAAAATTATTATTTCAAGCGAATCAAAATTATTTATAAAGTACTTATATAATTTATCAATTCAAGACAATGAAAATATAAATTCAAAATAATTATTGATTGAAAATTATTAATTCAAAATAAATACTAATTCAAAATTATTATTAATTCAAACTTATTTATAAATTATGCATGTAAATTATATATAAAAATTATATATATATATATATATATTATAAATTATTAATTCAAGTGAATCAAAATTATCCGTATTCAGAATTATTTATATATGTTTATTATTATTATTTATAAATTAAGTTTAAGTTATTAAAGTAATTATTTATAAATGATGTTTAACAAAACATTTATAATTACTTGTAAGTATTTATCATTTGTTTAAATATTAATTCTAAAAAACATTGAATAGAATAAAATATGTATTGGAGGATAATATAGAAAATTAAAAAAAAAAAAACGGCACACAACAGGGCTGGTTTCCTTCCAAATCACCCTGATTTTGGGGTGATTTGAAACCCGTTGCGGGGGAGAAAGGTTTCTCTTCATTTCTCTTAAATGATTTTTGTTGCTCCAATTGAACGCCGCCAAACAAGAGAAAGTGAAAATGAACGGCTCCATTTTTGTTTTTTGTCAATATTTTCAGGCAATATTAAAATTATAAAATTTAATTATTTATTTTAAACGGAGTTCATATTAAATTTATAAATGATTCGTCCATTCCACCCTGCGGTCGTCTGGGGCGGTGCGGGTGGATGGGGTTTGAAGCGTGGTTGCTTGATCGAGTATGGGGACAAGCGGTTTCCTGCCATTTGTGTTGTTGCGGAGTGTGCTGATTTCACGGTCGTAACCAAGCATTTATAAATGATTTGTGGATTCTAATTTAAATTTTTAGAGTGTATATTTTGAAATGATGATAAAATTATGAAATATATTTATTGAATCAAATATGAATAAAATTTAGATTTTTAAATGAATTTAATTTTTTTTATAAATATGTTTTAAAAGGGGTTTAAAGTGAGTTGACATCACATGTACGGTTATGATATCTTGAAGATATTTGGGAGGGCGGCGAGCGCGAGAGTGTGTGCGGTACTTAAATGAGCGCCCGGGTTTTGGTTCACCTCCAACCGATCAATGGCAGCGGCGCACGGACACGATGGATCAGATATGTTTACTTCCGATGGGGAGGGGCGTGAGAGAGTGGATCTGTGTACGTCCGATGAAGATGGTTACGAAGATGAGTGTGCGATAGTGAAAGCGGTGGAGGAGGAAGGTGAAGGTGAAGGTGAAGGTGAAGGCGGGGACGGCATCCCATTCACGGTGGTCGCGGCGGAGGAGGGTGAACCCACCGACCCATTCACAGTCACGGCGGACGCGGCGGCGGAGGAGGGTGACCCGAATAAACTTGGAACCGCGGCAAAGCGGAAGAGGAAAAGGAAGAAGAAGAAGAAGAAGAGGAAAGACAAGAAGAGGAGGATGGTGAGGCAGTCACCGGGTGAGATTGAGGCTTTCTGGATAAGGTATCCGTCGCTGGACATGTTGATCGAGGAGTTGGATGGGACGCCCAGAGCAGCTGCGCGTAAAATAATACCTTCTGCCCCGACGTCAAAGGTGGATGAATTGGAACTCACAAGTTCCCAGCTTTTCAAAGCTGAAATGAATATTTACACGGAGAGGATGGAGTTGTTGAAGTTGGTGACCAAGGTGATGGAGGAGACAATGACCTCTCCATAGCTCTCCACCCAACCCTGCATTTTTTTGGAAGACAACTTTTTGATATCATCGTGAAAACCGTGGTAGATATTTGGTTTTAAGGGAACTTGAATTACCTCAATTGATTGATAGTAATTAGACATTTACTTTTTTATTTTTTCTTTGATTTTTGACCACTTTTTACTGCACGTCTCCCTCAACCCAAGGGGAGAAGCAGGAACCTCAACTGCAGTCCAATGGCTGGAACCAGGTAGGAGGTTGATTGAGGAGGGAATACGAACAATGGTCTATAATTTAGGCGCTGTTCGTCTTCCCAAGGAGATTGATTGAGGAGGGAATAAGCAGGTGATTCGTTGACGGGAGTCTGGCTTCCCGGACCTCTCGCTCTCAGCTTTTAGGCTTTTGGGGCGCAAACTCATAATCGTCATTTTTTATTAGGTTTTCCTGCTACTCGGCGCACTCAAGGTGCGAACATGGTTCACGACTCCCTTCCATTTTTTTTTTTAAATTAAAGAATTGCATGACTAATACATAATTAATTAAATAATTCTATGCGTCTCATAAATGAATAGGTAATTCATATATTTAAGATAATAATTATAAGAATCTATTAATGCGGTATATTTTTTAAAACTTATTAACTATAACATATAATATCTATCGGTTATTGTTAATTATTAATTAATATTATTAGTTAATTTTACGATCATTATTAACTATAAAGATGTAATATGGCGTATCAACTTATATTAGTTGATATATTATCAATAATTGTTATTGTGTTTATTAGTAATATATTAACAGATAATATAATTTGTAATTACTGGTTAATAATATATAATTCATTACTACTAATTTTAAGAAATGGTTGACTTCATAATCATAGATATAATTAGTAATAATATATTAACAGAATCATTTAAATATTAATTATTAACTATACCATGAGTTATTAATTATATAATTAACGATGCAATTAAAAATATATATTATTATATTAATAATTACTATTTCTATTTTTAAAATAATCATCAAAGCTGCGTTGTTAATTATATATTTAATAATATAATTACTGCTACATAAGTAATTAATTAATATATTTTGTATAATTAGGGATTCATAATATAATGAAAATAAGCTGCATTTTGTGATTCTTTAAATAACATTTAATTAAAGATTGATTATTTCTTAATAATAATAATAATAATAATAATAATAATTAATTATGTTAACGAATTGTAATATACGTACAACTGATACTTTAAAAACATATAATATAGATCTCTGTTAAAAATGAATGAACAAGAAATGTACCACTCTCATCCATGTCGTTATATCGGATGCCCCTCTGTGCCACAACTTGATGTGTAGATAATGAGTCCACACTGTGTCTATCAATGTGTCGATTCTGGCGTACGCACCTCAGGTGTACCATCTGTTATACCGACCCTCACATCATCATGTGTGACAAACGATGAATTCAAAGTCGTCTCACCTCTACCCTGTTCTAGATAGATGAAAAAATGGTCACTGGCTATAAGTCTCCCTCACATAGGAAGAAGATGAATGCTCTACAATGAGTATCTCTTGAACAAGGTAAAAAATCAATTGAACGACACTCCGATTAATAGTAAACATTGCACCATAATATGAAAATGTAGAGTGAAGTGGTTCGGGTGGTAGCCGAGTGGCTAACACACCCCATAAGCCTGCGTGAAACCCATAATCAAATCTTAGCGGAGAGATATTTCTGGGTTGCTATAACAGTACCCCAACATGTATCGTGCGGTATTGTAGCAACCAAAACTATTTATCAAATTTGGACTTTCGAGTCACCAATTTGGGCCTACAAGCCACAAGGCATCTGGGCCACCTCAAGCCTCCAAGCCATGAGCTTCTGGGCCATAAGACCATGATGCAGTCCTGACAGACCACACGAGAGCAAAGCCCCGGAAAAGGATTCAAAGCAAGTAGCAAACACCAAAACCAAGCTATCCAGATTAAAAGAACGAGAGGGCATGACAATCGCCATCAGTACTAGGCACCATGCAGCTCTGCACTAGGCAATGTTAGCCAATCAGCCATGCGAGGCGGGGAGCTTGACACCTTCAATGATGCAAATGCTAGGGAGGGGAAGTTCCAGTGTAGTCAAGGTATTGAGCATTTGGGTCATGTATTGAGCCTTGTACCTTCGAGCCTTCATGTCATGTATTGAACCTTCTGCCTGTAAGCCCATGAGTCATATAAGAGTTCTCTCTCAATCCAGTTAAAAAAGAAAGAGATTATCCAAAATAAATAAAAATATCAAAGGCCTTCGGGTTGGGTTGACCTAAGAGTGAAATAGAATCACTAATAGATGTGTCACAAACCTCTATAGGGATAACATGTGGCAGAGGCTCATTTGTGATAAGAAGTGGAGAAACATATTGCTGGTCATACCGGCAGAGTCCCCGTGTGCCACATCATTATGTGACTCATACATAATAGGCTCACCCCCCCCCCTTACACATCTATAACAGACTCGTCGCCTAACACATCAAAAACAATCTCATGATAAATCTCATCCATGGGAAGAAGTTGCTCTATCTATGCTCTGTGAAAACAGGTTTGGTCAAATGCGTCTCCCTTCACGGGATCAGAGATGTCAATGAGGTGTGTGATACGACTATCATACAAAAAAAAATACAGTTAATTAAAATTAATAAAAAATCTATTTAAAACTGGAAGAAAGAATTATTACCAACTGATGATAGCCTCGCCCGTGTCATATAAGATATATCAATGAGGTCATGCGATACCAAGCTCCATAATTGAATCAATCTAATAGATGCAGATGTGTTGTGTATGCCCTTTATAATCAGAACTCATGACGTTTGTCCCACATCTCAATAAAGCATGCATGATATCACCTTCAGTCAAAATCTCACTTTCCTGACATCTTCAAGGAATAAAGTGAATGCAACAAACTGGGCGGTTCAAGGAAGAGCTGATGGAAACCGAACAATCTCATAATTCTATCAACGTGGTTCCACTCAACAATGTTGAAATGAATAAGTACGACACATGTATTGACAACAAGCATCACCATATTGTAAGGCGAGAGACTTTGGAGGCTAGACCCAACATATGACATCCACGAAACCTAGAAAAAGAAAATGAATATTCAATTAATAAATGAAATATTTTACACCACACAATTATATTTTTAGTATATAATTAATAATCATGTATTTAATTTGGTCGAAGACTGTTCAACATAAGTCGATAAGTGAGGACATCACGTCTAGTGGTATCAAAATGTTGATAGGTCTGACTTCATCTGCTGATAACATTTTTGCAGTTATAGTTTTGTAATAAAAATTTATAGATTGAATTTTTCACATTGGGGAAAGCATGACATAGTTCATGGGGTGTTCTGTAAAATTTTGGTAAATAGTAGTGCAGACACATGCAAAGCGAAGTGAGGAATGTACTCCCATACCCACATCTAGATAAGAATAATGCATCCTATAATCTGCATCTTCTCGATGCGACATGCATTGTACAACACTATGTATGTATATGAAAGATATGCAAATCCCCAACTATACCGCCCTGCCTGGTCCAGGTCCTCATGCAATGGTAAATACATCAGATGAGCAAATATAGTAAAATGATTAATTAAGATCATGCCATTGATAATTATTAGAATATATGTGTGTGCAAATCTCAGTATGGTGATCTTGTCAAAATCATCGACTAAATGAGTGAAGTGTTGATCTATAAATGCAATGTGTAGCCGACTGCTGATGAAAAATCTACCATCATGCTGGACCTCAATGCCTAGTAGTATCTAAACTAAATCAAACCAATAACCACCAAATCGGTCTATCATGATGACACCCTCACTAGGGAGGCCCAATACAAGGGAGACATCCTCGAGGGTGTTTGTCATCTCTTCATTTGGAAGAGGAAAAGTATGTGTCTCCAACCTTTGTCTTGTCAGATTTGGTGCCCTAGAACCAACTTCTAAGTACTTGATTACATGTATTAAAGTTTCTCATCACATCATTATTGTTCTTCTATATGAGATTTGTATGTGATAATGTTCAACGAATATATGTCACATTGAAAGGTCATAATAGTTCCGTACTATGTTGAGTACCTGTAGGTGCCATGATAAAATTCTTGAATATATATTCTATAGTTAGATGATATCATTTGATGAGACACAAATGATATAGATTATTAGGATGAAGACTCGTAGGATTTTGAGACACTCTCTCATGGTGTACGCTCTTAGTAATTTCTAGTGTAGGAGATTATGAGAACAAACCCACCAATATGAAATCCACATTTACATGTGTCATTGGATGTTCCTATCTACAAACGTGTGTATTGATCTTTAGAATTTAATATTATCATTAGTGGATACCAAGAGTTGCGTACTTTGATGTATTGATGAAAATCGAGATGACATATGCTCATAATGAGGTAAGATACGTTGGGTGCATCCTGACTGTTATTACATTAATGAATAATATGATAAAAGTTTTATCCCTTCCATCCCTTATCAAGAGTTGACATCTCAGACCCTTTGATGAGAATGAAACTGCCTGGATAAATCCATGACTATGGTGTTTTGTGGGTGAGTTTATTTCTGAAAAGTCAAAGAAAGAAACATCTAACACATAGGTTGATGACATCAGTATTAAATCTGATGGATTTGAGATATCATGATAAAGATATTATATTACAAATAACAAACAACCCCCCCCCCCCCCAACTTAATATTAAGATAGACCAGACCGTACATTACTTGATTAAAAATGAAAGCCATAGAGTAGTGTTTGACTAACCCTCATTGGGACACATACTGTAACAGACCAACCCAGGTCAACCAGACCAGTCACCCAAGTCATCCCATTACAGGGTGAGGTATAACAAAGATAACAAAACAAGTCTCATAT
Organism: Viscum album; assembly: GCA_963277665.1. Lineage (NCBI taxonomy): Eukaryota > Viridiplantae > Streptophyta > Magnoliopsida > Santalales > Viscaceae > Viscum > Viscum album. The sequence goes on along the minus strand of OY728147.1, from coordinate 469,316,062 downwards.
ATAAGAAAAACACGACATAAAAATGGTGTACAAAGAGGAAATAAAGGGAGATACAACTATTACAAAGAGGCTAAACCAGGATGAAATACAAGTCTAGACTAGCAAGTCTCCATGTGACCAAATGTCACCTCCAAACCAACCCAAACCAAAACAGTGATATAAAGAGAAGCCAACATGCCACAGAATTTCCTTCCCTTTACTTGTGTCCTGCAAAATAAGGTCCACAGCCTCCCAAAGGTAGAATTAGGGTGTGAACAATAGATCCCAGTAGGAAACTGCTAAGGAATTTATAAAAGTTCTAATATAAAAAAATGAACAAGTTATAGCTGTAAAAAAATAGTTTTACAAGAATTTTTATCAATAAAAAAACTTGAAAACATTTCTCAAACATTCCTTAGGTTTTCCAAAAATTTCATATAAAGTTTTCCAAATAAAAAACATTCTAGTTATAAAAGAAAGCAGGTAAACATACCAAAATATAGGCAATTAGGTTTTCTACGGCCTTGAGGTAGGTGGATCTATTCAAGAATTCTAATTTCTTGTTGTTCTTATTGATTTTTTGATATTTGAAATAAAATTTCATGTATTGAAATTGAAAAGGGCATGGGTTAGCATTTTAAAGGGGTTCTTGGTTTGAAAACAAAATTGCCTTGATATGAGAAAATGGATTTTAAAACCCTAAAGAAGATTGTATTTGGATTTGAAATGATTTTATAAAAATTTAATCATTGTTTTCAAAATACACTACTGTAAATAAGGCAATTAGCGACCGCCAATGGCGGTCGCTAAAGGCCTTTAGCGGCCCGCGCAGCGACCGCCATTGGCGGTCGCTGTTGCCTCGTCGCTAGAGGCCTTTAGCGACCGCCTATGGCGGTCGCTATTCTAAAAAAAAAAAAATTTAATTTTTTTTTATTGAATTGAATATAAATAAATAAATAAATATATATATATATAAATATTCATATATATACTATTAAATACAATATTTTAAATGTTTTAATATATATTTAATATATATATAATATCAAATCATTGTGCTATAATAATTTAAAAACTTCGATTCAAGAAATAATCTCATTTCAAGGTCGTTCGGAGCACGTTTGCTCCGAATGGGACCGCCGCACGCCGTTTTGGTGTTTTATGGCGCCGGAAACGCGTTTCCGGCCGCCGCGGTCACACGGCACCTCCGAATGAGGTGCCGTCTGGCCGACCATTTCACAATTCACGCCCCGGATGTTGTCATACGGTTTCGTGGCATTCGGACGTCGTTCGGGTGGTTTTGACCCCCCAACGCGCCATTTCAGCGCGCGCCGCGCTGCTGAAAACGACACAATCGGACGTGCCGCGCGCACCGCACGTCCAATGGACGTGCGGCCTCCTCCTGCATCTCAGGAATAATATATCTATCGTTCCCGTGCGGTTTTAGGTCGTTCGGAGCAGGTTTGCTCCGAATTGGACCGCCGCACGCCGTTTTGGTGTTTAATGGCGCCGGAAACGCGTTTCCGGCCGCCGCGGTCACACGGCACCTCAGAATGAGGTGCCGTCTGGCCGACCATTTCACAATTCACGCCCCGGATGTTGTCGTACGGTTTCGTGGCATTCGGAGGTCGTTCTGGTGGTTTTGACCCCCCAACGCGCCATTTCAGCGCGCGCCGCGCTGCTGAAAACGACACAATCGGACGTGCCGCGCGCACCCGCACGTCCGATGGACGTGCGGCCTCCTCCTGCATCTCAGTAATAATATTTCTATCGTTCCCGTGAGGTTTCAGGTCGTTCGGAGCACGTTTGCTCCGAATTGGACCGCCGCACGCCGTTTTGGTGTTTAATGGCGCCGGAAACGCGTTTCCGGCCGCCGCGGTCACACGGCACCTCCGAATGAGGTGCCGTCTGGCCGACCATTTCACAATTCACGCCCTGGATGTTTTCGTACGGTTTCGTGGCATTCGGAGGTCGTTCGGGTGGTTTTGACCCCCCAACGCGCCATTTCAGCGCGCGCCGCGCTGCTGAAAACGACACAATCGGACGTGCCGCGCGCACCGCACGTCCGATGGACGTGCGGCCTCCTCCTGCATCTCTGGAATAATATTTCTATCGTTCCCGTGCGGTTTCAGGTCGTTCGGAGCACGTTTGCACCGAATTGGACCGCCGCACGCCGTTTTGGTGTTTAATGGCGCCGGAAACGCGTTTTCGGCCGCCGCGGTCACACGGCACCTCCGAATGAGGTGCCGTCTGGCCGAACATTTCACAATTCACGCCCCGGATGTTGTCGTACGGTTTCGTGGCATTCGGAGGTCGTTCGGGTGGTTTTAACCCCCCAACGCGCCATTTCAGCGCGCGCCGCGCTGCTGAAAACGACACAATCGGACGTGCCGCGCGCACCGCACGTCCGATGGACGTGCGGCCTCCTCCTGCATCTCAGGAATAATATTTCTATCGTTCCCGTACGGTTTCAGGTCGTTTGGAGCACGTTTGCTCCGAATTGGACCGCCGCACGCCGTTTTGGTGTTTAATGGCGCCGGAAACACGTTTCCGGCCGTCGCGGTCACACGGCACCTCCGAATGAGGTGCCGTCTGGCCGACCATTTCACAATTCATGCCCCGGATGTTGTCGTACGGTTTCGTGCCATTCGGAGGTCGTTCGGGTGGTTTTGACCCCCCAACGCGCCATTTCAGCGCGCGCCGCGCTGCTGAAAACGACACAATCGGACGTGCCGCGCGCACCGCACGTCCGATGGACGTGCGGCCTCCTCCTGCATCTCAGGAATAATATTTCTATCGTTCCCGTGCGGTTTCAGGTCGTTCGGAGCACGTTTGCACCGAATTGGACCGTCGCACGCCGTTTTGGTGTTTAATGGCGCCGGAAACGCGTTTCCGGCCGCCGCGGTCACACGGCACCTCCGAATGAGGTTCCGTCTGGCCGACCATTTCACAATTCACGCCCCGGATATTGTCGTACGGTTTCGTGGCATTCGGACGTCGTTCGGGTGGTTTTGACCCCCCAACGCGCCATTTCAGCGCGCGCCGCGCTGCTGAAAACGACACAATCGGACGTGCCGCGCGCACCGCACGTCCGATGGACGTGCGGCCTCCTCCTGCATCTCAGGAATAATATTTCTATCGTTCCCGTGCAGTTTCAGGTCGTTCGGAGCACGTTTGCTCCGAATTGGACCGCCGCACGCCGTTTTGGTGTTTATTGGCGCCGGAAACGCGTTTTCGGCCGCCGCGGTCACACGGCACCTCCGAATGAGGTGCCGTCTGTCCGACCATTTCACAATTCACGCCCCGGATGTTGTCGTACGGTTTCGTGGCATTCGGAGGTCGTTCGGGTGGTTTTGACCCCGCAACGCGTCATTTCAGCGCGCGTCGCGCTGCTGAAAACGACACAGTCGGACGTGCCGCGCGCACCGCACGTCCGATGGACGTGCGGCCTCCTCCTGCATCTCAGGAATAATATTTCTATCGTTCCCGTGCGGTTTCAGGTCGTTCGGAGCACGTTTGCTCCGAATTGGACCGCCGCACGCCGTTTTGGTGTTTAATGGCGCCAGAAACGCGTTTCCGGCCGCCGCGGTCACACGGAACCTCCGAATGAGGTGCCGTCTGACCGACCATTTCACAATTCACGCTCCGGATGTTGTCGTACGGTTTCGTGGCATTCGGACGTCGTTCGGGTGGTTTTGACCCCCCAACGCGCCATTTCAACGCGCGCCGTGCTGCTGAAAATGACACAATCGGACGTGTCGCGCGCACCGCACGTCCGATGGACGTGCGGCCTCCTCCTGCATCTCAGGAATAATATTTCTATCGTTCCCGTGCGGTTTCAGGTCGTTCGGAGCACGTTTGCTCCGAATGGGACCGCCGCACGCCGTTTTGGTGTTTAAAGGCGCCAGAAACGCGTTTTCGGCCGCCGCGGTCACACGGCACCTCCGAATGAGGTGCCGTCTGGCCGACCATTTCACAATTAACGCCCGGATGTTGTCGTACGGTTTCGTGGCATTCAGAGGTCGTTCGGGTGGTTTTGACCCCCCAACGCGCCATTTCAGCGCGCGCCGCGCTGCTGAAAACGACACAATCGGACGTGCCGCGCGCACCGCACGTCCGATGGACGTGCGGCCTCCTCCTGCATCTCAGGAATAATATTTCTATCGTTCCCGTGCAGTTTCAGGTCATTCGGAGCACGTTTGCTCCGAATTGGACCGCCGCATGCCGTTTTGGTGTTTAATGGCGCCGGAAACGCGTTTCTGGCCGCCGCGGTCACACGGCACCTCCGAATGAGGTGCCGTCTGGCCGACCATTTCACAATTCACGCCCCGGATGTTGTCGTACGGTTTCGTGGCATTCAGACGTCGTTCGGGTGGTTTTGACCCCCCAACGCGCCATTTCAAAGCGCGCCGCGCTGCTGAAAACGACACAATCGGACGTGCCGCGCGCACCGCACGTCCGATGGACGTGCGGCCTCCTCCTGCATCTCAGGAATAATATTTCTATCGTTCCCGTGCGGTTTCAGGTCGTTCGGAGCACGTTTGCTCCGAATGGGGACCGCCGCACGCCGTTTTGGTGTTTTATGGCGTCGGAAACGCGTTTCCGGCCGCCGCTGTCACACGGCACCTCCGAATGAGGTGCCGTCTAGCCGACCATTTCACAATTCACGCCCCGGATGTTGTCGTACGGTTTCGTGGCATTCGGACGTCGTTCGGGTGGTTTTGACCCTTTAACGCGCCATTTCAGCGCGCGCCGCGCTGCTGAAACGCACACAATCAGGGGGCTGTACGGGGGTGCGGGGGGCTGTACGGGGGTGGCGGGGGGCTGTACAGGGGTGCGGGGGGATGTACGGGGGTGTCGGGGGGCTGTACGGGGGTGTCGGGGGGCTGTACGGGGGTGGCGGGGGGCTGTACGGGGGTGGCGGGGGGCAGTACGGGGGTGGCGGGGGGCAGTACGGGGGTGGCGGGGGGCTGTACGGGGGTGTCGGGGGGCTGTACGGGGGTGTCAGGGGGCTGTACGGGGGTGGCGGGGGGCTGTACGTGGGTGGCGGGGGGCTGTACGGGGGTGGCGGGGGGCAGTACGGGGGTGCGGGGGGTCGTACGGGGGTGCGGGGGGGGGGGGGGGGGGGTGGTGCGGGGGGCTGTACGGGGGTGCGGGGGGGGGGGGGGGGGGGGTTGTACGGGGGTGCGGGGGGCTGTACGGGGGTGGCGGGGGGCTGTACGGGGGTGGCGGGGGGCAGTACGGGGGTGCGGGGGGTTGTACGGGGGTGCGGGGGGGCTGTACGTGGGTGGGGGGGGCTGTACGGGGGTGCGGGGGGGGGGGGGGGGGGGCTGTACGGGGGTGCGGGGGGGCTGTACGGGGGTGCGGGGGGCTGTACGGGGGTGGCGAGGGGCAGTACGGGGGTGCGGGGGGCAGTACGGGGGTGGCGGGGGGCTGTACGGGGGTGCGGGGGGCTGTACGGGGGTGCGGGGGGCTGTACGGGGGTGCGGGGGGCTGTACGGGGGTGCGGGGGGGGGGGGGGGGGGGGCTGTACGGGGGTGGCGGGGGGGCTGTACGGGGGTGGCGGGGGCCTGTACGGTGGTGGCGGGGGGCAGCACGGGGGTGCGGGGGGTTGTACGGGGGTGCGGGGGGGCTGTACGGGGGTGCGGGGGGGCTGTACGGGGGTGCGGGGGGGGGGGGGGGGGGGGGGGCTGTACGGGGGTGCGGGGTGCTGTACGGGGGTGCGGGGGGCTGTACGGGGGTGCGGGGGGCTCTCCGGGGGTGCAAAGGCCCATCCCATTGATTACAAAAGTGAAAAATAAAAGTGATAACATCTAATTAATACATATTTCTTTTATCGATACCATACAGAAATTTATAAAAAATATATTGGATAATACATAATCTATAATATCAGATTTATTGATCTGTTGGAATTAGTTCGACTTTTTCAAATGTAGAATCATTCAAGATTATCTGATCAAAAACTCAATATGTGTATAAAATATTTAAAAGACCACCATGGATGGTAATAATGCATTACTTAAATGAATAAATACAGTACATCATGTCAACCCTACCAGTAAAAACAAAAAACATATCTCGTGAATATATGGTGCGTCACGCGTTGCCATCACTGCTACCTCCTTCTGGTGGGCCAGGTGCCTACAACAAATATACATTATAAATATTTTAATAACAAAAATAATTTAAATTAAATAAATAAATACAGTATATACCTGCGTCGTATGATCCCCTGTACCATCAGCTCGACGCACATATTCCCACAGTGCTCTAACCTCAGCTGTCAATTGCGCATTTGTCTCCTCGGAAGCGCGCAGCCATGGCCTCAAAATCTGACATCTGCTGTGTCATATGAGCAACAGCAGGACCGACAACCGCAGCGCGTGACACTACAGAACGAGGAATCCCTGCTCCATAAGGTCAAACTATAGCCATGCCCGTCCCGACTAATAATGCGATGAAAGATCTCATCCTGTCGCATGGGAAGCTGTCGCTGGTCCTCTGGCAGATGTTCTAACGCAGCTTCAAATTGATCCTGTGAAATATTTAAATATATATAAATATATATATGTTAATATAAAGATTTATGTAATTATTGGTAAGTACAGACACTTACTATCAATGCTGCAACCTCTGGATCATTGCGATCACGAGTCCTTATCCACACCGACATTTTATCAGTTGCTGCACCTTGCCCTCGCAACTGTATATTAAAAGAATATAAACACAAAACCATATTAATTAATAAATTAAAAAATGAATAATATATACCTCATGTCGGATCTGAGACACGTGACGAGTCCCGAGCCTGTGAGCTGGTCCCTGCAACGCTCGATTCTCCGAATGGCGTGTTGACACCTCCTACATTCAATTCATTCAAATTTCAAACAAATCACATATTCTTGAAAATATATATACAGCAAAATAATTAATATACAAACCGCAACATCCTCAGTAGACCAATATGCAACCAAGTCACGCCACTGAGCCGGGAGGACACCTCTCGGGACTTTTTCCAAAATGTCAAGGGCACCCACATTTGGTACCCAGTGGTCCCTCTTCACTTTGCCTTTATAATCTTTCCACAGCTTACGACATTTGCTCATACACACGGGCCGAAACTCTTCAGGGCATACTTTCAAATTTTGCTATAATGAAAATAATCAAACATATTAGTATTATTTATAAATAGAAAATAAAGTAAAATTATTTTCTTACCTGAACCTCCCTCCATAGACGATCTAATGTGTCCTGAGGGATAGAAGCCCAATCACGCGTGGTCAATGGAAATCGATGTGGGGTCACGTATGATATGACCCAGCTGACGAATAAATGCCGGGGCATTCGGTCCCACGGGATGAAATACCTCATCAAATGAAACATCTATCGTCGTGTCGGAATTCCATGATAATATGCCACGACCAGGGCCTCTCCTGCGAGAGGAAGAAGCAGCCGAGTCTGATCCTGTTGAAAACAATTTTATATATAAATTGACAAATGTTATATATATATATATATATATATGTCAATTACATAAAAAATATAGACAATGACATTCAAACATACCTCGACCCTGAGACGTAGATGCCTCAGATGGATGATGTGGATTTTCTGCCTCTTCCCTAACATGTCTGCAGTCATACAAAATATCAGTAATGAGTCCAAAGTGTTTAAAAGATAAATTGGATTGTTCTTAATAAATCAAACTTGTACAACTGTTAATCAAACAAAAAATGGATTGAATAATTAGTTGTGAATGAATTTTAAAAAATCAGAAAGTTAATCAACCTAAATATTTATGACTGAATTAACTTACAAAAGTGAGGATTAAAACTTATAAGGATTTATAAAATGATTAGATAATTTATGATATCCTAGGACATTCTACTGAATAGCGGGAAAACAATTATACCTTTCATTAAGCATGAAAATCGACCGTTTCTCCTTCAACAGCCGCTCTGACCCAATAAATATCTTCTTCACGTTGAACTACGGTATGTTGATCAAGTTGTTGGTAAACAAACGGAACAGTCTCGGGTTCATCTTCTTCAAATAAAAACACTCCTCGCCGAGACATTTTGACAACAACTTGCCAACTTGGATCCGAAGGCAAAGTAACGAAGAATACTTGTTCCGCTTGTGATGTCAAGATGAAAGGTTCATTCTCAACTCGTTCATTATTTCTGTATAACATATAGTTAAAATTCACCAATGAAAACTGATATTGATCGACTTTACATCCACGCACTGGATCAACCCAATTACACTTTAACAATATGTACTTCAAACCGTGTGTGTATACAACTTCAATGATGTCTATCAATTGACCATAGTAATAACCAGAATCGACAAAGGGACAACCGATTCCACTGTTTTGTGTTGCTCGTTTGTCGTCAACATCTTTAATGTGAAATCGAAAACCATTAGCATCAATAGCTTTATAACGACGAGCCGTTATAGATGGACCCTCAGCCAGTTGGATAAATACTTCAGGTAGCGTGGGGTCCCCTAACTCCCTCAGCTTACGAACCTACATAATTTATAAAAATCAATACTGATATATGCAGAAATAATTAGTTTAATACTTCACTCATAATGAAAATCAATTTATACATACATAATCCTTGAACCAATCATGAAATGCCGCATAATGAGATTGTTGAATTTGCAACTCAGTCGCACGATGCATCTCTTCTTTTATCTCATTAATGTGTTTCCTGCAAATGATTACGCGATGTTTAAAAGATCAACTTATGCAAAGAAAACATGTAAAAGTTATACAAGCACATTGATAAGATACTTACTGCATTAATAGTGCAACTGATGGAGTATTGAACAAGATATATCGATGTGCTTGTATCCACTCGATGTTGTCCATATCAAATGTGGTTCCTTCTCCAACTGGACCATCATGAATCCGAGAGGGCTTATCTAATTTTGTTTCAACATCCGTAAGATATTCTACACAAAAGGTAGTACACTCATCCATCAAATAACCATTGGCTATTGATGCCTCTGGACGAGCTCTGTTGCGTACAAATCTTTTCAATGTACTCAAATACCGTTCAATAGGATACATCCACCTGAATTGCACTGGACCAGCAGCCATTACTTCATCAGTTAGGTGCACTGTTAAGTGGACCATAACATCGAAAAATGAGGGGGGAAAAAGTTTCTCAAAGTGACAAAGCGTAAGTACAATTCGGTCCTGCAAACTTTTTAAATCACTCATTCGTTGATTTCTTAAACAAAGATGTCTAAAAAAATTACTCATCTCAATCAAGGGCTGAACAACATTGGGGGATAAACAATCACAAATTGCGATTGGAATCAACTGCTGAAGTAATATGTGATTATCATGACTTTTCAACCCTTGCAATGTCTTGCTCATCAGATTCACACACTTTGAAATATTAGAAGAGTAACCATCAGGCACCTTGACCATCTTCAAAATGGAAAGAAATGTCTCTTTCTCCTCTGTAGTCATCGAATACTGTGCAGCAGGCATATATGCCTTGTTTCCCTCAGCTAACTGTAAATGCAACTGTTTCCTTAAACCCATTTCTTCCAAATCACGGCGTGCATTAACATGGTCCTTTGACTTTCCACTGACACCTAAAATGGTCCAAAATATGTTATCACAAACATTTTTTTCAATGTGCATGACATCCAAATTATGCCTCAACATGTTAGTTTTCCAATACGGAAGACTATAAAAAATACTTTTCTTTTTCCAATTGTGACTGCGCTGCCTACCCGCAGCACGAATATTACGTACTGGAAGAGCCACCAAATCCTGAATTTCATATACCGTGCGGATGTTTTCTTCCTCAATCTACGATAACATTTCGACTCCTGTCATGATCTTTGGTGCTGGGCTGAACTCTCTAGAACCATCAAATGCCACTCTGTCCTTTCTGAACCTGTGCTGGGGAGGGAGAAAACGCCTGTGACCCATGTATGCCCATTTTTTGGAATGTTTAAGCCATACAGATTTTTTACTTTTATTGCAACAAGGGCAAGCAAATTCCCCTTTCGTACTCCAGCCTGATAAATTTGCATAAGCTGGGAAGTCATTGATTGTCCACAATAAAGCAGCATGCAGTTTGAACATTTCATTCGTTTCGCAGTCATAAGTCATCACACCATCGCCCCAAAATTCATTCAACTCATCAATCAATGGCTGAAGGTAAACATCAATCTTATCCCCCGGACTTTTAGGTCCATCAATAAGAGTGGAAAGTAATATAAATTGTTGCTTCATACAAAGCCACGAAGGAAGATTATATGGAACCAACACCACGGGCCATGTGCTATGAGTTGCACCAACCATAGACTTGAATGGATTGAAACCATCTACTGCCAATCCCAATCGGACATTACGAACATCTTTAGCAAAGTCGGGATGTCTCTTATCAAAATCCTTCCATGCATGAGAGTCTGCCGGGTGGGTTAACATGTCACTTTCATGAACTCTTTCTGCATGCCATCTCATTAAATTAGAAACTTTAGATGACATAAAAAATCTTTTCAACCTCGGTTTAAGGGGAAAGTAACGCATTTGCTTTACGGCAATCGGTTTCCCCTGTATCGCAATCTGACTTTGATGAGTCTTATTTCCCCTGTTCTCTTTCCACCTGGAAGCGCCACAAACCGTACAAATATCCAAATGAGCAGTTTCATTTCTAAACAACATACAGTTGTTTGCACATGCATCTATAGTCTCATATGTAAAACCTAAGTTCTCTGTCAACTTACGAGCATAGTAATATGACTCAGGAATCTTAGCGTCGACAGGAAGAACTTTTTTCAATAAAACCAAAAGCATGTCGAATGATGTGTCTGACCAATTATTCAAAGTCTTCAAATGCAACAACTCCACGATAAACGACATTTTATTGTAAGAAGTACATCCAGGATATAATTCTGTTTTCGCATCATCAAGTACTTCATAAAACCTCCTCGAATCACGATCTGCACCAGAGCGAAGATTTATCTCACCGGTCTCAAGATTCTGGATGTCAATGCCTTCAGGATCAAACCCACGTACCATTTCAGTAAGCATTTCATGCATTGGATCAGTCATCCTTGCATCAACATCCATCTGAGCTGCATCTGTATTTTGACAACGAACATATTCTTCTCCATGACGAGTCCAACTCTTATAATTTTTCAGAAATCCATTAAAGAAAAGGTGCTCCCTCACAGTATCTCGTGTGAATTGATATCTGTTAGCACATTTTCTACATGGACAACTAATATAGTCACTTTCAAATCCTCTCGTGAAGTCAATAAACTGCATAATGCCATTGAAATATTCTCTAGACGTTCGATTTGGAAGATCAATCCAACTCTTATCCATAATAATATCTGTATAACAAACATTTACACAATACTTATTACATTTACATTTTTCAAATCAACTATATTCAAAATAAATATTAACCATTTGTTTATGAACCATTGATAAAATAATAATGTAACTGAAAGCTCATGTTACCTGATTGAGCTACAAACCTGAAAGGGAGGGGAGCCGAAGGCGGTGCTGCGAGGGAGAGGAGGCAGCGAAGGGGAGCCAGAGCCAAAGGCGGTGCGGCAAGGGAGGGGACGGGCGGCGGCGGCGGCGGGGAGCTGGAGGAGAGGAGGCGGTGAGGGGACGGGGGACGGGCAGCGAGGGGGGGGGGGGGTGTCCGGGGTCGGGGGGGGGGGGGGGCTGTCCGAGGTGCGGGGAGGGGTGTCCGGGGTGTCGGGGGCCTGTCAGGGGTGCGGGCAGGGGTGTTCGGGGTGCGGGGGTGTCCGGGGTGCGGGGGAGGGGGGCCTGTCTGGGGTGCAGGGGGGCTGTCGGGGGTGCGGGGTGGGGTGTCCGGGGTGCGGGGGGCCTGTCCGGGGTGCAGGGGGGCTGTCCGGGTTCGGAGGGGGGGTGTCCGAGTGCAGGGGGGGGGGGGGGGGCTGTCCGGGGTGCGGGGGGGCTGTCCGGGTTCGGAGGGGGGTGTCCGAGTGCAGGGGGGGGGGGGGCTGTCCGGGGTGTGGGGAGGCGTCCGGGGTGCGGGGGGGCGGTCCGGAGTGCGCGGGGGGGTGCTGTCCGGGGTGCGGGGAGGCGTCCGGGGTGCGGGGGGCGGTTCGGAGTGCGCACCGGGGGCTGTCCGGGGTGCGGGTGCCGTCCGGGGTGGGGGGGGGGAGGGCTGAGAGGCCGGAGGGCGGCGGCCGGAGGCCGGAGGGCGGCGGCCGGAGGCCCGAGGGCGGCGGCTGGAGGCCTGAGGGCGGAGGGCGGCGGCCGGAGGCCGGATGGCAGGCGGCGGGGGAGGGCAGGCGGCGGGGGAGGCCGGGCGGCGGGGGAGGGCGGGCGGCGGGGGAGGCCGGGTGGCGGGGGAGGCCGGGCGGCGGGGGAGGCCGGGCGGCGGGGGAGGCCGGGCGGCGGGGGAGGGGAGGGCGGCGAGGGAGAGCGGCGAGGGAGGGGGTTAGGGCAGAGGGAGATCGAGGGCGCGGGGGGGGGGGGGTGGGCGCAGAAACCCCCCAAATTTTTTTATGCAGGTTAGCAACCGCCATTGGCGGTCGCTAATGGTAAGCTATAGCGACCGCCAATGGCGGTCGCCCGAGTCTGGGGGGCTCCACTGCCCCCTTTTCTAGTAGTGATATAAATTGACAAACATTCCATAGTGGGAACCTTGGGTGAATTGAGAAAGAGATACAGGAAACCTTACTGTGTGTGACACCACTTTGAGGTAACCTCTTGTATAATGGGGATTGGGACCAAGGGGACGACCTTCACAAAGAAAGGAATGCCAATAACCTAAAAAGGAGTGACAGAAAACACTATTTGATCATGAAACCATAGCCAAAACATAGCCCCAACCAGAACCAAAGAAGAACCAAGAGAAACGCTTATTCAAAGAAGAGAAATCTGACCCCAACGATAATTAATTCCTGAATGAATTGATCCAGATGGAAGGAAGTCACCCAAAATTGCCTAGGGTAAGAGATCTGACCAAGAGGAGGAGGATGCAAAAGAGAATGAAGCCTCAAACACCCGTATAACACTATAAAAGTTAAAACTCGGGGAATTAAATGGTGTGTAATTTCTTTACACATCATGAAATTCATACACTTTAAGTTATGCCAAAAAACACATCATCTGGGATTAAAAACACGATTCTTCAAATTACATGGCGTGTAACCCCAACATGATGTGTAGAATTCTCATGTTGTGTATTCAGTTTATGCAATTTTTTGGTGGCCATTAAATGTTGTGTAATCCCATTACCTGTTTTGTAATGGCCCAATGAAAAATAAAACAGATGTTTTATACTTTAAATTCCAATAAATCCCTGAATTCACCATTACAGGTATCCTCCCAATTCCATGGTTGGAAAAAATTTCCCAACAAAAAGGAAATCGAAAGAAAATATTATAATATACATGATTTAAAGGCAATAGGGCATTACAATATCCCCACCATAAAATATTTATATCCCCATAAAGTGATCAAGATCCTATATCTGCAAAAAGAAAAGGCCACTAATGCCTCATCAACGAATCCCGTTCCTACATCTCTTGGATATCCTGTCCGCACTGCCATAGTACCCAGACTAGGGGGGTCGTTTTACCATGCAATACCTTATCCTGGAAATCCTTAATCTGAACTGGATGCTCAACCAAAGTGGTATTGGGTTCAATATATAAATTTTCCCACCTAATCACATGGAAAAGATTTGGTATATACCTCATCAATTGAGAAACATGAAACACATCATGGATAGAAGTCAAACCAGATGAAAAGTCCACCAATAGGCCACCCTTCCCAGTTGATCAACGATCTCAAAGGGCCCAAAAAACCTTGATGAAAACTTACCTTGCTTACCCAACTGATGATTTCGCAAGCGAGGTGAAACTTTGAGAAAAACCCGATTACCAACTACAAACTCCAGCAGCCACCACCGATGGTCTACATAAGATTTCTAAAAACTCTATGCCATGATTAAATGACTTTGGATCAAATGCACCATCTCTGTCATTTTCTGAACTAGACTCATCCCATCCAAGGACCATTCTCTCAACTCTGCCCAACATAAGGGATATTGACATGATCTCCTATAAAAAGCCTCAAAGGGTGAAATCTTGATCGAATTCTGATAACCATTGTTATAGGAAAACTCAACCAAATGAAAATGACTATATCAAGATCCAAAAAAATCAAGTAAATAAGACTGGAGCATATCCTTAAGAACCTGGATAGCCCTCTCTGTCTATAAATCCATCTACGAATGATAAGCCATGATCAATTTCAATAGGGAAATCATTACCTCTTACAAACCATTCCAAAATCTAAATTTGAACCTTGAGTTCGTATTAGAAACAACCACATAAGAAACTCCACGAAGTATCACAATCTCTCATATATATAATTCCCCAATCTGTTCCACTTTAATTATTTCCTTTATAGTTTATAAATGTGCTAATTTAGTGATTCTATCAATAATCAACCAAATCACATCCTTCCCACTTGGAGTCCATAGTAGACCCATGAATAAATCCATGGAAATTTTATCCCACTTCCATACCAGAATGGGTAAAGGATGCAACAAACCCGCAGGTCTCTGATGTTCCACCTTAACTCTCTGAAAAGTGAGACATCACAATACAAAATATGAAATTGATTGACTCATCCCCGACCACTAATACCAATATATCAGATCATGGTACATATTTGTATCCATAGGTCTTATAGACCAACATGACCGGTATCCACTATCTAACAACTCCTATCTCAGGGAAAAAGGAACAAAAAACCTGCTAAGAAAGTATAAATCTCCACTGGGAGACTAAGACCACTCACATAAGTTCTCCCCACTGTTTAAGATTTATCCTAAGAATCAAATCTCATTGTTTGTTGTCTTCTCAAGTCAAACCCAATCATCAAAAGATGATTCAACCTTTATCAAATCCAAGAACACCTGTCCACCAACCTCCTTCACTCCCAAGCTCATCTCGGTAAACAAACCCATCACAAATCGCTCTTCAACTAATTCCTTCACTGCTTGGATTGGTGATCTTCTGCTCATTGAATCGACAACCACATTTCCTTTCCTAGGGGTATATGCGATATCAAAATCAAAAGTCTTAAGATACTTAACCCATAATCTCCATCAAAAGTTCAGATCCCTTTGAGTGAAAATACACTTCAGGATTTTGTGATGAGAATACACTATAAATCGCTCCCCAAAAAGATAACGATGCCATGTACTGAGTGCCTACATAACCACTAGAAACTCAAAATCTTGGTCAGGATGGTTCTTATCATGGGGGAGTAACTGGAGTGAACCATAAGCTACAACATGTTTCCCTTGCATTAAGACACATCCCAAACTCATATCAAAAGCATCACAGAAAACATCGTAACCCAAACCTATTTCTGGGAGAATCAACATTGGTTCTAAAGTCAACCTCACTTTCATCTCCTCAAAAGATCTCTGAAATTTTACATCCCACACAAACTTTACACCCTTACAAGTCAATGCTGTCATTAGAGATGCAATCTTGAAGATGTCCCGAACAAATCACCTATAAAAACCATCCAACCCTAAGAAGTTTCAGATCTCAAACAAATTTCTAGGATTTTTCCCATGTCATAACTGCTCATACCTTTTTAGGATCTACCGAGACTCCCTTCTTAGATATCACATTCCCCATAAACTTCAACTCTTGGATCCAAAACTTTCACTTGGAAAGTTTACTATACTAACACTTTTCTCTCAAGGTTCAAATAATAACATCAAAATGGTCCACATATTCCTCATCTGACTTGAATCACACCAAGATATCATTTACAAACATAATAAAAAAAGATTCCAAGAACCACTAAAAGACATGGTTCATCAAATCAATAAATACCACAAGAGAATTAGTGAGACTGAATGGAATATGTAAAGACCAGGAATTTTCATGTAATTTTTTTAAAATAAATGGGAATTTTATGAGTCCGTGAATATTTACGACGTGTAATTCCGAGGCCCGAAGTATCTGGAATAAATTTTTGAACTCTTTTTTGGGTATATTCAGTAAACGTACGAGTAGGTTTTTATAACTTTTAAAATGATTCTCAGAATTGAAATCTGAGGGCACTGTTGAACTTGTAGTGCCCTTTTTCACTTAAAAAGACATTCACCTCGACGACAGTTTGTAACGTCCCGGTTCTGAAAGCCACCCAGAGGTGCCCCATGCCCGGTTCTCCCCATGACCTCAAGAACATTTCCCCAAATGCTAGAGGCTGCTAACTAGCAGCGAGGGCCTTGGTAAGTTATTGGGGAAACTATGCCCTCATTTGGTAAGGTATACAAGGAAAAAAAATTAACAGTGAATAACGGAAGCAGTAAACAATACGCAACAACTGAAACTAAACATCAGAAGCAATGAATATATAGTAATGATGATAATGATGCAGTAGGTACAAGTATCCAAGGAACGCAACAAACACAACAACGTGCTGAAATACAAGTAAACACAAAGTACTAAAAAAACAGCATCGCAAGCCTAAGCTTGGTCCCTTGCTCTCCAGATCCAAGAAATCAAGTACCGAAAGTCGAAGGGTGCTTGCCCTTATCTATAACTGCAAAAAAAGTTTTCTTGGGCCCAAAAGAATGACCCAAATAGTGTGTGAGATTCAATCCTAGTAGGCAATCACCCAAAGATCTGTGCCTAATAGTCAATGAATACAAGTCAAGTAAAAGTACAGAGAACAGTAAACAGAAAAGCACACAACGGCTACAATCCATAGTTATAACATATAAAGTACACAAGTAAACAACCAACAACAAGTAGAAAACAGGTAACCCTCTGGGTATCTCTCACATCCTAACCCCTATGGTTCAACCTACAAGTAGTAGTAACTCTCTTGGAGGCACACACAGTCTCACCCCTCTGGTTTAGCTAAGAGTAGACTCTCTGAGGAAGCACTCACCTTCAATTCCCCCTATAGTCTCGTATCGTACTAAAGACTCTTTGGGGAAGCACTCAACGTCTCATTCCCCCTGTGGTCCACGTCGAGGAACTACAGACTCTTTGAGGAAGCACTCATCGTCAATTCCCCCTGTGGTCTCGCATCGTATTAAAAGACACTCTGGAGAAGCCCTTACGTCCATTCTCCCTATGGTCTACTACACTAGGTTCTCACAATCCTGTGTGAAATAAACATGCTCAGCGCGCGCGTATCGGCCCAAGTAAATCTCAAGAACTACTTGGCTATCATTCTAAGGCACAACAACATAACAGTTCAACAGTTCCACTATCCTAAAAATAGGCATGACAACTAGAAAACCGCCTAACATGAAAAACATGCATGGAAAACATCCAAAGCACAGTCAAAGAATTACCTTACACACAAGAAATTACCTCTACTCAAGAAATCAAACAAAGTAGACATACAACAGGGGAAAAACAGGAAACACGCAATACCCCGTTCAAGGGTATTGGTGATATTTGCACAAAATACTCAAAGACTTTCTACATAAAGGCACAAACCACCTACCTGGATGCTATGAGATCAAAATACTTGAGCCATGCAGATTGATTCTCCTTAGAACGACGAAGATCTATGAAAACACACAAAAAGTTCAACCGATGATAACTTGAGAAAGAAGATGAATTGATAAACAAGGCTCTAGGAGAAGGGATGACTCACTACTACAGTTCCAACGCAATCAATGGTGATCGAAATGGATAACGGATGGAGGAACGGTGGCTTGGAGAGGATCCACGGCCGTACGGGTCGCTCTCGGACGAAGAAGCTGGAGAAGAAGATGTTTTCCTCGATTAGGCACGACCCCTGTTCGTTTAATGAAAAAAAATAATGTACATGGCGTGTACTTTTAGAGTACACGACATGTACTAGGTTTTTCCGTACTCCACTTTAAGCGGCCTTCACATCACCCCTACACCCCGTGTGTGTGGCCCGGGCATGGCCAACACACGGCTTCGAGCCGAAAAAGAGTACACGGCGTGTACTCAGAAAGAACATGGTGTGTACTTCAAAAATTTCCAGAAACTCCATTTTTCTCAAAAACTCCCGAAAAAGGAAAGACATACCTGAAAAGAAGATCCGGGTTCTTACAAACTTCCCCCCTTAAAGAAATTCATTACCGAATTTCCCTAACGAGGCGGAGAAGATGAAACCCCGAACAGCTTCAGCCACTATGATCGTACATCGGACTCCCTTTCCCAAGTCTCATCCTGTACTTGATCGTGCTGCCATAACACCCATACTAGTGGAACAGACCGCCCACAGAGAACCTTCGTACTGTGATCGACAATCTGGATAGGATGATCCTCAAACGATGCATCCGATTCGAGCCCAACCTACTCAGGCTGAAACACATGAGATGGGTCTGAAAAGTAACATTGGAGTTGAGAGACGTGGAAGACGTCATGCATGGCTCAGTACCTCTAAGGTAACTGCAACTGATAGGCAACCAGCCTAACTCTCTCCAATACCTCAAATGGCCCGACATACCATGGTGAAAGCTTACCCTGTCTCCAAATACTTTTGTGTCCCAACCTCGGTGCGACATGTAGGAAAACTTGATCCCTGACCTCAAAATCTAGAGGCCTTCTCCACTGATCAGCATAAGACTTCTATCGAGACTGTGCTGTAGACATCCTCTTCCGAATCAACTCCATCTACTCTGAGGTCTCGTGAAGAAGACGAGTTCCCAGCAAAGCTGCATCTCCTGTCTCCAGCCAGTATAAAGGTGATCAGCATGGACTACCGTACAAAGCCTTGTAAGGTGCCATCTGAATAGTTTCCTGAAAACTGTTGTTTTAGGTGAACTCCACCAGAGGGATATGCTTCTCCCAAGAACCACTAAAGTCTAGAAAACAAGATCAGAGCATATCCTCAAGAACCTGGATCGTACGCTCGGACTGACCATTTGTCTGGGGATGGTATGCTGTACTCAAAAGTACCTATGAAACCAAATCCTTCTGAAGTACCTACAAGAACTGATAAGTAAAGCGCGCATCCCTGTCTGAGAAGATGGAGTGTGGAACTCCGTGAAAACATACAATCTCTCTGATGTACAACCATCCCAGATCATCAACACTGAAGGACTCCTTGATCGGCAAGAAGTGAGAAACCTTCGTAAGCCTGATGACGACAACCCAAATAGTGTAGTTCCCTCGAGGTGACCTCGGTAACCCTGTCACGAAATCCATCGCGACGTCGTTCCACTTCCACTCCGGAATGGGTAACTGCTGTAAAAGGCCTGCTGGTCGTTGATGTTTCGCCTTCACCCACTAACAAGTAGAACATCTCATGACGAAACCAACAACATCTCTCTTCATACCTGGACACCAATACTGGCGATGAAGATCCCGATACATCTTGGTGATGCCAGGATGAACTGACGAAACTGAGGAATGAAAATACCGCATCAGCTCCTCGCGTATGTCTGCTGGCACCCATACGCATCCCTGGAAATACAAGATCTCATCTTCTCCCACTGTCCATCCAGGAAGAGGGTCCTCTCCCGACACACTCTCCTGTAGGACCAAACCTTCTAAGTCTGATAGCTACCTCATTCGTACCCGATCAAGTAGCGCAAAGGTAACCGCTACAGAAGATAGGTAAGTCTGTCCCTGTCTGTCGTGCACCTCCAGATGCATCTTAGAGAATAGAGCCATCAAATGTCACTCACTGATGGCCTCCTGAACTTCTTGATTCTAAGTTCTCCTGCTCAATGCATCTTCCACTGTGTTGCCCCTTCCCGGCCTATAGGCGAGATCGAAGTCGAAGGACTGAAGATACTCGACCCACCTGCACTGCCTCAGATTAAGATCCCGCTGAGTGAAGATATACATGAGACTCTTGTGGTCAGTGAAAACCACGAAGTGATCTCCCAAAAGGTAATGTATCCAACAACGTAAGGCATGCACAACAGCTGCCAACTCTAGATCGTGCGTCGGGTAGTTCCTTTCATATGGCCTCAACTGCCGAGACCCGTACGCAACGACTCCATCTCCCTGCATAAGCACAGTGCCCAACCCAATACCTGAAGCATCACAATAAACAATGTAGCTCTTTCCTAGCTCTAGAAAGACTAGTATCGGTGCTGACGTCAACCTTCCCTTCAGCTCCTGAAAGGCTGACTTGCAAGAATATGACCATAAAAACTTCATCCCCTTCTTGGTCAGACCTGTCAAAGGTGCTGCTAGGCATGAGAAGTCCTGAATAAAGCGTCTGTAGTATCCATCCAGCCCTAGGAATCTCCGTACCTCAAAAGTGTTCTTCGGCTGCTCCCAAGAAACTACACCTCTCACTTTATCTGGGTCCACAAATACTTCTTCCTCTGAGATGACATGACCCAAAAAGTGAATCTGATCCATACAAAAGTGGCACTTCGAGAGTTTAACATAAAGCCGATGCTCTCTTAGTGTACTCAAAATGATCTCAAGATGGGTAGCATGGTTGTGTCGAGTGTGAGAGTACACCAAGATATCATCCATGAATACCACGAAAAAGGAGTTCAAGTAAGGATGGAACACTCGGTTCATCAGTGCCATGAAAACTACTGGTGCATTCGTGAGACCGAACGACATAACCGTATACTCGTAGAGACTATACCTGCTCTTAAAGGCTGTTAGAGGTATATATGATGTTCTAACATGAAACTGATGATAAACGGACCTCAAATTGATCTTTGAGAACACTCGGGATCCTCAAAGCTGATCGAAAAGGTCATCAATCCTAGGAAAGGGATACTGGTTCTTAACTGTCAACTAGTTCAGCTTCTGATAATCCACACAGAGCCTAAGGGTACCGTCTGCCTTCTTCGCAAACATGACAGGCGAACCCCAAGGAGAAGTACTGGGTCGGATGAAACCCTTTGCCTGCAACTCCTCCAACTACTTATTGAGATCCCGCAACTTAGGTGTAGCCATCCTATAGGGAGGAATGGACACCGGTACCTCTCCTGGCACGATCAATAGAGAATTCCACCTCACGCTCCAGAGGAAAACCTGAAAAGTCCTATGGAAAGACATCCTTGAAATGATCCACCACTGGAGGAAAGTCCAACTGTGGAGTCCCCTGGTTATCCAGATAAAGACTAGCAATCTGGGCCGTCACCCTTCCTAGCCCATGATGCTCGAGTCCTGCTCGACTCACCTGAACATCCCATTCACCTCTATGAAGAAAAGATTCACCCTCCGGTGATACGAAACTCACTATGCGGTGATAACAGTCGATGAATTCCTAGAAGGGAACCAACCAATCCATCCCAAGAATGATATCATAGCCTGCCATATCTAGGAAATAGAGATCCCATAAGAAAAGATACCCTGAAACCTCTAGAGGGAACTCTCTTCCCTGACGTACACTAGATGTACTCATCCCCAAAGGTGTGTCCAGTGTCAACAAGTCGACATAATAAAAGATACAGAGCTCAAGGATCTCCACAACAACAACAGAGACAAAGCTATGCATATAACCAGTATCGAAAAGAGTTTAAGATAAAAATGAGGCTACTAAAATCATACCTTGAACTGTAGAAGGTATGGGATCCTACTCCTAATAGGTTTGTTCCACGACGAATGACTGGCCTGCACCGTAGCCCTGCGACCCTGCCTGACTACTCTGAGCTGATCCACCCTGTTGACGCTGAAAGACTAGTGGTTGACCGCCACAGCCTCGACCTCCACCTCGGCCCGAACGACCGGAAGAAATCCAGTTCCCCGACTGGTGAGAAACTGGTGGTGCTGCTCCTGAACGAGGAGTCATAGAAGAACTCCCGTCACCAACTGCTGGTGATAAATCTTGGAAGAAACACTGAAGGTGACCCATCTTGCCGCAAGATCGACACTCCACGAGATCTCTCTGGCACTGCGGCCTCGTGTGCCCTGACCGACCACACTAGTAGCATATCACCTGGCTGCCTGAAGATGTATCTCGCTTCCTCAGATCATCACGTGTAGATTCCCTACGACGCTTCTTGATGTCATCTAGAGGAAAAGTAGCTCTGTAAGCAGAACCGCCCTGGCTCGCAACACCAAAGTCTCTCAGATTGCGCTCCGCAATCAGTGCCTGGTTGACGATGGAAGTGATGGAAGTCAACTAGAAGAGATTCACCTGCGAGCAGATCTCCCGCCTGAGACCATCCTCAAACTTCCTCGCTAAGAACATTCCATCCCCACCCAGAGGGGTGTAAAACGTTGTAGCTCGGAGAAACGAGAGGAGTACTCCATAACAGAAAGAGTACCCTGCTCTAAGATCATGAAATCCCAGGCTCGGTCGGCCCTCAGGTTCTCTGGGTAGAAGTAGTCATAAAAGACGCACTGAAACTCCTCCCAAGCCATAACATGTTGATGACCCGCCTGTGAGATCACATCCCACCACCTCTTGGAGGATTCTTGTAGAATATAGGTAGAGAGCTTGACCCGCCTCTCTGGAGGTGTCTTCAGATACTCAAAGATGGTAAACATGGCTTCCAGCCATGACTCTGCAGCCTGTGGTCCTCCTTCCCCTGAGAAAGTGGGATGATGCTGCTGCTAGAAAACCCAAGTCAAGTCTGCCATAGACATGGTAGGAGTCGGTGCTCCCTGAAAGGTTTGCATCATCCTCATAAAACCTTCCCTGAACTGTGCATCCACGCCTTCAACTGGTATGTCGGCCGGTGCCAAGGCTGGCCTGACCGGAGGATCGGTAGGAAGTCCCTGATCAGCCATATCTGGCATCTAATCACTGCCTGACAGCTGAATTATGATCGGAGGACGTCTCAGAGGCATAACTCTTAAAGACCAAAAGCATTCCTTAGGTTAGGAAAACAAGGATAGAGAACAAAAGAGTACAACACGAAAACAGGATAAGGAAACACACAAGATTTACCAAACAAGACTACATGACGTGTATAAAATCTACACGGTGTGTGCTTAACTCTGTTTCCTTGCCCGTGTCTCCTTGCACGACTAACCCACATGGTCTTCTTAAACTGAGACTACACAACGTGTTCCTAGTGGACACGGCGTGTAGTAGACACAGTTTCAATGACCCATGTTGCTAGTTACACGGTTGGCTACACAGCTAAGACTACACGGCGTGTTCCGAACACACACAACGTGTACTTGAAGATTTTCCCGACCCGTGTTGTTGGCGACACGTCCAGTACATGGATGACCCTTACACAGCGTGTTCCGAACAAACACGTCGTGTATAGGAGACTAGGACACCGTCCCGTGTTGTTCGTGACACGGTCGGGTACTGAGAACAAGGATACACGGTGTGTTTCTACATAACATGACGTGTATGATATGAGCTTCCCCGACCCGTTTTGTTCGTTACACAGCCGGGTACACGCTCACTACTACACGGCGTGTATCTACTGTACACGGCGTGTTCCTGGAGATTTTTCACAACCTGTGTTTCTTATCAAACAGTCAGTGACATGGTTTAAAATTACACGACGTGTATATATAAAGTACACACAGTGTATTCTGGGTTTTTCCGGGCAGTAGCTCTGAAACTGCACCGAAGCCCAGAAACACTGAAAAACAAGAAAGAAGGTGCCAAATTCTGATTTGTGAGGGCCCATACTTCCCACAAATCAAATCTTGGCATCCATTTAAGCAAAGTACGATACAAACAATCCTCAAAAAATCAGCAGAGATTATAACAAATCATCTCTCACAACAACATGCATAATCTACACAAGGTCTATCACAACAACATGCAATTGCTAATGCACCCTAGATGGAATTACAAGAATGAATTGCATGTGATTTCTAACAAGTTCCTATATGATGCATGAGATGACATACCCTCATCTCATCGAGTTGCGATAGAAATAGAACCAGAATAGAAACAACAATAACAACACAAATCATGTGAATCACTCTAGGTGAAATCATATCAACTGTAAAATCTTAAAACCAGAAAACTGTAATAATCGAGGTAGTATGGCTTTTTCCTATACACGGGTTAGCTACTCCAGAGCACAACTTAACACCAAGTACTGAATCCATCCTATCCCTGGCTAAAGGCTCCAAATAGTAAATCAAGAGAAAAGAACCCCTCTGATAACACTTTGTAACGTCCTTCTTCCAGAAGCCACCCAGAGGTGCCCCATGCCCAGTTCGCCACATGACCTCAAGTGCATTTCCCCAAATGCCAAAGGCTGCCAACTAGAAGTGAGGGCCTTGGTAAGTTATTGGGGAAAATATGCCCTTATTTGGTAAGGTATACAAGGAAAAGAAATTAACAGTGAATAGCGGAAGCAGTAAACAATACGCAACAAATGAAACCAAACAGTGGAAGCAATGAATATATAGTAATGATGATAATGATGCAGTAGGTACAAGTATCCAAGGAATGCAACAAACACAACAACGTGATGAAATACAAGTAAAAATAAAGTACTAAAATAATAGTAACTTCTGCAGCATCGCAAGCCTAAGCTTGGTCCCTTTCTCTCCAGCTCCAAGCAATCAAGTACCAGAAGTCGAAGGGCGCTTGCCCTTATCTATACCTGCAACAACAAAGTCTGCTTGGGCCCAAAAGCATGGCCCAAACAGGGTGTGAGATATAATCCCAGTAGGTAATCACCAAGAGATCTATGCCTAACAGTCAATGAATACAAGGCAAGTAAAAGTACAGAGAACAGTAAACAGAAAAGCACACAACAGCTACAATCCACAATTCTAGCATATAAAGTACACAAGTAAACAACCAACAACAAGTAGAAAACAGGTAACCCTATGGGTAGCTCCCACAACCTAACCCCTATGGTTCAACCTACAAGTACTATCAACTATCTAGGAGGCACACACAGTCTCACCCCTCTGGTTCAGTAAAGAGTAGACTCTCTGAGTAAGCACCCACCATCAATTCCCCCTATAGTCTCGTATTATACTAAAGGCTCTCTAGGGAAGCACTCAACGTATCATTCCCCCTATGTCCCGCGTCGAGGAACTATAGACTCTCTGAGGAAGCACTCATCATCAATTCCCCCTATGGTCTCGCATCATATTAAAAGACACTCTGGATAAGCGCTTACGTCCATTCTCCCTATTGTCTACTACACTAGGTTCTCACAGTCCTGTGTGAAATAAACATGCTCAGCACTTGCGTATCGGCCCAAGTAAACCTCAAGAACTACTTGGCTATCATTATAAGGCAAAATGGCATAACAGTTCAACAATTCCACTATCCTACATCTAGTCATGGAAACAGAAAAAATGCCTAACAGGCAAAACATGCATGGAAAACATCCAAAGCACAGTCAAATAATTACCTTACACACAAGCAATTACCTCTACTCAAGAAATCAAGAAAAGCAGGCATACAACAGGGTAAAAACAGGAAACACGCAATACCTCGTTCAAGGGTGTTGGTGGGATTTTCACAAAATACTCAAAGAATTTCTACAGAAAGGCACAAACCACCTACCTGGATGCTAGGAGATCAAAATACTTGAGCCAAACAGATTGATTCTCCTTAGAACGGTGAATATCTATGAAAACGCACAAAAAGTTCAACCGATGATAACTTGAGAAAGAAAAGGAATTGGTAAACAAGGCTCTAGGAGAAGGGAGGACTCACCGCTGTAGTTCCAACGCAATCGACGACGATCAAAACGGAGAACGGACAGAGGAACGATGGCTCAGAGAAGATCCACGTCCGTATGGGTCGCTCTCAGATGAAGAAGTTGGAGAAGAAGACATTTTCCTTGATTAGGCACGACCCCGGTTCGTTTAATGAAAAAAAATAAAGTACACGGCATGTACTTTTAGAGTACACGACATGTACTAGGTTTTTTCGTACTCCACTTTAAGCGGCCTCCACGTCACCCTTACACCCCGTGTGTGTGGCCCGGGCACGACCAACACACGGCTTCGAGCCAGAAAAGAGTACACGGCATGTACCTAGAAAGTTCACGATGTGTACTTAAAAAATTTCTAGAAACTCCATTTTTCTCAAAAAATCCCGAACCATAACCTCCCATGAGAGGTTATGGTGGTGGGGACCACCCGGGATTAAACCCCCTTTTTTTGGAAGAAACTCTCAACCCCCCTCATTAATGTGGAGGAGCCTCTTGACTTCCTCCACATTAATTTGTTCCAACCTTCCTCCATATTAAATTGTGACAACGCACCACTTTATTATGACAACGTAAATTAATTGGATTGACCCTTTTTAAATATTAAGTAAAATCATCGTTGGAATTTAGGAAGGTTCCTAATAAATGAACCGTCATAAATTCCACGATCGTTACATACCTATCCCACTCTCCTATATATATGGAGTTTGGGAGGAGGATTTGGGATGACTTCACTAAGTGGCGAAGCGCTGGTAAAGTGCCGCGACGCCCAACACTTGGAGGATTACGCTCTCCAATGAAGAACGCTCCACCGACGAAGAACGTCGACCTCCTTCGACCTTCTTCCTTGGGACTTATTCTGACATGGGACGTCCTCATCTTTGACTATGAAGAACCAACGCACGAGCCTGGGATTGGAGGTGTGTGGCGGACGAGACGAACATCGACAACTTCACCTCATTCCTTTTTGCGCCAATGACATCAACCGAACAAAGGTAGGGGTTTAACGCTTTTTGTTTATCACTTTCCAGGTACTCCCTTCTTCTCTTGTGCAGGATTGGGAATGATTAAATTATGGAAGATCATGGTTGATGTTCTATGCTTTGTTCTTGTGAACCATATGCTACCACTCTAAATGTGGAGGGTGCGGGCCAAACTAACATGGCCCGACCCCCCTCCGCCATTCTTCTTTGTGGTGCTCTTCGAAATGAAGGAAGGCGAAGAAGGTAATGGTGCCGATATCTACACCAGCGTATCAGATGGATCCCGCAGAGCTTCACGAGCTGTGGGTACAACTAGAGGATTTGCAGGGGAAGGGATTCATCCAGCCTACACTACCACAAAACTGGGAAAGGCCAGCGCCACCCTTTATCAGTGATTTTTTTAGCGCTGATAAGGGTACCCCCTTTAACAACACTTTTTTTATCGTTGTTAAAGGGTACCCCTTTATCAGCGCTTTTTTAGTAGCGCTGATAAAGGGACTACTTACAAAAAAAAATTTGTTAAAAAAAATATATTCATATTTAAATATATAGATATAGTTATATTGATATAAATATAATATATTTTTTTTAAATATAATTTTAAATATATTTTAGATAAGTATAAATATACAATTACACTTAATATATAAGATATTTAGTGAAAATGGCTTATAAAAAAATTTAAAAAATATTTTTAATTAATAATTTTATAATTATTATGGAGTAATAGTCATTTAATAACAATTTAAAGACTAAAAAAATTAAAAAAAGATCCAAAATATGTTGAAAACGCAACTCAAACTTCAAACGGCCATAACTTTTGATCCAGGTGTCCATTTGAGCTCTACCACATATCAAATCGAAGCCTGTGATGAGATCTACACTGTTGTGACTGGGGGGATCAAGGTAAAGGTTTTTTAGAGGCCAAAAAGGCCCAAAAGTCCTCCAAAACCGAGTTTTTAGTCAGGCTACACCAATTTTTTAACATTTTGTGGATTTTCAGCCTCGTTTAAGGGAGTATTATTGACTTTTTTTTGGTGGGGACTGAATTTATTCCAAGTTATTACATTCATATTGATATTATGTCTTTGAAATTTTATCGTTTTTTATAATGAACTGCTATTTATAATCAAATATATAACTATATGTACATATTTTTTATATATTCACACCTAAAAATTTAATTATAAATATAAATAATAAAATATATTTACATATAAAATATATTAGCTTTATCTAAATAATAACTAATATCCATTTTAGTTAAAATACAAATATATGAATATTTATATACCTATATATTAATCTAACTATATATATATTAATATAACTACATATATATATTGATATAACTATAAATATATATATATTAATATCACTATAAATATATATATATTAATATATTAATATATATTTATATTAATATAACTATATATTTATATTAATATAACTATATATATATTAATATAAATATATATTACTATACATATAAATATAAATAAATAAATATATAAATAAATAGATATATCACTAATAGAAGAAAAAATCAATATAGGGGAGTGGCAAAGGCATCAGGCGCACAGGGGGGAGGTCTCAAGATAAAATTTGGGTGGAGGTAGGGATGCGTGCACATGGGTGAATCTGGGGTTAGCGCTGATAAAGGGTGGAGGGGTGCGTGCGGGTGCTGGAGGGGGGCGGAAAAGAGCTGTAAAAGGGGGGGCTCAAGCGCTATAAACCCCCCTGATTGGCAGAATATTTTTTATTATTTTTTATTTTTTTAACTTTTATCAGTGCTTTTTTAAAAGCGCTGATAAAGGGGGTCTTTTATCAGTGCTAAAAATAAATCTATGATAAAGGACCCATTTATCAGCGTTTTTTGGAGAGTTGATAAAGGGGACCCCCTTTATCTTTGCTGACATTAATATCACTTTTCTAGCACTGTTAAATGCCATTTTTAGTGCTGATAAAAGCCGTATTTGTAGTAGTGATAGTGTTTCACCTTTGGCAGTCCCAATTCTGTTCGCTAAGAAGGCGGATGGGAGATTGAGGCTTTGTGTTGACTACCGGCGCCTGAACTGGGTGACCGTGAAGAACAAGTACCCACTCCCGGGGATTGAAGACTTCTTTGATCAGCTGAAGGGAGCATGGTGGTTCTCAAAGATAGACCTCAGATCAAGCTATCACCAGCTCAGAGTTCGAGATAAGGATGTGCAGAAGACGACTTTCAGATGTCAGTACGGACACTACGAGTTCTTGGTTATGCCATTAGGCGTAACCAATGCTCCAAAAGTGTTCATAGGACTCATGAACAGAGTCTTTTAGTCGTACCTTGATTTCTTTGTAGTGGTCTTCATCGATGAAATTCTGATCTACTCGACTACTGAGGAGGAGTATACCTATCATTTACAGGTAGTACTGGACACACTCCGAGAGCACCAGCTTTATGGTAAGCTCTCGAAGTGCCAATTCTGGATCTGAGAGGTTCACTTTATGGGACATGTCATATCAGAGGCTGGAGTTGCAGTGGATCCAACAAAGATTGAGGCGGTACTTGCTTGGGATCCACCCAGGAGTGTGATGGAGGTATGGAGTTTCCTGGGTTTGGCTGGATACTACCAGAGGTTTGTGCTAGATTTCTCCTGAGTTGTATCACCACTATCAGCCTTGACGAAGAAGGGGAAACCCTTTGTGTAGTCAGAGAGATTCCAACAGAGCTTTTAAGATCTTATTCAAAGGCTGACTAATTCCCCCATCTTGAGGATTCTAGAGGAAAGCGTAGGGTACATAGTCTACTGCGACACATCAGGGATCGGGCTTGGATGTGTCCTAATGTAGGAGTGAGCAGTAATCGCATATGGTTCTTGACAGCTGAGGCAGCATGAGCAGAACTATGCAACCCATGACCTGGAGTTATCAGCATTGGTATTTGCCTTGAAGATGTGTCAACACTATCTAATGGGTGAGCGTTTTACCGTGTACTTTGATCACAAGAGTCTCAGGTATATCTTCTATCATAAGGACATGAACCTGGGATAGTGATGTTGGCTTGAGTTCCTCCATAAGTATGACTTTGAGATAGTCTATACTACTGGGAAGGGGAGCGTTATAGCAGATGCACTCAGCAGGAGGTCTGGTATAAAGTTGCTAGGCGAGGTGACGGAGCAGCTGGCTGCTTTGCAGATATCCTTTGTAGATAGAGATGGAGCAACCTTCCTACAGTATCTTATAGTCACTCCCCCACTTCTTCAATGAGTCAGGGAGGTGTAGCATGGGGACACTGACTGCGAGGCTCGACGTGCTCATATATCCACAGGATAGGCACCTGATGGATTTTCTGAAGGTGGGGAGAACATCACCCCCTTCAGAGGACATACCATGGTACCAGCGTCACTTCAGGAGGAAGTATTGAGAGAGTTCCCCACATCCCCTCTAGCGGTACATCCATTAGTGGCGAAGATGTACCAAGATCTCCAACGACAACACTGGTGGATGGGAATGAAGAAAGCAGTAGCAGATTTTGTCTCTTGATGACTCACTTGTCAGTAAGTGAAGGTGGAGCATCAGGTACCAGCAGGCTTGGTTCATCCTCTAGAGGTCCCAGAGTGGAAGTGGGATGATATATCCATGGACTTCGTGATAGGACTACCACGTACATCTAGGGGTCATGACTCGATTTGAGTGATCTTCGACCGACTGACCAAGTCGGCCCACTTCCTACCGATTAGAGAGCAGGGTTCAGCAGAGAGCTTGGGACGCCTCTATGTGCAGGAGATTGTGCGGTTACATGGAGTACCCTCGATGATTTTCTCTGATCGTGATGCACGTTTTACTTCCCGGATATGGAAGGGGTTACAGGAGGCTTTTGGGACGCAACTTCATTTGAGCACCGCATTCCATACTCAGATGGATGGCCAGACTGAGCAAACCATTCATACCCTCAAGGACATGCTCTGTGCTTGTGTCCTCAACTTTGGTCGTAGCTGGGAGGATCACTTACCTTTTGTGGAGTATGCATACAATAACATCTATCACTCCACCATTGGGATGACACCTTTCAAGACATTGTACAGATGACCATGAAAATCACCTTTGTGCTGGATTGACCCAGGGGAGTCAAAACTAGTGGGACCAGAGATAGTACAGGCTACCATAGAGAAGGAGAAAATCATCCAGGAGCGAATGAAGACTACATAAAGTAGGCAGAAGTCATATGCTGATAGGAGACGAAGGCCTTTGGAGTTCAAGGATGGTGACCACCTATTTTTACGTGTCTCAAACCGAAGAGGTCTATAGAGATTTGGCCAAGGCGGTAAGTTATATTTGAGGTTCATCAGACCTTTTCAGGTCCTCAGTAGAGCTGGTGAGGTGGCATACCTTTTAGCTCTTCCACCTCAGTTTCACCGGGTGCATGAAATCTTCCACGTATCCCAGTTGAGGAGATACGTGCACGAACCTTCTCATATCTTCAACCATGGCGATCTGGACATCGACAATGGGATGAATTTTATAGAGGTTCCAGTAGAGATTGAGGATCGACAAGAGTGGGTCCTTTGTGGATGGTCGATACCTTTGATGCGCTTTCGTTGGCAGCACGAGAACCTCCAGGAGAGCACATGGAAGTGGGAAGCTCAGATGCCTGCTCAGTTCCCCCACTTGTTCCCTTAGTATGAGTTATGGATTATGGGGACGTAAAGCCCTGAGGTAGGGAGAATGTAAAGACCAAGAATTTACATGTAATTTCTTTTAAATAAATGGGAATTTCACAAGTCCGCAAATATTTACGGTGCGTAATTCCGAGATCCGGAGTGCCCGGAAAGAATTTCTGAACTTTTTTTCGAGTACGTTCAGTAAACGTACGAGAAAGTTTTTATAACATTTAAACTGGGGCTCAGAATTGAAATCCGAGGGCACTGTTGAACTCATAGTGCCAGTTTTCACTTAAGAAGACTTTTACCTCGACGACAGTTGGTCGAGGGTGAAAGTTAGTTTTTGGGTTTTTTGTGTATGAATAAAATAAAAATAAAAGTGTATGACATTTTTATTTTTATTTGAAACACCCATGTGGGTGTTGGGAGATGGGGTATGATAGAGAAAATATTTTCAATTAATTTATATTGAATATCATTGTTTATAATCCCAAAAAAAGTGTTATTGGATGGGTAATTGTCATGTTTTTAGGTTTTAGTGTTATTTTGAACCCAAATGTGAAAAACGACTATTTCTGGATTTTTGACAGATTTTTAAGTCAGGGGTATTTCGGTCATTTCTGGAAAAATAAAATTCCAAATTTTCTGATTCAAATTTTTTTATAATCCTTATTTTATTTACTTCATTTTTGTCTTCTGGACCAGGAGCTGATTCGGCCATCTAAAGGGTCTAAAAATTCATTGAAGTTAGGAATTTTTCCGGGCGGACAGCGTGGACTCACCCAACATAATGGACATCAAAATCGGCCTAAAAATATCTAAATGATGTTTTTCCACCTGGGATATGACGAGGACATATAGTGACGACTCTACAAGAAATTTGGGGAAGTTTGGAAGTCATTAAAGAGTCCATTAAACGACATACATTTGGAGGAACCATCCTGGAAGCTTCGTCTAGAAACAGAAATCGAGAATGAAAAATTCATAACTCCTTCATACGGTTTTTAAATTATCTGAAACTTTTAGGAGATATGGACACGATAATTTTGAACAACATTCATGAAGTATGAAACGCGTGAAGAGGTCAATAATGGGGTCTAAAGCGCTCAAACTTTCAGGGGTCGAATTCTGCCTATAAAAGGAGGAGAGCTCCTCCTCCTCAACACATCCCATTCTCCATCCCATTCCTTCTGGGACACCAAGGAGAAGAACATCTCAGCTTTTTTTTTCTTTTTTTTCTTTTATTTTTAAATTTCTCTCCTCTCCCGCATTATCTCGCTTACCCCATCCATGGAGGGGTAGTTTCATTTGAGTGATCGGAAAGAGGGGAGGCTGGACCTATGTGTTGTGCTTGAGTTTTTGTGCTTGAAATGAATAAAATTTGTTCTTCTTTCTTCTTCTGGTTCCAATTCTTAATTCAGTATTAAATTCTGAATGCGGTTGTGTTAAGGTTTTTATTATGAAATTATAAATTGCTTTGGTCGATAATCACATCCCCCTCCACCCAAATCTAATCTGTATACGGTGGAACATGATTAGGGTTGGGTGGTGATTGCTTGACGGTTGTCAAGCACGTGTGTAGGATTGTATGTCGAAATCTTGGTTTATTAGGGAACAACAATTCCAGGTCTGGGATTGCTCTAATTAATCAAGAGACCTTTTACAACCCTAAACACATTGGAAGGAGGATAGACCAATCTAAGGTTTTAGAAAGGAAAATTCTCATCACATTTATCTGACTAAGGGAGAGAGAGGACTCTGTAGATGAATCTCTCTCTTACCAGTTTAAGGAAGAAGAAGAGATAAAATTTGGAAACCATGATGGAACAACACTAGGTCTAGCCGAACCCAATCTGATCATCATCTTTATCATTTGTTTAAACCAATATTTTTAAGAAAACCAACAAAAAGTGACAACCTTGTTTTGTGTGCACTCCTCTTCGGGAGACTAACTAGGATCAACTGCTATACTATACTTAGGTAAATAAAATATTGTTTTGCCACGCCCCATGATAGGCGTGCATCAAACTTGGCGCCGTTTCCGGGGAGGAAGTGCCACAACCTATTTGTAAATATTTGACTTTTTCAAATTTTAAAAAAAAATTTTAAAAAAAAATTCTTTTTTTTCGATGATGTTTTCAAATTAAAAATTTTATGCATGGGAAGATTACTCACAGGTGCAATATCAAGAACCAGAAATTGATTATCGTGATCTCAATGATCGGGTTGAAAGGATTAGTAATAATTTGGATGATTTGGGTAGCAAAATGGAATGGGCATTGGACTATGTTCGTGCAATGATGGAGCAACCCGACCCTGAGCCAGAGCAAGAACTTGAGATAGTGGTGGAAGAAATTTCACCACTCATCATTGAAGAACTAGAGGAGGTAAATGTTGAGGTACCTGAAGACTCATTCATCATCACTCAACCAATTCTACCCGAGATTGATGAAAAAGAAGATGACTTCCCTACTGATCTACATGTGGGAGATCAACAAGAACTTGATGAATTTTGGAATGAATGTGAGGAACTTATTGATCTTCCCAAGCCTTGAAAACAAGAAGAGCCAACACCGCGGAAGGAAGACACCACCCAATTGGTGGAATTTGAAGTCAAGATGGAGGAGCCCGACTACCTCCCTCCATCCAGTGATAATGAAATCCAAGAGGCACATTCAAATGAAGAAGTGACTGAACCAGACCCAACTCAGGGAGATGATCCTTCCATGAACTCTAATTTTTCTGATTTCATTCAATTTGATTTGAGTATCACTCCTTATGACTTTGAAATTTCAGATTCGTTCAATCCTTATATCACCTTGGAGGAAGATGAAGAAGGAGAAATTACACATGTTGAGGAACACATGGAGCTCCCTAAGGACATTGATCATATGCTTGAGGAAGTCCAAGAAACGATAACAATGGATCTGCATGAAGAACCAAATCTACAAGATTCCTACCTTAAAAGAGAAGATTTTGAAATTAATATTTCAAATTTAAATTTTGAATATCCCTTTGATTATTCTTTTCATGCATCACATCTGGAGAAACCACTGGATTTTGAAGAACACGTTGCACAAGAAGCAACAAAGAAGGAGGAGGATCCATACTTCATCCTACCCCCGCCATGCAAGCTATACCACATTTTGAAGGGGGTGGATCTAGTGTACTCTATACATGGAGTCCTCCTCAACAAGGATAATGAAGCACAAGCTGGGAAAATCCACATGTGGTGGTTCAAATCAAAGAAGCTACATCCACCATCAGACTTTGGATAACAGCTGGTACTGCCCACTGGAGGCAGTAAAAATTCAGGGCCCACTTGGGGGATCGTACCAAGACTTATCCCTTTCTTTCTAGGAATTTAGATTTAAATTTCATTTATTAGAAGTAGTTTAGCATTCATCCCTTTCCTCCTTATCATTTTGAGCTTTAATGACATGATACTTGTTCTTAATTTTGAAATTTTCTTTTGTAGGATCATGATGGCAGAAGGAAGCCCCAAATTTTTTTTAAAGGGGATTGAATCTTTATTTCAAAAGGGAGTTCATTTTTAAATATTAAATTTTAAACTCCTTAAATTTTTTGTCCAAAACTTGTTTTAAGCTTTAATGATAAGAATTGCATACCCACACTTGAATTAATATTTTACTGAACTTATCTAGGAGACATGAGTTTCTTAGGAATCTTGTGATGCCATGTTTTAGATTTCAATGTTAATGAGATTGAATGATTAAAATGGATAATTATATGATTAAAGTGAAGTAAGGATATTGAAATAAGGACTCATGATTTAAGGGAATTAATTGATTCATGTAAATGAAATTTCCCTTCCATTTTTCATTCTTTGAATTTCTGAAATTCATGTGAATCAATTTGTTATTATTAATCATGCCATAGGTGATTGTCCAATATCATATTCTCATTCCTGAGAGGATTTCTAGACCAAATATTTCCTATTTTATCTTGATCATATTTCTTGAGTGATCTTGGGACGTGCCACCTGCTAGAACTTGTATTGAAACTTGTCAAAGCTATGACTGTACAAAACCACATTTAAAATGATTGAGGCATCTCTTTGGCTAGCCACATTTTATCCTAAGACCCACCTTTACATTTATCCTTCGTAAGACCTTAGATGCCATGAATTGCCTTATAGGTTTAATCCACATTACAATCCAATTTTTCCTTACCTACCTGCACTTTTAGTATTTTTGCATGGTTATTTCAAGTTTGAGTGTGGGGGAAGGGCCTTTCGTGTGCGTTCCTTGGGATATGTATCATTTTTGGGTGGTGTAATGTGTGCGTAATCATTTTGGGCAATGTATTATTAGAAAATTGGGCATGAGTCATCATTTCATTATGCTTCTTTCATTTCATCTGGTTCTCCATAAAAAAGAAAAAAAAGAAAAAAAAATCGAAATAAAGATGTGCCTTTCTGGAGCTTTACAAAAAAGAAAAAAAAAGAAAATAAAGCTGTGCCTTTCTGGAGCTTTACAAAAATACAGGGAGAACTTGGATGATATCATTCTTTGTAATCATTTATTGACTCATGACCCATGTCATTGAAAGGGGAGTGGTGTTGTGATTCACATTTCAAGGGGATTTGAGTGAGGTTCATCTTGTGTTTTCACTTGATTAATCATGCATTGTACTTAAGAGTCAAACCTCCTACTTCTGGCCTTAAATTATTTAAATCATTTACCCACCAACCCTAAGCCACAGAGTCATTTGAACCTTTATTGCAAGTCCTCATGATTTTATGTGTGTTTTGTCTTTACAAAGTGGAGAAAGTAGTTACTTTACAAGCCTATGGGTAAGGAGCATGTTCTCATGATATGAGAATAACTCTACTATTAATTGTATCATGAGTGATGAGAGAAAATATTCAAAAGTGAGGTAGGTCATGATTTATCATGTTTAATAATAATAAATTGAGAAGCTTGAATGAATGAAAGGAGAAGCTTCATTATTTTTTCAAAGGGGAAAAGTAAAATGCATGAATTGATTGTTTCTTTGAAAAATGGGAAATTAAATTGTTATTTTTTGTGGAACTGGAAAATTTTATTGGACATTTATAATCACTTGATTTTATTCCATTTGAAATTTAAATATTGGTGACATTGGTGCCCTTTGAATTCCATGTTGAGATTTTATGCTTGAGGAAAAACATAGTTTAAGTGTGGGGGAATTGATAGAGAAAATATTTTCAATTAATTTATATTGAATATCATTGTTTACAATCACAAAAAAGTGTTATTGGATGGGTAATTGTCATGTTTTTAGGTTTTAGTGTTATTTTGAACCCAAATGTGAAAAACGACTATTTCTGGATTTTTGACAGATTTTTAAGTCAGGGGTATTTCGGTCATTTCTGGAAAAATAAAATTCCAAATTTTCTGATTCAAATTTTTTTATAATAATTATTTTATTTCATTCATTTTTGTCTTCTGGACCAGGAGCTGATTCGGCCATCTAAAGGGTCCAAAAATTCATTGAAGTTGGGAATTTTTCCGGGCGGACAGTGTGGACCCACCCAACATAATGGACATCAAACTCGGCCTACAAATATCTAAATGATGTGTTTCCACATGGGATATGACGAGGACATATCGTGAAGACACTAAAAGAAATTTGGGGAAGTTTGGAAGTCATTAAAGAGTCCATTAAACGACATACATTTGGAGGAACCATCCTGGAAGCTTCGTCCAGAAACAGAAATCAAGAATGAAAAATTCATAACTCCTTCATACGGTTTTCAAATTAGCTGAAATTTTGAGGAGAGACGGACAAGATAATTTTGAACAACATTGAGGAATGATGAAATGCGTGAATAGGTCATTAATGGGGTATAAAACACTAAAACTTTCAGGGGTGGAATTCTGCCTATAAAAGGAGGAGAGCTCCTCCTCCTCAACACATCCCATTCTCCATCCCATTCCTTCTAGGACACCAAGGAGAAGAACATCTCAGCTTTTTTTTTTCTTTTTTTTCTTTTATTTTTAAATTTCTCTCCTCTCCCGCATTATCTCGCTTACCCCATCCATGGAGGGGTAGTTTCATTTGAGTGATCAGAAAGAGGGGAGGCTGGACCTATGTGTTGTGCTTGAGTTTTTGTGCTTGAAATGAATAAAATTTGTTCTTCTTTCTTCTTCTGGTTCCAATTCTTAATTCAGTATTAAATTCCAAATGCGGTTGTGTTAAGGTTTTTATTATGAAATTATAAATTTCTTTGGTCGATAATCACATCTCCCTCCACCCAAATCTAATCTGTATACGGTGGAACATGATTAGGGTTGGGTGGTGATTGCTTGACGGTTGTCAAGCACGTGTGTAGGATTGTATGTCGAAATCTTGGTTTATTTGGGAACAAAAATTCCAGGTCTCGGATTGCTCTAATTAATCAAGAGACCTTCTACAACCCTAAACACATTGGAAGGAGGATAGACCAATCTAAGGTTTTAGAAAGGAAAATTCTCATCACATTTATCTGACTAAGGGAGAGAGAGGACTCAGTAGATGAATCTCTCTCTTACCAGTTTAAGGAAGAAGAAGAGATAAAATTTGGAAACCATGATGGAACAACACTAGGTCTAGCTGAAACCAATCCGATCATCATCTTTATCATTTTTTTAAACCAATCTTTTTAAGAAAACCAACAAAAAGTGACAACCTTGTTTTGTGTGCACTCCTCTTCGGGAGACTACCTAGGATCAACTGCTATACTATACTTAGGTAAATAAAATATTGTTTTTCCATGCCCCATGACAGGCGTGCGTCAGGGTCCACCGAAACTAAACCTCCATGTGGAAGTTGAGGTGTGGGGACCACCATACCTTAACCACTCATGAGAGGTCATGGTGGTGGGGACCACCCAAACCATAACCTCCCATGAGAGGTTATGGTGGTGGGGACCACATGGGATTAAACCCCCTTTTTTTGAAAGAAAATCTCACCCCCGTCATTAATATGGAGGCGCCTCTTGACTTCCTCCACATTAATTTGTGCCAACCTTCCTCCATATTAAATTGTGCCAACGCACCACTTTATTATAACAACGTAAATTAATTGGCTTGACCCTTTTTAAATATTAAGTAACAGTGTCATTGGAATTTAGGAAGGTTCCTAATAAATGAACCATCATAAACTCCATGATCGTTACATACCTCTCCCCCTCTCTTATATATATGGAGCTTGGGAGGAGGATTTGGGACGACTTCACCAAGAGACGAAGCGATGATAAAGTTCCACAACACCCAACACTTGGAGGATTACGCTCTCTAACGAAGAATTCTCTACTGATGAAGAATGCTGACCTCCTTCAACCTTCTTCCTCGGGACTTCTTCTGATGTGGGACGTCGTCATCTTCGACTATGAAGAACCGACACACGAGCCCGAGTTTGGAGGTGTGTGGCGGATGAGACGAATGTCGACAAATTCACCTCCTTCCTTCTTGTGCCAATGACATCAAGCAAACAAAGGTAGGGGTTTAATGTTTTTTGTTTATCACTTTCAAGGTACTCCCTTCTTCTCTTGTGCGGGATTGGGAATGATTAAATTACATAAGATCGTGGTTGACGTTCTTTGCTTCGTTCTTGTGAATCGTATGCTACCACCCTAAACGCGGAGGGTGCGGGCCAAATAAACATGGCCCGACCCCCCTCAGTCATTCTTCTTTGTGGTGCTCTTCGGAATGAAGGAAGGTGACAAAGGCAACGACGCCACCACCCACTGCCACTGTGACCCACACAACCCCCGTGGCACTCCGGCCTTTTGGTCGAATTGGCCCTGCGCCCGCCGGCTGCGCCACCCCAGCCACGCCACCCACTGAACGAACCACCCCGGCCATGCCAATCGCTGGCCGTGCCACCCCGGCCACGCTGTCCACCAGCCGATCTTCCCCAGCTCACGCTGCCGGCGCCCCTCACGGTACCCCAGCCGAACCAGCCCGCGCCCCTCACGATGCCCCGACCGAACCAGCCCGCACCACTCATGGCGCCCCTGCCGAACCGGCCCGCACCCCTCGCGGTGCCCCGACCAAGTTGGCTCATGCCCCTCGCATTACCCTGGCCGAACCAGTCCCACACCCTCACTACACCCCCGCGGCCGAGCCGCCCCGCAGCACCTGTGGGCTCCGCGGCCCCTCATGGTCCTCGCGACCAGTTGGACCTCCTAGCAGATTAGGCTGCATTTTGAGCCGGTCCTGAACCTACAGGTCGAGATGGGCTGACCTGAACTAGGTTGACTCATGCCAGGTCAGGTCGGGTCGGTCCGACTAGGTCGGACCAGACCCGGACCCACTACGCCCCTTTAATTTCTTTTGGTCATATCTTTGGCACTGGACGTCCATTTGACGAACCGTCAGCGGCAATGGAAATCTTGGAGCGAGATGGTCCCTTTGAGTATACTCCACTGGAGTTTTGGTTTGATATAGGAAACAGTCAGGTTGGATTGAGCACGAATCCAACCAGGCCCCTAGGACTAAATGACTAATAACTCACAGATCGAGCATCGGATTGACGCACCGTCTGTTACGTTGAGACCCATGTTATGTGGTGAACCTTTGTGATACTTATTCGTGGGAATTCGTGATAGTTGGAGTATTGAACAGTAGCTTGTGGAGTGTATCCTCTCAGAGACGAGTGAGCATAGTGCAAAGACCTAGTAGCTGGCTGAGACCTGACGAATGCTGACCGTTTTAACTTGGAGTGACTCTACTAGCCCAGTAGGGAGTGCCTTGGTGTCACGGCATACCCATAGTGGGGAGCGCCTTGGTGTCGTGGCAGACCCATGGTACTCGACAGAAGGAGTATCTCAGCATGCTACAAGGGGGAGCACGCTTGGTGACGCGGCTGACCCACGATGGGGAGCGTTCTTGGTGACGCGGCAGATCCATGATACTCGATAGGAGGAGTACCTCAGCAATCCAAGGTTAGTGGGAAGCACACTTGGTGTCACGGAAGGCCCACTGTACTCGATAGAGGGGGAGTTCTCCAACAGTCGAGGTTTCGACAATGTGACTGGGGATGTTACTTGATACTACCCCTAGAATAAAATCCTGGTTGAGCTGAGTCAGTACCTTTGTGTTTTCCTCATGTTTGAGATGGATTACTTGATAACTTAGGTATATGTATGGGCATATACCTAAGTAGAGTTATCTTTTGATTTCATTCTTTATGATTTATCCTAGATGAATTTTTTGAGACCTATAGGGTCTCAGGGTCCCTACTGAGTATCGCTATACTCACCCCTGAAAAGGATATGCCCGCACCTTGTTGTGTTGGATATAGATGACGAACAATGCTGATTAAGTCTGAGAGTACCAGGACTGGACAGTACTCAGAGGTATACCTTACGATGAGTCGGTACACAGAGGATACAGATGGACGTGGTGTGCTGAGGAGCCGATCTGTACCTACCCTTCAGGTAGGAACCCCGGAGGATGATCTCGTAGCTGTCTTTTCACTTTCTTCAGTTGTTTTGTATTTAATTTGTACTCATTCTTTCCAGTTGGGCTTTTATTCTATCCCCTTTTTACTTATTGTACTCACTTGTTTACTATACAGTTGACTTGAGTTCATACCTTGTCGCGTGTTTGGTTGCATGTGTTTACAGGTTATAAAGGAAATGTTTTCCCAGTTTTAAGGAATACACCTTTGGTGCTAGTCGTCAGCCCTTGGCCTATAGATGGCGGTCTTGGGGTAGTCACGTCACGGGCCCCGGGGGACGGGTCATGACAGAATAAATAAAAACTCAAAATTCCCATATCAACTCCTAAATGTAGTCTTAGGTATATGTTATTCTCAGACTCTCAACTGGTGATACCTTGACTGTAGGTCAATCTTAGAAAACCAATGAACCCCTCTAAACTAATCAAAGAGATCATCAATTCTGGGAAAAGGATACTTAATCTTAATGGTCATACGATTCAACTTTCGATAGTTAATACAAAGTCTGAGGATTACATCGAACTTATTAGAAAAGAGTACAGGTGAAGACAATGGTGACATGCTTGGATGAATAAATCCTTTTTCCTCTAGGTCATAAAGATGTATCTTAAGATCTACTAACTTAGTGGGTTCCATTTGATAGGATGACATAGAAATTGACATTATTCCAGGGAACTAGACAATAGTAAACTCGACCTCAATTTGTAGTAGTAAACCAGAAAAATCACCTGAAAAGACCTCAGGGTAAGCACCCACAACAACATATAGATAATCTCCCAAGAAAGGGTTAACTATATAAAGAAACATTTCTAAAAATTGGCATGATATTACTCTAGAATAAGAAACAATAATCCCCACCCTTCCTAATCTAGAGTCTCACTCACCCTGGAAAACATGAGTGACCCCATCAGAAGATAAGAATTATACCAGATTGAGATATCAGTCTATCTGGGCCTTAACACTGATCATCCAAATCCATGATGATAATCAAGTCAAAGATGTCAAGATCAATAATCTAGAAGTCCCACACCACCTCATAGTAGGCTATCATCACCTAATACACGAGGCACATGAAACCTTATTTGGACCACTTCCCCAAAGGTGTGGAAAAATAGAAAAAGAATGACATAATATCTTAATGAAAACCCAACATTTCAACCAACCTTGATGATATAAAAGAAAGAGTAAAACCTATATCAAACAAAGATAACATCATAGAATATGAAATAAACACCGTACCTATAATAGAATCTATCCCTACTTTAAATTCCTATGGCATGAATTCCTCAGCAAAAATAAATTCGAAATTAGCCACCTATACATCCCCCTTGTCCTTAGAATGAGACCCACCGCCCTTGGAATCATCAACATATATCATCAATCCCTTGGTGAAAGTGGATCTCATCATACTTCCTTGGGACATCCTATCATAGAAATGTTTTAGATGGATAGATCTCCCACAAAAATGACAAGTCTTAGGATCCTCCATACAGTTAGGTCTTGTATGACCATGCCTCCCGCACTGGTAGTAGATAACCTATTACTTCCTTGAAGAAGCCCCTGAAATTGGTCGTGTAGAAAATTGACCAATCTTTTTCTTCCTTTTTTAACCATAAGAAGCACCTTGGTTAACTGCTACATCAACTAAAGATCCGCCCAAACCTATCCTTTTAGTTATGTCTACCTCAGCCAAAGTTTCTTTATCCATTACCTCCATAAAGTCAAAAGGCACAAAATAATTATCATTGACTGAATATCATCCCCCAACCCCATCTCAAACATCCGAGCCTTAAGGTAATCATCAGTGACAGGCTCTGGTGCTAGATGTGCCAACTCAACAAAAAATATGGAGTATTCCAGAATGGTACACTCCCCTTTCTCCAAGGTCAGAAACTCCCGGGACTTTGCCACATCTAAATTCTCAAAATAGAACTACTGATTAAATTTTTTTATTTAAAGAAACATAGGTAAGATCCTCACACAAATTAGATTTCACTATAGATTCCCACCATTTTCCTTCTATACCCTCAATAATATACACAAAAAAACCCACCTAATAATTTTTAGGAGCCTTCAAAAAGTTTAAGATCATCTCGATCCATTCAAACCACTCCTCTGATTCTTGGGGTCCTTTTTCACCATGAAGGATAGGTGGATTATGCTTGGTAAATTTTGAGCCATGATCTACTACTATTCTTGGGTTCAAGATGCCCACTAAACCCAACGTTTGAATGGTATGGATAACTACTTCAACCAAATAAGGTTCCACTAGAGGATATGCCTGTAGAACATACCTCATGGCTTCCCCTCTAGTATTTGGAAGAGCTCTTCTAGGTGGCATTATCTATTAAAAAAAAAAATAACCAATTAGTCATGAGTAAATTCCAAAACCATTGAAAAAACTTCTATAATAAAAAAAATTATTTAAAGCAACAAGAATTTAAGAAAACTATGAATTCTACCACAAAAGGAAAAACTTTCTAAAAGGAACATGTCCATCTAAATAAACTCCCCACTTAATTTATTCAAATGACCATACACACACCAAGTCCACAAACTTAGTATATAGGTACATTTAAATATATTTCCCATAAAATTTATTCAAATGAACCTAAATACTAGGTCTTGAACTTAGTATAGATTTTCCAAACACTCATGGAAACTCAGATTCAGTCATGAGAGTGAGCTGAATATCCCCCCTTTTGACACCTACTCTCTGAATTACGACAATCCTACTCATGTCTACCCAAGACATAGAACCAAATTAGGTAGTAATGAAACA
Source organism: Viscum album (assembly GCA_963277665.1). NCBI lineage: Eukaryota > Viridiplantae > Streptophyta > Magnoliopsida > Santalales > Viscaceae > Viscum > Viscum album. The sequence goes on along the minus strand of OY728147.1, from coordinate 469,272,642 downwards.
CTTTAGGATGAGTGAATCCTTTGATACCAAATTGTAATAGACCAACCTGTGTCAACCAGACCAATCACCCAAGTTAGCCCATTATGGGGTGAGGTATAACACATATAATAAAACAAGTCTCATATATAATAAAAAAAGACATAAAACCCAAGTACCAAGAGAAAAAAGGGAGATAAAACTATTTAAAACATTCTAAACTAGGAAGAAATAGAATTTTATACTAGTAAGTCTCTATGTGACCAAACGTCACCTCTAAACCAACCCAAACCGAAACATCGACGTAAAGAGAAGCCAAAATGATACAAAATTCCATTCCCTTTACATGTGTTCTAAAAAAAGGTATAAAACTACCCAAAGGTAGAAGTATGGTGTTAGAAACATATCCCAATATAAGACCACCAAGGAATTGATACAAGTTCTAATATAAAAAATTCACAAGTTATAACTTTTAAAAAACAATTTTACAAGCATTTTTATCAATAAAACAATCTAAACACATTTCTCAAACATTTATTGGATTTTCCAAAAATTTCATATCATGTTTTCCAAATCCAAAAACATTCCAGTCATAAAAGAAAGTAGTTAAACATACCGAAATATAAATATACATGTGATCCAACATCCATGAAACAATCTATCATGCAATAAACAACCAAAAACAAAAATGCACCTTCTAGTCAGACTCTATCCCATGAAACAATATGTACTAGACAATCCCAAGAAAAAATTTCATAAGGTTGGATCCAACTAATATTGTGTCCTACCATAGTCCATTGATATACAAGAGTTTACCTTCTAGTGGTGTCACACACACACACTAAGGCTACCTTCTTGTCTTTATCGAGGCACCCAAGGTTTCCACTATGCAATATTTCTCAATTTTTGTTTTGAAAACCATGCTCACATTTTTATGAAACCATCTCAAATCCAAGATAATCTTCTTTAGGGGTTGAGAATCCATTTTCTCAAGCCAAGGAAATTTTGATTTCAAATAAAAAACCCCTTTAAAATGTGAACCCATGCCCTTTTCAATTTCAAAACAAGTAATTTCATTTCAAATCTCAATAAATCATTTAGAATAAAAAGAAATTTAAGAAATTATAATGATTTAATAGATACACCTACCTCAAGGTTGTAGATAACCTAACCGCCTTTGACAATGTGGATTGGAAACCAAGGGGACAACCTTCACAAATAAAGTCACAACAAGAAACTGAAAAGGATCAATAGAAAACCCTATTCGATCATGAAAATAAAGCCAAAACATATCCAAAACTATAACCAAATAAGAACCAAGAGGAACTCTTACATGATGAATAGAAATATGATTCCAATTCCAATCAATCACTGAATGAATCGACCCGGATGGAAGGAAGTTACCCAAAATCTCCTAGGGTAAGAGCTTTGGTTGAGAGGAGGAGGATAAAAAATAGAATAAATAATCAAACACCCGTATGACACCCTAAAAGATGAAACTCAAGGAATTACACAATATGTAATTATTTTACATGTCATGAAATTATTTCATTTTAAGTTACACCAAAAAATGCATCATTTGGGATTAAAACATGATTTTTCACATTACACAATATGTAAACCCTACACGACATATAGAATTCTCATGATGTGTATTCAATTTAAGGGATATATCTAGAAACCATTACATGTCATGTAATACCATTACATGCCTATGATGAAAATTAAAACAAATCCTTGGATTCACCATTATAGGAACCCTTCCAATTTTGTGGTAAAAAAACTCGTTCAAAGAAAAAAGGAAAATGAATGAAAATATTATAACATACCTAATAGAAAGGTAACAGGGCATTGAAATTACTTTTATTGTGGAGTTTTTATAAAGTTTATGGGTTGACATAACCATATTATATCAACATAAGTATCCCTCTCTAGACTTTATGTAACTTGGAGGTAAGTGTTGAGGAAATCCAAGTCAGGTTTTTTGGATTGGAGAGTCCACTCAACAAATCAAGGAGTCCCAAGTTAATAGTTATAAAATACCTTCCTACCTAAATACCTTTATGTATCTTGACCATCCCTTAATGGGGTTATGAGAAGGGGCATATGAAACCTTGTCAGTAGAATTTTTGAGCAACTAGAAGTTTTGAGCCTATTGGAGAGGGATGTTGGAACTTGAAAAATAGTGAGATTATTAATAAAATTAAATTCATTATGTATCTAATAAATTATAATAAATTGAATTACTAATAATATAATCTTTTATAATTTTATAAAAATGGAAATTTCATCATCCAAATTATCCTTATGATCAATATTGTAGAAAGTAAATATCTTTACTGGAAATAACTTCCAATAATGGATCATATGCCTATGAGTTGGTTTGCGCTATGAAAAAAAATATTATGTGCTAGAATCCTCATTACCTAATCCACCTGTAAATGAGGTGAGTGATTAATAGTTCACTAATTATGATAAAAACATGAGAGACATAGTCGAAATTTAGTTTTTGATTCTTTCATCCATATATAGTGAACTCATGAAGTCTCATGAAGAAATGAATGCTTATAAGATTCTCCAATATCTTTGTGGTCTATATTAGGAGAGATATAGAAAAGAATAGTTTGAAATATCCAAGGCACTCTTTCAAAGTAATCTTGGAGAGGGTGCAAAATCTAGGCCCTGCATAGTCAAACTCATTGGATATATTGATCACCTAGTGGTTATGTGGTTTAAACTTCCCAAAGAACTACATAATGATTTCATTTTTACATCACTCCCTTAGAGATTCTCTCACATTGTTATTAATTTTAATATAAATAAAATAGAGAAGTATCTTTCATATATTTTCATACTAATTCACCAAGTTGATTAGGAGATGAATTCCTTCCTTATGGTGAACAAAAGGAAAGTCTAAAGGAAGATATATAAGCCCAAAAATTATTTGAAATACCCTTCTAAGAAGAGAAATATCAAGGGGAAATCAAGGGAACAAGATGATGCCTATTTCACATGGGATAACAAGGGCCATTGGAAGAAAAAATTCACCTAGGAAAAGAAGGAAGGGGAAGCTTCAGGTGCATTTTTTTCAAGTGCAATTTATCTATTTCTATAAATTGGGTATTATATAAAGCTTATGGTACTCAAATATGTATTCAAATATAAGAACCTGTTGAGTCAATAAGGTTTCCTTATGGATTTTCCATTCATCTATGTTTTGAAAATCACAAACACTCTATTTCAAGGAAAATTTTATTTCCCCTAGGATTTATTTTAATAAGGAATATTTTCCTTCCTCAAGGAAATTTTCTCCTTACCCAGATTTTATTCAATAATGGAAATTTTCCTTCCCGAAAGAAAATTTATCATTACCATGTTTTCATTGTTCATGTTATAATTTCTCTAAATATAACTCATTTTATTTCTAAGTGTAAAATTCAGTTTCATATCTAAAACCTCAGAATCCTATAAATATATAGATATAGAGTATTCTGTTTTCAGGATTCAAATTCAGGTTCCGAATTCCTTTGAATTCGGACTCCCAATTCCTCAGAATTCAGACTCCGAATTCCTCAAAATTCTGAATCCAAATTCCTCAGAATTTGGACTCTGAATTACTCAGAATTCAAACTCAGAATTCCTCAGAATTCGGACTCTGAATTCCTCATAATTTAGACTCTGAATTCCTCATAATTCAGACTCTGAATTACTCAGAATTCAGACTCCGAATTACTCAGAATTCAGACTCCAGAATTCTATACAATTTAGGTTCTGAATTATTTGAAAAAAAAATCCAAAAATCCATGTATTATAGACATTGAAAATTTTTTAGACTCCAAACATTATTTTTCCTTAGATTCTAAAAAATGGATTTGATTAAACAACCATTTTTTTCTTAACCTTGTTATGGTTATGAAACGATGTCATACACTCTGTTTCTAACTAACCGTTGTTTGAGTAACATGTGTACAGGTCCCTCCAAGATTCAAGGAAAAATATGACCATTGAAGGAGGGAGCCGACCATTGGAGAAGTGCCTATAAATAGGAGTTCATTTGAATGATCCAAATATATTATGTTATGGTTGATAACTCTAGAGACCACATGCTGTTGAAGTAATTTCTAGAGAGAGATACTCTCATGCCTTGTGGGTACTAAACATCTTGTTCATCTTACTTTGTGTGACTCTGATTGTTGTTGTGTACAATCGAGGGCTTTCAGAGATAGAAAGACAGAGGTGAAGACTACCTTAAAGTTTGAGGACTTCCTTGATAAGGAAGACAGAGGTGCCGACTACCTTGAAATTCGAGGGCTTGCGAGGATAACCAGATAGATTCCAATATTCCTATCGAGGGCTTACCCTGGTGTGGGTAAGACATACTTTCTTGAAAGTATAAATCGAGCGACATTTATCCAAGGTTGTTGGATACCTTACTCTTTGGGATAAAAGATTTCATACTTGTTTCTTGTTTTGTTTCAAGTTTATTTTCCACTGCATTTTGATTAATAAGGAAAGTATAACCATCGTATACTTCCTTGTACTTTTGTATACTCTGATTTGTAAGATTCTATACACTTTAAGGTAGAATCTTTTCCTTGTAAACTTTTCTTAAGTTTCATTTCCAAAACTATATTTTCGGAACCTAGCAAGTTTGTAGAACTAATAGATATTATGAATTTACCTTGTTTAACCTTGTTAAACATAGTTTTTCTTAAGGTTAAAAATGAAAGTTTTGTAGAAACTTTAAAGGTTCCAAAAGAATTTTTAAATTATACAATTCACCCCCCTCTTATATATTGAGCAGCTACATTCATATTTAGATCCTAAAATTGGTATCATAGGAGGTTTCTAAAATACTTATATCCACATATAATTTTTCTTTCTCAAGTTTTCATTGTTCTAATATTTTCCTTGTTTAGTTTTTTTATTTACAAGCTTTTATTATTAACAAATTTTTTGTGGAAATATATATTCTTTAAGGATGACAGGAATGAATGTTGGTTCTATTGACAACCAAAATCCTTCTAGACCACCTATATTTGATGGGAATGATTATAAATATTGGAGAGATTGTATGAAGATGTTTGTTATTAACACTGGAGTAGAAATTTTTTTCATTCTTACTGGAGGATATAAAATCCCTGATAAGGAAGTCAGTACTTTCACCAACCAAGAAAAGCATGAATATCAACTGAATTACAAGGCACACAATACTTTGATTTATTCTATGAATAGAAATATATATAGCCAGATTTCATCTTGTGAAGCATCAAATTTTATTTGGAATAAGCTTGAAGTAACTCACTTTAGAACTTCAAAAGTCATTGAAACTAGATGAGACATGATCAGAGTTGAATATCATGGTTTCTGCTTTCCTTATGGAGAACCCATATGTAAGGTACAACAAAGATTCATGACTATTGTTAACAGTTTACAATCTATGTGTGAGAAAGGATTAGATGATGAAGCTCTTGTAGAAGAAATCATAAACATCATGCCTAAAAAATGGGAATCTAAGAGGATAGCTATAGATGAAAATAGGAAAGTTACCTATATTTATATTGATGTGCTGTTTGGAACTCTTCTTCAACATGAAACTAGAATGAAGAGAGATGCTGATAATATTAAGAAGAAGAATGTAAATGGTAGTGTTTCTTTCACAAGAACTTCAAATCATATGAAAGCTAGGACTCCTGAGAGAGTTACAAGATCCAAATCTAAGAAGACTGTTATTCAATCCGAATCTAGTGGAAGTGAATCTTCAGAAAAAGAGTTAGCAAATCTTGCGCTAAGGATGAAAAAGATTGTTGGACAGAAGAAATTTAAATCTAGATACAAGAATAAATAATGAAAAGACAGGAAAGAATTATAAGTCACTTATTATGAATGCACTAGAGCAGGGTATATAAGGTCAGACTATCCTATACTTAAGAAAAAGGATAGAAAGTAAAAGAATTATGAGGGAAATAGAAAGAAGTATTTCAAGGATAAATCTAAGAAATCTCTGAAATCCAATAACACCTAGAGTGCCAGTGGTGGTGATTTTTCTGATGAATCCTCAGAGTATAAATCTTCTGGTCAAAAGAATATTGGTCTACTAGCAAAGCTACCTATTGAAAATCATTGTATAATGGCCAAGGTACACAATACTGAATCCATTAAAAATGTTTCTTTGAATGAAAATTATAGCAATGATAAATATTATGAATCTTCAGATGACGAGTCTTCCTCATCAAAAGATAATACTCTACCTAATTATGAATAAGTTCATAGGTTTTTTAAACTTCTTGAGAATAAAAATTAAAAACTCAAGAAAAAACTTGATAAGGAAAAATCTAGAAATACTATTCTTAATAAGGAAATATCTGATATTTCTAAAGATATTAATAAGAAAAATTTTGATTTTGAAAGTATTTTAAAAAACCTTTAGGTAGTTAATTCTGATAAGGATAAAATTTCTAAGGATCTTGAAAATGTAGTTTCTAAGAAAAATATTTTAGAGACTAACTCTAGTTTTAAAACTAATTTTTTGAGGATAAAAACTTGGTTATTAAACTAAAGTCAGAAATATTTTCCTTAAGGAAGTGTTTGTCAAAATTTACCTTAGGTAAGGAAAACTTTTATAAAATTTATTCTCAAATTCGACCTCTAAGGAATATTTCTAGTTTGTGTTATACTTATTCTAAACCAATTTTCAGTAATCACTATTTTGTTCCTCAAAGTGCTCCATTCTGCACTAAATGTCAGTGTGGTGGACATTGGACAAAAATTTGTTCCTTAAACAAAACCCATTCCTTAGGTTTTCATAAAGCTTATTTTTCTAAGAAAATGTGGATACCTAAGATTTTGATTTCTGAAATTTCCGGATCCAGGAAAGTTTGGGTTCTGAAAGTCTAACTCTATTATTTTCTGAAAAATAATTAATGTACCAATAGCAATAAATGGTACATGGATAGTGGATATTCCCGACATATGACTAGTAACAAAAACTTCTTTTAAGATATTATCAAGACGAAAGGAGTAAAAGTAACTTTCAGAGATAATGCTCTGGGAGAAATTATTGGTATAGGTAACATTGTTCTTCTTGGAAAAACTTTTATTTCAAATGGTTTATTTGTTAAAGATATTAAGAAAAACCCCATTAGCATAATTCAATTATGTGATGAAGGTTACCTTGTGAATTTTAGGAATGACAAGTTCTTAGTACACAATTCCAAGGATGAGTTTATTCTCTCAGCCCATAGGCAAGATAATGTTTACACACTGAACTTAGAAGACCTTAGGAGCCAAGATCTACCTTTTCTCAGTGAAATAGAAGACTAATCTTGGTTATGGAATAGAAGGTTATGACATTTTAACCTTAGTAATCTATGTGAACTCTCTAAGAAAATATTTTTAAGGATCTACCAGAGTTTAGATACGATTCTTCAAAAGTCTGCGATCCTTGTCAATATGGCAAGAAACATAAATCAAGTTTTAAATCAATAGGTGAAGTCTCAACTATTGATTCATTATAGTTAGTTCATATGTATCTTTTTAGTACAACAAAAACTGGAAGCATTGGAGGAAAATATTATGTATTTTTTTAGTTGATGATTACACTAATTTACATGGGTCTATTTTCTAGCAAAGAGATATGAGGATTTTTCTTATTTCAAAATTTTTAGAGCTCAAGTTAAAAATGAGAAAAATATTCCATTGATAACTATTCATAGTGATCATAGAGACGAATTTCAAAATTCCAATTTTGAAAATTTTTGTGGTAAAAAATGCATTACTCATAATTTCTCAGCACCAAGAACTCCTCAATAAAATGGCGTTGTGGAAAGAAGAAATAGATTTTTTCAAGAGATAACTAGAACCATGTTGAGTGAATTTTCGATAGCCAAACATTTTTGGGCTGAATCTGTAAGTACTTCTTGTTATACTATAAATCGAGTTTGGTTAGACCTTTTCTTAACAAAGCCCCTTATGAGTTATGGAATGGTAGAAAACATGGACTTTCCTACTTCAGAGTATATGGTTTCAAAGTATTCATTTTGAATACTAAAGATAATTTACATAAATTCACACCCAAATATAATGAAGAAATTTTATTAGGCTACTCCACAATTTCTAAGTCTTATATAGTTTTTAATAAAAACACTTGTACTGTTGAAGAAACATTACATATTAAATTTGATGAAACTGATCCTTTTGTTTTTAAACAACCTCAACCTAAATCCTCAGATGTGTTTTCAAAAACTGATTATCAACCCTTGATAGAAGATCCTTCTGATAAGGAAAATGTGCAAGAAAACATTTCTAAAGTATTTACCCTAGAATATTTCTTACCCTATATAGATGAACAGGTTTTACAAAACCCAAATCAGTTGTTTCTGAAGAATCATCCCAGTGATGGCATCATTGGTGATGTAAATCAACCTATAAGTACTTAAAGTTCCTTAAGAAATGAAGTAGAACATCTAGCATTCCTTTTACAATTAGAACCAAAAAGCATTGATGAAGCTTTAGGTTATGATGATTAGATTAAATCTATGCATGATGAACTAAATGAATTTGAAAGGAATAAAGTTTGGACCTTTGTTGAAAGACCTAAGGAAACTTCTGTTATTGGAGTAAAATGGGTTTTTAGAAATAAATGTGATGAAAATGGAGTCATAGTAAGAAATAAAGCTAGATTATTTGCTAAAGTCTATAATCAAAAAGAAGTAATAGTCTATAAAGAAACCTATGCTCCCATAGCTAGACTTGAATCTATTCGTATTCTACTTGCCTTTGCAGTATTCTTTAATTTCAAAATCTTTCAAATGGATGTTAAATGTGCTTTCCTTAATGGTTATGTTCAATAGGAAGTTCTTCTTGAACAACCACCTGGTTTCGAAGATACAAAACATCCTGAACATGTTTTCAAACTTACCAAAGCTTTTTATGGACTTAAACAAGCTCTTAGAGCTTGGTATGATAGACTTATATGATTTTTGCTTCAAAAAAATTATGTTAAAGGAAATGCTGATCCAACCCTTTTTATAAAGAAAGATAAGAAAAATGTTTTGATTGTTCAAATCTATGTTGATGACATTATATTTGGTTCAATTAAGAAATCTTTAACCAATTCCTTTGCAGATCTAATGAAATCTGAGTTTGAAATGAGTATTATGGGTGAGTTAACATTTTTCCTTGGTTTTCAAATTTCTCAAAAACAAGAAGGAACTTATATATCTCAACATAAGTATATTAAATATCCTCTTAAAAAGTATGGATATGAAAACAGTAAGAGTATTAGTACTCCCATTGGTACCTCAAATTCACTTGATCTTGATGAAGCTGGGAAACTAGTGGATCAAACATCATTCAGAGGTATGATAGGAAGTTTACTATACTTGATATCTAGTTGTACAAACATAATTTTTTCAGTATGATTATGTGAAATATATCAATCCAATCCTAAGGAATATCATTTAAATCCAATGAAAATATTTTTTCGCTACTTAAAGTGAACCATGGATTTAGGAGTCTTTTATACTTCTGAAAATGATTTTGTTTTAAAAAGTTTTTCAGATGCTGAATTTGGTGGATGTAGAATGGATAGGAAAAGTACATCCAAAACTTATCATTTCTTAGGATATTCATTAGTTTCTTGGCCATGAAAAAAGCCACACTCAGTAGCACTTTCCACTACTGAAGCTGAATATGTAGCAGCCAGAAGTTGTTGTGCTCAAGTGTTGTGGATGCAACACACACTCACAGACTATGATATGAGTTTTACCAAAACAGAAATTTTGTGTGATAATAATAGTGCCATTTCCATAAGTAAAAACCCTTCACATTACTCTCATGCAAGACACATAGATATCAGGCATCATTTTCTTAGGGATCACACACAAAAAAGAAGACATCATTCTTCAATTTATTGGAACACAAGATCAACTTGCTGATATTTTCACAAAAATCTTCACCATCCGATAGATTTGAATACACTAAATAGAAGTTAAGAATGATAACCATAAGTTAATCCTCCTTGTTAACTTTTTTTTTTGAAACCTATCTCTTTACATTAAGAAACTCCATTTCATAGAGGGAGTATATTTTCTTGGTAACTAAAATTTTTCGTAGTCTAAAATTTTTCATAGTCTAAAATTTTTCATAGTCTAAAATTTTTCGTAGTATAAAATTTTTCACAGTCTAAAATATTTTGTAGTCTAAAATTTTTCTTAGTCTAAAATTCTTTGTAGTCTAAAAGTTTTCTTAATCTAAATTTTTTCATAATCTAAAATTTTTGGTAGTCTAAAATTTTTGGTAGTCTAAATTTTTTCATAGTATAAAATTTTTTGTAGTCTAAAATTTTTCGTAGTCTAAAATTTTTCATAGTCTAAAATTTTTTGTAGTCTAAAATTTTTAGTAGTCTAAAATTTTTCATAGTCTAAATTTTTTTGTAGTCTTAAATTCTTCGTAGTCTAAAATTTTTCGTAGTCTAAAATTCTTCGTAGTCTAAAATTTTTCGTAGTCTAAAATTTTTCGTAGTCTAAAATTTTTGGTAGTCTAAAATTTTTCATAGTCTAAAATCTTTCGTAGTATAAAAATATTTCGTAGTCTAATTTTTTTTTGTAATTTAAAATTTTCATTTTCGTAATCAAAATTTTCAGAATCTAAAGTTCTTCAAGAATAATTTTCCTTATTAAGGATAATTTCCCCAAGCAATCCGAAAGGTATTATTTCTTTCCAAAGTTTTTGTAATCATTTTTTTACTTGATGGTATTTTCATTTGGTTTTAAATTTTTCAGATTCACTTTTCCTTAAATTTGAATATTTATCTTAAAAACCTCAAAAGATCGGAATTTATTAAAATCCTTTATTCGGCTATAATCACAACCGTCAGATCTGATTAGAGATTTTTCAACCATTGAATCAACTATGAAAGTTGAACCATCACCTAAATTGCTTATATAAAGGACCCCTCGATGGTTGTCCCACATCTAATTTCAAGCCTTTGCGTGCTGAATATCTGCCTCTGTTCTTAAGGCCATTACGATTCATCAAAGTTTCCTCAGTTCCAAATATCTGCTGAAGCCTCTCCTCAGAAAGAAATGTCGACAGTTAAGCAAATTTCTGAATGAAAGATATACAGAGAAAGGTTAGTTGATCAGAAGTTTTATGCTAAGTTTGACTCTATTATATCTAAGAATATCAAGATGAATGGTTGGGGGAGTATTTTCATATTGAAACCAACGAAATGGGATCCGGTGTAACTGGAGTTGATGGTAGAGTGCTATGAAATAGTCAACTTTTTCAATGAATAAGGGAAAGATAAATTTTCTTTCAAGTGTTATGAAAAAACCTACTCACTTTCATACAACAAGACTGCGAGTCTGATTGGTATTCATTACGAAGGGGAAGCAGATTTTTGTACTCACAAATTACCTGATGTATTAGGATATTTTGATAAGGAAAAGGCAGTAGAGTGCCATGGCTTGAAAGGATTGAATACTTTGAAGATAGTTCATCTCTCTACAAATTTTTTGATTCTGCAATTGTGGGTTCAAGATTTTATAATTCCAAGGAAAGGGGATAAGGATACCCTGGAGAAGAGTGATATATATATTGTATTTCTTGGTCTACCTCAGGAAGATAAACTTGCTTAAGTATATCTTAGTAATGATTGAGAATATCAAGAATGGAAATATGAAGTCTCAGATAATCATGTATCCAACAATTCTTTCAAAGATCATTGTGATTTTCCTTCAGTCTTTCAAAATCCCATGCAGTTCCAAGCCAAAAAATTAAAAAGTTATGTTGCTGAGCGATGATACCTTAAGGGGAATGAAAATTGGCTTTAATAGTCAATCCGGAGTTTTCTATGATTTTTCAGAAGTAGAAGTAAAATCTCTTTCAAAGAAACCGGAAGTGGTTGTAACTTCTAAGAAATGTGTAAGGAAGAGGAAGGTCAATGAACTAGAACAAAAATGAAAATCTCCAGTGGCTAAGGAAACTTAGTCATTACCTACGAAGTCAAAGAAGCAAAAGATTTATCCCGATGAGGTAGTGGATAAGTGGAGAGAAGCTAAGAAAAATAGGAAAGAAGGGGAGCCTAAGTTTGGTTTGGATATTACTGAGGCAAAAGCGTTAAAGGAAAAGGCTGTTGAGAGTCTTGAGAAGCAAGCGAATGAAAAGAAGCAAAAGAAGAAGATGTTTGAAGATGAGATTGTACAATCACTTCTCAAAGATGCTAAGAAAGCATCTGAATAAATTCCAGTACCAGAATCATTTTTGATAGAATCCTTACCAAAGACTCCGGGAAAGAAAGTGGTGATTCTGGAACCTCATCAACAAAAAAAATTAGTTGAAGAGGAAGAAGAAGAAGAAGAAGGCAGTGGTGACACCGAGTCATGACCCGTCCCCCAGGGCCAGTGCCATGACTGTACCAAGCCCACCTTCCATAGGCCAGGGGCTGGAGACAAGCACTGAAAGGCGTATTCCCTAAAACCGGGAAGGCATTGCCTTTATATACTATAACACACACAACCAAGCACACAGAAAGATACGAACCCAAGTAAATTGTATAGTAAAAAGAGTGTGTATAGTTGGTAAAAAGGGGCCAGAATACAAGCCCATCTGGAAAGTACAAGAAAACTGAAAAGTACAAGTAAACTGAAACAACTTTTGTGAACACCCACCAAGGACCCTACCTAAAGGGTAGGTACATATCTCGAACGGTTGTCTCTATGGTACGCCTCGTCTAAGGTCCACCTCTAAGCTGCCTCCAGTCCTAGTACCCTCATCCTCAGTTAGTGCTATCTGTCGTCTGCACTAAACACAACAAGGTGCAGGCATAGCCTGTGCAGTGTGAGTATAACGATACTCAGTAGGGACCCCGAGACCCTAAAAGGTATTAAAAATCCACAAAGGATAAACCAAAAAGCATGGAAACAACTGATAACCCTACTTAGGTATATTCCCATACATATACCAAAGTTATCAAGTATACCCATCTCATTCATGAGGAAACACATGGTCCAACTCAAAATCCCAAAGCTCAAATGTTCCAAAAAGGAAGGAATACCATGAAGGTAACACCACAAAGGTAAGTACCACAAAGGTAGCGCCACACAGAAGAATACCACAATGGTATCACCATGAAGGTAAGTACCACAAAGGTATTCCACACAGAGGATCACCAAAATGGTATCACCATGAAGATAAGTACCACAAAGATACGCCACACAGAAGATTACCACAAAGGTAAAGACTCAGCTCACACCAGGTATAACTTATGTACGATAGTAAATATGATTAAATGTAACTACTGAATCATCTTACTCTATTAAGAGGCAGACCCATGTAGGATCCTAAATCATCAGACCCACGTAGGATCCTAATACAGTAGACCCACATAGGATCTTAGAGTTGTACCACGTGGATTTCCTAGAGCAGATCCAAGTGGGACTCTCGAACATAGACCCATGTAGGATCCCAAAGCACAGACCCACATAGGATCTCAAAGCACAGACCCACATAGGATCTCAAAGCACAGACCCACATAGGATCCCTTTCTCATGTTACAGCTAGCTATAGGGTTCCCGCACTAAGATCACTTGATTTCAAGAGAATATGCTCCTCAAGCCACATGTCGATAATCCAATTGCCACAAAGTCCCAAAACGAAGTATCCCAAAGGACATAAATGTAATAGGGATCTCAACGCAATAGACAGTGCATCAATTGGACGCCTCGTCTGTGTATTATTGGCCTTTTAGTCCTGAGGCCCTGGTTGGATTCATGTTCGATCCAACCCAGCTGTATCCCAAATTTATCCAAAACCCAAGTGGAGTTTATCAAAAGGGATGTATTGATCCAAGGTGTCTGGCGCCATAGACAGTTCGTCAAATGGATGCCCGTAGCTCAATATATGGATGAAGGAGTGAAAAAGGTCGAAATTGGTCCGGGTCTGGTCCGACCCGGCCTAGGCCGACCCGACCAGGTTCGGGTCGACCCGGCCCGACCCAGGTCTAGCCCTAGGTCTGACCCAGCCCACTAGGTCCAGCCCGTCCCGCCGGCATGGCCCGGCCCGCTGGGTGGCCCACGGTGTGGCCCACAATGGCGGCCCACGATGGCGGCCCACAATGGCGGCCCACTGGGTGGTCTGCTCGGCTTGCGGCTGGCTGGACGTCCAGCCCTCCTCCACACGGTGCGGTCACACGCCGCATCATCACTGGCATCTGGTAGTGTCACACCCTGATCTCGGATGCCTATTTATTTTATTTTATTTTTATTTTTTTCTCGGTCCCCCACCATTTGGACGAGGGTTAGTTGGGTCCCGGTTTGATATTTTTGACATTTGATGTTTTGGTGGGCCTCGGGCCAGAGCGCGGTCACCACACCACTAGCGGTGATCGTGCGTTTGGTCGCAGTGAATGCGTTGTTTCCCGATCGTTCAAATAAATAATAAAATTAGATGAATAAATTAAATTGACTGAAAAACAAAGCTAAATAAAATTTTATAACGATAAAACATGGTTAATGTTTAACCCATAATCAAAATAATATTATTGCGCAGATGATAATAATATTATTACTTAATTAGATAATATTATTATTATTTAAAATAAAATGGATAAGAAATTATTATTATTGATATTATTATTAAACAAATTGTTGTGGTTATATTATTAGTATTGATATATTTTTATTATTATTGCTACAATTATTACTATTATTACTATTATTATTAATAAAATAAAGTGAAAATAAAAAGAAAAAAAACACAAACCCCAGTCTATCCAGTCGCCCCCCATTTCCCTGTTTTGCACCGCAGGTTGAATCCCCCTTCCGTAGGCTTCTTGCGTGCAACGCCCAGCCACCAGCCCACCAGCCCACCCCGCCTCTCCGTCCGGCTCGTCCTCCCTGCTCGCCCCCCCTCCCCCCCCCCCGTGATCACCCATGCCCTCCTCTTCCCTGGTCCAGAGAAGCCGCACCCCCCCTTCTCTGTCACATGTTCTGCGTCGTGAGCCCAGGCCCTCACCTCCCTTCTCCTCCTCTCAGTCCAGCGCACCCCTCCCGGTCTGGTGGAACCCCCCTATCTGGCACGACCCCTCCCGATCCGGCGCGACCTACTCCCGCGCCCTGCCGCACCTCCAACCTCACCAGCTCCTTACCCCAGCCGCACCCTCCGCACAACCGACCTCAGGCACCAGTAAGTCCCCATCTCCCTTGCCTTGCACTTCCGCTATTCGACGCCCTAGCCCCCATCCAACGACCCCTCCTTGTGCGGACCCTCCTTGTGCGACGTCCCTTGCCAGTGTTCTCCTCCTCTAGTACATTTTTTTTATTTTTGGTGATTATTCTCAAATCAATCAACACTCTAATACTGCGTGTCATTTGTTTTGCACATTTTTCTCGGTATTTAGGGTGTGCGACGGGTCCGCGAAATTCTTTTCTCCCTTCCGTTGATGCACAATTGTGTTTGAACGCCTCTGAGGTATATTTATCCATCTTTTCCCATTCCAATTCAATCCATATAATGTTTGGAGGATCTAATTATTATTTTGGCATGATTCTCACCACTATTATGGATTTGATTAAATTATGGTTGTGTTTTTTCGATAGAAATTTTTTCCAAAAGTAGATTTTGATGTATTCTCTTGTTTATGCTTATGTTGTTTATTCTAGTTGTGTGTGGTTAAATTTTAATTGGTCTTTAATGGTGAATTTTGATTATTGTGTGTTATTTTCCCTTATAATTATTGTGTTAAAATGGTTGGGTTGCAATTCAGGCTCTGTTGTGAAGCAATAGTGATTTTTATGGTGTGATTTGTAAGTTGTTTGAGAAATATTTATTGGTTTCTAAAATGGATCAGGGTGTGTTTTGGATATAAATCTTTTTGGTAGAATTTGATTGTGTGTTATGACGTGTTCATTTGGTTTATGTGAGTCCTTGGTACTTTTTGTCATGCGTTGGTTCTTGCCGCCTTATTTTTTTGGATATCTTTTGTTGTTATTGTGAATGTATGGTCAACAACCAAGTACGTGCACGCATACACCTAAGGCATGTATAGATAATATATATATATATATATCTTCCAAGTATGTATTATATCATGGTGTGGGGAATACATGCATTGTATTATGGATATATATATATATATAGGTATGTGCGTGTGAGTGCAGGCCGATTTCGAGTGGTCGCCGCACTTTTTGTCAAGTTACAAAGTGTTCGACATGAACCGGTTCTTCCTTGAGGTAGGAAAATCCACATTTCCCTTTTAAAATTAGTCCATTTAATTCTTCCATGTTTTTAATAAATTCTTTTACTAGATTAGTATCTTTGAAAAATAATTGGCCAACCTGCTATAGTGTATTCAAGTTTTCTTTTGGGCTTGTTAAAAAGTAGTTTATTACATTATCTTCTAGTTTGTGTAATTAGTCTGATTTGTTAATATAAATTTTTAACGAACTGTTTGATTTGTTGATGGAATGACTAGTAAACTGTTTGTGTTGATTTAAGTGTTTAGGAAAACATGGTTTTAATGGGTTCTTTAAGCTTTAACCATTGGGTTCGAAACATTTTTTGGTGTTTAGAATTGTTTCAAAAATGGTTCATAAATTTTTATTGTTTTGGAATGTTTTGGTAAGTGCGTGTTTTAGTAAATGCATGTTTTCGTGAAAGGATATTTGCATGTTTTAGTCCGTCTAACCATGTTGTAAGAAATGACATTTATTACTATTTTGGAAACATTCCTAAATTTTTTGGTAAATGGTTGATGAGGTAAACCTAAAGGCCCATTTGGCATTTTAGATTGGCTGTTTAGAAAAGTTTTGATGCGTGTGAATTGTATGAGGCCCATTTGGCATCTTTGAAACTGTGTGTTTGGAAAAACCCCTCCTTGGTTAGGCCCTTTGCCTCGTCTGTCGATCATGTGACAGGAGGGTCCTGAGCATGGGCCTCCTTTTGATAAACTTTATGTTAAGGCATGGGACTAACCTTGAGGTGGTTGGGGTGGTGCCAGTTTGTGTCGTGTGTGGGATTATATTTATATGGATTGTTATTTGAATGTGTGTCACACCTCTGTGTGAATATAGTAGAGAAACTTAGCATAGCAAGGGGGTTTACTAAGAATGATTGCTTCACTAGGATAGACTATGCACTGGCTAGTGGCCCTTAGTACGAATTATACTCTACTAGGGGATTGGGCCCCTTGGTTTGGCCAGGTAGGGTGATACCGAGTGTTTTAGCGTTATGACGTCATCAAGAGTAGGCATGACTTCAGGATGAGTCACATGTATAGTATGTTCTGGTCTTCCTCCGAGTTCCTAGGTTTTCTGTGATCCATTGACATGATCACTATTAGTACCATTTCCCTTTCTGTGTGTTGAATCATACCCTTGAACTTGGTTTTGGTGTTTTCTTTGAAAAGTTTCGTGTGTAAGGTTGGTTTTAAAATGAACTTCAAAGTAGCTGTTTTGGAAAAGTTTGTGTGGGCCCCTCTTTTGTTTTCTTTTCCTTGTTTTTGAATTATAAGGGCAATGGAATTGTGATTGTTAGTTTTCAAAATGTAGTATAAATGTGAAAACCTTATTTTTATAACTGTAGTTCAAACTAGTATTTTTGGGCTGTTTTGGAACTAGAAAATGCATGGATTCTATGGTTCACTTTTGGAATTCCTACTAATCTTTTTAATGCTCACTACTATCTTACCTTTTCAGATTCAGGTTCAGCTGTTTGGTTTAGGTTCTTGTTTCGTCTGCCTGTGCTTGGCAGACTGTAAGTTATTGGAGGTGACCAAGAGGTCACAAAGAGGTATGTGCCGTCTTGTTTTCTTGCCGATTCTAGTTTTATTTATATTTGTTTAGTCTTTATTAATTTATTTGTCTTCCTTTTTTGGTCCAAATCATTCCCACATGTTTAGTTTTGATGCCCGACACTAGTTTCCAGCTCGCGGGGATCGGGAAAGCCCCTCGGGCCATGCTGCGGGATGGCTGAGGCGACCGGTTCAGGGTCGACCCGGGTTGGTTTGTGACAAAATGGTATCAGAGACAGGTTCTTGTTATTTGGGGTTTCTGGTAGAAGGATATTAGGACTGTCGGGGATCAGAAGGTAGGTTACGGGTCGGTGCCTGATCACCACCGCTCACAACGAGACCTGAGTTACCAAGGGTAGTCTGGGATTTGAGTCTTTTGTCTTTGGTTGTTTTGGATTGAGGGACGAAAATGAGGGAGAATTGGTTCACATTGCGGCCTCACATGGGGTGGTGACCCATGTGGAGTCCAAGTTCCGATTTAAGGTCCTCTTAGTGTTATTCCTTACTTGGGGCATGTCTCACCACCATTTCATCGGGTTAGGCACAAACACTAGTTCCTCTTTCCGATGGTTTATAGTTGGTTTTGTTTCATTTTGAACTCGGTCTATGTCAGTGTGTGTTGAAAATGAAAGTGATTTCGAAATGAAAAAAGGGGTTTTATTCCAAATTATTTTTGAAATTAGTAAAGTGGGGTTTTAAAGAGAATGTGTATCGGTTTGAAAAAACTTGTTATGTGTTTGTATTTGGTAAGGAAATTAAGTGTTTGGATCTTGTCACTCCTTATGGAGGGTCACACGTGTGTGGGTATGTACAGAGAGTGTGTGGGGGCACTTATTTGCAGATGTTATGAGTGAGATTGAATGAACGCACATGTGATGGTTCATAAGGTGCCATAGGCGGGTTTTAAATTTTTAAAGAAATAATGGTTTTTGAAAAGTGATTTATGCCTGTGTTTGTATATGTTTGGATTATAGGACTGTTGCCATTGGCTTATGTTGTTTCTCTGATTGAGTTTTGAATTGATTCCGATTTTGATTTTGTTTTTCGTGTTGTTCTAAATATGAAGCCCAAAAAGCCTCCAAAAGTTGTTAATGAGTTAAGCCCAGTTCCTAGTTCTTTTTGTCTGTTTCCTACTTATCGAGGTAATTGAAGTCTGTTAAAGGAAGTTGTATTATTTGGAAAGATAGTGTGTCTTCAGTTGTTGGGAACTCCTAGGGTAGTTAAGGTTCGTACCATCATAGAATTTTTTGAGGGTTCAATTATGGACTAGTAATGATGAGATGTGTCATCATCATTAGAGTTTTGGGTGTGATTAATGCTGGTTGACTCCCGTGAAGGTTCTCCTTTTGGCGAGAAGTGCGGGCCTGTGAATCCCATCTACAATAAACAATCCTCTTCTATACCGACTCCCAGATTGTTGGACCGTTCTCTCGCATGCCACTAGTGTGGCCGGTTCAGGCATTCTAAGATGCCTTGCCAGATCCCTCCTAAGTCTTCCTACCATGCTACTGTT
This sequence comes from Viscum album, assembly GCA_963277665.1. Lineage (NCBI taxonomy): Eukaryota > Viridiplantae > Streptophyta > Magnoliopsida > Santalales > Viscaceae > Viscum > Viscum album. Next base: position 469,253,359 of record OY728147.1, on the reverse strand, counting down.
TGGGCCACCGAAGAGAGTTCTAAAAGAAGCGTTATTTGAGAGGAAGGAGTTAGGGACTGGAGGATGCAAATGTCTGACTGTGAGGCAGGAGATGCTTTAGCCATCAGGGCCCCTACCATAGGTTTCGAGGTGAAGCTCGCACACAGTCAAGAGTTTCCGAGGGTGTGTGGAACCTCGGTCTGGATAATGTTTTTATCTTTGGAATGGAAATATCCAAAATTTCCTTGTTATATTCTCTTCACTGTCGTAATCTCATCCTTGTTGTGGGGGTGTGATGATCTCGTTCCCCCATGATCCAAGCAGTCTTATCTACTCTCAGTGTGGTTTTTAAATTGTTTGGTATCTTTGAATGGTGTGGGCTATGAATGAATGGACCTGTTCTGATTTTGAGTTGGTCTCAGCTGTGTTTGTTAGGGGATGTTCATTTTGTAAAATTGATGGGAGGTGTTGAGTTAATTCTTCATCCTTAAGTTGATGGGTTGTTTTGTAGAAAGTTTTCTGAAAAAGGCTCTGGTGTGTTATTTGGTCCATGTTGGGAAAATGAATGAGTTTGGTTTGGGAGTTCCCTCATTGGCCCCCCTAGGGGGTAGTGTGATCGAGTTTCGAGGGTTTCCATGTTTTGTGAATTCTTGCGGTGGGGATAACCCTCCCGTGTTCTCCCCTTAACTTCAAGAAGTGATTGTTCATGAGTTGGTCGGGTGTGACGTGTGTTGGCAATGGTCACCCCAAGCCTCTCGGTTTCTTCTGGTTTGGTTTTGTCATGGACTCTAGTTGTGTCAACTGTTGGATTGGTGACTTTCTGGGGGCATAAAGTGTCTGTGGTGGGGATAATTGTCACACCCCGATCTCGGATGCCTATTTATTTTATTTTATTTTTATTATTTTTTCAGTCCCACACCATTTGGATGAGGGTTAGTTGGGTACTGATTTGATATTTTCAATGTTTAATGTTTTGGAGGGCCTCGGGCTGGTGCGCGGTCACCGCACCGCTAGCGATGATCATGCGTTTGGTCGTAGTGAATGCGTTGTTGCCCGATCATTCAAATAAATAATAAAATTAGATGAATAAATTAAATTGAATGAAAAAAAAAGACAAATAAAATTTTATAATGATAAAACATGGTAAATGTTTAACCCATAATCAAAATAATATTATTGCGCATATGATAACAATATTATTACTTAATTTGATAATATTATTTTTATTTAAAATAAAATGGATAAGAAATTATTATTATTGATATTATTATTAAAGAAATTTGTGTGGTTATATTTTTAGTATTGATATATTTTTATTATTATTGCTACAATTATTATTATTATTACTATTATTACTGTTATTATTAATATAATAAAATGAAAAGAAAAAGAAAAAAAATACTCAAAGCCTAGCCTATCCCGTCGCCCCCCATTTCCCTGTTCTGCACCGCGGGTCGCATCCCCCTCCCCCTGGCTTCCTGCGTGCAGCACCGAGCCACCAGCCCGCTGGCCGACCCCGCCTCCCTGTCCGGCTCGCCCTCCCTACTCGCCCCCCTGTGATCACCCGCACCCTCCTCTTCCCCGGTCCAGCAAAGCCGCGCATCCCCCCTTCTAGTCATTGTTCCACGCCGCGAGCCCAGACCCTCACATCACATATCCTCCTCTTGGTCCGGCACAAATCTCCTGGTCTGGCACACCCCTCCTGGTCCGACACAACCCCATGTCCGGTGCAACCCCTCCTGATCCAGCGCGTCCTGCTCCCGCGCCCTGCCGCACCTCCAACCCCACTAGCTACTTACCCCGGCAGCACCCTTTGCACAACTGGCCTCACGCACCAGCAAGTCCCCATCGCCCTTGCCTCTCACTACTGCTGTCCAATGCCCTAGCCCCCGTCCAGTGACCCCTCCTTATGCGACCCCTCCTTACACGACCTCCTTTACTGGTGTTCTCCTCCTCTGGTACATTTTTATTTTTATTTTTATTTTTGGTGATTATTCTCAAATCAATCAACACACTAATTCCACGTGTCGTTTGTTTTGTGCGTTTTTCTCAGTATTTAGGGTGTGTGACGAGTCCGAGAAATTCTTTTCTCCCTTTCGGTTGATGTACAGTTATGTTCGCACACCTTTGAGGTAGATTTATCCTCCTTTTACCATTCCAATTCAATCCATATAATTTTTGGAGGATCTAATTATTGTTTTGGCATGATTCTCACCACTATTATGGCTTTGGTTAAATTATGGTTGTGTTTTTGCGATAGATTTTTTTTCCAAAAGTAGATTTTGAAGTATTCTCTTGTTTATTATTATGCTTTTTATGCTAGTTGTGTGTGGTTAAATGTTAATTGGTCTTTAATGGTGAATTTGGATGATTTGTGTGTTGTTTTCACTTTTAATTATTGTGTTAAAATGGTTGGGATGCAATTCGGGCTCTGTTGTGAAGCAATAGTGATTTTTTATAGTGTGATTTGTAAGTTGTTTGAGAAAGATTTATTGGTTTCTAAAATGGATTAGGGTGTGTTTTGGATATAAATATTTTTGGTAGCATTTTATTGTGTGTTATTACGTGTGCATTTGGTTTTTTGTGAGTCCCTGGTACTTTTGGTCATGCGTTGGTCCTTGCCGCCTTATTTTTTTGGATATCTTTTGTTGTTATTGTGAATGTATGGTTAACGAACAAGGAGGCACACACATACACCTAAGGTAAGTATATATATAATATATATATATATGTCCTCCAAGTATGTATTCCCTCATGGCAGGGGGAGTACATGCATTGAATTATGGATATATGTATATATATATATATAGGTATGTGCGTGCGAGTGCAGGCCGATTTCGAGTGGTCGCCACCCTTTTTGTCAAGTTCTAAAGTGTTCTACATGACCCGGTTCTTCCTTGAGGTAGGCGAATCCACATTTCACATTTTTAAAATAAGTCCATTTAATGCTTGCATGTTTTTAATAAATTATTTTACTAGATTAATATCTTTGAAAAATAACTGGCCAACCTACTATAGTGTTTTCAAGTTTTCTTTTGGGCTTGTTAAAAAGTAGTTTGTTACATTATCTCTTAGTTTGTGTAATTAGTATGATTTGTTAATATAAATTTTTAAAGAACTCTTTTATTTGTTTATGGAATTACTAGTAAACTATTTGTGTTACTTTAAGTGTTTTGGAATACATGGTTTTAATAGGTTCTTTAAGGTTTAACCATCGGGTTCGAAACATGTTTTGGTGTTTAGAGTTGTTTCAAAAATGGTTCGTAAATGTTTATTGTTTTGGCATGTTTTGGCAAGTGCGTGTTTTGGTAAATTCATGTTTTTGTGAAAGGATATTGGCATGTTTTGGTCTATCTGACCATGTTGTAATAAATGATGTTTATTACTGCTTTGGAAACATTCCTAAATGTTTTGGTAAATGGTTGATGAGGTAAACCTAAAGGCCCGTTTGGCATTTTAGATTGGATGTTTACAAAAGTTTTGATGTATGTGAATTGTATGAGGCCTGTTTGGCATCTTTGAAACTGTGTGTTTGGGAAAACCCCACTTTGGTTAGGCCCTTTTCCTCGTCTGTCGATCATGTGATAGGAGGGTCCTTGGCATGGGCCTCCTTTGGAGATTTTTTTTGTTAAGGCATGGGACTAACCTCGAGGTGGTCGAGGTGGTGCCGGTTTGTGTTACGTGCTAGATTATATTTATATGGCTTGTTATTTGAATGTGTGGCACACCTCTTTGTGAATATAGCACAAAAATGTAGACTGAGAACAATTGCTGCACTAGTTTAGACTACGCACCGGCTAGTGGCCCTTAGAACAGATTATACTCTTCTAGGGGATTGGGCCCCTTGGTTAGGCCAGGTATGGCGATACCGAGCATTTGGGAGTTATGACGTCATCGAGAGTAGGCATGCCTTCTGAATGAGTCACATGTATAGTATGTTTTGGTCTTCCTATGAGTTCCTAGGTTTTCCATGATCCTTTGATATGAGCACTATTAGTACCATTGCCATTGCTGTGTGTGGAATCATACCCTTGAAGTTGGTTTTGGTGTTTTCTTGGAAAAGTTTTGTGTGTAAGGTTGTTTTTAAAATGAACTTCAAAGTAACTATTTTGGAAAAGTTTGTGTGAGACCCTCTTTGGTTTTCTTTTCATTGTTTTTGAATTATAAGGGTAATGTAATTGTGATTGTTAGTTTTCAAAATGCAGTATAAATATGAAAACCTTATTTTTATAACTGTAGTTCAAACTAGTATTTTGGGGCTGTTTTGGAACTAGAAAATGTGTGGATTCTGTGGTTCACTTTTGGAATTCCTACCGATAATTTTAATGCTCATGACTATCTTACCTTTTCAGATGCTGGTTCAGCTGTTTGGTTCAGGTTCTTGTTTCTTCTGCCCGTGCAAGGTAGACTGTTAGTTGTTAGAGGTGACCAAGAGGTCACATAGAGATATGTGCAGTCTTGTTTTCTTGCCGGTGCTAGTTTTCTTTCTCTTTGATTAGTCTTTATTAATTTATTTTTCTTCCTTTTATGGGCCAAATCTTTTCCACTTGTTTAGTTTTGATGCCCGACACTAGTTGCCGACCCACGGGGATCAGGAACGCCCCTCAGGCCATGCCGCGGGCCAACTCGGGTGACCGGTTCAGGGTCAACCCAGGTTGGTTCGTGAAAAAATGGCATCAGAGCCAGTTTCTTGTTATTTGGGGTGTCTAGTAGAAGGAGATTAGGACTGTCGGGGATCAGGAGGTAGGTTACGGGTCAGTTCTTGATCACTACAACTCGCAATGAGACCTGAGTTACCAGGGGTAGTTTGGGATTTGAGTCTTTGGTCTTTGGTTGTTTTGGATTGAGGGATGACAATGGGGGAGAATCAGTTCATGTTGTGGACTCACATGGGGTGGTGACCCATGTGGAGTCCAAGTGATGGTTTAAGGTCCTCTTAGTGTTATTCCTTACTTGGGGCATGGCTCACCACCATGTCGTTGTGTTAGGTACATACACTAGTTCCTCTTTTCGATGGTTTATAGTTGGTTTTGTTTTGTTTTAAACTCGGTCAATGTGAGTGTGTGTTGAAAATGAAAGTGATTTCGAAATGAAAAAGGAGGTTTCTTCCAATTTTTTTTTGAAATTAGTAAAGTTGGTTTTCAAAGAGAAAGTGTATAGGTTTGGAAAAACTTGGTATGTTTTTAGATTTGGTACGGAAAAGAAGTGTTTGTAACCTAGAACTCCTTATGGAGGGTCACACGTGTGTGGGTATGTACAGAGAGTGCATGGGGGCACTTTTTTGAAGATGATATGAGCGAGATTGAATGAACGCACATGTGATGGTTCATACGGTGCCATAGGCGGGTTTTAAATTTTTAAAGAAATAATGGTTTTTGAAAAGTGATTTATGATTGTGTTTGTATATGTTTGGCTTATGGGCCTATTGACCTTGGCTTGAGTTTTTTATCTGATTGAGTTTTGGCTTGATGCCTGCTTTGATTGCGTTTTTTTGTTTTGTTCTCAATATGCTGCCCAAAAAGCCTCCTAAAGTTGTTAATGAGTTAAGCCCAGTTCCCAGTTCTTTTTGTCTGTTGCCTGCTTATCGAGGTAATTGAAGTCTGTTAAAGGCAATTGTATATTTTGGAAAGATTGTGCATCTTCAGGTTGTTGGGAACTCCAAGGGTATTTAAGGTTCATACCATCTTAGAATTATTTTAGGGTTAATTTGTGGACTAGTAAAGAAGAGATGTGTCATCGTCATTAGAGTTTTGGGTGTGATTAATGGTGGTCGACTTTTTTGAAGGTTCCACTTATGGTGAGAAGTGTATTCCAGTGGAACCTGTCTCAAAGAAACAATCCTCTTCTGTACCGACTCCCAGATTTTTGGACCATTCTCTCGCATGCCACTAGTGTGGCTGGTTCAGGCATTCTAAGTTGCCTTGTCAGATCCCTCCAAAGTCTTCCTACCATGATACTGTTCAGGAAACCGGGTAGAGTTCTAAAAGAATCATTTTTCAGGAGGAAGTAGTTAGGGACTGGAGGATGCAAATGTCTGAATGTGAGGCAGGAGATGCTTTATCCATTAGGCTCCTGCCACAGGTTTTGGGGTGAAGCTCGTGCACAGTCAGGAGTTGCTGAGGATGTGTCAAACCTCAGTCCGGATAATGTTTTCAGCTTTGGAACGGAAATATCCAACATTTCCTTGTTCTATTCGCATCACTATCTAATATCATCCTTGTTGTGGGGGTGTTATGAGCTCATTCCCCCATGATCCAAGCATTCTTATCTGCTCTCAGTGTGGTTTTTAAATTGTTTGGTCTCTTTGAATGGTGTGGAATGTGAATGAATGAACCTATTCTGATTTTTAGTTGGTCTCAATTGTGTTTGTTAGGGGGATGTTCGTTTCATGAAATTGATGGGAGGTGTTGAGTTAATTCGTCATCCTTAAGTTGTTGGGTTGTTTTATAGCAAGTTCTCAGACAAAGGCTCAGGTGTGTTATTTGGTCCATGTTGGGAAAATGAATGAGTTTGTTTTGGGAGTTCCCACATTACCCCCCCTAGGGGGCAGTGTGTTTGAGTTTCTTGGGTTTCCATGTTAGTGAATTCTTGTGGTGGGGAGAACCCTCCTGCGTTCTCCCCTCATCTTAGGGAAATTATTGTTCATGAGTTGGTCGGGTGTGACATTTGTTGGTAATGGTCACCCCAAGCCTCTTGGTTTCTTCTGGTTTGGTTTGGTCCTAGACTCTAGTTGTGTCAACTGTTGTCTTGGTGACTTTCTGGGGACATAAAGTGTCTGTAGTGGGGAGAATTGTCACACATCGATCTCATATTACTATTTATTTTATTTTATTTTTATTCTTTTCTCGGTCCCATGCCATTTAGATGAGGGTTAGTTGGGTCCCAATTTGATATTTTCGATGTTTGATGTTTTGGTGGGCCTCGAGCTAGTGCGCAGTCACCGCACCACTAGCGGTGATCGTGTGTTTGGTCGTAGTGAATGCGTTGTTTCCCGATCGTTCAAATAAATAATAAAATTAGACGAATAAATTAAATTGACTGAAAAACAAAGCTAAATAAAAATTTATAACGATAAAACATGGTTAATGGTAAACCCATAACCAAAATAATATTAGTACACAAATGATAATAATATTTTTACTTAATTTGATAATATTATTATTATTTAAAATAAAATGGATAATAAATTATTATTATTGATATTATTATTAAAGAAATTGTTGTGGTTTTATTATTAGTATTGATATATTTTTATTATTATTTCTATAATTATTATTATCACTATTACTATTATTACTACTATTATTAATATAATAAAATGAAAAGAAAAAAATACTCAAACCCTATTCTATCCCATCGCCCCCCATTTCCCTGTTCTGCACTGCGGGTCGCATCCCCCTCCCCCTAGCTTCCTGCGCGTAGCGCCCAGCCCCCAGCCCACCGGCCGACCCCGCCTCCCCATCCAGCTCGCCCTCCCTGCTCGCCCCCCATGATCGCGCGCACCCTCCTCTGCCTCGATCCAGCGAAGCTGCACACCCTCTCTTCTCCATCTCTATTCTGCACCATGAGCCTAGGACCTTATCTACCGGCTCCTCCTCTCAGTCCGACACAAATTTTTCGGTCCAGTGTAACCCCACTGTCCGGCATGACCCCTTCCAATCCGACGTGACCTGCTCCTGCGCCCTACCGCACTGCCAACCTCACCAGCTCCTTACCTCGGCCGCACTCTCCGCTCAACTGGCCTCATGCACCAGTAATTCCCCATCACCCTTGCCTTGCACTGCCGCTGTCCGAAGCCCTAGCCCCCGTCCAACGACCCCTCCTTATGCGGCCCCTCCTTGTGCAACCTCCTTTGCCGGTATTCTCCTTCTCCAGTACATTTTCATTTTTTTTTATTTTTGGTGATTATTCTGAAATCAATAAACACTCTAATTCCATGTGTCGTTTGTTTTGCGCATTTTTCTCGGTATTTTGGGTGTGCGACGAGTCTGTGAAATTCTTTTCTCCCTTCCGTTGATGTGTGGTTGTGTTCGTACACCTCCGAGGTAGATTTATCCATCTCTTCCTGTTCCAATTCAATCCATATAATGTTTGGTAGATCTAATTATTATTTTGGCACTATTCTCACCACTATGATGGCTTTGGTTAAATTATGGTTGTGTTTTTGCGATAGATTTTTTTTCCAAAAGTAGCTTTTGAAGTATTCTCTTGTTTATTCTTATGATGCTTATGCTAATTGTGTGCGGTTACATGTTAATTGGTCTTTAATGGTGAAGTTGGATGATTTTTTTGTTGTTTTCCCTTATAATTATTGTGTTAAAATGGTTGGGTTGAAATTTGGGCTTTGTTATGAAGTAATAGTGATTTTTATGGTGTGATTTGTAAGTTATTTGAGAAAGATTTATTGGTTTCTAAAATGGATCAGGGTGTGTTTTGGATGTAAATCTTTTTGGTAGCATTTGATTATGTTTTATGACATGTGAATTTGGTTTATGTGAGTCCTTGGTACTTTTGGTCATGCGGTGGTCCTTGCCGCCTTATTTTTTTTGGATATCTTTTGTTGTTATAGTTAATGTATGGTCAATGACCAAGGACACAGATGCGTACACCTAAGGTATGTATATATATAATATATATTTGTCCTCCAAGTACATATTTCCTCATGGCATGGGGAATATGTGCATTGTATTATGGATATATGTATATATATATAGGTATGTGCGTGTGAGTGTGGGCCGATTTCAAGTGGTCGCCACAGTTTTTGTCAAGTTCCAAAGTGTTCGACATGACCCAGTTCTTCCTTGAAGTAGGTGAATCCGCATTTTCCCTTTTTAAAATAAGTCCATTTAATGCTTTCATGTTTTTAATAAATTCTTTTACTAGATTAGTATCTTTGAAAAATAATTGGCCAACCTACTAAAGTTTTTTCAAGTTTTATTTTGGGCTCGTTAAAGAGTATTTTGTTACATTATCTTCTAGTTTATGTAATTAGTCTGATTTGTTAATATAAATTTTTAACAAACTGTTTGATTTGTTTTTGGAATGACTAGTAAACTCTTTGTGTTGCTTTAAGTGTTTTGGAAAAAATTGTTTTAATTGGTTCTTTAAGGTTTAATCATTGGGTTCGAAACATGTTTTGGTGTTTAAAGTTGTTTCAAAAATGGTTTTTAAATGTTTATTATTTTGACATGTTTTGGTAACTGTGTGTTTTGGTAAATGATTGTTTTCGTGAAAGGATATTAGCATGTTTTGGTCCGTTTGACCATGTTTTAAGAAATGAAATTTATTACTGTTTTGGAAACATTTCTAAATGTTTTGGTAAATGGTTGATGAGGTAAACTTAAAGGCCCATTTGGCATTTTAAATTGGCTGTTTACAAAAGTTTTGATGTGTGTGAATTGTATGAGGCCCGTTTGGCATCTTTGAAACTATGTGTTTGGAAAAACCCCACTTTGGTTAGGCCCTTTTCCTCATCTGTCGATCATGTGACAGAAGGGTCCTTGGAATGGGCCTCCTTTTGTGAATTTTTTTGTTAAGTCATGGGACTAAACTTGAGGTGGTCGGGGTGGTACTAGTTTGTGTCGCGTGCTGGATTATATTTATATGGCTTGTTACTTGAATGTGTGGTACACCACTTGTGAACATAGCACGAAAACTTAGCATAACAAGGGGGTTAAATGAGAATGATTGCTGCACTAGTTTAGACTACACACTGGCTAGTGGCCCTTAGTATGGATTATACTCTACTAAGGGATTGGGCCCCTCGGTTAGGCCAAGTAGGGAGATGCCGAGTGTTTAGGAATTATGAAGTCATTGTGAGTAGGCATGCCCTTAGGATGAGTCACATGTGCAGTACATTCTGGTCTTCCTCCAAGTTTCTTGGTTTTCCTTGATCCTTTGATATGAGCACTTTTTGTACCAATGCCCTTTCTGTGTGTGGAATCATACCCTTGAACTTGGTTTTGGTGTTTTCTTAGAAAAGTTTTGTGTGTAAGGTTGGTTTTAAAATGAACATCAAAGTAGCTATTTTGGAAAAATTTGTGTGAGCCCCTCTTTTGTTTTCTTTTCCTTTTTTTGAATTATAAGGACAATGGAATTGTGATTGTTAGTTTTCGAAATGCATTATAAATATAAAAACCTTATTTTTATAACTATAGTTCAAACTATTATTTTTGGGATGTTTTGGAAATGGAAAATGCCTGGATTCTATGGTTTACTTTTGGCATTCCTACTGAGCATTTTAATGCTCACGCCTATCTTAGCTTTTCAGATGCAGGTTCAGCTATTTGGTTCAGGTTCTAGTTTCATCTGCCTATGTGAGGCAGACTGTTAGTTGTTGGAGGTGACCAAGAGGTCACATGGAGGTATGTGCAGTCTTGTTTTGTTGCTGCTGCTAGTTTTATTTCTCTTTGTTTAGTCTTTATTAATTTATTTGTTTTCCTTTTATGGGACAAATCGTTCCTACCTAATTATTTTTGATGCCTAAAACTATTTTCTAGACCGTGGGGATCAAAAATTCCCCTCGGGCCATGTGACGAGCCGGCTCGGGTGACTGGTTCAGGGTCGACCCGGGTTGGTTCGTGATAGGTAGTGAGCTAGCCGCCCTCCCTTTACCACCGCAGTACAAGGCCGCGACTTCTGCATGCCCGATGGTGTGGACGTGCACCACCACCTCCCCTTCACACTACCGACTGTGCGCTTCCTGCTGCCCTTGCTTCGCCATAATCGAAGAGCCACAACCCTTCTCCGGTGATGCGGTCGCGCTGCCGTCGTCATCGCGGCTGGCTGGGGTGCCGACCGCCGCTCTTGAGCCCTTCCGGTGACGTTCCTCAGGTCACCGGGCGCACCTCGGTGGCCCGTTCTTCATTCCATAGACTCCCATACTCCCCTCAGGATGTCTCCGTTGATTTAAGACCATCAAAATCCCACAAAGAATGCAGAGAGGTCGGGCCATGTTCGGCCTGCACCCTACGTGTTAGAATGGTAGCAAGCGGCCTATTTTTTCTTGAATCAAGAAGAATATAAATGTTCTTAAATCAAGATGAACGTCAAAAACGGGGAAAGGGATAAACAAACAACAATACTTACCTCAATTTCTCATTGGAGGTGTCACGAGAAGAAGTTGGTGAAGGTGATGAGGGTGCCAACGATCGTCACTTCTGCAACACGCTTATGATGTCGGGCTTGTGCATCATCCTTGTTCTTGATTTCGAAGTATGATCTTCGTTGTAGAGGGCATTCTTCATTGGAGAAAGAGTTTCTCCAAAGTTCTCGCCAAGCCTCCCTTTCACCAACAATTTCCCCAAGGAAATGAGGATCCAACAAATTAAAATAGGTTTATCAATTTAATTTACATTGGCACAATAAAAGTTGGCACAATTAATTGTATTACGTTGGCATAATTAAATGGAACAATTAATTGTATTGCGTTGACACAATTAAATGGGAGGGTTCCAAGGGACTTCCCCACATTAAAGAGGGTTTCTGGTGGTCCCCACCATTAGAATTCAAAATGGGGGTTTTATAGTTTGGGTGGTCTCCACCCCCATAACTCAAAAGGAGGGGTTTCAAAAGAAAAATAAAATGTTAAATATTTTATTTTTCTTCTTCCATAAAAAAATGAAAAATATCTTCTACCCTTGACCTACTACGGTCGAGGTGAAAGTCTCCTTAAGTGAATATCGGCGCTGCGAGTTCAACAGTGCCCTCATATTTCAATTCTGAGCACCGGTTCAAAAGTTACAAAAACCCGCTCTTACGTTTATTGAATGTACCTAAAAAAATGTTCATAAATTAATTCCGGGCACACCGGGTGTCGGAGTCACGTGCCTTCAATTTTCACGGACTCATAAAATTCCCATATAATTAAAAAAAATTACATAGAATTTACGATTCTTTACATTATCCCAACCTCAGGGCCTTGCATCCCCAAAAGCCACATTACATAAACTAGGAAAACAAGTGGGGGTACTAAGAACGAATCTGAGGCTCCCGCTCCGATGTGGTCTCCTGGAGGTTCCCATGCTTCCAACGTACACGCAACAAAGGTATCGATTGCCCATGAAGGATTATCTCCTGTCGATCCTCAATATCTACTGGAACCTCTATAAACATCACCCCATCGTCGATGTATAGCTCTCCCCAGTAAATGATGTGTGAAGGGTTGTGCATGTATCTTCTCAGATGGGATACATGGAAGATGTCATGCACCCGGTGCAGCTAAGGTGGAAGAGCTAAGCGGTAAGCCACCTGGAAAACTCTACTGAGGACCTAAAAAGGTCCGATGAAACTCAAAGATAACTTTACGCCCCATCCAAATCTCCACAAACCTCATCAAGGTGAGACCCATATAAAGAACTAGTCACCATCCCCGAACTCCATAGGTCTTCATCTTCTGTCATCATAAGACTTCTGCCTGCTCTGATCAGTAGAAAGTGGGCCGACTTTGTGAGTCGGTCGATGATCACCCAAATAGAACCATGAACCCTGGATGAACATGGAAATCCTATCATGAAGTTCATGGATATCCTATCCCACTTCCACCCTAGGACCTCTAAAGGCTGAACTAAGCCTTCTGGTACCTGATGCTCCGCCTTCACTTGCTGATAAGTGAGGCAGAAAGAGACAAACTCTACTACTGCTTTCTTTATTCCCGGACACCAGTGCTATCTTCGGAGATCCTAGTACATCTTCACCACTCCTAGATGTACCACTAGAGGGGATGTGTGGAACTCCCGCAACACTTCCTCCTGAAGTGACACTGGTACCATTTTAAGTCCTCTGAAAAGGATGACGTGCTCCCCACCTTCATAAAATCCATGAGGTTCCTGCCCTGAAGATATCTGAACATGTCGAGCCTCATAGTCAGTGTCCCCATGTTGTGCCTCCCTAACTCGCTAAATAAGTGGGGGAGTGACTGTAAGAGACTGAAGAAAATATGCTCCATCTCATTCCACAAAGGACATCCGTAAAGCGGCCATATGCTTTATCGACTCACCTAGCAGCTATATTCCAGATCTTCTACAGAGTGCATATTCTACCACATTCCCCTTCCCAGGAGTATAGACTATATCAAATTCATAGTCCTAGAGGAACTCAAGCCAACGCCGCTGCCTCAGGTTTAGGTCCTTATAAGAGAAGATATACCTGAGACTCTTGTGATCAGAGTAGACTGTAAAATGTTTGCCCATCAAGTAATGTCACCACATCTTCAAAGTGAAGTCCACTGCTGCTAACTATAGGTCATGGGTATCTTTTTTTTGATCATGCTGTCTCAGTTGTCAAGAACCATATGCGATAACTGCTTTCTCCTGCATCAGGACACATCCGAGCCTAGTCCCTGATGCATCACAGTAGACTACGTACCCAACACCCTTCTCTAGAATCCTTAAGATGGGGGCACAAGTCAGACTCTGCCTCAGCTCCTGAAAACTCTGCTGGAATTTCTCTGACCACTCAAAGGGTTGACCCTTCTTTGTCAACACTGATAAAGGTGCTTCAACTCTAGAGAAATCTGGCACAAACCTCCGGTAGTATCCGACCAAACCCAGGAAACTTCATACCCCCATCACACTCCTGGGTGGATCCCAAGAAAGTACCACCTCAATATTCACTGGATCCACTTCAACTACAGCCTCTGAGATTACATGTATTAGAAAGTGAACCTCTCGGATCTAGAACTGGAACTTAGAGAGCTTACCATAAAGCTGGTGCTCTCGGAGTGTGTCCAGAATTATCTGCAAATGATAGGCATGCCTCTCCTCAGTAGCTGAGTAGATCAGAATGTTGTTGATGAAGATTACTACAAAGCGATCAAGGTATGGCTGAAAGATCCTATTCATGAGTCCCATGAACACTACTGGAGCATTGGTCACACCAAATGACATGAAGAAAAACTCATAATGGTCGTACTGACATCTAAAAGTCATCTTTGGCACATCCTCGTCTCGTACTCTCAGCTGTTGATATCCTGATCTGAGGTCTATCTTCGAGAACCATCGTGCTCCCTTCAGCTGATCAAAGAGGTCATCAATCGTCAAAAGTGGGTACTTGTTCTTTACGGTCACCTGGTTCAGGCACTGATAGTCAACACAAAGTATCAAGCTCTCATCTTCCTTCTTGTCAAACAAAATCGAGGCTGCCCAAGGAGAAACACTGGGCCGGATGAACCCCTTCCCCTGAAAGTCCTCTAGCTATATCCGCATCTCATGTAGCTCCACAGGAGACATCTGATATGATGGTGTAGATATCGGTGCCTTCCCGAGGTTCAAGTTAATGTAAAAGTCCACCTCTCTGTGTGGAGGTAGACTCAGAACATCATTAGGGAAGACATCCGCATACTGGTCCACCACTACAGGATAACTTAGACTCTCCACATCAACTACTCTGAGGGTAAGGCTAGACAACTGATGAGTGATCATCTGCACTCACCTTCGGGTAAGTCCATCCTAGGCTACAAAGGATCCCTTCTCGTCGGTGAAGGTAAAACTCGCCCCATCCATGCGGACACACTGCACTTTGCGCCTAATACATTCAATATGGTCATGGACTGTAGATAACCAATCCATACACAAGATGACGTCGTAAGGCCTCGACGCCACTACTAGGAGATCCCAGCCGAATCTCTCACCTCCTAGAGTAAGCTCACACTGCCGGTACCAGTGTGTAATAGTAAAATCTTCCCCTGTAGTAGTCTCTATCCATATGGATTGAGCGAAAGGCTCCTTCAGAATCCCCAAGCTCTGAATGAGGGCAGTGGAAATAAAAGAATGACCGGCACCTGTGTCTATAAGTACTGCAACTAAGGTGGAGTAGACCTAGATTGTACCTCATATCATCTCCGGAGCGCCATGGTCATAGGCCTCATCTACCTGGAGATGAGCTCACCCCTGTCCACCTACTCCCTATAGTTGGGGTGGACCACCTGGTGGTGGTGGCGGTAATACCTCAAATCGTCACCCACCACCAACTGCACGGCTAGCTCCTCGTCCACGTATGCCTGCTCCCTTCGGACCTCCTCGGTTGAACCTCTATCTTTTCCTATAGAAGACTGGCATCAAGGATCACCATGAGATTATCTGGTGTCCCTACCAGTCGGAAGAATCTCACCATAACCTGAAGCCAATCCTCAACCGCCTGTGGGTCTATCTCATCCCTGAACCTGGGTGGCTTCTAACCCTGGAACTCGTGCAACGTGCTCAAGCGGCATGCACCCTTTGCTGATAGAGTTGGTGGCATTAGTGGCCCAATGGGTAATGGTATAACTGGTGCCTCTGATAGTGCCCCTACTGATAAAGGGACCAACACTAAGGCCTCATAGCTCGGTGGGCTATCATTGCGTACTATACCTGGAACCATAGCTGACTATCTATGTGGAGGCATCTTGAAAAGAAATAGGTGCACCATGGTCAATAAGTTATACCTGGGGAGATGACTCAAAGATATCACAAAGAAAACTTTTTGAAACACACACACAATCTGTGTTTTTGTGCACTGAGTCAGAAATTAGAAGTTTTGGTCCTGGTGTACGGATATGTTAGCCGCCGCACCAACACTGGATTCCCTAAACTGATAACGATACTCACTACACTTAACACTACTGCCTTTGAAAATATTAGAGTCCAATGTTATTTGGTAGAATTGACTCCTCTGATACCAATTTGTCATGACCCATCCCCCAGGGCCCATGCCGTGACTACCCCAAGCCTGCCTTTCATAGGCCAAGGGCTGGCGACTAGAACCTAAAGGCATATTACCTTAAATCAGGAAGGAATTTCCTTTATATGCTGTAACACACACAACCAAGCACACAACAAGATATAAACACAAGTAAGCTGTATAGTAAAAAGAGTATGTACAGTAGGTAAAAAGGGGCCAGAATACAATCCTAACTGAAAAGTATAAGAAAAATGGAAAGTACAAGTAAATTTAAATAGCTCCTATGAACACCCACCAAGGACCCTACCTTAAGGGTAGGTATAGCTCTTGAACGGTCATATCTACGGTATGCCTCATCTAAGGTCCACCTCTGATCTACCTCCAGTCCTGGTACCCTCGTCCTCAGTCAGTGCTGTCCGTCATCTACACAAAACACAACAAGTTGCGAGCATAGCCCGTGCATGGGTGAGTATAACAATACTCAGTAGGGACACTGAGACCCTCAAAGGTCTCAAAAAATCCACAAAGGATAAACCAAAAATCATAGAAACAATTGAAAACCATACTTAGGTATATGCCCATACATATACCTAAGTTATCAAGTATACCCATCTCATTCATGAGGAAACACAAGGTCCAACTCAAAAGCCCAAAGTTAAATTATTCCACAAAGGAAGGAATACCATGAAGGTAACACCAAAAAGGTAAGTACCACAAAGGTAACTCCACACAGAAGAATACAACAAAGGTATCACCACGAAGGTAAGTACCACAAAGGTATGCCACATAGAGGATTACCACAAAGGTATCACCACAAAGATAATTACCACAAAGATACGCCACACAGAAGATTACTACAAAGGTAAAGACTCATATCACACCAGTTATAACTTAGGTACAGTAGTAAAAATGATTAAATATAACTACTAAATCATCCTACTCTGTTAAGAGGTAGACCCATGTAGGATCCTAAATCATCAGACCCATGTAGAATCCAAATACAGCAGACCCACGTAGGATCCTAGAGTAGTCCCACTTGGATTTCCTAGAGCGGATCCAAGTGGGACTCTCGAACATAGACCCACATAGGATCCCAAATAATAGACCCATATAGGACCCCAAATCACAGACCCACATAGGATCCCAAAGCACAGACCCAAATAGGATCCCTTTCTCATGTTACAACCACCTAAAAGGTTCCCGCACTAAGCTCACTTGATTCCGAAAGAATCCTCTCCTCAAGCCATAGGTCGATGCTCCAACTACCAAAAAGTCTTAGGAAGAAACATCCCAAAGAACCTCCATGTAATATGGGTCTCAATAAAATAGATGGTGCATCAATCAGACGCCCGTTCTGTAAGTTATTATCCATTTAGTCCTAAGGGCCTGGTTGGATTCATGTTCGATCCAACCCGGACATACCCCAACTTTATCCAAAACTCAAGTGGGGTATATCAAAAGGGCTGTCTTGATCCATGGTTTCTGGAACCATATATGGTTCATCAAACGGATTTCCGTAGCTCAAGATATGGTCAAAAGAACGAAAAGGTTCGAAATTGGTCCAGGTCCGGTCCCACCCGGCCTGACCCGGGTCCGACCCGGCCTGTTGGATCTGGCCCGGCCCGCCAGTGCGGCCCATTGGGCGGTCTTCTCGACTTGCGGCTGGTCAAATGGACAGCCCTCCTCCGTGCAGTGCGGTCGCGCACCGCGCCCTCACTGGCGACCGACAATGAGCCAACCGCCCTCCCTTCGCCACCACAGCACAAGGCCGCAGCTCCTGCATGCCCGGCGGCGCAGACACACACCGCCGCCTCCCCTTCACGCAGTCGTCCGTGCACCGGTTACTTCCCTTGATCCGCTGCGGCTTACAGGCCATGACCCTTCTTTGGCGGCATGGTCATGCCGTCGCTATTTTCGTGGCCGACCGTGGTTCCGACCACCGCTTTCGAGCCATTCCGGCAATGTTCCTCGGGTCACCGGGCGCACCCCGGTGGTCCGTTCTTCATTCCATAGACTCTTGCACTCGCCTCAGGATGTCTTCGTCGATTCAAAACCATCAAAATCCCATAAAGGTTGCGGACAGGTCGGGCCGTGTTTGTTTGGCCCACACCCTATGCGTTAGAACGGTAGCAAGCAGCTTATTTGTTCTTGAATCAAGAATAATATAAATGTTATTAAATCAAGATGAATGTCAAGAACAGGGAAAGGGAAAAAAACAACAATCCCTACCTCGATTGCTCATTGGAGGTTTCACGAGAAGAAGTCGATGAAGGCGATGAGGGTTCCAACGATCATCGCTTCCGCAAAACGCTTCCGAAGTTGGGCTCGTGCATCGTCCTCGTTCTTGATTTTGAAGTATGTTCTTCATTGGAGAGGGAGTTCTTCGTTGGAGAAAGAGTTTCTCCAAATTTCTCCCCAATCCTCCCTTTCACCAATGATTTTCCCAAGGAAATGAGGATCCAACAAATTAAAATAGGTTTATCAATTTAATTTATATTGGAAAAATTAAAGTTGTCACAATTAAATAGCACAATTAATTGTATTGTGTTGGCACAATTAAATGGTACAATTAATTGTATTGCGTTGACACAATTAAATGGGAGGGTTATAAGGGACTTCCCCACATTATAGAGGGGTTTAGGTGGTCCCCACCACTAGAATTAAAAATGGGGGTTTTCTAGTTCGGGTGGTCTCCACTCCCATAACTCAAAAGGAGGGGTTTCAAAAGAAAAATATAATGTTAAATATTTTATTTTTCTTCTTCCACAAAAAACTAAAAAAATATATTCTACCCTCGAACTACTGCACTCGAGGTGAATTTATCCTTAAGAAAATATCGGCACTGCGAGTTTAACGGTGCCCTCAGATTTCAATTCTGATCACCTATTCAAAAGTTACAAAAACCTGCTCGCACGTTTACTGAACATACCTAAAAAAAGTTCAGAAATTTATTACGGGCACACCGGGCCTCGGAATCACGTGCCATCAATTTTCATAGACTCATAAAATTCCCTTATAATTAAAAAAATATACATGTACTTTCTGGGTCTTTACACACCGATGATGTGATAAAGAAAGTAGAATAATTTCATGAGAAGGTGAGTTTTTCTGAGAAGCTCTCAATCCGAACATCTGAAGCTGAATCTTCAAATCTTGCCACTCTAGGGAATGAAAAGAAGGATCAGGGAGAAGTAAACAAACTATCTGAAGAGGAAAGTTCTAATCACGATTTAATTCACCCTGGGGATATTGAGACAGGATCTGAGAAGGAAGAAGTAGATGAAGATAAGATTGTTCAGCTATCAGATAATGAACATAAATGACCTAATCAAGAAGAAGTTATTCCGAGAGCTGACAAAGGGAAACAGGTGGTTGTGGATACACTGAGTAAATTTTTGGTAAAAAAGAAAGAAGTTGGTGCTTCATCGAAGAAGAAATCTGCTAAGATAGAAAAAGAATCCTCACCAACCAAACTCTCGAATTCTGAATCATCCTCTCTTGGACATGATTTCATTGTTCAGTCTTTGAAAAATCTGGTTGGTACTATTAATCTATTCCCAAGCATAGAATCAAGATGCAATATGCTTCAACATACGTTAAATCAAAAATTGGATTCAGTTTCTATGGTTATGGATAAATGTGTTTGTCTCAAGGCAGATTTCGAATCTTTTCTAATTGGTTATAAAGCTCATAAACGATCTTGTAAGAAGATAACAAGTTGGTCAAAGAATACAATCAAATAAATGAGAATATTTGATGAATTTCATGACAATGTCAAGGATGCCTATGACACCAAAGATATCAAGCTTAATGATCTTTCTAAGAATTTTGAGGAGAAGATAAGTCTTGAACAGAATTCTCAAAAGAAAGAAGTTAAGGATCTGAATGGAAAGCTTAATTCTATGGCCATGAATTGGAAGAGGGAAAGGGATCTCAGAATTAAGATTGAAGAGAAGCTTGCTAAGTAGGAAGAAGTCTTGAAGGCTCAATCATAGACTCTTAAAGATCAGGAAGAAAAGATAAAATCCTTAGAGAAGAAAAGTGAAGATTAGGATCAGCTTCTCAAGCGTGAAGAGGAGGATCACAAAGAGTTAAAGAAGTTTAAAACCATTGTGAAGAAGCTGATGCCGAAGGATAAAGAAGGATAATCTTTTAAAAATATGATATTTTGTTGTATTTTCTTCATTGTACAAATTCTTTCAATCTTAATAAATTTTTGGATGCTCTTTTTTTTGGTTGTTTAGTACTAGTATTTCAGGTACCATATTTTATTTTCCATTCCCTTTAATAATTTTTGAAAATCACAAAGAGGGAGAAAGGAATGATAAAAATAATACTAAGTAAAGAAGAAATTTCCCCAAGTATGGGGGAGTTCATTTATGGGAAAGTTCTTATCAATAAATATTTTCGTATGCAAGATAATGAAAAATCTCATTCAAAAAATAAAGAATACGATCCTTAGGGATTTCAAAACCTAAGAGGGAGTTAGTTGTATTCACTTTGATCCATAAGTAAAGGGATATAAGTTTTTATTTACAATTCCATATTTTTTTAATCCCTTATATTCATTTTCATAAGGATGTTTGTGCTTTCCAAAAAGGAAGAGATTGTTGAGTCAATAAGGTTTCCTTATAAATTTTCCATTCATCCAGGTTTTGAAAATCACAAACACTCTATTTCAAGGAAAATTTTATTTCCCCTAGGATTTATTTTAATAAGGAATATTTTCATTCCTCAAAGAAATTTTCTCCTTAACCATATTTTCCTTAATAAAGAAAATTTTCCTTCCCCAAGGAAAATTTATCCTTACCATGTTTTCATTGTTCATGTTATAACTTCTCTAAATATAAATCATTTTATTTCTAAGTGTAAAATTCAGTTTCATATCTAAAACCTCAGAATCCTATAAATACTTAGATATATAGTATTCTATTTTCAGGATCCGAATTCAGGTTCTGAATTCCTTAGAATTCAGACTTCGAATTCCTTTGAATTCCGACTCCAAATTGCTCAGAATTCGGACTCCGAATTCATTAAAATTCAGACTCCGAAATTCTATAGAATTCAGGTTCGGAATTCTTTGGAAAACAAAATTTGAATATCCATGTATTATAGACACTGAATGTTTTTTTGTTAGACCCCAAACATTATTTTTCCTTAGACTCTGAAAAATGGATTTGATTAAGCAACCATTTTTTTCTTACCCTTGTTATGGTTATGAAATGATGTCGTACAATCTGTTTCTAACTAACCTTTGTTTGAGTGACACGTGTATAGGTCCCTCTAAGATTAAAGAAAAATATAACTGTTGAAGGAGGGAGCCGACCATTGGAGAAGTACCTATAAATAAGAGCTCATTTGAACGATCCCAATACATGATGTTAAGGTTGATAACTCAAGAGACCACATGCTGTTGAAGTAATTTCTAGAGAGAGATAATCTCATGCCTTGTGCATACTGAAAATCTTGTTCAGCTTTCTTTATGAAACTCCGATTGTTTCTATGTAAAATCGAGGTCTTCCAGGGATAGAAAGATAGAGTTTCTGACTACCTTAAAGTTCCAGGACTTCCTTGATAAGGAAGACAGAGGTGCCGACTACCTTGAAGTTCGAGGGCTTGCAGGGAAAGCATGACATATTTTGATATTCCTATAGAGGGCTTACCTTGGTGTGGGTAAGACATACTTTATTGAAAGTATAAATCAAGGGACCTTTATCCAAGGTTGTTGGATACCCTACTCTTTGGGATAAAAGATTTTATACTTGTTTCTTGTTTTGTTTCAATTTTATTTTCCACTACATTTTGATTAATAAGGAAAGTATAACCATCATATACTTCCTTGTACTTTTGTATACTCTAATTAGTAAGATTCTATACACTTTAAGGTAGAATATTTTCCTTATAAACTTTTCTTAAGTTTCATTTCCAAAACTATATTTTCGGAACCTAGAAAGTTTGTAGAACTAAGAGATCTTGTGAATTTACCTTGTTTAACCTTGTTAAACATAGTTTTTCTTAAGGTTAAAAATGAAAGTTTTGTAGTAAATTTAAAGGTTCCAAAAGAATTTTTAAAGTATACAATTCACCCCATATTGTATATTGAGCATCTACATTCATATTTCGATCCTATAGAACAAAGTAGATTCAGAAATATTGATTTGGAGGATAAAGATATACGAGTAGTCAATGGATCCAAACTTACAGTTTTGCCTATCAGGGACTACCGCCTCATGTTTCTGATGATAATGATCTTGTTTTTAAAGGTTTTTTTTTATTTTTTTCCATCTATTACCAAAAAAATTATTTTTATATCCAGACTTCATAAAGATGGATTTATTTTCAAATCTGAGAATAAATTTCACTTCATTTATAATGTATTTTTTATGGAAAGACACATTTAAATAACAATATATATGTGTTATATTTTATGAAATAATTAATGAAAATCAATAACAAAACTATTTCACATGACTCATACCACACTCAACTTTGGAATCATCGGCTATGTCATGTAAATAAAAAGCGTTTAACTAATTTGTACCAAGATGGATAATTATATTCTTTTGAACTAAAACCACTTGGTGTATGTCATATATATTTATAAGTTAAAATGACCAAAGCATCATTTAGTGGGAAATGGTGAAAGGGCCAAATATATTCTTGAATTAGTTCATACTAATGTGTGTGGAACATTTATAGTTGAATCAAGGTATGGTTACTCATAATTATAACTTTTACTGATGATTTTAGTAGATATTAATATGTCAACTTGAGGAGGTATAAGTCAGATTCCTTTGAAATATTCAAGGAATACAAGAATGAAGTTAAGAAAAAACTTTGTAAATAGATTAATAAAATATTCTCATACCCTAGTTGAGAATATCTTAATCAATATGCAGAACCCCAGGCCAAATTTACCACTGAGGGGGGGGGAATCAATTATTTAATTTTTACAATTTTTTCCTTTTAATTCAACTTATTGAACTTTTTAAGGTTCTCATTCCACTTAGTGATATCCATAGTCTCAATTCACATACAAAAATAATAAGATATCACAACACATAATATTTACAAGGTTTATTATAAATACCTACTTCATTCCATGTTAGTTATTCCCTTTAACATGGATTCTATACTATAATATTATTATCAATTACAATGGTTTAGGAAAAAACTGGTTATACACCCTAGTAGTCAATCCTCTAGTTGATCCGAGTTATACCCCCCAGAAATCCAACTCTTCTATCTCAGTTGTTTATACCCTCCAATCATCTTCTATTCTCCTCAAGCATCTTATAAAATAGGTTATACTCCCAGTATCAAACTCATTATTCTTCTTAGTTTTGATCCTTTGATAGGAATAAATTTTGATCCTGGTCGCTCCTGCACTAATGGATTATAATACTCCTAAAAAATCATACTAGATCAACTAGACAACTTTTGTACACTTCAAGAGCCTATGCAGCTGGTGATTTGGTCTACTAGTCTAGCTCAATTACTTATGATCATCAGTATATGATCAAGTATTACTTAGTTAATCAAAATTATTGGGTAGGAATTCATCCTTTTATTTGAAGTTATAAACTCAACTAAATGTGTGAAAGTGGTGCACACAACCTATTCAATAATATTTTATGCATGAATGATCTTGCACAACACAAAATGGTTTATATTCTTGAATTATTAACCTAATTCATGTATTCATGCAATAATGAATAGTGCATAAAAATTTCACATAACCAATGATAAATCTCAATATTTTATGTTACCTCTCAATTAAATTATTTAATATCAAAATTTCTCAATAACCCTTTAATCTTCTCCACGATTATACCTTCTAAGCTATTAAAGTATTTTAATGTTGACACATAGGGTGCATGGAATGTATGTATTGCATGAAACGTTTATCTCGTATATCCTTTTCATGACTAGGTAGGGATCAAAGTATATCAAAAATATTCATGTAACCCACCATATATTAGGACCATAAATGGTTCTTAACATATACTAGTGGGTATGTGATGTCTTGATCCTCCTTCATGTATGGGATTTTTGTAAATAAATCATGTGAAACATCTGTCATCTTCTTTTTATGGAGGTTCACATAGATTTATATTCTTATTTGAGAGACCTATAAGCTTCACATATTTCTTCTTTATGATACATGGTTAGTTTTTGGGATCTCCTTTATATGAACAAGTCATGTGTTTGTCTTATTTTGTTTTACATGACACTAGTAACTCATGGTATCTCAAACACTTTTTTGTAACCAAGGAGGTCCATGAGTTTATTCTATTCTTTAAAAGACAATGTTTGTTTTCAAAACTCCTTCACACGATCAAATCATGTGGACGATATGCTTTGAGAGCTCTCTCAATATCCTAAACAACAACAAATATTACCTCTAAACTCTACCTCTATATTTGTAGGTATAATTCCACCACCTCTGCTTAGATACTCAATGCGAGTCAAAGAAGATTTCAAACTCCCAATGAAATTAGGACCCCATTGAACACTGAAGCTTTCACCCTCTTCTTATGACAATGAGGTGGATATAAGATCGCATTATTTATTTACTTAATAATGAAACACCTTGGTGTTTCACTTGATCAAATTATTCTTTATGTGATTCCTTAGTTGATAGTCATTGGAAAACCCCTCAACAACTGCTGAAGTCTTCATACAATGGAAGATGTAAATGATGAGATCTTCTTGCGATTGGAGTTATGTTATTTTTCATGTTATGGAATCACATGATCACATAATTTCTTCATGTAATCCAAATAACATCATGTGATTCAATTATGGTTGTCACCATGGTCTCACGTGATCGATTATGTTCATGAAAAAAATTCATGTGACAAACTAATGAGAAAATTTTATTATCCTTGGATAAATCATGTTCATCATGTGTGGCATGCATGTAAGACAATTATGAAGGGAAAGTTCTCATTTCTATCAACCATGTGGATTCATCACTAGAGATGGCCAGTTATGTGACTATTACTTGTCTCGAGTGCATGTGTAGGTTTGTCGAAGGATGAGGGTTGAAGATGATTACCCTTCTATTATGCACAACATGGGATCAATAAGATGTATCTAATTCACATGATTGGATGTCCTAAATTATGTATTTATGTTTTTAAGAAGGGTGAAAAATACCTGCTCCTCCACTATCCCACATCAAATATTCCTTTTTTCCATGGTGCGCTCAATAATGTTCACCATGCCACTCACTACTTGATCTGACATTGGGGTTCATCACCTAAAACACAATGTACACACTACATGGGGAGGGTTGATACGCTCACCCCCTTATGCATCATTTTGGGATCTATTCACCCACTCTTCACCTACAATGAAAAACTGCCTGCCTATGTAAGTGCTCACTCACCCCTTCAACCATGAGAGTCCCTCGAGCTAGATCTTCCTCATGGACGAGCCTTGATTTCACAATGAGGTTGATGAGCTATCCCTTGTGGATTATTATGTTTGGACCATTTTTGGAAAAATTCTCAACAATAAATGTGACTTAGAATAATTATAATTATAGAATATAATTTAAAGTCATTCTTAATATCATATTCCTCAAATATTGTTCATATAAAATGTGAATACATTTTTTATGTCCTTATTTAAATTCTTATTCTTCTCTAAACATTGTTGTAAACAATGTTTCATCCTTAATTACAATTGACACCTATCTTTTGAAATTAAGAATAGTTCCACAATCATCACAATTATAAAGATAATATATCAACCATGACATCCAATTCTATTGTATAAATCCATAACAATTATCTAAGAATTACCACCCCTTCATCAATTAAAAACACATATTTATTAGTATAATTGTTCAAGAATTATATCCAATGCTATAAAATGAATCCCCAACAATTATCCAAGAATCAGCACCTCATCTCAACTCACCTGACACACATTGACACATTATTGAAAACAAATACAACATTTGACTCAAAAATCACCCTCTTTGTATTTTGTTATCAATATATCTTCACATTTTAAAAGTAAACATGTATTCTTAAACATTATACCACTTATTGACAATAAAATGAAAAGGTTAAGTGGGGATGTTCACATCTCATCAATTTTCCAAAAAATTCTATCCTCCCTTAAAATACTGTTTTTTGAAAAAATTTAAGAGAGGGATGATATCACATGGTTCTCTTAGTAAAGAGAATTTAGTTAATAAAGTCCAAGTCTATGTAAGATAAACTTGTACAAAAAAAATAGACATTAAAAATGTTTTTATACTATCTATAAGCTACTATGTATGTGAAATAAAGCTTATAAATTATTAATTATTCTTTTATGGGTTGGAAATAATTATATTTATTAGTGAAATGATAAATATTACACACAATTCAACAAACAAATCATAAATTTTAGGTGGAAATGATAAATCTCCCCATACTTAGTCTAATATCAACTCCCCTTGATAATGATTATCAATTCACTTAGAGTAGGGATTTGAGAGAGATTTTCATACCTCATATTCTAATTTATAAAACTATTCAAGTGTTCCACATTCACTATATAGTAAAGATTTAATAGCTTTAAATAATAAATACCCCCTCAAGGGATGAATCCATCTCCTTTAGTTTCCTACATGTTAGTAAAAGATCATATGTATATATATAAAGGAACAAGGAGGAAACTTCTTATTATTTTAGAGTCACATTTAGGATGAGAGACGCCTCTCAACATGGGCCATTCTTTTCTTCCTATCTCAAACTTTCCTTTATGCAAGATAACCTTTTTCCATTTTAGTTATTTGAGATCATGTAATATTAGATGCTTTCATTATATTTTTAAATTTCTCCAACTATACAAGATGGAAAGTTAAGAATTTTTTGGCTTTATGTCTTGAATTCATTTACCTTTGACACAAGATACTTTCCACCTTATTTTATGTATCCACTTACTTTCCTTTAGCTTTAGAATTTTTTTAGTTTCCTCCAATTACTTGTCCAATCTCAATTTATTTGGCTAAACAACTAGTCAATATTTCCTAACATTCTTTGTCTCCTAAAAATATTTTTCATGACTTACCACTATTTTTCTATTGAATCCTCTTCCCTTTCAAAATATAGGGAATATCACCAAGTAGTCTTGTCATTAATTTCTCACTTATATAACCATCCTACTTAAATCTACTAAAAAATTCTTCTAAGCATTCATTTCTATTCAAAAATGGAAGCTTGGATGATTTTTTGGTCACAAATTTCTTTATTTGATAACATGTTCTCATATATTCACCATGATTCCCCCTTGATTCATGCATGTTTTCTAGAAATGACATGTTATACTAGGAAGAGTAAGAACTGTACCCATACATTTGATAACAAAAAATACCATTGAACATAGATCTTTCAACATGATATGTATTCTATCCAAACACTATTATTGATGTACTTCTTCATACTGAGCCTTATTTTTCCTAGAAGAAACTACTTTCTTCACACATTTCTCTTTCTCTTTGATTTAAGAGAGTATATCTCAATTTTATTCTTGGTAACAATTTTTTTGATAATTTTCTTCTTTTTATCATATCCCAAGGTTGTCCTATCACCTTATTTTCTTACATGACTACCTTTTTTCTATGGTCCACTGTTTACATAGTCATATGATATGGACATGATTGGTATATACCAGTATTCATCATAACAATGAAAAATTGTATTTCAATACTCACATAAATTTTCAAATCATTTAAATTTTTTATTTTTAGATAGATTCATTTTCTATGGATTAATATTATCTGGTGTAGGACATCTCTTTCTTGAACTTTTCTCCCCCTAAATACACGCCTTCTATTATTTTCATGAGTTGTCGTGTTATTCCAATATTTAAATGCCTTGTTCCCAAACTTCTAGTAACATCAATAATAGCATATGAATCCACATCTCTTCTTTTTTTGGTATAGTCTATCCAAATTTTATAGATTATGAAAATTTCTATTTTTGAGTTGAACCACCTCTATTTTGAACACTTATTATGGAAAAACTCTTCATACTTATGTTCACATCCACCATTGATGTGGTGTAGTTATCATTATTTTTACCATCTATACTTTCCTATTTTTTAAAAACCTATACCATTAATTGAAGTAGTATTATTAAATAAGAAAGTTTCGGGGTTATGGGATACCTTCTAATTAGAGGATGTTTCTATTTGGTTAGTGGATAATCTCATTATATTCTTAGACTATGATATCAGTCTCTTCTTCTTGGAGGATGTTTCTAATTGTGTGGAAACTTATATTTTTCTAGAAATATGGGATGTTTTAGATTTTAGGGATTCTTGATTCCTTAATCTCACCTCTAGCTCTAAACACTTCATGTTGAGGGATTTATTCTCATCCATAATTAATCTTTTCTTAGCTTCCCAATCATACTTCATCTACTTTATTTATTCTTTATTCATTTTTATTAATTATTGTAAGGAATTATCAAGATAATTAACCCAATTTACTTTATCCTATAATTGATAATCTTTAAAAACCATAAAAACATTGTGCAATATTTAAAGATCATGTAAATATTCAACAAAAACTATCTCAAAGTAATTTTTATCAAAAAAATTTCTTAGCAATTATTCTTGTTTTCAATTTTTTTTTGTAAAAAATGTCTCATCCTTAATCAAAATTGAAACAAAGTTTTTAAAATTAATAATAGTTCCAAAATAATTATAATTACAAGGATAATTGATCAAGCATGATATCCAATCAAATTTAATAATTAAATAACAATTCTCCAAGTATCACCACTTATTCTTCACTTAATAACATATATTTATCAATTAATTTTTTCGAAAATGACATATAATGCCATAAAATGAATCTATAAATATTATATAAGCATCATAACCTCATATCAACTCATTGAGCACATATTGGAACATCATTGATAGTAAATGAAACACTTGAATCAACAATCCCCCCTTTATATTTTGTTTTCAACAACTCTTCCCATTTTAAAAGTCAATATGTGTGCTCAAACTTTATCCTCCTTACTGATAATAAAATTAAAAGTGTAAGTGAAGGTATTCACATATCATAAATGTTCCAAAAATGTTATCATTTGATATAAATATAGAGGTATATTTAAGAGTAAAGAGTTTATATTTTTCAGGATATTTATAGAGATCTCAAAAAAATCATCCACATGATCCAATCATGCGAGGGAGATCTGTGAACTAACCTTGTCTCCTGAAGAAGATAAGAAACTCATGAACCTAATTAGTTGTGTGACAAGTTTGAGATACCATGGTCTACTGGTGTCACACAATGTATAAGAATAAAAATGTGTGACATGTTCATGAAACGTAGATCGCATAGACTACCCTTGTCTCATGAATAAGAAACCAAAAAGGCTTCTAGATTTCTTGAAGAAGAAGAGAACTCTACAAGAGAATTTATATAAATAATTAGATAGAAGGTTCTTATAATTCATTCACATTAATCCCATATTCTAAGGATGGGTAATAAATCACATACCCATTTGTATATGAAAATAACCATTTTTGATCCCAACATACAATATATTATGCAAAGAGTTTTGAGATTCTGTGAACCCTACCTGTTCATACAAAGGAGACAAGATACAAAAATTGCATACAATAGATGAATTCCATATACCATACATATCAACATTGAAATAATTCAATATCTTGGAAGGAATAATTCCACCACCTGATTTAAGGATGATTTCAAACTCCCAAATATCTATGGATCTCATTGAATGCTGAAGCTTTTAGACTCTTTATGTGATGCCGATGTGAATACCTGATCACATGATCTCTTTGTTTAATACTACAACACATTTTTTGATTCATGAGATTAGCTTATTATCCATGTTATTCCTAGGTGGATAGTCTATGGAAAACCACTTGAAAACTTCAAAAGTCTTCATACGATAGAAGTTATAATTGACAAGATCTTCTTGTGATGGAAGGTATGCTTTTTTTAGGCGTTTTCATCATGCGATCACATGATTTCCTTCTGTAATCCAAAAAGCATCATGTGATGACACACTAGTTTTTTCCATGGTCTCTCCTAATTTAGTTTTTTCATACAACAATTTCATGTGATGAATCATGTGAAACTTTGATTTTCCTTAGCTGAATCAAGTTCTTTAAGTAGTGGAATGCATGAAAGATAATTATTTCATGCGTGTTCTTGGATTGATCAACCATGTGGATTCATCAATGGATATGGCCAGTTATGTGAATATTTCTGATCTTGATTGCGTTTGCAAGTTTTTCAAAGGTCGATGGTTGAAGATGGAGAACCTTCCAATATGCATAGTGCATGATCAATCAGATGGCCTAGATTCATGGGATTAGATACATGAAGTTATGTTTTTATATTATTAAGATATGTGAATAGTACCCACTCCTCCACTATCCCACATAGAATATTCCTTCATCTGTGGTGTGATTAATAATGTTCTCTATGTCACTCACCTCTTGAGCTGACATCGGTGTTCAATACCCAGAACACAATGAACACACCACATAGGGCAGGCTAAGCTGCTAACCCCTTTGCATGCCATCACAGGAATTATGTGCCCACTCTTCACCTGCGGTGCACACCTACATACCTATGCAGTCACTCAATTCACCCCTATCACCATGAAATTCCCTTAGGTTGGATCTCCCTCCTAGTTGAAACTTTCTCTTATAGTGAGGTTGATGAGATGACCCTTGTGGCCTCTTATGGTTGGACCATTTTTTGATAAAGTCCCATAAAATAATGTGACTTAGAATACTTATAAGTACATAATAAAATTTCATTCCATTATTAATATCATATTTGTAAAATATTCTAAATGTAAAATGTGAATACATTTCTCATGGCTTTATTCCAATTCTTCTTATTCTCTAAAAATAGTTGTAAACAATGTGTCCTACTTAATCAAATGTTTTCACATGGTTTTTGAACTTAAAAATAGTTCCACAATCATCAAAATTACAAGGATAATTGATCAAGAATGAAATCAAATTCCATTGAATAAATCCATAATAATTCTCAAATAATAACCACTTCTTTTTTACTTAGCAATTCATATTTATCCAGACAATTGTTCAATCATGATATCCAATGCCATAAAATGAATCCATATAAATTATAGTATCACTACCTCATCTCAACTCACCCAACACATATTGATACATCATTGACAACAAGTGAAACAATTGAATCAACATAATAATTTATTAATTATTTATTGGAGTTTGGTATTATTTATCAACTCAATCCTCATTATAGACCTTATTAGAATAGTTTAAGTGAATGGAGGAAACACTCCTTATTAGACATGGTGAGATTAATGATGAGTCATGTGAGTCTTATATTATCCTTTTTGGGATAGATGTTATAGAAAACAACACAAATAATAAACCAAGTTAGGACTAAATTGGTATATGGTATACCATACTAATTGTATAATTGAAAGAAACTAGTGTTGTCAAGTGAAGTGTTTGTTAAGGCCTCTTCAGGTAACAAAATTTCACCCCAAGGCACAAAGTGTACCTTTATAGGATACCCCAAGGAAACAAGGTGATACTACCTATACGAATAAAAAGAAAAAAAAGGTAATAGTGGAAAGGCATGCCATATTACTTGAGAGGGATAACATATCTAAAATAGAGAGTGGGAGTGAGATAGCCTTTAATGAAGTTCAGGCTCAAAGTACACAAGAGTTGGTACAAGAACAAATTCCACAAATCCCCATATAAGAAAATGTTCTGGAGACACTAGTATTGTGTTAGAGTGCAAGAGAGGTTAGAGAACCAAAACGGTATGATTTTATAGTCACCAGGGATTATGACTCATTATTAGTTGATAATAATGATCCTATAACCTATAAGGAAGCAATAAGTGTCAAAACTATTTCCAATTGGAAAGAAGATATGAATTCTAAAATGGATTCTATGTACCAAAACCAAGTCTGTATTTTAGTAGATCCTCCAATGGATGTAAATACTATTGGTTGTAAATGGGTATTCAAGAATAAACAAGACATGGATGGAAAATTCAGTACTTATAAGGCATTATTGGTTTCAAAAGGGTTCAAACATCACTAAGGAATAGACTAGTATAAAACCTTTTCACTAGTTTCAATATTCAAATCCATCAAAATTATACTTTACATTGTAACTTTCCATGAATATGTGATTTGTAAAATGGATGTTAAAACAACTTTCCTCAATTGGAACCTTCACAATGAAATCTATATGAAACATACCAAAGGGTTTGGGACTCCAAAGGATTCCTATAAGGTATGAAAATCATAAATATCCATTTATGGAATAAAGAAATCATCCAGGTCATGGAACATTTGGTTTGATGAAGCTATAATAGAATTTGGTTTCATAAATAATAAATGTAATAATTGTGTTTATAAGAGGTTTAGTGTAAGTGAAATAATTTTATTAATAATATATTTCAATGATATATTACTTATTGGAAATAAAATACCAGTCTTATAGTATGTTAAAGCCTGGTTGAATAAATGATTCTCTTTGAAGGAAATAGGTGAAGTAGTATATATTCTTGGGATCAAGATTAATCATGATAGAAATAAGAGGCATATCTACTTAAATAAAGTTATATATATTGAAAAGATACTGAATATATTTAGTATGGAATAATCCAAGAGGAGATTGTTGCCAATGTCAAATTACATTCATATTTATAGAAAAATGTGTCCCTAGAAACATGAGGAAAGATAGAGGATGGTAAAGATTCTATATGAATCTGTGATTGGTTCAGTCATGCATGCTATGCTATGTACTAGGCAAGATGTTTCCCATGCCTTAAGTGCAGTGTGTAGATATCTACCTAACCCAGGTGACTGATATTGGATTCCAGTTAAGACTATCCTTAATTATATGAGGCATACTAAGGATATGTTTCTAGTATATGAAGGATATGAGGATATAGTAATCAATGGATATGAAGATTCTAGTTTCCAAATAGATCAAGATGATCTGAAATCATAGATGGGATACATCTTCACTCCCAATGGAGGTGTTGTGAGCTGGAAGAGATCAAATCAAGTTATGCTCACAAATTCTAAAATAATGTCTGAGTATATTGTGGCTTTTGAGATATCTAAATAAGAAGTATGGATATGAAACTTCATCTAATAATTTGAAATGGTACCTAGTAGTAAATATCCTATCACACTCTATTGTGATAATACAATAACAGTGGACCTTTCCAAAGATCCAATGTCACATTATTGTAAGAAGCACATACATTATAAGTATCATCTATCGAGGGATTTTTATAAAATAGATGAAGTTATGGTGATCAGAATATCCATGAAATACAACATTGTGGACCCCTTGACTAAAGTCTTAACTCAGTAGAAACAAGATCATCAGGTGAGGACTAGCAAACTGAAATTCATAGGCAGTTATCTCTAGTCCAAGTGAGAGTCTGTTGAAGTCGGTGTTTTAAAACCAAATTTTTGAACTTTGATTACATGTATATTTGAATATTTTAATATTATTAAAACATATTATTACATATTTTTCAATGTTTTTCATGACTAGATGTAATAATGTCCTAGGGTATCTGTCATATTGATAAGGTTATTGCAGTTCCCCATTATGATGGGAACCATGATGTTCCATGAAGATATTCTTAAATATAGTTCCATGGTCAGATAACACACTATGATATGGAATATAGTATGTAAATTTTCAACTATGAGTATTACTAAGTGGATAACACTTATTCTCATAAAGTTCACACTTAGTAATCTCTAATATAAGAGATTATGATAATAGACCCACCAGTATAAATTTCGTATGTTTACGTGTCATTAAATATTCCTATTTGTGAGCATATGCAATGGTCCTTAGTTTAACACACCTATATTTTTGAAATATTTTTTCTAATTAATTTAATCTTTTTGATATTTTTCATTTCACACAACACTTAATATATTTTTTATATTAAATCACTACATTTGGCTTGTGTTATATGCAACAACAAGTTAATTGTGCACTACACGCAACACTTAGATTATCTTTCAGTACATGCAAAGCTATGTTTGTATTTTATTACACACAATATCGAGTCCCTTCAATAGCTTGTGTTACATGCAAGGATGAGTTTTTACCGAACTACAATATACTATTAATATGATTATTAAAATATTATTATAGCTACCACTTAGCCATTGTAATATAAGTTATGAATAAGATTAACTAAATTTTGAAAATATGATTTACATATTTATATAAAATTAATCTTTTATTATAAATTGGTATAAGTGAATTAAAGAACTATTTGAAAATAAATAAATTACTTTTCTAAGAAAACTATTTTTTTATGTATAAACACAATTTTTTCTCCATAAATTAAACAAAATAATTTTTATTAATGTTTTAAATAAAATATATATATTGTATATTCTATCAACATTTTTGATACTCATCCAATATATTTTATATGTATAATATAATAATAAATCCAACTTTAGGAATAAAAAGATGTATTTTTCTAAAAGGTCATTTTACCATATTTTAATGGAGAACCCATTTTAAATATGTTTTTTTGACACCTATTAAATTTTTATTTGAAAAAGTAAACTTAATTTTTGAAATATTAATATCAAAATTTACTTTGGATGATTTTTTGGTATTTTTTATGAGGACTTTCATTTTTTGATGAATAGTGAAAAAAAATAAATTTTAATTCAAAACTGCTTTTTCATCTAATTTATTTATATAGTAATTATATTTTTATTTAGTTTGAAAGTTTAATTAATTTTTTTTTACATAAATTATTCAAATTTAAGTAATTGTAACCAATTTCACATTTAAATTGTATATAAAAACATTTCAAACTTTTAAACATTTTCGCTTAAAAACCCGCTATCATGACACGTATGCGAGATTAATTTTACATTAATTTATAAAAATTAAGTGATTTTAATTTGGGAAAATTTATTAAATATTTTAAATAATCATAATTTATAATTTTTAATAATTTCAACTTAGTTTTTTAACAAAAATATTAGTGAAAGTGATAAAATTAATTATAGCGATTAAGAGAAAAACTAGCATAACAAAGGAATAAACCTTAAACTTAAGGCCCAAAATGACCTAGAAACTTGTCAAAAATCATTTTTATGGAAATATTTAGAACCTATACTACCTTATATATAATTTTTAAAATTATTTGAGCCACTTGACGTGTGAAAAATGTGGGAGTAATTCCCTTTTAAAAAACATACAAGAACGTCACTCCTCCTGCACTATAAAAAGACACTCACCCATACCACTTATTCACACCTATAAAGCCTTTTGTATCAAAAAAAAATATGCTCAAATAATCTTAAAAAATCCCTAAATTCATCCTATAATCATTCCTTTTGGAACGAATCAAACCAAATAAGCCCTTTGGTCAAAAGCAAAAAGATTTACCCAAAGAAGAGGTAACATCCTTCCTCAAGCTCTTTTATTTTATTTTCATTTCCCACCCACTAAAATATTATTATTACATTATTAAATAATAACCAAAATATCCAAAATATCCTTATATATTTTTATTATAAGTATTATGCCTACACTTTCATACACTTCTATCTAATTGGTAATAAAGTTACCGTTATTCTGTATGACGAACTACCACCTCACGAAACAATGTCATTAATTTATTCTTTACCACCTATCATGGTTATAATTATGATGAACATGATGTTTTTATATGATATATATGATATATATTTTTTCTTAATACTTATTTAATTTTTATATAATACATAACTTCATACATTCCATTTTGTGTAAATACGATAACATCATTTGTGGAAGTGTGAACTCCCGCCTCCTCAAAACGATATGATTCGTTCACACTATAAATGAAACATATAAAGTATGGTTTTAATAAAAATATTTAAAATAAATGACATATATATGATATTAATTACATAATTACCTTTTTTAAATATAATATATCATTTTATTTATTATTCTTTTCACATACTAAAAAGGTGACAATGTCGTTCGTAGATGTGTGGACTACCGCCTCCTCGACGCAATGCGATTCATTTTACAACAAAATAATTTCATATATAAGTATATATAATTAAATAACATGATATTTATGATAAAATTATAATTCTGGAAATATATAACATTTCTTACCTTCTTTCAATAATGATCACTGAAAAACGGGAATGTTACTCATGTGTACATATGGCCTACCATCTCCATGATTGTAACGTTGGTTCATTTTTCATAACCATATTCCATGATTGGTTTTAAAATTACAATTTATGTATAAATATATTAATTATTTAATTATTATTATTATTTATATGTTTATATAATGACCCCTTTGACCATTTTCAACCTACCAAAGTCATTTTAACACATGAAGCAAATTTGATCAAAACACAAAACGTAAACTTAGTTGTTTAATTAGTTGTATAAAAAATTGTAATAAGTGAATTAAAAGTAATAATTAACTTTAAAAATATTCTGAAGAAAGTAAATAATTAAGATAAGTTTATTATTTATTAATATAAAGACACATGTGACAAGTCGGACTCAAGGTAAGATAATTTCATCTCACATTTTATTTTCCGTGAGATGCATGGCATATTCACCACTTGATTTTTTGTGTGTGGTATAAATACTAACTTATAAAATTTTATATCATTAATTTCATTTATTTAATGATATTAAAATCATAAAATTATGTTATTATCTCATGAGGACTATGATTCTAAAGTTACTCAATTAGTAACGGTTTTCTCATATCACTTTTACTTTCCGTGAGGCACAAGACATATTCACCTCCTTTTTATTATATGTGGTGTGTATACTGACTATAGATGTATTATATGATTATTATACATAAATTTATGGGTATTTAAATATCAATTATATTATCTTTATTTCATGGGATTAATGTTTTAAATGTTGCCAAATCAGTAAAGTAATTTTGTCTCAATTTACCTTCCTTAAGACACATGTTTTTTTATGTACCTATATTATTTTACGAGGTATATATGATTAAATTGTACATGTTATATAATAAATATAATTATTTTAATTATATTTTAAACTTCATGTAATTTTATTTTCTTACATGTGGAGTATGATTCAAAGTTTCCAAGTGGAAAGAGTTTATTGAAACAATATCATCATTTATTGAGATTATTTATGATTATGCTTCCATTGATGAAATATTATGATCCCTATTTCGAGAAAAATAATTAATTTTATTATCCTATGTTTATTCATGATATATTCTTGTATTGGTACCATTTTTACACTATTTGGTACATAAGATAGTTAATAAATCATTTTTAAGAAGGTCTGACTTTACCACTCTCTTTAGTAGAAAATCTATGTTCTTTAAAAACCATATTTTATAAAAATGTTTTCAAAAAGATTTTATGTTTAAAAAGTGTTTTAAATATTTTCAATATTCTTTTATAAGTAAAAAAAAATGTTTTCAAGCTTTCTTTAAAAGTTTTCAAAGTATTTTCAAAGAGAAAGGTTTTCAAAATGATTTATGTTTTAAAAAGATTTTTTCAAAGTGGAAAATATATTTTCTTAAAGAAACGTTTTAAATGAAATTATAATGCTTTATTTATTATAAAATGATTATTGAAATGGTTTAATGAAAAGGATTTTCAAAGAAAGGATATTTTACTTATGAAATGTTCCATGTGATCTTTCAAAATCCCTCTTTATCTAAGATGTCATACTTTGTTATAGTTTATGATTTACTAGGGATATGATCCAATAATACCATTTATATTCTTTCTTTAATGGTTTAGGTTTTGATGGAATGATGTTAATGACACCATTTTCTCTTCTTAGGGTTATATGCTTTAAAAATACACTTATTTTTATGGGTTATGATTGATGGAATGATTATGAGACCTATATATTTTCCATAGGTAACAATATGATGAAATTTTTACAATGAACATTTCATTTCATGGGTTATGATAGGATTTTTATGGAACCCATCTCTTTTTATGGGTCATGATATGATGCATGTTTTATTATCTTATGTCACAATTATGGATGATTTTATGTGATTGGTGGGACCTATATCTCCCTCTAATGCATTGGGTAAATATTCATATCTCATTAGATAATGATAGGAATCAAGTCAATGGTCTTGATGCACTATGGAAGATGGGGAAACCCGATCCACTATGGGAATATAGGGAAACTCGATCCACTACAGGAAGATGGGGAACCCCATACGATGAGAAGATAGGGAAACTTAATCCACTATTAGAAGATGGGGAAACAAAATACACTATGGGAATATGGGGAAACCCAATCCCTTATAAGGAAAATAATGTGACTAGGTGTGGTGGTGTTTCCTGCCCAGTAGGTTTAGTCCCCATGAAATTTCTTAATAAGTTCTAGCAATGCGTCTTGACTTGTAGGGAAAGATATTACATGTTTTTGTGTATTCCACAATTTCATGTCTTATTCCTATGTTATGATTCTATGTATTATGATCTTGTTCCCATTATGATTCATTTATTATTAACTTCTAATATTTATGCCATGATTTATGTTTATGATCTTTGATATATAGGGTATGATCTTATAATTTTATGATCACATTATCATACCCTTATGGTCATGGTTATGATTACATATCCACCTTATTTACCCTTATTAAGAATCTAAGATAACCCCTATTATTGTTTCTTTCCCCAGGTTATGAAGATATATTTCATGTATGATATTTCTAGGGGGTGCTAGTATTGGAGAACCTAGTGAATGATAATGTATCTCACTCATGTACCAGCGTTTATGTTTCCATGTTTCCAAATTCACTAAACTAATACTATATTGGGGCGTCTGTTGTGTAATGTATTAATCATTCCACAAAAATGATGAAATTTCTATGTACATCAGGCATGGATTATTATAGTTATTATTAGAGAGAAGGTTTAGTCAACCTTTGAAAAATAGGATGAGAAAAATTTCGTGAGATCCCTAGGGATATTTATAAGGATATGTCTAGGAGTGTCTCTAAGGATAAGTTTAAGGATAAGGAAATGTATAGAAAAAGGTAAAGGATAGAGTGAGTGGTTTCCTAGAATTACATCCCTGTATGGATACTAAAAGTGGATGTGGCTCTAGAATAGGTGTACATAGGGGAAAGAACTCTTAAAAGGTTTTTCGGCCCTGACTCAAGCGTAACCTAGTACACAAAAATGGGCCTTACTTCACACCTAGTTTGACACTCTTGGGGGATATGCTTTGGGAATTCACAAACTCTTTACAAACCATCATGAAGGATTTAAATAGAATATGATGATGAATAACATATGATAAACCTAAGGTGTCATATATTGAAGAATTACGTGTCATTATTTAGACATTCTATAAGTAATTTTTTATGATTTTGTGGTTTTATACTATGATAAGTGTTTCTCACCCTAGGATTTATGGTTTTAATCAATAGTAGTAACTAGAAGAAACTGAGTCAACATTGAATGTTTCAGATGTGGAATGTATGGGCAGGATGAAAATAAATTTTATAAGTAGAAAACTCATGAAGATAATTAGAAAGATCCATGAGTATTGGTTATTCTACTAAAGAAAAAGAGTCCGCAAATGAAATGTGAAACGTATGGGATGTTCTTCCAGAATTATTTACATTAAACATAAAAATCATGGTTGGGTTGAGGTTGAGGAACCTTATGAAATGATTCATATTTCATGTTCTAGGAAAGGGGTATTAAGGGATAAGATGGTGAATCCTGAGTAATGGTTTAAGAATAAAGTTGGATGATTAAAGTGTAACAACCCAAATTTTAAAAAAAATAAATGATATGAATGAAACTTTGTTTTAAGTAGATATTTATAACTATCATTTAAACATAACTTTGGTGCTTCTATGTTTTGAATTTTAAAAAATAGTCATTTAAAATTGTGTTCAGTAAGTTATTTGGAGTCTGATGGAACAAATTGTTTTTTGGTGAATAGTAACATACCTTTATGAATAGTAATATGAATAGTAATATGAACCTAATGAATAGTAAATTTTATTATTATTTTATTTTCTTAAGGATTTAAGATAATGACATCTTGTTTAATTTTTCAATGTGATATAAAAGCATTTATAGATTTAAAATTGTTAATTTTTGAATTATGTATGATTTTATATAAAAATTAAATTAATAATATTTAGAAATTTATTTTAAAAAAATGGAGTTCATTTTTGAATTCTACACGTAGAAAAATTTCAAGGGTAACTTTTTGGGATTTTTCTGAAACAATTGATTTTTCGGTGAATAGTAAAAATATAGTTTTGAGTTTCGGTGTGTTTAATGACATAATTAATGATGTAATAATTATGTAATAATTTTGGTCGACTTTTGTACAGTAATATAAGATATTAGGTGTCCCAAGTGGACAATACCATGGGAAAATATCATGGGCATGCCCATGGTTTTGCAAATACCACTAATGAGGTGTCCGTTGAAAATTATTAAAATATTCCCCCACTTTTGCTATAAATACCAATCCATTCTTTCATTAAATTCATTACCAATTCCTCATAAATTAAGATCTAGCCTAATTTCATTCCTAGTAGTCCTAAAAAGGTTTCCTAAATCCCCCAAGGTCCCAACCTTCATGTTTTGGGAGTTACTCTATATGGTAAGAAAATTCTCAACTTCTCTCTTTTTTCCATTCAAGTTCTCTTTTATGTGGTATAGAATTCAAGAATCCATACCATGTTCTTATTTTCATCTTATTATTTATCTATTCTGTAATATGATTCATTTCTGGATGGGTGACCCTTATCCCCTATCTTTTTAATTTTTTCTAAAACCCTGTTACATAGCCGTTAGACTGCTGAATTTTTGTAAGGAATTTTTCAACTATTCTTTTATTTTGAGTTCCTTTCCTTTATTATTCATTCATAATATCCTATTACCCAAGATGAATTAAGGTTCCATAAATCATGTATATTCTGGATGTTCTCATGTTCATGGAATATTCATCATCATTCTTTTTATCCTCTACCACTTATTCAAGGAATAAAAACATTTTCCGTGATGTGTCGACTTACCCACATCGTGGACAATGTGATTTCAATTTACATTAATTATTTCAAGTCTGGTCATGAAAAAAATTTTATGGTTGAACCAGGTTATAATTTATATATTATTCCTCATCCATGGTTTTGGAATTATTTTGTTCACAAGGTTTTAATTTATAAAACAAAATGAGGTTATTATTATCAAAGAACCACTAAAATGATTTAAACGAACATCATTAATGTTTTAACTTATGAATCATCCTCATATAAAAAATCAAAATGATAAATGGTATAATTTATGGTAATGGAAATATGTAAATACCTTTACATTACAATTATGGAGTTTCACTTCGAATCGACAAGAATATCCATCATGAACCAATCTTGGAAATCATGTAAAGAAACTCAACCAAACAATGCAAAGAACAAAATACTAACAATTAATGGGTGAAATGATGTAATGAAATTATCATACAATATATTATAAAGATGGATATGTTTATTTAAGATATTAATAACACTCTTTTAACCATTATACATGAGGTTTAAACAAGTTTGAATTAAGAAAAACCCAAGGTAAGAGAATTCTTTACACAATTTCTATTCTTTGGGTTAACCTTCTTCTTTATTCATTATGTGGTATTAAGATTATTGGTGTGATAATTTTTTTTATATTATGTTGTATTATGTATATTTATAGTGCATACACATATCCAATCCATTCCATTAATTCACATTCCAATTATATTTTTAAGGGACTTTCCTTTAAAAACTCTCTTTAATAAATTTCAAAAAGATTGTTTTTTTATGTGTATGGAATGAGAGGTTTATACTGATTTCAAGATACTTTATTACCATGATATGTTCATTGAAAATTATTTATGTTGGGTTAATCCCATTATAGCTCAAGATATGTTGGGTTGATCCCATTATAGCTCAAGATATGTTGGGTTGATCCCATTATAGCTCAAGATATGACGGGTGAGCCCCATTATAGTTCTCCAATGCATTGGGTACTCTAGAGATGTAAGTTGATGAGAATTTTTTTCCATATGTAAGGTTAAATGTAAGATTTATATGATAAATATGTCCCAAGTCAACAACATTAATATTCTATGCATTTGAGTTTTTATGATATGGGTTTTATTGGTTTTTATGT
Organism: Viscum album; assembly: GCA_963277665.1. Classification (NCBI taxonomy): domain Eukaryota; kingdom Viridiplantae; phylum Streptophyta; class Magnoliopsida; order Santalales; family Viscaceae; genus Viscum; species Viscum album. Next base: position 469,211,483 of record OY728147.1, on the reverse strand, counting down.
TATCACTTGACTAACACTTTCTATCTTTATATCCATTAATAAGTTTTATACTCATCCCATGTTTTTAAAATGTTTTTCATAGGATATAATGATGGGTAAGATAAATAAGGGATTCATGATGTTTTATATGGAGTGTTGTCAAAGAAATCTTGTTTTAAGCTTTAATGTTTTATATTTTGAAAAAAAGGGAACTGTTTTGAGTAGTATCCTATTGTATGAATGTGGTATGTTATGTATGTAAGGTATCCTAATTCTTTAAAACTATAAAATCAAAAAGATTATCAATATGTAAAAAATTATGTTCTTGTCTAAAATTAAATATTGAGTAACTTTTTAAGGCCGGGTCCTTATAGTTGGTATCATAGGATGGTTTAGATAACTTTAGGGTTTAGGATGATGATAATATAATACCATAAATGTTTTTTTACTATATGATTAATTTTAAATGTTATAGAATTTAAATATTACCATCTTGCTTCAACTAAGATGTGTTTTTTAAGAATGGTTGTCCGCAGAAGAAACCAAGAAGCTGAAGTAGGAAGGCACCAAGAGGCTGATGTTTGTCCGAATCTGCATCCCGAAATGGTTGGAATCAGAACCAAGCAGTTTGTGACAAAAATGGATCAGTTGACTCAAGAAATAAATGGGAGTGGTATCCATGATAGATATTAACATGATCTACCATGAAGAATCATGTCTTTTGTGGAGAATTTTATGAGGGAACATCCTCCAACATTCAGTGGGACCGCAGATCCAGTGATTGTCGAAGGATGGATCAACACTATTGAAAAGATATTTGATGTCATGGGATGTTCGAAATGTCAAAAGTTAATACTATACATTTATTATTTGGAATGTGAAGCCTATCAATGGTGGTCTCTGGTTAAGAATATGAGAGAAAGATATGATCTTTACTGTTTGGGATGGGATGATTTTAAGAGTCTTTTTCAAGAAAAATATTTTCACAAAAGTGGTCGACTCGGAATGGAGAAACAATTGTTGGAGATGAAGTAGAAAGATGATGCTTCTGTGGTATCATATGAAGCCAATTTTACAAGACTGTCTAGGTATGTTCCATATTTTACTCAGGATTTTGAAAGTAAAATTAATAGATTTTACCCTGGTTTGAAACTATTTTTGCGAAGTGCTTTGGATTCACGAGATTTTAAAAGTTAAGAGAATATTGTTTTTTGTCCTAAAAAAGTTGAGATGAATTTTTATGACCCATATGTGCCTTATGATGAAAAAAATAAGAAGTGGTCAGATTGGAAGGCAATGGGGAAGAACTCGTCAAAGAATTCTGGAGGTAAGAAAATGAATGATCGTTCTTGTGAAAAGTGTGGTAAAAGGCATCCTGGTGAATGTCTTTTAAATTCTGGGAAATGATACCGATGTGGAAAATTTCGACACATGTCTCATAAGTGAAAGGAAAATGATCAGAAAATGAATGAGAAGCTAATGGTGATATGCTTTAACTGTAAGGAATTGGGTCATTTTTCTAATGTTTGTCCAAATCTAGATACTCAAGAAGGGAATCGGCAAGATAAAAAACAGAAGTGTTTGACATTCGCAATTACTTCAGCAAATGTTGAGCTGTCGAATGAGATGGTCTTAGGTATATTGATTGTTTTTTTTAGATTTCACAAAAGGGTTGTTTGATTAAGGGTCTACACATTCCTTCATATCTGAGAAATTTTCAAAAAAATTGGGAATTCAATTTCATGAAATGAAACTAGATTTCATGGTAAAAACACCTGGAGGGAATATTGTGGAAAAAATAAATTATAAGAATCTGCCTATCCTTGTATGTGGAAAGAGTTTACCTGAAAGCCATGTTGTTTTGCCTCTATTAGAGTTTGATGTTATTCTAGGTATGTATTGGCTTTTTTTGACACGCTAAGATAAATTGTAGTGAAAAAGAAGTTTTTTTAGAAATAATTTCAGTTTTTATACAAGAATGAACCCATACCATTAATAATATACCAAGAGGATAAGAAAATGATAAAGGTTTGAAATAAAAATTTTCTTGCTCATATTTTTTAAGATAAGGGAACTATCCATATTAATGATGCATCAGTGGTAAATGAATACTTAGATGTTTTTACAAATGATTTTCATGGTGTTATTTCACATTAAGACGTTGAGTTTACTATTGAATTAGTTCCGGATGCTAATCAAATTTCTAAACCTCCTTATCGAATGGCCCAAATGAAACTTTTTGAATTAAAAAAGTAGTTGAAAGAATTATTAGATAAAGGCTTCATCCGATCCATCACTTCACCATGGGGTGATCTTATCTTGTTTGTTAAGAAAAAAGATGGTTCAATGAGACTTTGTATCTATTATAGAGCCTTTAATAACATTACTATTAAAAACAAGTATCCTTTTCCTCATATCAATGATTTGTATGATCTGATCCAGGGAGTATAGTATTTTTCGAAGGTTGACCTAAGGTCAGGGTTCCATCAGTTGAAAGTAAAGGATGAAGAAATCCCAAAGACTACGTTACATACTAGATATAGCCATTAATAATTTGTAGTTATGCCTTTTGGGTTAACTAATGCACCAGTTGTATTCATGGATCTTATGAATAGAATATTTCATGAGTTCTTGGATAAGTTTGTTGTTGTGTTTATTGATGACATTATGGTATATTCTAGAAGTAAACAGGAGCATGAAAAACATCTACAAGTTGTTTTTCAAACCTTAAAATAAAATAAAATGTATGTAAAATTCAGTAAGTATGATTTTTGGTTGTAACAGATTTCTTTTCATGGGCACATTGTAAATAAGGATGGAATAACAGTTGATCCTACCAAAAAAAAGTGGTTGATGAATGGCCATGACCTACAAATGTTACCGAGATTCTTAGTTTTCTTGGGTTACTAGGTTATTACCGATAGTTTGTTAAAAACTTTTCACAATTATCTAGCCTACTAACTAAGTTAACATGAAAAAGGGGTTAAATTTGTCTGGACAGAATAATGTGTTGTTTTTTAGGAACTGAAGAAGAGATTGGTGAATGATCCAGTTTTTGCCTTGCCTTCCCAAAATGGTGATTTTGTCATCTATAATAATGCTTCATTTAAGGGACTTGGTTGTGTTCTGATGCAGAATGATCAGGTAATTTCTTATGCTTAATGACAACTAAAATATCATGAGGTAAATTATCCCACACATGATTTGGAATTGGATGCTGTGGTTTTTTCTTTGAAAATTTAGAGGCACAATTTATATGGATCCAAATGATAAATATATACTAACCATAAAAGTCTAAAGTATATATGCACTCCAAAGGAATTAAACATGAGGAAAAGAATATGGATTAAACTGATAAAGGATTATTATTGCACGATCAATTATCATCTAGGAAAAGCAAACAAAGTGGCAGATTCCTTGAGTCGAAAACATCATTCATCATTAACCATGTTACATTTGGAACATGATCCCCTGATTAATGATTTGATTAATTTTGGATTAGAATTTTTTGGTGTAGGTAATGCATCTGTTTTGTTTCATATTTCAGTGTAGTCATCATTATCAGACAAGATTAAGAAAGCGCAGAAGGAAGACCTTGAGCTACAGAAAAAGGTTGGATTGGCTAAAATGGGTAAGCTTCAAGAATTTAACCTTGATAAAGATTGTGTTTTAATATTTGAAAAAAGGTTTTTTGTTCCCTGTGATTCCCAGTTGAAGAAATATTTTTTGTGTGAATCTCATAGTTCTCCATTTTTAGTTCATTCGGAATGTACTAAGATGTAAAAATACATTCAGGAGTATTATTGGTGGTATGGAATGAAAAGGGATATTATAGAATTTACTGTGAAATGTTTGACATGTCAATAGGTTAAAGTAGAGTGGTAGTTACTGAAGGGGGTGCTTAAACCTTTCCCAGTGCCAGATAGGAAGTGAGATAATATATCCTTGGAATTTGTGGTGGTACTACTTAAGACTTATCAGGGGTAACAATGCGATTTGGGTTAATGTTGATCAGATGAAAAAATATGTACATTTTCTTTCTATTCGAGATAAAATGTCATTGGATCATATTTCTCAACTGTACCTCAAAGAGATTGTCAGGTTACATGGATTTCATATTTTCATTATATCGGACCAGGATCCTTGGTTCACTTATAACTTTTGGAAGGGGCTTCAGAAGTAATTGGTCACAAAATTAAATTTCAGTACATCTTTTCATCCTCAATCCGATGGGAAGTCAAAATGAACGATTCAGACCTTAGAGGATATGATTTGAACTTTTTCAATGGACTTCCAGGGAAGTTGGGATCAATATATTTCTTTGGATGAGTTTTCTTATAATAACTGTTTTCATTCTAGTATTCAGATGGAACCTTTTGATGCATTGTATGGGAATCAGTGTCAGAATCCAACATTTTGGGATGAAGCTGGTGAAAGAAAGTTGATGGTTCCAGAATTAGTAGAGGAAGTGGCTGAGAAAGTAAAGATGATCCAACAACACATGAGGAAAATTCAGATAAGGCAAAGAAGTTATGCATATAATAGAAGGAAAGAATTCTCTTTCGAGGTAGGTGACCTTGTTTTCCTTAAAATATCTCCTTAGAAAAGTGTAATGAATTTTGGTAAGAAAGGAAATATATTTCCATGATCCATCAATCCTTTTGAAATCCTGGAGAAAGTTGGACCATTTGCATATCGAGTAGCTTTGCCTTCGAGTTCTTCTTTGGTACACAATTTTTTTTCATGTTTTGATGTTGAGAAAGTGTGTGCCAGATTCATCACATGTATTGAACCCCGAAGTAGTTCATCTAGAAGAGAACCTTTCATTTGAAGAGAAACTAGTTCAGATTCTTGATCGAAGGGAACAAGTATTGTGGAATAAGGTAATCCATCATGTAAAGGATTTGTGGAGAAACCAGATGGTTGAAGAAGCAACATTGGAGTCTGAAAATGCTACGAGGGAAAGGTACCCTCTCTTGTTTAATAAGTAAATAAAATTGCAAGGATCAAATTTCTAGAAGGTGGGGATAATGTAAAACTCCAAGGTTTTAAAAAAATAAATGAAATGCATGAAACTTTATTAAGTAGATATTTATAACTAGACTTTAAACATAACTTTACTGCTTCTATGTTTTGAATTTTGAAAAACAATCATCCGCAATTGTGTTCGGTAAGATATTTGGAGTTTGATGGAACCAACTTGTTTTTTTTTGTGAATAGTAACATACCTTTATGAATAGTAAATTGTATTATTATTTTATTTTATTAAGACTATAAGATAATGACATCTTGGTTAATTTTTCAATGTGATATAAAAGCAGTTATAGAATTAAAATTGTTAATTTTTGAATTAAGTATGATTTTATTTAAAAATTAAATTAATAATATTTATAAAATTATTTTCAAAAAATTCAGTTCATTTTTTATTTCTACACATCAAAAAATGGTAAGGTTAAATATTTTGGATTTTTCTGAAATAGTTGATTTTTTCGGTGAATATTAAAAATAAAGTTTTGAGTTTCGGTGTGTTTAATGACATAATTAATGATGTAATAATTCTGGTAGACTTGTGTACAGTAATATAAAATATTATGTGTCCCAAGTAGACAATACCATGGGAAAATACCATGGGCAAGCCCATGGTTTTTCAAATACCACTAATGAGGTGTCTGTTGGAAATTATTAAAATATTCCTCACTTTCGCTATAAATACCAACCCATTATTTCAATAAATTCATACCCAATTACTCCTCAACTAATCTATGGCCTCTTTACCTTCCTATTAGTCCTCCCAAGGTTTCTTAAATCCCCCAAGGTCCCAACCTTCAAGTTTTGGGAGTTACTCTACAAGGTAAGAAAATTATCAACTTCTTTCTTTTTCCAATAAACTTCTCTTTTATGTGGTATAGAATTCAAGAATCCATACCATGTTTTTCTTTTAATCTTACTCTTTCTCTATTCTATACTATGATTCATTTCTGTATGGGTGACTCTTGTCCTTTCTCTTTTTATTGTTTTCTAAAACCCTGTTGCATAGCTGTTAGGTTGCCGAATTTTTGTAAGGGATTTGTCAACTATTGTTTTATTTTGAGTTCCCTTAATTTATTATTATTTCCTAATATCCTCTTACCCAAGAGGCATGAAGGTTCCAGAAATAATTTATATTATGGATGTTCTCATGTTCATGTAATATTTATCATCATTCTTTTTCTGCTTTCCCACTTATTCAAGGAATAAAATCATTGTCCATGATCTGTCAAATTACCGACATCGTGGACGATATGATTTCAATTTATATTAATTATTTCAAGTCTGGTCATGAAACCATTTTTATGGTTGAACTAGGTTATAATATATGTATTATGTATCATCCATGGTTCTGAAATTATTTTTTACAGATGGTTTTAATTTATAAAAAAAATGAGGTCGTTATTATCAAAGAACCACTAAAATGATCTAAACGAACATCATTAATGTTTTAACTTATGAATAATCTTCATATCAAACATCAAAATGATAAATGGTATAATTTATGGTACTATAAATATGTAAATACATTTACATTAAAATTTGTTAGTTTCTCTTTCAATCAACAAGAATATCCATCATGAGCCAATCATGGAAATCATGTAAAGAAACACACCCTAAACAATGCAAGGAACAAAATACTAACAATTAATGGGTGAAATGATGTAATGAAATGATCATATAAGATATAATAAATATTTATATGTTTCTGAAAGATATTAATAACTCTCTTGTAACCATTATACATCAGGTTTAAACAAGTTTAAAGTAAGAAAAATCTGAGGTAAGGGAATTCTTAACCCAATTTCCATTATTTGGGTTAACCTTCTTAATTATTCATTATGTGGTATTAATATTATTAGTGTGATGAATTTTTGTTTATATTATGTTTTATTATATGTATTTACAGTTTATAAACATATCCAATCCATTCTATTAATTCACTTTCCAATTATATTTTTAAGGGACTTTCATTTTAAAACTCCCTTTAATAAATTTCATAAGGATTGTTTTTTTTATGTTTATGGAATGAGAGGTTTCTCCAAATTTAAAGTTACTTTATTACGATGATATGTTCCTTGGAAATTATTTATTTTGGTTTGATCCCATTATAGCTCAAGATATGTCGGATTGATCCCATTATAGCTCAAGATACGTTGGGTTGAGCCCATTATAGCTCAAGATATAACGGGTGATCCTTATTATAGATCTCCAATGAATTGGGTACTCTGGAGATGGAAGTTGACCAAAATTTTATTCCATATGTAAGGGTGAATTTAAGAGTGATATGTTAAATATTTTCCAAGGAAGCAACATGATTATTCTATGCATTTGAGTTTTTATGATATGTATTTTATTGGTTATTATGTTATCACTTGACTAACGCTTTCTATGTTTATATCACTTACTAAGTTTTATACTCATGCAATGTTCTTAAATTTTTTTTCATAGGATATTAGAATGGGTAAGATAGTGAAGGGATTAATGATGTTTGATATGGATTGTTGTCAAATAAATAATGTTTTAAGCTTTAATGTTTTATATTTTGAAAAAGGGAACTTTTTTTAGTAGTATCCTCTTGTATGAATGTGGTATGTTATGCATGTAAGGTATCCTAATTCTTTAAAACTATAAACCCAAAAAGATACTCAATGTGTAAAAATGTATTTTCTTGTCTAAAATTAAATATTGAATAACCTTTTAAGGTCGGGTCCTTATATAAAGTGTATATGTACATGGATTTAAGAATTATGTTATATGAATCATGAAGTATATGTTTTCCATTAAGTATTTGTAAAAAATATATTGAATGTTGATGATGAACTAGAAAAGTTATTTAATGAAAATGTGATATTTTGGTTAAGGTAAAGTAACCCTTAATGTGTACCATGTTAAGAAAATTGTGTTTAACTTGGATAAAGAGATGATTGATATGGATAAAGTAAATTGGATAGTATTGATTACCCTAAAATTGATTTTGGTTTTTTTTAAAAATTTATCTATGTAATAATTTATAAATTCCTCAATTTTTTGGATTTAAGGAATATATCTAGTAATCCTTAGAATAAGGAATCATACATATTTTTCACAAGGATTTATAGTAATTCAGGTTATTACTATGTTTCAAGAGAATATACGATGAGGGTATTCATATATTTGGAATGTGAAAACAAAGAGCTAATTTTTTATATAATGGGGATCAATGTTAATCTGATTTCATGACCTTATTTCAAAAGTCTTGTATTTTTATCTTTTTAAAGTGTTATATGGTTAACCATTTTTGGAAAGTTTAAGTTAAATTTCAGATGAAGTTTGTGAAATTAAAGTATTATCTCACCACATGAGGATTTATGAATATTGGATAAACTATTCTAATAAATTTGTGTTGATGGTAACTGGTGACATATGGGATAGATTATTATGGATCTCATGATCTGTTAGTGCTTTAGGAATGAAAAAAACCACCTTCCTTTTTGGAGAAAGCAGTGAAGTGGAAATTGATCAAGGCACCATAAAGGGTGAGATTGTACTGAATAAAGTAAGTATATCTTCTCATGAAGATTATTTAACTCTAGGGAAATGATCTTGAAACAAAAAAGGTTCTCCTAGTAAATTATTTTTTGATGAATCAAATGGACCCTAATATCATTATATATTTATGGATTTGTGATTGTTGACTTTATCCTGACCTTGTTCTCTATCACTCTCCATCGGAACATGATGGTTATATTCCTATTCCATGTCCATGTTTTCACTTTACACCTATTTTATACTATTTAGAAACTTATTTAGGAGTTACTTGGGGTAACCATTATGGTTCCAACTTTCATTTTTTAAAACAAAGTTTTAGTATTCATTTTTATAATGTGGGTTTTTATGAATGGAAATTTCAAGTATTAAACCTGTAATAATCCAGAATAATTTCAAGGGGAAATTCATTTTAAGGGGGTTAGAATGTAACACCCCTATATTTTGTGAAATATATATATTTGATTTAATTTAATCTTTTTGACATTTTTCATTTCATGGTACACTAAATATAGTTTTTTATATTAAATCACTACATTTGGATTGCATTATATGAAACACCATGTTAATCATGCACTAAATACAACACTTATATTATCTAGAGGTACACACAACAATATGTTTTTCTTATATTACACACAATACTGAGTCCCTTAGATATCTTTTGTTACACCCAAGGCCAAGTTTGTACTGAACTACAATATACTATTAATATGATTATTAAAATATTATTATAGCTACCACATAGCCATTAGAATATAAGTTATGAATAAGATTAAATAAATTGTGAAAATATGATTTAAATATTCATATAAAATAAATCCTTTGGTTATCAATTAGTAGAAGTGAATGAAAGAACATTTTGAAAATAAACAAATTACTTTTCTAAGAAAACTATTTTTCTTTATACAGACACAATTTTAACTCCATAAATTAAAACAACCACTTTTGATTAATGTTTTCAATAAAATTTATATATTATATATTAAATAAATATTTTTTATACTCATCCAATATATTTTATAGGTATAAGATAATAATAAATCCAATTTTATGAATAAAAAGATTTATTTGTCTAAGTGGTAATTTTACCACCTTTTAATGGTGAACCCATTTTAAATATGATTTTTAAATTATATAGAATTTTTATTTTCAATAATATAATTCATTTTTAAATCACAATATCAAAATATAATTTGGATGAATTTTTGGTATTTTTCTGAGAAGTTTCATTTTTAAATGTATAGTAAAAAACACTAGATTTTAATTCAAAACTACTTTTTCATATGATTTATTTATATAGTTAAATTATATTTTGATTTGGTTTTAAAGTTTAATTATATTTTTTTTCATCAATTAGTCCAATTTAGTTTATTTTAACCAATTCCATATTGAAATTGGATATAAAAACATTTCAAACATTTAAATATTTTCTTTTAAAAACCCACTGTCGCGACACGTCTTGGGGATTAATTTTAAATTAATTTATTAAAATTATGTAATTTTCATTAATTAAAATGGATTAAATATTTTTAATAATAATAATTTATAATGTATTATAATTTCAACTTAGTTTTTGATAAAAAATATTAGTAAAAGTGATTAAAATTAATTACAGCGATTAATAGAAAAATTAGCTTAATAAAGGACTAAAACTAAATCTTAAGGCCCAAAATGACCTAGAAACTTTTCAAAAATCCAATTTATGGACATATTTAGAACATATACTAACTTTTATTGAATTTGGAAAATTATTGGATCCACTTAACATTAGAAAAACGTGGGAGTAATTCCCTTTTCAAAAATTTACAAGAATGCCACTCCTCCACTATAAAAAGGCACTTACCCCTCCCACTTATTCACACATATCAAGAATTTTGTATGGCCCAAAATCATATCAAATAAGCTCCCAAAATTAATACCTTAATTTTATAAGCCTCTATTTGGGCATAAATCTATCCAAGTAATCCATTTGGTGCAAACCAAAAAGAGTTACCCAAAGAATAGGTAACATCCATCCTCAATCTTTTTTATTTTATTTCCATTCTACACCATCTAAAATATTATTATTACATGATTACATAACAAACTAATTATAATAAATATATTTACACTCTTTTATTATAAGGGTTATTCCTACATTTACACACACTTCCATCTAATGGGTAATGAACTTACTGTTCTTATGTATGGTGAACTACTGCCTCACGAAACGATGTTGTTCATTTTTCTTTTACCTCATCTCATTGTTTTGAATTATGATCAAAAATATATTTTTATATGATATATATGATATTTATTATATCTTAATACTTAATTATTTTTTATATAACACATACATTCATGATTTCCATTTTGTGTAAATACGATAACATCATTTGTGGAAGTGTGGACTACTACCTCCTCAAAGCAATGTGATTTGTTCACACTATACATAGAATGTATAAAATATAGTTTTAATAAAAATATGTGACATAAATAGAATATATATTATATTAATGGAATAATTAAATTTGTTTAAATAAAATATATCATTTTATTTATTACACTTTTCACACACTAAAAAGGTGATAATGTTGTTTGTGGACGTGTGGACTACCGCCTCTTCAACGTGATGTGATTACTTTTACATCACAAGAATTGTGTATATAAGTATATATGATTAAATAAATTTTTATTTATGATATAATTATCAATTTTAAAATATATAATGTTTCTTACCTTATTTCCATAGTGGTCATTGAAAAATGGGAATGTTACTCATGCGTACGTACGACCTACCATCTCCATGATTGTAACATTGGTTAATTTTTCATAACCATATTCAATGATTGGTTTTAAAAGAATAATTTATGTATAAATATGATAATTATTTTAGAATTATTATTCTTTATATATTTATTTAGTGACCCATTTGACCATAGTCCACTTACCAAAGTTGTTTTAACAAATGAACTGAATTTGGTCAAAACACCCAACATAAACTTAATTGTTTAAGTAGTTATATAAAAAATTTTAATAAGTGAATTAAAAGTAATAATAAAATTTAAAAAGTTTATGATTCATGTAAATAATTAAAATATGTTTATTATTCATGAATATAAATACACACGTGTCAAGTCGTACTCAAGGTTAAGGAATTTCATCTCACATTTTATTTATTGTGAGATACATTCCATATTCAGCACTCGATTATTTTTTGTAGTGTATATACATACCTATGACATGATATAAAATTAATTTAATTTATTTAATAATATTAAAAGATTTAAATGATGTTATTATCTAATGGGGATCATGATTCTAATGTTATTGAAGTTGTAAGGGTTTTCTCGTCTCACTTTTATTTTTCATGAGACACAAGCCATGTTCGCCTCATATCTATTATTTGTGGTGTGTATAATTACCATGTATGTCTTATATGATTAATATAATTAAATTTATGGGTATTTAAATATCTATTTTATGATGTTTTTTCATGGGGTTTATGTTTCAAAAGTTACCAAATCAGTAAAGTAATTTTGTCTCAATTTGCCTTCTTTGAGACACATGTTTTGTTACACACCTATATTCTTTTAATAGGAGTATCTAATAGAAATAGAAATGTTATATTATGAATATAATTATTTTAATTATATTTTAAGCTTCATGTAATTTCATTTTCTTACAAGGGGAGTATGATTCAAAGTTACCAAATGGTAAGAGTTTATTGAAACAATCTCATCATTTATAAAGATTGTTTATGATTATGATTCCATTGATGAAATATTATGATTCATATTTCAAAAACACTAATTAATTTTCTTATACTGTTATTATTCATTATATATTAATGTATTGGTACTATTTCACCACTCTTTAGTACATAATATAATTAATAAAGTGTTTTTTAAGAAAGTCAGAATGTATCTCTCTCTTCGGTCATAAATCTATGTTCTTTTAAAACCATGTTTTCTAAAAAGGTTTTAAAAATGTTTTATGTTTAAAAATTGTTTTAAATGTTTTCATGAATCTTTTATAAGTTTTTATAGAAAAATATTTTCAATCTTCCTTTATAAGTTCTCAAATAAAATGATTTTAAAAATGTTTTCAAGATTTATTTATAAGTTTTAAAAGTATTTTCAAGGAGAAAGGTTTTAAAAATGATTTATACTTTAAAAAGTGTTTTTAAAAGTGGAATATATATTTTAATCAATAAAATGTTTTAAATGAAATTATAAATATTTCTTTATAAGAAAATGATTTTTTAAATGGTTTTATGAAAATGATTTTCAAAGAAAGGTTATTTTCCTTAAGAAATGTTCCATGTGATCCTTAAATACTTCTTCATCTAATATGACATAATTTGTTATAGTTTATTCTTTATTTGAGATATGAACTAAGAATACTATTCATTTTTTTTATTTAGTGGTTTACGTTTTTATGGAATGATGTTTATGAAACCCATTTCTCTTCCAGGGGTTATATTCTTTTGAAACCCGCTTCTTTTCATGGGTTATGTTTGATGAAATTATTATGAGACCTATATATTTTCCATAGGTAATGATATTATGAAATTTTTATGATACCCATTTCATTTCATGGGTTATGATATGATGTTTATGAAACCCATCTCTTTTTATGGGTCATGATATGATGTATGTTTTATTATATTGTGGAAAAAGTATGCTTGATTTTATGTGTTGAGTGGGACCTATATCTCCCTTAAATGCATTGGGTAATGATTTATATCTCATTAGATAATGATGGGAATCAACTTGATGGGATTGATCCACTGTGGAATACGGGGAAACCCAATCCACTATGGGAATATGGGGAAACCCAATCCATTATAAGTAAAAGACTGTGACTGGGGATGAAGGTGTTTTCTATCTAGTAGGTGTAGTCTCCATGAAGTGCCATAATAAGTTCCATTAATGCATCTTGACTTATAAGGAATTATATTACAGGTTTATGTGTATTCCACAATTTCATATATTATTCCTATGTTATGATTTCATGGATTATGCTCTTGTTTCTCTTATGATTTATGTCTTATGAACTAATAATATTTATACCATTATTAATTTTTATGATCTTTAATATTCAGGGTATTATCTTCTAATTTCATGATCACATTCTCATACCTTTATGCTCATGTTTATTCTTATATATCTCCCTTGTTTACCCTTACTGAGCATATGGGATCACCCCTTTTTTTTTTCTTCTCACATTTATGAAGATATATTTCATGTATGATATGTATAAGGGGGGTTATAGTCTTATATAACCTAGTGGGAGATAATTTAGCTCACTCATGTAACAACTTTTACGTTTTCATATTTCTGAAGGCACTAAACTAATACAGTCTTTGGATGTCTGTTGTGCAATGTATTAAGTATTCCAAAAAATGTTGAAATGTCTATTTATGTCAATCCTGGGTCATTTTAATTAGACTTTAATATTATCATTAATGCATGTCATGAATCACACACATATATTTACTAACCAAAACTATGATTCCATATGTTTTTTGGAAGTATAGTGTGTTGGGTGTGTCACGAGTGACATTTTATTAATGGATAATTCGTGGAAGGATTTTTACCTTCTATATTTATGGAAATTGACATCTAAAACCTTTTATTATAATAAAACCATCACATTAAATTCCATGGCCATGGTGTAATGTTGCATTTATTTTATATAATAAAAAAAATGAAATATATAATATATAATTTGATGAAACAGATTTGAAAACCTACTTGATGAGATATTGTGACAAAGATATTTTATTACACAATGAGTGTTCATATGTGGTTTTCAAAACTATTACATTAATATCTTTATCTTGGGTGCCTTGACCCATTTTTAGGCAATAATATTGGACTTCAGACAAGCCTTCCTAATGCTAATGAGAAAGAATCTCAGTGGGTCAAACACTAAATGTTTCTATTGATCTCGATGAAATTCTATTTGAATTTAATTAAGAGAATAAATATTATCCCCATGATCAAGGAATAATTTTATTCTTGTTTTATTGATTTCAAATAATTATTAGATATTTAGTAAATATTTATTCTCTAGTTTGTGGATAAAGTATTTATTTATGAATAAAATATTTATTTGGGTATTCAATAAATATTGAGGAGTTAGAGTAGACCAAGATTATGTTTGGTGATGAATATTAATTTTCAAGATGGTAAAATAATATTTATCATTGCGTGAGTTAGCATGTGCCATAAAATAATAATAATAATATTATTATTATATGATGCAGGGATGATAAGGATTATTATATTATTTAATAGATAATACCCAATTAAATGTTGTTTTAACCTAAACCATTTCACTATAAATATATGGTTTTGTCTATTACATAGTCTTAATCAAGAATTGAAAATCACTTCACACAATGAACTTATATCTCCCTTCCTTCACCTCTCTCCCTCTCAAGAACAAGAAGAACTAGAGATAATTATTTAAGTTCAAAGGGAATAAAAGTGATCAAGATGAATAAAAAATATGATAGATTTATCATTATAGCACCTGAAATTCCATTGGAATTGGTTTGAGATCAAAGGAGAACATGTGGATCATCTCTAGATGGATTATACACTTGGATCCTACCAGTGCAACAATATTAATTTAAAAAGGTTTTTTTGGATGATCAACAACACCTTTGAAGAAATATCCTATGATGAAGTACCTTTCTTCAGATAAAATATAAATTAATTATAAATTTTATTCGAAAAGATCCTATTTAGGTTCTCATATTCTCTATATCAATATTTGATGCAAAATTTTCATTGGTCATGTTGTTTATGTCTGGTAAAATATTTTGAATGATCTATCGAATCCAAAGAAACCTTTATAGTTATTCATCCGCCCAGGATCTTCCACTATACCTGGAACCTTCAAGTTATTAAAAATAATAACGGTGTTAAATAATAATTATAAATATTTATTTTCAAGTTTATGATAATATAATATTTATTATATTTATCGATGAATAATATAGTGATATTTATTTGTTAAATAAAAATTTATTATTAAAGGATCGATAAATGTCAAGGAGAAAAAACACACCAAGTTTAATTGTCAAATTAGAAATAATATTAATGATATTTATTATTAGATGTTTAAAATTTCAAGTGAATAATAATTATATCATTATTAAGACATGGGGTTTTCTGAGAATTAAGGAATTGTAGAGGGGATTGTGCGCATGTTTCCAACCCTAGACCTACCTTTATAAATATGTAATTATATGAATTTCTATATTCACTCTTGTTGTGCACAATAAAAAAATCAAGGAGATATATCTATACATAGATAGAGAATAAGATGTATTGAATTTTCTATTATCCCCCTCCTCTTTCAATCCATCAAAAGAACATCAGTAGTTATTCATCCTGGTAGATGAATTCTGCAATGACGAACCACGTACAATGAAAGTGATCAGGATTGTTGTGCTAGAACCCGATGATTCTAGGGAAATGTTTAGAGATTATGGTGCATATGTGGATCACTAAGAGAGGAATTTTACACTTGGATCCTACAGTGCAATTATTACATGAAAATATCAAGTCAAATGAATCATCAATAAAGAGAGAATTTCATGTTAAAGTAATTCTACATCTTCTTATAAATTAATTTTAAATTATATGTGAAGATCCTCCACTTATAGTTTTGAAATTTATTCTAGTCAAGTAATCTACATATTTTATTGGTCATGACATTATCCATCATGTATAGAGACAATTATTCATATATTATGACTAAAAATCCAAGTTTTTCATTTCATATAGGTGCTTCCACTACGCTCGAAACAAAAAATCGGTAACAAAGGGGTCACATGTTTAATTTATAACTATTTATTATTCATTTATTATTTTCATGCATTTGGGATTTCTTTTACTTCAGATCAATTCATTCATAAAATCTGAACATCATCATATTTTTCATTTCTTAATTCTCACTCACATAACTAGTAAACAGTTAATGATAAAATGAAGGAACTTCTGAAAATACCATCTGAAGGTGATAAAGGTTTTGGATGGACAACACAAAACTACATGGCATGTACCTTCTAATTACACACCGTGTATTTATGTATCTTATATGTGTCTCATGATAAAATTTATCTAGTCTAATGAAATAAAATATTATATCCGATAAAAGTGGATAAATGTTTAGAACCGAATAGGATGGAACACAATTTTGAAGAATTACATTCCATGTAACTCTTGTATATGACATGTAGTCCTAATTTTCTAATGGATGATAACACGGGGGTCCTAGTGTATTGTGTATTTGTTACATAACATGGGGAATAAAAAACCATGAAACTCTGAGGTGAAACTCCATGTAATAAGGGAAACACATTGTTTACCTAATACACATCTGTGATAGGTGACACACTGTAACGCCCCGACCCCAGTTACCCAGAGTCGGTGCATTATTACATAACATTGGCATGATAACAAGAGATTAAGTCTCAAAAGAATGATTAGTTTAGTAGCCTTGTAAGTACTAGATACATACATAAGTTTTACATTACATCATCAAATAAATAAAAACAACATCATTGTGTTCCCTTTGAACACACTCTTATCCCTTAGACTATTACTGAAGGTTAATCATAAAATACTTCTTTTCATCCTCGGAAAAATAAAACATAATAAAGGGGTGAACTCAGATGCTCAGTGAGGATAATAATATAGCGAAAAATTTCATAAATAAGCATAGAAAATTAATGCAATGTATAAGACTAAAACAAAAGGCTTTTAAAATTAAACTTCAGTATATTATGGCAAGTATAAATCAAATAATTCCATTTACTTATTCACACAGATATTCTACTAGTCAAATAATCACAGGCAATATCAATGGCCAATTTTATAATGATGGAACGCATAATGCTGGACATCATAACCACATAGTCAAGGCCTCATGCCAAGACTAAAAATAAGATTTTTTTAGGGTCCTATGCCAAGAAACTAGTTTGTCGCATGAGACCTACCGATGCATCTCAGAGCTATAGCCGGATCCACCTGTCACTTACTAAGTCCAATGCATTCCTCATATGAAAAGGTTGAAAAATAACATAAACATTCATATTAAAACTAGCATATGAAATGTTAATACTTTAACCATAAACCATGAATGGTATAGAAATAACACATTCATAGTAAAAAATATCACAAACCTTCAATACAATATGTAAGATTGTATCATAATAAATCAACTTCAAACAATTGTAAAGTCCATCAAAGGATGTTGACATAGATGAAATAAAAACTATTTGAGAGAAATATCTCTTTCTATTTTGAAATCATTTAAAAGTCAAATAATTATAAAATAAAACATTTAATTTTGAAAATATTCTTATAAGATTATAAGGGAATATTCGAGGGTGTTATAATGGTGGAAAATAGCCGCAACCGCTATATAAGTAGAAAAAACATTCTTACCTTAATTCGTTGAAAAGGTCATAAAGTACCTTGTTTGGAAAAAGACAGAAATATTCCTTTCAAATTTTTATTATAAAAAGTCAACCAAGGGTATAAATGACTTTAACCCATAGTCTAGTAAATAGTAATTTTTTTTGGAAATACATTTTTAATAAATACGGATGTGGATGATAAATAGGTCTCAGTAGATATTCACATATAAACAACCTCATATAATAAAGAGATTGGGAAGTTTAACCCTTACCTTGCAATTTTCCTTAGTAAAGGGTACGTTAAACTCATATATAATAGTTAAATAATTGTTATTAAATTATACAAGAACCATATAAATAAATATGATATCATATATGATCTTATAATATTGCTTAGTTAATAATATTTCAGTGGTATCATTGATTCAGGTGTTAACTGATTCATTTTCCTTTATATGTTTTGTTATGTAAGACATATTTGTTATGGATAGAATGTATTTGATTCATATCCAGAATGATATTATTTTATTAAACATTATTTTTAATCATAATATGAAAATTAGTCTTGAATGGTTATGATGGGGAATAACATCTCATTGCATCGTGGAGACGGCAATCCGTACATACGCACGAGTGAAAATATCATTATTTTGATGGAGAAATCGTATTTAAGAGGATGGTATATAATATATAAAGAATAATTAACATATTATATTTATTATTTAAATCAATTATACTCATTATTACACCCATCCAAATAATTAAGTTTGAATAACAAACTACACCATGACGTGGAGATGGTAAGCCTTACGTACACACATATAGTGACTTTGTCATTAATAGGATGGATAAAATAATGAATATGGTTATACCATAATTATAATAACATCACAGTATGTAGAAGGTACTATAGTTATTTTTTTTATGGAAATAATGAAGATAGTGTAAGTGAAAGAAAAAAAGAACTTAGAAAGAGCTGATGAAATTATTACCTCTTCTTCGAGTGCTTCCTTTTGATTTGATCAAAAGGATCCTTAGGTTGGATTTATGATCAAATTAATGCATATAGGTTGAATTGAGGGTATTTTGGAGGATATTTGGGTAGGGGTTTTCTGATCCAAATGACTTTGGAGATGTGATTTGGAGAGAAGGGGATGTACCCTTTTATAAGAGAGGCGAGAGTCACTTTAGGAAAAGCTTGAAATATTATTTTATAATAAAATCATTTTCGGTTTATAATGGCTCAAAAATGATTTATTTTGAGGATAAGGTGGGTATGGGTCGTAAACCTCTCAACCAATAGGTTTTAGATAGTTTTAGGTCATGATATTAACCTTATCTTTTAGTTTTAACTCTTAGTTAAATAGTTTAACTTTTACCATGTCTTCTTGTATTATTATAATAAATGGTTAATAAACTTAGCATAAAAAGCCAAGAAAACCCCAAGTGGTTAATTATTGACATATATAACCTTATCTAAGTCCTTTGGCCGAACCTTATATTTTTTGGAATATTATATAAATTAATAATATAGTATTTTTTAAAAACTCATTTATATCAATTTTGAAACTATTTGGGATTTTGTTTTTGTTAAAGTCATAACAACATTATTACTTAGAAAAAAATTCATTTAATCAACCCTAACATGTCATATTAACCTATAAAATTCATTTAATTCATCAACAGTATCAATTTACATTTATTTTAATATTTATAATATCAATTATTTTAATCTTTCAATAATAAGGTAATTAATGCATCATCATTGTGTCATAAATAAATTTAATTATTTAAGGTCTAAAAATTATAAATAAAATAAAATTATGTATAAGATATTTTTATCTTTCTAATGAATATTTATAATTGAATTTATCTTATGTATAGACCTATAATAAAAATGTCTTAGTTAATAAACATTGAATTTAACACTTTTAACTCTTCTTTAAATAAAATAATAATAAATGTCCTAATCTAATCCAAGTGGAACAAAAGAATAGTATTTTTTTTCCTAAGGTTGATTTTAGTCTAAATAAACTTATCCAATAGAATTAGGACATGTGTTAGTATAATTATAATATTATTTTTACCTTTAATTACCCTATTTACTTTTAACCTTGGTAAATAAAAGTCAAAAGTTACTATTCACCAAAAATTATTTTCATCTTATTGAACCAAATTTTACTTACTGATATCAAATGTTTCTCTTAGTGTTTTTAAATTCAATTCATAAAAGTGTTAAAATTACATTTTATGAAAATTTGCTGACGTGCCTAGAAGGTGGGTAAAAGACGAAAAAAAGTTCAATAAAATTTTATATATCTAATTTTATTATAAAAATGAATCTAATGAATTAAATTGAACTGATATAGGTATTATGTGTCTATTTTGAATTAAAATAAATTAAAATAAATTAAAATAATTAAAATAATTTTTTAAATAAAAAGTTAGTTTTAAACTATAACGCAGTGTTTTTCACAATTCATCAAAAATTGAAAGTTTTTAGAAAAATAACAAAATTTCACCCTAAGATAATTTTGATATTATGAATCCAAAAATGAAGTCCATTTTGAAAAATAAAATTTATAAAATTTTAAAAAGTGGGTATTACTATTCATAACTGCTTTTAAAACAGCTAGTTTGATTTGTCGTTATGTGCTAGAACTTGAAGTTGCATATAACGCAAGATACTATATTATTCAAAAGGAAACATACCATGGAAGCTTGGGGTGTTACATACTTCCCTCCTTAAAATAATTTAATCCTCAAAATTTCTAGAATACTACTGCGTAAAAATATTTTGGTGGTTCTTCATCATAAGTTCCTCAGGTTCCCACGTTGCCTCTTCCATTTTATGGATTCTCTATAGAACTTTTACCAGACGAGTCATCCGGTTTCTTAGAACTTGTTCTCTAGTATCAAGAATTTTGACAGGCTCTTCACAATAAGATAGATTTGGTTCCAGTTCTATTTCTTTATAGGTGAGTACATGCATTGGGTTAGGCATGTATTTTATCAATAAAGATACGTAGAACACATCATGAACTTTGGGGAGACTTGGCAGCATTTCCAAATGGTAAGCTACAACTCTAATTCATTCTAGAATTTCAAAATATCCGATGCACCTGGGACTCAATTTACCCTTATTTCTGAATTGTATAACACCCTTCTATGAAGATACCTTCAAGAAAACATGATCTTCTACTTGAAATTAAAAATCCTTCCTTCAGTTATCGGCATAAATCTTTTGCCAAATTTGAGCTAATTTGTTGTGGGTTTGGACGATCTTCACCTTTTATATTGTTTCCTCAACATGTTCTGGGCCTATGAGTTCTCTTTCACTGATATCATCCAAACAAGCTCGTGTGTGAAATCTCTTTCCATATAACGCTTCATATGGTGACATATGAATACTTTAATGGAAGCTATTGTTATAGGAAAATTCTACCAGGGGTAAATACTAATCCCATATACCTTGAAAGTCAAGTGATCAAGATCTCAACATGTCTTCTAATGTTTTAACATTCCGTTCTGATTATCCATCAGTTTGAGGGTGGTAGTCAGTGCTCAAACGAAGTTCAGTATCCAAGGCCTTCTAAATGATTTTCTAGATTCTTGATGTAAAATGGGGATCAAGATCAGAAACAATCGATAGGGGTACTCCATGAAGTCTTACAACTTCATTAATATATATTCTTGCTAGACGTTCAAGTGGTAAATCTTATCTTATAGCAATAAAATGAGATGACATGGTAATACGATCAATAATGACCCATATTGCATCATTCCTTCTAGGAGTCTTTTGTAGCCCCATGAAAAATTCCATTATAATTTCATCCCATTTCCACATAGGTATGGGAGGAGGTTTCATGACTCCTCTAGGATGTTGTCTTCCAGTTTTCACTTGTTGAAAAACCATACATCTTGACACATAATCAGAAATATCTCTCTTCATGTTGTCCCACCAAAAATGTTCCTTAAAATATCTATACATCTTAGTGATAACATGGTGTATAGAGAAATTTGAGCATTGAGCTTCATCCAACAATTCCATTTTTAGATCAGGTATGTCGAGAACACAAAGTCTCTCCCCAAATTTTAAAATTCCATCTTCATATATGAAGTTGTCCATTCTCACATCATTCACAGCTTTAATTTTCTTTTGAAACTCTTTACCATTAGTTTGAGAACATTTTATCCTTTATAGTAAAGATGGTTCAGAAACTATTTGAAAAAGTATTGATGTTTTACCCTCTATGATTATTCCAATATCCATTTTTAGTAGATCCATATACATATGATCCCTTTCAACTCTCATCTTGTTCAGAACTCCATGATCCTTTCTGCTCAAAGCATCTTCCACCTTATTTTCCTTCCCCAAGTGGTATTGTATAGTGAAATCATAATACTTGAGTAGTTTGAGCCATCTCCTTTTCTTCATGTTGAGTTCTTTTTGTGAGAAAATATACTTTAAACTCTTGTGATTGGTATATTTCTCAAAATTTTCACCATAGAGATAGTGTCTCCATATCTTCAAGTGAAGATTACAGCTGCTAACTCACGATCCTGAGTGAGATAGTTTTGTTCATGAATTTTTAGATGTCATGATGTGTAAGCAATAACTATATCATTCCACATAAGGACACAACCAAGTCCTTTATTTGAAGCATCACTATAAATAACAAACCCCTCATTCCCCAATTATAGAGTCAATATTAGAGCATTGAATAATATTTTCTTCAATTCTTCAAAACATTATTCACACTCTTTTTTCCAAAAAAATTTAACCCCTTTACGTGTGAGCTTGGTTAGAGGATTAGCCAATTAGGCAAAATTATGGACAAAATGCCGATAATAACCTGCTAAAATAATAAAATTGTGTACCTCATTTATACTCGTTGGTGCTGGACATTATTGTATTGCTATTTTCTTAGAAGGATCAACATATATTCCATCCTTAGATATAATATGGCTAATAAAAGAAATCTTCTAAAGCCATAATTCACACTTGATAAACTTCCCATATAATTCATTTCTTCTAAGTGTCTTTAGAATAATGCGAGACTGATTTTCATGATCTTCGTAGCTTTTGGTGTATACCAATATATCATTAATAAATTCCACTACAAAGTCATCAAGATATTCCTTGAAAACTCTATTCATTAGATCCTTGAAAATAGAGGGTGCATTAGTCAGTCCAAAATGCATTATTATAAACTCGTAATGCCTATACCTGGTTCGAAATGCTATATTTGGAATGTCTTCCTTCTTCCCGCACAACTGATAATATCCAGATCAAAGATCAATCTTTGGAAAAAATTGAGCTTAATAAAGTTGATCAAATAAATCATCAATGCGAGATATGGGATACTTGTTCTTTATTTTTATAGCATTGATCTCCCTGTAGTCAATACACAACCTCATAGATCCATCATTCTTCTTAACAAAAAGAACAAGGGCTCCCCAAGGAGAAACACTAGGGAGAATAAATACTTTATTACTCAAATCCTCTAGTTGTTTCTTTAGTTCCACTAATTACACAATATACATTCTATAAAGGGTCTTCAATATGGGCCTTGAACCAGTAATTAGATCAATAGAAAACTCAATTTCTCATTCTAGAGGATGTCCAGGTAAATCCTCTAGAAACACATCAGCATATTCTTTCACAATAGGTACATACTCTATTTGAACATTCCTTTCCTCACCCATAGTTATTTCATTCTATTCCTCCCCAATAATTGAATTTAATAGAGCCACTGTGGGTGGATCTAGATAAGAATCAGATGGTGACGTTTCTGATTTAAAGATAAGGTACTCCTTATCATCATTGAAAATTGTAACCTCCTTATTATTACAGTAAATTTTCGCATCATGGTCCAAAAGCCAGTCTATACCAAGGATTATATCAAATTCAATCTAGTGTATGACAATGAGATCAGAAGATAAATAATGTTTATATGACCTAATGGGAACTAATTGAAAAAACTTTGTTGCAATGATACTTCCCTTAGGAGTTTTGACTGACAAATCCATTGTTAAATAAAATTGGAAATATCTAATTTTCTTATAAAACTGGGAAGATATGAAATAATGTGATGATCTAGAATCAAATAAAGCATTGGAAAAATTTGAGGAAACTATTAGATTACCTGACACCACATCATTTAGAGATTCAAAATCAATAGTAGTGATCACATAAGCTTGTCCCTACTCCCTTGGACATTTATGAGGTAAGTTTCCTTGGTCTTAGGACATTCATTTGCATAATTTCCCATTTCTCTAAAATTGTAGCATTCAATATTGACAGCCTCTTTCGTTCCCTTGAAATCATTTTCACCACACTTGTAATAGACTCCCATTCCCTTCAGGAAAGTACTGGGGTGTTTCTTCCTACATTTACTAAAGGATGAAAATTCAACCTTTCCTTTATCCCCCTTATTTCCATTTCTAGAGTGTTCAAAATATCTCTTCTTATCCTGGTTTTCTTTAAATTTATAAGACTTAGAGAATTCCTTTTTTTGTATTGATAGCACATGAGACAATATCTTCTTACGATGAGAAGGATTGTGATACTAATGCTCAATGGAGAAATGGTTTTAACCCATCAAATAATCGATCAATCTTACTCCTTGTGTTACATATTTAACCTACTGCATGAATTTCTAACCATGTAAAGTTAGCCTCATACTTTGCGCCATTATCATCCTCCTTTTTCCTCAAACTTAGAAATTGTCTTTCTATATCCAATCGATGGTCATGAGGAAAGTATTTTTCTAGGAAGAGATATTTTAACTCCCTCCATTACATATTTGATACCTCTTCATCCTTGTTTGTGTTTTGAATTAATGACAACCATTGATCTGTATCTCCTGTGAGGTGATAAATTGCCATGATAACTTTTTCCCTTTCGCTACTCCCCAAAGCATGAAAAATTTTCTCTAAGGAACTTATCCACTACTCAGTCACAAATGGATTTGTATTCCCATTGAATGTTGGTGGTTGTTTCCCCATGAATCTATCTAACATTGATCCTCTATGTTGTGGATCAGGGTGCTCCATATGGGTAAGGTTATTATTCATAACGTGAGTGAGTTGTTCCAGTATGATGATAAGATGATCAACACCAGTTTCATCACCATCTCTACTATAATTATTGTGAGTAGGAGGGAAATCCCTATATGGATTACGTGCATTGATATGGTTTCTATTCCTTCCACTAGGCTCCATTTCTAAATAATTCCATACACTAGATTATTTTATAAATCACAATAAATAATTCAAAATTTGTAAAACACTTAACATAAATTGAAAAATTTATGGATATAATCCATAATACAAAAAATGTTTTCTTTAAGGAAGTATATACTCATAAATCCTTTAAAATGGATATTAAAGAAAATTTGAATTATCCTAAGCATATCCCCCGGGAGTGTCATAACCAAGAGTGCAGTAGGGCCCGTTGTCGTGTACTAGGATACCCCGGGTCAAACCCGAAACTCCTTGTCAGAGTTTTCACTCCTAGGTACATCTGTGCGAGAGCCAACTCTAACTGATCATATCCAAATAGGGATGTATTGCTTGGAAAATACAAAAAATCTCTACATTACCAAAATTCTAGGAAGTTCTTCTATACTAATCCTCAAAGTCTATCTTAGGGTAATTTTCTATAATCATAGTTTTTCTAAATCTAGTTTCCAAGGTTTGAAATAAACTTCCTCTGATACCAATTATAATGCCCCAACCCTATTTACCCAGAGTTGGTGCATTATTACATAAAATTGGAATGATCATAAGAGATCAATTCTTGAAAGACCGATTAGTTTAGTAGCCTTGGAAGTACTAGATACATACATAAGTTTTACATTACATCATCAAATAAAGAAAAACAACATCATTGTGTCCCCTTTTAACACACTCTTATCCATTAGCCTATTACTTCAGGTTAATCGTAAAATACTTCTTCACAACTTGGAAAAATTAAAACATAAGAAAGGGGTGAGCTCAGATGCTCACTAAGGATAACAATAGAGCGAAATCTTTCATAAATTTGCATAAACATTTAAGGTAATGTATAAGACTAAAACAAAAGCCTTTAAAACTTAATATTTAGTATAATATGGAAAATATTAATCAAATAATTTGATTTACTTATTCACATGGATATTCTACTTGTCGAATAATCACATGCAATATCAATATCCAATTTCATAATGATGGAATGCATAATGCCGAACATCATAACCACAAAGTTAAGGCCTCATGCTAAGAATACAAATAAGATTTTTTAGGGACTTATGCCAAGACACTAGTTTGTCACATGATACCTACCAATGCATTGAGGATCTATATCCAGATCCACCCGTCACTTACTAAGTCCAATGCATTCCTCATATGAAAAGGTTGAAACATAACATAAAAATTCCTATTAAAACTAGCATTTGAAATGTTAATACTTTAACCATAAAACATGAATGGTATATAAATAACACAACCATAGTAAAAAATATCACAAAACTTCAATACAATATGGAATATTGTATCATAATAAATCAATTTCAAACAAGTGTAAAATCCATCAAAGGATTTTGACATAGATGAAATAAAAACTATTTGAGAGAAATATATCTTTCTATTTTGAAATTATTTAAAAGTTACATAATTATAAAAGAAAACATTTATTTGGAAAATATTTTTATAATATTATAAGGGAATCTTTGAAGGTGTTGTAATGGTAGAAAACAGCCACACCCGCCATATAAGTTAAAAAAACATTCTTAGATTAATTCGTCAAAAAAGTCAAAAAGTACCTTGTTTGGAAAATGACCGAAAGATTAATTTCAATTTTTTTTATAAAAAGTAAACCAATGTTATGAATGACTTTAAAACATAGTCTAGTAAATAGTTAAACTGTTTTGAAATACATTTTTAAGAAATAAAGATGTGGATGATAAAGAGGTCCTAGTAGATATTCACGTTTAAACAACTTTGGATAATAAAGGGATTGTGAAGTTTAACCCTTAACTTGTACTTTTCCTTAGTCGAGGGTACGTTAAACTCCTATATAATAGTTAAATCATTGTTATTAAATTATACAAGAACCATATAAATAAATATGATATCATATATGATCTTCTAATATTGCTTTGTTAATAATATTTCAGTGGTATCATTGTTTCAGGTGTTAACTAATTCATTTTACTTTATATGTTTTTTTACGTAAGACATGTTTGTTATGAATAGGATGTATTTGAATAATATATATAATTATATTAAGTTCTAAAACATTATTTTTAATAATAAAAAGAAAATTATTCTTGAATGGTTATGATGGGGAATGACATCCCATCACGTCGTGGAGATGGTAAGCCGTACATATGCACGAGCGAAAATATCATTCTTTTGATGAAGAAATAATATTTAATTTGATGGTATATCATATATAAAGAATAATTAAAATATTATATTCATTATTTACATCAATTATACTCATTATTATACCCATTAAAATAATTAAGTGTTGAATAACAAACTACACCACGACGTGGAGACGGTAAGCCGTACGTACACACGTATGGTGAATTTTTTATTAATAGGATGGATAGAATAATGAATATGGTTGTAACATACTTATAATAACATCAAAGTATGTATAAGGTATTTGATTTATTATTTTGTTATGGAAAAAACAAATAAAGAGGAAGTGTAAGAAGAAAATAACTTAGAAAGTAGTGATGAAATTATTACCTCTTCTCTGGGTGCTTCCTTATGATTTGATCAAAAGAATACATAGGTTGGATTTATGATAAAATTAAGGCATCTAGGTTTAAGTGAGGGTATTTTATAGGATATTTGGGTTGGGGTTGGCCAAGCCAAATGGATTTAGAGATGTGATTTTGAGAGAAGGGGAAGAAACCTTTTATAAGAGAGGTGAGGGTCACTTTAGGAAAAGCTTAAAATATTATTTTATAATAAAATAATTTTCGGTTTATAATGGATATAAAATGATTTATTTAGAGGATAAGGTGGTTATGGGTCGAAAAAATCTCAATAAATAGGTTTTATACAGGTTTAGGTCACTATATTAACATTATATTTTAGTTTTAACTCTTAGTTAAATAGTTTAACTTTTACCATGTCTTCTTGTACTATTATAATAAATGGTTAATAAACTTACCATAAAAAGACAATTGAAACCCAAGTGGTTCATTATTGATATATACATAACATTATATAAGTACTTTGTCTGAACCTTAGATTTTTAGGAATATTATATCAATTAATAATACAGTATTTGTTTTAAAAACTCATTTATGTCAATTTTGAAACTATTTGGTATTTTATTTTTTTAAAGCCATAACAACATTATTAATTAAAAAAATCATTTAATCAACCCTAACATGTCATATTAACCTATAAAATTATTGGAATTAATAAAAAGTGTCCATTTACATTTATTTCAATATTTATAGTATTAATTTTTTTAATCCTTCAATAATAAGGTAATTACTGCATCATCATTATGTCATAAATAAATTCAAATATTTAATGTCCAAAAATTATAAATAAAATACCATTATGTAGGAAATATTTTTATATTTCTAATTAATATTTATAGTCGAATTTATATTATGTATAACCCTATATAAAAAATGTCTTATTTATTAAACTTTGAATTTAACACTTTTAAGTCTTCTTTAAATAAAATAATAATAAATATCCTAATCTAATCCAAGTGGACCAAAAGGATCATATTTTTTTATAAAGTTTATTTTGGTCGAAATTCACTTATACAATAGAATTAGGACATGTGTTAGGGTAATTATAATATCATTTTTACCTTTAATTACCCTATTTACTTTTAACTGTGGTAAATAAAAGTCAAAAGCTAATATTCAGCAAAAATTAATTTCATCTTATTGAACCAAATTTTTCTTACTGATATCAACCAAGTCTCTCATATTTTTTAAATTCAATTCACATAAGCCGTAAAATTACGTTTTATGCAAATTTGCTAATGTGCCTAGAAGGTGGGTAAAAGAACGTTAAAAGTTCAATAAAATTTTATAAATCTAATTTTATTTTAAAAATAACTCCAATGAATTACATTGAAATAATATAGGTATTATTTATATATTTTGACTTAAAATAAATTTAAATAAAATAAATAATTATTTAAATAAAAAGTCGGTTTTGAACAATAACGCAGTGTTTTTCACTATTCATCAAAAATTGAATTTTTTCAGAAAAATACCAAAAATTCACCCTAAGATAATTTTGATATTCTGAATCCAAAAATGAAGTCCATTTTGAAAAATAAAATTTATAAAATTTCAAAAAGCAAGTATTACTATTCATAACTACTTTTAAAACAACTAGTTTGATTTGTCGTGGTGTGCTAGAATTCGAAGTTGCGTATAATGCAAGCTACTATATTATTCAAAGAGAAACATACTGTGGAAGCTTGGGGTGTTACACACACCTGATACCTAGGCATGTTTCGTGGATATAGGTAGAATACAGTGTACACTATGTTACCTAACACACACTGTGTATTATGCTGCAGACAATGTGCTAAGTTTTATTTGAAGAGAAGAATTAAATATATACTAAGAATTATTCACATGTGTTTCATGTTTAATTTATTTTAAAGTATAATTCATGTACTATGATTTATAATTATATATTAAATTAATTTCCATGTTAAATTATAACACTACAAGTTGTGTATGGCCTTTTCTTGTAGTGAAATCCATGCATATTAGGAGCATAAAAATCATGCCAAGTAGTTTAGATGAGTACATGTCATTTCCACCAAGTACACTTGTGTACTTTATTAATATTAAATACAATTATTTTATTTAAAATTAAGGATGATGGTGATTCAAGTATTCTTTGATGAAATTAAGATAAATTGAATTAATTGTATCAATTCATGGTGTTCTATAGTAATTAAACAATTAATCAAAGTAATTGATAACTAGACTGTAAATGTATTCTAATTTCATGTTTTGTGGATGATCATGAGACTAGACCAACCCTATGCATGTGATTGGTTTATTTTAATTTATTATTATTAAATTAAAATTGATGGCCTTCCTGTCATCCCCTCCTTATTTTGTAATGGATTATATGCCTGCAATTTCTTTTACAGAAACCCTCTTATCCAATCTATTGGATTCCCTTACCTATGTATGAGTAAAATATTATATAATGATAGAGCTCCCAAGATAGAGGAGGTACTCTAAGTCTATGAGACAAGGTGAAACTAATCAAGGTTATACATAGGATCTAAGGTGAAATGATAAAATGAAAACCAAGCTACGGGTCAAGCGGTTTCCCCCTGGGGTCAAGGGTTAGTTTTTCATCCACTTGATAAACTAAACATTAGAGAATATCATTATCATGCCACTTTTATTTTATTTATATCAGTTTCATGGTTTATTATTTATCTTTTCAGATTCTATGCAACCACTTAACAAATGAATTAACAATTTTGTAATATGGAAAGAAATAAAATCTGATTATGTGTAAATTTTATCAAACATGGATAATAAATTAAGTAAAATAGATTTAATATTAAAAAGGCACGTGATAAGATAAAATTTTATTTTACGTATAAGAATAAAAACCCCCCAACTAAAATATTAGGGTGGTATATCCTTCCAATACATAAGCTAAGAGTCAAACTCATAGTTCAAAGTGATTGACCGGCCCAAGTCTGGGTGCTTTCAATTATCAGGGAAATTTTAGCTTAAAGTTTTGGGTTAACATAACTTAGTTCACATCAAGTGTTGACTTTCCAAATCGGAATTTGTGTAACTAAGAGGCAAGGGTTGAGGAGATACTTATTTATAATTTTAGGATTGGGTAGTCCGCTCTATAGATCAAGAAACTATGAGTTAATATAGTTAGAAAGTTATGCCTACCTAAAACCCTTCAAATAACTTGTCAGGCCCAAGAATTAGTTATAATAAGGGGAATATAGATCCTTGACATGATAATATATAATAAACAATATATTCTGAAACTAACAAAGATGGATATTAGGTTTTGAAAAAATAGCGGGAGATTAATGGGATTTAATGAAATTTTAAATTTATTAATATGATTTTGTAATTAAGGAAGTAGTAATGACCTACTCTTAGTTTTTAGAAATGGAAATTCACGCAACTTATATAATAACATTATGATCTATACTAGAGAAGGATAATCTTATCACTGGTGAAAATTTATAGGAAAGGTATAAGTACTTACACGTTATGTTATTCCACGAACAAAAATTATACATACTCAAAACCCAACTTTCCAAGTCACTTGAAAAAGAGTCTAGTGAGGATAAAATATCTCTTTACATGAAGAATGTGTATAACACAATGGATTTACAATGTTACATGCTATCCTATATCTCTAGATAGATTCTAAATCTATATTAGGATATGGATGCATATAACATCATTTCCCACCTTCGAGATCTCTATTAAGAGAAGATGATACAAGAAAGGTATGAAATCTCCCACACAATGTTCACATGAAAGCTTTTAGAGTTGGTTCCAGTTAGGCCACATTTATTCAATATGATTGTATACATAGAGTGACTAGAAATCTTAGGGTTTAAGATCCCTTATGCCTTTCACAACGATATCATTCCATCTTCTCTACCGAAAACCTTCTCTAGTTTTATTTGGAATTATAATATGAGAAATTAAAAAAGTCACTTTTATAACTTCTTAATCTTATTAATAAAGTTGATAGAAATGGGGTGTGAAAAAATCGTGACCCTCATGGTGAATAAGAAAAGGAATAACAATAAAAAGGGCTTGAAGACTCATTCCAAGTCTAAGGATCCTGATCATCATCCTTCCAAGAAGAAGAAGATCTAGTAGAAATAAAAGGGGTAAAACGCAATGCGTTTTACATGTGTAAAGTGGGACCACTAGAATAAGAATTACACCTAAATAAAGAAGAAATAGTAATCTTCATGAATTTTCATTATCGAGCATTATATTTCCATATCGACATGTTGGGTATTTGATATTTCATGTGGTGCTTACATTTGTATCTAAATACAAGAACCAAGTAGATTTTGAAAGATTTCCAATGATGAGGTGGATATATAGTCTACCAATGGAGAGATATTGGCTACTATATCTATTGTAGATGAAAAAATCATTTTTCAAATAATATTTCTTTTAGTTTTAAAGAACTATTATTATGTGCCTAGTGTTTTTAAGAACATTATCTCTATTTTTTTTAGGCAGGGATGGATTTATTTTTAGTTTTGGAAATAAGAGATGATATTTTTATAAAGATAGCATATGTTATGGTATTATATAGTTAAATAATGGTCTTTATGTTTTTAATTATGAAAACCATATATTTAAAATTGATAATGAATCAAATACTCATGCCTCAATTAACACCCATTTGTGGCTTCACTATCTTGGTCATGTAAATGAGAAGTGATTGAAAAATCTCTATCAATATGGTTATTTAAACTCTTTTGATATTACACCACCTGAAATATTTCATGCTTATTTTCAAGGAAAAATGACTAAACCACCATTTGGTGGTCAATGTGAAAGGGCCAAAAACAATTCTTGAATTACTGCACACTGATCTGTATAGATCTTTTCAAGTAGAATCTAGAGGTGTATTGTCATACATCATTACTTTTATCAATGAATTGAGTAGTTACAGTTACATCTACTTGATGAGGTATAAGTATAAATCTTTTGATAAGTTCAAGGCATTCAAGAATGATGTTGAGGATCATATTAGTAAGAAGATAAAGAAACTTTGATCAGATTGAGGTGGTGAATATCTTAGCCCGAATTTTATTGATTTTCTACGGGAGTATGAGATTTTATCTCAACTCACTCTGGATTATAAAATGAAATGGAATGGTGTTATTAAAAGTAGAATCTTTAGCTTTTTGGATATGGTAAGGTCAATGACGATTCATTAAAAATTTCAATTATCCTTTTGAAGATATGCATTACACACAATGACATACTTACTAAACCGAGTACCAACTAAAGTGGTAAACTTTATTAACTTTTATTTATGAAGTATAAAGAAACCTTTTTTTCACAAAAATATTCATGGGGGTGTGAGGTGTTTGTTAAGGCCAGGTCAAGATTTTACGACCCATCCCCCGAGGCCCGTTCCGTGACTACCCCAACCCCGCCTTCCATAGGTCAGGGGTTGGAGACTAGCACCTGAAAGGAATATACCTAAAATGGGAAGGCATTACCTCAAAACCTATACACACATAGACTAGGTACACAATGAAAACAAACCAAATAGTATAAATAATGAAAGTAAAAGTAAGTACTAAAAGTAGGGGGCCTAGTATACAAGCCCAACCAGAAAGAAAGTACAATAAAAAGGAAAAACAACTCCTAAGGTCATCCACCAAGGATCCTACCTGAAGGGTAGGTACAACACGTCTCTGTGGCCCACCACGCCAATCAGTCACCTCCGTACACTGTCTAGTTCAGGATCCCAAGTCTCGGTGAAAGTTTCTCGTCGTTTGCCCAAGTCACAACAAGGTACAGGTGAAGACCATGCAGGGGTGAGTATAAAAATTCTCAGTTGGGACCCCAAGACCCTTGAAGGTCTCTTATAATTCCAAAAAGGAAAAACCACAAAGCATGATCTCAATCACAAAGCACAAAGTAAAAGTCTCAGCTAAAACTAGGTATAAAACATAAAGAATAGGAATAATGATGATTAGTCATGAATATAAATCATCTTATTTTGTTAATAAGTTCCACTAATGTACCAGGAATATATCATTCCAATGCTGATCCACACAGGGTCGTAAGTCACCGATCCACATAGGGTCGTAAGTCATTGATCCACATAGGGTCAAAATTCATTGATCCACACCGGGTTGTAAGTTGTCAATCCATATAGGGTTGTAAGTCACTGATCCACGATGGGCCACTCTAAGGCTGGTACTTATCGGGTCGCTCTACTGTTGATCCACACAAGGTCATAAGTCGTCGATTCACAGATGGTCAAAAGTCATCGATCCACAGAGGGTCGTAAGTCATCGATCCACACAGGGTCGTAAGTCACCGATCCACACAGGTTCGTAAGTTTTTGATCCACACAGGGTCGTAAGTCATCAATCCACATAGGATCGTAAGTCATCGATCCACACAGGGTCGTATGTCGTCGATCCACACAGGGTCGTAAGTCACTTGACAGCCAACCATAGGATTCCTGCACTAAGCACACTTTATTTTCAGAGTATCCGATCCAAAATCCATTGGACATATTTCAACTACAAAGAAGTCCCACCAAAAAGTAACATGATTAACCTCCATGTAATAAGGGTTCCAACGCAATATACGACGCGTCAATCAGACGCCCAGTCTGTAAGTTATAGGCATTTTAGTGCTGGGGGCCTGGCTGGATTCGAGTCCGATCCAACCCAGCTATACTCCAATATTCTCCAAAACCCAAGTGGAGTATCTCAAAAGGACCGTCTCATCCTAAGGGTTCTAGTTCTGTAGACGGTTGGTCAAACAAACTTCTGGTTTAGGAGATATAGCCCTTTAATCAAAACTGGGCCGTAAGTGGGTTCAGGTCTGGTCAGACTTGGTCGGACCGACCTGATCCGCTGTCCATGGGATTGAACCACCGGGCTGCAGGACTGGCCCGACCCACCTGGCTTGGCATGGCCTACCAGGCTGCTGGACAAACCTAGCCTGCTGGATAGGCGCGACCCACTAGCTGGGCGCAGGGGTCCTCTCCCCTCCCGAATGGCTCGACCGTTTGGCCTCCTCCATCAGCGGCGATAGCTGGCACTGCACCACCTGACCGGTCTGCATGGAACAGTCATCTAGAGGACCCGCAGGGCGTGGGTACTCCCTCCACCACTACTCAGAGCCACGACCCTCCTCCGCGGCGCACTGCCATGGTGCACTGCCGTGGTGCGCCACCACCGTCGATGCGGCCGAAAAAGGCCATCCTCCCTCCTTTTTCCATCGCAGTGCCATCAGGCACCACCATCTCCTCATAGCTAGTGAGGGCTAGCTGCTTCCTCCTCTAGTATCCACCACCGCCAGGCCTGAGGATCTTTTGTGGGCCTTCGGTGATGCTCCAGAGGTCCGTTTTCATTTCCGACTGCGCCTACGGGCCTCCTGAGATGCTGCCATCACTGCGTGGCCCCCAATTTTGTCTTGACGTCATATTGGTCAGTCATATATGAAGAACACAATCAACGAAATGTTTTCACAGGGTCCGAGACTTGTTTGTTTGGCTCACACCCTCCGCGTTAGCATTATTACATGGAATGAATTTAACATCATCAAGGTAAATGAATTCATAAAACTCTTAAAAATAAATCAAGACAAACACCTACCTTGAATTCGTTGGAAGAAGCTGCAGATGAGGAAGAAGGGTTTGCATCCAAAGGTGTTTGTTGGTGTTCGCCATCACCCGTCGATTCCTCCAATGAATGTCTCTCGATCACCATTCTTCGCTAGAGCAGAAATTCGTCGGCATTTCGTCAGAGCCTCCTCATAGCTCTCCCAAAACCCATGCCCAAGATTTTATTAAATAGGAGAATAATCTACCACGTTGTGTTTAATATTATCGATCATTAATTAACTATAATTAATGAGTCAATTAAACACATATGCATTGTCGTTACAAAACCAAAGAAATGGGAGTTTTAATACATTAGAAGCATCTCATTAAAAGTATGATGTTTCACTGTGGTCCCACCACCGTCACTCAATGGTTACAAGAAAAGAATAAAATAACTTTGGAGTTATTTTATTATTATTTTTGTAAGGTCCAAAATTTATCCATTTCCTCTGACCCTTGCCAGTTGAAGTTGAGATTCCCTAAAGTGAATCTTAGCCCTATGAGTCCAACTATGTCCTTATATATTTAATCTGATCACCAGTTCAAAAGATAGAAATTCGCGCCTGCACGTTTATTGAACGTACCATAAAAAAGTTCAGAATTCTGTTTCGAGCTCTCCAGACCTCAGAATAACGTGTCGTCAATTTTCACAGGCGTGTAGTAATTATATATAATTAGAAAAAAAATTACATGGAATTTTTGGCTCTTTAAATCCTCCGCAACTTAGGAATTTACGTCCCTAAAATCCACAAAAAAAAATAAGGAAACAAATGGGGGTATTGAGAATGTATCTGATCCTCCTACTCTCATGTGCTCCCTTGGAGGTTCCTGTGCTACCACAAAAATCTCACCAGAGGAATCAACCACCAATGAAGTAACTGGTCCTGTCGATTCTCTATCTCAACTGGGAACTCTGCAAACATCACCCCATAATCAATTTCCAGCTCTCCCCAGTCGATAATGTGTGATGGATCATGCACATACCTCCTCAGTTGTGACACATGGAAAACATCATGCACTCATTTCACTTGTGGGGGAAGATTTAGGCAGTAATCCACCTCACATACTCTGGTGAGGATCTGGAAAGGTCTGATGAACCTTGGAGATAGCTTGCTACCCCAACCAAATCTCTGCAATCCTCGTCGGGGTGAGACCCGTAGAAAGACATGGCCTCCCTTCTCAAACTCCAACGGTCTCCATATCCTATCAGAATAAGACTTATTTCTACTCTATGATGTCTTAATCTACTCTAAGATGATCTGAACCTTCTCAGTGGTAGCTCGTACCAACTCTGGACCCATAAGTACTGACTCCCCTGGGTCTGTCCAGTATAGAGGTGAACTACACGGTCACCCGTACAAAGCTCAGATGCTACCATGCCGATGGTGGAGTGATAAATATTGTTTTATGTAGACTCCAACAAAGGTAGGTGGTCTTCCCAAATATGGAAAAAATCAAGTATGTAATCATGAAGCATGTCCTCAAGCATTTTTATGGTCCACTCCATCTGACCATCTGTCTGAGGATGACATGTGGTGCTCAAGCGTAGCTGAGTTACGAATAGCTCCTATAATCCCTTCAACAATCAAGATGTAAAACGAGCATCATGATCTGAGATGATCATTGATGGCACCCTGTGAAGCCATTCTATCTCCTTTACTTAGAGGCATACCAATCCCTCTAATGATCCCTACTCTCATATGGGTAAGAAGTGGGCCGACTTAGTGAGTCGGTCAACGATCACCCAGATGGAATCGTGGCCCTTGGATGTACATGGTATCCCTATCACAATGTCCATGGATATTCCATCCCACTTCTATTATAACAACTCCAGTGGCTATTCTAATCATGATGAAACTTGATGCTATGTCTTCACTTTCTAACAAGTGAGGGATCGTGAAATGAACTCCGCCACTACTTTCTTCATACCTGGCCACAAGTACTACTTCCAGATGTCCTGGTACATCTTCGCCACACCAGGATGTACCACCAAAGGGGATGTGTGGAAATCCCTCAACAACTCCTCTCTTAGAGTCACTATTACCATGGTCCATTCTTTGGAAAGGATGACGTGCTCCCCACATTCATAAAATCTTTTAGGAGCCTATCCTGAGGGTATCTGAGCACATTGGGCCTTACAGTCAACGCCCCCAAGCTGTGCCTCCCGTACTCAATGAAAGAGCGAGGGAGTGATAGTCATGGACTGAAGGTATGCTGATCCATCAATATCTATAAAGGATAACTGCAACGTGGCTAGATTCTCTATTTCCTCACTCAGTAACTATAACCCAGACCTCCTGCTGAGTTCATCTACCACCACGTTCCCCTTCCCAAGAGTGTAGACTATCTCAAAGTCATATTCCTGGAAGAACTATAGCCATCACCACTATCTCAAGTTCAAGTAATTCTATGAGAAGATATAATTTACACTCTTGTGATCAGAGTAGACAGTAAATCATTATCCCATCATGTAGTTCCGCTACATCTTCAAGGAAAAGACCACTACTGCTAACTCCAGGTTATGGGTAGCGTAGTTATGCTCGTGCTACCTCAGCTACTATGAGCCGTAGATGATCACTTCTTGATCCTACATCAGGACACATCCCAGTTCGGTCCCTGATGCCTCATAGTAGACTACATACCCAACTCCCTCTTCTGGTAGCCTCAAGATGTGGGCACTCATCATTCTCCGCCTCAGATCCTGGAAAATCTGCTAGCATCTCTCTATCCACAAGAAAGGTTGTTCCTTATTTGTTAAAGATGAAAAGGGTGATAATACTTTGGAAATGTCAGGTAAAAATATTTATAAGTACCTAGCCAACCCCAGGAAACTCCGCACCTCAGTCACGCTTCTGGGTTTCTCCTAGGCAAGAATTGAAACTGGCACTTTGAGAGATTTCCATAGAGTTGGTGATCTCAGAGTGTATCCAAAACTATCTAAAGATGCATAGCATGCTCCTCCTCCTATGTCGAGTATATCAAGATGTATCTAATGGAAACCAACACAAAGAAATTGAGGTAAGGCTGGAAGATCCTATTCATGAGCCCCATCAACACTGCCGGAGTGTTGGTCACGCCGAAAGGCATCACCAAGAACTCGTAGTTTCATACCAGAATCTTAAGGCCATCTTCGGTAAATCCTCATCCCATACCCTGAGCTGATGATAGCCTAATATGAGGTATATCTTTGAAAACTACTGATGTCCCTTTAGCTGATCAAAGAGATCATCAATCCTTGGGAGTGGATACTTGTTCTTCACGGTCACCTGATTCAGGTGACGATAGTCTATGCAAAGACTCAAACTTCCATATGCCTTCTTGGTGAACAAAATCAGGGAAACCCATAGAGAAACATTAGGACTTATGAACCCCTTACCCTGTAAGTCCTCCAGCTATACCCTCAACTCACAAAGCTCTGCGGGAGCCATCTGATATACTGGGGTAGATATCGGTGCTATCTCGAGGTACAAGTCGATGTAGAAGTCTACCTCTCTGTGAGGGGGTAGTCCCAGAACTTCATTAGGAAATACATTAGCATACATGTCCACCACCACAGGATAAATCAGACTCCTCTCATCCTCTACACCAAGGGTGAGGCTATCCAACTGATGAGTGATCGGCTGCACCCTCCTTCGAGAAAGTCCATCCTGTACTGCAAAGGCTTACTTCTCACTGGTGACGGAAAACCTAGTCCCATCCTTGCTGACACACTACACTTTGCTCCTAAAATAGTTGATCTGAGCATGTACTGTGGATAACCAGTCCATACCCAAGATGAAATTGTAAGGCCTCAATGCTTCTACTAGGAGATCCCAACTGAATCTCTCACCCACTAGAGTAAGCTCACACTGCTGGCACCAGTGTGCAATCATCAAATACTCTCCCATAGTAGTCTCTAATAGTATGGTTCAAGCCAAAAACTCTACCAGAATCTCTGAGCTCTGAATAAGATCCATGAAAATAAAAGAGTGACTGGAACCTGTGTCTATAAAAACTGCAACTTGGGTGGAGTAGATATAGATCATACCTCGAATCATATCTGGAGCGCTGTGGTCGTAGGCCTCAGCTCCATGAAACTGAGCTCGTCCCTACCCACAAGCTCCTTAAGGTCAGGGTGGACCACCTAGAGGTGGTGGTGATAAAACCTCAAACCATCACCCAATGCCTCCAACACGACCTTCTCCTCTACCACTCTTTCTGCCCTTCGGACCTCATCGCATGAATCTATGATTCTGCCTTGGCATTCCCTCAACTGTCTACTGATTGTCGGTGTGATGTGTCAAGCAGTTGCGAACCATGTTACCCTACCAGTCGCACATGTATCACAATCTAATCCTCTACTGACCTCCTCTGTCCTGTAAGCTCTGAACCTCCAAAACTACATCTTGGGGTCATCCACCAAAAGGTCTATCCCGCTTAGGCACATGTGTCATCATCTTACTGCCTGCTACAGATTACTCAGCCATGTGTCGTCCGATGGTGGATTTCGCTACCGATTCCTGCTCAGCTAGGAATCCCTCCACCAAAATCACTCGCTCAAGCACTCCATCCTACATCGAGATATTGATTGATATCATCAAAGATATGATCTCCTATTAGAGACCCTGATCAAAGGTCCAGGCCCTGAAGATAGGGTCCTG
Source organism: Viscum album (assembly GCA_963277665.1). NCBI lineage: Eukaryota > Viridiplantae > Streptophyta > Magnoliopsida > Santalales > Viscaceae > Viscum > Viscum album. The sequence continues at coordinate 469,171,502 of OY728147.1, read as the reverse complement.
TACTATGTCAGTAGAGTAATGTGAGAGGTCAGGGAATCTCACCGATTACTGGGCCACTGTTAGGATGACCTTATATAAGTACATGAGATCCTAAATATTCACAGAGCATAAATTCACCAGAATTAACTCCACCCTGAAGAGGCCCTAGAAGTCCAAACAAGAGAGTGTTTCCTCTTCATGTTTCTGGAGTGTTAGGATCCACCATCTTCCTACCATGACCTAAAAGAGACTTGCAACTAGGATCACCATTTGGTCTGTTGGTGTCCCTACTAGATTGAAAAATCTAGCCATATCCTCCAGCCAGTCCTCAGCTTCCTGTGGATCCATCTCACCTTGAAACCTCAGAGGCCTCTGTTGTTGGAACTCGTGCAGTACACTACGTTGGCGTGCATCATCCGCTATTAGGTCTGGTAGAAACTTCTGCCCTATGGGTAGTGGTTCTACTGGTACACCACCCTAAGGTACCATCGTCATAAGAGGTCCCTGCACCGAAGCCTCATCACTTAGTGGGACATCATTGTGAACTCTCTATGGAATTCTGGCTGGCTGTCTACGTGACGACATCCTATAAAGAAACATATGCGCCGTGATCAATAAGTTATACCTGGTGAGCCGACTCAAAAGAGATAAAAAGAATTTTTTTTCAAAAACACATGTAATCAGTGTTTTCGTGTATCGAGTTTGAAATTAGAATTCAGGGTCTTTGTGTATGGACACATTGGCTACCACACCAACACTGGAATCCCCAAACTAAAAACCATACTCAAAATACATAACACTATTTCCCCATTTGAAAGATCAGAGTCTTAGTTATTCAGTAGAACTGACTAACCTCTAATATCACTTTATCACAACCTGTCCCCCAGGGCCTTTGCCGGGACTACCGAAATCCTATCTTCCATAGGCCATGGGTTAGCAACTAGCACCTGAAAGGCATATCCCTAAAATGGGAGGGAATTTCCTCAAGACCTGTACACACATAGACTAGGTACTAAATGAAAAGAAACCACATAGTATAACTACTAAAAGTAAAAGTAAGTACTGAAAGTAAGAGGGCCAGTATACAAGCCCAACCAGAAAGAAAGTAAAACAAAAAGGAAAATAGCTCCTGAGGTCGTCCGCCTAGGATCTTACCTGAAGGGTAGGTTCAAATCCTCCTTGCGGCCCACCACGCCAACCAGTCACCTCAGTAGGGACCCTGAGACCCCAAAAGGTCTCTCATAATTCTACAAAGGCAAAACCAAAAAGCATGATCTCAATCAGAAAGCACAAAGTAAAAGACTCAGCTCAGACCAGGTATAAAACTTAAAGGATAGGAATAATGATGATTAGTCGTGAAGCTAAATCATCTTATTTTGTTAATAATTTCCACTACTATACTGGGAAGAAGTCATTCCAATGCCCATCCACACATGGTCGTAATTCACCGATCCACACAGGGTCGTAAGTCACCGATCCACATAGGGTTGTAAGTCGTTGATCCACATAGGGTCGTAAGTCCCTGATCCATGATGGGCCACTCTAAAGATGGTCCTCATCAGGTCGCGCTACTACTAATTCACACAGGGTCATAAGTCATCGATCCACACATGGTCGGAAGTCATCGATCCACACTTGGTCGTAAGTCACCGATCCACATAGTGTCGTAAGTCATCGATCCACACATGGTCTTAAGTTGTTGATCCACACAAGGTCATAAGTCACTTGACACCCAGTCATAGGATTCCCTCACTAAGCACAATTTATTTCTAGAGTATCCGCTTCACAAGCCATTGACCATATTTCAACTACCACGAAGTCCCTCGAAGAAGTAACCCAATGAACCACTAAGAAGTCCCACAAAAATTAACTTGATGAACCACCATGTCATATGGGTTCCAATGCAATAGAAGACGTTTCAATTGAATGCTCGGTCTGTTTGTTATAGGAATTTTAGTGCCGTGGGCCTGATTGGATTCGAGTTCGATCCAACCCAGTCATACTCCAACCTTCTCCAAAACCCAAGAGGAGTATGTCAAAAGGAACAAATCCTCCTAGGGGTTATGATTCCACAAATAGTTCATCAAACGGACGTTTGGTATAGTAGATATAGCCCTTTAATTGAAACTGGGCCATAATTGGTTCTGGGTATGGTCTGATCTGGTCGGTCCGACCCGACTTGAAGGGGTTGGGCCACGGGCTCAGCTTGCTAGGCCAGGGGTGCGGCCCGCTAACCATGGGCATGACCCACTGTCTTCAGGCTCAGCCCGTTGGGCCATGAGACCGGCCCGATCCCCCCGACTAGGCGCAGCCTGCCAGGCCCCTGGACCTGCCCGACCTACTCGTAGGATGTGGCCAACCAGCTGGGCATGGGGGTCGGCTCCCCTCCCAAACAGATCAGCCGTTCGGGCTCCTCCATCAGCGGTGCCAGTTGGCACCACACCACTTGGCCAGTCCGGGTGGACCGGTCATCTACAGGACCCGCGGGGCGCGGGTCCACCATTCTCCATGACTCGGAGCTATGACCCTCCTCCACGGTGCACTGCCATGGTGTTCCGCTACTGTCAACATGGATGGAAAAGTCCAGACTCCCCCCTTTGTCCATCACGGCACCTTTGGGCACTACTATCGCCTCGCGACCAGTGAGGGCCAGGTGCCACCTCCTCCGGTTGTCGGCGGAGCCGTGTCGACGGAGCATCCATAGGCCTCCGGTGAAGCTTCATAGGTCCGTTTTGTTTTCTATTGTGCCTACGGGCCTCTCAGAATGCTTCTATCACTACATGGATCCTGATTTTTTCTTGTTTCTGTATTGGTCGGTCATCCATGAAGAACGCAGTCAAAGAAAAGTTGGCAGAGGGTTCAGTACTTGTTCGTTCAGCCCGTTCCCTCCACGTTAGCGTAATTACCTGGAAAGAATTTAATATTATCAAGGTAGATGAATTTATAATACTCTTATAAATAAATCAAGACAAACTCCTACGTTGAATTCATTGTAAGGTTCTATAGATGAGAAATAAGGGTTTTCACCTAAATGTGTTCGTCGACATTCGCCGTCGCCCATCGATTCCTCCAACCACTATCGCCCAATCACTATTCTTTGTTGGAGCAGAATGTTGCTGGCGTTTTGTCAGAGCCTCCTCTGATATCCCTCCCAAAACCCATGCCTAAGATTTGATTAAATAGGAGAATAATCTCCCACATAGTGTTTAATATTATTGCTCATCAATTAACCATAATTAATGAATCAATTAAACACATATGAATTGTCGTTACAAAACCTAAGAAAAAAGAGGTTTAAGACAATAAAAGTCTGAAATTGCACTATAGTCCCGCCACCATCGTTCAACAGTTACAAGGAAATAATTAAATAACTTTGGAGTTATTTTATTATTATTGTTTTAAGGTCCAAAATTTAACTTTTTTGTATGACCCTTGCCAGATGAAGTTAAGATTTCCTTAAGAGAATCTCGATGCTATGAGTCCAACAATGTCCTTAGATTTTTAATCATAGCACTAGTTTAAAAGATATAAATTCACGCCCGCAAGTTTACTAAATGTACCATAAAAAAGTTCAAAATTACATTTCAGGCTCTCCGGGCCTTGTAATTACGTTGAAGGAGTGGGGGAGTGACATTCATGGATGGAGGGTATGCTACTCCATCGCCATCCACAAAGGATAAGTGAAATGCGGCTAGCTTCTCTATCAACTCACTCAGAAACTGTAACCCAGACCTCCTACTGAGTGCGTTTTCCACCACTTTCCTCTTACCATGAGTGTAGACTATCTCAAAGTCATAGTCTTGGAAGAACACCCAACATCGCCATTGTCTTAGGTTTAGGTTCTTATGTGAGAAGATATTCCTGAGACTATTGTGATTGGAGTAGATAGTAAACCATTATCCCATCAAGTAGTGCCTCCACATATTTAAGGCAAATACCACTACTGCTAGCTCCAGGCCATGGGTAGAGTAGTTCTACTCATGCTGCCTCAGCTGCCATGAGTCGTAAGCGATCACCACTTGATCCTACATCCGGACACATCTTAGTGCAGTCCCTGATGCATTGTAGTAGACTACATACCCAACACCCTCTCCTGGTAGCCTCAAGATGGGGTCACTCTTTAGTCTCTGCCTTTTCTCTTGGAAACTCTACTGGAATCTCTCTATCCATAAGAAAGGCTGTACCTTCTTTGTCAAATCTAACAAGGGTGATGCTACTCTAGAAAATTCAGGTATAAATCTCTGATAGTACCCATCCAACCCCAAGATACTCCGTACCTCGATCACGCTCCTGGATGGATCCCAAGAAAGAACTGCCTCTATCTTTGCTGGATCCACCACAACTCTAGCCTCCAAGATAACATTTCCCTAAAAGTGGACCTCCCATATCTAGAACTGGAACTTCGAGGTATTTCCATAGAGTTGGCACTCTCATAGTGTATCTAGAACTACCTAATGATGCATAGTGTGCTCCTCCTTTTACGCCAAGTATATCAAGATGTCACCAATGAAAACCACCACGAAGTGATTGAGGTAAGGTAGGAAGATCCTGTTCATGAGCCCCATGAACACTTCTAGAGAATTAGACATGCTGAAATGAATCAACAAGAACTCGTAGTGGCCATATCAGCATCTGAAGGCCATCTTCAGTACGTTCTCATCCCGTACCCTGAGCTGGTGATAGCCTGATCTGAGGTTTGTATTTGAAAACCACCGAGATCCCTTCAGCTGATTGAAGAGATCATAAATACTTGGGATTGGACACTTTTTATTCACTGTCACCTGATTCAGGCACCGATAGTCCATGCAAAGACTCAAACTTCTTTCTTCCTTCTTGGTGAACAAAATCAGGGCAGCCCATGGAGAAACACTGGGCCTTATAAACCCCTTACCCTGCAAGTCCTCCAGCTGTACCCTCAACTCATGAAGCTCTACGGGAGATATCCGATATGCTGGTGTAGATATCCGTGCTTTCTCGGGGTATAGGTCAATGAATAAGTCTACCTCTTTGTGAGGAGTTAGTCCCAGAACATCATTAGGGAAGACATCAACATACTGGTCAACCACTATAGGATAACTCAGACTCCTATCATCCTATACACCGAGGGCGAGGCTTGCCAACTGATGAGTGATCGGTTGCACCCTCCTTTGAGAAAGTCCATACCATTCTTCAAAGTTTTGATTCTCACCGGTTAAGGAAAACCCAATCCCATACTCACAGACACACCACAATTTGCGCCTAAAATAGTTAATCTGAATATGGACCATGGATAACCAGTCCATACCCAATATGACATTTTATGGCCTTGATGCTGATAATAGGAGGTCCCAGGCGAAGCTCTCGTCTCCTAGAGTAATCTCACACTACTGAAACCAATGCATAATCGTCAAATCCTCTCTCGTAGGAGTATCTAATCGTAAGGTTCGAGCCAACGACTCTACCAGAATCTATGAGCTCTGAACGAGAGTTGTGGAAATAAAAGATTGACTGGAACCTGTGTCTATAAGAACTGTAGATAGGGTGGAGTAGATAAAGATCATACCTCGAATCATCTCAAGAGTGTTGTGGTTATAGGCCTCATATTCCTAAATCTAAGCTCATCCTTGTCTACATACTCCCTAAGGTCGGGGTGGACCACCTGGAGGTGGTGGCGGTAGAACCTCAAACTCTCGCCCAACACCAGCTACACGACAGGATCCTTTGCCATGACCACCACCCTATGGACCTCCTACCTCGAATCTCTACCTTTTCCTCAGAGTTCCCTCAACCGTATGATGATCATCGGTGCGGCGGGTGGGGTAGTCGCGAGCCATGTGACCCTGCCCACTACACTTGTAGCACAGTCTGATCCTCTGCTGACCTCCTCTATCCCATGAGATCTACACCTCCAACCCTATATAATAGGGTCATCAACCAAAAGATATTTTTTTCTTGGGAACCTGTGTCATCTGCCTACTAACTGCTACAGATGACTCGACCATGTGTCATTCAGTGGTGGCTCTCATAGTCGGTGCCTGCTCATATAGGAAGCTCTCCACAAATAGCACTTTCTCAAGCACCCTAGCCTGCGTCGGGATATTGAGCGATATCATCGACGCTCTGATCTCCCATTGGAGACACTGATCAATGGTACGATCCCTAAAGAAATGGTCCCATACCATGTTGGTGAGTAATGTGAGAGGTTAGTGAAACTCGCTGAGTACTGGGCCACCATCGGGCTACCCTGCTTTAAGTGCAGGAGCTCCTGAATACGCACAGAGTGTAAATTCTCTAGAATGAACTCTACCCTGAAGAGGCCCTCAAAGTCCAACTAGGAGAGTGTCACCTCCTTATGTGTCTGGAGAGTGAGGATCCACCATCTTCCTACCATTCCCTGGAAGAGACTTGCAGCTCGGATCACCATCTGGTCTGATAGTGTCCCTACTAGGCGGAAAAATCTATCCACATCCTCCAGTCAGTCCTCAGCCACCTGTGGATCCATCTTTCCTCGAAACCTCATAGGCCTCTACCTTTGGAACTCATGTAGTGCGCTAAGATGGTGTGCACCATCCACTGGTGGGGCTGGTGGAAACTACTACCCTACGAGAAGTGGTGCTACTGGTACACCACACGAAGGTACCATCACTATAAGAGGGCCCTGCATCGAAGCCTCATCACTCAGTGGGCCATCATCGTGAACTTTCTCTAGAATCCTAGCTAGCTGTCTATTTGGAGGCATCCTGTAAAGAAACAGATTTTCCATGATCAATAAGTTATACCTGGTGAGATGACTCAAAAGAGATAAAAAGAAAAACTTTTCAAAAACAAACGCAATCAGTGTTTTTGTGTATCGAGTCGGAAACCATAACTCAGGGTCATGGTGTATGGATACGTCGGCCGCCACACCAACACTAGAATCCCCAAATAGAAAACTGTGCTCAAATCACTTAACAATATTGCCCCATTGAAAATATCAGAGTCTTAGTTCTTCAGTAGAACCGACCACCCTTTGATTCCACTTTGTCACGAATCGTCCCCCAAGGCCCATGCCGTGACTACCCCAAGCCCGACTTCCATAGGCTAGGAGTTGGCGACTAGAAATTGAAAGTCATATAACTAAAATGGGAAGGAATTTCTTCAAAAACTATACACACATAGACTAGGTACACAAAGAAAACAAACCACATTGTATAACTGTTGAACGTAAAAGTAAGCAATGAAATTAAGGGGGCCAATATACAAACCCAATCATAAAGAAAGTACAAAAAAAAAAGAAAAAAATCTCCTGAGGTCATCTACCAAGGATCCTACCTGAAGGGTAGGTACTACTCGTCGCTGTGGCCCACCATGCCAACCAGTCACCTCCATACACTGTGTAGTCGAGGCTCCCAAGTATCAGTCAAAGCTGCTCATCGTCTGCACAAGATACAACAAAGTGTGGACAAAGACCATGTAGGGGTGAGTATAACAATACTCAGTAGGGACCCCGAGACCCCCAAAGGTCTTTCAGAATTCTAAAAAGGAAAAAACACAAAGCATGATCTCAATAACAAAGCACAAAGTAAAAGATTCAGCTCGAACCATGCATACAACTTAAAGAACCAAAATAATAATGATTAGTCATGAAGCTAAATTATCTTATTATATTAAGAAGTTAAACTATTTAACTGGGAAGAAGTAATTACAATGACAATCCACATAGGGTCGTAAGTCACCAATCCACACAGGGTCTTATGTCACTAATCAACACAAGGTCATAGGTCATCGATCTACACAGGGTCATAAGTCGTTAGTCCACACAGGGTCGTAATTCACTGATCCACAACGGGCTGATCTAAGGTTGATCCTCATCGGGTCGCATTATTGTTGATCCACACAGGGTCATAAGACATCAATCCACACAGGGTCAGATATCTTCGATCCACACAGGGTCATAAGTCACTGATCCACATAGGGTCTTAAGTCGTTGATCGACACAGTGTCGTAAGTCGTCGATCCACACGGGGTTTTAAGTCACTTGACAACCAGTCACATGATTCTCGCACTAAGCACGCATGGTTTTAGGAGGATCTTCTCAACAAGACCTTGTCCATATTTAAACCACCATAAAGTCCCACTAATAATTAAACCTATGAAAATAAATGTCATAAGTTTTTCAACGCAACAGAAGCTCCTTAATTGGATGCACGGTCTGTAAGTTATAGGATTTTTTGTGTTGGGGGCCCAGTTGGATTTGAGTCCGATCCAAACTGGCCGTACTCCAACCTTCCCCAAAACCCAAGTGAAGTAGCTCAAAAGGACCTCATATTCCTAAGGGTTCTGGTGTCATAGACAATTCATCAAAGAGACGTCAAGTTTATGAGATATAACCCTTTAATCGAAACTAATCCGTAAGTGGGTCTGGGTCTGGCCCGACCCGATCGGACCGGCCTGACCCGGTCAGACTGACCCGACCCAGCCTGTTGGGCCTGGGCTTGGCCCAGTTTGGATGGGTCTGACCCAAAGGGACTGGGCCATGGGCTCGGACTACTGGCTACGGGCTCGGCCTGCTGGGCCACGGGACTGGCCCGACCCTCCCAGCAGGGCGCAACTCACCGGGCCACTGGTCTAACCCGGCCCGCTGGTTGGGCGCGACCCGCCATCTAGGAATGGGGGTCTGTTCCCCTACCAAATGACTCAGCCATTTAGGCTCTTCCATTAGTGGTGCCAGCTAGTACCGCACCACATGGTTGATTCACGTGGACCGGTCATCTGTAGGACCCGTGTGGCGTGGGTATGCCCTCTGCCGTAGCTCGGAGCCGCGATCCTCCCCCACGGCTCGGAGCCGCGACCCTCCCCCATGGATTAGATCCGCAACCCTCATATGCGGTGCTCTACCGTGGCATGCCTTCACTATCGACGTGGCCAAAAAAGGCCGGCTGCCCCCTTTTTACCACCTCGCTGCCTTCGGGTGCTGCCATCTCCTCACGGTCGGTGAGGGCCGAATGTTTACTCCTCCGAACTTTGGCACCATCATGCCGGCGGAGCTTCTGCGGGCCTCCGTTGAAGCTCTAGAAGTCTGTTTTCTTTTCTGACTATGCCTATGGGCCTTCCGGGACACTGCCATCTCTGCGTGGCCCTCTGTTTTGTCTTTCCTCCATATTTTTTGGTCATCCACAAAGAACACAATCAAAGAAACGTTGGTGGAGGGTCCAGGCCTTGTTCGTTTGGCCCGCGCCCTCCGAATTAGCTTTATTACATGGATTGAATTTAACATCGTCAAGGTAGATGAATTCATAAAACTCTTATAAATAAATGCAGACAAACCCCTACCTTGAATTAGTTGGAAGGCACTGTAGATGAGGAAGAAGGGTTTGCGTCCAAAAGAGTTTGTCGACATTCTTCATCGCCCATCGATTCCTCCAACGACTATCACTTGATCACCATTTTTCACTGGAGTAAAAAGTTTCCAGTGTTTCGTCAGAGCCTCCTCTCATAGCTCTCCCAAAACCCATGCCCAATATTTGATTCAATAGGATAATAATCTCCCATGTTGTGTTTAATATTATGTCTCATTAATTAACTATAATTAATGAGTCAATTAAACACATATGCATTGTCATTAAAAAACCAATGAAATGAGAGGTTTAAGACATGAAAAGTCTCTCATTAAAAGTCTGACATTGCACTGTGGTCCCACCACTGTTTCTCAATGGTTACAATGAAAGAATAACATAAATTTGGAGTTATTTTATTATAATTTTTGTAAGGTCCAAGATTTAACTTTTTCGTCTGACCCTTGCTGGTCGAAGTTAAGATTCCCTTAAGTGAATCCTACTGCTACGAGTCCAACAGTGTCCTCATATTTTTAATCCAAGAACCGGTTCAAAAGATAGAAATTCGCACCCGTACGTTTACTAAATGTACCATAAAAAAGTTCAAAATTCTATTTTGGGCTCTCTGGTCCTCGGAATCACGTGCCATAAATTTTCACAGACTCATAATAATTCAATATAATTTTAAAAAAATTTACGTAGAATTTCTGTGCCTTTTCTCAAGCAATCACTACTACAAAAACAGGCAGGGGATGCAATTCACTTTTATCAGTGCTAAAAAAAGCGCCGATAAAGGGGGCCTTTATCAGTGCTAAAAAAAGTGCTGATAAAGGGTCACGTTTATCAGCGCTAAAAAATCACTGATAAAGGCCCCCTTTATCAGCACTTTTTTTGAGCACTGATAAGGCCCCCCCTATATCATCGTTTTTTTAGCACTGATAAAGGGGACCCCTTTATCAGTGCTTCTTTTAGTAGCACAGATAAAAGGGAGATTTATCAGCTCTTTTCCTGAGCGCTGATAAATGTTTAGTTTCAAAAAAAAACATTTTTTCATGAAAAATAATATATTGCTATATAAGTATATTTATATTGATATAAATACAATATATATTTTTTAAATATGTTATAGATATGTATAAATAGACTATTACATTTAATATATAAGAAATTTAGTGAAAATGGATTTAAAATATTTTTAAAAAATATTATTAATTAATAATTTCCTAATTATTATCGATTAAAAATAATTTAATAACAATTTGAGGACACAAAAAATCAAAAAAATTAATAAAATATCTAAAATAAGTTGAAAATGTAACTCAAACTTCAAACGACCATAACTTTTGATTCGGGTGTCCGTTTGAGCTCTACAGTATATCAAATCGAGGGCTGCGACGATCTCTATGCGCTAGTGACCAAGGCTAAGCCTCTATCACTTTTTTCAATCCCAAAAGGCCCAGAAGGCCTCAAAAACCGAGTTTTTAGTTAGGATACCCCGATTTGTAAACATTCAAACAAGTATAACTTCTGATCCGGATGTCCGTTAGGCCTGTACCACATGTCATATCAAATATTGTTTCATTTTCTTTGATTTGACTGGTTGTGGTGTTGAAACGAGATTCTTGATTATAATTTACGGTCGTTTTAACATTCTATGGCTTTTCAATTACACATATATATGTATTTATCCATAAATATATATGTGTCTGTGTGTGTTGGTGTCTATGTGTGTTTCTATGTGTTGTATATATGTATATATGTATGTATTTATTTATTTACTTATAAACACACATCAAAAACATATTTTTTCATAAATGTATTTAAAACTAATCTTATAAGTACATTCTATGGTTTTTCAAATACACATATATATGTATTTTTTCGTAAATATATATGTGTTTGTGTGTGTGTGTGTCTGTGTGTTGTATATATCTATGTATGTATGTATCTATTTATTTATAAACACACATAAAAAAATATTTTTTCATAAATGTATTTAAAACTAATATTATAAGTATATATTAATATATAAATAAATATACATATAAAAAATTACAACTAAAAATATATATATATATAAATATATTAATATACAAATTAATATATATATACTAATATATGAATAAATATATTTATATTAATATGAATCTATATCAATATATGAATAAATATAACTATAAATATATAGATATATCATTAAATAGAGAACAAAACGAAATGGCTTAGTGGTAAAGGTGCAGCCGCGAAAGGGGGGAGGTCCCGGGTTCGAGTTCGGGTGGAAGCGAAGGGGGTGCACGCGTATGAGGATGCGTGGGAAGGGAAGCACGCGGGATACCTCTTAGTGTTGATAAAGGGAGTGTGAGCATTGATAAAAGCACTCCCCGCATTATTTTTTATTATTTTTAATTTTTTTGACCTTTATCAGTGCTAAAAAAAGCACTGATAAAAGTGTCCTTTATCAGTGCTTTTCAGAGTGATGATAAAAGGGACCCCCCTATATTAGCACTGAGATTTACATCACCTTTTTAGCGCTGTTAAATCCCTTTTTTAGCACTGATATAGGCCTTTTTTTGTAGTAGTGAATAAACTATTACCCCGAGGCACAAAGTGCATATTTATAGGTTACCCCAAGGAAACGAGTGGATACTTTTTATATGATCCCTCAAATAAAAAGGTTATAGTTTATAAGAGAACTGTATTTAGTGAGAGGGAAAAAATCATCAAGAAGAATAGTGGGACCAATATTGACTTTGAGGAATATGGTGATCAAGATAAAGAAGAGTTGGTACAAGAACAAAATCCATAGGTCCCCGTGTAAGAAGTTTTTCCTTAAATATAAGTATTTTGTAGAAGTACCAGAGAGGATAAAGAAACAAAAAGATATGGTATTTTCATCATATAATATGGTGACTCATTATTGGTTGAAAATAATGACCCTCTACCCTACAAGAAGGTAATAGAGAGATAAAAAACTACAAGATAGAAATAATCCATGAATTCTGAGATGAATTCCATGTATCAGAACCAAGTTTGGTTTATGATCAATACTCTAATTGATATAAACATTTTTGATTTAAAATGGGTATTCAATAAAAAATTAGACATAGAAGTTCAATTTAGTACCTATAAAGCGTGACTAGTGCATAAAGAGTTTAGAAAACTTCAAGGAATTGGATACGACAAAACCTTTTCTCTAGTTTTCATATTTAAATAAATCATAATTATACTTGATATAATATATTTCCATGACTATGGGATTAGGAAGATGGATGTAAAAACTAATTTCCACATTAGGAAACTTCAAGAGGATGTGTATATGACACAACCAGAAGTGTTTTTGACTCTAGAAAAAAACAAATTTATATGCAAGTTACCGAGATCCATTTTTGGATTAAAGAAAGCATCCTGGTCCGGAAACATTTGGTTTGATGAATATATAAAACAATTTTTTTCATTAAGAAAAAATATGAGCTTTGTTTTTACAAATGTTTTAGTGGGAGTACTAACATATTCATATTAGTATATGTTTATGAAATATTACTAATTAGAAACAATATAACAACCTTATAATAGGTTAAAGAATGGTTGAGAAAGTGATTCTATATAAAGGACTTAGGCGAAGTATCCTACGTTCTAGGGATCAAGAACACACGTGATAGATCCAAGAGGCTTCTTGGAATAAGTAAAAGTACATAAATTAACTAGATACTGAAGAGGTTTAGTATGAAACAATCCAAGAGGGGATTGGTTATAGTGTCATATAGTATACATATATCATATAAAATATATCCTCTGACACAAGAGAAAATAAATAGAATGATTAAGGTCTCATATGATTATACAATATGATATATCATGTATTGCATGTTATGTATGGGGCATGATGTTTCCCATGCTTTGAGCTTGGTAGGTAGACATCAAGATGATCCAGGAAAATAATGTTGGACTAATTTTAAGGCAATTCTTATGTATCTGGGGTCAACTAAGGATATATTATTTGTGTATGGAGGATATGAAGAGAAATTTATCTAGGTATATATGGATTATAACTTTTATAATGATTATAGTGATCTAAATTCACATTATGGATATGTATTTTGATGCAAATAAGGAGCTGTGATATGGAAGAGTTCAAACAATCCAATTTTCACTAATTCTATAGGAGTGTTAAAGTATATTGTAGCTTTTTATGTATCCAAGGAAGTAGTTTTTATTCAAAACTTTATCCAAGAGTTTTATTTGGTGCCTATAATTCAATAACCTATCATAATTTACTATGAAAACACTATAGTAGTGAGTCTTTCCAAGGAGCTAAGGTCATGCCAGAGAAAAAAGAACATACTTTGGATGTTTCATCACTTGAGGGTTTTTTCTCAATGAGATGATGTTGTAGAGAGTAGAGTATATATGGAGGAAAATTTGGAATACCACTTGATGATGGATATATCTCAACAAATGCATGAGTATCATGTGAGAGTTATTGGAATCATAGTTGTTAATAATTGGATTAGTGAAAATGAGATTATATTGGAGTTTGTTCCCTAAAACCAACCTCTATGTACTGTTGAGTCAATAAGGATATCTTATTACTTATCCATTCCTTATGGTTTTATGTTTTGAAAATCACAAAAAAAATTTCTTAGGTTCTAATTTTTATTTAAGTTCTGTATTTTTCTTAAGATCCGGAATTGTCATTCCATTATACTCTCAGATATGTCATTATGTTTTTTTATTCTATTATTTTTACAAGATCTGTCATTCTGATTTTGTCATTCTATTATTTTTACTAGATCTTTCATTCCGATTTTGTGATTCAGTTATTTTTTCAAGATCTGTCATTACGATTTTTTCATTCAGTTATTTTTGCAAGATCTGTCATTATGATTTTTTCATTCAGTTATCTTTACAAGATCTGTCATTACGATTTGTCATTCAGTTTTTATGATTCTGATTCTGGTGTATATGTGATCCAGTTTTTATGATTCCGAATCTGATGTATATGTGATTCAGTTTTTATGATTCCAAATCTGGAGTATATGTGTTTCAGTTTTTATGATTCTGATTCTAGTGTATATGTGATTCCGATTTTGTTATTCCGATTTCGGTGTATATGGGATTCAGATTTTATGATTCAGATTTCAGAACAAATGTGATACCTATTTCACAATACAATTGACTTTTCCTTATGATTCCATTTTCTTGATAATGTTATTTTTAAGAATCCATTCTCTTGATTTCTTAAGATTACATTTTCTTGATAATTTTAGAGTTTCTAAATGTATCATTCCAATATTATCGAATTCAAATATTTCTTATACTTAACATTTATCTTTAACTTAACATCATTTCTGTTACTTGAAATGATGTCGTAAAATCTGTTTCAAAATAACCATTGTATGTTTTCCACATGTTCAGGTCCCTTTGAAATTTAAGGAAAATATGACCGTTGGAAAGGAGCTAACCGTTGGGAAGTTTTGCCTATAAATACAAGCTCATTTGAATGAGCAACGTACTTGATAGTGAACAAGCTTGTGAAGTGATTTCGAGAGAGTGAGGCTTGTACAAATCTCAGTGCTTCGTGCAGATGTTGTGAACAACTTGTTCAGGAATTAACAACTTGTTCAGACTTTCTTAGTGCAGAATACGATCGTACTGATCGTAGGTTTCCGGGTTTTGAAGACAGAGGTTCCGATTTCCTTATAAATCAAGGGCTTGAGGGGATAGCAAGACAGATACCGATCTTTGGATTGAGGGCTTACCTGGGTTTGGGTAAGACAAAATTTCTTGAAAGTATAAATCAAGGAACCTTTATCCAAGGTTGTTGGATAACCTTCTCTTTGGGTTAAAAGAATACCATTGTTACTTGATTCCTATTTCTAGTTGTTTTAATTCAGCTATATTTTTAACTTTGTTAAATGTAGATAGTGTATATTTCATATACTTTGTATTTCCATTACTTTGATTATATTAGAGATTCTATACACTTTAAGGTAGAATCTTTCTTTTAAGAAAATAGAAAAGGTTTCTTTAAGAGGTATTGCGAATGTTTGTTTAACCTTGTTAAACTTAACTTTAAAGGTTTCAAAAGGATTTTTAAAGTATACAATTCACCCACCTCTTGTATTTGAGCATCTCATTTTTACATATTCGATCCTACAATTGGTATCAGAGGAAGTTTCTTAAATAATTATATTCCCATATAAGTCTTCCTTCTCAAGTTTTCCTTTTCTTAAGTTCTTCATATTTGATTTTAAACTTTTACTACTAATATGTTTTGGGGAAAGAAATTCCTTTTAGTATGGTAGGTATTCAGGTCAGATCTCTAGATAATCTCAATCCTACTAGACCACCTATCTTCGATGGAAATGACTATGAGTACTAGAGAGATAAAATGAAGAACTTTGTGATAAACATAGGTGTATACAACTACATTATGTTAACCGGAGATTATAAGATTCCTGATAAGGAACTTAGAACTTTCACTAATACAGAAAAGGTGCAATATAAACTGAACTTTAAGGTACGTAATACCTCGATATGTTCCATGACTAGAAACATATATAGCCAGATTTCATCTTGTGAAGCTACAGATAGTATTTGGAAGAATCTTGATGTAACTCACTTTAGAACATCCAAAGTTATTGAAACTAGAAGAGAAATGATCAGGGTTGAGTATCATGGTTTCTTCTTCCCTTATGGAGAACCTGTATGTAAGGTACAACAAAGATTTATGACTATTGTGAACAACTTACAATCCATGGGTGAGAAAGGTTTAGATGATGAAGCTCTTGTATACAAGATTATAGACATCATTCCTAACGAATGGGAATCCAAGAGGACTGCTATAGATTAGAATAGGAAAGTTACACAGATTTCTCTTGATCAACTGTTTGGAACTCTTCTTCAACATGATACTAGAATGAAGAGAGATGCTGATAATATTAAGAAGAAGAATGTAAATGGAGTTGTTGATTTTACAACTAATTCAAATCATATGAAAGCCAAGAGTCCTGAAAGAATTATAAGTTCTAAATCTAAGAATTTTGTTGTTCAATCTAAATATAGAGAAAGTGAAACTTCATAAAATGAGTTAGCAAATCTTGCTCGGAGGATGAACAAGATTATTGGATAGAAGAACTTTCAATATATATACAAGAAGAAATATGGAAAAGATAAGAAAGATGGATAAGTGACATGCTATGAATGTAGAAGAACTGGTCATATTAGACCTGATTGTCACTTTCTTAAGAAGAGATACAAGAAAGACAAGAATTCTGAAAGAAACAAGAAGAAGTTCTATAGATCAAAGCATAATAAAGTCTTGAAAGACAATGACACTTGGAGTGCCAGTGGTGGAGATTCTTATGATGAATATTCATAATATGAATCTTCTGGTCAAAAGAATATTGGTCTAATAGCCAAAGCTCCATTTCAAAATCACTGTCTTATGGCTAAGGTATGAACTACTGAATCCTTAACCAAAATGTCTTTATGTGAAAATTTTCTAGAGAGAGGTTTTTCTTCAGATGAAGAATCTTCTTCATCTGATAATGATAATAATTTTCCTTCCTATGAGGAAGTTTCTAGATTTTTTAAGTTATTGAAAAGAGAAATTGTAAATTTTATAAGAAACTTGATAAAGAAAACTCTAGAGAATCAATTTTAACAAAATAAATTTTAGATATTTCCAAAGATCATGATGAGAAAAATGTTTTTTTTTGAAAATCTTTCAAAGAAACTTGATGAAGTTAATTCTGAGAAGGATAAAATTTCTAAGGATCTTAAAAATCTGTTTTCAGTAAAAGATGTTTTAGAGGATAAACTTAACTCTAAATATATTTTTCTTGAGGATAATAATTTAGTCTTGAGACTAAAATCTGAAATATTTTCCTTGAAGAAACTTCTTGAAAATTTTACTTTTGGTAAAGAAAATTTTGACAATATGTATTCTCAGATCTGACCTCATGGTAATAATCCGGGATTAGGTTATTCTCATGAAAAAACTATTTTTAAAAATAATTATTTTGTTTCTTCGAGATCCACTTTTTGTACTAAATTCAAAAGTGGTGGGAATTGAAAGAAAAATTGTTCTTTAAATAAAGTGCAATCCCTTGGATTTCATAAAGCTTATTTTTCTAAACAAATATGGTTACTCAAGCTTTTATTATCTAATAATTCAGGATACAAGCAAGTTTGGATTCCAAAATCCAAAATCTTTATTTTTTATGAAAATGAAGGTAGTACCAACAACCTATGGTACATGGATAGTGAATGTTCCCGACACATGACTGGTAACAAAGACTATTTCAAGAAGATTTAAAAAAAAGGTGTTAAGGTACCTTTTGGTGATAACTCTCAAGGATAAATTGTTGGTATAGGTAACATTATTCTTCTTGGTAAAGATGTTATTTCAAATGTTATTTTTGTAAAAGGCCTTAGGAACAACCTCATAAGCATAAGCCAATTATGTGATGAAGTTTACCTTGTGAATTTTAGAAATGATAAATGTTTAGTTTACAATTCCAAGGATGAGTTTATTTTCACTACCCTTCGACATGATAATGTGTACACCTTAAACCTAGAAGACCTTAGAAGTCAAGATCTACCTTCCCTTAGTGCATTTGAAGATCAATCATGGCTTTAGAATAGGATACTAGGACACTGTAACATAAGGAATCTTAGTAATCATTCTAAGAAAGAACTTGTTCAAGATCTACCAGAACTTAAGTTTGATTCTTCGAAGGACTGTGATCCTTGTCAATATGGAAAAAACATAAATCTTGCTTTAAATATATAAGTGAAGTTACAACTTCTAATGCCTTAAAGTTAGTGCACATGGATTTATTTGGTCCAACACAAACTGGAAGTATTTGAGGAAAATACTATGTGTTTGTCCTAATTGATGACTACACTAGATTTACTTGGGTCTATTTTTTTGTAATGAAATCTGAAGATTTTTCTTATTTCGAAATCTTTAGATCTCAAGTTAAAAATGAGAAAAACCTACCATTGATAACTATTCATAGTGATCATGGTGGAGAATTTCAAAATTCTAATTTTAAAACTATTTGTATTAAGAAAGGTATTACTCACAACTTCTCAGCTCCAAGAACTCCCTAAAAAATGGTGTTGTCGAAAGAAGAAATCGCATTCTTAAAGAGATAACAAGAACCATGTTGCGGCTGAAGCTGTAAGTACTAGTTGTTATATTATAAATCGAGCGTTAATAATATCTTTTCTTAATAAAACACCTTATGAGTTATGGACTGGCCAAAAACCGAAAGTTTTTTACTTCAAAGTTTTTGGTTGCAAAGTATTTATTTTTAATACCAAGGATAACTTACATAAATTTTCACCCAAATCTGATGAAGGAATTTTCTTAGGTTACTCTACTAACTCTAAGGCATATAGAGTTTTTAATAAAAACACTTGAACTGTCGAAGAAACAACACATGTTAATTTTGATGAAAATGATCCTTTCATTTTCAAAAATCCTAAATCTTTTCCTGATATATTTTCTAAAACTAATCACCAACCTTTGATAGAAGATCTTTCAGACAAGGATAATGTTCAATAAAATGTTTTTGAAACATTTACCCCTAAATATTTTCTACCTTATGTTGATGAACATGTTTTTCAAAAACCAACTCAGTTGTTACTTAGGAATCATCCTAGTGATAATATCATTGGAAATGTTAATCAACCAGTAATAACTAAAAGTTATTTAAGAAATGAAGTTGAATATATTGAATTTATTTCCCAATTTGAACGAAAGACTCTTGAAGAATCCTTGGGTGATAAATATTGGATAAAGGCTACGCAAGATGAACTCAATGAATTCATAAGAAATCAAGTTTGGACGTTGGTTGAGAAACCTGAGGAAACTTATGTTATTAGAGTAAAATGGGGTTTTAGAAACAAATGTGATGAAAATGGAGTCATTGTTAGAAATAAATCAATACTAGTTTCAAAAGGCTATAACCAACAAGAAGGAATAGACTATGAATAAACCTATGCTACTGTAGAAATACTTGAAGCTATTCATATTCTTCTATCCTTTGCAGCATTCTTTAATTTTAAAATCTATCAAATGGATTTTAAGTGTGCTTTTCTTAATGGTTATGTACAGGAGGAAGTCTATGTATATCAACCCCTGGCTTCGAAGATAAAAAATATCCTAATCATGTTTATAAACTTACCAAAGATTTATATGGACTTAAACAAGCCCCTAGAGCTTGGTATGATAGAATTTTAGGATTTTTGCTTCAAAATAACTATGTTAAGGGTACTACTGATCCAGCCCTTTTCATTAAGAAAAATGATAACGTTGTTTTGATTTTTTAAATTTATGTTGACGATATCATCTTCAGATCAAATCATCAATTCTTAACTAATTCCTTTGTGAATCTTATGAAATCTGAGTTTGAGATGAGTATGATGGGTGAGTTAACATTTTTTATTGATTTTAAAATTTCAAAAAAACTATAGGGAACATACATATCTCAAAATAAGTGTATCAAAGATATTTTAAAGAAATTCGGGTATGAAAACACTAAGAGTATACATACTCTTATTGGAACCTCTAATACTCCTGATATTGATGAATCAAATAAACTTGTAGATCAAACATATTATAGAGGGATGATAAGAAGTTTACTATACTTAACAGCTAGTCGACCTGAATAAATGTTCTCAGTATGCTTATGTGCAAGATTTCAAGCAAATCCTAAAAAATCCCATTTAAAAGCTATAAAAATAATTTTCCGGTGTTTAAAGGGAACTTTATATTTGGGACTATTTTATTCCTCTGGAAATGATTTTGAACTTAAAAGTTTTTTCGGATTCTGAATTTTGCGATTGTAAAATGGATAGAAAAAGTACATCCAGAAATTTTCATTTCTTAGGAGATTCTTTAGTTTCTTGGTCTTGCAAGAAACAACATTCTGTAGCACTTTCCACTGCTGATGCTGAATATGTAGCAGCTGGAAGTTGTTCTGCTCAAGTGTTGTGGATGCAACACAAACTCACAGACTATGGCATGAGTTTTACTAAGACTCAAATTATGTGAGATAACACAAGTGCCATTTCCCTAAGTAAACACCATGCACATCAGTCTCGTGCAAAGCACATATATATTAGAAATCACTTTCTTAGGGATCACACACTTAAAGGAGATATTATTCTTCAATTCATCAGAACGGAAGAGCAACTGGATGATATTTTTACAAAACCTCTACCTTCCGATGGATTTGAATATATTAAACAGAAGCTAAGAATGACTTTTGTAAGGTAGTCATTCATATCTACTTATTTTTTAAATTATTTCCTAACATTAAACTACTCCTTATTTTAGGGGGAGTACATATGTCTATTTATTTTTCTTTCTTTAGAATCTTTTTCGGATTTGAAAATGTTGGATTTGAAAATTTCGGATTTGAAAATTTCATTTTTGAAAATTTTGGATTTGAAAATTTTGGATTTCAAAACTCCTAAGAAAAATTCTTATAATACCGATAAATTTCTCAAAGTACTCCAAAAGGTAATCCCTCTTAATCTTTATCTTAATTTTTAGTTTTTGGTATTTCAAAATTTCTTAAATTCCATTTTACTTTACTTCAAAAGATTAGAATTTATATTTTCTATATCCATTCTCAACCGTCAGATCAGATCGGTTTTTTTATCAGCCATCTGATTATCTTATGGAAGTTGAAAAGCCATAGACATGTCTATATAAGGGGTGACTCATTTTCAAGTATTTCACCATCCTTACTGATCTCAGTGCCGAAGTTCTGTTGCCATCAAAGCTTTTGTTCCGAAGTTCTCTCTCACCCTGAATGAATCTGGAATCCTCTGTAGATCAGATGCTGGTTAGCAAGGAAATTAAGGACTGGTCAATCTTTAGGGAAATGTTACTGTGTCCAAAGTTCTTTGAAAAACATGACTCCATTATTTCTAAGGTGATAAGATCTAATGGATGGGAAAGTGTTTGTGTGTCTAAGGAGAAATATCAGGATCTGGTTTATCCTGATCTCCTTATTCAATTCTATGAATCTGTTTCTTTCCTCAAAAAATATGGTAAGGATCTGTTTAAGTTCAAATGTTATGATAAGTTCTATACAGTCTCCTACAAGAAGGAAGTAAATATTCTCAACATACCGTATAAAGGGGAGGCTATTATTTGCTCCCAGAAACTCCCTAAGAAAGAAGTCTCTTTTAAAAAATTCAAGGCTTTGAATTTTCTCGATCTTAAGTATGTTAAAAATCTGAAGATTACAAATCTTTCAATGAATCACAAGATATTGGCTCTCTGGATGCAAGGTTTTCTTATTCCAAGAAATGGAGATAAGGATTCTTTAAATATTTGTGATATCTTTCTTTTATACTTTCTTGTCAACTTAAGTAAGATCAACTTAGAGAAGTATATCTTTCTCACCATTCAATAAATAAAAGGCGGAACCATCAAACCTCAGATCCTTATGTACCCAACAACTATTTCCAAGATAATTGTTATGTGTCTTCAAGAACTAAATGTTCCATGCCGATCAGCCTTGAAGCCTTTCAAGATTTTGTTTCTTAGTGAAGACACTCTAAGGAGGATGAAAGTAGTGTTTATTCCAGAATCGAAAAACTTTGAAGAAATGGTTGTCCAAAATAAGGGTGATGTTATGGAATCTTCAAAGTCAGTTCCAAAGAAAAGAAAACTTGATGAACCGAGCTTGCTAGTTCCAGTTCCTACTGTACCGGTTTCAGCACCTCCTCCTGCAAATAAACCAAAAGCTTATTCAGATGCAACAGTTACAAAGTGAAGAGAAATGGAAACTACTAGAAAGAAATGAGACACTTCTTTTGATCTAAATCCTGCAGAGGCAAAGGCTCTAAAAATCAAGCAAGCTGAAAATTTTGAGAAGGAAAAGAAGGAGAAGAAGGTAAAGAAGAAATATTTAGAAGAGAAAGTTCATCAGTCCCTTTTAAAATCTGTAGAAAATAAATCTTAGGAAGTACCTGAATCTCAAGTTGTTTATAAGAAACCAATGGCCACTTTCGAAATCCAAAAGTCTAATAAATTACTGGCCTTATCAAAACTAGTTCAAGAATTAGAAGATTAGATAATCAAATATGATGATGATGATGTTTTAAGGGAAGTGGAAGATTAAGTTGGAACTCCTTCAAGTTCAATTTCCAAATCTGTTTCAGTAGAACGAGTCGATGGACAAGTTGAAGAAGAACTCGTGGAAGAAATAGAAGTTGAGGAAGAGGTTGAAGTTGAAGATTAAGAAGAATTTGAATTTGAACTAAAGAAGAATTAGAGAAAGAACATGTTGAAAAAAAGGTGAAAAGAGGATGAATTTCAAGAAGAAGAGGGACAAGGAGGATCTCAACATCTTAAGTTTGAAAAAGAAGAATAAGAATAGGGAGATTTAAATGTTATTCATGTTTTAGATGAAAAATATCCAGCTCAAGACCCTCTTAAAGGAAAGGATGTTGTTGTTGCTCCATCTGATAAGGAAATGCCTTAGAAGTCTTCTAAGAGAATAGAGAGACAAGATCCCTTATCTCTAAAATGAGTTGAGAAAGGAAAAAATGTTTCAGGATCCGAGTCCTCTTCATCTGTTAAAATGATTTTGTTAAGAAATCTGTAAGAATGTTATTCAACACCATTCCGATTCTTGCAAACATAGATTCCTAGAGTCAAATGATGCAAGAGACCCTGTATCAAAAAATGGAATCGACTAATATGCTTATGGACATGGTTTTCAAGCAAGAAGCAGACTTCAGTAATCTTTTGATTGATTACCAAGATCAGAAGGTGACTTGTAAGAAAGTCTTTAACCGTACCAAAACTATCAATGAATAAATAAGAGAGTTTAATGACTTCATGGATTAAACAAAAGGAGATTTTAATGCTTGTGAAACTGAGTTCAACAAGGTAAATACATCAATCTCTGAGAAAGCTAGTCAACTAAATTCTGTTGCTCAATCTTTTAGTAGTGATAAGGAAGTCAGAACCGAATTTGAAAGAAAGGTGGCTGCTCAAGAAGAAAGGATCTTGTCTTTAGAGAAGAATAATCAAGATCAAGAGATCTTATTGAAAACGTTTGAAGAAGATCATAAGGAAGTGAAGAAACTCAAATCTCTGATAAAGAAGATGTTGTCTAAGAAGAATAAGAATGGATGACTTTTCTTTACATTCTGATGTTGTGTTGTAATATAAACCTTATTTCTAAAATTTTCTTAAGAAATTTCTTGCATATGTTTCTTTTGTTTTTAAATTTATGCTTGCTTAAACTTACAGGTACATCTTATATTTCTCCATTCCTTTCCCACTTTTTGAAAATCACAATGGGGGAGAATTTATTTAAAGGAAGAATTTAATCTCTGAGAAAGAGAATCTAGTAAGGTGGAATATGGAAAGAAAGGAAAGTGTCTATATAAGGGGGAGTTTTCATTTAAGAAGAAATGCATGTATAAAGGGGATATATCCCCTTAAGAAAACACAACTTCAAATATCAAGAATATGATCCATGGGAAACATAAACTAAGGGTGATTTAGTCGTATTCATCGGAAATTTCATTCAAAGGGAGAGATAAGTTTTTCATACTTGTTTATCTAAGTCAATATATTATTCCATAGAAAAGTTATTTGTGCTTTCCAGAAAGGGGGATATTGTTGAGTCAATAAGGATATCTTATCACTTCTCAATTCCTTATGGTTTTATGTTTTGAAAATCACAAACACTTTTTCTTAAGTTCTTATTTTTTTTAAGTTCTGTATTTTTCTTAAGATCTTGAATTTTCATTCCGTTATGCTCTCAGATATGTAATTATGTTTTGTCATTCTGTTATTTTTACAAGATCTGTTATTCTGATTTTGTCATTCTATTATTTTTATAAGATCTGTCATTTCGATTTTTTCATTCAGTTATTTTTACAAGATATTTTATTACGATTTTTTCATTCAGTTATTTTTGAAAAATCTTTCATTACGATTTTGTCATTTATTTACCTTTGTAATATCTGTCATTATGATTTGTCATTCTGTTTTTATGATTCCAATTCCAGTGTATATGTGATTCAGTTTTTATGATTCTGAATCCAGTGTATATGTGATTCAGTTTTTATGATTTCGAATCCTGTGTATAAGTGATTCAGTTTTTATGATTCCAATTCTGGTGTATACATGATTTCGATTTTGTGATTCCGATTCCAGTGTATATGTTATTCCAATTTTAGGATTCCGATTCTGGAACAAATGAGATACCTATTTCACAATCCGATTTACTTTTCCTTATGATTCTATTTTCTTGATAATGTTATTTTTAAGAATCCATTTTCTTGATTTCTTAAGATTACATTTTCTTGATAATGTTAGAGTTGCCAAATGTATCATTCCAATATTATCGGATTCCAATATTTCTTATACTTAACATTTATCTTTAACTTAAAATCATTTTTGTTACTTGAAACAATGTCATACAATCTGTTACAAACTAACCGTTGTATTTTTTCCACGTGTCCAGGTCCCTCCGAAATTTAAGGAAAATATGATCGTTGGAGAGGATCCGACCATTGGGAAGTTTTTCCTATAAATACAAGCTCATTTGATTGAGAAAAGTACATGATGGTGAAAAATATTGTGAAGTGATTTATAGAGAGAGAGGTTCGTAAAACTCTCAGTGCTTCATGTAGATGTTGTGAACAACTTGTTCAGGTGTGAACAACTTGTTCAGAATTACTTAGTGCAGACTCCGATCGTGCTGATCATAGGCTTCTGGGTTTGGAAGACAAAGGTTCTAATTTCCTTCTAAATCGAGGGCTTGCAGGGATAACAAGATAGATACCGATATTCGGAGTGAGGGCTTACCTAGGTTTGGGTAAGATAGACTTTCATGAATGTATAAATCAAGGAACCTTTATCCAAGTTTGTTGGATACACTTCTCTTTGGGTTAAAACAATACCATTGTTACTTGATTCATATTTCAAGTTGTTTTCATTCCGCTGTATTTGTAACTTTATTAAACTTAGAATGTTTATATTTCTTATAATTTTTAATTCTGTTACTCTCATTATATTACAGATTCTATATGCTTTAAGGTAGAATCTTTCTTTTAATAAAATAGAAAAGGTTTCATTAAGAGGTCTTGTTAATGTTTGTTTAACCTTGTTAAACTTAACTTTAATGATTCCAAAGTAATTTTTAAAGTATAAAATTCAACCCCTCTTGTATTTGAGCATCTCTTTTTTACATATTTGATCCTACATGTACTTGATTAAAAATATTAAATTTTCTTATCACATCATGATTGTTCCAATGCATGAAATTTTTATGTGATAATGTCATGAGAATATACATTGCATTGAAAGGTCATAATAGTTCCCCGCTATGATGAGAACATAGAGGTTCCATGATGGTATTCTTGAATATGTGTTCTATATTCAGATGATATCATTTGAGGGAAAAAGATGATACATGACATTGAGGGTGGAGACTCATATGAATTTGAAGCACCCTCTCCTGGTGTATGCCCTTGGTAATTTCCAATATAAGAGGTTATGATAATGAATGTACCAATATGAAATATAAATTTATATGTTTCACTGGATGTTCCTATCTACAGATGTGTGTATTGATCCTTAGAATTTAATATTATCATTAGTGGATACCATAATTTACATTGATGTATTGACGAAAACCATGAATACATATGTCTATGGTGAGGTAGGATACATTGGGTGCGTTAAGAGTGATATTGCATTTATGAATAATGTGTGAAAAGATTAATCCCTTATATCCCTTGATAGAAGTTGATATATCAGGCCCTTTACTGGGAATATAACTTCCTAGATAAGTCCATGGTCATAGTATTCTATAGGTGATTTCATTTATGAAAATTCAAAGAAAGATACATCGAGCACATAGGTTTATAACACTAGAATGAAATCTGATTGATTTGAGATATCATGATAAATGGATTATATTACATGGTAAGAATTTGTAGGAGGTTATATGTAAATGTTACATTGAATTATTTTTTCTATGGTTTCCTTCTTGTGTTTCTAGATGAAAACCTTGAACTTTAGGCAGTTTCTACTAAATGTCACTGAAAAAAGGCATATAGGGCCACACACTAAGTGTATGAAAAATCTCAGTAAAATTCAATATTGAATTTAACAAGTTAGAATAAATAATATTTATTTGGGTTTTAGTAGATCACTAATATTTAATGATATGGTATTAGAAAGAATAAGTGAGTTAAATAATAATAATAAATATTTATTTTTAAGGTTTGGATAATATAATATTTATTATATTTATCTATGATTAATGTAATGATGTTTATTTTTTGTATAAATAGTCATTATTCAAGGATCAATAAATGATGAGGAGGAAAAGTAGACCGAGTTTAATGATCTAATTGGAAATAATATAAATAATATTTATTCTTAGATATTACACATGTAATATGAATAAAAATTATATTACTATTAACACATTGGGTTACCTAATAAGTAAGGAATTGTAAAGGGTCTTGTATGAAACTTGCAAAGATTATACACCCTTTATAAATATCTAATTATATCAATTTCCATATTCTCTCTTTTTGTGAACAATGGATATACATATAGACTCTTTCAAGACCTAGAGATATATCAAGATATTTATTGTTCTCTATTCTACTCCTCATCTCTAATGTCATCAAAAGATCATCAATTTTTATTCATTCTTGTAGAAGAATTTGGTTGTGATCAACCACAAACAATGCAAGTGATTAGGATCGACTGGGCTAGCACATAAAAATTATACAACAATGTTAATAGATTATAGTGAATATGTGGATGACCACTGGAGGGATACTTCACTGGGATCCTATAACGTAATGAAGGTATGATAAGGTCTAGTCAACCAGATCATCAATGAAAAGAGAATTATAAGTTAAGGTAATTCTGTATCTTTTTATAAATTATTTATAAATTACACACGATGATCATCCTTTTCAGGTTTCTATATTTATTTTAGTAAATTAATCTATATATTTCATCATTCATAATGTTATTCTTCATTTATAACAATGATTATTCATAAATTATGACTAAAAGTCTGAGTTTTCCATGCCATGCAGGCACTTTCACTGCACCCAGAACCTACACATATCTCTAAAAGGGATCTAATGAGATGGTGATCGATAAAGGTAAAATCACACATCAATACACCATATAACCATGAATATCAAAGATATGGGATGATGGAAGGCATGGGTGAAATATGATGATAGTGGTGTGACCTCTGTATGCTCAGAGCAGAAATAGGATGCCCCTCTAAGACAAGACAAGAAATATGTATGTCCTGGAAATTGAGAAAATGAGCGCCCACTATATCTAAATTTTATATATTCATTACTATTTATAGTTAGTGTAATATATTTTATAAAAAACTTATTTAGTAAATAAAATCAAGATAATGATGTACATAGTTAACATTGTATGTGTTTTAATCCTGTTAATCTTATGTTAGTGTAATACATTTTTTAAAATAATTTATATGGAAATATTCCACCTTTATGAAGGTATATATTATCCTTCTGAAATTTTATTATAAACATACACAAATTATTGAGTTTTATTTTTAAATTTATACAAACTAAGCTCTACCTTTATGTGATGTTACTTGTATTTTAAAAACGAATTATGATTCTCTATTTCAATTACATTTTGAATATTTGATTTAGTATAAGACTATATGATATTTTTGAATTGTTTTATTGATTTGTAATATATATATATATATATATATTGTTCTTTAATGTTCTGAATTGTCTTAATCTCACCTCAAATAATAAATTTTCTTGAAATATCAAAATACAATATAGTATTGAAATGATATAGAATAAATATTTTTGGACATAAAACATGCAAAAATATTTGGTACAATAATATTTTTATAAAACAATGAAAATATATATAGAGAAGGTCAATGATGAAATTCGGTAGAGATCCCTATTTCCACGTTGGGATATTTATTTTTAGTATTACTTGTAGCACGACATATACTGCATAGTAGTCCCACTCCCCATTATTAGGGATAGTCCATCTAATTTCTAATATGAGTAGACTTTGGGCTCCTCTGGGGATGGAACCTAGTAATATTAGGGAACAAAGTTGATTAATCCCCAGAAAAGTTAAAATAACGAAAATAACCAACATGAATCCAAGATGCACTATAATAATCAACTAGAGTTCTCTAGTGATATACAATATTGATAAAGGGTTCTGAGATAAATTCATCGATGCACAAGCTACAATGAAATTTGTATAGGGATACCTAAATGACTGGAAAGAACCACAATCATAATACTTATTCTCTAGTAGTACTCCTACCACTCAACCACTATTTCCTGTGAGTGAATCATGGAACTCAGTTACCTCAAAGCAGCACCCTACATGATCAAAAATTAAAACATGAAATGATGATGCGTCTTGTAATATATTATCAATGTATCTTTGCAATTTTTGACCAAATTGAATCCCCTGATAAGACTTTTGGGAGCATTAAAAAAATCACTTGACATGGTGATAGAATGTATCATGTACTAAGCCTGTGATTGGTAGTTTACAAACACCATTGATGATTCCACTTAATAACTAAATTATATTTGTGGTCATATGTATATATCTCTTACCACCATCATATGCCAACAACCATTTCTTCCTTTATAATCTACATCATATAATCATGAAATTCTTGATTATCCCTTAAAATTCCTTATAAACATCCATCAAATCTTCCTTGTTGTGGTATGAATTCTGATAAAAGACATCATTTTATTTAAAAGGATAACAAAAACATATTCAAATATAAATTTGATTAAAGAAACATACCAAGTTTTTCGATCACCTTCTTTATTGCCGCATCTTTGGAATACTTATGGAAATTATTGGAAACACGTCTGATGTAATATTGAAGATGAACATCTGGTGTTTCATATGAAAACTCACCATAATTAAAAACCTCTATAGTCTCTCAATGATGATCAAATATAAAAATATCTTTGTATTTTCATAACATGAATACATATACATACCAAGAACCAACTCCATGAATCGAAGTTATTCTTTTAAAAAAAGAAAAATATAGTGGGAGAGGGTAATGATTTCTATATAGTGAGGAAAAAATGATTAATAACTCTATGTACTTTCCATAAATATAAGTTCTATCAATCCAAATGAATTGTTCTCAATAAATAAATGTGGAGATAATGTGATTGAATTTCCATAACTACATACATAACATTGACTCTATTCAATCAAATTAATTATTATTGGATGCATACTCAACAATATCAAACACTATTGGAAAATGGGGATATCCCCATGCATCTATACCCACATTTTTTAGAAACTGTGGGTATAGAGTGGATTGGATTTTTCTATACCAACAATTTATGTAAAGTGTTGGTATAGACAGGATTTACCAACGGTTTTTAAAAAACTATTGTTATAGGTTGATATATACCAAAAACTATTTTAGAAACAATTGGGATATACTTCTCCTATATCCCTCAGCCTCCTACCCCCTTAACTTGTGTGCCCTATTCTCCCCAATCCCTAATATCCCCTCACCCTAGGACCGACCAATTCTCTCCCACTCCTACTTTCTCCCCTTATTTTGGGATTTTTTATCCCAATATTCTTCTATATAAGATTCATTAGTTTTGAATCCTTATTATCTTATACTGAATAGAGTTTTAATTTTTATCTTTGTAGGAAAACCTAACCAAGATATAGTTAGGTTATGATTCTTCCAGTTTATTTGAAATAAGGTTATTTTAGATTATTTTTGTTATAATATTTCATAATAAATATGATTTTAATAGATATATAGTTGTTATTTTAATTTATTTATCCACTACTTTTACATAAATCCAATATATATTTTTTGTAATATATATTAACTAATTATGTAATTAATTAATGTAATAATTTGTTTGTTTTGTTAATTTATTAGGGGTTATTTTATGTCATGTGATTACATATAATAATTGATGAGTAAACTTTACTAAGATTAATATAACCTTGTGTAGACTTCAACTTTTCTTGCTTACCTTTACATAGGCCAGTGCACTCTTAGACATGTTAGAAAGATAGTCTCAACTTTATGAAAGTATTGTAGATCTTGAATGACCCTTATATAGACTCTTCAATGGATTTCTCCTACCCTTACACATGGGTAAAGAACATACCACTTGGAGAGCTAGTTGAAAACACTAGAAATCTATTTCTTTCAATTTTTTATAATGAATTATTCTTTCAAATGAGGCTAAGTAGATTTTATGCACCAAAATTTATCTCCCCATGAATTTTTGAACCTCTAGACATCAATTTTTGAAGAAAATTTGTTGGTAGAATTATTTTTCCCAGTATCTTCTGAGCATCTTTAAAAACACTTAGAATTTACCATCATGCTAGTTTATAATAAATCAGTTGAAAGACTTTTCAAATATCATAAGTTCATTAGTAAAAATAAAACATGGAATTAAATCCTGAATAACTCCAAAATAGGCTTAAAATCTAATATATCTTTAATATTTTAGTATATTCATATATATTTCAGCATGTATGTTCAAATTCACTTTGTTCAACACTTAATTCATGATTTTTTAAATTTTATAATTATCTAGAAATTTCATTTCATCATGTGATCTTGTATTTGTAATACTCATTTTAATGCACACATAGTGAATATGCCCCATGGATTTATTCTACCCATCATCCTACATCACCCATTTTATCTTATTTAACAATAAATTAAAAGGGGATAAAGGTTCCTCTGACATACTCAAGTTAATGTTTTTAGTTTTTCTTGATGAACCAACTATTTTATTATACTCTTCCTACAAGACTTTATTGTTGCTATTTTTTTGAAAAATAACTTGTGATGATACAATTTCAGATATTTTATATGGGATTATTTATCCTTCTTGGCTTGGGTTCCTTCACCATTATGAGACTAATCTCACTAATACTTTTCTCTTCTTTTAATACATTTTTCTTTCACACACAACATGTTTCCTCTACCAATGAAGATATCTTCCACCAACATTGAACGCTTTTCTTATGGGGTGATATGTGATATCATTAATTCAAAATTTTTTCTTTTCATCTTCTTTGATATCCATAATATCCACTTTATATTTATTCTTTCTTAGTGAATCCTTATTTAAGGGCACTTACTTCACAATTTATGAACACAATATGTGTATGCAGACTTAATTTACTTTGATTTGGGTAGTTGAAAGTTACTATTTGAGTTATTTTATGATCATTGGATATTATTTGGGCTTATATAAGGAGACAAGTGATACATTTTTTCCTTTAAAATTAGATATGAGTATTTTGTTTTCTTACAAATTTCGTATTGCATTTCATATATCATATAACTTGAAGATTCCAAATCCTTTATTTAATTTTGTATATTTTCAGTTATTTTATAAATCTTAGTTTATATGATATTATAATTGGATGATTATTTATATTTATATCAATTATGATATAATTTCAATGATATTTTTATACCATGTTTTTGTGGTTTTGATTTTGTGTGACACATTGTTTTTATTCTTAAGTAAATGTTTTCCATCATAATGAAAAGTGTATTTAATTAGATTAATGTCATATTTAAAACATTTAAGTATTAATTCTTTTTATAAATATATATATATATATATATATTTAATTGGATTGTGTAATAGTTGTTTCTAATTCCATGTACTATACTTTATCTGGTTCGTTATTTGTAGGCATCTCTTATAGCATATGTCATTTCTCTTATTCTTTGTTTTTCTAGTTACTAGTATGATTTGAAGGCTTTCATACTAAAATTAGTTTTAATAAATTTTATAATTATGGTTTATTTTGTTTATTTTAATATATATTTTCCCCTATAATAAAATGGATACAATATGGATGTATTATACTAATTGGCTTTCAATCGTGTGTTAAATTATTTTGGATATTTTTTTTTAGATTTTTCATTTAAAAATGATTCAGATGGAGGGAGTATATAGTGTCCATGTTATAATTGTGTTGGAAGACCATGCTTAAGTTGGTAATAATTTGGATACCATATAACAAAATATGTACTTCAAATAAACTATTCTGTTTGGTATCATAGTGGATATATGAGAA
This sequence comes from Viscum album, assembly GCA_963277665.1. NCBI lineage: Eukaryota > Viridiplantae > Streptophyta > Magnoliopsida > Santalales > Viscaceae > Viscum > Viscum album. The sequence continues at coordinate 469,139,048 of OY728147.1, read as the reverse complement.
ATATTCAAATATTCATAAATGGAAAGAAATAAGTGTTATGGAGAATTTGATATTTTATTGGTTTCCATTTGTTCATCATTATGATAGAGATATTATGCTAGTTCAATAATACAATGATATCAATACACATGAGGAAAGGAATGAAGATGATGATGTTTAGAGTGAAAAAATTAATGGTTGACGCTAAAAATCCTGTAAATTAAGAATGTTCTAAAATGATATTTTTTGAATTTTTAATGTGGTTATATCATGGAAAAAACCACGTATGGAATTTTTAATACATATATTGCTTATATTTATACTTTTTTGAAGTAATTTATTCTCGACAAAGCATATATTCTATCAAATCATTATAAGGCATGGAATTTATTTAAGAATCTTGGATTTTCTATTAATAAAATTCATGAATTTATAAAAGATTTCAGTTTATTTTGGGATGAAATATCAGACCTTAATAACTATAAATATTGTGTCACATCTCAATGGAAGGAAAATAAAAAAATAACACCATCTTGTATTCTATATAAATTTATCTGGTAATTTCTATTTATTCTTAGGATTCAAAATCTATTCATTTATGTATAAATATAAACCAATATGTGATGTAATGATACTTAGAGAATTAAAGATAACGATGAGTTGGTTCATCCTGTAGATGTATTATCATGGTAGGAATTTGATTCACAACATCCTAATTTTTCATCCAAGATTCATAATGTTAGGTTGAGTCTATCTATTTATGGTTTTGATCCATTTGGTCAAATTCTTACTCCTCAAATAGTGTGGCCAGTTTTTATTCATGTTTATAATCTTCCTCCCTAGATGTGTATGAAAAAACCTTTCACTTGCCTGAGTATACTAATATCTAGACCTTTTGATCCTGGAAATGATATAGACATCTACTTTCAACCTTTAATAGAATATTTGAAACATATTTGGGATATGGGTGTGTGCACATTCGATGCTTCTTCAAAAAATATATTACAAATGCTTGATTCCATTCTATGAATTATAAAATTTCTTATGAAATGATGTACAATTTGAGCATAAAGGAAAAACTATCATGTCATCTTTGTATGAATAATACTTTATCAAGAATACTTAAATATCATCATAGTTTCAATTTCATGGGGCATCGAAGATTATTTCCAATGGATCATCAATAAGTGATGAATTGATGGAGGTTTGATAATACTATTGACACTGAAAAACCACCTCAACATATGTTAGGAACTGATGTGGTTAATGAATTGAATTATTTTAGTTTTTCATTAGAGAAATTTCCTATTAAATCTAAAAATAGGCACAATATTGACATGAAATCCATTTAAAATTGGAAAAAGAAAAGTATCTTTTTTGAGTTTATATATTGGTTTACCAATTTGTTACATCAACCTTTATATGTAATGAAAATTGAGAAAAATTTATGTGAAAATTTTCTTTTAATTATTTTTAAATATCGAGGGGAAGACCAAATATGACTTAGGATCTCACCAATACTTGTTGGATTGGGGTATTCGACCAGAACTGTATCCTATGTGTATCAGTGAAAACAAATGGAAATTTACTTATACTTATTATGTGATTAAACCTTTATATAAAAATAAATTTATATAAGTATTATAGAATATTAAGGTTCCTAATGGATATTCCATTAATATATCTAATTGAGTTAATAAAAGGGAGTTGAAATGATAATCCATAAAAAATCCTGATTATCACATCCTTCTTTATTAATTGATTCCAATAGTAATCCAACATTTACTAAACAATAATGTATGGGTGGTTGTGATTATCTTGAACCATTTTTATTGATACCCTTTTTCTTAATGTTTATCCAAGTATTTCTTGATAAAAATGCAGTAATATGTTCCATTAATTTTGTGTGAGTTAGGAATTTTTTTCAATCATCATTTTTCACTTGCATACTAAATTCTACTGTTTATATTTCAATAAAAAAACTTCTTGGGGGAACTGTTGCTTTTTGGTGGATGTATCCTACTGAAATAAATATGTGCACAATAAAATATTATGACTAAAACAAAAAAAATCCTGAAGGTTCTATTGTGAGAGGTTATTTGGATCAAGAATGTATGGATTTTTGTTTAACGTATTTTTCTGATGTGAGAAAAATACATAACCGACCAATGAGAAATGAAGAAGATAAGTATGGGGAAATTAAACCATAATTTCCATCTCTTCCCTAAATAGGAGGAATTTTTGGGTCATATACATTGGCTACATCAAGCCATGAAGAGCAGGATATGACACATCACACAATCTTGTTTAACTATGGAATATTTGAGGACCATATCAAGTAAGTAATTTTAATATTTATATGTCATCTCATAATTTTTCATTTCACATATAACTTAAAATTTTATTATCATTTTAAATAGGGAACATAAAAAATTTATAAATAGAGTTCATCAATATTTTCCTTTGAGAAGGAGAGAGGCTTTTCATAGCAAAGGGTTTTCGGCTTGGTTGAAATCAAAGGTATGGACAATACTTTAATTTACTTAAAAAATATAAATTAATTGAATTTTATTATTCATACATATTTCATGTATTTAGTTTACCTATTGACTCTATCTCTCAAGAATAAAGAACATTGGCTTTTGGTCCCAATTCTTTGGTTCATGAATGAAAATATTTAATAATCAATGGGTATAAATTTGTTACCACTAATCGAGCGGTGAAAATGAGAACACAACATGATGGTGTCATGTTAACTATAACAACAAACTATTATTATAGAGCATTAGATAATAGGTCAAGATGTGAAAATGTGTCTTATTATGGACTTTTTGAGAAAATATTGTTATTGGATTACTACTCTCATGGTCGAGTCACTATGATGAAATGTAAATGGTTTGATTTAATGATGCGACTTGGTACATTTATTGATGAATGTAGATTCGGATTTATTGAATGACTTGATTCCTAGCTACCAATGAACCATATATTTTTGTATCAATGGAAAAATAAGTGATTTATGTGGAAGACAATCTGAGACGTAATTATGGTATCATTATTGAAGTAATCCCAAGTAATATTTTTAATCATTATGGGGAAGAAATTGACACCATTGATGCCCCATTAGTGTTGACCAAAATATTTTATTTTATGACTCAAATTGTCCCATTGTGAGAATTGATGTTTAACTTCAAGTAGTGGTGAGTAATATATAGAAGCAGCCATATATGTTCACAATTTATTTAGTTTACCTAGATGTGGGTTTATCAAGTTGGTACTACTATAATTATTTTAATTTAGTTTCAGTTTTGAATGATATGTTTGTTTTAGTATTTTTTTCATTAAATTTAATTAGATTTATTTCAATTTAGAAAACTAGGTTTATATAGGTATTTAAAAAATGTATAACTTGGTTTTAAATTATAGCTGCTGAAACATGTTATGAAACTGTTTATGACTTTTTAAATTATAAGTTGTAAGAAGGATTTTTTAATTTTTTTCAAAAATACCTACATTTAATTCTTATACATATTATAAAATATATTGAATAAGTTTGAAGGAAGAGATTTTTTGATAATGATCTATGGATATTAAAGCTAGGGTTTCCTCCTCTAGTTCCCCTAGTGAGTATAATAATTGTAACATTTTTTTTCTATATTTCATTTAATGTCATGTTCTTATTATTTATCAAATTTTTAAGGACATTCATCTGACGTAGAGTTAGATTTTCATTAGCCTACTAGTATGGGCCAGAGTAGGGGTAATCCTAGAGCTACACATAGTAGCTGTTATACCAGTTCACACCCTAAGCCACTAGTGGATACCCCATATACCACACCTTTTCATCCTCTACTTGATCCTCCTGGGATATTCCCACCCATGCCTCCATCATCATCTTATTTAGCCTCTAATTCTCATAACATATCTATGGAACTTATAGGGATGTCCCCAAACGTACCATATCCATATCTTATGATGTATCCCTATCCCTTATATCTATATCTTACCATGTCTATGTCACCTATATTTCCTACTATCCATCCAGGATCTGATGATTCTGTTCCTTCAACTTCAACTCCAGTGCTTGAAGATGACCCAATGAAATCTTTTTAATATAAACGTCCTTTATAGGTTATCGATCTAGGAGAGCCCATATATCCATCAGAGCTTAATGAGTAGCCTACATTAGATTTTTTATAAGTTTTTAAATTATATCACATCATTTTTTTCCAGTTTTACTATGAATTAATTGTTTTTTCCTTATATCTTATTTAGTGGGATATTCTAATTGGTGACCTAGGTTCACCCATATGAGTGAATTATGGAATCATAAAACACAAATATTGGTGGATTACAATAAATACAATCACATGATAGGTAAAAATACTAGGTGTTGTAGATGTTTTATGGAAACTTTATCCAAGTACAATGATATCATTATAGTGCAACCAGTATCATCGATGCATATTGGTAATGAAATCAAGGAAAAATCATGTGAGGAGATATGAGTATTTTTTTTGTTAAATTGATATATATATTATTATTGTATTTATATGAATTAAAATGTTCATTTAAACATTGGTCTAACTTTCCTGATGATGAAGATGCTTTGGTCACATGGTTGATGGATCTTGGAGAGTTATTAAGATCATATAAGCACACGTTATATGTTGGTTGGAAGAGTAGATTGAGTTCTGATTTAGAGGGTGTACCAATATTCACTGACTTTCCAATTACATAATATCAAGAAATGATCGTAAATCAGAAGAGTAACGAGTTTAAGGTATTCTTAATCTTTAATGGTTTTCATTGAAAATCTAATTTATATTTATTTATTTTATGATGCATTAGAGAAAAACTAAAATAAAAAATATACCATGATGTATTTATACACTTTGAGGTGCACTACAAGGCCCAAGCATGAGAGGCACTATGTACTTTAATATGAATAGAAATAATATCTATATTTATATTTTTACAAAAGTAATCATATCATTTTATTTTTCTTTCAAAGAATTATAAAAACTTAAAGAGTTATATTTTCATGTTGAAATTTAATACAGAAGGTTGGAAATTTCTCATTTAGTTAGATTTTCATGTTGAAATTTATGTTTTCATCACATGAATACCTTTTATACAAGGCTATAAATTACCATTTAAAATAAGGAGATATTTTTATTTTATATTTTTTTTAATTAAAATGGGGAAAATTTATTGACATAGGTTTAATACCTTTAAATTTTTAATTTTTAAGAAATAAAACTTTTTTCCAAAATTATTCTTTGAATGATAATTAGTTTTGAAAAGGGGTGGATGTATTGAAATGATTAATTTTTTAAATGTAATTTTGGATAGATTTTTGTGAATTTTTTTTAAATTAAGTTGATTTTTAGGTATAATATATATTTGGAATAATTATTTAGGGGATTTTAAATAGTAATGTTAATTTGGTAAAACTATGTTGAAGTGTAATTTTTTTTGATAAACCAAAATTCAGTGGAAGGAAAGAAAAGGTAAAGCCCTAGAAATTCATTGTGATGTATTGGACATTATGATGTAGAAGGATGTAATGTTTTTTTGGTTATGTAATAGGTTTTATTGGATATTATTTACATCTTAGTTATTATGAATTTATCATTTTTTTGTATGAATTAAATTCTAGAATTAATTGACCAGAATAATGGTGTATATTTGATATATGTGATAGTGTTTTAATTAGGGATTGATAATTTTGGTATGAATTTTATCTTGGATGTGTAATTGGTTCATATTATTAGGAATGATAATTTTTTAGTAGATATGGCATAAAAACTCATGTCTAGTGGATTAGATTAAAGGGGGAATCCCATCTAACCTAAAAAGGGATAACCAAAAAATGAACAAAATAACCTAACCTAAAAATAACTAACCCAAAATGGAAAAAATTACATAACCCAAAAAGAAAAAAAATCTAAACCCAAGTAAACCAATTATTCTAACAAAAAAATGAACAAATGACCAAATGAACTAAACAAAAATTAGATAGCACTTTAATGAACCAAATGACATAACCCTAAATTAACCAAATGACCTAACCAAAATTTGAAATAACCCAAAGATGAACCAAATGAACAAACCTAAAATTAACCAATTGAAATAACCCTAGATGAACTAAATACCCTAACAAAAAATTAAATAAATAACCTGACCCAAAGAAAAATAAACAACCTAACCCAAAATGAACTAATTAACCTTACCAAAAAATAGAACAAATGATCAAATGTCCTAATCTAAAACAAACTAATGACCAAATGACCCAAATAAACCAAATTACATAACCCAAAAAAGACATAACCAATAAATAAATGAAATAAACTAACATAGAAAATAGATAACAAAAAAATGAAAAAATACCTAACATAAAAAGACCTAATAAAAAATGAAAACATGAAAAAACCCAAAATAAACCAAATATACTAAACCCAAGTAAAGCAATTATTCTAACCAAAAAATAAAAAAAGACCAAATGAGATAAGAAAAAATTAGATAACCCTGAAATGAACCAAATGAAATTACCTATGATAAACCAAATAACCTAACTCAAATATGATATAACCCAAATATGAAACAAATGATCATACCTAAAATTAACCAATTGACATAACCAAAGATAAAGAAAATACCCAAACCAAAAATGAACTAAATAACCTAACCCAAAAAAAATAAATAACCTAACACAAAATGGACAAATTATCCTAAAAAAATATGAAAAATTGATCAAACGACCTTATCCAAAACAAGTTAACGACCACAAGACCAAAATGAACCAAATGAAATAACCCAGAAATGACATAACCCAAAAATAAACTAAATAATCTAACATAAAAAATATATAGCCCAAAAATGAAAAAATAACCTAACTTAGAAATTCCCAACAAAAAAAATAAACAAAATGACTTAACCCAAAATAAACTGAATAACCTAAACCCATGTAAACCAATTATTATAACAAAAAAAAATTAAAAAATGATTAAAAACTAACCAAAAATTACATAAACCTAAAATGAAACAAATGATGTAACCTAAAATAAACCAAACGAGGAAAATAAAATAAAACATAACCCAAATATGAAACAAATAACCAAAAAAAAATTAATCAATTGAGATAACCTAAGATGAAGAAAATAACCTAATAAAAAATGAACTAAATAACCTAACTGAAATAAATATAAACAACCTAACACGAAATAAACTAATTAACCTAACCAGAAAAATGAACAATTGACCAAATGACCTAATAAAAAAAACTAATGAACAAATGACCAAAATGAACCAAATGACATAACCCAAAAAAGAAATAATCCAAAAAATAAACCAAATAACCTAAAATAAAAAAGAGATAACCCAAATTGAACAAAATAACCTAATCTAAATAAGATTTAACACAAAATGAAAAAAATGAAATAACCCAAAATAAACCAAATAACCTAAACCCAAGTAAACCAATTATTAAACCAAAGTAATAATAATTGACCAAGTGATCTAACCAAAAAACACATAACCCTAAATTGAACCATATGATGTAAACCAAAATAAACCAAATTACCTAACTCAAATATTGCATAACCCAAAGATGAACCAAATAACTAAACCCAAAATTAACCAATTGACATAACCCAAGATGAAGAAAATACCCTAACCAAAAGGAACTAAATAACATAACCCAAAGAAAAATAAATAACATAACCCAAAATAAACTAATTAACCTGGCTAAAAAATTAACAATAGATCAAATGACCTAATCCAAAACAAACCAATGACCAAACGACCAAAACAAGCCAAATGATGTAACCCAAAAAAGATATAACCCAAAAAAACCAAATGGACTAACCCAAAATAAACCAAATAACCTAACATAAAAAAACTGATAACCCAAAAATGAAAAAGATATGATAACCTAAAAAGAGTTAACCCAAAATAAACAAAATTATATATCCTAGAATAAACCAAATAACCTAAACCAAAGTAAACCAATTGTTCTAACCAAAAAATGAAAAAATGAAAAAAATGAACTAACCAAAAATTACATAATCCAAAAATGAACTAAATTACATAACCCCAAATAAAACAAATGATCTAACTAAAATATGACATAAACCAAAGATGAACCAAATGACCGAACCAAACATTAACCAATTGACATAACCCAAGATAAAGCAAATAACTTAATAGAAAATAAACTAAATAAAATAACCCAAATAAAAATAGATAACCTAACCCAAAATAAACTAATTAACCTAACATAAGAAATGAAAAATTGGTCAAATAACCTAATACAAAATATACTAAGGACCAAATTACTAAAATGAACCAAATGACATAAACCAAAAAATACCTAACCCAAAAAGAAACCAAATAACCAAGCCCAAAACAAAACAAATGACCTAACTCAAATATGATATAACATAAAGATGAACTAAATTCTCAAACCCAAAATAACATAAACCAAAATTTTAAAAATAAAATTTTACCATAAAAGAACAAATTATATAACTCAAAAATGACTTAACCCAAAAATGAGGCAAATGAATTTACCCAAATCAACCAAAATGTCTTAATATAAAATGAACCAAATGATCTATTAAAATGACCAAATAGACAAATATGCTAAAATATTTAACCCAAAAATGAAACAAATGACAGAACTCATTAATGAAAGAAACAACCTCACCTAACATGAATCAAATTTCCAAACCAAAAAAATATGAAAAATACTTTAACTGATTGACCAAATGATGAACAAATGACTAAATTACCAAACAACCTAACCAAAAAATAAATCTAATGAAAAAATGATCAGAATTACCATGTGACTAAATAACCAAATAATGTAAGACAAATAGAATTTGATTGAAATGAATATACAAGAGTAATCCATATCATGCACATCTTTATCATGCTAATTAGTATATAATAATCATGTTATGACATTTGTATTTAATTCCTAATTAAATGTATATTTAGATGAGTCTTCATTTTATGGATTTCTTCAACAGCTAAAATTTTAATTCATTTTAGGTTTATCAATTTCATATTATTCAATAATGTACTATTATAGTAATCAATTTCATTTGTAGCAAGCGACATTTGGCATCAAAGGTCGTGTGCCTCGGGAAAAATTATTTTTATCAATAGGAGGAAAATAGATGGAAGTATAGTAAATTCACAGACATAATAAAAGATTATAAGTATTTTTATTCATATTTTAAATTTTTATACTTAATTCATAATTAAATATCATGTTTATATTTTAAATCGTGTTCCCTTGAGGCCCTTGATGAGAAAGAAAATGAAATATTTGTGCCAAATGATCATTTGAGACTGGTATTTGGTGAGGAGCACCAGGGGAGAGTCAGATGTCGACTAGAGGAAAACATAATCCCCACTAGGTATTTTCCCTCATCGGGTTCATCTCAAACCTCTCACATCATCGAGTTGGAAAATACTCATCCAGAAGTAGTTGAGGAAAAAAATAGCTAAATAGAAGCATGAAAGAGGTAAACTAGTCACCAAAAATTTCCTAAAATCTATTTCAGTTATATGCACTTCACTTCCATTAGAGGATTATAATGTTTTTGATTCATGTATGGAAAGAATGAGTTCTATATATGATGCATCAAGTGAAGTCAATGAGGTACCTAGTGGCGGTTGAGGTGATAATACTGATGGTGGTGGTGGTGATGATGATGATATTGATGCTAGTGATCTAAATGATGATGTTGGCGATGGTGGTGATGACGATGTTGGTGATGTTGATGATGATGTGTATGTTGTTGATGTGGGAGATATTGATCCCCTCTATTTTTGAGTTATCAGTAAAAAGACACGTGGATGCAGTTTAATGACTTGAATTAATTGATTGTGTGGATTTATATGTATGTTGTAGTATTTTAAATTATTTGAAAACTATTACAATAAGTTGGTTGAATGATAAATATACAATATATTTATTTCATTGAATGTGTACCATGGTATGTATTTTTATAGGTTTTGGCATTGTTTTTGCGGTGGGGTTAGATGGGTTGCTGCTTCTTGTTGGGGATAGTAGCTATACCAATGGTTAAATGAACCATTGGTACATCATGTCCAATAAATAAGATATACCCATAGTTATTATAACTATGTGTATAAATATATACCCATTATTTTCATTAAAATGTGTGTATTATGAATACCTCATAGGCTATATTGATGGTTTTTATAAAAACTGTGGGTATAACCCTATACTGATGGTATAGCACTAACAGTTCTATAAACCATGGGTATAGCCTATTCCCATGGTTTTATGGGCTATAGAAATGGTTCTATATGGTGGGTATAAGATAACTTTATAGTAGTAAAAATGATAAACAACCTGATTATTGATAGAAAAAATACCATTAGCTCTGACAAAAATTTGTATGATTCATCCCAATCACCACACAATTTTACAATAGCTCTTTATTTTACCATCCAATCTTGGACACAATAACTCCTATATTTGAACAACTATTGCAATCATTCCTGAACGAGTAACATAGGAAAATCCTGACACATTCATTTCATCTCATCAATAATAATCAATATATACTATACATCTAGTGTAGAAAGATCCTATGATTGAGTTTGGTGCACACAAGTATGCGGGCCTTCTATCTTAATTATCCTAAAATATATAAAAAATTTATCATATATTGCATTCATATGAAATTTACATTTAGAACTTTATTTTTCACACCAAATGATGTTTTTTCCTTATTGTATTCATCAACCACAAATAAAAAATGTCACTCTATATGGTATTTCTTAACCACATTTTTCATGAACTTTTATTTTCAAATTATTTCCCAACTTATAAGGTATTACCACTTGTAATAGATTTGTTACCTAGAATTATTGGGAATTCAATATATATTGTAATGAAACCCCAATCAAACTCTTGTTCAAGTGACATTAACTCTACTAGTAAGTCAACAAGGGATGTTGTTTACCACTCATTGATTCTTAATTATATATTAAAGGAACCTCATAAGGTTTATTGGATACATATTCCCCACCCACACCTTCTCCCATCACATCATAGAATTATTTCTCATTAGATAAAGTCTCATTCGTTAATTTAGGAGTATAAATAGGGATGTATCCTACAATTGTATCCATATTTTGATAATCTTCTTCATAAATACATTCTGTTACTAGAGTCATATGAGAATACAATGAATGATAATGTTGTGAAGGATAAAATTCAACATATGTCCCGTAATATGATTTTGTAGTATTAGGTATCACCTAATTAATAACAAAAATATTGACATATAATTCCATTAGACCATTACTACACTATTTCTTGAATAATTATGATGAATCTATTACTCCGTGTGCCATAAATGATCAACATATTGAATATGTTGATATGTTATTGAAGTAATCACTTGACCAACCCTTAATTTTAAGTGAATATGAATCTTTCTACTTACTTCTTCCAATTACACTCATTCATGAAGGTTAACAACTTTTTCAAGTGAAAAGCTATTGCTAAATACCTTGTCATTATAAATTACTTCACCGTTCCAATATATGTAAACAAACATGACTACCTAGAAATGAAATTTAGTAAATCATTATATATACCACTATAGAATCATGACATGGTTAAAATTTTTTAATCAGATATCATTTAAAAAAAGTGACTTGTTCTTGAGACTTTATCCATGGATTAGTTTATCATTAATCAATAAACTAACCAAAACCTAGGGGGAAACCTCTGTATCCTTCATTGTCTCAGATTTTAGTAGCCACCAATTTCCTTTCCATCGTGGTGTATAAACCTAGCATGGAACATCAATGCCTCTATAGAGACTCCTTTTATTATAATAATACTCACATGTAAGTGAGGGGTTCTAGGTGTTTGGGATACACAATATTTTATTGAGGACATACATAACCTTACAGTCTTAGAGAGTGGAATGAAACACATACCATTAAAAAAGAAAGAAAATTAAATTATTATAAATTATAAAACCATATAAAAAATAATTACACATTCAATAGAGACCATGAATTGGTTGGTCATCTCAAGATTAGTCATCACTCAATAACCTTACCAAGTTTTTTTGAGGATATTTATTATGTTTTGCATAAAATAAATATTTAGTAATAATATTTTTAAATATAATTTTATATATTACTATATAGTTACATAAGTAATGATATAGTTTAAATATAAATATTAACAATTTTCATATTAATAATATATATATACATACATATCTAATTAATGATTAAATAAGAAATGATAAATTATTTACTTTTGATTAATGATTATAATAATATATTTTAAATTTACATGAAATTATATATGATATACAATAAATATAAATAAATATATTAATATTAATATTTTAAAATTTTAGTGACTTGATTGTGAGACTTTTTCTATGGACTGGTTTATAATTAATCAGTAAACCAACCAAAACCTAGGGGTAAACTCCTAGAGCCTCCATTATCTCAAATTTCAGGATCCACCAATCTCCTTTTAGTCATAGTGTATAAATTTAACATCGAACATCAACGCTTCTTGTAGAGCCTCCTTTAATCACAATAATACTCACATTCAAGTGCGGGGTTCTTGGGGTTCAGGATGAATAATATTTTACTACAGACATGCAGACCCTTACATTCTTAGAGAGAGATATGACACACATGTTATCGACCAAGAAAGAAAATAAAATTATTATAAATTATAAAAACACATACAAAATAATTTTATATTCAATTATAGTCATACATTGGTCGGTCATCTCAAGACCATCCATCACTCAATACTCTTACCAAGTTTTTTTAGGATAGTTTTGCGTATTGTAAATATATTATAATAATATTTTTAAATATAATTATATATATTCTTAAACAGCTATGAAATTAATAGAATATATATATATATATATTATTCAATTAACATCCTGCGTTATATTTAAATATAATAAATTTTATAACACACACACACATATATGTATATATAATCATATTTAAATAAACCAAATACTCTTTTTATAAATTATAATTAAAAATATAATTTTTCTAAAAATATTTACTTAAAATCATTTTAGTTATCAATGTATCCAATAATATTTTATTAATTTATTTTAATTTTAATATAATCTATACTATTATATATAAATAAAATAAAATAAAATTTAATAATTAATATTGAAAATTATTTTTATTCAAATACATTTTTATAACCAATTATAATTTCTTAAATATAACTAATATTAATTTATACATAATTACTCAAAATATTATATATATATATATAGAAAATATTATTAATAATAATTTTCAATTAAGTTAATGAGAACAAAATTATTTATATTTATATAACTAATAATATATTCTAACCATATTTTAATTTAAATAAAATAAATTAATTTTTACATATAATTTCTTGTAAGTAATTATATTTTCTAAAATATAAATTCTTTCATTTTATACATAATTACTCGTAATATTTATTATTCATAATTAATATTTTTTGAAAGATATTATTAATTGTAATTATTTTAATTTCATTAATGAAAATAATATTATTTATACAAATATCGAATACTACTTTGTAAATTTATGAAAATTTAAATTTGATAAATAATATAACATATATATAATTATATTTAAATGAGGTGAATAATATATTTTTACAAAATATTTTTAGTAAACTAATTTTATGAAAATATTTAGATAAAATTAATTTATTTATTCAATAATATATTTTTAATTTATTTAAATTTAAATATAATATATAATATTATATTTATATATAAATATATTAAAATATAATTATTAATATTCTAAATTATAATTATACATATACATTTTTGTAAGAAATTATAATTTCCTAAATCTAATTAATATTTTTTTTCATACCAAATTACTAATAATTAAACACAATTTAATATACCCTAATTTGATATTTAAATTTCTTAAATCATTAAACATAATCTAAATCCTACAAAGAACATATAAAATAAAAAAAAATTCATATAATTATACAATTTAAATAAATAAATCACGCAAACAAAATAATTAACACAATTAGAAAGCTAATGTTTTAAAGAAGAAGTTTTACCTTCGCGAAGGCCGCAAATAATATCTTGAAAAAATGAGAAACCAATTTTTTTAATCTTCACTATAAATTTGGAGGGGGAAATGGGAGAAAAAAGGGGGTTCCATTTTTATAAATTTTCTATGATGGGAAGCATGAAACTCATTCATTCCTCCTATTTGAGAATTATACAGGAAGCATGAATTTGGTTTAGAATTCCATTCTGATGATAGAATAAGCATAAACACTGTCCGCTCTTCTTTTATGAAGCAAGATGTATGAATGAGGTTCATACAACTTGCATCCTATTTTGATAAATACAGAAAACTGTAACTTATATTGTTTAACAAAGAAATTATAAAACCTAAATAAAAAACTATATCTCAGTAGTATTTTCAAAAATCACTAACCCTCATTCATCCTTCTTAGATAGGGCCTTACTTGTGGGTCACTACCTTCCACTTTCATCCCCCAAGTGGTTGCGCTTGCTTTCAACTTGGATCTGACAACATCATCTCCCCCATATGCTTGTTTAGTTTTTGGGCCTCCCTGGATTGTTCTCTCCCTAGTTTTTACCCATTTTCCTTTAGTCATACTCTACAATTTTGAACTATTCATATTCTATATAGGAACCCTTATTAGTCAGGTGATTCATCTTCTATGGTCTCTTGGGATAGTGATGGTGGGCATGAGCTACAATGGTTCTTGCTTCTCTGTAACACTGCATCCAAGGTTAAAACCATGAAAACACCCAATTCAGGAGAATTTTTTAATGATATCATACGATAATGGCGGACACCAAGGTTCTAGTAAAAAAACACAACATTGAAAAAATGACAACAACATATGGAAATTTCAATGACTAACATTGAGGAAGGGCACTATGGGAAAATAGTCCTCTTACAACCCAAATAAAAAACAAATTCCATAAATAGGGAAATTGGGAAACTATTTCCCAATATACCCCATTTTTCCTATTCTTGGGGAAACTATTTCTCAAGATAGAATTTTTTTTCTTTCCCCTGCAGAAAATTCGATTTACTTTAAGTAATAGTTCCATAGATTCCCTATTTACGGAATTTGTTTTTTTATCGTGGTAATATGAGGAATTTTTTTTCACTACGATGTATCACTAAGCATGATGATTCCAAGAGGAACACTACAACATGGTGATCAAATGATATGACATAAATCAGGAGTCCACTATGTTGGAAGTCCAACCAAGACACATGAGACACTACTAAAAAATAGGGCAAAGGATGGGTTATATGTGATCACCATAGGCGGTCACTAATACTGGGTATTAAAAAATATCCAAGGAAGATTTATTTTAAAAAAAGAATCATACCTTTATTAATTGAGTGAGACCCTCCCATAAACCTAATTTTCATCCCCCACCACAATTGATAACCCAATTCATCCCTCACCACTGGCCCCATTCACCAACATCACCACCATGTTTCATTTCCCTCAGAGGGAATCCATAATCCCCGACACCCTTTCATCTTCATCAAGCCTCAAACCCTAATTTCCCTCTCTTATAACCCCTATTCACAGCCACTGATGCTTCTATTCATTATTGATTCTATCCATGTTCATCATCTACCATCATCACCCCTCTTCTACCAAAATCTTTATAAATCCAATCCCTCTTCCCTCCAGTCCCCTCATACCAGCATCGCACATGCTCCACATCCAAGCCCTACCTCCATCGTCTCTACCCATGTGTTTCGTCACCCCTCCAGATTAATGTATTCAATTTATAAGTTCATATTGATTCTTGCCGATTTAATGTTTTTCTAATTATTATATATTTTAACTCTTGTGTCCATTTCAAACCATCATTCTAGGGATCGATTCTTTATTTATTATTTTTTGGTATAAATTGAACACCATTTTATTTATTTTTAATTTTAATATAGAAATTATATAAATTTATGTTTTGATTTCCAATACCGACCATTTAATGTTTTTTTGAATACGTGCTTCTAAATTTGTCACTAAAAAACTGATTTTTTTGACCTATGTGATTTTATTCTATAATTTAATTGTTTCTAAATTTTCTTATTCAAAAAGTTATTTTTTAATTATTTAAATGTTTCTCTTATAAAATTTTTGTTTTCCCCACATTAATCGACAATTCTCAGATAATTGTTCCCAGATTACTCTAGTGTTTACTGATTACTTTTACAAAATTTTATTTTTTGTCACTTGTTTAAGTCATTTTCTTTTGGAATTTATGTGTTTCATGACCCTTTTTTAAAAAAGTGATTTTTTTATTTTTTAGAAGGTTTATACCCATTTAGTGACAATAACCTAAATTTTATTATATATCATCTCTAACTTATGGTAAATGGTTTTGTTCAAGTTTTTCTAGTTTTCTTGTTTATAGTATCCCGTGACTTCTTGAAGTTGACTTCAATAGCTTTTCAAAAATATAACAAAAAAACTTATGTTTTCTAATAATTCATCATAATTGATAAGTATTAATTTTTTTATCAGTTAGTGTAATCAATTTCATGAGACATAATTGTTAGATTTTCATTATGATTTTATTTTATGTAAATGATATTCTATAGATTTTTTTTCTTTACTAACATTTTAATACGTATTTTTTATAATTTTTTGGACATAAAATATATGTATATTTATCTAAATTATACTTTATTTAATTGTTAAGACATATTTTCTTGTTAAAATAAGAATGATTATGGTCAATATAAAAGGTGTATTAATAGTCATACATGTATGGTGTAACGAGAAAATGTTATTTGATAGACTGTGTATGTATCTAGCATTGATAAATTGATAAAAAGTGGGTCATAGGTTGATTGATTTTAAATGTGAATTTTAATATTTGTAAGAACCCAATTATTATTTGAGGTGTGGATCCTTTTATTTACATAAATTATTAATTTAAATGTTTAAATATGGCCCAATTTTAATGCCCGTTGTATTCATAAAGGTCTCGGGGGGTGTCCGGAGCAGGTTAGAGCTTGGATCCCAGGTTTTGGGTGAAAAATGTCTGGTGCATAGTTAGTTCAAACCATGTGGGAAATGACACACGGTTTGATAAACCATTTGAGTCATGGGAAGAGATCAGGAGGAGGCCACATATTTAAATTAAACCATGTGATTTGGGCCACATGGCTGTGCAGAAAGTTCTACAGTTTTGATAGTGGGTTTTTGAAAATTTTCCACATATTTAGTCAAACTGTGTGGGTAAACCATGTGGGTGACCTTACCCTATAGATACCCATGAATGGATGGTGCACGGTTTGGAAAAAACTTGTAGAAAAACCATGAGATCCTATAAATGGGGTGAAATTACAAAATTACCCCTAATTAAATATATTATATTTTTTCCCTTCTCCACTGTATAAAAAAAATCTAAAATTGGAAACCCTATTGACCGACTATTCTTGGATTTGAGGCATCTTATCCATTCAATCTTTGATTCAAGGACCTCTCATCTGGTTGGATTTACATCAGCGAGTTCTCAGTTTCTTTTTAATCTAGTTCCATTATTCTTGGTATCAGATATATTATTTAGGTGTATTCAAAATTTCCATATTATTATGTTCTTTGTCCATTCTTTAATTTTCTCTTAACTAGAGTCGAATCAGGAGCTTATACTTGATGAGTTATCAACTATGAACCAATAGTAAATCATCTCATGCCTTTTATTTAATGTCGAGTGATTATATATATGTTTTTGTTCCATACACCCAATATTCATTAAATCCCCCTTGAAATGGATTTTGATCCTTGGACTAAAGTGGTAGGTATAGCCTATTTAATTAATGAGTCCAATTATTAAATGTTATAGGTAGAGGCCCTTGAAAACAAAAACACCCCTTGGGTGTGTTATTATTATAAATGGACCATTTTGATGGCATGTGACTATGGATACCCTTGATGTGTTCCCTTTACCCCATGTCATGGGATGTTAATAATAAATGAACAATTTATGATTTGAATTGGAGAATTGTGATACCTATTGTGATTGAATTGATTAATGGGAAGGGATGAATGACCACAACCCTTGTATATTTAAATGTAATGAATTGTAAGCTTGAGATGCTTATTTAAATAAAATGCCTACATGAGTTAAATGAAAGTCAAGCCTTCTAAGTTTGGACAATGACTTGAGTCACCTTCTAAGGTGAGTTGTAAAGGAAGTGTTATTGGTATTGACCTTTACATGTTTTAATGAATTTGATTAAATGGTTTGAATTGATTAAATTCTTATATGCCTTGGGTGACACATGGATTCTTAATATAATTACATGGACAAAATAAATTGGATTATACCTTGATTATACCAGAGTGATACTTGAAATCCCCAGCAGACTGTCAAGGACAGACTCCGAGGCTTGACTATTATATACCGAGTAATACATGGATTCATATGGGAATTAAATCCCAACACTTAAAGGTCTTTTGATCATATTTCCACGGGTCATACTTGGGATCCCATAATGAACCACCAAGGATGGAATCGTTTGGTAGTGATTTTATACCACACCTAGAGTGATACTTGAGTTCTTGAGGATCTCCATGGATGGGATTGTAAGGTGTTGGTTGATATTACACCTGAAGTGAAACATGGATTCCAAATTAAGAATTTCATGGATGGAATCAGGTCCTAAATTGAATTAAGAAAAAATGAATCATATATGATGTGTCTTCCAATCCAAAGCACAAGTTTGGATTCAGTCTTTAACATGTACCCTTTAGATTGCCTGTTTAGGCATTTACTCTTCTTATGATTATATGGGGGTTGCCAGACTAGCACCAGATCTCAAGACTTGTAAATTAAATGATATTGAATTATTAAATGAAAATTAATATATGAAATTGATTATAAATGAGAACCTGAAATTTATGGAATGTTTACTTTTGAGTACTTCATTGCATTATTATTACTACTGTCGGCACACTCAATTATAAATATTCATTGAATGAATGGAATAGACCTTGGATGGTTGCAAACTAGGATTATATCTCACACCCTATTTGGGCCACCCTTGGGTACCTAAACAGACTATATGATTGTTGGTGTTGATAAAGAAATGTTCCCTACTATAAGTTATTGATTACTTCTTAGAAGAATAGGAGCATGGAACTGAGCTGAGGCTCGTGATGTTAGATGGATACTTTTTGCATTTTTTTTGTTACATGTACTATATGTTCCTTGTTTACATGTTTTGGATGCTTTATTAGATACATATGACATGTATCATAATCATTGTTTATGATCTTCCTTTTGGGTATTGTAACGACCCAAACTTCTATTAATAAATGTTTCTAATTTGTGTGTTATTTATTTTATGCTCAACAAAACTATATTCTTTAATTAACGAAGTGAGTATAATTAAATGAGACTATTGGGTTTCGACTATTATTTGACCGTTGGTAAATATGACTGTTGGAAACTAAACTCTTAACATTGCAATTATTGTTTATAAATACAAGTGATCTTGGTTAATTAATACAGAAAGAATATTCGATGGCCTCATCCAGTAGACTCGGGCCATTTGAAGCCCTTCTGACAGAACATGGGAAGGAGGTTGCAATACTAGGCTTTGTTCTAGACTAAGCCCAATCCGAACTTCATCATGTGAAGCTTTAATGGAATCACCTATGGGAGAAGTTCAAGCTGATAGAGGTCACCACTCGGGCAATGTTGGTCGAGCCACCCCAAGATTATATCACCTAAGCACCCACTTAGGTCCTATGCTGGTGTTATAAGAGGCTATGTAACGAGACCATAACTGCTTTGTGAAATTTTTTAAGATAAATAAAACTGTTATTTATTATTATGGTAAATTTTGTGTATTTCAAATGTCCGCATAAATATAGGATGTATATTATTGATTAATTTTTAAAAAAGGATATTTTAAAATATTTATGTAAACCTTAAATAATTAATAATGTATAATTTTTTTTAAAAAATGATCTTCTATAGTTGTGTTCAGTAAGAAATTTAGAGTCTAATAAGATCAACTTATTTTTTGGTGAATAGTAAATTATGAATAGTAATATGAAAAAATGGAATAGTAAAATCAATTAATAATGTATTAATATAATTTAGGCATCTTGATTAGGTAATGTGATTTAATAAAATAAGTAAATAAGTTTTTCAGAAATTATCAGTTAAGTATTAGTTTTTTTCAGGTGAATAGTGTTTTTATTTAAAAATTAAATTAAAAATATTTAGAAAATTATTTTCATAAAATGGAGTTCATTTTTGAATTCAGAGCATTGATATTATGTTAATGTGAATTATTGGGATTTTTCAGAAACATTTGATTTTTTGGTGAATAGTAAAAATACAGTTTTGAGTTTCGAGTGTTTAATGACATCATTAATGGTATAATAATGATGAAACTTTTTTTGAAGACTTATGAATAGTAAGATATGCTATGAGGTGTAACAAGTGGCCAATACCATTGGAAAATACCATGGGAAAGCCTATGGTTTTTCCATTACCAGCGATGAGGTGTCCCTTGGAAATTAATAATTTATTCCCTCGTTTTTCCTATAAATACCAAGACATTCCCTCATTTATTTAATTACAGAATTCACCTCAACTAAGATCTAGTCTCTTTACCTCATAAGGATTCCTCCCAATGTGCCATCAATCCTCCCAAGGTCCTGAACTTCAAGATTTTGAAGTTAATCTTCAAGGTAAGGGAAACTTTCACCCTCCTCTTTTAAGTCCTGACTTCCTTTATGTTATGTATTATAGTTCCATTTTATTATAATGGGGATTTTTCTTCTATATCTTTAATACTATCCATTTAATTTCCAAATTATTATAGACCTTTTCCACTCTCATCAATTGTTTTTTCTGAATTTTTAAGTGATCCTATTAGGCTCCCGAACTTTTGTAAAAGAAATCACGCTTTCTCTTTCCTTTCAAGTTTCCATTTCATGTGGCGTGTCATTCAAATTTCTACTCCATGATCTTTCTTTTATTACGTACCTATACTGCAATATGATACATTTATGGATTTGCGAACCTTGTCCCCTCTCTTTTTATTATTTTCTAAAACCATGATATATAGACGTTATGCTGTAGAAATTTCGCCTAAAAATTTCTCTCTCTTTCTCTCTTGTTTTATTTATGTGGATACCCAAACCTATTTTGTTTAAATGGGTGTTCATAAATATTAAAAATATATATTTTATTATGGAATTGACATACATATAACCCTCACTCCCATTCCATGGGTTATAAATGACATAATGATCTCATTTTTAAGAACTTTTAAAATGTCACGATTTTAAAATGATACCCAATTATTTTACTAACTACAGGTTATTTATGAAATGTTTTATTATGATCTATGTGGCTCAAATGAGAATATATACATATTAAGGGTGTTACCTAATAACTCTCCAATGAATTGGGTAAATAATCGATCTCTAGAGATGACAAGTTTCACGATACCTTGGTGAATAACCTTGGTAATTTTTATGACACCTTGGGGATGAAACTTAATGATATGTTCATGAATGTCTAAATGGAATGTTATAGTCACATATTCAAGTTATTATTCATGTTATTTTTTTCATGATATTCCTATTCTTCCACTTCTCATGTATTTATGATTTTTATCATGTTCTTATTAATATTTCTCAAAATCACATGTCAACTATTTCACTTGTTTTATTTACTGAGCCTTCTACTCACCCTTTCCTTTGATATATGTCTCCAGGTTATGAGATGCAGTAATTTTTACTTAGGATGAAATAATTTTTAAGCCATACAAGTGGGTTAGAAGAATGTTTTATGTAGTTTTCATGTTTTATTGTTCCTGATTTTAATGACACTTGACTTTAAAGATCCTCTTATTGTAAAATGTAATGAAAAGTTATGTAATAAAAAGGTGGGATGTCATAGTTGGTATCAAAGGATAGTTTAGTTATTTATGGAAATTAGGATATGAAGACTTTAGTAAGAACCCTATTTAAAAGTTTAAATATAGGAAAACCTCCTGGTATTTTTGTGAGTATTGAGTAAGTGGTTTATCAAGAAAATACATCCCTATCTGGATACGAGCAGGTAGAGGTGGCTCTAGCACAAATGTACATAGGGGTAAAACCCAAAAACACCGCTTTGAGATGGACTCAAATGGGAACTGGTGTACGACAATGGGCCTATCTACACTCTTTTTTATGACACTCCTGGGGGATATGTTTGGTTAATCACAAGCTTTTTATGAATCATTATGAAGGAATTATAGAGAAATGTAATTGTTTAAGCATAAAGTTTTAAGACATAAAATACTTTATAGTTAAAATATTGGTAAATGAAATAAGTTCCTAACTAAGGTTTTACTTTTTTTAGAAAATGGTAGACAATATGAGGAACCATGCAAATGGTGAACGAAATGTACTATGCGTTGATGGCCCTTCGATGGAAGCCGGAATGGAAATATTCATGCGGATAATGAATCAACTGACTCAAGTTATGGGAAATAACTTGAATCAAGATGAGAGACGGATCTCACCACGAAGGGAAAACCATTCCATTGAGTCCTTTATTTTTCAAAGACCACTAAAATTTAGTGGATCAACTGACCCATTGATTCCTGAGCAGTGGATCGACTCCATCGAGAAGATATTTTCTGTGCTCTGCTGTTCAGAGTAAGAGAAGGACACCCTGGCTATCTATCACATAGAAGGAGAAGCTGATCAGTGGTAGGAACTAATTAAAAACATTAGGCCAAGATTGGAGGTTGATGATATGGAGTGGGAAGAGTTAATTGGGATCTTTTTCAGTAAGTATTTCCCTCGTTCCATGAGAATAAGAATGGAGAAGGAGTTTCTTGATCTGAAGAAAAAGGAGAATGAATCCGTGGGAAGCTATGAGATGAAATTCTCTCAGCTTTAAAATTATACCTCAAGCTTCATCATGGATCTTAGTGGTAAGTTTGATAGATTATTCGATGGTTTGAGACCTCATCTATGGAAGAATCTATCCAACTGAGACTATGATAGCTACGAGGAGATTGTGTAGAGTGCGATGAAAGTCAAGCTAGAGTTTGGTGAAACGTAGTGGTCTCATAAATAAAATGAAAAGAAGAGATCGATGGATCCCAGATTAGAGAGTACCTTTGATCAGGGAAGAGGAGGCAAGAAAGTGTAACATCCCATGTGTAATAAATACGGGAAGAAGCATTCGGGGAACTGCCTACTCAGGAGCAGAAAATTCTATAAGTTTGCGAGGAATTTTCGTAGTGAGGTGAAACCTAAACTTCCAAATAAAAATGACAAGGGGAAGATAGTGCAGGCCATAACTGATGTCTAGTGATTTAATTGTGGAAAACTTGGGAACTTTTCCAATCACTGTCCAAATCCAAGGGTAGTGGAGGGGAACCACCATCAGCCTCAAAAAAGACTAAGGGAAAATGGTCATACTTTTGCAATCACTATAGCTGAAGTTAAAGCACCAAATGATGTAGTGGCAGGTACTCTTGTTGTTTTCTCAAAGCTAGAAAGTACTTTTTTTGATTCGGGTTCTATGCATTCCATTATTTCCTCTAATTTTGTGATGAATTTAGAATCAACCCTCAATTTTCTAAGAGTAGAGTTATCAGTCAAGACTCCTAGTGGGATTATCCAAGAATTTTCTGTGTTTAGAAACTACAGTATTTACTTTAGTGAGCACAATATTATCACAAATATAGTAGTCATTCCCATGCTGGAATTCGACATTATACTACGGATGGACTGTCTCTCAAAGTATAATGCTAATATCAAATGAAAAAGTAAGGAAATCTCAGTAGTCTTGAATTGAAAACCTACAGTTATCTTCCAAGGAGAGATATATAAACATGATATTTTTCTATAAGAACCCCCTATATCCTTCTTTATGGAGTTTATTAGTGAAGAAGAAGAAGTATATGGGTGTTTAAGGATAATAAATGTCCCCATCGTCTAGGAATACATTGACGTATTTCCTGAGGAGTTACCCGGACCTCCACCAGAAAGAGAGGTAGAGTTCTCCATTGAACTCGTACCTAGATCTCATCCGATATCAAAGACCCCCTATAGGATGGAAATTTTGGAGCTGGAGGAATTGAAGAAACTACTCCAAGATCTTTTGGAGAAAGGGTTTATCTGACTGAGTGTGTCTCCTTGGGGAGAACCAGTTCTCTTTTTGAAGAAGAAGGATGAATCAATGCGGCTATGCATGGATTATAGAGAACTAAATGGGATCACAGTGAAGAAAAAATACCCTCTTCCAAGAATTGTTGACTTATTTGACCAACTTCTTGGGGCTCAATTATTTTCTAAGATTGATCTTCGGTTTGGTTATCATAAATTGAGGGTGAAGATAGGAGATATTCCAAAAACTTCCTTCCAATCAAGATATGGGCATTATGAGTTTGTTGTTATGCCCTTCAGACTAACTAATGCACCTGCTATTTTTTTTGGATTTGATGAATAGAGTATTTAAGGACAACCTTGATAACTTTGTGGTAGTTTTTATTGATGATATTCTAATATATTCTAAAAGTCGTGAGGAGTATGAAGATCGTTTAAGGGTTATTTTGCAAACTCTGTGGAAGGAGAGGCTTTTTGGAAAGTTCAGTAAATGTGAATTTTGGTTAAAAAAAGTTTCATTCTTGGGGCACATTATAACCAATAAAGGAATCATATTTGACCCTGCAAAGACAAAAGTTATAGAGGAGTGGCCTCAACCTACAGCAATAACCAAGATTTAATGTTTCCTTGGATTAGCAGGATATTATAGAGGTTTTTGAAAAACTTTTCACGACTTTATAATCCATTAACCAAGTTAACTCAAAAAGGGGTCAAGTTCATCTAGACAAAGGAGTGTGAGGAATATTTCCAAGAGCTGAAGAAGAGATTGATTACTGCACCCGTGTTAACTCTGCCCTCATGTGGATAAGGATTTGTTATTTTTAGCGATGCATCTCTCAAAGGGCTTGGGTGTGTCCTCATGAAAAATGACAATGTAATTGATTATGAATCTTGATAGTTGAATACTCATGAGTAGAACTATCATACGCATGATCTGGAGTTGGTTTTAGTCTTTTTTTCTCTGATGATATGGGGGCACTATCTTTATGGGGGAAAATGTGATATATACACAAACCATAAAAGTTTGAAGTATATTTTCACCCAAAAGGAATTGAAAATGAGACAAAGGAGATGGTTGGAACTTCTTAAAGACTATTAATGTTCAATTCATTATCATCCCAGAAGAGCAAACAAATTTGCTGATGCATTAAGCAGGAAAGAACCAGTTGTTCTTTCCATGATAAGGATTCAAAGAGATCCATTGATCAATGACCTATTAAAACTGGACATGGGAATTATAGATAAAGGGACATCATCAACCCCAACCCAAATGATTTCTCAACCGTCATTACTATAGAAGATCAAGAAAGCTCAGAAAGAAGATCCTTTGTTACAGAAGAAGTTTGAGGCTATGAAGGATGGGAAGTTTCCTGAGTTCGATATTGATAAAAAAGGTGTACTGAAATTTCAAACAAGACTATGTGTTTCATATATTTTTGAAATAAAGAAGGAGATGATGGATGAAGAACATAGTTCTACTTTCTCTATACATCCTGCAAGAAAAAAAATGTATAGGGACCTTCGTGATCATTATTGGTCAGATAACATGAAAAGGGAGATTGCAGACTACACTTCAAGGTTCCTAGTATGTCAGCAAGTGAAGGCAGAGCGACAACTTCCTAAAGGGGTATTACAACCTCTACCCATACTAGAATGGAAGTGGGACAATATCACTATGGACTTCATCACTGTTCTCCTAAGAACATCCAAAGGAAACAATGCAATATTGGTTATTTTGGACCATCTCACTACGACTGCCCATTTTATCTTCATTCGGGAATATTTCTCTCTTGATCAACTATCCAGGATTTATGTGAAGGAAGTGTTAAGGCTGCATGGAGTTCCACTTTATATCATATCTGATCGTGATCCAAGGTCCACATCAAAATTCTAGAAAAGTATTCAACATTATCTAAGCACATAATTGAATTTCAGTACGGCCTATCACTGCCAAACTAATGTCCAATCTAAAAGGACTATTCAAACACTTGAGGACAAGCTGAGAACATGCTCAATGGAATTTAAAGGTGTATGGCCTCAACATCTACCATTAGTTGAGTTCTCTTACAATAACAACTTCCACTCGAGCATTCAAATGGCACCCTATGAAGCTATATATGGAAAGAGATGTAAAACTCCTACTTGTTGGGATGAAGTGGGTGAGAGAAAGATTCTTGGGCCTGATCTTGTACAAGAGATGACATAAAAAGTCCATGCCAACCAGCAACACATTAAGGCTGCTCAGAGTCAGAAAAAGAGCTATGCCGACAACCGCTGAAGGGACTTGGATTTTTATATTTGTGATAAGATATTTATTTTAATTTCACCTTGGAAGAGAGTCATGAGGTTTGGAAAGAAAGGGAAGCTCAACCCTAGGTACATTGGCCCCTATAAAATCCTTGATCATGTAGGAGGAGTGGCCTATCGACTTTCACTTCCTCCAAATCTAGCACAATTTCATGATTTATTCCACATATCCCTCTTGAGAAAGTACATACTTGACTCTTGACATGTACTAAACTCAGAGGTGGTAAAACTGGAACATAACCTCTTTTATGAGGAGCAGCCGGTGGAGATCTTGGATCATAGAGACAAGGTTCTACGCAACAAGACTACCCACCTTGTCAAGGTGTTGTGGAGGAACCACAAATGCGAAGAATCCACATGGAAACCAGAGGAGTATATGAGGCAGAAGTACCCACACCTTTTCTTTTCTGAGGGACGAGTTAAAATTTCGGGGACAAAATTTCTTAAGGGGGAAAGAATGTAACGACCTGAACTTTTATTAATCTTTGTTTCCAATTTGTGTGTTATTTATTTTATGCTCAACAAAAATATTTTATTTTATTAAATAAGTGAGTATAATTAAATGAGACTGTTGGGTTTTTACTGTTATATGATCGTTGGTCAATATGAAAATTGGAAACTAAACTCTTAACATTACAATTATTGTTTATAAATACAAGTGATCTTGGTTAATTAATATAGAAAGAAGATTCGATGGCCTCATCCAGTAGACTTGGGCCCTTCAAAGCCCATCTAACGAAAATTGGGAAGGGGGTAGCACCACTGGGCTTTGCTCTAGACCAAGCCCAAGTCTAACTTCATCATGTGAAGCTTGAACGGAATCACCCACGGGAGAAGTTCAAGCTGATAGAGGTCACCACTCGGGCAAGGTTGGTCGAGCCACCCCAAGATTCTATCACCTTAGCACACCTTACACTTAGGTCCTATGCTGATGTTATAAGGGGCAATGTAATGTGACCTTAGCTACTTTGTGTAATCCTTTGAGATAAATAAAATTTTTATTTCTTTTTATGGTAAAGTTTGTGAATTTCAAATGTCCAGATAAATATTGGATGTATATTATTGATGAATTTTGAAAAAAAAGGATATTTTTAAATATTTATGTAAACCTTAAATAATTAATAATGTGTAATGTTTTTCGAAAAATTGTCTTCTATAGTTGTGTTCAGTAAGAAATTTAGAGTCTAATAAGATCAACTTAATTTTTGATGAATAGTAAATTATGAATAGTAATTTTTACGCTTATGAATAGTAATGTGACCAAATGGAATAGTCAACTCACCTAATAAAGTATTAATATAATTTTTTCACCTTGATTAGGTAATGTTATTCAATAAAATAAGTAAATAAGTGTTTCAGAAATTATTAGTTAAGTATTAGTTTTTTTAGGTGAATAGTATTTTTATTTAAAAATAAAAATAAAATTATTTAGAAAATTATTTTCATAAAATGGAGTTCATTTTTAAATTTAGAACATCGATATTAGGTTAAGGTATTTTTTTTTGATTTTTTAGAAATAATTGAATTTTTGGTGAATAGTAAAAATATAGTTTTGAGTTTTGGGTGTTTAATGACATCATTAATCATGTAATAATGATTTAAGAAATCTGGAAGACTTATGAATAGTAATATATTCTATGAGGTGTCCCGAGTGGCCAATACAATGGGTAAATACCATGGGAAAGCCCATGGTTTTTCCAATACTAGCGATGAGGTGTCCCTTAGAAATTAATATTCTATTCCCTCACTTTTCGTATAAATACCTAGCCATTACCTCATTCATTTCATTCCAAAAACCTCCTCAACAAAACTATGGTCTCTTTACCTCCCAAGGAGTCCTCCCAAGGTTCCCTCAAGCCTCCCAAGGTCATGACCTTCAAGCTTTTGAAGTCACTCTTCAAGGTAAGGGAAACTTTCACCCTCCTCTTTTAAGGCATGACTTTCTTTATGTTATGTCTTATAGTTCCATTTTATTATTATGGGGCTTGTTCTTATATATAATTACTACTTTTCATTTCATTAACAAATTATGAGAGACCCTTTTCACTCTCATCAATTGATTTTTCTGAATTTTTAAGTGACGCCGTTAGGCTGCCAAATTTTCGTAAAAGAAATCACCCTTTCTCTTTCCTTTCAAGTTTCCTTTTCATGTGGTGTGTCATTAAAATGTCCAAATAATGATCTTATTTATTTTTATTCATTCCCTATACTTAAAAATTATTCATTTATGTATGGTATACCCTTGTTCCTCTCTTTTTATTATTTTCTAAAACCATGACATATAGCCGTTATGCTGCAGAAATTTCGCCTCAAAATTTCTCTTTCTTTCTCTCTTGTTTTATTTATGTGAATACCCAGACCTGTTTTGTTTCTATGGGTGTTCATAAATATACAAAAAAAGATATATTTGATTCTAGAATTGATATACATATAACCCAGAAACACAGGTTAGCCCGCTGAAATGGGAGCTTTATAGGGTAGCTAACTCGGGTAATCTAAGTCTCGTGTTTAATAATTTTGTGAGCTCTTTTAGCACGTAGTGGTCTTGTATGTGAATTTGGTTTCCCATTTTCCCTCAAAATGGCTTAATAAAAATTTAAATTTAAATGGATGGTTTATTTATGAAATGTTTTATTATGTTCTATATGGATTACATGAAAATAAAGACATATTAAGGGCGTGCCCTGATAGCGCTCCAATGCATTGGGTAAAGAATTGATCTCTAGAGATGACAAGTATCATGATACCTTGGTGAATAACCTTGGTAATTTTTATGACACATTGGGGATGAACCTTGGTGAAATGTTCATGAATGTCTAAATGAAATGTTTTAGCCATATATTCAAGTTATGATTCATGTAATTTTTATCATGATATGCCTATTCTTCCATTGCTCATGTCTTTATGATTTTTATCATGTTCTTATTAATATTGCTCAAGATCACATGTCAACTGTTTCACTTGTTTTCTTTTCTGAGCCTTCTTCTCACCCTTTCCTTTAATTTATGTATCCAGGTTATGAGATGCATTAATTTGTACTTAGGATGAACTTATGATGAATCCTTATAAGTGGATTAGAAGAATTCTTTATATTGTTTTCATGTTTTATTGTTCTTGATTTCCAAGAAACTAGACTTTAAAGATCCTCTATTTGTAAAATGTAATGAAAAGTTATGTAATAAAAAGGAGGGATGCCATAGGTATTGTTATCTATTCCTGTTGTGTATCTATTGTTTGATTGTTATTATTGCTTCCACTATCTCATATGTTATTGGTTTTCTACTGTGGTACACTATAGTGATGAGGTCATAGTCTTCCCATTGAAACACCTAGGCCCTCATTGCTAATCAGCAACATCTGATGTTTAGGGAGATGTGCTTGAGGCCATGTGGTTGATCAGGCTTGGGGAACTATTGAGTGGCATCTGGGTCTAGATGTTGCAAAGTTGTATCAGAATATTATTTTATAGTTTTCTCTACTATATGGTGACAATAGTGTCACGAATCATCCCTGTGGGGCCCATTCCATGACTCCTCAAACCCACCTCCAATATCCTAGGGTTTGGTGACTAGCACTGAGTAGGAATATGACTAACATGGGAGGAATTGCCCAACTACTTGTAGACACACACATGTTTCTAAGACACAAATGCTAAAAAGTAAAAACCACTAAGGAACAAAATCCATGCATACCACTAAACCCAACCAACAAAGTATGAAAATAAAGTATAGTTCAGTAAAGTAAACTGGGCTAGAATACAATCCTTCCCAAAAAAATATGAAAAATACAAATTCCAACCTATAAACAAAAAGGTATGGGAATATTTCTCAAATATGTATGAACAACTTTTCCGGTTTGAACTCAAAAAGCTCTATCTGGTTCTAGTCTTCCCTAGAATCTATCAGAAGGTCACTCATCTGCAAAAGACATGACACGTGTGGGAAAATCCCATGCAGGGGTGAGTATATCAATACTCAGTAAGAAACCTGAAAACCATAAATCCATAAAAAATTAATGGTATAGTAATCTCTACACAGTATATGTCTATAGTATATATAACAAGAACATATCTAGATATACTCAAACCCCAACTTCTAGTCTAGAGGTAAGTCACAACTACCTCATAGCAACAATATAGATCCAGTCTAAAGATTTCACAGAGAAACTAATCCGGGAGCACAAACTCATGAGTCTAATAAAACTGATGACGTATTCCTAAGAAGTAATATTCATCGAGAATTTTCATGAGATAGATACACTGATTGATGTGAAGAGAGATACGATACAAATCTCTAGGAGTACTCACTCCATGAGTAGGGAAGATCATGATACACAGATGAGGATCACTGTTAGGGACATGGGGTTATACCATGACTTATCCGAATTCACCTGATAAGTAGAGGATTGATGTCTAGTAGGATTGGTCATGTAGATACCAATAATCTTCTTACAGAATAATAATAGAAATAAGATTCTGCTTCAGGACTCTTGGAGGGGATTCCTGACAATATCCAGTAAAATCTTACTAAAGAGACCATACTCCTATGAATATGAAATGATACCAAAAATCCTTTAGAGGAACAAGCAAGGGAACCAAACCTAATTAAACTTGACCAAGATATAGTATAAAAAAGATTCAATCCATGAAGGAAGGGGTACACATCATGTAGTAGGGTCACATTCCATGTCCCTTGACCCTAGATACTTCCCATGTTCAATGGCCCATATCATCAAAAAATGTCATGTAGAAGAGGTATAAATGGTATGTATAAAGGATCACACACTGTTTCCTACTATCCGGGATCCATCTGTGTACTCTTGATGTGTGCTAATACACATTTCAACCCGTGTTCGCCTACCCGTGTACCAGTACAAGGGGTAACTAGTGTATCTAGTATGGGTCTGGCTGTGTGGAGGGGTACACATCATGTAGGAAGGCCGTGTACTCCACCCCATTTCCTTGTTACTCCCGATATATATGTTGAGACTGTGGGAAGATCTATCATGTTGTGTGACCGAGGTCACATGCCATGTGACACTTTATTGCCTCCTAAAACCCTGTCCTCCACTCAGTAGGTCCCATATGCTGTGTATTTTGAAATATATGCCGCGTTCATCGGGATTTTCTAGAATGATGGTTCTTCCCCTGTGCGCCTCAGTTGATACTATGGTGTTCGATCCAATGATCTATTTTCCTCAAAACTAAATATCCGAGGTCATATCACCATGGAAACATAGGATCAGTGGGTTTTGGGCCTCCGGTCGGCTTCAAAAACAGATTCTGATCATCCGAACAAAAGTCTCTTGAATAACGATATCTTCTAAAATACTTCGATCTGTCTATCGTTGTATTTGTTGTTTCACATATTCTAGGTTGTCACAATTTTGGATCTCCAATTTTGGATTATTGCACCAAGAAACGGAGGCACAATGACCATATGTTCATATCCTACAAAGAACACAAAGAACAAGAAGAACATAGGGGAGAAAAGCACAATTGAACAACCCAAAGAACGAATCTAGGCCATTGTTCATTCTAGCCTCAATCCATTCTGTTATAATGATTAATATAACAAAAAAATAAAAATCATAATCATCCCCAAAAAATACCTACAATCAAAACCCTTCTGCAAGAATGATCAAATTACGGGTCAACCTGGTCATTGGTTGATCCACATTCATTGTTAAATACAATAACGGCGGGGAAAAGATGGAATTGAAACAACACACCCTACCTCGAGTTTGGATTGATCGTTGATAAAGAACGACTATATTGTCATCGTTGATGAGATCCTCCAACGCTGCTGGCGCAACGATCCACGATCCACTCAATCCACTGTCACCGTTTGTTGAGAGGTTTCTCCAAGGATCTCTTCTCCAAAGAATTCATATAATTCCAGGGTTATGGAGCTAACCCTATAATTTATAAATAACATCATACTTGAAGGATTTTGGTCACTGTGTCAATTCAATAGATAAATAAAATAAAACAACAATTTATTTTATTCGTTAAACATCCAAAAAACTAACTTTCACAACTGACCCGTGCCGAATGATGTTAGGTCTCTCCCATGATAGATTCTCTACTCTGAACGTAATGGTGCCCTTAGATTTTTGATCCAGTCACTTGTTTATAATCTATTCCACTATTTCAGGAAATCTTCTCACACATGCTATTTAATATATATGATATAATTAAAACATTTATTCCAAGAACACTTGGTCTCATAATTGCATGATATCTTAGGGCTTGGTCTTGAATTAATTCCATATAATATTTAAAATAATACATGAAAAAATACGAGACATTATATTTTCCCCACCTTGGGGATTTGTGTCCCTAGAAAGCCAAAAAAAAATACTATATAAAAAGATGTGGGTACTGGGCATGAATCGGAGCCTCCTGCTCCCATGTGATCTTCTGGAGATTCTTGTGCTACCACTAAACCCACACTAAAAGAATAATTCACCGATGAAGGATCTTCTTCTACCGATCCTCGATCTCTACTAGGTACTTAGTAAAAGTTACTCCATATTTAATGTCTAGCTCGCCACTGTCGATGACGTGCGATGATTTATGCATGTAACTCCTCAATTGTGACACATGGAAGACATCATGTACCCCATATAAAAATGGGGGTAGAGCTAAGAGATACCCCACCTCTCCAACTCTATGTAGTATCTAAAAAGGGTTGATAATCCCTGGAGATAACTTTCCTCCCTGAAAAAATATCCACAACCCTCATCGAGGTGAGACCCAAATAAAGACATGGTCTCCTTCCTTGAACTCCAAAGGTCTCATCTATCTGTCATTATGAGATTTATGATAGCTATATATAGTCTTCACCCTCTCTTGGATTATTTGAACCTTCTCGGTAGTAGCTCACACCAATTTTAGTCCCATGAGTGCTGAGTCTCCTGGGTCAGTCTAGTAGAGTGGTGACCTGCAGGGTCTCTCGTAAAGAGCCTCAAACAGTGACATACTAATGGTTGAGTGGTAGCTATTGTTGTATGAAAACTCCACCAGTGGAAGCTGGTCCTCCCAACTATGACTGAAGTCTAAGATGTAGGCCCACAACATTTCCTCTAGAACCTGAATGTTCCACTTAGTCTGGCCATCCTTACAGGGATGAAACACCGTGATCAAGTGTAACTGAGTCCAAAATGCCTCACATAATCCCTTACACAATTAATATGTAAAAAGAGCATCACGATCAGAAACTATCATCGATTGGACTATATAGAGTCTAACTATCTCATGATTTTAGAGGTGTCCCAATCTCTCTACTGAACTCTTCTCTTAGATAGGAAGAAAGTGGGTCGACTTGGTGATTCAGTCAACGATCACCCAGATTGTATCCTATCCCCTGGAAGTACGCGGTAAACTCATCACGAAGTCCATCAATATTCCATCCCAATTACTTTCTGGTACCTCAAGGGGTTGAGTTAAACCCACCATAACCTAGTGCTCGACCTTCACCTACTAGCACACCAGGAATTGAGAAATGAACTCTGATAGTACCTTCTTCATCCTGGTCCACCAAAACTAACATCAATGGTCCTAGAAAATCTTCACCACCCTAGGGAGTACCTCTAAATAGGTTGTATGAAACTCCCTTAGAACCTACTACATCAATGCCATTGGTACAACTATGCTTCCTCTAAAAAGTATGGCATTCTCCCCACCTTGGAAATATCCACCAGGCACATGACCTATGCATATCTGAGCACGTAGGGTATCATAGTCGGTATCATTAATATGTTCCTACCTAAATCAATGTAATAGTGGAGGGGTGAAAACCATCTACTGGAGGT
Source organism: Viscum album (assembly GCA_963277665.1). Taxonomy (NCBI): domain Eukaryota; kingdom Viridiplantae; phylum Streptophyta; class Magnoliopsida; order Santalales; family Viscaceae; genus Viscum; species Viscum album. The sequence continues at coordinate 469,104,706 of OY728147.1, read as the reverse complement.
AAGATGCTCCATATCTTTCCATGAAGGATAATTGTAATGAGGAAAACAGCTCCAATGCCTCATTCAATAACTGTGAACGGGATCTCCTACTAAGAGAATCTGCCACCACGTTCCCCTTCTTTGGAGTATAGAAAATCTCAAGATCATAGTCTTAGAGGAACTCTATACATATCATATATCTCAATTTCATGCCCTTCTGAGAGAAGATATACTTGAGAATCTAGTGTTCGGAGTAGATGATAAACCACTCACCCATCAGTTAGTGCCACCACATCTTTAATCTAAAGACTACTGAAGCTAACTCAAGATCATGGGTCATGTAGTTCTACTCATGTGGTCTCAACTAGCACGAAACATAATAAATAACTGCTTTCCTATGCATCGGGACACAACCTAGTCCGGTCTTTGATGCATTGAAGAATACTACGTAATCAACACCCTCCTCTGGAAATCTCAATATCAGAGTGCTCATCAAACTCTACCTCAACTACTGAAAATCCTGCTGGCGCTTCTCTATCCATACAAAAGGATGCCCTTATCTATTCAAAGAAGTCATAGGTGTTGATATCTTGGATAAATTAGGTATGAATCTTCAGTAATAGCCTACCATACCAAAGAATATTTTTACATCCACCATGCTCCTAGGTGTCTCCCATGCTAACACTACTACCACCTTGTCCGGGTCCACTACCACTCCATATTCTGAGATAATGTGTCCTAGAATGTGGACCTTCTGAATGTATAACTAAAACATTGAGAGTTTCTCTTAAATCAAGTGATCTTAGAGTATGTCCAAAACCATCCATAGGTGTCTCGTTTCATCCTCTGTGGAGAAAGAGTACACAAGGATATTGTCAATGAAGACTATCACAAACCGATCTAAGTAAGGATAAATGATTCGGTTCATGAGTCCCATGAAAACTGGTGTAGAATTTTTCATGCCAATGGGAATCACCAAGTACTCACAATGACTATAGTGTCATCTTAAATACACCTTTGTATATCCTCATATCATACTAGAAGCTGGGGATAGCCTGATCGAAGGTCAACCTTCGAGAACCGTCGTACCCCTCTCAACTGATCAAAGAGGTCATCGATACTAGGTAGTGGATACTTATTCTTCATGGTCATCTGGTTTAAGCATTGGAAATAAACAAAAAACTTCAAGATACTATCTGCCTTCTTGGCATACAAAACTAGGGTCGACTAGGGTGAAACACTGGGCCTTATGAATCCCTTCCTATGCAAGTCCTCCAATTGTACCCTCAGCTCGAGAAGCTCTATAAGAGATATACTATATGATTTTGAGGGTATTGGTTCCATATTGGGATATAATTTGATGCAAAATTCAACATCCCAATGGGGAGGTAACCCTACAAAATCTTCTGGAAATACATCTTCATACTCTTCCACTACTACTAGGACTTGAAAGCTTATAAAATCTGCTGCTCTGAGGGTAATACTATCCAAATCATGAGTGATCGAATGCACCCTCCTATGAATGAGACTATCCTATGTTTCATGAGTTTCCATTTATCCAACAAAGTAAAACCTCATCCCATCACTAAAGACACACCACATCTTTCACCTAAAATAGTTAGTCTAGTCATGGACTAAAGATTGCCAATCCATATCGAGAATAACGTCGTAAGGTCCCGACGTTGCCACCAATAGTTTCCAACTAAAACTCTCACCTATAAGGTCCAGATCACACTATCAACACAAGTGTGTGATCATCAAGTCTTATCCCATAAGTATCTCCAATCCTAAGGGTTGAGTTAATGATTCTACTGAAATTTCAAGGTCTCATACAAGGTAAGTGGAAAGAAAAGAATGACTGGAACTTGTGTCTATAATTATGGAAGCTATGGTATAAAAAAATAGATCATACCTCAAATAATCCCTGGAGTCCTTGGGTAATATGCCTCGACTGCATGTAGCTACCCCCACCCCTATCCTCCAGCTCCCGGAGCCTGGTATGGACCTCCTGGGGTGGTGGTGGTAGTACATAGAAATTTCTGCCACCTCCCGCATCTCTCCATACTCCTATACCACATCTTCTACCCAGTGGATCTTCCTGTTCCACTTGGTGCCTCTACCTCAGTGGTCCATCAATTGTCCCCATATCAATAGCTCAATGGGTTGGTCAATATCTAGTGAGATGTCCCATGTCATCACATGTGTAGTATTGTCTCTCCCTAGCCTGACCGGATCCAGCCTGAGAGCCCTAAACTGCAGATCCCTTATCTTGGATCCTCCTGTGACATCTCCCATGCCCAGATCCCTATTCATGATGTCAACTACCCACTATTGAGGTCTCTACAAATGTCTTCCTACTACTGAATGTGATTAGATGAATTTTTTCAGCCAAGAATCTCTTGACCACCAAGGCTTGCTCGAGCACTCCATCATAATTCAGAATGCATAGAGGTATAATGCTGGATCAGTTGTCCCAACATAGACCCCACTAAAAGGTCTGATCCTTGAATTAATGATCCCTAACTATATCCATTGAGTACCTGGAGAGGTTGGTGAACCTCAATGAATAGTCAACCACCATGAAGCTACCTTGCTAGAGCTAAAGAATCTATTTTATACACACTTCTCTTAGTGTAACTAGAGATAAATCTTCTTTAAAGTGATTATCAAACCCCATAATGAAAGAGTAACCTCATCGTGAGTCTATGTGGTCAAAATCCACCATCTTTCTAGTGAACCATGAAGAAGGATCACCACCAGGATCACCATCTGGTCCGTTGGTGTCCTTACTAGTTGGAACAATCTGGTCCCCACCTCAAGCCAATCCTAGCTGCTGGAGGGTCAGGATCACCTTGAAACATGGGGGGTCTATGTCTTTGAAAATCATGGAGCATGCTCAACCTACGCTTCTTTTATGATGGTACTGTAGGTACCATGTGCTACTCCACTGGTGGTGGTATAGCTACTGCACCACCTGGAGGAAACATTTAAGAAATTGGTCTCTATTCTAAATCCTCATCACTGAGGGGGTCATACTTGTGATCGAGCTGATGAATCCAAGCTGGTATGCATCTTATTGGTATATGGTAAGAAAACAAGATGTACTACGATCAATGAGTATATCTAGAGAGCTAGATCAAGAAGGACATGGAAACACAACCCATTCTTATATGAAACATATACCATTATTTTCCCTAAAACTAGTGTTCTCATGTACCAAGTCGTAAAGTAGGTTATCAGAGTCTTGGTGTATGGATACGTCGGCTTCCCATACCAACACTAGAGTCCATGGCATAGGAACGGAACTCGAAACACTTAAAACTATTGCCCAAAACCATTATCACAGACTCTTGGTCCTAAGGTAGAATCGACCACCTTTGATACTAATCAATTATGAACCGTCTTAGTGGGGTCTATGCCTCGACTCCCCAATACCACCTCTAATAGGCCAGGGGTTGGTGACTAGAACTGAGTAGGCATATTACTAAAATGAGAAGCATTTCCTAAGTACCTGTACACACACACACATATCCAAGCCACAAATGATGAAAATTAAAAACCACTAAGGAACAAAATGAATGAATACCACTAAATGAAACCAATAGAGTATGAAAAGAAAGTAAAGTGAAGTAAAGTAAACTGGGTTATAATATAATCCCATCAAAAGAAAGAGTCTGAAAAATACAAAGTCAAACCTATAAACAAAAAGGTACTAGGACAGCTACTCAAAGCTATAATAATACCTAAGCCTATCTAAACTCACAAAGCTCAATCTAGTCCTGGTCCGCCCTGGACTCTGTCAAAAGTTTAATCATGTGCATAAGACATGACATGTGCGGGGAAAGCTCATGCAGGGGTGAGTATAACAATACTATTTTTGACACCCAAAACCACAAAGTAATAAAAAAATTAAAGGTATAGTCATCTCTACACATTATATGTCTACAATAAATATAATAAGAACATATCCAGATAACTCAAACCCTAACCCGTAGTTTGGAATTTAGTCACAACTACCTCATAACAACACTATAGATTCAGTCTGAATATTATACAAAGCAACTCATTTAGGAGCACACAACCATGAGTCTAATAGAACTGATGAAATCTACCTGATAAGTACTGCTCATTAGGAGACATCATGAGAGAGATACACTGATCGAGGTGAAGAGAGATATGATACACTCTCTCTAGGAGTAATCACTCCACAGGTGGGGAAGATCATGACACATTGATGAGGATCACTTCTAGGACCATGGGGTGATACCACGACTTATCTGGATTTACCTGCTAAGTAGAGGATTGAAGTCTGATAGGGTTGGTTTCATTGATACCAAGACTCTAATTAGGTCACATGAATGGATATAGGATCTTTCTATGGGCCTCTCGGAGGTAATTTTTGACTATATCCATCCAAATCCTACTAAAGGGACCATAATTCTAGGAATAGGAAATGATACCAAATGACCTTAAGAGGAAAAAAATAGGGAACCAACCCTAATGAAACGTGACCAATATATGGTGGACAAGTGATTCAATCCATGAAAAAAGGGGTACATGTTGTGTAGTAGGGCCACACGTCGTGTCCCTTGACCCTGGGTAATACCTGTGTTCAACAACCTGTGTCGTCAAAACATGTTGGGTAGAAGAGGTATACACGACATGTAGCAAGGCTCACACACAGTTTCATACTATCCGAGGTCCACCTATGTACTCTTTCAGTGTGCCAGGACACAGTGTCGACCCGTGTTTTCCTGACCGTGCACCAGTACATGGGGTAACCCGTGTATCCAGTCTGGGTCTGGCCATGTGGTGGGGTACATTCCATGTAGGTAAGCCATATACCCCACCCCATGACTGTGTAAATCCTAAGATACATGCCTACCCTAGGGGAAGATCCCACACACCATGTGATAGTGGTCACACACTGTGTGACACTTTACTTTCTCTCGAAACCCTATCCATCACTCAACGGGTCCCACACGCTGTGTATTCCGAAATACACTCTGTGTTCATAGGGATTTTCCAAAATGTTGGTTCTTCCACTGTGTGCCTCATTTGATCCTACAATGTTCGATCCGATGATCAATATGCCTCAAAACTAAAGATCAGTGGACATATTTCCATGGAAACACCAGATCAGTGGGTTTAGGGCCTCTAATCAGCTCCAAAAATTGATTCCAATCATCTGCATGAAATTAATTCGAAGAATGGTATCACCCAAAATACATTGATCTATCTACCATTGTTATCCTCACACCTCTTATAGGTCGTCACAAGGTTGTATCTCCAATTTCAAATCATTGTACCAAGAAATAGAGGTGCAATGATCATCCGTTCATATCCCGCAAAGAACACGAAGAACACAAAGAACATAGGGGAGAAAAGAACAATTGAACAAATCAAGGAATAAAACTCAAGAATTGTTCATTATAGCCTCAATCCATTCCATTATAATGATCAATATAAAAAAATAATGAAAATCATAATCATCCCCATACAATACCCACAAGAAAAACCCTCCCGCAAGAACGATTGAACCGCAGGTCAACCTGTTCGTGAATTGATCCTCATTCATCATTAAATCCAAGAATGGGGAAAAGAAGAAATTAAAATAACATGGCATACCTAGATTTATAATTTATAATTGATGAATAATGATTTCTTTTCCATCATTGATGAGATCCTCCAATTCCGCTGGTTCATTGATCCACTACCCGCTCGATCCGCTGTCACTGTTTGTTGAGAGATTTCTCCAAGTCTCTATTCTCTAACCATTTTAGAGAATTCCAGGGTTATGCGGCTAAAAATAGAATTTCTACATAACATACTACTTAAAGTATTTTTTTCACTGCATAAATGCAACATATAAAGAAAAAAAAATGGTAATTTATTTTATTCTTTAAACATAAAAAAACTAACTTTCATAGCTGACTCGCGCCGACCAATGTTAGGCCTTGAACAAGTTAAATTCGCTGCTCTAAATGCAATGATTCCCTCATATTTGTGATCCAGGAACCCATTTTTATGATATTATACTATTTCAAGAAAACCGCTCACGCATGCTATTTAATATATTTAATATATTTCAAACATTTATTCCGAGCACACTGGGTCTCGGAATCGCACGCTGTCTCAGTGCCTCATCTTGAATTAATTCCATATAAATTTAAAAATAATACACACAAAAATCTAGGACATTAAAAATATAAAGGGATAGAAATGAATATGAATTTTATTATGACTTGTGCCCAGACATAGCTAACCCGCATACAAGAAAAATCAAAATTTCCTTTAATGAAATTTCTATTTTCTGGATTATGACTATTACAGTTGATTTGATTCCATCATTGGGTGATAACAATTATTTATTCTATTATTATTGATATGATTTGGGGTTATATTTTGTTACAACCCAATGATATGTGGGTATGCCATTTTAAGAATCATATTTGGAACTTTCTAAAAATCTCATGCCATGTATATTGCCATGCCATTTAAGAAGCATTACTTATTGTATGCTATTGTGATAGGTGCTATGATAGATATACCTACTGTTGTGATAAGTATATTGGGATGTATTATGGTATGGATTAGATATATGCCAAGATTGGGTCCCTGGGAGTATGGGCCCTCATGGATCTGAATTTGGTGAACTGTTGGTTTAACATTTTTAATTGAATTGTGACATAAGTGTGAAATGCATAGGAATTCAAATGAAAAATAAAAAATGAAATTGAATATATATATATATATATATATATATATGAATCAAAATGGAAATGAAATGGAAACTGAAGTTACTTATAATAGATAACTTGACCAGACCTGACCTTGTAGTAGGGCATTGGTAGTGTCTCTTGCTTACATATGATCTTTAGGACACCCAGACCTGACTCTTGGAGCAGTGAGAGGGGTGTGTTCTTATATAATAAGGCTTGTACTAATCCTATTTCAATATCTACTCTTTTGAGTAGAGAACTTTGATAATGATCTTGAATGAAAGAATGTGTTTGGAATTGTAGAGACATGCCACCACAACGACCTCCATTCATACACTAGGAGGGTGGCGATGATCGTACTCCAGAGGTGGTAGACTATGGGATACCAGTGGATTCTCTAGTCATGATAGCTGTGGCACCTAGAGTTGTACTGGACACTGGTGTTGAGGCATAGTTTCATGATGGGTTCTTGAGATTCATGCAGAATATTCAGGGATCACTACAACCTGCCCCAACTATAGTAGATTTTACACGTTATTTCCAACAACAGCATCCAACCACTTCTTTGGGGGATAGGGGACCATAGGCTATAGATTCATGGAAATAGTCCTTGCTCTATATATTTTATCATTTAGAGATGCCTCCTGATATGATGGTAAATCTCACTATGTATATGTTGTGTGATTCCGCTAAGAGATGGTGAGGTGTTATCGCTCAGACAGATCATTATTGGGAGATGGACTAGAGGGATTTTCATATGGAATTCTATGACTATTTCTATACCAATATGTTGAGGGATGAAAGAGGCTGAGATTTTTTATATCTGGAGAAAGGTGCACTATCTGTTATGGATTACTCAGCCCTTTTATATAACTTCGGTGCTTCACACCTATTCTAATGGGTGAAGAGCTGTCTAGTGCCAGGTGATTTGAGGATGGTCTCAGGTATAAAATTCAATCATAGGTGAATGTATTTCGACTGAATACCATTTTTGGAATAGTGAATTAGGTACTGATCATAGAGTGTGACCTGAGAGAGGATGGAGGTGTGATCCCAGGAGGTTCATCATCACAATCTGGTGCTACATCGACCGATAGCAGGAAGCGTCATCTAGAGCTTCCATGTGGTGATATTAGTAGTCAGAACACATATTTAGGTATCCAAGTGAGGTGCTACCAGTGTAGTAGGTCAAGATATATGAGGATATAATGTATGCGGGACCTAGTTGAGTGCTGATCTTACAACCAGATTTCCCATATATAGATCATCTGCAGAACATTTCCACTATAAGTGTAACACCCCAAGATTTCATAGTAAGTTATTTTCTTTAAATTCAATAGCTTGCATTACACCCAACACCGAGTTCGAGCGCACCATGACCTATCAAACTAGCCGTTCAAAAGTGGTTATGAATAGTTTTAACTGGATTTTGAATTTTAAATACTCTATATAATTTTAACTTATGTATTATGTGTTTCTTAAACATATTATAAGAAAAAATTCAAATTTTCAGATAAAAAATGTATTTTTCAAAAAATTCAATTTTACCTCCTTTTAATGGAGAAGCATTTTTAAATCCAATATTTGAATCTTTTAAAAATTAATTTTGAAAAAATAAAATTATTCTTTAGAATCAGGACATCAAAATTTACTTTGGATGAAATTTTGGTATTTTTCTAATAATATTAATTTTTTTATGAATGGTGAGAAATAATGTATTTTAATTCAAAACTTCCTTTTAAACTAATTTATTTATATTGGTATATTATATTTTAAATCGGTTTTGAAGTGTAATTAGATTATATTTTAACCATTTAATCCAATGTTGGTCATTGAAATTAATTTCACTTTAAAATTATACATAAACAAGTGTTAATCTTTTAATAGTTATTTTTCTTAAAAACATACTATTTATTTTGACAATAAGAATTAATTTTAAATTAATTAATCTAAATTATATGTTTTGAATTTTGTAAAATAGAAATCATTTTTTAATTCAGAATATCAAGTATATCTTAGGCTAAATTTTTGTTATTTTTCTGAAAAACCTCAATTTTTGTTGAATAGTGAAACCACTAAGTAGTAGTTAAAAATAAGACTTTTTCATTTAAATGAAATTTTACCACTTCTGTGAATTGAATTTTGAAAATCCTAGATAAATGGTTGTTATTATTAAGTAAAATGTGGTTCAATAAGATGAAAATAATTTTTTGGTGAATAGTAACTTTTGACTTTTATTTACCGCGGCTAAAGGTAAATAGGGTAATTCAGGATAAAAAGAATATTATAATAATACAAAATTACCTTAACACTTGTCTAAACTTTATTGTATGAGTCATGGACGACCATGGGCATCCTTGGGTCGATTTTGGGACCCCATGGACCCACTTAAGAATGATAATGACACATTATTTTAATTAACTTAAAGTAAAGACAAAAATGACATTAACAAATATCTTTTAGTATATCACTTTTTACATGGGGATATATAAGTCATATTTTTTACTATAAATAATCATTGGGAAGAAAAAATAATTTCATACATTATGGTAATTTTTTTATAATTTTTTTACATCAAATAAATTAAAATATATATGACACAATAATGATGTAGTATTTACCTAATTAATAAATGATTTAAAAAAAATGATTATTAATATTAAAATAATATCAAAAACCTGTCCAATTCTTATTGGATGATTTTATTTCAACCATGATTCATCTTATGTCATACTTTAATTAGTTTTGGACCTTTAGAAATTGAATATCACTATATAATAAAATAATATTTTCACACTTTCCTAAAGAGCCCCTCCTCCCCCTTATAAAAGGAAACCACTTATTTCTCATTCCAAACACCTATCAAGCCCCTTGGCTCATCCAACCCCTGCCAAAATAATCTCTCAAGATTCCTATCTTCGTACTAGAATCCTTAGCTTATGCAGAAGGAACTTAAAGAAGTCCTTTTGGTTCAAACCAAATAAAATTGTCCAAATTAAAGGTAACACTTTCTCTTAAATTCTTTAGTTTTATTTTGTTTTATTTTACTTATCCAACCCCCTAAACACTTTTTATTACTTTATTTTATAAAAAAAGTATCATAAATATACTATATTTTTTTATGAGAATTATTTTAACTACACTTACACACACCTCCATCTAATGGGTTAAGAACATATTGTTTCTCTGGATGGAAAACTAATGCCTCACGAAACGATGATTGTTAGATTATCTACTACCGCCTCTCATGGTGGCCATTAAGATGGAACTGTATTTATATATGATATATATATATTATGTTTAGTTTTTCTTTATGCTTGTTTATTTTAAATTTATATCACTATTTTATGCTTTCCATTATGGGTAAAACACGATAACTTCATTTGAGGAAGTGCGGACTACCGCCCCCTCAAAATGATATGACTCATTAATGCCTTATGTGGGATGTATAAAGAAATAAATTAATGATATTATATATTATATTATACTAGAATTATAATATACCTATGTATTATTATGTTTTAATTCCAATAAAATACAAAATAGAAATGAAAGTAGCATTCATACGTACTTACGACTTACCGTCTCCATGAATGGTACATTTCATTTCTTATCTCCAAATGTTATGTACTGTTATAAATAGATATATATACTATATATATATATAATATAAATATATATATATGATATCTAAATCATTTATATCATTCTGGATAAAATAGACTTTTGACCACATGGAAACATTGTAATTTTTACAAGTTCATTTTTGACTCAAGTTCCGACCATCGATAAAATATCCAATATGAACTCAAATAATTAAAAAAATTTTATAGAAAGGTAATAAGTGATATAAAAAGAATAATAAAATTGAAAACTGTTCTTAATCAATTAGAAATTAACTTATGTTTATTATTCAGGAAGAACAAGGAACATATAAGACAAGTCAGACTTGAGGTAAAGGGTTTCTTATCTCACTTTTAATTCTGTGAGATTTCCATTATTCGCCACTTATTTAGTGCATGTGGTGTATTGTGTACTATAATTTGATATATATTATCTTTATTTTATTTATATTCATGGTATTTTTTGATTCATTTGGTGGTTATTAAATTTTGTCCATACGACTCGATTGATCACAACGAAGTAAGGGTTTTTCATCTCACTTTTTATTCATTTGAGATTCATGCTATATTGGCCACTATTTCCTTTTGTGTGGCGTATGTACTAGCCATGATTGTATTCATCGTATAATATAATTTAACTTATGGGTATTTACATCATCATTTTATGATCCTTCTTTCATGGGGTGTATGTTTCGTAGGTTACCAAATAGGTAAGGGAATTTCAAATTTCAATTTCCACTCATTCAGATTTACACATACTTCATTGACTATTTTACTCCAAGATTATGTGGGGAATCACAATTTATTATTTATGTAGTAATTTAAACTTTCCTTTTGGTGGATATACTCTTGATACACATAATAACTCCATTGACAACTTCTCAAGTCATTGATATGAACTTGATCTTAACTCGATTTCAATTTATTGAGTTAAACATCCAGGTCATTGGTGTTGTTTTTACAAGAACATGTGTGAATGTACTATGACTTTTTTACACTGAATATCCAATCATATTGAGTGTATTTATATTTTTCACACATAATTATGTCATTGATTTATCCTTTACATAAGGATACTATCTTTATAATGGATTTCATATCAATTTACATTCTTTTGAGACTTCTTTGTTGTTATGTGCCAATTCACTTTTATTTGGTGTATATACTGTTATTTGAAATAATATATCATGAATCCATTTTTCTCATGATATTATTAAGTTTTTATTACCTCAATTATTTGTGTTCAAGCATCTATCATTTGGTTAGGAACTCTAACTAAAATATCATTTTAAATGTTTTAAAAATTTATTCTTCTAAATCTTTCTCATTAATGTCCACGTTTTAAAAATGGTTTTAAGGATTTATTTATATAGACATTAACGTTTTAAAATTAAAATTCCTTTTAAAAGTTTAAAATTTTTATGGGACACTTTGATTGAAAAATATATTTTTAAATGACTTCTTTACAAATAGTGTGACTTTTGAAGGTTTTCAAGAAAAAGGGGGATATTTCTCTCAAATAGTTTTGATGATTATTTTAATCTATGTCAATATCCATCATTATTCTCGATTGAGGTTAATCTGTTCCATATTGTATTGAATGAAGTATGGTTGACTGTGTATGTACTATTTTTATACCATTTAGGGTTTGTGGTTAAAGTATTGACATTTCGTATTCTAGTTTTAATATGAATGTTTATATTATGTTTCAAACTTTTCATATAAACAATGAATTGGAATTATTAAGTGACAGGTGAAGCTTGATATTGATTCTCGATGCATCAGTAGGTCTCATGAGACAAACTAGTGTCTTAGAATAAGGCCTTGACAAAATCTTATTTGTAGTTTGGGCACGAGGCCTTGACTATGTGGTTATGGTGTCTGACATTATGAATTACATCATTATGAGATTAGCTATTGATATTTCATGTAGTTATTCTAATATTAGAATACCCATGACTATGTTTTATTATGGAATTATTTACTCAGCTCATATTACTTCCATAGAGTGTTCATGTTAATTATTTGTAAAGGCATGTCTTTTCAATTATTAACCATGCCTAATGTTTATGTTATCTTCTGCTGTATTGATTACTCTTATTAAGAATTTGAGCTCACCTCTTTCTCATGTTTCATTTTCCCAGGATATGAAGAAGTTAGTTATGAGTGACTTGTAGGAATATTCTTGGAAGTTTGGATGTTTCTAATGGAATAAATTAGTGTTGTTTTTCTTTTCAAGTTGTAGTGTTGAATTTATATATGTATCTTGTTTCCAAGACTACTAAAGTAATCAGTGCTTAGGGACTTGATTCATTGTAATCCAATGTATTAAAATAATGCACCAGCTCCTGGATTCTGAGGTTAGGTAATTACAGTTGGTATCATAGGAATTTTATTAAAAACCTTGGAAACTATATTTAGATAAACTCTAATTAGAGCACATTACCCTAAGATAGAATTTGATGATTAGTATAGAATAACTTCCTAGAATCTTGGTAATGTAGAAATTTTGTGTATTTTACAAGAAGTACATCCATGTCTAGATACTAGCAGGTAGAGGCGGCTCTGGCATAGATGTACCTAGGAGTGAAAACTCTGATAAGGAGTTTCGGGCTTGACTTGAGGTATCCTGGTACACGAAAATGGGCCTTACTGCACTCTTGGTTACGACACTCCTGACGGATATTCTTAGGATAATTTACATTCTCTTTACAAACCTATTTGAAGGATTTTAATATAAGATGAGAATAAATGACCTTGGTTAATCCTAAGGTGTTTTAAATTGAAAATAACGTGTCATGATATTCTCTAAATGATTTTATGACTATTATTACTCACACAATTCTTTCTGGTTTTAGTCAATGGATAAATTACAAGGAAGTCATAGTAACTTTGAGCATGATGTACAAGGTTTGAATGATGGAGGGAATGAGCAAAAAAATTTAATGTTGATAGGTGTAAAAGATATCGTGTTCATGCCGAATCAATTTTCAAAAAATATGATCAACAACATATTTATTAACCAACTCTCAGACTCAATAAAGAAGAGAAAAGTGGTGAATGATAAGAGCTCCAGCAGTGAAGACCATGGAGAAAAGAAATCTCATTTTCCATCATGTAGTAAATGTGGAAGGAGACACCTAGGAAGGTGTCTTAATGGAACAAATAAATGCATTATGTATGGCAAAGAAGGAGATAAAGTAAAGAATTTCTGAGGAAAAATGAAGAGTACTATGGAAGAAAAAAAATGGTTCCAAGAATCCATTTATAGTCATTTGGCGTAAATGTAGGGGACCTGGCCATTACCCGAGTGAATTCTCTATTCTATAGGATATCCTCTTGGTCAATGAAGAATCTATGTTAAAATAAATGGATGGAGAAAGTTTTAAAAATTATTAGTGATCTTTGTTGATGGGATTACTTTGGAAGAATTTTCTCTTGTATTTGTAACCCTATAGTTTGTCATGTGAAAATGATATTTGAGGAAGAATTATCTTTTCTTTTGTGGATATAGTTATAAATAACCATTTGGGTTTATATGACCATTGAGTTTGAGGAAATTTCAAGTTATTAAATTTTGGAATGAAAATGAGAGGTATGAGATAACATTTGTGATGAAATTATGTTATAGTTATTTTTAGGAATCTATCTCATTTTTGGGAATATTATAAAATTATATAGTTTTTGAGAAATTACAACACGTAGACCATGTGACAACCCATCACGTTAAAAAAAGCTGCAGGAATCGAACCCACAACCATAGTGCGATTGAGATTTATTGCCTACCACTGGACTACGTGGAGTCCCTGGATAGTGTGACTAATTATTTTTAGTTAAATGATTTTATTAAGTTGATTTGGGATATTATGTTTTGAAAAATGGATATCTTTAGTATAGGAAAATGATTTGGTGATTAAGTGATAAATGTTATTTTGGAAGACATTTTCTCTATTGGGAATACTATATGCCTAAGGAAAATAGAATACTATGGGATTTTATTTGAAGAGTAAAGGTGTTTTTTTACCTATGTTTTTATTGTGGATTTATATAGATTTGGGTTATTTATGGAAATAATTAACCTATCATAGAGAATATGTGATTAATTTAATTACTTTTAAGTATTTGACTTTAAGAGTAGTCGATATTATTTGGAGATACAATTTATCATGGAAAACTACGTAAGAACATTTTTCTGAGTTTTGGGTTTCGATATTAGTTTGGATTATATTAAAAGATTTTATGGAAAATTGTTTATTGAATAGTATTTATTGAACTTTGGGTATTGTTGGTTTAATTTTTTAAATTAACATTAGTATTTCTTTCTCCAAAGTATTATACTTTTTGAGGATCATAGGATCTTTTACTAACCATTTTGGTTTTGGTTAATCTATAAAGAAAAAGGAAATATATAGTTCATCCATTATGAATTATGCGATACTCTATAAGTTGATTCTAGTGCCTCATGTGTGACCAAGTCATATTTAATACTCATCATTTGGAGTGAAAGATGAGTTTGTGGTAAGAATTAGATAAAGGATGAAACTATACTTGTCAAGTATATTTTTGTTTTCTTATTCAATGAATAAATTAATAATTAAACTTTAGGGAAGGGTTCTTAAAACAAAAAATGTGTTATTCTAATGCTTCATGTTTCATTGAACCGATGATATTCTAAATCATCATAGATTGATGGCTTTGAGGCCCTCAATTTTACATTTTTTTGTGATTGATGACCTCAATCACTCCCAATATATATTTACGTTTTCCCTCCAATTATGTGTCTTTAATTTCTACCAATGTTCTCCTAATCAAGATCAAAATTTAGTGGTAACTTTTTCATCTCCTTTTCCCTTTTATTAAGACTAAATTTTATTAACCCATTTTCTGATGTGGGTTTTCCACAAAGGTATTTTTCTATTTTTAACCTTTTATTTTTGAAGAAAAATTTCAAATTGAGAGGAAAAAATTTATTGAATGAGGGGAGAATGTAACACCCCAATATTTCATAGTAAGTTATTTTCTTTAAATTCAATAGCTTGCGCTACACGCAGCACCAAGTTCGAGCGCACCACGACTTACCAAACTAGCCATTCAAAATAGGTTATTAATAGTATTAACTGGATTTTGAATTTTATATACTCCATATAATTTTAACTTTTGTATTATGTGTTTCTTAGAAATATTACAAGAAAAGATTCAATTTTTCAGATAAAAAATGTATTTTTCAAAAAATTCAATTTTACCATCTTTTAATGGAAAACCCTTTTTAAATAAAATATTTGACACTTTTACATATTCATTTTGACAAAATAAAATTCTTCTTTATAATCTGGACATCAAAATTTACTTTGGATGAAATTTTTGTATTTTTATAATAATATTCATTTTTTATGAATAGTGAGAAATAATGTATTTTAATTCAAAACTGCCTTTTAATCTAATTTATTTATAAGGCTAGATTATATTTTAAATTGGGTTTGAAGTGTAATTAGATTATATTTTTACCCTTTAATCCAATGTTAGTCATTGGAATTAATTTCACTTTGAAATTATACATAAACAAGTGTCAATCTTTTGATAGTTATTGTTTCTTAAAACACGCTATTTGTTTTGACAACATGAATTAATTTTAAATTAATTAATCCAACTTCTATGTTTTTAATTTGGAAAAATAGACATCATTTTTTAATTTTGAATATCAAATATAGCTTAGGATGAATTTTTTGTATTTTTATGAAAAGCGTAAATTTTTTATGAATAGTGAAACCACTAAGTAGTAGTTAAAAATACGACTTTTTCATTTAAATGAAAATTTACTGCTTATGTGAATTGAATTTCAAAAATCCAAGATACATGGTTGTTATTAGTAAGTAAAATGTGGTTCAATAAGATGAAAATATTTTTTTGGTGAATAGTAACTTTTGACTTTTATTTACCGCGGTTAAAGGTAAATAGGGTAATTCTGGGTAAAAAGAATATTATAATAATACAAAATTACCTTAACAATTGTCCTAACTTTATTTTATGAGTCATGGATGACCATGGGAATCCATGGACCGATTTTGGGACCCCATGGAGCCACTTAAGAATGATAATGACACTTTATTTTAATTAACTTAAAGTTATGACAAAAATGACATTAACAAATATCTTTTAGTATATCAATTTTTACATGGGGTTATATAAGTCATATTTTCAAATATAAATAATCATTGGAAAGCTAAAAATATTTCCTAAATTATGGTAATTGTTTTATAATTTTTAGACATAAAATAAATTAAAATATATATGACACAATAATAATGTAGTATTTAGCTTATTAATAAATGATTTTAAAAAAATATGATTATTAATATTAAAATAATATATAAAACCTATCCAATTATTATTGGATGATTTTATTTCTTCCACAAGTAATCTTATATTCGAATTTAATTAGTTTTGGACCTTTAGAAACTGAATTTCACTATATAATAAAATAATATTTTCACACTTTCCTAAAGAGCCCCTCCTCCCCCTTGTAAAAGGACACCAATTTTAACTCATTACACACACCTCTAAAGAACCTTGGCTTGTCCAAACCCTACAAAAATAATCTCTCAATATCACACTATTCCTTCTAGAATCCTTACCTTAGGCAGAAGACACTTCAAGAAGTCCTTTTGGTTCAAACCAAAAAAAGTTTCCCAAATTAAAGGTAACGCTTTCTCTTAAATTCTTTTGTTTTATTTTGTTTTATTTTACTTCTCCAACCCCCTAAACACTTTTTATTACTTTATTTTATAACAAAATAAGTATACTCAATATACTAGGATGTTTTTATGAGAAGTATTCAAACTAAACTTACACACACCTCCATCTAATGGATGAAGAACATACTGTTTCTGTGGATGGAAAACTAACTCCTCACAAAACGATGATTGTTCGATTATCTCCTACCACCTCTCATGGTGGACGTTAATATGGAATTGTATTTATATATGATATATATATATATATATATATATATATATATATATATATATATATTATTTTTATGTTTTATTTAGTCTTCTATATTTTCCATTCATATCATTATTTTATGGTTTCCATTATGGGTAAAAAGTGATAATTTCATTTGAGGAAGTGCGGACTACCGCCCCCTCAAAATGATATGACTCGTTAATGCCTTATGTGCGACGTATAAAGGATGAAATTAATTAAATTATATATTATATTATATTGTAATTATAATATACCTATGTATCATTATTTTTTAATTCAATTAAAATAAAAAATAGAAATAAAGGTAGCGTTCATGCGTACGTACGACTTACCATCTCCATGAACGGTACATTTCATTTCTTATCTCCAAATTTTATGTACTATTATAAATATAAATATATATACTGGATATATATATATATATTTATGATATTTAAATCATGTGAATCATTCTGGAGATAATGGACTTTTGACCACATGGAAAAATTGAAATTATAACAAGTTCATTTTTGACTCAAGTTCCGAACATCGATAAAATATCCAATATGAACTCAAATAATTAACCAATTGTCATAGAAATGTAATAAGTGGTATAAAAGGAATAATAAAATTTAAAAATATTCTTAATCAAGTATAAATAAACTTAAGTTTATTATTGAGGAAGAACAAGGAACATACAAGACAAGTCGGACTTGAGGTAAGGTGTTTCTTATCTCACTTTTAATTATGTGAGATCTCCATTGTTCTCCACTTATTTATTGAATGTGGTGTATTGTATACTGACATTTCATATATATTATCATTAATTTATTTATATTCATTCTATTTTGTGATTCATTTGGTGGTTATTAACTTTTGGTCATACGACTTGATTGATCACAACAAAGTAAGGGTTTTTCATCTCACTTTTTATTCTTGTGAGATTCATGCTATATTGGCCACTATTTCCTTTTGTGTGGCATATGTACTGTACATGATTTTATTTATTGTATAATATAATTGAATTTATGGGTATTTACATCATCATTGTATGATTCTTATTTCATGGGGTGTATGTTTCGTGAGTTACTAAATCGGTAAGGGAATTTCAAATTTCAATTTCCACTCATTTAGATTTATGCACACTTCATTGACTATTTTACTCCAAGATAATGTGGGGAATCAAAATTTATTATTTATGTAGTAATTTAAACTTCCCTTTGTGTGAATATAATCTTTATACACATAATCACTCCATTGATAACTTCTCAAGTCATTGATATGAACTTGATCTTAACTCAATTTCCATTCATTGAGTTAAACATCCAAGTCATTGCCGTTGTTTTTACAAAAACAAGTGTGAATGTACTATGATTGATTTACACTAAATATCCAATCATATTGAGTGTATTTATATTTTTCACACATAATTATTTCATTGATTTAACCTTTACCTAAAGATACTGTCTTTATAAGGGATTTCATCTCAATTTACATTCCTTTGAGACTTATTTGTTGTTATTCACAAATTCACTTTTATTTGGTGTATATACTGTTATTTGAAATAATATATCATGAATCAATTTTTCTCTTGATATTATTAAGTTTTTATTACGTTAATTATCTGTGTTCCAGCATCTCTCATTTGGTTAGGAATTCCAACTAAAATATCATTTTAAATGTTTGAAAAATTTATTCTTCTAAATATTTCTCATTAATGTCCACATTTTAAAAAATGGGTTTAAGGATTTATTTATATGGACATTAATGTTTTAAAATTAAAATTCATTTTAAAAGTTTCAAAGTGGTATAAGACACTTTGATTTAAAAATCTATTTTTAAATGTCTTCTTGACAAATAGTGTGACTTTTGAATGTTTTCAAGAAAAAGGGGGAATTTTCACTAAAATTTTTTTGATGATTATTTTCATCTATGTAAATATCCTTAATTATTCTTGATTGAGTTTAATATGTTATAATACAATATTTCATATTGTATTTAATGATTTATGTTTGGTTGTGAATGTGCTATTTTTATACCATTCATGGTTTGTGGATAAAGTACTGACATTTCGTATGCTAGTTTTAGTGTGAATGTTTATGTTATGTTTCAAACTTTTCATATGAGAAATGAATTGGACTTAATAAGTGATGGGTGGATTCCTCTATAGCTCCTCAATGCATCGGTAGGTCTCATGGGACAAACTAGTGTCTTGGAACAAGGAATTGAAAAAATCTTATTTTTAGTCTTGGCAAGAGGCCTTGACTATGTGGTTATGATGTCCGACATTATGTATTTCATCATTATGAGATTAGATGTTGATATTTCTTGTGGTTATTAAACTAGTAGAATACCCATGACTATGTTTTATTATGGAATTATTTACTCAGCTCATATTCCTGCCATAGAGTGTTCGTGTTAATTTTTTGTAAAGGCATGTGTTTTAAATTATTCACCATGCCTAATGTTTATGTTATCTTACACTATATTGCTTACTCTTACTGATCATTTGAGCTCACCCCTTTCTCATGTTTTATTTTCCCAGGATATGAAGAAGTTATTTATGAGTTACTTGCATGAATAATCTTGGAAGCTAGGATGTTTCTAATGGAATAAATTATTGTTGTTTTTCTTTTCAAGTTGTAGTGTTGAAATTATGTATGTATCATGTTTCCAAGACTACTAAAATAGTCGGTCCTTCAGGAATTGATTCCTTGTAATCATGCCAATGTATTAAAATAATGCACCGGCACCTGGATTTTGGGGTTGGGGAATTACAAGAATCTAGTGAGAGATGGTATACATCAACTCTAAATTCAGAATAAGGGTCAACAGATTTTCCTTAGGAAAGGATCTAGAGTACTACTAGCTGATCAAGATGAGGTGGTGGTCATGGCCATGGTTGTCATACCCCAATTTTTCTACGACAGTATGGTGGATCTACTCAGGGTAGCTAGGCAGTGTCATAGGACTGCAGTACATGCCAAATATACACAGTGTAACAGACCCTTGGGGAGAAAGATCCAAAACCTTATACTGTCAAAGGTACTATTATATTTTCCTCCACTTTATCTTATGTGTTTTTTGATATAGGGAATTCTCATAGTTTTATATTTGTGCCTGTTATGGAGAGAATTGGGATCTATGTTTATACTTACGATGGTGTTATGATGCAAGAAACTCCCTTGTGGATCATAATGGAAGATGTGTGTCAGTGAAGGGAGTCCCCCTTGAGGTTGGAGGGTGTCACTTTGTATGGGACCTCTTTTTACTTAAGATAATATGTTTTTATACCATACTTAGGATGGAATGGTTGGTACCCTTTCATTCTATCATTGATTTCTATCACTGTAGGGTGAGACTCACATCACTAGAGGGAATAGAGTTTATTCACAAGGGTGAATGGGATGTCCAGGCGAGCTAAGTTAGACATGAGCATTGTGGGATGGGTGTGATGGAAACCCAAATTTTGAGTTTATATCTGGATGATCAGGGAACACGTTGATTAGATTTACCTCTAGTGGTTGATCATTTTAGGGATTTTCTCCTAGATGACTTTTCAGGATTACCAACAATGAGAGAGGTAGAGTTATCTATCAATCTAGTGTCAAGAGCTACATCGATATCCATTTTTCCTTATAGGATGACTACTACTGAGATGCAAGAGCTCAAGATGAAGATATAGGATGCAAAGAGAAAGGGGTTTATCTAACCTAGTACTTCTTCATGGGATTCACCGGTCCTTTTTATGAAAAAAAGTATGATAACCTTAGGATATGCATGGATTACCAGAAATTGAACCAAATGATGATTAAGAATTAGTATCCTCTGCTGTGGATAAATGATATCTTTGACCAGCTCTGAGTATCTAGGGTTTTCTCAAAAATTTATTTGAAATATGGTTATCATAAAGTGCATGTTAGGTCATCATACATACCTCGTACAATATTTCATAGTTGGTATGATCTATATGAGTATTTATTTATGTCATTCGGCCTCCCGAACGAACCATCGATCTTTATGTCACTGATGAACCATGTTTTCCATCCTTATTTAGATTTTTTGGTTGTTTTAATGGATGATATATTGGTTTGTTCTTATAATTGAAATGAACCTGACAAACATATTGAGATTGTATTTAATACAATAAGATATCATCAGTTATATGTTGTGCTAACAAAGTTCCACTTCTGGATGGATCAAATTCACTTTTTTGGTTCACATTATCTCAGAGACAAGAGTATCAATTGATCCAGAGAAGGTGAAAGTTGTAGTTTCTTGGAATCATCCCAAGAATGTATTTAAGTTATGGAGATTTTTATATATGGATGGTTACTACAGGTGTTTCATACAGTGATTATCATGCTTAGCAATGCTGCTTACAGGTTTGGTTAAGAAGGTTTTGAAATATGTATGGATATATTCCTATGAGATGGAATTTCAGGAGGTGAAAGGGATATTGACTTCAGCTCCAATACTATTTTTCCAAATCTACGTAGAAGTTACACTGTGTACTATAATGTATTAGGTATCAGGCTTTGAGGAGTTGTTATATAGGGTTAGAGTCATGAGCTACATGCCTCGTCCATTGATTCTACACAAGAAGAATTACCTAATGCACGATCTTGAGTTAGTTGTAGTTTTTCATGGATTGCACTGTTTGATGAATTAATTAATGGGAGAGAATTTTTTAGTATACAGGGACTATAAAAACCTCAAGTACATATTGACACAGTGTGATCTAAACTTGAGATAGTGAAGGTTGGTTGAATACATTCAGTATTTTGAATTCAAGATTACCTACATGCCTAGTAAAGGAAATGTAGTGGCCAATGCACGAAGGAGTGTTGGAGTTGGTGGCCTAGAACCAACTACTTTGTACTTTATTCATTAATAAATACCTTATCACATATTGATTGTTCTTCCATGTGAAAATGCATGTGATAATTTCCTAAGGATAACTGTTGAATTAAAGGGACATAGCATATCCCTACTATAATGAGAACCCGGAAGTTCCATATCACTATTTTTGAATATATGTTCTATGGACGGATGATGTTATTTTAGGGAAAAAATAATACAATCCATTAGGGGCTAGGACTCATAAAACTTTGAGGCACCTTCTCATGGTGTGATCCCTTGGTAATATCAAGGAGGATATTTTGAGAATGAGACCCTACAGTAGGAAATCCACATTTTATAGTGTCATTGGATGTTCCTATCTATGGATGGGTGTAGTGGTCCTTAGACTTTAAGATTATTATTAATGGGTATTACAACTCGTACACTTAGATGTATTAACGAAAACTGTGATGACACACTATTCGTAGGAAGGTAGGATATGTTGGGTGCATCATGAGTAATACTGCATTAATAGATAATGCGAGAAAGGATTTGTCCCTTCTGTTCCATAATAGAAATAGATATATCAGGCCCTTTTATGGAATTGATATAGCCCAAAAAAATACATGGCCATGGTGAGGAATGGGAAAATTCAATTCCAGGATGTCAAAGAAAGAATAATAAAACACATGGGTTGATGGCACCAGTATGCAACCTTCTTGATTAGAGATATTGAGAAAAAGGGATTACATTACACGGTAAGAATTCATAGGAGGCGAAACATCATTGCGGCGTTAAATTATTTCTCTAGGGGTGCCTTGGAGTGTTTCTAGATTCAAACCTTGGACTTTAGGCAGGCTCCACCTAATAACACTGAGAAAGAGGCCTAGAGGGTCACACACTAAGTGTGTGCAAGTATCTCAGTTAAATATTAATTTAACAAGTTGAATAAAGATTATTCTTGATTGTGGTTTAATAATTATTCAAGGATGCTTGATCACATTTATTTTTACACTAGTTATTCGAGAGAATATATTGTGGGAAAAATAATATATTTATTAGCGAGTAATGTATTGATATTTATTTGATAAATAAACAGCCATTACTCATGGTCTAATAAATGTGGTGGGGGAAATAATGAGAATAGAAAAACAAAAGTACATGCCATGTATATTAATATACAAGATGTGTATTTTTTTTGGAATTTATGATAAATAATATTATTTATTTAATTAAATAATATTTGGTATAATTTGTTTGGCGCATGTCAAGTAATAATAATAGTCAACTGTTATTATTATACATTGAGTCTTACTAGGAATTAAATGAAATGAATAAATTATTTTGAGTAATTATTTCATTTTATTATTCTAAGTAATTAAAATCCCAATTATATAATTCTCATTAGCCTAGACATTTTGTGGGGTTCTGCACAACAGATATAGAAATGCCCTCATGCCAAGAGATAATTTTTTTCTTCTTCCAAGAATGCTCTCAAGCTACGAGAGAGAGATACTTCTCCACCAGATCAAGGTGATCAAAGATGGATATTGTAAGCGAAGGATCTTCCGCTCTAGAACCCGAAGATCCCTTCTGTGACATCCATAGATCTATGGAGCACATGTGGATCACCGATAGAGGAATCCTACACTTGGATTCTGTTACGCAATGAAAGATCACATCAGATCATTATTGAAAACATCAAAAAAGAGAGAATTCCATCAAGGTAATTATTGTATTTCAATTAAATTAATTATAACCAACATATGATGATCCTATATATGGTTCCGAGACTCACTTCCTTCCTTCCGTTATTTGTTCTATTATGAATATCCAGTGTTTAATTATCATGACGGATCTCGGATTAAACTTCGTTAATGGAAAAAAAATCAAAGTTGGGTACACCCACCAACACGTTTCTATTGCACCCAGATCCTACAAGTGGTATTAGAGCGGTCATATCATTGATTATAATTATTTTGTTTTTCATTGGTGATTTACGCATTTAAATATTTAGTTGTTTCAATTGAAGTTAATCGTTATATAAATCTAAATCTCGAGATATATTCCCCCTCTTTCATTTCCCATTCACCTTATAGAAATGATTTTTTATTTTAATTTTGATTAAAATAAAACCGAGGATCTCATCTGGAGGTGCCAATGCTTCCTAGCCATATAACACCAGAATACACGACATTTATTCAATAGTGCACTCCATGTAGTATAGGTTCCGTGCACCAAGATGGTCCACTAAACCAGGTCATGTCATTGAATCCTATATAAGTCTTTAAGACTCTGTGTGTTGACCAGGAACATATGGCATAGGGTTTTCAGATTACACACTGTGTAGCCCACAGAACACGGAGTGTAGTCTCTTCAGGTTAGGGTGGGACTGTGTACACCATACATGACTTTCCTGGTTGGAAACCATGTTACACTGATACTAAACGGTGTGTGTCCCACTGAACACGTAGTGTACTCTGAATATTTCCAAATTACATCTACACACCATGTCCTCAGGCATGTACTTCAGATGGACGGTGAACAAAAGTACACACTATGTAGTTAGAACTACATGCCATGTACTCATCCAAATTACACAGATTTATTAAAATTTATTATTATATTATACAAACCCTTGATATGTGTACCATAGTGCATGCGTAAAGCTAAGGCATAACGCGTGATAGGTGTTTTATATATTTTTGTTTAATTTAACATCTGGGTAATGTTTATTTCTACTCATTGGGTAGTTATGAATAGGAATTCACCAGGTTTCTGCCAAGGTACAAGTTACATACAATGATAATTTTGAATGAATTTATTTGTTTAAAATTATGATGGATGAGAATCTTAAGGAAATTCAGAAAAGGGTTTAAGATAAAAGAATTGATTAATTAAAGACAATTAATTGATGCGAGTGTGATTTATCTTAAATAAGAATGATTAAAGAATTAAATTCTAGTTTTATTTATGAGTAAATATCATTGAATGTATGGATGATCATGAGATAGACCAAGACGTTTTTATGTGAATGGTTTCTTTTAATTAATTTATTTAAATTAAATTTGTTGGCCTATGAGCCTTCTTCTTAATAATATATAGGGCCTACGTGCCCAATTATTCTTTTATGTAAAACCCCATTTTACCCCTCACCTTCTTGTGAGATAAAAGCATATGTATTGGATATATCTCCCAAGCTAGTTGAGGCGGCTGAAGTTAGGAGCCAAGGTGAAACCAATCCAAGGAGATACAAAGCTGGACAGGTGGAAAACTGTAAACACGAACCCAATAGGTTCAAGGTATTTCTCCCCTAGGTCTTGGATTATATTATAAACTTCTAGATAAACTAACAAATAGAACAAGATCATGATCACACCATTTATTTTATTTTTATCAGTTTCACTGTTTATTTATTGTGGGTGTGTTGTCACGATCACACAATTAATGAATTAAACAAGCATGCAAGATGGAACTAAAATAAGACCGAATTATGTGTAAATATTATTTTAGACATGGTTAATCACTTAATTATATCCCAATTAATATTAATAATCATGTAATCAAAGACAATAAACTGTAAATTTATGTATAAGGATAATATCCCTCAAAGAAATATTAAGTCAGTATAAGCTTCCATAATATTGGCTTGAATCGAACCATAGTTAAAAGTTCTTGACCAACCCTAGTTGGGGTGCTTTAAATTATTGGGGAATTCTAATTCAAGGTTTTAGGTTGACTTGACTAGTTTTACATCAGGGGTTGATTGCCATAATAGGGCATGGTGTGACCAAGAGGCAAAGGTTTAGGAAATCCAAAATAAAATGGTTTCAAGATTAGGGAGTCCACTCAGCGGATCAAGGAGATGTGGGTTAATGAAGTTGGAATTTGGAATACCTACCTAAAACCCTTCAAGTTTCTTGACCAACCCCAGTTGGGGTAATGAAAAGGTCAATATAGACCCTTTCCACTAGAATATTTATGCAACAAAATATTCTGAAGTCAATGGTGAGGGCTATTGGATATCAATAAAATAGTGGGAGACTAATAAGTATTAATTTATTTATTTCTCTCAGTTTTTATCATAATAACATACTAATACTTTGGTCATATTAATTTGTAGAAATAGAAAGAAAAATTACTTTAAAAATATCATTTCGAACCATACTCTAGAAATAAAACCTTCTCACCGACACCAATTTCTAGGAATGGCAGAGGCATTTACGCGTTATCCTTTTCCACGAGAGGAAATTGTATGTGTTGAAAGATCCTGTTAAAGTTGCTCCTAAAAAATAGTCGAGTGGTGAGGAACTATCTCTCTATATGAAACATATGGATGATTCCACATATTTCCAATGTTTCACACTATCAGCCATATCTGATGAGCACTTGAAGCAATATGAAAACATGGGTGTGTATAGCATGATGTCTTACCTTAAAGATATCTACCAAGAGAAGGTGATAGAGGAGAGATATGAGATCTCCAACAACTTATTTACAACTATGATTATAGCTTCTGCACCAAATGGGCCTCATGTAGTCAAGCGTATTGGTTAAATTGATTTCTTAGACATCTTAGGGATTAAGTTCCCGGATGAGTTGCGTACAGATATCATCCTATAATCCCTACCCAAGACCATATCTAGCTTTATTGTCAACTATAAAATGATAAAAAATGAGAAGATTCTATCAGAACTTCTAACCTTAATTCTCCAGGTAGATAAGGACATGGTGCATGAATAACTTGCAGTCCTTATGGTGAATAAGAAAGGGAAGGAAAAGGAAATGGGGCCAAGGACTATTGAATGGTCTGAAGCCCCCGAGAACCATCCCTCCAAGAAGGGGAAGAAATAGAGGCAGGGAAAGGAATGGGAGGCAGTGTGTTTTTCATGTGGAAAGAAAGGAAACTAGAAGAAGAACTGCACCCTAAAGCATGGGGATGCTAAAGGTGCATTCATTATTGAGTGTAATCTTTCTATTTCTACACATTGCGTATTAGATATAGCTTGTGGAGCACACATTTGTATTCAAATTCAAGAACCAAGTAGATTTAGAAATATTTCCAAAGGAGGGGTGGATCTTCAAGATATCAATGGCAGAAGGCTGGCTGTGTTATCCATTCGCGATTACCACCAGTCATTTCCAATTGGGATGATTTTGGTTTTACATAATTGTTATTATGTTCCTAGAGTTACCAAAAACATAATTTCTGTATCATGTTTGGATATGGATGGATTTATTTTCAATTTTTTGAATAAGGGCTTCTTCTTTTATTATAACAACATATGTTATGGTATCACACATCTAAATAATGGTTTGTATGTGTTAAATTACAAAAACCATGTGTTGGCAATCAATAACAAATCAAACTCACATGACTCATACATCACCTAGTTGTGGCATCACCATCTCGGTCATGTAAATGAGAAGATCTTGACAAGGATCTTCTAAGATGTCTATTTAGACTCTACTGAGCTAAAACCACTTGATAGATG
Source organism: Viscum album (assembly GCA_963277665.1). Classification (NCBI taxonomy): domain Eukaryota; kingdom Viridiplantae; phylum Streptophyta; class Magnoliopsida; order Santalales; family Viscaceae; genus Viscum; species Viscum album. The sequence goes on along the minus strand of OY728147.1, from coordinate 469,077,082 downwards.
CCACACTTGTTTACTAGGTAAAATCACCAAGCCACCTTGTAATGACCCTAACTTTTTAATTATATCTGTTTCCTAATTTTGTGTCTTATTTTATTTTATACTCAATAAAACAATATCCTTTAATTAATGAAGTGGGTATAATTAAAATGAGATCATTGGGATTCGACTGTTATATGACCGTTGGTCAATATGACCATTGGAAACTATAATCTTAACGTGGTGTTTTTTATAAATACAGTTATATTGGTTAATTAATACACAAAGAAGATTGAATGGCCTCATCTAGTAGACTCAAGCCATATGAAGCCCAACTATCGGAGCTTGGGAAGGAGGTAACATCACTGGGCTTTGCTCTGGACCAAGCCCAAGCCGAACTTCAACTTATGAAGCTTGAACAGAATCACCTAAGGGGGAAGTTCAAGCTGATAGAAATCATCACTTGGGCGATGTTGTCCAAGCCACCCCAAGATTCTATCACTATATCACACCTTACACTTAGGTCCTATACTGGTGTTATAAGGGGCTATATAAAAAACCTTAGCTGCTTTGTGTAATCCTTTTATATAAATAAAGTTTTTATTTCTTCTTATGGAAAAGTTTGTGAATTTCAAGTATCCAGATAAATATAGGATGTGTATTATTGATGAATTTAGGAAAAAAGGGGTATTTTAAATTTTTTTTTGTATTTTTTATAAAAATTAATAAAGTGAAATTATTTTCAAAAAATGGTCTTCAATAGTTGTGATTAGTGAGAATTTTAGAGTCTAATAAGATCAACATGATTTTTAGTGAATATTAAGTATGAATTGTAACATACCCATATGAATAGAAATGAATAGTAAGTTGGCCAAAAAAATAGAAACTTCACCCATGAATGTATAAATCCAATTTAAACATCTTAAAAGTGAAAAAACGATCATAGTATAAGTTTTGGTATTTTTATATGTCATAAATATTTTATTTAAAATTTTATAATTAATTTAAAAATTTAAAATGGAAATTTATTTTCACAAAATATAATCATAAATTTTTACTTTATCATATTATGGTTATACGATAATTTTATGGGACCTTGATTACTTTTTTAAGGTGTTAAAAAATGAGTTATAGTTTTAAAGTCGTATTTTTGGAATAAATAATGATTTTTATTTAACAATTAAAATAAAATTATTTTAAAAAATATTTTAATAAAACTGAGTTCATTTTTGAATTTAGAGCAGCGATATTAGGTTAGGGTTAAGTTTTGGGATTTTTCTGAAACAGTTGAATTTTCAGTGAATAGTAAAAATACAGTTTTGAGTTTCGGGTATTAATGACCTCATTAATGATGTAATAATGATGTAAGATTTCTAGTTGACTTATGAATAGTGACATATGATATTATGTGTCCCAAGTGGCCAATACCATGAAAAATTACCATGGGAAATCCCATGGTTTTACAAATACCACCGATGAGGTGTCCCTTGAAAATTAATAATTTATCACTTGCTTTTACGATAAATACCAAGCCATTTCCCTCCTTAATTTCATTACAAAATCATACTAAAAAAATTTCTGGTCTAATTACCTCCCAAGGAGTCCTCCAAAGGTGCCCTCAAGCCTTCCAAGGTTCCAAACTTCAAGCTTTCAAAGTTACTCTTCAAGGTAAGGGATCCTTTCACCCCCCTCTTTTAAGTCATGAATTCCTTTATGTTGTGTCTTCTAATTTCCATCTCTTTATGTTGAGGGTATTTTATTATATGTTCTCATTTATTTCAATTTATTGTCTAATTTTTGAGAGACCCTTTCCACTCTCATCAATTTGTTTTCTGAATTTTTAAGTGATGCCGTTAGGCTGCCGAATTTCTTGTAAAAGAAATCGCATCTTCTATTTTCTTTCATGTTTCATTTTCATGTGGTATGTCATTAAAATATCCATACCATTATCTTATTCAGTACCCATACTATATTATTAATTATTTATGAGTGGGTGACCCTTGTCCCCTCTCTTTTCAATGTTTTCTAAAACCATGTTATATAACCGTTATGCTGTAGAATTTCACCTCAAAATTTCTTTCTCTTTCTCTCAAGAAATTCTCTTGTTTTATTTATGTGAATAAACAAACCTATTTCGTTTAAATGGGTGTTAATAAATATATAAATATGATATATTTTATTCTATAATTGACATACATATAACCCTCACTCCCTTTCCATGGGTTATAAATGACATAATGATCTTATTTTTAAGCTCTTTTTAAAGGTCATGATTTTGACATGAAACCCATTTCTTTGATTCTATTTGGGTTAATTATGAAATGTCTGATTATGATCTATGTGGCTCACATGAATGTAAAGACATATTAATGGTGCGCCCTAATAGTGCTCCAATGCATTTGGTAAAGAATTAATCTCTAGAGATGACAAGTTTCATGATACCATGGTGAATAACCTTGGTAATTTTTATGACACCTCCGGAATAAACCTTGGTGATTTTTTCATGAATGTATAAATGAAATGTTGTATCCACATATTCAAGTTATGATTAAACTTATCTTTATTATGATATTCCTATTCTTCCATTTCTCATGCCTTTATGACTTTTATTATGTTCTTATTAATATTGCTCAAGATCACATGTCAGCTGTTTCACTTGTTTTCCTTAATGAGCCTTCTACTCACCCTTTTCTTTGATGTATGTCTCCATGATATGAGATGCAGTAATTGTACATAGTATGAACCTATGATTAATCCTTATGAGTGGTTTAGAAATATGTTTTATGTTGTTTTCATGTATTATGTTCCAGATTTCCAAGACACTAGACTTTAAAGATCCTCTGTTTGTAAAATGTAACAAAAAGTTAGGTAAAAAAGGCGGGATTCCATAGTTGGTATCAAAGGATAGTTTAGTTATTTACAGAAATTAGACTATGAAATATTTAGGAATAATCCTATAGAAAATTATAAATATAGGAAAAATTCTTGGTATTTTGGTGAGTATTAAGTAAGTGGTTTATCAAAAAAATACATCCCTGTCTGGATATGAGCATGTAGAGGTGGCTCTGGCACTGAGGTACCTAGGAGTGAAAACTCCGACAAGGAGTTTTGATCTTGACTTCGGGTATCCTGGTACACAACAACGGGCCTTGCTACACTCTTGTTTATGACACTCCCAGGGGATATGTTTGGTTAATCATAAGATTTTTATGAATCATTATGAAGGATTTATAGAGAAATGTAATTGTTTAAAGAAGTTTTAAGAAATAAATCCTTTATAGTTAAAAGATTCATAAATGAAATAAGTTTCTCATTAAGGATTTATTCTTTTAGAAATGGTGGGAAATAGGATGAACCGTGAAAATGGTGACCACAATGGACCATGCACTGATGACCCTCTGATGGAAGACAGAATGGAAACATTCATGAAAATGACGAATCAACTAACTCAAGTTATGGGAAATAACTTGAATAAACTTGAGAGACCAATCTCATTGCGAAGGGAACAACATTCTGTTGAGTCCTTTATGCATCAACGACCACCAACCTTTAGTGGATCGACTGACCCATTGATTGCTGAGCAGTGGATTATCTCTATCGAGAAGATCTTTTCTGTGATCCGTTGTTCATAGCAAGAGAAGGTCACCCTGGCTGTCTATCGCTTAGAAGAAGAAGCTTATCAGTGGTGGGAGTTGATTAAAAACACGAGGTAAATATTTGAGGTTGAAGCTATGAAGTGGGAAGAGTTCAGAGGGATATTCTTCAGTAAGTATTTCCCTCATTCCATGAGAACAATAATGGAGGAGTTTCTCGAGATGAAGCAGAAGGAGAATGAATATGTTGGAAGCTATGAGACGAAATTCACCTGACTTTCACGTTACACCTCTAGCTTTTTCATGGATCCAAATGGAAAGGATGATAGATTCTACGGTGGACTGAGACCTCATCTACGGAATAATCAAGCCAACTGAGATTATGAAAGATATGAGGAGATCGTGCGAAGTGCATTGAAAGTAGAACTGGAGTTTGTTAAGACATATGGGTCTCATAAATCCAACTACAAAAAGAGATAAATGGATCCAAATATAAGAAGGAGCTTTGATGAAGGAAGAGGAGGCAATCAAGCGCAACATCCCACATGTAATAAATGTGGGAAGAAGCATTTGGGGAACTTCCTGCTTGAGAGCGGGAAATTATACAAGTGTAGAAGAGATGGACATATTGCGAGGAATTTTCGTAGTGAGGTGAAACCAAAACTTCCAAACACTAACGACAAGGAGAAGATGGTGCAGGCCCTACTTGATGTCTAGTGCTTTAAGTGTGGACAACTTGGGAACCTTTCTAATCACTGTCTAAATCCGAGGGCAGTGGACGGGAACCACCATCAGCCTTAGAAAAGGCCAACGGAGAAAGGTCATTCTTTTTCTATCATGATAGAGGAAGTTGAAGCTCCAAATGATGTGATAGCAGGTACTCTTGTTGTTCTCTCAAAGCTAGAAAGTAATTTGTTTTATTCTAATTCTATGCATTCCTTTATTTCCTCCATGTTTACAAAGAATTTAGAATCAACTCCTGATTTTCTAAAAATAGAGTTATCAGTTAAGACTCCTGGTGGGATTATCCAAGCATCATCAGTGTTTAGAAACTCTAGTATTTAATTTGGTGAGCACAATATTATCGCAAATCTAGTAGTCATTCCAATGTTGGAATTCTACATTATACTAGGAATGTACTGGCTCTCAAAGTATAATGCTAAGATCAAATGCAGAGGTAAGGAAATATCAGTAGTCTTGAATGGAAATCATACAGTTATCTTCCAAGGAGAGATAAATCAACCTGATCTTTGTCTATAATAACCTCCTATATCCTTCTTTATGGAATTGATCGGCGAAGAAGAAGAAGGAAATGAAAGTTTGAAGATAGAAAATGTACCCATCATCTAGGAATACATTGATGAATTTCCTGAGGAGTTGTCTGGATCTCCCCCAGAAAGAGAGGTAGAGTTATCCATTGAACTCGTACCTGGATCTCATCCAATATCAAATACCCCATATAGGATGAAAAATGTGGAGCTGGAGGAATTAAAGAAACAACTCCTAGATCTTTTGGAGAAGGGGTTTATCCGACCAAGTGTGTCTCCTTAGGGAGAACCTATTCTCTTTGTGAAGAAGAAGGATGGATCGATGTGGCTATGCAATGATTATAGAGAACTAAACGGGATCACAATAAAGAAAAAATACCCTCTTCCAAGAATTGATGACTTATTTGACCAACTTCATGGGGCTCAATTCTTCTCTAAGATTGATCTTCGATATGGTTATCATCAATTTAGGGTGAAGAAAGAAGATATTCCAAAAACTGCCTTCCGAACAAAATATTACCATTATGAGTTTTTTGTTATACCTTTTGGACTGACTAATGCACATGCTATATTTATGGATTTGATTAATAGAGTCATTAAATACAAACTCGATAACTTTGTGGTAGTTTTTATTTATGATATTCTGATATATTCTAAAAGTCATGAGGAGCATGAGGATCATCTAAGGGTTATTTTTCAAACTCTATAGAAGGAGATCCTTTTTGTAAAGTTCATTAAATGTGAATTCTGGTTAAATAAAGTTGCTTTCTTGGGGCACATTGTTACCAATGAAGGAATCATAGTTGACCCTGCAAATATAAAAGTTGCAGAGGAGTGACCTCAACCTACAACAATAAATGAGATTCGTAGTTTCCTTGGATTATTGGGATATTATAGGAGGTTTGTGAAAAACTTTTCATGAATTTATAATCCATTAACCAAGTTAACTCGAAAAGAGGTCAAGTTCATCTGGACAAAGGAGTGTGAGGTAAGTTTCCAAGAGCTGAAGAAGAGATTGGTTACTGCACTTGTGTTAAATTTTCCCTCAAGTGGAGAAGGATTCATTATTTTTAGCGATTCATCTCTGAAAGGTCTTGGGTTATTCCTCATGCAAAATGAAAATGTCATTACTTATTCATCTCGACAGCTGAAGAATCATGAGAAGAACTATCCTACGCATGATATGGAGATGGATGTGATCATTTTTTCTCTGAAGATATGGAGGCACTATATTTATGGGGAGAAATGTGATATATACACAGACCATCAAAGTTTGAAGTATATTTTCACACAAAAGGAATTGAACATGAGAAAAAGGAGATGGTTGGAGTTTCTTAAAGACTATGATTATTCAATTCATTATCATCCAGGAAGAGAAAACAAAGTCGCTGATGCATTAAGCAGGAAAGACCTAGTTGTTCTGTCCATTATGAGGATTCAAAGAGATCCTTTGATCAATGACCTAGTAAAACTGGACATGGGAATTATAAAGAAAGGGACATCATCAACACTAACCCAAATGATTTATCAACTGTCATTACCAGAGAAGATCAAGAAAGCTAAAAAAGAAGATCCTTTTTTATAGAAGAAGTTTGAGGTTGTAAAGGATGGGAAGTTTCCTGAGTTCAATACTGATCAAGAAGGTGTACTAAAACTTCGTGCAAGACCATGTGTTCCATCTATTACGGAAATAAAGAAGGAGATGATGGATGAAATGAATTTCTCTACATTATCTATACATCCTGGTAGCCCGAAAATGTATAGGGACATTCGTGATCATTATTGGTGGGATAATATGAAAAGGGAGATTGCTGACTACAATTCATGGTGCCTGGTATGTCAACAAGTGAAGGCAGAGCGACAACTTCCTAAAGTGGTATTGCAACCACTACCCATACCAGCATGAAAGTGGGACAATATCACTTTGGAATTCATTACTGGTCTCCCAAGAACTTCCAAAGGAAATAATAAGATATGGGTTATTGTGGACTGTCTCACCAAGACTTTGCATTTTATCTCTATTCGGGAAGATTTTTCTCTTGATCAACTTACTAGGATTTATGTGAAGGAAGTGGAAAGGCTACATGGAGTTACACTTTTTATAGTATCTGATTGTGATCCAAGGTTTACATCAAAATTCTAGAGAAGTATTCAACAAGCTCTAAGTACATAATTGAATTTTAGTACGGCTTATCACCCCTAAACCGATGGAAAATCTGAAAGGACTATTCAAACACTTGAGGACATGCTGAGAAGTTGCTCAATGGAATTTAAAGGGGTATGGGATCAACATATCTCTTTAGTTGAGTTCTCTTATAACAATAGATTCCACTCGAGCATTTAAATGGAACCCTATAAAGCTCTATAGGGGAATCGATGTAGAACTCCTAATTATTGGGATGAAGCTAGTGAAAGAAAGATTCTTGGGCCTGATCTTGTGAAAGAGGTGACAGAAAAGGTCCATGCCATCTAATAGCACATTAAGGATGCTCAGAGTCATCAAAAGAACTATGCCGAAAACCGTTGAAGGGACTTGGAGTTTGATGTTGGTGACAAATTCTTTCTTTGGATTTCACCTTAGAAGAGATTCATGAGGTTTGGGAAGAAATTGAAGCTCAGCCCTAGGTACATTGGCCCCTATGAAATCCTTGATAGTGCGGGAGCAATAGCCTATCAGCTTTCACTTCCTCCAAATCAAGCACAAGTTCATAATGTCTTCCATGTATCCCTCTTGAGGAAGTACATACCCTACCCTTCACATGTACTAAATCTAGAGGTGATACAACTTGAACATGACCTCTCTTATGAGGAGTAGCCGATGGAGATCTTGGATCATAGAGATGAGGTTCTACGCAACATGACTACCCACCTTGTTAAGGTTTTGTGGAGGAACCACAAATGTGAAGAAGCCACATGAGAACTGGAGGATTCCATGAGACATAAGTACCCACACCTTTTCCCATCAGAGGGTATGAGACAAAATTTTGAGGATGAAATTTCTTAAGGGGGGAAGAATGTAATGACCCAAACATTTTAATTATATTTGTTTCCTAATTTTGTGTGTTATTTTATTTTATACTCAACAAAACTATATCCTTTAATTAATGAAGTGGGTATAATTAAAATGAGACTGTTGGGTTTCGACTGTTATATGACCGTTGGTCAATATGACCATTGGAAACTATAATCTTAACGTTGTGTTTTTTATAAATACAATTATATTGTTTAATTAATATAGAAAGAAGATTGAATGGCCTCATCCAGTAGACTCGAGCAATATGAAGCCCATCTGACGGAGCTTGGGAAGGAGGTAGCATCCCTGGGCTTTGCTCTGGACCAAGCCCAAGTTGAACTTCAACGTATGAAGCATGAACGAAATCGCCTATGGGAGAAGTTCAAGCTGATAGAAATCACCACGCGGGAAATGTTGTCTGACCCACCCCAAGATTCTATCACTATAACACACCTCACACTTAGGTCCTATGTTGGTGCTACAAGGGGCTATGTAACGAGACCTTAGCTCATTGGTGTAATCCTTTTATATAAATAAAATTTTTATTTATTCTTATGGAAAATTTTGTGAATTTCAAATATCCAAATAAATATAGGATGTGTATAATTGATGAATTTAGGAAACAGGGCGTATTTTAAATTATTTTTGATTTTTTTAAATAATTAATAATGTGAAATGATTTTCAAAAAATGGTCTTCTACAGTTGTGATCACTGAGAATTTTAGAGTCTAATAAGATCAATTTGATTTTTAGTGAATTGTAAGTATGAATAGTATCAGACCCATATGAATAGTAATTAATAGTAATGAATATTAAATTGGCCAATAAAATATAAACTTCACCCATGAATGTATAAATACAATTTAGACATCTTAAAAGTGAAAAAATGATCATAGTATAAGTTGTTGTATTTTTATATGTCATAAATATTTTATTTAAAATTTTATAATTAATTTAATATTTTAAAATGGAAATTTATTTTCATAAAATGTAATAATAAATTGTTACTTTATCGTATTATGGTTATACTATAATTTTATGTGACCTTGATTACTTTTTTAAGGTGTTAAAAAATGAGTTATAGTTTTAAAGTTGTATTTTTGGAATAAATAATGATTTTATCTAAAAATTAAATGAAAAATATTTATAAAAATAGTTTAATAAAATGGATTTCATTTTTGTATTCAGAGCATCGATATTAGGTTAGGGTGAATTTTTGGGATTTTTCTGAAACAGTTGAATTATTAGTGAATAGTAAAAATGCAGTTTTGAGTTTCAGGTGTTTAATGACATAATTAATGATATAATAATGATTTAAGATTTATGGTCGACTTATGAATAGTGATATATGATACGAGGTGTCCCAATTGGCCAATACCATGGGAAAATACCATGGTCAAGCCCATGGTTTTGCAAATACCACCGATGTGGGGTCCCTTGGAAATTAATAATTTATTCACTCACTTTTCCTATAAATACCAAGCCATTTCCCTCATTAATTTCATTCTAAAATCATCCTAAACCAAGTTCTGGTCTTTCTACCTCCCAAGGAGTACTCCCAAGGTGCCCTCAATCCTCCGAAGGTCCCGACCTTCAAGCTTTCAAATTTACTCTTCAAGGTAAGGGATCCTTTCACCCTCCTCTTTTAATTCATGAATTCCTTTATGTTGTGTCTTCTAACTTCCATCTCTTTTTGTTGAGTGTATGTTATTATATGGTCTCATTTCTTTCCATTTCATGTCTAATTGTTTTGAGACCCTTTCCACTCTCATCAGTTTGTTTTCTGAAATTTTAAATGACGTCATTAGGCTGCCGAATTTCTCGTAAAAGAAATCACATCTTCTATTTTCTTTCATGTTTCTTTTCATGTTTTATGTCATTAAAATATCCATAACATGATAATATTCAGTACCAATATTGTATTATGAATTATTTATGAGTTGGTGACCCTTGTCCCCTCTCTTTTCAATGTTTTATAAAACCATGTTATATAGCCGTTATGCTGTAGAAATTTCGCCTAAAAATTGCTATGTCTTTCTCTCAAGAAATTATCTTGTTTTATTTATGTAAATAACCAAACCTATTTCGTTTCTATAGGTGTTCATAAATATATAAATATGATTTATTTTATTCTGTAATTGACATACATATAACCCTCACTCCATTTCCATGGGTTATAAATGACATAATGATCTTATTTTTAAGCTCTTTTTAAACGTCACGATTTTGACATGAAACCCATTTCTTTGATTCTATTTGGGTTAATTATGAAATGTTTGATTATGATCTATGTGTCTCACATTAAATTAAATACATATTAAGGGTGTTCCCTGATATCTATCCAATGCATTGGGTAAAGAATTAATCTCTAGAGATGACAAGTTTCACGATACCTTGGTGAATACCCTTGGTAATTTTTATGAAACCTTGGGGATAAACCTTGGTGATATGTTCATGAATGTCTAAATGAAATGTTGTAGCCACATATTTAAGATATGATTCATGTTCTATATATTATGATATTACTATTCTTCCATTTCTCACGCCTCTATGAATTTTATCATGTTCTTATTAATATTTCTCAAGATCACATGTCAACTATTTCATTTGTTTTCCTTACTAAGACTTCTGCTCACCCTTTTCTTTGATGTATGTCTCTAGGATATGAGATTCAGTAACTGTACATAGGATGAACCTATGATGAAGCCTTACGAGTGGTTTATAACAATTTTTTATGTTGTTTTCATGTATTATGTTCCAGATTTCCAAGACACTAGACTTTAAAGATCCTCTATTCGAAAAATGTAATGAAAGGTTATGTAATAAAAAGGCGAGATGCCGTATGCCTTTTGATGGATAAGGTGAAATGGCCACTGATATTCTAGTATTGGTGGACATGGATGTATGTGGACCATTCCCAGTAGAAGCTAGAGGTGGATATTCTTACTTCATTAAATTTAATAATAATTTTTGTAGATATGGATATGTCTACTTTATGAGGTATAAGTCAGAAGCCTTAGAGAAATTTAAGGAATTCAAGAATGAAGTAGAGAATCAGCTTGTTAAGAAGATAAATAAGCTTCAATTAGATCGAGGTAGATAATATCTTAACCAAGAGTTCATTGATATTCTACGAGAGTATGGGATTCTATCTCAGCTCACTAATCCTTATACACCATCGTGGAATGGTGTTAGTGAAAGGAGGAACCACACCATGTTGGAATGGTGTGGTCAATGATGAGTCATGCAGATCTTCCATTATTCTTTTGGGGATATTCATTAAAAACTACAACATACACATTAAATTGAGTACCAACTAAGGCAAAAAATGGAATTCCCTCTGAGTTATGGAATGAAAAGAAACCCATTTTGTCACACACATGTGTATGGGGACGTGAAGCATTTGTTAAGGCCTTCTCAAGAAACAAACTAGAACCCTGGGGCATGAGGTGTATCTTTATAGGATATCCCAAGGAAATGAAAGGATATTACCTATATAACCCTTCAGACCAGAAAGTGACTGTGTCCAGACAAGCCGTATTTCTTGAGTGGAAGCACATCCTTAAAAAGGATAGTGGGATCAATATTGAATTTGACAAAGTTTATGCTCAATATACACATGAGTTGGTATTGGAAAAAGTTTCACAGGTCTCTGTGGAAGAGGTTCCAGAAAAACAAGTTCTACGTAGGAGCTCTATAGAGGTAAGGGAACCATAGATATTTTGTTTCCTAGTCACCGAGAATGGTAAATCATTATTGTTGGACAATGATTAACCTATCTCCTAAAAGGAAGAAGTAGAAAGCTCAGAAGCTACAAGATGGCTAGAATTTATGAATTTTGAGATGGATTACATGTATCAGAACCAAGTTGGGGTTTTGGTTGATGAGCCTATTGTTGTAAAGCCTGTCGATGAAAATGGGTATTCAAGAGAAAACTGGACATTGATGGTCAAGTTAGCACTTATAAAGACTGGCTAGTGGCTAAAGGTTTCAGAGAGTGTCAAGAAAATGACTTTGATGAAACCTTCTCTCTAATTTCCATGTTTAAATCCACAAGAATCATACTTTACATAGTTTCTTACCATGACTATGATATTTGGAAGATGGATGTAAAAAAAACATTCCTTATCGGGAACCTTCAGGAATATTTCTATATGACACAACCTGAAAGGTTTGTGACACCAGGTGAAGACAAATGGGTTTGGAAGTTGGAGAAATCCATTTATGTATTAAAGAAAGCATCCGGGTCATGGAACATTCGATTTGATGAAGCCATAAAATAATCCAGTTTCAATAAGAGTGATTGTGAGCCATGTGTTTATAAGGGGTTTAATGGTAATGCGGCCATTATCTTAGTAGTATATTTTGACAACATATTGCTTATTAAAAATGATGTACCAATATTACAGTCAGTTAAGGACTGGTTAAACAAGTGTTTCTCCATAAAGGACTTGGGATAAGAAACCTACATTCTAGGGATCAAGATCATTTGTGATAGATCCAAGAGGCTTCTTGGAATAAGTCAGGGTACATACATTGAACAGATAATAAAGAGATTTAGTATGGAACAATCCAAGAGGGGATTGGTTCCACTATCACATAGCCTACATCTTTATGTGAAAATGTGTCCTCAGACACAACAAGAGAAATATAGAATGAGTAATATCCCATACGCTTTGACCGTAGGATCCATCATGTATTCTATGTTATGTACTAGGCATTATGTTGCCTATTCACTGAGCATGGTAGGCAGATATCAAGCTGATTCAGTAGAAAAACATTGGACTGCTGTTAAGAATAATATTAATTATCTGAAAAGAACTAAGTATATGTTCCTGGTGTATGGAGGAGACAAAGAGCTTGTCATCAGAGGGTATGATAATGTTGAATTTTAGATAGATCATAACAATATGAAGTTGCAATAGGGATATGTTTTCTGTCTCAATGGAGGAGTTGTGAGTTGGAAGAGTTCAAAGAAACCATTTGATGCTGATTCTATAGGAGATTCTGAATATATATAGGCTTCTGATGCAGGTAAGGAAGCCATATGGATTCGTAACTTTGTCCAGGGTCTTGATGTGGTGCCTAGTAATAAAGATCCTATCACATTGTATTGTGATAATACTCTAGTAGTGGCTCTTTCAAAATAACCAAGGTCAAATCAATGAACAAAGAACATACTTCAGAAGTATCACCTCTTGAAATTTTTTTATCAAAGGGATGAAGTTGCAGTGATCAAAGTGTCCATATAAGAGAATGTGGAAGACCCCATGACTAAAGGCCTATCTCAACATAAGACTGAATATCATGTGAGATATACTGAGTTAAAGGTTGTTAGCAGTTGACACTAGTCCAAGTGGGATTCTATTGGATTTGGTGGCCTAAAACCAACCACTTTTTTACTTTATTCATTAATAAATACCTTATCACATCTTGATTGTTATTCTGCATGAAAATGAATGGGATAATGTCCTAAGGATAGCTGTTGCATTAAAGGGTCATAGCAGATACAAACTATGATGAGAACCTGGAAGTTCCATAACACTGTTATTGAATATATGTTCTATACCCTGATGATTCTTTTTAAGGGACACAAATAATACAGGACATTAAGGGTGAGGACTCATAAAACTTTGAGGAACCTTCTCGTGGTGTGCGCCCTTGGTAATATTCATGAGGGTATTATGAGAACGAGACCTGCCAGTAGGAAATCCACATTTCATAGTGTAATTGGATGTTCCTATCTTCAAATGTGTGTATTGATCTTTAGACTTTGAGATTATTATTAATGGGTATTATAACTCATGTACTTATATGTATTGACAAAAACAGTGATGAAACATTGTTCGCAGAGAGGTAGGATATGGTGGGTGCATTAGGAGTAATACTATATTAATTGATAATGAGAGAAAAGATTTTCCCCTTGTGTTCCATAACAGAAGTAGATATCTCAGGACCTTTAATGGAATTGATATATCCTAAATAAATCAATGTCCATGGGAAGGAATGGGAAAGATCAATTACCAGAATTCAGAGAAAGAATAATCAAACACATGGGTTGATGACACCAGCATGAAACCCGTTTGATTCGAGATATTGAGATAATGATATTACCTTAAACGGTAAGCGTTCGTAGGAGGCGACATGTCATTGAGACATTAACTTCTTTCTCCATGGGTGCCTTGGCGTGTTTCTAGATGCTAACCTTGGACTTTATGTATGATCTGCCTAATGCCATTGAGAAAGAGGCCTAAAGGGTCACAAACTAAGTGTGTGCAGGTATCTCAGTTAAATAATAATTTAACAAGTTGAATAAATATTACTTCCGATTGTGGTTTAATAATTATTCAATGATTCATGCTCATATTTATCTCGACACTAGTTATTCGAGATAATATATTATGTGTGAAATAATATATTTATTAGTGAGTAATGTAGTGATATTTATTTGAATTATAAATAGCCATTATTCAAGGTCTAATAAATGTGGCGGAGAAAATAAAGAGAATGGAAAAAAATACACGCTGTGTATATTAATATACAGGTCGTGTATTTTTTTTGGGAATTTATGAGAAATAATATTATTTATTTAATTAAATAATATTGGTTGTAATTTTATGGGCACATGTCAAGTAATAATAATAGTCAACTACCATTATTCAACATGGGGTCTTACTAAGAATTAACTAAAATGAATAAATGCTTTTGGGTAATTAATTAATTTTATTATTCTAATTAATTAAAATACCAATTATATAATTATCATTATCCTAGACATTTTTTGGGGTTGTGAACAATGGATCTAGAAAATCTATCAAGCTAGGAGAGAATTTTTTTCTTCCAAGAACGCTCTCAAGATAAGAGGGAAAGATCCTCCTCCACTGGATGAAGGCAATTGAAGGTGGACATCGCAAGAAAAGGCTCTTCTATGCTAGTACCTGTAGATCCCTTCGGTTATGTCCATAGATACATGGAGAACATGTGGATCACTGATAGAGGAATCCTACACTTGGATTCAATGCCGCAATGATGGATCACCTCAGATCATGACTGGAAAAATCAACGGAGGGAGAATTCCATCAAGGTAATTCTTGTATTTTAATTAAATTAACTATAACCAACATATGCTGATCCTCTATATGTTTCTGAGACTCTATTATTTTCTTTCATTATTCGTTAAATTCTGAAGATTCGAAATCTTATTATTGTGACAGATCTCGAATTAAAAATCATTAATGGAAAAAATCAAAGGTGGGTACACACACCAACGCTCTTCCGCTGTGCCCGGAACATACAAGGAGGAGGACCCAGATATTGGTAGTTCAGCAGGCTAGTAGTGAGTGACATCTCATGGATTTTTTCTATGAGATGCCCTTGGAGGTGCATGCAAGTTAGGGGATGAATTTTCAATCCTCATTAGTTGTTACCTATAAACTTCTAGATAGATTAAGGATGAGGAAAGTATCAGGTTTTTAAGGCCTAGTTCTATAGGATAGTGTGGAAAGTGAGGTTCCTCCTCCTAGTTGGACCATAGGAAAGGATGAGATCCTATGAGTACGTGGTCACATGCAGGTTTTAGAATACTTGAATGAGGAGATGATGCAGGATTTTCATGCGTCATCTTGGGTAGTGCACCCAGGTGTCACCAAGATGTATCAGGATGTAAATTACTAGTACTAGTGGATTGGCATGAAAAGAGATGCAGTTGATTTTTTATAAGATGTTCCACTTGTCGGCATGTGAATGTGGAATGCGAGTGACTATATGTACTTTTACAGTAGTTACCTATTCTTGAGTGGAAATGGAATGACATCACAATCTATTTATTAATGGGTTTACCAAGGTCACCTCTAGGTAATGATACTACATGGGTTGTTTCTGATAGGATCAAAAAGGTTTCATATTTCTTGAAAATCAAGTAAACCTTTAGTGTGGATGATATTGGGAGGTTATTTATCCAAGAGATAGTAAAACTTCACAAGGTCCCACATACTATCATTTCAGATAGGGATTCCCAGTTTACTTTATGGTTCTATAAAGAGATATCGAGGGTGTTGGGTACACAGGTGCTTCTGAACACAACATACCACCCTTAGAAAGATGGATAGTCAATGCACACAATTTAGGTGCCTGAGGACATGTCATGGGAATGCATCCTAGATTTTAGGGGCTCTTGGAAGACGAATATACCCATAGTTGAATTCTCCCACAACAATAGATTCTAGGATACTATTCATATGGATCCATATGAGTCATTTTATATTAGGCCATACCAATCACCCCTGTGTTGGTTAGAGGCAAGAGAGGTAGCTATCATAGGACCTCATCTTGTTCTGAAGACCACAAAGCTGGTGCAGTTAATTCAGAAGTAGATGCATGCTGCATAATCTCATTAGAAATCATTCGCCAATAGCTGTAGATTACCTCTAGAGTTTGAGGTTTGGGATCAGGTTTTCTTATGTGTTTCACTGAGGCTATGAAACCATAGAATCAAGAGACTGGGTAAGCTTTCATCTCAGTATGTCAAGTCATTCAAGATTCTTAAGAGAGTCGATCCAATAGCCTATCAGTAATAGTTACCTCAGAGGTATCGAGTCATGAATATCATATTTAATGTTTATTAGCTTAAACATTACTATTCAGAATCATCTCATGCCATTAATTATGAGGAGGTTTAGATACAGGTAGATACATCTGAGTATAATCCTATATATATTTTGGATCATAGCACAATGGTTCTACCGGGCCAGTCTATTCACTTAGTATGAGTGCTTTGAAATCACATCTAAGTATAAGATGAGACCTGGGAGTGGTAGTCTGATTTTTGATCCTAGTGGTTTGATTTATTCTCATATCATGCTTCACCACCCTTGTAAGGGAAATCCAAGGAAACATTTCTTTATGGGGGAAGTTTGTAAGAACATGGTTTTTCATTGCGGTACAAATCTTTTTATTTCTAATAATTCCCAATTTAAATGTTTAAATATGGCATAATGTGATTTCACATTGAGGTCGTAGAGGTCTCAGGGGGTGTTTGGGGAAAGGTTAGAGCTTAGAACCTGAGTTTTGGGTGAAAAATTCCTAGCGCACGGTTAGTTCAAACCGTGTGGAGAAGGCCACATGGTTTGATAAACCCTATGAGGCATGGGAAAAGAGTTGGAGGAGGATATACAGTTAGATCAAACCATGTGATTTAGGCTGCATGGCTATGTGACCACCACTGTAGTTTTGATAGTGGGTTTTTAATGGTTTCTAAATGGTTAGTCAAACCATGTGGGTAAATCGGGCATGTTCCCCTACCCTACAGATACTCATGCATGGTTGGTGCATGGTTTGGCCAAACCATGTAGTCAAATCATGTAACCCTATAATTGGGGTGAAAGTATAAAATTAACCCTAATTAAATCTATTAAACCTATTCTATTTTCTCCATTCTCTTATACACATCAAACTCTCAATTTGGAAACCCTATTGACTAACTATTCTTGGATTTGAGGTATCTTCCCCTTACGATCTCCAATTCAAGTGCCACTCATCTTATTGTATCTACATTAGTGTTTTCTCAATTCATTTTTAATATTGTTCTTTTCTTCTTGGTATTAGATAAACTATTTTGGTGCAACCTAATTTTTCCTATTATTAGGTTCTTCTTCTACTCTTCGATTTTCCCCCAATTAGAGTCGAATCAGGAGCTGATAATGGATGAGCTATCAACTATGGACCCATGTTAAGTGGTATTGTACCTTTAATTTAAAGTTGAGTGGTTATATATATGCTACTATACCTTGATCCCAATATTCAGAGTGTCTCCCTTGAAATGGATTTTGATCAATGGTATAAATCGGAAGGTATAACTTATTGAATTAATGAGCCCCATTATTAAATCTTATAGGCTGAGGACCTTGAAAATGGAACCACCCCTTGGAAGTGTTATTATTATAAATGGACCATTTTCATGGAATTTTATTATGGATACCCTTGAGGTGTGCCCTTTATCCCATGTAATGCGATGATAATAATAAATGAACAAATGATGATTTTAATTATAGAATTGTGATATAAATTTTGATTGAATTGGTTAATAGGAATGGATGAATGACCATGAACCTTGGCCCTTTACATGTAATGGATTGTAAGCTTGAGATGCTTGTTTAAATGAAATGACCATGTGAGTTAAATGAAAGTAAATCCTTATAAGTTTATCCAATTCATTGAGTCACCTTTTGAGGTGACTTGTAAATGAAGTGTTCTTGGTATTGACCTTGACACGTTTTAATGAATTTGATTAAATGGTTTGAATTGATTAAATACTTATATGCCTTGGGAGATACATGGATTCAAATGAGAATTATATGTATGGACTTAATTGGTATGTACCATTCCTATGCTTGGGTGATACTTGAACTCCCTAGAAAACAGCCAAGGATGGACTCTGACACTTGACTATTATATGTTGAGTGATACATGGATTCATATGAGAAATACATGGTTAGACTCAAAGTAAATTTGATCAAATTTTTATTATTTATACTTGGGCTCCCTTTGTGGACCACCAAGGATGGACTCATTTGGAAAGGATGTTAAAGCACACATAGAGTGACACCTGGGTTCTTGAGGATCTCCATGGATGGGCGTGTAATGTGTTGGTTGATATTGCACCTGTAGTGAAACATAGATTCCAAATTAAGAATTCCATGGATGGGCATAGGTTCTAAATTGAATAAATAATGAAATGACTCATATATGACGAATCTAACAAGATAAAGTACATGATTGGATTTCGTCTTTGACTTGAACCTTTTAGATGGCCTATTTTGGAATCTTCTATGCTTATGATTATACAAGGGATTCCCATATTACATTAGATCTTGAGACTTATAAATTAAATGAGATTGAATTGTTAAATGAACTTTCTTAAATGAAATTGATTATAAATGAGAACCTATAATTTATGTAATGTTTGATATTGAGTACTTTTTTGAATTATTATTACTACTTCCTACACACTCTGTTATATATATTCACTAAAAAAATTGAAAATACCTCAGTTGGTTTCCTATCGGGATTATATCTCACACCCTATTTGGGACACCCTGGGGTACCCAAACATACTATATGATTGCAGGTGTTGATTAGGGAAAGAACACTACTATAAGTTCTTGATTTATACTTAGGAGTAGGGGAAAATGGGACCGAGTTGAGGCTTGCGATGATAAATTGATACTTTTTTCCTTTTTGTGCTTTTGTTACATGTTTTGGATGATTTTTTAGAGAGTCATGGCATGTATCATCATCATTGTATATGATCTACTTTTTTGGTATTGTTATCTATTCCTATTTTGTATATATTGTATAATTGTTATTACCACTTCCAATATCTTGTATGTTATTTATCTTTCAATGTGCTACACTTTGGTGATGAGTGCATAGTATTCCCACTAACACACATTGGCCCTCACTACTATTTGGAAGCCTATGGTGTTTGGAGAGATACGCTCGAGGCCATGTGGCCAACCAGGCTCGGGGCACTGTTGAGTGGCATTCGAGTCTGGGATGTTACAATATTAAAAATGTGTTTTCCCTTTTTATGTTTTTTTTGTAATCTTAGAGTTTATTATATACTTTTAATTTAAGTTATTAAAGAACAACAAGCATTATATTCTTATTAGACCATTAAATTTTTCATGTACACTAAGAAAATCTAGTCAGCTCTTGATGCAATAAAAAGAGGTGATAAAATATTAATTAATGAGAATTTGAAGTAGAAGGTTCATAACATATAATCTTTTAATAATATATATTTTATTTTAATTAATTTATTAGCATTTTTTCTTGAATAGAATATGTTTTCTTATTTTATTAATGGGTTTTTGTTTTAAAAGCAGGTGTACATGAATCACTGAATTTGGTATATCATATAGGAGTAACTGTAGATATTCATGGTACATATATGTTATCATTTAATATATATATATATATATATATATATATATATTTTAAAATTTATAATTATACTATAAACAATTATGAGATATACAAGGAATATACAACACCTAGGTAGAAGAATTAAACAAATGATCCGCCAAATCCTATTAGGAATGACTCACCATCTTAGTTTTGTTCTCAAATTAATGTTAAGTACATATCAAGGCCCTTAAGATATTTGATGTGGATCCAACATGAGAAAATTATATCTGTTAAAATGAAGTTATATTGTGATATTTATTAGCTGAAAGTGTATGTTTTAATTATATAATGTCAACTTCCAAAATCCAACCTACCAAGGAAACTTTAAATAAATTTTCTTTGTAATAAATTTATTCTTATTAAATTTTGATCTTTATTAATAGAGTGTGACTATTATTAATATTTGGTTTTTATATAGTGGAAATTTTTTATTTTAATTTCACTCATTTGTGGTTGTTGTTGTAGTATGTCAATTAAACTATCTTGGAGTGGGGGTGGGGGTGACATGGAACCTTCTAACCACAAGGTGAGGTGGCGTGTATTTTAAATTTATAAATCATAGTTTTTAATATATTAAGTTCCAATAAATATCATGATATCACATTCACTTTATGTTACAAGTTACTAGAATATATAACTAGTGAATAAATAATGTAACATAATATAAGTATCATCATAATTCCCACTTCACTATCTCCTTTAACTTCACATAATCACATAAATCCTTGTACTAGTTTGATGAAAAAAGTATGGTTATATCTTCATCATTGATAGTGAGATTTTATTTTCACTGAGTTTTTTATCTAGTTCATTTCCATGATAAGATAAATCCCATCACATTTTATCTTTCTTATAAATATATTTTCCTGATATATATTCTTACATACTACAGTGCCAATTCCCCTTGTCACTAGACTTCATTTTCCCTACTGCTCGATTTCTTCCACAAGGACCATATCAGGTGAAACCCCAATCAAGAAGACGGGAGTCAGTAGGGTGATATGTGTGTCCCATGGTACTATAATACCTCTTGGAAAAATCATGTGAGATTAGGTAACACATGAAGGGCCACAAATACATATAATATAGGAGTTTAATGAATTGAATGTAGAGAAAAAATACCTAATGGTGTTATTTTTTTATGTCAAGGCCACATATAAAAAGTCAAAATCAAAATAAAAATCCTTTGATAATAACATAATTATTAATTAATTAATTTATAGTATATAATTCTTTGGTTTTTTAAAAATTAACCTATTTTAGTTTACTTAGTCTACCTAACCTAATATGAAATAGAAATTTAATTTATCTCACTTGTACGTATAATATATTTATATTTATACTTTTGGGATTTCAGCTGGTTGTTATTTTCTTTTCTATGATAATGTTTTTTCAATGTCCTCATACTTGTCTTGCCTCTAACATTGATTTATCCTATGAATGTTTCTTGGATCACTTTTAAGTATTTTACACCATTTTCAATAATTTAAAATTAAGTGTATGGACTATCTACAATAACTTAGAAATTTTATGATGATTATATTTAATTTAATATTAAGGAAAAAATGGAGGGAGTTAATGTTTTCTATTTTTTATGAATATTATATATGTTACTTTCATATAATTAATTTTTTCAACTTAGGTATAATATTAACATTGAATAATATTAATTTTTTATGTATAATTATTTTGTTCAGTATATTGAATTAATTTGTTCATTTGATTATATCTATATATTCAATTTTAGTATTTTGATATATATATATATATATATATATATATTATTTTTAATTTATTTATGTTTTGGAATTAGTTGGTTCACTTAATTAAATTATTTTTTTCCTATTATGAAATTAATTTATTTTGTTTATGTTATTGTTTGCTTTGAATTATGTTTTTTTGGAATTTTGTTTGAGATATTTTTTCTAATGTATTATGTTGATGGTTTATTCTTGAATATACCATCTTAAAAAAAATATATATCATCAAAGGAATAATTATATGATTATGTTTGTTTTCTTTGAACTGTATAAGGTTTTTTACAAAGAAAATTATGTCATTGTCAAGTGAGTGATAGATAGGAAATGTTGATACCCTATAATTTTTAATCTTAATAAGTATGTGTAATCAAATACCAGTTGTTAGAAGTGAACTATTTTGGTGTTGTTTAAAGTTCTTAAATTAACTATTCTATATATTTTTAGGGTCTTTAATATCTATTTAAACTTTTGAGAATAAATATAAGATGATAATTAGTTTATATTGGGAGAGGTTGCTAGGAAATGGTAGGATCTTCTTAAATTATTTAATCTCTTTCTATTTGACATGCCTATACACTTTCATACATGTTTAAAAAAGGAGGATTAATAATGTTCATATTAGGATCTGACCTCTCATTATGGTGTTAAGTTTAAACTTTTGGAATAGATGTACTGTTTACTCCTTTATTGGTTGTTTTATTTTTATTTGAATGTTTTCTTAGGATATGGTATGATGTTTATTACAGCTTATAGTTTTTAGTTATTTTATATTTAGTTAGTTATGATCTTTTATTTTTATCATAGAATCGTGTGATGCGTTTTTGTTCCATCAGCTGATTTTTCTCTCTATAAAACAATAATTTTATATTTTGATAATATATGTATTTTTATTGAGAAAAATGTTATATTCTAATCAAAATATATATGTTGGTTAAATTTTTTAGTTTTTCTATTTAATCTACACTAGAATATTAGTGTTTGTGTGGTACTACATGTGGTGTTACTTCACATTGTGTTATTAGTTTTTATTTTTGACCAATATTTTTTGCTTCACATAACATAACTTTTATTATTTTGATTATTTTTTAGTTTAACTTGGATGAGTTATTAGTTTATATTTTTACCCAATGTTTCATTCCTGTAAATATTTAATGCATATTTTAAGCTTTAGTGGATTTTTTAATATATCCCCTCCTAATGAAATTATTCTATTATGAATTATTTAGATAACTTCCCTACCAGTGATAATATCTTTGTAATTGTTGTAACACCAAAATATTTTATGAAATATTTAATTTAATTCAATTTCTTTAATAGCTTTCACTACACACAACACCGAACATAAACAAACTACAAAATATTATTATTTAATATGACCGTTATAACCTAGCTATTGAATCGATGAGTATAAATTATATTAAAAAAATTATGATATATATATATATATATAAAGTACCTAATCAATAAAAATTCATTTTTTAATTCTTAGGAAATAAGTACCTAATCCTTAGTAAAGATATTTTAAGATTTAGAGATATATTTTCTTCAAAAATGTTTTTATTGAGAAAATATTATAATTAATTTCTAGAGTTTTTAGAAATTTTATTAATAAATACAATATCATTTTTTAAATTAGCATATACAAATTATTTTAGGGTTATTTTTTGTGGTTGTTATGAAAATATTTACTTTTAGTGAATAGTGAAAAATACTAGATTCTATTGAAAACATTATTTTTGTTCAAAACATTTACAAAGTAATATTTTTTTTAAAATAGTTTCAAAAATAAATTTTTTTCTATTATATTGTGAATATTCTAATTATGTAAAATATAATCAATTTTAAGGTTGAATTCGGTATAAAGAAAATTTATACTTAAAAAATCATTTTTCTAAAATTAGATTTTCGTTGCGTTTTATGTATTTATATTAGAATTAACTTCTGTAAAATATTGGAATTGAATTTTTTTAAATGAAATTTATTTTTGGGTTCAAATATTCAAATTTATTTGTGGAATATTTTTTTTTCATATCTACAAAAAGTTAAATTTTTGTTGAATAATAAAAAAATACAATTTTTTTGAAATATGGTATCTTTTATGATATCACTAAGACATAAAAATAATATATAGAATTTAAAAAATTATATAATGAATCAATTATAATAAAATAATATAAATATCATACAAATTTTTTTTCAAAAATATAAATTAGAATTTATTCCATGATAAACTAGTAAATCATTTTATGTGCCAACACAGTGCTTGCATAACGTTGGAAAAGTCAAATTTGGAGCCTCAAAGATAATATTTGTGATAGAATAAGTAATTAATAATTTTTTATTAAATATTACATATTATATAATATTTCTATTATTATACATGAATTTTAGAGTTATATTACAAGTGGATTATCCAAATGCTTATGCTATGCATGCAGAAGGCCGGAAAAGTAAAACATAACATATTTAAAAAGTTTTCATGCTATAAATTTGAGTTAAAATATATATTTAACAAATATAAAAGGTTATTTTGAGAATAATAACATTATATTTATAATTTTAATTTATTTATATTTTTTAGGTATTAAATAAATACCTCAAATTCTTTTACAACACTAATATAGTAATTATTAAATTAATAGAAAAATCAAATAAATGATGTTAAAAATATTAAAAGTATTATAATTTGAGATAATTAATGTGATCCAATTTTTTTTTATAAATGAATATGACATATTAGGGATGTATTAAAATAATTTGTTCAAATTTTACTTTTTTTCTTGATGTTATTAATGTCAAAGTAATGAATAGTTCTAAAAAAGTGACCTTAATGATACTTTAAAATAAATAATATTTAATTAAATGTTATAAATTTCTAAAAATCTTATATTTATAAAATAAACCACGATATTGTTTATAATATCAATCATGGTCTATTTAGGTTCCATTTTTCCATTTATAGTAACTGTATTGAACCTTAATGGGTAAAAAACCTTACTGTCATGGTAAATTTGAAAAGGGTTAATGATTGGAAAAAACTAAAAGATAATGGTAAAAACATTTTCCATGTAATGTCTCATATTTTTGGTGTATTATTTTTGGAAATTATAAGGATTATTTTCAAGACTGGGTGCTGAGATGACATGCAATATTGAGGCTTGGTGTGCCTAGAATAACTATTTTAAATATAATAAATATATTAAATATAATGCACACACTATTTTCTTGAAAAAGTGGAATAACTTATAAACGGATTCCCAAATCAGAAATATGTGGACACCATTGAGTTCATAACATGAGGTTTACCCTAGGAACAACATAATATTAGTTGGTGTGGGTCATTTGTAGAAAATTCATCAAGGGTCATGGAAATGAATAAAATAATCAAATAAAATTATTTTATTTCATTTATGTTGAAACTGCGATTAAAAATATTAAATAGATTTTTAAGTTAGAATTAAAAGGTTTCCCACATAACCTTGGAGACATCAAAGGACCGTTGGATAGATCTTTGAGGATTCTCTCTCAGGTGAACGGTGATTGGATCATGGATCGATGATCAACGCACCTCAGATTCGGAGGATCTCACCAAAAAACACGATGCAACATCGTTATTCATTGAAAATCAATACAAATTGAGGTAGGGTGTGTGATTTGATTCATTGTTTCCTCTTTTTTGATTCCTAAAATGAATGAAGACAAATCAACAAACATATTGATCTAAGGTTTGATCATTTTGTGGGATGAGTATATTTGCGGGGTTTTGATGAGAGAAATATCTTTGTGATTTTATTATTTTGATTGTTATTCTAATAGTGATGGATCAATATCAACATAAAAATACTCCTAGTTTTGTTCCACTAATCTATTATTGTGATTTCTCACCCCATTTATTATTGTTTGTGGCCATTATTCATTTGGCCTGTAGCTCGACTAATCCCGATCAATCGATCATTGAGCACCCGTTTCATGGTACAATGATCAGATATCATATATTTGATATCGGAATGACATAAAGGAGGTGTAATGATAGAGATGGAGAAATTTAGATGATGGGGGATATATGATTTTTCATTCTTCACTGTTCTTCGACACAGAATGAAGAACGACCTATAAATCCATTTTTTAATATATTTGACACCAAAATATGTTGTTCGAGTGACAAAAAGGCTTAGATGGGATGATCCTTGATTATTTCCATGATTCGAGCTAAGATCCAAGGTGGTGGTAGTGTGGGAATACACAGGATGAAGAACCAAGGATTCTGAAAAAACTCGATCAACACGGCATGTAATCTACAATTACATAGCGTGTGGCCCCCTTAGGCAGTGGCTAGGGTTTTAGGAGAAAGTTAAGTATCACACGATGTGTGACCCCTATCAAATGGCGTGCGGTCTCTCCCGGGTGACTCATTGGGTACCTAGGAAAGTAAACAGGCACAGGGTGGAGTACATGGGTAGACTATACAACGTGTACTTCCCTATATTAAAATGAGTTGTAATAGGTACACAAAATAAGCCATGTACTGACACATAGACTTGGGTACATGAGTTGAAGTTGTGTGATAGAACACATGTAGAGTACACAAGATTCCTACATGGCGTGTACTACTACACAGACATGATTTGATGACACGAGCCGTTTACATGGGCCGAACCCAGGGTTAAGGGATATGATATGTAACCCTCCTACATGCCGTGTACTCTTTTATACATGGATTGGATCTCTTTTCCTCTGTATATTGGGTAAGTTTCATTAGGGTTCATTCTCCTTATCCTTTCCCTAAATATTTGTATAGAATCGTTTCCTACTCCTAGGACTAAAATTATTTTAGTAGGATTTCCTAGATAGAGTCATTGGAACCCTTAGAGAGGCTAGGATAGAGGACCTTTATTCATATTTTTTTCCTAGGTTTAATTGTTAGCATCTACATGATCAACACCATGAGGGAGACGATCCTATACTAAACGAGTAAATATAGATTGAGTTTGTTGGTATCAACCCATGGACTTTTTAGTGATCCTTAGCTGTGTATCGTATTCTATTCAGGATATCATCATGTTCTTTCTCATGATGAGACCCTTCAAGTAGTACCCCTCAGACTGATGTCATCAGTGCTATCAGAATCAGAAGTGTGTTCTACCAGATGAGTTCTTTTTGGAATATTCGAGTTGGAATCCAAGGGATGGAATAATAGAGTTGTGACTTTACTCTAGAATGTGTTTCTTTGTTGAGTGTATCTGGATATTCTTGTTATATGGTTTGTAGAAATATAAATTTGTAGAGATGACTGTATTTTACTTTGTTGTATACTTTTTGGTTTCAGAGTGTTCTACTGAGTATTATTATACTCACCCCTACATGGGATTTTATAGTACATGTCATGTCTTGTGTATACGATCAACCTTTTGAAAGATTCCTAGCTATATTAGGACCAGAAGGTGGTTAGTGAGACCGGATAGACAGAGGTGTGTTCCTACGGATTTCAAACAACAATCCCTTTACTTTCAGGTAGGACTAGTGTTAGATAATTTTGTGGTGGTATTTTATTCGGACATGTTTAATTTATTTACTTCCTATTATACTCTCATTATAAGTTTTAGATGTATGTATACATGGTTTTTAGTTGTTTTTACTTTTTATCATTGTATAAGCTTGGATATGTGTTCTTTTGTACATGTACTTAGAAAAAGGCCTCCCATGTTAGTGATATGCCTTCTCAATGCTAATCTCCAGCCCTTGTATTGTTGGAGGTGGTCTTGTGGAGTTGTGTCATGGGAACCATTAGGAAGGGTGATGATAGAGTGGAATCAGATCATTTTGTTTTACCTTAGGACTGAAAGTCTATGAGTTTGGTTTGGGGAAATAGTGTTAAGTGTTTTAAGTTCAGATTTTTGCCCAAGGACTCTATTATTGGTGCGGCGGTCGACATATCCATACACCAAGAATCTGATCATATAATTTTCAACTTGGTATATGAGAACATTGGTTTTAGGGAAAAAATTGTACATTCATTATATAGAAATGGGTTGTGGTTACCATGTCCTTATTGATTAATTTTTCAAGATATAATCATTGATCGTGGTACATATTTTTTTTGTTTCAGAATGCCTCTACGATGTATGCCAGCTAGGATTCAGCATGATCATGAGAGTGACCCCCCTAGAGATAAGGCTTATATATAGGGAAAGATTCTTGAGATGTTACCTATAGGTAGTGCACCAAGCATTCCTCCACTTGTAGAGAATCACATGGTACCCGCGGTACTAGTGGATGAGGTGTGAAGACTAATCACACTTCATGAGTTTCAAAAATAGATACCCCTCTGGTTCTGAGGAGATCCTGACCCAGAGGCATTTGAGGACTAGCTTGAGGTGGTGACCAAAGTTTTTCATCAAGTTAGGACACTAGACGATCAAATGGTGATCATGGAAAAAATCCTTCTTCATGCCTCAATAGAGTGATGGCGGGGATTAGTGACCCTGTCCTATGAAGAGGTGACTCTTTCTTGGACAAAGTTTGAGAGCCTCTTTATAGAGGAGTTTTCACCAGCTATATAGAGAGTTTTATGTATCTTGGAGCTTCAACATCTTTAGTAGGGTATCATGACAGTAGCTGAGTATTCATTGAGGTCTAACAATATCTCCAGGTACTTGATGGATATGGTTCATGATCAGTTTTTTAGGGCTTGGACCTTTGAGAGAGGTCTAAATAGAGACATATGAGCTAGTGTTATTCCTCTATGCATTACTACCTATTCCGTGGTGCTAGAGTGTGCTTTTGTAGTTAAGAGTTTCTTGGCTGAGCAGATATAACCAGTGGCTATCAGTAGTGGGAATACATGAGTAGATACCTAGACAGTAGGGGGACGATGATAGTATTAGGGACTTATTTATGGGAGATGTTTCAAGAAGAGGTCCCAAGATAGAGGATCTCTAGTTTAGGCCTCAGAGGGTTGGTCCAGTCAGCCCAGAGAGAGTTGGTGTTACTCATGTGATGGTAGGGTAGATCTCACCTGAAATTGTTCAACCTATTGTAAAAATAAATAAAGATATCATAGAAATTCATCCAAGGAAGAGGTAGTGGCAGGATCAGGTAGGTTCGTAGGTTGTAGGACATGACAACGGAGTTGGGAGAGTAGTAGGAGGTGGTCGATGCTTGGAAATATTACCATCACCACCCCTAAGAGGTCCATGTTAGGATCATGGATCTAGAGGACAGAGGCGGGGACAACTGCAGGTGGTCGAAGCTTATGACCCATAGGATCTATGAATGATTTCAGGCACGATTTGTGTTTTTTCTACCTTAGCTATAGTACTGATAGACATAGGTTCTAGTTATTACTTTCTTTCAACATACCATGTGTGAAACTTAGTGATTATGGTTGAACCTTTGGCTCAACCCCTATGCTTGGAGACTCCTACCAGAGAAGTCTTTGTGATCACATATTTATGCTAAATGTGTGACCTGACTCTTGAAGGTGAGAGTTTCTTTTGGAATCTATTGGTAGCAGTGTCAAGGCCTTACAATTTCATTCTTGGCTTGTATTGGTTATCTATATTTCATGCCTAGATTGGATGTTTTAGGCAAAGGGTGAAGTGTTTCCACAGTGTTGGAACTGATTTCTCCGTTATCGGTGAAAAGGAAACCCAGTTAGTGAATGATGGACTCATTCATATAAAGGTATAGTTGATTACTCATTAGTTGTCTAGCCTAACCCTTGGTGCAGTGGATGTTGTGAGTTCCCAATTTCATGCAATGGCGGTGTAGTATGAGAACGTGTTCCCTAAGGATGTTCTAGTTTTACCTTCCCAAAGTTGATATACTTTTTCATTGATCTACACCCTAGGGAAGAACAGATATCTGTGCCATCATATTGGATAGGTCCTGTAGAGCTTCATGAGCTGAGAATGCAGTAGGAGGACTTGAAGTGGAAGGTATTTATTCAACCCAGTGTTTAATCTTGGGTGGCCCCCATTTTGTTATCCAAGAAGGTATATGGGAACTTGACGTTGTGTGTGGACTACCGTAGCTTGAACCAAGTGACTATAAAGAATAAGTATCCACTACTAAGGATCTATGACCTATTTCATCAGTTTAAAGGGGCACAAGGGTTCTCTAAGTTTCAACTCTGGTCAGGATATCACCATCTACGAGTACAAGATGAGGATATACTAAAGAAGACATTAAGATGTCTCTATAGTAACTATATGTACATGGTGACTCCCTTTGGAATGACGAACAATCTAGTAGTGTTCTTGGGACTCATTAACTAGATGTTTCATCTTTACTTAGAATAGTTCGTGGTAGTCTTCATCGATGATATCCTTGAGTACTCGACGTCCAAGGAGGAGCACACACGACACTTGAGGATGGTTATGGACATAATCTGAGATCTCTAGTTTTATAAAATGTCCCGAAGTACTAGTTATGGATTCAGGCAGTCCACTTTCTAGGAAATGTTATCTCTACAGATGGAGTAGTAGTAGATCCTACCAAGGTTGAGGTAGTGTTATCATGGGTGCCACCCAAGAGTGTGATGGAATTGAAAAGCTTCCTTAGGTTGGTAGAATATTACTGAAGATTCATACATAATTTCTCCAAGATATCAGAATTCATGACAATTTTTACTCAAAAGGTATAGACTTTTTTTTTGTAGAAAGAGAGGCGCTAGTATGATTTTCTGTATTTGAGATAGAGTTTGAGGAGCACTCCCATCTTAAGATTTTTGGTGTATGGTGTTGAGTATGTAGTGTTTTGCGATGCATCAGGGACCATTCTTACTTTTGTTATGATATAGAGTCAAGTAGTGATTGCTTATGGTTAACATCAGTTGAGACCACACGAGTAGAATTACATGACCCATGATCTTGATCTTGCAGCGATAGTCTTTTCTTTGATGATGTGGAAACACTACCTGATTCGTGAGAAGTATATCATCTAATCCAATCACAATATTATCAAGTATATATTATTTTAGAAGGATATCAAATTTAGGTAAAGGTGATGGCTAGAGTTCTTCAAAGATCATGACTTTGAAATTTTTTATACTCCATAGAAGGGAAATGTGGTAGTATATGCTCTCAAAAGGAGATCTTGTTTTCTATATTTGAATAATGAATCTGAATATTTGACCTCATTGTAGTTATCCTTTATGGATGGAGATAGAGAATCTTAACTCCAGTTGATGGTTGTACCCCTTCTAATCTTGTAGCAAGTTAGGGAGTCACAACTTGGGGATACCGACTGCAATTCCTTACATGCTTAGATATTCATAGGGCATGCTCCTGATGGATTTTCTAAAGACAGGGAGCACATCATTATTTTTCAGGGGACACATCATGGTACCTGTGATGTTGAGGGAGGAGGTTCTGAGATAGTTTCATATGTATTATTTAGAGGTACATCCAAGTGTGGAAAATATGTACAAGGACCCCTGACATCAATTTTGGTGGTCAGGGATGAGGAAAGGAGTTGCAGATTTTATCTCTCGATGCATTATTTGTCAACAACTAAAGGCTGATCACCAAGTTCTAGTGGGTTTAGATAAGACTATAGAGGTTCCATATTGGAATTGGGATATCTGTGGACTTTGTGATTGACTTACAATGTATGTCTAGGGGACACGATTCCATCTGGGTGATCATAGACCGACTCACCAAGTCGGTCCACATCCTAGCTATACCAGAGTATAGTTCAGTAGAAAGCTTGGGACACCTCTACATACAAGATATACTCTGAATCCATGGATTTCCATCAATGATTGTTTATAATCCAGATTCTCGATTTATATCTTGGTCATGGAAGGGATTATAGGGGCATTTAGGACCCAGTTACACTTGAGCACAACATTTCAGCCATTAAATGATGTCCAAATTTAGTGGACCATCCCAGTTCTGGGGGACATTAAGCGAGCATGGATGTGACTTTGGCCATAGTTGTGATGATAACCTACCAATGGTGGAGTTCTCCTATAACAATAGATACCATTCTACCATTGGTATAGCATTATTTGGGGCTTTGTACGAGAAAACTTATAGGTCATCACTTTGATGGACTAAACCAGGAGAGTCATCACTCATGGGCCCAAAGTTTATGTGAGATGTAATAAAGAAGGTGCAGATAATATAGGAGTAGATGAAGACTACATAGAGGTTTCATAAATCTTATACTGATAGATGATGAAGGCCATTGTAGTTCGAGGAAGGAGACCATGCATTCATATGGGTTTCAACTCAATGTGAATTATAGAGATTTGGAGGGGGAATCAAGATATCATCGAGGTTCATCGACCCTTTCAAGATAGTACATAGGGTTGGCCAGGTGGAATACCACTTAGCTTTACCATTATAGTTAGACCAGGTACACGACACTTTCCATGTGTCGCAACTAAGGATGTACGTGAATGACCCATTGCACATTATCGACTGGGGAAAGCTAGACATCAATTATGGATCAGAATTTGCTGAGTACCTAGTAGAGATCAAGGATCGGTAAGAGAGGATCCTTTGTGTGTGATCGATTCCTTTAGTGTGTGTCTAGTGGAAGCATGGGGATCTACAGGAGAGAACATGGGAGTAGGATGCTCATATTCATTCTCATTTCACACATCTTTTTGAGTAGCCCTTGTTTTTTATTTTTGGGGATGTAAAGCCCCAAGGTGGGGAGTATGTAATATCAAAGATTTCTTGTGTATTATTTTTGAATATTATATGGATTATTTTAAAAAATAGGTGCTGATATGGAATGTGGTTTCAAAATATAGTGTGTCCAAAATAAATGTTTGAAATATATTAAATATATTAAATTACACACACATGTAGTTTTCATGAAAAAGTGGAATAAATTCTAAACAGGTTCCAGGATTAGAAATCTGAAAGAACCATTGTGTTCATAATGTGAGGTTTACCCTTGGTGAAATTTAACATTATTTGGAATGGGGTTTTTGTGGAAAAGTCATCCCAGGGATGAAAATGAATAAAATAATTAAATAAAATTATTTTATTTCATTTAAATTGATGAAAAGATCAAAAATATTTAAATATATTGTTATCTTAGAATTCTAGGGTAAGCTGCATAACCTAGGAGACATCAAAGAACCATTGGAGAGAGCTTTGAGGATTCAATCTCAGGATAACGATGATGGGATCATGGATCAATGATAAACACACATCAGATTAGGAGGATCTCACCAATGAATGCGATAAAAATTCATTATTCATTAGCGATTGATCCAAATCGCGGTAGGGTGTGTGTTTTGATTTGGTTCTTCCCTGTCTTTGATTCCTATGATGAACACAAACCATTCAACGAACAGATTCATCTATGGTTTGATCATTTTACAGGATGGGTATATTTTTGAGGTTTTTATAAGGGAAATATCTTTGTGATTTGATTATTTCTATTATCATTATATTGGTGATGAATCTATATAGACACAAAAATCGATCAAGGTTTATTACTACAATATATTCTTATGATTTTCTCCCACTGTTCATTGTTTATCAAGGGAGTTCTTCATTTAGACTGTAGCTCGACTAATCCATATTGATCGATCTTTGCACAAACATTTCTTAGCACAACGATATGATGTCATAGATCTGGGATCTACAAGAAAAAAAGGAGGTGAAACGATGAAGACGGTGTGATTCAAACGATGGAGGATACTAGATTTCACGTTCTTCAATGTTCTTTGGTGCATAACGAATAACGACCTATGGATCCATTTTTTGAATGGATTTGATTCCAGAATCTATTTTTCGATCAAAAAAGAGGATAAAATAGGATTATCCTTGATTACTAGAATTATTTTTGCTGTGATACATGGTGTATATGGTATGGGCTTGTGTGGGAGGAAGAACTAGGGTTTCTGGAAAAACCCAACCTACACAGTGTGTAATACAGAATTATATGAAATGTGGGGACCCATTAGAGGATACTAGGGTTTTGGGATAAAGTTAAGCATAACATGGAATGTGACCCCTATCACACAACATGTGTTCTCTTCTGAGTGACTTAGCATGTACCTTGGGAAGTACACAGACACAAGGTGGAGTACAGGAGAAGACTACATGGATTTTACACCCCTAGATGGACACAGGTTAGACTAGGTACATGGGATAAGCCATGTACTAGAACATGGACTTGGGTAAATGGGTTGAAGTTGTTTACTAGAACATGAGTAGAGTACATGGGATGCCTACACGGGGTGTACTACTACACAGACACAAGTTGATGACACGAGTTGTTTACACGAGTATGAATCAGGGTCAAGGGACATGACGTGTAACCCTTCTACATGCCATGCACTATTTATACATGTCTTAGATATCTTATCCTTCATATTTTGATAAGTTTCTTTAGGTTTATTTACCCTTCTCCTTTCCATGAGGGTTATTATGGAATCATTTCATACTCATAAGACTCTGATCCCTTTAGCAAGACATCCTAGATAGAGTTGTTTGAATCCCTCTGAGAGGCATGGAGTGAGATACTCTATTCATATCCATTCCCTAAGTGGATTTCTTGGTATCTACATGACCAACACTACATGGGATTCGATCATATACTTATTGGGATAATCTAAATTGAGTTTGTTGGTATCACCACATGGCCTTTCCAATGATCCTCAACTGTGTATTATATTCTATTTAGACTATCAGCATATTATTTCTCATAAAGAGACCCAATTAGTAGTACCTATTAGATGGAATTAATCTGTTATATTAGAACCAGGATTTAGTTCTCTCAGATGAGTGCTTTGTGGAATCTTCAATTTGGAATACTAGAGCAGATATACTATGGTTTTGACTTACCTCTAGACTGCGTTAATTTTTTGTGTATATCTAGATATTCTTGTTGTATGTGTTATAGAAATATACCTATGTATATTTGACTATATTTTTCTTTTTTTGTATGCTTTGTGGTTTCATGGTGTCCTACTGAGTATTGTTATATTCACCCCTGCACAGGTTTTTCTTGTACGTGTCATTTCTAATGCAGATGATCAACCTTTTGACAGAGTCCTAGGTAGACCAGGACCAGATGGTTCTTTGTGATATTAGAAAGACTGAGGTTTTTTCTAGTGGCTTTTAGACAACAATACCTTTACTTTCAGGTTGGAATATTGTTACAAACTTTTGTGGTGCGCTTGTATTTGGCCCTGTTTACTTTCTTTACTTCTTATCATACTTTGGTAATGAGATTTAGATTTGGGCATTGATGTTTGTTGAATTGTTTTTAAATTTCAGAATTTTATAAGATTTTAGTTGTGTGAATGTGTATAGGTACTTAGGATAAGGCCTCCCATGTAAGTGATATGCCTTCTTGGAACTAGTCTCCATCTCCTGGCCTATTGGAGGTGGGCTTGGGGAGTCGCAACATGGGCCCCAATGGAATGTGTCGTGGGAGTCCAAAACTTTTATAATTTTTATTCGGTGGGGTTAATTTGGATATCATCACCTAAGTCATGAAAATGAGATGTTTAATGGATGTTTTTCCATGAAAATTACTTATATATTATTTAAATCAAAGAATGTTACAAAATGTAACTCTTTTTGTTTTTAATATATCTTATTTTTCCACATAAGGGAAGAAAATAATTATGAATGATTATTAATATTAATTTTGTGCATAATAAAATTATTTTCACGATGGTGATTTATTTATAATTTTTATTAATTAATTATTTACCATAAATTCTTATACAATGACCGATGTAGTATTTCTTGAATTAATAAACAAATATAATTTTAAAAAATAATAAAATAAATATAATTTGAGTGATTTAATGTGTTTCATGAATTTTATAGGTTAATATAACATATTAGTATTTTATTAAATGATTATATTTGAATTAAAACTTTTTATTTATGTATTTTAAGTCAAATTAAGTAAACAATGTTTAAATTGACAATAATGATATTTTATGAGAATAATATTTTATTAAATTACTTAAAAATAATTAAAATATTAAAAAAGGATAGATAGGATAATATATGTTCCAAAAATATCATCCCTTTTCTATTTATAGTTATTTTGGAACCATTTGGATTAATAATTAATTTATTATAATTTTATCTTTTGAGAAATTCTAAAAGCACTCCTCATCTCAATTATAAAAGGGAACCTCCTCCCTCACTTATTTACACCACTTTCTGCCTTCTAATTTTACCAAAATATGAAAATTTATCTTATAAATTTCCCTAGACACATTATATAGGTGATGGTATTCCCAAAATACCAAACATATAACCCTTTAATGGATATTTTAAGGAGTTGTTTTAAAGAAGAGGTAATCACCTTATCCAATCACTTTCTTTTCTGATCTTTTTTACCACATCTAAATCTCTGGTAAGTATCATAAAATAATAAATTTAGTATCATAAATATGATAAAATATTATTATCATTATAAAAACACAATTATACACCTTCTTTTCCATCAAACGAGAAGTGAAAGTATCACTCGTGCGTACGTACGACTAACCGTCTCCACCTAGCGATACAATTAATTTCCCATCACTAACTTTAATGAATGGGTATTATGATGGGTTTAATGTTTATTTATGCTAATTATAACATAATTACACTTATTTAATTTTAATATAACATCTAAATTTTTACCACCCATTCCTTTGGTAAATGATAACGCCGTTTGTACGTACGTATGAACTACCACCTCCACCGAACGACGTGATTCATTTTTCATTTATATTTTAAATGGATGGTAATGAGAATGAACTTGATGAATATATATGATATATATGATATTATAATTATATTTTAAAGGCGAATTATTATTTATCTTTCTTTCATTTTATCCGTTGAAAAATGAAAACAACATTCATTTGTACGTACAATTTACCATCTCCATAAACAGTGTAATTCACTTTCCAACTATAAATTTAATTTATTAATATAAATACTTATATATATATTATATTTATATCATTTTTAAAATTATTTATATTTTTTAATAATGATCAAAGTAAAATTTCTGAAAATACCCAATCAAAACACACATGGAATACAAAGCAGTTATTACCTAAAACATGATTTGAACAAGGAATTGTTAACACATGGGTAATAAAAGGGTATGAATACATTATATATGGTATTATATATATAATTATGGTTCTATAATATATATATAATAATTATATATTTACTATACAATAGTATCGAACACATACGAAGGAGGTTGAACCGAGGTAAGGGTTTTAATTTACAATCTCATCAATATTCAGGACTATTTTTGTTTAATACTACATTAGAGAGTATTTTTCGTCAATATACATATTCTATAAATTTTTTTTAATGATTATTTGTACCATTATCATCTATTTTTAAAATTCATTTTTACCGATGTTTGACTTCTTAAAAAATAGTTTGAATGAAATATTCTTATCATTTTCCAAATAAAGTATTTTGTGACTTTTTTGAAAACAAATAAGGAAGGAAAGTTTTTTTAACTTATAAGGTATGAAAATATTTTTCCAATGTCATGAATAAAATTTCTTTGAAGTTTAATTTAATATTTCATAAGGTTATTTACAAGGAATTCTATTTATTTATAATCATGAAACGTTTTAAAAAAAGATGTGATTTTAAAATGGAAATGTTATTTTCCCCAAGAATTATTTCAAGCAATATTTCAAAATAATTTTCCATATAATATTAAATCATTTGATGTTATTTATTCTTTAATAGGAATATTATCCAAGGATACAAGCCTTATTATCTCTCTGTATGGTTTATATTTATAATGGAAAGCTGTTTATGCAACCCATTTCTTTTCATGGGTTCCAATATGATGAGTAGTTTATGATATTATGGAATGAATATGTAATATTTTTATTATGTGATGTGTGATATCTATATCACACTCAAATTAATTAAGTAAATATGAATAACAAATGAGTCAAATATGTTATTTGTGAACTTGATTTCATGATAAAAAATTTACGTGTGGGCTTGATTTTCATGTCCATAAGTTTATGCATGGACCTAGTTTTTATGTCTATAAGATCAAGTGTGGAACTTTCTTCAAATCCATAAGTTTATGCGGGGGTCTCTTTTCATGTCCATAACTTAATGAGTGAACCCATATTTATTTATACATTTTAAAAAAGTTTTATGTTTGTGAGTATGACCTAATTCTATGTCTTATTTGAATGTTATACTCTCATGGCTCATGTTCTTTGATTATTTTAAGATTCATGTATTATGAACTACCAAAATTTAGACCATGACTCAAGTTTATGATTCATGATATATACGGTGTGGATTTAAAAATGTTAAGCCATGCTATCACACCCTTATGACCATGTTATGATCACATGATCATTGATATCTCTCTTGTTTACCCTCCCTGAGCATCTGATCTCACCATTTTTTATATTTCCTTTCCTCAGGTTATGAAGAAAGGTT
This sequence comes from Viscum album, assembly GCA_963277665.1. Taxonomy (NCBI): domain Eukaryota; kingdom Viridiplantae; phylum Streptophyta; class Magnoliopsida; order Santalales; family Viscaceae; genus Viscum; species Viscum album. Next base: position 469,039,075 of record OY728147.1, on the reverse strand, counting down.
TTAGAAATGGTGTGTATAAGAAGGGTGATAGTTATTAATAACTTAGTGGGAGATCATTTAGATCATTTATGAACTAGTTATTTATGTTTCCAAGTTTCCAAAGGCACTATGCCTATATGATTCCAACCTGGATTCTTATGTAATGTAATTAATATTCATCTTTTAAGATGTGATATATATGTGTGAAAGGTCCGTGTTACTATAGTTGGTATCAAATAAATGTTTAGTTAACCTTTGGAAACTAAGATGATAAAATATTAGTGAGGAAACTACGGATAAGTCTAATTATAAGATAAAATATTAATGTTTTTGTAACAATCATGAATTAGCTAGGTTAAACCTAAGGTTTCATAGAAGAAGGTTCCATGATTAAGACATCCTATAATTTTTTTCATGATTATGCGGTTTACCACTATGATTATTGTTTCTCACACATTTATTTTTTATTTTAGTCAATAGATGAAACCAATAGGGATCACGTCAACACTGAATACGATAAAAAACTCAATGATTATTAGAAACCATATTGGGTGATTATTGGAGAGAAAGATATTGTGATTATGCCTAATCATATATCAAGATATATTATTAAAAACATGAACTTAAGTGATATTCTTAACGCATCAAATAAGATGAAAATTTTCTTTTATGGAATTTTAGGTGGAAATGACCGTATAGGTAATAAAGTTAAATTTTATTTATATTAATAATGTGGGAATAAACGCCAAGAAGAATATCCCAAAGGAGGATCTATGGTATGAAAATTATTGAATGGAAATGATTTAAGTGTTTTTGTATGGGGATTTGAGAATTATGTTTTTATCAATTGTATTATGGATATAATAAATCATGAAATATCTATGTATTGTTTCAAGGTAGTTCTCCTTAAGTATTTTAAAACATATGTTTAATGGTATTGATAATTAATAAAATTGATTTAGTGGTAATGTGTTGTTTCTAAGAACACATTATTAAGGGAAATATAACACATAATATGTCCTTAATTTAGAGTTAATAATATTTAGTCACGATAATGAGATGATTACCATTGATTAAGTAAATGGAATTTTATTAGTGACCAAGAAAATGAATATTGATTTGATGAAAAAGTGATTTAGATCATCTTTGATGAAGTTCGTTTAAATTTTTGGAATCATATATATTTTTAATATGAGGTTAAATTAATAGTTATAGAAACCATAAATGGATTATAATTTTAATATTGATAATAAGTTAAAAGTATTAGACATCCCTTTTAAGGTTTAAGTGATTATATTTGAAGGTGACTGATGATATTTCTTGGATATGTTTTATTAAGATGATGTATATGTAACCCTTAGGGTTAACATGAAAGATTGTTTCAAAAGAACACTATTAAATTTTTGAGGATGTTCATAATATTTTGGGAATATTATAGGAATTATATTAATATTGTTTTATTAGAAAGGTAAACCCATAGGTTGGGTGATAACTTGTCATGTTCAGTAAGGCCGTGGGACTTGAACCCACATTCAAATGGCGAAAAGGGTACACCACCAACCCCTATTCAACGTGATGTCCCAGTTTGTAAGTTTTTTTAAATGATTTGAATAATAATTTTATTTTTTGGAATTATATTATAGGATTAAATTTCTTTGATTTTTTTTTAATTTTGAGACTATTAATGATATTTTTTGAAGAATTTTATTGGGTTGAGGTACATGTTGCCCTTAGGTTTAATTTGAAGTATTATTTCAGAATAATCCAATTATAATTTTAAGGATAAAAGATTAATGGTATGGGATAGCCTTTCAGGATAAAAAATTAATTAATATTGAGGTTATTGAGCTTATTTGGTATATAATTTTATTTATTTATAGAAGTGATTAACATATTAATAAGATTATATAATTAGGGCTTATACATTTTTTGTATATGACTTTGTGAGTGACTAATGATGATTGGAGATAAATATTAAATTAATCTCTATAGAATATGAGGTAAAATAATATAGATTTTTGGATTTTGAACATGTTTAAGAATATTTTAAAGGATTTTTTGGTTATTTATTTTTGGAATGATATAATTTAAACTTTGATTATAACTATTGGATTTTAGAGATCAATGTAGTATTTTATTATATTATGGTTTATTCATTTTGTAACTGTCTTACCGTTTTCTAATAATTTTTGTTTTTGATAATGTCTAATGATAAGAGGAATATCATTTTACCATTTTATATAATTATGTGATCCTTTAGAAGGTGATTTTAGTGCTTTAGGAATGAAAAATTCATCTTGAATACTCATAATTTGGATCAAAAGATGAGTTTGTGGTGGAAATTGATTAAAGAATGAAATTCTATTTTTGAAGTAATTTTATTTTCTTATGTTCTTATTCTAGATTGCAAAGGAATTAATAATCTCTAGGAAAAGGTTCTTAAAACATAAAAATTTATCCTATAACCTTCAATTATGATGAATTTACGGTCTTTTAATTCCTCACAGATTTGTGGTTTTGTGGTTATTAACATTCTTCTGAACACATTCTATAGTCCTCTCTATCCATTTTTGGGAGTTATTTTTCTCTTCCATGTTTATATCTTATCTTCCAACCAATGAATTTTTTACATGGGAACCCAATTTTACGATATTTTCTGGCAACCTTTTTTTTTCCACTTTCTATTTTTAAGGGAGGTTTTGTTATTCCTTTATATGATGTGGGTTTTGAAAAAGGAATATTCTAATATTAAAACTTTAATAAGTAAGAAAACTTGTGATAGAAAAATTTATTAAAGGAGGGGGGGGAAAGAATATAACACCCTGATATTTTATGAAATATTAAAATAAATTTAATTTCTTTGATAACATGCATTACAAGGAACACCGAGCTCAAATGAACAAAAAAATATTATTATTTTAAATGACTATTATAACCTAGACATTTAATTGATAGGTATAAATACTATTATATGAATTATGAAATGTACATATAATGTAACTAATCAATAAAAATTGATTGACTAAGTATTGTTAAATAAGTACACAATTTTCAGTAAAGATATTTTATGCTTCGAAAATATGTTTTCTTCAAAAATGATATTTATTGAGAAAATTTTGAAATTAATTTATAGAAATGTTTGAAATTTTATTGAATAAAAATATTATCATTTTTTAAATCATAATATAAAAATTATTTTAGGGTGATGTTCTGTTATTTTTTGAAAAGATTGATTTTTCAGTGAATAGTGAAAAATACTAGATTTTATTGAAAACTATTTTTTTTGTTTAAAACATTTAAAAAGTACCAATTTATTTTTAAAATAGTTTAAATGTAAAATTATTTATATTATATTATTAAGAATCCAATTATGTTCATTAGATTCAATTTTATGGTTCAAATTGGCATAAAAACATTTTTATACTTAAAAGGCATTTTTCTAAAATTTGATATACATTGAATTTTATGTATTTATATTAAAATTATTTTATGTCACTTATTGAAATTGAATTTTATGAAATGGTATTTATTTTTGGGTTCATAAATCCAAATATTTCCTTTCAAGACATAAACATAAAATAAAAAAGTTATTAAAATAATGTAATGAATAAATAATGATAAAATAATACAAATATCATAAAAAATTAATTAAAAAAATAAATAATAAACTATTCTATGATTAATATGAAAATTATTTTCATTGCTGGCGCAGAGCTTACGTATCGCTGGAAAAGTCTTATTTGGTAACCTAAAGATAATATTTGAGATGGAATAATTCCTTTATTGAATTTTTTATTATATTTTAAGAATTATATAATATTTTTATGGTTACAAATTAATTTTTTAGTTATATTACTAGTGACTTATCCAAATTCTTGTGCAATACTTACAAAAGGCCAAAAAAGTCAAAATAACATACTAAATATGTTTGCATGACAAATATTGGAGCTAAAAAATATTTAATGAATATAAAGGTATATTTTGAGAATAATAAACTTATTTCCATCATTTTAATTTATTTATAATTTTTAGTTAATTACTAAATTCCTTAAATGCTTTTATAATGTTGACAGATTAATAATAAAATTAATGAAAAAAATAAAATAAATGATATTAAAAATATTAAAAGTGTCATATTTTTTTATAATTAATATTATAAATGAATTTTATAAATTACTATGACATGTTAGAGATGTTTTAACATATTTTTTTGAATTTTACTTATTTTCCCAATGTTATTAACGTCAATGTAATGAATAGTTCTAAAAATGGAGAATAATGATATTTTAAAATAAACAATATTTTATTAAATAACATAATATTCATAAAATATTATATTAATCCAAGTGACTAGGATATAGTTTATAATATTAACCATGATCTATTTATGGGCTATTATTCCATTTATAGTAACTATATTGACCCTCAATGAGTAATTAACCTTATTGTCACGGTAAGTTTAAAAAGGTTTAATGAAGGGTTAAAATCAAAAGAGAAGAGTAATTAAATGATAAATAACTTATCTAGATTTTATTGGGAAGAGGTAATTTGACCCAAAAAATGTTAGTTTCAAAAATGATATTTTTAATGGTCACTTTTCCATGAAAATTAATTATATATTATTTAAATCAAAGAAAGTTACAAAATGTCACTCGTTTTATTTTTTATATATATTAGTGTTCACATTGGGATAAAAAATAATTATGAATGAAAATTCATATCCATTTTGTGAATAATGAAATTATATTCATGATGGAAATTTATTTATAATTTTTAGAAATTATTTAATTACAACAAATTATTATACAATGACCGATGTTGTATTTATCAATTAATAAAAAAGTAAAATAAAATATATTAAATATATTAAAAGAAATATAATTTGAGTGTGTTAATGAATTACATGAATTTTATAGATTAATATAATATATTAATGTTGTGTTAAATTATTATATTCAATTTAAACTTTATCTTTATGTGTTTTAAGTCAAATTAATTGACTAGTGTTAAAATTAACAATAATGATATTTTACGAGAATAAAATATTATTAAATTACGTAGAAATCATAATTTTTTTAAAATAGGTCAAATTGGATAATATATGGTACAAAATATTATCCATTTTCTATTTATAGGTTGTTTTTAATCATTTGTATTGAGAATAAACTTATTATAATTTAATCATTTGAGAAATTCCAAAAGTGCCGCTCACCTCAATTATAAAAAGGAACCTCCTATCTCACTTATTTACACCAATTTGAGCCATATATATCAACCCAAATCTAAATATTTATATTATAAACTTTCATTGAGACATTTTTTAGATGCTTGTCTTCCCAAATGACTAATCCTAGAACCCTTTAGAGGATATTTAAAGAAGTCATTTCAATGAAGAGGTAATCACCTTACCTGATCACTTTCTTTTATACTCTTCTTTAACCCCTATAAATATATAGTATTTATCATTAAATAATAAATTTATTACCATAAATATGATAAAATTTTATAATGATTATGAAAACAACATTATAAAACCTATTTCCCATTAAAAGAGAAATGAAAGCATCACTCGTGTGTAAGTACAACTTACCATCTCAATATAGCGATACAATTGATTCATTATCACTATATTTTAAGGATGGTTATTAGGATGGGTTTAATATTTTCATATAATACATATAACATAATTTCACTTTTGTAATTATAATATAACATCTACCTTCCTACCATCCGATCCTTTAGGAAATGATAACGTCGTTCATGTATACGTGTGGACTACCACCTTCCCAAAAAGATGTGAAACATTTTTCATTTATATTTTAATTTTATGTAAAGGATGATTACTTTTACGAATATATATTATATACATATGATATAACAATTATCTTGGAAATATGAATTAATATTTTCCTTTCTTTTGTCCTGTCTGTTGAAAAATGTAAACAATGTTCATGCAAATGTACGACCAACCGTCTCCATGAACGCTATAATTAATTTTCTATATAAAAATTTAATGGATTAATGTAAATAAATATTCATATGATATTTAAATCATGGTTAAAATTATTGATATTTTATAATTATAATCAATGTAAAAGGACTAAAAAAATATCAAAACATACATGAAAAACAAAGCATTTATTACCCGAAATGTTATTTTAACAAAGAATTGTTAATAAATGGGTAATAAAAGGATATAAGTAAATCATATATGGTATGATATATATAATTATGGTTCTATAATATATGTATAAAACTATATTTATTATACATTAGGTTATAACTTGCATGAAGGAATTCAGACGTGAGGCAACTATTTTAATTCACCATCTCATCAATATTTTGGATTGTTAATGTCTAAGTCTCTTTTGAGGAATATTGTTTTCCATATCCATATTCTCTAAAGTAATTTTAAATTTTTTTAGATTTATACTCTTATTATTTAAATTTATTCTTACACATTTTTTAGTTGTTAAAAACAGGTTGAAAGGAATCTTCTTGATGTTTTCAAAATGATGTACTTTGTGACTTTTCTGATTTTTTTTTGAAGGAATGTTTTTTTTAACTTTTTCTATAAGAATTAATTTTCTACAAACATGAATACTTTTTTATTTTAGGATTCCTTTACAATCTCATAAGGTTGTTTTCATAGAACGTTTTTCCTTTATAATTGAACAATTTTTTTAAAGAAGTGATTTCAAAATGGAAATGTTGTTTTCATCAAGAATTATTTCAAGTGACATTTTGTAATATTTTTAAATCTAATATGATATTATTTTATGTTATTTAATCTTAATTGGGAATATGATTCATGTATACCATACTTATTATTTCTATGGATGTTTTATGTATATAATAATAGGATGTTTATGAAACCCATTTCTCTTTATTGGTTCCGATATGATGAATGTTTTATGATATTGTGGAACACATATGTATTATTTTTATTATGTGATGGGTGGGACCTATATCTCCCTCCAATGAATTGGGTAGAGATGGATAACTCATAAGGTAAATATTTTATGTGTGAACCTGATTTCATGTTCATAATTTTATGTTTGTACCTGATTTTCATGTATATAAGTTGATACATGGACCCATATTTCATGTTTATAAGATCATGCATGGACCTGGTTTCATGTTCATAAGTTTATCTAATAGAATTTTTTCATTTCCTTAATTTATTTAGTGAGACTATTTGTATTTATATATGTTAAAAAAGTTATAAGTTTATGTGTATTCTACTATTATATGTATTATGATAGTGTTATACTCTTCTGGATTATGTTCTTCGGTTATTTTATGTTTCATTTCGTATGAACTACCAAGATTTATGCCATTAATCAAGATTATGATCATTGATACGTAGGATGTGGATTTAAAATGTTAAGATCATGTTCTCATACCCTTATGCTCATGTTATGCTTATGTGATAATTGATATATCCCACGTTTACCCTTACTGAGCTCCTAAGCTCACCTTCTTTTATATTTCTATTCTCTAGGTTATGAAGAAAGGTTTTAGAAATGATATTTTTAAGGTTGGTTCTAGTTATGAAGAACTTAGTGGGAGATGATATTGATCATTTATGAACTAGTTGTTTAAGTATCCATGCTTCCAAAGGCAATATTACTATATTATTATGGTATGGATTGTTATGTTATGTAATGAATATTCATCTATTAAGACATGATACATATATATGATAGGTCTGGGTCACTATAATTTTGATGTTTCCCCTTTTCCTCCTTACCTTGATTCATATAGAATGATCAATACTTTATGGATGACTGGACATCCAAATAAACAAAAAGATTTTCCTAATAGATGGAATTTAGGCTCAATATTTTCATATTAAATATTTTTATATTTATAAGTTTATTTTTTTAAAGAATTATAGAGTTATTGGTTATAAGTTTATATTAACAGTCAATAGATTAATGGTTTGTTGGTCACTAATATTTCATGGTATTGGTTTGGTGGATTATTGGTTTGTACTTTTTTGGGTTTACTATATTGTAGGTTAGAGGATAGAACCTTATAGGTTTACAGGTTACAAATATAATTAATTGTATATTTATAAGTTTATAGGTTAAGGATTAATTGGTTATAGGATTCAGGTTTCCAGGTATCTAGGTTACATGATCAAGTTACATATTTTCATGTTAAATATTTTTGGTTTTTATTTTTTGAGTTTTTAGGTTTATATGGTTCATGTTTGAATATTGAATAACACATGACTGTAGGTTTATGAGTTTATAGGTTATAGGTTGTTGGTATGCAGGTTAAAATATTATAGGTTTAAGGTTTTTAGATATTGGCTTGAATATTCCCATTATCATTAGATGGGTTTAAAATCTTATAAGTTTTCATGTTTAAATGTTTTCTCGTTTTTAGGAACACCTCTCAGTTTGTAATCAAAAATTTAAAAAATTTATTCATGTACTTTTTCATGTTGACTATTCATAAGTTTATACATTTTATTGATTTTGAGGTTTTCAAATCAATGGAAGAAGACATATGCATGTTTGAAGTTATCAAGATACAATTTTTCTAGTTCACATGACTATAGTTAGGCTGATTTCTAGGTTTTTTATTTTTCAGTGTTCAAGTTTATGTTTTTATATATTTTTAGACTCTGGGTTTCCATTGATAGTTTATAAGTTTTAGGATTACATGATTTTGATTTTTGATGTTATAAGTTTTCTTGTTTTCAAGTCGGAGGTTTGGATTAATATCATTTATAGTCTTCCATGTTTCAATGTTGATAATTTTATAATGTTGTTTCCTCTATCTTTAGAGTCTATACACAGTTTTTTGTCACATTATCCCTATATAATAAGTAGATGTTACTTATCTAGGATGAAAAATGGTTGCATTTGATATCTTTCTGGCTTGATATTGTAGGATTAGGGCTTTCAATAAGGATTAAACCTGCATTGATTTAATGAAACCAATGAAGTGGTTTGTGGTTCCATATGGTAGATTAAATATTTTTATATGTAGTTGATTTTCTACAATTCTGATGATTATTATATAGTTTTCATTTTGGAGGATTTTTGGCAGATTTTTTGGGATGTACAATGCCTTTGTTATCCTTCTATTATCTCTTATTTATCACTTTCTTTTCTTTTGACAAAATTTGAAAGGGAATAATGAATTTGGATCTCGAAATTCCGGATTCATATTGTTTTATTATAATCATAATCATAATCATCATCATCATCACCATCATCATCATTTATGTTTTTTAGGTAAAAGAGTATTGGTGGCCGCTAGTGTTGGTCACCATTGAGGTATTTGTAAAATTACCAATGGAGTCCACTTAGATAAGTAATAATTTAATGGTGGCTATGATTGATTGTCATGAAAGAGGTATATGAGACCCCATATACTGTGATCATCAAAAGCGGTCATGAATATGTCATAGAATCCCCTTCAGTGACCACTTTTAACGGTTGCAAAAACCTATTTCTATAGTAGTGAGGGAATCATGCATGAAATGTTTGGGGATCTATGGTGTAGTCTAGTACCTTACAGAATGGTGGTGTGGGATAAGACATTGTAAGGGAGGGGAACCCATTTATTCAGACTTTGAACAATTGGGAATTTATACCACTATTAGAGTTCCCTCTCAACCTAGTTAAAAAGATGATTTTCTTAAAAATAAATTAAAAAATGGAATTTGAAGGTATTTTGGAAACATTTCTATAGAAATGAGGAAGAAATTTTGTTTTTATTAGTGTTTAAAAAAAATATTCCATCAGTGCTAAAAATTAACATGGATTATAGTCAATCTTACTGAATTCTTATTTTAGTGTTGATAAAAGTCAACATTAATCAATGCTTTATTTTAATACTAATAAAAGTAATATCTTTATCAATGTTTTATTTAGTTATAATAAAATTTAAATTTTATCAATTCTAGTAATAACAGTGATAAAATATTTATTTATTTTCGTATAGAAAAATATTAATATTTTTTCATTGTAATGAATAATTTGTAATTTTAATGTTTAAACAAATTAATTATCTAAAGTTTTAAAATTTTATTAATTATCATATGATTTTTTTATATTATTAATATTAATATATATATGTCATACATATATATATAATAATAATAATTAATATTATTCTAATGTAATTAATATTATCTTATAGGGAAATTATAATAATATCGAAATAGACTGGGGACGAGACCACATTTTATTAAGGAAAGAAACCCTCTTTTTAAAAGGGATGAGAGGTAACCTATACATGACCTAAAGACCCAGTGACACAAGACCTTAATTAATGGACGACCTGTAGACCTAGTATAGTTCTGGAATACCCTATCATTTTTTGATTATTTTTTTAATCTCTGAATTTTCCCCCAAGGGGATTTGTTGTAGTAAGGGATGCCACTATCTCCCACCTATGATGCGTCGCCACCCACCATCCACATCCAACGTTGACAACCCTGAACCTCCATGACTACTCCCACCACTACACTTAGAGAATGAACCATTATTGCATGGCTTCCTCTCGTGGCCCTGCTCCCATAATCAGCCCCACCGTTGTGAGGGGATCCCGTCCCCACCCTCGGATGGTATGTGGGCCTCCTCTTGTATATTACTTATAAGTGGGAAGTATCACCCACTGGAGTTAGATCGATATCAACCATTCTCACACATCTATGTGTGGGGAGGAAAAAATCCAGCCCCATAGAATTGAGGGCATTATGGGCGGTTTAAGGATTTGATCCCCAACTTGAGATACCACTTATGAGGCAAAAGACCACTCACCTGAACCCCATTGGAATTATATATATAAATTATAATAAAAATAATATTATATTCATTGTTTATAAGTCGACATACACATGTGTGTATTGGTTCACCTATCACACACACGTCATTGGGCTTCAGTACACACACCTGTATTATATGTGGATAATGATGATCATATATATAAATCAATAATTTAAAATGCAACTTCAATTTGTAAAAGAATTTATAAAATGAACTTATATTTATAATTTTAATAAATAAAAAATTAACTCTTTTATATTTATTATTCAAATGTAATTACTATAAATTTTTATTTAAATAATTAATATTATATAAATAAATTATATGATTAGTGATATATTTTAAATATATGTAATATTGTTCATATAACAATAATATAAAATTTTCTTATATAAATAATTATAAATGATTTTAAAATATAATAATAAATTAAATATAAATAATAATTAAGATTATATATATTTTTAATAAAATTAATAAAAAATATAATTAAAAATAATATTTAAGTGATTAATAATATATATTTTAATTTTTTGTATGTAAATATATATATTTTTAATATAATTATACTTTTGTATAATTAGTGATATTTTTTTAAAATATCAATTCATTTATTTAAATAATATTATTTTTTAATTATGATTAATAAATTTGAAATGAAATTATTAATTTAAATAGGTAAAGTGGGTGATTTTCATTCCTTATAGGGAGAGATGAGGTTATACCCACTAGGGTGCCCTAGGAAAATGCTGCCATAACTTTGCTTGGGAATCAACCTCATATTGTTAGTAGGTCTGAAAAAGGTAAGGCTTCAAATGATGCTGGTACCTAGATTTTATTATGTGGTAAGGGAACCTAGAAGGATGATGAGTGTAAGGATAAATCAATTTATTTGTCACCATACATTGTTGGTGAAGATGACCCAAGGAAAAAGTTGTGTGACCATTTTTTTCCTCAACAACTTCACCTCTCGATGATGACTCATAGAAACAACCAAAATCTGGGAGGAGAGGACGCCAGAGTGACCGAGGCACTCATATTGATAAATGAATGAGCTTGATGATGGATCATGGAAAGGATATCCTGTTCATTTTCAATTGCCTCCAAGATGTTTTTCCTTTGAGCATGTAACCCCATATACTTTATTCACTTTTTTTAATAAGGAAATTATGGATTTGGTCTTCTAAACTCATGGTTTAAGTTATTTCAAATTCTATATTAGGTATATGGGATTAAAATTATATAGAAATATTAAAAATATTATTTTTAGTCATGAAATTATACAATTAAATATAAATAAATAAATAAATAAATTCTAGAAAATATTTATTCATTTTATAATAATTTTAAATATATTTTTTCCCAAATAAAATCATTAGTATTTTTTATTAAAACATAAAATGTAACATCATACAAAAAATCCAAAGAAACCAAAAAAGTCACAAAATCATGGAGAATGAAATAAATGCGGACCTAGTGCATCAACAATAGTTTACTATTTGCATGGTAATGGTAGAATTCTAGGTGAATCAAAAATCTCCACATCATTAATCATCGGACCATACAATTCCATAATTAAAAATTTTTGGTTTCAAAAATATTGTGTTATTAAAAATTGTTTATATGAATAATATGTATATATACATCTATATACTAGAAGCTATAAATTTATTTAAATATAATTATTAATTTTTTTTACTTTCAATTTCAAAGTTTTTTTTATAATTAATAAAAAATTATGGAAAGCATTTATATATTTATATTTTCCATGAGATTTATAAAAAAATATATTATATTATTACATATGTAATATATATTAAATAATTAGTATTATTCTAAATACGGTTGATGATAAATGTAATATTAACATTTCATTAGTAATATATTAAAAATAATTCTCTATAAATTGAAATATAGTTATGAGTATAAGCTTTTATAAAGTATTAAATATTTATTCATTAATATAATTAATATATTTTTTTGAATATTATTAATAATATTTTAAGACATTTCATAATTATCACTATTTTATATATAATTAATATTATATACACTTATATAATTAGAAAATTATTATATATTTTTTATTCAAATGGAATCCTTAAAATTTTTATATTTATTTATATATTTATAAAACTAATAACATATTATTATTTCCTCTGGAAATGGGGATGACCTCATTGATTTAAGTTTCATTGATTTAAGTTATGTACGCGAATATTTATTACATTACCAAGTATAAAATAAGCTTTCCTTTAGATCTGACAATCAATGATTGATATGTAGGAGATTTAGAGAATCTTCTATATGTATTTGAGGTTCTTCATTGATAGATAATCATCTGTATTTGTTAGAGATTCTTAGTCAATGGTATCCTTTAATACATAAAAGTCTCTTGGTCAATATGATAACCATACTGGTTTTAAAGCAACTCAGTGGGGGCACTTGAAGTTTATTGTCATTTAGAAGGACATGGATTATTTTAGAGTTGGGATCGTACCCGCATATGGGCTACCTACGTATCCTTTATTTTGAAAATGAATCAGAACCCACGTAGTTCGAGTGAGGGAGTATGATGTTTATGCATGATTGATGGCTCCAAGAAAGATGTCATGATTACTTTTACACTCTAAGCTCACATGAGTCATGCTCGGTGTGAGAAACAAGAGGTATTGGTGAAACCAAACAATTGTGCCACGAAATATGCAATGATGTGGGACTTATGCATGTATGACTACACCAAATAGTTGAATATTGGGCTTTACATTAGGGAAGAAACCCACAAACAAGGTCCATAAAGGTATATGTACTTTATGAAGATTTGGATACTCTAACTTGGGGCTTACTCCTGAGGAAGATGCCCAAATTAGGATGGGACTTTATGATTGGATTTTACTCCTGAGAAGGAAACCCAGATCAAAAGTAAATTAATACTGGTTAAGAGAAACTAAGTCTGGGGCTAACTCCTGAGAAGGAGGCCCAGGTGAAAGGGATTTAAAAAATTAAGGGACTTGGGGCTTACTCCTAAAGAGGATGCCCATATTTGAGACCGGGGCTTACTCCTAAAAAGGAAGCCCATGTTAATGGAATTAAGACTGGGATTACTCTTGAGAAGGAGGCCCAGATTAGGGGATTTGGGAACTTGGGGCTTACTCTTGAGGAGGATGGCCATATTTATAAAATTATAACTGGGGGTTACTCCTAAAGAGGATGCCTAGGTTAGGGGACTTGTGATTTCGTTTTACTTCTGAGAAGGAAGGACAAATTAAAAGGAATTATTAATGGGGCTTACTCCCGAAGAGGATGGCCAGATTAGGGGACTTGGGGCTTACTCCAGAAAAGGAAGCCCAGGTTAAGGAACTTGGGGATTAATCCTAATGAGGATGCCCAAATTAATGTGAACTTGGGCTGGGGATTACTCCAAAAAAAGAGGCCAAGATTAAGGATTCTCTCATCTTAAAGTATGAGGTTGAATGAATGAAATCTCTGACCTTAGTGACATTAGGATATGTAAATCACTAGGTTTTAAGAGATGTTCCACAAAATTCCTTTCAGATAAGGAAGCCAAAAAAGAAATCAAGTCATAAATGACATTGGAGAGAGTTATGAAGGCTTAATCTTGAAAAGGATAGGTGGATAAACATAGTAGAGGTGAAATAGGCAGGAGGGGCACCCAAAAAGAAGGTGGCACACAAGTCCTTTGTGGGTGTGCAAGTAATGTGTGGGCGCACAAGTCCAGGTCACGTAGGTGTACTTGCGCGACACATGGGTACTTGCGCGACTATCAATCCTTAGGTTAGAACTTGGGCGAGGCTTGGCTCAAGCCTTTAATATTACCCCTAGAGACTTCCAGAAGATAGGCGTTCAAGTTGTGTGGAAGGGGTAAGGCGGTGCGCAAGTGTGGCCATTTCCCTTAAGGGCTGGCCACCTAGGCGCGCAAGTGTTGATGAGTTTCAACTCTTAGTCCTTACTCCCCATGTTTAGATCTTCCGTTCTAGGTAATAAATTACCTTATAAATGTTCGGAAGCTTTGAGAAGAGACTAGTGCGCCAGGAGCTCAAATTTGAGTTTCTGGAATTTTTTGTCCCCCAAAATGGGGGGCCCACAGGGGGTATTTATAGCCTAGAGAAGACCCTGGGTGAATTTCAAAGAAGGCGCACAAGTCACCTGTGCGACCAATAGGCGGCGCACAAGTATACTTGCGTGACCTTAGTGGAACATGCACGACCCAATTGCATTTGAATATTGGTTCATGCCTTTGTCAATTTTTGATGTTTCTTCAAAGGATGAATCATTTTGGGTTCAAGGAATTTTCCATTACATTCCTTTATACTATATTATGGAAATGAGCATCAACAAAAGTCCCCCCTCAGAGTTGGATCCCAAAGAAATTAGGATATAATTCATAGGAAATTAGAAAACCAAGGTAACTTCGGCGCACAAGTGTTGAGCGTGCAGATGGAATCGCGCAAGTGCAAGCCGCGCAGGCCTCAGTACAGCTGGTTGCACGTTCTGGCTTTTAGGCGCACAGGTTTGAGTCCTAGCATATATATAGGCGGCCATTTCTCACGCAAAGCACCAAATTTCAGAATTTCGAGCTCTTGCCGCGCAAGTTCTCTTCACCACACAAGTTGCTCTATTTTTCGCTATTTATTCACTATCGCGCTGCTGTCAAGGTATTTGGACTTGCGTGGTGATACTTGCACGCCAAAAACTTGCGCGGAACATCCATACTTGCACGACACATCCATACTTGTGCGACAAAAATAGACTTGCGCGCCTTAATTACTTTGACATTTTTTCGAATTTCTTTACACATTTTATAAAAAATTAACCCATTTAAGAGTTAATTTATTCCAATTTTGTGCAGATTCAATGGATCCCAAGATAATCGGAACGACTGATGAACTGGATAGAAAGAAAGTTGATGATATGATGAGCATCATTGGCCATGATTATTATACCATCTGTGACAGCACTCTCTGGGATTTGGCCAAGTTCCTGAAGAAGTATCATCTTGATTTCAAATAAAGCATCTATTTTCCTTTTTATGGATACGGTCATCTGCGAGAAGTTACCATTCGAGAGACAAAGAACTATCTTACAATTTCTTGGTTTTAGAATTAAACCAATTTTCTTTAGTAAATTTCTCATGTGGAGGAGCATTTATAAATGCTGGAACTGTGGAGAAGGCACATATGATGCATCATAACCCTTGTACACTGGATCTAAAACCTCACAAGCCCGAGCTGCAACAACATTGTTATCCCTCAATCTTTTAAAATTCTCAGATGGATTATTCCAAAGGCTGGAAGAAGAGTTGGAACTTCCGTCCTGGAGGAGGTGTGAAGCCAACATGGATGTGGGCATACTGGGTGAGACAAACCTGTGCAGAGTTTGTCAAGTATTTGAAAGGGGTTGCGATATATGAAGCCTTCTGGGCTGGGCAAACATATGTTTATAGGCATGATAACTCCGTGCTGGAGATACTCAGCCATTGGAGCCCAGAAACCAATTCTTTTCATCTGACTCAGGGAGAAGTAGGAATCAGTCTGTGGGATGTCCACAAGATCTCAGGGGCTCCAATTTTGGGTGATATGTATGATGAATTCATCCCTCCCAAGGCGACTTGGAATGATTCGGAGAAGACCCTGGCTTTGGCTCATGAATTATTGAAAATATTCCACAAGATGAAGAGTTCAAAGACCTCCTTGAATCATTCTAGAAAGGATATTCATCCAGAGGAATGGATGAATATATTTATTATCAATAAGAATGAGAAGGAGCCGAAGTAAAAGGGATCTAAGGAGAAGGGATCTTAGAAGAATAGGCCCACTCGTCTTACCACTTTCCCCAAAACAGAGAAAAGGGGTGCTCCTGTCCCATTTTGGCCAACCCTAGAGGCAGGGGAATTTGAGAAGTGGGGATATGAGGTGAATTAGAGAATCCTAAAGAAGACTCGTCTGGTGGGATTTTTGGCCTTGTGGATCAGTGTTTATCTTCTACCAGTCAGGGACTCGAAGGGAGGCGTTAGGCCAGGGAACTTCGTTATCGCAACCAAGTTGGATGAGGGGAAAATGGTTGGGTTGGCTACCCCCATTTTATAAAAGATTCATAGGAGCTTACTCCATGTCTTCATGGGTAAGTCTCCTTTAAGAATAGTGGGACCATTCTAAGTTTTGTGGGGATGGATCACCAATCACTTCAGGATGTATAATGTACAGAATGGAGTAAAAATCCCCAAAAGTTTTTTAGGACACCAATGCAGGCATTCTCTGGAATTGCTCCACTAGCTCTCAATTCTTTTTACATGAAGGTGAGGCTGAGAATGTATAAGGAATTTAATTTCTTTCCATATGGAAATCCGCAAACCGGGTGGTTTGTTGATGATGGAACAACCAGCCTGGATTGGAGGGCATACATGCTGGCCTGCAGAGATGGTGAGCTGGTCGCCAGAATTGATGGAGAGATTATATGCGAGGCCTATAATCTATATAGATTTTCACATCAATTAAAGTGTTTACAGAAGACCGTTGTATCTCCCCCTGTGCATGTCAGGTTAGAGCAACATCTGATGGTTGCTCGACAACTATTGTTTCTGACCTCTAGAGAGAAGACTGGGGCAGTGTTTGAGCTACCAGTTGAAAAAGTGGCATATAACTTGACTACATGGTATGCCGAGCACTGGATAGCATCATACCCTAGAGGGGTGCTAAATCACCCAGTTTATTAGGTCGGGAAAAGTAATAGGAATGTAGAGAACGAAACCCTTCCTCATGAAGGTGATAATTCCCCACCTGAAGCTAATTAGCCAGATTCTTCATCTAGGACTGACTCACCGGATTTCCAAGATGGTGATGATGAGACATAAAAAGCAGAAAAGTGGCCTCGTGCCCGATATAATCCTCCAGTCAGAATCAAAAGACCCACTCCATCAACTCCTAGTAAGTTACTTCATTGTGGCAATTTAATCACCATTACTTTATAGAGAAACAATACTTATTTTCTTATTCTCTATCAGTAGTTGCTGGAGCTGGGAAGAAGCTGAAGTCAAAGATTGTAGGACCTTCCTTGCAGCCTTCTGGTACACATACTGAATATCTATGACCAAAGGCTGTCCAGACATAGAAGAGTCTATATTGTGGTACTGAAACTACCTGGATGGATTTGTGCGAGGGGTTACACCTCCCTGTAATATGGAATCTTCTGGATTTTACAGATATCCATTACAAGGATAACCCCGATGAAGTACGGGCTTATATCGGAGAGCTGGAAATGCTCATATATGCCACTGACGATTCCATTCCTGTCACTAAGCGGGTGAAGGAAATGATTGATCATGGTGCCACTGAGGGGACTGGTGGTTCTGGAGATGAGGAGTGGCACGATTACGTGGTTCCTGAAGATGTAAGTTTTCTTTCCTTATTTTCTTTGAAGCTTGATTATTCAAAGCATTTTTACTCAAGGAAATTATTTTCTTCATCCTGCCGCTCGTAAAGAAAGGAACTACTGAGGTTCCTTCACCATAGTATAGCCCTGGTGGTACTGCCATTGGGGCTTCTATTGAATCTGCTCACGAATCGTGCGAGATATCTTCAGGACAACAGGCCATGAATGAGGATTTGGACATGGCCTTCCATTCTCCAATTCAAGTGCCTGTAAGGGAGACCACCGATACTCCCAAAAAACCAAAGAAGCAAAGGCAACGAAGGAGGAATTCCACTGCCAAACACTTCATTAGTAGCGGTAAGTCCTTCGAATAATCATGAGTCTATACCCATGAAAAGGTTGATCATATTTCTGGGGATTGCAGGGGCTTCTTCAATTTCTCCTCTGAGAGGGAGGACTGACCCTCCTTTGAGGACCACAGAGGGTACTGGTGAACAATCACAAGTTCAGGCTAACTTGGCTGCTCCTGGAGAAGAGCCAGCGTCTGTTCCAAGTATCCCTCCTACTGTTGTTGCAATAAGAGAAGAACCTACTTCTTGTAAGTTAACAATGCTTCATAATATGTTAAATGAATCATCGACCGACTTCCATTCTGTAATACTTTAGGTTCAGCCCCTGTACTCGAGCTTTTGGCGGCTATTGCAATTGGTGCCACGATTTTATCTGAAGATGCTGTCCAGGGTCAGGTACTACAGGATAAAGGTCGCCAAGAAGACACATCAAATGCTCCCACTGGTGAGATTAACCAGGATTATGAGATGAAATTAAATGAAATGATGGAACTTGTCACATCTTTAGAAGATTTTATAAATCATGTTAAATTACTGTGTAATTTAGAAGATTATGGATGTGAGTTTTATCCTTCATCCTGTGAAAAATAACTTTTTATTACATGTCAAATCATGATCGGTTCAAATGTGCAGTTCTATCTGAGCAAGCTGCTGAACTACCCATGCCTGAAGGGGGTAAATAAAACCCTACTATTCCAGAGACATTAGCACAAGTGGAGCTAAACCCATTATAGCTTCCTCAAACTCATCCTAAAAATCCTGTCGAAGCTAGGAAAGATGGGGAGGAGCCTTCTTAGGTTGTTGATCTACCGTCGGGTAAGGGATAACAATATTTGCGACTGTACTTAATTTACAAGATATCCAATTAACTTTCGTTATCCTTTGAAACTAACCAAAGCTTTCAATTGATTATGCAAGGCCATCAATTTATGTGGATAGATATAGAGGTGAAGCCTCAGCCTCCACCCCAATGGGAATTGAAAGTGAAGAATCACAGGTCAGCGGGGAAGGAGTAGAATAGGGAACTTCCCTAAGTGCATTAATCCCAGATTATATTCCCCCTGCGACAGTGATGCTCAGTCAAATCCAAGAATTACAAAAGGCGCTCCAATTTTCACGATGCAAGGCATGGAAAATCATATGGAAAATCATATCTGAAGTGCCTCTTGAAGATCTGTCATCAAAGATCCCGCGACTGTCATCCCTATTTGTTATGCTGGGACTTGGTGGTTTTGGATATCAAAAGATCCATGCCGCGGTGATGCAAGTCATTTTAAGAAGGGAGTAGGAGAAAAAGTACCCTAAATATCTGACCAGGGTGAAGCTATCATTCAAAATAATTGAATTTGAGGCTACAGTATCCCGAGATGAGGCTGACTATGCTGCCAAGATGAAGGAGATGAAAGCATAAGATCAAAGATAAAGTCATCCACCAGATGCATCTTTAGCAACAGTTAGATGTTGTTACTGGGGAACTTGACCAACTCAACAATTCAATAGAGGGAGATCAAGCAAATGGAATGAAATCCATCGCGGATGCCAAGAAATCATTCCATTAGGCTGAAAAGAGTGAAGTTGGTCGAGTGCATGAGCTTCAAGTGGCTGCTGATGAAGCTCAGGATGCTGTACATCAAGTGAAAACTTATGTTGATAGCCTCTTATAATTCTTAGAAAAGAGAAGAGAATACAGTCTGTGGATATCCTTCTAATTCTTGTGCATCAAATGGAAAAAATGCATTTTCAATCATCTGTATATGCATTTTCCCACTACCTGCTTTAGATTTTTATCTAAGCCAATGGGCTTAGTAAGCATAGTTTGATTTTTACTAGGATTATTATAAATAACACTACAAACTTTGAATCTCTTAATTACTCAATATTACCTAAATCATATGAAAATTTATGTTTTAGTGAGCTAGGTCTTTATTTTTATTCAGAGTTCCGATGTCTTTTGTGGGCAGTTTAAAGTCATGCACGTCAGACATAAAAAGGCTAATGTTAATTGTTGAAATAGCTTTGACCGAATGGGTTAAAATTGACTCAATTACTTGACAACTTATCTGAAAACATTTTACCACACTCAAGTATGAAGGAAAACATGTAAACTATGACTTAAGAAATTTTGAATATGAGGAATGATACGAAAAGGGCTAAAAGGCATTAGAAGAAGTAGTTCCCAAGAATGAATTTACCATTATTTAACAAACCCGTTAGGGGGTTGAATTATGTAGGGCCGCCTAAGGGCATTGGTTTCATAGTCAAATAATAGTATCTTTTGGCTGAAAAGTATGTTATATAGTCTGTTTATGAAAGGCCACCTAAGGGCACATGCTGCATAGTCAGGAAAATAGAACTCTCAGGAATTTACTTTTCTACCGCTAAAAGCCAGTGAAAGTTTATGGAGATTCAAATTTTCCAAAGCAAAGAGTTTGCTGTATGAAGAGAGGTTCTTGAATATGGAGAAGATATTTCCAAGAAAGATCGTCTAATAATTGGATGAATGTTACTCCTACGAAGGTCTGAACCAAACGTAGGGAAGTGAAATATAAACCATAGACTTGAATACTTTCAGATCATGAAAAAGAACAAGGGGCGAATATGTTAAGGATGGCTATTTTCTGCGAATCCTTACATATTGTCGTTAAGAAAAATAAGGAAAAAAGAGGGTTTCTTTCCAAGAATAAAGTTACCATTATTTAAAAAACCCGTTAGGGGGTTTAATTATGCAGGTCCGCCTAAGGGAATTGGCTGCATAGTCAAATAATAGTATCTTTTGGCTGAAAAGTCTGTTATGTAGACTGTTTATGCAAGGCCGCCTAAGGGAACATGATGCATAGTCAGGAAAAATAACTCTCAGAAATTGGACATTTTGTGACCAAAAGTCAAGAAAAGGGTTATGAAGATCTGTAAGTATTTAAGGTTAGGATTATGACACATAAAAATGGGTATTGTCCAATGTATGTAGAGATACACAGATCAGTGCTAACCATAATCATGTAGTGGTTGAGTCCTAAATTGAAATGTTGGAATTCACTACATATCCCATTAGGATGGGAATCAAGCCATACATAGTTCTTGAAATATAGTTTAACATCATGTGGGATGAAAGTGTAAGAGATCATAGTTTAGGGTCATAGAACTCGGACCATTATAATGAATACACAGTGTGTGTTTTCACAGGGACTTTTTAGCCAGGGGACAGAAAGTGGAATTTGGGGTTAGGCCCAAAGACTTGCGGCTAGATTCTAGGGATGGTTGAACATTCCTAAGTATCCTATAAGGATGGGGATCAATCCACAAATAGTTCGTGAAATACCCTCTGTACAAATTTGGTTCGTACAAGTGAAGGGTGAAAAAGGGGACTTTAGTGTAATGATGGTTTGACCCAAGATAAAAGGTTCATGCATTACCTTGTATGCACATAGTCTTTGAAATATAACATGATTGGATATTAATGTAAATAATGACTTTCTATTAGGTGAGGACATCAAATAATGTTGTAGTTTACTGTCCTACAGGACAAAAGGTGTTATACAGTTTAACGTCATGTAGTGAGGACAAAGGTGAACCAATGTGAAGAGATTGGTTTTGGGCTTGAACCTTGGGAGGTTGCCTACATACCCAGCCTGAAAGGCAAGGATCAAAGTCTGCGTAGTTCAATTAAATAATGAATTATTTATCAAGTTGTTCTTGGGGACAACAACCTAAAAAATGGTGTTGGGACTTACGCGTGGTTGGTGGCCTAGAGAGGGTAATCTGGTTGAAGTTTTCTCTAAGCTCACGTGAGTCATACTCGGTGTGAGAAACAAGAGGTGGCAACAAATTTAATGATGCACAGTTTAATGTCATGTAGGACATATGAAGGGACTATACAGTTTAAAGTCATGCATTTAGGACTATTGGTGCTGCACAATTTAGTGTAATGTAGCAGGGAAAAAATACAGTTTTACATCATGTAGGACGTATTAGGGTGCTGTACAGTTTAGCATCATGTAGCTAAGATGATGGGGACAATACAGTTTAATGTCATGTTGGACGAAAGGGGGACTGTGCAGTTTAATTTCATGCAGTAAGGACAAAAGAGGACACAATTTAATGTCACGTTGGACGTATTAGGGACTTCTTCCCAGTTTAACGTCATGTTGGACGAAAAAGGGACGATAAAGTTTAATGTCATGTTGGACGATGGTGCGAATAGATTAAGGTCATATGCATGGACCATAACTGTATAGTTTAACGTCGTATATGAAGATGAAAGGGACACAGTTTAACGTCATGTTGGACAAAAATGTGAATAGTTTAAGGTCATATGCATGGACCAAAGATGATGATGTAGTTTAACATCTTGCTGGATGAGAGAAATTCCAATAGTTTACGGTTGTATGCATGGACCATTGGTTATGAAATTTAACGTCTTGTTGAAGGTAAGGGACTTCTGTATAGTTTAACGTCATGTAGTTAGGACGTCACAATTTAACGTCATGTTGGATGTAAGTGCCAATAGTTTAAAGACGTATGCATGGACCCTTGGTGTATTTTGTGTTCATACAAAATATTTCTTCAGAAATCTGGCATTGGTTGGAGTAGTGATGAGTTCTCTATCCATTGAAATTAAAGAATAAGCTCCATTGGAGTAGACCTTATGTATTGAATAAGGTCCTTCCCATTTTGGCTCAAGCTTGGGAGGTTTCTTTCCTGGTATCATTTGAGTTCTGAGAACTAATACCAATTCTCCCTGAACGAATGAACTACGACGAAATTTTTTGTTGAAATATTGTGATATTCGATTTTGATAGACTTTAAAGTGGTGCAGGGTGCACAATATTTTCTCATCTAACCATTCCAATTCATCCAATCA
This sequence comes from Viscum album, assembly GCA_963277665.1. Lineage (NCBI taxonomy): Eukaryota > Viridiplantae > Streptophyta > Magnoliopsida > Santalales > Viscaceae > Viscum > Viscum album. The sequence continues at coordinate 469,015,706 of OY728147.1, read as the reverse complement.
CTTTTGATATTGTTCATTTGTAGATGACTGATCACAAATGGCTACTCTGAGCGAAGTTAGTTGAACCTTAATTGGCAAGACTACTTCCGTTCCATATACAAATGAATATGGAGTTGACCGCGTTGGAGTGTGGCTGGGGGTCTGATAAGCAAATAAAGCATGAAAGAGTTTATCACTCCATGATTTCTTATCTTTATCCACCATATTTTGCAGTATGTTTGAAAGAGTCATGTTTAAGGCTTCTATCTGGCCATTGGCCGCTGCATGATACCGAGAGGAATGATTGGATTTAATGTTGTATTTTTGATACAACTTCCTCACCTTGGATGAATAGAAATTGGTGCCATTGTCCATCAATATGGTATGAGGGACACCAAATCTGGTAATGATGTTAGACTTGATGAAGCTAACAATGCATTTAGAAATTACTTCTTTGAGAGGTATTGCCTCTACCCATTTGGAAAATAAGTCAGTAGCAGTAAAAATATACTTCAACTGCTTGGATGTAGCCGAAGGATAAGGTCCTACTACATCCATTCCTCATGTGGAAAATGTCCACGAGTATTTAGCTGTATGAAGCAACTCTGGGGGCTGATGAATGAAGTTGGCATGTACTTGGAAAGAATGACACTTCTTTGTGAAATCAACACAATCTTGTATCATTGAAGGCCAAAAGTCTCCAAGCCATTGAATTTGATCAGATAGTATATGTTCGGACTAATGAGACCCACATAATCATGCATGCACTTCTTTCATAACAACCATTGTCTCTTCACCATCAATGCATCTGAAGAGAACTCCATCAAAACCCCTTTTGTAGAGAACGTTCTCTAAGTGATTTGGGCTATCATAAAGAGTGAAATTGACCACACGTCTCTGGACTTGTTCTTTCTCAGCTCTATCAGGTGGAAGTGTTCCATTTTGAAGGTATTCCCTGATAGGTGTCATCCATACTATAGTATGACCATACAGTTCAGATATGGGACTAATTTCATTGATTTCCTCTATTCTGGCATGAACATAAGGTAAAATTATACGACGGTGGGCAATACTGATAGTTGTCTCATCCCGATTTGGATCTTCCAGAGCTGTGTCTATATTAGCCAGTGCATCATCTTGGGAATTTTGGGATCTTGGTACATAAGAAAATGTCAGTTTCGAAGGAAAATACACCATTAACTCTCTAAAGTAATCATACAAAAGGATTAATTCTTCTTTTCTGATTGTGTAATCCCCATTGACTTGTTTGATTACCAAGTCTGAATCACGTTTCCTTTAAGTGATTCACTTGTGCTTGAAGTGCCAACTTTAAGCCTACGATGAGAGCTTGGTATTCTGCTTAATTATTTGTACCGCCTCCCAACAATGAATAGGAATAGGGTAAAACTGCCTTCTCTGGAGAAATGAGCACAACTCCTAACCCAACTTTGTTGAATTTAGGATTTTCTATTTTCCTCCCTGTTGGACTTCTGGAAGCACCATCGAAGTACATTTCCCATGTTTGAAGACTTTCTTGAATAGAGAAGACTTCCCCATCAGGGAGTTCAATATCTGAAGATGTGTCTTCCACTGAAGGGTGTTCAACAAGGAAATTAGCCAGATATTGGCCCTTTATTACCTTCTGAGACACATATTGAATTTCAAATTGCTGCAAAATAACTTCCCACCTTTCCAGTCATCCTGTAAGCATTGGACGACTAAGGATGAATTTGAGAGGGTTATTACGAGATACTAATTGGAACTCATGATGTTGTAGGTAGTGTCTCAACCTCTGAACTGCAAAGATTAATGCTAGGAAGCACTTCTCAATACTTGAATATCAGGTTTCTGCTTCAATCATAGTCCGAATGAGATAATAGAGGCTGTTTTCATTCCCAGCATCATTCTTCTAAGCAATAAAGGAACCCAATGATTGTTCTAGATCTATCACATAGAGGATAAGTGGTCTTCCTTCAATAGGTGGCATTAACACCGGTGGACTCAAGAGATACTTCTTGAGATTATCGAATGCTTCTTGAAATTCTTTAGTCCACTTGTAAGTGACTCCCTTCTTCATCAATTTGGTGAAGGGTAAAATTTTTCCTGCCAAATTGGTGATGAAACGCCAAATATAGGCCAAGTGTCCTTGAATTCCTCTCAATTCCTTTAAATTTAGAGGAGGTGACATACCAAGGATTGACTTTGTCTTCTCAGGATCGACTTCGATACCACGATGGCATACAACAAAGCCAAGAAATTTTCCTGAGGTTACCCCAAAAGAAAATTTTAAGGGGTTTATCTTCAAATTATATTGCCTAAGTTTATGGAATATGATTTCCAAATCAGCCAAGTTATTAGAACATTGTTTGGATTTAACCACCAAATAGTCCACATAACATTCAACAAACTTCCCTAAAAAGGGTTTGATGATACGATTCATGGCACGCTGATATTTTGCGCCTACATTCTTTAGACCAAAGGGAATTACCCGATAGTAAAACACACCCTAAGGGGATATGAAAGCTGTAGATTCTTTGTCTTCTGGAGCCATTCAGTTTTGACTATATCCAGATTATCCATCCAGGAAGGAAAGTGCTTCCTAGCCAGCTGTTGCATCAATTAAGAGTTCTGTAATTGGTACTGGAAAATCATCCTTAGGACAATGCCGATTAAGATCTCTGAAATCAATGAAAACTTTAATTTTCCCATTCTTCTTTTTCATTGGGAAAATATTAGCCAACCACTTGGGATATTGAACTTATCTGATGAAGTTAGCTTTGATGATATTATCCACTTCAGCTTCAATTTTGGAAGCATAGGTTGGGTGTGTTCTTCTAGCGGCTTGTTTGAATCCTCGATGTTCTTCTGGTAAACCCCAATGATGAGTGGAAACATCAAGATCAAGCCCTGGAATCTCTGTATAGTTCCAAGAAAATATATCTCGATTTTGATTTAGAATGGAAATATACATCTCTTTCTCTTCAAGAGTCATGGCCGCACTAATTAAAGTGGGGCGTGAATCTTCTTTTGTACCAAGATTTATTTCTCTGAGTTCATCCACAGTGGTAGAGATACCCTCTTCAAATGCTGGATGAGCATCCCTGAGATCTTCTTATTCTTCTTCAACAAGTGTTATTTCTTCTGTTTCTACTTTCATAGTAGATGATGAAGTAAAATTTTCATGATCATAAGAGATGTTAAAATTTGAACATCTTGAAGAAGAATCTTCCATTTCCGACCCTATTAATGATGAAGGGTCTTCTTTGGGTAATAAAGAGGAGATGATGGACTGAGAATCGACATCATCATTTACCTCTGACATTGTTATAACTTGATCTGACCTGATTGGATAAGTATAGACTTTCTGAATTTCAGCAGATGAAATGAAGACATCCCCATTTGAGCTTTCATCATTGCTTGGTGAATCACTAATTTATCCCTTGTTGTCTGGCTTGATTGCCGTAATTGACATTATGGAAGTTTCTATAAGAGTATTTTGATTTGAGTCTATCCTGTCAATTTGACTGATAGGCAACACACAATCTGTACTCACATATGTAAATTGGTTTACTGGAATCTTTTCGAAACCAAATATAGCATTAGCTTTGGTAATATCCCTTATTGTGGATTCCTCCTTTCCCTTCATGTGATAAAATTTTGCCTCAATGTATTGAGATTCACATGTATTGAATGGGGATTTATCACCATACAATGTCCCAATTTGACCATCGAAACAATATTTGAGACATTGATGGTATGATGAAGGGATAACTACATGTTTATGTAGCCAGGGTCTTCCAAGAAAGATGCTGAAGGCTAGGTCTTGATCAAAAAACATGAAATATGAATTGGATACAAGATCTCCAAACTGAGTTCTGAGTGTAATCTCGTCTAGTGGTCCTTGTTCATTTTTATCATATACTTGTAAAATCAAAGTAGAAGAAGATAAATCAGATTCTGTGAGGCCCAATCGACGAAGTGTATGAATACAGATGAGGTTGACTCCTGAACCATTATCAATTAAAAATCTTCGAAAGTCTACACAATTGACCTTTCCAGATAAGTACAAAGGTCTAATATTTCCATGCATGACATCATCTTCATCTTCATCAGTAAAAGATATCATTGTATGGAATTCTGCATGATTATTCTCTACATGGTAGAATTTAGCTGCTATAATTTCAGTTTAAAACTCTTGAGAACTTGAAAAAGCCTCGATGAGTGCCTCCCAAAGATCCTTCGATAAATTCAAAGCATCCCGAATTGATAACATGTCTGGTATTTTGGACAAGTGTTTGAATACATCATAATTTTGATCCAAAGGTCTGCATTTCCCAACAGGAACATGTGGTTTAACAGGTGCCTTGGAAGTTGATGCTTTAGAAGTTGATGCATCTTGTACTGGGATAGGAGTTGGTAATACTCCTTACTTTGGAAGATTAGACTGCTTAGGTCTATTTACTTGCTGAGAGAAAGAAGATGGAACCTTCAACCAATCTTCTAGAATAATTATGCCAGGACTAAGTCTGACTTGTGTGGAAGAACTTGCTTGTTATTTTTGAGCTCGTTGAAGGGCTCTCCCATGAGTTTCTACCACATACACAGTTCTAGCAGGGGTAGAATTGGAATAGTGGCCTCTGAAAGATCCACGTCTTACCCTGTATCCTGAGCCTCTGTAACTTCCTCTGAGTCCTCTGTTTGATACAGGTAACTCGGGCTCATCAAAATTGAAACTGTGATTGGCACATGGATCTGTTAATTGAATTATATTAACAGAACCGAAGATCAACTCTTCATCCGGTGAAGACTCTTCATGATTAGCTTGTTTAGGCTATGCCGTTTGGTAGGGTGGTGCCCATGAATTTGAAGCAGATGGCATAAAATCATCCAGATTCAAAGAAAACTTGGTATTTGACATGATTTCATCTTCTTCTGATTGTTCCTCTTTCGTGGAATTATGCCATTTCTTTGAGGATTTTCCCTCTGATGAAGAGGGTTTTGCTGCGGCATTCATGGCAGAAGACACAATTAGTTTCTTCAATTGTGTTCGCAAAATAGCATGAGTTTGGTTGATCATATTTCTGACCATCCAATCATCATATTTTTGTGCATTTTTGTTCTTGACTTTTTTCCACTCGCCTTCTTCCTCTGGATCTGTAGAAGTAACACATGATACCTGAGCTGAAGAACCTTTCAGTTTAACTTGTCCCAAGTCGACCATTTTTTATAGGAGGTCCTTGAAAACAAAACACTCTTGAATGGGATGCCCCAAAATTTGATGAAACAGGAAATAGTTGGGACGATCTTAATCTCCTTCCTTGTTTGGCCTCTTGGGCCTTGGAAATTGAACCAAATTATTTTCTAGAGTAGAAATGAAGTAACCAGGAACTTGTTCATTTCAGAAAGAGTAAAATTTTCTCTTCAAATACTCAAATTGTTTTTGTCTTTGATCTCTTTGATCATATTGATGAAACAACTTCTGTTGTTGGCGTTCAGGAGGTTGAGACCTTTGAGAAGATGAAGGTTTTGAAGTAGAAGTAGGTACAGGTGCTTGTTTAAGCATAACTGTAGCAGTCTCTACTTTACCCATTATCCTTCTTAGAGCTGATGGAAATACACGAGCTTTATACATAGTCTTTATAAGAGAATCTTCAATCTGTTGAGAGATCTAAGTAAGGTCTCGAAACCCTCCTGTGTATTTCACAGGGATCAGTGGTGTGCACAACTCATCACGTAAATTCGCCACACAGATTGGCAACAATTCTTCTTGAGGGAGTGCTAAGCTTAGGGAATATGTTAATCCTTTCCAACGAGCAATGAAATCTGAGACCCTTTCATTCTACCTTTTCTTACAGTTTGTAAGATCAAAAACTGTTGTCTTTGGCAACGTTGAGATGAACTGAAGAAGAAATCTTTGGCAGAGATCCTCCCATCCGGTAATTGACCGGGATTGCATGTTTGTGTACCAGAAAAAAGCAGGACCCTGTAATGACTGTACAAAACACCTGAGCATAACTGCTTCCTGTTGCTGTGGGGTTCCCATCATAGGATTACAACGAGAAAAAAAATAAGTTAAGTGTTGCTTTGGGTCTCTCGAACCATTAAAGGTTGGGAATGTAGTACTTGCAAAATTTGATGGGGGAGGAATTGCATCAACCCATTCCGGGTAAGCTCTCTTTTCTGGTTGAATTTGAGCACGCTTTCCCTCCATAGCTTCCAACCGAGATGTTAATGACTCAATAGTAGTTATTAACTTTTGAGAAACATTCGGTTGAGCTTGGACCTGAACAGGTGCAATGATTGGATCAGGTACAGATGTGGCATCTGGTACTGCAACCGATGACAGCACTGCCGATTGTTGTTTCACTTGACTCGTAGGATTAGACCTGTGAGGGTGTAATTATAGAGGAGGATATTCTTGATCCATATCAGTAGCCACAAAATATTCCCTTGGCTGACTGAATCCAACACACTTAGGAGGAATACTACCGTGAAGTAGTTTTGCGTTCAACCCCATTAATTCTTTCATTTCTTCCCCTTGTTGTGCAAATATTTTCTCTAGTGAGAGAGATTAGACTTCTCCAGAGGAAGGGTATGTAACACGATTCTTTCCTTCAACCTTATTGGACACATTTCGGAGAGGGGGAAGTGGTTTACTTGAAGGATTACCTAGGTTCTGAGTAATCCTTTGATTTCTTGTACGCACACCTTCTTCATTTGTGTTTGTGCGTACAACTTCTGGAGCAGGAACCTCTTCATCTGATCCCTCTGAGTGAAACTCATCTGGTGGATCAACAACAATGAAATTAATGATATTAATTGATGCATAATGCATTTCATCTCTTTTATTGGAATTTCTGAAATAATTCCTTTTTTCCATGTCCTTGATGAGACATTGTCTTTTGTTGATTCGATCCCATAGGAACTTCTTGACAAACCGTAATTTGGAGGGAATATACTGATAATTTGGTTCTTCATTCCTCTTGAGGCTTCTTCCCTAATCGATAGAAGACTGAATTTCTCTGAGGGAGGGATTAAGGATTGGAAAAAGTCCCCAGTCCGGTGGAATGGGGTTGTTCTTGCTGTCTTTGATCAGCTCCTTGAATCCTATTTGTTGATTCTGAGGGTTGGGTTAAAAGATTCCCTAGTATAGAGAGATGGGGTGGTTCTTGACATGATATATCTGATAATTTCTTGAATTCTCTCCTAATCTGGCAGAATTTAGTTCGGAAATTAGCTGGATGCATCAACCTGCATCCACTTTTATCACCTGGCTCAAAAGACCATTGGATGATTTCTGAAACTTCCGTCACTTGATGATGTGCTTGCTCCAAACAAGAGGCCTATTCAATATTCTCGTTTTCTTGATGCAGGAGTAATTCAACAACTTCTTCTCTGTATACTTGATTTTGAGAGGAACTAGTTGAGTCCTGTTCTTGGGAAAGCTTTTGATTACAAACAAAACCCATTGACTGTGGCCGTCCATGGGCAATAACATTGCATGAGACCTTTTTCAGCGGGCTTTTCTGACTGGAGGGTACAATGAAATGTAGCACTCCATGAAAAACCCATCCCTGATATGAATACCAGATGGGGCATTGGTAATTAACTGGCACAATCTTCTTAGTGCGCTAATGCATGAACGCTGAAGTGCTCTCTGCTGCTTTTCATCCTTCGGATATCGAGAAACTGAGAGAGATGCCAAATCAATTTGGCGTTGTAACCCTTCTATTATCTTGATATGATTTTCATATTCATTATAAGATAATATTTCCTTTTTAAACTAACAAATAGTTTTCCATATATTGAGAAGAATATCATGAATTCCATCTTCCGTCAACATTTCTGGAATGTCATACTGAGAATCATCCAAAGGCCAAAACATAACTGGCACTTCACCTTTTGCCAGTTGCTTTCTCATATTCAGTTATTCCTCTTTATCATTCAATGTAGATTCTTCTACCTGATTAGACCAAAGTTGGTTCTTCCTTGTTTCTTGATCAGATTCAACAAGATTGGCAGAGAATTAACTGATCAAACTAGAAGATTCATGACTTAGGGGTGGTTCGAAGAATGACCTATACCCTGGGATATCTGCTGATTGAGAAAGTATTTCACCTGCTGTTGGTAAAGCATCAGACATGACTGGTTTCACATTTTAAAGTTCCTCAAGATAAGAGGGCTTTCTCGTCACTACATTGTGCATTGGAGCATTTTCCTGGAAATGTGCATTATTACTGCAAATAGGACTTTCACAGATAAATTCATCATCATGGGGAGGACCACCATGGTGGGTTACAGCAAAAGATGAAACATTTTGATTCTTGGAATTTTGGCCACACAGAGGGTTCTTGTGGCTCTCATCTGAAGATGAAACTTCGAGATCGACCGAATTGTCATGAAGTAAGCCTTCATGAGGAAGTGTCTGATGCATACCTTCAGAATTATTGTCCCGAGTATTGGGAACTGAGGGAGTAGAATATTGAGTTGCAACAGATAATTGTCTGAGTGCATCAAGAAATCCAGCATTGAGTAAGGCTTTGTTACAGATTGGCCCTTGATTTCTTGACTGTGCTGGGCAGGTCTTCTTCTTAGACGCTTTATTACTCATTTTAGGAACCACTTGTTGATGAAAATGGTCATTATGGGAAGGTGTATGTGACTGATCCGGAGAAAGGATCATCTTAGGCTGACTATCTCCACTCAAATCAGGTATATGTGCCTGACTTGGTTGTCCGTATGATATGGGGGAGTATGCCCCACAACCCTCTTGGACTAGAACAGAGGTGTGTTCCTATTCCGGAGTGAACTGTTGATGTGTCACTCCACTGGTAGGGATAGATTTGGATTTCATCCCCTGTAATGCTGCTGAAGTTATTATAATATCCTGGCATGCATCCAGATTATGAGCAGGGATTTGCTTCTTCTCTTTCACTATTGAGAGAATATGATTGGTGACATCAGCTGCTGGAATGGGGATATACATCCATTCCATTCTTAGAGTATGTGTGTGTTCCTGCTCTTGTCCTCCTTTTCCTGTCAGTGAATTCTGACAGTACATAAGTGTGGGGGCAGAGAGTTGAGTCTGCCTCCTATTTGTCGCCAGAGCTTTCCGACTGACTTCTCCGAATGCTACCAAATGATACTGTTGGTAGGATTGATCAATACTATCTGGTGTATGTGCCTGCTGATTGCAATCCGCCAAACGTGGTTGACGAACTTCCTTTAATACTGATAGATGAGGTTGCTGGCAGGATTGATGAGTGTAAGAAGGTGTATGTTCCCGTTTACCAGTTGTCAACACATTGGGTTGGCGGGCTTCATCGTATGTAGTCAGATGAGCCTGCTAACCAGCTGATGATTTATAAACAGGTGTATGTTCCTATCTATATAAATCCATCGGAATTTCCTGGCGGGATTGGTGTGCTGCTGCCAGACGAGTCTGCTGGACAGCGGAATTAAAATGGACAGGTGTTTGTGCCCACTCATTTCTTGCCAACAAGTTAGGTTGGTGGACTTCTCTGGAAACGACAGAGATGAGAACTTGCTCACTGTTAACCGGTCGTCGCCTTTGTTGGTTCGTCTTGCCTGCTCGGGTTTGAGGAACTTGAGCCGAACACCTGGAGATGACACCCTCATCATGTTGAGGGCGCACTGCCGCACGAGTCTGGTGGTGATTGTTGATGGGAGCCCTCGGGAAGGACTCATATCTCTTTGAGTAAAGGCCCTAAGGGACCTGCTCATTCACCTCCCCAGAATACGGGAGAGAATGGTGATTGAGTTCTGGGGATAACGACCCGAAACGGTTGGAGACGGTAGTTAGCACCACCTGCTTCTTGATCGCTAGTCATCACTGTCCGGACGACCAAGGTGAATTATTGACTTGGAGGGCTTGTCGAGTAGCCTCCAGAGTCGGAATAGTACTTTTTTGATGGTACTTATTAACCAGCACATTTGATACCCAACGTTGAAGATGCTGAGTAGGTGATGTCATCCTCAGAGCGGACGACGATCCAACAGGAGTAGCAATAGATGCCTTCAAAGTAGAGGCAATCATAGCAGAGGTATTCACAGGTGTGAATTTAAGAGAAGCCATTATTGTAATTCAGAAGATATTTAGAAGAGAGTGCATGTTTGATATAACAAACATAATCAAGATAAGTTAGGCAGCTACATCTTTTGGATGAGCACATATGTTATTGATTTATTTGTTGGCCCTCTCATTGAGTTTAAATAGGGGCCTAACAAATAGGTAAAAAATCACTTTAAATTGGTTAAGGATTCACATCGGGTTCACCATTTTTTGTTGCCTCTGGAAATGGGGATGACCTCATTGATTTAAGGTTCAAACAGTCCAAGTGGTTTCTAACGGGTTTGTTCATAGAACCGGAAACATCCAATAATTCCATATCCATTTGGACCCACTTTCCAAGGATAGGTGATAATTAGTTGTGAACTGATGAGGCTTAAGATTTTTCATTGGTCGAGAGGATAGGAGGTCAGACTCATAACACCTTTTTGAGGGGAATTATTGTCTACTCCAGGACTCTCTTTATAGATTTATGTTATGTTCGTGAATCTTTATTACATTACCAAGTATAAAATGAGCTTTCCTTTAGATATGACAATCAATGATTGATATGTAAGAGATTTAAAGAATCTTTTATATGTATTCGAGGTTATTCATTGATAAAGAATCATCTGTATTTGTTAGAGATTCTTAGTCAATGGTATCCTTTAATACATAAAAGTCTTTTGGTCATTATGATGACCATACTGGTTTTAAATCCACTCAGTGGGGCACTTGAAGTTTATTTTAATTCAAAAGGAGATGGATTATTTCAGAGTTGGGATCGTACCCGAAGATGGGCTACCTACGTATCCTTTATTTAGAAAAGGACTCAGAACCCATGTAGTTAGAGTGAGAGAGTATGATGTTTATGCATGATTGATGGCTCCAAGAAAGATGTCATGATTACTTTTACACTCTAAGCTCACGTGAGTCATTCTCAATGTGAGAAACAAGAGGTATTGGCGAAACCAGACAATTGTTCCATGAAAAATGCAATGATGTGGGGCTTATGTATGTATGACTGCCCAAAATAGAGGAATATTGGGCTTTACTTCAGGGAAGAAACCCAGGAACAAGGTCTATAAAGGTATATGTACTTTATGAAGATTTGGATACTCTAACTTGGGTCTTACTCTTGAGGAAGATGCCCAAATTAAAAGGGGACTTTATGATTGGGTTTTACTCCTATGAATGAAACCCATATCAAAAGTAAATTAAGACTGGTTAAGAGAAATTAAGACTGGGGATTACTCCTGAGAAGGAGGACCAGGTGAAAGGGATTTAAAAAATTAAGGGACCTGGGGCTTACTCCAAAGGAGGATTCCCATATTTGAGACTGGGGCTTACTCCTAAAAAGGAAGCCCAGGTTAAAGGAATTAAGACTAGGGATTACTCTGGAGAAGGAGGCCCAAATTAGGGGATTTGGGAACTTGGGGCTTACTCTTGAGGATGATTCCCATATTTAGAAAATTATGACTGGGGCTTACTCTTAAGGAGGATGCCCAGGTTAGGAGAATTGTGATTTGGTTTTAATCCTGAGAAGGAAGCCCAAATCAAAAGGAATTATGACTAGGGATTACTCCTGAAAAGGATTCCCAGATTAGGGGACTTGGAGCTTACTCTTGAAAAGGAAGCCCAGGATAAGGAACTTGGGGCTTACACTTAAGGAGGATGTAACGACCCAAACATTTTTAATAGTATATTAACTTACTCCTAACGATTTAATAATGTTTTTAATGGTTAATGCAGAAAGAGGAGTCGATGGCTTCATCCGGTAGACTCGAACCTTATGAAGCCCACTTATCAGAGCTTGGGAAGGAGGTGGCATCTTTGGGCTTCGCTTTGGACCAAGCCCAAGCCGAACTCCAGCGTGTCAAGCTTGAATGGAAACGCCTGTGGGAGAAGTTCAAGTTAGTAGAGATTACTACTAGGGAAATGTTATCTGAGCCTCCCTCAGATTCTCTCACCATAGCACACATTACACTTAGGTCTTATGCTGGTGTTATAAGGGGCTATGTGATGAGACCGTAGCTTCTTTTTGTAATCCTTTGGAATGAATAAATTGATATTTCTTCCTTTAGTGATGTTTGTGAAATTTCAAATGTCTGGATAATTTTAGGATGTATTTTATTGATGAATTTTGAAAAAAAGGATATTTTAAAATATTTATGTAAACCTTAAATAATTAATGATGTGTAATTATTTTCAAAAAAAGGTCTTCTGCAAAAGTGTTCAGTAAGGAATTTGGAGTCTAAAAAGATCAACTTATTTTTTGATGAATAGTAAATTATGAATAGTGATTTTATGCTTAGGATTAGTATTGTGACCAAATGGATTATAAATATCACTTAAAGAAAGTTTTAATATAATTTAGACACCTTGATTAAGTAATGTGATTCAATAAAATGGGTAAATAACGGTTTCATAAATTATTAATTAAGTATCAGTTTTTTCAAGTGAATAGTGTTTTTTTAATTAAAAATTAAATTAAAAATATTTAGAAAATTATTTTTATAAAATGGACTTTATTTTTGAACTCAGAGCATCGATATTATCTTATGGTAATTTTTTGGGATTTTTTTGAGAAAGATGAATTTTCAGTGAATAGTAAAAATGCAGTTTTAGGGTTTTGGTATGTTAAATGATATCATTACTGTGTCATGATGATTTCATGAAATATTTTAAGGTATGGTCGACTAAATGGGATGAATTATTGTATGAGGTGTCCTAAGTGGCAAATACCATGGGCAAATACAGTGAGCAAGCCCATGGTTTTGCCAATACCACCAATGAGGTGTCCCTTGGCCATTAATGCATTGTCCCCCTCACTTTCCATATGAATACCAAGCCATCCTCGCATCCTTTCAACTCCAAAATCATCCTCAACTAAGTTTTGGTCTCCTTACCTCCCAAGGAGTCCTCCCAAGGTGCCCCCAGGCCCTCAAGGTCCCAAACTTTGAGTTTTAAGAGTTATGTTTAGGGTAAGGGATCCGACCTCTCTCTTTCTTTTCAAGTAATCTATTTTATGTCATTTATTTTATGCTCCATGTTCTTATTTTGGAGGATGTTTTTTTATATTCATCTTAATTCCCTTTTTATGTTCATATGATGGGATACCCCCACTTTCTCTCATCAATTCGTTTTATGAATGTTTAGGTGACGCCGTTAGGCTGCCAAATTTTTAAGGGATTCGTTCACCTTTCTCATTTTTCAAAGTTCTACTTTCATGTCATGTCTTTCAAGTTCCTTTTTATTATGTTGGGGTATGATCTCTATATCTATCATATTTATCTTTTATGTTCATATGATGAGAGACCCTATTTTATCTCATCAATTCTTTTTTTTGAAGTTTAAGTGATGTCGTTAGGCTGCCAAATTTTCATAAGAGAAATCTTATTTTTTTCTTCCTTTCATGTTCTTCATTACATATGCTATATCTTTTAAATTTGATTACCATGTTCTTAAATCCTTTATATTCGGTTCCCCTACTTTTTTATGGATCATTTATTAGTGGGTGACCCATGTCCCCTCTCTTTTCAATGTTTTCTAAAACCTCATAACATAGCCGTTATGCTGCAGAATTTTCGTCTCAAAATGTCTCTCAATTATCCTCAAATTCATTTATTTTATTAAGTGAATACTCAAAGATCTTTCTTCTAAATGGGTATTCAAATATATACAAAAAAATTCTATTTTAAATTCTGGGATTTACATACATGAGACCCACTTTCCCTTTCCGTGGGTTTAAAGTGACATAAAGATCATATCTTTAAAGCAGTTTTTAAAACATTATGATTATGAAATGAAACCCATTTCTTTTATGCTATATGGGTTGTTTATGAAATCATTGATGATGATATATGTAGCTCACATGATAATAAAGACAAATGAATGGTGCGCCCTGAGAGCGCTCCAATGCATTGGGTAAAGACTTAATCTCGAGAGATGACCATTTAGACTGATACCTTGGTGAATAACCATGGTAATTTTTATTGAAACCTTAGCGATGGACCTTGGTGAAACGGAAATGATTGAATTTGTAAAATGTTGTAGCCACATCTTAAAGTTATGAAAAACTTTATTTTTATTATGATATGCCTCATGATTTCTTTCTCATGCCTTAAATTTCTTTTCATGACCTTATTGAAGTATCTCAAGTTCACATGTAAAATGTTTCTCTTATTTCCCTTACTGGGCCTTCTGCTCACCCTTTCTTTTGATGTATGTCCCCAATTAATGAGATACAGTAATAAACCTAGGATAAACTTAAGGAGAAGCCTTTCAAGTGTTTAAGAAGAATGTTTTATATTTTTTTCATGTATTATGTTCCTTGTTTCCAAGACACTAAACCTTAACGATCCTCAATTTTGTGTAATGTAATGAAAGTTGTGTTATAAAATGCGGGATGTTACAGTTGGTATCAAAGGATGGTTTAGTTATTTGTGGAAATTAGGATATAAAAACTTTAGGAAGGACCCTATATAAAATTTTAAATATAAGAAAACTTCCGGGTATTTTGGTAAGTATTGAGTAAGTGGTTTATCAAAAAAATACATCCCTGTCTCGATACGAGTAGGTAGAGGCGGCTCTGGCATAGATGTACATAGGGGTAAAACCTGAAAACACCACTTTGAGCTAGACTCGAACGGGAACTGGTGCACGATAATGGGCCTTGCTGTACTCTTGGTTACGACACTCCCGAGGGATATGTTTGGTTAATCAAATGATTTTTATGAATCATTATGAAGGAATTATAGAGAAATGTAATTGTCTAAGCATGAAGTCTTAGTTAAAAGATTCATAAATGAAATAAGTTTCTCACTAAGGTTTTATTCTTTTAGAAAATGGCGGGAAATAGGAGGAACCATGCTGATGGTGACCGCAATGCACCATGTGCTGACGGCCCTTCGATGGAAGTCAGAATGGAAACATTCATGCGAATGATAAACCAACTAACTCAAGTTATGAGTAATAACTTGAATCAAGATGAGAGGCCGATCTCACCATGAAGGGAACAATATTCTGTTGAGTCCTTCATGCATCAATGACCACCAACATTCAGTGGATCTACTGACCCATTGGTTGCAGAAAAATGGATAATCTCTATTGAAAAAATCTTTTCTATACTTCATTATTCGGAACAAGAAAAAGTCACCCGTGCTATTTACCGCCTAGAGGGAGAAGTTGATCAGTGGTGGTCACTGATCAAAAACACGAAGCCACGAGGAGAGATGGAAGACATGGAGTGGTAAGAGTTCCGGGGAATATTCTTTAATAAGTATTTCCCTCGTTCCATGAGAACGAGAATGGAGAAAGAGTTTCTCAAGCTGAAGAAGAAGGAGAAAGAATCTGTCGGAATCTATGAGATGAACTTCACTCGACTTTCATGATATACCTCTAGCTTTGTCATGGATCCAAGTGGGAAGTTTGACGGTTTTTTCGGTGGACTGAGACCACATCTGCGGAAGAATCTAGACAAGTGGGACTACGATAGCTATGAGGAGATCGTGCAGAGTGCAATGAAAGTCGAGCTAGAGTTTGGTGAGACACAATGGTACCATAAATCAAATGACAAGAAGAGATCGTTGGAGCCCAGTCTAGGGAAGACTTTTGATCAGGGAAGAGGTGGAATGAAAATGCAACTTACCACATGAAATAATTGTGGGAAGAAGCATCTGGGGGCACTGCTTGATCGGAAGTAGAAAGTGCTACAAGTGTGGAAGAGAAGGCCATAATGCTTGGAATTGTCATAGTGAGGTGAAGCTTCAACTTACCAACACTAACGACAGAGGAAAGATGGTTCCGACCCTACCTAAAGTCAAATGCATCAAGTGTCGATAGCTTGGGCACTTTTCTAATCACTATCCAAATCCGAGGGTAGTGGAGGGGAATCACCATCAACCTTAGCAAAGGCCAGGAGAGAAATGTCGTGCTTTTGCTATCACAACAACTGAAGTTGAAGTTCTGAATGATGTGGTAGCAAGTACTCTTGTTTTCCTCTCAAAACTAGCAAGTACTTTGTTTGATTCTGGTTCTACGCATTCCTTTATTTCCTCAAAGTTTGCAAAGAATATAGAATCAATCTCCCAACTGCTTGAAGTAGAGTTGTCAGTCAAGACTCTAAGTGGGATTATCCATGAATCAACAGTGTTTAGAGACTCTAGTGTTTGATTTAGTGAGAACAATCTTATCTTAAATCTAGTAGTCATTCCCATGTTGGAATTCGAAGTTATACTAGGGATGGACTGGTTCTCAAAGTATAATGCAAAGATCAAATGTAGAAGTAAGGAAATATCAGTAGTCTTGAATGAACGACCTACAATTATCTTCCAAGGAGAGATATCCCAAACTGATCCCTATCTAGAAGCACCTCCTATAGATTTCTTTATGGAGTTAATTGGTGATGATGAAGAAGGAAAAGGGAGTATACAAATAGAATATGTTCCGATTGTTCAGGAATACATGGATGTATTTTCTGAGGAGTTACCTAGACCTCCCCTAGAAAGAGAGGTGGAGTTCTCCATTGAACTTGTACCTGGGTCCCAAACGATATCAAAGACCCCATATAGAATGGAAAATGTGGAGCTAGAATAGTTAAAGAAACAACTCCAAGAATTGTTGGAGAAGGGGTTTATCCGACCGAGTGTGTCTCCATGGGGAGCGCTAGTTCTCTTTGTGAAGAAGAAGGATGGATCAATGCGGCTATGCATTGATTATAGAGAACTGAACGGGATCATAGTAAAGAACAGATACCCTCTTCCAAGAATTGATGATTTATTTGACCAACTTCATGGGGCTCAATTCTTCTCCAATATTTACCTTCGATATGGTTATCATTAACTGAGGGTGAAGAAGGAAGATATTCCAAAGACTGCCTTCTGATCAAGATATAGGCATTATGAGTTTACTGTTATGCCCTTATACTTGACTAATGATCCTACTATTTTCATGGATTTGATGAATAGAGTCTTTAAGGACTACCTTGATAAATTTGTGGTAGTTTTTGTTGATTATATTTTGATATATTCAAAATGTCGTGAGGAGCATGACGATCATCTAAGGGTTATTTTAAAAACTCTGTGGAAGGAGAGGCTCTTTGGAAAGTTCAGCAAGTGTGAGTTTTGGTTACAACAAGTGGCTTTCTTGGGGCACATCGTAACCAATGAAGGAATCTCGGTTCACCCTGCAAAGACAATGGTTTTAGAGGAGTGGCCTAAACCCACAACAGTAACTGAGATTCGTAGTTTCCTTGGTTTAGCGGGATATTATCGGAGGTTTGTGAAAAACTTTTCACGGCTTTCTAATCCACTAACCAAGTTGACTCGAAAAGGGGTTAAGTTCGTCTAAAAAAAGGAATGCGAGGAAAGTTTCCAAGAGCTGAAGAAGATATTGGTTACTGCACTTGTGTTAACACTACCCTCTATTGAAGAAGGATTCGTTATTTTTAGCGATGCATCTCTGAAAGGGCTTGGGTGCGTCCTCATGCAAGATGACAAGGTAATTTCTTATGCATCTCGACAGTTGAAGATTCATGAGCAGAATTATCATACGCATGATCTAGAGCTAGTGGAAATTTTTTTTTCTCTAAATATATGGAGGAACTATCTTTATGGGGAGAAATGTGATATATACACCGACAAACAAAGTTTAAAGTATATTTTCATGCAGAAAGAATTGAACATGAGACAAAGGAGATGGATGGAGATTATTAAAGTCTATGATTGTTCAATTCATTATCACCCTGGAAGAGAAAACAAAGTCGCGAATGCGTTAATCAGGAAAGATCCTGTTGTTCTCGAAACAATGAGGATCCTAGGAGATCCCTTTATTAAAGATATAGTAAAACTGGACATGGGAATTGTAAGGGAAGGGACATCATCAACCTTATCCCAAATGATTTCTCAACCTTCATTACTAGAGAAGATCAAGAAGGCTCAAAAAGAATATCCTTTACTGTAGGAGAAGTTTGAGGCTGTAAAGGATGGTAGGTTCCCTGATTTCAATATTGATCAAGAAGGTGTATTGAAATTTCGTACAAGAATATGTGTTCCATCTATTCCGGAGATAAAGAAAGAACTGATGGATGAAGCTCATAGCTCTACTTTATCTATACATCTGGGAAGCACTAAAATGTATAGAGACCTTCGTGATCATTATTGGTGGGATAACATAAAGAGGGAGATTGCTGATTACACTAAAAGGTGCCTGGTGTGTCAACAAGTAAAGGTAGAATGACAATTTTTTAAGGGGGTGTTACAACCGCTACCCATACCAGTATGGAAGTGGGATAATATCACTATGGACTTTGTAACTGGTCTCTTGAAAACATCCAAAGGAAACAATGTGATATGGGTTATTTTGGACCATCTAACCAAGACAACCCATTTTATCTCTATTCGGGAAGATTTATCTCTGGATCAACTTGCCAAGATATACGTAAAGTAAGTGGTAATGCTGCATGGGGTACCACTATCCATCGTGTCTGATCGTGATCCAATATTCACATCAAAATTCTGGAGAAGTCTTCAACATGCTCTAAATATTGAATTGAATTTTAATACGGCCTATCATCCTCAAACTGATGGCCAATCTGAAAGGAATATTCAACACTAGAAGACATGATGAGATTATGATCAATGGAATTTAAAGGTGGATGGGATCAACACCTCTCATTAGTTGAGTTCTACTATAACAACAACTTCCATTAGAGTATTCAGATGACACCCTATGAAGCTCTATATGGAAAGCGATGTAGAAATCCTACTTGTTGGGATGAAACTGGTGATATAAATCTTCTTGGGACTGATCTTGTGCAAGAGATGACAGAACATGTTCATTCCATCCAACAACACATAAAGGATGCTCAGAGTCGGCAGAAGAGCTATGCTAACAACCGTCAAAGGGATTTAGAGTTTGGTGTTGGTGAAAAAGTCTTCCTTAGAATTTCTCCATGGAAGAGAGTCATGCAGTTTGGGAAGAAAGGGAAGCTCAACCCTAGGTACATTGGCCCTTATGAAATCCTTGATCGCATAGGAGCAGTGGCCTATCGTCTAGCACTTCCACCAAACCAAGATCAAGTTCATGATGTATTCCATGTATCTCTCTTGAGGAAGTACATACCCGACCATTCCCATGTACTGAACCCAGAGGTGGTATAACTGGAACATGACCTCTCTTATGAGGAGAATCCAGTAGAGATCTTAGACCATAGAGACAAGGTTCTATGAAACAAGACTACCCACCTAGTGAAAGTGTTGTGGAGGAATCATAAATATGATGAAGCGACTTGGGAGCCTGAGGAAACAATGAAGCAAAAGTACCCTCACCTTTTCGACTAGGCCTCAAGTATAAAATTTTGGGGATGAAATTTCTTAAGGGGGGAAGAATGTAACGACCCAAACTTTTTGAATAGTATATTAACTTACTCTTAACGATTTAATAGAGATGTTAATGGTTAATGCAGAAGGAAGAGTTTAGGGCTTCATCCGGTAGACTCGAACCTTATGAAGCCCACTTATCAGAGCTTGAGAAGGAGGTGGCATCTTTGGGCTTCACTTTGGTCCAATCCCAAGCCGAACTCCAGCGTGTCAAGCTTGAACGGAAACGCCTGCAGGAGAAGTTCAAGTTATTAGAGATTACTACTAGGGCAATGTTATCTGAGCCTCCCTCACATTCTCTCACCATAGCACACCTTACACTTAGGTCTTATGCTGGTGTTATAAGGGGCTATGTTATGAGACCGTAGCTTCTTTGTGTAATCCTTTGGAATGAATAAATTGATATTTCTTCATTTAGTGATGTCTGTGAAATTTCAAATTTTCAGATAATTTTAGGATGTATTTTATTGAGGAGTTTTGAAAAAAATGATATTTTAAAATATTTATGTAAACCTTAAATAATTAATGATGAGTAATGATTTAAAAAAAGGTCTTCCGCAAAAGTGTTCAATAAGGAATTTGGAGTCTAATAAGATGAACTTAATTTTTGATGAATAGTAAATTATGAATAGTGATTTTATGCTTAGGATTAGTAATGTGAACAAATGGATTAGTAATATCACTTAAAGAAAGTTTTAATATAATTTAGACACCTTGATTAAGTAATGTCATTCAATAAAATGGGTAAATAATGGTTTCATAAATTATTAATCAAGTATCAGTTTTTTCCAGGTGAATAGTGTTTTTTTAATTAAAAATTAAATTAAAAATATTTAGAAAATTATTTTTATAAAATGGACTTTATTTTTGAACTTAGTGCAATGATATTATGTTATGGTAATTTTTTGGGATTATTCTGAGAAAGATGAATTTTCAGTGAATAGTAAAAATGCAGTTTTTGGGGTTTCTGTATGTTAAATGACATCATCACTGTGTCATGATGATTTCATGAGATATTTTAAGGGATGGTCGAATAAAGGGGATGAATTATTTTATGAGGTGTCCCAAGTGGCCAATACCATGGGCAAATACCATGGGCAAGCCCATGGTTTTGCCAATACCACCAATGAGGTGTCCCTTGGCCATTAATGCCTTGTCCCCCTCACTTTCCCTATAAATACCAAGCCATAATCTCATCCTTTAGACTCCAAAATCATCCTCAACGAAGTTATGGTCTCCTTACCTCCCAAGGTGTCCTCCCAAGGTGCCCCCAATCCCTCAAGGTCCCAACCTTTGAGTTTAATAGTTACATTTAAGGTAAGGGATCTGACCTCCCTCTTTCTTTTCAAGTAATCTATTTTATGTCATTTATTTTATGCTCCATGTTCTTATTTTGGAATATGTTCTTTTATATTCATATTACTGCCCTTTTTATGTTAATATTATGGGATACCCCCTCTTGCTCTCATCAATTCGTTTTAAGAATGTTTAGGTGACGCCGTTAGGCTGCCAAATTTTTAAGGGATTCGTTCACCTTTCTCATTTTTCAAAGTTCTACTTTCATGTCAAGTCTTTCAAGTTCCTTTTTATTATGTTGGGGTATGATCTATATATCTATCATACTGATCTTTTATGTTCATATGATGAGATACCCTATTTGATCTTGTCAATTCTTTTTTTGTTGTTTAAGTGATGCCGTTAGGCTGCCGAATTTTCATAAGAGAAATCTTATTTTTTTCTTCCTTTCATGTTCTTCATTTCATATGGTATATCTTTTAAATTTGATTACCATATTCTTAAATCCTTTATATTATGTTCTCCTACTTTTTTATGGATCATTTATGAGTGTGTGACCCATGTCCCCTCTCTTTTCAATGTTTTCTAAATCCTCGTAACATAGCCGTTATGCTACAGAATTTCTATCCCAAAATGTCTCTCTCTTATCCTCAAATTAATTTATTTTATTAAGTGAATACTCAAAGATCTTTTATCTAATGGGGTATTCACATATATACCAAAATTTTCTAATTTAAATTCTGGGATTTACATACATGTGACCCACTTTCCATTTCCGTGGGTTTAAAGTGACATAATGATCATATCTTTAAAGAAGTTTTTAAAATGTTATGATTATGAAATGAAACCCATTTATTTTATGATATATGGGTTGTTTATGAAATGATTGATGATGATATATGTGGCTCACATGATAATAAATACAAATGAAGGGTGCGCCCTGATAGCCCTCCAATGCATTGGGTAAAGACTTAATCTCTAGAGATAATCATTTAGACTGATACCTTGCTGAATAACCTTGGTAATTTTTATTGACACCTTGGGGATGGACCTTGGTGAAATAGAAATGATTGTATTTTTAAAATGTTGTAGCCACATATTAAGGTTATGAAAAATGTTATTTTTATTATGATATGCCTCATGATTTCTTTCTCATTCCTTAATGTTCTTTTCATGACCTTATTGAAGTATCTCAAGTTCACATGTAAAATGTTTCTCTTGTTTCCCTTACTGGGCCTTCTACTCACCCTTTCTTTTGATGTATGTCCCCAGGTTATGAGATGCAGTAATGAACCTAGGATGAACTTAAGGAGAAGCCTTTCAAGTGTTTAAGAATAATGTTTTATATTGTTTTCATGTATTATGTTCCTTGTTTCCAAGACACTAAACCTTAAAGATCTTCAGTTATGTGTAATGTAATGAAATTTATGTTATAAAAAGGCAGGATGCCACAGAGGATGCCCAAATTAATGAGAACTTGGACTGGGGATTACTCCGAAAAAGGAGGCCCATATTAAGGATTCTCTTGTCTTGAAGGATGAGGTTGAATGAATGAAATATATGACCTTAGTGACATGAGGATATGTAAATCACTATGTTTTAAGAGATGTTCCACAGAATTCCTTTCAGATAAAGAAGCTAACAAAGAAATCATGTCATAAATGACTTTGGAGAGAGTTCTGAAGGCTTAATCTTGGAAATTATAGGTGGATAAACATAGGAGAGGTGAAATAGGTAGGATGGGAACCCAAAAATAAGGTGGCGCTCAAGTCCTGCATGGGCGCGCAAGTACTACGTGGCGCACAATTCCAGGTCGCGCAGGTGTACCTGTGCGACACATGGGTACTTGCGCGATGGTTAATCCTTAGGGTAGAACTTGGGCGAGTCTTGGCTCAAGCCTTTAATATTAACCCTAGAGACTTCTAGAAGAGAGACACGCAAGTTGTGTGGAAGGGGTAAGGAAATGCGCAAGTGTGGCCATTTCCCTTAAGGGTTGGCCTCCTAGGCACGCAAGTGTTGATGAGTTTCAACACTTAGGCCTTACTCCCCCTCTTTAGATCTTCCGTTATAGGTAAGCAATTACCTTAGAAGTGTTCAAGAGCTTTGAGAAGTAACTAGGGCGTTGGGAGCTCAAATATGAGTTTCTGGAATTTTTCGTCCCCCGGAATGGGGGGCCCACATGGGGTATTTATAGGCTAGAGAAGTCCCTAGGCGAATTTCAAAGAAGGCATGCAAGTAACCTATGCGACCAATAGGCGGTGCGCAGGTATACTTGCGCGACCTTAGTGGAACTTGCGCGACCCAAGTCCATTTGAATCTTGGTTTATGACTTTGTCAATTTTTTATGTTTCTTAAAAGGATGAATCATTTTGGGTTCAAGGTATTTCCCTTTACATTCCTTTAGACTATGTTACAGAAAGGAGCGTCAACAATTATAAACAAATATTTACACAATTATATAATTAATAATATCTTTCAATGAAATTGATCATATTGAAATATAATAATTGATTATTAATATTTTTCCTAATTAATAATATATACATATTATAATTATATTTTTATGGTTTTTTATTTGGTATTTACCAAAAAAAATATTAGTTCTGATAAATATTCTTATATCAGTTCTAATGTTTGTACTGATAAAAGAAAAATTTATCAATTCCTTTTAGGAAGAATTGATAAAGGTTTTACCTTATATTTAAACAAATTCTAATTGCGCCACCAATCGATCCAATTCTAAAGCTTTGATGGGAGCCAACCCCTAGTGATTTATTTGTAAAACATTTTTAAATATTTGTATTAAAAAATTGATGGTTTTCCATTAAAAATTTCTTAATGATAAAGGAATTGATCATGTTTTGATTTCTCTTATTTTTTTTTGTTTTTCTCAAATTTTTATGACATAGATTGTTATATATTACCAACCACTCTTTAATATAGTTATTTCCTTTTTTTCTTATGACTTTTTATTATTTTGGTATTTGACATCTCACTTTGACTCATTATGGAAAAAAACCCTTTATCGATCTTGATTTGTAAAACTGAACATTTGTAAAGGAGGATTTATTTTTTGCGAATATCAATTTATCTTTTATTGAATTTATTTTTAATCTATCTATTAATATTTATTTTCTCAATGTGTGTTACTTGGAGTCTATCTAGTAGGCATTTCATATCATTTCCTTGAACCAAATCTAATTAATGGATCATAGTTTTTCAAAAACACCTATTTTGACAGTTGATTATTAAATAATAATTGATCACTTTTAGTTTTAAGTTTTTTATTTCTTTTATTTTGTACTAAATAAATCTCGTGTATTTTTCTTATCAGGCATGTAGGTGCAACATTAATGGAAGAATGTATATTATTTTATTATTTAGTATTTTATATTTTATTTTAAAATGATATGGACTTGTAAACATTGTTATTTCTATATTAAGATATTAATTATTATAAACTTTTTAATATTTAACTTCATAATTACTATGAATCACTATAGTGTCTTGTTTTTAAATGTTTATATCAAATATTATTATTATATATATACTTATTCATTTCAAAATATATTTTTCACTATTTATATTTCTTATTTTTTTGTTACAGAATATGTAATGAAAAAAGTTCATTTGAACTACATTACATGTGGTTCAAAGTTTATTTCTAATATTTCTTACCATTACAAGAATATTCATAAAAAATAATATAAAATAACATCATAATAATTCTCGTTTAAAATCAATATTTTTTTAAAATTATGTTTATGTTTTATATTTTAATAACATTTTCATGTTATTTTTATAAATACAGCCATTTTTATTGAAATTTTTTATATTAAAACCAAATAAGAAAAATAAATTTTAGCTATATTGTTTATCTAATAAAATTATATTGAAAATTATAATCTTGAACAGATTTATAATGTCTTAAAAAAATGTAACAAATTTGTGATTTTGGTTTTACTCCTGAGAAGGAAGCCCAAATCAAAAGAAATTATGACTGGGGATTACTCCTGAAGAGGATGCCCAGAATAAGGGACTTAGAGCTTACTCTTGAAAAGGAAGCCCTGGTTAAGGAACTTGGGGCTTACTCCTAAGGAGGATGTAATGACCCAAACATTTTTAATAGTATATTAACTTACTCTTAACGATTTAATAAAGTTGTTAATGGTTAATTCAGAAAGAGGAGTCGATGGATTCATCCGGTAGACTCGAACCTTATGAATCCCACTTATCAGAGATTGGGAAGGAGGTGGAATCTATGGGCTTCGCTTTGGACCAAGCCCAAGCCAAACTCCAGCGTGTCAAGCTTGAACAGAAACGCCTGAGGGAGAAGTTCAAGTTAGTAGAGATTACTACTAGGGCAATGTTATCTAAGCCTCCCTCATATTCTCTCACCATAGCATACCTTACACTTAGGTCTTATGCTGGTGTTATGAGGGTCTATGTGATGAGACCGTAACTTCATTGTGTAATCCTTTGGAATGAATAAATTGAGATTTCTTCCTTTAGTGATGTTTGTGAAATTTCAAATGTCCAGATAATTTTAGGATGTATTTTATTGATGAATTTTGAAAAAAAGGATATTTTAAAATATTTATGTAAACCTTAAATAATTAATGATGTGTAATGATTTTTAGAAAATGGTCTTCGGCAAAAGTGTTCAGTAAGGAATTTGGAGTCTAATAAGATCAACTTAATTTTTGATGAATAGTAAATTATGAATTGTGATTTTATGCTTAGGATTATTAATGTGACCAAATGGATTAGTAATATCACTTAAAGAAAGTTTTAATATAATTTAGACACCTTGAGTAAGTAATGTGATTCAATAAAATGGGTAAATAAAGGTTTCATAAATTATTAATCAAGTATCAGTTTTTTCAGGTGAATAGTGTTTTTTTAATTAAAAATTAAATTAAAAATATTTAGAAAATTATTTTTATAAAATGGACTTTATTTTTGGACTCATAGCATCGATATTATCTTATGGTAATTTTTTGGGATTTTTTTTAGAAAGATGAATTTTCAGTGAATAGTAAAAATGCAGTTTTAGGGTTTTGGTATTTTAAATGACATCATTTCTGTGTCATGATGATTTCATGAGATATTTTAAGGGATAGTCGACTAAATGGGATGAATTATTGTATGAGGTGTCCCAAGTGGCCAATACCATGGGCAAATACCGTGGGCAAGCCCATGGTTTTGCCAATACCACCAATGAGGTGTCCCTTGGCCATTAATGCCTTGTCCCCCTCACTTTCCCTATAAATACCAAGCCATACTCTCATCCTTTCAACTCAAAAATCATCCTCAACAATGTTATGGTCTCCTTACCTCCCAAGGAGTCCTCCCAAGGTGCCCCCAGGACCTCAAGGTCCCAAACTTTGAGTTTTAAGAGTTACGTTTAGGGTAAGGGATCCGACCTCTCTCTTTCTTTTCAAGTAATATCTTTTATGTCATTTCTTTTACGCTCCATGTTCTTATTTTGGTGGATGTTATTTTATATTCATCTTACTGCCCTTTTTATGTTCATATGATGGGATACCCCCTCTTTCTCTCATCAATTCGTTTTAAGAATGTGTAGGTGATGCCGTTAGGCTGCCAAATTTTTAAGGGATTCGTTCACATTTCTCATTTTTCAAAGTTATACTTTCATGTCAAGTATTTCAAGTTTCTTTTTATTATGTTGGGGTATGATATCTATATCTATCATACTGATATTTTATTTTCATATGATGAGAGACCCTATTTGATCTCATCAATTCTTTTTTTTGAAGTTTAAGTGATGCCGTTAGGCTGCCAAATTTTTATAAGAGAAATCTTATTTTTGTCTTCCTTTCATGTTCTTCATTTCATATGGTATATCTTTTAAATTTGATTACCATGTTCTTAAATCCTTTATATTCTATTCCCCTACTTTTTTATGGATCATTTATTAGTGTGTAACCCATGTCCCCTCTCTTTTCCATGTTTTCTAAAACCTCGTAACATAGTCGTTATGCTGTAGAATTTCCGTCTCAAAATGTCTCTCTCTTATCCTCATATTCATTTATTTTATTAAGTTAATACTGAAAGCTATTTCTTCTAAAGGGGTATTCAGATATATACAAAAATTTTCTATTTTAAATTATGGGATTTACATACATGAGACCCGCTTTCCCTTTCCGTGGGTTTAAAGGGACATAAAGATCATATCTTTAAAGCAGTTTTTAAAACATTATGATTATGAAATGAAACCCATTTCTTTTTTTCTATATGGGTTGTTTATGAAATTATTGATGATGATATATGTGGCTCACATGATAATAAATACAAATGAAGGGTGCGCCCTAATAGCGCTCCAATGCATTGGGTAAAGGCTTAATCTCTAGAGATGACCATTTAGACTGATACCTTGGTGAATAACCATGTAATTTTTATTGACACCTTGGGGATGGACCTTGGTGAAACGGAAATGATTGACTTTGTAAAATGTTGTAGCCACATCTTAAAGTTATGAAAAATGTTATTTTTATTATGATATGCCTCATGATTTCTTTCTCATGACATAAAGTTCTTTTCATGACCTTATTGAAGTATCTCAAGTTCACATGTAAAATGTTTCTTTTGTTTCCCTTACTGGGCCTTCTGCTCACCCTTTCTTTTGATGTATGCCCCCAGGTTATGAGATACAGTAATGAACCTAGGACGAACTTAAGTATAATCCTTTCAAGTGTTTAATAAGAATGTTTTATATTGTTTTCATGTATTATGTTCCTTGTTTCCAAGACACTAAACCTTAAAGATCCTCAATTTTGTGTAATTTAATGAAAGTTGTGTTATAAAATGTAGGATGTTACAGCTGGTATCAAAGGATGGTTTAGTTATTTGTGGAAATTAGGATATAAAAACTTTAGGAAGGACCCTATAGAAAAGTTTAAATATAAGAAAAATTCCTGGTATTTTGGTAAGTATTGAGTAAGAGGTTTATCAAACAAATACATCCCTGTCTGGATACGAGTAGGTAGAGGAGGCTCTGGCATAGATGTACATAGGGGTAAAACCCGAAAACACCGCTTTGAGATAGATCCGAACGGGAACTGGTGCACGATAATGGGCCTTGCAGCACTCTTGGTTACGACACTACCGGGGGATATGTTTGGTTAATCACAAGATTTTTATGAATCATTATGAAAGAATTATAGAGAAATGTAATTGTCTAAGCATGAATTCTTAGTTAAACGATTCATAAATGAAATAAGTTTCTCACTAAGGTTTTATTATTTTAGAAAATTGCGGGCAATAGGAGGAACCATGCAGATGGTGACCGAAATGCACCATCTGCTGACGGCCCTCCGATGGAAGCCGGAATGGAAACATTCATGAGAATGATAAAACAACTGACTCAAGTTATGAGTAATAACTTGAATCAAGCTGAGAGGCCGATATCATCATGAAGGGAACAATATTCTGTTGAATCCTTCATGCGTCAACGACCACCGAAATTCTGTGGATCTACTGACCCATTGGTTGCGGAACAATGGATAAGCTCTATTGAAAATATCTTTTCTGTACTTCATTGTTCGGAACAAGAAAAAGTCACCCGTGCTGTTTACCGCCTAGAGGGAGAAGCTGATCAATGGTGGTCACTGATCAAAAACACGAAGCCACGAGGAGAGACGGAAGATATGGAGTGGTAAGAGTTCCAGGGAATATTCTTTAATAAGTATTTCCCTCGTTCCATGAGAACGAGAATGGAGAAAGAGTTTCTCGAGCTGAAGAAGAAGGAGAACGAATCTGTCAGAAGCTATGAGATGAACTTCACCCGACTTTCATGATATACCTCTAGCTTTGTCAGGGATCCAAGTGGGAAGGTTGACAGATTTTTCGGGGGACTGAGACCTCATCTGCGGAAAAATCTAGCCAACCGGGACTACGATAGCTATGAGGAGATCGTGCAGAGTGCAATGAAAGTCGAGCTAGAGTTTGGTGAGACACAATGGTCTCATAAATCAAATGACAAGAAGAGATTATTGGAGACTAGTCTAGGGAAGACTTTTGATCAGGGAAGCGGTGGAAAGAAAATGCAACTTACCACATGCAATAATTGTGGGAAGAAGAATCTGGGGGAACTGCTTGATCAGAAGTGGAAAGTGATACAAGTGTGGAAGAGAAGGCCATATTGCTCGGAATTGTCATAGTGAGGTGAAGCCTCAACTTCCCAACACTAACGATAGAGGAAAGATGGTTCCGACCCTACCTGAAGTCAAATGCTTCATGTGGGTACAGCTTGGGCACTTTTCTAATCACTGTCCAAATCCGAGAGTAGTGGAGGGGAATCACCATAAACCTCAGCAAAGGCCAAGAGAGAAAGGTTGTTCTTTTGATATCACAACAACTGAAGTTGAAGTTCCAAACGATGTGGTTGCAAGTACTCTTGTTGTCCTCTCAAAACTAGCAAGTACTTTGTTTGATTCTGGTTCTACGCATTCCTTTATTTCCTCAAAGTTTGCAAAGAATATAGAATCAATCCCCGAATTGCTTGAGTTAGAGTTTTCAGGCAAGACTCAAAGTGGGATTATCCATGCATCAACAGTGTTTAGAGACTCTAGTGTTTACTTTAGTGAGCATAATCTTATCGCAAATCTAGTAGTCATTCCCATGTTGGAATTCGAAGTTATACTAGGTATGGACTTGTTATCAAAGTATAATGAAAAGATCAAATGTAGAAGTAAGGAAATCTCAGTAGTATTGAATGAACGACCTACAATTATCATCCAAGGAGAGATATCCCAAACTGATATCTATCTAGAAGAACCTCCTATAGCTTTATTTATGGAGTTAATTGGTGATGATGAAGAAGGAAAAGGGAGTATACAAATAGAATATGTTCCGATTGTTCAGGAATACATGGATGTATTTTCTGAGGAGTTACCTAGACCTCCCCCAGAAAGAGAGGTAGAGTTCTCCATTGAACTCATACCTGGGTCTCAACCTATATCAAAGACCCCATATAGAATGGAAAATGTGGAGTTGGAAGTGTTAAAGAAACAAATCCAAGACTTGTTGGAGAAGGGGTTTATCTGACCGAGTGTGTCTCCATGGGGAGCACCAGTTCTCTTTGTGAAGAAGAAGGATGGATCAATGCGGCTATGCGTTGATTATAGAGAACTGAATGGGATCATAGTAAAGAATAGATACCCTCTTACAAGAATTGATGATTTATTTGACCAACTTCGTGGGGCTCAATTCTTCTCCAAGATTGACCTTCGATCTGGTTATCATCAACTGAAGGTGAAGAAGGAAGATATTCCAAAGACTGCCTTCTGATCAAGATATGGGCATTATGAGTGTACTGTTATTCCCTTCGGCTTGACTAATGATCCTACTATTTTCAGGTATTTGACGAATAGAGTCTTTAAGGACTACCTTGATAACTTTGTGGTAGTTTTTATTGATGATATTTTGATATATTCAAAATGTCGTGAGGAGCATGAAGATCATCTGAGGGTTATTTTAAAAACTCCACGGAAGGAGTGGCTCTTTGGAAAGTTCAGCATGTGTGAGTTTTGGTTAAACCAAGTGGCTTTCTTGGGGCACATCGTAACCAATGAAGGAATATCGGTTCACCCTGCAAAGAAAATGGTTGTAGAGGAGTGGCCTCAACCCACTACAGTAACTGAGATTCGTAGTTTCCTTGGTTTAGCGATATATTATCGGAGGTTTGTGAAAAAATTTTCATGGCTTTTTAGTCCACTAACCAAGTTGACTCGAAAAGGGGTTAAGTTCATCTGGACAAAGGAATGTGAGGAAAGTTTCCAAGAGCTGAAGAAGAGATTGGTTACTGCACTTGTGTTAACACTACCCTCTATCGAAGAAGGATTCGTTATTTTTAGCGATGCATCTAGGAAAGGTCTTGGGTGCGTCCTCATGCAAGATGACAAGGTAATTTCTTATGCATCTCGACAGTTGAAGATTCATGAGCAGAATTATCCTACGCATGATCTAGAGCTAGCGGCAATTGTTTTTTCTCTAAAGATATGGAGGCACTATCTTTATGGGGAGAAATGTGATATATACATCGACCACCAAAGTTTAAAGTATATTTTCACGTAGAAAGAATTGAACATGAGACAAAGGAGATGGTTGGAGCTTATTAAAGACTATGATTGTTCAATTCATTATCACCCTAGAAGAGAAAACAAAGTCGCGGATGCGTTAAGCAGGAAAGATCCTGTTGTTCTGGAAACAGTGAGGATCCTAGGAGATCCCTTGATTAAAGATATAGTAAAACTGGACATGGGAATTGTAAGGGAAGGGACATCATTAAACTTATCCCAAATGATTTCTCAACCTTCATTATTAGAGAAGATCAAGAAGGCTCAAAAAGAAGATCCTTTACTACAGGAGAAGTTTGAGGCTGTAAAGGATGGGAAGTTCCCTGATTTCAATATTGATCAAGAAGGTGTATTGAAATTTCGTACAAGATTATGTGTTCCATCTATTCCGGAGATAAAGAAAGAACTGACGGATGAAGCTCATAGCTCTACTCTCTCTATACATCTGGGAAGCACTAAAATGTATAGAGACCTTCGTGATCATTATTGGTGGGATAACATGAAGAGGGATATTACTGATTACACTACAAGGTTCCTGGTGTGTCAACAAGTAAAGACAGAATGACAACTTCCTAAGGGGGTATTACAACCGCTACCCATACCAGTATGGAAGTGGGATAATATCACTATGGAATTTGTAACTGGTCTCCTGAAAACATCCAAAGGAAACAATGCGATATGGGTTATTGTGGACCATCTAACCAAGACCGCCCATTTTATCTCTATTCGGGAATATTTCTCTCTGGATCAACTTGCCAAGATATACATAAAGTAAGTGGTAATGCTGCATTGGGTACCACTATCCATCGTGTCAGATCGTGATCCAAGATTCACATCAAAATTCTGGAGAAGTCTTCAACATGCTCTGAATACTGAATTGAATTATAATATGGCCTATCATCCTTAAACTTATGGCCAATCTGAAAGGAATATTCAGACACTCGAAGACATGATGAGATTATGCTCAATGGAATTTAAATGTGGATGGGATCAACACCTCCCATTAGTTGAGTTCTCCTACAACAACAGCTTCCATTAGAGTATTCAGATGGCACCATATAAAGCTCTATATGGAAAGCGATGTAAAAATCCTACTTTTTGGGATGAAACTGGTGATAGAAAGCTACTTGGGCCTGATCTTGTGAAAGAGATGACAGAACATGTTTATTCCATCCAACAACACATAAAGGCTGCTCAGAGTCGGCAGAAGAGCTATGTTGACAACCATCAAAGGGAATTGGAGTTTGTTGTTGGAAATAAAGACTTTCTTCAAATTTCTCCATGGAAGAGAGTCATGCAGTTTGGGAAGAAAGGGAAGCTCAGCCCTAGGTACATTGTCCCTTATTAAATCCTTGATCTCATAGGAGCAGTGGCCTATCGTCTAGCACTTACACCAAACCAAGATCAAGTTCATGATGTCTTCCATGTATCTCTCTTGGGGAAGTACATACCCGACCCTTCGCATGTACTGAACCCAGAGGTGGTAAAACTGGAACATGACCTCTCTTATGAGGAGCAGCCAGTGGAGATCTTAGACAGTAGAGACAAGGTTCTACGAAACAAGACTACCCACCTTGTGAAAGTGTTGTGGAGGAATCATAAATATGAAGAAGCGACTTGGGAGCCTGAGGAAATAATGAAGCAAAAGTACCCTCACCTTTTCGACTAGCCCTCAAGTATAAAATTTCAGGGACGAAATTTCTTAAGGGGGGAAGAATGTAACGACCCAAACTTTTTGAATAGTATATTAACTTACTCTTAAAGATTTAATAGAGATGTTATTGGTTAATGTTGAAAGCAGAGTTTATAGCTTCATCCGGTAGACTCGAACCTTATGAAGCCCACTTATCAGAGCTTGAGAAGGAGGTGGCATCTTTGGGCTTCGCTTTGGACCAAGCCCAAGCTGAACTCCAGCATGTCAAGCTTGAACGGAAACGCCCGCGGGAGAAGTTCAAGTTAGTAAAGATTACTACTAGGGAAATGTTATCTGAGCCTCCCTCAGATTCCCTCACCATAGCACACCTTACACTTAGGTCTTATGCTGGTGTTATAAGGGTCTATGTGATGAGACCGTAGCTTCTTTGTGTAATACTTTGGAATGAATAAATTGATATTTCTTCATTTAGTAATGTTTATGAAATTTAAAATGTCGAGATAATTTTAGGATGTATTTTATTGAGGAATTTTGAAAAAAGGATATTTTAAAATATTTATGTAAACATTAAATAATTAATGACGAGTAATGATTTTAAAAAAAAGGTCTTCTGTAAAAGTGTTCAGTAAGGAATTTGGAGTCTAATAAGATCAACTTAATTTTTGATGAATAGTAAATTATGAATAGTGATTTTATGCTTAGGATTAGTAATTTGATAAAATGGATTAGTAATATCACTTAAATAAAGTCTTAATATAATTTAGACACCTTGATTAAGTAATGTGATTCAATAAAATGGGTAAATAATGGTTTCATAAATTATTAATCAACTATCAGTTTTTTCCGGGTGAATAGTTTTATTTTAATTAAAAATTAAATTAAAAATATTTAGAAAAATATTTTTATAAAATGGTATTTATTTTTGAACTTAGAGAAACGATATTATGTTATGGTAATTTTTTGGGATTTTTCTGAGAAAGATGAATTTTCAGTGAATAGTAAAAATGCAGTTTTAGGGTTTCTGTATGTTAAATGACATCATAACTGTGTCTTGATGATGTCATGAGATATTTTAAGGGATGGTCGACTAAAGGGGATGAATTATTTTATGAGGTGTCCCAAGCGGCCAATTCCATGGGCAAATACCTTGGACAAGCCCATGGTTTTGCCAATACCACTAATGAGGTGTCCCTTGCCATTAATGCCTTGTCCCCCTCACTTTCCCTATAAATACCAAGACATAATCTCATCCTTTCGACTCCAAAATAATCCTCAATGAAGTTATGGTCTCCTTACCTCCCAAGGAGTCCTCCCAAGGTTCCCCCAAGCCCTCAAGGTCCCAACCTTTGAGTTTTAATAGTTACATTTAAGGTAAGGGATCCGACCCCCCTCTTTCTTTACAAGTAATCTCTTTTATGTCATTTATTTTATGCTCCATGTTCTTATATTGGAGGATGTTATTTTATATTCATATTACTGCCATTTTTTATGTTCATATTATGGGATACCCCCTTTTTCTCTCATCAATTCGTTTTAAGAATGTTTAGGTGACACCGTTAGGCTGCCAAATTTTTAAGGGATTCGTTCATCTTTCTCATTTTTCAAAGTTCTACTTTCATGTCAAGTATTTCAAGTTCCTTATTATTATTTTGGGGTATTATCTATATATCTATCATAATGATATTTTATTTTCATATGATGAGAGACCCTATTTGATCTCGTCAATTCTTTTTTTGTTGTTTAAGTGATGCCGTTAGGCTGCCGAATTTTCATAAGAGAAATCTTATTTTTTTATTCCTTTCATGTTCTTCATTTCATATGGTATATCATTTAAATTTGATTAACATGTTCTTAAATCCTTTATATTCTGTTCCCCTAATTTTTTATGGATCATTTATGGGTGGGTGACCCATGTCCCCTCTCTTTTCAATGTTTTCTAAATCCTCGTAACATAGCCATTATGCTGCAGAATTTCCATCCCAAAATGTCTCTCTCTTATCCTCAAATTCATTTATTTTATTAAGTGAATAATCAAATCTCTTTCATCTAAATGGGTATTCACATATATACCAAAATTTTCTAATTTAAATTCTAGGATTTACATACATGTGAGCCGCTTTCCATTTCTGTGGGTTTAAAGTGACATAATGATCATATCTTTAAAGCAGTTTTTAAAACGTTATGATTATGAAATGAAACCCATTTATTTTATGCTATATGGGTTGTTTATGAAATTATTGATGATTATATATGTGGTTCACATGATAATAAACACAAATTAAGGGTGTTCCCTAATAGCCCTCCAATGCATTGGGTAAATAATTAATCTCTAGAGATGACCATTTAAACTGATACCTTGGTGAATAACCTTGGTAATTTTTATTGACACCTTGGGGATGTAACTTGGTGAAACGGAAATGATTGTCTTTTTAAAATGTTGTAGCCACATCTTAAAGTTATGAAAAATGTTATTTTTATTATGATATGCCTCATGATTTCTTTATCATGCCTTAAAGTTCTTTTCATGACCTTATTGAAGTATCTCAAGTTCACATGTAAAATGTTTCTCTGGTTTCCCTTACTGGGCCTTCTGCTCACCCTTTCTTTTTTATGTATGTCCCCAGGTTATGAGATGTAGTAATGAACCTAGGATGAACTTAAGGATAATCCTTTCAAGTGTTTAAGAATAATGTTTTATATTGTTTTCATGTATTATGTTCCTTGTTCCCAAGACACTAAACCTTAAAGATCCTCAGTTTTGTGTAATTTAATGAAAGTTATGTTATAAAAAGGCAGGATGCCACAGAGGATGCCCAAATTAATGAGAACTTAGACTAGGGATTACTCCAAAAAAGGAGGCCCAGATTAAGGATTCTCTCATCTTGAAGGATGAGGTTGAATGAATGAAATCTATGACCTTAGTGACATGAGGATATGTAAATCACTAGGTTTTAAGAGATGTTCCACAGAATTCCTTTCTGATAAGGAATCCAACAAAGAAATCATGTCATAAATTACTTTTGAGAGATTTCTGAAGGCTTAATATTAAAAATGATAGGTGGATAAACATAGGAGAGGTGAAATAGGCAGGATGAGAACCCAAAAAGAAGGTGGCGCACAAGTCCTGCATGGGCGCGCAAGTACTGCGCGGCGCGCAAGTCCAGGTCGCTCAGGTGTACCTGCGCGACACATGGGTACTTGAATGATGGTTAATCCTTAGGGTAGAACTTGGGAGAGTCTTGGCTCAAGCCTTTAATATTACCCCTAGAGACTTCTAGAAGAGAGGCACACAAGTTGTGTGGAAGGGGTAAGGCAACGCGCAAGTGTGGCCATTTCCCATAAGGGCTGGCCTCCTAGGCACACAAGTGTTGACGAGTTTCAACACATAGGCCTTACTCCCCATATTTAGATCATCCTTTCTAGGTAAGAAATTACCTTATAAGTGTTCAGAAGCTTTGAGAAGATACTAGGGCGCTGGGAGCTCAAATCTGAGTTTCTGGAATTTTTCGTCCCCCGAAATGGGGGGCCCACATGGGGTATTTATAGGCTAGAGAAGACCCTAGGTGAATTTCAAAGAAGGCACTCAAGTCACCTGCGTGACCAATAGGCGGCGCGCAAGTATACTTTCGCGACCTTAGTGGAACTTGTGCGACCCAAGTGCATTTGAATCTTGGTTTATGCCTTTGTAAATTTTTGATGTTTCTTCAAAGGATGAATCATTTTGGGTTCAAGGTATTTACCTTTACATTCCTTTAGACTTCGTGACGGAAAGGAGTGTCAACAATTATAAACAAATATTTACACAATTATATAATTAATAAAATATTTTAATGAAATTGATCATATTGAAATATAATAATTAATTATTAATATTTTTTCCTAATTTATAATATATACATATTATAATTATATTTTTAAGGTTTTTTCTTTGGTATTTACCACAAAAAATGTTAGTTCTGATAAATATTCTTATATCAGTTCTAATGTTTGTACTGATAAAAGAAAAATGTATCAATTCCTTTTAGGAAGCATTGATAAAGGTTTTACCTTATATTTAAACAAATTCTAATTGCGCCACCAATCGATCCAATTCTCAAGCTTTGATGGGAGAAAAACCCTAGTGATTTATTTGTGAAACATTTTGAAATATTTGTATGAAAAAATTGATGGTTTTCAATTAAAAGTTTCTTAATGATCAAGGATTTGATCATGTTTTGATTTATCTTATTTTTTTTGTTTTTCTCAAATTTTTATCACATCGATTGTTATATATTACCAACCACTCTTTAATATATTTATTTACTTTTTTTCTTATGACTTTTGATTTTTTTGGTATTTGACATTTCACTTTGACTCATTAAGGAAAAAAACCCATTATCGATCTTGATTTGTAAAACTGAACATTTGTAAAGGAGGATTTATTTTTTAAGAATATCAATTTATTTTTATTGAATTTATTTTTAATCTATCTATTAATATTTATTTTCTCAATGTGTGTTACTTGGAGTCTATCTAGTAGGCATTTCATATCATTTCCTTGAACCAAATATAATTAAAGGATCATAGTTTTTCAACAACACCTATTTGGACAGTTGATTATTAAATAATAATTGATTACTTTTAGTTTTATGTTTTTTATTTCCCTTATTTTGTTCTAAATAAATCTCATGTATTTTTCTTATCAGGCATGTAGGTGCAACATTAATGGAATAAAGTATATTATTTTATTCTTTAGTATTTTATATTTTATTTTACAATGATATGGACTTGTAAACATTGTTATTTCTATATTAAGATATTAATTATTATAACCTTTTTAATATTTAATTTCATAATTACTATAAATCACTATAGTGTCTTGTTTTTAAATGTTTATATCAAATATTATTATTATATATATACTTATTCATTTCAAAATATATTTTTCACTATTTATATTTCTTATTTTTTTGTTACAGAATATGTTTTGAAAAAAGTTCATTTGAACTACATTACATGTGGTTCAAAGTTTATTTCTAATATTTCTTACCATTACAACAATATTCATAAAAAATAATATAAAATAACATCATAATAATTATCGTTTAAAATCAATATTTTCTTAAATTATGTTTATGTTTTATATTTTAATAATATTTTCATGTTATTTTTATAAATACATCCATTTTTATTGAAATTTTTTATATTCAAACCAAATAAGAAAAATAATTTTAACTATATTTTTTATCTAATAAAATTATATTGAAAATTATAATATTCAACAGATTTATAATATCTTAAAAAAACAATGTAACAAATTTGTGATTTTGGGATAAGTTAAAGTGAAAATAACGATGTCAAATAAGTAATCATAAATAAATTAATTATCATAATAAAAATTAATAAGAACTAAGAATAAAATTTATTTTGTTGATTTTTTTTGAAAAATTGGTTGATTAAAAAAATATAAAAGATTTATTGATTGTGGGAGAAAATATGATTACCGCTAAATCAAATAAGATGAATATGAATCAAATATTATAATTTGATTGATTAATTTAAGTATATATTTTTTAAAATATAAATTCCGTTGAACCAAATGAAAAAAATATGAATAGAAAATGTATGGATTTCAATCATATAATCAAAGAGTATGGATATAGGGTTAATGATTTCATCAAGTTTTCAATTTACCATATAAATGAACCTTCTTAAATCATTTTTTATGTTTATATTATTTTTATTCAAGATGAAGTTCACCAGATGAGTTGTAAGAACACTTTATTTGTCATATAATTGATCAAAGATATAAATATTAGACTAAAAATGGTTAAGAACTGAATTTGGTCAATGACTATGACAACTGTACAATTTTATGGATTGTATTTTATGAGTACAACTAGAAACGATGATAGAGATTGTATTGAGGAAATGAAAATAGAATTTGAAGATGACCATCACAGTTGTTTGAATCTCTTTAAGAAGTTAAAGAGTTGTGAAAATATGCTCCTGTATATTGGTAATACTAAATATACAACATTATTAGCTATATTGAATATATGTACTTTGAATGTTGGAAAAAAATAGAGTGACACCATATTTATATAAATACTTTCACTCCTGAATGATATGTTACTAGAAGAGAATGACCTTATTTGTCAAATATATGATGCTAAATTAATGTTATGTTTAATGGGTTTGTCATATAAAAGAATTCATGATTATCTAAATGATTTAATATTGTTTTTCAAAGACCATGAATCACATAATGATTCACTAAGTTTGGTGTGAATTAATACAATAAAGGTGAATAAATTCCTTTTAAAGTTATATGGTACTTTTCAATCATTCCAAGGTTTAAAAATATATATGGAAGTTAGGAGACTACAAGTCAATTGAAATTATGCACAAATATAAGAAATCAAGATGTTAAACTTCATCACCCAATAGACAGTCCTCAGTGGAAGAAAATTGATCATTAGTATCTTGAATTTTAAAAAAAGTTGATAAACCACTTTCTTACATATCTATATATGGTATGAACCCTTTTGGTATAAAAGTTTGAATCATAGTATGTGGCCTATCACATTGATAACTTATAACATTCCACCATGGTAATTCATGATGCACAAGTCTCTTCTTATATCAGTACCAAAGTAACTTGGTAATGGAATTTATGTTAATCTAACTCCATTGATCAAGGATATTGAGTTTATGTGGGATTCATGTGATACATTGTACAATTCTCATTGAAATAAAGAGTTCACATTGAGAACCATGTTATTTGGGATGATAAATGATTTTTATTCTTAGGGAAATTTCATGGGATATAACATTAAAGTAATGTTATGGTGCCCCATTTGGGAAGAAGGTACATGCTTAGTTCAGTTGAAACATTCTTTTAATAAAATATATCTACTATATCATAAATTATTATCCCGATAACATAAATAACGATCTTGGATGACATCATTCCATTGGAATTTAGAATAAGGAACAAAAAATTCTCTATTAATAAGTGATGACCAGTCTGAAAAAGTAAATGAAGTTGGGGAAAATGTGTAGATTCTGATCACTGTAAATTTACCGTTCTTCTAATATTACACAATATAAATTAAACCACTATAAATAGGTCCATATACTGGTAGAATTATACCACTTGACCTTAGTGCACTATAAGTAGGAAGTTAATGCACACTACCCACCACACTAAGTAAAAAATACACTTGAAAACAAACTTTCAATAAAAACACATTCACCGATATCACAAAAATGGTAGAACATGCATTGGAAAAATAGAAAATAGGAAAAACGATAAGTGTTTTATGTGATTTGGATGAGGTATCCTACAATCACAAGAGAAAAGAAACTATATCCTTTTATATTATAATTAAAAAATGCATGAGATTATAGAAGATATTAATGAGTAAAGTCAATCCCCCCCAACATCTCCTCTCCGTAACAAATTCTCTCTTTGATCACAAAGTTTCCTTGAGGTCCTCATAATATTAAATATTAATATAAGTTTTTAAAACCATTTACAACCACTCTTCTAAAATTGATATTAGTAGGACTTGACCACTTCAGTTTGGAATCCCAAACAGCGAACCATTAGAATTTATGAACTTTAAGATTTTCTGGGCTCCAACATAAATCCATAAGTTGATGCAAACATCTGATTTTCATTCTTCCCTTCGTGAATTCCTGCTGCTTCCATTTTCACATAAAACTAGCCCATCATCCATCACTATGAAATTCCATTGAAACTAATTTTAACAAATGAACTTATGATGAAATAAAATAGACATTACCACCCAAAAATGTCCCACTAGAAGTTTTTTCTATGGATCCATGAAATATATCTAAGACATAGCATATAACATCAGTCTACACCTTCTTCTTTCTTTCACCCAAGTGCTACTGAGGCATGAAGATACCTCTAAATTTCTTGATCTAATGTCATGGTGAACACATCTAACAGATTTTGTATTCCCATTATCTTTTATAACTCTATATATTTATCTCCCATAAAATTAGAATGAAATAATACTTTAGGTCGATATGTTTTGTTTGATCATGGAACACCATATGTTTATCCGAGTGGATTTCACTTTAGCTACTTGATTTCTCCCATGAACATTTTAAAAAATTCCTTAAAAAAATCATCTCTTTCCAATATTCAATTTCAGTATAAATTCAGCTTTCATTTAACATAGAGAGTTGATCTAATGAAACATTGATTAACAAATAATAGTTTTTACTCCAAAAGTAAACACAAAATTAGTAGTATTTTTCATTATAACCAAATAACTATAAAATTTTGAGTCCACAGAACCCTATAGTAGATATTTATCCACAAATTAGAGAGCATAACCTTCTATTCCTTTAAAATACAAAGGGATCCACTTTATAGCGCCCCATTTTAGTTTACTCACAACTCCCACTACAAGAGAAATGTCAGACAGAGTGAAAATCATAGCATACATCAGAATTCAAACTATTGATGCATATAATACTTTATCCATGTGTCAATTCTCAACTTCTATTGTGGGTTCCTATGAAATGGTTAATTTTATGTTTTTAAAAAGAGGGGTAGACACAATATTTCTTTTGGTTATCCCAAATAATTTAAGGATATTTCAGAAATGGTCTCTCTCATACTAAACCAATGTCTCTACTTTCCTATTTCTCTTGATCTTTATCCCTAAAATCCTATTAGATTTTATAATACATCTCATATCAAATATTATATACAAAGAACACTTCATCTTCTAGATTCTATCACAATTTTTCCCAAATAATAGTTTTCCAGAGACATATAAAAGAAATATGACGAATGTACCATCTTCCCATTACTCCTGGTAACAAAAATGATATGTGTTTCACTTAATGAAACCTTTTTCACTCAAAAAATTAATTGAATTTAAAATTAAATTTACATAGGGGTTTCTTTATCCTAAATTAGATTTTCTTTATTCTACAAACCAATTTATGTATTCATGATTTCAATTAAACTAGTGGCCCTAACATGCCATTTTTATCCTCTAAATATCCATAATGAAATGTAGTATTGACATCCATTTGTTCAAGATAAAATGTTTTAATTATAACGTGCTTAGAAATATCTAAATAGTTTCCTGAATTGATACTGGAAAGAATATTTCCAAGAAATAAACACCATCTCTAAGTTGAAATACCTTCACAACTATTGTTTTTTAGCATTGAACTCTTTCTTTATCTAGTAAAACCAATTATTCTTGAGTGATATTTTACCTTATGTCAAGTGATTCAGTTACCAAGTTCTATTTCAATGAATCTATCTAATTATACATTTCTGACTTCAAATTTTTTGGCTCACTGATGGATACTACTTATTCTAGGCATTTGGGTTCCCCTACATCCTTTAAAAATAATAAATTTATTTCCACCATGAATATTTAAATTGGATTTATAACTCTAGTTGAACTCCTCAACCGTGTTGGTTGTACTATACTAATTAGTTTGGATATTAATTATAATATCCAAACCTCTATTACATTGAATATTTGATCCCTTAATTATTATACCCCCACTCAAGCTCAAACAGTTCTTGAATTCTATGATTTTTCTTCCACTAGTCTTACCTTCGAACTTCCGATGCTTTTATACGAGTTTTCTAGAAGTCACAATCTTCCAGTAACATTAGTCCAATCCACCTGAATTTCAAAA
Source organism: Viscum album (assembly GCA_963277665.1). Taxonomy (NCBI): domain Eukaryota; kingdom Viridiplantae; phylum Streptophyta; class Magnoliopsida; order Santalales; family Viscaceae; genus Viscum; species Viscum album. The sequence continues at coordinate 468,973,541 of OY728147.1, read as the reverse complement.
AATTTATTTTCCTTTAAATTATTCTCTATCAAGGTTTCACTCTATATATAGAACCCCTTCATTTAAATTAACATCTCATCTCCCAAGGACTTTCCACTTATCATCATTGTAAAATAAGCAGTCAAAATTCTCATCACCGTACCCAATGAAAAACAATTTTTGGACTTAACTTAAATATTGTACTGATACATACCATAAAAATTCATGTATACTAATATTTTTAAGACTTTATGTTTGTGAAAATCTTGTAATTTATCAAACTACAACTATTCTAGTAGTTCTTTCTCTACTTTCAATGATGGACTGCTGTTGATGATATATGCCACTGTGTTAAGTGCCTCTACCCAAATTGCCTAGGTTATTCTTTAGTGAAACCTCTTGATTTTATATTTTTCTTAAAACATATAATTCATTATTTCATTGACTCTATTATGTTGTGGAGTTCCATACATTGTATTCTCATGATTTATCCCGTTCATGTTGAAGTTCAAGAAGTTGTATCTGATTTAGTCACCACCATTTCATTATAAATACATTTCAACTTTTGCACAGTCACACATTTTACGAAATCTTTCCATTGAATTAAATCCCAAAATACATTAGACTTATACTTCAAAAAGTAAAACCATACTTTTATAGGAGCATCATCGATAATGTTAACTAAGAAATGTGAATCTTTGAGGAACTGAATAGGGATAAGTCTCCAAATGTATGAGTGAATAAAAATAAATTATGAATTCTATGATTATATCCATATAAAATAATGGGAACACTTATTATTTCTCCAACATATAGCTTTCAAATATTCCACTTTCAGTTTGATCAACCATTAATATGAATTTATCCTTTTAAACTTTCATATTCATTTCAGTGAGATAACAAAGATTACAATTCCAAACTTCCAGATCACCAAAATTTGAAATTCTATCCAGTGTAATTCTGTATAAATTTATAGTTTGGTAAATAATTACATCTTTTAATCCTTTTTTCGACCACCATGGTTCCCCAAGTAACTTTCCAAAGTCCTCCTACAAATATATTCTCATAGCTCACTTAATCAATTTTCCAGAAAAAATCATGTTTTTTACAGCTTTGCGATGTTTCTAACTTCTTTTAGCTTCAATTCAACCCTATTCTACATTTTAATATTCACATCCCCTTTTAAAACTGTCTTTAGATCTTTATCATCCTATAAATTTACTTGATTCAATTTTCTATATTTATAATTTTTAGTACACATTTTCTATCCCATTGAATAGAATGATGAAAATATGTTAACATCCTAAGACTCCTCTCAAATATTTATAATGATAAAAAATTCCCTACCTCATTTCATTGTACCAATAGAATTAAATCTTCTAAAAGTTTACTGTCTTTCAAATATTTCCTTAATACTTTTATAATCCTTTTTAATGTGTCGTTTTTTTCTACAGTTCCAACATGAAAGGATAAGACCAACTGACTTCCCCAACCCTTTTCTTGAGATTTATCATATAATTTATTTTTCCAATAGATTTTATTTCCTTATAGTGACTGTCCTCATCCATCAATATTAAGAGTGTTACCAAATGGTTCTTGGACTTTTATTCGATAAATTCATTCATTCATAGTCAAATTCTAGATATTGTTTAAAACCAAATATATCTTTCTAGAGGAGTTACTAACTATAGTCACTATCACATCTTGATTATTCGGTAGCAATTATAGTAGTATGAGTATCCACACATCATCCATGAACTTGAAATTAATTGATTCAAGCTTCCCTCAGATCCTGTTGAAGTCATTCATGTGATATTGCACTAGTATTATTTCTGATAACCTTAGGATATACAACTGCCGCATCATAATCACTTTGTTCAATGCCATTGGTTTTTCATAAAAATATACCAATGCCTTTATTAATAATGGCATTGTTTTTATTTCATGAATGCTAAAGAAAATATTCCTTGATAAAGACATCATCACCCATTTCAATGCTTTCCCATCCATCAGTTCCCACTTCTCCTTCTGTATTTTCTCTAGGAAAATATAGTAAGTGGATGATCTAGGTCCTTTGAAATTATATGAACCTCCATATAAATCGCAAGAAGCCAAAATCCATTCCATAAAACATTTCAACTTTGATATTTCTATCTTTTGAAATCATATATTTAGATGATAATAAATCTTACAAGAAAAGAGAGATATATCCAAGGAAAAAATTTACTTGAATGATGTCATATGATACCATTTCTCAAGAATAATTGTGAATATTATAATCATTATAATTTTTTTACTTTAAGTAATCTTATTTTATAAATATTCTACTATGAGAATAGTTCCACACATTGGTAGAATTACTCCTTGACCTTTGTGTACTATAAGACATAAGTTGATGCACCCTACCCACCACAATAAGTAAAAATATCACTTGAAATAAAAAATTTAATGAAAATTCATTCACTGATAGTACATGATATGATAGTACATACACTAATAAGTCCCAAATCAGGAAGGAACACAAGTGTTTTATGTGATTTGAGTGAGGTGCATTTGTTTACAGGAGAAATTCCATTACAACCATTTCCATTAAAATAAGGAAATATAGGAGATTCCAAAAGTGATTACTAAGTAAAAGTAATCCTCACTAACCTATCCTCTCTATAATAAATTCCTAGTTTGAACACAAACTTTCTTTTTAGTCCTAATTATCTTAAATTCTAAGCTTATCCAGTCAAACGAGTAAAACATGCTCCCTTGAAATCATAGCTAAGGTGACATGAAATATTTGGCTCTACTACCAAACTGATGACCCATCAACTTTGTTAAAATTCTGAATTTTTTGGGATCCATCACAAATCCTTTGGTAGATGAGAAATTCTGATGGTATTTCTACACATGGAGAAGTAAAATAGCTGTTTTCTACACATCACACAAGCCCATCAAATATTTCATGAAATTTATGTTAATTTAATTCAGATGAATGTACTTCTAGTGAACTAAAAAGGAATTCACCTCAAAAAATGATATTTCCCCCATTTTTGAAAAAAATTCAAAAAAAAGTATGAATATGGGTTGTAAAAAGAGATTTTTTTCTTCAAATTATCATATTGGAATTTTTTGTGTGTCAAATAGTTTCTTGATGTCAATAATGTAAAAAAATTCAAGTGATAGTGTCATCAAAACCTTACTAGATACACATGGTTAAAAAATATTAAATTAAGGCTATATTGAACCAGATTTATATGAGAATAAGGTAAGATTTGACACTAGTGAGGGGCAAAATAAAAAATTTATTTCACTAGAAACTTACACTTTTTCCAAGATAGTGATATTTTAATTTTAAAACTTCCTTAGTAGTGTAAAAGTTCTAGATAGGTATTCATAAAATATAAATAATATCATGTAAATTATTGATATGAAGTTAATGGTCTTAAAATAAAATGAATATCATATTTTAATGTAATATTTAATTATTCTGGATTTATTTAACATTATATATAAAAAAGATCAACACACATTGACCAAGATTTACTTCTTTCCCAAATATATATAAAGTAAAGTTATAGGTCTGGTAAAATTATCAAATATCAAAAATGAAATTTCTATAATATTATTTAAATTAGAGATGTTCTTTCCATCACAATTATTAGGTATAATATTTTACTTGAAGATTCACTCAGTTAGAGAGATCTGAATATGCAGTCCTATACATTGTAGATAGATATACCCTATTAAATGGAATATGTAGATTTTGGAAGGGTATATCAAAAAACCAAGTTGGATAGAAATTTTTATTACCGAGTGATATATTAGTAAAGAATCCATTGAATTATTTACTAAATTCCTCTTTTATGTTAATAGATTTGGTCGACCAAAATATCATCACAATGGAAACCTTATGAGTGAAGGAATTTATGGAAGAGATATTGTCATAATTACAATCACATAATATGTATAGGATCAATTTTAAATTTTATATAATAGTAAATAGGATGTGACATATGTTGAAAATTACAAAGTAATTCATAGGTATTTTAATCCATCAACGGTTGAAATTCGGACATAAAATAAACATATTCAAATGTTTATAAAATTGTTTAGAGACTATACTTTTAAAATTTTATCTTTATATCTAAATTGAATTTCTAAATGACTTCGATGACTAGCTATAGGACTTAGTGTATATGTAGTATCGAACAATGGATACATAATTAATTTTTATACATTCTATATATAGGAACATGATGGTTGTAATGCGATATAAAATAATGGAGTTACTATTGGTGATGAAAAAAATGCATGTATCTAGAACAAAGTTTATAAATCTAATTTATGTGAATCAGTTTTACATTTTCATCCTAAAAAAATATGGGATATGAGTTATATAATATACCAAGTGCGTATTTTGGATGACAATGTGCTAATATTAGGAGTACAGTTTAAATAATTGAATTGGGATATGTGAAAATAAATTTTTGCAAGGAAGGTTGAATGGATGAAATATTCTTAATATAATCATAGGCAGTACATTCTTTTTATTCCCTAGATCTTGAAACCATAAATCGTTCAATTTTTCCAATTGTAACTAAAACAAAAATAGGGTCAAATTAAAATTTCATTAAGCTTGACCCTTTTATTTGGTTGTTGTAATTATTTAATAATGGTACCAATATAGATAATGTCATGTATATTAATGGGGTCTATACGGTGGGGACTTGGAAACTTGTTAAAGTGGGAAATCTCTTCAACCTTTAAAGAAAAATATAGTTCGATAAAATATTCAAATTCCTCTAATTATTTTTTTATATAGAATGTGTTTCCTAAAAATATTATACGTATAATTATATATTTATAAAATCAAAATTAATTATTTAACTAGTTGTTAAAATAATGGATTATGAACCTATTAATTTAACTAATATCAAGGAACATCATAACAATGATTTTGAAATTGAGAAAATGATAGAAGGTAAAAAAAATTCTAGAGATGAGGGATAACCTAAAGGTGAGCAAGACTAAAAATAAGATATTGTTGAAAAAATATTAGAGTGGCATAATACATTAGTGTCAGTATAAAATTTCAAGGTGAGAAGTAGAGATAAGAAACTCATGGTTGGATGGAATACACATGATCACCGTATTGAACCCAAAAAATCCATTTTCATTAGTTATATTGGGGTGAGATCTTGTATGTACATGCCAAATGATATTGATAGATGGAAAATTGTTGTTATGATATTGAAGACACCAATTTGGGAATACATTTGGGTAATATTATGTTTCAATTTATCCATTTTACTAAAAATCTAAAATAATTAAATATTGATTTAATCTTAATTATCCCATTGAAATTACATTTATACTAAAAGGATATAAGATGAAATTCATACTAATTGTCATTCGAAAGGCTCATAGAGCATTTGAGACGTTTCTTAAAAAAAAATCATCTAATGGATACTTAAGAGAAAGAAATCCCCACCACTAGTTATATAAGCACACATCATAAACCAAGCAACCCAGGATGATTTTTTTAGTTTTTGGGAGGTGGAAGCATTAAAGTTATATTATAATTCATGATATCTTATTTGAAATTATGCATATTAATCAGTTACTTTTAAAATTGTTATTTTTTGAAACAATAAAAGGGTTTGGAAAATAAAAAATGTTAATTGAAACACCCATACCATTTTTTAAAGCAAGGTTGAGGTACGCTTTACATGAAAAAATGATATGCATTTTAGTTCTATAGTAAAACTTTTATGCGATATTAATCCAAAATATAATTATGATACTTTTTTATATGAATATTGGTGGATTAGAATCTCTATCCACCTATATCAAATATCATGTGATATAAAAGGAGGATCATGTGAATAAAAAGGGGGAAATAGTAATGTAAAACACATAGAAAGTATGAGAATCATGTGTAAGTATAATATAATATAAATTTATTTTCATTTAAAATTATAGTATAAAAAACAACTATTTATTGTCTTATATTTTCATATAGTTTAAATATAAGTATCTATATATAATGAAGCCAAATACAAATTACTTTTAAAGTATTTGGATCATCTAGAACAAAATAGTTTCATTATATTTTTAGGTTTGGGAGTGTCACTATAATAATGATTTTAGAAAGTAATGAAACCCGTGAATAAAAACAAAAAAAATGAAAAATTTATAGGGATAGATGGACACAATAATAGAATAATTTATTTATTAGGATGATGTGATAAACTAGAATCTTGAAAAGGATCAAAGAGTAGAATCTACATAGAAAAAACCACACTGCGAAGAGCCACACACACCCAATTTTTGAGGGAAATAATTCCCCTTAAAGGCCCATCTTACTCAGAGTAATCAATTTTTACATAAGCTTTTCCCCAAATGTGAATCAAACTAATATTGATACCATTTTTGTATTAAAATAATATACATTTAAATTGATTATGATTTATATCTATCAACACATACTCATCACCTTGTTGTGAGAGACATAATTGATAATATAGAAGGTTATATTTTACATAATGAACAACATAAAAAAGTACACATGAGAGTATAGATGCATGTATCTCATGATTCGATTGTCAATCTACCTATTTACCTTGATGATCATGATATTCACATGACCAAACTTTCTGCTGGAACATTTATAGCATGATTTTTTAATCTTATGAAGAATCATGATGATAATGAGGTATATCATTTCCAATTTATTTTATATACAGTTTTTTACAATTAATGAAAAAAAGATTAAACTAAGGAATGTTATTATAGAAGGATAAATAAAATTATAAATATAATGTGTTAGGACCAAGTTGATAAGACAGATGAACATATTCAGGTATTGTCTATTATTGTTAATGATTTATTAAAGAAGGTGAAATCAAATCACTTTGTTTTTGGTGAAAAGAGGACTGAAAATGATAATTAGAAAATTAGAATCACAATGATTAAGGAATTCCATTGGATTGGGAATATGTTTTCTGGATAAAAAGGTTCATCAGACACACCTTAGGTCTAGAATGGAAGATAACATCATAATGAGGTGGTTCTTCAGAGTATACCAAACTTCGATGTAAATATTATGATGGTTTACTATTTTGTATTTCTCAAAATTCATAAGTTCATTGTAAAACTTGTGACGAAGTAATGATAAAACAAAGGGGAAGAAAAGTTGCTTCCAATCACATACATGCTAATTGTATTCAGAAAAATCAAATTCAAAATTATTAGGAAAGAAAGATGTTGCTGGAATAATGGAAGTTAACATACTTTCCATTATAAGTTAGATGATGATAAAGAAGATCTTAAATGTATTCAAAGTCAAAAAGGAAGTCATGAAACTTGATGAAATATTGAAGAAGATGAAAGTTGGTGAAGCCAAATATTTCTGGTCTCAAGATCATCACAATGAGTTTACTAGATAGAGATCTATTTAAAGTCTGAAGAGGCTGATCAAAATGAGGGTTATAGTTTTTAGTTAGATCAATATCCAGAAGATTTAAATTTTTAGAGAATGAATTTGATAAGTATCATAATTAAAAAAGATAAAGATGTTGAATTTTGAAAGATATTTGGTATCTTATTTAGAAAATAATAATTAGAAGCAGTTGAGGAAGGCTGACAGATTTGTTTTCTCCATAGTAATGAATAAATAAGAATGAGAGTTGGTTCCGAGAATCATAATGAGAAGACATATATTTTCCTTCTTACATTTTGTGCAGAGCAATGTAATGATGAAATTGTAGTTTTATATTTATCTTTATCGTAATGAGGTGAATCATAATTAGGAAATCAGAATGAAGAATCAGATTTAGAATAAGGCTTTTTAGAAAGATTAAATCATTGAAGAAGTCATAGAAAGATATGAAAATCAGGATGATTTGAATATTTGAAAAGGGTTTAAAGGATATACAAAAGTTTTTTCAATAGGAATCTTGAAGAATATGTTTTCTTTTATTCTCATCAGTTGGTATGGAGAATTGTAATGAAGAAACCATATTAGTAAAATCAAAATAGAGAATCAAAATCAGCCTCATGATTATTAAAATTTTAGAAGTGAGATGAAGTTTTTAGAATATTTGAGAATGTTTGATAAGAGATGAGAAGTGTTGATGAATTCATGATTCACTTGATATTCAAGTAGAGATTATGATTTGGGTAAATTTGGTTGAACATGAAACTTTTCATGAATCCCACCCAAACTAATTTAGGAGGGTCTATAAAAGGGAAATTGCTTTGTACATTCATCCAACATACATACTGTTTACAAGAGGAAGAGAGAAAATGGAGCAATGAAGAATTTTAGAGAGAATAAGATTATAGATTGAGTTTTCTTAAAGAATTTTTCTAGATAGAAGAAACATAAGAGAAGAGACAAGATTGTATTTAGCTGGTCATCATATTGGGAAAAATCATTGGACTGGGAAAATAATAATGGGATTTCTGAACTGAGGAATAAGTAGTTCAGAATTGTATCAACTGTATTCTGATAGAGACATATATTTTCCACATTGAGCAATCAAACTAGGAAAATTGGACAGTGAAATAGGAATGTGTATTATTATGAAGTCCAGGAAATTCTTAACAACTTCTATATAAGAATGTGAAGAATTATTTTGAAAGATCATATTTGTGAAAGTTGATCAATAGGAATCCTAAAATATTTATTACAAAGACTCTTAATATAATTATGTGCTAGTTAAAGAACATTCACTTTTATATTTACCATAATGTTACATGAGTGTAAAGGCATATCCTACTCATTGTATTCCACACAAAAGGATTGTTTTATAGTGGAGTTTTTGGTACTAGATTATTTCCAAACCATATCAAGGATGTAGATACTCTTATTAAGTAGTGTACCATGTAATTTTTCTGTATTCATATGGATGCGTGGTAGGGAAAAAAAATTTAACTAGAGGAAAATGGTGTTTTATAAGTTCAGATACATAAAATAAAAAGATATCACTGATTAACCGCCTCCCATATCAGTGATAAAACTATATTGACTGGTCAAATAAAATTGGTATGAGAGCCAAGGTTCCCATTGTTTATTCTTTGATGAAGTTTTGAAGAGAAGTTAATGGAGAATTTGAGTTGTGTTAACAGTAAAGGTATCTCATTTTTTATGGTAAGAACTATTATATATAGATAGATATAATGTTTCCTTTTCTTATATCTATTCGGTATGATGTCCTTGAAGCTGTAATAAATGGATTTCCTCTTACTGATTAAAAAATTCCTCTTACATCTATTGATAAGAAGAATATTTATAATTATGGAAGGGACAGGAATGCTTTACAATCATCACTTTTTGAAAATGAATTTTTAAGGGTTAAGGGTGTTACCATAGCCAATGGTATATGGGACCAGTTGAAAAACATATATGAAGGCAATACAAAAGCAAAGAAAGATAAATTGAAAATATGGAGGATGATGTATGATGATTTGAAAATGGGTGCGTATAAATCTATTGGGGATTTATTTACTAGGGTAAATGACATTGTTAGTACTATTAAATTTTTTGGTGAAAAGATGGAGGATTCTATAGTTGTTGAAAATATATTAAGAATCCTTCTAGACAAGTTTGAGGCTAAAGTTTATTCATTAGAATATATAGATCCTAAATTATTATCTCTGGATGATTTTCATAGCACTCTCATCACATAGAAAATGAGAAGGGATAAATTGATGAAAAGATAAAAAAATTGATAGAGAAATTTCTTTCAAGTTTGGTAATAAATATTAGTCGATGAAAATTATTATTTAATAAGAAGCTTCAGATTATGTTTCTAAAAATGAGGTATGTAAAAATCTTGATGATATTTTGTCCTTGTTCTCTAAAAATGTGATTAGAGGTATAAGTAAATATAAAGGGAAACTTCCCTTGAAATTCATTGAATGTAGAGACGTTGGGCACTTTGCGGCTAATTTTACTTTAATAAATAAATAAAAGGATAGTGATGAATAATAAAGAAGGCCAAGAAGGTTGTGGAAGAAATGGGGTGATAATGATAAATATTTTTCCAGAGGGGAAGATAAAAAGTTCTTCAAATCCAAAAGAATAAGTTTCTTATCTAAAGATGAAGATGAAGAAGACAATGATGGTGAATCTAAAAAATTTACTGAGCATATTGGTGAGAATAATTTTATTGCAATAGTGAACAATGAAGAGTTTAGAAACAATAGTTCAAATAAAGAAGAAACTCTATTAGAATATCACCTGAAATAATAATTGATAGAATGCCTGAGAAATTTTGAAAGGAAAGGGAAAGAAATCAGGATGTTGACAAATTAAAGTTCCTCAAATAATAAACATGATTGTTCACTTGATGAGAAATTTAAGTTTCTAAAATAATTTTTTGGTTTTTATATGTCTATTGAGGATTAAAAGAATCTTAATGAACATCTAGAAGTGAAGTTGAAGGAAAAAGAATAAGAGTTAGAACATTTCCAAAAACAATATTTCTAAAGATGAATAGAAAGGTACAATTTTTAAAAAATATATATCTAAAGTTGGTTAAAGTTATAGTAATGAAAAACCTAAGAAGGATAAACAAAAGTTACCTTTAATGTTTGAGAATAAAGATAGAATTTTTTCTGAAAATAAGAAAGTTGGGAAATTTATGTATGTGTCCAAAGTTAAAAAAGATGAAAAATCAGAAGTTTCTAAAAACTTCAAGTCTAAAAATGTTTCTAAAAATTATGAATATTAAAAATTTCTTACAAATTATAGTTATGATAAGGCTAAAATAAAATTCGACATAATAAAAAAGACCTGGGTTGAAAACAGAAAGGTTGTTCATCAACAGAAATCAGACAAGAAGGTTACAAAGAAATACATTCACAACTCCATTCAGTATGGAACTTTCATAGGTAAATACTCTTTTTATTTATAATTCTACTATTTTGGTGTATTTGGATACATTGATAATATTTTTTGGTTCAACCAACAATGTTATTACTATTACAAAAATTACAGAAGGAAAAGTTTGAAGGGGACTCAATATCCTCAAAGGAAGAAGTTTGAGAATGTTGTTTAGAAGAAACATGAGAAGGATGGTGTAAAAATTGAAAATAAGTTCCATCCCCTAGAAAATATTTGTGAAGGATGTGAAAAACCTGAACATCTTTCAAAGGGTTGTCTTGTTTTGTTACCAACACACAAAAAGTTTGTTATAAAGTCTCAGAAGCCAGAGATAATGAAAGAAAAATCTTTTATTGTAGAAATAACACTGAAAGCTTCAAAAGGACAACCATGTTGGATAGTTGATAGTGGGTTTTATTCTCATATGACATAATATTTAATGTTTTTAAAGATCGTGAAAGACTTTAAATAAGTAATAGTGAAATTTGGGAATGATGAATCTCTAATAATCAAAGGTGTTAAATCATCCATCATTGGGAAAGAAAATTTGAAATCCAAGAAGGCCTTGTATATTGATGAGATGAAACACAACTTGTTAAGTGTTTCAAAACGTTGTGATGAAAGAAAAAATTTCTTTTTCAAAAAATATGGATGTTTTGGGAAAATTGAAGAAGATGGAAATATTTTTACAAGAGGCCAATGTATAAAAGAAATTATTTTTCAAGTTGGTGAAATATAAAACTCTTGTTACTTGGGCATGGTGGAAGAGAATCAATTATGGAATAAAAGTCTGGGACATAAGTTTCAAATAAACATGAGAAAGTTATCAAAGTGAGATAGTGTTTTTGATAATCTTGATATGTCAAGAAGAGAATATTTCTATTTCACTATTTTCCAAAAAGTAAAAATTACTAATTTAGTGCATAAGAAAGTTTATATTTGTTTAAAACAACCCTTGGAACATATCCATTCTGATATATGTGGTCCAATGAGAAAAACATAAACACTAATGAAGATAAGTACTTCATCACTTTCATTGATGACATTACTCGCATTACATGTGTTTTGTATGTAAAACATAATTTAGATGCTCTGGAAATGTTTAAATTTTTAGGAGGAACGTTAAGAAGGAATGTGAGTATTCAGTGAAGAAGGTGAGAACTGATAATGGTGGTGAGTATAAGAATGATGAATTTGAAAGTTATCTTTAGAATAATTTAATTCTAAATGAGTATAGTTCCCCAGACACTCCTAAAAAAAATGGGGTTGATAAAAGGAATGATAGAATTTTGGTGGAAATGGGGAGAACTTTGTTACTTAAACATGGTATTTCTCAATATTATAGGAGGAAATCCATGAGTACTACAGTTTATATTCAAAAACAATGTTTTATAGGAAAAGTTTAGATATGAATCTATATGAAATTTTTTATAAAAAAAATCCAAGTTGGAAAAACTTAGTAGTTTTTAGGAGTCCATGCATTATAAATAAGAAATTTGGAATCCTTAGAAAGTTTGAACAGAAATTTTAAGATCGAATATTTCTTGGATAAGCTCAAGAAGTAAGAGGATAAATGTGTTTTAACAAAGAGAAAAAAATTATTGTTGAGCCAGTTTATATGAAATTTATTGAAAAACCTGAGGAGGATAAATAGACTCATCCAGATGATGAATTTGATCTAGATAAAGAATGTTTTGTTAATATTTCTGATAAGGATATAGAAAAATGTAATCCTACTCAAGGAGAAGAATCAGAATCAATTATTTTATGTAATAAGGAAGAATATCAAAAATCTCATCCCATGCGGAGGAATAAAGTGGAATATCAAAAACATTATTGGTTATCAAGATCAAAATGTTTAAACAAGAAGAACAAAAAATGCTATTAAAAATTCTTCTTTGTATTCAAAGGTTGAGCCGAATGATGTGAATGGAGACTTTGAGCATCTGAAATAGGTTTAGCACATAAATGAATAACTGGATTAGATTGAAAATAATGATACATGTGAACTCATACCTAAGCTATATAACAGAAATATTAGTGGTACAAAGTGGATTTTCTAGAACAAGCTAAATGAACAAGGTGAAGTGATTAGGAATAAGACAATATTAATGTGAAAAGGTTACTCACAAATTGAAGGTGTTGATTTTGATGGAACTTTTTTTTCTGATGGAAAGGTTAGAAACAATTTTTTTTTCTTTCTATTACCACACAACGAAGTTACAATTTTTTTCAAATGGATATTAAGTCCTCATTTATAAATGGTGATCTTGATGGGGTAGTTTACATTGAAAACCATGTGGCATTGTTGTTATGAAAGATGAAATTTATCTATGCATATTGAAAAAACCTTTTATGGGATGAAACAAGCTCCAAGGGAATGGTATTCCAAATTGGATACTTGGTTAAGGAACATGATTTTTTGGAAATGAATATTTTATAGTAATATTTAAAAAATATAGTTTTACCTCATCTTAATTGTTTATGTTGATGTCATTATCTTTAATCAGATTGATGAAAGATGTTGTAAAAGATTTTTTAATGAAATTGAAATATTTTTTGAGATGTTCATGCTGGGAGAAATGAAATACTATCTAGGGTTATAAAGTTTAAAAAATAAGAAAAAAATATTTCTTTCTTAAGAAAATTATGCTAAGGAACTTATTAATAAGTTTGGAATTGAACATTAAAAACCAATTTCTACACTGATTTTAGGGGGAAAAATGTAATCTAAAGATGGAGAAGGCAAAAAAGTGGATCAGAAAGAGTTTTGGAAGTTGATTGGATGTTTTTTATATTTGACTACATCAAGACCCAAAAATTTTTATACTTTTACCTTATATGAAATATTTCAGAGTTCTCTTAAAGATTCAAATTTACTTTTGGGAAAAATAATTCTTAGATACATAAAATGCACAAGAAATTTTAGAATCAGGAATGATAGCTAAAAAATTATTGACTTGTTTAGGTATTCAGATGTTGATTTGGAAATAAATTTTGATGATAAAAGATCCAAAGCTGTTGGAGTATAATTTTTGTGGAAAAGTGGTGTTATATGAAATATAAAGAAACAGAACTCAGTAACTCTTAGTGTGGCTGAAGTTGATGATGTTGCTTCTACTCAAGCCACTACCCAACTTATGTGGATGAGCACATAGTTAGAATAATTACTTGTTGAATTGAATTTTCCCTTGATCTTGGGTTGTGATAATAAAAGTGGAAACAACCTTACCAAGAATCCAATACAATATTATCATTCAAAACTTATTGATATAAAATATAATTTCATCAAAGATTATGTTGATAATAATGAATTAAAGCTAGAGCATGTTTCTACATTGAAATAAGTTACTGACATTTTTATAAAACCTTTACCAAATGAATATTCTTCTAAATTGATTTTGAACATGGGCATCCAAACAATTTCTAACCAAGGTTGAGGTATGTGTTTTTGTACCCTCTCTCATCATAACTTTGGATAGTAATGTCAAGGGGGGAGTATTGTTTCATAAATCTATCCTTAATGAAATCATGTATGATGGGGGAGTTTTGGGCTAGCTTTGAATTCAACAATATAAGTTTGTGAACTATTATTACTATTCGTTGGGTTGGTTGTATTTTTTTTGTATCACAGGGAAGTTGAAAAGATGAGGAATAAAATACAATTTAAGAAAAGACGACGAAGAAAGATGAAGATTGTAACACCCCAAGATTTCATAGTGTGTTATTTCTTTAAAAGAATTCAATAACTTTCACTACATGCAACACCGAGTTCAAGCACATTATGACTTACCAAACAAGCCTTCAAAAGAGGTTATGAATAGAATTAACTAAACCTTAACCTTTATATAATTTTTATAATTTTAGAATCCATATTATGAGTTTCTTAGACATAATGTAAGAACAAATTCATTTTTAGTATTGCACTTTTACCAACTTTTAATAGTGAACCCTTTTTAAATCCAATATTTTAAAATTTATATATTCAATTTGACTAAATAAATTTAATTTTTATAATTGTGACATCAAAAATCTACAATGAAACACCCCAAGCTTCCACGGTACGCTTCTATTTGAATAAAACAGTAGTGTGTGTTGTACGCAACTTCGAGTTCTAACACACACCACAACCAACCAAACTAGCTGTTATGAATAGTAATACCTACTTTTTGAAATTTTATAAATTTTATCTCTCAAAATGGACTTAATTTTTGGATTCTAAATATCAAATTTATCCTCGGGTGAAATTTTGTTACTTTTTGGATAACTTTTATATTTTGATGAATAGTGAAAATTACTAAATTTTAATTAAAAACAACCTTTTTAATTAAAATAATTATTAGTGATAAATTATGAATTTGAGTGGTTTTAAAGTATATTTAGAATATATTTTTACCATTTAATACAATTTTTGTCATTTTACATCATTTAACAATTAAACCGGACATAAACAAGTGTCAATCTTTTGATAGTTATTATCTCTTAAAAACACGCGTTTTGTTTTAACAACGGGAATTAATTTTAAATTAATTTCTGAAACTTCTGTGTTTTGAATTTTGAAAAATGGATTCCATATTTGGAATTCAGATATTCAAATTGTGTAAATAGGTAACTTTTATTTTTAGACATTTTGAATAATTACTTCGATAAATATTTTATTTAAAGTGGTTGAAGGGTAAATCCGTTAAAAAAGGGTTAAAAAATAATATGATAATAATAAAAAATTACCTTAAAACGTGTCCTAACCTTATTGTTTGATACATTTCCGACCATGGGCATCTTTGGATTGATTTTGGGACCCCATGGAGCCACTTGTAAGTGATAGGGACACTTTATTTTAATTAAGTTAAAATAAATACAAAAATAACATAAGCATATATCTTTCAGAAAAACAATTTTTACATAAGGTTATGTGTGTTGGATTTTCGACTATAAATATTCATTAGAAATATAAACAGATTTCCTACATAATGGTATTTTATTTATATTTTTTAGATATTAAATAATTTAATTTATTTATGACACAATGGTTATGCAGTAATTACCATAATAGTGAAAAATTATAATACTTGATATTATAAATACCCAAATAAATTTAATTTGAGACTTTTTATAAATACCAATAATTTTCTAGGTTAATATGGAATTCTAGTATTGATTTAATTAACTTTTTTCGAAGTAATCATTCTTTTATGTGTTTTACAAAAATCAATTATTGAATAGCTTCAAAATTGACATAACAGAGTTTTTAAAACAAATATTATATTATTAATTGATATTAAATTCCTAAAAAATATAAATAAAATACCAATAATTTTCTAGGTTAATAAGGCCCTAGCCTTAAACCTTACTTAATCTTGAGTTCTTACAAGATTACACATTGAGGATCTTTTCAAGTTTAGAGTTTTAGAGAATTAGATCATGAAACTTGCATTACATTCCACATTTAAACAAAGTGGTTACATAAAAGACAGTTCCCATCAACGGAAACATATTTAAAATTAAACATGGATTCTTTCTTGACACATCCTTGACACTATCATCACATCATGTACCTTTCCCTTGACCTGTGAAAAACATTTCAAAAACTTGGGATGAGCATAAAAAGCTCACTAAGGGATATAAAGATATGGAAAGGAAACATGAGTACATGTATACATAAGAATGAAATCATACTTTACCCATAAAACATAGGCATATCAAATCATGAATAAATCATAGAAATCATAAGACATAAAGGTAACTTGAGGCATTCATAACATTCTTACGTAGGGAGTAACCCTCTTGGTTACGTTTTGGAATACCCATCACAGTATATTCCCTAAATCTCTTCGGAGAAACCTCAATGTTTCACTCCTTCACGTTACCCAATGCATTGGAGAGCTATATCAGGCTCACCCGCCCTTAGTTTATCACGGAACCACCCGTTTTCATGACAATTCCCAAGAATCATAACATAAATGTATCACATAAAACATTCATAAAGGAAACATAACATTTCCACATTTCAATCACAATATAACATTTTAGTATATTGAAATAATGAATCCATTCAAAAAGAAACCATTTCCAAAACCATTTAAAACATTTAATAAAGAGATTTTTGAATCAAAGTGTCCCATACCACCTTGAAGATTAAAATTTTAAACCATTAATATTCATATAAATAAATCCTTAAAACCATTTGAAAACATGGATATTAATAAGAACAAATAATTAAAACATTTAAAATGATATTTTGGTTAAAGGGGTTTTACCAAAATTAGAGACACTTGAATACAATAATTGAGGAATAACATTTATTCAGAACTTTATAATATCATGAGAATAAATGGATTCATGATATAATAATCCAAAGGACAGTATATACACCATATAAGAGTGAATTGGTGCATAACAACAATGAACCCTCAATAGAAATGTCAAATGTGATGAAATCCCTTATAGAGAAGGTATCCTTAAATTAAGGACAAATCAATCTAAAAAAATATGTGTGACAAATATAAATACACCCAATATAAGTGGATATTAAGTGTAAAACAATAAAAGGTCATTCACACATATTCAATGGATGACATATTCAATGACTACATGTTGAACCCAAAGAAATCAAAATTTGGTTAAAAAGTTCCCTTGACAGCCTAACGGCATCACATCAAAATGAGTTGATGAGAGATAAAAAGTGTATCTCATCACTTGGACATAAAATTTACATCAATAAGGATATATGAGAACATATCCCAACATAACAATATGTAAATTAAAAGACCCAACAAAAGAAGTCTTTTTTAAAAAAAAGGAGGGTGAAAGGTTCCCTTACCGACTTGGGTATCTTTCAAAACATACACCTCATGAAAGAAGGACAATAGATCATTGATGTAAATACTCATGAAAGAAAGTATATTACACAAAGAGTATAATAATGGGCAGTACATACACCAATCAATGGAATTTTTGGCAAATGTAGCATAAATCTCACGGGAATAAAAGTGAGATGAAAAATCCCTTACGAAAACTCGGCAGCCTAACGGCGCCACATAAAACTTCCGAATATGGATTGATGAGATAAAATAGGGTATCTCATCACATTACAATAAAATGTACAGAAAGAGGAATATAAAAGAACATCCCCCAACATTACAAAGAGGAGCTTAAAAGAAGTGACATAAAGGAGAGTACTTAAAAAGAAAGAGAGAGGTTAGATCTCTTACGAAAGTTCGGCAGCCTAACGACGCCACTCAAAACTTTCAAAATGGATTGATGAGAGAGAATAGGGTCTCTCATCACATGAAAATAAAAATTACAGTAAGTGTAATATAAAAGATCATCCCAATAACAAGTAAGATGATCTTTAAAAGGAATGACATAAAAGTGTGTACTTAAAAAGAAAGAGAGGAGTAGGATCCCTTACCTCGGGTCCGACTTGACTCGATCGTTCTTTAACATCCTGAATAATAAAATTGAGTTAATTTCTATTTGATTAAGAACCTTTTTCAAGATCATTATTCCTTTTATATCACTTATTTACATGTTATAAACATTATGTAATCATTTAAGTTAATAATGTTTGTTTTGTTGATATTTGGTTCTTAATTCGAAAGTGGATTTCTTACAATTACATGTTGTTCATGTGGCCAAATGTTTATTATATCCAGAATTGTATTCATGATGTAGATATCATATATGTAATATATATACAGTACATTCATGCATTTATAACATTACATAATCATTTAGAGGTAAGAAATGAAATGCACCGTTCATGGAGACGGTAAGCCGTACGTACGCATGAACGCTACTTTCATTTCTTTGTCATATTAATGGAATTAAAACTAAATGATAGGTATGTATATTTTAATTAAAGAATTATATTCATCATTTATATGGATCATTCATCATATATATCCATTATATACATGTACTTATAATAGTAAATTACATTTGGGGATAAGAAATGAAATGCACTGTTCATGGAGACGGTAAGCCGTACGTACGCATGAACGCTACTTTCATTTCTATCTCATAATTTAATGGAAAGAAATAATAATGATATAGAGGTATATAATAATTCCAGTATAACATCATATATAATAACTTTAAATCCATCCTTTACACGTCCCACATATGGCATTAACGAATCACATCACTTTGAGGGGGCGGTAGTCCGCACTTCCTTAAATGAAGATATCGTGTTTACCCATAATGGAAACCATAAAGGTATGCCCAAAATGAAAAATACATAAGCTTAAAGAAAACATAAACATATTATATATCATATATAAAAATAGTGACATCATAATGGCCACCTTTGAAGGTGTTAAATGAGTATTGAACAATCATCGTTTTGGGAGGCATTTTTTCTCCATCCACGGAAACCGTATGTTCTTTAACCATTTGATGTAGTTTTGTGAGAGTTTAGCTCGAATAAATCTTATAACAACATCCTAGTATATTGAAGATACTGGTGTTGTTACAAAATATGTAAATAAAAAGAGTTTAGGGGGTTGGAGAAGCAAAATGAAAAAAATGAACAAGAGAGAATGAATTACCTTTAAAAGTGTAACTCCTTTTGATTTGAGACTAAAGGCTTCCTTTGAAAAGATTATGCCCAAATGGAATCCTCTAGGATGAGGAGAGAGATGTGGAGAGAGTAAATGGGCAGGGGTTGGCCGAGCCAAAGGCTTGAGGAGTGTGTGAAATGAGGTAGAGGTGGGGGCCTTTTATAAGAGGAGAGGAGGGGCACTTTTGGAAAGTAAGAAATATTACTTTATTTGAAAATGTGTTTCGGTTTTAAAAGGTGCCACATTGATATCATTCGTGGATAAGGTGATAAGGGTTCGAAATCCACCCATCCAATAAGTTTTTAACATGTGTAGTTCATATATTTTACATTATCTTTCCATTTTATTTAAATCGTCAAATAATGATGTCATCGCTGCATCATTATTATGTCATAAATAATTTAATTTATTTAATGTCTAAAAATTATAAAAAAATTACTATGATGTAGGAAATCTTTGTATCTTTCCAATTACTATTTATAATAAACAATCTGACTTGTATAACCCCACTTAAAAATTGTTTTAGTAAAACAACTCATGTTTGTGTCAATTTAATTTTAACATTAAATAAAAATATATTATTGTCATTTTCCAACTAAAGTGGCTCCATGGGGTCCCCAAGTTGTCACATGGCTTTTCTGGGTCATCCATGACTCACCCAATAGGTGTAGGACAAGTGTCATGGTGTTTTCACATTCTTATAATATCATTTTTACCTTAAATTACACTAATTACCTCTAATCGCGATTAAAAACTTAATAAGTTACTATTCACCAAAAAATTATTTTTATCCCATTGAACCACATTTTACTTCTTGATGAAAACCATATATGTCGGATTTTTTAAATTCAAAACAAAAATATGGAAAAATTTCATTTAAATGGAAAAATCAGTTTTTATAAGTACCACTTAGTGGTTTCACTATTCATCAAAAATTGATGTTTTTCAGAAAATTCCCAAAAATTCACCCTAAGATATATTTGATATTATGAATTCAAAAATGAAGTCTATTTTACAAAATTCAAAATATATAAGTCACATTAATTAATTTAATAATTAATTCCCGCTGTCAGAGCAAATAGCGTGTTTTTATGAAACAATAAGTATCAAAAGATTGACACTAGTTTAAGTCCGATTTCAAAGTGAAATTAATTCCAATGACCACTATTGGATTTGTTGACCTCACCTGTTTTGATAATCTCAATCATGTATTCATATGTGTTGAAAATCCCAATTATGTGTTCATTCTCTATGATATTTTTTAAGTATCATTGATCTATACTTTAATTCTTTCAAATCTGTGATCAAACCAATAATAATTTTTTTAAAATAGTCTTTTGAATATGTTAATCCTCATTTATCCATGTTCATACAAGTTATAAATTAATTCTAACACAATCGGATGTGTTCTGCATAAAACAGATAAGTAATCTGCCTATAGCTTTTGATAAAGAGCTACCGGTACCCAGTCTACCGATAGACTTAGTCTATTGACAGACAGAGTCACCGATATACTTAACACAGAGCTACTGATGTACCTATAAATGTAAGCTACTGACTTACAGACAGCTACCGATACAAACATAGAGCTACCGGTGTAAGTATAAATAGAAACCGATGGAATAAGAGTCACCGATGGACGAAGCTACTGACAGACTCACAGCTACCGATACACGCATGGAGCTACCGACACATGGAGCTACTGACGCATGGAGCTACCGACGCATGGAGCTACCGACGCATGGAGCTACCGACGCATGGAGCTACCGACGCATGGAGCTACCGACGCATGGAGCTACCGACGCATGGAGCTACCGACGCATGGAGCTACCGATAAACAAAGTCACCGATACAAGCATGTACCAACCGACGCATAGAGCCACCGATAGAGTCAAAGCAACTAATGACATTGAGCTACCGATGTTCAAGCTACCGATGCTGATTACCTACCGATCACTCGACTCACTGTTTGAATTTCTTTATTTCCTATATTTATTTAATCTATCCAACGGTCATATCATGTACATTTTAATGATTTGTCAAATATCTGATAAAGGTTGTCGGATGTCAGGAACCCGTACCTCGTACCTACAGAAAGGAAATCTTTTCTGTCCCCTGTTGCACGTGACATAAATTCAAGAAGACTCTGCTGAAGAAAATAGAGACAACACACACAGAGACAAGGAAGACATACGACATACTTAATAAGAGCTCTGTGCATACAAGAAGAACCAAGCAAGACAGAATCACATACACAATCAAGCCTACTTAAGAAGAGATCTGTGCATACAAGAAGAACCAAGCAAGACAGAATCACATATACAATCAAGCCTACTCAAGAAGAGTTCTGTGCATACAAAAGAATATCGAAGAGCTTCATCGACTACATTTTCACTGTCTATGAACCTAGAGCATACGAAACTCTGTTTCTCAAACAGAAACGAAAAGAGGACTCAGACTCACTTCTGATCGAATCCAAAGGAGTCCAGAGCTACACTGAAATCACCAGAACCACTTCTAAACTCTACATCTCTTGTTCTGTGATTTATTATTATAAATTTCGAGCAGTGTGTGTTATCTGCTGTATCTAACACATACACTGTCTCCTGTACTTAAACTGGAGGATTTGTAAATCCTTACCAAACTCTTTCATTCCTTCTTTCCCACGAATAATAGTGGTAGAGGTCGTGTGTGACCTGGACAGCTGGTTGCTGTTGTACTGTTTCCCACGAATAACAGTGGTAGAGGTCTTGGACCTGGACAGTTTTAAACTGTTGAACCCCGATCTAGGGTGTGGATCATTTTTTTATATAATCTTTTGAGAGGACTAAGTCTCGGCTTGAGACTGAACCTCTTGGTTACATTTGTTGTGCCATCTCTTTCAAAGTTGTATTCCGCTGCTAATCACTTTAAAACTAATACTGTTTTTAAAGTTACTTTGATAATTAAATTATCAAGTGTTTATGTTAAGTGTAGATTAGTAATTTAGTTTCAAAAGATAATCACACACTCCTGTTTTGATTAACTGGGAGTTAATCAATCCCTTGAGAATCTAACAGAACCTCTACTTTAATATAAATTCACTACAGTTTAATTTATTATTTTATTTGGGGGTCTTTAAGACAGTGTTTTTAAATACAAAAATTTTAATTGGTACTCAATTCACCCCCCTCTTGAGTAAACCACTCCGACCAACACTTGGTATCAGAGGATCGAAAATACTTTTAAAAAGTACTCTGCTTTTGAACTGTGATTTTAGTTGTATTTTAAAGTTCTTAAAATTTCTGTTATATCTAAATTTTTATCTCTTTAAAATTTTCTCATCATGGACAATAGACTTGAGGGTACTGCTACTAACCGGCCACCTTTCTTCAATGGAACTAATTATGCTCAGTGGAAACTGAAAATGAAAATTCATCTAGAAAGCATAGGTTTTGATATTTGGACTGCTATTGAATCAGAATACAAAATTCCCACTACTGCTAGATCTACTTAGGATGAACCTACAAAGACTGCTTACAATAACAACTGTAAAGCTATGAATGCCTTGTACTGTGCTCTAGGAGATGAAGAGTTTAATATAATTTCTTCTTGTAAAACTGCATATGAAATTTGGGATACCTTAGCTGTTTCTCATGAAGGAACAACGAATGTTAAAGAAATGAGATTGAACACTTATACTATCAAGTATGATAATTTTAAAATGAAGCCTGACGAACCCATTTCTGACATGTATCTCAGGTTCAATGAAATTTTCAATACAATGATCTTGCTCGGAAAGGATGTCTCATCGAAGGAACAAATTATGAGAATTTTGAGATGTCTACCTGATAGATGGAGAGGCACATTTGTCTCAATCAGAGAATCATGTGACATTGCTGCTCTACCTGTCAAGGAACTAATTGGCAAGCTGATGATGTATGAAGAAGAGCTTAAAGTGAATAAAGAGGAAGAAAATGAACCTCCAAGAAATTCTGTCGCTTTCAAATCCTCAACTTCAAAGAATAAGGACAAAGAAAAGCTTCAAGCTATAGTTGAAAGTTCAAGTTGTGAAGACAGTGAAAGTGATTCTGACAGTGATGCTGAGATGGCTCACATTGCTAGAAGATTTAAGAAATTTTATAGGAAAAAGAAGTTCTTCAGAAAAAAAAATTATAAGGGTAAGTATGATCACCAAGGTAAATGGAGAAAGGATTGGAAGAAGAATGACAAATCAGATGATGTTGTCTGCTATAAGTGCAAGCGAAAAGGACACATTAAAGCCGACTGTCCAAAGCTGAAGTATAAAAAGAAATATGAATATAAGGACAATAAGTTTAAGAAATCCATGAAGGCTACTTGGAGTGCTTCTGAGGATAGCTCTACTGAATCTGAAAGCTCTGAAACTGAACACAAAAATAAGGCAAATATGTGCTTTATGACAAACACTTCTCAGGTAACTGCTGAAACTCCTGCTTTAAATTATTACTCTGGAGATAATGCAGAATCTGATTCTGATTCTGGAACAATGTCTAAAAATGAATTGTTTGAGTACTGTGATATGATGGAAGAGACATGTAATGAACTTAAGGATAAATACAAAGGTTTAAAGAAATAGCATGCTTTAAGTGTTAAGCATAAATCTGATCTTGATATAGAGAAGGAGAAAAATGCTCAACTGTTAAAAGAAAACACTGAACTGAAACTATCTAATGAGCAACTCAAGAAAGACTTAGAGAAGTTCACCAATGTAAAAAATACACTAACACAGATGCTAGGAAAGCAAATAGCACCTAAATATACTACTGGTATAGGATACCAACCTGGACAAAGGAAAATTTCCAAAACTAGATTCATTTCTAAATCTGGACAGAATGAAGGTAATTCTGGAACTTCATATGCTTCAACCAGTTATATACATAGCTATGGATCTAATAAAGTTCATCTTTCAAAGCATATCAATTCTACAAATTATATGAGACCCATTAGACAAATATGGGTACCTAAAGTGTTATTGGCTAACCTATCTGGACCCAAGAAAATCTGGGTACCAAAATCATTTCCCATATAAATCTGTTTTGTAGGAGACCTTCTTGAAGAGCTGTCACAAGAAGATATGGTATTTAGACAGTGGGTGCTCAAGGCACATGACTGGAGATTATTCTTGTTTCAAGATTTTAATAAAAGTTGATGGAGGCTTTCTCACCTTTGGTGATAATTCAAAAGGAAAAATCATTGGCCTAGGCCAGATTGGTAACACTGATTCAATTTTTATTTCTAAAGTTTTATTTGTTGATGGCCTTAAATACAATTTATTAAGTATTTCTCAGTTGTGTGATGATGGTTTTCATGTTAAATTTGAAAATTATTCTTGAAAAGTTTTTAATTCTAAGAATGTTTTGGTATTTTCTGCCTTAAGAAATGAAAATGTTTATGCTGTTAATCTGAATTCTTTAGCTAAGCAAAATATTACTTGTTTGAATGCTTTTCATAAAGAATCTTGGCTATGGAACAGAAGATTGGGACATTGCAACATTCACTCACTTAGAAAACCCTCTAGAAAAAACCTAGTTAGAGACCTACCCAAATTAGAATTCCCAAATGATAGAGTGTGTAACCCCTGTCAAAAGGGAAAACAACACAAATTTTCTTTTAAATCAAAGAAAGAAGTTTCGACTTCTCAACCACTTGAATTGGTTCACATGGATTTGTTTGGACCATCAAGAGTTTCTAGTTTAAATGGGAAGCACTATGTTTATGTTCTTGTAGATGATTTTTCTAGATATACTTGGGTATATTTTCTAGCTCATAAAAGTGAAGCATGTTCTTCTTTTGTTAAATACTCTAAATCTGTAGAGAACCTTAGTGGACTTAAGATTAAAACTTTGAGGAGTGATCATGGTCGTGAGTTTTAGAATCAAGATTTTGAATCTTATTGCTCACACAATGGCTATACTCATAACTTTTCTGTCCCTAGAACACCCCAACAGAATGGTGTAGTAGAAAGAAGAAACCGAACCCTTCAAGAAATTGCTAGAACCATGCTCAATGAATATGACCTGCCTATTTATTTTTGGGCTGAAGCTGTAAATACAGCTTGCTATGTTATTAATAGAGTCTTAATCAGACCTGTTCTTAAGAAAACCCCTTATGAATTGTGGAACAATAGAAAACCTAAGGTTAATTACTTTAAAGTTTTTGGTTGCAAAGTATTTATTCTGAATACTAAAGATAATCTGGATAAGTTTGCTTCCAAAAGTGATGAAGGAATTTTTCTGGGTTACTCTATTTCTAGTAAAGCCTATAGAGTATTCAATAAGAGAACTAAATGTGTGGAAGAATCTGTTCACATCAAATTCGATGAAACTGATCCACATGAGCCTAAAACCTCTCTTGAAAATATTGAAGAAGACTTATCTGTTCTGGACATTAATGATAAATATAAAGAACCTGTTATCAAAACATCCAGTTCTGGACTTTTTCCAGAATCTGCTTCTGTTGAACCCGAACCTATAGATGAACCTGAAATTTCTAGTCCAACCTTTACCAGATCAACGAGGATTCTAAAGAATCATCCTTTAGAATCTGTTGTTGGTAATCTTGATAGAGGAACACAAACTAGAGCTTCTCTAAGAAACCAGGTTGAACATCAAGCTTTTCTTTCATAGCTAGAACCCAAAAATATCAATGATGCTATCAATGATGAATTCTGGGTAATGGCTATGCAGGAAGAATTAAATCAGTTTGAAAGAAACAAAGTCTGGGAATTAGTTGACAGACCTAAGGAAACTTTGAAAATAGGCACAAAATGGGTTTTTAGAAATAAAGTAGATGAATCTGGAAATATAGTTAAAAACAAAGCTAGACTAGTTGCACAAGGATATAGTCAAGAAGAAGGTATAGACTATGAGGAAACTTTTGCACCTGTAGCTAGACTAGAAGCCATTAGGATCTTATTTGCATATGCTGCACATCTGGATTTCAAGTTATATCAAATGGATGTGAAAAGTGCATTTCTAAATGGTTTTATAATTGAAGATGTTTTTGTAGATCAACCATCTGGATTTACTAACCCCCATTTTCCAAATCATGTTTTTAAACTTTCTAAAGCTTTGCATGGTTTAAAACAAGCTCCAAGATCTTGGTATGATAGACTTAGCAATTTTCTTATCTCAAATGGTTTTACTAAAGGGATTTCTGATCCAACTCTTTTCATTAAAAGAATTTCTAAAGTTGTTTTAGTTGTACAAATATATGTTGATGATATTATTTTTGGATCTTCTAAACACTCTTTATGTACTGATTTTTCAAAAAGTATGCAAAATGAATTTGAAATGAGCTTAATGGGAGAACTTAAGTACTTTCTTGGATTTCAAGTATTTCAAAATGAAAATGGTATTATTTTAAATCAAAGTAAATATACAAAGGATCTTTTAAAACGTTTTGGTCTGGATAGTATCAAGGAAAGTGAAACTCCTATGAGTACTACCTGTAAATTGGACGCAGATGAAACTGGGAAACCAGTTGATCAAACAAATTACAGAGGTATGATTGGTAGTTTACTTTATCTTACTGCTATTCGACCTGATATTATGTTTAGTGTGTGTATGTGTGCTCGATTTCAAGCTAATCCAAAAGAATCTCATTTGCTTGCTGTTAAAAGAATTTTTAAATATCTCAAACACACGGTTAACTTAGGTTTGTTTTACCCAAAAGGAAAATCCTTTGAGTTAATGAGTTATTCAGATGCTGACTTTGCTGGTTGTAAGTTAGATAGAAAAAGCACATCAGGAACATGTCATTTGCTTGGAAAATATTTAGTTTCTTGGTGTAGTAAGAAACAGAACTCAGTTGCATTATCTACTACCGAAGCAGAATATATAGCTGCTGGTAGTTGCTGTGCACAAATTCTGTGGATGAAACACACTCTTTTGGACTATGGATATGTTTTTAAACATGTTTCAATAAAATGTGATAACACCAGTGCAATAAACATCCCTAAGAATCCTGTATCTCACTCTAGAACCAAACACATAGATGTAAGACACCATTTCCTAGGAGATCACTATCAAAAAGGTGATATTTCTCTTGAATTTATTGGCACTGAATATCAATTGGCTGATATTTTCACTAAACCTTTAAGTTCAGATAGGCTAAGTTACATAAGACACGAATTGGGAATGTTTAATCACAACCGATGTGAAAATCCTCACTGATGTGAAATTCTCACCGATGTGAAAATTCTCACCGATGTGAAATTCTCACCGATGTGAAAATTCTCACCGATGTGAAATTCTCACCGATGTGAAAATTCTCACCGATGTGAAATTCTCACCGATGTGAAAATTCTCACCGATGTGAAATTCTCACCGATGTGAAAATTCTCACCGATGTGAAATTCTCACCGATGCTATATTTTAAAACTTCTGTCTGCCGCCAAGAATACGAATCGTTTTATTTTATTTTATTTTACTCTATTTTAGTCGTCTATTTGGAATTCCTAAATGATAAAAACTAAGTCTAAGGCACTTCCTACCTCACCGAGCTCAAAATCTCTCACCATCGAACCTTTTCTCCCAAATCGGCCAAGAACCCTAAACCCACGATGGCAAAAACTAAGCTTCCTACTGTCAGAGGTGAAAGTGTAGAACCAAACACTAAGAAGAAGAAGACACAGCATAAAGCCAGTGTTAGTGAAGTCAGAACTAGATCGGGAAAGCGACCAGTGAATCCTCACTTACAGAATAGAGACATAGTAATCGAAAAGGAACTGTGCGTGGAATGGCTACTGCCTAGAAAATCGTTAGTACTCGCGATTCTAGAGGACCAGAAATGGGTGGATTGTTTCTCGAATAACAATGGCCCATACTACCCGAAGTTGGTAAAACAGTTCTACGAGTTTGTAACCTTCGTGAAGTCTGAAAATGAGAATCGGGTAAGCTCGTTTTTAAATGGAAAAGAGATGTCTTTTTCTTCAGTAGAGTGGGCTGAGTGTTTAAAAGTACCACATGAAGGTGTCTCTGGGTATGTATCAAGAGCAATGCCACCTAGCAGTGACATCTTTGATTATGAAACCGCCTTAAAAGAGCTGAACGGTAATGGGAATCAAAGGCAAGTGGTTGCTACTGAAATGGATGGAGAGAATCGACTGCTCTTCATGTTTGTTCAGCATGTGTTGATACCGAGGCGAGGAGATTTTGCAAATCTGAGATATCAAGATATCTATCTTCTTCATCTGCTAAGACATGGTGTAAAAATCAATCTGTGCAGATTGTTAATTCTTCAAATGGAAGACATGATTAGACCAAAGTCAAAGACTAATGCTTTATTCTTTGCCAAGATGATTTCAGTAATGATAAAAGTGAAAGGAATAGCTGAGTCTTAGGATGAGATAGTTGTAGTCAGGAATAATTTCTGCATCACCTCGACTGTTTGTAAGTACATGAAAATTAACTGGAACCCATGGAAGAGAGAATGGGTCAGTGATGATCAGAAGATATATGATAGGTTTAATCCTGTGGATCATCCCTCAAGACCAAAGGATATGAGAGATCTGAGTCTGAGAACTGATGAAGAGGAACCTGTTTATAGTAATGAAACAGAAGAAGAAACAGAAGAAGAAGAAGAAACTCCTATGGATGTTGGAGGAGATCCAGACTTGCCCCCAAGTCCTGTTGCAGAATTGGTTTATTCTAGGAAAGGAAAGGTAGAGGAAATTTTGTCTACTTATGAGGAAGACCAGTCTGTACCTCACCAAGAAGAAGAGGAAAAGGAAAATGTATCTGAATCATTTTTTTCCGGTAGTTTAAGTATGAGTCCATTGATTGGAAGCTCAGCTATGCCGACTGCTGAAGTAGAAAAAGATACAGAAGAAGCTGTACCTGTATCAGAAGATCTTCTAAATGCTGCACCGATGGAACTTGTAGTAGAATATTCTGATGAAGAGAATCCAGCACTGAATGCTGTTGTGATACATGAGAATGCACCCATTGAGGGGGAGCATCAATCTGTTCTTGGAAATGTTACAGTAGCTGTTGAGTTTGGAGACTGGGTAAAAGACCCAGGGTTTATAGTCTGTGGATTGGATTATCCGGACTCTGATAATGAGATGTCTGTGAATAGACCGAAGACCAATTATGATCTTGCTTTTGAGTTGTTTCCCGATGATGTGGTCAGATTTCATGATTTGAATAAGCTGAAAGAGGACCTCAAAACCATTTTTGTTGAAGAAGTGGAGTTAATGGAAACCTCCCTTGCATCCTCAATTCAATCAATAATGACTGATTCTGTAGTCAGTTTGGCCTCAGCAAAGGGATCTGCTGCAGTTGTCCCTAATGATTTTGTCTCTAAATCTGATCTTGAATCCATGAAGAATGAGATGAAAGAATAATTCAGTGTATCAGTTGCTGATATGAAGCAAAGCTTTAATGAAGAAATGAAAATGTTAGAGAGATCCTTCGAGCTATCTCTGGCTTGTAATTTATCTTCTTTTGTGTCTGAGCTTATGGAAGAAGTGAAAGAGTACCAGACTCAGTCTTCTAGAATCGAAGCAGATCTTGAAGCTCTCAAGACAACAGTTGTTGCTTTGGATTCTTATATGAGCTCCAAGTCTCAAGCTGACAAGGACCTAGCTTATGTGAAGAGTGTAGTAAGCCAGTTTGTCTCGGTGTTTGAAAGTTTCAAAACCTCAGTGAAGGATCATGTTCAATTACAGGACTCTCAAGTTCAAAGCCTAATCAGTGGTTTGTCTAAGAGTTTCAAAGAAACTGTTTCCTTCTCTGTTGGCCCTCTCACATCCAAACTTTTAGTTGACCTGAATCAAGTTCGAGCAATGTTGAAGGAGGAGATTGGTTCTATTTCAACCAGTGGCTCTGGGGACTCATCAGACTTGAGCCGAGTGGTGCTTTCTACAAGAGATTCTGCTAGAGAAATAATGAAGATTGTTCAAGATTATATGAGAGAAGCCTCTGCCTCTCAGGAAGCCATAAAAAGCAAAGTGGACTACTACTTCACCAGAATTTTCACTAAGCATCAACTCGAACACCACTTCAAGCTGATGTTGGAACACATGAAGCTACCTCCTGTAACTCAAGCTTTTAGAGAAAAAGTGAGCCAACTAAGACAATTGACTCCTGCTTTGGAGAAATTCATGGAGAACAAAGATGATTTCATCTCTGCTATGGAAAGAGGAGGAGGAATTATTATGGTTTTTAGAAATTTGTTGCTGCCATTATTGCATGTTGATGCCAGACCAGTCATCGTACCTCCTGCTTTGCCTGCTTCTGCCTCAGCTGCTTCCACAGTCTAGCTGACTCTTGCTCAAGCTATTCGAAGCCTCACACCAATGATCACCCAAAGATCTTCAACCTACAGGCCTGACTCTGTGTCAGTGGCCCAGCCTCCTTTGATCATTTCTGGCATTCCAAAACCTTCACCTGCATCCTCACCACCCGAACTTTCTTCTGATCCCAAAGGAAAATCTCACGTGGCAGATGAGGATTGATCCAGTGGCCAGGATTATTTTTGATAGGAATTCATTTGTATTCTGTTTCTGTACTTTCTGACTGCTCTAATACAGAAGAACTCTTTTTTACTTCTCTTGTTTTATTTGTCTCCTATATATGCTTTCCCACTTTTTGATTATCACAAAGGGGGAGAACAAAATGAGAGAATGAGAAATATTTTTCAATGGAGAAAAATAACCTTCTTTTCAATTTTATCTCTGATTTTATTATGTTTCTTTTTACCTTCGGTACCTTATTATTGTTACCTCTGATAACTTATGTCTATATCATACTATTTCTATTATCTCTGATACTGTTTTCTCTGAGAAAATTGTTTTCAATATTATACTCTTTACTATTATATTTTCACTATGTTAAATGCCCATATCATAAATTGTGATTATCAAAAAGGGGGAGATTGTTGACCTCACCTATTTGATAATCTCAATCATGTATTCATATGTGTTGAAAATCCCAATTATGTGTTCATTCTCTATGATATTTTTTAAGTATCATTGATGTATACTTTAATTCTTTCAAATCTATGATCAAACCAATAATAATTTTTTTAAAATAGTCTTTGGAATATGTTAATCCTCATTTATCCATGTTCATACAAGTTATAAATTAATTCTAATACAATCGGATGTGTTCTGCATAAAACAGATAAGTAATCTGCCTATAGCTTCTGATAAAGAGCTACCGGTACCCAGTCTACCGATAGACTTAGTCTACCGACAGACAGAGTCACCGATATACTTAACACAGAGCTACCGATGTACCTATAAATGTATGCTACTGACTTACAGACAGCTACCGATACAAACATAGAGCTACCAGTGTAAGTATAAATAGCTACCGAAGGAATAAGAGTCACCGATGAATGAAGCTACTGACAGACTCACAGCTACCGATACACGCATGGAGCTACAGACGCATGGAGCTACCGACGCATGGAGCTACCGACGCATGGACCTACCGACACATGGAGCTACCGACGCATGGAGCTACCGACACATGGAGCTACCGACGCATGGAGCTACCGATAAACAAAGTCACCGATACAAGCATGTACCAACCGACGCATAGAGCCACCGATGGAGTCAAAGAAACTAATGACATTGAGCTACCGATGTTCAAGCTACCGATGCTGATTACCTACCGATCACTCGACTCACTGTTTGAATTTATTTATTTCCTATCTTTATTTAATCTATCCAACGGTCATATCATGTACATTTTAATGATTTGTCAAATATCTGATAAAGGTTGTCGGATGTCAGGAACCCGTACCTCATACCTGCAGAAAAGAAATCTTTTCTGTCCCCTGTTGCACGTGACATAAATACAAGAAGACTCTGCTGAAGAAAATAGAGACAACACACATAGAGACAAGGAAGACATACGACATACTTAAGAAGAGCTCTGTGCATACAAGAAGAACCAAGCAAGACAGAATCACATACACAATCAAGCCTACTTAAGAAGAGCTCTGTGCATACAAGAAGAACCAAGCAAGACAGAATCACATATACAATCAAGCCTACTCAAGAAGAGTTCTGTGCATACAAAAGAATATCAAAGAGCTTCATCGACTACATTTTCACTGTCTATGAACCTGGAGCATACGACACTCTATTTCTCAAACAGAAACGAAAAGAGGACTCAGACTCACTTCTGATCGAATCCAAAGGAGTCCAGAGCTACACTGAAATCACCAGAACCACTTCTAAACTCTACATCTCTTGTTCTGTGATTTATTATTATACTTTTCGAGCAGTGTGTGTTATCTGTTGTATCTAACACATACACTGTCTCCTGTACTTAAACTGGAGGATTTGTAAATCCTTACCAAACTCTTTCATTCTTTCTTTCCCACGAATAACAGTGGTTGAGGTCGTGTGTGACCTGGACAGCTGGTTGTTGTTGTACTGTTTCCCACGAATAACAGTGGTAGAGGTCTTGGACCTAGATAGTTGTAAACTGTTGAACCCCGATCCAGGGTGTGGATCATTTTTTATATAAACTTTTGAGAGGACTAAGTCTCGGCTTGAGACTGAACCTCTTGGTTACATTTGTTGTGCCATCTCTTTCAAAGTTTTATTCCGCTGCTAATCACTTTAAAACTAATACTGTTTTTAAAGTTACTTTGATAATTAAATTAGCAAGTGTTTATGTTAAGTGTAGATTAGTAAGTTAGTTTCAAAAGATAATCACACACTCCTGTGTTGATTAAATGGGAATTAATCAATCCCTTGAGAATCTAACAGAACCTCTACTTTAATATAAATTCACTATAGTTTAATTTATTATTTTATTTGGGGGTCTTTAAGACAGTGTTTTTAAATACAGAAATTTTAATTGGTACTCAATTCACCCCCCTCTTGAGTAAACCACTCCGAACAACAGGATTTAATGGTAAAAATATTTTCTAATTTAACTTTAAAACCAATTAAAAATATAATCTAATCATATAAATAAATTAGATTAAAAAGAGGTTTTGAATTAAAATACAACATTTTACACTACTCATTAAAAAAATGAACTTTATCAGAAAGGTACCAAAAATTTACACAAAGCAAAATTTGATGTCCCGATTCTAAAGAAGAGTTTTATTTGGTCCAAAAGAATGTTTAAGAGTGAACAAAACTATATTAAATGATGGTTCAACATCAAAAGGTGATAAGTGAACCTTTAGTGAAAACTAGGGCATATACGCCTAAAATTGAATTCTTTCCGTATTTTAAGCCTCTATCCTTTATTGGATAAATGTAAAAACATTAAAAAACATATATAATCATATTTTAGTTATTTCTATCCATTCTCGCCAATACAACGGCTACATGTTAACTACCATTTGAAATAATATTATTTTATTATTAGAGTGCAACGTAAGATTCCCAAGAAACTCGTTGTTGCGTGTTGGGTACACCATCGAGCATAGCATCCCCTTTAAAGTCATATCAATATTTTATTCAAAAATATGGATAAATATGAAAATGTCATATTCTTTATTTACCTGGGGTGTTACAACCTTCCCCCCTTTTGGGAATTGCGCCCTCGTAATTTTAAAATTGCGCTTGGAAACATCCTTGAAAGTCCCACATCAGAACAAGAGTCGGTAAAACAATCACTTTAAAAATAAAGAAAGATAAGCACAGAGGTCACCCGAGTTAACCCATACTAGGATTCCAAGTATGAAAATATAGACATAGAGGAAAAAACAAAGGGTCATGTTCTGATGGAGAGTGATAGAAAACATGTTTAGGAGAAAGTTAACCACAAGAAAATCACAAACTTGTGATGGGTTAAACGGTATTCGATTCCCCAGTAGGAAAAGTTAATAGAATTTTTTTTTGCTTTAAGTTACTTTTTATTGAGGAATTTATTCATAAGGAAAAATAATCACTTATCATGTTGACTTTCAACTTCTACTAGATTCCTTAATCAAACTCATATTTTTTTTCCAAAAGACGAGTATTTAGGGAGACTTGTTTGCATTAAGAGTACTATAATCAACTTCTAGAGAATAACCTAATCCACAAAATAGAACTATATACTTCCCATGTCTTTAGACTTTAACCAAAACCAAAAAGGTTATTACAAGATCAGATAATCCATAAAAGGATAACCCTTTATAAAAAGAAAATCTATTCTTAACCTCCAAAATTTGTCCAACAAAACCCAAAGTTCAACGAGGACCATTCTATAATCAATTTTTCCATAAAAATCTTCAAAGTAAACCAAACTAAGATTGAAACCCAAATATTTGAAGGATTTAGTCACATAGTCTTCCAAGTTAAATCGTAACATTTATCTCGAAACAACATCAGTTGCTCCTAAAGTCTCGTATTTAAAAGTAATTAACCTAATCACATATCCTCCATGATAGGTTAATAATTATCATAAATAACCCAAAATAAACTTACTCTTAATTCATAAAATCATATAACTAGAAATAATCGGTCAAACTAACCAGGGACTTCACGTAGTCCAGTGGTAGGCGATAAATACCAGTCGCACTTTGGTTGTGGGTTCGATTCCCGCAGCTTTGTCCGACGCGACGGGATGTCACACGGTCTGCGTGTTGTCCTTTTTCCAAAACTATATAATTCTTAAATCATTCCCCAAAAAGAGATAAAATCATCAAAAATGATCATAACATATTTTAACCTCAAGTTTATTTCATGCTTTTCATTTTCCAGCATATCATATAATAACCCATAATTACCTCAAAAGTAAGGATCATATAAACCCTAATGGTTACCTTTTTAATTATTACCTGAACTTCCACATCGATTGTCGTACATGATGCATTATAGAACATACCAAGGTTCAAGTGGTTGATCATGAATACTTGATATTTGGTTTAGAACAACCACGAGTTTCCTCATCGAGTCCCCATTTCATCGAGTCTCTTAATCAGAGAACCACCACAGTTTCCTTTAAACCAATTGTCACTTTGGTGCCTACGAGATCCAGCCATTCACTAAAAACAGAAATGTCAGTGTGAGTATATCAAAAAAACCATCATGTACTAATGAGGAATCTAAACACTAAGATATACTTACTCATTCACTTTATCTATAACTAGGACTCTTTCTGAAATCCTAACCATTATGGTAATTGTCACTTATGCTTAAAGAATACCCTAACCTCTAAAGTTATCTAAACCGACCTATGATACCAACTATAAGGCCCCAGCCTTAAACTTTACTTAATCTTGAGTTATTACAAGATTAAACATTGAGGATCTTTTCAGGTTTAGAGTTTTAGAGAATTAGATCATGAAACTTGCATTACATTCCACATTTAAACAAAGTGGTTACATAAAAGACAGTTCCCATCAACGGAAACATATTTAAAATTAAACATGGATTCTTTCTTGACACATCCTTGACACTATCATCACATCATGTACCTTTACCTTGACCTGTGAAAAACATTTCAAAAACTTGGGATGAGTATAAAAAGCTCAGTAAGGGATATAAAGATATGGAAAGGAAACATGAGTACATGTATACATAAGAATGAAATCATACTTTACCCATAAAACATAGGTATATCAAATCATGAATAAATCATAGAAATCATAAGACATAAAGGTAAATTGAGGCATTCATAACATTCTTACGTAGGGAGTAACCCTCTTGGTTACGTTTTGGAATACCCATCACAGTATATTCCCTAAATCTCTTCGGAGAAACCTCAATGTTTCACTCCTTCGCGTTACCCAATGCATTGGAGAGCTATATCGGGCTCACCCACCCTTAGTTTATCACGGAACCACCCGTTTTCATAACAATGCCCAAGAACCATAACATAAATGTATCACATAAAATATTCATAAAGGAAACATAACATTTCCACATTTCAATCACAATATAACATTTTAGTATATTGAAATAATGAATCCATTCAAAAATAAACCATTTCCAAAACCATTTAAAACATTTAATAAAGAGATTTTTGAATCAAAGTGTCCCATACCACCTTGAAGCTTAAAATTTTAAACCATTAATATCCATATAAAAAAATCCTTAAAACCATTTTAAAACATGGATATTAATAAGAAAAAATAATTAAAACAT
The DNA here is from genome assembly GCA_963277665.1 of Viscum album. Taxonomy (NCBI): domain Eukaryota; kingdom Viridiplantae; phylum Streptophyta; class Magnoliopsida; order Santalales; family Viscaceae; genus Viscum; species Viscum album. The sequence continues at coordinate 468,937,045 of OY728147.1, read as the reverse complement.
TTAAAATGATATTTTGGTTAAAGGGGTTTTACCAAAATTAGAGACACTTGAATACAATAATTGAGGAATAACATTTAGTCAGAACATTATAATATCATGAGAATAAATGGATTCATGATATAATACTCCAAAGGACAGTATATACACCATATAAGAGTGAATTGGTGCATAACAACAATGAACCCTCAATATAAATGTCAAATGTGATGAAATCCCTTATAAAGAAGGTATCCTTAAATTAAGGACAAATCAATCTCAAAAAATATGTGTGACAAATATAAATACACCCAATATAAGTGGATATTAAGTGTAAAACAATAAAAGGTCATTCACACATATTCAATGGATGACATATTCAATGACTACATGTTGAACCCAAAGAAATCGAAATTGGGTTAAAAAGTTCCCTTGACAGCAAAACGGCATCACATCAAAATGAGTTGATGAGAGATAAAAAGTGTATCTAATCACTTGGACATAAAATTTACATCAATAAGGATATATGAGAAAATATCCCAACATAACAATATGTAAATTAAAAGACCCAACAAAAGAAGTCTTTTTAAAAAAAAAAGGAGGGTGAAAGGTTCCCTTACCGACTTGGGTATCTTTCAAAACATACACCCCATGAAAGAAGGACAATAGATCATTGATGTAAATACTCATAAAAGAAAGTATATTACACAAAGAGTAGAATAATGGGCAGTACATACACCACTCAATGGAATTTGTGGCAAATGTAGCATAAATCTCACGGGAATAAAAGTGAGATGAAAAATCCCTTACGAAAACTCGGTAGCCTAACGGCGCCACATAAAACGTCCGAATATGGATTGATGAGATCAAATAGGGTATATCATCACATTACAATAAAATATACAGAAAGAGGAATATAAAAGAACATCCCCCAACATTACAAAGAGGAGATTAAAAGAAGTGACATAAAGGAGAGTACTTAAAAAGAAATAGAGAGGTTAGATCTCTTACGAAAGTTCGGCAGCCTAACAACACCACTCAAAACTTCCAAAATGGATTGATGAGAGAGAATAGGGTCTCTCATCACATGAACAAAAAAATTAAAGTATGTGTAATATAAAAGATCATCCCAATAACAAGAAAGATGAGCTTTAAAAGGAATGACATAAAAGTGTGTACTTAAAAAGAAAGAGAGGAGTAGGATCCCTTACCTCGGGTCCGACTTGACTCGATCGTTTTTTAACATCCTGAATAATAAACTTGAGTTAATTTATATTTGCTTAAGAACCTTTTTCAAGTTCATTATTCATTTTATATCACTTATTTCCATGTTATAAACATTATGTAATCATTTAAGTTAATAATGTTTGTTTTGTTGATATTTGGTTCTTAAGTCGAAAGTGGACTTCTTACAATTACATGTTGTTCGTGTGGAAAAATGTTTATTATATCCAGAATTGTATTCATGATGTAGATATCATATATGTCATATATATCCAGTACATTCATGCATTTATAACATTACATAATCATTTAGAGGTAAGAAATGAAATTCACCGTTCATGGAGACGGTAAGCCGTACGTACGCATGAACTCTACTTTCATTTCTTTGTCATATTAATGGAATTAAAACTAAATGAGAGGTATGTATATTTTAATTACATAATTATATTCATCATTTAGATGGATCATTAATCATATATATCCATTATATACATGTACTTATAACAGTACATTACATTTGGGGATAAGAAATGAAATGCACCGTTCATGGAGACGGTAAGCCGTACGTACGCATGAACGCTACTTTCATTTCTATCTCATAATTTAATGGAAATAAATAATAATGATATATAGGTATATAATAATTCCAGTATAACATAATATATAATAACTTTAAATCCATCCTTTACACGTCCCACATATGGCATTAACGAATCACATCACTTTGAGGGGGCGGTAGTCCGCACTTCCTTAAATGAAGATATCGTGTTTACCCATAATGGAAACCATAAAGGTATGCCCAAAATGAAAAATACAGAAGCTTAAAGAAAACATAAACATATTATATATCATATATAAAAATAGTGACATCATAATGGACACCTTTGAAGGTGTTAAATGAGTATTGAACAATCATCGTTTCGGGAGGCATTTTTTCTCCATCCACGGAAACCGTATGGTCTTTAATCATTTGATGTAGTTGTGTGAGAGTTTAGCTCGAATAAATATTATAACAACATCCTAGTATATTTAAGATACTGGTTTTTTTACAAAAGATGTAAATAAAAAGAGTTTAGGGGGTTGGAGAAGCAAAATGAAACAAATAAACAAGAGAGAATGAATTACCTTTAAAAGTGTAACTCCTTTTGATTTGAGCCTAAAGGCTTCCTTTGAAAGGATTCTGCCCAAAGGGAATCCTCTAGGATGAGGAGAGGGATGTGGGGAGAGTAAATGGGCAGGGGTTGGCCGAGCCAAAGGCTTGAGGAGTGTGTGAAATGAGGTAGAGGTGGGGGCCTTTTATAAGAGGAGATGAGGGGCACTTTTGGAAAGTAATAAATATTACTTTATTTGAAAATGTGTTTCGGTTTTAAAAGGTCCCACATTGATATAATTCGTGGATAAGGTGATAAGGGTTCTAAATACACCCATCCAATAAGTTTTGGACATGTGTAGTTCATAGATTTTACATTATCTTTCCATTTTATTTAAATCGTCAAATAATGATGTCATCGCTGCATCATTATTATGTCATAAATAATTTAATTTATTTAATGTGTAAAAATTATAAAAAAATTACTATGATGTAGTAAATCGTTTTATCTTTCCAATGACTATTTATAATAAAACATATGACTTGTATAACCCCACTTAAAAATTGTTTTAGTAAAAAAACTCATGTTTGTGTCAATTTAATTTTAACATTAAATAAAAATATATTATTGTCATTTTCCAACTAAAGTGGCTCCATGGGGTCCCCAAGTTGGCCCATGGCTTGTATTCGTCGGCCATGACTCACACAATAGGTGTAGGACAAGTGTCATGGTGTTTTCACATTCTTATAATATCATTTTTACCTTAAATTACACTAATTACCTCTAATCGCGATTAAAAACTTAATAAGTTACTATTCACCAAAAAATTATTTTTATCCCATTGAACCACATTTTACTTCTTAATGAAAACCATGTATGTCGTATTTTTGAAATTCAAAACACAAATATGGCAAAATTTCATTTAAATGGAAAAATCAGTTTTTATAAGTACCACTTAGTGGTTTCACTATTCATCAAAAATTGAAGTTTTTCAGAAAATTCCCAAAACTTCACCCCAAGATATATTTGATATTCTGAATTCAAAAATGAAGTCTATTTTACAAAATTCAAAATATATAAGTCACATTAATTAATTTTATAATTAATTCCCGCTGTTAGAGCAAATAGCGTGTTTTTATGAAACAATAAGTATCAAAAGATTGACACTAGTTAAAGTCCGATTTCAAAGTGAAATTAATTACAACAACCACTATTGGATTTAATGGTAAAAATATTTTCTAATTTAACTTTAAAACCAATTCAAAATATAATCTAATCATATAAATAAATTAGATTAAAAAGTGGTTTTGAATTAAAATACAACATTTTACAATACTCATTAAAAAAAATGAACTTTATCGGAAAGGTACCAAAAATTTACACAAAGCAAAATTTGATGTCCCGATTCTAAAGAAGAGTTTTATTTGTTCCAAAATAATGTTTATGAGTGAACAAAACTATATTTAATGATGGTTCAACATCAAAAGTTTATAAGTGAACCTTTAGTGAAAACTAGGGCATATACGCCTAAAATTGAATTCTTTCCGTATTTTAAGCCTCTATACATTATTGGATAAATTTAAAAATATTAAAAAACATATATAATCATATTTTAGTTATTTCTATCCATTCCCGCCAATACAACGGCTACATGTTAACTACCATTTGAAATAATATTATTTTATTATTAGAGTGCAACGTAAGATTTCCAAGAAACTCGTTGTTGCGTGTTGGGTACACCATCGAGAATAGCATCCCCTTTAAAGTCATATCAATATTTTATTCACAAATATGGATAAATATGAAAATGTCATATTCTTTATTTACCTGGGGTGTTACATATAGTATGTTTATTAACCATATAATATAAAAATACAAAGAGACATTGTAAAAGTGAAACTAATTAACTAAGTGTTAATACTTAAAGATAAGGTTAATATTGTGACCCAAACCTGTCTAAATTCTATTTTTTGAGTGTTTTTAGACCTATCCCCACTGTAACCTTTAAATAAAAAACTTTTGATAAACTGAATATGAATTTATTATAAAATAATATTTCTAGTTTTTCCAAAGGTGCCCCTCACCCCTCTTATAAAAGGGAACTCCCCTTTCTCATTAATTCACACATTCAAAACCTTTTGGTTCAGGAAACCCCTGCCCAAATACTCTCTCAACTTCCCTCACTTAATCCTAGAGGCCTACCTTTAGTCAGAAATTCAACTTATGGAGCCCTTTTGATCAAATCAAAAGGAAGAACCCGAAGAAGAGGTAATGTTTTCACCACCCTCTTTCAAGTTCCTTTCTTCTTCAACTTATTCTTTATTTGTTATTACCATTCTAAAATAATAAATCCAGTATATTATATATACATTTATGTTATTATAAAAATGGTACAACCATATTTCAGTATTCTATCCATCATTTGAATAACATGTCACCATACGTGCGTACGTACGCCTTACCATCTCCATGTCGTGGTGTAATTGTTATTCAATAAATTATTATTTGGATGGGTATAATAATGATGTGTAATTAATGTAAATAATAAATATAACATGATTTTGATTCTTTATATATGATATACTATCCAATTATATATTATTTTAATATCACAAAAATGATATTGTCGCTCGTGCGTACGTACGGACTACCGTCTCCAAGAACGCGATGAGATTCATTGTCCATCGTATCCATTCAAGTATAATTCTCATTTTATGATGTTTAAGGACTTGATATAATTCTGGATATGAATAAGATACAACCTATCCATGACAAACATGGCTTACGTAACAAAACATATAAAAGAAAACGAGTAAGTTAACACCTGAAACGACGATAATACTAAGATATTATTAACAAAGAAATGTTAAAAGATCATATATGATATCATATTAATATATATGATTCTTGTATAATTTAATAACAATTATTTCACCATTATACAGGAGGTTAACCTACCCACAACCAAGTAAAAGTACAAGGTAAGGGTTAATTTTACAATCTCTTTATTATCCGAGATTGTTTATACGTAATTATCTACTGAGATCTCTTTATCATCCACATCGATGTTACTTAAAAATGTATTTAAAAACATTTTTACTATTTAATAGACAATGGTTTAAAGTCATTTATACCCTTATGTGTTTTGAAATGAATCTTTCTGTCGTTTTCCAAACAAGGTACTTTTTAACCTTTTCGACAAATTTATGGTAAGAATGTCTTTTTAAACTTATACAGCGGGTGCAGTTATTTTTCCACCGTTATAAAATCGCTGAAGCTTCCCTTACAAGCTTATAAGAATATTTTCAAAGTAAATGTTGTATTTTATAATTATGTTACTTTTAAATGATTTCAAAATGAATATTTTATGAATTTGTGAAATATAATCTTTATCAAGATCATAATTTTAAATGTTTTAAAGATTTATCTTTATAAATCCTTTTAATTAATGTCCATGTTTTAAAATTGATTCTATGGATTTATTTATATGGACATGAATGTTTTGAAATGATATTTCTCTTCAAAAGTTTCGAAGTGGTATGGGACACTTTGATTAAGAAATATCTTTTAAATTACTTCCTTTATAAATGTGTGACTTTTCAATGATTTTGAGAAAAGAGATATTTCTCTCAAATAGTTTTGATTTCATCTATGTCAACATCCTTTGATGGATTTTAAGCTTATTTGAAGTTGATTTATTATGATAAAAAACTTTTGTATTGTATTGAAGGTTTTGTGATATGTTTCACTGTGGATGTGTTATTTTAATACCATTCATGGTTTATGGATAAAGTATAGACATTTTGTATGCTAGTTTTAATACTAATGTTTATGTTATGTTAAACCTTTTCATATGGGAATGCATTGGACTTAGTAAGTGACGGGTGGAGCTCGCTATAGATCCTCGATGCATCGGTAGGTCTCATGAGACAAACTAGTGTCTTGGAACAAGGCCTTGACAAAATCTTATTTGTAGTCTTGGCATGAGGCCTTGGATATGTGGTTATGATAGTATGACATTATGCATTCCATCACTATGAAAGTGGTTATTGATATTGCATGTGATTATTCGATTAGTAGAATATCCATGTGAATAAGTAAATGACATTGTTTTCATTTTATTTCTGCCATATTATGATGAAGTTCAAGTTTAAAAGGATTTTGTTTGAGTTATACATTACCTTAAATGTCTATTCCTATTTATGAAAGTTTCCAATATATTGTTATCATTACTGGTCATTTGAGCTCACCCCTTTCTATGATTTATTTTTCCCAGGATGTGAAGAAGTATTTTATGAATGACCTGTAGGGATAGTAGGATGGGATAAGAGTGTGGACTATGGAGACTATATTGTAGTAGTTTTTATTTTATGATGTAATGTAAAATTTATGAATGTATCTAGTTATTCCAAGGCTACTAAACAAATCGGTCTTTCGAGATTTTATCTTTCTTGTGATCATGCCAATGCTCTGTAATAATGTACTGACTCAGGGTAACTGGAGTCGGGGCGTTACAGTTGGTATCATAGGAAGTTTAGTACAAACCTTAGAAGCTATATTTAGATAAACTCTGATTAGAGCATATATATTTAAGATGGAATTTGAGGATTAGTATAGAAGAACTTCCTAGAATTTTGGTATTGTAGAGATTTTGTGAGTTTTCCGAGCAATGCATCCCTGTCTGGATACGAGCAGGTAGAGGCGGCTCTGACACAGATGTACCTAGGGGTAAAAACCAAAAACACCGCATTGATCTAGTCTCGAACAAGAACTGGTGCATGACAACGAGCCTTGCTGCACTCTTGGTTACGACACTCCCGGGGGATATGCTTAGGATAATTCTCATTTTCATTGCAAACCATTATGAAGGGTTTATGAGTATATACTACCTCAAAGGAGACATTTTTATGATTATGGATTATATCCATAAACTATTTAATTTATGTTATGTGTTTTACATGTTTGGGATTAGGTATTGTTATTCATAAACTAATCTAGTGTATGCCATTGTTTAGAAATGGCGCCCAGTAGAAGAAATGATAACTCTAGCAATGAACATGATCCAAAGAGAAAGAAGGATCATATATTTCATGGTCTTAAGCTAAAATTTATAAGAGAAATATTCTCCCATGTATTATCATCATATGAAGTAATAATATCATGTGTTGATAAGATTAGTAAAGAGTTTACCGAGTCCTATGGCTTTGAAGGGAAGCAAGAGAAGAAAATGATGGAAGAGATAAATATGGATAAAGGGAAGAGGGAAAAGATGAATTTTCCCATATGTGATAACTATGGGAAGAAACACCCTGGAACTTTCCTGAAAGGAATGAGAGTTTGTTATAATTGTGGAAGAAAAGGGCACAAAGTATGTGACTACAAGTGTAAGAAAATGGTTTCAAATGTACAATTCTTCATTTGAATGGAGTTTGGACACAACGCGAACCTATGTCCTAGTCATCAGACTGTGCCGCAAATGATGTTATTGGATAATAATCAAGTTATGATACTACCACAGATGAAGAGGAATGATTAGAGTTCTTATGTTGATTGTGTCATTTGAGTGTTGTATCAAAAATGTATTGTTATAATAATTATGGAGTATATAAGGATTGTACTACAATACTATTTCATTAAGGACTTGAGATTGTGTGGAACAAATAAAAGTGACTCAATAGCAGGTTAATTTTTTGGAAAATACCTGGTTGAGAGAAAGATAAACCATAATATGGTTCTGATACTGAGGTAGTAATTTTAGAATAATACATGATTGACTTGGATAAATTATATTGGATATTCTTGAATACCTGGAAACTGATTAATGATTTGTATATTCCATCATTGTTGGGGTTTACAATATTTTTGGATTGAAGGAGTATATCCATTATTCTTCAAGGAATAAGGGATCATGAATGTAATCAATAAGGATTTATAGTAATTCAGTATGTTGCAGTGTTTTAAAAGAATACATGATGAAGTTGTTCACATATTATTATGTGGCAAAAAGGATCTTCATTGTGTTTACATTACTTATAAATTTTGGACTGAAGTATTTTGGATAGTTCTAGTTTGGATTATTTTGGATTTCCATAAAAGGACAACCCGGAGGTCGGGCGGCAACCCGTCGAATTCGGTAAGGCCGCGAGACTTGAAACCACAACCGAAGGGAGACAATGGTGTATCACCTACCACTGACCCACCTGATGTCCTGGATTGGATAATGTAATTTTTTTAATGGTTCTAGTAGATGAATTATAAATTCATTTTTCAACCCTATACGAATAGAATAAATAGAATATTATTTTTAAGTTCTATTATCTTTTAGATTGAAAGATGAGTTTGTGGCAGAACTTAGTTAAAGGATGAGACTCTACTTGTCAAGTATATATTTTTCTTCTTCTCTTATTCAATGAATAAAATAATTCTTATACTTTAGTGAAGGGATCTTAAAACAAAAAAATGTGTTATCCGAAAACCATATGTTTTGCTGAACCGATGGTATTTTAAATCATCATAGATTGATGAATTTAGGGCCCTCAATTTTACACTGGTTTGTGATTCATGACTTCAATCACTACCTATAAATATTTACGTTTTCCTCCAATTATATGTCTCTAATTTCCACCAATGTTCTCCAAATAGAGATCATAATTTGGTGGCGACCCTTTCATTTCTCTTTTCCTCTTATTAAGACTAAATTTTATTAACCCAATTTCCGATGTGGGTTTTCCCACAAAGATATTTTCAATATTCAACCTTTTATTTTCGAAGAAAAATTTCAAATTGCGAGGACGCAATTTATTGAAGGAGTGGAGAATGTAACACCCCAAAATTTCATAGTGTGTTATTTCTTCAAAATAATTCAATAACTTGCACTACACGCAACACCGAGTTCAAGCACCCTATGACTTACCAAACAAGCCGTTCAAAAGAGGTTATGAATAGTATTAACTAAATTTTAATCTTTATATAATTTTTATAATTTTAGAATCCATATTAAAAGTTTCTTAGACATAATGTAAGAACAAATTCATTTTCAGTATTGTACTTTTACCAACTTTTAATAGTGAACCCTTTTTTAAATCCAATATTTTAAACTTTTATATATTCAATTTGACTAAATAATTTTACTTTTTATAATGGGGACATCAAAAATTTACAATGAAACACCCCAAGCTTCCATAGTACTCTTCTCTTTGAATAAAACAGTAGTGTGTGTTGTACGCAACTTCGAGTTCTAACACACACCACAACCAATCAAACTAGCTGTTATGAATAGTAATACCTAATTTTTGAAATTTTATGAATTTTATCTCTCAAAATGGGATTCATTTTTGGATTATAAATATATAATTTAGCCTAGGGTGAAATTTTGGCACTTTTCAAATAACTTTTATATTTTGATGAATAGTGAAAATTACTTAATTTTAATTAAAAACAACCTTTTTAATCAAAATAATTATTAGTGATAAATTATGAATTTGAGTGATTTTAAAGTATATTTAGAATATATTTTTACAATTTAATACAATTTTTGTCATTTTACATCATTTCACAATTAAACCGGATGTAAACAAGTGTCAATCTTTTGATAGTTATTATCTCTTAAAAACACGCTTTTTGTTTTAACAACAGGAATTAATTTTAAATTAATTTCAGCCAATTATGTGTTTTGAATTTGGAAAAATGGATTCCATATTTGGAATCTGGATATTAAAATTGTGTAAATAGGTAACTTTTATATTTAGACATTTTGAATAATTACTTCGGTAAATATTTTATTTACCATGGTTAAAGGGTAAATCCGGTAAATAAGGGTTAAAAAATAATATTATCATAATAAAAAATTACCCTAAAACGTGTCCTAACCTTATTGTTTGATACATGTCCGACCATGGGAATATTGGGGTCCATTTTGGGGCCCCATGGAGCCATTTGTAAGTGATAGGGACACTTTATTTTAATTAAGTTAAAATAAATACAAAAATGACATAAGCATATATCTTTTAGAAAAACAATTTTTACATAGGGTTATGTATGTTGGATTTTCGACTATAAATATTCATTAGAAATATGAATATATTTCCTACATAATGGTATTTTATTTATATTTTTTAGACATTAAATAATTTAATTTATTTATGACACAATGGTGATTCAGTAATTACCATAATAGTGAAAAATTATTATAATTGATATTATAAATACCGAAATAAATTTAATTTGAGACTTTTTATAAATAAGAATACTTTTATAGGCTAATATGGAATGTTATAATTGAGTTAATTAACTTTGTTTGAAGTAATAATTCTTTTATGAGTTTTAGAAAAATCAATTATTGAATAGTGTCAAAATTGACATAAAATAGTTTTTTTTTTAAAAATATTATATTATTAATTCATATTAAATTCTTAAAAATCTAAGGTTCGGCCGAGAGACTTATATCATGATAGGTGTATCATTAATGGACCACTCGGGGGTATATTGGATGTATATAATAAGTTTATTAACCATATAATTTAAAAATACAAAGAGACATTCTAAAAGTGAAACTAATTAACTAAGAGTTAATACTTAAAGATAAGGTTAATATTGTGACCCAAACCTGTCTAAATTCTATTGGTTGAGTTTTTTTAGACCTATACCCACCTTAACCTTTAAATAATCCTCTTTGGAGCCATTATAAACCGAATATGAATTTATTATAAAATAATATTTCTAGCTTTTCCAATGGTGCCCTTCACCCCTCTTATAAAAGGGAACTCCCCCTTCTCATTAATTCACACCATAAAAACCTTTTGGTTCGGCCAAACACTACCCAAATACTCTTTCAACTTACCTTTATTCATACTAGATACCTTCCTTTATTCAGAAAGCCAACTTATGGAGCCCTTTTGATCAAATCAAAAGGAAGAACCCGAAGAAAAGGTAATGTTTTCACCACCCTCTTTCAAGTTCCTTTCTTCTTCAACTTCTTCTTTCTTTTTTATTAACATTATAAAATAATATCTCCAGTATATTATATATACTTTGATGTTATTATAAACATGGTGAAACCATATTTCAGTATTCTATACATCCTTTTAATATCATGTCACCATACGTGCGTACGTACGACTTACTTGTCTCCACGTCATGGTGTAATTGTTATTCAATGAATTATTATATGGATGGGTATAACTATGATGTGTAATTCATGTAAATAATAAATATAACATGATAATTATTCTGTATATATGATATACCATCCAATTATATATTATTTTAATATCAAAAAATGATATTGTCGCTCGTGCGTACGAACGGACTACCGTCTCCACGAATGCGATGAGATTCATTCTCCATCATATAAATTCAATTATAATTCTCATTTGATGATGTTTAAGGACTTTATATAATTCTGTATTTGAATAAGATACAACCTATCCATGAAAAACATGGCTTACGTAACAAAACATATAAAAGAAAACGAGTAAGTTAACACCCGAAACGACGATAATACTAAGTTATTATTAACAATGCAATGTTAAAAGATCATATATTATATCATATTAATATATATGATTCTTGTATAATTTAATAACAATTATTTCACCATTATACAGGAGGTTAACCTACCCAAAACCAAGGAAAAGTATAAGGTAAGGGTTAATTATACAATCTCTTTATTATCCGAGGTTGTTTATACGTAATTATCTACTCGGATCTCTTTATCATCAACATCCATGTTCCTTAAAAGTTATTTAAAAACATTTTTACTCTTTACTAGACAATGTGTTAAAGTCATTTATACCCTTATGTGTTTTAAAGGAATATTTCCTTCGTTTTCCAAACAAGGTACATTTTAACCTTTTCGACAAATTTATGGTAAGAATGCCTTTTTGAACTTATATGGCGGGTGCGGTTATTTTTCTGCTGTTATAAAATCTCTGAAGCTTTCCTTACAATATTATAAGAATATTTTCAAAGTAAATGTTTTATTTTATAATTATGTGACTATTAAATTATTTCAAAATGAATATTTTAATAATTTGTGTAATGTACTCTTTATCAAGATCATAATTTTAAATGTTTTAAAGATTTATCTTTCTAAATCCGTTTAATTAATGTCCATGTTTTCGAAATGATTTTAAGGATTTATTTATATGGACATGAATGTTTTGAAATGATATTTCTTTTCAAAAGTTTCAAAGTGGTATGGGACACTTTGATTCAAAAATCTCTTTTAAATTACTTCCTTTATAAATGTGTGACTTTTCAATGATTTTGAGAAAAGAGATATTTCTATCAAATAGTTTATATTTCATCTATGTAAACATCTTTTGATGGATTTTAAGCGTATTTGAAGTTGATTTATTATGATAAAAAACTTTTGTATTGTATTGAAGGTTTTGTGATATGTTTTACTGTGGATGTGTTATTTTAATACCATTCATGGTTTATGGATAAAGTATTGACATTTCGTATGCTAGTTTTAATTCGAATGTTTATGTTATGTTTAAACCTTTTCATATGGGAATGTATTGGACTTAGTAAGTGATGGGTGGAGCCCGCTATAGCTCCTCAATGCATCGGTAGGTCTCATGAGACAAACTAGTGTCTTGGCACAAGTCCTTGACAAAATCTTATTTGTAGTCTTGACACGAGGCCTTGACTATGTGGTTATGATAGTCTGTCATTATGCATTCCATCAATATGAAAGTGGTTATTGATATTGCATGTGATTATTCGATTAGTAGAATATCCATGTGAATTAGTAAATGACATTATTTTCATTTTATTTCTGCCATATTATGTTGAAGTTCAAGTTTAAAAGGCTTTTTTTTAGTTATACATTGCCTTAAATGTTTATTCCTATTTATGAAAGTTTCCGCTATATTGTTATCATTACTGGGCATTTGAGCTCACCCCTTTCTATGTTTTATTTTTCCCATGATGTGAAGAAGTATTTTATGAATGACCTGTAGGGATAGTATGAGGGGATAAGAGTGTGGAATATGGAGACTATATTGTAGTAGTTTTCATTTTATGATGTAATGTAAACTTTATGAATGTATCTAGTTATTCCAAGGCTACTAAATGAATCAATATTTCAAGATTTGATCTTTCTTGTGATCATTCCAATTCTATGTAATAATGCACCAACTCTGGTGAACTGGGGTCGGGGCGTTACAAAGATGTTTTTATGGATCACCACTTTTGGACAACATGGTTTTGTTGTCAATAATTCTTGTTTCCTATATTGAGTTAGCTCACACAGTCTTAAATTTTTTGACTAGAAATCCATATATTAAGGATACAAAGTTTAGTGATTTATGAGTCTTGGTAGATAATAAAATCCAAAGGGGGATATTGTTAGGACCAAGTTGATAAAAAATATGATTATATTCAAGTATTGTATTTTGTTGTCAATGATTTCTCGAAGAAGGAGAAATCAACTAACTCTGTTTTATGTGAAAATTTGACTGACCATCACATTATTAAAATCAGACTCATAATACTTAAGAAAGTCCATCATATTGAGAATATTATTTCCGGATGAAAAGGTTCATCAGAATCAGCTCGGGTTTGGAATGGAAGAGAAGATCGTAATGAGGTGGGTCTTCGGTGTCTACTTGAATTCAATGAAAATATGATGATTATTTTCTATTTTTTATTTATCACAAATCATAATTATGTTGTAAAAATTATGATGCAGTCTCGATGAAAGAAAGGGGGATAAAAGTTTATTCCAATCATATTCGAGACAATTGCATTCAGGATAATCGTATTCTAGATTAGTAGGAAAGAAAGATGTTGCTGGAATAATAGAAGTTACAAAACATTATATTATAAGTCACATGATACTAAATATGATATTAAATATATTAAAAGTCATCAAGGAATTCATGATACTTACTTAATGATTGAATAAGATGAATTTTGGTAAATATAGATATTTATGGTCTCAATATCATCATAATGAGTTTACCAGATAAAGATTTGTTCAAAGGCCAAGGAGGTTGATCATAATGAAGGTGATGGTTTTCAGTCAGTTCAAAATAAAAAAGATTAAAATTTTAGGAGAACAAAGTTGATAAGTATAATAATTTAAAAAGATAAATAAGTTGAGTTCTTAAAGATATTTGGTATCGTATTTAGAAAACAAGAAGTAGAAGTAGTTGAAGAAGGTTGAAAGAATTTGTTGTCTCTATCGTAATGAAGAAATCAGAATAAGAGTTGGTTTTGAGAATCATAATGAGAAGGCATATGTTTTTCTTCTTACATTTGGTCTAGGGAAACGCAATGAAGAAACTATTATTTTATATTTTTCTTCATCATAATGAGGCATATTGTAATTGGGAAATCAGAATGAAGAATCAGATTCAGACTGAAGATTTTTTAGAAATTCTATAGAATTAATAAAGTCAAAGATATATTTGAAAATCAATAATATATGAATATTCGAAAAGGGTTTCAAGGATATACTAATTTTTTTTCAAGGGGAAGCTTCAAGAATATGTTTTCTTTTTTTTAATCAGTTGGTATAGAACATTGTAATGAAGAAATCATATTTGGAAAATAATAATGGAGAATCAGAATTAGACTCAAGTTTTTAAAGATGTAATAAGTGAGATGAAGTTGTTGAAAGATTCGATAAGGATTGAGAAGAGACAAAAAGTGTTGAAAAATTCAAGATTCACCTGAAATTCAAGAAGAGATTGTGATTCGCATAAATTTGGTTGGGTGGAAAACTTTTCAAGAATCCCACCCAAATAAATTTTGGGGTGACTATAAAAGAAAAATTACTTTTTACTTTAATCTGACATAAGTAATTTTCACTAATGTAAGAGAGAAGGCAAAGGGATGAATAATTCTATAGAGAAGAAGATTTCATATTGAGTTTTCTTGAATAATTTTTCCAGATATAAGAAACATCGGAGAAGATGCCAAATTTTATTAAGCTGGTCATCATATTGGGATGAATCATCCAACTGGGAAAATCATATAGGGATTGCCATAATGGAGAAGAATTAGTTCAATATTATCGTAACTATATTTTGATAGCGCCATATATTTTCCCTATTGAGATATCGAACTACAAAAATCATATTGGGAAATAAGACTAATTATCATTACGAAGTCCAGGAAGGTCTTACAATATTCTAGGTAATAAAGTGAAGAATTGTTTTGAAAGATCATATTTGTGAATTTTAATCAAGAAAAACCATAATTTTTTTGTTAAAAAACTTTCTTATACTATTTTGTGCTACTTGAATAACATGCACTGTTGTATTGATCATAGTTCCACATGAGTGTAAGGGAATATCCTACTCTTTATATTCCACAAAAAGTGATTTTTTAAAATGGGTTGTGTGGTATTGTATTGTTTCCAAACCATAAAATGGACATAAATACTCTTATTGAGTAGTGGACCTTATAAATTATGTTTTTTCTATGGATGTGTGCTTGAATTGTTTTCAGATTGGAAAAAAATATTTAACAAGAGGTGAAATTTGGTTCATAAGTAAGTAAACATAAAAGAAAAAGATATCACCAATTCAACCCCTCCCCCTCTCATTGATAAAACTATCTTGACTGAGAAATTATAGATGGTTGAGTAATGATAATATAAAAGACCAAATAAAATATTGAAAATACCCACTAAGGGTACCTTTACCCAACCTACTTCATAACTAAATTTATTAATATTAAAATTTCATGTAGAATCAATGTTTTAAAATATTAATACAACCTAAATTGAATTTGAAGAAAAAATGTTTGTTGAGGTCATTAGTGACATGATTTTCTAGATAATGTAAATGAATTTTCCTAGTATGTATTGTTGGGAGCCTGAGTTGTGTTTTTATACATGATGTACATTTTAATAATTTTTTTGACCAATAATTGATGTTATATTTTTATTATAGTTTAATACTATTAATATTTTCTATATGTGTATATATCACACCTATATAAAGGGAAAATCCTATGAAAAACCATTTGGATCTGTTAGTTCTCATTTCAATTCTATAGAAAAACATAAATTGATTGAAATGAAATTTTTTAAAGAAGAAACCAAGTGTCCACAATGTGTTGAAAGAAAATGTAATATTATAGGATCTTCTTAATACCTTCAATAAATGGGTTAATCTTTACACTCTGATTGTATAAAATTTATTTTCATTTTCCCACTACTTATTAACTTTGGATTTTGTTAAAATTCACTGGATGCTTGTTGCAATCAATTTGGATACTATAATGACATATATATTTTTGATCTAATACATAGATATCCAAAAAATAATGTACACATGTTGTACCTTATGAATATTTAATACACTATATTTATTGTTTTATAAATAAAAATCAAATTATATGTTTTATATTATGTTATAATTTGATTTTTTTTATAATAGGGTGATGATTGTTTATCATAAAACACATAGTATGAGGATAGTTAATGCGCACAAAAAACCTATGGGTTTATAGGGTATATAAAATAAAATTTTATTATAAAAACATATATATAAAACGTTACTTATATCTTTAAATGTTTCTACAGTTCTTGAAACAATGTTTTCACATCTATTGTGGTTATTACATTTGTAAATTTTTGAATGATATCATATCACATCCAAAAACTTGTATCCACAAAGATTTATTTCTGAATTTAATTTAAAATTAATTGAATATATTTATTAAATAATTTTTATTTATATTTTTATATCACTATTGGGGCTGTTGAGAGTTAGTATATTCAAAAGTGGAAATTGATTTGTTTTTGGAATGAGAGAACAAATTACATGGTGTCAATTTTTTTGCAGAAATCATGAAGAGGTTGTTTCCAATTAAATTTGTATTTTTTTATTTTATATAGATCATGAATAGGTGGTTTATCCACTACATATTTATTTAATATTCTTAATAGTGATTATATATTTAAAAGTAACATTTTAATTAAAAATGTGGGTCACATACTCAAAACTAATGAAACATGCTCAAAATATTGTGATAATTTTGGAAAATTATCGATGATAAATTTAGGATGTTTAAAAATTAGACAAATGTAATTATAACATGTTGTGTGTTAGGTTGACTAAAGGTTCATGTTTTCAATTTAAAAGTGACATTTTAGTTCAAAACATGCATCACATGCTCAAAATTGAACAAATGTGATTTTTTTGTCACAACAATTTTGAAAAATTATTGATAATTCATTTTTGATGTTTAATAATTTAACACACATAATTTAGAGTTATAGTGAGGCTAGTATGACTAAAATTTCATGATTTTAGTTTAAATGTGAAATTTTAGTTCAAAACATGCATAATATACTCTAAACTAAGAAACATGCTCTAATAATATGATAAATAATAAAATTTATTAGTTATTCATTTGTGAGTTGTTGGAATTAATATCACATCAATATGACCCACGATGTTTCCATTTTGAGTGAAAGTGTTTTCTTTCAATTTAAAAGTGATATTTTAGTTCAAAACACATGTTACAAAATCAAAACCAAGTAGAGAAACTTGTATTATAATGATAATTGAGTAAAAAAAATAAAATATTCATTTGTGAAAATTATTAATTAACCACACATCATTTTAACATGAAATGTGAAGGGTATAACTAAGAGGGCTTATTTTTAGTTCAAAAGTTCTATTTTAGATCAAAATAAGCATCACATACTCAAACATGAGCAAACAAACTCAAATTTTCATGATAATTTAGGAAAATGACTAATTAACCATTTCTAACATTTATAAATTAATAATATTTAATTTTTTCATATGATGTGTCCTATTTTATTGAAGGTGTTTTTTTAATTTAAATGAGAAATTTTTGTTCAAAATGTACATCAGATAGTCAAAATCAAGAAAATGAAACTGAATTATTACTATACATTAAGAAAATGATCATTTATTAATTAATGATATATAGGAATGAACCAAAAATCATTCTAACACACTTTGTGTCAGATATGACTGAAAATACGTGTTTCTCAATTTGAAAATAATATTTTAGTTCAACATGAATCACATATTCAAAACCAAGAAAACATTCTTGAAATATCATGATAATTTAGAAAAATAATTGATGTTTCATTTTTTATGTATTAGAATTAACAACACAACATCTTGATACATTGTGTGGATGATATGACTTAAAGTTCATGTTTTTATTTTAAAAGTGAAATTTTCATTCAAAACATGCATCACATACTAAAAACCAATAATACAAACTTATATTATAATGATAATTTTGAAAAACGACAAGTTATTCATTTTTAAAATTTACTAATTAGATGAAAATTAATATGAAACATGATGTGGATGGTTTGACTACTAGTTCATGTTTTTTAGTTTAATAGTTAGATTTTAAATCAAAACCAATGTTACATACCAAAAAAATAAAAATTTCTAATATTATCATGATACATTAGTAAAATGATCAGTTATTCATTTTTAACTTTTAGTAATTAACCTCACTTCAATTTGACACATCATTTGGATGGTTTTACTGAAAGTGCATGTTCTCAATTTTAAAGTGAAATTTTAGTTCAAAACACATTTGACATACTCAAAACCAAGAAAATACACTTGTACTACAATGATACCTTAAAAAAATTATTATTTAATTATTTTTGATATATACGACTTAAGACCATATTTATCTAACACACTGTGTGTCTGGTCTGACTGAAAGTACAGGTTTTTAGTTTAAAATTGAATTTTCAGTTGAAAACACACATCAAGTACTAAAAATGGATAAAATTAACCAATGTTTACATGATAATTTAGGAAAATGATTTTTTGTTAATTAGTGAAATTAATTATTTGACCACACATTAATCTATCACACTATTTGTCCAGTTTTTACTGAAATTGTTTTTTTAATTTAAAAGTTAAATTTTAGTTCAAAACATGTGACACATAGTTTAACCTAATAAAATTCACCTGGATAGCCATGAGAATTTTTTAAAATTATCAATTATTAATTTTTGATATTAATGAATTAACCACATGTAAATTCACTATTTAGTGTGCCTTTTATGACTGAGAGTGCATCTTTTCAATTTAAAAGTGACATTTTAGTTCAGAACGAGCATCACATAATCCAAACTAAGAAAATTTTCTTATATTTTTGTGATAATTTATAAAATATATCAATTATTTATTGGTGAATTTTTAGACTAATCTATAAATAAATCCAACACATGGTGTGACTTGTTTTACCTAAAGTGTGCATGTTTAGTTAAAAACATGTGTAACAAACTCAAAATGAAGAAAATAAACTTGGATTATCATGGTACATTATATAAAAAAATCATTCATTTATTAGTGACATATAGGAATTAAACAAACATGAAGGTGAATCAATGTTTGTTTGACTTGACTGAATTTGAATGTTTTTCATTTTTAAGTGAAATTTTGGTTCAAAACTTGCATCAAAATTTCAAAACATACAAAACATACTTGGGTTATCATATTACTTTATAAAATGTTTTATTTATTTATCATGTTATCCCTTTTATTTATGTTTTTTTATAATTTATGTTATCCTTTTTATTTATATTTTATCTATAAATTATTGTATTATATTTATGTTTCATTTATTTCCTTATATAGTATTATTAAAAAATATTTGTTTTTTTACAGGTACACACTTATTTTTTACCGTGTTTAGTAGATCCATGGGGATGGTATCCTTTGAGTTGGTTGAAAATTTTAATTGTTTGTAATTAATTGTACATATAAAAGTAATTGTTATATATTAGAATGTTCTAATGTATTTTTTTTATTCAAATGACTCAATGTAAATATATTGCTTAATGTATGAAAATATTTTAATAGCTAATAAATATTTTGTTTTCTTGATTGATTGTTTGTTGTAGTGTTATTTTCTTTTAATAATACACTACTGCAGTTGGTATTAACTTTTTTTAGCGTTAGAGTTATCACTAATAAAAGACTATTTCATCTATAATAAAATTCATTCTCAAAAAATAAACTATTTTCATACCTAACACTAGAGATAATTAAAACCGATGACTTTTATAATCTATCACATCATCATTACTTTATAAACGTTGATAAAATCATTTTTACATGATTTTAAATCTTGAATCTACAGTAGTTAAATATACATTGTTAAAATTCAATAATATTTAATAACATGTACTAATTTTTTTTATATGTTTTTGATAACACATATAATTTATTAAATTTTTTTTGAATAAGTAGGATTCAAAAAAATATATTTATTTTTGTGAGAACATTTTGGAAAAAAATTTATGTGTTGCTAAAAATTTAATTTTTTAACAACATGAACAGGTTATTTTTATATTTTAATCAAATATTTATAAATATAATCAAAATATTATATATATATATCATATAAAAAATATTAAAAACTCAAGATAAAGAACACCTCAATGAGCATCATGCACGACATATGCAAATTTACCCATATATTGACAACCATTAAATAATAATAAAAATAAACACAAATATTTTTTCTCAAACTCAATAGTGGAAAACAAAAACATGAAAAACTACCCATCACATCAAAACAACTTCATATATAAATTACCTTTAGTATTCATCAATAAAATCATATCTGAACATCATAAGAACCATCATATCTAACCTCTTTTAACCCATCAATGAATCAAAACTATATAACAAAGCGACTCCCAAAAGAATATGCGAAAGGTATAAATCGAAGTTGCTGAATAAGGAGTCCGATAAATGAAAAATAGAGAACTAAATAAAATTAGACTATGGAACCCATAGATTCTATGCATGGGATCATGAATAAACCCATCATAATTTTATAAATTATAATACCATTTCCCTAAATTCTCCCTTCTCTCTCACTAGGGATGTCAGGTCATGTTTTAAATCCCAAAGAATTTATCACTCAACTGATATAGACTAATATTATAAATGAAGTCATGTTTTTGTTTTACATTGAACACATTGTCACATCTTGTATTACCTATAAGTGAACTCCCTAATCCTACCTCTAGTAGGCCAAGGGCTAGCAACTAACCCTTAGGTATCCACACATGCATGGGATGCATTGCTTCCAATAATTTCTTATCACCCACTATCATGAAACATCATTCAACAAGAAATACAATACACATAAACTAAGTAACGATACATATGAATATTTTAAGAAAACATTCCAAGGTATAATATACTACAATGTAACTGGAATCTCTTGATATAAACATCGCATCATGAGAAGATTCCATCCTAAAAACTTATGTCATGAGATTGGATTTCATAATGAGAACTCTAGTCCAACCGCACATATAATTACTATCCATATCCATCCTCTATGATCACACATCATACACATCGACTAATTTATATATTCACAATGTAAATAATTTTTAAGAAAACATGCATGTTTCAGAATAAAAATATTCAATATGATTATCCCAAGTAGTGAGACAACCATATAAATATCTAGTGCCTACAAGAATTAGTGAAATGTAAAGTGTAGATAACCAAACATCAACTGATGTCATCACTTGACATAAAATGCATCATGATCAATCCTGATAAAACTACAAACTCAATTTTATCACATTCACCAAATAATAATGGTTATTAAAAAAATAATATAACTACGACCTCTCAAATATTCATATATTCTCTATACAATAATTTATAATAGATTCATATTTCATGATATGATGGAGGAAATTAATGCATCCAACCGTCTTTAAATTTCTAGAGGATATACACATATCCAAATTTAGTAGTTGTATACTTGTCCATACAACATAAGAAATTCACATCTTTATGGATACAGCTTTATAAAAGGGTAATAGAGGAAATACACATCCCTAAGGATATTGATGTTTATCTGGTTCTCCTAATTCCCAAATCTTTGGGTTGGAGAAGTGATAATATCTCGTGCATCATCATGTACCACAATCCTAGAGTAATGATAGAGGAAGAGTGTCACTACTCAGGTGATTTATCATCCATTATGTTATTTTATTAGGTATATTAGATAAATTACCCATCTCTATCCATCACATACAAGATATACTAGATGAATTACTCATATAAACCAATCACCTAGATAATATCTAGCACGAATCATCCAAGAGTTGTGGGTGAGTAGAGGAAGATATGTAATGCCCCACACCCAGAGGAATAGAGCTATTGAATTATTTTAATAAATTGGCATGATTATAAGAAATAAAATCCCGAAGGATTGATCGGTTTAACATTTTTGAAAAATGGATTACATATATGAACTTTACACTACAATTAAAAACATAATATGAAACAAAGATAATACTTTGAGAACACCATCATTCTCCAAGTTTAACCATACATATCTATCATAATACACTTCTTGGAATCCTAGGAAAATAAAACATAAGAAAGGGGTGATCTCAGATTCTCTGTAAAGGTAAACAATACAGCATAAGATTTCATAAATAAGTATAAACATTTATGGAAAGGCATAAAAATGAAGCATAATCCATTTAACCATAATCTTCATCATAATATGGAAATAATAAATCAAATAATTCCATTTAAATGTTAACATGGATATTCTACAAGTCAAATGATCACAAGTAATATCAACAAAATAATCTTATAATGAGGGAATGCCTAATGCTGGACATCATAACCACACCATCAAGTATTTATGCTAATACCATATATAAACGGGTAAAATCCCAAACTAGTTTGTATTATGAGACCTACCGATGCATCGAGCGGATATACATGACCCCTCCCATCAATTACTATGTCCAATTCATTTCTCATATGAAAAACGAGAATCATAACCAATAGAAATATTTTTATTAAAAATAGCATATGAAATATTTAAACTTTATCCATAAACCATGAATGAAATAAAATAGAACATCCATAGTCAAACATATCATAAACACTTTAATAAAATATGGTATATTGTATCATAATAAATAAACTTCAATTATTATAAAATCCAAAAAATCATGTTGACATTGACGAAAACAAACTAATAAAACCATTATAAATTTCTTTAGAAAAATACCCTTTTTTACTTTGAAATACTTTATTCAAAATTCGCACACTTATAAAAGAAGACTTTTAAACAAATTAAATTTGAATCAAAGTGTCCCATACCACTTTAAATCATTTGAGAGAAATCCGAAAATTAACATTTTAAAATATTTATGTCCTTATAAATAAATCCATAAAACCCATTTTGAAAACATGAACATGAATGAGGAAGATTTAGAATAATAAATATTAGAAACCATTAGAATGATGTTTTAGTTGAAGTGTACCTTACTTAAAACCTTAAAAAGATTCCTTTTGAAAATATTTTTAAGAAACATGGACATGGATGATAAATATGTTTCAGTAAATACTTACCTATAAATAATCTAAGATAATAATGAGATTACGAAAATAACCCTTACCTTAGGCCTGATTCCTTTAGTAAGTGTCCAAAACTCTAGTATAGTGGTTTTAAAAATATTATTAACTTTTAATATAATCATAATAATATTTATGATATCATATATAAATCATTTATGACTTTATATTAACAATTTATTAATAATTTCCAAGTTAAAGCAACATTTCGAGTAATAATCACTTTGTTTATCGTATGTGTTTTGACATGTTATTCTTGATTGTATTACATAGATCATGACTAAATTACTTCTAGAATGTAAAACATGATTTATATATCATATATATTCAAAACATAAATATATATAACAGATGATATATGGAATGGAATACACTGTTCATGGAGATGGTAGGCCGTACGTACGCATGAACGTTGTTTCTATTTTCTTATTGTATTGAATATAAGCATGTAAATGAAATATATATATATATATATATATATATATTATAGTAGAATTATTATTTCATATATTTCATACATATTCATTATATATATTTTTATAATCATTTTTGAATGGTTAACGTGGAGAATGAATCTCATCACGTCATGGAGGTGGTATCCCACACATACGCACGAGCGACTGTATCATTCCATCATTGTTTAAATGGTATAAAATTGGATTGTATATTAATTATACCCAATAATTATCAAGTAAAATTAATTATTTATATCCATTATAATCATCATTATACCCATTAAAATTACGTAATGTTGAATAAAAAATTACACCATGACGTGGAGACAGTATGCCTACATACGCACACACGATGATATTGTTATTCATATGATGGATAAATGGAGGAATATGGCTGTAACATAATAACAATAACACATAATAATGAATTTTATAATGGTTTTATTACTTTAGTATAGAAGTAATATAGGAAGAGGAAGTAGAAGAAGAAATGAAATTGAATTGAATTGGAAAAATAATTACCTCTTCTTTGAGTATCTCTTTTTGATTTTCACAAAAGGACTTCTTAGGTTGGATTTTTTCCCAAAGTATGGCCTATTAGATAAAGTTAGGGATGTTTTAAGAAGTAATGGGTAAGGTATTAATGATCCAAAGGGATTTAGAGGTGTTAATAAAAGAGTAGGAGAGGTTCCATTTTATAAGAGAGGGGATGGGAACTTTTGGAAACTCCAAAACTATTATTTAATATAAATATATTTTCGATTTCAAATAGATAAAAATAGAATTATTTAGATTATAAGACAAGTAAAGGTAGAAATAATCTCAAAAAATTAATTTTATACATGTTTAGGTTAAAAAATCCTTCTTATCGTTTACCTATAACCATTAGTTAAACAATTTAACTTTAACTGTGACAACTAATCATTTTACAGTATAGGGTTAATATAGTGACTATAAGATTCTAAAATAAACCCCAATTGGGTCATATTTAACATTATACTAGTTATTAGGAAACATATATATTTTTATGAATTTTCTATAATTAAATAAAATATTATTTATTTTAAAATATCATTTATGTCAATTTTGACACTATTTATTACTTGAATTTCTAAAATATCATAACACCTTGATTCCTTCATAAAGAATAAATTAACACATGTATAACATGTCAATTTAATGTAAAACAAATTCGTCTATGGAATTAAATATTTCAAATTTTATTTATTTTAATACTATGAATATCATTTAATTGATTCTTATTTTAATAAATCAAAAAATGCATCATTATTGGGTTACCGTTTAATTTAATTAATTATTTTTTAAATTATAAATAAGTTAAAATGATTTTGATAAACATTTTACCTTTAAAATTACATTTTAATGTCAACCAAAACACTTATATAACCACACATTAAAAATGATATAGTTATTAAAACTTAAATATGACATTTTTACCTATTCTTTAAATAAAATATAATAAAGTCACAATCTAAAACCAGTGTCTTAAAAA
This sequence comes from Viscum album, assembly GCA_963277665.1. Classification (NCBI taxonomy): domain Eukaryota; kingdom Viridiplantae; phylum Streptophyta; class Magnoliopsida; order Santalales; family Viscaceae; genus Viscum; species Viscum album. The sequence goes on along the minus strand of OY728147.1, from coordinate 468,911,394 downwards.
GGAAAATATTTTCAATCTTAGGTTTATGTTGGTCGAAAAAAATTATCCAATGAAAATAAGAAAAGTGTCATGGTAATTTTCTAATAATATTATATTATTTTTTTTACCTTTAATTACCAGATTTACCATTAACCATGGTAAATAAATAAAAATTAACTAATGTATCTATTCACCAAAAAATTAAGTTGTTACTATTAGATAATTTTTTTAATACTAATTGAAACCATACATATCCATTTTTTTAAATTCAATTCACAAAAGTAGTAAAATTACTTTTAATGCTAATCCTGAAGATGTGGCAAGAAGGCGGGTAAAAGAGATGTTCAAAAGTTCAATAAATTTTTATATCTAATTATATTATAAAAAAGATTATAATGAAATAAATTGGGTTAAAATATGTATTATTTATCTATTTTGTTTTTAAAATCAGATTAAAGTAAAATAATTATTTAAATGAAAGAGTTTTATTTTAAAGTAAAATAATTTTTAAAGTAAAATCAATAGTAGTTTTCACTCGTCATCAAAAATTGAAACTTTTTTTGAAAAATACTAAAAATTCACCCAAAGTAAATTTTCATATTCTAAATTCAAAAATAAAGTCTATATTAACAAGTAAAATAAATAAATTACAAAATGTGGTTAATACTATTCATAACCTCTATTTAAATGACTAATTTATTATATCAGGGTACATTCACACTTAGTTTTTCTTACAACAAAAGTTATTGAAGAAAATGAATTTATTTAAGAAGATACATATTGTAAAATCATGAGATGTTACCAGATATATGAATATTTCATCATCAGTCTCTACCCAAGTCCATGGTAGAGAAACATAATGAAAATTACATGTCACTATATACCTAGTCAGAGGGTGAGAGTAAAGGTGATCATCCCAACATCATATCTCTAATGATATCTATCAATAAAAGGATTCATCACTTATCAAAGTGGAAAAATATGCACAAAAATTACCTTAAACACAATCAAGGATTCTATTATATGTCACACATAACATCCCCTCTAGAAATATAGAGTTAGAACAACTTCCTCAATAAATTCCCACATTCCAAGATCAATGAATTTTCATGCTAATTAAAAAATAGTAAAATTATGGTTAATGAATTATCCATATATCCACCAAAAAACACAGTCAATATTAGTTTTTTCATGATCATCACTAAATTTTGTAACATCTCTAATAGGAACCAAAATTCTCATCTCATTTCATGCTAGCACTAATATTGAAATGATGATAAATGTTGTTATTGAATTATTAAATTGGGATTAAAAAAAATAGATTGATACCCCATTCTACACATTGAGTCAAATCCATGTTATTCAAAGTAAAGAATGATAATCTACAATCTCCCTTATTCATTCTTATGATATTATTTAATAAATTTTTAGAAAGATTTTACTAACCTAGTTTTTATAATTTATTATGTCATTCCCCACTATCTATAAATTAATTATGAAGAATTAATTTAGTAATTATAATTCATTTATATAGTATTTCAGGTTTATTGGAGAAATTATCTATCTAATTTTTATCACTATTTCCCTTCCCTTATAATATAATGACACTAGTCACCATAATTGGACTTTATAATTATATCACTTTATTCCCATTTATCATTTAAAAAAAAAATTAAATTATAGGTATTAATATAAATGATTAAATTTATATATTACATATAACCTTTAAGAGTTTCATTATTTACAACATATTCTATGCAATCAAAAATTTTCTTCATATTTACCTTAACATTTAACTAATTATCTCATAAAATTCATACTTTTTTTTTCATTATGGTATACTTATCTCATTCCTTTATTCAAAATATGATTAACCTATATTTAATTTATCATTTTCATCAGATGTACTGCCTAAAATTCATTTATTAAAAATGAATTTCATAATATTGATAAGTTTTTCAACATACTTCCAAAATAATTCATTAAATTACCTCTAGTAATTCCTTTCCTTCACTAACAATAATACCCATAACTCATCCCAACATATAAGTTTTAAACCTAGCCTAGTCACTATTCTCAATGGTTATGTAACTCATTGAGTTGATTAAAAACTATTATAATGTGAGTTTTAATCATAACTCACTATATATTATTATTATCATTTAACAATAATATATCATATAGTCTACTAAAGGGAACTACAAATATTGTCCTAGGAATTCATTCATTTGAGTTCCTCTCACTCATTCAATTACTACCCATTGATTAGTGGTAACTATTCACTTAACCACTTTTTTAAACCAAGAAAATTTTATATTACTTAATAATAATAATAATAATATTTTCACATTAATTTAATCATTTTTAAAAAAATTCACCCATAAAACATTTCCAAAATACCATAAAATTGGTTCCATCAAGTCTAGGATATCAATAGGATTCCTGTAAAAAAATTCCTTTCCAATTTTTATTAAAAAAACTACCCCACACACACTATAACATCTATAACAACTAAGAGAACCAGGTAGCACCCCCACAATGCACTCCCTTTCTAGTAGTTCAATCTATGTATTTTCATGACTGAAAAGTCCCTGAGTTCCCGTGTCACACTTCTATCTCACCCATTTTATTCGATGGATCAGAAAACTATGGTCTTCCTATGTAATTTACCACATTACCCCTAGATAGAGTTAATGAGTAATATTGTGTACCATATTCTAGGGCACAACCCAATTGTAGGGAGACATGGACTAAAACCCAAAATCAAATCTAAAGATTAGATAATCAAAGTCCTCTATCATCTCCTCCCCACACTTCTCACTAGTTATACCATCATCCATCAACTATAGAAGGATAAACACCACATTATATCCCATTTATTGACCAACATTTATAGGTTTATATATTTGAAACCTTGATTCTAGATTTGGATTCCATTATTAGTAATTCCGAGTTTAAGTGCCCAAAAATTAAAAGAGAAGGTAAAAAACTAGAAATATTATATCAAAATTTTCTCATAAAACACAAATATGATTGAATAAATTTAAAAAGAACCCAAATTTTATCATCAAGAGATATCAAATGTCATATAATAAGCCTCTTAAATCATTTATCTTAAAGAGTTACAAAAATATTTTCAAAATAAAATCTAAAAAATCTATTCGATTATCTATAAATCAATGATTTGGATTTTGATGAATTGAAAGGCATTATATTAATTTCATAAAGTAGATTATAGATCTAAAATAATTGGACATAACTATCAAAATAAGTCCTCTGAATTGAATAAATGACATTTTTACTCAAAAATTTCGCTCTATGATTCCTCAAATCCATGCAACAGAATTTGAAGATTCTTAGGAAAAAGGAATTATATAAAATGGGAGAAAATAATATACATGAATTTAATATCTTAACTTCATGTTTATAAAAAAATGAGAATATATATGATTAAGATAAAAATTATGTGTCAGTAAAAGAACCATACCTTGGTCAAACCAATTCATCTTCCTCTTTCGATTATCCTTTGTTCTTCAATGAACAAGATCCAACTGAAACCTATATTCCCTCTAAAAGATCAATATAATGGGGAAAAATAGGTAAAAAATCAATTTTATAGTATATTATTTATTATAAAAATAAACCATCACCATTATGAACCAACTTAACAACACTTGAAAATTTTGAAAATGTCATCCTGAAAAAAACACCCCACTTTAGACTCAATAACACCATTCATTTCTCAATACAACATTTTGATAAGGTTGAATTTACTATTTTACCCTTAGAATAAAAAATTAACATTCCCTATATAATAATTTTATGGCTTTTAGTTCAAGCTATTAAAGAAAAAAATTAATTCAAATGAGTGAAAATATATTATATGATACCGAAATGGACATAAAATTTTTAGCATTGGGAAAGTCATCCTCAGTTAAGAACCTATACTATTACTTCATTATCCACTTTAAAACTTTTTTCACCTTAAAAAAATTCTCATAAAACCCAATATACACATTTATTTTCTCAACAACCTTCCATATCAAAAGAAGGGACCCTCCAACATTTTATTTATAATAAAGGGATGAAATGGATAAAAAGTTAAATAACTATAATTTCTAAAAATATATTTACAATCTCTAGTGGTATTATTAAAAACACCCCTCTCATTTTAGAGACAAAAAAGGCAATAATACTTCAGTAAAACATTATTTTTCAAACTAATATTGATATTAACATCACATACCAAAACCACTCTCATGATAAAAAATCTCTATCACAAAGATTAACCATGTAGGTACTATCACATTAAAAATGAACTTAATACACATACAAAATTAATAAATAATAAAAATTCAAGATATTTCGAACATCATAGATTGAGAGTGTGGAGATTTATAAACACATTCTTTCAAATTTTGACAAAATTTACTATATATCTATAGAAATTGAGTGAAGATCTCCACCATTTGAGAAGAGCTCAAGGTTTTCCAATAAACACATTCTATCAAAACCAAATATCCTCATATAATACTACCCAAGAGTTAATAAAAAAACTAAAGGGTACTCAACACTCAATGAATAATGACTCCATTTGGCCATAATATCAACTAAATAAGGAATCAAAAGGGAAAAAAATTCCGACTTACTAGTCAAAATTCGTTATCCAAGATAAACCCTAATTTAAATTAAAAAATATCTCATTAAAAGGTTATTAATATATAAGTTTACCTTTAATGAATCACTTTAATTTTCATCATATTTTAAATAAACACTCCAATGGTGTAACAACCCTAACTTTGATAACTCAAATATGGAATCTACTTTAGTTCATCGATAAAGTTACATGGGATTTGAACCTGTAGAATCGATTAGTTTAGTAGTATTAAAATAATATATGCATACATGATTCCCATATTAGATTAGAAATATAAAATATATATCATAAAAAAATTATTGAATCTTTGATATTAATCATAATATACTTCTTCATATATAGGGGAAAAGAAAACAAGTAATGAGTAATCTCATATTCCTAAAAAGAGTTAGATACAGTGGAAGCTATCGTAAATCAATAAGGCATAATCTATAAAGAAAGGTAAATAACCAAAAACACAATACATTCATTCAATAACATGAGTATGAAATTAATACATGGATAATATCAATGTTGTAAAATCATCGATAATAATAACTAAATTATCAATGAAGGAAGTTCTTAATATTGAATTTTATGATTTTAGACATCATGATATGTATACATTCAAAGCCTTATACCAAGATAGTTTAAACGATGAGTAGTTATACAAAATAATCCAATTAACTCTAGCTTACTAATGTTTACATGAGACCTTTCAATGAATTGAGGGACTATCAAATTCTGGTCCCCACCCCTCACTGCATGTCCAATGCATTCCTCATATACTGAATGATCAAGTTAAATTTATAAACAATATTCCATATAAACAAATTTTCATATCAAATAAAGAATACGTATTATCAATAATTCCCCAGTAAATAAAATAACATTCAAAGTAAAACACAATATGTTGAAATAGTATATAGTTTAGGAAATAAGTATATCTACAATACAAAGAATACAAATATTTAAGGGAAATTTAATTCCCAATGATCATAATAAATTTAATATTTCAAGAGAAGGTTAATGTCCATTTTATTAATCAAGAGATTAGATATGACCATAAAAGAGTATATTTTTTAATAAAATAAATTATTTAGAAGTATAGATAAAAATGGGGAAAAAATTAAAATTAGATTTTATTAAAGTGGTTTCTTTGTAAAGCCATTTAAAACTTGTAGGATAAGTAAATTACTTAAATTGGATATGTCGGTTGGAAAGTATGCTAACAATATGTATGTTTAAAGAAAGAATTCCTTATTTATTTTTTTAAAGAAAGATAAACATGAAACTTTTAGGAATATATTAGAAATATTACTTTAAACCCATGTAAAAAGTATAGAAAAAATTAAATTTTCATTAAAAAATAATTTTAGAAAATAAAAAGTACATTTTTAAATAAATTTTGAAAATATGGATATGGGAGAAAAATATACCCGATCAAAAAGAGGAATAAGATTTACATTTATTTTAAAAACACCTCTTGAAAGAGTATCTTGAATTAAATAATTAATAATTATGAATAAATGGTTATTTATTTTAAATACTTCAAATGGTCAGTATATACACCTCATAAAAATAAATAGGCATATAAAACCAAACATGTCTCATTACAGTGGAATTTGAGATGAAATTAATGAACTCAGGTCTGACTTGTCACTTATATTATTTATCTTATAAAGTAATAAAATTATGTTCATTGTTTAATTTATTAATAACCTTTTTAAATATTATTATTAATTTTAATTTGTTTATTACAATGTTATATTTAATTATATAATCACTTAAGTTCATGTTAGTCATTTTAACTATATTCGACTCATAAGTCCAAATTGAATTTGATATGTTTAATATGCTCATCATTTCATCATATTAATTTTAATAATTATAATATAATTTTAATTTTTATACATAAATTATACTTTTAAAACCTATCAATAAATATGGTTAAGAAAAATGAAATATGTCACAATCATGGAAACAATAGGCTGTGCGTACACATGTGCAATGTTTTCTATTTTTCAACTATCGTAATGAAAAGAAGTAAAATATTAATTTCTATTTATAAAATGATAATTATATTTTAAATATAATATATTTTTCTTTAAATAAAATTATATATATTGTTCATGAGATGTGGTGATGAAAAACAAATCACATTGCTTCGTGGGGCTGATAGTATACACGTACGCACTAACGACATTATCATTTTTCAATGAATGGAAATGTAAGAAAATATGTGATGTATTATTTTTTAAAAATGGTAAAAAGGTATTTAATATCATAAATATACATTAAATATCTCATTATAACCATCTATGAGAGGCAGAAATCAAAAATGAATTACATTAGTTTGTGAGGTGGTAGTCCTCCGTACACATGAACGATGGTTTCATTTCTTGTTTTCTAGAAAAGGAGATGGATGTAGGTTATGAAATTAACATAATAACACAAAACTAAATGTTATATAATGGTGTTATTATATTTTCATGGTTGAATAGTATTTTAATGAGGTGGACAAACAAATAAAACAAAAAGTTCTGCTTATGAACGATACCTCTTCTTCAGAAAACTTCTTTAGTATTATTTTCAAATACCTCTTAGTTTGGATTTATGATAAAAAAAATACCTCTTGGATTTGGGTAGTGATCTAATGGATTTGGGTAGTTATTTTATTAACCAAAAGTGTTTTTAAGTGTTAGTAAAAGAGGACGGTATGTTTGCTTTTATAAATTTGGCAGGGGGCATTTTTTGAATTTCTTAATATATTAAATTAATATAAAATAATTTTCATATTAAAATATATTAAAAATAATATAATTAAAATATATGATTTGTATCTATAAAGATAATATATTTAAATAAAATATGGAAATGTTTTTCATATGTTTTACCCTTATCATTTAGTTTTAACCCCCATTAACACTTTTGACAATTACCACAATATTAAAGTTTTCAACCATTTAAGGGTCAATAATGTTACTATAAAATGGAAAAATATCCATAAAGTTTCTAATTTTTATATTTTTAACCATATGAAATTAATTTATATGAATAAAATATTTTTTTATGATTTTTAAATCATTTAATAAAATATTATTTACTATAAAATATGATTAATGTCATTTTAACACTATTCATTTAATTTTACATTAAATAAATCTATACAAAGATAGAATTAGAATAAAATACTTTATCAAACCAATATAACGTTATATTAATCTAAAATATTCAAGGAAAATAATAATTCTTTGAAATTATAATAGATTTAGTATTTATTTTATTTTTCTATTAATTAAATAAATGTTGTGTAGGTGTTGCGAAATAATTTTATGTAATTATTTAATCTATAAAAATTATGAAGGAATTAATATGATAAAATAGTAATTTATATTTAAAAATAATATTTATAACCAAAAATATTTTTTATTTATCCCTATCATAAAATATTATAGATATTAAAAGAATAAAAGTGATATTTTTTTTTCTTTATCTCTCACTTAAATATTATAAAGGTATCAATTGCATCAAAATAGAAAAAAGGTTATATTTTCAAATTAATGATGATTATTGATGAAATATGATCATCCAATAAAATTAAGGCATGTTTTGGGTTGATTTTTAATGCATTATCACATTATTTTTAAATTTAGTAACCAAATTTACCCTTACATGGATGAATTTTTTTTATTATGGTTATTATTCATATAATGTAAAATAAAAGGGAAATATTTAACCAATTTGGAAATAATGATTCAAAATATTTAATCCATTTTTAAATATTCAATATCAATAATTTTAAAAAACTAATTTATGATTAAAATGCAAAATGCAATGAAAAATAATTTTTTAGAAAAATATATTTTAAGTTTAAAAACGTTTTTATACTAAATTAAACAATAAAATTGATTAAAATGAGCTTAATAAAATTATTAATAATATTAAATAACTAATTTTAATTTTAAACCATTTTAAAAATATAGACTATTTAAATGCATAAAACCAAAATATAATTTTCAATAAAAAGTACTATTTTTCACTATTCACTAGAAAATCAATATTTTCAAAACAAATACAAAAAAATCACCCTATTATAATATTGATATAATGATTTTAGAAAATAATTTCATTTTATAAAATAAATTTTCTAAAATTGGAAAAAATTAATTATATTATTTTCTCACATAAAGCAATAAAAATCATTTTTGAAGAAAATATATTTTAGAAGAATAAAATGAATTTACTAGAAACTTAAGTGTTTATTTTCTAAGCATTAATAAATAAATTTTTATTGACTATTAACTTTATATATATTTCAAAATTTGGTTATTCCTATTCATACCTTTCAATTCAATGATTAGGTTTTAACAACAATATTTAAATAATAATATTTTGTGGTTTTCTAAGATCAGTGTTGTGTATTGTATATGGTATGAAACATAGTGTGATTAAGCCTTCACTTTTTATATAGTAATGATTATGTGTTACATGAATCATCTAGGATGATTTCTTTAAGCCTTCACTTTCCAAAAAACCAAGCATATGGCTATATATTCAGTTATTTCCAACTTCATATTCTCCCACTAAAAATGTTTCTTCAATTATATATACATCTTCGTACTTCTATGGTGTATAGAGAAATTCAAGTTATGAGAATCATCTAATAATTCCATATTTATCTCAGGTATATATGGAACACAAAACCTCTCTCAAAATTTTATAATTCCATATTCACATAAAATGTTTTCCTATTTATAATCATTAATGGATTTAATTTTCTTTTGAAAATTATCATCATCAGGATAAGAAATTTTTATCTTTTATAAAAAATATGGTTTGGAAACCATTCGAAATTTTTTCACTTTTTCCCTTAATAATTCCCATATCCATATTTACTAAATCCGTGATCATAGGATCTCTTTCTATCTTTATTTTTTTTAGAACACTATGATCTTTCTTACTAAATGAATTCACTACCTTATTAACCTTCCCCATGTGGTAGTGTATTGAGAAATAATAATCATTGAGTAGCTCAAGCAATTGTCTTTGCCTCATGTTGAGAAAATTCTTTGAAAATATGAATTTCAGACTGAAATGATCTTTTTATATTTAACATCTCTCACTGTGTAGGTAATTTCTTATATCTTTAATGAAATGATTATGTCTGGAAACTCAAGATCATGAGTTACGTAGTTTTGTTCATGAGTCTTTAACTTCCTTGATCAATATTCAATAATGTTATCATTATATATAAGGACACAACCAAGTCCCTTCTTTTATGCATAAAAATATATAACAAATACATAATTTTTTGATTGTAGAGTCAAAATTAAAGAAACCACTAATATCATCTTGAATTACTTTAAATGTTATTCACATTCCTTTTTTCATGTCAACTTAACCCCTTTATGAGTAATATTGTTTAATGGGTTAGGCAATGAGGAAATTTTTTGAAAAAATCAATGACAGTAAATTGTTAAACCCATTAAACTACATAACTCGGTAATGTTTATTAGTTTATCTCATTCTTTGTATGCCTATATATTTTCTGGATCAATTGAGATTCCATCATTGTAGTGAATATATCCAAGAAAAGAAACTTTTTGAATCCAAAATTCAAACATTCTAAATTTTCAATACAATTTTTTTCCTTAAGAGTCTCAAGAATTATCTAAATGTGATTCTCATTTTCCTCATATATTTAATAATATACTATGATATCATCAATAAATACCACAAAAAATAATCCAGATACTCTTTGAATACTCTATTCATTAGATCCATAAAAATAGAGGTTTCTATAGTCAATCCAAACAAAATTAATATAAAATTGGAATGTCTATACATTGTTTGAAATGTTGTATTTAGAATATGCTACTTAACTTTCAATTGTTGATACCCCAAAAAAGGCCAATCTTTGAAAAACATTAGGCTCTATGATATATATTGAATGATTCATCATTGAGAGATAGTGGATAATGTTTATTTATCATAATATCATTAGTTTCTCTATAATCAATGAATAACCTTATAGATCCATCTTTCTTCTTAACAAAAATAAAATGGACTCCCCAAGATGAAACACCCGGGCATATAAATAACTTTTCACACAACTATTGTAGTTTTTTTATTTGACTCGACTAATTCCACAGTGTCTATTTAATTGGTATTTTTTGATATAGGTATTACATTCGGGATTAAATCAATGAAAAACTCCACTTCACACACTAGTGGATGTATAAGTAATTACTTAAAAAATACATCAATGTACTCTAGTAAAATAGTTATATTGTTAATTTTAAGATTAAATTTTACATATTTATATTGTGTCTCCCCTCTTTCCCTAAGAATTTAATTTAGAAGAGTTACTTAGTGTGTATATATACAAGAATTGTATGATGAAATATCCCCTTTATTGGAAAAGAATTCTACATCATCATAATTAATCATAATTCCTATATGATTTCAATAAACATTTAATTTATATTTTCAAATCCAATCCATACTAAGAATAATATCAAAATCAACCATGGGTATAATAATTAACTATATAAATAGAGAATTTTTATGCATCATAATGGGAAATTTTTGACACATCCTAATTACGGGGATTTATCTACAAAGAGTTTTGATTTAAAAATAATTTCTTAAGGTGTTAGGTAAATATAAAAATTTCATGGAAAATAGGGTAGATATAAAAGATTGAAAATAAGAAAAATAAAATAAATAATTATATAAATTTGATTTTATTATTAAATAACCTAAAACCACATATTTATAAATTTCAACCTCTATTGTAGTGATTTCATAATATCAGCCTTCTCTCTTTGGCCTCTTATACGGTATATTCCCTTGGCTCTGAAGAACTTGTTTGGAATAATGACCTATTTATTGATAGTTTAATCAATGGATAGTAGTGGTATCATTCATCCCCTTAAATTATTTTGATATATTAAATTTATCTCCACACTTATAATAAACTCCAATTACCTTCAATCATTTTCCAATATGTTTCCTTCTATAATTTTTACATGATAGAAATTGATTTACTCTCTTCTTCTTTAATCTGCTCACCTTTTATTGGTGTTTTTCCAACCTCTCTTTATATTTATTTACATTGAATATATAAGATCCTATAAATTAATTATCTATCTTATTATAACAAGATATTATATCATCAAATGATTAAAAATTTTAAGAAACTAGTTCCCTTTAGGGACTTGGCTTAATCCCATCAAATAAATGGTCGATCTTTCTTTTTAGATTACAAATGTAATATAAATAATTTCTAACTAATATTGTAAAGTTATCCTCATACTCTACCACAATTTATTACTACTTATGATTTAAGGTGATGAACTTCCTCACCATTTCATCTTTCTATTCTAGAGGGAAGTATTTGTTAAAGAAAATCACTTTAAAAGTTCTATATTCTATGATTTCTATTTCTTCATCATCTTTATTGTTTTGGATAAATAACCACACTTTATATACATATTATTTCATAAAATACATGATAAACATAAATTTTTCACTTCCATCACATCCTAAAGCTTGTTATATGTTTTACGAGACTTAATCCTTTTCTCATCTACCAATGTATTAGTAGTTCCACTAAAATATTGAGGATTTTACCACGTGAAGCAATTTAAAATTGGAGAATCATGATGTGGAACAATAGGTTTTTAGTGAAACCTAACCCAACATCATAGAGATAGTATTATATTTTAATACATTGGAATAACATTTAAGGAATCATATCCCAAATGGATGAATAGTTTAGTAGTTTTGGTAAACTAGATAAATACTTGAGTCTTATATTTCATTTGAGTACACGAGTTAAAAAATAATTTTTTTGAGAATAAAATTATTCCCTATAGAACATCCTTTCATATAAAACACAATACACTTCATGGATTATTAATAAAGGAAAAAAATAATGGTGAACTAAAATGATCAATAAGGGTTAAGTACAATAGAATCTATCACAAATTAATAAGCATAATCAATATGGCATGGTAAATAACAGAGTATATATGCCATTTAACTATCTAGATAAAAATAATAAATATGGAAAGGTAAATAGTTAAAGTCACATGAAATTTTATCAATAAAATGATAATTAAATTCATCCATAGATTATATCATAGAAGTAATATCATGGATAATAGTAACTAAATTATCAATGAGGGCAATGCTAAATTATTAGACGTCATGATCTTAGGTGTCATGATACCTCTACCATCAAGAACATTCACAAGATTGTTTAAACTACATATAAAAACCCATTTAGTGATAGATTAACTTTTTTGACTCATGAGACCTTCCCATTCATTTAGGGGATATATTATACCATGGCCCACCCATCATTGTACACCCAAAGCATTCCTCATATTTCGAATAATAAATTTAATTAATGAATAATGTGCCTTATCATCAAATATTCATATTGAGTAAAGAGTACATATTTATGAATATTTCACTAGAAAAAAAATAACTTTTAGTGTATAAAACCTAATATAAAAATTATATACAGTTTAAGAAATTAGCATATACATGATAAATAATATATACATTTAGGGTAAATCTAATGTCCAATGATTATAGGAAAGTGAATATTTCAAGGGAATGTTAATGGCTAAAAAAATGAATCAAATGAATTTCAATACTATCCATGGTAAAAATAATCACAATACATCCATATGAAGAATAATAATTGTATCAATACAATATATCCCTATTGGTGTAAGAATAAAGGGGTTTTTCATTAATGAATAGAAATACTATAAAAATATTTTTAAAAACATTCTTGAAGAAAATATCCCTTTCATTTTGACTAACATTTTAAAAATAATCTTCTTTAATTTTTTTTATTTTTATAAATGAGAAAAATTGGTGAATATTCCTTAAATAAATCATTTTTAAAAGGTCAAATACATTTTTAATTGTTGTTATAAAACATGGTTTTGGAAAAAAAAATGGATTTTCAACTGGAAAGAGAAATGAAGTCAAATTTTCATAAAACAAAATTCCAAAAAGTTTTAAGCAAAAAAGAGTGGAAAATAGTAAAATTATATGAAAATATAATGCATAAATAGAGGGGGATAAAATTTAATGTGTTTTTTATACAATGATAAAAAATTTCCATCAATGGATATATAAGTACGAAAAATCCTGATTAGAATGAGATTGTAAAAAAACCCCTTATAATGATCACAAGGTTGATGTGAGAATTATTCAATAAATATATTATGTGTATTATATTTAAGTACACATAAAATAAGTGTAAATAGAAAAATATATAGTCAAAAGTCATTATACACATAATGACTTGAATATAAACAACTATGAAGAAGTAATATAACCCAATGAATTGAAAATGTGTTATGAAATTATTACCACTTGGTAACTTTTAAGTCAAATACCCTTATATTAGATAATTCAAATTGAAACCTAAAATACCATTAATAACGAATTATTCAAGATATTAAATTAAAAATGGGTATAACATACACCATATAAAGGAAACTAGGTGCATAATATTACAATATTCCTCAACAAAATGAAATTGAGATGGAATCCCTTGCCTCGCACTTCCTTTTTCTGAACGCACTTTATCCTCATGTATAATGATTTTATAAATTTTGTTAAATTATAAAATAACCATATTAATAATTATAATATTATATAATATCCTCTTATATAATTTTACTATCTATTTGATAATAATATTTAATTATTTTCTTTATTTTGGGTGTTAATCAGTTCGTTTTCTCATGTGTGTTTTGTCATGAATGATCTAGTAGTTGTGCATATTATATATTTCCATAATCTCTAGAATAAAAATCATGTCATAATTATAATATTAATTCTTTAATTATACTTATATATAATCCATTTTGTGTGGTGATAAAAATAGAGTCACATTACTTTGTGAAGGTTGTAGTCCACATGTACACGAATGATGTTATCATCATTACATGAGTGAAAAGAAATGAAATAAAGTGATATATATATATATATTATATTTCATGAATAATAATTATTTAATTAATATCATAATTATTTTATATATATCACATATATTCATTAATTTTATCATTATCAATTTCTATGTGAAGCATTCGTGAAAGACAAATCACATTGCTTCGCAAGGCGGTAGTCCGCCGTACACACGAGTAATATTATCATATCTCCTCGGAAATGGAAGGTAAAAAGATATATATGACATAATTAATACAGAGGTATACTTATTCTATAAAAATCATATAGATAATTTATATCCATCATCATACCCAACCATGATAGGTGGTAATGGAAAGATGAACAACATTAGTTCGTGAGGCGGTAGTCCAACGTACACATGAATGATGATTTTATTAACTATTTGATGGATGTATGTGTGTTTTTAGGTCATAAAATTAACATAAAAACATATTTTTTATAAGTAGGTGGAGATGGAATTAAAATAAAAAATCTCATTGAAGAACATTACCCATTCTTCGACTATCCTCTTTAGGTTTGACCTAAATATATCCTTGTTAAGATTTATTAAAAAAATAATGATTCTAGGATGAGGGTATGTAATTTAGGAAGTGATTTTTACTGGTATTTCTGGAACCAAAATAGTTTGAAAGTGTGATGAAGTGAAGAGAGTGAGTTCCCTTTTATAGTTGAGGAGGAGTGACATTCTTGTAAATACTTAAAAGTATTCACTATTGGGAGGTCTCCCTTACCTCATGTAGATAAAAAATAGATAAATATTGTATTTTATGGTTTATTTGGTCTAAAAAATCATCTAAAACATATAATAAATACATTTTTATCATGTCATTATTTATTCCTTAAGTTTACCCAGTTTTACCCTTTTATTTTTTAACACATTAACTTATATATTTTTATTTACATAGGTAATTTATCCTTTAAGACTAAAATTAAAATGGAATTTATTATATAATTTTAAAATATTATTATAAATATGAAATAAAATTTATTAAATAAAATCCTATTTTTTTGTAAAATTAATTTTAATAAAACACATGTAATGCACAAAAACTCAGTTTCAACCTTAATTATGATAATTATTTTTAATTGTTTTCACTAAATGTTTTGGGAAAAGGTTAAGTTGAACTTATAAGGAAATATAAATTATGATGATTTAAAATATGTAATCTATTTGTCTAAATCCAACTCACATAATTCTTAGAATTATATTTATAATTAACCCCGCAAACATGATGAGAAAATGGGTATTTAATGTGAAAATGTTTGAAAGTTTAAAAAGTTTATACTTATAAATTCAATATAAAAATTATTCCAATGAATGAAATTGAGTTAAATGATATAAAATTTTCATAATTTTACTTTGACACCAATTCAAAAAAATAATTTAATATTATAAATTATTTAAACGAAAGGGATGGTTCAAATAAAATTCAGTATTTTTCACTATTTATCAAAAAATGAAACTTATTAGAAAAATCCCAAAAATTACTCATAAGATAATTTTGAAATTAAAAATTCGAAAATTAATTTTATTTTATCAAATAAATATTCTAAAATTAGTAAAAAATAATTTGAAATTATGTTCACTAAGCATGATTAAATCGTCTTTTAGAAAAATACGATTTTTCAATTTTTTTATATTTTAAATAATAATTATTTTATTACTTACAAATAGATAATTAATAAAGACGTGAAAAATATACATTTTCATAATTTATATAATGATATTCATTCCCATAATTCAAATGGATATATGATAACTACCATATTAAATAAAAATACTAATAGTATATTGTTGTTCGGTAAAACTAGATCTTGCATGTAACACAAGCTATCAAAGAAACCATTTTTGTGTGTATAATAAGCTTTCAAAGCAATTAAATTTATTCCAAAATAAATATATTCTACAGAATCAGGGTGTTATATAATCTTCTAAGTTAGGTTTTTCAGTTCACATACACTATTGAATAAAATGTTATTCTTTTAGAATTTCGAGGTGTTACATTCTCCATACCTTAAATAAATTACATCCTCATAATTTAAACTTCTTCTCAGTAATCAAGGTTTTGATATTTTCAAATACCTTTTTTGAAACACCACTTCGTAATATGGGTTGGTCAAAAATCATCTTAATAGGAGATAAGTGGAAGTACCAAGTCCATATAGAATAATATATAACAAGGTTTCTATATAGGAGAACATTGGTGGAAAGTGAAGGTATAGATATAGAGGAAATAGTAAATAATTATAAATAGTGATAGTGTTCACTTATCACAAGAAGGTGAATGATAAATGGAAATTTAAGGGGCTCAAAACCATAAATTTGTGATGATTTAAATGACCATCTAATTCATCGAATATGAATATAATAGGATAAAATTTTCATTTTAAGACCCTTTTCCTAAAGTAGAGGAATTATTTTATTGATGAAGAATATAAAGAAATATACATACTTGTTATGTTTCTATTTCATAATCACAATTTCATCTTTTATTTGTGCTTCAATGAATTTTCAATTTATATACTACTCCAAGTAATGAATATCCAAAAATTATTTTTTTTATGCGTGAAACACTAAAAGTAACTTTTAACGTGTCATAACATCCATAAGATATTGAAAAGTATTTCCATATGTCTCTAACTATTTCCAAAATCAATATGGTTATCACAAGTTATCTAATATAATAATTTAATCTCTAAACCTAAAAATTACCAGATTGGTTCATCATCAATATTTTTTTTTTCAAATAGTTTACCAAAAAACAATGGCATATTAACCAGGACATCATATTATCTAGTTGTAGGTATGAAACCCTTATCATCCTTCAGTCATGGATTCCGGACCCACCACCTAGCCAGATGCAATGGGTTATCACCCTATAAGCAGGTTGTCCTTTTTATAAACTATATAACATTACCAAAAAATATTATGGATATCTTAGAAATAAAATTAATAATTAAATAATCAATTTACTTGGATTTTCAATACAACATATTTTTTTACAATTTCTAGTAATCTTATTGGACTATTATTACAGTTTCATTAATTTTAAATCAAACCTAATAGTAACCAATACTTATACAATTATTTATATAAAATTTAATGGAATTATTCATCAAATAACTTTTACATTAAAACATACACTAAACCAATGGGTTATATTACCATAAATTTCTCCCAAAATATACTCAATATTGGTAGATTCCCATCAGATAAAACCCAAAAGAGGTTTTCAAGACTTTGAACATATGATAAATCTTAAAACTATAAAAACATAATGGTATCCTTAACTATTATGTTAATTAAGACACATATGATTCTAAAATTTAACAAATTTTTTTGATGTTTCATAATTTTTATCACCAAAATACCATTGATAAATAAAATTTAAAATTTAATCCTTTTATTCAAATAAAGAAATATTTAATACATTTTATTATAGTGTAAGTCCTTATTTGGTCTAGGTTTAGCTCTTTAGAAGAGTTAATTGACTACTATAATTCCCAGGTTCTCCACATTTAAGACAATGAATAATAAATTATTCCCTAGGATTAAGTCTAGATCCTTTCATCATACTCTTCATTTTTCTCAATAATTAATTACTTTATTCCCTTATTTTACACACATAAAACGTTTTTTCACTCCTTTGAGACACCATATTTTCAATCTAATACACCATTGGTTTAAACTTGTCCAATAATTATCATCATCTATTCAAATCCTTAAAAATGGTTTGTAAACAAAGAGTAAATTATCATAAGCATATCACCCAAGAGTATCAAACTAGGTGCATAGTAAGGCCAATTTTCATATACCAGGTAATTCTTGAGTCAATCCTGATGTACATTTTTTGAAGTTATTACCCCTAGGTACCTATGTGCTAGAGCTGGGCCCAAATGTAGCATCCAGACAGGGATGTATTTCTAGGAAAAACCTTATAATGTACACTTTACCAAAAAGAAGGATGTTCTTACATAAATATTCCCAAATTCTATCATAGGGTAATGTTACCTAATATACTTTTACTAGATATAGTTCCAAATGTTTCTAATAAACTTCATTTGATACCAACTATAGTTACCCCAACCCCAGAAGTTCAGAGCTGGTGTCATACTTTAATACATTGGCACAAGATATTAGGAATAAAATCCTGAAGGACAGAATAGTTTTATAGTATTGGCAAACTAGATAAATAATAGAGTGTTACATTATATTTGAATAAAAAAATTATAAATTTTTTTTGAGAATAATATTATTCCCTCTAGCATATCCTTGCATATAAAACATAGTACACTTCATGGATTCCATAGAAAGGAAAAAAATTAGGGTGGGGTCAAATGATCATTAAGGGTTAAGTATAAAGGATCCTATCACGAATCAACAAGAATAATCAATATGGAAAGGTAAATAACAGAGAACACATGCCATTTAAATAAATAGATAAGGTAAAATCAATATTGAAAGGTAAGGAGATAGAGAAACATCCCATTTAATCAATAAAATGATAATAAAATGATTCCATAGATAATAACATAGCGAAAAAATCATGGATAATTAGAATAAAGGAAATTATTAAATATTGGATGCCATGATCCCATGTATCATGAAACCTCTACAATAAAGACGTCTTATAAGATGGTTTAAGGTATTGGTAAAAACTCGTTTAATGCTAGAATAACTTGTTTGTATCATGATACATACTGATTCATCTAGGGAATATATTATAATAGGACCTACCTATAAGGATCCAACCTTATACATTACATAATCATTAATTAAATGAATAATTCACATTGAGTATCTTTTCAGGTTTAGAGTTTTAGAGTGTTAGGACATAACTATTACACTCCATCTAAAAAAATACAAATTAGTCACTTCTACTCTTTTTCCATTTTTTTAACAAAATAAAGCGTCATGTTTAGTTCCATGTTTTAGATAGAATGAATTTTCCATGATCCCATCCTTGACCCTATTCCACTTTATGTCCTATGAAAAATATTTAAAAAACATGGGATGAGCACAAAAATCTCAGTAAGGGATACACAAAGAAGGAAAACTATTAGTTTTTTAAAACAACAAGTAAACCCGGAATACTTTATCATAAGTAATACTTTTCACCTTTATGAAGTAGTAAATACTCTTCACTAAAAAAAGATAATTTCTTACCATTTTTTAGCCAAAATATTACCATAAAACCCCTAGAAAGAACACATAACATATAAAGTTAACTTGGGACATAAACATACTTAAATGGAATAACTATACGGTCGACTTCAACACATATCACTAAATCGAATAGCCATACAGCTGACTTCCATACCCAATGCATTGGAGTTTATAATGTAACCACCCATCCTAGTTTATCACAGAACCACCCTTCATTTGGTTTATCACATAACCACCCATAAAATGTTCAATTACCATTATAAAATTATAACACATAAAATATTGCAAATATAAACATTTCACTAATAACATTTTATTTACAATCACAAAAAATAATTTCAAGATATTGAAATAATCAATCCATTTCAAAAACCATTTTCAATACCAAAACACCCAAAAACAGAATAAGGGAATTCTTTTCCTTTTAAAAACATTTAGGCTTATAGAGGAAGCCAACTAATGATTACGACGGCAGAGAGGTCATTGCCACCGAAAACATTAAAAAAAATTCCATTTTTCATTTAGTAAAACACCACTTTGAAAAAAGACTCAATTTATATGAAATTAAAAGTCAAAGGGTTTTATTATACACTGTATAAAAGAAGAAGGTATATATTATCAAAATATGCCTCAATGAATGGAGATTGAGTCGAAGTCCCTTACCTCTTGTCCGACTTGAACCATTCGTTATTTAATCTCCTAAATTATAAAATAAAGTTAATTTATACTTGTTTAAGGACCATTTTCAAGTTTATTATTGTTTTTATATCACTTATTATTATGTTATAAAAATTATGTAATCATTTAAGTTAATAATGGTCTTTTTTGTCGATATTTGGTACTTGATTAAAAAAAGAACTTCTTATAATTACATGTCATTCATGTGGTGAAAATTCCATTATCTCCAGAATGATATTCAAGATTTAGATATCATATATATCATATAAATCCAGTATATATGTATTTATAATAATACACAACATTTGTAGATAATAAATGAAATGCACCATTCATGGAGACTATAAGTTGTATGCACGCATGAAGCATACTTTCATTTCTATTTCACATTTTAATTGAATGAAAACAAAATTATACATAGGTATCTTATAATTAAATTATAATATCATATATAATTTTATTAAATCCATCCTTTATACTTCCCACATAAGGCATGAACGAATCATATAACTTTGAGGTGGTGGTAGTCCGCACTTCCTCAAATGAAATTATCGCGTTTACCCATTATGGAAAACATAAAGGAATGATATAAATGAAAAATACAGGAGCATAAAGAAAACATAAAAATAATATATATCATATATAAATATAGTTCCATCAGAATTACCACCATGAGTGGTGGTTGGAGATATTTGAACAATCATCTTTTTATGAGGCAGTAGTTCGCCCTCCATAGAAACAGTATGTTCTTTACCCATTAGATGGAGGTGTGTGGGTGTGTAGTTCGAATATTTCTCATAAAAACATTATAATATATTAAATATATAGGTTTTGTTATAAAATAAAGAAATAAAAAGAGTTTATAGGGTTGTAGAAGTAAAATAAATGAAAATAACGCAAGAGAAGACGTTACCTTTAAACTGTGTAACTCCCTTTGGTTTGAACCAAAAGGTTTACTTGATGTTCCTTCTAGCTAAGGTAAGGCTTTTAAGAAGAATAGAGGTATTTAGTGAGCTTATTTAGGTAGCAGTTGGATTAGGAAAGGGGATTGAGAGGTGTAATTAATTGGCTAAAAGTGATGGCTTTTTATAAGGGGGAGGAGGGGATCTTTAAAAAAGTGTGAAAATATTATTTAATTATATAATGATTTTCTGTTTCTAAAAATCAAAAACAAATTAATGTCAAAGATAAGATGACTCATGGTAGAAATAAAATCATCCAATAGGAATTGGACAGGTTTTGGATATTATTTTAATCTTTATAATATTATTTATTTAAATCATTCATTAATGAGGTAAACACTGCATCATTATTGTGTCATAAATAATTTTATTTATTAGATGTCTAAAAATTATAAAAAAAACCATGATTTTGGTAATATTTTTAGATTTCAAAGCAATATTTATATTCTAAGAGATAACTTATACTACCCCATGTAAAAATTGATTTACTAAAAGATATTTGATTATGTAATTTTTTCCTTTAGTTTAAGTTAATTAAAATAATGTGTCATTATCACTCCCAAGTGGCTTCATGGGGTTCAAAATTCGATCCAAGGATGCCCATGGTCGGAAAAATATCAGAAAATAGGATTAAGAAACATTTTAGGGTAATTTAATGTTATTATAATATTATTTTTTCCCCTTATTTACCAGATTTACCCTTTAACCATGGTAAATAAATTATTTACTGAAGTAAATATTTTAAATTTATAAAAATAAAAGTTACCTATTTACACAATTTGAACCAACTTATTCTAAATGTGGAATCCATTTTCTCAAATTCAAAATACATAATTGGAAGAAATTAATTTAAAATTAATTCCAGTTGTCAAAACAAAAGTCATGTTTTTAAGAAATAGTAACTATCAAAAGATTGACACTTGTTTATGTTCAATTTCAAATTAAAATTACTTCCAAGGACCCAAATTGGATTAAAAATTAAAAATATAATCTAATTAAACTTTAAAAAAATTTAAAAGGAAAATATAACCATATAAATAAATTAGATTAAAAGGTAGTTTTGAATTAAAATACAGTATTTTTCATTATTCATCAAAAAATGAATTTTATCAAAAAAATAATTTTTTTTACCCAAAGTAAATTTTGTTGTCCCGATTATAATGATGAATTTTATTTTGTCATATGTGACATATAAAAGTGACAAAAACTATATTTAAACATTGGTTTCCATCAAAATGCGGTAAATTGGTCTTTTAAAGAATATTAGAGTATTTATGCTTAAAATTAGATTCATTCACATTTTAAGCCTCTTAATCTTATTGGATAAATGTAAAAACATTTAACAAACATATATAATCATATTTTGGTTAGTTCTATTCATTCTCTCTAATATAATGGCAAAGTGTTAACTACCATTTAAAATAATAATATTATATTATTAGTGTGCAACTTAAGATTTAAAAGAAACCCATTGTTGCATATCAGGTACACCATCGAACATAGAAACCCATTTAAAGTAAAATTAATATTTAATTCACCAATATTAATAAATATGAAAATGTATTATTCTTTATTTACCAAGGATGTTACATCCTTCCCACCTTTTGGAAACTGCATCCTTGCAATTTTTATTCACTTAGTAAAAAAGTGGGGGTATTTCTCCCTCATAGAATTTTTTGATCCCCATGTTGCCTCTTCAACCGTATGGTTTTTCCAAAAAATCTTTACCTGTATAATTAACTTACTCTGTAACACTTTCTCCCTTCGATCATGAATCTTGACTGGTTGTTCCTCGTAAGAGAGATTCTCTTCCAATTAAACTACCTCTGGGATCGAAACAAGAGATGGATCTAGAATATACTTTCTCAACATTGAAATATGAAAAAAAAATTGTGTACATCGGATAAAATTTTAAGTAAAGACACTCTGTATGAAAATGATCCAACTTTCTCTAAGATTTTATAAGGTTAAATGAACCTCAGACTCAACTTTCCTTTCTTACCAAAACGCATCACACTTTTCCATGGAGAAACATTGAGAAAGACATGATCACCTACCTCAAAATAGAGATCCTTACTCCAGTTATCTACATAACTTTTCTGCCTACTTTGAGCTGTTCTCATGGACTTCTGAATCAACCGAAATTTTTTTTCCATCTATTCTACCAATTCTGGTCCCATCTACTTCCTTTCACCTAATTCATCCCCAAAAGTTGGAGCTCAACACTGTTTCCCATATAATGCCTCAAATAGAGCCATCTGTATACTGGAATGAGAACTGTTATTATAAGAAAATTCTAAAAAAGAAAGATGTTGGTCCCAACATCCCTGGTAATCCATCGAGAAAGAATGTAGCATATCATCCAAGGTCTGAATTTTTCATTTTGACTGCCCATATGATTGATGATGAAAATATGTACTAAAATTTAATTCAGTACCCAACGAATTCTGAAGGTCTTTCCAAAAGTTAGATATAAACTTGGGATCGCAATCGGATACAATGGAGAGGGGAACTCCATCCAACCTGACTATCTCATTAATATACAACAGAGAAAGTTGATCTAAAGGCAAAGTATATCGAATAAGAAGGAAATGAGAAAATTTAGTCAATCAATCAATAATAACCTAGATTGCATTATTACCTCAAGATGTCTTTAGTAATCCCACAATGAAGTCCATGGATATATTTTCCCAATTCAACTTTAGCACCGGTATAGACTGAAGCATCCCTTTTGGTAACTGTCACTCTTCTTTAACCTGTTTACAAGTCAAACACTTCACATTAAAATCTGAAATATCTCTTTTAATTTCATCCCACCAATAATACTTTTGAAGATCTTTGTACGTCTTACTACTGCCAGGATGAACTGAAAACGGAGAACTTTGAGCTTCACATAACAACTCATTCTTCAACCGTGTATCAAAATTCACACATAATTTCTTCCCAAACCTCAGAACACAATCATTATCAATGTTAAAATCAAGAAAATTACCCTTATGAACTAACTCTACCTTTTTCTATAACTCACTGTCTTCTTTATGGGCTTGATTAATTCTATATGATAGAGATGATTTCACTAACACCTAATAATTTTGTATAAGGACACAACCAAGTCCTTTCAATGAAGCATCACTGTAGATGAAATATTCACCATCCATGGAAGGCAATGAAAAAACTGAATCATTCACCAATATTATTTTCAATTCCTAAAAACAATCATCACATTCTTTTATCCAGATAATCTTAACACCTTTTCATGGTAACTTAGTTATTGGACTAGATAACTGTGAAAAATTCTCAATAAACCTCATGTAATAACCTTCAAAACCAATAATACTATGGATCTCGATTATATTTGTGGATATTGGCCATTTTTCAACAACTTTTTTTTATTATAATCAATAGTTATTCCATTTTTAGAAACAATGTGACCAAGGAAATAATTTTTTTGTAACCAAAACTCACACTTGCTGAATTTATCATAAAGTTTATTTTCTTTTAAGTTTTAAAAGATAACTCTTAAATGACTTTTATGGTACTATTTACTTTTTGAATAAACCAAAATATCATCTACAAATACAACCACCATTTATCTCTTGAGTCAACTGTGACACCACTGGAAAAACTGTTTAATTATTATTCCGACCATCTTAAGATGTTGATTTGGAAGGTCACTTCCCTCTGTATACCTTCCCAGCACAACTGCCTTATTTCCTCAACAAAAAACCATTCTTAATGCATAAATATCTTAGGAAAAGAAACATGGTAATATTTAAATGCGTTTTCATTTCAATCTTACCATAAATTAATTTATAGACATTAATTTAGCAATATTCTAACTCTTAAAATGGTCTAAACCGACCTCTGTTACCAACTATAAGGACCTACCCATAAAAATTACATAATCTTGAATTAAAATAATAATTCACATTGAGGACCTTTTCAGGTTTAGAGTTTTAGAGAGTTAGGGCAGAACTATTACATTACATCTCAAAAAAATACAAAGTAGACACTCCTACTCTATTTCCATTTTTTTCACAAAATAAAGTGTCATGTCTAGTTCCATGTTTTAGACTTCATGAATTTCCCTTGATCCCATCCTTAACCCTATTCCACTTTATGTCATGTGAAAAACATTTCAGAAATTTGGGATGAGCACAAAAAGCTCAGTAAGGGATACACAAAGAAGGAAAACTGTAAGTTTTTCAAAACAACAAGTAAACCATGAATACTTTATCATAAGTAATAATTTTAACCTTTATGAAGTAGTAAATAATCTTCATTAAAAAAAGATCATTTATTACCCTTTTGTAACCAAAATATTACCACAAAACCCATATAAAGAACACATAACAAATAAAGGTAACTTGGAACATAATCATACTTAAATGGAATAACAATACAGTTGACTTCCACACATTTCACTAAATGGAATATCCATAGGGCCGACTTCCATACCCAATGTATTGGAGGTTATAATGTAACCACTTATCCGGGTTTATCACAGCACCAACCATCATTTGGTTTATCACGTAACCACCTGTCAAATGTCTAAGTGCCATTATAAAATCATAACACTTAAAATATTCCAAGTATAAACATTTCACTAATAACATTTAATTTTCAATCACAAGAAATAATTTCAATATATTGAAATAATAAATCCATTTTAAAAACCATTTTTAATACCAAAACACCCAAAAACATAATAAGGGAATTCTTTTCCTTTTAAAAACAATAAGGCTTATAGAGGAAGCCAACTAATGACTACTACGGCGGAGAGGTCATTGTCGCCGAAAACATTAAAAAACATTAATTTTGTCATTTAGTAAAATTTAATGTTGAAAAAATATTCCCTTTGAATTAAAGTAAAAGTCAAATGGTTTTATCATACACCGTATAAAATAAGAAGGTATATATTATCGAAATATGCCTCAATGAAAGGAGATTGAGACAAAGTCCCCTAACACATGTCCGAGTTGACCCTTTCGTTCTTTAATCTCCTAAATTATAAACTAAAGTTAATTTCTACTTGCTTAAGGTCCATTTTAAAGTTTATTATTCCTCTTATATCACTTATTGCCATGTTATAAACATTATTTAATCATTTATGTTAATATTGGTCGTTTTGTCCATATTTGGTACTTGAGTCAAAAATGAACTTCTTATAATTACAAGTCATTCATATGGTGAAAATTAAATTATATCTAGAATGATATTCATTATTTAGATATCATATATATCATATAAATCCATTATATATGTATTTAGAATATTACATAACATTTGGAGATAAGAAATGAAATGCACCATTCATGGAGACGGTAAGTCGTACGTACGCATGAACACTACTTTAATTTAAATTTAGTATTTTAATGGAAATAAAACATAATGATACATAGGTATATTATAATTCTGGTATAATATTATATAAAATTTCATTAACTCCATTCTTTATACATCTCACATATGTCATGAAAGAATCATATAACTTTGAGGGGGTGGTAGTCCGTACTTTCTCAAATGAAATTATCACGTTGACCCATTATGGAAACCATAAAGGTATGATATAAATGAAAAATATAGAAGCATAAATAAAACCAAAAAATATATATATCATATATAAATATAGTTACATCATAATGGCCACCATGAGGAGCGGTTGGAGATATTTGAACAATCATCTTTTCGTGAGGCAGTAGTTCGCTGTCCACATAAACAGTATGTTCTTTACCCTTTAGATCGAGGTGTGTGGATGTGTAGTTAAAATAATTCTCATAAAAAAATTCTGGTATATTGAATATAATTTTTTTGTTATAAAATAAATAAATAAAAAGCGTTTAGGTGTTGGATAATTAAAATAAATGAAAATAACGTAAGAGAAGATGTTACCATTAAATCGGGTAACTCCCTTTGGTTTGAACCAAAATATTTACTTGAAGTCCCTTCTACCTAATTTAAGTCTTCTAGGAGGAATATAGGGATTTATTTAGCTTATTTAGATAGAGTATGGATAAGACAAGGAGCATGAGAGGTGTGAGGAATTTGTTAGAAGTGATGGATTTTTATAAGGGGAGGAGGGGCTCTTTAGGAAAGTGTGAAAATATTATTTTATTATATAATTACTTTTTGGTTTCTAGAAGTCCAACACTTATTAAAGTAGAATATATGATGAATCATGGTAGAAATAAAATCATCCAATAATAATTGGATTTGTTTTGGATATTATTGTAATCTTTATAATCTTATTTATTTAATCATTCATTAATAAGGTAAACACTACATCATTATTTTGTCATAAATAATTTTATTTATTTAATTTGAAAAAATTATATAAAAAAGAACATGATGTAGAAAATATTTTTAGATTTAAAATTAATATTTATAGTTTAAGATATAACTTATATAACCGCATATAAAAATTTATTTACTAAAAGATATTTTATGTCATTTTTGCCTTTACTTTAAGTTAATTAAAATAAAGTTTCATTATCACTCCCAAGCGGCTTCATGGGGTCCCAAAATCGACTCAATGATTCCAATGGTCAGAAATGTATCATCCAATAGGATTAGTACACATGTTAGGGTAATTTAATATTATTATAATGTTATTTTTTACCATAATTTACCAGATTTACCCTTTAACCATGGTAAATAAAATATTTACTGAAGTAAATATTTAAAATGTCTAAAAATAAAAGTTAAATATTTAAACAATTTGGACCTAATTATTCCAAATATAGAATCCATTTTTTCAAATTCAAAATACATACGTGGTAGAAATTAATTTAAAATTAATTCCTGTTGTCAAAAAAGATTGTTTTTAAGAAATAATAACTATAAAAGAATTGACACTTGTTTATGTCCAATTTAAAAGTTAAATTACATCCAATGACCAAAATTGGATTAAATGGAAAAAATATAATCTAATTACAGTTTAAAACCATTTAAAAATATAATCTAACACTATAGATAAATTATATTAAAAGTCATTTTTGAATTAAAATACAATATTTTTCACTATTCATCAAAAATGAATTTTATCAGAAAAATACCAAAATTTTACCCAAAGTAAATTTTGACGTCCCGATTCTAAAGAAGAATTTTATTTTGTCATATATAACATATAAAAGTGAGGAAATAGAATTAAAAAGGGTTATCCATCAAAATGCAGTAAATCGGCCTTTTAAATAATATTAGAGTATTTATGCTTAAAATTTGATTTATTCACATTTTAATCATCTAAATCTTATTGGATAAATCTAAAATCATTTAAAAAACATATATAATCATATTTTAGTTAGATATATTCATTCCCTCAAATATAATAGCTAGGAGTTAACTACCATTTGAAATAATATTATTATATTATTAGCGTGCAACATAAGATTTCAATAAAACCAGTTATTGCATATCGGGTACGCCATCGAACATAACAACCCATTTAAAGTAAAATTAATATTAAATTCACTAATATTAATAAATATAAAAATTTATTATTCTTTATTTACTTCAGATGTTTCACTACCCATCACTGTATGTCCAAATTATTCCTCATATATCAAATAATCGATTTAATTAATGAATGATGTATCATATCATCAAATATCTGTATTGAGTAAACAATAAGGATTTATCAATATTGCTCTAGATAAACAAAAAAAATTTAGTGTATTATACCATATGTAAAAAATCCATATGTTTTAATCAATTAATATATCCATGATAAATAATAGGGAATTTAGGGGAAATTTAATGTCTAATAATCACATGAAAGTGAATATTTCAAGGGAATGTTGAGGACTACAATAAACAATCAAAGAAGTGATATTAATACTATAATTGCTAAAAATAAGTCTAAAATATATAAATGAATAATATTGGGAATATCGATACAAAATATCCTTATTGGATTGATAATAAATTTTTTTTTTCGTGGATGAATAAAAATACCATAAAAAGATATTTTCAAACATTCCTGAGAAAAATATGATTTTAATTTTGAAAAACATTTTTAAAATCCTTTTACTAGAAATTAACTTTTAAAAACATTTTTAAAAGATTAAAAATGGGTGGAAATTCCTTTGATAAATCATTTTGAATAGGTTAAAATCTTTTTGAAAACATTCTTAGAAAACATGGTTTTGGAAGAAAACAGACCTTCGACCAAAGAGAGAAATGAATTCAAATTTTTCTTAAAAACATTTTCTCAACAATTTTAAGTACTATATAGAGTAAAAAAAGTAGTATTAAATTAATATATAATTAATAACCAAAGGATGAGATAATTAAATTGGTTTATTAAACAATGATCAAATAATCTCCATCAATGGAAATACAAGTACAAACAATATTGATTGGAATGAGATTATGAAATAAAACCTTACAATGATCATAATGTTGATGTGAGAATTAATAAATGAATAAATTATGTGTATTATATGTAAATAAAAATAAAAAAGTGTAAATACAAAAATATATAGTCAAAAGTAATTTTACATATAATTATATAATATTAATAAGCAAAGAAGAAGTAATATAGTCTAATAAAAAGAAATTAAATTAAGAAATTATTTACCTCTTGGAAACTTTTAATTCAAATAATCCTAGATGAAATAATTCAAATTGAAACTTAAAATACAATTAAGAATTAACTATTCATGATATTAAATGTTAAATGGGTAGTATATACACTATATAAAGAAAACTAGGTGCATAATTTTACAATATGCCTCAATGAAATGAAATTATGGTGAAATCCCTTTCATTATGCTTATTTTTATTTGAAAACTATTTAAACGCATGTATAATGGTTTTAAGAATTCTATTAACTTATAAAATAAAAATATTAATAATTATAATATCTAATATGATATTATTATATCATTTTACTATCTTTTTGATAATAATCATTCATTATGTTCATTGTTTCAGGTGTTAATATCCTCATTTTCTCATGCGTGTTTTGTCATGAAGGATCCAGTTCCTTCAAATATTATATAGTTTTATAATATCTAATATAATAATCCTGAAATAATTTCCATATTTATTATTTATTTATAATTATATGTCATCCATTTGCTGTGGCGATGAAAAGAGAGTCACATCGCTTCTTGAAGGTGGTAGTCCACACGTACATGAACGATGTTATCATATTTATATGAGTGAAAAGGAAAGAAAGAATGTGATATATATATACATTATATTTAAAGAATTATTATTATTTCAGGAATATAATAATCATTTCATTCATATCACATATAATCAGTAACTTTACCTTTATCAACTTCCAAGGGAAACATTAGTGAATGATGAATCACATCACTTCATTAGGTGGTAGTCTATCGTACACACAAGCAATGTTATTGTATCTATTAAGGAATAGAAGATAAAATGATATATATATATTATATAATGAATATATAGGTATAATTATTTTATAAACATCATATATATAATTTATATCCATCATGATACCCAGCCTTGAGAGATTCTAATGGGAAAACGAACAACATTGGTTCGTGAGCCGGTAGTTCTCCGTACCCACGATAAATGATTTCACAACCCATTTGAGGGAAGTGTGTGAGGTTTTAGGTAATAAAATTAACATAACAATATCTTATTATTTGTAATATACCTATTTTATTATATAATCATGGTATAATAGTAATTTATGTGGGTAGAGAAGGAAGAAAAATAAAAACGCTCGTTTAAGAGCATTACCTCTTCTTTGGGTATCCTCCTCAGGTTTGCAATAACTCCTTCCTAGGATATATTTATTTCAAGCGCACCGCGACTTACCAAACTAGCCGTTCAAAAGTAGTTATTAATAGTATTAATTGAATTTTGAGCTATATATAATCCTTATATTTTTATAATCCATATTATGAGTTTCTTAGACATAATGTTAGAACTAATTCATTTTTTTCAGATAAAAGAAGTATTTTTCAAAAAAATATACTTCTACCATCTTTTAATGGTGAACCCTTTTTAAATCCAATATTTGAAACTTTTATATATTCAATTTTACAAAATAAAATTTTTCTTTATAATCGGGACATAATAATTTTGTTTCAATAAATTTCTGGTCTTTTTATGATAACTTTCATATTAGGGTGAATAGTGAAAAATACTATATTTTAACTTAAAAAAACTTTTTTAATCAAAATAATTTATAGTGTAAAATTATAGATTTTAGTGGTTTTAAAGTATAAATAGATTATATTTTTACCATTTAATCTAATGCTGGTCATTTTAAGTAATTTCACTTTGAAATTGGACATAAACAAGAGTCAATCTTTTGATAGTTATTATTTCTTAAAAATACGTCTTTTGGTTTTGACAGCAGGAATTAATTTTAAATTAATAAACAAAACTTCTATGTTTTTAATTTGGTAAAATAGGATTCATTATTGAATTCATAATATCAAAATTATCTTAGGGTTAATTTTTTGTATTTTTCTAAAAACTTTTAATTTTTTTATGAATAGTGAAAAACACTAAGTTATAGTTTAAAACCAAATTTTTATTTAAATAATTATTTATTTTATTTAAATTTATTTTAGATCAAAATAGATACACAATACCTATATAAGTTCAATGTAATTCATTGGATTCAATTTATAATAATTATATATATATAATTTTTATTGAACTTTTCACCGTCTTTTACCCACCTCCTAAGAGAATATGTAAATTCACATAAAACTTAATTTTACCGCTTCTGTGAGTTGAATTATGAAAATCTGAGAGACACAGTTAATATAAAGGAGTAAAATTTTGTTCAATAAGATAAGAATAATATTTGGTGAATAGTAACATTTTAATTGTATTTACCACGGTTAAAAGTAAATAGGGTAATTAAGGGTAAAAATGATTTTATTATTACCCTAAAACAAGTCCTATTTTTTTAGATAAGTGTAATTTGACCAAAAACAACCTTAGTAATAAATTTTGACCTTTTAGGTTCACTTATATTATATTAAGAACTTTATTATTATATAATTTAAAGAAGACTTAAAACAGTTAAAATCAAAGTTTAATAACTAAACAATTTTTAATATAGGGTTATACATAAGATAAATTTGACAATAAATATTAATAAAAAATACAATAATATTTCCTACATAATGGTATTTTATTTATAATTTTTAGATATTAAATAATTAAATTTATTAATGACACAATGATGATGTAGTAATTACCTTATTAATGAAAAAAATCAAATAAATGGTATTATAAATATTAAAATATATATAACTTCAAATTTTTTATTAAATAAAAGAATTTTTTAGCTTAATAAGACATGTTAGGGATGATGAAATGTATTTTCTTTGAAGTAATCATGTTTTTATGACTTTCACAAAAACAAAATTCCAAATAGTGTCCAAATTGAAAAAAATTAATATTTAAAACAAATACTATATTATTGGTTGATATAATGTTCCTAAAAATGTAAGGTTAGGATAAAGAGATTAAATAATATTATATATGTCATTAATGAGCCACTTTTGGTTCTCTTGGAAGTTTATAGTATGTTTATTAACTATATAGAGTAAGAATACAAGAAGACACGGTAAAAGTTAAACTATTTAACTAAGAGTTAAATATAAATGATAAGGTTAAAATGGTAACCTAAACTTTTCTAAAACCTTTTGTTTGAGTGGATTTTACCCATGAACACCTAAGTCTCAAAATAAATTCATTTGGAACCATTATAAAATGAATAATATTGTATTAAAAATTAATACTTTAATCTTTTCCTAAAGTTACCCTCACCTCTTTTATAAAAGGGCACTTCCCATTCTCTCAAAATCACTTTTCCAAAGCCATTCGGCACGGCCAAAACCTGACCAAATATCCTCCAAAATTCCCTCAATTAATACTTGAGTCCTTAGTTTTATCATAAATCTAACATAAGGATCCCTCTTGATCAAATAAAAAGGAAGAACCCGAAGAAGAGGTAAATATTTCATCACCTCTTTCAAGTTATTTTCTTCTTCCACTTCTTCATTATTTGTTTTTTCAATTATTAAACAATAAATACAGTATATTCTATATAATTTGATGTTATTATAAATATGGCACAACTATATTCATTATTCTATCCATCTTATGAATTATAATGTCACCATGCGTGCGTACGTACGACTTACCGTCTCCAAGCCGTGGTATAATTTTTTATTCCACACTATGTTATTTGGATGGATATAATGATGAGTAATATGTATATAAATAATGAAAATAACATTCTAATGTATCTATAATGTTAATATACCATCCAATTATACACTTTTATGGAAATGATATTGTCGCTCGTGCGTACGTACAGATTATTCTCTCCATGACGTGATGTGATTCATTTCCACGATCACCATTCATCAATGATTATAAAAATATATATTACTATTAAGTATATAATATATGACATAATAATTCTACTTGATATATATATATATATATATGCAATTACATATATCTTATTCACTTAGTTCTGTTCAATATGATATGCAAATGGAAACAACGATTATGCGTAAGTACGGACTACCGTCTCCATAAATGGTGTTTTTAATTTCATATGTATGTCTATTATAAATATTTATATTCTGAATATATATGATATATAAATCATGTTTTATATTCTGGAAGTATTTAAATCTCGGTCTATGTGATACAATCAAGAGTAACAAGTTAAAACATGTACGATAAAGAAAGCGATTATTACCCGAAATATTATTTTAACATGAAAATTATTATCAAATGGGCAGTATAAAGTCCTAAATGAATCATTTATGATATCATAAATATTAATATGGTTCTGGTATAATTTAATTAAATATTTCAATCTTTATACAGGAGGTTAAACGTACCCTCGACTAAAGGAAAGTGCAGGGTAAGGGTTATTTCCTCAATCTCATTATTATCCGAGATTGTTCATGTGGAAGTATTTTCTGGGAAATACTCATCATAGATACCCATATTTCATAAGAATGTTTTCAAAAGGAATATTTTAAGGTTTTATGGGAAGGTCTATTTAACTATATCGTCATGTTAAATGTTTTAAAATTTTATCTTTCTAAACCCTTTTAATTAATGTCCATATTTTCCAAATGATTTTAAGGATTTATTTATATTGACATGAATGTTTTAAAATGACAACTCTTTTCAAAAGTTTCAAAGTGGTATGGGGCACTTTGATTTAAAAATATCTTTTAAATGAATTCCGTTATAAATTGTGAGACTTAAAAATGATTTCATGAAAAAGGGGTATTTCTCTCAAAGAGTGTTACGAATCATTTCCATCTATGTCAACATCCTTTGAGGAATTTTAAACTTGTTTGAAGTTAATTTATTATGATACAAATATTCCATATTGTATCGAAGGTTTTGTGATATGTTTTACTGTGGATGTGTTATTTTTATACCATTCATGGTTTATTGATAAAGTATTGACATTTGCTATGCTAGTTTTAATACGAATGTTATGTAATGTTTCAACCTTTTCATATGAGGAATGTATTGGACATAGTAAGTGACAGGTGTAGCCCACTATATCTCCTCGAAGCATTGGTAGGTCTCATGAGGCAATTATACATGGAATTGGCCAAGGCCTTTACCAATTTGATATATGTTTTTGGCCAAGGCCTTAATAATTTTTAGACGTCTTGGTCGAGGCCATGACAAAATGTTTCAGAATGTCTGGCATTATACATTCCCTCATTATGAAAATAATATTGATGGTTCATGTGGTCATTAGACTAGTAGAATACCCATGATTATGTTTTATTATGTCAATATTTACTTAGATCATATTCCTGCCATAAAAGTATTGATGTTTATTTTTGGTAAAGGCATGTGGTTTTAAGTATTCACCATGCTTAATATTTATGTTATCTTATGCTGTATTGCTTACCCTTACCCAGTGTTTGAGCTCACCCCTTTCTATGTTTAATTTTCCCCAGGATTCCAAGAAGTATATTGTGAATGATATATAGGGTTAAGCTAAAAGGGAATAATGTTGTCCATGAAGATTCAATTATGTTTTGTTTTATTTTCTAATGTTTAATGAAACGTTTATGTATGTAATCTATTTTCCAAAACTGCTAAGCTGATCGGTCTTTCACGACTTGATTTCTTGTAATCTTGGTAATGTATTAAAATAATTCACTGACTCTGGAAATCTAGGGTTGGGGCATTACATTTGGTATCGGAGGAAGTTTAGTACAAATCTTGGAAACTAGATTTAGATATACTCTGATTAGAGCACATAGCCCTAAGATTGACTTTGAGGGTTAATATAAAATAACTTCTTAGAATTTTGGTATTGTAGAGATTTTTTGATTTTTCCATGCAATAAATCCCGGTCTGGATATGAGAATGTAGAGGTGTCTCTAGCACATATGTATCTATGGGTAAAACCCGAAAACACCACTTTGAGCTAGAATCAAATGGGAAGTAGTGCACGACAACGGGCCTTGCTGCACTCTTAGTTACGACACTCCCGGGGGATATGCTTTGGATAATTATCATTTTATTTATAAAACATTATGAAGGGTTTATGAGTATATACCTACTCAACGAATTTTTTGTTTGTGATTATGGATTATATCCATAAACTGTTGAATTTATGTTAGGAATGTTTCATGTTTGGAATTATGAATTGTGATTCATAAATTGACCTAGTGTATGCCATTATTTAGAAACGGCGCCTAGTAGAATGAATGAGAACTCCATCAATACGTATCATCCAAAGATTAAGAAATGTCATATCATTTATGGCATTAAGACAACATTTAGAAGGGAAATAGTCTCCCATGTATTCTCAACATATGAAGAAATAATATCATGTGTTAATCAGATAAGTAAATAATTCTCTGAGTCTTATGGCTTTGACAGGATGTAAGAAATGAGAAGGATGGTAGAGAGAAAGATGGATAATGAGAAGAGGGTAAAAAGGATTTTCCTATATGTGATAAATGTGGAAAGAATCCCCTAGGTAAATGATTTAAGGGAATGAGATTTTGTCATAAGTGTGGATAAAATGACACCAAGTACGTGAATGAAAGGGAAAGAAAAATGTTCCGAATGTAAAATGCTTCATCTACAAGGCATTGGGACACTACGCGAATCAATGTCCCAGTCATCAGAGTATACCTAAAATGATGCTATTGATAAATATCAAGTTATGATACTACATCAGATGAAGAGGAATGAGTAGTGTTCTTATGTTGTTATTATAGAATTATTTCATTTGAGTGTTGTATAAACAATATACTGGTTATATGAATTATGGAGATAAATAAGGATTGTACTGTAGTACTATTTTATTGAAGATGTGAGATTATATTGTTTTAAGAAAAGTGACTCAATAATAAGCTATAGTTTTTGAAAAATAAATGGTTTAAGGAAAAGTAATACTTAATATAGTTCTAATAATGAGGAAGTTATTTTGGAATAAGAGATGGTTTATTTGGATAAATTATATTGGATATTCTTGACTTCCTTGGAAGTCGTTAATAGTTTGTTTATTTCATCATTGTTGGAATATTCAAAAATTTTGGATATAAGGAATATATCCAGTATTCTATAAATAATAACAGAGCATGAATGTAATCAATAAGGTATTATGGTAATTTAGTGTGTTACCATGTTTAAAAAAACACCTAATGAAGGAGTTCACATGTTATTACGTGGAAAAAAGGATATTCATTGTGTTTAACTTATTAATAAATTTTGGACTCTGAGTTTAGATATAAGTATTTTGGATAAGTTAAACGTTTGGAATGGATTATGTTAGAAATTGGATGCAATTGTTAACGTTATTTTTGGAAAAGGACAACCCAGAGGTCGGGCGATAACCAGTCGCGTCTGGCAAGGCCGTGAGACTTGAGCCCACAACCGAAGGGTGTTAAGGGTGCATCACCTACCAATGGCCTATGTGATGTCATGTATTGTATAATGTAATTTCTTTTTAAAATGTCTGATAAGTGAATTATAAATTTATTATTTTTTGAACTCTATATGATTAGGATATATAAAATATTTTTTTTGAAATCTTTTGTAGTGAAAGACGAGTTTGTGGAAGGAATTAGTTAAAGGATGTAACTCTACTTGTCAAGTATGTATATATAGATATATATATTCCACTCTTATTCTATGATTAAACTAATTCCTAAAAATTAGTTAAGGGACATTCTCATAATCTACTTTCATTGAGGCATCCTTTGATTTCCAAATTACTTTCTTTTATATGGTGTATAAAACCCTTTTACTTTTCATTTCTAGGGGAATCTTTTTCTACGATGAATTTTACTAAACAACAAATAAAAAGGAAAGTTTTTTTAACGTAAGCAGTGACAATGACCTTTCTTCCATCAAGAGTTTTATTTTATCTTTGGATTCCTTAAGAATCCAAAATGTTAAAAAAAAATATAAAATAAATACCATATACTATTTTTACGTATTTTGGTATTGAAAATGGTTTTGATAATGGATTTATTATATATTTAAATGATATATTGTGTTTGATGACCTCAATCACTCTCTATAAATATTTAAATTTTCCCACATATTATTTGTTTATAATTTCAACCAATGTTCTCCAAATCGAGATCATAATTCGATGGTAACTTTTTCATTTCCCTTTCCCTCTTATTAAAACTAAATTTTATTAATCCTATTTCTGATGTGGGTTTTCCACAAAGGTATTTCTTTATTATCAACCTTTTATTTTTGAAGAAGAATTTCAAATTACAAGGACACAATTTATTGAAGGTGGGGAGAATCTAACACCCCAAGATTTAATAGTATGTTATTTATTCAAAGTAATTGAATAACTTGCACTACACGCAACATCGAGTTCAAGCGCACCACGACTTACCAAACTAGCCGCTCGAAAGTGGTTATGAATAGTATTAACTGAATTCTGAGCTATATATAATCCTTATAATTTTAGAATACATATTATGAGTTTCTTAGCCATAATGTAAGAACTAATTCATTTTTTTTCAGATAAAAGAATTATTTTTCCAAAAAATATACTTTTACCGCCTTTTAATGGTGAAACCTTCATAAATACAATATTTTAAACTTTTATATATTCAATTTTTAAAAAATAAACTTCTTATTTATAATCGGGACATAATAATTTAGTTTCAATAAATTTTTGGTCTTTTTCTGATAACTTTCATATTTGGGTGAACAGTGAAAAATACTATATTTTAACTAAAAACAACTTTTTTAATCAAAATAATTTATAGTGTTAAATTATGAATTTTAGTGATTTTGAAGAATAAATAGATTATATTTTTACCATTTAATCCAATGCTGGTCGTTGTAAGTAATTTCACTTTGAAATTGGACATAAAAAGAGTCAATATTTTGATAGTTATTATTTCTTAAAAATACGCCTTTTGGTTTTGACAGCAGGAATTAATTTTAAATTAATAAATACAACTTATATTTTTTGAATTTGGTAAAATATACTTCATTATTGAATTCGGAATATCAAAATTATCTTAGGGAGAATTTTTGGTATTTTTATGAAAACTTTTAATTTTTTATGAATAGTGAAAAACAATTAGTTATAGTTTAAAACCAAATTTTTATTTAAATAATTATTTATTTTATTTAAATTTATTTTACATCAAAATAGATACATAATAACTATATAAGATCAATGTAATTCATTGGAGACAGTTTAAAATAATTTTAGATATATAAAAATTTTATTGAACTTTTCACCGTCTTTTACCCATGTCCTAGGAGAACTTTTAAATTCACATAAAACCTAATTTTACCACTTCTTTGAGTTGAATTATGAAAATAAGAGAGACACGGTTAATATAAAGGAGTTAATTGTGGTTCAATAAGATAAAATAATTTTTGGTGAATAGTAACTTTTTACTTTTATTTGCCACGGTTAAAAGTAAATAGGATAATTAAGGGTAAAAATGATATTATTATTACCATAATTCATGTCCTAATATTATCTGATAAGTTTAATTTGACCAAAAACAACCTTAGGAATAAAATATGACCCTTTAGGTCCACTTGGATTTGATTAAGACATTTATTATTATTTAATTTAAAGAAGACTTGATATAGTTAAAATCAAAGTGTAATAACTAAACCATTTTTAATATAGGGTTATACATAAGATAAATTCTACTATAAATATTCATTAGAAATATAAAAATATTTCCTACATAATGGTATTTTAGTTATAATTTTTAGGGATAAATAATTAAATTTATTAATGACACAATAATGATGTAGTAATTAACTTATTAATGAAAGAATCAAATAAATGGTATTATAAATATTAAAATAAATATAATTCAAAAGTTATTATGAAATAAAAGAATTTTATTGGTTAATATGAAATGGTAGGGATGATTCAATTTATTTCTTTCGATGTAATCAAGTTGTGATGGCTTTCACAGAAACAAAATAACAAATAGTGTCAAAATTGAAATAAATTAATATTTAAAACAAATACTATATTATTGTTTGATATTATATTCCTAAAACTGTAAGGTTCAGACAAAGGCTTAAATAATATTATATATGTCATTAGTGAGCCACTTGAGTTTATATAGTACGTTTATAGTAAGTTTATTAAACATATAGAGTAAGAATACAAGAATACAGGGTAAAAGTTAAACTATTTAACTAAGAGTTAAATCTAAAAGATAAGGTTAAAATGGTAACCTAAACTTGTCTAAAACCTATTTTTTGAGTGGATTTAACCCATAAATACCTAAGGCTCGAAATAAATTCATTTTGAAACATTATAAACCGAATAATATTGTATAAAAAATTAATACTTTAATTATTTCTTAAAGTGACCCTTACCCCTCTTATAAAAGGGCACTTCCCCTTCTCTCAAAATCCCTTCTCCAAAGCCATTTGGATCGGCCAAAACCTGCCAAAATATCCTCCTGAATTCCCTCAATTAATCCTAGAGGCCTTAGTTTTATCATAAATCCAACCTAAGGATCCCTTTTGATCAAATCAAAAGGAAGAACCCGAAGAAGAGGTAAATATTTCATCATCTCTTTCAAGTTCTTTTCATCTTGCACTTCCTCTTTCTTTGTTGTTTCCATTCTAAAAAAATAACTCCAGTAAATTTTATATACTGTGAAGTTATTATAAATATGGCACAACTATATTCATTATTCTATCCATCTTATGAATGATAATGTCACCATGCGTGCGTACGTACGGTTTACCATCTCTATACTGTGGTGTAATTTGTTATTCAACACTATGTTATTTGGATGGATATAATGATGAGTAATATATATATAAATAATGAAAATAACTTTATAATTTTTCTATAAAATTAATATACCATCCAATTATATACGTTTATTGAAATGATATTTTCGCTTGTGCGTACGTACAGATTACCGTCTCAACGACGCGATGAGATTCATTTCCACGATCACCATTCATCAACGATTATAAAAATATATATTACTAATAAGTATGTAATATATGAAATAATAATGATACTGGATATATATTTATATATATATCTGTGTGTACTTACATATATCTTATTCAATTAGTTTCGTTCAATATGATATGAAAACGGAAACATCGTTTATGCATACGTACGGACTACCGTCTCCATAAACGATGTTTTTCATTTCATATATATCACTATTATAAATATGTATACTCTGAATATATATGATATATAAATCATGTTTTATATTCTGGAAGTATTTAAATCTTGTTCTAAGTGATACAATCAAGAGTAACAAGTTAAAACCCGTATGATAAAGAAAGCGATTATTACCCGAAATATTATTTCAACATGGTAATTATTATTAAATGGGTAGTATAAAGTCATAAATGAATCATGTATGGTATCATAAATATTAATATGGTTCTGGTATAATTTAATAACATACTAAAATCTTCATACAGGAGGTTAAACGTACCCTCTACTAAAAGAAAGTGCAAGGTAAGGGTTATTTCTTCAATCTCATTATTATCCGAGATTGTTCATGTGTAAGTATTTTCTAGGACAAAATTATCATAGATACCCATATTTCATAAAAATGTTTTCAAAAGGAATATTTTAAGGTTTTATGGTAGGGTCTATTTAACTAGATATTCATGTTAAATGTTTTAAAAATTTATCTTTCTAAACCCTTTTAATTAATGCCCATAATTTCAAAATGATTTTAAGGATTTATTTATATGGACATGAATCTTTTGAAATGATAACTCTTTTCAAAAGTTTCAAAGTGGTATGGGACACTTTGATTCAAAAATATCTTTTAAATGAATTCCTTTATAAATTGTGACACTTACAAATGATTTCATAGAAAAGGGGTATTTCTCTCAAAGAGTTCTATGAATCATTTTCATCAATGTCAACATCATTTGATGGATTTTAATCTTTTTTTAAGTTGATCTATTATGATAAAAATATTCCATATTTTATCGAAGGTTTTTTGATATGTTTGACTATGGATGTTTTATTTTTATACCATTTATGGTTTATGGATAAAGTATTGACATTTCGTATTCTAGTTTTAATACGAATGTCATGTAATGTTTCAACCTTTTCATATGAAGAATGTATTGGACATAGTAAATGATGGGTGGAGCCCGCTATAGCTCCTCAATGCATCAGTAGGTCTCATGAGACAATTAGACATGGAATTGGCCGAGGCCTTTCCCAATTTGATATATGGTTCTGGCCGAGGCCTTAATCATTTTTAGACGTCCTGGCTGAGGCCTTGAGAAAATGTTTCAGAATGTATGGTATTATAAATTCCCTCATTTTGAAAATAATATTGATGGTTCATGGGGTCATTCGACTAGTATAATACCCATGATTAATTTTTATTATGGAAATATTTACTCAGTTTATATTCCTGCCATAAAAGTATTCATGTCTATTATTGGTAAAGGCATTTGGTTTCAATTATTGACCATGATTATTATTTATGATATCTTCCACTGTTTTGCTTACCCTTACTGAGCATTTGAGCTCACCCCTTTCTATGTTTTATTTTTACCTGGATTCCAAGAAGTGTATTGTGAATTATATGCAGGGTTAAACTAAAATAGAATAATGGTGTTCTCAAAGATTCATTTATGTTT
This sequence comes from Viscum album, assembly GCA_963277665.1. Lineage (NCBI taxonomy): Eukaryota > Viridiplantae > Streptophyta > Magnoliopsida > Santalales > Viscaceae > Viscum > Viscum album. The sequence goes on along the minus strand of OY728147.1, from coordinate 468,868,838 downwards.
TGTTTTATTTTCTAATGTGAAATGTAATGTTCATGTATGTAATCTATTTTCCAAGACTGCTAAACTGGTTGGTCTTTCAGGACATGATTCCTTGTAATCATGCCAATGTATTAAAATAATGTACCGACTCTGGGAATCTAGGATCGGGGCGTTACAGTTACTTGAGAGTAAGTTTACCTAATATTTCAATGATCATATTAGTTCCATTACTAGTTGTATTTTATTTCTCAATAGTGTAATCTCAACTTTGTATATGGGTGTTGGTTATCTTTCTTCTCTCAGTCTCCATTACTGAATAATGGAACATACTAAGTTAGGTCATAATGATCATGAATATTAATCTGTTAAATAAAAAACCTCCTATGGTAAAAATTATCAAATACTATAATAGAGTATCATTGTTCTAATGTTAATTGTGTTTATTTAAAATCTATTTCAAAAAGTTTTTACTATACTATCAATGATACTAATTGTAACCACCCTAACTCGCATAATCTAGAGATCCTGTCTACATTATAACATTATAATTTATACAAGGTACATCACAAAGCTATATTGATCAGTTTAGTAGTCTTGTAAAACTAGATACATACATGATTCCTATATTACATTTCAAATATAAAATACATAGCATGAAAAAATTATTTTATCTTTGATATAAATCATAATATCCTACTTTATATCTAGGAGAAAATTAAATAAGTAAAGGATGATATTAGATTAATGGTAAGAGTTACGTATATATGAAGCTATCATGAATCAATATTTAATAATATATAAAAAAAATTAATTAAATAAAACCCATTACACTTACTAAATAACTTGAGTATGAAATGAATCCAAGGATAATATCAATTCAGTAATCTCATGGGTAATAATAACTAAATTTTCAATGAAGTGCTTAGAACTGGACTTTATGATTTTAGATATTATTATATCTATAACTCTAAAACATTGTGGAACTACAGATTAATTGATTGGTAGGTATGCACTGGAAACCCATTTAAGTCTAACATATTGATTTGTATGATGATATCTATTGATGCATCAAAGGGAAATATAATTCCAGGTGCCACCCTTCACTGTATATCTAATGCATTCCTCATATGTTGAATGCTCATCTTAATTTCATAAACAATATTTCTTATTAATAAATTTCAATATCAAGTAATGAATAAGGATTATGAATAATTCCCAAGTAAATCAATTAAATTCATAATAAAACACCATATATAGAAATGGTGCATGGTTTTGGAAATAAGAACATCCTTGATAAAAAAAATATGGATATTTAAGAGAAATATAATTTCCAATGATCACAATAAATTTAATGTTTAAGGAGAAATTTAATGTACATGATATTAATCAATAGATGTGAGATAATCATAAAAAAAATAATATTTTGTAGTAAAATATATTCTTCTATATGATAGACGAAAAAAGAAATGAAACATTTAAAAGAATTTTTTTATTAATTTTTTTTATTTTTCAAACAATTTAAGACTTTTCGTATAAGATAAAGGGCATAAAATGGTTATGGTGGTGGTAATGTTTTCTAACATAGTATACATTAAAAGAAAACACACCATTTGTCTTTTTATAAATTTTTTTTGAAAATGACTATTTCGGGAAAACATTAGAAATATTCCTTTAAAACCATGAAAAAATTGAAGGATAACCTAAAATTTACTTAATAAATTATTAGATTAAATAAAAAGGATTTTTTTAAAATGAATTTAAAAAATATGGATATAGAAGAAAAATATACCCGATTGAAAAGATGAATAAGATCTGATTTTCTTTTAAACATACCAATTAAAAGAGTATATTGAAATAAATAATTAATCATCATGAATAAATTCATTTTCATGTTAAATTCCTTTATTGTGTATTATATACACCTCATAAAAATAAATACGTGTATAATACCAAATATGTCTCATAGAGGGGAAATTGAGATGAAATCCCATTCCCCAGGCCCAAATTGTCACATACATTCTTTATCTTATTGGATAATAAAAATATGTTAATTATTTGATTTCTTAATAAAACTTTTCAAGATTATTATTCATTTTATATCATTTCTTACAATTCTATAATTAATTAATCAATTAAGTTTACATTGATCGTTTTGATGATATTTGACTCATATGTCCAAAATGACTTTAGTAGGTTGACTATGGTAATTATTTAATCATATAAAGAATAAAAATCAAGAAATAATTATCTTTTTTATACATCAATTATAATTTTAAAATCAATCAATAAACATGGTCAATAAAAATGAACTACATTATAATAATGTAGATGGTAGGTCGTACGTACGCATGAGTAATTCTTTCCATTTTTCAACGATCATAATGGGAAGAAGTTAAGTATTAAAAAATGAAAATTAAATCATAAATATGAAATTATTTCTTAAATAAAATTATATATATCATCCATGTTATGTGTTGGTGAAAATCTAATCACATCACTTCGTGGAGTTTGTAGTCCACACGTACGCACAAACTATGTTATCATTTTTCAATGAATGAAAATGTATAAAAATATGTCATATTTTACATTTATATAATGATAATAATGTCATTAATATCATACATATACATTAAATCCATCATTACAATATTTTCTGACAGGTGGTGATGAAAAATGAATCTCATCGATTCGTAAGGCATAGTCCATCGTGCACATGAATGATGGTTTCTTTTTTCATTTAATAGAATATGAGATAGATTTAGTTCATAAAACTAACATAATAAAATATAAATATATTAGGGATAATTATTTTACTATATTTTCATGGTTGATTAATATTTTAAGGATGTGGAAGAATAAATAAAATAAAAAATATTGGTTAAGAACGATACCACTTTTTCAGTAAACCTCTATAGGATTATACCTTAAGCCTTATTATATTAGATTTATGATAAAAAAGAACTCTAGAATGTGTTTAGGGATGTAATTAATGGATTTATGTAGGATATGTGTGAACCAAAATGATTTTTAAGTGAGAAGAAAACAGGATAGGAGGATCCCTTTATAAGTGAGTGGAGGGTCACTTTTGGAATTTCTTAATGTATTAAATTAATATAAATGAATTTTCATATAAAATGGGTCCAAATTGATATAATTTGAATATAAGATGAGTATGGCCCAAATATTATTATGTAATAAAATTATGACAGGTCTTGGTTATGTTTTTGTCATTATATTATGCTAACCCTTTTGATAATTACCCTAATATTAAAGTTTTCTACAATTTAAAGGTCAATAAAGTTACTATAAAATGGAAAAGAACCATAAATGGTCCATGATTGATGTTTTAAACAATATAAAATTTATTTTTCCTAATATTAATTTTTTATGAACTTTAAATCATTTAATAAAATATTATTTATTATAAAATATCATTAACTTCATGTTTGACACTATTTATTTAATTTGACTTTAAATACATCAAGACAAAGAGTGAATTATAATATAATACTTTTACACATCACGATAATGTTATATTTATCTATAATATTCATGTAATATGAAAATTATTTAAAATTATAATGGTTTTCATATTTTTAATATCATTTACTTTATTTATCTATTAATTAAATAAATGTTGTGTTGGCATTGTACAATAATTTAAGGTAATTATTTCATGGCTAAAAAATATAAATAATTTACTATGATAAAAAAAATAATTTTCCTTCAAACTAATATTTATTATTGAACTTAATTTGTATTTATCCCTATCATAATATATTATAGACCTTAAAAGAAGAAAAGTTACATTTTTATCTTTATCTACCACCTAAATATTATAAAGGCCAAAATCATAAACAATTGAAAAAAGGACATTTTTAAATTTTTTGATGATTATGGACGAAATATAATCATCCAATTAAATTTAGGCAAGTGCTGGGTTAAATTTTTTTGAGTTATCACATTATTGTTAACCTTAATTACTAAATTTACCCTTACCATAGTGAATATTACTTAATATGGTTATTATTCAAAGTGATAAAAGATAAACGGGATGCATTGAATTTTTTTACCTAATTATTTAAAAAATTTAATACATTTTTATGATTTATTTTTAATAAATTGTAGAAATTAATTTAAGATTAATGTTTAAAACATAAAAAAAATAATTTTTTATAAAAATGTATATCTAAGTATAAAAATGTTTTTATACTAATTAAATCATAAAATTGATTAAAATGTACTTAATTGGATTATTAAAAATATTAAAGAACTAATTTTACTTTTAAACAATTTAATAAATGAAACTTTATAAATTCTTGAAACAAAAAATATAGTTTTCAGTAAAAAAGCATTGTTTTTCAATATTCACTGGAAAATAAATCTTTTCAGAAAAATAGAAAAAATTTACCCTAATATAATTTTTATATAATGATTTAAATATTTTTTTATTTAATAAAATTATTTTTCTAAAAGTGTAAAAAATAAATATATTTTTTTCTCATAGAAGGAAATAAAATTCATTTTTTAAAAGAAAATGTATTTTTGAAGAATAAAATGACATTACTAAAAAATCATGTGTTTATTTCTTAAGCATTGATCAACAAAAATTATATTGAGTATTAAATTCATATAAATTTATTTAATAATGTGATTATTTCTATTCATACCTACTAACTCAATCTCTAATTTATAATGGTAATATTTAAATAATAATATTTCATGGTTTGCTAAAACTTAGTGTTGTGTGTTGTATATTATATCAAACATAGTGTTATTTTAAAGTCTCGTGATATTAAAAATGGTATCCAAAAGTATATCAAGGGTGAATCCATGGTTCTACCCAAGAACAAACTAGAATATTTCATACCTTTATTTTGGAACCCATGATCAAAGGAAAAGAAAAGCAAGATAATAATTCAATTCCAGATGGTGATGATTAACAATATAATAATAAACAATCAATCCATCTATATCATCACTTATATCCACTTCATGTAAGAAATATATCATGGATTATCACTCTAGAAAAATATAATATCTATAGAACTTCAGTCTATATTCATGAGATATCACCCAAACACACTGATTTTTTAATCAAAACAAGATATTTTATTTCCCTAGAAATCACTGTGAATAACTAATAACTATGAAATTATATAATTATATTAAATCAATAATGATAATAAATTTCATTTTTTACTCATATACACTCACCCACTATATGAAATGAACCCACAATATCTCTAAATTTCCATTAAATAGAAAATACCAAGAACATTTCTTCATTATCATCATCATGAAAAAACTTAGTCAGTAAAATATTTTTACACCTTCATTTATTTATCCTTAATTGGATTTAATTACCATTGAATCTGTATAAGTAGACTTTTCTCAACACCTAATAAAAAAGGGTATATTCATCATCACTCTGTTATGAATGCTCTAATTAAGGAACCCTCACATACACACCCTACTCTCTATAAACATCACATATGATGGTTGATAGTTAATTGGAACCCATATAACTACATCTAAAGTAGATGTTCCTTCCAAAATAAAAGAAAACACAAATAGTTTTGTACTAGATCTGACATATCACAGGACTAGATCAGAGTGACACTGGTTATTATTTCATAAACTCAACATTTTACTTCTTATAATCACTATATTATTTTTCATAGTGAATTATTAATCTCTATAAAGACCCAAATCAAAAAACAACCTTAGAATAAATGAGAATCATTATGTTATATTCCCATATAAAGGAACCTACTTAATAAAATGGTTATAAATATACCATTTAACCATTAAAAAAATGCATATTTCTCTTAACATTGGATAATAAAACTAAAAAAGGATTCATATGAGTGTATCCATCACTATGCATCAAGATCCCTAATCCCACTTTTCTTCCATTTCACTAATCTGATCATAAAGAACAAAAAAATTAAAAATAACCATATGTGTAACCCTAATTGGTGAAATTTGAGTGGTATTACTCTCAACTTCAAACTGATGTCCACAAAGTCTCAAATATGACATAATAAAAATTTAAAATTTAAAATAAATATTAGTAAGAAAAAGTTAAATTAAAAAGACATTGATTATTTCATATATTGATCCCAAGGGATCATTACCACTGTGTAGCCAAACTACTTTTTGAGCTTACACAAGTCCTCTTAAATTCATCAACCTGAGCTATGACATAACATTTAATTTACTATATCTATCCAATATCATTATCACATACACTGATGTATAATGAAATATCCCAATCTCAGTAATCCCTAACACTTCCCACCATATCAAAGGAAACATATCAATTCCAAGATTATAGAAAATTATGAGGTTGTTAATAGATTTGCCACTAGTTTGAATTAGGAAGACTATCTAAAAATTCAATAAAATCAATCATGAAATAAAAAAAATCATGTTTTTTTATCTATATGATGAAAATTTCTTCTGATTTAGAATCCTCGTTCATTTACTAAGTTCTCATCCATTTTTCACCAATAAGAGTCCTGATTAGGAATATTTCACTCACCACAACCTTTAGAAATTACTCTATGATGACTACATATACTAGGGATCCTTAGTAAGTCATTGTCTAAACCATCCCAATAAACCCTTATTTTTTCCAAACTCCAAATCTATCTTGTCACTCTGATACCAATTTTTCATACTCAACTTACTGATAAAAACACCCCACATCATAATTTCAATGGGATAGAGGCTAGTGAACAACACTGAGGTTTCCACACATGCATAAGAGGAATTTCCTTTAATCAAAACTTACCTTATACTATCATGAAAAAAATCCACTATGATATACATGAAACATAAACCAAGTAATGTGATATATAGATATAAAAAAACATAAAAGGTATAATATTCTATAATAAAAATTAAATCATCAAATAAAACCATCACATCCTAAGTAAATTCTACCCTAAAAACTGATGACATGAGAGTATCCATTATAATTATAACTCAACTAATCCAGGGACCATAATCACCATCAATATCAAACTTCCATGATCATCCATCCTCTATATTAGCTGAACTTGATGGACATGAGGTGAACAACGCACAAGTGTGTATGTAGGGGTGAATATAATAATAATTATTATAGTTGTACCATGCAGTGAGTTGAACACATAAACATCTTATGTCCACATGTATTAATGATATGTAAGGTATAGAAAACCCAACATCACCTGATTTAATCATCAGATGCAAAAAAATCCTCATGATTGATCTTGATCAAATTACTTATGACTCATTTAATCATACATACCAAATAAAAATGATTCTGACGAAAATAATAAAAATCCTGTCTCATATCACCTTATAAGTTCCTTACTCTATAATTAATTCTAGATAAACTGATCACAATATATTGAAGGAAATACACATCTCAAACAATTTATGAAGTGCTGAAGAAAACAAAAATATCTAAATATAAAAGTTATATACATGTAAAGACATAATAAGAAATGTAAATATCTAGGGATATAATTAAATACCACAATACTAGAAGAAATACACATCTCCAGGGATTCAATGGTGTACCTGGTTCTCCAAACTTCCAGATCTATTTGAATGATAAGAGAAAATATTTGATGCATCGTTGTCCACATATATCCTAGAGCTATGGTAGAGTAATATTATCACAACTTCGGTGGATTATCTCCCATCATGTTCTAATGTTAGGGGTACTAAATGAATTATCCATATCCATTTATCCTATACTAGAGTTGATGGATGAATTAATCATCTCCACTTATTACTTAGAGGATATCTAATCTGTATCGACAAAGAGTTTCAGTTGAGTAGTGGAAGATATATGTGTAATTCATCATTAAAGGTAAAGTTAAGGATAAAGGTAAGGATACTTCCATCTTACTCTATCCCTAGTTAGAGGTTGATAGTAAGGGATATCATTGTAATATCACATCACCACTTATATCCATACATCAAAGGATTAAAAATATCTCAATGTGGACAAGTACACATGAAAATCATCTCAATCAAACTCAATAATTCTCATATCAGTCACACATGACTTTTAGTATAGAAATATAGAGCCGAAACATCTTCCATAATGGATTACAACTTTCCAAGATCAGGGAAAGCTCATGATAATTCAATAAAATATATATCATGAACCATCCTAGATACCCTGATTCCATGATACCCAAGATGAATATGACTTGGATCAAAGGGAATTCCTGATCCCCATGGTTTGGTACCTACCACCTAGAATCATACATGATGAAATAGGGAATGAATTTTCCAAAAAATACCAAAATATAAAAGGATAAAAGTCGGTATGATAAACACCCCAATGGATAAAGTACCAAAATATATACTATAAAAAAAACCAAATTAGTACATAATCAATATAATGAGTATTTAACAAGATGAAAAATCAATCATACCCTAAAATAAGTGGATATAAGCACCACTGGTCACCTTCATCAACACTTTATGGTCCAAAGGATCAAGAACGTCCACCACCTCCAAATAGTGATTTGCCTTTACTCAGACCTATCATAAGAAGGTTTAAAAACTCTCAATGGAAAATATAGGTTGGGACCTATAAATCCCAGTAGGATCTCACCAAGTGTTCTATAATCAAAACAATATACTAAACATGATATCAATTCAAAAAAAAATAGGAATAAAGTTTTATTTTCATATTTTAAACCAATGTAGTATTTCATTCAAAATATGAAAGATATATCAAAACAACTTTAAAATAAGATTAAATAAAATTTTATATAAAATAGTTTATATAAATAAATTTTCATTAATAAAACAATTCAATAATCAATAGAATGTATATCAAATTAAACAACTCATAGTGAAGAACCATGTACAAAATCCAAGTGGTAAGTCAGTTTATCAGGTAATATAATCCTCACACTTCTCATAATGATCATAGATCTATTTAAGTGTGCACACACAAATACATCCCAATAGAGGAACCCATCACAATAAATATACACCCCAATAGGGGAATCCATCACAGAAAGTCATGACATAGTTTTTTAAGTATCATTTTTCATTTCAATCATTTTCCATGGATTCAAGGTCTTAGAATGACTATCCTAGTTACTACTAACTACCCAGACTAAAATTTTATTTAAAAAATTAATCAAATAAATTGGAAATCAATCATTTCAAAACATTTAAAAATAAAATTTCCCAATTTCATTTTTCAACATGCCTTTTCCATTTCAAAACTAAGTAAAAGGATTTCATCATTTCATGACATTTAAAATCACTTTTCAATTTAATTAATTTTATAAATTTCAACATAAAATCATTTCTTCAAAATGATTTCCAAATAAATCCATCATTTCTCATAAATCCACCCCACAATTTCAATTCCATTAAAATTGGTGTTTTTATCAGATTCCATACCCATTTCAAATCAAAGATAAAATTATCACCCTTCCATGTTTTTAAATCATTTTAAAACACATTTTAATTTAATTAAGAAATTCATGGTTTCAATCATAGGGTATGTAATTATGGAACCACCTACATTTAAATCATTGATCTAGAAATAAACACCCACAACGAGACTCACCAATGAAAAACAATGTTATAGATGATCTACGAAGATAACCTAGAATCAAGATCTAATAAAACATAATTTAGATCCATCAATTATGTGATAATCTATTAAATTTAAAGGAGGATTGAAATAGAGATCAGAAGAAACTACATAAGATGAGATCCACTTACCCACGGTGGATTGATGAATATAACTGCTACTTCGATCCACCATGGAATGGAATTAGAGGGGACAAAATTGACTCTTGGGATCTTCCAAGGAATAATAAAACATATTAGGGTCTATTAGGGTGATTAAGTACTTAAAAATAGCTGGTTTATTTTTAAATCAATTTGTGTAGAAATTAAATCCCGCACACACAATTAGATGGAGGGGGTTCATGGTTAGTGGAAATCGTACACCAGTGAAAAGACCCTTATATTTGGTGAACATGGTTTCCCCTTGGTGGTTGAACAGTTTGTGAAATCATGAAACTACGGTGAATTCACCACTATCTTGGAGGTGAATAATTTTTATTTGTGGGGCACACAATTTGGTCAAATCATGCACCAACCATGAACAATTGAAAAAGACACCAAAAAATATTGATTTCTCATTTAATTACACTGAAATAATACCCTACTCAAAGGTGATAAAAACAAGTGTTGTGGAATACTAGAAAAAAGTAACAGGATATTTCAAGCTAACCATAATAAAAACATTATGTCCCCAAAAATCCTATCAAGAATTTTCCATATAAAATAGACAAGGCCACTTCTCTTTCATTAGAACCTCATCCTGCTATGTCTATGGAGAATCAAAACATTTTTCCATAACACACAAAGGTATCATCCTCCCATGAATTACCATTATCTCAGAATAAAAAATCCCCACCGGGTGCATAGTCATGAATAAATCTTGATCAACATCGAGGTCCTCTCAACTCTGGAGAAGAGATGGGTCAGAAAACTACGTTGTGAAGATGTTATTCATGGAACAAACTATGTAACATTGTCAACTATGGTGGAAATTCTAAATGGAAAGTTGATTTTCAATACATATCAAAAACCTAAAATGGTCCCAAAAAACAAGGATAAATCATCAATTTACTCCCAATTCAACAATGACCCAAATGAGGTGAAACTCCAAAAAATACCTGGTCACCAATTGAAATCCCCATGAGTCACCTATGGTGGTCAGAATAAGATTTGTACCGGCTCTATACCATCAAAATTCTCTGATGAATAAACTGAATATTTGATGTTTTATCTTGGACCAAGATTGGTTCAACCAAATAACTTTCACCAATCTCAGACTGACACAACAAAGATTAGAATGGATGACCATAGAAGGCCTAAAAAGGATCCCTCCAAATTGAAGAATATTAATTGTTATTATAAAATAACACAACTAGTCCCAAATGGACTTCACTAGATCTATTAAAATTGAGGATGTAGGAATGAATCATGTCCTTAAGAATATGTATAGCTCTATTTATCTAGCCATCCATACGTGGAAGTATTCCATACTCAAACAAACCTTAGATCCCATTTCCTGCTGAAGGACTTTCAAAAAATGAGAGGTAAAACGGGGATATCTATCAGATACTATAGTCAATAAAACTCCATAAAAATGAAAAATCGCTGCCACATAGAAAATTCCAAACTCTTAAACTTTGTTTGTATTCCGAATGGGTAAGAAGTGATCTTATTTCATCATCCAATCGATCGAAACCCATATCACATTCTTTCCTTCAAGGGTATGTGGAAACCCAACCATATAGTCCATTGAGATTTCATCCCACTTCTAAGTCAACACTGGAAGTGGATAAAAAAATACCAAAGGTCTGTAGAGCTTATCTTTGAAATGTTGATAGTTATAACAATGTGAAATGAAGTCTGTATTTTATTATCTCATACTTGGTGACCAGAATGATCACGACATATCAAAAATCATTTTTGTGGTTCTAGGGTGAAATTCCAACTTTGAATTTTGGAAATCCCCCATTACATCCTTCATTATGGAAAAGGTATAAAAAATAAATTTTGAAAGCATATGATTCCCTCAGAATAGATCTCCCACTCACTGATAGTATCCCCACCATAAAGAGATTCCCTAATGCCATAAATTTCATCTTCAAGAACCCATTCCTAAAGAATCATCTTGACAAGAGTATATGTCAACTGAAAACATGCCTAGAAAACCATGAACTCTACCCCTTAGACTCCTAAATGAAACTGTGAAAAAATATCCTTAATGTTTCACTCTTCTAATGATTCTTTGACACAATGGATTGTAAGTTACTTGTTAAAATAAATTTAAAAGTCATTTCCCATGATTGGGGTATAGGAAATGTCGAAATCAAAAGAGATTAGGTACTCCACCCAATGCCTCTACCAAAGGTTAAAATATTTTTTAGATAAAATATAAGTCAATATTTTGTGGTCATAATAAAAATTCTTTTTACTAAATTGTAATGCCTCCAACTCTTAAACACATGCATCAAAATTACGAGTTCAAGTTCATGGGTCATATAACTCTTTTTCCATGTCCTAATATGTCAAAATCCTTTGGCTACCACCAAATCTCTATGTATGATAACACAATTCATACCTAAGCCACACTAAAAAAATCGTAATTTAGTAACATTTTTTAGTGTTTTTTTAAAAATGTGGCCAAAATAAACATGTTTTCTAGAAAACATCGCTAATCTAGCCACATTTTCTAGAAAAAATTTCTATTTTAGCCACATTTTCTAGAAAGTGTCGCTAATTTAGCAACATTTTCTAGAAAACATCACTAATTTAATAACATTTTCAGAAAACATGGATAAATTAGCAATTGTTTCAAAAAGAATAGCTAATTTAGCCATGTTTTCCAAGAAACATTACTAAATTACCCATGTTTTCTTGAAAACATTTCTAATTTAGGAACATTTTATGAAAACATCGCTAAATTAAAAAATTATCACATTTTTAAATGTAAACTGGTGACAATTTTTACCACTATTTTAAAACATTGTTGATTATATATAAGTATAATTTTATTAATTTACATATATATGTATAAATAAAATTTTATAATAATATTTATATTCATATAAAATACACTAAAATATATTTAAATTTCAATATATATATATATAAACACACATACACACACAAATTTAAATAGCCCTCAGGGTGCAGCTCAAAGGTAGTCACCACTATGGTTTTCGGTGAAGTCTCATGTTTGAGCCTCTCCGAGTTCTTATAATCATTTTGTGTCTCATGTTTTTATTGGTAATGTATTTCATTTCCCTACATTAATGTATATATAAATTTAGATATATATTAATATATATTAGCATAGACACAAATATATAAACATATATAAATATATATATAAACACACAGACACATAAATATATATAGACACATACACATATAAATATATAAATAAATAAAGTTATATATGTACATATATTTAAATATTAAAACACACATATTTTAAATTTACCCATGTTTTTAAGAAAGTGTAGATATTTTATGGACATTTTTACCCATTTTTTGAAATGTGGATAATTATATATATAGTTATAATTATATTTCTATTAATTTACATTTATATAAAAAAAGAAAATTATAATTATAATTATATAATTGTATAAACACACACAGACAAACATATATTTATATACACAAACACACACACACACATATTTAAACACATATATATTAATATATATATAAAGATATATATATGCAGACGAATATATATATATATAAACACATATAAATATATAAACATATATATATTTATAATATAAACATATATATATATATATTTATAATATAAACACATATATATATATAAATATAAACACACAAACAAATATATATATATATATATATATATTAATATAAACATATATGTTTATATATATATAAACACACCGATGCACACACTATAAAAAACTACCCGATTAGAGGGGGTTATTTTTTAGTTTAGAAGGGGTTATCACCCCCTCTAAACACATTAGTGGTAGTTATGATTAACCACCACTAATGTGCCCGTGTACTCTTATCAGAGTCGGTTTGGAGGAATTGCTGGTAATGTGTTGGGCAATTTAGCAGTGGTTGTATTATAGGGGGTTAAAACTACCTTTTATGTCACCATAAAACTGTAGTTAAGAGGGGGTTTTAACCACTTCTAATTTATTTAACAAGTTAGTAGTTGGTGGAAACCACCGTTAATTGAGTTATGAGTCACATATTATGAGTGGTTTTGGTAACCACCTCTATTTAAGACTCATTTAGAAGGTGTTAAAACCCATATAAATTGATCCATTTTCCTAGATTAGACTCATACCACTTGTTCCTGTTGGCCCCCCCTCTCGTCCTTCTTCGTGGCATGAGCCTCACATTCTGCGCTCCCTGGCCTTGTAAAACATTCACCCCTTAGGTTTCGAATCCCTGACCCCTAGGATATAGCCCCAATACCCTTACCACCATGGAAATTGTATTTCTATAACATAAGTACACATTATTATATTTAAATATACTTGGATGGTGATTCAAATAAATATTATTCAAATAAATATTTAAATACATAAAAATATATAACATATATATATTAATATAATTTAATATATACATTTTTATGTTTTATATTCATGTATTTATATTATAATACATTTATATTGTATTTAATTTATAAATTTATATAAAATATGTATTTTATATGTGTATTTATAAACATTTGAGTAAATTTATTTATAATTCTATTTATGTTATGTATATACACATATATTTATATATATTCTAAATATATGTATATAAATTATTTATATACTTAAATACATATTTATATATTATGGACATTCTTATTTCTTATATATATATGTGTGTGTGTGTGTGTAGTTATTTTATATATTTATATCATTTATTTTAAAAAATATTTATATAATGTCTTTAAAAATATATTTATAGAATTTATTTCAAAAAATATATTTATTATTGTGCACATTCAAAATATTTATTTGTATAAATTGTATAATAGTATATATAATTAATATTTTTGGAAATGCATATATATGAAATAGTATTTATAAAAAATATTTATGTTATATATAATAAATATTATCTGAAATTTAATTTATACAAATATTATATATGAAATAAAATTTATACCAATATTTATATAATGTTATATGAAATAAAATTTTATATTATATATAATTAATATGTATATAATATATATTTAATATTATATGAAATACAATTTATAAAAATATATAATTAATATTATATGAAATAAAATTTATAAAAATATTTATATAATGTATTTCAATACATATATATATATTATTATGAACATTAATATATATGTATTTCAATAGATATAACTGTATAATATTATGTGAATTAATATATATATATATATATATTTCAATAAATATAATTGTATAATATTGTGAACATTAATATTTATTTATTTGTATAAATTTTATATCAAATAATATTAATTATATATAATATAAAAGAATAAACATATTATTTTAAAATATATTTATTATTATTACAATATAAATTATAAAAACTACATGCTTTGGTTTTTATAAGAAATATTTTTAAAATAAATTATATCTATGTAAATATTTATAAAATATGTTTATGTTTTTATATTATATATAATAAATATTATATGAAATACAATTTATATAGGTAAATATATATAAATGTAAAAACATTATACAATTATATTTATATACACATATAAATAAAATTAAATAAAATCATATAAATATTTTATATAATATGTTCATATAATGTATTTAAAAACATTAATATATAATGTTATATGTATATATATATTATAGAATTTATTTTTTAATAGTGGGGGATCAAAACCTCGTCTATTTTAAGACATTAGAGGGGGTTTTGAACCTGCACTAATTTAAGATATCAGAGGTGGGTTTTAACCCCTCTAATTTAATACATTAGAAGTTGTTTTCGACCCCCTCTAATTTAAGACATTTAAGAGGGTTTTGAACCCCCACTAATTTCAGATATTAGAGGGAGATGTGAACCACCACTATTCTCATTGATTAGTGGCCGTTATGAACCCCCTCTATTTTATTAAATTAGAGGGGATTCAAAACACCATTTAAAAATCCAACCAAATATTAAGAAAACAATGTTAAAAAATTTAGAGGGGCTTCAAAACATTCTATAATTTAAGAAATTTGAGGGGGTTATTAACACAATAAAAATTTGATGATTAGTAACGAATGCATATATCCCCCTCTAATTTTTATAGAAAATGAATTTAGAGGGGGTTTATAACCCACCTCTAAATTCTATGATTAGAAGGGGTTGTTCATAACCTCTTCTAATTAAACAAAAAATTAATTTAGAGGGGGTTGTGCATAACCCTCTCTAAATAACCGCCTCTAATATGCTATTTTTTATAGTGACACACACACACACATATATATTAATATATGTATACTAATATATGTATATTAATATATAAATAAATAAATAACTAAATAAATATGTATATAAAGTTATTTTTTTTAATAATGTAATATATTAATATATAAATAAATAGAACATAATAATTTTTATAAATTATTTTTTTAGGTGAGTTGCTGTGATTGATTCCCTTGAATCCCTAGTTTCAAATTCAAATAATGGTGGAGAAAAATCCATAAAGCTAGTTCCTTGTGGAGACTTTAGTAGTACCATTGAAAATTACTCAAGAGGATGCATCTTGTTTTTACTGTAGTGCCTCCATTGAAGTTGGGTTGGTCATACAGAGTAGGGAGACATGGGAGGCATGGATCTCTTAGAAATGGCACACCCATTAAAACAAATTATATTTTTTTAAAAAAATTATCAATTTGGAAAAAATATTAATTTTAAAAAATAGCCACATTTTCTATAGGCATGGCTATTTGATAACTCATTTACCGATGTTTTTAAAAAACATCAGTAAATGAGGTGTTTCTAATTATCAATGTTTTAAAACCTGTTTAATAGATCATTTACCAATGTTTTTGAGAAACATTAGTAAATGAGGTGTCACTAATTATATATGTTTTTAAATGATGCTAATTGGAAATGTTTTTAAACATTTCTAATACCCAATGTTCATTAATATCACCAATTACTGATGTTTATAAATGTCTCTAATTAGTGATACCTCATTTAGTGACATTTTTTAGAAACACTAGTAAATGAATTAACGGTTTTTCAAAACATCTCTAATGAAAAAAACATCACTAAATAATGTTTTTTTGAAATGGATGATGTGTTAAAAATGACCACACAACCCTGCCCGGCCTTAGGAAGAGTCAACACTATAATAAAATTTAAAATGAACTTTCATATCAATAAAATAATTCTGACATTTATTATCCCAAGTGAACTTTACCCCCTTCTGAGTGAGAGAAATCATCAGAGAATCCAACATTGAGAAATAAATCACAAACCAATGATAAAACCCTGCTAAACCCAAGAAAATCCATATCTCAAAAATATTACGCAGTTTCTACCATGTCATAACTACCTTTACCTTCGTAAGATCAACAAAACTACCAAGTTCATAGACAACATGTCCTATGAACTTCACTTCCCAATTCTATAAATCAAATTTCGATGTCTTGGCATACAATTAGTGATTTCTCAACATTTCCAAAACTTCTCTTAAATAACACACATGATCCTCCATGGAATAAGAGTAAGCTAGGATGTAATCCATAAATAACACCATGAATATATTGATATACTCATGTAATATTATATTATTCAAAGCCATAAAGTCTATAGTATAATTGGCTATACCAAATGGCATAACAAAATACTCATAATGGCCATATATGATCTGGAAGGCAGTCTTCTGAATGTCAGATTCTTTTATTCTCAATTTGTGAAAACCAGATCGAAGATCAATATTCAAGAACCACTTTCCACCTTCAAATGGTGAAATAGATCATCAATTATTGGTAATGAATACGTCTTATTTAGTGTATCCCAATTGAGTTTTTGGTAATCTATATAAAGTTGAAGTGTTCCATTAGATTTCCATGCAAAGAGAATAGGAACCACCCAAGGCGACACACTTGGGATATAAATCTTTTATCTAACAAATGATCAAAATAATTATTGAACTCTTTCAATTCAGATAGTTCTATATGGTAATAAGGAATAAAAACCAATTGAGTACCATGAGCTAAATCAATAGAAAACTATACATCTCTTACTGGTAAAAAATAGAGAAACCAGATGGAAACATGTCTATAAAACTGAAGAAAATGGTGGTAGATCATCACCCAAGGATTCCCAATCTATATCAAGAGTAGAAACTAATTTTATTTTCCCCAAATCTGGACAAGAAGATCCGAGTCTACTCGATATTAGTTACCATTTTCCTGAAAAACATAGCACACCCCATCCGGTGTAGTAAAGGAGACCGGTCTAAGTTAATGGTAAATTTGGACCTTATTATAAAAGAGACAATCCATATTGAAAATTAAATCAAGAGGATTCATGTAATGAATCATAAAACTCTAGGAGAGTTTAATCTATGATAAAGAGAAGACATAAGTAAGGAAATAAAGACTTAACACCCTCTTCTTTCCAGGGGGTAGTAATATCCATCACATAAGATAAAATACATGTACTAACATTTACCAGGTTCACAATATGAGTTGATAAAAATTAATGAGATACACCAATATCAAATAAATAAGTCACTATAGATTAATCTATAGTGTTGATACCTCTCACAGTTGCTGGACCTGTATCATTTTCCTATGGAGACTCTTCCACAACCTAAAGAATATTAATCTTGGAATCCTATGGATTGAACCCTTTTGATCGCGAGGAATATGAAATTTCTATAGTAATTTTAGTTGCTGATGATTCCATTCCAATATTTGGAGTAGAAAATAAAGGTAAAATTTATGCAAGTGTCCTAAGCGACCATAATAATCGCATATCTTTATCATCTTAACACAAACACTTATCAAATTCACAACCTTATCACATTTGAATCAAGTTAAAGGGACTCTTCCAAGCACTACAGAAGGTCTATATGATTTATGGTTTCATGAAACACCATAATACTCATCACTCTTAAACTTATCTTTAAATTAATACATAGAAATTCAATTGGGAGAAAAAGGAACTGTCATCAAACCAATCTTATCCGCTAGGTAAAGATCAACCATCTCCTCCCTATCCAATATATTGACATAAGAAGTGATTTTAAATAAGAAAAACTATTATAGAATATTGGGTCGAAGACCCATCTCAAACCATCAAACCTTTATCTTCTTAGTTAATAAAATCTTAGGTAAAAACTACACAAGATCAAAAAAGTGATTCACATACTAAATCATTGATATTTAGACCTATTATAGATTTAAAAACTCTATACCTTTAAGTAGTTCCATACATTTAGGATAGAACTGATCTATGAAAATTACTCTAAACACCTTCCACTCCAAACCCTCTTTGTTTTTTCCCATTACCATTGAGCCCCACCATATCATGCTAGGCCCTTCCAGCTTAAAGGAAGAACATTTCACCTTAATAACTTTAGGACTTTCTAGGTAATAAAAAAGGTATTTTATCTTGGTCAACCAATCCTTATAATTTTGAGGATCATTAGTTCCTTGTAAAGTAGGTGGCTTCTGGTGAATAAAATATTGGGAATGATTTTAAGATTCATCCCTTTATGGTTCCTCAACTATATCCTAAATGGGAATAGGTGAAATTTCTTATGCCAAAGCTTAGAAAAAACATGCAATAATCTCAAAAAGATTCTAGTCTATGGGAGGATCTACTCATAATGGTTCACCATAGATTCCTCCTAGAGCCTACTCAAACGTCTTCTCAAAGGAATGATGCTACACAACTTCAACAAAAATTACTGAATATATTATAATATTACTCAAATCAACAACTCAAACAAGATAAAATGGAATATCAATCCCACTATATAAGATATTAGGATTTGGATTTCAGGATACCCAAATCAAAAAGTAGGTAAAAAACTAGAATAAGATCAAATTATTCCTCAAGATGCCTTTCCCCAAACCCTTATGTTTACTTAAGGATTTTTACGATGAGATATGTTCAGTCACTCACTCACAAATGTCTCCTTAGTCCCAAAAATCCTATATACTATCTACCAAGACACCCTAAAAGATATATTGAAATCAAGAAAAGGACTTCAAGATATACTTCTGATATATTTTTTCATGAACCAACCTAAATACCCAAGTTCCCTGTACAAGATCTATCTCTGACATGGACCAAAGGGTGTTACCAATACCCATAGGTTGGAGAAAAGTACAAGGCATCATACACGATCAAATAGTGATTTTACTTTCAAAAAATTGATAAAAATAAAAGGATAAAAGTTATTATGATTGTCACTCCAAAGGGAGAAGGTACCCTAGAAATAGGTATAACAAAACCCAAAGCAGTTTTTCATCAATGTAATGAGTATCTAAGAAGATAAAAACTCAAAAATCCCATGAAACTAGTAGAAACAAATTCCACTTATCAACTATATCAATAATATATGGTCCAAATGACCAAGAACATTCACCACCTCTATGTGGAACAATCCCTTTTCTCGAACCTAGCATAAAAAAGTATACAAAAGCACGAGGGAAAACATGTAGTGTGAGATATAAATCCTATTTGGGTCTCACTATGTGTTCCTTAATCAATTAAAATAATAATAAAATAGATATTCTATCAATTAAAATAAAACTAGGCATGGCATTACATTTTCATATTTTGAACCAAAATATGATTTCATTAAAAAAATATGGCAGATGTATTAAAACAACTTTTAAACATTCTTAAATGAAAATTTTATATAAAAAATTTATTTTAATCAATTGTAATGAATAAAACATTTTAATAATCAATGAATTTTATATCAAATTAAACAACACATAATAAATCACAGTGTACAAAAGCCTCGTGGTAAGTCTGTCTATCGGGTAATAGGATCCTCACTAATCTCATAATGATCAAGACTCTAGTCATGTGCGCACTCACAAATACACCCTAATATGAAAACACATATAGGTCTGTATACACTCCAATAAGGGAACCCAACATGTGCAATCATTCCATAATTGTTTTAGTAAGACTATTCAAAATCAATTCATTTCTAGGAAATCATGGTCCTAGAATGCTTTTCCCAGTTACCACTAACTACCCATGTTAATAGGTGATTTAAATAATCAATCAAAAAGATTGGAAATTAATCATTTCAAATCATTTCAAAATATTTCAAAATACAATTTTCCAATTTCAATTTTCAACACGACTTTTACTTTTTAAATCCAATTTTATCATTTAATTCCATTTCAAATTACATTTCAATTTAAACCATTTTCTAAATATCAACATTAAATCTTTTCATAAAACAAATTTCCAAATTAGGTCGTCATTATTTGAAAAATCCACCCCACAATTTCAATTCTATTGAAATTTTGGGTTTTCTCAATTTTCATGCCCATTTAAAATTAATGATCAAATCCTCGCACTTATATGTTTTTATATAATTTAAATAAACATTTAAATTTAATCAATATATTCAAGGTTTTAGTCAATGAAAAAATAAATATAGAACTAGCTATCTTTAAATCAAATATCTAGAAATAAACACCCACAATAAGAATTTCCAATAAACAATGAAGGAACGAAAGATCCAGAAACAAAACCTAGAATAAAGTTCTAATAAAATGGAGTTTATATCCATCAATTACATATTGATATATCAAACTATAAGGTGTGAAAGGGAAATCATAAGAAACTACATGATAGGAAATCTACTTACCCAGAGGAGATTGATCAAGATCAATACCTATTCAATCATCCCATGAAGGGGTTTATAGAGGAAAATAACCTATTGGGAGACTCTAAGGAAATAGAAATCATATTACTAGCGAGTAGGGTGATTAAGCACTTAAACCGGGGGTTCAGAATTCTTTAATTAATTTTCAGAGAAATTAAATCTCGTTTTCATAGTTAGCTAGTGGGGGTGCATGGTTAGGTGATACCATGTTCCATCCATCCACCTATAATATTTGGGGCACATGTTTTCCCCTAAGAGGGAACTCATTTTTAGAAACCTTATGCCAAACATAAATTCTCTACTATCTAGTTGGTGAATAGTTTTGTTAAATTGTGCGACAACCATGCATAGCATAAAAATACACTAAAAAATATTTTATTCTACAAGAAGGATGCCAAAAAAAGTCCCTACTCAAAAGGAGATCAAAACAAGGGTCGAGGAATATCTAAAAATAAGTAACGGTATGATTTGGGATAAATTTTAGTCATCAATTTATCCACATAGTGACACCATATAATAGTTGATATTGATTTCTATATTACCATCATAGGATTTTATAACTATTAAGTTCTTTTTAATGATTATATAGCATAGAAAAATCAATAAGAAACCCCAGAACCCATGATTTAACATGGATAAAACCCAAAACAATAAATAAATAAATGAATAACATATTGTACCTTTCATCAAAGAGTTGTTTCTTATTGATCTTCCATCACTACAGTTGAGAAATTTTACTAAGTAGAAATCATAATAATACTCACTATATGGTGTATCCATGGGCCATGGTAAATTACCCATCATATTGGAAGGACCCTCTTTAAAACCAGGATATGATAGTATCTATCAAGTGGATAAAGAAGACTAGAGGAAGAGAGATTTGGAAGAAGATGGATTTGAAAAGGGACTAGGAAGTTTTGATGTAAATTATCTTTATAGTAGCTACCTATCTTATAATACCTCAAGAAACATATATGATTTCAGTGCATTTAGTCATGTGTTACAATGAATGAGTAAATTCTATTAGATTGTGCATTCATCACAATAATGAATCAACCTCCCTAATGTTTCATAATGATAAATATAGGTAGAATATTCCCATATGTTAACCTTTAATGTTTATATTCCTTGGATATCATAGGATGTTGGTATAAATATTATAATAGATTCCCCCACACCCTTTCAACAAGATATATTCATGTCATATTAAATGATATTTCCATCCATGGAATTATTTGTTTCTTAGAAATAAAGGATATTATCTCATAATATATCCCTATATCATAAATTATGATATATGTATGACACATTTTTCATGTATATATATTAATATATTTAAATGTGTTGATTTTGTAATTTATTGAATAAAATTACCATCAACACATGATGTGATGGAAATCAATCCAGTGTATGAGATTTGTATGGAATCAAAGCGGTAGCTGAAAAATTGGATATGAGGTACACATCGTGCACTCTAGGTACATGTCATGTAGGGGTCGACGTGTAGAAAAAAATCAAGCAACACATGCCATGAGTTTTGGATGCTTTTACCTATAAAAGAGACCCCCATGATCCCTTCCAACACATTCAAGGGCATAGGATGCCAAGCAGCACCAAGGGAAGGCCTCTAGATGACAGAGTGACGATAAGGTCCCTATTTTCCACTATTATTTCTATAGTATACAAGATGATCACCTCCACCCGGAGTGATTAGTCCCATAGTTCCATGTGATGTGATTTATAGGGGTATGTGTTCTTATGGATTATTCTATTTTATTATTCATGTTCGGTATTATTTTGAACACAGTTTATCAATTACAATATCTTTCTTTTTGCAATTTCATGACCATTTCTTGTGATTTGAAGAGAACTGTCTCATTGATTCAATTAATTAGCCTACTTTTCCTATGACCATTGTGAAATCTATGATAGTTATGTTTAAAAAATGGTTTTGGGTCACCTATTTTTTTGATTGTACTTAGTAGATGACCATTCAAAAAGGTGAAATAATAGTAATAAGATGGGATACTAAGACCAAGGATCTCTACCAACCAAATTCCTACACCAAGACAGAACAATCCCATATCAATTGAATCCCTAACACACAATCCTGAAAATCACTGAACCTTGCATGTCCCCATCCATTGATTCACAACCCTAATCTTTATTACTGCTATTTCATTTATTTTTCTCACAAACAACCAATCGATTTCAATTTCAATTTCATAATTAATTTAGAACATATGTATCGTCCTTATGGGTTTGAAACAAAAACATTCATAATAATACATATTGATTAATTGAGTAGCTTAGTTTGGGTTTTATAAATTTTGTTTCTGCATAAAACCATAGGGAAATAAAAACCCCATGTGGGGACATCAAAATTTTACGATTTCCAGGGATGGTTTTTTTAATAATAAATTTTATTAAGAATATAGATAGCTATATTTTTTACTTTAATTATTTATTTTATAATTGGTAATCTTGTGTTGTAGTTTCAGGAAACAATTCATTACACGGCCACTCCACTCGAGGCATGGAAAAATTTAAGATCTTGAAGTGGAGCCTGAGATAGAGAAGACTTTGTGCAAACAGAGAATGGAGAAGGAGAAGGAAGAGCCTCGGTAAGAACAAGTAAACATGGCAGGAATGAATCATTTCAAAGGAACTAATCATGAGATGGGCGAGTGAGCTGGGCTAAAAATTCAAGGAAGGAATCAAGGGGGACAGGTGCTGATCAACTACAGGAGACCCTCAAACACGACAGTCTACCCTAGGATTCTCATACCCCCAGTGGTTGTACAACACTTTGAAAGCAAGCCGACAGTCATCCAGACGATCACACATTTGTTGCAATTCGTTGGGATACCACATGAAGACTCAAATGTGAACATCAGAAGATTTCTAGAGATTTATGAGATGTTCCCATTCCAGAATGTCACAAATGATGATGTAAGGTTGTGGATATTCATATTATCATTGAAGGATAAATGATGAGAGTGGATCCAATGTCTTTCCCCACATTCAATCATATTATGGGAGGATCTGGTAAGAAAATTTTTGACCATTTTTTTACCACCATAAAAGTCTATGGATTTATGGGTAAGAATTTTAAATTTTGAGCAATTAAATAAAGAATAATTATATAGTTCGTAGGAATGCATCAAAGTATTGATAAGATGATTCCATCATCACGACATCGATTTGTGGTTACTGATTCAAATGTTTTATAAAGTATTGTCATAGAGAAATCATTCCCTGAAAGATGATGCTGCAAGAGTTTCTCTAATGAGAAAATCACCAGAGGAAAGTTACAAGATACTGGATGATATGTCCAACAATAGTTTCCAATGGAAGCCTAAATAAGGAAGAGTACAAGGAGCACACATGGTGGAAAATATATGGATGGCTGCACAAATGGAGTTGATGAAAAGGAAGATGGATGCGATGATGGCCCACCAAAAACCCCAAGATATGTACAATGAATATGAAAATTATCTTGATTATAATAAAAAAAATTATGGAATGTGATGGGGGTTGTAACAACCACAATAATAGAAAAATCAGAATCAAGTTCAAGAATTTCAGCCACGACAACAAGGTTATCAACCTCAACAACAAGGGCCCACACTGACCAGTCAAGTCCATTCACTAGAGGAGACCCTGGCATCATTCATGACTACTATTGGAGCTATATTTAAATAGATGATTACATACTCAAGAGATCATTGTACTAAAATTAGATAAATGAGAAATGACTCACGAAACCAACAATCATCATTAAGTAACTTAGAAGGTAAAGTTGGAAATATTTCCAAAACACTTAGAGAAAAAAAATGAGGAGAGCCTCCAGTATGCCCAGAAAATCACCCTCATTTAGATGTGAAATCAATATTACATAGAAGTGGAAAGACAACACGAGGGGGTTGCATAGAATTTGGGGGACAAAATGAACCACCACTAACTGAAGTAAGGCTAGAAAAGAACCGTGAAGCTAAGGAGATTGATGAAGAAGAAGAACCACCACTATACGAAACACCACTACCATATCCATATAGGGGAAAGTAGGGGAATATTGATGAGAAAAAGAAAAAAATTAAAGACGTTTAAGAAGATACACATCAACATCCAATTCGCTGAGGCAATTGAAAACATGCCTGTATATGCAATGTTTATGAAGGAGTTGGAGATGAATAAGAATAAGCTTGAAGATTTAAATACCATTCCACTAGAAGGAGAAATTTCAGTAGCTGTTTCAAGAATTATACTAAAGAAGTAATGCCATATAGTAGTTTTTCCATTCTAATAACCATGGGAACTAATGAGTTTCATAGAGATTTATATGATTTAGGTGTTAGTGTAAACATAATGTCATATGAAACATAAAAAATACCTGGATTGATGGAGATGCAACCAAATCGAGTTATGATTTAACTAGCTGATAAAATAGTGAGAAGTACTCTAAGATTACTTGAATATGTCATCATCAAAGTTGATGAGTTCTATTTTCACGTATATTGTTTTGGTTATAGATTTAAATGAAGAAAAGGTGTCAATAATTACTGGAAGACCATTCCTAGATACAAGAAGGGCAGTAATTGATGTTCAGAATGGAGAGATGAGTTTGAGAGTAGGAGGATCATAGGTATAATTCAATCTACACCAAGCGATGTAGAAGTGAGATAAAACATTTGATAAATTTTAAAAAGAGAATTTGATGAGAGAGGATGATTTTGTCCATGGATGGATAGCTGAAATAGATACTATGGATTCTGGACAAGGATATAAGAACAAGTTAAAAAAAGAAAATAATGTGTTTGAAGAAGCTGAAGATTGAGGAGGATCATTTATACAAGAATAATTCAAATTATGAGAGAAAGGTTAGGTAGTTAGTGAAGTTACATTTAACTATGCATGAAGGTCCATGAACCGCTGGATTGAGCCTATGAAGATAGAGAAGGTTTTAAACAATGGATGAGTGAAGTTAGTTTCAGAGAAATGGAGAGGACAAATATACAATGAGGAATCAAAGATTTGAAATTTTTTAGATCTAGATTAGGTAGCCTCTTTCTTACTTCCAATCACCTAAACTAAAGAGGTAAGGTCGAGCCAAATATAGTAAACAAAATCTATTCTGAGAGGCAACTCAAGTTTTTAGTATTTTTGTTTATTTTATATATTTAGGAAAATCTCTCATTCCAAATAATTTTTGAATTTAATGGAATGTGCTTTCAGTTGTGTTTTTTATTTTTATAGGGCCATCAATGCAGAAAGCAGAAGAAATTATATAGGAGTTAAACATCATAAAAGGATTCATCAAAAACCTATATAGCCCAATTTCAAAGTGTAAACTACAAGGGGTGTAAGAGTTTCAATTCTGTATTTTTCTAATATATTCCCACATTTTAATTATGTTATATCTTTAAATGTTAATTTCATTCCTCGCATTAGATTCATTATTTAACCAGATCATCTAGGAGACATAAACTACCCAGAATAATTATTGTTCCATGTATTTAGATTTCCTTTTCAATAAATTTGAATGAGAAAAATGGAGAGAATAATAAGTAGAGATAAATATGTGGATTAGGAATTAAAAAATAATGTTTTAGAGGATCATGTTGATCATTTTAGATGATTTTTTTTGAGATTTGGCCATTTTTTGAATTTCTGAAATTTGTATTAGTTGATTTAATTATTCGTATGCATTAACATGAGTGATTATCCCAACCATTCATCTCATTTGTGATAAATACTCTAAGACAATATTTCCCATTCTATCTATTGTATATTTCTTGAGAATTGCATGCAAGTATTATTCTAGAACTTTATTTGCATCTTATCGAAGCTATGATTGTACAAAATCACTTTTAAAATTATTGAGGCATTCTTTTTGTTAGCCCTTATGTTGAGAACCACCATGAATTTACCATTTTAAGCCCATAGAATTTTTGAATATCCTTGATAGTAAATGCTCCATGTTACAATCCTATTTTATCCATTTCTACTTTCCTCTAATTTTTTTCATGATATTTTAAAAAATAATTGTGGAGGAGGAAACATATTGGGTGTACTAGGATGTACTTTATTATGGATATTTTTCTAGGGGGAGTTTTCATTGTAATAGGGGGAGGCAATGAAATTATTCATTTTATTCCATTTTTTATCTCTATTGCTAAAAAATGAAAATAAAAAAAAATTAGGTCATGTTTTAGGAAGATAAAAAATCAAAATTTTCAAGAATGATGATTTTAGATCGTATGTGGTTAGGTGATGGATGTGAGATTTTTCTTAAGCATAAATTTCAAAAAAATAAAAGAAAAAAAGAGAGCAAGAGAGGTTGATTAATTCATTATTCTTACATGTATCATGGGACCACTTTGAGTTTTTTGGGGGAACAGAGAGATGACATTGGTAAAAGTAGACAATCATTGAGATTTTCTTTTATTATCATGTGATGTACTTTAGAGTTAAACCTCCTTTTTTATCCTTACTTTTTATACCATTTACGTACCATCCCTGAAACCTCAAAATCATTTGATCATTAGTGGTGAATCCCTCATGGTTAATGGTGATCTCTATCTTTATGCGATAGAGATGTTAGATGCCTTTAAATCCTATGGTATATAACATGTTTTTTAGGTATGTGTTTAATGTTATTCATTTGTACCCTGATAATGAGTGGGAAAATTGATGTGAGGTAGATTTCAAGCGGCATGAATATTAATAATGAATTTAAAATAATGTAGATGGATGATTAAAAAGGCATGGATATTTTAAAAAGGGAATGTAAAATACATAGATGGTTTTTTTCTTTAAAAAACGACGTGTTGATGAATTTTCCCATGAGATTCTTGAACATTTAATTTACAATTTTATTAATTGATTTTATTGAAATTATGTTTGAATCAAGGTAAGGTGAGAGTCATTTATAGCATGCTGATATTCCATCCTTAAGGATAAGGATGAGTTCAAGTGTGTGTGTGTGTGGGGGGGGGGGGGTTGATACATCTATTTCATGTATATATTTTAATATGTTTTAAAGTGTTTATTTTGTAATTTATTGAATAAAATTTCCATGATTGGAATTAATTGAGTTGTTTTATGTTTTCTTGAAGGAAATGATGAATTTTTAAAGAAGTAAAAACAGGGGATGGAAATTTGATCCGAACGACCCATCACGCTAGGAGAAAAGTGAAGCAGTGTGAAATTGGTATTTTGAGAGAGAAGAGGAGCTCAAAAACTGAAGAAAAATTCACTACACATTGTGTATCATTACTACACGTCGTGACCATTTCATGTAAAGTGGATCTGTATGGGAAAAGTCGTGACAATAGAGCATGATGTGAACTTCAAGTAAACATCATGTACCATCAATACATGATGTGATGGAAGTCAAACCAGAATGCAATATTTTCACAGAATCAACATGGAAGAGGAAAAACCAGATCTAAGGTACACATAGTGTACTCAAGGTAGACATCATGTAGGGGTAAATGTGCCAAAAAAAATCAGACGACACATGCCACTGGGTTTGGATGATTTTACTGATAAAATAGACCCTCAGGCTCCCTTCCAACACATTCAGAGGTAAAGGATGCCAAACATCACCAATGGAAGGCCTCCAGAAAAAGGAGTGATGATCTGAGTTTCCGATTCACCACCATTCTTCCTCGAGTATCAAAGATTGTCACCTCCTCCAAGAGCGAGTAGTCCCATAGTGTCAGGTGATGCGATTTGTAGGGGGATGTGTGCCTAGGGTTTAATCTATTTTATTATTCTTGTATTGGATTGTTCCAAAAGCCATTTATCAATTCCAATATATTTATTTTTGCAATTTTATTACCATTTCTTATTATTTTAAGAGAATTACCTCATTCCTTCAATTAATTAGCCTACTTTTCCCATGAACATTATGCAATCTAGGATAGGTATGTTTAAAAAATTGTTTTGGGTTGCCAATTTCAATGATTTCACCGAGTAGATGACCATTCCAAAAGGTGAAATCATAAGAATAGGACGTGATATGAAGACCAAGGATATCTACAGACCCAATTTTGACACCAAGACTAAAAAACCCATATCAATTGAATCCCAAACACACAAACTTAAAAATCACTGAACCTAGAATATACCCATCCATTGATTTACAACTCCAATATTTTAGCCTCCTATTTCATTTATTCTTCTCTCAAACAACCAATCAATTGGAATTTCATTTTATTAATTAATTTAGAACATACAGATCATCCTTGTGGGTTTGAGACTTGATCATTCCTAATACTACATTTTGATTAATTGAGTAGCATTGTTTGGGTTTTATAAATTTTGTTTTTGCATAGCACTGTAGGGAACTAACGACACCCTGCAGGGCTGTCAATGTAATACCATGAGATTTTGAAATAACACTATTTTTGATAGCATATATGACATGAAACATTTAGTTTAAATGAACTAGAAAATATTTATTATTTTTATATGAATGTTATATCATCGATATTGAATCAGAGAATATGAATAGAATTTATTTTATTAATAAATATACATGAAATTTTACTACTAAATACAATTTTTTTATTCATTATTTGGAAATTAACACTTGATTCTTAGTAAAATCATTTTATGCTTCAAAAATATGTTTTCTTTAAGAATAGATTTTATTGATTTTTATGAGTGAATATTATAATTAATTTATAAAAATGTTATAAATTTAATTTTATAAAATTTATAAATTTTTAGAAACCATCATATCAAAATTATCATATGGAGATTTTTTGGTATTTTTTTGAAAAGATTAATATTCACTGAATAGTGAAAAATACAGATTTTTGTAAAACAATCATTTATTTTCATTGAAAAGTATCATTATGATTTATATTTTATATCATACTAACATAAAACTCCTTTAATTATATATAATAAAATTAAGTACATATTAATCGTTATTATACTTGATTTTATTATATGTTCATTTTTATGCTTAAAAACACATTTTTCTAAGAAACTTCTTTTTATTTCCTTTTATGAATTTATGTGAAAATTTATTTATGAAACTTTAAGAAATTTAATCTTGAAAAATATATGCCATATTTTGATTTTTTAGGTTGAAATTTGGTAAATAGGTCACCTTTATTTTTTGCCACTATTAATAGTAACCACAATAAATATTTATCACCTCGATAATGGTAAAACATGAAAAATAATGTTAAAACAATGGGGAAAAGATTTAAAATATCTCTAACACTTGAATTTATTTTATTTTATGTTTTTTCATAGAATATATGATTAGTAAGTTAAAAAATATATTATAAGACATTATTTTTAATTTGGGAAACTAAGCTTCACTTTTGTGAAGATAAGATATATTTTCTTCAAATTAGAAACTATTTTTAGGTCTTTGTATTTAATGGTATTGATGGAAGGTGAATTTTTTTTCATATTGATCCAAAAGTATATAAACCATCCATTTATATTATGTGACAAAAATATAATTCATGCAAACCAAATTTTTACTCGATTTCAATTTAAAATTATTTTTATGCTTATATCGGGTATTCTCCTAAAATATATTTTCCTCCACTTTATGTACTTATATTAATCTAAATTATTATAGCTATAGACTTTGAATATGATAAAATATATTAAAAAATTTATTCATGATTTCCAAATTCATTTAGGAGTCCCCTTTTATTTTTCGTTATATAATTAATTTACCATGGTAAAAAGTTAAGTTATTACGGTAAGGTTAAATTTAGTTTAAAGTGGTTTAACAATGATATAAGTCTCAAAATATATCCAAAACTTTTCTAAATGTGATTTTTTTGTGTTTATTTTTAACCTATCACATATTATATTTGAAGTTGGGGTGTATATGGGTCACTTGACATGATTATGATATATATATATATATATATATTATTAAATATTTTATGTAATTCCTAGTGTGTCCTTTCCTTCACTATAAAAGGATACCACATATCCTCTATTATTAACACCACCATGAGAAACTTATATAGAAAAATCAATTAAAAAACTCTTATAAACATCATTATCCATGTTTTGTAGGCTTTGGTCTCTTCAAAATATCATCTTTAGGGTCCTTAAAGAGAGATCCAAAGGTGCTTCTTCAAATAGAAGGTAATTATATCAACCAAGAATTTTCATTTTACATATTCTTATAACTGATTAAATTATGTCCTAACAATTACAACATAACAACATTAGTGTAAACCAAATATTGATAATTAATTATGTTAATGGAACAACCTTATTCATCTCCTTTTCTATCCTATGGAGAACGAAATCTTTGTTCTTGCATATGTGCGAACTACCACCTCCTCAAAGAAATGTATAACCTTTTTTATCACCACATGACAAGTCTAGTTATTATTATGGATTTAATAAATATATATTATATTCATAAATTTTTTAAAATTCTATAAATATAATATATTAATTACCTTCTCACCCTTCTACCCATTAAAAAATGATAATGTCGCTCCTACGTACATGTGTAATACTATCTCCATGAAGTAATGTGATTAATGTTTTTACATCCACCTTTAGTGGGTAATTATAACATTTTATTTTATGTATAAAGTGATAATTATTTCATTTTTATTATTATGGACATGATGTAACAATTACCATTTTTACCATATTCAGTATACATAAGTCATTTTGAAACATTAAACCAAACATCCAGATTACACATGACGTTGACTTAACTGATTAATTAATTAAATATTTAAATGATATAAATGGATTAAATTTTCTAATGTTTAGGTGATAAAACCTTAATATTTTATTAAAAAATTATTCAATTATTATATTTTCTTTATATTGGAGTTAATGAACATACATAGCAAGTCCATGATCGAGGTAAAGGGTTTCTTAAGTCAATTTTAAATCATTGGGTCATAATTTTACTTCATTGACAATGTTATTCCAATATTATATGTGAAATTACCTATTGATGTATTATGTTGTATTTTCATTTGTCTTTTTTGGTTTTCAAATTGTTACACATAATTAATTATTTTTTTAATTCTAACATCAATGATACTATCATTGTACGAATTATTCAAATCAATATTTCTTCTTTGAGATAGATATTTTAATATGAAACTATTTCTTTTTATAAGGTTTATATAATTCTTATTGAGATATTACATCATGAATTAAAAAATTTTCATGATATTTAAGGTTCCTTTTAAATTATCAATTTCATGAGATATTGATTCAAAATTTATAAAATCTACTTGGGTTTTCATGGTCTTAATTTCAATTCCTTAAGACATATTTCATTTTTTTCACCATGATTTATTTTATATATTGTAATTATCCCCCCATAAATGTGTTTTAACATATTATTTAATTTATAATATGGGTTTTATAGAATCATGTTATGTCCTTTAATTCAATGACATTTTTGATTCAAGCATTACCCAAGTTGAAAGGGTTTCTCATCTCAAAATTCCTTCTCTAGGACATGTTTTTATTGATGCACATATATTCATTTACAAGGTGTATAAACTAATTCTTGACATAAAATATCATATATATTTTTTTAATCATGAAATTTTATGTTCCTTCTTATGTTATTTATTTCATTTTTTTGGTTTGAATAGGTCGAAAAGGGATTTTCTTTAAAAATGTTTTCTTAATGTTTTTAATGATTTTTGACTAAACTCGAGCTCCAAGTTATTTAAATTATATTAATAATATAATTTTATAAATATAAATAATTTTTTGAATTTATTTTCCATGATATTTTACCATATATTAAATGGTTTAGAATTAAATTTCATAATGTTTTTACATGGGTCACTTTTGAATCTCTTTACAAAAGTTCGAAAATAATGTTTATTTTTAACATTTACTTCATTAACAGGTTTTATCAACAGAATGAAAATTATATTATTTTAATATTAATTTATAATTTCCCAAAATTATTTTTAAAGAAAATAT
Organism: Viscum album; assembly: GCA_963277665.1. Lineage (NCBI taxonomy): Eukaryota > Viridiplantae > Streptophyta > Magnoliopsida > Santalales > Viscaceae > Viscum > Viscum album. The sequence continues at coordinate 468,835,450 of OY728147.1, read as the reverse complement.
TTTTCACCGTTTTCTATAAAGTTTTATGAAATACTATCAAAAGAAACATGTATTTTTTCCTATTTTCAATAACATGTTTTAATGTTCTCTAAAAGGTATTTTAATCTATGTAAACATTCTCTAAAGATTTATATAATTCACTTGGAATATTATCTTATGATACCATCTATATTATTTCTCTACATGACCTATAATGATTTTTTTAAAGAGATTATCATGAAACTCACTTATTTTCTATGGGTAAACAAGTGACAATAGAATACAAGATGTTGTTAATTGATTGATGATGATAATGAAATCTTTTAAGTGTTATATTCATGTAAAGTACCTATATAATATTGATAATAATTGGTGATCCTGATTGTAACGCCCTGCCCCTACCTCATTGTCTTGAGGAGGCAGTGAGGGTTACTTGGCCTTAAGCGATGTTCCCATGTCACCAAAGGCTAGCAATAAATGACGAGGGCTTCAAGGAACAGTGGGGAACAATTTTCCCTTAAGAAGATAACCCAAATCAACCAACCAATAACTAAAGATGCATGAACTTTCAAACCCAACCATGTGACACTAACAATTCCATCACAAACCCCAAAACCATTCAATTAGACATGTCCACAAAAAATCAAAGTACAAAGCTGAAACTAAACAACAAAACACCATGAGCCATGAAACCACCACAACTCCACACTAAGCTCCACGCTCCAAGATCCCCCAAAACATCACAATGCACCACTAAAAGAGGGTGATGCCTTACCATTTCCCACGTCACGGTACACGACATCTGTAATGACACCAAAGTGCCAGAGTAGGGGGGTGAGTACAAATACTCAGTAGGATTTCCCCAACTGACTTCCCTACACACGCCACTAGGATAAAACCGTTAACACGTTTATATAAAGCAGTTTATATAAAATAATCACAAGTGAAACCATTACCATAAGCCAAACACACCCATACCAAGCCATCTCAACCCAACCAAGAAACAATGGGAAATCCAAAAAAACATGCCACAAGCCATTTCATCATTTATACATTAGAAAAACAATTTCCATCTTGAAAAGCAATGCACAAAAAGACAACCAAAATTATGGGACTTCTATCCATCCCATTTACCCCATTCTCAACTAGCGGTACATCCCGACCATTACCCATAATGGTGGTTCTTTTGACCACTATCCATTAACTTTTATAGTGAGATTTTCCGCCCACTTACACACAACCAAAACAATCCATAACACTCAATGAACCAACAAGAACAAAGCACTAAGGCCACAACAATATGCAATTACCCATTTCCAACACATGTCAATCCACTTCAATAAATCACCCATTTGTTGAAATAACTCATTTATCATTTTCCTTGCCAAAACCAAGATTAATAAAACAACCTATTTATTGAAAACCATATTAATAAACCATTTCCTTAACCCAAGCCAAGAAAAAAAGTTTAAAATCTACATTTTAAAATTTAACAACAAGAACATTCAACCCTAAGACCCCTTTTCCCCCAAAAATCCCCAAAACATAACCAAAGGGATTTATAACCAATTTTTCACATCAAAATCACAATTAATTTCATGCCAAACAAATTAATTATTACCAAATACACTAGTTATAACCATGTGGAATCAAGAGAGAAGCCACCTACCTCTTATGGTTTGGTGAAATCGACCCATCGCCCAAACACACTCCATACTAGGTGAACGCCTCCTAGAAACCCCCTAAAAAGCCCTTTCCTAAAATCAACAAGCTCAACCTTTAACACAATTTTTATGATGCTTTCTCTAGGGCGTGCGCGTCTATCGTGTTCGGGGGACGTCGGCGCGGTTCGGTTTCCCCGCATTTCCGCTTTCCAAAGGTGAGTGACATTCGCTCCTTATTCAGGGACGTCTGCTCCTTGATCAAAAAGGGATGATGGGATACCAATTTTTCCTTCCATGGATTCCTCCTCAGAACTCATCACCTAGTCTGGGTATCCCTTATAGATTTAATACGGTGTTCGTGAAACTCTTCCCAGTGCCATGTTTCCATTGACGTCGGTTAATTACACTACTTCTGTCAAGACATTCCAAGGGGTCCAGTCAGGGAAGCAACCTTCAGTTGGGGGAGTAGTCATGTCTAGGCATCACTAGCATTTCTGTACTCTAGGGAATTGGCGTGTCTGTCTTTCATCCCTTATTATAGGGCTTCTCGAGGGCGCAAAAGCCCAAGGTATCCCACATCGAGAGTGGGGAATCATATGACATAGGCATGTATCTGAGGTTTTACTTAGCTTCCTGTGTTTAACACGGGGTATGCTGCAAGTTTAACCTCCATCGGAGATGGATCAGACTGATCATAACACTATCTAGAGTTGATCAGATTGAAGGACCCCCTAGAGGGAACACCGATATCAGGGCCAGCACGTGGTCAGCTTCCCGAATGCTGTGGAGGGGAATGGGGTGGCATGATTTCACCAGGATGTGGAGGCCCGAGTAATAATAAGGTTGGATGATGGAGAGTTGAATGGAGTAGAGGTGGAATGAGATGGGACCATAGTGAAGATGATGGTAGTGATGGGCTTGAGCCTCAAAGAGACCTCCTACGTATCCCCATGGCCGAGAATCAAAGTTTGCGTAGTTCGGTTGGTGAGAACCAACATGAAGGGGGGTCAGAGTGACCAACGGGTGGTGGGATTGAACCTTAGGGAGGCTTCCTACGTACCATACCTTGACATGGATCAAAGTACATGTAGATCAGAATGGATGTGTGTCAGAGAACCGACGTGAATAAGGACCTTGGTCTGATGGGTGATGGGATTGAACCTTGTGAGGATTCCAATGTACCATGCCATGGAATGGATCAAAGTCCACATAGTTTAGGTGGATGTGTGGGGATTACACTCTAGGCCACCCAAGGTGGTGGGTGAACCGATGTGAATGAGGTCAGGATGAACGGGTGGTGGGCTTGAACCTCAGGGAGGCTTCCTACGTACCGTGCCTTGACACGGATAAATGTCCTCATAGTTCAGGGTGGCGTGTCAGCGAACCGATGTGAAGATGGACCTTGGTCCAATGGATGATGGACTTGAACCTCGTGAGGCTTCCTATATACCATGCCTTGGCATGGATCAAAGTCCGCGTAGTTCGAGTTGGAAAGGGTCCGTTGGTCTGACATGAAAGGGTGTTAGAACAACTAGATGGTGGGGTCACAACGGCTTACCACTGGATGGGGATGCAGTTTAACGTCATGTGGGATGGGGGCGTGTCAGAGAACCGACATGAATAAGGACCTTGGTCCAGGTGGATGGTGGGCTTGAACCTTGTAAGGCTTCATACGTACCATGCCTTGGCATGGATCAAAGTCTGCATAGTTTGGGTTGGTGCTGGCAAACCGATGTGAATATGGACTGGGGGTTCGATGGGTATTGGGCTTAAACCTCAGGGCGACTTCCTACGTACCATGCCTTGACATGGATCAAAGTCCCCATAGTTCGGTTATAAATCTTAATGTCATGCGGGACGGGGGTATTTGGGGCTTACACTATGAGGCGGCCCAGGGTATGTCATGGTCGGTGCTTACTCTAAGCTCACAGGAGTCATGCTCGGCGTGAGAAACAAGAGGTTGTAGGGACCTGGAAATCACGTCATGAAGGGTGCGTCCGTGGGAAGCAAACATGGGATTATGTGTTGGGTGACCCATGGTGCTCAGACATACTCCAGGATGGAGGCCCAAGGGAGAAAAAGCACAGAGGGAGAGGGGAAGTACGGAGGTGCATGGGTGCTACCTCCTGCAAGAAAGGCTAGGGCCTTACACAAAGGAGGCTACCCTTCCCCGCTGACAAACGCCACTCCCAGAAGGAGGATATCATCCCTTCTTAAGACCAAGGGGCATGCAGAATTTCCAAGGTGGGGGAACTGTAATGCCCCGACCCCAGTTACCCAGATTCGGTGCATTATTACATAGCATTGGCATGATCATAAGAAAGATAAAATCTCGAAAGACCGATTATTTTAGTAGCCTTGGAATAACTAGATACATTCATTAAGTTTACATTACATCATAAAATGAAAACTAATACAATATAGTCTCCATAGTCCACACTCTTATCCCCTCATACTATCCCCACAGGTCATTCATAAAATACTTCTTCACATCCTGGGAAAAATAAAACATAGAAAGGGGTGAGCTCAAATGCCCAGTAATGATAACAATATAGCGGAAACTTTCATAAATAGGAATAAACATTTAAGGCAATGTATAACTAAAACAAAAGCCTTTTAAACTTGAACTTAAACATAATATGGCAGAAATAAAATGAAAATAATATCATTTACGTATTCACATGGATATTTTACTAATCTAATAATCACATGAAATATCAATAACCACTTTCATAATGATGGAATGCATAATCCCAGACTATCATAACCACATAGCCAAGGCCTCATGCCAAGACTAAAAATAAGATTTTGTCAAGGCCTTGTGCCAAGACACTAGTTTGTCTCATGAGACCTACCGATGCATCGAGGAGCTATAGCGGGCTCCACCCGTCACTTACTAAGTCCAATGCATTCTCATATGAAACGGTTTAAACATAACATAAACATTCATATTAAAACTAGCATACGAAATGTCAACACTTTATCCATAAACCATGAATGATATTAAAATAACACATCCACAGTAAAACATATCAAAAAACCTTCAATACAATTCAAAATTTTGGAATCATAATTAATCAACTTCAAATAAGATTAAAATCAATCAATGGATGTTGACATTGATGAAATCAAAACTATTTGAGAGAAATATCTCTTTTCTCGAAATCATTGAAAAGTCACACATTTATAAAAGAAGTAATTTAAAATAGATTTTTGAATCAAAGTGTCCCATACCACTTTAAAACTTTTGAAAAGAAATATCATTTCAAAACATTCACGTCCATATAAATAAATCCTTAAAATCATTTTTAAAACATTTACATTAATTAAAAGGATTTAGAAAGATAAATCTTTAAAACATTTAGAATTATGATCTTGATAAAGAGTACATTTCAAAAATTCTTAAAATATTCATTTTGAAATCATTTAAAAGTCACATACTTATAAAATAAAACATTTACTTTGAAAATATTCTTATAAGCTTGTAAGGGAAGCTTCAGCGATTTTATAACGGCGGAAAAATAACCGCACCCGCTGTATAAGTTTATAAAGACATTCTTACCATAAATTTGTCGAAAAGGTTAAAAAGTACCTTGTTTGGAAAATGACGGAAATATTCCTTTAAAAACACATAAGGGTATAGATTAATTTAACCAATTGTCTAGTAAATAGTAAAAATGTTTTTAAATACATTTTTAAGGAACATGGATGTGGATGATAAAGAGATCCCAGTAGATAATTACATATAAACAACCTCAGATATTAAAGAGATTGTAAAATTAACCCATACCTTGTACTTTTACTTGGTTGTGGGTAGGTTAAACTCATATATAATGGTGAAATAATTGTTATTAAATTATACAAGAATCATATATATTAATATGATATCATATATGATCTTTTAACATTGCTTTGTTAATAATATCTTAGTATTATCATCGTTTCGGGTGTCAACTTACTCGTTTTATTTTATATGTTTTGTTACGTAAGCCATGTTTTTCACGGATAGGTTGTATATTATTCATATCCATAATTATATCAAGTCCTTAAACATCATCAAATGAGAATTATACTTGGATACGATGGAGAATGAATCTCATCGCGTTCGTGGAGACGGTAGTCCGTACGTACGCACGAGCAACAATATCATTTTTTTGGTATTAAAATAATATATAATTGTATGGTATATCATATATAAAGAATAATTATCTTGTTATATTTATTATTTACATGAATTACACATCATTATTATACCCATCGAAATAATAATTTATAGAATAACAATTACACCACGACGTGGAGACGGTAAGCCGTACGTACACACGTATGGTGACATGTTATTCAAAGGATGAATAGAATACTGAAATATGGTTGTAAAATGATTATAATAACATAAAAGTATATATACTATACTTTATTTATTATTTTAGAATGGTAATAACAAAGAAAGAAGAAGTTGAAGAAGAAAGGAACTTGAAAGAGGGTGGTGAAAACATTACCTCTTCTTCGGGTTCTTCCTTTTGATTTGATGAAAAGGGCTCCATATGTTGGATTTATGACTAAAGTAAGGCCTCTATGATGAATTGAGAAAATTTGAGAGAGTATATGGGAATGGGTTGGACGAACCAAAAGGTTTTGAAGGTGTGAGTTAATGAGAAGGGGCAGTACCCTTTTATAAGAGGGGTGAGGGGCACCTTTGGAAAAGCAAGAAATATTATTTTATAAATAATTCATATTCGGTTTATAATGGCTCAAAAGAGGATGATTTAAAGGTTAAGGTTGGGATAGGTCTAAAAACACTCAACCAATATAATTTTGACAGGTTTGGGTCTCAATATTAACGTTATCTTTAGGTATTAACTCTTAGTTAATTAGTTTCACTTTTACAATGTCTCTTTGTATTTTTATATTATATAGTTAATAAACATACTATATACTTCCAATAGACCCCAAAAGTGGTCCATTAATGATACAAATATCATTATATAAGTCTCTTGGCCGAACCTTAAATTTTTAGGAATTTAATATCAATTAATAATATAATATTTGTTTTAAAAACTCTTTTATGTCAATTTTGACACTATTCAATAAATGATTTTTTTAAAACTCATAAAAGAATGATTACTTCGCAAAAAGTTAATTAAATCGATACTAACATTCCATATAAAGCTATAAAATTTTTGTTATTTATAAAAAGTCTCAAATTAAATTTATTTGGGTATTTATAATATCAATTATTATAATTTTTCACTATTATGGTAATTACTACATCACCATTGTGTCATTAATAAAATAATTTATTTAATATATAATAAATATAAATAAAATATCATTATGTAGGAAATCGTTTTATCTTTCTAATGAATATTTATAGTTGATAATCCAACATACATAACCCTATGTAAAAATTGTTTTTCTAAAAGATATATGCTTATGTCATTTTTGTATTTATTTTAACTTAATTAAAATAAAGTGTCGCTATCACTTACAAGTTGCTCCATGGGGTCCCAAAATCTACCCAAAGATGTCCATGTTCATACATGTATCAACCAATAAGGTTAGGGAACGTTTTAGGGTAATTTTTTATTATTATATCATTATTTTTAAACCCTTATTTACCAGATTTACCCTTTAACCATGGTAAATAAAATATTTACCGAAGTAATTATTCAAAATATATAAAACTAAAAGTTACCTATTTATACAATTTGAATATCCGGATTCCAAATATGGAATCCTTTTTTTTAAATTAAAAACACATAAGTGGCAGAAATTAATTTAAAATTAATTCCCATTGTTAAAACAAAAAGCGTGTTTTTAAGAGATAATAACTATCAAAAGATTGACACTTGTTTATGTCCGGTTTAATTGTGAAATGATGTAAAATGACAAAAATTATATTAAATGGTAAAAATATATTCTAAATATACTTTAAAACCACTCAAATTCATAATTTATCACTAATAATTATTTTGATTAAAAAGGTTGTTTTTAATTAAAATTTAGTAATTTTCACTATTCATCAAAATATAAAAGTTATCTGAAAATTACCGAAATTTCACCCTAGGCTAAATTTTATATTTTCAATCCCAAAATAAAGTCCATTTTGAGAGAAAAAATTTATAAAATTTCAAAAATTAGGTATTACTATTCATAACGGCTAGTTTGATTGGTTGGGGTGTGTGTTAGAACTCGAAGTTGCGTACAACACACACTACTGTTTTATTCAAAGAGAAGCGTACCGTGGAAGATTGGGGTGATTCATTGTAAATTTTTGATGTCCCCATTATTAAAAGTAAATTTATTTAGTCAAATTTAATATATAAAAGTTTAAAATATTTGATTTAAAAAGGGTTCACTATTAAAAGTCGGTAAAAGTGCAATACTGAAAATGAATTTTTTCTTACATTATGTCTAAGAAACTTTTAATATGGATTCTAAAATTATAAAAATTATATAAAGTTTAAAATTTAGTAAATACTATTCATAACCTATTTTGAACGGATTTTTTGGTAAGTCATAGTGTTCTTGAACTCGGTGTTGCGTGTAGTGAAAGTTATTGAGATATTTTGAAGAAATAACAAACTATGAAATCTTGGGGTGTTACATTCTCCCCTCCTTCAATAAATTACATCCTCACAATTTGAAATTTTTCTTCAAAAATAAAACGTTGAATATAGAAAATATCTTTGTGGGAAAACCCACATCAGAAATTGGGTTAATAAAATATAGTCTTAATAAGTGGAAAAGAGAAATGAAAGGGTCACCACTATATTATGATCTCTATTCGGAGAACATTGGTAGAAATTAGGGACATATAATTGGAGGAAAAACGTAAATATTTACAGTTAGTGATTGAGGACATCAATAAAAAACAAGTGTAAAATTGAGGGCCCTAAACTCATCAATCTATGATGATTTAAAAAACCATCGGTTCAGCAAAACATATGGTATTCAGATAACACATTTTCTTTAAGATCCCTCCACTAAAGTATAAGAATTATTTTCTTCATTGAATAAGAGAAGAAGAAAAATATATACTTGACAAGTAGAGTCTCATCATTTAAATAAGTTCTGCCAAAAACTCATCTTTCACTCTAAAAGATAATAGAACTTAAAAATAATATTCTATTTATCCTATTCATATAGGGTTAAAAAAATAAATTTATAATTCATCTACAAGAACCATTAAAAAAATGACATTATTCAATCCAGGACATCACGTGGGTCAGTGGTAGGTGATACACCCTTGTCGATCTTCTGTTGTGGGTTCAAGTCTCGCGGCCTTGCCAGATGCGACGGGTTGCCGCCCGACCTCTGGGTTGTCCTTTTATGGAAATACAAAATAATCCGAACTAGAACTATCCAAAATACTTCAGTCCGAAATTTACAAGGTAAACACAATGAAGATCCTTTTTTCCACGTAATAATATGTGAACACCTTCATCATGTATTCTTTTAAAACACTGCAACATCTTGAATTACTATAAAACCTTATTGATTACATTCATGATCCCTTATTCCTTAAAGAATAATGGATATACTCCTTCAATCCAAAAATATTGTAAACCCCAACAATGATGGAATATACAAATCATTAATCAGTTTCTAAGTAGTCATGAATATCTAATATAATTTATCCAAGTCAATCATGTATTATTCTAAAATCACTACCTCGGTATCAGAACCATATTATGGTTTATCTTTCTCTCAACCATGTATTTTCCAAAAATTTAACCTGCTATTGAGTCACTTTTCTTTGTTCCACACAATCTCATGTCCTTAATTAAATAGTACTGAAGTACAATCCTTATATACTCCATAATTATTATAACAAGTAAATTGTTGATACAACACTTAAATGACATAATCAACATAAGAACTCTAATCATTCCTCTTTATCTGTGGTAGTATCATAACTTGATTATTATCCAATGACATCATTTGCGGAATATTCTGATGACTAGGACATAGGTTCGCGTAGTGTCCAAACTCCATTCAAATGAAGAATTGTACATTTGAAACCATTTTCTTACACTTGTAGTCATGTACTTTGTCCCCTTTTCCTCCAAACTTATAACAAACTCCCATTCCTTTCGGTCAAGTTCCAGGGTGTTTCTTCCGACAGTTATCACATATGGGAAAATCCATATTTTCCCTCTTCCCTTTATCCATCTTGCTCTCTTCCATCCTTTTCTTCTCTTTCTTCCCTTCAAAGCCATAGGACTCAGTAAACTCTTTATTTATCTTATCAACACATGATATTATTTCTTCATATGATGATAATACATGGGAGACTATTTATCTTATAAATTCTAACTTAAGAACATGAAATACATGATCCTTCTTTCTCTTTGGATCATGTGCATTGTTGGAGTTCTCATTCCTTCTACTGGGGGCCATTACTAAACAATGACATACACTAGATTAGTTTATGAATAACAATACCTAATCCCAAACTTGTAAAACACATAACATAAATTAAATATTTTATGGATATAATCCATAATCATAAAAATGTATTCTTTGAGGAAATATATACTCATAAACCCTTCAAAATGGTTTGTAATGAAAATGAGAATTATCCTAAGCATATCCCCGAGGAGTGTCGTAACCAAGAGTGCAGCAAGGACCGTTGTCCTGCAGCAGTTCCTGTTCGAGTCAAGCTCAAAGCGGTGTTTTCGGGTTTTACCCCTAGGTACATCTGTGCCAGAGCCGCCTCTACCTGCTCATATCCATATAGGGATGTATTGCTCGGAAAACTCACAAAATCTCCACAATACCAAAGTTAAAGGAAGTTATTCTACACTAATCCTCAAATTCCATCTTAAATCTATGTGATATAATCAGATTTTATCTAAATATAGCTTCCAAGGTTTTTACTAAACATCCTCTGATACTAACTGTAACGCCCCGACCCTAGTTACCCAGAGTCGGTGCATTATTACATAGCACTAGCATGATCACAAGAAAGATCAAATCTCGAAAGACCGATTCATTTAGTAGCCTTGGAATAACTAGATACATTCATAAAGTTTACATTACATCATAAAATGAAAACTACTACAATATAGTCTCCATAGTCCGCACTCTTATCCCCTCATACTATCCCTGCAGGTCATTCATAAAATACTTTTTCACATCATGGAAAAAATAAAACATAGAAAGGGGTGAGCTCAAATGCCCAGTAATGGTAACAATATAGAAGAAACTTTCATAAATAGGAATAAACATTTAAGGTAATGTATAACTAAAACATAAGCGTTTTAAACTTAAACTTCAACAAAATATGGCAGAAATAAAATGAAAATAATGTCATTTACTTATTCACATGGATATTCTACTAATCGAATAATCACAAGCAATATCAATAACCACTTTCATAATGATGGAATGAATAATGCCAGACTATCATTACCACATAGCCAAGGCCTCGTGCCAAGACTACAAATAATATTTTGTCAAGGCCTTATGCCCAGACACTAGTTTGTCTCATGATACCTACCGATGCATCGAGGAGCTATAGCGGCATCCACTCATCACTTACTAAGTCCAATGCATTCCCATATGAAAAGGTTTTAACAAAACATAAACATTCATATTAAAACTAGCATATGAAATGTCAATATTTTATCCATAAATCATTAATGGTATTAAAATAACACATCCACAGTAAAACATATAACAAAACCTTCAATTCAATACAAAAGTTTTGTATCATATTAAATCAACTTCAAATAAGCTTAAAATTCATCAAAGGATGTTGACATAGATGAAATCAAAACTATTTGAGATAAATATCTCTTTACTCAAAATCATTGAAAAGTCACACATTTATAAAGGAAGTAATTTAAAAGATAATTTTGAATCAAAGTGTCCCATACCACTTTGAAACATTTGAAAATAAATATCATTTCAAAACATTCATGTCCATATAAATAAATCCTTAAAATCATTTTGAAAACATGGGCATTAATTAAAAGGATTTATAAAGATAAATCTTTAAAAGATTTAAAATTATGATCTTGATAAAGAGTACATTTCACAAATTCTGAAAATATTCATTTTGAAATCATTTAAAAGTCACATAATTATTAAATAAAACATTTACTTTTAAAATATTCTTATAAGCTTGTAAGGGAAGCTTCAGCGATTTTATAACGGCGGAAAAATAACCGCACCCTCCGTATAAGTTTAAAAAGACATTTTTACCATAAATTTGTCGAAAAGGTTAAAAAGTACCTTGTTTAGAAAACGACGGAAAGATTCCTTTCAAAACAAATATGGGTATAAATGACTTTAACCCATTGTATAGTAAATAGTAAAAATGTTTTTAAATATATCTTTAAGGAACATGGATGTGGATGATAAAGAGATCCCAGTAGATAATTATGTATAAACAACCTCAGATAATAAAGAGATTCTAAAATTAACCCTTAACTTGTACTTTTCCTTGGTTGTGGGTAGGTTAACCTCATGTATAATGGTTAAATAATTGTTTTAAATAATAAAAGAATCATATATATTAATATGATATCATATATGATCTTTTAACATTGCTTTGTTAATAATATCTTAGTATTATCGTCGTTTCGGGTGTTAACTTACTCATTTTCTTTTATATGTTTTGTTACATAAGCCATGTTTTTCATGGACAGGTTGTATCTTATTCATATCCAGAATTATATCAAGTCCTTAAACATCATCAAATGAGAATTATACTTGAATGGATACAATGGAGAATGAATCTCATCGCATTCATGGAGATGCTAGTTCGTACGTACGCACGAGCGACAATATCATTTTTTTGATATTAAAATAATATATAATTGGATGGTATGTCATATATACAGAATCATTATCATGTTATATTTATTATTTACATGAATTAAACATCATTATTATACCCATCCAAATAATAATTTATTGAATAACAATTACCCCACGACGTGGAGATGGTAAGCCGTACGTACGCACGTATGGTGACATGTTATTCAAAATATGGATAGAATACTAAAATATGGTTGTAAAATGTTTATAATGACATCAAAGTATATATAATATACTGGAGTTATTATTTTATAATGGTAATAACAAAAAAAGAAGAAGTTGAAGAAGAAAGGAACTTGAAAGAGGGTAGTGAAAAGATTACCTCTTCTTCGGGTTCTTCCTTTTGATTTGATCAAAAGGGCCCCATAGGTTGGCTTTAGGACTAAAGTAAGGCCTCTAGAATGAAGTGAGGGAAGTTGATAGAGTATTTGGGTAGGGGTTGTCCGAACCAAAAGGTTTTGATGGTGTGAATTAATGAGAAGGGGGAGTTCCCTTTTATAAGAGGGGTGAGGGGCACCTTTGGAAAATCTAGAAATATTATTTTATAATAAATTTATATTCAGTTTATAATGGCTCCAAAGTGGATTATTTAAAGGTTAAGGTGGGTATAGGTCTAAAAAAACCCAAAAAAACATAATTTAGACTGGTTTGGGTCACAATATTAACCTTATCTTTAAGTATTAACTCTTAGTTAATTAGTTTCACTTTTACAATGCCTCTTTGTATTTTTATATTATATGGTTAATAAACATACTATATACATCCAAGCGACCCCAAATTGGTCCATTAATGTTAAAAATATCATGATATAAGTCTCGTGGCTACACCATAGATAGTTTGGAATTTAATATCAATTAATAATATAATATTTGTTTTAAAAACACTTGTATGTCAATTTTGACACCATTCAATAATTCATTTTTTTAAAACTCATAAAAGAATGATTACTTCGAACAAAGTTAATTAAATAAATAATAACATTCCATATTAACCTATAAAATTATTGGTATTTATAGAAAGTCTCAAATTTAATTTATTTGGGTATTTATAATATCAATTATTATAATATTTCACTATTATGGTAATTACTGCATCACCATTGTGTCAAAAATAAATTAAATTATTTAATGTAAAAAAAATATAAATAAAATACCATTATGTAAGAAATCTGTTTATATTTCTATAGAATATTTATAGTCGAAAATCCAACATACATAACCCTATGTAAAAATTATTTTACTAAAAGATATATGCTTATGTCATTTTTGTATTTATTTTAACTTAATTAAAATAAAGTGTCCCTATCACATACAAGTGGCTCCATGGGGTCGCAAAATCGACCCAAAGATGCTCATGGTCAGACATGTGTCAACCAATAAGGTTTGGACACGTTTTAGGGTAATTTTTTATTATTATAATATTATTTTATAACCCTTATTTACCAGATTTACCCTTTAACCATGGTAAATAAAATATTTACCGAAGTAAGTATTCAAAATGTCTAAAAATAAAAGTTACATATTTACACAATTTTAATATATGAATTCCAAATATGGAATCCATTTTTTCAAATTCAAAACACAGAAGTGGCAGAAATTAATTTAAAATTAATTTCCTTTGTTAAAACAAAAAGCGTGTTTTGAAGAGATAATAACTATCAAAAGATTGACACTTGTTTATGTCCGGTTTAATTGTGAAATGATGTAAAATGACAAACAATGTATTAAATGGTAAAAATATATTCTAAATATACTTTAAAACTACTCAAATTCATAATTAATCACTAATAATTATTTTGATTAAAAAGGTTGTTTTTAATTAAAATTTAGCAATTTTCACTATTCATCAAAATATAAAAGTTATCCGAAAAGTACCAAAATTTCACCCTAGGATAAATTCGATATTTCAAATCCAAAAATGAAGTCCATTTTGAGATTTAAAATTTATAAAATTTCAAAAAGTAGGTATTACTATTCATAATGGCTAGTTTGATTGGTTGTGGTGTGTGTTCGAACTCGAAGTTGCGTACAACACACACTACTGTTTTATTCAAAGAGAAGTGTACCGTGGAAGCTTGGTGTGTTTCATTGTAAATTTTTGATGTCCCCATTATAAAAAGTAAATTTATTTAGTCAAATTGAATATATAAAAGTATAAAATATTGGATTTAAGAAGGGTTCACTATTAAAAGTTGGTAAAAGTGCAATAATGAAAATGGATTTGTTCTTACATTATGTCTAAGAAACTCATAATATGGATTCTAAAATTATAAAAATTATATAAATTTTATAATTTAGTTAATACTATTCATAAACTCTTTTGAACGGCTTGTTTGGTAAGTCACAGTGTGCTTGAACTCGGTGTTGCGTGTGGTGCAAGTTATTGAATTATTTTGAAGAAATAACACACTATGAAATCTTGGGGTGTTACAGGCACCCCGCGTGAGAGGAACATGGTGATGTCACAATTTAATGTCGTGTGTTGAGGATGAGTTTGCTTGGCAGTTTAATGTCCTGCAACTCGGACAAGGTAGGTTTACTCTACACCCCAAGGACTTACATGACTGGTACCCTCTGCTCCTTGTGGGAGGGAAGGTACGGGCAATGCCGTGCTGAAGGGGGGTCACAGAGCGAACCATCGAGGGGTCCACTTTAGAGTGGCTATGAAAAGAAGCAATATCCATTAGCGTTCCTATGCGAAGAAGCATTATGAGAAACAACGCCATGGGCGGTATCTTCCAGGGGGATTTGAAGTCACATCGTGCAAACCTGGAGGGTCACACGAGAGAAGGAATTTCCAAGGAGAGGGGTCCATAGGCAGGGGACTTGTGGAGCTCGGTTGCTCTGCGTAGTGGAGGGCACTAGAGAAGGGGTGTGCTTTGCGAAGTGGGGTTCCTTAGCCTTATCATGGGGCGGACGTACAAATGGGAGTTGCTTCGCGAAGTAGAAGAGCGTTCGCGGAGCACTGTCTCACGGAGCATAGGTGCCTCATGAAGCAATGTGTCGTGAAGAAATTTGTTTCGCGAAGTACAGTGAACCTGCCTTGGCATGTGGATAACGCGTATAAGAGGGGTGTTTCGCAAATCACAAATGCTCCACGATGACCCGGGTCCCCTTTGGGATCCCCTTCCTTCGCGAAAGCCCTTAGGCTTCGCGAAAGGCATCCCCCTTGGAAGAGGGGATCAAAACGAGACAATGCGGAGGCTCCTCGTGAAGGAAAAATACCTCGCATAGCTCATGGTTCATAGAAAAAAGGGTGCTTCATGATTCGGGAGATGAGAAGCCAAAAGGTCAGATTGTCCCCCTTGGGGCTTAGGGGGAGCTTGGTATTTATAGGCAAGAAGCATCGTGAAGCAGAGCTTACGCGATGCAAAGAGGTATTCGGTTGCTTCGCAGCGGGTCACAAACGTCAACCAAGTTCGCGGAGGGGTACCGCCTCCTTTGTTTCTCGGTGGGCTCGCGAACATCTGGGGTGTTCGTCGAGCATCACACCTCCTTTGCTTTGCGGCTTCCGTGTTTCTTGGGGGAGCTCTGCGTCGTGGCTTCATGAGGCAGGTCGCGCAGTCTCCTTTTCCTCTTTCTTTTCATCCAACATTTTGGCGCCAACAAATGACCCCCCCAGACTTGGAGCCATGGAGGGATTAAGGGTCGAAGTATGCGGGAAATCGCCAAAATCATCAGCCATTTGCGGAGATGGATCGTGAAGAGGGCTCGCGAGGCGTACAGTCGACGAGCGGGCCGCATGTGCCACAAAGCTCAACATGCCCAGACGTGTCGCGAAGCTCCGAGGGACATCGTCTATAAATAGGGGGGCTGACCTCTCTTTTTTCATTTCCTTTCTCCAAAATTTTCTTTTTGCGCTCTTGATTCATGAAGCTCCACGTACACCGTGTCTTCTCTCCATGAATCGGGCTTCACGGCGAACCATGAGTCTTTGACTCCGTGACTGCGCTACGTGAGCGTGTGCTTGCAGACCGAGGCCAGGCTCAGCGATTCGGTTTCGTGAAAGAGCTCTGTGAACAGGATTTGCGACCCAAGATAAATATTGTCCGAGTCTTAAAACCAATTGTCCCATCGAGAAGCTTCCTAGGGGGTGCTTGTAGACGCTGCAGGAGTGATGAGATGGAAAATTGTCTAGGTCTGGGGGAGCTAGTCCAGAGCCACTCAGACCATAATTCTTTGACGGAACTGCTATAAGAGATCCAAAAGAACTATGCACTATGAAAGATAATGCCTTTTTATAGCTTCGGGTTGAGGGATGATGTCTTCATTCCTGAGGTGAGTAGGGACGAACCAGCTTACTGGTTCAGGAGCACGCCATGCCAGTTCCAATGGTTCAGGACGACCGATGGTCATGTGCAGGAGGACTTCACACCTGTCACCACCGACTGCCTATACAACCACATGAACAATGTTGATGGGAATCCATTGCAGCCGGAGACATCCCCTCCCATGTACTGCACAATACTGAAGGTATCCTTGAGGGATTCGAAAAAGGGGTGGTCCGATGAGTGGGACCTACGCCAGGGCGACAACTTCACAAACGACTGGGCATGGGCCTACTGGGTAGGTGCCTCATGCGAGGAGTTTGGAGCCGATCTGAGGAGAGTGGGTTTGTACGAGGTGTCATGTGCCTCCTAATTCCACATATATCAACTAAAACAGCTGATGCCAGAGCTATTGAGCAGATGGTCATCCAGGACCAACACATTTCACCCGCACCATGGAGAGGTTGGCATCAGTCTATGGGATGTCCATCAGATTTCAGGGATCTTAATATTTGGGGCTCTGTATGATGTGTTCCTCCCCATCCTAAGTGCATGGAAGGATCTGGGGCAGATGCCGCGGTTGGCGTTGGCACTGATGGGGATGGTCCCTGAAGAAGACAAAGAAGCGGTGAGGGATGTTCACTTCAAGAAGTGGTTCAAGCAGTTTCTGAACTGTCAAGTGGGTAGAGAGTTTCTCGTGAGGCCTCGAACTTGGCCGAAGGGGGCTCAACGGGGCAAAGAGCACTCGTATTGGTGGATCTTGGAGGACATCTAGTGGAAGATCTGGGGTTTCAGTGTCAATACAAAACAATCTCTGATAGTCAGACCGGCGGCATTTATCACGTCCCTTATATGTGGTTGGATCCTACTAGTAAGGGATACCAACATGTGGGTGTGGCCCAGCTCATTCATCATGGAATCCACGCTGGCCAGAGGAGGGCGGGTCAATATGGGGATTCTGATGCTTTCCAGATTGTACAAGATGCTATGACATGTTAGTGAGGGCATGAGGCCACAAAGGATATGCAGGACCATCCATCTTCTATATGGGTAGATCGCGGAGCACATCAGGGGGGTTTACATATATCCGAACCCCATCTCTCCTTCGGGTTCAAAGATCCGCCCATCCATTCTGAATTCTACCGGGAGATTTCCAGCCAAATTAACCATGCCATTGGTACTAAATTGGGTGTGGAAGGCGGACGAGTTTAATTTCCACCTGTTTCCATTGCCAACAGGGGGTACTCACCAATGAAGGTTGTGGGACGGAAGAGCATCATACCTATCTACTGGCCTTTGTGGTGGAGTCTTGGTCATAAGGGTGGAACGTGAGCCTCTCTGTGAGCCATACACCCCACACCAGTTTTCAAGTCCATTTCGATGCCTGCAATGGCTGACCCCACAGGTCTTCTGGGACGTGCACCACGAGGAGCACCCGTGTGTGATGAGGCAGTTGTGGCTCATGTTCACATGGGAATATGGGAAAATGCGAAATGCATTGCCTCCATCTACTACGACCTTCGGACTGGTGAAGGTGTATGCCATAAGCTGGGAGTCAACTTATCCGGGAGAAATGCTGAAGCAGCCAACTGTTCGAGCTGCTGATGGAAGGCCTTCCCCATCACGAGGTGGGGGTCGGAGGGCAGAAAGGGACTCTGGCGGTGGCGGGGCTGCCGTGGCGGCGAGACCTACACCACCTGAGGGTGATGTAGCAATGTAGGATCCAATAGTAGAACTGGACCCAGTGGTCCCAGGAGAGCAGATCCATCCGGAGGGGTGGCCACTGAGGGGATTTGGCCAGATATCCACTCCGGCTCCAGGGAAACGGCTGTGCCATATTGAAATGCCAGAGAATGCTATTTTCCCAGAGGCTTGAGACACCTGGGATGTCAAGAGGTAGTTCCTTGACCTGCTCGAGATGTGCCAATGCCTGAACCGCCTCAGGATAGATTTACCAGGAATAGGCCCTGTCCAGGCCCGTTTTGCAGTGTCTCCGGTAGATTCCGAGCAATATCTGCATGATCTGGAGGACTTTGTACATTCTAGGGGTGTCTCGCGTCCAATGACAGACCAGGTGAGGGTACTGCTGGATCAGACGGTTCCCCCACAGCTATCGGCCGCTGATCTGGGAGAGTGCTTTCCCCTATAGAAAGATGCAGTAGAATCATCTTGGGGAGACGAGGCCGGTGGAGGGAGCCCATTGGAAGAAGGTGAAGTCGACAATCAAGACTCAGGTCTCGATGATTTCTCGGAGGATCTCGTGGTAACATACCAATTTTCTTTCCTCAGGGTCTGCTATTAGGTCATTATGGATTTATTACCAACATCTAAACCGTGCAGAAGGACCTTGTGTATAGACCTTGTTCTCTCCCCTTGGTGGGTGATGATGTAGGACCCTCGGAACCTGCACCTATGACCACGTCTAGTTCTATGTCTGGTGGGGCTAGGACACCCGAGGTGGCTCCTCCAGAATCTCTAGACCTTCCGAGAATATACGTAGGGCCACGCTTCGGGGTCTCATCAACATCAACTCAGGAGTAGCACTAGGAGTTCAATCTCTGTAAGTCCTCTCCACTAAATTCATTGTTTTCACACGCTGATCTTTCCAACAGACGTCCATGCCCTTCTCTGGTACGTACAGTTCTTCGACTGGCATGGGCTGCTGCGGTGAGGCTGGTTGGGATTTCTGGCAGCATCCCTCCTAGGGGTATGCCAGAAATCATGGAGATAGTCACCCAGCCCACCTGAGTTATAGCGCTCCCTATCGTTGGCAGGACCACTAGCGGGGTCGTGCCTGAGGTCATTGAGGTACGGTCCGATGATGAGGATCGACCGGTTGACCCAAGTCCCGCCATGCCTAACCCGATGCCAGATTCCGCACCTGATCCAATGCCCGACGCAGATCCCTCTGAAGATTTATTGGGGGCGTACCCCGCATATGAGCCCGCCAATTGCGTGGACTGGGATGAGACAACCTTCGATGAATAGGACAACGACATAGTCTACCACCGATCATGGAAGCTGATTGTGCGCTTTATCGAAAAGACCCCAAGGAATTATGGGTGGATGATATGGACAGACTTCGCTCGCGGATGCACGAACTGTGTGCTAGGGGAGTGGATTCCCAGCACCCTCACTTGATCATCTGAGATCTCATGGAATAGAAGATCTAAAAGTATGATCGCGGCCTCAGCATGGGTTGGCAGTGGAGGAAGGCAAAGAACATAAAGAAGCTCCAGGAGGCTGAAAATGAAGTCCAACGGCTACAGATTCGGGCTGATGAGCACTCAACCTCTCTTAATGAACAATCAGAGCTAATGTTGCAGTTGAAGGCCTAGATGGTAGAGGCAGAAGAGCGTATGAGGCAGGAATCTGAAGAGATGTCCATCATTCAGGCTGACGTAGAGCAGGCCCAAACTGAGGCTGATGAACTACGCCCCATCGCTGCTGGGGAGGAGCGGGATTTGGGCCGGTGGAAGCAACTCATGGATGCCACAAGGCAGAACTGCAACTCTCTTTTGATGGGGTCAACCCGTCCATGGGAAGAATAAACCCCCGAGTGTTGTAAGGATCAAAAACTCTCAAACACACTTTCATGTTTTGAGTTATTTGATGCCATAACATGCATGATTCTTGTTATCAGGGTTGGCTTCAAACGCATCTGTTATATTCGTGAAATGTCCAGTGGTCAGTCCCTATGCTCACACAGGTCGATCCCAATGTGATTAACAAGGGCTGATCACCACGCTATTCCATCTAAAAATAACGCATCGACCAATCTTCGGGTATCTGGGGTTTATGTAACCAATCTGGATCTTCTCGGAAGACATGGGAGAGACCCGATAGGAGGATTAGGACCTTAGAACAATCAACGAGCCGTTCTTCCGATGTGCTCTGGTGCACGAGCGGGGTAAAGCCAGGGGATTTAGGATTAGTCCGAACATAGGGAAGTGGAAGGTGTGAATCACGATACCAAAAATTTAGAACATTATGGGGGTGGCGTGACAATGAAAGATAACTGTTTACCATGTTCAAAACAGAGTATCCTTATTGCGTTATCCTGAAACGGGAATATCAAATGATGGCCGACTATTGACCATGTTTGAAACACGGGGTCTAACTCAAAGTACTACCCATTAGTCTTCTGTAATGTTGGACCAGGACAATAGGCGGGCCTTAGGCCGATCATCCATACTCTTTGGGGGTTCCTCCAGACATGAAAGAGGACGAGGGTCCGAATAAGGGGCATGCAAAGTGTGGAATGTGGAGTGAGGGTTTTTTGAACAGAATCCAACACTCTTGGAATTACGCCACTGTGGAAGAAGCACACAAGATAGCGTATTGGTCTGATCATGGATCATTCTTCCATTCAAACAAAGCCTCTCTAGCGAGGGATTCGTTGCTTCCCAATTTCATCTTGGGGCATCCCGAACTTGTTCAGGGAAAAATTGCAGTTACAAAGTTCCTCATAAGGGGTCTGGCCAGGGGGTCGAAAAGGGGAAGAACATGATTTATGATTCCTGGGGGCTGGACCCTAGGAAAAATACCAGGGTGTTCCTACGTATCCCATGAGGATGGTAATCAAGCCACACATAGTTCTGGAAGCAAATTTTAATGTCATGTAGGACGATGAGAAGCCTGGTTTCACTGGTACACATCCTACCAAAACTACTAAGCCCAAATGAGTCGTGCCCGATGTGGGAAACAAGAAGTAGTGGTGGGACTTTCCAGACATAGGAAGAGACATGGTAGGGTAAAGGGACACTCGGTAAATACTGTCCCAATGATGCTAACTCGTCCATGTAGCGCACCTAGACGCGTGAAGAGGTAGATCCGAGTATGTCGGAATTCCACTTGGACATGAGGAAGTTGAAATGTGTGAATTATGATGCTAAAAATTAGGATCACAATGATGGCGGCGTTAAAATGGAGGATAACTGTTGACTGTGGCGGAAACGTAGCATCCATATCGTGTTATCCTGGAATGGGGGAAGACAAATGAGGGTCGACCATTGATCATGTTCGAAATAGGGGACCTGTCGCCTAAGATATTTGGGGACGTTGGCCCGAAACATTTGGAGATCCCTTAGGCCCGTCATCCCTGGAGGGCCCCTAAGCCTAGCATCCATGTCATCCGAGGGTCCTTTGGGATGGGGAAGAGGATGAGGATCCAAATGGAGAGCTCATGAAGCTTGTTCATGAAATGAGAGGATGTATCCATGAAAATTCAACACTTCAGACTCTGTGAAAATTCATATGAATACGTTAATGAGACGTATTAGATAGAGGGAGTTGGGTCCCTTCCCATTGGGAGATCTTAGTTTAGGGTCGTAGAATTCGGACCATGGATGGGAGGAAACATAAAAGGCATGTGGTAGGGTAACTCAAATACCTGATGTGAATGAGAACCGGGGGTTCCAACCACCACCTGCTTCTTGGAAAAAAATTTACGTCGAGGGACCAAAAACAAGAGTTGATCTGGGCTTGAAGAAAAGTGAAAAGGCATTACTACGTACCCCATGGTGATGGGGATCAAGCTACACATAGTTCTTGAAAGGGTCTTAGTTTAAGGTCTCAAAACTCAGACCATGAATGTGTAAGAAGAGCTGGAGATACATGGTAATGTGGTTACAAAACCCAACGTGTATGAGGACATAAGCCCTACCTACCATGTGTTCTCTGGGGAAGTTCTTGAGTCGAGGGACCGAACATGGAAGTTAGGCTGGGCCCATAGAGAAGTGCTCGGGCGCTTCTACGTATCTCATGAGGATGAGAATCAAGACATATGTAGTTCTAGAGGGTGGCACAACACGGTAAGGCAACAGTGAAAAGGATGAAAGGGGCGCACGGATCTATCCCTCGCACTAAGAGAAGTGGTATTCGATAAATCTCGTTTATCCTTTAAGGTGAGTGGTTTTTTTTTTGTGAAGCGACAAGCCTAGGGTAGCAATCCCTGTCGTCGCCATAAGAATCAAGCTATAGTAGGCATTGAAAAATGGCATGGCATATGACCAATACCCAACGTGACGTCCTCTATGATGAGGTCATCACAATGCAATGACGTTTTTCATCGTGCGGCTAGGATGATAATGTCACTGTTTAGGGCCATGGGATAGGACCAAGCATGCATTTTAACGTCACACATCGCAGATGTAGCAGACACGATGCTAGGTGGGGAATGTGTACAGTGCCATGAAACATAACCGACGTGGATGGGGACATGATCCCATATCACACCGCACACAATTACGAGAGGGGAACCTCGGTCCAAGGGGCTCAAAATAGGTGTGAGGGTGAAAGGGGCCGGAGAAACTAGCTCCCAGCTGAGCTAGACCCGAAAACGAGGCGTCTAGGTGGTCCTACATATCCCATAGGGATGAGGATCGAGCCGCACATATCCCTTAATGAATATCTTAGTTTATGGTCTTAGAGCTTGGACCGTGGGAGCCCTGAAGGACGCTGTATTATAGCTTTCCCCCCTGACATGCAGATGCTCACTGAGGAATAGTGTCAAGAGTATCGAGATTCCACCTGGACATAATGGGATGGAACATAATGTGAATCATGCAACCAACAATCAAGGCCTGAAGGGGATGGCGTGACGACATAGGATTACTACTGACCATGTTCCCAACACAGAATCCTGTCACGTTAGCTTGAAATGGGGACAAACAAACCAGCATCGACCGCCAACCATGTTTTCAACACAAGATTTGTATCAATTTTTTGTCTGAAACCCTCGGGGGAATTGGCCCATAACGGTAGAAGAGCCCTTATTCATGGTATCTAGGCCGTTCATGGGGGCCCCTCCAGGTGTGTAAGATGATGAAATCCTTGATGAAGGGAGACACAAATCCTGAAAAGTGAAAGGAATTTTCCAGAGTCGAATCTGGCACTCCTGGTCCTAGACCAGAGTAATCTTAACATGTTATCCAACCACTGTAAGGGGTCGAGGGACTAAACTTGAGGGTATCCAAGAGATTGCAGATTCCTAGGAGAAGGGGGAATGGTGTCAAAAAACCCTTTACCAGACCTATATATCTCCCTCATGGAGAGGGATAGGCCAAGGGGCCTAGGTGACCGGGAGATCGGGCGATCTCTAAGAGGTGGGGCTGGACCCAAAGTCTAGATATTCAGGTGGTCATATGTATCCCATAAGGATGGGAGTCAAGCAACATGTAGTTCTAGCGGTTTCCTTTTAATGGCACGTGGGATAGGAAATAGGAGGTCTAATTCATAGAACGGTGTGCGTGCAGTGCGACTATCACAACCCGACGTGAATGAGGACATAATTCCGTACCATTCCACGAGGTCACATAGTCAAGGTCCCTAAGGCGGGACAAAAGTTACAAATTAGAAGACTTCAAGATGGACCCAAGGACAAGAGGTCTGGGGTTCCTACGTATCCCATTAGGATGAGAATCAAGACGAACGTAGTTCTGAAAAGATCTTAGTTTATGGTCTTAGAGCTCGGACCATGAAGGGATGGTAGATTTCCGAGTAAGCGCATACCTAGAACCAATCCCTAAGCCCACATTAGTCAAACCCGGTGTGGTAAACAAGGGAGGAAGATATTTATTTCAATAAATGGAATGTCCATCAAATGGAAATTGGTGCAGAGCCCTGAAGGATGCCCTTGCTACGGATTTATTCCCCTGACGTGCAAATGCACACTAAGGAATAACGTCAAGAGTATCGAAGATCTAATTGGACATGAGAAGGCGGGGGAGGATGTGAATCATGTAACTGACACTTTTTTTAATGGGGTTGGTGTGGTTATGGAGGATAACTGTTTACTGTGGCAGAAAGACAATATCTCTATAACGTTCGCCTGAAGTGGGAACAACAAACGAGCATCAACCACTGACCATATTCACAACACAAGATTTGTATCAATTTTTTGTCTGAAACCCTCAAGGGTGTTGGCCCGTAAAAGTAGGAGATCCCATAGGCGTGGCATCCAGGCCGTTCTTGGGGGTCCCTCTAGGTGTGAAATATAACGGGGGACAAAATGAAGGGGAACACAAAGCTCGAAATGTGGATGAAGACAAGTCTGAGAAGAACCCAACATTCCTTGTACTAAACCAGAGTACCCTTAGGCACATTAATGATCCACCAAAGAGGGTCGATGAAGATACTCAGTAGGGAAAGGTACATGACACAGTCATTACAAGTTTGATGCGAATGAGGACGTAATCCCACACCATGCCATGTCATATACTACCCTCTCCAGGAATGGGTAGGCCAAGGGGACAAGGTGAACTGGAGATTCCCGGGATATGGGGATGGTCTCGAAGCCTAGAAATTCAGGTGGTCCTATGTATCCCATAAGGATGGGAATCAAGCCACACGTAGTTCTCAAGATGCAGTTTAATGTCATGCATGACAAGGAGGGGAGTAGGATACCCCCAAAAAAGGGAGGTGTATGTTACGACAAATAAACCGACGTGAGTGAGGACATAATCCCACACCACATCATATACTCCGATTAGAAAGGACTTGGGCCGGGGGCTCGAAAAGGCCAAAGGGCCTGGTAGTTGGGCTTCGGTCAGGAAGGCATGACCTACTTGCAGTTTATGTTCTTGCAGTGAGGACGAGGGTCGGGGAATAGGATTCCCAGACAAGGGATGTGTACGAAATGGAATGTAACCCGACATAAATGATGACATACTCCCACACCACACCATACACTCCGGGTAAAAAATTGGGCTAGGGCCCGAGAAGGCTAAGGTGCTTGAGGCTGGGCCTCGGTCAGGGAGGCCTCCCCAACACACAGTTTAATGTCTTGCAGTAAGGACGAGGGCCTAGTAAGGTGTCTCATCCGAGGATGGGTACATCATGTCAAGTAACTCGACGTGAATGAGGATGTAATCCCACACCACACCGCACAATCCCATCATAGAGAACTTGGTCCAGGGGCCCAACAGTTGGAACCACCCGGAAAGAGTTCGTCGCTTGGGGACAGGGCAGAACAAATCACTACACTCGATGTTAGGGACATTTTTGGGCGGCCCCAATGATTCAGGATAGCTGTTGACCATGTTATATGCACAACATCACTATAGTGGCCTGAAATGGGAGTAAAAAATGAGCATCGATCGCTGACCACATTCAAAATGCGAGTCTTGTATCGGCTTGTTGCTCAACATCCTCGAGGATGTTTTACCAAAGGGGTAATAGAGCCCTTAGGCCTAGCATCCATACCATTCAGAGGCCCTTCTAGACAGGTAAGTTGATGGAATTCCAGTCAAGGAGTAGGTGAAGCGTAGCTGTACCCATCTCTGAAAGAGGCGAACGTGTCCAAGGAGTAGGGCGTATAGCCGGATCGAGGCTTGCTCGACATGAATTTGGGCATAAGTATGCACATATGTCTTGACCTGAGGGGAAGATTATGGATTTTTGGTTGGACCAATTGATGAAGTGTTCAGGCATTCCTACATATCCCATAAGGATGGGAATCAAGCCATACGTAGTTCTTGAAGGCCATGCAGTTTAACATCATGCAGTGAAGACATGGGAGGATAGAAGAACGAGAGTGGGAACATGGTGTGACCATTATGATCCTCGTATGAGTGGGGCTAAGGAAGCCAAATCCGCATCATGCGAGGACCCTTCGAGGAAGCTATAACCAGGGGGATAGTCAAAGAGAAGAGTTTGGGGCTTGGCTCAGAACGAAGCGTCTGATCATTCCTATATATCCCATAATGATGGGAATCAAGTCATATGTAGTTCTCAAAATGCAGTTTAATGTCATGCAGGACGATGCACATTTTAAAGTCATGCAGGACCGTCCAGTTTAAGGTCACGCAGGACTATACAGTTTAAGGTCATGCAGGACCGTCTAGTTTAAGGTCATGTCAGACCATATAGTTTAAGGTCATGTAGGACCCTCCAGTTTAAGGTCTTTAAGGACCATACAGTTTAAGTTCATGCATGACCTAGGGGATCAGGCATGGTTTTTTTTTGAGGAATTTGGCATTGGTGGGAGGAGTTATGCGCTCACCATCCATGGTCAATAAGGAGTATGATCCATTGGGGCAAACCGTATGAATTATGTATAGTCCTGCCCATTTGGGCTCCAATGTGGGTGGTTTACTGCCAGGGATCATTGGCGCTTGGAGGGCCAACACCAGGTCGCCTTTCAGAAAAGAGCGGAGGTGATCCTTTTTGATTAAGGCTCTAGCTATCTTATTCTAATGTCTTTCCAGATTGTGCAGGGCATGGAGCCTACTCTCGTACAGTGCATCCAATTCTGCTAGATGGATTTCTACCACCTTATCTGGTGCCTGCTGGTTATAGACTGTAGTGCGTAATGATGGTATCTGGATCTCAATGGGAAGGATGGCCTCATCCTAATACACCAGGGAATATGGAGTCACCTGGGTGGAATTGTGAGTCATCGTCCGATAAGCCCAGAGGGCATTGGGGAGATTGTCCGACCATCTCTTCATGTTCTTTCCAACCATTTTTTGAAATATGATAGAGAGGGTTTTTTTGAATTCCTTGATATGTCCATTTTCCTGCGCATGATAGCGAGAGGTATGGTTCGAACAGATTTTGTACTTGGAACAGAATTTCTTTTGCTCGACTGCTTGGAAGTTGCTACTGTTATCCGTGAGGATAGCGTGAGGGACTCCAAACCAGTGGATGATATTGGAGCTCACGAAGTCAATGAAGGAACAGGCCTTGACCTCCTTGAGTGGAACTGCCTCTGTCCACTTTGAGAAGAAATCCGTAGCGGTCAGGATGAACCTACACTGGCGAGCTATCGCTGGTGGATATGGTCCCATGACATCGAGCCCCCACACCAAAAATGGCCAAGAGTACTTGGTGGATTGAAGAGTTTCGGGCGGTCGATGTGGGAAATTATCCTGAACTTTTCATGCATGACATCTCTTAGAAAAATCAATTCAATCTTGGATCATAGAGGGATAGAAATACCCCAGTGTCCGGATCTGATGGGACAGCTACGACCCAGCCTGGTGGGTACTGCAGGAACTAGCATGAACCTCTTTCATGACCAATTAAATCTCAACTCCTTGAATTCAACGGAGGAGAACACCATAAAAACCCCACTTATAGAGGATCTGCTCAAGACTGGGACCGCTCTAGAGGGTAAACTACAGTGCACGATGTCAGATTCACTTGCTCTCAGTCCGATCATCCGAGAGGAAACCACTTTGGAGATACTCAACAAAAGGTTCTCTCCAGTCTGGAGTGTCTCAACCACTACATCTGAAGAACCTAGGGCTCCGGACATGGAGGTTCCGGCGGTAAGATGTCTTACTCACAGGCCATCGTCATCCTCTGGGGTGACGGGGGCAATGAATCTCTGGTGTGCGACATTTATAATCAGATCATCCTGCTTGGGTTCTGCATGCAACGTAGCTAAGCCGACCAAAGCGTCCGCTCGACCATTTTGTGACCGAGGGAGATGGGTAACCTCTGGTCGAGAAGGGAACATGGCCATTAGATGGAGGGTGCACTCCAACAATGGCATGAGCTCTAGCTTCCTAACAACACAGTCACCATTGACCTACTTGATGACTAGTTTGGAATCCCCTTTTATGAGAATATGGGGAACATCGATCTCAAGGGCCAGCTCGAGGCCAGTGATGAGATACTGACACTCTACCTCATTGTTGGTGCAGCCTTCTAACAACAAGAATGATTATGGCAGAACGGCTTGCACCGGGGAGATGAAAACGATACCCAGACCCACTCTGTTGATCCTAGGATCCTTGATCCTCCTACCAGTGGGGCTCCGGGAGGCATCGTTGAAGTGTATTTTCCAACATGAGACGACATGATAGACTGAGAGGATTGCCTCATCAGGAAAATCCAGGTCCAGGGATTGGTCCGCGGAGGTTGGATGGGAAGCTAGGAAATCTGTCAATGCCTGCCCCTTGATAGACTTCTGAGGCACGAAACTGATTTCCAACAGCTGGAGAATTATACCACCCACTGTGATAGTTGGCCAGTCAACATGGGAGAGTTCAGGATGTATTTCAGTGGGTCTACCCGAGAGACCAACTGTACCTCATAGTGCTGTAGGTAATGTCACAATTTTTGTATGGCAAGAACAGGCACAAGGCAGCTCATTTAGATGGGGAAGTATCTGGTCTCTGTATCGAGGAGCATGTGGCTAAGGTAGTAAAGTCTTTTCTCTGTCCCGTTATTGTTCTTCTAGATGAGAAGGACGCTGAGAGACCATTCCAGAGCAGTCACATAAAGGACTAGCGGCATTCCGGGGATGGGTTGCATCAAGACCGGAGGTTGCAGTAGATACCCCTTGACATCCTCGAACACGGTCTGACACTCTTCATACAATTCATAGGTGGAGCCTTTCTTCATGAGCTGGGAAAAGGGATTGCACATACTAGCCAGATTCGCAATGAACCGGAGTATGTAGGCTAAGTGTCCTTGGAGACCTCAAAGCTCCCGGATATTTCTCGGGGGAGGAATTTGGATGATTGGTGTGATCTTATATGGGTCGATCGTGATGCCTCGGTATCTAAAAACAAATCCAAGAAACTTCCCAGAGGTGACCCCGAAGGCACATTTAAGCGGGTTTATCTTTAGTAGGTGGGAACGGTGGAAACCGAAAACATTATCAAGGTCCTTGAGATGGTCCCGGAGCTGGTGAGATTTGACCACCAGGTCGTCCACTAAGAACTCCACCAATTTCCCGATAATTGGCTTGAATATGCCGTGCATGGCCCGCTGATAGGTGGCACCGGCATTAATCAGGCCAAAGGGCATGACCTGGTAACAGAAAGTACCTTGGGGTCCCTGAAAGTGGTGTTCTCCTCATCTTCAGGGGTCATCTGGAACTGTTTATACCTAGAATACCCATTCATGAAGGAGAGATCTTGGAACCCAACCGTAGCATCAATCAACAAATCTATCACTAGAAGGGGAAAATCATTCTTTCGGACAGTGACGATTGAGATCATAGAAGTCGATATAGACTATAATCTGCCCATTCTTCTTCCTAACTGGCATAATGTTGGCTAGCCAATTGGGTTATTGGACTTCCTTGATGAAGTTGTCTCTGATGATCTTGTCAACCTCAGCCTCAACCATGGCACCGTGATAAGTGTGCATCTTTCTGGGAGGCTGCTTGAACCCGCGATGGTTTGTTGGGAGTCCTAGGCTGTGGATGGATACCTGGGGATCTAGTCCTAGCATCTCGCCGTAACTCCAGGCAAACACATCATAGTTCTTCTTAAGGAAGTTCACATACCGCTACTACTCCTCGAGGGACATGGAGACACTAATCAATTTGGGTATCAGATCTGCCTCACTACCAAGGTTCACCTGTACCAATTCGTCGACCGTGGTAGAAAAACCTTCTTCAAAGGCAAGGGAGAATCCTGTAGATCCTCTTCTCCATTTGTAGAGGGATCTTCCGCTGGGGGAGTTTCTTCCGAGCCACTAGACACTGATGGGAGGGTGGTGCTAGCTTGAGTGGCAGTTGTCATCACATTAGGAGACTCATGCCCCATTAAGACCATGGCGATAAAGGCATTTGATCCAATCCAATCCGGTATTCAGCCCATGGGGACATGCTTGATAACATCGAAGCAGTAGTGGTGCGTTGGCTTGAGCCGGTTAATTCCAGCCTGGTGAAAAAAACACATATGACGTACCGCAGTTTCCATGAGCCTGACGTCCCAATACCGTACATGGGTAGGAGGTTCTGGGATCACCTGATCCTTGTTTGTCTAGGAGTATGAGGTGATTTTATACCGTCGCTTGGACCTGGGAATATGCCTTCCTCTTATACCTGAAACAAGAAAGAATTTACCCTTTTCGAGGGTCGTGGCCTCCAACCGATGGATTGAGAAGATATAGGTGTCATCCAGACCTGCCTAAGGATCAATTGTGACTGTGGCGGGCTCAATCTCACATGCTAGAATCTGCTTATCCTTGCTCTTGCAATAGTCAGCATCCATATAGCGGGCTTCACAAGAAGAAAAAGGAGACGCATCTCCTTAGAGCACGCCTACTCGACCATTGAGTGAGTATTTGAGGTATTGGTTATATGATGAAGGCACCGCTGCATGCAAGTGGAGCCATGGCCTGCCCATCAATGCATTGTATGTGGTATCCTAGGAGACAACCTTAAATTCGGTACTGGCAACTAGGCCACCGAACTGGGTCTTCAAACGGATCATGCGGACTGGGGACTACTCGGTCCTGTCGTATCCCTAAATTCTGAGGTCAGAGGGAGTTAAATAATCCTCAGACAACCTCAGCTTACGCAGTGTCCGAGTTGGGATTAAGTAAATCCCAGAGCCTGTGTCAACAAGACAGAAGCAGACCTTCACACCATTGAATTGTCCCATGATGTATAGTGGATGAATGTTCCCTTGTATGGGAGGGTCTTCGTCTTCACCAGAGAACGAGATAACTACCTGGCATTCGGCGTTCTAAATTACCTCGGTGTGGAAGGCTTCTGCAGCTGCTACCTTTGTCTCAAACTAGAGGGGACTCCTTAGGGCCTCGACGAGCGCCTCACGCATGTCTCACGACAGGAGAATAGACTCAAGGATATAAATCCTTGCTGGGATGCCAGAAAGGTGCTTAAGGACATCATACTTCCATGCTAATCGCAAACTTCTGCTTACAGGAGGCCGCTCTGCGATCAGAGTTATGGCGGGCACCACCGGTTGGACCGACGACTGGCTAGTGTTAGGTACGCCCCATTAATCACTAGTCGAGGCCTGAAGAGTAGCTGCTGGATGAGGTCTGGACAGCTGATATTGGCCTGTGGTAGGGTGAGACTGGCCGCAGTACAGACAAGTCAGCTCTTCCTGATCTAGTAACACAAACGGCGGTGGAGGTAGATATGAGGACATGAGATGAGGAGGTTGCGCATGCTGAACTCTACGCTGGGCCTGCTATCTAGTCTTTGTGGTGTGCACGACCTGGATGAAAGCGCCAGCTGACGTGCCTTGATGACCCATATGGTCTCAGTTCCGCCGACGTTGGCGTTAGCTGGGGACATTGGGGAGGTTGGCCTGGCATTCCCCCTCGTCGGGAGTCATATAGGGATTTACCCACTCCACAGTATTAGCCATAGTTTACCCCTGACTGTCGCTTGAGGAGTCATCAACCATTGGGCGGATTCTGGGAGGGATACCCATCTCAGGGAGCATGAAGTCTCATAGAGTTCGGGCTGACAACGACATTAGTGGAGCGCATTGCTTCTTCTTGCGCCACCGATGATTTCTCTTATGGGAAGAGGCCGACTAATATGATGACGCAAAGGTGCTGGTCATATCTTATGAAGGATCCAGCTGATTCAGGCATGCCTGAATAATACCGTGGGTGCGGGCGACTGTTTTATGAGCCATCCAGTTGTTGTAGTTTTGTGATCCGTAGCTGGGAACCTGCTTCCACTCACCTTCGTCGTCGCTACCACTTTCTGACCTCACAAATACACCCAAATCTTGTGCCGGGGCTGGGCCTATCCTAACTATGTTGTTATTGACCTGGTCTAGGAGCCAGTATTTAAACACATAGCACTTCTTGAGGGTGTTCCCTAGAATCTGATGATAGGGGAAGTAGTTGGGGAGATCGGTGAGATTTACCTCTACTGGCCTTCTGCACTCAGGTAAGCGTACAATCCCCTACTC
The DNA here is from genome assembly GCA_963277665.1 of Viscum album. Lineage (NCBI taxonomy): Eukaryota > Viridiplantae > Streptophyta > Magnoliopsida > Santalales > Viscaceae > Viscum > Viscum album. The sequence goes on along the minus strand of OY728147.1, from coordinate 468,803,066 downwards.
TAAGGCATTACAGAAGTAACCAAGGACCTGATCCTCACTGAACGAGTAAGTCTGGTATCTCTTTTCTGGATAGGGGGCTCTGGGATCCTGACCCTGTCGAGGGGCCGGAGGAGCCTGTTGAGGAGACAGGGCCTGATTATCCCGCCTAGGCGGCGGTGGCACGTTGCGCAGGGGAACCTACTGATTCTGAGGCAGTCGTTGCTGGGCATGAGGCTATGCCTGAGGTGGCGGTCCTCTGAGAGGTTTTGGAGACAGTGTTGTTGGCGGCAATTCTAACTATTTGGGGGCTTATATTTGGGCCATCACGGCGGGCTCGGCTCTTGTAGCCCTCCTTGTTGGGATCACATGGGGAAGCAGACGCGCCTGACTAGCCTATTTCAGAGATTCCTCGAGGCGCTGGGCCTTATCTGAGAAGTCTCGGAACCATCCAGAGTAGTTCTGGGTGACCAGGGAAGGAACCAGTTCTGTTTTGACATTCCCTATGCACATCATCAGTAATTTCTCCTCAGTCAGTGGAATATTGAGGGAGTATGTGAGCCCCTTCCACCGGGCGATAAAGTCTGTGACTCTCTCCTCATTATTTTGTTTGCACTTGAAGAGGTCTGTGATTCTGGTCTTTCGCGTGGTGGAGTTGAACTGGTATATAAATTTCTGGTGTAGATTCTCCCAGCCGATCACCAATCCAATGCGGAGATGGCTGTACCAGACGAACGCAGGGCCTTCCAATGTCTGCACAAAACATCGGAGCTTGCGGCTTCCTGCTGTTTTGGGGTCCCCAAAATGGGGCCACACTTAGAGGAAAAGTGGGACAGGTGCTGCGGTGGTTCCCCTGTCCCATTAAAGGCCGCGAAAGTGGGATTTCCAAAACCCGGGGGTGCAGGCATATCATCCACCCACGCTGGGTATGGCTTGCCATATGGTGGGACTGCCACTTGCCGCGTTTCCATCACCTCGAGGCGGGCGATGAGTGCCGCCATTGGATCGTCCGGAAAGGGGTCCTTGTCTTGATGGGGATCCCTAACCATGAGTGAATTTACAGGCTCTTCGACATGGTATACGGGTTCAACCGCTCATGGAGCGACTAGAGGAGCGGCCTACGGGGCCTCTAGTGGAACCCGGGCCCAATTTCTTGGATTTCCACGCTGTTCGGGAGGGTTTGGTGAGACGTATCACACCCTCTTTCCATGAGTTCCGACTTCGACCATGTCTGAGAGAGCAGTATGATTAGGGTTTCCCGAAGGCACCTCGCCGGGTGGAAATTGTTCCTACCCATGCTGCCCCGGCCTAGGATCACCATAGTTGGGTCGTCGCTCTATAGTGCGTTCAGCCTGGAGTTCGTTGAACAACCACTTTTGCTTAGCAAGTTGCTAGTGCAATGCGACCTTATCGAGGTCTTTATCAGTCTTTTGCACTGAGGCAGATGGGTCAGAGTGCTTGAAAACTCCGACATGCTCTTTACCCTTACTGGCATTCCGAATGAGTACCAACGACTTGTTGGGCATAGGGAGACGTAAGAGGTTCCTCTTCTGACAAGTAATCCTCCTGGATGGGTCCAGAAATGGTGGAACTCCATCAGGGGGGAAGTCTCCATCAAGAAATTACTGCTTGTCCTTCTTGTCCACGATATCGGCCATGTGGATTGTGACCCATCCCGAGGGCATGTCCTTCATATCGCACATCGAGTTGGGCTGCCGTCGAATTGGGATGAAGAGGAGGGAAACATAATTTCCCTAGCCACGTACTTGCACATGGGAGGTATCCTCCCTGATGATTTTGTGGAGTACCTTGAAACTATGAACGCATTTTTGTTGGAGGGTGTTTTGGTGACCTGGTGACTTAGGGCATTGGGCCACGGAGAGTGCAGCCAAATCAACCAGACGACATTGGTCGCCGATTTCCTCAAAGTGAACCTGGCTCTTGGGGTACACCACCTGATGATAATGAAGATGGAAGTGAGTCTCCCAAAGGTTTTGACGAAATCACCCGACTTCCTCTGGGGTGAGGGATTCCGTTGCACAGAAGTTCGATGCTGTCGCCGAACAGAACTTCTCCTGGAAGTGATCTTACGAAATAATGTTCCAGAAGCTCTTGGGCTCAGACTCAGGTTCTAGCCCCGTATTTCCCCACCCATCAATCGGAGGTGGCTGAAGAACCAGTAGCGGTACTAAGGTGGACCGCTGAGATGGTAGACTGGGTGGTGGAGAATACGACGAACGATCCAAATGGTCTCCGAATTACAGGCCATCCTCCGAGGAGTGAGGTGACCTGACCACAATGCCACGATAAGAAGGGATGACATCCATAGCTTCTAGTGAAGGGATCGCAATTACTGATGAAGGGTCACGTTGTTTCTCAACCGTCATCCGTCCTAAAAATAGCTCTCCGTGATATATGGTCGTGGTAGAGGGAACTTCTGGTGACGACGGTGGTGATTGCACGTTCGGAACCTTTAGGACTCCCAAAATTTCCTCCTCCTGGATGTACCTGCGAAGAGAGGCGGGAATCTGGAGGACTTCACACTCTTGAAGGATGAGACTGATACACCTTCTTCTTACCCCGGTCCTTGATACAGAGGACTGAGGGCAGGGTTCCACCACTGATTCTAACTCTGCTTCAAAATCCAAGAAACAGACTGGTTTGATCTCAGTCTGAAGCTTTTTGTTATTCTTCTTGCGGCGGCGACGACTCGCCTGCCTACCCCAGGATGACTCTTTGGGGAAGGGACAATTCACGCCTTGAGAAGGTCCTTCATCCTCACTGGTGTTGGGGCGGGGAGTACTTACGATTGAGTGGGCTGGGGTGTGAGGATCACCAGGGAAGATGTCAAATGGGACACGGGGGGACCACCGTGCTAAGTGATGGTATGGTTGGGACCCCCACTAGAACTTCTGGGAGCACGATAGGACCTCCATGACTGGTTCCCTTGGGGATATTAGTGTGAGGAAGGTCCCCGTACTGATTGGACCGAACATGGCTAGGACCTCTGTGCTGGGTGTTTGTGAATTAAAGTTGATCTCCACCCCTCTGATTGATAGGATGAATAGGACCTTCGTTAACTTCTATAAGGATGTGAGGAAGGTCCTCACATCGGAGAGTGACTGGATGTGCAATGTCCCCACCCTGGCGGTCTGTGGCAGAAGGGACGGTTCTGTATCGAGTGTAATGAGCGCGGGAGAGGCTCCCATATGAGGTGTTGCTACCACAGGGAAGGCCCTCATTTGGGTTGATGATGGCACGTGGTATACCTCCAAGCCGGTCTCGGGAGCCAAAAAGGCCCGCGTCCTCCATGGTGGTTGTACCGAGAGGGCCACTGTAGTAGGTGGTGTTACCGCAGGTTAGTCCGGGGTGGCCACTGCCAATGCCTACGACCGGGAGAGTCGACCCAACCAGACCATGGTGTGGTTGGGGCCTTGATTTGGGTCGGGCGTATAGCTTCCCCAGCATGGCGTATGCAGGGTGTAATGATACACATCGACGGTGGATTGGGCCATTGTATCTTCTGACGCTGAAACTCCCTGATGGGTGTCCTCCTCGGCCTGTGCCCGACACTAGCGTCGGGTTAGCCGGGCCGGTACAGATGATGCAGTTAGGTAGTCCACCTGCTCTTCATCTCGGGGAACTGGGTGGTGGCGCTGGCACAGCCTGGTGGGGGCCCTCGCTGGGAAACCCTGGGATGTAACTCTGGTCGGGCGGGCCCGAACATCCCCCACCTCATCGGCGTAGGGCATGGAGTCATCGAGGCGTTCTGGTGATAGGCCATCGAAATGGTTGAAGGTTGGAGTGGGGAGCAGTGACTCCCTGCCCGACCCTTGGGGGTGACGTTGATGGCGAGGCATAGACACCTCCAAATCCAGGCAGGCCATGTCCATTGTAGGGATGACCCCCTCCTCCTCGTACCTACATACAAGGTCATTGATAACCCTCTGTTGGATAATCTCTGATGGGGAGAGGGGGCGTGGGTGCCCAGTAGTCATGGAAGTCGAGGCCGTCGTGGAAAAGGCAGAACCACACGGGGTAGCCGTGTTGATATTGTCTCTGCCCCTGTGTTGGTGGGTAGGAGGTGATCGGGTTTCCGATGCAGCAACTGGGTTCCTAGAGGCAGGGAGATCAGCTCATTAGTACTGACAGAAAAAGAAACCAACACCCAGTTACCCATCACCATTACGTCTTCCATGACTGGTAAGAGGGATCCATGCGGACAATGTCACAGACCGAGATTCCCAATGTTTTGACTTTCCCAACTTCTGGTGAGTTTCATGCCAGGCCTGCTATTTTTTTAGAGGGGCCCTGTGCCGGATATCTGGATCTGGTGACACGTCATTCTACTGATTTCTCGAGCACGACTAATATCCACATTAAGGGGAAGAATTTCATGTCGGGTTCACCATTTCTATTTCTGATGCTTTCGCCGGGGTGTGCGCATCCGTCGCATTCAGGGGACATCAGCGCGGTTCTGTTGCCCCGCATTCCCGCTTTCCAAAGGCAGGCAACATTCAATCCTTATTCAGGGATGTCTACTCCTTGATCAAAATGGGATAATGGGATTTCAGTTATTCCTTCCGTGGATTCCCCCTCAGAATTCGTCACCTATTCTGAGTCTCCCATATATATTTAATATGTTGTTCATGAAACTCTTCCCAGTTCTATGATTCCATGGATGTCGGAAAATTACACTGCTTCTATCAGGACATTCCTAGGGATCCGGTCAGGGCAGAAACCTTCAGTTTGGGGAGTAGTCACGTCGAGGCATCACTGGCGTGTCTGGACGCTAGGGAATTGGTGTGTCTGTCTTTCGTACCTTATTATAGAGCTTATTGAGGGCCCAAAATCCTGAGGCATCCCACATAAAGCGTGGGGAATCCTATGTCATAGGTATGTATGTGAGGTTTTCCTCAGCATCCTGTGTTTAACATAGGGTATGCCGCAAGTTTAACTTCTAGCAGAGATGGATCAGACTGATCAAAACACTAGCTAGAGTGGATCAGATTGAAGGACCCCATTGAGGGAACACCGATATAGGGTCTAGCACGTGGGAAGCTTCCTGAATGATGTGGAAGGGAATGTGGTGGCATGATTTCATCGGGATGTGGCGGCCCGAGTAAGAATAAGGATGGATAATGGAGAGTTGAATGTAGTGGAGGAGGAATGAGATGGGACCCTCGTGAAGATGACAGTAGTGATGGGATTGATCCCCAAAGAGACCTCTTACGTATCCCTGTGGCGGGGAATCAAATTCTGTGTAGTTTGGTTAGTGAGAACCGACATGAAGGGGGGGGGTCAGAGCGACCAACAGGTGGTGGGCTTGGACACCATGGAGGCTTCCTACGTACCATGCCTTGACATGGATCATAGTCCATGTAGTTCAGAATGGATGTTGGTCGGAGAACCGACATGAATAAGGACCGTGGTCCGATGGATAATGGGCTTGAACCTCGTGAGGCTTCCTACATACCATGCCTTGGCATGGATCAAATTCCACATAGTTCGGGTGGATGTGTGGGGCTTGCACTCTTGGCCACCCAAGGTGGTGGGTGAACCGATGTGAATGAGTTCGGAATGACCGGGTGGTGGGCTTGAACCTCAGGGAGGCTTCCTACGTACCATGCCTTGACATGGATCAAAATACTCATAGTTCAGGGTGGCGTGTCGGCGAACCTACATGAAGGTGGAACTTGGTCCGATTGATGATGGGCTTGAACCTCGTGAGGCTTCCTACATACCATGCCTTGGCATGGATCAAATTCCGCGCAGTTCGGGTTGGAAAGGGGCTCTTGAAATGACATGAAGGGCACTAGTAGAAAAATGATTTTTAACGTCGCCAGTTTGACATCGGTTTCTTATAAACCGACGTAAATAATTTTTACGGTGATTTTTTGGCGTCGGTTTTTAAAAAAACCGACGCCAAAAAGGGAAAAAAATTGTTTTGGCGTCGGTTCCTAAAAAAACCGACGCAAAAAACTAAAAAATATATATTTTGGCGTCGGTTTTTATGAAAACCGACGCCATAAATGTTTTAAAGAAATTCTTTGGCGTCGGTTTTTCTAAAAACCGACGCGAAAAGTTAAAATATATTTTTGGCGTCGGTTTTTATGAAAACCGACGCCAAAAAATTTAAAAAAAAAATTATATTAGCGTCGGTTTTTATGAAAACCGACGCCATAAATGTTTTAAAGAAAATTCTTTGGTGTCGGTTTTTTAACAAACCGACGCTAAAAATTAAAAAAAAACTACTTTTCACGTCGGTTTTTTTAAAAACCGACGCGAAAAGTTAAAATATATTTTTGGCGTCGGTTTTTATGAAAACCGACGCCAAAAAATTTAAAAAAAAAATTATATTGTTTTAGATAATTCTCTAATCTTTTATTTGACTGGTTGTGGAGCAAAAACGGAGTTACGGATTAAAAGTTATGGCCTTTGAAAGTTGAACTTCTTTAAGACTTCTTTTAGAGAAGGTCAACTTCCGACATCCATAACTTTTAATCCGTAACTCCGTTTTTGCTCCACGACCAGTCAAATCAAAGATTAGAGAATTATCTAAAACACTGTAATTTTTGATTTTAATTTTTGGCGTCGGTTTTCATAAAAACCGACGCCAAAAATATAATTTCACTTTTCGCGTCGGTTTTTTTAAAAACCGACGCCAAAAAAATTATTTTTTGTTTTTGGCGTCGGTTTTTAAAAAAACCGACGCGAAATGTAGTTTTTTTTAAATTTTTAGCATTGGTTTGTTAAAAAACTGACGCCAAAGATTTTTTTTAAAACTTTTATGGTGTTAGTTTTCATAAAAACCGACGCCAAAATTTTTTTTTTCATTTTTTGCGTCGGTTTTTTTGTGAACCGACGCCAAAAAGGATATTGATTGACATTTTTTGCATCGGTTTTCTAAAAAACCGACGCCAAAAGTCCAATGTAAATACTATTTTGCGTCGGTTTCAAACAAAACCAACGCCAAAGAGTAACGCGGGATCAGAATTTCAATTTTTTTCACAACGCGCGTTTAACTTTTTAAAATCCCGCCTACATTTTCATACAATGCAATTGAAAATATTTTCGTTTACTATATATATATCCAGTTTCTCCTTCTTTCATCATTTTCAACATCTTCGATTCAATCACTATTTCAATGCGACTTCAATCATTAATTTGAACATGGTACATATTCTATTCATTTGTTTTCTTTGTTATTATTATCCTTCATTTCTAAACAACTCGATTGGCTTTCTTATAATGATGATTCATTCTCATTTCTAAATACAAGTTATATGATAATAAAAAACATATCATTTCGATGGAAGCCCCTAAAACCATTGAAATATGTTTGATGTATTATGATTATTTTATTGCATTTGGTGTATATGATTTTAATTTATGTTTATCATGTTTTCTTTGAAACGAGTTGTATCAATCAAAACTTTGATAGGTTCAACTTCTAACGGCGATAACTTTTGAACCGTAACTCCGTTTTAGGTCCACAGCCTGTCAAATCGAAGCTTAGGAAATGATCTAAAACCTAGAAAAAAAATTTTGATTTTTGGCGTCGGTTTTTATAAAAACCGACGCGAAAAATATTTTTTTTTCATTTATGGCGTCGGTTTTTTTAAATAACCGACGCCAAAACTACTTTTTTAAATTTTTCGCGTCGGTTTTTATGAAAACCGACGCGAAAAATTATATGAATTATTTTTTTTTGGCATCGGTTTTTTACAAAACCGACGCCAAAAAACGAATGTTATTCATTTTTCGCGTCGGTTTACAAAAACCAACGTAAAAATTCATATTTTTAACGTCGGTGACTTCGACGTCGGTTAAAAACCGACATTAAAAACCGTTTTTCTACTAGTGGGGGTCTCATAACAACTGGATGGTGGGGTCACAATGGCTTATTGCTGGCTTGGGATGTAGTTTAACGTCATGAGGGACGGGGGTGTGTCGGAGAACCGACATGAATAAGGACCGTGGTCCAGGTGGATGGTGGGCTTGAACCTCGTGAGGCCTCCTATGTACCATGACTTGGAACAGATCAAAGTCTGCGTAGTTTGAGTTGGTGCTGGAAAACGATATGAAGATGGACCGGGGGCCGATGGCTATTGGGCTTGAACCTCAGGGAGGCTTCCTACATACCATTCCTTGACAATGATCAAAGTCCTCGTAGTTCGGTTATACAGTTTAACGTCATGCAGGACAGGGGAATTTGGGGCTTAGGCTCTGAGGTGGCCTAGGGTATGTCAGGGTTAGCGCATACTCAAATCTCACGGGAGTCATGCTCGGTGTGAGAAATAAGAGGCTGTAGGGACCTGACGATCACGTCACAAAGGGTGCGTCCGTGGGAAGCAAAGAGGGTCTTATGTGTTGGGCGGCCCATGGTGCTGGGACTTACTCTAGGATGGAGGCCCAAGGGATACAAAGCACAGAGGGATAGGGGAAGTACGGAGATGCATGGGGGATACCTCCCGCAAGAAAGGCTAGGGGCTTACAGCAAGAAGGCAGCCCTTCCCTGCGGGCAAACGCCACTCTCAGAAGGGGGATATCATCCCTTGTGGAGACCAGGGGGCATGGAGAATGTCCAAGGTGGGGGAAACCCACATTAGAGGCATGGGGCGATGTCATAGTTTAACATCATGTGTTGAGGATGAGGGTGATTGGCAGTTTAACGTCATCCAGCTCAGACGAGGTGGGTTTACTCCACACCCCTAGGACTTACATGAACGGTACCCTCTGCTCCTTGTGGGAGGGAAGGTACGGGAAATGCTGTGCTGAAGGGGGGTCGTAGAGCAAACCATTGAGGGGTCCACGTTAGCATGGCTATGCGAAGAAGTAATATCCATTAGCGTGCATATACGAAGAAGCATTAGGCGAAGCAACGCCACGGGCGGTATCGTCTAGGGGATTTTGAAGTCACATCATGAAAACCTGGAGGGTCGCACGGGATAAGGAATTAGCAAGAAAAGGGGTCCATAGGCTGGGGCCTTATGGAGCATGGTTGCTCGGCGTAGTGGAGGGCACTAATGAAGGGGTGTTCTTCGAGAAGTGGGGTGCCTTAGCCTCAGAATGGGGTGGAGGTGCAAATGAGAGGTGCTTCATGAAGTGGAAGAGCATTCACGAAGCACTACCTCGCCGAGCATAGGTACCTCACGAAGAAAAGTGTCGTGAAGTAATGTGTGTCGCAAAGTACAGTGATCCTGCCTTGTCATGTGGTTCACATGTACAGGAGGGGTTTTTCATGAAGCATAAATTCTATGCGAAGACCCTGGTCCCCTTGGGGATCCCCTTCCATCGCAAAATCCCTTAGGCTTCATGAAAGGCATCCCCCTCAGAAGAAGGGATCAAAATGAGACAATGCAGAGGCTCCTCGCGAAGAAAAAATACCTTATGTAGCTTATGGTTCATAGAGCAAAGGGTGCTTCGCGATTCAGGTGCTGAGAAGCTGAATGGTCAGATTGTCCCCCATGGGGCTCAGGGGGAGTTTGGTATTTATAGGCATGAAGCGCCGCAAAGCAGATCTTACGCGGCGTGAAGAGGGCTTTGATTGCTTCACAGAGGGTCGCAAATGTCAACCATGTTCACGGAGGTGTACCGCCTCCTTTTCTTTGCAGTGGGCTCGCGAATGTCCGGGGAGTTTGCGGAGCGTCCCGCCTCCTTTGCTTATCGGCAGACAAATTACTTGGGGTATCTCCACGCACTGGCTTCATGTGGCAGGTCGCAGGGCCTCATTTTCTTCTTTCTTTTCTTTCAAAATTTTGGCGCCAACACACAAAAGGCAACACAACCCTAGATCTACATGCAACCCTTGTGGATCTAGAAAACTAAGAGAGGGAGAGGGAAAACCCTATCCAAAACCTCAAAGAACCAAAAGAGGGACTTACCCGAGGAGAACCGCCTTCGATCCACCAAGAAACCACTTTGATTTGCCTCAAAAATGAGCTAAAGAGCTTCCCCAACCTTTGAAAATGGGAACTCCCATGTGTGCTAGTAGTGGGAGGAAGAATGAGGGGAAAATGGGTAATCCTGAGAGGCTCAGGACTTAAACACCCAAACTTTATGTAGCCGCATGGTTCGGAAAATGGTGCGCCAACCGTGCGGTTGCCACTGTCTCACCCAGGGACTTCACACAGATTGCTTGCAGGGTCTGAAAAACTGTGCGCCTCCCATGCGGAGCCCACTATCAAGAGTGCATGGTTTCATGGGCTGGCCGCACAGTTCTTTTAGAACGTGCGCCAACTGTGCTCCCCTGCACAACCTCCACCACATTAAAAGTCTTTCCCAGAATTTTCCAAAATTCAACTAACCACTTCAAAAAGAACAAAATAACCGAAACAAGGGTCACATACCTCAAACCGGGGGTACTACTTTGATATTGATCCTAATTCTAGGTGAATTTGATATTTCTCTTCAATTCATTGGGTAATGTTACTTGTATTTAAATGAAATTAGGTGGGAGTTAACCTAGGGGGTTTATCCTGAGAATTTAACTAGGCTATGATTATTTCTAATATTAGTGAAAATGGGTGACTAAGATTATGTTCCAAGATACCAAAATGTTTTCTATCTGATATATATGTGTTTTAATGGTTACTTATATTAATATTGGAATCACATAGCTCATTGTTATTGATCCTCATGACTCCTTCCTTTAATAAATATTTATTCCGTGTCATATGTTTAATAAAAAATTCTTTTATGGGTATAGATTTTATTATGTTATTCTCATGTACTTTGAATATATCATCACCCACTAATGCATATCTTATTCCCCCTGATGAAATTAAATCTATAATTTCTTTTTTTACCATTATTGATAATTTTATACCACCTTATTATGTTTTCCCTTTCCCCCAAGTTATGAAGAATGATGTTAAATGAATTATATATAAAAAGGTTTCATTTCTGAAAATTTTTATGGGAGATGTTGAATAATTATTGTGAAATAATAAAATATGTGCATATTAGAGAAAATGCTCACCCTAGGACATGGATACTATTATGTAAAAGTTTGTATAAATTATTTTTACGAATCTAAAACTAAATTTTCTATAGATATGTAAGTATCAAATATTTTCTGGCGATGTTGAAATTATTGGATGACTAAAAATAGGTCCTTTTTTTGGTATCAAATCCAGAAATGTAAAGATTATATTTTTAACACTGGATCTGAGAGTATGGGTTCGAGGCTATTATAGTTCGTATGAGAGAAAGGTTTTGATAAATCTGGATATTATAATGTTTTCATGTGAGGTTAAATTAAGAGTTATTAATAATGTCATAGTATTATAAACCTATAGTTGATCTTAAGTTCAAAGCCAAATAAACCCCATTTTTATGTTTTGAGTGATGGTATTTGAGGTGGTTAATGCTATTTTGGGATACTTTTTATTAACTATAAGTATATGTAACCCTTTGGTTTAACAAGAAGTATTATTTTATAAGAATGTTATCAGATTTTTGGGGATGTAATCTGAATTGTATGAGACTACATTTAAGGTTTTGAAATTCTTTAATGATGAGGTTATTGAGGTTAATTGGGATATAGTGTTATTTATTTATTTAATGATATATGTTGAATCTTTGTTGTCATTATTGAACTTTGGAAATTAATGTGTTATTTATTCATATGAAGGATTATTCATTTTGTGTATGATCTTATCAAGTGCTAAAAGTTTTGGCCTTAGTAAAGATAGGAAGAAGTACTTTCTATCCTTCTATATAACCCATGTTCAATTAGAAGTTGATTATAGAGATTCATTAATTTAATATCCATATTCATCATTGGGATTAAAATTGGAGAAATGGTTGAAAATAATTTAAAAACATATTCAATGGATGAAATTTCATTTATTATTAGAAGAAAATAATGTAAGTATATTTACATATGTGCTGAGTTTAGATGGTAAAGTAATTCTTAAACTCCAGGACATGGATCTTGAAGTAAAAAATGTTATCCTCTTACCTTAATTTATGATAAATTGATAGTATTTTTCAGACCTCATTGGTATATGGTTTTGTGGTCATTGGATTTCTCATGATCATTCAATTTCTTGTGATCAATGTTCTATATCAGATTTTATTTTTATTTGTACATTACATTTTTTTCTCTATATAAATATTTTAACATCCACCAATTTTATACTCTTTTGAAACCTATTTATGTGTTATTATAAATGGCCTTAATATTTCTCTTTCGCTCTATTCAAAAGTAATTTTTATTAACCCTTTTTATGATTTTGATTTTTAAAAAAGATATTTTCAAATATTAAAACCTCAAATTAACGAGATCTAGATAAAATTATGAGGATACAATTAATTAAGGGGGTGGATTAGAATTTAATACCCTAATAATTTAAAGAGACTTTATGTTTGATAGAAAATAAGACACGTAACACCATTCTTAAATGAACTATAAAATATTATAGTTATTTAAATATAATTATCACAACCTAGACATTGAAATGGAGGATATGAAAAGGATTTACCAAATTATAAAATATATATAATATGGTCATAATAAATATAAAATTATTTATTAATTATTAGTAAATAATCCCTCAGTATTTATTAAATTCATTTTAGGTTTCAAAAATACACTTTCTTCCAAAATGGGTTTTATTAAATTTTATTAGGAAAAATTTTATAATTAATTTATACCTCTTTTGGAATTTTATTTTGATATAAATTATATAATTTTTGAAATATTACTATCAATATTATCTTTGGGGGAAATTTTTGGATTTTTTTAAAAATTGATTTTTTTAGTGAATAGTAAAAAATATCGATTTTTATAAAACTTTCATTTATTTTCATGGAATAGTCCCATTATGATTTTAATTTTTTATAAAATTAACAAAATATTCACTATATTTGATTCCATATAATTAATTATAGAGGAATAACCATTATAATCGATTTTTGATAATATAATTTGTAGGCTTGACAACACATTTTTCTAAAATACCATTTTCATTGCATTTTACATATTTATATTAAAATTGATTTTACCACTTAAAAAAATTGAATCCTAAAAAGTTATTCCATATTTGGAATCATTAGTTTAAAAAAATTTTAAATAGTTCCCTTTTGTTTTTGGTCACTATAAATATTAACCATAGATAATATTTTTCAACTTAGTAAGGCTAAAATTAGTAAAACGAGGTTTAGAGTATGGGGTAAATCTATAAAATCTATATAAAACTTCCCTTTATACTATTATATGTGTGTATTTCGAAAAAAATATTTTTTTAGCATATTAGATAATATATTTTAAAATGTAATTTTTAATTTTTGAATGCAAGATTGACTTTTATGAAGACAAGTTATATTTTATTCAAATTCAAATCTATTATTAGGTCTTTGCATTTAATGTTACATTTGGAAGGTTACATTTCGTTTTGTATTGATATAAATGTCTAAAAAACGTCTTATTTTTATTGCATAACCAAAAAATTATGGAAACTATATTTTTAATTTATTTCATTGTAAAATAATTTTTACACTTAAATCAGGTATTTTCTTAAAATCCATTTTTCATGACTTTTTATGTTCTTATATTAATATAAATTTCTAATACATATAAATATTAGACATGATTAAATTTATTCCATTTTTTAATCTTCATATTTAATTTTTTTCAATTACCCTTTTATATTTGGACATATGATTTAATAATCACGATAAAAAGTTAAGTTATCATTGTTAGTTTAACTAGGTGATAAGTATTAAAATGAATCGAAAAGATATCTAAATGTGATTTATTGAGTTTATTTTTTCCATATCATATCATATCATTAAATTTATGGTTCATTGGTTCTACCTAAAAATATTATGATATACATATATATATTGTTAAATTTTTTTAAGTAATTTCACGTCTTTTCTTCACTATGAAAGGACACCACCTTTCCTCTATTCTTCACAACACCTCGAGCCACCTATCTTTGATTTTTTTTTCCAAAAACTATTATCAATATCATTATACATGTTTTATAGATTCTATTATATCTATAATATCATCCCTAGGGTCCATACAGAGTTATCCAAAGGAGGTTCTTCGAAGAGGATGTAATCATCTCAACCAAGAATTTTAATTTTACTTCTTCTTCTACATACATAAATTATGACCTAACCGTTGAAATATAATAACATTAGTATATAACATATAATAATATTTTATTTTGTTAATTTTAAACCTTATTATTCTCCTTTTCCATCATATGGGGAATAAAATCATCGTTCATGCGTATGTATGGACCACCACCACCACGGAGCTATGTGTTTAACTTTTCATCACCACCTCATATAGATGGTTATCAATATGAATTTAATAATTATATGTGATATTCATTAAATAATTATTATTAGGTAAATATAATCTATTACTAACCTTCTTACCATTCCACTAGTTAAAAAATGATAACATCGCTCATGTGTAAGTGTGGAATACCACCTCCAAGAAGTGATGTGATTTGTTTTTCACACACGTATTTAATGAGTGACTCTAAAACTATATTTTATGTATAAAATGATTGTTATTCAAAATAATTATAAACTATATTATGTAAAAATTACCCTTTTTTCCATGTTCACCATACTAATGCCATTTTACAATAATGAACTGAACATCCTCAAAACACATGATGTGGACGTAACAGATTAAGAAATTAAATATGTCATTGAAATAAATTAATTAACTGGTTTAATTATAAAGTAATGAACCTATAAAATTATCTTAAAAAATTAAATAATTTATCTAAGTTGTTATATAAGAGTTAAAGAATATTCTTAGAAATTCCGAACTCAAGGTAAAGGGTTTCTTAACTCAAATTCGATTCACTGGGTTATAATTCTACATCATTGAATATATTATGGAAATATTAGGTGTGAAATGAACAATTATTTAATGATATTATATTTACAATTTTTTTTATGGTTTTACAATTTTTATACATAATCACTTCATTAATTAATTCTAACATTAATGATATGGTCTTTGTATGAATTTCTCGTCTCAATATTCTTTTATTGTGACATGTCGTGTAATATGCACACACTTAATTTTATAAGGTTTATATGATTTCTAATGAGATATTATATTAAAAATGACTCTTTTATCGTGATATTTAAATTCCCTTTGATGTTATCACTTTCATGAGATATTTATTCAAATGTTATAAATGTTGTAAGGATTTTCATGGTCTCAATTTTAATTCTTTGAGATATATTTCATGTTATGAACCATAATTTATTTTATATGGTGTACTTATTTTACTAGTAATTCCTTT
Organism: Viscum album; assembly: GCA_963277665.1. NCBI lineage: Eukaryota > Viridiplantae > Streptophyta > Magnoliopsida > Santalales > Viscaceae > Viscum > Viscum album. The sequence continues at coordinate 468,787,797 of OY728147.1, read as the reverse complement.
TTAAATATTATATCATTGAAATTATGGGTTTTATAGAATAATATTATGTTCCTTCATTCAATGTATTTTTGATTCAATCCTTACCCATGTTGCGGGGGTTTCTCATCTCAAACATCCTTCTTTGAGACATATTTTGATTGATGTAACTATTTTTATTTATAGGATATATACAGTAATTATTGGAATTTAATATCATGTATTATTTTATACTTATTTTATTTTATTTGTCCTTTTATGTTCTTTATTTCAAATGATTTTTTTGAGTCAGAAAAATGGATTTTCTTTAAAAACAGTGTTTTAAATTTTTTAAATACTTTTAAACAAAATATTCCTCCATGTTCTTTATCTTATTTCAATAATGTTATTTTATATATATAAATTATTTATTAAATTTATTTTCTCTGATTTTTGGCCATATTTTAAATGGATTAAAAATAATTTTCTTAATATTTTCTACATGGTACACTTTTAAATCTCTTTACAAAAATTTGAAAATATTTATTATTTTTAAAAATTTACGATATGAAAATACTTTCCATCATTCATAACCATAGTTTTATTTTAATTATTTTTATAGGTTTCCAATATTATTTTAAATTATAACATTTTCCCCAATATTCTATAAATTTTTATGAAATACTATCAAAATAAAAGGGTATTTTTTCTTTTTCAAAGAAATGTTTTAAATGTTGTTTATATAGAATTTTCATCTATATCAAAATCCTTTAATGACTCTTATAATTCACTAAGAATATGATCTTAGGATACCATCCATATTCATTCTATGGATTTATTATGAAGTTAGTTTTAAAGATATTATCATGAAACCCATTTGTTTTCCATAGGTAAACACGTTATAACGGGATACAAGCTGTTATTAATAAATTGATGATGAAAAGGAAATCTTCTATGTGTTATATTCAAGTAAGGGACTAAAAAATTATTTATTATTATGGTTGAGACTAATATAGATAATACGACTTGTGATCCTGATATAGCTCTCCAATGCATTGGGTAATATTTCTTGTCTTTAAAGGTAAGAAGGTCGGAGTTAATCAGGGAGGTTTCTCTTATGGATTTAACTGGGATCTAGTTATTTCTGATATTAGTGAACATAACTTTCGAATATAATTTTTCAATATTCCTACATGTTTTCTATATTATTATTATGAGTTTTTAGGGGTTTCTTTGATCAAGACTGACATCACATGGCTCAGGATTATTGATTCTCATGACTCTTTCTTTCGATAAATCTATATTACATGTCACATATTTAATCATACATGTTTTTATGGGTATGAATTTTATTATGTTATGCCCATGCACTTTGAATATATCATCATCCCCTTATTCTCATTTCATGATCCTTGTTGGCATTCAATTATTAATGCATATGTTTACCCTTACTGAGTGTTTGATATCAAACTTATTATGTTTTATGTTTCTATAATTTATAGAGAATGAAGTCAAATGTATTACATTTGGAAATGTTTCTTTTATGAATAATTTTATGGTAAATGTTTAAGAATTATTGTGAAACTAGGAAATTTAGGTATAATTGGGAAAATTCTCACATTAGTACATGAGTATTGTTTTGTAAGAGTCTGTCTTAATTATAAAAAACTCTAAATCAGAAGGATCATGGGTATGTATGTGGTCCAATATTTTTGGATGATTTTGTATGTTTTAAATAACTAAAATTGGGGTTTGTTTTTTGGTAACAAATCAATGATCATATGGTCCCCAGGTGCTTGTGTTATGCTTCTACCCCTGACATGTTATTAGATTCATCAGATGGCACCAGGCCACCCATGTCACCATGAAATAGAGATTCCATGAATTATTTTTTAACATCCAATCATATAAAAAAATGGCCGACATTTCATGTGAAAACCCAATGGTATAGATATATACTGTGTGCCTTCCATCTGATATAGAGATCTTAGAACCCATATTTTCCATTGCAACCTCACCACACTCATCGCTGGTGTCACCATTCCTTACATGCCATGATAGTCTAACCAACATGGACTATATATGTAGTCAAATTAACTTATAGGTTGGTAGATTCTATCCCTTGATTTCAGATATAGCAACCATTCTTCATAATTTAGAGTTTTATTTCCCAAAAATTAAAAGATAAGTTCAATAACAAAAAAAAAATTATCTATAGTTTTTCTCTTATAATTCAAATCAAATTGAAGTGATTACAAAGGTTTATTCTTATAATAGAGATATTTTCAATGATATATGTTAGACCTCTTGAATCATTTATATGAAATATTTATCAATAGATTATCAAAATTATCCTAAAAAATTATCTATAACTTATCTAAACATATGTATATTAAATATAAATAAATCCAAAGGAATTGGATTCATTTCATTAATTATATTGTGGATATAAATGTATTAGAAATAATTCCAAAAAAAATTCTCTAAATTGAAGTGAGAAGTTTTTCACTCTAAAACTTCTTTCTAAAATTCTTCAAAACACATGCAATAAAATTTAGAGATTTTTTGGCCAAAATTACTATAAAAAAGGTAATAAAAACATACATGAATTTAATTTATTGATTAAAATTTTATGAAAATAATATAGAAGGGATAATATTAGTATAAAAATTAATATGCAGGATAAAGAACCATACCTTGTACAACCAGTTCTGTCATCCACTAGTGATGATCTTCTGATATATAGTGAATAATATCCTTATTATTACTACCTAGAAGGTAGTTTATCCACTTAAAATCATATATTTCCTATAAAAATTAATATAAATGTGGAATATTTGTCGAAAATAATTTTTAGAATATATTGTCTATTCTAAAAATCAATCACCACCATTATATACCAACTTAACAACGCAAAATAATTATGAAAATATTATCCTAAAGAAAACACCCCATTCCAAACTCAATTTAATATTTATTTTTAAAAATATAACACTCTGATATAAAGGAATTTATTATTTTTAATTTTTTTAATAAAAAAATAATATTTCCTTTGTAAATGTCACATGGCGATCAATAGAAGCCACAAAAACATATCATTTAATTTGAATGAGTGCCAATATGTCTAGGTATACTGAAATAAGAATAAAATTATTAGAAAAAAAATTAATCCATGGGTGAAAAGATGTAAAATTACACACATTACCATCCCATTATTCCCATGTGTATAGGTAGAATGGATTGCAATTCTAAGACTTGGTGAACTTCTGACCTTAAAATAATAGCCCATCTCAAAATGCTCACATAAGTCCAAACAATGTTCACTTTTGAAATGATAATATCTAAATCAGACAACTATTTGTTAATATTATACAAAAAATCAAATTTAATCACTTATAAAACACTTTTTGGTAAATTTTTAGGTAACTGGTTTTGTTGAAGTTGGAAAAAAATAAAAATAACTCTACTATGATGTTAAAAGTAGAGACCTCTGAACAAAAATTACTAATATTTTTTATCTTATTCCCATTAACATAATATAAAAAATATAATTTTCAACCTCATTCATCAGTAAAAATGCCATCGACCCACACTTTGACTTACTCACAAAGTCACAAATAAAAATTACTCATTTTCTAGTGAATATTGTAAAGTTATGTTTATCATTCATCATTTGGATATCATAATCACTATAAATCAATTCCTATTTAATATAATATAAATCTTTCAAAAAATTACATAAATAATTTAATAATTTTTCAATAAAAGGGCACCATAAATAATTATATAATAGATAAGTTTCGTTAAAAATCCATCTCTAATAAAAAAATATTTCAACTACAACTCAAACTGTTGAATCTAAATATCCTAGAATAATAAAAAAACACATTTTTGACTAGGGATAATGTATGATTTACCTTATGAAATGGTTATAATGAACAAAGAAACAAATATAGTCAAGAAAAACACATGAAATTTTAGGGATATTTTTTCCCCACATATATTATGGGTTGTTAAAATTCATATCCCACCAAATGAGTTCCTTTTGAAATTATACTCATCATATCATTCATCTAAACCATGATTTTCAAAAAAAAAATTATAAGAAAAAATTTAAAATGAAAATATTCAAACACGATATTATTCATCAATAATTTTTTATCAATAAATAAATGAAGACATTAATCTGATCTACAGAAAAGAATAGGGGATCAAAATTAATCTAGAAAAAAAATTCAACAATAAATGATAAAATATATAAGAATAATTAAATATTATCCTATATAAATACAATATTATTTTTTGATTACCATCTGAGAGATAAAAATTACCAAATAATAATGGATATTTCAGGAACCTTGATAAGACTAAGACTAAAAGTGCAATCAATAGGGTTTGAAAATACAAAAAAGTATATTTACATGACTAGAAGATAGTAAACATGGATTATTAATGAAGGATTTAAAGGGATCATTCATAGATGACTGATTCATATCCAAATAATGGAATACTAAGTCAATGTGAAAGATCAGTGATAAGAAGCATCAGATATCCACCCAATGTGTATCATTATATGAACATGGTGTCTATATATATAGAAAAAAATAATTAAATATGGAATTTTATATCTACTATAATATCCATTATTTATCTTCATTTTCACTTATCATTTATTTGAAATTGGGGGCTTTCATTCGTTTATTATTACACTAACCTTCAATTGACATCACAATTCACTTACAATAAAAAAATGAGGCCCCGTTTTTAAAATACTTTCGTATTTCCATAAATTTCACTATTTAATTTCATAACATGTTATCAAAAAGATAATATAGTATGCATTGTGAATTGTGAAGACCCCACTTAAATCATTATCATTATCATAATACAATTCTCACTTGAAAACGGTTTGTCTCATATTCTCATATATATTACTTTTTTTCTGCATGCCACTTAATGTGCACAACAACTCTACTCATTTTAAGAGCTATATAAATAATTAAGACTTATTTTATGTGTAATATATTTTTATATTAATTTTTTTCCATACCATTAACATTGAAAAAAATATGAATAATATTCTTAATATTTTTATGGTAAAAAATAATGATCTTCTAAAGAGTGATAAATACTTAAAACTATCAAATTCCAATCCATTTCTTGAAGTGAATGTGATTGGTTATTATCAAAAAAATCTAATAATTAACATGTTTTATATTGATAAAAACTACATTCATCAAATGAAAAGATAAAATAAGGTCACCGAAAGTAGTTTAATAATGAATATTGCATACCTTATATGCATAAAAGTGAAATTCACTAATCTTACCATAAACCATAATAATGACATAATGATATTTACAATATATTATTTCTTATATGTTAAATATGTGAAATAAATTAACCATTCATAAATAAAAATAAAAATATATTTTATTGATATCCATCCACTGAAGTGGATGAAAATTAATAATAATATATTAATTATTTTGTATTGAAGACATCATAAAACTAGATAAAATAATTTCCTTCTGTTCCCTAATGTGAATGATAATGTTTGTTTACAAAATTATATTTCACTTCTTGAATTCAATGTAAATATATATGACTATATTTTAGATAATGGTTGCGGTGAATATGATATTTTTTCGTGATCAACATTTCTTATTTGTTTATATGGAAATAAAAATAATAATAGTAATAATAATAATAACAATAATAATACTAATAATAATAATGTAACCACTGGAAGTGGATTAATGAAAATAGTTATTTAAATAGTACAATGAATTTTATTAATATTTATAAAATATTATTCCCTTTTAAGGATGATTTGAAAAGATTGCCTTTTGAAATTATGTTATATAATATTTTTTATTACTTTATAATCATATAGTAGAAATATAGAGAAAAAATTATTATTTATCATATGATTATGGACTATCAATATCATAGCATTTAATTAATTTAATATTGTCCCATGAAGTGGATTTTATTATTTTGATACTTCAGAGATGAGATGATATTGTTATATAATTTTTATAATCCTATATATTTTATGAAAATAATTTGACTTTATGAAGTTGTTAAACAATGTTAATTAGAATAAATAAAAGTGATATATTTTTACATGATGATTATTTTTTATAAATAATTAATTTCCATTCCTGAATCATGAAATTAAATAAATTAATTCATTCCCTAATGTGAATAAAATTTTTATTTCTTTATTTCATTCCTTGAAGAGAGTAAAATTATTCCTAAAATTTATCAAATAATTTTCCATTCATTCTTTGAAGTAAACAATATAGATAAAATTATTCATGAATTATAATCATGGTCATTATAAAGGAAGAATTAAGAATATTTAATATTTTCTATATTTCAGCTCACACCATATGCATTTATCTTAAAATACATGGGGATTCTATACCTATTAGATATATATTAAAAAAATTCACCAAAACTTACGAAGTATAAAATATCTTCTTGGTGTTGGGATTAACTATTTTTGATTATATTTTGAATTCTTTAATTAATGATCAACCACTAGAATTAGAAATTATAATATTAATGAAAATATGAACAACTTATCTCTTCTTTACATACCATGAATGAGTTAAATATGCATAATGAAAGATACAGAAAATTACATATATGTATATCTTGAAATATATATTTTTTATAAATATTATATAAATTAAATCATTTATAATAGACAATATGTTTTTATTATTAATCAATTCTCTTAAAGAGTAAGTATATGATCGTGTATGAATATTGATCGACAAATAAAACTAATCAAAGGCTATAGAGAAGATAATATATGTCTACTCAATGGAACACATTATTTTATAAATAATTTTTTGTTTAATTATTATTCTTGAATAAATATATTTAAATTTAATTATATTCTTAAAAAAAATACCATACAGATACATTGTATAAATGAGATTCTAAATACCTCTATGTAAAATAAGCATTCATAATAGGAAAATTTTGATTCTAAACAATGAATTAGGAATTTATTTTTATTCCGTACAACGAAATAAATTATGTTAGACTAAATGTTTCCCAATAAGTACACATTTAACACATTAAATAATCAATTATGTCACCCAGGTTTAATCATAATTAAAAATATTCACAAGAGTATACACAATCATGAATTTATAGATAAAATAATAGCCATACATTAGTGAAAAAATATAGAATTTAGTTAATGGATGTTTTTCTAGGTAATGTCACAATTTTTTCCATTTAAATCCTTTGAATATATTTAGACTAGGTGCTAAGACAACTTGTGATTCAGAGGTCTGGTAATTCAGTAATTGATGTTTGAATTATAATAAATATATCTACTTCCCGTGCACAAAATTTTTATGAAAAAGTTTAATAACTCTCAAATGGGGGCTTGTATAAAAAATCCAAGGCCTCTATTGATGTAAGAGCTTGGGTTTTACCCTAGGCATGACGTAATTGTTTTCAACATCAAATGTTCGTAAAATATACATTGTGGGAATAAATAATAAATTAATTCATTTTTTGATGATGTAACAACCAAACGAAATTTGATTTAAACCTAATTATAACCAAATTTTATGGTTTCCAAGATAACCTTGTATTTTTGGAGAGGATCTAGTGGAGGAAATTCCATAGATGAATAATGATGGTTCGAGATTTAGAGATCAGTGTACTAATAGAAATCAAGGATCTTGCCAAAAAATATGATGAATATTTGTTCAGGGTCAATGATCAGTCCATCTTGAGGTGGAATGTTATTTTATGTGAATCTATCCTTATATGATTTTTACTGTACAAATGTGAATCAAACAACTAATGAATTGATTAACAGATCGAGCATATTATGGGTAAAGGTCAGATTTATCTAGGATTGGGGATTTCTATTATTGAATATTTATATATATATATTCATTCTTCATTTTAATGAAAATTAATTGAAGTCAACATGAACACTATAGTAGGTCCATTCCTCATGTTTATGTGTTGATCATTTCCTACCCTGTTCTTCACACGTTCATCACAAGCAATTTATTTGGCCCATGGTTTGATTAATACCTAATATTTGACTATTTCATGGAAATTTTTTGGTGCAAAAAATTAATAATTTTGGTACGGATGAGATCGAGGTTTTAATTATAGGGAACAATGATGAAAAAGTATTGATTTATTCAGATTTGGGTATAAATATTATTTGTGTTTTGGGAGTGTGATGATGGGGCGACTTGAAGGATGATTTACAAGAAGATCAAGGAATAATTTTTCATGAGAAAGAGATAAAGAGGTTTAGTTAGAGAAAATCCACAATATGTGGGTGAGATTAGTGGTGAAGTTGGAGGCGACAACAACATGGTCATACACAGAGGATGAACCATGGTTTTCTATAAATCTCGTGTTACACGGTGTGTAATACAAAATCACATTCCATGTGGGACACTAACTATTGTGCTTGGGTTTCTACATAGGAGATAAGTATCACAAGGAATGTGAAATGTGTCACACCATTAGTTTCGTGACTTGGAGACTCATCATGTTCTATGGGAGCACATGATTAGGCACATCACTAGGCACACGACCAGACCATAAGTACACAAGAAGATTCATGTACTAATATATTTCCAAGTATATGAGAATGACCTGGAGTACGAATATACAGAAACAAGCACGAGCTATAATACATAGATAGACCAATTGTTAAAGAGATACATTGTGTACATATAGTATATATTGTGAAATTATTCAAAAATGTATTGGTGCCGGAGTTCCCTTCCACATGGAAAAGTTTCATTAGGGTGAATTCCCTTGATCCCTTCCTCAAGGGTTTGGTATGGATTCACATCCTATATATAAGATTGTGAACCCCTATGAGAAACTTTATTCTTGAATTTTGAAGTGTGTTCTCTAAGAAAAGTGTTGAACCATCAAGCCAAAACCCCTAGATAACTATACAGTTGTGACCAAAACGTGAGATTGGGTGTCTACAATGAGTATGTCTAGATGTTTTATTTTATGTCTCAAAAATATTATTGACAAATCGTATAATGAGCAAAATACTATTGATGCTTTATTCTTGGTGATTTTAGGTTGTCCTACTGGGTATTTTAATACTCTCCCCTATATGGGCTCTTCCCATATAGATAATCTGTTTTTTTTTCTTTTAATAATTTGAAATGCATTAAGAGACTTCTTTGGATCTAGGCACTAAGACGAGGTGAGATTCCAAAACCTGTGAGTCTGGAATTGATATAATAAAAATATTAAATATTTTAATATCATGAATTCATAGTTTACCAAAAAAAAGAGTGTAATAAATCAAAAACAGAGTCCCATATTAGAAATCTGAGACCACAATTGTGTTTGGAATATGGGGTTTACTCTAGGTGCGACCTAAGATTGGTCAGTGCGGGACCAATATTTAAGGCGGACATTGGTGGGTGTATTGGATAAAATAATTAATTTATGTTTATTTATTAATAATCATAAAACAATAGTTAAGAAAACAAGGACTTGTATGAGAAATTAAGGACCATTGTAGAGTCTAGAACAAGGGTTTTACCCTAGGTGTGACATAACCATGGTAGACATTGGGTGTTTGACTTGAGTGCCGTCGTGGGATAAATAATTAAATAATTAAATAATTATTTATTTAAGTATTGAATTTAAAGCCTAAAAATATTAAAATCATATATAAATAACCTCTTATGGTGTTTTGTGAAGGTTTGGTCACATAAACCTTTCTATATCTAAGAGTATAGAGAGAGCATTCTTCGTTGGTGGATCAACATTGAATGATGAACGATGATCAGATCAAGGTGGATCAAAAGGGTAGTGAATGCATCAGGATTTCCATATAATTGAAAAATTAATTCTTCAGAAATAATTAATCAATAATCAAGGTAGTTCGCAATAATTGTGGTTTTCTCCTTTTTGATTAAAAGTTAGAGTGTGGATTTATATCAGCTTTTATTAATATGTGATTATCCTCCCTTCACATAATCCCATTGAATAATTTTATTTTGTTAAATCAATTATTTATTTTTTCATTGCAAGTTATCACCCATGATTCTACAACTATTAATCATTGTTTGGAATTTCATCTGCCAACAATGATTATCACCTTTGTGTTATGTGCCTTTATCCCTTCGTTTTTATCATTCATCATCTGTAATCAATTGAATGGTGATTCAATGATATATGGTAACACTGATAATTTTTCATTAATTCATTGGAACAATGGATTGTAGTCATGAGTTTAGATTTGTATTTTATATTTGTGATAGAGGTGTGGAGATTATGATGAGAACCTAAATTTGAATTTGGTATCGATGGTTTCTGATCCAAATTTAGCATATCTCTCCATAGGTGTATTGATTTATGTTTCCGAGTGATGAGTGAACAGAATATGGCCACTAGAAATGATGGTGTCTACTGTTGGTGAGGATGGAAGGGTTCCTATAAACCAAGATGTACAATTTCTATAGATAAATATGAAAAATGATTTTCCATTGAAGAATGGCTGAAATATGATTTTCAACTGACCATTGAGGGTGGTGCGTGTTACTATTATTTTTAAAAAAATTAAAATGTGTAATTTATTATTATTATTAATTAATTAATATTAATAAAAATAATACTATTGTAAGAGGATAGTGGGGTGCCCAGCTTGAGAGAGGTAGGAGACCTACGGTATGAGCACAACACATCATGGGAAATGGTTGAAGGAGTTGAGTTATTACTTTTTATTAATGAAAATAATATTATAAAAAAATAATGAAAATCTAAAGGGTTTTTTTGAATGGGTGTTCTCTTTATAAAGGATAAAGGGATTTTATCCCTATTTTATTTTCATTATTAATGATAAAAATAGAATAAATTATAATAATTAATGAGGATCGGAGGTTTGGGTGTCGTATGAGGTGTAGTGAAGGGTTGTCTGTGGCTTTCATCAAATTGAAAAAAATTTCATAATAATAATATTATAAAATGATAATATTATTATTATTTTTATATAATTTTATTAATACTATGTCATCTACATATGGTATCCAATTGATGAATCATCTATGGTATTGTCGATATATATTTGAGGTGGCCATTCATGAAAAATATTGGGCACCTTTTTTGGAATCATGGATCGGTTCCATAAAGTTCCCAATAATAATAATAATAATAATTTTATTATCTTTATGAAATCTAATATCCAATGAACCTTTTTCATACGGTGTCATAATGATGATTCATTTTTTGGAATCTTGGCTTTGGCCCATGAAGTGATGCACATGCGTCTTACAACAAAATGTGTTTTCAATGGTTTTTTTATTAGGAAAATGAATAGAATATCTAGAGTGTTTCTCTGTGATGATCGCAATAGTGTGATATGTTTGGAAGTTCATGATTGTTTTAGATGAAATATTATTGGTTTTTTTTATTTTCACCCATTAGAATGATGACGAGCCTCATGTGATCATCATGATTTTGACCACAGATGTTGTTGGAACCAAGGATTAACATTTCTGGAAATAGGGAAGGATTTTTGTTTATATTAAATCCACTCTAGAATAATCAGTGAGGTTTCAAGGAAAGTGATCTTATAGTACAAGATAACTATAGTATTTAAGGATGAATTGTTTCCCATTATTTTCCAAATTTTTGGGTCCAAAATTTGTAGAATGGGGAATGGTGATTTTGTAAAAGTTTTTTGCAAGTTCAAAGGTGAATGTAAATGTTGCATAGAAGCTAAGTTTCAGGATATTCCCATCAAAATATTGAAAAGGAAATAATCGTGTGATAGATTTGTTTCCTATGTGAAAGAATATTTTCATGACTTGAATTTTTGGGCCCAATACTGAATCTACAAATGAATCTTACCTACCAAATATGACGTAAAAATTGAGTTACGCATAGGTGGAGTTTCAAGATCTTCCTGTCGAAACATGGAAAAGTCCTGAGATTAAAGAAAAAGATAAAATTACACAAAAGGGTCTTACGTTCCAAATACGAAATCAAATTTAGTATTACGTGCATGGGGAATTAATTTAAGGAACTTATGTGTAGGTTCGTCAAGGTATATAAATAGGCGGCTACCCCATTCAAGATACAAAACTTTTTCCATGGAAGATTTGCTGTCTCTTCCATGTGAAAGAGTTGTGAGTAGAAGACTTACGCATAGTAAATCTTATGTTCATAATGTTCCATAGGTCTATCAAGACCAAGTGAAACTTATGGTGTGGTCACACAAAATATAAGAGTTGCGTGAAAGACATATTATGCGAGAATCCTAAAAGTGTCATCCAAGAACATGTGTTTCAAAATAGTAATGAGTTTCATTTATTTTAGTTTTTTGAATATCCAATTTGGGTGATTAGTTTCAAGTGCATTAATTGAAGAATTTCATGTTGTTAAACTGAGAAATACTTTAACCAAATTAGTGATCTATGGGGATTTTATGGAAGTGTTCTGAGGGATGTAATGTTCTATTCCTAAAATATTTTAAAGGTAGTGTTCCTAGAATAGAGGGATTGTGCTTGAACTTCTGTATTCTACAACTTGTGATGATTAGTGGATTTTGGTACAACAAAAACAAAATCAGTGTATGCTCCTTAAAATACCCCTTAGTGCTGATCCATCTAAAACTAATTTGTTGTCTCTTTGTATGTGAATGTTTAACTACTATAGGATTACATCAAACATCTTTAAAAAGTTCCTACTAACATGGGAATAAGATCCATTACATTATAAGAAAAATTTGACCCCCTGATTCACCCCTCCCCTCTCAGGGTGATCAGGGTCCAACAGGCGGTATCATAGGCAAGGTTCACCTAGGTCAGATTCTCTACTATAAATCTGTTCTCTTTTGATGATTTGAGTATCTTTCTAGAGTCAACAATGAATTGAATTTTTGATTAAGATTCAGCTATCTTTGATTATAAGTATGTTTTCACCAAGACTATAATGAATATGTAAAATAAAGAGAATAGAAATTTGATGAAGTCACTATTATTAAAATTATAGGTTTTAATTGTTTCTCCATTCATTTTAGAAAATAATGGTATACCAGGCTTGGAAAGTAAATAGCATGTGGCCCATGTTTCCACCAAATATTAATAAAACCTTTATACCCCATGCAATTCAAAATATTCAAATGATCAAGAGGTATGAGTTGGCACCATTTAAAGTTTTCCTCAAATTAAGGATCATAGTACAAGTGGTGATGATGATGAATATAAAACCTCACAAGAATTTTTAGTTGATATATTAAGAAATTTTATGCATGATATTCATGAAGAAAAAACCTCCCTTGATTGTGTAGTCCTTTAATACCTAAAGTTAAATATCACCCGACTAGAAGGAGAACCTGATGATTTGGAAAAGTTCTTTCAAGGAAAAACTCTTGAATGTTTGAATCTCTCCAGACATGTTGGAACCATTAAAGCAGCAAAGAAGGAACTTGAAATAATTTCCTCAAAATACCTCAATGAAGTTGAAGGGAAAGAGGAAGTTAGAAAGGCTCTTGAAGAAAATATACAAGTGCTTGAATAGAAAATGAAAATCACACTGTTTTCAAGGGTTTACAATTGGAATAAAAATCAAAGAAGATCAAGGAACTCGACTCTTTAATTTAAAATGAAGTTATGATTGATGAAGAATAAGTTATTATAATGATGAAGTCTTGTTAAGAAAAGATGACTATAACTGAATATCATAAAATCCTCCTCAATATGAAATGTCTATATTTGGAAGCTCAGTTGGAAAATCTTGAGAATACATATATTGAGACTTCACAATAAAAGGAAATAGTTATTGTTGCTAATCAATGTTTATTGGAGGGTTCTAATTCTGAAATACCTCCAACATATGATAAAAAGATCATGGAATATTTGGAAAATCTATCTCAAATAGCTGAGAAGACATAGGTACCACCCATTTCAATATGTATTAGTGATTATAAACCTATTAACATTAATTTTGTAGGTTTTAAGACAAATAATGATTAATTATGGATGAATAATGTTGATAATAAACTTGCCACCATGACTAGGGCGGATAGGAAAAAGAGTATTGTAGTCGGATGCCAAAAAATATCACAAAAAGTATTCAAGAAAATCCAAAAACCTTATATGGAATATATAAGGAGATAATGGTTTTTGGTCAATGTTGGTGCTATAACAAAATTAGCAATTTTGAATTCGATTCTTAGTAAAATAATCTGAATGAAAAATCACAAAGGAAGCCTATTTCAAGGTGGATAAATCTAGAGAAGAAGAAGAAACATCCAAAGGTCTAGTAGATTTTGTATACATCAAAAAGACTTTGGAAGCCTAATATCATTTACGATGTATGAAAAAATGGTCACAAGGTTAGTATATGCTTATCTCAACATGAATTAAAATTTTATAAGAAAATAAGACCACAAAAGATGGATACATATGAATCAGCTACCTTGGGAAGAAATCAGAAGAATATTGTGAACAAAAAATCTCATCAAAAGATATAAAGTAAGGAATATGAGAAGACCTTGGATTATAAATCCTAGAAGTTAACGAGTATCACTCACAAAAGATCTAATAAGAGGAATGAAACTCAGAAGAACCCATGTGTAAGATCCAATTTTGCTGCAATAGTTCCTAAGGACATGTTAGTTATTTTGCCTGATGATTTAGAAAGAATGAGGAAACATTAATATGCACAGGCTAAGCCAGGTGAAAAAGGAGAAGAAAAGATTCCAAATTATGAAGACAATGTGCATGAGAGTTTTCAAAAAATAAATAAAACTCTTATGTTAAATAACATCCATGTGAGAGATACAAGAAATCTGGTCACATTGAAAAAGGTTTCTTAACCTTACTATAAGAAAAAGAAGAAATCCTTAAGAGGATTAATAATGGATCATCCATAAAGGCTATTAAGAATAAAAAACATCTAAAAAAACATAATATAATATTACTATTTCCATTTTTCCACAATAAAAATCAGAACAAATGTTCAGATGTGAAAACATGAAGAATGGATAAAATAGAGAAACTTGGTTGAGGAAATCATCCTAACCTTGCTGTTCATATTTATAAATCAAGGAAGATAAACCTTATTCAATTATACATTGTGCATTCTATTTTTCTTTATAATGAAGTGAATTGATTTTCAACAAATATCTCATTGGGTAAACCTGAGAAGCAGTGAGGGATATCAATTATTGATAGCCAAGATGAAGGATTCACTCTCTTTGAATGATTACTCAATTTGGTATTTAAATAAGAATATGATGGAGGATCATTTTTTATGAATCTGAAGATGTTCTATTCTAGAAACTAGGATAATAAAGGTACCATAATGGCTTCATTTATTTCTAGTATTTTGGAGAACAAATTTTCAAGAAGAGTATCCTTGGTCAAGTTCTGAATGTTGTCCAATGTGGATAGTCACAAGTTGATGATCCACTCTAGTGAATTCTCCATATTGAAATTTCATGAAAACTATTCATGATGAGATCCACCATTATGAATATTCTGAGAAGTGTTTCCCTTGAGGGGGATACAAATGAATAATGATTAAGAAGCTTCTGTAATCATTATTTCAATTGTTATCTAACTTGATTATTTTGGAAATTACATGATGAGTATGTCATTGGAAAAGGAGTTCCTGGTTGATCGTCCTTAAATGTTTCTTATCACATCATGTATATTTAGCCTGGAATGAATGTTAATTACACTTTAAGACATTTATATGCGTTCTCAACTCATGAGGTATTATAATTAGTGGGAAATGGACATATTCATATGCTAAAAAGGTGGAAGGATTTCAAAAATATTTAGGGTTTAAAAAAATAATACGATTCAAATGAAGAATTAGAGGATGAAACCACTACTGAAGAAACTTCATCAAAACCTCACAAAAGGCTCTATATGGTCTGAATCATTCACCATGAGAATGATATTATTGAATGGATTATTATCCAAAGAAACATCAATTCAAAATAGGAGGTGTCGACCACAATATCTTTGTTGAAAATTCTCAAGAATATAAATTTATGGTTCTTGTGTACGTGGATTATACAATATTCAATAGGAGAAGGCATGGATTAGTGGAATAATTTTGAAATCACATGAAATTAGAATTTGAAATGTCTATTATTGGTGAACTGACATACTTTTTGGGGCTACAGGTGATTCAAAAGAAGGATTACACTTTCATATCCTAGAAAAAATGTGAAAGAGGGTTGCTAAAGAAATTCAATATGCATCACTCTAAACCAATGTCGACTCCAATTACGGTTGAGAAAAAAATGGAAAGCATGAAGATGAGACTTGTGTGGATCCCCCCATGAATAAGAGAATCCTTGGAAGTTTATTATACTTGACTGAAACAAGGATACATATATCCTTTACAAAAATATTAATAGACCTCATTATAAGTAATCTAAATTAAGAGAATTTGGAATAATTTAAATGGATCATGAGGTATATTCAAGGTACTGTCAAATTTGGCTTATAATTTACTGCAGGAAGATATATTGCATTATCGGTTTTTCCTGATGATGAATGGGTAGAAGATGTATTGGATAGAATGTCCAAAAGTAGTGGTGGTTTCTTTATTGGCAATAAATGTGTGGGATGGTTGAGTAAGAAATAGGAAATCAATTCTCTTCATACGATTGAAGTGGTTTATATTTATACTATAAAGGCTTGCACTCAACTATTATAGATGAAACAATAAAAGACTCATATTAGTGATGGAGTGAAACAACCGATGGTGATTCATTGTGAAAACAAGAGCATGATCTATCTTACAAAGAATCCGGTTCATCACTCTCTTACAAAACATATTTTAGATCATATATCACTACATCAAGGAAAAATTTGAACAAGGTGCGATTAAAATGGAGTATGCTGGAACTAATGACCAAATGTCTAACATTATAATTAATCCATTGTAAGAACATGTGTTTGAGAAAAACTATTTTAACCTTAGTGTTCAACCACATACCAGTACATTAGGAGGTTACATATAATCCCCTCTCCCCATTTTGTGTTAACTATTTTAATTTTTTTGTATAAGTGATGTTGGTTTATAAATGGAGATATGGTCTCGGGGGATATTATTTTGATATCTACATGTACAAATACATGTTCTTTGGGTTTATATCCAAATGGGTAGAATGGATAAATTAAATGTTTTAAATGTTTATTGTCTATATTAAAACAATAAAATGATTCTATGATACAATGAGAATTTAGTGTTATGAGGAAACAACCAAAGATTTTATTAGAAATATGTAAGGACTCCAAAAAATGAGAACCCAATTGACGATTCCCACTTGTTTTTTACACTGATATTTTCTCACATATACTTATATTGTTGGATGAATTGTCTCTCACATTTTATATTTTGATATCATATGGTGTTTTTTTCTTGTGAAAGATTATTTGAATAACATGAAGTTTTTCATGCAAAGTAGAAGGTGCAGAAGAATCATATTCTCTAAATACTGAATAAAAATTGAGTTATGCTCATGTGGAGTTTCAAGATCATCATTTTGAAATACAGAAAATAAATGAGATGTGCCTAAAATGTGAAATTTCATAAAGTATCTCACATGACAAATAAAATGTCAAATTAAAGCCTATGTGCATGAGGAAGGTTCATAAGGGACTTATGTGTATGTTCGTCTGGGTCTGTAAATATGAGACTACCCCCTTTAAAGGCGTAAAAGATTTTCCAATGATGATTTGGTGTCTTTTCCACGTAAAATATTTACTTCTAGAAGACTTATGCACATAAAATATTATGCACAAAATGTTCCTTGGTCCTATCAAGAACAAGTGAAACTTATTGTGTGGTAGAACGAAGTATAAATATTTCATGAAATACATCTTCCATGGCAATCCAAAAATTTGTGCACAAGAATAGGTGTTACACACAATTACTGAGTTCCACTACATTCATGTATTTGAATAC
Source organism: Viscum album (assembly GCA_963277665.1). NCBI lineage: Eukaryota > Viridiplantae > Streptophyta > Magnoliopsida > Santalales > Viscaceae > Viscum > Viscum album. Next base: position 468,769,869 of record OY728147.1, on the reverse strand, counting down.
CTGGTATGTTTGATTAGTGCTTTCAAGTGCAGCAGTTCAGGACTTCTATGCAAGAAGAGTGTCTTGTTAGTTAAGGATAAAAAATTAAATTCCGATCTACAGAAGTGACCTTCAAGTTATTAAACTAAGTAATACTTCAACTAAAGTAGTGATCTAGGGTGAGTTGATGGATGTGTTCCAAGGTATGTAGTATGCTACCCCTAAAATCTTGTAAAGACTATGTTCCTAGAAAAAAGAGACTGCATCTGAACTTATATATTCCAAAAAAAGTGAGGATTAATGGATTTTGGTAAGACAAACACACTTTCAGAATATAATCCTTGAACTATCCATCAGTGGTGAAACAAGTAAAACTATTTCATATCTCCTTGATTGTGAATGTTTAATTACTTTAAGATTCCTTCTGATAGGTTTAAAAAGATCCTATAAATGTGGGAACAAGATTCATACTATTAGAAGAAAATTTTGACACTAATTCACCCCTCCCCTCTTATGTTTATTTGGGGTCATACACACATCATGTACTCTGGGAGTACACGGGAAGGCATATGAGTACACATACACATCATGGTACCTGAGAACTCCTAGGTAAATGGAAAGCCAATTGAGTGGGGCCACTTGTTGTGTGGAAACTCTTACATGCCATGTAATTATTTATAAAGTTTCTACCCCATGTATCTCCTTAATTTTGACTTGGATTTTTGGCCCATGACTAGTCTAAATTGAGTGTTTTCAACAAATATTGGGATGGTAGATTTTTTAATATATTTTGAAATAAAATGTGAGGTGTTATAATCATGATGCTTCTTTAGGTGATGCTCGATGATGATAGTGATTGGGAAAGATCATCAAAGAGTTTAGATACAAAGTCGGAACTCCCCTATCACATTAGAGAGTGGGTTCTCTATCCATGAATATGATAATCCCCTATCACACCTGGGTGAAAGTCCTCTATACTCATTGTGTAGGGATAGAGTTGGCACTTACCTATCAAACAAGGGTGAAAGTCCTCTATCCATGGATACGGTACTCCCCTATCACACCAGGGCATAGGTCCTATATCCACAAAGACAGTATTCCCCTGTTGCACTAGGGTATAGGTCCACCATACTTTTTGTAAAGATACAGAGGCATAACTCCCCATTCACAATAGAGAGTAAGTCTTATATCCACAGATATGATACTCCCTTATTACACTAGGGAATGGGTCCCCTATATTAAGTGAATAGATATATATATATATATATATAGTACTTCCCTATCACACTAGCGAGCACATCATCTATCCATAGAGATTGAACTCCCCTATCACACTAGTGTGTGGGTACTCTATATTTTGTGCACCGATATATATAAGGTACTTCCATGTAATTCCAAAAAATAGTCCTATATCATTTGAAGATTACACTCCATCAGGACATGGAGAATTGGCGAGGTGTGGAACCCCCTCAAGACTTATTTAGATAGTCACATGAGATACTGGGAATCAATGATGGACCTTTGGAGCTGCAGACAGACTCATCGACCTAGGATAGGCTATGATGTAGAGATCACTTTTCCTTCTCATATAGGTTTCTTATATAACCATATATATATCATTGGGTTTCATTTTTACCTATTTCTTTGGGATGAGTTGTATACTTTTATCTTGTCATCTATCAGTCCCTCTTTAGTTTTCAGCACGTCCTACTAGGTATATATATGATCAAATCTTCATGGGATTTACCCACATAAGTCATGTATTATAAAGAAGATATATGGATAAATGGTTATTTCAAAGGAGTGTAGGGATACTCCAGTTCTTTTGACCTCATACGGTGGTCGGGGATTAGAGATTAGGATGAAAGATCCTGTGGATATATTTCTTTCTTTTCTAGTTATTAATAGGTTGAGAAATTTTTTTTGGTTTGGTGTATATTTTTACTTTTTAAATTTTATATTATGATTTCGTAATATTTTGTATTCTCTGAAGGTTATTACATGCATGGATTTTACTCTAGAGGTTATTATATTTTATTATTATTCCTCTGTACTTTTTAATAGATAATGTTGGGTACATGTATACATGTAAATTAGAAAAAGGCCTCCCATATTAGTTATGCCTTATTGATGATTTTGAATAGACCCTTAACTTTGAAGGATGGCTTGGGTTATTTGCGGCTTGGCATTCCGCTGGTCAGGTGGCCCCTAGTTGGTCGGGTCATGAAAGATTGATATCAGAGTTGGTTCGACCTCAAGATGGTGATTTTTGTTTTTTCCACTTTTGTGGTTTGGTTGGTAGTTTAGGAAAACAATTTTTAAGTGTCTCGTGCATGGATTTTAGGATAGGATATAACGAACCATGGTTTAATTCAAGGAAACATTCCAAGGGAATTGGAATTTTCGCGTTGCCATGATAGTCCGTTCTTTGAACTAATATTGATAATGTTATTTTGAAATTTTAAACACATCAATGTGTTGTTTTAGTCTTGGGTGAATGAAATAGTGGTAACACGAGTGTCTCGTTGAGTTTAGGGAGTTTTGGGCCCTGAAAGATCCATGTTTGGAGGGTCTGTGTAGGGTTCATGGTTTGTCTAAAACCATGCAGCCCTTAGCAGCAAACTGTGTGTCTTGTTTTAGGATAGAAAAAGGTATCACATAGGTATCACATGGTTAAACCAAACCAATTTCCTATCCAACATGGTTAGTGCCACTTAGGTAGTTCCTATACACTATTCATCACATAATTGGTGAATAGTTAGGGTAACCGTGTGGGCCAAACCGTGTGAGGTAAAGTTATTAAGTAGTAGTTGGGGCATTGTTGGTGCATGGTTTGGAAAAACCTTTCAGCCAAACCCTTCATCCAAAGCATGCGACCTAGTTTTTGGTTAAAATTACAAAATTTACCTTAATGAGGTTAAAATTTCTTTTAATTTATTTCTTCTCCTCCTCCATCCATGTGAGCTCTCCTCCCTTGCGTCGTGGGTCTCCCCCAATCCTAACCTATGATTTCATGGATATACTCCATCTGTAATCCAAATTGAACACTGTTGGTCTCTATGGATCCCCATTGGTATGGTCTAGAATCAATTTTAATATTTCTTCATTTAATCTCATATCAATGAAGTTATTGTGGAGTAAGCTCATTTGCCATATTTTTAGGGAAAATGTCTATTTCATCGATTCCTTCCAAACCATATTGAATCATACATTGATATTTGATGAGTGAAGCATCCTAAAAAAACATGGGTGTTCTAGTAATTTTTCTGCAAGTTTTCATAATTTTATATGTATCATTGTTGCACCATATTCTAGAATTTATTGCACATTGATAACTTTTTTCTTTAATATAAATTGTTATATGCACCAAGTATTACTTTTGTTGAGCCTTGATTAGTAATTAGAGGTTGTAAACCTTGATCACGGACACCCTTTAGGTTTTATATCTTTAATTTCACCATTATAAATTAAATGGTTAATTTTATGAAACACCTTTTAAGCGTTAGACTTGGTTTATAAATGGAATTAACCATTTAAGTAATTTCACAATTGATTTTATCAATTCCTAAGTGCTTAGTAGAACTTATGTTTTTTTTGTATGATTGATAGATTTTGAAATTATCCCTTAAAGTTAATTGAGTTTTACTTTTTATAATTGATGTTTGTTGCAATAAATTATTTGTTTTAAAAAATGTCATATTTTAATAATAAAACCCTTCAGTTGAGGTGCATTTTTTTTGAAATTACAAAGTGATGATTTGTGATTTATAACATTCTAGAATGTATTACTTTAGTACTTCTTCTATAATTTGATATCATTTTTTGGCATGTGACATGTCCCAATCCTATCTAAATGACTAATGAACCAAGCACCTCTTAAGTGCCTGGATTACTTCATAAACAGATTTTCCCAAGTAGGTAAATGCTCAGTTGTTCATGGTTCCTTCTAAGTGCCTTCTTTAACCTTTAATTAAATTTCCATATTTTTTTTGAATAAATGGAATGTATCAAATAGAAAGGATTGTCAAGATGGGTTTCACTCTATGAATGAATTAAATGTTTTAATTAACTGAAATTGAATTGGGTGTTATAACCATGCCTCTTGTTATAATTACTTAAGATTAAATAAAGTAAATTGTTATGACTTTAATGCCCTTAGTTATGATTGGAATAAATAATTGTAAATAATAAGAGTGAATTCATCAAGGGTTTTCTTATAAATATGATTACACCTTATACATGTGTTGCATACAATGGTAAGGGTTTTGTTGATCATGATAGAATCATGCTCACTTATATTGTGTATTGATCCATAATATATCACACCAGTGATACAATGTGGATGGTGGGCATTATGCGCCTCATCCTTTTTGTGTGTTGAAATGACAAAAAACTCATGATTTTGAGTGTTAACATGAGAACACACTCACCATATCATGTGGCGATCATGAAATATCCCACTAATTATGAGATGTAGGGAGTTTAATCTGTTTCTTGAGCTTATAAGCTTGTTTATATTGGTAATAGATGTTTAAGTTATATCCCATCCCAACTGGTAACTAGTATTCCAGGTATATGGACACTTACATCCACACATACTTAGTTCATATAGGTGTATGCAATGTAGAACTTCACTATGTATATATTATTACAATATACATATGGTTACAGAAATGATTATCATTCTAGAAATGAACCCAAGAAGGTAGAGTCAGCCGGGTGTCCCTTTGGAACCTAAGATGATCGATAATTTTGTTCGGTTTTGTTTATTTATTTATATTACCTGCACACTATTGGAATTTTTATTCACAAACTATTTTTAGTTTTAGACACCATGGGTGGTAACCTACTAGGATTTTTATCTCACACCCTACTTGGGTTTACATTTAACTTGGGTACCTAAGTAGATCTCATGTTCAGAGGACAATGGATGATTTTAGTGTACCTTGGATTTATGAGTACATGACTGATCTGAAGCTCAAGATGGATGAGGAGATATTCTGTGGGGATTTTTTTATTTTATTTATTTATTTATTGTACTCTATTATATTTATTTTTGTATGGATACTGTTTTAGTTATGTATCATCATCTAAACATTCTTGTATTTCTATAAATTGACATTAGACACCTTTTAAATTCAGTTTTTGTTATAATTCGTCCTATTTGTCTTTATTTTATCACTACTTCTGCTATTTTATATTATTTATTACCTCTAATACCTCTTTTCTAATCTGATCATAAGGGTATAGTCTCCCCGATCTAAACTTCTTAGACTATAAGTGCTAGTTGGAAACCTCTGGTATATGTAGAGGTGCACTTGAGCCCATGTGACCCATCGATCTGCCTACCATTTTAGTGGTCAGTCTGGTCGGGATGTCATGAAGTGGTATTAAAGCCTTATTTTGTTACTTTTTAGTACTATTTTGGGATGGTAGACAGGAGAATAGGAATATTTTAGCACTTGGTAAATAGCCATGCCTGGGAGTGATGAACTCATATATGGGGAAAAGTCTAATTGGTTAGGGATAGGATTTTTGTTCATTCCCTTTGATATTAGAGTTAAATATTATTTCAACTTGAGTGATTGGTGTATTTTATACTACTTATTAATTTATGAGATTATGGTATTATGTCCTTGGCTTGGTACGTAAAGGACGTAGCATTACATACATCATTATAGGAACATATAAATTCACATTCCATGCATATTCCATTCCATGTGGTTGAATTTATATGATGATTGTGGATTTTGATTGTGTACTTCGAGTTTTATGCCATGATTTTGTTTTATTTAGCTGGTCTATTTATATAACATGCTTGGGTGATTTATTTAGCATGTTTTTTCTATGTTTCATGCTTTTGTGATTAATATCATATTCGTCGGTGTTTAATTTTTATGGACACATGAATGTTTTGTTTTGATATGTATTTGGTTACATGGGATAAATATATTGGTTTTGATTAAAATGGAGAAAGTTTTTAGTTTTAAGGTGTTTGGGTGACTTATAATTTGGAAAAGGTAACCCATGTAATTGAACCATTACTAGACACTTATGTATGTCAATACACCTTGGTTAAAATGTAAAAGGCTACTAAAGTTAAACTTTTACAGTGAAATGATTTCTATTAATGGGATCCAGATGCCAACCTATGAAGTGTATGGGAACATTATGTATTATTGGATGGAAAACCATATAAATTAACTTTTATATATGACCATTATATAATCTTAAATAGTTATAAATGAGTAAGTTGTTTAATTTTAATCTGAAATGACTTGGTTGCCTTTATAAAGACTTGTTAAAAAATTACACAACTATGAAAATTGTGTGGTTAACTACAAAATTCATAACTCGACCCAAGTAATTTAATTAGAGAATGTTTCTTATGAGATAACCCACTATGGGTATTTTAAAATTTTTAGATTTAAACAACCACTATTGGGTTGCATTTCTGATGAAACCAGGTTTGTTAAAGCATGACTCTCATAGGATGCCTTATCTTTAATAACATAAAAAAGAATTTAGTTTATAAAATTCTTAATTATGATGGTATTTAAATAAATATTAAACATTTAAAAAATAATTTGGATAATAATTTCCTGTTTTACTTTTAGGCATTGGTTAAATTAGGTACTAAGGGATTTTTTTATAAAGGGTACCAGATATTTTTTAGGTATTTTAAATGTTTAAAAGGATGAAGTGAATTAATGTAAAAACTTTAAATGGAACATTAAGTGGTGTAATTTTTATAAAACCACATTTAAGGGTAGCTTAAATTATCTATCTTAGTTTCCTTGTAACAAAAATGTGACAGTTTTCTATAGGCCTTTTTTCCTTTTAGCAATGGATTCAATGATAGGATTTTGAGCCTAGTGACTTTCCTATTGGCATGACCTAGTGAAAAGGGCTTGATGCTTAGGATTTTTTAAGGTTTCATCCCATGTTAGGTAGTACCCTTAGTTATTAAATTAATTACTAGAAGTTGTATGTTTTCTATCTTATGGTACCCTTCAGGTGTCATTGTCCCTAGTAGGGATTTTAGTTTTTAACTGACACCCTTGTTCAGATGGGTGGTCATGGTATCATTTACCCTTGTTATGGGAGTGAGAATCAATTATTGATATATTTTTTAATATTAGAGATGATAATTGCAAGGTCGGCCTCTTCTTAGGTCCTGTGACCCTGTTTTTTTTCCTTGGGTGACTCGGGAGGTCCTTAGTCTATTTTAGAGTCATTTGGGATAATGCGCCTTTGAGCCAATTTTCTTCATGACCCATTTGATACTTGAATTCATTGGGAGGGAAACATATATTTAATATCAATTATGTATAGTTTTTTCATGTAATATCTGGGTAATATTCATTTATATATCTGATACCCATTGGGTTTCTAAATGAAGTAATGAACAAGTCAAGTTCGGTGTAATTGTTGATCCTTGTGTTGTTATGTTCTTATTGGGCCGTCCCTAGAGTCTAGTGTCCTATTATTTAGAGGAATTAATTATTCCCAATGATCAGGATTGATTTTTAAGAGAATTGGGTGTTTTGACATGTTGGTTAGTTTTGTTTTGGCTATCCTTTATGTTGAATTTACAGACATTATGATTGTGTCTCGAGGAGAATCAAAAATTATTTTAAGGTGGTTTTGATCTAGTGAAATCTTGAGTGACCAGTTTACCTATTTTCTTATAATGACTAGGAAACTCCTAATGTGGATAGAATCATTTTAGTTATAATGAAAACGTGTCCTTGTAGGTAGAAGGAGCATGACCAAGTATGACCATTAAGAAATGGCCAACCTTGAGTGAATTCCCTTTGGGCTTGCAAGTTTAAATAATGTCGGTGATTTCTTGGAAGCCCAAAATTGATATGGCTTTTTGTGTTTAAAACCTTTGAGAAAAACTGTTGGTCATGAAAGGACTCAGGTATTTAATCTGGAGTGATCACGTGATGCCTCGGGTAGTAAAGGCTTGTGATCGGTTAATAACGGTGCGTTAGAAGGTGAAGCCTAAATTCTTGGAAGGGAAGTCGACCAAAAGTGGTTCGAATGATCTTATTTATAATCCTTAGTATCCTCTTAGTGGACACTATATTTTCAATGATCATTTCCTATGTCTTGACTTCATCTTTGATACACTAAGAGAGAGTTTTTCTTATGCCACACTAATGTTTTAAAAGTTGTTGGTGCTTGATAAGTGCTATTTATCAGTGTTGTGTGATAGACGCGTGTTTTTTTACCAAGGCATGGTCAGTCCCAAGTGACATCTGGGTTACATTGTAAGAACTCCTTGGATGGAATCTTGGACACAAACTATTTTCCTCTGAATTTACCACTATATGGATGCTGATATGGGTTTAGTTAATGATTTTTTGTGGACTTCTTGGCCTTATACCAACATCTCACTTGTAGACATAGAGTATGGGATACCTTGGATTAGTTTGTTATACTATAGTTTAATGAATACAAGGTTATCTTGGACTTTTTTATTGGGCTCAGAGGTGATTCTTAAAGGGTGAATATTCTAGTGGGATGGATCTGGGTTACACCCTTGTCTATTTTGTGACATGACCGTTTAAATTGGAAGTTGATGCTTTGATCACAGAACATCATAGTAAGTAATGTATGGACTTTAGTGAACACTTTGGTTGTAAATATTATATTCCTTGGTATATGGTTTTTTAGTTTACTTTGTAACACACTGTCCTTCTAATCTTGGCATTTGAGAATAGTTGGTAAGAGTGGATTGACTTTTCCTTTTCTTTTGTCATTAAGAATACGATTAGTGAATAATTATTTACACCACATCATCTGGTAGAGATGAGTGCAGTACGTGTCAGGTGGGGGTTTTCATTAAAATAAGGATCAACCTAGATAATGGGGTAGAAGGAGGATTAAACTATTTGTCTAAGATAAGGATCATGTTGTGCCCATCGTTAGAATGCCATGGCACACTCAAATAGAAAATTACGATGGTAGGGATACTGTGACTCAAAATTACCCCTTTTATAATTTTAAGGCTATAGTGAGGATCACCACAACTAAAAATTTTAAGATACAATTAAATGATTGTTTCTCTAGTTAAATGGGCTCAGGTAAGCGAAAATATTTTTGTTTCAATAGAAAAAATGAGCACTGTCTTGGGTATTTATGGCTTAAGATTCGTATTCTTAAGTGATGATTCATGGTGCATTTGGCATTTAGAAACAAAACATGACCATTGGTACAAGAATTCATGACCCTTTTAGGTCGGGTGGTGTTTCCATTGCTACCCAAGGTTTCTCGGGGATGATAAGTTCAAAGGTGGGGAGGTTGTAATGACTTGTGTTTTGAGCTAAAGTAAAATTCGAAGGGAATCTGAATTTTGGCGTTTACTGGATGATCCATTCTTTGAACTGAGCTTAAAAATGTAATTTTGAAATTTGGGAAACTTCAATGTGTTTTTTATACTGGGGTGAAGGTAATGGGGCTTTCTAATGTGTCTTTTTGAGTTTCAGGAGCATTGGGCCTTGAATGTTTCATGCTTTGAGGGTTTATGAAGGGCACATAATTTTTTTGAAACTGTGCGGCCCCTAGAAGCAAACCATGAAGCATGTTTTAGGAGAGTAGAACGTGTCTTATGGGTTGTGCACAGCTTACCCCAACCATGATCCAATCCCATATGGTTAGTGACACTTAGGTAGTACATATTCACTATTTTTTAGACGGTTGGTGCATGATTAGGGTAACCATGCGAGGTAAGGTTTTTAGGTAGTGGGCGATGCATGGTTGGTGCATTCTTTAGCCAAACCATGCGGTTAAAATGCGAGGCCTAATTTTTGGGGTGAAATTATGAATTTTCTATTAATATGGTTACAATTTATTTTTATTTCTTTTTTCTCCTATTCCAACCATGTGAGCTCTCCTCCCTTGCATCTTAAGACTCCTCCAATCATATCCTATGATTTTATGGATATACTCCATCCATCATCCAAATCAAACATCATTGGTCTTTATAGATACACATTGGTAATTTCTTTATTCCTTTTGAATATTTATTCATTTAATTTCCTATCTACCATGTTATCAAGGTTCAAGATCATTTTCCCTATTTTCAAGGAAAATGTCTATTTCTTAAATTTATTCCAAACCGAACAAAGTAAGACCTCGATATTGGATGATTTAAGCATCATAAGAATAAGGTAAGTGGTCTATATAATTTCCTCAAGTTTCCATAATTTTATAAATAGCATCATTGCACTGCATGGCCCCCTTTTTCATATGTTGACTTAATTTTTTTCTTCAATATAAATTGGTATATTCACCTAGTATTACTCATATTGAGCCCTGTTTAATAATTATAGGATATCAACCTAAATCATTGACATAAATTTGGTGTGCCAGCTTTAATTCCCCCTTTATAAATTAAATGGGTAATTTCCCAAAATTCCTTATAATCATTTGTCCTGTTTTATAAATATAATTGACTATGAAGGTAATTTTCCAATTGATGTTATCATTTCTTAAGTGCTGGGTCAAACTTATTTTTTTCTATGTCTGATAAATTCTTAAATGATTCCTTACTGTGAATTGATTTACACTTCCTGTAATTGATGTCTGATGTGTTAAATGATTTGTTTGATAAACTATGTAACATTTTAGTAATAAAACCCCTCATATGAGGAGCTTTGTCTTAAAAATTACAAAGTGATGATTTTTGGTTTATAACATGCTTGATTGTATTACTTTGATTTTTTTTCTATTCTTTGATCTCATTATTTCATATCCTAAATGTACCACTCTTATATAAATGACTAATTAACCAAGAACCTTTTAATTGAATCACATTCTTCATAAATTAATTTTCCCATGTAGGAAAATTCCTAGGTATTCATGGTGCCTTATAAGTACCTTATTTCACCATTAATTAATTTTCTATATTTTTTTAGAATAACAGACATATATCAAATGGAATGTCTTATCTTGATGATTTTCCTTCCATTAATTAATTAAATGTTTGAGTTAAAAAAATATAACAGGATGGCATGACCACACCTCTTGTTATAATTAATTAATTACGACTTATGTAAATTGTTATTATTGTGATTCTATTAGTAATGATTGGGATTAATAAATGTAAATCATGATTGAGAATTAATCATGGATATTATTATAAATATGATTATGCTTTATACATATGTTGTGTACGAGGGTAAAGGTTCTATTGAACATGATGAAATCATGCTCCCTTAGATTGGGTGTTGATCCACGATGTCTCACACCAGTGATCCTATGTTAATGGTGTGTAATATGTGCAACATCCATTGTTTAGTGTTCACATGACAACACATTCACAACTTTGAGTGTTGATATGAAGGAACACTCACCATATTGAGTGAAAAGCATCATGTATCCCATTCATTATGAGATTTAGGGAATGTGACCTATTTCTTGAGCTTATAGGATCATTTAGACTAGTAATGGATATCTAAGTTGTGCCCCAGTCCAGTTAGAAACTAGTATTCCAGGTATATGGGAACTTATATATGCATGTAATTGGTTTATATAGGTGGATACAATATATGAAATTACTATGTATATATTATTACAATGTTTATATGGTTATATATAATATTATCAATCCAATAATGACTTGAAGTAGGTAGAGTTAGTCAGGTGTCCCTTTGGAACCTAAGTCGACTGGTAATTTTTGTTATGTTTTGTTTATTTATTTGTATTAATAGAACAATGTTTTACTTGTTATCCTTGGGTTTTTTTAGATGTAGACACCATGGGTGGTAACCTATTAGTATTTTTGTTTCACACTATTCTCAGGTAACTATTACTTTGGGGTACCTGGGTAGATCTCATGTTTGCAGGACCATGGTTGATGTGCTTTTACTTGGGAGTTAAGAGGATTAGAGTGAGATAGAGTTTAGGATGCTCGAGAAGATCTCAATTGAGGATTTTTATCCTTTCCTTTATTTATGTATTTTACAATATTATATTGACTACTTTGTGTCTACTTTTTTATTTATGTATCATCATCTAGACTTGAATGAATTGTTGTATATTGGCATCGCCCAGCTTCTGTATTCAGTTTATATTATTCTTCCACTACTATGACTTTATTTTATTACTGCTTCCAATTTTTTCCATTATTTTATATCTAAAATACAACTATGCTACTTTGAAAATGACGGTATAGTATTCCCTCTATCACATTCTTAGACCCTCGCTGCTAGTCTGAAGCCTCTGGCTTATGGGGAGGTGCTCTTGAGGCCATGTGACCCACTTGTCCGAAAACCATTTTAGTGGTTATTCGGTTCAATATGTTACATAGTGAACCCAATATTGGTATAGAAACTGACATATCCATTAACTAAGAATCTGATAACCTACTTTTTGATTATACAAACTGAGACATTGGTTGTAGGGAGAATTGGTACAAATATTATATTGTATTGAGTCCTTTGATTTTCCTTTTTAAGTTATCTCTCTCTATATCCCTCTATGTATATATTATCTTTGACTATGGTACATCTTTATATCTTTCAAGATGAATCCATGATGAAATCCATCAAGTATTTCAAGATAGTTTTGTGAATATGACTTGTTGAATGAAAAGACTTCCCTTCCAGGAACTACCCATGAGATACTATTCTCTATGTGGGAACTGATTAGTGTTGCCACATATTGAACATTTCATGGGTCCTTCTATGAATCAGGCAGATGAAAATCTATGTGTTAAGGAGTCTATCGATCTAGAAGGGTAGGATGATGGTATGCTTGGGCTTAGCACATTACAAGAGTTATAGTGATATACACCAGTGAGGTTCAATGATGAGGAAAAACCTAAGGTAGTATATGTTTGACTTGAGGTAGTGGTATGTACTTTCCGACATGTGCAGAACCCAACCAATTAGATGGTTGTGTTGGAAACCACTCTTCTCCATGGAAAAACTGTTGGCTCCAAAGGTACCAAAAGATGATTCACATATGTTGAGTGGGCATCATGGGTTTTAGATACAGAGACCACCTAGGTTTTGGGTGATATGTACTCCCTTATTAGGTGGTAAAGGATGGGATAGAACCTTTAATGTGAATGTACTACTTTGATAAGACCCTTCTTGATGTTGGTCTTTGTGGTGAGACTTCTACATAGTGAAAAAAAGTGTTAGTAGAGTCATGTGTTGGGGATGTATGATGTGACTTTATGAGTGAAATAAAGAGAGATAATTACCCAACTGAGAATCATTCTTGAGATGCAATTCAAAATATATGTGGGTGAGTCATTTCTTCCAAAAGTAGATAGTGTCAAGGTCTAGTGGATGAGTTCCAAAGACTTGTTCATTTAAGGATATTTATTGGTATAAGGTTTCATAACAAGACCTGGTTGTGGTAAATATGAGGTAAAGGGAAAGGATGAGTTCTAAGCAGTAGGAGCTCACATAGGCTTCAAGTACAGTTTGAGGTATGACATGTGTCTTCACGGACCATGTTGAAATTTTCAAACATATTCATGAGCCCATTTATCCGTGATCATATCCCCTATTTGAGACCTAGTGATACCATTGTATAATTTTTTCTTGAACCTTGAGTTTGAGGATCCTGTAGGCAGGATCTGTGATCACACACTTCTAATGATAATGTGACCAGACTCCTAGAGGATAGAGAGATCCTCAGATAGAATCATTTTTTAGTGGATAATAGAACCTATAATATTTTCCTAAGTATAACATAGTTCCCTACCATCGATGCTCAGTTTTTTTCTACCTGTCAGTGCGGTGGTTTTTTCAACTTGTTGGGATTGAGTTTTTCTCCTTTGACAAGGAGTGATCCCAAGAAGAGTAGGATGGGATCATCCACAAGAGGATGTAATAAAATTATCAATATTTGGACAGTAATACCTTTAGAGTAGTGTATTCTATGAGATTTTGTTTCCTAAAATGGTGGTGGAGTATGAATAAGTCTTTCCTAGGGATATGTCAGATTTATCTCTACACTGAAATGTAGGATTCTACAAGGACTGACACCAGGTATCACCCCTAATTTCTTAAAAAACAAATCAGATGACAACCACTATTCTTTGTAATCCATAGTTGTAATTGATAGTTTATAGAGAAATGAGTTTTTTTATGACCACATGTGTTCACATTGGAATTGCAAGGTTGTTTTCATTACAGGAAAATGAGTTCTTTTGGTTTGGTTTTAATTGGTTTTAATTGAAATATGTGATGTGAGGATGAGTATCCACTCTCTAGAATCATTCAGTTCTTCGACTAGTGGTTTGGGGTGAAGTGGTTATTAGAGTTTTAACTCAAAATGGGTTATCACCAAAACCAATTCTGGGAGGTGGATGTACCGAGCATGAGTTCCTAGAGCCACTAGGGTTGATTTAAGTTATTGGTGATACCCTTTGGCATGCTGAATTCTATAGAAAAGTTCATAAGACTTATCAGATGGATCCTTAAACTTTCTTGGATTAGTTCATTGTAGTATTTTTTATGGAACCCTCATGTCCTCGATATTATAGTTAGAGAATGTGAGATACATGAGGTTGGTGATAGTGATGGTTGTGAAAGGGGTGATGTTTTTCATGTCCTGTCCCAAACGGGTCTAGGAACTAACTCCCCAAGCCCACTTCCAATAGGTCGGGGGATGGTGGATAGTTCCAAGTAAGCATATCACACAAATGGGAGGCCTTTTCCTAAGTACCTATATACATGCACCCACAAACACCTCCATGAATCAGTGCATAGATATAAAAATATTGAAACTAAAATGCATTCTTACATCTATTTCAAACTAGAGTACAATAGAAGTATTTGAAGAAAAAAAATAAACACACATTCCCAGAAAAAATTGTAAAAGTGTCCAACCTGCTTATAAGGAGGGAATCGTTGTTAAATAAAACTTCTGGAATGCTCCTCAGCCCAGCTCTGGTAAACTCCTCGGTGGGTCTAGCTCACTATGTTATGCCTGCCTTGGGTCCTCTAGAGAATCTATAGAAAATCCTATTATCTAAATAGGACACAAAAAATGTGAGAAAATATCATGTAGGGGTGATTATGAGAATACTCATTAGACACCCCCAAAGAACCCAAAAGAAAACGGAGAAGCTTAGAGGAAACAGTCCCCTCGACCAAGGTTGAGGGAACCCAATCGAGAGAGGAACACATTCTCAAACCATCCCTGGCTATACATGACTAGTCAGATCAATCCACAAGGGATGTCAACCTAGAAACATTAAAACACCAAAAGGACTCACTGAATCACCATGATTTACTCATCTTAGACTCCATGTCTCACGAGGTTTCAACCTCATATCTAGCTACATGATTCTCTCTCAGATGTACCACCATCAGTGGTGTATGTTTTCCCAATAGAGTGAATCTATCGATATTTTAAAGGCAACAGACACCTAAGAGAACACACTCTATGAGCTTAGCCTTCCCATATGGAACCCGTACGAGAGATTAACTCCATTGGGAAAACATACACCATTGATGGTGGTACATTTGAGTGAAATCACTCCATCAGAAAAAAATCACTAGGTCAAACACTAGTGCCCAACACTAGAGGTCCTTCTATAGATAACCAAAACACTGCGCAAGGTCATAAGAAACCATGTGGGGAGGCCCTCCCCTCACCACTTCACACAATCTAAGAAGCCCAAATATATACTATTCAGCACATGAATCACATATAATGAGGGATAATGGATGGATACACACCTCGCTACTACCATGTAGTTGAGGGAGTACTAACTCCTAAATAACCTCTAAAACTTCTATCACTTCTGTATGGAGTGTCCCACACCACAATCTGTTGAGGCAGTACTATCTCTTAAATAGGTATCATACATAACTAATATAGGGTATCACTCCTCATTACTGTACTCAATAACCAAGGGAGCTAATAATCCATTGGAGGACCCTCTCCCCACTACTACTCGAAGACAAGGGAGTACTACTTCATAGATGAGGGCTCACACCCTAGTACAAAAGGGGAGTACCACTCAAAGGATAGAGGGCGTACACCCTGATATAATAGGGGAGTAAAATCCCATGGATAGAGGGCCCTCACTATAGCATGACAAGGGAGTAACAGTCTATGGCTAAAGGTCCCACACCCTAGTACGACAGGGGAGTACCAACCCTAGGCTAGAGGACCCACTCCTTGGTACGACATGGGAGTACCAACTCTGTTAAGACAAAATGTTTGGAGGACCCACATACAAGATAAATAGGGGAGTTTCAAATCCAAGGATATAGGTCCTTCACCCTAACATGATAGGTGAGTACCCACTCTATCTATACATTACATATTGAAGACCCACTCCCTATCATGCCAGGGGAGTACCGAACCCACTCATTGTGGACCCACACCTTGGCCCAATAGGGGAGTACCTACACAATTTGGCCCATGAGTATGGAGGTCCTTCACCCTGGAATGATAGGGGAGAGCTGTATCCAAGTACACAAATGATACATAAAACTCGTACCCTAATCCAACAGGGGAGTACCATCCCCGAGAGAACTATCACATGGGTAGAGAACCCGCACCTATGGTGTGGGGAGTCCTGTATCTACCAATGTTGAGAGGTAAGGTAAACCCAACCCCTTATGTCACATGGGAGTACCAATCCCACCATCTCTCACTAATAACTAAACCAATATAAATCATCCGTCAAGCACCAATGAAATGAGCATCACACTTATCATACCTCGCATCGAATCACTGCCCTTGGTAGGGGACCCCCACCCTAACAAAATACAGGAGTACCACTCTACTGAAACAAATATTCTTTGGGGGTGACATTCTAAGGTGATAGGGAAGGGTACTGACCCTAGAATCAACTCCGTAGACCACCCTAATCACTACCCATGATTGAACAACACTATTACAACGTCATTCTTGAATCATGACACATCATATTTTATAGGCCACTATAGAGGCCACAATGACATTATATAAGGAATAATGAATGTGATATATTTACATAAAATAATAAATATAAGTTCAAGAGAAGAAGATACATATGGATCAATATCATAAAAAGATATCAAGAAAATACATGGAATTTACTACGGTCCACATGGTGTGTCAAACCGCCCAAGAACCTGGATGTGTACTATGTTTTCATGGATTGACTATCCATGTTGGAATAAAAAATGTGTACAACCCATACACAATGTTTCCTACATCACCTAACCCAACTATGTTCTTTTTCCATATATTTTGGACATCAATGCGTCACACATGGTGTGTACCACCGAGTACTTGGATTGTCTAGGATAAATGACCAGTTGGCCATGTCATTTTACCATGCCCTTTTCTGATACCCTATGCCTATGTACGTTGGCCATGTTGTTCTACAAGAGCATGTACTATCACATGACTACCCTAGCCATGTCCTCTGGCCACAAGGCATGGGTTCACTACACCATGTGTATCCTCGGCACATTGTGTATATCCCCAAAAGTCATCTTCCCTAAATGAGAAGAACACATGACATGTCTCACTGGACCACACGGTGTGTAAATGGTAATTATGATAGGAATTACCCTACACGACACTCAATTCACCTCACTTTTCTCTGAAACATGCAGATCAACCTATAAGGTATCTCTAGCTATCATAATAGGGCACTACAAACATAAAACAATGCATACCAAAGGGGATCATGACTAAAACTAAAATTTTCCTATGATCATTATTCTCCTTAACCTGATGATGATCGATGCCAATAACAGATATCAGAACCACCTATTCACATTGATTCACCTCAGTTTCATTCATCGTCTAAAGGGGGAGAGGTGGATGCTCACCTATCCTGCATCACGTGCACCCAAGGGAGAGGGTGGGTTTAAGTTTAGGTTTATTTAATTAATTAATTGTATAACCACTCGACACCCCACAAACTCACCTTCAATCAAACTCCCTCTTCTAAAAAAATTTATTTCGTGCCTAGGGAAATCAATTTTTTTTTGAAATCAATAGTGACCTCATATTTCTGATCTATGACTCTGTTTGGGAGTTATTTCACATTTCAAGAAAAACTGCATGCCTGTAAAAAAATATTTAATATTTTTAGTATGACCACACTGTGGCTCTAAGGTGTTTGAAATCCCATGATGACTCCATGATGGGATTAAAAAACATTATTATAAATATTCCAATGTATTATAAGTCAAAACCTAAGTTATTACATTCTCCCCATATTAAGGATTTTTATCCATGAAAAGTGAAAGACTAGGGAGAAGGGAAAGAAATTGAGCTCTCCACTGGATCTCCCATTCCAATGAGATCACCAAGGGTTCCCCTGATGATTACAAGAACACACTCAAGGGAACTACCAAGGATAAATCACATTAATATCTAGATCCAACTAGGTCAAAATCATGTAACATGTAGCACATGTATCCTCATCTCTGATATGTGAAAAAAAAACCAAGAAGCATTGTCCATCTGTAGTCATAGGATCTAGAGGTACACAACCTCCCTAACCTGTCACAGATATTGACATAACCCCATAGTTCACATCCACCCCTAGATGAACTACAACACAACATCTTCTAGTGTCTTTCATTCAAAGTTTCCTCCGAGCATGCAAGAGTACCAATGAAAATAAGATGGAACACCAAGTGTAAACAATAGGTATTACTGAGGCCTTATTCTACAAACCTGTAGCTATAAAACATATTTCAAAACTAGAAACTCTACCACACCCACTAGTGGTGCCCCTGCTGATTATGGATAGTTGGAAACCAACACACACTATATAAAATCCATAGGGTCTAACTCTTCTAATGTGTAATGGTTCTATGCAAGGATCTCCTTCCACTAGAGATTCCAAGAATACAAGTCAATTAGAAAAAAAACCACTATAAATGACAGGGCCTACTCTGTCTCTCCCTCACACAAACCTTCCTCAAACTCACAAGTCTAGGGAAATCATCCACCACACCACGACACTATACTATTTTTAAATAACTGACTCATACACATAGTTTTAATCTCATAAAAAAAGTATCTCAGTTGGGAAAGTATCCCTATTCCTTGTGAGTCAAAATATATTTCAAAAACACCAACTCTAGGTTCTACCAAGGCCTCGCATCACCCGGGGTAAAAATCGATCAAGAAGTGGGAAGAAAATAGTAGTTCACAACAATATCTAAAAATTACTAATGCAGAGAGTATAAGTGACATAAAATGTATCTATATTTATCCACGGATCCTCTAGATCAAAGTCCTCTACTGCCTGCAACTATCCTCAACCCCAACCCATAGCTTCTTAATCCTGGTATGGACCACCTGGGGATGTTGGTTGTAACACCTCAAACCAACTACCACATATTTCTTCTCTTTCTACTCCTCCACCACATATGCAATCATGCCAAACTCCCTACACCAAATGATACCTCGACCATGACAACCCTTCAATTAGACCCCTATCAATAGCATAGTGGGTCATAAATTCTCTAGCAATATGTCTCCAACAATTTCAAGCATACCACCATCTATCATCTGGCTGGCCTAATCCCCAGTGTGGATCCTATTCTATAGAACCACATGCCCGAGTCTGGGTATGGTTATTATTCATGGGTTGTGATACTATAATTTTCCATATGCAAACTACTACAAATGTATAAGACTCATAACCCCCACTGTGGACCATATCTTTTCATCCCTCTGCCAAGAAGCTCTCTACAAGTAGAGCTCACTCTAGTACCCCCACATAAGTGGGAAGACACAAGCAAACCACACTTTCATATATCTCTATATGGAGGCCCTACACAAAGGATCATGCTCTAAATAATGGGTCTTGAACCATA
The DNA here is from genome assembly GCA_963277665.1 of Viscum album. Lineage (NCBI taxonomy): Eukaryota > Viridiplantae > Streptophyta > Magnoliopsida > Santalales > Viscaceae > Viscum > Viscum album. The sequence continues at coordinate 468,750,070 of OY728147.1, read as the reverse complement.
TCAATGGAGTATCAAGAGAGTTCTATACAGACCCTCGATTTTAAATGCTGATATAACTAGCTTGTCAATGGGTGGTGGCTCAACTGGTGGACCACCTGGAGGTACCACCTCAAAACCAATAACCTATACTGAAGCCTCTATGTGGGGGTAGATATTCATTAAAATCATGTTGTGGAACCCTTTCTAAATGTCATAACCGTTGAATCATTAAATAAAATCAAGATGATCCACATTCAAAGAGTATATCTGGGAAGTTTAATCAAGAAGAATAAGGATCCAACAACACATTACCATATGATGAATGTTATATTATTTACCTATGACAAGTTTCCTAATGTACTGATTCAAAAAGAAAGTTATGCAAGTTCTCGTGAATAGATACATCAACTACTGCACCAATTCCATAACCTATGGATTGAGAGATAAACTCGAAACACCCTAACACTATCTATATAATACCCAAACCAAGCTCACAACACCATTGTCCAAAAGATGAAACCCCTTTGATACCACTCTGTCATGACCCGAACCAACAGGTCCTAGGACTCAACTCGCCAAGACCGCCTCCAATAAGCCTAGGGATAGAAGCTATTGACAAGTAGGAATATCTCATAAATGGTGGGCCTTTTATTAAAGTACATATACACACACAACCAAAAGAACCTCCATGAATTAATGAAAATATAAAAAATATTGGAACCTAAAATTATTGCATACATCTATCCCAAACCATAGTACAAAAGAAGTAGTGAAAGCGTAAAAGGGAAAAACTCTCACCAGAAATTGTAAAACTATACAACCTGCTTATAAAAAGGGGATCACTATCAAATGAAACTGATGTAAATCTCCTCATCCAGTATTTGGTAAACACCTTGGTCAGTCTAGATCACTATGATTTTACTACCTTAGGACCTCTGGGGACTTTATCAAAAGGCTCGTGGTCTGCACAAGACAAAACACGTTTGGCCAAAGCCCATGTGGGGGTGAGTATATAAATACTCAGTAGGCACCCAAAAAACCTAAAAGAAAACAGAGAAACAAAAAGGAAATTTTCTGATTGACCTAGCTAGAGTGAACCCAATCGATATATGAACTCCATATCAAACCATCCTCAGTTATACATGACTATTCAACTCAGTCAACAAGGGGTTTCCACTTAGACAAGTGAATGTTCTACAAGAACTCCCTGAATCACCAGATATACTCATATTAGACTCTAAGTCTCATGAGGTTCGAACCTCATTTCCAACTACCAGATTCTACATGAGATTCTAAAGGTAACAAAAAACTTGTAGAACACACTCTATGAGATCATCCATCATAGATGGCACCCTTCTTAGAAATAAACTCCATAGAGAAGAACTCTACCATTCTTGATGGTATATTTAAGAGAACATGATCCACCAAGAACAAATATCTAGGTCAAAGTCGGGTTCCCAGCACCAGAGGTCCTGCCATAGCTAACGTGTTACCTTCACAAGGTTATAAGAACCCAAGTAGAGATTCCCACCCATCACTACTGCACACAGTTGAGGGATAACTCCTCTAGACTATACACCAGGTGAATCCTACCTAATGAGATAGAATTGAAAGACCCATAACTTGCCACTCCTTTGCAATTGAGGGAGTATTAGCTTCTAAATAACCCATGAAACCTCTGTCACTCCTGTATGGAGTGGACCACACCTCAATCAATCAATGAGAAACTAGATACTAATAAGGTATTTCACTTTACTAGTGGAGGGGTCTTCTTCTTGTAACCAAAATCAATAGCCTAGGGAGTTCCAACATCATTTGAGGACCCTCCCCCCACCATTACTCAAAGATGTGGAATTAATAATCTATAGAATAGGACTCACACCTCGGTACAATAGGGGAGTACCACTCAAAGGGTAGAGGACCCAAACCCTGATACGATAGGTGAGTACAACTCTATAGATAGCGGACCCTCAACCTAGAATGATATGGGTGTACCACTCTATGGTTAAAAGACATGAACCCTTGCATGATATGAGATACCATGCTACCAGTAAGATTTCTATGGGGGACCCACACCCTGGTATGATTGGTGGGTACAAACCCTAGGCTAGAGGACCCTCTCCCTAGTATGTCAGGGGAGTACCAAGGCTAGAAGGAAAACATGTATGGAAGACCCACACCCTTGAATTACAGGTGAGTTCCAACACCAAGGATAGAGGAATTTCACCCTATCATGATAGGAGAGAACCCACTCTATCTATACGTCACATACGAAGGGCCCCATCCCTATCACGACAGGGGAGTAAAGACTCCAAGTATTGAGGGTATTCCCCTTGGTCAAACATGGGAGTGCCTACTCTATATGTCCAATGAATATGGAGGACCCTCACCCTGGCATGGAAAGGGAGCATTATATCTAACTACATGAATTTGTTGTGGAACCTTCACCCTGATCTGATTGGGGATTTCCATCCATGAGAGAACTACCACATGGATAGAGAACCCATACCCATGACGTGGGGAGTCCCGTATCTACCAAATCATAGAGATAATGAAAATCCATTCCCTGATGGCATAGGGGAGTACCATTACTAGCATCTATCACTAAGAAACATGCTGATATACAACATCAGTCAAGTTCTACTGAAAGGAGTGTCATGTTTGTAATACCTCACTCAGAAACACTACCCCAGGTAGGGGACCTGTGCCTTGATACAACATGGGAGAACCACTCTACTAGCCTAAAGAGTCCAAGGGCCCCACATCCTATGGTAATAGGGAAGGGTACCAACCCCCATGTAAACCCAATGATCCACCATGATCACTACCCAAGATTGAACATGAATACAATAGCGTCTTTCTCAAATCATGAAACATCATATCATATAGGAAACTACCGAGGCCACGATCACATTCTATATGGAAAACTTCTCAAGATAGGATACTCACAATCCTAAATCTGAGTACTATAGAGGGTGATATTTAAGGAATAATACCCCAAGAAGACATTAATAAAGTAAATGATGTGCACAAGGGTCCCCACGGTGTGTGAACCCACTCAAACACCTGGCTTTGTACTCTGTTTTCATGTCTTTGATAGAAATTTAGGCATAAATAGCATCTATAACCCATACATGGTGTATCATTAATTACCTTGCCCCTATTTGTGTTCTTCCTCCACCTGGCTTGGTCATCCGTGCCTCACACATGGTGTGTACCACTGGGTAAATGGAATGTTCATGCTAAACGGCCAGTTGACCGCGTCATTTTCTTGTGCTTGTTTCTGGAAACTTGTGCCCATGTATTTTTTTCTGTAGTTATACATGGCCATGTACCATCACATGACTACCCTAACCATGTTCTTTGGACACACGACATGGGGTCCCAACACGGCGTGTAACCCTAGTACATGGTGTGTAGCCCCCAAAAGTCATATTACCCAAATGGGAAGATCCAACGATGTTTCTCACTACAATACACACTATTTAAATGGTAATTCCGATAGGAATTACCCTGTGAGTTTCCAAAATCACCCTGTTTTCCCCCAAAATCCATAGATAGACCAAGAAGGGATCTCTAGATATTTTAATAGGGCTCTTCAACCTTAATAAAACTCATAAAAAAGGATTTTTAGGATAAATATAACATAATCATACCATGAAGTAGAAACTCTAAAGCTTTAGGTTTAGAATGAAAACCTAATCGTGATACTCCTTAATCTGATGATGATCGGTGCCAAGAACAAAGATCGGAAACACCTCTTTTCTTTGATTCACTTTGGTTTTTTTCATAGTCCAAATGGGGAGAGAAGGAGGCTTGGAAATCTTGTTTCTTGCTCACACAAGGGGTAATGGTGGGTGGGGTAGTTTAGGTTAATTCAATTAATTAAATTTTATTTATTTAATAACATCACCACTCGATGCTCCACCAACTCACCTCCAATCGAATTTCCAATGCTAACAAGGTTTATGTCATGCCTAGGGTAAACATGAAATTATAAACTCAACCGTGGATTCAAATTTCCAATATGAGATTCTGAGGGGGATTTATTTCATTTTTCATTATAAAACTCACACGTGTGAAAGAATTTATTTCATATTTTTAATATCAACACACCGAGGCTCTCCGGGCCCCATAATCCTGCTCCAACAAACCTCCTAGCTTCAAAAAGATTATTAGAAATTTTCTAAAATCTTATATGTCAAAAACAATGTAATTACAAATTTAATATAGGTGAGGATGAGGACTACTCAGTATATTTATGTAGTCCTTTTTGTACTGATGACAATGGCCTTTGGAGTTCGATGAGGAGATCATTTGTTCTGAGAAATCTCACAATGTCGAAGATCATGGATATTTGGACAGAACAGAAGAATATCTAAAAGGGTCATAGTTCATTTTTCCTATTTTTTTGGTTCGAGAGGTAGTGTACTTATTAACCTCAAAACCATAGTAGTTTTGGTTTCTTGTGCTCTACAAATGTCATAGCTAAGGAGGTATGTGCATGAGTCATTGTACTATATCGACCTGGGTAAGCTAGACCATGAGAGTGGAGTTTCCTTTTTCAAAGATCCAATGAAATTTAAAAATAGTGAAGAAAGACCCATCATTGAGAAATTTTTTCCTTAAGTGCATGTTTATTGGTAGAACATGAAACCATTGAGAGAGCTTGTGGGAGTGGGAGACCCAATTGAGTGCTCAATATCCCTACATTTTTTCTTAGTTTGTACTTTTCTAGGATAAAATGGTTTGAATAAGGGAATAATGTAGAGACCTTTTTTGGACATATAAGACTTTGAAATGTATTAAGAAATATTTTCAGAGCCACACACTGAGATGGAGTGATATTTCAAGGACTGGTGAGCCTTTAATTGATATTATAGATATATTAAATATATTAATATCATGGACACATAGTTTTCTAAAAAAAGTGGAATTACTCCTAAATGGAGTCTCATATCATAAATATAAGACCACATTTAGTTTGGAATGAAGGGTTTATCTTAGGCATTACCTAAGGTTTATTGGTGCATGACATTAGGTTAAGGAGACCATTGGTGGGTGCATTAAGATAAATTAATTAATTAAATTAATTTATTTAGTAATCCAAACCGAAATTTCTAACAAATAGAGAGTCTTATGGGAAATCCAAGACCACCATTGTGTCTAGAATATGATTTTTACCCTGACCATGAGATAACTTTTGTTGGAATCGAGTGTTTGGATCGAGTGCCATCATGGGTGAAATAATTAATTAATTAAATAAATTATTATTTATTTAATAATCTCATTTAAAGCGAAAACCTATTAAAATATTCTATAAATACCCTCTTATGATAATTTTTCAAGGGTTATCTGCATCACCCTTTTAATATAAAGGAATACTGATGAATTTGCATTTGTTCTTTAGATCAATGGACCGTGGTCATGAGTTTGGATTTTCATTTCAAAGACATGATGGAGGCATGAAGATTGTGAAGGTAAACCGACTTTAGATCGGGTATTGGTGGTTTCTGAGACAAATTGAATGGAGCTCTTTGGAAGTACAGTGATTGATGTTTCTGAGAAACAAGTTCTTGGAATCTAACAACCTACTATGATGGAATCTGGTGTTGGTGTGGATTTTAGGGTTACCATGACCTGAGATATGTGGTTTCTATCGATAAAAATGATGGGTGGTTTTCTAGTGAAGAATGGATGGAATATGATTTTCAGTTGGCTATAGACGGTGGTGCATGTTATTATTATATTTAATAAAATCACATGTTATAGTTAATAATGATAATAATAATTATTATTATTTATAACAATAAAAATATTAGAAGAGGATAGTGGGGATCCTAGCTTGAGAGAGTTATGAGACCTCCTGTACGGATGCTTCATAGCCTAAGAAATGTCTAGAAGATTTGAGTTATTATTTTATTATTAATGATAGTAATATTATAAAAAAGGTAATGAAAATCTAAATGGATTTTATTTTCCTTGAATGTTCACTTTAGGCTTAATGGAGGGATTTCATCTCCCATTTTATTATCATTATTAATGATAATAGTATAATAAAATGAAAATAATAAATGAGGATCCATGGTTGGGGTGCTGCATGAGGCATGTAGAAGGATGACTAAGTTTATATCTATCTATCCATGGTAAGAAAGAGATATGTGTGGAGTTAATAAAAAAAATCAACGGTATTTAATTTTATAAAGAAAACATAATCAAGTGGTATTTATGTAGAACCATGTGTAGAAAAGGGGAAGGGATGTTCATGGATGTAATCAATTTGAATAAATTTTAACAATAATAATAATATAAAATGATAATATTATTATTATTGTTATTGAATATAATTAATACCATACATATTTATACGATATTTGATTGAAGAACTGTATATGACCTTAGGATCATGGTTTTGAGGGGGTTAATTTACGACCAGTTTTGGTCACCTTTTTCATACTTGTTGCTTGGGTCTGCAATGCAGCCAATAACAACAACAACAACAACAACAACAAAAACTTTATGAAATCTAATATCTAATGTACCTTATTCATACGATGTTAGAATGATGATCCATTTGTGGAATTAATATTCTTACAATGAGGTAGATATTTTCAAGATGAATGTTTTATATCTTTTTGGACTCATGGATTAGGCCCATGAAGTAACGCAGGTTCATATTACGATGAAATACATTTTTTCATAGGGTGACTGATTTTGGAAAGTGAATATACTATCTCCAGTTTTTTTTGAGGATCAAAATGATGTGATTCATTTTTTCATCCATGATTTTTTCAGTGAAATAATGATGGATTTTAATTTTTTCCGGTCAGACAGACAACGAGCCTCGGGCGTTCATCAGGATTTCGGTCGTACATGCTATATACTTTGGGAATATATAGGAACACCCAGTGTTACATAGGAATGACTCAGTACCCAGTCAAAACTAGGTAGACATCCAATAAACAGAGTGGGACCACATACTGTGTGGGACCCCTTACACACTGTGTACTTATTTATGAAACTTTTTCATCTCATAACTCCTTCATTTTGACATGGATTAAGACATGTGAGAAACCTATCCTTAGTGTTTTTCTCCATAGAACACAATGGAATATTTCATATTTTATTTTAAGATACAATGTTAGATTTTTATAGCATGAATTTTCTTTATAAAATGATCTAAGATGATAGTGATCGAGTATGATCATCAAAGAGTTCAGATATAGAGGCAGCACTCCCCTGTCACCCCAAAGCATGGGTCCTTTATCCATTGATATGGTAATACACTATCACACCAGGGTGTAGGTCCTCCATAATCTTTATAAATATATATAGCTGGTACTTCCTTTTCACACAAGGGTGTAAGTTCTTTAACCATTTTGATGGTACTCCCCGATCACACCAGGGGGCGGTTCCTCTATCCATGGAGACATTACTCCCCTATTACACCCGGGTGTTTTTCCTTCATGTTGGAGTAAATTCCCTAGAACCTAATTATTTTTTACTTTATGATAACATGCATTCATATTTTTGAATATTAATAAACTCTATATAACATCATGATATTTCTTGTACATAGAATTTTATTTGACAATATCTTAAGAGTAGCTGACGTACTAAAGGTCATAGTAGTTCCCTACTATTATGAGAATACAGAAGTGCTATGAAAATATTATTAAATATGTGTTATATAGCTAGATGATAACATTTTAGGGAAAACAATTATACAAGAAATTATAGGTGGATACTCATAGGACTTCGAGGAACCTTCTCTTGGTGTATACCCTTGGTAATTTCCAGTGTAGGATATTATGAGAATAAGAGACAAAAATAAGAAATCCTAATATGTAGGTGTCATTGGAAATTCTTATTTGTGTATGTGTATATTGATCCTTAGACTCTAATATTATTATTAATGAGTATTATAAGTTGCGTACTTTGATGTATTGACAATAACCGTGATGACATATGTTTGGGTGAGGTAGATATGTTGGGTGAATCATGAGTGATATTGTATTAATTATTAATGTAAGAAAGAATTTTTCCCTCATGCTCTTTAACAAAAGTTAATATCTGAGGCCCTTTTATGGAAATTATATATCCTAAATGAATCTATAGACATGGTGATCTATAGTCAATTTTGATTTCTGTAAAGTCAAAGAAAGAGACATCAAACACATTGGTTGATGACACAAGTATGATTACTTAATTTTTATAGATATTGTTATAAAGGGATTATATTACACAGTAAGAATTTTTATGAGGAGTTATATCATTGAAACATTAAATAATTTTTCTCTGGGTGCCTTGTCATGTTTCTATATGCTAACCTTGGAATTTAGGCTCCTTCATCTAATGACCCAGAGAAAGAGGCATAAAGGGTCACAAACTAAGTCTATCCAAAACCCTAGTTAAATAATATATTATTATTTATTATTTAACATGTTAAATATATATTATTACCATACATGGTTTACTAATTATTCATGTTTTCTTGAGGGTATATATTTCATCACATGTTATTTGAGAGAATATTATGTGAGTATAATATTTAATAAAGATTTATTTTCTATTTAGTGATTATAATATTTATTTATTTATTGGAGAATAATGAAGTGATATTTATTTATTAAATAAATACTCATTATTCAAGGCCCAATCAATATTGTGGAGACATGGCTGATTGAGTTTAATGGTCTGGTGAGAAATAATATATATTTAATATTATTTCAATAAATAATATTTAATTTGTTAGTTTAGTTCATTTTGATAAATAATAACATTATTATTATTGACATGGATTTCTAAAGGGATTAAATAATTAAAAAGGGGAACTTGTGAAAATATTTATTTATAATACTAGTGGTATATAAACCCAATTATATTATTTTTTTGAGATAAAATTCATTTGTTTTTTTGTGCAATACAAATCCAGAGAATCTTATAAAGCCATAGGGATATCCCTTCTCCAAGAATGCTCCCAAGAACAGAGAGTGGTCTTCCAACACCATTCACTCCCAAGTCTAGAGATATTAAGAAGAACTCTTTAGAATTTAATCTCATGGTGATTATAGGTGAATGACTCAAGTGATTGGATTTTCCATGGTAGCACTCAAATAATCCTATAGAGATGTTTTGATATTTTTGAAACATGTGTAGATCGTGACAAGAAGGAATCAACTTTTGATTCTAACAATGAAATGATGATACCATGTTGATCTATTTTCAGATCCACCAATGATGAAAAAATTCTCACAAGCTAATTCTTAATTAATTAAATTAATTTTAAATAATATGTAGTGATCTTACACTTGGTTTAAATGTTATATCACTTTTTTTTTCTTTTTTTGATTCAATTCCATTGATCAGGACATTTATCATTTTGAAAATATCGGATTGATCATCAATTGGGAAAAAAATAAAATTTGGGCACAACCCATCACATTCTTCCACTATGTACAAAACCATCAAGTTGTATCAAAGTAGGTCACATAATTATTTATAACTATTTGAATATCTTTGATAGATTTTCACATTTTTTATTTAGTTTTCAATTCAAGTTTAACTGTTCATTAAACCGAGTGATGAGATCATGTTCTCCCACATTCATTTATCAAAGACCTAATAAAAAATATTAATTTTATAAAAGAAATAAAATATAAGATCTCATTTAGAGGTGCCAAGGAATCTGGATAGATGAAAAAATAGTACACACCGAGTAACCCTAATTACACGTCGTGTACTAGGGTTCAATTCATAAATAATTAATTCAGAATTAATCCAAACAATGTGCATTGAATACATGTGGGGCATTTAATTTTACATTGTGAGTTGACTGGGCTAGCCTGTCTCATGGTCAGCCTATGTAAATTTCATGTAGCCCACATACACAAAGTGTAGCCCTTTAGTCATATATGGTATGTGTATCTTCTTACACTACCTACCTGACCTCTGACTGTTTAACTTGGAGACCATATGCTGTGTAGCCCATCTAAATTCTATGTAATCTAATACTTTCCATGGAATAGTCTACACATTGAGTCCCGAGGTGTGTTCCGTAGATAGATGGTGATAAAGGCACATTACATAGAGATGGCGTGTATATGTCATGTACTTATAGTAAATTTCACAAAATTAAAATGTAATTTATTATACTATGTGATCCTTATAAAAATTTTCTTGCATGTGATCATTAAGTTGACTGGACACACCATGTGATGGGTTTCAATATGTATAAATATTTAATTAATTTCAACATAATGTTCAGATATTCATATAATGTGTGATTCATATTATAGTTATTACTCCACATGCAATGATGTATAAAATGTGATAGATTAATCATGTAATCTGCATAATCTTTAAGTTTATAGTACATTCAATCAATGTATGTGATAAGTCTTGTATTCCATATGTCACAAGAGTAAATAGTATACCAGTATAGTATATGTTGGGTAGATTTGGATGATTATTCACCGTGTTGGATCGAAGGTATATTTATGAACACAAATAATTTCAAATAAATTTATTTAATTTGTTTAAAATTATTATGGATGATAATCTCATGGAAATTTTAATGTGAATTAAGATTAAGAAATTATTAATTAAATAAGATAATTAACTAATTTGAGGATAATTTATCTTACATAAGATCAATTAATAATTTTATTATTATTTTTTAAATGCATAATTCATTGCATGATAATGGATGATAATTATCTTAGAGCAAGACCTTTTTATATTGGTGGTTTCAATTAATTTATTTTTAAATTAAATTGTTTTCTTGCGACTCATCTCTCATCTCATTATACAAGGGCACGTATGCCCATGGTTTATTTTATGTAAACCCCTTGTTTCCCACACCTGCATGTGAGTAAAAGTGGATGTAATAGATATAGATCCCAAGATACTGAAGGTTGTTTATGTTTGGAGCCGATGTAAAACCAATCTAAGATAGATACATAGGTGGAAAGGTGGAAAGATGTTACACATTCTTTAATTGGATCAAGGTTTTTTCCCCAAGTTCAAATATTAGTTTATTATCCAATAGATTAACTTACAATTAATAAAATCACTGGATCATACAACTTCATTATTTTATTTCTGTTACTATTCATGGTTATTTCATGATGGATGTTCTGTTGAGATCACATGAATTAATGAATTAACAAGAAGGAAAGTCAGAACTAAAATAAATTGTCTTATGCATAAATATTATATAATACATAGTTAATCACTTAAGTCAATCAACTTCATTCATTCAACATTGAATTTTTATTATAAAATATATAGTCCTACAATAAATGAGGGTTAAAGAGGATGTAATAAATATAATCATTGTAAATTTACTCATAAAGGATAAAATCCCTAAATGATATATATTAAGTCAGTATTTCAATCCATTACTTCAGTTAAAATCTTCCCATATCTCAATGTCCTTGACTAGAAAAATTTGGGGTGATTTAAAATATTTGGGAATTCTAACATGATGTTTTGGGTTTACATAACTTAGTTAACATCAAGGGTTAACAGAAAAAGAAAGACTTTGTGTAAATGATAGGCTATAGTTGAGGAAATCCAATTAAAATGTTTTAGGAATGGGGAGTCTACTCAACAATTCAAGGAACTGGGAGTTAATGCATTTTTCATTTGGAAATCCTACCTAAAACCATTCAGTGTTTCATGCTTTCATATATGACCGATGAGAATTTGAAGTAAAATGAGGACATGAATGCATATAGAATGATGTCTCACCTTCAAGATATCTATCAAGAGAAGGTGAGACAAGAGAGATAGAATATCTCCAATGAATTGTTTTTAACTATGTTTAGATATTCTTCACCATATATCCCCATGTAATTAAGATTATTGGCAACATTGAATTCTTAGAAATATTAGGGATTAAATTACCAGATGAGTAGCACATAGATCTCATACTTTTTTCACTTTTAAATTCCTTCACCAGTTTTATTGTTAATTATAATATGATTAATAATGAGAAGAACACTTCATAAATTCTTACTTTGATTCACCAAGTGGATAAGGACATTGGGCATGAAACACCCACAATCCATATGGTGAATAAGAAAAGGAAGAACAATGGGAAAAGGCTCAAGAATACTAACAACTCCAAATATCCCAAGCACCATCCTTATAATAGGAGGAAGATCAAGAGATAGAGAATGTAAAATGAGGTAGTATGTTTTGAATGTGGAAGGAAAGGACATTAGAAGAAGAACTACACCCAGAATAAAGGGTAAGCTAGAGGTTTATTCGTTATTGAGTTTAATCGTTCAATATAAACACATTTATTATTAGATATAACTTGTGGTGATCACATTTGTGTAGAAATATAGGAACCAAGTAGATTCCAAAATATTGCTAGAGGATAGGTGGATTTGAGAGCTTCCAATGGTGTGAGGTTGGCTACTCTATCCATTGTTGACTACCAACTTTCATTGACAACAAGAATGATTTTGGTTTTAGATGATTTTTATAATGTAACAATGGTTACCAAGAAAATAAATTTTTTGTATCATTTTTAGATAAAGCACTACTAGAAAAACAGCTATTCGCGACGGGGAATTTGCGACGGGATCCCGTCGCAAATGGCTTGTTGCGACGGGGGCCCGTCGCAAATAGCCCGTTGCTGAAAACGCCATCGCAACTACACTTATTTGCAACGGGCCCGTCGCTAAAGCCTTTTTTTGCGACGGTCATTCTCCCCATCGCAAATAGTATTCCGTATTTTTGTAAAAAACTTTTAAAATAGTTTTTGGGATGGGACCCGTCGCAAATACCTTTTGCGACGGTACCGTCGCAAAAACTATTTTTTTTAAAAAAATAAAAAACTATTAATAATACTTGTATTTGCGACGGGCATAGTATCCCGTCGCAAATACTATAAATAGTTTTTGCGACGGGTCCCGTCACAAATACTATTTTTTTAAAAAAAATAAAAAACTATTAATAATACTAGAATTTGCGACGGGCATAGTATCCCGTCGCAAATACTATAAAAAAAAATAAAAAAAATAAATTATTAATAAATTATTTTAATTAATATAATAATAGAATTATAATTCACAAATAAAAATAATAAATTATTAATAAATTATTTTAATTAATATGATAATAATAGAATTATAATTCAAAAATAAAAAATAATAGAATATTAATAAATGATTTAATTAATATAATAATATTATAATTATAATTCATAAATAAAAAAAATATTAATAAGTTATTTTAATTAATATAAAAATAATAGAATTATTTTACATTCAAATATTAAAATAATTCAAGTATTACAAAAAATATAATTAAATTATAATATTATAAAATTTTAATATATATATAAAATTTAATATTATAAAATATAAATAATATTATTATTCATATTAATATTGTTATTTACAAAATATAATATTATTAATATTTTATAATGAGACAGAAACTACGAATAGAAATAAAAAATATTTTGATTTCACAAATTTTATAACATAAATACAATCTCTAATCTGAAGGAGGGGGGGAGGTGGGGGATCTGCAGATGGTGGTGGAGGAAACTCCATCCCTAAAGCATGAGTGAGTCGGCGCATGTACTCCATCTGCTCCTGATGCTGCTGCTGCCACCGACTCGCCTGCTCCTCATACAGCTGCTGCTGGCGTCGACGCTCCTCCTCATGCTGCTGACGCATCTGCTCCTGCTCCTGTTGGAGACTCTCTATCTGTGCAGTCTGAGATCACAACTGATCCTCATACTGTGTAGTAGAAGAAGATGCACGAGCTCCTCTCGAGCTGGACACCGACATCGCAGCACTGCCATAATAATCTCCGGGAGTCAGTCGAGAGCCGATACCAACTACCCGACCCTTCTCGAAGGCATACTGGGTGGCCTGCATCCATGCCGCTTCATCAAACTGATGGGCAGTGGTCTGATCTGATGACTCAGCCTGACTCTCAGGTCGGGCCTGTGACGCTGCAGCCTCATATGACTCCTATAGTTGCAATTTAAAATTAAAATTGTGAATATATTATATGCAGTTAATTTTTAAACTTGAAAACAAATAATACTGACCACAATGTGATGCTGACGATCACCTCTGAGCTCCCCAGTAGCAGGATCACTATACATCCTCCGATATACGTCGTACTCTGTAATATCGGGGTGCTCGACAGCCTATAAGAATAAAAAATAAACTATTAATATTTACAGTTATATAAAATATTTATAAATAATGTACGTACCAGATGCTGTCTATGAGTACTGAAAGAACGACTCCCAGCTTGATGAGTCACCTCATGTCTCCCCCGATTCTGCCTCCCCACCGATGATCTCCTCTGAAAGGCACCACTCAACCAGTGCGCACATAATCCATCCCATACATGGGATGAAATGTACTCTGGTCGGTGTGCTCTACATTGCTTGTCAAAATCTGACACTCCTGCTTTCTTCATCGCAGCTTTTCTTAAATTGTGCAAAAACTGACGAAGGCGATCACGCATGGCCACCTCTCATGCCTCGTGGATGGCGTCACGCATGGTATCCTCGATCGGATACCATAAACCCTACAAATAAATCAAAATATCAAGTTAGAAATGAAATAATTTTCAAAATAAAAATTATTTATTTAAGTACGTACCAACCAATGGCCGAACATGGCCTGCTGCACATCAATGGGAATCTGCTCTCATGTGGTCCACGGCTGAGAGAAATAGTTGCGCAAAATAGCGCTGCCCTGTCCGACTGCTATATGCGGAAAACTGAAATAATAATAAAAATTTATTATGTGAATAGATTAATGAAATCTTAGTCAAATCCACAGGTTATCACACAGGTTATCACACGTCTGTGTGCGTGGATCAAACCCAAGACGTGGACGTCGCTCGGGGACGGGGTCAGGAATCATCAATCATGCAAGACCGCGCCCCCTCCGTGTACTCCCTGGAGCGCCTGCAGGCTGAGGGTCATCTGTCAGCAACGCATCCGCATCAAAAGTCAGGTCAGCATCTGCCAACTCACGAAATGTGGCCTCGTCCATCTGAAACAGAAAATGTTAATGTTAGCAAATAATTGATAATTACTATTATATATACATATATATATATTATGATTGTATATAAATACCATGGAATGCTTTCAGTGTTCATCTTCATCATCATCTTCATATATGTCAATGTCATCTTCATATTCCTCCTCAACATCATCGATATCCATTCGAGTTACAGTTGCTTCATCTCTTACCATTTCAAATTTATATGTGACATCATTAACATCATCGTCATCACCGACTCTTAAATGTGGGGTGTCATCATCGATACTCATGTCTCTTTGTAAAAAAGATTGATTTTGAGTACTCTCTTGAAAAACTTCAATTATTTGCACATCAGTGAAAGCACATTCACTTTGACTAAACTGATTGTCTCGAATTTTGATTTTTATTACACTCCACCAATCAGTCAATTCTCTTGATGTTGCACAGTACTTCGCGTAATAAACTTGATATGCCTGTTGAGCCAATAAGAATGGTTCATTTACTGCGAGAACACTTTTACATTTAATATCGATGATTCCATGAGTCGGATGAACACGCACGCCTCTCTCTGTATCCAACCACCGACATTTGAACATGGTTATGTAATGTTGTCCAAGATAACAGAGTTCAATGATTTCATCAAGTATGCCATAAAAGTCAACTTCATTTTCTCGATGATGAGATCCTCTCAAGCTAACTCCACTGTTCATTGTTTTTTTCGATTCCCCATATGCATGTGTGTGGAATCTAAATCCATTCACCACATATGCATTATAAGTTTTAACAAGTTTTGAAGGTGGGTTACTCAATACACACAGTCGTTTGTCAATTTTATCAGCATGTCGAGACACCTGAAAATTTGTGAAATAATTACCAATATAGTAAACTATACATTGAATGAGCTGCTAAAAGATAAAGAATTTATGTTACCAGTTTTTGAAACCACTGAGAGAAATTTTTCAGTCGACGTTCTTCGAGAGCAGCTACTGTAATTTGTGGAATTTTTTTCTTGATATGATTATCATACAACCTATAAAAACCAAAGTTATTTACTGTAACATAAATGATAGAATAAGTGATATAAACACTTACAGTACAACTGATGTCATCTCTTCACAGTTGAGCAGAACATACGTATGAGCTCTCTGATGTTCATCATCTGAAAGCCATCGTTCATAAACTCCACCAAAACCAAGCTCTGACTGGTTGAAAACATATAATTGATTGTCGATTTCATCAATATTCCTCTCGTTCCATCCCATTCGGTTGTGTTTTGAAGGATACTCAGATTCAAAATAATGGGATCAGAAAAAAGATATTTCCTCTTGCAAATAAGCTTCTGCAATAGATCCTTCAACAGATGCTTTGTTACGTACTTTTCTTTTCAATTTTTGCATGCATCTTTCAAATGGGTACATCCATCAAAACTGTACCGGACCTCCACATTTGGCTTCATATGGAAAATGTAACATCAAATGTTCCATTGAGTCGAAGAAAGACGGCGGAAATATTTTTTCCATTTTACATATAATTACAACAACATCTTTTTCAAGTTTGCCTAGAGCATCATAATCTGTCGTTGCCGCACAAATTTCTCGAAAAAAAGAGACATGTCAGTTATGGAATCCCAAATCAAAGAATTCAACAGACCTCTTAATCCAATGGGTAGAAGTCTCTCCATTATAACATGACAATCATGACTTTTTAATCCAGTAATATGACCATTCTTTACACATCTACCCAAATTGGAAGCACAACCATCTGGAAGTCTCAAATATGCAATCCACTGACAAAATAATAAACGGTTTTCTTTAGACAATGTATAAGCTGCTTTTGGTTTCAGTAACCTTTCTGTTCTGACATTCTCAAAGAGTTCCAATTCTGGACGCCTGCAAATTTGGGCAAGATCTAAACGTGCATTTACATTGTCTTTTCTCTTTCCGGGCGTATCCAATACTGTATGAAAAAAATTATCAAAACAGTTCTTCTCAATATGCATGACATCCAACATGTGGCGGACCAACAAATCAGACCAATATGGAAAATCCCAAAATATGCTACGTTTAATCCAATTGTGTTCTTTCCCAAATCCATAAATTTCTTGTTGGTTTATTGTGGGACCAAAAGTGATGGGAGGTAATGAAAATACAACTGATTTTAACTCCGCACCTGATAGCATTTTTGGAGGTCCATCCATTTCAACTGTTCCTGTTCTGAAATGAGATCTATTTCTGCGAAAAGGATGATCAGCTGGAAGAAATCTGTGATGACAGTCAAAATAACAAGGTTTCTTTCCATGAATGAGCATAAATGCTTTGTTCTCTCCCATACAGTAAGGACATGATTTCTGATCATGTGTACTCTAGCCAGATAACATCCCATAAGCCGGGAAGTCACTTATTGTCCACATCAATGCTGCTCTTAGTATGAAATTCTGTTTCGTTGCAACATCATATGTACTGACACCAGTACACCACAATAAATTTAATCCATCAATCAATGGCTTCAAATAAACATCAATATTTTTCTTCGGATGTCCTGGAATTAGTAAAGTCAAAAAGATATATGGCTCCTTCATCAACATCCATGGAGGTAAATTGTACGGAGTTAAAAAAACAGGCCAACATGAATATTGACTACCATAAGATCCAAACGGACAGAAACCATCAGTGGAAAGGCCCAGTCGAACATTTCTAGCTTCTAAAGAAAAGGATGGATGCACTCTATCAAAATGTTTCCATGAATCACCATCGGCTGGATGATTCAAGATTTTATCGGTTGAAATATTCTCTTTATTCCATGACATCATTGTCGCTGTATTCTTAGACATGAATAAATGCTGAAGTCTGGATGTAAGCGGAAAATATCTCAACTGTTTTACAGGAATAAAACAAGACTTCCCGTGTTTTCCTTCTTTATATCTCAGTTTCCCACATGTAGGACAACTATCCAACGACTCATTTTCCCCAGAATATAAAATGCAGTCATTTGAACATGCATGAATCTTCTGACAAGTAAGTCCCAAATTTCGAACCAGCCTCTTACTCTCATAGTAATTTGCAGGTAAAACATTTCCTTCGGGTAATAGTGTTTTCAGCAATGAAAATATCTGGTCAAAACAGGTGTTTGACATTCCGTTATCTGATTTGATAGCCATAAATTTTGCAACTGCTTCTAATTTGCTCATCTTGCAGCCAGGATATAATGCATCCTCAGCAGACTTCAACAACTCATAAAATTCAGACGGTGCCAACTCAGGATTTGAAGCTATATCAGCCGGAGTTTCTGTATGTTGAACAGATGAACCTGCAACATCATGTACTAAATCTTGAAACCGGGATGGATCCGAAATCAAGTTGGTATCACCTGCTCTGGAACTGCGTTCACCGTGTTGATACCAAAAAACATAATCTGGTTGAAAACCAAAATGCAAGAGATATTCCCCCACTTTGTCAAACGTGTCAAACGTTCTCAATGCACATTTTCTGCAAGGGCATTTTATTTTTCCTTCTGAAACAAATTCTGAATTTGATGTCGCAAATGATAAAAAAGTCTCCACACCCTCAACATATACTGGATTTAAACCAGAACCGTTTGGATTTCTACGTTGATTTATCCATATGCGGTCATCTAATAATGATAAAAAAGTCTCCACATGTAATATTGACATTCACTTTCACCTCTCAATTGGCGAGTATGTTGATAATTTTGAAAAAGAATGCCAATATTACATGTGGAGACAGAAAACACACAGAAAAAAAGAGAATTGTATATAATATAAAAAATTATATTATTTTAATATTAATAATAAAATATACAAATAATGTAATAAGGTAATTATTACTAATTATTCCTAATTATTGCTAATTATTACTAATTATTACTAATTATTCCTAATTACTAGTAATTATTGCTAATTATTACTAATT
Source organism: Viscum album (assembly GCA_963277665.1). Classification (NCBI taxonomy): domain Eukaryota; kingdom Viridiplantae; phylum Streptophyta; class Magnoliopsida; order Santalales; family Viscaceae; genus Viscum; species Viscum album. The sequence goes on along the minus strand of OY728147.1, from coordinate 468,731,124 downwards.
ATTTCTAATTATTACTAATTATTTCTAATTATTACTAATTATTGCTAATTATTACTAATTATTGCTAATTATTGCTAATTATTGCTAATTATTGCTAATTATTGCTAATTATTGGCAATTATTGGCAATTATTGGTAATTATTGGTAATTATTGGCAATTATTGGTAATTATTGGTAAGTATTGTTAATTATTACTAAATATTGGTAATTATTGGTAATTATTACTAATTATTACTAATTATTGGTAATTATTACTAATTATTGGTAATTATTGCTAATTATTCCTATTTATTGGTAATTATTGGTAATTATTGCTAATTGTTACTAATTATTGCTAATTATTGCTAATTATTGCTAATTATTGCTAATTATTGGTAATTATTGGTAATTATTGCTAATTATTGGTAATTATTGCTAATTATTGGTAATTATTGCTAATTATTACTAATTATTGCTAATTATTGCTAATTATTGCTAATTATTGCTAATTATTGCTAATTATTTCTAATTATTGCTAATTATTGCTAATTATTGCGAATTATTGCTAATTATTGGCAATTATTGGTAATTATTGGCAATTATTGGTAATTATTGGCAATTATTGGCAATTATTGGCAATTATTGGCAATTATTGGTAATTATTGGTAAGTATTGTTAATTATTACTAAATATTGGTAATTATTTGTAATTATTACTAATTATTGTTAATTATTACTAATTATTGTTAATTATTACTAATTATTACTAATTATTGGTAATTATTGGTAATTATTGGTAATTATTGGTAATTATTGGTAATTAATGGTAATTATTGGTAATTAATACTAATTATTGGTAATTAATACTAATTATTGGTAATTAATACTAATTATTGGTAATTAATAATAATTATTACTAATTATTGGTAATTATTACTAATTATTCCTAATTAATACTAATTATTCCTAATTAATACTAATTATTCCTAATTAATACTAATTATTCCTAATTATTACTAATTATTAGTAATTATTGGTAATTATTACTAATTATTACTAATTATTGGTAATTATTACTAATTATTGGTAATTATTGCTAATTATTCCTAATTATTGCTAATTATTCCTAATTATTGCTAATTATTGCTAATTATTGCTAAATATTGCTAATTATTGCTAATTATTGGTAATTATTGCTAATTATTGGTAATTATTGCTAATTATTCCTAATTATTGCTAATTATTCCTAATTGTTGCTAATTATTACTAATTATTGCTAATTATTACTAATTATTGCTAATTATTACTAATTATTGGCAGTTATTGCTAATTATTGGCAGTTATTGCTAATTATTGGCAGTTATTGCTAATTATTTGCAGTTATTGGTAATTATTGGCAGTTATTGGTAATTATTGGCAGTTATTGGTAATTATTGGCTGTTATTGGTAATTATTGGCAATTATTGTTAATTATTGCTAATTATTGGTAATTATTGCTAATTATTGCTAATTATTGCTAATTATTGGTAATTATTGGTAATTAATACTAATTATTGGTAATTAATACTAATTATTGGTAATTAATACTAATTATTGGTAATTAATACTAATTATTGGTAATTATTACTAATTATTGGTAATTAATACTAATTATTGGTAATTAATACTAATTATTGGTAATTATTCCTAATTATTGGTAATTATTACGAATTATTGGTAATTATTACTAATTATTGGTAATTATTACTAATTATTGTTAATTATTGCTAATTATTGGTAATTATTGCTAATTATTGGTAATTATTGCTAATTATTGGTAATTATTGCTAATTATTACTAATTATTGCTAATTATTGCTAATTATTGCTAATTATTGCTAATTATTGCTAATTATTGCTAATTATTGCTAATTATTGCTAATTATTGCTAATTATTGCTAATTATTGGCAATTATTGGTAATTATTGGCAATTATTGGTAATTATTGGCAATTATTGGTAATTATTGGTAAGTATTGTTAATTATTACTAAATATTGGTAATTATTGGTAATTATTACTAATTATTGATAATTATTACTAATTATTGTTAATTATTACGAATTATTACTAATTATTGGTAATTATTGGGAATTATTGGTAATTATTGGTAATTATTGGTAATTAATGGTAATTATTGGTAATTAATACTAATTATTGGTAATTAATACTAATTATTGGTAATTAATAATAATTATTACTAATTATTGGTAATTATTACTAATTATTCCTAATTAATACTAATTATTCCTAATTAATACTAATTATTCCTAATTAATACTAATTATTCCTAATTATTACTAATTATTAGTAATTATTGGTAATTATTACTAATTATTACTAATTATTGGTAATTATTACTAATTATTGGTAATTATTGCTAATTATTCCTAATTATTGCTAATTATTCCTAATTATTGCTAATTATTGCTAATTATTGCTAATTATTGCTAATTATTGCTAATTATTGCTAATTATTGGTAATTATTGCTAATTATTGCTAATTATTGCTAATTATTCCTAATTATTGCTAATTATTACTAATTATTGCTAATTATTACTAAATATTGCTAATTATTACTAATTATTGTTAATTATTACTAATTATTGGCAGTTATTGCTAATTATTGGCAGTTATTGCTAATTATTGGCAGTTGTTGCTAATTATTGGCAGTTATTGGTAATTATTGGCAGTTATTGGTAATTATTGGCAGTTATTGGTAATTATTGGCAGTTATTGGTAATTATTGGCAATTATTGTTAATTATTGCTAATTATTGGTAATTATTGCTAATTTTTGCTAATTATTGCTAATTATTGGTAATTATTGGTAATTAATACTAATTATTGGTAATTAATACTAATTATTGGTAATTAATACTAATTATTGGTAATTAATACTAATTATTGGTAATTATTACTAATTATTGGTAATTATTACTAATTATTGGTAATTAATACTAATTATTGGTAATTAATACTAATTATTGGTAATTATTACTAATTATTGGTAATTATTACGAATTATTGGTAATTATTACTAATTATTGGTAATTATTACTAATTATTGGTAATTATTACGAATTATTGGTAATTATTACTAATTATTGGCAATTTTTTCTAATTTATCCTAATTTTTCCTAATTTTTCCTAATTTTTGGTATTTATTACTAATTATTGGTAATTATTGGTAATTATTGGTAATTATTGGTAATTATTGGTAATTATTGATAATTATTGGTAATTATTGGTAATTATTGGTAATTATTGGTAATTATTGGTAATTATTGGTAATTATTGGTAATTATTGGTAATTATTGGTAATTATTGGTAATTATTGGTAATTATTGGTAATTAATGGTAATTATTCCTAATTATTCCTAATTATTCCTAATTATTCCTAATTATTCCTAATTATTCCTAATTATTACTAATTATTCCTAATTATTCCTAATTATTCCTAATTATTCCTAATTATTACTAATTATTACTAATTATTATTAATTATTCCTAATTATTCCTAATTATTCCTAATTAGTACTAATTATTACTAATTATTACTAATTATTACTAATTATTCCTAATTAGTACTAATTATTACTAATTATTACTAATTATTACTAATTATTCCTAATTATTACTAATTATTCCTAATTATTACTAATTATTCCTAATTATTCCTAATTATTACTAATTATTATTAATTATTGGTAATTATTGGTAATTATTACTAATTATTGTTAATTATTGGTAATTATTCCAAATTATTGGTAATTATTACGAATTATTGGTAATTATTATTACTTATTGGTAATTATTACTAATTATTGGTAATTATTACTAATTATTGATAATTATTACTAATTATTACTAATTATTGGTAATTATTACTAATTATTACTAATTATTCTTAATTATTGATAATTATTGATAATTGTTCCTAATTATTAGTAATTAAATGAATAATTATCAATAATTAGAAATAATTACCAATAATTACAAATAATAACATTATTAATATATTTTATTATTAATATTAAAATAATATAATTTTCTAATTTATATACAATTCTCCTTTCATCTGTGCGTTTTCTATCTCCACATACAAATAATACATGTGAAGACAGCAAACACACAGATGAAAAAAGAATTGTATATATATAAAAAATTATATTATTTTAATATTAATAATAAAATAAACTAATAATGTAATAATGTTATTATTCCTAATTATTGGTATTTATTACTAATTATTAATATTTATTCTTAATTATTAAAAATTATTACTAATTATTCCTAATTACAATTAACTATAAACAATACTAATAATTTAAATTTATTAAGTAATAAAACAATGTAAACATAATTAAATTACAACTAATTAAGAATAAATGAAACTAATAAAAAATTAAAAATAAATAAAAAATTAAAATGAACATAAATACCTTGAAAATTGATCTGCTCTGATCGTTCTTCAAAACATTAATATCAGCTCCGGAGAAAAAAATTAAACTGGAGAAAAACTGAACTCTAGAAATATAATTTTGAGAGATGGAAAAGATAAGGAATGAGAATGAAATGAAAAAAATGGAGGTGAGTATTTATAGGTTAGATTATTTGCGACGGGACCATTTGCGACGGGTATCCCGTCGCAAATACCTTACCAACATTTATTACGGTCAACGGGTAAATAGTTATTTGCGACGGGACCCGTCACAAATAACCACCTGCCGACATACTATTTGCGACGGGGGAATATTCCCGTCGCAAATACCTTTTACCGCCGCCGGTTATTTGCGACGGGAATATTCCCCCGTCGCAAATAAGTTTCCCGCGATTTGGCGCGCAAACCGCGCCAGTCCTTTTGCGTCGGGGAAAGCTGTCCCGTCGCAAAAGGCTACTTATTTGCGACGGGCAAATAACCCCGTCGCAAATAAGTTTTTCACGGGACTATTTGCGACAGGATTTGTTCCCGTCGCAAATAACCCGTCGCAAATGCCCTTTTTTCCCGTAGTGAAGATGGGTTTTTTCATGTTTTGAAATAAAATATTTTTCTTTTATAAAGATAAAATATGTTATGGTATGAAAAATTTAGATAAAGGACTTTAGGTATTAAATTATGAAAACCAAGTATTGAAAATTAATAATGAATCCAATTCACACAACTCATCTAACACTCAACTATGGCATCATTATATTGTAAATGTAAATAATAAGGGTTTGACAAAGCTCCATCAAGATGGTTATTTTGACTTTTCTAGGATGAAACCACTCAAAATATGTCATGATTATTTATATGGAAAAGATGATCAAACCAATATTTTGAAAAAATGGTTAAAGGGACTTAGATATTCTAGGAATGGTACAAACTGATATATGTGAACTATTTCCAGTAGAAGCTAGATGTGTATATTCATACTTCATAACTTTTAATAATGAATTCAGGGGATATGGTTATGTCTACTTGTTGATGTATAATCTTGAGTCTTTTATGAAATTCCATGAAATTAAAGAATGAAGTAGGGAATCAAATTATAAGAAAGATAAAAAATCTCCAACTAGATCAAGATGGTGAATATATTAACCATGATTTTATCAACCTTCTTCTAGAGTTTGGGATTCTATCTCAACTCACTCTACCATACACACCACATTGGAATGGTGTTTGTGAGAGGAGGATCCATACCTTGTTTGACATGGTAAGGTCGATGATGAGTCATTCATATCATTCATTAACCTTTTGGGGATATGCATTACAAACTGAAACATATATATTAGAAAGAGTACCTTATAAAGCATAAAAAATAATTCCCTTTGGGTTATGGAGTGGAAAGAAATCAATTTCATCTCATAAAGGTGTATGAGGTTATGTGGCATTTTTTAAAGCTTTATCAGGTAACAATCTAGAACCATGTGGCACAAAGTGTATCTTTATAGGGTATCATAAGGAAAAAGGGATACTACCCATACAACCCCTTAGAAAATAATGTGACTACCTCCAGAGAAGCTATCTTTCTTACGTGGGAGAACATCCTAAAAAAGGGTATTGGGAACAAGATTGACTTTGATGAAGTTCATGCTCAAGATACACAATATTTGGTACAAGAATAGATTCCATAGGTACCCATAAGAAATGTTGTTCCAATAACACAAGTTCTACATAAGAGAATAAGAGATGTAAGAGAACAAAAAAGATATGGTTTTCTAGTCACTGATGATGGAGACTCATTATTAGTTGACAGTGAAGAACCACTTTACTACAAAGAGCAGTAGATATCCCATAAGCTACAAGATGGAAATAATCCATCAATTATGAATTGGATTCCATGTATTTGAATAGTTTGGGTTTTTGTTGGCGCAAAAATTGATGTAAATACCATAGGGTGAAATTTGGTATTTAAGATAAAACTAGATATAAAAGGTAAAGTAAATACGTACAAAGAAAGGCTAGTTACTAAAGGGTTTAAAAAACGTCACGGAACTGACTATGATGAAACCTTTCCCCCAATTTCTATGTTTAAATCCATTGGAATTCTACATGCTATAGAACCCTACCATGACTATACAATTTGGCATATGGATGTTAAAAGTGATTTCCTTAATGGGAACCTTCATGAAGATGCCTATAAGACACAAAAAAAAAGCATTTGTAATTCTAGGGGATTCCAAAAATATTTGAAAGGTACAAATATCTATTTATAGATTGAATTAATCATCTGGGACATGGGAGGTTCGATTCAATGAAGCTATAAAAGAATTTTGTTTCATTAAAAATGAATGTGAGAATGTGTTAACAATTGGTTTATTGAGAATACAGTCGTTATCATAGTATTGTATATTGATGACATATTACTTATTAGAAAAGAAATACCATTCTTACAGTCTTTTAATGACTGGTTAAACAAGTGTTTCTCTATGAAGGACATTGATGAAGCATCCAATATTTTAGAGATCAATATCATTCATGATAGATCCAAGAGGCTTCTAGGACTAAGTCAATATACACACATTGACTAGATACTAAATAGGTTTTGTATGGATAAATAAAAGAAGGGATTGGTTCGAGTGTCAGGTAGTATACATATTTTGACAAAAATGTGTTGTTAGACACAATAGTAGAAAGAGATAATGGGTAAGATCCCATACGTTTCAGTGATAAGATCTATAATGTATTCCATGTTATGTACTATAATTGCTATTGCTTATGTATTGAGCCTAATAGGTAGATGTCAAGAAGATCCTGGAGAAAAAAATTGTTCTACTATTAAGGATATTCTCAAGTATCTGAGAAGAAATAAGGATATGTTCTAGGTTTATAGAGGAGATGAGGAGATGGTATTAGGGGATATACTGATTCTAGTTTTCAAATATATTAAATTGATATAAAGTCACAATCAACATTTGTTTTTTATCTAAGTGGAGGATCGAAGAGATAGCTGATTTCAAAGTATCCAGTTTTCATTGATTCTCACAAATACAATAACTTCATATAACAATGATGGCATGTATTACCACTAAAAAAATTTGCTAATAAAGTTCATCTTTATCTGTGCTAAAATAAGTGCTGATAATGAAATCCCATTACTAGTGCTAAAAAAATCACTGATAGAATGCACCCTTTATCAGTCGTTTTTTTAGCATTGATAAAAGTTAACCGTAATCAACTCTTAATTTTAACACTGATAAAGGAAACCTATATCAGTGATTTACCAATAAAACTGATGAAAGATTTCCTTTATCAGTTCATTTTTAGTGATGATAAAAATTTCCTTTTATCATCGCTTTTTTAGTACTGATAAAGGTTCGAAATAAAATGGAAAATTAAACAAATAAAAATTAAATGAGTACATTAAGAAATATATCATACATTTTATTAATTAAATATTTTTTGATAAGACTTAATAAATTTAATATACATATATATAGATTATAAATATTAATAAATAGTATATACTAAATATAGATAAATAAAATGAACAAGTATAATATATATATAATGTTAATTAAAAATATATTAAGGTCTTATTAAGTTGTAATGTTTTTTGTTTTTTCAATTTAACCTATACTAAACATTGTGTGTTGAATTTATTTCACATATATATTTTTATATGTTAGTGCATTTCTATACACAACGCACACACAATTATATCTAGGCAATATATAGAGACACAAACAACTAATATTTTGGAAATTTAATCAAATTTTAGTATATTTTAGAATTTCATTATAACATGATACATTTAATATATATTATGTTTTTAATAGGCCAATTTTATTTATTTATTTTTAATATTATAGTTCAGGTATTCATTTTTAATTTTTTTAATTTTTATTTTATTAATGAATTTCATCAATTTTTTATATTATATATATTTATATATATATATATATTGTTTTTATGTTTTAGTATTTTCAATATTTATTCATCGAAATCAATATATATATATATCCATATTTTTTTATGAAATCATATTTAATTAAAAAAACTTATCCATCTTTTCAATAATTTTAAAGTGCGCTCATGTTGAATTATTCAATTTCACTCATTTTTAAAATTAATGTATTAAGATTATATTTACATTAATAATGTTAAATAAATATTATTAAATAAATACTTAGAAATAAATAATCAATTTATATTTACTATATTAATAATTATTACAAATGAATAATAATAATTTTTTTGAATATGTATTTATATAATTATAAATAAATAATTATAAAAATTTAAATAAGTATAAAATTATAGTAAAGTTATTTAAATATTTATAATTACAAAAAATTATAATAGTGCTTTTGTACTGATGATAAAGATTAATATTTATCTGTACTAATTAAGGATTGTTAACATATATATTTATCAACGCTAAAACATCATCACTGATAAATATGCCTTTTATCAGTGCAATTTTAGCGCTGATAAAGATCGAGATTAATTAGTTCAAAAAAAATCATTGATAAAAGACATATTTATCAACATTTATAAATATAGTACTGATAAAAGGAATATTTTTCTGTGATTTTTCGAAAGCGCTGTTAAAAGTGACACCGATCAATTAAAAAAAACCCAAACCATGACTCAGTCACTCATGATTCTCAAGCTCTCACAGAACTCTTCTAATACTAGTGAAGCTCCTATATGTTTCCTCAGATTAATCAAGGATATAATCCAATTTATGTTATTTTCTACACTTCCTCTATTGTTGTTTGATTATTTGGGTTCCGTTTTTTTTTGTGTTTTTGCATTGTTCATAAATATGATGAACCCTACATCTCTTCTCGTCACTACTGAAATACAAGGAGTGTGGTTCTATTTCATTGTTTTTCTCCTTTCATATTCATTTGGCTGTCTAACCCACTTTTCCTTAGAGACACACAAAGATTGTTTACTCTCCTCTCGACATTAACAAGGGGACCTCTCAACCCCCATCGATTTTCTCTTCATTTGAATAATATAGCGTTCAAAATTCTAGGTATTTTATCAAATTTAATTCATATTATATACTAGATTATTGATTCTAAAGATTAATTATGTGAGTTTCATAGGATTAGGGGATACCAAGTTATGGACCTAATGTATTGGTGATAAACATATAAGGACCAAGTTAAGTGTAAAATCATTAAAAGATGTTTTGTAGATTTTGGTTATTTATGTAAATCGTTAAACCATGAATTGTGTAATTTATATTTAGGAATTTGATGAAGAAATTTTTATTGAATTTAAAAAAATATTGAATTAATTAGTCAAGTTCCAAAAATTATTTTAGTGATGCATGATGTGAGATTTATGTTTTTTTAATTAATTCAAGATTTTTAATAAACTTTAACGATGGGTTAAAAAGTGTGATGGGGAATTTATTTTGTGATAAAAGTATGCGCATTTTTTTAAACTTCCTAGATTGGATAGAGTTGATAAATCATTGGGTAAATGGACTTGGAAATACACAACAACATATAAAGAGTGTGCATCCCAAAACTAAGTGAGTTATCAATGGTTGGATGTTTGATCAAGAAAACTATGAGATGTGATTTATTAATATATTTACTAATCAAAATAGAGAGATAATTAATTTATATTATAAAAAATATTTTGAATATCCATCTAACACGGTGAATAACCTTAGATAGAATAAAAATTGATTAAAATATACTTTTGATGGTTTGGATATTTATGTCTAATATGTCATGATAATTTGTTATCCATGTCCAAAATGCACAAAATAGAGATATAATCCCCCTATTGTAATTAACCTTTCATTTGATTCCATATACAAACCTCTCTTCTTCTTTGATCATTGTTTATCACTTGGTTAAGGAGCTAGCACTCCTTTGGTGAACAAGGGCCCACAAGAATATTTCTATGATTGAAGGCTAGTTTAATATCTTTAAAGTTTAGAATAATTTTTTTGATACTTCAGTGTTATAAATCAAACATATTCTATTGAATCTTAATGATATATTCCACTAATACTATATTACAAGTAATCCATAGTTGTTTTTTTCTTCGTTTCCATTCACATTTATCCTTGATATAAATCGGCACTTTTCTAGGTTTTTATCCATCTACTGATCATAAGATGATACCCTAAAACTCATAAATGGTATTAGAGACTTGTTCTTAAAGGAAACAATGTATTAATCTAATATTGTTTCAAATAAATAAATTTCATATTCTATTATGTTAATATCATATATTTTGATACGAAGGATTTCATTATTCAACCAGGGCGTATTGCTATTATATATCAATTGAGGAGACTTTTTTAGTGATTCCATTAGTGTAGGTTCCTAGGACACATTAATCCTTCGATTATTGGTTTTCTTCCAAATCTTGATGATGTAATGGACTCCCTCTTTCAAACTATACTTCCTCTCTCATCAAGAGATGGAATGAAATCAAGCATCTGATGATGGATTGAATAAAGGTAGTTATGTTTAATTGTAGTGTAGTATCAAAGTATTATATCTATGTTCATGATTTCATGAAAGATGCATGAAATTGTGGACTTTTATGCATGGAGTGTATTATATTGATTTTATTGAAGTGAAATTAAATGTTTGACTACTAATGAAGATAAGGGACTCTAAACATGATGATGTTTCCTATCCTGAGAAATAATAGAATGTTGATGATGAATTTGTGGAATTATTAGGGGATAAACAACATGTTGATGAAAAAAATGAAAAAACAAAAACAACACAACATCACAGTTTTGAATAAAATTATAAAGGAAAGAAGTCAAGGTTTAAAATTTGAGGTTGTTTGGAATCAAAACGGCCAATCTGTTGACCCCAAAAAGTCAATGTTCCTTAGTTATCTTTGGGACACAACAAGGTTGAATGTTCCAATTGATAATGAATCATAGTTCTGTTTCCAACCTGTAACAAATGAAATCATTTGAAAATATGTAATCGTAATGTTACAATATATTTTCTCTATTTTAATAGAAAATTAAATAATGAAACATTGATTTAGTTTTCATTTTTCCTTGTAAAATTCGTTTAGTTTTGAAGATATTTGTAAACAATTTGTCCTAATCACTTCTGGAAAATCCCATAGTGGATTCAAAAATAAAATGTAAAAGTTATATCTTAGATATGTTGAGGGGAAAATAAATCCCCACCCACCACTTTGTTATACACACATTATAAGAAAGAAACATGGTCTTCTTTCAACAATCATGACAATGAGAAATCATTTTAGGTGAATTGAGATCTATAATATATTATTTGATATTATTTATTTTATCTAACTTGATTCAGAATTGTTAATTTATGAAACAAAAAAATAGTGCTGAAAATATAGAATGTGCATCAAAACTAGTGCACCCCTTTCTCAAATGAAGGATGGGGTATTCTTCATTAGATAAGAAATTGGTATATATTTTAAATCAATAAAAAAAGTTTAATTATTTGATATGAAACAACATATAATCCTTTGTTTATACGAAGATTGTTGAATCAAAATAAGAAGCCACTTCAATCCCACATCATGTGCTATAGAAGGAGGCTCGTGTAAATAAGAATGGTATATTAGTTGATGAAAACACAAATCCTGTTTGGGAAGCATGTTTATGTATTACATAATTCTAATTCATTATGGTTTATAAAAAATATTAAATAAAATAAATTTGTTTGTATTTTTTATATGGTTTATACATAAGAAATGACAATGACTATACTAGAAGTAAAGAGACTTTCAGTAGCTTTGAAGCGGCCAAAACAATATGTTGTGTTAGAGGATTAGGTTTTGGAGTCTCTCCTTGAACATATTTCTAGATGATAAAACCACATGAAGATACATAAAATATGATGAGAAGAATGCAGAAACAAAAAGACTCACTACAAGATATTATTGTGCGGGCTAGTTTGGAAGAACAATGAATATGAAAATATCAAAGCAAATTGACGGTGGAAAAAAGATCCGCACATGATCCAAATGATCCCACTATCTTTTAGGCTACTCATCCCCCCAACCTTACCTAGGGTAATCAATTTTTCAATTACTCTTTCTCATAAATGTAAATTAATCAACTTCTAGTAACATTATATTATTGAAATTATGCAGTGTGTAATTGTATGTAATTTTTCTATCAACACCCACGTACCTCCCTGTTGTGAGGGGTACAACGTATAATATCTCAGGTGAACAACTAAATAATCAAACCCTCAAAAAAGATCACATGATAGTGGCGATTGAGGAGGCATATGAGACAACTAGTGAGTTGCCTATTCCACTTGATGATCTAGATATTACAATGGTCAAAGATTCTATTAGAGCATGCATAGTATGGTCATCTAATCTTATAAAGATACAAGAGGTATGTATTTTTTAAAAAATAATATGGAAATCATGTAATATTTGATGATAAAATGTCTAAAGTGAGGTATGATATTACAGATGGATAAATTAGCATAGAGATGAAAGGTTGAATCAAGGAAATATAGTGAATCAACCAAGAAAGCAAAACGAACTTCTTAGATTACCCATTCCCCTCCAGTTCGAGAGAAACATTTATTTACATTACAACTTCATACAGAGACTACATTTAGAGATAAAGTTATGACTTATATTAACTATAAGGAAGAAATATTTGGAGCTTCCATTATGGACAAAATTGGTCCAGAGTCTCTGAATGAGATTCTCAAGCATGAACGGATAGGGATCTCAATTGTGAAAAACTACATAAGGTACATTTTCATAATACTTATGTCTAAATAGTGAGATAAATATGTTTATTAAAGTTAATAACTATTTATATTTTGTAAAGGTCTCTATATTATAACTATATAAAGGGAAGATCGTGTGAATCTTGATTTTGATTAATTAATACCAGTATGATTTATAGTATAAAAATTAATTTGGAAACAATGAAATAGAGAAGAAAAAAGATGAGTTACTAAAAACATATAATAAAAAAGTATCAAATGACATGCTCTTTTTGATGCCTACAATGCATGGTTAAAACTCTATGAACGAATCACATAATTTTTTTTTAATTTTTGAATTACTTAATTGTTTTTGTTTTTTTAGGAAGCCCGTGATTCTGATAACAGTCAACATAAACATACTAAATATTTATTTTACGGATTCAATTCATGAATTTCCAACCAATTAACCACACATGAAGTGTATTTTGTATCATTAATACACTACAATCAAAACATTATAGATAAAATTCAAATTATATGTTTAGTATGTGTTTTAATGAGAATTTTGTTATGATAGGGAAGTTGCTAAATACATGCATAATCATGACACGAGATCAGCGTCTAACAAGCTAAATCTTATGGATTACAAGAAATGTAAACAAATTTAGGTATATATAGAATGATTTAACTATCAAAACATTTCCAAAAAATTTACATATTTTGTTCAAAGTTTCTATAGTGTCTGAAACAACATAATTCAATCAATTATGGGTATTATGTTTGCAAATTTATGAGAGAAATCATACAAAATGAAAATGCCAACATACCCAATAGGTAATTTCTGAAGGTAATTAAAATTTCATTAAATATATTACATAATCATTTTCTTGTTTATATTTTCTAAGAACTATCAAGATTGTCAAAGAAAGAGTTACTCAAAAGAAGAAATCAATTTGTTTAGAGAATAGTTGACATAATACTTTTTTTAGATTGTATGCTAGGAAAATATTTAGGTGATTAAATGCTATGTTTGTTATCTAGTATTAGTTATAACATTATAAAGATATTTAGGGAATGAATCATTAGTGTCATAATTATTATATATTATTTTTTATCTCTTTTACAAGGAGAAGACTAATAGAGGAAATCAATTTTTTTGTAATTACTGACCTTAAAATAATAAAAGTGTTTTTAAAATGTGGAGGCGAATGTGGAGTCGGAGTCAGAGACCAACGTGGAGGAGGAGGTAGAGGCGGAGACTCCGGTGGAGACCGAGGCAGAGGAGGATAACAAGTGCTGACTCCCAAAAAATAATATTGTTGGGAAATGAAACAGAATAACGATCATACCATGATTATGTTTGAGAATTGTTTTTAAAAGTGCACACAACACTTTTCACTTAAGATAAGAGACATTGTGCATCATGGTAGTTTAAAATGAAATTTTAGTAAAAACACACATGGAATAATCAAAAGCAATAAAATGTATTTATATTGTTTTGGTATTTTAGGAAAATGATCAATAATTCATTAGTGATATGTAGGGTTTAGTATTACCTCAATCTGATACATGGTGTGACTTCTATGACTCCAAGTGTGTCTTTTTATTCCAAAGTGATATTAATTTTTGTAAAAAAACAACATAGATGCTCAAAACCAATAAAACAAATTTGGATTGTTTTGATACTTTAGGAAAATGATCTATACTTCTTTTTTGATGTGTAGGGATCAACTCCACCTCAATCTGACGCATGGTGTGACCAATATGGCTACAAGTGCGTCTTTTTTATTTTAAACTCACATTAATTTTAATAAAAGAAATAACTATCATGATCTAAACAAATACAAATTTTTTTGATTGTATTAATACTTTAGGAAAAGAATCCATGAGTCCTTTGGGATATGTAAAATTTAGCCATGCCTCAATCCAATGCACAATGTGACTCCAAGTGACACTTTTTTTATTCAAAATTGATATTAATTTTATTAAAAAAACAACTGACATACTCAAAACTATGAAAACCCATTTATTTTGTTTTGGTCCCTTAGGAAAATGATCCATACATCATTTTTGACATCAAGGGATCAGACACACCACAATCCGACGCACAGTGTGACTCCAAGTTCATTTTTTATTCAAAAGTGACATTAATTTTAATAAAAAAACAACAGACAAACTCAAAATTGAGAAAACACATTCTGATTGTTTTGATACTTTAGGAAAATGACCCATGATTCATTTCGGTTGTGTAGAATTTATCTTATCCTCAATCTGATGCACGGTGTGACTCCAAGTGTGTCTTTTTTATTCCAAATTGACATTAATTTTAGAAAAAAAACCAACATACCCAGAAACAAGAAAACACATTTTGATTTTTTGGTACTTTAAGAAGACGATCCATACATCTTTTTTGACATGTAGGGACTATCCACACCTCTATACAACGCACAGTGTGACTTGTATGACTCTAACTGTCTCTTTTTTATTCAAAAGTGACATTATTGTTAATAAAAACAACCGACATACCAAAAACTGTGAAAACACATTACTATTGTTTTTATACCTAAGTAAAACGATCCATGAGTCATTTAGGATGTGTATCATTTAGCTGAACCTCAATCTGATTCATGATGTGACCGGTATGACTCCACATGCATCTTTTTTATTCAGAATTGGCATTAGGTTTAGTAAAAAATAACTCACGTAATCAAAATGTAGAAAACAAATTATAATTGTATTTTTAATTTATTAAAATCATTATTAATTATTTTTTATATGTAGGGATCAACCACACCTCAATATGACACACGGTGTGACCGGTATGACTCCAAATGCATCTTTTTATTCAAAATTGACAATAATTTTAGTAAAAAAACTACCGACATACAAAAAACTAAGAAAACACATTCTGATTGTTTTCATAAATCAGAACAACAACCTATGATTCATTTTAAACATGTAGAATTAAGTTGTACCTCTATCCGATGTATGGTGTGACTGGTATGACTCAAAGTTTGTCATTTTTATTCAAAACTAATATTAATTTTAATAAAAAAACAATGGACATACTCTATATTAGTGTCTGTTTATTCTTGTATTTTTGATAGAAAGTATATTTAATTTAAATTCAATATTTTTGTCTTATATTGGTACTTTTTGATGTTGTTTCTACTGATGCAGTATATTATTGCAGCACACTGCACTGGTTTCTGGTGATGTAGTGTGTTGTAGCTTCACACTGCAGTTTTCACATTTATTAGTGCTACTAAATGTGCTGAAAAATCATTCTTTTATCATCACTTTAAGAAGTGTTGATAAAGCCTATATCTAAAAACACATTAAAAAGAAATGATAAATCACACTTTTATCAGTCCAAATAAAAGCCCTGATAAATCATACTATTATTAGCTCAGATACAAGCACGGATAAAAGACTCAATTTATCAACACTTTTAAAAGTGCTGATAAAGGTATTATTTATCAACACTAAATAAACATGCTGATAAGTGGGGTCTTTTATCAGGGATTTAAAAATAAATGATAAAATTATGATTAATAATTTATTTTATTTTCATTGATAAATATACCCTTTATCAGCACTTTTTTAGCACTCATAAAAGCATTGGACTTTTAACTGTTTTAATGTTATCAGTTCCTTTCTAGTGGTGATGAAGGCCTATTCTAACACTGTTATAGATGGGTTTTGTAGTAGTTTCTGTAGTGGATTATGAGTATATAACAGCTTCTGATGTAGCCAAGGAATCTATTTGGATTTTAATTTTTTCCCTTGAGCTTGATGTGGTACTTAATAGTAAATACCCTATCAAATTTTATTGTGATAATATTACTACTGTAGATCTTACAAAAGAGCCAAGGTCACACCCATAGATAAAGTATATACTCCAAAAGTATAAACTATTGAGGGATTCTTATTATATGGGTGAAGATGCAGTAAGAGGAATATCCATAGAAGAGAATGTGGTGGACCCCTTGATTGAAGGCCTATCTCAGCAGAAGCATTAATATCATGTTAGAGCTAGGGGACATAAGGTTGTGAGTATTTTTCTCTAGTGAAAGTGGGTGTCTGTTGGAGTTGGTTCCTGAGAACAAAATTCTTTATATTTTGTCTTAACATTCATTCATTTTAATACCCCAAAATTTTGTGATTTTTTCTTCGAATTCATTTAATCTTTTTAATATCCTGTATTTCACACAACCCTAGACATAACATGGGTTATATGAAATAAATAAGTTTTTATTACATTAAAAAAAACAAAAAGTTCATATTTAACTACACAAAACACTTATATTTTCTACTGGTACACAAAACACTATGTTTGGTTTGTGTAACACATAATTCCCAATTCCTTTAATATCATGTGTTACAAGAAATACCGAGTTTTACTGAAAAACAATATAAAATTAATATTGTTATTAAAATATTATTATATATAACACCTATCCATTTAAATTTCAGAATAATATTAACTAAATTTTGAAAATAAGGTATACACATTCATATAAAATGAATCCATTGTTTATTAATTAGTTAGAAATGAAAGCAAGAACTATTGGAAAATAAAGAAATTCCTTTTACAAAAAATCTATTTCTCTGTATATAAAAACTATTTATATATATTAATTAAACACACAACTTTTTATGAACTTTTTTAATAAAATTCACTTATTATATATTTAATAAATGATTTCAGAAAACATTCATTTTTTGATGAATAGTGGAAAATATTGAATTTTACTTGAAAACTACATTTTCATCAAATTTATTTATATGGATAAATTATATTTCATTTCAAAGTATATTTAGTTAAATTATTAATCTATTAATAAAATAAATGTCATTGGAATCAATTTTATATTGAAATTGGATATAAAAACATTTTAAACATTTGAACATTTACGATTTAAAAACACGATGTTTCATCCTGTCCGCGAGATTAATTTTAAATTAATTTATGAAACTAATGTGTTTATAATTGTTAATATTTTATTAAATGTTTTTAATAATCTTAATATATAATTTATTGTGAGTTCATATTAGTTTTTTACCAAAAAATAATACTGGAATTAATGAAAATTTGTTATAGTGATTAAGGTAAAAACGAGATTACTTAGTCGTTAATCTTAAAAAATATGGTTAAAAAGTGAATCTAAACTTTTCAAGAAGCCATTATATGGAGATATTTATACAAAAAAACTAATTTTATTAAAAATTGACAATTAATGGAGGCATATTATGCAATAGATACCTCTCAATAGTATTTACCTTTTTAAATTTACAAGAATGCCACTCACCCTCCACTCTAAAAGGGAACCCCCCCTCAATTATTCAGACATATTAATCACCCAAAAACTACCCAAATAAGATGTAAAATTTCATCCATTCATACTAGAATACTCTATTTTGGAAAAAAAATCCATCGAACACTGCCCTTTGTGGAAAACCAAAAGGAGTTTCCGAAAGAAGAAGTAATATCCTTCAACAAGGACTTTTGTTTTATTTATTTCTCTGCCCCTTAATTATTATTATTCCAAGATTATATATTAAAATTATTATAATAAATATAATGATATGTTTATATGTTAATTTTATGACCTAAAATTATACACACTTCCATGAAATAGGATGCACAATCATCGTTTATGTGTACGGTGGACTACTGCCTCACAAACCGATGTCGTTGGTTCATCCGTTGAAACCTTTCAAGGTTGGGAATAATGATGTAATTAAAATTTTTGTATGATATATATGATATTTACTATTTATTTATTCTTTTTGAATTATTATAGAAAAGATACCTTAATTCTTTATATTTTGTGGGAATATGATAACTTCGTTTGTGGACGTGTGGACTACCGCCTCCTCAAAGTGATGTGATTTTTTCATGATTTACATAGAATGTATTGAGTATGAGTTTATTAAACTGATGAGATAGATGTTATATAATAATTAAACTTTAAAAATAATATATATACATATATATCATTTACTTTTTATTAAAATATATGACATGAAAATTAAAACAGCTTTCTTGTGTACGTATGGCCTACTATCTCCATGAACGGTGTATTTCATTTCATATTACTATATCTTATGGATATTTATAAATATATATATAATTAATATATATGACATTTATAAGTCTTTTCCAATACTTCAATAAATAAAATAATTTTTAAATTAAGAATAATATGAATAACAAGTCAAAACATGTACGAAAAACAAAGCCGTTATACCCAAGACAAACTTTTAAAATGGAATTGTTAATAAATGGGTAACATAAATTCATTATTCAATAATTTATGTTATTATATATATGAATAAGTTTGTATTTTAGATGTATAATAAACTAATATTCATTTAACTTGAGGTTTGAACATGTATGATGAGAGTCAAGACTTTAGATAAGGGTTTTCACATCTCACATTTATTTACGTGAGATATATGTTATATTCACCATTTATTATTATTGTGTGGTGTATATACTGAAATATTAAATATTAAATATTTAATTGATTTTAATTTTTTTTATTCAAATTTTCAATTGATTATATTCTTTTACTAAAACTCATAATTAAAATGTCACTCACGTAGTAATGCGATTTCTAGTCTCACCTTTATTTCTGTGCAAGTTATCCCATATACACCAATTGTTTCTTCTGTGTGGTGTATATAATGACTCTAAATGTATTATATTATACTTATAATTTAATTTATGGGAAATTTAATATCCATTTTACTATATATCTTTCATGGGTTTTATGGTTCAAAACTTACCAAATTAGTATGGTAATTTTGTCTCAATTTTCATTCATTGAGACACATGTTATGTTACGAACCTAAATTATTTTACGAGATGTATATAATTCAATTTTACATGTGATTTAATTAATTATTCTATAATAATTATGATTTATGTTACATTTTATGGTATTATTTCATGAAGATTATGATTCAATGGTACCAAAGTATTAAGAGTCTTATGTTACAATCTCACCATTTGTCGAGATTATTTATGAACAAGTCTCTAATGTTGAAATACTAAGATATATATCTCAAGAAAACTCGTTAATTTACATAGACTATATTTATCAATGATATCTTCAGGTAATTGTACCATTTTAACACCCTTTGGTACATAAAGTAATTAATAATTTGTTTATGAAAATCATAATTTATTTCTCTTTTCGGTTGCAAATATATGTTATTTCAAAACCATGTTTTCAAAAAATGTTTTCAAAATTGTTATACTATTATCCAATGATATTTAAAATAAATTTTTACCCATGTTTTATCTTTTTAACAAAATTATTTTTACAAACTATTTCTCTTATCTTTTTTCTATTGAGGCACTTTTCTAAAAAAATTATCGCACAAAAGGAATTATCGTCATGTATGGATTTATAATCCTTCATGATAGTCACTAAATTTAATATTCCTTTGAAATCTTATATGATTAATATTTTTTTAAGAAAATTTTTTATACTAATGTTCTGTACATTTCTTGATTTAAATAGGTATTCAACGAAAAATGTTTTCAAAAACTTTATATGTTTAAAACATGTTTTAGATGATTTTCAAAGATTCCTCTATAATTTTTAAAATATATTTTCATAGAAAAAGGGTTTTAAAAATGATTTATGTTAAAGAAGTGTTTTAAATGATTTTCAATGATTCCTTTATATGTTTTCAACGATATTTTCAACGAAAATTTTTTTGAAATTTTTTTATGTTAAAGAACTATTTCAAATGATTTTAAAAGGATTCCTTTATAATTATTAAAATATATTTTCAATGAAAAGATTTTTTGAAAAATTTTAATGTATAAATAATTCTTTAATTGATTTTAAAAGATTAATTTATATGTTTTCAAATCTATTTGCAAAGAAAATGGTTTTCAAAATGTATTATGATTAAAAAATATTTTTTAAAATAACAATCAACATTTTCCTCAGTAAATATTTTAAATGGATTTTAATTCTTCCTTAATATGTTCTAAAAAATGTTTTCAAAGAAACAAATTTTGAAAAAGTATTATGTCTTAAGTAAATTTATTTTCGAATAAATATTATTTTCCTTAAGAAATGCTTCAAGTGATCTTTCCAAATACTTCTCCATATAAGATGACATCAATCGATATATTTTATGATTTACTAGTGATATGATTCAAGGATGCTATTCATATTCTTTATCTAAATTGTTGTTCTTTTGATGACATGTTGTTTATGAAACTCATTTCACTTCCACATGTTTTGCCATGATAAAATGATTGTGAAACCTGATTCCTTTCATGCGTTATTCAATGATGAAATGATTACGAAACCTATCTATTTCAATAGATCATGATATGATTAAATATTTATGATACCCATCCCATTTGACGGGTTATGTTATGATTTTTATAAATCACATATCTTTCTATGGGTCATGATATGATGATTTTTTTATTATATTGTGGAACACATATTTATGATTTCATTATGAGATGGGTGAGATCTATATCTCCCTCAAATACATTTGGTGAAGATTTATATATCATGAGATATATATTGTTTGAATGGGGAGTGAACATGGTTTAGTAAAGGACTTTTTCAAGTAAGATGGTCTTGGGAGTAAACCTAGATTATTAAGATGGTTTTGAAAGTGAACCTATTCCACCATAAAAAATGGCTATGGTTGGGAATTTTGGTGTGTCCCATATAGTAAATATAGCCCCTTGTAGTTCCTTGACATGTTTATGGTAATGAACCTTTACATATAAGGAATGATTTTAAATGCTCATTTTTTTCATTATTCTATATTCTATTCACATGTTATGATTTGATGGATTATGATCTTGATTACCTTATGATTCATGTCTGATGAACTTCCAATATTTATGGAATGAATGATATTTATGTTCTTTGATATGTAGTGTATGATTTTACAATGTTATGCTCATGTTATTGAACCCTTATTCTAATATTATGCTTAAATAACTACTTTATTTACCCTTTTTCAGCATATGAGCCCACCCTTTCTTATGTTTTCTTTCCCTATTTTATGAAGAAATATTTTATGTAGGAGTACTAAATGGGAATATCTTTGTGGGAAACAATTAATATCATTCACCAAGAAAGAATATCGTGTTCCATGTTTATAAAGACACTAAACTATTATGGTCCTAGGGAATACACTTTTGTAATGTTCTAAATATTCATATAAAATGATGGAACATCCATGTATGTTATTCTTGGGTCTCTATAGTTGATATCAAATGCAAGGTTTAGACAACCCTTGTAAACTAGGATTAAAAAATTTAGTTATATCTCTAGGGATACTTCCAAGGATATGTCTAGGGACATATCTAAGGACAAGTTGATGTTTAGGAAAAATGTCTAGGAATCTTTTTAAAGGATTTTGTGCATGGTTTCCTAACAATACATCACTATCTGGATACTACAAGTGGAAATGGCTCTAGAAAATATGTACATAGGGGTTAAAACCCCAAAAACACCATAGTGAGGTAGACTCGATTATGAACTGGTGCACGACAAGGAGCCTTGTTGCACACCTGGTCTGAAAATCTTCGTGATATTCTTGGGGAATTAACAAAAAGTTTACAAACCATCGTGAATTATTTAAATATAATAATAATTTGAATAAACAAGGATAAACCTAATGAGTCATATATCAAAGAATTATGAGTCATGATTTAAAAAAACTATAAGCGATTTTTCATGATTACGAGGTTTTATGAAATTATAAGTTCTAATCACACTATGATTTATTGTTTTTTTCATTGGTAAGATCCTGAAGAAACTAAGTTAATGTTGAATGTGAAGGGAAATTCATGAATTAGAAACGAAATTAGATGATGACTGGAAAAAACAATATTTTGATTATGACAAATAAACTATCACGATATATAATTTACAATGTGAAATTTGGTGAAATTCCTAACACATCCAATAAGATGAAGATGAAATTTTATAAAATTTAACATAGTAATGAACATAGTGTAAAGACGATTAGGCTTTCTACTTGTCAAGAAGAAAACAAGAACATATTAAAATGTCTAAAATAGAGGGGAATTTTTGTGTGTGTGGAAAAAGGGTCATATTGTGATGAATTTTTGAGTAGTTCATTATATTATCTGTGGAGAACATGATAATTACCCAACTCAATGCCCTAATAGAAAATTTTTTTTAAGCCAAGGAATGACATATCCCATTCCAAAAATTGAATTCCAAGTATTGAGGTGTTTATTTTTTTGATCAAATATTTTTGAAATATATAAGCACTATTTGGTATAAGTTTTTCATTAAGGATATGAAGGAGTATGTCCAATGGTAATGACAACTCAAAAAAGTTATTTAATGTAAAGGTCATATTTTATGGGAAAAACATGATTATGGGAATTTGATCCTTAATATATTCCTAATGTTGAGAAAATATTGTTTTTTTGGATAAGGAGATATTGGATAAGAGTAAAGTAAATTGGATAGTAGTTATTACATGGGAAATAGATTAACGATTTGTTGAAAATGTGGTTTATGCTATCATGGATGAAGTTTAAGACATTTTTTTTATTTAAGTATTATATCCAATAATCTTTAGACTAATAAATCATGCATGTTTCCAATAAGTATTTATGGTAATTTAGGTTATTATCATGTTTCGAGAGAATACATGATGAAGGTATTCACATGATTGGTAGGTGACAACCTAGAGCTACCTTATGACATATTTTGTATCAATGTTAAGAAAATTTTCATAAATTTTGTTAAATTATTTCCAATGTTTTGGATTTTCATCTTTTATAAGGGTGATAGGGTTAACCATTTATCGAATTGTTTTAGTTAAACTTCAGTTGAGGTTTTAGATATTAATATTTTATCTCAACATATGAGTATTTATGTATAGTGGATAACCCATGAAAATAATTTTATTGTGATAAATATATAAGTAATGACTTATCATTCTATTTATGGATCTCATGATCTTATAATTATTCTGAAATGAAAAAATCCACCTTTACTTCTTGGATCAAGAGATGATGTTAAAATTGTTAAAGGCACAACCTGTGGTTGATATTATGCTTTTGTAATGGAATGAAATCAAGTATATATATTTTCTAAGGAAAATTTTTCAGTTTCAGGAAAAAGGATCTTGAAATAAAATATTTTCCAATTATTATCATTTGTTATGATAAAAATGTACCTTTTTAAGCCTATTTGGGCTATGGACTTATGATAGTTAACTTTATCCTAACAATGTTCTCTATCACCCTCCAATAGAACTTTATAGTTATATTTATCTTCCATGTTCATGTTTTCACTTCCCTTAAATGTTCTCTTATGTGGAAACCTAGTTATGAGTTACTTTGGGTAAACGTTATGGTTCAATCTGTAACTTTTTAAATGAAGTTTTAATATTGATTCATACGATGTGGGTTTATAGGAATGGAAAATTCAAGTATTAAACCTTTGATAAGAAATAAATTTCAAGGGTGAAATTAATTTTAAGGGGGGTTGAATGTAACTACTTGAAATTTTATAAAATATATTTTTTCAAATTAATTTAATATTTTCGATATTCTACATTTCGCATAACACAGAATATAAGTTGATTTATATAAAAGAACTGTGTTTGGCTTCCATTACATAATACACCAAGATAATATTGCACTAAAAATAAATCATAGATCAGTTTTGAGTGCATAAAACAAAATTTTGGGCTTGTGTGACACATAATTTCTAGTTCCTTTGATAGCTTGTATTAAATGGGAGATTGTGTTTTACAGAACTACAATATACAATTAATATTGTTATTCAAATATTCTTATATTTTCCACCTAGTAATTTTAATGGAATTAAGAATAATATTTCATAAATTATGAAGATATGGTTTTCACATGAATATAAAATTAATCCTTTGGTTATCAATTAGTTATAAATGAAAGTTAAGACTATTTGAAAATAAAGAAAACCTTATCTAAGAAGACTTTTTTTCTATGTATAAACACATTTATCATAAAAAATTATAAAAAACACTTTAAATTAATTTTTTTTAAGAAAAATTATATATTATATATTCAATCAAATTTTTTACACTCATCTAACGAATTTTATAGGAATAATATACTAATAAATCCAATTTTATGAATTAAAAGATGTATTTTTCTAAAATGTAATGTTACTGCCTTTTAATGGCACACCAATTTTAAATATAATGTTTTGAAATTTTATAATTTTTATTTGAAAAATTAGAATTCATTTTTTAAATTTGAAATTTAAAATTTTAGAATGCGAGTTTATTTTTTATTTTTTTGAGAAGTTTCGTTTTTTTATTTTTTTGAGAAGTTTCGTTTTTTGATGAATAGTGAAAAATAATGATTTTTAATTAAAAACCAAATATTTATATAATTTATTTATGAAGTTAAATTATATTTGGTTTTAAAATATATTTAAATCAATTATACATATATTAACACAATATATTTCATTTGATTCAATTTCACGTTGATTATAAAAAAATTCAAACTTTTGAATATTTTCACTTTAAAACCCTATTGTTTCATCCCATCTGCATGATTAGTTTTAGATTAATTTCTTCCACCTCTATGTTTTGAATTTTTAAAAACAGATTAAATATTCTGAATAAGAATCATTTATAGTGTCTATTAATTTCAACTTATATTTTTATGAAAAAATATTAGTGAAATTAATTAAAATTTATTAAAACGATTAAGGAAAAACTAGGATTACTTAGTAGTTAAATGTATAACACAACATGTAAAAATGAACCTACACTTTTCCAATAACCATTTTAAGGAAATATTTCTATTGATTCATCTCTTGGATAAAAAATTGAAAATTATTGGAGGCACATAATGTAAGGGATGCCTCTTAATAGTATTTCTTTTTATATTTACAAGAATGCCATACCTCCCCCACTATAAAAGGGAACTCACCCCCCTCACTTGTTCAAAAATAAAAATCCCATTTTTTGTCTAAAACCTACCCAAATAATATCTCAAATTCCCTACCTACATCATATAATCCTACCTTTTTGATGAAATATTACCAAGGAATACCTTTGGTTCAAAGTAAAAAGAGTCACCCAAAGAAGAGGTAACATCCTTAAACAAGCACTTTTATTTAATTTATTTCTGCAAACACTAAATTAATCTTATTAAAAGTATATATAATAATATTGATATACTAAATATAATGATATTTTATATGTTATGTTTAATACCTATACTCACAAGCACTTCCATCAAATGAGATACATAGTCATCATTCGTGTGTATAGAGGTCTACCACCTCACAAATGAATGTCTTTCAGTCTTCCATTACCACCATTTGAGGTTGGTAATAATCATGGAAGTACTGTTTTTATATGATATTTATGATATTTATGATTTCAATATTCTTATATAATTATTATATAACACATACCTTCATGTTTTCAATTTTTGTAATACGATAACTTCGTTCGTGGACATGTGAACTACTGCCTCCTCAAAG
Organism: Viscum album; assembly: GCA_963277665.1. Lineage (NCBI taxonomy): Eukaryota > Viridiplantae > Streptophyta > Magnoliopsida > Santalales > Viscaceae > Viscum > Viscum album. Next base: position 468,704,426 of record OY728147.1, on the reverse strand, counting down.
CGAGGTGATTCGTTCATAATTTACATGGAGTATATTAATTATGGGTTTTTTGAACTTATGTGACATAAATGAAATAATAAATCTTTTTAAAATATAATATATATATATATCATTTAATTTTATTACTTAAAAAATATGACAAGAAAATGGAAACAATGTTCATTTGTATGTACGACCTACTATCTCCATGAATGGTGTATTTCATTTCATATTTCTATATTTTATAGATTTCTATAAATACATATTTAATAAATATATATGATATTTATATCGTTTTTTACATTCATAAATTAAATTAAATCATGATCTAAGTAAGATGACTCAGAATAACAAGTCAAAACATTTATGAAAAACAAAGTGATTATTACATGAGACATACTTTTAACGTGGAATTGTTAATAAATAGTAATATATATTCATTAGTGAATAATATATGGTATTATATATATTAATATGTTTATATTTTAGATGTATAATAAATTTATATTTACTATACATGAGGTCTGAACAAGTACAATGAGAGTCAAGACTTAAGGTAATGGTTTACTCATATCAATTTTAATTTTGTGAGGTATATATTATATTCACCACTTATTCTTATGTCATGGTGTATATAATACACTATAAATGATATATAATGATTTTAATTTATTTGATGATATTAAAAGTTTTTATTTATGATATTATTTCAGGGATCTCATGATTCAAAATTTACTCAAGTAGTATGGGGATTTATAGTCTAACTTTTATTTCTGCAAGACATATTCCAAATTCACCACTTGTTTATTTTTTGGGGTGTATATACAACCCATGAATTCAATATATGATTATTATCATTGAGATTATTTGTAATTTTATATATATTTGATTATATCGATTTTATTGGGTTTACGGTACAAAAGTTACCAAATCAGTAATGTAAATTTGCCTCAGTTTTTCTTCTGTGATACATATGTTATGTTATTCAAATATATTCATATAAGGTGTATATACTACCATTTGACCTGTAATTTCATGAATTTTTATATCTTCATGATATTTTATGTTCAATTTTATGTTATTACTTCATGGGTTTTGCGATTCAATGTTACCAATGTGGTAAGAATTTTATGTTATAATCTCACTGTTTATCAAGATTATTTAGGATTATGTGTACAATATCAAAATATCATGATCCATATATCAATAAATCTCATGAATTACCTTAACCATTATTTATACAATATTTCATCAATTAATGGTAAAATTTATAAACTCTTTTGTACTTTATATAATTCATATTTTTTTATTAAAATATGACATTAATTCTATTTTCGGTTTAAAATATATGTTCTTTCAAAACAATGTTCTCAAAAAATGTTTTCAAAAATTTTATACTATTATCCTATGATATTTAAAAGATATTTTCACCTAGGTTTTACCTTTTAATTTTTTTTAAAGAGGAATCTTATTGTTTTATGATCGGGGAAATTTTCTAACCCTTTTACAACACAATTCAACATTTACAGATTTATCCACCATCATGAACATCATCACATTAAAGTTTTCATTGTAAGTTTAAAATATTAATATTTTCTTGATAATTTTTTTGATGATATTATAAAAATTACTTTTTTATAAATTGGTTTCGAAATAAAAAAAATTTCAAAAGTTTTTTTATCATTAAAAGTGTTTCAAATGATTTCCAAACCTTCCTTTATAAGTTTCAAAGCTATTTTCAAAGAAAAAGGTTTTCAAAAATGTTTCTTTTTCAAGAAGTTTTTAAATGATTTTCAAATCTCCTTTTATAAGTTTTCAAAGTTATTTTCAAAGAAAATGGTTTTTTTAAAATGTTTTATGTTGAAGATGTGTTTTAAATGATATTTAAATATTCCTCTATGATTTTTCAAAGCTGTTTCTAAAGAAAAATGTTTTCAAAAAATGTTTTATGTTTAAATGTATTTTTAAATTATTTTAATATATTACTTTATAATTTTAAAATATGTTTTTAAATAAAAAGTTTTTTATAAAGTATTATGATTTATAAATAGTTTTTTAAATACAAAATGATATTTTCATTAGGAAATTTTTTAAATGATTTTTAAATATTACTTCATATGTTTTCAAAGCGACTTTCAATGAAAAAAATTTGAAAATATTTTATGTCTAAAATAATTGATTTTCCCGAAATGATTGTGTTCTTTAAGAAATATCACAAGTGATATTTAAAATTCCTCCTCCATATTAGATTAAATCCATTGATATAGTTTATTATTTCTTGGTGATATGATATAGGGACACCATTCAAATTAGTTCTCTAAATGGTTTTGCTTTTGATTACATGTTTTTTGTGAAACTTTTTTCTCTTACATGGGTTACACTATAATGAAACACTTATGAAACCCACTTAATTGCATGTTTTATTAAATTATGAAATGATTATGAATCCTATCTCTTTCCATAGTAAATGATATGATGAAATTTTTATGATACCCATTTCTTTTCATGGGTTATGTTATAAAGTTTATAAAACTCATATCTTTCTACGAGTCATTATATGATGAATGTTTTATTATCTTATGGGATACATATTAAAGACCTCATTATGTGGTTTGAAGGATCTATATATCCCTATAATGCATTGGGTAATGATTTATATCTCATGATATAGTTGTGGATGGAATGTGGAGTGACCTCGATTAAGTAAAGGACTTTTTTCTGCTAAGATGGTCTTGGGAGTGACCCTTGACTACTAAGATCATTTGGGGAGTGAACCCATTCAACAAAAGGAAAGGTCTATGTCTTGGTATAGTGGTTTGGCCCACCCTATAGGTGTAGCCCCCATGATGTTCCCCGATATATTTATGGTAATAAGCCTTGACTTATAGGGAATGATTTTATATGCTTATGTGTTTTCCAGAATTTCATGTCTTATTCTTATATTATGATTTCATGTATTATTCTATTAATTTTATTATGATTCAGGTCTTATGAACTTCTAATATTAAGGCCATGATTAATGTTTATGTTCTTTGATATTCATGATATGATTTTCCAATTTTATACTCATGTTATCATAAAATTATGCTTATGTTATGCTTACATATCTCCATTATTTACCCTTACTAAGCATCTAAGATAATAATTTCTTATGTTTCATTTCCCTAGGTTATAAATAAAGGACTAAATTAGGATTTATAATTGGGAATATCTTTGTGGGATACATTTATTATCTTTCACTAAGTTAGAATATTGTGTTCCATGTTTCCGAAGAAACTACACTATTAGGGTCTTCTGGTATATACTTTTATAATGTGTTGAATATTAATCTAAAATGATATAATATCCAATTATTTTAAGCATGGGTCTCTATATTAAATGTTTTTAATATTAATAAAATCTTTATCACATCATGATTTCTATTCTTCGTAACATAGTATGTGATTATGTCTTAAGAGTAGATAACACACTAAATGGTCATTGTATTTCCTTTTTATGCTAACAATCCAAAAGTTCTAAAAAATATTATTAAATATATGCTCGATATCTAGATGAAATAATTTTGGGGGACTCAAATGATACAAACAATATAAGGCGTAGAATCATAGGACATTGAGGGACCTTCTCATGGTGTACGCCCTTGGTATTATCCAATGTATGATATTACGAGAACGAGAACCTCTAGTAGGAAATCCTACTTTATTTATTTCATTTATGTTTTTCAAATGTGGATGTATGTATTTATCCTTATAATTTAAGATTACTATTAATGAGTAATATAATTCACATACATTTATGTACTGATGAAAATCGTGACTACATTTGTTTTTGGGGAGTTAGGATAAGTTGGGTACATCATGAGTAATATTGTATTAATGAATAATGTGAGAAAGGATTAGTATATTATATTATTTAATAGAAGTTGATATATTAATACATTTTATAGAAATTATATATCCAAAATAAATCCATGGCCATGGTCTTCTATAAGCAAGATTGATTTCAATAAATTCAAATGAAGAGACATCAAGCACATAGGTTGGTGGAAACAACATGAAACCTACTAGATTAGAGATATTGTGATAAAGAGATTATATTACACATAAATAATTCACATGAGGTATTATGTCATTATTACATTAAATTATTTCACTATGGGTGTCTAGGTGTGTAACTAGACAGTAACAATGGAATTTGGGTCGATTTTCCTAATACCATTGAGAAAGTGGACAAGAGGGTCACACGCTAAGTGTATAAAAAATCTTAGTTAAATAATATATTATTATTTATTATTGAAGAACATGAATAAATATTATTATCACACATGGTTTAATAATTATTAATTTTTTCTTGATCACATATATTTTTTCACCAGTTATTTGAGTGAATATTATTTGAGAAAAATATTTAATAAATATTAATTTATTATTTAGTGAAAATAATATTTATTAATTTAATGGAAAATAATTCATGGATATTTTTATTGAATAATGAGTCATTATTCAAGGCCTGATAAATGTTCTAGAGGAATGGAGGAGCAAGTTTAATGGACCTGTGAGAAATAATATATATTGAATATTATTTGAATAAATAATATTTAATTTTAATTCATGTGTTTAGCTCATGTTAAGAAATAATAATAATAGTATTATTATTAACATGGGGTTCTATAGTGATTAAATAAACAATAATAGGCACTTTTTCAAATATTTATTTCTAACCCTATTAGTATATAAACCAAACTATATTATTTTTTAATAGATCCAGTTAATTTATTTTGGTGTGAAAGATGAATACGGAGAATACTCTCGAAGCTCTAGAGTGATGCGTTCTCCCAGAATTATCCCAAGAAGAAAGAGTGATATTCCTCTACCTCCAACTCATGAGTCTAGATATATTATCGTTAATAATTTTTAAGAGATTCTCATGGTGATCAATGGTGAATGACGTAAGCGATAGGATCAGCAGTGATAACACCCATAAATTCCTATGATGATGTTCAGATATTTTTGAAACATGTGTGGATCACCACTAGAGTCAATATACTCTTGATTAATATAATTCAAAAATGTTACAATGTATTTATATTCCCAAATCCATCTTTGAAGAAAGAATTTCCACAAGGTAATTCTTAATTAATTGAATTAATTATAAATAATATGTGATGATACTACACTTGGTTTAAATGTTCTATCACTCGTATTTTTTTCTTTGATTCAATTATAGTGACCATGACATTGATAATTGTTTAGTTCTTTGATTGACCATCAATCATGAAAAAAATAAAAATTGGGAGAGACCCATCATACACTTCCAATCTTCCTGGAACCTCCACTCCATACTCTTTGTGCTGTTATAGAGTCAATACTGCCTTGTCACACTAGGGGGAAGAACCTCTATGCCTAGAGACGATACTCCTCTATCACACTAAAAAGTGGTACCTCCATAATTTGTTCACATATATTGAGATGATACTTCCCTATCACACCGGGGCATGGATCCTCTATCCATGGAGAATGCACTCCCTTATTATACTACGGTGAAAGTCCTTTATATTCCATGCATAGATAAAGAGACAATACTTCCATGACATAAAAAGTTGTTGGTACTCTATATTTTGGAGATTATGATCTAGAAAGATGTGTAGTGGAGAGGTGTGGACCCTCCTCAGACTTATTTGGATAGAGTTGTGAGATGTTGGGAATCCTTATTAGACCTTAGGAGCTGTTGGAAAACTCATTGGCTTGGGCTTGGCTATGAGATGAAGACCCCCTTTCTCTCTCTTCTGGTTTTCTTATATAGGAATATATATATATCATTAATTTTATTTTATACCTCTTCCTTCAGAATGATATGACAACTTCTATCATGTATTCAATCCCTCCAACTTCAGTTTTTGGGGTGTCCCACTTTGTATGTATATACTCACCCTTGCATGGGTTGTGGAAGCATGTTTTGTGTCTTATAAAAATAATGAACATATCGAAGGTTATTTTAGAAGTGTATAGGGAAACTAGGGTGAATTTGAAATTTTACGGTAGTCAGGGCTTGGAGATCAAGAGTTGGGCTCCCTTAAAATTATTTATTTCTTTCCCATTTTTTTTAGGTTGGGACATATTTTTTAGTTGGGATTGTATTTTTCCCCTTTCATTTTCATATTACACTATCGTAATCTTTTGTATTCCCTAGAGGTTCTTACATGCAAGGATTTTACTATAGAGGTTATTGTATTTTATTATTATTCCTACGGACTTCTGTATGAAGATGGTTGGGTGAGCGCTCACATGTACATTTGAAAAAGGGCTACCATATTTGTTATGACTTATCGATGATTTTTACCATCCCATGACCTATAGAGGTAGTTTTGGGGTAGTTATGGATCTACCTTCCACTATCGAAGTAGGAAATAGTGGTTCGGGTCATGATAGATTAGTGAATTTATCCAATGCACCCGCCAATATAGAATCCCGTCTTTTTATAACATAACTTTTCATTCCATTACACGGAACTGAGGATCTTTAAGGTTTAGTGTCTTGGAAACAAGGAACATAAAACATGAAACAAAAAAAACATTCTTCTTAAACACTTGAAAGTCTTATCCTCATGTTCACCCTAGGCTCATTACTGCATCTAATAACCTGGGGACGTACATCAAAAGGAAGGGTGAGCAGAAGGCCCAGCAAGGGAAACAAGTGAAACATTTTACATATGAACTTGAGATACGTCAATAAAGTCATGAAAAGAACTTTAACGCATGAGAAAGAAAATCATGAGGAATTTCATAATAAAAATAACATTTTCCATAACTTTAATATGTGGCTACATCATTTAACATGGACAATCATGAACATATCACCAAGGTCCATCCCCAAGGTGTCATTTGAAAATTACCAAGGTTATTCACCAAGGTATCATGAAAATTGTAATCTCTAGTGGTTACATCATTACCCAATGCATTGGAGCGCTATCAGGGCGCACCCTTAAATTTGCCTTTATTATCATGTGAGCCACATATATCATCATCAAACATTTCATAAATAACCCACATAGCATAAAATAAATGGGTTTCATTTCATAATCATAACATTTTAAAAACTGCTTTAAAGACATGATCTTTACGTCACTTTAAACCCACGGAAAGGGAAAGAGGGTTTCATGTATGTAAATACCAGAATTTAAAATGGAACATTTTGATATATATGTGAATACCCTTGTAGAAATAAGAGCTTTGAGTATTCACTTTATAACATAAAATAATTTTTGAGAAAAGAGAGAGGCATTTTGAGGGGAAAATTCTGCAGCATAACGGCTAAGTTTCGGGGTTTTAGAAAACATTGAAATGAGAGGGGACATGGGTAACCCACTCATAAATGATCCATAAAACAGTAGGGTGAAAGAATAAGAAGGAAATCTGGACATGGTAATGAAATTTTAGGGACATACCATTTGAAATGAAAAACATGGAAGGAAAAAAAAATTAGATTTCTCTTATGAAAGTTCGGCAGCCTAACGACGTTACTTAAACCTCAACAAAAAAAGATTTGAAAAGATCAAATAGGATCTCTCATCATGTGAACATAAGAGTTCAGTATGATAGATATAGAGATAATTCCCCAACATAACAAAAGGAACTTGAAAGAATTGACATGAAAGTAGAACTTCAAAACGAGAAGGGTGAAGAACCACTTAAAAATTCGGCTGCCTAACGGCGCCACTTAAAACATAAAAATACTGAATTGAAGAGATCAAATGGGGTATCTCATCATATGAACATAATAGTCTAGTATGATATATATAGAGATCATACCCCAATATAACAAAAAGAAACTTGAAATAATTGACATGAAAGTAGAACTTCAAAACGAGAAGGGTGAAGAACCACTTAAAAATTCGGCAGCCTAACGGCGCCACTTAAAACATCAAAATACTGAATTGAAGAGATCAAATGGGGTCTCTCATCATATGAACATAAGAGTCCAGTATGATATATATAGAGATAATACCCCAATATAACAAAAAGGAACGTGAAAGACTTGAATGAAAATAGAACTTGAAAACGAGGAAGGTGAAAGAATCCCTTAAAAATTCAGCAGCCTAACGGCGCCACTTAAACATTCTTAAAACGAATTGATGAGAGAAAGGGGGGGTCTCTCATCATATGAACATGAAATATGCAGTAGGATGAATATAAAAGAACATCCTCCAACATAAGAACATGGAGTATAAAAGAAAATACATAAAAGAGATTACTTGAAAAGAAAGAGAGAGGTCGGATCCCTTACCTTAAAATGTAACTCTTAAACCTCAAAGGTTGGGACCTTGAGGGCTTGGGGGCACCTTGGGAGGACTCCTTGGGAGGTAATGAGACCAGAAATTCGTTGGGAATGAGTGGGGAGTCGAATGGATGAGAGGAGGGCTTGGTATTTATAGGGAAAGTGAGGGGACAAGGCATTAATGGCCAAGAGACACCTCACATGTGCTTTTCTCAAACCCATGTGCTCTCCCTTGTCATTTATCATGGAGTTAGGACACATGGGTCCCCCAAAACAATAATTCATCACCCTTGGCCGGTCAACCCTCAAAAGATCTCATGACATCATCATGACACCGTTATGATGTCATTAAACATACCGAAACCCTAAAACTGTATTTTTACTAATCACTGAAAATTCAACTTTCTCAGAAAAATCCCAAAATTTTACATTAACCAAATATCAATGCTCTGATTTCAAAAATGAAATCCATTTTATAAAAATAATTTTCTAAATATTTTTAATTTAATTTTTAAATAAAAACACTATTCATCGAAAATTCATTTTTTTCAGAAAAAACCCCAAAAATTACCATAACATAATATCGATGCTCTGAGTTCAAAAATAAAGTCATTTTTATAAAAATAATTTTCTAATAATTTTTAATTAAATTTTTAATTAAAAAACACTATTCACCCGAAAAAACTAATACTTGAATAATAATTAATGAAACCGTTATTTAACTATTTTATTGAATCACATTACTTAATCAAGGTGCCTATATTATTTTAAAACTTTCTTTAAGTGAGATTACTAATCCCTTTGGTCATATTACTAATTCTAATCATAAAATCACTATTCATAATTTACTATTCATCAAAAATCAAGTTGATCTTATTAGACTCTAAATTTAGTACTGAACATAATTGCAGAAGACCATTTTTTGAAAATCATTACACATTTTTAATTATTTAGGGTTTACATAAACATATTTAAAATATCCTTTTTCTAAAATTCATCAAAAATATGCATACTATATTTATCCGGTCATTTCAAAATTCATAAACTTCATCATAAGACGAAATCCCAATTTTTATTTAAAACAAGGATTACACAAGGTAGTTACGGTCTCGTTACATAAACCCTTATAATACCAGCATAGGACCTAAGAGTAAGGTGTGCTAGGGTGATATAAGCTTGGGGCGGCTCAGTCAACATTGCCCGAGTAGTAATTTCTATCAGTTTGAACTTCTCACGAAGGCGATTTCGTTCCAGCTTCACATGATGAAGTTCGGCTTGGATTTGATCTAGAGCAAAGCCCAGTGGTGATACCTCCTTCCCAAGCTCTGTTAGATGGGCTTCGATCGGTCCAAGACTACTAGGTGAGGCCATCGAATCTTCTTTCTATAATAATTAACCAAGATTACTTATATTTAGAAACAATAATCAAAACATTTTGTTCACAGCGGTCATGTTGACCGATGGTTATATAATAGTCAAAACCCACTGATCTCATTTTAATTATAATCATGTTTATCAAATAAAACATTTTTTTTGAGTATAACAATAACACATAAAATTAGGAAACAAAATTTATTTAAAAATTTCGGGTCGTTACAATCTTCCCCCCTTAAGAAATTGCGTCCTCGCAATTTTAAAATTGGGTTTTGAAATTTCATTGAAAGTCCCACATCGGAAAAGGAGTCAGTAAAACTATTACTTTAAAATAAAGAAAGGGAAGTACAATGGTCACCCGAGTTAACTCACACTAGGGTTCCATGTAGGAAAACATGGACATGGAGGAAAAAAACAAAGGGTCAAGTTCTGAGGGAGAGTGATAGAGAACATGATTAGGAGAAAGTTAACCATGAGAAAATCCCAAACTTATGATGTGTGTAAACGGTCTTTGATTACCTAGTAGGAAACGTAAACCAACAACATTTTTGTTTTACGTTTCTTTTCATAATTTTGAGGATTTCATTTACTACATAGAACAAAAACATAAGAAAATATACCTACCTTCAAGAAGAGTTTCATCCTTTAACAAGTCCCTACCAACACTAATCTTTTCTCCAAATGATGAGAATTCAAAAACACTTGGTCTCATAAAAGCACAAGAATCATCTTCTATAGAATCACATAATCTACAAAAGATTAACTATCTATTTCTTCTATCTTTAAACATTATCCCAAAAACAGAAAGGTTAAGGTAAAACAACTATTCAAAAAGAAAGAATCCCATAGGAATGGAAACTACTTTTAAATCATCAAAGTTCCATGGTACTACCCAAAGTTCATCATAGACCATTCCATAAATAATGGTCCTTAAAATTCCTCAAAACAAACCAAACTAAGATTGAAACCCAAATACAATAAGGATTTGATAACATAGTCTTCCAAAACAACTTCATTGTTCATATCCAGACAACATCAACCACTCCTAACATCTTATAAAAAAGTAGCTAACCTAAACATATTTTACCCAAGATAGGTTAGTCATTCCCATAAGTAACCTAAATTACTATAAGTTCACCTTAAATTCATCGATTCTTCAAAATATAAGTCAACCTTACTCCTCAATGAAAATACCATAGTAATCTATTTACCTCGATCAAATATGGTTCCCAAAATAATGAACGTCTTCCAAAATAATAATCATATTTTAATCCCCTAATCATCCCTGTCATATTAATACGAAAATCGTCGCATTTCCTATCACATTGGTTGTCGGAACATGTTCTTCCATTTCCCACCATTAACTAAGAAGAGAAATCATAATTAGGGGCTTAAGTACTTAGCTAATAATCATGAAAAGGAACTGAAAGCATATAAGGATAACTTGTATATGAAAGGTATACCCTAACTTGTGATCTCCTAGGTTCCCATCTAGGTTATGAATGATCATATATTCTTATGTGAACCTTTATTTTATTTTATCTTTGTTCCTTTAACAATGGTTCATACCAAGCTTATGAATTTACCAAAGCATATCCCCCGGGAGTGTCGTAACCAAGAGTGTAGCAAGGCCCGTTGTCGTGTACCAGTTCCCGTTCGAGTCTAGCTCAAAGCGGTGTTTTCGGGTTTTACCCCTATGTACATCTGTTCCAGAGCCACCTCTACCTGCTCGTATCCAGACAGGGATGTATTTGCTTGGCAACCCCTTACTCAATACTCACCAAAATACCAGGAATATTTCCTATATTAAACTTTTCTATAGGGTTCCTCCTAGAGTTTTCATATCCTAATTTCCACAAATAACTAAACCATCCTTTGATACCAACTATAGCATCCCGTCTTTTTATAACATAACTTTTCATTCCATTACACGGAACTGAGGATCTTTCAGGTTTAGTGTCTTGGAAACAAGGAACATAAAACATGAAACAAAAAAAAACATTCTTCTTAAACACTTGAAAGGCTTCTCCTCATGTTCACCCTAGGCTCATTACTGCATCTCATAACCTGGGGACGTACATCAAAAGGAAGGGTGAGCAGAAGGCCCAACAAGGGAAACAAGTGAAACATTTTACATATGAACTTGAGATACATCAATAAAGTCATGAAAAGAACTTTAAGGCATGAGAAAGAAAATCATGAGGCATTTCATAATAAAAATAACATTTTCCATAACTTTAAGATGTGGCTACATCATTTAACATAGACAATCATGAACATATCACCAAGGTCCATCCCCAAGGTGTCATTTGAAAATTACCAAGGTTATTCACCAAGGTATCATGAAAATTGTAATCTCTAGTGGTTACATCATTACCCAATGCATTGGAGCGCTATCAGGGCGCACCCTTAAATTTGCCTTTATTATCATGTGAGCCACATATATCATCATCAAACATTTCATAAATAACCCACATAGTATAAAATAAATGGGTTTCATTTCATAATCATAACGTTTTAAAAACTGCTTTAAAGACATGATCTTTACGTCACTTTAAACCCACGGAAAGGGAAAGAGGGTTTCATGTATGTAAATCCCAGAATTTAAAATAGAACATTTTGATATATATGTGAATACCCTTGTAGAAATAAGATCTTTGAGTATTCACTTTATAACATAAAATAATTTTTGAGAAAAGATAGAGGCATTTTGAGGGGAAAATTCTGCAGCATAACGGCTAAGTTTCGGGGTTTTAGAAAACATTGAAATGAGAGGGGACATGGGTCACCCACTCATAAATGATCCATAAAACAGTAGGGTGAAAGAATAAGAAGGACATATGGACATGGTAATGAAATTTTAGGGACATACAATTTGAAATGAAAAACATGGAAGGAAAAAAAATTAGATTTCTCTTATGAAAGTTCGGCAGCCTAACGGCGTTACCTAAACCTCAACAAAAAAAGATTTGAAAAGATCAAATAGGATCTCTCATCATGTGAACATAAGAGTTCAGTATGATAGATATAGAGATAATTCCCCAACATAACAAAAGGAACTTGAAAGAATTGACATGAAAGTAGAACTTCAAAACGAGAAGGGTGAAGAACCACTTAAAAATTCGACAGCCTAACGGCGCCACTTAAAACATCAAAATACTGAATTGAAGAGATCAAATGGGGTCTCTCATCATATGAAAATAAGAGTCCAGTATGATATATATAGAGATCATACCCAAATATAACAAAAAGGAACTTGAAATAATTGACATGAAAGTAGAACTTCAAAACGAGAAGGGTGAAGAACCACTTAAAAATTCGGCAGCCTAACGGCGCCACTTAAAACATCAAAATACTGAATTGAAGAGATCAAATGGGGTCTCTCATCATATGAACATAAGATTCCAGTATGATATATATAGATATCATACCCCAATATAACAAAAAGGAACATGAAAGACTTGAATGAAAATAGAACTTGAAAACGAGGAAGGTGAAAGAATCCCTTAAAAATTCGGCAGCCTAACGGCGCCACTTAAACATTCTTAAAACGAATTGATGAGAGCAAGGGGGGGTCTCTCATCATATGAACATGAAATAGGCAGTAGGATGAATATAAAAGAACATCCTCCAACATAAGAACATGGAGTATAAAAGAAAAGACATAAAAGAGATTACTTGAAAGAAAGAGAGAGGTCGGATCCCTTACTTTAAAATGTAACTCTTAAACCTCAAAGGTTGGAACCTTGAGGGCTTGGGGGCACCTTGGGAGGACTCCTTGGGAGGTAATGAGACCAGAAATTCGTTGGGAATGAGTGGGGAGTCGAATGGATGAGAGGAGGGCTTGGTATTTATAGGGAAAGTGAGGGGACAAGGCATTAATGGCCAAGAGACACCTCACATGTGCTTTTCTCAAACCCATGTGCTCTCCCTTGTCATTTATCATGGAGTTAGGCCACATGGGGCCCCCAAAACAATAATTCATCACCCTTGGCCGGACAACCCTCAAAAGATCTCATGACATCATCATGACACCGTTATGATGTCATTAAACATACCGAAACCCTAAAACTGTATTTTTACTATTCACTGAAAATTCAACTTTCTCAGAAAAATCCCAAAATTTCACATTAACCAAATATCAATTCTCTGATTTCAAAAATGAAATCCATTTTATAAAAATAATTTTCTAAATATTTTTAATTTAATTTTTAAATAAAAACACTATTCATCAAAAATTCATTTTTTTCAGAAAAAACCCCAAAAATTACCATAACATAATATCGATGCTCTCAGTTCAAAAATAAAGTCATTTTTATAAAAATAATTTTCTAATTATTTTTAATTAAATTTTTAATTAAAAAACACTATTCACCCAAAAAAACTAATACTTGAATAATAATTAATGAAACCGTTATTTAACTATTTTATTGAATCACATTACTTAATCAAGGTGCCTATATTATTTTAAAACTTTCTTTAAGTGAGATTACTAATCCATTTGGTCATATTACTAATCCTAATCATTAAATCACTATTCATATTTTACTATTCATCAAAAATCAAGTTGATCTTATTAGACTCTAAATTTATTACTGAACATAATTGCAGAAGACCATTTTTTGAAAATCATTACACATTTTTAATTATTTAGAGTTTACATAAACATATTTAAAATATCCTTTTTCTAAAATTCATCAAAAATATGGATACTATATTTATCCGGTCATTTCAAAATTCATAAACTTCATCATAAGAAGAAATCCCAATTTTTATTTAAAACAAGAATTACACAGGGTAGTTACGGTCTCGTTACATAACCCCTTATAATACCAGCATAGGACCTAAGAGTAAGGTGTGCTAGGGTGATAGAAGCTTGGGGCGGCTCAGTCAACATTGCCCGAGTAGTAATTTCTATCAGTTTGAACTTCTCACGAAGGCGATTTCGTTCCAGCTTCACATGATGAAGTTCGGCTTGGATTTGATCCAGAGCAAAGCCCAGTGGTGCTACCTCCTTCCCAAGCTCTGTTAGATGGGCTTCGATCGGTCCAAGACTACTAGGTGAGGCCATCGAATCTTCTTTCTATAATAATTAACCAAGATTACTTATATTTAGAGACAATAATCAAAACATTTTGTTCACAGCGGTCATGTTGACCGATGGTTATATAATAGTCAAAACCCACTGATCTCATTTTAATTATAATCATGTTTATCAAATAAAACATTTTTGTTGAGTATAACAATAACACATAAAATTAGGAAACAAAATTTATTTAAAAATTTCGGGTCATTACAGCCAAAGACCCCCTTTACGTGACATCATGTGCTGACCAACCTTAGGTCATTCCTAGGGTAAACCCCCAAATATGGAATCAAATATGGTCTCATATTTCCAATATGAGAATCAATTTTGGAGTTATTTCACTTTTTATAAAAGACAATGTTTGAATGATTTTAATATATTTAATATTTTATAATAAATTCATGGCTCACCTGGATTCAAAACCTCACACTTTCTCATCTCTTGAATCTGAAATTATTTCTTAATATATTTTAAATTCTAATAAGGAAAAAATAGATTCTTTACCTCCCAAAAATGTTATGTATTATGGAAATGAATGGTCGTTCGATGGGGTTCTAGATGGACCTGTAGTAGAAAGAGATTAGATTTAGGCTATACATATTTTGGTTCATACTAGGAGTCACATTTGACTATAGTACCATATTGCTATCAGGTTGGATTTCTTTACACTTTTTTTCCGGAATGTATTTGGATATTATCACCTTATAGCATTTTTTAAACTCTGATTGTGGGATTTATGTGTGTACATGCAATGATTACTAGTTGAATTATACATTTCATCATTATATGGGCTTGAAGATGAGTGTGTGTGTGTGTGAATGTACCTTAGGATAAGGTCTCCAAGGTGAGTGTTATTCCTACTTAGTGCTAGTGGCTAGCCCCTGGCCTATTGTAGGTGGGCTTGGTGTAGTCACACTCAAATATCAATGGTTAGGAGGGCCACAGAGGGTCGGGTCCTAACAATCTAATTTATTGTCACTTATAAGAGATTTTTTCATTATCATTATGTTACTATGAGTTCCCCATTTATAATGATTTAGTAAGGGTTTACTATTCATATGGTAAATTATTTATATCTTTCATGACTATATTTGAATGTAATATTAAATAATTATATAAAGTATCTATTGACACTACGTGAGAAAGTAACCAAAAATATTGTGACGAAGAAATCCAGATATTTTAGATCCCAAAGCAAGGTTCAATGTGTACAAAGGAAAATCAACAATACATCCAAAGATCTTCGCAAGGGAGTAGCTTCATTGGCCTGCGCGATTGACCTATGCATCTGATCTACGTGGCAGACCTTCATCGCATATCTCCACTCCAGAGGATGTTTTGTGCACCTACGCGGAGCACCTATGCGGTGGAACTGCACGAAGTACCTGCGTGTGAATCATTTCTTCGGCCAGGCCCCATCTATGCCTATAAATAGAGCCCTTGGGCTCCCCATTTCAAGGATTGAAAAAAGTTAAAAGACTCTCTAAAGCTCCCATTGCGTAGCTCTTTCTCTTAGAACTCTAAAAATGTCTTAGGTATCTCTCTAAACCATTGGAGAAGAGATAATTAAACAGGATAGGCATATTTTGAAAGACTTTTTTACAAATTTTACATAGGTTTGGTTCTCCTATGTAATTCATATTCTTCAATAATAATTCAGACCTACGCAGCATACCTACACATCATATCTGTGCCCCATACCTGCGCGGTCTACCTATGCGGTACATCAACACGGAGTACCTATGCGGCATACTTGCACGAGGGACCTACATGACCAAATCAAGTAACGTTTTTTTAAATCCATTCATAGAAAGGTATCTCATTCCTTGGTTCCCTTATCTAAAAGGGACTATGTTGAATCCTCCAACAAAACCTCTAGACTTTTCAAACCTTTGGAAAAGGCACATCAGTTTGTCTCCTATTTTGGGTTTGTATTTACACAGTCAGAGGTTTCCCACATTTGTTTCACAATGGGCATAGGATTCAAGGGATTTTTTGGGTTTCTATATCCACAGTCACATGGAACTTTCTCCTAAGAACAGTGTTGGGAAGTTCCCAGTTTGGAGGAGGGTTCAGTTCCGACCTCTCCCTTCTTGAAGTGATGACCTGGAACCTCAAGTATCTGGTAAGGGAAGGTACAATTCACATATACTTTTCCGCGCATGCATAAGAGAAGTATTACTCCCCTACCAAGATCAATTTTAGGGCAGCCATACAAGAATAATCCCCTCAACTTCATCCCTTCCTCCTTACATTGGACCCTTGTCCAATATAAGTATAATAGAGGAAAAAGCTCATCGTCTCTCCCTCTTCCATGGTCAACGCACCCTCTTCCATTAGCATAGGAGGAAAAGTGTGAGGTTTCATTATTGAATCATTAAAATACTATTGTTTCTCACACCAAGCATGAATCACTTGGGCTTATAGATACATGATTGTTACAACGTAAACAAAAACACTCACTGGAAGGAACTATGAGAACTTTGATTCCAATTCAAACCAGGATATGTAGAAAGCCCTTTTTTCTGGGCCCGAGCTCACTAAACATCCTCCTTAGGAATCCAACCATAATTCCCCCAAATTGGGAATCCTCCTTAGGAAATAATCCCAACATTCATTCGTCAAATCATTAAGGCATCCTTTTCAGGAAGTAATCCCCAACTCATTTCTCTTAGAGGACCATACTCTCCTATGAGACTTATCGAACTACATGGTCTTTTATTTCCATTTATATTGGAAATGTAGGAA
Organism: Viscum album; assembly: GCA_963277665.1. Lineage (NCBI taxonomy): Eukaryota > Viridiplantae > Streptophyta > Magnoliopsida > Santalales > Viscaceae > Viscum > Viscum album. Next base: position 468,686,966 of record OY728147.1, on the reverse strand, counting down.
TCCTCCTTGAGGCTCAAACCCCAACACATCGAAATCAACCATGTTCTCCTTGGTCCATATTCCCAATAGGGTCTGATCCTACATGAAAATACATATCCTTTCCAAGTTCCTTGGGCTGCCTCAGCATAAGTCCCACACTACGTTTCAACTAATCTCCTTCTTCTTAGAGGTCCTTATCACATGAACATAAAAGGTATGATGTGTCCCATTCAGTGGCACTGAACTACAAGGGTTCTGATTCATTTCACAAGGATACCTAGGTAGCCCATCTTATGGGAATGATCTGAAAAATCAAAACAAACTTTTATCTCCCTAGATGGAAAAAAATTCCCGAGCACCCCTCTAAGAGGATTAAAAACTAGTATCATCATAATAATGATTAAAATAATCTCAAAACAGTATATTAGAGAATACCATTGATGGGAAAACATTAATAGATAAGGATATTTCCATTAATGAAGAACCTTGAATTCATACTGATGATTCTAAAATATTACACATGTAAATAAGTGATTATAAATTCTAAGGGATAATTATGATATACTTGGTGATTTAATAAGGATTAATGAAAGTATTTTAATTTCAAAAAGAGAGTCCTAGAGTAGAATATAATTCCATCAAAAAGGGTGTGATGAGTCTGACCTCCCATCCTCTCAACCAATACATGTTCTAAAGCATCATAAAGATCAAAACATAACGAATGCCTACCTTGGGAAATCTGGTCCTCGTTGGATAAAGAACTCTTGGATGTTTTATGTTCCATGAATTAATCCAATGGAAACCTCCTGGGAATAGTGATTCTTAAAACTAGATCACATTTGTTTCATGGAACTAAAAAACAAAAATGGTGAACCCTACGTGAATCCTTAACAAGGTTAATAATATCACCCACTTGTTAGGACCCTATCAATTGATAAATGAAGTCCAAAAAAAAGAATCAATCATGCATGTATCCACCTAAAAATTTGTTTCTTTATTGGATTTTGTTGTTTTTTCTATGTTTTTCACCGAACTCCCTTCAATCCAAAGAATGGATTTCTCCAAGACACCATCTGTGAACTTCCCGACCGATGCTCAAGCTGGATCCTCATCCATGAAAAGGACGTCATCACCAAACTAGTGCCTTCAACACTGGGTCTCTAATGTGATAGTGAAGGAATATAACTATCATGGCACAATATCGACTTTGGAGGCCACTCGACTGGCCCTCCAGGTCAACAATAATCCTCAATCATCTGGCCAATGATGACCAATGGACAAGAAGAAAATAGAGCCAACCATCATCTGCAACTATTTCAGGCTTTTATCCCCAGAACGCAATAATAAATCCCTTCTATATTACAAGAAGGTGGATCAAGTGGTCACTCAAGGACTCAATTCAAGAATGGAGGAGTCCTTCATGAGGACTCCCAACAGCAATCACTACCAGCATCATACTATAGTGAACCCCCAACATGATGGGGGTGTTGCCTTTGGACATTTGAAACAAGTTTCTTAGACCTAGAAATGCAAGACGAACAGCCTGTGACAATGTGCTGTTAATAGGGAGCATGTTCTCACCTCTTCCTCCTCCAGAAAAGACCATCAATTTAATTTGATGGAAAACAAAAAGTGGGAAAATACACCCATCCATCCTAATTCTGCTGCTCAGTAGTCTCATCTGACAGCAACCCACCAATCCCACTAGATAAACCTGATGGAGTACCATGAATAGGCATATACACCTGCTAACAAGTTATCAGCCAGTCAACAGGTTCGTCTGACTGCATTTAAAGAGACAACCAATCTAATGTGGTGGAAACTGGTAAAAAAGAACATACACCTATCTACAATAACCAATTCTCTCAGTAGTCTCATCTACCAGTATTGAAGGAAGTATGTCAACCATACTTGATGGGAAATAGTCAGCAGGAACATAAACCTATTAATGTTCATCAAGCCTACCACAATCTCATTTGGTAGTACCCGGAGAAGTCAGTCAGAAATCTCCGACAAAAAATTTGGAGCTGACTCAACTCTCTGCCCCCATACATGAGTACTGTCAATACCCATTGACAGGAAAACAAGGACAGGAGTAGGCACATACACCTACTCCCGATATAGAATTGATGTATATTCTCTTTACAGCCACTAAAGTCACCAAACACATATTTTCAATGGTGAAAGGGTAGACACATATCTCTGCCCATATTCTAGAAACATGGTATTTTAACAACAACCTCAGCAATATCAAGAGAACATAAACATAAATCTGTCCCCACACACGGGATGACACATCGATATGCCATATTGGAGTAGATACATACCTCTGTTCCAGTCTAAGAGGGTCATGGGGCATACTCCCCCATATCAGATAGAAAAAAAGATCTAAAACAGACACTTTTTCCAATTGGAGGGAATCAGTCTGTTCTGATAACTAATCCAAGTCAGGCACATATACCTACCCATGATAACCACTTTTTTCCAGCAAGTGTCCCTAACTATGTATAATAGAACATCCAAGAAGAAGTATCACTAATAATTTTTGGAAAATCAAGAGTTAAGCTGTGATGTGGCTCCTCTTAATGCTAGAGTTCTTAAAGCCCTCAGACATTTATCTATTGAAGCTCAAGATCCTATACTCTAATTAACAAATAATGAGAGTGGTAGTTGTAATTATGATGTTCCTCATCATAAACCACATTATGAAGGCTTGATTCATAAAAATTAGGTTGATCTAGAGTGTCTATCTCCGGATGAGGGCCACGACAACCCTCTATGTGACCAAATGAGAAAGAGGCAAGAAGATTTACCCCTTGATATAATTCATCATGGGGATCCTCCCCATGATGAAATTCGCTACGAAAGTCCTCTCCACAGTAGTATTTCACATTGTTAAGACAATTCCAAAATTAATAATGTAGTAATGAGAAATCCCTCCTAACTCGAGGGACTTTAAAACACAAGGCCAGTCATGTACGATGACTTTTCATTTACAGGTGAAACACTTTCTCAACCAGAAGAAATATTAAGGGAACAATCATTCTCTGAACTTACATTGGGACATTTTTCTTATAATGTTGAGCATCCACATTGGTCTGACCAAGTGGAGAAACCTCTAGTGAAAGATGATGAAGATGTGTTAAACATGAGGAAATAATTGGATAAAGGAGAAATACTAGTCATGTTTTCGCCTCTGGCACATTCTCAGTATGATGTCCCAGAAATGATGACAGAAGATTGAATTCATGAAATTCTTCTCAACTTTTGGAAAAATCTTCGTCATTTGAAAACCAATGTATTAGCATATGATGAATATAAAAATCATATAAAGGTAATATAAGGGTTGCATCACCCAATTGACTTGGCATATCTCTCAGTTTCCCAATATCCAAAGGTTGAAAAACAACAGAGAACCTTTCAGCGCGCATGTCACAATGCTCTAAAGAGACTACATGAATTAATTTCTGATTCCCCATCTAATGTTCGTATCAGAGTATGGGGTGCATATAAAGCATTTCATTTAACTGCACTCCAAAATCAGCAAAGTCTTCCAAAAGTGGTCTCATGAAATGCTATTGACCACATTCGACCACAATCAATAGGTTTTGTATGTAATAAAATGTATGCCCAAGAACATGCCTCAACCAGTTCTCATCAAAGTCAGGCCCAAAGAAAAGAAGTTGTTGAGTTACTTTTACATCAAGCATATAAGAATCTTGAACAGGTATCCTATTTAGAGGATATCAGGCGTCAAAGGATGAAAATGTCTGAAATAGCATAGTGATCTTCTAAAATATATGATTTGAGTGATTTTCAGATAATGCATCTAGCTAATGTATGAACCAAAATCTACAAAATCAGAAGAGTCATTGCACGAATTTCTGCCACAGTAGTTCAAGAATCACCCCAGCTTTCCAGGATTGGGGCTCATTTAATTCAACCTTCAAATTCATTAAACAATGATCAAATATTTGAAGAGTAAGAATAGGAACTACTCTAGCCTGCTGGGCTTGGTGCCTTTTCACATCTACAATCCTCTCCTTAATGGATGGTAGTTTACTTCCGATTAGGGAAGAAGCCACAAGAAAAGCGTTCAACTGAACTATACAATGATTTCGTTCCGGTTTTTGTCTGTCAAATAGTTCCATGGAATTCGTCATATAGCATAATAGAGTCTCATAGAAGACACAGAGGAGGAAAATCTAGCAAAAATACTGATAGAATGCCATCTATGCATTATGCATCGGTAAATATCATTAATTCCATTGCATAAGATCCTCCAGAAAATAAGTCCATTTCAAGGGAATCTGAAGATGATGTTCTTTTCCATAATATGATACACATCGAGGAAAATGAAGAAGGTGTGCATACCCGAAATCAGAGGCTTACCCAGAATCTTGGTATGCCTTCAAATAACCAAGTCCCCCCACTCCAAAAGGCATCTAACAAAGGGAAAGGTAAAAGATAGATTGTATCCCAATTTTCCACTAGAGATGGTCAATTTCTTTCACTTTAAGAGAGATTTGCATAGTAAGAAGATGAAATGAAGGAGTTGAAATGCCTCATTACAGAGTTACTTCAAAACAACATTTCTTCTTGATGTACTCCCTAGACAATTACTCAAGTTGAAAACCCTATAAGATATCCTCATGAAAGAGGGTTTGTAGTGACTATATATGTAGATAATGGATTCCCTCCATTGGTTACACAATCAAGGTTGGACCATATACATCCTGACAGACCTATTCCCATGGGTTATCCATGGAAAATATGAGCACCACCATCAGTGGTCTTATCGGTCATTGCACCAGCTCAGAACCTAGTTGCTATACCAGCATAGAATCCTGCTCATCCAGATATTCCTCAAATTCTTATGAATACAATTGTGGAATTAATGACACAGTTGGAAGCTATGGAGGAACTACGTGCACTAGTTTAGCCGAAAAAGAGAACTTACCCTTAATGGGTGGATGCAATTCCTCCCCCACCAAATTTTGTGAATAACACATTCCCAATTTTTAATGGTTTAGGAGATCCGGAATAACACTTAACACATTTTGTTTCTCATTGTTATCCTATGATGGGAACTTCTCAACAATAGGAAGCAGTTAAGCTTAGGTGTTTTGTGAAATCATTATAAGGACCATCTTTTATCTGGTATACAAATTTTCAATCTCGATCAATTACTAGATGGGAAGATCTCCATCAAAAATTCCATCTTCAATTTAGCTCAATGCTACCAAAAACAACAATTTTTTATCTTAAAAAGTTTAAAAAAAGGGAGAATGAAAGAGTATCAAACTTCATTACATGATGGAAAGGGTTAACATATTCTTTAAGTCTAGAACTCCCTCAAGAAGAGTTTCTTCAAATCTATGAGGAAAATCTACGTGATGAACTATGCATTCCATTGATCCTGGTGAAATAAACAGGAGGGTTTCAAGACCTTAATTCAATCACTCAGTAGATAGAAGACTCTGTTATAGAAACTAAGGTTAAAAATCATGTAATTACATTAGCTCAGAGGAGGAGGATAGGAAAATCCGAAGCTGGTATAGTCACACTCAAGCAGGAACCTGTACCTGCTTCTACTTCAAGACCCTCATCATACGGAAGGGTTCCACCTCCTGAGCATCAACATTAATGACAGCTTCGTCAAGATGATTAAATAGATCAAAGGTGGAAACTATTTAATGAATTAAAGAATTAAGTTTATTCTTTTAGGAATGAAAAATTTCTTGGACACTTCATCTCAGCCTTAGAAAACAATTTGGTTCAGTTGCCGAGGCTGAAGAATCCAAATAAAGATGGAGATGAAGATCGTCCAAATTATTTTCCCTTTCATAAAATATTGGGACACTGTATTCAAGGGTGATTTATTTTCAAAGAACTTCTAAAAAAGATGGAAGAATCTGGACCAGTGAAATTGAAAAGTTAATCAGCTTAAGTAGCATGTGTTACTACTACCAATACAGAGGAAGAGGGAGAATGACAAGAGTTTAAAAGTAAAAATGTGCAAAATATTATGATTGGATGATTAGGAAAACTATCAATCAGACTCATGATATTTTATGAACATAGTTGAAACAACCAATTGGGTATTCTACCACTCCTACCATAACAAAACCGTCTTCATCCAAAGGTCATTCTTTAAAGAAGAAAAGTGATGATAAAGACAAAGAACAATCAGAAGAAGATGAGCTCATATCAAGGCCAAAGTTGTCCTTGACCCTAGAAGATTTTATGCCATCTACCTCAAAATCACGGGAATCGCCCTGAAAAATGGTACAGTAAAAATTAACCTATCAAGAGGAATATTCGTTAGATAAAGAATTGATCTTTGGTTCTGTTAATGTTATCCATTTAAGAGATCCTTATGCCAATGGTGATTCTGATTGTTCTAACCTAGAATTCCTTGTACCCAATTGGTGAATAAGAAGAGTAGGACAAGGTCAAGGATATAGGGAATACGTGGGAATTATAAATAACACCATTTTAACACTACCCCTTCTCAAAACATATATGCCGAAAAAACTCATGGAAGGGACCTTTAATGGGCTCAACAAGAACAAGGATTTTCTTCCATGAATGGCAGGTTTGGTTCTAAAACAATTATTTTGGAAGACTAATTAGAATCCACACTATATTCTTCTCATCAAATTAATGAACCTAGTTAGTCTAATTTACCAAAACCAACAACATTTATTGCTAATAATCCAACACAAAGTACATCTACATCAGAATCATAAACTTCTAATTCACTTGAAAAACCACATCTCCATGCTGAAAAACCCAAAAATTTGGATAAAAATATGATGTCTTGAAACAGTTGGCCCAAGTTCTGGCTATGTTATCAATTTTGGATGCTCTAAATTTGTTAAAAGATATTAGAGAAGCACCTGTTGAGGATTTGTTAAGTCCTCAATAATTTGAAATCGAAATTGATGCTGTTGAGGTTTACCTTATAGAGAATGATCCTACAGAATGTCATGTAGTCATATCTTTTATAGATGAAGATGAAGATGATGTTATATATGGACATATCAGACCTTTGTATTTTTCCGGAAAATTCAATGATGTAGGCATCCAAAGAGCCTTCATTGATAATAGAACCAGGGTCAACCTCATTCTTGTTCGTACACTTCATCGATTGGGACTGACTGAATCTGACTTATCTCCTTGAATTTAATGTTGCAAGGTCATAACAAGAACGAATAAGAACCTCTAGAAGAAATTAAACTCAGAACTCCTTTTGGATATCCAGTGTCTAATTCAGATTTCATGGTTGTTCATTAGGACATAACCTTCAATATTTTTCTTGGAAGGCCTTGGTTTCATCAACATACAGACATACCTTCGTCATACCACCAATGTTCAAAATACTATTTCAATGGTCAAATCAGAACATTTTATGGTGACAAGGCTCCATTCAAAACATGTGAATCTCAATACATTAAGGCATAGTTTTATCACACAAAAGGAATGAATCCCATGAAAAAGGAAATAACCCAAGTTAATGCTCCAAATGGACTAGAAAAGATCCTAGAAAATCCATTCATACATTTGAGTATAGATTATGTGTTTCCCATCAATCAAATTGAAAGGGTAAAACCAAATCCAAAGACTTGTCTAGTAGTTTCCATATTGTAAATTGTGGCAATTGAGCCTGACAACATGGGAGAAATTATTAATACACCAATCAATGATGGAAGCCTAAATGGAAATGTTTTCATTTGATCTACTGAACTACAATAAGCCTCTACTTTGTCAATCAGATTTGAAGAAATTGTAGAAATGCTAGGGGAAGACAAATATGTTGATTCTCCATCCATCAATCCCTCTTTATTACCATAGGAAAACCCTTCATCATTAGTAGGGTCAGATACGGTGGGATCAACTTTAGGATGTTCAAATAATGATTTATCCCCTAACTCTGAGAGTTTTTCCTCGTCATATACTATGAAAGTGGTAACAGAAGAGGTAACACATAATGGACAAGAAGAAAAAGATCACAGGGATTCTCCTCCAACATTTTAAGAAGGTGTCTCTACCACTGTGGATGTGCTCATAGTAATAAATTTGGGTATAAAAGAAAATCCACGACCCACTCTAATTAGTGCATCCATGACTTCTGAAGAGAAAGAGGTGTATACTTCCTTTCTAAAGAAACATTGAGATATATTTTCTTGGAATTATATAGAAATTCTAGGTCTTAATCCTGATATAGCCACAAATCATTTGGGTTTTCCAGAAGAAAATCATGGATTTAAGCAAGAAGCAAGAAGAACACACCCAACATATCCCTCTAAAATTGTAGCTGAAGTTGATAAGATTATAAAAGGATAACTTTTCAGGGAAGTTCAGTATCCCTAACGGATGGATAATATTGTCCTAGTGAAAAAGAAGAATGGGAAAATTATATTCTGTATTGACTTTAGAGTTTTTTACCAGAATTTTCATAAAGATGATTTTCCAGTTCTGATTACAGAGCTTTTAATTGATGAAATTGCTGTCTATGAGGCTCTTTCCTTCATGGATGGATGTTATAGGTATAATTAAATCTATATGGACCCATAGGATGAATAATCTATATCCTTTAGATCCCCTCAAGGTGTGTTTTTCTATTGGGTAATTCCATTTGGTTTAAAGTATGCAGGAGCAACATATCAACATGCCATACATCATATCATCAAACCCTTTTGAGGGAAATTTGTTGAATATAATGTGGATGATTTGGTATTCAAATCCAAACAAGGTTCCAATCACTTGGAAGATTTGGAAACCATATTTAATAAACTTCAGCAACACAATTTGAAGATGAACCCCTTGAAATGTGCTTTCAGGGTAACCTCAAGAAAATTCTTTGGCTTTGTTGTACGACATGGTGGTATGGATGTTGATCCTTATAAAACAAAATAAATCATTGGTATGTCACCTCCTAATAATTTTAAATAATTAAGAGGAATCCAAGGACACTTGTCTTACATTCGGCGCTTTACCTCCAATTTGTCAATAAAGTGTTTACCCTTCACTAGATTAATGAAAAAGGAAGTTACTTACCAATGGACTGAAGATTTCCAAGAAGCATTTAATACCCTCAATAAGTATCTCTTGAGTCCACTGGTATTAATTCCACCAGTTGAAGAAAGACCACTTATTCTCTATGTGATAACTTTTGAGAGATCACTAGGTGCCTTCCTCACCCACAAGAATGATAATGGTCATGAAAACAGACTTTATTATCTCAGTTGAACTATGATTGATGTGGAAACTCAGTATTCAAGTATTGAGAAGTGTTTTCTGGCATTAATATTTACATTTCAAAAATTAAGGCACTACCTGCAACATCATAAGGTCCAATTGGTGTCTCGTAATAATCCACTCAAATTTATCCTCAGTCATCCTATGTTTAAAGGTCATCTAGCATGATGGGTGGTTATTTTACAATAGTTAGATATTCAATTTGTTCTTCAAAAGGCAATAGAGGGACAAACTCTGGCTGATTTCCTTTCTGAGCATCCATCTGCAGAAAATACATCATTTAAGACTAAACTTCCTGGTGAAAAGGTCATCTCTATTCATGATAATTCCCAAATATGGGAAATGTATTTTGATGGTGCTTTCAGAATTCCAACAGGTAAGAGACTAGAAAAATCTAAATTCAACAAGGTTTGATTAGGAATTGTCCTTATTTCCCTGGAAAATGAAGTATTTCCTTATTCATTCTTATTATCGGAAGGTTGTACCAACAATGAAGCAGAATATCAAGCTCTCATTGTAGGTTTGGAATTGGACCTTCAGGTAAAAATGGATCAATTAAAAGTAAAAGGTGATTCAGAATTGGTAATCAAAAAAAATCAATGGGGAATATTCTATTAGAAAAGAAGAGTTAATAACTTTTTGGTATTACGTCAGAGAGTTAATGGGTGAATTTCCCTCAGATCAGACATTATTCTATGAACAACAATCACAAAATTCCCAAGAATATGCACTGGTTAATGTAGCTATATCCTTGGTAGATCCAAATCATAATGAGATAGTTATCAGCAGAACCCATCGTCGTGTGGTCTTACCTTTTTCTCAAACCAGAATGGAGGAAATTAATGAAATTTTTCCTATTTATGAACCATATGTTCATACCACGGGATAGAGAGTATCCATCATGGAATATCTTCAAAATGGGGTACTTCCACCAGATAGGGATGAGAAAGAATAGATCAGGCAACAAGCAGCCAATTTTACTCTTTATGATAGTCCAGACAACCAAAAAATCCTTTACGAGCAAGGATTTGATGGAATTCTCCATATATGTATTGATGGAGAAGAGACCGTAGTTTTAATGAAAGAAGTACATTAAGGAACTTGTGGTGATCACCAATCTGGGCACATAATCTCTGGTCAGATCTGAAGGCTTGGATACTTTTGGTCTTCAATGACGCAGGATTGTACAGATTTCACTAAAAAATGACATCCCTGCCAAGTATATGCCAACTTCATTCATCAACCCTCAGAGTTGCTACATGCAGCTAAATAATCTTGTACATTTCCCACATGGGGAATGGATATAGTAGGACCTTATCCTCCAGCCATAGCTAAGCAGTTCATATATATTCTCATTGCTACTGACTTCTTCTCTAAATGGGCTGAGGCAATACCTCTCAAGGAATTTGGGTCCAAAAGCATTGTTAGTTTTGTCTAAACTAATATCATCACTAGATTTGGTGTCCCTCATTGTATTTTGATGAACAATGGCACCATGTTTTGTTTTACTAAAGTAAAAAAGTTATATCAGGAATATAATATCAAGTCCAACCATTCATATCACTATCATGCAGTGGACAATAGACAGATAGAGGCCTTTAATAAGACTCTATCGAATATACTTTAGAAGATGGTGGATAAAGAAAAGAAATCATGGCCTAATAAACTTTTTAATGCTTTGTGGGATTATTGGACAACTACCCACACTACAACCCAAGCAACTCCTTATTCATTAGTATATGGAACCAAATTAGTTTTCCCAATTGAAATACAATTTCCTTCACTTAAAGTTGGAATTTGTGATCAGTTGTCTACAGATGAAAGATCTCTGAAACGGTTCAATGAGTTTGAAATATTAGACGAAAAAATATTTCATATTTTGGACCATTTAAAAGCCTATCAGAATATAATAGTGCATGATTTTAATAAGAAAGTTCACCTTCTTTCATTCTTTCAAGGAGAATTGGTATTGGTCATTAGGAAACCAATGATACCAGGAAATAAACCTCCAAAACTTGAAAGAAAGTGGGAAGGAACTTACCCAATACATATGGTCTATTCAAATGGATCCTATGCCTTAATCTCAATGGGTGGAGAGCTCATTACAACTCCAACCAATGCGAGATTTTTGAAGAAATAATTTGTGTAGTTTTGCATATATCGTTCTCACTGTATGACTTTAACATGCACAATATATCATCCTCACTACAAGACTTTAAACTATATAGTATATCATCCTCACTGCAAGACTTTAAACTGCATAGTGTATTTTCCTCACTGAAAGTCATTAAACTGCACAGCATATCATTCTCACTGCAATACTTTTAATTGGAAAATATATCATCCTTAGTGAAAGACTTTAAACTGCCCAGTATATCGTTCTCACTTCAAGAATTTAAACTGCACATTATATCATCCTCATGAAAAGACTTTAAACTACACATTATATCGTTCTCACTACAAGACTTTAAACTTCACAGTACAACGTCCTCACTACACGAAATAAAACTACACAACCCCCATGTCCTAGTTATAAGACATTAAACTGCATAACAACCATAAGCATCCATGTTGCATGACGTTAAAGTGTGTAGCATCTTCGTAATTATCATATGACTTTAAACTGCATGACATCATTTATAAAACTAAAATTTTCTCTATAAGATGTTATAAGCTTCCATAAGAAAATATCATTGACATCATCACTACTCCATAGTAGTACATGAGTCCCTGACTTTCCTATGTCGGAGTCAAATCTCCATAGAGACCATTTTTCAAGAACTACATATGGCTTGATTCTCATTTTCAATGAGATACGTAGAGACACATAAAATTTATAATTTTGGGCCCAACCAAAATCACAAAATCTTCTCATTTTCTTTTCTCCTTCTGTATATGAATCATATATATATAGAGTGTTTTATTAAGATATATGATTTTTTCCGTATACCATTTTATGTCTTAAGATTTATCATTCTCTCATAACGTATCAAAATCCCCCATTCCTCATGTCAACTCTATTAGAATTAGGAATGATTGTTTATAGATCTACGTACGACTTGATTCTAATCTATTTTGAGATACGTAGAGATGCCTAGATCTCCAATATTGAGCCCTACCATTATAAAAAAACCCCTTTATTTCTTGTGTAAGAATCAAATCTGCATAGGAAATGTTTTTAGAATTATGTATGGCTTGATCATTTCCCTGGAAATAAATATAGTGACACTTGGGGGGTATCCCTTTACTTAGTTACAATATGTCTTTTTCTTTCACATCGGTTTATATTCATCCTTACCACACGATGTTAAAATTCATGGAAATATAACACATCATTTCTTCATCTGTGTCACCTTTGTATTATAAAAGATACCCTTAATACTTGTTTCTCACACTGATCATAGCTTACGTGATCTTAGGAATTGGGTAAAATGTTTCCTTATATATGTAAGGTGTTTAAATTCCTTATGGGGGTGAAAATGTCCCCACTACATGAGTTAAACATGAACATCACCATATTAATTTAATGGAAACAAATAGTGTCTCCATTTTTCATATGAGTCAGATATTTGTAAAGGACATAAAACTAATGGCCAATATTGGTTCAAATATTTCTCCTATGCATTATGCATAACCCCCTTCCATATTTTACACTCTTAATCTTGAATATTTTTAGATTTTAATAATATTTCTTACAGTTTCATGTGAAATGTTTTCCAATATCTTAGAGCTCTTTTTCCTGACTATGTATCATGTTCCCATAGGCGGATTTTCATAAGTTGTGTACATAACATGCCTATCAGTCAAAAGATTCCACTATTTAGCCATGCAGCATATGCCCTAGTTGGAACAGCATAATACAGCCCCCATAACGGGTTTGTCAAATGATGGTAACATCATTTTTTTGTTAGAGTATCTTTGTCCCCTTTAATCTTTGATGGAAATATATAAGAATCTATATTTTGAAATAGTCATTCAAGTATACTAGTCCCATTATCTTTCACACAGTCTAGAAGTCTTCAAGACCTTGGTTTACAAATTTTTCTCACCATGTGTTCTATTCACTATGAAATAACCTTGAAATCACATGGCCATGTGTTATATATTGTTTCAATTTCTGGTCCTAATTGTATGACCTAAAACTACAAACACCATATATTTTAGGTTTGGGTCAATCCTTCGTGAAATTCATATTCCTCCAATTCTTTGGATATCTTGATTAGAAATACCCTTTCCATATTTAGGTACCTTTCTCTATAAACCAAACTCTATGATTCAGAAAATATGAATCTATATAAACTTTCTTTGACTTTTAGCAATAGAACTTCAAACTTCTGAGAGATCTTTCACCTGACTATACAGCACGTGCCCTTAGGTGGCCTTGCATAAGTTTCCTACATAACAGGCCTGTCAGTCAAAGGATGCCACTATTCGGCTATGCAGCATATTCCCTAGTTGGACCTGCATAATATATCCCCCATAATGGGTTTGTCAAGTAATGATAACTTAGTTCATAGAAAATACTTACTCTAAGGCTTTTAGACATTTTCCCATATCATTCCTCGGTTCCAGAATTTCCTATATCATAGTTTACTATTTTCCCTTCCATACCTAAATATGATAGTATATTTCCAAAAAAATTATCACGAAATTGGGAGAGTTTTCTCATACCTTTGGTCCTAGTTAAAGACCATGAATTAATGCCAGACAATGTCCTCACTAAATGACTTAAAACAACAAAGTACCAATGTCCTCACTATATGACTTAAAACTGCACTGTAACAATGTCCTTACTGCATGAATTAAAATTGCATAGTACGATATCATAAATCTCCCAATTTCTAATAATTTTTTAGCCATTTCTCATACACCAAATTTTTATAGAAGTGATATTACTATTCATGACATATGTTGGTATAAAATAGCTCTTTCATTCTTAAAATTCATTTCCTTGGCAAAACCATTCATTGTGGTCTTGGGTAACCCAAATATTATTTCCCCTATCTATCAATAGAAAAAAATTAAATTCCAAATGAATTATTTTACTTTACTATGAAACACATTCTCTTAGGCGGCCTTGCATAAGTTACCTACATAACAGGCCTGTCAGCCAAAAGATTCCACTATTTGTCTATGCAACATATGCCCCAGTTGGCCCTATATAATACAACCCCCATAACGCATTTGTCAAATAATGGTAACTTAGTTCTTGTAAAAGACACCCATTATGTTGATATAGGATTTAAATTTAGTATCCATAAAAAATCATGGCCCAAGATTCCCCTTGGAAATGTTTAATGGATATTAAATAAATTCTTAGACACATTACTTCATTTGGGATTTAATTCAAAGTTTACGGTCAAAGATATTTCGACCCTAAATATTAGCCCTTTATAGTCCATCATGTATGACTCCAAACTGCAGACGACAAGAGAGATGGTGATCACCATATTTAGAACCCACATAGGGGAATCCAAACAAAAGTTGAGTCCCAACTCACTAAACTTACACTTTTGTTTGATTTAGGTAATATCGAGCAATAAACAATCAAAAGATACAAGAGTTGTGGGGTTATCCATATAACACCAGCAATAATAAAATTATGCTCATTAGGTCCCTTGACTTAATAAGAATATTTTGAGCACTTAATTATTATTATTATAATAATGATTGTTTAACATAAAGGAATCATCATCATCATTTACTTTTCATATTGCAATCATGAAAAACTGGAATGAAGATTTATATGTTTGAAAAAAAATTCATTCATTCATATGAAAATAGTGGTCCATCCACAAAATGGATCCTCTCTATCATGTTTGAGAATAAACTCTCAAAATGACTTTTCATTTGTTGGACCGCTTCATAAGCACTATCAACTATTTGTTGAAGTTGAAAAAATTAGGGAACTCCAACCCCCTTTTCCCGACAATGTGATTCCTTAGCTGTTGAAATGGTAGTTATCTCCATGAATTGGGTTTCTCCCAATGTCTAATTCAATTGATCAAGATTTTTATGAACAACATCTAGTTGCTATTTAAGATATAACAACTCCTTCGTGGTATCTTTGATTTTTTGGCTAATCTCGAGTGATTTATTATTATGATGTTCCTTTGCCTCAACTACTATACCTCGAAAGCCCTCAATATTGATGAGCCATTTATCCTCTTAAAAATCTTGTCACAACTTATTCTCCTACTCTCGTTGGTGAATAGTCTCTTTCATGACATCATAGACTGGCCGATAATTAAATCCAGCAAATCCCTATATGCAGAATAATGCTGGGAGTTTTGAAAAAATGGGACAAAAATTTATATAAAGGCATTTTCGAAATTATGATCCAGATATGTCACCATGTCTTCTTACATTCCATACCAAGAGTATATTGCATCTCTATTTCTGAATCTTATTCACTACCATGAGGTAAAATGTACTCTATAAATAGGTCTCTTAAAGAGATGCCTTGTTCTAGTTCTCTTAGGACAGTATAAGTTTCACCTTCTGTTCTAAGAACTAATAAACCTAAATGATAAAATCATGGTCATTATTAGTTTCAAATGGAGGACAAAAATATGATTAAAATAGCTTATTATATTTATCCAATAATAAGTGATCTACTTGATTGGATTCATCCCCTATATTCTCAATTTTAGTATTTTGGGAAGATGTTTCTTGAGAAGGGGAATTTCCATGAATTTTCTCAATCATTACATTTGAACGCTCTAGAAAAAATCATGATGAAGGATCCTCTATATGTATTTTTCCAGCTTTAGTAGAAGGATAAAGTGGAATACCACATTCTTTAAGAGCCTTTGTAATGTTTTCTACAGATAAAGCTGCATAAGGTGAACTTTGATGTAAAGATTCAGGTTGATGAACAATTATGTATGAAAATGCAGGAATAAGGACTTACATCCTTGAAATTCCTCATGAAAATTCCAAAACTCCTTGACGGAACCTGGAATATCAATATTTGGATTAAGTGTATCAGTCATTTTAGTGTATACAACCTGAAATGTTACTGCATACTCACCATTTAAGGTATCCAACAAACATTGGTTGATTCCCAAATTGGCTTTGCTGACATTTTGTTCTATCAGATATTCAATTGGTATGGCATCAACATGTCTTTCCAGGTTTGGGTCAACATCAGCATTTGTCTTAGATTGCCTTGGATCTTCATTACTTTCTTCAAAAGCAATAGGAATATCTGTGTTGATTATTTTAGGATCCTTTGACAAAATCAACTGAAGAATGTATTTAATCTTACCATGGATTTCCTCTCTCTCAGAAGAGCTAAGAGTAGGTATAGATTAATCTTTTGATGATTTATCTACAAAAATTTCAGATTCACCGGCATGAACCTAGGTTTCCTCTGGGGTTTCTTTTTCTAGTATTGAAGAATCAACTCTTAATCCCTTGAGAGAGGAGAGAGAAATAGATACTATGAGAGGATAAGAAGTGATTAACAGAGTGTATTGAGCGAGTTATATGCCCTAAGGAAAATATAAACACTTACTCTTTTGGTGAACACTTAGAATCAATCTCATTTCTATCTTGCATTTTTGTTCAAAATATTGGGGATATATTGAAACACTCCTCTTAGTAGGGGAAACTTGAGGTAATGGTTGAGGATTATCTTTCACCATTACCCCAGTCCCGATTCAGTCTCATATAGAACGTTTTGGAAACCTGGGAGGATCATATGTTGCATCAATAGGAGAGCCTGTAGGACCATAGTTATGTGATTCAAGAATTGGTCCGGAGCTTCTTTCTCTACATTCAACTTTCACAAATAAATTTTCATTGAGATTAATGATGATAAATGGTAAAGAAGATTTGAGATAAAATAAAAAGGGAAATACATTCTCAGTACTAACATAAATATCCCACTTCTCCTCAGAGTCGAAAATTACCCCTTCGTGGACTCTTATGTCCAGCATAAGTGATACTCATTTAGAGGCTGTAATTTGTTCATCAGTTGCATATATAAAATCCTCTAGCTCCGCAATATGCTTCTTTGATTCCACCAATTATTGTCTAGATTGCAATTAGAAGGTTCCTTGATGTCACCAATATCTAGTATTCTAATTCCATGCTAGAGGAATGCCCATGCATCCCTATGGTCACGAGTTACACCCTCCCAATGATGAATGGCTGAAGGTCGCACATAATTCAATCTTGGCATGGTTAATTGTAGATAAGATTCAACACCTTCAGATTGGAGAGCTTCTTCAGGCCTCTCTTCCTTAGAAAGTTCAACAGGTGGAATATAAATCTCTGGTTGATGGTGACGACTGGATCACCTTGGCGTTGGAGGTATTTCTTCTCTTTCCTTAATCTTCTTGTTATACCTCCTACGATGACATTTTGAGGGCTCTGAATCCTATGAAACCTCTGTGTCATCTCTGGCCTTGGACTTCTTACCAAAATTTCCACGTGCAACATTCATTGTAGCCGCCACTCGATATATTCATTTTTTCAATGCCCCTTGAATATATGAAGAAACCCAATCTTTGGCATACCCAGCTTCCAATCCGATCAATGAATCTAGTGGAGGTAATGTAATCGACAACTTGGATACCTCTACAGTTGTTAGAATCCATAATTGTCTCACTACCATTGGGTGCTTGTCATGTCTGAAATATGTGGGTGGAAAAGTGTTTGATTGTTGAATACATCTGAAAAGATGAGAAAACCTATAGGGGACATAAGCCTTACAAATAATTTCACCATCAATCCTAGTTGATAATATTCTATCCCTTAATTCCATCATATAAGATCTCAGCTCATAATTATTTTCTTTACCATAATCAATAAATGTTATAGTTGGAGGGTTACCAAAAAGAGAGAAGTTGAATTCTCCTGAGACATTCAATTCCTTCTGCACCACATCAGGTCTCAAGTTCAGAGGCTGAATACCAGAAAAGTTCTTTACAAATGGGGTGAATCAACCATTGGAAACTCTCAGTGAATTCGACACTAAGTATGAAGAAAAATGTGCTGCAATCTAGCCCCACAACACTTGGAATGGACCTACAATTCCAAATGGAGCCTTCCCATTGTATAAATGCAGTAGGAGATGGTAAATTCATTCTAATACAGGGGTTTCTAGCCTAATATACTTCCCTCCTACCAATTTAGATGTAATGATAAAAGTCCCTGATCTTAAACCGCCTCCAGATTTAGGGACTAGAGGCAAATAAATACTTAGCCACATAACACGGAAGGCAGTTAAGCGTACTTTTTCATCTATATTAGGTTTGAATTTATATCCCCAGTGCTTATAATCTCCTTTTTCTAGTGTAGGACAATATGTGCCCGAACTACCTCAGTTATCTGCAGAAGAAAAAATGGTAGGACATCTACAAGTTGGACCTTTCTCTGTTGTTGGTTCTAATAAGGCATCCATCAACACTCTAGCATAGATATCTTTCTTGTCCTTGGTTAGTTTTTTTTGTTATCTTAAATAATTCATCGGCCAGTGGTTTTGTTCTAGTAACATCACCCCATTTTGTTATAGGTAAGATGAATTCATCATAAATTTCCCCAAGAATTGGAATTCCAGCTATTTGGTAAATATCCTAGAGACTAATACCAAATTCCCCATGCATCAAATGAAAGGAATTTTTGTGTGGACTCCATCAGCTCAGTAATTCAGAAATGAAGTAATTTTTATAAAAATATGTTTTCTCTATCGAGACAGCTTCGTAGATATGAACATCTGATAACTATTTTCTGAATTATGCACAAGTCCAATGTACCTAGAATTCCCACATTCACTCAAGTTCGAAACCTCCTCCAAGACGAATATCCCAGCCTTCCTTCCAACCATTAGATTGATCTGTTTGAGAAATATGAAAAGTAGAATCATAGAAATGTGATCTTGGATCTATACATGATCCTTCATATCAAGAGTTAAACCATTGTGATGAAGAATGCAACTAATAGGGACTTTCCTTCTTGTACTTGAACCCCGCTTGCACTAATATTCATGCAGTTAAAATTGGCATATTGAAGAAACCAATTCTTTGGAAGGTACTTCTCAACAGATGGAACATGGGTGTCTTGCAAAAGCCCATTCCTATACAAGGTTATGTAAGTAATTTGTGGATAATCACGCTGGTATGGAATTAAACCTTTCCACAACCCCAGAAAAGTACTTTCAATAATGTCATAATAGTCTTGTCCGACGATCGTCATCATTTCATTCTGGCGATCCTTAGCTTCTTTAGTATGGGTCATCAAATGAGTCATTCCTTCCTACAGAGGAATTACCAACCTTCCAGTTCATAATTTTTGAAGAGGAAATCAAAAAATTTGGCAAATGAAACTTTTCTCATAGGTCCTTCGATGAGGCCTATCGCGTAGGTCCTTCGATGAGGCCTGTCGTGTAGGTCCTTCACTAAGGATCCTTGCACAACTCCAATAGTGAATTTCTTTGGCATATCTCCATCATGTAAATATTTTTACCTTAAATAAATTTCAATGATATTACGTGAGAGCACAATGCGATGAAGTTGAGCGAACGAGCTACGCAACGAGAGCTGCAAAAAAATTTCTAAGAAATTACAGGGGAAGAAATCGTAAAGGTTGAGGCCTATTTATAAGAAACTAAAGAACTATATGTCAGGACTGCATGCAATAGCTCCGCATTGTACCTCCACGAAGCACCTGCATGGAAAATCTGCGTTGTTCAGCAATCCATCGATAATATTTTTTCCCAAACTTTTTCACCTCAGGACTCAACCCTCATTGGATGTTTCAGATCCAATCCTAAGGGGGGGGGATTTTGTTGACACTACATGAGAAAGTAAAAAAAATATTATGAAGAAGAACTATGGATATTTCAACTCCCAAAGAAAGGTTCAAAAAGTACAAAGGAATGTCAACAATACTCCCAAAGAGCTTCGCGATGGAGTATCTTCACCGGTCTGCACGGCAGAGCTACGCAGCTAATCTGCGTGGCTGGCCAACATAGAAAATCTCTGTGCCTGAAGATGTTTTGTGCACTTACGTGGAGCACCTGTGCGTCTGAGCTACGTGAAGTACCTGCACGATCAACATTTTTTCAGCCAAGCCCCATCTGTTCCTATAAATAGAACCCTTGGGCTCCCCATTTAAAGGACTAAAATAATTTGATAGACACTATGAACCATCCATTGTGTAGATATTTATCTTAGATCCCTCAAATTGTCTCAGGTAGCTATCTATACCAATAGAGAAGAGATAATTAAACGAGATAAGAATGTTTAGAAAGTACTTTTACAAATTTTACATAGGTATGGTTCTCTTATGTAAAACATATTCTTCATTCATCATTCAGACCTATGTATCATACCTACGCATCATATCTACATGACATACCTTCGCGGTCTACATGTGTGGTACATCAATGTGGGGAACCTATGCTGCATACTTGCGCAAGGGACCTATGTGACCAACTCAAATACCCTTTTTTTAAATCCATTCATGTCAGGGTATCTCCTTCCTTGGTTCCCTTATCAAAAAGGGACTAAGCTGAAGCCTCCACCAAAATCTCGTGACTTGTCAATCCTTTAGAAAAGGCACATTAGTGTGTCTCCAATTTTGGGTTTCTATTTCCATAGTAAGAGGTTTCCCACATTTTTTTCACAATTGGGTTGGGATTCATGGGATGTTTGTGGGTTTTTATATCCACAGTCATATGGAAATTTCTCCCAGGAACAATGTTAGGAAGTTCCCGGTTTGAGGAGGGTTGGGTTCTGACCTCTCCCTTCTTGAAGAGATGACACAAAACCACAGGTCTCTGGTGGGGGAAGGTATAGTTCACACTTACCTTTCCGCGCAAGCATGGGAGAAGTCTCCCTCCTTTACCAAGATCAATTTTAGGGTAGCCATCCTAGTATAAGCCTCTCACCTTCATCCCTTCCTCCTTACATTGGACCCTTGTCCAATGTAAATAGAACAGAGGGAAAATCTCGTAGCCTCGCCCTCTTCCATGATCGACGCAACCTCTTCCATCAGAGGAGGAGGAAAAGTGTGAAGTTTCATTGTTGAAGCTTTCAAAACCTCTTATTTTTTACACTGATCAAGACTCACATGGTCTTAGAGTTACATGATGGTTACAACATAAACACAAACACTCACTGTAAGGAGCTATGAGAACTCTGATTCCTGTTCAAACCAGGATACGTAGGAAGCCCATTTTCAGGGCCTATGCTCACATGACATCCTACTTTGGAATCCAACCCTAATTCTCCCAATTTGGGAATTCTCTTTTTGAAATAATCCCCAAATTCAATCCTCAAATCATTAAGGAATCTTTTTCATGAAGTAAGCCCCTTACTCAATTCTCTCAGTGGACCATACTCTCTTATGAGACTTATCAAACTACGTAGGCTTTGATTCCCTTTTATATGGGATATGTAGTAAGCCTCCTTGAGGTTCAAACCCAACAATTCAAAATCAACCCTATTCTCCTAGGTCCAAATTCCCAATAGGGTCTAATCATACAAGGAAATCATTATCCTTTCCATGTTCCTTGGGTTGCCTCAGCATAAGTCCCACACTACGTTTCAACTAAACACCTTCCGCATAGAGGAACTCATCACATGACCATAAAGGTATGATGTGTCCCATTCAGTGGCACCAAAATACTAGGGTTATAATCCCTTTCATAAGGATATGTATGTAGCCCATCTTATGGGCACAATCCCAAAAATCAAACCAAAATTTGTCTCCTTGGATGAAATTTTTTTTTCAAAGTGCCCCATTGAGTGGCTTAAAAACTAGTATCCTCACAACGATTATTAAAAGAATCTATAAAAATTATATTAGAGGTTACCATTGATGGAAAACCTCAAATACATATGAATATTTCCATTAATTAATAACCTTGAATGCATACTAATGTTTCTAAAATATTACACATGTTAATAAGTGATTATAAATTCCAAGGGATACTTATGATATACTTGGTAAATTAATAACGATTCATGAAAATATTTTAATTTTACAAAGAGAGTCCTGGATTAGAAAATAATTTCCCCCAAAAGGGTGTGATGAGTCCGACCTCCCATCCTATTGACCAATGCACGTTCTTAAGTATCCTAATGATCAAAACTTAACAAAAAACTACCTTTATAAAGAAGGTCCTCTTTGGATAAAGAACTATTCGATGTTTCTGGTTCCATGAATAAATCCAATGGAATCTACATGGAAATAGTGATTCTTAAATCTAGAACACACTTGTTTCAAGGAATTATGAAACAGTTTCATTTATAAAATATTCATGGGTACAAAACATTCCATGAAAACCAATTAACTATATATTTTGAAATGTTCATATATTAAATAGTAACTTGTATTATTATCTTATAGTTAGTATACATCAAATTCTGTTCATATTTAATAGAATAAATTTTGAGTATCATAAACCATATAGAAATGTTTTTGTGAGAATCATTTATAAGATTATGATAGCACATACATGAATAATTCAACAACTATGTGATAAAAAAAATATTTTGATTATTCAAAAATGATTATTGGTAGAATTGATTATATAAAATCATTATTCACTAATATTGAATTATGACAAATAAATTGTTCCACTAAAGTGATAAATAAATATTTAAATAATAATACACCTTTTTAGATATTTTCCTATATGTGACATTGACACTAACTATATTACGAGATCTCATTAATTATTTTGGATGAAGTATTTCAATTTTTTAATAAATTTAAAACTCATCAATGAAAATAGATTTGCAAGGATATAAAAATAAAAATAATTTTCCCAAAGTATTGAGGGAACATGTGATATATTTTTATGTAAATTTTTAGATCAGTTATCAAACTACCTGGACTGTTGAATACTGATGATATTATTATAAATAGTTTTTTTACTTCTTGTAACTTTGATAAAAATACCTATATATGAGTCTCTAAAGGTAATAAAATGGTTAAAAAATTTCTAAATTTTGAAGGTTTCACTCAATCAAATAAATTAATTTATGGGTCGAACTAAATTAGAAAAATATAATATAACCATTCCAAAGTGGAAGAATATAAAATTGATGGTTTATAAAAATAAATGTATTTAATTATAATATTGTAAAATGTTTTTAATGACATCAAAACATTTGAATAGATTATGAATTGAAAAGAACATTTGATCATTAAATTACAAGGAGTGCCCTTAAATTTATTAATTAATTATTGTGAAGATGAAAAATTATGTTTTGGAAACATTTTCCATATTCATAAACACCCTTAATTCATAATAAAATATATTTATTTAAATAATGATATATTACATCAATGAGGGGATAATAGAAAACTTATTTATCATTAAATTAAATACACATACAACTGTATATATATCTTGCAAATAATACAAGGTATTATTATAATGAATTTAATGAATGGTAATGTTATTCTCCAACTCATTGGTATTTAAAAAATTTAAATTATTACTAATTAAATTATTTATAATAAAATTTGGTTGATTATGTTTATATGAAATATTTTTTTAATCCACATAAAAATAGATCTCAAGATGGTTATTTATTACATATGGTAGAAATTCCATTTCATTTCATTACAGATTTGTTTTTCTATGACATCCCCACAGTATGATATGTTAATTGAAAATCATGTGTTAATTTAAGAATATGTTTGGTTGAGATGATTTATTCATCATATTAAAATAATAATTAATTTAATATTAATAATTATATTTAAACTACCTTCACTAAGGATAATGCTGATTATATAGATAAAAAAGTGGGAGGGTATATCAAAGGTGATAGAGAAACAAATCTCACTAAATATGTTTTTTTAAATGATATTCAAAAGTATATGGTGAATGATATCAAGTAAATTATATCCTGTGACAATATTGTTGGGATGTGAATTTTAGTTTATTTTAACATATGTTAATTAATTAAAATTAAATTTACTAGAAATTGCATAGTGGAAGGTGGCTGGACTTGGTATACACACATATATAGTTCAATCCTTCATGTGGTAGTAGGTCTATTAAATGATTAAATATTTTTATGGAGTCATTAATTTCCATAATGTGTTTAAAATAAGAGAAGTATCTAAAATTGAGAATTTATAAATGTTTACCTAGCTAAGTATTTGAAGTAAACAAGTTACTAGTGATCATGAGTCACATAAAAAATAATGAATTTATTTAAAAGTTAGAAAGTGATGAAAACTAGATGACTATCTAGGAAGCCCTTTGATAGGGGAGTATGTAAAATCATTATATTTTGTCTCGAATAAACATAGTCAATCCTTAATCTCAATAGTGAACATGAAAAGTGTATAATTCCATCATATTTTTATAGATATTAAATCCTCCGTAATGAAATATTTTAAAAAAATTTTCAATTTGATGTAATTTTTATACTTATGGTGAATATATAGAAAGTTACAATATTTCTGTCATGTACATAGAACAACTTTTTTGAATCATGAAAAACTTATTATGCTATTTCCTACTTGATATACTTTCATTAATTGTAATTCCATTAATTTAAATTCTTGTGATATTTTCTTGAGCTGTGTGTGATGTTGAATTCATATGGTGGGTAGTGTTATTTGACTTCTTAATGTTTGTACACTCAGTTCAGGGATAATGTTTTAGAAGTTTTTTTTGTTATTCATGTTTTGAACTTGCAGTGTAAATCATCCAGTGGAGTGAATACCCTAATTATGACGATCGAATAGAGTCATACCTACCTCCCAACATAAAGTATAAAATACTAAGGTTTAAATGTTACTCAACTCATCAAATGTAGATTAGCTTTCATTAACTATTACATTTATGTTTCTTCTTTTTTTATAAGAATTTATTTTCAACATAAGTTACAGAATCAGATGAAGGAAAGTTCCAAAATGTTTGATTTAATTGAATGAATTTTGGATTCTAGAGAATACTATTTGTTGACCATCTTCTGTATAAAGAACTAGAAATTTCATTATTAGGTGAGTGTGTCTAGATTAAATAGAGAAGGTGTAATGGGAATTATTAGATAGGAATTAAATATAATTTTTGATGGCATCTTTACTAAAAAATATTCCATCAAAATTTGGGAAAATAAAATGAACACTGAAATTATAAAGGTGTTGGAGTCTATGTATAAGAAACTAATGAAACATAAAAATTTTCAGGTTTCAGAATTTTTTTAGCCAAATTCTATTCAGAAGGAATCTCAGTGAAATATCATGTGAATGACTTCAACATGTTCCATGAGAAGCTAAAATCAATGAAAGTAAAATTCATAGTTGATGTATGGGAGTTACTAAAATAATATTCACTTCTGTAAATCTTGTATGCAATGGTTACTATGGTTAGTAATTATAGAGAAAAATAGATTTGTTGTTTGAGGATATGTAGAACTTGATACTGAATAAAAAACTCATATATAGATAATTCCTTGTACCATCCAAAATTTCACTCAATACTGATGGAAAAATATGGTCAACTCAGAAAAAGTCTTTTTGATGTATTAATTAGACGATATGTATCATGAAAAGAGATTAAAGAAGTAATCTGATCCTAGTACTATATGATAGAGTTATGAGAAGAAATTCTAATATCAAAAATAATTGAAAGAGTCACATAGAAAATACTAGAAGAGACACAATTTTGGGTAGATCAAATTCCAATTATCTAATTGAAGGTAGTAATAATTTATTATCGAGTGTGAATACTTAGGTAGAATCATTGGTGATTGAATATGGAGTATCCTTACATTCAAATGGTGATCAAATATTCCTAGTTAATTATGTTTCTAGGATTTTTGGAAAAGTTCATCTACAAAATAATGATTCCCTATAATTTTTTGGAAAAGGATATTTTAGAATATGAATAAATAATGAAGGAATATTTATGCTTTGGGAAGTAAGGAAAATCCCTAGTCTATGGAAAAATCCAATTTCCATTGGATAACTTAACATGTATGAGTTTGCAAGTACTTTTTCTATGGGATATGGAATGTTACCTAAGTTTCCATGTTATTTTCATAAGGATTTAAATATGGGAATCTTTACTTGAATGAATTTTTATATGGGATTTTGGTCTTTAGAAGTACAAATTTCCATGATCCAAAATATTGGAATTATAGTCTTGGACACCTCAATGAAAATAATAAAGAAGTTTTAATAGCAGATGGATTACCGAAGATTAATAACAAGAAAACAAGAACATGTGAAAGTTGTGTGTTGGGGAAATGGAGAAGGGTATCTTCCAATTTATATGGATATAATCCTAGAGATCAAAAGATATAATTAGTTAAATCTAATGTTTTAGGACCTACCCCTATTTAATCCTATAAACGTTATCTCTATATTGTAACTTTTATTGATAATACTACTCTAAAAGTGTGGGTTTACTATTTAAATTATAAGTATAATGTGTTTCGAAATTTTATTCAATGACGAAATTTGGAAGAATGGGAATGTGTCTATAAGTTAAAATGTATCTTTACTAAAAAAATTGTGGTGTGTAAACTATGTATTACTTTTGGAATTTCTTATAGAAGAAAGAGATATGGCATTGGAAGATGGTGCTTAGAACACTATAAAAAATGGAGTGGATGAAAGAAATATTGACATAAAATGATTTAATAATGTATTTACGCTATATAATTTCTAATAGAATTTGGGAAAAATCACTCAATATGGTGGAATACCTTGTTAACATAATTCCAACATCAGTAGTTGAGAAGGAACATCTAGACGAGCTATGGTATGATAAATTACTAGAAACCAACCATCTTAAAGTATTCAAAATATTATAACATGTTCATGTCAATACTAAGGATTGAGATAAGATCAAAGAAAAGTCCAAAAGTTTTTTTCCATTGGGTATGTATATGAGAATTTTGGATAATGAATATGGGATAATGATAGGTGAAATGTTATCAAAATTATTTATATTCTCTTTGATGAGAATATTCAATGGAAATACCAAATCTTGGAAGAGAATGAAGTTAAGGGCTACAAATAAACTATGGATATTCAGGTTAATAAAAGTAAAATTACAAGAAGATCACAAATATGAATAACATAGATAATAATTATAGAGAAATAATCTCTCTAGATGTATGATCATCATAATCTATGCATGAAAGTTCAATAACTATTGAAACTTGAGTGGGAGAACTAGAAGATATGGATATTGAATTTATATTGGAACTAATAAACATAGAAAAAACAATTAAATTGAGGAGATGAAATATAATTATATTAGTAGTTTAGAGTTATAGGTATATTATGAACTTTATACACTTAATGGATGTTGGAAAAACCAAATTTCTAAAATAATGGCATAACTAAGTGACTCAAAAAATGGAAATTGGAAATGGTTGAATAGGTGTATTCATTGAATTTCCAAAAACATGTGATCTTACTTATTTATAAGATGATAAAATATTTATAAAGAATAAATTTTCTTTCCATTTGAAATAGGAGGTTGATAAAAAGACAAATTAAAAATATCAACTTTTGTTAAATGGATATAAATATATGGATAATGTTGATTTATTAAAAAATTTCTAACTAGTTGTTCCAAATTTAACTGTTAGAATGATGCTAGGTATGGTGGAATTGAAAGATACATAATTATAAAAGATGTAAATTATGACATGTTTCCATCATGGAGATTTATATGAATAAATTAACATGATAAAACCAATAGTTTTCATATAATATATGCACAAGAAATTGTTTTAAAAATCACAAAAAACATCATTGTGGAATAAAGAGAGAACCATGAAAATGGTATCAAAATTTTGACTCATTTATATCAGATAAAGGATTTGAAAGGTGTAATATGGACCACTTATATTATCTTAATGAATGGGACAATATAAATTACCACATATTTCTTTATTATATTGATAAAATGTTTCTATTAATACGATTGGATAAAATGATTTAGAAAATAATGTGTATGTCTTGCAAAATATTCAAAATGAAATATCTTGTAAAAGACAATAAAATATTGGGAATGATGATAGAAAGGGATAAGAGTGTCATAAAAATGTTTGTATATTATTGAGAATAAAACTAAATGGAAGATTAAAGGGTTAGATTGATCAAATGGAATATAGTTTCTACTCCTCTTACTGGAAACTTTAAATTGTCTATGGAACAAACACAAGTAATGGGAGAAGGGAATTTTTATATGGATAAAGTGACATTTTCATCAGTTTTCAATGGTTTATTATATAAATGATTTTCACTCATCCAAATATAATTTTTTAAGTGGGACTTTTAATCCAATTAATATCAAAACCTAGAAAGGGACATTGGGAATCAGTAAAATGGGTGATCCATTACCCAAAACTACTGAAATATGTGGATCTTTATTTTTGGGAGAAAGATCTATTATAAGGTTTTGTGGGAGAAGAATGGACCATATATTCAGACACCTAAAAGAACACTACTAGATTTATGAAGGAATATATAAGAATTCAAGAATAATTAATTTTATTTTTTGATAATTAGAGTGTAATTCACTTATCATAAAATATAATTTTCCATGAAAGTATAATGAACATTTAACCGAAGTACCAATTCATAAAAAACATTCTAGAGGAGAAGGTTTTATAGCTTTAGGGAATAAATTAAATCCAAAATATGGTTGATATATTCACTAAAACTTTTTTTCAAGAAATTTCATGGCATCATCATGCCTCCGTGGGGCTTGGGTTAATTAATGGAGGTGGATAAACATTGTATATTGTGATAAATAAGGAAGAAAGTTTTCTATAATGTTTATAATGTTTTCAAAAAAAAGTTATCAAGTGTGATATAGTTGGGACGTGAAGACCAATTTTACATCACCAAAATTTCAGCAATTTCTATTTTATTTACAAAGAATTAGTCAATAGAAGGTGGATTGACTTAGCATATTAGGAATGACATTTTAACCTTTCATGTTATTGTACATCCAATAAAAGATTCGATCTTTCTATTAAGTCATGAAGGTACAAAATATTTCAAAAATAAGATAAGTATCTAGATTGAATACTATGGAAATGTTTATCAAGGAATGAAATTGAAGACAATGAGTTAATGGGGATCACAAATCACATACCAAAATGAGGCATTTCCAAAAATGTTAAAATTCGTTGAAATCTGGATATATGGATAGGAACTCATTTAAAAGGAGTGAAATGAATATCTGTATAGTGGACTAAAAATAGTGTATCTAAATATCAATATAATATTTAAAAATTTCATAAGTGGATCATATTTTTAGAAATATTTAATTCTATGAGATGAAATATAAATGATTTTTTTGTTCAATGTATTTCTTTTACTTTTGGTGATATAAAGAAAGCTTCATTTTTTTCTCCCATGAACTTAGGAGAACCTATCTAAAGCTTGTTAAACATCTTTTGTTAGGTCTGTCTTTATATACTTCCATTGCATGTAATAAAATTTCTTTGAATATGTGTGATCACTGCATGAGTTTCATGTGAGGTCCAATTTGTGTGGTTGGTAGATTTCTTTGACATCTTACTTATGATACACTTATTTGAGGGAGAATGTTGTAGAGGTTTTTATTACACTATGATTGAATTGAAATTTTGGTATAGATATTCTACTAGTGTGAAGATTATTCTTTATATTATCTGAAATAAAAAAACCCTAATACCAATAGATCTGGTAGATTTATTCATATAGGCATATCCAAAAGAAAATTTTGATATGTTGATTTAAAAAATCTGAATGTAAAGAATAAAAAGTTTATCATAGATTATTCAAAGGATTTTGGGAATTCCATATATGTTTTCCCTTCATCATGTTTTCCCACTGGGTTTTCCTAATAAGTCCTTAATTAGGAAGCTTAAAAATTTCCAATAAATTCATTTTTTGTATTCAATTTTTCTCTGATGGAGTTTTTTTAATGTGCAGGATAAATAATATTCCATGAAATCGATGATATCCAAGAGGAATATTATTTATTCTTCATCATTCTTATTATTAGAATTCATTTCACTTAATGTAATGTCTATATCATTGTGTTGATAATATTAAGCACTTAAAAATTATTTTTCTTATAGTGAATCTTTTATTTTTATATAATGTTTCATATGTTCCTTACCAAAGTGTAGGAATAATAAATTAATAAATGCACACATTATATATACAAGAATCACCTTTCAATGTGGTTTGTTGTTCAATTGTGTGTTTTTTATTATCAAAATCAAATGGTTTCAATATTTTTACGATTTTAATGATAGATAATTTTATTTTTATAGTTATAAAAAGTAGTGAGAAATATTTTATGGTCACTAGTATTATTTAAAAAAAAATGTATATTTACTCCCTCAATCTCATCTCCCTTGTCTCATTTGACGCCTCTTGATGTTGAACTATAATGAAGTGACTCATCACCAACCTCATCATCACCTAACATCTCAATGATGTCCTTTTCTCTTTATTTAAAACATTTCCACTGAACACGATAATCTCCCCTCCTCTACCTCCCTCCCCTCTCCCCTTGATCATTTATCCCTTCATCACTGCCTACTATCGACGATGCCCCACCACTTCTGTATACCTACCACATCACCATAGTTGCTCACATCCACATTCATTGTATCTGTGACAAATTAAAATGTGATTGATTATATTTTTTTATAATTTTTTGTAATAGTTAAAATCTAAGATATAAATTTCTATTTTTTTAAAGATTATTGAATTGTTTGATTCTTTAGTTTAATTGTTTGTCTAAAAGTGAAAAAAATAATTACATATGGAATCGATACGTATATATATTATCAAAATAATTTACCCTACTTATTTATAATGTAATAGCTATTGAATTTAATACACATGTTTTTTATTTTATCAAATTAATTAACAATACTTAAATTTTTTATACTTCATTATATGTTTAATTTTGATATATGATTTCTAATTTGTATATTTTTATTATTATTTAGATCATGATAATTGATGTGTAGATTTTATTTTTGTTTAATTTACTAATTTTTTTGATAAAGGTCCAAGAAAATGTTGTGTGTTGAAAAAATTATTTTTTAAGTATAAGAAAAATGTGTGATAATAATATTTCATTTTTGGATTTAATTTTTTTTAAAAACATTCCCAGTAAACTACTCAATTGCACATTTTCAGTTTTAGAATCATTATAGTTTTCTATATAATCATACATAATTTTTTTTTTATTATTTTTAATTTAGAAATTTTATTATCCATTTGGTTTTATATTTAAAAACTATTTAATTATTGTATGTTTGAAAATACATTTGTATTATTTAAAACACGAAATAACAATTATGTTTTTTCATTGGTTTTAAATTATTATAATTATAAAAAATAATTAATAACATATATTTTTTATTATTAAACTAATAAAATAACTATAATATAATTAATTTCATAATAATAATGAGTAGTTATTTTTTATAATAATCCAAAAAACATGGTAAATACATTTCTTAATAATAATTATTTTTATATATTGTTTATTTTTTATAATTATAACTATCAATAATCATATTTATTTTTCCATAAATATAGATATTTATAATAGTGGGATTTATCTAGATGATATTCCTTTTTAGAATATTTTGGGAAGACTATGTTGTTAATTAATTTCAAGTGGATTTCAAAGCGATTTTAGTAGTTTTCTTTGAAAAAATGCTTAAAAATTATATTTTCAAATTATATATCATGAATGAAAATTGTTTTTTGGGATTTTTTTGAAAAACTAAAATAATTGGAAACAACATGAGGAATATTATTTCTTCAGTCATTGATAATAAAGTGTTCAGATGAAATTTGATCTGATAATAGTTTATCTGATGAATGCAATGATCAATAACATCATATGTTAGTTTCCTTCTAGGGATAGTTATTAGGTTTAATAGGATTAATGACACTTATTAAAGTAATAAAATTTATGAAGAAAATATAAAATAATATAATTCAATCATTGAACCTGAAACCATACATAATATAAATGAAAACATACTATATAGTGAATATGACCACACCTACTTTTCTTGAATCACATGCTTGATTGAGAAAAAATTAAAATTATCTAAAAAATAATTTCTCATAATGTATAAAATAGTTAATGAATCACACAATTCTTGTGCATAATCATCTTTATGACCTGAGTATGTTAGTAACTCTCAATGGTTTGTGAATAGGGATAAGAGAGCCTTGAGAATAAGAAAAATCAATATCAAAGTGTTTTGAAAAATATTAAAATACTTTCACCCATATTTACACTGGCCCCAAGGATACTCTCTGGGCCGTCATATAATTTATTCAAATGAGTAATAACATTTAAGTAATCTCATTCAGTTAAAAATTATATATAACCCTCGACCAAGTATATGGATGAATTTAACAATTAAATTTATTCATTTTATTCTTCAAATAATTTCACTTACTAAAAGATAACCATGCTTGTAATATATCCAAATATTAAAACATAATGTTCTACGGAATTTTTTAATCATACTATATGATTGATACATATCACTACACCATGGTATGACTATATCATATCCTAATACATATTCAAGTTTAAATAATGATATCACTATATCATGCCTCATGATATACAACTTTAGAATCATGAATATCATACCATAAGATGTCCCTAAATTTTTCTACATGATATATTTCACAAAAATTATATTTTATATCAATTTTAAGGTATATCTCAATAAATCATAAACTTTCACAATAGACACATAGATTTGGTTCTATTCCACCTCACTTTGTATCATATACAATAACTTGCGAAATTATATCCAAAATTACTTTGGAATATTTTTAAAATACTTTTCAAAATCTATTATATGTTTCACTATGTACCATATAATATGCATTAAGTTTTGATTAATTATCCATAACTCATTTTGGATAAACTCTAAAACACTTTGAAATTAGTATTTTATGTTTCTGAAAACTAAATCCTTGTTCAATAAATTATAAATTGTGGCCCAATGTAAGGTCTTTGATTTCTAAAATACATTTTTTTTGTTTTTAATTAGGCTTGGAGGTGTAGAGAGGGTTCTAACCCCATTTTCTTTTAAAATTAATTATTTTTTCATCTGGTTGGGGGAATTATTGTTCAGAAAAAAGGTTTATCATGAAGTCTCTTGAAAGATTGTGTGGTTATTCATTTATTTTTATTAGTGATCAATTATTCATGTGGTCAATAACTTGACCATCTGGTTGATTGATTCATGGTTTATTGTTTTATATTTGAGGTTACTTGGTTGGTCGTGTAGTCAATCCTTCCTTCTTGAGGTCAATGCTTTGGTCCCATGGTCGATCATTTGGTTATGTGTTCATTCCATGGTCATGTGGTTGATCCTTTCCATCATGTGGTAACTTGTATTCTCCTGGTCGATCCTCATAGTAGTTCATACCTATTGTGTAGAAAATGCTAGTTTCTTTTCTTCAAAAATCCCTTTTAAGGAAATCAACCTCTTTTTTTAACATATACATAGAAATAAGGGCCTAAAATATTTATTTTAAAAACAAAATCAAGTTTGATGAGTTATATTTCTGAATTTCTTAATAATTATTCTTTTAAATGGGCCATGCTATGAGGATTAATAGAAAACATAATTAATGTTATAATGAAATGGAATTTCGACCCTTATTTTTGGAAAACCGAGAGTTTTGTATAACTTATGATAAATCACAAGTTCATTCCTCTCAATGTTTATTCTTGATTTATATTGAGTTTGGATGAACTATAACTTCTCCCTTAGAGTCATTCAACCCTTGTATAATTGTTTGAGCATGTTCCTATGAGTTTCCAACCTGTGTGAAAACCCTATTATTGTGGTAGAAAACCATGAATATTATAATGGGGAAGATTATATAATAATTATAATTTATTTTTTATGTAAGTGTGATTGGATCATGATTTATTATCCTTTTCCAAAGCAAATGGGATTTACCTTAAGAAAATAATCTGCAATTCTTATGAAAAAAGGATTATGAAATAATTTCAAAATTATTAATGAAGGAAGAAGATGAAAAAACATGATATAGAATGTTCTTAATTTATTCTTATTGATATTTCAAGAATTAAAATAGGAGTTATATCACATGTTTTAGCTTAAAAGTTTTAATATTTTGTAGTATGGATATTATCTAAGAGAGAAAAAGGAAAAATCACATGTTGTTATATTGATTGTTAATATTTTAATATAAGAATTATTTTATAATTTTGGAATTAATGAATTGGAAATTTGATAAGTATTTAATGCTAAATATATTTATTATGCTATTATACAATTATTAAATAAAATGGTTGGGTTGTGCTCACTTCTTGTTTATGATTTCTTGATGCCACTCCTTATAATTTGTTATATAGTGTGCAATCTATTTTAAAGTGTTTGTTTTGTTGTTGTCACTTAGCATGTTTAAAATTCTCAAAGATAATTTTGAACATAAATCCAACATGAAATTATGATATAACAAAAGGGGCATGTGTAGATCAATCACATCTCTTCTTAGGAAATGTTACATTATAAAAGTAATACTTTCAGCTTAATAATTTTTTTATTAGATATTGTTAGCTAATTCTTGTAGGTTTCATCATATGGGAAACCTAATAATAAGAAAATTATTAATTCAATATGTTAAATTATGTGGTTCTCTACTGAATATAAATTCTTGTGGCTAAACAAGACCACTCTTTGTTGTTGAATGATTGATTCCTCGATGCCATGGACTTAGTGCATTTTCTTATGTGATGGATTTGTTTCTTCTATATCTGTATGATCTAATAAATTAGAGGCCAACTATGATTTTATGTGGTTGATGATAACATTGATATTGTTGGAAACATTTTATGGGAAATGGGCTACGATCCCAAGTATTTAGGGATAGTTTATGCAAGTGATAATGAAAAGAATTGTACTATACGTAATGGTGTGGGGATGAAATCAGGGTGGTTGAAATGAGTTTAGAGTGGGGATTTTTTATTGATATATTTAATATTTTTTTAATTATTGTTCGATAACCATATGGATTGATGTTATTTATTATGGGTTAAAACTTCTTGATGCAATTTGACTATATGAACTGCAAGTGCATCTTGATTTGGCATTTTAGACTGAGTAATAGAGTACTGAGATAATTATTAAATGATAAATAAAATAATTAAATAACTAGGTTGGTTCATGTTGATTAAGATGAAGATGATAAACTTGAGAATATAATTAAAATTAATGTGTCTAAGGCTTTGGTTTAGAAGATTAAAGTCTTAATATTGAAGATAAATAATGAATAATATTAATTTATGTATGATTAATTAATTAATAATTAACATTGATGTTGCTGTTCTTATTTGATATCTAGATCTTGATATGGTATCCATGTGTCTAGTGAGATATTAATGATTGATGATTCTATGGATAGGTATCTTCCCTTAGAGTGATATTTCTTTCATATTTTATAATTTCAGATACTTTACCACCCACATCGGTAGGGAAACAAACAACAAAATTTTTTAGGGGTATTTTCTCTAATATACAAGATAATAAGGGAATGAATAGATGAATTCTCCCTCTCAACCACTCTCCCTTCTCTGTAATTGGTGTAGGAAAATCGTAGGCTATATAATTTCTTACAGTATAGGGTTTATTCCTACAAGGCCTATGATGACTATCTATTTTATTATGCATTTATGTGAAAGATTTATTGGATTGAGGTTATAACACATACTTGTATCCAGGTATAGTGGATATGACTTTCCATTGGTATAATTGTATGGGCTGTGATGGATAGATGTATAATACATTTAAAAGGATGTATTGGATTCCATATATACTCTAGGCTACTAATTGGATGTTATAATAATGTAGATGTTCTGAGATTCACATGATATAGAATATATGTGATAAGATTTCATGGGATGAAGGATGATACATGGAGGGGGAGATCACATGATGTGAGTTGTCAGGGAATGAGAATGAAAAACTAGTGGGAAAGTGTAAGTGAGGTACATTAATTTTATTTATGTTTTTGATATATAGTAATTTAATTTTATTCATTTCATGTTGAGTGATCCATGGTTGGGATGAGAAACTAGTTTTACCAGATTAGATGATGAGTTAGTCTCATTTGTTTATTCACTAAAAAATATTTAGATTTTTCCAACAGGGACATATCTGTTGGTAAAAACATATTTTCTGTTGGTAAAACGTTTTATCTACACATATGTCCCTGTCACTAAACTGTTGGTAAAAACTCTATCGATAAATGATTTTGCGACAGATAAAATAATTCTGTTACAATTATAATAATACCAACAGATAATATATATGTTGGTTAAAGTTTTTTAGCAACATATTCTTATGAAATTTTTTTCTATTAGTAATAATATTTCCAACATATAATATCTATTTATAAATTACATTTAAATAAAAATTATAAATTTTTATCTCTAGTAATATTTTATATTATATTCATTAATTTATCATTTATAATTCATATATTTTAATTATTAAACCAATGAAGATTTACATGAATGTTAAAACATAGAAAAAATAATAATTATATTAATAATGAGATTTCATACAAAATTAATCAATAAAAAATGTAATATCCATCCACAAACAAGATCCTCACCCCCCAATTAATAGTGACTCATCCATGTCTGAGACCCACCCATGACCCAGTACTAGTTTGCCAGCTCCAACACCAGTGACTCATCCATGCCTCAGGACCAGCAAGTCACCTCCAGCTAAACCACAACCTTCAATACAACAACACCAATGATCCATCCGTGCCCCGGAACCAGCAAGCTAACTCCAGCACCAGTAAGAAATTTCAAGCAGCTGCAATACCACATCTTTTAGCTCTATGATCTCCACCACATACAACCAAAGAGAATACCAAAAAATGATATAACTTCGATACAATCATGAAAAAAATCGATTTATCTCCAATAACAATAAGAAACCTCATGTTGATGATATTCCACACCCATTAGCTTCAATATCTACATCATGAAAAATTAAAAACAATACCCAAATATCAGCACAAAATATTTTCATGAATTGAAACAAAAATAAAAGTAAATAATAATATATAAAAAAATTCATAGTTATCATTTTTCATCATCCCTATAGACACTCAAGGACTTAGAAAAGGATAGAACTCCCACAAATTGGTACTTAGTAAATTAGGTAGATCCAATGTATGATGTTTAGTGAAACAAGAAACAAAACAAGTGTAAGCTCATAACAACTAAGATTAAAACACAAAACTCACCTTTTTCTCAAAATTTGAATGCATCATGTCCATCTCTTAGAGGCCTTTAATAATGAATCTCACATCTATAGGGGTAAATATGATTCCCAAACTTCTAGATTTCTCTTTGAATACCTTATGTGTAGGGTAAAATGGAATATCTTGCAGATTTGAAGAGTGGGATAAAAGCTACTAAACATCATAATGAATTTATGGTTAATTTTTTTGATGAACTGATAATATTGGAATAAGTAAAGATTATATAACTCTAGAAAAATAAAAATAAACTAATTCCAAAATGGATTCCTAAATTCTAGGATTTCCAAATGAATGTAACATCATTGACCAAATCAGAAACCAGTGGAAAATTCAAGGAATGATTGTATAATTCTCATAGAAACATAAAAAAGAATCTACACAGACTAATTCACCTAAAATCAGGGTAAAAAACATGAGAATACAATTCCAAAACATAGGAATTTACCAAGTTCATAAGAAATATAAACCAATAAAGGTGAACTAATTCAGAAATAGATTCCTACATTCCATGAATTCCAAATCATTATAATGACACCAGTGAACAAATCACAAAATAATTTCAAATACAAGTAACAACTCTTACATAATTATCATATAAATAGAAAGAAGAATCTTTACAGCTTGATTTATCTAAATCTATAATTAAAAAATGATAATAATATTCTAAAACATTTTAATTTACTGAGAAGATTTACACATGTCATTTCTAGAACCAATAATCATGTTCTTGACACAAAGAATCATCTACAACAATAAACAAAATAAGAGTAGAAACAAGTTCAGATTAAAAGAATCATAATAGAATTTATTTATAATAGTAAATAGAAAATGAGTTTTAGAATTTTTTGAGACATTCAACATTGTTAGAGGGTTGAAGGTGATTCCTAAACTTCTATCTTTCTCTTTGAGCACCAGGTGTGTAGGGTAAAAAGGTTTATCATCCTTGGACAATGGAAGAAAATATTCTATGACTCTAAACCTATAAACATAAAATAATTCCAAAATGGGATCCTAAATTATCGGATTAAAAGTGATTATAATAGTGAACAAATCATAAACTTGTGGAAAATTCAAGTAAGTAATGCTTGTATAGTTCTCATTGAAACATAAATAATAATTTCTACGGATTGATTCACCTAAAATCATGGTAAAAAATATGAGAATACAATTCCAAAACATATAAATTTACCAAGTTCATAAGAAATAAAGACCAATAAAGGTGAACTAATTCAGAAATAGATTCCTAAATTCTAGGAATTCCAAATGATTATAATGACACCAATGAATAAATAAAAAAATGGTGGCAAATATATGTAACAAATTCTTTCATAATTCTTATATAAATAGAAATAAGAATCTTTTCATATGGATTTATATAAATCTAGGATAGAAAACATGGGAACGCGATTCTAAGGCATTTTAATTGACACAACATATTTATAACTGTCATTTCTAGAACCAATGAGAAAGTTCTTAACACAAATAATAATATAAAACAATAAAGAAATGAGGGATGCATCAATAAATTATGAAAATAATCATACCAAATTTTTTATAATAGTAAACAGAAAATAGGTTTTAGAATAGAAAAAAATTAAGATATTCAACATGGTTAGAAATAGAAAATAGTTTCTATACAACCTAAGCAATCAAAACATAACCAGAAACAATACATTCAAGGATTTTCGATTCATTAATGTTGTCAAACAGACCCTAAATACATGTTCAAAATTTCAATTCAACAAGAAAAAGGGGTATTAGGAGAGAGAGAAGGGAACACATCTAAAGTAAAAAACAGATAGTTCCAAGTACCTATAGTGATTTTCATGTTTTAAGATGATTGACATGAGAATGAATAAGACATTAAGAGTGTCACATATTACTGATAAAAGGAGTGGAGGAAACTTCTAAACCTTCAATTCCTTATAAATCAAATAGTTCTAGTCAAAAAATAAATGATTTTTATGCCTTGTGAGAGAAGACATGTTCTTGCTTCAACTCAAACCCATAAAAGAAGGTCCTACTAAAAAATCTCTTAATAGTTGAAATATAAATGATATAAGAAATTCCCAATATATGGAACCTCAGAAAGAGGCTGAGAAAACTTAAATACAATATAATTGATTTTTTATGTCCAAACATTCTTGCTAAGATATTATTTTCCCTCTATTCTTTATTGAAATATCTACTGGAAAAAAGTGATGGAAATGAGGGGTGATTGAGTAGATACTAGAAACTATTGGGCTAATGGGATTGTGGTAACTAGATCACTTGAATCATAGTTGGGATGGCATGTCACATGTATCATACCATCTAAGACATCAATCAAAATCTAAAAGATAAAATTAGAGGTTAATAATTCATTTATAGAATATAAACATGAAGGACTAAATGAAATCTTAAAAACAGAATGGCATGCTCAATTATCATTATCCATCTACAATAGGCACTTTAAACATTGTTGTAGCTCACTATATGCATTCCATACCCCATTATCCATATTTAGCTATAGAATAAAGTATATAATGGTTATCGTTTGTGATGAAAAATTGCTAAAAAAGTATGAACAAGGTTTACTGAATTTAATGATACTTTTAAAAAAAGTGTTTATAAAAGTTATCACTTATGCTAGGAGATTTTATAAAAATGTTTCTAGATTTCTTATTAAAAAAACTGACACAGATATAAGTGTTTAAATATATTGGTAAAATAGACATCACTTATTTTTTTAAAAACTTCTATCGGAATTGATATAAACATATTTCAATGAGTATCATCTAGCGCAATCTAATCCTTGTTCTTTGTAGAAAGCGCAAAAAATTTACTCTGAAAATTCCAAGCAATGAAAACCTTGAAAAAATATCAATGAATTAATTTCATCATGGGTTAATAAAATCATAAAAAAGTTTATAAAAATATTCATAATTTTTAATTTATTTTTAACTCATAATAATTAGTCAAAGTCTTCTAACTGTTGAAAGAATCATAGGATTTCCACCGCTGTAATGCAAATAGATCTAAACAGATCATCAAAAATGTTATATAAAACAGATAAGAGATAAAATTTCAACAGTTCTATTCAATCTTTCAAGAAATGACGAAATATTTAGCTATAATATAAAGTCCAAATAACTTTTAACACAATGGAAATTAGAAAACTAAGCCTCCTAAAATTCCAAAGCAAGGGATTGAATCACAATGCCTATCTATTACCCCTAGAATAGTCAATAGAAACAATGAATGAAAAAGCTAAAATTAAAAAAAATTTGTACAGGAAAAAGAGTATATTTAAACATTACAAATTCCAGGCAAATTAATAGTAACTAGGAATTAGATCCTAAAAACTGCCAACATAAATAAACATATTAATCAATCAAACAAGGAATACCTTAATAACCATAACATTGTGTTTTCCTTCTATCCCTTTAGGATGGGATGTCAAAATGGTGATTCAAAAAACAAAGGAACATCCCACAAGCATCCAAAATTAGCTAACAAAAGTTGTCTTAGTGAGAAATTATTAACATATTATTGATGAAAATAGTCAATTTCCTACTGAATTCAATGTAAATAACCATATATTTAAGCGATGGGTTCCAAAAAAATAGAGAAAGAGATGGATTCCAAACAACACTTACCATACCAAACCATCCCTGACCCTCTTCCACAATCACAATCAAGTATGTAAAGATTAGAAAGGAGAAAAATCTCATGAAAAAGAGGGAACCAAAATGAAGCTCCCGCACCACCTTCCAATAAGAGAAGGAAACATATAAGAGGGAATTAAAGTAGATTGTTGATATTTTATTCCATGTATATGTTATTATAGTTTTGAAAACATGATTTTCATAATTAAAAGTAAACAAAACAAATAAAGTAGTAAATAAACAAAAGGATTTATGTTCTTTGAAAAATTGTCTATGTGCATGTGTTAGTATCGTTACAACATTTACTATGAAAGAATAAAAGTAAAAGAAGTGTGAAGGAAAAATATAATCCTAAAAGAACAACACAAATTATTCATAGGACACATTCTCACTGAACAAAGATCCCACAATAAAACCAAATTGTGGGGAAAGTGAATGTGATTAGTCATTGTATATAATAAACATCAAGAAAATAAAGCAGGTAAAAAACACAAGAACCAACAAATCAGAATAAATAACAGACCATGACTCCTTTACCAGGGATTGATCTAACCTTTATCACTACCACGGATCCTGTTGACCAATGGTGATTAATTTCACCTCTATTTCACCCTTCCTCCCATAAGGGGATTTTGTGTGGGGATTTCGGCCAAGAACAGGGAGGCAGTATTCATCGAGGAGTTCTGCACGACATCATCCAAGAACAGGGAGGAGGTATTTATCGATGAGGTCCGCATGATGTCGTCCAAGAGCAGGGAGGGGGTATTCATCTAGGCAGTCCATGTGATGAAGTCCAAGGGTGATGTCAGTAGGGAATAGGGATTCGATATTCATCGAGAAGTAATGGGCGATAAAGGCAGGGAATAGGGAGGTTCGCGATGAATGTTGGACATGAGGAACGTTAGATGTGAGGAACACTGACCATGAGGAATGTCGATGGGGAACAGGTATGCCAGGTTCGGGGAGGGGGTCGTAGGGAATGGCGGGGAACACCATGGAGGCATATTAGGGGTTTTTTCTTTTTTTCACACACAAACACACACGGATATATATATAGTATAAATACATATCTAACCAAACTTTATAAGATCATATATATATATATATAAAGAAAAAAATAAAAAATTTATATAAAA
The DNA here is from genome assembly GCA_963277665.1 of Viscum album. Classification (NCBI taxonomy): domain Eukaryota; kingdom Viridiplantae; phylum Streptophyta; class Magnoliopsida; order Santalales; family Viscaceae; genus Viscum; species Viscum album. Next base: position 468,644,626 of record OY728147.1, on the reverse strand, counting down.
AATTATATTCTATATGGATTATGGATATTTTAATTAATTACAAAATAAAGGATATTTTAATTAATTATAAATTCTTATTATCAAAATGATATTCTTATAATGGGTAATATATATATAAATATATATTCAATTTTTGGTAAAATATTTGATATTATTGGTTAATTTATTAGTAATGGTTTTTAACGGTAAAATATGTGTTGGTAACAATAATTAATAACAATAGATTCATTTATCAGTAAATCAATTGTTTGTATTATCATTATAAGGCAACAAATTTAAATGTTAGTAAAAGATTTGTTGGTATTGAACTACTAAAATAAACAAATATATTTTTTGGTGAAATTAATTGTTGGTACCTATAGTTAATATCAACTGAATTGAATATCTGTTGAAATTAATCATTTTTACCAATATATATATTATTTTTTAGTAATTTTCTATTGGTAAAGGTCACTTTATTTGTAGTGATTATTTGATATTTAATAAGCTCCTTTCACATTTTTCATGAGAGGTTTTAGGGAGGATCTTACTGAGTCAACATGTTACACTCACCCAACATATATATAAACTATACATCCATAGGAGCTGGTTGGTGAAATAGTTGGGTGTTACTATCTTGATTACTGTTTCAGGAGTGGTTAGAGTTTACTATTAATATCGATGATTTATTTTGATATTTTCATTTTTTTCCTTTCAGTTGTGCCACTTTCTGTATGAAAATATATTTATTCATATTTCATAATTTATTTATCTATAGTTTTGGATAGTGGTCTATTAACTTTTATCTTACTCCTTAAATATAGATAGAGGGAACTACCTCTCATGTGTGTGATTCTATACCCTTGGAGATTTTGGATAACTTTTAGCCTATTAGAGGTGGGATTGAGGGGTAATTATATCTATTTCATAATTTATGTCCTAAGAGAGGAACATTTAGGGGAGGGGCCATGATAGAGTGTTATATGAGTTGATAATTGAGAGATAAGATAGAGTTTGATGTTAGAAATTGGTGAGGATGCATGGGTTGGTAGAGCAACAATATTAATTGGGATTAGTATGTTCTATAAACAAGGGAGCCCAACTATGAAATGTGAGTTTGGGAAACCCTATGGTATGGAAAAGGTAATTTCATGTTCACTAAACATGCTAAGTGAATTTATGATTCTTATGGGGTGGAGACCTAGGTAAGGATCATGCATTATGATTTTCCATGCATGTGATTGAATTGGGTAGAAAATGGGAAATAAGGTTAAGATTAATGAATTAATTAACATTAATTTTTTTTATATCATGGGTATAAGAGTTCATAACATTTTATATTTTCTAATACAACACTTGGTCAATGTTCCCATTATGATCAGGCAGAATACATTCAGTAGGTTGTTCTATAGAATCACTGTAAAGTGGAGGTCGATGATGATGACACATAGAAGAGGATACTTTGAGAGTTCCAGGGACAAGGTATTAATAATTAAAAGGGATATATTTTTAGATGGATAGATAGAGGAAATGATGAATGTGGTAAAGATAGGATTCAAACTATTTTTTTGTGGAATGGTTTTTGGGTTTCTTTAGCTATGACGATGTTGTATGGTTCAGCTTGGAAATAGTAGATTTTTCTCCATAAAGATTGTGAGGAGAAGATTATTCCATGGAATCAAATTCCAAGATCTTATCCAAGATGAGTTTCTATATTCCACAATTAAAATGGCCTATCAATACGATATTTTAATACTTTGACATTGGAGTTCTAGTTCTTGAGAGTTTAGCATCCAATATAAGTACCTTAAAAATTATATTTTAATAATTCTTCTATATGAGGAGGCTAAGGAGATACATTTAAAGAGTATTTTCATTTAGAGATCATGTTACTCATTAATCCTTCTATATTGAAGTCATATTCGATGGTTTTGTTGAAGGAAGAGGTCATCAATAAGGCATTTACTAGGTTTTGGTCATAACATTATGAGAGTTTCCAGAATATTATCTGGAATAAAGCTATGTTCAATTATTAGTTTCCTAGTTTGATGTAGATGTTTTAGTAAACCAAGTGTAAGACTCATCCTTATTCAACTTGTCTTCTTGGGGATAGAAACTCTCACACCCTTTCTAATGGGTGAAACAATGTTTGTTTTTTATGATGTTCATTTCCATTAGAAGTGAGAGTTTATAAATTTTCTTTAATGGTCATCATGGATTTGGATTCCTTTTTCAGGGCCAACTGTTGAAATAGTATTAGTCAGTGCTGCTATAGAAGTAAGGAATTCAAGATTTTGATCAGTAGTGAGGGGACGATGTAGGAAAAGGATAAACCTTAGATATCCCTCATTCTCAGGGATAGTAAATAGTGAGTAACCTGGAGCAGGTCTTCATTAGGGTTATAGAGGCTGCAGATCTAGATATGATCATATGAATGCTTTAGCATTACCATCTCTACGTGGTCTAGTCATAGCATGAGGTATTATTTTCCTTTCTTATACTTGTTTATATACCTTGTTTGATTTAGGAGCTACACAATCCTTTATTTCACCCTCTTTAGTTTGTTTTTGGGATATGAAATGGAGAGGGTTATAGTTCTCTTATCATTGACAATTACCATTGTAGTTTGAGTTAGATTATATGTTTTATAAAGATATTTTGAGTTAGTCATTTGGGAAAACCACTCTTTAAGATATTTAAAGTGATTAAAGATATATCCTTATGAAATATTCCTTCGCATGGATTAGATATATTCAGTTCAAAATATCATATATTAATTTAGTAGATGCTTCATATTATTTGATTATGATGGAGACTAGATGGTGTTTATAATGAAAAAACCCTCAGTTGGGTTAGAGAAAAGATACAAATATTATTTCTTCATGGATGGTATGATGATGAGTTTTTGGAAGATCAAATGATGGTGTTTTCCAATTTGGTAGATGAGTACCTTTATGTATAACTAAAAAAAGGTTTTGGTTCTACCCCCTTAATTAGATTTTGAGTCAAGGATACAACTGTAACTATGTTTTCGCATATATTAATGTATTTATTTAGGATAACACATTTTGATATAAGGAATATATGAAATTTTATTGATGATATCTTATAGAGTGGATACATTTATCCTAATGTGTTTCCTTGGGAATCCCTAGCTCTTTTTACGATGAATACATATCATGATAATTAGTTTTGTGTCTATTACCATCATTAATACCATGAGTTCCCTAATAAATTCATTATTATCTTCATCAATGGCATTATTATGTTATATGGGTTCGAGGAGGTGTCTGAAAATCATTTACGAGATGTTCTTTGAGTTTTTCATATGTATTAGATATTTATGAAGCAATCAAAATTTGATTTTTGTAACCTTGTGTTTTGTTTCTTAGGGAATATCATATGTTAGCTTGGAGTATCTATAGATCCTTTAAAGATTGATTTAGTGGTTTCTTGGGTAGCACCTAAGAATTTTACTGAGTTACATAGTTTATTTGGTCTCATTGGATATTATTAGAGGTTCATAACCAAATTCTCTTAGATTTTGAATCCTATGATAGTTTTGACCAAGTAGGATCATGAATTTTATGGACTGACCAGTGATAGGTTTCTTTTGAGCATTCAAAGGGAAATCTAGACAATGATATGATCCTTTTTCTACCAGAGGTCCTACCATCTGAGATTTATTATGAAATTTAACATCTTGGATTGGGTTATATGTTGATGTAGTAGAGGGTAGATATCTCTTATGGGTCTTATTAGTTACAACCTCATGAACATAACATCGTCACCCATGATCATGAAATTTCTATGATGTTGTTCACTTTAAAGCTGTGGTGGAATAATATTATCCATGAGTTCTTTATGGTATTTAAAAATTACAAGATCTTGAAGTATAATGTCTCCCAACATGACTTTAATCCATGAAAGTGACTATGGTTTGGGTTTTTATTGGACTAATACTTATAAATATCCTTTACACATAGTAAAGGGAATGTTTTGGTGGCTTCCTTTAGCAGGAAGTCTCATGGTGGTACTCTGTATGAGTCTAGAATTACTTAGGGAGTGATGGAAGAGTTGAAAGAGTTAAACCTTGATATGGTAGTTGTTTATGGAAGATTATATGTTTATCATATGATTGTAAAATCATACCTAATGCAGTAATTGGAGGAGTCCCAATTGGGGGATACTAAGGTGGAGGATGGGTGTGATTGTGTTTTTTATGACGATGCTCTTGAGTGATTATTAGAGCACAAGAAATATCAAATTCTAATCCAGGGAAAGATTTTCATTCCATAAGTTATGATAAAGTTAGTTCTCTTTAAGTTCTATAGTTTTCCCTTGGAGGAACACCCTAGTGTGAAAAAGATGTATCATGTTATGAGGGACCAGTTCTGATCACCTGGTATGAAGAATTTGTTAAATCATATATCTCTTGATATTTAGTCTGATAGAGGGAGATGGATTAGAATCATGTTATTATTGGTTTGCTTCAGTAGCGTGATGTCCTCTAGTTGAAGTAGGTGGAAATCTTGACAGACTTCTTCTTCGATTAACCTAGAGATCATTATGGTTATGATACTATATCAGTGATTTGAAACCTCTTTATGAAGTAGTCTCACTTCCAACCAATTAAAAAGTTTAGTTTATTATAGGTTTTATTGAGGTAGTATCTAGATGAGATAATGAGGATTTATATTGTTCTGAAGATGACCCACTCTAATCATGATCTCAGTTTTACCTCAATGGTGCTGAGTGGAACACAATATACCATTTTCACATAGTTAGTCCTTATAAATGGTATTCGTTAATGGATGGATGGAAATATAGAGTGGATTATCCAAATATTAGAGGACAATTTGTTCACATATCTTCTTGTTTTTTGAGTTTTATGGGTGGGGCCCCTATTCTTGAATGATTTTCCATACAACAATAGTTATTACATAACTATTGGTATGTATTTATTCATATAACTACTTGGATGGCCTTTTCGGCCTTCGTTGTGATCAATTGAGGTTATGGAGTTATCTATTCTTAGACCAAAATTAGTGTAGTTTATGTTATATAAGGAAAAAATAATCTATAAGTGTGTTAAGGTGGTGAAATATTTTAATAATATTATCTATATTGGAGGTGGAGGCCTATTGAGTTCAATATTGTAGATCGCATGTTCTTGAAGGTGTATCTTCATCATAGGTAGATAAGGTTTAGTCTTGTGAGTAAGATCTCTCTCGGGTTTATTAGACCATTCGAGGTGTGCAGTTGAGTCATTTCTATATCGTATCAGTTTACACTAATGCCTTATAAGAGCCAAATTCCTGAATACTTCTATGAATGAAAACTATTCTAATATCTTCATGATTACTCATATTCCATTGATTGGTGTGAGTTGGATGTTGGATATGGTTAAAACATTGAGGAAGAACCTACTAAGATTCATGATCAGTAGGTAAAGATGATGTATGGATGTTGTATCCATTTGGTTCATATATTATGGTGGCATAATTTCTTGGAGGATTGAACTTAGGTGCCAGATTTGTAGATGTGTACTCAATATCAAAAGTTCCTTGATAATTAATATTCCTTATTATGATTCACTTTTTCCTTATTTTTATGGAGATGATGATTTCAAAATTATACTGATTATGATATTTATTCTCCTTCTTGATTTTTGATGTTTCATTTTTAGGTGATTTGTTCATTTGATTGGATAATTGTGTTCTTAATTTAGTGAGACCCTTGAGAGGTATCTCATGAGGTGGTCATTCAGATCTATTTTCTCTTCTTCCTAAGTTTTATTTTAAATTATAATTGATAATAATGGTTTTATAAGTACATAATATAAGGTCCCATATTTATAAAATCTCTTAATTTGTGTTTTTACATAGTTTTAGATGTTTTGAGAAGGTTACTAAACCCATTTTACTTTATAATCCATAATTTATTCTTGTGTTCCCTTAGTTGACCAGGAAGTTGAAATTTTTCATTTATGGCCTCTTGACTGATCATTTAGTTTATAGATTCTTATTGAATTAAACCCATTATTTATCTATTCAATCCATTTATAATGTTATTGATAACTTCACAGTCCCATGGTTTAGTTTTGTGGTCAATTGGTTGGTCAAGTAGTTAGTCCTTCCTTCTTATGGCCGATCCTTTGGTCTTGCAGTCGATCATTCATATGGAAGATCATTTGGACATGCGTCCAGTCATTATTTGTATGACCATTCCTTTCCTTCATGAAGTAAATTGTTTTCTCAAGGTTTATCCTCATCATAGGTGGGACCATTTGTGCATAAAGTTCTAATTTTTTGTAAAAAGTTCATTTCACTGTAATTAAACCATTATTTTTATTAATATGTGATAAATGGATTAAATTATGGGTTTTAAAAATTGATTCAATTAGGATGAGTTATTTCTTTGAATTTATAAATAAATGGAGTTTTATATGAGTTATTTTTTGGATATTAAATAGAAACCTAATTAATGATTGGATAAAAGATATTTTTAACATGTGTTTTTAGAAACCGAATAGTTTTATATATTTTTTTATAAATTTTAATTTCTTTCCAATTGATCTTTATAATTACATTATATTGGTTTTGGATGAACCAAAACATATCACTTTATGTCATAAAACCCTTCCTAACTTGTTCATGCCTATTCCTATTAGTTTCCACCCCACACATAACGCCAGTTCTTGGTGAAACGAATAGTGAATATTCTCATAAGGAAGGAGATATGTTAGATATCCTTTATTTGATGTGAAATTGTATTAAAATAAAGATTTAATAATTTATTAATAAGATTATGTGATTAATATTAAAATGATAACAATATAAAATATACAGGGAAAATAATTATTGAATAATCTTGAAATTTTTAAAGAACGATGAAGATGAATACTCATACTCCAGAATGTTTTTAATTCGTTCTTATTAATAATTAATTAATTGAAGTATGAGAAATTTTACATGTTGTGGCATAGAAATATTATATTTTGTAATTAGAACATTATAGTTAAGGGATAAAATAATAATCACATGTTTTTTTATTGATTATTAATATTTTAAGACAAGAATTATTTTATAATTCTAGAATTGTATAATTAAAATTGGATAATTTTATCATGTTAAATATAATTAATATTTGATGATAATATGATTAAATAAAATGGTTGGTTTTTTATTGCAGGAGGTTTATGATTTTTTGATGCTTCCTTTTGTTATTTTTTATGCAGTGTGCTATATTTATGAAAGTGTCTATTTCATTATTTTTTCTTACAATGTATAAAATAATGAAACTGATAATTAAAATAAATATTATATGAGATTATGATTTTATGAAAGTGTAATTACAGATTAATTGGTTCTATTCTTGGAAACCTTATCATTATAAAAAGAACAGTTTGAGAATGTAAAATTTTGTTTTTGTAGATTTTTCCATATAGTATCTACGAGGTTCTTGGTGGAAAAAACTTATGAATAATAAACCTATTAATTCAAGATGGTAAGTAAAATGTTTGTGTTCTAAATATACATTATTGGGGATGAATGATCCCAATAATTATTATAGGAGTCTAGATGCCTTGATTCGATGGCCTTAAGGCCTTTTTTGGTGTTCTAAATATGTTGTTTCTCTATATATATGCTATAACAAATTAGAGCCTTTCTGAAAATTGATGTTGTTTATGAAAACTTTGATATTATTAGAAACCTTTGATGAGAAATGTATTAAGATCCAAAGTATGTGGTGATAGTTGATTATGGTGATAAAAAAGATATATTTTATTATTAAAAATTGTGTGGGAATGAAATTAGGGAAGTCAAGATGAATTCATAGTGAGTCTTTCTCATTTTTATATTTAATATTTCTTGGTTATTGTTTAATGATTAGATGTTTTTTTTATGGGTTCGAACTAATTGATGGAGATTGAATCTACAAATTTCAAGTGAATCATGATGCATTAGATTAACCTTAGATCTATATAACTCAAATAATTATGAAATTAGAAATGAAATAATGAATGAATAGTGTCAGTTCTTGGTGAATATGTTGATGATTACATAATTGATAATATAAGTAGAATTAAGGTGGAAAATTCACTAGATAAAAATATTAAAGTCTTAATCTTTGAAATGAATAAGGTTTTATAATAATTGAATTCTAATTATTTAATTAATAACAAACCTTGATGATTGTATTATTATTTCATATCTAGACCTTAGCAATGGTAGATGGGTGTCTTGAGAGACAGTAGTGACAAATGAGTCTAAGTCTAGGTAGTTTACTTTATTTTTGTTGTTTATGATATTTATTTGCATTTTTTAATTTCATAAACTTCACCACCCACATAGGGAGGGAAACCAACACCAAAATGATGTATAGGGGGTGTGGGGTGGGGTGGGATGTTTATTTAATATCTAAGATGGAATGGAAAAAAATGGATGACTTATTCCTCTCTCCCTCTCCCCCTTTAGCTATAGTTGGTCTAGGTGTGTCTCACTTCAGGTTACAAGTATGATTTAGTTTGATCTAGTTTTATTAATTAGGTTTTTATATATGTTTTTAGGAGTAATAGGATGAAAAATGTTTTTTAGAGAAACTTTTCCACGTACAACGTTTAGGAGGAAGATTAGTGCTAACAATATGATATGTAACTATGTGGATCTTGTGTGTTTTTGTATGGTTTGAGCATGGTTAGTCAAACCGTGAAACATTACAGGGAAACAATATATTTGTATAAGTATTTTTTTAGAGGTGTATCATGACTTGAGCATATTTTTCCCAAACCGTGCGACTATAACCTTGTATCCATGAACCTCTAATTTTCAAACGGTAGAGGCCATAAATTGGATGTGCATGGTTTTTAAACTATGTGGACTAACTGTTCACCCAGTCCCGAACCATTAAAATTATTGAATTTACCTATATTCCATTGAATGTTTTTATATCTAATAACATCCTAATCATTATTATTCTATAACAAGATGTTTTCCCTTTCTTCATTTCTAACTTCCCTTCATTATTGGTGGATATCTTTAATTTATGTTTCATTTTTATTTTGTTTTCTCTCCTCTTCTTAGATCGTCACTCGATCACTTCTCCCACTATCTTATTGGAACCCATTAAGAAATTTTTATCAGATTTTTAGGGGCTTGCAGGTATTTTATAGTATTTCTAATATATCAAGGATGTGATGACCTGATCTACTTGTTTTTAATATCCACTAGTGAAGGATAATTGTTTCCATTTATTTATGAGTTAGATGTATCTATATAAAGGTTATGAGTGAACAATTACTTAATGTTTTTTGAATGTTTTCTTAACTGAGAAATTGTTTTATTTTATATGAATGTTGAATTTTTTACCTGAGATTTAGGTTTTTAAATGGGTTTAGAATTAAAAATATAACAATTCACCCTATGCATTTGAAGAAATTCCTAAAAGGTGATTTTGAATCAGAAATGTATTTTCAAGATTGGGAATGGTGATGATTTAATGTGAAAATGTTTTAAAATCGTGAGAGTAGTTTTGAATTTTTTTAGAATACATTTCACATTGGAAACCTTGGGTGAATTGGGTTATGTACATATGCAACCTTAGTTAGTGTGGAACCACTAGGGGTTATTTTTTCATATTTATAGACTATGGAAAGAATTCATATCTATATTATTCAAGTTATAATTGGATTATTGTTCCTTCATATATCTAATTACATATTATCATAGGTCGGTTCCCATTTTTCTTGGTTTTATATAATATGTTACATTTCATGTTTCATTTCTCACATGTAAATATTATGTTATTACAATGTAAAATTATATGTATGCATTTATAATTTCCTTCATTATATTTTCATTAGAAACAAACCAATGTATATTTTTTGTAAAATTGGGTTTCATTACAATTTCTTTGTAAATGGATTTGTTTTAAAGATAGAATTAATTGTTTCATGGTACTCTACTTTGTATAGATTCTTTGGTGGTATCCCAATGGGAAATTTTCTCACACCATAAATTTAACTTGGGGGAATTTTTAGATGTGGTTTTGTAGGACTCAGGAAAAAGGGAAGGGAATAATTTTGTTTTTCAGCTCCTCTTGGTTTTCATCTCCGTCTTAGTGAAACATATTGGTGGTGATGGATGGTCACATGGAGTCCTGGATTTTTTCTTGTCATGTTTTATTATCAGGATTAGATATTTTTTCTTGGTTTTTTATGTCTCATGGATTTGTAAACTTATTCTACATAGTGATCTATTGGTTTATCTCTTCTCAGTTATTTTTGTAACACCATATGATTTTAAAAGAACATTATGTTCAATAGCGTACAAGATAGACACCATTAAGCCTAAACGAACCATGAAATATTTTTATTTAAATATGACCATTATAACCTATCCATTATATTTTTAGATATTAATATGATTAATTGATTTGTGAAATATATATAATGTTCTTACTCAATATAAATATATTGAATTTTTTTTGTAAATAATCTCTTAATAATTAGTAAAGTCATTTTCTTTAAAAATGGTTTTTATTTTTTTGTGAGAAAATATTATAAATAATTTTTGGAAATTTTAGAAATTTATTAGATAAGAATGATAATTTTTTTAATCTAGAATTTAAAAATTATCTTAGGATTAATTTCTGAAATTTTCTGAAAAGTGTGATTTTTCAATGAATAGTAATAATATTGATTTTTGTTGAAAACTATATTTTCATTTCAATCATGTACAAAGTTACATTTTGGTAAAAAATGGATTAAAAGTGAAATTAGGTCTATTTTGTTTAAATAATTCAATTTAATTCATTGAAATCAATTTATTATTTCGATCTGGTTTAAAAACATTTTTATACATAAAAAAGGCATTTTTTCTGAAGAACTATATTTAGGAGAGTGCTTTACTTTTATCTAATTAAATTATATTAACCGATATTTTTGATTTATTTTAATGAAATGAATATACTATATATTCAATAAATAATTTTTAACAATCATATTTTATTTTTTCAATTCAAGGGATAAGTATAAATATAGTTTTATGCTTAAAAGCGTAACTTTCTAAAAAGTGGATTTTGTTGCATTTTGCATACATATTTGAAAATTAATTTATTTCACTTATAGGTATTAAATTTAAAAAAATGGATTCCATATTTAGAATCAGGAGGTTCAAACTTTGTATGTAGGCCATTTTTTGTACATTTTTAATAGTAAGTGTGGGAAAATTTATCACCTTGGTAAAGTGTAAGTTAGTTAATATATGTTAAAATTAAGTGAAAATGCCATAAATTTTCATCATAATTCTTATCTGATTAATATAATTACTTAATTTCCAAATTATAATAAAAATTTAATTTTTTAATGGAAAATTGTCGAAAAAATCACTTATATATTATTTAATATAATTAAACTCACAAAATGTCACTCTTTAAGTTTTAAATATTTCTTATATGTCGAATTTGGAAAAAAAGAAAATTAATAATGAATATAAATGTCTATTTTTGTCTTAATGAAATCATCTCAATTATGGAAATTTATTTAATATTTTAATAAAATTTATAATTACCTTTAATTATTATATAGTATTGACACAATATTTAATCAATTATTATAAAAATAAAATAATTGAATTTAAAAATATTAAAAGTAAAATAATTTGAGCGATTTATAGTGTTACATATTTTTTTTTATAAAAAAAACATATTATAGATATGTGAAAGGATTATAATCAAATTAAAACTTTTCATTTATGTCCTTTAAGTGAAATTAATTAAATAGTGTAAAAAATTGACAATAATGATATATTATGAAAAATAAAAATTTGTTAAATTATTTAAAAAAAATAAAAATATTCATAGAGGATGAGTGGGTTAAGATATGGTTGAAAATTTCATCCATTTTTCATTTATTGGTAAATTTTCACCTTCTAAATAAAATTATAACCCCTTAAGAGTGAAATAGATGTCAGTATTGTTAAGGTTAACATAGGTTAAGTAAGGGGTTAAACCAAAAGATAAGGTTTAAAATAAAACTAAAGCCTATATAAATTTTATTGGTGGATGATATTTAAACCATATACAATAAAAATTTGAATGTCTATTCACATGGAATTTTTTTAGAAATACGCTGTAATATTTTATTCTTGTATGGAATTCCCAGTGTGACCAATCCACAACTTTTAATAGGACAACCCTATTTTCTCATATTTACACAAAATTAATCTTTCTAGCTTGACCATACCTTGCTAAATTATCTTCTCTACATCCTTAGTCACATTTTAGAGGTGATCGTAATACAAAAATAGAAAACCTAGGTTCTGAAAGAAAGGATATAAAGGAGTTCACCTGAAGAAGAGGAGGTTAGAGTGCTTTCAAAATAAGTGGAACTCGAGGTTAGAGATTTTTGTCTCACTTTCATTTCCATTTGACACTTTCCATAGTAATAATATGTTTCTTTTACATAGTGACTATAATATCCCTGAATGTATTTTATGAATCTTTTCATGATAAATATGGGATATACATATACATATATGGTTCTTTTCTTTCATGGAACTAGTGATTCAAATGTTAGCAATGTGGTAAGAGTTTTATGATAAACAGTGATATTGTTACCAAAATAATCAATTTTAGACCCTTAAATTGGTGTTTACTAATATTATTAAATAATTTATGAAATATATATAAATTTAAAACTCAATTTATTTTCTAATAAAAAATAAATAAGCACTCAACCTTAATAAAGTTATTTCATTCTATTAAAAAATTCATTTCCATCAAAAATATTTTTTATTTCTTTTATGAGAAAATATTTTAATTAATTGTTTGAAATATTAAAACTATAATTTTATAAAATTAAGAAAAATTCATGAAATCAGATTATCGATATTTACATAGTTTAAATTTCATGATTTTACATAAAATATTTATTTTTTAGTGAATTGTTAAAATAAAAATTTTATTAAAATTGTTATTTATTTTTAATAATGTATGTAAATTAAATGTATTTTTATTCTCTAAATTTTATTTAATATTAACATAGTTATTATTTAGTTATATTAAATCCAATTTATTACTTTTAAATTATCTTTAATCATTATTTTAGTATAAGATTATTCTTAGGTTTAGAAACACATTATTTCCGAAAATTATTTTAAAGTCCACAATGTTTCTCCATTTTAATTAATTAAATAACCCTAATGAGAAATTATTTAAATGAAATGTTTATATTATACATCTATAAATATTATTTTATATTTATTTAGTTATTACTACTTTTCACAGAGTTATTATGAGATCATCATATACTTGAAAAAAAGGGATTTCATGGAAAAAACTGTTTCTTCGACACATTTAAAAGTTTTTTAAAATTAAGTTATTCTAAATATGTGATTAAAATATAGAAAATTGGATTAAATATTTTTAATCAGAGTAATTTATATTATAAAATAATTTTAAATTAATTTTTTACATTAATGAATAGTGAAAAAAATAGAAATGATTTACTGTGGTTAAGGTAAAAATTGGTTTTCTGGTGGTTTACACTAAAACGATAAGGGATAAAAATTAAGAAAAACTTTTATAATTTATATTTTATAGTATTATTTGGATTTGATAATTTTTAAAGGTATATAATGGTCCATTTTGGAGTCTTCTTTTTGAGAAAAACATTTTTATAATTCTTTCTTTTAAAAAACTCCAAATGTGTCATCTTCCCCACTTATAAAAGGATACCCCATCTTCTATCCTTTCCACAAATCCAAAATCCATTAATTCAGTCGATAAAATCACACATAACTTAATTACTCACATTCCATTATCTTATAATATTTGGTATGATTATAAATCAGACCTAGAAATGATTTGGGTGCATACATAAAGAAGTTGTCTGGAGAAGAGGTAACATCATCAATCGAGAATTTTATTTTATTTCTTCTTACACCTCATTATAATGTTATTAAACCATGATGATATAATAAAATAATTATATTAAACATAATTAGATATTTTTATTTTAATGAAATGACCTAAAAAAATCTCCCCTTTAAAATGGGAAACAAAATTATTGATCTTGTGTATGGTAGACTACCGACACACGAACCTACGTAATTCATTTCTTATCACCAATTATATTGGAATGATATAATGATCTATCTAATATATATATATATATATACATAATATTTATGATATAATTATACATCATTAATTATAACATCACATACACCTTATTACATTCCATTCCATAGGGAATATGATAACATCACTCATGTATACGGTGGAATATCGACTCATGGAGCGATGTGACTCATTTTCACTTATGGTTTACACAAAAGTTAATATGAATTAAATAATAATATCTTATAAATTAGTCAACTTACCAATGTGATTTTGGACATATGATATGTTTATCTTTAAAACATCCGTCGTGAAATTAATTAGTCAAATAACTGAATATTAAATGGTGAAAAATAAAATAAAAGATATAATAAACATTAAAAAGTTTCTTATATAATTAAATATTTAACTTAACTATATTATTTATGAATATTAGGAATTTATGTGACACATTTGGCTCATGGTTAGTGTTTCCTCTGAAAAATTCCTTTCTTAAGACACATGTTCTTCCAGGCACCTAATTTCTTTTAAATAGTGTATATAGTACCACTTTAAATTTTATATCCAGAATCATTCAAACATCATGGTATTTTAAGTTACAATTAATTTATTTCATTCATGGGGATTATGGTTAAAAAATTACGAATTCGGTAAGGGTTTATTTAACAATCTCATTTTAATCACGATCATTTATTAATGAATAACGAATAAAGGAAATTAATTCACAATTATATAATAAACCACTTTAAATTTCTTATAATTTGGTTATTCGTTAAATTTTTAGGTAATCATAAAATTTTTCTCTTTTTAGTACTTAAAATTATTGAAGAAATATTTTTAAGTAAAATTGACATTGTCTCACTATTCAGTCGAAATCCCATTCTCCTCCATATCCATGATTTATTTAAAAAAATTACAAATTTTTTTAACATTTTTTTATGAAATTATTTTTTTACCATGTGGACATTTTTTAATTTTTCTAAAAGGAATCCTCTTTTCATTTTCAAAATGTGGTATTTTTTACTTTTTACCCCATTGTGAAATGAATTCTTTTTAATCATATACAATATGTATGGAATTACCTTCCAACATGACCATTATTTTAATTGAATCTTCCATTAGAAAATTTCTGGGTTATTTTCAATGAAATTTATTTCTAAAATATTTTGTGAATTATTATTTTTCAAAATGGAGTTTTCAAGGTGGAAATGTCATTATCATCAAGAATATTTTTAATATTGTTATAATATTTATATTAATTAACTAAAAAATTAATTTAATGGTTCGGATTAATTAAAAACTATATATATATATATATATCATATATATACCAATATTATTATCTCTTCCTTTTATAGGGTAATACATGACTAATTTTCATGTCTAAAATTATTTCATTATGAAATTTATTTTGATTATGATATGAGACATGATTATGGAACTTATTGTATTTCCATGGGAAATTCACATTTTTATGTCTTATAATTAATTTAATTTAAGTTTTATACATAAATAATATACATGTTGTGATAGGTTCACCCATATTACGATCCAATGTATTGGGTAATGTTTTTACTCTTATGAGGCGTCATGTATGGGATTAAGAATTAAAGCTAATCCATTTTGGAAAATCTTCTACCATTGATATTGTTTACGAAGTTATCCTTGTCTCAAATTTATGTCATGTTATTTTTTTCTTCGACATTTCCTATGATTCTATGATCTTATGATACCAAGTTCTTTATGTTATGCTTTAATGTGATTACTCATGTGACTTATCTTCTATGATATCATGTTATACCTTTGATTCACATGTTACGTTCCCTTATAATGTCTATTCCATTATTAGTATATTAAGCTCAATAATGTCTTTTATGTATTCTCCAGGTTATCATATATTTATTTAGAAGCTCAAATTGATTTAATAAAGAAATTGAGGGGAAAAAATTCCATGTTTTAGTTTCCCTTAATGAATTATGATCAATGTTATCCAAATACATGAGGCCTTATAATCTTTGCGTTGTGATTATTGGATGTTTGTGTTAAATACAAGTAAAAATATATGTAAAAGTTCAGGGTTTATATAGTTTGTATCATAGAAAAGGTTTAGTTAAACTTTGGAACTAGGATGAGAAAAATTGGGTGATAACCCTAGGGATAAGTCTAAGGATAATACAAAGTATTGAAAAATATCATGGAATCTTGGTAAAGAATAGAGAAATCATTTTATATGAAATTAAATCCCTTTCTAGATACTATAAGTGGATGTGGTTTTGGAACAGATATACCTAGGGTTAATAAATCTAAAAATGGAATGTTGGGCTCGACTCATGTGTTCCCCAGTATTCAGCAATAAGCTTTATTCTGCACCTAGTTTGACACTCCTAGGGGTTATGTTAAGGATATTGGCAAAACAAATTATGATCCATGAAAATATTGTTAGGTTAGAACCCTTAATAGGAATTATTTCATTGGATAACATATATTAAACCTTAGAGACTATAATTAAGGATATACTTACCATTTATAAGTTATTCATTTTATATTTATATGTTTCTATATAATACATTTTTTATTTATTGTATTCTCGTATTTTTTTCTTCTTTTAGTCAATGGAGTTAAATAAAAGAAAGTGTGCCAAAAACCAATGTGATGGAAAATGTAATGATTTACCAAACTAGATTCCTAATATAATGGGAACAAAAGTTAAAAATATTCTGATCATGTAAAATGATATTTTCAAATTAATATTAATAAATAGAATATAGTTGAATTTCCAAACAAAACAAAGAAGAGAAAGATGAAGTCTCAAAGAAACATTAGTTAATTTCTGAATAAAATTGAATATTTATGTTAACAAGATGATGGGAAATAAAGTTCAACCTAAGGCAACACTAATGGTTCAATGTCATAAATGTGGTATATTTGTCATTATTTGAGTCAATTTTTTAATCCAATGAATAATTTATAATGGAACAGTTATGAAAATAATTAAAGTGTAATTATTGAAGACTTCTGATGTTGGAACTCAAGAATCAAGCTGGTGAATAATTTTTATCAATGGTATTCTAGTTATAAGAATCATTAATCTTCTAAGGATTATTCTACAATTGTTTTGTCTAATGAATATCAATAATATATTGAATGATACTAATAAACTAGAAATGTGATTCAACTATAAGGTGATATTTTATGAAAAAATACATTATATATGAAAATATATTATTTTAAATGTAATATATGTTGAGGTAATTATTTTTAATTAAGATAATAGGTTTTAAAAATAATAATAAATCATATAGAAGTTATTAGTTATTAAAAAGTGATTTTATGATAAATGTTATTTTGAGGATGTTCATCATATTTTTTAATTTTTTTTACTGGTATGGGATTTATATAACCTTTAGGTTTAACAAAAAGTATTATTTTTGAATAATGTTATTATGTTTTTGGGGTTGTAAGTTAAAGGGTATGAGATAACCTTTTAGGTTAAAATATTCTTTCATATTGAGGCTATTGAAGTTTGTTTGGGATATAGGGTTAGTTATTCAAGGAATGATCTATGAAAATCTGTTGCCTTTATTATTTAATTTTAGAGATTAATATATTAATATTAATTTTTTTGTATTATATTAATTTTTGTAAATAATTTTGGTTTTAATACACATTAGAGGAATACCTTGCAACTCTTTTATAGATATTATAATCTATTTAATGTTATTGTTCGTGTTTAAGTTGTAAAAAATTTATATTGGATATTCATTCCTTATATTAATAGGTGATGTGGAAATAGATCAATGAAAGACTAAAGGATGAAATATTGTTTATAAAATAAAAATATATCATTTATATTTTAGGGTGTTCCTTATCTTTATAGAAAAATAATCCCCAAATTCTAGGAAATGGATCTTGAAAAAAAATTATTCAATTTCCTTCAAATCTGATAAATCAATAGTATTTTAATTTATCATAGATTTATGGTTTTCTAGTTGATAAAATTTCATAACTAGAAAATTATCCTATTACCACAGATGAAAACCGTGGAAATAAGGCCCAAAACTGTGGTCGTTGACTTGGAACACAATTTTCCTAAATCATGGCCCCAATGGCTGTTGTAATAGTGTGTAACCAATTCCCACAATTTTAAAAACCATGGATATAGGTCTAGAAGTTTTCCATCATGGTAGTTGAATTATGTCCAAAGTTTAAATGTTGGCCATATGTGTTAATGCAATGGTGAAAAAATGTGGCTATAGCCTAGGTAAATCCTGACTATAACCCAAAAATAATATGTCACTGGCCAGATTTGATCTCTGCACCTCACCTATGGAATTCAGCCACCTAACCACTACACCACCGAGATATTCAGGTATATTTATATATATTTTGTTATATATATTATTAAAAAATATGGCAGTAGCATGAAATCCATGGCATTATTGTTACCCTCTCTTTTTTTCGTGGGAAAGGTTTTCTCCCACACAACTGCCTGAGACCTATAGCCACATTTTTTCTAAATCTGTGGCAATATACCTTGAAAAAAATGGTCTATAGATGAAGTTTTGAAAACCGTGGTTATAAAATGCACCTAGGACCACTGTTTTAGTAAAACTGTGGAAATAGGTCTGTGGCAACAACCCGGTTTTCTACTTGTGTTCCCTTGATTATTTACTTTATTTTAATCAATGATATGTACAACATTCCACAATATTTTGTTATTTTATTCCATGTCTATATTTTTAATTCCCACTAATGTTATCCTACTATGAAACCTAGTTATGTGTTATTCCATATGCCCTTCATATTTCCCAATCTGTTTTTAAGAAACTTTTTTATCAACCCTTTTTATAATGTGGGGTTTTCCAGAAAGGATTTTTCAAATTTCCAACCCATGATTACTGAGTATAAGTTCAAATTATGAGGAAAAAAATTAGTTAATGGGTTTATAATGTAACACATATATAATTTAGAATATATTTATATTTAAATAAATTTGATCTATTTTATTTCTTGTGTTACACACAACATAGTGTTTAAACAAACCACGATATAAAATTAAAATATTATTATTTAAACATGACTCACATAACATAGTCATAAAATTAGAGAGTATGAATATTATTTTCTATATCATTATATATATATATATATATATATATTACTAAATCTATTTACAAATTATTAATTAATAAGCACTCAACCTGAATAAAGGCCTTTTATTCTATAAAAAATATTTCTTTTTAAATAATGATTTTTATTTATTATATGAGAAAATATTTTGATTAATTTTTGTAAATTTTAGATATATTATTTTTCAATATGAAATTTTTTTTAATCAAATATGTCTATATTAACATAGCGTGAGATATTTGGATTTTTTCATAAAATATTAATTTTTCAATGAAGAGTTAATATACCGATCTTTATAAAAGTGACTTTTCTTTTTAAAAAATTATTTAATTTAAAATTACTATTATTATTTTAATTTTATTTATAATTAAAATAATTATTATTTAATAATAATAAATTAAATTAATTATATTTAAATCATCTTTGTACTGTATTTTAGTATAAGATTATTCATAGGCTTAAAAGTATATTTTTCATAAAACTATTTTACATCCAAAATGTTTCTCCATTGTAATTAATTAAAATAGCCCCCAATATAAAATTATATAAATTAAATTTATAGATTATATATCTATAAATATTTATTTAAATTAATTTCATTATTATTACTTTTCATACAGTTATTACAAGATCATCTAATCCTTGAGAAAAATCTATTTTCTGTACATACTATTTTTTTCAACACATCTCTGCGTTTAATTTTAAATTAAATTATGTTGTTTTTTTGAGTTGAATTTGGAAAAATTAATTCTATATTTTGAATAATAATAATTTTATATTTTTTAATGGGTTCAAATTATTATTTTTACCATAATTAGTAATGAAAATAGTAAAAATAATTTACTGCAAGTAACATAAAAAAAGTATACTTAGATATTAAACTAAAACGAATATTGTTAAAAATGACCAAAAACATTTCTAATTAATATTGTATGTTCATATTTCTTCCTTATATCTTTAAATTTTTTAAAAATTTCCATTTTGTAGGTTTTTAGTATGAAAAAAGTTTGGTTTAATTATTTCTTTTCAAAAACATCAAGGGTATCAACTCCCCCACTTTTAAAAGGACAAGCCATATGATCTCCATCCCACACATAAGAAACCTATTGGTTCAGACATTAAATGACCAAACAGATTACTCACATTCCTCCACTCATCTTAAAAACATTTTTTGAAGATAAATTCTATCTAGGTTGGTTTTTTGGGTAAAGATAAAAAAAGTTTTCAGAAGAAGTGGTAATGTCCTCACCTGATCATTTTATTTTATTTATTCCCCAACATACATAATATACTATTAAAAAATGTTGATATAATAACCTAATTATATTAAATATACTAATATATTTTTATGTTATTTGAATCAACTAAAACCATATATTCTTACTTCCATGGGAAACAAAACTGTTGACCGCGTGTAAGGCGGACTACTGCCTCGCGAACCAGCATAATTCATTTTCCATCACTTCTTCTCAATAATGGATATAATGATGTATTTAATTTTTATATATGGTAATAATGATATAATTGAAATTTATTAATTATAAATTCACATAATTATTATTACTTCCCATCTCGTAGGGAATACTATAACGTCACTCATATGCATGGTGGACTACCACCTGACGAAGCGATATGATTCATTTTTCACTGATACATTACGTTAAAGGTAATAAGGAATAAATTGACGTTTATATATGATATTAATGAAATATAAAGCATCCTGTAAGTGAAATATATCATAACCTTTCTTACCTTACTATCCATTGAATAAATGACAACATCGTTCATGTGTTTGACAAACTACCACCTCACAAAGCAATGTGGTTTGTTTTTTGTCACTGCATCACAAGAATGGTATATGAAAGTATATTTAAAGACATAATATGATATTTATTATATTTTTATAATTATTTTTTTATTAAATAAAACTTACCATCTTTACATCATGTTTTTTGAAATATTTAAACGTTACTTCTGCATTTGTATAACCTATCGTTGACATTGATTGTAACATAGTTCATCTTTCATTACCATATTTCATAATTGGTTTTAAAAGTATAAGTTAAATTTATAAATTATAATTATTTCATTATTAAATTTTTTGATATGATTAAATAATAATCTCTTTGATCTTAGTCTACTTACCAAAGTGATTTTGGACATATGAGTTGTTAATCATTAAAATATAGGACATGAAAATAATTGGTTATGTAATTTAATATGACATAGTAAAAAATAAAATAAAATAAATAATAAACCTGAAAAAAGTTATTAAGGTATTAAATTATTAACTTAATTTTTTATTTATTATGATAAGGAACACATTTGAGGATTCATCTTGAGGTAAGGGTTTTTTCTCAAGACATCCTTCTTCGAGACACATGTTCTTCTATGTATATAATTTATTTTTTATGGTGTGTAAACTATCCCTTTAAATTATATATCTTGAATCCTTCATATATAAATACATATTATGTTATAATTTATTTAATTCATTCCTGTGGATTATGATTTAAAAATTTCCAATGCAATAAAGGTTTTTTTCGTTATCACATTTTAATCAAGATTGTTTATTCTAGAATCTCCATTAAAGGGAATTAATTCAAAATTGTCTAATAAAAAAATTCATTTTTATCCTTTAGTAATTCATGAAATTTTCAAGTAATAGTTCCATTTTTATCTCTTTGGTACTTAAAATTATTGAGAAGATATTTTTAAAGACAATCAACATTGTTTCTCTCTTTGGTCGAAAAACCTTCCTCCTCTATCTCCATGTCATCTTTAAAATGTTATCAATTTTTTAAATATTCTTATATTATTGTTTAATTTATCTTTTACACATTTTTAAATTTTAATTTTTTTTTTAAAATTAAACTTATTATCATTTTCCAAATGAGGTAGTTCTTATCTTTTTCACTCCTGGGTAAAAGGAATATTTTTTTTAACTTTTATGGTGTATATGGAATTACCTAGTATTATGAATATTATTTGTTTTTAAGATTAATTTATAATTTTTTTAGTTTATTTTCAAGTAAAAGTATTCAAAAATATTTGTTGAATTCTATGTTTTTCAAAAGTGCTTTTCAATTTGAAAATTTTATTTTCCTACTGAATATTTTTAATTTTTTGTAGTATTTTTATTCATCAATGAAAACAACCTTTTTTGCATTGGATAGATTATAAATTATGTATATATATTTCTCACATATATATATATATTTTTATCTCCTCCTTTTATTGGGTAATACATGTCTTATTTTTATCACTCAAATTCATTCACTATGAAATTTATTTTGATTACTATATGGGACAATAATAAGAAACCCATTATCTTTACACTATTAATTATTATGTGTATGCATTATGATTTATTTCCGTTATATGAAACATATAAATTATGAAAATGTTATGATTGGTGAACCAATATAGTTCAATAATGCATTGGGTAATGTTTTTAGTCTCATTATGTTTCATGTATGGGATCAGGGAGTAAACTTAATCTATTATGGGACTTTTTCAACCATCTGATACTATCTAGGAAGTTAGCCTTGAATCATGTTTATGTCATGTTATTTGTTTCTACCACATTTCCTATGAAACTCTGTTCTTATGATACCATATTTTTTATGTAATGATTCCATGTTATTACCTATTTTCCTTCTCTTTTATGATATCATGTTATACCATTGAATTTCAAGTTAGGTTTTCTTATCAAGTCTATTCCCTTACTGGGGTTTTTAGCTCACCCCTTTATTTTATGTTTCTTCATAGGTTATCTTATATAGTTTTAAAAGATCGAATGGATTTATGATAACACTAAGGAAAGGGAAAAAATATTCCTTGTTTTAGTTTTCTTTAATGTTTTATGATACTAGTTTTCTAAAGACATTAGGCATCGTGATCTTTGGGTTTTAATTATTGGGTGTTTGAGTTAAAAATCATGTAATAACATCTATAAAATGTATGGGTCTGTATACTCATGATTATTATTTTCCTCTAGTAATTTATATAAATTGGATTCCTTCCTTTTGTCTTCCTCACCTGAAGTACTAAATTGAAAAAAATATGTTATTAAGGTAAACCTACTTTATTTCCTTATTTGGATAAAAAACATTTTTTTCCATATCCATGTTATCTAAAAATGTAGTATAAAAGGATTTTACTATTTTTAAATGATTTTTAAAATTTATTTTTTACACATGTTTCCCTTTCTACAAAATGAAAGAAAACTAATTTTCTTATATTTTTCTAAATATGGTAATTTTTGATTTTTTTTCCAAAAAATTTTGAAATGAATTTTTTATTTTTACATTTACGACATGAATGAAATTTTCTGATGTCATGACCAACCATTTATTTGATGCTTACATTATATGTTTCCAATTTATTTTCAAATAAAAATGTTTCCCTTATTTTTTTTTATTTTTTATTTTTAAGATTAATATTTTAAAGTGAAAATTATAATATCATCAAAAAATTTATAGTGACCCTTTAAATATGTTATTCATCTATGAAAAAATTATTTGACGTTACATATGGTTTAATAGATATATTATTAAACAATTACATCCTTATTAGTTCTCTAGATGATTTTGGATGATAAGATGTTTCAAAAACCATTTTTCCTTTGGTTATTCTATATTGAATTTATAAAATGATTATAAAATGCATTTTATTTTCACGAGTTATGATGTGATAATATTGTGAGGTATATCATCTTGTGTCACACGTATGTATGGTTTTAATTATATGATGGGTGGTATAAGAATTGTATATCCCTCCAACGAATTTAATAAGGTATTATATCTCATTATATTGTTATGGGAAACAATTTGATGTGCTTAATCCATTATGGGAAACAAGTTGATGTGTTTGATCCACTATGGGGAAGAGGTGTTGATACCATATCCGTTATGATTTTATAATCTTGGTAGATAACCTTGATATAGTAAATGGTTTTTATACTTATAATGGTTCCACACTTCTATTACATGAAATTATGGTTCAGGATTGATTTATATTGTTTTATCACCCTTATGAATACTTTTTTTGAAATAATATAGCATTATTCCATGAATCAGGTATATTATCTTTGATAGATTATATATGAAATTTGTATGTTATGACTTTGTTCTCAAACCCTGATTCTTATCTTATGCTTTTATATGATCATCATGTGATATATAGCATGTTTACCCTTGCTGAGTATCAAATCTCACCCTTTATTATGTTTTATTTATCTAGGTTATGAAGAAAGGTTTTAAGTAGGGTCTTTTCTATTAATAGTACAAAATGAGAATGTATTTTTGGGAGATGTTTAAGATCTTTCATGTTATAATAATACTATGTATCAAGTATCATAGGCACTAATAAATTATGGTCCTCATGAAATAGTTTTTGAAATTTATTGAATATTCATATAAAAATACGTAATATTTATGTATGAAACTCTTGGGTCAATATAGTAGGTATTAGAGTAGTTTTTAGTCATTCCTTGGAGATTAGGATTAGAAACATTTAATGAAAACATCAGGGATATGTTTATGTGTAGGTTAAATTCAAATAGTTTTTTAATGGGAATGTAAAACCTAGGTTAAAATTAAGGTCCCATAGATTTAGAATAAGGATTCATGATTTAGACATACAATGAATAATATTTCATGATTATATGATAGCTCAATCTAATTATTATAAAATGATTCTTACCCTTTGATTTTTGGTTTTGGTCAATGGATGGAACCCAAAGGATCCATGTTAATGAGAAATTAAATGGACAATGAAATGATTTTCCTCCTATATAAACAATGGTTATGGGAGTTCTAATGATAGATATCATTTCTCTGATCAAATTTTTTATCAAACTATGAATCATACTAGACATTAAATTGAGAATAGGGGGTATAAACATTATATTAATTCCTTTATGAGGAAATATCTACCTTTTCTTAGTGATTCCACAGAACCATTAGTCACTGAGAAATAGATCAGTACCATTGAAAATTTATTTTCCATTCTCTAGTTTTAGGATCATGAAAATATCATTTTTGTTATCGATCATTTAAAATGGTAATAAGATAAATGGACGAATCTAATAAATAATACAAGTAAATAAAAAGAAATTGAATCCATGGAGTGAGTTGACTTTAAGAGATTATTTTTCAATAAGTAATTTATGTGTATTATTCATATGAAAATGGAGAAGAAATTCTTTTAGCTAAATCATCGGTATGATGAAACCATTTGTGCCTATGAGGTAAATTATACAAGTATTATGAGGTATGCTTCTTACATTATCATCCAACCTAAAATTAAGGTGGAAATTCTTTTAGTGGCTTTAAACCAAGTCCTTGAATGAAATGAAATATAAAACACTTTATTATATATGATGAAAAAATTCAATATAAAATTATGATAGAAATGAAAATTATAGATTCCCATGAACATGTTAGATATATGGGGAAAATCATGGGAATTTATTGAATGGAAATAGGAGGTTCTTTAAAAGTGGATGGTTGGGCCATAAATCCTATGATCTATGATGGGGTATGAATAGGAAAAATAATTTATCGTAGGGAAGAGGATGCCAACTAATCACAACTGAGACTCCAATATTTGAAATTCAAAGAATATGGGAATTATTTGAAACAATTCATAAATATTATAAAACATCAAGATTCTGTAAATTTTTTCAGATTAATTTAATATTTTTGATATTTTTCATTACATGAAACACTAAGTTTGGCTTGTGTTACACACAACACCGAGTTTTAATGAAACATGTCATACTTTTAAAATATTATTATTTAATATGATAGTAATAACTGTTTTAACACCATGACTTTTTAAGGACCATTTTTTTGAATAAATTAAAATTTTCATTTAAATCTTTCATTTCACTAAGTCAAACATTCCTTTCAAACTAAACCAACCTATCATATGTTACCTGAAACACTGAGTTTGAAAACGATACTCACAACACTGTGTATAGATTTTTTTCAATGTATAAAAGAACTATCTTTGGATTATGTTATATGTAACACTAAATTAATCATTCACTACCTGCAACACTGACATGGCTTGCGTTACATGCAAGATCAACCTTCCTCGATATCTTGCATTGTTCATAATATCAGGTTTCACTAGACAACAATATATTATTAAAATATTATTATTTAATGGGATATAAAATAGAAATTATGAATAGTGTTAACAAAATTTTTAATTTTATATATCATTAAAATACATAATAAATTTTTTTTAGACATTATATAAGAACGAATTCAATTTTTCAGATAAAATAATTATTTTTCAAAAAATACAGTTTTTCCACCATTTGATGGAAAATCCATTTTAAATTTTGTTTTTATCACTTTTATATGTTATACTAGAAAACAAAAACTCATTATTTTGAATAAGGAAATCAAAATTTTCTTTGGTTAAATTTTTGGTATTTTTTTGATAAAATTCATATTTTAATTAAAAGTTAAAACATATTGAATTTTAATTCAAAAAAATATTTTTGTATAATTTATTTATATGTTTATATTATCAATTTAATTGGTTTTAAATTTTAATTGAATCATTTGTTATCATTTAATCCAATTTTTTCCATTTTAATTAATTTCACATTTAAATTGGATATAAACAGATGTCAATATTTTCATAATTTTTACCTCTTGAAAACCAACTTTCTAGTTTTGACAACGAGAATCAATTTTAAATTAATTTATTCCAATTATGTGTTTTTATTATATGTGAATGGATTCCATATTTTGAATCAGAATCTAAAAATTGTGTGAAAAGGTCCCTTTTTTTGGACATTATGAATAGTAATTTGAGTAATTATTTTTATTTACCATGGTTAAAGGGTAAATGAGGTAAATAAGGGTAAAAAATAACAGAGAAACAACATAAAGCTACCTAAAAACATTTCCTAATCCTATTGTATGACTCATGGGAGAAAAAAAAACCTTAGGCTAAAATTTTGGCATTTGAGAATCACTAGCGTGTGAAAATGACTTGTTATAATAATTAATTTAAAGTAACGAGAAATATAACATATACATTTATCTTTTTACTAAAAAAAGTTTAAGGAGGGGTTATATAATTTATCTATTAAAATATGAATATTAAATATAAATATGAAAATATTTCCTACAATATGTTATTTTATTTATTATTTTTATACATTATATAAATAAATTTATTTATGACATAATGATGATGCAGTGATTACCTTATCAATGAAATATTAAAAAAATTATATTATAAATATTAAAATAAATTTAATTTGTACATAATTATACCATACATGAATTTTTTGGATGAAATATACTTGTTATGTATGATTTAATTTGGTTTTTCCAAAGGAAAAAAGTTGTTATGACTTTAAAAAAATCAGTTACTAAATAGTTTCAAAATTGACATTAATGAGTTTTTAAAACAAATACTATTTTATTAAATTATATAATTGTCCTAAAAACCTAATATTATTCCAAATGAATTATATAATGTTAAAAAATTCACTAATGATCCACTTTTTGATCTCTTTTCAATTTTTACTAACTATAGTAACCATATATTATGAAAATACAATGATACATGGTAAGAATTAATGTTTTCAACTAATGTTAAAGAAAAAAAGATAAGTTTAATTTTGGGACCTAAATTTTCCAAAAAAATATTTTTTGAGATAATTTTCAAGCATCCTAATTGTATCTTAGAAATAAATGAGCTTGGGACCATTAGAAACTGACAATAAATATATAATAAATTAATATTTCAAGATTTTCTTAAGGCTCCCCTTACCTCTCCTATAAAAGAGAAATTCTAATTCTCTATTTTTCACACCTCAAAATCCCATTGAATTGAAAAAACCCAACCCAAATCTCCTCCTTACTTCCCTCAATTTATTATAGAGGCCAAACATTTGGCGTAAAACCAACTTATGGAGTCTTTTTTTTCAAATAAAATGGAGACACCCGAAGAAGAGGTAATCATTTTATCCCTTCTTTTAAAGTTATTTCCTTATTCTACTTCCTCTTCCTAAGTTTTTACCATACTAAAACAAGGAATATATAATATATTATATACTAATATGTTTTTATTATTTTGGGACAACCATTTTCCTCCTTTTACCCATCCTTGAAAAACAATATCACCATACATGCATGTGTAGGACTAATAGTCTCCACCCCGTAGTGTAATCTATTTTTCATCGATACATTATTTAAAGAGATACAATGATGAATATAAATGAATTGAATAATAAATATAATGTGATATTATTTAAGTACAATTCATATAACATCAAATTTCTTACTATTTAACCATAATGGGAATGATATCGTTGTTCATTAATACGTACGACTTACTGTCTCCACGACACGATGAGATTGATTATCCACGTTAACCATTCAAGAATGATTATAAAGTATATATAATAAATAATAATGACATAAATGACATAATAATTCTACTGGATATATGTTTATATATATATATATATCATTTAATTGTTTTCATTCAATTCAATAAGGAAACGAAACAACGTTCATGCGTACATACGACCTACCATCTCCATGAATTGTATATTTCATTTTATTTATCTATATATTATATATATTTATATACTGAATATTAATGATATATAAATCATGTTTTACATTATGGAAGTAAGTAAATCACAATCTATGTAATAAGATCAAGAATAACAAGTCAAAACACATACAATAAGTAAAACGATTATTACCCAAGTCTTTGCTTTAACATGGAATTGTTAAATAAAAGGGTAATATAAAGTCATAAGTGAATCATATGTGATATAATAGATATTATTATGGTTATTTTACAAGTTAATAATATGTTTAAACTCACTATACATGATTTTTAGACACATATGGATGAAATCGGACCTAAGGTAAGGGATAATTTTGCAATCTCATTATTTTATGATATTGTTTATTTTTAAGTATTTATTGGGGTATATTCATCATTCAAATCTATGTATTCTAAATATATGATATTATCAATATTATCATACTATTTTCTAAAGTTAATTTTACTGATTTCTAAATTTTTATTAAATGTTATGGAAGGAATCTTTTTTTTTGTTTTCCATATGAGGCACCTTTCGACTTTTACAGCAAGAGTGCGAGAAGAATGTTTTTTAACTTATATGGAATGAATGAATTTTTACATCTTAAATACACCTTATTTAAATTAATATTATTATATATTATTTCATGTTTATTTTCAACTAAATTATTTTCATTTAAAATTTCACAACATTTTGAGAAAAGAAAAAAAAAATTGAAGAAGAAAGGATATTATCCTCAAGAATAAAGTCCAAGTGTTTTATCAAAATTGTTTTCCATATATGATGACGCTATTTAAATAGGGTTATGTTTATATAACTATTATTACCATGATTTTATTATGTTAGTGATAGAATGATATTTTATATGGATTATGTAATGATGGAATGAGGTTTAAATATCCCATTTTATTTCATGGGTTATGTTGTGATGAATGATTTATATTTTGTGGCACATGTAAGAATGTTTTTGTTATAAGAGGGGTGGGACCAATATGTCTCTTAAATTTATTGGGTAAATATTTATATCTCATGATATTGACATGACTGTAATGGAATATAAATACAGTTCAGTAATACAATGCTGGAATGATAAATAAATATGGTTTAGTAATACATGGATGGAACGGTAAGTAAACCCTGTTAAGTAATGGACTTTGTACACTATGATGGACTTTGAATCAATTCCTTGGCTACTATATAAATCATATTATGTGATTTTTCCCAAAATTCCATGTTTTATTCCAATTATATTTTATCATGGTTAATGTTCTATTATGATCCGTGCCTTATGTACTACCAATATTTATTTTAGAAATCATGATTTTTATATTTAAACATTATGTTCATATTTTTACATTCTTATGTTTATGGTTTCTATTATGTTATGCATGTTTACCCTTATTGAGAATATAATCTCACCATTTAT
This sequence comes from Viscum album, assembly GCA_963277665.1. Classification (NCBI taxonomy): domain Eukaryota; kingdom Viridiplantae; phylum Streptophyta; class Magnoliopsida; order Santalales; family Viscaceae; genus Viscum; species Viscum album. The sequence continues at coordinate 468,614,369 of OY728147.1, read as the reverse complement.
ATGTTTTATTTTCCCATGGATATAAATAACAGGTTTAGTTAGGAAACCAAAAGGGGAAGATCTTTATGGGATATGTTTAAGAACTTTCACCAATCTAGAATAATGTATTACACATTTCAAAAGACACTATCTAGTAAAGTATTTGGGATTATATTTTTGTAATGTGTTAATAATTCCACAAAATATATAAAACATCCATGTACCTTAAGCTTGGTTCATTAGAGTTGGTATCACAGTGAAGGTTTAGTTAACCTTTGGAAACTAGGATGCGAAAACATTAGTGATATCTTAAGAGATATTTCTAAGGTATGTCTAGGGATGTCCCTAATGGTAAGTCTAACTATAGGTTACTATTCTATAATTATGGTAACGATCATGAATAAGCTTGGATTAAACCTATGATTCTAGAGATTGAATGTACTCCCCCTTAATTATGTTGTTTTCCTAGTATGATTTTTTTCTCTCACACTAATCATTTTGGTTTTTAGAAAATGGATGGAAACAAGAGGATTCTTGTAAATGAAGAATATGACAGATAATGGAATGATATTTTTCATGAGAAACCAAATTTAATGTGAGTTGGAAGGTGAAACATTGTTATTATGGCTAATCACCAACCTTATAATTTGATCAATAATCTCAACTTTGGAGAGTCTCCTAACCCAACTAAGAAGAGAAATATGGAGTTTCATGATGATCATGGAGGAATGAAAGTTCAATTTTCCCGATGTAAATAAAGTGGGAAGTGACATCAAGTAGAATGTTTCAAAGGAACTAAAAGATGATATGGATGTGGAAAAGACAGAAATAAATATAGTAATTGCAAAGGAAAAGGTTTAGTTAACAAATTGGATTGGTATAATGGTATTTCTAATACATAAATGACAGTTAAATGTTTTAAATGATGAATGTATGGCCATTTTGAAAATAAATAGCCTAAGGGAAAATTTTATGAAGAGAATCATCATGGTCGTATGGGTAATATTTATGTTGCTGACAATGAAGAGACTATAAATATTATATGATATGAAATATGTGTTCAGGAATAAAATGATGAAGCTCAGTCAATGGTTTAAGAAGATAGTGGAATGATTTCATGTTTACCAAGAATAATGTTCTATAAGTAATTTTATGGTACTATAGAATAAAGAAAAATCTAAGGATTGTTTAACTGTTGTTTTTTCTTAAGCATTAAAAATTCTTTGTTGAATGGTACCAGTAACCATGAAAAGTTATTCAGATATTTTTGGAAAACACGTGATATGTGAATAATGGAGGGATAAGGATATAAGGAGATGTTTGATAGTATTAATGACTTCATGACTGATATAAGGATAAATTTATATAATGGTTTGAGTATACATAATTTTAGATATTTTTGGTGTGTGGAAAGGGTAAATTTTGACAGAATTCATGTTTTCACATTGGTTATATGGTAATTCATGTTATTACCATGTTTTAAAAGAATACAAGATTATCATATTCACATGTTTGGAATGTGAAAACCAAGAACTGAATTTTGAGATATAAAAGATAAATGTTAAGTTGATTTAGTTCGCATCTTTGTAAAGTTTAATGTTTTTAGTTTTTGGAAGGATTTTATTGTGATACATTTATGGATAGTATAAGTTATATTCGGGTTTATGTTTGTTAGATTAATGTATTATCTCACTATAGGTTCACTAATGAATATTTGATAACATATTCTACCCTTTTGTTAATATATATATAATGACCTCTCATTCTATTTCAAGATCTTCCAACACTTAATGAATGAAAAATTCAACTTCATTTATTTAAATAAGAGATGAAGTGGAAATTTTTCAAGGAATGAAAAATTGTGAGATTGTACCAAAACCAAGCAAGTATTTATTCTCATTCAAAATTGTTCACATTTAGGGAAAGGATCTTGAAAATAAATTTTTTATCTTAGTACCTTCTTATCTGATGAATCATATGGTCCCTTAAATCATCACATATTTATGGATTTCGGGTTGTGGACTTTCTCTAAACCATGTTCTCTATCATATCCATTAGAAATTGATGGTTATATTTTTCTTCCATATCTATGTTTTCACTTCCCATGTATGATCTCCAATGTGGAAAACAAGTGATGATTTACTTTGGGTAACCGTTATATTTATAGCTTCCCTTTTTAAAATGATGTATTAGTATTCCTTTTTACGATGTGAGTTTCCATCAATGAAAATTTCAAGTAGTAAATATTTTATAAAATTTTAGAGAGAAATTAAAATTTAAGGGGGGTATAATGTAACTACCCATGTTTTTTATGGACCATTTTTTTTAATAAATTATAATTTTCATTTATATCTTCCAATTTAGTAAGTCAAACATTCCTTTCACACTAAACTGACATGTTTTATGTTACATGAAATACCATGTTTGAATACAATACACACAACATTGAGTGAATATTATTTTAAATGTATAAAAGAACTATGTTTGTATTGGGTTATATGTTATAGAAAATGAAGATTTAACTACATGAAACACAGACTTGTCCTATGTTCCATGCAAGAGCAACCATCCTCAAAATATTTCGTTGTACACTATTGGCACTAAAATTTGTACAGAAAGAAAATACGCAATAAGGAAACCAATTCTAAAGGGGATACCTTGAAAATCCCATTAGTAGAGCCCCTAAGCACTGTGGCATTCGAGGATCCCCTAAGAACAGCTACCAGTTCGAAGCTGAAGCCCCCTCTATGGTCTCTGTAGAGTAAAAGAGGTGGGAGGCTCCACGTTTACGATGTAATTGACTGGGAGCTTAGTGCCCCAAAGGTAACTAAATCAACCTCTATGATCCCTTGGAGCTTGATGGAATCCTTCTTGAGTACCATAAAGGGAACCTATGATAGATCCTTGCCGAGGAGGGGATGACGGTCGAATATGCAGTTATGACAAACTTGAACCAATCCACAGATGATCGTAGAGCACCACGTGTCTTCGAACCGAATTGTCCCTACTTTAAACCGCCCCTCACGTATAAATAGTGGGCTCCCCTCAAGCCCAAAGTATGGATGCCCCGACCTTTATCATTCTCAACTCTCAAATCACTTAACAGCTTCTTCTCTGAGAAACATTGAGAAAAATGAGCTCTTCAAGGTACTTTAGCATTGTGAATCACCCTTACCTTAGCTCAAATAGAACCCCTCTTCAATCAGGGATGCCCTCCGTAGAGCTCATGGGCCATCTCAAAGGAAGGAGATCCCTAAGGGGACTCGGGTCTTCCCAAATCACTAATGATTTGTGAAGTACCTTCCATGAACATGTGAACCACATGCTAATGCAGGGTCACTGTTCTTAGCGAAGCACATTACTTTGCAGTACTATGCTTCAAAAGGTACCCTTTCTTTGCGAAGTCCTACTATACAAAAGCCTTTATACATCATGAAACTCCCTTTATATGCACCTACACCCATTAACCATGCTAGGCCAATCCACTTCACTAAGCAAACCCTTTTATGAAGTCCCACCCCAACGTGGAGCACCAGAGCTTTACAAGGTCCTTTATTATGAACCCATTTGCTTCACAAACCCTTCTCTTGTATGACCCTCCATGTTCTTATAAATTGATTTCATGGTCCCTTTGGTGGTGCTTCATGTTGCATTTCTTAGACTCATTCTTCTGCATATAGGTAAACTAACGGATATTTCTTCATTGCATAGCTACACTAACGTGCCCCCCTTAGTGGATCACTCCACCACACCACCTCATCACGACATTCCTGATGCCTTCCCTTCCCTAAGGGTAGGTGGTATCCATCATGTAAGTCTTAGGGGTGTAGAGTGAACCCGCATCGTCTGAGCTGTAGGATGTTAAATTGCTAAGCACCATCTTACTCATCATATAACATTAAACTGTGGCCTCACCTCGTCCATTATATTATACGGGGTGCCCCACCTTGTACATTCTCTACGACCACTCATCTCCAATGGATTGAGATCTTCCCCACAAGAAATGAGATCCTATTTGTTGTAGCATTGTCTATCTGCAAGGAAGGGAAACCATATTTTTGTAATCCCCTAGCCTTTCTTGTGGGAGGTAGCACCCATGATCCTCTTCTCTTCTTGTGTGCCAAGACTAGAGGAGAAATGGGAACCAGGACCATCATTACCACATCTCCCTCCCTCTGGGTTTTGTCACCATCCGGACTCCATCCTGATGTAAGTTTTAATCACCATCTCCCTAGGCTTCTAACCACTCATAATCCCATGTTTCCTCTTTTTGCCGCTAACCATGTGTAAGCCCCACTCCACTTTCTATGTACACACATTTTTCGATGTGATGGTTTAGTCTTTGATTCCTCTTATTTATTTCACTGAGCATGACTCATGTGGTCTTAGAGTAAGCATTGACCATGGCATCTCTCCGTGGCCACCTAAGCATGTAAGCTCTAAAACAATTCGAACTATGTGGAATTTGATCATTGTATTCTAGGAAAGGTATATAGGAAGCCTCCACGAGGTTCAATACCAACACCTACTTGTCCCAAACCCTTCATGTTGGTTCCCTTTCATACCACATGATGTTAAACTATATGCTGCCAAACTATGTGGTCTTTGATCCTTGTTCTCTAGACTGCATAAGTAGAAAGTCTCCCAGAGGTTCAACCCCAACCAGCGGTAAGCCATTGGAACCCCAACCAGTGGTAAACTGTTGGAAGGCCAACTTGTAGTATGTCCTTGGAAACCCAACCAGTGGTAGGCCGTTGGAACCCCAACCAGCAGTAAGCCATTGTGATCCCCATACAGTAGTAAGCTGTTGTGATCCCCATCTAGTGGTAAGTCATTGTGATCCCCATTTAGCAGTTAGCTATTGTGATCCCAATCTAGTGGCATTCCTTTGTGAACCCTAACGAGTAGTAATCCATTGGAACCCCAACCAGCGGCAAGTCGTTGGAACCCCAACAAGCAGTAAGACGGTGTGCTCCCAATCCAATGGTAAGCCATTGTGATCCCCATCCAGCAGTAAGCCACTATGATCCCAATCCATTGGTATGTCATTTTGATCCTCATACAATGGTATTCCATTTTGATCCCCAACTAGTGGTTACCTTTGTGATAACCTTCCAGCGGTAAGCCACTGTCATATGAACTATGTGGGTTTGATCCTGGTCTCCAAGATAAAGTACGTAGGACGCCTCCCTGAGGTTCAACCCAAAACAGTGGTAAACTATGGTTCCCCTTTATTGGGACAAACATCTCGAGTCTTCCCCCTGGTTGTTAGACTAACTCACAGGCCTCTTACTATGCGTAAGCCCCAACATGTCATCGGGTTTCTATCTTTTATGAACACCCTGATTTTATGTCCCATCCAAAACTACATGAACTTTGATTCCCTGCCACAGGGATATTTAAGAAGCCTCTCTGAGGGTCAATCTCGTCACTAATGTCCCATTGTGGTATCTCCCTCGAGCCTATGTGTTTTGGTAAGGTCATTACACACCTTGAAGTCTCTACTTCCACCAAACCCCATCCATGCATCCATTCCCATAGGTCACCTCCTATGGTGTCCCTTTTTTTCACCAAGCTACGTGGACTTTGATTCCCCACCATGAGGATGTTTAGGAGGTCTCTTCGAGGCTCAATCCCAACATCACCATCATCCTCATGTCAATTCCATCTCATTATCCATTCACTCTCAACCATCCATATCCATCCAAATTCTTACCTCGACCACCAAATCCTGGTGAGATCATGTCATCCACATTCTCATTTCTCTTAGCAGCAATCAGGTAGCTAAACATGTGTTAGCCCCAAAATTAGTGCTCCTTCCTAGGGTTGTGGCCATCTAATCCACTTTTATCAGTGTTCTAATCAGTACAATCCATCTCTGCTAGAAGTTAAACTCATGACATACCCTGTTTTAAAAACAAGAAGCTGAGGAAAACCTCAGAGACATTATTAGGGCATATAATTCCCTACACACGATGTGGGATGCCTCTATCTTCCACACACATGAGAAGACCTATCATAAGGGGAATAAACCTAGATGCATCAGTGTTCCAGTTTCCAGAAATGCCAGAAAATTCCAACGTGACTACTCCCCCGACCAAAGGTTGCTTCCTTGACTGAACCCCTTGGAATTCCCAGACATAAGTAGCATAATTAACCAACATACACGAAGACATGGCACTGGGAAGTATTTGATGAACAATGTATTAATCTTTAAAGGAGACCTGGACCAGGTGATGAGTTATGAGAAGTAATCCTAGGAAGGAGGAACCAAGATCCCATCATCCCATTTCGATCAAGGAGAAAATGTCCCTGAATAAGCGATGGATGCAACACACCTTTGGAATGAGGGAATGCGAGGTAACAATCAGCACGCTCTTAACAGATGGATGCACACCTTGGTGAAAGCGTCAGAAATAGAAATGGTGAACCTAATGTGAAATTATTCTCCTCAATGTGGAGATTAGTAGCATTTTAGACATCAGTGGATTAGTGTGTCACTCGATCCAGTTATCCCGCACCGGGTCCCACGAAACAAATAGTGGGATTGGCATGAAACTCCCTAGAAATTGGGGTAGTATAACATTGTACATGCTAGTCTACGACGTTGTCAGCATGGATCCTCTTTACCAACCATGGAAGATGGAATGGTTCTAGGCACTGGAAATCACATTCCTTCTTTTAACACTAATGGTTTAATCTCACTGCTTTGCAGGACTCAAGCTGTCATGACAGGAAACTGATCACCACCCACCCACCAATGCAGGGGCAGGGGAAACGTCAACACAACAATACCACGCAGTCTCATCTCTTTTGCGGTAGCCTCCACATCCACAGTGGCTGGGCACCCATGCATCGTCTCCCTATCTAAAGTCGTTTAGAGGAGGGTTATTGATGACCTTGTTCGATGATATGAGGAAGATGGGATTATCCGAGCCTAGGATATGGCTTGATAGGACATGGAGCCTTTTGTACCTTGCTTTCACCATCAAACCAAAGGGCTGCATAGGGAGACACTACTCCCCACCCCGACCTATACTCATTTCAGTAGCCTATCCCTAGAGCGCTTTTATGACTACCTCCCCTCTGCCAATGAGGTGAGGTAAGTCTGGGTCATCACAACTATAATCTTGTCCTAGAGGCCTCCACGGAGGGCTAGCACTAGGCCATGTCCGCACTGCCACCCAGCCCCATTGGATGATGAGTAGGATAGTTATATACTTGCACTACCAACCTTGGTCTGGTTAACCTGACACCAGCGTTGGGCGCTGGCTGAGGAGGATGCCCGCAAAGGGGCTTCATCATCATCAATGGATACCGTGTCATATGCCACCACCGATGCATACCACCGAATCCCCCTTCATACTAAGTAGGGGAAAATATATACCCTATCTGGATCAAGGCCCCAACCACCCCATTGGCAGGACGGGACGACACTCCTGGTCACTGACATAGATGGTGTCTATCGCGGGCTAACCCTCGACAATGGCATCAAATATGGAGGTCCTCCCCGTACCACCACTAATGAGTCTGTGGGTCTGTCCAACTCCCAATATTATCATGGAGGTCCTCCCCATTGCACCATCAATCCAACAAAGGTCCTCCCCACTGCATTGACACCTAGTACAAAAACCACTTCCACACTCGTGACCTCAGCTATGGAGTCGTTCCTCCTGTCACAAGCCACTGATGTGAACATGATACACATCGAGTAAACTATTAGTATGGGGGTTTCCACATGTTTTTACTGCAACTGACGAAGTTACTCCTCATCCTATAAATAAAAGAAGTATAGGTTTGCCTCACTTCATTAGCACCCAACACAAATGTCCCACCTGTGTCCAGCCCGACCAGTATGAGGACCCTCCTAATATAATCATTGTCGAAGGAAACAAGCATGGAGTCCCTGTCCATGATCCTAAAAGTTCTATCAGAGGTCCTACCCGCTCCATCATTTCCCAAGGAGATTCCCTCTATGTGTCAGTTAGTTGATGCAGAGGCCCTCCCTGTGTTCCTTTTGACATCTGTCTGGGTACCCCTCACACCCCATCTCACCCTGGCGAAAGTCTTCTCTACGCCAACAATAGTTAGGCCAAAGGTCCTCCTCGAGCCAAAAATCGACCCTGTCTCGAAGAACCACACTTGGGCAGGAAGGCGGGTCTCCAACTCCATAAGAATAATGTAAAGATGTTTCAAACTGCAATTAAGCCTGTATGCTTCTCATATTCCAAGGTAGAATGCGATTCAGCAATGGAGCACTCACCTCGATTCTCTATGTCAAGGACCAGGGCTGGAACGAGGTGTATTAGCCTCATCTTTTCGCAATGTGAGGTCCACAAGAATACCACCTCCCTCTGTAGATACATCCATGATGATGAAGATTTTTCCTCTTTCCAGGGCCTAGCCATCCAATCCTCCCTATCTAAAATAGGGTGATTCACTGCCTCACCCAGATATAATGGAGATTTGTTATGGGCACCGGTAATGGAAGAACAACAACATGACCCACCACCAGAAACTGCATCCCCTACAATGAAAACTGAAATCTCCAATCCATCTTACTAGGATGTGCTAGCCCAGTCATTTCATTCGTCACAGGACAACCCAAGATGCGGCGGATTTTCAGCCCATTCTCTATATTCTCCACCATCGAGTCTACCATCTCAGCAGTCTGGTTCAGTTCTGCTACTGGTCCCGTAGCTTCCCCCAGTTGATGAATGGGGAAACCAAGGGATTGATCTCGAGTCCTATCCAAGGATCTTGTGGTACATCCTTACTGCATACCATTTCCGAGAGATTTTCTGTCCAATGATAATCACAAGATTCATTTCATTGGAATCTCTTACCCAGGAGGAATTTGTGTGTTTCCACCAAACCATATGTGTGATGCACTTTTGTCTCCGTAATCAGTGAGTGGTTTACCCCATGATTCAGGAACACTATGATGATATTGACCAGAAATGTCGTATGGTTGACTTGGTTGTGATTCTTGTGTCCCAGTGCCCTGAGTCGCCCAGTTTCCACCAGAACCTCCAACAACGATGCATTCAGAGCTTTATAGTGATCCCTAGAATTATAAAGGAGGCTTCCACCATGTTCAGGTCCATGGTTGGGATCAGTATTCTGCCCTTCAGTTTAGTTCTATCCGGTGCCAGAAAAACATTCCAGACGATATTGTGGACATGACACTAGGTAGATTCACCATTAACATTGATTATATATCAGAGGAATAGACTAAGACATAAATACTTGAAGATAATTTACCCCATATGGGAGTTCCACACTTATTGGATCCACTAGGAAGGGTTACTCTTAATCAGAGAAATCTACTGGGTATTCCCATGACTACCGAGTCATTAGTGCTCAACCAGAATCCCATTAAGGGAAAAGAGCATCTTGGAGCTGTCAAACCCTCTGACCCATATGTCTTAGTGAAAAAGAAGGAAGATTATCCTTAAAAGGCTGTGTTGTGTCAATAGCTCACAGAGAATATAAAAATGGTCGATGACCTCCTTGCTAAATGTGTTGTAGAGCAGCGAACAAACTACGATGATCCTTGGTAGGGCATTAGGGGAAAATACATCTTTCCCATAGCGAGTTTCCTCTAGGTGACCATGACCATGCTGCCCACATTGATAGGCCAGAATCCATAGCTTATGTAAACAGGGCATGATACGTCTCCCCAAATCAACCTGGGCGGTGTGATAACATTTGGGACTCATCTCAGGTCCCCCCATCCACTCTGCAAGTCAACCCACTAGCCACTCCACGAACCTATGGGCCTTCTTATCTTGTTGGATAACCTTCTAATGAACTAGTGGTCAAGGATCCTAGTCAAGATAGGAAACTCTACCCAGATGATCCAATGGAGAGGCTCATTTATCCCCTCATGGAATTGGAAACTCATTAGGTGGAAATTCCTCTAGATGGAAAGCCATATCCATCGTGGGTAGACAACATTCTAGCACCCCTAGTTCTGGAATCCTCAACATTTTTCGCTTTATTGGGATAAGTGATTTGTCACAGCATCTGGACCACATCATCTCAAGGTGTAGACCAATGTTGGGAACTCTAGTTCAGTAAGAGGCTGCCAAACTCTAGTGTTTCGTACAGACATTTGAAGGGCCTGCATTAGTCTGGTACAACTAGCTACCCATTGGGTCAGTCTCCAATGGGGAAGATATTTGTAGATAGTTTCTTTACTAGTCCTCCTCTACCACCTAGAAGATGAGTATTCCAGACCTCATCAAGTGAAATTAGAGGGTTGAAGAGCACGTCGCAGACTTTGTCTCCTCTTGGAAAGGCTTCACCTATTCCATGGATATGTCACTGACTCAGAAACAGCTACTGATAATATGTGTGGGGAATTTCAAATCTGAATTTTTCCCCTCTATCATTACTCAAAATTACCCCAAGGGAATCTGGAATGTCTCTAATAAGAACCAGCATCTAGAGGAAGCCTTGTAGTAGGCCAAGAAGGCCCATCTGTTGCTTCCTGTAGTTCCAGAAAGAAGGGTTGATAAGGCCGAACCCATTAAAATGGCCCAAATAGAGGCCACCATGAAACTAGAGTTATTACTAGTGGAGCCACCTCAACATCCTCATAGTGTCCCATCACCTCGGGCACAACCTCTGACCTAGCAGCACCCACCTCAGAATCGGTAGGCGCCACTGCGTAATGCACCGCCACCACCCAGGCGGGATAAACAGGTTCTACCTCCTCCATAGGCTCCTCCAAACCCTTAGTTCCAGGCTCCTAGATCCCCATTCCTAGATAGGAGAAACTAGAACTACTCATTAAATGATGCTTAGGTCCCCAGTTATTTCCAATGTGCCTTGAAATAGGGACTTCTACAGTTTCCTGAATGCAGGAGGGATGAAGAGGTGGATCTCACTGATCACCCCAACGGCATCCCCTATCAACGAATCTTGGGGGACACCCTCAAACAGTTCTATATGTTTGAATACTGGCTTCAAGACCAGGTAGATAAAAACATAGCCCGGTTAGGCCCACCTCCGGCATAGGTGGAAAGAATGATCATGAAGCCTAATAGTGGCAGTGATAGAAAAGGTGAGTTGCATTTGGTTCCTAACCGCGAGTCTCAAAATTATGAAGACTGGATGGCTTGTAAGGCAGTCTCCCATGCCCATGTAATTGTTCGTGCATGTCTGAATCAGCCTTATCCTTAAGAAGTCACTGCATGATCTGTAACTTCTACTTTTGGGTCAGCATCCCGGCCTTTCGCCTCTCAAAAGTGCGGACGTCTGCGACACAAGGGAAAAAATCCCCCCACAAATGTCGTCATCACCCTGTACTCCTGATGAATTCATGCCTTTGAAAATGAAGATTTCCCCTAGAATTCATCTAGTGGTAGAGGATTCTTTAAGTGACGAACAAGGGTATGATTTGGTTAACAACATGGAGCTGGTTTTCCCCTATGTGATTCCTGACATTGAGGAGTGCCAGACATATCCTCCCAATGTCCCTATTCATTTCCAGCATTGATGGAGTCATAGATATATGGGTCATTAGAATGCCTCAGTCGATACTTATAGCTAGGCTTTTCATGAAACCAAAATAATATAGTAGGACTATCATAGACCTCAACACGCACAACCTTCTCATCTGATTTCACTGGGTTCGCATTCACCTTCATTTTGATACTTGATCTGGAAAAGCCACCCCGACCTCACTGTGATCAGCCACATTCTGCTACCGATGGGCCTTAGTCATATGAACCAAATATGGTAGTCACTCCATATGTTTCGACTAGAATGAATTGGGACATTCCCAGCACCAGTCCTCCACCGGTTCAGCCGGCCTAGCCCATCATTCCTCCTTCCACATAGCAACCTCCTATCAACAGAAGTTCTTTCTTGGAAAGGAAGTATCATATTCGCAAGCCTCTTTCCAAAATCTCCATGGGGATATATATCTTCATGTATCAACTTCTATCGATATATATGCGTGAGGCCCCCGCATAGGCTTTAAGAAGCCATATCTAGTTTGAGACCAAGGTAGCAGTTGTTCAATCCTTCCAAGCCGAGGTAACTGAGCATGTAGAATGTCAAGACGATATCTCTCTCTGTAGAAGTTTAAGGCTCTCATTTATAGAGGATGTCCACCCACTATATATCACTAGACAATTCAATTGGATGGAGGTTTGCCACTATCATTTCAATGTGGGCTCCAGGATCAAGCTTATCCCGACAGAGATACAAAGCAAGATGGGGTTGTCTAAGGCTGATTTGAGAACCTCTGACCCGAAAATTCAAGGTTATGACTGGACAAAACTAAAATCAGTTGGAAAGATCTTCTTGAAGACCCAATTTGGTGGCATGGTTGCTAGCACCGAGTTTGTGGTTGTCTCCCAGGACACCGCATACAATGCATTGATGGGTAGGCCATGGATTCACCTAGATGCGGTGAACCCTTCATCGCATAACAAGTTCCTTAAGAACTCACTTAATGGTTGAGTGGGTGTACTTTAATGTGAAACATCTCCCTTTGCCTATTTTGAATCCCTCTACCGGGATTCCAACTATTACAAGAGCAAGGACAAGCAGATTTCAGGCTAATGAGGTTGAACACGCTATGGCCGCGACTCACCCGTGGACACACTTATATGATGGCTACCTTTTTACGATCCACTAATTAAAGTATATGACCTCAAACCCGGGGAAATGATTTTTTGTTTTTGGAATGAGGGGAAATCACATTCCCATGTCTAGGGGACTCTAGATGATCACAATGCATTTCTACACGAATCAGGAATAGGTGGTCCCAGAGTCCCCTACTCGCATAAGGTATCGAGATGCCCGCCCCATGGAAATGGAAATAATTCATAATTTCTGGTTTCTCTAGGCTATGATAAAAAAGATAAGGTAGATGAACTACTATTTCTTTGATTTTATCCAGCATGGCCCCATGGGACGAAGACCATATGGGATCTGGTCGACAACTTTCATTGCTATGGTTTCGACAGCACAAGAGCCCCGTAATGCGGTGTCCACCGCCACTCAGGTTGACACTAGAATCTCATCGGGATATATTGATTTATATAAATCACCTCCCACTGAGGATCCCTCCTCCAGGAATGAAGAATAGGATTAGCAGAAACCTCCCCCGCTTTCAAATAGGGTGTATCCGCCATGGTTGATGAATTGGTACAGGTGAACCTTGGTAACATGAAAGATATGAAACCTACATTGATCATTGTCGCTATTCCTATTAAAAAGAAAAAAATTACATGGACTTCATCAAGCAGCATCATGAGGTGTTTTCCTAGAGTTATAATGAGATGCTAGGACTAGATCCTCAGGTCGCCTTCCACCACCTCGGCCATCCATCAAATAATCATGGGATTCAATAGCCTCCCAGAAAGATGCATCCTTATCATAGTAACATGGTCGAGAATGAGGTTGATAAGCACATTAGAGCCAACATCGTCAAGGAGGTCCAGTACCCCAGATGGTTAGCCAAAATTGTGCCAGTCAAGAAAAAGAATGAAAGGATTAGAGTCTTCATCGACATTTGGGATCTCAACCATCATTGTCCGAAAGATTATTTTCCCCTTCTTATGATGTAATTTTTGATTGATTCAATTTCTAGGTTCTAGAATCTCTCCTTCATGGATCGATATTCTGGTTATAACCAAATTCTAATCGCCCTTGAGGACGAACAGTCTACAACCTTCAAGGCACCACAAGGTACTTTTTTTAACTAGGTAATTCCCATTAGTCTAATGAATGCAGGTTCTACATTTCAGTGTTCAATGCATATCATATTTCAGCTACTTATCAGGACATTGGTAGAATGCAACATGGATGATTTGTTGGTCAAATATTTCCAGTGTCAGGACCATCTCAAAGACCGTGAGAAAGTGTTTGACTTCCTCTGTTCTCTCCATCTAATGATTAACCCATTAATGTGTTCCTTCGGGGCCACCTATGGAAATTTTCTAGACTTCATTGTCATATATAAAGGAATCTAGATCGATCCAGAGAAGATTAAGGCCATCAGTCAGATTTCTCCATTGAGAAACAAATAGGAGGTGTTAGGCTTTCAAGGCCACTTATCCTACATACACCAATTCATCAAATAATTTGTCCGGCAAGTATAATCCCATTTCTAAACTCATGAAGAAAAACACTATCTATCAGTGGGACAAGGAATGTCAGACTTCTTTTGAGGAAATCATGAAATACCTATTACAGCCTCCATTCATGATGCCACCCATTTCTGAAAAGATGTTGGTCCTTTTTTTGACTGCTCTGGAATGATCCCTCAATGCCCTTCTCACCCAGAAGAACAAAAAGGGAACAGAGATATGTCTCTACTATCTTAGTCACATTCTCCTCAATACTGCGACAAAAAACTCCTATATCCAGAAACACTACCTTGCACTGGTATCCGTAATGAAAAAATTGGGATATTACTTGCAACACCATGAGATGAAACTAGTTTCCCGAATTGATCTGCTGAAGTACATCCTGAATCATCCCATTTTGAAAGGCCATCTAGATCAGTGGGTTGTAATCCTATTACAGTTCGACATCAGGTTCATCCCCTAAAAGGATACTAAACGGGAAATATTTTGAAGTCTTCGTTGTGGATCATCCAGCTCTTGCAAAATAGTATTTGGACCTTGATTTTCTAAATGAGTCAATCCTCTCAATACATCAATCCATTTTGGGTGGAAAAATTCACATTAAAGGTGCTTCCGTAATCCCTACTGATAGAAGACTTAATGACCCCAAACTCAATATAGTAGGCCAATGTATCATCTTCATCACTCCAGCACTAGTCGTTCGACTATATTCATTCTTGTTTTTAGAAGGCTATACCAACAATGAGGATGAGTATCAGGATCTCATTACAGGTCTTGAGCTGGCCCTCGAGATTGATTTTCCCCACTTACATGTGAAAGGGGACTCCAAACTAGTCCCAAATAAGATCAACAATGACTATTTCATCCGTAAGAAAGAGCTTGTACCACTATTGGAACGTACCCTCTAGTTGATGGACCAGTTCCTGTCTCGGAAAAATGTTACATGTGTCCTTCAATCCTAGAATGGTCGATCCAACACCTTGGATAGCCTAGCTACATCTCTTACAATGCCTAATTAGGATGAATTGATTATCCACATGGAACACTGATGATTCATCACCCCTGCCACTCCGAGTGATGATGATAGCTGCAGGTAAGCCACCTTCCCACCGATGCCTCCAAGTCAGAACCCCCAGGTCCCACTGTTGTAGTGATGGAGGTGACTAATGACCGGAGGACCCCCTTTATCAAGTAAATCTAGTAGAATAGTCTCCCAACAGATCGAGCTAGGCACGAGTGAGTCCAACATCGTGCATTACAGTTTACCCTCCAGAGTGGTCCCGGTCCTGTGCAGATCCTCTAAAAATGCGGGTTTGATGGAGTCCTCCTCTGTTCCATTCAATTAGGTGATATTTCTCAAGTCATGCAAGAGTTTCATGCCAATTCCTATGGGGCTTATTAGACTTGGCCAAAACTATCTCACTAGATACGGAGATTGGGGTATTTTTGGCCCACCAAGATTTGTGACAGCATCGAGTTTTCCAAGAGGTTCCACGCATGCCAAATCCATGAAAAATTTGTGCATCGGCTACCAGAGCCTCTCTACACTACCAACTAACCTTGTAACTTCGTGGTTTGAGGACTTTATGTAATGGGACTATATCCACTGGTGACAGCTCGCCAATGCAGGTTCATCCTGACCGCTACAGATTTCTTTTCCAAGTGCGCAGAGGCAGTTCCACTCAAGGAGGTCAAGGATCGTTCTATCATTGAATTTGAGAGCTCCAAAATCATCTACTAATTTGGAGTCCCTTATGCCATCCTTACCGATAATGGAACCAACTATCGGGCAGCTGAGTTGAAGAAATTGTACACAATGTACAACATCTGTTGTAACCATATCTCTCGCTATCACACACAAGAAAATGGATAAATAGAGGCATTCAACAAAACCCTTTCTAACATCCTTCAAAAAATGGTTGGTTATAATAAGAAAATTTGGCTGAAAAAACCCTCCAACGCCCTCTGGGATTATCAGACAACAACTTGTAATTCCACCTAGGTGACCCCATACTCCCATGCATATAGAAATGAGGTCATCCTACCCATAGAGATTCAGTTACCATCATTTATCTCAAATATATATGATCAAAAATACCATATAAGGTATCTGAAGTCTGTCTGGATGAACTGGAAGTGCTCGATGAGAATTGGCTTTATGCGCTGCACAATATAGAAAGGCATCAGAACAAGATAGCCAGATCTTTCAACAAGAAAGTACACATCCTTTCATTCATGCAAGGTTACATGGTGTTGTCTTTGAGAATGCCGATGATACTCATAATGAAACCACCCAAATTAGAGCCCAAATGGGGAGGACCATTCATCATTCACAAGTTTTACCCCAATGATGCATACTCTCCAGTTACCATGGATGGTGAGCGTATAAATCCTCCCACCAATGAAAAATTCCTCAACCAATAATTTTCCGGAGTAAACGGTCCCACATGACCATAAACCATGATGTGTTTCTTGAACGATGTTAAAATGAATGATCCATCTAAGATGAAGGCTGTAAAAATACCCTTCATTCATCCCTCATGAGAATAAACTGCAAGATGGTTCGAGCGCGATGACCTTAAACCAAGATCTCTTCATATCCATCATCCCATAAGACATTAAACTGCACCTTCAAGAACTATATATGGATTGATTCCCATCCTCATGGGATATGTAGGAACACTAAGATTATTTGTCTTAGAGTCCAGCCCCCAAAATCTTCTCTTTGAATACCCCATAGGTGTACTTATCATAGAGAATCATACAAGGTGTAGCATTGACTTCTTTGGACCCACTCATGTCGGGGTTACCATGATCACACCATGTGCCCATCCTTATTCTTCTATCCTCCCACATCCTCACCACGCGATGTTAAAATGAATGGACCTTTCAGAACTATGTGTCGCTTGATTTCCATCCTCATGAGATATGTAGGAATGCCTGAACATTTAGTCCATAGGACTAGCCTCAATCTTCATGATCTCCCCTGGGATGAAACACATGGTGTGGCATAGGATTTTTCCTCCATTCACATCAAGTTAATCAAGACCATACCATGTATCCCTATCCTTGGAAATCTCCACCTATTTCATCATTCCTCATGACGTTAAACTTCATGGGCATATTCATGCTTCATGCATCCCCTTCTTTGGGTCTTCATCATCTTTCACATCCAAAAGGACACCCAAATGGCATGGATTCTCAGCATAAGGGCTCTCCTACCATCTTGGGCTAACATCCTGGTGTATTTTGAACAACAATTTGATATAAGTCCCATGTTGTGAATATGGTTAGTGGTTAACACTCATTTGTTATTCCCATTTTTAGTCAAATGATGTGGATGATACTTTTAAAATGCGGTCAGCAACCATCTCCCATCATTAGAACCACCCCCATATGCCCCAAATATTAGGTGTAGTGGTTCATTTTGTCATGTTATCCCTTCAAACATTCATCTTCCTTGGGTAGGAGTGTTGATATGGTTAGGATCAACCCTTCTGGATCTACTTCCCTTATTTTCATACCCTTATATGTTGCGGAGAGCCAGATCCTACTCCTCGTTTCCCACACTGATCAATGATCAAGTGGGCTTAAGTGATTTGGTAAGGTAATACCTACATAAAGGGTCATGTATCTATGGTATGTGCCATATGATCTTAAAATAAGATCATTTACCATCCTCACCATAAGACATCAAACTACAAGATGGCTAGGACATTCCTTCTTAGGTCCCTCAAACCTTTTCGGCCCCCTGACCCAAGTTCTCATTTTGGATTGTGCAGTGTTGAATTGAATCCATGTCTTCATTCTTGTCAGGATATTTTTATATTCAACGCATATCCCTTTGAGACATCCCTCCTTCATCCTACATCCTTGACGCATGACGTAAAACTACACAACATATTCCAGAACTATGTGTGGATTTATTCCTATCCTCATGGGATAATTAGGACTGTATAGACATTTAGTCTTTGGGTCCAGCCATGTTTCCTAGAAACCTCATCATCGTCCTGGCCCACTGGCCAGAGTTCCTCAGGAGGAGGTATGTGGTGTGGTATGGTCTTACATCCTCATTAACGATGGGTTTTTAATTTCTACTCCACATACCTCTCCCTTTTTAGAAATCTTCCTCCCCATTCTAAACTCATATTTTTGAGTCAGCTGCTCTAGAATTGGGCCCCTTGACCCTATTTGGTAGTTCACCAATGTGCCCAGGAGCACTCAGGTTTAGGACCTAGTGTGTTGTATTCTACATAGACATGTTATTTCCAATTTTCATGCTTCATTTTCTCCTTAATTTGGGCTTTCATCATCTTTCACTTCCAAAAGAATCCCTCGAATGACAAGGATGATAGGCCTAAGGGATCTCCTACCATTTCAGGCCAATGTCCTTGAGGGTCTCAAATGAAAGATTGATACAAGTCTTGCATTCTGAATATGGTTAGCAGTAGACACTCATTTTTTGTTTCCATTTGAGGTCACATGATGTGGATGTTGTGTTTCAAACGCAGTTAGAAACCATCCTCCATCATCACTCCAAACCTCATCAAGCCATAAATATTGGTTGCATGATTCACATCCCTTTCCACTCCATGATGTCCAAGTGGAATTTCAAAACTCTTGGTGTTATCCCTTAGTGCGTATTTGTGCATTTTAGAGGAAAAATCCATAATGAGGCATCATTCAAGGCTCCATGCCATTTTCCCATTTTCATGTATTCCATGTATTTCTAAGAACTTCTCTGCCCTTGCTTCCCACATCGAGCATAGCTCACGTGGCCTTAGGGATTTGGTTGAGGTTCTGTGCAAATTTTGAATAGTTTCTCTTCTATATAGTCCGATCTCTAAGACCATAAACTAATATCTCTCTACTTCCTTTCTTCAAGGCATAAAAACTACATCTCTTAGAACTGCGTACATCTTGATTCCCATCCTCATGGGATACATAGGAATGCCCGAGCATCTCTTATTTGGGTGCAGCTCAGGTTCGAATAATTACCTCTTATGTTCGGCCTTTTGGCCCTGACATTAATAGGATTGTGCGGTGTGGAGTGTGTGGGATTATGTCCTCATTCACATCGATTTTACAATACTCACACTATGTACTCACTTCTAGGAGCTAGTGTCTCCTGCCTCTTGTCCCACATGACATTAAACTGCACCCACAGAACTACATATGGATTGATTCCTATTCCCATGGGATATGAAGGAACACCTAGACGCTTCATCCATGTGTCCAACCCTATATTATATGACCTTTTTTGGATCCTTGGACCGTGGTTTCTTCCACAGAATTATGTGTGGTGTGGTGTGGACCTCTTCCCATTCACATCGGGTATGATTTATCACACCATGCACATTACCCTCTAAAACCTCATCTCTTCTCTACATATACAATCCATATGACCTTAAACAATGTTGTCTGGTCCCACATGACTTTAAACTATTGTGTCTTTACATCAAAAAATTAAAATGCAGGGGTTGGTCATATCATACAACCTTGAAATTTAACATTATTTTCCTTGCTACATGACAATAAAATGACACCGCGTTGTGATGTCCTAACTTGAGGGGACATCATATTTGGTATCATTTCTCCACCATTCCATTTTTCAAGAACTACATATTGATTGATTCTTTTATCCAAACATTTATTCTTCATACTAGGTTTGTTGATTCACAAAAAACGCACATCCATCCAAATGAAAAAAATATCTATCAAATATCACTCCTTTTGGGGAATGGACCATACCCGCATGACAGTGCTGTCCCTGGGAGTGTTACCATACCATTAAACTTCTAAAACTATGTACGGATTGATCCTCATCATGATGGGGTATGTAGGAATGGACACAAACTTTGCTTCAGGCCCAACCCAATGTTCATTTTCGGTCCCTCAGCCTAAAACCTCCCCAGGAATCCCATGGTGTTATATGGACTCCTACCATCCTCATTCACATCATGTTTTGTAGTTACCACATTTCATGTCTCCCTCCATCTCTTCAATTTATGTTTCAAGGTCTATGTCCTTAAAACTAAGATCCATATATCCTTGTCGCAAGATACCAAACTGCAAATAATTATATAGAAATACGTATGGCTTGATTTCCATCCTCATGGGATATGTAGAAACGCCCATACATTCTATATGTGGGTAAAACCCCATGAATCATAAATCTTCATGCCTTTTTTGTCCCCTTGGCCCGAACTCTTTATGGAACATGTGGTGTGGTGAGTACCTCTTGAGTTCTCATTCACGTCGGGTCTATAACGTCTGCACCACTTACTCCCCTTGTATTCACTCATCATCCTACCATAGGACGTTAAACTACATGGGTATTCTAGAACTATATATGGATGGATTCCCATACTCATGGGATACTTAGGAACACCTGATCACTTTCCCTCAGGTCCATCCCCAATATTAATCCACCTCTAGTCTACAGTCTATGGTTTAAAGGAACCCACTAGGAGCACATGGTGTGTTGTGGAATCTTATTGTCCTTATTCACATTGGGATATGTACCACACCATGCATTTCCTTTATGGGTAACCACATACTCATCACAAATCTCTAAACTGTGACCCTACCCCGAACAAGTTCAGGATTCCCCGTGAATATTATTGGATGCGTTAACTTATTCAACAGAAAGGATTTCCCAACCAGCATTGGTCTCTGACCAAGCTGTGCTTGAGAACTACTTATGGATTGATTCTCATCTTTATGAGATACATAGAAATGCCCGCGCATTTCACTTTGGACCCAACCTTAGGAAAATTTACTTTTCTGGTACTTTTTCCCTAATCATGGTCCAAAATCTATGACCTTAAATTAAAAGCCAACAGTTTCTGTAATGCGACTTTAAGTTGTTAGCCTTAATAAATGTTGTATGACCTTAAAAATATGTGCAACATCCATGTCATATGACATTAAACTATTCCATTCATCATCCTTTCCGTATGTTTTTAAACTTCGTGTCGATCGTCCTCATTGGCATGATGCAAAACTACAAGGCATTTTAGGTCCTCACTAGAGTGGTCCTTCCTGGAAGAAGGTACAACCGCTGATCAGACCGATGGAAATACCTAATGTGTCTTCACCATGATGGCTTAATTTAAAGAGTATTGTAATCCATTTGAAAAACCCATCAATCAACCCTCTACAATTTGTGTGACCTTTATTCAGGGCAATCATCCTCTTTCATGCATGAAGGAATCCCTTAATAGCACAGATTCTTATCCTATGGATCACCTGCTATCCTAGGCTAACATTCTTGATGACTGATGGATGAAATTTTATGTTAGGACATGTGTTTCAAACATGGTCTGTGGTCGACCCTCAACTTTTATCCTTATTTCAGGCTAATTCAATAGTGATACTATGTTTTGAACACGGTCAAAAATTACGCTTCATTTTCATGACACCCTAATAGTGTTCTGAATTTTGGGTATCATGATTCACGCTTTCTATTCCCATATGTTCAGATCGATTCTAATTCCACTGACATTACACCACTTGTGCACTAGAGCGCACTGGGAAAATGAAAATTCAACTATTCTTAAAAATTCATTCTCTCGTCAGGCCTCTCTCTTTCATTCCAGAAATATGGGCCAATTGTTTAGACCCCAAATATCTAAAGCATGGTTGGAACTCTCATACTCTTATGAAATAATGATGCGGTCATCCCTTATTTCTCACATCGGGCATGACCCACATGAGCTTATGAATTGATCACTGGATATTTCATGAATGTGATGGAAATGTAGCAAACCAAAGACAACTATTGGAACCCATGCACGTAGTCAAAAAGAACTAGTGTTGTATGTATGTATGTTTAAGAGTTTGCATACATTATAACACCCAAGGATTAGACCCTCCCATGGATAGGTTGACCTCTTCAATAGAGCATTCTAGCTCCACCACTCTAGGTCTTGTGGCATGAATGATCCACTATAGCCGGTTTAGCTCCTGCTCCTCCTCAAGGGAAATGGGGTGCAATTCATCTGCCTCGATTTTGTCCCGATCCTCGTCAGCTTGGATAACTACCATCTCATTGGAGGATTTCTTCATTAGTTCTTTGAATTCATCCAGTTGGGCCTTTAGTCGTGACATGAGACCCGATTGTGCATTGAGGAAATTAGAGTACTCGTCCACCCGAGCCTGAATCCTCTAAATCTTACTTTCAACCTCTTGGATCCTCTTGATGTTCACTAATTTCCTCCACTTCCAACCCACACAAAGGCCACGATCATATTACTGGATCTTTTCTTCCATGAAGTCTCGGATGAGCATATAAGGATGTTGTGAATCCACTCCTCTAGCACATAGTTCACGTAGTTGGGAATGAAGCCTCCCTATTTGGTCTATCCATTGAGCTTGAGAAGTATCCCTGATGAAGCATTTGATTAGATTCCATGACTGGGGATGGACTATCTTTTTATCTTCTTTTTCAAGAGCCATCTCGTCATGGTCCTCATGGTCAGCGGGTTTATATGTATGGAATGCCTCCAGGAACTCATCAGTAAGGTATACATCCGGTGTCTGGTCAGGTAGGTCAAGACCCATGTCATTCGATTGATCCTTGTCGTTGGATTCCACCTTTAAAACATTAGGTTCTATCCTAGTAATGGTTCTACCTATGATCGGGAGCACTGCGACGTGGTTAGTATGGTCGTCCACTTCCACAACCACCAGTGTTTTCTAGGAAAAGGCGGCGCCAGGGGTGCCACCCATCCTCGCCAAGGTGTCCCATTCCATTTGAAGAACTATGTATACAAAAAATCATACGGACATCAGTTAACCTAATTAATGTATGATATTTATGAATTCTATGAAGAATACTTATAGAGATCAAATAGTTGGTCTCTTTCCTAAGATGTGCCATTGGGATCCCAAGGCATGGACCTCTGTATATGGTGGACATGTCATAAGGCTCTGGGAGGAACACCATGGGTGTCGAGGCCCTACTGGGCACGATAATCGTCATAGCCATGGGTGATGATCCCAAAGTTCCTACAGCTACATCTACTATTGATCAGAAGCTGGTTTTGTGTATGAGGCCCTCCTCAAAGGTATAAGGTTATTTGAGAAGTCCAAAATAACTTGGATGAAGAATAAGGGGAAGTGGTTTAGGGTTTTTCTTTAAGGGTATCTACAAGATCATTTAGCTCCGGGTCTGAATTTCCGACCTCACTCCCCTCCAGAGGGCTCCCTCCACTGGCCACATCCCCCCACAAGGACTCGTTAGATTATTCAGATCGCGGGAAATGGTCTCTCAATTCAGTGACCAAAAAATAAGGGGGGACATTCGATCGACAATCACCTTCCCTAGATCCTTCATTGGACACATGGGACCCTAAGAGAGCACAAAGTCCTCCATCTCGGCAATGTAATTCTCACCATCCACCTGGGACACTGCAAAAATAGCCCTGACATGACCGATCCCCAGAAAATCCATCCCGAGATGGTTTTGTTGTTGCCACATCTCAGACAGTTTGAGGAATTTTCTGTTGACATACCCGATTCCCCAACCCTCTTGGATCAGCATTCCCAATCATGTCTATATGGCGCAACCTCTCCCCCAATGCCTGGGTGGGTATCCTACGGAACCCCCAGGGTTGCCTCCTCTCTAGATATCTTTACTCTTATGGGAAGTCTAGGTCTGCCGCTGACATCTACCTCTCATTTGGTATGAGAATTTCCACTACTGAAGCCTCACCACCACGGGATGTCCTTGCTACCTTCCAGCCCTAACCTCAAGGTTGATTGGGGACCCTTCCATTGGCACAGACAATTTTCTACTCTAGCATCTCCCCCGGGTAGGAATTCTCCCAACTTCTAGAATACTCCTTCACCATCCCATAGATAGATGTTGGAGGAGGTATCTCATTCCACATAATTCCCTCCTCTTGTGTAAACATGAGCCACATCTACCACATCACAAAAATATGGTCCTCTTGGCATACTCCCAAGTAGACCCGCGAGGTCAGCCTCTGCATGCACCAGAACTACCTCACATAGAGGTGTAGTGTGTACGACTCTTGTAGAGGCTCGTAGTCAACCCACTCCACCATGACTCCACCCCTAAAGGCTAGGAGGTAAGACTGATGCCCCTTCGTTCCCTGTCCATCATCATTGAACACACCTATTGGAAAAGGGAACATGTGAAAGTTGAACTCATCCGCCCTCCAAACCTGGTTCAACACTAGAGGCATGGTCAGCTTGGTCCGAAAACTCCCCACCTCATTCAAAATAGTTGGTCAAAAGTCCAACCCTAGAGGAGAAATGGGGTTCTTGTATTCATAGATGCCCCTAATATGCACTGCTATCCACCCATACAGGGGATGAAATGGACCGCACACACTATGTGGCTTCTTCCCGTCACTGATATGCCACAAAAACTTATATATATTAGCATGCATCATAATACCTAGCTTGACCCACTCTCTTATCCCCAACGCAGATGCCATGATGAACATGCTCGGCTGCATGCCCAACTTTGTCACTCTTACTAGCATAATCGAGCAGCAGATTAGCACTGAGATGAATGCAGCCAGCCTAACCAATAGTTTCTATTCGACACTGATATTGAACCCCCATGTCTTCCACTGACTACCCACTAACATTCTCCAGTAAGAATCCTCCTTACCATGTTGACCACCTTTAGAAATGTTGGAGACCTCACGGGAAACTTCCCATTGGATAATACCAACCTACTCATGGTGCAAATGGAAAGAGTTTTGCCTCAGAGAACACCTTCTTACCAACTCTGAAATCAGCTTCTTCGGTTGGTAGATATAGAATTAGGAGTCTCATTCCTCCTTGAACAGGCCCACTCACTTAATATCTAACCCAAAATCGGCACACGAGCCACATACCTAGTGGGCCCATTCCCAATCATCTGTGATGTTTCCACACTAGTGAAAATCCCACTCATCGGTCCACCCATTCATTGGGTACCCCAAGACCTCCTTTAGAATGATGTGGTATAGTGGGGGGATAACTCTAGCTACAATGCCTTACCATCAACATTATTCACATGGTTATATAGGTAGTCAACCTCAATGAGTGTGTGATCCTCCAATGTATGACCATCAGCCACCATGAACGCCTGGCGTTGGCATGAATTGCTCCTAAACCAGAAAGATGGCTCATCTCTACTCACTTCAGGAATGAAAACATCATCCCTTAGAAAAAATCCATATAGAAGAAACATTTTTTATAGTGTTTGGTTCTTCTGACTCTCTGATAGAAGCTCCACTAGGTACTCGTGGTCCAAATGGCTTCGTAAGTATTCCCCGATACCCATATTATTTTTTATTTCTTCCCTTCATGCATCATCTACAAGGACCCCCTTGGCAGCTTCCAGGTAATCCATTCAGTCTTTAATATTTTTTATTTTTGTTTTGATTCATGGATCTTGGTTGTGGATCACATTCACGAAGCACGATTGCAGAGCTCAGTTGCGACAACATTTCATGGAGCCCTTCCACAGACCTCGCAGACACAAGCCTCAGAGCGCACACTTGCAGAGTCTAAGGGCTTGCTATGCACCGCTTAGTAGAAATTCTTGATTTTCAAACAGCAATCAGAGAGCACACCAAGATTTGAAAATTGAGGGCACAAGCTCTAAAAATAAATAGATGAGTTAGGAATAAAGAGTGGTCATCCACCCTTATTTATGGGATAAGACCCCATTGGAATCACAGTGCGCCTGGCCACGACAAGCTTCATGACATCCCCAACCCGCGCAGAGAAGCTCTTCATCGTGACCATACTTTACGATCCTGCTTTGTGATTCACCTAATTTTTTTGGATCTACCCTTAGTCTTCGACCCTCATTTTATCCTTGGATATAAGACTAGGGGGCATTTGTTGGAGACAAAATATGTGCAGTGGGAAAGGACACAAAGAGGAAACCAATTCCAATGGGGATACCTAGAAAAACCCATTTGTAAAGCCTCTAAGGAGTGAAAAATTTGTAGAGCCCCTCAGCACCGTGGCCGACGTGAAGCCGAAGCCCCATCTGCAATCGCTGCAGAGTCAAAGAGGCGGGAGCCTCCATAGTTATGATGCAATTGACCAAGAGATTTATGCCATAGGGGAAACCATGTCGATCTTTTCTATCCCTTGGAACTTCACAGAAGCCTCTACGCGCTCCACAGAGGGAACCTAAGAGAGATCTACATTAAAGAGGGGATGGCGGTCAAATCTGTGGTTATGAAAAACATGACACAATTTATGGATGATTGCAGAGTGCCACATATGGCTTCACACTGAGCTTTCCCTACTTCATGCTACCCCTCTCCTATAAATACCAGGATCCCCTCGAGTAAAAAGAACAAATACCCGAACTTTCACCTTCTCAGCTCTCAAATTGCAAATCACCTTATGATCTGCTAAACCTTTTGAGAAAAATGAGCTCATCTAGGTACTTGAGCATTGAGAAGTACCCATTCCTTAGAATAAATACAACCCCTCTTCATGAAGGGATTATGTTTGTGAATCCCACATGCCATCATAATAGAAAGAGATCCCTAAGGGGACTCGAGTCTTCTCCAAGCACTCATGTTTCTCGAAGTACCATCCATGAACACATGGACCAAATGCTAAGATATGGTCATTGTGCTTTGCGAAGCACACTTCTTCGTAGTACTATACATCGGAAGGTACCATGGCTTCATGAAGTCCTACTCCAAGAAATCCTTTCTACTTCATGAAGCACCCTTCAATGCAGCTATACCCTATTCCCAAGCTACGACACTCCACTTCACGAAGCATACCCCTTCGTGATGTCCCTACTCTATGTAGAGCACCAGAGCTTCCAAAGGTACATTCCTGTAAACCATTTGATTTAGAAACCTTCCTTTTATACGAACCTCCAGGTTTGTATAAAGTGATTTTAAGGTACCTTTGGTGGTGCTTCATGTTTCATTGTCTAACCTCATGCTTCTTCACATAGGCATTCTAGTAGATATTTTTTCTTCGCAAGGCCACAATAATGTGGTCCCCTCATCGGATCACTCCACAACACCACCTCATCACGACATGGCTGATGAATTCCTTTCCCCAAGGGTGGGTGGGTATCCGTCATGTATTTCCAAGGGGTGAGGAGTGAACCCACTTCATCTAAGCTAAAGGAAATTGAAATGCCAAGAACCATCATCCTCAGCATATGACATTAAACTGTGGCCTCGCCCTGTGTAATATATAAGGGGTTCCCCAACATGGATATTCTTCATGCCTTCTCATCTCCACAGGAGTGAGAACTTTCTCACAAGAAATTAGATCATATTTGTTGGAATGGAGTATATCTTTGGGGAAGGTCATCCATCATGGTGTAATCCCATAGCATTTATTGTGGGAGGTTTCTCCCCTACTCCTCCTCTCTTATTCCGCGCCAATGAATAGAGGAGAGATAGGCACTGGGACCTTCATTACCCCATCCCTCTCCCGATGGGATTTGTCACTATCGGGCCTCCATCCTGGAGTAAGTCCAAATCACCATCAACTTGGGCCACTAACCATGAAAAATTCCATGTTTCCTCTTTGGGCCACTGACCATGTGTAATCCCCAATCCACTTTTTGTAGATGCACCATTTGTGACATGATCATTAGGTCTTTCCTGCCTCTTGTTTTTCACACCAAGCATGACTCACGTGGGATTAGAGTAATCATTTACCATGAGATCCCTCCTAGGCCACCTTAGTGTGTAATCCCAAAACCCTTCAGAACTATATTGAATTTGATCCTTTTCTCCTAGGTAACGTACATAGGAAGTCTCCCCGAGGTTCAAGCCTAACACCTACTTGTTCTGACCCCTTCATGTTAGTTCCCTTTCATCCAGAAAGACATTAAACTATATGATACCAAACTACACATGCTTTGATCCTTGTCCCCTAGATAGGTTATGTAGGAAGCCTCCCTGAGGTTCAACCCCAACCAGTGATAAGACATTGGAACCCCATCAAGCGGTAATTAGTTGGAAGCCCAACCAGCAGTAAGCCGTTGGAACCCCAACAAGCGATACGTTGTTGGAACCCCAACCAATAGTAAGTCGTGGGAACCCCAACCAATGTTAAACCTTTGGAATCCAAACTAGACATAAGTTGTTTTCAACCCCATGCAGCGGTAATCCATTGTGATCCCAATCTTGTGGTAAGCCATTGTGTTCCCCATCCAGCCGTAAGCCGTTGTGAACCTCAACCAACAGTAATCCGTTCGAACCCTAACCAGTGGTAATCCATTGGAACCCTAACTAATGGTAAGATGTTGTGATCCCCATCTAGTAGTAATCCATTGTGATCCCCATCTCGCGGTAATCCATTTGGATCCCCATCCAGCGATAAGATGTTGTGATCCTCATCCAGCCTTAAGCTGTTGTGATCCCCAACCAGTGGTAAGCTGTTGTGATACCCTTCTAGGGGTAAGTCATTATTATATTAACTACATGGGTCTGATCCCAATATCTTATACATAGTATGTAAGATGTCTCCCCAAGGATCAACTAAAAACACTGGTAATCTTTGGTGCCCCCTTTTATGGGACCCACTTCTCCGGTCTGACCCCTGGGCATCAGACCAACACTCAGGCCGCTAACTATGTGTAAGCCCCAAAATGTCATCAGGTTGTTTTCCTCTATGCACACCCTAATTATATGCCCCATCCAGAATTACATGGAGTTTTATTCCCTTCCACTGGGATACATAGGAAGACTCCTTGAGGTTCATGTTCATCACTCATGTCCCATCTTGGTCTCTCCCTCGATCCTATGTGTTTTGGGAAGGTCATTCCCCACCCCGGATACTCTACTTCTTACGGACCCAATCCGTACGTCCATTCCACGAGCCTCCTTTTTAGGTGTCCTATCACCCCACCAAACTACGTGGACTTGGAATCCCCACCATGGGGATATGTATGAGGTCTCATAGAGGCTCATTCCCGACACCACCATCTTCATCATGTTGGATCCATCTTATTCTCCATCTACTCTCAACCATCCCTATCCATTCCAATTCTTACCCGGGCCACCACGTCCTGGTGAGATCATGTCACCCACTTTAGAACTTCTCCTAACAGTAATCAAGAAACTAACCACATGTTATCAACAACATAAGTTCTCCTTTCCGGGGTTGTTGTAGAGACCTGAAGCTTGATGTACATGGACATTACATTACATTTGCGGAATACTTAGTACATAACAAAAAACACACACACACAAGGATCGTAATAGTTTAGTGTATTTGGAAACTCAGAACGTAATCTTCTAATCATGGTGAAAGATCTTCAATATCTCACATAAAGATCTTTCCTTTTTTTTCTTACCTAAAACCTTTCTTTATATCCTGGGGGAAAGAAAACATAAAAGGGTGAGCTCAAACGCTCAGTAAGGGTAAACAAAAGAAATATAAATCACATCAAGCACATAACTTTTGGAAATCTTAACCTGCAAAAGAGGTCATAATTTCATAACATGGGATAAATCATGGCAGTGAAATGTAATCACAATAATCATAACATAAAACATGAAACTTTGTGGCATACACACATAATCATAGAGAATAATTTCTTGTTAGTCAAGACTCATTTCCAAGACTATCTTAGTGGACAAAGTCCCTTTCTGAACCGAGTCACCCTCGTTCCAGTCATGTTTCACTGAACCGGTATAACCTACCGTTCCAGCCATGTCTATCTCATGAGATATAAAATATTTACCCAATGCATTGGAGGGAGATATAGGTCCCACCCATCTTATAATGAATCCTTTCTTATGTGTGCCACATAATCATAAATCATACATCATCGCATAACACATGTTACAAAAATGGGATTCTTGAAACATCTTGACATCATAAAAAAAACCATATAAGGTAAATGACTTCATAAAAATAATTCCTTCACAACATAATAAAATCAATGTAATAATAGGGATAAAAACAGAACCCTATATTATCTTAGATTGAAAATAATTTTGATAAAACATTTGAACTCCATTCTTGAGGAAAATATCCTTTCTACTTCAAAAACACTTTTCCTTTCTTAAAATGTCATAAAATTATAAACTAAAAGAAGTTGATTAAAAATAAACTTGAAAACATGTAAAGGAATCTTCTTGGAAATAATGTTTTAAAAATCCATTCATGTCGTATAAGTTAAAAAAACATTCTTCGTACTTTTGTCGGAAAAGTTAAAAAGTACCTCGTACGAAAAAACGACAAAAGATTCCTTTCATATTCATTGTTATTATATCATATATGGTTCTATTATTACTTTATATTACCTGTTCTTTTGTAAATTCCATGTTAAAGAGCGTTTTGGGTAAAATTGTTTCATTTGTCGTCCGTGTTTTGACTTGTAATTATTCATATGATTACATAGTCCATGATTAATTAATTCCAGAATATATAACATTATTTATATATATATATTCATAATATACATATATATAATAAATCAGTAAATGGAAATAAATACACCGTTCATGGAGACGGTAGTCCGTACATACGCATGAACGCTGTTTTCGTTTCCTTATTGAATTGAATGGAATTAAGTAGATGAAATGCATTTAAATATACATAAATCCAGTATCATTATTATGTAATATATTTCATTAGTGCTTATTATATATACTTTATAATCATTCATTAATGGTTAATCATTGAGAATGAATCTCATCGCGTCGTGGAGACGGTAGTCCGTACGTACGCACGAGCGATGATATCGTTCCCATGGTCATGGACTTGTGTTGAATTGTATGTATAATATTTCAGTATCAATATTACTTTATAATAATCATATATAGTTACTCATTAAACCATTATACCCATCCAATTAAGGTGGTGGCGGAAAATAGGTTACACCACGGCATGGAGACGGTATTCTGTATGTACGCACGCATGGTGATTTCCTTTTTCCGTATGATGGATAGAAGGTAAATTAGAGTTGTTTAATATTTATAATAAAATATCAGTATATAATAAATACTTATGTTATTACTTTACCGTGAAACAACTAAAGAATAAGAAGTTGAAGAAGAAAGAAATTGAAAAAGATCGGTAATTGATATTACCTCTTTTTGACGCGCCTTCACTTAACCTCCACTTAAATAACTAAGGATGGTCTTTGAAGAAGAACAAGACCTCTAGGATGATACTAGGGAAGTGGAGAAGAGATTTTGGCAGGGGTTGTCCGAGCTGGAATGCTCAAATTGGTGTGAGGAGGAGAGGGAGGAGGTGCCCTTTTATAAGGGAGGAGAGGGGCATCTTAGGAAAATCTCAAAATATTATTTTATATTAAGGTCAAATTCGGTTTATAATGGTTCCAAATGGTATTATTTAGAAGATAAAGTATGGATGGGTCGAAGTACTCTCATCCAATAGGATTTAGACAAGTTTAGGTTATTATTTTAACCTTATCAATTAGATTTAACTCTAAGTTAAATAATTTACCTTTTACCGTGTCTTTTTGTTTTCTTACACTTTATGGTTAATACACTTACTATTACATGTCAAACGAACCCCAAATTGTTTATTATTAATATATATATCCTTATCTAAGTCATTTGGCCGAACATTAGATTTTTTTGAATAAAATAACAATTAATAATATAATATTTGATTTAAAAACTATTTTTGGTCAATTTTGACACTATTTGATATATGATTTTTGTGAAAGTCATAACAGAATTATATGTTCGAAACAATTTGATTAAATAAACACTAATATATCATAGTAACCTATAAAATTAGTGGGATTCATAAAAAGTCTCAAATTACATTTATTTTGGTGTTTATAACATCAATTATGTCAATATTTCATTAATAAGATAATTACTACATCATCATTGTGTCATAATTAAATTAAATTATTTAATGTCTAAAAATTACAAATAAATTACCATTATGTAGGAAATATTTTTATCTTTCTAATTAATATTTATAGTCTAATTTATCTTATGTATAACCCCTTATTAAAAATGATTTACTTATTAAACTTTGATTTTAACTCTTTTAACCCTTCTTTAAATAAATTAATAATAAATGTCCTAATCTAATCCAAGTGGGACTTAATGGTCATGTTTTATTCCTAAGGTTGTTTTTGGTCGAATTAAACTTATCCAATAGAATTAGGACATGTTTTATGGTAATAGTAATATCATATTTACCCTTAGTTACCCTATTTACTATTAACCACGGTAAAAAAAAGTAAAAAGTTACTATTCACCAAAAAATTACTTTTATCTCATTGATCCAAATTTTACTTATTGATATCAACCATGTCTATTGGATTTTCGAAATTCCATTCACAGAAGTGGTAAAATTATGTTTTATGCAAAATTCAGTTTTTAACCTACCACTTAGTGGTTTCACTATTCATCAAAAATTGAAGTTTTTCAGAAAAATGCCAAAATTTCACCCTAATCTATAATTGATATTCCGTATTAAAAATGATTTATATTTTACAAAATTCCTAATATATAAGTTACATTAATTAATTTTATAATTAATTTCCGCTGTCACAACAAATAGCGTGTTTTTAAGAGATAATAACTATCAAAAGATTAACATTTGTTTATGTCTGGTGTAAATGTGAAATTACATCCAATGACCAACATTGTATTGAATTGTAAAAATATATTCTAAATATACTTTAAAACCACTAAAATTAATAATTTATCACTATTAATTATTTCGATTAAAAAAGTTGTTTTTAATTAAAATTTAGTAATTTTCACTATTCATCAGAATATGAAAGTTATCCGAAAAGTACCAAAATTTCACCTTAGGCTAAATTCGATACTCCGAATCCAAAAATGAAGTCCATTTTGAGAGATAAAATTTATAAAATTTTAAAATGTGGTTATTACTATTCTTTACGGCTAGTTTTAATAATATTTTAATAGCATATCCTTGTTTAGCGAAACTCAGTATTACGTACTACACACGCTATCGAGGAAGGTCTTGATTGCGTGTAATGCAAGGAAAGTCAAGGATGTGTGTTGTGCAAGCTCCTTTTGGTGTAGCGTATAACACAAGACATTAATAAAATTAAAAAGAATATTTTTTATAAAATCTCGGGCTCTTACATTCTACCACTCTTAAAATGAATTTCGCCCTCAAAATTCATCGGGGTTATAAATGGTTTACTATTCGGAAGTTTCTTTAATAGAAACCCACATCGTAAAAAGGAATACCAAAACTTGGCTTTAAAAACTAAAGTATGAAATGTAACGATTACCGAAATAAACTAATCACTGGGTTTCCACATAGGTGAAAATATGGATATGGAAGAGAAATCTAACCATCATGTTCTGATGGAGAGTGGTAGAGAACATGGCTATGGAAAATCCAGTAATCAAAAATCCATAAATTTTTGACGATCTAAGGTACCATCTGATTAATCAGATATAAGAGCACTAGGACAATATTTTTGGTTTTCAAGATCGTTTCCCTAAAGTTGAAGAATTTGAATTAGAATAAATACTTACTTTATTTTGGTACAATCTCACTGTTGTTCGTGCCTTGAACAATTTACACTTCATCTCTTAAATAAATGAAGTTGAATTTGTTATTCGTGAAGTGTTAGCAGATCATGTGATAGAATGACGGGTCATTCCATCTGTCTCAAACAAAAGGTTAGCAAAAATTATATACATAAGTCGATCTATATTGAGATTAATCATATATGGTTCCTAAAATTGACTTTATACTTCATATATCATACTTCTTAATATAATAAAACTAGTTTCTACTAAACAGGGACTTCCTGTAGGCCAGTGGTAGGCGATAAAGGCCAGTCGCACTTCGGTTGTGGGTTCGATTTCCACAGCCTTGTCCGATGCGATGGGCTGTCGCCCGTCCTGCAGGTTGTCCTTTTTTTAAAACTATATTACTATAACATCCCATCAATAATATCGCAAAACTTCTATCCTTAAACAATAATAACTTATGTTCAACATAATCCATTCCAATCTTTAGGCTTATCCATAATACTGCATTCCACTCTCATAACATAGTGAAAATGATTACCAGAGATTTAACACCATCATCGATCCCCATATATCATAAGATATGTTTTGTTGGTCACATTCCAAACATTCAATGTCCTTAATCACGTATTCTCTTGAATACCTTAGTGAAAACAAGAATGCAGTTAAAAGTTAACACCTTCCACATACCAAAATCCTCAAAATTCTATATACTCAAACCATGATATCACTTATTCCTTATATCAATCATGAGCTCATGAATACTGTTAAACATTTCATTTTCTCGTTTCCCCTTCATTATGCGCATATCCAAAAAATATCTCAATCACTTTGAATACCACATTAGACCAACACATAAATATTCCAATACTTTATGATACCACATTATTTTGGAATCCCATTACATAAACACTTAATCATTCCACCACATCATTGTCATATTCATCATCGCCAATAGTGATCGCATGTGACTTCCATTTGTCCTTTGCCTTCAGTGTTTTCTCATGTTTATCATCACTAACCCTTGGATTAGGGCATTTATTAGCATAATGCCCCATTTCCTTGCACTTGAAGCATTGAAGTGTTGGTGGTGCGTTCTCTGCAGTGTTATCTTTATTCACATCATTAGAATCCCTTTTTCCATTACTTCAACACTAAGCTGCTCGATGGCCTTCTTTTCCACACTTAAAACATTTTCTAGTCCCTTTAAGACAATCTCCACCATGCTTCTTTCCACAATTTGTGCATAAGGAAACATTCATCTTCTTTTCACCATTATTCTGAGATTTCTCCTTGAACTCCATCTTTCGTTTCTTGTCAAAACCATGAGATGGATATGTAACACCAACTTCCATTTCTACCTTTATAGCACAACGCACAATTTATTCATAGCTACTGAAGTCTCTTATAGCTAATTCCCTTCGAAGACTTGGTTTTAAACCACTGAAAAATCGATCAACTTTACTTTCAGGTTGGATGATAATGCCAGATGCATACCTTGCAAGTCTTGTAAAATTCGCTTCGTATATACCAACAGATTCATCATCCTTTTTCTTTAGTTCACGAAACTCCTTCTCTATATTTTTTCAAAGAATACGAGGGAAGTACTTATTGAAAAATAAGTTCTTGAACTCATCCCATTCCATGGACTCAATTTCATCTCTTTGCCTCGTATTCTTGATAAGATTCCACCATTGATCAGCTTCACCTTCCAAACGATATACTACTAAGATGACTTTATCATGTTCAGAACATTGAAGAACTGAAAATATCTTTTCAGTGGTACTGATCCATTGTTCAGCAACAAGTGGATTAGAAGACCCACTGAAAGAAGGTGGACGTTGCCTCATGAAGGACTCAATAGAATATTGTTCCCTTATCTGCTCATTTGGATGTCCAGAATGATTCAAAGCTTGTGTAAGTATAGCAATAAGATTTTGCACTCCATCTCCCATAACACTTGTTTGTTCAGGAGGACAATCATTGCATTGTCCATTTCATTGATCAACACGGTTCCTTCGGGTTCCAGCAATCGTCTAAAACCCAAAAAGAATAGTGTGAGGGGAAAAAATCATGCTAGGGAAAACAACATAATAAAGGTGGGGTACCTTCAATATCTAACATCTTAGGTTTAATTATATGATCGTTAGCGTAATTCTAGTACTATAACCTATACGTATACTTAACCTTAGGGACATACCTAGACATACCTTAGAAATATCTCTAGGGATCTCACTAACGTTTTCGCATCCTAGTTTCCAAAGGTTGACTAAACCTTTGCTCTGATACTAACTGTAGAGACCCGAAGCTTGACGTACATGGACATTACATTACATTTGCGGAATACATAGTACATAACAAAAACACACACACACAAGGATCGTAATAGTTTAGTGTCTTCGGAAACTCGGAACGTAATCTTCTAATCATGGTGAAAGATCTTCAATATCTCCCATAAAGATCTTCCCTTTTTTTCTTACCTAAAACCTTTCTTTATATCCTGGGGAAAAGAAAACATAAAAGGGTGAGCTCAAACACTCAGTAAGGGTAAACAAATGAAATATAAATCACATCAAGCACATAACTTTTTGAAATCTTAACCTGCAAAAGAGGTCATAATTTCATAACATGGGATAAATCATGGCAGTGAAATGTAATCACAATAATCATAACTTAAAACATGAAACTTTTTGTCATACACACATAATAATAGAGAATCATTTCATGTTAGTCAAGACTCATTGCCAAGACTATCTTAGTGGACAAAGTCCCTTTCTGAACCAAGTCACCCTCGTTCCAGTCTTGTTTGACTGAACCGGTATAACCTACCGTTCCAGCCATGTCTATCTCATGAGATATAAAATATTTACCCAATGAATTGGAGGGAGATATAGGTCCCACCCATATTATAATGAATACTTTCTTATGTGTGCCACATAATCATAAATCATACATCATCGCATAACACATGTAACAAAAATGGGATTCTTGAAACATCATGACATCATAAAACAAACCATATAAGGTAAATGACTTCATAAAAATAATTACCTCACAACATAATCAAATTAATGTAATAATAGGGATAAAAACAGAACCCTATATTATCTTAGATGGAAAATAATTTTGATAAAACATTTGAACTCCATTCTTGAGGAAAATATCCTTTCTACTTCAAAAACACTTTTCCTTTCTTAAAATGTAATAAAATTCTAAACTAAAAGAAGTTGATTAAAAATAAACTTGAAAACTTGTAAAGGAAGCTTCTTGGAAATAATGTTTTAAAAATCCATTCATGTCGTATAAGTTAAAAAAACATTCTTCGTACTTTTGTTGGAAAAGTCAAAAAGTACCTCATACGAAAAAATGACAAAAGATTCCTTTCATAATCTTTACTAAAAACTCACCGAAGGGTAAAATAGGATTTAAACAATTTTAGGTGAATGGAAATAATATTACATATTGAGGAAACATGGATGTGGATGATAAAATACACCCCAGTAAATGCCAAAGTATAAACAATCTCGGATAAAAATGAGATTGTGATATTTCCATTACCTTAGGTCCGATTTGCTTCGTAAGTGTCCGAACCTCCTGTATAATGATTTAAATAATTCCATTGACTTATTACAGAA
Source organism: Viscum album (assembly GCA_963277665.1). Taxonomy (NCBI): domain Eukaryota; kingdom Viridiplantae; phylum Streptophyta; class Magnoliopsida; order Santalales; family Viscaceae; genus Viscum; species Viscum album. The sequence continues at coordinate 468,577,157 of OY728147.1, read as the reverse complement.
TCATATTCATTGTTATTATATCATATATGGTTCACTTATTACTTTATATTACCTGTTCTTTTGTAAATTCCATGTTAAAGAGCGTTTTGGGTAAAATTGTTTCATTTGTCGTCCGTGTTTTGACTTGTAATTATTCATATGATTACTTAGATCATGATTAATTAATTCCAGAATATAAAACATAATTTATATATATATATTCAGAATATACATATATATAATAAATCAGTAAATGGAAAGAAATACACCATTCATGGAGACGGTAGTCCGTACGTAAGCATGAACGCTGTTTTCGTTTCCTTATTGAATTGAATGGAATTAAGTAGATGAAATGCATATAAATATACATAAATCCAGTATCATTATTATGTAATATATTTCATTAGTGCTTATTATATATACTTTATAATCATTCATGAATTGTTGATCATTGAGAATGAATCTCATCGCGTCGTGGAGACGATAGTCCGTACGTACGCACGAGCGATGATATCGTTCCCATGGTCGTGGAATTATGTTGAAGTGTATGTATAATATTTCAGTATCAATTTTATTTTATAATAATCATATATAGTTACTAATTACACCATTATACCCATCCAATTATGGTGGTGGCGGAATATAGGTTACACCACAGCGTGGAGATGGTATTCCGTACGTACGCACGCGCGGTGATTTCCTTTTTCTGTAGGATGGATAGAAGGTTAATTAGAGTTGTTTCATATTTATAATAACATATCAGTATATAAGAAATACTTATGTTATTACTTTATCATGAAACAACTAAATAAGAAGAAGTTTAAGAAGAAAGAAATTGAAAAAGATCGGTAATTGATATTACCTCTTTTTGACGTGCCTTCACTTAACCTCCACTTAAAGAACTAAGGATGGTCTTTGAAGAAGACCAAGACCTCTAGGATGATACTAGGGAAGTGGAGAAGATATTTTGGCAGGGGTTGGCCGAGCTGGAATGCTCAAATTGGTGTGAGGAGGAGAGGGAGGAGGTGCCCTTTTATAAGGGAGGAGAGGGGCATCTTAGGAAAATCTCAAAATATTATTTTATATTAAGGTCAAATTCGGTTTATAATGGTTCAAAATGGTATTATTTAGAAGATAAAGTGGGGATGAGTCGAAATCCTCTCATCCAATAGGATTTATACAAGTTTAGGTTATTATTTTAACCTTATCAATTATATTTAACTCTAAGTTAAATAATTTAACTTTTACCGTGTCTTTTTGTTTTCTTACACTATATGGTTAATACACTTACTATAACATGCCAAACGAACCCCAAATTGTTTATTATTAATATATATATCCGTATCTAAGTCATTTGTCCGAACATTAGATTTTTAGGAATAAAATAACAATTAATAATATAATATTTGATTTAAAAACTATTTTGTGTCAATTTTGACACTATTTGATATATGATTTTTGTGAAAGTCATAACAGAATTATATGTTCGAACCAAGTTGATTAAATAAACACTAATATATCAGAGTGACCTATAAAATTAGCGGGATTCATAAAAAGTCTCAAATTACATTTATTTTGGTGTTTATAACATCAATTATGTCAATATTTCATTAATAAGATAATTACCGCATCATCATTGTGTCATAATTAAATTAAATTAATTAATGTCTAAAAATTACAAATAAATTACCATTATGTAGGAAATATTTTTAGCTTTCTAAAGAATATTTATAGTCGAATTTATCTTTTGTATAATCCCTTATTAAAAATGATTTACTTATTAAACTTTGATTTTAACTCTTTTAACCCTTCTTTAAATAAATTAATAATAAATGTCCTAATCTAATCCAAGTGGGCCTTAATGGTCATATTTTATTCCTAAGATTGTTTTTGGTCGAATTAAACTTATCCAATAGAATTAGGACATGTGTTAGGGTAATAGTAATATCATATTTACCCTTAGTTACCCTATTTACTATTAACCACGGTAAAAAAAAAGTAAAAAGTTACTATTCATCTAAAAATTATTTTTATCTCATTGAACCACATTTTACTTACTGATATCAACCGTGTCTGTTGGATTTTCTAAATTCCATTCACAAAAGCGGTAAAATTATGTTTTATGCAAAATTCAGTTTTTAACCTACCACTTAGTGGTTTCACTATTAATCAAAAATTGAAGTTTTTCAGAAAAATGCCAAAATTTCACCCTAAGCTATAATTGATATTCCGAATTCAAAAATGATTTCTATTTTAAAAAATTCCTAATATATAAGTTACATTAATTAATTTTATAATTAATTTCCGCTGTCACAACAAATAGCGTGTTTTTAAGAGATAATAACTATCAAAAGATTAACACTTGTTTATGTCTGGTGTAAATGTGAAATTACATCCAATGACCAACATTGTATTGAATTGTAAAAATATATTCTAAATATACTTTAAAACCACTCAAATTAATAATTTATCACTATTAATTATTTCGATTAAAAAAGTTATTTTTAATTAAAATTTATTAATTTTCACTATTCATCAGAATATGAAAGTTATCCGAAAAGTACCAAAATTTCACCTTAGGCTAAATTCGATACTCCGAATCCAAAAATGAAGTCCATTTTGAGAGCTAAAATTTATAAAATTTTAAAAGGTGGTTATTACTATTCTTAACGGCTAGTTTTAATAATATTTTAATAGCATATTGTTGTTTAGTGAAAGTCAGTATTACGCACTACACACGCTATCGAGGAAGGTCGTGATTGCATGTAATGCAAGGAAAGTCAAGGATGTGTGTTGTGCAAGCTCCTTTTGGTGTAGCGTACAACAAAAGACATTAATAAAATTAAAAATAATATTTTTCATAAAATCTCGGGCTGTTACAGTTGTGTCCATCTGATCCACTCTTATCAATGTTCTGATCAGTCTGATCCATACCCACTAGACGTTAAACTCACGTCATACCCTGTGTTAAACCTGGGAAGCTCAAGAAAATATCAGAGAAATTTTTATGGAATATAATTCCCCACACTCAATGTGGAATGCATCGGACTTCCATGCCCTCGATAATCCCTATCATAAGGGGAATAAACCCAGGTGCATCTATGTTCCAGCGTCCTAACATGCCAGTGATGTCCAAGGTGACTACCCCCTCGACCGAAGGTCACTGCCATGACTGGACCCCTTTGAATTTCTAGAAAAAATTATCATAATTAACCGAATTCCACAAATACATGACACTGGGAAGAGCTTCCTGAGTAATGTCTTAATATTTAGTGGAGACCCAAACCAGGTGACGAGTTCTGAAGAGGAATCCACAGAAAGAGGACCCAACATCCCATTATCCCATTTCATTCAAGGATAAACAACCTTTAATAACCAACGGAAGCAACCCACCCTTGGAAATTGGGAATGCGGGGAAACTATCACCACACCCTCAACGGACGGATGCATTCCCCAACGAAAGCATTGGAAACATATGTAATACCGATTTTCACTAAAAATTGATATATTAGTAAAATATTTTTATTTAATGGGATATAAACTAAATATTAATATTATATTGACCATTTTTGAGATTTATATAACATTAAAATTAATCTTAATTATTTTCTATTCCTGATATAATAAAAAATTCACGTTTTCGGATAAATTATGTATTTTTCAAAATATACAGTTCGGTCACCTTTTGGTGGAAAACTCATTTTAAATCTGTTTTTAACAATTTTATAAATTATATTTGACAAAATAAACTTATTATTTGGAATTGGGACATCAAAATTTACTTTGTTTTAATTTTTTGTTTTTTTTTGATAAAATCCATATTTTAATGAATAGTGAAAATGCTGCATTTTAATTCAAAATAGTATTTTCTTCTTGATTTATTTATATAGGTAGATTATCTTTTAAATTGGTTTGAAAGTGTAATTTGATTATGTTTTTAACATTTAATCTGATTTTGTTCATTTTAAGTTATTTTACATTTAAATTGTATATAAACACATGCCAATCTTTTGATAGTTTTAATATCTTAAAAACTCACTTTCTGGTTTTGACAATGGGAATAAATTTTAAATTAATTTATGAAAATTTTGTGTTTTGAATTTAGAAAAATAGATTCCATATTTGGAATCATATGTTCCAAATTATCTCAATAGGTCCCTCTTATTTTTAGACAATATGAATAGTAACTTCAGTAATTATTTTTATTTAACATGGTTAAAGGGTACATCAGGTAAATACGGGTAAAAAATAATATTATAATAATATTAAACTACCCTAACATGTGTCTAATCCTATTGGATGAGTCATGGAAGAAAAAAAAATCCATAGGCAGAAATTATGGAATATTAGAACGACTTGGGTGTGAAAATGACATGTTATAATAATTAATTTAATGTAAAGGGAAATATAACATAATCATATAAATTTTTACTAAACAATTTTTAACACAAGGTTATATAATTGATATCTTTGACTAAAAATAGTAATTATAAATATAAAAATATTTCCTATATCATGTTATTTTATTTTTTATTTTTAGAAATTAAATAAATAAATTAATTTATGACACAATGTTGATGTAATGATTACCTTATTAATAAAAAATATATAAAATGATACTATAAATATTAAAATAAATTTAATTTGAAAATTTTTATGTCATGCATGAATTTTAAGGATTAATTTGACATGTTAGGGATTATTTAATTACTTTTTTTCTGAAGGAATTAATTTTTTATTACTTCAACAAAAATCAATTACTAAATAGTGTCAAAATTGAAATAAATGATATTTAAAAAAAATATTATTTTATTAAATGATATAATAGTCATAAAAATATAAGATCCCACCAAATAACTTATATAATGATAAAAATTTCATTAATGGCCCACTTTAGGTTTTCTTGGCATTTTATAGTAACTATAGTAACCAAATATTATGAAAATACAACAAGACATGGTAAGAGTTAATGTTTATAACTACCGGTCAAATCTAAAAGATAAGGTTAATTTTAGGTCCTAAACCTCTCTAAAAACATATTGAAGGATTTATACACATAATCATATTATATATTATATAAATTATTGTTAGACCATTATAAACTGAAAATCAATTTATAATAAATTAATATTTTAAAATTTTCTTAAAGTGCCCCTCAACTCTCCTTTAAAAGGAAAATTCTCTTTATCTATTATTCACACCACCAAAGCCCCTTGTATCAGTACAAACCTACCAAAATATCCTACCAAATTACCTCACATCATCCTAGAGGATAACATTTTGGCAGAAAACCAACATAAGGAGTCCTTTTGTGCAAATCAAAAAGAGACCCAAAGAAGAGGTATTCATTTTATCCCTTCCTTCAAAGTTCTTTTCTTATTCTACTTCCTCTTCCTAAGTTTTACAACACTAAAATAATAAATCCCAAATATTATATATTCTAATATATTTTTATGATTATGGGACATAAATATCCCCACAGTTACTCATACATTGAAAACAACATCACCATATTTGCATATATATGACTTACCATCTCCACGATGTGGTGTAAACCGTTTTCATCCATACTTTATTTGAACAGGTTTAATGATGAATATAAAGGATTTAAATAATAAATATAACATTATAATATTTATATAAAATTATTATACCATCCAATTATATAACATTTAACCATCAAGGGAATTATATCGTCGCTCGTGTATACGCATGACTTACCATCTTCACGAATAGATGAGATTTATTCTCCACATTAACAATTCAAGAATGATTATAAAGTATATATAGAAAAATATAATAAAATATATGAAAGAATAATTATAATGGATTTATGTGTGTATGTGTGTCTATGTATGTCATTTTCTTGTTTCCATTCATTTAATAATGAAATGGAAACAACATTCATATATACGTACGACATACCCTCTCGATGAATGGCGTATTCCATTTCATTTATCTATCTATTATATGTATTTAAATACTTAATATTTATGATATATAAATCACTATTTAAATTATTGAATTAAGTAAATCATGATATAAGTAAGAAGATTAGGAATAAAAAGTCAAAAAATGTACGATAAATAAAATAATTATTACCCAAAATGTTTCTTTAACATGGAATTGATAAATAAATAGATAATATAAACTTATAAGTGAATCATATATGATATAATAAAAATTATTATGGTTTTTTAAAAGTTAATAATATGTTTAAACCCACTATACAATAGTTTCAGACACATATTGATGAAATCGGACCTAAGGTAAGGGAAAATTTTGCAATCTTATTATTATCTAAGATTGTTTATTAGTAAGTATTTACTGGGGTATATATATCATTCATGTACATGTTTTCTAAATATATAATATTATTTATATTATTATACTATTGTTTAATGTGAATTTTACCCATTGGTTAATTTTTATTAAATGGTATGGAAGGAATCTTTCTTTTGTTTTCCATACGATGTACTTTTTGACATTTTCAGCAAGAGAACGAGAAGAATGTTTTTTAACTTATATGAATGGAATGCATTTTTAAATATTCATAATGGATTATTTAAATGAATCTTAATCTACATGATTTAAATTTTATTTTAAACTAAATTGTTATCATTTAAAATTAAATGACATTTTTAGAAAAGAAAATGTTTTTGAAGAAAAAATGATATTATCCTCAAGAATTAAGTTCAATAGATTTATCAAAATTATTTTACATCTACACTCTTTAAATTGGGTTATGTTTATAAACCTATTATTACAGTGATTTAATTTTATTAATTAAGGAATGATATTTTATATGGATTATGTTATGATGGAAGGATGTTCAAGAAATCCATTTTATTTAATGGGTTATATTATGATGAATGATTTATGTTTTTGTAACACGGGTAAGAATGATTTCTTTATGAGATGGTTGGGACATATATCTACATAAAATGAATTGTGTTAAGATTTATATCTCATGATAATGATACGAATTGAATGTCATGTAAATCTGGTTCAGTAATACATGGCTAGAATAAAAATTAAATCCAGTTTAGTAATACATGGCTGGAATGACAAGTTAACCCAGTTCAATAATGGAAATATTCCACTATGATGGTATTAGAAGCAATTCTTAAGATACTATTGAAATAATATTGTGTACTTATTTTTTCCCACAATTCCATATTTTATACCAATGCAATTTTATCATTGTTAATGTTAATTTATGATATGTGCCTTATATATTCCCAATATTTATTTCAGGACATAAGATTTTGATATTTAAACTTTATGTTCATGTTTTTATATTATTATGTTTATGGTTTATTCTATGTTCTCCATGTTTACCCTTACTGAGTATTTGAGCTCACCCTTTTTATGATTTCTTTACAACAAGATATAAAGAAAGGTTTTAGGTAGGTAAAAGGGGGAAGATATTTATGGGATATGTTAAAGACATTTCTCCAAGCTAAAAGAATGTGTTCTAAGATTTCAAAGAAACTAAACTAATATTTTATTTGGGAATATATTTCTGTAATGTCTTAAGTATTCTTCAAAATAATTAAAATGTCCTTGTACATCAAGGTTGGTTCATTATAACTAACCATTGGAAAAATATTAATGAATATAATTAAATAAATTATGAAAATATATGGTCTACGCATTTATATAAAATGATTTCTTCAATTACCAGAAAGTTAGAAATGAGAAACCAATTATTTGAAAATAAAGAAATCTTTTTCTAAAAAATAATCTTTATGCACAACAACACGTTTTACCTCAATAAATTTAAAAAATAATTTTTGGTGAATTATATTAATTAAATGTGTATATTATATATTCAATAAAATGATTAACAATAATTTAATGTTTTTTTATACAATAGAAAAGAATAAATATAATTTTTCTCTTAAAAGATCTATTTTTCCAAAAAGAGGTTTTGTCACATTTTTTCGCAATTATTTTATTATTTTTTCCTCTTCTTGGAAATTTATTAAAAAAATTAAATTTATTTGTTTAAATATCCCTTTATAAAATATTTTAGGGAGAAATTTTAGGAATTTTTTATTAATATAAATTTCTTCTTGAATAGTGAAAATACACGATTCTATTAAGAATTATCATTTCTAAAATAATAAAAATAATTAATTTTTTAAAGATGGTTTTATAGGTCAAATTAATTAAATTATGTTTATATTAATACAATTTAGATAATTTTAATCAATTTAATGATTAAATTTTTATAAAATATTTTTAAACTGTTGAACATTCTCTATTTGGAAAACCTTTTTCTTAGCACGAAAGCGGAATTAATTTTAAATTAAAATTTCCTCATTCTGTGAATGGAATTTGGAAATGTGAATTAAATATTTTGTATCATAAAAAATTATATTATATAACCATGAAAAATAAATTTTTTACCATATTGAATTGTAAAAATAGTAAAAATTATTTACCATGGTTATGGTAAAAATTACTTTACCGTGTGGTTAAACTAAAAATATAAGGGTTAAAAATGATAAAAAAAATCTAAAGCCCATTGGATTTATATCTCTCAACCTTATATCTTCTAGGTTGAATAATAATTAATTTTTTTCCTTTTTTAAATTGATAAATGTTTGTATACCTTTTTCTTATCAAAAATTACAAGTGTGCAACTCAACTCACTTAAGGCCACACCGTATTCTCTACTCTTCACACATATAAAAACATTGGGTTCAAAAAATACCTACCGAAATAAATTACATATAGAAATTCTATAATCTAAGAAGAGTTATTTTGGTTATTAATCCAACCAAATAATCTTTTTTGGATCAAACCAAAATAAGTTGCCCAAATAATAGGCAACGCCCCTAATCGAGCATTTTATCTTATTTCTTACTCCACCTCTTTCAATTATTGTTAAACTATGACGATATAATATCCTATGTATATTACTTATAATTATATGTTATTATGTTAAATTAAAAACCTAAATCTTTCTCCCCTTCCATCAAATGGGTTACAAATTCATCATTCGTGTGTATGGTGGACTACCACCTTGTGAATCAATGTTATTAATTTTCAATGAACACCACTAAAGGATATATATAAGGATGTACTTATTGTTTATATATAAAATTTATGATATTTTTTATTCTAGAATAAATATATCAGATGTTCATTTTTACCTTCCATTCTATTGGAATAAAATAACCTCGTTCGTGTGAACGGTGGACTACCACTTCTTAAAGTGTTATGATTTGCTTTCACATTAAATGGAAGGTAAAAAGAAAGATTTTAATGGAAATATGTGATAAATAAGAAATAGAAATTATTCTGGAATGGTAATAAATTATTTATCATTATTTAGTTCATTCCATTTTTAAGTGGGAAACAACGTTCATGCACAAACATGGCTTATCAGGTCCACAAAAGGTGCATTACATTATATATATATAAATTTTATAGATCACTATAACTACATATATACTGAATATATATGATATTTATATGATAGTTAATATTATATATATTATATAACCATTATCAATGTAATATAAGATAAAATAACAAATCAAAACATACATAAAAAACATAGTTGTTATTTCCTAAAAAGTGACTTTAACATGGAATTGTTAATAAATGTGAAGTAAAATGTCATAAGTAAATAATATATGGTATGATATATATAAGTGTGTTTATGTAATAGATTTATACTAAACTTATATTTATTATATAGTAAGTTCTAATGTGCGTGAAGTAATTTTAGACTTTGTATATGAGATTTCTCTTTCACTTTTATTTTTAGTGAGACACATGAAATATTAAACACATATTTCTTTTATTTGGTGTATATAATTCCAATGAATGTATCTTTTGATGATTATATAGAAAATCATTGGGATTTAAATATGAATTTGAGTATCTCTATTTCATGGTTCTTATGGTACACAATTTACTAATGTAGTTAGTGTTAATTGTTATAATCTCATCGTTTATTGAGACTTGTTAGTGTTAATGATTCCGATGATAAAATCTTATGAACCGTATCTCAAGAAACTCAAGAGGTTTATTATACTCTATTTATATTATTATAATACATGGTTTCAATTTATTTTCCTCTTTTTAAGAACTAAATATTTTTAAGTAATGTTTTTAAGAAAAATAGACTTTATTTCTCTCTTCTGACAAAAACAATTTTTAATCGAAAAACATGTATTATACAAATGTTTTTAAAAATGTTTTTAAATACTTAAAATTAATTATTAAATAAGTTTTTACCCACATTGATACTTTTAAAAATAATTTTGGAAGGAATATTCATGTCATTTTCAAAACAATTACTGTTTGGATTTTACTGAAAATGTGAAAGTAATCTTTATTTGAACATGCACAACATGAAAGATATTTTCCGCCGTCAGGACCAAATAATTATTTTAAATATTCCTTTATAGTTTAAAATATTATTTTCAATGAAAAGTATTTTTATAATGATTTATGATTTTTTATTCTAAAAAGTTATTTTTCAAAGTGGAAAGATTATATTCCTTAATAAATGTTCTAAGTGATACTTAAAAATCATTTTCTATCTAAGTTGACATCCTTTGATGTTACTTATGATTTAAATGGGATAATATTGAATTATAACATCCTAATTATTTCTTTATATGGTTAATTTTTATATTGATGAAATTTTTATGAAACCCATTTATTTTTCATGTGTTATGCTATGGTGAATTGATGAAATGTTTATGAAACCCATTTTCCTAACACATGTTATGATGTGGTGATATGATAAGTGTTTTTAGATATTATTCCACACATAAGTATGGTTTTCATTATGATATTGGTGTTACATATATCTCCATAAAATACATTGGGTAAATCTTTATATCACTTTAGATTTTAATGGGAAATAAGTCCACAGGCTCGATCCATTTTAGGAAACAGGTGCATGTTAATTCACTATAAGAAACACGTATCTGTTGATCCACTATGGGAAATATGTGAATATTAATCCATAATTTTAAATAAGTTATAAGCTATGATACACTATTTTAATAGTATTGGTAGTTAAATTTGATATGTGAATTTTATTTTCTATATTTATGATTATGTAACACTTTTATGAAATGATTTTATAGTTAATGGTGTATTTATGATGGTTTCTTACTCTTTTTGACCATGATTTCTTATATGATAATGTTTTATTCCATTAATAATGTTTGAAATCTATGATAGGTTGGGTATGGAATTTCTATTTTTTTCATAATCACATACACTTAATATTATCTTATGATTTCATATAATCGTAGATTGATATCTCTTATGTTTACCCTTATTTTGGATATGAGATCATCATTTCTTATGTTTCCTTCCCTAGGTTATGAAGAAAGTATTTGGTGGGACATGCCTAAGAGAAATACTATGTGAGAATATATTTGTTGGAGATTTTGAATATATTTAATTTAAAAATAAGATTGTGCTTCTAGTCTCCAAACACAATAAGTAATTACAGTCCATGGGAGTGAGTATATGAAATTTATTGAATGTTCATGTAAATAGATTTGATATTTATTTATAAATTACTAGGTGTCTATAGTTGGTATCAAAGAAAGGTTTTAAAAAATATTTGCAGATTAGGACTAGAAAAACATTAGTGACACCCATAGGGATATGCTTACCTATATTTATAAGGATATTTTTATGGATATGTCTTAGGATAAGTCCAATGATAATTCTAAATATAAGTTAATATCGTTGAATTTTAGTGAATGATATACCAAGGGTTTATAAGAAATTAAATCTCTATTTGGATATTAAAAGTGGATGTGGATTTGGAATAGAGGTACCTAGGGGTAATAAATCCAAAAATAGAGCATTGATTTGAACTTCATTGTTAATTGGATCACAAAGATGGTCCTTTTTTCACATCTGGTTTGGCACTCCTCATAGATATGATTTGAAAATTCAAAAACACTTTACAAACCCTCAATAATGATTTAAATAATGACTGTGAATGATTTAGGTTATTACGAAGGTTTTACAGATTGAAAACATGGTTTAATGATTTGGAAATCTTGTAAATTTATCATGATTATGTGGTATTCCACAATGATTAGGGTTTCTTATGCTATGATATCTAGTTTTATTCTATATATGAATATAAAGATGCCAATTCAATTATATATGTGAAGGAAAATCCAATGATTGTCATCAGGAGAAACTAAATATTTTTGGGAAATGTAAAGAAAAATATTATTTCTATTCTCACACAACTTTCTCATCCTATGAATCATGATGAACAACCAAACATGAAAAGGAGGGAAAAAATTATATTAATTCCTTTATGAGGTAACATAAATATTCTCTTAGAATTTATATGGATCCAATAGTTATATAAAAATTTATTAGAACCAGTGAAAATATATATTCCTTTCTTCAGTGTTTAGAGGATGAAAAATCTATTCTGCCTATTTTTCATTTGTAAGGTGAATAACATAAGTGGTGAAATATTTTTCAGAACAATAGGGAATAAGAAGAAATTGAATATATAGGATTTGAAGAGTTTGTGGCTATTTTGCTTAGTATGAAATTCTATATTATTATATAAAAAAGATAGATAATGAATTCCTTGAGCTTTATAAAAAGGATGATGAATCTATTGGTACCTAGGCAGATTATTTTACAAGACTTTCAAGGTACACTTTTGGTTTAATCATCATCCCTGAAAGTAAAATTTATTAATTATTTGGTGGGATAAAACAAATTATTTGAAAGGACACAGCTATAAGATAATTTAGTATCTACGAAGAAGTCATTTGATGTGTATTGAAGGTAGAAATGGAAATTAGGTATTTGATCTATTCATATGGTTTCGATAAGAAAAGAAAGATAAAGTGTCATAAAAACTCAAATGGTGGGAATAAATTTCAGCCATATGAATGAAATAAATGTGGGATTAATCATCAAGGCAATTTCTTTATTGGAACTGAGAGTTTATTTACATTTGTAAAGGCATGTCATTGACCCTGTGAATGGCGGTTAATAAAATAGAGGAGAAGAGGATGGCAACTAAAGCACCACCCAAACTCCAATGTTTCAAGTGCATGGTGTTTGGGAATTATGTGAATCAATTACCAAATCTAAAAGATAATGTTGATGATAAGCCACAACCAATGCAAAAATAATGGAAAAAGTTAAATCTTATTCAATAAAATTAGATGATGTGAATCATGATAAATAGGGAACACGTATCATCCCTTCCTTGGGTTTGAATTTCATGTTTGTTTATATATTAATGATTTTTATAAAAATATTATTGTTCATATTTTAGTGAAATTTCATGTACTTGTCTCCCTATACCTAGATTCTTGAATAATGAGATCACATTTTATATTTAATCAATACATGGACAAACCCAAGCTTCCACTGAATTTTATTATAAGATAAGATCTTCAATTTGGAATAAATAGTGAACCAACTTTTGGTAGTGTATATGACTCCATATAGTATTAACTTAAGATTTATGGATACCATCATAGTTTTGTGAGTTTAATGTTGATAATATGTTCAAATTAATTGACACTCATTAATAGGTTTTACTTGACAGGAGTTTATCAAGATTAATGATATTTAAAGAGACCATTATTGAAATAAAAACCTTTATTTTTGTATATGTTTTAGTGATAAAGTTATTTAAGGAGAAAATCATTTACACATTATGGGAATATGAATAAAGGTAATGGTAACCTTTAGGGTTTATCTTATCTTTGATGATGATGTAATTATAGGTTTTAGTTGATCACCTTATGAAGTCAGAACAGTTCATTGTTGTTAGAGAAGATTTATCACTAAATTCTCTTTAAAAAATATATATATTATGGAACTGGTAAGAATTCATGGAGTACCAAATTGAATTTTATCTAATCATGATCTGAATTTTACCTAAATGTTTTGGTGAAGTATTCCACAATCTCTTGATATAGTGTTTTATTTTAGCACTACGTATCATCCTCCGACTGATGTTCAGTTTGAGATAACAAGTCATACCCTATTAGATATGCTAAGATCCCATGCTATGGAATTAAATGGTTTTTGGGATCAACACCTACCTGAAGTTTTTTTTGTAAGAATAGATTTCACTCAAGAACTTATATAGATCCTTATGAAGCCCATTATGGAAAGATGTGTAAATATCCAATGTACATGAATGATTCTATTGAAAGAAAGCTATTAGTAATAGAGGAAGATGATGATATGGAAGAGAAGGCTAGATTCATTTAACAACACATAAGGGAAACATAAATTTGATAGAAATGTTATTCTGCTAATCGTCTATGTGATTTATAATTTGAAGCTGGTGAGAAGATGTTTCTATGAATTTAACTATGGAAGAAAGAAGTTAAAACAAGGCCCTATGTATATCGTTCCATTTGAAATTATTGATCATATCAGGACTACAGCTTATCAATTGGACCTTCCACTGGACCTCTCTCAGGTTCGTGACATGTTCCATGAATGAGTCTTGATGAAGTGCACCATTTATCCATCAATTAGACTGAACTCAAAGGTCATAAAACTGAATCATGACCCTTCTTATGATAAGAAATAGGTGTAGATTTTGGATTATATAGAGAATGATTTATGAAATAAGGCCACTCATCTGGTCAATCTTTTTTATGAGACCACTAGCATTACAATGTTTTGCAGGAACCTGAGGATGAAAAGAAATAGAATTATCATCAGTTGTTACTACCCAAATGATGAATTTCAAAGGTAAAATTGATTTTAAGGGGGTCAAATTTAACACGCCAAGATTTTTTGAAATATATATTTTAAATAAATCTTATCTTCTTGATATTTGTCATTACATGAAACATTGATATTTAATGAGACACAAAAATCTATTAAAATATTATTAATTACTATAAAAGTAATCTCCCATTAATTAAAATGATGTCTATGAATAATATTAAATAAATTATGAAATTATATGATTTACACATTTATATAAAATTAATTATATGCTGAGAAATTAATAATAAATGAAAATAAAAACTATTTGGAAATAAAGGAAATCATTTTATAAAAAACTATTTTTATCGCTGAAACATGTTTTACCTCAATAAAAAGAAAAAAAATGTGCAGTGAATGATTCTAATGAAATTTATATATTATGTATTCATTCAAATTTTAAACATTCATTTTATGTTTTTCTAGAAAAGAGATAATAATAAATCTAATTTTGTGCTAAAAACAACATTTTTTATAAAAATAAATTCAACCAACTTTTGCGAAATTATTTTGAAATTAATTTTGAAAAATATAGAAAATTTATTTGAAAAAATGAATTTAATTTCTAAAATCAGCATGTTAAAATTACATCAGGGTTAATTTTTTCGAATTTTCTAAGGAGATAAATTTTCCGATGAGTATTTAAAAATCTAGTTTTTTATTTAGAACTGCCATTTATTTTAATGAATTTAAAAACATTTAAATTATGTTATGATGGGTTTAAATGAAAAATTAGATCAATTATATATATATATATATTAATTAAATCTAGACCATTATAACCAATTTCAAATTTAATTTGGATATAATAGTTTTTTTAAAACTTTTGAAAATTTTCTCTTTGGAAAATCGCTTTCTCATAGCGGGTACAAAATTAATTTTAAATTAAAATTTTGCAATTATATTAATAGAATTTTAAAAAATTGATTAAATATTTTTAATTATCTTAATTTATTCCAACTAATAATTTTAAAATAATATCTTACCATAATGAAAACTAAAAATTGTAAAAATTATTTATCACGGTTAAGGTAAAAATGGTTTTTATGAGGGTTAATCTAAATAGATAAGTGTTAAAAATGACCCAATACACATAAAAAACCATTTTATGGAACATTTTAGATCATATATCTTCTAGGTTTCATAAATTCCCATTTTTTATCCTTCTCCATGTAAAAAACATTGATAGAACTTTTTCTTTTCAAAAATTAGGAATATTCCACTCACCTCACTTATTAAAGGACACCCATATCCTCTCCTATTAACACTTAAAAGACAATTTGTTTCAGGAAAACCCTACCAAAATATCTTCCTTAGTTCCATAATATTATCCTAGAAGCCTTATTTTTTTATTAATCTAACCTAATCATCCTTTTTCTGCAGACTAAAAGAAGTTTTTCAGAGAAGATGTAACATCCCAAACCGAGCATTTAATTTTATTTCTTCCTCCACCAACTTCAATTCATATTATTCTATTTTTAAATAATAAAATCATTATATTACATATAATAAGATGTTATAATGTTAATTTTATAAACTAAATACATCCCATTTTCGATAAAATGGGTTATAAAATCATAATCTTCATGTACGACAGACTACCACATCGAAAATTAATATTATTCATTTTCCAATAATACCTCTCAATGATAGATATAATGATGGATTTATTATTTATATATGATATTTATGTTATTATTATGATTCTTGAATCATGATATAACATTTTACTTTTTACCTTCCATTCCGTGGGAATACGATAACTTCATTCATGTGTATGGAGGACTACCACGTCGAGAGACGATGTGATTTTTTCACTGTTTTCATAGTACTTAATAAATATGGGTTTAATGAAAAAATGTGATATATATGTCAAAAAATTATTTTTTAATGCTATTATATTATTTATGTTTATCTCTTTTTGTCCAGGATTCATGCGTACCTATGACCTACCATCTCCATGAAAGAAATATTTCATTTTCTGTCAGCAAATTTTATGGATCTTTCAAAATACATATATAATGAATATATATGACCCCTTTTAAAAACTTTAGTGGAGGATACTCATAACCATTATTAAAGTTCCAACCTACTCTGATTAGTGACAATTTTGGTTATGGACTTGTAAAATACGTCTATGTTTAGAACTAGTTAGATTAGAGGGGGGTTTTAACCCCTTTTAAACACTTTAGTGGAGGATACTCATAACCAATATTAAAGTTCCCACCTACTCTGATTAGTGACAATTTTTGTTATGCACTTGTAAAATATGTCTATGTTTAGAACCATTTAGATTATAGGGGGTTTTAACCCCCTATAATTTCACACACAATTCACTATAAATAAGACATTTAGGGGAATTTCTAGCCACCAATAAATTTATATTTGAATTTGGGGCAGTTATAACCACCCATAAATGACGTTTGATGTTCAATTCATGGGGTGGAAATAACCTCCCGTAATCTAAAACTTTTTTTATATGTAGATTCCTTGTACACACTTCCGAACAATGGGAAAACCCGTGAAAAACCACCCCAAACCCTGGAAATCATCCAAACCCGAACCAAACAACCCCCTAGACGCCCCTGGAAACACACGGTGACCTCAAACAATCATCCCATTCCCACCCGACTCCCAAATCCCTACTAAACACACTCGAACCTCTGGAGAACCCCTAGATAACCATCCCCAGCCCTGCAAATCCATCCCACACCCGACCAAACAACCCCTTAGACGCCCCTGGACACACCCCGTAACCCTCGAACAACCATCCCCAATAACCCCCAAACAATCATCCCATTCCCACCAAAAAAAAAACAAATTCCCCACCAGATAACAACCCCCGGACATGCCCTGGACACACCCCATAAAAAATAAAGCCCCACCCCATCACGGGCGCGATATCACGCCTCTCACCCATCGGCCCAAGTGGGTCTAAATTTTAACACCACTCAGATTCAAATGCTATACTAAATAGAAGAATATTTGAGGCTAAACCACTATAAATTTTTTTATTGATGTAATATATACACTAAATTATATTTATTTACATGGAAAAAAAATTATATATATATATATATTTATTCATATTGAAAAATAAATAATATACTATATTTCTATATATATAATATATTAGTTATATGTAATATATTTGTGTATAATATATAATATATTTGTATATAATATTTATATAAAACATATATTTGTGTATAATATATATATATATTATAACTATGTATATAAAATATATATAAATAATTATAATTACATATATAAATTTATATTTGTACTTGTATTTATAAAAACATTTATATATGCGTGTGTGTGTATATTTATAGATATTATATAATTATAATATGTATATATATATTTATATACTTATATATCATTGTGTGTGTGTTTGTAACAAATAATATTAATTATTATCATTACTATACATATTTTTTAAACAATAAAAATCATATGATGGTTTTATAAATTCTATACATTTATATATTTTATGATTTATGTTATACATATATTATATAACATATATTTATATTATATATTAATTTATGTCATTATTTAAATTTGTATTATATCATGTATACACACATATACACAAAACCAAAATTAAATAAATTCATATAATTGAAAATATACAATATAACTAAATGATATATCCTTATACTAAATTAATTTATAATAAACATGGTATGGTAAAATATATATAAAATAACTATAATACATATACAAATTTAAACATAATAATATATTTATAATATATATATATATATATATTATAAATTTATAATATTTTTACGAATAATTAGTTTTTTCGAAATTATATATATATATATATTTACATAATATAGTATAGAAGTATTTGTACATAAATATACAATATAAATGAATTTAATATAATTTATGTATAATATAAATAATAATATAAATTTATAGTATTTATAAAACCATATATAAATTTTATATATTTGAATAAATATATTTATTGTTACATTTATGTTTTTTATAGAAATATTTATAAATGTGAAATTAATTATTTAATGTTTTTACATAATGTATTTATATATATTTTTATAATGATTTAAATAAATTTAAATAATTGGTTTATGTAATATATATATATATACACGCACATATGTGCATGAAGACATATATATGATAAAATTTTAATTTGTGAGATTTATTTTTAAAAATAAATAAAAATTTATATTGGGTTAAAAAACCACTCTAATCAAAGGGATTAGTGGCAGTTTATAAACTCCCCATAATATCATTAATTATAGGGGGTTGAAAACCCCTCCAATTTATTAAATTAGAGGGGGTTCAAAACCCCTTATAATGTCACAAATTAGAGGGGGTGTACAACCTTCTCTAATTCCATAAACTAAAAGGGGTTCAAGACCCCCTCTATACAATGATATTACTGGTTGTTCATGAACCCCCTAAAATATCGTATATTTTTGGGGGTTCATAATCTTCTATAATCTCACACATTAGAGGGTGTTTAAAACCCCTTTAATTTAAGAGATTAGAGGGGGTTGTGAACACCCACTATTTCATTTAAAAAAATTCATTATATATATAACATCTAATATCCCAATGAATATATATATATATATATAAATATATATATATATATTTCCTATAAAATTCAACTGAACCTATAGAGCCACTAATTATAAAATAAGCAGTGGTTTTGACATAAACACCTCTAAAATCTAACCAAATATTAAAAAAACTAATTCTAAAAATTTAGAGGGGGTTGTAAACCCCCAGTAAATTCAATGATTAGTGGGGGTTAGCATAATTCCCTATAAAATTAATTTATATGTTGTTGTTCATAACCCCCTCTTAAAAATCAAAACTAATATGATTTTTTTGTAGTGTATATTCAATGTAATCCTTAAAAATATTCCCATTATGTATTCTTCATATAAATACCCAATATAATTTTTTTTATAACATGGGTAAATGAAACATATGAAAGGGTGAGCTTAGATGTTCAGTAAGGGTCAACAAGGAAGATACATAAGAATAACATGAAAATAAGGGCATGAGAACATGAAAATAAAATTTGAAAACCATACCTTGCATACCAAAGACCAAAACCTTATTTCACAAAATAAATATTAGCAGTTCATAGGACATGAATCATAATGAAATTAGATAACATGATCCACAAGAACATAACATTGGTATAAGACATAAAATAGTGGAATACACATAAGAAAGGAGAATTATTTTCCATAGTAGTTAAGTATCACTACCAAGGCTATCATAGTGTGATGGGTTCACTCCTCAAACCATCATAGCAGTCAAGGTTTACTCCTAAGACATTCATTATGGACACTGTCCCTTACTGAACTGAGCTAACTCTAAGTTCTTGTTCTCTCTATCTCATTAGATATAAATCTTTAGCCGGTGAATTGGAGGGAGATATAGGTCCCAACCATCACATAATGTAAATCATATATTTGTGTGCCACTATATCATAAAATATTCATCATATCCTGACCCCTGAAATAAAATTAAATTCATAAATATTTAATTATATCATAACCTATGAAAAAGATACATGTTACACAATCATTTCATTATTTAATCATATCACAACCCTTGTAAATTAGTGGTTTTCACAAGAGCTCTATCATGGTATAATTGTGGAAGAGAAATGAGTTCCATAAACATCTTGTCATAATAAACACAAACCATCCAGAGAAAGAATATGAATGTTATCCTTCGATCATATACCTAGTAAATTGTAAATAACCTCAAATTAGGTCATCTTATATGGAGAATTATTTTGAAATAAAAATCACTTGGAATGTTTCTTGAGGAAAAAAACATTTATTTGAAAATCACATTTTAAAACTGAACTTTATAAAATATTTTGGAAATCCTTTTGTTTCAAGATAATCTTAAAAACTCGTGAAGGAATATTTAGAAACCATTATAAAATTTTCATGAGAAAAATATTCTTTTCTATTTGAAAAACACTTTTTAATACATAAAACGTGTTTCTAATCCTTCTCTTTGAAAATAACCATTAAATTTATAAAGGAATCTTCAAAAATTATTTAAAACATATCTTGAGGAAAATATCCATTCTACATTGATAAAAACTTTTTCAAACATATTTGTTTTTTGAAAATCCATTTCTTTGAAAATAAAATTGAAAAAATATAAAGTAATCTTGAAATAAAATAATGTTCCAGACATCAAAAAATTACATTATTGTTGTATACATAAAAAAATATTCCTTCTATATTTTTTCAAATATAAATGGTAATTTTTTGGAAAAGGATTTGAAAATTAATTTCAAAAAATTAGTCAAATACAAAAATATGTAAAAATGCCTCTAATAAATAATTTTTATAATGTTAAGAAAATTTATAATTTTTTTAGATTAATGTATTTTGGAATAAAAATGGGTTTTCTTCTAAGGATATAAATAAATAGAATTTTTTTCATAAAAATATTCTTTTGAAATCCTGAGTATATAAAGAGAAAAAAAACAAGGGAAACATATATTCTCAAGAAATAACATAAGGATAATAAAATTCACGAGTATCTTGAGAAATGGATCATAATATTTCATCATCAAAAACATAATCATAAAAAATCCCAGTAAATTTTGAGACCATAACATAAAACATTAACAACTTTGGTAAAATTGAATTTGAATACACATGAGGTAATAAAATTAAATTAAAATTAAAATATCATAGGAATAAAAAAATTATGATATTATGTGTAAAATTGGCTGTATATACATATCAGAAAATAAGATTGGTGTAAAAAAACATATGTCCCAAAGAAAGAAAATTGAGACACAAATCCCCTAATGATTTCTTAAATTTTTAACAATAATATACTTGAAAGAGAAATCCTAAAATGTATATGAAAATCCAAATAATTTTGAGTAGAATACTTATAAAATAAATTAATGGGTGTTATATACACTATAAAAATGAAATAGGTTTTGAATATATCATGTTTGTAATAGAATTAAAAAGTGAGATGTAAATCCATTCACATAAGTATTGACTTCATTCATACATGTTTGAACCTCATGTATAATAAAATGGTCAACTACTACACATTGGATGCATTGTCTCTGTTCACTCTGTGACATCATTCATATTAACTCTCATATATATCGAGAAGTGAATATGGTTGTGGATGACCTTAGAAATAAAAGATTAAATCAGTTTATTACTTGGCTCGATGATCGTTCTGATGAATTATTCCCCATTTTTGTGAAATATTGTAACATGATCCCATCTTTTAGACTCATGTAGCCTCTTTTAATATAATAAATTGTGATTTGGTATTTTGGATAAGGAATTATTTTATTCAAAAAATATGAGTTTATTATAAATATATGGAAGTAACATAATTATATGCATCATACTGTATATAATTTACTTATGTCCTTTTATTATCTGTTTATTAATAATTCCATGTTAAAATCATGTTTTGGGTAATAATCTCTTTGTTTTTTGTCTATGTTTTGTTTTTTTTAATTTGTTTCATATTACTATGATAATGGTTTCATAATATCCAGAATAATAATAGTGATATAATTATCATAATTATAAATAAATTGTACTTGTATTACCAATTAAGAAATTTGGTTTTGAAGAATGATGTATGTTCCGATCACAGAGATGGTAGGCCGTACGTACACAGGAGTAATGTTTCCATTTTCCAATGATCATTTGGGAATGGAGGTATGTAATATTTTATCATTAACTAATTTTCATAATATCATAAATAAAATATTATTTCCCTAAATATACTTATATATATATCATCCATTTGGCATGGTGATGAAAAGGGAGCATCGTATCGCTTCGTGAAAGAGGTAGTCCAAACATACATGAACAATTTTATCATCTTTCAGTGAGTGAAAAGGTAAGAAATAAAATGTAATTTTATATTTTAGAATTCATAAATATGTCCTTAATATAATAATTATTTCTTTTATATGATATTTTTTTGTTAACTTTTACTTTATTATCTTTCATGTGAAACATTAGTGAAGATGAATTACATTGCTTTATGAGGCGGTTATCCATCGTACACACGAATGATGTCATCAAACCCCGTAAGTAATAGAATGTAAAAAATGTATATATATGATATAATTAATCTATAGGTATAAAAAATATATAAATATAACATAAATAAATTATTTCCATTATCATACTCAACCGTGAAAGGTGGTAATCGAAAATGAATAACATCAGTTTGCATGGTGGATATCCACTGTACACACCAACAATTATTTTGTATACATTTTTTTAGATGTGGAGATAGGTTTAATAAATGAAATTAACATAAAAAAATCAAAATATATGAAATATTATGAGGAAATTATATTTTAATATTTAAAAAATAATTGAAGGGGGTGGAGGAAGAAATAATATAAAAGCACTTGTTGAAGAACATTACCTATTCTTTGAGTATCCTCTGGTTTTCATCAAAAGCCTTCCAAGGTTGAATTTATGACCAAAATAATGTTTATAGGATGATAAAAAAGAATATAGGAAGTTATTTAGGTAGTTATTATAAAAACCAAAAGGGTTTTAAGGTTTTAATTATAGATGTTAGTTGGTGGAGTTTTATAAGCGAGATGGGTAGAACACATGTCAATTTTTGAAAAGAAAAGGTGGAACCATGTTTTTTATCATGAAAAAAGAAAAGAAATGGATAATTAATAATACTAATAAATTTTATGGTCTAAATGTGGTCATAAAATAAATTTTATACAGGTTATCAGGTCATTTTAACCCATATCATTTCATTGATAGCCCCATGTAATTTTTCTTACATTAACTGTAGTAATTAATTTTTTTCACTATTAATTTTTGTAAAAAATTAAGTTAAACTTGTTAAATAATATATCATATGATGATTCCAAGTATGGAAGTAATTTTTCAAAATTCAATTCATATAGGTGGGCAATTTTAATTTAACATTAATTCGATAGACACAAAGAGAAAGTGGGTTGTGAAAGAGAGAATGTTCATAATTTTACATTGTTTAAAAATCCAATTTCAATATTATACTTATTAAAATAAAATAAATTGTATTAATATATATATAATGTAACTAATTTTTCTTTAAAACCAATTAAAAATATAATTTATCATTATAAATAATTTAAATGAAAATGCAGTTTTAAATTAAAATTTAGTATTTTTCAATATTCATCAAGAAGTAAATACTTCAAGAGAATTATAAAATATTAACCCTAAAGTATTTTTAAATTTATAATTTTAAAAATAAATTTTATTTTTTAATATAAATTTTCTTAAAATTTAAATAATTAATAAGAAAACAAAACTCACATACATGATGAAAGAGCAGGTTTTCGAGAGGTGTATTTTTTTCTAGCACAAAATGATTTTATATTAACTCTATATAAATAATAATAATCATTTTATGAATATTAATTTAAATATATTAAAACTTGATATATAAATTTCATTTAACAAATTCTTCACTATATGTTATTTTAATTAATTAAAATGGAGAATCATTATTCACATTAAAATAGTTTTCTGAAAAAACACTTTTTAAAAGCCAAAAAAATTATACTAAAATATAATATAATATTGATACAAGATTAATTATTTGGATTAAATGTTACTAAATAATACCTATTTTAATTTAAAAATAAAATTTATTTTTTAAATTTTTTTATTTATTTAAAAGAAATGATATTTTTACAAAAAAGATGTATTTTTTCACTATTTACTGATAATCTTATATTTAGAAAAAAAAAATAAAAACATTTCACCACAAGTTAATTTTTATATGATTAATTAAAAAATTAATTTAATTATATAAAATAAATTTTCTAAATTTTATATAAATTAATCATAATATTTTTTCATAAAAATTCAATAAAAATCATTTTTAAAGAAAACATATTTTTGAAGAATATAATTACTTTACTAAATATTGACTGATTACTGATTAAGAATTTGTAAATGAATTTATATTTAGAAAGAAAATTTATATTTATATTTCACAAATTAATTAACACAATTCATACTTTCCAATTGAATGGTTAGGTTATAAAAATATTATCTCACAGTTCATTGAAGCTAGGTGTCGTGTGACTTATATATTATCAAAGATACTTGATGTTACATGTAATGTAAGGTATCTAAAAATTTAAATAAATTTGAAATAATATTTCATAAAATCTCTGGATAATACGTTATACCTCCAATAAAATTAATTTCACCCTAAAAGTTATTCTCAGTCATCAAAGGTTTAAAATATCAATATTTCTTCATAGAAAACAACATTATACAAATGAATAATAAAACTTCCCTTATAAATGAAAAGTGGGAAACATAAAGGTTACCTAATGTACTTCATAACTAGGTGTCCACATAGGAGAACACATATGGGATGTGAATATTCATACATTTAAGAAAATAATAAATAATCATAGAGAGTGATAGAGATAATTTTTTATAGTAAAGTTTGTTATACAGAGAAGTTTAAAGAACAAAAATCCATAATTTATATAGTTTTGTAAAGGGTCATTGATTCCAAAAAAAATGATTACAATAAGAAATTTTGTTTATTTCAAGATCCTTTTCCTAATGTTGAATAATTTTCATGTGATGATATACATAATTGATTTATTTCCATTTCATAAGAAAAATATCACCCATTGGATGTTCATTGATCAATTTCCACTTTATATCATACTCTAAGAAATCAATTTGAATTTGTTGATCATGAAGCGCTAACAGATCCCAATATTTATAAATAGAATGTTACTTCATTCCATATATCATTAGTTTTCATCACAATAAAATGGGTAACACAAGTTATGTAATATGTATAAATCTTTCTATAATAAGATAATACATTAATATTTAAATCCTCATCTAAAGTTCAACATAAACCATTTCATAAATGGTTAGCCTTATGACCATTCTAATAGATTAAAATCAAAAAAAATTGAAAGTTGTTCACTAAATTTAAAAAATGAACTTATCAGCAATCCATAAACAATATAAAGTAACTCTCAATTATCACCTACCAAACATGTGTATACATTCATCATGTATTCTTTTAAAACATTATGATAACCAAAATTACCGTAAAACCTTATTGAAAACATGCATTCATCCTTATTACTTAAATAAAAATATATATTATTTAATATATTACATAAATCCAATAATGATCTAAACTTCATCAAGGATAACATAAACCAAGTTTTCCACAATTCATTAATCAGTTTCAAGGGCCTAAATAACATATAATATATTTTATTCATATCAATCATTTGTATCTAGAATAAAAATTATTTTATCTACATAAAAACATATTAAAGGTTACTTTATCTTAATAAAAAAATCACCTTTCCATTAAATCTATTTTCTAAGTCATCAGCTTCATTCAAAAAAAAATCATCCCTTAATGAAAAATGTATACTGCACAATTCTTATATATTTCATGATTCATATGACATAATTCTTGGATTCCAATACATAAATACTTCAATCATCCCACTTCATTCTCAAACCATTAACTATTCTTAATCATCTTATTGCTTAATGAACCTTCCCTTCATATGTCTTTCACAGTCTCTTCATCAAAAATAGAAAAACTAATACTCATTCAACCTTGATAATTCTCTTCAAGAGTTTTCCCCCAAGGAAATATATTTTCATAGTGCCCATACTTTCCACATTTAAAACATTCAACCATTGATGATATCTTAGGGATACTATTAACCACATCTATTGTGTTAACTGGAGTTTTCATTTTTCTGTCTTAATTACTTGCTCTATTTTCTTTTTCCACACTTAAAATATCTTTTCGTCCCTTTAAGACATTCAATTGAGTGATTCTTTCCACATTATTGATATATAGTAAACTAAATGTTCTTTCCTCTATAGTTTCCACTACCTAAAATCTCATTGAACTCTATCGTTCTATTCTTTTTTGATTTTGAGGGTTTTTTAAGGTGTACAATGAAAATATATTGTCATGATAACTGATTATGCATAATCATAACATCCTTTACTCTAGTTATAATCTCATTTGGATACTCATTAATAAAATTTCCATCAAATTCAATGTTAACCCAATACCTTCTAGTTTCCTCAATTAACTAAATCCAAAAAGAAAAGTTTGAGTAACAATATTCAGAGTGGGAGTCCACATAATCACAAAAAATCACTTATAGGATATCCTAATTATAATAACTCATTTTTAATATATGAAACCTTAGGATTATCCTAGTTCTTTAATAGTATTTATAAATTTAAATATGTTATGATGGTTTATAAATAGTTTGTAAAGTTATAAATAATATCTCCACATAGTGTCAAACTAGGTGTTAAGAAAGAACCTTTTTCATCAACCAGGTGATGATCAAGTCTAGCTCAATGTTACCTTTCCTTGTTATTACACCTAAGAACCTCTCTTCTTAATAAAAAACTACCTATAGTGTCCAGATAGGGATTTAATTGCATGGAAACAACTTGCTCTATCCATTACCAAAATTACAATTAATTTTACTATACACTAGCTCATCTTTAAGAATTATCCTTAGATACATCTCTATACATATACTTTGAAATATCCATAGGGATGTTGCTAAATTTTTCCCATCCTAGTTTCCAAAATTTAACTAAATCTTTCTCATGTTACCAACTATAGTAACCCAAGCTTATTATATATAGATATTAAATCTTTTTAGATGATTATTCAATAAAAAATAACACCGGAGGACCATAATAGTTTAGTGAGTTTTAACACTACACACATAATCTTCTAATTTTGTGATTTATCTTCAATGTATTATGTAAATATCTTCTTATTAGGTATTATTCATATATATACACAACTTAAAACCTTTCTTCATATCCTGGGTAATGGGAACACATGAAAGGGTGACCTTAGTTTCTCATTAAGAAAAATAAAGTGATATACATAAGGATAATAATAATATATGGGTATGATAACATGATAATAATAATTAAAAAACCATACCTTGCATATCAATGATCATAATGTTGAATCTTTGAATAAAGATTGTTAGTTTCCAAAACACTAATCATAAGGAATTCAATGAAAAAGATCCATGAGAGCATAAACTTTTAAGAAGTCATAAAATATTGGTATACATATAAGAATATAAAATCATTTCCATCGTATTCAAGGATCAATTCCAAGGCTATTATAGTGGAATGATATCACTCTAAAAACTATCACAGTTGTCAAGGTTCTCTCCCAAGACCATCATAGTGAAAAAGTCCCTTATGGAATCAGGTTCACTCCCCATTCCAGTAAAATCTATCTCCTAGGATTTAAATATTTTCCTAATGAAATAGGGGGGATATAGTTCAGAAAAAACAAAAAATTAAAGGCATATATATGTGTACCCAATGACCATATAACACTCAGCATATCATAACCCATGAAGTGAAATGGGTTTTATAAATATTTAATCATATCACAACATGTGGAAAATTGATAGGTTTCATAATCATTTCATCAAAGATTAAACTATGAAAATAAGAGAGTTTCATACGATTTATATTATTTTATAACCTATAGAAGATAAAAAAGTTTCATAAACATTACATCATCATAAAAATAACCCATTTAAAGAAATAAGAATAATTATATCCTTGGATAATATCCCAAGAAATGTATAATTAATCTCAGAAGATTTCATCTTAAACTGAGAGTGATTTTGAAAGAAAAATAACATGGAATCTTTCTTGAATAAAAAATAATATACATTTAAAACCACTTTTTAAAACTCAAATTTATAAAACATATTATAAATATTTTCTTTGAAAATAAACTTTAATATTTATAAACGAAGCTTTAGAAATAATTGATTTTTTTTAAGGAAAATAATCTTTCCTATTTACAAAAAAAATTAAAATATAAAACATTTTTAAAATAATTTTCTTAGAAAATAACCATGAAAACTTATAAAAGATGCCTTAAATATCATTTATAAAATTTCTTGAGGAAAATATCATTTACTATTTGGAAAACAATATTTAAAACAAATATATATTTTTAAAATAATTTTATTTGAAAATAATATTAAAAATATATAAAATTAATCTTCAAATAAAATAATGTAAATGGTGTAGGAAAATTTAGTCCAGGTAATAAATTTTAAAAACAATTATTCATTTTATGTTTTCGGTAAAATCCAAATAATAATTGTTCAGAAAAATACATAAGGATTTATTTCAAAACATTTTTTAATAATTCAAACATGGGAAAAATGATATTAATAAACCATTTAATTATTATTTTATAAAAAACTGAAATCATTTTTAGAAAACATTGTTTTTGAAGAAAAATGGGTTTTGACCAAAGAGATAAATAAAGAGGAATTTTTTCTTAAAAACATTCTTTTGAACTGTTAAGTAAATAAAGAGAGAAAAATGAATGGAAAACATATATTATAATGAAATAACAGTAGGAGAATAGAATTATGGATTTTATTGGGAAATGGATCCTATTATTTCATAATTGGAAATATAATCCTAGACAATCTTAATAAAAGTTGAGATTATGACATAAAATCTTAACCACTTTAGTAACTTTGAATTATTATCCCCCTGAAGGAATAAAGATAAAAAGAAATTAAAATATCATGAGAATAAAAAAATTAATCACATTAATAGTAAATTTAACTTTATATAAACATTATAAAATTAGATAAGTTCATAATATAACATATGTTTCAAGGAAACCTAATTGAAGCAAAAATCAATTACCGAATTGTTAACTTTTGAACTGTAAACCCCATGAAACAGAGATTATTAAATGAATATGTAAACCAAAATAATTTTCAAGTAAATAATAATAAAAAAATTGTGGGTATTTTATACACCACATTAAAAAATAGGTGTTGAATTTGGCATTTGTCTCACTTATGTAAAATGATGAGATGGAAATCCCGTACTGTAAGTCCTGAATTACTTCATAGTCATTAAAAACTCATATATAATAAATTTATGTTTTTTAAATATATATTAAAGAACCATAAATATATATATTATACCATATATGATTTAAAATTTTCATTTTATTACTTCTTTATTAACAATTCCTCGTTGAAATAATGTTTTGGGTAATAACTGGTTTGTTTTTCATATCTGTTTTGATTTTATATTTTTGGTCCTATTACCATGATCATGGTTCCATAATATCCAGAATAATAATAATTAAATAATTATCAAATTTATATGTCAATTATACTTTTAATACCAATTAAAAAATTTGGTTTTGAAAAATTAAGTATATTAGGATCATAGAGATGGTAGTTCATATGCACCTATGAGTAACATTTCTATTTTTCAAGGATTGTCATGGAAAGGAGGTAAGTAATATTTTAAAATTAATTAATGATATAAATAATATCCTAAAAATAATATTATTATTTTAAAATATAGTTATACATATCATTTATTAGTGCGGTGGGGAAAATAAAAAGTCACATCACTTCGTGAAGGCTGTAGTACACTCGTAAATGAACGATGTTATTATCTTTAAGTCAGTGAAAAGGTAAGAAATAAGATGATATATTATATTGTAATAGTGATAAATAATTATTTAATATAAAAATTATTTAATTTATATAATATATATTTAGTAAATTTATCCTTAATATCTTCCATATAAAGAATTAGATAAAAGAATAAAATTATTTCATGAGGTGGTAGTCCATCATACACATTAATGCCGTTATCATGTCCCACAAGAAATGGAAAGTAAAAAAAGGAATATATAATATCATTAATAGATAAGTATAATAATTATATAATTATCATATATATATATATACTTTATATATTTCATCATACCCAACCATTAACGGCGGTAATTAAAAAAGTAATGACATCAGATCGTGAGGTGGTTGTCCATTGTATACATGAACTGTGATTTCTTAACCCATTTTATTGAAGGGGATTAGGTTTTTGGTCATGAAATTAAGTAAAAAATATCAAATTATATGTAATATTATGAGTTTATTATATCATCATGGTTTAATTATAATTGAAGGAGGTGGAGGAAGATATTAAGCAAAAGAGCAGGTTGAAGAACATTACCACTTTTCAGGTGACCACAATAGGTCTGCACCAAAATCCTTCCAAGAATAAATTTTTGAAAAAAATAAGGCTTATAAGATAATATAAGTTATTTTGTTTAGTTATATGTTCAGGTAATGGCCAAACTAAAATGGTTTTTAGGTGTGAATAAGATAGTAGAGTGGGTGAACATTTATAAGTGAGGTTGGTGGCACACATATAATTTTTTGAAAATAAAAGGCATACCCATGTTTTTCTAATGAAAAAGGAACAATAATGGATTATTATAGATACTTAAACATTATAGTTTATAAATATATAAACAATATATATTTTGTAAAAGCTTTTAGGTCATTTGAACCTTTATATTTTTTTGTTTAACCCCATGATAAACACATTTTTACCTTAAATACAATATTTAATTTTTACAATATTTACTATTATTATTTGTAAAAAAAATGAAGTTGAAATTATTATATAATATAAATTATTATCATTTAGAATATGGACTCAATTTTTCTAAAATCATTTTAAAATAGTGGAAAATTTTAATTTAAAATTAATCCCACAGACGCGATAAGAAAGTGGGTATTCAAAGAAAAGATTTTCAAATGTTTATAAAGTTTTTATATCCAATTTCAAAATGAAAATGATTAAAATTAACTAAATTGGACATATATATATAATTGATTTGATTTTAC
Organism: Viscum album; assembly: GCA_963277665.1. Taxonomy (NCBI): domain Eukaryota; kingdom Viridiplantae; phylum Streptophyta; class Magnoliopsida; order Santalales; family Viscaceae; genus Viscum; species Viscum album. Next base: position 468,545,593 of record OY728147.1, on the reverse strand, counting down.
ATTAAAAACATTTAAAATATTATTTAACTTTACAAATAATTTAAACTAAAATGATGTATTTTTCATAATTCATCAAAACATTACACTCTCAGATAAATTACCAAAAAATAACACTAAAATATTATTGACAATTTTAGTTAAAAATAAATTTATTTTTAGGAACAATATGATTTTATATTAACTAAAATCATAATAATAATAATTGTATTGATATCAGTTAAAATTTATTGATATATAATATATAAATTTAATTTAAAAAATTAATCATTTGTTTTCATTTCAATTCATTAAAATGGGGAGACATTATGAAATTTAAAACAGCTTTTAGAAAAACAAATTTTAAACAAAAAAATAAAATTATACTAAATTCCATTATAAAGTTGATAAAAAATAATTAAGTGAATTAAATTTTACCAAATAATTATCATGTTACTTTAAAATATAATTGGATATTTGTATTACATAATTTATTTGAAATAAATTCTAGTTTTTAAAAAATCACCATTTTCAATATTCATTGAAAAACAATATTTTTTGAAAATCTCCCATAATTTCACGATTAGTTTATTTTGGTATGTTGATTTAAAAAATTAATTCCATATTATCAAATAAATTTTCTAAAAGTTGTATCAAATAATTATAATATTTTTTAATAAATATGAATAAAAATTGTTTTTGAAATAAAAATATTTTAAAGAATATAATTACATTACTAAAATAGTTTGATAAATTTCTAAGAGTTCATAAATAAATTTATATTGATTAGGAAATTTGTTTCTATATTTCATTTAGTCTTTAATAATATTCATAACCACCTATTTAATGACATGGTTATAATAATATTATCTCATGGTTTGCTGAAGCTCGATTTGGTGTGTTATGCATGTTATCGAAGAAACTCGTTATTTAATGTAACATAAGATATAATAAAATTTATATTAATTTGAAAAAAATAGTAAAATATTAGGATATTACATTCTACCCCATTTATAATGAAATTTACCTTGAAATTCATTGAGTTCATTACAGGTTTAACATTTGAAAATTCCTCCATAGAAACTCACATCGTACAAATGAATAATAAAACATAACATAAAATGGGATAGTTGGAAACATAAAATTTACCAAAAGTAACACATAAATGGGTATCCACATTGAATAAAATTGGTGGTAAGTGAATATTTTGAAATTAATGTAATTAATAAATAATCATAGAGAGTGATAGAGATAATTGATCATAATAAATTAGGTGATCTAGAGAAGGTTAACCACCACATTACCTTAAACAAAAGAGACATGAAAAAGATATTTGATATCATCAATAATGATTATAACAAGATAATATTTTATTTCAATATACTTTTCTGAAATTTTAATAAAATTTATTAGAAGTTATAATTACTTGGTTTCATTCCATTTAAAAAGCACATGATCACCCATTTACTATGCCTTGATCATTTTACAATTAATCTCTTACTCTAAGAAATAATAGTGAATTTTTTGTTCCTGATGAACTATTAGATCATAAGAACCATAAATTGAATGAAAATTCATTCCATCTATCTTTAGTTATAATAAAAAAGAAATGGTTAGTACAGGTTATCTAATATTTATAAATATTCATATGGTGGGGTAACACATTAACATATAAAGCCTCTTACAAAGTTCAACTTAAACCATCACATAAATGGTAATCCCTATAGACCTAAGAAAATATTAAAATCCAAAAGTTCAGAAATAATTTCAATAAATTTTTAAAATTAACTTTTCATTAATTCCTCCAATAACATGAAGTAGCACTCAATTTTAATATACCAGTCATTTGAATACCTTCATCATGTATTCTCTTGAAACATGTTAATAACATGAATTAACATAAAAACTTATTGAAAACATACATGATTACTTAATGAAAAACTTATACTAAAAAAATCTTTATATATTTCACGATTCATATAACAAGATTCTTGAGTGTAAATACCCAAATACATCAATAATCTCACTTCCTTCTCAAAGTAATAAAAAGGATTAATCATATTATAACTTAATACCCTAATCCTTTTATATTTCATTCATAACCTCTTCATCATCTATAGTAAAATAATGATTTATACAACCTCTCTAATTATATTCATGATCTTTACCCTTAGAACATCTATTTTTATAATGCTTATATTTTCAATATTTGAAACATTCAATAATCGATGATATGTTAAGGATATGATTATTTACATCCATTTCATTAGTAAACTTTTAATTTTTTAAATTTTAATTATTTATCTTTTTTACTTTCTTTTCAACACTGAAAACATATTCTCATCCCTCTTAGACTTTCCCTTACGAAATTCTTCTTGCCCTCTCAACATATTAGAAATTGAATCTTATTTCTTCCATCGTTTCTATTATTTTAACTCACTAAATTAATTCCTTATATAATTTGGACAGTATGGGAGTTGGTGAAGGTGAATGTTATTAATCATATATCATGATAAATTATTAAGAATAATCAAAATAGCCTTTACTCTAGTAAACAACCAATTTGGATTCTCATCAGAAATTTTATATCACATTCAATGTTAATCAAGTTTCCTTTTCTTCCCTCGATTGACTAAATCCAAAAAGTATAATGTGAGAAAGAATATTCATAGTGGGAAACCACATAATTATGAAAAAACACTTATAGGATGTCTAAATCATGACACCTTATTTTTAATCTTTGTCACCTTAGGTTTATCCAAGGTCACTCATAGTCATAACATATTTAAATCCTTCATCATATTTTATAAAGAGTTTGTGAATTTTCGAAGCATATACCCCTGTATTTTCAAACTAAGTGTGAAGAGAGGCCCGTTTTCATGCACTTGGTGATGCTCGAGTCCAGGTCAATTTTCCCTTTTCAATGTTATTACACCTAGGTACCTATGTTCTTGATCCAAATCCATTTTTAGTATATAGATAGGGATATAATTTCATGGAAACCACTCACTCTATCCTTTTCCAAAATTCAATGACATTTTCCTATACACTGAATCATCCATAGACTTATCATACCTAGATATTACATCTTTTTAGATGAATATTCAATACATTACACAAACACATGCTTATGGACTGTAATAATTTAGTTTATTTTGAGACTAGGACCACAATATTTTAATTTAGTGAAATATCTTCATTGTCACCAATAACGATCTTCTCATTACGTACATTTTATAGATATACCCTACTTAAAACCTTTATTCATAACTTATGGAAAGGAAACATAATAAAGGGTATGATCATATTCTTCGTAAGGATAAACAAGGGACAGGTTTAAGAATAACATGAAAACAATGGTAGGAGATCATGATCATAATAATTTAAAACCATACCCATAATATCAAAGATCATAATCTAGAGTCATATCATTAAGATTAGTTGTTCATAAGACATGTATCATATGGAAATAAAAGAACATGAGCCAAGCTAGTATAAAATTAGAGAAACACAGAAAATTTTGGTATTCACATAAGAATAGAAAATAATTTTCATATTAGTAAAGGCTCACTTAGAAGGCTATCATAGTGTATTTGGTTCACTCCCCAAACCATAATTGTATTCAAGGTTCACTCCCAAGACAACGATTGTAGAAAATTCCATTATTGAACCTAGTTGATTTATCATTCAATTCTTATCTATCTCAAAAGATATAGATCCTTACCAAATGATTTAGAGGGATATATAGGCCACACCTTTCACATAATTAAAATCATACATATATGTTTCAAAAGAACATAAAACATTCATATAATCATAGACCATGAAAATTAAATGGGTTTTATAAACATTTCATCATATCGAGACCTTTGTAAAAAAGATAGGTTATATTATAATTTCATCATTTATTTGTAAGAAAACCTATGAAAATAAGAGGTTTTCATAAGAGTTTTATCATGGTATAACAGATTGAGTATAAATGAGTTTCATAAATATCACTTCAACATAAAAAACCATTCAGAGAAAGAATAAAAATGGTATACTTGGATCATATCCCCAAAAAGCATAATCAACCTCAAATTGTTTAATATTAGATTGAGAATTATTTTTAATGAAAAATGACGTGGAACTTTTCTTGTGGAAAATAAAATTTCTTTGAAAACACTTTTAAAAATAGAACATTATAAAATATTTTTAAAATCCTTTTATTTGAAAAGAAACTTGAGAACTTACGAACGAAGCTTTAGAAATAATTCATAACATTTCTTGTTGAAAATATTTTTTCCCATTTGAAAGAGAAATATAATAACATTTTAAAAAAAATAATATTCATTGAAAATAATCAATAAAACAAATAAAGGAAGTTTCAAAAATCATTTAAAAATAAATTGGTGAAAATGTCCATTCCACTTCGAAAAATAATTTTTAAAACATAAAACATTTCACAAATACTGTTATATTAAAATTACCTTGAATAATATAAATTAAGACTCAATGAAAATAATTTTCATGACAACAGAGAATTAAATTCAGGTCATAAACCATAAAAACAAATATTACTTTCAAATTTTTTGTAAAATCTAAATGATCATTATTTGGAAAATGACAAATAGATTCATTTCAAAAAAATTTGTAAAAATTCAAAAATGGGTAAAAAATCATTAAAAAATCATATGAATAATGTTGAAAACATTATTGTGATAATTTTTTAGAGAACATGGTTTAAGAACCAGAACAACTTTTCAGGTATGTTTTTCTTTTTTTTGGTGTCTTTGAGGAATAGAGGAACTTCTAGAAATTTTTGAAGTACACACTATGTACTTTATGAGTACACGCCTTGTACTCGGTTACCACGGGTATCCATGTGCTTGCTGTGTAGTGGACTTGCACACGACAGTGTGTACGACTATAGCAGGGATCAGTAAGGGAAAGTACACAACTTGTACTTTAAAACTACATGCCATGTATTTTCACTTTTTTAACTAAACGTACCGGGGTCATGTCTTATGGACCGAACCATTTACTTCTTGACTTAGTTCATCTTAGAGAATCTGTACGGCCATTATTCTTCCTCGACCCTCAATCGAGCATCCGTCCCCCGAATCAATAGCTGTCAATTTCATTGGGATCGCCTCGGTAAGATCTTCCTTAAACTAGTGCTTCGTTTCCTGATTCTTCTTCTTTCACAGGTTTTCATTGATTGAACATTATAGACGTTTTTGTAGATCTACATTGTTCTTGAGAGATTTATGGCTTGAGGTTCACGTATATCATTCCTACAACACCGAGGTAGGTGGTTTAAGCCTTTCTGTTGAAATTCTTTGAGTTATATGTGCAATTTTGTACAATACCTTTGAATGGGGTATTGCATGTTTCCTATTTTAGCCATGTTATTTTCCTGTTATTCTTTTATGCAAGAATAGAGGTTAATTGAATGTGAATAGGGTTAATTTCTAGGCTTTGGAAGTGGTTTCCCATGCATGTTATCCTTATGAATGTTTGGTCTTGCATAGCCTGTTAGGAAGCCTTGTTTATTTCCCATGCCTAGTATTTTAGAATGGTGTGATTATTTATCTGACATGCTGTTATGTTGTATACTATTAGCCAAGTAGTTCTTGAGGTTTACTTTGGCTGATATGCTTTGTTGTACTTGATTACTAAAACAGGGTCGTGAGAACCTGGTGTAGTGGACTATAGAGAGAATGGATGTATGGTCTTCTCCAGAGTGTCTATTTTTATTATTACGATGCAAGACCATAGGAGGAATTGACGTAAGTTCTTCTTCAGAGTGTCTCTAGTTTCTCGACGCGGGACACAGGGGGAATGTGACGTATGTGCTTTCCCAGAGTGCCTTTAGTTACAGATACGATACTATAAGACGAATTGATGGTGATTTCTTCTTCATAGAGTCTATGCTTAAGCTAAACCAGAGGCGTTAGACTATGTGTATTTCCTAAAGGGTTGCTTGTACTTGTTTAGTTGAACCGGAGGGGTTAGGCTGTGAGAACATCCCAGTGGGTTACCATTGTGTTCAACTACTTGCTTATGTTGTTTGGTTGAACCAGAGGGATTTGGCTGTGAGTACTCTCAGAGGGTTACCTGCTTTTGTTATTTATTACTTGATATAGGTATTTGAATGCAATTGAACTGTAGGAATGTTTGCTGCTAAGAACTTCCTTGTTACTACTTCCTTTAACTTATAACCTGCTATATACTCACTGACAATTAGGCAAAGATCTTTTGGTGGTTGCCTACTGGGATTTAGTCTCACACCCTTTTTGGGTCATGCTTTTGTGACAAAACATATTATATTGTTGTAGGAATATATAAGGGAAATCACCCTTCTTGTTCAGGTACTTTACTATTGTGGAGCTGGAGAGCTCGGGTCCAAGCTGAGGCTTGCGATACTGAGAAGTTTATCTATTTTATTTTGTACATGGGTTATTTTTGTATTCCAGAATTTTGATTTTTTTGGATGCTTTCCTAGACATATGTATCATGCATCATATATATGTGTGTGTTCCGGTTGTTTCTTACTTTCAATATTCTACATTTTACTGTTGTATGGTGTTATTACTGCATCCACTATTGTATATATATTTTAATTCTACTGTGTACTCTACCAATGGGGGGACAACTTCCCCACCATCACACCCAAGGCCCTCGCTGCTAGTTGGCAGCCTCTCGCATTTGGGGAAATATTCTTGAGGCCATGTGACCAACTGGGTACGGGGCACTTTTGGGTGGCTTCTAGAATAGGGACGTTATAATGTGGTATCAAAGGTTCTTGGGAGAAACATATACCTCCTATGAATTATTCCTAAAACAATAGTTTTCAATATACTATTTAGATGGAACCTCATGAGGCTTTGTATGGTAGGCCATGCAGGTCACCCTTATGTTGGCTGGAGGCAGTAGAGGCAGCTATGCTGGGACCTCATCCTATCCAGGAGATCACGAAGCAGATAAAGTTGATTCAGAAGAGGATGGCTACTGCACAGTCTTGACAGAAGTCTTATGTTGATCGACGAAGATGACCTGTGGAGTTCGAGGTCGGAGATCAGGTTTTCCTACATGTCACACTGCGGTAAGGACGTAGGAGGATTATGAGATAGGGTAATCTTTCTCCAAGGTATGTCTGTCCATTTTAGGTGTTGGAGAGAGTTGGTCTGGTTTCCTATCAGTTTCAGTTACCTCGTAGTTACCGGACTATGCAAAACGTTTTCCACGTTTCTCGGCTTCGATGTTACTTCTCAGACCCATCTCATGATTTTCAACCCAAGGAGGTTGAGTTAGAGATGAATGCCTCATTTTATGAGCATCATATCTGGATTTTTGATCAATGTACCATGATTCTCCATGGATGGTCTATTCCTCTAGTATAAGTGTTATGGAAGCACGGGCATGTATAGGATGAGACATGGGAGAGGGAGGCCGATGTGCGATGGCAGTGTCCAGAGCTGTTTCGAGTTTCTTCTTCTATGCCACCTTGTTAGTGAAATTCAGGGACACATTTCTTTAAGCGGGGATTTTTTAAGAACCTGGATCCTCTTTTCTGATATTTTTTTCTTTATCTAGTGTTTTTTAGGAAGAGTGGAACTTCTATAAATTTTTGATGTACATGTCATGTACATTATGGGTACACGTCGTGTACTCGGTTACTACTGGTAGCCGTGTGCTGGCCGTGTAGAGGCCTTGCACACGACTGTGTGTGGTAACCTGGAGGCCACCTAAAGCATGGCTCGGTAATGGAAAGTACATGTCGTGTACTTCAAAAGTAAATTCCGTGTATTTTCGTTTTTTCATTAAACATACCGGGGTCACGTAAAAAATGTATAACCTTCTACTTCTCAACCTAGTCTTTCCGAGAGCGTCTGTATAGCTGTGATTATTCCCCAAGCACCCAATCAAGCATTTGTCCCTTGAATCGACCACCAAATATTTCATTGGGATCGCCTCGATAATCTCCACCTTCTATTAGATATTTGTTTCCTGATTTTATCTTCAGTTGAACGTCTTAGATGTTTTTGTTGATCTACGATGTTCTTGGGAGATTCAAGGCTTGAGGTTTATATATATCATTCCTAAAATATTGAGGTAGGTGGTTATATGTGAAAATTTGTCCAATACCCTTGAATGGGGTATTGTGTGTTTACTGTTTTAGCCCTGTTATTTTCCTTATAGGATTGTATTCTAGAATATTTGTTAATTGAATGTGAATAGGTTTAATTGATATGATTTGGAAGTGTTTTCCCATGCATGTTCTATTTATGACTGTTTGGTCCTGCTTAGCCAGTTAGGCTGCCTTGTTTTTTCCCATGCCTAGTATTGTAAAATAGTTTAATTATTTATGTGACATGTTGTTATGTTGTAGACTATTATCCAAGTAGTTCTTGAGGTTTACTTTGGCTGATACGCCTTGCTATACTTTTTGACTTATAGAGGGCTGTGAGAACCTTGTGTAGTAGAACATAGGGAGAATAGACATAAGGGCTTCTCTAGAGTGTCTATTTTCATTATGATGATGTGAGACCATAGTGAGGATTGACGCAAGTGCTTCCTCAGAGTGTTTGTAGTTCCTCGAAATGGGCCACAGGGGGAATGTGATATAAGTGATTCCCCAGAGCACCTTCAGTTATTGATATGTGATTATAAGAGGAATTGACGGTGATCGATTCCTCCGAGATTCTATGCTTAAGATGAACAATAGGGATTAAACTGTGTGTAATTCCAAGAGAGTTTCTTGTATTTGTTTGGTTGAACCCAAGGGGTTAGGCTGTGAGAACATCACAGAGGGTTATCGTTGTGTTTAGATTCACTCTTGTGTTGTTTGGATGAATCAGATGGGTTAGGCTATGAGTAATCCTAGAGGGTTACTGATTTTATTAAGTGTTACTTGATATAGGGATTTGAATTTAATTGAATTGTAGGAGTGTTTGTTGTTGAGTACTTCCTTGTTATTGCTTCCTTTTACTTATTACCTACTACATACTAACTAACTATTAGGAATAGATCTTTTGGTGGTTTCCTACTGGGTCTTTGTATCACACCCTGTTTGGGTCATGCTTTTGGGCCCAAACAGATTATATTTATGCAATTATAGATAAGGTAAAGCACCCTTCTACTTCAGGTACTTGACTAATGTGGAGCTGGAGAGCATGGGACCAAGCTGAGGCTTTCGATGCTGAGATGTTTATTTGTTCTCTTTTGTACATTGGTTATTTCTATATTCTAGCATTGTGATTTTTTTGGATGCTTTCCTAAGCATATGTATCATGCATCATATATATATATGTGTGTGTTATGGTTGTTTCATACTGTTAGTCTTCCACAATTTACTACTGTATGGTGTTATTACTTCTTTGGATATTGTATATCTTTTTTAATTCTGCCGTGTACTCTGCCAATGAGGGAATAGTTTACCCACTATCACACACAAGGCCCTCGCTGCTAGTCAGTATCCCCTATAATTTTTGAAAATGCACTCAAGGATATGTGACCAACTAGGTATGGGGTGCCTTTGAGTGGCTTCTGAAACTGAGATGTTACACATGGTTTTGGAAGAAAAATGGGTTTTTAACCAAAAAGATAAATAAATAGGATTTTTTCCTTAAAAAAGATTTTGATATATTGAGTACATAAAGAGATGAAAATTAAGGTAAGAAATATCTTCTCATAACATAAAAATTGGTTAGGTAAATTCATTATTTTCATGAGAAATGGATTATATGATTTTATCACCAGAAACATAATCATAAAAAATCCTAATAAACATTGAGATTGTATCATAAAGTGTTTAGCACTTTAGTAACTTTTTTGGTAAGATCCTTGATAGAATAACATTAAATGAATATTAAAATTTTATGGTAAAAAATTAATTCATGATATTAAATTTCAAATAAAATTTATATACACCTCATAAAAGAAGATAGGAAAATAATATAACATATGTCTCATTGATGGAAAATTGAGAAAAAAACCTCTTAACGATTTGTTAGCTTTTGAACCATAAACCCCACGAAGTAAAGATCCTAAAATGTTTATGTAAAACCCAATAATTTTGTTTAAAATAATAATGAAATAGATTATCTGATAGTATATAAACCACATAAAATAAATATGTAGTGAATATGGCATGTGTCTAATAGAAGTAAAAAGTGAGAAGGAAATCCCTTATTATAAGTCTTGACTTTATCATACTCATTAAAACCTCCTATACGATACATTTAAGTATATTATAAATATATTATAGAACAATAATTAAATATATCATACCATTTATTATATAGTTATTTCCTTATATTACCTTTTTATTAACAATTCCTTATTAAAATCATGTCTTGGGTAATAACCACTTAGTTTTTCATATATGTTTTGATTTCATATATATGGTTCTCTTACTATGATCATAGTCAAATCATCCACATAATAACAATGATGAAAGAATTATCATATTTATATATCAATTATACTTTTTATATCAATCTTGGAAGATGGTTTTGAGAAATGAATTATGTTATGATCCTGGAGATGATAGGTCGTAGGTACGAATGAGTAACATTTACATTTATGAATGGTCATTATGGAAAAGAGGTAAGTAATATTTTATCATTAAATTATGGTAATAATATAATAAATAACATATTATTTATTTAAATATAATTATACATATCATTCATGTGGTGTGGTGATAAAAATAGAGAGTCACATTTCTTTGTCAAGGCTATATTCCACACGTACATGAATGATGTTATCATTTTTAGTGAGTGAAATGGTAAGAAAGAAAATAATATATTTCCTTTTAATAATGATAAAATTTAATAATTATTTCATTTATATAATATATATTTATTAACATTTTTTTATATTTCATATAAAATGTTAGTGAAAACGAATCAAATCACTTTTCATGATGGTAGTTTGCCGTATACATGAATGACTTCATCATATCCCCAATGGAATGGAAATTAAAAAAGGAACATATTTAATAATAACTACAGAGGTATAATAATTTTCTGAATATCATATATATACTTTAAATCCATCATCATACACAACCATGAATGTTGGTAAAGGAAAAGTGAATGACATCATTTCCCAAGGTGGTAGTCGTACGTAGACACAAATGATGAATTTTTAACCCATTTGATGGAAGTTGTAACATATCTCAATCCAAGACTCTCTCACATGACTAGAACATATTGTTTATGAGAAATCAAGCACACCTCCTCGTATTTCCAGAGGCTTCTGACTAGCAGCAGATGTGTTATAATTATTGTGGGGAGACAATACCCATAGTTACAGAGTAACAACCCAACAAAAATAAGAAATATAACAGTAAATATCCGAGTAGGAGAAATAATAGAAACCATAAAATACTATAGAAAACCCAATAGTAAAATGCAACTGAATAATATAATAATTTATAAAGGAATAATGTAATGTCATTATGGAATGTAACTAAATTTCATGCGTGAAATAATATGAATAAAAGACTAGAAGACTCAAAAAAACTCAAAGACCCCAATCCAGACCTCGATGCCAGTTCCACCTCTTAAATTCTACTGACCCAAAAATAAATAATAAACAACACGGTCCCTTTCCCCTATCCAATATTACATCTATGCAATCTAATCTGGTATCACATTGAGTCCCATATAGTGTGTGAGTATAACTACATAGTTCAACACCACTATATCTAAACATAACCAGTATGATAATATGTGAATGTAGTAATGCAATAAACATGTAGATTAATTAATTAAAAAAATTAAATTAACACCACATCAATATACATTGGAACAATTACAGAATATCTATGAGCATGTATCTTGAATATAACATCCTATTATTATGTTCAGGTACTCTTTGACCCTCATTTTGATCATTCTTTTGTTGGTTCTAATTTAAGGGTATTTTGGAGGAAATTTTGGAATTTTTGGAGGGCTCTTGGGCTATGCACGGTTGGCGCAATGTTTTCCCAGACTATGCACCCACTCATTGTAAACTATGAAAACCCAAATAGTGGGACTTTTCATGGTAGGAACATGCTTTTAAAAACTATTCACCCACCTAATAGAAACTATAAACCCCATTATAGGGCCACATTGTTAGGATGAATAGTTTAAAAACATATGTGACCAAGCCCAACAAACACTGAACATGTAAATTTTTAATTCAAAAAATTATTTTTCAAATTCATGAACCCCCATATAACCTCCCGCTCGACCCGAACATAGGTTATTACATTTTCCTAATTCAGATAGGGTACCAAGAAAACATGTTTCTCTCTTAAACCCATTTCTAGGTATATTGAATCTTAAAGAACGACATTTGATCCCTCTTTAGTAATAATTCTTCTCCCATTCATTTTCTCCCTATCTATTTCACATAGATATGGTTTTTTAAATCATATTTTTTTGATGGATCTAAAATCCATTAATTTGGATATTGAATCTAGTTTTGAGTCCTTGATCTCCATCTTTAGCATTCTTCATTGTCAAATATCATTGTAATTTTTTGTCATACGTGATCTTCGTGTTAAAGGTAGGTGGTTCATTCTAAGATTGTCCAAATGTGAAGCCCTTGAATTACTTTATTGTTGAAAATTATTTCAATTAAATTTTGAAAACCCATTTTGACTTAAATTTTAATTTTATTTGACTTGGTATAGAAATTAGAGAAAATATCCTAATTCCAATGGAATTGGAAATTGGGGTACAATTGGAATTTGATTGAAATTTTGAAGTTGATTTGTAAAATTGAATTTTGAAATGAAAATGGATTAAATAGTTTTAATAAGAACCTACAGTTGGTTCCATCTTTACAAATTTTTAAAATGATTAAAAACCCATGCTTTGGTTTTTAAGGTGAAATTGGCATATTGAAACCTAAAATACGGAAATTGTGTTTTTAAATAGTTTTAAAATTATTTTTACAATTGATTGATCGAGAACATGAATTCCTAGGTAGTTAATAAGTTATTTAGTACAAACAGACTAGTATGGTATTGCCTTATAAATGGATTGATGTTTTAAAATTCTAACATAAACCTTTTTCGGAGGATCTCATCCAATGTAAGATTGTGGTGGGTCCTATTTTGTATGAGCTTTTGGTACATGTTTTAACATTTATATAATAAAAAGAAAATGGGTGTGTGAGGATCCCGTAACCTGGAACTATTTTTCCACATGGTTGATGAACATATTTATTTTTTATTTACTTTGATATATATATGAAATTATTTGGGAAACATCTTTACTCATACAAATTGATTTATATAATCTATTTATATAAAATGTTTACTTAATGCATTATTTAAAATATTTCCATCAATTGAAATGAAAATTATACTTTGTTTTAAATGTGTAGTTGTAATGCCATGCCTATATTATTTCAAAATGAAACCATTATTGTTTTTATTTATTATGGAATATAATTATGGGGCACTTGGTGAGACCCTACTATGATTTTAGCTCACACCATACCTTTTCCTTAAGAAATTATTATATTTTATACTGCTTGTTTCGAGCATCGAGAATGCACCACTTAGAGGTGGTGGTTATTGTTAATCTTTTGGGATTGGAGTGTTGTTTCCATTGGGACTTGAGTTTTTGACTTGTTCTTTTAGTAATTTAGAGATGTAATGTATGGGTTTTGATATACCTATTTGAATTTTGGAACTATCTCATTTGGAAGTTTTCTTTTAACATACTAACTTGTTTCAATTTCTCCTATTGTTTATATGGAAAAATCTATTCCACTATTTGTCTTGTATGATGTCAGATAATAGTTTCTAACCCATGGGGATTACGAATTTTCTTTGGGCCATGTCATTTCTGAATCGACTTCTTGGGTACCCGTGTGACTGGGATGGTTCGTGAAAAGGTGGTATCAAAGGTGCATGTTAAGAATATTTCCTTGATGTCACTATGCGGTTGAGAAATATTATCAAGACTTATGAGGCAATTGTGGTTATGTTCCTAGATAACTCTCATTGTAATGATCCTTAACTCACCATGGGTGGTTTTAGAGAGGCATCTTGAGGGTTGGTTCTTGTCTTTTCCCTACTTTTGACTTGGATAGTTGAAATTAATATCTTATTTTCTTATTCGATGGGACTAATTTCTCAGTTTCTCTTTTTTGATCGATAATATGAGTAATCTTATGATGTCTTCGGTGTTCTTTTATAATTTTGTGTAGTATCATGCCTCCAAGAAGAAAAGTGAATTGTAAGTAGGAGGAAGTTACTGATGAGCCACAATGAGAAAATCCTCTCATGGATCAGAACCTAGATGATTTTATTTTGCGTGCTGTACAATCTTAGGGATATGAACCCAAAACCGTTCCCATATAGGATCTAATTGTGGAACTTCATAGATATGAATTTCAAAATCATGCTCGGGAGTTCCTCCACTATAATTCTCCAACATTCCAAGGACCAAATGATCCTCAAGAGTATAATTATTTGTTAATGAGAATTGTGTTTCTTTTTGTTCTTGGAGGCACCTAATGAAATCAAGGTGAAATGTGCCACCTTCAAGATGGAAAGACCTAGCCGATGATGATGGTACATAATGGTAAAAATTAATATTCACAAGGAATGATAGTGGAATAAATTTAAAGTTCATTTTACAAAATAATTCTCTCCAATGTTTATGGTGTTAGATAAGGCTATAGATTTTTTCAAACTGAAGAAGGCTGATATGACCATGAAGGAGTATGAAAATCGATTTACTGAGCATGTACGATTTTCACCTAAGATTTTATTGAATGAGAAGATAGAGACTAGACAATTTGATATGAGACTTATATTTGATATTTTTCATAGTTTTTCTTACTAGTGATTAATTCTTATACTGACATGATGGATAAGGAATTGATGGTCGAGCTTGACTTAGCTGGTAAGACAGGGTTGATGGGAGTGACTTTTTATCGCAATATTAGTTCTATGAGTTAATTAAATGGAAATAGAAACCAAGATGATTCTTGTGGTTATTATTGAAATCAGGGTTATTGTAGACCACCAAATTTTCCAGGAAGAGGCCATTTTATTTTCTACTAGTGTTGAAAGCCTGTGGACTTGAGATAGATTTGAACTCAGGCTCTTAATAGATGGGGTGAATGTGGATGATCTGGTAACTTGTTGAAGTTACGTCATATCTATTCTTCTCCATGTAGTGGACCATGATCATAAAATCCTAAAATTACAATGGTTAAATCATGTGCTTCAGGATATGAGGGGTACTAGACAGAGGAATCCAGAATTAAGCTTCTTCATGCAGAGGGAGAGTCTCCAGAGAATTCAGATACTGGTCCAATGATTATAAAAGGTACCATCCCAATAACTTCATCTTTAGTTAATAATTTATTTTATACCAGTTCATCTTATTATTTTTTTCCACTCATATTGTGAGCCTACTAATTATTTATTTAGATATTTTCACTTATGTGATGGATATTACTACACCCCTCAGAATGAAGAGGGAGTTAGGTATTTTTTCCCCACTTATGTCTTCTCATTATCAGAGATTGATCTTTCTTGGGATCATATGGTTCTCAAAATGAAACCTATTGATGTCAATTTTTTTATGGATTGGAATATTTATAATAAATCTCAAATTAGTTATTATCTTCGATGAGTCTCCCTTACTATGCCCGATGGGGTGTTCCGTATCTTTTTAGGGGAATGGGACCTATGTTTACGCAGAGTCAAACAATCTTGTCCAAATTTGGGGAATTAAATATTAGTTTTTCCTTTTGATTCAGAGTGGAAATCCTTGGGTGGTGAACTCCCTTCAGTTTTTATCTTGTTTCGCAACATTTTCCCTTAGGATTCTATAATTTAACTCCAGTAAGGGAGTTATAGTTTTATATCAATTGATAATTTCATACTCACCTCCCATCTAATCCTTCTAACAATATAGAACCATTTTAAATGAAAGATTTTAAAAATCAATTAAATGATCTTTTCGAAAAAGACTTTATATAGTTGAGTGTGTCACCTTGGGTGGCACCTATTCTCTTTGCTAAGAAATATTATGGGTCACTTCACCTTTACATTTATTACTGAAAACACAGTAGAGTTATAGTAATGAATCAATATACATTGACTTGGATTGATGATCTATTTGACTAGTTGAAAGCGGTAAGGTTGTCCTCGAATATTGATCTTTGACTGGGTTATCACTAGTTTAAAATAAAATAACTTGACATTCATAAAACCATCTTCCATAGTACGTATTAATATTATGAGTAACTTGTCATGCAATTTGTATTAAAAAATTCTCTTATAGTCTCTATGGTTTTGATGGACCTGGCTTTCTATGAGTATCTTGATACTTTTGTGGTGGTATTTAGGGATTAAATCTTGGTTTACTATAGGTTTGAGGAATATCATGTGCATCATCAGAGAGAAGCTGTAGAATTTTTGAGAAATCATTAACATGATTCCAAAATATCCAAATTTGATTTCTGGATTCGGTAAGGGAAGATCATGGGACATGTGGTGTTAGAACATGGTATCTCAATTGATCATGAGAAGGAGGAAGATATTATTACATAGGAGAAAATATGTAATGTTTGTGAGATTTGTATCTTCTTGGTTTTATCTTGGTAATATCATCGGTTTGTATAGGATTTCTCAAAGTTTCCAACTCCAATCACCTCCCTAACTCAGAAGGGAGTAATGTTTGTTTAGGATGTGAAATGTGAGAGTTATTTTGTTAAGATAAAACATATTATGACTTCAGTGTGGTGTTTACTCCTCAAGAGGATGGGTAGGGATGTGCGTTATTTTGTGACACATTAGTCCCAGGTTTGGGCTATGTTCTTATAAAGGGTGATCCCATCATTTTTTATAGATATGGAAATATTAGGACACAAGAGAATAATTACCTAACCCATGACCTTGAACTTGTAGTCATGATGTATGAACTTAAGAGTTAGCATCATTACATTTTTTGAGAAAGGATTTACATGTATTATAACCACAGAATCTTGAGTTATATCTTCCCAAAAAACATTTGAATCTTCTTAGAGGCATTGGGGGGGTATACCTTTAATTTTTTGAATTCAATATCACTAATACCCTAGGGAAGGGAAGGCTGTTGTAGATGATTTGAGTACGAAACTACTGAACCTGTCCATGAATTAATTGGAATAATAGTGGAACTTGATATATATTTCTCATAGTTTAATATTGGATTTATAAAAATAGGGGTTGAGGTTGATTTAGAAAGTGTTAAATTGACCACCACCCTTCTTGATATGATTCTTCTAGGACAACATCATGATAATAATTTCTATAGTGTTAGAGAATCTCTTTATGGTTGGAAGACTATGGCCAAGTGTTTGTTCTCTATGGTAGGTATTATATATTTTCATATTTTTTTGTTGTGTCATTGCTTTGATAAAATCTATGATGGGGTATTTCCATAATTTATTACGGGAAGTTTCCCCAGGAACTACCAGTATTTTTTATGACACGAGGCCATGATTCTGGTGGATAAGTATGATTTGATACATCACTGATTTTGTTTCACACTTCTGTACATGCTAAGAGGTTGAGGCCAAACATTATAGAACTTTGAGTTTTCTTTAGACACTTGTAGTTACAAATTGTAATTGGGGTGAGATATCTATGGACTTTATGGTTGGTTTTCCGTGTACTTATAGGAATTATAATGTGATATGGGTTGTGATCGATAGACTGACTAAATAAGCTCCATGTTATAATTATTCATGATACAACCAAGGTCGAGGAGATGTAAAATATCTATATGGAAGATATTTTTCATTTTCATAGAGTTTTATATACTATAGTCTCTAATAGAGAACCCCATTTTACATCTATCTTTTTGATAGCCCTCTAGGAGACATTGTGATCTCAAGTTAGTTTTAGTATAACACACCTTCCATAGAAGGATGAACAGAATAAGGGAGTAATAATTTTTTTGGAGGATATTATTAGTGTCTATGTCCTTGATTTTGGTGGATCTTGGGATGACTATTTTGTATTGGTTGAGTTTTCCTATAACAATAGTTATTATTCCCTGATCATGATGTCCTTTTTTGAGGACCTATATGGCTGGATATGTAAATATCTATTGTAATGGTTAGAGATCAGTGAAGGATATTTGGTTAGTCCATGTTGGATTCAAGAGATAGAAAAAATAATCATTTGATTCATAAGAGAATTTTTATGGAATATATCTATTATAAATCTTATGCCGATCATCCTCATAGACTATTGGAATTATCCATTTGTGATTTTTTGTTATTGAAAGTTTCACCTAGTTTAGGTAATCAGTGACTTGAGAGGTAAGGGAATATTTGTCTTACTTTTTTGGGAGGTTTTGAGGCTGTTGAGAATGTAGGGAAACCTGATTACCATTTATTACTTTTACCACAGTTGACCTTTATACATAACATGTTATATGTATCACAGTTTTGAAAGTATCTTTTTTGATCCGTCTAACATTCTGAGTTGGAGTGATCTTGATATTGAGCCTGATTTATCCATGACTAAGTATTCCGACACGATAGTTGATTTTGAATCCAAGGTACTTATTGGGAAGAAGATACTTTTTTAGTGCTATGGAATTATAGTTCTGATACACATGAGACACGGGAGCGAAAGGAACAGATGAGAGAGCGGTGGCCTCATCATTTTTTCATGGGGACTTTTTAATAGGCTTTATGGAGATTGAAAGATTCTATGATGGGAGGTTGTAAAATGCTATAACTATTTTTAGGAAATCCTTGATGATTTTTTATCAACCTTCGGTTGTCTCTCATTTAGGGGTGCTTCAAGAAATTTTTTGAGTTTTTTGGAGGGTTGTTGTGTTTTTCCCTGTTGGTGCACAATTTTCCCAAACTGTGCACCCACCTTGTGAAAACCCAAACAGTGATAGTTTTAACGGTTAGTGCATGGTTTGAAAAATAGTTTACCTGCCTAATAGAAATCATGAACCCCCTCAGAGGGGTGTACAGTTAGGGTGCACAATTTGAGAAACCATGTGGCCCAACCTAGATGGCAGTGCACACGAGACTTTTTAATTATGAAAATCACTTTTAAAATTCATAAACCCCCAATAAACTCTTTCTTGACCTAACTCTAAGTACTACATTTTCCTAGGTCTTTTTGGATCCAAATTATAGATTTTAACTACTCTAAACCCTTTTCTATGTGAATTGAATATTGGAAAACATCATTCAATCCCTCTACGAAAATACAACTTCTCCCATTATTTGTCTCCCTCTATCTCTTATATGTGGTTAGTTATATCATATTATTGTTAACGGATCTAAACTCATATAATTTAGATATTGAATCTAGGGTTAATTACTTGATCTCTGTTGTTTGTGTTCTTCATTGTAAAATCTCATTGTGGGTGTTATAATACGTGATCTTCTTGTTAAAGTAGGTTGTTTCATCTAAGATTGGATGATTTTATAAAACATGAATTGATTGATTGTTGAAATTTATTTTAATTAAAATTTGGAAAAAAATTATTCAATTTTGAATTAGATCTGACTTGGTATGAAGATTTGGTAAAAACCACAAATTCTAATGGAATTAGAAATAGTGGAATAATTAGAATTTTATAGAAATTATGAAATTGATTTGTGAAACAAAATTTTGTAAAGAAAATTGATTAAATGGATTTGATAAGAACCTATGGTTGGATTTATCTTAAAAAATTAATTAATTGATTAAAAACACATGATTTGGTTTTTTATGGTGAGATCAGAATATTGAAATGTAAAATAGGGAAATTTTATTTTTCAACTATTTTAAACTAATTTTACCACCTGATTGATTGGGAACATGAGAGCTTGGTCAGTTATTGGGTTATCTGAAAAAAGTCTATCAGGATGGAAATTAATTTGTAATGAATTGAAACTTTACCAATCTGACATAACCTAGTTCGACATATCTTACACCCAGTGGGATATTGATGGCTCATATTTATCCTGATCCCAAGGGACGTGTGTCGACATTATCATGATTAAAGAGTGTGTGAGGACCCCATAACATGGAACTATCATACCATAGGTAATACAACCATGTTTTTATTGTTATTACTTTGATATATGTATTTCATTGTTTTTTAAACTACTTTACTAATGCCTAGTGATTTATATAAACTAGATTACATAAAATGTATACTTACGACATTATTTAAAATATTTCCATCAATTAAAATGAAAACCATGTTTTTTTAAATGAGTATTTATACTTCCAGGCCTTCTTCATTTGAAATTGAAATCATTATTGGGTTTATTTATTGTGTATTCTTATTATGGAGCACTAGGTAAGACCCTTCTGGAATTTTTTCTCACTCCCTACCTTTTCCTTGGAGAATTCATAGATTTCTTTCAACCATGATCAAGAAAAGGGAATGTGCTACTTGGATTTGGTGGATGTTGTTTATATTTTGGTCTTGGAGTCTTCTATTAATTGAGATTTGGGGTTTTTATCATATTCATCAATTGCATTGGTGATTTACTTTTTGGTTTTCATATACCTGTTTAAAGTCTCGTAATGTATCCTTTGGGTGTTTTCTTTGAGAATTCTGAATATTTTTTATTTCTTCCATTGCTCATGTGGAAAAAAATATACCCTATTTCTATCATGTGTGCTTCCAGGTTCTTGTCTCCAACCCATGGGGATTGAGAAATCCCTTTTGGCCATGTAAGTTTCAGCTCAGGTGCGAGGGTACCAGGTTATCCAGGCTGGTTCATGACACCGACAATGCAAACCATATAACCATTGTAAATCATAACCAACCTCA
Source organism: Viscum album (assembly GCA_963277665.1). Lineage (NCBI taxonomy): Eukaryota > Viridiplantae > Streptophyta > Magnoliopsida > Santalales > Viscaceae > Viscum > Viscum album. The sequence goes on along the minus strand of OY728147.1, from coordinate 468,524,819 downwards.
GGGCCATACCAAAATGTCTCTGAGTATGTATCATAACCACACCAACCATAAGAATATACCCATGGTATAAATTCCACAAATATGGGCCAAGTTAACAATTTAATAATTTCAACAATAAATTAGGCTGAAGCTCTGCATATATTCATTAAAAATTTTAATTAGGGACAAGCCTAGTATGTAATGATTTCATCATATATTAGGGGAAATATCAGTATATAAGCATTATAAAATGTATTAGGTCTAATCCTGGTATATAATCATTACAACATGTATCATGGCCAAGCCTAGAATATAAGTATTGTAGCTTTCTTGATTGGGAATATCCTACTATATAAGTATTACAATTTATAAATCACAATATCACATCCTAATGATCAATGGTTAATTGTGAAAATAATAATTTATCATTCAATTAAAAATTACATTTATCCTTTGTTCATAACCAATAACATGCCATTAAACTTACTAAACTATCCATGCTAAGGTCACTCTATTTCCAAAAATCACCCAAATCCCATGCCACGATAAACAAACTTTAAGTCATTCATCAATAAAATTATAATCAAGGGTTTTCTCACCTGAATGATAGTTCTAATACAAGTCAATAACCAGTTGGATTTAATTGGATTTCAAGGAATAATTTTATTCATACTTTAATTAATTAAGGAACACAATATGTCAGATCAATTTTAATATGGCACGTACATACAATTATAACAAACCCATGGGTTATGCTTTAGACCCCTACCTTTAATTGGTGATATAAGTAACACCCACAACGAGTAATGACAATGGAAATGAAGGTACATAAGATCATAAGATGAAACCTAGATAAAAAATATCAGGTTCAAAACCAAAAATGACCACGGTTAAGATATTAAACTAAAAAGGATGAAGAACCAAAGGGAGAGAAGGGAATACGAAAACAAAATGACTTATGAGGGAATGATTTATCAAATAGTATGTCCAAAAGTGGTTAAAAGGCTCTAAGATCACCTAGAATCTATCCTAGGTTGAGAGAGTAAAGGACTTACTAATGTAATGGGGACATATCAAATTCAAGACACACTAAAAACCATTGGGTCCCAGACTTATAGGGAATATATTTATTGATTTAAGCAATACACTAAAAAATGCATCGCATCGGGTTAATTTTAACCCTAGTCAAACAATACACAAAATGTAATAGATTCATGGCATGTATTCCTATCAAATCATGAACCAGGCTCACAATTCTTAACTAGGAACTATTAAACATCTTGTAATATGTACAGATAATTTAAATGTACTACAACCAATTTCCATTTCTATATCCAACAGTATGACCCGAATTACCTCCCAATCCATCTAAACTCTCACAAAACCATTATAATCCCATTTGACATGTTTATAACCCAAATCAATTAATTAAAAGAAATGTATATCCCTAAACTTTAGGTTATTTTTTCCAATAAAGGATTTCTATATACAAATAAGACTTAACCCCCAAGGCTAAAAATAAACACTTTGAAAGAGAGACGTACCCAAAAAAATTCAGAGTCTCACAACCTCTCTACCATAAAACAACATGTCCCCAAATAACTCCAAGCATCACCATGGGGTCTCGATGAACAAGTCTTTCCACTATTCTCACATATCAAACTCCCTCTACAAGGTCTCCTCCTCAAAAATCATTTTCTTCCACTACACTCAAACCAAATAAATCACCCTACCCCAATGATACTTCTCACTATAGTCTATAATCCATTTGAGATGCTCCTAAAAGGAAACATAAACACTAAGCTCAATATCCTCAAAATCCACTACCTAATAAGGGTAATGAAAATATCTCTAATTATGTGATATGTGAATAATTTCCTTTATATAATTGTAATACTGTGGAAGGGCTAATCAGTATGCCACTGGATTGAACATATCCACTATCTCAAACGACGTAATAATCCTGGTTGCTTTCTTTCCCTATTACCTTACACAATGTTTCCATAAAATAGGTGAAACCCAAATGAAAACCGAAAAAACATCCTAAAACTCCCTAGGTCATCTACAATGGTCATCATAATATTTTTTTCCAGTTATACATGGTCACCAAGCACCATCAGATCTACTGAACCAATTCTGATGTTTCTTGAACAATATTAGGACCAATTAGAACTGACTCACCTACCTCCAAACAATAGAGTGATACAAAATGACCTTACATCCAAATAATTAAAAGGATCCATCATGATCTATTCCTAAAATATATTATTATATGAAAACTCTAATATTTCTACATGCTTCTCCCACAAAACACCAAAATCAAAGAAAAAGGATTATAACATATCATCTGAAACCAGAATAGTATTATTAGATTGATCCTCAGTCTGTGGATGATGTTTCATATTCAAAATAAACTACCATCCTAGGTCCTTTGAAATACCCATCCAGAACCATGATGTGGAACGAGGTTATATTTCTGAAATGATTCTCTTTAGAACAGCATGCAATCGAACTACCTCATGCACAAATAAAATACATAGATCATCAACTATCAGGTTATTCTAAATAAGAAATAAGTGGGGTACCTTTATGATTCAATCCAAAATCACCCAACCAACATCATTCTTATAGGTTGTTCTGGGTAATACTTTCACAAAAGCCATTTTAAAATCATCCCACTTCCATCCAGGAATGTTGAAAGGTTGTAAAATACCATCACGCCTTTAATGCTCGTATTTTACATGCTGAAAATGAATCATATTTCCCAAAATAATTACAACACATTATTCATTCCTAAAAACTAGTATTGTTAATGGAGATCATGATACATAATTTTCAAATCATGATGTATCACCCATCTAGAATAATGAAACTCTCTCATCATATCCTCGTGTAAGCTCATTGGATCCCATAATTAGCCACAAAAAGAGAATTTTCATAACCAAGGGACCATGCAAGTGTTGTCTCATAACCATATAAGTTGTCTCTCAAAACTAATCCATTTAGATCAGAGAACTGCTTAGTATTGATTTGGTCTAAAAGAAAGGGTATACAAAAATTTGAAGACAAAGCTTCTAATCACTGAGATTCCAATACTTCTAGTTTCATATCTGAAAAGAGTTCCATCATCCATCATTGGTCACAAGACTACCACACTACCTATGTATAGATCTTCTAGATTAATTAATCCGCATTTACATTACCTTTATAGGTGTATGATACATCTTGAAGTCAAAATAATGAAAATACTTAACCCACCTCCACTATTGAAGGTTTATGTCCTATTGAAAAAATATATATGAGATTCTCTTGTGGTCCTTATTTTCCATAGGCCTCTCACCCGTGAGGCAAGGCCTCCAACATCTCAGGGTATGTGACAATGCTACTAACTCTACACCATGATTAGGGTAATTCCTCTCATGTGGTGTCTAATTTCTGAAGCCTTAAAAAACCACTCGATCATCCAACTTCTGGAATATTCTGATTCCAAATCCAGATGTGTAATAGTACATGGTATATGAATTACCCAACATAGGTAAAGTGAGGATATGTTATGAGGTCAACCTAACTTTTAGATTCTAAAAATATCTCTCACAAATATCTGACCAAACAAACCCCAACCCTTTCTTGGTAATCCCTAACATCGGAGCTACCAAATGAGATAATTATGAGAAAATGAACTGATAATAACCCACTCAGTCCATAATTCTCCATATCTTGAAGAAATTATTGGGATTCTCCCATGATGCCATAACTGAAACTTTTTATGGGTCCATTAAAACTTTATCCACTAAGATTTAACGACCGAAGATGTGTGATTTGTGATGTCCCAAGCCCGGATTCCACATAATGGGTTCCTGGAGACTGGTGGTCCACATGGACTCAAGCGTATCTCCTTGAATTCTAGAGGCTACTGACTAATACTGAGGACCTATGGTATGTTTGTGGGTAGAATATTCCCTCATTACCAAAGTGTAGTGCAATAAATGAATGTGAACATAGATAAATAGCCAAAGAAATATAAGTAAGTAGAAGGATTAGTGGAAATTATAGACAACAATAACAATAACTGAAATAAATATAATAACATTGAATAACTAAGGATGATATTTCATGTCACTAGAAAACAAGAAAACATGGATACAAGATAATAGACATAAAACGTTCCACAAAAGTATAAATGAAATCAAAGACTATCCCATGAATCTCGAGCTCTGGCTCAGTCATTTGCTATCAATCAACATACTAAATTGAAAGAAATAAAGCATTTGAAGCTGTATTCTTCCCTTTTTCAACACCTTCAACCTTGTAATCTACAGCGGGTACCAAACAACACCTCGAGAGGGTGGTATATAAATCTTAGTCGGCCACCACCAATAGTGTCTACAACATTCATCCCTTGTAATAGAAATGTAACTATGTGAATGCATTCATATATAATGTAAAGTAGTACAATGTAAATAAATAACCAAGTAACTGGTTCAGCCCTCAGTTGGCATCAGAACATGTAACAAATTCATTATTTGATCATTATCAGTTTATAGATATGTCACATGTTAATAATAGTAAAGGTTATAAGATTAAACATGGAAAACTACAATGATATTTAATAGTAAAGTCCCAAAGTAATAACCAAGTCATTATAGACCTCAAGGGTCTCTAAAACAATGATAACTATAGCCTGGCATAAGTTAAGACTGTAATACAAGGAGCATTGTCTAAGGAATTACACAATGTGATGCCTAACAAGTCCAAGGAGTTCATCCAAGATAAAATGGGGAAAATGGATGACTAGGCCTAATGGGATTTAACCATAGAACCTACTTGTCAACACTGGATCCAAGGAGTGTATCCAAGGAATCTTTTAATGATACTAAAGGGGTCCTACGATGTCATACCGACATCTAAATAACAGACAAGGATCAAGATCTAGTTGGGTATCAACATAAGAAAGTCGTTTCCTTGAATCAGATTGGGGTTCCCGAGTGCTCATGGAATTCTTCGATTAGAATCCAAGGAGAGAATGAGTCAGTACACTCCTATTTGATATTGAGATCGTGAAATATTTCATTTTGTTCAAGCCTTCTTTTTCATTAGTGTGATAAGAACAAGTAGCATCCAACCTTTGAATCAACTCATTTGGTTGAAGCCTTTCCTTTCATTTGGTTCAAGCCATGCCTTTCTACGGATATTAAAGCTACTATTCATTTACATTTAAGGCCAATTCATATACTTAGTATTCTTTCTAATTCACATTTCACATTTTGTTGTTAAAATTAAAGCACCTAAATTTGGTGGGTCAAGTGTTGGGAATATATGGTACTTCTCATTATTAAATTCTCATTATATAAAAATCAATTTATTAAAGAAATGATTACCCTTAGGAAAGTCAATCTATGTCACACTCGAACGGTGGATCAAACATGTTAAAACACAAAAATGATAATTATAGCATAACACCCAACATATGATGAATGGATTTGTGGGATTAACCACTAATAATTAACCACATATATGGAAATATCATCTCTATATAGTTCTAATGATTATAACAATAGTATATAAATTAAACAAACAACACCCGATTAAATTGGTGGGCCCTATATGACAATTCCAAAATCAACGAACATGAGGGATGAGTTATATACCACCCAAAATAGGCTTGTAAGACTCTCCTCCTCTGGTATTGTTCATTGATTTTTATCATATTAGATTAGATATATGAAAATGATAAAACACTCATACCATGATAACTAAGTCTAGATCAAGAGAGAATAAGAATAGATCAAAAAGACTCGAGTACTTACCATTGTGCATCCAACATGAAAAACATAAAATCAATCAGATTATGAATGAAGGATATATTTCAATCCCTAGATTTGTCCTTTAAAAAACTCTAATTTGAGAGAGAAATAGATTATTCTCGATAGAAAATGTTTTAGGGAAGTAGAGGTGGATTAATAGAACATTAAGGGAAAAGGTACAGTTTACCCAGAAAAGTAGACTACACGCAGTTTTTCCAGATAGTTGGAAAAACTATGTGAAAATAGTGCGTGATTACTTAAAAAAAATGGACACTTTAAAGGTTTGTCCACATAGTCGTGTGCCAACCGTGCGAGGTGGCTCTTTTTTGGAAAAACACTATCAACACGGTTAGGAAAACAATGCGACAACCCTATGACTTGGCCAGTTTCCTCAAAATGATGTGTTTTGGGATCCAAACAAGCCCGAAAAACCTCAAAAACCACCGTTAACCCAGTAATAATCCATATTAGGTCGAAAGTAAACATTTATACTGATATTTAAAGGATCTATACTTGAGTGAAAAAAATAGTTTCTTACCATATTCCCCCCTTAAAAGAACTCGTCCCTGAGATCACCTTACAAGGGTGTAAAAACAATATCTTAGAACAACTCTAGACATTGGCATGTATGTCGGTCTCCTGCTCCCAATTATTGTTCTGCATACAACCATGCTTCCATAACACTAGTACTAGAGGGACAGACCGACCCAATAGAGTCTTCATGCTTTCTTCGATGATGCATACTAGGTACTCCTCCAAGGTTGCATCAGCATTTTAATCAAAATACATAGGATCAAAGCTATGATATGAATCAACAAGATACTGGTGAAGCTATAAAACATGGAAGTAGCTGTGTATGACACAATACCTCTGAGTTAGTTGCAATGGATAGGATACCAGCCTGACTATCTCTAGAATCTCAAACATCCCTACGCAACAAGGCATAAAATTCCCTTTCTTCTGTAACGGTCTATGCCCAAGAATAGGAAATAATGGAAGGAAAACATATTCCCCAACCTCTAACTCTAGAGGTTGCCGATTGTGATTGGCATAAGATTTATGTCTAGAGTGTTTAGTATTCATACGCTTTCTGATCAGTTGAACCTGCTCTGGAGTCTCCTGAATGAGATGAGGACCTAGTAAGGCTACCTCACTTGCCTCTAGCTATCACAAGGGGGAAAAATGACCTACCATATAAATCTTCAAACAGAGCCATCTGAATTGTCTCCTGGATGCTGTTATTATAGGGGAACTCAATGAGAGGGATATGCTTCTCCCAAGAACTGCAAAAATCAAGGACACATTCTCATAGAATATACTATAGAATTTGTATTTCCAATTTTGATTTTCTATCAATATGAGGGTGAAAATATATTCTTAGAAGAACCTATATTTCCATAGACTTCTACAATCCATGATAGAACTGTAATGTCCCGGACCTCTCTGGCCCTTTCCTTTGTCGAAAAGAAGTTCATGAAGTGTTCTGGAGGGTAAAATGGACTTTTCCCACACTTTCCAGAATTTTTTAAGTACACGCCGTGTTGTGTGAGTACACGCCATGTACACCCTCACCGGGTATACCCTATGTTGAAGGCCGTGTCCTTGCCGTGTGAAATAAATGAGTACATGCCGTGTATCCCATACAACACGTCGTGTAGTTCCTCCCCACGTACGCATTACCTTCAAACCTTGTGTTGACCAGTCAACGGTCGTGTGCCGTGTTGATGTCATGTCCTTGCCGTGTGAAATAAATGAGTACACGCTGTGTATCCAATACTACACTCCGTTTAGTTACTCCCTGCGTATGTGTTACCCTCAAACCGTGTGTCGACCAGTCAATGGTCGCGTGCCTCGTTGAAGGCCATGTTGGAAGCCGTGTGGTGACCGTGTGAAATGGTCGAGTACACGCTGTGTACTGTAGTTTTTCTCACCTATAAAAGGAGGGTTCCCCTCCTCCTTTTCAACTCACTCCTCTCCTCCCCTTTCCCTCGAGCAGAGCTCTCCTAAGAGACTCGAAAGCTCTTTTCTTCCATAACTTTTTCATATAATCTCCGATTTATGATCCATCAGCGGCCACGGGATTGTAACGACGAGGCAGAACTTTTTAGCTGGGAAATGTTTCTTTCCCTTAAGACTTTCCTTCCTAGATTCCACCCAAGGAGGTTTTACCGGGTTTTTTCAGAGGCAACGGACGCCGACGGACGTCTTCTAAAGTTGATCCGGGGGAGCATTGTGACTAGAACCTGTTGAGGTAGGGATCTTACCTTCGTCTCTATAATTTTTTGCAACATTCAGGGTGGGTGTCCTCTTATTTACATGAAACACATTTGAAACTGTTTAATAAAGATAATAACTGACTTATGTAATGGGGTTGGGAAGTTTGTGATTGCAATTACATTATTTATATCCTGTGATATTATGTTGTGAATTGAATAGGCTTATGCCTACTGAAAATCATGGTCGTTGGGGGCCTTTGCTTGTAAAATTAAATGCTGACCTCTCTTTCTATATTGTTATGGATGGGAACTTTTTGGAATGTGGAAATTTGTTAATTACGTAAAAATGGCTGATTAAAAGAAAATCTAAAACCCTTCTGTGATCACCCCGGTTGATCAAAACTGAAATAATAAACATGTGGTTGTTGTTTGGGATGAGGGCCAGGTGTGTGCGAGCGGGGTACGTGGTTGTGAGGCCCAGGTGTGTGCGGGCGGGATATGTGGTTGTGAGGCCCTGGTGTGTGTGGGGGGGATGTGTGGTTGTGAGGTCCAGGTGTGTGCGGGTGGGATCTGTGGTTCTTGAGGCCCAGGTGTGTGTGGGCGGGAAGAGTGTGGTAGCGTTAGGACGTTCACCGTTAGGAAGAGCAGCTAACTAGTGGGAAATGGTGCGGGGTACCCAATACTCTTGTTCTTATATAATATTACTAATTGTTGTTTGTGATTTTGGTGAGTGTGGCTGGTGAGGTTGGGTGGATAGAATTCCTTGTTAGGTTTTGGTTTCTTCTGTTGTTCTCACGAGACATTAGAATTTCTCCCCACTTGTGCATGAGAGAATTAGGTTTCCCTACTGAGTATACTTTTATGCTCACCCTACGTTTACTTTTTGGTTTTCAATAGGACTACCAGGGTCATGCTGGACCCTACTAGTCAGGATAGTTGGAGTTGTTGCAGTTTGTTGTACTCTTGTTTCTTTTGGTATTGTACTTTTGAGCTTTTTGTACTTGTACCTTGGATTCGAATTATTTAAACATTCATGTGGGATTGGTTTGGGTTATTTACTTTTTCCTTTTTCTTTTGGTGTTTGACTCATCCTATTTCCTGGTATTAAATAATAAAAGGGTAATGCCTCCCATATTTGTAAAAACTCATACCCTTGGTGCTAGTCACCACCCAGGGCCTACTGGAGGCGGGACTCGGGGGGTCATTATCTACCATTCACCATTTCTAGCTCAGGAGGGGCATCTTTGGTGGGAGGGGTCGTGAGAAGAACCCTGAAGTGAAATGAGAAACCCTATCTAAAATGATAGTATGAGGGGTCCCACAGAGTTGTATGATCTCACATACATACAGTTTTCCCAACTCATCAACAAAGAAGGTATCCTAAATATGAATGAAATGGGATAGTTTTTATAGTCGGTAAATGACTACCCATATAGAATTACTACACCTCGATAAACTAGGTATGCTGAATACAAAATAAATTGCAACATATTCCCATTTACATTCTAGGACTATAATCGGCTGTATAAATCCTCCAGGTCTATGGTGCTCCACCTTCACCTTCTGATAGGTGGAACACCTAATGATAAATCCTTTTATCTGACGTTTTGATTCCATGCCACCAATATTGGCATTTAATATCACATTACATCTTCAAGATTCCTGGATGAACTACCCACTGAGAAGCGTGGTAATCTTTCATCAACTCTTCTATGATATCTGTAAGAACCCATGTACGTCCACATAGACACCGTACATCATCTCTATCCATAGACAAATCTAGAGGCGGGTTTTATTCTGATATACTCTCACATAGAACCAAATCTCTAGGATATGAACACTTTCAACCTTCACCTTATCTATGAGGGTAGAGGTAACTGTGAAGTATGAGACATAAGACTACTCGTGACTATCATGAAACTCCAGATACAACTTAGAAAAGAGGGTCATTAACTTCCACTCATCACTAGCTTCCTATATGGCATGTGTTTGATTTTTTCAACTTAGCACATCTGCAATAACATTTCCCTTCCCAGGCATATAGTGAAGATCAAAATCAAACAATTTTATATATTTAATCCATATATATTCTATGAAGTTCATGTCATGCTGAGAAAAGATATATTTGAGGCTCTTGTGGTTTGGGTACACCATAAAGTGATCACCTAATAGACAATGTCTCCAACAATGTAAGGAATGGACAACTGCTTCTAGTTTGATGTCATGCGTCAGGTAATTTCTCTCATGAGGCCTCTACAACGAAGATCTATATGCAAAAACTCTATCTTTCTATATCATCACTAATCCTACACCGATGCCTGATGCATCACAAAAGATAGTATATCAAGTGACTGAATCTAGTAGAGTCAGTATAGGTGTCTATAAAAGCCTCCCTTTTAGCTCTTGAAAGGATTTCTCACATGCTCATAACCATATAGACATGACACCCATCTTTGTAAGACTAATATGATTTAAAGAAAGGCAGGAAAATTATTGTATGAAATGACTATAATATCAATCCATCCCCAAGAAACTCTGTATGTCAAACATGTTCTTTGGATTCTCTTAGGAAACTACAACACTATCCATTTCTGGGTCAACAAATAATTCTTATTATGATATCATATGACCCAAGTAGTGAAGATTTTTGATCCAGAAGTGGCACTTAGCTATCTTTGCCTAATTATTATTCTCTCTTTGTGTACTTAGAACGATCTCAAGTGTTTTTAATGGTCGCAATGAGTGTGGGAATACACCAAGATGTCGAACAAAAATACTATGAAAAAATAATCCAAATAGTGGTGGAACACCCTTTTCATCAGATCCATGAAAAGGATGGGTGCGTTCGTACGGCTGAATGGAATAACAAGGTACTCATACAAACCATACCTACAATGAGAAGATGTACAAGGTATGTCTAATGGTCTAATTCACACATGATGATAAATCGATCACATGTCGATCTCAGAGAAGACCCTATCTCCTCGGATCTAGTCAAAGAGATCATCTATTCGAGGTAGTGAATAAAAATTCTTGATCATAATATAGTTCAAATTTTTGTAATCCATGCATAGACGTAAGGTTACATCCATCTTCTTGGAAAAAATCATGGGTGAACCCTAAGAGTATGTACTGGGTTGTATAAATCCTTTGGCCTCTAGTTCCTCTAACTTCCTCTTTTTCTCTTGAAGATATGTTGGTGCCATCTCATATGGGGGAATGAATACTGGAGCTGCTCCTGGTACAAGCACGATTGTAAACACTACCTCTCTCCCAAGAAGTAAGATAGAAAAATCATTGGGAAAGACGTATCTAAAATGTTCCAATAATGGAGGGAAATTATCTTGATGTAAGTCTTGGTCCTCCATGAAGATATTTTCAATTTGGGTGGTCACTCCACCTAGCCCATGATGCTTTGCTCCAGCTCTTTCAGACTAAATATCCCACTCACCATTATGTAGATAGTTGCTACCTTTTAGTGATGAAAACAATAACCTATGGGAATAGTAGTCTAAAAAAGTATGATAGTGAACTAACAAGTCCATCCTAAGAATGACATCGATGTTTTTAATATCTAGATCTAAGAGGCTCTATAAGAAAGGGTAACATCCTACCTCAAGGGGACAATCCCTACACTGGAATATACCCTCTTTTAGTACACCTAAAGGTATATTCGAGGTTATCACATCATAGTGATATTGTATCTATAGTATTAAACTTTCCACGATAGATATAGATATAAAAGAGTTTGAATAACTTATATCAAATAATGAATATACTATGGTAGATACCATAAAAATAGTACCTCGTATTGTAGATGGTACCACAACATAATCCCCGAGTAGTGGTTGCAGTTCATTCAACTGGCCTGATCCAAGAACATGTGCAATAGGTGGTTTCCACGATCATAAAAACTAAATTAGCATTGTTGGTGATCAGGGTTCTGGATACCATGTCCATGACTTCCTCCTCATCCAAACCTACAAGTGCTATTCCAAATCCCCACCTGACGCGGCATAAACGAACTTGCTCTTAATGGTGGAGCTGGCAATGAACATTTTCTACTCAAAGATGGTGGAAATGTCCTACAGAAACACTGAAGATTCCCCATATGCACACAAGACTGACACTACAGCGGGTCTCTATCACACTAAGGTTTCGAATTACTCCTTCATTGAAAATGATGACACACTTTAGAGATATTGAAATCGCCACTATGGTTGTCATTTCCCTGATGAGAAACCTCAAGGGAACATTTCCTTCAACCAGAAGAACTATTTGCCTACCAAAACACTGATCATATATACCTAGTACTATTGTCTTCCCCCAGGTAATGCTCATTTTCAAGATCTTGGTTGACTATCTCAGAAAAATTAGGTAGGTGAAATAAATTCACCTCCGTACAGATGGCGTATCAGATCCCATCCTCAAAGCCTATAGTACAAAAAATCTCATCACCAGCTAGAAGCGATGAAATGTGATACAAATCCATGAAACATGATGAATATTCCATAACTGATATTAAAACCTGCTTGAGATTCATGAATTTTTTGGTTTTATCACCTCTCAGCTTCTGAGGAAAGAACTGATCATAGAAGGCAGTCTGAAAATCAACTCATAATGTGCCTTGATGACAACAGGCCAGGGAAGTCACATCCCACCAATGTTTGGACAAATAATAATGAATGTATTTTGAAACTTTGACTCACCACTATGGAGGCACTTCTATATGCTCAAATATAGATAGGGTGGCCTATAGCCTAGACTCTTTATCCTTCAGACTACCATCCCCTAAAAAAGTAGGAGGATGCTGCTGCTGGAACTCATGAGTCAGATCATCCATCACAGGTGCAAGTCGTAGAGTACCATTCATGGAATGCATCAGATGTAGAAAAGTATCGTGAACTTGGGAATCAGTTACCAAATCAGGTACGACATGTAGTTCCTTGAGTGGCACTCCTGGAGGTTAGACTGGTGCCTCAGGGCCAACTAGGTCTAGAGCATGGTTGTCACCCCCACCTAGAATATGATACAAGGATGTCGTGGTATAATTGGTCTAAAAATTCGAAGAACACACCTCAGATCAAGCTTAAGAAGAAGTATAGAATCACTAGAAGATTTTGAACATTAGAAAATTCACGAACCAAGTCATACTACCCAAAGTACCAACATAGATGACTAGGTATCTGTATGTTCTCAAGTATAAGTTTCATTTCATTTTACATTTAATTACCAGGTTCCCTCTTTTACATTTAATAAACATGGCATGGTGTGATATGCATGCAAAACCAATTTGGTTTAGATTTCATGATTCCCATTATAATGGATTCTTTTTCTGGTGAATCAGTGCCCATAAACCTATCACTAGAAACCACGCGCATTAATTTATAGCCCAATTTCTTAACTCGATAGATTACTCATCCCAACCCATGAGGGCCCGTACACATCATGAATGTAGATATGATATCACAAAATCACTACCAAGAATAATAAAATCATAAGCTAACTTTCACAACATCACTCAACAATCACATGAATATCAAGTAATGAAAATCAGTGAAATGAACCAATATGGCGTGGAAATATGCATGACATAAAAATTATAGGTTCCTATAATGACACATGTATTAATGATCCTTGCCACCTATAATCAGGCATGGATGAAATAAAATCCTCAAATAGAGTAATGGTCATCAACTCCACACAACATGTTCATCACCCAATGGTGAAATAATATCATGTGTAATATGAAAAATAAGAACAACAATTATAATTTAGGGAACTTGGTTTTTATCATGAACATGGGTTCGCAACACCCAATCATGACTTATAACCATGTACCTAGAATTCCTAATATTTAATATATTATCTCCTAATAGTAATGAAATAAATGAACCTCCAATGATTCCACTATGTGACATCCCAGACTCGGATTCCACCTAATGGGTTCCCCGCGCCTGGTGGGACACATGGGCTCAAATGCATCTCCCCAAACACTAGAGGCTACCGAATGGAAGGGAGGGAATAGGGTGTGTCTGTGGGGAGACTATTCCCTCATTACCAATGTGTTTCATGATGGATTAATGTAAACAAAGATAAATTGTGGAAGTAATATAAGTAAATAGAATGAATAGTGGAAAATAGTGACAATAGTAACAATAACTAAAATAACTGTAATAAAATTCAACATTTGATGATGATATTCCATGTCACTAGAAAATTGGAAAACAAGTATACAAGATAGAAGAAATAACATCCTCCACAAAAGTATAATTGAAATCAAATACTATCCCAAGCATCTCGAGCTTCAGCTCAGCCATCTACTATCACGCTTTATAATAAAGAGTAAGCAATTGATTTTTAGAATATGTATGATTCCCTTTCTCAACACCTAAAACCATGTAATCTACTATGGGAACTAAATAGTTCCCCAAGAGGGTGTGATATATATCTCAGTAGGCCACCACCAATGGTGTCTATAACATTTGGCCCGTGTAATGGAAATGTAACAATGTTCATGCATGCATATACAATGTAAAGAAGTACAATGTAACTAAATAACCAAGAACCTTTTTCATCCATTTTATGGTGTCTAAACATGTAAAAAATTCATTATTTGATTGTTACCAATTTATAAATATGTCACATGTTAATAATAGTAAAGGTTCCATGATATGACAAGGCAACCTGTAATGATATTTAATAGCGAATTCCTAATGTAATAACCAATGTGGCTTAGACCAAAGGGGTCACCAACTCAGTAATAGCTGTAGCGCATCATGGGGTAAGAGTGTGATCTAATGAGCATAGTACAGGGCATTACACAATTAGATGCTTACCGAGTCCATGGAGTTCATCCAAGGTAAAACCGGGCTAAGAAATGACTAGGCCTGGTTGGATTTAACGATGGAGCGTACTAGTCAATGATGGATCCAAGGAGTGTATCCATGGAATCCTATAATGACATTAAATGGATCCTACAATGTCATACCGGGCATCCGATGAATAGAAAATGATTGGGATCAAGGTGGGTCTTAACCTAAGCAAGCAGTATCCTTGAATTGGAACGGGGTTCCCATGTGCTCATGGAATTCTATGATCATAATCCAGGGTGAGCTTGAGTCTGGACACTCTTATTTGATATTGAGGTCATGTAATATTTCATTTGGTTCATGACTTTCCATTCATTAGTGTGATAAGGTCATGTAGCATGAAACCTCTTAATCAAGTCATTTGGTTTAAGCATTGCCTTTCCTTACTGTGACAAGGCCATGTAGCATGAAACCATTCATTTAATCAATTTAGAACATATTTCATATTCATGTTTCATTCCACTACCATCTAGTAATTTGGTAAGGCTGCTATAGATATGAAACCTACTATTCATTTACACTTAAGGCCAATTCATATACTTAGTATACTTTCCAATTCACAATTCACATTTTCTTGTCAAATTGAAGAACTAACCTTAGGCTGGTCAAGTGTTATGCATACCTGGTACATTCCATTATAAAATTTCCATTTTTAGCAATCCATTTATTATAGAAGTTATTACCCTTATGGAGGTCAAAACAAGGAACACCCGAACGATGGGTCAAACGTGTTAAAACCATAAAATGACTATCATGGCATAACATCCTATATTATATTATTGGAGTTATGGGAATAACCCCCAAAAATTAATTACATATATGGAAAGAGAATATATATATGGTTCAAATGATTATAATTATGGCATATAAATTTAATAAAAGGCACCTGATGAAATCATTGGGCCCTATACAATGATTCTGAAATCAACAAACTTGAGAGATGGGTTATAGACCACCAAACATAGGAATGTATGACTCTCCTCCTTCTGTATTGGCCCTTGATTTAGATTATATCGGAGTATATTTAAGAAAATGAGAAAAATGATTATACCCAGATAACTAGGTCGAGAGAAAGAGTGAACAAGAAGAATATTTCAAATGAACATGAGTACTTATAGTTCTGCATCTAACATTACAAAAAGAAGCTCAATCAGATCTCAGATGAAGGGGATCATTCAATCCCTAGATTTGGACTTAAAAAAATCCATTTTTGAGCGATAAATAGGTTAATCCCACTGGAAAATATATTATAGAATAAGAGGGGGCTTAACAGATCATTAAGGAAATAATAAACAATATACCTAGAAAAATGGTCAGGGAACGGTTTGAAAAACCATGCGAAAACCATACATGGTTACGTGGGAAAAAGAGGAACATTCATGGTTAGGTCGCACGGTTATGTTCCAACTGTGGGAGGTGGATCTGTCCAGAAAACACTATCTTCACAGTTAGGAAAATAGTGCAATAATCCTATGACTTGGCCAGTTCTACCAAAAAGATGTTTTCCAGGCTCTGAACAAGCCCCACACACCCCAAAAACATCTTCTAACCCATTTGGAATCTATATTAGGTCCAAAGTAAATATTTTGACCAACATTTAAAGGATCCATATCTGAGTGAAAAACAAGGTTCTTACAACTTTATTAATCAAAAAATGACATTTGGTTATCTTAGAATAAATCCAATTGTCTATTTATATACTCAATATTATGTTAATATGTTGGGAATAATCATCTACTGATTGGGAGTGAACTATGTTTTTGTATGAAAACAACCGAAAAAATATCCAATAAAGGATGAAAGATCTGATTCATCAAATTTATGAATGTTATAGGTTCATTATTCAACCAAAAAGACATCACTACAAAATTATACAACCCATAATTGCTTCTAATAGTAGTATGAGATATGCCCATTGGTCTCACCCTAAAATGATGGTATCCTGATCTCAAATTGATCTTGGAGAATTTCTAGATCCTCTTACCTAATTGAAGATATTGTAGATGCATGGAGAGGGAAACTAGTTCGTTACAGTCATCTGGTTCAGTATTCGATAATCCAGACATAAGAACAATGTTCCATTATCCATATTGGAAATGAGAACTGGAGAAACCCAATGAGAAGTATGAGGACATATGAGACCTTTAGCTTCATGAACATAAAACTAAATATTCAACACCAAAATCATTGTTGGTACCATTCAATAAGGTGGGATAAAAATTGGCACTGCCATTCTCACCAAATTAATCATAAACTCGATCGATCACTTTGGTAATATTCCATCTGACTCTTTTAAAAAAACATGTTGAAATTTTTCTACCACTAGAAGAAAATAATCCTCTTGCATTCAACAATTATCTATAGTAATAACTGCTATCTAAGTTGTGAGACAATACAATCTGCACTAAATTTTTCCTAAATGACTATCCTGATGATCCCACTCACCCAGGTGAGAATAGATACTACCTTAGGAGATAGAATGGTAAATCTACTATTGTAATTCTCTATATAATCTAGGTATAGAAATAACCAATCGATAATAAGAATTAAATTGAGGCCTATAATTTCCAACACAAACAATTTTTAAAAAAATATAACCACCAATCAATAGAGAGAATGCCTTGAAAAGTTTGATATTCTTTGAACACACTCTAAATAGTGTATCAGTGGAAAAAACACCATAAAATATTTCCATATCCAAGCCCGAACTATTTTAAAAAATGGAGTATAAAAATAACTGTGATGATACTATATCAACAAAAACCTAACCAAGTGTAGATGATATAAGAATTGTACCTCTAATGGTAGATGGTTATACATCCACACTTGTAGGAGTATTTTTCATAATGTAAAACTGAGCAGTCCCTATGCCCTGAGCTATAGTATGACACCTCTAATATATTCCCAACTCAGGGTAATTCCAATCTTTCACTGGGGTACCATGTCCCCTACCTTGAAAAAATTTCATGTGTAACTCTAGTTACCTATCTACCGAGGAGTAGCTATGTCCTTCCTAGTCTCTAGTCTCTTTTTGAATCCCCTACCACTAATATTTTGATAAATTCTCCTAAAAAACCACTTTAGGTTGACCATTATTCCACAAGAATGAACTCCAAAGTGGGGTATGGACACTGAGGCTACTTGTGTACCATCTAGTCACACTGATAACACTTCTATGAAACACAATCATGAGATGGATGTACACTTCCTTGCCTACTATGAACACTATTTCCTTAGCGAAAACTATCATAGTGATTATTCTCTCATATATTCGAAGAGTTATTAGTTTTACCTACTAATATAGTTTGTCCACTACTTAGGTCATCTCTTAGATCTATTCTTTAATTAGAGTCTGGTTCATCGAATCCATAAAATTGCTTGTATAGAATACGCTCACATGTGACTTGATCTCACAGTGAATCCCATCCTAAAAAAAATCCCCCATGTATATCTCATCATCATCTAAATATTTTTGAAAGCATTTTCATGTCAGTGAAACATTTAGCATATTCAAACATTGATATTACCTTATGTGTTAGGTGCATGAACTTGTGAGACTTCTCATACTTAAATGTATCAAGATAGAATTGGATTAGGAAAATCATATTAAATTACTTATTAGATAAGTCATCCTTCTACCAAGATTTCCCTAGAATATCCCTCCAATGCTTGGCTTGTCAATGAAGAATATATACAACATGCTTCACCCTCCAATATACGGGTGTCGAAAGATACTCAATGATCATCTGGAGTAACTCGATAAAAAACGCGACTTCCTAGGAACCTCCCTCTCCATTGAACATAGTAAAATAATGGAGCTTTAACTCTATCGTTAGCTTATAAATCAAAGCCACAATGTTAATAGTCTCTCATTCCATGGATCATATGACCCTTAAGATGTTATCATGAAGTGGAACATCTATATGATCATCATGAGCTATAAGAATATCTGGCTCAACAACTTTAGAGTCATGTTGATTACCACTCTCCTGACGATCTACTCAAAAATGATGAGGATTAATTTTCCCCACAAGACAAACGCATTCCTTAGAACAACGGATATAACAAAAAGGTCAACCACAGCAGGTGACAAAAACAAAGAACCACAAACTCCTGGTCTCTCTAAACATGTATTATATGTGTTTTAGCATGATATAATGGATCTTTCAAACCATTTCTCAGATATAATTGGTATCTCATATTATAGTTAAAATTGGAAAGTATATATAACATGAAATAGATATGTTCATATAATAATAATTCTTGTTAATATATATCCATATGTGCCTATTATGATGCATGCATACTCATCTCATGTTTTACTGGGCTATGAGTATAAATCTAAAGAACCAATAACATCACAAAATAATAACCCACACAATATGTGAATCACCCAAGGTGAAATAACTTAAACTGTAACAAGAGGATAATATAAAAAGCAATCCCATCCCCTGGAACATGGGTTTTCACTTAAACATGGGTTAGATACTCCCAGGAACAAGCTCATTACCATGTTCTAAAACATCCCAGTCCCCTTTCTACCATTCCAAAATAGTAAATAAACAGAAAATAAATCTCCATTTGATTCCAATTTGTGATGTCCCCCGGTATGACACTCTCTCATGTGGCCAAAAAAGGTTAGCTGTGAGACCTCAAGCACACCACCCAATATTCTAGAGGCTTACAACTAGTATCATGGGTGTAATTTATATATTGGGGAGACTATGCACCCTTTGAACATAGTTAAAATGTGTGTAAATAAGAAATATGATGATAAATATGAGAGTAGTTGAAATAATGTAAACAGTACAATTCAACTGAAAACCAAACAATAAAATATTATTAAATAATCTAATAATTAATAAAGGAATAGTGAAATGTCATGTTGGAATGTAAGTAAAATTCATCATGGAAGTAATACAAATAAAATACTAGCAGACTCAAAAAAACTCAAATTTCTCAGTCGTGATCCCCATGTTGTTCCCATCTCCAAACTGAAGCCCATCTAGCCTGAAAAAATATACCACAAGGTCCCTTTCCCTTGTCAAATCCTATATCCATGTAATCTTCTTGGGTACTAAATGAAGACCCAAATAGTATGTGAGTATAACTCATTAGATCAAAACCACCATGTCTAAACAGAACAAGTATGATTATAAGAGTGTTTAATGATGCAATAAAAAAGTGTAATAGTTAATTAGACAATTAAATTAATACCACATCAACCAACATTACCACCATTCCAGAATATAATAAATCATTTCTCCCGACCATGCCAACTATAACCAAATTACCATGGTAAATCATAACCTACATTGGTCCCATACTGGAAGGTCTTTAAGCATGTATCAAAACCATTCCAACAATAAGAAAATACCAATGGTATAAATTCCACAAATCTGGGTCAATCCCTCTATAAAATCATTTCAATAATAAATTATGGCCAAGCCCCATATATAATAATTTAATTATTTAATTATGGAAATCTTGATATATAATCATTTCATCATGTATGAAGTCGAAGCCTGATATATAATCATTACAATATGTTTCAGGGTTAAGCCTAGTATATAATCATTACAGCATGTTTTAGGGCCAATCCCCGTATATAAGTATTTCAACATGTTTCCCTAGGAATATCCCATTATATAGGAATTAAAACATATAAATCATAATATCCAATCATAAATATCAATGGTTAATTATGAAAATTATAATATATCCTTCAATTACACATTTTATTTATCATTGTGTAAAAACAAATAACATGTCATTCACTTCAATAAAAAATCCATGTCAATGTTATTCTATATCAAGAAATCACCCAAATCCCATGTTATGCTAAACAAACTATAATCCATTCATAAATTCAATTATTATGAAGGGTCAACTCACTGAACGATATACCTAAGATAGGCCAGAGACCGATTGGATCCAAAGGGATTCTAAGGAATAACCCAATTCATCATTTAATTAATTTAGATTCGTGATATATTGGTGAAATCTCAATATTGAAAATACTTGCAATTAAATAGACCTTATGGTTACAGTTTATAACCCTTAAGATTAATAGGTGATCAAAGAAACACCTACAATGGGCAGTTCCAATGTAAATGGAGGCATAAAATGCCACTAGATGAAACCTAGATCCTAACTGATCATGATCAAAACCAAAAATGTTCACAATCAAGAGATTGGACTGTAATAGCCAGAGAACAAAAGGGAGATAAGGGAAAACCTAAAAAGAATGACTAACCATGGATTGATTGCTCAAATAGGACATCTAAAATAGATGGAAAGTCTCCAATATTTCCCAAAATCCATCCTATGTCAAGAAAGGTAAGGTTGAACCAAATAATTGTGTAAATATTAAACACAGGATGCACTTAAAATCTCTGGGCATGTGACTCACACAACAAGTATTTCTTGATTTAAGCAATACGAAGAAAAACAGTTCACCTATGGTAAATTTTAAACATGATCAAATATTTAACAACTTGTAATGGATTCATGTTTTGTATTCCTTTCATGTAATGAAATAGGATTAGGATTTGGTCTTGGGAACTATTGTCACGCACCATCCCCTGGGGCCCTTGTCATGACATCACAAAGCTCACCTCTCGAAGCCCAAGGGTTGGAGACTAGTGCCAAAGGCATAAACCTTCATGTGACAGGCATTTTCTTGGGTACATCAACACATGCACATGAAACCACGTCCCAATGATGGAAAGATAAACATGCATGACACTAAACAACCATTGTGTGTAAAAGTACAACCGAAAGTAAATGGGCCAGAATATAATATAAAAAAAGAAAACAACAAAAAAATACAAGATAAATGAAAAACCATCCCCTGAAAACCCCACATGATTGGTAAGTATAGAGTAGCTACCAGAAGCCGTAGAAGCACGTCCTTCCTTCCTGGTCTCACTGGGCACTGCCTGGTCTTGGGCCACCATGTCACGAACTGAATCTAGTATCCATCATTACTGGCACCAAACATAGACAATGGAAAGACCTGAAGGGTGTTTCCTATCCCCGCTAGCTAGAACATGTTCCCAAGTATCTTTTATTATGGTTTAGGAATGATTTACTCAAGTTTAGAATCATTTAACAACTGAAAACAATCGATAAACCAAATTTAAAAATTTATGCCAAATGTTCCCTAAATAAAACAGAACTGAAAACATAGTTTTAATCATGAAGAAAGATGTCCAAAGATACATTAAAATAGTATAAAAATATCTCAATATACTCCACATTACAAGGGGCTATCACCCATAATTCATCTCTACAACCTCGCACCAAGGGAAGAAACTAGAAACACGAACTGCCATCACCCAAGGCCTTTCCTTTACCCACATCAAACATGATCAGGCCTACTTACACCCAAGGGGTGTAAGTAGGTTGTGAGCCTAATAAAAAAATTATTCCACCCAAATTATTCCATATAGTAAGAAATAAAATATGAAAAGAATGCAAGTTTTTGATAAACATGAAATAGTGGCAATAAATTATAATGAACAGAACTTTTAAAGGTAAACAATTTTCAAAGGGAAATTTAAAAGAGTTTACACATTTAATTAATAAATTTAATCTACTACATTTTTTAATCAAAAGAAACCCTAAACCAATTATGAATAAAAAATACCCTTTGTGCAGTAATCTCAGGAACACCCCTAGGCAGTAGTTAGTTCTAGGTCCCATGCAGCTCGTATCTCGGTGTAGAGTAACCATAGTAATATAAACTATCATAAATGAGCCACTATTAAGGAATACAACCAAAACCTAGTGGTACCTAATCATCATAAAAATAGTTTTTTAGTGTTTTCAATGTCTATATTGCTAAGTGAAAAACGGACAAAACCACTTTGGATCCCTAGCGTACAAGTACACGCCGGCCCACCTAGATACCCGGGTTTCCCACTTTTGTGGCCAAACAATTTACACATGTTAAAAAATTCCATTTTCATATAAAAACACCATTTATGTCCATAAACACTCAAAACAATAGCTACACATTAATTTCACCATTTATAATACTCAATAAACCATTTAGAATTTCCATAAAACATTATCAGGGAATATAATGAAACATTCCACTTAAAATATATTTTAAAGCCCTATTTGAAAAAAAATCATACCAATACTACCGAAAACCATGATTTTCAATAGAAAAATATTTTAATAAAACACTTACATGAATTATAAAATAGCCAAAAGTGGTACAACATATAGCACACATATAAAACACCCATTATCATTCAAAAATGAAATTTAAAAATCAATGGTTTATAAAATTCCACAAAACATAATTTTCATTGTAAGAAAAGTTAACGAGGTGTAGGCTAAAAACATAAATCAAGAAATTAGAACAAATCTAGTAGTGAATACATATGAAATCACCAACCAAGTGTTCCAAAAACACTAAATTCTTGTGTGGAACTTCAACGGCACCACTACCGCACCACAAGAAAGTGAACACAAACTTAAAACCACAATACTGGACCAAGAATCTCAAAAAGAGACCTTGGGTCCAAATCCCTAACATATAGTCATTAGGGGCTTCAAAAAAGGGGAAGAAACTCTAATTCAATGGGAGGGGGAAGGAAGGAAACCCACTTACTTGAGAGATCATGAAGAAATCACCCCAAATCAACCACAATTTGAATCTTCAAGAAACCAAAACTAGTAGGTAGGCTAGAATGAGGCTGAGTAGGTCATGTGGGGACTAAAAGGGGTAAAAGTGTGAAAATTGAATGATATATGGATAAAACTAATTATCTTATCAAATCTGGACGATTTGAGAAACCCAGAGAAATTTCTCCCCAAACCATGATGCAAATGAGATCCAAAAAGGAAAAAATCAATAATGGAGGTGAGAATAGGGGTTTGGATTCAAGTGGGAGGTGGAATCACTGAAAAAAATAAAAAACAAATGATATATTAACGAACTAAATTTCATTTTTAAAGAAGAAAATGGGACCATGGGTTGGACCAATACCTAACTAAATCATCAAAATCCAAAATGATAATGAGTTATTAAGGGATCCAAACCGGAATGGTTGTTTGAATAGGTCATGGGAGGCCAAGTGGGAAGTGAAATTGGTGAAAAATGTTGAAAATTATGGGTTTTATAAAGGGAATAATATTTATTTTTAAATTTGGAAATGGGCTCAAGGTTTGGCCAAAATCTTGAAAACTAGCCCTTTCTATAAAAAATGCATTGGAAACCCCCAAAAAAAAGCATGAATGGAAATTAAATAAAAAATACCATTAAAATAGGATATGTATGTGAAACACCAAGTCATAATCCATGTATTCGGTCATTTTTAATGAAAAAAACATGTGTGGGTGAAGCCCTTGCAGGGGTGTGTAGAAAAATACTCATTAGGGACCCCAAACCCAGAAGGAAAGATCCCAAAGCAATCCACAAGACAACCATGAAGCATGATCATGAAAGAATATCATAAAGTAAGACATCACAAACCAGGTATAACCTAGAGTAGGAAAGTAAGAACACCATTTATATCGTTGAACACCTTGGGTTGTTAGAGAACTCTTCCTCAATGAGTACAGTGGGCCTGTCGTGTCACATAGAGCCACTTCCCAGTAACTTTGGACTGATGTAGTACCCATCTCTGATGAGTACAATAGGTATGATGGGTCACATAGATCCACTCCTTTCTATGGGCATTCTAGGTTACATAGAGCCACTCCCCTCCATGGGCCTACTGGATCACATAGAGTTGTTTCCCACTATGCCATCATTACCGATCCAGACAGGTTCGCTTGTTAGAAGTCTTTAGCTATTAGAAAACCGTAGAGTTTCCCCACATGGTGCGCTTGATTACAGAAGAATCACTCCACAAGCCATTGGTCATATTTCAACTTCCATTAAATCATACTTAGAGTATTACAAATGATCCTCCTCTTCACGAGGGTCCTAATGTCGTAAACGGCTCATCAATTGGACACCTGGTTTGAAAGATATTGTCATTTCAGTAAATATGGGCTGGTTGCATCTGGGCCAGGTCCAACTTGGACAGAATGACATGAACCGGTTCGGTTCTAGGTCAACCCAGCCTGGTCTGGCCAGTGGGTCAAGCCCAAAGGGCCTCACTGGACAAAACCCGGATCGGCTGGAGGTCCAGCCCGCCAGGTTGCCTGGCGAAACGGATTAACCCTGTCTGGCCTAAGGTCCGGCCTGTTGGGCAACAGGTCGGGCCTGCTTGGGTGGACCTAGCCCTTCCTAGTCAGTCATAGGTAGACCGGCTCTTTCATGGCTGGGTGGTGGCCAGAAGCTTCTTCAATTACACCTACCCCTTTACTCGCCTACTAGGCCAAATCCTATAACACGGTCAGTAGACTGTGGACTTGCCACGTACGACGTGACATAATGTCATGTCTGTGGTACCTCCAACAAGGTAAGGTGGTCATGTCCACCCACCGCCAGCCACCATCATGGAGGCTAGTAGCCCCTGCCAAACTGCTGTATCCTGAGCTGGTCGTGGTGCTTCTCCCGGCATGCCGCCACCCGCAGACGATCGTCGGTGCCGTTGTGGGTTCTTCCACGGACCACCGGGTCAGCTCTGGTGGTCCGTTCCTTGCACTACTTGTGCCTACAGCCTTCAAGGGATTCCATCTTCTCTATAATGGGCTCGAATCCTCCTTGCCAACACATTGATGATGTGTCCATGAAGAACGCACAAAACACACAAGGCAGAGGGGCTCAGGCCTTATTCTTGTCAGCCCGCGCCCTCCACGTTAGAGGTTTAGAATCATGGGGAGGTTTGGGAATGAGGTTATATCAACAAATACATGACATTGACATAGAAAACCCAAGAAAAACACCCTCTCGCAAGATTGAGCAATCTACAGATCGACCTATTCGTGGGTTGATCTGTGTTCATCATTTAGAATAAGGAATGGGAAAAAATGAGACAAAATAAACAAACCCCTACATCAAACATGTTCATCATTGAAGCAGTCTGTCCACGGGTGTTCAAGTTCCATTATAGTTCGTCACTTTCCAGTTTCGTTATTCATGGTGTGTCAAAGTCTCTAGTGATTCTCTGGCATTCATCTTTTGTTGTTGGAGAGAATTCTCATTGTAGGTTCTTCATAGGATTTCCACCAATTGGACTTTCTTTCTCCAATATGTTGACAGATTAAAAGAAAACATGTCCTTGTGTTTCTGTTTTGTTTCTATTATGAAGTCGTTACACTATGTCATTTAATGAAACAACATATTAATTTTTATTTGTCAAACCATTGAGCTGCAATGATTTAAAAATTCAGAAAAATAAAACAACCTTGATTATTTTATTTTTAACTTTTTTTAAAAAAAGTCCAAAAAATAAATTTTCTACTCGACCCTTTCTGGATGAAGTTAAGTCCTTACTAGAAGAATCCCAACCTTTTTAATTCAATGGTGCCCTTGGATTTTTGATCAGAGAACCATTTTAAAAGTTTGAAAAACCTGATAGTATGTTTACTTAAATGAACATAAAAAGCATCAAAATTATATTTTTGTCTCACTGGGACTCAGAATCTTGTGTTTTTAAATCGTTTGGTCTCAAAATAACCCCATATAATTTTTTAAAAAATACATGGAATTTCCAATACATTACAATACTCACCCCCCTCCCTTTTGGGCTTCACATCCCCATAAGCCAGAACAAGGATAAACAAACAAATTGGTGTACGAGGCATGAATTTGAGTCCCCCACACCATGAGATATCCTAGAGATTCTTGTGATTCCACTGAACATGCACTAGAGGGAGGAAATATCCACAAAATGCTCGCTCCTGTCAATCCTCTATCTCCACCTGAAACTCTGCAAATGTCTCCCTATTGTCAATGTCTAGCCCGCCCTTGTCAATGACTTGTGATGGATCATTCTTGTACCCCATCAATTATGACATGTAAAAAACATCATGCACCTGGTTCATCTGTGGGGGAAAATATAGGTGGTATTCCACCTTGCCAACTATTCTAAGAAACTGGAAAGGTCCTATGAACCTCAGAGATAACTTTACGCCCTAGTCAAATCTCTGAAAACCCTATTGGGCTGAGACCCGAAGAAACACATGGTCTCCCTCCTTGAACTCCAAGGGTATCTGTATCCTATTAGCATACGATTTTTGCCTGCCCTATGTAGTCCTCATCTGCTATTGGATGATCCACACCTTCTCAGTCTTATCCCATACCAAATCTGGACCCATTAGTGCTGACTCCCCTAGGTATTTCCAGCATATAGGTGATATGAATGGTCACCCATACAAGGAATCAAATGGTGTCATGCCAATGGTGGAGTGATAGATGGTATTGTATACAAACTACACCAGTGGTAGGTGGTCCTCCCAACTATCACCAAAATCAAGGATGCAAGCACGAAGAATATCCATCATGGTTTGTATGGTCTGCTCCGTCTAAACTTCGTTTTGTGGGTGAAATGTTGTGATCAAGCTTAGTTGAGTCCCGAACGCCTCCTGAAATCCCTTCCACATTTGAGATGTACAGTGTGTGTCATGGTCTGAGACGATAATCAAAGGCACCTCGTGAAGCCAAACTATCTCCTGGACGTAGAGGCATCCCAAGACCACTACCGATCCCTAGTCCCGAATGGATAGGAATTGAGCTGATTTAGTGAGTCAGAGAATGATCACCTTGATGGAATCTTGGCCCTTGGATGTGTGTGGAAACCCTGCCACGATGTCCATCTAGATACCATCCTATTTCAACTCGGGTACCTCAAGCGGTTGTTCCAAGCCCGTTGAAGCCTGATGCCAAACCTTCAATTGCTGACAAGTGAGGCATTGTTAAATGAACACTGAAATCACCTTCTTCAACCCTAACCACCAGTACTAATGTTAGAGATCCTACTACATATTCTCCACAAAAGGATGTACCACTAAATATGATGTATGAAAATAACTCAAAACCTCCTCTTACAATGTTAATGGAACCACTGTGCATCCATTAACAAAATGGTGTTCTCTCCACCTATTGAAAATCCATCTAGTGCTTGTCCTAAGGACAAATGAGCACATCGAGCCTTGTAGTCAACATCTACATGTTGTGCCTCCCTAACTCACTATAAGAGTATTTGAGTGACACTCATTGACTGAAGGTAAGTTTCTCCATCACCTCATTCAGCAGTTTCAAACCAGATCTGCTATGGAGTGCATTATCCACCACATTCCCCATCCCTAGAGTATATACTATATCCAAGTCATAGGCCTTGTAGAACTCTATCCATCTCCTTTATCTCAAGTTTAAGTCCTTCTGTGAGAAGATATACGTGAGACTCTTGGGGTTTGAGTAGATAGTAAACAATTCACCCATCAAGTAGTGCTTCAACATTTTCAATGTAAAAACCACTAATTATAACTCCAGGTCATTGGTCGCATAAATCTGGTCATGCTGCCTAAACTTTCATGAGCCCTAGGAAATCATGGCTTTCTCCTATATCAATACACAACCCAGTTCAGTCCCTGATGTGTCGTAGAAGACTACATACCCAATGCCCTCTTCTGGTAGACTCCAGATAAGGGCACTCGTCAGTCTCCATCTCACCTCCTATAAATTTGATTAGAACTTATCCAACCACATGAAGAGATGTCCCTTCCATGTTAAGGATGATATAGGTGATGATTCTCTAAAAAAGTTGGTCACGAACCTCTGGTATTATCTAGCCAACCCTAGGAAACTCTTCACCTCAGTCAAGCTCTTGGGTGGCTTCTATGAAAGCAATGACTCTATCTTCACTGGATCCACTGAATCTATAGCCTCTGAGATGACGTGTCCCATAAAGTGGACCTATCGATTATAAAACTGGAACTTCAAGAGCTTCCCATAAATCTGGTTCTCTCAGAGTGATACCAGGACAATCTGTAGGTGTTTAGCGTTCTCCTTTTCTAACACTGAGTACATCAAGATGTCATCAATAAAGACTATGAAGAACTGGTCATGTTAAGAAAAGAACACCCTATTAATGAGCCCGATAAACAATGTTGGGGAATTTTTATTGGTGAAAGGTATCACCAAAAACACATAGTGTTCATACCGGCATGTAAAGGATATCTTCATTATCTCCTCATCCCGTACCAGAATATGATGACAGCCTGATCTGAGGTCTATCTTAGAGAACCAACTTTCTCCCTTTAGATGATTGACGAGATCATCAATCCTTGGAAGTGGATACTTTTTCTTCATGGTCACATGGTTTAGTCAATGGAAGTCCACGCATAGCCTCAAGCTCCCATCTGCCTTCTTGGTAAACAACACTAAGGCTATCCATGCTAAAATGCTGGGTCTCACAAATCCGCTCTCCTGCAACTCCTCTATATGTACCCTTAACTCAATAATATACACGGGATCCATCCGATATTCTAGTGTAAATATGAGTGTCGTCCCAGGGTACAGGTCAATGATGAAGTCTACCTCCCTGTGATGAGGTAGTCCGAGAACATCCTTAGGAAAGACATCCTCATACTCGTCGACCACTACATGAAATATTGAACTCCTCTAGTCCACGACCCCAAGGGTGAAGCTACTGAATTGGTGAGTGATCGGTTGCACCCTCCTCTAAGAAATTCAATCTTGTGCTGAAAATGTATCCTTCACTCCAGCGATGGAAAAACTGGTCCCATCCTCACAAACACACCGATATTTTCACCTAATAAAATCGATCTGACCATGGAATGTAGATAACCAGTCCATACCCCAGATGTTGTTTTAAGGCCTCGACGTTGCTACAAGGAGATCCTACTCGAATCTCTTGCCTACTTGAGTAATATCACACTGATAGCACTAGTGTATAATTGTCAAATCCCCTCTCATAGGAGTCTCTAACCTTAAAGATCGAGCCAACGACTCCACTAGAATCTATATGGATCAAACATGGACTATGGAAAGGAGAGTGTGAATGACACATGTGTCTACAATAACTGTAGCTATGGTGGAGGAGAAACATATAGTACCTCTAATAATCTATGAAGCACTGTGGTCATAGGACCCCATTGCCTGAAGCTGAGCTCACCCCTATCCACCTGCTCCCTTTGGCCGTGGTGGACCACCTGGGGGTGGTGGAGGTAGTACCTGGAACCATCATCCTCTACCTGCTGCTTGACCTGCTCCACTACCACATGTACTGCCCTAAAGACCTCTTCACTCAAACCTCTGCCTCTACCTTGGATGCCCCTCGACCGTTTGATGATCATATATGTGGTGGTTTGGGCAGTCACGAGACATGTGTCCTTTCCCATCACACGAGAAGCATAAACTAGTTTTATGTTGAATCCCTCAGCTATGGGAGACTATCACTATTGATCCTATATCCTAGGGTCATACGTTAAAAGAGCGGACCAGCTTGGGTGCCCGCATCTACTGCCTAATGCTCCCTACTGAGGACTCTTCCGCCTGATGTCTATTGGTGGTTCCGTCTGTCAGTGTCTACTATTCTTGGATGATCTCCATAATATGGGCTTGATGCTACACCCCAACCTAAGTGGAGAAGATAAGAGGCACCATGTATGCCTGGATATCCCATATGAGTCCCTGGTCAACGGTCTTGGCCCTGAATAAAGGGTCCCACACCATGTCTATGGAGTTGCAAGAGAGATATGCAAACCTTGAAGAGTACTCTACCACTGACATTCTGGCCTTCTGTTGGTGAGTCAGCTTCTGTATACGCACTAAGCACAAGGTATTAGGGAAGAACTGCTCCCAAAAAAGCCGCTCAAAGCCAGCCCAAGAGAGGGTCACCTCATCAAGAGTCTAAATCATCAAACTCCACCATCTCCCTGTTGGGACCAAAAGAAGGCTCGTGGAAAAGATTGTCATCTAGTCAAGTGGCATCCTCACTAAGAGGAAGACCCACATCACCACATCCAACCATTCCTCAGTGACCATAGGATCTGCCTCTCCCGTAAACCTAGGATGTATCTCTCTCTAGAGCTCATGAAAGGTGCTAAGTCTGCATGAATCTTCTGATGGTAATGACAGTAGTAACTGCTAATCAACAGGTGGTGATAATGTTGGTCCACCAACCGTAGGGCCATATCCAGCACAAGCTGCTGAACCGACACCTCACCGCTAGGCAGGCTATCCACACAATGACATATTAGAATCCTAGATGGTCACCCACATAGAGGAATCTAGAAATGGATCAATATGGACCATGGTTGATAGATTATATCTAGTGAGATGACTCTTATTGAAGAAAATAATATGGAAACACTCAATTCCAATACGATGCATGAAACCGATGTTTTTATGTATAGTGTCAAAAAGACGAATTCAAGGTTCTGGTAGTATGAATACATCAGCCACCACACCCACACTAGAATCCCCGAATTTTAAAGAAAAACATTAAACATTTAACACTATTTTCAAAACATAAAACAATACTCTCAATTTTTGAGGTAGAACTGACCACCCGTGATACCAATTTCATGACCCATCCCTTAGGAAACATGTTGTGACATCCCCAAACCTGCCTTCCGAAGTACAGGGGTTTTCGACTAGTGTCGATAGCATTAACCTATAAGTGGGAGGCATTTTCATGAGTACCTGTATGCACACACATGTAACCACGTCCCAAAGATAGAAAGATAAACATGCATGCCACTAAAACACCACTGAGTGTAAAGGTAAAACTGAAAGTAAATGGGCCTGAATACAAACCCAAAAAAATAAAACTACAAAAAAATCATGTACATGATTGATGGAAATCCATCCGCTAAAAACCCCACCTGATGTGTAAGTATAGATTAGCTTCCGGAACCCATAGAAGCACGTCATGCCTTCTTGATTTCACTGGGAACTTCCTTGTCTAGGTCTACCAAGTCCTCTGCCATGTCGTCAGTCTTCTGCACCTGACAAAACATGTGCAAGCGAAGCCCATGTAGGGGTGAGTAACAAAATACTCGGTAGGGAACCCAAAACAAAAAGTAAAGAACGCAAATAAATCTATAAGAAAAGAACAAATCTCGATCATGAACCAATATCATGAAGTAAGACAGCTCATTCAACTTATAATCTAGAGCAGGAAAATTAGACCATCAGTCATATCAGCGAACACCTCAGGCTACTGGAGAACTCCTCCTCAAGGAGTATAGTGGGTCTGTCAGGTCACACAGAGCCACTTCCCACTATCCTTGGACTGATGTGGTACTCATCCCTAATGAATTCCATGGTTATGCTAGGTCACACATAGCCACTCCCCACAATGGGAATGCCGTGTCACACAGAGCTGCTTCCCACATTGGCCATACTAAGGTACTCCTCTTGTCGAGTATCGTGGGTCTACCGAGTCATGACAGAGCAGCTCCCCATCATGGACCTTCTTGGTCACACAAATATTATTCCCACTAGTCCATCATAGCTGATCCATATAGGGTTTCTTGTCATTAATCTTCCAGTCTCAACCAACTGTAGGGTTTCCACATGTAGTGCACTTGATTCCGGGAGAACCACCCCTCAAGCCATTCATCATATTTCAACTTCCATTAAAGACTTCTTAGAGTGTTCCAAAATATCTTACTTATCGTGAAGGTTCCAATTCCATAAACGTATCACCAATCGAACACCTGATTTGAATGATTTTTGCGTTTTAGTAAATAGGGGTCGGTTGCGTCTGGGCCCGGTTCGACCCGACCAACATGGCCCAAGGGCCCCACATGCCTCGGTTTAGTAAACCTAACCCATCCAAAACAGGTATGGGTCTGGTTTATCCTGTTCCGACCTTGCCAGTGGGCCATACCCATTAGGCCATGCTGGACCCAGTCGAGTTCAGCTGGGGGTCCAACTCGTCAGGACGCCCGGTGGCCCGGTCTCACCCGGCCCAACCCATGGTTCAGACCATTGGGCCACGGGTTGTCCTGACTTAATCCATTGGGAAGCAAGGCCATCGAGCCACAAGTCCAGCCTACCAGGGTGGGTCTGGCCAGTTGGGTCATCCCATACCCTGCTCGGTCCGTCATAGGCAGACCAAAACTTGCTTGGTCGGGATGCAACTAGAACCCGCGTTTGCACCCTATCCCGCATGTTGTTTGTAGGGCCACCTCCTATACTACAATCAGTTTACTGTGGCGTTTACACATATGATGCAGTGTGGTGCCTCATCCTCAATAACTTTGACGCGTCTGGGAGGCCACATCCACCCGCCGCCAGCCACCGGCACAGAGGCCTACGACTCCTGTCGCACTACCACGACCCGAGCTGTTCGTGGTGCTTCTCTTGGTGTGCCATCATGGGGCCCTAGTGGGTTCTTTCAAGGACCACAAGGTCTACTCCGGTGGTCCGTTCTTACTCCTCCTTTGCACCTACGGCCTCCGAGGGATGCCATATTTCATACAATGACCTCAAAACCTCCTGGATGCAACTTTGAAGATATGTCCATGAAGAACGCACAAAACTCCTAAGGCGGAGTGGCTCGGGCCTTGTTTGTGTTGCCCCATGGCCTTGGTGGTAGAGGTTTAGAAACATGGGGAGTTTTGGGATTGAGGTTATATCAACAAATAATTAATATGAGTGTAAAAATAGAAGAAAAACACCCTCTCTCAAGAACAAGTGATTTGAAGATCAACCTGATTGAGGGTTCATCCATGTTTGTCTTTCAGAATAAGGAATAGGGAAACTAGAAACAAAATAAAGAAACACCTTCCTCAAAGGTGTTCATCATTGAAGTGGTCTGTCTGCGGGGGATCATGTTCTGTTAGCCTTTGATGCTTTCCGATTTCATTCTTCGAGGTGCGTCAAAGTCACTGGAAATTCCCTAGTATTATTCATTCAGCATTGGAGAGATTTCTTGCCATATGTTCACTAGGTTATTTCCACCAATTGATCTTCCTTTCTCTAATGCGTTAACCCATTCAAAGAAAACGAGTCGTAGTGTTTCTATTACATTTCTATAACGAATTCATTTTTCAATTTCATTTAATGAAATTACCTGTTATGTTTTCTTTGGTTGTAAAACTGTTGAGTTGAAATGATTTGAAAATTTTGAAAAATATAATAAACAAGTTTATTTTATTTTTACATTTTTCTTAAAAAAATATAAAATATAACTTTTTCAGATGAACCTTTCCGATCGATGTTAAGTCTATTCTAATTGAATCCTGAAATTATAAATTCAACGGTGCCCTTTGTTTTTTTGATCTGAGAACTGGTTTAAAATTTCGAAAAACCTTCTCACACGTTTACTTAAGTGAACTTAAAAAAAGTTCAAAATTCTCTTTCAGGCCCACCAGGCCATGGATTCGTGTGCCGTCGAAGCCTCTGGTCTCGAAATAATTCTATATAATAAAAAAAATTATATGGAATTTCTAAGGCATTATATATGTCAAAAATCCTGTAATATGTATGCGGTGTGTAAATTTCTAGAAGAAAATATTCAGCACTATTTCTACAGAAATGGCCAGAATTATGTCTAAATCCATGTAAACCCTTTTTTACCATAACCATAATAATTAATATTAACTGTTCTCACTGTTCATTTTGGAAAAAAAATAAATTAATTTCATTATATAATATAATATACCATGATTAAAAATATGGAATCCGTTATTCCAAATTAATTTCAACAAATTAATAAAAAATTAAATTAAAATTAATCATAAAGATGTGAAAAGATAATGGGTTTTCAATGAAAAATGTTCAAAAGCATACAATGTTTTTATATCCAATTTAAATATAAAATTGATAAAAATATGCTAAATGTGATTAATATAATTTTAATTTAACTAATTTCACTTTAAAACAAATTTAAAATATAGTTTAACTATATAAAAAAGTAAAATGAAAATGATGTTTTCAATTAAATTCAGTATTATTCACAATTCATCATTAAATAAATATTTTTAAAAAATTATAAAAAATTAACCCCAATATATTTTTAAAATTATTATTTTAAAAAATTATTTTATGTTTTAAAATAAATATTATAAATTTTTAAACAACTTATTGAATATAAAACCCACAAAGGTGGAAAAAAAGAAGGTTTTGGGGAAGTGTATTTATTTCAAGCATATGATAATTTTATATTAACTCTATATTATAATAATAACTGTATAAATATAAATATAAATTTATTTATTTGAAATATATAAATTTCATTTTATAAACTCCTCATTATGTATTATTTTATTTAACTAAAACGGAGAAACATTATGCACTTTAATGAAGTTAGAAACCCCATTTTAAAACCCCAAAAAATTTATTCTAAAATATATTGTAAATTTGATTAATAATTAACTAAGTGAATTAAATATTATTAAAGAGTAATTAGGCAAATTTTAGACATTATTTGGTATTTAAACTACTTAATTTATTGAAAATAAGTTATTGTTTTACAATAATCATAATTTTTTACTATTCACTAAAATACCAGTACTTTCTAATAAATCCTAAAATTTCAACATCAGTTAATTTTGAAATGATGATTTTAAAAATGAAGTTAATTTTATCAAATAAATTTTTTAAAACCACCATAAATTAATTATAATATTTTCTCATAAAAATAAATAAAAAATATTTTTGAAGAAAACTTATTTTTAAATAATATAAATACTTTACTAAAAATTATTGATTATTTATTAATAATATAAAATAAATTTTTATTCATTAAGAAATATATATTAATATATCTTATGTTATTTAATAATATTCCATCCAACCTACTTAACGGCTAGGTTAAAATAATTTTATTTCATGGTTCACTAATGCTTGGTGTTGTGTGTCAAGCACACTATTAAAGAAAATAATTGTTTTGTGTGACAAAAGATATCTAAAAATTTACCTCAATTTTAAAATAATTATTTCATAAAATCTCAGGATGTTATAGTTAAAATTATAGAGATTATGTAACTATGATCAATGTAAGAGAACTAAAAATTACTAATAAAAATTATATAAAACAAAGAAATTATTACCTGAGATATGACTTTAACATGGAATTGTTATAGGTAATAAAGTTTCATAAGTAAATCATATATGGTATTATATGTATAGTAATTTTTAATAGATTTATAATATTATTAAATTTATTATACATGAAGTTCAAACATCTATGAAGGAATTCGAGATTCCTTTTAAGGTATTTCTGTTACACTATAATTTTCTATGAGACACAATCCATATTTATAATGTGTTTATTTTATGTCTTGTATAGAGTACTGATGAATGTATCTTATGATGATTCTACTGAAAATTATTTTCATTTAAATATACATTTTTATCACATTCATGGGTTTTATGGTATAGAAGTTACCAAAGAGGCAAGGATTTTATGATTCAATCATTTTGTTTATTGGGATTGTTTATGTTTATGCTTATGATGAAAAAATATTAGGATTAATATATATCAAAACACTTGAAACTTATTATACTATGGTTATTTCATGAGAATAAATGGTTTCCCTTTATTTTTCTCTCTTTATATACTCAATAGTTCAAACAATTTTTTAACAAAAACCAACAATATTTTTCTATTCAGCCAACAGTCGTTTTTTCAAATATCATGTTTACTAAAAATGTTTTAATTTTTTTTAAATATAAAAATGATTATAAGATAAATGTTCACCCATTTTGACCTTTTTAAAAATGTTTTACTGTACTCTTCATGTCATTTTCTAAAAAATTCTTGTTTTTCTTATACCGAAAAAAAGAAAACTTTGTTTTAATGTGTACAACATGAACTGTATTTTACATCATGTTTAACATATAATTATTAAAGCATGCTTTATAATATAAAAATTTTATTTTTATATTTAATTATTTCCAAAATAAATGTTAATTTTTAGTTTTCAAAAGAGGGAAATCAAAGTGGAATGGATATATTGTTCAAGAAATGTACGAAGTGATCTTTAAAAATCATTTTCTATCAAATATGAAATATTTTGATGTTACATATGATTTAATGGGGATATGATTCAATGATATCATCCTTAATATTTTTATGGAATATTAAGGTTTATGTTGATAATTTTTTTGTTAAACCCATTTATTTTTATTGGGTTTTGCAGTGGTGAATTGGTGAAATTTTTATAAAACCTATTTTCATTAACTACGTTATGATGTGATGATATGATAAATGGTTTATGATATTTTTTTACACATAAAAATGGTTTTCATTATGATATGTGTGGGACCTATATCTCTCTCCAATGCATTTGGTAAATATTTAAATCTCACGAGATAACAATGGAAAACAAGTTGATAGTCTTGATTCACTATGGGAAACATGTGCATCCCGATCCACTGTGAGAAACTAGTGTATACAGATACAGAGTGAAAAATAAGTGATAATTCATGAACCACTATATTGATGGTATTTCCTGTTAAACATATCATATGAAATGTTTTTTTCTATATTTATTATGGTTCCACAGTTTTGTTAAATATCTTTATTGTTAATGATTGATCTATGATGATTTCTTGCTTTTATGAGCCTTGTTTTCTAAAACGATAAAGTTTTATGCCATGAATCATGTTTATGAACTATGATAGGTTAGATATCAGCTCCCAAAGATAGGATCATGATCATATAACCTTATTAGTATCATTTGGTTTCATATGATCATATATTGATG
Source organism: Viscum album (assembly GCA_963277665.1). Classification (NCBI taxonomy): domain Eukaryota; kingdom Viridiplantae; phylum Streptophyta; class Magnoliopsida; order Santalales; family Viscaceae; genus Viscum; species Viscum album. Next base: position 468,487,349 of record OY728147.1, on the reverse strand, counting down.
TCTTCTATTTTTTACTCTTACCGACCATCTGAACTCATCATTTCTTATATTTCCTTCCCTAGGTTATAAAGAAAGGTTTTGGTAGGGTTTTCCTAAGAGGAGTACTATATGAGATGAACTTTATAGTCTAACAACCCTAGATTATGGTACTTGAATATTAAATTATTTATTTTGATACTTAATATATTACACAAATAGATAACCCAAGAGAGTATTAGTTTAGTGGCGTTAAAAACTCAGAACACATTCTTTTAATATGGTGATAGATCTTCAAAATCTATCATTAAGATCTTCCTGTTTAGTTTTCCTACATAAAACCTTTATTATAACCCGAGGAAAAGAAAACATATGAAAAGGGAGAGATGAAATGGTTAGTAAGGGCATAGAAAGAAAATATCAAACAAAAAATGAACATAAAAATGTAAACACATGAACCTAAAATTTGAAAACCATACCATGTATAACATATATCAAAATCATGTCTCATGAAAAAATCTTGGAAGTTCATAAGTCATAAATCATAAAGTAACAGAAACCATGAGAAAATAGAATTGGTATAATACATGGAATTGTAGAAAATAGATAAGAATAGAAAATGATTTCTATATTATCCAAGATTCATTGAAAAGACCATCATAGTGGAAAAAGTATTTAATTAAACAATTTTACTCCTCATTATAGCCTCATATTACTGAACCGGGTTTACATTCCTTTCTAGCCCGGTATTATTAAACCAAGAACATTTCACATTATGGTTCTGTCTATATCATGAGATATAAATATTTACCCAATGAATTGAGGGTGATATAGGTCTCACCCATAATATAATGAATACCAAATGTATGTGTTCCACAAGAACATAAATCAATCATCATAGAGTATGTAACAACCCAATCTTTTTGAGTATTATATTAACTTACTCTTAATGATTTAATAAGATGATAATGGTTAATGAAGAAAGAGGAGTCGATGGCTTCATCCAGTAGACTCGACCCTTATGAAGCCCACTTATCAGAGCTTGGGAAGGAGGTAGCATCTGTGGGCTTCGCTTTGGACCAAGCCCAAGCCGAACTCCAACGTGTCAAGCTTGAATGGAAACGCCTACGGGAGAAGTTCAAGTTAGTAGAGATTACTACTAGGGCAATGTTATCTGAGCCTCCCTCAGATTCTATCACCATAGAACACCTTACACTTAGGTCTTATGCCGGTGTTATAAGGGGCTATGTGACGAGACCCTAGCTTCCTTGTGTAATCCTTTCGGGTGAATAAATTGAGATATCTTCCTTTAGTGATGTTTGAGGAATTTATTTTGTCCGGATAATTTTAGGATATATTTTATTGATGATTTTTAAAAAATAGATATTTTAAAATATTTATGTAAACCCTAAATAATTAATGATGTGTAATGATTTTCAAAAAATGGTCTTCTACAAAAGTGTTCAGTAAGGAATTTGGAGTCTAATAAGATCAAATTAATTTTTGATGAATAGTAAATTATGAATAGTGATTTTACGCTTAGGATTAGTAATGTGACCAAATGGATTAGTAATTTCACTCAAAGAAAGTTTTAATATAATTTAGAGACCTAGATTAAGTAATGTGAATAAATAAAATGGGTAAATAACAGTTTCATAAATTATTAGTCATGTATTAGTTTTTTCGGGTGAATAGTGTTTTTAATTAAAAATTTAATTAAAAATAATTAGAAAATTATTTTTATAAAAAGGACTTTATTTTTGAACTCAGAGCATCGATATTATGTTAAGGTAATTTTTGGGGATTTTTCTGAAAAAAATGAATTCTCGATGAATAGTGTTTTTATTTAAAAAATAAATTAAAAATATTTAGAAAATTATTTTTATAAAATGGATTTCATTTTTGAAATCAGAGCATTTATATTTGGTTAAGGTGAAATTTTTGGATTATTCTGAGAAAGTTGAATTTTCGATGAATAGTGAAAATATAGTTTTTAAGTTACGGGTGTTTAATGACATCATTAAATGATGTATTAAGTATATAATCAATATGGTCGAATTATGAATAGTAAGATAAGGTAGGAGGTGTCCCAAGTGGCCAATACCATGGGAAAATACCATGGGCAAGCCCATGGTTTTGCCAAAACCACTAATGAGGTGTCCCTTGGCCATTAATGCCTTGTCCCCTCACTTTCCCTATAAGTACCCACCCTTTCCTCCTTTAGTTTTCACTACCAACTCTTCCCCAACGAAGTTCTGGTCTCCTTACCTCCCAAGGAGTCCTCCCAAGGTGCCCCCAGGCCCTCAATGTCCAAACCTTTGAGTTTCAAGAGTCACGTTTTAATGTATGGGATCCGACCTCTCTCTTTCTTTTCATGTAATCTCTTTTATGTCATTCCTTTTATGATCCATGTTCTTATGTTAGAGGATGTTATTTTATATTCCTCTTACTGCCCTTTTCATTTTTATATTATGAGAGATCCCCTATTACTCTCATCATTTCAGTTTACGAAAGTTTAAGTGACGTCGTTAGGCTGCAGAATTTTTAAGGGATTCTTTCACCCTTCTCATTTTTCAAGTTCGATTTCCATGTCAATTCTTTCAAGTTCCTTTTTATTATGTTGGGGTATGATCTCTATATCTATCATACTGATCTATTGTGATAATATGATGAGAGACCCTATTTGATCTTGTCAATTCATTTTTATTGAAGTTTAAGTGACGCCGTTAGGATGCCGAATTTTCATAAGAGAAATCTAATTTGTTGTCTTCCTTCCATGTTTTTCATTTCAAATGGTATGTACTTCAAAATTCATTACCATGTCTATATATCCTTCTTATTCTGTCCCCTACTGTTTTATGGATCATTGATGAGTGGGTGACCCATGTCCCCTCTCTTTTCAATGTTTTGTAAAACCCCGAAACATAGCCGTTATGCTGCAGAATTTTCGTCTCAAAATGCCTCTCTCTCTTTTCTCAAAATTATTTTATGCTATAAAGTGAATAATCAAAACTCTTATTTCTACAAGGGTATTCACATATATATCAAAATGTTCTATTTTAAATTCTGGGATTTACATACATGAGACCCACTTTCCCTTTTCGTGGATTTAAAGTGACGTAAAGATCATGTCTTTAAAGCAGTTTTTAAAACGTTATGATTATGAAATGAAACCCATTTATTTTATGCTATGTGGGTTATTTATGAAATGTTTGATTATGATATATGTGTCTCACATGATAATAAATGCAAATTTAAGGGTGCGCCCTGATAGCGCTCCAATGCATTGGGTAATGATGTAACCACTAGAGATTACAAACTTCACGATACCTTGGTGAATAACCTTGGTAATTTTCAAATGACACCTTGGGGATGGACCTTGGTGATATGTTCGTGATTGTCTATGTTAAATTATGTAGCCACATTTTCAAGTTATGAAAAATGTTATTTTTATTATGAAATGCCTCATGATTTCTTTCTCATGCCTTAAAGTTCTTTTCATGTCCTTATTGAAGTATATCAAGTTCACATGTAAAATGTTCCTCTTATTTCCCTTACTGGGCCTTCTGCTCACCCTTTCTTTTGATGTATGTCCCCAGTTTATGAGATGTAGTAATGAACCTAGGATGAACTATAGGAGAAGCCTTACAAGTTTTTAAGAAGAATGTTTTATGTTTTTTTTTTCATGTATTATGTTCCTTGTTTCCAAGACACTAAACCTTAACGATCCTCAGTTCCGTGTAATGAAATGAAAGTTATGTTATAAAAAGACGGGATGCTATAGTTGGTATCAAAGTATGGTTTAGTTATTTGTGGAAATTAGGATATAAAAACTTTAGGAAGAACCCTATAGAAAAGTTTAAATATAGGAAAACTTCCTGGTATTTTGGTAAGTATTGAGTAAGTGGTTTATCAAACAAATACATCCCTGTCTGGATACGAGCAGGTAGAGGCGGCTCTGGCACAGATGTACATAGGGGTAAAACCTGAAAACACCGCTTTGAGCTAGAATCAAACGGGAACTGGTGCACGATAATGGGCCTTGCTGCACTCTTGGTTATGACACTCCTGGGGGATATGTTTGGTTAATCACAAGCTTTTTATGAATCATTATGAAGAATTATAGAAAAGTGTAATTGTCTAAGCACGAAGTCTTAGTTAAAAGATTCATAAATGAAATAAGTTTCTTACAAAGGTTTTATTCTTTTAGAAAATGGCGGGCAATAGGAGGAACCGTGCCGATGGTGACTGAAATGCACCATGTGCTAATGGCCCTCCGATGGAAGCCAGAATGGAAACATTCATGCGAATGATGAACCAACTGACTCAAGTTATGAGTAATAACTTGAATCAAGCTGAGAGGCCGACCTCACCACGAAGGGAACAACACTCTGTTGAGTCCTTCATGCATCAACGACCACCAACATTCAGTGGATCTATTGACCCATTGGTTGCGGAACAATAGATAAGCTCCATTGAAAAGATCTTTTCTGTACTTCATTGTTCGGAATAAGAAAAAGTCACCCTTGTTGTTTACTGCCTAGAGGGAGAAGCTGATCAGTGGTGGTCACTGATCAAAAACACGAAACCACGAGGAGATATGGAAGCTATGGAGTGGGAAGAATTCCGGGGAATATTCTTTTATAAGTATTTCCCTCGTTCGATGAGAACAAGAATGGAGAAAGAATTTCTCGAGCTGAAGAAAAAGGAGAATGAATCAGTTGGAACCTATGAGATGAACTTCACAAGGCTTTCCCGTTATACCTCAAGCTTTTTCATGGACCCTAATGGGAAGGTTGATAGATTCTTTGGCGGACTAATACCTCATCTGCGGAAGAATCTAGCCAACAGGGACTACGATAGCTATGAAGAAATAGTTCGAAGTGCTATGAAAGTTGAACTAGAGTTTGGGGAGACACAGTGGTCTCACAAATCTAATGAAAAGAAGAGAACTCTAGAACCAAGCCTGGGAAGAAGTTTTTATTAGGAAAGAGGTGGAAAGCATATGCCACATGCCACATGCAATAAGTGTGGGAAGAAGCATTCGAGGAACTCCTTGATCGGAAGTGGTAAGTGTTACAAGTGTGGAAGAGAAGGCCATATTTCTCGGAATTGTCGTAGTGATGTGAAGCCTCAACTTCCTAACACTAACGACAGAGGAAAGATGGTTCTGGCCCTACCTGAAGTCACATTCTTCAAGTGTGGATAGCTTGGGCACTTTGCTAATCAATGTCCAAATCCGAGGGCGGTGGAGGGGAATCACCATCAACCTCAGCAGAGGCCAAGGGAGCAAGGTCGTGCTTTCTCTATTACAACAACTGAAGTTGAAGTTCCAAACGATGTGGTAGCAGGTACTCTTGTCTTCCTCTCAAAACTAGCAAGTACTTTATTTGATTCTGGTTGTACGCATTCCTTTATTTCCTCCAAGTTTGCAAGGAATATAGAATCAATCCCCGAACTGCTAGAGGCAGAGTTGTCAATCAAGACTCCAAGTGGGATTATCCTTGCATCCACAGTATTTAGAGACTCTAGTGTTTACTTTGATGAGCACAATCTTATCGCAAATCGAGTAGTCATTCCCATGATGTAATTCGACATTATACTAGGGATGGACTGGCTCTCAAAGTATAATGCTAAGATCAAATGCAGAAGTAAGGAAATCTCAATAGTCTTGAAAGAACAACCTACAGTTATCTACAAGGAGAGATATCCCGAACTGATCCCTATCTAGAATCACCTCCTATAGCTTTCTTTATGGAGTTAATCGGTGATGATGAAGAAGGAAAAGAGAGCATACAAATAGAAGATGTTCCGATTGTTCAGGAATACATGGATGTATTTCCTGAGGAGTTACCTGGACCTCCCCCAGAAAGAGTGGTAGAGTTCTCCATTGAACTCGTACCTAGGTCTCAACCGATATCAAAGACTCCATATAGAATGGAAAATGTGGAGCTAGAAGAGTTAAAGAAACAACTCCAAGACTTGTTGGAGAAGGGGTTTATCCGACCAAGTGTGTCTCCTTGGGGAGCACCAGTTCTCTTTGTGAAGAAGAAGGATGGATCAATGCGGCTATGCATTGATTATAGAGAACTGAATGGGATCACAGTGAAGAATAGATATCCTCTTCCAAGAATTGATGATTTATTTGACCAACTTCGCGGGGCTCAATTCTTCTCTAAGATTGACCTTCGATCTGGTTATCATCAACTGAGGGTGAAGAAGGAATATATTCCAAAGACTGCCTTTCGATCAAGATATGGGCATTATGAGTTTACTGTTATGCCCTTCGGCTTGACTAATGCTCCTGCTGTTTTCATGGATTGATGAATAGAGTCTTTAAGGACTACCTTGATAACTTTGTGGTAGTTTTTATTGATGATATTTTGATATATTCAAAAAGTCGTGAGGAGCAAGAAGATCATCTAAGGGTTATATTGAAAACTCTATGGAAGGAGAGGCTCTTTGGGAAGTTTAGAAAGTGTCAGTTTTGGTTACAACAAGTGGCTTTTTTGGGGCACATCGTAACCAATGAAGGAATCTCGGTTGACCCTGCAAAGACAATGGTTGTGGAGGAGTGGCCTCAAACCACAATAGTAACTGAGATTCGTAGTTTCCTTGGTTTAGCGGGATATTATAGGAGGTTTGTGAAAAACTTTTCACGGCTTTCTAATCCACTAACCAAGTTGACTCGAAAATGGGTTATGTTCATCTGGACAAAGGAATGTGAGGAAAGTTTCCAAGAGCTAAAGAAGAGATTGGTTACTGCACCTGTGTTAACACTACCCTCTATCGAAGAAGGATTCGTTATTTTTATCAATGCATCTCTGAAAGGTCTTCGGTGCGTCCTCATGCAAAATAACAAGGTAATTTCTTTTTCATCTCGACAGTTGAAGATTCATGAGAAGAATTATCCTACGCATGATCTAGAGCTGGCGGAAGTTGTTTTTGCTCTAAAGATATGGAGGCACTACCTTTATGGGGAGAAATGTGATATATACACTGACCACCAAAGTCTAAAGTATATTTTCACATAGAAATAATTGAACATGAGACAAAGGAGATGGTTGGAGTTTATTAAAGACTATGATTGTTCAATTCATTATCACCCTAGAAGAGCATACAATGTCGCGGATGCGTTAAGCAGGAAAGATCCTATTGTTCTGGTAACAATGAGGATCCTATGAGATCCCTTGATTAAAGATATAGTAAAACTGGACATGGGAATTATAAGGAAAGAGACATCATCAACCCTATCCCAAATGATTTCTCAACCTTCATTACTAGAGAAGATCAAGAAGGCTCAAAAAAAAGATCCTTTGCTGCAGGAGAAGTTGGAGGCTGTAAAAGATGGGAAGTTACCTGATTTCAATATTGATCAAGAAGGTGTATTGAAATTTCGTACAAGACTATGTGTTCCATCTATTCCGGAGATAAAGAAAGAACTGATGGATGAAGCTCATAGCTCTACTTTCTCTATACATCCGAAAAGCACTAAGATGTATAGAGACCTTCGTGATCATTATTGGTGGGATAACATGAAGAGGGAGATTGCTGATTACACTACATGATGCCCGGTGTGTCAGCAAGTAAAAGAAGAACGACAACTTCCTAAGGGGGTATTACAACCGCTACCCATACCAGCATGGAAGTGGGATAATATCACTATGGACTTTGTAACTGGTCTCCCGAAAACTTCCAAAGGAAACAATGCGATATGGGTTATTGTGGACTGTCTCACCAAGACAACCCATTTTATCTCTATTCGGGAAGATTTCTCTCTGGATCAGCTTGCCAAGATATACATGAAATAAGTGGTAAGGCTGCATGGGGTACCACTACCCATCGTGTCTGATCGTGACCCAATATTCACATCAAAATTCTGGAGAAGTCTTCAACATGCTCTGAATACTGAATTGAATTTTAGTACGGCCTATCATCCTCAAACTGATGGCCAATCTGAAAGGACTATTCAGACACTCGAAGACATGCTGAGATTATTCTCAATGAAATTTAAAGGTGGATGGGATCAACACCTCCCATTAACTGAGTTCTCCTATAACAATAGCTTCCATTCAAGTATTCAGATGGCACCCTATGAAGCTCTGTATGGAAAGAGATGTAGAAATCCCACTTGTTGGGATGAAGCTGGTGAGAGAAAGCTTCTTGGGCCTGATCTTGTGCAAGAGATGACAGAACAGGTTCATCCCATCCAACAACACATAAAGCCTGCTCAGAGTCGGCAGAAGAGCTATGCTGACAATTGTCGAAGGGACTTGGAGTTTGGTGTTGGTGAAAAAGTCTTCCTTCGAATTTCTCCATGGAAGAGAGTCATGCAGTTTTGGAAGAAAGGGAAGCTCAGCCCTAGGTACATTGGCCCCTATGAAATCCTTGATCGCATAGGAGCAGTGGCCTATCGTCTAGAACTTCCACCGAACCTAGCTCAAGTTCATGATGTCATCCATGTATCTCTCTTGAGGAAGTACATACCCGACCCTTCGCATGTACTGAACCCAGAGGTGGTACAACTGGAACATGACCTCTCTTATGAGGAGCATCCAGTGATGATCTTGGATCGTAGAGACAAGGTCCTACGAAACAAGACTACCCACCTTGTGAAAGTGTTGTGGAGGAATCATAAATATAAAGAAGTGACTTGGGAGCCTGAGGAAACAATGAAGCAAAAGTACCCTCACCTTTTCGACTAGGCCTCAAGTATAAATTTCGGGGATGAAATTTCTTAAGGGGGGAAGAATGCAATGACCCAATCTTTTTGAGTAGTATATTAACTTACTCTTAATGATTTAATAAGATGATAATGGTTAATGCAGAAAGAGGAGTCGATGACTTCATCCAGTAGACTCAACCCTTATGAAGCCCACTTATCAGAGCTTGGGAAGGAGGTAGCATCTGTGGGCTTCGCTTTGGACCAAGCCCAAGCCAAAATCCAGCGTGTCAAGCTTCAATGGAAACGCCTACGGGAGAAGTTCATGTTAGTAGAGATTTCTACTAGGGAAATGTTATCTGAGCCTCCCTCAGATTCTCTCACCATAGCACACCTTACACTTAGGTCTTATGCCGGTGTTATAAGGGACTATGTGACGAGACCCTAACTTCCTTGTGTAATCCTTTCGGGTGAATAAATTGAGATCTCTTTCTTTAGTGATGTTTGTGGAATTTCTTTTGTCCGGATAATTTTAGGATATATTTTATTGATGATTTTTTTAAAAAAAAGATATTTTAAAATATTTACGTAAACCCTAAATAATTAATGATGTGTAATGATTTTAAAAAAATGGTCTTCTACAAAAGTGTTCAGTAAGGAATTTGGAGTCTAATAAGATCAACTTAATTTTTGATGAATAGTAAATTATGAATAGTGATTTTACGCTTAGGATTAGTAATGTGACCAAATGGATTAGTAATTTCACTCAAAGAAAGTTTTAATATAATTTAGACACCTAGATTAAGTAATTTGAATAAATAAAATGGGTAAATAACGGTTTCATAAATTATTAGTCAAGTATTAGTTTTTTGGGTGAATAGTGTTTTTTAATTTAAAATTTAATTACAAATAATTAGAAAATTATTTTTATAAAAAGGACTTTATTTTTGAACTCAGAGCATCGATATTATGTTAAGGTAATTTTTGGGGATTTTTCTGAAAAAAATGAATTCTCGATGAATAGTGTTTTTATGTAAAAATTAAATTAAAAATATTTAGAAAATTATTTTTATAAAATGGATTTCATTTTTGAAATCAGAGCATTGATATTTGGTTAAGGTGAAATTTTGGGATTATTCTGAGAAAGTTGAATTTTCGATGAATAGTGAAAATATAGTTTTTAAGTTACGAGTGTTTAATGACATCATTAAATGATGTATTAAGTATATAATCAATATGGTAGAATTATGAATAGTAAGATAAGGTAGGAGGTGTCCCAAGTGGCGAATACCATGGGCAAATACCATGGGCAAGCCCATGGTTTTTCCAAAACCACTAATGAGGTGTCCCTTGGCCATTAATGCCTTGTCTCCTCACTTTCCCTATAAATAACTACCCTTTCCTCCTTTAGTTTTCACTCCCAACTCTCCCCCAACGAAGTTCTGGTATCCTTACCTCCCAAGGAGTCCTCCCAAGGTGCCCCCAAGCCCTCAAGGTCCAAACCATTGAGTTTCAAGAGTCACGTTTTAAGGTAAGGGATCCGACCTCTCTCTTTTTTTTCATGTAATCTCTTTTATGTCATTCCTTTTATGATCCTTGTTCTTATGTGAGAGGATGTTCTTTTATATTCCTCTTACTGCCCTTTTAATTTTTATATGATGATAGATCCCCTATTACTCTCATCATTTCATTTTATGAAAGTTTAAGTGACGCCGTTAGGCTGCCGAATTTTTAAGGGATTCTTTCACCCTTCTCATTTTTCAAGTTCGATTTTCATGTCAAGTCTTTCAAGTTCCTTTTTATTATGTTGGGGTATGATCTCTATATCTATCATACTTATATCTAATTATCATATGATGAGAGAACCTATTTGATCTTGTCAATTTATTTTTATTGAAGTTTAAGTGACGCCGTTAGAATGCCGAATTTTCAAAAGAGAAATCTAATTTTTTGTCTTCCTTCCATGTTTTTCATTTCAAATGGTATGTCCTTCAAAATTAATTACCATGTCCATATATCCTTATTATTCTGTCCCCCTACTGTTTTATGGATCATTTATTAGTGGGTGACCCATGTCCCCTCTCTTTTCAATGTTTTGTAAAACCCCGAAACATAGCTGTTATGCTGCAGAATTTTCGTCTCAAAATGCCTCTCTCTCTTTTCTCAAAATTATTTTATATTATAAAGTGAATACTCAAAGCTCTTATTTCTACAAGGGTATTCACATATATATCAAAATATTCTATTTTAAATTCTGGGATTTACATACATGAGACACACTTTCCCTTTTCGTGGGTTTAAAGTGACGTAAAGATCATGTCTTTAAAGCAGTTTTTAAAACGTTATGATTATGAAATGAAACCCATTTATTTTATGCTATGTGGGTTATTTATGAAATGTTTGATGATGATATATGTGGCTCACATGATAATAAAGGAAAATTTAAGGGTGCGCCCTGATAGCACTCCAATGCATTGGGTAAGGATGTAACCACTAGAGATTACAATTTTCACGATACCTTGGTGAATAACCTTGGTAATATTCAAATGACACCTTGGGGATGGACCTTGGTGATATGTTCATGATTGTCTATGTTAAATTATGTAGCCACATCTTCAAGTTATGAAAAATGTTATTTTTATTATGAAATGCCTCATGATTTCTTTCTCATGCCTTAAAGTTCTTTTCATGTCCTTATTGAAGTATATCAAGTTCACATGTAAAATGTTCCTCTTGTTTCCCTTACTGGGACTTCTGCTCAACCTTTCTTTTGATGTATGTCCCCAGGTTATGAGATGCTGTAAGGAACCTAGGATGAACTAAAGTAGAAGCCTTATATGTGTTTAAGAAGAATTTTTTATGTTTTTTTTCATGTATTATGTTCCTTGTTTCCAAGACACTAAACCTTAACGATCCTCAGTTCTGTGTAATGAAATGAAAGTTATGTTATAAAAAGACGGGATGCTATAGAGTAACCTAGGGAATAAAATGGGTTTCTTAAGCATCAATCCATTATAAATTTTTCACATAAAATATCATTCCATCATAATCATAATCAATCCATGAGATTAAAAGGGATAACATCATTGAAAAACATACCCATTAAAACATAAGTAAAATAAAAATATGTAAATTGGAAATAATTTTTAGATATCACTTGAAAATAATTTTTGAGGAAAATATCCTTTCAATTTTAAAAACCTTTTCTTTTCGTAAAATGACTCAAAATTTGAAAAAAAAAATTCATTAAAAATAACCTTAAAATTTATAAAAGAATATACATGGAAAAAAGGCAATTTACAAATCCATTCATTCTGTATAAGTTAAATGAAAACATTATTCTCGTACATTTTTCCTAAATTCAAAAGGTACATCGTATTGAAAACGAAAAAATATTTTTTTAATACCATTTAATAAAAATTCATAGTTGGGTAAAATTGACTTTAAATAATTTTATAAAAATATAAATATTATTTGGGAATACATATTTAGGAAACATGGAAATGAATGATAAATATACTCAAGTAAATATCTACATAAAAACAATCTCAGATAATAATGTGATTGTGAAATTATCCCATACCAATTTATAATCAATCAAATAATATGCCTCATAATATAAAGCAAATTATATTCATATGAAAATACAATAACCTTCAGAATAGTAATCATAAAAAAACTCAAGAGAAACATAAACACCACACAAAAGAAATTTTTCGTGTATAAGGCATATGTCCCATAGAAATAAAAGCGAGGAAAAATAATCCCTTAACATAGGTTTGGGTTCCTTCGTATACATCAAAACGTCATGTATAAGGGTTTACCCAATTTCATTAATTTATTATAGAATCATATTAATTTTAATGATATCATAAGTGGGCATATTCTTACCCGCTTGTTGATAACATTACTGGTCGTCCTTCGGGTATTAACCGATTTATTTTCTTACAGATGTTTTTTCAGATAAGTTTCAATTACACTTATTAGATTATATTTATATCATTATTATAATTATTTTAATATATTATATATCATATTTATTCATTTTATACATTCATATATTCATTCCATAATGAATATCTTGTAGAATGAATCACATTGCATCGTGGAGACTGTAGGTCGTACGTACATACGAGAGACGATATGATTCCCTTAATTGTGGAATGGTATGGAACTGGATGATATATATATTGTTACAAAATAAAAATATTGTTATGATAATAATATATAGTTATTATTTCTATCATTATACCCATACATGTAATGTGGTGGTGAAAAATATATTACACCATGGTGTGGAGACGGCAAGTTGTACGTACGCAGGCATGGTGATTTCATTTTTCATAGGATGGATTGAAGGTGGAATATGGTTGTTTCACAATCATAATAAAATATCATCATATATTTTATACTGGATTTATTAATTTAGATTGGATACAACTCATGAAGTGGAAGTATAAGAATAAATTAGTTTGGAAGAATCATTAGTGAAGATTACCTCTTCTTCGGCGAGCTCCCTCTAGATCTTCTCTTAAAGTTACTAGAGTTGGTATTTATAGAAGACCACCACCTATATAATGTATATAAATAATTCTATAAGGTAAATGGGAAGGGGATGACAAATCTTGAAGGCTCAATGTTATGTGAATTTGTGAGGGAGGATGTGCCCTATTATAATTGAGGTGGGGGCACATTTGAGTCTCCTGAAATATTAATTTATAATAAAATTCAAACCCATTATAAAACATTAAAAAGGTCCAGGTTTAGAATATAATATGAGCTAGAGTTGTAATATCATCAAAAAAAAATTGACCAGTTTTTTCTGTCAATTTAAACCTTATCCTTTTAATTAACACTTTGTTAATTTATTTAATTTTTAAATAAGTGAAAAAATATTTCATTATCAAATGGGTTCAATATTTACATATTTGATGTCAGTTAGTCTATAAATTAATACTTTTGACAATTTTAAACCATAATATAATTGTTATATATTTTTAAAAATGTTTTATTATTTTTTAATTAATATAATTATACATTAATTTGATAAATAATCAATAGTGTCAATATCGACACTGTTCAATTTATTGATATTTAATAATATAAGGAATATATGTTATCCTCGAACCAAAAAAAATTATTATATCCCTATAGGGTTAAATTTATATATAAATTCCTTTGTTTTATATTAATTATCCCAGATCATTTTTTTAATATTTTTAGTAACATTAATTTGACTTTTTCATTAAGAAAATATCTACTACCTTAGTTTTGTGAGATTATTTAATATAAATATTATCTGGGTAAGATTTAAAAATAAAATACCAAAATAAAGATTATTCTTCTATATTTCATATGATTACTGATAATAGAGAATATCTCCTAGAAAATCTTATATTAAAAATATTTTATTTAATAAAACATGAATGTGACAACTTAAAAATCACTTTAAATAAAATATTATAAATGTTATAATCTTTTTCATATAGCTCTAAATTGCCAATAAATCGACCCATGGTTGATTATAGTCAATATATACTTGACCAATAAGATTTCTTCAAGTTTTGTTGTCTTTTTTGTGTTATTATTTTTCTAATATAAATTGTTTTTTTGATTTTACAAAAATTTAATAATTTCTACAGCATCAATGTATATTCATTTAATGTAATTATTTATTTCCTAAAAATTATAAATAAATTACCATGATAAATTAAAAAAAATTATATTTAAAATGAGTATTAATAAATGAATTTAGATTCTCTATAAACTTATTTTAAAAATAATGATGTAATGAAAATTTGCGTAAGAGATATTTAACTTTCCATTAAATAAAATATATAAGATGTCCTAATATTTACCTTGTGGCTTCCAAAGGATTCTATTTAAACCCAAAATTTGATTTAGGTCAAAAATAACTTATCCAATTATATTAGGACAGGTGTTAGGATAATTTTATAATATTATATTTACCCTTAATTACTCGATTTACCTTTTTATCGTATTAATAAAAATGGATGAATTTACTATTCAAAATTGAAAAAAATAAAAGAAATTTATTTTACATAATTTTAACCCACTAATTACTAATATGGAATCATATTTTGAATATTCTAAACATAGAAGTTGTATTAATTAATTTAAAATTAGCCTCGTGGTCATAATGTAAAAAAAGGTTTTAAAAGTTAAAACATTACAAAAGATTGAAATGCTTTTATATCAAAATAAAATATAAAATTAATGTAAATGACATAAATTATATTAAATGATAAAAATTTAATCTATTTATAAATTAAAATCATTAAATAATAAAACTTAATCATATAAATTATTTCTATGAAAAAATTGTTTTGAATTAACATTTAGTTTATTTTTACTATTTATCAAAATATGAAACTTATCAGAAAAAAATCAAAAAAACATAAAAAGTAAATTTTCATATCCAAAAATAAAATAAGAAGTTCATTTTACCAAATATAATAGAAAATTTTGTTAAAAACGTGATTTAAAATTGGTGCACCATCAAAACGCGGCCAAACTGCAATTTTTGAAAAATACTTCTCTTATCCAAAAAAATGTATTTGTTCTGATATCATGTTTATAAAACATATAAGATTCATTATAAACATTATATTGAATATATTATAGAAATATTTAATTAATAAAATACATAAAGAGTGATTTTATTATTTTATAAACTCACTTGTCTACATTTAAATAGGTTTCCCAAAAAACATTTCCAATTATTTAAAAAGGTTTTATTTTCATTTATAATTAATTTCTCACTAATTAATTAATTATATGTACACATGTGTAAAGTATATTTTAAGTTAAGTAATACTGTTCACTTATACCATTATAATGTAAATTTTATAAGTTAAAATAATAACATTTAGTTATTCATGTAAACTCAGTCTTGTGTGAAATGAATTCTGTCAATGAACTTGAAATTGTGTTTAACAAAATCCTAGCATGGTATTGTGTATATTGCAAGCTATGATGGTGTTGTGTATAGTGAAATCTTATCTTGGTGTAGCGTAAAACAAAATACATCAAATAATTTTAAAAAATGTAAATAAATAAATAAAATCTATCTCATAAAAATATTGGGGTGTTACATATATGATATGGTGATGAAATTTAATGAAATAAGAATATTGTATTTCTAATACCCAAAGACACTAATATATTACATTCCTCAGGAACATGCTTAGGAAATGTACTAAATATTCATCTAAAAATATGTGACATTTATGTATAAAACACTTGGTCACACTAAATACTAAGGTTTTTGATGATCAAATATAACAACCCCTTGACTATAACGATAAATTCAAAGCTTATACAATCACAATAGTTTAATTAAATCATGATAATGAGGTGAAACATATCTATCACTATAGGGTTGGGGATTTCATGTTGAAAATTGTATGAATAATCCCTATAAAAATTATACTCTTCACACATTAGTGAAATTTAATGTGGTTTTGGGAATTAAATAGATCTCTCTATATAGATTTTGGAATAAGGAAATCACATTTTATAATATGAATCAACTTATGATCTTCTATTGGTGTAAGGATGAACCCATACTTATAATGCATATTTTTATGTCAATATTGGAGAATATTTAAGGAATAATAGGTGAATGATATTTTGGAATCATGTATGATTTTATCACGACTTCAATTTTTGAAATTTTTAGGGTATATACCTTTTGGTAGGAAACTTTATGAGTGATTAAAATTATTTCTTATTAATCTATATGTTGATCATGTAATTATATGAGTTTAAATCATTCCAATATTTGGGATTCAATTTTCTCTTGAAAAACTTCTATAGAGACTTAAAGCTAAATATGTAATGTATTAAATTAAAGTTTGGATGGTATTGGAAAAATTATGCCAACCATTTTGGTGTTGGTAAATATTTAGAATAAAAAGGATTGAAATATGGATCTTATGATTCATTAAAAGTCAAATCTAGTGATTTAGACCTGAAAAATTAATCATGAATATTTATTTCATGGAGTAATATATGAAGTGTAAATTTATCAAATAAAACCAGATAATGATATCATGATTATTAAATGGAAATAAATCAAGAAATAATATTTTTTTGATGAAGAATCCCAAAACATTAGGAAAAAGGATCTTGAGACAAAAACATTGTTATATTTTCTTAATTTCTGATGAGGTGGTGGTATTTTCCCTCCCCTTTGGTTTATTGTTTTTTGATAATTAAATTTGTTATTATAATTAAATTTCTTCTGATCAATGATCTATAGAAATTAATTTTCTTCCATATACAAATTTTTAATTCTCAATAATGTTCTTTGATGTGTGAACCTAGTTATGTGTTATCCCAGATGAACTTAATATTTTCTCTTCTCTCTTTTCTAGATGAAGTTTTATTAACCATTTTAATGGTGTGGGATTTCAACAAAGGTAATTAAATATATAAAACAATTAATTATCAAGAATAATTTAAATTTATGGTTAAAAAATTTATTTGGGGGGTGGGTGGTAGAATGTAAATCTGAGAGATTTTAAAAGAACACTATGATCAGTAACGTATAAGATATGAAACATTGAGCCTAAACGAACAATGGAATATTTTTATTTAAATATTAATTTTATAACCTATTCATTTAATTGGTGGGTATAAATAAAATTAACTTGTTTATTAAATACATATAATGTTAAAACCTAATAAATGTATATTTATAAATTTATAGTAAATAATCAATAAATTTTTAATAAAGTAAATTTCTTCTAAAACATTTTTATTGATTTTTGTGAGAAACTATTATAATTAATGTGTAGAAATTTTAGAAAATATATTTATTAAAAATTATATTATTTTTTAATTCATCATGAAAATATTTTCTTTGGATGAATTTTTAATTTTTTTTGAAGAGTATGACTTTTTAATTAATAGTAAAAAGTACTGAATTGTATTAAAAACTGTATTTTCATGTCAATAATGTATGAAGTTCCATTTTTTATAGAATTATTTAAAGGTAAAATTAGATCTCTTATGTTTTAAATTATCGATTTATGTTTATTGGATTCAATTTTATGCTTTAATTGTTTTGTAAAATATTTTTTATACGTAAAAATGCACTTTTCTAAAATACTATTTTTATGCGCACAATTTTTTCTAATGTTAGAAAATTAAATTATTCACTATTTTTTATTTATTTAAATTAAATTTATAAAATATATATTCAATATAATATATTAACTTTCATAATATATTTTCTAATCCATGGGATAAGAATAAATCAAGATTTATAATGAAAACTATATGTCTCTAAAAAGTTAATTTTTCATGTTTAGCACACTAATTTTAAATTTAATCCCTACACTTTATATGTAATGAATTTGACAATATTGTCTCCATATTTTTAATTAGGAGCCCCAAATTTGGTAAATATGTCTCTTTTCTCCTTAGACATTATGAATAGTAATGTGGTAAAATTTATTACCTCAGTAAAGGGAAAATAATGTTAATATATGTTAAAATTCTGTGAAAAGACCATAATTTTTCATCATTATTCTTATTAGATTAATTTAATTATAAATTCATCACATTTCCCTAAAAAATATTTTATTAATTTACCCTTTTTCATTTATTGGAAAATTTTTAAATTATAAGTAATGATATAAACTCTTAAGAGTCGAAAATACATTATCGCGGTTAAGGTTAAAATAAGTTAACTAAGGGGTTAAACCAATAGATAAGGCATAAAATATCACTTAAACCTATTCAAATTTTATCAGTTGATGAAATATAAAAAATATAAAATCATAACATGGAATCTCTATCCATTTGGAAAAATTTATCTTGAGAATTACATTGTTATATTTTATTTGTTTAAGAAATTCCAAGTGTGTCATCCCCCAAACTTATAAAAGGACACCCCTATTTTCTCATACTTAAACTAAATTGTGCCTTCAGGATCAAACATACTCTACCAAATTATATTTTAAAAATCCCTAGAATCATTACATAGTTGATGCTAATCTCAAACGACCTACCTCAAATTCCTTAATGAAGTGCCCAGATCAGTGTGATCACTGAGGGGGGGAGGGGGTGAATCAGTGATCCTTTTAAACTTTTTACTAATTTATTCTTTATCAATTAAATATATATGTCTTGTTAAGCCCTTGATCCACTCTCCTTGTATCTATCATCCTTTCCTCGAGTGATGTAGTAAATGTAAAGGCACATGACACAAGGATTTACAAGGTTCGACTCCAAAGGCCTACGTCCTTGCCATGTTGGTTAAACGCCCCAACATGGTTTCTCCACTATAATCTAGTTAGTATTTACAATGGTCGATACAGAGTCACACTATATCTCTCTTGAGTCCCACAGGAGGTTCTTTATACTACATCCCACTGTGTTACCACAGTCCCACCGGGTTGCTTCAGCTTCCACTGAAGACTTCTCCACCCTGAGTCTCACATGGGGTCTTCTCTTGGCTCCTCGAGTCACACGAGTAGCTCTTCTTCTTTTTAAGCTCTTCAAGAGTCTTCAACAGTCTTGGATAAGTTCTGATGGCCTTGTTCACTTCTTTTAATCACTTGTGGTGATCAGGGCTCCCCATCTTTGCTCAGGCTTTATCTCCTTCTTCTAAGGATGACCCGACCTCTGTCTTCAATAATCTTGATGGAAAAATATGTTCTTGCACTGAGTCTGCCCACTCAATCTTCTTGGTCTTCTCAACTAATGAAAACTCAGATGAATGATGTCTTTAACTTCAGTCTAGCTTCAGTCTCTCTTTAATTCAACATCTTGCACTGAGTTTATGGAATCTCTGAATCTCCATGCACTAATTGCATGGATTCTCAATCTTCATGCATGACTTGCATGGAATCTCAAATACCTTAAAGAACCTTTGTTCTTGGACTTCTCAAATGCACACACACTGATTTAATCTTTGTTTACGTGTGCATGTGCATGCATGAATGCATGCACTCCCCTTTTCTTCTTGGTGTGATAAACCCTTAAAAGGGTGTAAACTCTTTTAGAACACACACCTTCTTCTTGGAGTCACACTTTTTATTCTTTCTCACACACACCAAATTGTGTGTTGTTCTTTAGTGTGAATTTCTCCTCTTTTTCTTCTCAAGGTGTTCAGCCAATTGTTTAATTATTCATACATGCATGAACATGCAGGTATCTTATTCCTTCACTTGGGCACACACAAGAGGTATGGACTCCTTCCCTTGTGCACATACAAGGCTACTACCTTCTTGTTTCTTTGGACACACTTTTTTCTTTTCTTATTCTTCAAAGTGTGCACACTCCACTTGTGCACACTCCAATGAAATGGCCTCTTCACTTGTTTCTCACACATGCTACCAGTAGGGTCTTCTTGTTTCCTTTTTAAACACACACACAATGATGGTGTGGCCTTCCTCCACTTGCACACACACAACCAAGTTATGTTGTGGCCTTCCTTCTTCAAAGTTAATCTTTCTCTTCACATGTGCACACACACTTTGTTCTTATGTTTACCTGCACATGTACTCCACTATGCAAGAACCCTTCTTCAAGTAAATCACACACAACCCGAATGGGTATGTGGATATTATATGTGTAAGGGTTTCTTCTCAAGAGTTTATTAAGTCTTTGTGTTCTCCTTATTTGTGCAAAACAAGAGTGCATGGTTCTTATACTTTGTGAAAACCAGGGAACACGGGTCTTCTACGCACCAAGAGTGCTTGGGTGCAACAATCGTGCAAGTGCGGAAGCTCCCTCCTACCACGCAAGAATGCGGGCAGCGAGCGTGTAAAGATTGGCTTCTTCCCTATCGCGAAAGAGAGCGTGCAGGGTGGCCTCCTCTTAACTTCATTCCCTTAGGGGTTGCGCTAAAGTATCTCTCGAAGCCTCGGGTGGCATTGGGCTGCTCTGTCATGCAAGTGATGCACGGAGCTTTTCTGCGCGTTGCTAAGAGATTCGTGGTTCTTCTCTCAGATAATCAGCATCTTTCTTCTTGGTTCGGTTTTTACATTTTTTAGGCAAGGAGGGAGATCACAATCCATGAATATCAGGCTTTTGAATGCCTGAGATCTTCGGCTTCTAAATTTGGAACACGATATTCTAGAATCCCAATTGTTTCCTTTTTCTTTTTCAACCACAGGATCTTTCATTCTTTGTGTACACATCACGTGCATGAGTTTACGAACGCCTGAAAACCTTCTTTAAGACCGATCTATGCAAGAACATGCTGCCTTGCAACTCCATTTTCATCAGCCTCATTCGAAATCTTCATCTTGTTGCATGCATGCAACTTTTAATGCATGCATGTGTTCGCAAAAGGGAGACGAACACACTGGAGGCAACAGCTTCATCAGAGGCAGATGGGAGCTCCAACTACATCACTCGAGTGCCTCTGGTTTGTGGGAGGCATCGCGGGGAGTCCTCAACTCGGATAGAGGTTAGAGACGATGCCGCGACCATTGCATCATCGTTTAATGAACACGGATGGTCGGGATTAGAATGTGGTACCACAGATGAGATGGACGGCATGGATCAGACGTGCGATCGGATGAGCGGCCAGGATTTCATCCGCATTTTAAAAACTCATCCCACATCCAAAGGCACTGTGGTTTTTCCGTGGTTTAACAACCATCACCTCCCATCCTCATCTCAGAAATCTCCTCTCCCCCCTCCGGTGCCACCCCACACCGGTTCTCCTGCGGGCGCACTCTAGCGCCCACTCTGCTCCTCTTGGCACGCACCTAGTGCCCACTATGCTCCTTCACGGGCGTGACCTTGGCGCCCAGGCTGCGCGGGCTTGACCCCCATGTGGTTCGGGCTTACACATGGCCCGGCCTCTTGTGGGCTAGCTCTGCCTAGGCCTCCTTATGAGCATGGTGACCTAGTCCCACATGTGCCTTGGGTTGAAGCTTGGGTAGCCAGCTCGTGGGCTGGCCCCATTTTTTGCATAAGCTCCTCTCCTTGTATACTTGGTTAAATTACCAAGTAGGAAGAAGACTACATCAATCCATTCCCCTCTTCTTCATTCTAATTACATCTATCTTCTTTAAAATCTCTTCTCCTTATCCTCTTAGGAGATGAAATACCCAATAATCTCTCAAGTATCCTCATCAACTATTAATCATAAATCACCTGATCTTCAATGCACTTCTTTAATCCAATCATAGATGAGGTTGGATCATCTTTAAATCCTCATTCACTATGAGATAGTGCATGATCTTATTCAAACCACTTCATCCACTTAGGAGTTGTGGATGGTTCATCTTCTCACTTCATCCACTTGGAATTTGTGGATGGATCCCTTCTTCATTCGTCATCCACTTAGTGATAGTGGATGTCACTTCTTCACATCATCCCTCATCCGCTTAGTAATTGTGGATGGAACTTATTTATCTCCTCATGCATTGTGAAGACAATGCATGGACTTTAACAATGTTGTGACATTGTATCTCCTTGATACAAGTCTTGGAACTGTAAGATCAGCTCTGCAATCATCTGATTTAATATGGATAATGTTTCAACCATTAACTCTTATGCCACTTAGTGATTCTCCTAAGTGACATGTTTCTCAGTAACATGGCCATTCTCCAATCACCACCATCACCTCATCATTCATTCAATCCTTGACATCTTTTTTCACAACATCACCATCACCATCACATCTTCTGGCATTCACATATTGACACTCCTTGTCATTCATTCCATACTTGACTCCTTATTGACAACAAATGCAACACAGTGCACAACAATCTCCCCCTTTGTATTTGTTGTCAATATCACTAGAGCACATATGAATGGGTCAATATGTGTGCCAAGATTTTCTCCCCCTTATTGGAAACCAAATGCAAAGGTGTGGTGTGGTTCTCTTAAAAATATTTCTTCCTCCCTTTGTATAGAATCTTCTTGAAAATTACTAAGAGAGGGATGTTGTCACATGTACACCTCAGCAAAGAGCCTTTAGTAAATCAACTCTAAGTCTACTTGGGCTAACCTGGTGTAGAAAACAAGATTGATGTAACAAAGGAATTCAATGTTGTCCATAATTCACTATACATGTGAGATCATGCTTAGGCATCAAGGGGTTGAAATTTTTCAGATATATCAATGAATTGCTAAATCCTACACATACTTCACCAAACTCATTAGAAATTTCAGGTGAAAAGATAAATCTCTCCATTTCATCCATTTGTCTTCAATCAAACACTCCCACTTAATTGACATGTTAAATACAATTAAGAAACTAGGGATGAATGTGTGATTGGAATACCTTCATTCTTCACAAGATGATATGAATCTCAAAATATTAACTTCCTTAGATTAGCTCACCCTCAAGGGGTGCACCCCATTCTGTCCATACCATTCTCAATTTGAGAATGATCATCATCTTAAATTCCCTAAAATGTAAGCACATGTATATACCCGTGATTAGTGAATAAGATGGAACCTCCTTTGTTCATCAGTTTGGACAACAAGGTTGAGAAGATTCTCTCAACCGAGATGTTCCACTTTCCCCATTCTTCACACTTGCACATTTGATCTTCAAATATGTTTGTGTTGGTGTGGATCTTAACACCTATTCAGCTTCTTTGTGTGTGACTCCTGTCTTTCTAAGTGTCTTCTGAGCATTAGAATCTCCTGTTTCAATCTTCATTCTCTTTAAGAATTCCTTTTGAGCTGGAATGAGTGTCATGAATTTATTACTGATATGACCAGCTTTATTTCACCTCAAACATAGAACATTATCTTCATGTGAAATCTTTTGATTTAATTTTGTACTAGCTTTGGAATGGGCATTTTCCTCCTTCTCATTCTTTCCAAATCCTCTGGTCAGATGATTATTATGTCATTTGGAAGTGAGGCTTCAGATTTGGATGTTCCACTTTGTTCCTTTGATGCTTTTAAGATACCTTTCTTAGACATCTTATTTTCAATCAATCCCTTCTTCTTATTCTAGATTGATTCTCTGGTCGAGTGTGGTTTGCTTCTATTTAGTTCCATGGATTGTCTACAGAGATCCATGGTATGACCTGTCTTTCCACAGTAGAACCATTTTTTCTTGGTGGTCCTTCTGGATGCATCACCCTTCTTGGATTAGAAATCCAAAGACTTCTCTTTATTTTTCAAGATCTTCATGGGAGCATTTTCAACTTTCTTTTGCTGGCTTCCCAAGGATACTTCTTCATTCTTAGCTAGGTTCTGTGATCTTCTCTTCTTTTTAGTTTTGGAAACATTTTTATATTGGTATGTATCATTCTTGTGACCACTTTTGCATTCATCCCAGATGTTATCAAACATTCCAAATATGTTTGCAGTAAACATATGTTTTTGGACCTGTGGATGTTGCTTCTTCTTCTCTGGATTTCTCCCCCTTGGAATGGGTTTCCTTTGTGCTTTAATATTTAGAGGATTGTACCAAAAATTCATTGCACAATGTCCATACCTGTTGCAACACCAACATTGACCCACAAATCATGTCTTCTTGACTTCTTCTGATTGTTGAGTCTTTCTCTTGAATTGCTGTGTTTTTTCAGGAGAGCTCTCTTTCTTCATCTTCTTCATCCATATTTGTTTAGAGTTGTTCTTCCATCCTGCACTTTTTGTGGAAACACATTTAGAATCATTAGTACAGGATAGTATGGATGGTACCTTCTTCTTAGAAGATGTTTCCCTTTCATTAGAGGATGTCCTCTTTTTGGAATCATCCTTCTCAATGCTCACTTAAGTGGCAACATTTATTCTTTCAACTGATTGGGATGCTTTAGTTTTGGGTGATTGCTGATTTTTCAATATCACCTCTAGCTCTAAACGTTTCATGTTGAGAGAGATATTCTCATCCTCAACAAATATTAGCATTCCTTCCCAATTCTTGTTCAGTTGTTTCATTTCGTCTTCATGCACCTTCTTCATTTCTTGTAATGAATTTTCAAGATCCTTTACCCTTTTTAATTTGTCTTCTAGTTGAGCATCTTTAAAAACCATTGACACTCTATGCCTCTTTTCCAGTGCATGGAAAACTTCTTTAAATACTATCTCAAAGAGTTATTTCTCACAAATTCTTCTTTATAGTTCTTCAGTGACATAATCAATTCTCTCACTGCAAAGGGAAATGGTTTCATCCTTAGCCTTCACCAGCTTTGTGAGAGTGTTGCTTATGCCAACCCTTCTTGCCAATTGATCTTCCATTGAATTGGATTCTTCTTCTAGATGTAATTTTTCTTCTTGAAGATCATGGATACTTGTAGAAATACACATTGACACTTCCCTGGGGTCTGTCTTTTGAAGATAATTGAGTGCATTTAGAAGATCATTGATAGTTCCATCATCATCACAGCTAGAGTAGGATTCATCAGAAGGGTGATAAAAGGAATTGTCTTCTGTTGTGACTTTCATATTACCTTAAGTGGAAGGTGTTTCTCTTTTAGTAACAACCTTATTCTTCATATTCTTGTCCTGTTTCTTATTTCTATTTTTCTGAGTTTTGGCAGATATCTTAATTTGATGGTGTTCAATCATTTCCTCAAATGTGCACTTCATAAAGACTCCCTTGGATCTTTTAGAGGGAACCTCACTCTGATACCAATTGAAGTGCCCGAATCAGTGTGATCACTGAGAGGGGAGGGGGTGAATCAATGACCCGTTTAAACTTTTTACTAATTGATTCTTTATCAATTAAACCTATATGGCTTGTTAAGGCCTCGATCTAGTCTCCTTGTATCTCTCAGCCTTTCCACGAGTGATGCAGTAAATGTAAAGGCATAGGACACAAGGATTTACAAGGATTGGCTCCAAAGGCCTACGTCCTTGCCATGTTGGTTAAACTCCCCAACATGGTTTCTCCACTATAATCCGGTTAGTAATTACAATGGTCGATACAGAGTCACACTGTATCTCTCCTAAGTCCCACAGGAGGTTCTTTATACTGCATCCCACAGTGTTACCAGAGTCCCACTGGCCTGATTCAGCTTCCACCGAAGACTTCTCCACCCTGAGTCTCACAGGGGGATTTCTCCTGGCTCCTCGAGTCACACGAGTAACTCTTCTTCTTTTTAAGCTCTTCAAGAGTCTTCAACAGCCTTGGATAAGGTCTGATGGCCTTGCTCACTTCTTCTGATCACTTGTGGTGATCAGGACTTCTCTTCTGTGCTCGGGCTTTATCTCCTTCTTCTAAGGATGACCCGACCTCTGTCTTCAAGAGTCTTGATGGACAAATATGTTCTTGCACTGAGTATTCCCACTCAATCTTCTTTGTCTTCTCAACTACTGAAACTCATATGAATGATGTATTTAACTTTAGTCTGGCTTCAGTCTCTCTTTAATTCAACTTCATGCACTGAGTGCATGGCATCTCTGAATCTTCATGAACTGATTTCATGGCCTCTCAATATTCATGCATGACTTGCATGGAATCTCAAATACCTTCAAGAACCATTGTTCTTGGTCTTCTCAAATGCACACACACACTGATTTAAGATTTTTTTACGTGTGCATGTGCATGCATGAATACATGCACTCCCCTTTTCTTCTCTGTGTGATAAACCCTTAAAAGGGTTTAAACTCTTTTAGCACACACACTTTCTTCTTTGAGTCACACTTTCTATTCTTTCTCACACAGACCAAATTGTGTGTTTTTCTTTAGTGTGAATTTCTCCTTATCTTTTTATTCCCAAGGTGTTCACCCAATTGTTCAATTATTCATACATGCATGGACATGCATGTATCTTCTTCCTTCACTTGGGCACACAAAAGAGGTATGGCCTCCTTCACTTGTGCATATACAAGGCTACGACCTTCTTATTTCTTTGAACACACTTTGTTCTTTTATTCTTCTTCAAAGTGTGTACACTCCACTTGTGCACACACCAGTGAAATGGCCTCTTCACTTGTTTCTCAAACAAACTACACGTAGGGTCTTCTTGTTTCCTTTTCAAACACACACACAATGATGGTTTGGCCTTCCTCCACTTGCACACACACAACCAAGATATGGTGTGGCCTTCCTTCTTCAAAGTTAATCTTTCTCTTAACATGTGCACAAACACTTTGTTCTTATGTTTACATGCACATGTACACCACTATGAAAGCACCCTTCTTCAAGTAAATCACACACAACCCGAATGGGTATGTGGATATTATATGTGTAAGGGTTTCTTCTCAAGAGGTTATTAAGTCCTTGGGTTCTCCTTATTTGTGCAAAACAAGAGAGCACAGTTCTTCTACTTTGTGAAAACTAGGGAGCATGAGTCTTCTACGCACCAAGAGTGCTTCAGTGCAACAGTCGCGGAAGTGCGGCAGCTCCCTCCTACCGCGTAGGTAGCGCGGTGCCTTCCTCCTGCCGTGTGAGTTTGCAGGCACAGAGGGCGCACAAGTGCGGCTTGACCTCTTCCTGTTGCGCAAAGGGACGCGCAGGGTGCAGCCACTTGCTACCGTGCAAGAATGCGGGCAGCGGGCGCACAAAGATAGGCTTCTTCCCTATCGTTCAAGAGAGCACACAGGGTGGCCTCCTCCTAACTTCTTTCGCGCAGGGGTTGCACAAAAGGATCGCTCGAAGCCTCAGGTGTATTCGGGCTGCTCTGCCACGCATGTGATGCATGGAGCTTTTCTTCGGGTTGCTCAGAGATTCGCGTTTCTTCTCTCAGATAATTAGCATCTTTATTCTCGGTTCGAGATTGACCTTTTGTAGGCAAGGAGGGTGATCAAGATCCATGAATATCAAGCTTTTGAATGCCCGAGATCTTCGGCTTCAAAATTAGGAGCACGGGATACTAGAATCCCGGTTGCTTCCTTTTTCTTTTTCAACCACGGGATCTTTCATTCTTGGTGTGCACATCACGTGCATGAGTTTACGAACACATGAAAACTTTCTTTAACACCGATCCATGCAAGAACATACAACCTCACAACTCCATTTTCTTCGGCCTCATTCGAAATCTTTATCTCATTGCATGCATGCAACTTTTAATGCATGCAAGTGTTCGCAAAAGGGAGACGAACACACTGGAGGCAACAGCTTCATCAGAGGCGGCCGGGAGCTCCATCTACATCGCTTGGGTGCCTCTGGTTCGTGGGAGGCATCGCGGGGAGTCCTCCGCTCGGCGAGAGGTAGGAGAAGATGCCACGGCCGTTGGATCTTCGTTTAATGAATGCGGACGACCGTTATTAGAATGTGGCGTCGCGGATGAGATGGATGGCAGCGATCAGACTTGTGATCGGATGAGCGGCCAGGATTTCTCCTGCATTTTAAAAACTTGTCCCATATCGAAAGCCACTGTGGTTTTTCCGCGGTTTAACAACCATCGCCTCCCATCCTCAGCTCAGAAATCTCATCTCCCCCCTCCGGTGCCGCCCCACATCGGTTCTCCTGCGGGCGCGCTCTAGCGCTCACTTTGCTCCTCCGGGCATGCACCTAGCACCCACTATGCTCCTTCACGGGCGCGCCCTTGGCGCCCAGGCTATGCGGGCATGACCTCCGCGTGGCTCGGGCTTACACATGGCCCGACCTCCTGCAGTCTGGCTCTGCCTAGGCCTCCTCATGGACGTGGTGACCTAGTCCCACATGTGCCTTGGGTTGATGCTTGGGTAGCCAGCTCGTGGGCTGGCCCCATTTTTTTCATAAGCTCCTCTCCATGTATACTAGGTAAAATTACCAAGTAGGAAAAAGACTACATCAATCCATTCCCCTCTTCTTCATTGTAATTCCATATATATTCTTTAAAATCTCTTCTCCTTCTCCAGTTAGGAGATGAAATACCCAAAAATCTCTCAAGTATCTTCATCAACCATTAATCATCAATCACCTGATCTTCAATGTACATATTTAATCCAATCATAGATGAGGTTGGATCATCTTCAAATCCTCATGCACTATGAGATAGTGCATGTTCTTCTTCAAACCACTTCATCCACTTAGGAGTTTTGGATGGTTCATCTTCTCACTTCATCCACTTGGATGTTGTGGATGGATCCCTTCTTCATTCCTCATCCACTTAGTGATAGTGGATGGCACTTCTTCACTTCATCCCTCATCAACTTAGTAATTGTGGATGTCACTTCTTTATCTCCTCATGCATTGTGAAGACAATGCATGGACTCCTAACAATGTTGTGACATTGTATCTCCTTGATACAAGTCTTGTAACTTTAAGATCATCTCTTCAATCGTCTGATTTAATATGGAGAATGTTTCAACCATTACCTCTTATGCCACTTAGTGATTCTCCTAAGTGACATGTTTCTTAGTACCATGGCCATTCTCCAATCACCACCATCACCTCATCATTAATTCAAACCTTGAAACCTTTTTCACAACATAACCATCACCATCACATCCTCTGGAATTTACATATTGACACTCATTTCCATTCATTCCATCCTTAACACCTTATTGAAAGAAAATGAAACATAGTGCACAACACTTAACAAAGGATATAAAAAAGGTCTTTATAAAAAAGAGGATACTTGAGTGATTTTGGAGAATTTACAAAAAACACGACCAAGAAATGATTTGAATCTCCCATTAAAAATTTTCATGTTTATTTTCAAATAAAATGTTTTCCTTAATATTTTTAAATTTGTGATTTTTTTTAAAAGAGGTTATTTCAACGTGAAAAGTATATTTTCATCAAGAAACGTTTATTGATCCACCCTAGGAAACAATTTTATTATCACATGGAACACATATGTATTTTTTTTATTATGTGATGTGTGGGACCATAATTATATATCCATCTAATCCCTTAGATAAATTATAATATCTCATTATATAGTAATGAGAAACAATTAGATGTTCTGGATCCACCCTAGGAAACAATGTAATGTTCTTGATCTACAATGTGAAATAAGTCATTGTGCTTTATCTATTATGGGAAAAAAGATGGTTTACTATATCAAAATTTGGAAATAGGTGTTAATTCCTAATCCTTTATGGTTTTATGGTCTTTTATGATTACCTTGACCTATGAAATGGTTTCTATACATATAATAGAATAAAAATTATATGAAATGAACATCTGATTATGAATGATTTTTAATGTTCCACCTTCTAAGGGATCATGTATTTTGAAATGATAATATTTATGGAATAACTAATGTTTATGCTCTTTGACATATTGGGTATGAACTTTTTTGTTATTATCTTGATCTCATACCCTCATTAATATCTTATTCTTTCATATGATCATCGATTGATACATCACATTTTTACCCTAACTATGAATTTTTTCCCACCCCTACATATGTTTTCTTTAGAAGGTTATGAAAAATGGTTTTATGTATAGTTTTTTTATGAAGATCAATAAATAATATAGTCTTTGTTGGAGATGTTAAAGATATTTCATGAGGTAAGAAGACTGTGTATCTATTCTCCAAAGACACTAAACCTTTATGGTCCTCTGGTGAGTGTTTATGAAATATATTGTATATTTATCGAAAGAGATGTAATATTTATATATGAAAGTTTGGGATATTATTATCTATATCAGAGTATGTTTTATTCAATACTTAGAGATTAGAATTAGAAAACATTGGTGGAAACCCTGAAAATAAGTCTAGGTATAGGATAACATCCTATAGTTTTGGAAATGACCATAGATAGCTTAGGATAATCCTAATTTCCATAGACTAAGAAGATGGTGTCATGATATAGACATCTTATGTATTATATTCCATAATTATATAACAGGTCAGTCTGATTATTACATAATAGTTCTTACACTTTGTTTTTTTCTTTTATTTGATAGATAGAACATGAAGTAATAATTTAAATATATAATTTGATGTATAGTTAATTGATTGTCCTCCTATGAAACCAAATGTTTTGGGACTAGGAATGAAAAATCTCATATCTATGATCACAAACCTTTCATTATATAAGAGTCATTCTATACATCCAAACTAGAAAAGGAGGGAACAAAATTCTATTAAGCCCTAAATGACATAATTTCTTAATTATTTTACTTGTTCCATTGATCCATTAGTCATTGAGCTATAGATCAATACCATTGATTTTTTTTTCCTTTATATAGTATTCAGAGCATAAAAAAGACATTTTTTCTATCTTTTGTTTGGATGTAAAAATTTCTCAATGACGGTACTAATCAAGAATATCAGGAAACATGAAGAAATTGAATCCATGGAGTAGGTTTAATTTAAGATATTATTTTCAAAATAAGTATTTTCCTTGTATTCTTCATATAAAAGTGGAGAAGAAATCCCATGAGATGGAGAAGAAGGTTGATAAATCCAATGGTACTAATGATGAAAATTTTGCAAGTATTATGAGGTATGATTATGGTATTATCATCAAACCTAAAATAATGGTTGATTGATTCTTCAGTGGCTTAAAACCAACCCTTTAAAATAAGTCATCTTTAAGATAATTTTGAAAGTGTAAGTATGTGTACTTATGGTATAAATGGAAATTAGGGATTCCCATAATTGATATTATTTTGATAAGAAAATAATATCAATAATCATAAAAAATTGAATATATCACACAGTGGAAAACAATTCTATATATATATATGCTAGGAATGTGGGATGAAAAATAAATTTAATTGCATGAATGGAACTAGGAGGTTCTCTAAATGATAAAGGTAATGTCATAAATACAATGAATATAAAACGATTATGAATAGTATATATAATACAATGGAGTAATAGTAGGCACCAACTAATACACTACCCACAATACAGTGCTTCAAATGCAAGGAATATGAGAATTATTCCAAACAGTGAATGAATATGATGTTTTTTGATTATCAAAGTCAGCAATACCTTAAGATTAAAGATAAAGGGAAATATTATGCATTAACAAAAACTAAAGTGGATCAAGAAAATTAGGGCACATTTATCCTCAAATCTGGGGTTGGTGGTTTCATATTGACATTTTTATGAATGCGCCCTAGTAAAATCTTATTATTCATTATTTAATGAAATTTTATATGATTTTAAGTATTGAATATACCTCTATATATATTCATGAATAATGATTTTTTAATATTATGAATTAACTTATGTTAATTTATTAGAGCAAGGAATAACCCATGCTTTCAATGGAAATGTTTTCGGTTAATATAGTAGCTTTCATAATAATGAAAATGAGAATTATCTTTTGCAATTATATATGATTTTATTATCACTTCATTTTGGGAAATTCTTATGGTATATACATTTTGGTATGATACTTTATGAGTGATTAAAATTATTTCAAAATAATCATTATGTTCATCATGGAATGATATGAGGTCAAATAATTCTAATCATTGGGATTCAATTTCGGTCAGACATATTTTGAAGGAGCCTTAATGTTAACTATATATGGATTGAATTATGTAGAACATTTTATTTTATTTGATAACTTGTACTAACCATTTTGGTTTTGGTAAATATTTAGATGTATAAAGAATGAATTATGGATCTTATGATTGGTAAATGTTAGTTTTAGTGATTTAGACATTAAATTTAAATCTTTAATATTAAATTCTTAGAGTAAGAGATGAAGTGGGAAATAATCAATGAATGACTAAAAGATTATATTTTGATTATGAAATGGAAATCAATCATGTAAAATATTATCATGTTCAAATCCCTAAACTTTAGTAAATAGATCTTGAGACAAATGTTTTTCTATTATCTTCATTTCTGAAGAAGTGACAATATTTTTATCTCCTATTTTCTTTATGGTTTTGTAATCAGTAACTTTATAATGATCATTCACTCCCTTGTGATCAATGATATATGAATTGTTTTCTTCTATGTCTATATTTTCAAATCTAAATAATTTTCACCTATTTGAGAACCGAGTTACGTGTCATTCTAGGCGGCATATATATTTTACCACCCTTCTTTTCAAGAAGAGGCTTTATTAAACCTTTACGATGTGGGAATTCAATAAAGGAAATTAAAAAAATCAAACCCTTAATTAATGATAATAAGATAAAATTTTTTAGGGAAGAATTTTTTAAATGGGGTGTGAGGGATAATGTCCGACCTTGAGATTTAAAAAGAAAATTATGTTCAATAGGGTAAAAGATACACAACTCTGAGTATAAAAAAACCTTGAAAGATTATTATTTAAATATTTCTACTATAACATGGCCATTATATGGGTGGGAATGAATAGGATTAATTAATTTATGTAACATATATAAAGTTTCTACTTCATATTAATACATTGATAAACATTTATTGTAACACGCCGACCCTAGTTACCCAGAGTTGGTGCATTATTACATATCATTGGCTTGATAACAAGAGATCAAGTCTTGAAAGACCAATTATTTTAGTATCCTTGGATGTTTTAGATACATACATAAGTTTTATATTACATTATGAAATGAAAAACAATAACATTGTGCCCCCGTTTAACACACACATATCCCATAGCCTATCAATGCAGGTCAATCATAATATACTTCTTTACATCATGGGAAAAATGAAACATAGAAGGGGGTGATCTCAGATGCTCAGTAAGGATAAAAATATAGCGGAAACTTTTAAAAATAAGCATAAACATTTAAGGTAATGTATAAGAATAAAACACATGCCTTTTAAAATTAAAATTCAGCATAATATGGAAAAGATAAATCAAATAATGCCATTTACTTATTCACATGGATATTCTACTCATTGAATAATAACATTTAATATCAATATCTAATTTCCAAATGATGGAATGCATAATTCTTGACATCATAACCACATAGTCAAGGCCTCGTACCAAGACTACAAGTAAGATTTTGTCAATGCCTTGTGCCCAGACTCTAGTTTTTCTCATGAGACCTACTGATGCATCGAGGAGCTATAGTGGGCTCCACCCGTCACTTCCTAATTCCAATGTATTCCTCTTATGAAAATGGGGAAACATAATCTAAACATTTTTATTAAAACTAGCATACGAAATGTCAATATTTTAGCCACAAACCGTGAATGGTATAAAAATTACAAATCCATAGTCAGACATAACTCATTCAATACAATATGGATTATTGTATTATAATAAATCATCATCAATCAATAATAAAATACAATGAATAATATTTCTATAGATGAAAATAATCAGTAAAACTATTTGATATAAATATCCTTTTTTCTTGGAAACATTTAAAAGTATCACTATTTATCATGAAGTCTTTTAAAATAGATTTTTGAATCAAAGTATCCCATACAACTCTGGAACTTTTAAAAGGAATTTTAATTTTTAAACATTCATGTACGAATAAATAAATCCATAAAACCTTTTTTAAAACAAGGACATTATAGATAAATATTTAGAATAAGAAATATCTAAAACATTTAAAACAATATTTTAGTCAAAGAGTTCCTAAGCAACTGAAAGAGGATGGAATAAAAATAATATAATTAATCAAATTTCATTAATATCATGTGAATAAAGGTATTCATGATATAATATGTCAAAGGATAGTACATACACCATATAAAAGTGAATTGTTCCATAACAACAAATAAGTCTCAATGGAATGTAAATTGAGATGAAAACCCTCATAAATACTGTATCCATAAAGATAAATCAATGACATAATTATGTGAGAAAAATAAAAATACACTCAATATGGTAGGATATTTAGTGTAAATAAATCAAAGGACACTCACACATATTCTTATAAAAACAACACCAATGAATTGGAAGTTTAACTCATTGAATAGAGTTAAAATTACTCTTATGAAGTTCATATCGATGACGTGAGAATTTATCAATGGAATGATTATGTGTATAAAAAGTATACCCACGCAAATGGGAGTGGAAATTAAAACATAATTAAATAAATTGTTATTTCACGCATAATATTAGAGTAATATAATCAATAAAGTATTCGTAAAACCCAATTGGTGGATATTGATATTTAAAATTCCCTTACCAACTTGGTTACTTACGAAACATACACCCTAAGAAAGAAGGTTAATACAATGAATATGTAAATAACCATAAATTAAATTATATTATACAAATAATACAATCTTGGGAAGTACATACACCACACAAAAGGAAATAGTGGCAAAATAGCATGAATCTCACGAGAATAAAAAGTGAGATGAAAACCCCTTACCTTGTACATTTCCTTAGTAGAGGGTACATTAAACTCTTTTATAATGGTGAAATAGTTTCTATTAAAATATAAAAGAACCATATACATAAATATGATATCATATATGATCTTTCAATATTTCTTTGTTAATAATATTTTAGTGGTAACATTGTTTTGAGTGTTAACTGATTCTTTTTTCTTTATATGTTTTGTTACATAAGTCATTTTTGGTTTGGATATGATGTATTTGATTTATATCCATAATGATATTATTTTATTAAAAAATATTTTTTAATCATAAAAAGATATTTATTATTGAATGGTTACGATGGTGAATGAATCTTATCCCATTCGTGGGGACGGTAATCCGTACGTATGCACAAGCGACAATACCATTCTATTGATGGGGAAATCATATGTAATTGGATGGTATTTCATATATAAATAATCATTAACATGTTATATTAATTATTTACATCAATTATTCTAATTATTATACCCATAAAAATAATTAAGTGTTGAATAACCAACTATACCACGACGTGGAGATGGTAAGCCGTATGTACGCTTGTATGGTGACCTTTTCATTCATAGGATATTGTTAGGGCCAATAGGGGCCTATGTACCCTGAGAGGGGGGGTGAATCAGGGTATGGATATTCTTTTCAAAATACTTCCTGCCCCACTGGATCTTGACCTCTTTGTTACAAGGGTCACTTTGTTTGCTCTTGTGTGTATACTATGCTCAGTTATTTTCAAGTTTATCTGATGATAATGCTTTGAGTGCAATGCAGAGAAGCGACCAGGCAGACACAGCGATTTTTACTTGGTTCACCACTAAGGGCTACGTCCAAGGAGCATACGCCGACAAGTTGCCGGTTCGTACCAAGATCCACTAACTTCACTAGTTGTGGTTTACAATGTTCGGGCTAGATCACTTCTATGCCCAGGCTCACTGCCTATACAATGTTTAGGGTCAGCTCACTGCTTTCCCAAGGGTCACTCCCTGTTTCTCTCTCTCTGGCTCACTGCCGGTGGAGAGGATCACCTTCTTCCTCTTCCTAAGCTCACTGCTCTTGGAAGGGAATCCAATCACAGTTTATAGACCTGTAGGTCTCTTCATTTCCATTAAGGAATGCATCTTTCTCTGTATGTAGATGCTCTGTTGATGTTCAACTTTCACCCGTAGATGAATACCTCTTTGCCTCTAAACACTGGGCAAACAACCTTTGGAAAGACCTTCGCAAAGCACTCTACAATGCGAGGCTCCCAATTTCGCGAAGCTCAAACAAGCCTTCGCGAAGCTCCTGCCTTTTCGCGAAGCTCAATCGCGAAGCTCCTTCGCGAAGCACTCTCGCGATGCTCAAGCCGTCGCAAAGCAACAACCCTCGCGAAGCTAAGTAAGCCAACGCGGAGCTCGCAGGTTTCGCGGAGCTACAATAGCCGCCGCGAAGCACCTCTTTCGCGAAGCACACTGGCTCCGCGAACCACCTTCGCAAATCGAGAGCAAAGTATTTTCTCTGAAAAATTCTCTCTACTTCGCCTGAAGGGGTCGGCCTCTATTTATAGGCGATTCCACCGACCCTCATCCTTTCCGCACGAAGTCAACGCCACGTCATCTCAAATCGCGATGCTCCAAAGTTTCTGTCAGAATTCTGTCCAAATCGCGAAGCTCCACCGCAATCTTCCGTTCGCGGAGCTTGACGTAGTCGCGATGAATCACCGTCAACTTACCTTCGCGGCTCGCGCCTTCGCCGCGAAGCTCCCTCGCGAAGCCCAACATTCCTTCGCGCCTTCGCCGCGATGTTCTCTCGCAAAGCCCTTCTCCGCCGCGATGCGCTTCAGCCTCTGCCGTTCGCGAAGCTTGACGTAATCGCGAAGCATCACCGCCTCCATTCTTCTGGTCTTCGCGATTCCCAAACCATGCATCCTATCTTCGCGAAATTCATGCCTTTGCCATATTAAATTGTGCTCTTCATTGAAATCCTCTTTTCGCGATGCTCACCAAACTCCAAATTTTGGACCCCAAAAATTTGGCAAACACTGGAAAACGGCGCCACCTTGTACTGCTCTTTTGTACCGCCTCCAGATTGTCCTTTCCTTTGTCATAGTTCTTTGTCAACATGTAATGTCAACAACTTCTCGGGAATTCGACAAATATCCATGAAAACCTGCTTTGTCAACAAACACAATCAACCCAAAAATACTTCAATGTTACCTTGAGGGATTTTTGCCCAACAATCTCCCCCTTTGGGTTTGTTGACAACTCTTCACAATTTTGCTCAGGATGATTTTCTGCACTGTGATACCTCACTGAGTCTTCTTCCAGCTGCTACCACCATTCGCCTCTTGCGATTGTGATAGTGTTCAAGGATTCACTTAACACGTACTCTAAGCCCACATGAGCAATGCTCGGCGTGAGAAACAAGAGTAGTATGAAAAGTTCATCAATGAATCACTTCATGTCAGACCCCAATTGTCGATTCCACCTTGATACCAATTCTTAAAATAAATCCAGTTGTAGAACCACACTGATACCAATTGGTGAATTCTTTAGTTGATACCAATTGTTGATAGCTGGACACCGTCTCACACCATTCCAACACCACTGATCTGCCTTTATCACGATCCTCAGCTGTCGTGATTTCTATGATTTGATCGATCACTTCTAGCATCGTCAGATTTCAAAATCTCTCCCCCTTTCTCATTGCTCCCCCTTTCTGGCTGCTCCTCCTGTCAGCTTCTCCCCGTATCAAGTATGATTTATCAAATCTCCGCACTATTTTCTCCCTTGAACAAACACTTTTCTCCCCCTTTGTCAAGCACTTTTCAAGCACTTTTCTCCCCCTTTGTCAACGAACCCAAAGGTCACGCCTTTGTAGTCTGTAACAGAGTAGAGAACACATATCAGCACATTAGGGAAAAACACACCATACCTCGGGGAGAGGGGGGGGGGTCCCATATCCACACTATTTCAAGTGCGGGGAGTAGACTGAACTCCCAGAGCCAGTCGATGCCTCTCAAATGCTTCCTTGGGTAAGGCCTTTGTCAGAATGTCTGCAACCTGCAGCTCTGTAGGCACATACTCCAACTTCACGATCCCCTGCTCAACCTTCTCCATGATAAAGTGATACTTAATCTCAATGTGATTTGTCCTTGAATGATGGACGGGATTTTTGCTAAGATTTATAGCACTTGAGTTGTCGCACTGGATTCCGATCGGAGACTTCACTTCAACTCCCATATCTTCAAGCTGCTGCTTCATCCACAATAACTGTGTGCATGCTTGAGTGGCCGCAATATACTCAGCTTCTGCGGTGCTTAATGAAATGCAATCTTGTTTCTTGCTCAACCAAGCAATACATAGTCCGCCAAGATAAAATGCACCTCCAGATGTTGATTTTCTATCATCTGCTGAACCGGCCCAGTCTGCATCAGTGTACCCCAATAACTCTGTCCGAGATTTGTCATTGTATGTCAAGCCGAAGTCCACCGTGCCCTTAATATACCGAAGTATTCTTTTCACTGCGAGCATGTGACTTTCCTTGGGATTACTCTGATATCTCGCTACTTGGCATGTGGCGAAAACAATATCAGGCCTTGTTGCGGTTAAGTACAACAGACTTCCAATGATTTGCCTGTATTCTGTGATATTAACTGCCTTGCCATCCTCATCATCCTTTGATTACTCTTTATCTGGGAGTCTCCTTTGCACATCAGTCGTGCTTTGTTCCGAATCATCATGCCATATTCATTCATCTTGTCTTGATAGACCCATTTTTTTCTTGATGACATTTTTATCATCTAGCCTCGAAACAGTCTCCCACGTCTGATTCTTCTCAAGTCTGATCTATCTCTTCATCCATGGTATGATCCCAGTTCTCATCTTCAGTTGCATTAGCAAAGCATTTCGGCTCAACCTGAGATATAAAAGATGTTTTCTGCAGTGATTTCATTCTCCTTGTCTAAGCTAGAGCTAACTAATCACCAATGATATTCTGCATGTCAATTTCAGCTCAACTCTTTGACTGTTGTGCAGATGAGGATTTTTACTTCCTTGTACTCACAAACTAGACACTTTCATGTTCATCATTGGTGTCTTCTTCTGAATCAGCATAAGCCGCTTCTGATCTCCCTATGTTGCTTTCTTCCTCAATACTTCCATCAGGAAGTTGTTCACTGACTCATTTTTCAGTGGGTTCATTTCTTTCAGCTAGGTTTCTCAAATTTTTGTTGAGATGCCTTTGATTTTCTCTTGCAGCTTCTTGGTATCCTGAAAACAGTCAGCTGATACCATATTGTTAGAGCAAATAGATAAGCATAAAATGCATTGTTATTGCTGCTTCTCCCTGTGTGTCTTTCTTCCCTCAATAGGAAACACCTAAGCCGAGTCATCCAATTATTGCATTGATGGCTCTTGAATCTGATTTGGATATAGAATGCTCCCCCTGTGTTATGAAACTCTTCTAGTTTTTAGGCCCAACAGTTTAGACCCATAACACGTCTTTTCCTCCTGCATCATTTTTTCTCATCTTCCACTCAAACTTGATCCATTAACAAAATCTCTAAGCCTACGGAGTTGAAACTCGGTGTAGGAAACAAGAGATAAAGTTAATAACACAATCACTTCCTATTGTGCTCTGTTGCTCTCCTTCTTCTTCAACTCTAGTATCTGATTTGAATCAATTGAAACTCTAGAGCATATCATTTCTCCACTTCGCATCCTTAGATGCCACTTCCCCTTGGATTGTATCTCCCTAAAACCTGAAACACAAGAATCATCAGTTAATAGCATTTATATACATAGGGAGAGGGGTTTCTTCTAGAATCCTCAACATGAGGATGATGGTTGATCCTGATGGGTCAACCCTTTGATTCTTTCTTGGAGCGCATCACACTCCTTTCTTGCTTCCTCCAACTGCCTGACCAACTTCAACTGTTCTGGCCATATGACTAGGCATTCTTTGCTCACATTCTGAGCCTTTTTCTGATATGAAGATTCTGCAGACTTGGCCTTTCTCACAATCTGGGGTTTAGACCAACTGGTACACATTTCGATCTTTGATGTTCTACCGAAATTCCATTTCCCTTGATTGTTTCTCGGTGCAGGAATCTCCTTTCTTGTCATCTTCCCTGTCTTCTTTGTCCATTGTAGGGATCTGCCTTTTTCTTCCACTTCTCGTTGTAAAACACGACATGTGGATTTTTCGATGCATTCTTTGCTTATCTGCCTTTTATCAGATTTATGAGTCGCCACCCTATTTTTCATTGGTGGTGGGTCCTCCATTGAACGTTCATTCTTCTTTATCACAACTGGAGTAGATCTCCCCTTAATCTTCCAGGTTTGTTCACATTCTCTCCTTGAGAGTTGTTGTGAGCACGCTAGAGGAGGTGACTGATACAACTTTCGTTCAGCTCCATGTGATTTCCCCAAGGCTTTAAGCCTATTCTTCTCCTTACCACTTTGTCTCCCAGTACAGGCTTCTTTCTTGTACACTTCTTGTGGTGGAGATCTCTTTTCTTGTTCCTTTCCCTTTCCTGCTTTCTTCTTACTGCAATGTCTCGCCATGTGCCCATAGTGAGAACATATAAAACATTTTCCCTCAAAGACATACCTCATTTCATCATCTCTCTGCTGAGATGTTGATGCCCCTTGATTTCTTCTTTTGATATTGGGCTCCTGAGCTTCCTGACACATACTCATTGTGTGTCCCATTCTTCCGCAGTAATAGCATCTAACATATGCTTTCCTCTGAGAGACTCCTCTCTCTGATTTCTCATGATGCTTCTTCTTATTCTCAGATTTAGTAATGTCTCTATTTTCACACCCTGAGATGTATTCCAGAGCCTCTGAACAGAAGCTTGATGTGTGGCCATGAATCCCACAAAAATAGCACATGTCATCACTACTTTTTGTATCTGTCCTTTTAGGCCTATCTCCAGCACCTATAGGATTTCTTTCCAATCTAGAACTGTTCATAGCTCTCTTTCTATCTTGCACGGGAGGGGATTCATCAAATCCGATACCAGCTTTTCCGAAACTTGCTGGTCTTTGAGCTGAGAAAATATTCTGTTGTTTCTCTTCAGAAATAGCATACCTATTCTTCATTTTATCATCACTTGTCGAAGGATGATCAAATAGCAAGTGT
Source organism: Viscum album (assembly GCA_963277665.1). NCBI lineage: Eukaryota > Viridiplantae > Streptophyta > Magnoliopsida > Santalales > Viscaceae > Viscum > Viscum album. Next base: position 468,446,510 of record OY728147.1, on the reverse strand, counting down.
AAGGCATCCTTCATTTTTGGCATTCCTTTAGCATTAGATTTTTCCGCATCCTTCTTTACTAATTCTAGATCCTCTTCCAACTTTTTAATCTTCGTCTCCCTTGATTCAAGTTGGACATCCAGTTCTTTCTTGAGAAGCTTCCCATTACTCACCTCATCTTCTAGTTCCTGTGTAAGCTTTTCCACCATTGCACTTTTCTTCACTACTTTTAATTTTTCCTCAGAAACAGATTTAGAGACAGATTCATTCTCTTGTTGAAGGCTTCGATTGTTCTGAACTTCTTCAGACAACTGTGCTGCTAGATCATCATTTCTAGCTTTCAGATTCTGTACTTCATCTGACTTTTGATTCTCTTCATAATCATCAGCCTTTTGTTTTCCTTTCATTTTAGCCAGCTTCTGTAATACCTCACCTTGAGAATCATTCTTCTTTGTTAGGTCAGTAACTATATCGATAAGCCTTTGATTTAAGCCTCTTAGCTTGTTGACCTCAGTTTCCAGAGCATTGATCTGTATGCCTTTAGATTTAATTTCTTCAGTGGATTTCTGATCCAATTCTTTAGTCCCATGGACAACTTCCACCTTTTTGTTCAGGCCATCGATCTCTCTTTTCTGTTCTTCAACCTTCAGCTTATACTTACTAACGGATTCTGAGTTCTCTGATGTTGATAAATTAAGTTTCTGAATTTCTTCCATCAGCTCAGATTTCTCTTCTTCCTGCTGCTGCATATAGAGTTTGGCATCGCGAACAATTTTGTTAGCTTTCTTGGTTTTGGCCCTCCAAACATCTATCTCTTCCAGAGCAGCCTCCAACTCAGCTCGCATATCAATTCTTCCTTCAATTTCTTCTTCTGTTTCAGCATCACTCTGATGCTCATGTACTTCACTCATTCCAACATCATGATTGAGTGAATCAATCTTTTCCCTATCAGATTCATCCAGACCATCCTTCAGTAAGCTGTTTGATTCTTTTAGTTGAATCACACTTTTTCCGAAAACACTTCCACACTGAGGGAATTTACCTGACTTCTGATTCTTCTTTGATGCTTTTCCTTTTCCCATGGCAGATTGAGAGATAATAGAAAAATGTATCTTCAACCACACAGATCGACTACACTATGTCGAAGCAAACAAATCTGATAAAAGCAACCTATCCCTCTGATACCAATTGTTAGGGCCAATAGGGGCCTATGTACCCTGAGAGGGGGGGTGAATCAGGGTATGGATATTCTTTTCAAAATACTTCCTGCCCCACTGGATCTTGACCTCTTTGTTACAAGGGTCACTTTGTTTGCTCTTGTGTGTATACTATGCTCAGTTATTTTCAAGTTTATCTGATGATAATGCTTTGAGTGCAATGCAGAGAAGCGACCAGGCAGACACAGCGATTTTTACTTGGTTCACCACTAAGGGCTACGTCCAAGGAGCATACGCCGACAAGTTGCCGGTTCGTACCAAGATCCACTAACTTCACTAGTTGTGGTTTACAATGTTCGGGCTAGATCACTTCTATGCCCAGGCTCACTGCCTATACAATGTTTAGGGTCAGCTCACTGCTTTCCCAAGGGTCACTCCCTGTTTCTCTCTCTCTGGCTCACTGCCGGTGGAGAGGATCACCTTCTTCCTCTTCCTAAGCTCACTGCTCTTGGAAGGGAATCCAATCACAGTTTATAGACCTGTAGGTCTCTTCATTTCCATTAAGGAATGCATCTTTCTCTGTATGTAGATGCTCTGTTGATGTTCAACTTTCACCCGTAGATGAATACCTCTTTGCCTCTAAACACTGGGAAAACAACCTTTGGAAAGACCTTCGCAAAGCACTCTACAATGCGAGGCTCCCAATTTCGCGAAGCTCAAACAAGCCTTCGCGAAGCTCCTGCCTTTTCGCGAAGCTCAATCGCGAAGCTCCTTCGCGAAGCACTCTCGCGATGCTCAAGCCGTCGCAAAGCAACAACCCTCGCGAAGCTAAGTAAGCCAACGCGGAGCTCGCAGGTTTCGCGGAGCTACAATAGCCGCCGCGAAGCACCTCTTTCGCGAAGCACACTGGCTCCGCGAACCACCTTCGCAAATCGAGAGCAAAGTATTTTCTCTGAAAAATTCTCTCTACTTCGCCTGAAGGGGTCGGCCTCTATTTATAGGCGATTCCACCGACCCTCATCCTTTCCGCACGAAGTCAACGCCACGTCATCTCAAATCGCGATGCTCCAAAGTTTCTGTCAGAATTCTGTCCAAATCGCGAAGCTCCACCGCAATCTTCCGTTCGCGGAGCTTGACGTAGTCGCGATGAATCACCGTCAACTTACCTTCGCGGCTCGCGCCTTCGCCGCGAAGCTCCCTCGCGAAGCCCAACATTCCTTCGCGCCTTCGCCGCGATGTTCTCTCGCAAAGCCCTTCTCCGCCGCGATGCGCTTCAGCCTCTGCCGTTCGCGAAGCTTGACGTAATCGCGAAGCATCACCGCCTCCATTCTTCTGGTCTTCGCGATTCCCAAACCATGCATCCTATCTTCGCGAAATTCATGCCTTTGCCATATTAAATTGTGCTCTTCATTGAAATCCTCTTTTCGCGATGCTCACCAAACTCCAAATTTTGGACCCCAAAAATTTGGCAAACACTGGAAAACGGCGCCACCTTGTACTGCTCTTTTGTACCGCCTCCAGATTGTCCTTTCCTTTGTCATAGTTCTTTGTCAACATGTAATGTCAACAACTTCTCGGGAATTCGACAAATATCCATGAAAACCTGCTTTGTCAACAAACACAATCAACCCAAAAATACTTCAATGTTACCTTGAGGGATTTTTGCCCAACAGATATATAGAATAATGAATATAGTTGTACCATATTTATAATAAAATTAAATTATGTATAAGGTACTAGAGGTATTATTTTGGTATGGAAGCAACAAAGAAAGAGGAAGTCGAAGAAGAAAAGAACATTGAAAGAGGGGATGAAATAATTACATCTTCTTCGGGGGATTACTTTTGATTTGATCAAAAGGGCTCAATAGGATGGCTTTCCGATCAACCTAAGGCCTCTAGGATGAAGTGAGGGTAGTTTGGACATTATTTGAGTAGGGTTTGGCAGAGAAAAATGGCTTTGGAAGTGTGATTTTGAGAGAAGGGGTAGTACAAATTTATAAGAGTGGTGAGGGTCACTTAAGGAAAACCATGAAATATTATTTTATTATACTATAATATTCGGTTTAAAATGGCTCCAAAAAGAATTATTTTGAGGCTAAGGTGGGCATGGGAATAAGATATCTCAACCAATAGGTTTTAGATAGGTTTACGTTACGATATTAACCTTATCTTTTAGATTTAACTCTTGGTTAAATAGTTTAACATTTACCATGTCTCGATGTATTTTTATATTATATGGTTAATAAAATTACAATATAATTCCAAGAGAACCCCAAGTGGTTTATTAATGACACATCTATTAATATATAGGCCCTTTGGCTAACCCTTATATTATTTTGGACTATTATATCATTTAATAATATAGTATTTTTTTAAAAACTCATTTAAGTGAATTTTGACATTATTTAGTATTTGGTATTTGTGAAAGTCATAAAAATCTGATTTATTCGAAAAAAATAAATTTATTCAACCCTAACATGTAATATTAACCTGTAATTTTTTTATTTCATAAATAGTCTCAATTTACATTTATTTTAGTATTTATAGTATAAATTATTTTAACCATTCATTAATAAGGTAGTTACTGGATCATCATTACGTCATAAATCAATTTAATTATTTAATGCCTAAAAATTATAAATAAAATACCATGATGTAGGAAATAGTTTTATATTTCTAATTTATATTTATAGTCAAAATTATCTTCTGTATAACACTATATTAAAAATGTTTTAGTTATTAATATTTGAATTTAATACTTTAACTCTTCTTTAAATAAAATAATAATAAATGCCCTAATCTAAACCTAGTGAACCCAAAATAATCATATTTTATTCCTAAGGTTTCTTGGTTTTGAAATAAACTTATCAAATAGAATTATGACATGTGTTAGGGTAATTATAATATCGTTTTTACCTTTAATTACCCTATTATTTTGCATAGTGGTAAATAGAATTCAAAAGTTACTGTTCACCAAAAAAAAATTTAATCTTATTGAAAAAAAATTTACTTACTAATGTAAAATTTTTCTCTTGGATTTTTGAAATTCAATTCACAGAAGCGGAAAAATTACGTTTTATACAAATTTGCTAAAGTGCCTAGACGGTGGGTAAAAGATGTTTAAAAAATTCAATAAAATTTTATCCAGCTATTTTAATTATAAAGTGACTCCAATGAATTAAATTGATCTAATTTAGGTATTATGTATCTATTTTCACATAAAATTAAATTAAATTAAATAACCATTTAAATAAAAAGTTAGTTTTAAAACAATAATGTAGTGTTTTTTATTATTCATCAAAAATTGAATGCTTGTAGAAAAATACCAAAAATTATCCCAAAGATAATTTTTATATTAAGATTCCAACATTTATGTATATTCTATGAAATTCAAAACAAATAAGTTTCATTAATTAATTTAAAAGTAATTACCATTCTCAAAACAAGAAAGCATGTTTTTGAGAAGTAAAAAACTATCAAAAGATTGATATGTGTTTATGTCCAGTTTAAAAGTGAAATTACTTCTAATAACCAAAATTTTATTAAATGATATAAATAAAATATAATTATACATCAAAAAAACTCAAATTTATAATTTAACACTATAATGTTTTTTAAAAATTTGTTTTCAATTAAAATTTATTATCTTTCACTATTAATCAAAATATAAAAGTTATCAGAAAAACAAAAAAAATTTATCCAAACTAAATTTTTATGTACTGATTCTATAGAAGAATTTAATTTCATCAAATTGAATATATAAAAGTGTTGAATATAGGATTTATAAAGCATTCCCCATTAAAAGGTGGAAAAACATCATTGTTTGAAAAATAATTCTTTTATAAAAAAAATGAATTTGTCTTTATATTATGTCTAAGAAACACAAAAGATGAATGTTACAATTATATGGGATATATATAAAATTCAAAATGTGGTTATTACCATTCATAACCGCTTTCCAAATGGATAGTTTGATAGGTCGTGGTAATCTTGAGCTCTGTGTTGCGTATATCACATTCTAATGTATTATTCAAAGAGAAGAATACTGTGGATTCTTGGGGTGTAACTTTTATTAAATAATCAGTCAATTTTTAATAAATTAATTTTCTTCAAAAATGGTTAATATTTATTTTCTTGATAAAATATTATAATTAATTTATGGAAATTTTAGAAATTATATTTGACAAAAATGATAATTATATTTAATTTAGAATGTCAAAATATTCTTAAGATTCATTTAGTATAATTTTCTAAAAATCAGTATTATTCAATGAATATTAAAGATACTATTTTTATTAAAACCCATATTTTCATTTCAAGCATGCTTGAAGTTGAGTTTTTTAATAAAATAGTTTCCAAGTAAAATTAGTCAAATAATTTTTTAAATAATCATATTAAAATCATTGGAATCTTATTTGTGTTTTAATTTTTTATAAAAATGTTTTTATATGTAAAAAATGCATTTTTTCTAAATATCTCTTTTATGTGTGCAATGTGTTTTTGTCATAAAATATTAAATTAATCACTATTAGTGATTGAATTTATTAAAAAAATAACTATATATTTTTTAAAAAGTTTTAACATTTAGAAAATATTTTTTTCTACATGGGATTATATAATAAATCCAGTTTTATTCTTAAAAGTATGTATTTATAAAAAGCAGTGTTCATCAGGTTTTGGGAAATTATTTAAAAATTAATTTCATATAATCATAGTTATTTAATTTGATATAATGTATTATATATTTGTAATCATGATGCTTAAATTTGAAAAATAGACCACTTTTATTTTTAGTAATTATGAATATTAACTCTGTTAAAATTTATCACCATGGAAAAGGTAAATCAGGTAAATCTAGGTTAAAATTTAGTCATAAGGCCAAAAAATTACATCCTAATTATTATTGGAAGAATGTAATTATAATCTTATCTCCATTGTCCTAGAATTTATTTTTTAATGGATTCATTTTCATGAAAATGACAAATATAATATTTAAATAAAAAAGTCACAAAATGTCACTCTCTTAGTTTTAATGTATCTTATATGTCCACATATGGGAAAAATGAATTTATGATCAAATTAAAATATCTATTTTAAAAATAATTATATTATATTAATGATTTAAATTTATTTCTAATTTTTAAAAATTTTATAACTTCTTTTAAATGTTATGCAACACTGTCATAACATTTTTTCAATTAGTATAAAAATAAAACATATTATTAATGTGTAAAAGAATTAAAATTTAGTTCCATATTTTTTATTTACTTTAAGTGAAGTTAAATTAATAGTATAAATTTTTTGAATAATTATATTTTATGAAAATAATGTTTTAATAATTAATTTAGAAATTAGAAAAAAAATTGATAGAGTATAAGGGGGATATGATATTGGAAAAAATAGAGTCCATTTTTCATTTATGGGAAAATATTAATCTTATAATTATAATTATAAACACTTAAGTGTTTAAAATATTTTATCACAGTCATGGTTAAAACGAGAAAAATAATGGGTTTAAACAAAAAGATAAGGTTTAAAATACCACTCAAAACAATCCAAATTTTATTGGTTGATGAGGTTTAAACTATATACCATCCTAAATTGGAATATCTTTCCATTTAGAGTAATTTTTAAGGAGAATAACTTTTTTATATTCCATTAATAAATTCCAAGTGTGTCCTCTCCTGCAATTATAAAAGGACACAAACTTTTCTCATCATTAAATGACATTGAGAATTCTAGATCAACGATAAACTACCTAATAATATTCTCAACACCCATATAAATATTCAAAATATGATTGTCTTCCAAAAATATCAACCCTATGTTCATTAAGAGAAGATCTAAATGAGTCCTCTTGAAGTAGAGGAGGTTAGAGTGCTTTAGAAGTAAGTGGAACTCATGGTAAGATATTTTAATCTCACATTTATTTCCAAAGGACACGTACCATATAACCCACATGATTATTTTTTGGGGTATATAATACCCATGAATTTATCTTATATTTCTTATCGTGAAAATTATGCGACTTACATATCTATATTTGGTTCTTTCTTTCATGAGTCATATAACTCAAACATTACCAAAGAGGCATGAGTTTCATGTTAAAATATCATTATCTATCATATTTTTTTTGGATTATGCTTTCAATGATGAAAAGTATTTAGTATCCCCTTAAGAAACTCACAAATTTTATTTTCCATTGGTTTTTTATAGAGAATTCATGTTTTCCTTTCACTTTACTCACCTTAAGTAATCAAGAGACAAAAAATATGTCTTTAATAAAAATCAACATTATGTCTCTTTTTGGTCAAAAAAAAATACTTTTCCCACATATCCATGTTTTTTTAAAAAAAATTAAAAAGCATTTTACTATTCTTAAATTATTGTTTAAATTCTGTTTGAGAAATGTTTTTTAGTTTTAAAATGGTTTAAAAAGAATATTTTTATCATTTTTTGAATAAGGTACTTTTTGAATTTATCCCCAAATGTGTGAAGTGAATGTTTTTATAACATATACGACACAAATGGAAATTTCCTCCATCATGACTAACAAATGCTTTGAAGATTCCATTAAAATTTTTTATTCTTATTTTAAAAGAATTGTTTTCCATAATATTTGGGAAATTTTTATGTTTTTAAAAATTTTATTTAAAAGTTGAAAATATATTTTCCTCGTGAAAATATTAAGTGATATATTAAAGGAGTTATTGATCTATGAAAACATCCTCAGATGTTACTTATGCTTTACTGGGGATGTAATCCTATAATCCAATACATATTCTTTCTATGGATGGTTTAGGGTGATGATATTTTATAAAAACATTTATTTTTATGGGTTATGCTATGTTGAATTAATGTCCGGAAAATGAAACCTATTTTATTTATATAAGATATTATTTGATGATATGATTAATGTTATTTTCATGTGGAACATGTTTGTATGGTTTTTATTATGTGATGGGTGGGACAAGATTTAATTACCCATTTAATTAATTAGGTAAATTATTATATATAATTAAATAGTAAAAAAAAGTTGATGAGCTTAATCCTATAGGGGAAACAAGTTAATCTATTTGATCTGATATAAGAAATGATTTTATGTACTTAATAAATTTTGGGAAACAAGTCATTTTTCTTGATCCACTAAGGGAAATCAGTGTTGATTTCTCATCCATTATGATTTTATTGTCTCAGAAGTTAACCATGATGTATGAAATGGTTTCTATACTTATTACAGTTTCTTACTTCTATGACATGAAATTACAGTTCATGTTTTATTTATGATTTTTTCTCATGCTTATGAATCCTGAATTTTGAAATGATAAAGATTTATTCTGTGACTAAGGATTATGATATATGATGGATTTGAAATGAAATTCATAAGTTATGTTCATGATGTCATACCCTTATGCTTATATTATGATTTCATATGTTCAAAAATTAATATCTCCCATATTTACCCTTACTATGATTCTAATATCACCCTTTCTCGTATTTCATTTCCCTAAGTTATGAAGAAGGGTTTTATGTGGGTTTTTTTATGAATAGAACTACATGGGATGCTCTTTGTGGGAGATGTTTAATATCATTCATGAGATATGAATACTATTTATCTATAATCCAAATACACTAAACCATTATGGTCCTCAGAATAGTTTTTGTGAATCGTGTTGAATATCCATTTACAGATATATAGTGTTTATCTATGAATATCTCGGGTCATTATAATTCATGAGACTCATTTTGTTGTTTTTTTTATCTTCTCAATATGGCAACCCATCATGGGTGAGGTGTCATTTCTACCGAGATAGTCTCTTAAAAAATGGTATCATATCTATTATCCAAACCGAAGTGTTATACCAAAATATTGGTTTGGTTTAGGGTTTACGGTAGAAAGGAGTTAGGACCACCAGAATTTTGGTAGTAAGCCCAAAAGGGTTCCTAGACATCTCACTTCTGTATTTGAATTCGTGTTACCCTGGATTTTTATGGACTTTTACCAAGATTAAGACTTAGTGTTTTAGGTTAATAAAATGAAATTGATTTTGAGTTTATTTAAATGGATATATTAATTTTTAATTTTTTTCTTTCTTGATCATAGAATCCATGATTACTTTAAATTATTATTTCCTATGCTAATTAATATGTGTTCTTGAAGTTTTTATTTGATTCTAGTATTTCCATTAAGATAATTGGTTATTTTATTTTATTTTTATTAAAAAATGACTTTTAGAAGATATCTTATGAGTTTAGGATTGGAAAATATGATACACATTACATAATAAAATCATCTAGTTAATCCTTCTTTATTGGAACCTATTCTCCACAGTATTATGAATCTGGGTTATCATAGTGCTAGAATCCAAGGATGAATGATGTATCATGGATTGAAATTTACTAAGTATAATCAACCCTTATTCTATGGCGAAAAATGAACCTAGTAATTTTATGGGTGGATTGAGTATCTTGAGTGGATATTCCATTTTTTGGAAAATCTTTTGAACTCTAATGTAGGGTTTTCCCCTTATATGACTGAATGATTTGGAAGGAAATGGTGGGACATTATATAAAAAGATAAGTTACATGAGGATATTACCTGGACATACTCCAATAAGATCTTCAACAATTATTTCTATACTAAAAAACTTATTGTGGAACAAAACCAAGAAATTAGGACCTTAGAGAAAGGGTAGTGTTTAGTTAGAGTGTTTTCCATCCATTTTTCTGAGTTATATTAACTATAAACGGAGCTTATTACTAGTTATTACCTTAAAGATATAAGGTTCAATAAGGTTATAAAAGAAAATATTTATTTACTGTTGATTCTATTTCTCTGTGTTACCTTTGCTGAGGTTGTTAATAAATTGACACTAGATGAGGTAGACATAGCTAAGAAAATAGGCTTTGGTAGAGATTAATTTGTTGCATGTGGTAACCAGGGTGTGTATTTTAGTAAGAAAAGGAAACTTAAGGGTAACCATAATAATCTGGTAACCGTAATCATCATCATTGTGGGAAATCTGGTAACCGTAATAATTTTTGTGGGTGAATGTCTCAAGGAAGAAGAGTAGGATCCACTCTTAGAAAAGGTTAATCGATTAATTCTAATGCATAAAATTGTGGTATATCTCATTATAATGTCAATGGGATATTTAGATAGTAAAAAAGTTTAGGGTTGAGCTTAGACAAGATGTACGTAGTATAATACAAACTAGAGGAATCTGAGGCATGGATGACTATGTCTAGAGGCACGATGTTCATTTCATCATCATTGGTACTAGATTTTTTTCGATATTGGTGAGAATAATTGTTTTATGTGATATAATTAATTTAAATGTTTCTATTATATTGGGAACTTATTCCATTCATGTTTGATCTTTCTACACCTTTGGGAAAGAAGTTTCAATTAGGTTTTAAATGTTCTGCATGTTTGGTGATGATTTCCAGCATTGTTTTTTTCGGATTTATTGGTTCATGATCATGAAACATTTAACATTATTATTAGAATGGATTGTATGATTAGTATCAAGGACCTAGTCTTTTGTTATCATTTCTTGAATTTATTTTCTATCTCTTGAGGGGGTCTTTCATGTATTTCATGGTTTTTGAGACTCTGGATCAAGTAGGGTTCGACATGTTGTTCTTTATACTAGAATGATCTCATGTCAGTAGTCAGAGATATTCCTTGATATCATTTATTCTCTTCTGAGAAACCCACATTCTATTGTTTTATGTGCATACCCAAAGGGATTTCCTGATTATTTTTTTGGGTTACCACTATAGAGAGTGGTTGAGGTTACTATTGTTCTAATCCCTAATATTATTATTATTTATATGCCATTATATCACATGGAACCTCTTAAGTTTTTAGAGATTAAGGTTTAGGTAAAGAACATTGAATCCAAGGGATTTATTCTATCTAAAATGTATTCTTGGGATTCACCTATACACTTTTCAAAAAATGAATTTGAAATTATCAGACTTTGTGAAAATTATCAGAAGATTAATCATGTTATTTTTAACAACATGTATCCATTGAAAATAATTGATGATATCTTTTATCTACTCTTAAGGGCTCATTGTTTTTTAAAAATTGACCTACAAATGGGATAACATTATTTTAAAGTACACTATAAGGAAGTACCTAAGAATATTTTTTTGACATGGTATGTTCATTTTGAGTTTCCACTTATTTTATTCAACCTCACAAACCCTACTGCAGAATTTATGGCGTTGATGAATAAGATCTTTCATCGGTTGTTATACTATTTCGTTATCATATTTTTAGATTATATTTTTGTGTAATCTAAGCCTGAGTATGTGTATAGGGATCCGATTTATATCATCCATAAAATCTTGAAATAACATCCCTTATATGGTAATATTTATAAATGTGAATTTTGGAACCTTGAAGTGATGATTTTGTGACATGTTTTATCAGATATCTAAATCTCCGTGGATCTTGAAAAGTATTAGGAAAAAATTAAAATGAAGTATCCTTGAAATGTTCTTATGTTTCAAATATTCATGGTCTTAGATAGTTATTATATGAGGTTTGTTCGGTACTTCTCTATGATTATATCTATGATTATATATTTAACCCATAGTGGTGTTAAGTTTGAGTGGAATAAAAAAATTTAGAGTTCTGTTGAGGAAATGAATAATATATTTATTTTAGATCCAGTACTGATTCTTCGGGAATTGATTTTTGGTTATGATGTTTTCTATTATGCCTCATGTATAAAAATGGGGTGTTTCATGATTTAGAGAATGCTAGTGGTACCTTATTTATCTCTCTAATTTCACCCTAATGAGAGTAACTACCCCACCCATGACCATGAATAGGTAGTTATTATAAATTATCTCAAAACACGAAACTTATATATATTTGGAGAGTGTTGTATAGTATATTTTTATAGTAATATCCTAACGTATATTTTTACTTAGAGGTATCTGAACATGAAATAGAGATTTTGGGTTGAGTTTCATCAATTATAGAATTTTTATATTAAAAATACTATTGGGAAAGGGATTGTGGTTGTTGAAGAATTGACCACGAATGTAATGACTCAATACTTGAAGTTTTAAGTGGGGGAATGGCCTCTACTAAGATTAATACCTAAGATGAACTTGGGGGTGAAAGAGGATGGTATTCATATGTTCATACCCTTATTTAATGTCAAACAGTCATTTGATGAGAGATTTTTACTGTAATAGGTGTCAAAAACAAATTCCATCATTTTCAAAAAATCCTAATTGGTGTGGAGACCTCAGGTGATTCGTCTCATTCTCTAATTAATGCTTATTATTTTTCAGGTAGATTTGTCATTCTGATAACTATAAAGTAGGAATTGAAGGATAGTTGATACTTTTCATGTTGGTCGTTACACCTTGGGAATATTAATATGATTTATTATATGAGACTTTAGTATTGGTGGTTTGGGATAAGGTTCTCTATTTATGATTTGGTTTCATAGATCCTTACTTGTTAGAAAATTAAGGTAGAGCCAAAGAGACAAGTTTGTTTCAACCTTTTTCCATTTCAATATGGATGTGGGAAGTTATTTATATGGACTTCATCATTTTAAAACATTGTCTCTTGGAAGGACGGTTTTGATTTGGGTTATCATTGATCAAATTAATGAATAAAATTATTTTTCCATATTACGGAGACAATGAAGGTAGATCAATTAGGGAACTTGTATGTCTGAGTTTCTATAAGGCTCTATGGAGTTCCCTCTTTAATATTTTCTAAAAGAGACCCAAATTCTACATCCATGTTTTGGAATGTTTTTCAAGAGGTGACGGGTTCCAAGTTTAAATTAACAATGAAATATCATCCACAAATGGAATGGAAGACTGAGTTCGTTATTCTAATCCATGTGGATATGATTCAAACACACATGCTTGATTTTGGTGACCTGTTGGAAAATAATACACATCTTGTTGAATTTAAATATAATAAGTTTTATGAAAATTTAATTAAAATAGATCCCTTCAAAGGATTATATGGGCAACCATGTAGATCTCCCATGATCCAATTGGAGTTGGGAGAGTGTTACTTGGTTTCACTTAGTCTTATTCAAGAGAAAATGGAGAAAGTAAAGTTGATCTATATGACTATAGTGTCTACTAAGAATTTTCAGAAATCATTTGAAGACTATCGTCATCTCCTTCTAATGTTTGAGTCTGGTGATCAGTACTTTATCAAACATTCACCTCACTTGGGTCACCATTGATTGGGTAAGTAGGGTGAGTTTTCATTGAGTTTTTTTCCATTTTTATATCATTTAACATTTTGTAAATATGGATTAATGGTTGGATTTTCCATCATGATGGATGTCAATTCACATCATGTTTCTGGTTTCCCAATTCCCTAGAGACTTATCCTCTTACTTCCGTGCAGATATCCTTTCATTCTGGGTGGATCACTTCAGTTTATGTTGAATTTTATCTAGTTTTATCGCCTCTTATTAGATCCTTACTTGATATATTCTCCAATTTCCTTGTTAGAATCTGATTGGTTTGTGGTTTCCATATATAAGGTTTTCATAGATAATATTTTATGTTTCCAATGAATTTATGATTCTGGGGACTAAATCATCACATTTTTAATCTCCATTATCAAAAGTTCATTAATTCCATGTTTTCTTGAGTTAGGTATCTATATACAATGTTTTTGACTCATGAATTACTTTATGTTCACTACTGGAAATAGAGCCTATACCACCATTTTTTCCCAATGGATTAGAAAACCCATTGGGAGAAAGAACCTATGCCAACGGTTTACTAGAAACGTTGGCATATGATATTTTATGGTGGGTTTTTCCAACGGTTTAAGATAAAAATTGGGAAAGAGATGTATTACCCACAGTTTTTTTTAACTGTTGGGAAATATTAGACCCAAATTAGGGCTCCATCCCTCGATACATTTCATCCCCACGCGCTCCTCCCCTCTCCAACATCAACCTACTCCCGAACTCGGCCTCCACCTCTCGGATTCCACCTCCCGACCTCTATCTCCTGGCCTCCTCCTCCACCTCCGCCTCCCAGCCCCCCTCCCTCTCCTCTGGAGATGTTCCCCTTCCCCTCTCAGCTCCTTCTCTGAAGAAGATTTCCCCCTTCCCTCTCGGCTCCCAGCGACATTCCCCCCTCCCCTCTCATCTCCCCCTATTGGTGACATCCGATCTCAATCTCGTCCTCTGAAATCCCCCGGCCCCCTATCCAGTCGCACACGAGACCCCCCATGGCCGAACACCTCGCAGGACGTCCCCCTCTCTCGGATCCCTCTCCTCCCTCCAGGGCAATAAGATTTTTGGGGCCGACCCCTGCCCCCAAGAGATAGAGTAGCTATGGTGGAGTCGAATCTGGGTGGCTTTCAGCTTTAGCTGATTGGGAGGACTCAACCTTGGCTTTGGGGGGCTTCTTCCTCTATTGGTACTACTGTAATGGGTGCAATGTCTGCTTTTTCCCTACATTTTTTGTATCTAATTTTTTTCCGCTGTAAAACAAGGAATTTTTTGTTGTTTTGGTGTTGTTTAATCCGCAAAGATCATTTCTTTTATATCTGCATTGATCATTATAGGCCACGATAAGTGTCCCAGAAGATGGGATAATGTGTTCAGAGCTCTTGGATGCTACCGAAACTCAACAGTGTTCCTTGTGGGAGAGAACCCTTTAAACTCACCAGGGATACTGTGGATAGATGCCTCACATGTTACAGAGATGGCCGGGTATTGTTTATGGGTATGTCCCCATGAATCCCATCTTACCTTCATTTATGTTTGATAGATCTTATACAATGGAATGGAACATAATTGAATGTTTGAGTTATGGTGAAATTAAATGGTTTTATTATACTCAGTGCTCGATCGAGCATCAATTTACCAGATCGACCTCGAGCTTGATCAAGGTACTCAATTAGGCTTGACTTGTTTTGATTAAGATGTTTTATAATAATTTTAATTACAAGATCTTACTTGAATTCGATCTTGAGCATAAAATTAAATACATATATATTGAATAAAAATAACATGGTAAAATATTAGATGTTCTATTAGCCTTTGCGACTGACTTGTTTGTGTTATTATAACACTGAACTCAGCTACCCTACTCGCAAAATTAGGTTGAAAAAATATGAACCTAATTCAAGTATTTGTCGAGCAAGTCCAGTTAGCTTGTGAGCACTCAAGATTGTTTACAACCTTAATTTAGAGGGTCAAAGAAATGGGACATTGGATGACTTCAGATTTCATTATCTATCATTTTATTCCCTCATTTAAAAAACTTCCAAGAAACTATTTCCTATATTAAATTCTTCTATGTCATTATTTTCTATCCATTTTAATCATTTTCCCCATTTGATACAGAATGTGATGGAACTGGAGAACCCAACAACATAAAACCTCAGATATGTCCCTCTAATTCGTTCAATACAACCTCTCCTATAATAATTGTTTCTTAATTTTGTTTTGGGATTTTGTGAAGTTTTAATGCTTAAATATACGCTTGATTTTGTAGTCAATCAAAGATCGTGGTGCGATGCGACGAGGTTCTAGCAAGGTTATGTGCAGAATCTTAAACTCAACTAATGTAGCATAGGTGCATATTCAATGGATAAGTGTACTAGTATGGTGTTTCCAACAATGTGCTATATAAAGAACATAATGAAAAATGAAGATATTATTACACGGAATTGTTTCCCCCTTGCTTGCAGAAACTTGATTTGACCCATGGGGCACTGTGGTTCTTTAATGGAACTGTTTCCCCCTTGAGGGAGGTGATGGCCGGAATGTTGTCGCGCCTCCCCCCGCTCCCTTCACTCATGGCCTGAAGATGCTGCCCCGCGGATATCGCTGGACTGGGCCAACACGCCACAGTCACACTGTAGTCAGGCCATAGTCATGCCACGGTCACGCTGCGGTCAGGCCGCGGTCATGCCGTGGTCACGCAACGGTCACGCCACGATAACGCCATGATTTGGCCCTGCTCTAGGATGACACCCCACGGTGGTTCGCAGTCCTATCGGAATTCGATGTATGATACCTAGATAATGCCCAATCCATCCTCATAATTATTTCCTCATGAAACGCTAGACGTACAATTGCCAAATCTATCACCATAAGGCCCAATCCACTTAGGAATATTTTACTTGATCTAAACCCTCATCTAGTCCATTAACATATCATCCAAATTATAAGACATATGTTAGACCACTCATATCCTAATCGATATATTATCCACTTGGAGACCTAGTGACATGGTGATTTTATTTCCATATAATCACTAAAGAATTTTATCTAAACCTTGGTGACTTGTGAACACCGTATCTATTGGTCTACTATGTTAATTTATTTACATTCATTTACCATCCTTAGAATTCATGACTCCCATGGAACATAGTTATAATCAATCCCTTGGAAATATATGATCGAATAATCAAGTTAGTGTTTAAGGGCCTATCGAGGATATTAATACTATCTTTATATACATATGAATTCTTATTTAAAGAAACAATTAATTTAAGTAATGGTTGATCACCCATGGAGGTAATTATACTTCATCTTATAACTGCTAAATGATGTATTCCCTCCACCTGAATGATGAATTAAATAACTCCTCTTCCATTTCCATGTAAAACCTATATTTTATATTGAAATCATAATAACCAAAAATATATAGGTGAGAAAAATCATAAGACTGGTCCATGATCACATCATTAGTCATAGCTTCATCAAAAATATTCATGCCTTATGCCTTATATTAATCATATGATTTGACATATAATTACCAGATTAGTGAATTTTGATTCATATTCAATCACTAACAATTTTTCCTAATATCTTTTGTGTAGTGCTTTGATCTCTGCTTGTTGGTTTTGAGTCACCAAGTCAAGAGTGACTCGCCTGAATGTGCATAGGTAAGTATGTATATGTATGTGGGTTCCCCTGTTATGTGTATAGTCAACCATGGCAATGATTATAAATGTATGGGGCAAGGTGTTCCCATGTATATATATAAAAATTCATACGCAAGTGAGTGGAGACTGGTATATTCATATAAGCATATGTGTAAGGATCCCCTTGCACATGCTCATGGCCATGTGGGTGTGTGCATAGGGACTAAGTGTCCTTGCATGTGTGTGAAGGTGTGTATACCCATTGGGGGAGAAGCATCTTTTAGTTAGAAAGCTCCAGGAGACGAAGTGGATGACATGGTTTTAAATTGAGGTAGAGTCCCTCTCGTAGCCTCTTTAATTTAAGAATGCTTTAAATTTAATATATCTTCTTTCTTAATTCTGTTTAATTATATATAATTTCATATCTTGAATAAGTTTTCTTTTATATAATTGTTTCATTTGATAAATAAAGTCATGTTTTTATAATAAAACCACCTTTAAAAACAACAAATATAAAATATATATCTTTATCACACCACAATCCCGAATCAAGAGTCTGTTTTTTATAACATAATATTGGTTTCTATAATGTGAAGGACAACTACATAGGATTTATTTGGAATCCTGGCCAGAAGATGCTGCCCTGCAGATGTTGTTGGACAGGGCCAACACGCTGTCGTCACGCCACGGTCACGCCATGGTCACGCTGTGATTTTTCCCTGCTCCAGGACGACACCCCGTGGCGCTTCGTATTCCTGTTGGAATTCGATGTATGATACCTAGATAGAGCTTTAGATACATTACCCACCCATAGTTAATGGGGAGGGAGGCGACGACCAGAATGTTTCCCTGCTTCCTCCCGCTCCCTTCGCTCCTGGCTGGAAGATGCTGCCCCGCAGATGTCACTGGACCGGGCCAACACACCGCGGTCATGTTGTGGTCATGCCAGGGTCATGCCACGGTCACGCCGCGGTCATGCCTCGGTCACGCCGCGGTCACGCCAGAATTTGGACCTCCTCCAGGACGACACCCCCGGTGGTTCTCAGTCCTGTCAGAATTTGATGTATGATACCAAGATAGAGTTTTAGATACATTACCCACCCATAGTTAATGGGGAGGGAGGCGACGACCAGAATTTTCCCCACTTCCTCCTGCTCCCTTTGATCCTAGCTGGATGATGTTTCCTCGCAGATGTCGCTGGACCGGGCCAACACGCCGCGGTCATGCCGGGGTTATGCCGCGGTCCCGCCGCGGTCACGCCACAGTCACGCTGCGGTCACTCGCGGTCACGCCTCGGTCACGCCGAGGTCACGCCGAGGTCAGACAGCAGTCACGTCGTGATTTGGGCCTGCTCCAGGATGACACCCCGCAGCAGTTCACAGTCCTGTCGGAATTCGATGTATGATACCTAGATAGAGTTTTAGATACATTACTCACCCATTGTTTATGGGGAGGGAGGCGATGACCGAAATGTTTCCCCGCTTCCTCCCGCTCCCTTAACTCCCGGCTGGAATATACTTGTTTACAGCAGAAACTTGGAAAAGAATTTACATTTGGTATAGGTAATAATCTAGTTGTTGATAGAAAACAAGATGTATGCCAATATTAATAAATGTTACTTTGGTAGACGAACTGTGGAATACTTGGGTCACATAATATATATTCAGGGAGTGGCTATGGACCCAAAGAAATTGGAGTCTGTTAAATTGTGGCCAAAACCCAAGAATATTAAAGAAGTGAAGGGGATTTTTGGGGCTTACTAGATATTACGAGAAATTTGGTAAGTATTATGGGAAAATATCCAGAACTCTCATGGTATTGACTAAAAAATAAGGGTATAAATGGACTCCTAAAACTCCAGTGGCATTTGATTTACTGAAAGAGAAAATGACTTCTTCTCCTATTCTGTGGATGAATGATTTTTCTAAAGAATTTACTGTAGAATGTGATGCTTCGGGATTTGGTATTAGAGTTGGGTTGATTCAAGAAGGGAGTCCTTTACCCTATTTCAGTAAATCATTATATGATACTAATTTGAAGAAGTCTGTTTATGAGAAGGATCCTATAGAATTGGTTCTATCAATCCATCATTGGAAACAGTATTTGATTAGTAAGAGGTTTGTGGTTTTTAAAGACCATAGCAGCCTCAAACACCTACTTAATCAAATGGTGGTGTCAATAAATCATCAATGTTATCAAGAAAAATTACTCGGGTATGATTTTGTTGTTACTTATTAACCAAGGATATTGAATAATGCTGCTGATGCACTATCTAGGGTGCCTCAAGATAGGGAGTATTTTCAGATCTCAATTTCAAAACCTCGATGGGAGGAACAAGGTGTTATTAAGAAATAGTTTGTTAAAGATGCAAAGATTTCAGCAATAATGGAACAATTCAAGTAGGGTAGGGAGGAAAAACCCAGATATAAAATTCGGAATGGACTGTTATTCTATAAGAACCGAATGGTTTTACCTAGTGAGTCTTATTTGATTCTAAAATTGTTACTACATTACCATTCTTCTCTGATGGGAGGACATTTAAGGTATTTGAAAACATATTAACGCCTATCAGGAGGTTTATATTGGTCCGGGATGACTCGTCGATTTTTACATTTCATTCAAGAATGTGAAGTTTTCCAAAAGAATAATTATGAGGCTTTAAGCCCAGCAGTAATTTTACCACCACTCCCAATTCTCAGTTTAATTTGGGAATAAGTTTCAATGGATTTCATTTCTGGACTTCCAAAATCACAAGGTTATGAAGTTATATTTGTTTTTGTTGATAGAATACGTAAATATTCACATTTATTCCCTCTTAAAAATACATTTACGACAAATGCAGTGGAAGAAGTTTTCCTAAAGGAAGTTGTACGCTTACATGGAATTTCTTCCGCTACAGTCAGTGACAGGGATCCTCTATTCACAAGCCTGTTTTGGTGAGAGCTGTTCAGATTACAGGGAAAAACACTAAATATGAGTTCTTCTTACCACCCACAAAGTGATGGACAACCATGGGATGATCTAGCCTTAAAACCACGGTCCAAATTGCTAATCTAGAAGCATCGATCAAGTCACATAAAACAAATTACCCTCTCCATAGTCCCTGGGATATTATCCTCTACAAAAAACCACTATTGTCTCTCTTTGACCCACCTTAGTGCCAAACCTAAACACATGGCTCCCATGGTCCTCAATGTGACAATATTAAGTGATTTCCAACTATAGTGTCCTCAGGTGCACCCAAAATCTTGGCCCAAGCCATTAAAAAAAACATAAAATGGGAAAACGTACACTCTAAGAACATACACCTTATGAGGGGTACCTCTAGTACATCCAAAGTACAAGACACACCCAGTGCAGAAATATCCCAAATACCCTAAATGGACTCCAATTGATCATCGATCAACAACGTATCCAACTGATCATCTATCAACAATGCACCCAATGTGGTATATAAAAGAAATGAATAACCAATGAATTATCAATGGTCCTCATGACAATAATAAATGTCTTACCTTACAAGGGCTCTATATTACACAATTGACCACTCCACATGGGCATTATTAATTAACAGCTACAGAAAACATTGGTCACTCAATCTGTAACAAGCCCACTATGGTATCCTCATGAGTCCCTTTGATGCATATAAATATCTTAAGGAAATCTGACCATAACTTCTATCCCACAACATCATCCCATCCCAATGGTTCCAATATGTCCAATCCTAAAAAAAGGAGGTAATCCTCAACTATTCTAACATTGAGAAATATGTACCAACATGTCAGGATAAAACAAAATCTCTTCATATATACTACTTGATTATAGTTTTCAGGATCTATATGAAATAACATTGAACAAAACTAGCTTAGATTTCACAATCAATTCCAACTAAGGATCTCATAACCCACACACATGATTCTCATCTCACAACCCAGCCTGATGGAGGATTCTAAATCCAATCCTTGAAGAAATCCTGATAGATAATTCTTTTAGTCCAAAATATCATAAATACCACATTCAGACACAGAAAGTATTCCACCATGGAAATTTATATGAAAAACTGATAAAAATTGAATACTCATAAGTTGAATTCTGACTCCAGGGTTAAAATAGGGAAAACACGACAAGGAGAAAAAAGTACCCAACCTGTACTTTAGGTACATGATATGTAACCCAAAATGTCCCCTCGTTCCATGTGACATAGACTGCTCAGTGGGTACTTTTACAATGTACACATCATGTGTTCTGGTATATGATGTTCACCCCCACCTGGGTACATTCACATATAAGGCCCCACTAGCATGAAAAAATCCCTACTACGTGGAATGTATCACCCCATATACAATATTTACCGCATATATAGTTCACATGTATGTACCTATCCATATATCCCCCCACACAAGGTTTACCAACGCACAATGCCTATCCATGTACCTCGCACTAGATATAGATTTATACCCTACATGGTCATCTGCCACTAAGACACCCCGAGTCACCACAACATGTCATGTAACCTACCCCCTTGTATAAATCATTTAGTTCCCAAAACCAATATTTCCCAAGTATGAAGAACACATGATGTGTGTTCTCAAAACTACACATCATGTACATGAGTTCTCCTAAACTAAACCCCCCAAAAATATCCCAAAACACCTAATTTATCCAATGTATCCATAGATTGAATCCTTAATGGGTCACCAAAAACCCAAAAAATATGATTAAAACTTAAAATAAACTACCCTATAGGAATTTGTGGGGGAGGCGGGGGTGATTGGTGGTGGTAATGTGGGGAGGAGGGGGCTGTGTAGGGGGTTTGGTGGGGAGGGGGTGGGCTGGGCAGGGGTGGGGTGGGGTGTAGGATGGGCAGGGCCTTATGCAGGTGTGGGGGGAGGCTGTGTAGGTGGGGGGCTGGGCAGATGGGGTAGGGGGGCTAGGCAGGTGGGGGAGGGGTGGGATGTGCAGGGGGTTAGGCTAGGCAGGGGGAGGGGGGCTGGGCTGGGGGGCTATGCAGGTGGGGTGGTGGCTGTGCAGGTGGGGTTGTGGGGGCTGGGCATGTGGGGGAGGGGTGGGATGTGCAGGGGGTTAGGATAAGCTAGGCATGGGGAGGGGGCTGGGCAGGGGGGCTAGGCAGATGGGGGAGGGGGGCTTGACAGGGGGGTTGTGCAGGTGAGGGGTGGTGGTTGTGCAGGTGGGGGAGGGGGTGGGATGTGCAGGGGTTAGGCTAGGCAGGGGGAGGGGGGTGGGCACGTGGGGGAGGGGTGGGATGTGCAGGGTGTTAGGCTAGGCTAGGCAGGGGGAGGGGGGCTGGGTAGGGGGTTGTGCAGGTGGGGTAGTTGGGGGGTTGGGTAGGTGGATGAGTTTGGAGATGAACTTGAGTTCCATAAACTAAATTAGGGAACTGTAGAATGATTTCATAGGACCTGAGTATATCGGATAAGGCACATTTGTGGAAGAATCTATAATTCTAGCCATGTCCCTACTTAGACTGTCAAAGTTGTAGAAACCGTCGAAGACCCATTTAGTGAGTCTAGTAGGAGAAAGAAAACCCCCATGCCTAATCTATCCAGTTAGAATTACTATGGAATTTAATAATGTTATATCCATCATAGATCAAGTTTAATACATCATTATGTTGAGAAACATCAAACCCTTTTACTTGTATTTAATTATAAATGTTATCAATATTTGAAAATATTACATTGACTATGATTTTTTATTTAATATCATTCGAATGTTGACATGTTCTCATAGGTGATATGATGAGGACAATATAGAAACTTCCACATAGATGCTACAGCTCTGTGTCCAATGCAATAAATATCCATATGTCCAATTCATGCTTGGGGATCAATTTGGAGACCTCATTTCTGAATCATAATTTATAGTAATTCAGTAGGATCAAAACTTCATTGACTTTTTAGGAAGGCCTCTTTAATCATTTCTGACCACTCAAACATAACTACATTCTTAGTAATCCTAGTCATAGACACTTATAAAGGGGAAAATATTTAAATGAACCATATGTAAAACCCGAATAAACAAAGGAAACCCACAATATCAAACATGTTCTGTATGTCTTCTCATGACACCACAACATATACATTCTTTGGGTCCACATAAATTCCCACATTATAGATTACGCGCCTAAGGAAACGTACTTTATGGAAGCATAAGTGACACTTTGAGATCTTATAAAACATATAAAGTGGTCAATGTGTACAAAAAAAATCTAAAGGTGTCCAATGTGTATATCAATGGTTGGTCAGTATATAGGGATATCATCAATAAGCACCACAATGAATGAGTTGAGATATGTATGGAAGATCTCATTCATGAGATCCATGAACACCATTGGATTAATTTTAAACATTAAAGGAAAGTCAAGATATGTATGGAAGATTCCTTAATAATTTTCACACCATTTGTAATACGAAATCATATTTTTAAATTCATTCAACTAATCAATTCATATCCTTAAAAAAGTTCCACATGTCTCATTATTTCTAAGTAAAAAATGGCAAGAATCAATATTTTCACTCATTTACCTCTTTATTACCTCTAAACAAGTAGTAATTTACCGATTTCAGAATAGTAAATTATCTTCACAAATGTCTTTACAAGCCCAATGTATTTATATGTATCCACTACTTTTACCCCTATCAAAGCCCTAGAATAATACTTCCCTCTCAATATAGCTCATCACTAAACTCCCAACATCTTCCATACTACTAAAGGTAGTGTCTCATACAACTATATATCACATAACAACCTTCTCACTCAACAAACATTCATGTTAATACATTATGATCAATGAAAATCCATTTTCTGAAATAATACCATATTAACCATGGTAGGTCTAATATAACATTCCAAATGCTCCATTATCACCCATGGTTGGGTTCATCAAGAACCTTATCACACAAGGTGAGGACATTATATTGACCACTACCTTATCAATCATGGTAGGGTAAGATATCATGTTATAATATGATAACTTCATTATCACTCATTTAAGGGTCCTTCTAGCACCTTATCACTCAAGGTGTTGTCACTCCTTATTATAAATCACTATAATTGTTATAATTTCTCACCCAACATGTGTGTGAAATAAAAACAAGGGAATTTTTTCCATATCATAGCTCACTAGATTAGTACAAGGTTCTAGTCACTCAAGACCTATTACCCCTAACTTATCAATCATGTTACTGTTAGATATAATTTATATAATACGATAGCGTCATTACCACTCAAGGGTCCTTCCAACACCTAATCACTCAAGGTGTTGTCATTCCTTAAGATATATCACTATACTAGTTAGAATTTGTCACACAACATGTGTATGAAATAATAGGGGAATTTGGTCTATATCGTAGCTCACCATCTAGTGTACCACCATTAGGACCATAATCCCATGTGATAAATGGTTAATTTTTATGATTCTCCCTATGTATCATCATTCAAATTTAAATAGTTACAAAAATCATCTTTTAAAGGTATATACTAAAATTCTTGTAGTAATATATTTGATTGTCATGGAGGATTATCTGAATGTTTGCATTACAGATTGGGGATAGAATATTACTTTGTAATATTATCCTCTTAGAATATGATAGAAAATTTCCAAAGTGAGCCAATAGATGATGTAAATGATTCATAACCACTGACAAACACCATGTTGGATGTCATCAAAGAAGATCCCCTTGAAAATTATGCATGTGATATCTCTCATGAATCATGTAAATATTTATCCCCATAGAATCTATGTGTCACAGAAGCCTGACCAATATCCCTCTATTAAACAGAAACCAATACCTTGATAAATGAAACAATATAACTAAATCTCTTCACATTATAGAAGTAATTTCCCCAAAGTATATGATTCCCCCATCATTATAATCTAGGAACAAAAATGTTATAATGGTCATAGTGTAAATATCCTTCTAGGTTAGTATATTGAATTATTAAATTCATCGAAAAAATATCAAATTTATCCTGGATTAATCAAAACCAATAACCCTTATCCGATAGATCAGGATTGAGGTAGGGGATTCTTCATATATGAGTTATAAACTTGAATTTCCAAAAACCCCCTCCCTATTTGATCAACAAGAAAACATTTTGTTGGTTCTTGGCCTCTCTACCACATCAATATGTGAACCATACAAGGGGAGGGGATGTGAGTAAGCCTTCAAAATTGAGATGATTATTTCTATGTGTTTCTTGTGTGTTTTTGTGTGATTGCAGGTGATTGAAGTGATGTTTTGTGTGTTTTTATGTGTGTAGTGTGTTTTCTGTGTTTTCAGATTGTAGTGTTCCTAAACACATAGAATGAGTGTTTTTTTTTGATTGTAGTGTATTTTTGTGAGATGGCTCATTTTTACACAGTTTTCATTACAGCTTGCAGTTGATTGTAGGTTGTTTCATTTTAAATTAATGGGGGTCTAAGTCAACGGTTTCAAAACTGTTGGGTTATACCCCTATGCACTGCTGTATTTCCCAATGGTTCAAAACTGTTGGGTTATACCCTGCACTTCCCAATGGTTCAAAACTGTTGGGTTATACCCTCTATATGTTTATGCCAACAGTTTTAAAACTGTTGGGTTATACCTCAGTGCACTGATTTTTCCAACGGTTCAGCTGAACCGCTGGTATAACAGGATCCAAAAATCCTTTTCCCAATGGTTCACGTTGAACCATTGGGAAAAGGCTTTCCCAATGGCTCACAGCCCAATGGTTTCTAAAACCGTTGGGATAATATTTCCCAACGGTTTGATGTCCTTTACTAATGGTTTAAAACCATTGGGAAAACATGGATTCCCAGTAGTGGTTGTTGTGAATTCCTTTGAATTGATTTGAAAAATTGTTTGACTTGATTTCAAAGTGGAATTGTTTCATGAGATTCATGTTTGTGAAGTTTTTTAGCTTTAGAACAGATTCAATCACAATATGTGTTTAATGAAATTCCTCAAAGGTGATATTGGAACACAGAAAAAATTCATGAATGGGTGAGGTGATTATTCATAGTGAAAGTGTTTTATAAATTCAAAACATGTTTTTGAAATGTTTTTTGAAAAAACTAAAAAATTGGGAAGCTTGGGTGAATCTAGTTATGGATATATGCAACCTTATTGAGTGTCTCACCACTAAGGATTATTAGTTTGATATTCATATACTATGGAAGGACTCAATATTGAAAGGATTCATGTTATACTTTTATTAGTGTTCCTTCACATGTCTAAGTATGTATTCCTATAGGATAGAGCCCATTTTTTCTTGGTTGTATACGTGATGATACTTTTCATGTTTTATTTATCACATGTTTATATTATGATATTACCATGGAAAATTTTAATTATGCCTTTATAGTGTATTTTGTGTACTTTTAATATATTTTTTATGGGAATATGATATTCTTTTAAACGAACCAAAGGATTTAAAAAATGCGTTTAATTGAAAATTGCTTTAAAAATGGGCTTATTTTAATGATAGAAAAAATGTTGTATGGTATTATACTTTTTATAGATTCTTTGGTGGTTCCCCAATATGATTTTTTCTCACACCTAATTTTTTATTTTTGGAATTTAAAGATGGGGTTTTACAGGGAACATGGAAAGTGAAGGGCATGAGTTTTTTCACTAACTTCTCTTAGATATCATTGAATTCTTTGTGATGTACATTTCTTGTGATATATGGTCACATAAATATTATTATTTTTTACTATTATGTTTTTTAGGATAATCCTCTTGTATTATAATTTTATGTCTCATATATGTGTATGATTCTTACACAATTTACTATATTATTTTATCTCTTTTCTGTTATTCATGAGACTCATTTAGTTGTCTGTTGATCTTTACTCTATAGTGGGATATCTCAGGTGAGGTGTAATTTCTACCTACGCTATTTCATTAAAAAAATAAATATCATGGGCTATACTTTCTTAAAATTATAGGGTAAATTATTTCATAGGTAGTGATGAATCTAATTTTTAATATACAATTATGCGTTGGCTAGACAGGTGTGTAGTTATAACACACACTTGTATCTGAGCATGGTTGTTACAAATTTCCATGAGTGTACTTTTATGGGATGTGATTTCATGAGTTATAATTAATTTATATGAGCTATAATAACTTACATACATATAATTGGTTACTACTAGGATGAAATGAAAATGAGGATGGTTCAGGATGAGCACGATGAGAAATGGTTTGGATATGATTGCATTGGATTCGAGATGATACATTTAGGGGATGAACACATGATGTGAGTTATTGGGGTGTGGGAGTAAAAATCCAGTGAAGATGTTTAAGTTGGAAAACTTCATTATATATATGGTTTTGATATAGATTTGTTTAATTTTATGCATTACTTGGTGATTGAGCCATGGTATGGATGTGAAACAAGTATTACTTGACTAGGTGACGAGTTAATTTAATTTTTTATTCACTGTGATTTAGTATATGTATTTAAAAAATTTCCTGAGATTATTCCAAAGGATCCTACGAAGTATACATGTTATGCTCACCCTATAACAACCCATCACTTTATTACACATTCATACATGATTTATTAGATACGATTAAAATTAATGCAAGCCAAAAGATTGAGAAGTCTAGTGTCTTTGGGTATTAGTTAAATTACATAACTACTTAAAGTAATAAAATATATCATCTTTATTGAAAACATCTTTATCATACTCAAACTTAAAACTACATGGGATAACCTAGGGACATAAAAAAGGGTGAGATATAAAGACCAATAAGGGAATAAACAAGGCATAACAAATAGAATGTAATATATGTTAGACAATAAGAATATAAATTGGGTATAAAAAGAGTAGGAATTAGAAACATGAACAATGAAACATGATATATCATGACAATCATAACACGGGAAATGTGGAAACAACTTAAAATATTACATCATATACATAGATCAAGGGTAAACCCTCCAAGACATCATGGTGGAAAAATTCCCATATAGGAATGAGGATCACTCCCTAAACAACATGATGTATCATAATACTAAATATTACCCAATATATTGGAGTGCTATATAATTCTGGGAGCACACGTCATATTCATTTCATTCTAATGATTAAGTGTTCCACATAGATCATACAATATTGATTCATTCATGATCATGATTTATTCCACGATTAAGGAGTATGGGACACATACATGTAAATCCAAAATAAAAATTATATGTGTATAAATTTAAACACCCTTGAAAATAAATTGGCACGATATTCATAACACAATTGGTTTTCTCGAAGGAATCAAAGTGAAATTTCTACAGCACAATACTGTCACATAAAGGATAATAAAAATGGGTTTATGAGAGAGAGAAGGTGGTATCTCATCACTTATAAATCATATGGGAAGTAATAGGGACATAGAAAAATATGTCCAAAAATTAGAAATAAAATGTACATGGTAATGAAGAAACAAGATTAATGATGAGAATCCAAAATATATTACGGCATGGTAACCGCGGTACATGAAGGATCATGGGAAGATTAATAACAGTGAAAGGGGTATCATAAAATTTGTAAAATCAATGGAAAGTGAGGAGAATATGGAATAACATATTCAAACATAATAAAATTGAATCTAAGATACATAACAGAAAAGTAGTGCCTGAATGGAAATGAGAAGAGAGAAATCCCTTAATAAACTTTTGCATAGTAATAGGTGTACATGAAGGATCATAGAAGAATTAATGAGAGTGAAAGGAAGATATAATTATTTTAAAATCAACTTGATATCAATGGTAATATTTAATAACATATCTCTACCTAATAAAAAGTAAATTTAGAGACATAATAAAAAGAAGTACTTGTTAAAAAGAGGAGAGTGGAAGATCCCCTACTCGAGTGTGTGATTCAAAAGGCTTGGGAGGGGATCCATAAGAGATTAAGGAGAATTTTAAGGACTCTATAGAGTAGAGGTTAGATTATGGACATGCTCTAAGGAGTTTTAGTGAAGACAAATGGGGTCTTGGGTGATTTTATATAACAAATGATGGGGATTTATTTATTAATTTGGGTTTTGGACTCTACATAATAAAATTACTAAAACCAAAAACCTTCCCACAGTATTCTCTCATGTTTTAGGAAACAATGGGAGTGTATTACATTATTTTAGAATCTAAATAGAGGAAATTAATAAAATAATGTCCTTAATTACGTAGAGTTGAGTCATAATCTTAACGAAATGATTTTAAATCCTTAAAATATATTAATGGGTTTGGAGGATACATGATAGATTTATAAAAGAAATAAACTAATAATATCATTATCTTAAATAGAAAACACATATTTCTTGATATATTTTATAGTGTTTATTACTTCACGTTTGTGTCATTATGATGTCATAAAACACAATGTCTATTTATACAGATTTTAATTTTTACTAAAAAATTTTACTCTCTCAAAAAAAATTTGAAAATAAAAAATTGGATAATTCTTACATTAATATTCCAATAATAATATTAACTTTATGTAGATAATTTTGTGAATATTTTAATTTTTACTTTCAAAATAATAACTGACATTTATCGAAAACGCATGGGTTTCGAAAATAATAGTTTTCCAACACTTATAAAAATTACATTTGATTTTTTAAAAATTATATAATTATTTATAATTAATAAAAAATATTTTATTATAATATAAAAAATATAATTTATTTAAAAATCAATTAATTCATCCAAATAAATGTTTAATTGAAATTGAATATTAACCAAAAATACTATTTGTGTTTTATTGTATCAAAATAAAATTCATTTATAAGCTAAATATAATGTATAACTTATTCTATGAAAATTAATGTACATATTCATAGAGGTAAGGAATTGATAAATATCCCCTTAACACACCAGCAAACTCCCCAAGGGTATGGACTATTTAATGGGGTAGTTTGGTAGACATGGTTTAGGCCATGATCTCGATGAGATTTAACTTAACCCATAAACGATTTCGTTCAAGCTTAAGTTATTGGATCTCATCTTGGGTTTGGTCAAGGGATAGTCTTTGATATTCTATCTCCCTTAGAAACTCTGATTGATGGGATTCATAGGATACGATCCAACTAGTCGAGGAAATCACTTTTTTGTCTACGTCAATTAGATTTGTTAAAACCCTATATATATATACTAACCATGTGATCAATATTCAATAGAAATATTATCAACATTAATGAATTTTAAATTTCATTTAATTCTATTTGGACTAAATAAAATAAGTGCATGTGTTTTCTATAACGATATTTATTAATTAAGAAATGTAATTAAATAAAATGGGGTGTTTAATTTATAATAGTTTGGGTCATTAAAATCTTACTAGATTAAGAATTTTCACCGTAGAAATTTTATATTCCCACACTAAAATAGATGTGGGTAACTCTGTTTCATCTCTTACTCTGGTTCCCATGTTTTTCTTCAAACTTGGGCTTTCTCCATAAATATTTTACAAGGTACACTTTCTTATTTCGTAGAACTTTTTCACTAAATTATTATATCTTCACTAACTACTTGTCATAGGATTCATTCTCTAATTTTACCATCTCTTGATTGAGTACATGTGATGGGTCAGGTATGTACTTCCTTGAGAGGGATACATGAAATACATCATGTACTTGATATAGGTTCAGTGGGAGTGCTAGTCAATAGGTCACCACTCCATTGCGATCAAGGATATCAAAGGGCATCATGTGACATTGACTAATATTTTCATTACTCACAAATCTCATTAAATTATTCCATGGAGACATGTGGATGAATATTAGCTATCAAACATCAATCTCTAGGTCTCCTCAAATATTGTTAGCATAGCTCTTCTATAGACTTTTAGCATCCTTGATGTGTTGCTGAAGGGTCTTAACCTTTTCCACTATTTACTTAGACATTTTAGGTCGTAGAAGTTTGTGTTCCCCATCTTCAACCTGGAAATAAGGTGTTCTACAACTCTTCTTATGAAGGGATTCATATGGATCCATTTGGATGCTCAAGTGGAAATTGTTGATGTAAGATAACCGAGGTAGAGAAATATGTCGATCCCATCCCACTTTAAAGACAATTAAGAATTCTATCAAGATGTCCTCAACTGTCTAGATAGTTAACTTAGATTGACCATCTATTTGAGGGTGATAAGTCATACTGAAGTTCAGGTCAGTGTTTAGAGCATGTTTTGACCCTTCTATAACTTATATCTGAATATTGGAACTCAATTGTATAAAATTGATAGTGGTACTCCATGAAGCCTCGATATTTTTTGGAATTATATCTATGAAAGTTGATCTAGTAAAAAATTATATCAAATCACAATAAACTATGAACTATTACCACCATGGAGTTTCCTGTCGAGGAGATACTTAAGACAAGAGGAAGGTAATCACAACAGGAACCTGATACAGGCTGTTATGCTAACCAAGATAGCTCCTTACCTGGGACCAAACAGGTTTTAGAAACTGCACCTAAGCAGAATAATCACATGCTAAAACCTGTCGCAGATATGGAAAGTGGTATGTTAATTGATTTTGGTGTTCAATCAATTGGCATAGACAATGCCCAAAATATGAGGCTTTCACCGGATACAATTCAAGGCAACCCCCTGGAGTTTGTTGTCATGGGTTTGTAGGGAAATGTAGAGGATGCTCAGAATCTACTAGACTCTCCACCACTGGACTCTAGGTAGTAACTAGGAAGGTGTTCAGGTACATCAACTCACGGCCATACCCAAAATTTTCCAAGTACACAATCTATGTATTCCAGCACTAAATTAAAAGATATACATTGCAATAATATAATAACTGAAAATGCTGGGAGCCTGAATACTCAAAATGAAGAAAAAAATGATACTAATGGTACTATAAACACTACAGATTTACCCGAGAAGCTGATCTCTAAAACAGGTTGCACAAAGAACCCTCCTACTTCTACAAGTAGTCAGGATACTGCCTAGAGCCCACCTATTTCTAAACCAACTAGAAGATATAATCAACACAAGGTATTGGGAAACAAAAAAGGGGAGTTCAAACTCCAAACCTAGGTATAAATGAATATACTCTTTTGGAACTGTCAGGGTATTGAATACTCTGACACTCTCTCTATTCTAAAAAGAATGATTATCACTCACTACCCCATTTTTTTGCTATTGCTGAACCTAAGATCAGTTTCCCTCCTAATTTCCACCACTTATGTCAGTATGGTTATACCTTCACTGGTGCTACTAAAAATTCCTCTATTCTTGATAATCTATGGATCTTTTCACACTCGTCCATTCATAATGTCAATATTTTTAGCATATCGGATCAAGTATTCACATGTGATTTTGTCTTTGAGAGAACTCAAATTACCGGCTCCTTTTTTTATTCTAAGAATAGATATCAAGATAGAAGACCTTTTTGGGAGGACCTCAACTATATAAACAATATCACTCAGGCTCCTTGGTTTATTATTGGAGGCTACAATGCTATTGTCAATTCTAGTGAAAAAATTGGTCCCTCACATGCTATGATCTCCATGAAAGAATTAAAATCCATTATATAAGATAACAACCTTATTGAAATAAATATTACGGGTGCAAAATAAACTTGGTATAGAAATGAATGGAATAGAGTGGTTGCCTCCAAATTGGATAGAGCCTTCACAAACGTTCCTACCATTAAAAAATGGGACCCTATTTCCAGCACCACCCTGTATAAGCTTCATTCTGATCATCACCCTATTTTGGTCAATATATCCATTAATACTGTTAAACATCTTATCCCTTTTAGATTTAATAATGCTTAGTTCTCTAACACTGAATGCACTGACTTAGTTCGGAATTTTGGAATTCTATGACTCATTTCAATGATACTATTTCTTTCCCTTCCAAATTAAAATACCTTAAGCAGATGCTAAATTTTTTTTGTAGCTCACATGTCAAACAAATAGACAAGGATATTCTCCTCCTTGAGAAAGAGTTGAACCAACTTCAAAACCATAGCACAAATTCTTACTTTAGCACTGATCCAAACCATGAAATCAATAATTCAATAAAGCTCAATTCTTTTCTCATCTTTAAAGAGAGGATGAGAAAACAAGTCTGTAAGGTAAAATGGTAATCTGATGGGGACAAAAACACTATGTTCTATAATTCCCTTGAAAGAGCTCGGAAATCTTGTAGACCTCTTGCCTCTTTAAAAGATGGTGACAACATTTTAGACAATGAAAATGATATTGCCAACCATATTGTGTCTTATTTTGAATCTATCTTTAATAGACCTGATATAAATAAAGACCTCTTACCTGAGATAATTCCGGTGGTGGTTAACGATGAGGATAACAAATTTCTTCTTAGCATCCTGCTTGATCATGAAATCAAAAACATTGTCTTCAGTCTAAATCTTAATAGTTCTCTTGGCCCTGATGGTTTTAGTAATGGTTTCTTTCAACACTACTAGGATATTATTAACTTCGATGTCTGCAAGCTTGTCAAATATTTCTTCGCCAATGGTGTTCTCCCTCATGGCCTAAATGCACAATTTCTCTCTCTAATTCCAAAGGTTTACAATGCCTCTCTGTTGAATTCTTTTAGACCCATTTCCATAATCAACACTCTCTATAAAATCATCATGAAAATCATTGCTAGAATACTCTCTTCTATCACTGACAAATTAGTTTCCTAGAATCAATTTGGATTTATCAAAGGATGATCCATCCAAAAATGCATTTTTCTTGCTTTGGAATGCTTTAACACTTTAAACAAAAGAAAAAGAGGTGGTAATATTTCCATCAAACACGACATTAAAAAATCGTTCATTACCATGGACTGGAGTTTTATTTTTAAGGTGCTTCAGTATTTTGGATTTAGTGATGCTTTTATCACAACTATCCGAACTTTATTCAACTTGGCCTCCATATCAACTCTTATTAATGGTTCTCCCAAGGGTTACTTCAAATGTACTAAAGGTGTTAGATAGGGGGACCCTCTTTCTTCCATCCTTTTCTCCATTATGGATGACTATCTTAGCCGACTCCTCACTTGACTTTTTAATCAAAACAAACTCAAACCAATCCATGTTTCGCGAAATCTAAACGCTCCTACTCACTAGCTGTATGCTGATGATATCATTCTCTTTATTCAAGTTGATATTAAAAATATTTTCACCCTTAAAAATTCCCTAGCGCATTATGAAGAAATATCTAGTCAAATGATTAGTTGGAACAAATCCTATATTTAAATTGGAAAGAATTTCCCCTCAAACAGAAAATGTAGTATTTTAAATCACTTAGGTATAAAATAAGGTTTCAACCTTTTAAATACCCGGGTGTTCCAATATTTTGGGGGAGATCCAAATCATTTCACTTTCTTGAAATTTCCAATCATGTTACAAACCAACTTTCCTATTGGAAAGGAAAATCCCTCTCTATGGTGGGTAGAATCTACCTTGTAAAATCTACTATTTTCTCTAAAATGGTATATTCGATGATGGTCTACAATTGGCCAGTTAGTGTTATTAAAAAAATGAACACCTCAATCAAAATTTCTTTTTGGACTAGTAGGACGATGGAGGGAAAACTTTTCACCATTCCCTAGTCTAAATTTTGTAAACCAATTGAAAAGGGGGTATTGGAATAAAAAATATTAAACATTTTAATGAGGCTCTGCAAGCTAGGCTCACATGGAACTTATTCTATAATAACTCTGATTCTATCAACTTTATTAAAAATAAATTTATTCAGAAACTCAGGAAAGGCAACCCTGCCTTTCTTTCCTCCTCTATATGGCCATCCATAAAGCATTACTTTTCCTCCATCATGAGTAACTCTAGGTGGATGGTATCTAGAAACTCCACCATGAACTTCTGGTTGGATAATTGGGCTGACACCCCTTTAATTTCTAGGGTTTCCCTTGACCAAAGCCCTGGGGACACCAAGATCTCTATTAGAGATGTTCTTAACACTAGTAATGACCCTCATCCAGATAAAATTATGACTATCTTTGACCCTTACCCCTTATCAAACACAAATGATTTCTTAGTTTGGGAACCTTTACATAATGGTATGCTTGATTCTAAAAACTTTTACAGACCTTTCTTTTGTAACTCTGAATGTGATTTTGGGTGGTTGAAACTTTTTGACAAAACTTGGATAAAACCCTCAAGATTTACTCTTATATGGAGACTTGATCATAAAAGTCTTCCCAATGATGACCATCTGCAATCATCTGGTTTCCAACACTGTTCTAAATGCAGCCTCTGCAATCAGCACAGGGAAGATGCTAATCATCTTTTTCTTTCTTGTGCCACTGCTTCTGCTCTTTGGAATTATATTTTTGACTTTTTTGACTGTAGATGGTGGATGCATGACTCTGTCAAAACTCAATTAAAGAAATGTGTAGATCTTAATAGCTCTCAAAAAATCAAAAACATCTTTCTTCCTGCTGTCTCTGAGCTTCATCATGTGATATGGTAGGATAGAAATGATTTTATTCATAATAAATGCTTACCCAATCTTAATACAGGAAAAAGTCGGATTATCATCACCATTGGTGAAACTGCTTCGATCCAAAAGGGTCATTGTAACAACATTGTGCAAGACTTTAGCATCCATCTACTTTTATGCATTGACAGCAACTATTTCCAAACTCATTGTACTTTTTATGTCATCTGGCATCCCCCTCTACCAGGATAGATTAAGGTTAATGTGGATGGCGCTTCCAAAGGAAATCCTAGTCCGGTGGGGTGTGTTTCCATCTTCAGGAATCATACTGGCCAGATCATTGGTTGCTTCTATGGGAGATGTGGCATTATAGCCTCTCTGGAAGCTGAAATGTTGGGTATGATTCATGCTGTCTCTTTTTCCAAGAAACATGGCTAGAACAACCTCTGGATTGAGAGTGATTCAACCACTCTTGTGTAAGCCATTTGGAATGGTGTGATACATCTTGTGTGGCCGATCACCACTCGTTGGATGGACTGTATCAATGCTATTCGTGACATCAACTACATCATCACTCGTATTTATTGTGAAGCTAACACGGTTGCTAATGGTCTTGCAGACAAGGGAGTCAATCAAGAAAACACATGGCTTGATGAACTTCCTGATGACTTACTTCCTTTTCATATTAATGATTGTAATATGTTTTCTTCCTTTAGTCTTTTGTAGCTCTTCTTCTTTATATAATTTATTCCTTGGTCTTCTGGCCATGCACCTTCTATAAAAAAACCTATATAACATTATTTCCTTTATATGTCTTCGAAATTCAGGTGACAAAGTTCATGGTGATGTCTTCCCATTTCCATGATTGTATGGGTAATGGTTAAATCATCCAATAAGACTTCTTCCTTTCAGGATTCACTTATTGACATACTAGGAAATTTGATATATATTTAGTGATCTCCTTATTTATTTTATCCCTTGAATAGTACTCACAGAGATATTGATACATCGTTGTGCTTCTTGGGTGAATAGAGAAAGTCGAACTATGTGCATTACCCCACAGTTCCTTTATTAACATTGGATTTTATGGAACATATATCCTTGACTCAAATCTCAAAATCCATTATTCATTAACATTGAAATTTGAATATTTACTTTTTTATATAGTTTCCACTTTCCTCTTAATCCCCACATCATCTCTTTGAGCATCCTAAACCTTTAGAGAAGAGATGGTTGGGAAATCATTTGTGAAAGGATTGATGATGTTATTTCCTTATTTATTCTGATGTCCATCATTTCAAAATCTAAGAAGACATGATCCCTCTCAATTCTAAAAAATGAAATAATTTCTGGATCCTTTTTACATCAAGAATCTTCCACTTTGTTCACTTTCCCAGTATGGTAGTGAATTTAGTATTCATAGTGCTTGATCATATCAACCCATTATTGTTAATACATATTCAACTTTTTTGTGTGAATGTATAATTGAGGTTTTGGTGATCCATATATATTTCACACTTCTCCAAAAAGAGATAATTCCACCATATTTTGAAAGAAAAAATGAATACATCCAACTATAAATCATTTATTGGGTTTTTATATTCATGGAATTCCAACTGTACTGAAAGATAGGATATGACATTTTCATTTTCCATTAACACACAATACAATCCCTTAATTGAAGCATTGCAGGACACCAAGAAATGTTATCCACTTATGGGTATTATGAGCACATGGGCAGTGATAAGACTATTCTTTAAATCATTGAAGATCTCTTGACATTCATCCTTTGAAGAAAAATTTACTCCCTTATGAGTTAGCTAGGTAAGGGGGTTTGAGAATAAACAAAAAATTCCCATAAATCGATGATAATACCCAACAAACCTAAGGAAACTATAGATATCTAGCATGGATGTTGGCCTCAACCATCCTTCAATTTTTTTTATTTGAAAGGTCCAAATATATCCCATTGATTATGATTATATCCCCCAAGGGTGATAATTCCTTTAACTAGAACACATATTTTTTAAACTTTTCATAAAGATTCTCCTTTCATAAGGTCTTTAGCACCATTCTCAGATTTACTTCATGATCCTACTTGGTTTTAGATTATATTAGAATATCATCTATAAGGACTGCCAGAAATTTTTCAAGGTAATATCTAAATAATTTTTTCCTTAAGACCCTGTTGATTGTGGGAGCATTTGTGAGTCTTAGTGGAATTACTATGAACTCAAAGTTATTATATTATGTACGAAAATAAGTCATGGGGATATAAACCATCATTAAACTAAATAGGAAAAATCCTGACCATAGATCCACTTTGGAGAAATAATTTTCCCCACATATCTAATTAATCAAGTCCTCATTCCATGGCAGAGGATATTTTTTATTTATCATGATCTTGATGACCTCATGATAATCAATGAAACGGGGTATTGAGATATCCGTCTTCTTAATGAAGAGAACTGATGCACCCCATGGTGAAGCACTTGGGCATTTTAACACTTTATCTAGATTATCCTATAGTTTTTTCTTCATCTCCTCAAGTTCATCAATATCCATTCTATACAAAGTTTTGGATATTAATAATTCCCCAAGTATATGATTGTTTGAAAATTCAACCTCTGAACATTAAAAAAGACCATAAAATTCATTGGGAAACACGTAATCATATTACATCGAAATAGGTAGGTCATTGAGGATGATACTTTCATTATAATCAATCATTTGATCAAGATACACATGATTGTAGGGTAATATTATCCATTCAAGATATATTGGTTATAAAGAAGATTCATCATCTTCCTTGAACTTGTACAGAACTGGGGGTAGATTCTTAATATGTAGAGTGATTTACATATCATGAAAATTGATGATGGATATATATAGGGGATTCCAATCCATGCCCATAATTTCATAAAATTCAACCCAAGGGGGTATAAAAAGGTTCCCTGGGATATGAAGGAATATGTAAAACTAGAATCAGAAATTATGTTTTCTATTATTGAATGAATAACTAGCATACCTATCATGACATCATTTTTAGGATCCATGTTTGTTGTTGTGATGGAAAAATAATTCTCTTGATTCCTTAGAGGTTGTTGTTTGTCTCCAAAAACATTTATCTTAGGTCCTTGATTTTCACATTAATCTAGGTCCTTATATCTGGAGTAATGAACAATGTGTTGAGGGTTGACTAGAGAATTACTTTCCTCTATCGTATTTGTAGGTTTCTCATATAAGTAAACATTATCTAGGTGTACTTCCTTCTTACACCTAAAACATATATTTGTTCCCTTTAGTCAATTTTTTGGGTGCTTCATTCCACACCGTTGACAAGTGGAATGCTGGAATTTATTGGAACTATAGATTTCTCTATAGAACTACTAGAATTAAACTCCACTTTTTTCTTATTATACCATTGATATCCTTGGGATTCATTGATATCCATATCTACATTGAGGAAACATCATAAAATTTACTCATTGTTATAAAACGCTTCGATCTCTAGGAATTTCTATAGACTAGGATTCAACCCACCAAATAAGAGGTCATCCTTAAATTCAGGGGTAATCAGAAAGCTGGATTTATATTGTGTGTGTATTATAATGTTTTCCTCAATCGCCCCAATAGATTTATCAATATTTTTTTCAAGGTAAAAGAAATCCATCTTCATTTTACATGAAGAGTGCGAGGAAAATTTTTACTGAATTTTTTTTCTAGATTTCCTTCCACTCGATCACTTCAATCTATTAATCATGATTCATATTTTTAATCAATGTCCACTATTGATCATCTTCCCACTTCATATGATAAAAATATATAATAAACATCTCTTTTATGTAATATTGATGTATGGAGAAGATCTTATCAATGGAGTTGATCTTTTGATCAGTGATTAAGGGATCATATGTCTGATTGAAATTAGAAGGCCTTTGTCACAAGAAGCACTCAATTGTGGCCTCTTTTTTCTTAAGGGGGTTCGAATGCTCCTCCTAATATAAGTTTCTATTTATAATATAAGTATACTAAGAGAGTTTAATAATTTATTTCATGATTCCCACTCTTATCAGGTTGGGAATCTCATTGGGGCCATCATCATATTTCCTGACACATTGATTGTTTACTCGATTCCATTATTTTCAACCATTATCTATAATAAAAAATAGGATTGAGTATAAATATATATATTTCAAACAATTAAACACATAAAGTAGAATCCAATGACAATAATGGGATAACTTATAAATTATATGTACTTCCTCAACTTATGAATTTCTAGGATTTAATCTATGTTTTCCATGATCTATTTCCTAACATAAATTTTCATAGAAATTTTTTCATAAATAGTTGTTAGTAATCAGCTTATGATTTTACAAAAGAATATCCCATAGAAGTGAAAAACTAGGTTTGATGTAAGGACAATTTTCATGTACCTAGTAAACTTGAGTTAGGCTTAAGACGCCTTATCAGAGTTATCACCCCTACGAAATATTTGTACCAGAAACATGTCCACTTGTAGTGTCTAGAAAGGGATGTATTTTCTTGAAAAACAACTTACTATATACTTACCAATATTTAGGGATATTTTCTTATACATATAATGGGTTTATTTATAAGTCCCAGTAAGGGTATAGAAATGACATAAAATGAATCAATTAATACATGTTAAATATTTGGAATATCAATAAGGAATAAAAAGTGTAGGAATCATAAATATGAACAACGAGACTTGATATAGAATGATAATAATAACATGGGAAATGTGGAAACAACTTAAAACATAACAGCATAAACATAGGTCATGGATGAAACTGTAAAGACAATAGGGGTGACAAATTCCCACAAAGGAATCAGTTTCACTCCCTATCTCAACATGCTGTATCATGATACTAAAAATTACCCAATGCATGGGAGCACTATATAATTCCAAGTAAAACAATAAAATTCATATTATTCTCAATATTAAGTGTGCTAGATAGATTTTAAAACATGTATTTATTCATCATCATGATTTATTCAAAGATAAAAGAGTTTAGAATACATACTTGTAAATACCCAATCAAAAGTATATGTACTTAAAGGTGAATTCCCTTGATATAAAATGGGAAAATGACATAAAATAAAAAAGATATTAAATATTTGGAAATTGTAATATCAATGGAGAATAAAACTACTATGAATCATAATCATGAAAAATGAGACATGATATTACATGATAATCGTTATATGGGAAAGGTGGAAACAACTTAAAAAACAACATCATAAATAAAGATCAAGGATAAACCCACAAAGACATGATGGTGGAGAATATACCATAAAGAAATAAGTATCACTCCCTATCTCAACATGATTTATCCTGATACTAAATATTTCCCAATGTATTTGAGCGCTATATCATTTTGGTTTCTCCCATGACATTCATTTCATTGTCATTCTTATGTTTTCCAGATAGATCATATAAAATGGATTAATTCATCATTACAATTTAATAACCAAAAAATGTGCATGGAATAAGTACTTTTAAATACCTAATAAAGAAGTATATATTCATAATGTTGAACCCCCTTGATATAAAATGGATACAATATTCACTACACAGTTTGTTTGCCTTGAGAAATCATGGTGAAATTTCTACAGTATAACAGTGTCACTTAACGGATCATAAAATGGGTTGATGAGAAATATATGGGGCAATATAATCCTTATAAATAAAATTGGATGTAATAAGGATATGTAAAATATATACCATCATTATAAATTATAAATAAAGGGCATAATGTAATGATGTAACTTGAATAAATAAGATAATCCTAACTATATTTGGCATGGTAATAGGTGTATATAAAGTATCATGGGAGGATTAATAATAATTAAAGGGGTATCTCATCGTTTATAAATTAAACATAAAGTAAGGGTAATATTCAAAAACATATCATAACATAAAAAATGGAATTTATGATACATAACATAAAATAAGTGCTTGAATGGAAATAAGAAGAGTGAAACCCCTTACTAAATTTCAGCATAGTAACAGGTGTACATAAAGAATGATGGATCTGTTAATGAAAGTGAAATTAAGATCTCATTATTTATAAATAAAATTTATTTCAATGTGAATAAGTAATAACATATCCCAATATAAAAAAATAAATTTAGAGACACAATAAAAATAAGTTCTTGTTAAAATGAGGTTAGTGGAAGCTCTTTTACTTGATTGTGTGACTTCAAAGGCTTGCGAGGGGCTCCTTGAAAGATTCAGAGCACATTGGGAGGTCTATATATAGTTAAGTTCGGAGTATGGATGTATTCCAAGTATTTTTAGTGAATATAAATTAAATCTTGACTTGGTTTATATAGGAAATGAGGGGGATTTCTTTATTATTTGGATTTTGGATTCTACATAAATAAATAACCAAAAAAACCATTATATTGTTTTTTACCATGGTTTCTAGAAACTGGGTGTGGTTTCCTTTATTTTATAAGTTCTAGGGCCAAAATTAATAAAATAATAGCCTTGATTATATGGAGGTGAGTCATACTCTTAAAGAAATAATTTTAAAACCTTAAAATATATTTATGGTTTTGAAGGACTCGTAATGGATTTATCAAATGAATTAAATATACTTAAAGTATAATTATTTTAATGATAAGACATTTATTTGGTCGTGGATAAATTTTATAGTATTTATTATATCATTTTTAGGTCATTATTATATTATAATACACAAAGTATATTTATACAGTATTTTAATTTTACACAAAAAATCGACTATCTCAAAACATTATGAACAATTCACTTTTGTTTAATTTAGAAATTCAGATTCCACAAATAATATTCATTTTATCTATATAATTTTATAAATATGTTAATTTTATATTTTAAAATAATAACCCGTATTTATTTAAAATCCATGGTTTTTTATAACTACAGTTTTCTAACCCTTATAAAAATACATTTGACTTCATAAAAATTACATGATAATTTATATTTAATAATAATTTTTTAATAAAAATATAAAAATAATATTTATTTCGAAAATTCATTATTTCATCAAAATAAATTCCTTAATTGAATTTAAAAATTAACCAAAAATACAATTTATGTTTTATTGTATCAAAATAAAAATCATTTATAAGGTAACAATAATACATTCATCATTCTATGAGAAATAATGTATATACTCATATTTTAATTTTATTGATATATATCCCTTTAATACCCTATATAATGAACCAATGGTAAGGTGCATAATGGTGGGACTTTCATATGGATGTTCGATGAACATCCATTGGGTTGTGATCTCTATGATCTTGAACATATCCCATAAAAAATTCATTCATGCTTAATTTATTGGATCTCACTTTGGGATTGGTCATGTGTGAAGCCTATAGACTCTATCTCCCTAATAAGCTCTGATAAATGTGATTTATAGAGTATGATTCTACTGGTTGGGGCCATTACTTCTTTTTCCATTGTCAATTGGATTTTTTGAATCCCTATATTTATACTAAACAAGTGATCACTATTCAATGGATATATTATCTATGTTAATGATTCTTAACAGTCATTTAAATCTATTTGGATAAAATAAAAGGAAATTCATGTGTTTTCTATAACTATATTTACTTAAAAATACATTTAATTAAATCAATATGAAATTTTATTTATAAAAGTAAGGCCATTACACACCCTATGTGTATATTAACTATTTTTCAAGTTTGTAGGAGCTAGTTGACGATCAAGATGGGTGTTACAATCATGAGTATTTTTTAAGAGTTTTTGGAGTTTCAAAGTTCTTTTTGATGATTAAATTTGGTATTTTATTAGTTTTTTTCGTTTCATCTATACAATTTTATATATAATATTACTTGTATTTGGATTGCATTCTTTTTATGTATTGTGTTTGTGAGTGGTTTATGGTATTATCTCATACTCATTATATATATATTCTGGGTTATACCTCTCATTTATTTAATTTTAATCCCCTAGTTATAGTCAAAAATCCATATCCTTTTGGAGGTGGTTTTTAGGGTTCATTATCCATCATTATCCATTATTACTCAAGGAGGGGTACCATAGGGGGGAAAGTCATGACAGAGTGGTATTAGAGTTGATAGTGGAGATATATGATGAAGTTAATAGATTGAAATTGGTGAAATTACATGGGTTAGTAGGTAAAGAATATCATTTGTTCTTGATGTGTGTTACATATAAGGGAGACTGACCACGACACTAGATTTCAGGCACCCCTATGATCTAATAAAAGGATATTCATGTTTATTAAACATTATAAGCTATGTTATTATGATTATGTGGTAGTGACCAAAGTAAGGACTGTGTATTATGATTATCTACACATGTGTTTAGATTATATAGATAGTGAAAAAAGGGCTAAAATGAAGAACTTATTCAGCTTTTAAATGTTTTATATCATGAGTCTAGAAGTTTGTAAAATTTTTATTTTGTAGATATAGAACCAGGTCAATGTACCTATTAGGTTTACATAGAATAAATTCAACTGGATGTTTTATAATGGGTATTTTTTATAGGGAGATATAAAATCATCCTAGGAATTTCTCTCATTACTGATCCCCTCTTTCCTCTTTCCTTTTCTTTTTATTTTCAAAATTGTTCCTTTTTTTTCCTTTTCCCGCTAACCCCTTTGGATTATTATGTAAAAATATCCTCCCCCATGTGGGTGTAGAAATTGCTTTGGTGTAAGGAGAGGGAGAGGGATATGGATAGGGAGAAGGATAGTGAAAGGATGGTGAGATCACTATCATACATCATCCTTATCATTGATTGAGGTATGGAGCTAAGTGAAGTGTCTTGAATGAAGACATCGTGATTGAATATTTAATGTTTTACACCATGAATTTATCTATTTTATTTTTTCCCATTGTTTTCCACATATATTTTTAGTATTTAACATTTAATTCCTCATATGTTTTTTCGGTGGCACCTTGATGGCTGATCTAGTTTGTTTTTGAATGATTCAAGGGTTTTGAGTTGATTGTAGGGGTTTTTTGTTCAGAAAAAACTAGTAATGTGGATTTTAGTTCAAGAATGCATGTCATGTTTTATTTATTTTGAGAATATTTTTGAGTAATAGGTTTAATTGTAATTTATGTTTAGTACAAGCCTTGTAGAGCTCCCGGAGGTTTGGCTGGCAACATAGCCACACATCCCATGTGGGGGGCATGCGGTCACATCGTGTAAACTGGTAGGGATTGTGTTGGGTAAACATCTATTGTCCATATAGGTTTCTTGGGCTAAAGATATGTAGGTATACTTAGGGTGCGGTTGGGTATTTATTTAGAGACTCAGAATAGCGGCACATGGTTGTGTAATGTAAATATTTATAACTCGTGTAAAGTACATGGTCATGCCCAAGTGAAGTACCTGGGTGGACCTCATGTGAGGTACAGGGAAAATAACCCCTC
Organism: Viscum album; assembly: GCA_963277665.1. NCBI lineage: Eukaryota > Viridiplantae > Streptophyta > Magnoliopsida > Santalales > Viscaceae > Viscum > Viscum album. The sequence continues at coordinate 468,401,592 of OY728147.1, read as the reverse complement.
TAGGATTCTCACTATATATAAAAGTTATATGTTGTGACCTTGAGAATAACATACCAGGTAAAGTTGTGGTACATAACCTAATGAGGGGGTAAGAGGTACAATCCTTGTACTACGTCTTTGGAGGCATATTACTTCTCTTCTCACCCATGATCTAGAATTGGGCATATGGATAGTTCATTCTGAGTGTTTATCCACATTGTACATAATGGTATTTTTATTTGGATGATTATAATTAATTAGTTAGATGATTATGAATGGGTGGTGTTTGGAAAGAGGATTTACTTGAGGTTTGATTTATAATCCTCCTGATGGTTGAGTCGATATGTGAGGCATGTGTGAGGTTTGTGAATTTATTGATTGAATTGGTTTATGAAATCAATGTGGGTTTAGTTTTTGGTTATTTTATAAGGTTTTAATATGTTTGGATTGAGAAATGATTTTTATGCGATCCCTATATTTGGTTTCCTGAGTTTTGAGTAGATAGGGTTGTATATTTGGTTACTAGAGGGTTAGTCGGTTTAATACTTTGGGTGGAAAAGGTTTAATGGGATGTTGAGTATAGATGGGTGCCATTGGGTAGAGTTTGATATGAGTGTGAGGGACCTTTTAGGATTCACTTGAGAGCGTGGTTATATTTAGTGATGCACTTTTGAATGAGGTGATGTTTTTTGTTTGGTTATGTGATAATGAGGCTAACTATTATTTCTTGGATGGGCATGGCCTATGGTGGGGTTATGATTAAGGATATCCATATAGAGAATAATAATCTTGATATTTCAAGGGATATTTGAGTATATTTATTCTATATAATTGGATGTATGAGGAGACCTTTTGTGATATCATTGGAATGGAAATTTCCCTTAGATATTTATTGGTTGATCTCCTAAATTGGTTAGTTGGTGCTAAGTGGGTCTAGGTATCTAGATGATAATTTAGATAAGGTAACTCCCCTTTGTCTAAAAGTATACCTGGGATATGTTATTATTATAAATGTATGCAGATCACTCTTTAATGTAGTATTAATTTCTTATAGATTCTATTGTGCTCCCAGATGTAGATAGATAAACTGGTCAGTTTTGTAGGACTTTCAGGACCTTCACAGGTTTATAGAGAGACCATAGATTTCATGTAAAAAAGTTAAAATCATGATACCATACTTTTAGATCCTATTAGTGGTGTGTATTATATTATTGGATTCCTATAGTAAGACCCTATGGTATGAAATTCATGCATTCCATTTTCATTGTTACTGATATACCCTTTTTAATCCAATGGACACACTTGGTGTTATGTGCCTCGATGAGAAATTTTCAATAAATCCCCATAAATGAGCTATAATAGGTGTAGATATACCTCATGTGTCGCCATAAAACATGTGTTTTGAGGTTTATTTGTATATTTATTGTTGTTTATATTTATGGCAGTTATTATTTGGCTTGGTTGGGCATATCACATGTGCATGCACTTGTTTGTGACAACATATGTTATGTACCACTATTGGGGGTGGCCAACTATGATTTATTTCTCACCCCATAAATGGAAACTTTAGTTCATGTGTAGATATTTATGTCTTGTTTTAGATTGAGATAGGATGCATTATGGATAAGATATTGGTTTGACGTTTCTAGGTTGAGCGAGGTCAATCATGGGGAGTTAGATGATTGGGCAGGAGAAGCTCGATAGTTATGGATATCAAGCTTGTCGTATGGATCAAGGATAACACTTGTAACTTGTTTATTTTTTATTTATTTTATTTATATATTATTTTTTATCATCCTAATGGTAAATAAATAATTTTATGTCATTGTACCCATGATTTTTTATGTTTCTGTATTACATTTGATATAATATTATTCTATTTCAGTAATTTATTATTCATACTCTAATGTATGTTATGTATGATCAAAAATGTTTATGTGTTTGGTTATTTTCAACTATTTTTGTACACAGATATAATGGTATACTCTACCCACTATATCTATTATCAACCTCATTGCAGGTTGGAAACTTCTAGAATTTGGGGAGATGCGTTTGAGGCCTTATTGTGTGATGCAATGAGTAACTTGTTAGGTCATCCCTGGATGATTCAGAAAAAAATCATTTTATAAGAGGTTTATTTTCTATTTGTTTTACTATTTTGGATTTGGTAGATAGGTTTTCTAGGTATGTCTCTGATCTTTTGATGGACATCAAACTAGAATGACCAAAAAAACATTTCTGATAGGATTTCCTAGTCATGAGGGCACGTGATTACTGTTCTTGGTATTTTATTCTATGGTTCTTTGATTTCACCTTGAGTAATGAAATTGAATTTTGGGTTTATCATTTAAGGTTCTTCACTCTTGGACAATTGAAAAGAGGCCAATTTTTATGAATCATAATAGTCACATATGATTCACATGGAACATGTTTGTTTGTACTTGATTTCATAGACGATTGATGTTCAATTACTTGAAGTGTCTACAGAGAGCTATGTGATGTTTTCCCATGTATATACCTACTGGAATGATACTAAACCAAAGAATAGGTATTTTTTGGCATGATACTTAGATCATATGCTGAAATACAATTGGGGGAAAGAAATTAAGTCTCATTAACGAGTGATGCGTAGAGATCCTTGTGGTCTAGTGTTGGTATTGGATGCCCGAGTATAGTGTTGGATTGATGAGTGAAAGGATACATGAGATATATTTGGGTAAATCTCGAGTTTCCATAAGGGTATAGTTTCTATGAATAGTATCATGGTAAGTTTTTGGGGTGTCTTGTGATTTTGAGGTAAACTTCTAAGACTAATCTTGGTTTTGAGGATAGGTTCAGTTGGATGGTTCAATTGAATGTATATCATTATTTGTTTTTTTGTTTTGGTTACAGTTATAGTTCCATGATTGAAAAGTGGGTATTCACTCATTGTTATGGATTAATTCATTGGTGGTAATTGGTCATGTTATTTATATTGGAATGACTGAAATGTATATTGTTTAGATAAAAACACTAAGGATGCTTTAGATTAACAAAACTGAAATGCATTATAATTATGGTAAGTGTTTTAGGATCATTAGTGTAGGGTTTTTGGTGCATTATAGTATATGATCAATTCATAGAGAATCACTCTACCATGAGAGAGATAGTAGTGGTTATCCTAAAATTTAGAAAAAAAATTATTTTGTGAGGAAATCCATATGGTGGGGTGTGAACAATTATCAATTAGATGGTCATTGAACTCATTATTTGTGGATTCTTCAGCATGGAGTATTTCATTCCTAGTGAGATGAGAATGTGTGATGATTTTTTTTTCTTTTTTCTCAAGATTGAGTGGGTCAGCCATGACAAGCCATTGCATTTGGTAGTGGTTGAAGCATGGTCCATGGAGGTTGGTGTTTTATATAAGGGGAAATGATAAGGATACTCATTTGGTGGGGAGAAAGAAATCAATTAATGATGGGTGACTCTTTTTATAGGGTTACATGCACTATTAGACCAGTCAATGGACAATTGAGTTACTGTGAGATGTGCTGATTCTCAATGTGAAAGTGGAATAGTGTGTTGTCCACCGAGTCTTCTTATGGGTGAGAATCATTATAGTGGGGTGTTTATAATTAGGGACACCATTTCATGATGATAAAATTAGTGAAAATTTAAATTTTTACGAGAAGTATGTTTAGGGGATAAAATGGTAATTTCCTATTTTATATTATCTCAAAAATATTTTCTAACTACTCTATTGGTCTTGGAATAGAGTGTTTACCCTAGATAAACAGTTTGGGTGAATTTTTATCCATCCACATTTTCATAGAATGCTTAATATTTAATTAAATTAATATTAATTACTCATGAATGTGTGGATGGTAATAGATTTTTAACAAAGGATCAATATAAAATTTTACTTCCATGATTGAGTATAAAATGGGAGGTTTTTCCCAGGTGCCCTCAAAACTCACTCTGATCACTAGGGCTAGGCCCTAACACCACTTTCCATTTTCTTTTTTATTTTATTTTTCTTAATCTTTCTTTATTTTTTTTTCATTAACTACTTTCCCTTTTGGTTTCTCATGTATGTTTCTCTTACTCCAGGGGGTTTCATGCATGACCTATAGGAAGAATAGGGAGAGGAAGAGAGGATCACCACCACACATCATCCTTATAATCGATCGGGACTTGGAGTGTGGTGAAAAAGATTCCAATCATTGATCTGGTTGAAGGTTTGGCATTTTAGGCCTTTATGAAGTATATTTTTTCCCATATATTAACAGTTTTAAGTTTCAATTGCTAATATGAATTGATGGGTACCCCTTGTGGGTAGATATGGGGTGTTTTATAGATATTTTTGCATTTGGGGCCAGCTTCAGGGGTTTTATAATTAGGAAAACCCAATCACATGGTTTTTAGTTCAAGAGAAAATATTTTGTGTTTTTAGTTTTGGGTGTAGAGTTGAAAATGGGGATAACATAGAACATGTGTTCAGGAAATGTAATGAAGATCCACTCAATTTTTGGTCACCTACATGGATAGACACCCCATTTGGTGTTAAAATGGTTGGGTGTATACAAAGATAGATCCTATTTAAGGCACATGACTATTTTCCTTTTAGAGTACTTGGCTAGAAGTCTTATAGGGAGACTTAGGGTTTGGTCAAGTACTCATCTAGACACCCAATGTATAGTCACATGGTCATGTAATGTACATAGATATACCCCATGTGAAGTACATGGTCTGATCCAGAGTGGTGTACATAGCCTTACCCCATGTGATGTACATAGATAAGTACCCTATATGGGTTGCACACCATTTATGAAGGAGATGTGTTGTGTACTTTGGAAGTACATTTTTGTTAGGGTTTAAGTACTTGGAAGAGTTATGGTGTAGGTGGTAGACACTGTGAACATAAGATAGATTTCATATACATGACAAACACACTATGCAATCCTTATTTTAAGGAATGATACTTCTCTTCTCACCTATAAGATTAAATTAGACTTGTGGACAGTCGATTATGAATGATTCTTCAAATGGGAAGTAATTGTATATACCTTTGGGTTATTTGATGTCATTAGTGATATTACTTGGATTGGTAGTGTTTTTTCAAGAGGATTTCTTTAAGGTTTGATTTTGAATACTCCAAACGGTCAAGTCAATATGTGAGGGTTGGGAGAGGGTTGTGCATTTTTTGATCGACTAGGCTTGAGGATTCCAAGTGGGTTTAGTTTGTAGTTCTATGAAATAGTTCACTTATGGTGAGATCAAGTAGTAACTTATATGGGATCTCTTGATTCAGTTTCTTACGGTTTTAGTATATGTATTTGTATACTTGGTTTCTTGAGTTTAAGTTGGTTTGATCCTTTATGCTGTAATGATTCCATTGGCTGTAGAGTATGATTAGGTGCCATTTGGTAGAGTTTGATATGGCTGTGAGGGATCTTTGTGGATTCCCTTGCGGGCATGGGGACATATGGGGATTCCCTTGTGGGATTGGTTATGTTCATAGTTGTTTTTTGTACCGACGATTCCATATGATGTTTCATTGATAGGCTTGCTCTAAGGATTGATTATGCCTGAGGAACCCTTTGTATAGTGTCTAGTTCTAGAGATTTAAGGGGACTATTTAGGGTTCCTCTTGTTCGGTTGACCCAGATAGGGTCAAGGATAAAGATTCAGTAGTGATGGTGATAGTTTTAGGTGATAGGTAAACACCTCATCTTTTTTATAAGGATTGGGTAGTATTATTTTTGGATATTTGAGAAAATCTATTAGAAGTTAGTGGAAACCTTTTTGGATTTCATTATATTGTGTGTGCACCTTGAGATTTTTTGGATTGTCTCACTCATTGGTTAGTTTGTGTTAGGTGGGCCTAGGAATCCAAAAGATAATTTGGATGAGGCCACTCCATCTAGTTTAGTAGTACTCCATGAATATGGGATTATTAACAATTGATTCTGAGTGATCATGGTCAAACTATTAGTTTCTCATAGATGATATTGTGATCTTGAATATTGACATATTACGTGGATATTTTTGTAGGATTTTTGGGACTATTTTAGGTTTCTAGGGTGGCCCTAAAGTTCCTTTCACAAGTTTAGATCATTCTATTAGAGTTATAATTCCTTGTAGAGGTGGCCTTTATTGTATTGGATGCATGTGGTGAGACCATAGGGACTAAAATTCATTCCTTATATCAAATTATAATTGGTATATCTTTTTTATCCAGAATACAGATCCGATGTCATGTGGATGGCTAACCAATATACTATAAATCCATCATCTTGGACCGGAGTGGGTGTAGACATACCACAAGTGTCACCTTATAACCTGAGGTATTCTGTTTAGTTGTTTATATGATTATTTATTGTATTTTATTTGTTTTCCAATTCTAATTTGACAAGTTTAGGCATATCACACATGGATTCACTTTTTATTGAAGATAGATTTCAGGTGCCACTTTTGGGGGTGGCCTACAAATATTTACTTTTCACAACTTGTGTGGGATCTTTGTTGAATATAAAGACACTTATGTCTTCATTCAGCATGATAACATGACGAGTTTAGGATATTTTAGAGGTATAACATTTCATGCTCTAGTGGGACCCCCCAAATATTGTATGAGGATTGGACTAAATCATCTCGATAGTCATAGAGAATGAGTATGTGGTATGAATTGGGGTTAACAATTGATCCATGTGTGTTTTTTATTTTTTTTATTTATTGATTTTGTGTGATTGACCCATTGGGTGATATTTTATTGTATTTTATCATGACCATGCATATGTATATTTCCTTGTTTCATTTAATATAACAAGATTATATTTTAGTTATTTATTATGAATAATCTATGGTATGACTATAGATGCTCAGAGATGTGTTTGTTTTTGGTTATTTCTCACTCTTATTACACATTGATGTGGGGGTATAGTCTCACCATTATATTTATTTTGACCTTAACCACTAGTTGAAAACCTTTAGTGTATAGGAAGGTTAACTTGAGGACTTATTATGAGTTAGACCAGGTGACGTGTCATGTAAAATTCGGTGGGATCATGACACTATAAGAGTAGTCATGGTGTAATAGATAACCAACCCCCACTTCTCTAATTAGAGAATAATTCCCTTGATTGATGACTAGTCTGACCACAAGTCCCAATATCCATTGTTCAAAACTCAAGAACAACCTGACTTTCATCAAAAAATTTGAACCTAATATTTATAAACTATAATTACCCATTAAATTCAAGCACATAATCCATGAGCAAGAAAAATTTAAGCTATAATAAAACTAAATTAATTATCAAAACTATTATGCAACTAATTAAATGAATGTATGATTATTTAAAGTAGTTGAAATGCCTTTAAACAAAAGCATACATCAATTCATATTATAAAAGACTAATATATATTAATAAATCAAGGAATGATAGTAAATAAATAAATACTTCATTAATTTATTCATGATTAAAAAATTTTATTAACAATTCATAAAATAAACAATTATAAAAATATTATTTGATTTTGTCAATAAATAAATAAAATTAGGAAATTTATATTTAATTATAATATTATAACCTTAAATTATTATTTTATGTATTATTTAGTAAATATATTAAATTTTATTGAAATATAATCACATTATATTTTATATGAATTATTCATACATTATAAAAAATAAACATAATCAAAATATCACATATTTACTATTATTTAAACATGGATCATATTAATTATCATAGTTCTATTTGATATTGTTTACCTAATTTCTAAAATATGGCATTTAATTTTAATATTTCAAAATAATTATTTTTTGAAATTCAGAATATAAATACAAACCCTTTTATAATTTTTTCCATATTTTGTAATTTATAAACACTTTATAAATTACCTTATAGTTTTTATATAAAATTTTTATATCAAAATTTTACATTATTCTATTGATATTAAATGAATTTAATGTTAATAAATAATATTAAATATATTTACTTATTAAATAATTAAAAAATATTCAATAATTAATTATATGCATTTTATAATAATTTAATTTTCAAATGATTTAGAAATTAAATAAATATCTTAAAATACATTATTATATAATTTATAAGAAATTTTTTAATTATTTAAATCAATTCATAATTGAAAAATAGGAAAATCATATATTTCTTCCATATATCATATTTTATGAATCATTTCAAATCATTTGTTGTGATTATGTTCCAAACTATATCGCAACTTAAGATTTGTACTAAAATACCCAGAATACCCCCTTTATGAACTCATAATCATATTTTACAAGACATTGATATTTAAAATAATATATGATGATCTTTTTTGAGCTACACTAAAGAAAGCTATCACGACCTATGGTTATTAATCATATACTGTGATATAGAATAACTTTTATGCCACAACACACAATAACACAAATCATAAATTATGAAAAAATAAATCTGAAATAATTATACTATATCAGATACTATGATTTCTTATAACGTATGAAACAAACAAATTTCAATTTGTGATTTATGATATCATATTAAAAGATATATTTTGAAAAAAATATTATATTTTATGATTATATATAATATTTCTTATTTTCATCCTTTTAAACATGATTTTATAAGTAAATTTAAGCTTGAAGTGGATCTCGTATTACTTTTAGGTGGGATCACAGCCCTCATATAAACACATTCAATGTTATATCTATATAAACATACCATATCACTTAATTACATCAAAAAATTTATTTATTATGTTATTTTCATCAATAATAGATCTCCCGGTTAAAGAGTTGTACTTCATAACATGTTCGTGTGGGAGAGTTCCAAGGAATCGATTAAATATTTAACTATTTCTTTAATAAAACTTTTATGTGGGATCACATCCCTCATATGAATCTAAAAATTGTGTCATCCATATAAACCTATCATATAAAACCATTATCCCAACTCATTTTATAATGACCCAACTCTCTTACATATATAATCACATTATTTAAACTTAAAAATCAATAAAACATAACCTGAAATCATTGTGTCGTGGAAAATTAGGTACATAATGTAATGATATTTAAAAGAAATTTATAGTATTTATTTACTTCTTAATATATTTATCATGGATCTCACTATATTACTATAACTGCATGAGATATCCTGGGGACATATATAAAATAAGGGGTGCTCCATAAAGCCTAGTAAGGGGATAAAACCGACAAAACATGGGGTGGGAAACTCATAAGAAGAAATAAAAAACAATTAGACTAAAATGAAATAAATCGTAGACCATCACATAATATAAGAGACAATATTTCATAGGAAAATTTTTATCATGAGAAATATGATAATGTGACCTAAACATTATATATATCATCGTGATTTGAGGTGGATTCCCAAAAAACATAACGGAATATATTTGGATCATTGTTCATTCACTATACTAATTATCTCACGAGATGTATGAATTAAAAAATAATTGGGGTGGATATAATTATACTATAACCTATGACATCATAATTCATTAGTATATGTTTTACCAAAATAAAAAGAAACATATATCGAGCAAGAAATGTTACTATGAGAATGAATTGGGATTTATAATGATGTCAAAAGGATTAGAAAATTATTGAGTCACACAGAAATAAAAAATAAGGGAATATATCATATTGGATAATCAATGGTCATAATAAAAATGTAATAAAATATTTGGATCCATGAAGAAAATAATAAATATAGAGGAACAACATTAGAAGAATTTAAAAAAGAAGAATAAGAAACTAGAAAACCATCCCGTGTAGACTTCATAAGGTTTGAATTAAAAAAACAATAGAATGGGAAATAGGAAGGCATAAATATCACTAAAAAGAAGATTTAAAAGGAACAATTGTGGTTATAATGGAAGAATATAAAGTGAAATAGTGAGTGGTAGAGGGTGATAGAGAATATATCATCTGGAATGACAAAGAATGGGATATACTATTTACCACAACTCCTAGATATCATCAAACACTCTATTAAACTACTGAATAGTTAAGTTATATTCATTAATTACTTTTTTAATAACCTTATTCAAATTTATATAGTTATAATATTTCATTTAGTATATATTTTTCATATTTATTAATTTATTATTTTTTTGCATCGTCACTTTTGAGGTTGTTTATTCCATTGTCCTAATACCAAATTTATGTAATGGTATCAGTAAAATTCCATCCAAAAAAATGGTTATATAATCTCTATAAGGGTTGATATATATTGTTCATATAGTTCCATAACAAATGGATTTCAATATATTAGTATATAGTAAAAAAATATGAGAAACATATTTGGTAAGCTTGTTTTTTAAGGTTAAAAATTACAATGTTTTCTTACATTTAATGTTAATCATACAATGGCAATTATATCATTACAGAACCATATAAATGTTGTTATTTAATAATAATTTTATATTAAATCTTTATATCAATGTTTAAAAATATATGCGAAATTAATAACTGAAAAATTGGACATCATCGTTCACTTAGAATCATAAAAGTACCACAGGTGAAAATATGTTTTATGAAAATTTTAAAAACAATAAGTGAACTAGTAAATGTATGATTTTTATAAAAATCAGAAAATAGTATATTAAAAAATATTTTTTAATTTAATTTTTATTATTAACTTATTTTACATAACGGGAAAGTGGGTAATTTAAATGAGAACTTGAGATTTGAAAATGGAGGTATTTTTGATATTTTAGAACACCCAAAATTAAAAATAATCTTGGAAATATATTTATACAAAGTGAATAATTAAAAACTATTTTTATTTGAACAAAAAATAACTTATGATTTGAAAATATATTTTTTTTGGAAAATTAAGTCTATTAATTGATAATCAATAATTTTACTCATTAAAACATTTTAATTATTAAAAAATATTTTGAAATTGTTAGAGTCATATTTATATTATGATGATGTCCAAAAACTTACAGATTTCAGAAAAACAATATTTTTTACTATTCTCCAAAAAATAAACTGTTTGAAAAAATTAATAAAAAAAATCTTAAGATATTTTGTTTGTGGTGATTTAAAAAATTAAATCAATTTTATCATCTTCAATTTATAAAAATTATAAATTTAATATTTAAATAAAATCAAATATTACATAGAAAACATTTTCTTTTTAATTAATAATCATTTCAATTTTATTGTGTGATTATATTTATATTTTTTATTATTTATTAAGTATTATAAGATTTATAATTAATTACTAAAAATATTTTTTAAAAATTAATTTTGGAAATGAAATAATTAAATTTCAATATGAAAAATAATATTTTACTAAATAAGTTTAAAAACATATTCTCAAAATTTATGCTTTTTTTTAGTGTATGTTTTCTGAATTTAGACATCATTTCATAGAATTATAATATTTATATTTAATTATTTTATTTTTATTTTTTTGGAATTTTACCCCTCTCGTCATCCAGGTTTCCATTTGTATGATTAGAAATTATTTTCTATAATATACTATTATTCAAACAGCCATATAATTATTAGTCTTCCTATAAATATCTTTTATTTCATTCATTATTCAACCACCCAAATTTTTATCAAAATTATTTATTTTCCAAAAATCCCAATATTGTTTCAAATTGTTCTAATTTTATTTTTTGAGTGTTGTTTATGGATGTGATAATTCTAGGAGACCATAAAAAAATAAATTTTAAATTTTAGTTATGTTATTTATAAGTGTTTATTACACTATTATACTATTTTTAATTCAATTGAGTATTTCTATAATTAATATTTTATTTTTTATATTGACTAAATAAAATGATATTTTTTATTATATGGTGTCTATGAATTTTATAATAATTATATCATACATAGTTTTACAGAGAGAAATTATTCATGTATAAACTTTTGAGTCATTACATTTTCACACCCTTTTCATATTTGAAATTTCATCTCAAACCCTAATATTAAAATAGATGAGGTTACTTTTGTTTCTTTACATAATTATATTTACTTGTTCTCTCTTCAAATTTATGATTTCAGAAAATCACGTTGACATATGATTGGTCATGATTGGTAATACTTTTCCTCTATAATACAAGAATTACATAGGTTACTTCTCATAATAGATACCATTATCCAATTATACAACATTTATATTTAGTACCAATTATAGATTTATTTTTTACTCTATCTATTAGGATATATAGAACAGATACTTCTCTTGAGATAAGTTTTGTGGAATTAAAGTTCAATTGACCAAAAATACAACATGATTAAGAATCTAAAATGTGACAATGTACCAAGGGCAATACTTTCTTTTCTTCTCAAAACTCATAGATATATTCTATAAAAATACTATGAGAGATACATTATCCAAAACCAAAAACTCTAGGTCTTGGAAATTATTTTCCAGATACCTCACCAGTTGAATCTATGTCATCCTGATGTATTATTGGATGTGTTAAACCATATATGTTATCTATTCTACCATTTCTAGTGCTAATAAATTCCGTTATTCAAAATTTTCCAAGTAAGTTGGATTTATATATTATTTTTATATAAAAGTATTTATATAGAGATATATTAATGATTGAGTAAAATAATATTTTTATAATAACTCAACATGAGGAAGTCGTTGATCCCATAATACTTTGAAGTACATAAAGAAATATCTTAGGATGTTCTCCAGAATTTGAATAGTCATTTCAATTTACTATTTATCCATGGTTGATATATCATAATAATATTTAACTCTATGATCAATTACTTCTAAAGCCTACTCTAAAACATTAATATAATCCTTTTATCTATATTAGATTCAATCAATAGTTGTTTTCCACGTAGCCTCATCACTTCTCCGATATATATCACTTCAGTTTGATCACATGATAAGTCTTATTTATTGTAAATGAAGAGGTTAATACTTGTACAATGATCCACCATAACCCATATAACATTGTTTCTTTTAGATGTCTTTGAATGATCTATGAAAAATCCATGGTGATATTATCCCATTTCTATGTTGGTAGGGGTAATGGTTTAATCATTTTCCTTGACTTATGCCATTCAACCTTAACTTTTTGGTATATAAGCAAATGGATTTATGTTTAATAATATTCTTATTTATATTATCCCTATTTAAGTTCTTTTAGATATCTCTATATATCATTTTACTTCCTAAGTGGGTGAATAATGTCAAGCTATGAACATCATATAATAACCCCTTATTTATCTAAGGACTTGATAATACAAATAAACATGTACGTTTTCTTCAAAAATCATCTCTATCACTATATAACTTAATGATTTACCCCTTAATTAATTTTTCCACTTTCCTTTGTATCTTTGCATCATCCCCTTCCACCATCTCAATATCTTATAATATAAATGGGTGGTAAATCATCAGATTAAGGAATGATGTTATTCCTATCTTAATGATTCCCAATACAATAATTTTCATATCTTGTAATATTGGATCCTTTTCAATCTACATCATGTAAAATGATATAGGATCATTTATACTTTGGTAATATACCACTTTGTTTTCTTTTCCTAGATTGTAATGGATTTAACAATTATTGATTTTGATCGTCTTCAACAATATTTTTTTGGCACATGACGATCTATTTATGTGTCAATTTATGATCATAATATATGTCACACATTTCCCCATAGTGATTATTCCTCGAAATATTTAAAGAAAATATTAACATTTCTTACTCAAAATCATTAGTCCGGTAATTTTTCTCATATACCTTTAATTTTGGTGATGTCTAAGGTATCAATTTATCTGTAAAAACATTTCATTCATAGATATAAAATATTAATAAATTAATATCTATTGCATATCACAAATACATTCCCAAGTATCATAAAAGATAAGTTCCTTTGGATACTATGTACACAATCGTTTTTTCGTGAATGATCTTCATCATATCCTTTAAATATCTTCCACTTTGTTACTCTTCATAAATATACCATAGTTTAAAATATTATTCATAACCTAGGAAAGGAAACATAATAAAGTGTGATATTAGATTGTCAGTAAGGTTAAACAAGGATTAAAGCTAAACATAACATTAGTGTAAGGGTGATAAAACACTATTTTATTGAATATTTTATTGATAATAAATGAAATAATTTCCTCACATTGTGTTAAATATGTTTATTTATAAAATATTTGGGATTTGATCATTCATTTGAAAATTTGGTGAAAATTCCAGTTTTACCCTTAATAGTGCACTGTAGTATTTCGAAGATAAATATTTTTATATTTATTATTTGCATTTTAAATTTTTTAACAGTGTTCCTAACTGCATATTATACAACTTTCATGCAGGACACTAGATCTAAAGAGTGCATTTGGATGGAGTAAATGAGCCATTAATCCAATGGTGGGCTAGACTCGGCAGAATGGATATGGGTTCTGTATTTGGGTTATATCTTCTACATACGGGATTGGATTGAGCCCAAATTTTGTGCAAAGCTCGGGGACATGATTTGGCACAAATCATCCTTCTGGAAGGCCGGTCAATTCACGCGTTTTGGAGGTAAAATGGGCGGTGAAATTTGGAATAAAATATTTGGCCGAGTTTTTCATTTCACACTTAAAAAGTTATGTATCCATAGACCTCACAAACTCTATTTAAAGGGGGTTTTAACTCTTTGAGAGGGCTGGTAGAGGCTTTGGGAAGGTTTGGCCGAAAGGGTGTTTCTTGGGAGCCCCTCACAACTCTTGGAGGAAGTAAGCCTTTGTGCAAACCTCTCTTCCAAAAAGGCTCTCCTCTCTCACCTCTTCTTTGTATTTATTTTCTTTTCTTTCATGTTTGTTTCTTGAATTTTTCTTCAAATAATATTCTGTGTTCATCCCTCTTCTTCTTATCTTAATATTCTTAATTGGGTTGGAATCAAGAGTGGAGAAAAGATTGGGTTCTACCCTTTCAATCCGTTGCTTATGCAAAACGTCTCCACGATGACTACACCACCCATGGAAGAGTAGTTCTTTTTAGTAATCGATCGACCTCTATCCTTATTCATTCATTTATTTTGAATCAATGAGCTACATTAATTCACATATTATGATCTATTAATTGAGTTTTTAATTTAAATGAAACTAATCAAGCAATTGAATAGTTAACACAAAACACGCGAGGTCGGGAATTGTGTGAACTGTGAGAGCGCAACCTTAACCGGTAATTCAAAACCACATGGGATCAATTTGTAGAGTTAAAATATAATCCCTAAACTCAATTAATACTCATTTCCAGAGTGGTTATGTGCCTTAATTTACCACTGACCATAAGCTAATTTTAGAACATCAATCAAAACAGGGTGTTGCGATTGCATGTTCCGAAGTTAGCCTAAGGTTAAAATTCACTTCAATCTTCGTGGTAAAGTTAATTCTCGTAGGGTTCGGGATTTAAAAAATTAAGGGATCATAATTAAGTGAATATTAATTTAAATGATAATGATTAATAAATGATTTAAGAGGTAGAGTTAGATCGATTACTCCTTTTTAAATAGATTTCTAAAAAAAACATCTTCTTGTTGTGTCATTCTAATCGAAACTTCATTTCAAAATTAAAAACAAAAAAAATGCAATCTTCTTCCAGCAAACTTCTTCTAGATTCATAAACTATAAACAACCACCCCCATACTTTCAAGTAGTGTTTTTATTCTCTTTTATTTTACTTCTATAATACCTCTAATAATTGTTTTAATTCACTTCCTCCTTTGAGAGACGACCTTGGTCTGCCACTCTGCTGCACCTAAGTACCCCAAAATTACACTAATCATTTGAGGGCGCCCACGACAGCGCTCTTTCAAATTGGCGTCGTTGCCGGGGAGGCAAGTAATTATTTCAACCAATTAGATGTATTTATTTTATTTTAAATTTTATTCTCTTCCTCTCTTCTTTCTTTCTTCTTTACCCAATCTGAATTTTCTTCTTCTTCTTTTATTTTCTTCTACTTCTTTTTGTACCATCAACTCAAACTTTTCATTTTTATTTTACTATGGTCCACTTTCTTTCTTTTCATTTTTATTTGATCTATGACATGAACTAATCCCAAAGATCTCTTAGATCTTGACCCTGAGATTGAACGTAGCCTTAGGGCACGAATCAGACATTCTCAATCTACGGGAAGTTTCAACATTCAACCAGTTGGAGAATTACTCCAATATCAGAACATTGAAATTGGAAGCAATTAAAATTCAAACATAAAAGAGGAACCAATGGCTGGAAATAATGGAAATGAACTTAATAGAACCATTCGAGAATTGGCTGCACCTGATATTAACTATCAACCAAATTGTATTGCATACCCAAATCTCGAATCGGACTTTGAATTGAAATCTGGATTAATTCACCTTCTTCCAAAGTTTCATGGCTTATCCGGTGAGGATACCAAAAAACACCTTAAGGAATTTAATGTGGTTTTCTCAACTTTAAAACCAAGAAATGTTTCTGAAGATCAAATTAAATTAAGAGCATTCCCATTCTCACTTGATGGAGCTGCAAAAGATTGGATGTATTATTTGCAACCTGAAGATGTAACATGTTGGAATGATTTGAAATGTATTTTCTTGCAAAGATTTTTTCCAGCATCAAAGACCACATCCATTCGAAAGGAGATATCGGGGATCAAGCAAGCACAAGGGGAGTCAATGTATGAGTACTGGGAGCGATTCAAGAAGTTGTGTGCAAGCTGCCCACATCACCAAATCAGTGAGCAACTACTCATCCAGTACTTCTATGAAGGACTCACACCCATGGAGAGGAGCATGGTGGATGTTGATGCTGGAGGAGCATTGGTGGACAAGACACCGGTAGCTGCACGAGCGTTGATCGACAATATGGCCCAAAACTCCCAACAATTTGGTGATAGAGGTACACCACATGTCAGGGGAGTACATCAGGTAAGTCCTTCTTCTCTTGAAAGTCATTTGATTGATACTAAGTTGGAAGAATTGGAAACTATGGTGAGGCAGATTGCATTGGCACAAAAGACATCTCTACCCCCTCCTTCAAGGCCTTGTGGTATTTGCACTGAGACAAGCCACCCAACTGACTGTTGCCCACAACTACAAGAGACAGAAGATTGTGCAGCAGTGTTCCCTGGGAGACCATTTCAGCAGCAACAACAACCATATCCCCAAAAGAAGTTTGATTCATTTGCTCCAACATACAACCAAGGGTGGAAAGATCAAGAGGACATGAGGTATGGCTCTGGACAACAACAAAGGCCCCCTTTTCAACCAAACATCCAGCAGCCTCCGCCTTACCAGCAGGGTTTCCAACAACCCCAAAGGAGATTTGAAGCTCAAACATCAACAAGTCAGCAACAAGGGAATATCCAACACAAGGTAGACTCTAACACTGATGATCTTTTGAAACAAATTGTTCTTAATCAACAGAATGAGCTGAAGAGTCAAGGTTCGGAGCTGAGAGAGTTGAAGACTCAAATGAGTCAGATTGCCACCGCCCTCCATGAACTTGTGAGTAAGAATTCTGGAAATCTACCTTCCCAACCCACTCCAAATCCAAAGGGTAATGTTAGTGCCATCACATTGAGAAGTGGGAAGCAAATGAACGATACATCTGCACCTACCATTCCATCGGGATTCACCTCAACTTCAGAGAAGCCGCATTCCATACCAACTGATGAGCAATCCAAGGAGAACGATAAAGGTATGAAAAAGATTGATGATGTTCCTCCTAAACCCCTTCCTTTTCAAAACAGGGTTGTTCAAACCAAGAAGATGGCTGAAGAAGCAATGCAAAAGGAGGTTTTGGACACATTCAAGTGTGTGGAGATCAACATTCCTCTACTTGAAGCCATTAAGCAAATTCCAAGGTATGCGAAATTATTAAAAGAACTTTGTACCAATCGAAGAGGGCTCAAGGGAAATGAGAGGATCAACCTTGGAAGGAATGTCTCGGCACTCATTACACCAACTCTAGCAATGCCATCAAAATTCAAGGATCCCGGGACATTCACCATCCCATGTACCATAGGGGAGTTGCACTTCTCTGATGCTCTTTGTGATTTAGGAGCTTCAATAAATGTGATGCCTCACTCTGTATTCTCTTCCTTGCAGGTTGGTGAGTTGAAGCCGACAAGAGTAGTGGTACAATTGGCGAATAGAGCTACGGCATATCCAGCGGGAGTCCTTGAGGATGTACTTGTCCGGGTAAGAGACATGATCTTTCCAGCGGATTTCTATGTTCTTAACATGGAGGATGATCAGGTAAGTTCTCATGCCCCCATTATCTTAGGTAGACCCTTCCTAAAAACTGCAAAAACTATCATAAATGTCAATGAGGGTACACTTTCCATGGAGTTTCGAGATGAAGTTGTGATATTTAATGTTATGGATTCCATGAAGTACCCCTCAGAGGACCATTCTGATTTTGTTATCTCCCATTTTGAACCACCAAGTAAAAACATCATGGAATTGGATTGTCCTATGCTTAGGGAGATTATGAGTATTGGTTCTGGTTTAATGACTAAGAGAACTTCCACACCTATTTCTAATGAACAAGACTCTCTAAAATTTGATTTTGATGTGGATTCATATTCTGATTTTGATCATGTTCACTCTGATTATGAAATGGCTGTTGAGTATGCTGATGGATTTGATGCTTTATTCTATGATTTTGATGATGTCTATTCTGATACTGATGCTCTTTGTGCACATATTTCAGTTCCTTCAATGTCTCCATCCATACTACACCCTCCATTATAACTCAAGCCATTGCCACCAAATCTGAAATACTCATACTTGTTGAGTGGTGAGATATTACCTGTTATCATTGCTAACAATCTCCCTTTTGAACATGAAGAAAGGATTTTGAATATTTTGAGGGAGAACATAAGGGCGATTGGGTGGACCTTGGATGACATATCAGGTATTAGCCCCTCCATTTGCATGCATAGGATTCTCTTGGAGGATGGGGCTAAACCGGCGAGACAACCAAAAAGCAGACTCAATCCCACCCTCCTGGAAGTTGTTAAAAAGGAAGTTGAGAAATTGCTCGAGGCAGGTATAATCTTTCCCATTTCAGATTCACAGTGGGTAAGTCCAATTCAGGTTGTGCCTAAGAAAACTGGTTTTACTGTTGTTAAAAATGAGAAAGATGATTTAGTTCCAATGAGGGTGCAAAACAGTTGGCGTGTGTGTATTGATTATAGGAAACTAAATCAAACCACTCGCAAGGACAATTTCCCCCTCCCATTTATTGATCAAATGCTCGAGAGACTAGCTGGGAAAACACACTATTGCTTCTTGGATGGATTTTCTGGATATTTTCAGGTTCCTATAGCTCCAGAGGATCAGGAGAAGACTACATTCACCTGTCCCTTTGGCACATTTGCCTACCGGAGGATGCCATTTGGAATTTGCAACGCCCCAGGTACCTTCCAGAGATGTATGGTGAGTATTTTTTCTGATTTTATTGAGACCTGCATGGAGGTATTTATGGATGATTTTACAGTGTATGGGTCTTCATTTGATGAATGTCTAAGTAGTTTGGGAAATGTGTTGAATCGTTGTATTGAGAAGAATCTGGTCCTGAACTTTGAAAAGTGTCATTTTATGGTAGAGCATGGCATTGTCTTAGGGCATGTGGTGTCAAAACACGGGATAGAGGTTGATATATCTAAAGTAGAAATTATTTCATCCTTACCCTATCCTTCATGTGTGCGTGATGTTAGATCTTTCCTAGGGCATGCAGGATTTTATCGGCGCTTCATCAAAGATTTTAGTAAGATCGCTCTTCCTATGACACGATTACTTCAAAAAGATTCTGAATTTGTGTTTGATGATTCTTGTAGGACTTCCTTTGATGAGCTAAAGAAGTGTCTGACCACTCCACCTATCATACAACCCCCACGATGGGACCTTCCATTTGAGCTTATGTGTGACGCCTCCAACTTCACGGTTGGAGCTGTCTTATCTCAGAGGGTGGAGGGGCATTCACATGTGATCGCCTATGCATCGAGGACACTAGATTCAGCCCAATCAAACTACACTACCACAGAAAAGGAGTTTCTTGCTGTCATATTTGCTTTAGATAAATTCCGTTCATATTTATTGGGCTCTAAAGTAGTTGTTTTTTTTGACCATGCAGCTTTGAGGTACCTCCTAAAGAAGCAAGATGCAAAGCCACAACTTATCCGTTGGATGCTCCTTCTTCAAGAGTTTGACCTTGAGATAAAGGAAAAGAAGGGGTCAGAGAATTTGGTGGCGGACCACATGAGTAGGATTACTCACACACTAGAGGGTGACACCTTGGACCAGGTACCACTTCGGGACACTTTTCCTGATGAGAATCTCTATACCATCTCAGGTATGCATCCTTGGTATGCTGATTTAGTTAACTACCTTGTTGCTTCTGAAATCCCTGCAAATTTAAAGAAACATCAAGTCCAAAAATTAAAAAGTGAGTCTAGGTTTTATGTGTTGGATGATCCTTACCTTTGGCGCATGTGTAGTGACCAAGTTATTAGGAGGTGTATTCCTGATCATGAGTTTGAGTCTGTTTTTCAATTCTATCATACACTTGCATATGGTGGACACTTTGGACCCCAACGAACAGCTAGGAAAGTTTTGGACTCTGGATTATATTGGCCTAGTTTATTCCATGATGCCCATGTGTTTTGTAAGTCATGCTCTCGTTGCCAGCACACTGGGAATATTTCTAGGAGACATGAGATGCCCCAACAACCCATACTATTCTGTGAGATTTTTGATGTGTGGGGCATTGATTTTATGGGTCCTTTTCCTAGTTCATTTGGATTTTTTTATATTTTGGTTGTTGTTGATTATGTGAGTAAATGGGTGGAGGCCAAGGCCACCAGGACTGACGATTCTCATGTTGTTGTGGACTTTGTCAAAGCACAAATTTTTTGCAGGTTTGGAGTACCAAAGGCCATCATCAGTGACCAAGGGACACACTTTTGCAATAGGAATTTTGCTTCCCTCCTTCGAAAGTATGGGGTGACACACAAAACATCAACACCATACCACCCCCAAACAAATGGCCAGGCTGAGGTTTCAAATCATGAGTTGAAACAAATCTTGGAAAAAACTGTGCAGCCAAATAGGAAGGATTGGAGCAAGCGCTTGGATGATGCATTGTGGGCTTATAGAACAGCATACAAGACCCCCATTGGTATGTCCCCATTTCGGATTGTTTTTGGGAAAGCATGTCATCTCCCAGTGGAAGTCGAGCATCGGGCTTATTGGGCTATAAAGAAATGCAACATGGATTTGGCCCAAGCTGGAATTCAAAGGAAGTTGCAAATTCAAGAGCTTGAGGAGATTCGATTGTCATCATATGAGAACTCAAGGCTCTACAAGGAAAGATCAAAAGCAGCTCATGACAAAATGATCCAACAAAGGGAGTTTCATGTTGGAGAGAAAGTCCTTCTCTATAGTTCACGACTGAAGTTGATTCCTGGTAAGTTGCGTTCCAGATGGTTAGGTCCTTATATTGTGTCTAATTTTTTTCCTTATGGTGTAGTGGAGATCACACAAGAGGAAACTGGAAGGAGATTTACAGTCAATGGGCAACGTTTGAAGAGATACATTGAGGGACATCCTATTGATGCAGTGGATTTTATCACACTGCATGACCCCATCATCACTTGATCACATCAGGCTGTTCTTAACCCTTTCACTTTTATATTATTTGACCTATTTAAAAATTCTACATTTCATGTGCATATATCATCTCATAGGTTTACATTGAGGACAATGCAATATTTTAAGTGTGGGGGAGGGAACCTTTTAGTTTAGTAATTTCAATTGCTTTCCTGTTCAAAAAAAAATGTGTGTTTTTCAAAATTTGTGTGTTTATTTTACAATTTTCTTTGTGTTTTTGAAACTTTTGGGCTGAAATGATTCTCATAACCATTTTTAAATCCATATCAATAAGTGAAACAATTTACCACTTGAAACTAAGCTTAAATGAATGCTGAAATGACTTTGTTTCATGTTCAAACATTTAGTAATTTCATGAAAAGTACGCTGAATTTTGAATCCCATGCCAATCTCACTGTCTTTATATTTGAAATCACTTTCCTGTGAGGCTTCTAAACCATTATTTTCATATTCTTTACATTCACCTCACTTCTTGAGAGAACCAAACCATACTTGATTTAACCAGAATTTGATCTATTCCTGTCAAAACTTGAGGGTTTGAGGTACATATGTTTAAATGATTGAGGCATTTGTTTGGTATTAAAGCCCCTATTTCAAAGAATCCTTTTTTATAATATCCTACCTTGAATATTTAATCCTTTTAGCCCTTAGAAGCCATGCACAGCCTGTTAGGTTAAGCCACATTACAAGCCAATTTTCCCTATCCAACCAACTCTTGAAGTGAAATTGCATAATCTAGTTGAGCTTAAGTGTGGGGGAAGCTGTCTTGTGTTGTGCCACCACATTATGTGATACTTTGGGTGGAAATTAAATTCTGAAGAGATATGTTTGCTGCTATAGAAAGTCATTATATTGAAAGTTGTGCCTTTTCTAGAGCTTTCATGACAAGTGAAGCTGTGCCTTTTCTGGAGCTTCTAATTGAGGTGGAAAGTTTTTCCCATCTGGAGCTTTCAAGAAAATCATGTTTGAGAAGATTGACATTTTTTTATGCTGAAATGATGAATGGTGTAAACCTTTCATTACTTCTCATGATGATGGAGCTGAATTGATACTATGAGTATTGAAGAGAAGACCATATTTAAGTGAAAATTAGATTAATGCAATTTTGCTTCAAAAGAGTCAAGCCCTCCTCATTCAGCCTCAGAGTTTTTCACATCTTAATCCTACCAACCGAAAGCCACAGAACAACCCTGAAAAGTCCTCATGATAAACATATGTCCTTGACTCACATCGTGTAGAGATGTAGGAATCTATCAAGCCTATGGTGACCCTTGTATGAGTTTGGATGATAAAAGACATTGCAAAAAATTGATATTTGAGTGATGAGAGAAAATTCAAGCGAGGTAAGTGTTTTGTGCATGGGCGGATAAATGAAGTGGAAATATATTGAATGAAATAAATGGAGAACTTGAAATAAGGTTTTTTATGAGGAATTATATCTTTTGATTCTTGGTGTGAAATTGATTGATCTTAAGGATATGTGTTTTAAAATTGGTTTTGATTTGATATTGATGTTTACTTGATATGAGGTTTTGCCCAGGTGTGCAAAAGGGTAAGTGTGGGGGAGTTGATAAAACACTATTTTATTGAATATTTTATTGATAATAAATGAAATAATTTCCTCACATTGTGTTAAATATGTTTATTTATAAAATATTTGGGATTTGATCATTCATTTGAAAATTTGGTGAAAATTCCAGTTTTACCCTTAATAGTGTACTGTAGTATTTCGAAGATAAATATTTTTATATTTATTATTTGCATTTGAAATTTTTTAACAGTGTTCCTAACTTCATTTTATACAACTTTCATGCAGGACACTAGAGCTAAAGAGTGCATTTGGATGGAGTAAAGGAGCCATTAATCCAATGGTGGGCTAGACTCGGCAGAATGGATATGGGTTCTGTATTTGGGTTATATCTTCTACATACGGGATTGGATTGAGCCCAAATTTTGTGAAAAGCTCGGGGACATGAGTTGGCACAAATAATACTTCTGGAAGGCCGGTCAATTCACACGTTTTGGAGGTCAAATGGGCGGTGAAAGTTGGAATAAAATATTTGGACGAGTTTTTCATTTCACACTTAAAAAGTTATGTATCCATAGCCCTCACAAACTCTATTTAAAGGGGGTTTTAACTCTTTGAGAGGGATGGTAGAGGATTTGGGAAGGTGTGGCCGAAAGGGTGTCTCTTGGGAGCCCCTCACAACTCTTGTAGGAAGTAAGACTTTGTGCAAACCTCTCTTCCAAAAAGGCTCTCCTCTCTCACCTCTTCTTTGTATTTCTTTTCTTTTCTTTCATGTTTGTTTCTTGAATTTTTCTTCAAATAATATTCTGTGTTCATCCCTCTTCTTCTTATCTTAATCTTCTTAATTGGGTTGGAATCAAGAGTGGAGACAAGATTGGGTTCTACCCTTTCAATCCGTTGCTTACGCAAAACGTCTCCACGATGACTACACCACCCATGGAAGAGTAGTTCTTTTTAGTAATCGATCGACCTCTATCCTTATTCATTCATTTATTTTGAATCAATGAGCTACTGTAATTCACATATTATGATCTATTAATTGAGTTTTTAATTTAAATGAAACTAAGCAAGCAATTGAATAGTTAACACAAAACACGCGAGGTCGGGAATTGTGTGAACTGTGAGAGCGCAACCTTAACCGGTAATTCAAAACCACATGGGATCAATTTGTAGAGTTAAAATATAATCCCTAAACTCAATTAATACTCATTTCCAGAGTGGTTATGTGCCTTAATTTACCACTGACCATAAGCTAATTTTAGAACATCAATCAAAGCAGGGTGTTGCGATTGCATGTTCCGAAGTTAGCCTAACGTTAAAATTCACTTCAATCTTCGTGGTAAAGTTAATTCTCGTAGGGTTCGGGATTTAACAAATTAAGGGATCATAATTAAGTGAATATTAATTTAAATGATAATGATTAATAAATGATTGAAGAGGTAGAGTTAGATCGATTACGCCGTTTTAAATAGATTTCTAAAAAAAACATCTTCTTGTTGTGTCATTCTAATCGAAACTTCATTTCAAAATTAAAAACAAAAAAAATGCAATCTTCTTCCAGAAAACTTCTTCTAGATTAATAAACTATAAACAACCACCCCCATCCTTTCAAGTAGTGTTTTTATTCTCTTTTATTTTACTTCCATAATACCTCTAATAATTGTTTTAATTCACTTCCTCCTTTGAGAGACGACCTTGGTCAGCCACTCTGCTGCATCTAAGTACCCCAAAATTACACTAATCATTTGAGGGCGCCCACGACAGCGCTCTTTCAAAGGGTATGAGAATTTGAGTATAATATTGGAAAACCATACCCTATATATCAATGATCAAAATATAATTTCAGGGCATAAATATTGGAATTTCATAAGAAATTAACCATAATGTAGTCAAATAAAACAATCCATGAGTAAATCACATTAGCATAAGATATTTACTTACAACATAAACATATATTATAACATTTTGAGCATGTATAAATACATACAGGCTCACTCATTTAATTAAGGAAAAGAAATATGGCCCCAAATAAACTTATTGAAATGAAACCAGGTCCCCACATAACCTTATGAACATTAAATATAGGACCATGCATAACACTGTGAACATGTAATTGGTTTCACACATAAAAATTTAATTATTTCATTAGGTTCAGGCATAACATTGTGAACATGTAATTCAGTTCATGCATATTATATTTAATCATGAGTTATCCATATTTACCCAATGCATTGGAGGACCATATAAGTCACACACATAAAATAATCTGTATATCTATGTGCCACAAGATTATAAATCATTCATGATATCATAACCTATCAAATGGGACTTGTTCAATAAAAATTCAATTATAGTATAACGCACAGAAAGACATTGGTTTTGTAAATATATTGTCACTATAATCATAAACCATCCATATAAAGAATTAATATGGTATCATTGAATCACATCTCTATTAAATCTTATGTTACATTAATGGATTTCATCATATATGTAAAATAACAGTGAAAAAACATTTGGGACATTAATTGAAGAAAACATCATTTCTAATATCAAAAATAATTTCTATAACTAAATTTATTTTAAATATTTTTATTTGAAATTAAACTTGTAAATTTTTATAGTAATCCGAAAAATATTTAGTGTTCATGATGGTGGAAAAAATTGAACATGTGAAAACAGTCATAATTTTTACATTTTCAGAAAATGCCAAATAGGGATTATTTAAAACACAAAATGAAGATTAATTTCTAAAAAACATAGTAAAAATTAAAAAAATGGGTAAAAATACATTTTTAAATCATTTGGATAAAGCTAAAATAAATTAAAATATATTTTAGAAAACATGGATATGGAATAAAAAGGGTTTTCGAATGAAGTTAGAAATAAATTTGGTTCTTCATAAAAACATTAATTTAAACACATGAATAGATATACAGTTAAAAATTAAGGTAAACATGTATTCTATTGAAATAAATATAATTGAATAAAATTCATTTGTTTCTTAAGATATGTATCATGATATTTCATTATCAGAAGCATAAAATAAAAAATCCTGATAAATGATGAAATTGTATCATAAAACCATTACCACTTTGTTACATTGAATAATAATCCCCATGAAATAATAATATAAAATGATTTTAGAAATATCATAAAGATACATAAATTCATGATATAACATTTCAATGGGCCGGTATACAAACCTCATAAAATAATATAGGTGTATAACATAACATACCTCTCCATGAAGAAAAATTGAGATAAAAATACCTTGCCACTTTGGTAAAATTTGAAACATAAACACCATGAAAGAGAGATATTAAAATGGATATTTAAATCCACATAATTTTTAGGAAATTTATCATAATATCCATTAATGGGAAGTATATACTCCACATAAAATAAATTGTTGGTGAATATTACATGTGTCCCATAGAAGTAAAAAGTGAGATAAAAATCTATTACCTTATGTCTCGAATTCCTTCCTTAACATCTGAAAATCATGTATAATAAATATAAGTATACTATAAATATATTATAGATCCACAATTATATATATAACAGCACATATAATTTTTTAATGAACTTTTACTATCCCTTTATTTAAAATTCTTTGTTAAAATTTTATTACGGGTGATAACTACTTTGTTTTTCACGTATGTTTTATTTTTTTATTTTCAGTCCTATTACTTTGATCATAGTTGAATTATCTCAGTAATTTAACCATGATATAAATTTAATATATTTTTAGTGTATATCTATTTATAGTAATCCATAAAAGATAGACATAGAAAATGAAATACATGGTTATTAGAGATAAAATTTTGTACGTACAATTCCAGAATAATTTTTATTTCATATATATGACTTATTTTTATATAAACCTATCCTTATTACCTTCCAAGTAAATCATACATGATGAACGAATATCATTGCTTTATGAGGTGGTTGCCTTCCGTACACATGAGTGATGTTATCATGTTCCAATGGAATGGGAAGTAAGAGTGTATATGTGATAAAATAATTAAAAATGTATAATTATGCCAAAAATATAATTTATGGACCTTAAATATATCCATATTACCATCCAACTAAAATGGAGATAAAAAATACATCACATCTGATGGTCAGGCTGGAGTCCTCCTTACACAAGAGAGATACTATTTTTTCCAATGAGTTGGATGGTAAGAAAGTAGATGTCATCTTATATTTACATAGTTTTAATAATATAATAACTATCACATGGAAACATTATATCTGTAATTATATCCATCAATTATAGATGGTGATGCAAAATTAATTACATCAGTTTGCGAGGTGGTATTTCATTGTACACATGATTCATGTTTTTTTTTCCACTTTGATGGAAGAGGTGATAGATATAGGTTATTCAATTAATATAATAACATTTAATTATATGGTACATAATAGTTTTATTTTATCATAATAATTGATTGATATTTTAATGAGTTACAAGAATAAGAAAAACAAGAACATATAGTTAAAAACATCACCTCTTCTTCGGACAACCTCATTAGGTTTAACATAAAGTATTCCTAGATTGTATTTATTATAAAAAAGACTCTGGGATGTGAGGAGGATGTATGGATGATATTTGGGAAGGTATTTTATAAAACAATGGTTTTTGAAAGTGTAAAGAGGATACGAGAGGTAGTGGCCTTTTGCAAATGGGGGAGAGGACACACTTTCAATTTTGGAAAAAAATAAAGTGTACCCACATTTTTAGAATTCCACATGGCTCTAAAATAGGCCATTATAGAACTTTAAATGTTATAATGTTAAGATATGGCCATAAATTATTGGTCTATTACATTATACAATCTTTAAATAGAATTTCCCCTAGAAATTCCATCACTTTGGTAGAAAAAAGCGAGGATACCACTTTCTTATTACAACCTCAAGTTCCCAAGTCACTTATTCATGTTACTGGTTTCCCCACAAAAATTCTACTAGGTGATTGGTCTTAGTTCATAGAACTTTCTTTTTATGATCCATAATGTCAAAGGATTTTCTTCATAAAAAAGGTCATAGTCCATTGGTATTTCCTTTATGTTAAGTACATGTGATGGCTCAGGTATATACATTATTAGGATAGATTCATAAAACACATCAGATACATGAGTGAAGTTTATTAGAAACACAAACTGAATGGATATTATCTTGATATGATCAATAATTAAAAAAAGATTGATATACGTCTGGATAATTTACCCTTTCAACCAAAATATCCTAACCTTGTTCCATGGAGAAATACTTATAATCATTTTTTCACCAAAATTGAATTCCATATCACAACACTGGTTGTCATCATAAAATTTCTATCGATTTTATTCCTCTCTTATGTCTCATTGAAATGTTCTAACCATTATTGTTATTCCTTCATCTATCTAACATCCTTATATCCTTATTTATCCAACTTCATCCCACTATATTGTTGTTATGAACTTTTTTCCATATAGGTCTTCAAATGGATCCATTTGAATACTCTAGTGGAAGATATCATTATATGAAAACTAAACTAGATAAAGGTGTTGATCCAAAAAAACATTAAAATCCATAGAGAAATATCTCATTATATCCTATAGGGTTTTAATTTTTTTCTATAATTAAATATAAGTATTTGGATGATACCTAGTGTTAAAACTCAAATCTATAATAATATCTTGTAGGATAATTATCCAGAATATTGAGGATAACCTTAGATCCTGATCAGAAATAATGGAATGTGGTGCTCCATGCAACCTGACAACTTCATTAATGCATATCTTAGAAGGATGACCAAGAGAGAAATATTATTTGATAGAAACAAAGGGTGATAAGTTTTTATGGTGATCAACTAAAATTCATGAAACATTATCCATTTATAAATTTTGTAGAGTCTAATGAAAAAATAAAACGTAATTTTTTCACATTTCCATTTTGGTATAGGAAATTGATGTAACATTCCCTTCGACATTTTTCACACAACCTTAACTAGCTATCATACCAAGAATCAAGATAAAAACTATATAATACCTCTCTTCATGCCATATGATAAATCATGAATTTTCACATATTTTATAATATATTTTAATTTTCTTAATCCCATGATATTTTCATTCAAGGGAATTTTCAAATTATTTGGTTTTATTTGAATTTTGAGCTTCACTGTAAAAATGGTTTTTTTGGTGTTTAATTGTTTTATTTGTCTTCTATATTTCAGCCATATCATTTTCCACATTGAACCAAATTGTAAAATCCCATTTTTTTAGTATTCAATATATCATGGGCCTCATTTTATCCTTTTGGATTCACAGCTCAACCAGAAATTTGGAGGCCCAAAATCAGCTCACAATATGTGCCTCAAAAACTGTGTGCAGATCTGGAATGTTTTAAAGGTGAGATTGTATCTCGGAATAAGACAGCCAATTGGAGCTAAATTTAAACAGATATATGAAAAAATAATTAATGATCATATTTTATTAAGGATTCCACGTTGGAATCCACTGGAGGAAAGGCCATAATGGCAGGGGAAGTTGGAATTGTGGAATACGAAGAGTCACCTAGACTGAATTAAATTTCTGCACTACAAAAGATGTAACTCCTTCATACGTGGACCAATCAGGCTGATTTTTTTTGGAGGAACGAAGGATAAGTAATGGAAAAACTTTAAATTTGGGTCCATGTTCCAATTTTGGCATTTATTTTCCCTAAAATCCAATATCTTCCGGATGACATATTTTGAGCGAGATTTCATCACCCATTTAACCTATAAATATTTGTCTCCTCTCCCTTTTACAATATATCCATTTCAATGGGGATTATGTGGGGTTTTGTTTCTGTAATTGTTATTTATATTTATAATATATATTAGTGTATCCTTCTTCTTCTTCTGTTCATTTCTTATTTTCTTTCATTTCCTTTATTTTATGTGTTTCTCCCACCATGCTTCTTTCTTACTCTAGGTTTGTGGAGAGCTAATCCTCACTGTTGTTAGAGGGGGAAGTGATGGTATTTGAGTTTTATGTGATTTATTGTTTTATCATGTTTTATTCTAAGTATTCATTAGTGGTTAAATGGTTGTGTTGAGTGGTCACCCCACTTTCTCTACTATTGCCTTCTTCCTCCCTGTTTTATAATTTTTGTTTACTATAAATATATAATTCATTCAAATGGTGGAGTTTGGATTAGGTATTTATGTGGAAGAGATTATTACATCATGAAGAGGTCACAATGTAATGTAATACCATTCAAATGAGAGGGTGTGGAGTGGAAGGTCTTCATCTCCACATTGAATAATTCATTGATATATATTTTAAAAAATAATTATAATAACACCAAGAAACCCCAAGAACAACAGTTTTCCCCTAATAACTTCTTATGTTATTTTCTCCGTTTAATTGATTTTTATATTTTCATAAATTTATATATTTATATTATATTTATATATTATGTATTTCAATTATTCCCCCCATTTAAATTAGTATTATATTTTTATATTAGGTATTTTCTAATAGTGACAATAGAAAGATAGTGCATAGAAGTGGCCTCCTTGTGATCGACCCTAGGGTGTTCCACTATGGTGCGTTATTAGGTAAATAATAATTTAATTGAATTGTGGTTCATGAAAAAACCCATTTCATCATCATACCCCTAGAAATAATCTCTCAAATATCTATATATCTTTACACTTCCCATATAAATAGAGAATTATTAACTATGGTCTTCCTTTGACAAATCATTTAAATATGGTATAGATGGAACACATATACAGTTTGTATAATTAATTTTTCCATTATGACAAAGGTTAAAATATGGAACATTTTTAACCTTATTTTTAAGGTTTACATATTCCTTCTTCACCTTTTTAATCTTAACTAGGATAGTTGGTTCGACATTAAATTTAGAAACATAAGATTTATACCCATCCTTCAGTATTTCAAGATATATCCTTTGAAAATTCATAAATATAGAATCTTTTTTGTCCTCATCCTAAATAAGCTAGCTTGATCATTTTGACTCAAAGAATCAACCATCTTGTTATCATTTCAAGGGCGGTGATGTATTATGCAGTCATAATATTTTATCAACTCTAACAATATTCTTCGGTGCATATTAAACTACATATGAGTGAATATATACTTTAAAATTTTGTGATCTGTATATATATCAAGTTATTCTCCATATAGATAATTCAACCATTTCTGTAATGAAAAAAATCCCCATATCTAACTCAAAATCATGAGTTGAGAAATTTTTCTAATGAACCTTCATTTTTCTTGAGTCTTAAGATGTAGCCTTGTCATTATGTATATGAACACATCCCAATCCCTTCTCGGATGTATCAATATTGATTGAAAACCCTTATCCACTATCGAGTAATGTAATCATAGGTGTGCTGGTAACTGTTATTTGTAGTTCCATGAACTTTTCCTTACATTCTTCCATCCAAAGTATATTGGCTCTCATATGAGTTAACATGAAGAGTGTATTAGATAATAATTATAAATTATCTATAAAACATCAATAATATCCAACCAAACCAATATATCAATAGATCTCAATCACCATGGTTGGTCTGTTCTAGTGTTCAAGAACTTCTATCTTTGATGAAACCAATGATATACCCTTTCTTGAGATTATATTACCGAAAAATGAAACCTTATGTATACAAAATTCACACTTTATAAATTTTGATTATATTTTATCCTTTTCAAGGTTCTTTAGTAAAATTATCAAGTGATCTTCAGGATCTTACTTTATTATTGAAAAAAATATAATATCTTCATTGAATTATACCACAAAACTATCAAGTTACTCTATTAGAACTCTATTTATTAAATATATTAATTTAGTGGGTGCATCTGTAAGACCAAATGGAATCATTGTGTGCTCATAGTGTCCATACCGTGTAAAAAACACTATATTTGGTATATCTTCCTCATTGACCCTCAATTAATGATATCATGAAAGAATGTTAATCTAGTAAAAGTATTGAGCTCCACACAGTTGATCAAACATATCATCAATATGGGGTAGATGATACTTTTTCTAGATCAAGATCTTATTCAACTCAAAATAATCAATATAGAGTTAAATCAATCCATTTATATTTTTAACTAATATAAAAGGTACACCCCCAGGTGAAATTCTTGGAAGAATTAATTCATTTTCAAGTTTCTCTTGGATTATCATCTCCAATTCATACAACTCAATTAGTTTAACTCTATAGGGAGCCTTTAAAATAGTAACGGAACTATGAATGAGTTATATTGATAAATCAACATAAATTCTAGATGTAAGACTGCTAAAATATTCTATAAATACATCTAAAAATTCACACACAGTAGGACTATCATCGATAATGAGTTTTTCTCTAATAATATGTTATAAACATCACTAAAAAGTATAATCAAAACCCATAAAATGGATGTTATTTTCCTCAAATGTTCATATTTATTATCGTACATATAGATGTCTATAGGTTGGTTTGGAAAATAAATCTTGTATTCCATTGCTCATCAATTCATTTAGGGTTTATATAAAGAAATACAATGCATTCTTATGATAACATAAATTCAACTAGAGGAAGAATGATAAGATTTATAGGAAGAATATTTTCTAAATATTATACTAGAGAGGAATCATATACCTAAGATGAAATAATCATACCATTAGAGTTATTCACTAAAAATTCTATATATAATCACTTGGATAGAATCATGATGCCCTTAAAAAATTCATAAAATATCAATGAATGAGTAGATCTAGAGTCAAATAAGAGATCAGCAATTTTAGTGTGGATGGAAGGCATACCATTCACTACAAATTAATATCACCCCCCATAAAAAATAGTGATCACAATAGATTTCCATTTTTCTTTCTTATTAAGAGGTTCTATGAATTTATCAATATAATTGACCTTAATAATAAATAATGTGCAAGCATTAGGCTCATCCTCCATGAATTTTAAGCACTAGAGTGTGGGTGGTGCATTCTATTTAGCTCCATATCCATTCATTTCATTGAATGGCTTCTTCACAACACTTCTAAATTCTTTTTATTTATGTTTAGTATTCTTATATATTTTACACTTTTTTTATTCTAGGATCTCACCTAAGTGTTCATTTCCATAGTTTGGGTAGGCGGAATTTTGACGATTTTTGTTTGTTTAATGTGACATATCAATGGTACTTCCATGGAACCCCATCTTTATTTTCATATCCCCAACACTAAGAGGATTTCTAGCTTCCATTTCAAAATTTATAGCACATCGAACAATTTATTCAAAGCTTTAATAGACCGTTACAGATAATACCCTTCAAAGATTTGGTTATAAGACACTGAATAATCGGCCAACCTTACTTTCATGATGAGTGATAATACAATATGAGTACCATGAATGTCTTGTAAAATATACTCATAGAAACCAATAGATTCATCATCTTTTTACTTAATATTGATGAATTACTTCTCTGTCTTTTATGATGAATACCAGTGAATTATTTATTGATAAATGAACTCTTAAAATTATTCCAGTTCACAGATTCAATTTCTTTTTTTCCCTGGTATTTATAATATGATTCCACCATTGATATGTCCATACTTCTAAATATCAGACATCCAAAATTAATTTTCTATTATTTGAAGACTGTATAATGAAAAATATCTTTTCAATGGTACCAATCCATTGTTTAGAAATAAGTGGAACATCCAAGCCACTAAAATAATGGTGATGTTTTGATGTGAAGGGCTCCATAGAATGTTGTTTATTATCTTTATTGTTTGTAATTTCAATATGATTAGTAGCTTAATAAAGATTTGTTGGAATGGAAATGATATTTTCTATTGGATATCCCAAAAATTTTGGTCACTCCGGAGAAAAATAATTTCATTTTCTATTGTATTCGACATTATCATGATTTCATAAGGTTTCATCCATTGACTAAAATAAAAAATTATAGTTTTATAAATAACAATCATAGTGGAGAACCACATAATCATTAATAAAATAGCTTATATTATTTCTAAATCCCAAAACATTGTCTTGTAATATGTGACACCATATTTTTGTACTATTTTTATTCATAGTCACCATCTATTTAAATATGTCCTGATAGTTTTTAAAGAGTTGGTGAATTTTCAAAGACTATCCATTGGGAGTGTGAAATGAGGTGTTTCTAAAGGTCAATTTTCATACAATAGGTGATGATTGAATCCATATCAATTCACCCTTTCCAAAGTTATTACCCCTATGTACCACTATTCTAGATCCAAATCACCTTATAGTATCTAGATATCGATTCAATTGTTTAGAAACCACTTGATCTATACTTTACCAAAATCCCAAGACATTTTACTATAATTTGACTCATTGTTATACATTTACATAGGTATCTTTCTAAAGATTTATCATCCACGTCTCTAAATGATAACAAAATATTTTATCTAATACCAACTATGGAGAACCAAAATTATCATATTTATATATCACATATTAATAGACAAATGTTCTTTACATATAAAAAATATATAACCAAGAAAAATAACGTTTTAGTGCCTTCATAGACTATGTACCCAATATTATTACTTAGTGATAGATATTCAAAATCCCTTATAAATATCATACCCTATTTCTCTTTTCAAAAAAATTCCATATATAAATAATTTTTCCATAACATAGAAAGTAAACATAAGAAATGGAGATCTTAGATTCTCGGTATGGTAAACAAGGGAGATATATAAACATAATGTTAGCATTGTTTATAAGAAAACGAAAATAACATATGAAAACAACAACATGCATATCAAAGATCAAAATATTATATCACGCCATAAAAATTAGTAGT
Organism: Viscum album; assembly: GCA_963277665.1. Classification (NCBI taxonomy): domain Eukaryota; kingdom Viridiplantae; phylum Streptophyta; class Magnoliopsida; order Santalales; family Viscaceae; genus Viscum; species Viscum album. The sequence continues at coordinate 468,366,569 of OY728147.1, read as the reverse complement.
TCATAATACAAGAATCATTGTGGAATCATACAACATGAGCCATAAAAACATAACATTCTCATAAGACATCAATTTTTGTCATACACGTAATCTTATAAAATTGTGAACGTCGATAAATTGATATAGGTTCACTCACTAAGTTAAGGGAATGAAATCATGCCCTCTTATAAACATATGGACATTGTAACAAGTACATGCATAACTTTATGAACATGAAATCCATTTCCATGTATAAAACTATTTAAATGTCATCAAGTACATGCATAAAATTGTGAACGTTTATACAGGATCATGCATAACATTGTGAACATGTAATCAGGTTCATGAATATCATATTTACTCATGAGTTATCAATGTTTTCCCAATTCATGGGAGAATGATATAAGTCCCAACCATCACATAATCTAGTCATATATGTTCCACAAGATCATAAAACATTAATTATATAAAAAACTATGGAAATAGTTTTGGTTTTATTAAGTTTTCTTTATAGTATAACCCATAGAAAGAAATAGGATTCAGAAATATCTTTTCATGATAATCATAAAACATACAGAGAAATAATAAAGATGTTATCATTGAACAGTGTCCCTATTAATTCTTAAGTAACATCAAATAATTTCATCTTATAGAAGGAAAATTATTTTCAAAAATCACATGAAGCATTTCTTAAGTAGAAGATCCTTTCCATTTTTGAAAACACTTTTTAAAAACTAAATCATTTTTAGAACTCTTTTATTTGAAAATAACCTTGGAACTTCATAAAGTAATACATAAAAAATAAGTGGTTGTGATGGTGTAAAATTTCATACACGTTAACATAATGAATCCTTCGTCATTTTTGATAAAACCCAAATGGGATTTTTTTAAAAAAAAATGGAAATATTCCTTTTAAGACATTGTTTAAAAATTGAAAAAAATTAAAATGTTTTAAGAATTCCTTTGGTTGATGATAATTCTTTAGAAAATATTTATTTTAGTAAAAATGGATATATAAGAAAATGATTTGTTGACCAAAGAGAAAAATAAAGTTGGTTTTTATTAATCAAATTATAAGGAACTCATGAGTACAAAAAATTGAAAAAGTGAGGGAAAACATTTTTTCTCATGAATTAACCATAGAAAAATAAAATTATGGAGTTTCTTAAGATATTGATAATAATATCTCCTCATCTTAAGAATAAACATAAAGAATCAAATAAATAATGAGATTGTATCATAAAATAATTTCCACTTTGGTAACATTAAATCATAATCACCATGAAAGAAAAAAATTAATTGAAACATAAAATATCCTGAAAATAAATTAATTGATGATATTACTCTTCAAAGGGTCTTTATATATATCTCGTAAAAGGAGATTGGTGTATAAGATAACATATTTCTCAAATTAAAAAAATTGAGACATAAAACTATTACCATTTTTTGTAACATTTAAACCGTAACCTAAATGAAAGTGATATACTTAAAAGGATATGTAAATCCACATATTTTTTAGGTAAATAATCATAAAATAAATTAATGTGAGGTATATAAAAACATAAAACAAATTGGTGGTGAATATGACACGTGTCTCCTAGAAGTAAAATCTGAGACGAGAATCCATTACTTTGTGTCTCAAATTCTTTCATACACGTTTGAACCTCATATATAATAAATATATGTTTATCATAAATTTATTACATAAATAAACTTATATATATCATACCATATATGATTTTTTTACGATCTTTTATTGTCTATTTTTTCAATAATTCCTTATTAATATCTTATTACCTATAATAACAACGTCAATTTTCATGTAGTTTTGATTTGTTATTTATGACCCTATTTCTTTAATCTTGGTTCATCCATATAAAAAATGTTAAATATTATTTAAATATAATATATATTCATTATATTTGTATTTACAAAAATCCATAAAAATTTTAGAGGAAATTGAAATACACCTTTCATATAGACGATAGGTCATACGTATGCATGAAAATTATTTACATTTTTTCAAAAAAAAAAGATATAAAGATGCATAAATAATATATTAACATTAAAAAAAAATTTATTTAATATATATGAAGTATTTTTATTTAAACCCTCCATATTACCTTTCATGTAATTCTTATATGAAGAACGAATAACATCGCTTCATGAGGAGGTATTCCACCGTAAACATGAGTGACGCGATCATATTCCCAAATAATGGAAAGTATAAGGGTATATTGTGATATCATAATTAAAAAAGTAAAATTATATTAAAAATTTCATGAATTTAATTTAATATATCCATATTTGTATCCAAGTAAAACAGAAAAGAAAAACACATAACATCAGTTCATGAGGTGGTAGTCCACCATATTCACGAGTGACATTATTCTTTTCCAAGGAGTTGAGAGGTAATATCATAGATAAGGTATTATAATTAAAAATGTACCATTATATTATAAATATCATATGAAAATATTAATTCCATCATTATATGTATCCGTTGAATATGGTGATCGAAAACGGATAGCAATGATTCATGAGGCATTAGTCCACCGTATAAATGATCCAAGGCTTTGTTTACCATTTAAAGGAATAGGATATGGATATAGATTATGAAATTTATTTAATAAAATATAATTATATGGGATATTTTATTTTATTTTATTATAATAATTAAATAATATTTTAATGATTTAGAATAAGTAAAACAAAAATGTATTTTTAATAACTTTACCGCTTCCTCGGACAACCTCTTCAGGATTAAACACAAGCTTTATGAGATTGGATTTATGATCCAAAAATGTCCTCCATGATGTGGTTACAGATTTAATGAATTTATTTAAGTACATATTTTTCTAAAAAAAGGTTTTTTAAATATGAAGTGGATACTAGAGGGAGTGGCCTTATATAAGTGGGGGAAAAGAGACACATGGATTTATTGATAAAAATAAAGTGTATCCAAACTTTTCAAATATCAAAATTACAAAAGAATGTTTATTATAGGGAATTATATGTTATAAGTTCTATATATATATATATATTAAAATGGGGTTTTGATAAGTTTATAGGTTATTTTATCCCTTATCGTTTTTGTTTGACCCTCTGATTAACCATTTTAACCTTAACCGTTATAATAAATTTTTTTATTGTTTATACTATTCATATTAGAAAAAATTAAGTTGAACATATTATATAATCTTCATTAAAATGATTCCAAATATGGAATCATTTTTTATAAACTCCATTCACATAATTGAAAAAATAAAAATAAAAATTAAACCCATATATGTGACGATAAAGCTATTCTTCAAATAGAAAATGTTCATAGGTTTAAAAAACCATTTTATGAAAATTAAAAATTAAATTGATTATATTATCTATATTGGATAAATAAATATATAATTGATCAAATTTTTATTTTGAAAGCATTTTAAAATTAAATTAACCTCATACATTATTTAAATGAACTGGTAATTTTTAACCAAAACCCATTATTTTTAAGTATTCATCGAAAAATTAATCATTTTAGAAAAATTAAAAAATAAGCCTAAATTAATTTTTCCAAAAAGATTTCAAAAACAATGTTTATTTTTTAAAATAAAATTTCTATAAGTTTTAAAAAAACATTCAATATTTTTAAAAAATCAATAAAAACATTTTTTTGATAAAATATTATTTTTGAAACACATAAAGACATTTCTAAAAATTATATTATATTTTATCAATATGTTTTCATTACATAAAATGATTATAGTTATATTTTTAAATATGGTTACTCTTATTCTTTCCACCAATTTTAAAGACTATATAATAATTTCCACCTTTAAATAATAATATTAATAGTTCATCATGGTTCGTTAAAACAAGGTGTTGTGTGTAACAAAATCTATCTAAGAAATTAAATTTATTGAAAAAATATTTTTCATAAAATATTGGGGTGTTATAGTTTTCAAGAGTATACCACACAATACCTTATTTTTAGTATTTTTTATATAACAAATCCTTCCCTTATTGGGATTAGAGCGAGTATATGTGATTCCCTAGCCCTAGGTAACTCATCAATTCCGTAATCGAGGATGCTACAAAGCCTCAAGTGAACCTCCCCATTCAGTAGATGTCGATTACTAGTATCAAATGAATAATCCATACAACTGGGAGACTATTCTATAAAATCAAAGTCTTATGTCATAGTGGAAATAAAAAAACATACAAAATTATAATCAGAGTACACATAAATAAATAAACACAGTGTTATAAAAAATTCAAAAATAATAATTTAATTTTACAAGAACTGATCACTTATAAGGATGATTCAAAATAAAAAAACAAAAATACAATGCCCATGAAATTTCCCTTCTACCATATTAGGTCCTCACATACCCTATATCCGTAAACCCAATTAGATTCATCAAACTGATCCACTACATGTCCTATGATCTTACTGAAAGTTAATATAATTTCTCAATACATAACAATAATCCCATAGAGTATGTATGAAATACATCCAAATAGTTTCTCAACATGTTTCCCTAGTATACAACATCATATAAATGTATGAATGAAGAATAAAATAATAATGTCCCAAAATTTCCTCAGATGCCATGTGATAAATAGGCCACCACGACTCCCTGTATATCTGGTCACCATGTGGCAACCAGTCCACCATGACATCCTATCATACTTGTTTCAGTGCCATGTCGGAATCCACCTCATCACCTCATCTTAATTTTTCATTGTACCAATACCCATCTCGTACCCAAAGGCTCAGGGTTGGGTGACATCCAAACATCGAACCATTATCCATTGAAACTGGGCATGATCATACATCCATAACTCAACTCACTACCTTTACACTTGAGGCAGGGTCTATTAATGTATTCTCACATAACCAAATCTAATCCCCAAAGTAGTCATTGAACTAAGACCACCCAAGGAAAGGTACAATTCATACACATAGATGCATGAATCACATGGAAAGGTATTAAAAAAATACCCAGAGTAACAAGTCATTTCCAAGATGTTGACCCATCCCCATAAACTCTAGGGAGGTCATATCACACTAACCCATCTCAATATTCCATCGGGGGGTCACAAGAACACAAACCCATAACCATAGACTCTATGGATATCCCAAGAACATGAAAACATACCCATTTAATCTATATATGTTACATAAAACAAAAAAATCCTCACAAGATCCAAAAAGGTCACAAGCATACCAATCCATCCAAATAGACTCTAGGGAGGTCCCAAGAAGACCCACCCATGATCACATAATTTGGGGTGGTAATAAGCACATGCAACAAAATAGAGCTTGTAACCCATAAACAACTATCTAGTTGATCACATGGTGATAGTCTATAATGATCTATCCCCCTATAATAACATTAATCATATCCCCCATCAGGTAATCCACAGTGTCTCTCAGATCCATCAAATATCTTCTCATTGATACCTTCCCGCACTCATTACCGACTACTGAAATCATAACAATTGGGCTCATCCCAGCCCAAATATAAGGATTCAATCCATCATAATTTAAACCCATCACACTCCTAGTCACACAACCTATGGAACATGTAATAAATGAGGTGTTCCATCAACTTGTAAACACTGCCTCGTTAAACTACTTCCCAATGCACATCTTATTATTTTTTCATTATAATTGAAATAGTTAATGGTTTTATTTAAAAGTAAAATTTATAAAATATATATTTAAAATTACATAAATGAATATAATTTTTTAATTCATAATGTTGAATTTATTCATGTTTTGGATTTTGGGTTTTTTAGAAATAGTTGTTTTGGGGTGAATAGTGAAAAAATGTGGATTCTTTAAAAAATATCTTTTCTTTTAATAAAACAAATTATTTTAAAAAATATTTAAAATATTGATTTATTTTTAAATTAATATCATATATATTTAATTAAAAATAATCAAAATAATTCCATAAGAATTAATATTAAATTTGACTTTCTATAAGATTATTTTTATGCTTAAAATGCATTTTTCTAACAAAAAATTATAAAACATGTTTTCAGAATTATATTAAAATTAATATATTCAACTTATAAAAATTTAATCATAAAAAAGAGACTTCATATTTGGAATTTGTAGGTTCAAATTTAGTAATGATTTTAATTTCATTTTTTTTACTATGAATAGTAACATAAAATATCGTCACCTTGGTAAATGTGTAAAATAGGTTAATTAAGGTTAAAAATTTATGATGAGGTCAAAAAATATCATTTTAATTTTTATTATAAGAGGTTATTTAATAACATATAATATTATGTTATAAATAAAATTTTTATTTTCCACTTTAACATGAGTAAAACACTTATAATATTTAAAATTTAAGTACAATTAAAAGTGTGTCGATCCCTACACTTTTGAAAGAGAAACCCCCCTACAAAATTATACACAAAAATTGAGCTGTATATATAAGTATATCACATCCCAAATCCATTTATAACATTATAAATAATGTTCTAGTCATCTTTTTATCACAAAAATACCAACCTAATAAGGCTTAAGGTGTAATCCAAAGGAGGTTTTACAAAGAAGATGTATTTCTCTTAACCGCGTTCTTTCATGTTTATTTCTTCTTAGACCTCATTAAAACATGTAATAAGCATTATGATATAAAAAATAAGTAACCATATATACTTAAATAGTATTATGGTATGTTATACCCCATTTTCATCTTATTTTTCATCCTATGGGAAATGAAAAAATCCCTTCTGCATACATGTGGACTATTATCTCCACAAAGTGATGTATTACATTTTTTCATCATTGACTCATACATATGGTTATAAAGATTCAGTTATGGAATATATATATATATATATATATATATATATTCAGGATTTATTATTTTTCTATAAAGATAAGATATTACATACCTTCTTACACATTCATCTATTGAAAAATGACAACATCACTCGTGTGTGTTTGTGGACTACCACCTCCATGAAGAAATATGATTTGTTTTTAGTTTCCACAAAAAATGGGTGGGAATAAGAATGGATTTATGGAATAAATATGATATTTATATTATTATTAATATTTGTTTTTAAAATTAAACCTTTATCTAATCCGTTTCCTCTTCAGCCATAAGAATAGTGGAGACATCACTCATTCGTACCTACAGACTATTGTCTCTATGAAATGATGTATTTAATTTTTCATAACCTTTTTTTAATAGATCCTTGTAAAATTATATTGAATTTATATAAATTAAAATTATAGCATTTTTATATTATATATATGATGAAACCATGATCAAGATTCAAGGATTGAAACCATCGAAAAAAACTTGAATAGAAGATGCATTGGCTAACACTCAAATATTGATTATAAAAAATAAATAAACGGATGAGAATAGATTATTAATGAATAATATAATTTAATATATATCTAAAAATTATTTGGATATAGATTTATAATAATTTTAAATTTATTATATAGGATATTTGAGCTTATCTAATGATGCAAATATTCTATGTAAGGGTTTGTTTCCCTATCTACTTATTTCAGGATTAATTATATTTAAGATTTAAATGTAGGATTTATATGATATTTCTATATTAAACCCTATATATTTTTTCATTATCTTTTTATTTCTTTGTATTTTATGTATTCTTTCCATTTTATCAATTTTTGTTACCAAAAAACCACTAAAAGAAATTTTATAAAAAAATATGACTGTATTCCTCTTTTTTGGTCGTGAATCTTTTTCTTCTATATACATATTATTTAATCAAATTAAATTATTTTATTTATTGATAAAATTATTTATTAAGGAAAATTTTATTTAAATTTTACACTTTAATAAAATTTATAAAAGGATTATATTTTATATGTTTTGTATATGTCATTTTTATCATTTTACGAAAGTGGGAAAAGAATGTTTTTTACATTTTCCACATGAACACATTTTCTAGACACTATAGATATTATTAATTATCATTATTAATCTATAATTTTACATTTTTTTTAAATAAAATTTCATTCGTATTTTTTTGGTAATTTTTATTTTTGAAATATTTTCAAAACAAGTTGATATTTCTTCAAATTTAAAAGAGAATTTCTAATGAATTTTTAAAGGTAATTTTAATCTATGTCAACATTATTTAAATATATTTCTAATTCACTGTGGATATAATCTAATGATATCATCCACCATATTTTTATAGATTTATTATGATTGTTTCTTTTTCAATTTACTTAATTGGGATGATATTGACACTCTGTATGCTAGTCCATTAATAAGAATGTTTAGGTTGATTATGTATTGTATTATTATTTTTTAAAATTATTAATGCCTTATAATTATTTAGTTATAGGTGGAAATTTATATTAAATATCCACTTGATGCATTGGTAGGTATCATGAGAAAAACTAGCTTGGGTATTTGTCATATACCTTACCAATTATTTTATGATGCCTTAAAATGAGGCCATGATGGTAATATTATGATATCTGAAATTATGAAATATATCATTATGATACTAGTTATTTTAATCCAAATGATTATTTATATTTCTATTTCATCCATAGATATATTTTTCTTTCATTATATTAGTCATATGACATATTTAATAATTGTTTATCTCTATCATATTATTCATGTTTTACTTATTCAATGATATATTTAGTTGTATTCTTTCTCATTCTTAGCATCTTAGATCACCCTTTACTATGATTCACTTTCCCTAGCGTACCAAGAAGAAAACTTTTCATGTTTTGTTGGGATATAATAGATTAAAAAATAAAGTTCTCATGGGAATTTTGTGTTTTATTTCTTGTTTTTAACTGTAATGTGAGAATAATATATGTACCAAGGCTCTCAAGACTACTAAAATATTTCATCATTTAGGATGTGATATATTGTCTTTTAACCTATTTATTAAGTTAAAAATAGAACCTAGAATACAAGTTTCAATGTTTGTTTAGACCATCCAAATATTTCGTGATTTAAACTATTTGGCATCCCGATTCTAAGTCTTGAATGATTCCCACGACCTGCACCAACTCCCGTTTAAAATATTCCAGAAAAGATGTATTATCCCATCACCTAGTGTAAATCCTACTCCATGAAACCCATCTATTATTGAAGATTTTATCCTTATCACAATTATCATCAATATACAGACCATAATCTGTATGGTATCACTTCTCAAGGATGAGACGTACAACTTTTCCACCCATCATCACTAGGCCTAAGCCTATGATAACTAATCTATCAGTAAAAGGGAATCTCATCATAGAATACTCAATTAAAATATCACATCCAAATATCAACAATGTTCTCTCATAATCCCAAACATTTCTCTTTCCTCCAGGAGACATAGTCGCTAGTTGACCCCAGTATACCTAAGTGAAAAAGAGCACATAACCTTAGCATATGAGACCCAAAGTCATCCAATCTCTTTATCCTGACCATCCTTGATCCCTATTTGTTCTATCCAAAACCAAGAAATATGAATATAGTCATACAATCACATATAAATTTTTATATGAAATTTTATTAGATGGAACACTTACTTGGAACATGGAGTTTTCATCCTCATCAAGCCCAACAACACCTCGTCCATGCCCATCCATTACTCATCCTAGATTGTATCACCATCTATGTTCTTGTATCGCATTATAAAATATGAATAATAACATATCCAAATTTATGCTTAATTATTTAATTAAAACTAATGAGGTACAAATGACATAACATTCACCATGAATCTCTATTACACTGATACCACGGTCTACCTCTTGCAAAAGGTCTATTGGAAGCCCCTAACACTATCTAGAGAAAAATCCCTACCACCAAACACATGGTTAACAATAAATTTAATCTAATTTCAAAAACAATATATAAATAAATTGGGGGTAAAAATTTACCTCTAGAAAAATGATATGAATTGCATGTAAGACACTACCTAGGTAATCTTATATGCAAGCAGAGAAAAACATTATTAATCCGGATTATATCCCCATGATCCGGGGAAATTTCTATGAACCCCACACCATAATCTACCAAAATTAGAGATACACACAAAAACCAAATTTTAAAGGATTAAGGAGATAAAAAGATGCCTAATATCCATAAAATTACACTTGAAACGAAGGGGGTGGAGGGGAGGAATATAGGAGGAGGAGAAGATCGCTTATCCATCCTGCATGTGTGCCTTAACAAAAAAAAAGGAGATGTGTCCTATTTTAAAAAATGTATTCCATCCATTTCAAGGCATGAAATTATGGATAAGGTTTTGAACCACATTAATAGGGGACCATTATTCCTTTTTCCTAAGAACTGACATCATTAAGCCGTACTAGACGTTTTGAATGGCATGTATTATCTTTTTGTTATTGCCCTACCATTCATGATTCCATTTGATGCTCACTAAAACTCCAAGGGAATCCACTAGAACATAAAACACATCCAATAACACCCTTTAGTTACATTTCTATTATTATAATCCCATTTCATAAATGTTTATAAAAAAGAACCATGCACTAGGTGAGATATTTAAATTCCATCGAGAATTTGTAACTCATTATTATGCTAGTCATTAAAAAATCCCCACCATAACACTAATCATCTCTAAGAATACATGGAAATACCAACACCACGTATTCTAACCCTTTATATTCTTAAAAACACTAGAAATTTCCACATTCTTATCCTAAACATAAAACATGTTTCTATGCACATCTCGAAGTCTAAATTTAATGTTCTCCAGGAGTTATGCCAGTAGCACATTATCAATGAAAACACTGGGAAAATTCTCACCACATAGCTATATTCTGAATTTTTTTTTGTTTCTTTAACCAATAAATTTCAATTTTTTTGTGCTCCACAATATTTGAATTTTCTCAAGAATTATAATCCCATTCCATAATGCTCCCCACCAAAGGAGTAACCCAAAAAACAAACTTCTTTAGTCCATCAACCTTCCAATTATGTTCAGGATTGTAATCCCAATTCATTTCCCATCTCATTATATCCAAACTCATGAAAAAAAAATACTTTTTGACCATTTAAGAAAAAATTTCCTAGAATCGCTCAGTTGTACCCAACATTATTCTATCAAAAAAACAATAACCTCCAATATTAAATTTACACTTGAAACCACACACATAGGTTCAAACTGATAATTGTTCCACACCAATGAACTTTCTTTTCCTTCTAATTAATTTTCATCCAAGGCAACACCTTCACAATGTTTCATCACATTATTCACCATTAAATCTTGTGTTAGTTCAGGTTGACCCCTAACTCATATGGAGAAATATGACACCCCTTGAATCACATCAAAAATCTTCACTCACTCCATAAACCATGTTCCAAATCAAGATTCACCTCCCTGATCAGCCTCGGATCACACCAAAACCCCCAGAACCTGATACTGACACCCCAACACCAATTTACAATATTTTTGGGAAAAAATCCCCCAAGGTAACATTGCAGTATTTTTGGGTTGATTGTGTTTGTGGACAAAGTGGGTTTTCATGGAGAATTGTCGAGTTATCGAGAAGTTGTTGACATTCCATGTTGACAAATAACGATGACAAAGGAAAATGAAGATCTGGAGTCGGTACAAAAGAGCAGTACAAGGTGGCGCTGTTTCCTAGTGTTTGCCAAATTTTTGGGGTCCAAAATTTGGAATTTGGTGAGCATTGAGAAAAGTGGATTTCCATAAAGAGCATAATTTTATATGGAAAAGGCATGAATTTCGCGAAGATAGGATTCATGGTTTGGAAATCGCGAAGACCAGAATAATGGAGGCGGTGATGCTTCGCGATTACGTCAAGCTTCGCGATTGGAAGAGGATGAAGCGCATCGCGGTGGAGAAGGGCTTTGCGAGAGAGTTTCGCGGCGAAGGCGCGAAGGAATGTTGGCCTTCGCGAGGGAGCTTCGCGGCGAAGGTGTAAGGGAATGTTGGGCTTCGTGAGGGAGCTTTGCGACGAATGCGCGAGCCACGAAGGTAAGTTGACGGTGATTCTTCGCGATTACGTCAAGCTCCGTGAATGGAAAATTGTCATGGAGCATCGCGATTTGGATAGAATTCCGGCTGAAACTTTGGAGCTTCGCGATTTGAGATGACGTGGCGTTGACTTCGCGTGGAAGGGACGAGGGTCGGTGGAATCGCCTATAAATAGAGGCCGACCCCTTCGAGCGAAGTAGAGAGAATTTTCAGAGAAAATACTTTTCTCTCGATTTGCGAAGGTGTTTCGCGGAGCCAGTGTGCTTCGCGAAAGAGGTGCTTCACGGCGGCTATTGTAGCTCCACGAAACCTGCGAGCTCCGCGTTGGATTACTTAGCTTCGCGAGGGTCATTGCTTTGCGACGGCTTGAGCATCGCGAGAGAGCTTCGCGAGGGATCTTCGTGAGGGACCATTGCGAGTGAGCTTCGCGAAAAGGCAGGAGCTTCACGAAGGCTTGTTTGATCTTCGCGAAATTGGGAGCCTCGCATTGTAGGGTGCTTTGCGAAGGTCTTTCCAAAGTGAATTTCCCAGTGGTTCAGGGGTAAAGGAATATTCATCTATGGGTGAAAGTTGAACTTCAACAGAGCATCTACATACAGAGAAAGATTCATTACTTCATGCAAATAAAGAGACCTACAGGTTTATAAACTGTGAGTTGATTCCCTTCACAGAGTAGTGAGCTTAGGAAGAGGAAGAAGGTGATCCTCTCCACCGGCAGTGAGCCATAGAGAAAGAAACAGGGAGTGACCCTTGGGAAAGCAGTGAGCTGACCCTAAACCTTGTATAGGTAGTGAGCCTGGGCATAGAAGTGATCTAGCCCGAACATTGTAATCCACAACTAGTGAAGTTTAGTGGAATTGGTACGACCGGTAACCTATCGGCGTATTCTCCTTGGACGTATCCCTTAGCGGTGAACCAAGTAAAATTGCTATGTCTTGTGCTTGCTTTACTTTCTGTTTATATTGTGCAGCAGGAAAGAGAGAGAAGAGTGTTTTGCTTAACAGCAAAACAAGATCAGAACTGGCTTTAATTTTTAATTAGTCATACCCTGATTCACCCCCCCCCCCTCTCAGGTTATTCAGCCTAGTGGACCTAGAAAATGGTATCAGAGGGAAGGTTGACATTTGTTCTTCTCTCAAATGGAGGTCATTAATCATAGAGGGATTCTGGTCTTCGACGGATGTAATTTTCAGATATGGAAGAATCAAATGCAACACTATTTCCGATCTTTGGGAATGGATGTGTTCTCAGCAGCTATGCATGGTATCATAGCTGATATTACTAGTGGTGCTTTATCAGAAGCTGAGCACAAAGAGTTGGATGCTGATTCCAAAGCAATCAATGCCTTTGGGGGAGCTCTATCTAATCCCATATATACAAAGGTTATGTCATGCAAAATGTCACATGCCATGTGGGAAAAGCTTTTTAATATTTATGAAGGGGATACAGAAGTCAGAGAGGCAAAGCTGCAAGTGTTGTGGAACAAGTATGAAGATCTCTGAATGAACCCGAATGAGTCTGTTGATGCATTCTTTGACAGGGTAAATGTTGTGGTAGAAGACATGCAAGGTCTTGGAAAAATTATCGAAGACATTAAAATCGTAAAGCGCATCTTGAGAAAGCTTCCACCTCAGTTCAATCTGAAAGTTTCTGTTTTAGAAGATAAAGATCTGAAAGAGCTGACATTGGATAACCTACACATCACTCTTGTTGCATATGAAATGAGAAATGATGACAATGATGCTGTGGAAAAGGGGAAATCCCAAGAGGTGGAATTTAAGGCCATGAAGAGGCTCACTATTGAAGATTCTCAGGAGGAAGAAGAGTCAGATGAGGTGATGTCGTTCCTTTCTTCAAATCTGCAAAGAGGAAAAGGAAAGTTTAAAGGGAAACTTCCACTAGAATGCTTCTGATGTGGAAAGGTTGGTCATCTTGCTACAAGATGCCCCAAAAAGTTTCAAGAAGAAAGCGATGAAGATGAAGTTGAGATTCCCATGAAAAAATCTTCAGCCTATGTGAAAGGGAAGAAGAAGTTCAAGAGAAATTTCTTTAAGAAGAAGAATATTCTTTCCCAAGAAATAGACATTTCAGCTGAGTCTGAGGGTGAAGAAGTTGAAGAGATAGATAACTGCAAAGATCGTGGACAAAATGAGATGGTGGCTATTTCCAGTAGTGCTCTAGAAAATAAAGAAACCAAAACTGATGAAGAAGAAGAAGAAATTGAAGGGAGAGTTGACATGGTAGCTGAATTAGAAGCATCTCTTGAAGAGATAGATGTTTGGCGAACAAAAACAAAGAAAGAAAACAAGATAGTACGTGATTCCAAACTCTACATGCAACAAAAAGAAGAAGAGAAGTTTAAGATTGAGAAACAAATTGAAAATCTTAAGTCTTCCAGGCCAGAGCGCACAGAAAAGGTTGATGAGCATAAACTCAAGATTGAAGAGCAGAAAAGGGAGATCGATTGCTTGAGTCAAAAAGTGAAAGATCACGTCAAGCGTATTGAAGAGCTTGAAGAGGAAGTTGTAGGTATATGGAGAAAAGTTAAAGACCAGGAAAAACCTTTGAATCCCAACACATTCTTGGGAAATCAGGTCGTTACGAAGACTGAAATGAAGAAAGAAGAGCCTAGTAGTTCAACAGTAAAGAAGCAGCAATTGAACTCAGAAGCTAAGGCTGATTCATGGCTTAATCAGAAACAAAAATCTGTGGCAGTTGAAGTAAGACCGCAAGCACCTGTCCCGAGATTGAAGGTGGATCTGAGCACAAAGCAGAATCAGAATACTCAGAGATCCAAAGGGGAAACTCGTAGTGCTGAAGTAACACGAAGGAATGAACCTTATATCAGGTGTTATTGTTGTGGAAAGATGGGACATTCACAGTATGTGTGTTCCATAGCCAAAAGATATCGAAGGGAACAAGAACAGAGATGGCAGCCAAACAGAGAATGGTTTTCCAGAACAGATTTTGAAGGACACTATTTTTGGTGCGGAGGATTTGGACACATGGCTAGGTACTGCACTCCGACCATTCAGAAAAATGTGCCAAAGCAGAATCAAAATTTTCGCAAGAATCAGATCAGTAAATCGACAAGTGAGTTAAAAGTTTAGAATAGATTTGCAGTTTTGCAAGATGAAGCTGGTCTATCATACTCTGAGAAAGAACATAAGCCTCAATCCATTCCGAGTATGAAAGAAAAAGTATGGACCAGGAAGAAGAAAATTGAGAAGGTCGT
Source organism: Viscum album (assembly GCA_963277665.1). Classification (NCBI taxonomy): domain Eukaryota; kingdom Viridiplantae; phylum Streptophyta; class Magnoliopsida; order Santalales; family Viscaceae; genus Viscum; species Viscum album. The sequence continues at coordinate 468,351,358 of OY728147.1, read as the reverse complement.
AGTTGCTGAAATTTCCATTAAAGCATCAGATCGTTCAGGTGTTTGGATCCTTGACAGTGGTTTCACATCCCACATAAAGGGTAATAAGGATCTGGTTACAGGCATAAAATATGACAAAGAAGGAGTTGTCAAATTTGGAAATGATGAAGGCCTGAAGATTGTTGGCTCAGGAAAAGCCAAGTTTGGGGGAAAAGAAATGAGACATGCTGATGTCTTGGTTGTAGAGGGTCTTAGTCATAATTTTCGTAGCGTCAGTCAACTATGCGACTTTGGGCACTCTATCCTATTTTCCAAGAAGATGGTTTTTGTTAAAGGAAAAGATGAAATTGTCATTCTTCAGGGAAAACGAACAAAGGGAAATCATTACCTGGTAGGTGGGGAATAAGATTCATGCCTTTTATCCAGAGAAGAAAAAAATCAGTTGTGGCATAAGCGACTTGGTCATCTATGTCAACCATCTATGGAAGATCTGGTAAAGTGTGATGCTGCTAGAGACCTTCCCAAACTATCACGTGATCGCACTCATACGTGTGATGCTTGTCAACAAGGGACGATCATCAGGAAGACATACATGCCAAAGGAACAAAAAGAAACTCGAGTGCTCGAATTGGTGCATGCTGATGTATGTGGACCCATCTCACCACGAGCTTTAGATGGGAAAAGGTACTGTGTTCTTTTAATTGATGACTATAGCAAAATGGCCTGGGTAATCATCATTACCCATAAGACAGAGGTGTTCAGTTGCATAAAGTAGTACAGGAGGGAATCAGAAAAGATGCTTGGGAAGAAAATTTTGAAGTTTCATACTGATAACGGTACTGAATTTACAAACAGTCAGGTTGAAAACTATCTTGAGAAACATGGGATAAGGTGTCAAGTTTCATCAGTAAGAACTCCCCAACATAATGGAGTGGTTGAAAGGAGAAATTGGATCATCAACAACATGGCCAAAACAATGCTTATCGATAAAGACCTACCAGAGAAATTTTGGAAGGAAGCAGTTTTGACATCGGTATATGTTTCAAATAGGTCTCTGTTATGTCTGAAGCAAGGGAAGACTCCATATGAACTGTGGTACGGAAAGAAGCCAACGTTGAAATACTTTCGAATCTTTGGAAGTAAGTGCTTCATTCTCAACAAAGAACATCATAGGAAGTTTGAGGCATGAGGAGATGAAGGGATATTCCTTGGCTATTCAGGGAAAAGAAAAGCATATAAATTCTTCAACAAGAGACTGAGAAAAATTGTTGAGAGCAATGATGTCACTAGAGTCGAAAATGAACAGACTGCTCAACGACCCAGTGAACAGTTTCTGGATGAAAGTGATGATGAGGTAAGCAAAACAGGGGGAGTAGCAGTGGCAAAGGCTGACTCAGACGAAGATACTGATGATGAACAAGAAAGTGTCAAGTCTGTATCTGCAAGTAAGCCAAAGAGTCGAGCTGAAATTGATAAAAAAATATCATTGGTGATCAGACAGCTCCAGTTCAGACTCGAAGAATGAAGTCATTCCAGCAGACATCTAATCTATCTCAGGTGGAGCAAAAAAAATTTCCGATGCAGTTGAAGATGAAAACTGGGTTCAGGCTATGAACGAAGAACTTGATCAGATTGAGAAGAACCAGACATGAGAGATTGTTTCGAGGCTAGCTGACAAGAATGTCATCAGGACTAAATGGGTTTATCGCAACAAGATGAATGAAGATGGCACAGTGATTCGGAACAAAGCACGACTAGTGTGCAAGGGATACTCCCAGATAGAGGGAATAGATATTGATGAGACATTTGCACCGGTTGCAAGGCTGGAGACAATCAGATTATTTTTGGCCATAGCAGTGCAAAGAAAGTTTAAAGTGTTCCAGATGGATGTCAAATCCACATTCTTGAATGGGGTTCTGGAAGAATAGGTGTATATTGAGCAGCCAGATGGTTTTCTCATTCATGAGGATGAGAACAAAGTTTTCAAGCTGAAGAAGGCATTGTATGGGATGAAACAAGCACCAAGGTCATGGTACTCAAGGCTTGATCAGTACTTGAAGAAGCTTGGTTTTCAGTGTTGAGGAGTTGATTACAACCTCTATTTCAGCAATGACAGTAATCAAAGGATGATGGTGCTAGTGTATGTCGATGACATAATTTTTGGCGGATCAGATGAAGCTTAGTGCAGACAGTTTTCCGAATTCATGAAAAATGAGTTTGAAATGTCAATGATTGGAGAGATAACGTTTTTCCTTGGTCTGAAGGTGACACAAGGAAGGAATGGAACTTTCATTTCTCAATCCAAATATGTCAAGGAGGTTCTAAGAAGGTTTGGAATGGATAATTCCAAGGAGATGAAGACTCCAGTTGCTACCTGGATGAAATTATCAAAAGATGAGGATGGCAAGGCAGTTAAATCACAGAATACAGGCAAATTATTGGAAGTTTGTTGTATCTAACTACAACAATGCCTGGTATTGTTTTCGCCACATGCCAAGTAGCAAGATATCAAAGTAATCCCAAGTAAAGTCACATGCTCGTAGTGAAAAGAATACTTCGGTATATCAAGGGCACAGTGGACTTCAGACTGACCTACACTGACAAATCTCAGACAGAGTTATTGGGATATACTGATGCAGACTAGGCCGGTTCAGCAGATGATAGAAAATCAATGTCAGGTGGTGCATTCTATCTTGGTGGATTGTTTATTTCTTAGCTAAGAAAGAAACAATATTGCATTTCATTAAGCACCGCAGAAGCTGAGTATATTGCGGCCACTCAAGCATGCACACAGTTATTGTGGATGAAGCAGCAGCTTGAAGATATGGGAGTTGAAGTGAAGCCTCCAATCAGAATCCAGTGCGACAACTCCAGTGCTATAAATCTTAGAAAAAATCCCATCCATAATTCAAGGACAAAGCACATTGAGATTAATTATCATTTTATCAAGGAGAAGGTTGAGCAGGGAATCGTGAAGTTGGAGTACGTGCCTACAGCGCTACAGGTTGCAGACATTCTGACAAAGTCCTTACCCAAGGAAGCATTTGAAAGGCATCGACTGGCTCTGGGAGTTCATTCGATTCCCCGCACTTGAAATAGTATGGATGTGGGACCCCCCCCCCCCCCTCTCCCCGAGGTATAGTGTGTTTTTCCCTAATGTGCCGATATGTGTTCTCTACCATGTTACAGACTTCAATGGAGTGACCTTTGGGTTCATTGAAAAAGGGGGAGAAAAGTGTTTGTTAATGGGGGAGAAAATAGTGATTGTTCAAGGGGGAGACAGTGCGGAGATTTGATAAATCATAATTGATACGGAGAGAATATGACAGGTGGAGCATCCAGAAAGGAGGAGAAATGAGAAAGGGGGAGAGATTTTCAAATCTGACGATGCTAGAAGTGATCGATCAAAGCATAGAAATCACGACAGCTAAGGATCGTGATAAAAGCAGAACAGTGGTGTTGGAATGGTGTGAGATGGTGTCCAGCTATCACCAATTGGTATCAGTGTGGTTCAACAATTGGTATCAACTTAAGAATTGGTATCAGGGTGGAATCGAAAATTGGAGTCTGACATGAAGTGATTCATTGATGAACTTTTCATACTACTCTTGTTTCTCACGCCGAGCATTGCTCATGTGGGCTTAGAGTACGTGTTAAGTGACTCCTTGAACGCTATTAGAATCGCAAGAGGCGAATGGTGGTAGAGACTGGAAGAAGACCTGGTGAGGTATCAAGTGCAGAAAATCATCCTGAGCAGAGTTGTGAAGAGTTGTCAACAAACCCAAAGGGGGAGATTGTTGGGAAAAAATCCCCCAAGGTAACATTGCAGTATTTTTGGGTTGATTGTGTTTGTTGAAAAAGCGGGTTTTCATGGAGAATTGTCGAGTTCCCGAGAAGTTTTTGACATTCCATGTTGAAAAATAACGATGACAAAGGAAAATGACGATCTGGAGGCGGTACAAAAGAGCAGTACAAGGTGGCGTCGTTTCCTAGTGTTTGCCAAATTTTTGGGGTCCAAAATTTGGAATTTGGTGAGTATCGCGAAAAGTGGATTTCCATAAAGAGCATAATTTCATATTGTAAAGGCATGAATTTCGTAAAGATAGGATTCATGGTTTGGAAATCGCGAAGACCAGAAGAATGGAGGTGGTGATGCTTCGCGATTACGTCAAGCTTCGCGAATGGCAGAGGCTGAAGCACATCACGGCGGAGAAGGGCTTTGCGAGAGAGCTTCGCGAAGAAGGCGTGAAGGAATATTGGGCTTCGCAAGGGAGCTTCGCGGCAAAGGCACGAAGGAATGTTGGTCTTTGCGAGGGAGCTTCGCGGTGAATGCGCGAGCCGCGAAGGTAAGTTGACGGTGATTCTTCGCGATTACGTCAAGCTCCGCGAACGGAAAATTGCCGTGGAGCTTCGCGATTTGGACAGAATTCCGGCTGAAACTTTGGAGCTTTGCGATTTGAGATGACATGGCGTTGAATTCGCGTGGAAGGGATGAGGGTCGGTGGAATCGCATATAAATAGAGGCCGACCCCTTCGAGCGAAGTAGATAGAATTTTCAGAGAAAATACTTTTCTCTCGATTTGCGAAGGTGGTTCGTGGAGCCAGTGTGATTCGAGAAAGAGGTGCTTCGCGGCGGCTATTGTAGCTCCGCGAAACCTTCGAGCTCCGCATTGGCTTACTTAGCTTCGCGAGGGTCATTGCTTTGCGACGGCTTGAGAATCGCGAGAGAGCTTCGCGAGGGATCTTTGCGAGGGAGCTTCGCGAGTGAGCTTCGCGAAAAGGCAGGAGCTTCGCAAAGGCTTGTTTAAGCTTCGCGAAATTGGGAGCCTCTCATTGTAGGGTGCTTTGCGAAGGTCTTTCCAAAGTGAATTGCCCAGTGGTTCAGGGGTAAATGAATATTCATCTACGGGTGAAAGTTGAACTTCAACAGAGCATCTACATACAGAGAAAGATGCATTACTTCATGCAAATGAAGAGACCTACAGGTCTATAAACTGTGAGTTGATTCCCTTCACAGAGCAGTGAGATTAGGAAGAGGGAGAAGGTGATCCTCTCCACCGGCAGTGAGCCATAGAGAGAGAAAGAGGGAGTGACCCTTGGGAAAGCAGTGAGCTGACCCTAAACCTTGTATAGGCAGTGAGCCTGGGCATAGAAGTGATCTAGCCCGAACATTGTAATCCACAACTAGTGAAGTTTAGTGGACTTGGTACGACCGGAAACCTATCGGCGTATGCTCCTTGGACGTATCCCTTAGCTGTGAACCAAGTAAAATTGCTGTGTCCTGTGCTTGCTTTACTTTCTGTTTATATTGTGCAGCAGGAAAGAGAGAGAAGAGTGTTTTTCTTAACAGCAAAACAAGATCAGAACGGGCTTTAATTTTTAAATAGTCATACCCTGATTCACCCCCCCCCCTCTCAGGGTATTCAGCCTAGTAGACCTAACAAACATGAACGTTCAATGCCATATATTTCAAATATACCAGTAAAATCATCCTCAATATCAAAAACAATTCATTTGAAATGAGGGAGACACCCTATAATATTCAGTGGTGCACTCCACACCATTTTGCTTCCTTTCCACCAATCCTCAAGTACCATACCCAACCAAACCCACCATTATAAGACTATCATTACAACCAATGCACACTTTCCACGATCATCATTTCACACCACCATTCTTGACAGTCTATGTCATGGAATCCACTTGGTATAAACACACCATAGTACCATGATCCATAACTAATGGTATCTATCACTGAAAATGACATATCCTAGCTAATAAAACCCTAGGACTCAATGCTTCTGAGTATCACACCATTGAACTACCACTGTAACAATACATCGGTTCATTCACAGCGTGAAAAATTATGAACGAAACCACACATGAACAATTCATTGATCCATAACACAACCAGGCACTATGCATAACTACTGTAGACTAACACATGCACGATATTAAATTTCTCAAAATCCTTTCCTAGACTTAGTATCTTATTCCTAAGGTAGAATGATATACCAAGAACCTACAAATAGGTTATCTCATGCTATGTAACTGAATATAAACAATACCCAACAACTTTATTCTCCCCGTGCAACCTGATAACATCACCCGACTCATTCTCCCATGAGTCTCATCCCATATAACCAAGGATCATGAGTCTATCCCATTGACCATGCACCAAACACATGTCAATATCACGCAAAGGACCAAGGCACCTCACAAATGAAAATTCTAACTACATAGTCACCCACCATGTGGGAATTGTTCCAAAACCTTGAAAATTTAAAAAAGCTCCCACCACGCTATAGGAAATCAAATATGGAGAACCAATGGGCCATATATACAAAAAAAAATACTACCATAAAATCCATCCTTTATACAAGAATAACTTAATTTTCTTCATATCCTGAAATCCTAATGAATTTCCTAGTCCTTTCTCAACTTCTTAGTTCTATTTGTTAGAATTCCACAAAGCAGTCATATGGGAATACGCCATATTTTTTTGAGACTTTAAATATATAAATACATTTCAAATGCACTAGGGTTCTACATCCTCAAGGAAACTCATGGCTATCCTTTGATCATTCGACATACATAAAATTTCTATACTAATCCCACACGTGTTCCATTACCGAGGCATCAAATTATTACAATAACCTGTCAAGGGTCCCTCCTGCATTCCTTGATAAAGGGGATAGATCCCCATTGTTGGAGAACCTCCCAGACTACGATGAACATGACCCTACCAAAAAGAAAATTCTATGATTTGATTGATTGGAATACAACCAAAAAGTTATGTAGGAAAAGGCTATATAAGTTGTTGGTGACATTGTTGTTAGAAAATATTTTCACACACAAGTAGGAATTTTCCATGTGATTCATAAGTGAAAAATATGATGCAAATACATAGGCTTATTACTAATTATACAAGATTCAAAACCCTATATAAATTTTTTTGGTAAACACATCATTTTCAATAAACATCTCATCCATAACAACACAAACCTTTAACAACATTCCAAAACCCCAAGTAACCAGAATATCCCACTGGAAAGCTATTCATGATTAACTAGTTTGAGGACAACCAAATGAAATATCTCTCGACCACCTGTCCACCATAATTCAAAATCATAAAAGAACAAGCTATAGAACCATTCTGTGATGCACCAACCATAGTTATTCATTAATGCTCGATATATGGATTCCACCTAGAATTAGGCACACCTCCCTAAAATATAATGGATTTTAACACGTAGTGAGGGACTTTTCCATGCAATGGGGAGAATATGAACTAGAATTAGAGTCATAAAACATAGTTTAAATAACCAGTTGATATTCAAGAATAATCATATTATTAATAAAAAACAAATATAGTTCTATAAAAAACTACATATGAAAGTTATACAGTTATAAAACCCCCAATTTCCCACTAGGTCAATCCAAAATACAAAATAAAACAAATAATTTGGTGCATAAAAACTAACCATACTTGCATCTTAGATCCTAACATATGCTTTCTCTACACATGCATTGAACTACACTAGCCCGGTCTATTGTACATGCAATTCTAATCTAAAATGTAAACTTCAGGTCTGCATGCACACTGGTGTTTTTTTATAGGTTGTGATAAATACATATCAATAGGGTCCCTCTATGTTTACCCCATTATATTCCATCATATAGGTGTATGCACAATGAATAAAATAAATATTTCACACATGATCCCTGTAAGTCATGTGGTCATGAGGTCACCATGAATCCATGCACAGTAGGTCACATTGTGCGGACCATATCACCACAACACCCGATAAAACTTATTTCCATGCTATACTAGAATCCACCACATTGTATCATCCTATCAAACTATCAGACCAATTCCCAACCCTTACTTGAATAATTTGGTAGGGAGGTGTATAAAGCTCAACCTAATACCCATATTCCATTATCATGATAATATATTGATAACTCAACACACTCCCTCATTACTTGAAGTAGGGTATATTGGTGTCGTCTCACATCACCAACAACCAACCCCCAGGGTAGTCCTCAACCCTATCCTTCTCAAGGAAAGCTCTAATTCCTGCAAAATAACACAATCCAAATATGGAACAATCCTTGAACCAATACCTAAAAGAACAGTGCAAAATCATTAGACTGACCGATACCGACAGACTCTGGGGAGTTCACATCCCACATACCTATCCCTATTGGATCTAGGGAGGTCACAAGCACACTAACCCATCCTCCTAGACTATAGGAAGGTGAAAAAAACATTCAAACATTTATATAGTATTTGGGTTGTTCATATCATACCAATCTATCCCTATAGTCTTAGGGGAGGTCACAAATACCTTGGACCATCCCCATAGACTATGAGGAGTTCAAAAGAACCCAAAATAATCTTGAGAGACTTTGGGGGAGTCACAGGCGCCTGAAAAAACATAGGGACCACAGCCCATCATATATCTCTCCACCTGATCCCTATACATTAGTCACTGAAGAACTAACCCCATATTGAAAAAATTCCCATATATCCTATTAGAGTGTCAACTGGGTCCCCCAGACCCATCACTTCTCTGTTCATCAATACCATCCCATTCTCATCACCCATTAGTTACATCATAACCCAAAGACTCATCCTAACCGATATCTCAATATTCATTCCATCATCATAGAAACACATTACACTCTTCATCTGACTACCTAAGGAATTTCCTAATCATTAGTGCCTTAAACTCCTTATCATCTAAATAAATGTCCTGGAAAATTCTAGTAAACAACACCTAGTTCCCATCTTCCATCTCCTAAGGGAGATGTCTTAGCTTGTCACCTATCAGAAACCCATCTCCATGACTTTCATCTAGTCACAAGAGAATCAACCCACTCACAATTCTCACTAATACCTATACCACCATTACTAGGGTGTTACTTATCAATATTGATATGTAGAGCTACCCCACCCTTCATCACAAGTCCTAAAACAATCGTGAACGCTTGAATAGCTTTATAGAAACATTTTCTAGGCTACCCCCATCAATAATTACATCCTTAGACAACATAATGTTTCTCATTATCCCAAACATAAATCTATCCACTTGGAGGCATAGTGACCAGGTTATAATAGTGTACCCATGTTTTAATGTGCACTAAACCCAAGCATAAGAGTCCCAAAATCATCATATCCCATTCTCTCATCCATATTTGATCACTATTTATTCTACCCAAACCCAAGAAACATGAATTAATACATAAATCATAAATAAATATTCATCTGACCTTGTATTGAAGAGACCATCAATATGAAATATAGAGTTATCATCCTCACCGAGCTTTGCAACCACTCTTCTAAGCCTTTCCATTTCTAGTCCAATCTCTTTTGACCATCTGAGCTTACATCTCATTTAATATGACATACAAAAATAATTTTAAAAATAGATATCTATTTATTTAATTTAAACCAATCATAAATAGTTTATATAAAACTAAAAAAGTATCATTTTGGCACTGAAATTAAAACCAAACCTCTAAAGTAGGTCCACAGTGACTCCTGACACCATTCTGAGCATAATCCCTATCATCTGACACCCATTAGATCTTAAATTTCATTTTATTAAAATAAAAAAACAAAATAAAATTAGTAAAATAACTTACCTCACAAAAATTATAATGGATGGTGTGTAAAAAACACCACAAGTCGTCATTTATTAATAGAAATAAAATGTCCCATTGATCAAGACGATTTCCACCATGCTCTTATGGAAATATCTAAGAACCCTAAACCAAGATCTACTAAAATCTAGGCTATCTACTAAAAACCAAATTTAATTGGAGGGAGAGTATAAAATCACAAAAAATATCAATCAAATAGTACTTAGAACCAAGGGGAAAAAAGGGGATGAAGATATGTGTAGGAGTCAACTACTCAGCAGTCTTGCAAGGGCACCATTTCCAAGAAATAAAATTGGATGAGTCCCATATTTAAAAAGGGTGGATAAACCCTTTCATGAAATGAATCAATGTTTAACACCATGAACTATTTTTATAGGGTACCCACATTCCAATGTACAAAAAACTCATGATATGATGACATGCATCATGGCATGAATGGTTTACATTAGAATCCAAATAAAGCTTAACTACTATGAATCCACTATTATGCTCATCTGAACCCATAATTCATCCAAAAAACATTAAAACACATCCAATAACACCCTTTTCAGATTTGAAACCCTCATAATCCCATTTCCATTCCTAGTTCTAAAAAACCATCCACTAGCTGAAAAGTTCAAATTCTCTTTAGAGTTTCTAACCCCTAACAATATGGGTCATTACATTATAGGTTCTTTCACTCTCTATTTCATAAACTCTTTCAATATCTTTTGACATTAATATACCCCAAAAAACAATAATCCTTTTTGAGTTATCTTGGTTAGTGGTTTTAATAATCATGTGAAATTTTTGGAAAACCATTGATTTTACCCATCCAATCTAAGGAAACTACATATATTAATCATTTTTATTATTTTTGAACATTAATGAATCTCTTTAGTGTTTGAAGGATCCAAACGTATTCATTTTATTATGATAACATGCCCCTAAAATGAGACTATATCCACCATGAAGTCACATTTAGAGTACTCTTCATAAAAATTATCCATTTTCAAAGTATATGACACAATGCTCAAATTTTATTTATGCGCTTCATTGATTTTTTAATTTATCAGAATATCATCAATAAAGAAAACCATAAATTTATCAAGGTAATCTATAAAAACTTTATTCATAAAGTACATGAATATTACATAAAAATTAATGATTAGGAATAGAATTATTATGAATTAATAATTTCTAAATCTTAAATGAATGGTTTTCTTAGGAATAACCTTATTTTAACCTTAAATCGATGATATCCTAATTAATGAATCTACTTAACGATGTATTGATCCCCATTTAGTTAATTGACTAATAATCAATACAAGGTAGATGATAATGTTTCTTTATTATGATCTTGTAATGGTCAAGATAATAAATATATAATTGTATTTACCCAACAATAATTTTGAAACAGAAGACAAGGAAATCACATAGAGAACCACCAGGGTGTACAAAAACACTTATACAAGTCATCTTCTATTTTCTTCTTGAACTATTCTAATTTTATGTGGCTATTTTATTGGGGGTTGTGGATATGGGGAGACATAAAGGTATAAATTCTATAGATAAATACATCTCTTGATTAGGAGGAATTCAATACATATATTTGGCGGAGTATATCCATATATTGCCCTATAATGGGAATGTATTTAAGGACAATCATTTCCTTTTTATCAATCATTTGACCCATATATGCATACTCATAAGGAAAAAATATCCACACTCGAGAAGGATTTTCCAAATGATATTTATAATTACAATTTCACTTATATAGAATCATGGGATTATTTGTTACATGAACATTTATTTACCTATCCCAAAAGTCGATATTAGCTCTATAAAAAGCAACTGATCTATTCATGATATAGAATCAAAGTCTACTAAATGAATTATTACTATATTTTTTTGAAGAATCATCAAAAAATATTAATTTGGGAATATTTATATATTGGGGATATAATTATTACACCATTTGGTGTTTTTACTTATATCATGACCTCCAAGTATTGAGGTGGTGTTTAAAAATTTCTCTAAAAATTTCATGATAAGGATAAATGTATTGAATAATAATCAAATAGGAAAATATATATTATATAATGAATAATGAGTCTACATCCCACCAATTCATTTTTTAGATCCACCTTGGTGATGGTCATACCATAAGATATTCATTGTTATCTTGTACTTTAAGGTTGTCTTTTTTGGTTATCCTCTATGACTCTATTCCTAGTGCATTGAGTTTCCTAGTGTGTATGTTCCCTATAGTAGAACCACTAGACCATGGGGGATTATTGAGTAGAATTTTCTTTTCATCCATCTTATTGATTGGCCTAATCATATCCCATCAATAGTCATTATCAAAATTTCTTTCTTTTGTAAACATGAATCAATTCCTCATTCTTTTCAGATAGTTTTAAGGATGTTTTTACCACACTTTGGCATGTCAGAAATTGGGGATTCATCCCTCCATGAGGTTTATCTTTTCAATTACTAAGGTTATTTTTTATTCTTATTTTCTTATCTCAAATATTTCTATACTAACAATATTCAATGATCTCCATCTCCACCTTAAGAGAATATTGGACTATTTACTCAGTACATTAAAAGTTTAAAATCACTTCATATTTTCTAGGACTTTGTTTTAATAAACTAAAAAAATACAACGTTGATGTAAATTTCAGGAGAAATATTTAATAATACCTTTCTATCCTTGTGAAGTTTTATTCATAAAACCCAAAAGATTATTTCTCCCTTTTCATGAGTCCAATAAATCCCTTCTCTATTTTAATATAATGAGTTCTTGGATAATATTTATTGAAAAATAATTTCTTGACATTATCACATTCCACCAATTTTATTCCTTCCTTGGGATTGGCTTCATTACTCAGTTTCCACAACTAATCAAATTATACATGTAGGAGATAAATGGGAATGATTACATTATCTTATTTGATACATTAGAGTGTGGAAAATATTTTTTCAGTGGAATTTATCCATTATTTCATGATTAATGGATCAAAGGATCCTAAAAAAGTGAGTTATTGTTCATGCATAAATAAATCAAATCAATGTTTTCCTTCAATGAAGGATTCGGGTTCCCCACATGGTTTTAGTTATTTTTTAAAAATTGAGTCAACTGTGAAATCACGGGCATGGGGTTTTATCTCCATCTCTCATGATTTTAGTATTCCCATTTAGGGAATCATTGAATTGCCTATCACATTAGTAGCTATCATACTTACTCGTATTTTCATCCATTTACTAAAAAATATATTATGGATGAGAATAAATTAATTTATAATAATTTAAGACAAAAGTAATGAACTTATAAAGAGTAACTCATAATTCACATGTAAATATTAGATTATGGATTCACAAGTCTATATCTAGGGGATTTAGGGTGGATTTCTTATTTGGAGGTATAGTTAATTCCTCAAAAACATATATAAATTTCTCTGATAACAACTCTATTGAAACATATCTCTTACGCATATTATTACATCATTTTTATCATAAAAATATATTAAACATATGAAAAACCCCATAGGTCCAATGTCTTGAGAAATTAGGTAGATAATAAAAAACTCATTAAATAAACTCCATAATATTTATTTCCACCTTCATATCTTGATCCTAGATCACATTTTATTCCTATCACAATATGGCATATCATGGGAGATAAGAATAGGAGTGAGTAAACCACCACTTGTGGTGTGGGTGAATTAGTGGTTAACCAAAGACACTAATTCTCGAATAATGATTTCGCATTGTAAGTCAGTGAATATGGATCTCAATGAAGAGGATAAGATGAAGATAGAGAAATTAATAAGGGACACACATTTTACAAAGGATAACATAGGGATCACTATCTTTTTTATCAAGTGGATAATCCTCAGCGTGAAACAATTGAGATCCTACAACCCACAACCCTATTTTATTATTAGTATGAAAAATAGATTATTGGGGATATAACATTTAAATCAAAGTAAAAGTTAAATGATAAATGTAACTAATACAATAAATCCCCACGTCCCCTTACCTCAAGTGTATTTAGAATTTGGATTATGTGTGAACCCTTATTCTTATCCCTAAATAACAGCCATGTTCTCTTAGGAAATCTCTCAGAACAAATGATAAGATAACTAAAAGTTTCATAATAATAACCCAGTACTTGGTTTATTTGGGAAACATATTTATTTGTAGGTTATGTATACATTATGACTTAACCTTAATCATAACATTGTGATAACCAGATCTGATAGATATGAAAACTGAATCCCATAGAATCTTTATTATCATTATTGTGTGGAAACATTAAATGAATCCTGAGTTTTTTATATTATGAAATATAAATTTTTCTATGAATTAACTAATGTGTCATGGGAATGGGGCTTGTGTCATGAGATCTTAAACTCTTTAATCCAGTGTGATAGAAATTTACAGTGGCACAACAACATGATCTAACCCATTAGAGAATGAATTATTTTATAATGGAATGAGAATATGTTCCTCTAAAACTAGTGTGGTGATTTTTTTCAGTGGATAAGCATCAAGGCACAATGATCATACCTTTAACAAGACACTTTTTACAAAATAATTAAATTATTATTTGACTCATATTCTTTATGGTGTATTCAGTTACATTATGATATGAGATGAATACATAAGAGTAAACTCTTCACCTCTAGCATACCTATGTTTATAGAACCCTAACCATCACACCATGATACAATCATATGAGAAAAACAGAAATCATTTGAATATTCCAATAACTCCAAATTACCTATAACTCACCCATGATCATGTTTTCAATAAATACATTATAAAAACACATCCAAACCCACTAATGAATTTCCTTAAGTGTCTAGTCATAGAATTGATCTAATGTGAAGGTTATTTATTAGAAAAATATCAAATATAATAGTTTTTGTATGAGTACATCATTTATTATTGTAAGAAAAATACCATTTTTACCATGTCTCAATTGAGATCAGCTCATGGATCCCATTTTTAATATTCGAGGGTACATCATAAGTGGTTAGGACCATACCAGACAAATGAAGTCACTCATAGAGAAAGAATTTATGGCTTCAATTTAAATAACCTCTTATAGATGGTCACTACGTAATATAACCACTTTATCTTGATACCTAATCAAATAGGTTGCATACTTTGTGATATAAACCTCTATACATGATATATCTTTCTTTGACTTCCTAAAACAAACATGTAGATAAGTTACCATGTGCCTAGATTTATCAGAAAGGTACATTTCAATCAAAGGGTCAAAAATATCTACTTCTCATAAACAAATGGGTCAAATCCTTTCTTGACATATTCATAAATGATACACTCATAGAACACCCAATGTATCCAAGTGGACCATAATAATAAGTCTTCATCGTCTTATTAAATCGTCAAAGTAAATTAATTTTGAAATAAATTAAGAATAATATCTATTCAAAGGATCAATACACATGTCACTAAATTGGAATATCCAATGACAAATATAAAATGTTGAATTACTATTAGTGGGACTTTTCTCATAAACTCATCTCTTAAACATTAACAAGTGTGTAATTAATGAGACTAATTTCCAATAACTTATTAGCCTCCAAATCCTGATATCCTATATGATCCATGTCCAGTAATATAGACTCTCTTGGACCATATAACGTGTATTCAATAATAGTATCCTAGCACTTAAAGATTCTCATCATAGAGAGGAACAGTTATGAAATATTGATGTGATAGAAACTCAATGTACATTATCACATTAATTTTATAAATAATAACACTCATAATGTGATACGATATACATAAATATCAGTGTACTTGAATATATTGGTAATTAAATTAAAAATATTTTTGGTTCTATAATAGTAAATCCAGTAGTTTCCCACTTCCAGTAAATTCAACTGAAAACAACTTTAACTCCACTAACTCTCACATGATATTCATGATTCTTATAAGATATTGATATAACTACTTTGTATACCATGCTATTTTGGTTATTATTATTACTATAACATCACCCCTATGAAACAATCCCTCAACAAGTGATATCATAGATTATTAAATTTTTTATTTTAACTCAAGATTCAACATCATTTCTAAACAAAAATCTTGGATCAAACCATATCAAAACACACCTATTATGATATATCAGAAGCCTTGGCCTACTAATTATATGAATACATGAAAACCATTTTACATATTAATTTTCCTTTTACATGTTAACATGTCCAGCCAGTAATACTAGCTCAAGTTGATATAAAGAAAGGCTAGTTTTGTATCCCTTTAATAACTAGTATTCTCATTTCTCTGATTATGAGGAACTCATCTAATTATACTCTCTAAATTATTGTCAAATATTTATGACTACTATATTTTGTAGTTCTCTTGGTTTTGTTTGATATTCACATTTTAAGGAACTACATACCCACACTCTCGAGTCTTGTGCTAAAAACTCATAATTTATAACTAGATTCAATGCCATGTCATATGAACCAAGATTAACTTATATATTTTTCATGTAAAAATTATAATACAATGTCAAGAACAAATGGATTTGGGTCTTTGATGATCAGTTAAATAAATAAATTATTTTTATGTTTCTTTTGAACATTTCTCCAAAATCAATCCATACTATATGATCTTCTATAATTATTACAAGTTATCCTTGGCTAATGGAAACATAATAGAGGGTGATATTGAATGACCAGTAAGGTAGAGATTATTAATTTTTCACCAAGGTTTAGAACACAAGAATATTAAAAAACTTGAGTAGGAGATAAATATTCTAATGAAAATATCAAATAAAAATAAGGGTTGTTTATAACTAATGAAAACTCTATATGTAATCTCTAATGAAAAAATATATAACATGGAAGAATATTGTGACATAATAAACATGATCCATAAATCATAATCCTTGACATATAGTATAGAGATATGGAATGAAAAAAAGCATTGGAATCACAACACAATGGATCAATAATCACTTATTATTTTCCATAGTTGACCAGACATCACAAATAGTTTCATATAGTGGATCATGAATTACATCTTTCTTCTCATAGTGGATTAATAATTACATCTAATTTTCCATAGTAGATGGGGAATTGCTTACTATTTTCTACAGTGGATCAAGCATCATTTTTCATTTTTCATTATAATTTCATGATATATAAATCCTTAAGAAATGACTTGAAGGAATATGTTGGACCTAAACCTTCATAATAATAATCATCCATCACAATTCATTCCATTAGAGCATGAAAACATCCATACTTTTGATATCGCTTAATTAACTCTTATAAAAGAGAATGGTTTCATGAAAAAAATTCTTAAAACATTCCATAGTCCATCTAGAGACATAATATGGATGGTGGGTTAAAAATATCCCCATTTTAAGAAAAGCATAATTAAGATTGTGGTTATGTATCAAAAATTAATTTTTATGTCATTGGATAAATCTATAGATAAATGAGAGGAAATACCCCATTTTTTAAAGAATTGAAAACTTCTTAAAATTTATTCCTTGAAATGAAATTATTTGAGAGTAATACAATTTATCCATTAAAACCAAAAACAGGATTTAATCAAACAAATTTTATTTTAGGAATAGTTTTTAAAAAACTTAATTTGAGAAGATACAGAAACACATAAGAATTATTTGTTAAAAACATGACCTTTAAAATCTATTTTAAAATAAAAATTAATATTAAAAATCAAAATTTAACATTTTTAAAATATAATAATATTTAATTTTTTTTTCAAATAATCCATAGTTAAAACGATTTGAAAAAATACTTTAATACATGGAAAGGAATATTAGTAAATAATAATGCTCAAAATAGGGAGATAAATCATAATAAAAAGTTTTTGAATTTTTTTTACTATATTAATAAAAGATGAAGTTACATGTCAAATTTAAAATTAATTTTAAAAAATGAAAAGTGAAATATTTAAAAATATATTTTATTTTAAAAATAATCTTATAAAATAGAGAATTGAAAAAAATATATAATTGGTGTAAGTGAAATGTGGAGTGGATGATAAAAAAAGCAATCGTGAAAGAAAAACATTTTGAATATTTTAAAATAACATTGTAGAATACACATATCATAAAAAGGTTTAATGAAATTTCATTTTGAATAGAAAAAATGGAAACAAGAAAATCTCATGACATAACATATAGTTAGGGTTTCAAATATAAATGGGAACGTATTAGTGAAGAGAAAATATGGACATGGAAGAGAAATAATTTTTAAAGAGGATGAGAATTATTCATAATAAAAATATTATTTTAGATAATGAAATTCATCAAGAATTAGAAATGTCACTTTAACCAAATTTATAAGAAATTCTAGTATGATTTCAAACAATTATATAACCTTATTGTAAAACCATGGTCAATGTTGAATAATTGTGACTCAAGAAAAGAAGTTGAGTCTAGAAAACCCCTTACGAATTAAAAAATGTTTTAACAAAACCCCCCTGAAAGATATGATACGAAATAGAACTTAAAATTCCATAAATAAAATATAATAAAATATAGTATATATCCAATGGGTTGCATAAATGATATTTTATTAAAATTAGGTGTATAATAACAATAGGTCTCAAAGAAAGGAAAATTTAGATGAAACACCCTTACATTAATTCTAGGATTCCACAAAAGTGCTTTAAACTATTGAATAATAATCATAACCATATTAATATCCTATATAAAAAACTTATTCATATTAATAATAATATTTTATATTTTTATAATCATTTTCTATACAATCATTAGTTAGTTATCACTTATTTTCATTATCTCATGTTGAAATTTTGTTTGTTTTATGTATGGATCGTAATGTAAACCTTGATCCTTATTAATTACATATAAATTTGTCATTTAATATACCATTCAATTTATTAAAATATTTTTTTCATGATCATTTATAAAATTTCATGATCATTCCAATATAGTTTTTGTTATGAAGTATAATGGTAAATTTTACAATAATCTTATTTGAAAAATTTGTAACGAATAAATGGTGGTATATTATTAAAAATGTAATTACTCTTATTTCATTTACAGAACTATAAATGAAATATTATCTTCTCATTTATTTCTAGTGATTATATTATTTATGTTTCTATAGTTATCCATGACAAAACATTAAATCATTGTTCATGTAGGTAGTTAATATAACCCAAAAAAGAACTTTCTATTATCCATGGGTGAGTATAGTTAAAAAAGAGAGTGGTTTGGAATAATATCATAATTCAAAAAGTATAATTATAATATTTAGATTTATTTTAGGTTGTTTAATCATATTTTATGATATTTTTATAAAGCATAAATTTCTAGATGGAAAAAAAATTCATTACTTCATCTAGGTGGTAGTCTGCACATACACATGACCATCATTCTCATTATTAAAATAATTAAACAAAGATAAAAATTCGTTTATATTTTAGGAATCTTTATAATTTTATATATATCATATTTATTCATTAAATACCCCATTTGAACCATAAATGAAAGGAAGTGATGAAAAATGTAACACATCGCTTATGGTGTCGGTAGTCTTCATGTAACACAGGAAACATTTTTATTATTCAAATTGTTTGAAATAAGGTATAAAATTATTATTGGATAAATATAAAAAATTTAGTATAATTATTGCAATTCCCACAAATTCTAAAGTAAGAACATTGTATTTGACAGTGTGCATGGCGTGAAACACCAAACGTAAAAAGAAATATAAACTATTGATACTTTATGGTATACATAGTATTTAAAAAAATTTAATATATTATATAGATTTCAATGCATAAAATTATATTTTATCTTGAATCACATGCAATGATATGTTTCTTCGATAGCTTGTGTTACACAAAAGATTGTCTTTTACCAAACAATAATATATTAGTAAAATATAACTATTTAATAGGATACAACCTACAAATTAAATTAGATTTTAGGAATATGACTAACTCATGAAATTATTTGGTTAACAAAAATATAAAATTAATTCATTGCTTACCAAATAATTAAAATAAAAATAGAAAAAATTGAATATAAAGAAAATATTTTTATTCTCACAATGGTGTTTCAAACAAAAACATTAAATTACATATTATTAACGAATGATATTAATGAAGTATATATTTTATATTTTTAATAAAATATTTTTTACCATCATAAAATATATTTTATAGACATAATATAAGAAGAAACAAAATTTTATCTATAGGTATCTATATTTTAAAAAAGACGGGTTTTCTACCTTTTAATGGTGGACATATTTTAAAACTGAATTTTGAAAAATTTAAAAAATTTATATTAAAAAATAAAAATAAAATTTTAAATTGTGATATAAAATAATCCTAGAGCGAATTTTTGGTATTTTTCTAAAAGTTCCATTTTTTTATGAATAGAAAAAAAATTGAATTTTAATTGAAAACTGTTTTTTCATATAAACAAATCTAAGGTGAAATTAAATTTTTAACTTGTTTTAGATTAAAATAATACATATTACACATATATTAATAAAATTGAGTCTATTTTAATAAATTTTACACACAAATTTGATATAAAATAATTTCGAAATTTTTAACATTTTCACATTAAAAAGAAAATTTGTCGTCCCATCTGGGAGATTAATTTTAAATTAGTTTATTCATGTTTTTCTATTGTAATTTGAAAGAAAAAATTATTAAATATTTTTAATAATTATTATTTATAATTTTTAATATGTTCAACTTAGTTTTAGATAAACAATATTAGTGAAAGTAATTAAAAATAATTACCTGGATTAAGAGAAAAACTAGCTTATCAAGGGAGTAAGCCATAAACTTAAGAGATAACATGACTTATAAACATGTAAAAAATATATTTTATGGACATAATAATAACATAAGATTAATTTATTTAATTTGGGTCAGTATTGGAGACACTCTAAATAAAAAAGTGGATGGGATTCCCTCTTTCAAAAATTTACAAAAATGGCACTCCTACTCCACTATAAAAAGAAACTCAACCCTCCTAATTATTCACGCATATAAAGAAATTTATCTCATAAAAAACATGAAAAAATATCTCCCCAAAATACCTTAACTCATACTAAAAGCCTCACATTTTACATAAATTTAAACTAAAAAAGTATTTTGGTATAAAACAAAGGAGTTACCCGAAAAAGAGGTAATTTTCTTCAATGAGCAATTTGGTCTAATTATCTGTAAAATACTTATATATTTTGATTTCAAGTTTATTACCTACACCCACACACACTTCCATCTAATGGGACATGCAATCAATTTTTGTGTGTACAGCGAACTACCACCCAGTGAACAAAGGTCATTCATTCTCCCAGTCCCTCCTTTAAAGGTTTGTTATAATGTAGGATTTATAGTTTATATATTATATATAATATATTTATAATGTATTTATGATTATTTAATTCTTGTATAACACAAACCTTCATTCTTCTCATTTTGTTGGAATACGATAACATTATTTGTGGATGGGTGGACTAAGACCTCTTCAAAGCATTGTGATTCATTCACGCTATACATGGAATGCGTGAAGTATTTTTTTAACAAAAATATGTTACATATTTGACATTAATATTTTTCTAAAATATTAATATAAATATATATCATTTACTCTTCAATATCGTAAAAGGAAAATAAAATGGGAACAACATTCATGCGTATGTACAGCATACCGTCTCCAGGAACCATTTATTTAATTTCCCATCTATAAAAATTTATGGATTATTATAAATAAATATATAACTAATATATTTTATAATTAAATAATTATTTAAATCCTATATATGAAAAAATCACTATCTGCATACAAGGAACTAAAATAACATGTCAAAACATACTCAGAAAACATGACAATTAACACCTAAAACGATGGAAATAATAATGGATTGTTAAAAAAATACATGTAATAAGATATTATATGATGACAATATATGAGATTATAAATATGGTTATGGTTATTTTATAGGTTAATAATTAACATAAAACTATTTTATATGATATTAAATGATGTTCACCAAAAAGAAGATGCAAGGTAAGGGACTCCTACACAATTTACATTCCCTTGAGACTTATTTTTTATTATACACCAATTAAATTTAACAGGGTGTATATACTTATAATATTTTTTAATAACATGATTCCCCCATACTTCATGTAATTTTATGTTTCACTTTGAACAATATCATCTAATGGTTTTGACTTGAAAATTTGAAACTGGTAAAAGTCATCTTTGCAATATCACTTTCATTTGTGATTCATAACTTTCTCTCAAAACAATAACATACTTATCATCATTTTTATTATAAGTTAAATTTACAATTAATATCAATATTCTCATAAAATGGAAATTTTTATTTTCTAATAGGTATACAATTTTTATATACGACATTCACTATGAATGTTATTTGATTAATTGTGTAAATATTGATTAATTCATATATTTTACTCAATACGAATATTTTATGATAAGTAATGTTGTTAATTATTTAATTATATTATTCATATATACAAGGAATGTTTTTTACATGCACCATATGGGTTGGGGACTAGTTAATTCAAGCCCCATGAGCCATCATTATTCTCATTAGATGTAGAAGTTTGTTAACCAAAACAAATAGGTTTTTACCCAGTATGTTTTAAATGGACTTTAGGATAGATCTTGATGGTAATGGTATCATGTTACTATTAAACATGACATATAATAAATAAGTATTTACTTTATTGAGAATTCATTTAGTATTATTATCCATGAGATTTTTTCTTTGAAATTATCTATGGATTAATTTCATTATCGTCTTATTAATTTAATGGAATGTGTCTTCATTTGTGTACCTTGCCATATTAATTATGAATTATCCAGTTATTAAAATGGGTGTGTTCAGGTTTTTACATTTAAATATTATCTATGTACTCCCACTCATTTTATTGATTATAAGTCATGTGTGTTCAGATATTTACTTTTCCCTATTGATTATTCTCATTAATTTATTATTGTTTCCACTATACTTAACCATCATTGAACTTTTGAGCTCACCCATATTTTTTCTGTTTTCACTTGGAATTCAAGAAGTGTACTAAGAAAGATATGAAATGATGTTCAAGGTGACAATAAAGTTATACTATAAAATAATTGTTTTGTAGTTATTGTATTCATTTGTGATATAATACATATGTATGTATCTGGTTTAACAAGACTACTAAACTATTTGGTCTTTCGGGATTTGATTCCACATAATCATTTTTATGTAATAAAGCAAGGAATCATATTTGGGCTTTTGGGGTCATGTATTTACATTTTTACTAAAGAAAATTTTGTAGAAACCTTGGGAACATGATTTTGGAAAACATGGATTAGGAAACATTAACCTGAAATAGGCATTGAGGATTGTCATATAATAACATACATATTCCTTAACTTAATAGTTATGGATATTATCATTGTATTATGGTATTAAGTCTGATGATAAGTTATAAGTCTTATCAATAACTTATTAGGTTTTATATAATCAAATTCTACCAATATTAAGGATATTTTGGAAGAAATTTATGCAAACACAACTCATTATTTTAGTACATGTTTCAGGGGAAAAGTTATTTGAGTAATAATGCCTTTACATTTTAGAGACATGAGTTTAAAGTTAATGTTTTTATTTATTATGATCATTAATTAATTTTTAATAATAGTCAAATTTTATTATTATACTTTCAAAAAAATATTTTGTATTTAAAACTATAACAAAAAGGTTAATTAATGATTAAATCCCAAGTATGTTCCTCATATTTTGGGGAACATCATAGGAATTATATTAGGACTATTTAGAAAAAAGAAAACCTGCCTAGAGGGGGAAAACCTATTTCATCCGTATAGGTGGTGGGGCATGAACCCATGTCTAAAGAACGATAAGGGTTTCATGCCTACCACTAGCCAACACAATGTCATGGTTAGTATGTCATTGTTTTTAGATAAATAATTAAATGAAAAAATATTAATGATGAACCAGAAGTATAATTCTATGATTTAGAGATTATGTTTTTAACAATATCAGTTTTTTAAAATATTTATAGAAAGAAGAAAATATTATTCACTCTTTGTGGATCTTATGATATGCTATAAGTAAATTTTAGTGCTTTAGGCATAAAAAATTTTATTTTTTGATATTGATTTCTTAAATAAATGGATAAAATCTAATAATGATTAAAGAAAGAACAAAAGGATGAAATTTTTATTATGAAATAAAAACATATCAAGTAAGTATATTTACTTATATTCTTGGTCAATAAAAGAATTCATCAATATTATAAAATGGATCTTAAAATAAAAAAGTTATTCGAATACCTTCATTTTTGGTGAACCCAATATCTTTTAAATAGTCATGTATTTATGGATTTGAGGCCCTGATATTTCTATTTATCATTCAATTGATTATGATCAGGGACCACAACCACTCCTTATAATTATTTACATTTTTCTTTAAATCCATATTGTAAAGACCCATAAATTTCAAGGAAATATTTTTTTTCCTAATTTTCTATGGAATTTTACAAGAACGCAGTTTCTGACGGCACCTGATTCCGAGGCCCGGTGTGCCTGGAATCATTTTTCGAAGTTTGGCTCGGGTAAGTTCAGTGAACGAACGAGCGGGTTTTTCTAACTTTTGAACCGGTGCCCGGAATCGAATTCTGAGGGCACCAATGAAATCGCAGCGCCGATATTTTCTTAGAAACGCCTCTTCTGGAGTTGTGTTTGCTCGGGTGTGGTTTTTAATTTTCGGGCATAAAGTTAAGAAATAAAATATATTTTTCGACAAATTTATTTTATTTCACTTAAGCCACTTGGAAGCCACTTGAAGCCTCTTAAAGACGGCTTAATCTGATTTGAACCGGATAGGATGCTATCCAGAAATATCCTACCCCCTTGGTAGGATATTTGTGAGGTGGGGCCCGCACGAGCCCCGCCGTTTCTTTCTGCTAAGTAACGCACCCGTGAAACCCCGTCATTAAGAAATTCAACTGACGCATTTTCTAAAATTCTTAACATACCATTTAATTGGGTGGTTTCTTTCGTAAATTAAATGAGTTGTTTCTTTCGTTGAATTAATTCAACGAATTGATGGGTCATTACTCACCCGTTTTCGTTTGTTGGCATAATAATAAAATAAGACCAACCTATCTTTTGGAGGATTACTCATTGAGAGAGAATCCTTGAACCTTCATCCTCCTTCGCGAAGAACGCGAAGAACGCGAAGAACGCCGAACCCAGAAATCGACGACATGACGCCGTGATCTGCGACGCTGACGTTCCCTTCCTGCAACGTTCTTCTGTGACGTCTCTTCCTCCGCGACGGGTCATCGATCGGCTGCTTGAGGTAAGAGTCTCGGACTTTCTTTTTAATCTCCTTTGTGGTTCTTTACCAAAACACAGATTTAATTAATTAAATTAAATCTGTTGTTCTTGGTCCGTTGAGTTCGCCGACTCAACGCCGGATTCGGCGATGACGCGACGTCCTTCCACGACAACGCGACGCCTTCCGCGACGAGCATTCCGCGAAGAACGTGCATTCGACGACGACTTCGAGGTAGGGATTTTATTTCTGGAATTTCCCCTTTTTCCCGTGTTATTTCCGTTCAAGGATGAAGAACCCGGACATAAGAACAATTTTTATTTCCCTTAAAAATTGTTGAATTCATGTGTTGATATTATTCCTCCCGTTGTTTACCACTAACGCGGAGGGTGCGGGCCAAACGAACATGGCCCAGCGACCCTACGCCATTCTTCATTGTTATGCAGATTTGACGGGCGACGACGGAACGTGCCGCGACAGAAGTTTGATGATTCTGCAGTGAAGAACGGGTCCCGGGAGGGACAACGGCGCAGACGGGAAGAAAAACAGGCCACCGGAGCGACTCTGGCGGCCCGCGAAAGCCGCCGGCGGCGTCGGCGCCCAGAGGCGGCGGCGCCCGCGGGACGCGGCTGAAGACGCTTCCGGCTGCTAGAGATACACCCCGCGGGTGTCGCGGGGGTGTCACGCGGGGGGCGGCGGCTCCCCCCCGCATCACTCGGGACGCGGCTTCTGCCGCGTCCGGTTGTCTGGCCGACACCCCGCGGGTGCCGCGGGGGTGTCACGCGGGGCGGCGGCTCCCCCCACGTCGGCTGCTCGGCCGAGCTGAGCCGGACCGGCCCTGGCCGGGGCAGACCGGTCCGACCGGGTCGGACCGGATTCGGCCGACCCAGGAGGGGTGGGGCCGGGTCGGCCCGGGCCTGGACCCCCCGTCCACGGACCCTTTTCGTTCAAACGCCCGTAACATGAGCTACGGGCCTCCAAACGACTCTCTGTCAGTGGAAACATGATCCTTGGATCAAGACGGTCGTTTCGGTATATCGCACTCAAGGTTTCGGAATACTTTGAGTTCGGCCGGGTTGGTTCGTACACGAAACCAACCGGGCCCTCGGAGCGGAAACGCTCATATCTTGAGCCACGGACGTCCGATTGACGTGCCGTCAACTTTTTTGAATCCCTATTTCTGAGGCGGATCTTTTGGAATACTCCGCCCGAGGTTTGGACGCAGGTGGAGTACAGTCGGGTTGGTTTTGCCTTAAAAACTAACCGAGCCCCTAGGAAGAAAAACCAATAACTCTCAGACCGGGTGTCCGATTGACGCGCCGTCTGCGACGTTGAGTTACTGTTGACGATACGGAACTTTTGGATACATAAACTTAGGACTTAGTGTCAGTTGATGTGTCGTCCTCTCGGCTCGTGGAGCAGACCCTCCCGAACGAGCTTGCTGTGTGCGAGAACCCTAGTGCTGGCTGCGACTGCTTCTTCGACAGCGAGACTGTGCAGAGATCCTCCGTGGACTCCGACGACAACCGTGCAGAGATCCTCAGTGGACTGCGGCGACGACTGTGAAGATATCCTTAGTGGACTACGACGACTACTGCACTCAGCGATCCTACGTGGATCAGTGTTACAGGTCCTGTGTGGGCCCGGTCCTGTGTGGGCCCGATCCTGTGTGGGTCCGATCCTGTGTGGGTCAGCGCTCAGCGGTTCTGTGTGAGCCAGCGCCTACAGGTCCTGTGTGGGCCCGATCCTATGTGGGTCATTGCGGGGGTTAGTTACCTATCTATCCTTCGTGGGTCTGATGACTTAGATGGATCAGTGATCATCTTTATCGTCATCCGAAAAAGTATACCTGTGTGAGCTGAATCATGTGTTACTCTCCTTTGTGGATTATGTTGAGCTATCCTTTGTGGATTTGGTTGTGCTATCCTGTGTGGGTATACGTTTGCTTTCCTGTGTGGACTGGGTTGTGCTTGGGCTCGGGCGTTGGAGCCGAACGGGAATTCATGACTTAGGTATATGTATGGGCATATACCTAAGTCGTGTCAGATGTTACTTCGTGATTGTATCTTTCCTCTGTGGATTATCCTTTGTGGATTTAGGGAGACCTTCGGGGGTCTCGGAGTCCCTACTGAGTATCTTATACTCACCCCTCCATGGGCTTTTCCCGCACTAAGTTGTGTTGGTTGCAGACGACGGACAACGCTGATCGTGGTAGAGGCGTGCGGAGCAGGACGGTACCTGGAGGTGGACCACTGGGCGGGACGTACTCGGAGCGGTCAGGTGGACCCGAGGAGCAGTGGAGGCTATCTGTACCCACCCTTCAGGTGGGAATTCCAGAGGACGGCTCAATTTGTGTCTTTTACTTTTCAGTTGCTGAGTTTTTCTTTTCAGTTGTACTTTACATTTGGGCTTGTATTTTTGGCCCCCTTTTACTTTCAGCACAGCTTGTACAGTTTTTACTTAGTGTTTACTTTTCTGCTTTCTTACTCTGTGGTGCTTATTTACTTTTCAAAGGAAATTCCTTCCCTTTTGTTGGGATTTACGCCTTGGTGCTAGTCGCCAGCCCCTGGCCTATGGAAGGCGGGCTTGGGGTAGTCATGGCACGGGCCCCGAGGATGGGTCGTGACAAATTGGTATCAGAGGTGGTCGGTTCTACCGCAGACTCTGATCTTTCTTTTATGTGAATCAATAATGTTTAGAGTATTGAGTGTGGTTATCAGTCCAGGGAGTCCAGTGTTGGTGCGGCGGCCGACGTATCCATACAGCAGGGCCCTGACTTCTGATTTCTGACTTAATGCATGAAAACATTGATTCCATGTGTGTTTCAAGTTTTCTTTGTGATTACTTGTGTCAGCTCACCAGGTATACTATTCTGACCGTGGCACACTTGTTTCCTATTCAGGATGGCCCGATGACAGCAGACAGCTACGGTTCCGAGAGTAGAGCGCGATGACAGCCCGCCGAGCGACGAGGCCTCGGTACAGGGCCCGTTGACAGCAGAGGCACCAATGGTACCTTTACCCACCGAGCCCCCGATGCTTCCAGCGCTGACCGCTGACGATGCACGACGCCTCGGAGCTCTGCACGAGTTCCAGCGCCAGCGACCACCCAGGTTCCGTGGGGAGACGGACCCCCAGGCAGCCGAGGACTGGCTGGAGGCGGTCGTCCGAGTTTTCAGGCTAGTGAGGACACCAGGAGACCTCATGGTGATCCTCGCGGTGAGCCTACTGCACGCAGCAGCAGGACGATGGTGGAGCTTGATGCTCCAGGTACACAATGAGGCCTCCCTCATTTGGGCGGACTTCGAGAGCCTCTTCCGCTCAGAGTTCGTCCCGGCCACCCTCCGCGCGGTGCGTATTCAGGAGCTTCTTCAGCTGCGGCAGGGCAGCTTGACGGTCGCCCAGTACACGGCGAGGTTCACCGATCTTTCTCGATACTCCACCGACATGGTACGAGACCCCTTCTTCTGGGCCCGAACCTTCGAGAAGGGATTGAGACACGAGATCAGGGCATCGCTGATCTCCCTCAGCATCCCGACCCAGGAAGGAGTGCTGGAGCGAGCCCTTCTGATCGAGAGCTTTCTGGCTCAGTCTACAGCGAGACCTACCGCAGGGCAGCAGGTGTCGGAGTCTTCGGCAGCAGGTAGCCGACGGATGACTTAGGGTTCCAGGCAGACCAGGCCTTCCGGCAGACGACCTCGGGACACTGGCTCAGTAGTGCAGGGCACACAGCGCGGAGCCAGTCTTCCGAGAGGCAGACAGTGCGACGAGTGCGGCGGGCAGGGCCACATGGCTCGTGACAGCCCGACCCGCCGTACCGAGGGGCAGCAGACGGTGGAGGGGCCACCCAGGCAGAGGCAGAGGGTCGACCGTGGTGGTCCTTAGGGAGGAGGCGGACGAGGCAGAGGAGCTGGCCGAGCAGCAGGTGGTGGGCGACGCTTGGAGGCTCTACCACCACCACCACCAGGAGGTCCGCCCCGACCACAGGGAGCTGGCGGGCAGAGACAGGCGCAGCTCCAGGCAGCGGAGGCCTATGACCACGGCGTGCCAGAGATGATTCGAGGTACGATCTGTGTCTGTTCCACCCTTGCTTCAGTTCTTATAGACACAGGAGAGAGTCACTCTTTCATAGCCGCTGCCCTTGTTCGGAGCTCGGAGATTCCGACAGAGCCATTGGCTCAATCCTTACGGCTAGAGACTCCTACGGGAGCAGACTCGATGATTACGCACTGGTGCCGGCAGTGTGAACATACTTTAGGAGGCGAGAGCTTCGACTGGGATCTTCTTGTAGTGGCGTCGAGGCCTTACGACGTCATCTTGGGAACAGGTTGGTTATCTATAGTCCATGCTCATATTGACTGCATTAGGCGCAAGGTGCGATGTGTGCGCACTGATGGGAGCAGGTTCACCTTCACCGGTGAGAAGGGAGCCTTAACAGCACAGGTTGGACTCACGCATAGGAGAGGACATCCCATCACTCATCAGCTGGCTAGCCTCATCATTGGAGCAGTTGACATGCAGAGTCCCAGTTTTCCTACAGTGGTGGATCAGTATGCGGACGTCTTCCCCAACGACGTTCCAGGGCTACCTCCTCGTAGAGAGGTAGACTTTTATATTGACTTGTACCCCGGGACAGCCCCGATATCCACTCCAGCATATCGTATGGCCCCCGCTGAGCTTCAAGAGCTACGATTACAGTTGGAGGACTTGTAGGGAAAGGGGTTCATCCGACCCAGTGTTTCACCCTGGGCTTCCCCTATTTTGTTCGACAAGAAGGCGGACGGGATCTTGCGACTGTGTGTCGACTATCGTCGCCTGAACCAGGTGACTATGACGAACAAGTATCCGCTACCCAGGATTTATGATCTCTTCGATCAGCTCAAGGGAGCACGGTGGTTCTCGAAGATAGACCTCAGGTCAGGCTATCATCAGCTCAGAGTTCAAGACGAGGATGTGCAGAAGACAGCCTTCAGGTGTCGGTATGACCACTATGAGTTTCGGCGTAACCAATGTTCCAGCAGTGTTCATGAGCCTCATGAACATGATCTTCCAGCCATACCTCGATCGATTTGTCATGGTCTTTATCGACAACATTTTGGTGTACTCGACCACGGAGGAGGAGCACGCCTACCACTTGTGGGTTGTACTAGACACACTTCGAGAGAACCAGCTTTATGGAAAGCTCTTGAAGTGCCAGTTCTAGTTACGTGAGGTCCACTTCTTGGGGCACGTCATTTCTGAGGAAGGAGTTGCAGTGGATCCCGCGAAGATCGAGGCAGTGATAGCTTGGGAGCCACCCAGGAGCGTGACGGAGGTGCGGAGTTTCTTGGGTCTAGCCGGATACTATCGGAGATTTGTTCCAGACTTCTCCAGAGTTGTGGCACCACTCTCAGCTTTGACAAAGAAGGGGAAACCCTTCATGTGGTCAGACAGATATCAGCAAAGCTTCCAGGAGCTGAGGCAAAGATTGACCAGCGCACCTATATTGTGGTTTCCTGAGGAGGGAGTTGGATACGTAGTCTACTGCGATGCATCAGGGACCGGACTCGGGTGTTTCCTGATGCAGGAGAGGGCCGTGATTGCCTACGGATCACGTCAGTTGAGGCCGCATGAGCAGAACTACGCTACCCATGACCTTGGGTTGGCAGCATTGGTCTTCGCTCTGAAGACATGGCAGAACTATCTGATGGGCGAGCGCATTACAGTCTTTTCTGACCACCAGAGTCTCAGGTACATCTTCTCTTAGAAGGACCTGAACCTGAGACAACGGCGATGGCTCGAGTTCCTCCAGAACTATGACTTTGAGATAGTCTATACTCCTGGGAAGGGGAACGTGGTAGCCGATGCCCTCAGCAGGAGGACGGGCATCCAGCTACTTGAGGAGGCGACAGAGCAGCTAGCCGCTTTGTAGATATACTTCGTGGATATAGACGGAGAAACCTTCCTTCAGTCTCTCACCGTCTCTCCCCCACTTCTACAGCGGGTCAGAGAGGCACAGCGTGAGGATGCTGACTGTGAGACACGGTGTGCGCAGATATCCTCGGGATAGGCACTTGATGGTTTCTCCCTTGGAGCAGAGCACGACGTCCTTTTCGGAGGATGTACCTTGGTACCGGTCGCTTTACGAGAGGAGGTGCTGAGGGAGTTTCACACTTCTCCTCTGGCGGTACATCCTGGAGTGGCGAAGATGTACCAGGATCTCAGACGACAGCACTGGTGGCCGGGAATGAAGAAGGCTGTGGCAGAGTTCGTTTCACGGAGCCTCACCTGCCAGCAGGTGAAGGCAGAGCATCAGGTACCAGCAGGCTTGGTACATCCCTTGGAGGTCCCGGAGTGGAAGTGGGACGGGATATCTATGGACTTCATGACTGGACTTCCACGCACTTCCAGAGGTCACGAATCCATTTGGGTGATTGTTGACCGACTCACCAAGTCGGCACACTTCTTAACCATCCGAGAGCAGGGCTCAGTGGAGAGATTGGGGCATCTCTACGTTCAAGAGATTGTAAGGCTTCACGGTGTGCCATCGACTATCGTCTCCGATCGGGATGCTCGTTTTAATTCCCGGCTTTGGAAGGGGTTGCATGAGGCGTTCGGGACACGGCTACGTCTGAGCACCGCCTTTCACCCTTAGACGGATGGTCAGACGGAGAGGACCATTCAGACTCTCGAGGACATGCTCCGCGCATGTGTCCTCCACTTTGGTCGCAGTTGGGAGGACTACCTACCCTTGGTGGAGTTCGCGTACAACAACAGCTACCACTCCACCATCGGGATGGCACCATACGAGGTGTTGTACGGCAGGCCTTGCAGATCGCCTTTGTGCTGGACAGACCCTGGGGAGTCAGCACTTGTGGGGCCAGAGATGGTCCGGGCCACGACAGAGAAGGTCCAGGTCATCCAGGAGCGGATGAGGACAGCACAGAGCCGGTAGAAGTCATATGCTGACAGGAGGCGGAGGCCACTAGAGTTCGAGGATGGCGACCACATCATCCTGTGGGTTTCACCTCGACGTGGTTTGCGGAGATTTGGCTGAGGCGGAAAGTTGTCTCCACGCTTCATCGGACCCTTCCAGGTCCTCAGCAGGGTTGGCGAGGTGGCTTATCGCTTGGCTCTGCCACCACAGTTGCACCATGTGCACGACGCCTTCCAAGTATCTCAGCTGAGGAGATACGTTCACGACCCGACACACATCATTGACCATGGGGAGCTAGATGTGGATGATGGGGCGACTTTTACGGAGGTCCCAGTGGAGATAGAGGATCGACAGGAGCGGGTCCTACGTGGGCGATTGATTTCTCTTGTGCGCATCAGATGGCAGCACGAGAACCTCTAGGGGAGCACATGGGAGCGGGAGGCTCAGATGCGTGCTCAGTACCCACATTTGTTTCCCTAGTTTATGATGTATCTTTACGGGGACGTAAAGCCCTGAGGTGGGAGTAATGTAAAGACCCGTAAATTTCAAGTAATTTTTTTTTTCTTAATTTTCTTTGGAATTTTACAAGAACGCAGTTTCTGACGGCACCTGATTCTGAGGCCCGGTGTGCCCGGAATCATTTTCCGAAGTTTGGATCGGGTACGTTCAGTGAACGGACGAGCGGGTTTTTCTAACTTTTGAACCGGTGCCCGGAATCGAATTCTGAGGGCACCAATGAAATCACAGCGCCATTATTTGGTTATAAACGCCTCTTTCGGAGTTGTGTTTTCTCCGGTGTGGTTTTTAATTTTCGGGATTAATGTTAAGAAATAAAATAAATTTTTCGACAACATTATTTTATTTCACTTAAGCCACTTGGAAGCCACTTGAAGCCTCTTAAAGACGGCTTAATCTGAGTTGAACCGGATAGGATGCTATCCATAAATATCCTACCCCTTTGGTAGGATAATTGTGAGGTGGGGCCCGCACGAGCCCCGCCGTTTCTTTCCGCTAAGTAACACACCCGCGAAAACCCGTCATTATGAAAGTCAACTGACGCGTTTTCTTAAATTCTTAACAGACCATTTAATTGGGCAGTTTATTTCGAATATTAAATGAGCTGTTTCTTTCGTTTAATTAATTCAACGAATTGATGGGTCATTACTTACCCGTTTTCATTTGTTGGCCTAATAATAAAATAAGACCAACCTATCTTTTGGAGGATTACTCGTTGAGAGAGGATCCTTGAACCTTCATCCTCCTTCGCGAAGAACGCGAAGAACGCGAAGAACGCCGAACCCGGAAATCGACGACGCGACGCCGTGATCCGCGACACCGACGTTCCCTTCCTGCAACGTTCTTCTGCGACGTCTCTTCCTCCGCGACGGATCTTCGATCGGCTGCTTGAGGTAAGAGTCTCAGACTTTCTTTTTAATCTTTTTTGTGGTTCTTTACCAAAACACGGATTTAATTAATTAAATTAAATCTGTTGTTCTTGTTCCGTTGAGTTCGCCGACTCAACGCCGGATTCTACGACGACGCGACATCCTTCCTCGACGACGCAACGCCTTCCGCGACGAGCATTCCGCGAAGAATGTGCGTTCGACGACGACTTCGAGGTAGGGATTTTATTTCTGGAATTTCCCCTATTTCCCGTGTTATTTTCATTCAAGGATGAAGAACCCGGACATAAGATCAATTTTTATTTCCCTTAAAAATTGTTGAATTCATGTGTTGATATTATTCCTCCCGTTGTTTTCCACTAACGCGGAGGGTGCGGGCCAAACGAACACGGCCCGACGACCCTCCTTCGTTCTTCGTTGTTATGCGGATTTGATGGGTAGCGACGGAATGTTCCGAAATGGAAGTTTGATGATTCCGCAGTGAAGAACGGATTTCGGGAGGGACAACGACACAGACGGAAAGAAAAACGGGCCACCGGAGCGACTCCGGCGGCCCGCGGAAGCCGGCGGCGGCGCCCGACGCACCGCCAGACGAGACCACCGCGGAACCGGCCGTGGCGGTGGCGCTCGCGAGACGTGGCTGAAGCCGCGTCCGACCACCAGAGAGACACCACGCGGGTGTCGCGGGGGTGTCACGCGGGGGGCGGCGGCTCCCCACTGCATCACTCGGTACGTGGCTTCAGCCGCGTCCGGTTGTCTGGCCGACACCCCGCGGGTGCCGCGGGGGTGTCACGCGGGGCGGCGGCTCCCCCCGCGTCGGCCGCTTGGCCGAGCCAAGCGGGACCGGTCCGACCGGGTCGGACCGGGTTCGGCCGACCCAGGGGGGTCGGGCCGGGTCGGCCCAGGCTCGGACCCCCCGTCCACGGACCCTTTTCGTTCAAACGCCCGTAAATTGAGCTATGTGCCTCCAAACGACTCACCGTCAGCGGGAACACAATCCTTGGATCGAGACGGTCGTTTCGGTATATCGCACTCAAGGTTTCGGAATACTTTGAGTTCGGCCGGGTTGGTTCGTACACGAAACCAACCGGGCCCTCGGAGCGGAAACGCTCATATCTTGAGCCACGAACGTCCGATTGGCGTGCCATCAGCTTTGTTGAATTCCTCTTTGTGAGACGGATCCTTTTTCATTCTCCGCCCGAGGTTTGGACGCAGGTGGAGTACAGTCGGGTTGTTTTTGCCTTAAAAACCAACCGGGCCCCTGGGACGAAAAAGCCAATAACTCTCAGACCGGGCGTCCGATTGACACGCCGTCTGCGACGTTCAGTTCCTGTTGACGATACGAAACTTTTGGATACATCAAATTTGTACTTAGTGTCAGTTGATGTGTCGGCCTCTCGACTCGTTGAGCGAACCCTCCCGAACGAGCTTGCTGTGTGCGGGAACCATAGTGCTGGCTGCGACTGCTTCTTCGACAGCGACGACTGTGCAGAGATCCTCCGTGGACTCCGACGACGACCGTGCAGAGATCCTCAGTGGACTGTGGCGAGGACTGTGCAGAGATCCTCAATGGACTGCGACGACTACTGCACTCAGCGATCCTACGTGGATCAGTGCTACAGGTCCTGTGTGTGCCCGGTCCTGTGTGGGCCCGATCCTGTGTGGGTCCGATCCTGTGTGGGTCAGCGCTCAGTGGTTCTGTGTGAGCCAGCGCCTACAGGTCCTTTGTGGGCCCGATCCTGTGTGGGTCATTGTGGGGGTTAGTTACCTATCGATCCTTCGTGGGTCCGACGATTTAGATGGATCTGTGATCATCTTTATCGTCATCCGAAGAAGTATACCTGTGTGAGCTGAATCATGTGTTACTCTCCTTTGTGGATTGTGTTGAGCTATCCTGTGTGGATTTACTATTTACTCTCCTTTGTGGATTGTGTTGTGCTATCCTGTGTGGGTATACGTTTTCTTTCCTGTGTGGACTGGGTTGTGCTTGGGCTCGGACGTTGGAGCCGAACGGGAATTCAAGACTTAGGTATATGTATGGGCATATACCTAAGTCGTGTCAGATGTTACTTCATGATTGTATCTTTCCTTTGTGGATTATCCTTTGTGGATTTCGGGAGACCTTCGGGGGTCTCGGGGTCCCTACTGAGTAGCTTATACTCACCCCTGCACGGGCTTTTCCCGCACTATGTTGTGTTGGTTGCAGACAATGGACAACGCTGATCGTGGTAGAGGCGTGCGGAGCAGGACGGTACCTGGAGGTGGACCACTGGGCGGGACGTACTCGGAGCGGTCAGGTGGACCCGAGGAGCAGTGGAGGCTATCTGTACCCACCCTTCAGGTGGGACTTCCAGAGGACGGCTCGACGCTGCGGATTTTACGTTTCAGTTGCTGTTTTTTTTCTTTTCAGTTGTACTTTACAGTTGGGCTTGTATTTCCGGCCCCCCTTTACTTTCAGCACAGCTTGTACAGTTTAACTTTGTGTTTACTTTTCCGCTTGCTTACTCTGTGGTACTTGTTTACTTTTCAAAGGAAATGCCTTCCCTTTTGTTGGGATTTACGCCTTGGTGCTAGTCGCCAGCCCCTGGCCTATGGAAGGCGGGCTTGGGGTAGTCACGACACAGGCCCCGAGGACGGGTCGTGACACATATTTTCACTTTCCACTAATATTCTCCTATATATAGACCTAGTTATATTTTATTTCATATGACCTTTATGCATCTCATTATCTCTTATTAGGAGGATATTTTATAAAATATTTTTTTATGTGGGTTTTTCAACAAGGTAATTTTTAAATATCAATCCCCAGATTACTGATATCATGTTTAAATTGTAGAGACACAATTTAATTATGATGGGGAGAGTGAAACGCACCGAAATTCTAAATTAAAAACATTATATTTGATAGAGTGTATGAATGAAACACCAACTATAGAAAGGAATTGAGACATTATGGAATATCTAATATGTTAAATATATTTAATATATTATATATCACTCAATGAATGAAATACTATGTTATCTTACATCACACACAACGATGAGTTTCTTCTATATCTTCTCTTACACTAAAGATTTAGTTTTTCCACACAACAATATGTTATTAAAATATTATTATTTAATAATATGTAACCTAGACATTAAATTAGATTCTATGAATTAGTTTAATAATATTATGAAAATATATTTTTTAAACAGATAATAATTTCCTTAATTCGTTACCAATTTATTAGAAATGAATATAAAGACAAATTGAATACAGAGGAAATGTTTTTATTCTCACCAATGTTTTTTACCCTAATAAATTAAATTAATTTCTATTATTAAATATATCATTAAAATATGTATATGTTTTTAGTATTTTATCAATTATTTCTGACATTAATCCAACATATTTCATAGGCATAAGATGAGAACAAACCAAATATTTTGCACAAAAAGCTGTATTTTTATAAATGCAGTTTTGCTGCCTTCTGATGATACAGTTATTTTAAAAATAAATATATATTTTTTAAAAAAGTTTTCAAGAAAAAAGTGAATTTATTTTTTCAAACATAACATAAAATTTATCCTAGTGTTAATTTCTTTTATTTTTCAGAGAATTTTCATTTTTTGTGAAATAGTGAAAAATATAGAATTTCAATTGAAAACTACTTTTTAATTTAAATATTAATATGGTTAGATTGTATTTAAAATTGGTTTTAAAGATCTATTAGTTCAATTATATATATATTAATCTAATTTAGTTCATTTTAATAAATTTTAAGTTTAAATTGGTTATAAAAACATTTCAGACTTCTGAACATTTTCACTTTGAAAAATCACTTCGGCAACCCGTCTATAGGATTAATTTTAAATTAATTTTTACTAATTATATTTTTATAATTTAGAGAAAATAATTCCATAATATTAATAATGATAAATAAAAAATTCATAATAATTTGAAAATAATTTTCCCCAAAAATATTTGTGAAATTAATTTAAATTAATTACAACGATTAAGAGCTAGCTTAACAAGGGACTAAATATTAATCTTAATGGACAAAGATACCAAGAAAAATTTCCAAAACGTATTTATTGGAAAACTTTATTCAATATAATCTTTTTAAAAAAATTGGGTTCATTAGTGGTGTAACAACCCAAGTTTCCACAATACGCTTCTATTTGAATAATACAATAGTGTGTGTTGTACGGAACTTCGAGTTCTAACACACACCACAACCAATCAAACTAGACGTTATGAATAGTAATACCCACTTTTTGAAATTTTATAAATTTT
This sequence comes from Viscum album, assembly GCA_963277665.1. Taxonomy (NCBI): domain Eukaryota; kingdom Viridiplantae; phylum Streptophyta; class Magnoliopsida; order Santalales; family Viscaceae; genus Viscum; species Viscum album. The sequence continues at coordinate 468,313,733 of OY728147.1, read as the reverse complement.
ATCTTTCAAAATAAAATTCAATTTTGGATTTGGAATATCAAAATTAGCTTATTATGAATTTTTGGTATTTTTTTTTGAAAACTTTCAATTTTTGATGAATATTGAAAAACACTGAGTTATAGTTCAAAACTAATTTTTTTTAAATTATTATTTATTTTATTTAAATTTATTTAGGTAAAAATAGATACATAAAACTTATATAAGTTCAATTTAATTTATTGGAGTTAGTTTATAATCATTTTAGATATATAAAAATTTTATTGACATTTTCACTGTCTTTTATCCATCTCCTAGAAGAATTTGCAAATTCCCATAAAACAAAATTTTAGTGCTTCTTTGAGTTGAATTTCAAATATCTGTGAGACACGGTAAATATCAAAGTGTAAAATATGGTTCAATAGGATAAAAATAATTTTTGGTGAATAGTAACTTCTTACTTTTATTTACCATGGTTAAAAGTAAATAGGGTAATTAAGGGTAAAATGATATTATTATTACCATAACACATGTCCAAATTCTATTGGATAAGTATAATTCGACCACAAACAACCTTATAAATAAAATTTGAACCTATTTGGTTTACTTTGAATAGATTAGGACATTTATTATTATTTAATTCAAAGAAGAGTTAAAAAGTGAAAATCAAAGGTTACTAACTGAAACATTTTTAATAAAGGATTATACATATGATAAATTCGATTATAAATATTCATTAAAAGTATAAAAATATTTCCTACATAATGGTATTTTATTTATAATTTTTAGACATTAAATAATTTAATTTATTTATGACACAATGGTGAGGCAGTCATTACATAATTAGTGGAATATTAAAAGAATTGATAATATAAATATCCAAATAAATGTTATTTGAGACTTTTAATGAATTAAATTGATTTTATAGGTTAATATGACATATTAGGGTTAGTTGGATGATTTTTTTTTGAAGTAATAATTATTTTATTAATTTAGAAAAAACAAAATACTAAATAGTATCAAAATTGACATAAAAGAGTTTTTAAAACAAATATTATATTATTAATTGATATTCTATTCCTATAAATATATGGTTCGGAAAAAGGACTTATATAATGATAGGTTTATCATTAATTAACCACTTGGGGTTCTATTGTAAAAATATAGTATGTTTATTAACCATATAATATAAAAATACAAAGAGACATGGTAAATGTCAAACTATTTAACTAAGAGTTAAATCTAAAAGATAAAGTTAATATAGTGACCCAAACCTGTCTAAAACCTATTGGTTGAGTGGTGTTCGACCCATTTTCACCTAATACTTTAAATAATCCATTTTTAAGCCATTATAAACCGAAAATTATTTTATTATAAAATAATATTTCTAGCCTTTCCTAAGGTACCCCTCACCCCTCTTATAAAAGGGCACTCCCCCTTCTCTCTAATTCACACCTTCAAAGCATTTTTTATCTTCTAAACCCTACCCAAATATCTTCTAAACTTCTATCACTTCATCCTAGATGCCTTACTTTAGTCATAAAGCCATCTTATGGAGCCCTTTTGATCAAATCAAATGGAAGAACCCAAAGAAGAGGTAATAATTTCACCACCCTCTTACTATTTCTTTTCTTCTTCCACTTCTTCTTTCTTTGTTATTTACATTCTAAAATAATAAATCCATAATCTTCTATATACTGTGATGTTATTATAAATATCGTACACCCATATTCATTATTCTATCCATCCTTTGTATGACATGTCACCATACGTGTGTGCGTACGGATTACCGTCTCCACGTCTTGGTGTAATTGTTATTCAATACATTATAATTTGGATGGGTATAATAATGATGTTTAATTCATGAAAATAATAAATGTAACATTATAATGATTCGGTATATATGATATACCATTCAATTATATTTTATTTTAATATCAAAAGAATGATATTGTTGCTCGTGCGTACATACAGATTACCTTCTCCACGAACGTGATGACATTCATTCCCCATAGTATCCATTCAAGACTAATTTTCATAGGTGATTAAAAATAAAGTTTAAAGGCCTGATATAATTCTGGATATGAATATGATACATCCCCTCCAAAACAAATATGAAGCAGATAACAAAAAATATAAATGAAAACGAATCTGTTAACACCTGAAACGACGATAATACTAAGATATTATTAACAAAAAAATGTTTAAAGATCATATATGATATCATATTAATGTATATGATTCTTGTATAATTTAATAACAATTATTTCACCATAATAAATAAGTTTATGCTACACTCAAACAAGGAAAATTACAAGGTAAGGGATTATTCACAATCTCTTTACTATCTGAGGTTGTTTTTACCTAAGTATCTACTGGGACCTCTTTATCATCCACATCCATGTTTCATAAAAATGTATTTCAAAACATTATTATTATTTTATAGACTATGGGTTAAAGTCATTTATACCCTTGTTTTACTTTTTATAATATGTTTATAAAGTAATATTTTCGTCGTTTTCCAAACAAGGTCCTTTTTAACCTTTTCGACAAAATTAAGGTAAGAATGTCTTTTTTAACTTATATGGTTTGTGCGGCTATTTCATGCCGTTATAAAATAGTCAAAGCTTCCTATACAAGATTATGATAATATTTTCAAATTGAATGTTATCTTTTATAATTATGTGACTTTTAAATGATTAAAAAAAAGCGATATTTCTCTCAAATAATTTTTATTTCATATATGTAAACATCCTTTGATGGATTTTAAGATTATTTGAAGTAGATTTATTATGGTACAAAACAACAATATTGTATTGAAGGCTTTGTGATATGTTTGACTGTTGATTTGTTATTTTTATACCATTAATGGTTTATAGACAAAGTATTGACATTTTGTATGTTAGTTTTAATACAAAGGTTTATGTTATGTTTAAACCTGTTCATATGAGGAATGCATTGGACTTAGTAAGTGACGGATGGAGCCCAATATAGATCATCGATGCATTGGTAGGTCTCATGAGACAAACTAGTTTCATGGAAAAAGGCCTTGACAAAATCATATATTTAGTCTTGGGAAAAGTCCTTGACTATGTGGCGATTAAAGTCTGGCATTATGCATTCCATCAATATGAAAGTGTCTATTGATATTGCATGTAATTATTCGTCTTCTGGAATATCAATGTGATTAAGTAAATGGAATTATTTTGATTTTATATTTTCCATATTGCGTTGAAGTTAAAGTTTAAAAGGTTTTTGTTTTAGTTTTATACATTTCCTTAAATGTTTATGCTTATTTATGAAATTTTCCACTATATTGTTATCCTTACTAAGCATCTAAGCTCACCCCATTCTATGTTTTATTTTTCCCATGATGTGAAGGAGTATATTATGACTGACCTGTAGGGATAGTCTATGGGATCTAATTGTTGCCTATGGAAATAATGTTGTTGTAGTTTTCAATTTTATGATGTAATGTAAAGTGTATGAATGTATCTAGTATTTCAAAGGCATCTAAACTAATCGGAATTTCGATACTATATCTTTTTTGATCATTCCAATGTTATTTAATAATTCACCGACCCATAGGTAACTGGGTTCCGGGTGTTAAATTTGGTTTCAGAGGAAGTTTAGTACAAGCCTTGGAAGCTAGATTTTGATAAACTCTGATTAGAGCACATATACATAAGAAGGACTTTGAGGATTAGTATAGAAGAACTTCCTAGAATTTTGGTATTGTAGATATTTTTTGAGTTTTCCGAGAAATACATCCCTATCTGGATACGAGCAGGTAGAGGCGTCTCTGGTAGAGATGTACCAAGGGGAAAAACCTGAAAACACCGCTTTGAGCTAGACTCGAAAGGGAACTCGTGCACGACAAGGCGCCTTTCTGCACTCTTGGTTACGACACTAATAGGGGATATGCTTAGGATAATTATCATTTTATTTATATACCATTATGAAGGGTTTATGAATATATAGTTCCTCAAAGAAAACATTTTTATGATTATGGATTATATCCATAAACTGTTCAATTTATGTTATCTGATTTACAAGTTTTGAATTATGTATTTCAATTCATAAACTAATCTAATTTATGCCATTATTTAGAAATGGAGACTTGTGGAAGGAATGGAAACTGTATCAATGCATGAACTCGATGTAGTGATTTCCCTCCAACTCAAGATAATTATAGTGGAGCTGGTTATACAACTGGTGCTGATCATCTTATCACCATACTGGGACAACTCACTCAAGTTTTGAATAATAACCTTACCCATATGAAGCCCCATGATCCATAGCATGAAGGATAAATGTTCTATCACTTCATGAGGTAACAACCACGAACATTCAATGGGGGTAAAAATCTACTTGTAGCTGTGCAATGGATAAATTCCTTAGAGAAAATATTTCATGCCTTGGAGAGTAGTGAGAGGTTATCATGGCAGTTTACCACCTCACTGGAGATGCTGATTAATGGTGGTCATTGATTAAAAACACAACATAAGATGATGAAGTATAAAATATGGAATAGATGGAGTTTAAAGATCTTTCCTTTGAAAAATACTTTCCTTGTGACCATCAAACAGATATGGAAAGGAAATTTTTGAGTCTGAGGTAAAAGGAGGATGATAATGTTGCAAAGTACGTGTCTATCATTAAAAGGGTAGCAAGGCATGATACATATTATATAACTAACCCCAGAAGTAATATTGATCGTTTCTTTGATTGGTTAAAACCATTTCGCTGTCGAGCATTAGTCTCACAATCCTTCTCGTTGTATGAAGGTATTCTCTCATGTACTATCAAGACAGAAAAGGAATTATCTAAGTCTTATGACTTTAAAGTAAAGCAAGAGAAAAAGAGAACTGCTGATCACTCTGGAAATAGAAATAAGGGGAAGAAGGGAAAAGTTGAATATTCATCCTGCTGTAAATGTTGGAAGAAACACCTCAGTACTTTCTTGAAAGGAATGGGAGTTTCTTACAATTGTGGGGGAAAAGGCCACCAAGCTCAGGATTTCAAAGGGAAGAAATAAGCTACTGTTGTTCAACGCTACAATTTCAGGGAGATGAGACATTATGGAAATGAATTTCCTGTGCATCATGGTAACTTACCCCATAAAAGGCCATGGGTCAAGGGCAAGCTTATGCGATCACTACTGCTGAGGTTGAAGTTCTGAAAGATGTAGTGGCAGGTAATTTAATGGTTTCCTCAAGTTCAGCCAATGCTTTATTTGATTTTGGATCATCACATTGTTTCATATCTTCCCATTTTGCTTAGAAAATTAGATATTTTCAATTTGATTTAACAAGGGAGTTTTCAGTCAAAACTCCTAATAGAAGTATCATTGCTACAAAGTTCTGTGAATTAATTCCCATTAGGGCATATAAATGTTCTTTTTCTGCCGATCTCATCATCATACCCATGATTGAATTTAATGTAATCTTCAGTATTGATTGGCTTTTGGACCACGATGAAAAAATTTATTATATGAAGAAGTAGGTTACTATTTTTGATGACGATGATAAAGAACACCTTATTTTTAGAGCAGAATTGTCACCACCTAATTCTTATCTAGATCCACCACCAGTAGCTCAACTAAATTCAATTATTGGGGAGGAATAGAATAAAATGATTGTGGGTGAAGAAATGAATGTTCAAATAGAGGATGTATCTGTTGTTAGAGAATATGTTTATGTGTTTCCAAAAGATTTACCTGGGAATCCTATAGAACGATAAATTGAGTTTTCCATTGATTTAATTCCTGGTTTAAGGCCCATATCGAATACCCCTTATAGAATAGCCACTGTGAAATTAGTGGAACTAAAGAAACAACTAGAGGAATTGAGTAATAAGAGATTTATTCACCCTAGTGTTTCACCAAGGGGAGCCCATGTTCTTTTTGTAAAGAAAAAAGATGGATCTATGAGGTTGTGCATTGACTATAGGGTGATCAATGCTATAATAATAAAGAACAAGTATCCCCTGCCTTGAATTGATGATTTATTCGACCAACTTCATGGAGCTCAATATTTTTTAAAGATTGACCATCGATATGGATATCATCAGTTGTGTGTGAAGAAGGAAAACATTCTGAAAACAGAATTTCGTACCAGGTATGGGCATTATGAGTTTACAGTAATTCCTTTTGGGATAACTAATGCACCCTCTATTTTCATGGATCTAATTAACATAGTTTTCAAGGTATATCTTAATGAACATGTAGTGGTATTTATTGATGATATCTTGGTATACTTCGAAATCTACGAAGATCATGAAAATAACTAGCTCATTATCCCAAAGTCTCTGAGAAGACATGAATTATATGGTAAGTTTAGAAAGTTTGAATTCTGGCTTCAGGAGATTTCTTTTCATGGACATATTGTCTCTAAGGATGGAATCTCTATTGATCCTTCTAAGACAAGAGCAATCCAAGAATGGCCAGCTCCAATGATTAGAACTGAGGAACACAATTTTATTGGTTTAGCTGGTTATTATTAATGTTTCGTTCATAATTTGTACTGATTGGCTAACTCATTAATGAAGCTCACACTTAAAGGGGTTCAATTTGTTTGTGCAAAATATTGTGAAGAATGTTTCGAAGAACTGAAGAGAAAATCAGTCAATGCACCAGTATTGATTCTACCATCAGGGAAAGTTGGGTTTTTTATTTATAGTGATGCTTCAAATCTAGGACTTGGTTGTGTCCGTATGCAGAATGATAGGGTTATTGACTATGCATCACAAGAGCTAAAAATTCAGGAGCAAAACTATCCTACTCATTATCCTGTGTTAGCTGCTGTAGTATTTTATTTGGAGATCTGGATAAATTTTCTTTATGGTGAAAAATGTGAGATATATACCGATCACAAAAGTTTGAAGTATATTTTCTCATAGAAAGAACTCAGCTTGTGGAAAAGGTGATGGCTTGAACTACTCAAGGATTATGATTTCACGATACACTACCACCCGAGGAAACCAAATAAGGTGGAATATGCTTTGAGCATAAGGGATCATGGAGTTTTGAACAAGATTAGAGTTTAAAGGGATCCTATTTTCATGGATCTAGTAAAGATGGATAGGGGAATAACCATGGAAGGGGAAATGTCAATGCTTTTTCAAATTTTTTCCAAACCATCTTTACTAGAAAGGATAAAATGTTCTCAGGTTGATGATGAGGAGTTTCAAAATAATATTAAAGCAGTGAATGATGGTAGATTGAGTGACTTCATATATGAAGATAGAATTTTGAAATTTGGGAAGAGACATTTTGTTCCCGATAAACCTAATCTAAAAAGAGAATAGTTGGATGATGCTCATAGTTCCAGTTTCTCTATGCACCCTGGGAGCACCAAAAAGTATAGATAATTGTTGGAACATTTTTCGTGGGACAATATGAAGAGGGAGATTTCTGATTTTTTGTCTTGATGGATGGTTTTTCAACAAGTGAAAGCTGGGAGGAAACAACCTAGAGGAGTCATGGAGCCTCTTCCCATACCTGAGTGGAAATGGGATAATATTACGATGGACTTTTTCAAGGGACTACCAACGACTCCTAGAAGGAATGATGCAATATGGGTCATTTTTGATCATTTTACCAAGTCATCACATTTTTTTTATAATAGAAGGTCTACAACTTGAACGTCTAGAAAGACTATATATTAATGAAGTTGTAATACTTCATGGAGTACCCCTGTCAATTGATTCTGATTGTGATCCATGTTTAACTTCAAGATTCTGGAAAACTCTTCAGAAATCCCTGGATACTGAACTTCACTTTAGCACTGCTTACCACCCCCAAACTGATGAACAATCAGAACGAACTATTCAAACCTTAGAAGACATGTTGAGATCCTACGCACATAACATTCAAGGTATGTGGGATCAATATTTACCTTTGGTAAAATTTTTGTATTGTAATAGCTTCTTTTTATGTATTCAAATGGCACCATATGAAGCGTTATATGGAAAGAGTTGTCTCACACCAACTTGTTCGGATGATGTCGGTGAAATAAAAATTGTATGCCCAAAACTTTTTGAGGAAACAATATAAAAGGTAAAGGTAATGCAAACCCACAACAAAGTAGCTCAATGTATGTAGAAGAGATATGTCGATAACCGAATGAAGGATTTGGAATTTCAGTTTGGAGATCATATTTTCTTGAAGGTATATCTATGGATGGGACTTATACATTTTGGTAAGAAAGTATAATTGAGTCCCAGGTACATAGGACCGTTTGAAGTTCTTGAACAAAATGGGGTTGTAGCTTATCATTTGGCAATGCCGCCAAATCTCTCCAATGTTCACAAAGTGTTCCACATATCACTATTGGGAAAATACATGCTTGATCCAACATATGTACTCACATATGAGGAATTAGAACTACAACCTGATCTATCTTATTGCGAAGAGCCTGTCAGGATTCTTGATACTAGAGAACAAGTGTTGAGAAATCGGATGACTCGTCAGTTAAATGTTCTATGGATAAACCATAAGATGGAAGAGGCAAAGTGGGATCCCAAGGAACTTATGACAAAAAACCAACCAAGTATTTTTATGCAGTAATAATCTAGAAATTTAATGGAAAAATTTATTTGAAGGAGGGGAGAATGTAACACCCCAAGCTTCCACGATACACTTCTCTTTGAATAATACAATAGCGTGTGTGGTACGCAACTTCGAGTTCTAACACACACCACAACCAATCAAACTAGCCGTTATGAATTCTAATACCCACTTTTTGAAGTTTTATAAATTTTATCTTTCAAAATGGACTTCATTTTTGGATTCATAATCTCGAAATTAGTTTAGGGTGAATTTTTTGTATTTTTCTGAAAACTATTAATTTTTGATGAATAGTGAAAACATTGAGTTATAGATTAAAACCGAATTTTTATTTAAATAATTATTTATTTTATTTAAATTTATTTTAGGTCCAAATAGATACATAATACCTATATAAGTTCAATGTAATTCATTGGATTCATTTTATAATAATTTTAGATATGTAAAAAGTTTATTGAACTTTTCACCATCTTTTACCCATCTTCTAGAAGAATTTGCAACATCACATAAAACTTAATTTTACCGCTTCTATGAGTAGAATTTCGAAAATCCGAAGGACCTAGTTAATATAAAGTAATAAAATGTGGTTCAATAAAATAAAAATATTATTTTATGAATAGTAACTTTTTACTTTTATTACAACAGTTAAAAGTAAATACGTTAATTAACGGTAAAATTGATATTATTATTACCCTAACACATGTCATAATTCTATTGGATAAGTATAATTAGACCAAAAACAACCTTAGGAATAAAATATGAACCTCTTTGGTGCACTTGGATTAGATTTGGACATTTATTATTATTTAATTCAAAGATCAGTTAAAAGAGTTAAAATCAATGTTTAATAACAAAAACATTTTTAATATAGGGTTATAGATAAGAAAAATTCAATTATAAATATTCATTATAAAGATAAAAATATTTCCTATATAATGGTATTTTATTTATAATCTTTAGACGTTATATAATTTAATTTATTTATGACACAACAGTGATGTAGTAATTACCTAATTATTGAAATATTAAAATAATTGATTTTATAAATATCAAAATAAATGTAATTTGAGACTTTTTATGTATTAAAAAACATTTATTGGTTAATATGACATTTTTTGGTTGGTTAGATAAATTTTTTTCGAAGTAATAATGTTGTTATGAATTTAGCCAAAACAAAATACCAAATACTGTCACAATTAAAATAGAAGAGTTTTTAAAACAAATATTATATTATTAATTGATATTCTATTCATAAAAATATAATGTTCAGAAAAAGGACTTATATAATGATAGGTTTATCATTAATTAACCACTAGGGGTTCTCTATGACGTATATAGTATGTTTATTAAGCATATAATATAAAAATTCAAAGAGACATGGAAAATGTCAAACTATTTAACTAAGAGTTAAATCTAAAAGATAAAGTTAATATAGTGACCCAAACCTGTCTAGAACCTATTAGTTGAATTGTTTTCGACCCATAACCACCATATCATTTAAATAATTCATTTTGGAGACATTAGAAACCGAAAATTATTTTATTATAAAATAATATTTCTAGCTTTTCATAAGGGGAACCTCACCCCTCTTATAAAAGGGAACTCCCCCTTCTCTCTAATTCACACCATCAAAGCCTTTTGGCTTGGCCAACCCCAAGAAAAATATCCTTTAAACTTTCCTCAATTCATCCTAGAGGCCTTACTTTAGTAATAAAGTCATCTTAAGGAGCCCTTTTGATCAAATCAAAAGGAAGAACCCAAAGAAGAGGTAATAATTTCACCACGCTCTTTCAAGTTCTTTTCTTCTTCTACTTATTCTTTCTTTGTTATTTCCATTCTAAAATAATAAATCCAGTATATTATATATAATGTGATGTTATTATAAATATGGTACAACCATATTCAATATTCTATCCATCCTTTGAATGACATGTCACCATAAGTGCGTACGTACGGATTACCGTCTCCACATCGTGGTGTAATTGTTATTAAAAACATTATTATTTGGATGGGTATAATATTGATTTTTAATTCATATAAATAATAAATATAACATGATAATTATTTTTTATATATGATATAACATTCAGTTATATATTATTTCAATATCAAAAGAATGATATTATCACTCGTGTGTACGTACAGATTACCATCTCCACGAACGCGATGAGATTTATTCCCCATCTTATCAATTCAAGACTAATTTTAATTAGATGATTCAAAATAATGTTTAAAAGACTTTATATCATTATGGATATGAATACGATACATCCCCTCCATAACAAATATGACTAACATAAAAATGAATATAATTGAAAACGAATCCGTTAACACCCGAAACGACGATAATACTAATATATTATTAACAAAAAAATGATAAAAGATCATATATGATATAATATTAGTGTATATGATTCATGTATAATTTAATAACAGTTATTTCACAATTATACAAGAGTTTAACCTACCCTCGACCAAGGAAAATTACAAGGTAAGGGTTAATTTCACAATCTCTTTATTATCCAAGGTTGTTTTTGCGTAAGTATCTACTGAGACCTCATTATCATCCACATCCATGTTTCTTTAAAATGTATTTTAGAACATTCTTACTATTTTATAGACTATGGGTTAAATTAATTTATACCCTTTTTTTATTTTTATAAGACAGTTATAAAGGAATCTTTCTGTTATCTTTCAAACAAGGTCCTTTTTAACCTTTTCGACAAAATTAAGGTAAGAATTTCTTTTTTAACTTATACGATTGGTGCGGCTATTTCATGCCATTATAAAATAGTCAATGCTTCCCTTAAAATATTTTAAGAATATTTTCAAAGTAAATGTTTTCTTTTATAATTATGTAACTTTTAAATGACTTCAAAAAAAAGATATTTCTCTCAAATAGTTTTGATTTCATCTATGTCAACATCCTTTGATGGATTTTAAGCATATTTGAAGTTGATTTATTATTATAAAAAACTTCCATAATGTATTGATGGTTTTGTGTTATGTTTGATTGTGGATGTGTTATTTTTATCCCACTCATGGTTTATGGGGAAAGTATTGACATTTCGTATGCTATTTTTAATACGAATGTTTATGTTATTTTATACATGTTCATATGAGGAATGCATTGGACTTAGTAAGTGATGGGTGGAGCCCACTATAGATCCTCGATGCATCGGTAGGTCTCATGAGACAAAATAGTGTCTTGGAATAAGGAATTGGCAAAATCTTATTTTTAGTCTTTGCACAAGGCCTTGACTATGTGGTTATAAAAGTCTGGCATTAGGCATTCCATCATTATGAAAGTGGCTATTGATATTCAATGTGATTATTTGACTAGTAGAATATCCATGTGAGTAAGTAAGTGGAATTATTTTGATTTTATATTTTCCATATTATGTTGAAGATAAATTTTAAAAGGCTTTTGTTTTAGTTTTATACATTGCATTAAATATTTATGCTTATTTATGAATGGTTCCGTTGTATTATTATCCTTACTAAGCATCTGAGCTCACCCCATTTTATGTTTTGTTTTTTCTAGGATGCGAAAAAATTTATTATGATTGTCTTGCAGGGATAGTCTATGGGGTCTCGGTGTTGTCTATTGAAACTATGTTGTTGTATTTTTCAATTTTATGAGTAATGTAAACCTTATGAATGTATCTAGTATTTCCAAGGCTACTAAAATAATCAGTCTTTCAAGACTTGATCTTTTATGATCATGCCAATGTTATGTAATAATGAAATGACTTTGGGTAACTGGGGTTAGGGGGTTATAAGTGGTTCCAATTGACATGAAATAATCATGGGTGGAAATCAATTTTCAACAATTTACAATAATGCCACTCCTCCTCCATTATAAAAAGGCACTCACCCCTCCAACTTATTTACACCTATCAAGAGCTCTGTATCATCCAAAACCGACCGAAATATCTCCCAAATTTCCCTCCCCTCATAACTACTATCCTATATTTTGGAATAAATCCAATCAATTATTTCTTTTGTTATAAACCAACTAGACTTAACGAAAAAAGAAGTAGCCTTGTTCAATGAGAGATTTAATTTTGTTTCTTTCTCCACCCTTAAATTATTCTTACATATTTTTCACAAAATGACCTCAAAATATTATATATATTAATAAATTTTCTTCAGATATACAAACTACACTCACACACACTTCCATTAAATGGGATAGTCAATCATTATTTGTATGTACAGTGGAATACCACCTCACAAACAGATGTGGTTCATTCTACCTTGAACACCATTCAAGGTTGGTATTAATGACAAATTTATAGTTTCTATATGATATATATTATATTTATAATGTATATATTATTTTGTGAATTTTTTATAACAAATATATTTTTGTTCTTCATTTTTTAAGTTGATAACATCATTTGTGGATGTGTAGACTACCGCCTCCTCAGAGCGATGTGATTCGTTCATGTTATACATATAATTTTTAAAAGATTGATTTAATAAAAATATGTGAAATATATGAAATAAATATGATAATTGAGTTATAATATATATATATATATATATATCATTTACTTTTCATTATTTTCTTATAATAATAAAATTTAAAGATTACTCAAGCATATGTTGGACATACCATCAAAGCAAACAGAAAAAACATGACATTTAACACATGAAATGATGAAAATAATGAGATATTTTCAACAAAAATGAAATAAGATATTACCAGCAGATAATATATGACATTATAAATATGGTTAGGGTTCTTTTATATGTCAATAAAATGATTAAAACCATTATACATGAGGTTAAAGTACGTTCACGAAAAAGGAAATGGAAGGCAAGGGATTTCATCTCAATTTATATTATAATGAGACTTATTTTTTCAGTATACACCAATTTACTTTAATTTGGTGAATATGCATTCCATTTAAAATTTAATATCATTATTCACCTATAAATCATGTTATTTTATGTTTTACTTTGAAATATCTCTTTCAGGGGGTTTTAATTGAAAATTTTCAAGTGGTAAAATTGTCTTTGCAATATCTCTTTCTTTTCTAATTTTAACATTATCATAAAAAATCAATTCACTTTGATCATTTATGTTTTATAAATTATTTATCCTAAATATCCATACTCTCATTCAATGGATATTATTATTTCCAAAACTGTCTATCATTTTTACATCCATTGTTCACATTGATAGTTATTTAATTAAGTATGGAAATATTGACAAATGTGTATCTTTTTAATGAATATAGATATTTGATAAAAAGGCATATTTTTAGTTTGTTTAATTTATAATTGGATATATTAGGAATGAATTAGAAATTCACTACACTATTTTGGGATCAGTTAATGAAATCCCCTTGATGCATCAGTTGTCTTAGGGGACTAATTAGTTGGTGATCGTAAGATAATGGGTGTCTACACTGTATGTTTTAAACCGTCTTAAGGATATAAATAGATTGTAAAGGTATAATATTTCTGGGAAACATTACTTCTAACAATTAAGTGATTCATTAATTGAGATTTTTTGTTATTATTATATGTGATATTTTTTCTAGGACATTATCTGTGGATAAATTTTATTATGTGTTTGTTGATTTAATGGCATGTGTATTCAGTTATTTAGCTTTCCATATTAATTATTTGTTATCTAGTTGTTAAAATGGAAAATGTTTTAATTTGTATACCTTTCCATATTATTTATGAAATAACTATTATATTATTGATTATAGGGAATGTTTATTTAGTTATTTACCTTTCCAAGTTGGTTTTTCTCATTGATTCGTCATTTTTTTAGTTTTACTTAATCGATAATGAGAATTTGAGTACACCCTAAGTTTTTAAATTTTCCAAGGTATCCAGGAACTGTACTAAGAAATATATGCAAGGATATTATAAGTGGGAATATAGTAATCCTAAAAAATATTTTGTATTTAGTGTATTCATTTGTAATACAAGACTCATGTATATATGTGGTTTACTATGACTGTTATACTTTCCATTCCTTCAGGATTTGATTCCCATAATCAAGAAAATGTAATAAATTAAGGCACTAAATCTAGGATTTTGGGGTTGAGGTGTTACAATTATGATACTGATGTAATCATTTTAATAATACTTGAATAGTTTTTAAGGATCTTGGATGAGAAATATATAGAAAACAATGATAGAGAGTGGATATTACTGTTGTTGAGAGTTTGAATCCTTTCTTAAAAAATCTATTAGATAAAGAGTACTTAGGGATTATTCTTGGATCAAGGGGTTGGTAAAAGTTGGAGACCACTCCATTATAATTAAAATGGGAAGATTTTTAAGATAAATTTGAATTTTAATGTGTATGTAAATGGATGGTGGAAGTCTCAGTTTATAAATGTGGTGAGTGGTAGTTTTATAAAAATATAATAGGTAAAGTCACTATTTAAAGGTTAAGTGGATCCAATAATGAACTGAAGTAGAGTGTGGGAAAATTAAAGTTAGATATTCTTCTCAACCAATCATTTTAGTGACATCCTCATTTTAAAGACCTACAAAATTCAATGGAAATTTTTTCTTAATTTTCTTTGGAATTTTACAAGAATGGAGTTTCGGACGATCCTCCTTCCGCGACGCCATCCTCCACGATGTTCTTCCCCATGACGAACCTTTGTTCAACGGCACCTCGAGGTAGGGGATTAATTGTTTTTGTTCGTGAATACTTTCGTTGCCGTTTTTCATTCTCTAATTGGGCCTCCAGTTATCGCAATAACGGGAGGAGGTCAGACTGCACGAAGATGGCCAACTCTCTTGCCCCCTTGATGCCTGATTTTTGTTGCGACGCAAGAAAGGCAGCGCAGTGCCGTTTCACTGTATAGAAATAATAAAGAATGGGAAAAGATGCACGGCGCTGTCGTGCCGTGCCATTGAAGTCGAACAAGCCGCGGTGCCATCGCACCGCGCAGGAGAACCTTGAAAAGCCGCTGCCAGAGTGGGGCCGCAGTGGAGCAAGGAGCAGTGGCCAGCTTCCGGCTACCAGTGCCGGAGCAGGAGGGTGGGACTGCGGTGGTCCCGCGGAGGCAGCAACCGGCTGACCGGATCGGGCCGGCTGTTTCAGGGGCAGACCAGGGGTTCGTAACCCCCGGCTGGCCGAAGGAGCAACCCCCAATGAGGGGACTGTGACTCTTTAATTAGGGGAGCAGCACGCCCTCCCCCCTGTTCCGCCCAACTCGGCACCGGCCGAGCTGGCCATGCGAGCCGCCCGAGCGCGCCAGGCAGGGTCGCGCCCAAGCCGGGCAGGGCCGCGCCCAGGCCGGAACGGGCCTCGCCAGGCCGTTTCGGGCCAGGACGCACCAGTCGGGTTGCGCCGCGCTCAATTGGGCTAGACCTAGACCCAGATCAGGTCAACCCAGTTCGGGCCAACTTAGGGGGTCTCGGACCGGGTCAGACCGGGCCCGAACCCCCTATTTTTGTACAGGACCGTTCAAACGCCCATAAATTGGGTTGTGGACCTTCGATTGATGCACCGTTAGTTGTGATGCGATCCTTGGATTGAGACGGACGATTAGGTATATTAAACTCATGTTTTTGAAGATCTTTGGGTAAGGCCGGGTTGGTTCGACCATGAAACCAACTGGGCCCTCGGAGCGGAAACACTTATAACTTAAGCTCCAGACGTCCGATTGACGTGCCATCGACTTTGTCGAATTCCTCTTAGTGAGAAAGACCTTTTGGCTTACTCCGCTCGAGGTTTGGACGCAGATGGAGTGTGGTCAGGTTGGTTTTTACTTAAAAACCAACCGGGCCCCTGGGACGAAAAATCCCATGACTCTCAGATCGGGTGTCCGATTGACGCGCCGTCTGTCACGTTGAGTTCCTGTTGACGATACCCAACTTGGGATACATAAAATCTGGGATTTGTGTCAGTTGATGTATCATACCCTTGGCTCATGGAGCAGACCCTCCCGAAATGAGCTTGCTGTGTGCGGGAACCCTAGAGCTTGCTGCGACTACGACGATGATGACGACTGTAGAGAAATCCTCCGTGGCTTCGACAATGACGACTACAACACTCAGCGATCCTGAGTGGATCAGTGCTACCGATCCTGTGTGGGTCAGTGCTCAATGGTCTTATGTGGGCCAGCGCATACCGATACTATGTGGGTCAGATCCCGTGTGGGTCATTGCGGAGGTTAGTACCTATTGATCCTATGCGGGTCATTGCGGGGGTTAGTACCTATCGATCCAATGTGGGTCCAACTGCTTAGATGAATCAGTGGCTACATCTGATATCCTCTGTGGATTGTATTGTGATATCCTAGGTGGACGTGATCAAACTTGGGCTCGGATGCTAGAGTCGAACTGGAATTGATGACTTAGGTATATTTATAGGCATATCCCTAAGTAGTGTTGGTTGTTTCTTTGTGATTGTATCTTTCTTTTGTGGATTATCCTTTGTGGATTCTGGGAGACCTTCAGGGGTCTCGGGGTCCCTACTGAGTAGCGTATACTCACCCCTGCACGGTCTATGCCCGCACTACGTTGTGTTGGATGCAGACGACGGACATCGCTGATCATGGTAGAGGATAGTGGAGTACTTTGTACCTGGAGGTGGGCCACTGGGCGGGACGTACACGAAGCGGACGGCTGGACCCGAGGAGCTGAGGTGGCTATCTGTACCCACCCTTCAGGTGGAACTACCAGTGGATGGCTCTACGTTGCTGCTTTACTTTCAGTTGTTGTACTTACTTTCCAGTTGTTCTTTACTTTCAGTTTGGGTTCGTATTCTTGCCCATTAACTTTTGCGCACTACTATTGTACCCAGTTTTACTTAGTGTTTACTTCTGTTTGCTTACTCTATGGTATTTGTTTACTTTAAAAAATAAATGCCTTCCCTTTTTTTGGGATTTACGCCTTGGTTCTAGTCGCCAGCCCCTGGCCTATGGGAGGCGGGATTGGAGTTAGTCACAACACAAGCCCCGAGGACGGGTCGTGAAAAATTGGTATCATAGAAGTTCGGTTCTATCGCAGAACTCAGGACTCTGATATTTTTCTATGTGAAGAAATAGTGTTAAGAGTACTGAGTGTGGATATCAGTCCAGGGAGTCCAGTGTTGGTGCGGCGGCCGACATATCTGTACACCAGGACCCTGACTTCTGATTTCCGACTTAGTGCACAAAAACATTCATTGTATGTGAGGTTCAAGTTTTCTTTCTGATTGCTATGTGTCAGCTCACCAGGTATACTGTATTAACCATGGCACACCTATTTATTTTTAGGATGGCCCCATGATGGTAGACAGCTAGGGTTCCTAGTTTTGTACGTGACGACAGACCACCGAGCGACGAGGCCTCAGTGCAGGGCCCTTTGTCAGCGGAGGCTCCTCCGGTACCTCTACCCGCCGAGCCACCAATGCTACCAGCCCTAGCCACTGATAGTGCACGTCGCCTTATTGCACTACACGAGTTTCAGTGTCAGAAAACGCCTAGGTTCCGCGGGTAGACAGACCCTCAGGTAGTCGAGGATTGGCTGGAGGCAGTTGTACGAGTTTTCCGATTGGTAGGGAAACCAGAAAACCTCATGGTGATCCTTTCAGTGAGTCTCCTACACGCAGCATCAGGCATATGGTAGAACTTGATGCTCCAGGTGCACGACTAGGCATCACTCTTATGGACGGACTTTGAGACCCTCTTTTTCTCGGAGTTCGTCCCAGCCACACTCTGTGCGGTGCGCATCTAGGAGCTTCTACAGCTGCGGCAGGGCAGCATGACGGTCGCCCAGTACTCAGTGAGATTTACCGATCTCATGCACTATTCGACAGACAAGGTACGAGACCCATTCTTCCAGACCCGGACCTTCAAGAAGTGATTGAGGCACGAGATCAGGGAATTGCTGATCTCACTCGGCATTCCAACACAGGCAGGGGTACTGGAGCGGACCCTTCTTATTGAGAGCTTTCTTGCTGAGCCTACACCTGCAATGAGACCTACCGCAGGGTGGAACGTAGCAGAGTCTTCTGCAGCAGACAGTCAATGGATGACACATGGGTCCAGGCGGACCAGACCCTCAGGAAGATGGCCTCAAGACACTGGCTTAGAGGTGCGTGTCACATAGTGTAGATCCAGTCTTTCGAGAGGTAGACAGTGCTACGCGGGTGGCGGGCAGGGCCACATGGCTCGTGACTGCCCGACCCGCCGTGCGGAGGAGCAACAGATGGTTGAGGGACCACCCAGGCAGAGGTAGAGGGTCAACCGTGGCGGTCCGCAGGGAGCAGGCGGACAAGGAAGAGGAGCTGGCTGAGCAGGAGGTGGTGGGTGACGCTTTGAGGCTCTACCACTACCACCACCAGGATGTCCACCTCGACCACAGGTATCTGGCGGGCAGAGACAAGCACAACTTCAGGCAGCAGAGACCTACGACCACGGTGCGCCCGAGATGATTCAAGGTACTATCTGTGTCTACTCCTCCCTTGCTGCAGTTCTTATAGACACATGAGTGAGTCATTCTTTCATTGTCACTACCCTTGTTCGGAGCTCGGAGATTCTAACGGATCCGTCGGCTCGATCCTTATGGATAGAGAATCCTACGGGAGCAGACTCGACAATTACACACTGATGCTGGCAGTGTGTGCTTACTCTAGTTTGTGAGAGATTCGGCTGGAATCTTCTTGTAGCAGCGTCGAGGCCTTACGACATCATCTTGGGCATGGATTGGTTATCTATAGTCCATGCTCAAATCGACTGTATTAGGCGCAAGGTGCGATGTGTTCGCACCGATGGGAGCAGGTTCACCTTCACCGGTGAGAAGGGATCCTTTGCAGCATAGGACGGACTCACGCAAAGTAGGGGACAGCCCATCACTCATCATTTGGCTAGCCACATCCTAGGATAAGTTGATGTGCGGAGTCCGAGCTTACCTACAGTGGTGGATCAGTATGCGGACGTTTTTCCCGATGACGTTCCAGAACTACCTCCTCGCAGAGAGGTAGACTTTTATATTGACTTGTACCCCAGGACAGCCCCGATATCCACCCCAGCATATAGGATGGCTCCTACCGAGCTTCAAGAGATACGAGTATAGCTGGAGGACTTGCAGGGAAAGGGATTCATCCGACCCAGTGTTCCACCCTGGGCTTCCCTAATTTTGTTCGCCATGAAGGCTGACAAGAGCTTGTGACTGTGTGTTGATTACCATCGACTGAACCAGATGACCGTGAGGAACAATTATATGCTATTGAGGATTGACGACCTCTTTGATCAGCTCAAGGGAGCACGGTGGTTCTCGATGATAGAACTGAGATCAGGCTATCATCAGCTCAGAGTTCGAGAGGAGGACGTGCAGAAGACAACCTTCAGATGTCGGGATGGCCACTATGAGTTCTTGGTTATGCCTTTCAGTGTTACCAATGCTCCAGATGTGTTCATGGGTCTCATGAACAAGATATTTCAGCCATACCTCGATCGATTTGTCATGGTCTTCATCAACGACATTTTGATATACTCGACCACTGTGTAGGAGCATGCTTACCACTTGCAGGTTGTACTAGACACACTCCGAGAGCCCCATATTTATGGAAAGATCTTGAAGTGTCAGTTCTAGACACATGAGGTCCACTTCTTGGGACATGTCATCTCTGAGGTGGGAGTTGCGGTGGATCCTACGAAGATCGAGGCAGTGTTAGCTTGGGAGTCACCCAGGAGCGTGACAGAGGTGTGGAGTTTCTTAGGGCTAGCTGGGTACTACCGGTGATTTGTGCCAGACTTTTCCAGAGTTGCGGCACCACTCTCAGCTTTATGAAGAAGGGGAAACCATTTGTGTGGTCAGACAGATGTCTATTGAGATTCCAAGAGCTGAGACAGATATTGACCAGCGCGCCTATCTTGAGGCTACCAGAGGAGGGAGTAGGGTACGTAGTCTACTACGATGCATCAGGGACCAGACATGGATGTTTCCAGATGCCGAAATGGGCTGTGATCTCCTATGGATCACGTCAATTGAGGAAGAATGAGCAGAACTATGCTACCCATGTCCTGGAGTTAGCAGTAGTGGTCTTCGCTCTGAAGATGTGGCGACACTATCTGGTGGGCGACCGCTTTACAGTCTACTCTGACCACCAGAGTCTCAGGTACATATTCTCGTAGAAGGACCTGAACCTGAGACAACGACAATGGCTCGAGTTCCTCCAGGTCTATGAATTTTAGATAGTATATACTCTTAGAATGGGGAACGTACTAGCCGATGGTCTCAGCAGGAGGACGGGAATTCAGCTACTTGGGGAGGAAATAGAGCAGCTGGCCTCTTTGTAGATATCCTTTGTGGATAGTGATGGAGTAGCCTTTCTACAGTCACTCACAGTCACTTATCCACTTCTGCAGTGGGTTAGAGAGGTACAGCATGAGGACGATGACTGTGAGACATGAAGTGCACAGATATCCTCAGGGCGGGCACCTGATTAATTATCTGTGGGAGGAGTGCACGTCATCATTTTGAAAGGACGTACCATGGTACCAGATGCTTTAAAAGAGTAGGTGATGAGGGATTTTAACACTTACCCTTTAGTGGTACATCCAGGAGTGGAGAAGATGTACCAGGACCTCAGACGACAGCACTGGTGGACAGGTATGAAGAAGGTTGTGGCAGAGTTCATTTTCCGATGCCTCACCTGTCAGTAGGAGAAGGAAGAGCACCAGGGACCAGCAGGCTTGGTACAACCCATGGAGGTCCCAGAGTGGAAGTGGGAAGGCATATCTATGGACTTCGTGACTGGACTTCCATGCACTTCCAGAGGTCACAAATCCATTTTGGTGATTGTCGATGTAGACCCTGAAACACGCCTCCCCAAAATTTTCCAAATGCTTCCATACATGATCCAAGATCGTAGTCCATTTCGCGAGC
This sequence comes from Viscum album, assembly GCA_963277665.1. Classification (NCBI taxonomy): domain Eukaryota; kingdom Viridiplantae; phylum Streptophyta; class Magnoliopsida; order Santalales; family Viscaceae; genus Viscum; species Viscum album. The sequence goes on along the minus strand of OY728147.1, from coordinate 468,292,324 downwards.
TTCGATTTGGTAGGTCATAGGGCCTGAACGGAGTTACGGATTAGGAGTTATGGGCGTTTGAAGTTGGTCTGGAAATCTGGTTCGCGAAGCTCATTCGCGAAGCCCCCCTCCGTGGCCGCGAAGCCCCGCCACGAAGAAATGAGGCGAGAGGCTCCGCGAACCCGTTTGACGTTTGCGATGCGCCGCGAAGACCCCTCGCGAAGCACCAATGCGAAGCACCCGTGCAGCGCGGTCCCGCGAAGCCCCGTCGCGAAGCGCCCCGACCATCGCGGCCTCGCGAAGCTCCAGAGGCGGTGATGCTCCAAGAACGCATTTGACGTTCGCGAGCCGCCGCGAAGCTCCGGAGGCGGTACCTCTCCGCGAACGAATTTGACATTCGCGAGCGCGCCGCGAAGCTCCTGAGGCGGCGCGGAATTTCTTCTTCGCGGCGCCCCTACCTATAAATACCCAGCTCACCCCCTTCTCCAAGGAGGACGGCCACGGCCACTTCGCCCCTTGGGCGGCCGAGCGGAGCTCCGCTTTGCGGCTCCGCGAAGCCATGCTCCGCAAGCAGATTCCTTCGCGTTGCTGCTCCGCGAGCCGAGACTCCAGGAGTCCATGCTCCGCGAGCCTATGCTCCGCGATGCTGCTCCGCGAGACCAAGCTCCGCGAGAGCCCTTTGCTCCGCGAGCCCTTGCTCCGCGATGCTGCTCCGCGATGCTGCTCCGCGAGACCAAGCTCCACGATGCTGCTCCGCAAGACCAAGCTCCGCGAGACCCCTTTGCTCCGCGCGACCCCTTTGCTGCTCCGGGATTTTCCATTGCGCCCTTATGCGCTCCCACCTTCCACCTATGGAACACCATGATTTGATACACTCCTCCGCACACCGTGGAACACCTAGAGTCGACATATTCCTCTAGGTTTCATTCCATGCCGTGAGTCGAGATTCTCATCATCAATTCCCCGAGTACCTCGAGTCGAACCATCCCTCAGGCAACTCCTCCAAACCGGATCACTTGGCTCCTATGCCAGGTTGAACCAGAAAGGGCTGCTTTGCGTAAGTCCCAAAACCAACCATTTCTAGGCACCTTCTGCCTAATAGTCCTACCTACAAGACTATAAACTGTAGTACTCCCTATGTTCCTAACATAGGATGCCTTTTTCTCCAAGAAAGAGATGCCTCATGCTCCTAGCGTGGGATGCCAATAGTCCAACCTACACGACTCTAAACTGTAGTATTCTCTATGATCCACACATAGGATGCCTCTTGCCCTATACGAGAGATGCCTCATGCTCCAAGCATGAGATGCTAACAGTCCTACCTACATGACTCTAAACTGTAGTAATCCTTATGTTCCAAACATAGGATTCCTCTTGCCCTATACGAGAGATGCCTTATGCTCCTAGCATGAGATGCCAATAGTCCTACCTACATGACTCTAAACTGTAGTAATCCCTATGATCCAAACATAGGATGCCTCTTCCATTAAACAAGAGATTCCTTGTGCGCCAAGCATAAGATGCCTAATGCCATGATCACAGTGGCGTAACATCAAGAGCGTTGGAATCCATTCAAACATTCCATCACTCCACCTCATGCTTTGCGTGTCCATCTTTTGGATCGTCATTCACTTCCAAGTCTGGAGGGACCCCCTAACAGTATGGATGCTCGCCTATGGTCCGCCTGCTGTCCTGGGCCAACGCCCCGGAAGACTGATCACATCTGGAGGGACCCCCTAACAGTATGGATGCTCGACCTATGGTCCGCCTGCTGTCCTGGGCCAATGCCCCGAAGGATTGATCGACAACACTTGTGACATGGTCCCGTGTTTCGAACATGGTCAACGGTCGACCCTCATTTGTTGTCCTCATTTCTGGCTAACGTGATATGGATGTTGTGTTACGAACATGGTCAGCAGTAATCCTCCATCACCACGCCAATCTCACGAAGTTCTGAACATTGGGCATGTGATTCACACTTTTCAACTCCCTTTGTTGGGATAGATTCCAACGCCCTTGGCGTTATCCCGCTTGTGCACTTGCGCATAGGCACATACCTCAACCCACCAGTGAGTTGGGATGCCCTCATGGCCAGACATGAGGAAGACATTACGGGAAGCTTCTTAGCATAAGCCCCATTCATCATTGCCGCTCCTTAGCGGCACCCGGGCAGCTTCCTAGCGTGAGCCCCATTCACCATTGACGCTCCTTAGCGGCACCCGGGCAGCTTCCTAGCGTGAGCCCCATTCACCATTGCCGGTCCTTAGCGGCACCCGGGCAGCTTCCTAGCGTCAGCCCCATTCACCATTGCCGCTCCATAGCGGCACCCGGGTAGCTTCCTAGTGTGAGCCCCATTCACCATTGTCGCTCCTTAGCGGCACCCGGGCAGCTTCCTAGCGTGAGCCCCATTCACCATTGTCGTTCCTTAGCAGCACCCGGGCAGCTTCCTAGCGTAAGCCCCATTCACCATTGCTGCTCCACAGCGGCACTCGGGCGGCTTCCTAGCGTAAGCCCCATTCACCATTGCCGCTCCATAGCGGCACCCGGGCGGCTTCTTAGCGTAAGCCCCATTCATCATTGCCGCTCCATAGCGGCACCCGGGCAGCTTTCTAGCGTAAGCCCCATTCACTGTTGTGATCTTATTCAGCAGTAAGCCGTTGACATCCTCATCCAGCGGTAAGCCGTTGTGACCCAATCCAGCGGTAAGCCATCGTGATCCCATTCAGTGGTAAGCCGTTGACATCCTCATCCAGCGGTAATCCGTTGCGACCCCATTTAGCGGTAAGCCGTTCTGGGCCTCCACCCTGGAGTAAGTCCCAACACCATGGGCCGCTCAACGCGTAAGCCCCTCTTCGCTTCTCACGGACGCACCTTTCGCGACGTGATCATCAGGTCCATGCAACCTCTTGTTTCTCACACCGAGCATGACTCAAGTGGGCTTAGAGTGAGCACCGACCCTGACAAAACCCACCTGAACTACGAGGTCTTTGATCCATGTCAAGGCATGGTACGTAGGAAGCCTCCACGAGGTTCAATCCCACCAACAGTGGACCAAGGTCTGCTTTCACATCGGTTCACCGGCGAAACCCATTTGAACTACGAGGTCTTTGATCCGTGTCAAGGCATGGTACGTAGGAAGCCTCCACGAGGTTCAAGCCCACCCGTCGCTCATTCACGTCGGGTCCCATTCCAGTCCAGCGGTAAGCCGTTGTGACCACCTGAACTACGAGGTCTTTGATCCATGTCAAGGCATGGTACGTAGGAAGCCTCCACGAGGTTCAAGCCCACCCGTCGTTTATTCACATCAGGGTTCACTATCGTCCCGCATGACGTTAAACTGTATTCTCCAAACTACGAGGTCTTTGATCCGTGTCAAGGCATGGTACGTAGGAAGCCTTTATGAGGTTCAAGCCCACCACCCATTGGACCAAGGTCCAGCTTCACGTCGGTTTACCGGCACCATCCCGAACTACGTGGACTTTGATTCCCTGCCACAGGGATACGTAGGAAGCCTCCTCAAGGCTCAAGCCCAACTTCACCGTCGCCCCTGCGATGGTCCCATTTCATCCTCCTCCACTTCACTCATCCATCCATCACCCATCCTGATTCTCACCCGGGCCGCCACATCCCGGTGGAATCATGCCATCCACCTCATCACTGCTCCTAGCAGTGCATGGGCCGCTTTCCATGTGTAAGCCCCATCATATCTCCGGGTCGCTGTCCTCTGTGTACACCCCGATTCATCTCCCTTTTCCCCTATAGGGAGTGCACCACCTCGGATCCGTCCTCATTGGGCGTTCTGATCCGTCTCTATGGGACCATAGCCGTCTCTATGCGATATACCACTCTGATCCGTCTCTATGGGACGTTCTGATCACCCTCATTCCGTCTCCGTAAGACGTTAAACTCACGGCCTACCTTGTGATAAACATGAGATGCCTGAGGAAAACCTCGGATGGAATGCCTTTGGTGTAACCGTCTCTGCTAGACGTTAATCTTGCAACATACCCTGTGTTAAACACAGGAAGCTGAGGAAAACCTCAGATGTACGCCTCGGGTTCTGCACCCTTGAGATGCCCTCTTATGAGGAAGAATACAGGTTCCCATATGTCCACGCACCCAGAGATGCCCCGACATTCCTGATGTTGCCGTCTACTCCGACCGAAGGTCGCTACCATGTCAAGACCCTATGGAAAGTCTTGAAGGAAGTAGTGTAATTAACCGGCATCCATGACAATATGGCACCGGGAATGAGATTCACGAACAACGTATTAAATATATGAGGGAGACTCGGACTAGGTGACGAGTTCTGAGGAGGAATCCATGGAAGGAAGAACCGACATCCCATCATCCCGTTTCGATCAAGGAGCAGACGTACCTGAACAAGGAACGAATGTCGCCCGCCTTTGGAAAGTGGGAATGCGGGGCAACAAAGTCACGCGTCCTCCTGACGGACGGATGCGCGCGCGCCCCAGCGAAAGCGTCGGAATTAGTCGACAAACTCACCAAGTCGGCCCACTTCATACCCATCAGAGAGCAGGGCTCAGTGGAGAGCTTGGGATGCCTTTACATTCAGTAGATTGTACGGCTTCATGGTGTACCATCATCCATCATCTCCGATCAAGATTCTCACATTACATCCCAGCTTTGGAAGGGGTTGCAGGAGGAATTTGGGATGCAACTACGTCTGCGCACCTCCTTTCACCCTCAGACAGATGGTCAGACGGAGAGGACCATTCAGACTCCCGAGGACATGCTCCGTCCATGTTTCCTCAACTTTGGTCGTATCTGGGAGGATCACCTACCCTTGGGGGAGTTCTCGTACAACAACATATACCACTCCACCATCGGGATGGCACCATATGAGGTGTTGTACGACCGACCTTGCAGATCTCTGCTGTGCTAGATGGACGCTGGGGAGTAAACACTTGTGGGACTAGAGATGGTCCAAGCCATGACAGAGAAGGTCCAATTCATCCATGAGCCGATGAGGACAGCTCAGAGCCAGCAGAAGTCTTATGCTGACAGGAGGTGGAGGCCACTAGAGTTCGAGGATAGCGACCACATCTTATTTCGGGTCTCACCTCGACATGGATTACAGAGATTTGGCTGAGGCGGCAAGTTATCTCCACGCTTCATCGGACCATTCCAGGTCCTCAGCAGGATAAGCGAGGTGGATTATCACCTGGATCTACCACATCAGTTGCACTGGGTGCATGATGTCTTCCACGTATCTCACCTGAGGAGATACGTGCACAACCCGATGCATATCATTGACCATAGGGAGCTAGACATTGATGATGGGGTGACTTTTGCGGAGGTCCCAGTGGAGATCGAGGATCGACAGGAGCAGGTCCTACATGGACGGTCGATTCCTTTAGTGCACATCAGGTGGCAGCACGAGAACCTCCAAGAGAGAACTTGGGAGCGGGAGGCTCAGATGCATGCACAATACCCACATTTGTTTCCCTAGTTTATGATGTATCTTTACAGGGACGTAAAGCCTTAAGGTGGGAGTAATGTAAAGACCCGTAAAATTCAAGGGAAATTTTTTCTTAATTTTCTTTGTAATTTTACATGAATTCAGTTTCTGACGGCACCTGATTCCTATGCCCAGTGTTCCTGGATTAATTTTCTAAAGATTAGCTTGGGTACGTTCAGTGAATGAACGAGCGGGATTTTCCTAACTTTTGGACTGGTGCTCGGAATCGAATTCTGAGGGCACCGATGAAACCGCAGTGCCGGTAATTGCTAAGGAACACTTTTTATGGAGATGTGTTTTCTCGGGTGAGGTTATTAAAATATGAGTTAAGTAAAGAATAAAAATAAAAAGGGTGCAACCATTTTATTTTTATTCTATGTAGTGTTAAGCTAATATAAGTGGTTGGAGTGGGACCCACATCCTAACTACTCCACTATGTAAGATATTAGTGGGGTGGGGCCCACACTAGCCCCACCCTTTCTACTTCCTCAACCCCTATTAATTATGAACCTCACCCGCACTCCCCAATTAAATGTAATTAAACTCTCACGTTTAACTAAATATTAAATGCCTCTTTAATTGGGCGGTTAAAACCCTTTAATTAATTCAATAAATCGAATGATTCATTTTGAATTTCAAAAACCATTGGCATGAGTAATAAAATAAGGCAATGCTTATTTTATTAGAGTTGTTTTGTTGTGCGATAGGATTTTGGATAGGAAAGCTCTAAGTTCTGAAGAATGTTCTTCTTCCTCGTCGAAGAATGCGAAGAACACTGAGACTTCGATGAAGAACTCTGTCACCGCAAAGGGGAGTTCGTCGTACCATCTTCTTCCCTCCCCACAGCCAGTGAGAGACGCCATCCTCAGAGATCGACGACGCGACGCCAACGATCCCCCTTCTGCGACGTCGTCTTCCGTGACGTTCTTCCCCGCGACGAACCTTTGTTCAACAACACCTCGAGGTAGGGGATTAATTGTTTTTGTTTGTGAATACTTTTGTTACCATTCTTCATTCTCTAATTGGGCCGCTTGTTATCGCAATAACGGGAGTAGGTCGGACCGCACGAACACGGCCTACTCTCCTCCTCCCTTGATGCTTGATTTTTGTTGCGACACGAGCAAGGAGTCGCGGTGCTGTTGCACCGTGCGGAAATAATAAAGAATGGTTGAAGAAGCGCGGTGCCGTTGCACCGCGCCGTTGAAGTAAAACAAGACGCGGTGCCATCGCGTCGCGCCGGAGAACCTTGAAGGAGCCGCGGACAGAGAGGGGCCACGGTAGAGGGGCACGACACCGTCACGCCGCACTGGTCGGACCAAGGCCCTGGCCTTTGGCCGCAGCGGAGTAGGGAGCGGTGGCCGACTTCTGGCTGCCGGCACCGGAGCAGGAGGGTGGGACCGCGGCGGTCCCGCGGTGGCAGCAACCGGTCGGCCTGACTGGGCCGGGCATTCTAGGGGGAGACTGGGGGTTCGTAACCCCGGATGGCCGAAGGAGCATCCACCCATGTGGGGGTCGTGGCTCTTTAATCAAGGGGGCAGCACGCCCCCCTGTTCTTCCCAGCTCGGCACCAGCCGAGCTGGCCACGCAAGCCGCCCGAGCGCGCCAGGCCAGGCCGGGTTGCCCAGGCCGCGCCGCGCCCAGGCCTAGCCGGGCCGTGCAGGCTGGGTCGGGCCGAGCCACGCCCAATTGGGCCAGACCCGGACCCAGGTTGGGTCGATCCAGTTCGGAGCGACCCAGGGGGTCTCGGCCCGGGCGGACCGGGCCCGAACCCCCTATTTTCGTACAGGACCGTTAAAACGCCCATAACATGGGCTACGAACCTCAGATTGATGCACCGTCTATTGAGATGCGATCCTTGGATAGAGACGGACGTTTCAGTATATTAAATTCAAGGTTTTGGAGAACTTTGGGTATGGCCGGGTTGGTTCGACCATGAAACCAACCGGGCCCTCGGAGCGTAAACGCATATAACTTAAGCTCCGGACGTCCAATTGACGTTCCGTCGACTTTGTTGGATTTTTCTTAGTGAGAAAGAACTTTTGGCTTACTCAACTTGAGGTTTGGAAATAGTTTGAGTGTGTTCGGGTTGATTGTTACTTAAAAACCAACCGGGCCCCTCGGATGAAAAAGCCGATAACTCTCAGACCGGGCGTCTGATTGACGCGCCATCTGTCACGTTGAGTTTTTGTTGACGATACCGAACATTGGGATACATCAACTCCAGAATTTGTGTCAATTGATATATCAGCCCCTCGGCTCATGGAGCAGACCCTCCCAAAATGAGCTTGCTGTGGGCGGAAACCCTAGAGCTGGCTGCGACTACGACAACGATGACGACTGTACAGAAATCCTTCGTGGGTTCGACAACGACGACTACAGAACTCAACGATCCTAAGTGGATCAGTGCTACTGATCCTGTGTGTGTCAGATACTGTGTGAGTCAGTTCTCAGCGGTCCTATGTGGGCCAGCGCATACCGATCCTGTGTGGGTCAGATCCTGTGTGGGTCATTGCGGGGGTTAGTACCTATCGATCCTATGTGGGTCAATGCGGGGGTTAGTACCTATTGATCTTGTGTTGGTCCGACAACTTAGATGAATCAGTGGCTATATCTGATCACCTCTATCATCTTACAAAGAAGTATTCTTGTGTGAGCTGAGTCTTGACTTTCAATCATTATCTTCGATATGATTGACTTTGTATCCTATTGGGATTGTGTTGTGATATCCTGTGTGGACGTGATCGAACTTGGGCTCAGATGCAGGAGTCGAACCGGAAATGATGACATAGGTATATGTATTGGAATATACCTAAGTAGTGTTGGTTGTTACTTCGTGATTGTATCTTTCTTTTGTGGATTATCCTTTCTGGATTCTGGGAGACCGTCGGGGGTCTCAGGGTCCCTACTAAGTAGCGTATACTCACCCCTGCATGGGGTATGCCCGCACTACGTTGTCTTGGATGCAGAAGACGAACAACAATGATCATGGTAGAGGCTAGTGGAGTAGTCGGTACCTGGAGGTGGACTACTGGGCGGGACGGACACGTAGCAGACGGCTGGACCTGAGGAGCTGAGGTGGCTATCTGTACCCACCCTTTTAGTGGGACTACCAATGGACGACTCGACATTGCTTCTTTACTTTTAGTTGATGTACTTACTTTTCAGTTGTACTTTACTTTCAGTTTGGGTTTGTATTCTGGCCCATTTACTTTTTCTCACTACTATTGTACCCAGTTTTACTTAGTGTTTACTTTTCCTTGCTTAATCTGTGGTGTTTGTTTACTTTACAAAGGCAATGCCTTCCCCTTTTTGTCGTGATTTACGCCTTGGTGTTAGTCGCCATCCCCTGACCTATGGGAGGCGGGCTTGGGGTTAGTGACGGCATGAGCCTTGAGGACGGGTCGTGACACTTTTAATATTTTTAATATTTTTTCTTTACTTTTAACTTTTACCAAAATTTACCTCTACCAAGGTATGTGACTTATAGCCTCTGTAATTAATCCTAATTACCAATATTAAGGTTGTAATTACTACTCATTTTGAAAAAAAATTATTTATAATTTTAATGTCAATTTATTAAATAAAATTTCTTAGTGTGAGAAAATTATATTTTAAAATTATCACACATGAATCATAAAAATAGTTTTCTAGAAAATGATTATTTTTAACCAAATAAGAGTTATAAGGCTTCTAAAACAATAGAAAACAAAATTAAATGTAATGACCAAATATTTATTTATATATTATTTTTAAATAAATAAAATATTAAATAACTTGTTCCACACACTATATGAAACTAAAACAAAAACAACATGTAAATTGAACCACCACCCAAAACAGCATCCAATGCTTATTTGATGATTATGAATTTCATGGACATCATAAAGGGTTATTTGAATAAAAATTATTATTTTATTTACATTTAATAATATATATATATATATTTAATTTATTTATTTTTGAAAGCTAATTTTTGTTCCCTTAACATTATGCTGAAAAATATATCTTCTAGAAATTGAAATTTTATTTTAGGGAAATTAGTTTAGTATGATTTAATAATAATAATTTAAACTTGTTATATGAATAATAAGTTAATCCTTGGTTAATAAGAAATTTATATCAAAAAACAATAGTTAAAATTAAATAGGCCATTTTCCTTTAAAAAATATTTTCATTATATGTTTTTCTCTTAATTAAAAATAAAATCTAAAATTTTCATGTTTTGGATATAGAAAAACTTATTTTTTTAATTTCTTACAGAAATAAAATCTTAGGATAAATTTTTTATATTTTTCAAAAAAATATAATTTCTTGGTGAATAGTGAAATATATCGTTTTTACTAACACTATAAAATTTATGAAATTATTAGTATATAAGTTTGAATTATACAAACTAAAAATTCATTTTTTATTATCCAAACACTTTTGAGGAAAAAGTGAGAAACCAAGAAATTATTTTTAGGAAAAGTGGTAAACCCACCATGACTTCACAACTTACAACGTTTAAATATCAGAAAACAAGTCAACTCGATCCACATACCAAATAAAACCACACAGTCATTCAAATCATGAACCTGGGAAACTTATGTGGAAAATATAAATTTTATTATTGTGATTTTAATTTTTAAAATATTTATTATTGTTTCAAAAAAAATTTAATATTTTCAAACTCAAGTAATATTTTTTCTCAGAAATTTTTTTAATACATTTTAAATTTATTACTTTAATGTTTTTTTTGTTTTTTTTATATTAATTCATAAAAAAATGGATTTAAAATTTTGAATCATTGGCTCTAAATTATCTAATATGTAAAACATTATTTTTTGGAATTAAATTAAGTTTCCATTGTTAAAATTAGGTACATTCATAAAATAGTTATTTTTTAAAGAATGATGCCTTCAAAACTATTTTTTATTTTGTTGGAAACCTAACGATGAAAGATTGATTTTTTTAACAATAGAACTGTTTAAATAAAATATTTAACATGATCCATGTTTTTTGTGTGTTACTTATAGATCCCAAAATAAGGGCCAAAGTTTCAGATAAATAGAGGATTTTCATGGACTCGTTATGTAAATTTGGTTGGTTAAAGAAGGCCAAAGTAACGTTTGGCCTAGCGGAGATCCAATTGGATATTTCTAGAGTTATTATAGGATATTTTAAAAGTTTAATAAGGTATATTTTGTTCCAATTAAATAGAATTATAAAATTCATTTATGATATGGTGACACATGTAAGTAAATTCATTTATACAGTAAGATAATTCATTTATACGTATCAAGAGAAGGAGATTGAAATTTTAAAATTCAATTATCTTATCGATGAAATGTAATGAAATTCATTTGCGTCGTAATATAATTTTTTTATGAAAACCTGGAACATCAGTTAACATTTTGGAAAATACATTTCATCTATGTATGTAAGTTATTTTCGACCATGTAAGATATTTTTAATGCCTGTAAGATAATTTTATCTATACAGACAAATCTTGAAGGAAATAATATTATGTGGAGTTATGTTGAAGAATTTACCTATACAAGAATTATTATGATTTGAATTATTTCAGTAAAAAGATTTATCTTATTCATGTAAGTAATTGAGTTGTGTGGGATAATCTGGTAAATATATTTCAATTATGTGCTTGAATTGCTACCTGAATTTGGATATATATATCTCTAATTTAGAAAATAACCTATGTCATTTATTGAATTTATAATGGCACTAGAGAGGATATAATGAGGGTATACAGAGTGGATTGAAAATTTATGGTTATCCTCAAATTGATGGTGAAGATAAAATCCATGATCAACATGGATAAACCTTCAGTTTTCAATATTTTATGGAATTTAAGTCCTTACAGTTGCATATACTCTCTCATAGTTTTATAATCATAAAATATTCATTCTAATATTACCTGATACTTGTGGATAATATAATAGTTATTAATAACTCTTAAGTGGTAGTTATATTAGATGTTATAATGACCATATAAGATCAAAAGATGAGCATCACTTGAAGAAGATTTCACATAAGGAGAAGGATTGATAGAGAGAGAGAGAGAAACAATGAGAACTCCAATAGGTTTTTCCAAATCTCATCTAGATTTTTAAAGGTCGAATATTTAGTTTTTTTAGGAGTCCAATTCTCACATGAATTTGAAATTATTTGTGCTAATGTTAAATTACATCATTAGTGTATAATTCTATAATATTCAAGTAAATATGGAATAATTTAGTAGTTGAATTATTGGGTATTTTATTGAAAAAGAGAAGTCAGTTGTCCAATTTTTTGTGGAAATGAAATAACTAGGTTTTAGAGAACACTACAAATGGGTACTCTTAAATCAATGTGATTTGATTAATTTGCTTCATATGTTAATTTCTATGCATGTTCCTTCAACTATCCTAGTGTGGGTAAACCATGTAAAATCAATCATATTATTTAATGATTTTATAACTCATTGAGAAGAAGTATGGAGAGAAATATACATATCCCTCAAGGTGACATAAGAATGTTACAATAAAAGGAATAGTTTTTTTATTCTCTTTATAGTGATTCAACCCTATATGGGTGTAATCCTCAAATAGGGTATAACAAGGTGAATTAAAGGGAAGTATAATCTGTTTCTATCTTAGAAGAATAGAAATAGTTTTCACCATAATGGTATTCCCATCATAAAATATAGTAATTTATTGTTTTGAAAAAGTTGGATACAAAAATATTTTAGATCCTTGGTCATATACATTAACACAATGACCATTCATGGAATCACTATAAAAATTAGAGGTGAATACCTGACAAGGAGATATCATTTAGAATTGGATGCAGATTTCAAAGCCATACTTTCATTGGTATGTTGCCATTCCAATACCATTTCCACAAATTTAATTGTCTTTAAAACCACTCACGTTATGTGGGAAAAACTTCTGAATATTTATGAAATATACTAAGATGGTTTGGAATAATAGTTTAAGGTCTTGTGGAATAAATATGATTTTTGAGAATGAATTCAAATGAGATAGTTAATGAATTTTTTGATCATCTAAATGTACCTACTGAAGATATTAAATTGCTAAGTAAATATATAAAATATGAAAATATCTTAAAGAGGATATTATGAAGAATCCCTCTTTGTTTCAGTGAAATATTTTTTGTCCTTGAAGAAAAATATCAAAAATCTATTTCTTCTTATTGTGTTTTGAATCATACTCTTGATTATGATACGGGAAATGAATATGGTGATTCAATAATGAAGGAAAGTACATAGTGGATGGACTTTAATTCCATGAATAAACTCTCAATCAGTGAGAATCTATAATTTTATGTAGCTGATGAGGTTATGTAATTTTTAACCTCTAATATTAAAAGTGGAATAAAATTATCTAACATTAAGCTTCATATTTGTTTTTTTAAATTTGGTAAGGTGGGATATCTTGAGGCTAAGCATCCAAAATATATTCAAAAAAAGTAATGGTGAAGATTAAAATCCCAAGAATATGAAAAATTAATTAATATATAATTATCAGTGGTGGTCTTTAAAATTAAAAAAAAATTATTTTAATAAGACAATTATAGAGAAAGTGAAGTAGAATAATTTCAAAATTGTATGGTTGAAGGTGTGTAATTGGCTATTTAAAATAATCTAAGAGATGGTTATAGTAATGATGAAAATTAAGTAATTATAGAAAGGATTTATTTACAGGAAGAACATGAGGTAATCCATAAAGAAATTGATATATAGAGAAAATTCAAGAAATTCAGGAACAGAAGTTGAATTGAAACTTAATGTTGAAGAAAACAACCTAATTGTTTTTTCCTTGTATAAAAAATAAATGATAAGGTTAATATTATTGAGGTAATACAATAATATCTTATGATTTATTTCATTTGTTTGAAGATCAAGAAATATTATTGAAACTCAATATGATGATAAAAAATTAAAAGGCATCATCATCAAGTAAATCTAATGGAATTTCTAAGTAAGAACACATACCTATTCCTAAATTCCATATATTCAAAGATAAATTAAAAAATAGTGTTGTTTAAAAAACCCATTCCATTACATCCTAAAAAAGGTATATCTTTAGAATAATATAATTAAATGTTACAATTTAGGTAAGGTAAATTAAAATGATTCAAGAGTTACATGTTTTTTATATTTAAAGTTGGAGTGCACTTACTATGTGTACTATATTTCTAGGAGGACCTTTCATGAGAAACACAAATCCAATCATCCAAGTAGAATCTCTAAACATTTTTTATTTTAATGGATACTTATTTTTTTGTGAAAGGTTTGGGGGTTATGGGAATTAATTATGCAGTAAGAATGTAAAAAAATAATCAAGAATTCTCTGATGTGGAAGAAAAAATAAACTAAAACCCTGAAACCAAATCATAGTGATACAAAAAAAATATTTCTATCAAAAATAATAATAAGAGTTAATGGGGTCAAGTATTTTGGAGATATATTCATCACCAACGTTGGTAATGAAAGTTAGTTTAGATAAGAATAATGTTTCATATATTTCCTTTAGGAGAAAATAAAATACATAGTCATGGATATTGGATAGTGTATTCATATAACATATGACCAAATAAAAATACCTCATTATGAATTTTAAAAACAATGAATATCGTATCATTATTTATGGATATTTTTAGGTTCTTAAAATTGTCGGTTTCAAAATGTCCAAGATTAAAGAAAAATATCTCAGGTGAACTGATATTATATTGGTCAATGTGCTAAGTCATGATATTCTCACTTTTATCCAGTTATGTGAGCATAGAAATATTGTGGATTTCAATGAAAAGGAATATAATGAAAAATCCAAAGATAGTTCACTTATCCTATAGGGGAAAACAACCCAGGGAAATTTACATCTCGTAAAAAAGAAAAATTTCTAGACTCTATCGAAGGAGAAGTAGAACATGTTATTGAATGGGTAACTTGTCCATTGTATACAAACTTATCAAGTGTGTTTGGAAAAGATCAATGGAGACTGTGATATTCCCCAAACCACGCATGATCACACTCACATATTCAATTCATGTCAAAAGGGTAATATTACCCGAAAATCTTATAAGCTAATGAAGATAAAGGCATAAAGGTTACCAGAACATGATCACATGAATATTTTTGAGATGATCTCACCCAAAGTGACATATGAAGTATGGTAATATGTATTATTTATTTATTATTTCAATAATATGGAATGTATTATTCTTATCACAGACAAGAAATATTTTTGAATATGTATCATCGTTTATCAGAGAAGGCTTAAAAATATTCTTAACATGAAGATTATAAAATTTTTAGTTAAAATTAGAGAGAATTTATAAAAATAATGTTTAATAATATCTTGAGAATCATGGAATTCAACATTTTGTTTTGGCTATTCGAACACCCTAAAAATGTGATATTGAAAATAATAAACTATATAGTCCACAATATATCGTGAAAACATTTGATTGAGAATTATCTTCTAAAAATATACTGGTAAGAATATTTTCTTGTATCAGTTTACATATCCAATATATATTTTCAATGGGAAAATGATTGGGGTACTCTCTATGAAATATGGTATAGAAAGAAACCTATTCAAAATAACATCAATGAATTTAGTATAAAATGTTTTATCCTCGACAAAGATAGAAGTATAGAATTTTATGATATAGGAGATAAAGGAATATTTCGTGTATACTAATCCAAGTGTGGAAATTACTTGTTTTAAAACAAGTGACTTGAAAATATTATTGATAGAAATGATGTTATTGTGGTTTAAAGTGGTAAAATTACCATGAAACAAGAATAAATTTCACATTAAAACCAACAAATTTTTTAATATAATATTGATGGACTAGAATAAGATTTAAGTGGAGTTACAAAGAATAATTTTAATTCTAATTAAGTCAAAGACATTGATGAAATTGAAAGAAAAAATCATCATGATCAATAAGGAAAATTATGAGGGATGAAATCACCAAAAGAAACATTGTTGGAGATCCAATAGCTCTAGTTCAAACAATAATAATTAAGGATCAGCAGTATGAATCATTATCATCATTTGTGGACCCATAAACTTTGAAATGATCTTCAAATCACGAGATTTAATATAAGGATACAGATGAAAAGCATGAAAAATTTGATAACAATTAATCATTGTATGTTTTCCCAAGCCTGAGTGACAATAATTTCAACAGAACCAAGTGGGTGTCATGAGAACATTAATGAAGATGGATAGTTGATTCAGAATAAAGTTACATTTGTGTATAAGGGTTACTCTGAAATTGAAGGAATTTATGTACATGGGATGTATGATCCTATAAAATAACTTGAAAATATCTGAATATTTTTATACATGGTGATTTAAAAGGGTTTAAAAGTAAATAAAATTGGAATCAAACCTAACTTATTAAATTTTGTCCTTGAAGAGGAAGCGTACATTGAAAAACTATATGTGTTTCTTATTGATAAAGATTACTAAAAATTATATCATCCAAATAAGGCTTTTTGTGGACTAAAAATATCACTAAGAGAAATGTTATTCATGTTATATCAATAATAAAGAATATTGGTTTCTATAGAGGGGGATTTGATTATAATATCTACATAAAAAAGAATAATGATTAGATATTTAGGTGTTTATCTATATTGATGACCTGATTTTTAAAGGATTTGAAAAAAAACCCTTGCATGAAGTTTTCGGATCACGTGAGGTGAAAATTTCATATGTATCGTATTGGTGCTATGCCATTTTTCCTTCAATTATATGTTATTAAAAGATTTGATGGGATATTTATCCCACAAAATAAATATTCCAAGTAATTTTTAAAAAATATTTCATATGGTGGATTCATTGATCATGGAAACTTTAGAGAATACAAGACTAAAATTATACAAGGCTGATTTGGTTAACAAGGTTAATGTGACCATATATCGGAAAATCATTTGGATTTTACTCAATTTTATTTATAATAAACTAGATATTCTATTTTCTAATTTTAAATCCACTTATTTTTAGAGTGATCCCATGCAAATTCACATTAAATCTATAAAAATAACATTCTGATATATATATCTCCCAAAAGACTATGATTACTCAATTACAAATATATACAATAGATTTTGTTTATATTTAATGTCACAGATTGCGGTACTTCGGTAGGTGATCAATAATCAAAATAAAGTGGTGATTTTTATCTTGGGGGTTCACTTATATCAATGAAAATTATGAAGCAGTGTTCCATATCTTTTATCACCAAATAATTTGAGTACATTTATGCCTCTCAATAATGAACAAATTTTTATATATAATGAAAAAACTTGATGATATGGGTGGTGAAGTGATTTTTAAAATTCTAAAAATGTGTGAAAACTCAACTATGATCAATCATAGTATAAATACTATCAAACATTCCTGAACCAAGAACATTAATATCAAATATAACTTCAGGGAGAAGAATTTAGAACATGTAATAGTGGTTTTGGATAAAGTTTCAACTAAATATCTAGTTGATGATATCTTAACAATGGAACTATAGGACGTGGTGTTTGAGAAGCATTAGTTAGATCTTAGAGTTCTCCATCTCCATCCACATAATTGTTTTCAGGATGGACCCCCACTCCCCATTGTTGTTTTCATAATCTTGTATCTTTTTTCACCTCACTTCTATGTTTTATAACCATATATTCTTAATTTTTTAGAAAAGTTATTAGTTTTGGTTCATTTATAGAGGGGGAGAAATTTTCCAGTTTGTTTGGAAGGTGGATAAGTATTCTATAAGTAGATATCTATTTCAAATGGGGAGTTTAGGTAAGTGGTTGTTGAAAGGATTCAAATGTGGTTGTGAAATTATTTTAACCCAATTTGTGTTTCTCACACCCTGTATGGATCACGTGGACTTAGAATTGATGGGTAGTGGATTATGGACACACATTTTGAAAAGTGTTGTTTTTATAAGATGAATGCATTGAAACTTGGAGCATTTTAATTATTTTAAACAAACCCAAAGGGGTAGATTATTGGAATCTCAAATAAGAAAGTTGGATTTGTTGAAAATATCATTGTTGGGACCACATATTCAAGATAAAAAAGTGTTGACATGTTAATTATTAATCTGAAAGTGAGGACCAAGGTGAAAAATTCCTTGAGAATTTTAATAGACACAATAAGTCTTTAAGATCGGTCAAAAAAAGAAAAAGTGATGTTTTTCCATGTGGGTATCCAAGTAGAGGAGTCTAGAGACATTTTTTGATCATTGCAAAGTTGAAGAACTTATATATTTTGATAATGAATGAGAAAAGGAAAAGTTATTTATTCTACAATGACCGATGTATTTAAATTGATTTACACCATATTATAATTCTTTTAGGAATACTTGGTATTAGAGTTTGTAATTTTCAAAAGAATTTATCTTACACCTGACATACTAGAAAAATCATTTATAGTGCAGGATAATTATTTTACATATAACTAGAGATGGAGTTTGAAATTTATCAAATACATTCATCTGATCCACGTATGATATTTTAAACCACACAATATTTTTTGGATACATTTAATGTTTTTTCATCTATACAATTGAATCAGGAAAGAAAATATATTATAGGTAGTTTTATAAGGGAATTCATCAACATAATAAGAATTGTGAGATTTCCAAATTTAGTGAAATGATTTATCATATGAATGTATGATATTGTTCAATGTAAGATAATTGGGTTCGTATATTTCAGTTACATAGTTGAATGCCAATGTGAATTATGTAATATATCTCCATTATAATATCATGTATTTAATTTTTAGTCTTGTCTAAGGGATAAAGTGAGAGTCATGAAAAGGTGAAAGGAATGTATTGAACGTGTGTAGTTATCCTTAAATGTGGATTCAAACTAAAGACTATGATTTTTGTGGATGAAAATTCAATTTTCCATATTTTATGGAGTTACACATTGTACAGTTGGATAATTCTGGGGTAGTTTTATCTTTGTGAAATATGCATTCAGTTACAACCTGAGACTCGTGGAGAATTGATGTGTCATTTATGACTCTTAAACTGGTAGTCACATCAGATATAATAATGAATTTATAGGATCAGGATATCTTCATCACATAATGGTAATATCTCATAATGAGAAAGACATAGAGAGAGAGATGGATAATTCAAGGATGTTTTTATAGATCTCATCTAGATGGTTTAAGGTTGATGAAAGTTTTATTCTAGGAGTATATATTTTACTAGAAGTCAACATTATTTGGGCTATATATAAATACCATAATTGGTGTATAATTACATACTCTTCTTGTGAATAAGTAATGATTCAACACATGGAGTACTAAGTTTATCACTGAAGGTGTGTAGTTATTTTTCTAATTTTTCATGTCATTGAATTTGTTAGGGTATTAAAGACAACTCCAATACAATACAAAAATAGTGGTGGGTTTAGTGAATTTTTTTGCACAGGTGTGTTGTCATGCATTCTCCTTGGACTAGATGAGTGTGGGTGAATCAAGTAAAATACCACACATAATTTACTATTTCCATCACTAATTGAGAAGAAATATAGAGATAAATTCAATTGTTACACATGGGGATATAATAAGTTCCTTATAAATGGAAGAATTGTTTTTAACCTCTTTACCATGATTATCCCCCCTCTATCACTGTAGTCCTCTCTAAGGATCCAACATATTTTTCTTAAATTAAAAAAATATATTTTAAATAATGATATTAATATAATGTTTAAACATATATAAAAATTAATTAACCCTCATAGTATTAGTAATCAATGATAAATAATATTAATTACACTTAATTATTAAAATTAAATTCTTATACAAAATATATTTTCCATCACATTATATGTTTGGAAATAAAAACTAAATATTCTAATATTTAGAAAATTAATTAGATTAAATAGAGACTATATTAATATTAATTATGTAAAAATATTTCATGAAGTTTCATATAATATTTTTAGTGATAAAATAATTACCATGATTAAATCTTAATCATGATTAATAAGGGTTAAAAAGGGTAATCTAATGTTGATTAAACTTCACTAAATCCATTTGACACATAGAATTTATAAAAAAAATTATATTGTAAATTCAATCCTACATTTCATAGAAGAATTCACCTACCTAACTCAACTAATATTCATGTGGTTCCATTCTTACCCCTTACCCAACATTCTTTTCCAAATATTTTCACTCTTTTTCGACTATAGAAGTAGCTCACTTCCACCATTTTCAAGACACAACTATAGTTTAAAAATTTCTAGGAAAAACTACCCAATTTACTTCTTCTAGATCCTATATACACTTTTTAAATCCCATATCTTGAACAAAATTAATCAAGTACTTTATTTTAAAGGATACATCAAGTGAAGATTCAAATCTCCAATGTAAGTATTACTTACCCCGTTACTTCTATTTTTATCGTTCTCATCCACCATCCTAAAAATAATTCAAACAATATGTATATAATTAAATTATTATAATTAATATTATTATGTATTATTATATTTATTATATAACAATTATCCATTCCCTTCCTATTTGATCAAAAAAATTAAAATGTTGCTTCTGTGTGTGTGCAAACTACCACCTCCATGACTGACATGTTTCATTTTTTATCACCCATTTTCAATGGTTTTTATATAAATGGTTCAACAGAATGAATATGTTATCTATGTCATGATTTATATTCTATAAATATAAATAATTCATTGAATATGTAATATTATCAAAAAATAACCATTGTAAAACTTATCGCCTAAAATGTATATACAATGAGAAAAACAGGTTTATTTAAAAGTAAAAACATAATTTCAATTTACCTTATTCTTATAAATATAAAAAATTATGATTAATTGCCTTAATAACATCTACATAATTTATTTACAAATTTTTGATAGAGATAATATAAAAAAATCACTTCAATAGCCATACTCACTCATAGATCAATTTATATTCTTATTGGGTTGGTTTAATCACCAATATGAAAAATGATATAAATTTATATTTATTGTAGAAATGGAAACATAATATTGGGTATTAATAATTAAGTATTTTTATTTTTATTTTTTAATATAAAAATTAAAAACATTAATTAGTATAGTATTATTCATTTGTAAAAAAATTAAAAATTCTTTTTTCCAATTTCATCTAAAACAAACATAACAAAAAATATCATGGAAACAAACAATAAAATTATAAATTATTAAAAAAACTATATTATTTCACCTTATATTATCTATTAAATATGACATTTGGGATAATAATTTTTAACGACACATAAATTATGAAACTTTTCCAAAACGATCAAGACTACTCACACAAGACATTCAAAAAATGATAACTAGCTAATATATTCATAATAAATGATTGTAAATGAATTAAATAAAAGTGTAGATTATGTGAATAAGGTTCTATAATATGATATTTAGATAGTTATAATTTTTTTAAGACCTTAAAGAACATTCAACAAAGTGTAAATAAAGGTATAGAGTTTGTTTAAAACAAATATTTTTCCTGAGTCATAATCACTCTGCAAAGATTATAATCTTTCAAGATTTAATTTTAATACCCAATGATGATGTAATGTTTTATTTCTTTAATAGTTTCTATAGAAATCATGTTTCACACTGAATTATTCTTCCTTGATGAATATATTTTATCATAATTATGAAATTCTATTAATATTAATATCCATTTATTTTAATGGATTTTTCTCCTTATCCATGATTATACTTACAACTATTATTATCCATTAACTAGTGGAGTGTCAAAAATATTTTGTCTCCAATGGCCCGTATATTACATTTTTCATTTTTGAAGATGTTTTTTTAACCATTTAATAATTTCAGTTTCCAATAAAGGTGTTTTAAAATATTTAATAGGATTTCCATACCATGATATCATATTTTTCCCTTTTACTTAACATTTTGAAATATTTTTTATTGCTACCAAGGTATATTTGTTTGAATTTATTTTGAATTTATGTTTTAATATGTTTTCTCTTTATCTTATATTAAATGATTTTTCAAAATTGAATTAAAAATCATGTATTTTTTAAGGTAACATTAAGGAATACATTTAAAGGAAACCCATTTTTTATTTATATTATATTTTTAAAGAATTTTCTTAAATGAAGAAATGGTTTGTAAATCACCCTATATAATATTTTTTTAAATACTAGTTTTTGGTGATAATAATTTTGATATCAAATGATCATTATTTTTTATGTGATTCCATTTAGAAAAGTTATGAAACCCAATTTATTCTTTATTTTTAAAATGATTTACTTCATTTTTAGTAGAACTCAAATGTATAGATTATGATGGTGGGGACCTCTATCTCCATACCATTAATTTTGTTGGTCAGAGTGGATACTAAAGAGGGGGGGTGAATTGAGTTCCAATTAAAATTTCTGTTAAAAACTCTATGATAATAATCCCCAATTCAAAACAGCCTAGTCAATTATGGCAGTAGATATATAAATGTTTAATTGGTCAATAAGTTTATCTAAGGTTAATTAGTCCTTATTTGAATCACTTAAATCACTAATTCATCTTTTGAACAGGTTTACTGAATTAAGCATATATACACACTAACCATAACTAACTATCAGAGTGAATATAAAAACACTTTTCTGTCATGGAAAAATACAAGAAGCAGATAAAATAAAATAGATTATTTAAAGATTAGAAAAACAATGTAAACAAGAGGTTCAGTCTCAATATGAGACCTAATCCTATCCACATGGTGATCACCTACCACCAAGCAGTTAATATTAGTAATAAACATAATACACAACCTCAATTGGGATTTACAACATTTTTCCCAAACTGGCCAGGGTTCACACTCTCTACCACAGTTCTTCATGGGAATAAAAAACAACATAGACCACACATAGCCTCTTCCACATTTATACATGGGAAACAAAAATAGTTTAAGTTTGATGTGAGTATATTCTATATCCTCTAGTTCTAGCACAGGAGACAGCATGTGATACAGACAGACACACACACTTCTCAAAGATGTAAAAATAAAGATCACAATGGAGCTAAAACAATATGCTTGAGTTTAGATAGATCTATGTGATTGGCAGTTCTGCTCTTGACCCCTCAGAGTGAAGAATTTGATGTTGGATTCTTTCTCTAAAAGTTGTATCCAAAACAGAGTGTCGTAAATTTAAGGTACTAGCTTCTAGGTACTGGTAAGTTTAGCATCTTGGTACAAGGGAGTTGATGAAGCATAATAGGAAATCCTTGAATATCTTCTTCAAAAAGATCTTCTCTAAGCTTTTGGATTTTTGGTATATGCACTAGAGTTTTTCTTCTTGTTGTTCTTCAGTAGTTTGTTCCTTATTTATTCGACTTGTAAGCATCAATACATGTATTTTTTTTTCATTGTGCCTCTATATATATCTTCTTTTTCTTCTGTATTTTTCTTTCATATTTGTGGTCCGGCAAGAGGAATGAGTTGATCACGTGCATTCTTTCTTATACCACTTATTTTCAATGGTATTTTCTGTTGAAACATTTGCAATCAGTATTAAATAATTTTAGAAGAATTTAAGTTATCAAATGTGACCATTAGAATAATATTGAAAAATTTAGAGAGTGTGGAAGGATAAGCATCGATAGACTGTAAACAGTAGCCTTTATATCGGTAGGCATATGCATATCGGCAACCAACTGTAACCTTTTATTGGTAACCTTCAGCGGTAACCTTCAGCAGTAGTCTTGTATCGATGACCTTGTAACAGTGACCTTTGTATCTGTTGCCTTGTAATGATGTACTTTGTAGTTGTTACCTTGTAACAGTGACCTTTGTAGCTGTGACATTGTAACGGTAACATTTGTTGTAGTGACCTTGTACTTTAATAAATTTTGTACTGTAAGCCTAACCAATCAAGGAATGAGATTTAGAGTATATGAATATTAATCTATAGAAACAAGAAATATTAATGAAATATAATTAGCATAAATGAAAACATGGTACTCACTTAAATGAAAACCAGATTTGGTATTATCAAAACATGATTTGGGATTATGCAAACATGATTTTATGTTAGAATGAAAACAGGGTTCTCACTTAAATGAAAACAAGACTTGGGATTATCAAAACATGATTTGGGATTATGAAAACATGATCTGGGATTATCAAAACATGATATGGGATTATGCAAACATGATTTGGGATTATCAAAACAGGTGAGTCCAACAATCTCCCCCTTTTTGATAATCACAAATTATGTCATTGAATCTTTAGATTTAAGATTTTTGAATCAAGGATAAACACACCTGCTAATGTCATTAGTGATGTGATCATACAAAAATATTAAGGAGAACACTACATTTAGGTCATAAAATATACACACATATAAACACTTATTTCTCAGAGAGAATTCAAGTTTTTAATATGGTCAGCTTTTCCCCCTTTGTGATTAACAAAAAGCATAGATAACAAAAATAGTGAAAAGTGAGTTTGGATTAATGTCGCATTAGTACAGTATACAAAAATAAATACATCAATATCTATAAACTAAGATAGTATACACTCAATCCACATCAAATATTTCCATTGAGGATTTTCCCTTGGAAGCTGAGGATGCAAGTTCTAATGGTGGAGGGATAGGCCGAGGGATGGCTGTTAGAAAAGTAGGAGGAGCACCAATCGAGGAATTAGTAGAATTGTAGCGAGTAGATATCTGAGTAATGGTAGGGGTTAAGCTTCTGATAGCTTGAGCAGGAGACATCATAGGAGCCGTACAGGCAGATCCTAAGGCACCAGATGTAGAGGGCAAGGCGAGAGGGACAATGATGGGTGTATATTCCACATAAAAGAAAGGAAAGAGAAGATTCATGAAGTCCATAATGATACTTCCTACTCTTTCCATGTCCTAAATAAAATCATCTTTAATTTCCATAAATTTGTCCAAAGTAGGAGTCATCTCTCGAAGTTTTCTAACTTGATCCTTAAATCCCTGAGTGACAGGTGGAATCCTCAAGTTCTCAAACAGCAACATGAAGTGGACATCCATCTGATGCTTTGTGTAACCCTGTTTGTAATATATGTAAAATTGATCCTTGATGGCCTTTTGATCTTGAGAATATTTCCTTAAATAATTTCCTACAAGATTATGAATTTCCCTTGTGATGGAAATGACCTGAGAGTCTGAAGTACTAGCACTAGATAACTTTTCCAATTCCTCTGTAAGAACGGTCCTAAAATCATTAATGTCAACTGGAGGAGAGGCTGAAGAAGATGCAGATGCACCCAAAGGTATCAGATTGAAAGCCAAAGTCTCCTTAAATGATTTGTTTAGCCCACTGATCAGCCTTTTTACATCATCATCTTGGCTTAACACATGTGTTTCCATATACTTCTTAAAGTCCTCAAACACTGTGACCATTTGTTGAACCACACTTTTAACAAATTTAGGTTCTCGGTCCACCAGAGCTCTTCAATCCATATATGCATATAAGCTAACAATAGACTGTAACATTGATTCCATATACTCTGCCAAATCTCTTACCTAATTCTGAAATTCCTTTACCTCATGTAACACAGCTGAGTTAGATGTTGATACTATCCTTTCCAATGCAGATGTCATGAGTTCTTGATTGTGAGATATTATTCTCATTATCTCAGTGTTTTTCTCATCAATATACCTCTACATTTTTAATTTAAAAGAATCCAATCCATCCTTCTTTATATTGTTTCGATGTAACAAAACCACAGGTTGCACAATTGTAGTTTCTGAGACAGTAGGATTTGGAGGGCTTCTGATAGGCTAGTCATCTTCAAAGTCTCCATAATCTAGGACTAAAACCACAAAGCCAGGAGCACCTGACCAGTCCTATATCTCATGAGCAACAACAACTGATCTTGTAGCAAAAGGTTCCTCCCCCTCACTTGGATAATTTTCCATAACAATCACATCTATCTTCATGTGACCTCCGTGTACAACGCCACCAATAGAAAGGTTCACTACCACTTCCTTCGCAGAATCTTCGATAACTTCTAGAACAAGTCCATCTTCGACTGAATCAGCAACTTCATCGTCTCTACTTTCTACCCTTTCTGTATTTCCTATTAAAGGACTAATACTTAGACATTCCTCTTCATTTTCAACAGCAGTTGTCTCTAAGTCTGCATAACTTGATTCAAAGTCCTCATCATCATCCGAGGTACCTCTAACTTCTCTTAAGAAAATTTTAGACCCTTATGCTTCATTGGTTTCCTTATCTCTATCCCTTAGTACAGTCTCCTTTCTAGTAAATCCTTTTCTGGGATAGGCTCTCCAAATGATACATTATTAACATGTGGATTTGAGGTAAGGTCATGGTTACTCTAGTCATCTATAGAAGAATACTCTCTTTCTTGCACAACAACAACTGCTTCTCCTTCATCATCTAAATAGGTATGCTAAACTTCATTAGTATTAAGACTGTCATATATCTTATTGTTATGCCTAGTAGGATGAGTCATAGGATTAAACTCATCATATAACTTATCCTCATCATTCACCCATCTCCTCAGCCATGGATTCCAGTTGGTCTTCATCAACTTGCAGATTACATTGGTGATGCAGTAGTTATCTTACACAACAACAGTTTCTTTCTTATCTCGAGTAACTCCTTTCACTTTAAACATAAGGGATATCAACATAGCATGGAATTGGGCATTGTATTTGGAACTAAGCTTGCTCATGTCTTCTATTTTAACCATCAACATCCTACATAAGTTGATCTTATGTTCTTGCTTTAACTGATACAAGATAAATACATCTTGATATTTTAAAGTTGCAAATTCCCCTCTCCTAGGACTCAACACATGCTAGAAAAACTTAAATAGTTTCTTGTCTTCTCCTTCCATCTCAGCTGCAATGAATTTTTTAAGAATTTCATTCCCTATCAATTCAGTTAATGCTTCCTTATTGCAGAAGAACTTACTAGTGGGAGGCACCACTTTTGAGTAAAAAAAACAAACCCCTTCATGTCGAACCCTCAAGCATTCAGCTCATTCAACAGAGGAGAAACTCCCACTAACTCCATTTACTCTAGAAATCACCTGGTGATCATCCTCATACTGCTCGAATTTTAGGCACTCATAAAATTACTTCACAAGATTTGGGTAATAGTGTCCATTGTTTCTTGAAAAACATTTAACACACCCCTGAGCTTCCAGTGCCTTAAATACTAAGGACTAGCTCGACAGCAGCCACTCTGAACTTAACTCCTTCTCAACTACTATTTACCTCTTCGATAAATGCGGGTTCAAAACCTTTGCCATTTTCGGGCTTTTGCTACTCGACTCGGCTCTAGGTCTCTTAGGATTAGGCGTGTCACCTCCATCAACAATCAAAAGCCTTTTGACTCTTTCCATCGATCTGGAGAGGTTTAAGGTTTTAGTAGAGGTTTAGGATTTGATATTAGATAGAAAAAGGTTTAGGAAAGGTTTTTATATGGATTGAGAAGTGATTTGTGTTTTAATTTAATCATTTAGGGATTAAAAATAAAATAGATAAATGGATAAGTAATATGCAGAAAATGTTTTAGATTTTGAATGTGAGCACACAAATGTAAAGTCCAAGATTTAATTCGTCTAAGGGTAATGAGGTATCGGTAAGGTCTAATGGTGAGGTCCTATCGGTAAGGTCTAATGGTAAGGTCTAGCGGAAAGGTCTTATCGATAAGGTCAAACGGTAAGGTCTAGCAGTAAGGTCCTATTGGTAAGGTCTAATAGTAAGGTCTAGTGGTAAGGTCTTATTAGAACGGTCTAAATTTATGGTCTAGCGGTAAGGTATTACCGGTAATGTCTAACTATAAGGTCTAGTGGTAAGGTCCTAATAGTATGCTCCAATGGAGAGGTTCTAACAGTTAGGTTCAATGGTGAGGTTGTAATAATTTATCATACCTAACTCATGTTTGATGTAATTTAACCTCTCAGAATTCAAAGGCTTTATGAATATATTCACCAATTGGTGTTCAATACCAATGAATTCAAGAGTGATACCACCTCTTTCATAATGATCTCTCAATAAGTGATGTCTTACATCAATATTATTTGTCTTAGCATGAGATACTAGGTTTTTAGAAATGTTAATAGCACTTGTGTTTTCACAGTTTATAGACACATGTTTGAATTGATATCTATAGTCTAGTAATGTGAGTTTCATCCCTAGAATTTGAGCACAACAACTACCAGCGGATATATATTCAGCTTCGGTAGTAGATAATGCTATAGAATTCTGTTTCATACTGCACCATGATATTAGTGACTTGCCTAACATGTGACATGTTCTAGAGGTGCTTTTTCTATCTAACTTTCAACTAGCAAAGTCAGCATCTGAATAACTTATTAAAACAAATGGTTGTCCTCTTGGATAAAATAGTCCTATGTTGGGAGTATATTTGAGATATTTGAAAATACTTTTGAAAAAATTTAAATGAGATTCTTTGGGATTATCTTGAAAGCAAGCAAACATGCATACAATGAACATAATATCAGGTCTTCTAGTTGTAAGGTAGAGCAGACTCCCTATCATACCTTTGTAGTTGGTTTGATCCACTGGTTCTCCAGCTTCATCAGCATCCAACTTACAAGTGGTACTCATAGGTGTATCACTACCTTTACTACCATCCAAACCAA
Source organism: Viscum album (assembly GCA_963277665.1). Taxonomy (NCBI): domain Eukaryota; kingdom Viridiplantae; phylum Streptophyta; class Magnoliopsida; order Santalales; family Viscaceae; genus Viscum; species Viscum album. The sequence goes on along the minus strand of OY728147.1, from coordinate 468,264,199 downwards.
AACATTTTAAAATATCTTTAGTATATTTACTTTGTTTTAGAATAATACCATCTTTATTTTGAAAAATCTGAAATCCAAGGAAAAATTTATGTTCTCCCACTAAAATCATTTCAATTTCATTTTTCATTATTTTTGAAAAATCAGTAAATAAATAATTTTTAGAAGATCCGAAAAATATATAATATACATAAATTTTTACTATCAAAAAATCATTGGAAATCACTTTAATAAACAATGTAGGATCTATTATTCCTTTAGGAAAAACTTTTGAAATAAGAAAGGAACTAAGTCTATCATACGAAGCTCTTAGAGCTTTATTTAAACCATATAAAGCTTACGAAAGTTAAAATAAATGATTTAAAATGAGTATTTTTAAAACCAAGGGTTTGTTGAACAAACACATCCTCAACTATATACCCATTTAGAAAAGCACTTTTAACATCCATTTGATAAATTTTAAAATTTAGATGAGCTACATAAGCAAGTGGTATCCTAATTGCTTCTAACTTAGCTATAGGTTCAAAGGTCTCCTCATAGTATATTCCTTTCTCTTGACTGTAACCTTATTTAACTAACCTAGCTTTGTTTCAAACTATATTTCCATACTCATCAACTTTGTTCCTAAAAATCCATTTAGTGCCTATTGTCAAGGTGATCTTAGGTCTTTCAACCAGTTCCCAGACTTTGTTTCTTTCAAATTAATTTAATTCTTCTTGCATAGTCATCACCCAAAATTCATCATTAATTGCATCATTAATATTTTTGTTTTCAAGTTGTGAAAGAAAAGCTTAATGTTCAACTTGGTTTCTCAGAGAAGCTATAGTTTGTATCCCTCGATTTAAATCACCTACTATAGCAACTAAACGATGATTCATGAGAGTTCTAATACCTCTAGAAAGAGTTGAACTACAATCCTCATGATTTTCTATTGGTTCAGACTCAATAGGTTCAGATTCTAGAAGATTCCTAAAACTGGTTACTTTTACAGGGGGTTCACTATCATTATCATTGAGGTCTAGAATTAACATATATTCCTTAAGATATTCAACAAAGGTTTTAGGTTCACGTGGATCAGTCTAATCAAATCTAACATTAACAGACTCTTCCACTCATTTGGTTTTTTTATTGAATACTCTATAGGATTTACTCGAGATTGAGTAGCCTTGGAAAATTCTTTCATCAATTTTGGAGGCAAACTTGTCAAAATTGTCTTTAGTGTTAAGGATAAAGACATTGCAACCAAAAACTCTGAAGTAATTAAACATAGGCTTCCTATTGTTCCAAAGTTCATAAGGGGTATTCTTAAGAATAGGTCTAATCAAGACTCTATTTATGGTATAACAATCTATATTTACCGCTTCATCCAAAAAATAAATAGGTAGATTATCCTCACTAATCATAGTCCTATAAATTTCTCGATGGATCCTATTTCTTCTTTCATGGAGTCCATTTTTTTGAGGTGTTCAAAGAGCATATAAATTGGGAATATATCCATTGTGTGAGTAATAAGATTCAAACTCCTGATTTTTTAACTCATGACCATGATCAATTCTCAAGGTTTTAATTCTAAGTCCACTAAGGTTTTCGACAGACTTGGAGTATTTGATAAAATAATAAAAGCTTTTCTTTTGTGAGATGGAAAGTATACCCAAGTTTACCTAGAAAAATCATCTAAACAAACATAAACGTAGTGCTTCCCAATTAAACGTGATACTCTTGATGGTCTAAACAAGTCCATGTGAACCAACTCAAGCGGTTGAGAAGTAGAAACATCGTTCTTTGGTTTGAAAGAAAATTTGTGTTGTTTATCTTGTTGACAGGGATTGCATACTTTGTTAAGTGGGAATTCCAATTTAGGTAAGTCTAACTAAACCTTTCCTAGTTAGTTTCATAAGTGAGTGCACATTGCAGTGTCCTAAGCTTCTCTACCACAGCCAGGATTCCTTATGAAAAGAATTTATGCAAGAAACGTTTATCTTGGCTAAGGAATTTATTTCAACAACATACACATTCCAATTTCTGAGAGCAGTAAATATTAAATCATTTTTTGAATTAAAAAAATTACATGAATCATTTTCAAACATGACATTAAAACCATCATCACACAACTGAGATATTCTTAGCACATTTTATTTTAACCCATCAACAGAAAGTATTTTGGAAATTAAAATTGTATTAGGGTTACCAATCTAGCCTAAGCCGATGATTTTTACCTTTTCATTGTCACCAACATTTACATGACCACCATCAACTTTGATTAGGATCTTGAAGAAAGAATAATATTCTATCATATGTCATGAACATCTACTATCCATATACCACAGAGTCTTACATGAACTCTTTAGGAAACATCCCTGTAAAAAAGATTAGACATGGGGTAACTTTGGTACCCAGATTTTCGTGGGACCTAAGAGGTTAGCATGTAAACCTTTGGGAACCCATACTTGTCTCACATATTTCCTATAATTAGTAGATATATTTTGAGACATAAACACATTTTTTGGTACTTTAGAGAATTGTTTTTCAAAAAATGGTCCAGAACTAAAACTAGTTATGAATTTCCCAGATTTTGGAATAAATTAATTTTTAATGATACTTCTCTATCCTAATTGATATCCTAGACCAGTTGTATATTTTGGGGCAATATCTTTTCCTAGAAAATGATTTAAGATATCTCTACCTGCAGTAAACATCTCATGATATCTTCTTAATTTTTCATTGGATAATTTATGTTCAATGATTTCTTTTAACTGCTGTGATAATTTTTCTTTTTCTATATCCAAATTTGACTTATAATTTTTATTTAAAGAATGTAGTCTCTTTAATGATTTATATTTGTCCTTGAGCTCATTAAAGGTATCCTCAAGAATTTTACAATATTAAAATAGTTCATCCTTAGTCATATATTCATCATTATGTGACTCACTATTATTCCCAGAATAATAGGCATTATGTACACGAGAGTTAAGTGTTACCTCAGATGTTTTCTTCATGAAATATAAGTTTTCATGATTGTTCTGTTCACTATCATAAGCATCATATCCACTGCAGCTATCTTCTGAAGCACTCCATGTATCTTTCATATATTTTTTATATACATTGCCCTTTTCTTCACATTTATCTTTAAATTTAATCTTGGTACAATCTACCTTCACATGACCTTTTCGTTTTCACTCATAGCAGATTATTTCATTTGAGTTGTCATTCCATTTTATGTATTTCTTCCATTGTCCTTTACTACCATACTTTCCCGTGTAGTTTGACTTCCTGAAAAAAAATTCTTTTGGAAGAACTTTTTTAATATCCTTGTAAGATGAGACATCTCCTCATCACTGTTAAAGTATAAGTATTCCCTTGTGGAAGTATCTATAGGAGCTTGACCTTTTTCCTTGTCTTTTCTCTTTGAGGTAGTAGTATTGAATGCTATTGATTTCTTCCTTGGTTCTTCATCTACTTCTGGTTTCACATTAAGCTCTTCCTCATACATCATAAGCTTTCCAATTAGTTACTTTATAGGTATCTTGATTATGTCACAAGATTCTCAAATAGAAATAGAAGTTCCACTCCATCTGTTAGGTAGGCATCAAATTCGTCTCATGATTTGGTCCTTACGGTCCACTGGTTTTCCAAGAAGACTCATAGTGTTCACTATTTCATTGAACTTGAGATACATTTCAAAGATAGGTTCATCAGTCTTAATTTTAAAATTATCATATTTAATAGTGTATATATTTAGTCTCAATTATTTAACATTAGTTGTTCCCTCACTAGAAATAGCTATAGTATCCCAAGTTTAATATGTAGTTTTACAAGTAGATATTCTATTGAATTCATAATCAATTAGAGAATATCACAAGGAATTCATTGCATTAAATTTATTATTACATGCAGCTTTAGTCAATTGAGACCATTTTTCCCTAGTAGTAGCAAGCAATATATGTTATTCTTCAATTGTATCTGAGATTTTAGGTCCCATGCTCTCTAGATACATTTTCATTTTTAATTTCCACTGAGCATAGTTATTACCATTAAAAAAAGGTGGCTTGTTAGTAGCAGCACCCCTCAACTCTAGTTTCCATTGTTACTTAGAATTTAAATAACATAAAATTTAGATATTATGAATTTATGAGATATTTAAGATACAACTAAAATCACAGCTAAAAATAATTTTAAAACTTAAAAATAAACAATTCCTTGATACCAAATGATGGTCAGAGTGGATACTCAAGTGGGGGGGTGAATTTTGTTCTAATTAAAATTTATGTTAAAAGATTTATGATAAAAATCCCCAATTCAAAACAGCCCAGTCAATTAAGGCAGTGGAGATATAAATGGTTAATTGGTTAAAAATATTCTCTATGGTTGATTAGTCTACAGTTGAATCAATGAAATCACTAATTCAACTTTTGAAATAGGTTTACAGAATTAAGCATAATTAAACACTAACCAAAACTAACTCTCAGAGTGAATGTAAAAATAGTTTTCTGTATTTGAAAAATATAATAAGTGGATAAAATAAAACATTGTATTTGAAGATTATCAGAACAATGTAATCAAGAGGTTCAGTCTCAAGCCAAGACCTAATCCTCTACACTTGGTGATCACCTACCAACAAGCAGTTTATATTAGTAATAATCATAATACACAGCCTAAATCGGGCTTTACAACAGTTTTACCAAATTGTCTAGGGTTCACACCCTATACCACTATTCTTCGTTGGAATAACAAACAACCTAGACCACACATGGTCTCTTCCACAGTTATACGTTGGAAACAAAAACAGGTTATGTTTGATGTGAGGATATTCAGTATCCTCCAGTTCTAGCATAGGAGACAACGTGTGATACAGACAGACACACACTCTTCTCGAAGATGAAAAAAGGAAGAACACAATGGATATAAAACAATAAGCATGATTTTAGAGAGCTCTATGTGATTGGAAGTTCATCTCTTGACTCCTCAGAGTGAACAATATGATGTTGGAGTATTTCTATGAAAGTTGTCTCCAAAATAGAGTGTCGCAACATTAAGGTACAAGCTTCCAAGTACTGAGATGTTTAACTTCGTGGTACAAGGGAGTTGATGAAGGACAACATGACAACCTTGAATATGTTCTTCAAAAAGATCTTCATGAAGCTTTTAGATTTTCATTATATGCACTAGAGTGTTTCTTCTTCTTGTTCTTCAGTAGTTTCTTCCTTATGTATTCGACTTGTAAGCTTCAATCTATGAATTTTGTTTTTCTCTATGCCACTATATATATCTTCTTTTTCATCAATATTGTTCTTTTATATTTGAGGTCTGAAAACTGGAATGATTAGATCAAGTTAATTCTTTGTCGTACCTCGTACTATCCACGGTATTTCCTCCTAAAACATTTACAATCAGCATTAATTATTTTCAGAAGCATTTAATTTATCAAATGTGACCATTAGAATAATATTAAGAAATTGACAGAGTGTGTAAGGATAAACTTCGGTAGACGAGTAACAGTAGCCTTTATATCTGTAGGCAGGTGCATATTGGCAACCAACTGTAACCTTTTATCAGTAATCTTTAGTGGTAACCTTCAGCAGTAAGCTTGTATCGGTGACCTTGTAAATGTGACCTTTGTAGTAGTTACTTTGTAACGATGACCTTTGTCATTGTGAACTTGTAATGATGACCTTTGTAGTTGTGACCTTGTAACGGTAACCTTTGTAGTTGTGACCGTGTAATGGTAACCTTCGTATTTGTGACCTTGTACTTTAATAAATTCTGTAATGTAAGATTAACCAATCAAGTAGTGAGATTGAGAGTATATGAATATTAATCTAGAGAAACAAGAAATAATAATGAAATATAATTATTATAGATTGAAAACATGGTTCTAACTTAAATGAAAACAAGATTTGGGATTATGAAAACATAATTTTGGATTATGAAAACATGATTTTAGCATAGAATGAAAACATGGTTCTCACATAATTGAAAACAAGACTTGGGATTATCAAAACCTGATTTCGGATTATCAAAACATGATTTGGGATTACAAAACATGATTTGGGATTATCAAAACATGATTTGGGATTATCAAAATCAGTGATTCCATCAAATTTTTAAGGTTTTATATCTCTTGATATTTCTATGGGAATCAAGTAATGAATTCTCACTCTAGTGTGGAAATCGAGTAAAGAATAATCTCTCTACAATAGGGCTATAATATTGATACCTATGATTATTTTTTTTGTAATTATATTTCCTAAGTTATGATTTATTTCAAATATTGTAAAAAAAATTATGATATTCCATGTTTTATATATATTCGACATTCTTATGTCATGATTTTAGTGTTTTTTGATATATTCTTCTAGGATATATTTTTATAACCCTTATTGGGTATTATGTTTATATTTCATGATCTATAATGATAAATAATATTTTATTATTATCACATATGATCACATTATCTTTTTATCTGATATTTCTCCCTTAGTCATGTTTTCCATCAATCATGAGATATAACGACTTTGACAAGCTGATAAGTTTCCCTTTCTGTTAATTTAATCTCACCTATTTATTATGTTTCTATTTAGTATGTTATGAATATGATTATATCAATTGATATGTCTTGAATAGAGTCAATAGGAGCACAATTATAGAGAAATGTTAACAATTTTTGTAAAATAATATGTTTACATAGGTAGCCTCCATGACACTAATCCTTCAGATCCTCAAGTTGTGTGAATATTTGTGAGATGTATTAATTTGACCATAGAAAAAAATTAAAATTTAAATATGTTTATTTGGATCACAATATTATAAATTTTGTATATCTAGTTAAAAAATAATTCAAACATAGTTTTTATAAGAGTAAAATATCATTTAACATTCAAAAAAGTTAATCATGGGTTCTATAATTTAAAAACTATATTTTTAAATTAATTATTTTAATTTATAATTATATATATTATTTATGTTAAAAAGGATTCATAGGATTTTAAATCATTTTTTGTTATAAGAATTTTATAAAAGTGTCAGTGCCTACAGAATCATTATTTTTCCCTATTCATCTGCAAAATTTAAAGTTTTTTAAAAAAATATCAATATTTTATCCAAATATAACTTTGAAATTCTAGATTAAAAAGGATATTTATTTTTTAAAATTAATCTTCTGAAATTTATAAATTTATTTTTTCAGTGGTAATAAAAATTATAAAAAAAATTGCCTTTATTGAAAAAATACATTTTTAAGTATTTTTAATATCATTTTATATTAATTTTTAATTAAAATAATTATAATATATTAATTATTATAATATTTTGAATGCGTGAAATTAAATAAATTGTATTAAAATATTCAAATCTTTAAAAAATAGTTATTTGAGAAAGAACAATACTTTTTAATGTTAAAACATACTAATTCTTTATCCTCTAAATGTAAGTAATTTTACTTCATTGATAACTTTTTATTTACTAAAAGTTAAAATATTCATATGAATTTCATTGTAATATTCAAGTTATATGTTGTGGATCATTTTAGTTTGGTGTTTCATGTGAAGGAATCTACTAAAAAATTATTTTATTATAAGAAAATATATTCTAAAATATTGGTGCATTACATTCCCCCTTAAATAAAATGCATCCTCATAATTTTTAATTATTGTTGAATATTAAAAGAGATAAGGGATCCAAATGAAACTCAATATAAATTTTATACAGATATATAAACCTAAAAAAATTAGATACTGGGAGACTCGTTATAACAACTCAAGCTTTATGTATATAGACATTACATCATTTTTTTTAGAATACACAAACACACACCCAAAGATTGTATTAGTTTAGTGTATTTGGAAACATGGAACACAAACTTCTTGTATACTGAAATATATTTAATGTTTCCCACAAAGATATTCTCCTTTAGTAATCCTACCTAAAACTAATCTTCATAACTTTGGGAAAAGAAACATATAAAAATGGTAAGCTCAGATGCTCAGTAAGGGTAAAAAAATGTGTTATGAATCATAAATTAAACATAAGGGTAAAATAATATCAACGTAAAATTTCTAAATTATACCCTTCATATAAAAGATCAAAATATGGAGTCATAAAATTTCATTTGAAATAATTCCAAAAAGAAGAAATTTGGCATAAAACAAGGAATTGTGGAAAACACAAAGTCCATTACTGAACAGATTTCACTCCTCATTCTAGCACCATATTACTGAACCAAGATTACTCTCATTCCATTCCAGTATTACTAAACCAATATTCCTCTCATTCTAGTCTCGTATTAATGAAAACATTTCACTTCTCGTTTCATTCCTTTATAAATATTGAGATATAAATATTTACCCAATACATTGGAGGAAGATATAGGTCCAAACAACCACATAATCGAAACCATACATATGTGCTCTATAAGAACATAAATCAGTCATCATATTATAAAATGTGTTTCATAAAAATCATTAAATCATAACATAAATAATTGAAAAGAACTGGGTTTCATAAATATCATTATAAACATAAACCAACCATTGGAATAATAGGTATATTGTCCTTGAAAAGTATCATTATTAAAACATAAGTAACATCAAATACTAATACCATATATGGAAAAAATGGGATATCACATTAAAATATGTCTTGAAGAAAATATCCTTTCTTCTTTTAAATGATCATATTTTCTTAAAATGTAGCACAATTTTAAATGAAATCATTTTCTATTAAAATAAATTTGTAGAATATTAAGGGAAGCTTCATGGAAATGAGTTTAGGAAAATGTGTAAAAATCCAATCATTCCATATATGTTAAAAAAACACTCCTCTCATAATTTTATTTGGAAATTTTAAAGAGTACCTCATTTGGAAAAAGAGAATATATTTCTTTTCAAACTGTGTATTAAAACATCAAAAATGAATAGAGGTAACATTAAAATCCAGAACAGAATACTAAATAAATTAAAATAATATTTTGAAAAAATGGACATGGATGATAAATATTCCCCAATGGTGACTTAAAATGAAATAATAACTAATATTTAATATATTGTCAAATAAACACTCATCACTTGATGATCAGCAGAATTGTATGCCTCATTAATTTTTTTTTATGGATATAAAAATATAAAAATCTTATGTATAAGACTCATAAAAGAAAATTCATGGGTTGTATATACACCAAGTATAATACATGAGTTGTAAATATGGCATAAGTATCACATAAATAAAAGTGAGACTAGAAAACCCCAAAACTTTGGTCGGATTTCCTTCGTGTGTATTTGAACCTCCTCTTCTTCATCGAGCTCCTTCTAGATCACCTCTTAGGGACAATATATTTGGTCATTTAAGAAGTCAGTCACCCTTAAATGTGACTAGGTATGTTTATAGGGAAATTGGTTGGTTTTTTGTCATTCTATAAGGCTCAGAGTGATAAAATGAGATGAGGGTAGAGGTTCTCCATTAAAATTGAGGTGAACAGAACATTTGGATTTCCAGAAATATAAATTTATAATAAATTTAATATCAATAACAATTCCTGTAAAATTCCTTGTATTCAAATATAATATGACATACTTTCGTAATCTCATTAACCAATATATTTTAGGCAAGTTTTTTTTATTATTTTAAACCTTATCATTTTGATTAAAGCTGAGCTAACCTATTTTTATTTTAACCAAATTAAAAAAAATCAATACTAAAATATTGTAAATTTTACTTATTTGATGTTAATAAGACGATTTGTTAATAATTATTAACAATTTTACTATATTATAGTTATTTTTAACTTTGTAAATATGTTTTATGATTTTAAAATAATTTGATAAATCGTTATTTTGATAAAATATCACTGGAGTTAATTTTGATACTATTTATATCATGGATTTTAAAATTTTCTAGATAAAATGTTAACTTCAAAAAAAAATATTTTATTATATCCCTAATTTGTCAAGTTAATTTATATAATCTTTTTATCACATTAATTTTCTGAAATTAAATTTATTTTAATATGTTTAATAACATTAATTTGATATTTTATTTAATAAAATAATTACTATGTCAGTGTTGTGTAATTATTTAATATACTTATTTATTTAATAAAAATAAAAAATGAATTACATTCATGAAGATAAATATTCTATAGTTTATAAGAATATTTATAGTCAAATTTACTTATTATATAACCAGATATTAAAAATGATATAGTTATTAAGAATATGAATTTTACTACTTTGGATATATATTAAATAAAATATTATAAATTGCATAATATTTTCCATGTGGATCCAAATGGTTCTTAATTTGACTATTGCATGTTTAGTTTTGTGTTATAAGAAACCAATAAGTTTTTGTCAAGTTTCTTTATCTTTTAATGGTACTTATCATTTTAATTAAAATCATTTTATTGATTTTTTGTCTGCTTGCTAAAGCACTCCATGAAGGTTGCATAAGCGTTAAAGATATTTATTTTTTATATAATAAGTTAAAAAAGATAATATCATAAAAATATAATATCCAATCAAAATATAATCCTTTATATTCAATCATAAAATAATTTTGTCCCTATATGGACACATAAGAGATATTTAAGAAAAAAAAGTGACATTTTGTGACTTTATTTTATTTTAATATCATATAAGTCATTTTCAAGGAAAAATTTCCATTAAAAAAATTTGTTCCTTATTTATTAAGCATTGAATTAATTTTATAATTTAACTTTTAACATAAATTAACTAATTTACTCTTTACCGTGGAAAGAAAATTTACCATGGTTTGTATTCATATTGGCAAAAATTAAAGGGACCTATTAAATAAATTTATAAATTTAACATAAAAAGTATAATTCGACTTCAAAAATTCAAAACACATGATTTTAAGAATCTAATTTAAAATAAAACTGGTAAACCACCATAAAAACAGTTTTTTTGGAAAAATTCCATGTTAAAACATAAAATGTTTTTATAATATATTTATATAAAAAATACATTTCAAAAACAATAATTAAATTTTTTTAATAAAAATAAACGTATTAAAATTTAAAATTAATAACACAATTTATTTTATCTTGTAATTTTCTTAAAATAAAATACAAATTTTAAAAAAAATCAGTATTTTCACTATTCATCTGAACATGAAACTTCGTATAAATATAGAAAAAGTCCAACCACAATAAATTTTGATATCCCACTTATAAATAATAATTTTATTTTCTCAAATAGAATCTATAAAATTGTCAAAAAAAATATTTTTATAAAGTTCACCATCAAAGGGTGGGAAAGCGGTTTTTTTTAGAAAAATTCACTTTTTATGAGTAAAATTTTCTTTTTTACTTATATCATGTATATAAAATACATAAAATGATTGTAAAAATTTATATTGAATATATTATGTATATTTCATTAATATAATTGAACAAGAGTTACTTATTTATGGTTAGAATATACACTTGTGTAGATTTAAATTGTTTTTCAGGAAAAAAATAATTTATTTTTTTTAAATTTATTTATAATTAATTCATCAAATAATACAATATACATTCATAACAAATATTTCACAGTTATTTTAATCTAGTTCCTACCCATCATTCTAATTTCTTTGCTATAATTGTTTATTTAATTAATTGTTATAATAAAATGTTGTCTCATAGAAACTCAGTGTTGCGTGTAACGCTAGCTCAAGCGGTATTGCGTGTAACATAAGACCTCAAAAAATAGAATTATTTTTTTTGAAATAATCTCATGGAAATCTCATGATGTTACACTAATAATTTCACATTTAATAGTCTTGTACTGAAATTTTTTTATCTAAAAAATTTATACCACATTTTCTTACTTGGTTGGTTATAAGAGTTTCCCAGGATATACCTTTCACAACATCATTTTATTTGTCTTTATTAAAATAAAATAAGAAAAAAAATTAGTTATGATAATTTCTAATAAAATAAGAGTAATTGTTCTCATGAATATGGAAACACATTCCTAACATGTTATCTCAAATAACACCATCAATTTAAACTATGATAATTTTGGTTTTTCTATGATATAATTAGATCAACCTATAACCACTTTATCTTACCCTATGTTCCCCAGAGTAATATTCCTATTAGGTTTTCTGAACTAGAAATTTATATATATTATATAATCAAATTAAATTTAAATTGTTCTTAATTGTTCTTAAAGAGTATGTTAATCACAAAGGAATACTCCCCAGGAGTTTCAAACTATGTGTTAAGTTAGGCCTCATTATTGTGCACCAGTTGAATATTTTATTAACACCCAAATAACCTTTCTAGGGTTATTACCCATAGGTATATCTGTTCCAAATCCTAAATCCACTTTTTTTTATACGGACATATATTTCTTCAATAAGAAACTACACACTCTTAGGTTTGGTACTAAAAATAAACAAATTACAAGTAGATTTGATAACAAGTGAGATGACCAAAGATAAACATATATATATTTCAATAATATAAACATTACACCTCACAATAATCACACAATCCCAATAATGGATGGTCTAGTAACTTTTTGGATCAACTATATAAACACTTATTTTACGACACATGTGAGAATTTGTCTATAATAAATATGATCCGTTGATAAAATCATAGGCATATATCATATAAATATAACACAATAATATGTACATGAATCATAACATAGTTGATCAATAATTACTTTATGTTTCCCTTTATGGATCAGGTATAACAATATGATTCGCATAGTGGGTCATATAATACTTCCTTGTTCTAATAGTGGATTAGGAATTTCCTCTAATTTCTCAATGTCGACTAGGCATAACTTCTTTTTTCTTATAGTGGATCGAGAATCATTACTCTCTTCCCATTATTATCTCATGAGTTATAGATCCTTAACCAATTATTTAGAAGGTGATATCGGACCCAAAACATAATAATAATAATAATAATCAATACATATGTGTTCCAATATAATATGAAAACATTCATACTTAAAGAAACATTTAATTAACCTGTGGAAAAGACATGGGTTTGGGGAAAACAATCCTAAAATATTTTATCAGCCACTAAGAGAAATAAGTTTTATTGTGGATGAAAAATATACCCAGTGTAACCTAAGTACCACAAAGGGTGTTTTCATAGATAAATTTTTTTAAAAAAAATCATTGGAAAAATAATATAAAAATGAAATCAAATACCCCTTTTTGAAGACTATAAACTAAATAATATTGATTCTCGTAAAATTAAATACGTTGAACTAAATAAAAAATATTACTTAGAATAAAATAGGGCTCTTGGAAAATAATTTTTTTTATAAAAATATGTTTTTATAAACTATCTATAAGAAGACATAAAATCCCTAAAGAATAATTTCTTAACTACACATGCCTTTAAAATACAATTTATAGCAATAATTCCTCTTGAATATCATGATTTTACATTTGGAAAATATAATAATATTTCTATTTATTTTTAAATCCATACAGAGTTAAAATAATTTAGAATAAAATTTCAAACATGTACTGGAATCTAAATAAACAATAATTTTCATTAAGGTGTATTAAATCATAAAAGAGTTTTAAGAAATTCTTTTTTCTGTATCCATAAAAGAAAAAGTGAGAATTCATATTTAGTTTTATTTTTCCAAAATGTGATGTGAAATTTTTTGAAAACATTTAATGTTTAAAATAATATTCAATAATTTAGTTCTAAAAAGTATATAAATATTTTTTGGGTGGAAAGGTGGTGTGGAAGATAAAACAAAATATTATGAGAGGAAAAACTTTTGAATTTTTTAAAATACCATTATTAAAACCCTAAATATATTAAATGGTTAGTAAACATTACATTTGAAAAGATGAAAATGGATTTATTAATATCACATGAGATAAAATATAATTTTGTTTCTAAATATAAAGGATAACATTGGAAGTAATATGAAATAGGTATATGGAAGAGAAAGAATAATCAAAGAGGATGAGAATTACACTTAATAAAGACATAATTTTTTAAAAATAAATTCAAAAAGGTCAAATAATTAAATTAAAAATGATACTTCACCTAGAGATATGGAATTTTAGAGTAATCGTAGAATAAGAAGAAACCACCTTATAAAACCATGGTTAAAGGGGAATAATTATGAGTCGAACGAAGAAGTTGAGTAAAAAATCTTCTTACGTGTTAAGAAATTTTTTAATAAAACCCATAAATAGAGATAGATTGAAATTTAACATAAAATACCATTAATAAAAGATAAATCTTGATATTATATATCCAATGGATGTATAGAAACCATTTTAAGTAAATTTGGTTGATAAATAAAATATGTCTCAAAGAAAGAAAATTGATTTGAAACACCCTCACCTTAATTCATAGATTCTAAAAAAGTAATTTAATCTCATATAGAATAAAAAATTAACTCCTTTATAACCTATTTATAAACCAAATACATATATTTAAACCTTTTTAATCTTTGGTTAAAATCATATTTTAAACATACTTTAGTTAGTTATCACGTATTTTCAGTATCAAATGTTGTAATTTTGTTTGTTTCATGCATGGAATGCAATGTCAATATATATCCTTAATATTTTGAATGAAATTAATAATTTCCTATAATATCTATGATAAATGAATATGTTTCATAATTATTTAAAAAAAATTTATTTTCATCCCGTGATAGCTTTTGTTATGAGATGTAAAAATTTAAATTCACAATAATCTTTTTTCATTAATTTTTTATGACAAAAGTTTTTATATTAGTAATTATTTGAAAATTAATATAACCTTTAAATATAATTAAATCAAATATTATTTTATCATTTATGCCTAATAATATTTATATTTATGTTTTTATAGTCATCTATGATAGAAATTTATATCATTTTTAATGTAGGTACACTACTAAAAAGCAGACCTATATCAAAGAGGTTATCCACACGGTTTGGTAAAACTGTCGGTATAGGAATACCTATACCAATGATTTAAATCCCCATCAGTATATCATATTTATCTTAATTATATACCAATAGTTTTAACTAATTATGGGCATATAAATACTATAGAAACTATTTTCTAAATCTATTGGTATATCCTGCCGCATTTACCCAATGCAGCCTCCACTCATCATATTTCACTCCCATCCAGATTGAGTACTCGATAACCTTTATTTTATTCCCTATTCATGAAAATATCACCTCCTATGCAATTTTTAATTTAATTATTCATAAAAATCAAATTGGTAAGTTCAAAATCCTTCATCTCTTTCATCAGCCATCATTTTCATTTATTTTCTATGTCTAAAAAACTAACCTATATTATTTGATTCTAAATTCTTCCATATTCATTGATTGAAGGTTGGTTTTAATTATATTTGTTATTAAATTTCATAAAAAAATCTAATTGAAAGTGATGTATTTTTCTAATTCAGTTACTCTATACTTCTATATAAATCTAATTTGAATCTATTAGTTTGTGTGATATATATGAGGTAAGTATGTAATTTTTAATTTTAGTAGTTTTTTTATACAATAAGTGGTAATGAAAATTTTAATTTCAATGTTTTTTTTTAAATTAATATTATTCATTTAATGTATCAAAAAATAACACACACCCAACTTTTTGTGTTACATCCTTGATAAATTCAATATTTTTCCCTATAATTTTTTTGTATTTGATTGGATCCCCTATTAAATATGAAAATAACTCCTCAAACTCATTGATGATCAAATAAGTATGATATTTTTTTATACGTCGTTGATCATATACCTTTATAGAATATTTTTTCATCACACTTCATTGTGTATTTTATAGGGTCTATAGAAATCAATATCTTATGAAAGCATCCTAGGATTGCATTATTAAAGACCAACTAGAATCACTAGTATTGAACCAAAATACCTACATTAATATAAGAAAATATAATATACAAAATAAAATGTCAAAATAATATAATTTAATTTAGTACTTACATACTATACAATTATTGAACATATAATCTCATGTATCCACCAAAACATTATCCCATGATTATCAAGGAAAATGAAAATTTACTCTTATTATAACATAATAATAAAAAATTTATTGATTTTATAAAATAAATGTACAACTATAAAAATTAATTTTTATTAAATCAAATATCCTAAAAATATTTATATTTATTTTTTTACTAATTATATGTAATTCTAGTAACAACCTTTTATTTTGTGTAATGAATATTAGGTAAGTCATTAATTATTTATTATAATAATTTTTTTATTTTGTAAAAATATTAGGGGGATATAAAATTTTACTCATTTTAATGTTTAATTTTAAAAATTGAAATTATTCATTTAATGTATTAAACCTGTTTGGATTTAAGATGTACTATATGGTTAACATTAAAGATGGGTCTTGTTTTCATTTAAATTTGAATATGGATTCACTTTTTTGTTACATGAAATTATTTCTTAAATTATTTTAATTTTGTGGAAAAAATATTTATATACAGGATAATTTCATTTCTTTTGATATGTATTAAGATATTTTTGTTGTTGTACGTTATCCCTTATGTGAGTTGTTATGAGTAAGTCTTTTTTAGAACCCATTCCATACTAAACACATAGTTTCTCACTTCTCTAATCTATTTATTGACCATCATCAACTACTTCAATGTTTGGTTTTTAACAAGTGATCATTATATGAAAATATATACCTTGATTTATGTTTGATATACATTGTTTTACTTTATATTATAATACTCTTATATAATAGTTTTTAAATTATGGCACATGTTTACTTCATTGGGTGGTATTATGTATAGTCATTTATCACTGATATAATGGAATTAAATATTAAGATTTTATATATAAAGTATTTTTATTTAATAATATTTCATTAATTTTATGATATCACATATAATTTTTTTTAACATCATGGAATGTTATTGGATGTATCAAATAGATCGGATCTCAGTCGAGCTTTAAAAAAATTTGGAGTTTTTTTTTATTTTTTATTTTCTAATGCTTAATATAGAGGTATTATACACTTACCCTATTATAATTGGGGGTAATACCTTGGTTAAGTCATGAAGAATCTAGATACCATATAAAAAATTTGGTTTTTAAACAAAAAACTTTGTCTTATATCACAATAAGGAGAGAAAATTAAATTTCAAAATGTTTATCATCTGAATAAGAGGACTGGATTAGAGAATTTATTAGTTGATTATTTTCTTTTTAGTTTTTATCATGAAAAGGAAATTATTATAATCCAATAACACCATGATAAAAGCAAAAATGATGCATGTAATGAAAATGATTATGTTGATAGGCTGAAAAAAATTAAATGATGCTTCCACAACTAGAATTTATCAAGAATGTGGTAAAATGAAAATTTTGTAATTTTTAATCAAACATTTTCATAGGAAAACCATGTATGGGATTTTTTTATAATTCCATCAATTATTGATGTGGAACATTTGTTTCATACTTTTCCATGTCAATTTTTAGTAATTCGATTCTTTCTAAATGGTTAATTTGGTTTTTAATAGAGAATTGTTATGTTTAGAGAAACCCTATTAGAAGTTTCTATTTATTGAATTTCATAATGGAATTTTCACTTTTTATGTGATAAATTGTTCATAGTCGCTACAGAAAAAATTCAACCATATACATTGTACAAAAAATTTAAATTAATAGGAAAAAATTGGCAGTAATTAGAAATTTATTTAAAGGAAATAAAAATTGGAGTAGAACCCCTGCATTCATGTCTCAATATTTTTAATCTAGATTATCTAAAAGTTAGAAATTTCCTTGTGCTATCATGAAGTTGAGTTCCTCGATACTGAATTTGTAGCTGAAATATATCGATATCACCCCTCACTATTGATATTGACTTACATATGGACTTTTCCCAGGCTATTTGTGAATGGCCTATTAATGTTGTAGAGGGAAAATAATTTGATTCCTATTTGGATGCAGTGTTCCCCATTTTATGTTTTCTTCAATTTGAGAATTATTGAGGAATGTTCCCAAATGTTCTTCAACATGAGCTGAGCCACTGAAGAGCCAGATCTCCAACTATTGGTCAATGTCGCTCCTCCCATTTTTTAGAGATCCTGTTTTTTAAGGATGGAGGATTTCATTTAAATGGACGATTGTGGAGGGTGAATAATTAAGGATTGATTGCATCATATATTGACAAGAATAAAATTTTTTAGATACAATGCCTCTACTATGCGATGATTAATATTTGGCGGCATATTTTTGAAATGATGGTCGAATAAGTTACCTGGTTCTGTTAGCAACATGGGGAATCAGATCCATCATGAGAAATTCCTAGGTTGGAAAAATTATATGTCTAGATACAACTATATGTTGTTCAAACATCAAAATTGATATTTTTCCATATGAACCCAATCATCTTCATGAAGGTATTTTCCATGTTGGAAGTTCTTACATCAAGAAAATTGGTTGTGTAAAATGAATCGACTGCATGAAGGGAAACATCTATGTAATAGTAATCAACTACACTGATAACTTCCTATGTAAATAAAGGGCTATGTCGATCATATTTAGTTATATATACGAATTTTTTTTGCCAGTTTAAATTGGCTTAATAGAAATGGATACAAGGGAAATAAATTATGTCTATACAAATGGATACAGGGAACAAAATTCATAATTATATCCATTATTTTACATTTCCAAATTGGCTACATCGTTCATGAAGATGGAAAAAGTTCTCATTGGCCAACAAGAACTCCTAACATTCAAGCTTATATGAGGTGGCCAAAAGTAGTTTTGATGAGACAGGTGAGGGTTGCAGTACTACCTTCAGAGATAAGTTACTATCAAGATCATGGAGTGAGGATAAACAAATACATGGATAAGAATTTTAAATTTAGAGGAGATAAACTGTGATGAGAAGTAGACACCAAATATCACTCAAGGTTAATATGGAAGAAGATAAATTATATCAATTTTGTTATTATTTTAAATCAATTTTTAGGGTGTAATTTTTTTTCATGGTTTCATTTTGATACACTATTTATAAGACACTCTTCAAATATATTTCTTATTATTATTTTGATATGGTTCGATAAATAAATCATGGGGATTCAGGTTGATCCTGTTGGAATTTTCACTTCACCAAGATGATAGTAACTACAAAAATCCACACTTCTATCATTGGATGAGTAATTGATGGCCTTAAACTGTCTGATGTTTAGGGGAAATATTTGGATTACTCTAGTAAATAATAATTCAACATATATATTTTCATATGACAAGGGGAAATTCCTCACATGGTAGGGTTATTAGGATACCTTAATGAGTGTGTAAAAGACATCGTAAGTTGATAAGTTGAAGGCTCTTTTCACCTATTGACAGGCCACTTGAGAGAGTTGGTCAGCAATTATCCCATGATCTATAGTGACATACCTCGAGTGAGAGAAAAGCATAAATAGAAACACCTATTAAAATAAACCAACCAACCAACCAACTTCCCCTAATCCATTCCTTGAAGTACTTAATTTTCATAGTTCTCTCCCCCTTCCCTTTGTGCTTGGACCTTTTGGTTATCTCTAAGTCCTGGTTTTCATTCCAGCAACCTCATAACCAACTTTTCACCCACTACTCTCCCATTTTTTCTTGTTTATAATTTTTTTATTCATTTGGTATCACAAAACACACCATATACATAATTCCTTCACTATGGATTGAACCTGAATCAACATTTCAATTATATGAAATAGGGTTTATAAATAATTAGATTTTCTTACACCTCATAATGACCTAGTCCCCTCAACCAATTATATTCTTACCTTCAAGTAGGATTTAATTCCAAATGATTTATATATTCCCTCGAACTAATATATGGCATGGAAGTTAGTATATGAACATCGATTATTTAAAAAAAACCTTCACTATTTCATGAAATATTGAAATTTATTCTTGGTGGAAACCACAAACTGAAATGATTGTATCAAATGTGGAACATTTTGATGGAATCCAAATAAATATGGAACACTCTCTCGTGTATAGCTCCGATGGTTTATCATACATAGATATTACATCATTGTTTAGGAATATTCATTACATTATATAAAAACATGTTTGATGACCATAACAGTTTATTTTATTCATAAACAATAATATAAAAATGAATGGTCTAAAGGTAAACTATATATTATAACATGATGATCTTCATAACTAGGAACCCTGTTATACATATCATACATAATATATTTATTCATTACTTGGGGAAAAGAAACATAATAATGGGTGAGCATAGATGCTTAGTATTTGTAAACAAGGGTGATACATAAGCATGACATGAACACAGGGGAATAAGAATTTGAGATTAACATTTGAAAACCACACTCTACTTATAAATGATCATAATCTTGATTCTTGGAAAAAATATTAGTTGTTGATATGACATGAATCATAAGGGGTGAAATAAGATTATCCATGAGAGCATAACATTGGTGAAATGCATAAATTGTTTTTATATACATAATATTAGAAATTAATTTTCATATTAGGCATGTATTATAACCAAGTCAATCATAGTGGAATGGTTTTTCTCCCAAAACTATCATAGTAATCTAGGTATACTCCGAAGACCATCATAGTGGAAAAATTATATTATTGAACCAGATTCACTCCCCATTCCAGTCCAACCAATACCATTATATATAAATCTTTTCCCAAGGCATCGGAAGGATATATAGGTCCCACTAGTCACGTAATGAAAATCATACATATTTGTGGCACATGACCATAAAACAATAATCATATCTTAACCCATGAAATTTAATGAGTTTCAAAAACATTTCATTATATCATAAGATCCATAAAATATATATGTTTCTTAATCATTTCATTATTTCATCATATAATAAATAATGGTAAATAAGTGGGTTTCATAATAATTCTACCATGGTATAACCCATGGAATATAAACGGGTTTCATAGACATCATTCTATCATAAATATAAACCATTTTGAGAAAGGATAAAAATGGTATCCATGGATTATATTCTTAGTAAGGAATATGAAATATTAAAAAAATATCATATTATATAGAAAATGATTTTGATCTACAATTTAAAACATTTACTAAGGAAAATACCATTTCCCCTTAGTAAAAAAAATTCAAGAAAAAAATTTTAAAAATATTTTTCACTTAAAAAAATTGAAATATTATAATGTAAGCTTCAAATAAAATATTTTTCATAAGGATGGAAATTTTTATTCATGTCATACATGTTAAAATAAATATTCCT
Organism: Viscum album; assembly: GCA_963277665.1. NCBI lineage: Eukaryota > Viridiplantae > Streptophyta > Magnoliopsida > Santalales > Viscaceae > Viscum > Viscum album. The sequence continues at coordinate 468,242,963 of OY728147.1, read as the reverse complement.
TTCATGTTTTTAATAAAATCCAAATGGGAATTTTTTGGAAAATTTAATAAAGATTTATTTCAAAAAAAATTTAAAAAGTAAAACATTTGTAATAATATATTCTACATCTCATAGGAGAAGAATAAAGAAATTTAATTTTTTTTATCACACATGGTTTTTGAAAAAAAGGGTCTTTGATTGATGAGAGAAATAAAGAAAATTTTCATTAAAAATATTTTATCAATTATTTTAAGAACCAAATATTGTTAAAATAGAACTATTGAATTAAAATATCATTAATAACTATAAGATAAAAAAATTTAAGAGTTTATTGAGATATGGAACATAATATTTTATCATCGAAAACATAATCATAAATAATCTCGATAAATGGTGAGATTGTAACATGAAATTGTTACAACTTTGGAAAATTTGAACCATTTTCCTCATTAATTAATAACAAAAAATAGAACATAATAAATCCTTAGGATTAATAAATTCATGACATTATATTTAAAAGTGTTAGTATATACACCTCATCAAACAATATAGGAGCGTACGTCTCAAAAAAGGAAATTTGAGACAAAAATCTTGTACCTTGAGTCTTAACTTTTATCATACATATTAAAACCTCTGATATAATAAATAACAGATTATTATAAAACTATTATATAAAAATATTTATATATCATAACATATATTATTTTATCATGACCTTTTATTATCTTTTTTAATAACATTTCATGTTAAAGTGGCATTTCAGGTAATAACTGCATTGTTTCTCATATATGTTTTGATTTTATATTTTTGGACCTTTTACGTTTATCATGATCTTATAATATATTGAATTTTACCCATGATATTAATATCATATATATTAAACATATATCTATTTATTTTAATCCATAAAAAATAGTGATAGAAAATGAAATACATTGTTCATGGAGATGGTAGGTCGTACATACTTAAGAACATTGTTTCTATTTTCTTATTGAATTTTAATAAAGATAGGTAAATGGTATATTTTAATTATAGAATAATTTTAAATCATATTTATGAAATATTTTCATTAAAATAAATATTATTACCTACCATGTAAATTCTTAATGAATCACATCAATTTGCGAGGCGGTAGTCTGCTGTACACACGAGCGATGTTATTATATTTCCAAAATATGCAGAGTATGAAGGTATGTGTGATATAATAATTAAATAAGTATAATAATGTAATATATTTTATATATAAAAATAATAAATCCAAAATTATGTCTATACTTGTGTGGTGTTAAAGGAAAAATTATTGACATCAGTTCGTGAGGTAGTAGTCCATCATACACAAGAATGATGATTTCGTAACCCATTTGATGGAAGCGGAGATGTTTGTAAGTAATTACCAAAAAATAATAACATATAAGTATATTGAAGAAAGTTATATTATTATATCATCATGTTATAAAAATAATTTCACTATTTGGAAAAATAAATAACACAAAAATGATAACTGGTGACTGTTACCTATTCTTCGGATATCCACCTTATGTTTTCCCTAAAATCATTTCTTGGTTGATTTTATGTCCCAAATTAAGCTTATGGGATGATAGGATGGAATTTTTGAAGTTATTTTGGTAGTAATTTCATAAAATTGGTTTCAAGGTGTGAAGTGGGATGGATAACCGGTGGCCTTTTATAAGTGAGGTAAGGGGAACACTATTAATTTTATGAAAGAAAGAATTATGCCCATTTATTTCTCATGTCGCATGGCTCCTATAAGGAAAAATTATAGAAAATATATAATATATGATCATAATATTTCAATAATTTTGGTATTGGAAAAGTGTGGCTTTATTTTTTACCTATTTATTTTTTGTTTAACCCCAAGGTAAACCCATTTTTACCATAATCTTGAAAAATAGTTTTTACTTTTTTTACAGTAATTTTTGGTCAAAAATTAAGTTGAGATATTTTTGTAATATAAATTTACCTATTTAAAAATTTGGAATCCATTTTTCCAAATTCAATTCTAATGATTATAAAAATATAATTTAAAATGAATTTCAGAGATGTGATGAGAAAGCGGGTTTTGAAAGAGAACATGTTCAAAAGATTCCAAAAATTTTAAATCAAAATACATTTTGAAATTGATTACAATGACCTAAATTGGATTAATTAATTTATAATTGATATAATATTACATTAAAACTAATTTAAAAAAACATATATCATTATTAAAAATTTAAATCTGAAGTAATTTCTCACCATTCATCAAAAAATGAAACTTTTTTTGAAAAATCCAAAAAATTAACTATTAGATAATTTTTAGTTAATTATTTCAAAAATGATGTTTATTTTTTAAAAATTAATTTACTAAAATTTTGAAAAATTATTTTTATATCTGTTTACAAAAGGAAATAAAAATCATATTTTTAGAAAACAGTACTTTTGAAACCTATAAAGTCTTCCCTAAAAACTGGGTATTTTTTCATCAATATGTTTCCTTTATACAAAAAATTATATTTAATTTTTTAAAAGTGTTTATTACTAACCATATTTCAATATTAAATTTGACAGGTTATAACGGCCGTGTTTAAATAATTTTATTAATAATATATTTTTGTTTTTTTAATAATCAGTGTTGTGTTTTAAGAATGTTAACCAAGTGTTTCATGTAGAGCAAGATTAATATAGTGTTTTGTGTAATGATATCTATCAATAAAATTTAATTTTTTTAAAAACAAATAATAAAAACTTGAGGTGTCCCATTCTACCCCCATTAAAATGAATTTCTCCCTCAAAATTCATCACTCCGATAAGGATACTTCTGCCTCATTATTCATCAAGTTCCAATATAGATACTTAAAACTAGTGGTTTCACCACAAAACATTGAACATGTGAGTGGTTTTATATTAAATAAATTTTTACGTTATGATCTAGAATCTACGTAGTTTATTATTTATAAGAAATATCATGCTCTAAGGGAATGACCCCTCAGTTCAATATGTGTGATGGTTTTGGTATGTACTTCATCAATATAGATATATGATACACATCGTGGACTTGTCAGGGGTTTTTTGGAAGCATAATTTGATAATATATGGTCATAATATGATCAATAATTTCAAAGGGCGTGATATACCAAGGCATTAATTTCCCTTCCTTCCTGAATATGGTAACCTTATTTTATAGAATAATTTTTATAAACACTATATCACTCGCTTCAAATTAAAATCCATAAAGGTGATTATCAGTATAAATTTTCTTCCAACACTAAGATGCCTTGATGTGTTGCTGGATGGATTTAACCCTCTCTTCTATTTCTTCATCTATCTTAAGTCTCAATATATTTATTTTCCTAACATTAGTATAGTATGTTGGAGATCAAATTTATTTCCATAGAGGGATTCATAATGATCCATTTGAATGATTGAGTGAAATATATTGATGTTATAAAACACAACTAGAGGAAGGTATTAATACCAAATACCCTTGAAATTGAAAGAACAAGATCTCAAAAAATACTCAGTGGTTTGAATTATTCTCTCAAACTAGACATTTTTTTGAATATAATATGTAGTGCTGAAACTTAACTCAATATCAAGAACCATTAAAATACTTTTCTAGAACTTTGAGGTAATACTCAGATCCTTCTCTAACACAATAGAATGTGGTTCTCAATAAAAATTTAAAAATTCCATGATTTATATATTGTAAAGATAATCTAGAGAAATATTTTCCCAAACAGTGATGAAGTGTGTTTCCTTAGTAAGGATATTGACTAAAAAACATATATCATTATTCCCATTTGATGTTTTTTGGGAGTCAAGTGACAAAATCCATAGTGGTGTTTTCTCATTTCCATTCTTGTATGAGTAATGGATTTAACAACCCCTTTGTATTTTTTATTTCATACTTAACTTTCTAACATACCCAACACTAAAATGAAAATTCTATGATATCTCTACTTAATTCATTCCATAAGAAACACTATTTAAAATTTATATACATATCCATACTTATAAGATGAATATAGAATGAAAACCTATGAGTTCTCTATAACTACTCATTCTAAAAATCTGGTATGAAAGGAATGCATATATAGTTCCTAAACCTTATCATTCAATAATGACTATGGTTAAAATCAAGACTATTTCTATCCTTCTTTTTCAAATCTACATATTACTTTTGAAACTCTTTAATCATTACTTTTATAGATGTTTTAATAATAAATGGAGGAAGATATTATTTTCCCCTCTTTTAGGATTTACAGATCCATACTTTTTAAATCCCTAAAAGTTATATATTTTATAATCCTCATCACAAATAAGATGGAATGATCCTTTTGACTTATCATTAAACTTGTTCAATTAACTATGGTGGTAATTTATTGTATAGTTATAATTTTTAATTTTCACTAACCACCTTGTTTGGTGCATGTTCAACTCATTCTATGTGAATGTATACTGTAAAATTTTGTGATCAGTATATATATCACACTTCTCTCCCTAATTATAATGCCTCTATATCATTAATAAAACAATTATTATAACCAACACCAAATCATGAGGGGGGGTAATTTTAATCAGGAATATTTAATTGTGGTGATTTATAAGATATAAAAATGTCATTAAAAACAATAACACATTCTAATTCATTCTTGAGTGCATCACTATAGATTACAAACACTTCTTATCTATTGGTAAATGTAAGCACATGTGAACTGACTAATCTTCTCTTTAGTTCCTTGAACTTTCACTCACATTCATTGGATCATAGGAATTTGGATCCCTTTTAAGTTAACATGGGGAGTGGATTAGATATTTTAGAGAAATTATCCACAAACTATTAATAATATCCAGATCAATCAAGAAAACTATGGTTCTCAGTCACCATGGTTGGTTAGGGGGAACACATAATAACATCCTTCTTTAATGGAATAACTGATATACCCTCTCTTAAAATTATATGACACAAAAATGAAAGATTTTGTTGCAAAAATGCACACTTTGTAAATTTTTCAAATAGTTTATCCTTCACCAGGGTCTTTAGTAAAATTCTTATATAGTCCTCGTGCTCTTCCTTGCACATTGAGTATAAAAGAATATCATCTATAAATACTAACAGAAATTGAGCAATGTAATATCTAAAGGCATTATTCCTTTAATCCATGAAGATAGTAGGAGAATTAGTAAGACCAAATGACATCTATATAAATTCATATTTTCCATGCCTTGTATGGAATGTTGACTAGGATATCTAATCCTTATCAACCCTCAATTCATAATATCTAAAAAAAAGTTAAATCTTGGAAAAGTATTGAACTCCATGTAGTATTATTAAAAGATCCTTGACCAATAAGTAAAATGGATATATTGATAAAATGAAATGTTATTGAAGTTTGAAATTTTGGAATTTATTACAATCTTTGAATATGATACTTGTTCTTAATTGTTATCTTGTTTATATCCTAATAATCAATGCATTCTCACATTGATCCAAATTTGTTTTTAATAAAAAGAATAGGTACGCCCCAAGGGGATACACTTGGATGAATGAATCCCATTTCAATTTTTTCTTTATGTTTATTTTCTAATTTTTCAACTCAATCGAGGATATTATAATGGGATTCTATAAAATATTTATTGCACTAAGTATGAGTTCTACTAAGAACTCAACATCATGTTTTAGTGGAAGGCTAGGAAACTCTTTTAGAGATACATCAATAAATTCCCACACAATAGGCATATCATCAATGTTTAAATTCTCCCTAACCTTCTTATATAAATATCCATTCTAAATGGGAATTAATTCACATACAATGGATGATATCTCCATCAAAATTTTGTACTTATCATAACATTGATATATAGTCATAGGTTGGTTTAGAATATCAAACATGACTTAAATTCATCAAAAATTGATATGGTATTTATGTAGAGAAATGAAATATATTCCCAAGATATCATCAAATTCAACGAATGTAATAATGGAAATATTTTCTAGAATCATATTCCCACTAATGTAAATCGAAGAAGAATAATATACTTTAGATGTGATCATTGCACCATCAGGGGTTTTCACTCGTAATTATATTCTAATATTTTGGGTGAAATATTTATACCCTTAAATAATTCTTCAGATATTAACTAATAGCTAGATATAGATTCAAATAAGACGTTATCTGTTTTAGGGTGGATTCTACGTGTACCTTTCACCCTGCCATAATCACACCCCTCATTAAAAGTAGTGATGTCTTCATATATCTCCTTATTTAATGGTATAAGAGGTTGTGGATTTCAATCATCATCATCAAAATTAATATTTAGGAATTGTTTATCATAATTCCCATTTACCTTGCATCTTTATTTCTATTCACGTTGTTAGCTAAATTTACCCATCGCATTATCAATTAATTTCTTTATAACCTTCCCTTACACACATCAAATATTTAATAGTCTCCATAAAATATTTTTATGAATAATTATTCCCACACATTGAGTATAATAAAAATCTTATCTTCTTCTCTCAGTGTTTCTTTGATTTTACAATGAATTCAATTTTTCTATACTAATCAAAACCATGAGATTGATACATACCTCCAACCTTCAATTCCACCATGATATTACATAGAAGAATATCTTTATAGACACTGAAGTTCCTTATGGCTAATTCCATTAAAATAATTTTTTTAATAAAATTATGAATCGATCATCCTTACACTCAGCTGGGATGGTAATAAAAGAATCGTACCTTGTAAGTCTTGTAAAACTTGTCTCATAGGCACCAATAGATCCATCAACCATTCGCTTTAGCTCAAGTAACTCCTTATCCATCTTCATACAATGAATATAATGAAATTACTTATTTAAATATAATTTATTTAACTCATCCCAATCCATGGATTCAAGTTAATCCAATTGCAACATATTCTTTATAAGAGTCCATCATTGATTTACTTCACATTCAAAATGGTAGATAAAAAAAGAAATTTTTATATTTCAAACACTGGAGAATGGAAAATATTCTTTCAGTGGTGATGATCCATTTCTTAGAAATTAGTGAATAATATGACCCACTAAAAGAAGGTGTATGTTTCCTCAAGAAGATCTCAACATAATTTTGTCTTAGATTTTTTTGTTTGCAAGTCTGACTTGATTCACAACTCGAGAAATCTATATCATCATAGAAATTATAATTTTCATTCTAGCTTTTATAAAATTCAGATGCTTAAAGTAAAATCATTTCATTTGCCATCTTATTTAACATTAATGTGTTTTCTTCAGGTTCCATCCATTAAAAAAAACCAAAAATCATAGGGTAAGAAACAATAAACAAGTTTGGGAACGATATAATAATGAAAAACATCCTATAGGATATCTAAATCATGAAATATTTTTTAATACCTGACACCTTAGGTTTATCTTAAGTCATTTATTGTGATAATATATTTAAATCCTTCATGATGGTTCAAAAAGAGATTGTGAATTTCCAAATCATGTCCCCCTAGAGTGTCAAACCAGGTATGCAATAAATATAATTGTCGATCACCAAGTGATGATCGAGAAGATCTCAATGAGGTTTTTTTGTAGTTATTACCCCTAGTTATTTCTATGTTATTGTCACATCCACTTGGAGTGTCCAAATAGGGATGTAATTTCTTGGAAACCACTAACATAAACCATTACCTAAATTCCAGGACAGTTTATTATACATTGACCCATCCATAGATATCTCCCTAGACATGTCCTTAGAGATATCACAAAGGTTTTCTCATCCTAGTTTCCAAAGGATAATTAAGATATCCTCTAATTTCAAATACAGTGACCTAGGAATTTCATAAATAGATATTGCATTATTTTTTATGAATATTCATTACATCACACAAACACACACCTGAGGACTGCAATTGTTTAGTGACTTTGGAAAAATTGAAAAATAAACAACTGATGCATTTGAAAACTCCATAATCTCCCACTATGATCTTCATAACTATAACTCTTCATTAACATATAATATTTGATACATTTCCTTATAAACTAGAGAAATGAAATATAATAAAGGGTTATCTTAGATGATAAATAAGGGTATAAAGGGGATAAATATACACATAACATGAATATATGGGTATGCGAACATGAGAATAACATTTTAAAACTATACCATTAAAATAAAAGATTATAATCTTGAGTCATGGAATAAATAATGGATGTTTATATGACATAAATAACAAGGAAATAAAATAATATGATCCTTGAGTGTGAAACATTGGCATAAGACATACAATTTTTTTATACACATAAGAATAGAAAATATTTTCCATAGTTGTCTAGGATCATATCCAAGGATATCATAGAGGAATGGGTTCACCCCCCAAATTATCATAGTAATAAAGGTTCACTCCGAATGAAATCATAGGATAAGGATTCCCTTATTGAACCATGTTCACTCTTTATTCTAGTCCTGTTGATCTCATGAGACAGAAATCATTACCTAATTCATTGGAGGGAGATATATGTCCCCCATATCACATAATAAAAACCATACATATGAGTTCCAAGAGATCATAAAACATTCATAAAATCATAAAATATGTAATTTAATGGATTTAATAATCATTTCATTATATCATAACTTATGGAAAAGAAGTAGGTTTCATAATAATTTCATTAATTCAATATAGCATAACCCATGGAAAAAAAGTGGGATTAATAAGAATTTTATAGAGGTATAAACCATGGTAGAGAATCTGGTTTTATAAACATCATGTCACCATAAACATAAAAAATTTAAAGAAATAATAAGAATTCTATCCTTGGATAATCTCCCAAGTAAGGAAAAGGTTGCATGAATGTATTTCATCATAGATAGAAAATTATTTTGATCAATCATTTAAAAAATTTTATGAGGATAATATCCATTACACTTTGAGAAAATAATTTTTAAAACATAAAACCACTCTGAAATTTTTTTTTCATGGAAAATAAAATTTAAAACTAATAAAATAATCTTCTATTAAAATCATTTTCATTATGACAGGAATTTTTGTTCATTCTATACATGTGGAAACCAAAATTCCTTTCACATTTTTAAAAAAATGAAAATGGGAATTCCAAAGAAATAAAAATAAATATTACTTTAAAAAATATTATAAAAAAGTAAAATATGGAAAAAATTTATTTTAAAAGTTAATAGGATAATAATAAAACATCTCTAAAAACATTTTTAGAAACTATAGATTTCTAGTAAAATGGGTGTTTTGACTAAATAGATAAATAAAGATGATTATTATTAAAACCATTTTCTCAACTATTTGAATTACCAAATAGTGAAAAATGGTATTATTACTTGAAAATATCATGAATTACGAGAGGATAATAAAATTAATGAGTTTTTTGGTACATTTATCATAAGATTATATCATCTGAAACACAATCATATATAATCCTGGTAAATGATTAGAATGTAACATAAAATAATTACCACTTTGGTTATATTGAATCATAATACCCATGATGGAATAAAATTAAAATTAACTTAAACTATATAAAGGATAAATAAATTCATGATATTACATGTCAAAGGAGATGTATATACACATCAACATGGAATATAGGTGCTTATGTCTCAAGGAAAGAAAATTGAGAACAAAATCCCTTACATTAAGTCTTGAGTTTTATCACACACATTCAAAACTCTATTATAATAAATTTAAGTTTATCATAAACCTATTAAAGAAAAATATTTATATAAATAATTAAATATATTATTGTTTTATGATCTTTTATTTCTTATTTATCCAAAATTCAAGGTTAAATTTAGGTTTCAGGTAATAACTTCTTTATTTCTCAAATATATTTTGTTTTGTAATTTTGGGTCCTTTTACATTGAGACTGATTTTATCATATCCAAAATTTTATCCTTGGTATAAATATAATATGTAATAATTCAATGTGTATTTATTTTAATCCCTAAAATTTATTAATATAAAGTAAAATACACTATTCATGGAGATGGTTGGTCATACATACACATGCAGGTTGTTTTTATTTTATTATCGGATAGAAAGAAGGGAAGGTAAATTATATATTATGATTATAGGATAATTTTTATTTCATATATAAGACATATTTTCATTAAAATAATCCTTATTACCTTAAACGTAATTTATGAACGAATCACCGCACTTCATGAGGCGGTATTCCACCAAAAACACGAGCAACACTATCGAATCCCAACTTAATGACATTGGTTCACAAGGTGGTAGTTCACCATACAAACGAATGATGATTTCATAACCCATTTGATAGAAATGGAGATAGTTTTTTTTTTCATGACCATAACATAAAGAATATTATTATATAGAATATAGAGGTTTTATTATATCATCATAGTATGGTAATAATTTATGAAGGTGTGGAAAGAAATAAAACAAAAAACATTATTGAGGAATGTTACTTCTTTTTCAGGTATTCTCCTTATCATTGAAACAAAATCATTCCTTGGATGGATTTACGTAAAAAAATAAGTCTTATAGGACGAGTAGGTATTTATATCCACTCAAAAATGGTTTTAAGTTGTGAATAGGTCAGTATAAGGTGTGTCCTTTTATAAGTGATGCGAGTGGAACACTGGTAATTAATTTAAAGAAATAATTTAACCCACATTTATTTATATCAAAAGGATCTAATAATGGAAAATTTTAGATAATAGATTATATAATGTTTATATATCACCATAAAATGGGTTTTGTACATGTTTTGAGTTATTTTTAACCCATATATTTATAGTTTAACCCCCCCCCCCCTTCAGGAAACCTATTTATAACTTAATTGGGATAAATAAAGTTTCTTTTTTAAATTACTCATTTTGGTAAAAAAAACTGAACTAATTATATAATAATTATTATGATTATTACAAATTTCAAATATATTTTTCTATATTTCATTAACAGAAGTTTCAAAATTTAATTTAAAATTAATCCCACCAACACAATGAGAAAGTGGGGATTTAAAGAAAAAGAGTACAAAAGGTTATAAAAATTTTAAGCCAAAATTCAAAATGAAATTGATTCTAATGGCCTAAATTATATTACTGTATGAATAAGTGAGCTAATTTTACTTTAAAAAAAATTTAAACATAATATAACATTATAAATAATTTAAAAAAAGGCAATTTTCAATTAAAATTAAGTATTCTCACTATTCTACAAAAAATAAGAATTTTTAGAGGAATCCCAAAAATTCACCTAAAGATAATTTTGACAAGATAATTTTAAAAATAATTTAATTTTATCAAATTAATTTTCTAAATGTGTAAAAATTTAATTTTATTCATGTTCACAAAAAGAAAAAAAATATTATTTTTTCAAAAAGTAGTATTTTCAAAACATATAAAGACAATATAAAAAATAATTATTTTTTATCAATATATTTACTTCATTTAAAACTATTATAATTAATTTTTAAAAATTATTTATTGCTATTAATATCACAAATTTTAATGCCTATGTTATAATAATCAAGTTTAAATAACTATATTAATAATATATCATAGTTTTGTTAAAACGCAGTGTCATGTGTAACACATGCTGACCCATGTTTGGGTGTAGCATAGAACATAGTGTTGTGTGTAAGGAAATATATCAAACAATTTTACTTTTAAAAAAACAAAAATTCATAAAAACTCAGGGTGTTACTATGTGTGCTACCAAAATTAATGTGACACTTTCCATTATTTCCAAGAATCCAAATTATTTTCATATATAATTATATATAAATAAATATTTGATAATAAGATACTGATATAAAGAAGGATAATGAGGATTTTATTCATCCTGGAGATGGATTAACATGGTAGAAATGTGATGTTAAATACCCTAATTTATCATTTTGCATGAGTAATGTGAAGTTAGTTATATCATGTGATGGTTTTAATTAATTTGGACATATGTTTACATCACATTGCACATGGATGGATTTTAGACACTTTTATAACTTTACTCCATGGATGTGAATGAAAAAACCTTTCACTTTCATAAGTAAACTCATATCTAGACCTTCTGATACTGGAGATGATAGATATTTATACTGACACCCATTAATAAAATAGTTGTAACCTCTTTAAAATATGGGTGTGCACAAAAATTATGTAACAACCCAAGGATTAAAAAATAAATTTAATATAGCCTTTAATGCACGCAACACAAAGTATTTTCAAAACAACTCTTTGTTATTTTAATGAGATATTTGTAACCTAGATGTTAAAAAATAGTAACATGAATTGTAAAAACTACTAATAAATTTTATTTATAATTTTATCATATAAATGAAATATATATATAATTAAATGTATAATATTTTATAAAAACAACATCAATTTTTGAATTTTGAATGTCAATATTAACTTAGGATGAATTTTTTAATATTTTTTTTAGATGTTTTAGTTTTTTCATAAATAGTTAAAAGTATAGTAGTCTTGTTAAAAATTGTGTTTTTCATTTAAATAAGAATTATAACTTAAATTATATTATATTCTCAATAGATCAATTATACATGTATTAATCCAATGTACATCATTAGAATCATTTTTATATTGAAATTAAATACAAAAACTTACTGAACTTTTGAACTTTCTTTTTAACCATCTTCTCACCAAACATATTGGATTAGCATTAAACATAATTTTACTACTTATATGAATTGAATTTCAAAAAATGGAAACACATAGTTACAATCAGTAATATTTTCAATGTTTGATAGGATTAATAAATTTTTTTTAGTGAATAGTATCTTGACCCTTTGGAATTATAATGATACCTTTATGAATAATAAATCAGCCAAATGAATAGTAACATAACCCATTATTTTATAAATAAAATTTAGGCATCTTATAAATGAAAGTATGCTATAATTATATTGTAGTATAAGTAAATAAATATTTTAAAAATTATTTATTAACTGTTGGTATTTTTGTATGCAATAAATATTTAATTAAAATTTTATAATTTATTTATTTATTTAAAAGAAAATTTACTTTAATAAAAGAGATTAATATATTAGTATTTCTTTATTATTATTATAGAATAATTTTATGAGACCATAGTTAATTTTTGAATGTGTCAAAAAAATAGTTATCATATTAAAATTTCTATTTTTTAAGTAAATGATGATTTTAATTAAAAATTAAATTATTAATATTTATAAAATTGTTTTCATAAAATGGAGTTCAGTTTTGGATTCTGCAAATCGAGAATTGGTTAGGTTGAATTTTTTGGATTTTTCTAAAATACTTGAATTTTTTGTTAATTGTAAAATATGATAATTTACGATAAATGTTAAATACTTTAATTATGGAGTCATAAAAGATGTACACCTGATCTAATCCCAAAATCTCTAAATCTTATTCATTATTTTAATATATTTGATAATAATTCAACAACAATTCATAGTCTTGATCCAAAATAATAAATAAATGAATAAAATATCAATAAATCACCCCTCTCCTCCACTATAAATACCTCCCCTCACCACCACTTATTCACACAACTCTAAGAAATGAAGCTTGTAAAAATTCTACACAAATATTCATTCCAAATATCTCCCTCATTTCCTAGAGGTTTTGGTCACAACAAAATACCAAACCATGGTCCCTTAAGGAGGTACTCAAAGAGAATAAGTCAATAGGTAAATCCTCTTTCTTTTTCATTTAATTTCCTTTCAATTTCCTTCTTCATTTATTATTCTATCCTCACATACTCTATTAAAATAAGCATTATAACTCATGTATCATCTATATATAGCAATTATATCATTTTAATGGAATATACATCATGAAAATTATTTCTCTCCCTGTTTAAAAAAAATGGATTACAACCTATTTAATTTTCTATAACTATTAAATATAAATAGTATTAATTAATTAAACAAAACTAGTGTATGGTGGTCTAAAAATTCCCAATATAATCTAAAGAGTTATCAATAAAATATTATCTAATGATTTATCCTCATAAAATATAACCAAATGATATATATATAAACATTAATACTTTTGTATGTTCATTAATGACAAAAATATCCAATTCTGAAAAATCATACCATTTTTACATGAACACTTATAAATAAGAGAATCAATCATGAAAACCATGAAATAGAGCACTCACGAATGAGGAAAATGTATATTTTAACACATAAAAAATTCCATAAATTAAATTAATAATGTAATAATAAGTAAAATACATGTAGTACAGGTTTTTAATTAATTATTTATTCTATTTAATCGGATTTTAATGGATTTTAAGATCAAGTACAGAACACTTTCGGACATTAGGTAAGGGATTTTACATATTACTTTTATTTCCATGCGATTTTCAGTATTCACCACTTATTTATTATATGTGGTGTGTGAATAATTATATTTGATATAAAATATCATTAATCATTTTATACTCATGATATTCAATTATTTACTTTTTTATTATTAGTTTTTTGTTATACTATTCAGCCGATTACAATGTGGTAGGGGACTTCATCTCAATATCCATTTCATTGAGACATACTTCATATCATGGACTTAATTATTTTCATATGGTTTATATCCTACCACATTGAGATTATTTTTCATATGAAATTATATTTATATAATAAATTCATATTCTTGTTTCATGGATATGATTATTTTTTTAACCATATACCATTTTACATATGTTTTTGTTATTTTGAATATAATTCTAACTAGAAAAATATTTTTGAACATGAATAGTCTAATCAAAAATTATATTGATAATACTTATTATTCTTGAATTAAATATATATATATATATGAAAAATTATTTTGACTTTTAGTGATGTTTGGGGTCCTTTATATCCCCTCAATTCATCGACAGGTCTCACAAGAACAAATAGTTTGCGACCAACCCTTCATGTTGGTTTCCAAATAGAATTAGATAGTTTTCATCCTGCAAACATAAACTGTCTTGATGGTATAATGGTCCATGTGATAGATACATGATTTCCAATAACAAATCATTTCTTTCATTCAGTAATCTATTTATATATATAATATTTTCACTATGAAAAATTCTATCGATTCATTTTCATTCTCAGTGTATTGAGGGAATGCATTTTTCAGATTATTTTCCTTCCCATAATTTTGATGCCTTATTGACATTAATTTTCTTATTATTAATTCATATATCTCTTACAAATAATTTTTGGTCCCCCTTATTATGTCTACTTTCCCCATGTTATGAAAAAGAATCCTTAGGATGAGTTTTAAGGATGTTTTGTATTTCATTTTATTATGTATCATGTTTTATTTTAATTTCTAGGATGTATTATAACTATCTTGTATGAAATATCATCTTCCAAGATTGGGAAATTGATCATTACATTGGGATTTGATTCTTTATAATCATGCTAATGTAATTAAATAATGCACCAGATTCAGGGTTCTGGGGTTGGGGTGTAAAATATTATTCATATCTGAACGACATATCTCTTATTCATGTTGCACTTATATAGATGATAAAATATTTTCTATTATATGTAATGATATTTAGAAAGATCATGAAGGGAAAACATTCATGTCATATTTTTTGATGAATAAACAATCTATAAGTCTTAAATATCATTGTATTTTTAGTTTTATTAGGCATCAATCATTCTTTCCAATGGATCATCCATATTGAAATAGTTTTTAATGGTTTGAAAATAACATAGAGACTAAAATCCACCTCAGTGTATGTCTGATATTGATGTGATTAATGAATTTAAATATTTTATCATTTCATTCAAGAATGTTCAAATGGAATCTAGAAATATGAATAATATTTCAACTAAATCTAAATATAATTGCAAGAAGAAAATTATCTCCATTGAGATAACTTATTGATCATATAATTTGTTTTTTCATTGTTTAGATGTAATTCACATTGAAAAAGTTATATGTGAGATGTTTCATCCAATTATTATAAATGTAAAGTGGAATGAAAAATGTTGATTTAAAGTATCATCGTAACTTGGTGTATTGTTGTATCATACCAAAATATCAACCAGTGTGTATTAGTGAAAATGAATAAAAAAGATATGGGTACTTATTACTTGACCACACCTGCAGAAAAAAAATCAAACTATATAATTATTTGTTACTATCATGGTTCCTAATGGTTATACAAGAGACATATCAAAATGTGTCGATGTAAGAGAGTTAAAGAAAAAATATAATAAGACTCATGATTATCACATCCTTATACACAAATTGATTCCAATAGAAATCGTACATCTTCTATCCTATGATATAAGGGTTAAAGTTATTTATTTTTTACATTTTTATAGTGATATTTGTGCTCAAAAATTTTCTAAGTATGTCTTATAATAAAATTCAATAATATGCACCAATAATTTTGTGTGAGTTAAAGAAAATGTTTCCTCCATCATTTTTCACAACTATGTTACATCTAACTATTAATCTTTCAACTGAAATAATTCTTAAAGGACTTATTGAACATTTTTATATGTATCCAACTAAAAGAAATATATACACATTTATATCTTATTTCTAGATTTAGAATAATCTTGAAATGTTCTATAATGAATGGTTACTTGGATCAAGAATGTATGGATTTCTATTTAATGTATTTTTCAGATGCGACCATGACATAAAACCAAAAAATGTGAAATGAGAAAGTGATATATCATCAAATTGAACCCATTATTTCATCACTTCTCTAAAATGGGGATTTCTGGGATTATATAAATTAACTAAATTAAGTATTGAAGAGAGACAGATTGCAAATTACACTGTTTTGTTTAACTTTGATTTGTTTAATGATTACATTGAGTAAGTAAATTGAACATGTGTATGTTATCTCTCCCATGTAATTGTACATATGTGTTAAAATGTTTCAATTATTTTCTATTGGTAAGATAAAAAATTATATTTAAAAATCATCTATCTTTATATTTGATAAAAATATAGATTTTTCAATCAAATATTCCTCTTCTTGGTTGTAATCGAAGGTAGAAGTATTACTGTAATAAGATAGAAAAGATATTTTGTTAATTTTAATATTCATTTGTATTTAAGGTATTGAGTTTCCCTAGTGAATCTCTCTCGAAAGAAATAACATCTTTGGATTTTGGTCCTATTTATGTTGTTCATGAGTGAAAATCAATTATGATCAATGGGTCAAAAATTATTATCACTGAATGTGGAATGAACATGAGAACAAAACCTGATGGTGTTATGATAAATGCCACAACATATTGTTATCTAAGTGCTTCAAATATCAAAATTTGATTTGAAAATTTAACTTATTATGGAATTATTGGGAAAATACTAACATTAGATTGTAAATCAAATGGACGAGTTGCAATGATGAATTGAAAACAGTATGATTCAATGATGAGACGTGACCCCTTTATTGATAACTGTGGAGTTTATGTTAATGACATGACTCATGATCTTTCTACAGATGAGCCATATATATTGGCATCTATAGAGAAGAAATATTTTAAGAGAAATATGATACAAGACCTGAATTTTGTGTCATTATTAAAGTAATACCAAGACATTTTTTTTGATGTTTTAGGGGATAAAATGGACACCGTCAATTCCCCCATTCATGCCAATCAATTTATTAATTATGATGACACTAATAGTTCAATTTTTAAAGTTGATTGTGAACTTGTGTTTTTTGTGGGTAATATATTGAATCACCCTTATGTGATCCCAATTATTAAATAATAACTTGACATGGGTTGTTTAGGTTGCTAATATTCTAATTTTTTTAATATTGATTACAAATACTTCGTACCCAATTCGACCTTCATGTGTATTTTTAATATAAACTGGTTGTAGTTATCTTTGAGTTTCATTTTTAAATATAGAATTTAACTATATTATAAGTAATTAAACAAAAAAAACTAAAAATATCCAATTAGAAAAAATATGAATTTAACTAAAACATATTAAACTAGTTACAATGAAAAACAAAACCAACAAAACAAATAACGTATCCAAAAAAATAGAAAAACAACCTAACCCAAAATGTGAACCAAAAGACTTAAACATATAAATAGATTATTTATATATTAAATTGATCAAAATTAACCATATGATATAACCAAATCTAAATTTGAATTATTTTAAAGTAAAATAATAAAAATATATCATACCCAAGTTAAAAAAGATAATTTTAATTTATTGATTTTTCTATGACATATATTTTATGTTTTGATATTATTATCACTAAATATAATAATAATATGTTATGTCATTTTATATCTGTTATTTTTCTTGATAATTGGAATTCATTATTTATTTTTTTCAAATATTCTTTATTGTTTGAAAAACACATTTGTTATGAGTTTATAATTAAAGGAATATTTGTTTTGAAAATCAGTAAATGGAAAACCTTAAAGATGTCTGAATTAATAGGATTTCCAACAACAATTGATGCATAAGAGAGATGGGTGTTCCTCCTAATGTTCCTATTAGGAGTATTCTCTTAATAATATATATATATATATATATATAATTTCATATCATTAAAATTTTTTAATTTTTAATTAGGATCCACTACCCATGATATAATTATCCTCCTACCAACCTAGTGGTAAAGGCGCTCATCCATATGTTGTCAGGGTGGTGGTACTAGAGCTATTTACAACACTAGTTATACCTGATAACACATTTTCCCTTCATTAGATATACAATTTAGAAAACTTTTTTATCCCATGGTGTCATTATAGGCACCCAAGATATTTAATCTTCCTAAGCCGTCGCCATAATTTTCATCTGGACCTACTCATATTTCATTTCCTTATCTAGTGGGTGTTCCCGCTTCCCATCCATATTATACTTTTCCCAAGATGTAATTTCCAACTTTTTTTCTTTATACTACATTTCCTCCATAATTTTACATTAACTCTCCTTTTTCTTATACATTGATATATTACAAATCTCATGAGAAGACAAGGGACCCCACTACTAATATACAAGTCAACATTCATTAAGATCCAAAGGATAGAACAACACCTACTAGTCAAGCTAGCTTAGGCATATATATAGAAGCCTAGAAATATTTTTTGATCATAAATTATTTTTTTATTATTGGAAATGGTTTCCTAAGGCCAAGTTTTGGTACATTGATTACATTTTTATCTAATGTTTTGAATATAAATAAAACTTTATATTTTTTATTGTTCATTATTCTACATGACTCAAGTGTAATAATGTACTAAAGTATAAGTCACATCGATAAGGACATAGAAGTTCCCAACAATGATGATAAACTTGAAGTGCTATGATTATATACATAAATATATTTTTGTCTTTGGATAACAAACTATTT
Source organism: Viscum album (assembly GCA_963277665.1). Taxonomy (NCBI): domain Eukaryota; kingdom Viridiplantae; phylum Streptophyta; class Magnoliopsida; order Santalales; family Viscaceae; genus Viscum; species Viscum album. The sequence continues at coordinate 468,223,638 of OY728147.1, read as the reverse complement.
TAGGGAACATATTATATAGAATGTCAGGTGCAAGTAAACATAAGATAATGAGGTTTATTCTCATGAAATTCACACTTGGTAATCTTCAACATAGGATATTAGGAGAACATACCCACTAGTAGGAATTCTATATGTTTTGGTTTCATCAGATATTTCTATCTACGAGAATGTGTAATGGTACTTAGACTCCCTTATTATCATTAATTAATTCCATGACTTACATAATTTGATTTTCTGATGAATACTGTGACACCATAAGTTTTAGTTGCTGTTGGGTAAAATGGGAGTGTCATGATTAACATTTCATCAATGGATATGCCATGAAAGGATTTTCCCCTTCCATATTTAGGGATGTTTATATTTCGGCCCTTTGATGGGTATATAACTATCATATTAAATTCCACGGCCATGGTGAAACTATATGTTTATTTCATATAGTCAAATAAATACATATCAAGCATTTACATTAGTCACATAAATGTGAATATTTCTTGATGAGATATTACGATAAAAGGATAACATTGCACAACGAATATGTGGTCTTTATCACTGTTTCATTAAGTTCAATATCTTGGGTTCCTTGACCTGTTTCTAGATAGTAATATTGGAATTTAGGTAATTGTGAATAATTCCAATGAGAAATATTCCTATATGGTCACACACTAACTATTTTTGATGATCTCGATTATATTCAATTTGAATTAAATTAATTTAATAAATATTATTCTCAGGACTGAGGGATAATTTTATTCACATTTTATCAATCATAAATGTTTATTAATGAATTAAATATTTAAATTAAATATTTGATAGGGAATTAAAAAAATTCTAAAGGATTTTGAATATACTAAAACTATGTTAATGATAATTATTACTTAAAAATATTGTTAAATAATATTTATTACTATGAAAGTTGGTGTACACCACAAAATAAAAATATTATTATTATTATCATGTTTAATGGGGTTTATTAAGGATTATTATATTATTAAAGGGATATCATGAAATTGAATAATTATTTTAACCTAATCCATATATCTTCAGATAAATCATTATGTCTATTATGTATTTCATCTAAAAATTCAAACAGGGGAACTGTTTCACATAACGAAACTCTCTCTAAACCCCACATTTATCTCCCCATCTCAAGAAGGTGAAGTGCAATGGAGTTCCCTTTAAGATCAAAGGATGAACAATCAACATTAATAACATAATACAATTTAGTCTCTCTTCTAGCATATGAATAATGATTTTCATTTTTTATAGATCAAATAGAACATGTGAACCACCACTACATTGGTTCTATCCATGGATCCTTATAGATCAATGAAGGCGGTCTGAAATTGTCATTCTAAATGAATGAAATATATATAAAAGAAAGAATTATTAGATAATGTTTTCATTCCTTATGATATTAAATAAATTATTTATAAATTTGACATACAAGATCCTCACTAGGGATTTCATGGAACTCTATATTAAAGGGAATTTAAATATATCACCCACCGCCGTAAGAGTTAAAAAGATTAACATAAGAATTTATAATTTATCTATAGATAAATTTCAACCAAAATATGAGTTTATGAGGTTTTATTTAGTAAATATAGTGTTTTTAACACCTAGTTTACCGTTTTTGAATTTATGGTAGTGGGAAAACTCTAGCAATAGCATGTAGTGGAATCATTCTCATGGTATCTAAGTTGGATGGTGGTAGCATGTATTTTTTAATGATAATGTGACGAAGTCCGAAGTTCCACACCAAGATGATCACCGAGATAAAAATTTGAAAGATTGTATACAAGGATATAAATAATAGGAGATATCAATATTTAAAAAGATAAATAAAAACTAAAACAAGAGAAGAACCGTGGTTTACTTCCCATGAAACACTGATTTTATATTCCTTAGTTAGACTCAGAGGGTTTTTAGCTTATATGAAAAGATATTGTATCCATGTCCTTTGGTTTCACATAAAAATTATTAGGAACCCAATAACAATTAACTAATAATCATATATTATCCTCTCTAACTAACTCTATAGACCCATTCACAAGCACTGTTAGAGTAAAAATGGGACCATACCACTTGGTTTTGAGTTCTATTGTTAATGAGAACCACTTTCTGACCCACTTTATGTTGCCTATTTTAAAATATAGAATCTTGAAAATCATTTTTTCATGCATTTAAAATCCAATAATTCTAATAATATTCTCTAGTATTTCATCCAACTGAATCAAAAAAAGTGACCTTCTTTTTCCTATAGTCTTAAATTCAAAATCCAAAGCCTTTATTTCTATAAAGGACTTGTGATGTCACTACAAAATAAAATTATGATACATTAAAAAATATTCCTCTATAGAGACTTTTATAATTTAGTTTTATAGGTAGTACTATAATCCGAAGGGTCCTCATCTATATTTAATGATCAATCTATTCTTGTACTTCTCACAGCTTTCTCTAAAATATATTTAATTCACTATAAGAAACATTAGCTTGTCTACTTGACTATAGGTGACAGGTTATACTAGTTTGGTGTGCGTATCCATAATTTTCTATCAAATATTTTAATTTATTTTTTTAAACTGAGTACAATTTTTGTTTATTAATGCTTTGGGAAGACCGAGCCTGGAAAAAAACTTAATCTTTACAAATTAAATCACACTACTAGTCTGATTATTTGGTAATGTCACTACCTTTACCCACTATGATTCATTAAAAATTATAAAAAGATACATGTATTCACACATGATGAAAAAATAGGTCCCATGAAATCCATCCAAAAAATATAAAGGATTGGTACTTAAAATTACCAATTTGGGGAAACTCTTTCTTCCTTCTCACATGACCAACTATTTGGTATCTGTCATATCTGACAATAAGACATCTAGATTGCTTCAAAATATTAGGATAAAAAACAAGATTGAAAAACCTTAACATTAGTTCTCTCACTTCCATTATGTCCTCCCTACAAATATGAATGAAAACACCTATGAATGGGTTGCATCTCTTACCCAGGCACACATATCCTCAATATTCAATTAAAATATATCCAAAACAACAAAGGAACACCCTATAAATAATACAAAATATCATAAATAAATTTATTTTTATGGATCTGAGAAAATAATTAGGAAAAATTCATTAATATAATAAGATAAAAAAATCAGAAAACCAAGGATCTTTTCCGATGAAAATAACATGTAGTTTTTCAACTAGAAATAATGAATTAATCTTCCTAAGGTCTTAATTTTCTATACTGTGAATCCAATACTAGAGATCTAGAATAACATTATTATCCCATTTCTTATCCTTTATTTCCAATTCAAATTCCTCTACAATAATACCCATTTCAAAGTCATGGTTTTCTCACTTTTTTGGGAGGCATGTAGTTATGGGTTGAATGATGAGTAAAAACAAGGAATTTAGACCCCACAAAGTATAGACTAAACATTTAAAAAGTAAGAAAACCACATTCATATGTTCGATATCTATTATGGTATAATTTCTTTGAGCTCTACAAGATAATATACTATAATAATACACTACATACAACTTTTTATCCTTCTTATAGACTAAAACAGTTGCTACTGCAATGTCACTAGTATCACACATAACCTCAAAAGTAATTATCTAGTCTTGAAAAATAATTATGGGTGAAGATGAGAGATTATCTTTAAGAAAATTAAATGATTCTGTTCATATCTCATCAAACATGATGGGTGTATCAACAAAAATAATTCAACATAAGGTCCTAGTGATTTTTATAAATTCCTTCATTAATCTTTTGTAGAATCCTTCATGGCTTAAAATAGTCTAATTCCCTGGGAATTATCATGTGATGTTAGATTTTTTATCACCTCAACATTAAAATTATATACTTTTATTCCTTTCTCAGAAACCATGTGACCCAAAAAAATTCTTCAGTATCCATGAACTTGCACTTTCACCAATTTAAAATAAGATTTTCATCTTTGAATTTCATTAAAACAGTTTCAAGATTATGCAAATAGTTTATAAATTCACCTAAAAAACTAAGCAAAATCATTAAAACTTTATTTATTATTTCAACCATGCCTTATAAAATAATAATCATAGATATTTGAAAAGTTTTAGAGCACCACATAATCCAAAAGGTATTATCTGATAAGAAAATTTCCCTAATGGACATGTGAATCTGGGATTCTTCTGATCCTATTGGTAAATTTGAATCTAGTTGCAACTAGAATAACCCACAAGGAAGTGTAAGAACTCATTTATAGGAAAACTCTATATAATTTTTTATAAAAATGGAATTGTGATTTGTTCATAGCTTAGGTTTGGATTTGATCATTCTTTTCATTGGTGATGACTACAACTCCACTCCTCTTAAGAACTAGTTATATAAGATTCACCAATAGATTATCTGAAATGGTAGATATTCTTCCAGTGTTAAGAATCCTAATCACTTCCTTTTGGACCACTTATTTCATTTTTAGTTTACTACTTCTCTTCTCATCCACTCTTGGTTTAAATTCAAGTTATAATGTGATTTTATGATTTTAGTATGATGGACTTATACCCTTAATATGAGTAATAGACCCTCTAATGATACACATGAACATACTCAAGCCACCTAATAGGCTACCCTAATAACTTACATAGAAATTATTTGAGATGTTGAAGGGTAATTTTGATCACTCACCCAAAAATGAATATTACAAATGATATGGCAGTGGCATGAACTTGAGATTGGGTTCATTTTGATTTGATAGAAGAGAATTGGATCTGGAAGGTCTAAGGTCCGGATTTTTCCTCTAAAATAAGGTATTGTTGAAAGCATCCTCTACATCACTATTATTCTTAAATAAGAGAACCTCACAAACATATTTTTTGATTTTGGTTCAAATGTTTTTTAGGGAAAACTCATCTAGGTGTTTTAGGACTTATCTATCTAACTAATTTAAAGGATCATTCTTTTTTGCTTGAAATAACTCCCATTCAAGTTTCAGTAGGTATTTTAGGTAGACCATTAAATTATTTTATCACCTTACAAAATTCATCATTCCCCTCATTAATAAATTCTTAAACCCCTAAAAACTCATTTGAATTAAATACTTTTTCTTGCGTGGGTTATTTTTTTTAATAATTATATTCCATTTTCTTTCCACCAAAATTACAAATTAATTCCACACTTAAAACATCAATAATATCTCCCCTTATGGCTAAAAGTTCATATCTTGAATGGATGCACTAAATTATTCTATGATATTATAAGTATAAAATTTTTCAAAGGATTTCTTGTTTGAACAGATTTTCATAACTGATTTTAGATAAGATGGGATTATAATTAAGTTATTAAAGAAAGTTATTTCTGTGTTTAGTTTTTTTTAAAGCTATCAGAAATTTATAGAGTTTAAAATATATATTTTATTTTATTTTATCCTATGTGTAGAAAGAATTTTTGGAAAAAATATCTATGCAGTTTTAGGCATCCCATCATCTACTTATTTATATTTTTCTTCCCCTTATTTTTTTATCTTTCAAGCCATTTTATTATTGTTTTTTAGTTGGAATAGTAGGATTAAAATTGTTTCGAAGCCACTATCCATAATTATAGATTCCATATTTTCCAAATTTCAACTTATAGGTTCATACATTTTTCACTTTATAGAAGATTTATATAACTTCATACCTTATTTGTGGGTTTGGAGACCACTTCTAGTTTTCAAAACACTGGAATTTTCCTTTGGTCTCAATTCAGCGGTTCAAAGAAGCTTACCCATTTCTGTACCAACAAAATCTCTCACTAATTGTACAAATTTTAATTTTATATTTTTCCAATATAGTATTCATTTTTTAATTTAAATAAAATTAATGGAATTATGTTCATTAAACTAACATATCAACTTCTAGAACATACCCTTTACTTTCTAAAGGGATTTGGAGAATTCTGCATTTGGATTTGGTTGGAATTGATTCCTAGGTTATTATTAAAAACCAAGGGAAATAGAAATCTAAAAACTCACTAATCTCTTCAAGATAGATTTTTATGGTTTAAATACCCCTATTTATAGTTATTTTAGAATGGTTCATCCCTGGAAATCATATTTGAACCATATCCAACAAAATTTAAATTTCTTACAGATTGTAAAGGAATATCAAAATTGGGATAACATTATTGAGAATTCCCAAACATTCCTCATTTTATTTTTTTCTCCCTAGGAGTGTTTTTAGTATTTTTATTATAGAACTTAATAGATTTAACCTCTACTTGTTGGAAATGAATGGTTTTATTCCTAAAAATCACTCTTGTTCTTGAGTAATTGTTTTATGAGTTTTTTTCAAACTATTGAAATTTTATTTTACCCCATAAACAATTTTATCAAAGAAATACCCTCCAGAGGGTTGATAAATCTAGGTTAGATGGTGTGGTGTGGGACTCTTGTAAATTTTATCATAAATAATTATGGTTTACATTGGTTGTTATGATACTAGATAAGTAAAATATTGAATTTTCTTATGCCTCATAGAATAACTCACCATCATTTTGCATTAATCCAGTTTTTTTAAGCCTAATATCAGAATTCAGCCTCGAATGGTAAAATTTAAAGAAAAAATAATTCTAAATTGGTCCCATGAAGCAAACATTTATTAATTCATATATTGGAACCAATTTTTTTATTTTCCCTTCAATAAAAATTGGAATACTCCTGGTTTTAACTCCTCACTCAACCTCATAAGTTTTAGTTGTTTCCCTATACCATAGAAGTACCTCATATGTTCTAATAAGTATTCATTATGTGATCCATTTTAGGATGGTATTGTTAAAAAGTTAGTTTCTTAATCTTGTAATTGTGAGACATATGGGTCTACCTAATACATGTTCTTTTTTGTAAAATATAGGCACTTGGAACTCCCTAAGCCTAACTCTTTCAATCCACAAATTTATAGTTTGTAGTATATTATCATCTTGAGGTTGTTGATTAATAATATTTTTCTAAATATATTCCTTTTTAAGTTACTTTTTATGTCTTCGATAACTCAAGATTATTTAGATTTTAATTATAAAAGTATCTATGTGATTCCCTGAAGACCATATATACATTATAAAATTCAGAAAAGATATTATTTTTTATTATTTTATTTTTGAAAATAGAATTTGTGTTCTATTATATAATGTTTTTTTAGTTATTATATTACAACTACAATTACATATAATTGAAACCAATTTTAATCGAGATCATAGACCATTAATTATGTTTAAATAAAATTAATTATTTAAAACCATACTTAAAATAAGTTGAGCAGCGAGTAGGGGTCAATCCACAGGTAAGGATGCATAGTATTTGTTTTTGTGTAACCAAGGAAACAAAAAAACAAAAAAAATGAAATAAAAATAGTTTTATTAAAATGGGTTTGGTGATGAAACAATAATGAGAGTGAAGAATTGTCAGATCATGTTAAAAAATATGAGAAATATATTATCAAAATATAGTGAGGAAAATCAGTTAATAAATAAAGAGAAATATATTGGATGGTTTTTATAAATATGTTCCTTCATAATTACATTTGAATTAAATTTCCTGGAACTAATTAGAAGATATTGGACATATTTCTCATTAGGGTAACCTATGAATGAATGATTCTTATATATTTTCTACTAAATAACTCAATAAATCACTAAATGATGAATTATTTTTCACTAATATCATCTTTTAATTTGAACATAGTGCGCTACGCTAATGATATTGGTCAATGTTTTATTAAAATACTCAAATAATAAAATATTTAGAAATAACGTTCAACCAAGTTATATTTTCATTGATACTCTATGTTTTGCAAAATTTACTATCTAAAAATAAATGAGATTAGAAAACAATTAGATAGATTCATCAATGAAGTAAACATGACTAAACAATACAATATATTCCCACAATAGTGTTTATATAAGGATTATAATTAAATTAACGTATTCCATGTTTAAATATAATAGAATTCATGCAGAAAAGAAAAAAAGAAATAGTGTAGAGAGAGATGAATCTTCTCTATCTCATGGTTCTAAACCTACTTGATTCCCCCTATATATCTCTAGTTCCTGATCTCAAATCCATTAATCTCTTAGTCTCTATTCATTGTAAATCCTTTATTATCATTCACCTCATTTTTCATGACTCTTCTTCTTTTATTAATAATCAAGATCTGACCTAATCCCCACCTCAATATTATAGTCTATATATTTAAAGTATATCTTTAGCTTCTATGTTCCATGTTTGTCACAGTACAATACCCTCAATTGTGACAACAACCAAACTCCCAAAATAAAAAATGATCTCTAGTGAAAAACTTGTTTAAAATATGCCTGACCTATATAGATGATTACCAGGATTTGATTAACTTCCTTAATCATGTATATAAAATTTCAGTAACTACCAATTACATTACCTAGCTCTGACCTCATCTTTAAAATTTTTTAACCTTGTAAATTAGAGAAACAGTATCTAGATTAAATCATCATGTGTGTAACACATGATATTTCATCTAAAAAATAGTCAGTAATGACTTCTTTCAAATATCAAACTCAAATTATTCTAACTGGTAACAAGTCATCTTTATTGACTAGGCTTGAAATTCATCAGTGTCTATCTGATTGGGATACATAGACATGGTCCATCTCAATCATATACGCTACTAAATTCCAAATCTGCATTGCACAATCTGACTTCTTCATTCGATATATTTCCAAAACATAATTCCCCAAATTTAATTATAAACAAGTATCTTGGACACAATTTTATAAACAAAAAATGATGATCCCATGTACTCAATTTGAATTTTGGTATTCAATTTTCTCAAACCCACATGGTCACTTTTTATAGGCAAACCAAATACTTGTAATTTCTTTAGAGAAGTTCTTCAAATTATTTTTGGGCATTCATCTTAGAACTTGATAATAAAAAATTGGGGAGGAACATAGGCCTCCATCATCTTCATGAATAGAACAAAAAGACTTATAGAGAACAGTGGGCACATAATTATTTAGAAAAAATAGAATCTAGATCATCATCATTAGAAAATCCTCGTGATCAAAGGAATTATTCATATTCACATTTGACTGGATTGAAAATATTTAAAAGAAACACCTCATCTATATTCTTATTTTTGACTTGCCACCAAATCCTCGATAATCACTTGTGAACACTGAGTCTCGATCCTTATATACAATATCCAATTTATTAATTTAAGCTCTATTATGAATTTCAGTTGTATCTTCCATGGCTTTTCAAACTTGGATTAATGAGGCTTCACTGTCTTCTCCAACTTTCGAGGCTAGTGTTTCATATTCTTAAGGAAGATTCACAGTCAATTAGTATTACGGATCAAAATATCCATTGGTGTTGATATATCTTTGACAGGCATCAAAAATCATCTTCCATGGTGAAGTTATTTGGGTTTTTTCATTTAGTGACAACAGATTTTTCAGAGCTCAGGTCATGGATTCCTTTTATCGACTAGTTTGCTCAAATTACAATTTGTTTTTTAGGATATAGAAAGTACTCACACTAAATTAGGCTACGATCAATGGTGTAGAATAGATAGGTAGTGGTGAGAGTGGTTTATGTATAAGGATAGAGTGTATAATGGAGATGGCGGTAGCGTGTGATGGTAGTAGGTGTTGGCGATAGGTGTAAATGGTAGAAAAATTATTATTCTAGTGATTGAAATGGAGGAAATGGTATTATAAGTAGTAGCACATGGGTATTATGGTAGAAGGGAAGATGAAAATGGAAACATATTCAATGGTATTAGACTAAGGTAGACTGGTAGCAAGATGTGGAGTGGGGGTAGAATTAGATTTTCTGGTGGTAACACTTCATTACGACTAATGAGAAGTATAACTTTCTAAATAAATATAGAAATTTTTGTTGGTAATAGATGTATAATTTTTTTTAATGATTGAAGAAGATACTAAAATTTATATATAGAAATTTTAAGTGAATGAAATTAAAATAAAAATCAATGTTGAAAAAAATCAATGATACTTCTAACTTCTACAAAATATTAAAATTACAAAGAGAATTTAAATTCCATATATATATATGATATAATTTTGGAAATGAAATAATTAATTTGAGAAGATGTGAAAATTAAAAAACAATTTGAAATTTATTTCAATTCTATTCATCTGAAATTACTACTTCAAAATACACTTCAATGGTATATATTACAACAAATAGATGTTAACAATTTCAATATGGAATCATAAAAATAATATTTCCAAAAAAATAGTAACTCATTAAGAATAATTGAAATCCCCCAATCCATACATTTTAATAACATCTTCATAGATTTTAAATTTTATTGAAAAATAAAAAAAATTAAAAAATTTAAAAGAATTAAAACTCATATATACATCAAAAACTAATTTAATCCACTAATGTGGATGAGGAAATGTTAGTAAACAAGAGCCACATTAGAAACCTCATAGAATTTGGGTTAAATTAAAAGTGTTAAGAGAGAAATATTGCCGAAATCAGGTATGTTTTTCATGATAGATCTTATATTATTCCATAGATCTGATATCTTCCTTCTATTATTCTTTTATTCCAACAGCCGAATGGTCAAATATTTATTAGAAATTCAATACAGATATTGAATATCACCAAAAAAATTATATATAAAACCCTAAAAGTTGATATAATTATAATTATGAATGAATGAGTTTCCACAAGGGTAATAAGTTTTAAAATAAAAAAAAATCCTAAAATGGTTCATTGGTTGATTTAAGTATACACATCAAGAATCTTTGAGATGCCACATATGCCAAAATTCACATCCCCTTAGCTCAAAATCCCCCAAACCATCTAATTTCATGAATGGATCCCATGCCATCAATGTAATTATATAAAAAATAATTCACCCATTGAATGAAACATATGACTTCCACACAGAAACCATTCACAGTTTCAATAACTATTCACAATGTGAAATAATTACTATATCTTGATTTTAGCTTACATTCTCATTATCCCTATGCAATATTTCAGTAAACTATCCCAACCTCTCTCAGAATAACATAATAATGAATAAGATAATGTCATTATTGTGGCCCAAGATTCTCATACATATATAATTCTTATTTTTGGATTAATATTCAATACATTGCACAAATTCATGCATGAGGACCATAATATTTTACTTTCATTGGATTATAGGTACACAATCTTCAAATTTGGTAAAACATCTACAAAATATCCCGTATGATCTTCCCCATTTGTACTCTTAATTAACAAAATGCTACTTAAAACAATTCATTATATCCTAAGAAAATGATACATAAGAAAGGGTGGGCTATGATGCTCACTAAGGGTAAACAAATGAGATATGGAAGAAAAAAGAACATAAGTTTATAAGAACAAGAAAATAACATTTCAAAACCACACCCTCCACATAAAAAGATAATAATATTAAGTAATTTCATAAAGAATGTATATATTTAAGACATGAACCATAAGTAAATAAAATAACATGTGCTATTAGAGAATAAAATTAGAATAAGACACAGATCTGTGGAATACACATAAGAATACAAAATCCTATGTTAAGGATACCCTTCATAAAATGTTAGTCTTGGGACAACCACCTTTGTACCTACTTTGGGCTTGGAATGGCCTCTTGTGTACCCTCTTGCGGGTATGGGATAACCTCTCATGTTACCTTTGAGATCATATAACATTAATTATTACCCAATAAATTGGTGTGAGATATTGGTCCCACATGCCACATAATTTATACATTTATATTCCATAAGCTCATATAAAATTCTTTATAATAGAATCCATTAAAATAAATGGGTTTCATAAAACATTTAATCATATCATCACCCATGAAAAAGAAAGTGTTTTCATAATAATTTCATCAATTAATCATAATACATGCTATAAAAAATATACAGGTTTTATAAACATTGTATCATTATAAACATAAATCATCAATAGAAATAATAATAATGGTATACTTGAATCATATCCACAATAAATCGTAATTAACATCAAAGTATTCAATAGTATATGGAAAATTATTTTGAAAGAAAAATCACTTTGAATGTTCCTCAGAGAAATAAACTTTCCACTATAAAAAATCATTTAAAAATTAAAAAAAATTAAAAAAACTTTAATTTTAAAAAATATCTTAAATTTATAAATTAATAATCATTGGAAATACGTTTCATAATTGATAAAAATTTCGCACATTCCATATATGTTAAAATAAATATTCTTTCACATTTTTGATAAAATCCAAACCATCATTTTTTGGAAAATAATAGGAATATTCGATTTAATTTTTTTTGAATAAATGAAAACCAGTGTAAAAATGTATTTGATAAATACTTAAAAATAATTAACAAAATTTTTAAAACATTTTTAGAAAACATTTTTTTGGAAGAAAAATGGTTTTCGACTGAGAATATTGTTTTTCATAAAAACGTTCTTTTTGAATGCATCAGAACATAAAGAGATGAAAATAAAGGGAAAAAGTTATCCTATTGACACTAGAAGAGGATAATAAAAGTCATAAGTTTATTTATATTTGTTCATATTATTTTAACATTGATAACATAATAAAAATAATCTAGATAAATGATGAGATTGTAACATCAAATCATTACCACTTTGGTCTCTTTGAAAAACATGCCCCATGAAGGAATGTCGTTAAATGAAACATAAAACATCAAATTATAAAAAAAAAATTGATATTACATGAGAAATTTCATTTATATACTCCTCTAAAAATAATATGGGTACGTAACATAATCATGTCTCAAAGAAGACAAATTGAGACAAAAATCCATTACCGCCTTAGTCACTTTAGAAATGTAAACCCCATGAAAGAGAGATCATAAAATGGATATGAAAATCCAAAAAAAATATAAGGATAATAAAAATAAAATGCATATTTGTGTATTATATACGCCACATAAAATGAACACATTGTTAATATGGCATGAATCACATAGAAAAATAAAATTGAGATAGAAATCCCTTACCATAAGTATTGAATTACTTCATACAGGTTCAAAACTCTTGTATAATATATATAATTTTATTAAACATATATTTAATAAACATAATTATTTATATCATACCATATTTTATTTACTTATGACCTTTTATTACCCTTTTATTAACAATTCCTTGTTAAAATCTTGTTCCCGGTAATAACTTCTATGATTTTCATGTATACTTTTCTTTTTCTTTTTGGACCTACTAATTTGATCATGGTTATATAAAAAATAATAATAATCATGAAATAATTTTCTAATTTATACATTAATTATACTTTTAACACTAATCATTATATATGGTTTTGATAAATGAAGTGTGTTTCAATCATCGAGACTGTTGGTCGTACGTACACATGAGTAAGGTTTCCATTTTTTAACATCCAAAATGGAAATGACGTAAGTAATATTTAAACATAATATAATTATAATAATATGATAGATAACATATTATTTCTCTAAATATACTTATACATATCATCCATGTGGTGTGGGAATGAAAACAGATATTCACATCACTTCTTGAAAGCTGTAGTCCACACATCCACAAATGATGTTATCTTATTTTAGTGAGTGAAATGGTAAGAAATAAAAGGAAATACTATCTTATCATAATGTTAAATTTGTAATTAATATCATAATTATATCATGTATATCATATATATTTCTTCACATTATCATTATTATCTTCTATGTTAAGCGATAGTGAAAATGAATCACATCGCTTCATGAGGCGGTAGTCCATCTTATCGATGACCGATGTTATCATATGACCAAAGCAAATGGAATGTAAAAGATTTATACGTTATATAATTACTCCAAGGGTATAGTTATTTTATAAATAATATATATACTTTATATATATCAGGATACCCAGCTGTGAAAGGAGGTAATGGATAAATGAATGATACTGGTTTGTGATACGGTAGTCCACCCTACACATGAATGGTGATTTTTTAACAATTAATGAAATTGGGGATGTTTTAGGTAATTTAAAAAACAATACAACATCTCATAGTATTTAGTTTTCTTAGGTTATAATTACAGAATGGTTTAAAAATAATTTAAATAGTTGGTGGCAGAAATAAAATCAAAACACTCATTAAAAAACATTGCATATTCATTGGTAGCCTCCTAAGGTTTGCAATAAGGAAGTTCATTGGTCAGATTTATCCCATAAGTAATGATTTTTGTAAGAGAGTATCTGTTTTGGGAATTTATTTGGGTTGGAATTGTCTTAAAGTAATTTTTTTGAAGTTTTGATAAGGAGAGGAGATATTGTGGTATTTTAAAAGTGAGGTGATTGGCGTACTTATAATCTTTGAAAAGGAAAAGTTGTATCCATGTTTTTCACTTTATAAATGGTTCCATAATTGATTATTATAAATAATTTGAAATTATATGGTCAAAATACTTCAATCCAATCTATTTTGGATATGGTTTTAGATCATTTAATCCCTTATATTTTTAGTTTAACCACCGATAAACCCATTTTTACCTTAATCGGTTAATTTTTATACTATTTTTACTATTAATTATCGTCAAAATTAAAGTTTAAATTCTATAAAATATGTTTTTTCTGATTAAAAATGTGGAATAATATTTTCAAAATTCAATTAAATGAAGTCTAAATTTTTAATTTAAAATTAATCCCATTGACGCATCGAGAAAGTGGATTTTTAAAGAGAAAATGTTCAATAGATTATATATTTTTTAAATAAAAATTAAATAATAAATGATTAAAAAGACCCAAATTAGATTTATAGATATATTATTTAACTAATAATAATTTATAACCAATTTGAAATATAATTTACCATTACCAAAAAATTAAACAGAAATGTATTTCTCAATTAAAATTCTATATTTTTCACTATTCAACAAAAAATAATCTTTTAAAAAAATACAAAAAATCAAATATATAATATATAAATTTTGATTTAAAAAAAATTATTTTATGAAATAATTTTTCTAATATTTATAAATTTATTTTTAAAATACGTTCCCAAAAAAGGTGACAAAACTACTTTTTAGAAAAATAAAGTTTTTAGGAAAAAATATGATTTATTATAATATATTTTCTACAAAAAAATAACATGAATGTTAATGTTTTGATAGAATACAAACGATATAAATTTCGTTAAATAATTTCATTAAATGGTCGTTGTTTAATTTATTAAGGTAAAATAGGTTTGTTTGTATAAAAATAGTTTTCCAAAAAAAATCTTTCATTTTCAAATATTTTTATTTTTAATTTTAATTAATTAGGCACCAAAGAATTCATTTTATATAAATTTTTAAACCATATATTTCTATAATTTATTTAATCATGTTCATAATCTTCATTTTAATGGTTATTTTATAACTATCATATTAAATAATAATTTCATAAGAGTATATCATGTTTTGTTTAAACTCAGTGTTTCATGAAATGCAAACTACACACAGTGTTGCGTGATACACATGAAAGTCTCAATGTTGTGTGAAAACAACTATAAAAGTAGTGTTGATTTTAATGAAAAAAATTAAAATATTTTATTCATTTTAGAAAAATACTTTACAAAATCATAGGGTTTTACATTTTACCCCCCTTAAATTGAATTTCTCTCTCGAAATTCATCACTTTGGTACCGAAAACTGAGGATAATTCTACCTCATTAGATCCTTAGGTTTCCACATGACTTAAATAAGATATTTTTTTCTCTATAAACATTTTACCAGGAGATTGGTGTTATTTTATAAAAATTTTCATTGATCCATAATCCCTATGGTTTACTTCACATATGGAATATCCTTCTCTAGTGGTACGACCTCTGAGTTAGTTACATGTGGTGGATTAATTATCTACTTCTTCAAGAGAGATGCAAGGAACACATATTGAATATAAGAGAGGTTTGGTGGAATAACTAATTGATAATATCTTTTCCCATTATGATCAACAATTTCAAAGGGGCTGATATACCTAGTACTTATATTTCCTTGGTATTCTGATCACAATTTATTCCTTTCATTGTGCTTTGATCTATTTCAACTTAATATTTTTCTCATAAAAATGAAAATGATTTTTTAATGATGAAAACAATTAAAGATCACAAGATTTATAATATAATTATAATTCATTCCTTATATATCATGTTAGAAAAAGGTTATTACTTGTTACCCAAGATGAATATATCTTCATATGGTCATATAATAAATTAACCTCTAAAACCTCATCCAAAGTTTAAATTAAATTGTTTCATATATTTTTAACCTTGTAACCCTATAAATTTTTAAAATCCAATACTTTGGAAATAAAGTCACTAAATTTTAAAAATCAACATATCATTAATCCCACATACAATATGAATATGCTCTTAATTATAACATACCATACATATGAACACCTTTATCATGTAATCTTATGAAATATAGTCATAATATGAATTACCATAAAACCTTATTGAAAACAAAAATGATTTATTATTCCTTAAATAAAACATAAATTATTAGAGATATTAATAAAATCCAAAAATGTTGTAAAATCCATCAATTGTAGCATAAAACACTTTATGAAAAAAATAATTAATCAGTTCTAGGATAATTAATACATTCAATTTACTTTATCCATGTAAATCTTCTCTTCATATAATATAAACAAAATTTTCTTAACATCATGATAATAATAAGGGTTACATTTCATTAGTTATGTGTTTTTCATAAAATATGACCTTGTCTTGAAATCGCTTTTCAAGGTCATCAATATCATTCAACATATTATTTCAAATCCATTTTGAATTTTTTTATAAACTAATCTAGATATATTTCATGATTTATATAACATAATTATTTAATTCTCATAAAAAAATTCTTTCAGTCTACATTATTCTAAATCCATCAACTAGGAGTCATCATCTTATTCCAATATACGCATTTCCTTTCATATTTCATTTGTAGTCTCTTCATCATCAACAGCAGAATCATTACTCATACAACCTTGTTGATTCTCTTCATGATCTTTACTCTTATTACATCAATTTTCATAATGCCCAAACATTCCAAATTTAAAAGATTTAACAATTGATCATACCTTAGAGATAAAATTAATCTCATCCATTCTCTTAACTAAAATTTTAGTTTTCCCTCAGAAATTGAATTTTTTGTGACCTTATTTTCCATACTCAAAACATATTCTAATCTTATTGAGATATTAACTTTTTTTATTCTTATAAAATTATTTATATAAGATAGATTGAATCTTCTTTTCTCAATGGTCTCCAATACCCTAAATCTTAATGAAATCTATCCTTCTATTCTTTGGGGAGTCTAATATTTGGTTAAGGGTTATATTATAAATCATCTTCCATAATGATTAGGCATAATCACAATATCCTTTTCTCCAATCACCATCCCTATTGGCTACTCCTTCATAAATTCCCAGTTACATTCAATGTTATCCTCATTCCTAATAGTTCCCACCACTAACTAAAACCAAAAAAAATAGTGTGAGCAACATTAATCATAGCGTAAAACCACATAATCATAAAAAATTACTTATATGATGTCTTAATCATGAAACTGTTAATTTATCAATTTTCATTCATATTCATATTCCTTTTAAATTTTTCTGGTTGGTTTTAAATAGTTTTTTAATTTCAAAATAATATCCCTTAGGTGTGTTAAACCAGGTGTGTAAAAATACCCATCTTCATGAATTAGGTGATGATTGAGTCCAACTGAATCTACTATTTTAGATTTATTAACCCCATATACCTCTATTCTAGATCCAAATCCACTTGTAGTGCCCATAAATGGATTTAATTTCTCAAAAACCACTCTCTGTATCCTTTACCAAAACTCATGGACATCTTCATATACTTTGACTTGTACTTAGACATATCCTTAGACACATCCCTAGACATATCCTAATAAATATCACTTGGGATCTCACTGAATATTTCTCATCCTAGTTTCTAAAGGTCAATTAAACATTTACTATAATACCAATTATAGAGACCCAAGCTTCGCATATATAGATATTAAGTCTTTTTAGATAAATAATAAATATATTAAACAAACACATGAATAAGGATCATAATAGTTTAGTTTATTCGGAGATTAGGTACACAATATTCTAATTTGGTGAATGATCTTAGACATATCCTATAAATATATTACCATTTAGTACTCTTAAAAAAATACCCTATTTAAAGTAATTCTTCATAACCTAGGGAAAGGACACATAAGAAAGGGAGATCTCCAATGCTCAGTATAGGTAAAAAAGGGAGATACGTAAGCATAACTTGAACATAATGGTATGATTTCATGGTCAGAACAGTTGAAAAACACATCATGAATATTTATGATCATAATATTGAGTCATTTCAAAAATATTTTATGTTCATAAGACATAAATCATAATAAAATAAATTAACATGAGACATGAGATCATAACATTGGAATAAGATTGATATTTATTGAATAAACAAAAGAATGTAAAATCTTATGTCAAGGACACCCACGAAGACATTCATAATATGTTAATATTGTGATAACAATCATTCTACCTTTTTTGGTATTATTATTACCTCCCGTGTACCCTCTTTAGGGCTCGAGACAACTACTCATGTACCCTTTGAGCTCATATAACATTAATCACGACCCCATGCATTAGAAAGAAATATAGGTCCCAACCTATACATAATTCATACATTTATGTTCCATAATATTATATAACATTCATCATAACATAACCCATTAAAAAATGGGTTTCATGAAACATTTCATCATTGCATAACCCCTGTAAATGAAACGAGTTTCATAATCATTTTATCATTTCATAACAACATAACCCATGGAAAGGATATGGGTCACATAAAAATATTTTCATCATAAATAGAATCCATTCAAGGAAGGAAGAATAATTGTATCCTTGGATGATATCCCCAGTAAAAATAAGTAACATAAATGGTTGTCATATTAGATGGAAAATTATTTTGAAAGAAAAATCACTTTGAATGATGAAAATTTATTTTCTACTTTGAAGAATGATTTTTTAAAACATAAAATATTTTTAAAATACTTTTATTTGAAAATAAACTTCAAAACATATACATTATTCTTCAAATAAAATAATATCCATGATGGCATAAAATTTCATACATGCTGTGTAGTTTATAAAAAAATTTCTTTTCACATTTTTGGTAAAAGACAAACATGATTTTTTTTTGGAAATCAACATGAATATTCCATTCAACTAAATTTTTACCAGAGAAAAAAATGGTTTAAAATGACTTTAATAATTAAATTTAAAAATATTAAAAACAATTTTTAAAACCTTTTTAGAAAACACCATTTTAGAAAAAAAAGGGTTTGCGACTAAAAATTTGATTTTTTGACTAAAAAGACGGTTTTTCATACAAACGTTATTTTTGAACTCATAAATATATAAATTGAGGAAATTAATGGGGAAAAATGTTCCCTCGTGTATTAAATATAGGATAATAAATTTCATGAGTTTCTTTAGATATTAATCATAATATTTTATATTCATAAACATAATCATAATGAATCCTGATAAGCAATGAGATTGTAATATAAAATCTTTTCCACTTTGGTAACATTGAAACGTAATCCCCATGAAATAATATCCTTAAATTAAACATAAAATATCATGAAAATTAATACATTAATTATATTACATGTAGATTGGTTTGTGTACAAACCTCTTAAAATAATAATTGTGCATAACAAAATCATTTGTCTCAAAGAAGACAAATTGAGACAAAATCCCTAACTGCTTTGGTAACTTTTGAACCATAAACCCTATTAAAGATAGATCCTAAAATATATATGTAAATACAAAATAAATTAAAAATAATAATAATTACATACATTCATGATCATTATATACACCACATAAAAGAAACACATGGTTAATATAGTATGCACCTCACAGAAAAATAAAAGTGAGATGGAAATATCTTACCTTAAGTCTCGACTTCCTTTTTACATTTTCTAACATCTTGTATAATAAATATAATATTATTATACACATTTTTAATAACCATAATTACATATATCATACCATATATTATTTATTTATGATATTATATTAACTATTTATTAAAAAATCCTAGTTAAAATCATGTTTCTTGTAATAACTGCTTTGTTTTTCATGAATGTTTTGATTAGTTATTTTTCTTGTACTATAACTTTTATGATGATTTAATATTATATATAATAATTATAATTACATAATTATAATATTTATATTTTAATTATACTTTTAATACAAATCATTAAATATGGTTTTCAGAAATGAAGTATGTTATGATCATGGAGACGTTAGGTCGTACGTGCACATGAATAGTGCGTCCATTTTTCAACAATCGTTATAGAAATGAGGTAATTAATTTTAATTCAAAATATAGTTATAATAATATCATAAATAAAATAAAATTTTATTAAACATACTTATACATGTAACCCGTGTCGTTTGCTGATGAAAAGGGGGAACCACGTCGCTTTATGAAGGCGGTTGTCCACACATACATGAAAAATGTCATTATCTTTTATTGTGTGAAAAAGGTATTAAATAAAATGATATATAATCTTATAATAATGATAAATATTTAATTAATATCATAATTATGACATTTATATCTTTTATATTTTTTAAATTTAGCATTATTATCTTCTATGTAAATTGTAATTGAAAACGGATCACATCTTTTCAAGAGGTGGTAGTACACCGTACACATGAATGAAATTGTCATATCCCCGATGGAATGAAATTCAGAAAAATTCATATTTTATATAATGACTAAATAGGTATATTTATTTCATATAAATATTATATATACTACAAATTTATCATCATACCCAACAGTGAGAGGTGGAAATGTAAAAACGAATGATAAAGGTTCGCGAGGCGGTGGTCTGCCGCACACACAAATAATGATTTTGTAACCCATTTTGTGGGAGTGGATATGGTTGTAGGAAATGATCGTGAAAAAAATATAAAAGAATATTTAATATTCTAGGAATATTATATAATAATGTTTTAATACTAATTGGGGGAGGTGGTGAAAGAAATAAAGTAAAATCACACATTTAAGAATGTTACCTCTTCTAGGGCTAAACTCCTTTGATTTGCACCAAAATCCTTCATATGTAAGCTTTTTAAAAAAATTATATAATTATTTAATGATATTCGGAAATTTTTAACGTGATTTTTTTGGTATTCACCAAACAAATAGGGTTTTAAGGTTGGATTATTAGAGCAGAGATGATGACATTTTATAAGTGAGGTGAGTGGAAAACATGTAATCGTTTAAAACAAAATGGTGTACCCATGTTTTTCACATTCTAAAAGGGTCAAAAATTAAATATTATCTATTATTAAAAAATATAGGTTTAATAATTTTCTATAAAATATATTTTAGACAAGTTTTTAGTTTATCTAAACCCTTATCTTTTTAATTTAACCACTAGTAAACCCATTTTTACCTTAAACACGGTAAATAATTTTTAATATTTTTACTATTAATTATGTTCAAAAATTAAGTTTAATTTATTAGATAATAAATATTATTCTTAATTTAAATATTGAATCCATTTTCAAAATTAAATTCACATTACTGTAAAATTTTAATTCAAAATTAATCACATAGATGCAATGAGAAAGCGGGTTTTTAAGGAGGAATCCATCCCAAGTTTTTATATAAAAATTTGTTATGAAACAAATTCCATTTTCCTAAATTGGATTTATAGATATAAAATTAAAAAAAATTTACATTAAAACCAATTTAAAATATTATTTATCTATATAAAAAATTAACAAATGTTTTTTTTAATTTAAATTCAATAATTTTCACTATTCAACAAAAAATAATATTTTCAAAAAATTCACAAAAATAATAACTCTATGATAATTTAAACAAGTCTATTTAATAAATAAACATTATTTTATAAAATAAAGTTTCTAAAAATTTCAAAAAATAGTTTTAAAACATGTTCTCACAAATTTTAAAATCATATTTTTAGAAAAAATATATATTTTAAGCATAAAATTGGATTTATTCTTATCTCTTTTATATAAAACACATATTATGACTATAAAATACTTGATTGAATATATAAAATATAAATTTCATTAGATTAATTCTAAAAATTTGTTTTGTTTAATATATTGAGGTAAAACATTTTGGTTTTCATAAAAATAGTTTTTTAGAAAATGATTTCCATCATTTTCAAATAGTTTTAATTTTTATTTATAATTATTTGCTTATAGAAGATGTATTTTTATATACTCATGTAAAAAAATATTTTCATAATTTAGTTAATACTATTCATACTCATCATTCAAATTGATAGGTGACAACTGTTATATTAAATAATAATTTTTTATTTGTAAGTCATGTTTTATTTAAACTCGGTGTTGCGTTATATGTAAACTACACCTAGTGTTTCTTGTAATGAAATATAAACTAAGACCTCTGTGTAAGCCAAGATAAAATCAGTATTATTTATAGCTAAAATATCTGTAAGATTAATTTTTTTTGGAAAAACATATTTCACAAAATTTCATGGTGTTACAGGCATACCTCAATCCAGCGGTGCTACATTCTCCCCACCATTGGTTTTTACATCCTCAGGAAGTTAGAGGTATTTATTTATTATGAAAATATTTTTACATTTCTCTAGCTTAATATTCTCTGATTCCAAAATTTTTTCTTGAACCTATCTATGCTTCCAGAAAAATTGTACAAAGTAAAAATATCTCCATCCCAAGTGTTTTACCTTTCTCTCAGAAATAAGAACCTTATCATGGATAAAATTAAATTCAGGATCAAGAGTAACATGATCCCAAGTGATCATTTGATTTGGATATCTCTAATACTTATTCAATTGAGACACATGAAACAAACTATGGATAACAATCAATCTTAGTGGTTGGGCCAATTGATATTAGACAACACCAATCCATTTAACAATCTCACATAGTCTAACATTATAATGACCAAGCATCCTACACATTCCCAAGAGTCAATAACTAGGTCTATGTTACACATTAAAGGATATTTGATCACTCACATTGAAAGATAATGGTTAGTGATGGTGATCTAGATTTTTTTTTTCAGATTTGAGTAGTATCCATTTTCTTTTGGATCATCTAGATCTTCTCTATAGCCTCATGGAAGACAGTAGGTCCAATATATGGAATTTCCCCTATTTCCACCCAATATAGTAGAAAATGAAAAGGGGTTCTGCATAATACCTTGAATACTGCCTTGTGTATCATCATCTGGTAACTTTTATTATTGGATAACTCCGCCAATGTAATATGATCTTCCCATGAGTTTCTAATGTCCATGACACACATTCTGAACATTACATATATCATCTTAATTGTTCTTTCTAACTACCCATCTATTTGGGAATAATATGTCTCTCTCATAGTCAAATGAGTTTCAAAATACTTTTACCACGATCACCATAATCTAGAATTGAATCAAGGATCTTTCTCATGGGTGATAGGTTCAAGAACTACATGAATCTTCACCACTTCTCAAATATAAAATTTTTCCAAATCCTCTACCATATTGGACTCACTAATTGGGAGAAAGCGTGCTGATATAGTGAGTTAATCCAAAATCACAAAAATAGAATCATACTTATAAATAATATTCCGTATAATTTGAAAAAATTACATTGTAATCTACTCCCACCTATATATAGGTATACTTACAGATTGTAGCATACCAGATGATTATTAGAGCTCAACCTCTACCAGATGGCATGTTAGACATCTCATAACAAAATCTTTAATCTTGCATCTCATACCTAAACACCATAAATTAATTTTGATCACCTTGTACATTTTCTATATTCCCAGATGAATTGCCCATTTTTGGTGGTGATACCTTAAAATAAGTTGTTACTAGAGAGACTACGGGATACAAATTCGGTTTTGAAAGTTTAAAAAAGAGTTTAAATCCTATGTCTATCCATTATGAGTCTCCCGACCATTTAGGTTTGGCCTAGAGGTGATACAATCAAGATATTACCAATGAGTCTCATTAATAAATTCCACCAAATTTGGAAGAAGATTAACTAGAATGAAAATTTCATTCCCCTTATCTTCATTACAATCTAGTTTCATGTCAAAAATCATGATCATTATATTCCATCAGTAAATATCTTCCTTGACTAATTATCAACACGATTTCAGCCTAAACATATATACCACATAATTATATTTTTTGGGTGTGTGTAATAAGTTTAAATCAATCATCCAAAGGTACCCCTTATGAATGTGTTTCATCAATCTCATGTCTCGCTAAGAGAATTTGTATTTTAAACTCTTATGTTCAGTGAACAATGAGAAATTTTCCCCAATGAGGTAATGAAACTAGGATGTTAAGTCATGGAAAACTAAAAAAATTCCCAATCATACATCAGCTATTTCTTCTCATGTGTTAGAAACTTATATGGACTATTAGCCATAACATGATCTCCATATATGAGAAAATAACCAAGTCTAACTCCAGAGGCATCGTAGTATACCATATAGCCCTTACCTAGTTATTGAAATATTAGGATTAGTATTGATGAGATATGGTAGTTAATCTATAAAAATAATTTATAATAGTCATTATTCCATGTCAATAGAACACTCTTTCTTTTTAGATAAGTCATATAATCCATAAGTCTCCAGAAATATTAAAAAAGTGGTGATAATAGACTACAAATCCCATTAAAATGTTCTCTCAAAAAAAATATTTGGTGGCTAAAGGTGATGAATTATTTATTATTTTCTAGATTAATATATTTTCCCTATTAGGAAATTACTTTCCTAGGGCAATTGACTTCTTTTATCTAGAATCCACAATTATAAAACATAGATAACAATCAATGATCTCACAAATTACTCAATAAAATTTTCATGTCCTCCTCTTGGTCATTATGGCTTCAAGAATTAATCAAAATATCATCATCAAATACCATAAAATGAATCAATGTTCCTAAGTAAGGTACAGTTAATCAATTAAATGAATATTATTCATGAATTCCTCAGACCATAGGGCATGATATTGTATTAATAATGGTCATATCAACTCTGAAATTCAATATTTGGAATATCATTATATTGTACTCTGAATTGATGATATCATAATTGGAGATTAGTCTTGGAGAACTATTTGGTTACCTCTAATTGATCATAAATTTCATAGATTAAAGGAATATGGTTCCAATTATTAACCATAACCTAATTTAGTTTATGATATTGAACACATATCTGAAACAAACCATCTGCCTTCTTTAAAAATAAAATTGATGTACCCAAGGTGATGTATTGGGTTAGATGTATCCTATAATCTCAAACTCTCCTAACTAGAACCTTATTTCTCATATAACTTCTATAGATATTATACAAGAGAGTAGTGAAACAGGTCTTGATCCTAAATTTATACGATTGAAAATTTTATTTCCCACACATGTGCTGACCCAGATAAATAGTATGGAAAACAATTTGGGTGTCAATCTGGTATGATAGGAAAAGTCTCATTTTCTATTTCACCTAAAGTTCCCATGGTCATTAGTAATAACTAGGAAGAGATAAATTTTTACACTAATTCTATTATTCTCACTATACTTTCATTTATATCCAAATACCCCTACAATACATGAGGAGTTCTGTTTTGAGATATGAATGAAACATTATAAGCGTAGCATTAAATATATGATTTAAATACTTCTAGATAGTCCATTCCAAAGATTATATAAAAAACATTCATCTCTAAGACCTTAAAATCCAAGATCAATTGAACTTCATTAGTGGTGATGGAACATGTGAGGCACTTGATCCTTTACACACTTGTTTTTTAGTGGTTTTTGGATACTCAGAGTGTGAGGCATAATTTCCATGTGTAAACCCAATTACTTAACCACACAAGAAGAAAGGATATAATGAGATACAGTAGTATCAAACAATATTTGAATAAAAGTAAATTTCATAAGGATGGTAAATGAAAATATATATGAACCCAATTTCTTGGTTTATCTATCATGATTTGTGTTGTATAAATATTAATCAACTATGATGTTATAATGCTTGTTTTCTGACTAAGTTTTCAACTAGACAATCAATGTATTTCCAGAGGTATCTTGGTTATCTTGGCAATATTGATGACAATTAGTTTCATGGGACTATTTATTCTATGCATATTTAGTTTTAGGCTGAGTTGAGTATGTCCACAAACTAATTTATAAGGTTAATGAAAATACTTCATAATTTTCCCTTTCCTTCCATAGTGATGATAAATATTTTGATGTGTAGTTTATTCCTTCTTTTTATTCATAAGATAGTACCACTGGAAACAACAAAGTTTATTTCGAAAATTGGGTACATAAGAGAACAAACCAAGGGATATAATTTCTTTTCCTTGCTAATCTAGGTGTATCCATACCTCTTGTGTTTATTCCACAAGATAAAATTACCATCTGGACAAGGATTCTCAAGGTTGTCCCCACAACTCATATTTTCGGCAAGAAATAATTCTCCAACCATATCTATATTCAACATTTATATATATTCAGTAATACATAACATGAACACCTATGAGTAATCCATAAGTTAAATAACCACATCAATGACCCATCCTTTTATTCTCTCGCTTACTTCAACCTTTGATGAAAAACAATCAATGTGAGTGAATTTAGTGTCATACTTAGTCACTGATATAATTATTTATTCTAGCTGAAATAATTCTTTTATATTCTCTATTTGATTTATGGAAAGAATTTATTATTGAATAGTCCCAAAAATTATTTCCAAGAGTGGTTTCTATCCATCATAGCTCGAACAGCTAAGTTCCACCATGTTATCACTAATTCCCCAAGAATATTAGTTTTTAACTTAACTGTAATTTCACCATGAGTCTATATGAAGTAATAAAATCATCATGATTAGCCAAACTAGTGGGTTCTTTGTTTCAGAATAACCACACAATGTCACTCTGTTATGATTTTGTAAATTTTTGATGTAATTGATCAAAAGAGGTTCTTCACCCCTTGTTCCCTTTTCAATAGCAAGAATGGCATACACAATACTCTGAAAACATTACAGTTAAACCTATAGTTTTTCTTTAACCATGTTCTAAGGTACTTTGTCTCACTAATTTCTTATTATCCTTACCAATGAAATTTATGTTCAGTAAACCATTTTAGAAATTAAAAATTTATCACCTTTACTATTCATATTTTCATAGTTACATTTTATATATCAAGAAAAAGTCACAATATAACAATATCGGATTAAAATATGTTAGAGCATAGTGTGACAATATAAAAAATTAAATAAACATAAAAAACATTAGTCCTGCTATGAATTATCTTTACTAATACATGATACCTAACACTCATTGGCTAAACCCACTATGTGTATTTGACGACACACCAAGAAGTGGCTAACAACATTATTTTTCCTATACTAACTAGGTAACTTGAAATTCAAAATAAACACATTATCTATGTATTTTTATATTATAAATTTCAAAACCTAGCTTGTATTATCTCCTTATAACTATCCCAACATGAAGGACTAGATAAACTAATTCCATTTGTAACATCACAACCAAACTCTTTATCTTGAGAATAGGAAAAAGTGTTACTAATGTTAGGTGACATTCCCTATACATCGAAGGGTAATAATAAATTCCAAGAGCTTAATCTAATAAAACATGAGTGGAAGGTTTACCCTCTTTAAATAAATATAGAAAAAACAAAAATATGAATTTAATGATAAATAAAACAAATTAATTTTATATAATGTTTCATGCAACAAAACCCAAAAATAATAAAAGTGAAAAATCCAATAATATCTAGTGAATCCTGACCAAAATTAATGTAAAAGTGGAATGAAGTAAAATGGTGGATAAATATTCAATGGAGTAAAATAATTATCCACCAAGATAGAACCACTCTACACCAAGACATGAACCACTTCGATATTCATCACCACAAACTACTATAGTGAATATTATGGTGCTCCACTAGTGAAGTAAGAAATTTGGACCATAACTGTATCATAGAATGAAACATTTACATTAGAATCAATGTTAATATATAGGAGATGATTAATTACATCTACTATGAATTATCCTAGAGGAATTCCACTAAGGCCAAAAATAGGTTAGCTCAATGGATATGAAACCGGAAACCAGAATGTCAAAGTAGTAAAATTATTTCACAATATAAAATTTACTAGATGAATAGGTCATCTAAATCTAGTATAACCAAATATAAGTTTAAATTTTAAAAATTATAAGCAATTAAACAAATTTACATTTGTAATACCATCCATGTTTCCACACTTACACAACCATGGATGCCAAGGGACATCCTTATGCTCGTAAGAAGGGATACATCCTTCACCAATTCATCACTTAGTGTAAATTCATCCTTATGAATTTCTAATTGAAACTGATCACTAAGTGTAACACCCCAAGATTCTATATTTTATTTCACTTTTATTGATATTAATTCTTTGATATCTTGTGTATCATGAAACCCCAACATTAAATGAAACGTGATATTTTATTTAAATGTTATTTAATAGTTATTATCTAACTATTGTGTTGGTGGTTATGAATAGGAATAACTAAATTATGAAAACATATGGTTTACACACGTATAAAATTAATTAGTTTTTTATCAATTAATTATAAATAAAAACAAATAAAATTTAAAATAATTGATATTTTTTTAAAAAAAAATAATTGTTAAGGACGCAACATGTTTTTATCTTGACAAATAAAATTAATCCTTATTGGAAAAATATTTTAATGAAATTGATATATTTTAAATTCAATCAAATGTTTTAAAATTATTTTAATCTGTTTTCATAGACCAACACCTCTTTATTTTAGTGATCTCAATTTATGTTTATAATGTTATAAATGAATTTAATGTTTTTGATTAGTATGTGGTTTTCAAGACAAATTTGAAAATTCCGTAAGTGTATAACTTACTATAACAACCTAAAAAATGTGAAATATACACACCTTATAAATAATCTAAATTATACATGATATTCTAGTAATTGTATAGAACAAAATTCTTGTTTTAGTCCACCAATCCATAGGATAAAAGAACCTATCATGCATCAGATTAGAAAATTGTATCCAATTCATCAACTTATTATGCGTTGGAAATAAATTTATTGTGTATTTTTGAAGAACTAATTATGCACTAATAACCAAATGAACAGATGAAAAATCGACCTACCATGAAATAGGTAAGACAATTTTTTTAAGTTGGGTACTAATTGTATTTATCTATAATTTTAGTAACCATGATAACAATAGCCTACCATTTAAAAAAATCCACCTTATATGAGAATAAAATAAGTGATTGTATTAAGTAATTAAGTTTCCTTATGAATTCATAAACATATTTTATGAAAAAAATACTCTGAAAACATAAATAAATCAAGTAACCTAAACAATATACTATTCCAATTAACTTGGAAAACAAATCATGGGAACATGTAACTATGTTTTAAGGGAATACAACCTACTGTGTTTTACATAGTAGTGGAGTGTTTTCAAATATATAATATATGGTTTTCAAGTCCTTAATTTCAAAGTAATACCAATTATGGATACATTGATTGTTCTCCAATAGATAATTTGGGATGTAGTTATATTTAAGAAAAATTTGGTAATATAGACATAGAGGGATTCAAGTATACTTTTATATAGGATAGTGGAAGGATATATAAAAGAACCTACGATACATAGATAATTCATTAAAAATATCTTCACCAAAATCTTTTCTCTTGAACATACTATTAATGTTTTTCGATCTCCCTTAAAAAAAATTCCAAGAATCTTTAACAAATACATCTATTCATCTTGAGAATCGCAACATCTTATCATCTCTCATCTCTTTCTCTTTCTATTTATGTTTAACATCTGAAATTTGTTTTTTATTTCTATATTTATATATAAACACTATCTCATGCACTTAACATTATAGTGTTTGACACTCCCTTTAAAATATTTTCATTTGTACTCAAATTTATAATTATAGAATATGTTATATGTGGCCTCGAATCTTTTTCTCCCGTGGGGAAATATGGAAGAATATTTTGTCCTAGAGTTCATTGTATAGTTTTTTATAATACCCAATCTAGGTGATGAATCATTTTTTTAATAATAAACTAATTTAAAGAAGGTGATTTCCAAGTGTAGGGGATTAGGACTTAGATTAGGACTATACTCCTTGTTTAATCCTTTATGTGGTTTAACTATTTTTTCCCATATTTGAAATAAATAAATCAAGTATTTTTCTCAAAACTATTTATTAACTATTCACATTGATAACTGGATTGTAACGCCCCAACCCTAGTTACCCAGAGTCGGTGCATTATTGCATAACATTGGCATGATCACAAGAAAGGTCAAATATCGAAAGACCGATTGGTTTAGTAGCCTTGGAAACACTAAATATATTAATAAAGTTTAACATTACATCATAATGTGAAAAACTACTACAACAACATAATGTCATCATAGTCCACACTATTATCCCTTCAAAATATCCCTGTAGGTCATTCATAACTTACTTCTTCACATCCTGGAAAAAATAAAACATAGAAAAAGGGTGATCTCAAATGCCCAGTAAGGATAACAATATAGCGAAAACATTCCAAAATAAGCATAAACATTTAAGGAAATGAATAACTAAAACAAAAGCCTTTTAAACTTTAACTTCAACATAGTATGGAAAAATTAAATTGAAATAATGTCATTTACTTATTCACATGGATATTCTACTAATCGAATAATCACATGCAATATCAATAACCACTTTCATAATGATGGAATGCATAATTCCAGGCTCTTATAACCACATAGCCAAGGCCTCGTGCCAAGACTACAAATAATATTTTGCCAAGGCCTTGTGCCAAGACACTAGTTTGTCTCATGAGACCTATCGATGCATCGAGGAGCTATAGTGGGCCCCACCAATCACATATTAAGTCCAATGCATTCCCATATGAAAAGGTTTAAACATAACATAAGCATTCGTATTAAAAATAGCATACAAAATGTCAATACTTTCACTATAAACCATGAATGGTATAAAAATAGCACATCTACAGTCAAACATATCACAAAACCTTTAATACAACATAGAAGTTTGTATCATAATAAATCAACTTCACATAAGCGTAAAATCCAACAAAGGATGTTGACATAGATGAAATCAAAACTCTTTTTCGAGAAATATCTCTTTTTATTTTTAAATCATTTAAGAGCCATATAAAATAAAACATTTTCTTTGAAGATGTTCTTATAATATTGTAAGGGAATCTTTGAAGATTTTATAATGGCGGAAAATAGCCACACCCGCCGTATAAGTTAAAAAAACATTCTTACCTTAATTCTGTAGAAAAGGTTAAAAGGGAACTTGTTTTGAAAATGATGGAAAGATTCCTTTATAAACCACTTATAAAAGTAAAAATGGGTATAAATGACTTTAACTCATATTCTAGTAAATAGTAAAAATGTTTTGAAATACATTTTTAAGAAACATGGATGTGGATGATAAAGAGATCCCAGTAGATTATTACATATAAACAACGTCGGATAATGAAGAGATTGTGAAATAACCCTTACCTTGTACCTTTCTTTGGATGGGGTAGGTTAACCTTCTGTATAATAGTGAAATAATTGTTATTAAATTATACAAGAATCATATACATTCATATGATATCATATATGATCTTTTAACATTGCTTTGTTAATAATATCTTAGTATTATCGTTGTTTCGGGTGTTAACTTACTCGTTTTATTTTATATGTTTTGTTATGTAAGACATTTTTGTAATGGATAGGTTGTATATTATTCATATCCAGAATGATATCAAGTCCTTAAACATTATTTTTAAATCATGAAATGATAATTATACTTGAATGGATACGATGGAGAATGAATCTCATCGCGTTCGTGGAGACGGTAGTCCGTACGTACGCACGAGCGACAATATCATTATTTTGATATTAAAATAATATATAAATGGATGGTATATCATATATACAGAATCATTAAAATTTTATATTTATTATTTACATGAGTTACACATCATTATTATACCCATCCAAATAATAATATATTGAATAACAATTACACCACGACGTGGAGACGGTAAGTTGTACGTACGCACATATGGTGACAGGTTATTCAAAGGGTGGATATAATAATGAATATGGTTGTACAATATTTATAATAAAATTACAGTATATATATGATACTGGAGTTGTTATTTTATAATGGAAACAACAAAGGACGAAGAAGTGGAAGAAGAAAGGAACTTGGAAAAGGGTGGTGAAATCATTACCTCTTCTTCGGTTTTTTCCTTTTGATTTGATCAAAAGGGCTCCTTAGGTTGGCTTTCCGATCATACTAAGGCCTCTAAGTTTTAGTGAGGGAAGTTGGGAGAGTATTTGGGCAGATTTTGGCCGAACCAAAAGGCTTTGATGGTGTGAAGAAATGATAAGGAGGAGTGCCCTTTTATAAGAGGGGTGATGGGCACCTTTGGAAAAGCTAGAAATATTAGTTTATGATAAATTCATATTCGGTTTATAATAGATCCAAAGTTTATTATTCAAAGTTTAAGGTGGGGATTGGTCTAAAACCACTCAACCAATAGAATTTAGACAGGTTTGGGTACTTATATTAACCTTATCTTTAAGTATTAACTCTAAGTTAATTAGTTTAACTTTTACAATGTCTCTTTGTATTTTTATATTATATGGTTAATAAACTTACCATATACATCCAATAGACCCCCAAGTGGTCCATTAATGATACAACTATCATGCTATAAGTCTCTTGGACGAGGCTTAGATTTTTGGGAATTTAATATCAATTAATAATATAATATTTGTTTTAAAAAATCTTTTATGTCAATTTTGACACTATTCAATAGTTGATTTTTGTGAAACTCATAACAGAATGATTACTTCAAAAAACGTTAATTAAATTAATCCTAATATGTCATATTATCCTAGAAAATTATTCTAATTCATTAAAAGTCTCAAATTATATTTATTTGGGTATTTATAATATCAATTATTTTAAATTTTCACTATTATGGTAATTACTGCATCATCATTGTGTCATAAATAAATTAAATTATGTAATCTATAAAAATTATAAATAAAATATCATTATGTAGAAAATATTTTTATCTTTCTAATGAATATTTATAGTAGAATATCAAACATATATAACTCTATGTAAAAATTGTTTTTCTAAAAGATATATGCTTGTGTCATTTTTGTAGTCATTTTAACTTAATTAAAATAAAGTGTCCCTATCACCTATAAGTGGCTCCATGGGGTCCCAAAATCGACCCAAAGATGAATATGGTCGAACCTGTATCAAAAAATAAATTTAGGACCCGTTTTAGGGTAATTTAGTATTATTATAATATTATATTTTAACCCTTATTTATCGGATTTACCCTTAACTATGGTAAATAAAATATTTACCGAAGTAATTATTCAAAATGTCTAAAAATAAAATTTACCGATTTACACAATTTGTACATCCTAATTCCAAATATGGAATCCATTTTTCCAAATTCAAAACATAGAAGTGGCAGAAATTAATTTAAAATTAATTCCCGTTGTTAAAACAAAAAGCGTGTTTTTAAGAGATAATAACTATCAAAAGATTGACAATTGTTTATGTCCGGTTTAATTGTAAAATTCTGTCCAATGACCCACATTGTAATCAATGGTAAAAATATATTCTAAATATAATTTAAAACCTCTCAAATTAATAATTTATCACTATTAATTATTTTGATTAAAAAAGTTTTTTTAATTAAAATTTAGTAATTTTCACTATTCATCAAAATATTAAAGTTATCCAAAAAGTACCAAAATTTCACCTTAGGCTAAATTCAATATTCCGAATCCAAAAATGAAGTCCATTTTTAAATATAAAATATATATAATTTCAAAAATTAGGTATTACCATTCATAACGGCAAGTGTGATTGGTTATGGTGTGTTAGAACTCGGTGTTGGGTACAACACACACTATCACATTATTCAAAGAGAAGCGTATTGTAGAAGCTTGGGGTGTTACATGGATTTAACTTGTGTTTTAAATATGGTGTTTTTTTCAAATAAAATTATTTCAAAAGTCAAGGGAGTATCAAAATATATTTTAACTAAGTTCAATTAAAAAAATTTTGAAACCTTTTTGAAATAAAAAAGTATGTAATTCAATAATTTCAGTGAAATGGGGTTTTTTTACTTATTGGTGGATTTGTGTTTTAAATTTTTGTTAATATAAACTTTATTAGAAACTCAATTCAACAGCTTTTGAGTATTCCCTAGGGACCAAAATTTGGTTTCAAAGTAATTTCTAAATAGTTTTCATTGTGTTCGAGTTGTATTTAAAGATCTTAAATTTATGTTGGATCTAAATTTATGCCATTTGAGATAATCATAGGAAAAAAGAAAGTACCAAAAATTAGCCTCCTAATTTTAGTGTAAGTAAATTTGTTAAATGGAAAATCAAGGAGAAAATTCATTTAGAATGTATGGGAATTGATACTTTAACTTTTATAGAGGACAAAGATAAAAATCCCAAAGATTCTAGAGATGAATAGAGTGATTATAGTAAGGCTATTTATGATTGAAACTGTAAAGATATGAATGAATTCTACTTTTCTTTAGGTGAATCTAGATTTAACATAATACATTCTTGTTCAAATATCCTTTAAATTTTGTATACTCTTAATATATCTCACGATAGAACTTCAAATGAAAAATAAATTCATTTAGATACTTATACTATTAAATAAAATAAATACAACTTGAATCCAAATAAATCCATTTATGATATGTATCAAAGGTTTAATAAAATCATGAACACTATAAATTTTCATGGAAATGAAATTTCTAACAAGTATCAAGTGATGTGATTACTAAGTTGTCTACTTGATAGGTGGATATTAACTTTAGTTTCCATCAAAGAATCATGTTGAATCTATAAACTAATATTAAAGAAACCCATTGGAAATCTCATGATGTGTGAGGAGTAAGTATAATTAAACAAATAATGTGATGAACAAAATAGGTGGTTAGTATCCTTCAATAAATTTTACTCATATCACAAAAGAGATTATCCAATATAACAGATCCTATGATGATAAATATCCCTCAGATAATTATGAGGAAATGGAACAACTACCCAGATGATTTAAGAAGTTTTCAAGGAAGAATAAATTCATAAATAAATCAAATAACAAATATAATAATTATAATAATAGAAATTGTGTAAAAGAGTATAAAATGGACAATTCCATTAATTACATAACCTAATATAATTTTTAAAGAAAAAGACACATTAAATTAGATTTTTTAATGTTTAACTAAAATAAAAAGATTGAGGATCAAAGTAAAAGTTATAAAAAGGTAACTAAATCCACCTAGAGTGGCTCTAAATATAGCTCAATTGATTCTAATTGAATGAGAGAAGATTAAAATGACAGATCCAATATATGATTCATGACAATCACTATTTGGTATCAAATGTTTTTTCAGTACCTCATGTTTATAATTATTATCTTTCTGAAAATAAAAATGGTGAATAAGATATGACCTATGAGGATCTATTTGAATACAATAATATTCTAGAAGAAACATTTAATAAGATAAAATATAAAAAAAATTAAAGAAGTACCATTAATTATCATCTCACTTTAAATTTGATTGTACTATAGAGAAAGACATGAATACTCAATTTTTAAAGAGAAATAATGAATTTTAAATGCCTAATGAAGAATTAAATAAATATCTATAAACATTTACCATTGGTAGAAAAACCATATCTCAGATTATTGGTAAACAAACCACTCTAAAATATACTATTCAAATTGGTTACAAAACATAATAGAGGTAAATATAGAAGAATAAATTTCTTATTTATTATAATTTTGTTAATTTTGTAGATAATTATTTTCTTTCTTGACCTAAAAAATATTTATTTCTAAAATATTATGTTATTATTATAAGAAACTAGTTAAACAATTTTGGATTCCCAAATATCTTATTACAAACTTTTCTAGACCCAAGAAAATATGGGATCAAAAATCATTTCTTAATTAGACTTTTTATTCTAGGAAAACATCATGAAGAGTACTAGTAAGAACTTATAGTATCTGGATTGTGGATATTCAAAACAATGATGGGGCTACTTGAGGATAAATAACCTTATCAAAGTTCATGGTGGACATGTCACTTTTTGTGATAATGCTAAAGGGAAATTAATTGGACTCATTCAAATTGGTAACTCTAGTAATATTATAATTTCTCAATTATTAATAGATTATGGAATTAAATATAGTCTTATTTTTATCTAATTGTTATTTTATGATGGTTAACATGTTAAATTAAAAAATAATTCTTGTAAATTTTATAATGATAAAAATATTTTAGTTTTTACATAAATGCATAATGATAATGTTTATTTAATTGGTTTAAATTCATTATTTTCTTTAAATATTTATTTTTTAAGTGACTTTCCGAAAGATTAAAATATTTGGTATAGTAGAATACTCTATTTTAATCTACACTCAATTTGAAATAAAACAAAGAAAGGACTCATCAAGGATCTTTCTAAAATAGAATTTCCAAAAGACAATGTTTATATCCCATAAAAAAATGGAAAGTAGAATAAAAATATATTTCAAATCAAACAAAGAATCATTAACTTCTCAAGCCTTATAATTAGTTTGCATTTATTT
Source organism: Viscum album (assembly GCA_963277665.1). Lineage (NCBI taxonomy): Eukaryota > Viridiplantae > Streptophyta > Magnoliopsida > Santalales > Viscaceae > Viscum > Viscum album. The sequence continues at coordinate 468,186,779 of OY728147.1, read as the reverse complement.
TTTTGGACCCTCTATAATTTCTAAAATCTTCAAGCAATTTCCTAAATAATTATCAATGAGTCTGATTTAGCTATTTATTTTAAGGTAGAAGTTGTGAATACAACTATCTATACTATAAATAGAGTACTAACAATATTTATTTAACAGAAAATCCCATTTGAGATATGGAATAGTATAAAACCAAAAGCTAATTACATTAGAGTTTTTTGTTTTAATGTATTTATAATAAAAAAATGTAATTTTAAAAAATATTCATCCAAATGTTTTGAATGAATTTTCCTTATATATTTAACATAATGTAAGTCATATAGGGTATTTAATAAAAGGATAAAGATTTTGAAATAATAACTACATGTCAAAATTGATGACACAAATTCACATGTCCAAGGTCCCATTTAAAAAATCTGTAGGTTGAATTTTATAATATAGATATCATTGATAAATCTAGTGATAATTCTGAAAAATATATAGTAAAATATCCCATTTCTAAGGAAAATTTTGAACTTAAAAATATAGATAAAAATTGTGTTTCAACTAATTCTTTTCCTACAACTATTATGTCTAATAGATACCATCCCTTATATGTTATTGTGAGACACATAAAGAGAAGTACCAAAACATGAGCCTATAGCATCCCACCATTTTATAACAAAAACTTTCATTACATTACACAAATCTGAGGATCGTTAAGGTTTAGTGTCTTGGAAACAAGGATCATAATACATAAAAAAACATAAAACATTCTTCTTAAACACTTGAAAGGCGTCTCCTTAAGTTCATTCTAGGTTCATTACTGCATCTCATAACCTGGGGACATTCATCAAAAGAAAGGGTGAGCAGAAGGCCCAGTAAGGGAAACAAGAGGAACATTTTACATGTGAACTTGAGATACTTCAATAAGGACATGAAAAGAACTTTAAGGCATGAGAAAGAAATCATGAGGCATTTCATAATAAAAATAACATTTTTCATAACATGAAGATGTGGATACATAATTTAACATAGACAATCATGAACATATCACCATGGTCCATCCCCAAGGTGTCATTTGAAAATTTCCAAGGTTATTCACCAAGGTATCGTGAAAATTGAAATCTCTAGTGGTTACATCATTACCCAATGCATTGGAGCGCTATCAGGGCGCACCCATAAATTTTCCTTTATTATCATGTGAGCCACATATATCATCATCAAACATTTCATAAATAACCCACATAGCATAAAATAAATGGGTTTCATTTCATAATCATAACGTTTTAAAAACTGCTTTAAAGACATGATCTTTACGTCACTTTAAACCCACGGAAAGGGAAAGCAGGTCTCATGTATGTAAATCCCAGAATTTAGAATGGAACATTTTGATATATATGTGAATACCCTTGTAGAAATAAGAGCTTTGAGTATTCACTTTATAACATAAAATAATTTTTGAGAAAAGAGAGAGGCATTTTGAGGGGAAAATTATGCAGCATAACGGCTAAGTTTCGGGGTTTTAGAAAACATTGAAATGAGAGGGGACATGGGTCACCCACTCATAAATGATCCATAAAACAGTAGGGTGAAAGAATAAGAAGGACATATGGACATGGTAATGAAATTTTAGGGACATACCATTTGAAATGAAAACATGGAAGGAAAAAAGATTAGATTTCTCTTATGAAAATTCGGCAGCCTTACGGCGTCACTTAACTTCAAAAGAAAATGATTTGACAAGATCAAAAAAGGGTCCCTCATAATATGATCATAAGAGATCAGTATGATTGATATAGAGATCATACCCCAACATAATAAAAAGGAACTTGAAAGACTTGACATGAAAATCGAACTTGAAAAATGAGAAGGGTGAAAGAATCCCTTAAAAATTTGGCAGCCTAACGGCGTCACTTAAACATTCTTAAAACGAATTGATGAGAGCAAGGGGGGTCTATCATCATATGAACATGAAATAGGCATTAGGATGAATATAAAAGAACATCCTCCAACATAAGAACATGGAGTATAAAATAAATGACATAAAAGAGATTACTTGAAAAGAAAGAGAGGGGTCGGATCCCTTACCTTAAAATGTGACTCTTGAAACTAAAAGGATTGGACCTTGAGGGCTTGGGGGCACCTTGGGAGGACTCTTTGGAAGGTAAGAAGACCAGAACTTCGTTGGGGGATAGTTGGGAGTAAAAACTAAGGGAGGAAAGGGTGGGTATTTATAGGGAAAGTGAGGGGACAAAGCATTAATGGCCAAGGGACACCTCACATGTGCTTTTCTCAAACCCATGTGCTCTCCCTTGGCATTTATCATGGAGTTAGGCCACATGGGGCCCCCAAAACAATAATTCATCACCCTTGTACGGAAAACCCTCAAAAGATCTCATGACATCATCATGACACCATTATGATGTCATTAAACATACCGAAACCCTAAAACTGTATTTTTACTATTCACTGAAAATTCAACTTTCTCAGAATAACCCCAAAATTTCACCTTAACCAAATATCAATGCTCTGATTTCAAAAATGTAATCCATTTTATAAAAATAATTTTCTAAATATTTTTAATTTAATTTTTAAATAAAAACACTATTCATCGAAAATTCACTTTTTTCAGAAAAATCCCCAAAAATTACCTTAACATAATATCGATGCTCTGAGTTCAAAAATAAAGTCCTTTTTATAAAAAAAATTTTATAATTATTTTTAATTGAATTTTTAATTAAAAAACACTATTCATCCAAAAAAACTAATACTTGAATAATAATTTATGAAACCGTTATTTAACCATTTTATTGAATCACATTACTTAATCTAGGTGTCTAAATTATATTAAAACTTTCTTTGAGTGAAATTACTAATCCATTTGGTCACATTACTAATCCTAAGCGTAAAATCACTATTCATAATTTACTATTCACCAAAAATTATGTTGATCTTATTAGACTCCAAATTCCTTACTGAACACTTTTGTAGAAGACCATTTTTTGAAAATCATTACACATCATTAGTTATTTAGGGTTTACATAAATATTTCAAAATATCCCTTTTTCAAAATTCATCAATAAAATACATTCTAAAATTATCTAGACATTTGAAATTTCACAAACATCACTAAAGGAAGAAATCTCAATTTATTCACCCGAAAGGATTACATAAGGAAACTAGGGTCTCATCACATAGCCCCTTATAACACTGGCATAAGACCTAAGTGTAAGGTGTGCTATGGTGAGAGAATCTGAGGGAGTCTCAGATAACATTGCCCTAGTAGCAATCTCCACTAACTTGAACTTCTCCTGCAAGCGTTTTCGTTCAAGCTTGACACGCTGGAGCTCGGCTTGGGCTTGGTCCAAAGAGAATCCCACAGATGCTACCTCCTTCCCAAGCTCTGATAAGTGGGCTTCGTAAGGGTTGAGTCTACTGGATGAAGCCATCAACTCCTCTTTCTGCATTAACCATTAACATCTTAATAAATCATTAAGAGTAAGTTAATATACTACTCAAAAAGATTGGGTCGTTACAGAGCCTCTCTAAGATCGGAAGTTGAGCATCTAGTTTACTTTTCATAGCTTGAGCCTAAAAACATCACAGAAGTATTTAATGATGAGTTAGGGGTAATAGATATGCTATAAGAGATAAATAAATTTAAAAGAAGTAAAGTAATGGGACAAGTTGAAAGACTCAAAAACAATCTAACTATGGGAACTAAATGGGTGTTAGAATCATGTTTGGTGAGTCAGGAACTATAATTAGAAATAAATATTGATTATTTTCATTCAGTTATATTAAAGGGGAATGTATTGACTATATGGAAACCTTTTCACCGGTATCTTGACTTGAAGCTATCATAACTTGTCTTTACTATCAGACACTTTTTGATTTCAAATTATATAAAATGGAAGTCAATAGTGAATTATTATATATTTATATAGTTGTGGATGTTTTTGTGGAACAACCCTAAATTTCACAACCCTTATTTTATAAATCATGTTTCTAAATTAATAATTGCATTATATGGTTTAAAACAATATCATTAATCTTTCTATGATTGGCTCAACTCATTTTTGATTTCTAAGTGTTTTTCAAAATAAATAGTAGACCCTGCCTTATTTAATAATATTATTTAAAAATATATTTTAGTAGTACAAAACATTTTGGATAATATTATTCTTTGATTATCCAAAAAAAAATTATGTAATGAGTAATAAAAAATGATGAAAAATAAATTTTAAATAAGTTTAATTGGTGAACATAAAATAATTCTTGGATATTAAATATTTTAAAATAAAGAAGTAATTATTTTATATCAAATTTTACTAAGGATAATTTAAATTTTTTTGGTATATATATTACTAAAGGTACTGATACACCCATGAGTATAAGTTGTAAACTAGACCTTAAGGAGACTGGGAAACTAGTTGATCAACCCACTTAGGGAGGTGTGATTTATTGTTTATTATACTAAAATTTTATCCACCTAGATATTATATTTAGTGTGTCTATGTGTTCCTGATTTCAATAAAATCCAAAATAATCACACATTCTTATTGTGAAAATGGTTTTTAAATACCCCAAAATAAAACCATCTTTGGACTGTTTGATTCTAAAGAGAAAAAAAATTCATTTAGTGAGTTATTCAAATGTATATTTTTGTGGATTCAAGTTAAATATAAAAAGAACTTTTGGAACATGTCACCTTTTGAGAATGTCTCCAGTTTGATGTTATAGTAAGAAAAAGAAATTATTTTTCATTATCCACTATAAAAGATGATTCTATATTTGGATGTAGTTGTTGTTCATAGATATTTTAGTAGAAACTTATACTACTAGGACATGGATATCAATTTTGAAATATCCCTATAAATTGTGATAATTCAAATATAATAAATATTTCTAATAATCTTTGATCTTATTCTAGAACAAATCATATTGATATAAGATATAACATTTTGAGAATTTATTTTAAAAAAGGTGATATAACTCTTGAACTCATTGTCATTAAACATCATCTTTCTGAAATATTAATAAAACCTTTAAAATCTAAGGTATTTAACAATATAAAAACGAATTAGATATGATAAATTATGTCTAATTATATCAATTTAGTTTTAGAATTTATAATTGATTAATTCTGGTTATAATATCATAAACTATGTTTATATATATTTCTATAATGTAATCTGGATGTATGGTTCAAACAGTAAGCCTAAAGACCTGGTCATGCTGGTAGTATACCTACCGCGTAACATAACTCACTTGGTCACTATACTTACCATGAGTGCTTACTCACACGGTCACTATTTACCAACCATGAATGTTTTTTCATGTAGAATGTATACCTACCATACCATTATTATCATAGATCCTATGTTAGTGTATACACTGTGTTTATTTTATACATTTATTTTTTCTTAAAGATGTTTTAAGATGATTTCACTTAAGTTTACTATTATTTTATTCCCTAAATTAATTAATATTAAAAAAATTAACAATATTTCGAATCAATGAAAATATGAATCAAAAAAATACATTTATTTGTTTAAATTTATCACTTACTATATAATACCTATCTTGAAAGACCCATTTCAAACCTGAACCTTTATGTTTTGAGCCTCTCTTGTGAAACTGATTCTTTTGAGTTCAATTAGAATCTAAAATTCCAAGGATGAAGCCCCTTGACAATGACACGCAACATTTAAAATATCCTCCTACTAAGAAATCAATGAAAACTAAATCTATACTGAGTATTTTAGATAAACCATGGAATTAAAATCTCATTGATCAACTTGTTTCTATGGAAAAATAATTTGATGCACAATGGTTTTAATTGAAAAAATCTCTATTTTGGGATGTGACTCAGAATCAGGGTTAGGCTGTTTGGTTTAAATAGAATGGTAAAAAACTCTACCTGAAACATATTAAAGAGTTATATGCTCACTATTAAATTACTGATGTAGATAAAATAGATATCAATAAAATGAAGATTAATTGTGATGTTATGGATTTTTCAAGTAAATGTTGGGAAAACATCTTTGGTATCCCACCTAAATGTGAATTTGGGGATTTAAAAATAACATGTCAAATAAATTGTGCTCTCTTAATATTTAAAATTACATTAGAATAGCTAACTAGGAATGGAACCTCCATAAGACCAACTAATGTTGAGTTCAGTGGAGAAAGTAGGTTTCTTGAAAATTTTATCCAATACATTATCTGACCAAAAAAATGTGATTTCAGCATCACAAGGAACCACGATAACTTTTCCTTTTATTTATTGAAAATGGTTTTAAGATCAATTTGATTAGATATTTCCCGATGCATATGTTTTTGTTGTGTAATCCTACTTCAAAGTTTAGTTCTTTAACTTACTCAAATATTATTTTATTCTTGTTATAGTCTAATTGATTAGTTAATTAAGTGGAAGAAAGATTAACTTCATTAGATGTTTTGTGTATTTGTCCAAATATTTGTAAGAAAACTAAAGTCAAATGGAACACATGGAAAAGGTAGTGGTTGGCCAAACATGAAAAGTTATATGATAAGTTTGATCGAGGGAAGTACCTGGTTAGACCAAGAGAACTTTTAGATCTATATCTTGAAACTAATGTAGTGGTTGTATATTTTGATAATGAATTAGGTGTTATCATAAGAGAAGTGTAAATTTAAGAAAGTACCAAAATAAAAAAATAAGAGTATGAGGATTAAATGGTCTATCTTAACAAGGAAGACATAGAGTCTCATAAGGATGATACGCTTGTCACTCAAGTCATGTTTTTTAGATCACCAGAATCTCCCTTAGCTTTAAAATTTCATAGGGAGGAGCTTTAGTATGATAACCTGGATGATGTACAGGTATTTTCATGTATATATATGATAGATTGGGATGAGTCTGATGACTCTAAATAAGCTGATGGAAGTCCAGTTAGATCTCATGTTATTAGTAGAACTCCCATAGTTCATGCACCTGATGCATGTCTAAGGGGGATAAGTCCCCTAGATGTATTGTTTTCAGATTACATTATTCGAAATCTGATGATAATGATGATGATGACGATGATGATGATGATGATGATGGTGATGACGGTGATGATGATGATGATGGAACAGTCCACCTGGAAATGGTTTACCTTCCATCCTTTCTTCTTAGAGAGTACTAGAGGGGTCTCTCATTATAACCATTGTAATATCCTAATATTCTATAAGAATAAAATTATATTCAATTGAATATATGACATGAAATACTTAGTTTAGATGAAAATTTCACACCAAATGATTTATGATAAATTTATTTCAAAATAAATTCAATCTCTATTGATATCATATGATGCACACAACAACGAGTTTAAACAAAACACAATACTCAATTTAAATATTTTTATTTAAAACATGAAAATTATAACATGGTTGTTATATTGAAGGGTATTAATATGAATAAAAAATTTATAAAAATATATGGTTTAAAAATATTCATTGGTTATTTATTTATTATAAATAAAAACTATTTTAAATAAAATTTATTTTTTTCTGAAACACTATATTTTTCTAAAAGACAGTTTAGTCACCCTCCTTAGGAATAATTTAAAATTAATTTTTACCACATTTAGAAAATTAATTTGATATAATTAAATTATTTTTTTTAAATAATCACATTGAAAATAGATTCGCATGAATGTTTGGGATTTTTCGAAAAAGATTCATTTGTTGGTGAATTGTAAAAAAATTGATTTTTATCAAAAACATCCTTTACATTTAAATTATTTGAAAAAGTTAAAAAATATTTTAAATTTATTTTGAAGCAAAAATAATTTAATTATATTATAATTAATATAATTTAGGTCATTAGAATCAATTTCATATTGAATTTTCATGTCAAAACCCTCTACACAATGATACTTTTTTCTTTGGAAACCCTATTTTTCATTGTGTCTCTATGTAAAATGTTAAATTATATTTTGAAACTTATGTGAGTTTAATTTTGAAAAATAGATTAAATATTTTTAATAAATTCAATTTATATTATTTTATAAGTTATAAATAATTTTTAAAGGATTTATGTAATGATGGATTTAAAACATGTACATGATATTGGTGAAAATATTATAATTCTGTAATTTAAATATCACATGTAACTTTTTATGTTTAATTTCGATTAAAATATGATAACTTCACTGGTGTGTATGGTAGACTATCACCTCGAGAAGCGAGGTGATACATTTTTCACTTACTCTACACATGGAAGGTAAAAAATATAAATTTAGTGAATATATGTGATATATATTACATTATAATTAAATTTAAAAGTTAATATATCACCCAATTCATTTCCCTTCCACTCATTAAGTAAATAATAATGTCACTCATGCATGTGTATGGCCTATCATCTTCGTAAAGTGATGTGATCCATTATCTGGGTTAAAATTTTAAAAATTATTATAAAAATGCGTCTAATTAAATATATATATATTTATAACATTAATTTAATTTTTTAGATAGTGAAACTATATAATATGTAAAAAAATCAGAACATTTATGACCAAACTCACATGAGAATGCAAGGAATTGAACACCTAAAAAATAAATATAATAAAAAATTGTTAAAAACCATTGGTAAAATGTTATAAAGAGATCATATATGACATTATAAGTATTAATATGATTTGGGGATAATTTAATAACATGCTAAGAAAAGTTATACATGAGTTCAGAAAAAATTCAACCAAAAGGAAGCATTATGGAAGGGACTTTTACTCAATTTATCTCCATTGAGGCATTTTGTAAAGTTATGAAATTGATTTATTTAATTTAGTGTACATACAACCCCTTTTCTTGAAACACCATAAATAATTCATAATTAATGGTATTTTAAAATTTAATTTGGATAATTTTATCTAAGGGTATTCTATTGGGTTTTTTTTGTATACCTAACCATTAGTTTTATACATTTTTGGGAAAGGTCTTGTCATTATATGTATCATGATTCTTGAGATCATGACATCCAACAAATAATAATTTCCTTCATTAAGAATTCAATTATTATTATACATGAAATATTTTCAATGATATTATTTTCGTATTCTTTTCATTCTCAAGTTATTGATTAAATAATATGTGTGCTTATATATTTACCTTTCTATATTGAGTATGTCTTATCTAATAATGACTTTCTTGTTATTGATAAAATGGAATTTGGTTTAGATATTTACCTTGATATGTTGATTATTACTTATGGATTATTCTTTATTTAATCATGATCGATTCCACTTTACATAACTCGTATTGACAAATTGATCTCAGAATTATTTTATTTCCATTATGAAGAGTCCAAGGTCTCTACTAAAAATCATATAAAAAGATATTATATAGGGAACAATTATATTCTCAAAAAAAAATTATATTGTTATTTGTGTATTAGAATGTATTATAGAAATAATTTATGTATCCAACATAACATGACTAAAAAACTATTCTGTCCTTTGGGATGTGATTCCTTATATCTTATGTTAATGTAAAAAAGTATACACAGGCACATGGTTACTAGGGTAGGGTAATTATATCCATAGATTCTCATGAACATCTTGAGGTATCTTCAATGAGACCATTAATTGATCAAACTCTTCGAAATATTATTGTTCTTAATCTTACAAAAGCCGATGAATTTAGTGATTTATCATCTTCACCCTATGTTTCATGTTGATATAAATTTAGTGAGAAATTGAGTTGATAATTTGACTACACAAATTGGATCATTGAAAATTTATCAATTTGATATGGTGTTCACTTATATCATAGGTTTTGGAATGTAGTGTTTCAGCCAGCTCCAACTCCAATTCATGTTCCTCCCCCCTGATTCATCTACAATTTGATGAAGAGAAGATTAGACAAATCCTAAGAGATGAGTTTGAGGTAGTTTTTTTATGACTTTAGTAAGACCTGAGATGTTGTGTTTGGTTGTTTCCAAACACAAACTACTAAAACCTAGTACCTAGTGATGGAAAATTTTAAGAAATTCTAGGAAATATATCAAAACCATAAGAAGGCTATTGATTACAACATTATCCAAATATTTAAAAATTCATATAGAAAGGGTATGTTCAAAACTCTTTCTTTGGATCTCAAGATTCCTCCTTTGACACAATATTTTACGTCAAAAGTTGATAAATTGAATGTGATGACTCTGGTTTTGTAATTTTTACTGTAAGACAATGAATATTTCCTTCAAGATTTAGAGCATAGTTCTTGAGAAGTAAATGACTATACCAGGTTGATGTAACCTTTCGTATACACTGATTATATTATTCTATTATCACTTCTATATTTCCTTAGGCCCTTTTCTCATAACACAACCACATAAACCATCAATCCTTTTGGCTTAAATCCACAAGAATAAATCCAGTACATCATTTAAATTTCAAAGCGAGCAGTCATTTCTGACCGTACATCTACCTCTTCACCTCAGAAAACTTCTTTTTCCCATGCTTCTACTTACAAATGAAAGTATATTATCCTTTCTTTTGAAGTGAGTGATGTTCTAGATGTGTATTTTGAGTATAATTACTTATATGGATTACTTGTAAAACTTTTTGTAATTACTTTTTAAAATATTAATGGAATATTCCTATACTTCTCATATGTATGTATATTTTTTCTTATTCTCTATTTTTTGAATTTTGTCTACATAAAATTTCAAAAATAAAAAAAGGGGGAGTAAGTGTAAGAGTATATTTAGAAAATAAATTAAATTCATTTAGAATTTCTTGCATTTTGAGTTATTGGATAATAATTATTTCTCTATATTGAAAATAAACTTTTTATGAATTTAATTTATTTCAACTTAAATTCCTGATTTGTAATCAATTAAAATGTGGATATCATTGGCATTGACCAAAACCTTCATATTTTAAGTATCCCAAATAAATTTTATTGTCTTATTGATGAAATTATGTTTTTATGTAATTAAATTGTTTTATAGACAAACATAAAAAAGGCATAATTATAGAACGTACTACGACAACCTAAAACATGTGTAATATACTTATCGTGTGAGGAATTTGAACTGAATTTGAAGTTCAATTAACCATATATCTTAGTACACCTTAAACTCTAACTGACCACCTGAAAAAAAAACTATTATGTGTCAGATAAGAAAATTTTGTCTAATTCATCAACCTATATGCATTGCAAATCAACCTTAAATGAATTTTTGAAGTACCTACCATGTGTTGAGAACCAACTAGCCACATGAACAATCATCCTACCATGTGAGATGTAAATAAATTATTTATGTCTTATTCTCACCAAGTTTATCTATATTTTTAGTAACCATAAGAACAACTACCTACCTTAAGAAGAAATGAACCTAACTTTTGTATAAAACAATTGACCATGTGAATTATTGAAGTTACCGTGAGAAGTTAAGAACCTATCATATCAAAAAATGGAATGAAGTTATAAATAAAGTAAGTGACTTTGAAAATTTCTAATACTAACTAACTATTCTAACTAATATTGTGTTCATGTAACCATGTTTTATGTGAAGGAATCCAACCAAGTTCAATGTAGTAGTGTACTCTTTTCAAATCACTAATGGCGGGTTTTTCAAACATTAATTGTAGATTTGATATAATTAAGAAGTATTGATTGTTCTTTGATGTCTACTTTCATATGGAGTTATTTTTATGAAAATCAATATAATATGGAAAAGGAGGTAAATAATTTTATATAGAACAACAAAGGAATACGTTCAAGATGATATATTATATAGAGGATTCATTTAAAACACTTTATAACATTTTGTTTTCCTAAACTGTATGTCCGAATTATTCAAGAATCTTTCAAATAATAATTAAAGGACTCTTGGACAACTGAAGCTAATAAAATTGAGTAGCATGACATATTTTCATCAATCATCTCTTTATTTTTTTTGTTTATGATTAATATTTGAGATGTGTTTTTCATTACTAAATTAATATATAAATATGGTTTCATAAAAAAAATGGGGATTTTGTGACAATAAATTTAAACTCTTTTCATTTATACCCCAAATATAACCGTGGAAGAGATTATGTGTGACCTGAAATCACTTTTTCCCCTGTAAAATTTTGGAAGATACTTTTAGCAAGGACTATAATAGTACAATTTTTTAAAAAACCTTATCCAGATCGTGGATTATTTTATTTAATAATAAATTATTCAACATTTTTTGATTTCCAAGAGGAGGGTATTAGGTTTTTTATTTTATTAGAAATAAAACCCTTGTTTAATTTCTGTTGTGATTTAACTATTTTATTTGTCACAATTAAAAAATAAACGATCAAGTATTTTTTTCAGAAAAAATTAACAAAACAATACTATGATAATTTTCTTAAACCTCTATTTTATATAATAAATTTTCTTCAAGTAAAATTATTTCAAAATTTAAAATAGAGTTAAAATAATTTTTAACTTTATTCTGATCAAACTTTTATGAAACCATTTTGAAATAATGTATTATATAAATCAATAATTTTAGTTATTTGAGAAATTTTTTTAGATTAGGGGATACAAGTTATACGTTATTTTTAACAGATATTTTATTATAAACTCATTTCACCCAACCCCCCTATTTGTTAATCAACTTAGACTAAGATAATATTTTCATTATGCTTGGGATATGAAAAATAATTGAATTCTATGCTTGAGAAAATAATTTTTCTGAAATATGCTTTCATCACATTTGGTGCACTTATTTTAAAATTATTTTATTAAAATTATATAATTTTAAATATATAAAAATTGATTTCATATTTGGAATTAGAGGACCTAAATTTTCAAAAATCACCTATTTATTTTTAGGCATTCTGAATAGTAATTTTGAAAAAAAATTCACCACATTAAAGAATACATTGGGATACTCTAGGTTAATATTGAATGATAAGGGTTTAATTTTTCATCTTAACTATTCATAGATGAATTAAACTAATACCCTATCACCTTTATCTTGAAATTAAATTGTTAAAGGGACACATTTTCATGAAAATTAACGAGATAATATTTTAAAAAAAAGAAAAATAAAAAATATCACTCTTAATTTTAAAAATGGATCATGTGTTCATATAGATGAAAATAGTTTGTTAATGAATATAAATGTAAATTTTGAGAATTATGATGTTATTTTCATTATGGAAGTCTGTTTATAATTTTTAGTAATTATATAATTATCATATTTTCTTATTCAACAGTGGTACGGTATATCTTCAATTAATGGAAAAATAGGTTAAAAGATATTAAAAATAATAAAAGTAATATAATTTGAATAATTATAGTGCTATAAAAAATTTATTTATCATTATTACATATCAATTTTGTGATAAATTATTATATTCAAATTAAAAGATTGTATTTATGTATTTTAAGTCAAATTAAAAGAATACTGTCAAAATTGACAACAATGATATATTTTGAAAATAACATTTATTACATTATTTAAAAGTCATTATAAAATTAAGAGAGTAAAGTGTGAAAATATATGGTTTATAAAATCATTAATTTCCCATTTATAAGTTAGTATTGACCTTTTAAGTAAAATTATTACCCATTGGATGTAAAAAGATCATTATCAGGGTTGTGGTGAAAATGAGTTCACTAAGGGGTTATACACAAAGATAAGCTTTAAGACACCCCAAAACCTGTAAAAATTCAATTGGTTGATTTTATTATAATAAAATAATATCCCAAATTCAAATATATATCCATTTGGAGGCATTTTTCATGACAATGACTTTGTTGTATTTTATTATTTTAATAAGTTCCAAGTGTGTCCTCTCCCCCACTTATAAAAGGAACCCCCACCTTTCCCATATTTACAACACATGTTTCCTTATATATCAACCAAACTAAGAAAGTTACCTTAAAAATATCCCTATAAACATTATTGAGAATATTTTATTAACAAAATAACAACCCTAGGGTTCTTAAGGGGAGATCCAAAGGAGTTCTTCCAAAAAAAAGATAGTCGCTTTAACTGATCACCTTCTTTTTTACTTATTATTTTACCTCCAAAAAAATTATGATAATTATCATAAAATGGTAAAATAAGTATCCTAAATATTTTGAAATTTTATCCTGATTTTTATACAACTATTATCCACCCTTTTCCCTATCAAATGGGATGTGAAAGTATTACTCAAGTGTACTTTTGACATACCATCTCTCCATAGAGATACAATTCATTTTTCATCACCATATTTTATGGATGGTAATTATTAATATTTTAACATTTGTATTATATATATATGATATAATTATAAGTTTTTAATTATAAATTCATATCTACCTTTTTACCTTCCCGTCTTTTGGGAAACGATAACATCCCTCATGCGTACATGTGGACTAGCACCTCCATGAAATGATGTGATTCATTTTACCTTTATATTTTACATGGATGGAAATGAGGATGGATTTTATGAATATATATTATTTATATTATATAACAATTATTCTATAAATTTTATTAATAAATTTCTTTTATTTCATCCATCAAAAGGTGAAAACAGCATTCAAGCATACATAAGGCCCACCATCTCCATGAAAGGTGTAATAAGTTTTTCTATCTCTACCGTTTATAGATTAGAATCTATATATATAATTAAAATATATATGATATTTAGAAAATTATTAACTATATCAAGCCATTTTAACCTTGATTAAATTATAAGTACTAAACTATCTAACCAAAAGATACATGCAAAAGGAAATATTTATTACCCGAAACAGTGATTTTAACAAAGAATTCTTATTAAACTAGTGATAAAAGATTATAAATATCTAATATAAGTTATGAAATATATTATTCTGGTTCAAAAATATATTTATAATAAATATATATTTATTATACACAAATTTTGGACATATATTGAGGAAGTCGAACATGAGGTAGGGGTTTATTTCACAATCTCATCATTTTTCTGGACTATTTATGTTTAAGTATATATTAGGGTAACTTCATGAAATTTATATCATAAAACCAATATATTTTATTTTCAAATATTTTTTTCATGAAATTTTTTTGTAGTAATTCCATTATTCTCTCTTTGTAACAAAAAAATATTGAGATAAGTTTTTTGAGAAAAGTTGTCTTCATTTTTCTCTTTAGTCAAAAATCATTTTTCTTCCATGTCCAGGTCTTCTAAAAATGTTTTCAAATTTTTTTTCTATTATCCAATGATTTATCAAAAAAAATTAATATTTATAAAATGGTTTAAAAGTAATCTTATAGTTTTTTTAAATGTGGTACTTTTTTCCTTTTAAAAAGACTGTGAAAGAGATGTTTTTTTACTTATAAAGAATGAGTGGAATTTACTATCTCCAGGACTCATCAATTATATGAAGCTGTCCTTAAAAGTTTATAGGTTTCTTTTCAAATAGAACATTTCCTTAATATTTTTCAATTAATTTAGATTTAAATATTAGAAAAGGGTATTTCCCTCAAGAAATTTTCCAATCATCTTGTATTTTTATCTTTGAAAATATCCATTATTGAAAATTGTGCTAAGTATATAATATAATGGTGCCATACACCTTATTTCTCTAGATTACTTATGATTTGTTTAACTGGTGATTATTATGATGACACCATTCTCCATATTTCATTGGATTGTTTATGATTACTTATATCGATAAGGTGAAGTATTAACATTTCATATGATGGGTTTTCAATAAATATTTCAACTTTTATTGTGTTTCATCCCTTTTCTATGATTAAGTCACTAGACTTGTTAAGGGATTGTTGTGGATTTGAATTACATAGATCATCAATTCATCGGTAGGTCTCATAACATAAACTATATTGTGTTTTATATGAGCCCATATACATTTATATAATATTTTTTGGTATCTGGACTTAAAAGTATGTTTATGATTTTGTTGTGCACTGAACTAGGTTCCACTTAACCTGTGATCTCAGTCGGTGGTCCACTGAGACTTAAGAATACCTCCCCATGCACAAAAATCTGAAGAATTGTAGTAAGGGTATAATTATGTTAGAGTGGGGAAACTATACCCTCTTGTGATGATAATAATAATGGTCGTAAAACCATGACTCAATAGTAGAAACTACCAAAATCATTAGAATCATAAATATCAAATTAGCAGAATAAATAATAAATTATTACAATAAAAATAAAAAGTAACATCTAAATATATCAGATAATGTATTCATGTCAAATATTCATGTGAAAAATAGACATTGAAGATCACCCTTGGTTGATCATATAAGGAAATACTCAAAATAAAAAAAAAAGTCAATCTGGAGGTAAAGACCCACTATGGTCCATCTGTCATCCACCTCATTCAATTTTGCATCCCTGATCATAATGGTCCAAAGAATGATCTCTGTAACATCCCCAAAAAATATATAAATATGACATTTTTATATTTATTAATAATTGTGAATTAAATATTAATTTTACTTTAACTGGGACATTATGTTCTATGGTGTACCCGATATGCAACAATGGGTTTCTTTTAAATCTTACATTGGATAATAATAATATAATAACATTATTTTAAATGGTAGTTAATGCCTAGACATTTTATTAGAGTTGCTGTTGTGGCTTTTGTGGATCAGGGTGCGGCTTAGGATGGATTTGTCTTTATCGTTCTGGTTTCTTCATCATCCGTTGTGGATGGATTGCCCATTTCACATTGCAAGGAGGGTCTGGGAGAACTCCATTCGGAGTTCACTAACGGGTTTGTGGATTTGGGCCGGTGTCGATGGTTGCACTAGAGGGTGATCGAGGAATCTGGTATGAGTTTTGCATAGCTTTTCTTTTGTTTGTGATCCATAGTCCGTGGTTTCTCAGCTTCCTCTTTGGTGGTTTTGACTCACGCTATGTTGGTTTGTTTGTTTGAATGTCTGAATTGGTTTGAGTTGTTTGATGCCACGTGTTTGGTGGTTGAAGTCATGAAGTTGTGTGTCTTCTATTAGTGATGTCTTGAAATGGTGAATTGTTGAAGAGGTGTAGTGGTTAAGTGGTGATGTGATGTAGTTGTCTTGGTTTCTCACTTATTTCCTCAAAAGTGTTTGCATAATAAAAAAAGTAATTTCCAGCAGATTTACCACCTTTTAATGGAGAAACCTTTTTAAATATGGTTTTTTTAACTTTTATATGTTATATTTGACAAACTAGAATTCTTCTTTATAATAGGGACATCAAAATTTACTTTGGGTAAATTTTTGGTATTTTTCTGATAAAGTTCATTTTTTAATGAATAGTGAAAATACTGTATTTTAATTCAAAACTATCTTTTAATATAATTTATTAATATGGTTAGGTTACCTTTTTATTTTGTTTTAAAGGGTAATTATAATATATTTTTACCATTTAATACAATTTTGGTCACTTGAATTAATTTTACCTTGAAATTCGGCATAAACAAGTGTCAATCTCTTGATAGTTGATATTTCTTAAAGATACGTTTTTTGTTTTGACAATGGGAATTAATTTTAAATTAATTAATCCAACTTCTATGTTGTCAATTTGGTAAAATATACATCATTTTTGAATTCGGAATATCTAATATATCTTAGGCTGAAGTTTTGGTATTTTTCTGAAAAACTTCAATTTTTTGATAAATAGTGAAAACACTGAGTGGTTGTTAAAAAGCTGACTTTTTCATTTAAATGAAATTTTACCACTTTTTTGAATTGAATTTAAAAAATCCAACATACATGGTTGTTATTAGTAAGTAAAATTAGGTTGAATAAGATGAAAATATTTTTTGGTGAATAGTAACTTTTGACTTTTATTTACCACGGTTAAATGTAAATAGATTCAAGGTAAAAAGATTATTGAAATAATAATAAATTATCTTAACAGTTGTCCTAAAATTATTGGATGAGTCATGGACGACCATGGGCATCCATGGGTCGATTTTGGGACCCCATGGAGCCACTTAAGAGTGATAATGACACTTTCTTTTAATTAACTTAAAGTAAAGGCAAAAATAACATAATCAAATATCTGTTAATACATATATTTTTACACGGGGTTATATAAGTTTCCTCTTCAAATATAAATATTCATTAGAAATATAAAAATATTTCCAAAATCATGGAATTTTTTTATAATTTTTATACATCAAATAAATAATATTATTTATGACACAGTAATGATGCAGGGTTTATCTCATTAATAAATGATTTAAATAAATAATATTATAAATATTAAAACAATATCCAAAACCTATCCAATTCTTATTGGATTATTTTATTTCGTCCATTAGTCATCTTATCTAAGACTTTAATTAGTTTTGGACCTTTAGAAACCAAAAATCATTATATAATAAAATAATATTTTCACACTTTCCTAACAAGCACCTCCTCCCCCTTATAAAAATCCCTCACTTCTAACCAATTCATCACACCTATCAAGCACCTTGGCACATCCAACCTCTTCCCAATTAATCTCTATAAATCCATATCTTCATCCTAGAAGACTTATCTAATGCATTACCCACTTCAAGGGGTCTTTGTGGTTCAAACCAAAGGGAGTTACCTGAATTAAAGGTAACAGTTTCTCTTAAATTCTTTTCTTTTATTATACTTATCGAACCCCTATAATATTTTTATTCTATTATTTTTTAAAACAATAGTATCCTAAATATACTTTGATATTTTTATGATAAGTATTATAACTACACATACACACACCTCCA
Organism: Viscum album; assembly: GCA_963277665.1. Lineage (NCBI taxonomy): Eukaryota > Viridiplantae > Streptophyta > Magnoliopsida > Santalales > Viscaceae > Viscum > Viscum album. The sequence continues at coordinate 468,168,101 of OY728147.1, read as the reverse complement.
TCAAATGCGTAAAGAACATATTGTTTCTGTGGATGGAATACTAACGCCTCATGAAACGATTATTATTCAATTAACTCCTACCGCATCTCATGGTGTCCATTAAGATATAAATATATTTATATATGATATATATTATGTTTATGTTTTCTTTATTCTTTTTAATTTTTCATTCATAGCATATAATTAAGATTTCTATAATGGGTAAACGCGATAATTTCATTTTAGGAAGTGCGGACTACCGCCCCCTCAAAGTGATCTAACTCATTAATGCCATATGTGGGACATATAAAGGATGGGATTAATGATACTATATATGATATTATACTAGAATTATAATTTAGTTATGTATCATTATGTTTTTATTATATTAAAATATGAAATAAAAATGAAAGTAGCGGTCATGCGTACGCACATCTTACCACCTCCATGAACGGTGCATTTCATTTCTTACCTCCAAATATTATGTACTGTTATAAATATGTATATATACTAGACATATAAGATATATATGAAATCTAAATAATTAATGTCATTCTGGATATAATGTAATTTTGACCACATGAACAACATGTAATTATAATAAGTCCATTTTTGACTCAAGTATTAAACATCGACAAAATGATTGTTATTAACTTAGATGAATATATAATACTTATAACATAGTAAAAAGTGATATAAAATGAATAATAAACATGAAAAAGTTTCATAATTAATTAGAAATTAACTTTAGTTTATTATTCAGGAGATTAAAGAATGAACGGGTCTAGTTGGACACAAGGTAAGGGACTTTGTATCAATATCCTTTCATTGAGGCATCATTTAATTTATACACAACATTATTTTATACAGTGTATACAACCCTTTTTACTTTTCATATCATTCAAATAGAATGTTTTTCTATAAGGAATTTTTCTAAATAACATAAAATAATGTTCCTTTTTTACATAAGCGGTGACAAAACCATTTCTGCCGCTGTGAGTATTTTTTTTATCTTTGCCTTTCATAATGAACCACAAAGTTTTTAAAAGGAAAATAAACACCATATACTCTTTTACGTATTTTGGTATTGAAAATGGTTTTTATGCTGTATTGGTTATGTCAAAATATTTAAATGATATATTGTGATTGAAATGTGGAAATTTTATCTTTCATTTATATTGGTTTTATGATTTCTAATTTTATAAGGGAGTTTGGACATTTTAAGCGAGGTTATGTGATAAACCAAATGAATGTTGGTGCCGTGATAAACCAGGATGGGTGGTTACATTATAACCTCTAATGCATTGGGTATGGAAGTCGGTCGTATGGCTATTCCATTTATTTATATGCGTGGAATTCGACCGTATGGTTATTCCATTTAAGAATGTTTAAGCCCCAAGTTAACTTTATATGTTATGTGTTCTATATATGGGTTTTATGGTAATATTTTGGTTAGAAAATGGTAAGAAGTTATCTTTTATTCAGTGAAGAGTATTTAATACTTCATAAAGGTGAAAATTATTACTTATGATAAGGTATTCATGGTTTACTTGTTGTTTTAAAAAAACTAACAGTTTTCCTTTTTTGTGTATCCCTTACTGAACTTTTTGTTATCGTCCCAAATTTTTGAAATGTTTTTCACAGGACATGATTTGGAATAGGGTCATGGATGGGATCAAGGAAAATTCATGATGTCTAAAATTTGGAACTAGTCATGACGCTTTATTTAGTGAAAAAAATGGAAACTAAGTAGAAGTGTGTACTTTGTAATTTTTGTGATGTAATTTAATAGTTATGGACTAACTATCTAAAACTCTAAACCTGAAAATATCCTCAATGTGAATTATTCATTTAATTCAATATTGTGAAAGGTTTAAGTTCAGGGCCTTACAATCTTAGTCCCTGACTAGATCTCAAAACCATAAAGTCTATGCAAATCTTGAGGGACCTATGTCAGGTGTGAGTATAAACACAGTAGGCCACCAACAACATGTTCCTATACTACATCCAAACTTATACAAGTTTATTCCTGAATAAATAAACAGAAAACAAATTTATGCACACAGAAACACAAATATAATTCTCTTTAATCATGCCCAACATCCCCAAGGAATCTTTTACATTCTACGACCAACATGGGAGTGGAACGACATATCCAAGGTTATTCATACCATCGGAAACTCTATATATCACCCTTATATGTGTCACTAAATAACTCATGTCAACCAATTGCACGTGTAGATTCATATCAAGTACAAATGTTGTCCCAACTGCATTACCAAAAAATCCATCACAAGTACCTTGTAAATTTGTTCATCGAATAATTGTCAGCTCAACAATCCAATGTCCCATGGCATTGACCAAAAAATATATGGAGTGCCTCATCCCCCAAACGATGGTCTCATATACCATCAACTATGACTTTATACAGTGAGTGTCTCCTCCATGACTTATGATCAACACCATCCCTTAATCGATTCAGACTTTGGAGGCCTCCTTGCATTGCGAGTTTCCAGCACCACCTCAACCGAGTCCTCATCTATGTACACACAACTCCAACGGAACTATTGTCCAATAATACTGACTGGAAATCCCCAACATTTCCTAAGGCACACCAACTACTAACCTCATTTCCACACGTGAACCTTGTCTCCCATCCTCAACATTGTCATCACCATGCTCCTCAACAAGAGGATTACGTTACCTAAATTAAAAAGGTAAACAAGATCTCAAATAACTCAAGCCATGCCCTCTTCTTGGGGAAATTTTGACCACAATATAGATGATAATAATCATTTAAATAAAACAAGAATATTCCATTCATAATCTTCCAATTATGCAAGAAAAATAAATAATTTATTTAATAGGGGACACCCAGACTACCCCACTCAATTATATTTAAATATGTACCCATAACACCTATATAAATTTATATAGTTCTAGGAACCACTAACCTTATGGTTGAAGGAACTCACTCAACAAATACCATCCTCTCAAATGAACCGAAATGAGAGAAAAATGAAATTTGGAGAAATGGTCACAAGCTATCTAATGTACCCAACGATGTTCAAATTGGAGATCAGGAGAAGGAGATCCAAAAGTGAAACAATATAGGGAGAAGAGGACCCCATGTCTATAGGGAATCACACATATGGGAAAATAAAAATGGGAGAATAAAGGAATAGAAGGGAGAAGAAATTTTGGTAATTTCACCCCCACTAATGAACAACATGGTTAGGCCACGCAGTTTGTCTTACTGTATAAAAATTATAAGGTATCAATATCCAAATCCACCACCCCCCCCCCCCCCATAAAAAGATTCACATGGTTTGGTCACATTATTTGGATGACCATGCACCAACCGTATGCACTAACCACGTAAGTGGCACTAATTGGGTAGGCTAGGCTACATGGTTTTTCAAGCTGTGCATATCCCATACACACCCTTTGCAGTTTAATGTAGGTTTCCCCATGGTTCAAGGTTAACCTTTCATGGTTTTATCTAATTGTTCCACATTTAAAATAGTCCACATGGTTATGGATGTGTGGTTACCACATATTCTGCACCAACTATGCACCCAGTGTTGTGTCTCCCAAAATTTTAATCCAGAAGCCTAATGTTCTAAAACCAAAACTAGACATCGAAGGAACATATTGTTCCTTTAAAACCATCTTAAAACAACATATTATTGTATTTTAATTCTCAAAATGCCTCTATGATTCCAATTTTATTAGTTGGACCATCTTTCAAACTTAAAATTCAAATTTATCCTGAAAAAATAAACCATTCAAAAACTGGGGACATTATAACATGCACACCTTATAGTAGCTCATCCCCAAGCTAAAAGACCTCACACATAATGCTACTAAATGAACCGATATCATATTAACCATATTGGTCAACCCCATTAACTATTTCATAGGTCAGTTCCTCTCATGGGTCCCAATATTAGGAATTTTATACCTAGTCACATATCGACCCAACACGACATTCTTATGGTTCCTCCCGTAATGTCCTCACTTTCTTTTAAAGGTCCATACCGTTGTTTTTTGTTTAAATTCCTTATTTTGTCAATTTTAAGGTTACCTAATGGATTCATAGATATTATAGGGTGTATAGGGATTGTTCAAATCCTGGATCCCTGATGTGTGGAGAATCAGACTAGGACACACGGTTAGGAAAAACTGTTCCTTCCATCTTGTACAAGACTATGTGAATTCCCATGTGGGTTTTGGTTCCTCTTGGATAATGTCTCACATACATCATATACACGGTTAGACAAACCATGCACCTAAACTATGTGCAGTCCCTATCTAAGTAGAATAGGGTGCATGGTTGGTGACTAGTTTCTCCAACAGTGTAACCAAACTGTACAACCCTGTAAATGAGAGGTACATTACTCTTTCCCCCTTAAAATTTTTTAATACCCCAAACCTATTTTCTTCTTCTCTAACAGATATCTCCCATGTGGGAATCCATATAGTCTCCTCCTCATAATAATTTTTCAATATCCCTCATAAAATCTATAATGAATTTGTCATTGGGTGTGTTTGAATGATTAGGGTATGTTATGTGATCACATTCCTTCCATTATAAGTTTCTATTATCCTTTATTACGCTATTTTGGACTAAGAACATTTGCTTAATTTTTATGGATTTCTATGATTCTTCTCATATCTTCCATTCTATCTCAATTAAAAGGTTGACAACGGATGAGTGGTCTTTTTCAGAAGTAAGTTAGGTGGACTAGTTTATTTACCAAACTTTCATTCCATTCTATAATGTGTTCCATGGTGCTATATACCAGAAATTTCTAAAGACACCTCTAAATTATTAAATAAATTAAACTTATAGAATTATCATGCCTAATGTGACCCTAGTGAGGGTTGAATCAATCCTTTGGTTGATTGCCTTTCCCTGAGACACCCCTATGGGTGTGCCTATTCACTGATATCCAATCCACCACTGTTCCAATTTGTTAAATTCTACTTGAGGTGTACTAACCCTATGATAAATTCTTTGAATTAATAAATTTAATTGATTATAAGGGAGGGCCCTGAGTTTGTCCCCTACACCTTATTTCATAAATGGAATGCCTAATTTAATGCCTTTTCCAACTTGGTAATCATGTTAATTGTGATTTAACTTATTGAATTGTATGATCTTGATAGATGAATAACATCCTTACCATATGATGAGGTAGATACATGGGTCCTAACTTAAGGACACCATGGATGGTCTTTTCATTCCTTATAGTTATTTTTGTTAAATAATTTGTAATTATAATGGGAGTGACACTAGAAATATCTCGGATGGTATCACCATGTGTTTTAGATTTTAACTATATATGAGGGAAACATGGTCTCTTGGGAAGACCCTATGGATGGAATCGACGGTGTGATGGTTGTACCCTTCCAGGAGAGAAACTCAGATCCCTACATGTTGGACCAAGGACAGGCTTAGAGGTTTGTTCTTATGGAATTCACACCATTCCAGGAGTGCAACTTGGAATTTCATTCATGGGTCATCTAGGATAGAATCCCACTGTATGGGTTATATATAGTTCTCTTTGAGTGATACTTAGAATCCATTCTCGATCTGATTATACGAATCAGGGTTCTTTCTCTTAAATTTTGAAGATTGATTCTAAAATATAGAGAATTAAAATTTTAATTTTGAATTTTAGAGATGTGTCTACCAAGGAAAATCACACGGTTGGGGATGGTATATCACTTTTGGTACTTATTTATGACATTCCTTATTACTTTATACCATACATAATTATAGTGTGGGATACCAAGTTTCAGAGACATTTGGGTTAGGCTAAAGTTGGTAGAATTACAAGGGTATCACAGGAGGAACCCAATATTATGTATCATATTTATTTATTGACAATTGTTTATTATTATAAGAACATTTTTAAGTTAATATAAAAAAATGGATTGATATAGACACCATTGGTAGTGGCCAAATGATTATTTATCACAGCCAACTTGGAATGCCTTTTATACCAAATAAGACTTCATGATTGCATGTATATTAAAGGGAAGTGGCGGGCCTCGAATTCTTGATTTATTATTCAAGTATAGAGTATGGGGTGAAGGGGACCGAGCCATTGCTTGTGAAGCTACTAGTACCTAATTTTGGCCTTTTTCATTTTTATAGGATGTGGTATATTCTTGTATCCCATGATTCCCCATGTACTTATTTTTGTGTATATATATGATCATCCTCATCCTCATTTTGAATCTATTTATTGTTTATCTTCTACCTGTTCATTATTATTATGGTGACATCTTTTATTCAATTTCTACTATATACTATTACTCTTTACCATTGTACTAGAAACTAATCTATGAGGACATAGTCTCTATAAAAACACACCCCTATCACTTAATGCTAGTTTGAAACATTTGGAATATGTGGCGGTGTGATTGAGGTCATTTGGATGACCATCTTAGGGAACCATTAAGTGGATTCCTGGTAAAGATGATATACCTTTGACCAACCATTAGATATACATGTCCGTATATGAAATAATGTCATTCTTACACTTCATCATGTGGTTAAACATACCCATGTCTCTCATGACACCCACATTACCACATCATAGCTAATGCCTAAGAATTCTCATATCACATTTAATGCTCAAATATTTCTCACATCATCCACGATACACATTAGGTCATGTATCCCAACTGATGCTAAAAAATAAATCATCACACTGATGCTCAAAAGAGACCTTACATCATATATATATATATATATATACATATTATCATCCACATACTCACCAGTTCTTGGTTAGATCATTTATAACACCCGCACCTCATGAAACCATATCAATCATGAAAAAAATATAAAAATTATGCCCATAATAATGGTGTAACTCAAACCATATTTGGATCCCCAGCCTACTTGGACCCAACTAGATCAACAACATGCACCTGAACTAAAGCCCGACTACCCAAGTCCTGACCTCCCTATCAAGATGTACCACCTACTTTCCCTTGAACCCACTTTTAGGTATCTCTCTCTTCCCTGACCTGTGTATCCAATGTAATCTATTCTACTAGATTCTATAACCACTCTTGGTCCTACATCGGATCTCTGAGTCTAACCTAGTCACCGACTACCAACAGCCTGATATGTCTTCCTACATAACCTGTACAAGTGCCCCAACTAGACACATGACCGGTACTCCTTTGGATGTCTCTCACACTGAGTATAATCATGTCCCAATTTCCCACACTGGTAATATAATTTCTAATACATAATCATCAGTGGTATGGCTAAATCTCTATCCTAACATCACTATTAACACTCCTCATGACCTCGCTTCCAGCTACTCAAAGCACCACGTCCTAACTCACCCAACAGCACAACCCTATTTAAGTAAGCCCTCCCTACCAGATTCTTCTTGGATATCAAATCATGGATCAACAAAATTGGTAATGAGTTAAACCTGAATATATTTACTTGCAGCTTTATGGAATTCAATAAGCTATCCTCTAACTTCGTCACCCTGGCCATGTCATCCCTTTTCATAGTAAGTGATAATGGGACAGGTCCATGAAATTCACCACATAATCCATGATGGATGTATCCACATCTATAAATTTTTTAAATCATGGGATCGATCCTCCCTCAACATCTCCAATAAGAAATGATTGAAGAACCTGGCATCAAAATACTTTCATGCTAGTCACTCACACCCACCAGCCTATACATGTACGCGTCACTGGTGTTTTTCTGGTCCTCTGGATATAAAAGTATCCAACATCACCCTCATATTTGGGGGTGTCTCAAGCTAGTCAAAAATCAATTTTATGGACATTTTCTAGTTTATTGTCACCTACAGTCCACCCTCACCATAAAAAATGGTGGTTGGTGAGATTGGAACTCATACACAAAATATTCCATGGTTGGATAAACTCCCTCAACTCCACTATCAATACTTTGTATGACTCATACTAATACCACCCTGAGATCATATTCCAGCCATGGCCCGAAATATTCCATCTGTTGTGGTTTCCTTGCCTACCTCAGAGCCTCTACATATGGATCATGATAAATTAAGCCCTCAAGGGCCTCATCCTGGCCCTCAGGGGCCTCATCTCATGAACACTTTAGCGGTACCACATCTCCACCCTCTCGAAGCTCCATTGGAACTTCTCAAGGTGTCATCACACTAAATACCAAACACTATTGTCAATAGCAGTAGTCACGGTAGGAACATCGTAAATAGTGAAGTATGTAACTAGCAGCGCATCTCACAATACTTACACTTCCCTAATGAACGCATACCATATATCATCTATCCATACAGACCCTTACCTACTGATATCAGAGGTATGTATCACATATCATATATATTATATATCACCAATATAGTTTGATTGAGTAGAATGTCACCAAAATACTATGATGTAGAACATTGTTTAGCTCTTTTTTTCATTTTAAATCGCTTTTCCCCTGTCATTCTTCTTACCTACCCATATCATAGATAGCCCAAATATACCATATATGCATATATTAACATTATAATCTCATTAAGAACAACATAACTAGTAAATATAAGTATAATGACACCAAAATAGCTAGTAAAGAAAACACTTTTTATCTTTTTTACACTTTAAATAGCCCAACCCCTCTTCACATATTCAAGGTTTAAAATGAAAATTAAAAGCACAACCACACCTCATATTAGCCGAACATCCAAATGTTATGAATAAATATTAATCCCTTTCTATACAGGGCCTAGGGACAAAACCTCATAATCCAATAACATCACATTGAAGTGTGCCACTTGAGGTGGAAATAAATAAACTTCAAAATCAAAAATCATGACATCAATTTTCTGTCCCTATCATCTTGGTCTATCCCCTATGCATGGGGTTGTAGGCAACTGAAAATGATCTCTTCACCCAGTTACAACTATACCATCTTCTATGGTATACTATAGTCCCGATAATTATAAAAAGATAACATTGATACCATTTTTAACCAGCCAAAGATTATTACCATTTTATACCCACTCTTTGTGATGTTTTAAGGAAAAATAAAAGAAGAACCTACTTTGATACCATTAGTAGCACCCCAATAGGGGAGCCACTAAACCAATGCTTTGGGTCAGTGTGACGTTGGGCCTTAGGCACACATCCCTGTATTCTAATAGATTTCAACTAGAAGAGAGGGTCGAATTAGTAGATAGTATAATGAAAATACTCTTGGGTGGTGATAATAATAATGATCATAGTACAATTTCTCATCAGAAGAAATTAAATAAATCAATGGAAGTATAAATATGAACTCATCAGAAGTAATGATAAACAATGGAAATAAAAAGTCAAAAGAAACATCCATGCATGTTTGACAAACAATACATTTCAACCAGTCAGAAAAAAAATAGACCTGAAATGTCACTAATGGTCGATCATACAATGACATACTCAAAATCCCAAATATAAACTCTAGATCAAATAAAATACAAACCATGGTCTATATTCTATTCATCCCATGAACATGTGCATCCCTGATCACTATGGTCTAGAGAATGATCTTTGTCCCTGACCTAATCCCAAAACCATAAAATCTACATGCATCCTGAGGGGCCTGTGAAGGTTGGGAGTTTGAACTCAATAGGCCACCTGCAATATGTGCTGCTCTTTCATCAATACTTATACAAGAATATGAACTTTTGAAAAAAAATATTTTACTCATGAACAAATACATATATATATATATATAATTGGCTTTACTCGTGGTTAAAATCCATGAGGAGGATTTTTATTACTTTGGACAATGCCTAAGTGGAATGATATTTCCATGATCAGTCATAATGGAAGAACCTCAATATCTCACCCAAATATATTTCACCCAGCACATCATTCCAACAAATCACATATCTATCCTCTTATTTAGTTCAACCCAAAAACCATCATCATTCTGAACTTATATGTCACACATCGCTCAGAATTCCATTCATAAAATCATCATCATCTCAATACCACAATGTCCCAAGGAACAATGATGTCCATAATTCAATAATCTTATCCCATCTGCCTCAACAAATACAATTATCCTCAACCCCCAATTGATGGTCTCACTCACCATGAACTATGGATTTTTATAGTGAGATCGTCATTCAAAATGGATGGTTAAAACCATCCCCTAAACAACTAATATTATGGAGGCCTCCACCCACAACGAGTGGTCAACATTACCTCAACAAAGTCCACATATTTTTCCACATGACTCCAATTGTGCTATTGGAATATCATGGTGAGTAAAAATTAGGAACGTGAATATGAATATTAATATATTATTTAAAATTTTTATTTCTTTGATAGTTTGTGTTTTATGCAACACTGAGTTTAAACGAATTGTGGTCTTGAATTAAAATATTATATAATAGTTATCATATATCCATTATGATGAAATGTATTAATAACCATAACAATATTATGAAATATTTTTCCAAATGCATAAAATAAATTCATTAGATATTATTTAATTATAAATAAAAATAAAAAACAATTTAAAATAACGAAGATGTTTTTTTGAAAAACAGTTTTTATGCTTCCAACATGTTTCTATCAAAATAAAATAAATTAAATCATATTATTGAATGATATTAATGAAATTTATGTAGTATATATTCAATAAAAAAATTTATAATTCATTCAATATTTTCACTATTCATGGAAAAAAAATAAATCCAATATTATGCTTAAAACAGTATTTTCCTAAAATCAGTTTTTGACGTGTTTTTCACACTTTTTCTGAAATTATTTTTTTACCAATTATAGTGATTAAATTTGATTTCATGGATTCTATATTTGAAATTATTAAGTCCAAATTTTTTAAATATGTCCTTTTTGTTTTTAGGCTATATGAACAGTAACTTTAGATAATTTATCATCTTAGTAAAAGGTAAATTGGTTTAATTTAGCTAAAAATTAAATGATAAGGCAAAAAAAATCATCTTATATCATAACAGATAAACTTAATTATACACTTATCACATTGTGATATAAATTTAATTTTTTATCGGATAGTTGACTATTAATATAGCCTATATAATATTTAAATCAATGAAAAGTAAAAAAGTGTCACTCTCATGCTTTTAAAAATGTATTAGGTTTTTATATAGTAGCAAAAATTGGTTGTGAATGAATATAAATGAATATTTTGAGAATAATGAAATTATTTCAACAATATAAAGTAATTTTTATTTTTTAATAATTATATAATTACCATAAATTCTTTTGCAACGCCTACATAGTATTTATTCAATTAAAAAATAAAATAAATTATTTTAAAAAAATAAAAGAGATATAATTTTGATGAGTTATAGTGTTCCATTAATTTTATATATGATTATGAAATATTATATTTGTTTTAAGGGATTAAATTAAAATTAAAATTTTTATATATGCCTATTTAGTCAAATTAATATAATAGAGTCAAAACTGACAATAATGATATATTATGAAAATAAAATTTTTATTAAATTATACATAAATCGTTAATATATTAAAATAGGAAAAGGGGTAATATATGGTAAAAAATATAATTCATTCTTAATTTATGATTCAATAGTAACCTTATAAGTAATATTATAACCCCTTAGGAGTGAAAGGTTCATTGTCATGGTTAGAGTCAAAATGGGTTAAATATGGGGTTAAACAAAAAGCTAAGGTTTAAAACACCACTTAAGCCTATAAAATTCTATTCCTTGATGATATTAAAACATAATAATATTAAAAATTATAATCTCTAACCATTTGTAATCATTTTTCTTGAGAATGACTTTTTTATATTTTATTCTTTTAAGAAATTCCATGTGTCTTCTCCCCCTCTTATAAACGGACACCCCTCCTTTCTCTTCATTACACCACATTGATCCTTTATCTCAACCAAAACCTACCCATTTCTCTTCCAAAAAACCCTAGACACGTTCCATAGGTGGTATTCTTCCCAAAAGACCGACCCTAGGGTCCTTCAAAAAAGATACATATGAGTTGTTCCAAAAAAAGGGGGTATTCGCCTTTACTAATCAATTTCTTTTTACTTGTTCTTTTACCTCATATAAATACTTGGTGATTCTCATAAAATGGTAAAATAATTATCATAAATATAATAAATTATTATCATGATTATGAAACCACCATTATCCACCCTTTTTCCACCAAATGGGAAGTGAAAGTATCACTTGTGCATATGTACGACTTACTATCTCCACATAGCAATACAATTCATTTTTCATCACAATATTTTATGTATTGGAATAATGATTGTTTTAATATTTATATATGATATCTATGATAAAATTATTATTTATTAATGATAATATCATGTCTACCTAATTACCTTCGAAAATTTTGGGAAACGATAATGTATCTCTTGTGTACGTGTGGACTACCACCTCCAAAAAACGATGTCATTAAATTTTCCTTTACATTTTAATAGGATAGTAATGATGATGGATTAAGTGAATATAAATGATTTATATGATATAATAATTAATATTTAAAATTTAATAATTATCTGAATTTCTTCTTTTCCATCCATCAAAAAGTTAAAATAGTGTCCATGTTACGTCGATCCTACCGCCTCCAGGAATGATACAATTCATTTTTCTATCTATACCTTTTATGTATTAATAAAAATACATGTATAATAAATTTATATTTTACATTTATATCATTATTAAAATTTTGGATATGATTAAACCTTTATCAATGTACCAAGGTTGAAACTACCAAGCCAAAACATATGTGAAAGATAAACCAAATATAACCCAAAATAGTTATTTTAGCAATGAATTGTTAATAAATTGTGGATAAAATGATTTAAGTAAGAAATATGTGGTATTATATATAAGATTATGGTTCTGTAATATATTTTTTAAAAATTAATGTTTATTATAATGTATTTTTGGAAACATATGGAGGAATTCAAACCTGAGTTAACGGTTTATTTTAAAATCTCATCATTATTCAATATTATTTTTGTTTAATTCTGCATTAGGTTAATTTTTTTTATATTTACAAATTAAACCCAATATATTATACTTTCATATTTTTATTCACAAAATTCTCATGTAATAGAACCATTTTACCCTCTTGGTTACTTAAAAATTATGAGAAAATGTTATTACAAAAAGTAGACTTCATTTCTCTCTTCAGTCGAAAATCTTTTTTCTTCCATGCCCATGTTTTCTAAAAAAATAAAAAAAAATCATATTTCTATTATCCAATGATTTATCAAAAACGTTTTTAACCATGCTTTACTTTTAGAAAAAGGTTGTCACGACCCGCCTTCACCAAAAGGAGGGAAGGGTCAGCAAATTTCCAGGCCCTTCCTTCTTTAAGTTGAAGGAGAGATAATGACCCCCAAGACCCGCCTTCAATAGGTCCCGGAGTGGTGACTAGCACCAAGGGTATAGAAATTTCTCACTAATGGAAGGCATTACCCCTTTCTATTTTATAGGATCGAGAGATATGATAATGAAACCCAACAACACGAATGTAAAAGAAAAGTAAAGCCAAAAGTAAACCATTCCCACATGCATGTTCCAAAGAGTAAAAGCCACAAAGTACAAATGGTAACTACAAAGATAAGTACCAAAGAAAGAAAAATAGCAACTACAACTGCCCCAAGGGTCCGAGCAAGAATGGTCCTGTGCGATCCCCGAAGTCCTCCTAGAAACCTGAATGCAGTTTTATATACGTAGGGTGAGCATACAAGTACACTCAGTAGGGAAAACCAAAGACTCTCGTGCACAAGTGGGGGAACGTACTAAAGTCCCGTGAGAAAACGGGTAAACCAAATGCCTATCAAGGTAAAATATCCACCCAAGCCTCACCAGGGCACACACCCCAAATAACACAAGTCAAGTAATATATATAATAAGAGCACATCGATGTTTGGGTACCCCAGCCACTTTCCCACTGGTTATTGATACATCCTACGCATCGGACCAATCCTTCCATTCTCACCGCAGTCTGACTACCTCACCCGCCCGCACACACCTTGGCCACAACCACACGCAGTCCCACTACCGAATCCTGCCCGCACACACCTGGGCCACAACCACACACAGCCCCACTGCTGAATCCCGCCCGCAAAAACCTGGGCCACAACTGTCACACGTAACCACGCCCGAAGACACCTGGGCTAGAAGATCCACTGCCACACCCGAAGACACCTGGGCCTCATCTCAAAGACACATGGAAAACCACCTGCCGCACACACCTAGCGAACCACCACACCACCCCGCCCAAAGGTTCTTTGACTAATAATGGACATCAGGCCATCACAGCCTGCCCGAAGATACTTGGGCTATCCGGGAAAGGGAGCAGAAAAGGAGCTAACAACCAGCCACTAATAATAGTGTTGGGAAAAACACCCTCCCCCATGAAATGGGGATTTTCGGCACTAAGTGCTCAACTTGGGTGGGGCACGAATAAGAAACACAAAACTAAAAATATATATACATAGGTAACAAGCACTCACCCCAAGGTTTTTCTTGAGACAACCTACAGATCACAATAGTACTCAAGTCCGAGTCACAACTCACGCCAAAACAAATCCCATTTATCCCATTCATGTTTTCATGTTCAGCAGCAATGTTCAAATAATTTTATGCACTACTGGGAAACTAGTAATCATTGGCACTAGTCCAGGAAAGTAAACAGTCAGGCATCAACCATAACACACACACACCCAGTTCTTAACAACAGAGGATCCTGCCCAATTCCATAAAAACCAAGAGTATAAAAATAGGGGATCCCATCCCCTTCTGCATCTCCAGCAATCAGCGAGAAAAAGGGAACAACCAAGCCGCTACCACCAACACAAAACAAGGCTATACCTGTAATTTTAGATTTAAATGATTTAACACACTCCATGACTTCAATTTCTGTGTGCTATAACCGGGAGTTATCACAGAAGGGTTGATCCTGGTTCTTTCAATTTATTCAGCTAGGTGTACAAGATTAACCAATTTACTTTTCACAATAGGAGTTCACAATTTCAAACAAGCCATTAAAAACATCCCGAGGGGTTCTTTAGTGCACAGAGAAAGACCACCAACGACCATGATTTTCATAAGGCGTAAGCCAGCATAACTCAGAAAGATAAACACTATATAACAGCATCAACATTCACAGCCCCCCCTTCTTTTCATTCTTTACAACTTCATTTATTATCTTCATGAAGGTTCGGTCCAACCAATTCTACAGAAACAATAGAACACCCACCCCGCATGATACACAAAAGTGAGAGATGATGAGAAATTCCATACTTGTTATCAACGATCGGTGCTTAGGCCGGGCGTGGAACTTTACGGATAACGATGCGGCACGCCCGATGCACCAAAATCTGTTCATGAAAAGCCGCTATTGAGGAAAGAAGAAACCATTCCTAACCCTCTGCTTTATAAGGCCCGCGGACGGTTGAGATAAAAACACAACAGCGTAAGGGGCGGGGTTCATGGGTTTACTATACGTTCCACACATCATTAAAGGGTCGGGTGGTTTAAACCGACTCATTAATTCATTAATCATTTATTTAAAACTCTTATGGGTGATACGGGTCTTTAAAACGCGCTCAAACAGTTCAAAATAGGGTTTAAACCCCTAATTGCGCAAGAAGGAACGTCACTGGGAAGAACCCGTGAGGGTTGGCCAGAGCCACCGGTGGCTGAGGGCCACTGGTGGGTGATAGATACGGGTAGGCCAAGGCCACCGGTGCGCCAAGGCCACCGGTGCGCCAAGGCCACCGGTGCGCCAAGGCCACCGGTGCGCCAAGGCCACCGGTGCGCCAAGGCCACCGGTGCGCCAAGTCCACCGGTGCGCCAAGGCCACCGGTGCGCCAAGGCCCCCGGTGCGCCAAGGCTGCCGGTGCGCCAAGGCCGCCGGTGCGCCAAGGCCGCCGGTTGGCCAAGGCCGCCGGTTGGCCAAGGCCGCCGGTTGGCCAAGGCCGCCGGTTGGCCAAGGCCACCGGTTGGCCAAGGCTACCGGTATGCCTGCTAGCGGTAGGCTAAGGCTACCGATAGGCCTACACCAGCATGATTCCTAGACCAGAAAACCAAACACGAGGTTTTCACAAAGTAAAGGTTCCCCACAAAACCCGGGCCATTACATCAGATACCTCTTAAATGATTCTTGTCCCCGAGAATCAAAACAAACCAGAAGGAAAGAGAGGGCCCAAACAACCACCTCGAAAGATACCTCTTATGAGAGAACACATGATAACTAAAACACTTCCCTGACAAGCACCAAGCAACATACCATGGAAAACTGCCCAGGCATGTGGGTTGGGGAGCCTCCTCCCCAATGTCAAGATATTATCCGCTTTGGGCGGCACTGACTCACCCACACGGGTTTAATCGCATCCACCTTAATGCGTCTTGATTATGGGTTGGGTTCTCTCCTCCCCCATAGCCAAGGCTCTTTACACACATTCAGAGGAAAGAAAACCATTACATTCCATAGTAAAATGACAAAACGTTCTACTGCAACAGGTACAACAAGGAACAAAGCTCAAAACAACTCTGGGTACTGGGTACGCATATGTGCTTCCCTCTCCCACGTATTCTCCTCAATCCCACCATGTCTCCACAACACATGAACAAAGGGAATGGTTTTCCCACGAAGCACCTTCTCCTTGCGATCCTCGATCATCACTGGTCTCTCCACAAAGGTCACGTTGTCCTCGATGTCCAGCTCACCCCAATCAAGTACATGTGAACTGTCGTGTAGATACCGACGGAGCTGGGACACATGAAATACATCATGTATCTTTAGTAGTGGTGGTGGTAACGCTAGCTGATAAGCCACTTCGCCGACCCGCCGTAACACTTCGAAGGGTCCGATTAACCTGGGAGAAAGCTTACTCCCCTTTCCGAACATCCGCTTCCCACGCCGAGGGGAGACCTTCAAGAACACATGGTCTCCAACCTCAAACTCCAAGGTCCTCCCCCTGGTGTCAGCATACGACTTCTATCAGTTTTGGTCCGCCTTCATCCTTTCTCGTATAAGCGGAACCTTCACTGTCGTGCTCTGCACCACCTCCGGGCCAAGGATGCCTGACTCTCCTACTTTGGTCCAACACACAGGTGAACGACATGGCCTCCCATACATAGCTTCAAACAGGGCCATACCGATGGTATAGTGGTAGCTATTATTGTAGGAAAACTATACCAGAGGCAAGTATCGCACCCATGATCCCCCCGAGTCCAGAACACATGCCCGCAGCATATCCTCCAAGGTCTGGATGGTGCACTCTGTCTTTCCATATATCTGGGGATGGAAAGCAATGCTAAGATCCAGGTGGGTTCCAAAAGCATGCTGCAATCCTCTCTAGACATGAAAGTTAAACCATGCATCCCTATCCGAGACAATAGACCTCGGAACCCCATGCAACCGCACCACCTCATCCACATACTTTCGTGTCGAAGCATCTACTGAACTCGACTCCCTGATTTCCAGAAAGTGAGCCGATTTCGTCAACATGTCTACTACCACCCAGATGGCACCGTATCCCCCTTGGACCTTGGGTAGTCCCGTGGAGAAATCCATTGATATGTCATCCCACTTCCACTCGGGGACAACTACAGGCTACAGTAGGCCTCTTGGAACTTGGTTTTCAACCTTCACTTGCTGACATACTAAGCACTTGGCCACAAAATCTACCACCTCTCGTTTAACTTCGGGCCACCAAAACTGCCTCTTCAGTCCCTAGTACATCTTGGAAACTCCTGGGTGTACCACCGGGGGTGAGTTGTGGAACTCACTAAGAACCCTGCCACGCATCGCCTCCGGAACAAACAACCTTCCCTGGAAAAGAATCCGGTTGTGACCATCCTCTATCCATCCTTCTGGAGCATTGCCCTGGTCAACTCGGTCACGCATCACTTCACACTCTGGGTCTCCCCACTGAGACTCCTCCACTTGCTGAAACAGGGATGACTGCACTGTCATATGATATAGGCAACCTCTATCACCATCCATCCTAGCATCCATGTGTAAGGCAGCCAACTCCTCCTTCGCTTTCCAGGCATCTGCCGACTCTCGGACCGCATCCTTCTGCATCCTCCTGCTCAAGGAATTGGCCACTACATTACCCTATCCCTCAGTATAAGAGATCTCGAAGTCGTAATCCTGGAGGAACTCTACCCATATCTGCTGTCGCAAGTTTAAGTCCCGCTGGGAGAAGATATACCTCAAGCTTTTGTGATCTGTGAAGATCAAAAAGTGTTCTATGATGAGGTAGTGCCGCCATAACTTTAGCACAAAAACGACCGCTGCAAGCTCCAGGTCGTGGGTGGCGTAATTACGCTCATGGGAGTGTAGCTTCCTGGACCCATAAGATATCACCCCTTGTCGCTACATCATCACACATCCCAGGCTTTGTCCTGAAGCATCATAGAACACCTCATAAGCTACCCCTTCTTATGGTAATCTCAGCACTGGGGCACTGACCAACTTCTCTTTAGATAGCTGAAGGATGACTTGCACTGTTCACTCCACACAAAAACCTGGTCTTTCTTGGTCAGAGCCGTCAAAGGCGCTGCTACTCGGGAGAAGTTGGTTACAAATTTCCAATAGTAACCTGCCAGCCCAGGGAAACTTCGGACTTCCACCACATTATTGGGTGCTGCCCAAGAAATAACTGCCTCAACCTTTGATGGGTCCACCTCTACCCCCTGCTCAGACACCACGTGCCCGAGGAAGTGTACTTCTCGTGTCATGAACTTACATTTGGACAACTTCCCATAGAGCTGGTGCTATTGGAGAACCTCCAAAACCGTCCTCAGGTGATCCGCATGGTCCTCCTCTGATCTAGAGTAGACCAGGATGTCATCGATGAACCCAACTATGAACCGATCTAGGTACTCCCGAAAGATGGAGTTCATAATCCCCATGAACACGGCTGGGGTGTTCATAATGCCGAAGGGAATAACCACGAACTAGAAGTGTCCATACCTGCATCTGAATTCCATCTTCAGGACGTCGCTCTCCTTCACTCTTAGCTGGTGGTACCCAGACCACAGGTCGATCTTCGAGAACCATCTTGCCCCCTTCAGTTGGTCGAAAAGATCATCTATCCTCAGAAGAGGGTAGCGATTATTGATTGTCACCTGATTCAGCCTCCTGTAGTCTATGCACAAATTGAGGCCACTGTCTGCCTTCTTTGCAAACAATACTGGAGCACCCCACGGTGACGCACTCGGACGAACATAACCCCTCTTCATCAGATCGTCAATTTGAATCCGCAACTCCCGTAGCTCTGAAGGTTCCATCCGGTAAGGATCCAACGAGATCGGACGAGCGTCAGGCTGCAGGCCTATCCTGAACTCGATATCACGTCGAGGGGTTATATTCGTCACCTCTTCAAGGAAGACGTCCATAAACCCACGAACAATCTCTGGCACTTCCACCATTTCAGCATCTGCTGACCCTACCGACAGCTCAGCTAGCAAGGAGAGGAGGGGATCCTCTCTCATGTTGCCCTTATGACTGCTCCTCTCACCTGTGAAAACAACATGCTGGCCGTCCAAGTCTGAGAACACGACCCTTCCCCAGAAACAGTCGATGACAGCACACATAGAGAATAGCCAGTCGATGCCTAGAATTACATCGTATGGCTGTATCTGTAGTAGAAGAAGATCCCTAACCGACTGATGTGGCCTTATCATTAGTCTACATCCTCGAAAAACAAACAACAAGTCGGTCTAACCTTTGACTGGTGTGATCAACACCAGGGGAACTTGAAGTCCCTCGGCATCTAGACCCAACGCATGGGCTAGACTGGGTGCAAGAAAGGAGTGCGAAGCTCCAGTAACGAACAAGGCATAAGTAAGAGTGCTAAACAAACTGATCATACCTCAAACAACCTCCGGACCTGCTAGAACTGCTGCCTCTGTGGCGTGTAGCCGTCCACACCCGGCTCCTCTGCCTCTCGGATATTGTCCACCTCCCCGACCATGCCCTGGTTGAGGTCCCTGTGGAGCGCCCTGAGGTCGGCCTCCTCCTCGTATGTCTACCCTCGGAGAAGCGGGAGCTCGCTGTCCCTACTGCTGCTGCTGCTGCTGGAAAGGCCTGGATGGAAGCTGCTACTGGGGTAGGTGCTGGGGATGTCCGCCACTGCCATACTGCAGCCAGTCCGGGCACTGACTCCGGAGATTTCCAGGGCTCCCACAGACGAACCATCGCGGCCTTGAGCCTGAAGAAAAGGGGCGAGGACCAGGGGATCAGAACTGAAACTGTTGCGGCCTGCTCCATGCAAGTCGGAACCTGGAGGGTCCCGACGCTGGAGGCCTGGTGCTGACGGCCTTCCCCTTCGATGATCCCAGCTGGATCCCCTCTCGTGACACTCCTCCTAGAGCGTTCATTATCTCCACCACTTTGGCCTTCTTCTGGACCTCTAAGTACGTCGGCAGGGTAAAGGGGGTAACAGCATACTGGAGGGAGGGTTGGAGAGGCTCCTCCAAACGTCTCACCCGAGACTCCTTATTGGGAAAGTGGTCCGGAGAAAAATGTAAGAGGTCCTTTAACTTGATCCCTAGCTCCCTCGCGGACATACTCCCTTGTTGGAGGGAGAGTAGCTCCTATCTCTTTTCCACCTTCATCATCGAAGAGAGGAATTCCGCCCGGAACTCCCTCTCAAAATCTTCCCAAGCCACCTCAGCCTCTCTCCTCTCCCACAAGTAATGTTTCCACCATTGACACGCTACTCCCCGCATCTGGCTAATGGCCAGAGGAACCCAGTACTCGGTCGGGGCCTGAATCAGGTTGAAAGCTATAACTAGCTCCTCTAGCCAGCCTTCCGTCTTCATGTCGGAGGTGCTGCCCTCATACTTCTCGAGGGTCTGTCACTGGAAGTCCCGGAGATTCCTCTACCACTTGTCGTCCTCCTCTTCTCGGTCAGCCTTCTGCTGATCGGCCACGGTAGTCTGCGGTGCCTCGATTGTCTGTACCACACGAAGTCACCTTCCAGGTGTCATAGCTGCAAGGTAAACAAGGAATTCCTAAGCCCAAGTAGTGCAGATTGTTTTCCTTAAAACTTCTTAAAATTTTCGTTTATTCATAATTCCCAAAATGCCCCAGAAACACTAGAACACAAGTCATTATGATTCATGTACCTTTCCTAGGGTCTCTACCCTGCAATCAGTGTGACATCGCTTGGTCGTTCGGTAGGTCTAGAGTCCTTGTGTCGGATCACAGGGGGCCCTAAAATCCCGTGTCCTAGCCAGTCTTCCCTGGCCTAATTCATGCACCAAGGTCACCCAACACTGTTTCCCTACCATCCCATGCAATCCTCACTATGCCTAACTCCGGACTCCATCCTATCTCTCAACCATTGCCTCTGATACCATTCTGTCATGAACCTCCTTCACCAAAAGGAGGGAAGGGTCAGCAAATTGTCAGGCCCTTCCTTCTTTATGTTGAAGGAGAGATAATGACCCCCAAGACCCGACTTCAATAGGTCCCGAAGTGGAGACTAGCACCAAGGGTATAGAAATTTCTCACAAATGGAAGGCATTACCCCTTTTTGTTTTATAGGATAGAGAGATAAGATGATGAAACCCAACAACACGAAGGTAAAAGAAAAGTAAAGCCAAAAGTAAACCATTCCCACATGCATGTTCCAAAAAGCCAAAAATTACAAAAGGTAACTACAAAGATAAGTACCAAAGAAAGAAAAACAGCAACTGCAACTGCCCCAAGGGTCCGAGCTAATATGGTCCTGTGCGATCCCCAAAGTCCTCCTGGAAACCTGAAAGCAGTTTTATATACGTAGGGTGAGCATACAAGTACACTCAGTATGGAAAACCAAAGACTCTCGTGCATAAGTGGGGGAATGTACTAAAGTCCCGTGAGAAAAGGGGTAAACCAAACGCCTATCAAGGTAAAATATCCACCCAAGCCTCACCAGGGCACACTCCCCAAATAATGCAAGTCAAGTAATATATATAATAAGAGAACATAGATGTTTGGGTGCCCCGAGCCACTTTCCCAATGGTTATTGAGACATCCTACGCATCGGACCAATCCCACCATTCTCACCGCAGTCCCACTGCCACACCCACCCGCACACACCTGGGCCACAACCACACGAAGTCCCACTGCTGAATCCCTCCCGCACACACCTGGGCCACAACCACACGCAGTCCCACTGCCGAATCCCGCCCGCAAACACCTGGGCCACAACTGTCACACGTAACCATGCCCGAAGACACCTGGTCTAGAAGATCCACTGCCACGCCCGAAGACACCTTGGCCTCATCCTGAAGACACTTGGGAAACCACATGCCGCACACACCTGGCCTACCACCACACCACCCTGCCCGAAGGTTCTTGGGCTAATAATGGACCCCGGGCCATCACATCCAGCCCGAAGATACTTGGGCTATCCAGGAAAGGGAGCATAAAAAGAGATAACAACCATCCACTATTAATAGTGTTGGGAAAAACACCCTCCCCCATGAAATGGGGGTGTTCGGCACTAAGTGCTCAACTTGGGTGGGGCGCGAATAAGAAACACAAAACTACAAATATATATACATTGGTAACAAGAACTCACCCCAAGGTTTTTCTTGAGATAGCCTGTTGATCACAACAGTACTCAAGTCGGAGTCACAACTCACGCCAAAACAAAACCCATTTATACCATTATTGTTTTCATGTTCAGCATCAATGATCAAATAAGTTTATGCACTACTGGGCAACTAGTAAGAATAGGCACTAGTCCAGGAAAGTAAATAGTCAAGCATCAACCATAACACCCACACCTGGTTCTTAACAACATAGGATCCCACCCCAATTCCATAACAACCAAGAGTATAAAAACAGGGGATCCCATCCCCTTCCACGTCTCTAGCAATCGTCCTGAATAAGGGAACAACCAAGCAGCTACCACCGACACAAAGTAAGGCTATACAGGTAATTTCTTATTTAAAAGATTTAACACACTCCATGACTTCAATTTCCATGTGCTTTAACCGGGAGTTATCACATAAGGGTTGATACTGGTGCTTTCAATTTATTCAGCCGAGTGTACATGATTAACCAATTTACCTTTCACAGAAGGAGTTCACAATTTCAAACAAGCCATTAAAAACATCCTGATGGGTTCATTAGTGCACATAGAAAGACCACCAACGGCCATGATTTTCTGAAGGCGTAAGCCAGCACAACTCAGAAAGATAAACACAATATAATAGCATCAACATTCACATCCCCCCCTTCTTTTCATTTTTACAACGTCGTTTATTATCTTCATTAAGGTTCGTTCCAACCAATTCTACAGAAAAAAAAAGAACACCCACCCTGCATGATACAAAAAAGTGAGAGACGATGAGAAATTCCCTACTTGTTATCGACAATCGGCGCTTAGGCCGGGCCTGGAACTTTACGGATAATGATGTGGTGCGCCCGATGCACCAAAATCTGTTCGTGAAAATCCGCGATTGAGGAAAGAAGAAATAATGCCTAACCCTCTGCTTTATAATTCCCTCGGACGGTTGATATAAAAACGAGAAACGACGTAAGGGGCGGGGGTCATGGGTTGACTATACGTTCCACACGTCATTAAAGGGTCGGGTGGTTTAAACCGACTCATTAATTCATTAATAATTTATTTAAAACTCTTATGGGTGTTACGGGTCTTTAAAATGATCTCAAACAGGTCAAAATAGGGTTTAAAACCCTAAATGTGCTAGAAGAAACATCACCGGGAAGAACCCGTGAGGGTTGTCCAGAGCCACCGGTGGCTGAGGGCTACCGGTGGGTGAAGGCGACCGGTAGCCGAGATAGCGGTAGTCCAAGGCTACCGGTAGGCCCAGGCCACCGGTAGACCTAGGCCACCGGTACGCCAAGGCCACCGGTACGCCAAGGCCACCGGTACGCCAAGGCCACCGGTACGCCAAGGCCACCGGTACGCCAAGGCCACCGGTAGGCCAAGGCCACCGGTAGGCCAAGGCGACCGGTAGGCCTACTACCGGTCGGATAAGGCTACCGATAGGCCTACACCACCATGATTCCCAGACCAAAAAACCAAACACGAGGTTTTCAAAAAGTAAAGGATCCCCACAAAACCTGGGTCGTTACAAATGTTTTAAATGGAATATTCTTATCATTTTCCGAATGAGGTACTTTTTGATCTTTTTACAAAATTTTGAATGGAATGTTTTTTAACATATACAGTGTGAATAGAATTTACCATCATCATTATTGATAAATTCATTTAATATTAATTTAAATGTTTTTAGGTTTATTGTCAAATAAATTATTTTCCTTAATATTTGGAAAATATTTTACTTTTCAATGTATAAAAGGGGTATTTCCCTCAATATATTTTCTAGAGATCTTTTTAAAGTATTTTTCTCTCTGTCAACATCCTTTATTGAATATTATATTGAGAATATTATCTAATAATACCATCCACATTGTATCACTTTATATTTTATGATCATTTTTACTGAGGCATACTATTTTGATACCATTCTCAATATCACTTTGTACTATTTATGATTATGTGTGTTGATTGGAGTAAGTATAAACATTGAAAATGCTATTTTTCCAATTAAAATATCTATATTGATTATGTTTCACCCCATTCATATGATAAATGAATGAGACTGATTAAGTGTTGGGTGGGTCTCGGAACAAATAGCACCTTGATGAATCAGTAAGTCTCATGAGAAAAATTGATTGGGTTTTAGATGAGGCCTTACCCATTTATATAGGATGTCTTACATGAGGCCTTGATGGTATGTTTAGGATGTCTTGGCATGAGACCACTAAGGTAGGTTTTTCATGTCCGGAAAAATTAATTCTATCATTATGAAAATATTTAATAATTTCCATGTGATAATTTTAATAGTTTTTATGACCTTGTTTAAGTTTTTCACTTATGTGATTGTTTATATAAAATTATTTGATTATCAATTATTATTTTCATATTACTCAAGACACTTTGAACTTATGTTGTATGCATTTTCTTACTGAGCATTTGAGCTCAGCCATTTGTTGTGATTCCTTTCCCAAAGATTCAAAGAAATGATTTACGATTGATATTTAGGGATATAGTAAAGGTAAAAATAATGTCCTCAAGGAAAATAATATGTCTCTTTTTGTGTTTTAAAATGAAATTAGAATTATAAGTATATATCTAGGTCTATTAGAATACTAATATATTTGGTCCTTTGAGATTTTATTGCTTGTATTTAGTACTAATGTAATAAAGTAACCACCATCTTTGGGTTACAAGGATTGGGTTGGTACACTAAGTCAATATGTGCAAGGCCTCATTCAATAAATATCAAGAACACGCACCAAAATCTCACCATTACAACCAACACCCATTGTATAGTTATTCTAAGATCATGTGTCAATAATATATTTCATTTAATAAAACAAATTTTGGATAACACTCACCCGTGCAATTTCAAAGACAACCAGCAAGAGGAAAGTCAAGTACATCTTTAACAGGGTGATTTCCTTCAAAAGTGGAAGATAAAATTTTTTGGAAACATAACAGGCTTCATGTTCTAAAAAAAGTGGAAAAAGTTAAAAACACTAACCTCGATTCCTTTTACCATGATAGATCTTATATGATTCCATCTATATGGCCTCTTTCTTTTTTTAATATTTCATTTCCACAACCAGACACTTGAAGATCAATTGTTAAAGGAGTCTAAACATCAATGATCACTAAAAATCACTTCGTATAACCATAAAAGTTAAGAGGAAGTGAATATGGAACGATTAAGTGAAATGAATTATGGGTCCACAACATAAATATTTGAGAGGTTGTATTTTCATAAATTCACATCACCTATGATTGAAATCCCAAAAACCATTACACATCATGAATGGATCCCACAATATGAATGGATCATCCCAGAAAACTATTCACACCCTGAATGAACCTCATGACCTCCACCCAAAAACCGTTTATGTCATGAATAACCATTCATAGTGAAAATTGTTTCTTGTATCAAAATTTTAGTTTTATATCTCTTTATCCGGCATAAATCTTTCAAAAAAATATCCAAACCTCTCCAAACATAACATAATTGGAAAAAATAATGGTGTACCACAAACTGACGGTGCTACACCTGATGTGAGTATTATCAACTAATTAGAATTTCTTCATAATTATCTTCTTTAAAATTTATTCATGAAAAACTAATATAATGTTATTAGTATATTTTTATAATTTAATGTTACTAAATTAAGTGTAATATTGAGCCCAAGTGTTTCATTTTTTTTAATAAGTCTATATATTTTGGTCAGTGAAGAAGAAGTTACAATGTGTGGTCGATTATTTGGATTTATTTGATATCATTTGGTAAGAAAATGCTCCATGAAAGTTGTGAATATTATAGAATTGGTATTAATTCCAAATAAATGTGAAAGTGGAATTTTGATAACTCGCGTTATTTTAAATTTTTTTAAGAAGTATAGATTTAGTTTGAAGAGATTCGGAATTCATAATAGAGTTCTAGAATTAAAGAAAGTGGATAATTATAAAGAAAATGAAGTTTTTTATTTTTTGATTAGAATTGTTGAGCAGTTGAGTATTTTTGGATTAGGGTCTCTTTAGAATTTTACTAAATTTTTTTTTGAGGGTTTATAAAAATGAAAACCAGGAAACTAACCAGTCGTAGGACCCATTTCCAGCCACTACTGAGATGGTGAGTATAGCAAGCATGGCGGTATCATGTTGCATTGAACTATAGAGAAGGAATTCGTCATTTCATGCATAGTGGGTAGCCTAGTCTATAGGAGAGTGTGTATAGTGTGGGAAAGTGGGCCTATGATGTGATGTATAGCCTGTGTAAATACCATATGTGTACATTATATCAAGGTGATGAACCTTTTTTCATAGAGAGAGGAATAGAGAACACGGATTATTATTAAGAAGAAACGTTTGAACACAATACTGATATGGGAATCATCCACATGGTCATTGGTCTTCAACTTAAAAATGTTACATATAGAATTATCTTCATTTGATGGGATCTTTCATGAATTCTTATTGACATGGGATATCTTCTTCTACCTCTAGACTTCACATTATTGTTTTTTTCACCATTCTTCATGCCAAAATTACCATTGATCGAAATGAGCTAGTTATTTCTTGGAAGTAGATCAAATGAAATTACTATATGTTCTGGAGTTAAAAACTAATGTTAGTAATATTTTCCTTTTGGAATAATACTGTAGAACTCAAAGCATGTAACTGTTATGGCAATGACTCTATATGAAGGATTTTCATCTCAACAAAATAATTCATTAATGTGTTTAAATTAAAAAATATATATATATCATCTGATTGTTTTTATTTTTTTTGGAGTCCATTATGAAAGAAAATACCAAATTTTTTTCCATGTCAAATTATTTTAAAATCACTAAAATCCTCAATTATTTAAAATATTCTTAACATGTAATATTTTGTAGGATTTTATATAAAGTGATAATGTGGCATGAAACATGGATTAAAAGTGGTTTATGAGTTCTATAATTGTTGAGACCTTAATCCAGATGAAGGTTGTTACTAATAGTGCTTTTGAAGCTATCATTTTAAAAGTGAAAAAGACACTAAAAACTCTTATTTCATGAAGAGAATGTTCAAAAAGGATTTTTTACTTATGTGAAGAATAAGTCCCTTCCACGAGCTTTAGATGGTTACATAAAAGAGAAGAGATACATAGCATCTATTTGCACAAATGATACAGATCTCATGTACACTTACAATAAGATATTGTGGTATTCCATAAGATTATGTTCTTTATAAAGAATAGTCAATAAATCTATAGTAAGAAGATCAGGATACAGCGTGAGACGGCCCTCAAAAATAATATATATATATATATATATATATATAAGAAAAAGGAGTCAGGCATACAAGGAGTTATTACATAAGAGAGTGTGAAAGACACCACATCTATCCACCTCCACCATTGGAGCACAATAATCTGGGGCCGTGAAAGACCACATCATAACAAGGTCAAGTATAGACTTTTTTGTAAGTGTATCAGCAACCTGATTGGCCTCTTGATACACATGATATACATCCATCTGTATTTGATTGGTTTGGGGGAGACATTCAACTCACTGAGCACACGCCACGCCACATTCTGCATTCCAATACTCAGTGCATGAATAGTAATCATTGAGTCAGATTCAATCATGTTCCATTTCCAGTTAAATTGGATAGCATACATTATCGCATGAATCATGACCCATATATTAGC
Source organism: Viscum album (assembly GCA_963277665.1). Lineage (NCBI taxonomy): Eukaryota > Viridiplantae > Streptophyta > Magnoliopsida > Santalales > Viscaceae > Viscum > Viscum album. The sequence continues at coordinate 468,139,842 of OY728147.1, read as the reverse complement.
TTCAAAAGCAGTTCCAAGGACAAGGTAGTGATAAAAGCATCCCTAAACAAACCCACGAAACGTGCGGAAAAATCCTCCACATCCAGCTCGACCCGGAGCACTTGATGTGGCTCTGTAAACATTTACTTTGATGCACTGTGTAATATGTGGAATCCATATGATATGTTTAAAAATCCAAGGTTTTTTTGGATGTCCCGAAACACCAATCAACCTAATAGTTTGGAGGTCAGAAATGGTGTTAGACATTTCACTATCTTGGATCACTGACGCAGTGTACACGTCCCTGTGGTTGGAGCTCATTCCCTTCCGAACAACATCAACAACACCATCAAAGAAAGCCTTGTTCCTCAAGTCCCACACGGCTGCAATGATTTCTTTAATAGCATCAGTAAGGAGGTTGAACAGCTGCTCACTGCAGCGCATCTGCAACAGCCTGGACAGCAGATCAGTAATCTGATTTCAGGAATCCACCGCAAGTCCAAATAGCACACCCAAACAGCTCCAAAGTTGTCGATCTTGATCTCACTCCATAAACACATGTTGTGTGGTGTATTCCTTATCCTTGAAAATAGCGCACCTGGATTCCATATGAAATCCAGCTCTCTTCAAGTGTTCAAAATTGGGAAGTATGTTTTTCCGGATTCTCCAAAGCACGATAAAACGGGCTGGCTGAATGAATGGATCCCTGAACTTCATCAGCCAGTTTGGGGATTGGTCAGTATCGCCAAATGAACTCTTATAAAATTATTTGGTTTCAAATATCATATTCCTGCTATTAAGACAAAAAAAATTGTCACAATCCATAAATGCATAATTGTTAATTTGAGACATCACATAGTCAGAAATATTCAGCTCGTGCAAAGTCTGATATGAGGGAAAACCCAATATGGATAATGAAGAAACTTCAGGTCTGACATTCATGGATTTCAAGGGCTGATCCAGCCATGAGGTTCTCCAATAGCTAATATTGTAATCTCTGCTAACTAGCCATTTAGAATTCTGCATTGTCGTTGGATAATCCTGCTTAAGGGAAGCCCATACCAAAGACTGGAGGTAGTATTTATATCCATTAACCAACCATTTTGTGAACCTGTTCGACAGAAATTCATCATATTTATAAAGAATAGTATCTTTATATAAAACCTTATGTTCAGAAGAAATAACATTTCTTAAATAAATTACACTTCTGTGAAGGAATAAATTAGATTGTACCATATATACTATTATGAGAAGGAATTCACAGGAAACCCATGTACTTTATTACTCAAAAACTATAGTATTATTACTTAATTTTTAGTGTGTAGAGATAATGTGTTTTTAGTGATAGTGTTTTATGAAGATTTTGAGTATTTGAAAATATTATAGAATCATTTATGTATGTTGTGATATGCTTGTATAAAGGAAGTGAGATAGGATTGTATGGATAAAGCATTGTAAAGGAGTGGGTTGAGTATTTTATATTTAACAAATACAAACAATGATAAAGACATACAATAATACATTTAATATCATTAGATAATAAGTTAAAACAAACTCAAAACTACAGTATAGTTGTGTTTGAATCGAATTGTATTATCAATTGTCCAAATAAAATTAAAGAGGACATTTTTCATTTTTCCTAAGGATTGATACCAATCATTCAGTGAAATGAAAATATGAGTGAGATATCAGAAACTCACAATTTCAAATAATTATGGTTAGTAAGTCCATCACATATTCAAAAGAATATAATACTTCATGGACATAAAACTGAACTAAACCAACATACACACTACATTAGTCAGTAGAAGTAGTTGAAGTCCTATTAACATAAGATTGTGAATAGCTTTGAAGAAATAGTTAGATTCCTATATAAATAGCTAGATCATTTGGTGATGTAGATAAACAGTCGTGATTCAGTATAACGAATACCAGTGGGATACCAGAATAAATATCCCATAGGGTGATGGTCCACTATAATCATTGTTGGTCATAAATTATTGGAGTTTGTCTATCGGTAATTTTGGGAGATTTTCTATATTTGTAATTACTTTTCTTTATTAGTGTATAATTAGTATCTCGAATCTTCTTGAGAACTAAAAGGAAATAGTCGCCCACATCAAGGGAGAACCGTGCAAAAATATTGTGTGTGGTGTTTCATTTACCTTTTTTCATTCATGTGGTGTCATTTTGATTATTAAAATACAAGATCTATTCACTCTAATAGGTTCGGAGGTTAAAATTTGAAAGGGGGTAAAATTTGAATGAAAATAAATTAGTAAAACATGTGTTCATGAATTCACCCCCCAACCTCAGTGCGCTTGTACGATCCATAGAGCACATTTATTAGTATCGAATAAAAGGTTCCACCTATTATTGGACCTTCCTTACTATAACAATTTTTTATTTTATACATATATAAGGTCTATATTTGAATTTAAGGCAGTATTAGAATGGAATTAGGCAAAAAATTCAATTCATATTCCTTTTCATGCTAATAAATATGTTTCCGAAAAAAATTCCTTGAAGAACGAACAGAAGTAATGGGAAATAAATCTGAGAAAAAGTCTTGAACAAAAAGAGGTTACAAAACAAAAAAAAATGATAATATGGGGAAAGAATTATCTAGGAAGTTTTATATATGAAAAATTCCAAAAAAATTATTTAAAATAAAAAAAATTTGAATGAACATATCGTCTATATTGAAGAAGAGTTTCAAAGAAATACGTTTGATAAAGAAGTGACTAGAAAGGTTCTTATATAGATGATATATAAACTAAATAAATCTCGTAAAGCTACCATGAGTGTTAATAACTCTCAATTGGAAATTGAAAGAAAGGGTGATAAATTCATATAGGATAAAGAATCAAAAGAATAGTCTAAATTAATTTATAATGAAAGATTAAATTTAGTTGATCATGTATTACAAAGGGTCCTTTGTGAGAAATATGTGGTTGGGAATTTTTTTATAGATGTAATACATGCATTGAAAAAACTACACATAACCTCTATGAATATTAAAGAATCCCTTATAGAGGATAAGGAATGGAAAACTAAATCATATGATAATTCTTTGGTAGTGGAAAACCAAATTCATAAAGAACATATTCAAAAAATAACGAGTAAATGGGAAAAAATATTTGAAATATTTTTAATATGGGAAGATTATACTCAACTTGAAGTCTCCTGAATTATAATTCAAACTGAAAAATATGAAAGAGACATATGTAGAGATATCAAAACCTTCTAAGAAAAAAATTGATCCCAATAATTAATCTGGTAAGAGTATTTTTCTAGAAATACTCCACCTAGATGCATGATGAGCTAGAGATTATTTGAAGATAAATCCATTGAAATCTCATTAAAATAGGTAACCTTTGTTCCAGAAGATTCTATTTTTACTAGTATTGTTTCAACTACTAGTATAGGATCCAAAAGGAATTGTAGTCCAAGATGGGTTAATAGAACTGATGATAAACCCTATATATCATTAAAGATCGATGTGAACAAGATTATGAATTCTATTTCCATAAAAAAATCTAAAAGGAATAACAACATTATCTAAAAAAAGTAACATGTTAAAAACCACCAAATGTTTCCACAGAATAAGAAATAAAATGTTGTTGGATATTGTTGGTACTGTTAATAATTTTGGAATCCTTTCATTTACAATTGGAATAATTTTTAATGCATGATAATTGTAGTATTTTAGTACTAAGGGTGAGTATATCTGGTGAAATGATAAATCCAATATAATTGAAGAAATTTTTTTAGATAATTAAGAATCAATCTATAAAGAAAAAATATGGGTATCTTGACGAATTTTGTGACTATAAAAGTATAAGTTTTTAAAATTATGATGATTATTAGTATGTACCAACCAAATACTAAGTATATTCAAATATGAAGAAAATATTACAACAAATGCATAAGCAATGAATTAAAGTAGAAAAGTCTCTATTGGGGCATAAGAAGAAAAAGGAAGTCATGAAATCTATGAAGTAGGCTACACCAAATAATAATGATAAAATATATTCCAATCTAAAGAGAAGGTTCTTTTACTATGGAATAAGATTCTATATGAAAAACCTTTGAAAACAATCCATAAACACTATTTTTAGTGGAAGAAATATAAATAAGAAAAAAAGGATCAATCCCAAAAAAATGGGTTGATTCAATGAATGCAATTCATGATGAAAAAAATTAATTTTATGAGAGGTTGTCTAAAAAGAATAAATCAAAAAAAAATTAATAATTTTTTAAGGTGAAAAATAAATGTACATATTGCTGATAAATGCATGACATGGTTTCATGAAAAAAAATAACTAGTAAAGGAAAAAAGGAAAATCACTAGTGACTTCTTGTGATAAAAATGATATGTGAAGAAGGATTCTACACACAATAATAATACTAATCATGTACCATAGAATTTTTAAAAATATTTCCAAATTAGTAGGAATTGGGTTGGAATTTGGAGAAGGCATGGAAGAATCAAACCTCATTTATTACTATTGTGAAGAATTAGATTTCATTTAAGACAAAAGATAAAGATATCAAGAATCCCATGGTACCAATGAATGATAAAACTTAAAAATTCAAAGGAGCAGACATGAATAGTTTTCAAACATGTGGAATTGAATTGAAATGTGATTTTGTGTTGATAAATAAATCTCATCCTTTTTTCTCTAACTAAAAAACATTAAAGATCCATTGTATTATCTATTATTTAATGTGTTTGGAAAAAAACATTCAGGAAATTAAAGGGTAAATATGAATCTATCACTATTGGAAAAAATGAATATATTGTCCCTCATGGAGTCCATTGAAAACCATAAGAATATAAAAAATGGTAGTGCATCCCTTAAGGAAGAGAAAAATTTTGAAGAATCTATCATTACAAAATCCTATGAATCAAGAAATTATAAAATGATTTCAAACTTGAAGGTAGAGATATGAGAATTACAATTATAGCTTAGTATTATGATTATATTACATATACTTCTTAAGGTGGGTGTTGGTTATCAAAACATGAGAAATAGGGAAAGTGAAATGATATGTAAATGAATGGTTATGATGGTTTGTTGAGATGTGTACAAGTAACATGTTTCTTTTAAATCAATATATTTTATATAGAAACATCTTGATAAAAAATAAATTCTGAGAATGATATCACATAAATGTTAGTTTATTGATATAATAGAAAACCTTGGATGTATCTCTCTTATTTTCTACATAAATTTATCCCATGTTGAATTAGATTAGACCATATTGATGATATTTACTAAGATAACCATGTGGTGTCATCCATCTCTCAGAAAAGAGTCAAGAGAATCCTGAATAACTAGAAAGGAAGAAGAAGAATATATTAAAAAACCCCTATATTACTCTTTTCATTTATTTTTTAATAATATGGGGAATGTTTGAGCACATATATTGAGTTTTAGAAAACTATGAAGAGATATTTAATACAAAATTTAATGGGGGAGATTTTTGAGCCTAAGTGTTTCGTTTGTTGCGAATGATTCAATTTGTATTAGGGACTGAAGAAAAGCGGTAATACCTAGAGGATTTTTATGAATTTATTAGAAGTTATTTGATAAGAAAATTCTCCATGGTAATTGTGATGATTGTTGAACTATTTATAATTCCAAATAACTGTGAATGTGGAATTAAGAGAAGTTACATTTTTTTATACATTTGGAATAAGAGATTATTTGATGTAGAATAGATTTTTAATTTTTGATTGAATTCCAAAATATAATAAATATTATAATTATGAATACCATGTAAAATTTTATATTCATGAAGTATTTTTAAGTAGTTTAGTATTTTTGGATTTGTGTTATTTAATAATTTTAATAACTATTTTTAGGGGGTTTATAATAATTTAGGCCAACCAACTGGATAGTCATAGGACCTTTGTGAATCCACCAAAATGGTCATCAAAAGGACCGGCCAAAACACAGATTGAATTGTGTAAGGCGGTATCATAGCTCCCACAAGGATTTCATACAAAATTGAATGTATAGTGAAATGCCTAACAAGCATGGGAGTATGAATGAAGTGGGAATATTGGCCTATATAGGTATTTATAGCCCCTCTGTGGCTCAGGTGTGTGTAGTGTATCTATGTGTCGACCCCAGTATCGACTCAAGAGGTAGTGAGAAGGCGTAGTATTATTATGGAGAGTTTTTTCAAATTTGATACTGATGTGGGACTCATGAATGTGTTCACCATTAATCTACTTAAAAAATATATGGACGGAATTATCTTCTTTCTATGATATCTTTCTCGACCATTTGATCAACTTAGGAGGCCATCTCTTTCCTCCAATATTCACCTGAGAGTTTTTTTCACCATTCCTCATGTCGAAATGACCAGTGATCAAACTAAGAATAATATTTCCCGGATGATAGTAGAATGGAATCATCATATGATCTAGAGTAATACATAGGATTTGTTAATATGTTATATTATGAAGAATGGTGAAGAACTTGAAGATAGAAATTGTTAGGAGAATCATTATGTATGAAGGATTTACATCACATGAAAATTATTCATGAATGTGTTTTCCTTCAAAAAATGACAAAATCATGTTATTATTTTCATGTTTATGTGAGGATTTAAAAATAAAAGAAAAGATCCCATGTTTTAAAGAATCAGATTATTTGAGAAGTGTTGAAAGAATTTCTGATTTAAAATATTCTTAACATGGAATATTTTGTGGGAATTTATATTTGGCCTTGATAAATAAAAAAATATTGATTGAAGCAAGTTCTCGAGGTCTATAATTACTAAGACCATAAGTTAGAAGAATTTATTGGAGATATATTTTTAAGTCTTTCATTTTCCAAGTGAAATAGAGTTCCACCAAACTCTCTTTTCATAAAAGTAAGGTTCTATGAGGTTTTATAATTTCATTAAGAATAAGATCCTTACACGAGCCTTAGTTGGCTATGTGAAGAAGAGGATATCCCATGCTTCCATCTGTGTGAATAAATATATCTCGTGTACAATTAAGTTGTGATAAAATTGTGTTTCATGATTTTAAGTGCTTTGTAAAGAATAATATCCATATATAAAACCTTTAATGAATAAAAAATAACTCCATGTAAAGAACTTCCACATGCGTAAACTAAGAAATTAGACTTTTCCACATATATTATTGACCAAAGGAATTCATAGGGAACTCATGTGCTTTATTTTGTTAAAACTATAGAATTATTACATGATATTAATTTCAAGTTGTTAGTGTGTTTTATGTGACAGTATTGGGCGATGGTATTGAGTTCATGAAAATACAGAATAATTTTCCTAGAATTTGATGATATGCATGCATAAAAAAGGTACGATATTCCTGTAACGCTAAATCATTTTGATGGGGCAATGGGTTGTGCATTTTTTATTTCACAAAGAAGAACTGTAAAAAATACACACAATAAAAAATTAAATTTTATTTGAAGAAAAATAAAAAAGAACCAAAAACAAAAATAAAGTTGTATGTGAAAAGAATTTTGTATTTAGTTATTATGAGTGAATCATAGAAGACATGTTGAATTGTTCTGGAGAGTGATTCCATTTGTTCAATGAACTAGAAATATTAGTGAGATATCATAAGCTCTCTACTTTTGATAATTTAAGGTGATAAAGGATATTATTGATTCAAAAGAATACTTGGTTGAGAGGAATTTAAATAGAACAAGTCTTGTGTGTATGCTACATCGGTAGGTAGATGCAGTTGATGACTTGTTCATGGGATGTTGTGAAAACCATTTAAGAACCAGTGGGATGCTAGTATGAAAACCATATATTTTCAGGGGATAGATCCACTATTTTGAGTTAGTATAAATGAAACTGGTTGGATTCCAGTTTAAATACCCCATTGAGAGATTTCCCACTATAATAATTAGTGATCAAACATAACGGGAATTTATTTTTCAAGAATTTGGGAAGATTTTTTTTATAATAACATTTCTTTAGTAGTGGAGAATAGTCAACATAGATCTTACTAAATAACTCTAGGATGTAGTCACCCAAATAAAGGGTGAACCTTGTAAAAATATCATTTTTTTCTTAATTTACCTTTTTTCTTTCATGTACTGTAGTTGTGTTTGTTAACATGGTATATTTATTCACTCTAATAGGTGTAGAGTTTTGAAACTTAAAAAGGGGTAAAAAGTGAATGAAATTAACTCAATAAAAATTATGTACACTAACTCACCCCCACCCACTCTCATTGAAACTACATGATCTATTCTGCAATTCAAGTATTATCATTTTTTATTCACATACCCCATCTATTAAGAAAAAACTCATCTCTAGTGTGTTGTGTAACTATCATCTCCAAGATGAAATGTGTTTCATTTTCTATCACTTGCCTATAAGGATGGTATTTTAGGATAAATATGATTTTTATAATATCATTCAAGTTCTGGTAATGTAAATTAGAGTCCCTATTAAATATTTTATCAACAAAAGATCATCGTTAATTTAGTCATTTAAAATAAGTATACAAAGAGGATATCCTTTTATTAAGATTTTATAATATATTAATATATATTAATTAATCTTAAAATTACATCCAATAGTGATATATCAAACTAATAAACCCTAAATAATACCATTATTCTTTTGGTGTAATGATTATACAACAAAATCTCCACATAATCATTCATTAAATCTCGGTATATTCATGTTTGGGTTGGTTTAACCACCTACTTTAACGATAATGTGAATTTATATCAAGAATGAATGTGGAAAAATAGTTAATACTGTAATAAAATATAACTCTTTCAATGGTTATATTTTAAATTATTCATTATTTAAATACTTAATTCATTAACTATCAAAACACCCTTAGATTTTCAAGAATCACTGAAACATGCTTGTTAGCAATTTTTACTTCTTGAATAAGGACTAAAAAACTCATGAATGGAATTTGAAACATCATAGAAAATTATAAATCATACCTAATAGTAAATTTAATAACCTTATAATGATAGACTTTGTAAAAAAATGAATACAAACGCCACTATTAAGAAACTGTTACAAATGAACAAAACTATAAACACATGATGTAAAAAATTAGTAGATTCACATAGAGAAGTACTATTGATGAAGAGTATAAATGAAAATGGATATTATTAATGTGATTAATTATATTATTATGATATATTTGTATATTATACTAGAGTTTAAATTATATTAAACGAAGTCAGCACAAAAGTAAGGGTTTTTCATCTGAAATTCCACTCTTTGAGATAAGTTTTGAATTATGTACATAATTTTGTTTATGTTGTGTATATATTTCCTAAGTGAAATTTTATTTCATGAAATGATATTTTTTCATAATATTTAAAATAAAATTTAAACACTCCCTTTAAATCCATTTTAATTCAATTGCTTCCCAAGCCATATGTGGGGTTTTCTCGTCTCAATTTTCATTCTTTGTGACTCATTAAATATCCGCTACCTATTTCAATTTTAGTGGTTCATAAAATTACATGGAAGGATTTTTATCATAATAATCCTGAAATTTAATGGATTTAAAATTCTATATTTCCAAACCTCTCTCATATTCTTTTTATTTCATAATTATCGAAACTGTTGTAAAAATTAATCTTTTCCGTGGTGTAAAAACCAACCTAAGTTTTGTTAAAGTAAAAGTGTTTTTAATTTACAAGAAAATATATCCTTTTATAGATATCGGAAATTGGGAGTGGATATAGAATATATGAAAATAGGGGTAATCACCCTAAAAAAAGTTGGTTGATCATTCACTCAATCATCACCTTGATGCACGATGAGTAGGACTAAGACTACCCACTAGGATACATGCCCCCTGGTGATATGAATTAGAATATTCAAACGCTCTTAACAAAACATTATGATGTATTTTTTATACAATTTTCTTAGTTTTATACCAATTTAAACTATTAAATCAAATTACTATCTTCCATGGATAATTTAGAACATTCAAAGTTCTGTCGACCCTGTATTTCTTTGAAAATGGTCACTACTGGAAATACACTATTTCCCAACGGTTCAGAACCGTTGGGAAAGCCCCTGAAACCGTTGGGAAAGTTTTTCCCAACGGTTCTTAGAACCGTTGGGAAGTAAGCCGTTGGGAAAAGTTTTCCCAACGGTTTACTGGCAACCGTTGCAATAGAGCCATAAAATTTACCCTACCCCAACGGTTTGGGTGAACCGTTGGGATAGTTTTTCCCAACGGTTCTCCCAAACCGTTGGGAAAACCAAATACCATGGATCATTTTCCCAACGGTTCCAACCGTTGGGAATTGGTGAAGTCTTTCCCAACGGTTTAAAACCGTTGGGAAAGACATGCTAAAAACTTATATGCCAATGGTTTGAAACCGTTGGCATACCTATGCTGCAAATTGCAGCACCCTGCAATTTGCACAGCCCCTGTCCCCTGTCCATCACCACCGGTCATCAGGCCTCATTTTCACCTCATTTTCACCTCATTTTCACCTCATTTTCGATCCAACTATTGTACCAGTAATAAAATAAAACATACATATTCAATTACGAACAAATTCATACACATTTAACATATAATGGATCCTGAAACTATACAAATCCATAATTAAATTACAATTCATAAACATACATAATTCATATAGAATTCAATTTAAAATTTAGATGACAATTATACGTGGAATCTGAAATTCAATTCATAATATGATCGGTTTTTTCTATACCATATATTTTTACCTCAAATGATGTCCATTTTAAACAAAATACATACACCTGAAGTGATACCGGCCACACCGCACCTCAGATTGAGGCGGGGTTAACTCGTACACGTCACATTTGACTCATGGATCGTTGTGCTAAAGTATCGACAGAATCCTAATGCGTTTGGTCGGTTTTTCGTATGCCAGTTGATGTTTTTCACTTAAAATGGCGTCCTTTTGAAACAAAAGACGGACACTATGAGTGGTGCCGACCACACCGCGTCTCCAATTGAGGCGGGGTTGATTCGTACACGTCACATATGACTCATGGATCGTTCTCCTAAAGTTTAAATGGAAACCGAATGCGTTTGGTCGGTTTTCCGTATGTACTTAAAATGTTGTCCATTTTAAACAAAAGAGTGACACTTAGACTCATCCCGACCACACCGCGACTCAGATTCATCCCGGGTTGGCTCGTACATGTCACATATGACCCATGGATCATTGTGATAAATTATCAAAAGATTCCGAATGCGTTTGGTCGGTTTTGCGTATGCCAGTTGTTCTTTTCATTTATAATCATGTCCATTTTAAACAAAAGAGACATAGTTAGAGCGGTGTCGGCCACACCACATCTCAGATTAAGACGGGGTTGACTTGTACACGTCACATATGACCCATGGATCGTTGTGCTAAAGGATCGATAGAATCCGAATGCGTTTGGTCGGTCTTCCGTATGTCAGTTGATGTTTTTCACTTAAAATGACGTCCTTTTGAAACAAAAGACGGACACTTTGAGTGGTGTCAGCCGCACCGCATGTCGTATTGAGGCGGGGTGATTCGTACACGTCACATAGGACCCATGGATCGTTCTCCTAAAGTTACAATGGAAACCTAATGCGTTTGGTCGGTTTTCCGTATGTACTTAAAATGGTGTACATTTTAAACAAAAGAGAGCCATTTAGACTGATCCCGGTCACACCGCGACTCGGATTGACCCGGGTTGGCTCGTACACGTCACATATGACCCATGGATCGTTGTGATAAATTATCAAAAGATTCTGAATGCGTTTGGTCGGTTTTGCGTATGCCAGTTGTTCTTTTCACTTATAATCCTGTCCATTTTAAACAAAACAGACACAGTTAGAGTGGTGTCGGCCACACCGCGGCTCGGATTGAGGCGGGGATGATTCGTACATGTCAAATATGACTCATGGATCGTTCTCCTAAAGTTTCAATGGAAACCGAATGCGTTTGGTCGGTTTTCCGTATGTACTTAAAATGGTGTCCATTTTAAACAAAAGAGAGCCACTTAGACTGATCTCGGCCACACCGCGACTCGGATTGAACCCGGGTTGCCTCGTACAGGTCACATATGACCCATGGATTGTTGTGATAAATGATCAAAAGATTCAGAATGCGTTTGGTCGGTTTTGCGTATGCCAGTTGTTCTTTTTCACTTATAATCATGCCCATTTTAAACAGAAGAGACATAGTTAGAGCGGTGTCGGCCAAACCGCGTCTCGGATTGAGACGGGGATGATTGGTACACGTCACATATGACCCATGGATCGTTCTCCTAAAGTTTCAATGGAAACCGAATGCGTTTGGTCGGTTTTGCGTATGCCAGTTCTTTTCACTTATAATCCTACCCATTTTAAACAAAACAGACACAGTTAGAGCAGTGTTGACCACACCGCGCCTCGGATTGTGGCGGGGATGATTCGTACACCTCACATATGACCCATGAATCGTTCTCCTAAAGTTTCAATGGAAACCGAATGCGTTTGGTCGGTTTTCTGTATGTACTTAAAATGATGTCCATTTTAAACAAAAGAGAGCCACTTAGACTGATCCCGGCCACACCGCGACTCGGATTGAGCCCGAGTGGGCTCGTACATGTCACATATGACTGATGGATGTTGGGTCGGAGGTGATGGCAAGAGGGGGGGTGAATTGCCTTTTTAAAATTAATTAATAATTTAAAACAAATTTAAATGCAGCGGAAAGTAAAATGACAAGACACAATTGATAACGGAGTTCGGCTTTAAACTCAAGCCTACGTCTCCGCTCCCAACTCAACAGTTAGGAGATTTATACGACCGCTTGCTTTTTAATGGTTATAGCAAGAAACCCACTAACCGTTTTAAGGTAGGCTAGATCACCTTCTTACAGCTTGCTTTTTTATTACGGTTGTAGCAAGAAACCCAAATTGAAAGAAGGAAGAAAAAGGGTGGTTTGTTTTAATACAAACCCAATTAAGAACTAAACAATTGAAGTAAATAATTTAGAACAAACTAGAGGAAGCCTTGAGCGCCAAGAGGTGAGTGTAGTTGATGTAGAGGCAGCCCAAGCTTCAAGGATGGCAATTGGATCTCAAGTAGCCTTTGAGAATTGTCATAGGAGCCTCAAATGATTAAAATAGCTTTGGTATGCTTCGGTATATGATCGGTAGTGTTCCCGGCATCCATGGACATCTATTTATAGGAGAAATGGTCCCAAATACTTCAAAATAGCCGTTGGAGGGCTTTCGGAGCCGTTGGGGATCAAGTGGGCCAGCCTGGTCAGTTTGACTGAGAACATCGGCTGGCCGGTGCACCAGACAGAAGCAAGGGATTTCTGTCTGGCTCCACCGGCTGACCGGTGCTGAGCCACCGGCTGGCCGGTGGTCTGGACAGAAGCATGCTATTCTGTCTGGGTTCCACCGGCTGGCCGGTGGTCAGGCACCGGCTGGCCGGTGGTCTGGACAGAAGGTATGCCATTCTGTCTGGGCCCACCGGTTGGCCGGTGGCCAGACACCGGCTGACCGGTGGCACCTGGCAGAGGGCAAGGCCTTCTGCCTGGTCCACCGGCTGGCCGATGGGCTGGATCCGGCTGGCCGGTGACCTTACCGGCTGGCCGGTGGTCTCACACCGGCTGGCCGGTGGACTTAAACAGTCCATTTTGAATTCTTCTTGGGCCAGCTTCTAGGCACCCTATTTCCTATCATCAAAAACACTTGAAAACAAGTTAGAATACAATTAGAGTGATTGTGATCATTAAAATCCAAGAGAGAGGGGTGCAACAATGGATCGTTGTGATAAATTATCAACAGATTCAGAATGCGTTTGGTCGGTTTTGCGTTTGGTCGGTTTTGCGTATCCTGTCCATTTTAAACAAAAGATAGACAGTTAGAACGGTGTCGGTCACACCGCACCTCGGATTGAGGCAGGATTGACTCGTACACGTCACATACGACCCATGGATCCTTGTGCTAAAGTGTCGACACAGTCCGAATGCCTTTGGTCGGTTTTTCCTATGTCACTTGATGATTTTCACTTAAAATGACGTCTTTTTGAAACAAAAGACCGACACTTTTTGAGTGGTGTCGGCCACACCGCGTCTCCGATTGTGGCGGGGTTGATTCGTACACGTCACATATGACCCATGGATCGTTCTCCTAAAGTTTCAATGGAAACCGAATCCGTTTGGTCGTTTTTCCGTATGTACTTAAAATGGTGTTCATTTTAAACAAAAGAGAGCCACTTAAACTTATCCCGGCCACACCGCGACTCGGATTCATCCCGGGTTGGCTCGTACACGTCACATATAACCCATGGATTGTTGGGATAAATTATCAACAGATTCGGAATGCGTTTGGTCGGTTTTCCGTAAGCCAGTTGATGCTTTTCACTTAAAATGACGTCCTTTTGAAACAAAAGACGGACACTTTGAGTGGTGTCGGCCACACCGCGTCTCCGGATTGAGCTGAAACCACCGTGAAACATTCTAATTATTATTCGTGACGTGTACGCGCAGACGGCACGTCAATCGGACGTGCGGTTTGCGCGGTACGGCTCAATATTAGTGTTTTAAGTGATGCGCGCGCTTCGTAAACGCGCGTGAGGGGGGTCCAAACGGGCCGAACGATGTCGGAATGGCCTGAAATCAGACGACAAATACAGGTGAGTGATTTCTGAAGTGGTCGAGCAGACGGAACGTCAATCGGACTTGTCGTGTGCCCGCGGTGACCGACAACGCAGTTATGGTGTCATAAACGGCCAGAACGGGCGTCCAAGAATGAGGGGGGTTGTCCAGGGAGTTCTCAAACACACAACCACTAAAAGACAACAACATCCATAAAAACAGACAATATATAAAAATAATTCAACTCCAATACTATACTACGAGTCTAGATAAATCCAACAACTAGAATATATTAAACATCAAATCTCAAGTCAAAAATGTAACGGATCAATATGTCCCACATCAGCATCACCATCTCCATCATCATCATCATCATCGCCCTCGTCATCGTCCTCCTCATCGTCATCACCCTCCACAACGCCTTCCTCCTCGCCTTCGCCCTCCTCCTCGCCCTCCTCATCTCCCTCCTCTTCCGCATCAGACTGCTCGCCATCATCATCTTCAAGCTCGACATCGGCCTGACCACCACTGGAACTGCCACCTGGTGCACCATATATAGAATGTATCGACGACATGTATTCATCAATCGCTGGGCTGGCCTCTACTGGAAGTGTTGGACGTAGAACTTCAATAAATTTCATAAATGCACTGTTTGCCCTTGCAGACTGTTCTGCCGTCTCTGTGGCCCTTTTCTCAGCCTGTTCTGCCTGTGCCCTAACTTGTTGCAGCTCGGTGGCACTACAAATCGTACCTGAGGCAGGCCAATACCTCGTCGGGGCTATCCTAGGTCGGCAGCGTACTCTGCCAGAATGATCATCTCCCAACACCTGATGTAAGTGATCAGATGGCCCAAAATTGTCTGCTTCTTGGGTATCGAGGGCCTCTAAAGCATCCTGTTACAAATATAAATATATTGTTAAGTTACGAAATAGATATTAAAATATAAAATCAACAGATTAAAACTTACAATCTGCTGCTGAGTCGCTTCGTTGACAGCACGTCCATCCTTTTTTCGTCTACTCGAGCAAAACAGTTTTGCTCGAGGCACACGTCCTTCAATATTTTGTACTTGCCTCTACAATGACATTGAAAACAAAATTTATATAAAGACTTCAGCAAATAATTAAATAATTGAGGAAAAAAAAAGAAAATGTAAGTCGTAAAGAAAACTTATAAACAATTGTCATACCTGCTGCCTCTCATGATCCGGCATCGTCGTGCGTCCTAGTGTATGGAGGTATTTTTTTGCATCAATGTTTTTTTTATTTTTTCCAGATGATTCCTAAATAAAATTCGATAATGCAAAGGATAATATTAATGCAAAACTTGAAAGTTATTATTTAAATACCTCAAATGTAATTCATACCTTAAACTGGGTACTCGTCCAATGAGTAATCATCTGACGATACTGCTCTATAGGACAATCATCCACGACTGGTACCGCCTCTAACTCAGTGCCAACTCTAGCACGCCAGCCAATATACAGCTCATGCTTGTAGGCTCTCCAAAGCTCACCTAAATCCTTTAGACATTCCATTCGTGCACCCTCACCATCAGGAAAATTAAATCGAAGCTTAAATGAAAATATTAATTTATATAAATACAAAAAAAATTCATGGCATTAAATACAACAGATATTTTTACCCATATCTCTGCCCAAGCTCTATCTTTGACCTCATGTGGAAAATGTCTCCACGACAGCGGGCTGACGGGAATGATGTCGGAGTATTTGGCAAGCGTCGCCATAAAACTCCGACATTGCTGCCCTGTTTTCTCAACCATCTGATTGTCTTCATTATATTCCACCATAACCTGTGTGCGACGGTTCCACACCGAACGCATGCGTGTACGGCCCCGCCCCCGCCTCCTTTCAGTAGATGTATCTGTCATGAAAGAAAAACAAATATTTTATCAAAACATGTTATAATGAAAATAAATATTACTATAAAAATTTGATAGGGTTTTATAAATATACCTGTGCTAGTCTGATCAATGAGTGGCGCCGGATCCACAGAACCTGATGGAACACCCTCTGGTGGAACAGGAGTCGAAGACGATGGAATATAAAAGCTCGGAGAGACAGAAGTAGAAGGAAAAGAAGATGGAACAACTGTATGACCTGATGCTGACTGGGGAGTGGGAATCATCATGGGATGTGAAAATGATGGGGCAGAAGATGCAGAAGGTAGCGAAAACATGGGAGGTCTAAATATCCCGTGTGTCCCTAACGACACACCGGGATCAGAATGTGGGAAGGTTGAAATGTCAGTGGGAGGGGCAGGGTCTAGTCGGGCACGCGCAGCTCTATGTCCACCTCTGGTACGAACCCTCCTCGTACCACCGGCCTGAGTACTCGGACCAGTACTAGGCTCCTCGTCGAATAACTGTCGACGTAATGGTGGATCCTACAAAAAAGTTTACAAAAAAAATTAATCACATGACATTATATATTCTGTAAATATATATATATATATATTTGAAATAAAGTACTCACTGTAGGCGCTAATGGTGGAATGCCCATCTCCTCCATCCGACGATTGTTCTCCGCCATTTTTTTTCTTCTTCTCTCTTCAATTGGCTTCATTTCCTGCATTGGAAAACAAATATGTAATTATTTAGAAAAAGAAAATTAATGTGTAAACCAAAAAACTAAATATATGAGGGAATGAGGGGATTCATTGGTAATTTAGCTATCAATTGTTTTAGAAGAGCTTGAATGAATTTAATAAAACAAACAAGTTGTAATGTTCACCAAGTTAGAAATATTGTTTGATTTGGTGTGAATACAGTTCAATTCCAAATTAGAAAATGCAATTCAAATAAAACAGCAACCAATAAACATTGAAAATTCACATAACGGTCAAGTCAGCTAAAACATATTTGTGATCAATACTAAATAAATATGAATATTACCAACCTTAACAACCCAACTCGAGGTAAACCAAAAGAATTGAGAACATGGATGAATGATTCTATATATTTCCAACCACAACTTCAGGTTCACAATCAAATCTGACAATTGAGCTATTGGAGTCATCAAAAGAAATAAATGGATTGGTTCCAATGGCAATAGGGACAGTGTCAATTCCATCATCAGCATCATCAAAAATATGTCTTGGAATTACTTCAACTACGACACCAAATTCAGGTTGAAGTTGATCTTTGACATAAAAAACTTGTTTAGCCATTGATGCCAACACATATGGTTCTTCGGTTGCAAGAGTGCGGGTCATATTAATTACTCGAAATCCACAATCATCAATAAATGTGCCATGTCTCGTCATCGAATCAAACCAATGGCATTTCATCATTGTGACTCGTCCATGAGAGTAATAATCCAATATTATTATTTTCTCAACGACTCCATAATAACCCACATTTTGAAGTCGCGGTCTACTATCTGATGCGCTGGCATAACAATCTATTGTGGCAGTAACCATAATACCATCATGTTGTGTTCTCATGTTTTTGGCTCGTTCAGTGACAATAAATCTGTACCCATTGATAACAATTGATTTACAGTCACGAACCACGGTATTAGGACCAAAAGCCAAAGCACTTATTTCCTCAGAGACAGAGTCAGCAGACAAACTCAATACCTGCAATATAAATGACAGTTAAACTTAAGTAAATATTGAAATAATTAATTTAAACAGTAATATTTTTACCTTCAATTTTAACCAAGCAGAAAACTCTTTGTTATGCAAAGTCTCTCTCCTTCTCAAAGATAAAGAACGATGCTTCCTATTTATCATTGTTTTATGTTCCCTGTAGATAAAAAAATATGAATAGTTTAACAGATATATATGTAAGATATACATATTCAATTTTGTTACCTGATATAGTCATCGAACAAATCACAGTTGAACAAAACTGTGCGATGTGCCATCTCCCGCTCTTCATGGCTTAATGTCTTCAATGTATATGATCCAGGAATTCCTCCTGTTTGAGGAAGTGATGGAAAACTGGGTTCAATTTGCTCATATTGTTCTTCTTCATTTCTCATTGGTCTATTCATTCTTGTAGTAAGATCAGACAAATACATTGAACAGAAATCCATACATTCTTGAGCTAAGTAACCGTTCACGATAGAACCTTCGGGATGATTCTTGTTTCGAACATAAGACTTTAATGTGAACATATTTCTTTCAGTTGGATACATCCAACGAAAAGAAACAGGTCCTCCGAGAAGTAATTCAGTTGGAATATGGACAGTCAGATGCAGCATGCATGTGAAAAATGATGGGGGAAATATTTTCTCCAACTCACACAAAATTAATGGGGCATCTGTCAACATTTTTTGCAAGAAAGACTTGGACAACTTCTTAGCAAAAAGATCTCTAAACAAATGTCACAACCGAATAACACCCACCCTTACATTATTGGACAAAAGATGACGGATTGCTATTGGAAGCAACTCATGCAGTAGAACGTGATAATCATGAGTCTTCAAAGATTTTAGCTTCAACTCTCTTCTATTGACCCGTTTAGATATGTTGCTTGAATAGCCATCAGGAACTCTAATAGTCTCTAATACTTCCAAAAATTGTTTTTTTTTCAGTAGGTGTCATCACATAAGAAGCACATGGAAGTTGCCATTT
Source organism: Viscum album (assembly GCA_963277665.1). Classification (NCBI taxonomy): domain Eukaryota; kingdom Viridiplantae; phylum Streptophyta; class Magnoliopsida; order Santalales; family Viscaceae; genus Viscum; species Viscum album. The sequence goes on along the minus strand of OY728147.1, from coordinate 468,120,659 downwards.
ATTTTCACTGATACGCACAGGATGCAATTCTGGTCTGATGCCCCAATCCACCAAGTCACGTCGAGATCGTAAATCATCTTTTGTCTTCCCCTTGACATTTAGAAGAACTGAAAGCAACATTTCACATATATTCTTTTCAATATGAATTACGTCTAAGCAATGACGTAGCAAATTGGTTGACCAATAAGGCAAATCAAAAAAGATACTCCTCTTCCTCCAATTGTAGCAGGTTTCTGTGGAAACATTCTTTCTCTTTCCAGATTTCATTTGACCCTTCCCGAACGAAAAACTGAAATCTTTCAATTCATTAAGCACATCAGTTCCAGACATATGCTGAGGTGGATCATCGGTCTCTATAGTATCATCAAATCTTCGACGATTCATTCTATATGGATGATCCTTTGGCAAAAATCGTCGATGTCCCATAAAACTGAAACTACAACGATGTTTCAGTCTTCTGGATCGTGTATTCTTCATACAAACTGGACATGACAGTTTCCCCTTCATGCTCCATCCAGACATCATTGCATAAGCCGGAAAATCATTGATTGTCCACATAAGCGCAGCGCGCATCTGAAATATGTCTTTCGAACATGCATCGTATGTGCGCACACCCACATCCCAAAGAAGCTTCAACTCTTTTATTAAAGGTTGCATGTATACATCAATATCAATGTCAGGATCAGAAGGACCAGATATGAGTATACTCATGAAAGTGAAAGGTTTTTTCATACACAACCATGGGGGAAGATTATAAATGTGTATAAAAACTGGCCATGTGCTGTGCGAAGTAAGCATCTGCCCAAACGGATTAAAACCGTCGCATGAAAGACCCAGCCTCACATTACGCACGTCAGCTGCAAAATTAGGATGTCGAGCATCAAATCTCTTCCATGCAAATCCATCTGCAGGATGAACCAACTCATCATCAGTCTTCTTTCTCTCGGTATCATGCCATCTCATTTTTATTGATATGTCATCAGACATAAAAAGATTCTGGAGTCTGGGGATCAATGGAAAGTGCCACATTACTTTCTGTGGAACGTGGGATGGTGTTCCATCAGATTTTGACTTCCAGCGGGATGTGCCACATTTTATACAATCATTTCGTTCAGCGGTTTCCTCCCAGAATAAACTGCAATCTTTCGGGAAAGCATGAATTTTGTTTCTTGAAAATCCAAGTTCCTCAACTAACTTCCATGCCATATAGTGGTTTGAGGGAATATCTGCATCATCTGGAAGTAAATCCTTCAAGAGGGTAAGAATGTAATCGATTGCTGTATTAGAAATCCCATACATAGTTTTCCCATGAAATAATCGGATTAAAAATTCCAGCTTTTTCATTTTATCGCATTGCCGATATACTGGAGTCGTGGCAGCATCATTCAATTTTTTCACCCTATCAATATCATCATTTTCACTAGATGCATCAGCTGTCCTCATATCGAAGTCTTCTTGAGTCGAAATCCTTTCTTTTTCATGATGACGAATAAACGGAAACCGATCATCTAACAAATTCTCCATTCCAGTCTTTTCATTTCGATCATCACCAATTTGAGATTTCGTTTTCTCCCCATTGTGATACCACAGAAAGTAGTTTGCTTGAAACCCATTTTTGGTTATGTGGTAGCTGACTTCTTCACGGCTCAACCAAGGTCTACCAACACAATTGGAACATGGGCAGTGTATGCGACCACTATCTGAAGCATTGTGAAATGAAAAATCTATAAAGCTCTCCAAATTGTTTTGAAAATCATCTGAGATCCGATCGGTTTCATACATCCAACTTCTGTCCATTCTGTAAAAAGAATTTATATAAGTCATTTTGTCATAAACAATTCAATAGGCATTAACTATAATAGAATATACATTTAAGTAAACGATAAAGGAAGAAAATAATCAAGGTATCAACTACACATGTCAAAAAAACATACAAATGTGTTATTGAAAAAATGTAAAACCAACAAGAACTTAATGTGTTATATCACATAACAGCATGACTCATCCCATAACCATATTAGTAGGGTATCATGAACATGAATAACATCAACCTTGTGCCATCCTCCTACCCTACATGACCCCAACCACATGCCACATCTTATTATAGCCTTATCACATCACACCTCACCGAAAAACACTAGGGAAATCATAGTACATCTCACCTGAAGACACATGGACAATCACATCGCATCTTGCCTAAAAACACATGGTCAATCACTTTTGAAGGAAGAGTAGGGAATACATGGTAGCTATCCAAACATATAACCACCATCCTAGATATTAGAAAAAAATACCCATAACTCAAAACCTCTGATCTTTGGTAAGTTTATCCAACTCTGGTTGGGAATGTGTAGAAATAACATAAAAATACATGATATATAGATAGCACAAAATACTCAACCTATGGGTTCACATTAACTACATAATCACACACTTCAATACTACCATAAAACACATAAACCACACCACCACCACACAAGACGCATATCATTGGAATATAATTCTACATTCAATAAGTCTATCTATGGAATTATCATAAGAATCCATGTATCAATTGGAATATAATTCTACATTCAATAAGTCTATCTATGGAATTATCATAAGAATCCATGTATCAATTGGAATATAATTCTACATTCAATAAGTCTATCTATGGAATCCCTCCCTTGGATCCATGTATCACCCATGGCTTAATCAATATTCAAAGAAATGAGTCTATCCGTGGAATTCCACTGTGAATCCATTTATCACATAAAGCGTATAAGTTAATAGAAACAAGATTATATACCTGGAATCCTAATAGAATCCATGTATCACTATTTACTATTAATCATTTAATGAATTCCATTTCATTTAAACAATTCATTAAACATACCAAGGTCAAAAACTAAGGTATTTAATACAACTCACCTCAAAATGGCGACTCAATCAAATAATAACCTGAAAAGAATGAAGCTTCATTTACTCATGTTGTAATGACAAGATAATGAGATTCCCTTGCTTAATCAATCAATTCCATATCATGGTCTCAACATAACTCATAATGGCTAGCAATTCAATGAAAATTCAAGCACTCACATGGGAATTTTTAATAGAACACTCCTAACAAGACTATAAAGATATCACATGCATTAGTTATAATATATCTAACATGGTAACATAAAATATAAGATAAATTCAATCCAATTTCATAGATTCATAGCATAGTCTCTACTTTACTCACATTGGCAAGGAAATACAATTAAAACATGTGTTAAAAAATAATTGGCATTCATGTGTTAAAAGGGGAATGCAAACCATAAAATACCCTTAATTAATTTAATTTACAATTCAATTCAGAAATCAAACAATCAATTAGATTTATATAACCTTTCACAAATGACATCCCATGTTCAAGGGGTAAAATCCAAAAAGGAATTTTCAAGAAAACCCACCCTTAGGCTGGTCCGGCCGGCAGTAGCACCAAAATCACCTAAACTGATGGGAAAAATGAAAATAGGTTTAAATACTATCCAAACATTTGAATACATTTTCAGTTAAGAAGAATAATAACCTGAATAAGAGCTGGAAAATTGAAGCCCTCCGGTACCTCCAAAATCGCCTAAATCCGCTGCTGCTCCCGTTTTAGGGTTGTGTATCGTGAATTGGGGAGAGAACAGGCGGCTGGGAATTTGGGGAGGACCTTTGCCAACGGTTCTTAAAAACCGTTGGCATATGGCTATCTATCCCAACAGTTCTACAGAACCGTTGGGATAAACCTACTAAAAACTCATCTATGCCAACGGTTCATGAGAACCGTTGGTAAAAAACCATCTATCCCAACGGTTCTCATGAACCGTTGGGAAAAATCTCCCTGGAAACCTCTATGCCAACGGTTCTAATGAACCGTTGGTAAAAACCTCCTTCCCCAACGGTTTCAAAGAACCGTTGGTATCTAACCGTGGGGAAAGGCCAGCATTCCAGTAGTGGGTACTACCTATTAAATTGATGATGTCCCACAATTTATAAGTTGATAAAGGTATATTATCATATAAATCAATAGTATTCTACTCATTGGGGAAGTATATGTTCTGTGTTTCTCAATATATGGGTAGTCATGTATTTATTTAGTAATATTTCCTTGGGGAATGGAATGAAAAGTCTTTTGAATCATATTGATAATGAATTGGACATAATCAGGTGATGGGTGGGAGAATGAAATATATCTTTCCTCAATTTATTGATAGGTATCATGATATAAAATAGGTTTTTTTTATTTTATACAACTTCCCATAAGAGTAGTGTGTCTTGTCATAATGCCTTGATAACAAGGTTTGATGTCAAAAATTAAGGATTACATCGATATGAGATCAATGATTATTGTGATCCATTTCATCATCTGTTGTCTTTGATATATAATTACCTCTTATTTAGTTTACTATGTCTTCATGTTGTTCATTTATTCCGTCCTTGTCACTTATTTCATTTTATATTGTGAAAGCTTTCACTATATGTTACTATTAACTGAGTATCTGGGATCACCCTTATTTTTTCATTCCCCAAGAAACTTAGAGGAGGTTTATATGTAATATTCAAGGGCAATATGGATTGGATAATAACTCTCACTTAATGATTTCATATTGTATCTAATGTTTTCAAATGTAATTCCTATATGTATCTAGCCTTCCAAGAATACTAAATTGTACAATCCTACAGGAACTATTTTCTTCTATTCCCATAATGTAATATAACTACTGGATTCGGGTTTCTAGAGTCAAGTATTTTGTAGTTAATTTATGATTATTTATAATTTATTCATTTCATATAATTTATTAATTATATTTTAAGATTATTTAAAGTGGTTAATTATTTCAAGTTGTGAAAATTATGTTTTCATCAATTAGTATTAATAGATAGTATTTTTATTAAAGGGATTTATACTGAAATAATAAATATTTATGACTAATATTTTAGTTAAATGAGAAAAAAAAATTAAGATTTTTTTGTGGACTATAATATAAAAATTAATGAAATTAATGAAGGGGATAAAATTGATGAATTGGTAATATTTTAAAGTGATAAGCTATTTTTCATTACTATGAGAATTTATTTGTTGAATGAATAAATTCTAATGTATTTTTATGTATAATGTATTGAAATTTTAGATATATTATTTTTCATTTGATGAATGAATTAATGTGTTGATTTTAAGATTACATAAATAAGGGAAGACCAAACATATCTTAAGGGACCATGAAAACTAACGTCATGTGTTTTTTTTTAGGAAAATACTATGATTTTAAGCACTAATTTAATGTCATAAATTATTTTTTTGTGAATTAATTTAATGATCAAATATGTGAATGGTCAAATTATTATAATTAAATCAATAATTATGTTGAGGTGTCTTAAAAATTAATCCTTTTATTATTATTCTATCCAAAATTTTAGTGTTAAAATGTAGAAATTGGTTTAACATTAAGTGTTATTACATGTGTTCATATGCAGTAAATGGGATGTTAATGTTGAATAGATTTGAGGTGAATTATGAAGTGTTTTTTTAACATAAATTTCTGGTTGAGTTATTTTACTCTAACAATTTGGTTATGAAAATTTCCTTGAATATGGTTACTTTTAGGGAACCTCGGGCTAGGTTGTGCCATATTTTTGGTGTCTTTTTCGTAATCATTGTTTGATTGTATCATTCTGACTTACTATTCTATGTATTTTTTTGGGGTGTGGGATTGGATATGTATTGGGATAAGAAATAGATATATAGGGGACATTAAGTATAGAGTGACATAAATATTCTCACCATATGGAGGTATGAAATATGATGATAGGATGAAATAGGATGGAGAAGGGGTGTCCAGAGTGACATCAATTTCCCTACCATATGGAGGTATAGCATGAGGTGACCAAGGTTTCATTGATATCCTCATCATGTTTTGATACTCTTTTTTTTAAATTTAATGGAAATTATCTATCTATTTCACATGAGAATATTTTGAGACATGTGATAACTACCATGTTCATTAGATTGGATTAGAGTTACACTGGCATGGATAAAGTGGGTAATAGAACTTATAGGTGGCCTAGTTTACACCTAAATATAATTTTTTTTGAAAATGGCTATTTTAAATCATTTTAATGTTTAATAAATTTATATATTATCACAATGAACTTATTTTGATATTAGGGTTTTTAGTGGTTTCTACTAGGGATTTTATTCCCACTCCCTATAAATATATGTCTCATATATGTGTAAATTATATGAATGACATTACAAGGGAAATATAGAAGCCTCTGTAATATATAAGTTAATTCCAATAGGAATCTTTGATCCAAGTTAATTTATTTTGGAGTTTTTTGGAAGGGTTTTTTTACACTTTTAAACTTTTGTCTTCTTGTTTTCATTACTATGAGTTTCATATTTTATTTTTAACTTAGATTGATTTTTGTTTGTATAGAACATGTGGTCATTTATAGGATATTAATATAAAATTTTGATCATGTTGTTATTCATTTACACTACATATTTTTTGTTAAATGATAATCATAGTTATTTTATTCTATGAACCACTAGAAGGTAAATATCTCCCCAAGAATTATTCTTAGACCCTCAATTCTAGCCACCACCATGTGGTTATTATGGAGCACACTAAAAGTAATGCAGAATTTCATATTAGTGTATTGTTCATGTTGGGGTGAGAAGTTAAAATTACTAAGGCCTATATAAATAGATACAATCCTTATAATATTGTTCTATAAAATCTTGTGTGATTTTCCTCTTAGTTCACCCAATGAACTCTTTATAATTCATCATTTCCACCAGTGATACTATCATATCATGTTTTCATGGAGTATCCCACCCAGAAAATTGGTGATTTAAGTCATATAATGGATACACCGTGGAGAAAATATCCACATGGTGACTTCCTAGGTATATTCATCACATATGGGAATGAAGATGAATGTTATTAAAATCTTCAGTGTAAGTTTAAAACACAATTTATTTATTTTATTCATACATACTTACAATTTCATTAAATAGATGATCTTTTTTAGGGTTTATTCTTATATTATGATGGTTGAATACCTATTATCTGATCCTTTTAAATCCATCATCTAATATCACCAATTCTATTTTAAGGTTCAAATTAATATAAATTTTTGGTAAACCTCTTGTATATGGGTCGATTGTGGTTTTTAGAGTTTCTACTGGAGGATTGGAGTTGGTATTTTTGGATTTAGCCTCAATTTTTCTTGAATTCCTATTTTAGATAGAAGGCCATGTCACAACATAGGGTATTTCAACATGGTGATCGGTTGTCTGGGATTAAATTTTTAGAATATGTGGTTAGTCATTCCCAATAACTTGCATTATGATAAAAAGGGTGGAATAGGGATATAATGTTGTGCTACATCCCAATTTGTTGTTCTATTATGGGTAAAATCATGTCATAGAATTGTTTTCACATAATTCCAATTCCTCTCTCGAAAGAGAGGCAATATCCCATAATGCGGGAAATCATGCTATGACATGAACCTGGGAAAGGGAACAATATTGTGACTCATGTAGTCACACAACAATAGAATCCCTGTGTAATTTTATATATATTAATTAAATTAATAAAAAATTATTAATATATTAGAACTCCTTAAATTAGGATTCCTAATTGAACCATTGGTCTGGTCACCTATTCTCCTTCCCTTCTAGTGTTCGTCTCTTCCTAGTGTGGGATATCATCCCTTCATAGAACGGATGATGAGTTGTTAGACCCTGGGTATCGTTGTGGGTAATTCTAAAAATCATCATGTGTAAATTTTGGCTCTCTATCTTAATTTCTTCATTCTCCACCAATTATTCCATGATCTAGTGTTTTTTTAGGTTTCTTGGTTTCTTCTTCATTTATCTGAATCTGGCCAAAATAAATTGATGAGAAGGCTACTACAAGTACTAGGTTGGTGGTCCATAAAATTTTAGGAGGGTGATACATGTTTTGCATTATCCATATTAAATGTGGGAAGCATTGACCTTGTTATTATTCCCGGGATTATTTTTGAAATGATTTCCTTTGTTCCTAATGGTGTGTATAATACCAACTAAGGTCATGATAAATCATTGTATTATTGTGTATCATATATATTATCATCTGTGACTATGATCCTTATATAAATATTTTTTGGGAACATGATAAAGAGTAGTGAGTGGTGGCCTATTGGGATTAAATTCATTATTGTATTCAATGTTTTCAAGGCGATGTTGTTCACTTATATGGGGTGGGGGATAATGGTCACTACTAAAAGTGGCAGTAGAGGTATAAAAATTTCATGGTCATGGAATATTAATGATACAAATCATTATTATAGTTGTGGTTATTGGGATTATGTGTGGAACAAATAGGGAGTCCTGATCACCAAATTTGAGGTAGGATCCTCTATAGATGTAGTGGATTAGGACTGTGATATTGATAATTTAACTTATGGAGAGTTTCACAATACGTGCATCAGTTGGATTGATTTATGTCTGGGTTTACAATTTGTAGGTGGGATTCATGTTGTCTGTGGTATTTCATTTGGTCTATTGATATAATTGTTATAAAGTGTGTCTACTTATTGTGGTTTTTGTTATGTCTGATGTTTGATTTAGATAACTTATTATGTATTTATATGGTTGAATGGAAAATTTGGTATTAAGTTACTCAAAGTGATACAGGGACTGTTAAAATTCCATGAGCACCTTCATGGGAGTTCATACTATGATATCACCATCCCATATGGAATTTTGTTAAAATAGGAAGGGTTTCACGTGATTTTGTTATTGAGAACTCCATGATTTGATAATAATATTTTATTTTACAATATTATTAATCTTTAATATCAAGTATTCACATGTATTTGTATGATTTGTTTAGAGACACCATTCATGGTGTTCAACTGAATTATACTCACACCATGTATATGCTCCCTAAATAGAATATTGACTTTATGTCTGGATAACTAATAAAGGTAAAGGTCTCGATGACCAGTTATTTAGGAATGGAAGTACTACGGGTTTATGGGTGAGAATAATTATGGTTTTTTAATATGAAATGGGTGGGTCCTCAGTGTCAGGTCATAAAATTCTATTAACATAGCTTTTTAGATTTTGTTATATATGGTTGATCCATTTTGAAAACTGAGAAACCGCACTTTTCTATGATTTTATGTTGAATCTCATTTTTTATATCATATATTACATCATTCTAGTGTTACCATAACTTTTTTATATTCTTTTGGTCTTTATTTTATCTCTATGCATCTAATAGAAGTCAATTATTTCTATTCCTTATTGACACACTGATATGAGGGAATGGTCTACCCACTATCACTCAAAGACCCTTGATTTTAGTTGGAAGCATCTTTTGTATAGGTAGGTGAACCAAAGAAGAATTGTCACCCTCTAGATTAAAACTATTTTGGATGACTGGGTTGGGGATGTTACAAATTGGAATCAAATAAGGGTTGTTATTTTATTGTTTGGGGGCGTAGATTTGAAATTTAAGATGAACATACCTTATAAACAATATTTATATAGGTGAGTAACTAAATAATGTCCAAGACATTCCCGATAAGCCTATATTAGTAATTCTACTTCAGGTTTCTAATATTATGGATTGATGATTTCTAAAAATGATGTGTATATTATTGTTGCAAAGATTATAGTTTTACTCTAGGTCTGAAGAGGTAAGAGAGTGTGTGTTCATTCATTATTTTAGGAATGTAGGGCTCACATGACATGTTTGTTCTTGTGTGTGTTCAATTATATGGTCCTTGGAAAGTGGTTAGTTGGTGTTCAATTAATCCTAAAGAGAGTATTCTTGAATATATTATTGGTTGAATTAAACTCCACTAAATTGGGTTCTTTGATTTCCGGTAATATTGGGTATGTAGATCCCCTCTGTATTTCTGGTACTTTTCCATAAGAAGGGTTGGTGAGGTAATACGTCATGTTTATATCAAAACTACGTGAGGATAGAGAAGTGTATGGGATAGTGGTATGTATTTCTTATTATATCTTTTCCAATTTTTTATATTTTTTCTATGATATATGTGTTGAGAATGGTATTTGTTTCTATAGTGTGTTCTCGCCAAGGTAAGAACCCCCCCCCCATGGGTGGATATGAGAATGAACTAAGGCATATACCTATTGGGCCTACTGATGTAAGAGGTGAGAATGTGCCAAATGAAGAGGTTCCAAGGTAGTCACGGAATCCATACTAACTATGTGAGATGAGATGGGCATTTGATGACCAACTTAGGGAGATTTTTGTGTTAGTTATTCTAAGTATTGACTAGGGTGTCAAGGAGTTGATACATCCATGGTATATCAAAATATAATGTTTAAGACTCATTATACATTGTTGTTTTAGGGATAAGGTAGGTCATGTGTAGTGAAGTGTTGGATTTAGTCAATTCAAACCATCTTTGATTATATTGTTCCACCTTCAGGGAGGAGGGTGAAAATAGATATCTATATACCTAGGAGACTAGTGAGATAATAGTGGAATATGAAATTTTAAGCAATGAGATATGATGTAGTGTCTTTAAATGATTTATGGGTGATTCTATTGGAGAATTTATTTTTGAAATGATGAGGTTGGAGGAAAACGATGAGGTTGGGAATTTAATATAGGAGAAGATAATAATTATACACTATGTCACTAAGTGTATGAATTTTTTTAATTTTGTGCTGAAATTATCTAGATATTAGATCACAAAGGTGTGATTATTTGTGAAATATATTTAACATATGATCAGGTTATAACAAAAAATCATCATTTATATTTCATTTTTGAATGTAGAAAGAAAGAAATTGACAATGGAGTGTTGTTTGAAAAATCATAGTTCACGCATCAAGACAACAATATTAAGTGACGTGGGTGGTGTATCTTCTTTATATAGTAAGTGGGGGTACGAGGAGAACCTATAAGTTAGATAAAGAAAATTTATATATTTTTCATCTCACAACAGATCATCTTCTTAGTGTTTTTAGGGTGTAAAGTATGGAAACATTTGTGCTCAGGGTGATAGAATAGAGAACTAGTTACAAACCTTCAGGTGTTGGGACATGTATATATATATATTCTCATGTTCGTCTAGTGGTGGGGAATGTTTTCAGTCTTTGGAATCTGTGGTAAGACCAGGAGTGGTATAAATTGGTATTAATTGGACTTCATATGTGTGATCAGGTTATAATAGATATTTAGGAGTTTAATACCATGGGTAGTGTCTAGAAAAGAGTTTAAACACAAAGGTAGGAAATGTATAAAGAGTTTGGGGTTTGAATAAGTGGTATGTGTTCTGGTGAACCCTTTCTAATTGAGTTGGGGAGTCTGGTATGGTCAAAGCCTCTATTTGATTCTGTTGTTTTTGTATTTTCATATAATCTATTGGTTCATTGTTTGTGTTATGTTAGAGGAACCTATCAAGTGATGATCTAGGTTTTAGAAATTGAGTATTATTCTTGGTGATGATGTTTTTGTTGGATGTTAAGTGTGGGTTTTTGTATGATGTTTTAGTATGAGACCATCAATTTTTCAATTAAAGTTTTTATGGTATGTTTGGTTAAGTGATTTCTATGGTGGAGAGAGTCCATGATCAAAACCAACCTTATGAGTTTATTATTAAGGGTGATAAAGAATTGAAAATATCATTCAAAACCATATGAGATCTTTGAGGATGTGATTTGGGGTTTTTTAGGTTATAGTTGGGGTTGGTTAGTGTTTTGGTCAAGGTCATATTGTGGAAGTGTTGGTTTATTGTAGAGAGGTTGTAGTGTTTAATAAGATCCTCAATTGAATTTGATAGTATTTTAGATATTTGATATAATTTTAATTTCTCATACACATGAAAATTTGGAAAAGTATGGAATTGACCATGATTATAGACCATTAGTGAGAATTTATATAATAATATAAGTGACATTGAGTGTTGACCATGTGTAAGAATTTGGAAATGTCGAAGGTGACCTTGATATCATACCATGAGGGATATTTTGGAGAAGTCTGTAAGAGACCTTGATTGTTGACCATGAGTGAAATCTTTTAAAACTATGGAAATGAACTTGAGTACTGAATATGGTTAAAAAACATTATGTCTGGGACTGACTGTGAGTTGAATTTTGGATAAGTATATACCTATACATGAAAAAAATGTTCCTACTATATGAAAAAAAATACATGTATTGTATGAATAAAAATGTACCTACCGCATGAAAAAATGTATTGATCTCATGAAAAAAATGTAATGAACGCATGAACAAAATTTCACATACTACATAAACAAATATGTACCTAACACATTAAAAAAATGTACCAACCACATGAAAACAATATACCAACTGCATGAATAAAAATGAAGTGACTAAAATTTTAAATTTGGAAAAATGTTGAACCTGCCTTATGACCTGTCTATGGTCCATTATTTCCTTTTCTATTTTTTAACTCAAATCATTCTCACCTTTATTCATACTATTATAATTTGAATTATTGAATTTTTTTATAATTTTACCCTTATTTTATTATTCTGTAAAAACTTATTAATAATTTTAATACTAAATAAATTTATTTTAAATAATTTTATGTAGGATTAATTTTTCATAATGTGTGTTGAATTGTTTTGTTGGTTTCCTTAGAAAAAACGAGTTCAGAATTAAATATGGTTGGAATTTGAATATTAATTATTATATTATTTAGGGGAATTTTTCAAGGGACTTTAATTTTAATTATATTTATTTATTCGTATTGCATTAACTATTATAACATGTTATCACTGTACATCATGTTTTTAATTTTATATATTATCAATGTAATACACATTGGTATATTCTTAATTTCCATTAAATGAAGAAATCCCATGAATCAATGAGAAGGAAATATTTTTACGAGTTTTATATAACATCCAAGAAATTTAAGAATTTTAATAAGTGTTTATTAAATGGTTTATTTTATAATTTAGAAAAACTAATGAATAATTTGACAAAAACTAGTGTATTTTTACATGATCATTTTAGATTTTTTTAGGAATTGAGATGAAATACTTCCATTCTTTTATAAGGAATGTGTATGTATATAAATATATATATATATATATATATATTAACGAAATTTATTTGGTTTAAAACATTATAAAATATATGATTCTTTACTTAAATGTACTTTTTTTTCAAAACTTCATGATTTATTATTGTATGTTTTGACTATATTATCACGTTTCAAGAAAAAATACTTTTAAATAAATTCTATGTAAATAAAATTTTAAGTGTTTATAGAAGCCCCTTTTAAACTTCTTATATAATTTATAGGTCATAATGTATATAGATTACCTTATATATAAAAGGTATAATATTAAGGTTATAATATCATTACTTTTGAATATTTATTAGCTCTTATTAGTTGTAATATTATTATTTGAGTAATAATATCTAAAAATAATAATTTTTATTAAAACCCTTACTATAAATTTTACTAAACAATGAATCTTTGGTACTGTGTTTTAAAAATAAATCAATTTAAAATTCTATGTTTTACATAAATTGAAATTTAAAAAAATAATAAGTTAAAATAAATAATTATTATTTTTACTTAATATATTTTTAAAAAAAAATTGGGCTATCCAAGTAATGTGGAATGGCCAGGTCCACCTCACAAAGTGGGCACAATTGGAATGCTCAACCACATGAGGGAAACAGTCCTTGCTAGAGAGATTAGAGATAGGAAGCAAGGTCACCTCATTTATTGGTTGTATATGTTGCGAAGAATCAAGCAGGGTCCATGTATAAGGCCCATGTATCATTCTTAGTTTATGTGGGCTACAACATGCAAGTGTGTTTAGGTGACCATAAGTGAAACTTTTTTATCTCTTTTGGATAGAATAAGTCACTATTTAGATTATATAGGATCATAGAATCAAATATTCTTTCAATTTGGGATTATTGAAGTGGGAAATTTTCACCCACTCTTAAAAAAATCTATTTAGAACATGTCCATTTGATTGAATGTGTGTCAGTTTCTTGATCTCCCCCTCTTCATCTTCTTCCTCGAGAATTCCCACCAGCACTTTCCATCGGTTCTTCTCCTGTAATTCATCCAAAGCAGCCATCACCATCATCCTTCCAATCTCAATTTTTCTTCTTCTCTTAATTCCAGTTCAAGGAAGAAGTAGTACAAGTGACCTATATATAATATGTTAATAATGTAAATTTACCCTCGATAAAGAAACCAACTCCTTAGTAGGATCCAGTATACATTGAATATTGTCTAGAATTGGTCGTTCTTGCTTCTCGAGGATGGTCAAAAATGGAAGATTAAAAATATTAAACAAAAGGGGAATAAAAGAATTATTTTGGTTTCAAATACCAAAATCAGTTCATTATTTTTATTAAACCCCTTTTCATCATGTCAAAATACACAAGATTAAGTGCATTTAAAACCTTATTTTAGACCATAGGATCATAGGCACACTATTTTAAGGTACGCATTAGCCACCATCATAGAACCCATCTTCACTTACAAGATGGTGTGGGTACCCAATCCTGTATATAAATAGGTCCTTGCATAGCAAGAACCCCTCATCACTAAAAGAGGCATTTCCAAGATAAAACTCACCTCCTCTATTTCATTTTATTTCCTACATGGTTCGAGTACACCAAGGAGGTAGAATCCCCTCATTTTTTAAAAGGTAAACATGTATGCATATATGTATATATTATTTTCAAATATCGAGTTTATATTTTTCAAGCATATATACATGTATTATTTTTCAAATTTCAAGTTATTTATTCTAATTAAGAAAGTGTTTTTAAAATTTATATTTATGTGAAGGATATATGTATATTTATTCAAATTATAATACTAATTATCTTACTAAATTTACCATTTTTTGTAAGGGGATTCTAAATTTTCAAAACTATTATAAATATAAAGGTTATTTTCCATAATTATAAATTATATTTATTTTATTTTAAAACCCCATCTTAAAAATGATAAATTGATTTATTTTTAAAATCAACAATTTTCAAGATATAAATTTATTTCAAAAATGATTTTAAAGGGATTTTCATAATAAAATTTTATATTTTAAGTACATGTTTTACAAAACCCCTTGTTTATGAAGGGGTGTTTAAAATGTTATTTTCAATGTTATATTTCTGTAAATGGAATTATTGTTTTCAAAACCCATTATTAATGATTATTTATTTATGATCCTTCAATGTTTTATTTTTTATAATAAATAGCAGTTAAAATTACCAATATTTAGTGTGATTGAATTATATTCTTTTAAACTACAATTTTTTAATGATTTGTTTATTAAAAGCTTATACATTTCACCCACGGTTATAATTATGGACATAAATTATTGATTATTCAACAAATTTTAGAAATATATATATATATATATATATATCTGTGAGTGTGTTTGAAACTATATATATATATATATAATCATGTGAATTGAATAAATTATTCCTTTAAATGATATAAATTAAAAATAGGTTTTATAAATAATGGATTTCTCTAATTTTTTGAAAATAAAGAAAAGTGTGTTTTCTTAAAGAATGTTTTTGAAAATTGTATTTAATAAAAAATTATTTTCAAATGAAAATAATTTATATGGTTTTTAAAATTATATTTTAATGGGATTAAAATGTGAAAAGAAATTCTCACAAAAAATACTTTTTAAAAATAGGGAACATGGGTATCAAAAGTGTTTAATATGAAAGGGGAGTGATCACAGGGCCTCAAGAGTAATTTTTCCAAGAAGTGATACAATAAGTAGCCACAAGGATTTCAAAAGGGTTGTTTGGTATATTTTTATTTCCATAAAAAGATATTATTTTCAAAAATAAATGTTTTTAAAACTCAATGGAGAAATACAAATATTTTAAAATGAAAATGCATTTTCAAGATATGGTTTTCAAAAGTATATATATTTAAAAAGTGTTTTATATTTTGAATTGTGTATTCAAAATAACGTTTTCAGAGATAAAATTATTTTCAAAGTATGAAATTTTGAATCACTTTTTTGAAATAATATTTTCAAAATTATATTTATTTTCAAAATCTTTTATACTTTGAAAATTATTTACAATATAACGTTTTCAAAGAAATAAGTATTTTTAAAGGCATGATATTTAGTAAAAAAAATTGAAAAAAATATTTATAAAAGTATATTTATTTTAAAAGGAATTGTATTTTGAGAAAAAAATATTCAAAATATTGGTTTCAAATGAGTTTTTAAAGTAATTTTAAAAAGTTTTTAATTGGATTTTAAAACCCCCTTAATGGGAAATTATGCTCACACTATGTTTTTGAAAAAAAATATGATCCTTTAGAAGCATCAAGGACATTAGTTTAAATAATAATTTAGCATGAGAAACTTCCAATACCAAAATATTTATTTATGTTTTAAACTCTAATAATTTGTAATATTAATCCACTTCCTCCCAATACAACACTAGAAATGACCCTCAGATGTATAATGGATCGTTTATTTTCAAATTCTCTTAAGAAAATATACAGAAATATATATCTAACGTATCCAAAAGCACTAGTCTCAGGGACCTATAGTTGGTATCAAAGGAAATTTTTTAGCAACCTTAGAAACTAGTGTTATGAAAATATAGATTTTAAAACATAATCCAATGATAGAATTTGAGGATACGTATAGAAGAAGACCTGAATGTTTTAGGATTATACATTATGTTTCATAATGATATGATCCAATCTAGTGTATTACTTTATTTAGAAATAATTACGGTAGGATGTAATGGGAACTTCATCAATACATATAATTAAAAGGGTATTAATGATCATTTGTTAGATGGTTTTAATCCAAACATTTGAAGAAATGTAGTATCCCAAACATTCTCATTTTGTGAGGACATAGAATAATGTTCTAAAGATACATAGAAATAATTCTACATGTCTTATAGATTATATGGGAAGCATGAGAAGAAGAGGATAGATGGAAAAAAGATAAATAAAGGGAATTTGGGAAAGAAGTATTTTCCGACATGGGATATTTTTCGAAGGAATGAACTTAGTATATGATTAAGTGGAAAATGAGTTTTCTTAAAGGGTAGAGAAAAAGGTCACCATGTTCATTATTAAAATGGAAAGAAATAATTTTCCAATGTTCAATGCTTCCACTGTAAGGATATGGGATAGTAGGAAATTAAATTCACTAATCTTCCATGTAAAACACCTTAAAAGAAGCTAATGTATCACGGTTAAGCGTAAGATATTACCTCATATGAAGTGTATTGAATAATGTGATTGTTTTTGGATTCAATAAGTATGTAACATAGTTATTTTACCAATTATGTCTTAGTTATATGAATTTTGAAATATATAAATATTTCATTGCAATACTTTTTCATTACGGATTTGAAAGAATGTGTTAAAAGGCACTAAGGGCAAGAAAAATGATTTAGTGGAAAGTTGAATATATTGGATAACACATGATTAAGGGATATATGACCCTTAATATTTTTCTAATATTGAGATAGGGATGTTTGGATAAGATATGATATATATTGACAAATTAAAAAGGATATTGATCACTACCATGGAACATATTAAGGATTTGTTAAACAAATTTTCTATTCTGTTTTTTATGGAGTCAAAAAAATGGATTTAATTAATATATCTAATAAATCGTGTTTTATTTTGAGAATAAGAATAAATGAATTCATGTTTTAATTATTTATTTATGATAATTAGTGGTATTACCAAATTTCAAAACAATACATGATGAAGGTATTCACATGTTTTTTATAAGTTTATTAATATCTACATCATGTTGTTTGACAATTTAATTATAATTTCATTTTTTAAATTTAGTGACCTTATTTCTATAGTTTTTTATCTTAATCATTTGTATTGTTCATAAGATTTACTATATATGAAATGGTTTAAGATGAAATTTTGATTAGGTTTTATATATAATTTTATTACTTCACTGTATGAAGATTTATTAATACTAGAAAACTTGTGCCAACCATATTGGTTTTGGAAAACATTTTACGGTAGATGGAAAGACCTTTCACGATTTTAAGGATATTATTATCTGATAAAAGTGAATTTATTTCTTCAATCATAACAAAATTTTATTTTGGATATTCATTCCATGAAGTTAGGGATGATCTAGAAGTTGATTGAAGCATAGCCAAGGGATAAAGTAGTGTTCATCTAAATATATCAAATAAGTATATTTCCTTATATTCTTAGGTAGTAAAAGAGTTACTCAACATTAGAAAAATGATCTTGAAACAAAAAAAATTATCTTAAGACCATAATTTATGATGAACTCGTGGTCATTTAAATCATCACATGTTTATGGAATTAAGGCGTTCAACTTTCTATTGATCATTCACTTGTTTATGATCAATGAACTCAATAATTCTCTATAAATATTGAAGTTTTTTGTCCACGTACATATCGTTACTTTCCACTAATTTCTCCTAATTAGAAACATAGATATGTTTTATTCTATATGAAGTCTTTACTACCATTTCTATCTTTTTAAGTGGATATTTTATAAATTCTTTTACAATGTGTGTTTTTAAAAAATAGTATTTTTTTTAAATGTCAACCCCTTGATTACCAAAATCATGTTAAAATTGGGAGGATTTCATTTATTTAAGGTGGGTGCAATGTAACATCCCAAGAATTTAATAATTTTAATAAATGTTCATTAAATTTCTTATTTTATAATTTGAAAAAAAACTAAAGTATACCTTAACATGAACATAGATATTTTTCCATGGTCGTTTTAGATTTTGTTTATGAATTGAGAAAAAATGTTTCCTTTATTTTATAAAGAATATGTAAGTATATTTATATATTTATTTTATTTAAATAAATTTATTTTCTTAAAACATGATTAAATTTATTATTATTAACATAAAAAAACATTTTTACAAAACCTCGTTATTTAATATTGTAAGTTTTTAATCTATTATCGATTTTCTAGTAAAATAACTTTTAAAAAAATTCTGGGTAAATATATGCTTAAAATTTTGTAGATAGCCTTTTTGAACTTCTTATATAATTTATAAACTATAATGGATTTAAATTTCCTTATACATAAAATATATAATATTATGTTTATAATATCTGTACTTTTGAATGTTTATTGGCTCTTATTATTTTTAATATTTTTTTTGAGTAATAATATCTAATAATAATTTTTTGTATTAAAACCCTTATTGAAAAATGTTATAAAAAATAATTTTTTGGTGATGTGTTTTAAAAATTTATCAAATTGAAATTATAATATTTACTAAAAATTCTATTTAAAAAAATAAGTTAAAAGAAATAATTCTTCTTCTTTCTTAATAGTTTTTCTTTATGAAAACATTTGGGACATCTAATCCAAGTGGTCTGGCTAGCTCAACCTCATAATGGGAGCACGCTTTTCATACTTTTCCATGGGAAGGAATCGGCCCCGGACAAATAAATTTGATGTAGGGAGCTAGTTCACCTCACTCATAGGTAATATAATTTGGGAAGAATCCCATATGTCCCATCTATAAGGCCCCAATATCATGCATATTTTAGTTGGAATTTGGCCCAAAGGTGTGTTTAGGTGTCCATGAGCACACCATGATTATAATTTTTGGCTGGAAGAAGTTACCATAAGGTTTATATGGGATCAGAGAACCTTGAATTTTTTCGATGTGGGATCCTTAAAGTGGGTATTGTTCACAAACTGTTCAAACATAATTTAGTTCATGTTTGTTCGATTGAATGCATGTCAGTCATTCCATCGCCCCCACATCATCTTCTTTGTCACAAATTCCCCCAATCAGTTTTCATTGGTTATTCTCCCACAATATAACCAAAGGAATTGTCTCCATTATCCTTCACATCTTGATTTTTCTTCTTCTTTTACCCATAGGTCAAGGAACTAGTGGTATGAGTGGCCAATATGATGAATTCTAATGAGGCCTATTTACCTTGGATGACAAAACTATCTCCTTCATGGGATTTAGCCTACACTCAACCCCATCCACCAGTGGCCATTCTTGATTCTCAAGGAAGCTCAATAAAGTAGGATTAAATATATTAATCAAAGTTGAATTCGATTTTTATTTTTGTCTCAAAAACCAAAATAGGTTCATTTTATTTCAAAAAAAACAATTTCATTGGGTCAAAATACACATGAAATAATGGGATTAAATCATCCTTTGATACCCTCAGATCATTTCCACACAATTTTATGGACTACACTAGACACATTAAAAGAACCTATATTCACCTACAAGCTTGTGTGGGTACCTAAACATACATTTAAGTAGTTCCTTTCACTACAAGAACCCATCATCATTTGAATATTCATTTATAAGAAAAAACCCACCCCATTATTTCCCTTTTTTTCCTACCCGGTTAGACTACACCAAAGTGGCAGAATCCCCTCGTTTTGGGTTTTAGTAATTTAAGTGTGTGTCTATATATATATATATATAATTCTCAAATCTCAATTTTATATTATTTAAGAATATATGCATGTATTATTTTTAAATTTGAAGTTAATTATTCTAATTGAGATAGTGTTTTTTATATTTTTATTAATCTAATAGATATATGTATACTATTTTAAAAATATAATACTAATTATATTTATTAGATTTAAATATTAGGTAAGGTTATTCTAGGTTTTCAAAAATTATTATAAGTATTATGGTTATTTTTAAAAATTATAAAGTATATTTATTTTCTTTTTAAACCCATATTTAATAAGTTTAATTTTTATTTATTTTTAAAAGAAACTATATTCAAGATATGAATTTATTTCAATGAATGTTTGAAATGGATAAGCATATTCTAATTTTATATTTTATATATAAGTTTTCTAAAACCACTTATTTATAAAAGGGTATTAAAACTATTATTTTCAAATTTATAGTAATGTAAATGGGATTACTATTTTTATAAAAAAGTTTTAATGATTATTTATTTATGATCCATCAAAGTGTTTTTTATATAACAAATAATGGTTAAAATTTCCATTATTTCATTTGATGGAATTATATTCTTTCGAACTATCATTTTATGTATGAGTTATTCATTCCAATATTAAACATGTCATTCAAGATCATAATTATGGACATTTGTTACTAATTATTCATAACATTTCATAAAAATTTATATGTTTTGTATATATAACTATATATATACTCAAGGGCATTAAAAAATTATCCCTTTATAGGAACTAAATTGAAAATGAGTTTTATAAATTATTGATTTCTCCAATTTAGTGAAAAGAGTAAATAGTGTTTTCTCTTAAAGAATATTTTTAGAAACTGTATTTAATGTAAAATTATTTTCTAATAAAAATAATTTATATAGTTTTAAAAATGTTTTTTAATAGTATTTAAATGAGAAAATAAACCCTCACAAAAAAATTATAAAAACCCATAACTTCGGAATAAAAAGTGATCAGGGGGATTAGGGAGTGAACTCATGGCCTCAAGAGAACTTTTTCTATGAAGTGATACCCCCAGTGGCCACAAGGATTTTATAAGGATTTTCTAGTATCGTCCTCTTTCTATAAAAATCTACTATTTTCAAAAATAATATTTTTGAAAAATCCAAGTAGAAATACATGTGTTTTCAAAGTACAAAAGTGCTTTCAAAATATGGTTTTCAAAAATTATATGCATTTTAAAAGGGATCTATATTTTGAAATGTTTTTTGGCATAATTTTTCAAATATATAATTTTTTTCAAAGGTATGATATTTTTTAATTTATTTCGAAAATAAAATTTAAAAAAAAGTATATCTATTATCAAAAGGTTCTATATTTTGAAAAGAGTTTTCAAAATAAATTTTTCAAAGCTGTAATTTTTTTCAAAGGTATGATATTTTTAAAAGTGTTTATAAAATAATATTTCAAAAAGTATATGTATTTCAAAAGGTATTATACTTTTGAGAAAATGTTTTAAAAATATTGGTTACAAATGAGTTTTTAATAGTATTTTCATAAGGCCTTTCATAGGCTTTTAAAAACCCCTTACTTGGAAATTATTCTCACCCTAGGTTTTTTCGAAATGTTTTCAGAATCCTTTAGAACTAACTAGGAGATTATCTTCAATAAGGATCTAGCATGAGAAAAGTAAATTATTTTCATGTTTACTTATTATTTAAACTAGGATAATTTTTAATAGTAGTTATTTTCATGAAAATACTAAACTAGAAAAGATCCTCAACTGTATAAGGAACTCTATATTTTTAGTTTCTTTTATAAAAAACATACAAAATTATTTTTGTACTAGATCTAAAAGTGTGGGTATCAAGGCCTTACGTTTTCAATTTTAAAACAAAAATGTAAAAGGGAAATCTATATACATGGAGTTAAATAGATATATATGATATCACATGATGTTAAGGATATTTGTGAGATATAATGTTTGGAATACTTTGGTGATCAACTAAAATTATTAGCTGAACTGCAATAACATGATACTTTTCTATTGAAGAGATATTTTCTACCACAAATCTCAATATATAATGATTTTATATGCTTATATGGATTTACCTCATTAAATTAATTTTTTTGTGTAGTCTCAATGGGTTATAATACCCAATAAAAGGTAGGTAATTAGGTTGTAAATCCATACCAGAATTCAAGCATTGGGTTGTGCCTCTGGGTGGAAGAAAGCCAAGTTATTCAAGTTGTGCTTCTAGATAGTAAAACTTAGGACTATCTCAACTTCAGCCTCAAGGGTAAAAGGATTTTTAATCATGTTTTGAATCCATGTGGGTAAAATTCATTGTCAGATGACATAAAAAAATTATTGTGTAGGGCATCACTCTCAGTTCGTTAGAGGGGTAAAGAGTAGACTATGATCACATAGATCCAAACCAGTATAAAAATTTCTATGTTCATATTTTTTTATTTTCCTGTTGCTCTAACTTTAATTACCCTTATATAACATTAAATTTAAATTAATTTTTAAAGAGGCCAATTCACCGCCTCTTTGTTATTTTTCCATCTTAACTCTATGAAAACAACTGTTATTAGATAAGGTTCCCTAGATCTATATATAATTTTTATTTTTGATAAAAAATTTAAGAATTAACATCCAATTTTAAACGATCTTGTTTAATATTTTTGGGACTGGCTACAATGATGGGTGGATAAGTAAAAAACCACCTCATTTTGATGGAACTGATTATGGATATTGGAAATATTAGACAGAATCATTCCTAAAAAAAATTCATTGGTAATTTTTTTTAATTAAATGACATATAAGCTGGATGATGGTGAACCTAAATCATTAGTTGTCAATGATGTGGAAAGTCATGTTTTGAACTACAAGGTGATGAATATTTTATGTTGTGCAGGAAATATAAATTTATATAGTCATGTATCTGGATGTAAAACTACACATGAAATCCAAAAAATTATATAAGTTTCATATCTTAGCTCAGAAAAACATATTAGAACTCACTTGGTCATTTTTAGAGCTAAATATCAATAATTTACAATGGGTGAAGATGATACTGTCAATAAAATGTTTCAATGAATTACTAGCATTATATTTGGTATGATTATATTAGAATAAACACTTGAAAATTGGGTTCTCATTGAAATTGAACTTAGAAAAATTTCTAAAAAGTGGCATTCCAAAAAGGTATTTATAGATGAAAGTGATACTTTTGATGAATACGCTCTTGTTGAGAAAATTTCATCACTATTACAATGTTATCTAGAACATAAAAATATTCATAAAGAATTTAATTAAAATAAAAATGAAACTTATTTTAAATCAAATTTATCTACTTATTCTTTTGATTCTGAGAAATAGAACAGTGAAAAGAATGATACACCATATGTTACAAAGGGAGGATATAGAAGAATGAAAGGCTACTCATGGAGATAAAAAATCATATCCTAAAGATAATCAAAAGGATAAAATGAAAATAAATTTCATTTCTAATGAAACACAATTTGTAATTTATTATAAGTGTTGGAAGATATGTAACATCAAGCATGATTTCCTAATATTAAATAAGGTTAAAAACAAGGGAAGTAATACAATAGAGAAAAATAAGGAAATGGAAACGAAATGAAGTTATAGAGAGTATTAAAGTACTAATAATGAATATGAATCTAAAAATGATGTTATAAAATTTGATATAATTCCTTTATCAAATATGGTAAGTGATTATATTTATTATTCATTTTCTAAATCTGAATTAGAAAACCCCACTATGAGGAATTTCTCGAAAAATTTTAATGTATTGGATACAAAATTGATAATATTTATGATTTATATAAGAACTATAAGATACAAAAAAAGTGTGTTATTAAGGAGAATGAATATTTCAAGATATCAATCTAGGAAGGCTTCAAATTTGAAAATACAGATATGAAATTTTCTTATACATATCTGTAAATAACTCAAGAAAAACTAAATTCTACTCTTTCTGAAAAAGATAAATTGAAAATACTATTTTATTTCATATCAAAGGGTCATGAATCAGAAATATGGAACTTTGATAATTTTAATAAGGAGAATGAATATATCAAGAATAAATTATAATTTTTAGATCAATTTTTTATGTTTGATAAAACTTTGATAAAATAATTAATTATAATTAAATGATAAAAAGGAGATCTGGCCAAGCATATGAAAATAAATTACCTTAAATATATATGAATTTATTTTTTAAAATCTCTAATGTATGTATATCTAATGATACATGTTTTAGATGTCATATTAATTTTTTCTTGATAACTCTACAATATCTTCAAAATATAAAACATCTTATCTATAAATATTTATCATTTATATTTCTTATAAATTTGTGTTTAATTTTAGCTTTCATTCCAAATAATTCATATGTTAATACCATTAGACTTAAATTTTTATGGCTTCTAAAAATTTATTAAATCTATTTTTATTGTAAAATTGACTTGTGGGAATCAAAAGGGATATTTGGCACATGAATTTTAGATTCTCAAGAAACATGTCTTTGGATATATAAATTTCCATTCATTCAGTAAGCTTCATGGAGGTAATTCTCCTTTTGGTGATAATTCAAAATGAAAGTTAAAATGTTTTGGTGAAGTAGGAATTTATAATTCTATAATTATTTATTATGTATTATATGTTAAAATTTTCCAACAAAACATAACAATATTTTCACAATTATGTGATAATAGAATTTTTGTTAAATATCAAAATGACAAATGCATTGTTTTCAAGGATAAATATATATTATTTTATAATGATAGAAAAGGAAATGTTTTATTAATAAATTTTATAGAATTAACTTATCAAAATGTAATATTTTTTATTGTTATATAATTGAATTATTTTTTCTGTCATGGTAGGTCGGTATATTCTAATTTCAAGTTGATTCAGAAGATTTCCAAGAACCGAACAATTTTCGACCTACCATTAAATAAAGTTTAAATCACCTTTGTATGTGATTATTATTTGAAAGGTAAACAAAAAAGAATTAGTTTCTATTCAATTAAAGAAGAATAAAATGTAATTCATATTGATATTATTAATTTATATTTACTTGGACCAATTTAACCTACTAGTTTGGGAGGTAAGAGATATTGTTTTTTACTATTAAATATTTTACTAGATTCACATTGTTGAACTTTCTTACACTTAAATTTGAGTCTTTAACTAAGTTTATCATATTTTGAAAATTGGTCAAAATTAGAAAGTTCACTTAATTAAATTGATTTTAAGTGATCATTGTGGTAAATTCCATGATCTATAGCTTTTATTATTAGGTGAATAAAATAGATATTTTCTCAATTTTGGATACCCAAGAACACTACAAAAATGGAGAAATTGAAAGTAAAAAATAGAACACTTCATGAAATGAATAGATCATGTCAAATGAGTTTAATTTTCCTAAATATAAATTAATACATATTGTTATGTTACAAGAATAATTATTTCAATACCATTATTGAAAACAAAACATTACGAGATTTGGAAGAGAACAAAACCTAAAATTGCTAATTTTAGAGTCTTTAGATGTAGATTTCTTATTCTTAAAACTAAAGATTCTATAGATAACTTCGATGAAATATCAAATAAAGTAATTTTCTTAGGATATTCAAGAAAATATAAGGCTTATAGAGTATATAATACCAAAACCATGGTTTTTAAATAATCTATTTATTTTAAGTTTAATAAAAAGTTTTTGAATCAAAGAAATGATGATTTTGATCAACTTGAGGAAGAATTTGAATATTTTATCATTGAAGAAGAAAACTCTCCAGAGAAAGATAAAAATATTAGGGGTGAGAATATATATTCTCAATATGAAGATATTCATGAAAAATCATGGAAGACTCGTAAAAGTCATCCTAAAGATAATATAATTGGTAATATTGAATAAAATGTTCATACTGTAAAATTCGATATAATTATTTGTGTTTATCATGAATTTATTCCTTATTTTTTTCTAAGAAATTGATGAGGCTTGAGATAATGCTAATTGGATATCAGATATACATGATTAATTAAATTAGTTTACATTGAATAGTGTGTGGACTTTAGTTTTCCCACCAAATGATTCTCATATTATTTTAACAAAGTGGATATTTAGAAATAAACTTGATAAAATTGGAAAAATAGTTAAAAATCTAGATATGTTACTTAAGGGTTTTATCTTAAAGTCAGTATTTATTTTGAGGAATCCTTTAAACCTATTTCTAGGATAGATGAAATTTGGATATTACTTCCATATGCTACTTTTCATGGTTTTGAATTATTTCAAATTGATGTAATTTTTTTAAAATATTTATATTTTTGAATAAGAGTATGTTATATAGACCCATAGTATTGAAAAAAAAAGACATATTGATCTTGTATTTAATATTTCTAAAGAATTATATTTTTTCAAATAGGATCTTTATTCTTGGAATAAAATTTTAACTAATTGACATTTCAAAAAATGTTCTAACAAGGAAAAAGTTAAACCTAATATGTTTATTAAGAAAATTTGTAGTAATATTTTGATTGTATGAATTTATAATGATGATATTTATATGGATAATATTTTGAACATATTTGTATTGAAAATTATTAAATAATGACATATAAATTTTATTTGAGTATGACGGAGGGGTTGAAATTATTCCATGGTGTTAAAATATTTAAAATAATTAAAGGCATTTTTATTAATAAAACCAGGTATACAAAAGAGTTGGTCATTAGATTTGGTTAATATTATTCTACAATTAAACAATCCCCTGATTACTTCTTGAAAATTATATTTATATTACTCTAGAAAGTATTTTTATGTTAAAACTTATATAGGGACGATTGGATTTCTATTTTATTTAACTACTTTTGTACCCAATTTAATATTTTTATTTTTGTTGTATACTATATATCAATGTAATCCAAAGGAGAGTAATATTAAATATGTTGAAAATATCATTAGATATGTTAAAAGTTCTTCGAATCTTGGTTTATTTTATCCTATGAAAACTAATTTTGATTTGATAATCTATTACGATTCTTATTTTGATGAATGTAAGATAGATAAGAAGAGCACTTCAGGTATTTTCCATTTACTTACTAAAAGTTTTGTCTCATGGGATTAAAAGAAATAGAATTCTATTTCCCTTTCAACTGTTGAATCTGAATATATTATAACTCCATCTTTTTGTACTCAACATTTATATTCTTTTAAAACACTTTTTTATTTTAGTTTTTATTCTAATAATATTTCTATTTTCTGTGAAAATAATTTTGATATTTCTATTTCGAAAAAAACTTTATAACATTCTAGAACTATGAACATTGATTTTAGATATTATTTTCTTAAGGATCATGTTCAAAAACGAAATATAATTTTTGAATTTATTTCTTTAGAAAAATAGTTGGTTGATATATTTAATCAGTAGTTAGAGTTTTCTAATATTGATTAAATCAAATTTGTACTTGGAATGATGGAAATTTAATCATTTAGTATATATTTAGTGGTGATTCAATTTTATTTTAAGATAAAACTTTTCATATGTTCCATTGGCTAGTGTATATATTCAATATGTTTTATTTTGTTAGCACACTGGAATATACTTAAATAACAAGTTAGTGATTAATTCACTAAAAATCATTAAAAACATTCATTTAGAATATTAGGATGTTTTCATGGATCCTTAAATCATATATTATGCACAAGTATCTATTTATATTTTTATATACTTTTTATAGGTTTTTTTAATGTTATCACATTCATATTTTGGTTTGGAATCTATTCATTATTTAGAATTTGAGGATATACCAATAGTAGAACAAATTGGTAGTATCTGGATTTCATCTGTGTGATCAGGTGTAAGCATAGAGTCGGGTTTTTAGCAACAATGGTACTATCCAAAAAAGAGTATAAATCCATAGTTAGGTCAATTATCTAAATTTATTTAGTGTTAATTATTTTTACATGTTCGGGTGAACCCTTTTCGATTGAGTTGGTGATTCATTGATGGTCATAGGATCTCTTTGATTATGTTTTTTTTTGTTTTTCATGGAAGATAATGGTTCATAGTGTCTGTTATGTGGAAGAACCTATAAATTGATGATATAGGTTCTGGGAATTGATTAAGATAAATGCAGATGGTGTGCTTGGTGGCAATTGTGGATTTTAGTATGTTGCTTGGGTATGTGACCATTCATTTGTCAAGAATATTTTTTATGGTATGATAGGTTAGTTGATTCTAATGCTAAAAAGTGTCCATGATCAAAATTAGGCTTGTGAGTTTATTACTCGTCATCATTTGGAATTGACTGCAAAGTCCCAACCCTATATCCACTTAACTCTTTCCCTAAGTTGATGGGTCACATAGCATCAAGCAGGCCTCCCCATACGCCAGAGGCTTCCAAAAAGTAGTGAAGGTCTATGGTGGTATATTTTAGAGGCAATACACACATATAATAGTGTCATAGTAGAGAATATAAAAAAATAAGTAGAATAATCATTTGAATAACCAACACCATAGTAGAAAAAAACACTATAACAACATGAACAGTAACCCACCATATTATAAACATATATAAAAAAATTATAAACGACTATAGAATCATAAATCACCAAGAAATTCTAATATTAATAATATCAAAATCCAAAAAGGATGAGTCATATACAATATTATGTCATGGCATGATGATTTAAAAAAAGAGAAAACAAGGTACATGAATTTACAAAATTCTACATAAAAATACAAAAAGTACAAAAGAATACTCCACTAGATTCATGAGCATACTCTTAGTCCTTTACTCCGATGATCTTTGAAATATGAGAACTATGTCAAACTTCAATAGTATGCATCTTTCCCTTTTTCATACCTGCAGACACATAATATACTCGGGTACCAAAGGTGGCTCGAGTAGGGTGTGAGATATAACCCCAATATACCATCACCAACAATGTATAAAAATAATCTAGCCTTTTTGCATATAAATAGTAGTTTCCTGGTATAATAATAATAACCTATTCTAAATAAATATACAAAATATGGTTCAGGTTCCTTCTCGACACCTGGATGGCTCTACTACTTCGGAATAAGCCGGTGTAAGAGTCTAATTAGTAACAATATATATAGTAAGAATATATATATATATATATATATTATAGTTATATACTAGAAAAAAAATTATAAAATTATGTGAGGATGTAAATTGGCATATACATAGATACTAGGTGAAAGTTAGACCTGGGGTGTAACACAAGTATCCATAACTAGTCTAATGAGATATAGGCTCTGAAAAAGGTTATATTCCTAGAATATCATAATGAAATTGAGTCATCATTCTCATCACTCAAGATAGGTGGGGTGATACTTCATTCCTAACACCCAATATAGATGAGTGTGGAACATCATGCCCATCACCAAAATACAAGTATAATGATAACAAACACCATGCACAGCACCCAATATAAGGGAGATTGAAATATCTTTCTCAACAAGTCCCATATCCATCATTCCACATCTAATAACAATGGAATATTAATAATAATAACCAATATGAATCAACTCTAATTCATTTACATTATTAATCCCAATACAAAGACGAGCATCACATATCCAACATTTCATATTTAAAAATTTTCTAACATGAGGAGTGACCTTTACACCCATTTCCATTTTATATAAAAAATACATTTAATTAGTAAACACATGTAAATTCATAATCAATATCAATTTGAAAATCTAAGAGGTGTTCTATTCCAATGAACATTTACATAAAGAGGAAAAATCCATTTCGAAGAAAATTCAAACACTTAGGTATCATTTAATCATTAAAAAAGTTACACAAAATATAGAATTTCATTATACATACACAAAATGGGTGGTTATAATTGAGGTTGGAATCCTCTAATCACATAATAATGGTCCACAAGATTACAACAATTTTTAGTTGTTTATTTATAATTGAAAATAATATTAAGGAAAAGTGTGGAAATGGACGACATGCGACACAATATAAGAGCTATGAAAACAACTCAAATTTGAAATAAAAGAATTGTACCACCTACCTTAGTGTCATAGATTACTCCTCATCAAATATAGGATTTACATTTGAAGTATATCATAAGAAAAATGGAGAATAGTACAATGCTCTGAAAATTGTGTTAATGTGATTGCACTAAAATAAGGTAATAGATATGAAGATAATCTAAGATTATAAGCAATAGGATTTGAGATCTTACTGGGGTGGATCCAATTCTTCTGACATCACTTGATTTGGATAATAGATGTAGGAGAAACCTTGGTCCCTAAATGGGGGAAGATAATCGCTCATGGGAGAGGATACGGAGGACCCATCCACTAGAAATGAAGATAAAAAATAGAGGTTGAGGTTTCAATTTCATTAAGGGTAAAAGATTAAAATCACCATACCGATAAGGGTCACACAGTTTGGACACATGGTTGGAAAAACTATTCACCAACAGGTTTCCTCACCACTACCTAGGGAGGGACCAAATATTGTATAAGATCACGGTTTCCCTAATCTAATGCAGGTCATGAAATTTTACTTTTCCCAAATCCCTCTAAAAAATACATTGGTGTGTAGCTAGGATTTCATGGTTTCATAAAACTTTGTGTTTCCTTTCTATCCTTTAAAACACCCTACACATTTAGAGAGACATTGTGGGAAAGGATTCGTGGTTTCTCTTTGTTGTTCATCCCATTCAATTTCTCCAAATTTCAGGGAACCGGGCTCCAAACAAGACTTAGATAACCTTGTGACCTTTGTGAATCCAATTGAAAACATTACAAGGTACTAATTAAGGAATTAAAACCAAAAAAAAAATTATACATTCACAATAAGTTAGGTCATTTCATCCTCCCCTCTTTAAAGAAACTCATCCCAAGTTGGAATTTTGAGGAGAAAGTGGTATCATCTGAGTAAAGATTCATCCACTAAGCCCATATATCATCTTCCCGCTCCTAGGTATCATCTTATACTTAGTTTTACTACCATAATAGCTATACTAAATGAGTTTTCAAGCCTCGGATAATCTTCACACTCTGATCCACAATATGCATTGAGTGATCCTTAAAAGAAGCATATGTATCTAAATCGCCCTCATCAAGTTGGAAAACATGTGATGGGTCTGGATAATACTGTTGAATCTTATATATGTGAAAAAAATAATGCATATATCAGTATCTCTGAGGAAGATTTATTTGTTAAGCCACCAGTACAATTCTCAACACAACCCCAAGGGTCCAAAAAATCAAGGAGAAATCTTACCTTACCTTTAAATTCTAAAATGGAACAACCTATGTAAAATTCATAAGAAAACCCAATCTCTTACCTAAAATCTGTAGGTTTTATTTTCTGTTGAAATATGAATGTTATCTTCACTGATTTTTCATCATGTGCTTTCTGATCAACTGGACCTACTCTGTAGTTTGCTGAATGAGATGTGGTTCAAGATAATTTGTATACCCTACCTCTACCCATCATAGAGGTGAACAGAAAGGCCTACCATATATGGATTCAAAAGGATCCATCTCGATGGAATCCTGGAATCTGTAATTATAAGTGAACTAAAAAGGTTTTATGTGTCCCTCCATAGAACCTCAAAATTCTAGGACACATGCACGGAGCATTTCATCAACACCTAAATTGTATACTCTCTCTATCTGTTGGTATGAGGGTGATATGATATGAGAAAAAGCACTTATATAACCAATTCCTTATATAATTCCTGTTAGAACCAAGAAATGAATCAATAATCATTTATATAAATGATAAAATTAATAACTCCATGGGGATTTACAACCTCCCTAACATATAGTATCACGGTCTAATCTATCGATAAGGTCTCTCGCATGAGTATGAAGTGTGCAACATTCAATAAAAAATAAAAGAAAACCAAATCTATATCATTTCAATGAAATGATCAAGGTAAACCAACCATAAAATTTATATAAATATCATCCCATTTCCACTCACCAATAGAAAATAGATATAAAACTCATTTACATCAGAGATGTTTTAACATCACTTCCTAATAGGGGGAACACCAAGTGATAAAACTAGCAATCATGCACATCATAGAAGGCCACTAATATTGGAGACCTAAGTTTCAATGCATCATGGTGAAACCTATATGCACGTTTCATAATAAGTCATAAAATTCAAACATCACCTCCACTCTAATGTATGTTAGGACCCATACATGACCAAGAAAGCATAAAGTATAATACTCATCCATGGTCTAACTAGAATATGTGTCATCATCTAAGATAATTTCTCTTAATAATGAGACCATAGTATATGGATGTTTCATCATTCTCACCCATTCTAGAAGGTTATAGTTCATTACTATGCATGAGAGAGTATCCTACCCATGATCCGCCTAACACTCAACAAATATCTCTGATAAAAAGGCCATGGGTTTCCACTCACAACTAGCCACCTGAACCACTTGTCTATGAGTCTTCTGAATCAAATCATCAGCTACTTAATTTTATTTCTTGGGCATATAAGAATTCTTAAAATCACAAGATTATAGGTTCTCAACCCATTTCTATGGTCTGAGATTGAGATCACATTGTGTAAATATGTACTTGAGTACCTTTTGATCCTTCAATACCACAAAATGATATCCAAGTAAATAGATTCTCAAAAATCATAGAGCATGAGCTATAATAGATAGCAAGAGGTCATGCGTTAGGTAATTCTTCTTGTGAGGCCTCAACTGTCAAGACCTATACATAATGGATTTCTCATCCTGCATCAGAATGTCTCCTATCATGATACTGGATCTGTCACAATAAAGAGTATAGATAATTATTGACTCCATCCAAATCTGGATCTGTATCAAATTGAATATTCCCTTCAAATCCAACACTTCTTCTTTACAATATTTTGGCCATTTGAATTCCAAGCCCTTCTTGGTCAACCACATAAGTAGTATTGTTAGGCATGATAAATCCTAGATGAAGTGTCTGTAATACCCAGATATCCCCAAAGAACTCTATATCTCAAAGGAACTCTTAGAATTCTCAGAGAAAACTATATATCTCGCCTTCATTGGTTCTAATGATACCCATGACTCCTAGATGATATAACCCTAGAAGTGGACTTTGTTGATCAAAAAGTGGCAATTCTTGAGCTTAAGATAGAGATGGTTCCCTCTCGGCATATTCATCGTGATCTCAAGATGGGTGGAATCACCTTTCAAAAACATGAATACACTAAGAAGTCATCTATAAAGTCCAAAATGAATGAATTGTGATACAGATCAATAACTCGATTCATTAAGTCCATGAATATTGTATGTGCATTCATAAGACCGAACGCTATAAACAGTTACCCATAAGGACCATAACTTCTCTTGAAAGATGTTTCAGATTTGTCTAAAGTCCTTACAATTACCCTGTGATATCCCAACTCAAATAAATATTTTAAAACACTCTCACTCCTTAGATCTGTTCAAAGAGATCATCTATTTGAGTTAGTGTATAACAGTTCTTTAAGTTGGTCAGTTTTAACTGTCGGTAACCAATGAAAAGAAAGAAAGTATTTCCCACCTTCTTGGAAAAAAAGACCATTGAACCCCATGGATATGTATTGGGGAATATGAATCCTTTATTATCTAGACCTTATAATTGTTTCTTAAAATTTATAAGCTCCATAATTTCCATTCTATAAGGAGTAATGGTCACTGGCTCTACTCTTAGAACCCTCTCAATGATGAATTCTAGATCCCTCATTGATGGTAACCTCGAAAAGTCAATAGGAAAGATGTTTTGAAAATGATTCACAATGACAGGGAAAATAGCAAGCCATAACCCCTAATCATCAAATAATGGTAAATACATTCGCTAGATTAAGAAAATCATAACTATGATTTAATCATAAAGAGGTTTAAAACATATCATAAATTCTTTTGGGTTCCCAATATCGATTTTAAGTCTAGTATCAAATTAAACATAGAAAGAGGTTATCCCTTCAAGGAATATAAAATCTTTTTCTAATTAAAAAGATCTTATAGTTTTTGGACTATATAAATCTATTTGTATTTCATAGTCCATCAACCACCACAACTTCCACATCTTTCCAAAAAAAACTAGTGTATGGAGCTTGGATACAAACATATTTCATCTGATGTACAAAGAGGATGGAAAAATTCTCTACGGTGTGTGGATGGTCAATAAACACCAAATACTAGGTGATATGTATTTTCAATTCTTCCGTCCAACCACTATATGGTAAAATTAATAAAGGACTCCTCTATTGGGAAATAATTATTCAAAAGTGAATATTTAGTATCCTTGGGAGGCAGGGTTTTGGCCACTAGAATCAATTGGGAGCAAATCTTTGAGGAATATTCCCTTTGTAGATTTGGAAAGAAATTATTTTTTTTCTAAAATATATTCCTTTGTTCTCTATGAATTATGCAAGACAAAAGTCATGTTATTAT
Source organism: Viscum album (assembly GCA_963277665.1). NCBI lineage: Eukaryota > Viridiplantae > Streptophyta > Magnoliopsida > Santalales > Viscaceae > Viscum > Viscum album. The sequence goes on along the minus strand of OY728147.1, from coordinate 468,085,701 downwards.
TTATCATCAATTTTGGTTGATGCTCACATTGGAGGAGACCATCATTTGAGTTGTACTGCTATCCACCTCTGCTAACATCAGGCTAATGACTGGTTATTCTCAAAAATTGATATAGTTGTATCCAAATGGGAAACTAGATAACATTTAGGATTTGAAAAAAGGACCTTCATCATTTTAGGAAATGTAATAAACTGAATAACCAACAACAGTAGAGAGGCCTAGATGAAGAGTCGCGTTGGGAAAACCTCTTACTACCTTTATGCCTATAAAACAAGATAAGAACCTTCCCACATCCCCATTTAATAAGAGGGTGATTTGTCAACCAAGATAATCTTCTCATCCATTTATCCCATAAATATATCTATCCCAGTTGTATGGATGAAATGGGACTCTTTGAGGGAAGGGATATCACTAAGAGAAGTATAAGACTCTTATAGGGCTTAGTTTTATATATGCACACATGAAAATTTTCTAATAAAACCATTATAATAATACAAATACTTATCCATGGTATCTTGAGGTCATTTTTCACTCTACTAAAGGAAGGTTCGTTAGTTCAATGTGATATATCGAGATGTTGAGGCCCCAAGTGGGTTCGATCAAAGAAATTGAAAATTGTCAATGTACCCCTTCAGAAGAGGTAGGATAGGCCCTTGATTATTATTTTCGTGATGACTATTATTCTATTAATTAAAAAAATTCATGAATATATCAAGATGTAAAAGAGTATTGGTCCCCAGTTCCTTCCCTATAATATTCTATTGGAGGGATGATGATCGGTTATAGTGTTGATCCAGATGTTGGGGTTGAGGAGGAATTTTCTCCCAACATAACATACCAAATTGAGGTGCTGGCATCCAAATTACCAATAAATACTCATGTTACACCATTAGATACCCTTTCTATGGATTTATCTCTAAAGTGAATCCAAAAATAAAAATGGGAAAGTCGAATGGAAAACCATATTCATTCAGGATAAAAAGTGAGTATATCTTTTCACTCATCTCTTAAGTCAATTTTGTAACTCAATACTAACCTATTGGGTTTTCCATGGACTGGATGAGGTCACACAAGTGAAAAACATTACATTCTCAAGGTAATTTCACACCTATATTCTCAAGATGGACTTCTATGGGTATGAAGGTCACTAGGGCCCAAAAGCAATCAAATTCGACCTCCCACTCGAATGGATCCGATGTTTCTCCCATGTAACTAATGCCAAGATGTGGCCTTATAGAATCCTCAGTCATCAATCATGTACATGTGATACCTATAGAAGATACTATATGGATTTTGAGACCCTGGGGTACCCATCACTCAAGAGCATATCATCTTTACTCCATCGATGAGGGCCCCTATGGAAAGAGTTCAGATAATAGTGACATGAGGTAAAGATCGGGAAGATTTAGAATTTTCCATCAATTCAAAAACATTTAAAAAATTTCCTATGCTTCCTTGGAAGATAGATAACCCAGATAAGATCCATTTTTCAAAACTAGATCATGGTTTACCCACATTTGTGTGTTGTTTCTAAAAGTTATATTTTCCAAAAATTAGAAAATCACTTTTGGTTTATTCTAACCTTCATTCATCTAGAAATACAATGATTACCATCTATATTGGTGGATCTATAGAAAGATATGTATTTCACAAGAAAACCTAACTATTGATATTTCTAGAAAACACCCATTAGATTGTAAGGATTAATATCTCTCAATTCTGTTTCTTTTTCACATTTTTTTTCTAATATGCCTTAAATATTTTAATTGGATATCTATTCTTTGAGTTTATGACATCCAAGAAAAAACCACCCTAACACTTCATAAAATAGAGATGAGGGGAACACTGGATAACTCAGTGTTCGTTTATCCAAGGAGTATCAAATATATACATTCTTTGGTTGATCTGGTGTGAAAGTATACCCCATCTATAGAGAGTGACTCTGAGTCAGACTAGGTGCCTCTTAAGTATCTATAAATAAAAATAAAGCCTATATTAAAGAGTATTTGGAATAACATTTCCCAAACTTTTTCAGATGACCTAATATTTAAACTACATTGGATATAGCACATGATCAAAACATTAGAACATGGTGGGTTTAATTATCAATCCATCTATACTGTAGTGGAAAATATCATCTAAAAATAGAAGCGTGAATAGGAATAAATGTTTAGTCTTCTTGGGGAAGATTTTTCAACATGTTATAAAGTACTTAGAGCTGTTTCACTACAAGAAGCCTCTCAATATTCGATGATGGTAGTGAAATGGTGACATTGCATCATGGAAGTTAGTGTTTTTGATGATCAAGTTCATCAGGATTTAGCACCAATCAATAATGAACTTTACACTTTCAATAATTCCACTAAAGAGTATCAAAATCTAGGGGAGGAAGCAGAAAGGTTAAGAGTCACTGCCAATGATAAGGATGAATCATTATTTCCCCTAGAAGAATTCAAAACTGGGGAGTAAACTAAACTCTAAATCCATTTTGAAGGTTATAAACAATTAATTGGTAATATCTTTTACTCAAAAAAATATATTATAAATAAGAGACTCTAAAAAGTGGATTCTCTTCCCCTTTTCTTAAAAATTTATAAAAAAGGATATTTTTCATTATCATTTACCTATATGTTACTCTATTTTATCTATCATATTAAAATATCATGAAAAACCATGGATGTTAATTTCATGATAACTCACAACCATATGGACAATGAATTTTTAATATACAACATTAATCATCATCCCCAAACACTTGATTTAAAAAAAACTTCCTCCTATGTGTGGCTCGCGGATGGTTATAGGCATAGAAATATCATTGTACACTAGTTTAGGTCTATTCAGATAGATGATTTCATCATAGGATTGGATAATAAATGAGTATAATCATAGAACCATAAATTTGCATTAGATTTATTCTATTAGGATGGAGTATTTCCTCATATACATTCCTCATGGATACGTATATAACTAGCACCATCACTTTACACTAGATTTTTTCCATTTAGATAGATGATTTCCTCTTATTCAAAGCTCACGGATGGGTATAGGCATAACACCAACACCGTACACTAGAGTTGGTTCATTTAGATGGATGATTTCCTCTAGGGTGTGGATCAAATATGGTTATAGACATAGATCAATCTCTACATGCTATAATTATTTCATTCAAATAGAGGATTTCTTCTTGGGAATAGTTCATAGATGGGTATATTCATAACACCATCACCGTACACTGGAGTATTTCTATTCAAATGGATTGGGACAACTCAATGTTATGAGGAATATGAAGGGATAATTTAGAATGATAATTACAATTTTCAAAAGGTTTTAATCACCCTAAAGTTATAATTTTGAGATTTATGAATAAAATACTAAACCAATATGCTAATAATATAAGAGTGTTTTAATTTTTCCATAAGTTTAGGGTTCCTAGAGATAAAAACATGAATATTTCTTGGATCATATATTGAAACCCACAAGAATTTTGTCTTTTATCCTATTTTTAACCTAAATATATCCTTATCCCTATATGGTATAGACTTATTAAGCATTAACATGGCTTCTACCTAGTCCACCCTTCATAGGTTTCCAACCTGATGAGTTTTATTCCCTTTACTTATTAAAATAATAATTTTTCTCCAAGTCATGAAATATCCATACCACATAAGTAGATACTCAAATTTTTCTAAACATTACCTCTGTAGATGTTCAACCCATTGAGTTTCATTTCTCTTTACTAAGGTAGTTTAAGGGTATGCATGTTAGATCAATATGGATCACTTTTTAAGATGACCAACTTTAATTGAAGAAAATTAAGGGATTATTCATAGAGCCCTGGGTGGACTAAACCCGATGTGAATAGAGAGACAAATCATTGAAAATAGAGATATACCTAAAGTGACAAGCATGTATGATAGGTTAATAGTAATTATACTAGATGGTTTTGATATTTTAAATCAAACAGGTTTGGCCAAATGTTTTTCCATTTTAAGGCCTTGTAGATTTGAGAAAATAAAAGTGAGATGGATCATACAGTAACAGTGGTTATATATAATTGGTGTACATTGGAAACTCTTAGTTCTATTGATATAGATAAATTCACAAGTAGGTGAATATATTTTATGGTCAGAAATCTTGAACCAAGTGTTACTGTAATTTAGGGATACACAACTTTGACCATATACCGAGATGGTTTTCACTATAATCTAGGTGAAATAACAAGTTCAATCAAATCAGATTGATCAGTGTTTCCAATGACAGAGGACTTTCACTCTCTCATAGTTTTAATACTTGACTATGCAGTAGGAGGAGGAGGATATAGTATAATGATTGTCAATGAAGAAGTAGATAGAGAATATTTCACTTTTTTAGTAATCATTCCAAAGGATGACGATGTTTTAGGTTGGAAATATTTTAACAAATGAGTGGTTAAATCTATATATCAAGGGTAAGAAAAAACAAAACCTGAATGGGGAATCAATTCCATTATAAACTACTCAAAAAATGGGTATCATTCAGTTTTTTCTTAAACATTAGACCATTGCACCATATGGTTTAGGGTTACGTGATAAAGACTAATCAATATTTCAATGGTGAGATGTTAAATTTTTCCCTTGAAAAAAAGTATGATGTGTGGATTTATAACATTGAGGGTACTAAATCCACTTGAATAGTTGAATTTTTTGTTTTATAAATCATAACCTAATAGATTATAATATGGGATAATGATATGGTGATGTGTATATAGAAAATTACCACTCAACATATTTGAATGACAGGTTCTACTATAATTGTGTTAGGGTGTATGGATATTAGGGGACCTTAACTTTAGGACATAGCTTCCTTTGATTTATAGGTCATATTGTGGGTGCATATATAGATCCACAATGGGGTTTTGGGTTAATAGTTAAATAAAAGTGTCCTTTGAAGTCATGTATGGTCATTACTAATGACCATGAAAGGTTTGTGGGGATTCAAACACCTATGAAATGATGTATATTCACATAAAAGAGGGTATTAATTAAGGATTTATGTTCCTAAAAGGTCACATGGGCATAAAAATAACACATATTCAGGTTGATAAGATATTTCATGAAATCACAACAAATTTTTTCGGGGCCAATGGGTCCAATGAGTGTAGCTCAAATTATTATAAGACCATTTAGTGGGTAATATGAGATTTTTTCTTTTTCTAGTTATGATTTATTTTTTTTATCCCTAAAAGTGATAGGATTAGTAATTGGAGGCTTGAATTTTTTTTGGACACCCTTTTTGGATTTTCTACCTAAAAGGTTTTTCGTCTCCTTCACCTATACTTTGGGGTCCTATGTTATATACCAAAGAGGTATTGAGTTTAAGGTCACATATATTTGACCAAAGAAAGGTGAAAGGTGAGAAAACCTATATAGTAAGGGTGATTCAATACTCGGTGTGAATGTAGAGGTCAATTATTTTATATATTATCTCACTGGTGAGTTTACATAGTTTAAGTTTCTAGTGATTGAACCAGATAGTTGAAAATGATATCTTGAATGGGGTCCAAATGTTAAAATTATACCAACACCTTTCAAATAGGGAGGGGTGATGCAATAAATTAAAAAATAGGGTTTTTAGATCATAATTAGTGATGTTGAATGGGTATGCAATGGATAGTCTATAACCATATTTGAATGAAAGGTTTCCCTGTGATATTGTGGTGGAATATGGAGACTAAATGGCCTTCCCTTCAGAACATAGATTCTTGTGGCCAATAAGACATATTGGGAACGTATCTAAATATTCATATTGAGGGTCTGTATAGATTTTCAAATATAATAATCCCCTTTAATTTAATACACTCATTATTGATAGTAGTGAAACGTTTTTGATATCTGAGCCACTCGATGTGTGAAGTGTGATTTGTGAAAAAAAAGATGTCTATGAAATTTACTCATTTAATACAAGATCTTCTGGGGGATTTATATTATTATTCCCTTAAAAGTAGTGTATATGAATCCGGATTATGGGTTGGGTATTGAATATATGATTTATATGTCACTGTGTATATTGAGATAATATTTATCAATTCACATGTAGTTCTTATTAAAATACATCCCACATAAATATGACTTGTATAAGTGAAAGGGTGAAAACATATCTCTTCTAGAGAGAATTCAAATATGAGGGGGATTATTGGCCATTCTCAGGATAAAATTATCATATCAAACTATGGAAAATTTTCTAATGTAAATTTATGGGAGAACCCCAAACACTAGGACATAATTTCAGAATAGGGGAATTGTATCATAGAATATTTTTACAGAATAACCCTTTGTTAAGAGCTCTTATGTGGATCTAGATCCTAAATTTTTAAATGGGTTCTAAAAGTCATCAATGGTCCAGGAATAAATGAGTGGGGTTCAAACTTTAGGAAGTAAACCTTAGAAATTGGGGATATTATAATATTTTTATTGTCCTATATAGATTCATCTCATACACAAGGGAATTAAGTCTCATGGGATGGACTACTCTAAGAAGTTTTTTTATGAAATGTAAAAAAACTATGTCATATAATTTAATTTATTATGGCTAGGACACTATTATTATGCAATTTAAGGTAGTTTAATAAGGACCACTTATTATGGTTTTTTCCCAGATCTAGATCTTGTACAAAATTAAATGGATTTATCTTATTACTGGGTAATTCAAAGAAAATCACCATGAATAAGGAAAGATTTATTGCACTAAAATGGAATGGGGGTTTGTCCAAAATTCATAAATATTCCTAAAATATAAAATCCAGGTGTCAGTATATATCATCGGATAAAAAAAACCAATCCATTCAAAGTTATTTTAAAATAATTCATGTATAAATCTACATCATATACAATACTAAGAAATTAGATTTCAACATATATATATTTCCATTGAGAAAAATAAATTACTAACAGGGAATACCAAACACTAAGGTGAAAAGAGGGAATTTTTATAGGTAGAATTAAAAGCTAGTCCTAGGATAAGATATCACACTATCATTATATATCCTGTAGGAATAGTAATTAATCCACATTTAGTTCTCTTGGAGGTGATTCCCTCTGCAGATCATACCCTTGCATATGGGTGAGAGAATTTATGTTCCTAGACATTTGTAGGTTATTCATTTGTAATCCATACATCGATCTATCTCTTATATGTGGGAATTAGGACCTGTATAGTGGGATTATCTAAGAACATTAAGGTCTTTTAGGGTGGACCCTGTCATTCACCATCTTTAATCCTAGTATATCTCAGTTATGATAATCAAAGAAATCATCCAAGGCCTCTAATATCATTTGAATTATACTCAATGGAATAAATAAGAAGTTATTTAAAGATTTCACATATTCAACTAGAGAACATGTTAAATACATTCCAAATACAAACCATGTAATTTAATTTTTTTTGGGTGGGGATGTTATCATACAGTTTAACCTCATATGACTAGGGTATAAATGTTTTTCAAATTTAAATAAGTGGCATCAAATTTTTTGTGTGGATTTATTTCATGTGACTAGGATGAGAGTGAACTGATATAAAATTATGAAAATTATTTCTTGATAAATATTGAGTTGATGGTTGGTGTGACACATTCTATACCCATTTTGACCAAGGAATAAGCACCAATGGAGTAACCCTTTATGGACAACATAAGTTCTTTCCCACATTGGTTAAAGATTTTGAACATTATTCCCTTATTTCACTAGAGTTGTGAGAACCATTACCAGATCTCCTTGGATAAATGATTAAAGGTGAACATTCTTATTAAAATATTATGAAACACATATTTGATGGACTTTTATAAGTTTTTTTCAATCATGACTTCTTATATTTGTCCAACATTTTATAGAGTATATTAGATAGGTTTTTGTTGAAATCCTTTATCAGTCCATTTTCTATAGCATGGTAGTGGGAGGAGAGTTTGGACTGAATTCCATATTACTGGTATATCATTTTAAACTTCGAAGAGTAAATTTTTTTTTTTTTTATTAATATTTCCTATAGGACACCAAATTTGGTAATGATGCCTGACTTAGAAATGTTCTTGATTGACTACGTCGGGACTTCTTTGAAGCATATAGCCTCATCCCACTTTGATAAAAGTCAATGAAAATAAAAATGTACATAAACTACCTAGCTATTTCTGGGGGATATATCCCCATGAAATCAATCCCCTAAAAGAAAAATGACCAAGAATATTTAGTATTATGTAAAAACTTTGGTGGTATATTGATGAATCTGGTATATATTTGGAAATAATAACATTGTATATTGAACTCTATACACTCTTTTTTCATCTATGGACAAAAGTACCCAAGCCATCTGATATAGTGGGAAATCTGGGTTCTGGATTGATGAGCACCACAAGGACCTGTGTGAACTTCCTCCATAATAGTGTGGGTATATTCTTATTCAATAAATCTGAGGGGGACTCCATTAAATCCTTATTTATAGGTAATTTTCTAGTAATTAAAGTCATTATAAAGGGTAAAGTTAACAACCCATTATGGAATATACTCTTTCATTGTTTAATATAATGAAATAATTAAACTTTAGAGCCAGTCTGTCATTAGGTACATCCATATAATAGTGATATTAGTTTTTTAGTACAGAATATCACCTTTCTAAAAGGAGGTGTTGATCTTATTGATCTCCTCTATGTTACTACCAATAAATAGAGAGACCAACCTGTGGTATGTGATGCTAATGATTGTCTCATATTGGTATAGATCATCCAAGTATGTGGCTATATTATCTGATGCATACACACTGGAAATCTACAAACATAGGACATTAGGAAGTGTTATATAAAAGGTAAATTCATCCATGAAACCTCATACACAATCGAGTAGGGAAAGAAGTTATTCTTTCTTAAGGGTATACTCATTATTTATATTCTAGATAACAAACTATGAATCACCCCTGATATCCAAGTAGGCCAATATTATCTATAGTGATAATTCTAAGACAGAAATGATAGTTTGGTATTATACTTCATTTGTTTCATTCTTCTGATGACATAGAGGAATATGAAAAAAGTTACTTTGCTGATGAGATGAAGATAATTCTCAAACTAACTATGTTGAGTTTTGTTTTTTACATCCTTTTTTCGACCCAACCTTCTATAAATTAAATTAAAATGTATCTCATGTGTCTAGATAGAATATTTAATAGAGAGTATGTGTTCATCAAAAAATTATATATACACTAGTATTCTATCTGAGGTGGGATTCACTAAGATAAACTTTATCAATGTTTCCCCTTTGACTACCTATTGTGGTGAGAAATGGAAATCAAAATGTTTCTGGATGACCAGCCACTATTCTAGACCCCTCATCAACATCATATGATTGAGTATATATTTATGTAAGTTAATAGGATAGACCTATTAGACTATATGATTTTTTATGTAATGCCTTAGAATATAAATCATGAATATTAATGCAAGGTAGTTTATCTTGATATAAGAGTATCAAGCCTCAATATTTAGCATAGTTATTTGAGATAGTAGAGACCACTCTATTTCCTGTAATCATTCTCCTATATGGGAAAATATATAATCGATCACTCCAAAATTTCAACATATAGAATGAGTGGCTTTCATTTGATTGGTGGCATCAATATTGGTGGGATTTATAGGTGCTTCTTGAGATTATTGAATGATTCTTGATACTCTTCATCCCATTAATAAGTAACTCCATTCATCATGGGGATTGTTAAGGGAAAGATCTTTCCTGTATAGTTTTGTATAAAGTATTCAATATAGGTGAGGTTTCCCTGAAGACCTCTAATCTCTTTTAGATTTTGATAAGGTTGAATTGAAAGGATCAACTTAGTCTTTTCAAGATTGACCTTGATGTCATGATGGTGTGACATGAACCTAATAAATTTCCCTAATTTAACTTATAAAGGACATATAAAGGGGTTTATATTTAGGTTGTGATGCCACAGTATATTGGAAACTCTTGAGATATGAAAAATGATCACAGTGTTTCTAATAATTGACCACCAAATTATCCATTTAGTATTCCATAGTATTCCTCCTAAAGGCCTTGAAGATAAGATTCTAGACATGTTAATATATGGTTCTAATGTTCTCCAAGATAAAGGGAAGTATTCGACAAAAATACAAAAATTAGGGTTCTGTGAAAGCTTTAGGTTTCTTATTTTATAGAGCTATCCAAATTTGATTTTGTATGAGAGTATTCATCTATGAATTAGAGGGTCTAGAAACTGACTATTACATTGATCAAAAGCTCTATTATCAAAATAAGAAATTATATTTTGGGTTATAATGATTAATATCCATGAAGTTAATTCAAACCCTAATCTTACCAATCTACTTATTCATAGGGATTATTTTTTGAAAGGAATTTTGAGTACTGAACCTACTGAATGAAGTTTTCTTTTATGATTATTTCACCATCGACTTATACCATAGAAGTTTGATTTGGATGCATTGTTCTAACTAACCGATTAAAGATATAGTGATCTTCAAGAAGACCCAAATTATGGGTGGCCACATTAGGATGATTTTTATGAGTTTTTTTATAATTTTAGTAAAATAAATATTGGTTCTCCTTCAAGAAAGAGTGGTGTGTCTATTATGATTTAAGATATATGAAGGAACTGATTAATGAGGTAATGGTTCATACTATGTAAAAAAATTAACTTATCATATTTCATAAATGGTGCTAGATATGGATTCATCCAATGTTGGAGGGGCTTCACTGATATTTTATTCCTCTACTTCCTCTACATAAATTTCAATGGAAGAGGGTGGTGAATGTAATATTTCAGGGGTCAAAGAGAATGAAATGGAATTGTTATCTCTCATTAATGAAAATCTTGTGTTGTAAGACATGGTGGGTTATATTGAATGAGTATTATTATTGGTCACATTTTGGAGAATCTCCCCTTATTCTCCCTTATCATCATGGGGAGGAGTGTTGATATCTTGAGATTTGGGGATGATATTGGTGAATTATCAATTTTATGATGATATGTAGATTTATTCAAATATTTATGGTGATTTTGGGATTTCATGAGATCCTAAGACAAAGAGTATTCATTCCCATATATGGAATTATCTTTTTGACTATGATCTCACCCTTCTTCCATACATCAGGGTTAAATCGATGTGACTGATATCACTTGGATAGAGGAAAATGTGTCCAAACCATGGTATTTTCTTCTTCCCTTATAGTTAATATCCACTTGGTCAAAGAGTAATGGTTTCATTGAGTAGGGATAGAGATAATCCAAACTAACCTTATCATGGAGATGTTGAGCTATCATATTGATCTATATGTATGGTGGGTAATTCTTTCTCTTTGATGGAAGTATCTATTCTGGAGGAACTTTAGTCAGTCCAACTATGTCCAAAGGTGATCAAAAGGTTTTTACTCTTAATAAGGGTTTGTATGACGTAATAAATCCCCAAATATAGAGTTAATTACTCGGTTTTATAGATGGAAAATACTTAATCATCATATAGTTTATAGAATAGGTTTAAAAGGGACATTTCTATATAGTTGGGAGTAGTGATTTCGATGACATCACCTATCACTAGTTTTTTTCTTTCCCTCCAACAAAATTTAAAATCTATGTGTTAATATTAATGGGAATTAAGAGGGGAACTATCACTATGTATCACTACATAATACCTAGTGTGGGGGAACTTTATACACTTGTAGTATAATGAAGGCACTACCACATGAGAATGAAATAATCTTCCTATCTTTGTGTTGAAATTCATGTCTTGATGAAAAACAATAAACATGGAATTAGGGAAAAGATCTCCAAATTAGAATTTAATATTGATCCTTCCTAGAATTTTTTTCTCACTCTCATCTTACCATTGGATTTCAAAGGTATAGGAATAAAAATCAGCTACATTATATCCCAATCATCAAAGGGACCACACTGGAATGTAATTTATTAGGAAAACATTATTTATAAAGACTATATGAACTTTAGTATTTTCCAGATTTCTATATATGTACAATTTCTTGATATATCCATGTGTGGTGGTATCTCTATTTGTATTTGTGAATTATATGACGACATGTAATTTGGAAGGTTTGGTCCTTATGTGATATACGTCATAAGAAGTGACCTCGCTTTCAAACTAATAAGGGATTAGTAGATACTCAATAATTAATTCCAAAAACTATTTTGAATAATGTAGGGAATCAAGAATTGACATCTTTGTTGGAATAATTTCCAGTTATTTCAATATTTCATAATTGAAAGGAAAATTCCTACACTTACCTAAATGGGGCTTCACCATGGTCTAAGACTTAGAAGATGTAGTTTTCACTAATGGTGTCTAATTTTCCTTTTCATAATTTGAGTACATCTTTATTATATTTGGTTAAAGTTGAGATGAACTTCCCACATTTTTATGTCGACCAAGTAGATGTTTATTTTCTAATTGTTGATTTTGTATAATTAAAAATAAATGAGATTTAGATGATTCAAGAGTTGATTGGTTCTCCTGTTGAGCATGATAGAGTGCCTTTCTCTAGGTCTCTACAATATATGTGGTTTCAATAGGGATATCTATTCAATATCAAGATTCTTTTCAACCTCATATTCCTCAACTCTATCGGACTTAATGACCTCCTCCTCCTTTTCCTTCATTGTAGTAGGGAAACTCAATGTTATATGTATCTTCTTCATTATAGAAGGGATCCTCTAAGTGAATCTTATTGGTGTAAATTTATTTATTTTATTTACCTAATGAGGAATATATTTTATGGGTTTATGACTATTCGACTATTTGGTGGAGCACATCCCATCCCCATAATGATGAAGTCATAAAATATTGATGAGTGTGAACCATATTAGGAATAATTATATGTTTCTCTTCTTATTACATAACCTTATTACATTAGTTTCACTGGTTCCTATAAATTATCTCATGGTGCATTGTGGTACTAAAGGGATAAAATAAATCTTCAAAAAGGTATCTATGTTCAAAACTTGTTGATTCAGTTGTGTCCAAAGGATTTCATGACCTTGGTTGATTGTCTTTATATTCAACCAATCAGCAAACATCTTGGATTCCTTTCTTATAACTTCCTTTCATTATCCTTCATCTGGTGGGATGGAAAAAAAATATTCCCCTTATGTTGGTGGCTTTAACAATATTAATTCCCTAGAATCTATAATCTTATGGAGGGTATATTTAAATAAAAATCACTCATGGATGGTTTTCCACAACATTCAGTGGAAGGGATAGTAATTAGGCCAATTTCTGAGGCTAGCTTCCTGGATATTTTTAAGATCTATCAGCTTCGGTGGGTTGTTACCCATATCTATGATAAAGTACCAAAAAACCAACCATTTTGGAAGTAATTATTATTATTCTTTCGATCATCATATAGTGGGTGCATCAAAACATTTCTCCTTTATTAATAAGGATCTTTTTGTTTTTTTTTCATTCAATAGTTGGTAATGCCTAATATTTTGTAGGTTTGATCACTGTAGTTGTTTTCAGATATGTCTTAAGCATCATAGTTGATGTTTCATCATTATCAGTTCTCTTCCCCTAAGTCAATTATGTTTGTCATGATTTTTCATTGGTATTTAGGATAAAATCCTACAACACATGTTCACATATGGTGAACTCATGGAATAAGTTAGGGCATTTAAGTGGAATCAATGGCCTCTATAACTCGTCATAAAAAACCTATATACATATTTCTAGTATATTTTCCTAAAAACTTTCATGTTTAAGGATTAAAACATACCTTTACAACCAGAAATGAAGTTATAGAATCACTCATTCTTCCACTAATTTTATTTTGACAGTTCAAGGACCGTTTTCTTTCTTATCATAGAATTGAATTAATAGAAAATTTATGGATAGAGGTCTTCCCAATTGGTAACGGACACAGTCAGTAAACAACTACACCAAAAAAATGATGGTATTTCAATATTTTATACAAAAAATCTAATCATGTATATCTATTACTACTCAAGTTTTCCCATAATAATTCTTCCTCAAGATATAATGTGTTTCATATCTTTCTATGGGTATCCAATATTGCTAAAAATTGGGAATGTTGGATTTTTGAAGTTGGTCAAAGGAGGAGACTGGTCCACCCATTCAATATATGGTTTCCTCATTGGTTTCTCCAGTGCTCGACAGGTTGGATTGATATAGTGTGATTGAAAATGTTTTATATTAACAACTAGTATACATTAGACTGGGGTAGCTCATTTGATATGGTTATGGAAGCTTCCCCAATATTGGGAATATTGGATATTTCCCAATCATCGGGTCTAGATAGACAAGCTAATTCGATCCTAGGTCTGTAAAAAGGTTAAATTTTATTTTATTTGGTGGATAATCTTATCAATGATGAGTTATATTTGATAAATATGAAATGTGAGTCTCTTATTAGAGGTAATATTCCATGGGAATATTTCCCCTAAATGATTTAGCATTGATTCATTTTAACTCCTTTAACTTTGCTTCATATTGAAAAACTATTTCATTTATGGTATAAATATCAATTTCCATAGCTGGTGTGTAACACCCCGCCGCTACCTCATTGGCTTGAGGAGGTGGTGAAGGTTACTTGGACTTAAGAGACGTTCCCAAGACGCCAAAGGCTGGCAATAAATGCCTAGGGATTCAAGATCAAGTTAGGTAATGATTTTCCCTTAAGACAAAACCAACCAAACAAACATCTAAGGATGCATTCACTTTCAAACCCAAACATGTATTCCCAAACAACAACCAAGTTGTTCCACATCACAACTCAAAACCAATACAACTAGACATGTCCACACAACATCAGAGTACACTGCGGAAACTAAACAAATAAACACCACAACCATGACACCACCACAGCTCCACGCCAAGCTCCATGCTCCAAGCTCCACCAAGGAATCACATTGCTCCACTAAAGTAGGGTGATGCCTTAACTTTGCCCACATTGAGGTACTCGACATTTGCAAAGACACCACAGTGCCAAAGCAAGGGGTGAGAATTAAAACTCAGTAGGTTTTCCCCAAATGACTTCCCTATACACGCCACTAGGATAAACCTGTTAGCACATTTATATAAAATAGTGTATATAAATTAAATCACAAGTGAAACCCTTTTCATAAGATAAACATTCCATTACCAAGCCATCACACCCAAACCAAGAAACCAAGGGAAAGACAACCAAAAAATCCACAATCATCCCAACATTTACACATTAGCACAAAACTTCCATCTTGTAAAGTAATGGACAACAAGAAACCAAAATGGTGGGACTTCTGCCCAACCCATTCACCCATTCACACCAAAACAATCAAAACGGTGGGACTTCCGCCCAACCTGTTCACCCATTCAAAACTAGAGGTACTTCCCGACCACTATTCATATGGTGGTTCTTCTGACCACTATCCATCCCCTTCTTATAGTGAGGCTTCCCGCCCACTTCCATACAACATTTCAGTCAAACCAAACCAAGCATAAACCCACCAAGGTCACAACAACATGCAATCAACCAATTCCATTTCATATCAATCCACTTCAATAAATCACCCATTTATTGAAAACCATTTTCCATGCCAAACAACATTTCAATCGAACTACCCATTTATTGAAAACCATTTCCATCAATCATTTTCAAAAATCAACCATAGCCTACCATTTTAAAATCTCCATTTTAAAATCCACAACAATAGAATTTCACCACAAAACCCTATTTTTTACAAAAATCCCCAGAACATCAACCAAAGAATTTTCAACCAATTTCGCACAACAAATCACAATTAGTTTTTCATCAGAACAAATTAATTTTAAATAAAGAACCACTAGTTATAACCAAGTGGAGTCGAGAGAGAAGCCGCCTACCATTAGGGTTCCCAAGAAATCGACCCACGAACAACCGCACCCCAAATCTAGTGAACGCACCACTAAAACCTCTCTAGATCCATTCCCCGTACATCCAAAAGCCTTAATATTAATATCCAAGGCAACCGCAACCCTATATTTACACACAACAAGTGTAGATCTAGAAAACCAAGAAACAGAGGGATGTAGATCTAGAGGAAAACACAAGACAAATAAGAGGAGAGACTTACCCGAGAGAAACCACCTTCGAACCGCCTTGAAACCGCTTTGAAACGCTTCCAAATCGAGTGGGAGAGCACACTTCACCCCTGAGAACCAAAAATCCTGAGTGAGGCTCGAGTGGGAGGAATATTGGAGTGTTTTATGTTAATCCTGAGGGAGCACAGAACTTATAACCCTATTTTTATGTGGTTGCACGGTTTGCCCGCGTGGTTTGGCAAACCCTGCACTAATCGTGCGCATGCTACTGCCTCGAGAGCAAGGGTCCGCACGGTTTCCTCGCACGGTTTGGAAAAATATGCACTATCCATGAGAATACTACTATATCCCTTGTACGGTTTACTGGGGAATCAGCATGGTTTCCACTAACCGTGCACCCCTTTAAAATCCTCCAAACTCATCCAAAACCATTCCAAACACTCCCAACCTCTTCCCAACTCATCCCATGAACATTAAACACATAAAAATGCATAAAAAGTGCCACATACCTCAAACCGGGGGTGCTACATTTTCCCCAACAATGTAATTTCCATCCTCAAAAAGTAGTGAACTCACCCTTTACCGAAAGAGCTCGGGCCACTGCTCGACTATTTCTCTCTCCCGCTCACAAGCCTTCTCTTGAATCTGGCCATGTTTCCACAAAACATGAACTAAACCTATTCTTTTACCATGAAAGACTATCTCTTGCATATCCACAACCCACACTAGAACGTCACAATCCGGTTGATACTTTTTCAACTGCGAAACATGAAACACATTGTGCACCACACTGAACCTAGGTGGCAAAGCCAAACGATAATCCAACTCACCAACCTGCTCAAAATATCAAAAGGTCCAATATACCTCGGAGATAACTTTCCCTGCTTCCCAAACCGACGATGTCCCAACCTTGGAGAGATCCTCAAGAATACATGATCACTCATCTCGAACGACAACGGCCGTCGATGATGATCCACATAGGATTTCTGACGACTCTAATCCATCTCCATTCTCTTCCTGATCAACTTGATTTTCTCTGTCATCTCCTGGACAAGGCTCTGTCCAACCATCAAGGACTCACCCGCTTCCAAACAACATAGTGGAGAACAACATGGTCGCCCATACAATGCTTCAAACGGAGCCATCTGTATGGATTCTTGATAAATTTTATTGTACAAGAACTCAACCAATGACAAGTGCTCCTTCCATGAGCCACCAAAATCAATGACACAATCCCACAACATATCCTCTATAGTTTGTATCATCCTCTCGGATTGATCATCCGTCTGAGGGTGATACACCGTACTCATCATCAACTCTGTCCCTAGGGCTTTCTACAAGGATTTCTAGAAACAAGATGTAAATCTCGGATCTATGTCTGATACAATCGAAACTACAAAACCATTCCTCTTTACCACCTTCTGGATATAAATTTTGGACAGATCCTCCACCGTAAGAGATTCATGAATTAGAATGAAATGGGCTGACTTCATTAGCTGATCCACTATCACCCAGATGGCATTGTTCTTTTTGACCGTTCTTGGGAGAGATATGACAAAATCCATCGCTATCTGCTCCCACTTCCAAACAGGGATTGGTAAGGACTGCAACTTTCCTGCTAGCCTCTGATGCTCTACCTTGACCTGCTAACAAGTCAAGCATCTCGAAACAAATGCATCCACACTTATTTTCATACAAGCCCACCAGAATTGTGCTTTCATCACTTTATACATTTTCTGAATTCCAGGATGAATAGACCACCTGGAATGATGATACTCACTAAGAAGATCCTTCGGACGCGCAATTGGTACAACCATATGATTCTAAAAACACAAAACTGAATCTCCATTCTGTTGCCAACACTCAATGGTCTCCCCACCATTGAGTCTCGACCCCATGGTCACACACTCGGAATCAGATATTCATGCCTCTCCAACCAGGCCAACCAATTCAGGAATCAACAAAACCAGAAAGAAGACCACTCTATCTCCCTGGTCCTCACATTCCAACCGCATATCAGATATAACCGACATCAACTGCCACTAGTCCGATGCATGTTTTACCACCTGATCATATGATTTTCTACTTAATGCATCTGCCAACGAATTTACCTTACCAGGTGTGTACATCAAGTCAAAATTAAACATCTTGAGATATTCCATCCATCTCCTTTTCCTCACGTTTAAATCCCTTTGTGAGAAAATATGTTTCAAGCTCTTGTGATCTGTATATACCCTAAATTCATCACCAAAGAGATAATGATGCCAAAGTTTCAAAGCATGGACCACCGCTGAAAACTCCAAATCATGATTTGGGTAGTTATTCTCATGTACTCTCAACTATCGTGAGCCATATGCAACCACATGATTCCCTTGCATGAGAACGCACCCCATCCCTGATCCCGATGCATCTCAATACACCACGTACCCTTTTACTGATTCTGGAAAAACCAAGAATGGTGTTGATGTAAGATGAACCTTTAGCTCTTCAAAACACTGTTGAAACCATTCATTCCACTGGAATGGAACATTATTTCTTGTCAAATCTATCATCGGAGAAGCCAAATGTGAAAAAACACGAACAAAATGCTAGTAATACCCAGCTAGACCTAGAAAACTCTGTATTTCAAACACATTCTTTGGCGTTTTCCACAAGATAACAGTCTCTATATTTTTTGGATCTACTGAAACACCTATTTCAGAAATCTCATGGCCAAGAAAATGAACTTCATGTATCCTAAAGTCACACATTGACAATTTGGAATACCACAAATGATCCCTCAAAATCCCCAGCACTTTCGCCAAGTGCAGCTCATGCTCCACCCTTGTCTTTGAATACACTAAAATATCGTTAACAAACACCACCACAAATGAATCCAGATATCTCTGAAATATCTGATTCATTAATGCCATAAAAAATGCTAGCAAAATCTTTAGACCAAAGGGCATAACCACATATTCATAATGGCCATATCTACTTCTGAAAGCTATTTTAGGAATATCCTCCTTTCTCACTCGCAATTGATGATATCCTGACCTCATGTTGATCTTGGAGAACCACTGGGATCCCCTCAACTGGTCGAACAAATCATCAATTCATGGAAGTGGATATTTGTTCTTTATCATAACTTGGTTATGTCTACGATAATCAACACACAGCCTCAAAGCTCCATCTGCCTTTTTCACAAAAAACACCGGCGCTACCCACGGAGACATGCTAGGCAGGATAAACCCTTTTTTTCTAACTCTTCCAACTGGGTTTTCAATTCCTGGAATTCAGCTGGTGCCATCCGATAAGACAGAATTGAGATAGGACTAGTCCCTAGAAGGAGATCAATCATAAACTCCACTTCTCTTATGGGAGGCAACCCAGAGAATTATTCAGGAAAAACATCCATGAACTGATCTACCTCTTCCAGAAAGAACACTATGCTCAACAACATCTATTGATTCCAATGACAACACCACCAAACGATAGGATAACGTACCCACTGTTGTTTCCAACAAACCCGTTGCACCCTGCATTTCATGCCTCTCTCCTCTAAACAGATTTTTTAACACTATTTTGTGTTGTAAAATCCGTTGTTCTCGCATCACAATCAATGTGTGCCTTAAATGCCACCAGCCAATACATTCATAGGATTACATCATACCCATCCTTCTCAAGCATTGAGAAATTCCACATGAGCTCAATCCCTCCCACAATGATACAAAACTCTCTACATAAGAAGGCTCGACAGTCTCTTCGACCTAGATGAGTTTGAATTATCAAAACATAGGGAATAATTTCTACCCTTAAACCCAGCAAATCAACCACACATGCAGAAATAAAATAGTTTGAATCACTCGTATCAAAGAACACTTTCATCAATGTAGAATTTAAAAGAATAGTACCTCGCACTGTGGATGGTCCTGACTGATCATCCACCAAAACCTGCTCACCTCCGAACACATGTTTTTTTGCCCCGCTCTTCTCTTTATTACTCTACTGAGGCATCTTGGAATTCCGAGAATCCCCATGACCCACTTTACTCAGCTAACGAGGGGTATTTTGTTTTCCTCGTCCCATCGATGCATACGACGTCAGTGATCCCTGAGGAGTGTCACATGCACCCGACCTTGGAGTATTTTGACAATAACGTTGTCGATGCCCCAACTACTTACAATTATTACATGCTCGAGGATGTGTCATACAATCCCGCTTGATGTGGTTTATAGAACCACACTGAAAACATCCTGGCTTGCTCTAGGGATTCGAAGGAATATTTACTGATCCTGCCATCGGATTATATGTCATATTCCCGCCCTAGGAATAATTGTCCCTCTTTCGCTTGAACTCATGGTTAGAGTTCCCATTATTCCCCATGGGTGCCACCAGGCTTCCTCCGCCCGGAGCGCCCAATAGATCCTGCTCATCCACTGAGGCTCTATTCACCATCTATGTGTAATCATCTATACACAGCACCATTATCTTCAAACAGATTTCTTGCCTTAACCCTGCTTCAAAGATCCCTGCCTTCAATGATGTGCTACCCACCACCTTGGGTGCTAACTGCACTAAGTTCATAAACTTAGCTGTATACTCTGTCACAAACATAATCTCTTACTTCAAACTGAAGAAATCAGTCGTATGATGAATTCTGAACGTATGTGGGTAGAATTGTTTATTTAACAATTCTTCAAAGCCTTCCCACATCATACCCTAGTTTGTACCAACTTGGACTACCAACTCCCACCAATGAAGGGCAAGATCTTCTAACATATATATGGCCAACTTCACTTTTAACTCTATTGGTGTTCCCTAGAACTTGAAGATCTTGTTCATTCTATTCAACCATGCTTTTGCCCTCTCCGGCTCTAAATCACTCCTGAAGATGGGTGGATTATGCTTTTGAAATTGAAACGCATGATCCACATGCCTTGGTTGATCCACTTTTTTCCACTTTCCACATCTTGGAAAGCTTTCACTATGCTTTGGATAAGTTGTTGGTTCACCAGAGGCTCAAGTTCTACCACATTCTCAGCAGCCTCCTTCGGTTGGTCTCTACAACGCCTACTTGGTGCCATTTCTATAAACATAAAACAAACAACCATGAGTCTCACTTCCGTAGACATCATGAAATCCCATTTCAAATCACATTACACAACACTATCACAACAAGCCTTTCCAGCAATTCACATTTTCCACATGTTCCACCATTTTGAAAACAGAACCATTTTCAAAATACCATATTTATTCACAATACAGATTCACACAAAACCATTTCTCAATTAAGCCCATAAATCATTATACACTAATGAAATATGAATCCTAGAGGGATGTCATTTCTATCATGCATGTCATTCTCATCTCATTGTCTACACCCACGACAATGAGATATCCAATGACTATAAGTGTTTCCAAAACACTAATGTACCCAACTCCCTGGTTACATGAATTTCAGCATTAGAGGGTTAGATACATCCTTTTATGTTTTAAATTCCATGTTCCAACAATCCTACGCCTTGCTACCATCCCGACTCATGGAATATATAACAACAAATGCAAACTCCAAATACAAGAATCAACTCCAAAGGATTGAAAAAACTGATACCACATGTAACACCACACCCCTACCTCATTGGCTTGAGGAGACGGTGAGGAATACTTGGCCTTAAGTGATGTTCCCAGGATGCCAAAGGCTGGCAATAAATGCTGAGGGCTTCAAGATCAAGTTGGGGAATGATTTTCCCTAAAGAAAAAACCAACCAAACTAACATGTAATGATGCATGCACTTTCAAACCCAAACATGTATTCCCAAACGACAACCAAGTTGTTCCACAACACAACTCAAAACCAATACAACTAGAAATGTCCATAGAACATCATAGTACACTGCAGAAACTAAACAACCAAACAACACAATCCATGACACCACCACAGCTCCACACCAAGCTCCAAGCTCCAATCTCCACCAAGGAATCACAATGCTCCACTAAAGAAGGGTGATGCATTACCTTTTCCCATGTCATGGTACACGACATCTGCAAAGACACCATAGTGCCAAAGAAGGGGGTCAGTACTAAAACTCAGTAGGTTTTCCCAAATGACTTCCCTACACACGCCACTAGGATAAAACCGCTAGCACATTTATATAAAACAGTTTATATAAATTAAATCACAAGTGAAACCCTTTTCATAAGCCAAACATGCCCTTACCAAGCCATCACACCAAAACCAAGAAACCAAGGGAAATCCAACCAAACAAGCCACAATTATCCCAAAATTTACACATTAGCACAATAATTCCATCTTGTAAATCAATGCACAATATGCAACCAAAATGGTGGGACTTCTTCCCAACCCGTTCACCCATTCACAACTGGCGGTACTTCCCGATCACTACTCATATGGTGGTTCTTCCGACCACTATCCATCCCATTTTTATAGTGAGACTTCCCACCCACTTCCCTTCAACATTTCAATCAAACCAAACCAATCATAAACCCACCAAGGTCACAAAAACATGCAATCAACCTATTCCATTTCAATAAATCACCCATTTATTGAAAACCATTTTCCATGCCAAATAACATTTCAATAAAACTACCCTTTTATTGAAAACCATGTCCATCAATCATTTTCAAAAATCAACCATATCCTCCAATTTTATAATCTCCATTTTAAAATCCACAACAATAGAATTTCACCACAAAACCCTCTTTTTCCCAAAAATCCCCAAAACATCAACCAACAGGTTTTCAACCAATTTCGCACAACAAATCACAATTAATTTTTTAGAACAACAATTTAATTATAAACAAAGAACTACTAGTTCTAACCGTGTGGATTCGAGAGAGAAGACAACTACCTTTAGGGTTCCTAAGAAATCGACCAACAAACAACCGCACCTCAAATCCGGCAAACAAACCATCAAAACCTCTCTAGATCCCTTCCCCTAACATCCACAAGCCTTAATATTACAATCCAAGGCAACCGTAACCCCAGATCTACACACAACAAGTGTACATCTGGAAAACCAAGAAATAGAGGGATGTAGATCTATAGTAAAACACAAGAGAAACAAGAGTAGAGACTTACCCCGGACAAACCACCTTCAAACCACATTGAAACCCATTTGAAATGATTCCAAATCGAGTGGGAGAGAACCCTTAACCCTTGAGAACCCAAAATCCTAAGTGAGGCTCAAGTGGGATGAAGATTGGAGTGTTTTAGGTTAAGCCTGAGGGAGCCCGGGACTTATAAACCTATTTTTATGTGGTTGCATGGTTAGCCCGCACGGTTTGGAAAACCTTGCGCTAACCGTGCACATTCTACTGCCTCGAGAGAAAGGGTCTGCACGATTGCCTCGCACAGTTTGGCAAACCGTGTTCCGGCCATGTGAAGCCTATTGTCTCCCTTTCACGGTTTCCTAGGGAATCCGCATGGTTTCCACCAACCGTGCTCAAACCGTGCACCCCATTAAAAGCCTCCAAACTCATCCAAAACCATTCCAAACACTCCCAACCTCTTCCCAACTCATCCCATGCACTTTAAACACATAAAAATGTGTAAACAAAGGCCACATACCTCAAACTGGGGGTGCTATATGGTGGGTGGAATATGGCTACAATATTTCCCTTTTCCATATTTTATCCCCTCATAGGTGGTAGTAATTGTGTATTTGGGGGAACCCATAAATTTTGAACATGTCTCTATTGCCGAGTACAGACAACTTCTTCAAGGATTTCAATATGGACCATGTTTCGGACATAAACTTCCCCATCCTACTCTTATACACTATAATCATGTTCTAAATTGTCCATAGGGTTAAAAAAATGGAATTCACTAATGTGTAGTGTGCTTTCAGAACCATGTCCTCATCAGAATCAGAAAAGGAGTGGTTTTCTTATAAATAATTATTTAAATACAAGTCACAATACTCTTTCGTATTAAACGTTTTGATGTAATACTCCAGATCACAAACCTTATAAGGTTTTAACTCCTTGAAATTCTACCATAATTGATATTCATAGGGTAATATTTAATGAATCACCATAAATAATTTTCAATAATATTCTGAATGAAATGGGAAGATCATATAGTGGGAGGAACTCTGAGGAAATTTGTTGTGAAATTTCCGCTAATATGAATAATATTAACTTCTATAGAGGAGAAGAGGTTATAATATAAATTCATTTAGCCTAGTGGGATAGGGTTGAATTGGTTCTTCCAGCATGAAATTTTAGACTAATTGGAGAATTTATTACCACAAGGGCGGTGGTGCTAGAAAAAATTCCCTATTCTTTACGAGATATGATTAAACTCATAGTGTTTTTACAAAAGACATTGTTGTTGCACTTTTAATTTTTTGGGATTTTATTAAATCATAATATAGATATATTGTATTCTCCAAACATTATATTCTCTCTAATAAAGATGTATTTTTATACAAGGGATTATGTTTTTCTATGTGAGGGGAATGAGTAAAATTTATAAAGTATTTTTGTGGGAGTCTATTGATTGATTGTTCCTATCAAGTTAATTATTTCAAGGATTTAGAAATGATAAAGTTTTTCTTTAGAGACCAATTAGAATTTGTATATACTAGGCCTAAGATTTATCTTGAAGA
The DNA here is from genome assembly GCA_963277665.1 of Viscum album. Taxonomy (NCBI): domain Eukaryota; kingdom Viridiplantae; phylum Streptophyta; class Magnoliopsida; order Santalales; family Viscaceae; genus Viscum; species Viscum album. The sequence continues at coordinate 468,061,011 of OY728147.1, read as the reverse complement.
AATTGTGACGTCCATACCTAGATTCCAATTAAACAATGCCATGTTCCGGTGGGCCACATAGCCTCAGGCGCACCTCCCCACATTCCAGAGGCTACTGAATATTATCGATGGTCCAATGTGGTGCAGTGCGGAGATTATGCCCTCATGATAAGAGTTTCACAATAGTGAAGTATATAGATAAATAGAGGAATCAAAATAAAAAACTTCCATTTGGAATCATAAGGTAAATCATAAAAATGACATAAATAACCAATATCAAAAATATAAATCATCACACATATAATGATGTAATTTCAAGTGTCTAAAAAATGAACAGACAATCATGTTATACAATAAAGGTATCAAAATTTAAAAAAACATAATTTCTCTCTCAAATAGCATCACAAGACATAGCTTGTTCTTGTGCTTCCTGGCCCCCATGCAATAACCAAATCAAGTTTCAACAACTAGGCACTTTCCCCTATCCCAACATGAATCCACATAATTTACCCACATATAATCGGTGGCCTAGATATGGTGTGAGATAAACACGGTATGCCACCACCAATGGTGTATATAAATATTCAGTCAGTGTGTATGATATTGACGTGTGCAGATAATAAATGATAAATAGAATGAGAGTTGTAATGGTATGACACTTATTCTAGAAGGACATGAGGCTGATTTTACCTGCTTCAGCCTAAGTCATATAGTCTATGATTAAGTAACCATGTTTATAAACATATATAGACTATATATGTAGTGACATCTATATCCATATATGTGGTTAATTATATTTTCCTGGAACATAGGTGTAACTCAAGAATATATAATCTATAACATGTGTATCACAAGTATCAAGGGACACAATTTTTGGTATCACAATAATAGGGGATTCCATTCCCTGCATCACAAGAATATGGTATTCCATGCCTAGTATCATAGTATTAGGGTCACCATGTCTAAATCATAAGAGTGGGACGGTCAAACCCAGTATCAACTCAATAATGGTCATGATGCCCATATATAATAGTAACGGTCATCATGCCCATTTCTAATAATATGGTGTCCATGCTTGAATCATTTCATTAAGGGTATCCATGCCAATATCATAAAAATAGGGTCCTCATTCCCATGTATCATAATCCATAAGGGTCACTATGCTCATTGATGAGTCAATAAGGTTTCATTATGAATTTTCCATTCCTTCTTATTTAGGGATATTGTTGAGTCAATAAGGTTACTTTATGACTTTTCCATTTCTTTATGTTTAGAAAATCACAAACACCTTATCTTAAGGAAATTTTCATTTACCCTATGCTTTGCTTTCATAAGAAAAATTTTCATTCCCCAAGGAAATTTATCATTACCATGTTTTTTATTGTTCATTTTGTCTAAGTATAAAATTTGGTATTGTATCCAAAACCTCAAAATATAATACATACTTAGATATAATGAATTCTTTTTTTAGATTCCAAATTCAGGTTTCGAGTTCTCTGAATTTAGACTCCGAACTCTTATAAGTTTGGATTCCGAGTTCTCTGAATTCAGACTTCGAACTCTTATGATTTCATACTCTGAGTTCTCTAAATTTAGACTCTGAACTTTTTTGAGTTCAGACTCTGAATTCTATGAATTCAGACTCCAAACTTTTGTAAGTGTAGACTCTAAACTCTTATGAATTAAAACTCTGAACTTTTGTAAGTTAATACTCCAAACTCTTATGAATCAAACTCCGAATTCTACTGAATTCAAAACTCTGAAATTCCTTGAAATTCATACTCCATAATTCTATAGAATTTAGGAACTTAGTTATTCTAAAGATAGAATCTGAATACTCTTGCATTATAGACACTGAATGAGTTTTTGGTTAGACTCCAAACTTTTATTTCCTTACATTCTAAATAATTGATTTTTGTTAAGTAACCATACTTTTTCTTACTCAGGTTTTGGTTATAAAACAATTTCATGCATTCAGTTACTAATTAACCATTGTTTGAGTGACATGTGTACAGGTCCCTTCAAAAATCAAAGAAAAAATATAACCATTGGAGGATGGATCCGACCATTGAGAATGTTCCTATAAATAGGAGCTCATTTTAAAGAGCTCATAATGGTTCTATGACTCTAGAGATTACATGCTTCTGAATTTATTTCTAGAGAGAGACTTTTCTGGCTTAGTTCATACTAAACATCTTGTTCATTTTTGCTTTGTGTGACTCCGAATATTGTTGAGTACATTCTAGGGCTTCCGAGGATAGGAAGATAGAGGTGTCAACTACCTTAAAATTTGAAGACTTCCATACTGAGGAAGACAGAGGTGCCTACTACCTTGAAGTTTAGGGCTTGTGGGGATAGAAATACAAACTCTGATCTTCATGTCAATGGATTACCCTAGTTTGGGTAATATATACTTTCTTTAAAGTATAAATCAAGGGACCTTTATCCAAGGTTATTGGATACCCTTCTCTTTGGGTTAAAATATTTACTACATGTTACTTGTATTTTTCAAAGTTTTTTGCTGCATTTTGATTGGTGAGGAAAGTATAACTATATTATACTTCCTTATAATTGTACAATATAATTTAGTATTATTATATACACTTTAAGGTAGAATATTTATCTTTGTACACTTTTGTTAAGTTTTATTTTCAAAACCACTTTTCCATAATTGCATCTTCAAAATCATATTTCTGGAATCAAGCAAGTGTGTAGAAATAGAGGTATTGTGAATTACCATGTTTAACCTTGTTAAAAATATTCATCTTTAAAAGTTGCAAAGAATTTTTAAAGTATACAATTCACCCCACCCCTTCCTCTTGTTATTGAGCATCATTATTATGATACTACAATCTGGATCGTCTATCATATCGATCCAACAATTGGTATCATTGGAGGTATCTGAAATAATTATATTCACATATAAGTGTTCTTGATCAAGTTTTTCATTGTTCTATATTTTCCTTGCTTATGATATTCTTATCCTTGTTTAAAAAAATTACTACTAACAAGATTATGTGGAAATACTTTCTTTAAGATGGTAGGAATCAATGTTGGTTCCATTGAAAACCTAAATCCAACTAGGCAACCTATTTTTTATGGGAATGATTACAAATATTGAAGAGATTTCATGAAGAAATTTATTATCAATACTGGTGTAGACAATTTTTTTATACTTACTGGAGGATATAAAATCCATGACAAGGAAGTTAGTACTTTCACCAATCAAGAAAATCATGAATATCAACTGAATTATAAGGTACGCAATGCATTGCTTTGTTCTATGACTAAAAATATATATAGCCAAATTTCATCTTGTGAATAAGAAAATTGTTTTTGGAAGAATCTTGAAGTTACACACTTTGGAACTTCCATAGTTATTGAAACTAGAAGAGCCATGATCATAGCTGAATATCATGGTTTTTTCTTTCCTTATGGAGAACCCATTTGTAAGGTGCAACAAAGATTTATGACTATCGTTAACAGTTTACAATCCATGGGTGAGAAAGGATTACATGATGAAGCTCTAGTGGATAAGATCATAGACATCATTCCCAAAGATTTTGAATCCAAGAGAACAGCTATAGATGAGAATAGAATGGTTACACATATCACTCTTGATGAACTTTCGGGAACTCTTCTTCAACATGAGACTTGAATGAAGAGAGATGCTGATAATGTTAAGATGAAGAATGGGAATGGAAGTGTTGCTTTTACAACTACTTCAAATCATATGAAAGCCAAGACTCCTGAGAGAGTTACAAGATCTAAATCTAAGAAGGTGGTTATAGAATCTGAATCTAGTGGAAGTGAATCTTCATAAAATGAGTTTTCCAATCTTGCTAGAAGGATGAAAAAGATTGTTTGATAGAATAACTTTCAATCTACATAACATAAGAAAGAATGGAAAGATAATAAAAATTCAAAATTCACATGTTATGAATGCAAAAGGGTTGGACATATAAGGCCTAATTGTTCTATGCTTAAGAGAAAAGAAAGAAAAGAGAAGCATTCTGAGAGAAATAGAAAGAAATACTTAAAATCTAAATCTAAGAAAGTATTGAAAGCTAATGACACCTGGAGTGCCATTGGTGGAGACTCTTAAAATGAATCATCAGATTATGAATCTTCTGGATAGAAGAATCTTGGTTTAATAGCAAGATTACCTATTGAAAATCATTATCTAATGGCTAAGGTACACAATGCTGAATCTATGACCAATGTATCCCTATATTCCAATTATAGTAATAGTAAATATTAGGAATCTTCATATGAAGAATCTTCTTCTGATGAGGATAATAATTTATCTACCTATGAAGAAGTTTCTATGTTTTCTATGATTCTTGAGAATGAGAATTCAAAAATCATGAAAAATATTGATAAAGAAAATTCTAGAAATACTATTCTTACTAAGGAAATATCGAATCTTTCTAAAGATCTTGATAAGAAAATTCTTGATTTTAAAATTATTTTAAAAAATATTGAGGAAGTAAATTCTGAGAGGGATAAAAATTCTAACGATCTAGAAAAAGTAATTTCTAAGAAAAATGTATCGAGCCTAACTCTAGTTCTAAAACTAATGTTTTGGAATACAGGAACTTAGTTATTAGACTAAAGTCAAAAATATTTTCCTTGAGTAAGTGTTTGTCAAATTTTTCCTTAGGTAAGGAAAATTTTGATAAGATATATTCTCAAATCTGACCTCTAAGCAACAATTCTGGTTTTGGTTATACAAGTTCAAAACCGATTTTTAGTAACAATTATTTTGTTCCTCAAAGTGCTCCATTTTTCACTAAGTTTCAGTGCAGTGGACACTGGGAAAAAAGTTGTTCCTTAAAAAAACTCAATCTTTGGGATTTCATAAAGCTTTCTTTAAAAGAAAATGTGGGTACCTAGAATTTTTCTTTCTGATATTTCTGGATCCAAGAAAGTTAGGATTCTGAAAGTCTAACATTCTTATTTTCATGAAAATAAAGAAAGTACCAACATAAATACTTGGTACATGGATAGTGGATGTTCCAGGAATATGACTGGTAATAGAAACTTCTTTGAAAATATTATTAAGACGAAAGGAGGAAAAGTAAATTTCAAATATAATGCTAAGGAAGAAACTATTGGTATAGGTAACATCGTTCCTCTTGGAAAAACTTTGATTTCAAATGTTTTATTTCTTAAGGGTATTAAGAACAACCTCATTACCATAAGTCAATTATGTGATGAAGGTTACCTTGTGAATTTTAGGAATGAAAAGCACTTAGTAAACAATTCCAAGGAAGAGTTTATTATTTCTACCCATAGGCAAGAGAATGTTAACACACTAAACTTAGAAGACCTTAGGAACCAAGAACTACCTTGACTTAGTGCACTGGAAGATCATTCTTGGTTGTGGAATAGAGGTTAGGACATTGTAACCTTAGGAACCTATGCAAACTCTCTAAGAAAAGACTAGTTAAGGATCTACCAAAGCTTAGATTTGATTCTTAATTTTTTTTATCCTTGTCAATTTGGAAATAAACATAAATCATGTTTTAAATTATTCAGTGAAGTCTCAACCACTGATGCATTATAGTTAGTGCATATGGATCTGTTTGGACCAACACAAACTGGAAGCATTGGAGGCAAATATTTTGTATTTGTCTTAGTTGATGATTACACTATATTTATGTGGGTCTATTTTCTTGAAAAGAAATCTGAAGCTTTTTGTTATTTTAAAATTTTTAGAGGCCATGTTAAGAATGAGAAAAAATATCCTTTGATAACTATTCATAATTATTATAGAAGGGAATTTCAAAATTCTGATTTTGATACTTTTTGTAGTAGAAAAGGATTACTCATAATTTCTCAGCACCTAGAAAACCTCAACCGAATGGTGTTGTTGAAAGAAGAAATAGAATTCTTCAATAGATAATAAGAACCATATTGTGTAAGTATTTTCTAGCCAATCATTTTTGGGCTGAAGCTGTAAGTACTACTTTTTATTCTACAAATCGTGTTTTGATTATACCTTTTCTTAATAAAACACCTTATAAGTTATGTAATGGTTGAAAACCAATAATTTCCTACTTCATGGTTTTTGGTTGCAAGGTATTAATTATGAATACTAAAGATAATCTACACCAATTTGCACCAAAATATGATGAAGGAATCTTCTTAGGTTACTCCACAACTTCTAAGGATTAAAGAGTTTTCAATAGAAATACTTGTACTCTTGAAGAAACAGAACATTTCAAATTTGATGAAACTGATACTTTTATTTTTAAACAACATCAACCTACATCTTTGGATGTGTTTTCAAAAACTGATTGTCAACCATTGTTAGATGATCTTTCTGATAAGGAAAATTTCCAAGAAATTAATTCTAAAACATTTACCCTAGAATATTTCCTACCCTAAGTTGATGAAAAGGTTTTACAAAACTCAAATAAGTTGTTTCTTAAGAATAATCCCAATGATAGTATCATTGGGGCTGTTAATAAACCTGTAAGGACTAGAAGTTCCTTAAGAAATGAAATAGAACATCTAGAATTTCATTCTCAATTAGAACCAAAAAGAACTGATGAAGCTATAGGTGATGATGATTGGATAAAAGCTGTGCAATTTTAACTAAATGAATTCACAAGGAATAAAGTTTGGAACTTGGTTGAAAGGCATAAGGAAACCTCTTTATTGGAGTAAAATGGGTTTTTAGAAATAAGTGTGATGAAAATGGAATCATTATAAGAAATAAATCTAGATTGTTTGCTAGAGGATATAATCAATAAGAAGGAAAATAATATAAAGAAACTTATGCTCCAATAGCTAGACGTGAATCTATTTGTATTTCACTTGTCTTTGCAGTATTCTTCAATTTCAAACATTTTCAAATGGATGTTAAATGTTCTTTCATTAATGGTTATATTCCATAGGAAGTTTTTGTTGAAAAACCTCCTATTTTTGAAGATACAAAACATCCTAAACATGTTTTTAAACTTACCAAGTCTTTGTATGGACTTAAGAAATCCCCTCAAACTTGGTATGATAGGATTACAGGATTTTTTCTTTAAAATAATTATGTTAAGGGAAATGCAGATCCAAACCTTTTTATAAATAAAGATAATAAAAATGTTTTGATTCTTAAAATTTATGTTTATGAAATTATATTTGGTTCAACTCAGCAATCTTTAACTGATTCCTTTGCGGGTATAGTGAAATATGAGTTTGAAATGTGTATGATGGGTGAGTTAACATTTTTCATTGGTTCTCAAATTTCTCAAAAACTAGAAGGAATCAATATATCCCAACATAAGTATATTAAATATCTTATTAAAAAGTATGGATATAACAACACAAAGAGTATAAGTAGTCCCATTGGTACCTCAGATTCACTTGATCTAGATGAAGCTAGGAAACCAATAGATGAAACATCTTTTAGAGGTATGATAGGAAGTCTACTTTACTTGAAAGCTAGTTGTCTAGACTGGATGTTTTCAGTATGCTTATGTACAAGATATCAATCCAATCCTAAGGAATCTCATTTAAAGGTAGTGAAACGAATTTTTCGCTACTTAAAGGGAACCATGGTTCTATGACTATTTTATACTTCTAGAAATGATTTTATTTTAAATAGTTTTTCGGATGCTGAATTTGGTGGATGTAAAATGGATAGAAAGAGTACCTCATGAACTTGACATTTATTAGGAGATTAATTAGTTTATTAGTCTTGAAAAAAGAAACTCTCAGTAGAAATTTCCATTAATGAAGTAGAATATGTAGCAGCTGTAAGTTGTTGTGCTCAAGTGTTTTGGATGCAACACACACTCACAGACAGTGGTATGAGTTTTACCAAAACACAAATTTTGTGTGATAATACTAGTTTCATTGCCTTAATTAAAAACCTTGCACATCACTCTTGTGCAAAGCACATAGATATTAGGCATCACTTTCTTAGAGATCACACACAAAAAAGAGATATCATTCTTCAATTTATCGGAACACATGATCAAATTCTTGATATTTTCACAAAATCTTTACCCTCCGATGGTTTTTAATACATTAAACAGAATTTAGTAATAATTATTGTAAGGTAATTTTCTTTGTTAATTTCTTGTTGAAACCTATCTCCTTACAGTAACAAACTCTTTTTCATAGGGGGGAGTACATTTTATTCTTAGTTAGTCAAAAAAAAATCATAGTTTAAAATTTTTTGTGGTCTAATTTTTTTTTCATAGTCTAATTTTTTTTCATAGTCCAAAATTTTCATCCATTTTCTTTATTTTTGTAATGAAGATTTTCTAAATTTTCGTAATGAAGATTTTCTAAATTTTTGTACTGAGGATTTTCTAAATTTTCGTAATGAAGAATTTCTAAATTTTCATAATGAAGATTTTCTAAATTTTTATAATGAATATTTTCTAAATTTTTGTAATGAATATTTTCTAAATTTTTGTAATGAATATTTTCTAAATTTTAATAATGAATATTATCTAAATTTTCGTAATGAATATTTTCTAAATTTTCGTAATGAAGATTTTCTAAATTTTTATAATGAATATTTTCTAAATTTTTTTAATGAATATTTTCTAATTTTTTATAATGTATATTTTCAAAAATTTTGTAATGAAGATTTTCTAAATTTTCATAATGATGATTTTCTAAATTTTTGTAATGAATATTTTCCAAATTTTCGTAATGAATATTTTGTAAATTTTCCTAATGAATATTTTCTAGATTTTCATAGTGAATATTTTCTATGTTTTTCGTAATGATTATCTTCTAAAATTTTCATAGTCATTTTTTTTAAAAAAAAAATTGTAATCAAAAGTTTGTTTCTGGAATCTAAAGTTCTTCAAAAAAATAATTTTCATCACTATGAATAATCTTCCTAGAAATCCAAAAGGTATGTTTCCTTTCTTGAGTTTTTGTAATCATCCATTACTTGCTGGTATTTTTTTTTTGTTTTTAAATTTTTCAAATTATCTTTTCCTTAAATCCGAATGTTTTTCTTAAAACTTCAAATGATCAGATTCTGTCAAAATTTCCTTGTTGCTATCTTTTCAACTGTCAGATCTGATCAGAAATTTTCTCAACCATTGGATTGGGTATAGAAACTTAACTGTCGCTTCAAACAACTATATAAAGGACCCTCGATGGTTTTCCCACATTGAATCTGAAGCCTTTGGATGTTGAAGTTATGCCCTTCTACTTAAGCCCATTCCGAAATTTTCAGATCTTTTACAAATCCGAATGTCTGTCAAAGAATCTTCTCTGAAAGACATGTCAATTGTGAAGCCAATCTCATATTGGTAGGTTTATTGGGAAATATTGGGGCATCCGAACTTCTTTACCAAGTATGATTCTATAATCTCAAAAAACATCAAGCTCAATGGATGTGACAATGTTTTCATAATGAAGCCAGGTGCTCAAGATTTAGTATATCTGGATTTTCTAGTAGAATTTTATGAGTCAGTAAGTTTTTTTATGGAAGAAGGCAGTGATAAGTTCTCTTTCAAAATTTATGGGAATACTTATGCTCTCTCGTACCCCAAGGCTGTAAATTTAATTGGAGTTCCTTATGAGTGTGTGCTAGAGTTCTGCTCACATAAGTTTTCGGACGTTTAAGGAAGCTTGGTTATGGTGAAAGATATGGAGTGCCTCAGTCATACAAATGTTAATACTCCGAAGATTGTTCACCTCACTACATATTTTTGTATTCTCGAATTATGGGTTCATGGATTCATCATTCCGAGAAATGGTTACAAGGATGCATTGAAGAAAAGTGATATGTATATTTTGGATTTTCTGGTGAACCTGAGAAAGATCAACTTGATTAAGCATATTCTGATTACTATTGAGAATATAAACAATGGAAATCTGAAGGCTCAGATTATTATGTATCTATCTATTCTTTCAATGCTAATTTTTTGGTGCTAGAGGTCTTTCAAAATTCCTTTCAGTTCAAAACCAAGTAATTGTAAAGTCATTCTGGTTAGTGATGATACTTTGAGAATGATTAATGTTGGATTTTCTAAATAATTCAGAGAGTTTTATGACTTTTCAGAAGAAGAATATGAAGCCATACCGAAGAAACAGGAGGATGATGAACCATCTTTAAGGGATGGAAGAAAGAGAAAGATGAGTGAATTAGAGGAAAAGGTAAAATATCTGGTGTCCATGGATGTTTAGTCAGCACCCCAAAGCTGAAAAATCAAAAAAAAAGTATCTAGATGAGGTAGTAGCTGAGTGGAGGGAAGATAGGAAGAACAGAAAATAAGGGGATCCCAAGTTTGGCCTAGACCCTTTTGAAGCAAAATCTCTGAAGGAGAAGACAGTTGAGTATCTGGAAAGGGAAGAGAAAGAAAAGAAATAGAGGAAGAAGATCTATGAAGATGAAATTGTTCATTACCTTCTAAGTGAAACTAAGAAAGCATCTGAAAATATCCCGGTAGCACAATATTTTTTGGTAGAAGATTTACCAGAGACTCTAGGGAAGAAATTTTTGACTCAAGAAAAAGTCAAAGAATGTGCAGTAGAAGTAGTATAAAAAGTTGAAGAAGAATTTGAAATCAGTGGTGACACCGCAGAGTTGATTAAGCAAGTAGAAGATTTCGATGAGAAAGAATGTCCATCCGAGAAGCTCGCAATATGAACTTCTAAAGTAGAATCTTCAAAGGTTGATACCCCTGGGAAATACGAGAAAATTTATTATTACAAGGTTGAAGAAGAAGTGAATAATCTATATGAAGAAGAAAGCTATAGTCATCATTTCATACACCCAGAGGATGTCGAGGTAGGAGCTCAGAAAGAAGTAGTAAATGAAGATAAAATTGTTCAGATCACTGACAGTGAACGTAAATTTTCAGATGTGGAAGCTATTCTGAGAACTAATAAGGGTAAATAGGTGGTTTTTAATACACCTAGTAAAGTTCTTGTGAATAAGAAAAAATATGGTCGAACATCGAATAGGAAGACTGTTGAGTTGGAGAAAGAACCCTCACCAAGCAAAATTTCAGATTCGGAATCATCATCCTTTGGACATGATTTCATAGTATAGTCTTTGAAAAGGTTTGTGGGGACAATTCCAATTTTTCCCAGAATTAAATCAAGATTCCAGATGATTAAACACACCTTAAACCAAAAATTGGATTCAGTGTCCATGGTGATGGACAAGTGTGTCAGGACTGAGGCTGATTTCATGAATTTTTTCATTAACTACAAAGCCCATAAAAGACCATGCCGGAAGATGACCAGTTGTTCAAGGAAAACCATAGAGGAAAAGAGAAATCTTTATGAGTTCAGAGATAATTTCAAGAAGTAATTTGACATTGAATATGGTATGATCAATTATCCACCAAGAATTTTTGAAGCTGACTCTAGAATATAATTCTCGGATTCAAGAAGTGAAGGATTTGAATGGGAAATTGTATACAATTTCTCAAAGATGGAAGAGAGAAATAGATCTCCGTATTTAGATATAAGAAAATATTTTCAAGAAAGAGGAAGTCTTGAAGGCTAAAAAAGATTCTCTTAAGACTCATGAAGAAAGAATCAAGGCCCTAGAGAAGAAAGAAGAGGATCAGGATCAGATTCTTAAGCGAGTAGAGGAAGATCATAAAGAGCTCAAAAAGGTAAAGACCATAGTCAAGAAGTTGATGACCAAGGAAAATTAAGGATGACCTTGATTAAATACAATATTTTGTTGCATTTTCCATGTTGTACAAATTTTTCATATCATAATGATTTTTTAGTTGCTTGTCTTTTGGATGTTTTGTACTAATCCTTCAGGTACACTAATTTCTTTTCCATTCCCTCAAATTCCATTTTGAAAATCACAAAGGGGGAGAAAGGAAAAAAGAATACTAAGTAAAGAATAAATATCCCTAAGTAAGGGGGAGTTTATCTAAGGGGGTGTTTTCATCATGAAGATTCTCATATGCAATAAAATGATAAGTCTCATTCTAGAAATCTTGAATACAATCCTTAGTGTTTCCAAAGTCTAAGGTGGAGTTAATCATATTCATCCTTTCCCATGTGTTAAGGGAGATAAGTTTTGTATTCAAAGTCTAGGAAAATATTTTATAATTCCATATATTATTTTTCTAAAGGATGTTTGTGCCTTCCCAAAAGGTGTAGATTTTTTAGTCAATAAGGTTTACTTATGACATTTCTATTCCTTCTTGTTTGGGGAGATTGTTGAGTGAATAAGGTTTTTTTATGACTTTACCATTCTTTCATGTTTTGAAAATCACAAACACCTTATCTTAAGGAAAATTTTATTTATCCTATGCTTTGATTTAATAAGGAAAATTTTCCTTCCCCAAGGAAATTTATCCTTACCTTTTTTTTAATTGTTCATTTATTCTAAGTATAAAATTTGTTTTCAAATCCAAAACCTCTAAATCTTATACATACATCGATATAAATCATTCTGTTGTCAGATTTTGAATTCTGGTCCCATGTTCTCTGAATTCAAGATCTGAAACCTTATAAGTTTAGATTTCGAGTTCTCTAAATTAAGACACTAAACTCTTATGAGTTCAGAGTCCAAGTTCTCTAAATTTAGACTCCGAACATTCTGGAGTTCAGACTCAGAGTTCTCTGAATTCAGACTCTAAACTTTTGTAAGTTTAGACTCCAAACTCTTATGAATTCAGAACCAAAATTCTACTGAATTCTAGACTCTGAAATCACGTGAAATTCAGACTCTGTAATTCAATAGAATTCAGGTTCTGAATTCTTCTAAAGACAGAATCTGAATACCATTTTATTATAGTCACCGAATAAGTTTTTGGTTAGACTCCAAACTTTTATTTCCTTGCATTATGAATAATTGATTTTGGTTAAGTATCCATATTTTTTCTTACTCATGTTTTAGTTATAAAACAATGGTGTGCATTCAGTTACTATCTAACTATTGTTTGAGTGACATGTGTATAGGTCCCTCCAAAATTCATGGAAAAATATGACCATTGGATTAAGGAGTTGACCGTTGAGAATGTGCCTATAAATAGGAGCTCATTTTAAAGATCTCATAATGGTTCTACGAATCTAGAGATTACATGCTACTGAAGTGATTTCTAGAGAGATAATTTTCTTTCTTAGTGCATAGTGAACATCTTGTTCAGTTTTTCTTTGTGTGACTCCAAATGTTGCTGAGTACATTCGACGGATTCTGGGTATAGGTAGATAGAGGTGTCGGCTACCTTAAAGTTCGAGTACTTCCTTGCTGAGGAAGAAAGAGGTTCCAACTACCTTGAAGTTGAGGGCTTGCGGGGATAGCAAGACAGACTCTGATCTTCATATCAAGGGCTTACCCTGGTGTGGGTAAGATATACTTTCTTGAAAGTATAAATCAAGGGATCTTTATCCGATGTTTTTGGATACCCTTCTCTTTGGGTTAAAATATTTACAACTTGTCACTTGTATTCTTTCAAGTTTTCCACTGCATTTTGATTGTTGAGGAAAGTATAACTATCTTATAATTCCTTATACTTTTACTCTTTATTTAGTAAGATTCTATATGATTTAAGGTATAATTATTATCTTTGTAAACATTTGTTAAGTTTTATATCCGGAACCACTTTTCTAAAATTTCATCTTCGGAATCATATTTCTGGAATCAAGCAAGTGTGTAGAACTAGAGGTTTTGTGAATTAACATGTTTAACCTTGTTAAACATCTTCATCTTTAAAAGTTACAAATAATTTTTAATGTATAAAATTAACCAACCCCCCCCCCCCCCCCGCCCACCTCTTGTTATTGAGAATCATTATTATGATACTACCATCAGTATCGTCTATCATATCGATCCAACACATGTATCACAACGTGGGGTCTCCATGCCCATTCATTATTATTCATAAGGGTCACCATGGCAAGTGTAATTTTATATTGGGATTCCATACCCCTATCACAGTATAGGGATGTCATGTCTGTATCACAATATAGGGTCTCAATGCCCATATCACACCTATAGTAGAAGGGGTTCCTTCTCCATAACATAGTACATGAGGGTCATCATGCCCATATTATAACAGAAGAGTTTTCATTCCTGATTATATCAATTATAAATAGACAAGGTCATTAATCCGATTCAATAGGTAATTCATATGTTGTTAATATTAATTAATAATAGGGGTGTAACCATTGTTTATTTTAATCAAGTTATGTGGTAATATCACACACTTCCATTCAATTCATTTTGGATTGATAAGTGTGTTATCCATGCTACACCACAACAATTATCCAATTTAATTTAAGGTATCACAATTTGAATTAATACCAAAAACATATAGATTATGTCCTAGTTCTTTATATATTTATAAAAAAAATGGAAAATTGATCATCACACCTTAAAAGGTGGAAATAATTGAATGGGACCTAAGAATGTCATAAGGTTCTCAATTACGGAAACCTTTTGAAGGAGGAATAAATTTTGGGGCAATGCACGGTGAAACTGGAATGTGGTATAATGTCACATATTATAATACACCTCAAATTTGAGGGAAAATTACTAGAATAATTTCCTTACTCTTATATAGGATTACCCATACATTATCATCATTTGGTTTGGTCCAGATCAAAAGAAATCAGTAAAATAGATGAATGCCCTGAAAATAGGTCATATGAGCCTACACCAAAATAACCCCATTGAGAGAAAGTCAAAAAACTGAAATGCACAAGTTGAATAAAGATATTATTGTAAATAGTCTAATGAGATGATAAAAAGTAAAATTAGATTCTATACATAGAGATTATCATCAAACCAATCTTGTAGGGAATGAGAAGCTCAAATGAAGGAGAAGAAGCCCTTGTCTACTAAAAATAGGAAACCAAAGGATGGGTTGGGTTAAAAATGAATGTAAGGGAATTTTGATAATTTCACCCAAAAATTAGGGGTCACATGATTTGGAAACATGTTTGTCCAAACCGTACGCCATGCACTTCTCAAGGAGGGTCGTTGCACATCTTTTCCGCACAGTTTGAGAAATCGTGCATCAACCATTTCATTCTACCCTACTAAAAACCACATACATTCATCATGGGAATGTGGCCCTCGGATCACGGTTAGGGAAAATTTTGGGCCTTATTTTGATCACTAAAACCCCCCACATGTTTAGGAGGAACCATGCAGGATAGGTGTTATGTTTTCTACTAACTATGGGGGATAATTGTTTCTACCACTGGCCACGGTTTTGGGATCCAAACAAGCACTAGTCACCCCCCATTTCCTCCATAGCCCCACAAGGCTTTCATAAAAGGTCTAAACTATATAATTAGACCAAAAAAATAAAGCATATATACCTCATAGAAAAATTGAGTTCTTATAGCCCCCACCCCATAGGAACTCATCCCCGAGTTTCCCTTCCAATGGTGGTAAAATGATGTCTGAGAGGAATTCTAACCATTGATCATGTATGTCAGCCTGCTACTCCCAATTCAATTCCTATAGACAACAATTCATCTATAGCACACTTACTAAAGGGAAAAAATATCCTCAAGGATCATTTACGCTCTGTTTAATGATGTGTATGGTATACTTCCCAAAAGAAGCATCTGCATCAAGATTAATATCCTCTAGATCTAAATAATGAGATGGGTCGACATGATAATGGTGATGTTGTCAAACATGGAAGATATAATGCATGGAATGGTGCCTCTGAGGTAATAAAAACCATTAGTCTACCAGCATGACTCTCTCAAATATCTCAAAATGCCCAGAAAAAGTGAGGTGATATCTTCCCTTGACTTTATGCCCAACTATTCCCAAGTCTGGGTGATACCCAGATGAAAATGTTATCCCCGACCTTGAACCCCATACGTCATCGACAACAATTTGTATTGGATTTCTATCTAGACTGATAAATATATATATATGCTTCCTAATAATATGATCCTAATTCGAAGAATATTTAAATAGGAGTGCACTCGGTATTATTTCATCTCCTGCCTCTAAAAAGAACAAGGGTAAAAGAAACAACCTACCGTATAAGGTCTCATAAGGAAACTAATGTATCATTGCCTAAAATCTTTTATTGTTGGAGAAATTTATGAAAGGAATATGTTTATCCAAATAATTTTTTAAATCAAGGATGCATCCTAAAATCATGTCCTCCAGTTCTAGTATAGTCTATTTTGACTGGCCATCGGTCTATGGGTGAAAAGAAATGCTCAAAAGAACCTTTGTACCCATAGCTTTCTATAACCCAAGACAAAACCTCGATGTGAAACAAGAGACGCTATCTGAAATGATAGCATAAGGGAACCCATTTAGTGGTATAATATCATGGATATAAAACCTTCTCAGCTCATAAAATGAGAATGTCTCCCATATAGGAAGGAAGTGTCCCACCATCATCAATTTATCCATGACTACGCAAACTACATCACTACATCAAGGTGACCTCAGTAAGACAATGAAACAATCCATTTCAAAATACTCCAATTTCAATTATGGGACTAGTAATGAATTTAGCAAGCCATCAAGACATTGGTGTTCCTCCTTCACCTATTGATAGGTGGAACACCTTGTGATAAAACCTAGTATTTGGCCTTTCATCCCTAACCACCAATACTATCGATGCATATAATGATACATCTTGGAGATACTTGGGTGACGTTTCCACTGATAATCATATTAATATTATATTAGATCATCTCTCATGTTTTTAGGGACCCAGATACTCCCATGTATATGCAGGATGTCGGCACTATCAATAGACCAATTTAGAGGTGGTTCCTCCCAAAAAATACTCTCATATAGGACCAAACCTTCAGGATATAAAAATTTCCTCATCTTCACTCTATTATGAAATGAAGTGGTAAAATATAGTGATGAAAGTATAGAATGTCTATGATTTTTTTGAACCTCTATGTTTATATCATAATACAAGTCCATAATTTTCCCCTTGTTATTGGCCTCATGAACTGCCAGTTTTTGAGTCCTCTTTCTCAAATCATCAACAACAAAATTTCCCTTTCTAGGTGTATAAGAAAGCTATATGTCAAAGTATTGTAGGTACTCAACACAACCTCAATTAATAAGGTTAAATTCATCCTGCATAAATACATACCTAATGTTTTTACGATCCATAAAAACCAAAAAATTCTCTCCCAACATGTAATGCCTCCTGCAATGCAAGGCCTGAACAACAGTAGCTAACTTGAGATTTTTTGTTGGGTAATTCCACTCATTAGGCCTTAGTTGTCGTGACCCATACGCAACGAATCAATATTCCCACATAATAACTAATCCTATTGTAATACCGGATGCATCATAATAAACATTGTATCTTCTTCCCAACACTAGAATAATTTGGATCGACACTGAATTCAATCTTCCTATCAGATCCTGTAAGGATAAATCACAATCTTATGAGCACATAAACTTCACACCCTTCTTAGATAAGATTATAATATGTGCTTCTAATCATTATAATTCTTGTATAAAATACATGTCATATCCATCTAACACCAAGAAAATATATATATAAAATATGTTCTTAGGCTGATCCTAGGTAACTACAAATCTAACCTTCTCTGGGTTAATTAATACTTTTTTCTATTAGATAATGTGACCAAGAAATAGAACCTTATCAATCTAGATGTTACACTTATTGATCTTAGAATACAGGTGGTTATCTCTCATTTTATTCAAAACTATCTCAAGATATGTTGAATCATCGCATCAAGTATGACAATATACCTATATTTCATCTATGAAGACCACCATAATGAAATCCAGATTGGAATGGAAGCACTTATTCATCAAATCCATTAAAACTGCAGGTGCATTTGTGGGGCCTAGTGGAATAGTCGGATACTCATACAAACCATACTAACTATGGAAAATCATATGTGGTATGTATGAGGGCCTAACGCACACTTGGTGATAGCCCAACCTCAAATCGACCTTCAAGAAGACCCTCACTCCTTGGAGCTGGTGGAAGATATCATCTATATGAGGTAAGGGATTGTAACACCCCGAGATTTTATGAAAACTATTCTTTTTAATTTCATTAATGTCTTGTGTTATACGCTACACCAAAAGGATCTTTCACAACACACATCCTTGACCTGGCTTGAATTACACGCAATCGCGACCTTCCACGATAGCGTGTGTTGTACGCAACACCAAGTTTCGCTAAAAAACAATATGCTATTAAAATATTTTTAAAACTAGCCGTTATGAATAGTAATAACCACTTTTTGAAATTTTGTAAATTTTATTTTTCAAAATGGACTTCATTTTTGGATTCGGAATATCGAAATTAGCTTAGGATGAAATTTTGGTGATTTTCGGATAACCTTCATATTTTGATGAATAGTGAAAATTACAAAATTTTAATTAAAAACAACTTTTTCATTCAAAATAATTAATAGTGATAAATTATTAATTTTAGTGGTTTTAAAGTATATTTAGAATATATTTTTACAATTTAATACAATGATGGTCATTGGATGTAATTTCACATTTAAACCAGTTATAAACAAGTTTCAATCTTTTGATAGTTATTATCTCTTAAAAACACGCTATTTGTTTTGACAACAGGAATTAATTTTTAAATTAGCTAATGCAACTGATATGTTTTGAATTTGGTAAAATAGACATCATTTTTGAGTTCATAATATCAAATATAGATTAGGCCTAATTTTTGGTATTTTTCTGAAAACTTTCAATTGTTGATGAATAGTGAAACCACTAAGTGGTAGTCAAAAAAAACTGAATTGTTCATAAAACTTAATTTTACCGCTTATGTGAGTGGAATTTCAAAAATCCGAGAGACACGGTTGATGTCAGTAAGTAAAATGTGGTTCAATGAGATGAAAATAATTTTTTGGTGAATAGTAACTTTTTACTTTTTTTACCACGGTTAAAAGAAAATACGGTAATTAAGGTTAGAAATGATATTATTATTACCCAAACACATTTCCTAATTCTATTGGACAAGTGTAATTCGACCAAAAACAAACTTAGGAATAAAATATGACCATTTAGGCCCACTTGGATTAGATTAGGACATTTATTATTAATTTATTTAAAGAAGGGTTAAAAGAGTTAAAATCAATGTTTATTTACTAAAACATTTTTAATATGGGGTTATATATAAGATAAATTCTACTATAAATATTAACATAATTGATGTTATAAATACCCAAATAAATATAATTTGAGACTTTTTATGAATTAAACTAATTTTCTATGTTAATATGACATGTTAGTATTGATTTAATTAACTTTTTTCGAACTTATAATTCTGTTATGATTTTGACAAAAATCAATTACTAAATAGTGTCAAAATTGACATAAAATAGTTTTTAAAACAAATATTATATTATTAATTGTTATTTTATTCCTAAAAATCTAAGGTTCGGCCAAATGACTTAGATAAGGTTATATATATTAATAATATACAATTTGGGGTTCATTTGGCTTCTTATAGTAAGTTTATTAACCTTATAGTGTAAGAACACAAGAATACACGGTAAAAGTAAAATTATTTAACTTAATGTTAAATCTAAATGATAAGGTTAAAATAGGAACCTAAACTTGTCTAAATTCTATTGGATGAGAGGATTTCGACCCATCCCCACGTTATCCTCGAAATTAATCAATTTGGAGCTATTTAATACGGAACTTGACTTTATAATAAAATAATAGTTTTACTTATTCCAAAGGTGCCCCTCTCCTCCCTTATAAAAGGGCACCTCCTCCCTCTCTTCCTCACACAACTTTGAGCCTTCAAGCTCTGCCAACCCCTGCCAAATTCTCTTCTACACTTCCCTAGAAACATCCTAGAGGTTCTGGTCTTCCTCAAAGACCAATTTTAGTGCCCTAAAAGGAGGTCTCAAAGAAGCACTTCAAAGAAGAGGTAATGTCCGTTACCGATTATTTCATCTTTATTTCTTCTTCCACTTCTTCTTCTTAGGTTGTTTCATTATGAAGTAATAACATCAGTATCACTCATATACTGATATGTTATTATAAGTATGAAACAACCCTATTTCACCATCTATCCATCCTACAGAAAAAAGAAATCATCGCGCGTGCGTACGTACGGAATACCGTCTCCACGACGCGATGAGATTCATTCTCCATGTTAACCATTTAAGAATGATTATAAAGTATATATAAGAATTAATAATGAAATATATGACATTATAAAGCTACTGGATTTATGTTTATATATATGTATGTCATCTACTTAATTCCACTCAATTCAATAACGAAAACAAAACAGCGTTCATGCGTACGTACGACCTACCGTCTCCATGAACGGTGTATTTCTTTCCATTTATAGATCCATTATATATATGTATATTCTGAATATATATTATATATAAATCATGTTTTGTATTCTATAATTAAGTAATAATGATCTAAGTAATCATATGAATAATTACAAGTTAAAACACGAACGACAAATGAGACGATTTTACCCAAAACGCTACTTTAACATGAATTTACAAAAGAAAGGGTAATATAAAGTCATAAGTGAACCATATATGATATAATAACAATGAATATGATTCTGGAATAAGTCAATAACATTATTTAAATCATTATAAAGGAGGTTCGGACACTTACAAAGCAAGTCGGACCTAAGGTAAGGGAAAATATCACAATCTCATTTTTATCCGAGATTGTTTATACTTTGGTATTTACTGGGGGTTTATTTTATCATCCACAACCATGTTTCCTCTATATGTAATATTTATATCCTTATAAAATATTTTATATCCATTTTTACCCTTCGGTGAGTTTTTAGTAAAAGATATGAAAGGAATCTTTTTTCATTTTTCGTATGAGGTACTTTTTGACTTTTCCAACAAAAGTACGAAGAATGTTTTTTTTAACTTATACGGCATGAATGAATTTTTAAAACATTATTTCCAAGAAGCTTCCTTTACAAGTTTTCAAGTTTATTTTTAATCAACTTCTTTTAGTTTAAATCCGTATGACATGTTAAGAAAGGAAAAATGTTTTTGAAGAAGAAAGGATATTTTCCTCAAGAATGGAGTTCAAGTGTTTTATCAAAATTATTTTCCATCTAAGATAATAAAGGGTTCTGTTTTTATCACTATTATAACATTGATTTTATCATGTTTTGATGGAATTATTTTTATGAATTCCTTTATCTTATATGAATTGTTTTATGATGTCATGATGTTTAAGATTCCCATTTGTATTACATGGGTTATGCAATGATGTATGATTTATGATTTTGTGACACACATAAGAATGGTATAATTATAATATGGGTGGGACCTATATCTCCCTCCAATGCATTGGGTAAAGATTTCATATCTCATGAGATAGACATGGCTGGAACAGTAGGTTATACCGGTTCAGTGAAACAGGACTGGAACGAGGGTGACTTGGTTCAGAAAGGGACTTTGTCCACTAAGATAGTCTTGGCAATGAGTCTTGAATAACAAGAAATGATTCTCTATGATTATGTGTGTATGCCACAAAGTTTCATGTTTTATGTTATGATTATTGTGATTAAATTTCATTTCTATGATTTATCCCATGTTATGAAATTATGCTCTCTTTTGCAGGTTAAGATTTCCAAAATGTTTTGTTCTTATGAATATGATGTGATTGATATTTCTTTTGTTTACCCTTACTGAGAATTTGAGCTCACCCTTTTATGTTTTCTTTTCCCCAGGATATAAAGAAAGGTTTTAGGTAAAAAAAGAAGATCTTTATGGGAGATTTTGAAGATCTTCCACCACGATTAGAAGATTATATTCCGAGTTTCCAAAGACACTAAACTATTACGATCCTTGTGTGTGTGTTTTTGTTATGTACTAAGTATTCCGCAAAAGTAATGTAATTTCCATGTACGTCAAGCTTCGGGTCTCTATAGGGATATTTCTTTTTAAAGTAAGTTTTTTCAATTTCTGGTAATCCATGCAAAACCTGAGGGTCTTTTCTACCCTCTTTGTGAAAAGGTTTGGTAAACCTTATGGAGAAGTGTAAGGATATATAAACCCCTTAGTTTCTAATTCCCCTAGATAAATCTTGAGCTCCTAAAACTCTACAGTAGTCATCCAATAAGATAGAATGTATATCAATGCATCTCTAGAGACTATCTCGATAATAAATTATACCTCTCAATCAGGAGGTTGTTTGGAAAATTAATTATGGAAAACATCCTTGAAATGATCAAATACTGGAGGGAATTCAGTCTGACATTATCCAAGATCCTCTATATAAGGGATAGTAATTTTTGTTCCCACTCCACCTAGATCAGGATACTATGGTACAACTCTACCATCCCAGACATACAACTCTCCCTTGTGAATATAAGTCTCATACTCTCATGATGTAAACAAAACCCTCTAGTGATAAAAATCCACATAGAAGTGATAGGGGACTAAGTTTTATATCCAAGGAATGAAAACAAAGCTCATTAACTTGAGGATTAATAGGTCCCACAAGAAATAATGGTTTTGTACCACAAGGTATAATTCCTTACACTAGATTACACTCTCTGAACATATATACAACGGGGTGTCAAGTGTCATAACCCCATAGGAGTACTCAACATCCAGCACCTAGATTTACACAATATCCATAGAGATAAAAGATTGTGATGCACCTATATTTAATAATTTCAACACTATAGTAGAGGAAAATAGAATATTACCTCAAATAGTAGATGGATCGAGACCTTGCTCCTTCTAAATATGTTAAACTGAATAAATTTGTTCTGATTCACATCCATGTGCTGCAACCTGACTACTCAGAGTGGGTCCACTCTGTTAGTACTATGTATCTGAAGCCTAACAACAATGAACAAGACCTCCTCCTATACCTATACGGATGGTGTTAATCCGGCTACCTTCTTGGATAGATGATACTACTCTTTCTCCTGTAGGTGGAGCTAATACAGATCATCTCCTACTCGTCACATATGGTATGTTTTTTCAAAAATGTGGATGATTACCTAATAATCTATAGCCTAGTCACTCAATAGTGTCTCTAAGACACTTGGTATTCCTATTACCAGGCTTCCCACACTGGTTAAAAACCATGTAGTTATCATTGGGTTTCACCTGGCTTTCACTACTCACGTGTGATTTCTCAAAGAATCACTTCCGACAACTAGTCAAACCACTACTCTATTTTAGTTCTGAACATCACTAGATCAAAAAATCATCTTTCCTTAGTATCTACTCTATGATAAGACCATGGTTTACTATATCATGCTTGGTTTTCAACTAGAAAACATTTAAATGAGAACTAATAGGATGCTTAATCCCATCCTAAAATCGTTTAGTTTTAGCTATCTCATCAACAGTATTGATATCTAAAAAGTTATGAATCTCCATAAAAGGAGTTGAGAATTCCATAACTATCATAGAACCCCATTGCATGTTCATTAACTTCATATAATGATTGACTCTTAGGGTATTGAGTAAGATATAATCATAGAAGATCGATTGAAAATCCCTCCAAATCACTTCCTGATACTGACCTGCTTGGTAAATAATTTCCCACAAGCATTTGGAGGATCAATGAAGCATATAACTGGAGAGATTATCTCCCCTATCAAGATGTGTATATATATTCTTAAAGATAGATATAATTGTCTCAATCCATAACTCTAAAACCTAGGGGCCACCATCCACATAAAAAGTAGGTGGATACTGCTACTGGAACTCCCACAAAACCTCTCCCATATAATGGTCAGGTCATAGATTTCCCTATATCATTTACATAATCCATATAAACTGCCATTAAAATTGTACATAATATCCCATATATAAGAAAATAGAAGGGTCCATAGGTGTCATTATTAGATGTATCACTGGTGGCTTAGGGTCCACCACCTCTAGAACATGGTCATCACCACCCTCCTGGAGAAGGACTAGAGGATGTCATGGTGGAATATATCTAAAAATTAAAAACATAGGCATACAATAATATATATCATGGTTATGATCATATACAAGCAAATGGGATAGTTAGAAGCCTTATTATGAAAATTCCACACCCCTATTCCTACTCATAATGTCAGGTATATTTGATAGGATCAATTATATATAAGATAAGGCATTCTACCAACTTCCCACTAATAAGGTCGGGCCTATGTAAAGATCTATGTTTTGAGTCCAAGATCCTAGTATATATAGTTTCAATTGTAATTTATAGATTAAAAACCCCTTAAAATGGAAATTTGAATCCCTGTTTATCAGGGACCGTTTAATTTTAGAATTGATTTCATTTAATTTCATTCTAATTTTTATAGTGTTTCTCTTTGAAAGGTTAAACTATATATATTACCACTTATAATTTATAATGGTCCATACATCTTAAAAATTGATGTGTGGTGCTTATTCAATATAAACTATTCACTATCTAGTCCCTACATGAATTGTTATCATAATTCATGGATATAACAATAAGCAACAAAACATGTTATAACCAAAGATCAAGAACCCTAGTTGTATAGGATCTTACAAGGCATCCAAAAGACCCAAGATCAAATCCAGGAAGAGAATAATTTTTGGTTACTATATCAGGGTATTGTAGTGGTGAAGGTAATGTAGCAGTTACTGTAGTAGCGTGGGTACAGTAGTAGTATTGTTCACCAAGGGGTCCTTCAGGCCAAAAAAATGGGTTTTCAAGCCTTGTATTCACACCACTTGGCCTTGAGCCTTTGGGATATGTAATCGGTCCCCAACCTAGTCTTAAAGAGGTATTTTCTTTAAATAATAAATTGAGGCTTCGACCCCAACCTTTAAAAAACAAAACATGTTATATGTAACGACCCAATTTTTTCAATGAAAATTCCATTCTTATATATATGTCATAAAATCACATGAAAACACAACATAATGAACAAAAAATTGATAAGTGACTTTTAAACATATGTTTGTCACTTCTGTGTTTAGAATTTTGAAAATCTAATATACACGGATGCAAGCAGTGAGTTATTTGGAGTTTGATAAGAAAAATTTATCTTTGGTGAATAGTGACTTACCTATATGAATATTAACACACCCTTATGAATAGTGATATAACCTAATGAATAGTAACATTAAATATGATAAAATATAAATAATATTCAAGTTAAATTATGATATATCTATATTTTAGAATAAATAAATGAACATTTTGAAACATGTTTTTTATTATAAATTATGATTTTAACTAAATATTAAAATTATAATATCGAAAAAATTCTTTTTGAAAAATGGATATCATTTTTGGATTCTAAACATTGAAAAATGGTTAGGGTGATTTTTTGTGATTTTTCTGAAATACTTGAATTTTTGATTAATAGTAAAATATAATAATTTATGATAAATATTAAATAATGGATTTATTGAGTTATTAATGATGATCTGCTAATGTAATCCCAATTGTTTTGAAGTCACATGCATTTATTACTATTTTTGGTCATGTAATTATCACTATTTCTGGTCTTGAGTCAAAGTAATAAACTAATGATTATAATATTATGAAAACCCTTCTCTTCTTCACTATAACCCCCTCCCCCCTCACTCCCTCTTCTCTTCACTACTCTCAAGCCATGTGCCTTGTCAATACTCTACCCAAATCTCTCCCCAAGCTCCCCCCCCCACATCCAAAATCCCATAGCCTCTTCAAAATACAAAAACCGCTCCCCTAATGAGGTTCTCAAAGGAGGAAGTCTCAAGAGGAAAATTCCTCTTTCTAATTCTTTCATTTCTTTTAAGTTCTTTTGTTTTTGTTTCTTTCCTCACCTCCCTTCACCCAAATGGTATGATATCTCCAGTAATGTACATGTACAAGAATGAAATTATGATAATGGGATACTTCATAATCTTCTCCTATTTCCCCAATCTTTATTTGAAAGGAATGAAAACACTGTTTTAGATGTCCTAATTTAGCACATTCAAAGACAACGGTTTATCAATTTCTATTATCATCATTAATTCTGGTAATGAAACCATTTGTGTTATGGTTGAACTAGATTATTATATATGTTATATATGATATTTTTTTTCTATAATACTTTTGTACAAATGGTATTATATTATAAATCAAAACATGTTCTTTGTAATCAAACCCATCGATTAAAAAATGGTTGTCAATATGGTTTTACATAGTAATTCGACTTCACTATAAGAAACCAAATTAAATTTAAAACCATTTAATCTCTAGGATGTTCACTAATAGAATATAAATTATATTCTGGACAACCACTTTCATCTTACATGATTATCCAAACATGAATATAAGTGAACCAGTCATTAAAAACCAAGTAAACAAATGATCTCGAACAATGATATTGAACCTCATAACCAATCGAAACGGTTATAAATGAACTTAAAATGATTATACTAAAACAATTAAAATTTTAAGAGGTTTTGTAATTTTTAATTAATAAACCTAATTTTTATATTAAGGTCTTTAATAACAAGTGAATAACACCAACGGATTTAAGGTAATGGATCCTATCCATTTCCCTCTTAATCAATATTGTCCTCTATGCTATGCCTTTTATGCATAATCCCAAATGATGGTGTATGTTTTCACACCACCCCCATACTACCCTCATGATGTATAAGTGATTATAAACCCCTTTTCCCTCTCATCAATCCCTCTTGGGTACACCCCACACCATTCTAATAAACCTTAATGAATTCTACCTGGACCCTTTAGGTTCTTTCAGGATGCCTTTTCTTTCTTTATATAAAAATGGAGTTATCTTCTTTGTTTATGTACATAATCTAAATTCTGTTTAATTTTTACAAAATTAATTTATTAATATATTTTTATCACTCTCTTTCGAGGATATATATGTTTTTTAAGGATTCCCTCAGAACTTTCTGATAAGCAAACCTGTTTTAAGGGAACTTCCCAAATTTTACCCAATTTCAAGTGCACTCTATCCTTAGTTTTAAGACACAATTTTCTTTATAAAATAAATATTTTTATAATGAAAACCTTCTTGGTTCAATTATTATTTTATATAAAATATTTTCCTCTTTTCTATTTTAAAATATCTATAGTATTTTCCTTAAAACAGCACAAAAATGTTTTAATGCTACTATTTCTCAAAATCATTCCTTATATGTTTTCAATTATTTTTGACATAAATTATAATTTTATATTCCTATTTTACCTTATAAACATATATGTATATTCTAATCTCTTTCTTTCATTGACACTTTCTTGATACGCCCATTGGTTATGCTTTATGTCATGATTATGGTACCTAGTTCTTTCCATGGGTACCCTTATAATTATGTACTGCGGATTATGTATGATTATTTATGTGGAAATAATATTCATCAAAATGGTTAGATGGGTGCACCCAGATAGCGCTCCAATGCATTGGGTAAAGTTAAGTCTCTTGATATGCGATGTGAAATGGTATTGGCGGTCATCCTTTTTCTCATGTGTTCCCCAGGGTACCCTATGCAGATGTAAGGGCTCAAAGGAAGTTAGGAGCTCCTTATGGAGATTAAATAATGATGTGTTTTTTTAGCCCCATGTTTTATGTTTTATGTACCTAGATTCCAAGACACTATACTTAATGATCCTTGTCTTGTACTCTGATATATAATTGTGCTTAAAATAATGTAATGTTTTATGTAAAGGCTTGGTTCACTATAGTTGGTATCAGTGGATGGTCTAGTTATTTTTTGAAATTTGGAATAGAGCATCATAGTGAGAACTTTAAGGATAAGACTAAGTATAAGAAAACATTCCTCACTTTTTGTGAGTATTGAGTAAGTGTTTTATCAATAAAATACATCCATGTATGGATATGAGTAGGTAGAGGTGTCTCTGTCACAGATGTATGTAGGGGTAAACCCCAAAAAACCTGCTTTGATCTAGACTCGAATGGGAACTGGTGCACGAAAAAATGCCTTGCTACACTCTTGGTTACAACACTCCTATAGGACATGTGTTGGGAGATTAATGAGCTTAGTACAAACCATTATTAGGGTACAAAAAATCCCATAAGAATATAAGTTTTGAAATAGATCGAGGGTAAAATAGATTTAAACCTATGGAATCCAAAGTTAGGATATACTTATTCATTATAAGTTTACCCTTTTATGTTCAACGTTTCTTTTTTATGCTCAATATCTAAGTATTCAAGAACTCTAATTATATGTTATTTTTCTTAATTAATGGTGGTAAGTAGAATAACAAATTCCAACAGCCAATGTGATAGGCAATGTGAAGATTTGCAAAATTATATGCTTGATATAACGGGAGAGGGTGCTCAAAACATCATGAAAGTACTTGATCAGCTAGCTCGAGTGATGAATAATAACTTGAATCATGCGGAATTCCCTCCTCCTCCAAGTAAAGAGAAATTTTTAATAGATTTATTCATAAAGGAAAGGCCTCACATGTTTAGTGGATCTTCTGATCCCCTCCTTATGGAACAATGGATTAACCCCTTAGAAAAAATATTCTCCATCCTCCGGTGCGCAGAAGAAGATAAGGATATACTGGTGGTCTATCGTTTTGATGGGGAATATAATTAGTGGTGGAAACTAACCAAGAATACAAATTCCCAAGGGTAAATTGATTCCACGGATTGGGATGAATTATAGAGGACGTTTTTCAACAAATATTTTCCTCAAACCCTCTGTCGAAAGATATAAAGAGTGTTCCACGGACTCAAACAAAAGGAGGATGGGACCATGAGGGCATATGAAAAGAAACATTACAATGTTTGTAATGTATACCTCTAGATTTTTCATGAACATCGACAGTAATGTGGATCACTTATTTAGCAGACTAAATCCAA
The DNA here is from genome assembly GCA_963277665.1 of Viscum album. Taxonomy (NCBI): domain Eukaryota; kingdom Viridiplantae; phylum Streptophyta; class Magnoliopsida; order Santalales; family Viscaceae; genus Viscum; species Viscum album. The sequence goes on along the minus strand of OY728147.1, from coordinate 468,032,284 downwards.
ATCTATGAAAAGTGTTGGCGGTTCGAGACTTCGATAGTTATGTAGATATTGTTTGTTGTGCCCTCATGGTTGAAATAGAGATTGGAGACTCTAAATGGTCTAATGGGCCCAGTGACAAGAAGCAGAAAATGGAGAACAACATGGGTGGTTCCTCAAAAATATCCCATAATGGAAAGAAACATGACTTTTCCCCTTGTAAAAGTTGTGGGAAGAATCATCTTGGTAACTGTCTGAAGGGAACCAAGAATTTCATCAAATGTGGAAAGTTTGGTCTTCTAACCAAGAACTGCTGAACGGATATGAAAAATCCTGCTAATTTTAAAGAAGAAAGTAAGGTTTAGATCACTACTCAGCATGCAATGCAATGTTACAACTACAAGGAGCATGAGCATAATGCAAGAAATTTCCCTAAGATGAGGGTTATCAAAGGCAATCAGCAACAACCTCCAAGCCAACAAGGAAGGGATTATGCTATCACTACTACTGAGGTGGAGTCAGACAATGATGTGGTGACAGGTATTCTAGTTATTCATTCAAGAATAGAGAACATTCTATTTGATTTTGGTTCTACACATTCTTTCATATCATGGAATTTTAGTAGAACTATTCAAACATCACCTCAAAATTTAGAGATAATGTTATTTGTGAGAATATTAAATGGGGAAATTATTGCATCCATAGTTTATAACTCCTCCTCTATTAATTTTTGTGGACTGAACCTCCTAGAAAATCTCTTCATACTTCCTTTAGTGGAGTTCGATGCTATCATGGGCATAGATTGGATATCTTTATATAAAGCCAACATTAACTGTCGGGAAAAGGAGATCACTCTTCGCATCCCAATGCATCCTCCAATTATTTACAAGTTTAAGGAGGAAGATGAATCTCTATTATAATATTAGTCACAAGTGTGGATATTTTTGCCTTATGAGAAGTCATATATTACTCAAATGATTGATACAAAGGAGAGAATCATGCTTGAAGACATGCCCATCATGAGGGATTACACTGACGTATTCCCTGAAGAGTTTTCTGGTCTTTCCCCTGACCGATAGGTTTAGTTATCAATTAACTTTATCCCAGGTTCTCTACCTATCTCAAAGACACCATATAGAATGGCCACCGTAGATCTAGAAGATCTAATGAAGCAGTTCCAAAAGAATATGAAGAAGGTTTTTATACGCCCGAGTGCTTCACCGTGGGATGGGCCAATAATCTTCTTTAAGAAGAAGAATGGATCAATGAGACTATGCATTGATGATCGTGAGCTCAATAAAATCATGATAATGAACAAGTATCCCCTACCATGGATAGATGACTTGTTCAATCATCTTCATGGGGCTAGTTATTTCTGTAAGGTGGACCTTCGGTCAGGATATCACCAATTAAAGGTGAGGAAGGAAGATATTCCCAAGACTTCCTTTCAAACAAGGTAAAGACACTATGAGTTCATAGTGATTCCCTACAGACTCACTAATTCTCCATAAATTTTCATGTATTTAATGGATATATTTTTTAGAGATTACCTCAACAAATTTGTGGTAGTCTTTATTGATGATATTATGATATAATCCAACATCAAGGATGAACATGTGAAGCATTTGAATATTATGTTAAAGACTTTAAAAAGGGAGAAGTTTTAGGAAAATTATGATAAATGTGAGTTCTGGATGGAGGATGTATCATTTTTGGGGCATGTTATCACCAGCAAAGGGATATCGGTAGACTCTTCCAAGATAAAGACAATTAAAGAGTGGCCCAGACCAACTTATGTAATGGAGATCCGCAACTTTTTGGGTCTAGCTGGGTATTATCAGTGATTCGTGAACAAATTTCATTATTTTCAAACCCAATGACCAAGATGACACGGAAGGGGGTAAAATTTTTCTGGACTCTGGATTGCAAAGATTGTTTCACAGAGTTGAAAAAGAGGGTTATCACTGCACGAGTACTCACACTCCCAACAAGTGGCGAACTCTTTGTGGTGTACATTGATGCTTCAAAGAAGGGATTAGGTTGTGGGATAATTAAAAGGGATAAATTGATATCATATGCCTTAAAGAAAATGAAAATCCATGTGCAAACTATCCTATGCATGACCAGTAGTTGGCGGTGGTGATCTTTGCGTTGAACATATGGAGGCATTATCTCTATGGGGAGAAGAGTGAGATATATACTGACCAAAAGAGTCTCAAATATATATTCACACAAAAATAGCATAATATATATCATAGAGTATTTATAGATCTCATCAAGGAATATGACTGCTGAATCCACTACCATCTCGGTAAGGCAAATAAGGTGGAGGATGCTCTAAGTAGAAAGGATCATGCATCTTTATCAATGATGAGAATTGAAAAGGATCTGATCTTCTAATATTTTTAAAGGATGGAAATGGGAATCATTAAGTGAGTAAAATCATCAATCCTTTCTCAAATCATTGATCAACCATCCCTCTAGGAGGAAATAACGGATGCTCCAAGAAAAGATGTGAAAATTTAGAAAAGGGTGGAAGCTATCATAAATGGAAAATCCTCTGATTTCAAACCTGATGAGGAAAGATTTGTAAAATTTGGTACATGATTATGTGTACCATATGATCCCGAGATAATGAAAGAGCTATTAAATAATAAACATAGATCAACCTTCTCTATCCACCTAGGGAGCACAAAGATGTATCGAGGTCTCTGAGAAAACTTTTTTTGGGGAAATGTGAAAAGGGAGATTGTTGAATATACATCAAACTACCGGGTATGTCAGCAAGTGAAGGATGAGAGGAAAAAGTCTAAGGGGGTGAGGCAACCACTACCCGTACCAGCATGGAAGTGGGAAAATATTACCATGGACTTTGTCACTGGACTACCAAGGACATCTAGAGGAAACAATGCTATATGGGTCATTGTGGATCATATTATAAAGACAGCTCACTTTATCGCGATTCAAGAGGACTTCCCATTGGATTAACTTGCACAGATTTAAATCAATGAAGTGGTAAGGATGCATGGAGTACCTATCTTTATTTTATCCGATCGTGATCCAAGATTCACCTAAAACTTCTGGAAAAGTCTCCAAAATGCTCTAAGCACTGAACTAAAATTCAATATGGCCTATCATCCTCAAACTGATGGCCAATCTATGTGAACTATTCAGACAATGGAAGACATGTTGAGAGTTTTTTCTATGGAATTGAAAGGAGGATGGGACCAAAATCTTCCACTAGTTTAATTCTCCGACAACAATAGTTTCCACTCGAGTAACTGAATGGCACCATATAAAGACCTTTATGGGAAACAGTTTAGAACACCAATGTGTTGGGTTGATGTCGGTCAGCATAAGTTGCTAGGACCTAAAATGGTTAAAGAAATGGCAGAGAAGGTGAAAACCATTCAGTAACATATCATGGTAGCCCAAAGTTGATAGAAAAGTTATGCAGACAATCATTGATGAGACCTTGAGTTCAAATTTGGAGACTTGGTATTTTTACACATATCTTCATGGAAGAAGGTCTTGAGGTTTGGAGAGAAAGGTAAGCTAACTCTTATGTACATTATCCTCTTTGAGATCCTTGATCGAGTCCGATCTATGGCCAATCAACTTGAAATTACACCTACCATATCGAAAGCACATTATATCTTCCATGTATCCCTCTTAAAGAAGTACATACCAGACCCTTCACATGTACTCTCTTTTGAGGTGGTCCAGTTGGATGATGAATAGTCCTATGAGGAGCAGCCAGTGAAGATCCTGGATCCTAGAGACAAAGTTCTACGCAACAAGACTTCTCATTTGATCAAAGTACTATGGTGAATCCATAAGTACGAAGAAGCGACATGGGAACTGGAGGAAGAAATAAAGAAAAAGTACCCCCACCTATTTTTGGCCAAGAATGTAAAATGAAATTTTGAGGGTGAAATTTCTTAAGGGGGGAAGAATGTAATGACCCAATGTTTTTAAATGGAAATTATATTCTTATAAATATTTCATAAAGTCACATGATAACACAACATAATTAACTTCTAAGAGCTAAGTGACCTTTAAACATAAGTTTGTCACTTTTGTGTTTGTAATTTCCAAAATCTGACATACACGGTTGCAATCAGTAAGTTATTTGGATTCGGATAAGAAAATTTTATTTTTTGGTGGATAGTAACCAACCTTTATGCATAGTATCATACCTTTATGAATAGGGATATACCCTAATGAATAGTAAACTTACCTATGATAATATATAAATAATATTCAAGTTGAAAGTATGATATACCTATATTTTAGAATGAGTAAATGAATATTTTAAAACTTATTTTTGATAATAAATTATTATTTTAATTAAATATTAAAATAATAATATCTAGAAATTTATTTTTGAAAAATGGATTTTATTTTTGGATTCTAATAGTCGAAAAATGGTGAGGCTGATTTTTTGAGATTTTTCTGAAATACGTGAATTTTTTATGAATAATAAAAAACGATAATTTATGATAAATGCTAAATAAAGGATTTATTGAGCCATTGATGATGATATGATGATGTAAGACAAATTGGTTCGAATTAACATGAATTTATTACTATTTTTTGTCATCGAATAATCACTTTTTCAGGTCTTGAGGTAAAATAATAAACTAATGATTATAATATTATGAAAACCCTCCTCTCCTCCACTATAAAAACCCCCTCACTCCCTCTTAACTACACTACTCTCAAGCCTTGTTCCTTGTCAATATTTTTCCCAAATATCTCCCCAGCTCCTAACCCATGTCCAAAATCCCCTAGCCTCATAAAAATACAAAATACACTCCCTATAAGAGGTTCTTAAAGGAATAAGTCTCAAGAGGTAAATTACTCTTTCCAATTCCTTCATTTTTTTATGTTCTTTTCTTTTTGTTTATTTCCTCAATCCCTTCACCCAAATGTAATGATAACTCCAGTAACATAAATGTAATGGAATTATTTTATGCTAATGGGATACTTCATTATCTTCTCCCCTTTCCCCATCTTTTATTTGAAAGAATTGAAAGCACTGTTTGAGATGTGCTAATTTAGCACATTCAAGGACAACAGTTTATCAATTTATATTATCATCTTTAATTGTGGTCATGAAACCATTTGTGTTATAGTTGAACCAGATTATTATTTTTTTAATGTATCCTATTTTTGGTTATGTAATCCTTTTGTACAAATGGTATTAAGTTATAAAACAAAACATTTTCTTCGTAATCAAACCCACTGATTAACAAAAACGGTTGTCACTATGGTTTTACATAATCAAGATTGTTCTCTATACTATGCCTTTTATGCATAATACCAATTGATAGGTTTGTTTTCAAACCTCCCCCATATTTTCCTCATGATTTATAAGTAATGGAAAACCCCTTTTATCTCTTATCAAGCCCTCTGGGTTACACCCGACACCAACCAATAAACCGTAACGAATTCTACCCGGACCCTTTTTGGTCATCCAGGTTACCTTATCTTTATTTACATCAAAATGGATTTATCTTTTCTATTTATGTACATATTATAAATTTTGTGTAAATTTTACAAAATTCATTTATGATGACCCTTTCATCACTCTCTTTCGGGGAAATACATGTTTTTAAAATATTCCCTCCTTTGAACTTTCAGATAAGCAAACCTGTTTTAAGGGAACTTCCCCAATTTTTACCCAATTTCAAGTGCACTCTATCCACTTTTTTAAGACACAATTTTCTTTATAAAATAAGTATTTTTATTATGAAAACTTTATTGTTTCAATTCAAATTTTATATAAAATAGTTTCCTCTTTTCTATTTTAAAATCTCTATAGTATTTTCCTTAAAACCTCAAAAAAAATGTTTTGATGTTAATGTTTCTAAAATACATTCCTTATATGTTTTGATTTCTGTTTGACATCACTTACCTTGTTATATTCCTATTTTTCCTTATGAACTTTCATTTATGTGCTAATACCTTTCTTTCAGGGACACTTTAATGATACGCCCATTGGTTATGCTTTATGTCATGATTATGGTGACCACTTTTTTCCATGGGTACCATTATGTTTATGTATAGTTGATTATGTATGATTATTTATGTGGAGATAATATTCAGGAAAATGTTGAGATGTATGCACCCAGATAGTGCTCTAATTCATTGGGTAAATTCAAGTCTCATGAGATGCGATGTGAAACGGGATTGGCGGTTAGCCTTGACCTCTACAAAAATGGGTAACCAATGGGTGGATAGCCTTGACCCATACTAAAATGGGAAACGGGATTTTTAGTTATCCTTAAACCATAATTAAGACATGTTTTATGATTCTTCCACATTTATATGATTCCATGTTTATATGATTCCATGATTATATGATAAAATTTTACATGTTCTATGCATTGGATATCATTATGTCATACACTTAACTCATGTGATTAATATGTATCCTTATATTCATTCCCTTACTAGGATTTTCAGCTCCTCCGTTTGCTTATGTGTTCCCTAGGGTACCCTATGCAGTCGTAAGGGCTCAAAGGAAGTTATGATCTCTTTATGGATATTAAATAAATATTTTTTTTATCAACGTGTTTTATGTTTTATGTATCTATTATTCAAAGACGCTAGACTTAATGATCCTTGGCTTGTACTCTAATGTATAATTATGCTTAAAATTATTTAATTTTTAGTGCATGAGTCTTGGGTCACTATATTATAGGCAATTCACACAGTAAGTAAACATGTCAATGAATAATAAATGTCACATAAATCACATAAGGTGCCTAAAATTATGTATGATTCAATGATTCATTTTCATATGAGGAAAACAATATAATATAATCCTCAATTAGAATAGTAAAATTTCACATCATGTGTATCACCCAACGGTGGAATCAAATCAATTGTAATAAGAAAAATACTGAACAAAATGTCCCATCCCTGGTAATTTAGCCTCTCCCTATATGTGGGTAAGCTACTCCCAGGCACATATCCTTACCAAATCCAAATATATTCTAAATAACCTATATAATATTCTAAAATAATAATAAAAACATAAAATAAAAATTAGATGATACCAATTTGTGATGTCCCGACCCGGATTCCACTTAAAAGGTGCCCCAAGCTGATGGGACACATAGCCTCAAGTGTGCCTCCACATAACAAAATATAAAAGAGTGGTTATGCCCAAATTATAACAGAATGGTATCCATGCCTGATTATATCAATTGAAAAAAAAATTGGGATTTATTCAGAGTCAAAAGGTAATTCATAGCTCATTAATATTCATTAATAACATGGGAGTAACCATTGTTTCATTTAATCAAGTGATGTGGTCTTACCAATCATTTTTATTCAATTCATTATGGATCAGTAAGCAATTTTTCCATACTACACCAAAACAATGTTTTGTTATCATTTAAGGTATTACAATTAGAAGTCGTGAAAAACCAATATAGATGATGCATTGGTTATTTATAAATTTATTACGATAATGAAAAATCAATTGGCACATCTAAATGGGTAGATAAAATTGAAGGGTACCAAAGAAGATCATAAGGATCTTAATTAATGAAACCATTTAAAGGCGGATTAAATTTATGAGCAATGTGCGGTGAAATTGGTGTGAAGCATAATGAAACATATTATAAAACACCTCAACATTGAGGGATAAGTAATATATCACCTACCATATTCCTATAGAGGAGCACTAATCTAGTATTGCCCATTGGTTTGGTCCGGATTGAAATAAATCTGTAAAATAACAAAACACCTTAAAAATAAGGCATATGATCATGCAATTAAATAAATCCATTGACAAAAATACAAAGGAAGAAATAAGTAATATTAATAAAGAAATTACCTATTTTCATCCAAAAAATGATCAAATTTTGAGTCAGAGTCCGAATGATGCATTTATCATCAAACCTAGCTTAGAGCACTAGAGGAGATTAAAATGAAATTTAATAAGCCATTATCTACAAGAAATAGAAAAAAATGGATTGGTTGGGTTAAAATAGAATTTAAGATAATTTTTTGGATTTTACCACAAAATTATGGTTCATATGGTTTGGTTTCATGGTTGGAAAAATTGTGCGCCAAAATCATGCCATGCACTACCCAAGGGGGAACCTCATGTGGTTTGGACACATGGTTTGAGAAAACAAGAACAAACTAATCCATTCTCCTCTTCTAAAAACTGTAGACATTCAGCATTGGCGTGCAGCCCGGGGTGCACAGTTAGGAAGAATCATGCACCCTATCCTACTCACTAAAAATCACTACATGGTTCTGAGAAACATTAAAGGTTGGGTGGCTGGGTTTCTACTAACTACGTGGCCCAATTGTTTTCCACTAACCAAGGTTCCAAGATCCAAACACGCCACGATCACCCCTATTTTCTCCATAGCCCCACTAGGCATTCATATTAGTTTTAAACCATAGAATTAGACTATAAAATTAAAGGATTCATAGCTTATTGACAAATTAGGTTCTTACAACAATGAAGATTCATGAAACAACTCTTGTAGGACATTATTAACTAGGGAGTGGTGTGAAATGCTTCAATTCATATTCACACCATCGACCAATATATATGTCGAATAGAGAATTAGAAATAAATCAATATAGAGGCTTAAAATTTTTGAGGCATTATTATTTGATATCCTTATGTTGTCTTTCTAAATTTTAGTTTCATGTAGCTCCAAGGGTGGCCATGTCAATCTAACAGCATAGTTTTTCTACAATCATGACATGGATTACATATTTTGTATATGGTAAGGATTTAGCCTTCAGGTGATGATGAGATGTCCATATATTTAGATGAAGATAATATATTCATTCATAATCGATTGATTTAGGAAAGACATGTTGAGAAGTGGATATGGGCCAGAATATGACCATTATATTATCTTCAGCTCATTCTTTCCCTATGATTGCAATGTTCTCTCTATCATCAATGAGATATTATTCCACCTGTTCTAACAAAATATGTCATTTTATAGATTATTTATTGTAGGGATCGATATTAGTTATAATTTTCTCCACAATATTTAAGTCTATATGTTCATAAGGTGGTATAGACTATGACAGCAACTTCAGGATATCTTTTGGTTAAGAAGAAATATTGCCTATCAGATATAAGGAACTTGGTGTAGTTGGCCTCAGTCTCTCTAGTGCCTCTCAATATGAGGTTCTTCTCAAAGTATCTTTAAAAAGTTGAGTACCTTCTTGTAAAAATGATATGTAGTTGTAGAGACGACCTTCATAATGAACCCCATCCTTGGTAAGACGTCCATTATGGATCAATTTTTGGATTTATGTATGATTCTTACCCCATATTCAATAAGGAGGACCTATAGAGCTTCTCGTTCAAATATCATGGGGAGGACCTCTGAAAATATGAATACTTCTTCCTTCTGATGATGATTCGTCTGATTATTTGGTTATTATAGAAATATTTTTGAGGTACTCAAAAACATCATAATTTATTAGGATATGAATATGACCATTCTCATAAACTTTGGGTTGCCCCCAGTGACACTTCCTTTTGGCTGCTCTCTGTTGGGAGGTTGAGTTGTGTGTTTTTTCAAAAAAAAACCTGTACAGGTGGGAGTACTCCTAAGAAAATATCATGTTGCTATAGGAATATGATGATGAATCTCTTCAGAATGGATAGGAATATGGGTATTACTCTTGGTTTCCATCATGATATGTTGATAGTATCCCACACATAGAATGGGTGATGTAGTAAGTTTTGGATCCTAAAAAACTATCAAATTATTCCAATGAGTTCTTTTATAGTTGGAAGTATTATGATTCTTCCCTTAAGGGGTAGTTGAAATGGGTAAATGATATTTAGTTTGAATGGGGATATCAGACTGATATTTTCATTCACCCTTCATCGGAACATACCAAAAATACTCCAAAATATGAACTGGAATATGTGCATGCTCCAAAGTATATCCCACAATATGTTGATGAGTGACATTAGAGGTAGGGGTAGGAATATGTTCATGTACCCTATCAATAATCGAGAAATGTCAAAAATGGACTTTTACTTTTTCCATCAGAGTATGAAAATAGTCTCAAAGATTTGGGGCTAGGATATGAGCCTACCCTTCAATCAACACCAGCTTATGAAAATGTGATTCCTTGACAGGAGTGGAAATATGATCTCTTTTCTTGATGGGAGTGGGGATATAAGATCAGTCCCACCCTATAGTTTTCATCATGATATATTGATGGGATTCATGTGTAGAGTTTGGAATATCTTACATCCCCTAAGTTACTCTTGGGATATTCCAACATATTCCTCTTAATGTATCTAGAGTATGCATGCAACATTAAAAGTGGGAGAAGGAATATAGGCACACCCCTCTAGGATATCGTGATATGCCGATATGGTTACTTTGATGTTTTCTGAGTATATTAGCTAACTTTTTAAGTGAAAACATGGATATGGGTATGGTCACCAGCTTCCCAAAAAGTGTATCAGTAGACTTATTTAGTAGAGACATGGATATGAGCCTACTCCCTATCATTGGTTATTTATATTCCCTTATGAGATATCCATGGTTCATGGGTATGAGTGACTAGATTAGAGTCTTCCTGGGTGGCTTCCTTAGAATGTTTCTAAAGAATTTAGTTCATGCATTATTAGTGAAAAAATTGGTTTGCAAGAGTCATATTAGGTTACTACTTATCTAAGGTGAGGAGACAATCAACCACCTTATCTTCTTCCCGAAGATAAGGGAGGTACTTGTTGTTGTGCTCTAGGGAGAGGCACCTAAAATGTTTGGTGATGGCTTTAGCTTACCTCTTATTCTTCAATGTTCATTATTTAGTGAGTATTTGTCAAGGATTCCTATCTAATATGGCTTACATGTGACCACCATAGTCATAATGGTTTCATTTAATTGGTACTTCCCAACTGTCACATTCGTCACCTGCCATTGGAGATTCTATGTTGGAAACAACATTCCCTTATATGATGGGGCCACATATTTTTCACCTAGTTAGGTGTGTATCAATCATCGAGGTGCTACCAACTACCTAGAATGAATGGGGTCTATTTTTGGTGATCTTATAAAGATCAAAAAACATGAATAAGAAAACTCAACAATGATACATCATAAGTAAAATCTTGTTCGACCAATCACTTTTTTCAGTTAAACTATTAACATCAGGGTAAAAAAATTCTACAACATAAAACGTTGACATTTGAATCACGTTATAGGGCATTTTGATTTGGGGAATACAAATATTTAAAGGTTAGGTGGTCATTGGGACATTACCAGTGACACCTTTGTATGTGTGTTGGATAAGACAATGTGAGTTTGGGCTCATCACACCTTCTTTAGGGTAAAATTTCAAGTTCTTGGAATCTTTGATTTATTTAATTCATATTCATGAATCCTTCCTAAATCCTAGTGTATGACCAGTTCCCTCTATTTCATTGGTTGTTCGTTAACATGTATTTATGTGAATATTTGAATATACTATAGGTTCTCTATTTATTTTTCTTGTATTAATTATTCATTCCTTGTTTTTAATCCATATAGTTGAGCACTGTGAAGTTTATCACCATCCAGGGAGGCATCTTGTGTTAATGGAATCAGGATAAGGCCCTTGATAAGGTATTACTATGCGTACTTATAAATGGAATTAGAATCCAATTATTTTGGTTCCAATTAAAGAGTTACACTTTACATTTTAAGATCATGTGAAAAAAAACTTCCAATAAATTTAACGTCATATGGAATGGATGATTAGGGAAAATGTTCCTAGAAATTGATGTTTTGGGACTTCGACATGATCCAACCATTATGGTTAACCTCAAAAAGAATATGGCCTAATGGGGATATTTTAGTCTCACAAGAAATATGGCCATGTGTGGTATGTGATCGGTTTGGCTAGTAGGAATATGGCCCACTTAGTAGAATATGGTTATATCAGGAATATAGACTGATGATATAAATATGGTGATACCAATATGGAATATGGAGCTTCATGTGGGTAATGGTTTCATCCAGAATATTTCCTAGTGAAATAAAGTTTCATAGGTAATATAAACCTAGTGGGAGTAAAAGGGGGACTCCAAAAGAATACAACCTAGTGGGTAGGAATTTTCAAGCATACAGAGGAAATTTTATAGTGGGGAATGTCATAAAAAATATAATGAGGAATATAGACCTAGGAGGATGGATTATAAGGTTTGGAAATGTTGTATTTGAACCTGTAGTGGGCATCCTACATATCCATCTCGGTAGAAATCAAATCCCACACAGTTCAAATTACAAAGTTTAAGGGTGTGTGGTAGGACTGTACCGTGCAATTTAACACCATGTGTTAAGTACATTGTTTTGATGTTTTACATAATGTGATTAGGATTTTTACCACATAGATTAACATCCTGTTGAGGGGACATATATTTCATGAAAGTTGTGAAAATAGATAATTTATTAGGTCTAACACATATGGGGTTTCACTGGTGTCTGACCAAATTGGTGACTTGGCTGAAGGTAGAGAGAGAGTTAGAGATTACACCTCATTGGAGGCCTATGTTTCTTATCAGGAATTTAAAGACCACGAGTGGGGCTAAAACATAAATGATTGCTACCCTTTCATGAGTCTCCTAGTCTCATCGATGCTTCAAGCTAACAACATCATCAACAAGATCCATATTGAAACTAACACCTAAAAATAAATCACATTATTTATCATTAAGGCCCTGATTATCAAGATACAAAATGATATTCCTAATCTGGGAGAGTTATAATTGTATTCTTTATCATTAAGGCCCTCATTATCAAGAAGGTTCTTTATTTCAAATATCCTTGGGGCTTTATTAATTAGGTAGGAAAAGTGGAAGGTTCCTTTTATCAAGAGAAATCATGATCGGAGGGGAACTCAGGTTTGTTTTGCCTAATCATATACATCATGTGGTTTTGGGGAAGATCTTGGTTAGGAATTTTGGTGGATTTGACCATAGTAGTAGGAATTCTTAATGGTCCTTTGGATTGAAATGGATAGAATGTGAAACCCATGTTAAAGGATGGATGCAAATGATATAAATTCTAGAACCAATTGAGTGTTTTTTGGAAATAGGGGATATAACAACCTAATGTTTTTCAATGGAAATTTCCTTCTCCTAAATATGTCATAAAATCACATGAAAACACAACATTATGAACTACTAAGTTCTAAGTGACCTTTAAATATAAGTTTGTCACTTATGTGTTTGGATTTTCAAAAATATGACATACACAGTTGCAATTAGTAAGTTATTTTAAGTCTGAATAGAAAAATATTAATTTTTGTTGAATAGTATCCTACCTTTATGAATAGTAACATACTCTTATGAATGGTGATATACCATAATGAATAGTAACCTTACCTATGATAATATATAAATAATATTTATGTTGAAAGTAATATATACCTATATTTTAGAATAAGTTAATGAATGTTTTAAAACTGGTTTTTGATAATAAATTATGATTTTAATTAAATAATAAAAATAATAATATCTAGAAATTTATTTGTGAAAAATGAATTTAATTTTTGGATTCTACACAGTGAGAAATGGTTAGGGTGATTTTTTAAAATTTTTCTAAAATATTTAAATTTTTTATGCATAGTAAAATATGATAATTTACGATAAATGCTAAGTAATGGATTTATTGAGACATTGATGATGATCTGCTGATGTATGCCAAATTTGTTCGAAGTAACATGTGTTTATTACAGTTTTTGGTCATGGAATCATCACTATTTCTAGTTTTGAGGGAAAATAATAAACTAAAGATAATAATATTATGAAAACTCTCCTCTCATCCATTATAATCCCCTCCCCCCTCACTGCCTCTTCTCTTCACTACTCTCAAGCCTTATACATTGACAATATTCTGCCAAAATCTCCCCCAAATATCCTCCCCCATGTCTAAAATCCTCTAGACTCTTCAAATTACCAAAACCTCTCCCCTTAAGAGGTTCTTAAAGGAGGAAGTCTCAAGAGGTAAATTCCTCTTTCCAATTCCTTCATTAATTTTAAGTTCTTTTCTTTTTGTTTATTTTGTCACCTACCTTCACCCAAATGGTATAGTAACTCCAGTAACATACATGTACTAAAATTATATTATTATAATGGGATACTTAATTATCTTATCTTTTTTTCACATCATTTATTTGAAAGAAATGAAAGCACCGTTTGATATGTGCTAATTTAACACATTCAACGACAACGGTTTATCAATTTCTATTATGATATTTAATTCTAGACATGAAAAAATTTGTGTTGTGGTTTAATCAGATTGTTATGTATTTAATATATCATATCTTTGGTTCTGTAATCCTTTTATAAAAATGGTATTAAGTTTTAAATCAAAACATGTTCTTTCAAATCAAACCCACCGATTAACAAAAACAGTTTTCACTATGGTTTTACATAATAATTCGACTTTAATATAAGTAACCAAGTTAAATTTAAAACCATGTAATCTCCTAGATTTTCAATACTAGAAGATAAATTCAATTCTATAAAACTACTTTAATCTTACATGTTTATCCAAAAATGAATATAAGCAAACTGGTCATTAAAACCAATTAAACAAATGAGCTCGAACAATTAAATTGAACCTCATAATCAATCAAAATGGTTATAAATAAACATAAAATGATTATATTAAACCAATTACATATATATGAGGTTATGGAATTATTAATTGATAAACCTAATTTGTTTATTCAGGTCTTTAATAACAAGTGGATAACACCAACATGTCTAAGGTAAGGGATCCTCTACATTTCTCTCTTAATCAAGATTTTTATCTATGCTATGCCTTTTATACGTATTCCCAAATGATGGGGTATGTTTTAAAACCTCTCCCATACTTACCTCATGATTTATAAGTGATGAAAAATCTCTTTTCTCTCTCATCAATCCCTCTTGGGTACACCTGACACCATGCCAATATACCGTAAGGAATTCTACCCTGACCATTATTGTTCTTTCGGGTTGCATTATCTTTATTTATATCAAAATGGAGTTATATTCTATGTTTATGTAAGTATTATAAATGTTGTTTAAGATTTAAAAAAATCTTTTATGAATACCCATTCATCACTCTCTTTCATGGATATACATGTTTTTAAAAGATTCCCTCCTTATAACTTTCCGATAAGCAAACCTATATTAAGGGAAGTTCCTGAATTTTTACCCAATTTCAAGTGCACTATATTCTCTATTTTAAGACACCATTGTCTTTATACAATCTGTATTTTTATTATGAAAACCTTCTTGGTTCAATTCTTATTTTATATAAAATATTATCCTCTTTTCTATCTTAGAATATTTATAGTATTTACCTTAAAACAGCAGAAAAATGTTTTACTGCTAATGTTTCTCGAATACATTCCTTATATTTTTTCACTTCTATTTGACATCACTTGCCATTTTTTAATACTAATTTACATTATGAACGTTCATGTATGTTCTAATCTCCTTATTTTAGGGACACTTTCATGATACGCCCAATGGTTAGGCTTTATGCCATGATTGTGGTACCCACTTCTTTCCATGGGTACCCTTATGTTTATGTATGGTTAATTATGTATGATTATTTATGTGGAAAGAATATTCATGAGAATATAGAGATGGGTTTTCCTAGATAATGCTCCAATGCATTGGGTAAAGTTAAGTCTCATGAGATGTGATGTGAAACAGGATTGGTGATTAGCCTTGGCCTGTACTAAAATGGTAAATGGGATTGGTGGTTAGCCTTGACCCATACAAAAAATGTGAAATGGGATTGGTAGTTAGACTTGAACCGTACTAAATAATTGTTTTATGATTCATCCACATTTATATGATTCCATATTTATATGATTCCATGATTGTATGAGAGGATTTTACATGTTCCATGCTTTGAATATCATTATGTCATGCCTCCTAACTTGTGTTCTTAAGATGTATCCTTACGTTCATTCCCTTACTGGGATTTTCAGCTCATCCTTTTGATCATGTGTTCCCCAGTGTACCCTATACAGATGCAAGGGCTCAAAGGAAGTTAGGAGATCTTTATAAAGATTAAATAAAGAAGTTTTTTTTTATCCCCATGTTTTATGTTTTATGTATCTAGTCTTCCAAGA
This sequence comes from Viscum album, assembly GCA_963277665.1. Taxonomy (NCBI): domain Eukaryota; kingdom Viridiplantae; phylum Streptophyta; class Magnoliopsida; order Santalales; family Viscaceae; genus Viscum; species Viscum album. The sequence continues at coordinate 468,016,168 of OY728147.1, read as the reverse complement.
CACTAGACTTAAAGATCCTTGTCTTGTACTCTGATGTATAATTATCCTTAAAATCATGTTATGTTTTATGTAAAAGTCTTGGGTCGCTATAGTTGTATCATAGGACGGTCAAGTTATTTTTAGAGACTATGAATGGAGAACCTTAGTGATAACCTTAAGTATGAGACTAATTATAAGAAAAAATTCCTAAATTTTGGTGAGTATTGAGTAAGTGGTTTATCAAGAAAATACATACTTGTCTGGATATGAGTAGATAGAGGCAGCTTTGGCACATATGGTTCTAGGGGTAAAACCCAAAAACACCACTTTGATCTAGACTTGACTGGGAACTTGTTCCTGACAATGGGCCTTGCTGCACTCTTGTTTACAACACTCCCAGGGGATATGCTTTGGTAGATTTGTGATCTTAGTAAAAACTATTATTAAGGTACAAAAAAATACCATAAGAATATAAGTTAATAAATTGATTTAGGATAACGTAGATTTAAACCTAAGGAATCACAAGTTAGGATACACTTCTTATTTTTAATTTTATATATTTATGTTCAATGTTTCCTTTTTATTCTCAATAGCTAAGTATTAAAGACCTCTAATTGTATGTTCCTTTTCTTATTTAATGGATGGAAATAAAACAACATGTTCCAAAAAACAATTGATAGGTAATGATATGCTTGATATGATCGGAGCGAGTGCTCAAAACATTATGACAGTACTTTTTCAGCTGGCTAGATTAATGAATAATAACTTGAATCATGCAGAACTCCCTCCTCCTCCTAGGAAAGAGCAAGTTGTCATGGAATCATTCATGCGGAAAAGGCCTCCCACGTTTAGTATATCTTCTAATCCCCTCCTCGCGGAACAATAGATTAACTATATTGAAAAGATATTATCCATCCTCTAGTTCTCAAAAGCAGAGAAGGTTGTACTGGAGGTCAATCGTTTTGTTGGGGAAGCTGATCAGTGGTGGACATTGATCAAGAATAAAAATTCCTAAGAGGAAATTTATTTCATAGATTGGGAATAATTCAAGAGGATTTTTTTCAAAAAATATTTTCCTCAAACCCTCTTTCTCAATATAGAAAGAGAGTTCCTCATACTCAAGAAAAAGGAAGATGAGTCCATCAGGGCATATGAAGAAAAATTTACAAGGCTAGAAAGATACGTCTGTGGATTTTTCATGAACACTGAAATAAAAGAGAAACACTTCTTTAGTTGACTAAAGTTGAGTCTATGAAATGTGTTGGGGATTTGAGACTTTGACATTTATGAGGATATTGTTCATTGTGCCCTCAAGGTTGAAATGGAGATTGGAGACTCTCAGTTGTCTTGTGGGCCCAGTGACTAAAAGAGGAAAATGGAGAACAATCTGGGTGGTTCATCAAACAAATTCCATGATGGAAAGAAGAATGAATTTTTCCATTATAAAAGTAGTGCGAAGAAGCATCCCCATAACTGTTTGAAGGGAACCAATAATTGTTTCAAATGTGGAAGGTTTGGTCATCTAGACAAGATCTGCTAAAGAGATATGAAAAATCCAGCTAATGTGAAAGAAGAAAGTAACGTTCATATCAACACCCATCCTGTAGTTTAGTGTTTCAAATACAAGGAGCATGGGACTTATGCGAGAAATTTTCCTAAACCTAAGGTTGTCGAAGGCAATCAACAACAACCTCCAAGAAACAAGGAAGGTTTTATGCTATCACTACTACTGAGGTGGAGCTGGAAAATGATGTGGTGATAGGTACTCTAGTTATTCATTAAAGAATAGAAAACGTACTGTTTGATTCTGGTTCTACACATTCTATAATATCTTGAATGATTCATAGAACAATTCAAACATCACCTCAAAATATGTAGTAAAAGTAATCTATAAGAATCGATAATTGGGAAATTATTGAGTCCATGGTTTATAACTCCTCCCAGGTTAATGTTTGTGGATTGAACCTCCCAGAAAATCTCTTCATACATCCTTTAGAGGAGTTCAATGCTATCTTGGGCAAGGATTGGATATCTTTATACAAAGACGACATCAATTTTTGGGAAATGGAGATCACTCTTCACATCCCAAATCATCCTCTAATTCTTTACAAGTGTAAGGAGGAAGATGAATCTATTTTAGAATCTTCATCTCATGTGTGGATATTGTTTCCGTATAAGAAAATATATCTTACTCAATTGATTTATACAAATGAGATAATAATTTTGAAGACGTTCCCATCATGAGGGATTACACTGATGTCTTCCCTAAAGTGTTTTCTGGCCTTCCTTCTATCTGATAGGTTCAGTTCTCAATTGAAATTATCCCTATATCTCTATCTATCGCAAAGACACCTTATAAAAAGGCCACCGTAGAGATGGAAGAGCTAATTAAGTAGTTGTAGAAGAATATGGAGAAGGGTTTTATACGCCAGAGTGCTTCATTGTGGGGTGTGTCAGTCCTCTTTATCAAGAAGAAAAATGGATCAATGTGTTTATGCATTGATTATCGTGAGCTTAAAAAAGTCACGATAAAGAATAATTATCCCCTGATACAAATAGATGACTTGTTCAATCAGCTTCATGGGGCGTGTTATTTTTGTAAGGTGCACCTTCAGTCGGGATATCACCAATTAATGGAGAGGAAGGAAGATATTCCGAAGACTGCCTTTCGAATAAGGTATGGACACTATGAGTTCATAGTGACGCCATTCGGACTCACTAATTCTCCTGAAAGTTTCATGAATTTAATGAATAGAGTTTTTAGAGATTACCTCGACTAATTTTTGGTAGTGTTTATTAAATATATTCTAATATACTCCAAGAGAAAAGAGAAACATGAGGAGTATTTGAATACTATGTTAAAGACTTTGTGAAGGGAGAAGTTTTTTGAAATGTACAGTAAATGTGAGTTCTGGATAGAGGAAGTATCATTATTGGGGTATGATATCACCAACAAATGGATATATTTAGACCCTTCCAAGACAATGGCAATTGAAGAGTGGCCTAGGCCAACTTATGTAATGGAGATCCATAGATTTTTTGTTCTAGCTAGTTATTATCAACGATTCATGAAGAAATTTTCACTATTTTCAAACCCAATGAACCAGCTGACACAAAATAGGTTAAAGTTTTTCTAGACTCAGGTATATGAAGTCTATTTCACGGAGTTGAAAAAGAGGCTTATCACTATGCCAGTCCTCACACTCCCAATAATTAGAGAACTCTATGTGGTGTAAAATGATGCTTCAAAGAAGGTCTTAGACGGTGTACTGATGAAAAATGATAAAGTGATAGCCTATTCTTCAAGGCAGCTGAAAATCCACGAGAAAAATTATCCTACACAAGATCTGGAATTGGCGGCGGTGATCTTTGCATTGAAAATATGGTGGCATTATCTCAATGGGGAGATGTGTGAGATATATATTGACTAAAAGAGTCTCCAATATATATTCACACAAAACGAGATTAATATGAACCATCGAAAATGGATAGATATCATCAAGGAATATGGCTACTCAATCCACTACCATCTTGGTAAGGAAAATAAGGTGGCAGATGCTCAAAGTAGAAAAGAACCTGCATATTTATCAATGATGATAATTTAAAAGGATCTGATCTTCTTAGATTTTCAAAGGATGTAAATGGAAATCATTAAGGGAGGAACATCATAAATCCTTTCTCAATTGATTTCTCAACCATCCCTCTTGGGGAAAATAAAGGATTCTCAAAGAACAGATGTGGAAGTTCAGAAAAGGGTGGAAGCTCTCTGAAATGGGAAATCCTATGATTTCAAACTTGATGAGGAAGGATTTTTAATATTTGGGACATGAATATGTTTATCATCCAATCCATAGATAATGAAGAAGCTATTGAATTACACACATAGCTCTTTCTTCTCTATCCACCCTCGAAGCGCAAAGATGTATCGAGATCTCGGAGAAAAATTTTGGTGGGAAAATATGAAAAGGGATATTGCTGAATATACATCAAAGTGCTTGGAATGTCACCAAGTGAAGGATGAGAGGAAAAAGTCTAAGGGGATGATACAACCACTACCCATACCAGCATGGATGTGGGAGAACATTACCATGGACTTTGTTGCTGGACTTCTAAGGATATCTAGAAAAAAAATGCTATATGAGTCTTTGTAGATTTTCTTAGAAAGACAGTTCACTTTATCACGATTTGAGAAGACTTCTTATTGGATCAACTTCCAAGGATTTACATAAAATAAGTGGTACGACTGCATGGAGAACCACAATATATTTTATCTTATCCTGATCTAATATTCACCTCGAAGTTCTGGAAAAGTCTCCAAAATGCTCTAAGAACTGAACTGAACTTCAGTACGTCCTATCATAATCAAACTGATGGACAATATGAGAGAACTACTCAGACACTAGAATACATGTTGAGAGTGTGCTTTATGGAATTCAAAGGAGTATGGGACCAACATAATCCACTGGTTGAATTCTCCTACAACAACAGTTTCCACTCGAGCATCTGAATGGCACCATATGAATCCCTTTATGGGAAAAGGTGCAGAACACTGGTGTGTTGGGTTGAAGTCGGTGATCATAAGCTTCTAGAACCTGAAATGGTCGAAGAAATGGTGGATAAGGTGAAAAATATTCAGTAACATATTAAGGCATCCCAAAGTCGACAGAAAAAATATGCAGACAATCATCGATGAGACCTTGAGTTTAAAGTTGGAGACATGGTATTTTTACACATATCTCATGGAAGAAAGTCACGAGGTTTGTAAAGAAAGGGAAGTTAAGTCCTAAGTACTTAGGCCCCTTTGATATTCTTGATCATGTCGAAGTTGTGGCCTATCGACTAGAACATCCACCTACCATATCAAAAGTACCTGATGTCTTTCATGTATCCCTCTTAAGGATGTACATACCAAACCCTTCACATGTACTCTCTTCAGAGGTGGTACAGTTGGAGGATGATCTTTCCTATGAGGAGTAGCCAGTGAAAATCTTGGATCATAGAGAAAAAGTTATACGCTACAAGACTACTCATCTAGTCAAGGTACTATGGTGAAACCATAAGTACGAAGAGGCAACATGGGAACTGGGGGAAGCAATGAAGAAAAAGTACCCCCCCTGTTTTTGGCATAGAATATAAAATGAAATTTCAACCAAATGTTTTTCAATTGTAATTCCCTTCTTATAAATATGTCATAAAATCACATGAAAACACAACATACTAAACTACTAGTTGCTAAGTGACCTTTAACCATAAGTTTGTCACTTCAGTGTTTGGAATTTGGAAAATCTGACAAACACGATTGCAATCAGTAAGTTATTTGGAGTCCGATAAGAAAAACTTAATTTTGGGTGAATAGTAACCTACATTTTTTAATAGTAACATACCCTTATGAATATTGATATACCATAATGAATAGTAACCTTACCTATGATAATATATAAATAATATTCATGTTGAAAGTACGATATACCTATATTTTAGAATAAGAAAATGAATTTTTAAAACTAGTTTTTGATAATAAATTTTGATTTTAATTAAATATCAAAATAATATTATCTTATTTTTTTTGAAAAAATGGATTTAATTTCTAGATTATACATGCTGAAAAATGGTTAGGGTGAATTTTTTAGATTTTCCTAAAATACATGAATTTTTTATGAATATTAAAATATTATAATTTACAATAAATGCTAATAATGAATTTATTGAGTCTTTGATGATGATCTGCTAATGTAAGATCAATTGGATCAAAGTCATAAGAATTTATTACTATTTTTGGTCATGGAATCATCACTATTTCTGGTTTTGAGGAAAAATAATAAACTAATGATTATAATATTATGAAAACCCTCCTATCCTCCACTATAAAAACACCCTCACTCCCTCTTCACTTCAATACTCTCAAGCCTTTTGGATTTCCAATATTCTGCCCAAATCTCTCCCCAAGCTCCTATCCCATGTCCAAAATCCCCTAGCCTCTTCAAAATACCAAAACCTCTCCCCTAAAGAGGTTCTCAAAGGAGGAAGTCTCAAGAGGTAAATTCCTCTTTCCAATTCCTTCATTTCTTTTTAGTTGTTTTCTTTTTCTTTATTTCCTCACTCCATTCACCCAAATGGAATGAAAACATCAGTAACATACATGTACTAGAATTATATTATGATAATGGGATACTACTTTATCTTCTCCCCTTTCCCCATCATTTATTTTAAAGCAATGAAATCACCGATTGAGATGTGCTAATTTAGCTCATTCAAGGACAATGATTTATCAATTTCTATTATCATCTTCAATTATGGTCATGAAACCATTTTTGTTATGGTTGAACCAGATTATTATATGTGTCATATATCCTATTTTTTTCCTATAATCCTTTTTTACAAATGGTATAAAGTTATATTGAAAAACATGTTCTTTATAATCAAACCCACCGATTAACAAAAATGGTTGTCACTATAGTTTTACAAAATAATTCAACATCACTATAAGTAACCAAATTAAATTTAAAATAATGTAATCTCATGGATGTTCACTAATAGAATATATAATTAATTATGTACAACCACTTTCATCTTACATGTTTATCCAAACATGAATATAAGTGAACCGGTCATTAAAATCAAGTAAACAAACGAGCCCGAACAATGAAATCAAACCTCGTAACCAATCAAAACGGTTATAAATAAACATAAAATGATTATAATAAACCAATTAAATATATAAGAGTTTATGTAATTATAAATTAATAAAACTAGTTTTTTTATTCAGATCTTTAATAACAACTGGAGAACAACAATGGATTTAAGGTAAGGGGTCCTCTCCATTTCTCTCATAATCAGGATTATCCTCTATGTTATGCCTTTTATGCATAATCAAAAATGAAGGGGTATGTTTATAAACCTCCCTAATACTTACCTCATGATTTATAAGTGATTAGAAACCCCTTTATTCTCTCATCAATCCCTCTTGGGTACACCTGACACCATGCCAATAAACCGTAACGAATTCTACCCAGACCCTTTTTATTCTATCAGGTTGCCTTATCTTTATTTATATCAAAAATGAAGTTATCTTCTATATTTATGTACATATTCTAAATTATTTTTAAGTTTTAAAATATTCATTTATGAATACCCTTTCATCAATCTCTTTCGGGGATATACATGTTTTTAAAAGATTCCCTCCTTAGAACTTTCTGATAAGCAAACCTATTTTAAGGGAACTTCCCGAATTTTTTCCCAATTTCAAGTGCACTCTATCCTATATTTTAATACTCCATTTTCATTATGAAATAAGAATTTTTACTATGAAACCCTTCTTGGTTCAATTCTGATTTTATATAAAAGATCATCCTCTTGTCTATTTTAAAAGATCTATAGTATTTTCCTTAAAACCGCATAAAAATGTTTTAATGCTAATATTTCTCAAATACACTTAATATATTTTTTCACTATTTTATGACATAAATTACCAATTTATATTCATATTTTACCTTATAAACGTCCATGTATGTGCTAATCCCTCTATTTCATTGACACTTTCATGATACTCCCATTGGTTATGCTATATGTCATGATTGTGGTACCCACTTCTTTCCATGGGTACCCTTAAGTTTATGTATGGTTGATTGTGTATGACTATTTAGGTAGAAATAATATTCATGAAAATGTTGAGATGGGTGCACCCATATAGTGCTCCAATTCATTGGGTAAAGTTAAGTCTCATGATATGCAATGTGAAACTGGATTGGCAACTAGCCTTGACTTGTACTAAAATGGGAAATGGGATTGGTGATTGGCCTTGACCCCTACTAAAATGGGAAAAGTGATTGGAAGTTAGCCTTGACCTGTACTAAGGACATGTTTTATGATTCTGACACATTTATATGAATCCATGTTTATAATACTCCATGCTTATATGATACGATTTTATATGTTCCATGCTTTGGATATCATTATGTCATGCCTCCTAACTCATGTGCTTAAGATGTATTTTTTTGTTTATTCCCTTACTAGGATTTTCAGCTCATCCCTTTTCTCTTGTGTTCCCCAGGGTACCCTATGCAGATGTAAGGGCTCAAATGAAGTTTCAATCTCTTTATGGATATTAAGTAAAGAAGTGGGTTTTAACCCCATGTTTCATGTTTTATGTGCCTAGTCTTCCAAGACACTATACTTAACGATCTTTGGCTTGAACTCTAATGTATAATTATGCTTAAAATCATGTAATTTTTTATGTAAAAGGATTGGGTCTCTATAGAAGAGGTATTGGATTCCCCATATAATTCGCATTTCAAATGGACACTACAAAAATGAGCTATGATACCTAAACGAGAGGCTCCTCACGAAAATGGGGGTTTATGAACTATCCCTCATAAGGTTTACATTATTAAATATCCCCATGGGTGTGCTATATTAGGTTTATTAACATACTCATGTTCATGAGATACCCTCACAATGTCTTCTCCTTGATATTTTTATGTGAGGTAGATTCACGAGCTCACTTCAGGTGGTGGCTTTTCAAGAACACATCACGAGGTGGATTCATGGGCTATCCTCATGAGAGTTCTTTGTGAGATTTCTCTCTAGTGCTCATCAGTCAACTCTCAGTGTCTCCTTCTAAGTATCCCCCTTCACAATAAGGAAACCCTGGGTATTTATAGGAAATTTTTAGCTAACTGCAATTTAAAATGAGAAGATACATATAGATACTATATGAATATAGATATAGTTAGTGATTGTGACAGGAATTTTCTGAAGGACTATATGGTGCTATGAAAATTATTTCCCTAACATGATGAGGTTTGGAATCCTGGGAGTTCTAGAGCGTCGTATTTTCCACCATGAATTATTGTGATCCATGAGGTATGGTGCACCATCCACCATGAAGATGCCACATGGTACTCTATGAAAAAGGCTCTCTAACAATGAAAATATGGTAAATTCATGATGTCTACTCAATAGTTTAATGGCATAGTGATGTTTTTGACTTTGTAGGGATCCCTTATGTTTGCACCCATTGTAAGGTTAGTGACTTCAATGGGAAAACACATAGTTACTATTCTTTATGATATTGGTGAATTTTCTATTTGTCACAATGCTTACGAGGGATGAATCATGATTTTTTAATACCTTCTTTGTGATTCCTTTCTTAATGTTGTCTTTAATTGTTTTTTTGAATTAGCAGACCTAAAAAGTGGCACCTTCCAAGACATGGAATAATTTTATCTCATTTCATATCTCAACCACACTTAAATCCATCTTAATAAGAGCTACCTGAGAGGAGGTAGGGAATGAATGTTTGCTAGGGAATAGAATTTTATTTTGAATCATGACTTAGAGTGATATAAATTATGACACCAACCAGCCACACTCTCCCTCACCAAACTAACAATATAAAATAACCATTAATAAATGAAGATTTTGTATTTAGGAATAACAAGATATCCTCTGCCAAGGGTAATCCATGGGTTAACTACTCAACATTATGAGTATTAGAGAGGTACAATGGAAGAATACAATTAAAATTAAAGAGATATGTAAACTCTATTTTATTAAAACATCTGAAATAAATTACAAAATAACTATTGAATAATAAATCCATAAACTACATGAAAGACCAAAGCACAATTTTTGAACTAGTAAATCTCTTTAAAAGGATGTAAAACTGATTTAAATATTAACACCCTAGAAACATGACGTGCATGAAGATGGATGAAAGTATATAAAGTAATATGATACTTCCACATGAACAATAAGCTTTAAACTCCTTCATCAAAAAGTATTTGGTTGAACAAGAGTTATAGTGCCATGATCTCCTCCTATTTTCTTAGGATCATCCTCCATGTGGAGATTTTATTATTATGTTTCCTAAGATTATTTTAAAAATATTAAATTCTATCATGATAAACTATTTTCTAGATTTTGAAAAGGATCTAAAAATTAAGTAGAAACTTATAAAATAAATTGGTCCTTGTTTATATCTTTTTTTGTCTATAAATCTTTACCTATGAGAATAAAACTCTTCTATATCTTATAGAAACTCTTAAATTTACATCAATTGGTAAAGTAAAGTCCCTTAAACTTCATCCAAGAACCCTTATGTATCATCCACTAACTCTTATATATCAAGATACCAAATCTTACAAATTATTTAGGGTCTTTTATGTACCAATTAGTCCATATATAAGGGTTTCTCTATTGAATTTAAATCCTTAGCAACTAGGATGATAACTTTTCCATATTTTACTCTTTAATAGATTCATCCATATTCATCTTCTATATCAAAATACCAATTTAAAGGATTATCAATAATTATCCATTCATTTTATTCTAGAAATAAAATAAAACAAGTAAATTTAAAATTCTATCCATTTTAAGTGTAACTCTGTAACACCCCAAGCTTCCACGGTACGTGTCGCTTTGAATAATACAATAGTGTGTGTTGTACGCAACTTCGAGTTCTAACACACCACAACCAATCAAACTAGTAGTTATGAATAGTAATACCCACTTTTTAAAATTTTATAAATTTTATCTCTCAAAATGGACTTTATTTTTGGATTTGGAATATCGAAATTAGCTTAGGGTGAATTTTTTTTTATTTTTTTGAAAACATTCAATTTTTGATGAATAGTAAAAAACACTGAGTTATAGTTTAAAACTGAATTTTTATTTAAATAATTATTTATTTTATTTAAATCTATTTTAATTCAAATAGATACGTAATACCTATATAAGTTCAATGGAATTCATTGGAGTTAGTTTATAATAATTTTAGATATATAAAAATTTTAATAAACTTTTCATTGTCTTTAACCCTCCTCTTAGGAGAATTTACAAATTCACATAAAACATAATTTTACCATCTCTGTGAGTGAAATTTCAAAAATCTGAGAGACACAGTTAATATCAAGGAGTAAAATTTCTTTCAATAAGATTAAAATTATTTTTGGTGAATAGTAACTTTTACTTTTATTTACCACGGTTAAAAGTAAATAGGGTGATTAAGGGTAAAAATGATATTATTATTTCCATAAAACATGTCCTAATTATATTGGATAAGTATAGTTAGACCAAAAAATACCTTAGGAATAAAATATGAACCTCTTTGTTCCACTTGGATTGTATTAGGACTTTTATTATTATATAATTCAAAGAAGAGTTAAAAGAGTTAAAATGAAAGTTTAATAACTAAAACATTATTAATATAGGGTTACATATAATATAAATTTGACTATAAATATTCATTGAAAAGATAAAAATATTTCCTATATAATTGTATTTTATTTATATTTTTTATAAATTATATATTTTAATTTATTTATGACACAATTATGATGCAGTAATTACTTAGTTAATGAAATATTAAAATAATTGATATTATAAATATACAAATAAATGTAATTTGAGACTTTTTATGAATTAAAACAATTTTCTAGGTTAATATGACATATTAGGGTTGGTTAGATTTTTTTTTTAATAAATAATGTTGTTATGAATTTAGAAATAACAAAATACCAAATAGTGTCAAAATTGACATAAAAGAGTTTTTAAAAACAAATATTATGTTATTAATTGATATTTTATCCCTAAAAATCTAATGTTCAGACAAACGACTTATATAATTATAGGAGTATAATTAATTAACCACATTGAGTTCACTTGGAAGTATATATAAGGCTAATTAACCATATAATATAAAAATACAAAGATACATGGTAAATGTCAAACTATTTAACTTAGAGTTAAATATAAAACATAAAGTTAATATTATTACCCAAACCTATCTAAAACCTATTGGTTGAGTGGTTTTCAACAAATACCCACCTTATACTTTAAATAATTAATTTTTGAGCCATTAGAAATGGAAAATGATTTTATTATAAAATAATATTTCTAGCTTTTCCTAAGATGCCCCTCACCCCTCTTATAAAAGTGCACTCCCCCTTGTCTCTAATTCACACCTTCAAATCCATTTTTCTCAGCCATACTCTACCCAAATACCCTATAAATTATCCTTCATTCATCTTAGAGGCCTTTCTTTAGTCATAAAACCAACCTAAAGAGTCATTTTGATCAAATCAAAAGGAAGAACCTGAAGAAGAGGTAAAAATCTCACAACCTCTTTCAAGTTCATTTCTTATTCCACATCATTTTTATTTGTTGTTTCCATTATAAAATAAAAAATCAAGTATATTATATATGCTGTAATGTTATTATAAATATGTTACAATTAAAGTCGTTATTCTATCCATCCTTTGAATAACATGTCACCATACGTGCGTACGTACGACTTACCGTCTACCCGTTATGGTGTAATTGTTATTCAATACATTATTATTTGGATGGGTATAATAATGATGTGTAATTGATGTAAATAATAAATATAACATGATAATAATTCTGTATATATGATATACCATTGAAATTATATATTATTTTAATATCAAAATAATGATATTGTCGCTCGTGCGTACGTACAGATTACCATCTCCACGAACGTGATAAGATTCATTCCACATCGTATCCATTCAAGACTAATTTTCATTAGATAATTAAAAATAATTTTTAAAGACTTGAAATCATTATGTATTTGAATAATATACATCTCATGCATAAAAAATATGACTCACATAATGAAGAATATAAAGGAAAATGAATCTTTTAACACCTAAAACAACGATAATACAAAGATATTATTAACAAAGAAATGTTAAAAGATCATATATTATATCATATTAATGTATATGACTATTTTATAATTTAATGAAAATTATTTCACCATTATACAGGTGGTTAACTTACCCTCGACCAAGGAAAAGTAGAAGGTAAGGGTTAATTTCACAATCTCTTTATTATCCGTGGTTGTTTTTATATAAGTATCTACTGGGACCTCTTTATCATCCACATCCATATTTCTTAAAAATGTATTTCAAAACATTCTTAATATTTTATAGACTATGGGTTAAAGTCAATTATACCCATTTTTTACTTTTCATAAGATGTTTACAAAGGAATCTTTTTTCTGTTTTCCAAACAAGGTCATTTTTAACCTTTTCGACAGAATTATGGTTAGAATGTCCTTTTTAACTTATACGGCGGGTGTAGTTATTTTCCACTATTATAAAATCTTTGAATCTTGCCTTATAATCCCATAAGAATATTTTCAAAGTAAATTTTTTCTTTCATAATTACTTTACTTTTTAATGATTTCAAAAAAAGATATATTTCTATCAAATGGTTTTGATTTCATCTATGTCAACATCCTTTGATGGATTTTAAGCTTATTTGAAGTTGATTTATTATGATATAAAACTTCCATATTCTATTGAAGTTTTTGGGATATATTTGACTGTGTATGTGTTTTTTTAATACCATTCATGGTTTATGGAGAAAGTATTGACATTTCACATGCTAGTTTTAATAATAATGTTTATGTTATGTTTAAACCTGTTCATATGAGGAATGCATTAGACTTAGTAAGTGACGGTTGAAGCCCACTATAGCTCCTCGATTCATCGGTAGGTCTCATGAGACAAAATAGTGTCCTGGCACAAGGCCTTGACAAAAATCTTATTTGTAGTCCTGGCACAAGGCCTTGACAAAAATCTTATTTGTAGTCCTGGAACAAGGCCTAGACTATGTAGTTATGAATGTCTGGAATTATGAATTCCATCAATATAAAAGTGGTTATTGATATTGCATGTGATTATTAGACTAGTAGAATATCCATGTGAATAAGTAATTGGAATTATTTCATTTTATTTTTCCCATGTTATACTAAAGTTCAAGTTTAAAAGGTTTTTGTTTTAGTTATACATTGCCTTAAATTTTTATGCTTATTTATGAAAGTTTACGCTATATTGTTATCCTTACTGAGCATATAAGCTCACCCATTTCTATGTTTTTTTTTCAGTATTGATGAAGTATTTTATGACTGACCTGCTGGGATAGTCTGAGGGGATATGAGTGTGGAATATGGAGACTATGTTGGTGTAGTTTTCTATTTTATCATGTAATATAAGACTTATTAATGTATTTAGTGTTTCCAAGGCTACTAAAGTAATCGGTCTTTCGAGAATTTATCTTTTGAGATCATGCCAATGTTATGTAATAATGCACTGATTCTGGGTTATTGGGGTCGGGGCATTATAGTTGGAATCAGAGAAATTTTAGTACAAACCTTGGAAGCTAGATTTAGATAAACTCTGATTAAATCACATAGCCCTAAGATAAACTTTGAGGATTAGTATATAAGAACTTCCTAAACATTTGGTATTGTAGAGATTTTGTGAGTTTTCAAGAAATACATCCCTATCTGAATACGAGCAGGTAGAGGTGTCTCTAGCACAGATGTACCTAGGGGTAAAACATAAAAACACCACTTTGATCTAGACTCGAACGAGAAATTGTGCACGACAATGGGCCTTGCTGCACTCTTGGTTATGACACTCCTGGGGGATATGCTTAGGATAATTCTCATTTTATTTAAAACCCATTATAAAGGGTTTATGAGTATATACTTCCTCAAAGAAAACATTTTTATTATTATAGATTATTTCTATAAACTGTTCAATTTATCCTAAGTGTTTTACAAGTTTGGAATTATGTATTTAGATTCATAAACTGATCTAGTTTATTCTATTGTTTAGAAATGGCACCTAGTGGAAGGAATGGAAACTGTATCGATTCACGCACTCCATTTAGAGATTACCCTCCTACTCAAGATAATTATAGTGGAGCTGGTGATACAACTAGTGCTGATCAGTTTATCACTATACTGGGACAACTCACTCAGGTTATGAATAATAACCTTACCTGTATGGAGCACTCTGATCCACAATGTGGAGGATCAATGTTAGACCGATTCATGAGGAAACAACCACCAACATTCAATGGGAGTACAAATCCATTGGTAACTGAGCAATGGATAAATTCCTTAGAGAAAATATTCAATGACGTAGGGAGTAGCGAAAGGGAAAAAGTTTTCATGACAGTTTACCGCCTCACTGGAGATGCTGAGCAATGGTGGTCATTGATTCAAAACACAAAGGAAGATGATGAAGTATCAAATATGAAATGGAAGGAGTTTAAAGAGATTTTCTTAAAAAAACACTTTCCTCGTGACCGAAGAGTAGATATGGAAAGGCAATTTCTGAGTCTGAGGCAAAAGCAGGATGAGAATGTCACAAAGTATGAGGTTATCTGTACAAGGTTAGTGAGGAATGCTACAGGTTATATATGTAACCCAAGAATTAAGATTGATTGTTTCTTTGATGGGTTAAAACTTCTTATCCATTGAGCATTTGTCTCAAAATCCTTCTCATCGTATGAAGATATTTCCACACATTATATTAAGAAAAAATAATAATTCTCCAAGTCTTATGAATTTAAATAAAATCAAGGGAAGAATAGATCTACTGATCACTCTAAAAATGGAAATAAGTGGAAGAAGAGAAAATTTGAATATTCATCCTACAGTAAATGTGGGAAGAAAGACCCTGGTACTTTCTTGAAGGGAATGGGAGTCTTTTAAAGTGTGGTGAAAAAGGCCACCAAGCTTGTGATTGCAAGGGGAAGAAAGAAGCTACCGATGTTCAATGCTGCAGTTGCAGGTAGATGGGACAATATGCAAATGATTGTCCTAAGCATCAGGGGAACTTACCTCAAAAGAGGACAAGAGAACAATTCCAATATTATGTTATCACTAATGGTGACGTAGAAGCTCAGAAAGACATGGTGGAATTTAATTTAATGGATTCTTTAAGTTTAGAAAATGATTTATTTGATTCTGGATCAGCGCATTGTTTCATATCTTCCCAGTTTTCTAAGAAAATTAGATATTTCCAATTTCATTTAACAAGGGAGTTGTCAGTTAAAACTCCTAAGGGAAGTATCATCACAACAATGTTTTGTGAATCCGTTCCATTTAGAGCATATAAATGTTCTTTATCTACATCTCATCGGTATACCCATGATTGACTTTGATATAATCCTCGGTATTGATTGGATTTCAGACCATGATAAGAAGATTTATTATAAGAAGAAGGAGGTTACGATTTTTGATGATGATGATAAAGAACACCTTATCTTTAGAGCAGAATCGTCACCACCTGATTCTTATCTAGATCCACCCCCAGTAGCTCAACTAAATTCAATTATTGGGGAGGAAGAGAATGAAATAATTGTGGGTGAGGGAAGGAATGTTCAAATTGAGTATGTACCTTTTGTGAAAGAATATGTTGATGTGTTTCCAAAAGATTTACCTGGACATCCTCCAGAATGAGAAATTGAGTTTTCCATTGATTTAATTTCTGAATCAAGGCAAATATCAAAGACCCCTTATAGAATGGAAACTGTGGAATTAGTGGAACTAAAGAAACAACTAGAGGAATTAAGTAATAAGGGATTTATTATCCCTAGTGTTTCTCCATGGGGAGCCCCTGTCTTTTTTGTTAAAAAGAAATATGGATCTATGAGGTTGTTCATTAACTACAGGTATATCAATGCTATAACAATAAAGAAAAAGTATCCCATACCTCACATTGATGATTTATTCGACCAACTTCTTGGATAACAATACTTAGCAAAGATTGATCTTCGATCTGGATATCATCAGTTATGTGTGAAGAAGGAAGACATTCCAAAAACAGCATTTCGAACCAGGTACGGGCCTTACGAGTTTATAGTAATGCCTTTTGGGATGACTAATGCACCCTCTTATTTCATGTATCTAATGAAAAAAAAATTCAAGGAATATCTTGATGACTTTTTAGTGGTATTTATTGATGATATCTTGGTATACTCCAAAAGCTATGAGGATCATGAAAATCACATGCGCATTATTCTAAAGACTCTTTAAAGACATGAATTATATGGGAAGTTTATCAAGTGTGAATTTTGGCATGAAGAGATTTATTTTCTTGGCCATATTATCTCTAAGGATGGAATCTCCATTGATCCTTCTAAGACAAGAGAAATCCAAGAAGGGACAACACCGACAAGTATAACTGAGGTACGTGGTTTTATTAGTTTAGCAGGTTATTATCGACGTTTTGTCCAGAATTTTGCCTTGTTGGCTAACCCACTAACAAAGCTCACATGAAAAGGGGTTCAATTTTCTTGGAAAAAAGAGTGTGAATAATGTTTTGAGGAATTGAAGAGAATATTAGTCAATGCTCTTATATTTACTATACCATTGGGGATTGATGGGTTTGTTATTTATAGTGATGCTTCAAATAAAGTAATTGGTTGTGTCCTTATGCAGAATGATAGGGTACTTACTATGCATCACGACATCCAAGAATTCATGAGAAAAACTATCCTACTCATGATCTTGAGTTAGCATCTTTAATCTTTGATTTGAATATTTGGAGAAAATATCTCTATGGTGAAAAATGTGAGATATATATCGATCACAAGAGTTTGAAGTATATTTTCTCACAAAAATAACTCAACATGAGGAAAAGGTGATGGCTTGAACTACTAAAGGATTATGATTTCACTATACACTTCCACCCGAGGAAGGCAAATAAGGTAGAAGATGCTTTGAGTTGAAAGGATCTTATAGTTTTGAACAAGATGAGAGTTTTAAAGGATCCTATATACATGGATCTAGTAAAGATGGATATGGGAATCACCATGGAAAGGGAAACATCAAAAAGTTTTCAAATGGTATCCAAACCATCTTTACTATAAAGGATAAAGAGTTCTCAGACCAATGATGAAGAGTTTCAAAAGAAGATTAAAGCTATGAATGATGGGAGATTGAGTGACTTTGTGTATGAATATGGAATTCTGAAATTTGGGAAGAGACTATGTGTTCCCAATATGCCTGATCTAAAAAGAGAATTATTGTATGATGCTAATAGTTCCAATTTCTCTTTACAACCTTGGAGCACAAAAATTTATAGAGATTTGAAGAAACATTTTTTTGGACATCATGAAGAGGGAGATTGCTGATTTTGTGTCAAGATGTATGGTTTTTTAACAAGTGAAAGCTGGAAGGCAATAGCCTAGAGGAGTCATGAATCCTCTTTCTATATCGTAATGGAAATGGGATAATATTGCGATGGACATTGTCATGGGACTACCAAAGACTCCTAGAAGGAACGATGCAATTTTGGTCATTGTTGATTGTCTTACCAAGTCAGCACATTTTATTACTATAAGAGAAGATCTAACACTTGAAAATCTAGCAAGACTATATATTAATGAAGTTGTAAGACTTCATGGAGTACCCCTATAGATTTTTTTTATCGTGATCCACGTTTATCATCAAGATTCTGGAAAAGTATTCATAAATCAGTGGATACTGAACTTTGTTTGAGCACTACCTACCACTCTCAAACTGATGGACAATCAGAACGGACAATTCAAACCTTAAGAGACATGTTGAGAACATGCTCACTTGACTTTCAAGGTATGTGGGATAAATATTTATCTCTGGTAGAATTTTCCTATAACAATAGCTTCCTTTCAAGTATTCATATGGCACCATATTAAGCGTTCTACGGAAAGAGATGTCGTACACAAACCTATTGAGATGATATTGGTGAAAGAAAACTCATAGGCCCAGAACTGGTGGAGGAAATGATGGAAAAGGTGAAGGTAATACAAAACCACATCAAAGCATCTCAAAGTAAGCAGAAGAGCTATATCGGTAACCGAATGACGGATTTGGAATTTTAGGTAAAAGATCATGTTTTCTTGAAGGTATCTCCATGGAAGGGTTTTATACGTTTTGGTAAGAAGGGAAAATTGAGTCCCAGGTACATCAGACCTTTCGAAATTCAAGAATCAATTGGGGTTATAGCTAACCATTTGGAAATGTTTCCAAATCTTTTTAAAGTTGACGATGTCTTCCACGTATCACTGTTGAGAAAATACTTGCCTGACCCAATGCATGTACTCACCTATGAGGAATTAGAACTGGAAACTGATCAGTCTTATTGTGAAGAGCCTGTTATAATTCTTGATACGAGAGAACAAGTATTGAGAAACTGAACGACTCATCTGGTAAAAGTTCTATGGAGAAACGATACGATGGAAGAGGCAACGTGGGAACCTGAGGAACTTATGATGAAGAACCACTCGAGCATTTTTATGCAGTAATATTGTAGAAATTTCTAGGATGAAATTTTTTTAAGGAGGGGAGAATGTAGAAACCCAAGCTTCCATGATACCCTTCTCTTTGAATAGTGCAATAGTGTGTGTTGTACGCAACTTTGAGTTATAACACACCAAAACCAATCAAACTAGCCGTTATGAAAAGTAATACACACATTTTGAAATTTTATGAATATTATATTTCAAAATGGACTTCATTTTTGGATTCATAATATTAAAATTAGCTTAGGGTGAATTTTTTGTATTTTTTCTAAAAACTTTCAATTTTTCATATATAGTGAAAAACATTGAGTTATTGTTTAAAACTGAATTTTTATTTAAATAATTACTTATTTTATTTAAATTTATTTTAGTTAAAAATAGATACATAATACATATATAATTTCAATGTAATTCATTGGAGTTAGTTTATAATAATTTTAGATATATAAAAATTTTAATAAACTTTTCACCATTTTTTACCCACCTCCTAGGAGAATTTACAAATTCACATAAAACATAATTTTACCACTTCTGTGAGTGTAATTTCAAAAATATGAGAGACATGGTTAATATCAAGGAGTAAAATTTGGTTCTATAAGATAAAAATAATTTTTTGTGAATATTAACTTTTTACTTTTATTTACCACGGTCTAAAGTAAATAGGGTAATTAAGGGTAAAAATGATATTATTATTACGCTAACACATGTAATAATTCTATTGGATAAGTATAGTTCGACCAGAAACAACCTTAAAAATAAAATATAAATCTCTTTGGTCCACTTGGATTAGATTAGGACTTTTACTATTATTTAATTCAATGAAGAGTTAAAAGAGTTAAAATCAAAGTTTAATAACTAAAACATTATTAATATAGGGTTAAACATAAGATAAATTCAACAATAAATATTCATTAAAAATATTAAAATATTTACTACATATTGGTATTTTATTTATATTTTTTAGACATTAAATAATTTAATTTATTTATGACACAATGATGATGCAATAATTAGTTAATTAATAAAATATTAAAATAATTGATATTATAAATATCCAAATATATTTAATTTGAGATTTTTTGTTAATTACACTAATTTTATAGGTTAAATATTTGGGTTGGTTAGATTAATTTTGTTCGAATCAATAATTTTGTTATGAATTTAACAAAAACAAAATAACAAATAGTGTCAAAATTGACATAAAAGAGTTTTTAAAACAAATATTATATTATTAATTGATATTATATTCCTAAAAATCTATTTTTCGGCCAAAATACTTATATAATGATATTTTTATTAGTAATTAACCACTTGGGGTTCTCTTGGAAGTATATAGAATGTTTATTAACCATATAATATAAAAATACAAAGAGACATGGTAAATGTCAAACTATTTAACTAAGAGTTATATCTAAAAGATAAAGTTAATATAGTGAACCAAACTCTTCCCAAATACCCTCTCAACTATCCTCCCTTAATCCTAGAGGCCTTCCTTTAGTCATATAGCCAACATAAGCAGTCCTTTTGATCAAATCAAAAGGAACAACCTAAAGAAGAGGTGAAAATCTGACCACCTCTTTCAAGTTCCTTTCTTCTTCCACTTCCTTTTTATTTGTTGTTTCCATTCTAAAAAAATAACTCAACTATCTTATATATAATGTGATGTTATTATAAATATGGTACAACCAAATTCATTATTCTATCTATCCTATGAATAACATGTCACCATACGTGCGTACATACGGCTTACCGTCTCCACGTCGTCGTGTAATTGTTATTCATTACATTATTATTTAGATGGCTGTAATAATGATGTGTAAATGATGTAAATAAATAATATAATATTATAATGATTCATTATATATGATATAACACCCAATCTAAAATTATTTTAATATCAAAAGAATGATATTGTCGCTCGTGCGTACGTACGGATTACCATCTCCACGAACGCAATAAGATTCATTCATCATCGTATCCATTCAAGACTAATTTTCATTATATGATTAAAAATATTGTTTAAAGACTTGATATAATTCTGGACATGAATAATATATATCCCATCCATAAAAAATATGACTCACATAACAAAAAATATAAAGGAAAATGAATTTTTTAACACCTGAAACAATGATAATAAAAATATATTATTAAAAAAAGTGTTAAAAAATTATATATGATATCATATTAATGTATATGATTCTTGTATAGTTTTATAACAATTATCTCACCATTATAAAGGATGATAACCTACCCTCGACCAAGGTAAAGTACAACATAAGGGTTAATTTCACAATCTCTTTATTATATGTGGTTGTTTTTACATAAGTATCAAATGGGACCTCTTTATCATCCACATCCATGTTTCTGAAAAATGTATTTCAAAACATTCTTAATATTTTATAGACTATGGGTTAAAGTAATTTATAACCTTTTTTTACTTTTTATAATATGTTTATAAATGAATCTTTCCGTCATTTTCCAAACAAGGTCCCTTTTTGCCTTTTCGACAGAATTAAGGTAAGAATGTCTTTTTTAACATATACAGCATGTGAAGCTATTTTACACCTTTGTAAAATCATTGAGGCTTCTCTTACAAGCTTATAAGAATATTTTCAAATTAAATTTTTTCTTTTATAATTATTTGACTTTTAAATTATTTCAAAAAAATAGATATTTCTCTCAAATAGTTTTGATTTCATCTATGTCAACATCTTTTGATGGATTTTAAGCTTATTTGAAGTTGATTTATTATGATACAAAACATCCATATTGTATTGAAGGATTTGGGATATGTTTGACTATGGATGTGTTATTTTTATACCATTCATGGTTTATAGAGAAAGTATTGACATTTCATATGAATGTTTTAAAACGAATGTTTATGTTATGTTTAAACCTATTCATTTGAGGAATGCATTGGACTTAATAAGTGACGGGTGGAGCCCGCTTTAGCTCTTCGATGCATCGGTAGGTCCCATGAGACTAACTAGTGTCTTGGCACAAGGCCTTGAAAAATATTATATGTAGTCTTGGCACAAGGGATGGACTATGTGGTTATGAAAGCCTGGCATTATGCATTCCATCAATATGAAAGTGGTTATTGATATTGCGTGTGATTATTCTACTAGTATAATATCCATGTGAATAAGTAAATGGAATTATTTCATTTTGTTTTTTCCATGTTATATAGAATTTTATGTTTAAAAGGATTTTGTTTTATTTATACATTTCCTTAAATGTTTATGCTTATATATGAAAGTTTCTGCTATATTGTTATCCTTACTGAGCATCTGATCTCACCCCTTTCTATGTTTTGTTTTTTTTCCAAGGATGTGAAGAAGTATTTTATGACAGACCTTCAGGGATAGTCTGAGGGGATATTGGTGTGGACTATGGAGACTATGTTGTTTTAGATTTCCATTTTATCATGTAATGTAAGACTTATGAATGTATCTAGTGTTTCCAAGGCTACTAAACTAATCAGTCTTTCGAGACATGACCTTTTGGGATCATGCCAATGTTATGTAATAATACACCGACTCTGGGTAACTGGGGTCGGGGTGTTACAAACACCCTTAGCTTTTGTGAAAAAAAAATTTCAAATAAATTTTATATTCTAGGTTATTTTTGTTACACATAATACCAAGATTATCTTTAATTACATGAAATTATGAGTTTAGATCACATTACAAACAACACTAAATTTATCTTGTGTTATACACAACTGAGTTTAAACAAAACATGATATTTTGTTAAAAGTTTTTTATTTAATATGATAGTTATCACCTAGTCATTGAAATTGTGAGTATGAATATTATTAAATAATTTATGAAAATATATTTTTTACACATGACTATGAAATTAATTATTTGGTGAAAATTAATTATAAATTTAAAAAAATTTATTGAAAATAAATGAACTATTTTTACTAAAAAAACTATTTATATGCACAAAAACTCATTTTATCTGAACAAATAAAATGAATAACTTTTGCTGAAATATATTAATTAATTCAATATATTCTATATCAATAAATTTTTTAACATTATTTTAATTTTATATAGTAATGAAATATGAATAAGTCCAATTTTATGTTTAAAAACTATATATTTCAAAATTTCAGTTTTTTCACATTTTGTGTAATTATTTTAAATTTAATTTTTTCCAATTTTTAAAAATTTATATAAAAAAATTAAATTTATAATTTAAATTATAATTTAATCTTTATATTAGTATGATGTTTTTCAAATTTTTCTAGGAAGATAAATTTTTCAATTATTAGTGAAAAATATCAGTTTTTATTAAGAATTTTCATTTTATTCAAAAATTTAAAAAAAAAAAATTATTTTAATATGGATCTAAAAGTAAAATTAGTTCAATTATATATCTATTAATCCAATTTAGGTCATTTTAATCAATTTTATATTGAATTTTGAAACAAAATATTTTAAATTTTTATAACATTTTCCAATTGGAAAAACGCTTTCTCGTAACATTTATGGGATTAGCTTTAAAATTAAACTTTTCTACTTGTATGAATATAATTTAAAAAATGTATTAAATATTTTTAATCATCTTAAATTATATTTTTTAATAATTTCAATTTAATTTTTGACCATTATGAATAGTAGAAGTAAAAATTAATTATCACGATTAAGGTGAAAATGGGTTTACTAGAGGGTTAAACTAAAAGGATTGTGGGTAACATTACCTATAAACATAACTAAAAGACATTTTATGAAGATATTTAGACCATTACACTATAATTTTTCATAATTGACCATTTTTTATCCTTTTTCATTTGAAAAACAAGGGTACACGTATTTCTTTTCAAACATTACAAGTGTTCCACGCACCTCACTTATAAAACGTCACCCCCTCTTCTCTCCTATTCACACCTTAAAATCTATTTGGATTGGATAATAACAGAACAAATATATTCTTAAATTTCCTCCCCATTAACTATATCCCTTGTTTTGATTATAAATCCTTCTTAGGAATCCTTTTTGTGCTTACCTAAGGAGGTTGTCTGAAGAAGTGGTATCGTGGTTAACCGACAGTTTTTATTTTATTTCATATTCCATATCCGTAAAATATTATTAAAGTTAATGATATAATAACACTAATATATCCCATATAATTATATTTAATTATGTTAATTTTATATCCTAAATATAAATTCTTTTCCATCTAATGGGATACGAAATCATTATTTGTGTATACGACGGACTATCGACTCACGAACAGATGTGATTCATTTTCCATAAATACCTATCATGGATAGATATAATGATGGATTTAATGTTTATGTGTATATATTTATATGTATTATTTATTATATTACTATAATTTGTTAATTATGATATCTCATATACCTTATTAATTTTCATTCTGTGGGGGATATGATAACGTTATTCGTTTGTATAGCGAATTACTGTCTCGTGAAGATATGTGATTCACTTTTCACGAACTATTTGCAATGAAGGTAATAAGGGTAAATTAAATGTATATATGTGATATATATGAAATAAAAATTATTATTTAAAATAAATAAATTATTTACCTTTATTTCATTTCATCCATCGACAAAATTCAAACAGTGTCCATGCGTGCGTACGGCCTATTATCTCCATGAAAAATGTATTTCATTTTTTCTCTCTAACATTTATGGATTACTCTAAAGAAATATATAATTAATATATAATATATTTATAAAATTTTTAAAACTATATATCTTATATATCCTTGATAAAATTAAGAGGACCGAAAACACCAAATCAAAATAAACACGAAAAATAAAGCAGTTATTACTCAAAACATAACTTTAACATGGAATTGTTAGTAAAATGGTAATAAAATATCATAGTAAAATAATATATGGAATTATATATATAATTATGGTTATTTAATATATTTTTAATAAAATTATTTTTATAATACATAAGGTTTGAACTTTTATGAAGGAAGTCAAGACTTGAAGTAAGGGATTTTATATTTTACTTTTATTTTAGTGAGATACGTTCCATATTCCCCACACATTTCTTATATGTGGTGAATATATATTATGTGAATTTATTTTATATTTCCTATTATTAGAATTATTTTGATTTAAATATTTATTTTAGGATCTCTATTTCATTGGGTTTATGTTTTAAAAGTTACCAAAGTTGAAAGGGATTTGTTGTCTCAATTAGTCTTCTTTGGTATATAAGTTATGTTATACATGTATATTTTTATATGATTTGTATATAATATCCAATTGATATGTTATATCATGAATATAGTTGTTTAAATTATATTAAAAGTTCCATTTTATATCATTATTTAATGGGGCCTATGATTCAAAAGAGTCAAAGTGGTAATGGTTTGATGTTATAATCTCACTGTTTGTTGATATTATTTATGTTTATAATTACAATGATAAAATATTATAAACCATCACTCTGAAAACTGATGAGTTTTATTTTACTCTAGTTATTTAATGACAATAAATTTTTTCCCTTCATTCTCTTCTCTTTACTCACTCAAGGGTTCAAAACAAGTTTTTAAGGGAAACCAACATTATTTCTCCCTTTGGTCAAAAAAACATTTCTCTTATATATCAATTTTTTCTAAAAATGTTTTCAAAAATATTGTAAAATTATCCAAAAAATTTATTAAATAGATTATTACCCATGTTCTAATATTTAAAAATTGTTTTAAAAGTAATATTCATGTAGTTTTCCAAACAAGTCTTCTTTATAATTTACTAAAAATTTAAAATAAATATTTCTTTTTAACCGTGTATGACATGAACAGAATTGTACACCATCATGACCACTGAATTTTTTTAAGTTTTCTTTATATGTTTCGAATGTTATTTTAAAATAAAATTATTTTGAAAACGTTTTATGTTTTAGAAAGGTGTTTTTAAAAGTGTAAATGATATTTTCCTCAATAAATATTTTGAATGATATTCAAAGATTCTTTTATATGTTTCTAAGGTTATTTTAAAATAAAATAATTTTATAAATGTTTTATGTTTCAAATAAGTTATTTTCAAATTAGAAATAATATTTTCCTCAACAAATGTTCCAAGTGATCTTTCAAAATCATTTTTTATCTATGATGGCATCTGTTGATGTTACACATTCTTTACTGGGGAGAAAATATAATGATACCATCCATATTGTTAATTTCAGTGGTTAATGTTTATATTGATGAAATTTTTATGAAACCCATTTTTTGGGTCATGATATGGTTAATTGATGAAATTTTTATTAAGCTTGTTTTCTTTACATGGGTTATGATGTCCTGATATGATGAATGTTTAATGATATTTTGGAACATATAAGTATGGTTTTCATTATGGGAAGGGTGATACATATATCTCCCTCCAATTCATTGGATGATGATTTATATATCATGATATAACAATGGAAAACAAGCCGATGTAATTGATCCACTATGGTAAATAGGTGAGTCCTAATACACTATGGGAAAAAGCTGTATCTCATACCATAATGGGAAACATGTGATAAGTCCTGATCCACTGTGTGGATGATCATGGTAGTTATCCTTGAAATATGAAACAGTTTCCTATATTTATTATGGTTCTAATGTTTTACAATGTGATATTATGGTTAATGGTTGATTTATGATTATTTTTTCTTATGGTCAATTTTGTCTAAAATAAAAAAAGGTTTTATGTCATGAATCATGTTCATGATATATGAAAGGATTGGTATAAACTTCATAAGTCATGTTCTTGGTCACAAAACCTTATGATTATCTTATGCTTTTATATTATAATAGATTTAGATTCCTATGTTTATCCTTACGGATCTTATTATCTCGTCCTTTCTTTTTTTCCTTCCACATGTTATGAAGAAGGTTTTAGGTAGTGTATACCTAATTGGAGCACCATGTGATAATATATTTATGGTAGAAGTTGAAGATACTTCATAAAATATAATGATTGTGTTTCTGTTCTCCAAAAAATACTAAACTATTTCTTTCCTTAGGTGTATCTTTATGAAATATATTTTATATTATTCATAAAAGATGTGATATTTACTTATGAAAATACTAGTTCAATAAATTTTGGTATCATAGTAAATTTTTATTCAATATTTAGAGATTATAATTAGAAAAACATTTGATAAAGCCCTAGGGATAAGTCTAATTATAGGATAACATCCTAAAGTTTTGATAAGAAAGATATTTTTTGGTTTTCTAATAAATTATATTCCAATCTAGATAATAAAATTAGATTTTACCCTAGAACAGTGCTACCTTGGGGTAATAAATATTAAAATGGAACATTGATCTAGACTAGATCGTTAGCTAGTGCAAGACAATAGAGATTACTGAACACTTGGTTTGAAACTCCATTGGGATATGATTTGGAAATTCAAGCTCTTTTCAAACCATCACAAAGGATTTGAATAATAAAGATGAATAACCTAGGTTAAGAATAAGGTTTCATATATTTAAAATAACTTTTCATGATTTAAAAATATTAGATATGATTTTTCATGATTACTTGGTTTCCCACTATGATTATTGTTTCGAATACTATTCTTTATAGTGTTTTTGAATGGTTAGAACTAGAATTCATCATGTTAACATAGAATGTGATGAAAAATTAAGTGATTATGAGAAACCAAATTGGATGGTAACGAGAGATAAAGATGTTGTGGTGATTCTTAATCAACTATAATGATATATGATTAACAATGTGAACCTCAGTGAGATTCTTAACAAGTAAAATAAGCAGAAAATGGACTTTTATGAATGTTTATGTGGAAATAAACATATAGGAAATAATATTTGGATTTCTACATGTTAATATGGTGGGAATAAGAACCTATATGGATACAAAAATGGATGGAAAGATGTTTTTCATAGGGAAATGAAGGCTAGAGTAATGAGTTTCCAAGGAATCCAATGTCTTATATATGGGGAAATTTAGAATTATCTAATTAAATTCCCTAAACTAAGGTTTATCAGCCAAACCATGGAAAGACCTATGTTATCCCAACTGATGAAGTGAAATTATTGAATGGTTTTGTGAGTATATGTTTGATCATAAGGTAAAATTATTAGAAACCCCTTTTTAGGTCTTATGTGATGATAGTTTATTAAGATTGAGAATATTTTGGGAGATATTTATAGATATACAACCCTTTGGTTTTTTTAATGTTTTAGTGAAAATGTTATTTGAGGAGGAATGCCTTCACATTTTGTGTCCAGGAGATTAAAGGTGTTGGTAACCATTATAGTTTATCTTATATCTAATTTTTAGGTAATTATTTGTTATTTTAGTTTGTGAATTTTGGGGGAATTATATTAATATAGTGTTGGGAAAAGATACATCGCATGTCGGGTAACAATCTATCGCATCCAGCAAGGATGCAGGACTTAAACCAACAAATGAAGTACAACAAGGATATATTTCTAACCACTAGCCTATGTGGAAGATTATTTATGGTGGTACAACATGAAGAGAGATACTTTGTATTTTCTATTGTGGTACATGGTATATCAACAAATTAGTGTTGAGAGACAAAATATAAGGGGATGTTACTTCCAATATCCATACAAGAACGGAGATGGGAAAACATCACCATGGATTTTGTCATTATACTCACAAAGAAATCTAAAGGGAACAATTATAAATTGTTTTTAGTTGATCACCTTAAAAAGTCAGCACACATCATTATTATCAGATAATGTTTCTATCTAGATCAGCTTTCATGAAATTACAAAACGAAAGTAGTAAGGTTGAATAGAGTGGCACATTCAATTATATCTGATCAGGATAATAGGTTTACCTTGAAGTTTGAGAAAAGTATTCTGGAATTTCGTGATTCAAATTTGAGTTTGATAACTATGCATCATTTTCAGATAGATGGTCAGTATAAGAAAAAAATTCAAACCCTATAGGATATGGTAAGATTTTGTTTAATGGATTTCAAAGGTGATTGGGATCAAAACATTCCTTTAGTAGATTTTTCTAACAATAATATATTGTACTCAAGAAATCATATGTATCATTAAGAATACTTTTATATAAATAAGTATATAGATCTAACTTACTAGAATAAAGTTATTGAAATAAAGCTATGGGGTCCTAAGGCAGTTGAAGATATGGCAGAGAAGGTTAGAGCCATTCAGCAACAAATAATGGAAACACAGTGTCGGTAGAAACTTTATGCTAATAATCACTATATTGATCTATAATTTGAAGTTGATGATTATTTATTTATAAGAGTTTCTCCATAGAATAATTTTATGACATTTGGGGATAAAGGGAAACTATGTCCTAGGTATATAATACACTTAAATTATTCATCATATCCGGACCATAAATTATCTCTAATCACTTTCACTGAACTTCTCTCATGTCCATGATTTGTTACATGTATCAATCTTGAGGAATTACATACTTGATCCATCATATTGTAGAACTGATAGATCATATAGTTGGAGCATGATCATTCTTATTAGGAACAACCGATTGAGATTTTGAATCGTACAAATAAAGTTCTACGAAACAAGACCACTCAATTGGGAAAAGTTTTTTGGAAATACCCCAAATTTTAGGAAGTTATGCGGGAACTTGAGGATGTAATTATGCATAGGTATCATTAGTTTTTGGTTGAAAAGTGATGAATTTTGAGGGTGAAATTCATTTAAAGGTGGGGAGAATGTAACACTCTAAGATTTTATGAAATATTTTATTAAAATAAATTTAATCATTTTGATATTTGTATTTACACTAAACAATTATTTTAGATTTTATTTTATTCAACACTGAGTTTAGATTACATTACACACAACAGTAAGTCTATTTGTTGTTGCACACAACTCCGAGTTTAAACTAAACGGGACATACTATTAAAATATTATTCTTTTAATAAGATAGTTATCACCTATACATTGTAATGGTGAATATGAATGAGAATAAATAAATTATGAAAATTTATGTTATACAAATTTATATAAAAGGAATTATTTAGTTACCAATTAATTAGAAATTAAAATAAAAACTATTTGAAAATAAAGGAAAACTTTTTTTTGAAAAACTATTTTTATGCACACACACGCATTTTATCTCAATGAATTAAATAAATCACTTTTGGTGAGAATTTTAATTTAATTAATATAATATATATTCAATAAAATTTTAAACATTCATATAATGTGTTTTCTAGGTATCATATAAGAATAAATCCAATTTTACGTATAAAAACTGTATTTTTCTAAAAAACGTTTTGTCGCATTTTGATCACTTATTTTAAATTTATTTTTTTGAACTTTTAGAAAATTTATTTGAATAAAATGAAATTATTTCTTAAATAATAATTTCAAATTTATATTATGTTAAATTTTTGATAATTTTCTAAGAATGTCAATTTTCAAGGAATAGTGAAAATTACTGGTATTATTAAGAATTTTCATTTCATTTAAAACATTTAAAATTCTAAAAAATTTATTAACATGGTTTTAAAAGTAAAATTAGTTCAAATATATATATATATTAATCCAATTTTGGTCATTTTAAATAATTTAATTTTTAATTTGATATAGGAACAGTTTAAACATTTAAACATTTTCTATTTGGAAAACAGCTTCCTCATCACATGTGTGGGTTTAATTTTAAATTACATTTTGTCACTTATATGAATATAATTTTAAAAAAATTATTCCATATTTTTAATAAGGATAATTTATATTTTTAAATAATTTCTTCTTAATTTTTTCCCATTTTCAATAGTAAAATCAGTAAAAATTAATTACCACGGTAAAGGGAAAATGGGTTTATTATAGGGTTAAACTAAACAATATGGGGCTAAAAGACCTATCATTTGGTAAAAACCCCATTATATTGACATAGTTAGAAATTATATCCTTTAATAATATATAATTTTTCCATTTTTTATCTTTTTGGTATGTTAAAAACGTGGGTACACCTTTTTATTTTCAACAATTACAAGTGTGACACTCTCTAGACGTATAAATGGGTTCCCCCTATCGTCTCCTCTTCACACCTTGAAAACTATTTCTATAGAACAATACATAACAAACATTCTTCCATAATTCACTCCCCATTACCTAGATCCCATATTTTTATCATAAATCCATCCTAAGAATCCTTTTGGTGCTTCTCTAAGGAGGTTGTTCGAATAAGAGGTAGCATGCCAAACAGAGCATCATTATTTTATTTCTTACTCCACCCCCATAAAATTTTCTGAAATTATAATGATATAATAAAATATATATATCCTTAGATGTTATTATGTTAATTTAATAACCTAAATATCTCTAATATTCCTTCAAATGGGATATGAAATCATCATTCGTGTGTAGGGTGGACTATCATATCATGACCCGATATTATTATTTTTCCATCACTACCTCACAGGGATGGATATAATGATAGATTTAATGTTTATATATATAATATATATGATATTATAATAATTTTTTAATTATGATAGCATATATATCTTCTTACATTCCATTCTGTGGGGGATATGATAACCTTGTTTGTGTGTACGGCAGACTACCGCCTCACGAAGCGATGTGATTTTTTTCACTAACACTTTTCATGGTAGGTAATAAGGGTAAATTTAAAGAATTTATTTGATATATAGGACATAAAAAATGATTCAATATATTTAATATATTATTAACTTTTCTTTGTTATCATCCATTGACAAAATGGAAACAGTGTTTGTGCATATTTGCAGCCTACCATCTCCATAAACAATGTATTTCATTTTCTATCTCTAGATTTTATGGATTACTATAACTACATTTATACCAAATATATTTTATATTTATATAATTTTTAAAATTATAGATAAAAGGGTACCATTTTTGAAGTCATAGGACCAAAAATTAAAAATCAAAACATTCATGAAAAAAAGCTCTTATTACCTAAAACATGACTTTAAAAATGAATTATTAATAAATGGGTAATAAAATATCATAATTAAATCATATATGTTATGATAAATATAATTATTGTTATTTAATATATGTATAATAAACATATATTTATTATACATGAGGTTATATTATGTATAAAGGAATTTGATACTTAAGGTAATTGATATTTCTTCTCCCTTTTATTTGTGTGAGATACATGTCATATTCACCACTTGTTTCTTATATGTTGTCTATTTACTGTCTATGAATATCTTTTATATTTAATCTCATGCAAATTATGAGGATTTATATATATCCATTTGATTAGATCAATTTCATTCGGTTTGTGGGTCATGAACCCCTCCCACCAATGATACCAAAATTAAGGATGAAAGATAATGACCCATGAGTACCCCCTTCATTAGACCTTGGGTTGGAGAATAAAACTGAAGGTATAAAAATATCCTCAAATTATAGGAATTCTCCCCATAATAAAATAGTATTATGGGATAATATGAATCATCCACATGAAACGACATCATATAATATAAAATGAAACCAAAACCATCTTACAATGCATGTATAAATAAAACTGATATAGGTTAAAGTATCCAAAAGTAAATACTCAAAAGTAAAGCTAAAGCAGCAGCACAACAAATTTATAAATATGTCCAAGAATTTACTATATATAACTATTCATGTAATCCTTATGGAAACCTGAAAATCAATTTATATACATAAAGTGATCATAAAAGTATACTAATTAGGAAAACAAAAGTCTCTCATGCACAAGTGAAATAAAAATACTAATGCACCCATGAGAAAAAAAAGAAAAACCAACAGAGCCTAAACATTTCAACTATCCATACCAACCTCATCGTGCTAGGCATAACATAAAACACTAGAGGACTATAATAACTTGATATGAATTATATTGATCAAGGGTATTTTCACAACCTTACCCCAGTTTTCTTCTCTTGCACCCCAAAAATCATATGTCATGATACTCCCATCTCTTCCAAATTACATATACCACCTCTCCACAAGCACCTTCACATAACATCATTCCCTTAAACAGCTGGGCCACTGCCCCACAGCACGGTCACATCTCATCTCACTCAATCACACATGGGCCAACACATCACAACCACTATCATAACCAGAGTTGTAGGGTATCAGGAACATGAAGTGCATAAATCTCATTCCCTCCACCTAACATGAACAAACCCCACCATAATCCACCCCACAACATGTTTACATCAAATCCTTCTAGAAGATACTTAGACCACCACCCTATAACATAGTCATATCACATATTATCTGAAAACACATTAGCCATCACCTAGTGTACTAACAGATCTTCATCCATCATAGCCTATTTATATTTACTTTCCTAGAAGAGATTGAGGGGAAATAATGGGTAGTCATCCATTCATCTTTATCACCAAGATGTAGGGAAAAACACCCCATGTGAAAATATGGGTGTCGTATTATGGTGCTCTATGTGGGTGCGATGCGTATAGAAATTGAAAGGAATATAAAATTATATACATATATACACACCCAGTTACGACATGCGGATTCAAGATAAATAACTAACCAACCCACAACATCACCACTTTCACTTCCACCTATAAATGCATAACACCACACAACCACAATCCACATCTCACACCACCAACTAATTCTATTATCCAGCCCATTTGTTTCATTATTTACCAAAAACTACATTCAACCACATATCCCATTATTTATTTATTCATCAGTTAGTTTGATCCCATTAACCAAACTAAACCCCATCCATTTCAGTCATTATTAAATAACTATTCCATCACTATCTAGGCATTCAGAACAATGCAACCATACATCACAATAAGATCATCATTCCCACTTACCCATCACCTCTCCACCCCACAAGCACGACCAAACAAACCATCACCTTGCCACCCCAAAAGCACAGTCAA
The DNA here is from genome assembly GCA_963277665.1 of Viscum album. NCBI lineage: Eukaryota > Viridiplantae > Streptophyta > Magnoliopsida > Santalales > Viscaceae > Viscum > Viscum album. Next base: position 467,982,194 of record OY728147.1, on the reverse strand, counting down.
ACGAACCATCACCTCACCACCCCAAAAGCATGGACAAAAAAACCATCACCCCACCACCCAAAAAGCACATCCGAACAAACCATCACCTCACCACCATAAAAGCAAGGCCAACCGAACCATCACATCACCACCACCAAATAATGGCCAAAAAAACCATAAATCACCCCAAAAATCATCACAACCACACATCACTAACCCACAAGAATGAACACACATCACAACACATCAAAAACCATTTTACTGATTTAAAAAAGGTTCTTATATCATATTTCACATTATTTTAGGGGTGTTATCACAAAATCCATAAATCCAAGGGAAAAAATTTCATTATCCAAATATCAGTGGTTCTCTAATTTCGATTTTAGGATTATATCATGGAAATATGAAAAAAATGATCTATAACACATAAAAAAACTAGTGCAAACAAGTCCACCAATGGTTATAATTTTCAATGTTTCAATCAGCTTATATAATCACAAAATCATAATAATAACAAAGTTGTGAAATCATTCAAATAATTCCACATTCCCCTTCAATTTCAATTAACCAATTAATTTATCTTGATTAGAATATCAAAAACTATACCTCATAGATTGTTGGGACTACTTTTTTCATGAAGATCATATTTGTTTTCAACATTTTTCAATACTGGTCAAAATGAATAAAGAGATGAAGAAGGACTAAAAAGTTAATGGATATTGTCTAAAGTATGTTTTCCAGGAGAATTGTTATGGAATCATAGCATTGGATCTCATACGTGAGAAATTCTCTAAGAATGTTACTTTAATTCAAACAATTGTTGAACTGATTCTAAGTTCAAAGTACTTTAATCAATGGTGACACATTGTTTACAACAATGAATAATAGAGAAGTATCATCCATTTGAGGATGATTGGAGCAGAATTGTGAAGTATCGTATATCTAAAGATGATTGATGAAGATTGAGGATTTGAAGTATAGAATGATGGTTGATGAATAAGATAGTGTGGAAGGGCTTGGAATTCTAATATGGTCATGCCTTACACATTTCCTAGAAATCAGAAGACTGTTAAACTATTCTTAAAGTTCAAAATACATGTATCAAAGGTGATACATTGTCTACAACATTGAATGTGTTTGAAGAAGCCTCAGGCCTCCACTTTTAGATGAAGAGAGATGAATGGAGTTCTTTGGAATTAACAATCCCAACAGAAATGAGGATTTGAAGTGAGGATAAAAAATTACTTTGGAATTCATATTACAAAGAGTATAAGAACAAAGAATAATGATTATTGAAGATGTAAATAATACATGAAGTAGTGTATTGGCTTGGAGCTATGAGAGAGGCCAAAATTATGAAGATTTTTTACTGATTTTTATCTCACAAATATCATAAAGTTTGGAGAACAAGTTATTAAATCCTTATGAAGGACAGGGGGATTAAAGAAGTGTTTTTGTCAAAGGAAAGAAAGTGGAATGCAAGTCAAAAGTGGTGTGCATGTGTATGTTGCGTGAAAGTCACATTTCAAGATCATAACATCAAAATATGACAAAGGAAAGAAAGTGGAATGAAAGTTTAGGAGTGGTGGGAAACTAGAAAGTGGTGCACAAGTATAAGCGGTGTGAAAGTGAATGTTGTGTGGATGTAATATTTTAACATCATCACATCAAAATATGACAAAGTAAATAATGTGACATTCAATTAATGGAGTAACACGCAGGTGATGGAGTGGCGCGTAAGTGATGGAGCGATGTGCAAGTCACGAAGTGGTACACAAGATTAGTTGCATACCTCGCTCGCAAGGTCACCAAAATTCCTATAAGTGGACTGTTATCCTCCTCATTCTTTGAAGATAAACTCTTAATAGAAAATTTTAGATCTGATTGCGCAAGTAGTAGAAATTGGCACACAAGATAAAGTATCATGCACGTCGGGAGTTATTCATAAGGTGCACAAGAAGAGTGGCATGCAAGCAGAGTGGTGTGCAAGTAGAGTGGCACGCAAGCAGGGTGGCGCGCAAGTTGGGATTGGCACACAAGAAGGGAATTGTGTGCAATAAGTGTGTTGTGACAAAGCCCGTAGTGGTGGAAAATTTGTGAGTTTTGTACAATTGTGGTGTGCAAGTAGTCGGTGGTGTGGAAGTAGGGAGGCATGAAAGTAGGGTGGCATGCAAGTAAGGATTAGAACACATAATGAGAGTTGTGCTAGAAGTTATTACCAGCTTCTGGTCAACTAAGATGATGCAAAGTTGAGATGGAATTCAATGATTTAACATTTAAAAAGTGAACTTGTGATTCTTACAATAATAATAAGAAGAGTTCAGTATAGTTGGTTTTGCACTGAAAGAGAAAGTGTGAAGAAGAGAAGGTTTTGGTGCAGCTGGTTTTGCAATGAAGAAGCAGAAGAATAAGAAGAGTGTACAACTTATAGGTTTTATATAGAGAAAAAATAATTTGGTAACCTACATGCTGCTAAGTAAGTAACAAGGATAAAAATGAATGTTTTGTAAGAACAACGTAGAACTATATAATCCAACAGGTCTCAATAGGTGGAAGCTTCTTTTTGTGTTGCAAACACTTTTAATAGAGAGAAGTCTATCTTCCGAGGTAGTATAAAAAACTAGATAGAGGTTGTAAAAGATTTTCTACACTGGAAGTATAAATATCTAGTGAGTGTAAGGGTATATCCTACTTGTTTCTATTTAGAAGAGGATTGTCCCCCCCCCCCGTTGAGTGTAGTTAGAAACACTAGGAAGCGATTATTTCTTACCCTCCTCAAAATGTAGGGAGCCACATTGACTAGTGGATTTTTTTTCCTAGTCAACCACTATAAAAATTACTATATTATAGTGGAGAATCTGTGCACTGGTCATTACCAAACAGGGCAAGGATGTGATATCTTTTATTGAGTGGTGAACCTTGTTAAAATATTGTGTTCATATTTTTACTACTTTCATATTATGGCATGAAATATAGAAAAGAGAATAAGAGAATCAAGATCCTAACTGGTCAAGAGGTACCAGGATAACAAGAATAAATTGGTTTAAAAATTCCCCAACACTTATTCACCCCCCTCTTAGTTTTAGGCATGCGCCAAACTAGTCCCCTCAATTGGTATCAGAGGGACAGGTTCACCTCTGTTGGATTCTCTGTAGTGTAGTTATTCTCTTTGGAAGACTTATATTTATTTCTTGAGTCAACAATGAAGTGAATTTTTGATAAAGAGACAATTATTGATGAGCATAATTCTATATCTACCAAAACCATGATGAACGGGAAAAATATGGAGAAGAGAAAGATGAAGAAGAATTCCCTCTTATCTAAATAAGAGGAAGTTTATGTATCTCCATGCCTTGATGACAGTGAATAAATATCATACATGGAAATTAATAAGATTGTGGCTCAGGTTTTCACCATGAATATGGACAACCTTCCTACCTCTAGTGAACCAACAACCTCTTAAGAATTATTAGTTGACAGATTAAGATCTATTCTACATTATATTAATAAAAAATTGCATCCATTATTTGCGTGGTATTTCAATTTATGTAGGAATATGTCACCCAGCTAGAATAATAAAATGATTTTTTGAAGAAGGTAATGACAGAAAAAAAAATTGAATGTCTAAAGCTCTCCAGACGGGTTGGAGCTTTTGAAGTAACAAATAGGGAATTTGGAATAAGTTCTTCAAAATTGAACTAAGAATTTTAGGAGAAATATGGGGTCAATAAGACTCTGGAGGAGAAGATCCATGCACTTGAAGATGAGCTGAAAAGGATCACTAAAGTGAAAAAAGTAATATCTGGAAGATAATTCCAAAAAGATCGAGGAACTTGACACTTTTTTAGAAAAGAATTTAAATATGTATGAGGAAGAAGTTGAAGGATTGAAGAAGGATAGTGAAGATAAGATGACTGTGATTGAAGACCAAAAATTCATCATCAAATTGAGATGACTAGGGTTTGAAGCTCAGTTGACCAATTTTCAAAAAAAAACATATTGAGTCTCCCTAAAAGAAGGAAACTATTGTTACTAGTACTTAATTTTCACTGGAGGATTCTACTGTCAAAACACCTCCAACATGTGATAGGAATATCATGGCTTCACTCATTGATCTATCACAAAAATATATGAATGTGAAGGTACCATCCATGCCAACTTGTACTAATGTTTCTAAAACTATTTCTATAAAAAGTACAGTTTGGAAGAAAAATTCAAGACAAGTATGGATGAGGAAAGGTGATGAGATGCTTACCACCATGGATAGGGTGGATAGTATTAATAATGGAATATGGTTACCCAGATAGATCACAACATATCTAGAAGGAGGCTCAAGACTCTAATATATAAGATATAAAGAAGTCATGATTTGTGGATCAATGTTGGTGCTGCAACAGATTTGGGAATTGGGCACTGGATTGTTGGTACAATACCTTAAATTTAAAACCATAGATAAAGCACATCATAAGGGGGAGAAAGATATAAAATAAGAAGCAACATCCATAGATCCAGAATCATTTGTATACTACAAAAAAATTGGAATGATGGACAACATATGTAAAGTATGAAATGGGAGTGGTCACAAGAATGGTTTATACTTATCTCAGAATATATTCAAAGCTAATAAGAATAGAAGACAACAAAAGCTATTGAAGAATAAAGAAGCAATCTTGGGAAGTAATCATAAGTATGTTACAAAATAATATTCTCCCAATAAGATTATAAGGAGAAAAACTAATAAGTCCTTGGATTCTAAATCCAATAAGATGACAGGTAGTGCATCCAAAAGAACAATCAAGAAAGATGACACTCTAAAGAAGCCATGTAGAAATTACAAACATGATGCCATAATTCCTAATGAAATATTGGTTATCTGGCCTAAGGATTTGTAAATATGAGAAAGGAGGAAGATTCACAAGATAAGGTTGGTACAAAAAGTAATAAGAATATTTCACATGATGAAGAAATAGTGAATAAGATGTTGCAAACAAAAGGCAACATTCATGTTTAAGAAGTTTTGTGTGTGAGGTGCAACAGGGCTGGTCACATTGTTAAAAATTGCATTGGACTTATTCCATCCCAATAAGAATTTATCAAAAGTCTGAAAATTTCACTAGAAGATTCTAATACTTGGTAATTTCTTGAAGAAACAATATTAACACACAAAAAATGGAATAAGTATTGAGATCCAAACAACCATAGTTATAATTGAAGATTATATGTGCAAGTGTGAGGAGTGGAGAAAAGAGAGAATCTTGGTTGAAAAAATCATCCCATCCTTCCTGCTCATATTAAATAATCTAGGAGGAACCAACTTATTCCCATAAATATTTGTGTATTTCTTTTCTGATAATATAGGGAATTGAAGGTGAAGAGATCTCTTAGGGGGAGAACCTGAGAAGCAGTTATTTCTGTCCACTATTGATAGAAAAGATAAAGAAGTTATCATATATAGAAGATTCATCAATTGATATTCAAATATTAAAATGATATAGATAAATATTATGAGGAGTGTTCCCTTTAGGGGAGACATATGAATAAGCTGTTAGAGTTATTATTTCAATCAGTATCAACTTCAGTAGGTATCAAATTCAATTACTCTGGAAATTTCTTGAATAGAATGTCATTGGAAAAGGTATGTCATTTATTAATCTATCATCCTTGGTTACTCAAAATAAAGATATTTTTAAAAATGTGGAATAACTAAGTCAATCAGTGACATAATAATAATGAAAGTTCCCCAAGGCCAGTTATTTTTTCAACTGCACTTGAATGTTTTTTATCTATTTTTTGAAGTGAGTACAGGAATTTCAGGTTCATTATTTCCTATCACATTCAATATCTTCATCCTATAATGAAAGTGGAAAACCCTTGAAGACAAGTGTATGAGATATTATCTCACGAGGTGTCATGATAAGTGGATAATGTACATCTATGTCGTCTAAACCAAATCCTCTTGTTTTGTACATCAATCTTCACTCATATAGACTTAGAGAGAAGTGATTGATGGAACACTACTTAAGTATGGACTGATACCCTCTCTACCGTGAACTGTGTATTTAATTTCAATAGGGGGGAGATAAAATTAAATGAATGTTTGAAAATTAAGGGGAGAGAAATAAGTAAAGGTGATAGAGATGATTCTCATTTTGACATTGAAACATTTATTTTAGGAGACTTTAAGGTATTGATAACAAAATACAAAGAGATTTTTGGGACCACTTTGTGTATGAAGAAAGTATTTATTTTCAACAGTTGTCACTACTGATTAAAAATAAGAAGGAGATGAAGAAATACTAAAAAGTTAATGAATATTGGATGACATGAAGTTTCCTAGAGAATTGATATGGAATCATATAATTGGATGTCATACTTGATAAATTCTCCAAGAAGATTAATTTTATTTAGATGATTGTTGAACTAATCCAAAGTTCGATGAACTTGTGTAAAAGGTTACAAATTGTTTACAACAGTGAAGAATGTAGAATTATCATCCATTTGAAGATGATGGGAGAAAAATGGTGAAGTATCATATATTTGAAGATGATTGTAGAATAATGAGTATTTGAAGTAGGGAATGATGGCTGAAGAACAAGAGAGAGTGTGAAAGGCTTGTGAATTCTAAGATGGTCATGCATTGCACATTACCTTGAAATCAGACGACCATTGCACTATTATTAAAGTTAAAAGTACATGTATCAAACTAGATACAATGTCTACAATAATAAAGGTGTTTTGAGAAGCCTCAATCCTCCATTTTTGGATGAAGATAGTTGATTGTAATCATTTGGAATTGAAAATCCCAAAATAAATGAGGATTTGAAGTGAGGATGAAGAAGTACGTTAGAATTCATATTCTAAAGAGTGTCAGAAGAAAGAAGAATGATTATTGAAAATGAAGAGAAGACATGAAGTGGTTCATGGGATTGGAACTATGAGAATGGAAAAAACTATGATGATGCTTTACTTATTTGTATTTCACAAATATCATAATGTTTTGAGAACATGTGATGCAAGACTTATCAAGGATAGGGGGAGTAAAGAAGTGTTTTTGTCAAAGGAAAGAAAGTGGAACACAATTCAAAAGTGGAGTACAAGTGGGGTGCACAAGTATAAGTGGCATGCAACTGTATGTTGCATGCAAGTCATATTTCAAGATCATAATATCAAAATATGACAAAGGAAGGAATGTGGCGTGAAACTTCAATAGTGGCACGCAAGTATTAAGTGGCATGCAAGTATAAGCGGCGTGCAAGTGAATGTTGTACACAAGTCATATTTTAACATCATCACATCAAAATATGAAAAAAGTAAAGAAAGTGGCATGTAAGTGATGGAGCAGCGCGCCAGTGACGGAGTGACGCACAAGTCAAGAAGTGGAGTCAAAGTTGAGTAGCATTCCTCACATGTAAATTCATGTCACCTTTGACTGTACGCGGTAAGTATGTAGCTTCTCTTATTGAGTGGTGAGTCTTGTAAAAATATCGTGTGAATATTTTTATTTCTCTCATATTTTTACATGTGATAGGTAAAAGATAATAAAAGAATCAATATCCTAACAGGTCAAGTGGTACAGGGATAAAAAGAAGATATTGGTTTTAAAAGTCCCCAACACTGATTCACCCCCCCCCCACCCACTCAAAGTTAGGCGTATCCAAAACAATTTTTCTCTTAGATAAACAAGAGTAACCCCTCCTACATGATACAAAAAAAGTGAGAAATAAGAGATTTCCTACCTTAAAGATGCTCTACCAACTTTTTATGCACAGTAAGGAGAAGAAGAAACACCAAAAACCACAACCTCATGAAAATTCCACAAATCAATCTAAACCACATTGAGGGTTATCAAAAACTCAACCCAACTCACAACCCAAACCAAAACTTAGCCATTATAGTGGAACCCTAGGGGAAGAATGAAATGAAGATAACCAAGAATATGGGAAGGGCTTACCACAGATCACTAACAGGCATCGACCAAAACCAATAGTTCGAAGTAGGAGGAAAAGGGATGAAATATCATTTGAAGGAACCTAGGGTTCCTAGAATATAAGATAGGGAAAGATAAAGAGAAAGGGATATATCTGAATAAAAAATAACCATCCAATCACATATTTTTATGACCAAGATCTCAAGGATTTCACATCATGTAACCTATTAATGATGTGAATTCACATATTCCCAACTTTCACCCAAATTCATGTCACCTTTGACTTTATTTAATTACACATAATGAATTCCAATTTCACTCTGTAAATTTGTTTCAAGGACTCCTCCACCTTAGCATTCATACATGATGTGAATTCTCCAGTAGTGCGAGTCATGAATCCCCAATTCACATTGTGTACCCCTTTCAAGAATCCTCCACCAAAACACCACCAACACCCAAAACTCACAAGTAACGGGTTGGGAAGTCACAATCCATTACATCAAATAACTCTAAAACGATTTTCTAACTCAATAATCCAAAACCAATCCCATAAGAAAAGGTTTTTGAACAACCACACCATTAGATACCTCTCAAGGATCTCGTTACTCTTCGATGCTACCACCATATAAGATTTTCAATCTAAATGAACACAAAACATCTTGTACAACATCATAACTATAAATCCATAACACTACAATATCTTACCCCTAGAAAGACCAAACTAATAACCACCACAACAAACAAACCACACTTCCCCAAACATAAGAATCCAGAAATTCCATTCTTCATATAAAGACATTATCCGTTGTGGGTAGCACTGACTCATTTTCATGGGTTTAATCATATCACAGTACAACATGTCTCGATTAGGAATCAGGTACTCCTGTTTTCATATATAGGAACATTATCACCTGACATACATTAAGAAAATATCAAATATTTTAACACAATAAGATCCAAACATCACATATTAAGAAAAATAGATTAAGGAAAAACATAAAAAATCTCTTGATACTAGTCGAACAAATGTTCTTCATGTTCCCAAGTAATCTCACCTAACCACCAGGACTTTACAATAAGAAAACCAAGGGAATGATTTTCCCATTTATCACTTTCTCCAGGTGATCCTGGATCTCTACTGGTCACCCGATGAACATTTTGTTGTCCTCGATATCCTACTACCCAATCAATGACATGAGAGTCATCATAAAGATAGTGACAAATATGAGACGTGTGGAAGACATAGTATATTCTCTCCAACTATAGTGGAAATTCCAAAAGATAATCCACCTTTAAAACTCACCCCAAAACCTCAAAGGGCCCAAAAATATGGGAGAAACCTTACTCCCCCTACTGAAACATCACAACCCATGTCGATGGGAAACCTTCAAGAACAAATGTTCCCTAACCTCAAACTCTAAATTCCTCCTCCTCTAATCGGTCTAAGACTTTTTCAGTCCTGTACTACTTTTATCCCTTCAAAATTCAACTTAACCTTTAATTTAGTGCTCCACAACACATCAGAACAAAGAACTACTACCTCCCCAACCTCTATTCAACACAATGGAGAAAATCATTTCCTCTTATAAAAGGACTCAAATGGGTCTATTTTGGTGAATGAATGATAGATTTTGTAAAAATAAAACTCAACATAAGGAAAAAAATACACTGATCTACTGAAGTATATGATTTACTCCTGCAATATTTCCTCTAAGGTCTGGATGGTTCTCTCTATTTACCCATCTATCTGATGGTGAAAATCAGTGTTGAGGCCTAACTGAGTTCCCAAAGAATTTTATAATACCCTCCATACATATGGGGTAAAACATGCTACCAAATCCAAGATAATGGACCTTGTAACTCTGTGTAACCATACAACCACATCTATATACCTGTTATCCAAAACATCAATTATGACCGACTCCTTGATCACTAAGAAGTGGGCCAATTTCTTCAATTGGTCAACAATAACTGAGGTAGCATCACAACCTCTAAAAGATCAAGGTGACACCATGATGAAATCCATTTATATTTCATCCCATTTTAACTTCTGAACATAAAAAGGCTACAACAAACCTCTGGGAACAAGATTCATATCATGTACCTGCTAGAAAACCAAACACCTCACCATGAACTCCACCACCACCAATTCCATCCCAGACCACCAAAAATGCATCATAAAGCCATTATACAACTTAAATACTCCTTGGTGTACCACCAAACATGAGATATGAAACTCATGAAGGACTATCTCACACATCACTACCAGAATAAACTACCTCCAATAAAACCACATCTGATTATGACTATCCTCTGACCATCCTTCTAGAGAATCGCCATGGCCAACAAAATCATGGATCACCTCTACCACTAATTCTCACAACTGAGTGTTATCCACCTGCCAAATAAGATAAGTCTATACTATCATCTTAAATAAAAATCATTTATCATCAACTGACCCTGAATCTATGTACAAGGCTTCCAACTCCTCCATCACTCTCTAAACATCTCAAAACTCCTAAACCACATCCTTCCATGAATTTCTGCTCCAATATTCAACCACAAAATTCCATTTTCTTATGGTTTAATAGATATAAAAATCATAATCTTAAAGAAACTTCTTACACCTACACAAACATTAATTCAAATCACACTAAGAAAAGATATATCTGACACTATTGTGATCCATAAAGCCCAGAAAGCACTACCCAAATAGGTAATTCTACCACAATTTCATCACAAACACATATGTTGCTAGCTCTAGATCATGGGTGGCATAGTTACACTCAAGGTGATGTAACTTATCAGATTCATAAAAGATATTCCCTCTGCTGCATCAACATGCATCCCAATCCTAGATGGGAATGATCAAAAAACGCCTCAAACATCACACACAAGAAACAACATCCTCAACATTCAATGAGTCCACCTACACGCCCTATTGATACACTAAATGGTCGAAAAATGCACTTATCATGTCTAAAATTCAATCTTGTAAACTTTCCCAAGTGTCGGTGGCATCGAAGAACCTGCAAGATGGATTTGAGATCAAAAAAAAGATCCTATTATGAATTAAAGTAGATCAATATTCCATTAATGAACATGGATATGAACTGTTGTATGAATTAATATAATACATAGTTCATGAGTCCCATGAACATAGCTAGTGTGTATATGATGCTGAATGGCATGACTACAAATTCTAAGTGCACATACCTGTATCTGAAGGTAGTCTTCAGGATACCGCACTTCATCACCATGAAATGGTGATATCCAGACAACATATCATTCTTAGAAAACCAACTCACCCCTCTTATCTAATCAAAAAGATCATTTATCCTCAAAAGAGGTTAATGGTTCTTGACTATGACTTGATTAAACCTATAACATTCACCTTCTTGGAACATCCTGAGGTCAGACTCTACCAACTCTATCTCCCCTTGTTAGAGAATAAACCTACTACCATTGCAGTTTAAATGATCACACTAGAAACTATTGTTGAGGCTGGTGGTTACCAAATTGTCTCCACCAAACTGAGTGTGAAGAACAATTAGAACCTAATTTTGGTAATGATAACCCTTCTCCTTGAGGAACCCTTATGGTTCCCCTATCATTTTAAGCCTATTCATGAGTGAATCTTCTTGATCAGATATTCTTAAACCTTCATATACACTAGAAACATAAAAGGAGTAACTTCATACTAGATAGATGGATGGTTCACCTCTTCAATATGTCTCGCAAGACACTCCTCATATGAAAAGAGATCTAGGCACATTAAAAGAAGTTCATGATCTTCATTTCAAATTTCTATACAAACATAATTCCATATAGAAGATAAGTAATCTCATGCCTCTTCACTTCCATCATGTTCAACGAAAGGAACTATTCTCATAGTTCTTTCTAAAATTCAACCATGAAAAATATACCTCCTTCTACTCACCTAGATACATTGTCCACCACTAATGTGCATCTCCGTACATCTGACTAACTTCGAAAGGGACCCAATATCCCACCAGGGACTAGATCAAACTGAAATTGATCTCAATCTCCTCCAAACAACTATCTATCTCTACATTCATAACATTGTTGTTATAATTCCAAAAATTCTTACATTGAAAAGTTCACAACTCCATCTACCAAGCCTCATCCTCCTCAATTAGATCAACCCTATGGTGATCAACTAGATCAACCTACTAAATTTTAATTGCCTATTCCATATGCGGATGATATCTAAAATTTATATCTAAAAGGAAAAAAATAATTTCCTAAGCTTGGTAGTAAAGAATTTAATTTATATTCATTTTAATTCACTTTATTCATTTTAACCTTCCAAAAATAACTGAACTCAAACAGGAACACAAGTCATCATAATTCAGGTACCTCTACTAGGTTTCTACCCTACAAATAGTTCCACCTCACATATTTATTCAATAATTTTAGAGTTTAGTCATTATATCATAGTAGGCCCTAAATTCCTGTGTCCAGGCTGGTCCCCTAGCTTATGTCACACACCATGGTCAATTGGAATGGTTTCCATACCAACCTGGTCAATCCTCACTATGAATAAATCTAAACTCTATCTTATCTCCCAATAATTACCACTGATACCAATACATCATGAACCCATCCAAACAAATATAGCACAATAGAGGGAGAGAGAAAATTACCCCTGAGTCCCACCTTCAGTAGGCCCTGGGTTGGTGACTTTCACCAAGGGTATAAAAACCTCATAAACTGGGAGGAATTTCCATCTATAATAATATAGGATCATAAGTTAAGATGAATCATCCACAAGTAACTCCAAGACATAATATAAAAATAAACCAAACCATCCCACAATTCTTGTAGAATAAAATTAATATAGGTAAAATTGTCTAAAAGTAAAAACACAAAAGAATGGATAAATAAGTGACACAATAATTGTCTATAAAAGTCCAAGATAGTACTATCTATCATGATCAATGTAATCCTCCTGGAAGAGAGAAAATTATTATATATACATAAGGTGATCATATAAGTATACTTAGATGAAAAACCAATTTATCTCATGAACATGTGAAAGAATGATACTAATACACTTGGGAGTAAATAAAATAAGAAATGTCACCTAAAAACTCAATAATCCATCTCAACCTCACGAAATCATGCTCACCAAATAACACAATTCAGGAATAATAACATAATAAAAAGCATGTTGATTAAGGGTAACTACAACACTTTACCACAAGTTTTTTACTCTCACTCCCCAATATTTTATGTCCTGATGCTCCCAACTCTTTCAAATAACATATACCACCGCCACACAAGCACGATCACACCCCATTACACCCACAGACACCAGGTCCACCTACCCATGACACGATCACATCTCATTTTCCTGAAGACACATAGGTCATCACATCAAAACAACTAACATAACCAGAGTAGTACGGTATTATGAACATGAATTATATTAGACTCTTTCTATCATCTTACAATGAATGACTCCAACCATAAGCCACCCCATAGTACATTCATATCTCATACTTCATGAAAACGCCTGGGTCTCCACCCCATAGCACAATCATATCACATATCACCCAAAAACACCTAGGTCATCACCTAGTTCACTAACAGACCTCTGATTATCACAACCTATGCATACATACTCACCTATAAGAAAGATTAGGATATTTTGGGCAGCCATACATATATACTCATCACTGGGTTGTTGGTGAAAACACCCCTGTGAGAAAATACAGTTGTTAGGACATATTTCTCAACATGGGCAGGATGCACATAGAAATCATAGGAAATATACAAGTATATAAAAATATCAAAATACAATCCCAACCTATGGGATCAAAACAAAAAACAATCCAAATCACAACGTCCACACTTTCGTTGTCACCACTAAATGCATAACCACATAATAACAAGCCACATCTCACACCACCAACTAATTCCATTACCCAATCCATTCATTTCATTATTTTAAAAAAATGCATTTAACCAAAAATCCTATCATTTATTTTTTCAATAATAAGTTCCATACAATTAACCAAACCAAACCCCTTAAATTTTAATTATTATAAAATAATTATTTAATCACTACCTAGGATTCTAGTGAAACAAAACCATAAATCACAAGCAACACATCATTTTAATAAAAACATAGCCCTGTCATCCCACAAGAAAGGCCAAAAAAACAATCACCATGCCTCCCCAAAATCATGGAAAAACAAACCATCACCTTGACGCCCCAAAATTATGACCAAAAAACCATCACATCATTGTCCTAAAAGCACAACCAAACAAACCATCACCTCATCTCCCCAATGTCATGGCCATAAAAACCATCTCCTTTCCACCCCAAAAGAATGGACAAAAAAACAAATATCACCCCAAACCAAATCTAAACCACACATCACTACCCCACAAGAACAAACACGTATCATAACACATAAAATACCATTTTATAGATTTAAAAATAGAGATTTTATCAAATTTCACTTTATTTTAAAGTTGTTATCAAGCGATCCATAAATCAAGGGGAAAACATTTCATTATCCAAATATAATTAATTAACCAATTTTTATTTTAGGATGATATCACAATAATCACACACAAAGGTCCCCACAACACATAACAGAATAGTGAAAAAAAAACCCAACATCCATAATTTTTAGGTGAATTCATCCCATACAATCATTCCATCAAAATAATATCAAAGTTGTAAAATCATTCAAATCATTCCCCATTCTTCATAAATTTCAATTAATCTGTTAATTTATCTTTATTAGGCTAGGGTAAACCATACCCCATAGATAAAAAAGGGAAAAATCCTCCTGAATGATACATAAAAGTGATAAAAGAGTGATTCCCTACCTCAAAATTATTTTCTAACTTATTATACACCGTAGAGTGAAGAAGAAATGCCCGCAAACCACAAGCACATAAAAATCCAATGGATAAACCAACAATGTATCAAGAGTTATTTAAAAACAATCCAAATTCGTAACTGAAACCAAAAGTACACCACCAAATCATATTACTAGGTGAATAATGGAATAAAAACAACCAAGAAGAAGAGAAGGGCTTATCGTTGATCGCCAACGGGCATCCATCAGAACCAACGAATAAAAAAAGGAGGAAAGGGGATGGAATATCCAATAAAGGTTCCTAGGGTTCCTAAAAAATAAGAGAGAGAGGTAAATTATTGAATAAAAAGTTAGCATCCAATCAAACCATTTTACAAACTAGATCTCGAGGCTTTCATATTGTGTAACATATTCAAGATGTGATTTCTTATATTTCCATCATTCATATAAATTAACATCACCTATGACTTTTTTTAATTACACATTATGAATTCCACTTTAAATATGTGAGTTTGTCTCATGGAATCCTCCACCTTATCTAGTATACAAGTCTTCAATTCACTGGCTATAGAAGCATTGAATAACCAATTCATGTTGTGTGCCCCTTTCACAATGTCCATTGCACACTGCAGCTCTATTGCACCTATAACCACCATGATATCTCCTCAAACCACCTGTGGAAAACCTCAAATAAAAAACTGTTATTTAAGAGAAAGGAGTGTTAGGGGTTGTTACATTACGGTTCAAATGTTACCAAAGTGGTAAGAGATTTTTGTCTCAATTTTCCTTCTTTGGGACATTAGTTATATTATGCACCTATCTTTTTATATGAGGTGTATATACTACCCCTTAAACATTTTATAACATGAATATACTTATTTTAATGATATTAAATTTTTAATTTGATGTTATACTTTAATGATTCCTATTATTCAAATGATATGAAAGTGGTAAGGATTTGGTGATACAATCTCATTGTTTATCAAGATTGTCTATGTTTATGTTCCCAATGATGAAATATTATCATACAACTCTCAAGAAACATGTGAATTTTCATAACCTATATTAATTTCATGAGAATACATGTATTCTACTAATTTCACTCTATTTACATAGTAAATAGTTCATAAAAATGTTTTTATGGAAAACCGACTTAATTTCTCTATTCAGTCAAGAACCCTTTTTATTCCATATCCATGATTTCTAAAAATCTTTTCAAAAGTTATTCACATTCTAAAAAGGACTTATTAAAGAAATTATTACCAATGTTTTACTTTTTACAAAGTGTTTAAAATTGAATCTTCATGTTATTTTCCAAATAATACTTATTTGGATTTTACCAAAAATGTGAAAACAATCTCTATTGTTAATCATGTAAAGCATGAACAAAATTTTACATCATCATGATCACACAATATTTAAAATATTTCTCTAAAAGTTTCAAAGTGTATTTTACAATAAAAGTATTTTGAAATTATTTTTTGTTTTTTAAAATAGCTTTTTTCAATGTGGAAAGGACATTTTCATAAGTAATAATTAAATTATTTTTAAACATTCCGTTATAAGTTTCAAAGGTTATTTTCAAAAAATATATTTTGAAAGTGTTTTTTGTTTTAAGAAGAATTTTACAAATTAGAGAGGACAATATCATCAAAAAATGTCTCAAGTGATCTTTCTAAATCATTTTTCATCTAAGATGACATCTTTTGATGTAACTTATGTTTTAATGGGGAAAATATTGAATGATATAATACCAATTATTTATCTAGATGATTACTTTATATATTTATGGAAAGTTTAGGAATCACATTTATTTTTCATGTATTATGATATGGTTTATTGATGAAATGTTTATGATATTTTTTTTTTCATTACATGGGTTATAATGTAATGATATAATGAGTGTTTTATGATATTACAGCACACATAAGAATGGTTTTTATTATGAGTTAGGTGAGAACTTTATCTCCTTCCAATGAATTTGGTCAAGGTTTATAAATCATGAGATAAAAATGGGGAACAATTCTATGGGGTTGATCCACTACGGTAAATGGTGAGTCCTGATCCACTATAGGAAACAAGTTCATCTTGATCAATAATAGGAAATAGGTTATAAGTCTTAATCCTCTATGTTGATAGTATTGTTAGTTAACCTTGAAAATGAAATGGTTTTCTATATTTATGATAGTTCCACACTTTTATGACATGATAATATGGTTTATGATTTATTTATGATTATTTTTCACTGTTATCGTCCATGTTTTAAGAAATAATAAATTTTTATTCTATGAATTATGTTTATGACCTATGATAAGTTGGATATTAACTTAATAAGTTAGGTTCATGATAACATAACCCTATTCTCATCTTATGATTTAATATTATCATTGGATGATATCTCATATGTTTACCCATATTGAGTATCTGAGATCATAACTTCATATGTTTTTTTCCCAAAGTTTTGAATAAAATTTGTAGTTAGGGTATTCCTAAAAGGAGTAATATGTGAGATGATATTTTTGAGAGATTTTGAAGATATTTCATAAAATAATAATTTTTTGTTTCTTATCTACTAATAAACTAAACTATTATGGTCATTATGCATGTATTTATGGAATTTATTGAATATTCATAAATATATATGTGATATTTATATATGAAAATGTTGGGTTTCTATGTTAACAAATATTCAAAAAAATCCATAGAAAATATATTTAATCCCTAAACACTCAAAAAGATAATTATTTAATTAATGTGATTATATATAATGAATTGAATATCAACAAAATATAATGAACTTATTTTCTCTATCAATTTCGTACAATTAAACCATTATACTCCTGATAAATCGAAATAATTTAAGAAAAAACATCATTATTCCGGGCATAAATATTCATACTAGAAAAAAGGAAAATAATGATTCATTTATTTTTGATAATCCAACTTTCCCCATTTATAAATCTATCTTACTTTCCCACTTCACCTCACTCGGGTTTTGGGATTTCATATCCCTTACAAGACACTGTATAACTTACCTTGGAATTTTTTCAATCTTCACTTTAAGATCAATTTAAAAATGGTTATTCTCATTACTACGGTATGTGTGATCTACTGTATGCCTGATAAGATTATAAATTCTCAACCAATAGTGTAAAGTGTACTAGTCGTGAATTCATTCAATAGGTTGTTCAAAGAATCAATGTCTTTATGTTTTATATGTGAAAATTTATGAGGCAAGAGAGGCATTTTAATCTCTTAATAATAATGAAAATTTTAATTTATCAAGTGTTATAAAATGAAATCAACTTGCTAATTTATTTACAAAAATATCACTCCCAACACCTAGTCCTTAATTATTTTTGTGGGTTATGGTCATGAAATGAATAACAGTGAGTAAATCATCATTTATCTCTAATTTTGAGTTTATTTTTTCACATTATTATGTCTTTCTATATTCATGAAATTTTTTTATTCTATTCTAAATTTTTATATAGAAACTTTTTTCATAGAGATAAATAATAATATATATATATAACAACAATTAAAACTAACAATGACTACACTGACCAAATAGATTTAAATGAACCCCAACTCAATCCAAATCAATGTAATTATTCACTAAAATTTACTAAGAAGAAACCCTCTCCCCTAAACTTAGCTAAAAATATAAAATAAAATGAAAAAATATATGGGTAGTTGGGGATTTAATCATATTCTAATATATCTTACCTAATGGGTATACCATGGTATTTAAGTCTTAATTGAGTTACACATTAAGGTGAATAGAAAAGTGAATTTTGAATTGGATTTTCAATTGAATGATGAAGTATATAATTCATAACAAACTTGAATCCAATATATTTATACAATAATAAAATAAATTCTTTATTTCATAAATGACTTGGGATTATTAAGAAATGGAATAAAGGATGAATATGAAAATTGGAATTAGAAACTCTCTTAGGTTTGGGATTAAATATAATTGGAAGTTTAATTCAAGGATTATATGTTCATTTATGGACTACTAATATAAGTTCAATTCCCAGAAAGTAGAAAAATCAAACTTTATAAATCATTTAAACTCAATAAATACAAAATTAATTAAATCCTAAAAACTAGAAAATTACTTCCATGATATATGAATAAATTTAAATCTCAAAATTTTCTATCCAAAAACACCCCAAAAATAAACAATATTAAACATAAAAGACCTAAATAGGTTGGTAATACCCCACACTTATTTTTATACCACCCCTTTTGAAACTCACAAATAAATTTAACTGTAAACATAGATTATGACAGTGTAGTTGAAAATCATTAAAATGATGGAAAGATACAACTAATTTGTTATTCAGTAATAGCGTCCTAAGTTAATAATGTTGATGTTTCTTTATGAAAACCTACAATAAGGATAGATTAAATAGGAAATTTACTGAAAGAAAGGAAAATGAAAGATAAAAAGGAAAGAATCAAGGTTCATAATGCCATATGGGTATTTTATATTGACCTCTCCTAGTGAAATATTACCATATGGAATCCATAATCCGATTTGGGATTTAGACTATGTGGTAAGAGCCACCACATTAATTTGACTCTAGTGATCTTTACATTTCACTGGTTATTGAAAAACCCACAGTCAATGTGTTTTCCATTCACCCAATTAGTAATTAGGTATATATTACAAGGTGTGTATGGGAGTTGGTATGGGTCCAGTGCCACTACCACCACTACTTCTATGGATTCTTCTTCCAGTGCATGATCTAATGAGGATGCATCAAAATGTTCATCCATGGTGAAATTAGTTAAAAATTCATATAAAATTAAGTAATCATGATACAATTAGTAAACAAACTTCCCCATAAATTGGATAGCATGTAATTGTATATATTTGGGATGAGCCAGGACGTATTTCTCATTTACTCCCTTTAATAATTGTTCAGTCTGTTAAGGAAGCTTTATGTGTCCCTCTATAGGTGAATATTATTCTTTTATCTCTAAGGTAGTTCTTGGGTTATCCGAATCAAAGAAATCAAAATTTTAGTAGTTAAAGATCCATTCAGTTTCAATTAAATTAAATGAAAATTAGTTCAAGAATATATTTTCTCCCTATATTGGCTTTACTATAAATTATTCTTCTTTACCCAGTGCCTATTAAAGTTTTGTTTTCATGGATGGAGGTGAGTAGTCAATATTTATTATACTTTCTTCAAATTCCACCACTTCAATGGTATCTTCTTCCAAGGAAAAATAAATGTATAGTGGAACTAAATCTTCTTCTTTAAATATAGGATGATCACTTTTTAAGTTTCACTCTATAAATTGAATCTAGTGTAAAAACAAAATCTATTAATCTCCCACATGTGTATTAGCTGGAAGGTCTACATCAGAAATATATTCTATAAATTGTAGAGTGAGATCTATTAGTAAGTGTACAAATTTCTCCTTCTTATCATCCTTAGGTTCTTCAACTTGAAAAATAAGTGGGGGTAATCTCATCCTCCAATTATTCTTTTATTTCTTTATCAAACTATTGTTCATATAATTCATGGATATATTCCACTGTTGGGGACATTTGATGTCTTATATTTTACATTTCCTCCCTAATATATTATAATTGTTATACCCTTTAATCACATACTTCTTGTTTTTTCACTTGATAGTAGTTTGTTCATTCATAATAATAATTTTAAATGGAAAGAATCAATGATAGAATCATTTTTTTTAATTTTCTTATAAAAAATAAAATAAAAGGTATTTAAAAATGGTGAAAGGAATAGAAAGTAATCAACTTGTATCCCCAATAATGGTATTAAATCTTTACACACTTGTAAAAGGGTGGTATAAAATAATATCTATTTTATCCAACTTTATCATAATGATGGTTTATGGTTTCCTCTCATAGATCACTTTTTTACTCAAAATTACTATTAATTTATTATATTTTTTATTTTAAACATTTTGAAACAAGGTAAGGTGCAGGGTCTTTGTTCATATATGAAAAAAATATAAAATGAGACAAATAATGAAAACACATAGGGAGTTGGAATTAAAGTTCCTGGTCTAGGGTTGGCTACTCAAGATCTTTTATTTTCCATTTTTATTTTATGAATTCCATTTGATATCTCACCTAATCATACATGGGATAACATCCACTTCCTTGAGTAAAAAACATAGAAATCCAAAGATATCTATTTGATACACCAAATATCACCACTTGTAATAGACAATAAAGATGAAAACTCCCCAATAGAGTGTGTTTCACCATCTAAGACACAGCTCCATCATATGTTGTCTAATTTATCGGCATCAAAAACTCCACCATATAAATAGATTCCCACAAGAAATGATGAAATATATGTTTTTTATGGAATAGAATGAGACTAAGGATCATTCCGTGGAGAAGTGGTAAATTTATACACTTACCCAAAACTCTCCCCCTGGATCATTACAAATATAAAATAAACAATAATAAATAGATTTAGGACTTGAGAACACAAAGAGAACCTCCCCAAAGGACCTTACTCAGGTTAGGTACTCTCCATCATGAGTGTAATAGTGGTATGGTTGAATGGGAAAAATAAAAAAGTGATATAATATTTAAAAAATTAATTAAAAATATGTAGAATTTATTATATAAGAAAAAAGAATAGAAAACCCCTTAACTTCCCAGAAGTTAAAAGGACCAGTTGTGAACTAGAAATTCCATTTCAATGGAAGGGGAAAATATTTAAATAGCAGCATATTGGAAACTTTATGTGAATGGGGATAGATGAGAATATCCCAATCAATATTATCTTTCGATTTAAACAATTATTTTTAATTCTTTTGTCGTAGAGTTTCCCATTGAGTTTGAGTTTTGGTCCAAGGATATTTTCCACCTCTTTTCCCAGGATCATTTTTCACATTGAGAGTTTTTTATTGAGTTTCACAATAGTATTTTTAAAATATTTCACTCTAACATGACATTATTTTCTCTAAATTTTTCGAAGGATGTAACCTTTAGAGACCCCCTAATGAACTAAAGTGGAACTTATGTATCATTTTTCCTTTTGAAGTAACCCTTATCTAAGTGAATATGTGGTCTGTTTAACTTCATGATTCTCATTTTTTTATTGGTAACTTTACATAACTTCTTTTTATCCTAGAAACTTTTACATATTAGCATAAAAAATTTACATGCATCCTTTGTTATCTTGTTATGTATGTGATGTACGCACTGAGGCACTAAGTCCCAAGATACATGATATCTAACCCAGATTCACACAACATGTGGTATTTATGAAACCATAAAACCCTAGTGTTGTAGCTAGTGGACTATATTTAATATATCATTACTGAGTATAAAAATTTTATCTAGGAATTTAAAATATATAAAACATATAACTCAATGAAATGATTTGTTTTCTCAACCTTCTATTTCTCCATTAGTGTTTTCCATCTCTACCTCTTTTGGAGTCTCCATCACACCTCACCGGGATGATATTTAGTCATTCATCACCATTTGATCTATTGATCTAAAAACTTTGAAAAATATCATGTTTGAATCCATCGATTATATCGCTTCTATATATTCTTAAAACCATTTTTATTTGGTTGTAATTTGTAACACCCAAATATTTTAGGAAATATTTTATTTCCAATAAAATTAATTTTTTAGATAGCTCTCATACATGCAACACCCAATTTTAATGAACCGTAATATACTATTAAAATTATTATTTAAATGTGATCATTATAACCCGACCATTAAACTTGCAAGTGTGAATATAAATAACCAAATTTTGAAAACCAATTATAATGTTCTTAGAATATATATATAAATATATATATTTATATATTGATAAATAGGTACTTAATTTTTTGTAAAGTTTTTATACCCTTTGAAAATATATTTTTCTCGAAAAATAATTTTTATTACTTTTTGTGAACAAATAATAGAATTAATTTTTTTCAATTTCTTTAAAATTTATTTTATAAAATGAATTTCATTTTTGTGATAAATATACAAAAATTATATTAGAATTTATTTTGGTATTTTTATAAAAAGATTAATTTTTTTAATGAATAGTGTGAAATGCTTGTTTTTATAGAAAATTGCATTTTCATTTAAATCATTTAAAATTTTATATTTTTTTAAAAGGGTTATAAAGTAAATATTTTTCAATTATTTTATAATTAATTCAATTTATGTCATTGTATTCAATTTACTATTTAATT
The DNA here is from genome assembly GCA_963277665.1 of Viscum album. NCBI lineage: Eukaryota > Viridiplantae > Streptophyta > Magnoliopsida > Santalales > Viscaceae > Viscum > Viscum album. The sequence goes on along the minus strand of OY728147.1, from coordinate 467,959,211 downwards.
TTTATATAAAAAATTTTACACTTATGAAAACAATTTCTTTGGAAAATAGTTTTTAAATTGCGTTTTCGGGTTTAATTTTAAATTAAATTCTAAGAAATATTTGAATTAAATTTTTAATAATGGATTTAATTTTAGAATTATAAAAATTAAAATTATATAATAAGGTCAAAATAAGTTTTATATAACAAATAGAAAAATAGTAAAACTTAATTATCGCAATTAATGTTAAAACGAGTTTACTGAGGATTGAACTAAAACTATAAGTGTTAAAATGACCTAAAAACTAATAAAATTACAATTTTATAGCCATATTTAGAACCTATATCATTTAAGGTTCTATAATAATCTATTTTTTATCCTTTTTCATGTTTAAAACATGGGTATAAATTTTTGTTTTCAAAAATTACAAGTGTGTCATCTCCCCCACTTATAAAAAGGAACCCCATCTCCTATCCATTTATAATGAGATATTATTATGTTAATTTCATAACCAATATCCATCTTATCTTTCATAAAATGTGAAATGAAACCGTTAATCATGTTTATGGCGGACTACCACCTCACGATCGGTATTAATTCATTTCCCATCAGCGCCTCTCATGATTCGATATAATGAGGGATTTAAAGTATTTATATGAAATATATGATATAAATATTATCCTATATAGGTTAATTAATATTTTCAATTATTTTATTCTATCTTTTGGGAAAATAAAAACAATATTTATGTGTACTTATGACTTACCCTCTACGTGAATGATGTAATTCATTTTCTATCACTAAATTTTATGGATGAATATAAATATGTACATAATGAATTTATAATATATTTACATAATTATTAAAATTGTCGATATGATATAAAAATAATCAATCAAAAAGGACAATAACTACCAAATTGAAACATATATGAAAAATGAATCAGTTATCACCTGAAATAGTGATTTTAATAAACAATTCTCGATAAACAAGTGGTAAAAAATTATAAGTGGATCATATATAGTATGATAAATATTATTAAGGTTCTTTAATATATGTATAATAAACCTATATTTATTATATAGTCAGTAGGGATGTTTTTGAATAAATTTGATGCTTTACTAAAGTGATTTTTGTCTCACTTTTATTTCTATGAGATGTGTGCAATATTCAAAAACTAATTTATTTTATGTGGTATATATACTACCCATGAATGTATTTTTATTATTATAATAATAAAAATTTTGGGTATCTACATATACTTCTATGGTTATTTCTTTTATGGGTCTTATGATTCAAAATTAACAAAAGTGGTAAGGGTTTTATGAAACAATCTCATTGTTTATCTAGATTGTCTATGGTTATGCTTCTGATGATGAAAACATTTTATCTCTCTCTAAAAAACACCATGAATTTTATTATCCTATTTTTATTTCTATATAATATATGATTTTCTTTCATTTTACTCTCTTTAATAAATAAATATACTAAAAGACTATTTTTAAGCAAAATTGACATTATCTCTTTCCTCAGTCATAAAACCATTCTCTTTAATTACCATGTTTCTAAAAATATTTTAAAGAAAAGTATTACTATTCTAAAAATATATTTTAACGATATTTTTACCCATGTTTTAATTTTTACAAAAAAAAATTAAAATTAATCTTCTTTTTATTTTCTAAATGAGGTACCTTTGACTTTGTACTAAAAATGAAAAAGGGATCGTTGTTTTAACATATATGGAATGGATTGTGTTTATTTATGTCCCGACCTCTTAATTATTTAAATATTAATTTAAAATTTTCCAAGTTTATTTTAAAATAAATTGTTTTCTTTAAATTTTTTGAAATTTCTTGACTTTCAAAAACTGATTTCACAATCGAAAGTACATTTTTCTCAAAAATGTGTTACTAATATTTCTTTGGAATTTGTATTCATAAATGAAAATAACCATTGGTGTTTCTTATGTTTCATGGGGATATGATCCAATGGTACCATCCTTATTCATTCAATATATAGTTTAGGACTATGAAGATGTGATGATTATGAAACCCATTCCTTTTTAAAAAAATTATGTTATGATTAATTGATATAATGATTATGAAACCCATTTCTTTTACATATGATATTCCATGATAAAATGTATAGAAATCCATTTTAGTTTCATTATAATTATATGAAGAATGTTTTATTATATTGTATCACATATATTTATGATTATCATTATTTAATGGTTGGTCTCAGAATTATATATCCCTCAAATGAATTTGGAAATATTTAATGCTATATTAGCTCAAAAGGTACACAATAGGTTATACCAATCCCAAAACGAATTCACAAGAGGATATCCCAGGCCCAAAAGAGATTACATGGGAGGTTATCCCAAGATCTATGTAGATACATGGTGGGTTATCCCAAGCCTAACTTTTTATGAATGTCTTTGTGGGTAACCTTGACATTAGATTTTCTATTATTATGTGTATGACACAAATCTATGTCTTATGTGAATGTTATAATCTCATGGTCTATGTTATTTTATTACATTATGATTCATGTATTATGAAATAAAAATATTTATTTCATGGCACTAGTCTATGATCTATGATATAAAGGGTATGGTTTTCAAAAAAATACTCAAGTTTGTATACCCTTATGTTCATGTTGTGTTTATATATCCCTCATTTACCCTTACTAATCATATGATATTACTATTTATTATGTTACCTTTCCCCATGTTATGAATAAAGGTATTATGTGTGATATATCTAAGAAGAGTTCTAGTTATAAATAACTAATTGGGAGATAATGTAGTTCACATATGACCCAGCTGTTTATTTATCTATGTTTCCAAAGGTGATAGAACTACACAACTCTTGCAAGGATCATTATGTTATGTAATGAATAGTTATCTAGTAAGATGTAATATCTATGTATGAAAATAATGGGTCCCTATAGTTGTTATCAGAGAAAGGATTAATTAAACTTTGGAAACTAGCTTGAGAAAGTTTTAGTTAGAACCCTAAGGATAAGTCTAAGTATAAGAATATATCCTAGAACTTTGGTGATGGATAGATCAAGTGGTTTCTAAGAAATTGAATCCCTATATGGAAACAACAAGTGGATGTGTCCTTATAATAGTTTTACCTATGGGTAATAACTCTAAATATGTTGTATTGGGATTTAACTTGATCGTCACATGGTGCCTTATAATGGGTCTCGCTACACACCTAGTTTGACACTCCCAGAGGATATGTTTTGGAAGTTCAAAAACTTTATTAAAATCATAAAAAAGGATTCAAATATATGATGACAATGAAATAACTAGGTTAAACCTATGTTTATATATATTAAAAAAAATCCTTGATTTAGACATCCTATATGTGTTTTTTATGATTATGTGGTCCATCACTAAGACTATTGTTGCTTACACTATGTTTTTTGGTTTAATTTAATGGATACAATCCAAAATTAACAATATATTAGTACCACAAAAAATATATTTTATACTCTCTAGTGGTTAGAGAAATAAAATTTCATTTTTTTATCTACCTTTTGGAATGTGAAGTGGATCAATGGTGGACTCTTAATAAGAATATGAGGAAACCGAAAGAAGTAAACTCCATGAAGTGGGATGAGTTTAAGAGATTATTTTTCAATAAGTACACTACTTATATTCCTCAAGTGAAAATGGAGAAGGAATTCCTTGAGCTAAAGTGTAAGGATGATGAACCTTTTGGTAATTTTAAGGTAAATTTTATAAGACTTGTGAGGTGTGCATCTGGTATTACCATCCAACCTGAAATTAAGGTTAACCTATTATTTAGTGGATTAAAACCAAGTCTCTAGATGGTTTTGTTCATACATGACTTAATTTTTTATAAGGAAATAGTTAATTTTTCTTTCAAACCATCAAACTCATGGTTTTGATAAGAATAGAATGATGGAATTCTAGGGAAACTCTAAAAACCATGAATAGAAGAATATGATATTTTCTTCAAGCTCGAAGTGTGGAAGGAAACATATAGGAAATTTTATTAAGGGGATAGTAAATGTTTTATGTGTGTAAGGGAAGTTCATTAAGTGCATGAATGCTAAATGAATGGGAATAAGTAATATAATTACAATAATAATGATAAATCTCCAATGAATGCACCACCAACACTTCATTGTTTCAAATGCAAGGAGTTTGGTAATGGTGCTAAAAAGTCTTTAAATTATAGTTAATGATGATGATCAACATAATAAACGAATCAAGCTAGGAGATAACAGGAAATATCTTGAAATTATTATCTCTAATAAGGGCACTGATAATGAAATGGTGAAAGGTACACTTACCATCCACTATAACTTCTAATGTCTTGGATTATGGATATATCCTCTCTTTCGTATTAGAAGAATTTTCTAAGGGTATAAAATTTCCACCGAAATGATTATATTTTAGAATAAGTAATGAAACCCCCTAATGTTGTGATGACAATATCTCGAGTCTATTATTCTTATCTAGTTCAAGTTTGTTGGAATGTGCTTCCTTAATATTTTTTTATTCTCCCTCTAATTGAATTTGATTTTATCTTAGAAATGGATTGGGTTTCTCTACATAATTCCCACATAAAATGTAGAGGAATGGAATTCATGTTTGATATTCCAAATTAAACTTTGTTCGTATATTAGTGTGATGATAAATATGAACTTTCAATGGTAATTGAACCCATTTAATATGTCTTGATTCCTATTAAAAGGGGTGTTTATCTCAGATGGTAGGGCACAAACACAACATTGATGATTTTACTATTATAAGGGAGTTTTTTATATATTTCTAGAAGATTTTCTTAGTATTCCAAAGAGTTATGAAGTTGTGTTCTCAATAAAACTCATACCAAGTGCCACGCCTTTTTCAAATACTCCCTATATAATGTCATCGATTGAGTTTCAAGAATGGAAGAAGCAACTCTTGGAGAATCTTGACAAGGGGTTTATTTGGAAAAATGTTTCACCATGGGGTGGAACTATTCTTTTATTGATAATAAACATGTATTGATGTGAATCTATATTTATTATAAACAACTAAACAAGATCACGATTAAGGACAATTATCCTCTACCCCATGTTGATAACTTCTATAATCAACTTCCTAAAGCTCAATACTTTTCCAATATTTACCTTCATTATAGATATCATCAATCAAGGGTCAAGAAGAAGGATATACCAAATACAACATTTATTACAAGGTATAGACACTATGAATATATAGTGATTCAATTTGGTCTTACTAATTCCACTATTATCTTAATATATTTAATGAATAGTGTCATTATAGATTACCTTGATCAATTTGTGGTAGTCTTTGTGGATAATATTATTATCTATTCAAATACCAAGGAATATCATGAATATTACTTGATAATTATAATAAATACCCTAATGAATGATAAAATGTATAAAAATTTTAAAAAGTGTGAATTTGGTCTGTATATGTATTATCAATGATTTTAAAAGAATTTATCATGAATATCTAATCCACTCACCAAGTTAACTTGAAAGGGATTCAAGATCCTCTAGATGGATGGATGCAAGGAAAATTTCTAGGAAATAAAGAGGAGGTTATTCAGAACACCTATTCTTTCAATACCCAATAGTGCAGAAGGGTTTATAATCTCTAGTAATTTATTAAAGAATTCACTAGGATGTTTTCTCATGCATAATGACATGGAGATAGATTATTCCTCATGAAAATTAAATGTTCGTGAGAAAAACTACCTAGCTCAAAATTTGGAATTAGCTACAGTGATTTTCACGTTAAATATATAGAGGGATTATATTTATGTATAAAGGTATTATATATATACTGATCATAATATTTTAAATTATATATTCACACAAAAATATTTTAACACACTTCAGAGAAGATGGTTAGCAATGATTAAAGATTATTATTGCTCAATGTATTACCAAACTGGGAAAGAAAACAAAGTGGTATATGTTTTAAGTCGAAAGGATTGTGCTAGCTTATTTATGATGAGAATCACTTAAGATCTAATATTTATGGATTTTAAAAGGATATATCATGAAATATTAATATAAGGAGGGAAATTTTATCTTTCTTAAAAGAGTGTTAAACCATCTATCCAAGTGAAGATTAAATAGGTGTGGAAAGAAGATGTAGGGCTGCAGAAAAAAGTTAGAAATGTTATGGAGTTTAACCTTGATTTTGATAAAATGATATGTTTTAGGTACCATATATGTGTATTATACATACCATATTTTAATATGGAGTTTCTAGAGTAATATCATAGTTCTTCATTCTATATTTATCCTGGAAGTATAAATATGTATAAAGATTTAAAATAGTATTTCTAGTGGGAAATCACGAAAAGTGATATTACAGATTATGTATATTGGTAATTAGTATTTCAAAAATTTAAGGCTAATATAAAAATTCTAAGTGGATGTTAAAACCATTACTCATACCATAATAGAAATGGGAAAAATCACCATGGATTGTTTCATCAAACACCCCAAAACATATAAAGGGAACAATGTTATATGGGATGTATTTGATCGCCTTTCAAAGTCATCTCACCAAATCACTGTCAGAGAAGATTTATCTCTATATTAGATAATCAGGATATACATTAATTAAGTGATAAGTTTGAAAGGTATAACATAATCTATTGTATATAATCGGGATCTGAGATTTAATTTGAAGTTATAGAGAATAAATTAGCAAGGTATTGATATAAAATTTAGAATCAGAACTATGTATAATCATCATAAATATGGCCAGTTTGATATAATAATTCAATTACAATAGGATATGTTGATATTTGGATCAATTTATTTTCAAATTGTTTGATACCAACACCATTTTCTAGTCTAGATTTCTTATAACAACATATTTTAATAAAGAAATCAGATGGATCCTTATGAATCACTATATGGATAGAAGTGTGGAACTCAAATATGTTGGGATGATGTTAGGGTAATAAATATATTAGTATAATATATGGCTAAAGAAATGGTACATAAGGTTATATCTATTCAGCTACGCATAAGAACAACAAAAAATCTATTAAAAAATTATATTGATAATCATAGATGTGATCTGGGATTTAAAGTCAGTGAGAAGGTGTTTCTATGAATTTTTCCATGGAATAAGGTTATGATATTCAGAAATATAGAAAATATAAGCCTTGTGTATATGGAAACTTTTTAAATTATTATTCCATTAGGGATAGTAGTTTATCTCTTAGTACTTCCACTAAGCCTTTCTAAAATCTATGATGTGTTTCAAGTATCTCTCCTGATAAAGTACATAAACTATGCATAAAATATACTAAACTCAAGTTTAATACCACTGGATCATGATCTTTCCTATGAATTCAAACCCATGTAGATTTTGGATCATGTATATAAAGTGATATGAAACAATACTACTCACTTAGTCAAATTTTTGTCCTGAAACTACGAATTTGAAAAAACTACATGGGAACCTGGGGATATGATGAGACATAAGTATCTTCATTTGTTCATATTGGAGTGAAAAAATTTTGAGGGTGAAGTTAATTTTAAGGGGTGTAGAATATAACACTATTAGATTTTATGTAGTATTTTTTTCTTCAAATAAATTTAATTTCTTCGATAACTTGGGTTACACATAACATTGAGTTTTAACAAATCACAATATACAATTAATATTATTATTTAAACATGGTTGTTATAACCTAGAAATTAAAATGGGATGTGTGAATATGAATGATCACATTTTTAAAATTTAGTATAATTTTTTAGCTAAAGAAAATATTTTGATAAATAAGTACTGAATTTTTGGTAGAGACGTTATACGCTTCAAAAATAGATTTTTCTAAAAAAAATATTTTTATTTATTTTCATGAGAAAATAATAAAATTAATTTTTTCCACAATTAGAAAAAAAATTAAAAAATGATATTAAATTTTATCATCAACATATCAAAATTATATTACGGGGAATTTTGAGATTTTTTTAAAGGTTTCATTTGTTAAAGAATAGTGAAAAATACTGGTTTATATTGAACACTTCCCTTTAATTTAAGTAATTTAAAAATAATATTTTGTTAAAAAATATTTTAAAAGTATAATTAGTTCAACTATGTTATTTTTAATCTAATTTACATCATTATAATAAATTTGATGTTGAATTTTGATATAAAAACTATTTATACTTATGAAATCTTTTTCTTTGGAAAACTGTTTTTCATCACGCCTGTGGGTTTGATTTTAAATTAAATTATACCAATTATATGAATTTAATTTATAAAAATGTATTTTATGTTTTTAATAATATTAAATAATATTACATAATGATTTCAACTTAAATTTTTTTCATAATGAACAATATATATGATAAAAAATAATTATTGAGGTTAAGGTTAAAAATGATTTACCAGGGGTTAAACTAAAATTATAAGGGATAAAATGACCTAAAATTGTTCAATTTCTATTTTCTATCCATATTTAGACCATAGATTTTATAAGGTTCCATAAATAGACATTTGGAAGTCTTTTGTATGTGTAAAACATGGTCATAACTTTTAATTTTTAAAAATTTCAAGTGTATCCTCTCCCCCAATTATAAAAGGGGACCACCGATCCTATACTATTAACACTAAAAATGCCTTTTTGTTAAGCCAATACAAGCCCAAATATCTTTAATATTTCCATAAATACTTCCTATGTTCCTTATTTTTATTATTAAACCCTTCTAATAATGTTTTTGGTGCAAACCTAAGAATGATCTCCGAAGAAGATGTATAGTCCTTAACCATACTTTTTTATTTTATTTCTTTTTATAACCCCATAAAATATTCTTAAATCTATGGATATAATGAAATAAGTATCTCTCATATACTAACAATTCACTGTGATAATATAATTTTCTATCTCTCTCTCCTACTCGATCAAATGGGAAATGAAACTGTCGACCGTGTGTACAGTGGACTACCACCTCACTAGCCGATGTAATTCATTTCCTATCACAACATCTCATAGTTAGATATAATGATTGATTTAAGTATATATATTATATAAATTATATAAAAATGATCCTATAATGGTGAATTAATATATACCTTTATTTTATTTCATCAAATAAGAAAATTAAAACAACATTCATCTGTACGTATGGCTTACCATCTCCATGAATGGTGTAATTAATTTACTATATCTAACTATTACTGATTACTATAAATAATAAAATAATGAATTTCTATGATATTAATATCATTATTAACATTATTAAGATTATAAAACCATAATCAAACTATAAGGACCAAAACTAGTGAACCAAAACATAGAGTAAAAACGAACTAGTTATCACCCAAATCATTGATTTTAATAAAAAAGAATCATAAATAGATGTTTAATGTTTAAAATTGAATCATATATGGTATGATACATCTAATAAATTTTCTTTAACATATGCATAATAAACCTATATTTATTATATGGTATGTTTGAACATGTATGATAAAATTCATGACTTGTGGTAAGGGATTTTTGTCTCGCTTTTGTTTCTGTGAGACGCATGTCATATTCACCACTTGTTTGTTTTATGTGGTGTATATACTAACTATGAATTTATATTGTGAAAATTATTACGATAAATTATTAGTATTTACATATGAATCTACAGTTATTTATTTAATGCGGCTTATGAATCAAAATATACCAATGTTGTAAGGGTTTTATGATACAATTTCATTGTTTATCAAGATTGTTTATGATTATCATTCTGATGATGAAGTATTATGATCTCTCTCTTAAAAACCCATGAATTTTATTATTATATGGTTATTTCTATAGAATATATATCTTCATTTCATTTTCCTCTCTTTAATAACTAAATATGCCTAAAAATGTTTTTAAGGAAAATCAACTTCATCTACCACTTTGGTTGAAAATGATTTCTCTTCTATGTTTATGTTTCAAAAAATGTTTTAAAGAATTTTTTTACTATTCACAAATGATTTTTAAGATAAATTTTTACCCAATTTTTATGGTTTACAAAATATTTTAAAATTAATCTACTTGTCATTTCATTAATGTGGTACTTTTGAAATTTTATCGAAAATGTGAAAAAAAATTATTTTAATGTGTATGATAGGAATGGTACTTTCCAATGTCATCATCACTAAATTATTTAAATATTAATTTAAAATTTTCCTATATTATTTTAAAATAAAGTGTTTTATTTAATATTTGTGAAATATTTAGATTTTAAAGAAGTGATATGAAAATGGAAATTATTTTTTCCTCAAGAATGTTTTAAGGGTTTATTTATGAAATTTATATTCATAGATGACAACAAACTTTACTGTTTCTTTTATTTTACAACATATATGATCCAATGTTACCATATTTATTATTTCTCAGGATATTTTATGAATATGATAAAAAATTATGACACCAGATCATTTTTCCATGGGTTATGTTATGATGAATTAATGTAATAATTACGAGAGCCATTTAATTTCCCGAAGTTATTCCATGATAAAATGTTTATGAAAATAATATCCTTTTCACAATTTATGATATGATGAATGTTTTATGACATTTTGGAACACATGTATTTGATTTTAATTATGTTACGGGTGGACCCAGAAATATATAGCCCTTCAATGCATTGGGTACTCATTAATGTTTTATGAGCTCAATGGATACACAGGAGTTATCCCAAGCCCAAAAGAGGGTACATGGGAGGTTATCATAATCCAAAAAGAGTGTACACTAAAGGTATTCCCAAGTTTGAAGCAGGTACAAAGGTGGTTAGCATAATCCTGACATGTTATGAATTACTTGTTGGGTAGCCTTTACATAATATTTTATTTTCTTATGTGTATGCCACAAATCTATGTCCTATGCCATTATTATGCTCTCATGGATTATGTTATTTGATTCCTTTTTTATTCATGACTTATAAATTACCAAGATTTATTCCATACCTCATTTTTATGATCTATGATATGTAGGGTATGATTTTCAAATTTTTTACTATTATTATCATACCCTTATTCTCATGTTATGTTTATATATCCCTCATTTACCCTTTTGAGCATCTGAGATTACCCTTTGTTATGTTTCCTTTTCTTAGGTTATGAAAAAGGTATTATGCATGATATATCTAAGAAGGGTTCTAGTTATGAAGAACCTATTGGGGGATGATTTAATTTACCTATGAATCAGATGTTTATGTATCCAAATTTTCAAAGTCACTAGACCTATATGATTTTACCATGGATACTATATTATGTAATTAATATTCATTTACTAAGATGTAATATATATATATATGTATGAAAATACTACGTCATTATATACTTCATTATACCAATTTTGTATTATGATTGAACAAAAATGGGAGAAATATAAGACAAATGACTAAGAGAGAGGTCGTCAGTGCAATACCCAACCACCCAAGAATGGTTCATCATTCGAGTTTGTCCAGAAACATGAGTATGGAAGAAGAATAATTTGATATTCATAGTGGAAAGCTCACTACAAGATATAAATTTATCATATTTTTTTAATTTATCAAAGAGATAATTTATCAAGGATAAATAATAATAATACCACGAATGAATTTCATTAGAGAAATAATCAACAAAAAATATTTAGTTAAAAATATTGATAAACATGGAGGATTCCTTCCCATGTTAATTCACTATTACAGATAATTAAATATCTACTATTTGAGTTTTTATGATTGAAGAAGAAAAATTATTGAAGTCTGATATTAATTCTTTAAGTGATTATAAAATAATCCCACTCAATTATTCAATGTAATATTCTTTAAACCCCCATCATTTGGTTGATATAACATATTCTCAAATAATTGGAGTCATGCAATAAAAATATTTGAAAAAAGAAATACATTTTTTTATAAATGTTATGAAAAAAAATATATTTGAATATTATTATTTTTGAATATACAATTATTATCATATTGAGTTTTTGATCATGTTATTCATTGGTGGATCTCTTTTAGGAGAAGAGGGTTTTTGATAGTGAATAATGATGTGGAAACAAAAATAAAAAATCCTACCTCATTGGCATATCTTTAAAACTATAATCTTTCCATAATTATCCACATACATTGTCTCCACCAACAAAAAGAAAGAAAAGAATGTGGAGTGGTGAGGGGTAGAGATAGATTTCAATAAAATGTGTTTTCTACCAATGAAAAAAATAAGGGGAGGGAAGATTTTTTCAATGGAAATAAAAGTTGAATTAGAAAAAATAAATTAATAAATTCCTTAAGAATCCTCTATAAACCACATTAATTACACTAATCAATTACCCACATAATTATATGAATTAAACACTTTTATAAAATTTGAGATAACCCAAAAATATTGAATTTTAAAATCCTCCATGCCACATCATCACCGTCGTGATGTGAAAACACCACATCAATAACCCCAATAAAAACCATATATTTTTATTTGGATCAAATAATTAATTAAATAAAGATCATTAATTATTAGTCTCTGGGTTTGAAGGCTTTACACAAAATTTATACCAATCTTAGGAAAAGAACTCATGTTTCGGACACTACCGAGGTATCATAATTTTAAAAAATAACTATATTAAGGTGTTATTAAATTTCCACACACACATGGTTAAAAAATATATTATATATATTGTATATCTTTTAAAATAATGAAAAATTAAAATTCAATGAACCAAATTTGTGGCCATCATTATAAATATTATTAAAAAAATAAAATGCATTATTATAAAAAATTGGGTCACTGCAAATGATTTTGATGGGTCGTTTTCAAAACATACTGCAAAATTGATGAACTTCTAAAACTCATTATCAAACTATTTTTTCATATGATTGGCATTTATCAATTTTTTATTCATATTCATCTTATTAACTTCAAAAAAAATCATATTTAACTAAAAAATATACATAATTTATAAATATAATGTATCATTTTTTACATGCATAAATTATATAATGTATATATTTAAAAATATAATTATAAATTATATTACATAAATATAAAAAGTATATAAATGAATAGATATAAATAAATATTTTACAAATATATATATATATATATATATAATAATATTTATATGAACATTTTCTCCAAATTTATTATATCATTTATTCACATAAAATTTTAAAGATAAATATATAGACATAAAAAATATTTTGTAAATTATGAATTTTGTTATAAAAAATAAATAAATATTTTTTATAAAAAAATATGTATAATTAAATAATGTTTCAATTTATAAATATAAATATAAAAAATACTATAAATGAAACAAAAAGAAAAAATCTAATAAAATTAATATTTAGTGTTGAAAACTATGATTATCTAAACATTATTTCTTTATTTTTCAAAGAGCATATTTAAATTCGATGTTATTAAAATATATATTAAATAAAAAATCCATAAAACATATCTTTTTTGTTTTAAATCATATTAAATATGTTTAATAATTATATTAAAATTACATAGTATAGAATAAAAAAATAAATTCTAGAAACATAAATGATTATTTTATTATAATAAAAACCTTGTAACATAAGAAAAAGACAAAATTTTCATCTTTTATAATTGTAAATACATTTTCATTGAAATATAATTAAATATACATGAATAAATAAATAAGTTATAAATCATAAAATGTGCATCAAAATTTCTCCCCAAACTATAATTAAAGAAACAGATATCAATATTAAAAACTTCCCTTTAATCAAACTATCTTTAAAAATAAAATAAATACTTTTGGATCCATAATGATTCATATATAATAAAATATGATCTATGGAATAAAAAAAATACTTCAGACCTAAAACACCATGAGTTAGTTAATATGTTTTTGTTTGTATATCATATACTATATTTAAACACACATAGCACTATATACAAATTTAAAGAGTATACATATAATTATGTGTGTGTATAAACATATATATAAAAAAAGGTATCATTTTTGAAATAATAAAAAAATATTTCTATTTACACACATATATACATTCCATCTATATATATATATGCATATTTAGTAGTCAGGTCGACTATATATATATATGTAGAGATGAATGCCACCAAAAGATAAGGAAAACACAAAAATAATCAATAATAATATTTAAAAACAAGTTTTGATTTACTTTCATTCTGTTTAAGGATGATATTTGTTGAAAATATTGTATAAAAAAGTTATAGATGTTGGATTTCACAAGATCTTGATGAAGAGTAGGTTATGGAAACATGGTTAGGTTAGTTTTTATAGAAATTTCAAGACTTTTATTAGTGATTACTAAAAAATCATTGATAAAATATGCATTTTTGAGTGCTAAAAAACAATTTTGATAAATGAATCTTTTATCACTACTAATATTAATGTTAATACATACATCTTTTATCGGTTCTAAAATTAGCATCGACAAATTAAAAAAAAATAATGTGTTTATTATCTAATAATATAAATTACTATATATTGTAAAAATTTTCTTATATATAAATATTTACATATCTATATTAAATTATATTTTTATTTAAATGATTACAATATATTATAACAAAATTACACACATTTATACTGTTTAAATATTATTAATTATAATTAAAATATGTTTATACTAATAATTTTATAAAAAAATTAAAAATTATAAATCATATAAAAATATTATTAATAATTATAAACATTTAATAATGTTTTTATAGCATACTATTAATTATAAAAATTAAAAATTAAAAATTAAATAATTGATAAGTTTATTAAATTAATTTATAGTAAATTTCTAATATATCTATGTGTGTGTGTGTATCTTATTATTTCAACATAAAATATATTAATAGATATTAAGTATGTTTGAATATTGTTAATCATATTTAAAAAATATTATTAATTTTATAAATGAATTAATTTTTTTTATAATTTATATATTGTCAATTATATAGTTGTATAATTACATACAATAATATTTATGTTTATATAATAAATGATTTATAATAATTATTAATTATATAGATGTATGAATTTTTAATTATAAATTCTATTTAAAATTATTAATTATATATAAAAAAATATTGATTATATAAATGAACTAATATTTTTTCAAATATATCACTATTAATATAACTGAATAAATAAATTTAAGAATATTAATAATCATATTTACATGAAAAAAGATTTAAATTATATAGTACCCACTACTTAAATATAAATATTAAATTTATTATTAGTTTTATTCAAAAATATATACAAACTATTCATTATTATTTTAATTTATTGTTTTATTTGTATTTTAAACTGATTGTTGTGATAAAATTTAATATTATAGTTAAATGAATAATATTTTTTATTTTAAAAATATCACTAATTAAAAAATGTATAATTATATATATTACATGAAGTATATTAGAATTTTTATGTAATATAATATTAATTACATTTCAATGAGGATAAATTATTTATAATTTATAAAATTATTATATATATTAGTAATATAAAAAAAGTAATGATGAAAATTCCTAAAATTATAAATTTAATTCAATTTTGTAATTAATTAAACAATTAGACATTCATTTTTTCATTCAAAGATTTATATATATATATATATATATGATTGTATTTATTCACACATACACGCGCACACGCACAGACACATAGACACACAAATATAACTCAAGGACATTTGTATTTAAGGTGAACCAAAATATATGTGTGTTGTTGGTTCCATACATGGTAGTACCCTGAGAGGGGGTGTGAATTTAGGTGTGTCGATATTTTCTCTTGACCTCCCACTGATGATCTTATTTGGTCACTATCAGTAACACTCCTCTCCCTTATGAATAAAATGAAGTAATAAAGCCGTTAAAAATGACATAAGAAAATTTAACTTGGTACACCCAAATAGAGCTTATCTAAGTATTATGCAATGGATATGTCACATAAACTAAGTACAGTACTCATAAGTTTTTAATTTTAATCATTCTCACTAACCCTTTAAGTTTACAACCCTTACAGAAATAAAGAAATCAGTACTCTTAATCAATCAAATAACTCAATTACTCCATGAGTGTTGTTACCTCAATATTCATGAACAACAAGTGAGTTTACACTAGAGTGGGGTGTTATTCCTCCTCTAATTTTATCAGATGATGAAGTTTAAGAGACTCAAACAATAATACCTCATGGATCTCTTGTATTCTATTATAGTACTAGCCTGGAATTACTTATCTCTTCTCTTAAGCTCCCTATTTAGTATCTTCTTCTCATGATACTTATTCCTCTAATAAGTGGGGAAATTTAAATAAATTTCATCTTTAATTATAATTTTTTATTGTAACGACCCAAAATTTGGAATAAATATTGTTTCCTAATTTTGTGTGTTATTTTATATTTTATACTCAACAAAACTGTTTCATTTGATAAAATGAGTATAATTAAAATGCTATTGTTGGGTTTTTACTATTATATGACCACTGGTCAATATGACCACTGGAAACTAAATATTTCGATTATTGTCTCTAAATACAAGTAATCTTGGTTAATTAATATAGAAAGAAGATTCGAGGGCCTCACCCAGTAGTCTTGGACCGATCGAAGCACATCTAACAGAACTTGGGAAGGAGGTATCAACACTGGGCATTGCTCTGGACCAAACCCAAGCTGAACTTCATCGTCTAAAGCTAGAACGGAATCGCATTCACGAGCAGTTCAAACTGATAGAAATTACTACTCGTGCGATGTTGGTCGAGCCTCCCTCGGATTCTCTCACCTTAGCACACCTTACACTTAGGTCCTATGCTGGTGTGATAAGGGGCTATCTAAGGAGACCGTAACTACCTTGTGTAATCCTTTGTCTTAAATAAAAATTGGGATTTCTTCTTATGATGAAGTTTATGAATTTTCAAATGATCGGATAAATATAGTATGCATATTTTTGATGAATTTTAGAAAAAGGATATTTTAAAAATGTTTATGTAAACCTTAAATAATGAAAAATGTGTAATGATTTTCAAAAAATGGTCTTCTACAATTATGTTCAGTACGAAATGTAGAGTCTAATAAGATCAACTTGATTTTTGATGAATAGTGAATTATGAATAGTAATTTTATGCTTAGGATTAGTAATTTGACCAAATGTATTAGTAATCTCACTTAAAGAAAGTATTAATATAATCTAGGCACCTTGATTAAGTAATGAGATTCAATAAAATTGTTAAATAACGGTTTCATAAATTATTATTCAAGTATTAGTTTTTGTGAGTGAATAGTGTTTTTGAATTAGAAATTAAATTAATAATATTTAGAAAATTATTTTTAAAAAATGGATTTCATTTTTGAACTCAAAGCATCGATATTATGTTAGGGTAATTTTTAGGTATTTTTCTGAAAAAAATGAATTTTTGGTGAATAGTGTATTTATTTAAAAATTAAATTAAAAATATTTTGAAAATTATTTGTATAAAATGGAGTTCATTTTTGAAATCAGAGCATCTATATTTGGTTAAGGTGAAATTTTGGGATTTTTCTAAGAAAGTTGAATTTTCGATGAATAGTGAAAATACCGTTTTTAAGTTACGGGTGTTTAATGACATCATTAAATGATTTATTAAGTATGTAATCAATATGGTCGAATTATGAATAGTAATATAAGGTATGAGGTGTCCCAAGTTTCCAATATCATGGGAAAATACCATGGGCAAGCCCATGGTTTTTCCAAAACCACCAATGAGGTGTCCCTTGGCCATTAATGCCTTGTCCCCTCACTTTCCCTATAAATACCAAGTCATCCTCTCATCCATTCGACTCCCAACTCTCCCCCAATGAAGCTCTGGTCTCATTACCTCCCAAAGTGCCCCCAATCTCTCAAGGTCCCAACCTTTGAGTTTTAAGAGTTATGTTTTAAGGTAAGGGATCTGACCCCTCTCTTTCTTTTCAAGTGATCTCTTTTATGTCATTTATTTTATGCTCCATGTTATTATGTTGGAGGATGTTCTTTTATATTCATTATAATGTCATTTTTATGTTCATATGATGATATACCCCCTCTTACTCTCATAATTTCGTTTTATAAATGTTTAAGTGGTGTCGTTAGGCTGCCGAAATTTTTGTAACGAATTCTTTAACCCTTCTCATTTTCAAGTTCTATTTTCTTGTCAAGTCTTTCAAGTTCTTTTTTATTATGTTGGGGTATGATATATATATCTATCATACTGATATTATATGTTCATATTATGATAGACCCTATTCTATCTCTTCAATTCATTTTTGTTTAAGTTTAAGTGACGCTGTTAGGCTGCCGAATTTTTAAGGGATTCTTTCACCTTTCTCATTTTTCAAATTTCTACTTTCATGTAAAGTATTTAAAGTTCCTTTTTATTATTTTGGGGTATGATCTCTATATCTATCATACTGAACTTTTATGTTCATATGATGAGAGACCCTATTTGATCTCATCAATTCATTTTTGTTGAAGTTTAAGTGACATCGTTAGGCTGCCGAATTTTCATAAGAGAAATATTATTTTTGTCTCCCTCTCATGTTCTTCATTTCATATGGTATATCTTTAAATTTTCATTACCATGTCCTCAAATCCTTTATATTCTGTCCCCCTACTATTTTATGGATCATTTATGAATGTTTTACCCATGTCCCCTCTCTTTTCAATGTTTCCTAAAACCTCGAAACATAGTTGTTATGCTGCAGAATTTCTGTCTCAAAATGTCTCTCTCATTTTCTAAAGTTCTTTTATTTTATTAAGTAAATACTCAAATATCTCTCTTCTATAGGGTTATTCTCATATATACCAAGTTTTTCTATTTTAAATTCTGGTATTTACATACATGATACCCTCTTTCTCTTTCTGTGGGTTTAAAGTGACATAAAGATCATGTCTTTAAAGCAGTTTTAAAACGTTATGATTATGAAATGAAACAAATTTCTTTTATGCTATATGGGTTGTTTATGAAATGATTGATGATGATATATGTGGCTCACATTATAATAAATACATGTAAAGTGTGTGTTTTGATAGCGCTCCAATGCATTGGGTAAAGACTTAATCTCTCGAGATGACCTTTTAGACCGATACCTTGGTGAATAACCTTAGTAATTTTTAATGACACCTTGGGGATGGACCTTGGTGAAATGGAATGATTGTAAATATTAAATTTTGTAGCCACATCTTCAAGTTATGAAAAATGTTATTTTTATTATGATATGCCTCATGATTTCTTTCTCATACCTTAATGTTTTTTTTCATGACATTGTTGATGTATCCCAAGTTCACATGTTAAATGTTTCCCCTTGTTTCCCTTACTCGGCCTTATGCTCACCCTTTCTTTTGATTTATGTCACCCGGTTATGAGATGCAGTAATGAACCTAGGATGAACATGAGGATAAGCCTTTCAAGTGTTTAAGAAGAATGTTTTATGTTTTCATGTTTTATGTTCCTGGTTTCCAAGACACTAAACCTTAAAGATCCTCGGTTTTGTAAAATGTAATGAAAGTTTATGTGATAAAAAGGTGGGATGCTATATTTATCCCCTCTTTACTCCCATGTATTTCCCCTTGAAATATTGTATTTTTAATTCTCCAAATATGTTGTCTTAACAACGTTATAGTGAAATAATCACTATCGCAGCACGATATCTGGTCAAAAATCAGATCTACTGAATCCAATTCATATATAATACTTCATTATTATTAATATATTTTTCTGTATCTTCAAATATAATTCAATCCCCCAAAAAATATTTGTGTGACCCTATGTTTCATGGAACAACCCTGACCTGGACAAAATCACTAAAATACACCCAGATCAAGTCGTAATGTGAGCCTTTTTCTCACAATTTGATCATTTATACTCCTAACATATTCAAATATACATATTAAACATCTAAAACATAACACTACCTTCGTGGTGTGACCTTTATATAGACAATTCCTAAAAAACCACTCGATCACCTTCATGATGTGGTAAAAAACATCATAGCCTGATTACATATTTTTGAAATTGTAAAAGGATAATATCTTATATATGCTACTCACTTTTATAGTAAATATAATAAGTATTAAATTAGTTTTAAATTTTTACAACCAATAAATCCTATGATATTCAATATATATTTCAAGTAATATAGAGAGAAATATAAAATCTTTTAAAGGGAGAAACCTTATGGGAATCAAAAAATGAACCTCATGAAACACAGTCATTTCATGTCGTGTGAGCTTGTGGTTTGAATGAATCTTATGATGTTCTCTACAAATTCCTTAAAAAGTCCAAGTAGCAACATGACACATGGGTGTCTGATGTGAATTACTCTTATAATAATTACAGTAATCCATGCCTTTATCATTTTCCAAAAATCACAACTTCATAATGTAACATAGTTCATTGTGGTTTGACTTCTATTATTTATAAAGAACTATAGTGCCTTTTTTCAAAACTCCTTTAAGTTATTCAATCAACAATTATGGTCTTTTGGAAGTCACATTACACACAATTACTAAAAAAACACAATAAAAAATCGTCTAAAGAATTTTTTCTAACAATCATCACATTTTGTTTTGTTAAAAACTCTTCCTAAAAAACAATCCTCTAAAAATAGATTCAATACATTCTCATCTGAGAAATCTATGACTAACCAGATCCATGATCTAAAATCTATCTCCTTCATATAGTGCATCAATGATTCACTAATCACCAACTCTAATCCCACATGAACTAATATCATCATGAAAAAAAAGATTTTATTGGAAACTTACTCATGAATACATTTAATTTATATCTATTATTTTCACAACTTTTCAAATATTCCCCCCACCAAATAATAATTCAATCACTCTCCCCTTTCTAGAACACCCCTATCAATAGAAATGGAAAGTTAACAAAATAATTCACCACCTTAAGGCATGAACAACTTTTATCCCTTTTTTAATAAATCCAAATAACACTTATCTTAACATTCAAAATATATATTTAGATATTTAAAATTCAAATAAAGAGTGACTTACCAATTATTTTCTACAAAATTCATTCCCATGAAGGAGTGGGGGTTTTTAATATAGACCATCTGGGTGTATATAGATGGTTGGACTGTAAAAGATAACCAATGCTTCTCAAATTCAATTGTTAGTAGTTCCCTCATCAAGATATCTTTAATTTTACCGTGTATAAGATTTCAAACCTAAGATAAGGTTTGTCTCAGATTGAACTTTTCTTCTATGGAATGTTTCTATGGAGTATGAAAGGTCATGATGGTGTCCTAGGGGTTCAGGGCATGGAAAAGTAGAAAAAGAGGCTAATTTGTGTTGAGATCATGGTTGTTTCATTCTTAATAGTAACTGCACACCATAACCATGCAGCCTATAGAAGCGGTGTGAATAGTTAAGTAATTCATGTAGGGTGGCCCAAGAGACCATGTGGCTTAATCTCCTCTTTTACAGTGGTGAATGCATGGCCACAACATAGTTTTTCAAACAGTGTGGCTGGCCAGTCAAACCATGAGACTTGGTTACCTCTTGGATTAAGGTAATTGGACGATTAGTGTTTTTTTGGGAAAACCATGTTCTCGATTAAAATTGGGGTTTGTAGCATTTTTTCCTCACAAAAATAAATTTTTTCCTTTGAATTTATCCCTCATTCGATCCCTATAGCTTGGGTGATGAACCAGCAACTTCATCTTCCTCTATGGGTGTTTATCCTTCAATTATTAGGATCTTGGAGTGCCTTTGGGTGTGAATCAAAGATATGGGTAATTATTTCACTATGTTTCCTTCCATTTTCTAGTAAATACTTGGTTTGTTTTTTTCTCTCCTTATAAATCCCTAAAACCCTCTTTTCCTATAAATTCTAGGTTTGGATGTTAAAGGTTGTTTGGGATAGAATCAAGGGACAAGGTTAGATGATAGTTTTTCTATGAGTATGAGGTGGATGTTCTATAATATTTTTCCCATTGTATTGATGTTTTAATATGTGTATGTAGTTTTTTAAAGTTTCATTTTGTGGTGTTTTTCATGTATTTTGTTTGGGAATGTAAATTGGGAATTAATATGAGGTGAAAAACCCCTCACAGATCCTATTGGGTCCATTTATAATTTGAAATTGGACCTTGGGTTACCCATTGGGGAATCCAAACCTTTGAAAATGGTGAAATGAATGAGTAAAAATGGAGATAGTGTAATTATGTAATTGAATGGGGTGTAATTGTTAATTTGGTATGTGGTAATGGTTAAAAGGGAAAATTTGAAATGTTTATGTGCTAGCATTTTGAAATTATTAAGGGTTTTGGTCGGAGTAGAGTACTCAAGAGGGGGGGTGAATTGTGTATCTATAAAAATTTCTTATTGTTAAAAAAAACTTTCTTAAAATGGTTCACTAATAAATTTAAATACAACATAGTTAATGAAGGTAATACTATTATGAAAGTTTGACTAATTAAATAACTTCTGAAAATATTGATTAGTTCTCAGTAATGTTAATAGTACTTATTAACATTTCTTTTGAAGCTATTCTAATAAGACAATATAATGATAACTTTGTTCCAAGATTATCTATAAAAGTGAATTTAGTGAATTCTGAATTAAACAGTAAAATAGAGAAAACTAAATTAAACAGCACAGAGAATATAAGACAAGTAGTTCAGTCTCATGTTGAGACCTAATCTACTCCACTTGGTGATCACATTCCACCAAGAATTTTATATAAATAAATGTGATCCACACCCTAAATTAGGGTTAACAATAGTACAAAGAACTATCCATGTCACACAACCTCTTCCACAGTTCTTTGTGGGTACAAACTACCAGGCCACACAGGGACCTCTTCCACACTTATCAGTGGGTATACACAAGTGTAAAGTGATGTTTGAGAAAGGGTATCTTGTATCATAGAGTTTAATGTAGGAGCAAAAGTGTTTTGTTATATAGATACACACACTAATCAAAAACTAATAAAATGATACAAGATATATCGGAAATGATAAGATAAGGTTAGAAGTTCTCTGAGTGGTTGTCTATGTAGCACTGGACTTCTAGGATAAATCAGATTCCGAATTCAATTCCTCATATAGAAAACAGATTATTTCAATTCATCTAGTTATGGCGTGTGTTCTTCGTGGTGTTTGACAGTGCGAAGATGTCCTCGACTCTGGGATTTCTAGTATGCTTCATGTGATATTTTGTAGTGTGGAGTTTCATGTATCAATTTTCACTTTGAAAAATGCTCTAAGTGTTTTTTTGTGGTCATTCTCACACACTTTCTTCACGTTATTCCACTATTTTGTTTGTGGGCCACACTTCTCTTTTATTCTTGGAGTGAATGTGTTGGATCCAAAAGCTTGTATGTATTATACACCTCTTACCTCGTACTATTAGGTGACACATATACAGTGAAACATTAATTATGTCAGTGAATTTAAAATCTTCAAATATGAATGTTAGAGATTAAATTGAAAAATTACAAAACAGACTAAGAAACGGTGTCACAGTTTGTTAGGAAATGGTGTATTCATGAAACATTGTATTCTTGAAATGGTGTCTCCTTCTCTGCATTTGAATTCTGAGACATCTAGAGTTAGAAAAGGATCATGAACCGGTAACACAAATGTGGTGTTAGGATCATGGTGGCTGGTCATTGTGTTTGGAGGTTTACGGTGTCTGGATAGTCACAGTGTCTGGATGGTCACGGTGTCTGGATAGTCAGGGTGTCTGGATGGTTACGGTGTCTGGATGGCCATGGTGTCTGGATGGTGATAGTGTCTGGATGGTCATGGTGTCTACAAGGTCCCGATGTCTGTATGGTTATAGTGTCTGAGACTTAGCCAAAAATCTATATTCAGACTTAAATAGTGATATTCATAGAATGGTTTAGACTTAATCATTTATCAAAGAAGTTAATTAAAAATTAAATTAAATATATTATACAGTAATCAAACTGAATGTATAGAAATTAAGATCTTAGAAAACTTTACTTAAAGCATAATGATACTAATAATTTGTACATGATTTAAGACATATTACACAGAAATAAAAAAAATTATAGACTGAATATGAGTTTTGATCATTAAAACATGATTGACACATGAGGAGTCCAACAATCTCCCCATTTTTGATTATCAAAAATCATGTGTATTTCGAGTGTATATTGTTCCAATTTAAGCTACATATTTCTCTATTCTTTCTTTGGGGTTCATATTTCTCCCCCTTTTGGGATTATCAAAAAAAAGTGAATAAGACATAGACAATAAAAGGGCACAGGGAAGTAGATTAAAAGAGTGCCATTACAAACAATAGATATCAAAATAAATGCAAAAACATTCATATCAAAATAGAGTAGTCATTATTCTTCATCATTTACCGGTCTTCTCCTTTCCCTTAGCAGCAACATCAGAAGAAGAATCCATAGGTGACGAGGTTGAAGTAGAATAAGGGATTGAATTGGTGGATAGAGAAGGTAAAGGAATACCTACAAACATAGAAGGTTCCAAGGTAGGTGCAGTAGAAGACCGAGGAAACTATTGATCAAGTATTATAGGCCTGATCTAACTTAGGGCATGACTAACAGACATAGATGTGGAGGCTATGGTAGGGGTGAACGTTGGAAAACCAGATCGTAGAGTTGTAGCAGCAAGTGCAACAATGGCAGTACTCTAAACATGAAGATAATGCCTCAGAAGCTTGATAAAATCGGCAATGATCTCTCCACCATGCTTCATGGATTTTTCAAAGTCATCCATGTTCTCCATAAACATGTCCAACAAACGAGTGAACACTATGAGATTTTGGACATGAGTCTTGAAATCTTGAGTAATAGGAGGAATCCTCATATTTTCTACAAGGTACTTGAAGTGATTTGTCATGTCATTCTTAGAGACGATCCAGTTGAAGTAGAAGTCCACTTTCTAGGAAATTTCTTGGTGATCATCATTAGCAATATTAGAATGGATTCTCACCAAATCAAGTACTCCTTCACTATTCTTTATGACTTCAGATAGATATTCTTTATTAAAACCACTAAGCACAGAATCAAGTTATTCTTTGACCATGGTTCGAAACAGATCATTGTCTAAAGAAGGTAAAGAAGATTTTCCAAAGGCATTATAAGTTGTGAAATCTGAGGAAAGAAATTTTAGTTGATTTAGCACTTTTGGAAGGCACCCCTTATACACATCAGTTAACGTGTTAAGTCCATTAACAATTTCACACATCTCTTGAACAGTTTCCTTTTTCCTATCAGCTACCTTTTTAGCTAAAGAGGTTAGATGAGGTGGAATCAGGGAAGCTAATTCCTATGGGGTATGAGTAATAGTATTCTCAACAAGATGAGAATCAGGCTCTAATATCAAGTTCAGAACTTTCTACCTTTCTTCAACTATACCTCTTAGAGTCTTTACTTCATCACTAAGTAGTATGTTCTCAATTCTGGTTTCATAAATCTCGTAGAGAATGTTGGGCTGAATATGCCAAATAATTTTTTCCAACAACAGTGAAGCATCTCTTTCACTCAAATTTGTTACAAGAGCCGATTGGGTATTCATGAGCTTTTCAACCCCATCCAAATGGGTTTCTCCAGATGCTTTTGGGTCTTCCTTATTCACTAAGACTGAAGGTTCTTGTGAAGGCTCAGAGATAGAAGCTGAAACAGGCTCAGGTTCTTTGGTAGGAATATCTTCATAAGCAGTTTCTAGTTTCAAATGAAACATAGTAGACAAGTCAAGACCTTTTACTTAGAATTCTTGTGATTCATTAACATAAAAATAACTGGGGAATTTATACCATGTGTCCACTGATTTTGGATCAAATGGATTTGGAACTTCAACATATTCCATACTATATGGTTTCTCCCTCTCAACAGGTGCATCCTTCTCGGGAATGAGAGGTTTAGGTCCTTGATCTGTTTCCCAGAATTCATTCTTTATTTAAAAAACCGTTTCCTTTTGAGCCAATTAAAAGGCAAGCTCCATCCTCTCTTCAGTAGAAAGAACAACTTCAGGAAAAACTTGTTCCTTTGGGAGTTCCTTAAGGGAAGCTTCTTTCATAACAGAAATATCTTCTTCTATATGTTCTTCCACAGCATCCTTTTCAGTTTCCTTAGAAAAAGATTCTTCCTCAGCATTGGTCTATTCTTCCAAATCAGAAACATCTTTGGGAACAGATATTTCCTTCTCAATTACAACTTGAAGAGCATGTGTACTATCTTTCTTATCAATAACAGTTTCTCTCAGAGGTTCAACAACCCCTTCTTCTTCTTCCTTAGAAGAATATTCAACAAGTTCATCTGGCTCCAATCCAGGATTAGAAATTCTGTTAGGTCTTGAATGATGTTCCACAATATTGAACTTTTCATAGATTCTATCATTGTCTTCCACCCATGCCTTTTTCTAAGGATCCAAATTTATTTTCATCCTCTTTACTGTAACTTTTGATAGACAAAACTCATAACCCTTCATAACTTATTCATTCTTTCCAACCATACCTTTGGTATGAAGAACTGCCAAAATAAGCCTAGAATAAAATATGGAGGTGTACTTAGAGGTGGTTTTGATCAACTAACACATATGGTGTATGACATACTTAAAAAGGTCTTTCTTATGTCCATTTTGTATGAGATGTATCAAAAATACATCCTGATATTTGAGTATAGAAAAATCAACTTTTCTAGGGATAATCAGATTCTGAATAAACTTAAACTGAAGTCTTGATTCTCCGTATGGCTCGGCAGTGATGGCTCTTCTCTTTGTTACATTTCCAATTAAACTTCTCAAAGTATCTTCCAAAACAAAGATTTCACTAAGAGGTGGAGGACCTCTCTGATAGTCCTCACAAATAACCTCATGAGGTATCCTAAGGCATGAATCCCATAACCTCGATGAAAAAGTGCATCTCTGGCCATTTATCCAACTTCTTACAGCATATCCATTTTCAAAATAAAAAGAAAATTGTAAATACTAATAAGATTGTGTAACTAGATTTGGGTAGATAGGACTATCTTCCTTTTCAAACTAATCTAACCAACCTTTCTCTTTCAATACTTTCAAAACCAGATACTGACTCGATAGAAGCCACTTAGGGCATATCTCTTTCTCTTGTACTACTATTCGGTTCACCAGATTTTGATTTAGAGGACCCTTGGGTGATAACATAGGTGTGATCTTCCTCTTCTTTGAATTGTGTTTCTCAGGAGTTGATGATGAAGGACATTTCATCCCGGCCATTCACCGAAGGTTCGAGAGAGAAGGGTTGAAGGGTTGAAGAAGGGTTATGGTTTGAGAGAATATAAGGGGGCTCGAGTGAAGAAATTGTGAGGCTTCTTTTATTTTATCATTTAGGAATACCAAATGTCACAAAATAAAAGTGCGGGAAAGTAAAAGGGTAAAATAAGTGATTACCACAATATGAGTTCTAATTTATAAATAAAATAACAAATCATTTCTATAAATCATTCTTATGGTGAGACAGTAACTAACTCTCATGGTGAGACAGTAACAGGCGATCATAGTGTGACCATAATAGACCTTTATGGTGAGACCTTGATAGTGTGATTTCAAGACTGTGCGACCGTATTTTTAGAGGCAGTATGTTTCAGACAGTAACCAAGAAATAATAACTCTGAGAAAGTAAATATGAAACAGTAATATATCTACTTATGATTTATCATACCTAATTTATGTATGATGTAATTTATTCTTTCAGAATTTAATGGTTTGGTGAACACTACAACAAAATCAACCCTTAGCGGCGGTTTAAACCGCCGCTAAACTTGGCGTCGGCAATCTTTTAGCGGCGGTTTTTTCTATTTCGCGGCGGTTTAAAATATGTGTCGTAGATGCCTCATTTCCAGGCGGTTTCTCTCCATTTAGCGGCAGTTTTATGGGTATGCCACACCTTTTTATTCGCGGCGGTTTTAACCGCCGAAAAATTATTCCGTTTGATGCGCCTATTTTGCGGCGGTAAAAACCGCCGCTAAATATAAACGTAATATATCTAGCGGCAGTTTTAACTGCTGCTAAATGCTGCCCAGCAAGGCATTTAGAGGCGGTTAAAACCGCCGCTAAATGCTGAACTGGAAAAAAAAAAATTTGGTTGTACTACACCACTGCCCTGAAAAATAAATCAAACCAGAATATAGATAAATGATCACATCGTTTTCCCTTTAAGCATCCAACCGATCGTGCTCCCCACCATAGGTTTTAACATTAACAGAAAATTATGAACCATAGTATTCTCCACCATTGTAATTTCCTATAAAGAATATCCAAAGATTTCCAATGATAATATTGTAATTTTTCCTCTAATTGGGAAATCCTAAATACTTCTGAGGCCATAATAGGGACCTTACTATAAAGAAACAGTCAAATGCCAATCAGCCTAACTGAAACTAGTCATGCAATCTTTCTCAGAAGACATTTTTGACCCTTTCATGACACCCACATTAGCCTAGTGACATGATTTAAATGGATACTTTCACCTATATACATCTAAGAAGAAGTATAATAATTCAATCCACTTTCAGCTAACCATTCCCAAGATACTCAGCTTAGATGACTCACATATAACAACCTGAACCACAATTCCTTCCTCTATGAAATCCCGTGTTTACCACAAGCACATTCACATAAGCCCATACCTGACTTTCAATGAAATTTCTTAGTCATTCCATCACCTTACCATTTAATACATTGTTCCTCAGCATGAACAAGGGTGGAACCTAGATCCATCCCACTATAATCATTACCCTTTAAACATCACCTTTGAGTCCGACGATAAGTTTGGGATAAAATAAGATCATCAACTATGTGCCATAAATGTTACATATACAAACCAACCGTTATCATACTTGTTCAACACATCAATAATACTACTACTCATCATCCGATGCTGCATCGTCACCCTCTCCAACTTCATCTCCACCACCTGCTACCACTTGTAAGAACATTATATTGAAAATTAAATATTGTTTCATATTTATAATAAAACTTAAAACCAATAAAAGTTTGAAAACTAAATGATTTTTATTTTTTTGTGATTTACCTTCTCACCACTACCCGATGCACTACCACCGGGGGAATATCTGCTCATATACTGACGTATTTCAAGCAACTCTTTCTGCAAACCAGATATCTGATCCCCCTGCTGGTGAACTGTGTTTCATAGGGAAGACATCTCCCTATGAGCATCTTCAGGTATGAAATGACTATAAGCAAGAGTAGATGTAGCTGAAATCCCTAATGGAATGCGAAAGACCTCAGATGGTACAGGTCCCAAACCCATCCCGCGCACTCTACCAGGATGCTCCTTCCCAAGGACATTACCAACCGGGTCATCCTGGGAGACTGAGTAGGATTGCCCAGGATTGGCATCCCATATTTCTTTAATTTTTACCTATAAATCAAATATCAATATATATTAACACAGTAAAAACTGATAATAAGTTATTATAATAAATAATTGACTTCATACCCCAACTTCTCTGGCAGGTTCATTAACAAAACTTCCATCTATTTTTTTATGAACATCCAGCCACAGTTCTGTTCGGGATGCGTCATGCCCTAAACTCTGTGACTGCATTAAAAAAAAGATAAATCAACAATTTAATATGTTAAATAGATAATATTATCTTATAAATATTTAAACTAATTAAAAGATAACCAATGACATTCGGCTTCTTGAAAAGCTTTTTGAACCCGCAGTGTGCGGGATGACCTGCTTTGCCCGGTTTGAAGCATTCTATCTTGAGAGATCCTGAAATAAATAAAATTCAATTTAACAGTATTTTATTCAATGTCTATCTCCTCTTCATGTACATTTATAAATGTAAAATGAGGATAATATAATAATATATATTTCAATACCATCCGCTTCTCATCATGATGTCTATCGACAAAAACCTTCCACTGTTCTTTCGGTACCCCACTGGGTAGCTTCTCATACATCTGCTGCAAGGTCAACGAAGTATCGTTGACATCACACCACAACCTCCATTTGAAATCTTTCCATTTTTTTCCAAGATTTTTCAATGTCCACTTCCGTGCTATCACATCAACAATGGTAAAGTGGAAGAACATCTGTATACAGAAATTCATTTTGAATATATTAGTAACATGACATTCAATTAAACCATAAAGTAATAAAATTACCTTTATCTGAGAATCATAAACTTCATTTTTCCAGTTTGGAGGCATATGCCTCCAATAATCATATGAAATAGGCAGGGAAATGGGCTCCGCTGCCAGTTGACCTATAATCTGACCAAGTAAACCTGCGGCGTCATCCATCGGGACCCCAAAAGAATAAAATGGCACCACTATCTTCTCGCAATACATGTTCCAAACATCAGAACTTTTTATGTGTTTTTACACGGTTGCATTGTTTTCATCTGCAATGAGAAAACAATTACTATAGACAAAATGCAATAAATTTATTTAATTAAAATTTGTACCTATGACTGTGACCCTCCAGAATGTCCGTGATGAACTGGAAGGGGCGTGTCGCTGCCCCACTACTGAGGCTCCTGTAGGGGGAGGCGATGACTCATCCTCTAATGAGGCATCCACTGATGGTGTCAGAGATGGTGCAAGGGGAGATGATGCAGGGATGTAGGCAGCTGCTGCCTCAGATATCGTGGGGACAGACGTATCGTCATCTGTCGCAGAAGTAGAAGGAATGGTGTACCGCTTCATCCTTGGCATTCCTGTCATTTAATCAAATAAAATTAAGTTCAGAATATATATTTCAAAAAATTTATGCAGAAAAAAAAAATTAGAAATGATAATAGATGCCCAGTACTAACAAACAAAATATATATAACAATGATAATGAATGACCACATAAATGAAACAAGTGGTTGTTGAATGAATAAATAATTGTACATACAATCATTTTCCCCTTCAATAATGTCGGTTTCCTGCTCCATTGCTTCATCCACTTCATTCATCCTTGCAAGACTAATATTTTCAATATCATGATGGACAAATAATTCTGCTTCCTGTTGTTGATGAAATTCAATTGTAGAGGTCAAATCTTCCACTTCATCACCCATATCATACAAATCTCTTTGTATTACGTGAGTAACTACACTCCACCCTTCATCCACAACATCATTCACATAATATACCATTTTTTTCCTGCGATGCTAAGATATATGGATCATGCAGTTCACAATCACCAACATCCATCAAGCGAGAGAAGTTTACAGAAGTAAATTGCAAGGAATCTCTTTTAACACCTCTGATAATATCGACCCATTTTCATTTGAATAAAACAACAGAAAAATGCTCGTGGTAGTTTAATTCAATAATATCATGCAGCTTTCCATAGTATTCCACTTCAGCAAATGTAAATATACCACTATTCTGTGTTTTCAAACCCACTTCTCGATCGACTGTACGAAATCTAAAACCATTCACATTATAAGCGCCGAACATTCTAACTTGTTTTATAGGACCTCTAGCATGAAACTTCAAATCTTCTGACAAGTCTTCTCGAGTATCAGTATTCATGATCTGAAAAAAAAAATAATAGATTTTCAAATTGTATGTGTCAAACTAATATTCGTATTTATGGCAATATTTATGAACTTACACGTTGTGCAAACCATTCTACCATCTCTTTATTCACAGCTTTCGTTATATCTTTTTCATTTCGTGTTCGGCCTCTCATTCGTCTCTTTGTTTGTATCCTCAACTCTTCAATAAATGGATCTGCAATTTCACTATTCAGCAGCACATATCTATGTGCCTGTAATAATTCCAATTCTGTTAGTGTCGCGTATGAGGTCCTCCCAACTGATCGGCCAATAGCAGGAAATATTTTTGATTTCAGATGCATTTGAGAAAGAGTTGATGTGTCGTCAACACATCCAACTCGATTAAATCTTTTCTCAATATCATCCAAATATCTGGAACAAAAGGTGAGACACTCCTCGGCCAAATAGCCTTCAGCAATAGAGCCTTCTGGTTGAGCTTTATTTCTCACGTATGCTTTCAAATGCCCAAGATATCTGTGAAAAAAAAATATTATACATTTATTTAAATGCCAAAAATTGTTTACTTAACTGGAAACATATAAATAAAATACCTCTCAATTGGATACATCCATCGATAATGAACGGGGCCTCCTAATTTAGCTTCGTCAACCAAATGAACAGTTAAATGCATCATGACAGTAAAAAACGATGGAGGAAAGATCATATCCATTGCACAAAGGGTCAATACAAACCTCTCCTGTAGGTTGTCAAGCTGAAATGGATGTAGATCTTTCTCACATAATTGCCTGAAAAATGTGCAGAATTGGAGTACAACAGCAGTAACTTTTTCAGGTAATAATGTACGCAATGCCAATGGTAGTAACTGTTGTAACAAAATATGTGAATCATGACTTTTCAATCCATATAACTTACGATTATTCAAGTCAACACACCTCGAGATGTTACTCGAATACCCATCAGATACCTTAACATTCTTTAAAATTTGAAGGAACGTATCTTTATCCCTATTTTTCATTGAAAAAATGGCCGGAGCATACTTTTCATTCTCATCTGGCCAGAGATCACGTTTTATGTTCATTACTTGTAAGTCTTTGCGAGCATTGAGATGATCCTTCGACTTTCCATGCTCATTAAGTAATGTGAAAATCAAATTATCACATACATTCTTCTTAATATGCATCACATCAAGATTGTGGTGCAAAGAATTAAATTCCCAATACGGATGTTTGAAGAATATACTTTTTTTCTTCCATTGTTGCGTTCTGATTTCACTTGACGATGCACTTCGCACTCTTTTTCTGCTATCATTCAATTGCTGAACCTTCCCAAATTCTGTTTTAACATTTTCAAGTTGTTTCAATATTTCAGAACCGGTTAACAACTTTGGAGGTGGTCTACAATCAATGGAACCTTTAAATTTTGATTTTTTCAGCCGAAATCTATGAGATGCATCAAGAAATCTTTGATGGCACAAGAAGCACCATTTTCTACTGTGAGGTAGCCGTTTGGGCTCGAAATCAAAGTTACAAATGGGACAAGCCAAACCTGTATAAGTGTTCAAACTAGATAAATTCCCAAGCCCAGGGAATTCACTAATGGTCCACATTAAAGCAGCATGCATTTTGAACATTGTTTTAGAAGAAACATCAAATGTCTCAACACCGTTGCTCCATAACTCCTGCAATTCTTCAATCAAAGGCTGCAGGTATACATCAATATCATTTCCAGGAATTTGTTTTCCAGGAATAATCATCGAAATGATAAAAGAGGTCTGTTGCATACACATCCACGGAGGCAGATTATAAGGGATCAAAACAACTGGCCAAATGCTATAACTCGTACTCAAAGTCCCAAATGGGTTGAATCCATCGGCAGCCAATCCCAATCGAACATTCCTAGGATCAACTGAGAAATCTGGATGTAATGAATCAAATGTCTTCCACGACTGGGAATCTCGTGGATGTCTCATTAACCCATCATTGTTATTATCTACAGCATCCCACTTCATGTGTTCGGCGGTTTTTGATGACATGAATAATCTTTGCAATCGAGGCTTCAAAGGAAAGTAACGCAAAACTTTTGCAGATGTGTTCCTTTTCTTCTTATCCATGAAATTATGTTCAGTCATACTTCCAACATTACCCTTTAACTTCCATCTAGAAGAAGAACATTTCTTACAATTCTGTCTACTTGAATCCTCTCCCCAGTAAAGCATACAATCATTGGGACACGCATGTATTTTTGTATAATTCAGACCAAGCTTGTTTACAACTTTTTTCATCTCATAAAACGATTCTGGGATTTTTGCTTCAGGAAATGCATCACGAATAAATTCCAATAACATAGACATTGCCTTATTTGTAATTCCACAAAGACATTTGATATGGTACAACTTCAGCAGAAATGAAAGCTTTGAATATTTAAAACACCCACTATACAACTCGTGATTTCCATCATCAACTAAATCATGAAACGCATTTTTCTCACTGAAGTTTTCCATTACATTTGGCTCCACAGAATCAAGAGGAGGATCCAATGATATGTTACAATCTTGATCTTCTTGTGTTACAGTCTCAAAAACATCACTTGTCACGTTGCAATTTGTAGCATCATCTTTTTGTTGTTCTGATATGTTTTGATGCTCATAGTGGTGTCTTGCAGTTCCGAATGCATCATTTATGAGGTTTTGCATTTCATTTTCCATTGGCGACAAACTTGGGACCTCATTCTGTGGATTAACATCAGTCCTCAATCTTTCTGTATTGTTTGATTCTCCATGCCAAATCCAACACAAATATTGATCAGGGAATTGCTTCAGTATTAAATGTTCATAAACTTCATCCCTCTTCAACCATGTTCTAAATTTACATTTAGTACATGGACATCTTATTCTCCCTTCAACGAATCGATTAGAAATTGCAAAATCTAAAAACTCATTCAAAACCTTAACATATTGAGGTGTGTTCCTCGGTAATGTGATCCAGCTTTTATCCATGTATATCACAATGTGCCTACACAAAAATATAAGATAGTGTAAGATTACAGAAACATAATATAATAAAGATGAACCATTGATCATAAAGTATGCATAATATAATAAAGATGATTCATTGATCACATTTACCACTTCAGGCCAACAGAACAAGTCTGGTCCATAGGAGACAGCGTCAACACCTCATTGAGGAGCAATAAGAATATCGGGCTACACACTTATCATAACACTATCGATCACACATTTATGTTGCCTCAAACAACACCCCATTGATGTGTGATCAAAACTGATCATAATGCATTTTAAACCTGAGACATTATGTGATTGTTTAGGCTTGACCTTAGATGTCCTCCAAGAGGAATGATGTTTTTAAATGGTTTCATAGACAACCAGCTATAAAAGGGTTTGATCACTATAGTGGTGAGAATGTAAAACACATATATACATCAAATTCATAAACACATGGGAAATGCAGAAGGACTACTCACATCAATTCTATTTTTTTCACTTTTTAAGAACAACCCTATAACTCTTGTCTATGATTTTTTAAATCTGAAATCATATCTTTAGTACCTATCTCAAGGCACAACACCAAATTATCACTTTTCCCAACAAAATACAAAACTAATTTGTACATTATCTATATATAAATGACATGTGTGGGAATAACTCAATTAGGTTTGAGCACATATATACCCAACCTTCCGCATCCAAACCCGATATAGGAGGAATAGAATACATGTTAATATTAGACATCTGAGCCTAAAGATTGACGAAAAACTAACCCAACGGTAAAGAGATATGTTCTTCAATAAAACCGAAAAGGACAGAAAGGTTATATCTATCTCAAATACCAGTCCAAAATAATGGCTTCACAACTTCTCTAATGAAATATCATCAATTCCCAGTGCAGCATAGGAGGAGGCATCGGCGGAGGAGGAGGAGGCCGCGATGGAGGAGGAGGCACCGACGGCAGCGCAGAGGCAGGGCAGAGGCATGGCGGAGGCAGCGGAGGCAGTGGAGGCAGCGGAGGAGGAGGAGGATGAGGCCGGAGGAGGAGGAGGAGGAGGAGCAGGAGCAGAGGAGGAGGAGGCGGCCGTGGCGGCAGAGGAGGAGGTAGCGGAGGCAGCGGAGGAGGAGGAGGAGGCCGCGGTGGAGAAGGAGGAGGCCACGGTGGATGAGGAGGCACCGGCGGCAGCGCAGAGGCAGGGCAGAGGCAACGGAGGCAGCGGAGGCAGCGGAGGAGGAGGAGGATGAGGCCGGTGGAGGAGGAGGAGGAGCAGGAGCATAGGAGGAGGAGGCGGCCGCGGTGGAGGAGGAGGAGGAGGCGACCGCAGAGGCACCGGCGTGACCGCGGTGTGACCGCGGCGTGACCGCGGAGGAGGAGGTGGCCGCGGAGGCACCGGCGGCACCGGCGGAGGAGGAGGAGGCATCGGCGGAGGAGGAAGAGGCCGCGGTGGAGGAGGAGGCACCGACGGCAGCGTAGAGGCAGGGCGGAGGCCGGGCGGAGGCAGCGGAGGCAGCGGAGGAGGAGGAGGATGAGGCCGGTGGAGGAGGAGGAGGAGGAGCAGATGCAGAGGAGGAGGAGGAGGCCGCGGCGGAGGAGGAGGAGGCGGCCGCAGAGGCACCGGCGTGACCGCGGCGTGACCACGGTGTGACCGAGGCGTGACCGCGGCGTGACCGCAGCGTGACCGCGGCGTGACCGCGGCGTGACCGCGTCGTGACCGCAGCGTGACCGCAGCATGACCGCAGCATGACTGCGGCATGACCGCGGAGGAAGAGGAGACGTGGAGGCACCGGTGGCACCGGCGGAGGAGGAGGAGGCATCGGCGGAGGAGGAGGAGGTCGCGGTGGAGGAGGAGGCACCGGAGGCACCGGCGGCAGCACGGAGGCAGGGCGGAGGCAGGGCAGAGGCAGCGAAGGTAGCGGAGGAGGAGGATGAGGCCGGTGGAGGGGAGGAGGAGGAGGCAGCGGCCGCGACGAAGGAGGAGGAGGCAGCAGAGGCAGCGGAGGAGGAGGAGGAGGCCGCGGTGGAGGAGGAGGAGGCCGCGGTGGAGGAGGAGGCACCGGCGGCAGCGCAGAGGCAGGGCGGAGGCAGGGAGGAGGCAGCGGAGGCAGCGGAGGCAGCGGAGGAGGAGGAGGATGAGGTCGGTGGAGGAGGAGGAGGAGCAGGAGCAGAGGAGGAGGCGGCGGTCGCGGCGGAGGAGGAGGAGGTGGCAGTCGCGGAGGCACCGGCGTGACCGCGGCGTGACCGCGGCGTGACCGCGGCGTGACCGTGGAGGAGGAGGTGTTCGCGGAGGCACCGGCGACACCGGCGGAGGAGGAGGAGGCATCCGTGGAGGAGGAGGAGGCCGCGGTGGAGGAGGAGGCACCGGCGGCAGCGCAGAGGCAGGGCGGAGGCAGGGCGGAGGCAGCGGAGGCAGCGGAGGAGGAGGAGGATGAGGTCGGTGGAGGAGGAGGAGGAGGAGCAGGAGAAGAGGAGGAGGAGGCGGCCTCGGCGGCGGAGGAGGAGGCGGCGGCCGCAGAGGCACCGACGTGACCACGGCGTGACCGCAGAGGAGGAGGAGACGTGGAGGCACTGGCGGCACCGGCGGAGGAGGAGGAGGCATCGGCGGAGGAGGAGGAGGCCGCGGTGGAGGAGGAGGCACCGGAGGCACCGGCAGCAGCGCGGAGGCAGGGCGGAGGTAGGGCGGAGGCAGGGCGGAGGCAGGGTAGAGGTTACATTATACTTTTTTTCATAAATTCAAAAAGATTAAAAAAATTAAAGATTTTAATATCATGATCAAATAGATTATATAACCAATAGAGTACCTTATTTAACCTACAAGAACATATTAAATGGGTTGTATAAAACCTTTAGAAAAAAAACCATCAAACTATGTTTTAAAATCCTTCATTTTAGATGGTGTGATTTGATAAAAGTGAAAAAATAGGATACATTTTACAAATCATGTTATTATAAAACTCCACCCCTTCTCAATTGATGTAAACCAAAATATTATAATAAAACACATTGGAAACTCAAAAAATATGGGAGGAAGATCACTACACGATGATCACTTTTCAGGAAAAATTGTAATCATGTATATCATCCTATGTAACTCTAGAAGAGAATATCTAACACAAATCAACATATGGTTCCATTCTACTTGAAATACATAAAAACCCATTAGGTCCAGCAATGGAAATCAAATGAATGTAATAATTAATAAGACCATTATGGGAAATCAACCAATCCATTATAACAATGACATGTAGAGATTTCATATACAGAATCAATAAATATCATACAAGATTTAAATATGAAATAAATAAAGTATAGATAGGTACTAACAAATCCTTGTCTCTTATTTTTCTTGTAGGAGCAGAAATACCAATTACATAGTGTTTGAGATCCATAAAAATATTCGAATATTTCACAACATACACATATATGATAGAATGGGGGGATTTGGTATAAAATATTACAGTCAATGAAGATGATTATCTGAAAATGGAACCTCTAATTACCAAAATTGAAGGCCGCGGGGGGGGGGGGGGGTGTGGTCGTTGGGGGGGTGCGGGGGTGGCCAGAGGCCGCGGGGGGCGTGGTGGTCGCTGGAGGGCGTGGAGGGCGTGGGGGGCGTGGGGGTCGCCGGAGGTCTAAGGGGGCGCCGGGGGGTGCGGGGTTCGCCGGGGGCCCGGGGGTCACCGGAGGGTGCGGCTGTCACCGGAGGGAGCCGGTGTCACCGGAGGGAGAAGGTGTCGCTGGGGATCGGGGAGGGTTTGTGAGGAGAGGGTTTGTGAGGCGGATCTGGGAAGAGGGGAGACAACACGAGGGGGAAAGCATCGTGAGTTTTCTAAAAAAAATGGGTTTCGCGGCGGTTTTTAATAAACCGCCGCGAAACCTTTCCCAGATAACGTTTAGCGGCGGTTTTGTGAACCGCCGCCACAAAACCGCCGCTAAACCAGGGTTTTTTTGTAGTGGAATATCTGAGCGATCTAATATTCAGTTCCATTGAATTCCAAAGTGATATCACCTTTTTGATAATAATCGCTCAAAAACTGATATCTTACATCAGTATGCTTTGTACTAGAGTGTGAAACAGGATTTTTTGAGATGTTAATAACACTTGCGTTGTCACAATTTACAGGTACATGCCTGAATTGATATCTATAATCTAGTAATGTGTGTTTCATCCACAAAATCTGTGCACAACAACTACCAGCAGCTATGTATTCAACTTCTACAGTAGATAATGCAACAGAATTTTGTTTCTTCCTACACTTTGATACTAATGACTTCCCTAAAAAGTGACATGTTAGAGAGGTGATTTTCTATCTAACCTACATCCACCGAAGTCAGTATCGGAATAGATAACTAATTCAAATGATTGTCTTCTGGGATAGAACTGTCCTAGATTGGGTGTATGCTTGAGATATTTGAAAATTCTATTAACATCATTTAAATGAGATTCCTTGGGATTTTCTTGAACACGAGCACACATACACACATTAATCATAATTTCTGGTCAACTAGAAATTTATAAGATTAAACTTCCAATAATTCTTCTACAAGTGGTTTGATCAACAGATTTTCCTTCTTCATCAAGATCCAACTTACAAGTGGTACTCATTAGAGTGTCACTACTTTTAGTGTTATCCAATCGAAAAGTTTTAGAATGTATCTAGTATATTTACTTTTATTTAAAATAATACCATCATTATTTTGAAATACTTGAAATCCAAGAAAGAATTTTAGTTCACCCATTAAAATAATTTCAAATTCGTTTTGCATGATTTTAGGAAAATAAATACATAAATAATTTCTTGAAGATCCAAAGATAATATCATCTACATAGATTTGAACAACTAAGGCATCATTGTAAATTTGTTTTATAAAGAGGGTAGGATCATCTATTCCTTTTGTGAAACCTTTTGAAATAAGAAAAGTACTTAATCTATCATACCAAGCTCTTGGATATTTTTTTAAACCACTTAAAGATTTTGATAATTTAAAAATATGATTTGGAAAATGAGGATTTGTAAAACCATGGGGTTTTCCAACGAAGACATCCTCAACTATTTACCCATTTGGGAATAAAATCTTAACATCCATTTGATATAGTTTGAAATTTAGATGTGATGCATAAGCATATAGAATTATAATGACTTCAAGTCTAGCTACTAGTGTAAAGGTCTCTTCATATTAAATTCCCTCTTCTTGACTATAGCCTATGGTGGATGTGTCTTTCAAAAAATTTCCAAACTTTGTTCCTTTCAAACTGATTAAGTTCTTCTTGTATATCCACCATCCAAAATTCATCATTGATAGAATCATTAATGTTTTTAGGATAAAGTTGTGAAAAGAAGACTTGATGTTCAACCTAATTTCTAAGAGAAGCTCTAGTTTGAGATCTTTTGTCTAAGTCTCCTACAATAGCATCAAAGGGATGGTTCTTAAGAGTTCTAACAACTCTAAAAAATGAAGGACTAGTGATTTTAGGTTCATCAATAAGATCATGTTCATTGTGACTTGAGTCTAAGGAATTTCCTGAACTGCATATTTTTACAGTTTCTTTCACATGATGGATTGAGGATTTTGAGTTAATGTCCGAATTTGATACATCATCCTCCTGGTTATCTATAATGGTTTTAGGCTTATGTGGATCTGTTTCATCAAATTTAATATGGACAGATTCTTCCACGCATTTAGTTCTTTTATTAAACAATATATAGTCTTTATTAGAAAATAAATATCCTAAAAATATTCCTTCATCACTCTTGGATACAAATTTGTGAAGATTGTCCTTAGTGTTAAAGATATAGATTTTTCAACCAAAAACATTGAAGTAGCTAACTTTGGGTTTTTGATTCTTCCATTACTCGTAAGGAGTCCTTTTAAGAATAGGTCTAATCAATACTCTATTAATTATATATCATGCTGTATTTACAGCTTCATCCCAAAAGTAAATAAGAAGGTCATATTCAATAAGCATGGTTCTAGAAGTCTCTTTAAGGGTTCTATTTCTTCTTTCAACAACTCCATTTTTCTGAGGTGTTCCAGGGGTATAGAAATTGTGACTATAGCCATTTTGTGAGCAAAAGGACTCAAACTCTAGACTTTCAAACACATAGACATGATCACTTCTTAGGGATTTAATTTTAATTTCACTAAGATTTTCTACAGACTTGGCATATTTGGTAAAATGAGAGCAGGCTTCACTTTTGTGAGCCGAATAGAAGGTCTAAGTATATCTAGAAATATCATCTACAAGAACATAAACATAGTTCTTCCCATTTAAATTGGAAACTCTAGATGGTCTAAACAAACCCATGTGAACCAATTTGAGAGGTTGATAAGTTGTCACTTCTTTCTTTGGTTTGAAGGAAATATTTTGTTGCTTTCCCTTTTGATAGGGATTACACACTTTATCATTTGGAAGCTAAAGTTTGGGTAGGTCTTTGACTAATATTTTTCTATTTATCTTTCTAAGGGAGTGAATATTACAGGGTCCTAATATCCTGTTCCATAGCCAAGACTCTTTATTAAATACACTTAGATATGAGGCATTTTGAGAAGCTAAAGAATCAATGTTAACAGAATAAACATTTTCATTTCTTAATGTACAAAACACTAATTCTTCTTTAGAATTAAAGACATTTCAACCATAATTTTAAAATATAACATGAAATCCATCATCACATAATTTTGAAATACTAAGAAGATTATATTTCAATCCATCAACAAAATACACTTTAGAAATAAAAAATGAGTTAGTGTTACCGATTTGGCCAAGTCCAATAATCTTTCCTTTGGCATTGTCACCAAAAGTGACATTTCCTCCATAAATTTTTATTAGGTTATTAAATCATGAGTAGTATCCTATCATGTGTCTTGAACACCCAATGTCCAGGTACCATAAAATTTTATAGGAACTCTTTAAGTATCTTCCGTACAAAATGATTAATTAAAAACAGATTTTGGCACCCATACTTGTTTGGGTCCAGTAAATTAGTGATAAGTACTTTAGGAACCCATATCTGCCACATAATTTTCCTATAATAATTATGTAAAGTATTTGAAAAATATACTCTATTTGGTCTAGAAAAACGTGAAATAGTAGAAAGTGTATCATAACTTGAACTAGTTGAGTTTTTCCAAAACTGGGAGTAAAGCAGTATGTCCTAGATTTAGAATTATATTTTTTTCTTCGAAAAATTATTTTTCATGGTTGATATCCAATACCATTACTATATTTAGGGAAAATTTGTTTACCTAGAATTTGTGTAAGAGTATTTTTCCCATTGGTAAAGTTTTCTAAGTCTCTCTTCAATTCCCCATTAGACATTATTAATTCATTGTTCTCCTTGAGTAGTTGAGAATTTTTCTCTTTTTTAGTTATTAGTTCAGATTTAACAATCACAGAAAGAGAAAATTGTTTCTTCAAAGATTTGTATTTATATTTTAGTTCATTGCATGTCTCTTTAAGCATATTACTGTGTTCAAACATTTATTTGTTATACATATTTTCAGGGTCACTCCCATCTCCAGAATAGTATAAATTATGTATAGAAGTTTCAAGTGTTTCCTCAGATGTGTTTGTCAAAAAGAACATTTGGATTTGTTGGCCTTTTCATCTAGTGAAGATTCTGAGTCACTTGAACTGTCCTCAGACGCACTCCAAGTTTCTTTCATTGCCTTTTTATATTTTCTATCCCTGTCCTCATATTTATTTTTTTACATGATCTTTGGACAGTCAACCTTGATATCATTTGCACTTACATTCATAGAAGACAATCTCATCAGTCATGTCACTACTTTTCCATTCCTTCTTCCAACATCCTTTTTGATCATATTTTCCCTTGAAGTTAGGATTTCTGAAAAAGTTATTCTTCTTGTAAAATCTCTTGAATCTTCTGGTTAATTGAGCCATCTCCTAATCACTTTCAGGTGATAATTTTTCACTACTGGAATTTTATATAGAACTTTCCAACTTTGCTTTGTCTTTGTGTTTAGAGGTGGTGGTCTTGAATGCAACAAATTTTGTTTTTGGTTCGTCCTCCTCTTCCTTGTTGACTTTGAACTCCACATCATACATCATTAGTTTCCCAATGGGCTCCTTTACAGGTAGATTTCTGATATCACAGGATTCTCTAATAGAGACAAAGGTTCCTCTCCATCAGCCAGGTAGACATCTAAGAATTCTCATGATCTATTCCTTAGCAGTGACTTCTCTTCCAAGAGAAATAATTATGTTGATAATTACATTGAACCTAA
The DNA here is from genome assembly GCA_963277665.1 of Viscum album. Classification (NCBI taxonomy): domain Eukaryota; kingdom Viridiplantae; phylum Streptophyta; class Magnoliopsida; order Santalales; family Viscaceae; genus Viscum; species Viscum album. Next base: position 467,916,479 of record OY728147.1, on the reverse strand, counting down.
GATACATGTCAGAAATAGGCTCATCAGGTTTCATTTTAATGTTTTCATATTTAATAGTATAAGTTTTATGTCTCATTTAGTTCACAATAGAAGTTCCTTTATGTGAAACAGATAAGGTATTCCAAATTTCATGGGCAGTTTTACAAGCATAAATTCTGTTAAATTCCTCATCTCCTAAGGCGCAGTATAAAGCATACATAGCTTTAAAAATTTTAATGTAATAGTTTTTGGTAAGTTCATCCAAAATGTCTCTGTCAGATGCAGTAATCTTATATTCATCTATAATTGAAGACCAGATTTCAAAATCCATACTTTTTAAATGCATTTTCATTTTTATTTTCCATTGAGCATAATTGGTTCCATTGAAGAATGGTGGTCTGTTAGTAACAGCACCTTCCAATATATTATCCATGATAAATAAATACTTTGGAAGAGATATAAATTTAGAATTAAAAAAAATTATAGATATTTAAAGTAAAACTACAATCACACTTGAATAAAGTTAAAAGTAGAGTCTAAATAAACAAAACCTCTAATACCAAATGTTGGTCAGAGTAGAGTACTCAAGAGGGGGGTGAATTGAGTATCTATAAAAATCTATGTTTGTTAAAAAAATACTCTTAAAAAGGTTAACCAAAAAATTTAAATACAACCCAGTTAATAAAAGTAATACAGTTATGAAAGTTTGAATATTTAAATAACTTCTCATAATATTGATTAATTCTCAGTAATGTTAATAGTAGTTATTAATATTAATTTTGAAGCTATTAAAATAATACAATATAATGATAAATTCTTTCCAAGATTAACTATCAAAGTGAATTTAGTGAATTTTTAATTAAACAATAAAACAGAGAAAACTAAATTAAATAGCACAGCGGGTATAAGACAAGTGGTTCAATCTCAAGTCGAGACCTAATCCACTCCACTTAGTGATCACCTGCTACCAAGCAGTTTATATAAATAAACATGATCCATGATCTGGATTACAGTTAACAATAGTATACAGGACTATCTAGCTCACACGACCTCTTGCACAGTTCTTTGTGAGTACAAACTACCAGGACCCACATGGACCTCTTCCACACATATCAGTGGGTATACACAAGGGTAAAGAGATGTTTGATAAATGATATCTTGTATACTTCAGTTTAAAGTAGGAGACAGTGTGTGTTGTTATACATATACACACACTACTCGAAAGATAATAAAATGATACATGATATAGAAGAAATGATAAGATAAGGTTATAAGTGCTCTGAGTGGTTGTCTATGTAGCTCTAGACTTCTAGGATGAAGCAGATCTAGAAATCAAGTCCTCATATGGAAAATAGAGTATCACAAGTCAGCTAGATCTGGCATGTGTTCTTTATTGTGTTTGATAGTGAGAATATGTCCTCGAATCTGTGATTTCTAGTATTCTTCATGTGTTCTACAGAAGTGTGGAGTTTCATGTGTCAATTTTCTCTTTGAAAAACGCTCTAAGTGTTTTCTTCATTGTCATGCTCAAACACTTGCTTTGCGTTATTCACTACCAAAAAATGATCTATAGCCACGGATCAATATCCACACTTTAAATGATCCTTGGATATATCTAAGATATAGCCACACCCAAATATTTGGGCATGTCAATAGCTCATGTGAAAATTATTTTGATTAGGTTTCCTTTCTCCCGCATCAAAAATCTCCTCCCTCGACGTCCTCGTCGTTCCTCCTGCATCACGATTCCTCCTCCCTCACCATCCCCATTGTTCCTCTCCCCCTCCTCCACTCGGGATTCCTCCTCCCTCACCATTTCTCCTCCCCTCCTCCCCTCATCCCATCATTATTCATCCTCTGCTCTCGATTCCTTTTCCCACTTCAGCTTTGACACAGCCATCAATCCTCCCCACCGGCTCTAACGCGGCTCTGACACCACCCTACAGACACGGCTCCGGCACTGCCATCCCACCTCCCCACCGAGACGACCTACCCACCTCCCTGTGGTCACCTCACCTCCCTGTCAACACTGCTCTGAGGCTTCCTTCCTATATCCTCCTCCGGCGCACCTCATATGCGGCGATTTGAGGTAGGAATATTCATCTATTACCTTCATTATTTTTTTAGTAGTTCATTATTATTGATGTGGATTCATTGGGGGAGATAAATTATCCTGTTACTAGGAGTTACACTCTGTTGGTATATTAACTCTCATTAATTTTTAATTGAGTAACCTTAGCTTCTAAAACTCTTCTTCACACTGGGTAATCATAAACTTACTAGAAATAGGATCAATTTTTTCAGGTTACAAGTAGGATATGGATGCTTCTACACATTCCCCATTATACTAAGTTGAATTTTATTGAGTTTGAGACAATGGGGTTAAATTTGGGTTTCTCATTTTAATTATTCTGTTTCAATCATTTTCTTCCAATACTATTGTCTATGTTCATTTGTAGTGGTTTGTACATTGTAGTGTGGTGATATAGGTGCATTGTTTTTTATGTTATAGACTCCAAAGCATGAGCTCAACTATTTGTACTTTGATTCCTCATAATTTAGTTTTGGAGGATATATTTAAGAGGTATTATGGAAGATATCCATGAACCCAAAAAACCCTCTCACAAATATTAATTCCTTGAAACTCTATCTATCATCCACTGCCTACTCTAGCTGATACATCCATTTATTCTGAATAAATTTATTTCTATCAGGCCTCTCCATTTTCTCCCATGTCCCATACACATGAAGGGAATCATTATCATCCCTCATGTATAACTCCCACTAATTAAAGTCTTTAAAATATCTTTCCTCTTTTAAGATATTGGGTTCTCCATCATCACTTAGATACAAGTAACACTAGTTAATTTCATACCTTTGTACTTGGCACCAAGGCAATAGAATTGGAAGTTTAATAACTTCTTGGTTAAGTTGAAGTTCATCTAGATCAATAAAAATATTTTTTTATAGGTGTTTGATGATAGGATATACATCATCCCACTTAAATATACTCATAATATTCTTATTTACAACCCAGTAAAGGAAAGGGTCAATGTGATGAAGATTGGATTGTCTAGAAGTTTTCAGATGATAAACACCAGTTTGAATAAATGGATCTTTAGGATGAGGATTTTTAGGGACTTATGTTTCGGTACATTGTACCTAAATTATTTGTATTACATCTAGAATTTTGGTGGATCACTTTATCACGGGAGATGTGAAACCAATGACCACACCCCTAGTTGAACATTTTAAATTAAAAAAGGATAATAAACACAAAGAATCCCGTAAGATAAAATTGGGTTGATTTGAAGTGGATTTTATAGAAGATAAAGGGTTCTAGAAGCTTGGAAATTTCCTTCAAAATAGATGAGTCATTTCCTGATTTTTCTAAGTCGTAATTTGAGAGATATTCTTACACTTGGAAGAGAACCACTATATATGTGTTCAATTTCTGAGGAAAGGTTTAGTGTCAAATGTCAAATATTTAATTGATATTTTTACTCTAAATAATAAAAGTAGATTATATTTCTTTAATAGAATTTGGAAAGGAGTTGTTTGGATTGAAGGGGACATTGAAAGATCTCATAAGGTGGAAATATAATGAGATTTACTTTTTTGAATCACAAATTGTGATCCAATTAGTAAAAACTATGATGTATTAATATAGTATGAAAAATATTTTGAGGAATTATTACTTTATCTATTAGTTTTTGGGGGAGAGAGTACTGAATATATGGAAAGATAGAAGGGACTCAAAATATGGTAGATATACTAAAAAGGTCATTGTTAAGAATGTTTTGAGGGGATATTCACCTCAGTTGAGCTAGGATAAATAAAATCATCATGGGGGAACCATACATCTGTTAAGGAAGTTTGAGGAATAGAAATAGGTTTATATAAGTTGATGGGGGACTCAATTGTGAATCCCAAAAAAATATTCCAAATTTTGAAGATTTTTAGGTTTCATCTATGTGTGTGAAAACCATTTTTAGGTTCCAAAACATATTCAAATACAAGGATAAATAGTATAAGAGTAATTTCTGGAACATTGATTACAATAATGGAGTAGTAGGTAAAAATTATAGAAGAATAGAAGTTACTTTAACTGGATGGTGCATTCAGAAAATGAAAATCAAATATTACCCAACAACTAATTATAATGGAAGTAGTGTGGTAAATGAAAAGGAATTTCTTATATTTTCCCTAATTGAAGAGTATGTAAGTTTTTACTCTTGGAATATTTTAGAATAGATAATAAACTAGTTTATTAATGAATCTAACATAATTTTTTTCTCATTATATTTTTATAATGTGCACAATGTACTAGGTGAATGATTTTAGGTGGTGGGATCCTTTTATGGAATGGAGAGATAGTTGTGAGGCTATGAGATATATAGAATCACACCTCGTAGAGATTAAAAGACATAGAATCTAGTTTCACTGGATATATTCTACTATATTTATTAACATGGATTATTTAATCAGTATTAGTAAATTGTAATAATTTTTTTTTCCTTGAATAAAAATAAAATAGTATTCTCCTTGAGGAGTAGGAATCTTATCTAGATAATGAAAATATTTTTTTCTTTTTTTTATTTATTTCACTTTGATAATTATATTTGGATACTCTTGTATGTGTCCCTTTGAAGTGGTTTTTTCATTGTAGTGTTATGATTTATGTCCATATCCTTATAAGTCTTTGAAACAATAGTGTGGGATTGAATATTGATACATTGTTTCTTCCTAAGTAATTTCTAGAATATATCTTCTAGTGGTCTTACAAAATGTAGCCATGATCCCAAAAAAATACTTTCACAACAATTTTCATCTTATACCTCAATATACTATCCCATTCTTCCTTCAGCTTCTAAATAAATATTTTTTAGCAATATTTTCCAAAAAGTAAACTCTATTATCACTTATGCTCTAAACACATGGAGGGAATCAATATCAAACCTTGTTTCCAACTCCCATTAATTTGAGTCTTTCAGATTTATAGACTTCTTCAGCCAGTCAAGTTGTCTATCATTGAAGAGAAGCACATAGCGAAAGCTACTTTTGTACTATTTCTCTCAGAAACAAGGAAGAAAATTAGAATATTAATTACATCACGAAGAAACAAATTTCATCTGAAACAATACAAATCATTACTATTGCCTGAGTTTTTTCTAAGATTGGATCTTCATCATCCTATATATCCATGTTGATGATATTATTATTTACAATCCAATAAAATATATAGTTGATGAGATAAATATTGAATTTTCTGGAAGTTTCAAGATGAATAATCATGTTCCAGCAAAATAGATCCTAGGGATGAGGATTTTTACGGACTTATGTTATGATACTTTATACCCAACTCAACCTGATTACATCTGGAAGGTGGACAAGTTATTCAGAATAAGTGATTAAAAACTTGTGACTTTGGTTACCTTTCCCATTTTTTATTTTTGTTTCCTTCCTAATAATTTCATTCATCCAGGAAGTTGAAAATATGAAACCTATAATTCTTGATGCCTACATAAACCATAGAAATGTCTATAAGTTATGTTGTGGTTATGTTGTGTTGCTGCAAGTGCCTGGTCTTTTACTTTACTAAGGAAATTTGTTAAAATTTTGCAGGCTCTAGAAATGCCAAATGAGGTTGTTTTGTGCATCAAGTGTGCTAGTCAAACACAACCAAAACATAACCTGAACTGTTTATGATATTCTCCTGATAAAAGGTGCTTATATTATGTCGTATATTTATATTCTTCATATTATTACTTATATCTTAATGTTTTATGCTTTGTTGTTTCAATTACATAAGGAGATAATAGTACAACACAACACAGACAAATAACCTCTCCAAGTAGCTGAGTTAGGAAGGCCCAGTTAGTGCCATATTTTCAATCAGGTTCATCTTTTATTCAATAATTTAACAGGTTCATATTTTGGTTCTAATTTGTTCATATTTTTTTCAAATAGGTCTATCTTTTATTCGATACAGGTACACATATTTTGCCTTTCCCAAGGTTTTCTTAGGTGGAAGGGATTCCCCATTCCTTTGTATCATCAAACTGCTTTGATGGATACTTCCTTTAGGTGTTTGGCCAACTTTTTGCTATGGTTGTGATGAGCGAAAGGGTTTTTATTCTAAGTGATAGAATCATGAAAGTTATTATTCTTGAGGAATTATCATTTGCAGGGTGATCTATGTGAGTTTCCATTAAAGAATATATATATTTCAATGTATTAATTTACAAGATTATCATTTCTTCCTTTCCTATAGTTTTCTCAGGTGGAAGGGATTCCCCAAGCCTTTTTGTGATCAAAATGCTTTGATGGATACTTCCTCTTGGTGTCAGGCCAACTTGAAGCTATGATTGCACTCTGTGAAGGGGTTTTTATTCCAGGCGATGGAAACATGAAAGGTATTATTCTTGATGAATTAGCATCATTTTATATTTGTTAACAATTTCTTTGTTTATCTCTACACATCAAGATATGGTTTCCGGAAATTCAACTCTTTCAACTGCTCCTCCCTGGGATTTCAGCAAGGGCCTTTTTTTGGACTACTATATTCTCTACAATTTATCTAAATTTAAAGAAAGTTATGTCTCTACACATAGATAATAACTTATTTTCATTTTCTATATCTTTTTTCATTTTTTGACTTATTGAATGTTGGTGAAAACTAACTGTATTAAAAACATTACTACTATTCAAATATTGTATCTGCCCATAGGTTGTTCCAAATTGATTGCCCATAGAAAATTTTTTCCTATAATAGAGGATTTGTTTTACATCACAATACAATAAGAATAGTGGATTGTGTTTACTTCTTAGTACTAAAACGTAGTGTATTGTTTCAACTCCCATGCCCTATGTGAAAAGTATATTGGGTTTTAACCCCAGTACCATAAACATAGTGATATCATTAGATGTAAAAATAATTACCTAATTTAAGGGGTGAAATTAGCCAAGTGGTAGGATGGTGGGATTCGGGTTAGGTCAAATCTCATGTTAACAAAGAAAAAAAGAAACACATGATAATGACAACTGCCTTAATCTATCCTTTCAATGAACATACATATGACCAATAAAAACTTTCACAGGCATTAAAGTTTTCTTGTAGAAGACACATGAGTATTACCTAGAGGCCATGTAATAAGATTGGATACCTTTTTATGTAGCCCTTAGCCCTGTCCATGTTGTTGGTGCTCAAGATCCACTGTCTTCATCTAGCCAAGTGTTAAGGTTTCCATTATCAAAACAGCAAAATGATTATGTATCATAAGTGTTACTTTTTAATCCTTTATTATCCCTTTCTTTAAAAGTTAGTTTACAGGCCTACTCGTGTAATTTAAACTCACAATTATCATGCATGGTGATTTACAGTCATCCTCCTACTCCTTTCCTTCAAAAGAACAAGTAAAAATGAATAATTTGACAGCTGATATTTTTCATCAGACTTGTACATAGTACAAATCTATCTTCTGCTAGCCCTCTGCACATGGAAAGAGGGTAATGTTAACTAGATTAACACATTTAATTAGTAGGGACATAATTACTACTACATATTTTATGGTAATAGTAATTCATGATAAGAAGTTATCAAATCCACCCTTTATGATACTTGCACAATTTTTAGAACATGAAATTTCAGTCACTGACATGTCCTGAACTAGAATCTGTAGAGCATTAGGATTAATGGGAGATCCACTCCCAGTTTCTAAATATAGGGTTGGAAAAGTGAACTCAGAGTTGGTTGATGAGTTTTCAAAGTTAGCATAACTAACATCAACTTCATGGTCATCATGAATAGATGCAGAAGTAGATGATGAGGCACATAAAATCATGTTTAGCTCTTGAAATTTCCCAAACATAGAGTATATCATCCTAAAGCACGCTGTTTAGATAATCCTGGAGTTGATGGACTCTCCTTTCAACTTCTTCTAATTTCTTTTTTCTATATTCACTTGATTTCAAGGATTCTCTGTATTTCCTTTCAAAATCATCGGTTCTATATTTCTCTGAGAGTAAAAATTCCTGAATTGACATCAACTTGTAAAATTTTTTACAAGTGTTTCCATTAGGATGGTGTTATCTGCAATCTATTCATTTGTAAAAACATGGATTGGTTTTATAGATGAAGTTTGAGACACCATGAGCATCTCCAAAGATTTTTTTGACTCAGAAGGGGTGTGTAGTCTAGGGGTGGTGAAGGCTATGGGGTTTGCATGCTAGGGGGTGGTGTAGGCTAGGAGGATGGGGGTGCAAGGGGTGCAGGGGGGTTCTGTAGGCTAGGGGCAGGGTGGAGGGGGCAGGGGGTAGGGGGCTGGCTGGGGGCTAGTGCAGGCTAGGGTGGCTGGGGGTGCAGGGGGTGCAGGGGGCTATGCAGGCTAGGGGCTGGGTGGAGGGGGTAGGGGCAGGGGCGGGGGGCATGGGGTAGGGGGCAGGGGTAGGGAGGAGGGGGGTAGGGGCAGGGGGTAGGGTGGAGGGGGAAAGGGCAGGGGCAGGGGGCAGGGTGGAGGGTGGAGGGGGTAGGGGTAGGGGGGAGGTCTGCAGAGCAGGGGGCAGGGGCAGGAGGCTAGTGCAGGCTAGGGGGCTGGGGTGCAGGGGTTTGTGCAGGCTAGGGGGTTGGGTGGAGGGGCAGGGGGCAAGGTGGAGGGGGGCAGGGGGCAGGGGGCTGTGTACACTAGAGGCCTGGGTGGAGGGGCAGGGTGCAGGGGCTGGGGGAAGGGTGGAGGGGGCAGGGGGGTAGGGTGGAGGTGGGAAGGGGGCAGGGGGCCAGGGTCAGGGGATGGGGGCAGGGGCAGGGGGCAGGGGCAGGGCGCAGGGGGTAGGGGGCAGGGGGGGTAGGGGGTAGGGTAGGTCTGCAGAGCAGGGGGTAGGGGGCAAGGGTCAGGGGGTCGGTGGAGGGGGTAGGGGCTGCGGTGAGGATAGGTTGGTGAGGAGATTCCAGGAACAAAAATTCACGTCTTGGAAGCATTTATTATGCTTTTTCATCATCCTTCGAGATTATCTTACTCAACTGGTTTATAGACCAATTTCCTTTTCAATAGAGTCCACCATGATCTATTTTCAAGCTTCTCCTAAAAGATTTTGCTGGGTTCTACCTCTATTCATTATGGTTTAATGTGAAAATCCATACATTCTTTTTTGAGTCATTTGTTCATTAGGATATGGGATCACAGGTAAGAACATGTTTTTTAATGGATAAGTGATGGTTCAGTTTAATGTTTTACTTGGTATTCCTATACTTCTTTGTATGTAAGATCATCAAATCTTCTTATTTTATTAGAAATTTTAAAATCTTAATTTTCTGGTGTAGTTCAATATCTCGATCATCTTTGTATGTATAGGGACATAAATTGTTTCATTTGATAAATAAAGTCATGTTTTTATAATAAAACCACACCAATGGAGGTGTGTTGTCTGTGAAAAATCACAGTGATAGTTATGTTGATCTAGTTACTTAAATTATTGCATTTGATTTGTGCTGAATAAGTTTTAGAATAAATTTTAAATATAATTAAATGAATTGTGTGATAAAGCAATGCCATGATTTTATAATAAAACCCCTCCAATGGAGGTGCACTATCCTCTAAACCAAATAGTAGTGATAGTTTTTTGTTTCATGTTTAGATTTGGTTTGAGTCTTTTATATGCCTCTTGTTGGTGTTTGTTTTGTGGCTAGTTAGTTTTTGTTTTCTTTTAATAATATAAATTGGATTATCATACTCGTTTAACTCAAATGACATTGTCCGAGTTGGCATAAGCCTTGACCATGACACTTTCCTTTTCATGCTTTGAATATTATAAATAAAATTTCCATGTTTAGGCAAAGTGAATGAATTTATAAATGGATTCTGTAGGGTGTATGATTCTTTTCCATTGTTTTGTTTCCCTTTAGATATTGTGTCATTGTGTAGCTTGCAACAACCTTATCTTGCGATCCCTTGTTATATCATATTAAATAGTTGATATGTTCTATCATCTGCTAGCGGGGTGATGGTCGGAATGTTTCCCCACCTCCTCCCACTCCCATCGCTCATGGATAGAAGATGTTTCCCCACGGATGTCGATGGATCGGGCCAACATGTTGCGGTCACGCTGTTGTCACACAGTGGTCATGCCATGGTCACGCCGCGGTCACGCCGTGGTCACGCCGTGATTTGGATCTGCTCCAGGGTGACACCCCGCAGTGGTTTTCAGTGATAGTATTCCATGAGTCTTTTGATCAATGTTGAGACTTACTAATCACAATTTCTACCGGTGGGGTGATGACCAAAATGTTTCCCCACCTCCTTCCTCTCCCTTCACTCTTGTCCGAAATACACTACCCTGTGGATGTCACTGGATCGGGCCAACACGTCGTGGTCACGTCACGGTCACGCTGTGGTCACGCCATGATTTGGACCTGCTCAAGGACGACACCACGCGGAAGTTCACAGTGATAGTATTCCATGAGTCCTATGATCAATGTTGAGACTGACTAATCACGATTTCTGTAAGCAGGGATACGGTCGGAATGTTTCCCCTCCTCCTCCCACTCCCTTCACTCCTGGTCGAAAGACGCTACCCCACGGATGTCACTGGACAGGGCCAACATGCCACGGTCACGCAGCGGTCACGCCGCGGTAATGTTGTGATTTGGCCCTGCTCCAGGACAACACCCCGCGGTAGTTTGTAGTGATAGTATTCCATGATTCTTGTGATCAATGTTGAGACTGACTAATTATAAATTCTTTCGGTGGGGAAATGGTCAGAATGTTCACCCTGCGGTCACACCGCGATCACACCGTGGTCACGTCATGGTCACACCACAGTAAGGCCACGGTTACGGTACGGTCACACCTTGATTTGGCCATGTTTCAGGGTGACACCCTACAATGGTTCACAGTGAAAGTATTACATGAGTCTTTTGATCAATGTTGAGACTGACTAATAACAATTTTTTTCAGTGGGGAAATGACCATAATGTTTCCATGCCTTCTCCCGCTCCCTTCGCTCCTGGCCAGAAGATGTTGCCCCGCGGATGTCTTTGGATCTGGCCAACACGTCGTGGTCATGCCACGTTCATGATGCAATCATGCTGCGGTCAGGCCATGGTCACGCTGTAGTCACAGCATGATTAGGCTCTATTCTAGGACAACACCCCACGGCAGTTCACAGTGATAGTATTCCATGAGTCATGTGATCAATGTTGAGACTGACTGATCACAATTTCTACCGGCAGGGCGACGGCTGGAATGTTGCCCCACCTCATCCCGCTCCCTTCACTCCTGGATGGAAGATGCATCCCCACGGATGTCACTAGACTGGACCAACATGTCGCGGCCATGCTGCAGTCATGCTGCGGTCACGCCGCGGTCATGCCATGGTCATGCTGTCGTCACGCCACAGTCACGCCGTGATCACATCGCGGTCACGCCGCGGTCACACCGCAGTAATGTCGTGATTTGGCCCTACTCCAGGATGACACCACTTGGCTGTTCGTAGTGATAGTATTTTTTGAGTATAGTGATCAATGTTGAGACTGACTAATCACAATTTCTACCGGCAGGGTGACGGTCGGAATGTTGCCCCGCCTCCGCCCACTCCCTTCACTTCTGGCCGGAAGATGCTACCCTGTGGATATCATTGGACTGGGCCAATACGCCACAGTCATGACGCGGTCATGCCGTTGTCACACCACGGTCACGTACCGGTCACGCCGCGATCACACCGCGGTAACTCTGCAGTCACGCCGCAGTAACGCCGTGGTCACGCCGTGGTAATGTTGTGAATTGGCCCTGCTCTGGGACGACACCCTTCGGCAGTTCGCAATGATAGTATTCCATGAGTCTTGTGATCAATGTTGAAACTGACTAATCATAATTTCTATCAGTGGGGCGATGGTTGGAATGTTGCCCCACCTCCTCCTGCTCCCTTCGCTCCTGGCCAGAAGATGTTGCCCCACAGATGTCGCTGGACCGGGCCAACACGTCGTGGTCATGTCGCGGTCACGTCGTGGTCACACGGCGGTCATGCCGCGGTCACGCCGCGGTCACTCTGCGGTCACACTGCGGTCATGCCGTGATTTGTCCCTGCTCTAGGGCGACACCTTGTGGTAGTTTGCAGTTATAGTATTACATGAGTCTTGTGATCAATGTTGAGACTGACTAATCACAATTATTTCCAGTGGGTCGATGACCGGAATGTTGCCCCACCTCCTCCTTCTCCCTTCGCTCCTGTCCAGAAGATGTTTCCCCGCGAATGTTGCTAGACTGGGCCAACACGTCGCAGTCACTCTGTGGTCATTCTGCGGTCACGCCTTGATTTGGCCCTGCTCCAGGACAACACCCTGCGGTAGATCACAGTGATAGTATTCCATGATTCTTGTGATCAATGTTGAGACTGACTAATCACAATTTCTTCCGGCGGGGCGATGACCGGAATGTTGCACCACATCCTCTCGCTCCCTTCACTCCTGGCCTCAAGATGCTTGCCTACGGATGTTACTGGACCAGGCCCACACGACGTGGTCATACCATGGTAATGTCATGATTTGGCCCTGCTCCAGGATGACACCCCACAGAGGTTCGCAGTGATAGTATTCCATGAGTCTTGTGATAAATGTTGAGAGTGACTAAACAAAATTTCTGTTGGTGGGGCGATGGTTGGAATGTTTCCTCACATCCTCCTGCTCCCTTCACTTCTGGCTGAATGATGATACCCCGCAGATGTCGCTGGACAGGGCCAACACGTTGTGGTCACACCGCGGTCACGCCCTGGTCATGCCGTTGTAATGCCATGATTTGGCCCTGCTCCAGCCACATCCAGCCCACACCAGCCCCCTTCCACATTCATTTCAACCCACTTCCACAAGCATTCACGCTTGCAAAAGCCCGCCCTTCCACCTTTGAATCAGCCCACACCATCTCCCCAGTACCTACAACAAGCCCCCTTCCACCAGCATTCCAGCCCCCTTCCACCTACATTCGAGCTCGCACCAGCCCCCAGCCACCTGCAATCCAACCTGCACCAGCCACCACACCCAGCCTCCTGAAAAACACTCATGTTAGCCCTCTACCACCTGAAAAATAGACCCAACCACCAGTTCCAATCCTCACCAGCCCTCGGCCTCCAACATCCCAACCCGCAGTAGCCCCTGCCACATGCCCAACAGCCCCCAGCCACCTACAATTCATCCCACACTAGCCCCTGCCACCTATTCCAGCCCACACCAGCCCCCTTCAATCCCCTTGTTGCCTGACTTCCCGCCCGCACCAGCCACTCCAGCCTTCACCAGCCACCGCACTAGCCCCCAGCCTCCTGCATTCTAGGATGCGCGACATAAACTCCATGAAAATAACAAAAAGGAATGTAAAAAAGCAAATCCCCTTGCCTGAGCCCTCTTTTCCCCAAAAAGTAGCCAAGTAAACTACCATTAATGTTCACCGAGAACATTAGAGTAGAGACGTATCCTTTAACCCAAGACAAGAACCTAGCTGAAAAGCCGAGCAGATCCAAAGCATCCCATAAGAAGTCCTACCTGACCGAATCAAAATCCTTTAATAAATTGATCTTGAAGGGTGCAGGTGGGGTGTCTAAGGGTTGTTTGGGGGAGCTGGGGTCGAGGGGGTCAGAAGGGCAGGGGGGAGGGTGTTGGTGGGTTATCTAGGAGGGGCTGTCCAGGGGGGGTGTCCAAGGTTTGTCTAGGGGGGTTTGGGGGGGGGGTATGTAGGGCAAGGGCAGGGTGCAGGTGGGGTGTCTAGGGGGGTTTTCTAGGGGGTGTCCAAGGGTTGTCTGGGGGGGATGATTTTAAGAGATAAACCCACGAGCAATGGGACCTAAAATCATACCCATAATTTTGATAATGATTTGTGGAAAGGTATTCCCAGTAGCAATAGGTCTGAAATCCTTTACATCCACATCATTTTCCTTATTTGGGATCAAGGAAATTAAATTGGAGTTGATTCCATAGGGAATTGAGGCATGGTTAAATAACTCCCTCATAGAATTAAAAAGCTCATCACAAACTATGTCCCAGTAGAACATAAAGAATTAATTTTTGAACCCATCAGGACCATCCACACGCTCAAGATTTAGAGAAAAAAGGGCACTCTTAACCTCTTTCTCATCAAGGGATGTAATAATTGTGATTGTTGGATTGGTGTAGCCCGATCCATTTGGGCCGAATGCTTGTGGCCCGCAACTATCGTGGTGCAGACATTGGAGTCCACTTTACTGTTGCACTTTTGACTTCCAACCGGTATCCACTAGAGTATTGGATACATATAGGAAAGGATTCATAAGATTAAAAAATTATATAATAATATTTCCTCATCCCTCCATACTACTAAAGAAATTTTCTCCTCCATGAATAGCTTGAGTAGAGTTTCCATCACTTTCAACTGGTCAACCTATTCCTTGAAAACCCATTCTATAGAATATGCCTCAATTAATCCTGAGGAGATGAATGCACATCACCTATAACAACATGGATATACTATTTTATTATATACAAGATCAAACCATCATTAACAAAAGCCGAGGGAGGTGGAGCACTAAATGTAGATGCAATAATAGGAGGTTCCTGATAACTCAAAATTCCACTGAAATATAAAAGAAGCCTTTCTTTAAAATATTATAAATATTCTATGGATAGAAAATCTGAAGGCACTATGAAAACAACTCTCTCAACACTAGGTAAAGAAGCCTCTACTGGTTATGATTTAGTAGGTACATCTAAGGGAAAATCCTGAAGCTCACCTTCTTGGTCAATTTTCTTAACTAAGGATCCCTTATGATATGTGCAAGTAATATGTAAGGGGGGGTTTGTCCATTAGGGTGGGTTGTTTAGGGGGGATGCTGTCCAGGGGGGCTGGGGCTGCCATCCAGGGGGGTCCAGCAGGGGGCAGGGAGGGGGGAGATGTGTGGGTACAGGGGATGAGCACTACTATGTTCTACCTTGTTTTGTAGGTACTTTTCTGCTCGTTTCCAGAATTCTTTGATTGTTTGTCTTATAGGGAGACTCATGTAAGTGAATTTATGTGTTTTTTTATATATTTGGATTTGTTTAATTTTTATTATGTAAGTAGCTATCGTTTATAATTTAATTTGGAGGGGAATGGCATGGGCATGGGGGAAACTGGAAGGGGGGATGCAAGTTGGGGCTGGCAAGGGCAGGGGGGAGGGGAAATGGGCAGGGGAACAGGACTGGAAGGGGGAGGGGAAATGGGAAGGGTGGGGGCAAGACTAGTAGGGGAGGGGGGAACTGGCCGAGGGGGGGGACTACTAGAGGGGCTGGCAGGGGGAGGGGACTCGTAGGGAGGGGACTGGTAGGGGGACTGCTAGGGGGTAACTGGCAGGGGGTGGAAGGGGTGGGGTTTCTAGGTTCTGGGGGGTGTCCAGGGGGTGTCCAGGGTCTGGGGGTCTGTCTAGGGTCTATCTTGGGGGATCTTTCTAGGGGGTCTGGGGGGTGTCCAGGTTTTGGGCGGGGTGGCAGGACTGGCAGGGGGAGGGGGAACTGGCAGGGGAGGGGAGGGGGGACTAGCAGGGGGGAGGGGACTGGTACGGGGGATGGTAGAGCGAGGTGGGTAACTGGTAGGGGGTTCAAGGGGTGGGGTGTCCAGGTACTGGGGGTGTCCAGGGGGGTCTATCTAGGGTCTGGGGGGTGTCCAGGTTCTGGGGGGTTCTAGGGTTTGTCCAGGAGGGTGGGAGGGGGGTTTGTCTAGGGGAGTGGGGGGTCTGGGGGTGTCCAGGTTCTAGGGTGGGTTCCAGGGTCTGTTCAGATGGGTGGGGGTGGATGGCCAAGGGAGTGGAGCTTTGGGCTATCCAGGGGGATCTTCCCTGGGTCTGGGGGGTGTACAGGGTCTGGGGGTGTCCAGGGTCTGTCCAGGGGGGTATCCAGGGTCTGGGGGGTCTGTCCTGGGTCTATCTGGGGGGTGTTGAGGGTATGTGGGATGTCTAGGGTCTGTCCAGGGGGTGTCTAGGTTCTGTCTGGGGGGTGTCTAGGGTCTATCCGGGGGTGTCCAGGGTCTGTCTGGGGGGTGTCTAGGGTCTATATGGGGGGTGTTCAGGGTTTGGGGGAAGGTGTCAAGGGTCTGTCTAGGGGGTGTTTGGGGTCTGTTGGGGGGGGGGTGTCCAGGGTCTGTCTAGGAGGGGGGTTTTGTAGGGGGTAGGGGGTTGTCCAGGGGAGGGGTGGTTTATGTTGGGTGGTGGTGTCCAGAAGAAAGGAAGATATAGGGGGGTGGGCTACTGTAGGGGGGTTGTACAGGGGGTGGGGCTACTTTTTTAATGGTTTTTCAGACCCTATAGCCATGGTTTCTAACCGTGGCTATAGGTATATTAACACTGTTTTTTACCATGGTTATAGGTCTAATTCCACGGTTTCTAACCATGTAAATACATTATGTACATCCTCTAGTATATCCTTGGTTCTAAACCATGGCTGTAGTGATATTACCATGGTTTGAACTGTGGATATATACCTATATCCATGGTTTGAACCGTGGCTCTAGACCTATAGTCACGGTTCCAAACCGTGGCTATAAATCTAGGCATATAGCCATGCCAAACTTATCCACGTTTTCTCAAACCATGTATATTACCTATAACCATGGTTTTAGGACCTATAGCCACGATTTAAAACCGTGGATATAGCCCAAATTTCCAATAGTGATTCTACTGTTTTGTTTTGGGACTACACTTATCTTTTATTCTTGGAGTGAATGTGTTGGAGCTGACAGGTTGCATGTATTTGGCACCTCGTACCTCAAAATGTAATGTGAAATTTCTAAAAAGGCACATTAATTATGTCATGGTATTTAAAATATTCAAATTTGACTATTAGAGATTAAATTGAAAAACGACAAACCCAATTAAGAAATGGTGTCACATTTTGTCAGGAAACATTTTCTTCATGAAAAGGTGTATTATTGAAATGGTTTATCCTTCTCTACCTTTAAACAGTGAGATAGCTATAGTTAGAAAAGTATTAGGAACCGGTAGCACAGATGTGGTGTTAGGATCATGGTGTCTGGTCACGGTGTTTGGAGGGTCAGGGTGTTTGGATGGTCAGGGTGTCTAGATGGTCACAGTGTCTGGATGGTTACAGAGTCTAGATGGTCACGGTGTTTGGATGGTTATGGTTTCTAGATGGTCTTGGTGTCTATATGGTTATGTTTTTTGGATGGTCATGGTGTTTGTATGGTTACGGTGTCTAAGATTTAGCCAAAAATATGTATTCAGATGTAAGCAGTGATATTCATAGAATGGTTTGGACTTAATCATTTATCAAATAAGATAATTAAAAATGAAAGTAAATATAGTATACAATAATCAAACTGAATGTATAGAAATTAGTATCTTAGATAGATTTACTTAAAGCATAAGGATACTAATCAGTTGTACATGCTTTAAGACAGATTACACAAAATTGACAAATTTTATAGATTGAATATGATTTTTGATCATTAAAACATAATTGACACATGAGGAGTCTAACAAAGGGGATTTTGAAATGGTTTAAATGTTATGTTTTTTATTTTTACATGGTTTTGTTTTTAAAATAAGGAAATGATTATTTGAATTTGCCTAATGTTTTAAAAAGGAGGTGTTGACCTAAAAGTATTTAAAAAGTGGTTATTATTGGATTTCAAATGGATTTTGATTTTTTTGTGTGTTCTATACATAAGTAAATTATATGGAAAGCTCTATTGAATAATGGAATGGAATGGGTGACCTTTGATATTTTTTATGTAAAAGGGAAAGACCCTTGTTGAATGTTACTCTCAAAATGTATTAAGTGGTGTTATGAAATTTTTAAAAGGGGGTGGGTCTTATTGTGATGTGTTTGGTTTTAAAGGTAAATTGGGACCATGTTAAATGATTCATGATGAAAGGTAATGTTTTATGATAAATTATGGAAAAAGTTGAAAATGGTTGATAATGAAATAGTTAGGGATTGTCAGACATGAAGTGTTGAATCCCGATTGGATTCAGGGACAAATGCTCCATGTTTTACAACCTTTGACTAATGGGTTTGGGATGTTGGATTTTCACTCCACTCCCTCATTTTGGGTGGGGAAAATGAAACTCAAGGATCCCAAGTGTACCATAGTTATTCAAGGAAACAACTGATGCTCCAAGTTTACTGACTTGTGACCTAAAAGATTTGACCGTTAGATATGAAGTTCTAAGTCCCGTTTGGAATCATGGATGGATGATCTGTTCTTTTTAACTTGTGACCAAGTGGTTGGGATAACTGGACATTACGTACCAGATCCCAGTTTGATTCTTTGACTGCGGCTCCTTTATTTCTAACCTATGAAACTTGTGATATATCGTATGGGTATCCAGACTACTACTCTATGGTAAACTGAGTTAATGTGATAGATAAATGAATTCACTTATAAAATAAAATATTAAATTTCAATGGTGATGGTATTATGTATCTTAAAGAATGTGAATTGATAATTAATAAATGTTTAAAAAGAAGTCATATTTTCCCTACTTGTTTATGTATTTATTGCACCAATAATTATCTGTATACATTATTGTATAGACTATATATTTCATTAGACACCATTAGTGGTGGCCTATTGAGTTGTACTCACACCTTAATTGGGTCTCATGATATCTGGGTACCTGATCATATGATACTTGTGTTTTGTCACTAGATTAGGATAAGGACATTGTGTTTGGTTTATCCATGGGTTGATGGGTTGGAGCATTGGATTTTAAGACCAGGTGAGAACTTCGGATCGTGTTTGGTAAATTTTATGGTTTTGGTATTGGGGATTTTTTTCTGTATTCCTTCCTAACCTATTGTGTATTCATCATATTGTTATGAAATGTGTTACTTGGTAACTTGTGGAATTTATCATATGTTTTCCATTTATTTTTCCTAATGGTTATTACATCTATTGGTTTTATTTATACTTTAGTTTTACTCAGAAAAGTGGGTATAGTCTCCTGAATGAATTTCTATAAACTCTCACTACTATTCAGCAACCATTGTCATATGGAGAGGCACCCCAGAGGTCATTTGGCGACCTGGCTCTGAGAACCATTTTTGTGGCTATTGGGATGGTACATAACAAAGTGTTATCAAAGAAATTGTATTTTGTCTTACTATTTGGTAATGGTTGATAGGAGACTAGTTTCTTGTTAGGGCTTGGTAATGAGCTCTTGTATGGGTACTTTCTTCCCCATTTATAGAAGAAACCCCAGCTTTCCATGGGTGGGAATTTATGTTATACTTTTTACTTGTATAGTTGACTAAAGTTTCCATCTTGAGTGGTGAACTTGGAAGTGATATTATTAATTTATGAGATTTTGTCTCTTAAATTTGTATGGAAAGAGAAGGTGTGTGGGTCGATGAACATTATAGGCACATAGGATTGATAGTCCATCTTTATTTTCCTATGATTAAAAATTACTGGGAAATAATATACTCGTAGTGTATTTTCTATCAATAGTTTATGCATGTTGATCTTTCTTTGAAAATTTGGTTAATGGAAATGTTTTGAAATGTGAATTTGAAGAAAGATGGGATCTTTTGAAATGTGGGTTGATAAAAGATTTTTAGAACATGTAAATCTTTGATTTTTAAAAATCAAAAGTTTTAAAATTTGAATTCGTTAGTTTTCAAATGGTAAAGTTAATTAAAAATGGGAAATGTGAAATTATGGAACCTTAAGGTACAATGGTAGTGAGTATCCCATGTCTGGTGAATGAACCATGTGTATAGGTGGTTTGGGAAATGAGGGTACCCTAGTATGAGACCTATTTCAAGGGTCATGAGGTTTTGGAGAGTTTTGTAATACCCTGATATTTTTATGAAATATATATTTTTTAAATAATTTGATTTCTTCAATGTCTTGCATTATACATAACATTGTCTTAGCTTGTGTTACATGCAATACAGAGTTTCTTCAAAATAAAATATTATTATTTTAGTTATCTAAAACAACAAAACTATAACCTATATGTTATAATTTCATGTGTAAAAAGGATTAACTGAATTATTCAGGAATAATTTACACATGTAAAACCTTTTTGAAATAAAAACCAAATCTTTTTCAAAAAAGCTATTTAAATGCCCATAAATGTATTTTATACCAATAAAATAAAAAATCACTATATTTGGAATATATTATTGAAATATATATATATATATAATATTCAATATTATATTTAAAACTCATTCTATGGGTTTTATAGACATGATATAAGAACAGAGCAAATTTAACGCATAAAATAAGTATTTTTCTAAAAAACCTATTTTGTCACCTTTTGATGGTGCAAATATTGTAAATCTAATTTTTCACTATTTAATAATTTATATTTAAAAAAATAGTCTTATATTTTGAAATTATAATACCAAAATTTACTTTTGTTGAATTTTCAGTATTTTTTTTGATAAGTTTCATGTTTTGATGAATCATGAAAAATAATGAATTTTAATTGAAAACAACTTTTTCATAAAAATAATTTATAGTGTTAAATTATATTTTTGAAAGATTATAAAGTATAATTGTATAATTTTTTATTAATTAATCCAATTTAGTTCATTGTAATCAATTTCACATTGAATTTGGATATAAAAACATTTCAATCTTTTGAAAATATTCACTTAAAAAATCTTTTTCTCTCCCTATTTATGAGATTAATTTTAAATTAATATTTTCCAATTATGTTTTTTTGACTTGTAAAAATGGGTCCCATTTTTTTAATAATAAGGCAAAAATTTATTAAATAGGTCTCTTTTAGTTTTTGATAATTTTAATAGTAACTTTAGTAATTTTTATCACCAAGGTTAAAAGTAAATTGAGTAATTAAGGGTAAAAATAATATTCTAAATATTAGAAAACATCCATAACACTTGAAGAAATGTTAGTGAATGAAATAAATAATTACCTTAATACTTAATTTTCAAATTTAAATTATTTAATGTAAACTTTTCTATGAAAATTAATTAGATATTATTAAAATCAGAGGTAGTGACAAAATGTCACACTCTTACTTTTAATATATATAACTTTTTTAATATGGGGTTAAATAGAAGATGTGCCCGACTATATATATTTTTATGGTATATAAAAGGTTTATCTACATAATGGTTTTTTTTTTTAAATGTTAATAAAAAATTTCATAAATAATTACACAATTATGATGCAATAATTATTCAATTAAAGAAAAAATCAATAAAATTATATTAGAAATATTAAGAGAAATATAATTTGACTAAAGTAAGGTGTTCAAAAAAAATAGTTGAATATGAAATTTCATGGATATATTAAAATAATTTTTTCGAATTTATCTTGTTGTATTGATTTTCTTAAAGTCAATGTTATGAATAGTGTCAAAAATTGACACTAAAGATATTTTAAGAAAATAATATTTTATTAAATTACTTAAAAATCAAAAAATACTAAATAAGGACCAATGGGATAAATTATGTTCTAAAATATCATAAATTGACCATTTATTTTTCAATTTACATCTTAAAATTAAAACATTAATCTTTTTAATATCGAAAGAGTTGTTACCATAATAAAAATTAAAATAGATTAACTAATGGTTAATCAAAAAGATAAGGTTTAAAATTACACAGAAACGTGTATAAAATAAAAATTTTAATGGTATAATCACCCCATCCCAATTTATATTGTAATACTTTTCCATTTTTAGGTATTTTAATTGTGATTTAATTTATTATAAATTAATCTTTTGGGAAATTCCAAAAATGACCCTTCCCACTCTTATAGAAGTGCACCTATTCTTATATTTTTCTCACACTATAGAACCAATTTGGAGAAGCTAAACTAAAAAAAAATCCTCTCTACTTCCCTCCCTTAATCATAGAATCCTTAATTTATGTATAAATCCAACCAAAGAAATCCTTTTGTTCGAATCAAAAGGATACCCAAAGAAGAGATAATGTTCCTCAAAGAACATTTCTATTTTATATATTCCTTAACCCCCATAAGTAATTTTTATTTAATTTTATAAAATAACCTATATATCCTCAATATAATGATATTTTTTATATTATGGGTTAAACCTACACTCACACACAATTCCATCAAATGGGATACACAATCATCATCTGTGTGTATAGTGGTCTATCGCCTCGTGAACCGATGTCGTTCGTTCTTCCATTTCAAATTTTCATGGTTGGTAATAATGATTTAATTTATGTTTTTATATGATATATATGATTTATATGATGTATTTATTCCTATTTAATTATTTTATAACACATACCTTCATGCTTTTCATTTGGTGTAAATGTGATAACTTCATTTGGGGATGACTGGACTACCTCTTCCTCAAAGTAATTTGATCCGTCCACACATTACATGAAATATATTAAGGATATATTTAGTGAACTTATATGATATATATGAAATAATAATTATACTTTAATCATATTATATATATTTAGTTTATTATATTTCTTTCAATATTACAAGAAAATGGAAACAGCATTCATGCTTACGTACGACCTACCATCTTCATGAATGTTGTATTTAATTTTCTCATTTTATCTTTTGTACATCATTATAAATACTTATATAAATAATATATTGGATATTTATATCATTTTTATCATTATGGAGATAATGAAATTATGATACAAATAAGAGGAAAAAAAATATAACAAGTCAAAACACATGTGAAAAACAAAGATATTACCCAAAGTGTAACATTAACATGGAATTGTTAATAAATGGGTAATATAAACTCATAATAAAATAATATAGTGTATTAGATATAATAATATGGTTATATAATATATTCTTAATAAACATATATTTATTATATAGAATGTTTTTACGAATACGACGAGAGTCAAGACATATAGTAAGGGTTTTCTCATATAAATTTTATTTCTGGGAGATATATTCTATATTCACCAATTATTCTTATTGTATGGTGTATATATGGATTTATGAAATTTTATATCATGAATTTAATTTATTTCATTTTATTATATGTTTAAATTCATTTTACTCTTTCACAGGTCTCACAATAAAAAAGTTACTCTAGTAGTAAGAGATCTTTGCCTCACTTTTATTTCTGTGGGACACATGACTTATACACTACTTTTTTCTTTTGTGTTGTGTATATAATTCTCACTAATTGTTCTAATGATTATTTTATTTTAATATTAGTATAATTTTCTTTATTTCATGTGGCATATGAGTCTATTTATTTTAAGGTGTTAAGTGATTATTTTACAATCTCATCAATAATCGGGATTGTTTCGTTTTAAATCACTATTATGGAATATTTATCTTCCAAGTCCATGTTTTCAAGAAAAAATTCAAAAATGTTTTTAATAATCTCCTATGAATATTTAAATTTATTTTTACCTCTGTTTTACTTTTTATGAAATAGTTTGAAAATAATATTTTTATTGTTTTCTAAACATGGATCTTTGCAACTTTACCGACAAAAATATACAGAAGGAATGTTTTTTAACTTATACAGTATCAGTGGAATATTCCAATATCATGATGCATTAATTATTTGAAGATTACTTTACAATATTACATGTTTATTTTAAAAGAAAATATTTTCTTTTAAAACTTCATGTCATTTGAAGAAGAGAAAACGTTTTCAAAGCTGAAAAGATATTTTCCTCAAGAATTATTTGCAAGGGATATCTCAAAATTATATTCCATATAAGATAACATTATTTGATGTTACTTACATTTTAATGGGGATATTTCTAAATTATATTTCCCATATTAATTATATGGTTGGTTTATGTTTATGATGGAATGAAATTTATGAAACCCATTTCTTTTCCATGGGTTATGTTATAATTGAATGTTGTTTATGAAACCCATTTCTTTCCATGGGTACTCATGAGATGAATTATTTTTGTTCTTATTTAATGAATAAGTGTGGTTTTAATTAAGTGATTGGTGGTACCTATATATCCCTCTAATTTATTGGGTAAATATTTATATCTCGTGAGATAGACATGGATCAAAAGGGGAATGAACATGATTCAATAAAGGACTTTGTCTACTAAGATAGTCTTGGGAGTGAACCTTGACTACTAATATGGTAATGGGAGTGAACCATGACTACCATGATGGTATGGGGGATGAACCAACACTACTAATATTCCCTTGGAAATGAATCCTTGACAACTATGTAAATCATTTCATATTCTTTTGTGTCTACAAAAATATGTTGTCATATTCCTATTTTATTATTTAATACATTATTCCCTTGATTAACTTATGATTCATGTCTTATGAGCTGCCAATATTTATTTTATAGATCATGTATATGATATTTTATATTCAGGGTATGATCTTCAAATTTTATGCTTATGTTATCATACCCTTATGCTCATGTTATGCTTACATATCTCCCTTGTTTTCCCTTACTGGGCATTTGAGATCACCCTTTCTTATGTTTATTTTCCACATGATATGAAGAAAGTTATTAAGTTTGATATTTAAAAAAGTGTTATAGTTATGAATAAATAGGTAGTATAATAATTATATATGTTGTGAACCAATTGTTTATGTTTCCATGTTTCCAAAGGCACTAAATAAATATGATCTTTGGGTGTGTGTTTGTGTAATGTAATGAATATTCATCTAAAAAGATGTAATATCCATGTATGAAAATCCTAGGTCATTATAGTCAATATCAGAGTAAAGTTTTAGTCAACCTTTAGAAACTAGGATGAGAAAAATTCAGTGATATCCCTAGATATATTTCTAATGGTATGTCTAGGGATGTCTCTAAGGATAAGTCTTAGTATCATTTATAATGCTAGAGTTTTCGTAATAATCATGAATATCCTAAGATAAAACCTAAGGTGTCATAGATTGAAATATTATATGTAATTTCCCATGATTATGTAGTTCTAATACAATGATTAGTGTTTCTCATACTATGTTTTCTGGTTTTATTCAATGTCTAGAACTGAAAGCAACCGAGTTAATGATGAATGCAATGGGAAATGAAATAATTATCCTCTAGAATAACCAAATTTTATGGGAGATAGAATTAAAAATAAAATCTCTATAATTACACAGGATATGAATAATTATTGACTTCCAAATAATCAGAGAAGGGAATAACTTTCTATTGAGTCCTTCATGAGATAAAGCTGGCCTTATTTTAGTGGGTTTCCGGCTTCACTTATTGCTGAACAATGGATCAATACTGCTAAAAAGATATTTTCCATCCTCCAGTGTTCAGAACATGAGAAATCCATTTAAGTTATTTATCATTTATAAGTTGAAGCAGACCAATGGTGGAATCTAATAAATAATACAATGTATCAAGATGAAATTGAATCCTTGGATTGGGATGAGTTCAAGAACTTATTGTTTAATATGGAATTTCCTCATGTTCTTTGTAAAAAGATGAATATTTAGTTCCTTGAGTTAAATCAAAGGCATGATGAGTCTATTGGTACCTAAGGGGATAATTTTATAATAATTTCAATCTATTCTTCTATTCTTATCATCCAACTTGAAGGTAAGGTTGATATATTCCTCAATGGATTAAAACCATGTGTTCGAAGGGCATTAGCCTTAAGAGACTTCAGTAGCTATGAAGAGTTTTTCTATTGTGATATAAATGTGGGAATGGAGGTTGGAGTTACATATCAGTCTCATGGTTTTTATGATAAACTAAATATGGATATTGAATGAAAATATAAAAACCATGGATAGAGTAAGATGATCTTTCCTTTATGCTCAAAGTGTGGAAAGAAACATAGATAATATTGCCTTAAGAGAATCATAAATATTTTAAGTATGGTAAAGAAGGTCATCAGGAAATTTACAATCAAAGTGGTGGAAAAAATATATCTAATTATGAAAATAAATAAAAGTCTACACAAAATTAACCTCCAACACATCAATGTTCCAAGTGTAAGGAAAATGGGAATTATGCTAACTAATGCCCTAATCCAAGGGTTTTCAATGATGATCAACGTTAGAAACCAATTAAGGCCAAAGAAAAAAAGGCAAATCACATTTGATCACTATTGTTGATGTTGATTAAAATAATTAAGTGTTGGAATGATTGAGTTTTTAGGTAACGGAATTCAAGAATAATATTGTAGAATTAATTTTATGGTATTATGGAATAATAAAATAACAAAGTATTGGTCAACTATAGTTTTTTCATATGGATTTAAGAGCATATGTTGAAAGGTACAAATAACCATGAAAATTGATTGAGGTGGAAAGGTGATATTTATGGAAAACACATGATTAAGGGAAGTATAACCATTTATATGTGCACGATGTTGGGATAATGAAATACAGAGATGTTTGATTGTAATAAAATAAATGGGATAGTATTGATGAACTTGGAATTGATAAGATGAAAAAAAAATATGAAATCATGGATTTATTATATATAATTTTTGGATTTATGGTATGAGTAAAGAGTTAGATTTTGAAATAAAGCATGTTTTCACTAAGGTTTTATGGCAATTTAGGTTATTACCATTTTTTAAGAGAATATGTGATAGTGGTATTCACATGTTTGGTGTGTGACAATTAAGAGTACATTGAGTAGTTTGGGGGTTAATGATAAGTTGATTTTTGAAATTTAACAACCTTATTTTGAAATGTTTTGGATTTTAATATTTTGGATGGTTCAAAAGGGTAACCATTTATGAATTTTATTTTGAAATTTGAGTTTTTATATTAATTTTTCACTTAACCATATAAAAATTAATTCATATTGGATAACCTGTGATAAACCTTTCTCTATGATACCTAGAGACATAAGGAATAAATGTCCATCCCATTATCGATATTATGACCCACTAGTTCTTCAGGTACTACAATTTCAAAATCATTTCATGGAGTCATAGATGAATCGGAAATAGATCAAAGAATAACTGATGGATGAGATTATGCTTAAAAAATGGAATGAAATCAAGTAATAAAATCTTATGATCGAAATTATTCAACTTTAGGAAAAGTATCTTGAAACAATATTGTTATTCTAGTACCTTAATTTCTGATGAATCGAGTACTCACTTAGATCATCATAGATTTATCATTTTGTGATGGTTAAATTTATGATGACCATGTACTCTATCACTCTCCATCATAACATGATAGTTAGATATCTCTTCCATGTCCATGTTTTCACTTTCCACCTATGTTCTCCAATATGGAAACCTAGTTATGATTTACATTTGGGTAACTATTATGTTTTCAAATTTCCATTTTTAAATAGAGTTTTAGTATTCATTTTTATTATGTGGTATTTTGTGAAAGGAATTTTCATGTATTAAAACTTTGATAATCTAGGTGAATTTCAAAGGAAAAAATCATTTTAAGGGTGGTAGAATGTAATACCCAGATATTTTTATGAATTATATATTTCTTAAATAATTTGATTCATTTTATGTCTTTAATTATACACAACACTGGATTATCTTGTAATTCACACAACATTGAGCTTCTATGGAAAATCATTTAATTATTTTAATTATTTTAAAAAAGAAAATTATAACATAGCCATTAGAATTGTGGGTATAAATACTTTAACATGGAAATGTAAATAAATGGGTAATATAAATTCATAATAAAATAATATGTGGTAGTAGAAATTATAATATGGTTCTTTAATAGATTTATAATAAAATTTTATTTATTATACAGGAATTTTTTACAAAAATGACAAGAGTCAAGACATGAGGTAAGGGTTTTCTCATCTCACTTTTATTTATGAGAGATATATTCTATATTCACCACTTATTCTTATTTCTTAATGTATATACTAATTTATGAAATTCTATGTCATGAATTTAATTTATTCCAATATATTATATATTTCAATTTATGTTACTCTTTCATGGGGACCATGATATAAAAGTTACTCCAGTTGTAAGGTATTTTTGTACCACTTTTATTTCTATGGTACACATTCCTTATACACTATTTTTTTGTGGTATATATATTTCCCATAAATGTATTTTATGATTATTATTCTGAATATTATGGTATTTTTATATCGATATAATTTTCTTTCCTTCACGGGGAATATGATTCTAGTGATTATAAAGTGATAAGTGATTATTTCACAATCTCTTCAATAATTGGGTTTATTTCATTTTAAATCACCATTTTCAAATTTTTATCTTCCGCATCCAAGTTTTAATAAATGATTTTTCAAAAAAATTACTACTATCCTATGAATATTTACAGTTATTTTTTCCCATGTTTTCCTTTTTATGAAATGGTTTGAAAAGAATATTTTTGTCATTTTCTAAATAAGGCTATTTATGACTTTACCAACAAGAATATACTGAAGGAATGTTTTTTTAACTTATATGACATAAATAGAATATTACACCATCATGAAGCCTTAATTAATTGAATATTTCTTTAAAATAATACAATTTTATTTTCAAACAAAAATTTTATTTTAAATTACATTGCATTTGAAGAAAAGAAAACGTTTTCAAATCAGAAAGGATATTTTTCTCAAGAATTATTTTCAATTGATCGATAATAATTATTTTCCATCTATGGAAACATTATTTTATGTTACTTATTCTTTAATGGGGATATTTTTCAAGGATACTACCCCTATTATTAATATTTTTGGTTTATATTTATGATGAATGAAATTTATGAAACCCATTTCTTTTCCATGAGTTATGTTATGATTGAATGATATTTTTTAAACCCATTTTATTCCATGGGTTATCATATGATGAATTATTTATGTTATTATGACACACATATTTATGGTTTTTATTTATTCAATGGTGGGACCTATATCTCCAACCAATTTATTGGGTAAATATTTATTCCTCATGAGATAGATATTGTTGGAATGGGGAATAAACTCAGTGTAATAAATGATTTTTTATACTAATATGGACTTGGGAGTGAACCTTGACTATAAATATAGTCATGGGAGTGAACTGTGACTACCAATATGGTATGGGGAATGAACCCGTACTACTAATATGGACTTAACAATGATGTATTGACTACTATGGAATCATTTTATATGATAATGTATCTACCATAAGTTCATGTATTATTCCTATGTTATGATTTCATGAATTATACTCTTTATTCCCTTATGATTCATGTATTACGATCATTAAATCTTTATTTGATGAATCATGTATATGATCTTTGATATTCAGGGTATGATCCTAAATTTTTTTCTTATGTTATCATACCCTTATGTTCATGTTATGCTTAGGTATCTCTCTTGCTTACCCTTACTAAGTACCAGGATAACAATTTATTTTATTTATTTTCCCTAGGTTATGAAGAAATGTATTATGTTGGATATTTCGAAAATGGTTCTAGTTATGAATAAATAGGTAGGAGAAGAATTATTTATGAACCAGTTGTTTATGTTTCCATGTTTCCAAAGGAACTAAACTAAAACTATATTTGGGTATGTTTTTGTGAAATATAATAAATGTTAATCTTAAAAAATGTAATATACATGTATGAAGATATTTGGTTGTTATAAGTTTGATGTTTGGTTAATGGGTTGTACCCGTTGTGCCTTTGGTTAGGTAAAAACTTTTAGGTTATGAAATATTTTATGTTAATATGGATGTTTTGATATTTTTGGGTTTCGACTTTGTAAGTAGTGCTTGAAAACTGGGTTGAGTTTTTTCCATGTAGTGTGGTTGAATGTGGGTTCATATCTTTGGTGTTGGAACTAGAATAAATTGTCTCTTGGTGCATTAGAGATAGTGTGATTTATAGTGGGAGTAGGAGTACAGCCCATGATAACTGATTTTTTGGAGGATTGATGTATATTTATTATCGAGAGATCCAATTTCCTTTGATAGATGTGACTCCAGATTAGGGATTTTGTGTCATTTGACCTTCGAGGGTGACCCATGAGAGAGATCATCTTGGTTGTTGGTGCTTTTGGGTGCATAAGGCGTAGGTGGAAATTTTGGTGGTTGAGGGTGTATCATGAAGCGTGTTGTCTAGTGTGGGGTCTATAAATGGTGATAAATGGAAATTAAAATGGTTTTTGGGTTGTGACTTGAGTTGTTTCCATGATTTGATGGTATTGGTAAATCAAGGGTAACCACAAGGTAGGTTATCCAAGTTTTTTGGGTGCCTTGGAATGTGCAGAACTTGAGTGCTCTTGGTTGGTTGTAAGGTTGGTTTCAAAGGGTAGAATCATTTGGGTTTCTAAACCAACTATTCTAAAAATGTTTGATATTTGGATCGATGGTAACACAAGATGTACATTTTGATATGGATGTGACACCCATGGTAAGGGGTGGTCATGTGGTTGTGATTATTTTTTTGGAGGGTTATATTGTTGTTTGGAAATGTTGAGGATGCCTTGAGACTGATAAGGATGACAGACCAGAAGGAGTTTCTAGTTGCGTGTGTGGGAATTATAGCCTATTTCTAGTTATGTACAACCCATAGGATATAGATTTTGTTTTAGTGAATGATCAGAGGAAATTGTGTGACCTTGAGGGTTTTTATGAGGTCTAGATATTGGGAACATTCTAGAGATGTGTAATTCCGTTTCGGACGTGTGAACATGTGGCTCAGAAGTAAGAACATATTTTTTTATGAAAACAATTTCAGTAACACTGGTTATGTAATAGGTCGATATATTTTGAATTGGTTGTGGTGGATTTCTTCAATGGAATCTTGTTCTACATCTAGACTCGATATGATTATGCCCAATATCTTGATATATTCTGAAGTACACTAGGAGAGAACTAGTCATATTCCTAGAATGTTAAGTTTTTATTATAACGGTATGAAGGGCCTTTTTGAAGGTTTTATCTTTGTAGAAAGTTAAAATTAAAGTCATATGGTGGGAGGTGTGCAACAGGATATCTATAAATTGGATACGTGTTATGGTTTTTAGGTCACTGATTGTTGGATGTTACATTCTTGGAAACTAAGAATTGGTGATGGTTAGAATTTTTGTTGTTGTTCAAGTTGGTGTTAGATGGCCACGTCCACCATTAGGGCTCCACAATGACACAAGAATGAGCTATAGTGGTTGAAATTGGTTGGTTGATATGGTGATAGTGACACTCCTAAGGAGGGAAGTAATATTTCAATCATAGATATGGGGAGAATACCATGTATCAGATATTATGGAAACAAGATTCCAATGAGAAACCTATTAGGAATATCTTTGTATTGATTTGTAAAGTAAAGGTGGGCCTTATATGTGGTGGATGTTCAAGTTGAGATTTTTCTTTGGGCCTGATGTGCTTCGAAATGTGATCCAAGGTGCATGTGTTATAAATGCTGAAGGGTGAAGTGAGGCATGAAGAAGGTTTTTGGGAAATGGAGGTTGGGTTCTGGAATCTTATTAATAGGTGGGAACGGAATCTAGAAGGTATGTTCGGATAGTGCTGGTGTTCCCTAGGAAGAAGACACCATGGCCAAGTGATGGGGTAACATGCCAACCGTGGGAGTTTGGTGTTTTAGGATATGTCATCTGGGGATGGTCTAAATTTTAATAGTTAGAGGAATGTATTTATTAATCTACAAGCCACCTCCGATTGATTTTTTGAAATGTAAGGTGTGTTTTAGTAATATAATTAGACCTTGATGAAGGATAATTTATACTTAGTTTGTTCATGGATAGATTAGGTGCATCTATTCTTGTTGGTTTTGATGATAAATATTTATTTCTATATTAGATGGTTCCCTCATGGATATTTGGGTGTAGTGAGTTCGGAAATGAATCTGGTACATTATGAATTTTTAGTTTAAGGTTTTAGTAGTCCTTTTCTAAAGGTAGAGGTTACAAAAACAAGGAGATGGTGGTTTTGATGTAGAGAATATGGTGGGGATAACCATAATGGGTAAGTGTTCAGTTCAAGATGTGACTAGTGTTTTTGGTTGGATAGGATTGGGAAAATACATTTTGTAGTCTGGTTTTGGAAATAGATATTGTCTTAGGTCTTGACTGGTTAAATGTGTCATGACCCGTCCCTCGGGGCCCATCTTGTGAATACCCCAAGCCCACCTTCCATAGGCCAGGGGTTGGCGACTAGAACTGGAAAGGCATATCCCTAAAAATGGGAAGGCATTGCCTTTAAACCTGGAAACACACAGACTAGGTACACAACAAGAGCAAAACATGTAGTATAACTACTAAAAGTAAAAGTATGATTTGAAGTATAATGGTCCAGTATACACACCCAACTAAAAGAAGGTACAACAAAAATGAAGAAAAAAAGATCTCTTGAGGTTGTCCAGCAAGGATCCTACCTGAAGGGTAGATACTGCTTGTCACTGCAGCTCTCCACATAAATTGGTCACCTCCGTACACCGTCTCATCCCAGATCCCAGATCTCAGTCAATGTTTTCCATCATCTGCACAAGACACAACATGTTTAGGGTGAATCCTATGTAGATTTGAGTATAACAATACCCAGTACGAACCCCAAGACCCCTGAAGGCGACCTAGAATTCCACAATGGAAAAACCACAAAGTATGATCTCAATCACAAAGAGCAAGTAAAAGAAATATCACACCATTTATATAACTTGAATAACATGAATAATAATCATTATTCGTAAAGATAAATCATTTTATTCCATTGAGAAGTTCCAATTTTGATGCATGAAGAATTCATTATTTTACTGATCCACACAGGGTAGTAACTCACTGATCCACACAGGGTTGTAATTCATCGATCCACACTGGGTCATAAGTTGCTCATCCATGAAAAGTCTCTCTAAGGATTGTCCTTGTCGAGTTGCGCTACTTCTGATCCATACAGGGTCATAATATTTCGATCCACATAGTGTCGTAAGTCATCAATATACACAGGGTCGTAAGTCGTTGATCCATACAGGGTCGTAAGTTGTTGATCCACGATGGGGCCACTCTAAGGTTGGTCTTCATCAGGTCAGGATACTATTGATCCAAAGAGGGTTGCTATTATTCCAGTCCACAAAGGGTCTCTCTTCACTTGACATCCAGCCATAGGATTTCCACACTTGGTGCACTTGAGTTATGTATATTATTCTCATCAATCCATCGGTCGTACCTAAAATACCAAAAAGTCCCAAAAAATTGTAACCTGAAGAACCATCATGTCAAAAGGGTTTCAACATAATAGATGGTGTTTCAATTGGACGCCTGGTCTGTAAGTTAAATAAATTTTAATACCGAGGGCCCAGTGGGATTCAAGTTCGATACAACCCGTTCATACTCCAACTTTATCCAAAACCTAGTTGAGGTATCTCAAAAGGACCACCTCGTCCTAAGGGTTCTAGTGTCACATACGATTCATCAAACAGACGCCCAATTTAGAAGATACGCCCAATTTAGTGAAACGGGACTAGTCGGGTCTCGGTTTGAAAGGGTTCTGGCATAGCAGGCCTGACTGGCAGGTCCAGCTTGGTTGGCGAACCCGACCCAGCTCGCGGGTCTGGCTTGGCTTGTGGGTCTGGCCCAGCCAGCAGGTCCAACCCACCTAGAAGAACCCAGCCCACATGAATGTGGGGCCATCTCATAGACTAGATGCAGTGCGTCTAATGCAGCCAGCTGGCGGTGCTAGTGGGGCGCCACCCACTCTTCTGAAATGGCTGGTTGGAGTCGACTATCGGTCCAGCCGAGCGGGCCAAGCAGGCCACTCCTCTCCCCACGTGGTGTGTCGGTGACACACCCTTCCACCTCTAAGGCTCCTGCCACTATGGAACATGCGGGCCCTGCTCCTCCACGTGGTCGGCTCGGCTGGGCACCGCCACGTTGGCGGTTTCTTCTGCGGGCCCCTGGAGATGCCCCAGTGGTCTCTTTTCTTTCTCTTCTGCACCTATGGGCCTCCCAAGATACCGACATCATTGTGTGGCCCTCGGTTGCATCTTGCTACCATCTTTTATGGTCTCCCACGAAAAACGCAACCAATCCAAGATCAGTGGAGGGTCCGGGCCTTATTTGGATCGGCTTGCACCCTTTGCATTAGCATTTTATCATGGAGAAGAATAATCATCATAAAAACCCCCATAAAGAAACTCTGTATCGACCTCCCATAATAAATAATGAAACATGGATCAACCCATTGTTCAGTTGTTCCACATTATTCATATTATTCATGAATGGGGAAAGACGTAAATAAAATCACACAAACCCCCTACCTTGATTTTTGTTGGAAATAGTTGCGGAAGAAGAAGAAGAAGACTTGTATGCATTGTCGTTCAACGTTCATCACCACTCGTCGACCTTCAAATCGATTCCACAACAGGCATCATAAAAACTCTATTATTTATTGGAGGAATTTGAATCCAGCATTTAGGCAGAGATTCCTCTCGTGTGTTTCCAAATCTCATGACAATAGTTTGATTAAATAAAAGATATTTACCCCTACGTTGGTTCATTATTATGATTCGTTAATGAATATTAATTAATGAACCTATTAAACTATGAGCGTTGCAGTTACACAACAAGAGGAAGAAATCATTAAATGTATCTAATTTAATACCTGACGTTTCACTGTGGTCCCTCCATCCACCGCCCAATGGTTGTAGAAAGAATAAAATAACTCATTTAGTTATTTTTTTATTTTATTTTTGAAAACTCCAGAAAAATAAATTTTTCGTCCGACCCCTTTTGGTCGAAGTTAAGCTTCACCTAAGAGAATACCGACACTGTGAATTCAATGGTGCCCTAAAATTTTTAATCCAATCATCAATTCAAATGATATAAATACTTTTTCGCACGTTTACTGAACATACCTTTAAAAAAGTTCAGAATTCTATTCCGGGCTCTCCTGGCCTCGGAATCATGTGCTATCAATTTTTGAAGTCTCATAATAATTCTATATAAATAAAAAAATTATATAGAATTTTTAGGTATTTACATTCCCTCCACCTTTAGGCTTTATGTCCCCGAAATCCATAACAAAGGCTAAGAAAACAAATGTGGGTACTGAGCACGAATTTGAGCCTATCGCTCCCATGACCTCTTCTAGAGATTCTTATGCTACCAACGAACTCGCACTAGAGGAATCAACCACCCCCATAGGACCCACTCATATCGATCATATATCTCCATCAGGAACTCCATGAACATCGTCCCATTTTCAACTTCTAGCTCGCCTTAGTCGATGACGGGTGATGGATCATGCACGTATCTTCTTAGTTGTGACACATGGAAAACATTATGCACCTGGTGAATCTGTGGGGGAAGAGCTAGGCGGTACACCACCTCACCAACTTTGCTCAGGATCTGGAAAGGTCCGATTAACCTCAAATATATCTTACTGCCCTGTCCAGATATCTACAATCCAGATCAAGGTGATACCCAAATGAAAACATGATCACCCTCCTCAAACTCTACGGGTCTCCGTTTTCTGTCAGCATGCGACTTTTTTCCACTCTATACAGTCTTCATCTACTCCTGGATGATCTGCACCTTCTCAGTGGTAGCTCATACCAACACTAAACCCATAAGTGTTGACTCCCATGGGTCTGTCCAGCATAGAGATGGTCTGCAAGGTCACTCGTACAAAGTCTCAATCGGTGTCATGTCGATGGTGGAGTGATAGTTGTTGTTGTATGCAAACTCTACCAAGGGAAATTTATCCTCCCAACTACTAAAAAAATCAAGGATGCAAGCACGAATAATGTCCTCAAGCTTCTGTATGGTATACTCTGTCTAACCATCTGTTTGAGGATGAAAGGTGGTGCTCAAACATAGCTGAGTCCCGAACACCTCCTGCAGTATCTTCCACAACTGGGATGTAAAACGAGCATCAAGATCTGAGACGATCATTGATGAAACACAATGAAGTTTTACTATCTACTGTACCTAGAGGCGTCCCAAGCCCTCTACTGATCCCTGCTCTTGGATGGGTAGGAAGTAGGCCAACTTGGTGACTTGGTCAATTATCACCCTTATGGAATCAAGGCCCTGGGACGTACGTGGTAACCCTATCACAATGTCCATAGAGAAGCCATCCCACTTCCATTCAAGAACCTCAAGTGGTTGTGTTAAGCTTGATGGAACTCCCTCAATGCCTCCACTCATAGCATCACCTGTACCGTGGTGTATCCTCTGAAAAGGATGATGTGCTCCCCACCTTCTGAAAATTCTTCAGGATCCTATCCTGAGGATATCTTCTGACCTCACTGAGGTTTAGATCATCAGCGTCAACATGAAATGTCAATCTACCGATGAAATTTTTAAAATCCCCAGCCCATCGGCTTCTGCTCCGGGCCCTGGAACCTAACAGTGGTATCAAAGTGATCGCGTAGATTTTCTAAGTCAAATAAAATTATTTCACATAAAATTAAGTAGAGGGTTCAAAAACGGTCTCACCAGTTCAAACCATGGATCGATTCGATCTTGACCTGCAAAGTTATGGATATTTTATTTTTTGGATTGGATCGTTTTTGTGGTTTGATCACGGGTATTAAATTTAATTCATTACGAAAACTCGATCAAGTTAAGATCAGTTAACTACATATTAATTTTTATAATTGTTTTATTATTTAATAATATTTATATTATTTTAATAATAATAATAATAAATTATTATTATTATAATTTTATTATTATTAAATTTAAAAGGGCTAAGTAGCCTTTGGAAAAGATGAGTTGGATTTTTAAAAAGGGGTGAAAAGACTTAAAAAGGGGTGGTGAATTATTTAAAATAAGTCATTAATTGACTTAAAATATAAAAAATGGATGTAGATTTTATTAAGGGGATAGAAGAATTTTTTAAAAAAAATTAAAAAAAGGGATAAAAACTAAAGTGGAGAGGGGATTGCTTTGCAAGTCAAGCAAGGAAAAAGCAAAACAAAAAAAAAAGAAAACAGGGGTTCGAGCAGACCCCTCTGTCTTCCCAGCATTGTGCTCAGCATGCCGCAGCACAAGCCAAAAAATTTAAATTAATCAATATTAATTAAATTAATTTATTTATTTTACGTTTTTAAATTAAATTAATTAAAATTAATTTTGTTTAATTATTTTAAAACTCAGATGAAAAATTAATTCAATTTGTTTATTAAATTGAATTAAGTTAAATTAATTTAATTTCATATTAAAATTAAATTAAATATTTGACTGGTAATTAATTAAATTATATAAATTATTTAATTCATTTAATTTAATTAAATAACCCTCGTACTTAATCAATGCATTTTAATTTTATCACCATTTATTTTACCCGCCTTTGGTCTTGAGCATCGACCCGTATATGTTTCCTTTTATTTAATTAATTATTTTAATTGCGTGTGATGATTGTAATTAATTAAATAGACGGTCTGTGTATCCTCTTTTTTCGGTTAAAATGTATAAGGTCCTACGCACCCAATTTTTACCCGATTTATTTTTCTCCCATTAGTCACCCTCACCTGTGCGCGAGTACTTTTGTACTTCAAATGAAGTCAAGGAACGACATGGACCCCGCCAAGAAGAGGCGGTACTCTTAGATGTGACGTGGACCCTACCAAGATAGGGAAATGTTCCATATGTGAACCGAACATACATGAAAAAGGGAAAGCTATATCATGAGTCAATCTTCGACTCGGGTACGATGCCCTTAGGTTGTTTTGATGATCAAGACCAGTCGGGTAGTAGTTTACCTTTATGCATTTATTTTTTATTTTATGCATTTTAGAACAGTAGGAAAATACATAAATTAATAGATAATAAAATGCATAAAAAGTAGCATATGTTTTTCTATTAAAGTCCAGTTGTGAGCGCGACAACATAGATGAACAAGTTTAATAAAAATGGATTTCATTCATTGAGAGAGAATACAAATAAAACCCTCAAAAAAATATTAAGCCACAAACAACCTTCCATCATTCAAGTTTGAACAAAAATGGGTGTTTGAGGTGCCATTCATGACTTAGCTGAGGGTGCCTCTTAATACCAGGGAGTTCTTATTCATGTGGTGGGTTGACTTAACTAAAATTTCAGCAAAGAAATTTCCATAGCTAGCTTGTTTTGATTTTATAGGCAAGTGTTGAGTAAATCAGGAAAGGATTTTTGAAGCTGGGACTTCACTCAATAGATCAAGGAACTGTGATTTAATGTGGTTGGCTAGCCAAAATCCTACCTTGGACCCTCTGAGTAGTGGTTTAGCTGTAGCTTGTAGACTATGAGGGAGGTACAAGGATCCTTGCCACTTGAATACTCAATAGTATACTGATTCTGGTACAGAGGGTATAATGACCCATACTTTACATACATTGTTAGTAATTCAAATTTAAGTACACTTATTACAACATATAACAAAACCATGAAAGGACCGTATAGGTATAGTGTCTTTAGATACTGGGAAACATAAACAACTGGTTCATAAAGCATCTACAGTGTCTTTCATTTATTTCATCATATCTATAGTCCCTTTTAGAATATCTTACTTAATAACCTTCTTCCTAACCTGGGGAAAGAAAACATACAAAAGGGTGAGCTCAAATTCCCAGTAAGGGTAAACAAAAGAAATATTAATCACATCATATTCATAAGAACATAACATTTTGGAAATCTTACCCTGCCAAAGATATCATAATTTCATAACATGGGATAAATCATGGTAGTAAAATGTAATCACAAAAATCATAACTTATAACATGACGCTTTGTGGCATACATACATAATCATAGAGAATCATTTCTTAGTAGTCAAGACTCATAGCCAAGACTATCTTAGCGGACAAAGTCCATTTCTGAACCGATTTCACTCCTCGTTTCAGTCCTGTTTCACTGAACCGGTTTAACCTGCCATTCCAGCCATGTCTATCTCATGAGATATAAATCTTTACCTAATGCATTGGAGGGAGATATAGTTCCCACCCATATCATAATGATACCATTCTTATGTGTACCAAAAAATCAAAAATCATACATCATTGCATAACCCATGTAATAAAAATGGGATTCTTAAACATCATGAAATCATAAAACAACTCATATAAGATAAAGGAATTCATAAAAATAATTTCACCACATCATAATCAAATCAATGTAATAATAGGGATAAAAACATAACCCTATATTATCTTAGATGGAAAATAATATTGATAAAACACTTGAACTCCATTCTTGAGGAAAATATCCTTTCTACATCAAAAACACTTTTCCTTTCTTAACATGTCATACAATTCTAAAATAAAAGAAGTTGATTAAAAATAAACTTGAAAACTTGTAAAGGAATATTCTTGGAAATAATGTTTTAAAAAACCATTCATGCCGTATAAGTTAAAAAAAACATTCTTCTCGTACTTTTGTCGGAAAATTCAAAAAGTACCTCGTACGAAAAATGACCAAAGATTCCTTTCATATCTTTTACTAAAAACTCACCAAATGGTAAAATTGGATTTAAAAAATTTCAGGTGGATGGAAATAACATTACATATTGATGAAACATGTATGTGGATGATAAAATACACCCTAGTAAATTCCAAAGTATAAACAATATCAGATAAAAATGAGGTTGTGATATTTCCCTTACCTTAGGTCCGATTTTCTTAGTAAGTGTCCGAACCACCTGTATAATGATTTAAATAATGTTATTGACTTATTCTAGAATCATTATTATTGTTATGATATCATATATGGTCATATTTTTAGCTTCTTATTAGTAATATTTGATTACTACTTGTTATTCGGGTGTTTATTACTTTTTGTTCTTATGCGTGTTTTGTCAAATAAATTCTTATTCTTTTCTTTAGGTTATAGATACCTCATTTCCAGAATGTTATTAGTGTACTATATATCATATTTATTCATTCAATTCATTTATATAATCATTATGCAATGAAGATCATGTAGAACGAATCGCATCACATCGTGGAGACGGTATTCCGTACGTATGCACGAGTGATGATATCGTTCCCATGATCATGGAATTGTATTGGAGTGTATGTATAATATTTCATAATAAATAACACATTACAATAATCATATATAGTTATTTATTTGCACCATTATACCCATCAAAGTAAGGTGGTGATGGAAAATAGATTACACCACGGCGTGGAGACAGTATTCTGTACGTACGCACGCGCGGTGATTTCATTTTCCGTAGGATGGATATATGGTGAAATAGGGTTGTTTCATACTCATAATAACATATCAGTATATGAGTGATACTGATTTTATTACTTCGTAATGAAACAACTAAAGAAGAAGAAGTGGAAGAAGAAATAAAGTTGAAAGAATCGGTAACGGACATTACCTCTTCTTTGAAGCGCCTCTTTGAGACCTCCTTTTAGGGGTCTAAAATTGGTCTCTGAAGAAGACCAGGACCTCTAGGATGTTTCTAGGGAAGTGGAGAAGAGAATTTTTCATTGTTTTTCTGATCTTGAAGGCGAAAAAGTGGTGTGAGGAAGAGAGGGAGGAGGTGCCCTTTTATAAGGGAGGAGAGGGGCACCTTTGGAAAAACTAAAAATATTATTTTATTATAAAGCCATATTCAGTTTTAAATAGCTCCAAATTGATTTATTTTGAAGCTAAGGTGGGGATGGATCGAAATACTCTCATCCAATATAATTTTCACAAGTTTAGCTTACTATTTTAACCTTATAATTTTTATTTAACTTTAAGTTAGATAATTTAAATTTTACCGTGTCTTTTTGTGTTCTTACTCTATAAGGTTAATAAACTTACTATAACAAGAAAAACGAACCCCAAGTTGTTTATTATTAATATATATAACCTTATCTAAGACATTTGGCCGAACCTTAGATTTTTAGGAATAAAATAACAATTAATAATATAATATTTGTTTCAAAAACTATTTTATGTCAATTTTGACACTATTTAGTAATTGATTTTTTGTAAAAATTATAACAGAATGATTAGTTCGAAAAAAGTTAATTAAATCAATAATAACATGTCATATTAACCTAGAAAATTAGTTTAATTCATAAAAAGTCTCAAATTACCTTTATTTGGGTATTTATAACATCAATTATGTCAATATTTCATTAATAAGATAATTACTGCATCATTATTGTGTCATAAATAAATTAAATTATTTAATGTCTAGAAATTATAAATAAAATACCATTATGTATGAAATATTATTAGATTTCTAATGAATATTTATAGTCAAATTTATCTTATGTATAACCCTATATTAAAAATTATTTACTTATTAAACATTGATTTTAACTATTTTAACCCTTCTTTAAATAAATTAATAATAAATGTCCTAATCTAATCCAAGTGTGCATAAATGGTCATATTTTGTTCTTAAAGTTGTTTTTGGTCGAATTAAACTTATCCAATAGAATTAGGACATGTTTTAGGGTAATAATAATATCATTTTTACCCTTAATTACCCTATTTACTTTTAACCATGGTAAATAAAAGTAAAAGGTTACTATTCACAAAAAATTATTTTCACCTCATTGAACCACATTTTACTTACTGACATCAACCGTGTCTCTTGGATTTTTGAAATTCCACTCACAGAAGCAGTAAAATTAAATTTTATATAAATTTGCAAATTCTCCTAGGAGGTGGGTAAAAGACGGTGAAAAGTTCAATAAAATCTTTATATATCTAAAATTATTATAAAATGACTCCAATGAATTTCATTGAACTTATATAGGTATTATGTATCAATTTTGACCTAAAATAATTTTAAATAAAATAAATAATTATTTAAATAAAAATTCGGTTTTTAAATAGTAACCTAGTGTTTTCACTATTCATCAAAAATTGAAAGTTTTCAGAAAAATACCAAAATTTCACCCTAGGATAATTTCGAAATTCCGAAACCAAAAATGAAGTCCATTTTAAAAAATAAAATTTAAAAAATTTCAAAAAGTGGTTATTACTATTCCTAACGGCTAGTTTTAATAATATTTAAATAGCATATCGTTGTTTAGTGAAACTCAGTATTGTGTACGACGCAAGATATCGAGGAAGGTCACGATTGCATGTAAAGCAAGCCAATCAAGTGTTGTGTGTAGTGAAAGATTCCTTTGATGATTTATATAACATAAAAACAAAATATCTCTCATAAAAATCTTGGGTGTTACAATCTACCCCCCTTAAAATGAATTTCGCCCTCAAAATTCGTCACTTTGTAACAAATAGATGAGGATACCTCTCCCTCGTCATATCCTCAAGCTCCCACGTAGCTTCATCTAATTGGTGGTTCCTCCATAAAACATTCACCAAGAGAGTTGTCTTGTTCCGTAGGACTTTTTCACTACGATCAAGAATCTCTATCGGTTGTTCTTCATAAGAAAGATCTTGTTCCAGCGGTACAACTTCTGAGCTGAGTACATGTGAAAGATTAGGTATGTACTTTCTCAGGAGAGATACATGGAACACCTCGTGAAGTTGAGAGATATTCGGTGGAATCACCAATCGGTAAGCTACCTTCCCAACACGATCCAGTATTTCGAAAGGACCGATATACCTAGGGCTCAACATTCCCTTCTTTCCCAATCTCATTACTCTCTTCTAAGGAGATATTCGTAAGAACACTTTATCACCCACTTCAAACTCTAAGTCTTTTCTTAGGTTGTCGGAATAACCTTTTTGTCGACTCTGAGCTGCTCTTATGTGTTTTTGAATAGATCGGACCTTTTCTATCATCTCATCAACAAGATCAGGTCCTAATAGCTTTCTTTCCCCAACTTCATCCCAGCAAGTTGGAGTCCTGCATTTCTTTCCATAGAGAGCTTCATAAGGAGAAATCTGAATACTGGAGTGAAACATATTATTGTAATAAAATCCCACCAAAGGTAGGTGTTGATCCCAACCACCTTTGAAATTCATAGAGCAAGCTCTCAACATATCTTCTAGAGTTTGAATTGTCCTCTCAGACTGACCGTCTGTCTGAGGATGATAAGCAGTGCTGAAACTCAACTCTGTATCCAGAGTATGCTAAAGACTTCGCCAGAACTTTGAGGTAAACCTCGGATCCCGATCAGATATAATATAAAGTGGTACTCCATGAAATCTTACTACTTCTTTTACATATATCATGGAAATATGATCTAGAGAGAAATCTTCTCTAATAGAAATGAAGTGTGAAGACTTTGTGGGATGATCAATTATGAAATAGATAGCATTATTGCCTTTGGATGTTTTAGGAAGTCCAGTGATGAAGTCCATAGTGATGTTTTCCCATTTCCATTCGGGTATGGGTAATGGTTGTAACATCCCCTTAGACTTCTGTCTCTCAGCTTTAACTTGCTGACAAACCAAGCATCGAGAGACATAATTAGCAACATCTTTTTTCATTCCATCCCACCAGAAGTACTCTTTCAGGTCCCTATACATCTTCGTGCTTCCAGGATGAATAGAGAATGAAGAACTATGAGCCTCATCTAGCAGCTCCTTCTTTAATTAGGGGAAGGGAGGAACACAAACCCGATTCCTGAACTTTATTATCCCATCACAATCAAGGTTGAATTCAGGAACATTTCTCACCTTCTTTTGTAACTCTACATCTTCTTTCTATGCCTCTTCCATCTTCACATGTATAGATGGTTAAATATTCATTTGAGAAAGATATGATCTTTACCCTTTCATTATAATTCCAAGATCAATCCTTTGTAAATCCATAAATATTGGATCTTTTGTGATCCTCATCATGGATAAACCGGCATGGTCTTATCGACTTAATGCATCTGCCACCTTTTTTGCTTTCCCAGGGTGGTAATGAATTGAGCAGTTGTAATCCTTAATCATCTCCAACCATCTTCTTTGGCACATATTCATCTCCTTTTGTGTGAAAATATAATTTAAACTTTCATGATCAGTATAAATGTCACACCTTTCTCCATAAAGATAATGCCTCCAAATCTTTAATGCAAAGATTACCCCAGCTAACTCCAAATCATGAGTTGGGTAATATTGCTCATGGATTTTCAAATTTCGTGAGGCATAAGCTATCACCATATCATTTTGCATAAGAACACACCCCAATCCCTTCTTGGATGCATCACTGTAGATCACAACCCTTTCTCCACTACAAGGCAGTGTGAGCACAGGTGCACTGGATAACCTTCTTTTCAACTCCTTGAAATTCTCTTCACATTCCTCCGTACAAACAAAATTAACTACTTTCCGAGTCAACCTGGTGAGTGGATTAGATAATCATGAAAAATCTTTCACAAAACACCGATAATATCCATCCAAACCAAAAAAACTTCGGATCTCAGTTACTGTTGTTGGTCTCGACCATCTTTCGATAACCTCTGTTTTTTCTGGATCCACAGATATCCCCTCTTTTGAGATTATGTGACCCAAAAATGAAACTTTTTGAAGCCAAAATTCACACTTTGTAAATTTGGCATAAATCTTCTCCTTTCTCAGGGTCTTCATTATAATTCTCAAGTGATCTTCATGTTCTTCCTTGCTCTTTGAATATAAAATAATATCGTCTATAAAGACTACCAAAAACTGATCAAGATAGTCTCTAAAGACTCTATTCATCAGATCCATGAAGATAGCAGGGGCATTAGTAAGACCAAATGGCATCACTATAAATTCATAGTGTCCATACCTTGTACAGAAAGCCGTCTTTGGTATATCCTCCCTTTTAACCCTTAATTGATGATACCCTGAACGAAGATCAATATTGTAAAAGTATTGAGCTCCGTGTAGTTTGTCAAATAAGTCATCAATGCATGTGAGAGGATATTTGTTCTTGATAGTGATCTTGTTAAGTTCTCGATAATCAATGCAGAGTCTCATTGATCCATCTTTATTTTTAACAAACAGAACAGGTGCTCCCCAAGGTGACGCACTAGGGCGAATGAACTCCTTATCAAGATTCTCTTGAAGTTTCTTCTTCAATTCATGCAACTCAATTGGGTCCATTCTATTAGGTGTCTTTGAAATAGGCAAAG
Source organism: Viscum album (assembly GCA_963277665.1). Taxonomy (NCBI): domain Eukaryota; kingdom Viridiplantae; phylum Streptophyta; class Magnoliopsida; order Santalales; family Viscaceae; genus Viscum; species Viscum album. The sequence goes on along the minus strand of OY728147.1, from coordinate 467,871,691 downwards.
CCCCTGGTACGAGTTCGATTGAAAACTCAACTTCACGATTTGGTGGAAGACCCGGTAATTCTTCTAGAAAGACATTGTCAAACTCTCGTACAATGGGCATATTCTTAATTGTGAGTTTCTCACCAACCATTTGAGATAAATAACCTTAATTTAGTGGAATCAAGACCCATAAGATGAAAGAAATTTCCACTGGAAGGTTATGTTCATCCTTGCATCGATAGACGATCAAATATTGATATGTAATATGAAATGTGACTTCCCTTCTTTGGCAATTGATATGATCTCCTTATAGAGAAAGTCAATCCATGCCAATAATCACATCAAATTACACTATAGGGAGGATCACAAGATTTTCAGGAATCACTTTCCCACAAACTTCAATCGGAGAAGAATTATAAACTTTTGATGCAACTGTTGTTCCATTAGGGGTTGTCACAGCTAACTCAACATCTAATTGTTGAGGTAATATGGTGATACCCTTAGAAAATTCTTTAGAAATAAAAGAGTGGGTGGATCCAGAATCAAATAAAACATTTGCTACTTTAGAGTGGATGGTAAGTGTACCTTTCACCACATCGTTATCGTACTCCACATCGCTGATAGAAATTTCATGTGAATTTCCTTTATCTTTAGCCTTAAGATTTTGTTGACATCGATCATCATCCACAACCCTTGGATTAGGGCATTGATTGGCATAATTCCCCATTTCCTTGCACTTGTAACATTGAAGTGTAGGAGGTGTACTCTGTGTAGCCTTTTCATTGTTCGCATCACTAGACATCTTCTTCCCATCATTGCGGCATTCAAATGCCCGATGACCTTCCTTTACACATTTGAAACATTTACTTGTCCCTTTAAGACAACTCCCTCCATGTTTCTTTCCGTACATTGAGCATAAGGGAAAACTCATCTTCTTTTCATTGTGCTCTTTAGATTTTCCTTTGAATTCCATTTTCCTCTTCTTATCAAACCCATGTGACTAACAGATTCATCATCCTTTTTCTTTAGTTCAAGAAACTCCTTCTCCATCTTTTTTCAGAGAATATGAGGGAAGTACTTATTAAAAAATAAGTTCTTGAACTCATCCCATTCCATGGACTCAATTTCATCTCTTGGCCTCGTATTCTTGATAAGATTCCACCATTGATTAGCATCACCTTCAAAACGATACGCTACTAAGATGACTTTATCATGTTCAGAACATTTAAGAACAGAAAATATATTTTCAGTAGTACTGATCCATTGTTCAGAAACTAATGGATCAGTAGACCCGCTGAATGAAGGTGGACGTTGTCTCATAAAGGATTCAACAGAATGTCGCTCCTTCCTTTGCTCGTTTGGAATTCCTGCATGATTCATAGCTTGAGAAAGTTGTGTGAGCATGGATACAAGATTTTTCATTCTATCTCCCATAACGTTTGGTTGCTCATGGGGAAAATCATTGAATTTCCCGTCGCATTCCGCATTAACACGGTTCCTTAGAGTTCCAGCCATTGACTAAAACCAAGAAGAATAGTGTGAGCAACACTAATTATAATAAGAAAAACCACATAATCAAGAATAAAATTTCACACTTAAGTTCTTATCCTAGCTTATTCATGGCCATTTCTAAAACACTAAGATTGTGTTTTATTCTTAGACTTATCCTTATGATTCTTACTAAGGCTTTCACATCCTAGTTTCCAAAGGTTGACTATAACCTTCCTCTAATACCAACTATAACGACCCATACTTTACATACAATGTTAGTACTTCAAAATTGAAGTACACTTATTACAACATATAACAAAACCATGAAAGGGCCGTATAGGTATAGTGTCTTTAGAAACTGGGAAACATACACAACTGGTTCATAAAGCATCTACATTGTCTCCCATTTATTTCATCATATCTATAGTACCTTTTGGAATATCTTACATAATAACCTTATTCCTAACCTGGGGAAATAAAACATACAAAAGGGTGATCTCAAATGCTCATTAAGGGTAAACAAAATAAATATCAATCACATCATATTCATAAGAACATAACATTTTGGAAATCTTACCCTGCAAAAGAGATCATAATTTCATAACATGGGATAAATCATGGTAGTGAAATGTAATCACAATAATCATAAATTAAAACATGAAGCTTTGTGGAATATACACATAATCATAGAGAATCATTTCTTAGTATTCAAGACTCATTGCCAAGACTATCTTAGCGGACAAAGTCCATTTCTGAACCGAGTTCACTCCTCGTTTCAGTCCTGTTTAACTGAACCGGTTTAACCTGTCATTCCAGCCATGTCCATCTCATGAGAATATACACATAATCATAGAGAATCATTTCTTAGTATTCAATACTCATAGCCAAGACTATCTTAGCAGACAAAGTCCATTTCTGAACCGAGTTCACTCCTCGTTTCAGTCCTGTTTAACTGAACTGGTTTAACCTGTCGTTCCAGCCATGTCCATCTCATGAGATATAAATCTTTACATGATGTATTGGAGGGAGATATAGGTCCCACCCATCTCATAATGATACCATTCTTATGTGTCCCACAAAATCAAAAATCATACATCATTGCATAACCCATGTAATAAAAATGGGATTCTTAAACATCGTGACATCATAAAACAATTCATATAAGATAAAGGAATTCATAAAAATAATTCCATCACAACATAATCAAATCAATGTAACAATAGGTATAAAAACAGAACCCTTTATTATCTTATATGGAAAATAATTTTGATAAAACACTTGAACTCCATTCTTGAGGAAAATATCCTTTCTACTTCAAAAACACTTTTCCTTTATTAACATGTCATACAATTCTAAACTAAAAGAAGTTGATTAAAAATAAACTTTAAAACTTGTAAAGGAAGCTTCTTGGAAATAATGTTTTAAAAATCCATTCATGCCGTATAAGTTAAAAAAACATTCTTCTCACACTTTTGTCGAAAATTTCAAAAAGTACCTCGTACGAAAAACGAACAAAGATTCATTTCATATCTTTTACTAAAAACTCACCGAAGGGTAAAATTGGATTTAAAAAATTGTAGTTGGATGGAAATAATATTTCATATTGAGGAAACATGTATTTGGATGATAAAATACACCCCAATAAATTCCAAAGTATAAACAATATCGGATAAAAATGAGATTGTGATATTTCCCTTACCTTAGGTCTGATTTGCTTCGTAAGTGTCTGAACCTCCTGTATAATGATTTAAATAATGTTATTTACTTATTCCAGAATCATACTTATTGTTATGATATCATATATGGTCATATTCGTAGCTTCTTATTAGTAATATTTCATTACTACATGTTATTCGGGTGTTTATTACTTTTTGTTCTTATGCGTGTTTTGTCGAATAAATTCTTATTATTTTCTTTAGGTTATAGATACCTCATTTCAAGAATGGTATTAGTGTACTATATATATCATATTTATTCATTAAATTCATTTATATAATCATTATGCAATGAAGATCATGTAGAACGAATCGCATCACATCGTGGTGACGGTATTCCGTACGTATGCACGAGCGATGATATCGTTCCCATGATCGTGGAATTGTATTGGAGTGTATGTATACTATTTCAGAATCAATAACACATTACAATAATCATATATAGTTATTTATTTTCACCATTATACCCATCAAACTAAGGGGGTGATGGAAAATAGATTACACCACGGCGTGGAGACGGTATTTCGTACGTACGCACGCGCGGTGATTTATTTTTCCGTAGGATGGATATATGGTGAAATAAGGTTGTTTCATACTTATAATAACATATAATTATATGAGTGATACTGATTTTATTACTTCATAATGAAACAAATAAAGAAGAAGAAGTGGAAGAAGAAATAAAGATGAAAGAATCGGTAACGGATATTACCTCTTCTTTGAAGCACCTCTTTGAGACCTCCTTTTAGGGCACTAAAACTAGTCTTTTAAGAAGACCAGTACCTCTAAGATGTTTCTAGTGAAGTGTAGAAGATAATTTGGAAGGGGTTGGTCGAGCAGGAAGGCTCAAAGTGGTGTGAGGAAGAGAGGGAGGAGGTGCCCTTTTATAAGGGAGGAGAGGGGCACCTTTGGAAAAACTAAAAATATTATTTTATTATAAAGCCATATTCAGTTTTAAATAGCGCAAAATTGATTTATTTCGAAGATAAGGTGGGTATGGGTCGAAATACTCTCATCCAATACAATTTGGACAAGTTTAGTTTACTATGTTAACCTTATCATTTAGATTTAACTTTAAGTTAGATAATTTTACTTTTACCGTGTCTTTTTGTGTTCTTACACTATAAGGTTAATAAACTTACTATAACAAGCCAAACGAACCCCAAGTTGTTTATTATTAATATACATAACCTTATCTAAGTCATTTTTCTGAACATTAGATTTTTAGTAATAAAATAACAATTAATAATATAATATTTGTTTTAAAAACTATTTTATGTCAATTTTGACACTATTTAGTAATTGATTTTTGTGAAAATCATAACAGAATTATTAGTTCTAAAAAAGTTAATTAAATCAATACTAACATGTCATGTTAACCTATAAAATTATTGGAATTCATAAAAAGTCTCAAATTACATTTATTTGGGTATTTATAACATCAATTATGTCAATATTTCATTAATAAGATAATTACTACATCATCTTTGTGTCATAAATAAATTAAATTATTTAATGTCTAAAAATTATAAATAAACTACTATTATATATGAAATCTTATTATATTTCTAATGAATACTTATAGTCTAATTTATCTTATGTATAACCCTATATTAAAAATTATTTACTTATTAAACATTGATTTTAACTATTTTAACCCTTCTTTAAATAAATTAATAATAAATGTCCTAATCTAATCCAAGTGTGCCTAAATGGTCACATTTTATTCTTAAGGTTGTTTTTGGTCGAATTAAACTTATCCAATAGAATTATAAAATGTGTTAGGGTAATAATAATATCATTTTTACCCTTAATTACCCTATTTACTTTTAACCGTGGTAAATAAAAAGTAAAAAGTTATTATTCACCAAAAATTATTTTCATCTCATTGAACCAAATTTTACTTACTGACATAAACCGTGTCTCTTGGATTTTTGAAATTCCACTCCCAGAAGCGTAGGTTAATTCCTAAACCTACATTTTATACATCAAAGTTATTATATAAGTTGTATCAATGTTACAACCTGAAGAAACTTCCATTATATTTCAAGATGTGCTATGAAAATAATGGCATAAACCCATAACCAATATTCCAACTAAAATGACAAATGGAAAACATATGAGTCATAGTATGATAAAAATCCATTATGTCATAGATCATGTGTTATGATGCAATGATTTTGTTAAAAACAAACATGCATCAATCTGAACACATGGCACAACTAAGTAATTATCCTAATAGTTGCTTAAGATATTACATAAATCCCTAAAATAGAAAAGATGTTGTCAAGAATTAGACTGCATTTCTATAAAAGGGTGAACATATCTACTATAGATAGTGTAATCTGAATTGACATGGACTTATTCAATGCTCGAGATGCACAAATGGTTGGCATAGGGAACAAGTTACACAAGTACATGTGGAATAGGTATGTTCTAGTGACACATACTGCGTAGGAAGAATGAAACCATAGTGATGGTTTTATATTCACCGTGGCTAGTGATATATTATTCATTAAGAATAATAAATCGTAAAAATAATTAGTATAAGTTAACAATCTAAGATTGACAAGATCAACTAAAATTAAATAATGGAATCCATGTATCAAATGGCAAAGGGGATTATAAATTGAATATTGTGGTGGGTATTCAAATGAGATGATACATGGATGATACAAGATTGGTACTAATAAGGCTCGATTGGTTATACCAAGTCAGCACGCCAATATACATTGGAATTTTACTTGTCATTTCCAAACTTCTAAGATCATTTTATTAGTCATTGGATGTCAAGATCATCATCCATGGAAGGTGTCTATTCGACACAACCAGAAAGGGGTGATGACACCATCAAATTCCAATGAAGGTTGAAAGTTACTGAAATCTAGTTATGGATTAAAGTAAGAAACAATATCTTAGAGAATTCATTATAAATGACTTGTGTCTACCAAAGGTTAGAGGGTGAGCCAATGTTTTCCAAGTGAAATATGTTCGGCAACATATGGAAAATAGATCTTGGTCTTACTGTTAGATAAGACCAGGTTAAAAGAAATTCTCCAATGATTGGCTTAAAGTAGCAACCTGAGTTCTAGGGAGTAGGATCTACTAAGGTAGATCAATAGGTTTCTTGGTCCTAGTCAATCGTACATATATCGACATTGTATTGAAAAATAAAAGTTGGAACAATTCATGTTCATAATTTTTTCAAATGTCACATGGCTTAATAACTCCAGGTTAACATGTTCAGAGCATGAGCAGAGATTAATGTTGTGAGTTGAGTTCCATACACTTCAGTGATAAATCAATCACGTATTCCATAATATGTACAATAATTGATATTACCAGAATATACTTTATTGTAGGCAAATATTAATTACATCCAGCAGCATTATAAGTGAAGCAGTCAGAACTATCATCTCAAACTTCAGCAAGTAAAAATGATATGTGCCTGGAATATGGAGAGGAAGGTATAATATTTTTTATATCACACAAACTATTAATACTTATATCAATTTGATCTAGTTTCAAAGTTAAGAAAATGTGATGAGTGAGTCAAGATCATTAAATCTTGTGGTAGACATATCTACAAATACCGAGTACGTTTTAGCTTCTAAGGTAGCTAAGAAGTAGTTATAAATCGCAATGATTTGTTCCAGTTCTTGGATTCAAACATAGTGAGAAAAGTATTATCATAATGATAATTATGATATTCTTACTAGCCAAGTTGACAAGTTATGAAAATAGACAAAAGTAATATACTCAGGGATACCTTATCTTGAGAAGTTTTACTCAAGCCAATGAGGTCACATATAGAAGATATGCCAGGTGGCGAAAACATCGCAGGCCTATTAGTTAAATCCATCACTCAGTAGAAGCATGATATTTATCGTGTGAGCAGCTAACAATTTTAGTTAGAAAGTTGGCTCTAGTGCAAGTGGGAGTGTTGAAATAGTGGGTGCCCTTAACCCAACTATGCAGTACTTTTGATTACCATATCATCTGTATAGTTAGTTATTCATGATGTCATCTTACTATTATAGTGTAGACTTTTCTACATCCAATGTTATAATGGTAATGTCCAAAGATTAATTGTCATATCGAGAGGTTTTATAAGATCCCAATCTATAATTAGAACCTCAAGATACAATGACCTTAATCATAAATATATGTTTTATTGTCTAGATACATCTTTCTGATTGGATACAATAGATGGCTGACTATCAGGTGTTGGGGGCTCATAATTATTGATACTTCTTCTCATGAGGTTCGCACTTGGTTATCTCTAGTAGTGAGATCATGAGGACATGCCCACCAATAGAAACGCCACATTTTTTGGGTGTCATTGTTTGTTTCTATCTACGGACATGTGTATTGGTCTCCTGACTTGAGACCATTACCAATGTGTACTATTTTATTATGTACTTTGATGCAAGATGAAAACCATGGAAATGAAGTGGTGGTGAGTTAGTTTGTGTTGAGTGCATCATTGGTGGTATGACATTGGCCAAATGGTCAAGAAAGGATTTGTCGCTTATGATTTCAGGAAGTTTTATATCTCAGGCCTAGTTGATCAGGATGGTGCTGCCTTCATAAGTCTTTGTCCAAAGCAGTAGAAAGGAGAATCCATCCAGATAGATCAACAAATAATAAATCAAGATAAGAACGATGACATAAGAGTGCATCCTTCTTTATGAGATATTTAATGACAAAGAGATTATATTACACAGTTAGTGTTCGTAGGATGGTAGTTGTTACTATGACTATCCTTATCTTTTTAGGGGACCTGATGGGTTGCTAGACTCCACTCTTGGTTTGTGGATTTTATTCACTGCTATTGAGATAAGGGCCTAAGGGGTAACACACAAAAGCATGTTCAAAAATATTCCCTATTCAATTAACTAGGTATATGGACATTGTGGGCCCCGCCATGGGTTCCGAGTGTTTTCCAAGTTAGCAATCAATGATAAATTAAATAAATTCATTAATATTAAAGTTATGAATATTTGGGATTGAATTTATTTTATGTATTTACAATTTTAGTAAATACGGGAAAATATTAATCGAAGGAATATTATTTTAATATTCAAGGTTCATTTAATATTAAGAGGGACAGCGAGTCAAGTTAAATGACTCGATTATATTACATAATATATTTTATATATATTACAAGTATGTGATAAAATAATAAATAATATTGGTGTAGTTTAATTCTTCAAAATTATTTATTTAGTGCACATTGAAATAAACGTGGGCCGGGGAACCCAACCGGGTATTTTTGAATTCCATTATAAATAAGAGTGGGGGCACTCTCCATTGGTATGAAATTCACTATCCAATAATTTTTATGGAATGAAAATTGAGATCCACTCTCTCCTCCCGCTTCCTAGAGAGATAATCTAATGACCCAAGAGTTTGGATCAAGTTCTTCTTCAAGCATCGAAGAGATCTCGATGCAGTGATCGTCAGGATGTCGAAAGCATTGTCAGATCGCCGCGCTAGCACCCAAAATTCAATGATCGACATTCCAGCTGATTTTTTGGAGTGCGTGTGGATGATCTAGAGGGATCCTACATTGGATCCTTCAAATGACGATCACCATCAAATAGTTTTAGTCGACCATGGATTCTAATTTAAAATGGGTACGTTTTCATTTTAATTTTGTGGTCTTTACAATTTACCTTAGATCCTCAAACCACACCGGGTCTCGGATCATCGACATCGACAAGTATCCTCGATCAACCGATGAAAAATTTAAAATCCCCAGCCCACCAGCTTCCGCTGTAGGCCCCAGAACCTAACAGAAAGGTTTTCCCTTATTTTTAAAATATGAAAAGTGTGTTGATACTCTGGAAAACTCAGGTACGAATCTTTGGTAGTACCCAACCAATCCAAGGAAACTCCACACCTGGGTCACACTCCCAGGTGGCTCCCAATAAAGCACTACCCCTATCTTCGATGGGTCCACTGCTACTCCAGACTCCGAGATAACATTCCCCACAAAGTGGACCTACCATATCTAGAACTGGCACTTCAAGAGCATACCATAAATCTAGTTCTCTTGGAGTGTATCTAGAACTATCTGCAGATGAGTGGTGTGCTCTTCCTCCAACACTGAGTACACCAAGATGTCATCAATGAAGACCATACTGGTGTTGGTCATGCTAAAATGCATCACCAACAATTCATAGTGGCTATACCGGCAACTGAAGGTCGTCTTCAGTACATCCTCACCTTCTACCTTGAGATGATGATAGCCTGATCTGAGGTCTATCTTTTAAAAACATTGAGGTCCCTTCAGCATATCGAAGAGATCATCAATCCTCGGGAGTGGATACCTGTTCTTCCCGGTCACCTGGATCAGGCATCGATAGTCCACGTAAAGCCTCAAACTCCCATCTTCCTTCTTGGAAAACAAAATTAGGGATTCCCATGGAGAAACATTGGGCCTTATAAACCCATTACCCTATAAGTCCTCCAGTTGTACCCTCGACTCAAAATGCTCCACGAGATCCATCTGATATTTTTGTGTAGATATCGGGGTTGTCCTGAGGTATTGGTTGATGTATAAGTCTACATCTCTATAAGGAGATAGTCCCAAAACATCTTTAGGAAAAGACATTATCATACCGGTCCACCACTACAGGATAGCTTGGACTCCTCTCATCAACTACTCTGAGGGTAAGGCTTGCCAACCGATGAGTGATTGGTTGCACCCTCCTCCAAGAAAGTCCATCCTGGGTTGAAAAGGTTTCCCTCTCTCTGATGAAGGAAAACCTTGTCCCATACTCATGGACACACTGCACTTTGCACCTAAAATAGTCGATCTGAGCATGGAACGTGGACAACCAGTCCATACCCAAGATGACATCATAAGGCCTCGATGCTACTACTAGGATACCCCAGCCGAAGCTCTCACCTCCTAGAGTATGCTCACATGCTGGCACCAGTGCGTAATCGTCAAATAATTTCCCGTTGGAGACTCTAATCATAAGGATCGAGCAAATGGATCCAACAGAATATATGTGCTCCGAACAAGAGTTGGGGAAATAAAAGAGTGAATGGAACTTGTGTTTTTAAGGACTAAAGCTAGGGAGTAGTAGACATAGATCATACCTTTAATCATCTCTAGAGCACCGTGGATGTAGGCCACAGCTACCTGAAGCTGAGTACATCTCTGTCCACCTACTCCCTGAGGTTGGGGTGGACCACCTGGAGGTGGTGGCAGTAGAACCTCAAATCGCCACCCACCGCCAACTGCATGGCCAGCTCCTATGCCATGTTTGCTGCCCTACAGACCTCCTTGCTCGAATCACTACCTCTAGTTCAGCGGTCCTTTGACCATCTTCTGATCGTCATTGTGGTGGTTTGGGCAGTCGCGAGCCATGTGACCATACCCGTCGCATGAATAGTATAGTCTGCTATTATGTTGACCTCCTATATTCCATGAGCTCTGCACCTCCGACCCTACATCATGGGGTCTTCCACCATAAGGTCTGGCCCACTTGGATCTCTGCGTTATCCACTTGCTGCCTACTACAAAATACTCAGCCACGTGTCATCCGGTGGTGGATCTCGCTGTCAAGGCCTGATTAGGTAGGAAGCTCTACAAAATAATTTATTTATCTAGCACTCTATCCTACGTTGGTATGTTGAGTGATTTCATCAGCACTCTAATCTCCAATCGGATACCCTGCTAAAAGGACCAAGCCCTGATGAAAGCGTCTTGTACCAAGTTGGTGGAGTAGCGAAAGAATTCAATGAACCTCGCTGAGTACTAGGCTACTGTTAGGTTGACCTATTGTAAGTTCAGGAGCTCTTAAATATGGAAAAATAGTATAGTCCCTAGAATGAAATCTTCTCTAAGGAGGCCCTAGAAGTCCAAATGGGTGAGGGTCACCTAATCATGCAACTATAGTGGCAGGCTTCACCATCTCCCTGGTGTTCCCTATAAGAGACTAGCATCTAGGTTCACCATCTAGTCTGTTAGTGTCCCAACTAGGTGTAAAACACGTTCCATAGCCTCCAGCCAATCCTCAGCTGCCTATGGATCTTTCTCACCTCGAAACATTAGAGGCCTCTATCTCTAGAACTTTTGGAATGAGCTCAGTCAGCGTGCATGGTCTGTTGGTGGGGCTGGTGTCAACTGCTGCCCTATGGGTGGTGGTGCTGTTGGTACACCACCCAAAGGTTCTATCACTGTAATAGGGCCCTACCCTAATACCTCATAGCTTGGTGGGACGTCATCGTGATCTCCCACTAGAATACTGGTAGGCTCTCTACATGAAGGCATCTTGTAAGGAAATAGATGTACAATGGATAAATAGTTATACCTGATGAGCTAACTCAAAAGAGATCAAAAGAAAAACATTTCAAAGACATGCTATCAGTGTTTTCGTGTACCGAGTTGGAAATCATAATTCAGGATCCTGGTGTAAGGATACGTTGGCCGCCACACCAACACCGGACTCCCCATTGAAAATATTAGAGTCTTAGTTCTTCAGTAGAACTGACTCCTCTGATACTACTTTGTCGGGACCCATCCCTTGGGGCCCTTGTAGTGACTACCCCAAGCCCACCTTCCATAGGCTGGGGGTCGGTGACTAGAACTGGAAAGGAATATCCCTAAAAATGGGAAGGAATTGCCTTTAAACCTATAAACACAAAGACTTGGTACACAACAAGAGAAAACCACATTATATAACTGCTGAATGTAAAGGTGTGAACTAAAGCAGAATGGGCCAGTATACAAACCCAAATAAAATAAAGTACAGAAAAAATGAAAAAACAACTCCTAAGGTCTTCTTACAAGGATCCTACCCGAAGGGTAGGTATTGCTCATCATTGCGGATCTCCACATCAATAGGTCACCTTCGTACACCGTCTAGTCCTGGATCCCAAATCTTGGTTAAAGCGGTCTGTCATTTCCATGAGACACAATAATGTGTGGGTGAAGCCCTTGCACAGGTGAGTATAACAATACTGAGTAGGGACCCCGAGACCCCTGAAGACCTCCCAATTTTTCACAAAGTAAAAAAATATATTATGATCTCAATCAAAAAGCAAGAGAAGAAGATAGATCACACCAGGTATATAACTTAATGAACAAAAATAATGATGATTAGTCATAAAGCTAAATCATCTTATTCTGTTGAGAAGTTCCACTACTGAACCACAAAGAGGTCCTTCTGTTGTCGATCCACATAGGGTCGTAAGTCATTAATCCACAATAGGTTCATAAGTTGTCAATCCACATAGGTTCGTAAGTTTCTTATCCTTGACAGGCTGCTCTAAGGCTGGTCCTTGTCAGGTCATGCTACTGTTGATCCACACAGGGTTGAAAGTCGTCGATCCACATATGCGTCGTAAGTCGTCGATCCACACAGGTTCGTAAGTCGTCGATCCATACATGGTCGTAAGTCCTTTATCCACACAGGTTTGTAAGTCATTGATCCACGATGGTCCCACTCTAATTCGGGTCCTCATCGGATCGCGCTACAGAAGATCCACACATGGTCGCTCTGATGCCGGTCCACAAAGGGTCGCTCTTCACTTGACAGCCAACCCCAGGATTCCAGAACTTTGTGCCCTTGAGTTCCATATATTATTCTCTTCAATAAATCAGTTGTACATCAACTACCAGGAAGTCTCATAAAGTATTAACCCAAAGAACTGCCATGTCATAAGGGTTCCAATGCAATAGACCGTACATCAATCAGACGGTCGGTCTATAAGTTATAGGCATTTTAGTATCGAGGGCCCAGTTGGATTCAAGTTTGATACAACCCAAATGTAATCCAACATTCTATAAAATCCATTTGGAGTATCTCAATAAGATTTCCTCATCCTAAGTGTTACAATTCTGTAGATGGTTCGTCAAATGGACATCTGGTTTAGAAGATACGCCCAATTTAGCAAAATGGGACCAGTCGGGTCCGAGTCTGGTAGGGGTCTGGCCCGGCCAGCCCGTTGGGCCCGTGGGTCTAGCCCAACTAGTGGATTCAGCCCGGCTGGCCATTACAGCCTAGTTGGCGGACCCTACCCGGCTGGTAGGTTTGGCCCGGCTCGCAGGTCCGGCCCGCTTGGAAGAACGTGACTCGCGCGGAAGCGGGCCGATTGCACCAAACGGACGTAGTGCATCCAGTGCAGCCAGGTGGTAGTGCTAGTGGGGTTCTTCCCCCTCTTCTAAAATGGCCCTCTAGATCCGGCCATTGGACCAGCCGAGTGGCTCGGGAGGGTCGCTCCTTTCCCCACATGTCGCATCGGTGTCGCGCCCTTCCACCATTGTGGCACAGCTGGTCGCGGTTTCCACCGTTGCGGCTCCTATCACCACGGCACCTGTGGGCCCCGTTCATCCATGTGGCTAGCTCGTCCGGCCACTGGCACCACTATTCTAGGGGTGCCACACCAGAGGCTTCTTCTGCGGGCCATTATAGATGCTCTGGTGGTCCGTTTTCTTTCCCATCTCTACCCATGGGCCTCCCAGGATGATTCCATCACTACGTGGACCTCAATTTTTCCTTTCTTCCCTATTTCATAGTCTCCCACGAATAATGAAACAAAACCAAGATCGTAGGATGTTTTGGGACTTTTTGGGTCAGCCCACTCCCTCCACGTTAGCGTTTTTCCATGGGGAAGAATAATCGTCATAAAAGAAACCCCATAAAGAAACCACGCATCAACCTCCCGCAATAAAGAACAAAATGAGGATTGACCCATTGGTCAGTTGTTCTACATTCTTTGTATTATTAAAGAATGGGGAAAGAGGAAAATAAAATCACATAAACCCCCTACCTTGATTTTTGTTGGAAACAATTGCGGAATAAGAAGAACCCATGCATGCATTGTCGTTTGACCTTCGTCGCTGCTCGTTAACCTTCAAATCGATTCCTCAATGGTTGTCAACAAACTCTGTTCTTAAATGGAGGAATTCATCATCAGCATTTCATCATAGGTTCCTCCCCGTGTGTTTTGAAATCCCATTCCAATTGTTTGATTAAATAAAAGAAATTAACCCCATGTTGGTTCATTATTATGATTCATTAATAAATCCTAATTAATGAACCTGTTAAACCATGAGCGTTACGGTTACAGAACAAGAGAATCAATTCATTCAATATATCTTATTTAATGTCTGATGTTACACTGTGGTCCCGCCATACACCACCCAATAATTGCAGAAATAATAAAATAACTCATTTAGTTTTTTTTTTAAAAACTCCAAAAATTAACTTTTTCGTTTGACTCTTGCCTGTCGAAGTTAAGCTTCTCCTAAGCGAATCATGATGATGAGAATTCAAAAATGCACATGGATTTTTAATCAAATCACTAGTTCAAAATATATATATCTCCACTCGCACGTTTACTGAATGTAACTTAAAAAAAGTTCAGAATTCCATTCCGGCATCTCTGGGTCTCAGAATCTTGTCACGTTAACTTTCACAGTCTCGTAATAATTCTATATAATTAAAAAAATATCCAATTTCTGGGTCATTAAAAAATTTATGACATGAGTGTTTTTATTTAGTTTTTTTTTATATTTTTGGATGTCGTATGAGGCCTTTGGGCCTTGAGTTGTGGAATGATCTAGGTCGAGGGATGTGGCTGGTTAATAGTGTGTTCTTCGGGTGATCCCATGTGTACTTGTTTATTTGTATGGTTAGTGTTGATGATGTTTACTTGATATTGATGCATCCATTGAAGAGCATTAGGTTCATTTTGTGAATCACAATGGGGAAATTCCTAAGGGTGGGACTATTTCTTTGGTCTGAGCATTATGATGGCATCATCATGTTAAAGAAGAGACTTGGGAGATGAAAGAGATATGTGGGATTGGTGGTCTGACTATTTTTCATAGAGGCTTGGTGATACTGGGGAATGATACTCAAGGATGAACTCTTATAAGGTGGGGAGGTTGTAAAATCCTAACCCTAATATAAGGTACATCTCAGATTGAATTTTTGATTTATGGGATGTTTCTTTGGATTAGGAAAGGTATTGGGGTTGTTCTAGAGGTTTGCGACATAGAAAAGTTATAAAAGAGTCCAATTTGTTCTGAGAGAACTATTATAACATGGTTATTAGTGACAATGCAATATAACTATGTGGCATGTATAAGGAGTGTGCACATATAGGGAAAAAAATAAAGGGTGTCCCAAGAGACCTTGTAGCCTGAGATCCCCTCAGAGAGTGGTAAACTCATGACCACTGAATAGTTTTTCAAACTATTTTGGAATCTAGGAAAACCATGTGGCGCAATTTCCTATTGGAAAGAGGAAACCACAAAGTTTGCACATAGTTTTTCAGACCATTTTCATCATTGAAAGTGGAATTTTACCAATTTTATCACCCGACCTTAAATGTTTCTCCACTGAATTTCTCACACATTTGAATCCTCCATCCTAGGTGATGAACTATAAGCTACCTCTTCCTCCATGGGTGTTTCTACTTTGATTATTAGTCATTTGGCTGACCTTTGAGTGTGAATCAAAGCACTGGGTAAATATTTTAACTCCATTTCCTTTCATTTTAAATAAGATTCTTGGTGTGATGTTTTATCTCATTATGAACCCCTAAAACCATATTTTTTCTAGAAGATTCTAGGTTTTAATGTTAATGGTTGTTTGGGACAGAATATTGGGACAAGGTTTGATGAGTGGTTGTCTACGATCATGTGGTAGGTGGTCTATAAGATTTTTCTCATAGTCTTGATGTTTTAATATGTGTATTTTTTTCTACCAAGTTGTTTCCTTATAATGTTTTTTGGGCCTATGGATAAGGAAATTAAATTGGGAATTAATGTGTGGTGTAAGGCCCTTCACGGATCTCTTAGGTCCATTAATTATTTGACAACATACCTAAGTTTACCCATGGGGTATTACAAATCTTTTAAAATGGTTAAATTAATTGGTAAAAGTTGATATCGGTTAATTATGAATGTGAATGGGGTGTAATTTTTATTTTGGTATTTTCTCATGGTTGTAATGTAAAAATTGAAATGTTTATATTATAGATTTGTGAAATGATTGTGGAGTATTTTTAAATGGTTTAAATTTTTTGTTTTTTGTTTTTATTTGGTTGTGGTTTTTAAATAAGTAAATGATTTTTTGAATATGGGTAATGTTTTATAAAGGAGGTGTTGACCTTAATGTGTTTTAAAATGGGTTCCTATTGGATTTAAAATGGTGTTTGATTTGTGTGTGTGGTTTATACTTGTGGAAATTCCATAGATATTTCTTTTAAAGAATGGAATGGAATGGGTGGCCTTGGATATGTTTTCATGATAAAGGTAAATATTCTTGTGGAAGCGAAGTCTCAAAATGTTTTCATTGGTGTTATGAAATTGTGAAAAGGGGTTGGGTCTTATTATGATGATTTTAATTTTAAAGTTATAATGGGAAAATGGTAAATTACTAATGATTAAGGCTAATTTTTTATGATAAATTATGGGATAAATATGTAAATCATTGATAATGATATTATTTTGGATGGTCGGACAAGATTTTTTAAATCCCATATGGATTCATACACTGATGCTCAATGTTTTCCAACCTTTGACTAATGGTTTTGGGATGCTAAATTGATACTTCAATCCCTAGTTTTGGGTAGGCCAGACTAATAATCTAGGAACCCTAGTTCATTATAGTTTTTTAGGGAAAGGGATGATGCTCCTTAACCCAAGGGTATGGACGTGGTGGTCCATATCAAGGTTGGAATGGTCAAACATAGTGTTCATAGTTTCAGTTGGATTCATGAACTTATGTTTCATGTTTTCCAACTTATAATCTAAAGGATAGGATGGTTGGGAAAGATGTTCTGATTCCTAGTTGGATTTATGGACTGATGCTTTTTGTTTTTCGACTTGTGACCTAGTTGTTGGGATGGTCGGGCTTGACATACTAGATCCCAATTGGATTCTTGGTCAAAGGCTATTTAATTGAAAACCTGTGACCCCTATGATATATGGTATTGGTACACATACATATTCTCTATGGTACACTAGATTAAAGTAATGGATAAATTAATTCCTTTGTGAAATAAAAAATTTGATTCCAATCGGGGTGGTATGAAGTATCTTAAATAATGTAAATGGATAATTTATAAATATTTGAGGGTAAAACCTGTTTTCCCTTGTTTTTTATTTATTTATATCACCTTTGATTAAATGTATACACTACTATATAGATTGGATATTACTTTAGACTCCATTAGTGATGTCCTACTGAGTTGTACTCACACCCTTCTCAGGTGGCCATGGCATTTCAGTACCCGAGTAGATGATACTTTTTCTATCAAAGGTTCAGGATAGGGACCCGGTGTATAGTTTATGCATGGTATGATGGGTAATATCATGGGATATCATGCTCTGTTTGGGAACTGGGACCATGTATAGGATATTTTTTGTTTTTGGTATTGTGTATTTTAACTTATATATACATGACCTATATTGTATTCATCATATTTTTATGGCATTTTTTACATGGTTACTTGTGGATTTTGTCATATGTTGTCCATTTAATGTTCCTAGTGTTTATTGTTTTTTTAGTGTTATGTCTTCTATGGATTTACTTTGAATAATGCTTATACTTTCCCCAATGAATCTCTATATACCCATACTATAAAGTCCACAACCCAAGTAGCTCGGATTATGTGTCTTACTTTATTACATTGGTACTTATGAATAAGTGTGCACATCTCAAAGGACTAAATATTTAATTATATTTGGATGTCCAGATACGAACATAAGTATTACATTATAACTTGTAATGAAATAAAACATAATAAATCCATTGGAATCACTAATAAATTCCAATATTATCCCAAAAAGACATTCATAATATACATCTTCACATCTTGGTGAAAAATATAATATAAGAAAGGGGAGATCAGATTCTCAGTAAGGGTAAACAGTACAACAAAAGAAATCATAAACATAAATAATAAATAAAGTTAAATAACTAAAAACACGTTCCATTAAGTTGTAAACTTAAGAGTAATACGATTGCAATAAAAAATGAATAAATAATTCCATATACATAATCAAAAGAGAATGAAATTAACCACGAATATTCTACTAGTTGAATAATCACATGGATTATCAATTACAAATATCATAATGATGGAAGGAATAATGTTGTACATCATAAATATTCCTTCAAATATTCATCTAAGACACCATACATAAATTTGTAAAACCCAGTCTAGTTGGTCTCATGAGACCTAATGATGCATCGAGGGGCTATAGAGGACCCTACCCATCACTTACTAAGTCAAATGCATTCCACATATGTAGAATAATAGATTTAAAAATATATATTTAAATCAAAGTGACCCATACCAATTTAAAATAATTGAATCATAATAATAGATGGAAATATTCTAATAAAATCATTGTAAAATTCTTGAGATAAATGTTTTTATTACATCGAAAAGAAGAGTTCCTTTAGAAAATAATTTTTATTTTTTATAAAATAAGATTATAAACATATATATACCACAATTGAAAAGGGAATGAAACTATAATTAAGTTATATTAAAATCATGTTCATAATAAAATTTGGAAACTAAAGTGAAAACATGTAAAAAGAGTGTTTAACAAACTTTATAAATGAGCCACTTCAACTTCGTTTAAGGGAAAATATAAATGAGTCTTTAAAGAGGAAAAAGACACAATTTTTTGAATAATACCATAAATGAAATAAATTATTTTTTTCATAAATATAATTTTGTTTTTGGAAAAATATTGGTTATTTAAAAAATATTATATAGTGTACTTTAAAATGGGTAGGAAATAGGGATGTTTCCTTTAATCAAGCTTACTTATGGGGAGGAATTGAAAAAGAAGCGGTGTAAAAACATATAATTCCCTATAAAAAAGAATAATTGAGATAGATAAATATATTTAGAATACACATAAATAATTTAGTAGGAGTAAAAAATAATAATTTGGAATTACATTGGGGTAAATAGAGTTAAGGTGTATCCATAAGGACAATGGCGGTTCGGGAAGAAACTCTTGCCACATTGCAAACAGTTGAACCATACGCCCCATAAAATTAATGATCATAAAATAAGACATTTTATACCATGAAAATAAATATATTAATGATATTATAAATCAATGGTCATTATAAATACACCACACTCAAAAAATAGTGGCGAATAAGGCACATCTCATGGAAATAAAAGTGAGATGTGAAAACCCATACCTTATGTATGAAAGTGTTCTGCACTTTCAATTAATTTACTGTATAATGTAATTAGATTCAATAATAAATTAATTAATAACCTCTTAAACATATATTTTATTTATTATAATTTTATTAAGTTCATTTATGACTTTTTTTATGAGTTATAAGATTCAATTTCATCATTCGACAGTGTTCGTTTCCATCATTTTCATGATTGATTTACTTGTATATATGCATAAAAGATCATGTAAATTTTGAATGGTTATTAAGAATTAAAATTATATGTTACTAATGAACTCATAGAATATTATATGGTCTTATATATCATCTTGTTTCTAGATATGAGGATGATTTATTAGATAAAAGAGTTAATGATAATCGTTTGGATTATTTTGGCATTTTTTCAATCATCATACGCTAGTTTTGGTTTATTAATTAATATTATGTATAAATACAGGTTAAAGAACATGAAATAAGTTATAATGAATATATTATATTCATTTTCAACCATTATAATTATTTTATGACCATCCATCAATTTGTTATTATAAAACCAAAAATCATCATCCATAAAGGTGGTGAATCGACACCTCACGGACGACGTTTGCATTTTTAGAATAAAAATGGGAAGAGAAAATAATTGATGATGCATATACCATTAACATAATAAAATTATAGTATATATAAAATAATTTTTTTATCATCAATGTTTTGACATAGGAGGTAAGGAAATGATTAAAAAATAAAATTAATTGAAAGAAAATTAAAAAACGAAAGGGGATTTTACCTCTTGAATTACACTCCTTGAGAACCTCCTTAAGAAACATTGAAATGGTATTTTGGATGAGAATAGAAAGACTAAAAAATGTAGCATAGGTTTGGTAGAGGTATTGGCCTGAAATTGGATAACATTCACGGATTTGGAAGTGTGATGAGAAGAGGTGGTAAGGGGTGTAATTTATAGTGGAGGATAGGAGTGTTTTTTATTATTTTATTCATTAGTTTAATATTTTGGCACAACACTAGGAATAGTATTGAATATTGTAACTAAATAAATTAACTAGATCATTTTAGTTCAATATAATGGTCACTTACATCATCCGTGACTCAATAATGACTCAATAATTCATTTACTTACTTATAATGTTAAATACTATAAATTATAGAATTCCAATATTCACCAATAATTCAATTATTTTAGAAAAATGTCAAAAATTCACCCTAACCATTTTTAAATGTGTATAATTTAAAAATGGAATCCATTTTATGAAAATAACTTTCTAAATAGAAGGAATTTAATTTTTAGATAAAATCACCATTTATTCGAATAATATCGATTTTAAAATTATAACTAATTTTATGACACTTTAAAATTTTAATTAAGGTCTCATAAAATTGTCCTATAATAATAATAAAAAAAATATTAATTTATGAATCTATTTTGTCTAAACAAGTTTTCTTTTAAATCAATATATTAATTAAAAATTGTAAATAAACATTTATGTTTCACAAAAATACGAACGATTATTTTATCATTTCAAAAACATTAATTCACTTATTCCATAATATAAATATATTATATTTTCATTCATAAGATTCAAAAATTTTATTTCCACTTTCATAGGTGTGGTTACTATTCAAATCATAAATATACTATTAATAAAATGAAAATGATAGTTTTATAAAAATCAGGATTTTTCAGTATTCACTCGAAAATAAATATTTTCAGAAAAATACTAAAATTTCACCCTAAGATAATTTTGACATTTAGATTTTAGAAAATAAGTTTTTTTATAAATTTAATTTATAGAAGTTTACAAATTTAGTTTTTAAACAAGTGCACCTTTAAAAGGTGATGAAACTTCCTTTAGAAAAAATATAGAATTTTTGTTCATAAAATTGGATTCATTCTTATCTTGCACCCATAAAATCATGTGGATGAATTTCAAAACATTTTAATAAATATATAATATATAAATTTCATAATTTGGTAAATACTATTCATTCCCACCAATTTAACAGCTAGATTTTAATGGTCATTTTAAAATAATGATATTTAATTTTATGTCATTGTACCTCTAAGCATGGTGTTGTGTGAAACATATGATGTCAAAGAAGTAAAATTTAAAAATAGACAAACCATAAAATCTTGGGGTGTTACCTGTGCTGCTAGTTGGAATTATCTAGCATAAGGGGACCTGCACCTGAGGTCATGTGGTAACCTGGATCGGGGTACGATTTTGGGGCCACCATGCTGGGATGTTACACATTTCATTGAAACATAATCCAATTATATCATCAGTTTATCAACCTTCACCTTTATGAATTGATGTTTTCTTTTTATATGATTTTTACTTGAATGATGGTCATGATTTTTTCTTATAATAATAGCACTTGGGTTATCATACCGAAAATAAAACATAGATTTCGTATCAACTACAATATCCTTAATTTGATGTGTTCTTAGTAGTTGAGTACATGCTTGAGTAACCACTACATATTTATCCACCACAGTTTTAAGTGAGAAATAGTCTTGAATCTTGATCATCCATGAAATTAATAAATCTATAAGATAAAAAAGAACTGATTGATGTCAACTTACAATCATCCACTAAATCTTCCAAATATGTATATGTGTATCCCAATTACATTTTTTGTGATTTCATGTAATAAAACAACCAAAAATATATTGTACTATTGATGTACTAAAGTATCTGGTTTACTTATAACCTGTGGCTCTCCTTGGGAAAACTTTGGTATTGCGTGATTCGGCATGTGGAAAACACAATATTATGCAATGTCATTTTCAAGTATAATGGGATTCTAGTAATTTTTCAATATTCTATTATATAGACCTCCTTTCAATTATTATCTTTTGAAAACATCTACCAGGATATTATTGGCGTTTTCATTGTCCTAGTATCTTCTATTAAAAACATATTGATCACCTCCTTAACATATTTTTATTGAGAAATAAAAGGGTCATTCTTTCTTTTAGTCACCTTTAAACTAAGAAAAAAGTTTAACATTCCAATCATAGACATTTTGAACTCACAACTCATATATTTTGTAAATAAATTTCATTATGTATTGTATGAGCCTAAAAAAATTATCCACATAAATGATAAACAACATCCTTTGATATTTTTTATTTTGTGAATTCCTTACTAAACCGTTGCAAAAATGACTTTCCATAATTGAAATTAATCTCATGTTCAAAAAATTCTACATATTTTTTTAAATGATTTTTTCAATCCTTTGATATAAATTTTATATGCCTTAATTTTAGATATATATCCAAGAAAATAAACTTTATCCCCATGATCTTAAAATTTCTAGATCTTCTCTTTGTAGAGAATAAATAAATTACTTCTGAAGATTTAAAAGTCTTTCAATGTTGGCTTATTCCTATACCAAATCCTGTAGTGGGTCTTTTCTTCATTGAGATATGGAAAATCCCTATTGGAGATATAAACTAATGTAAGTACTATTTCCTAATAATATTTAATTAGTAATTGTTTTTTACCAATTTTCTGATCCATGTATCCTTTATCAGATTCCTCCTCTCAACAACTTTGTTTTGTTAGGGTGTCTTCACAACCAACATTTGATGACTTATCATGTACTTCTCAAGATATTCTTCCACCTAATCCTTTGTAAAAATTTTACCATTATATATTATGAATTTATTTATCTTTATCAAAATAATCTTCTTTTCTAACCTCTGATAACATGTAACAAATTTGAATACCTAGGACTTGTGAGAGATAACCATCAGCCAAGCCATCCTGTTATAATCATAAATAAACAAAACATAATATTTACCGCACACTAACCCCTATTTACTATATTATTTATTTATTCTTCATCCTCATTTTTTTTATCTCCTATAGGAATGAATTTACTTTAATTTAAAAAAATTGGTCATGCAATGCATGTCGTATGGTTAGCACACATGTAGTAATAATCATGAATAAATCATACAACAGGTCTACAGTTTTTAGTAGAGTTGGTTTCATAGTTGGAACATGGTTAGATGAATGAAGCTGACTTGTTATGCATCATGATCAAGGTATCCCAATGAATCTTGGATGGTTATCTCATAGTTTTTTTTACTACAAAAAAAACTTTTTGGTGTGTCCATCTCATTCAAAATGCAAGATTACCTTTTTACCCATGCTCGGTTTTTACCCCAAATTAAACCCATCCTCTCCCATTCGACCCTATGATGCCTAAAAACATCCACCTTGGTTATACTATCTTCCTTGGGTGCTCTCATGGGTATTTTTCATAGTTTAGAACCAAATATATATGTTATATCCTTCTAATATCTCACTCTCCCTCTACTTCTTATTTTTTATTTCTTTCCTTGCCCTAGAGATGTCTTAGTGACCTAGGGTTATCTTTAACATAACTTTAAATCATGTATTCCTTGAATTTTGGTTTTCTTTTGATATTTTAGGGTTCTCTTGGATTGTTTGAGGTGTATTTAATCCTTGGTTTCAAATGGTGATAAGTTTTAATGTAGATGGTCCCTTATATAACTCTTTAAAGTTATAATTATGATTACTTAATGATGTAAATTCATGTTTTGGGGGTTTTAAAAATTATTCCAAGTATATATATTAAATTTTTCAAAATAAAGTTATTTATATTTGTATTTACTATAATGTGAATGGGTTTTTACTTTTTTATAGTATGAAAAAAATGTAAATCCTTGCACACCATGCAACTGTATAAATTCCCATTTTGCTTCATGACTTTTTTTTTGATTAAGAGGAGTATTTTGGTTCCTAAACTGCATTAAAGGAGTTTTTTTAAAATATATGGGTGTGATTGTAATTCATAAAGGAGTTTAATTACCTCAATTGATGTAAATTTTTAATAACATTTTCATATTTTCTTTTGAAATCATATTTTGTAACCTGATTTTATAAGAAATATTCACAAGACCCACTGAACACTTTCAAAATGATTTCATAAAAATAAACACCCTTGAAATATTCCCCATGTATTTTGTAAAATTAATGTTTATTATTATATGTATGTGATCGTTCCTAGTAAAGGTGATTATGTATTTTTATGTGTGATTTTTCTAGAATTGAGGTTGTTTCTTGTAAGGGTGTTAGAGGTGAGGGTGTGACTTATTGTGATTTAAATATATATATAATTATTGTAAGACTCATCCACTTTTTGAATTGTTGGTAACCATGGATGTCAGTATTGGAATTCTATGTACACATGTTTCACTAGTTTAGAATCAAGTTCTGACTAGTGAATATAAGATAGATTCTATTCTGCTTTTGGGATTTCCCCTTAGTTAGGTCAAGTAGGGAAATATCGGGTGTTGGGGAAGGTTGTTATTACTCGACACCAATCTTATTTAACATTTTATATATCCTTTTACTAGATTTTCACCAAATTCACTAGGTTCCGATGATGTGGTATTTTCAAAATATCTATGTTGATTGGTCAAAATAGTGGAAGTGTAAATGTTCATATTTAAAATAAAAACAACTAATTATGTACCTATTTACACATAAATAAAGTATATTTCATTTAAATATTTTAATTTCTCAAATTCTTGTTTTTTAATATTTAATTCATTCTTTATTTTCTTTATAAAATTAAAATATATTTTATTTTCATATATATATATATATATATATATATTCGAACTGTCATGAAGTTGTTTTGTTTTTAAAGGGTACGAATGAATCGATGGGTGCTTTCCTACTATGTTGTATAGATCATGCCTATCATATTTATAGATTTATAAGGTTCTCCCAAGTTTCAATGGATGATATTTATCTTTTATTTTGTTCATGTTTATCATTATGCCTCACATTTAATTTTATGATTAATTTGGATGCGTATAATTTGTAACTATTTATTCTTATGGCATGACACTATAAAGTATGGTATTGTAATATTGGAATTTTGGGTGGAATTATATAGATTATATCTAAATATATAAGAAAAATAATTCCCATGAGTTATATATTTGACGCCTTGTCCATAGTTTCCATCCTAGGGAAACTATAAATACACCCCGATTATGTTGCAGGCTGACTCAGGTGACCAATTAAGGGGTGGATCAATGATAGTTTGTGACAAAATGCTTTGAAATACTAATTTTTTTATAAGGTCTATGTTATAGAGTCTTTTTTGTTATTAGGGGTGTTTATTATTGTGAATGTAGGATCATTGTAAGTTTAGTGGTTGGTCATGAGTATTTTCTTTGTCACCATATATTCAGGATGATGTTTGAGTTATCAAGGTTGTTTGGAATGTTTTTGCCTCAAACTTGAGTTCATTTCTAGGTATTTTCAAGGTAATTGGACTTTATTTGAGTATTCTTATTTTATAATTGAGGAATTGAGGGTTGTTTTTTTAGAAAACATAATTTTTGAGCGAAATTGGGAAGAACTCGGCGGGTACACAATTATTATGAATGGTTTGGAAAACCTTGTGCAAAACATGAAGCTATGTCTAGGAGAATTATAGTGAGTGTATCATGGTTGGTGATAAGTAATCCAAATAATGCATCCAAACCATTCACATTACATATTTCTTCTAAATATCTATATTTATAATTATTTATGGTCTGATATGTTTTTTCTATTTATTTTTATTGTTTTGAGATGATTTTTGGATATATAATATGGATTTTAAATGATATTTTGGATCATTTATGTTTTATTCCCAAAATAAAAACCTACGATTGTTTTGAACATGATATGAAATTTAAAAATTAAATTAGAATATATTTTTTGAAAGTTTTGAGTTTAAAATGAAATAGGGATTTAAAAGTGTTTGATTTGATAAACATGGGTTGTTTTGAATTTTCCAAAATGATTTAAGGGTGTTTTTAAAAAACTTATAGTAACTAATTTTTGATGTATTTGAAAAAAACATGGATTGATAATGTTTTTAGAATGGTTAAGTAATTTTTAATAATAGTTTTTAGGGGATATTTGATGTTTTAAATTAAATAATTTTTTGAAAGAAATTATCAAAGGTATTTTCTAGGAAAGATAAGGAATTTCCATGTCTTTAAGTTCTGATGGTTGATTATTAGTTTAATTTTTCTTTTAATGTTTTAAGATTTAGCATTTTTTTATTTAGTTTTGATACATTATGGGATTTGGGGGATGTTTAAATAGTATGTTGATGTTAACATAATAATTTATATTTTTATTAGTGGAGTTTGATAATATGGAATGTTTTGATTATCTTTCACGATTTTTTCTTCAAGAGTATGCCCCCACTATGTCCTAGTCAATTCACAGGAGGGGTCTATGGGTGGTTTGTCCTAAGTAAGACCTCTAGTTGATAAAAAACTATTTGAGTCATTTTCTACATCTTCCCTAACAGTAGATCATAGTGGTATTCCTCTTCTATCCTAGCCTCAAGATTTCATTCAAGAGTTATAAAATTGGAATCCTCCTCATTTCATTGGGAAACTCAATTATCAGAAAGCATATGAAGGATTATGGATTGTTGAAGGGATATTCATCCATATTGAACATACTAAGTCTCTTAAACTCAAGTTTGTAACCTTTATACTTGAAAGTTTGATTTGGTAGTGGTGAAATTAAACTCTTCAGAATAAACCATAGAAGGACTGCTAATGGGAAGGATTTACATAACAATTCATCCAATGGTACTTCCCTAAATCCATGAAAATATTGAAGGAAATGTAGTTCTATTACCTCTAGTAAGGTGATAGACCAATGTTGGAATATTTTGGTTGATTTATAAAGTAAGGTCCATACCTTCCTAACCTAACCGTGGATGAATACTTGAAGGCCCAATTTTTTGAATGGGATATTTGACCAGATCTTCTATATGTGGTGTCTTTTCTTGTTCTTAACACTTATGGAGATATAGTAAATCTATATCGGTGGATTGAAGCAAGATTGACAGGGATGCCTAAAGTGATTGATGTTTCACCTATCTTTGGTATTGGTAGTATAAGCTTTGGAAAAAGTTAGGGGAATTGATCCAATCCTAGTAATCTTAAAAACTGCATCAATTGTCCAAAAAATTCTACATGCTAGACTATTCTGGGAGCAATCCATAAGTGTTTCACTAGTGTAGGAAGATATGGAATAAGTATCCTTCTTGTCATAAAGCACCGAATATATGTTGTATCTATGGTTATCTAGGACATCTATATAGATTTTGTATGGGAGTCTCTCATAAGAAAGGTGTATCTTGACTTTCACATTTGTAAGATCCTCATGTTTAACTTGTCAAACTTGTATTTGAATCCATGTCTATTGGATGTGTTTTTTTTTCTTTTGTATTCTCATGTTGCATTTATAAGCTAAGTGGAAATTTGGATTATGATGTTTTTGTATCTATATATAAAAACTTTTGTTTTCATGTTTGAAACCATAGGATATTTTTATTTTTATTTTGGATTTTTCTTCAAAGTTAGCATGTTGTTATGGGTGTCGGGAAACCCTGGTATCGATATATTAAAAATATATAATATATTCAGTCAATTGTGTGCATATTTTATGAATTAATGTTTTTTACTCTTAAAAATAGGATTATATGAGGAAACTGATACATCCATTGGTTTTATAAAATCCAAGATAACCATAAGAATAATGTAAATTCCATTCTCATTAAGTCTTTCAGTAGATCTCCATTATGGAAGGATATTAGTTAAAATAATTAATTAATCAATTTAAATAGATGAATTGAATAAAAAGAAGTTTTGACCCCAAAATATCCTATAAAATATTTACTCTAACAATTATCTTGGGTTAGCTCTATAACCCAATAGACTGAGAGATAGATCCACCATTGAGAAGATCATTGATGAATGAACATGGGAGGATTGGAGATCAATGATCGTATTCAATGGAACTCATCATCGACATCAATGCAGAATGATTATTCATCAATGATTAATACACCGATGAGGTAGTTCTCATTATATAGAGATTTTTTCCCTTGTTATTATAGATTGTTAGTGTGGATTATGATACCTTATTAGAATTTTTTATTTCTCTCCCTTTGGAATGATCCTGTTGATTAATTTGTTATTGTTCCTTTATCCCTAAAATAATCATTTTGCTAATTAAAATTTCAAATTTTGATTTCTACATTTGGGATTGATATCTAGGATCACAATGGTTATTGGGGAACTGTAATGGCCCAGACCCTCATGGTCCATCCCTTTTTCAAATTCCAGATCCTAAGGATGGCGTCTTTGTAGCAGGACGTCATTTCAGTGTGTCTCCAATCGGTGTGTCACCAATCGGTGCGACCGATCGGTGTGTCGTCGATCGGTGCGACATGGTCGGTTTCACATAGCCTTGTTGAGTTTTTTTCTACAGTTTTCCCGTAATGCCACTTTTAAGCCTTTTAACCTTTTGGAAGTGGTTCAAGGCCATTTTTATCCCCATAATCAATGTTTAATTTCCTAAGAGTGGGGAAACCCTCAACGGACCCATTTGTGTGCCCGTGTAACGTTCCCCTCTATTTATATAAAATCCTTTAAAGTCCAAGTTGTTACCTCCTTTTCTCGATGAGGGTTATTAAATAACAATCAATTCAGTCTTGTGTAACCACCCAAACGTGTGGTGAAACCATGATCTGAATTTAAAGTCGTTCAAATTTCCTTATCTTGTAACAATAGGATCTCATCTTTATATCACATTGTAGTTTATTCCTTCCCATTCTTGGCTAGATTTATTTTTTCTCCCTGGTGTGCTTGGAGTCCCTCCTTCCCGAGTCTTGTGGTGCACCTGTGCCGGAGCCTTTCTGCTTGTCCTTGGAGTCCCGGATGCTCCTCCCCTGCAAGTTTCACATCCCCAGTTCTTGGCGCATGGAGAGAAAACATTGATCGTTGATCATCCAAGTAGTGTTTTACATCGTCTCTATTTACTTTGTATCATGCGGGGAGGGTATGCTATTGTTCCTGTGGGACGGATGAAACCAAGCATTAATAAAGATATCAAACGGACTTTTAAATAATGAAGGGGGTGTGATTGATTTTTCTGTTGTACTCTTTTATAATTGCTATATGTTGTAAACTGTATGGGCCTATACCCACTGAAAATCATTGTCATTGGTGGTCTTTCTTTGTGCATTAATGAAACTTCATCTTCTATGATGATTGAATGGATCCAACATGGGAATTTGTTTAATCACGTAAACTCGGCCAATTAAATGAATGTCCAGTGAACACCAATCCTTGTGTGATCACCCTGGTTAACCAAACAGAAAGAACAAAACTTAGTGAACGATGTATATGAGTCTGGAAACTTCCTTGCTCTGTCTTGGTGGAATTTCTGTTTGTTCTACTCGATGCTTATGGGGTTATGTGGATGAGAATGGGATCTTTTGTTGTGGAACAGTTGTTGGTTGTGAATCTGAAGTTGTGTGGGGCTGTATCTTGAGGCTTAGTTTGGTTCCAGTACTCTGAGGGATCTCATGGATCCCTTTGTTGTTGTGACTTTACAAGAGAACCGGGTGTGAATTCTTAAATTTTTGTTTGGCGGTTTCTCTTTATCTGGCTTTTCGTAATGTCGATTAGTTTCCCATTAGTGTATATTCCACTTGAATTGGATCACTTGAACAAGAAAACAAAAATGGTTTAAATGGGGAATTGGTTTTGGGAATGATTTGTGACTTGGTCATGAGTGTTGTGACTTTCTTTTATGAATGAATAGTAACAAGGGGGTTTGTTCTTAGTTTGGCTTTTGAGACCCTAGGTTGGGATGATTTATTGTTACCTATACATATAATTTTAGTTCTTATGTTTCATATTCGCGCCCCACCCAAGTTGATCACTTAGTCCCGAACACCCCAATTTCATGGGGGAGGGTGTTTTTCCCAACACTCCTATGAGTGGATGGTTATTAGCTCCTTTTTTATCCCTTTCCCAAATAGCCCAAGACTCTTTGGTTAGGCTGTGATGGCCTGAGGTCTATTATAGCCCAAGATTCTTCGGGCAGGGTAGTTGTGGTGGTTGGACCAGGTGTGTGCGGGCAGGTTGTTTCCCAATAGTCTTCGGGATGAGGCCCAGGCATCTCCGGGCGTGGCAGTAGTTGTTCTGGCCAAGGTGTTTGCGGGCATGGCTACATGTGGTGGTAGTGGACCAGGTGGTTGTGGGTGGGATGTGTGGTTGTGGCCCAGGTGAATGCGGGCGGGATGTGTGGCAGTGATGGCCCAGGTGTGTGCAGGAGGGGAGTGGTAGTGGGACTGTGGTGAGAATGGCGGGACTGGTTCGATGCGTAGGATGTTTTCAATAACCAGTGGGGAAGTGGTGTGGGGTACCCAAATATTGATGTGATATTACTATACATTACTTGACTTGGATTATTTGGGGAGTGTGCCTTGGTGAGGCTTGTGTGGATAGTTTTCCTTGCTAGGTTCTTTGGTTATATCTTTTCTCACAGGAAATTAGAATGCCTCCCCACTTGTGCATGAGAGTATTTGGTTTTCCCAACTGAGTATACTTGTATGATCACCCTACATATATAAAACTACTTTTAGGATTCCATGAGGACTTCAGGGATCATGCAAGGTCGTATTAGCTCAGATGTTGGGATAGTTGTAGTTGTTTTTTTTCTTTTCTTTGGTACTTTACCTTTGTATTCTTCTTGTACTTTGTGGTATTTACTTTTGTAACATGCATATGGGAATGGTTTTCTTTGGCTTTACTCTTACCCCCCAGTTTTTGTGTTGTTCGGATTTACTATCTTATCTCCTGATCCTAATAAAGAAAAAAGTTTAACGCCTTCCATATTCAGTGTGATTCTATACCCTTGGTGCTAGTCACCACTATGGGGCCTTTTAAAGGCGAGTCTCGGGGGTCATTATCTCTCCTTCGACTTGAAGAAAGAAGGGTCTGGCAATCTGTTATACCTTCCCTCATCTTGGTGAAGGCGGGTCGTGACAGAATGCTATCGAAGGTGTAGGTTGAGAGATAGGATGAAGTCTGGGGTTAGGCACAGTGAGGATTGCATGGGATGGTAGGGTAATAGTGTTGGGTGATCTTGTTGTGTGAAATAGGCCAAGAAAGACCGGCTATGACATGGGATTTTAGGGGCCTCCATGATCCGATGCAAGGACTCTAGGCCTACCGAACGACCAAGTGAGGCTACACCGATTGCAGGGTAGAGACCCTAGGGAAGGTACATGCATCATAATGACTTTTGTTCTTATGTTTCATGGGTATTTTTTGGGATTTAAAATGAATAAGAATTATAAGAAAAATTAAGAACAATATTCTACACTACTCGGGCTTAGGCATTCCTTGTTAACCTTGCAGCAATGGCACCTGGGAGATGACCACGAGTAGTGCAGATGATCGAGGCCCAGGAGGTTGACATGGCTGATCGGAAGAGGATTGGTCAAGAGGAGGATGATGATCAGTGGCAGAGGATGCTTCATGCCTTTCAGTGGTAGACCCTCGGGATGTACAAGGGTAGCATCTTAGACATGGAGACAGAAAGCTGGCTAAAGGAGTTGGTGTTGGCTTTCAACTTGATCTGGGCTCTAACGGAGTACTGGGTTCCTCTGGTTGTAATCTAGATTGTGGGGAGTAGCTCATCAGTGTTAGACGCCATACCTCGTGAATAAGAGGGAGGTTGAGGTGGCATGGACTGACTTCGAGAATGAGTTCGGGCGGAATTCCTCTTTTCCATAATGAAGGCTGAGAAGAGGCAGGAACTACTCTCCCTCCATCAGGGGAGTATGTCAGTGAGAAAGTTGGGGATCAAGTTCAAGGATCTCCTCTGCTTTGCTACAAACCTCTATCCATATGAGGAGTCTTGGGCGAGATGTTTGGAGGAGGCAATTCGACCTTCCCTCTAGTATGTTGTTACTCCCCTCGCCCTACCGACGTACTTGGAGGCCCAAAAGAAGGCTGAAGTGGCGGAAAGGATTCACACGTTGGGAGGTGTATCACGAGAGGGAATCCAGTTGGGCTCGTCAAAGGGGAAAGTCTTCAGAAGCAGGCCTCCAGGGTCAGGGCCCTCTAGGTTTCGACTAGGAGGAAGCAGGCCTCAGTAGTTCCAGTTCAGATCTCCCAGCCCTCACTCTTTCCTTTCGGGACCAAGGCCAAAATAATTCATCTACGGAATCCATGGGCACCATCGGAATCAGTGCCCAGACAGAGTATATTACATCGGGGGTGGGCAGGTTCAACACCCACCTCAGTAGCAGTAGTTTCTAGCTAGGCCCTTTGAGCCGCAGCAGTAGGGGAAACAAGCTCCTGCTCCTCCGAGGGCAGGTTTTTCAGGACGAGTCCAACCTTAGGACACTCCTCAAAGACCTCAACCAGGGCGTGGTCGGGGAGGTGGCCTACAGTTGAAAGGTAGAAGATCTAGGAGTGGGCAGTTTCACACCGCAGAGGCAGCACTTCCAGTCGGGCCATAATTCGTCCGAGGTACGATAAGATTATTAATACTCTTGCCTATCCCTTGTTCAAT
The DNA here is from genome assembly GCA_963277665.1 of Viscum album. Classification (NCBI taxonomy): domain Eukaryota; kingdom Viridiplantae; phylum Streptophyta; class Magnoliopsida; order Santalales; family Viscaceae; genus Viscum; species Viscum album. Next base: position 467,838,859 of record OY728147.1, on the reverse strand, counting down.
ACAGAAGCTTCTCACTCCTCTGTTGCACCCAGCCTGTCCCTTGCTCTAGTTTTAGATGTTGAGAGACTTCCAGTTCCCCTGGTGCTGAACACACCAGTTGGAGGTCAGACCGACTTGTTTTATGATTGCCAAGTGTTTCAACTGATGATAAAGCCACATCAGTCTATTAGGGATCTTCTAATATTGAACATACATACATACGATGTCATCCTAGGAATTTACTAGCTATTCTTTGTATGTTCCATCATTTACTTCTTCCGAGGAAGGGTCATGTTTTCAGATTTGGGCGGCCGACATGTAACTTTCATCGGCGAGCAGGGTTTCCAGAAAAGCGGCAGGCGAGAGGAGACCCTTCTTTCCTTGTTAGCCAAACTATCAGGGGAGTCGGGGGATGCAGAAATGGTGGAAGTCCTAGGGATCGTCAGTGAGTTTATGGATGTCTTCCCTGAATAGGTGGTGACACTACCCCCTCGACATAATGTTGAGTTTGGGATAGACTTGCAACCTGGTGCCCGTTCGATTTAGATGGCTCCCTAACGGATGGCACCTTCTGAGTAGTGGGAGTTGTGGATTCAGATTGACGATCTCATGAAGAAGGTTTTTGTTCGACCAAGTGCATCACCATGGGGTGCTCCAATCTTATTTTCATTGAAGGAATATGGTGGTCTCATGTTGTGCATAGACTACCAGAGACTGAATCAGGTAACAGTCAACAATCGTTACCCTCTCCCGAGGATAGACGACCTTTTCGACCAGTTAAAGGGAGAAGGGTGGTTCTCCAAGATTGAACTACGGTCGGGATATCACCAACTGAGGGTGAAGGAGGGTGACATCTCGAGTATTGGCTTCAGGTGCAGTTATGGGAACTTTGAGTTTGTCGTCATGTCGTTCGGCGTCACGAACGCTCCAGGTGTGTTCATGGGGCTCATGAACTCTGTCTTCTGGGAATAGCTGGATCGGTTTGTAGTCGTGTTTATTGATGAAAACCTGATCTACTCAAGATCAGAGTAGGATCACGTTGAACCCCTGTGGATGGTTTTAGAGGTCATCCGATAGCACCAACTCTATGGGAAATTTTCCAAGTGCAAGTTCTGGACAAGAGAAGTGATCTTCCTTCGGCACATGGTATCCGAACAGGGAATAGCGGTGGACCCATCAAAGTTTGAGGTGGTTGTTTATTGGGTAGAGCCCAACAATGTGGTATAAGTTCATAGTTTCCTCATACTAGTAGGCTACTATCGGAGGTTCATGCCCAATTTCTCCCAAGTTGTAGCACCTTTGACAGCTTTGACCAAGAAGGACCCGGATTTTGTGTGGAATGGGCAGTGTGAGGTAGCCTTCATCTATCTGAAGGAGAAGTTAGTTAGTTCCCCAGTGCTGAGGTTTCCAGAATAAGGGGCGGCGTATGAGGTGTTCTGTGATGCTTCAGGACAAGGCCTCTGGTGTGTGCTAATGCAACGACAAGGGGTGATCTATTATGGGTCTAGACAGTTACGCCATCATGAGCATAATTATACCCCCCTGCGATCTGAAATTTGTGGCAGTCGTGTTCTCACTAAAGTTGTGGCGGCATTACCTCATCAGGGAGCACTTCCTGGTCATCACAAATCACAAAAGCTTGAAGTATATCTTCTCCCAATGGGACCTAAACTTATGACAGTGAAGGTGGATGGAGTTCCTTCAGGACTACGACTTCGAGATTTCCTATACCTCAAGAAGAGGGAATGTGGTGGCTGATTCCTTGAGCAACAATTCACAGAAGGATGTGTTTCAAGAGTCGACAGATGCTTGGAAGGCGATGGAGGAGTTGGTTGCCCTACACCTGGAGGTAAATGAGGATATTGGTATAGGTTGTCTGTTTCAGATGATAGTGAAATCCTCTCTCCTATAGTAGGTGGAGGAGTCTCAGTGGAGCGACATATAAAGTGAAGTAATGCATGACCGGGTTAACCAAGGTGATGCTCTGAAAGGATGGATGGAGGATGGTAAGAATCAGATGCTTTTCCAAGGGAAGTTGTTTGTTCCAAAAACGATGCACGAAAGGGTTCTTGGTGAGTTCCACAACTCACCCTTAATAGTGAACCTGGGAGTTTCCAAAATGTACAGGGGTTTGAGGGGTCTGTTTTGGTGGCTTGGGGTGAAGCGGGTGGTGGAAGAGTTCATAGAAAAGTGCCTTGTGTGTCAGCAGGTGAAGGCTGAACACCATGTTCCAGGTGGTTTGTTGCAGCCGTTTGACGTCCCCGAGAGGAATTGGGATGACGTCTTGTGGATTTCATCACAGGGATACCCAAGTTTCAAGGAGGTTTCAACCCTATCTAGGTAGTGGTGGACCGGTTGACGAAATCGTCTCACTTTCTGGCGATTAGGGAGTTGAGTGTAGTGGATGCCCTGGAACGGAAGTATGTGGATGAGGTGGTGCAGTTTCATGGAGTTCTGAGGTCCATAGTCTCAGATAGGGATACATGATTTACCTCATGAGTATGGAAAGGATAGAAGCATGCTTTTGGCACCCAGATACGTCTTAGCACTGCTTTCCACCACTAGAAAGATGGACAGACAGAGCGCACCATTCAGACAATGGAGGATATGCTACGGGCATGTGTGTTGGATTTTGGGGGATCGTGGGTGCGACACTTGCCTCTCATAGAGTTTTCCTACAATAATATCTATCACTCTACCATTGGCATGGCTCCATTTGAAGCCTTGTACGGAAGGACATGTCGCTCACCCGTGTGTTGGACTGAGGTTGGGGAAACAAGTGTTCTTGGCCAGGAAGTGGTGCAGAGGACGATGAAGAAGGTTCAGCTTATACAGAAGAGGATGAAGGCAACTCAGGACCGGAAGAAGTCATATGCCGATAATAGGAAGATACCCTTGGATTTTGGGGTCAAGGACCACGTATTCTTGAAGGTCTCTCCTCGACGTGGACAATAGAGGTTCAGCAGGGGGATTAAGCTTTCTCCAAGGTTCATTGGACCATTCAAAGTATTGCGGCGGGTCAGAGAAGTGTCTTATCAACTAGCACTACCACCACCGCTAAAAAGAATACATGACGTCTTCCATGTGTCACAACTCTGATGGTATCTACACGACGATTCTCAAGTCCTCAACTGGGGAAAGCTGGACGTCGAGGCCGACGTGAATTTTGTGGAAAGACCAGTGAGGATCGAGGATCGTGAGGAGAAGGTGCTCCATGGATGGACCATTCCTTTAGTTCGTGTGTTGTGAAGGTATGGTGGGCTTGAAGAGAGTACCTCGGAATGGGAGGCACAGATGCACGCCCAATACCCAGAGTTTTTTTGAGTTTTGTTCTGTTTTGTTTTGTGTTTTTTTGTGATGTAATGCTAACCTTGTTGGTTTATGAGGTGTTCTTGTTCCCCCTACCTTTCAAAAGTTATGAAAAGTCTTGATATGTGGGTAAGGGAGGACTTGATCCCTAACCAAGATGCATTAAGTTTGATGCGAGTGCCACCCAAATAGGATAGTATCTTGACATGGAGGAAGGAACTCCCGGAACCATGTGTCATGATGATATGGACCTTGAGTTCGGTGTGGTTGTCTGGGGTGGTTCGTCCCCGAGGGGTATCTTTCGAGGGGGGGGGTTCGAACCCCTCTCTTCTATTCAGGTCTAGATTGGATTCTCGAGGATGCGAATAGTTTGAGGGGTATCAGATGTAATGTCCTAGACCCTCATGGTATATCCCTTTTCCAAATTATGGATCCTAAGGATGGCTTCTCAGTAGCAGGACATCATTTCGGTGTGTCACCGATCGGTGCGACACGATTGGTGTCTCACCAATCGGTGTGACCGATTGGTGTGTTGCCGATCGGTGTGACACTATTGGTGTCACACAACCTTGTCGAGTTTTTCTTCTACAGTTTTTCCCGTAATGCCACTTTTAAGCCCTTGAACCTTTTGGAAGTGGTTAAAGACCATTTCTAGACCCCTAATAAATGTTTAATTTCCTAAGAATAGGGCAACCCTCAATGGACCCAGTTGTGTACCCGTGAAACGTTCTACTCTCTTTATATAAAATCTTATAAATTCCCAGTTGTTACCAACTTTTCCTGAGTAGAGTTATTAAATAACCAACAATTCAGTCGTGTGTAACCACCCAACTGCGTGGTGAAACCACAATCTGACTTTAAAGCTGTTCAAATTTCTTTATCCCGTAACAATAGGATCTCATATTTGTATCACGCTAGAGTTTCTTTCTTACCATTCTTGGATAGATTTATTTCTCCTCCCTAGTTCTCTTGGAGTCCCTCCTTCCTGAGGATTGTGGTGAGCATGTGTCGGAGCCTTTTTGTTCGTCCTTGGAGTCTAGGACGCTCCTCCCCTTCATGTTTCGCATCCTCAGTTCTTGTATCTTGGAGAGAAAACATCGATCATTGATCATCCAAGTAGGGTTTTTCTTCGTCTCTCTTTACTGTGTATCATGCGGGGAGGGTATTCTATTGTTCATGCAAGACAGATGAAACCAAATGTTAATAAAGATAACAAACAAACTTTTAAAGAATGAAGGGGGTGTGATTGATGATTTTACTATACTCATTTATAATTGTTGTATGTTGTGAACTGTATGGGCCTATTCCCAATAAAAATCTTGGTCGTTGGTGGTCTTTATTTGTGCATTAATGAACCTCTGTCTTATATGAGTATTGAATGACTCCAACATGGGAATTTGGTTAATCACTTAAACTCAGCCAATTAAATGAATGTCTAGTGAACAAAAATCCTTGTGTGATCACCCTGGTTAACCAAACAGAAAGAAGAAAACATAGTGAATGATATACTTCAGTCTGGAAACTTCCTTGCTCTATCTTGGGTGCATGTTTGTTTTTTCTGCTCGATGCTTATGGGGTGATGTGGATGAGGATGGGATACTCTGTTGTGACACGGTTGTTGGTTGTGAATCTGAAGCTTTGTGGGGTTATATCTCGAGGCTTGGTTTGGTTCCAGTACTTTGAGGGATCTCACGGATCCCTTTGTTGTTGTGAATTTATAAGAGAACCGGGTGTGAATGCTTAAATTTTTGTTTGGATATTTCTCTTTCTCTAGCTTGTGGTTATGTCGGTTAATTTCCCAGTAGTGTATATTCCACTTGAATTGGATCACTTGAACATGACAACAAGAATGGTTTAAATGGGAAATTGGATTTGAGAATTAGTTGTGACTTTTTCGTGAGTGTTGCGCCTTTCTTTTATGAATGAATAGTAATAAGGGTGTTTGTGCTTAGGTTTTCTTTGAAGACCATAGGTTGGGATGAGTTCTTATTACCAATACATATAATTTTAGTTCCTATGTTTCTTATTCGTGCCACACCCAAGTTGATCACTTAGTCCCGAACACCCCCATTTCATGGGGGAGGGTGTCTTCCCCAACAGTCCTATGAGTGGATGGTTATTAGATCCTTTTTTTCTTTCTTTCCCAAATATCCCAAGACAGGACGGGTAGTCTGTGACATCCTGAGGTCCATTATAGCCCAAGATTATTCAGGTAGGGTAGTTGTGGTGGTTGGCCCAGGTGTGTACAGGCAGTTTGTTTCCCAAGAGTCATTGGGTTGAGGCTCAGGTGTCTTCGGGTGTGGTAGTAGTTGTTCTAGACCAGGTGTTTGTGGGCGTGGTTATGTGTGGTGGTTGTGGAAAAAGTTTTTTGTAGGTGGGATTTGTGGCTATGGCCCAGGTTTTTGCGGGCGGGATGTGTGGCAGTGATGGCCTCGGTGTGTGTGGGCGGGGAGTGGCAGTGGGACTACGGTGAGAATGGCGGGATTGGTTCGACGCATAGGATGTCTTCAATAACCAATGGGAAAGTGGCATGGGGTACATAAATATCAATGTCCTATTACTATACATTACTTGACTAGCGTTATTTGGGGAGTGTGTCTTGGTGAGGCTTGGGTGGATATTTTTCCTTGCTAGTGCTTTGGTTATCTCTTTTCTCACTGGGAATTAGAATGTCTCCCCACTTGTGCATGAGAGTCTTTGGTTTTCCCTACTGAGTATACTTGTATGTTCACCCTTCATAAATAAAACTACTTTCAGGTTTCCAGGAGGACTTCAGGGATCGTGTAGGGTCGTACTAGATCAGACGTTGGGATAATAGTTGTTGCTATTTTTCTTTTCTTTGGTACTTTACCTTTGTAGTATTCTTGTACTTTGTGGTATTTAATTTTGTAACATGCATATGGGAATGGTTTTCTTTGGCTTTACTCTTACCCCCCAGTTTTGGTGTTGTTGGGATTTACTATCTTATCTCTCAATCCTAATAAATAAAAAAGGGTAATGCCTTCCATCTTGTGTGTGATTATATACCCCTGGTTCTAGTCGCCACTTCGGGGCCTATTAAAGGTGGGTCTCAGGGGTCATTATCTCTCCTTCTACTAGAAGAAGGAAGGGTCTGGAAATCTGTTGTCCCTTCCCTCATCTTGGTGAAGGCGGGTCGTGACAGAATGGTATCAGAGGAGTAGGTTGAGATATTGGATGGATTCTGGGGTTAGGCACAATGATGATTGCATGGGATGGTAGGGAAACAGTGTTCGGTGATCTTGGTGCATGAAATAGGCCAGGGAAGACTGGCTAGGACATGGGATTTTAGGGCCCCTCGTGATCTGAAGCAAGGACTCTAGGCCTACCAAACGACCAAGTGACGCTGCACTGATTGCAGGGTAGAGACCCTAGGGAAGGTACAAGCATCATAATGACTTGTGTACTTATGTTTCATGGGTATTTTGGGGGGATTTAAAATGAATAATAAGTCTAAGAAAAATTAAGAACAATATTCTACACTACTCGGGCTTAGGCATTACTTGTTTACATTTCAGCTATGGCACCTGGGAGACAACCACGAGTAGTGCAGATGATCGAGGCCCATGAGGTTGACTTGGCTGAATGGAAGAGGATTGACTGATAGGAGGAGGATGATCAGTGGCATAGGATGCTTCGTTCCTTTCAGCGGAAGACCCTCGAGAAGTACAAGAATAGCATCTCAGACATGGAGACAGAAAGATGGATAAAGGAGTTGGTCATAGATTTCAGCTTGATCTGGGCCTCGAAAGAGGACTGGGTTCCTCTGGTTGTAAGACAAATGTGGGGATCAGCTTTTCAGTGGTGGATGCTCTACCTCGGGGAGAAGAGGGAGGTTGAGGTGATGTGGACTGACTTGGAGAAGGAGTTTCGTGCAGAATTCCTCTCTTCCCCGATGAAGGATGAGAAGAGACAGGAACTACTCTCCCTCCAGCAGGGGAGTTTGTCAGTGAGAGAGTTGGGGATCAAGTTCAAGGATCTCCTCCGCTTTTCTCCAGACCTCTTTCCAGATGAGGATTCTCAGGCGAGATGTTTAGAGGAGGCACTTCGACCATCTCTCTAGTATGTTGTTACTCCCTTCAACCTACCGACGTACATGGAGGTCCAAAAGGAGGCTAAAGAGATGGAAAGGATTCACTTGTTGGGAGGTGTATTGTGAGAGGTAATCCAGTTGGTCTTGTCGAAGAGGAAATTCTTCAGTAGCAGGCCTCTAGCGTCAGGTCCCTCTAGGTTTCGATCAGCCGGAAGCAGGCCTCAGTAATTCCAGTTCTGATATCCTAGCCCTTGCACTTTCCTTTCGGGCCCAGGGCCGAGATGATTCATTTTTAGAAGCCATGGGTACCTTCAGAATCAGTGCCCGGACAGAGTACAGTACAGCGGGGGTGGGCAGGTTCAACGCCCACCTCAGCAGCAGCTGTTTCTAGCTAGTGCCTTTCAGCCGCAGCAGCAGGGGCAGCAAGCTCCCACTCCTATGTGTCCAAGAGTTGTAGGAGGAGGATGACCTTAGGATGCTCCACAAGTACCTTGACTAAAACGTGGTCGGGGAGGTGGCCGATAGCCGAGAGGCAGAAGATCTGGGTGTGGGCAGTTGCACGCCTTAGAGGTAGTAGTTCCTGCAGGGCCAGAAGTCGTCTGAGGTACGATCAGCTTGTTTAGTACTCTTGCCTATGCCTTGTTCGATACAGGAGATTAGAACTCCTTTGTTGCACCCATCCTGGACCGTGTTCTGGGTTTAGATACTGAGAGACTTCCAGTGCCCCTGGTGCTGAGCACACCAGTAGGAGGTCAGACCAACTTGTTTTATGTTTGTCGAGGGTGTAAACTGATGATAGGGACACAACAGCCTATCAGGGATCATCTACTGTTACAGATACATCCATACGATGTCATCCTTGGCATTGACTGGATGTTCTCTGTATCTTCCATTATTGACTATTTTCGAGGAAGGGTTTTGTTTTCAGATTTGGGCGGCCGGCGTGTAACTTTCATTGGCGAGCGGGGTTGCTAGAAAAGCAGCAGGTGAGAGGAGCCCTTTTTTTCCTTTTTAGCTGAACTATTAGTGGAGTCAGGGGATTCAGAAATGGTGGAAGTCCCAAGGATCATCAGTGAGTTTATGGACATCTTCCCTGAGGAGGTGGCGACTCTACCCCCTCGACGTAATGTTGAGTTCGGGATAGACTTGCAACATGGTGCCCATCCGATTTCGATGGCACCCTACCAGATGGAACCTTCTGAGTTGCAGGAGTTGTGGATTCAGATTGACGATCTCATGAAGATGGGTTTTGTTCGACCAAGTGTGTCACCATGGGGTGCCCCAGTCTTATTCTCAAAGAAGTCAGATGGTGGTCTCAGGCTGTGCATAGACTACCAGAGACTGAATCAGGTAACGGTCAAGAACTGTTACCCTCTCCTGAGGATAGACGACCTTTTCGACCAGTTAAAGGGGGCAGGGAGGTTCTCCAAGATTGACCTGTGGTCGGGATATCACCAGCTGAGGGTGAAGGAGGGTGACATCTCGAAGACTCCCTTCAGATGTAGATATGGGCACTTTGAGTTTGTGGTCATGTTGTTCGGTGTCACGAACACTCCAGCTGTGTTCAAGGGGTTCATGAACTCTGTATTCTGGGAATACCTGGATCGGTTCATAGTCATGTTTATTGAAGACATCCTGATCTACTCAAGATCAGAGCAGGATCACGTTGAACACTTGAGAACGGTTTTAGAGGTCCTCCGACAGCACCAACTCTATAGGAAATTATCCAAGTGCAAGTTCTGGAAGCGAGAAGTGCACTTCCTTGGGCATGTGGTATCCAAGAAGATAATAGAGGTGGACCCATCAAAGGTTTAGGTGGTTGTTTCTTGGGAAGCGCCCAAGAACATGGCATAAATTCATAGTTTCCTCGGACTAGAAGGCTACTATCAGAGGTTCATGCCCAATTTCTCCCAAGTTACAGCACCTTTTACAGCTTTGACTAAGAAGTACTAGCCTTTTGTGTGGAATGGGAAGTGTGAGGCAGCCTTCATCTATCTGAAGGAGAAGTTGGTAAGTGCCCCAGTGCTGAGGTTTCCAGAACAAGGGGCGGCGTATGAGGTGTTCTGTGATGCTTCAGGACAAGGCCTCGGGTGTGTGCTAATGTAACGACAAGGGGTGATCTCTTATGGGTCTAGACAGTTACACCCTAATGAGTGTAATTATTCCACCCATGATATAGAGCATGCGGCGGTCGTGTTATCACTAAAGTTGTCATGGCATTACCTCATTGGGGAGCACTTCGTGGTCTTCACGGATCACAAAAGATTGAATTATATCTTCTCCCAGCAGGACCTGAACTTACAATAGTGAAGGTGGATGGAGTTCCTTCAGGACTACAACTTCAAGATTTCCTACACCTCGGGAAGAGGGAATGTTGTGGCTGATGCCTTGAGCAGGAAGTCACAGAAGGACGCGGTTTGAGAGTCGGCAGATGCTTGGAAGGCGGTGGAGGAGTTAGCTCCCCTGCACTTGGAGGCAAGGGAGGATGGTGGTAGAGGTTGTCAATTTTAGATGATAGTGCAATCATCTCTCCTACGGCAGGTGGAGGAGTCTCAGTGGGGAGACATAGAAAGTGAATTAATGTGTGATCAGGTTAACCAAGGCGATGCTCCGGAAGGATGGATGGAGGATGGTCAGAATCCGATGCTTTTCCTAGGGAAGTTGTTTGTTCCAAAAACGATCTGTGAAAGGGTTCTTGGTGAGATCCACAACTCACCCCTAGCAGTGCACTCGGGAGTTTTCCAAATGTACAGGGGCTTGAGGGGTCATTTTTTTGTGGCCCGGGGTGAAGTGAGTGGTGGCAGGGTTCGTAGAAAAGTGCCTCGTGTGTCAGCAGGTGAAGGCTGAACACCGTGTTCCAGGTGGTTTTTTTTCATCCTTTAGACATCCCTGAGTGGAAGTGGGATGAATTATCGATGGTTTTCTTCATTGGGATACCCAAGGTTCAAGGAGGCTGCGACGCTATATGGGTAGTGGTGGACCGGTTGACGAAATCAGCTCACTTTCTAGCGATTAGGGAATCGGCTGCATTGGATGCCCTAGCACGGAAGTATGTGGATTATTTGGTGCGGTTTCATGGATTTCTGAGGTACATTGTCTCAGATAGGGATACATGGTTTACCTCATGAGTCTGGAAAGGATTGCAGCATGCTTTTGGCATTCAGCTACATCTTAGCACTGCTTTCCACCCCTAGACAGATGGACAGGCAGAGTGCACCATCCAGACAATGGAGGATATGCTACGGGCATGTGTGTTGGATTTTGGGGGATCATGGGTGTGACACTTGCCTCTGGTAGAGTTTTCCTACAATAATAGATATCACTCTACCATTGGCATGGCTCCATTCGAAGCCTTGTACGGAAGGCGATGTCGCTCACCCGTGTGCTGGACCGAGTTTGGGTAATCAAGTGTTCTTGGCCTGGAAGTGGTGCAGAGCACGATGGAGAAGTTTCAACTTATACGGGGGAGGATGAAGGCGACTCAGGACCAGAAGAAGTCATATGCCGATAATAGGAGGATAACCTCAGAGTTCGGGGTCGGGGACCACATATTCTTGAAGGTCTCCCCTCGGCGTGGACAATGGAGGTTCGCCAGGGGGAGTAAGCTTTCTCCAAGGTTCATCGGACCATTCGAAGTGCTATGGCGGGTCATATAAGTGGCTTATTATCTAGCGCTACCACCGCCATTACTGATAATACATTACGTCTTCCATGTGTCACAACTCCGATGGTATCTACACGACGATTCACATGTCCTCAACTGGGGAAATCTTGACGTCGATGTCGACGTGACTTTTGTGGAAAGACCAGTGAGGATCGAGGATCGTGAGGAGAAGGTGCTCTGTGGATGGACCATTATTTTAGTTTATGTGTTGTCGATGCATGGTGGGCTCGAAGAGAGTACCTGGGAATAGGAGGCACATATGCGCGCCTAATACACAGAGCTATTTTGAGTTTTGTTCTGTTTCGTTTTTTGTTTGTTTGTGATGTAATGCTGACCTTGTTGGTTTATGAGGTGTTTTGTTCCCCTACCTTGTGGATGTTATCAAAATTCCTGATATGTGGGGAAGGGAGGAATTGATCCCTGACCAAGACGCATTAAGGTGGATGCGATTAAACTAGTGCGGGTGAGTCAGTGCCACCCAAACCGGATAGTATCATGACATGGAGTAAAAAACTCCCAGAACCGTGTGTCGGGACGATATGGACCTTGAGTTCGGCATGGTTGTTTGGGGTGGTTCGTCCCCAAGGGGTATCTTTTGAGGGGGTGGGGGTTCGAACCCCTCTCTTATCTTTAGGTCTAGTTTTGATTCTCGAGGATGAGAATAGTTCAAGGGGTATCTGATGTAATGTCCTAGACCCTCATGGTATATCCCTTTTCCTAATTCTGGATCCTAAGGATGGCGTCTCGGTAGCAGGACATCATTTTGGTGTGTCGCCGATCGGTGCGACATGATCGTTGTCACACAGCCTTGTTGAGTTTTTCTTCTACATTTTTTCCCATAACATCACTTTTAAGCCTTTTAACCTTTTGGAATTAGTTCAAGGCTATTTTTATCCCCATAATAAATGTTTAATTTCCTAAGAGTGGGGCGACCCTCAAAAAACCTAGTTGTGTGCCCATGTAACGTTCCCCACTATTTATATAAAATCCTTTAAAGTCCCAGTTGTTACCACCTTTTCCCGATGAGAGTTATTAAATAACAATCAATTCGGTTGTGTGTAACCACCCAACTGCATGGTGAAACCACGATCCGACTTTAAATCTATTCAAATTTCCCTATCCCTTAACAATAGGATCTCATCTTTATATAACACCAGAGTTTCTTCCTTCCTCTTCATGGATGGATTTATTTCTTCTCCCTAGTGCTCTTGGAGTCCCTCCTTCCTGAGGCTTGTGGTGCGCCTGTGTTGGATCCTTTCTACTTGTCCTTGGATTCCTGGACGCTCCTCCCCTACAAGTTTTGAATCCACAGTTCTTGGCACGTGGAGTGAAAACATCAATCATTGATCATCCAAGTAGGGTTTTCCTTCCTCTATCTTTAATTTGTATCATGTGCGGAGGGTATGCTATTGTTCCTGTGGGAAAGATGAAACCAAATGTTAATAAAGATAACAAACAAACTTTTAAATAATGAAGGGGGGGTGTGATCAATGTTTATGTTGTACACTTTTATAATTTCTATATGTTGTGAACTGTATGGGCCTATGCCCACTGAAAATCATGGAAGTTGGTGGTCTTTCCATGTGCATTAATGAACCTTCGTCTTCTATGATGATTGCATGGATCCAACATGGGAATTTGGTTAATCACGTAAACTTAACCGATTAAATGAATTTCTAGTGAACAACAGTCCTTGTGTGATCACCCTGGTTAACCAAATAGAAATAATAAAACTTAGTGAATGATGTACTTGTGTCTGGAAACTTCCTTGATCTATCTTGGTGGCATGTCTGTTTGTTCTGCTCGATGCTTATGGGGTGATGTGGATGAGGATGGGATCCTCCTTTTTTGCATGGTTGTTGGTTGTGAATCTGAAGCTGTGTGGGGATGTATCTCGAGGCGTATTTTGGTTCCAGTACTTTGAGGGATCTCACGGATCTCTTTGTTATTGTGACTTTACAAGAGAACTCGGTGTGAATGCTTAAATTGTTGTTTTGTTGTTTCTCTTTCTCTGGTTTGTGTTTATGCCGGTTAGTTGCCCAGTAGTGTAGATTCCACTTTATTTGGATCACTTGAACATGAAAACAAGAATGGTTTAAATGGGGAATTGGTTTTGGGAATGAGTTGTGACGTGGTCGTGAGTGTTGTGCCTTTCTTTTATGAATGAATAGTAACAACGGTGTTTGTTCTTAGGTTGGATTTGGAGGCCCTAGGTTGAGATGAGTGCTTGTTACTTATACATATAATTTTAGTTCTTATGTTTCTTATTCGTGCCTCACCCAAGTTGAGCACTTAGTGTCGAACACCCCCATTCCATGGGGAAGGGTGTTTTTTCCAACACTCTTATGAGTGGCTGGTTATTAGCTCCTTTTCTGCTCCCTTTCCCGAATAGACCAAGACACTTCGGGCAGGGTGTGATGGCCTTAGGTCCATTATAGCCCAAGATTCTTCAGGCAGTGTAGTTGTGGTGGTTGGCCCAAGTGTGTGCGGGCAGCTTGTTTCCCAAGATTCTTCGGGATGAGGCCCAGGTGTCTTCGGGTGTGGCAATAGTTGTTCTGGCCTAGGTGTTTGCGAGCGTGGTTACGTGTGGTGGTTGTGACCCAGGTGTTTTTGGGTGGGATGTTTGGCTGTGGCCCAGGTGTTTGTGGGTGGGATGTGTGGTAGTGATGGCCTAGGTGTGTGCGGGTGGGGAGTGGCAGTGGGACTGTGGTGAGAATGGTGGGATTGGTTCGATGCATAGGATGTCTTCAATAACTATTGGTAAAGTGATGAGGGGTACCCAAATATCGAAGTGTTATTACTATACATTACTTGACTTTCATTATTTGGAGATTTTTCCTTTCTGAGGCTTGGTTGGATAGTTTTCCTTTCTAGGTGCTTTGGTTATATCTTTTCTCACATGGCATTAGAATGTCTCCCCACTTGTGCATGAGAGTATTTGATTTTCCTTACTGAGTATACTTGTATGCTCACCCTACGTATATAAAACTGCTTTTAGGTTTTCAGGAGGACTATAGGGATCGTGCAGGGTCGTACTAGCTCGGACATTAGGACAGTTGCAGTTGCTATTTTTCTTTTCTTTGGTACATTACCTTTGTAGTCTCCATATACTTTGTGGTATTTACTTTTGTAACATGCATATGGGAATGGTTTTCTTTGGATTTAATCTTACCCCCCAGTTTTGGTGTTGTTGGGATTTACTATCTTATCTCCTGATCCTAAGAAAGAAAAAACGGGTAATACCTTTCATCTTGTGTGTGATTCTATACCCTTGGTGCTAGTCCCCACTCTGGGGCCTATTGAAGGCGGGTCTCGGGGGGTCATTATCTCTCCTTTTACTTGAAGAAGGAGGCTCTGGAAATCTGTTGTCCCTTCCCTCATCTTGGTGAATGCAGTTCGTGACAGGAAATCAGTTTTCTTATTCTACATTTCTCCCTTCATTTTTTGCACTTTCGTTATTAACCTATAGTAGGTCTATGATTCGATAATCAATCTAATTTGAGACGTGATCAAAGCATGGATTCACATTGGTTTGAATGATTATTAGTGGAGATGATGATTTTTAGAGATGATGAGGAATAGTAGTGGATTTTATATAGAAGATGAAGGGTCAATCCCCCATATGATAATGAAGGATGTGATCGGCTTCACATGGTGTAACACCTAGATGTTTTAATGAAATATTTTCTTTAAATAATTTCTCTTCTTTAGTACCTTGATTGGTACGCAATAATGAGTTTAAATGAACCATGAAATTCCCTTATTATAATATTATCATTATATCCTAGTTGTTAGGTTAGAGGGAATAATTATAACTAACTTATGAAAATGCATTATGAATTCTTTGGCTATCAATTATTTATGAAAAATATAAATCAATTAGATATTTTTATTTTTGAGTGAATTAATTTTGGTAATTAAATTAATAAGATATATATGTGTTATATACTTAATAAAATAGTTTTTATATTCATCCAATGAATATTTTAGTCATAGGGTATAAATAAAACCATATTTTAGGTATAAAAACCTATTTTTTTTAAAAGGTTAATTTTACACCTTTGAATGGCGAAGGCATTTTAAATCAAGATTTTAACACCATAATTATTTTTATACAACAACAGAAACATTTAATTTTGAAGTGGGATATAAATATTTAATTTTGATAAATTTTTGTTATTTTTCTGATAACTTTCATGTTTTGATGAACAGTAAAAATACGCAAAAGTTTAATTAAAAAAAACATTTTTCTTCGAGAAAATTTATATGGTTAAATTATAATATGGAATTATTTTAAAGTATAAATAGAATATATTTTTATCATTCAATATAATTTATGTCATTATCATTAATTTTACATTCAATTCATAGGTAAAAACATTTCAATCTTTTTCAATGTTTTTAATGATGACATAATAGTGATGTAAAAATTATTTCATTGATGGAAATATCAAAGAAATAGTTTCAAAAATATTAAAATAAATATCATATGAAATAATTAATGTGCTAAACGAAATTTATAAGTTACTATGACATGATAGGAGTGTATTAAATATTTTGGTTTTAATTTATCTTTTGTGTATATTTTATTTAAATTCAAATAAATAAATAGTGTCAAAATTGACACTGTTGATATTTTATAAAAATAAAATATTATTAAATTATTTAAAAATATTAAAAATATTAAAAAATTGAAAAGTGATAATTATAAGGTTTATAATTTTATAAAATATCCAATTATGGTTAATTAACATCATATAAGTAAATATTTATAACCATTATATTTTTAGAATGTTATTGCCATAACTAAAATTAAATAGAATGACTAAGTGTTAATTAAAAAGATATGGTTTAAATTGACAAATTAAGTTGTCCAAAAAAATTTGGATGATGAGATTACAACCCTATATCATCTCATATTATAAATTGAGGCCCTTTGAGGTTTTTTGGTATGGTTTTATTTTATTATAAATTATTATTTATGGAGTTTCCAAAAGTGCCCCTCACCTCAATTATAAAAGGGAACCTCCTCCATCACCACTTCACTTCATTTTGAGCCTTCAAGCTCAACAACCCCTAAATTTTTCTTTTCAACTTCCCTATTTTCATTCTAGAGGTTCTGGTCATCTTCAGATACAAACTCTAGAGCTCTAAAAGGAGATTTAGAGGAGGCGCATTGAAGAAGAAGTAATATCATTTTCTGATTCTTTCAAACTTCTTTCTTCTTATACTTCCTATAATTAATTGTTTCATTATAAAGTAATAACATCAGTATAACTCATATGCTTAAATTTTCTTATAAACATGAAACAACCATATTACACCTTATACCCATCCTCTGAAAAATGAAATCACCACGCGTGCGTACTTACGGCTTATCGTCTCCATGTCGTGGTGTATTCCGTTTTTCACCACCACATTACATGGATGGTTATAATAATGGAATTAATAAATATATATTATTGATATAATATTATTTTGACTCTGAGATACTATACACCATCCACATCAATACCATTCAACAATTATGGGAACGATATCATTGCTCGTGCATACGTACGGCTTACCGTCTCCACAGTGTGATGTGATTCGTTCTACATAATATTCATTAAAGCATGATTATATAAATTAATTTAATATGATATATATTATACTAATACCATGTTATAAATGATATAACTATAACCAAAAAAAGTAATAAGAACTTATCTAACAAAACAGGCATAAGAATGTAAAAGAGTTAATACCCGAAAAATGAGTAACAATAAAATATTACTAACAAAAAGATGAAAATATGATCATATATGTTATCATAAAACTGATTGTGATTTTATAATAAATAAGTAACATTATTTAGATCATTATACAGGTGTTTTTCATACATACTAATCATATCGAACCTAAGGTATGGAATAATTTTACAATCTCATTTTTATCTGAGATTGTTTATACGTAAGTATTTACTGGGGTATATTTATCATTCACATCCATGTTTCATTATTATGTAATATTATTTATATTATTCTATATTTTTTAAAATTTAATTTTACCCTTTAGTAAATTTTTATTAAATGGTATTAAATAAATCTATTGTCGTTATTCGATTTGAGGTATTTTTTGACTTTTTTCGAAAAAGTATGAGGAGAATGATTTTTTTAACTTATACGGTATGAATGGATTTTTAGAGTTTCATGAAACCTTATTTAATTGAATATTCCCCTACAACATTACAAGTTTATTTTCATAAAAAATGATTTCTTCTAAAAAAATTTGCCATTTTGAGGAAGGAAAATGTTTTTGAAAGAGAAAGGATATTTTCCTTAAGAATTAATTTCAAGTGTTTTCCCAAAATTATTTTCCATCTAAGATGACACTCTTTAAAAAGGGTTATATTCCTATTCCTATTATTACCATGATTTTATTGTGTTTATTATGAAATTACATTTAGTAAATACGTTTTATAAACATCAATTATGATGGAATGATGTTTAAGAAACCCATTTTATTTCATCGGTTATGTTATGGTGAATGTTTTTTATGTTTTTGTGGAAAAAATAAGAATGGATTCATTATGAGATTGTTGGGGCCTATATCTCCCTCCAATGCATTGGGTAAATATTTATATCTCATTATATAGACATGATTGGAATGGAATGTAAATCTGATTCTGTAATACAGGGCTGGAATGAGGAGTGAACTCGGTTTAGTAATGGACTTTTTCCGTTGTGATGGTCTTAGCAATGATCCTTGACTAATACGAAATGATTTTATATGCTTATGTGTGTATGCAACTAAATTTAATGTCTTATGTTATGACTATTGGTATTACATTTAACTTTTATGATTTATCCCATGACCTGATATTATGGTATTTTATATGAAGGATAATATTTTCAAATGTTATGTTTATGATTGATATTTCCCTTGTTTACCCTTAATGAGAATTTGAGCTCACCTGTTCATATGTTTCATTTCCCAAAGTAATGAATAAAGGTATTAAGTGAGACATGTAAAAAAAGAGTCATGTTCTGAAGAAATAAGTGGGAGATAATGTGTCTGTTTTATGAACCAATTGTTTATGTTTCCCAGTTTCTAAAGACATGAAACCTATATGGTCCTGGCATGGTTTTGTTATGTTATGTAATAAATATTCTTCAATGTTGAAGTAATATCTATATGTAAAGTATGGTTTGTTATATTTGGTATCAGAGAAAATGTATAGTTAAACTTTGGAAACTAGGATGATAGAACCTTAGTAAGAACACTAAGGATATGTCTAAGTATAGGTTATAATCACATCATAGTGTTTTAGAGATGTTCATTAATAACCTAGGATAGAACCTAAAGTGTCTTAAATTGAAATTTTATTCTGGATTATGTGTTTTTACTGTTTTCATTAGTGTTTCTCACATTACTCTTTTTGGTTTTAGTCAATGGATGGAACCCGAAGGAACCACGTTAATGTTGAATATGACTAGAAATGCAATGATTGTCCCCCTGAGCAACCAAATGTTATGGGAGCTAGAATAAGAAATATTGTAGCCATGATCATATAACTTTCTAAAGATATGGATAATGCAGGACTTCCAAATGAGCAAAAGAGGGAGCAACATTCTGTTGAGTCCTTCATGAGATAGCGTCCACCTTCATTCAGTGGGTTTTCTGATCCATTAGTGTTTGAAAAATGGATCAATACCACTAAAAAGTTATTTTCAGTTCTATAATGTTTTGAACATGATAGAGTCTTCTTATCAGTCTATCGTTTGGAAGGTGAAGCCGAACAATGGTGGAATCTTATCAAGAATATGAGGCAAAGAGATGAAATTTAGTCCAAGGAATTGGATGAGTTTAATAACTTGTTTTTCAATAAGTACTTTCCTCATATTCTTTTAACAATGATGGAGAAAGAGTTCCTTGAACTTAATCAAAAGGATGACGAATCTGCTGTAACCTACGGAGCAAATTTGACAAGACTTGCAATGTACGCTTCTGGAATTATTATCTAACCTGAGAGTAAAATTGATCGATTATTTAGTGGCATAAAACCAAGTCTCCAAAAAGAATTAGCCATAAGTGACTTCTATAGATATGAGTAAATTGTTCGATGTGCTCTCAATGTTGAGAAGGAGATTAGAGTAACCCATCAGTCATATGGGTTTTATAAGAAAAGAAAAATTGAATTTAAAGGAAAATCTAGAGACCACATTAAAAAGAATATTAGTTTTTCCTTATGATCAAAGTGTTAAAATACAAATGGATGGAATTGTCTTAAAAGGAATAGTAAATATTTTAAGTGTGAAAAAGAAGGTCATCGGGCAGTTGAATGCCAAAGTGATTTGAAAAATATTTCTAGTGATGCAAATAAAGAAAAGGATACATGGAATTCACCTCCTACACTTCAATGTTACAAGTGCAAGGAAATGGGGCATTATGCCAGTCAGTGCCCTAATCCAAGGGTTATTGATGATGATCGACATTAACAAAATCTTAAGAATAAAGACAAAGGAAATTCAAATGCAATCACTATTAGTGATGTGAAGTACGATAATGAAGTGGTGAAAGGTACACTTATCATACACTATAAAGTAGTAAATTTTTTATTTGATTATAGATCCACCCAATCCTTTATTTATGAAGAATTTTCTAAGGTTATCATCATATTACTTCAACAATTAGATATTGAGTTAGCTGTGACAACTTCTAGTGGCACAACAGTTGCATCAAATGTTTATAATTCTTCTCTGGTTGAAGTTTGTGGGAATGTGCTTCATGAAAATCTTTTGATCCTTCCTATAGTTCAATTTGATGTGATTATTAGAATGGATTTGATTTCTCGGTATGGATCTCATATCAATTTCCAAATAAGGGATGTCACATTTCATATTCCAGATCAATCTATGATCATCTGTCAATGCAAGGATGAATATAACCTTCCATTAGAAATTCCTTCCATCTTATGGGTCTTGATTCCAATAAATGAACATTATTTATCTCAAATGGTTTGGGGAAACTCATGATTAAGAATATTCCCATTTTACAAGAGTTTGATGAAGTCTTTCTTGTGTAATTTCCATGTCTTCAACCAAATTCGGAAGTTGAGTTTTCAATAGAACTCATATTAGGTGCTATGACTGTTTCAAAGACACCTTACAGAATTGACCTAATTGAGTTAAAGGAATTGAAGAATCAACCCCAAGAGAATATTGGAGAGGGATTCCTACACCCTAGTGCATCACCTTGGGGAGCACCTTTTCTATTTGTTAAGAAGAAAGATGGATCAATGAGACTCTGCATTGATTATCCACAACATAACAAGATCACTATAAAGAAACAATATCCTCTTCCCCCCATTAATAACTTATTTGACCAACTACGTGGAGCTCAATACTTTTCCAAGATTGATCTCTATTCATTATATCATCAATTATGGTTCAAAAAGGTGGATATAGCAAAGACAACATTCCATAAAAGGTAGGAACACTAAATTTATATTGATGCCTTTTGGTCTTACTAATACATCTACTATCTTCATGGATCTAATGAATATAGTATTTAGAGACTATCTTGATCAGTTTGTGGTAGTCTTTATAGATAATATTCTTGTCTATTCAAATAGTAAGGAAGAATATGAAGATCACTTGAGAATTTAACTGAAGAACCTAAAAAAGGATAATATTTATGCAAAATTTACCAAGTGTGAATTTTGGCTTTAGAAAGTTTCATTTTTGGTTCACATAATCTCAGGAGAGGGGATATTTTTGGATCCAGAAAAAACAGTGGTTATTGAAATATGTTCAAGACCAACAACGGTAACTGAGATCCGAAGTTTTCTTGGTTTTTCTTGATATTATCGACATTTTGTGAAAGATTTTTCACTATTATCTAATCCACTCATCAAGTAGACTTGGAAAGGAGTTAAGTTTGTTTTTATGGAGGAATGTGAAGATAATTTCAAAGAGTTAAAAAGAAGGTTAGACAGTGCACCTCTGCTCACACTACCTTGTAGTGGAGAAAGGTTTGTGATCTAAAGTGATACATCCAAGAAGGGGATGGGATGTGTTCTCATGGAAATGATATGGTGATAGCTTATGCCTCATGGTAGTTGAAAAATCATGAAAAAATGTACCCAACTCATGATTTGGAGTTATCTGTGGTAATATTTGCATTAAAGATATTGAGGCATTATCTTTATGGTGAAAGGTGTGATATTTATACTGATCATAAAATCTTAAAGTATATTTTCAAACAAAAGAAGCTGAGTATGCAACAAATAAGATAGTTTTAGTCGATTAAATATTACAACTGATTAATACATTATCACTCTGGGAAAGCAGACAAGGTGGAATATGATTTGAGTCTAAAAGACCATTATAGGGTATCTATGATGAGGATCACAAAAGATTCAATATTTATGGATTTTTAAAGGATGGATCCTAAAATTTTAATGGAATGGTAGAAATATTATCTTTATAAAATGAATGTTCAACCATATATACAAGTGAAGATTAAAGAGGTATATAAGGAAGATGTATATTTACAAAATAAGGTGAGAAATGTTCCTGAATTCAACCTTGATTCTGATGAAATAAAAAAGTTCAGGAACAGAGTTTTTATTCCTCCCAAACCCGAATTAAAGAAGGAGTTATTAGATGAGGCTCATAGTTATTCATTATTTATTCACCCTCAAATCACAAAGATGTATAGGGACCTGAAAGAGTACTTCTAGTGGGATGGAATGAAAATAGATGTCGCCGAGTATGTCTCTCGATTCTTGGTTTTCCAGCAAGTTAATGCTGAGAGACAGAAGTCTGAGGGGATGTTACAACCGTTACTCATAGCAGAATGGAAATGGGAAAACATCACTATGGACTTTGTCATCATAATTCCCAAAACATACAAAAGAAATAATGTTATCCAAGTTATAGTTTATCTCTTTATAATGTCGGAACACATCATTTCTATTAGAGACGATTTGTCTCCTGATAAGCTTGCCAATATATGTGTAAAGGAAGTGATAAGATTTTATGGAGTAACACATTCCATTATATCCTATTGGGATCCAAGATTTACCTAGAACTTCTGGTGAAGTCTTCAGCATGCTATGGATACATAGTTAAGTTTAAGCACTGCTTATCATCCTCAAACATATGGTCAGCCTGAGAGGAAAATTCAAACTCTGGAAGACATGTTGAGAGCTTTCTCTATGGATTTCAAAGGTGGTTGAGATAAAAACATACCATTGGTGGAATTTTCATACCATAATAGATTTCACTCCAGTATTCAGATGGATCCTTATGAAACCCTCTATGGAAAGAAGTGAAGAAATCTAACTTGCAAGGATGAATTTGGGTAAAGAAAGATATTAAGACCTGATCTTGTTGATGAAATGGCAGAAAAAGTCATATCTATTCAAAAACACATAAGATCATATCAGAGTCGACAAAAAAGTTATGCTAACAACTAAAGAAAAGACCAATAGGTTGAAGTGGGTGATAAGGTGTTCTTATGAATATCTCTCTAGAAGAGAGTAATGACATTTGTAAAGAAGGGAAAGTTGAGCCTTAGGTATATCGGTCCTTTTGAAATTCTAGAACGTGTTCGGAATGTAGCATATAGATTGGTGGTTCAACCAAATCTCTCTCAAATTCATAATGTGTTCCATATATCTCTCCTAAGAAAGTATGTACCAGATCCTTCACATGTACTAATATTAGAAGTCATACTGCTAGAGCAAGATCTTTTTTATGAAGAGAAACTGATAGAGATTATGGTTTCTTGTGAAAAAAGTTCGATGAAACATGAACACTCGCATGGTTAAAGTTTTATGGAGGAACCACCAATTTGAAGAAGAAATATAGGAACTTTAGGATATGATGAGGGAGAGGTATCCCCATCTATTTGATTCCATGTAAACAATTTAGAGGGACCAATTCCCTTTAAGGAAGGTAAAATGTAACACCCAGATGTTTTTATGAAATATTTCCACTAAATAATTTTTATTCTCCAGTAGCTTGCTTTTAATGCAATCGTGAGTTTAAACAAACAGTAAAGTTCCCTTATTATAAAATTATCATTATAGCCTAGCCATTATGTTTTCAGGAATAATTATAACTAACTTATAAAAATTCATTATGAATTCATTGGCTATCAATTATTCATGAAAAATATAAATCAATTAGATATTTGTATTTTTGAGTGAATTAATTTTGTTAATGAAATTAATGAGATATATATGTGTTATATGCTTAATATTTTTTTTTTATTCATCCAATGGATATTTTAGTCATAGGGTATGAATAAGACCCTATTTGACGTCTAAAAACCTATTTTTTTAAAAGGTTAATTTTACACATTTTAATTGAGAACCCATTTTAAATTAATATTTTTACACATTAATAATTTTCATATAAAAAAAATAAACATGTTTTTCTAAATCGGGATATAAAAATTTACTTTGGATAGATTTCTGATATTATTCTAATAACTTTCATGTTTTGACGAATAGTAAAAATAAACAAAATTTTAATTAAAAACAACTTTTTAAATCAAGATAATTTATATGGTTAAATTATAATATTGAATGGTTTTAAATTATAAATAGAATTAATTTTTTTCATTCAATATAATGTATGTCATTGGAATTAATTTTACATTGAATACATAGGTAAAAACATTCCAATATTTTGCAATGTTTTTAAAACTTGTTTTCTCATTTCAAGAACGGGATTAATTTTAAATTAATTACTAAAACTTATATGTTTTGAATTTTGAAAAATAGATTCCATATTTGTAATCAGTAGTTCCAAATTATGTTAATAGGCTAATTTTATTTTTGGGCATTAGGAATAGTACCTTTGGTAATTATTTTTATTACCATGGTTAAAGGTAAATCGGTTAATTAGGGGTAAAAATAATATTATAAAATTACCTTAACACCATTGAAAATCATATTGGATGAATATATTCTACCCTTATCATCTATTTTTTAAAATGGAATTACTTTATGATAACTTACCTATGAATATGACATGAATGTAATAAAAACTAATGAATGTGACAAAATGTCACAATCTCATTTTATATAAATATATTAATTTTAATATATGGATAACTAAGAGATAATATCAACTATGGATAGTTTATGGAAATCTAAAATAATTACCTGCATCATGGGAATTTATTTATTATTTTTAGAGGTTAAATAATTACCATTAATGATGCCACAATAGTGATGTAAAAATTATTTTATTAATAGAAATATCAAATAAATGATTTTAAAAATATTAAAATAAATATCATATGAACTAATTAATGTGATACACTAATTTTATAGTTGAATATGACATGTTATAAGTGTATTAAATATTTTGGTTTGAATTTATCTTCTTTTTATATTTTATTTAAAGTCAAATAATGAATAGTGTCAAAATTGACACTTTATATTTTATAAAAATAACATTTTTTAAAATTATTTAAAAATAATAAAAAATATTTAAAATTACAAAGTGATAATTATAAGGTCTACAAGGTCATAAAATAACCATTTATGTTCAATTAACACTATATAAGTAAATATTTATAACCATTAAATATTTAGAATGTTATTGCCACAATTAAAATTAAATAGAATAACTGAGTGTCAATTAAAAAGATATGGTTTAAATTGAAAAAATAAGATATCCAAAATTTATTGGTTCATGATATTACAACCCTATATCATCTCATCTTAGAAATTGGGAAACTTTTTAGGTTTTTTGGTAGGGTTTTATTTTGTTATAAATTATTATTTGTAGAGTTTCCAAAAGTGCCCCTCACTTCAATTATAAAAGGGCACATCCTTCTCGACCTCTTCGCTTCATTTTGAGCCTTCAATCTCGAAAACCCCCTATAATGTTTCCTTATAAAATTCCCTATTTTCATTCTAGAGGTTTTTTTTATCTTGAAAGACCGACTCTAGTGCTCTAAGAGAAGATTTAGAGGAGCCACATCGAAGAAGAGGTAATATCATTTACCGATTCTTTCAAACTTATTTCTTCTTGTACTTCCTATTCATTATTTGATTCATTGTAAACTAATAAAATTAGTATAATTCATATACTGATATGTTATTATATACATGAAACAACCATACTACACCTTCAACCCATCCTATGAAAAATTAAATCACCGCCCGTGCATACGTACGGCATACCGAACCCACGCTGTGGTGTTATCCATTTTTCACCAACACCTAACATGGATGGGTATAATTATGGAATTAATAAATATATAAGATTAATATAAAATTATTTTTATTCTGAGATACTATACACCATCCACTTCAATACCATTCAAAAATTATGGGAACGATATCGTCGTTGGTGCATACGTACGGCTTACCGTCTCCACGGTGTGACAGGATTTGATTTACATAATATTCATTAAAGCATGATTATATATATGAAATTAATATGATATATATTATACTAATACAATTACTTAAATTATATAAATATAATCTAAAAATAAAAATAAGAACTTATCCCACAAAACATACATAAGAACATAAAGCAGTTAATACCCGTATAACGAGTAACAATGAAATGTTACTAACAAACAGATGAAAATATGATCAGAAATGTTATAATAAAAATTATTATGATTCTAAAATAAATCATTAACATTATTAAAATCATTAAAAAGGAGTTTTAAATACATAAAAATCATATCGGACCTAAGGTAAGGGATAATTTTACAATCTCATTTTTCTCTGAGATTGTTTATACGTAAGTATTTACTAGGGTATATTTATCATTCACATCCATATTTCCTAATTATGTAATATTATTTATATTTTTATATAGTATTTTAAAGATAATTTTACCCTTTTGTGATATTTTATTAAATGGTATGAATGGAATGTTTTGTCGTTATTCGATTTGAGTTACTTTTTGACTTTTCCGGAAAAAGTACGAGGAGAATGTTTTTTTAACTTATATGGAATGAATCGATTTTTACAGTTTCAGGACACCTTATATCCATGAATTTTCTTCGACAATATTACAAGGTTATTTTAACAAAAAATTATTTTTTCTAAAATTATGTGGCATTTTGAGGACGGATTACATTTTTGAAGAAGATAGGATATTTTCCTCAAGAATTAATTTTTAAGTGTTTTCTCAAAATTATTTTACATCTAAGGTGACACTCATTAAAAGGGATTATATTCATATTCCTGTCATTAAAATGATTTTATTGTGTTTATGATGAAATTTTATTTAGGAAATCCATTTGTTTTATATCAATTATGATGGAATGTTGATTAAGAAACCAATTTTATTTCCTGGGTTATGCTATGGTGAATGTTTTTTTATGTTTTTGTGGAACACATAATAATGGTTTCATTATGAGATGGGTGGGACCTATATCACCCTCGAATTCATTAGGTAAATATTTATATCTCAAGAGATAGACATGAATATAAAGATAAGTAAATCTGATTCAGTAATACAGGGCTGGAACGAGGAGTGAACTCAGTTCCTTAATGGACTTTGTCCACTATGATGGTCTTGGAAACGAGCCTTGACTAATATAAAATGATTTTATTTGCTTACGTGTGTATGAAACGAAATTTCATGTCATATTTTATGACTATTGGGATTACATTTCACTTTTATGATTTATCCCATGACATGATATTATGATCTTTTATATGAAAGATAAGATTTTAAAATGTTATGTTGATGATTGATATTTCTCTTATTTACCCTTACTAAGAAATTGAGATCACCCTTTAATATGTTTATTTTTCCCAGGTCATGAAGAAGTGTATTAAGTAAGATATGTTGAAAAAGATTCTAGTTATGAAGAAATAAGTGGGAGACAATGTGGATGTTTGATGAACCATATGTTTATGTTTTTTGGTTTCTAAAGACACTAAACCTATATTATACTAGTGCGGTTTTGTTGTGTTATGTGATAAATATTCTTAAATGTTAAAGTAATATCTATGTTTAAAGTATGGGTCGTTATACATGGGTTAGTAGGAATCCAAATTCCAGGCCACTTGAAGTTGAAAATTGCTGAATGGAGGAGATTCCTTAAATTTTGGGGCTATATACAAAGATATCGATTATATTTTAAATAATATTGAAGGACACAAAAATATTTCTGGGGAAGTATTACCTTTCTATGGAAATATTAACTACAAATATTTTAATCCAAGGAAACGCATGTTTTATGGTCCTCTTTTTATGGAGGCTGGGTTTCTGGCTGAGTTAAATATCACATGGTAATGAGGTGCGCCACATGCTAGGTGACTCTACCCATACAAAAATTCATGTTTAGTAAGAATATGTCCCAGGACCTTGGTTGGTCCCACACACCTTGTTTCATATACCATACACCATATATGTTTTTTTACACACCATGTCGGATAGTGAGGCATGGCCAGGGAGACTTGGGAGTACACCATGTGTACCCAGGGGACACACTGCGTACTTTTCATCAAATATTCTTTAAATATTATCTCCTTATTGAGGGATGATTCAGACCTGTGTGTAATCAATTATGAGTATATTTTCACATAAGATACAATGGTGGACTTTATTTAGACATTGTAGATATGGTGTGGGGTGACATGGTCAGACTTCTCTCTACAACATGGTTGTATGGGGTTGAGACTTGAGTGGGATCTCCAAAGTGATAATGGGGTTGTAAACCTCACTAAATTAATGTGTAAGTGAGGGTGTGGGTCCTCCATTTCCTATACAGGTTGGACTAGAAACCCCCTATACATAATCCAGGGTGTGGGTATTTTATTTTTTGATTGTAACATTATCTTTTTCAAGAGTGGTAAAGGTGTGGGTCTTTTATCCTCTTAGGTTTAGCACCCCCTCTACTATGATGTGTCATCAGTGAGGTGTTATTCCCACATAACTATTCTGCTAAGTTTTACATTAAACTACTAGCATCGAGATAACACTAGAACTTAGAGTTTTGGATGGAATCATTATTCTTATCTGGTTGTGAAGATCAAGTTCTCCCTCTCTCTTCATTCGGTTACTTCCATGAGTATATATATTTATTATTTTTCTTATTCCCTCCTTTTATCATGGATGGAGCATACTATTTTTTTTCTATTGCTTCCCCTTTTTTTGGGGGTGTTCTACTTAGTATGTATATACTCACCACTTCATTGTCTTTTCTTGCATGTTTCAAGCCTTATATTGAAGACAAATAGTTAGACGAAGACTTTGGTGGACCTGGTGTTAGTGGATCTTAGTAGTATCGAGTGACAATGGGCTCAAATGTTAGTTAGATTCTATGTTCATGAGAAGGTCTCACCACATCATCATTTGTTAGGTTAGGAATCCATTTATTCTTGGTTGGTCATGTATTTTTTCCCCACTGTACTTTGGATATATTTATGTTGTCTCTATATGGTAGTTTTGGAGATTATTACATGCATTCGATTCTTCTTAGGTTAATATAGTATTTTATCCTTCGTGATTGTGATGTATTTAGAGGTATGTGTGTGTATAGGTTCATTACACTAAGGCCTCTCATGTGTGTGATATGCCAACTTGATGTGGGTCTCCAGATCTTTGCCTATTTGTGGAAGTCTTGGGGTGTCACACTCGGCTTGACCCTGGTCTATGTGGGCCCCCATTGGGTCAAGTTATGACATAGAGGTATTAGATTTCTTTATCCTAATGAAGGTGTTTAGATATATATGTTTGCTGAGGATTGGTTTGAAACTAATGTAAATGGTGTTAAGGTGTTTTGAGTTCATCTCTCATGCTAAGGAACCCAGTGATGGTGTGGTGGATGACGTATCTAAAGAACGGGCCTCTAATAACCTAATTTTTGGCTCAGCATACTAAGACATCAGTTATAGGGAAACCAATGGTACATGTATCATATAGAAATGGGACATTGTCTTTTAAAACATTATTGTGTAATATTTCTAGATATGTTCATCTAACCATGTTAAGTATTATTAACTTTTAGGATATCTCCATTATGAAAGCCAACTAGAATATTGAGACAGTGTAACAATGACAACCAGTTGAGTGACATGGCTTTGGTACATGGGCCCATTCATGAGTTATTCCATCTAAGTGAGTAGAGAGTAGTGATTTCACCCATTGAACAACACATGGACCCACCTCCAACAGTTCAGGAAGATGTTCATCTTCATATCGAGTAGTCAGTTGTTCCTATGGGATAGGATGACAATGTGTGTGGTATGAGTGAACTGCATGAGTTTTAGTGGTGAATAACACTAAGTTTTCATGGATATCTATAACCATAATAAGTATGTGATTGGATAGAGTATGTAACTTGGGTATTCTAACCCATATAAACACCAACTAATCAAATGGTTACACTCACAACCAGTTTACTTCATGAAGTATTAGGTTACAGGGGGAGTCTTGTGTGACACCTAACAAGTCATTGGTACATCTAATTTTGAGTTTTATTTATCTTTTTTTGTTGGACATAGAGTTTCTGGGTGATGAGTTATGAAAACATGAGTTTTTTGGAATACATGTCAAGGTGTATAGTTAGTGAATGGTTTGACTAACTATCTGGATAACTATCTAATGGGTGATAGTTTATTAATAGTGGGATTTTAAATGGTTTGAACATGGGTTTTCACACACTTTAGATCGTAGGGGTTATTATACAGCTTATTTTAGTGGGGTAGTAGCACCCAAATGATTATTTCATGGTTTTCTTAACCATGAATCCAAAACCATATAGCATATCCAGCTCACTTAAAAAGTGATCTTTTACCTTTTTCCTCCAAAATGTTTTATACCCCTTTCGAAGTTCTCATTGAGTGAATTTCATTTTTTGTCGATAAATATTTGTGAGAAGATATTAATCAGTTTTTATGCTTGGAGATATTCAAATGTAAAAATTGTTGAACTAGTATTAAGTTCTAAGACATTTGTTCGTTGTATTAATATGGAGTATTGTTTATACCATTTGAGTTTAGAAGTTGAATATATTTGATTATAAATTTATATTGAGAAATTTATGGCATGGGAAATTGGTTAACTGTTATGTTCTTCCACTACTAAAAAATAATCCAACCATGCTAGAAACCAAAGGAACCAAATACACTAATTAGGTGGGTAGGTTGACGTTAAACCGGCATGCATGGTGGAATGGGTCTTGAAAATTTTCTACATATTTCCCACATGGGTTTCACAATAGTTGAGTGCACATGGAGGTGGCAGAGCTCCTGCATGTGATCTGGTATGACAGAAATAATTTTATTCCTAATAATTGCTCTTTCAATCTCAATGCAGGTAAAATGTGTATTCTCATTGCCATCAAGGATGCTGCTGCTCTTCAGAAGGATCATTGTGACAACTCCATTGGTGATTTTGAGATCCTATGTTGTCTTCTAATTGTGGGATCTTATAGGCAACCCTGACGTACCTTTGAGGTCTTCTGGAAAGCCCCGCTGCCAGGATGGCTCAAAGTGAATATTGACGGTGCCTCTAGAGGAAACCCGGGTCTGGTAGGCTGTGGTGCCATCTTCAGAGACTTTATTGGCAGATGCCTTGGCTGCATCTTCGGTGGTTGGGGTTCGGCCTCGGATTTGGAAGCAGAAATGTTGGGAGTCATTCATGCGGTGGACTTTGCCAAGAAGAAAGGTTGGAACAACCTGTGGATTGAATGTGATTTAACCACTCTAGTACAAGCTATCTGGAAGGGGGTGGTGCACCTTTCTTGGCCTCTTACCTCTCAATGGATGAAATGTCTTGCTTCGCTCAGGAATCTCGACTACATTGCCACACATGTGTTCCACAAAGCGAACACGGTTGCCGATAGTCTTGCCAACTAGAAGTTCAATCAGGTCATTAACTGGTTGGATGATTTTCCTGATGATTAGATCTCTTTTTTCAATAAGGATTGTAATAAGATTCCATCTTTTAGACTTTTGTAACTCTCTTTCTTTTAAGAAATAAATTGTTCCTTGTTCTTTGACTCAGGCACCACCTCTTTAAAAAAATTCATTTGAGCTACTCATTATACATCCATAATTTAAAAATATGTAAAGAACTATGGCCTTCTGATGAGATGTGTCTATGTTGTTCGATCGAGCTAGTGAGTTATATTCTACGTTGAGCTTTCATAGTGATTATGTTCATAGGGATCTTTATATCACAATGTTCGATTATCAAGACAAATCATTTGAACATCATTTTATCAATGCATTAATTTAAATGTGATTGATGAATCATGAAACTTTTTTTCATGCATGAAAAGATGTTCAATATGATAAAATGACAAAGAAGGCTTGTTTTAAAAATGATGGTGGTGATTTTTATTATCATTAATGATTTAATAAAATTGCATTTCATGAGGTAAGTTAGTGTTAAAAAATTCAAGGTGGTTCATGCAATCTAAGTCGTTGGAGATAATTTAGTGGGGATTTCTCTATAATTACCCCCCGATGTGGTCATTTTAAATATGTATGA
Organism: Viscum album; assembly: GCA_963277665.1. Taxonomy (NCBI): domain Eukaryota; kingdom Viridiplantae; phylum Streptophyta; class Magnoliopsida; order Santalales; family Viscaceae; genus Viscum; species Viscum album. The sequence continues at coordinate 467,807,376 of OY728147.1, read as the reverse complement.
AACACATATATAAGAGAGATTATTGAGAGTGAAACAAAGAAGATAAAACTCTCTATATTCGTGAATAGATTCCATGTGATTGTGCTATGGTTTTTAAATCCTTTTCATTCACATGTTGGGGTTTTGATTCCAAAAACCATTGTGGAATATCCCAACATGTGGTGCAAAGAAATTTGAGAATATTTTCATGAGCTATTCTAAGAAATTTGAAGGAACAATAAATAGATAGTGTGGTTTGGTTCCATGTTATTTTGTGTTTCGTGAATAAAAATGGGTGTGTGCACTTTATTACATCAATAAAAATATGATGGATGTGATAATATGCATACTTGAATTTTTGAGATACTATTTCACGATATATCTTTATGAAGAAAAATGAGAATATGCTACAATTTATTTGCATAAATATATTAAGTAAATATCTAAGGTAGTATAGTAGTTATGTTCTTAGTATGTTTGAAACTTCCACTATAGTGAATAAGTATTTGAGTTGCATGAATTGTAAAACATGCATAATCAACATATACCTGATGAATGTGTTATATACATACATGAAGAAGAATGATAACTACATGAAATATACATTGAATGTATAGTGTGCTGTGAAATTTGATATTGAATCCAATGTATAACTTCAATTATTGTTTCATAAGGAATTCATATAATAGTTTTTAGTAAATAGTAAGGTTGGGTCTTCATCAATCAGAAGAAATAATTCTCTCTTGAACATTTAACAAGACTAAGGAAGCTTAATATATATTGTGATCAGAAATATTTTGATCAAGACTACAATCTATTCAAAGGTACTTGAATTTTATAGGAGCTAATGTGATCTAGAACACTCATGGATGAGGACCATCAAAATAATATCACTACAGTGGATCACACCATCTAAAGAAGAAGGAAGCAACTGGGAGGTCTAACTATTTGTTTAGAGATTGTGATTGGGTGTTCTACCTAATCAATATGAAAAAGTTTCATTTGGGGGTCTAAATGATTGTTGAAGGATTATTAGATCTGGGGTGTATAACCAGCTTGTAATTAGGTTTTCTATATAGTTACTATTTTAATCACCTTCGATTATAGCATAGAATCTGTATTGGGGGTTCTAACAAACATGGAAAAGAGTAGGTCTTCATACATAACCTTGTAAATCCTTATGTGTTGTGATTTCTTTGTTACTATTGCTTATAGGGTGAGGATAAGGATTTAAGATGAGTGATAGATAATTTAATCAGTCATAGATCTTAAATCAAAATATAAATATTTTGTAAAAATAGTGCACTATTGATTCACTCCCTCCCCCAATGGTATCTAATCGGTCATTGGACACTTTGGTTGGTAACATAGCAATATAAACTTTAAATATCTAAAAACATTCTAAGAAATTGATAATTTAAATTCAATAAACAATTAAGGAATTCCAACTTTTTTTGACATTAACTACCATAGCTAGAGGAATGTGATGCTTTCTTACCCTCTATATCATGGCCTAGAAGTGAGAGATGTGGTAATATTGGGATTCCCACATATTGATGAGAATTATTCTATGGATCAAGATGAAAACTAAAATCTATAAGTTTATGGAAAGGATCCAAATGTAATCATGATTTATTAATTAGAAAATATATACACTAAAGTGATAGTTCTATAAACTTCCAAGGAGATCTGGGATAAACTGGGAAGTAGTTTTGAAGGAAATATTAAATTCAAAGAATCCAAGTTAAAAATATATAGAATCAAGTTTTAATATATCAAAAATCCTAGTGATAAATCTATTTATGACAACTTTACAAGAGTAAATTATATTTTCAAAAAAATAGAGGGTTTGGTGAGAAGTTGGATGATTCTAACATTGTGAAAAATCTAATGAGAAACTAAAAAGATTCAATCAACTCAAATGTTTCAGCTATAGAACACTGAGGAGATATATCACTGGATAAACATCATAATATTCTCATATCATATGAAAATGAGAGAAGTACCGACATTTAATAAGAAATAAAGGGATGTTATAACCTTTAAATCCATGAAAAATATAAGACTAAAATCAAAGAAGAACTAGAATATAGTGATTTTGAGGATACGGAAGCTGAATATGACTTCAATAAAATAATTTCCTTGTTTACATGAATTTTCAAAAGGGATGATGGAAATAAAATGAAAAACAACCACCAAAGTGTGAGAATTTCCACAATAGTGGTCATTTCTCTGGTAAATTTCCAAATAAGAAGTTTGATGACACTGACTCAGATAAAGAAGATAAGAATTATTAAAAAATGAAACGTAAGAATCACAAGAATAGGTCTACTTCTAATAAGATAAATATACTGAGTATATAAATGGATGAATTTTCATCATCAAGTAGTGAGTTAGAATATGGAAGATATTATAAGAATCATATGTGTTTAATGGGAAAATCAAATAAATCTAGAGACTTGTTTTAAGGTGATTAAAGTTATGAGAAATCTAAATTATAATGTATGTTAAAAGAAAATTTGGAAGATAATCTTGCAGAAAATATAAAGCTAGAGAAGGAAAATCAAAATCTAAAGAAAGAAATTGAAAAGAACTCCTTTGAGAATAAAAAATGTGTCAAGAAATAGGATATTTTCCTTAATTAAATAAAAGAAAATAATATAAAGATAGATTATATAGAAGGAAATATAAAAACAATTTGAAAGGAAGATACTGACAATTAAGAATCACCACTTATTAAAAACAACAAAATTGAAGGAAATCGGCCAAATTTTATAATATGTTTAATGATATTGAAAAAGGAATTGTTGAAAAAGAGGAATAATTATCTTATACATAATATAAGTTCCTTTTAGATTAAATTGATTTGAATAAGATGAAATAATACTTAACTAAAGGTTTTTAACTTAAGGGTGAATATTCTAAAGTAAACAAGAAGAAGGGCCTACTAAAAAAGATTGATTCTAGACCACATGAATCTCAATGTGAATTTGTTATTTATAAAATTAAATATCTAAAAGATAAGACTAGATCTAACTGTACTGAAAGTAAAAATGGAAAAATATCTTCCAAAAAGGAAGAGTGGACTAATTTAGCCAAAATGTTTCCTCCCAAGCATATACACCTACAATATTTTAAAAGGCGACAACAATAATATTTAAAGAAAAACTATTATCGATCAGGAAGATCAAAATTTATAGTCTACTTCCGGTATTCTGAAGTGTTTGGTCAGAAATATTATTCATATTTTCATAAGAGTCACTTCTAAGAAAGAGTCATGAATCAATGGGCAGTAATGTTAAGCTGATGAGATTAGATTATCAGAAATAGAATCATGTGACCAAGACATAATCTAAATTATTAACACCTAAAAAATATGAATTCTTGAATGAATTTTGTGTAATATGTGGTCAAGAGGGTAAAAAAGATTAGATATGTAGAGTTATCTTACCAACTGAGATTATATACAATGTAAATAAGAATAGGAGTCAGATAGTGAAGAAATCTACAATCACTAGTGAATTTTGTGAAAGTCTCAAATAATTAGAAAAATATCAGAAGATTTTAAAAGATAAAGTAAATAAAGTGGTGAAATTTGAAGAATTTAAAGTTGATGATGAGTCATCTAAAAACAATGGCTTCAAAATTCTGAAGTGTGCAATGTATGAAAAAATTGGTAATGGAACAAAATAGCGTATAAAAATACTATCAACCCAATAGATGAAGGTGAACCCTTATAAATATGAGGTCAAAGGAAGAAAGAAAAGGAAATTATGAGAGGAAACTATAAGCTTGAGTTATTTTTCTAACGAACAAACAATTCCTTCCTTATTCCCTTATATAAATTCTTTTGTACTAACATGTAGGGAATTAGATGGTATGGATGCATCCCTTTAGGGGGAGTATAGATTATTTGAAGCTATAAAATATTAAAAAAAATTGAAAATAATGATAAAACTAAAATTCATAATTTAAATATTTTTTACAAACTATTATCAAAAGAGAGTTGATGTTATGCTAAAAAAAGGATCCATATGTTTCTTACACTTGAACTTTCTAAAGTGTTTTTTGAGATGCATGCAAAAAAAATATTAACAATCTTTCTCAAATATCTCCTATAATGAAGTTTTGAAATGAATGTGAGAATGGAATCACATCACAGAATATGGAGAGACTTTTTTCTTAGGTGAAATTGCTCTTGTTTTCTCTTTTGGGTTTTCCCACACTGACTTAGATTTTATTAGCTAAAATCTCATTACTTTTTTTGAGTGTGGTTTCATTATTTGAGAAAAAACTGAAGTGGAGGAGAAGTTGATTGATGTTAAAAATCCTAAATACACCTTTTTATTCATTCCCAATAAGAGGATAAATAAAGGTAAACGTAATTACATGAGTCCTAACAAAAAAATACAAAGGGGGATATTGAAGATCCCTTTGAATGAATTTGTTTTCAATAAGGACTTATGAGAATTTGTTAATAAGTGTAGATCCTTGGAGAGATTAATATGTGAAAAATTGTTAAATTGGTCTTATGTTTTAATACATGTGTTTTTTTGTTAAGATAACACATTGTTTACACAATTTGAGTTTAGAATTTTTAGTTATTTGATTGAAAATTTAAGTTGATAGTTTTATATCATGATAAATTTGAAAACTCTTCTTGTTAGAAACTTCCAAAAAAATAATCCAACAATTATGGCTGGCCAAAGGACTTTCATCCACTGCTTAAGTGGGTAGATCTACTTTCATCTGGTATGCATAGTGGAATGGGTCTTGAGAATGGGTTTCATAGTGCTTGCATGGGTCTTGCAATAGTGGAATGCTCATCAGGGTGGGTTAATGGGATTACGTAGGGAGGAATTGCCATAAGAATCCTAGTCTATGCATAGTGTTCTATGTGATGACCCCGATGGTGGCTCAAGATGTTGTGGGAAGTATTCGGGTTATTATGGAGTGCCATGATGATTGAATATCCAATGTGCGGTTTGGTGGATACACTCAGTATTCATTCTTAGTTTAAAAATATCTAAAGAACCATACTCATCTAATGAGATCCGTCTACACTGTTCAATTAGGCCAATGGGTTATCATCTACCTTGAACTATGAGAGAGATTTTTTTCACTGGTATCTTCATGTCATGATGTCTGATTATCCATCTGAATCATTCAAGAAACATTTGATCAACTTGATAATTCAAACATGGTGGATGAATCATGAAACTTCGTTTGAATATATAAAATAAAGTTTAACTTGAGATAGTGTGAAGGAAGGTACATTTGAGAAATGATGACGGTGATTTTTTTTCTTGAAGGATTTACCAAAACTACATTGTATGAGGTAATTTAGTGTACACACATTCAAGGAAGTATGGACAAGCTAAGTTACTCAAGTTAATTCAGTGGGGGTTTCTATGTAAAGACCCTCAAATTTAGTCATTCATAGTATGAATGAAATTCATATCCAAGAGAGAAGATTCAGATAGAAAAGGATCAAAGGAAGATAACTATATTCATTAATAGATTCAATGTTCTTGTTCTATTCTTTACAAATCCTTCATGCTCGCATGATGGTGTTTTGATTCCATGAACCCCTGTAGATTATCCCACATTTTTGTATGAAGAAATATGAGAATAAATTTTTGAGTTTTTATAATATATAAAAAGGAACAATGAATAGATAGTGAGGTTCAATTCCACATGCTTTAGTGTTTCATAAAGAACAGTGGGTGTGCACTTCTGATTACATGGAGAACAATTTGTTACATGTTATATTATGTGCACTTTAAGTTGTGATATGTTTTTGTGTGATATACCTACATTAAGGAAATTAATAATATTCTACTGTTGATATGTATACAATCATGAAGGAATTTTAGAAGGTAATATAGTGGTTAGGTTCTTAGATAGTTTGGAACTCCCATGATAGTGAAGAAGTATATGAGGTCTATTCATTGTAAAACATTCCTTATCAAAATATACCTAAATATTTTGTTCTATACATACATGAAGAATAGTTAGAGCTATATGAAATTAGAAATACATATATAGTGTTCTGTGAAAATTGAGACTAAAGTTGGGATATAATTTTGATCAATGTTTTAGAAGGAATTCATATCTGAGTTTTTAGAAAACAGTAAGGTCTGGTATTCATCAATTAGAAGAAATAATTTTTACCCAAGAATTTGAAGATACTCACGAAGATGAATATACACTGTGATCAAAATTTGTTTGAGAAAGACCATCATTAGTCTAAATGTACTGGAATTGTATATGATCCAGGGTGACCTAAAAATTTCATGATGGAGTATCATTTAAATGATCTTTCTACAGTGGATATCTCCATCTGGGGAAAAAGTCTATAGGTGGGGGGTATAACCAGTTGATGGAAGTTTGTGATTTGGGGGTCCAACCAATCACTATTAAGAATGTGTAGTAGGGGGTATAACCACCAATTGAAGTCTGATTGGATTTTGGGTTATAACTATCTTATAATTGGGGGTTCAAACTATTTATTAATTTAATCACCTTCTATTATTTCATAGAATCCATGTTGAGGGGTCTAACCAACATGGCAAAGAGTATGCCTTTGTATTGAACCTTGTAAATACCAATGTTTTGTGTGTTCTTTTTTATTTTTCTTTCATGGTGAGGATGAGGATTAAAGTTGATAGATCTATACTTTCATCAATCACAAAGGTTAAATCAAAATAGAAATAATTTTTAAAAATAGTGTACCAATGATTCACCCCCCCCCCCTCAATGGTATCTAATTGAGCCTTGGATACTTCACTTTTAGCCCTCATCCTCTCCTCACATTATGTGAATCCCCGCCTACTTGGTGTGGAACCCTTCCATATCCCTCCTTGGTGATTTTTCCTTGGTATATCAATGGTTTGACTTGAGGTAATTCATTTTCTTGAGTTTTCTTCTTCCTTTCCCCCTTGTTATGTTTGTTCTTCCATTTTCATGGAAGTGTGGAATCCTGGTTAATGAGGGTGGATAAACCTATTATTTTAAATAGTTTATTTGGTTTATTTTCATTTTTATTAGTTGTGTGAGGCCTTATCCTACCTATTCTGAGTGGTTATCATTATAAGCGATGAGGTTGGAACCAAATTCTTGGTAGGTGTCTCTATTTATTGGTGTTTCCCATGGTTTAATTTTAAATTATGAATCACCTTTGATTTTTTGTTTATTTAATTTCTAAATAAATGATTTATGGTTTATTTACATACCATGTTTGATGTTTTCTATGACTTGGTTTGTAAATTGGGTGTTTAAAGAGTGTTTTACAAGCCGGTGTGGCATGTGGCCACCTTAACTGTTTGATAAAATGACAAAAAGGTATTTTATATATTTAAATGGATTTATAAAATTATTTCAGAATTGGTTTCACCATGTAAAAGGTGTTTTAATGAATGTGGGAACTTTGGTTTTTGAAATGGGCTTGAGAAATGGATTTTTATGATTGTTACTTATTTGTGATCATGTTGGCATGGAGTAGCACAAGGATTAACTGGTTTGTGAGAGAGGGGTTGTCTAAGGGACCATGATAGCCTTCAGGGAGAAAGAACATGAGAGCTCTCATTTCTGTTTCCTAGTAAATATGAGATCCTTTTAGTATAAAGACCATGAGGTCTTCCATTTGGTTGATGTGAGACTATGAGAACTCTTGAAGTTGGGGTTGGGAAAGACCATGAAAGATTCCATCTTTCATAGATGGCTAGAATACTTTATTTAGACTCACTCACATTAGTCCTTTATTGTTAGAGACCTAGGTTCTCTTACTCATTCTAGGTTGATTTATATTCCTTGTGAATTTTAGTTCTACCATGCTCATATGATATAATGTGTTTTATACCCATTTCCATATATATGTTTATATGATGATGTTTATGCTCACCTATATTATGCCTTTTCGGAGATATTGAGCATGTTGTTCCATGGGACCTGATTCTTTATTTGATCCATTTTTTTATTTTGTTTGTTTAAAAACTATTTTTTAATAGAAAACCAAATGAATTTCAAAGGCTTACTTCAAAGTGAAATATTTTCAAATTGGTTGATTTTGGAAAGTTGTTTCAAACTAGTTTGGTTGTTTACATGGATTAAAGCCTTAAATATATTCTTAGTGTTATTATACTATTCCATGTTCCTCACACTCTATATATTCCTTTGGGCATATATAGATTTCTTTTTGTAGAACATAGGTGAAGGAAACAGCACCTTGTACCTGGTGGATCCTCTTTATTATCATCGTTCATTGTTTTTTGGAGGAGATGTGGTCTCACTAGGTTGGCTCATGAGGAGTAGTTTTAGGATTTTATACCCATTGGGATGTAAGTATTTGCACTATTGGGCCCTTTTTGTAACTACTTTCATTATTTTGATTTTTGGGTTCTGACATGAGATGTCGTGTTTTTGTACTATTAGGGAATGTTTTGTATATGTTTTGTAATTACGCTTATGTTGTGAGATCTTATTTTTATTTGTATGCTTCGGATGAAAATTTATGTATTTTTTACATTCATTATATTGGTGTAGTTTTCTCATTTCATGGATGGGTCATTCCAGATTACCATAGTCAAAACTATTCCCAAGAAATTGTTGATTATTCCTAGTGTGTACCACTAGTCTGTGGGGATTGAGAATGAACTTTGGGCCTTGTGATGGGCCAGATTGGGTGGTGTTTCAAATAGCCCAAGTCTATTTGTTATAAAATGATATCAGAGTAATTTTTTATTTTGGATTCAATGGAGTATTAGAGTTATCACCATCGGGAAATGATACACTACTAGAAATTTAGGCAACAGCCACGGTTTGAAACCACGGTTATAGGTTATATCCACAGTTCAATGGATTGTCCCTGGTAATGATGTGGCTATAGGGAAAGACCTATATCCATGGTTTAAAACTATTTTTATATCCATTTATCCACGTTTTGAAACTTTCTCATAACATTAAGCCACACAAAGCCTATTTCCACGGTTCAAAACCATGGCTATATGGCTTTAAACACAGTTTACTACGGAAATAGTTCTATAGCCATGGTTTAAAACCATGGCTCTAGGACATCCTATTTAATAAAAAAACACCCCCACATGTAACGCCCTAACCCAAGAAACCCGGATCCAATGCATTATTTTAATAAATTGTCTTGATTACAAGGAATAAATTCTCAAAGGACCGATCAGTTTAGCAGTCTTGAAAAATAGATTACATATATTACCATTAAATTAAAATTTATAAAATAAAACACAACATAGATAATCCTTTGAGAAATCCATTATTCCCCAATCATAAACTTTCATATCAATCACAATACACTTCTTGGAATCCTTGGAAAATAAAACATAAGATAGGGGTGAGCTTAGTTGCTCAGTAAGGGTAAATAATTTAGTAGAAGTGATAAAATTTTAAGGAAAGATGTGCAATAAAAACAACATCCTTTTAAACATAAAGTTAAACATAATATGGAGAAAATAAATCAAATATTACCATATAAACATGCACATAGATATTATACTAGTTTAATAATCACATGTAATAATAAATTTCATAATTAGAGAATGCCTAACGTCGGACATCATTACCACATAGTCAAGGCCTCGTGCCAAGACTACATATAATATTTTTGTCAAGGACTTATTCCAAGACACTAATTTGTCTAATGATACCTACTGATGCATCGAGGGGATATAGCTGGCCCCACCCATCTCTTACTAAGTCCACTATATTCCTCATATGAAAATGTTGAAAAATAAAATAAACATTCGTATTAAAACTAGCATACGAAATGCCAATACTTCAACCATAAAACATGAAGGGTGTAAAAATAGCACATCGACATTTAAACATATTATAACTCATTCAATACAATATTAAAGACTATATTATAATAAATCAACCTTAATCAAGAATAATATCTAGTAAAGATGTTGACATAGTTGAAAATGATTAGTAAAACTTTTTGAGAGGAATATCCTTTTTTATGAAATAGTTTAAAAGTCACATATTTATAAAGGAAGTCATTTAAAAAATATTTTTGAATAAAAGTGTCCCATACCAATTTGAAAATTTTGAATGTAATTAACATTTTAAAATAATCATGCCCATATAAATAAATCCATAAAACCGTTTAGAAAACATGTACATTAATGAGAAAGATTTAGAAGAATAAATATTTAAAACATTTAAAATGAAGTTTTAGTTAAAGAGTACCTTAAAATAATCATTTTGAAATTTATTTTATGAAACATGGACATGGATTATAAATATTCCCCAGAAAACACTTACACATAATCAATCTCGGATAATAATGAGATTGGAGAATTAACACTTACCTTGCACTTTCCTTTGGTCGAGGGTACGTTAAACCTCCTGTATGATGACCATAATATGTTATTAAATTATACCAGAACCATATTCATATTTATTATATCATACATGATTCATTAATGACTTTATACTACCCATTTAATAATGATTTCCATGTTAAATTTACATTTCAGGTAATAATCGTTTTCTTCATCGTACGTGTTTTAACTTGTTATTTCTTGATCATATCATTTAGATCATGATTTAAATACTTTCAGAATATAAAACATGATTTATATATCATATATATTTAGAATATAAATATGTATATTAGATATATATATATGAAATGTAAAACACCATTTATGGACATGGTAGGTCGTACGTACGCATAAACGTTGTTTCTGTTTTCATATCCTATTGAATGGAAGTACATGAATAAGATATATGTAAGTACATACACACATACATACATATATAAATATATATATCAAGTATAATTATTATGTCATATATTAAATACATATTAATAATATATATTTTTAAAATCATCATTGAATGGTGAACGTGGAAATGAATATCATCGTGTCGTGGAGACGGTAAGTCGTACGTACACACGAGCAACGATATCATTTCCTTAATGATTAAAAGGTGTGTAATTGGATGGAATATTAATTTTAAAGATAAATTATAATGTTATTTTCATAATTTATATACATATTACTCATAATTAAATACATCCAAAAAACATAGTGTTGAATAACAAATTACACCGTGGCGTGGAGACGGTAAGCGGTACGTACGCACGCACGCATGGTGACATTATCATTTATAGGATGGATAGAATAATTAATATGGTTGTAAAATATTTATAATAACATCACAATATGTATAAGTTACTTTAGTTGTTATTTTGGTATGGAAATAACAAAGAAAGAGAAAGTGGAAGAAGAAATGAACTTTGACAGAGGTGATAAAATAATTACCTCTTCTATGGGTGTTTCCTTTTGATTGGAACAAAAGGGATACTTGTGTTAGATTTATTCTCATAGGAAGGAATCTAGGTTGAAGTGATAAAATTTGTGAGGAGATTTGGGTAGGGTTTGGCTGAGACAAAAGTCTTTGGAGGTGTGATTTTGAGGGAAGGGAAATTACCCATTTATAAGAGAGGTGAGGGTCAGTTTATGAAATGTTTGAAATATTATTTTATTATAAAATAATTTTCGATTTATAATGGCTCCAAATTGATTTATTTAGAATATAAGGTAGGTATGGTTTGAAATACGCTCAACTAATTGGTTTTAGGAAATTTTAGGTCACCATATTAACCCTATCTTTTATATTTAACTCTTAGTTAAATAGTTTAACTTTTACCATGTCCTCTTGTATTATTATAATAAATGGTTAATAAACATACTATAAAATCTAGGAGAACATAAAGTGGTTAATTAATGACATATATATCATTATATTAGTCCTTTTGATGAACCTTATATTTTTAGGATTATTATATAATTTAATAATATAGTATTTGTTTTAAAAACTCATTTATGTCAATTTTGACACTATTTGGTATTTGGTTTTTGTGAAAGTCATTACAAGTTGATTACTTAAAAAAAATACATTAAATAAACCATAACATGTTATATTCACCTATAAAATTCGTGGATGCCATCAAAAGTCACAACTTACATTTATTTTCATATTTAAAATATCAATTAGTTTAATATTTCTTTAATAATGTAATTACTGCATCATCATTGTGTCATAAATAAATTTAATTATATAATCTCTAAAAATTATAAATAAAATACCATGATTTATTAAATATTTTTATATTTATAATTATTATTTATAGTCTAATGTATCTTATGTATAACCCTATATTAAAAAAATTTAGTTATTAAACTTTGAATTTAATACTTTTAACTCTTCTTTAAGTAAAATAATAATAAATGTCTCAATTGATTACAAGTGGACCAAAAGGATCATATATTATTCATAATGTTGTTTTTGGTCGAAATAAACTTATCCAATAGAATTAGGGCATGTGTTAGGGTAATTATATTATCATTTTTATCTTTAATTAACCTATTTTCTTTTAACCGGGGAAAATAAAAGTCAAAAGATACAATTCACCAAAAATTATTTTTATCTTATTGAACCAAATTTTACTTAATGATTTCAACTATATCTCTAGGATTTTTTAAATTCAATTCACATAAGTGATAAAATTACGTTTTATGGAAATTTGTAAATGTTCCTAGAAGGTGGGTAAAAGACGATAAAAAGTTCAATAAATATTTACACATATAATTTTATTATAAAATGAATCCAATGAATTAAATTGAACTTATATAAGTGTTATGTATCTATTTTTACTTAAAATAAGTTTAAATAAAATAAATAATTATTTAAATAAAAATCTGGTTTTAAAAAATAACGCAGTGCTTTTTAATATTCATCAAAAATTAAAAGTTTTCAAAAAAATACAAAAAATTCACCCTAAGCTAATTTTGATATTCTGAATTCAAAAATGAATTCTATTTTACCAAAATCAAAACAAATAAGTTTCATTAATTAATTTAAAATTAATTCCCATTGTTAATGGCAAAAAATGGGTTTTTTGAAAAGTAAAAAATATCAAAAGATTGGCATGTGTTTATGTCAAAATTAAATATTAAATTACTTATAATAACCTAAATTTTATTAAATGATAAAAATATAATCTAATTATACTTCCAATCCATTCAAATGTACAATTTAACACTATAAATTATTTTCATTTAAAAATTTTTTTTCAATTAAAATTTAGTATTTTTTCACTATTCATCAAAATATGAAAGTTATCAGAAAAGTACCAAAAATTTATCAAAACTAAATTTTTATATCCCGATTCTAAAAAATAATTTAATTTAATTAAATTGAATATATAAAAGTGTCAATTATTGTTTTTAAAAGCGGTTCTCCATTTAAAGGTGGTAAAATTGCATTTCTTAAAAAATACTTCTTTTATCTGAAAAAAATGAATTTGTTATTATTTTATGTCTAAGAAACACATAATATGGATTATAAAATTATATAGAGTATATAAAATATAAAATTTAGTTTAAACTATTCATAACTACTTTTTGTACGGCTAGTTTGGTAAGCCACAGTGCGCTTGAACTCGATGTTGTGTATAGCGCAAGTAATTGAATTACTTCGAAGATATAATGTACTATAAAATCATGGAGTGTTACATTCTCCCCTCCTTAAAAAAATTGCGTCCTCGTAATATGAAATTTTTCTTCGAAAATAAAAGCTGTAAAATAAAAATACCTTCGTGGAAAACCCACATAAGAAATAGGGTTCCTAAAATTTACTCTTAATAAGAGGGAGAGGGAAATGAAAAATTCACCACCAAATTAGGGTTTCGAATAGAAGAACATTGGTAGAAATTATAGACACATAATTAGAGTAAAAATGTAAATATTTATAGGGAGTTATTGAGGTCATCATTCACAAATAAGTGTAAAATTGAGGGCCTCAAAGTCATCAATCTATGATGACTTGAAATATCATCGGTTCAAAAAAACATTAGGATAACAGATTTTTGGTTTTAAGATCCCTCCCCTAAAGTTTAAGAATTATTTTATTCATAGAATAAGAGAAAAACAATATACGTGACAAATAGAGTTTTATCCTTCAACTAATTCCTACCACAATCCCATGTTTCACTCCAAAAGTTAATAGAATTCAAAAATATTCTATTTGTCCTAATCATATAAGGTTTCAAAAATAATGAATTTATAATTCATTTTTCAGAATATTTAAAAAAACTACATTATACAAACCAGTACATCACGTAGGCCAGTGGTAGGTGATGCACTCTTGTCGCCCTTCGGTTGCGGGTTCAAGTCTCGCAGCCTTGCCGGACGCAACGGGTTGTCTCCTGACCTCCAGGTTGTCCTTTTTATAACAACCCAAAAATAATCATAAGAAATTTTTTAACCTTAAACAATAGAATCAAATGTCTAAATTAATTCATTCCAACCTTTATACTTATCCCAAATACTTCTGTCCAAACTCACAGTCCAAAATTTATAAAGAAGGTAATAATAATGAAGATCTCTTTTTCCATGTAATAACATGTGAATACCTTCATCATGTATTCTTTTAAAATATGGTAACACCTTGATTTACCATAAAACCTTATTAATTACATCCATGCTCCCTTATTCCTTATAGAATACTAGATTTACTCCTTATATACAAAAATGTTGTAAACTCCAACAATGATGGAACAAACGAACAATTAATTAGTTCCAAGGTAGTCAATAATATACAATATACTTTATCCAACTCAATCATATATTATTTCAAAATCATTATATCTATTTCAAAAACATATTAAGGGTTATGTTTCCCCCAACAATATATTTTCCAAATATTTAACTTGAAATTGTTTCACTTTAATTGGTACCATAAAATCTCAAATCCTTAATGAAAACATACTATAGTAAAATCCTTATATACATTATAATTCGTATAACTTGTACATCATTAATAAAATACACAAATGACACAATTATTTAATAACAAAATAAGAACACTAATCATTCCAATTCATATGTGGTAGTATCATAACTTGATTATTATCTAATAGTATCATTTGGGGTATACTCTGATTATTAGGACATTAATTCGCGTAGTGTCCCAACTCATTTTAGATGAACCATTGTACATTTGAAACATTTTTCCTACCCTTTCAATCATGTACTTGGTGTCCTTTTTCTCCACACTTATAAAAAACTCCCTTTCCCTTCAATAATTTACCAAGGTGATTCTTTTTATAGTTACCACATATGGGAAAATCCTTTTTTCTCCTCATTCCTTTATCCATCTTTCTATCTACCATCCTTTTCTTCTCTTGCTACCCTTCAAAGACATAGGACTCAAAAAATTATTTACTTATCTTATTAACACATGATAATATTTCTTCATAAGATTAGAATATGTGGGAGACTATTTCACTTCTAAATGTTGGAATAATTCCATGAAAGATATGATCCTTCTTACTATTTGGATCATTCTTATTGCTAGAGTTCTCATTCCTTCTACTGGGTGATATTTCTAAACAATGGCATACACTAGGTTAGTTTATTAATCACAATTCATATTTCCAAACTTGTAAAATACCTAATGTAAATTGAAAATATTATTTAAATAATCTATAATCATAAAAAATGTTTTCTTTGAGGAAGTATTTACTCCTAAATCTTTCATAATGGATTGTAAAGAAAATGTGAATTATCTTAATCATATCCCCCGGGAGTGTCGTAACCAAGAGTGCAGTAAGGCCCGTTTTCATATACCAGGATACCCCAGGTCAAGCCCAAAACTTCTTTTCAGATTTTTAACTCCTAGTTACATCTGTTCGAGAGCCACCTCTACCTTCTTGTATCCAGACAGGGATGTATTTCTTGGAAAAGTCACAAAATATATATATTACCAAAATTCTAGAAAGTTCTTCCATACTAATACTCAAATTTTATCTTAGGGTAATGTTCTATAATCAGATTTTATCTGAATCTATTTCCAAGATTTTTTTTAAACTTCCTCTGATACCAACTGTAACGCCTCGACCCCAGAATCCTAGAGCCGGTGAATTATTTTAATACATTGTAATTATTACAAGGAACCAAGTCCCTAAGGACCGATTAGTTTAGCAGCCTTGGAAAATATATTACATATATGAACATTCAATTAAAATTTATAAAATAAAACGCATAATAGATAATACTTTTAGAAATACATTATTCCCCTAGATTAACCCTACATATCAATCATAATTCACTTCTTGAAATCCTGCGAAAATAAAAGATAAGAAAGTGGTGAGCTCAGATTCTCAGTAAGGGTAAATAATTTAGCAAAAGCTATAAACTTTTAAGGTAAGATGTGTAATAAAAAAATAGACTTTTAAACATAAACTTGAACATAATATGTAGAAAATAAATAAAAAATTACCATATTAACATGAACATGGATATTCTACTAGTAAAATAATCACATGTAATAATTAAATTCATAATTAGGGAATGCCTAACACTGGACATCATTACCACATAGTCAAGGCCTCGTGCCAAGACTGCAAATAAAACTTTTGTAAAGGCCTTGTCCCAAGACACTAATTTGTCTCATTAGACCTACTGATGCATCTAGGGGTTATAGCGGGCCCCACCGATCACTTACTAAGTCCACTGCATGCCTCATATGAAAATGTTCAAATACAACATAAACATTCATATTAAAACTAGCATACGAAATGTTAATACTTTAACCATAAACAATAAAAGGTGTAAAAATAGAACATCCACAGTCAAACATATCATAACTCATTCAACACAATATGGAAGACTGTATTATAATTAAAAATGATTAGTAAAACTTATTGAGAGGAATATCCCCTTTTTTGAAATCATTTAAATGTCACACATTTATAAAGGAAGTCATTTAAAAGAGATTTTTTAATAAAATTTCCCCATACCAATTAGAAACTTTTGAAAGGAATTTGAATTTTAAAACAATCATGTCTGTATAAATAATTTTTTAAAACCGTTTTGAAAACATGGACATTAATGGGAAATATTTAGAAGAACAAATATTTAAAACATTTAAAATGATGTTTTAATTAAATAGTACCTTAAAAGAATCATTTTGAAATTTATTTTATGAAAAATGGGCATGGATAATAAATACATCCCAGAAAATACTTACACATAAATAATCTCGGATAATAATGAGATTGAGGAATTAACCTTTACCTTGCACTTTCCATTGTTCGAGGGTACGTTTAACCTTCTGTATAGTGACCATAGTTTGTTATTAAATTATACCAGAACCATATTCATATTTATTATATCATACATGATTCATTTATGACTTTATACTACCCATTTAATAATGATTTTCATGTTAAATTAACATTTTAGGTAATAATCGTCTTCTTTATCATACGTGTTTTAACTTGTTATTCTTGATAGTATCCTTTAGATCATGATTTAAATACATACAGAATATAAAATATTATTTATATATAATATTTATTTAGAATATAAATATGTTTAATAGATAGATATATGAAATGGAAAACACTGTTTATGGAGACGGTAGGTTGTACGTACGCAAAAACGATGTTTCCGTTTTCATATCGTA
Organism: Viscum album; assembly: GCA_963277665.1. Taxonomy (NCBI): domain Eukaryota; kingdom Viridiplantae; phylum Streptophyta; class Magnoliopsida; order Santalales; family Viscaceae; genus Viscum; species Viscum album. Next base: position 467,789,883 of record OY728147.1, on the reverse strand, counting down.
TTGAACGGAAGTAAGTGAATAAGATATATGTAAGTACACACACACAAATATAAATATATATAGTATAATTATTATGTCATATATTACATACTTATTAAAAATATATATTTTTATAATCATTGTTGAATGGTGAACGTGGAAATGAATCTCATCGTGTCGTGGAGATAGTAAGTTGTACGTACACACGAGCGATGATATAATTTCCTTAATGATTGAAAGGTATTTGATTGGATGGTATATTAATTTTACAGAGAAATTATCATGTTATTTTCATTATTTATATACATATTACTCATCATTAAATCCATCCAAATAACATAGTGTTGAATAACAAATTACACCATGGCGTGGAGACGGTAAGTCGTACGTACACACGCATGGTGACATTATCATTCATAGGATGGATAGAATAATTAATATGTTTGTACCATATTTATAATAACATCATAGTATGTAGAAGTTACTGGAGCTATTATTTTGGTATGGAAATAACAAAGAAATAGAAAGTGGAAGAAGAAACGAACTTTGAAAGAGGTGATAAAATAATTACCTCTTCTTTGGGGGTTTCCTTTTGATTTGAAAAAAGGATCCTTAGGTTGGATTTATGCTCAAAGTAAGGCATATAGGTTGAATTTATGGAAGTTTAGAGGATATTTGGGTAGGTTTTGGCAAAGACAAATGGATCTAGGGTGTGATTTTGAGAGAAGGGGAATTACCCTTTTAAAAGAGTGGGGAGGGTCACTTTAGGAAAAGTTTGAAATATTATTTTATTATAAAATCATTTTCAGTTTCTAATGGCTCCAAATTGATTTATTTCTAAGCTAAGGTAGGGATGGGTCAAAATACTCTCAACCAATAGGTTTTAGAGAAGTTTAGGTCCCCATACTAATGTTATCTTTTATATTTAACTCTTAGTTAAATAGTTTAACTTTCACCATGTCCTCTTCTATTATTATAATAAATGGTTAATAAAAATACTATTAAAAGAAAATTGAACCAAAAGTGGTTAATTAATTACATATTTATCATTATATAATTCCTTTGTCCGAACCATATATTTTTAGGATTATTATATCATTTAATAATATAGTATTCGTTTTAAAAACTTATTTATGTCAATTTTGACACTATTTGGTTTTTGGTTTTTTTGGAAGTCATAACAAGTTTATTAATTCGAAAAAAATACATAAAATAAACCATAACATGTCATATTCACCTATAAAATTCATGGATGTCATAAAAAGTCTCAAGTTACATTTATTTTGAAATTTATTATATTAATTATTTTAATCTTTCATTAATAAGGTAATTACTGCATCATCATTGTGTCATAAATAAATTTAATTATTTAATGTCTAAAAATTATAAATAAAATACCATGATGTAGTAAAACATTTTTTATTTCTAATAAATTTTTTATAGTCTAATTTATCTTATGTATAACCCTATATAAAAGTGGTTTAGTTATTAAACTTTGAATTTAACACTTTTAACTCTTCTTCAAATAAAATAATAATAAATTTCCTAATCTAATCCAAGTGGACCAAAAGGATCAAATTTTATTACTAAGGTTGGTTTTGGAATAAATACACTTATCCAATAGAATTAGGACATGTTTTAGGGTAATTATAATATCATTTTTAACTTTAATTACCCTATTTAATTTTAACCGTGGTAAATAAAAGTCAAAAGTTACTATTCACGGAAAATTATTATTATCTTATTGATCCACATTTTACTTTCTGATTTAAATGTCTCTTGAATTTTTGAAATTCAATTCACAGATGTAGTAAAATTACATTTTATGGAAATTTGTAAATGTGCCTAGAAGGTGGGTAAAAGACGTTAAAAAGTTCAATAAAATTTTATACATCTAATTTTAATATAAAATGACTCCAATGAATTACATTGAACTTATATAAGTATTTTATATCTTTTTTGACTTAAAATAAATTTAAATAGAATAAATAATTATTTAAATAAAAAGTCAGTTCTAAACAATAACAGAGTGTTTTTCCATATTCATCAAAAATTGAATGTTTTCAGAAAAATACCAAAAAAAATCACCCAAAGATAATGTTGACATTAAAAATTAAAAAATGAATTCTATTTTATTAAATTAAAAATAAATAAGTTGCATTAATTAATTTAAAATTAATTCCCGTTGTCAGAACCAAAAGGTTGGTTATTTAAAAAGTAAAAACTATCAAAATATTGACATGTGTTTGTGTCAAATTTAAATGTTAAATTACTTATAATGACCTAAATTTTATTAAATGATAAAAATATAATCTAATTATACTTTCAAACCATTCAAATTTATAATTTAACACTATAAATTATTTTTATTAAAAAAGTAGTTTTCAATTAAAATTTAGTATTTTTCACTATTCATCAAAATATGAAAGTTATAAGAAAAGTAATAAAAATTTATCCAAACTAAATTTTTATGTCAAAATTATAAATAATAATTTAGTTTAATTTAATTTAATATATAAAAGTTTCAAATATTGGTTTTAAAAGGGGTTCGCCATTAAAAGGTAGTAAAATTGCAATTTTGAAGAATACTTCTCTTATCTGAAAAAAATGAATTTGTTCTTATATTATGTCTAAGAAACACATAAGATAGATTATCAAATTATATAGAGTATATAAAATTCAAAATTTTGTTAATACTATTCATAACAGCTTTTTAAACGGCTATTTTGGTAAGTAGTGGTGCGCTCGGGCTCAGTGTTGCGTGTAGTCCAAGTTATTGAATTACTTTGAAGAGATAACATAATATGAAATATTGGGGTGTTAAAACACAACACCCCTTGAACACCCCCCCCCCCCTGCACCCCCATGCCCCCTGGACAGCCCCCTTGCACCCCCTGGACAACCCCATGCACCCCCTTGAACACCCCCTTCACCCACATGCCCCCCTGGATAGCCCCCTTGCACTGCCCTGGATAGGCCCCTTGAACCCCATTGAACACCCCCCCCCCCCCCCTCACCCCCATGCCCCTTGGACAGCCCCTTGCACCCCCTGGACAGCCCCCATGCACCCCCCCCCCCCACCCTGCACCCCCATGCACCCCTGGATATCTCATTTACACCCCTTTGCACCACCTTGAACACCCTCTGAACCCCCATGCCCATAACCCCCCACCCTACTGGGAACCCGCTCCCACCCGGACACCCCCTCCCTCCCGGACACCCCCTTGCACACTCATGCCCCCTTGCACCCCCCCCCCCCCACCCCCCCCACCCCCACCCCTCATAGACACCCCCCTTTCACCCCCCTTTCCTCCCCTTGAACACCCCCTAGCACCCCACCCCCCCACCCCCTACAGTAGCCCACCCCCACCCCCGGATAGCCCCCAACACCCCATTGAACACCCCTATTGCACCCCCTGTTGTTTCCCACCCCCTAGATATCCCCCTTGCAACCCCCTTGCACCTGCTGGCACCCCCTTAAACACCCCCTTGCACCCCCCCCCCCCCCCCTGCAGTAGCCCACCCCCTAGATAGTCCCCTTGCACCCCCTTGAACACCCCCTAGAACCCCCCTATAGTATCCCACCCCCTAGACAGCCCCCTTGCACCCTCCCCCCCCTCCCCCATAGTATCCCACCCCCCTGGACAGCCCCCTTACCCCCCCCCCCCCCCGGACATCCCCCTTACACCCCCCACCCCTACAGTATCCTACCCCCCTACAAAGTCCCCCCTGGACAGCCCCCCCCCCCCACTCCTGGACACCCCCTTCCCTCTTAAACACCCCCCAGGACACCCCCCCCCCCACCTGTACACCCCCTCCCTCCTAGACACCCCCCTTCATGGACACCCCCTGAACAACTCCCCCCTCCCGGACACACCCCCTTCAGGACACCCCCCCAAGATAGCCCCCTTGAACACCCCCGCCCACACACACACACTCCCATGCCCCCTTTCACCCCCCCCCCCACACACACACAGACACATACCCTAGACATCCCCCTTGCACCCCCCCCCCCCCCACAAACCCATGCCCCCTCCCCCTCCTAGACACCCCCTCCCTCCTAGACACCCCCCTACCACCCCCTCTTGGACATCCCTCCCCTCCTGGACACCCCCCTGGTCATCCCCCTTGAACACCCCCTTGCACCCCCTACACACCCATTCCCCCTTGCCCCCCCCTCCAGGATACCCCCCCTGTTCACCCCCTAGATAGCCCCCTTGCCCCCCTTGAACACCCCCCCCCCCCCCCTTTCACCTCCTAGAGTAGCCCGCCCCCCTGGATAGCCCCCTTGCACCCCCTTGAACACACCCCTTTCATCCCCCCTGACAAAGCCCCCGACCCCCTCCCACCTGGACACCCCCTCCCCCCTAGACAGCCCCCCACCCCTCCTCAACACCCACCCCGCCCCCCCCACCTGGACACCCCCTGGACAGCCCCCCTTCCCCCCCAGACACCCCCCTTGCACCCCCTTGGGTATCCCCCTTGAAAACCCCCTGGATGTTGCAATCCTAACCTATATCTATGTGGAAATTGGGGAAAATAACTATCATTTTTTTAATAGGTTCACTAAGAATGGTTTGAAAATAGGATTCCTTATGGGGGATTATGTATTAGATCTCAAAGTCATATCACTTCATACCTATTCGGGAATCCAATATGGTGGAAGACTTACCAACCCATTTGGAACAGTTGTGCGGATCTTGGGTTGATATGTAGTGGCATTCTATCCAATTAAACTTTATAAAGGAGGCATAACCATAACATAATTCACTACATGAGGCATGACCTCCCATGTGCCAAGTTAACCATGTTTGGTTCTATTTAACTCATTGAATTCATTAAGTAAAACTTGCACCCCCTAGACATCCCCCACCCCCCCACACACTAGTACGCCTTGCACCCCCCCTCCTAGACACCCCCCTGGACATCCCCCTTGAATCCCCCCACCCAACCCCAGACAGACCCCAGCCACCCCCATAGACAGAGCCCCCCTTCCTAGAGAGCACCCCCCCCAAACAGTAAACCCCCCGGATAGATACCACCCCTTGGAGACGGTTTTGTTGCCGGATGATTAACTACTCAATGCTACAGTGTCAAGAAGAAGGGTATTTCATTGGGAGTGAAGTTTTTAGAATCACTCAAAATGATATGGAAATTATGGTTATGTTTGACAACATTTATGATCAAATGAATTATAATGTCATATGAAAATGTTGTGCATAAGACTTTCCTAAAAATCTTCAAATATCTAAAATATGACTTTGTTTTACTATGTGATAAAAGAATATATGACAATATAGTCTCATAGGTGGTATTAACACTCCCCCCCCCCCCCGCACACCCCTTGCACCCTCCTCCTTCCCCTTACACCCACTCCTTACCCCTTGCAAAATAACTCGGCACACCCTCTCCCCCCACCCCCGAGCACACCCCCTACCCCATGCCCCCTACCCTACCCCAGAACACCCCCTACCCCCTCCCCTACGCCCAGCACACCCTTTCCCCCTGCCATCCCCCCCCCCCCTCGCACACCCCCCCTCCCACCCCATGCAACCCCAATAGTAGAGGTGTTTGGTTATAAATGGACATTTACCACTTTCCCTTAAGACATTTCAAAAGTGGTGTGAAATTCACCATGAATAAGCCACTCTATTTATTTCAGGCCATCCTATTAAACTTTATAAAGGAGGCACAACCATTATATAATTCACAATTTGATTCATTACCTCTCATGTGTCCAATTTAACCATGTTTGGTTCTATTTAACTCATTCAATTCATTAAAACATGGCAATTCCATTTATAAGATCAAATGGGGGTCACTTACTGGTGACTTGGTCGTTACACCACTTACCTACTTGAGAAATTCCATTTCAAAAGTGTAATGGTGCTTAAAGGGTGTTTTGGTTGAAACAACCATTTTAATAAAAAGAGTGCAACCCCCTACAAGGATATAAAAAAGTTCAAGTATGATGTGTGCTTTACAAATAACAATGAAATCAAGTATAAGGAAAACATCAATGCAATAATGTCAAAAAAGGTATACCACTATGAGTTTTTGCAGATAGCGCTCCTTCGTTGGAGGTTTTTTATTACAAAACCATGACTTATTTATCAAACAAAACAATTATCTTAACTAAAACTTATTCAAGAATTGTAATTTAATATAAGCAGAATTAAGAAGGAATCTAAATGCAATTTAAAGCATTCTTGAATTAAATAGGCTATGAGATGAACCCTACCTCAAAGGATCCAATCCACACTCAGTTCTTGACACTTTTATTAGCGACAACTCTAAGCTGTTTCATCCATCCTTCAGGCATATCTACATCTGCATATACATAAGGATGCCCTAACCCCAATTTATGTGTCTGCATGGCCTTGAACATGAACAAGAGGATCCTAGTATATATTCTCACATGCATAAGTTCGTTATCACCCACACACATATGAATTTTCCATATATATACATAAGCACACCTAGCCCCTTATATGTAATCACGCTTCCAAGGAAGGATATACATATAACAGGAGAACTTATTATATATATGTTTACCTATTCATAAGTGGTGAGTCGCCTTTGACTCTAGTTTCTGCAACACACACGAACGGGTCCCGGGAGACTTCAACAAAATGTCAATGATCTAATTAATCGTCATTAATTGAACCTAAAAATTGAAGTGGCAGGAACATGATTAATGAGAAAGGCAATAATAGAATAGGTGATGATGATAATAGCATCAACACTTTAAGTGAAAGTTTCCTCTCTAATGAGGAGCCAATATATCATGTAGTTTCAATTCATGCAATAGGGATGTGGAAAATCCAATTTAACATCATACATCAATGAAATTAAACATGAAATTTTCAATTTACAAAATTATAACATAAGAATATGTAATACATATACACCACATTATGGTCTCTAAAATGGTAAACAAGCATTAAGACAAACATAACATAGTGTATAAAACATCATTCTTTTCTAGATACATTAGAGATAGGTGAAACCACTACTATGTTATATGGGATTATCATTTTCTTGTTTTCTTATACCTATTAAAACAAGTCTCTAACTATTGTATGGGTGGTAAATAGGGTGTATTAATAAAATTCTAGGTAATAGACCATGTATAGTATTTTTCATAGACAATACAAACCCAATAAAAATTCTTTTAAATATAAACTTCTGACATGTAACTAACACTATAGATGAAGACAATAAATTAGAAAAAGAAGATGAATGGGAGAAACTTCCAACTCAAAAACAAGAGAAACACATAACATGAAACTGAATATAAAGAAAAAGTGGCATAGACCTTAGTTGAGAAGATCCATGATAGTAGTGACTATATTCCCATAGACAGATTTTAGAGCCATCACAGCCTTCGCCTTGTAGACTCCATCTTGTGTAATCACCAACTCAGTGTCCTTAGTTTGTAAGATCCATGCTTGGGATTTCATTAAAAAAAATCTAAATGAATATAAATTAGAAATGTCATTATGATATCTGATAATACCACCCCCCCCCCCCACTGCACACCACCTCCCCCCTCCCCTAAACACCCCCTTGCCCCAACCACCAGCACACCACCCTACCCCCCTGTACACCCCCCTACACACTCACACCCCTTGCCCCCTGCACACCCCCCCCCTGTACACCCACACCCCCAACCCCCTTCACCCCCCCCCCCCCCCCCACACCACTCCCCCTCAACACCCCCTCCCTTTCCCTGGACACCACCCTTCCCCCTTCCACAAGCACACCACTCTGCCCCCTGCACACACCCCTACACACCCACACCCCTGGCCCCCTACACCCCCCTACACACCCACACCCACTACCCCCTTCACACCCCCCTACCACTCCCCCTCATCCCCCCTCCCTTTCCCTAGAAACCCCCTCACCTCACCAAATCCTCACTCCATAATCATGAGTTAATTGGAAGTTTTGAACATATAAAAAATCATCATATGTGTGTCCGTATATGTTTTCAGTTTCACATAATTTTTCATGAATTTATAATTTATCCTTCAATGATAACGTATTCTTATTCTATGAAACAAATTTCTTTTTTACAGAATGTTTTCTATCTATTTAATATTTTCTCCCCTATAACTTGGTATCCTATAAAACTAATTTTTTTACATGTTGTGAAAAAAATCTATGATCATTTGACGAAAACTCCAACAAGACATTACCCTATAAATCCCTATTACTTTATTGATGAAATCTGTCAAGATTTTTCTACGAGACACACTTAGGGTAGTGAGTTACATTTTCCAAGAATTAGGGATGGATTCTCATCTACATGGTCATATGATCCCTTTTACATCATAACTAGAAAAATAACCTATATTTATGGTTTGTAACTATGGTCGTAGGAAAAAAATCCATAGAAATAGGTTATATCCATGGTTTCCCTAACTATGGCTGCTAAAGTTGTTGCAGTAGGGGTTTTCAACTTTCGCATTTTAATCCATGGAATTATTCCACGTATAGAAATGGTTTGAACTATGAAAGTATTACATTTATGGACATGGGTTAACCTTGGAAATTAGAGTATAATACCATGGTTAATCTCATGGAAATTATAGGATAAATCCATGATCTTAACAATGGTAATTTTTAACTACACTCATGGTTAAACCATGGATCTTGGTCCCTAATAACACTTTCAAAACCATGGAAAATTGACCCTATAGCCATTGTTAATAACCATGTAAATTGATTCCTACCCAGCTATACTTAATCACTAAAATATTTTATAATATATTCACCTTATAGTAGTACTCACATCCTCTAGCTACGAGAAAACAAAACAAAATCTTCCAAATAAAAATGAACTAAAACTTAAAAAAATATATATCATAAGAAATAAAACTATCTCAAATATAAACAATATAAAATTTTGATATCAATATCATCATAATAAAAATAACTATTTGATAAAATTAAATGTATAAACAAAGAATAAAATTTTCATCTGAAATGTACCTCAATATCAGCATCACCAAAACCATCATGACCCTAATCATCTCTTATAGAAACACCAACATCATTATCTCCTAATCTCATACCACCACCACCACCATCATCATCATGATCATTTGTAACGCACCAACCCCAGTTACCCAGATTTGGTGCATTATTACATAACATTGGCATAATACAAGGAATCATGTCCCAAAAGACCGATCAGTTTAGTAGCCATTGAAATACTAGATACATTCATAAGTTTTACATTACATCATTAAATAAAAACATAAACAATGTTATGTCCCCTTTTGAACACAATTATATCCTTAGCCTATCCTTGCAGGTCAACCATAAAATACTTCTTCACATCCTAGGAAAAATAAAATATTTAAAGGGGTGAGCTAAGATGCACAGTAAGGATAACAATATAAAGGAAATTTTCATAAATAAGTATAAACATTTAAGGAAATGTATAAGACTAAAACAAAAGCCTTTTCAACTTAAACTTCAGCATAATATGAAAAATATAAAATCAAATAATTAAATTTACTTATTCACATGTATATTCTACCAGTCAAATAATGACAAGAAATATCAATAGCCACTTTCATAATGATGGAATGCATAATGCCAGACTTCATAACCACACAGTCAAGGCCTTGTACCAAGACTAAAAATAATATTTTTTTAAGGCCTTGTTCCAAGACACTATTTTGTATCATGAGACCTACCTATACATTGAGGAGCTGTAGTGGGCTCTACCCGTCACTAATTAAGTCCAATTCATTCCTTATAGGAAAAGTTTTAAACATAACGTAAACATTCGTATTAAAACTAGCATACGAAATGTCAATACTATATCCATAAACCATGAATGTCTTAAAAATAACACATCTACAGTAAAACATATCAGAAAACCTTCAATACAATATGGAATATTTTTATCATAATAAATTAACTTCAAACAAGCTTAAAATCCATCAAAGGAGGTTGACATAGATGAAATCAAAACTTTTTTAGAGAAATATCTCTTTTTATTTTGAAATCATTTAAATATCATATAATTATAAAAGAAAACATTTATTTTCAAAATATTCTTATAATATTCTATGAGAATCTTCGATGATATTATAATGGAGGAAAATAGTTGCACCCACTGTATAAGTTAAAAAAACATTCTTATCATAATTTTGTCGAAAAGGTCATAAAGTACCTTGTTTGGAAAACGACGAAAATATTCCTTTCAAAACATATAAGGTAAAAAAGGGTATAAATTATTTTATCCCATTTTATAGTAAATAGTAAAAATATTTTGAAATATATTTTTAAGAAAACATAGATGTGGATGATAAAGAGGTCCCAGTAGATACTTACATAAAAACAACCTTGGATAATAAAGAGATTGTAAAATTAACCCTTAACTTGTACTTATCCTTTGTTGAGGGAAAGTTAACCTCATTTATAATAGTTAAATCATTTTTATTAAATTATTAAAAAACCATATACATAAATATGATATCATATATGATCTTCTAATATTTATTTGTTAATAATATTTTAGTATTATTGTCGTTTCGGGTTTAACTGATTCATTTTCTTTTATATGTTTTGTTACATAAGTCATGTTTGCTATGGATAAGATGTATTTGATTCATATCCAGAATGATATTAATTTCCTAAAAATTATTTTTAATCATCAAATGAAAATTATTATTGAATAGTTATGATGGGGAAATGAATCTCATCACGTTCGTGGAGACGGTAATCCGTACGTACGTATGAGCGAAAATATCATTATTTTGATAATAAAATCATATTTAATAGATGGTATATAATATATACAGAATAATTAAAATGTTGTAATTATTATTTACATTAATTATACTTTATTATTATACCCATCCAAATAATAATGTATTGAATAACAACTACAACCCGATGTGGAGACGGTAAGTCGTACGTACGCACGTATGGTAACATGTCATTCATAGGATGGATAGAATAATGAATATGGTTGTAAAATAATTATAATAGCATTATAATATATATAAGTTACTCGAGTTATTATTTTAGAATGTAAACAAAATGGAAAAAATAATTAGAAGAAGAAAAGAACTTCAAAGAGGTGATGAAATATTTACCTCTTTTTCGGGTTCTACCCTTTGATTTGATCTAAAGGGACCCATAGGATAGATTTATGACCAAAGGAAGGACTCTAGGATGAAGAGAGGATAGTTGAGAGGATATTGAAGCAGGTTTTGGCCGATCCAAATGGATTTGGAGGTGTGAATTTGATAGAAGGGGAAGTTCCTTTTTATAAGAGAGGTAAGGGGAACCTTAAAAAAAGATTGAAATATTATTTTATAATAAAATCATTTTCGGTTTCAAATGGCTCCAAAATGATTTATTTAGAGGATAAGGTGGGGATGGGCCTAAAACCTTTCATCAAATAGGTTTTATATGGGTTTGGGTCATCATATTAACCTTATCATTTAGATTTAACTCTTAGTTAAATAGTTTGACAATTACCATGTCTCTTTGTATTTTTATATTATATGGTTAATAAAATTACTATAAACTTCCAAGAGAACCCCCAGTGGTTCATTAATGATACACCTATAATTATATAATTCTTTTGGACAATAATTAGATTTTTAGGAATATTATATAAATTAATAATATAATATTTGTTTTTAAAACTCTTTGATGTCAATTTTGACACTATTTGGTATTTTGTATTTGTTAAAGTCATAACATCATGATTACTTCAAAAAAATCATTAAATCAACCCTAACATGTCATATTATCTTATAAAATTAGTGTAATTCATCAAAAGTCTCAAATTATATTTATTTGGTTATTTTCAATATCAATTATTTTAATCTTTCATTAATAAGGTGATTACTGCATCATCATTGTGTCATAAATAAATTTAATTATTTAATGCATAAAAATTAAAAATAAAATACCATTATGTAGGAAATATTTTTATATTTTTAATGAATATTTATAGTCTAATTTTTCTTATGTATAACTTTATATTAAAAATGTTTTAGTTATGAAAACTTGAATTTAACACTTCTAACTCTTCTTTAAATAAAATAATAATAAATGTCCTAATCTAATCCAAGTGGACCTAAAGGATCATATTTTATTCTTAAGTTTTTTTTTGGTCGAATTACACTTATCCAACAGAATTAGGACATGTGTTAGGGTAAAAATAATATTATTTTTACCTTTAATTACCCTATTTATTTTTAACCGTGGTAAATAAAACTTAAAAGTTACAATTCACCAAAACTTATTATCATCTTATTAAACCAAATTTTACTTACTCATATTAACCGTTTCTCTCAGATTTTTGAAATTCAACTCACAGAAGCGATAAAATTAAGTTTTATGAAAATTTTCAAATACTCCTAGGAGGTGAGTAAAAGACGGTATAAAGTTTAATAAAAATTTTATAAATCAAAACTTATTATAAAATGACTCTAATGAATTACATTGAACTTATATATGTATTAGGTATCTATTTTGACCAAAAATAAATTTAAATAAAATAAATAATTATTTAAGTAAAAATTCGGTTTTAAACAATAACTCAGTGTTTTCCCTATTCATCAAAAATTGAAAGTTTTCATAAGAATACCAAAAATTCACCCTAGATAATTTCGATATTCTGAATCCAATAATGAAGTCCATTTTGAAAAATAAAAATAATAAAATTTCAAAAAGTGGTTATTACTATTCATAACGGCTAGTTTGATTGGTTGTAGTGTGTTTGAACTCTGAGTTGCATACAACACAAGCTATTGTATTATTCAAAGGGAAACATATTGTGGAAGCTTGGGGTGTTACCTTCTCCCCTCCTTAAAATAATTTTGTCCTCGAAATTTCTAGAATATTACTGCATAAAAATATTTGTGTGGTTCTTCATCACATGTTCCTCATGTTCCCACATTGCCTCTTCCATCTTATGATCTCTCTATAGAACTTTTACCATAAGATTCTTCTGGTTTCTCAGCACTTGTTGTCTTGTATCAAGAATCTTAACAGGATCTTCACAATAAGATAGATTGGGTTCTAGTTCTATTTCTTTATAAGTGAGTTCATGCTTTGGTTCAGGCATGTATTTTCTCAATAGTGATATGTGGAACACATCGTGAACTTTGGAGAGACATGGGGGCATTGCCAAACGGTAAGCTACAACCCCAATTCATTCTAAAATTCAGAAAGGTTCAATGTACCTGGGACTTAATTTACCCTTTTGCTGAATCGTATAACTCCCTTCCAGGGAGATACCTTCAAGAAAACATGATCTCCTACCTAAAATTCCAAATCCTTCCTTCGGTTATCAGCATATCTCTTCTGTGTACTTTGAGCTACTTTGATGTGGGTTTGGATAACATTCACCTTTTAGATCATTTCCTCAACAAGTTTTGGGCCTACGAGTTTTCTTTCCCCAACATCATCCCAACAAGTTGGTGTACGACATCTCTTTTCATATAACGCTTCATATGGTGCCATCCGAATACTTGAATGGAAGATATTGTTATAGGAAAATTCTACCAGAGGTAAATATTGATCCCACATACCTTGAAAGTCTAGTCAGAAAGATCTCAACACATCTTCAAAGTTTTGAATAGTCCATTCTGATTATCCATCAGTTTGAGAGTGGTAGGTTGTGCTAAAACAAAGTTCAGTATCCATGGCTTTCTGAAGGCTTTTATAGAATCTAAATTTAAAATGGGGATCATGATCAGAAACAATCAATAGTGGTACTCCATGAAGTCTTACAACTTCATTAATATATAGTCTTACCAGACGTTCAAGTGGTAAATCTTCTCTTATAGCAAGAAAATATGTTGAATTGGTAAGACGATCAACAATGTCCCATATTGCACCATTCCTTATAAGAGTCTTTGGTAGCCCCATGAAAATGGCCATTTTAATGTTATCCCATTTCTAATCAGGTATGGGAAGAGGTTTCATGACTCCTCTAGGTTGTTTCCTTCTAGCTTTCACTTGTTGACAAACCATACATCTTGAAAAAAAATCAGAAATCTCCATCTCCATGTTGTCCCACCAAAAATGTTCCTTCAAATCTCTATACATCTTGGTGCTACCAGGGTGTATAGATAAATTGGATCTATGAGAATCATCCAACAATTCCCATTTTAGATCAGGTATATCGGGAACACAAAGTCTCTTCCCAAATTTCAAAATTTCATCTTCAAATACGAAGTCACCCAATCTCCCATTATTCACAGATTTAATCTTCTTTCAAAACTCCTCATTGTCGGTCTGAGAACTCTTTATCCTTTCTAGTAAATATGGTTTGGAAAACATTTGAAAAATCATTGATGTTTCACCTTCCATGGTTATTCTCATATCCATCTTTACTAGATCCCTGAAAATATGATCCCTTTCAACTATCATCTTGTTTAAAACTCCATGATCCTTTCTACTCAAAGAATCTGCCACCTTATTTTCCTTCCCTGGGTGGTATTGTATAGTGAAATCATAATCGTTGAGTAGTTCAAGCCATCACCTTTTCCTCATGTTGAGTTCTTTTTGTGAGAAAATATACTTCAAACTCTTGTGATCAGTATAAATCTCATATTTTTCACCATAGAGATAGTTTCTATATATTTTCAGAGCAAAGATTACAGCTGCTAACTCAAGATCATGAATGGAATAGTTTTTTTCATGAATTTTTAGTTTTCATGATGAATATTCAATAACTCTATCATTTTGAATAAGGACACAACTAAGTCCTTTCTTTAAAGCATCACTATAAATAACAAACCCATCATTCCTTGATGGTTGAGTCAAGATAGAAGCATTGACTAATATTATATTTAGTTATTCAAAAAATTATTCACAATCTTTTTTCCAAACAAATTTAACCCCTTTACGTGTGATCTTGGTTAATGGGTTTTCCAATCGGGAAAAATTCTGGACAAAATGCTGATAATAACCTACTAAACCAATAAAACCGAATACCTCAGTTATACTTGTCAGTGCTGACCATTCATGGATTGCCTTGGTCTATGAAGGATCAATAGAGATTCCATCCTTAGAGACAATATGGCTATGAAAAGAAATCTCCTGAAGCTAGAATTCACACTTGCTAAACTTCCCATATAATTCATTTCTTCTAAGAGTATTTAGGATAATGTGCAAGTGATTTTCATGATCTTAGTAGCTTTTGAAGTATACCAAGTTATCATCAATAAATACCACTACAATTTCATAAATATATTCCTTAAAAAAATTTCATTAGACCAATAAAAATAGAGGGTTCATTAGTCAATCCAAAAGTCATTACTGTAAACTCATAATGCCCGTACCTAGTATGAAATGTTGTCTTTGGTATGTCTTCCTTCTTCACACACAACTGATGGTATCCAGATCAAAGGTCACACTTTGAAAAATATTGAGCTCCATGAATTTGACCAAATAAATCATTAATGAGAGGTAGGGGATACTTGTTCTTTTTTGGTATAGCATTGTTCTCCCTGTAGTCAATTCACAACCCTATAGATCCATCTTTCTTCTTAACAAAAAGAACAGGGGATTACCATGGAGAAAGACTAGGGAGAATAATTCCCTTATTACTCAATTATTCAGGTAATTTTTTAGTTCCACTAGTTCCACAGTGTTCATTCTATAAGGGGTCTTCGATATGGGCCTTGAACCAGGAATTCAATCGATGGAAAACTCAATTTCTCGCTCTGGAGGATGTTCAGGTAAATCCTCTGGAAACACATCAACATATTCTTTCACAATAGGTGTGTCCTCTGTTTGAACATTCTTTTCCTATCCCATAGTTATTTCATTCTATTCCCCACTAATAATTGAATTCAGTAGAGCTATAGGGGGTGGATTGAGATAAGAATAAGATGTTGACGTTTCTGCTCTAAAGATATGGTATTTATTATCATAATCAAGAATTGTAACCTCCTTCTTATTACTATAAATTTCCACATCATGGTCTAAAATCCAATCCATACAGAGGATTATATCAAATTCAATCATGGGTATGATTATGATATCAGAAAATAAATATCATTTATATGCCTTAATGCGATTGATTCAGAAAACTTTGTTGCAATGATACTTTGCTTATGAGTTTTTACTGACAACTCTCTTGTTAAATCAAATTGAAAATATCTAAATTTCCTAGAAAACTAGGAAGATATGAAATAATGCGATGATCAAGAATCAAATAAAGCATTGTCTAAACTTGAGGAAACCATTAAATTACCTGCCACCACATCTTTCGGAGCTTCAAACTCAGCAGTAGTGATCGCATAAGCTTGGTCTTGATTCTTTGGCTTTTTCTGAGGTAATTTTCCTGGATGCTTAGGACATTAATTTTCATAATTCCCCCTTTCTATAAAATTGTAGGATTCAACATTGATAGCCTCTTTCTTCCCCTTGAAATCACGAGCTTGGTGGCCTTTTTCACCACACTTATAACAGACTCTCATTCCCTTTAGGCAAGTACCAGGGTGTTTCTTCCCACATTTACCACAGGATGGATATTCAAATTTTCCCTTATTCCCCTTATTTCCATTTCTAGAGTGTTTAGTAGATCTATTCTTCTCCTTATTTTCATTAAAGTCGTAAGACTTAGATAATTCTTTTTCTATCTTGATAGAACATGAGACTATATCTCCGTACAATGAGAAGGATTGTTAGACTAATGCTCGAAGGAGAAATTATTTTAACCCATAGAAGAATTGATCAATATTACTCCTTGGGTTACCTATATAATATGTTGCTAGCCTCACTAACCTTGTAAAGTTAGCTTCATACTTTGAGACATTATCATCCTCCTTTTATCTCAGGCTCATAAATTGCCTTTCCATGTCCGCTTGATGGCCACGAGGAAATTATTTTTCTAACAAAAGCTCTTTAAACTCACTCCATTCTATATTTGATACTTCTTCATCTTCCTTTGTGTTTTGAATTAATGACCACCATTTATCTGCATCACCCATGAGGCGATAAACTGTCAAGACAACTTTTTCCCTTTCGCTACTCCTCAGAGCATGAAATATTTTCTCTAAGGAACTTATCCATTACTCAGAAAAAAATGGATTTATAGTCCCATTGAAGTTTGGTGGTTTTTTCCTTAGAAAGCGATCTAACATTGATCCTACATTTTGTGGATCAAGGAGCTCCATACGGGTAAGGTTATTATTCATAACCTGAGTGAGTTGTCCCAATATGGTGATAAGATAATCAGCACCAATTGCATCACCATCTCCACTATAATTATCTTGAGTATGATGGAAATCCCTACATGTTTTATATACATTGATACGGTTTCCATTCCTTACATTAGGTGACATTTCAAAATAGTGGCATACACTAGATTAGTTTATGAATCAAAATACATAATTCCAAACTTGTAAACACTTAACACAAATTGAACAGTTTATGGATATAATCCATAATCATACAAATGTTTTCTCTAAGGAATTATATACTCATAAACCCCTCATAATGTTTTGTAAATAAAATTATAATTATCCTAAGAATATCCCCTAGGAGTGTTGTAACCAAGAGTACAACAAGGCCCATTGTCGTGCACCAGTTCCCATTCAAGTCTAGTTAAATCGGTGTTTTTGGGTTTTACCAATAGGTACATTTGTTCCAGAACTGCCTCTACCTACTCGTATCCAGACAGGGACGTATTTCTAGAAAAACTCAAAAAATATCTACATTACCAAAATTCTAGGAAGTTCTTATATACTAATCCTCAAAGTCTATCTTAGGGTAATGTTCCCTAATCAGAGTTTATCTAAATCTAGCTTCCAAGGTGTGTACTAAACTTCCTTTATCACCAACTGTAATGCCCCAACCCAAGTTACTGAGAGTCAGTTCATTATTACATAACATTGGCATGATACAAATAATCATTTCCTAAAAGACCAATCAATTTAGTAGCCATGGAAATACTAGATAAATTCACAAGTTTTACATTACATCATGAAATAAAAACATCAAAAACATTATGTCCTATTTTAAACACACTTATATCCTTATCATATCATTATTTTTCAACCATAAAATACTCCTGCATATACTTGGAAAAAATAAAATATAGAAAGGGGTGAGCTCAGATACTCAGTAATGATAACAATATAGCGGAAACTTTCATAAATAAGCACAAACATTTATAGCAATGTATAAGACTAAAAAAAGCATTTTCAACTTAAACTTCAGAATAATATATAAAAGAAAAAATCAAATAATTTTATTAAATTATTCACATGGATATTTTACTCATCTAATAATCACATGAAATATCAATAACCACTTTCATAATGATGGAATGCAAAATTCCAGACTTCAAAACCACACAGTCAAGGCCTTGTGCCAAGACTACAAATAAGATTTTGTCAAGACCTTGTGCCAAGACACTATTTTGTCTCATGATACCAACCAATCCATCAATGATCTATAGTGGGCTCCACCCATCACTTACTAAGTCCAATGAATTCCTCATATAAAAAGGTTTAAACATAACATAAACATTCGTATTAAAACTAGCATACAAAATTTCAATACTTTATCCATAAACCATGAATAATGTAAAAATAACATATCCATAGTCAAACATATCACAAAATCTTCAATACAATATGGAATATTTGTATCATAATAAATTAACTTCAAACAAGCTTAAAATCCATCAAAGGATGTTGATATAGATGAAATAAAAACTTTTTTAGAGAAATATCTCTTTCAATTTTGAAATCATTTAAAATTCATATAATTATAAGAGAAAACATTTATTTTTAAAATATTCTTATAATCTTGTATGGTAAGATTCTATGATGTCATAATGGTATAAAATATCCGCACTCGCCTTATAAGTTAAAAAACATTCTTACATTAATTTTGTTGAAAGGGTCATAAAGTACCTTGTTTGAAAACGACGGAAAGATTCCTTTCAAAAAATATAAGTTCAAATAAGGATATAAATTAATTTAACCCATTTTCTAGTAAATATTAAAAAAAAATTGAAATACATTTTTAAGAAAACACGGATGTGGATGATAAAGAGGTCCCAGTAGATACTTACGTAAAAACAAACTCGGATAATAAAGAGATTTTCAAATTAACCCTTACCATGTACTTATACTTGGTTGAGGGTACATTAACCTATTGTATAATAGTTAAATCATGTTTATTAAATTATATAATAACTATATACATAAATATGATATAATATATGATCTTATAATATTGCTTTGTTAATATTTTTTTAGTGTTATCGTCGTTTCGGGTGTTAACTGATTCATTTTCCTTTTTATGTTTTGTTAAGTAAGTCATGTTTGTTATGGATATGATATATTTGATTCATATCTAGAATTATAATAAGTTCTTAAACATTATTTTTAATCATCAAATGAAAAATTATTCTTGAATAGTTACGATTGGGAAATGAATCTCATCACATTCGTGGAGACGATAATCTGTACGTACGCACGAGCGACAATATCATTATTTTGATATTAAAATCATATGTAAATAGATGGTATATAATATATACAGAATCATTAACATGTTATATTTATTATTTAACTCAATTATACATCATTATTATACCCATCCAAATAATAATGTATTGAATAACAACTACACCACGAGTGGAGACAATAAGTCGTACGTACGCACATATGGTGAGATGTCATTCATAGGATGGATAGAATAATGAATATGGTTGTACCATATTTATAATAACATCAAATTATATATAAGATACTAGATTTATTATTTTAGAATGGAATCAACAAGGAAAGAATAAGTGGGATAAAAAAAGAACTTGAAAGAGGTGATGAAATATTTACCTCTTCTTCGGGTTCTTCATTTTGATTTGATCAAAAGGGATCCCTAGGTTAGCTTTCTGACCAAAGTAATGCCTCTAGGATGGATTTTGGATAGTTGAGATGATTTCTGGGCAGGTTTGGGCCGATCCAAATGGCTTTGGAGGAGTGAATTTGAGAGAAGGGGAAATGCCCTTTTATAAGAGAGGTGAGGGGCACCTTAGTAAAAGATTGAAATATTATTTTATAATAAAATAAATTTCGGTTTCTAATGGCTCCAAAATGATTTATTTTTAGGATAATGTTGTTATGGGTATATAACCTCTTAACAAATTGGTTTTAGACAGGTTTGGGTCATCATATTAACCTTATCATTTAGATTTAACTCTTAGTTAAATAGTTTGACATTTACCATGTCTCTTTGTAATTTTATATTATATGGTTAATAAACTTAGTATAAACATCCAAGATAACCCCAAGTGGTTCATTAATGATACACCTATTATTATATAAGTAATTTGGCCAATAATTATATTTTTAGGAATATTATATCAATTAATAATATAATATTTGTTTTTAAAACTCTTTTATGTCAATTTTTACACTATTTGGTATTTTGTTTTTGTTAAAGTCATAACAGAATGATTAATTCAAAAAAAATTAATTTAATCAACCATAGATTTTCATATTAACCTATAAAATTAGTTTAATTCATCATAAGTCTCAAATTACATTTATTTTGTTATTTATAATATCAATTATTTTAATCTTTCATTAATAAGGTAATTACTGTATCATCATTTTGTCACAAATAAATTAAATTATTTAATGTCTAAAAATTATAAATAAAATAACATTATGTATTAAATATTGTTATATTTATAATGAATATTTATAGTCCAATTTATCTTATGTATAACCTCATATTAAAAATAGTTTAGTTATGAAATCTTGAATTTAACACTTTTAACTCTTCTTTAAATAAAATAATAATAAATGTCTTAATCTATTCCAGGTGGACCTAAAGGATCATATTGTATTCCTAAGGTTGTTTTTGGTCAAATTATAATTATCCAATAGAATTATTACATGTTTTAGGGTAATAATAATATCATTTTTACCTTTAATTACCCTATTTACTTTTAATCGTGCTGAATAAAAGTTAAAAGTTACTATTCACCAAAAATTATTTTCATCTTGTTGAACCAAATTTTACTTACTGAAATTAACTGTGTCTCTTGGATTTTTGAAATTCAACTCACAAAAGTGGTAAAATTAAGTTCTATGGAAATTTGCAAATTCTCCTAGGAGGTGGGTAAAAGACGGTAAAAAGTTCAATAAAACTTTTATATATCTAAAAATATTATAAAATTACTCCAATGAATTAAATTGATCTTATATAAGTATTATGTATCTATTTTGACCTAAAATAAATTTAAATAAAATAAATAATTATTTAAATAAAAATTCGGTTTTAAACAATAACTCAGTGTTTTTCACTATTCATCAAAAATTGAAAGTTTTCAGAAAAATACCAGAAATTCACCCTAAGATAATTTCGATATTCTGAATCCAAAAATGAAGTCCATTTTGAAAGATAAAATTTATAAAATTTCAAAAAGTGGGTATTACTATACATAATGGCTAGTTTGATTGGTTATGGTGTGTTTGAACTTGAAGTTGTGTAAAACACAAGATATTGTATTATTCAAAGGGAAACATACCGTGGAAGCTTGGGGTGTAACATCATTGAAATATTCATTGTTTTATGCACCTAAATCAGTGGAAGGAGAAAAGAATCTTGATAAACATAATTCATACAAATGAGAACACATTTAATTAATGAAAACATTCAATGTTTATATGGTGATTCATATAATATCATTATGTTACCAACAAAATACTATGATAAACATAAAGCATGAAAATGATAACATTTAAAATTTTCCTACCGGATTCATCATTAACCTATGGAACACCACATCTTGATGAAAATTGTAAGGATTCTTATATCAAAAGTGGGATACTTGAATAAACTGATGGGATGTCATTATCATTATGTGGTTACGATGATCACATCCAACCATTTATAATCTTTCATATAAAATAAGTGCTTAAGATTTGACTTCTATATTATAATGAAAAGTAATTATGTTGTCTTATAAATTAGGATATGAAATTTAATAAAAATACCATGTCTCCACTATCTTTTCATTTATTACTATTTATCAAAGTAGTAAATTTAACATGTTTAAGAACATCAATTCACTCTGACATGTTTAGAGGTTTAGTTTCAGAATTATGAAATTACCTATTTTTTTAGAAAAAAATATTAATTTTTATTACTAGAGGTAAAGAGGAATATATAGCATTTAAAATTTTCCTAGTGGGTTGAATATCATTGGGCCCATGTCATAGCTTAGTAGCTTCAATGATGGTAACTTCATTATCACTGTTGATAATTTTAAATCTAATAATGATGAACCACCAAAGAATAATCAGTGGTTAAATAATCAATTTTATCACTATATGAGAGATCTGTATAATCCATGATCTCACCTTTAGATTAAGGATGATTCTAAAACATCTATATTTTTAAATATAACACCAAAATCTGATCAGGATACTTCTTGGTCATGTTTTCTCATACCTGAATCCAAGAAATATTGTAATTTTATTAACATATAATATATAAGAAACACTGTTGTGGGAATATTTATGATGGGAATCAACCATGATGAATAATAATCAGGCTAGTAAACATATACTATATCAATTGTTAAGTTCATTTGGGTAAAGATATAAAAAAGATAAGAAAGAATAAGATCACATGAAATCTTGGTTAAATATGAGAATGTGGAAGATTAATGTCATTTCACCACATTCTATGAGGGAATGGTGACAATATAAGGATTTCATTAAGTATAGCTTTAATAAATAAGAAATAATTGGACTATATAACATAATGAGAAAAATAAAACAATGTTTACATGTGAAACATTATTTTTCACACATCAATAGATAAATAATTATTGGAAACATCACCCTATTTGGTGATGGATGGACTTTGGCATACGGGGAGGACCATATGAGGTTGCAGTGACTAATCCTCTGATCTTGGAATTACTTAGTTTTTGTGGTCTGGGAGAGGACGTTAAAAAATCACAGTTATGATAGCACTCTATGAACCCCATAATAATGATCCGATTTCTCCAAGTCTTGGTGAAATATGACATATACCATACCCTAATAAACTAAATATTAAATGATATGAATAAGAAAGAATAATGGAGGTGAAAGAGGAATATTTACCTATATCTTTCATGGTGAAACAATCTCAGATCTCCACACTCTCATAAAAGAAAAGAAAATATGAGAGGAGAAGGGAGATCCCCTCCCTTTGTTCTTGTAATTTAAATGACAAGAACCCTATAAGGAACTTTTAATGGGGGAATCTAGAATAACTATTATATTATCCTTAAGAAAACAACACACATCCCTATTGGGTAACCAATCCACCTCAACTGTATACCTGATGGCCCTTATAAAAGGTCCACTACACTTTCAAGCCCACCGAGTACCTGGTACCCCTCCATCGAGTACCTTATAAAGGCTATAGTTTCTCACAAACCCATTAAGAGTCACCTATTGCCTCCCAATCAAATACCCAATGACTACTGTAGTTTTTTGTAGTTATCCACCACCCTAAGATTTGGTACCCAAACCTCTAAATAACCATTAGCCTCAAGTGAAATCACATCCCAGAGATATACAAACTCTTGAAATTCCAATTCATATCCCAATTCTCAAAAATCTCTCTACTTTAGGAAAAAAATTGAATTTCCTTTCAAATTACAGACCCTATAATTGTGTGGGTCATTAAAAACTCCCAAATATAAGAATTACAATCATTGAGAACCATCCATGATGATCCCTTGATTCCCAATTTAACCATCAAATTTTGACACCATCACTTTTTATTGATTCCAACTATCCACAACTCCACTATGCAGATTCCCAATATACACAAATTGGATCTTCATTGAAAACTACTTGTCCCTCACTCCACACATATCAATTATAATTAGAATAATGTATCTAATTCAAAAATCTATTTACCATACTCAAACATGTGAAACTATTAGATTCTACTTCAACACACACTGATAAAAAAATAATGAAGACATAATTGTTTATAACAAGGAAGAGGAGGATCACCTGGAGGGGGTTGTCCATGTCAGAGGAACTTCATAGGAGGTGGGGAGGCCATCTAGGAGCAGTGTTAGTGGGGGGAGGTGAGGTGTCCCACGTTCGGTGGCAGCGGCTCATGGTGGGGTTGCATTGTTCGGTAGGAGCGAGGGGCACTATCGGTGGAGGAGGATCAGGGAGAGGAGAGGTGGAAATGGGTTAGGGAAGGAGGGTCGTGCGTAGAGGGTATTAGGGAGGAGGTATCCACCTTTAGAGATGTTAAGGGCTCAGAGGGTCATGGATCCGGGGATAATGTAGAAGAGGATCTTGTCGTGTTCTGTAAAAAAATGACATGGCATATTTTTAGCCACGAACGTGTGACTGAATTGTGTCTATAAACAACCTATATCCACTGACCTATAAAACTATGGCTATAGATTAAATTTCTAGTAGTGATAGGTAACAACAAGGGAGTCCCTGGATAGATATTCTTCACATCAAACCTCAAGTTTCCATATGTGGTCTAGGATTGTTGTTATAT
This sequence comes from Viscum album, assembly GCA_963277665.1. Classification (NCBI taxonomy): domain Eukaryota; kingdom Viridiplantae; phylum Streptophyta; class Magnoliopsida; order Santalales; family Viscaceae; genus Viscum; species Viscum album. The sequence continues at coordinate 467,765,349 of OY728147.1, read as the reverse complement.
TTGAGATTGGTTATTGGAATTTTTATAAGATTTTGAGGGATTTCTTGGTTGGTGCTAAGTCCCAGGGTGAGTCTAGAGCCATTTGGGGTTTTAGGGGTGTAACGGGGAGGTTTAGAGGAGTTTAATGATTAGTGCGCATGGTTTTTAGTAACTATGAAAATCCCATGAGGCCTTTACTACCAACTCCATTGACACCCACATAGTTGGTGCAAGGTTTACCAAACCATATAGATAAATGTTGTGCAAGGTTAATACTTTATATTTTCTGTTTTCCCCATTTTTACAATTAGTTATTCATTTTATTCTAGTTTTGTTTGTTGGTACCCATGGTGGGTGTTTAGTTTTGTTATTTTTATGTGGTTTGAGATGGAATTGTGCTTGATGGATCTTATGTTTTTTGGTCTTGTAGATAATTCCTCCCAAAAGAACCTCATCAAAGAATAGAGAGGGTGCTACAGAGAACACCCTAAAGTTGAACCCTCCTATAGATCAATCCTTCATGGATTTAGTGATTCATAAAATCCAATCCTTATGTCAAGTGGATGGTTGAGAGTAGTCATGGATGGTGGACCATTCTCAGGAGTTCACAATGAAAAATCCATCGGTGTTCCATGATGATAAGGGATCCAATGATCCTGAGGATTATTTTGATTGTATCAAGAATATCTTAGAGTTCTTGAGGAAACCTAAGGCCAATAAATTGGTATTCTCAATGTATTTGATGGAAGTATTGGATAGGAAGTCTTGGGAGTTGATGGTTCTCTCGGGGAGGCATGTCAATCTCTTGTGGGCCACCTTCAAGGTGGATTTCAATCGATAGTTCTACCCAAAGACCTTGTGAGTGGTGAAGGCCAGTGACTTCCAGAGGCTATAACAAGGATATAAGTATGAATCTCAATTTACCGAGCTAGTTTATGTCTCTCCAAATCTCCTTTTGAATGATTACCTCAAGAATCTTCATTTTGAGATGGGTTTGAGGTCATAGTTCAGGCCTATGATAATTTTCCTTTATCCACAGACCTATTAAAAAGTATTTTAAAGGGTTGATATGGAAGAGATAGATTTTAAAAGAAAGATAAGTCTCATTGGTGTTCTTTTAGGGGGAATAATCCAAATTTATTTATCAAGGAAGAAGCAGAAGTGGGATGACTCTCATTCAGGCAATAGCAAGAGTGTCCATATGCCATTAAGTTCAGCTCCTATGGATTCTTTGGGGCCTAAATGATTTTATATTTTCTATGTGGGAAGGGTGGACACACGATTCCTAATTTCTCAGAGACTTTGAGAGAATTTCATTAGTGTAAATTTCTGGGTCATCTACAACATTTCTGTCATTTGGCTTTGTGGGGGAGTGGTGTGTGATCCACTTTATTGAAAGGCTCTTAGGTGTAGCCATAGGATTCCATGGGTGGAGGTTCTTACCCTTATGGTAATGTGGATTCCCACCAGGGGAATAATAAATAGGGTTAGTCTGTGTTGGGGTTTCTCCATGCAGTAGAGTTCATGCCAACGGACTTATATTCCGGACCATCCACCGTGAGAGGTACAGTGTTTATTGCATCTTCCATGGCATCCGTTTTATTTGACATTGGAACATCCCATTCTATAATAATTATAAAATTGATTGATTATTTGGTTATATTAGATTATTTAATGCCATTTTTTATGGATTTTATAACCTATTTGGGTTGGAATAAAGTGCAGGGTTTCAATTTCTCAAAGTTCCATGTTTCGTTAGATAGAATAGAATTTATCTGGGACTTCATTTTTTTGTAATTGTACATTTTTAACGTTTCCAAGGTATGGATTAGTTGATAATATTCAATTCATGAGTTGAATATTATATTACACGGTCTAGTTCTTTACTTCTAATGGGGGAACTCAAATCATTCAGGGTGAGTGGGATCCGTGATCAGGGAGGACAGGTCCAATTAAATGGAATAGGGGTTGATCTCATGCTAGTTGTCCAGGTTCTTTCTTGATGGTATCAAGAATAGTTAAATGGGTTCACTTATAGTGGTCATCAATAAGTATCTAGGTGTTTTTAGAGTATTTTTATAGAATATCTCCTAAATGATAGGTGAATTTAACTATTGATATGCTCCCCAGGATGAGCCCTATCTTCTTATCGTCTTATCAGATGGCTCTGTCCAAGCTAAAAGATCTGAAGTTTTATTTAGAGGATATTGAGGGAACTGGATTTATCCACCCTAATGTTTCACCATGGATTTCTTCAGTTATATTTCAAAACAAGTAAGATGGAGGCCTCCAACTTTGAAAAAAACTATCATATGCTTATCCAGGTGAATGTAAAGAATAAATACGCATTACCTAGAATCGATTATCTTTTTTATCATGTTAGAGGATCCCATTGGTTTTCAAAGATCTATTTGATATATGGGTACCAATAGTTGAGGTTCTGGAAATACGATGTTCTGAAGACTTCCTTTTGAAGCTAGTATGAACATTTTGAGTATTTGTTTATTCCATTAAGGATTACTAACTCTCCAGTGATCTTAATGGTGTTGATGAATCATATTTTCAATAGTTTTTTGGACTCCTTCGTGGTCATGTTTTTGGATGATATATTGGTGTATTCTAAGATGTGGTAGGATCATTTTTACCATATAGAGGTTCTTTTGGGTGTTTTGAGGGAGCTCCATATAAAATTCAATCTATCCAAGTACTAGTTTTGGATTTAGGAGGTATATTTTTTGAGTTATGTAATTTCCGATGTAGGAATTTTGGTTGATATGGAGAAATTTTGAGAATTTATGTCTTGAGAGTAGACCAAGAATGTTTTCAAGTTACATAGCTTTCTTAGATTATCTGGGAAATATAGAAATTTTTAGGGGACTTCTCCCAGATAGCTTCTCCCTTGATGGATCTGATAAAAAATGGGTAAAGTTTTCGTGGGATGTGAAGTTCTAGAGTGATTTTGAGTGGTTTTAGACCTTTTTTACATTATAACTAGTTTTTATTTTTCTATATCCTGAAAAGGATTATTCCATGTATTATGGTGCTTTTGGTGTGGGTTTGGGATGTGTGTTGAGGTATGATTTCCATGTGGTGGCCTATGGATCATGGTAGCTACACCCACATGAGAGGAATTATCTCACCAATTATTTGGAATTGGATGAGTTAATGCATGTGTTAAATACATCATGACATAATATATTTAGGGAGAATTTTATAATTTACTCATATCATAAAATATTGACCTACATTTTCACCAAGAGTTAATTGAAACTCAGGTAGAGATTCTAGGTGGAATATATTTATACATTTAATTTTGATATCTTGTATACACATGGAAAGGGTAATTTGCTTACCAATTCTCTCAGTATGAAGCTTCTAGCATTTCCCATTCAAGAATTAGTGGATGAGTGGGGTCTGATGAGTTTATTTTTTATCTGAGTCTGGAATTGTATGTGGTTAGAGAGTGGGTGATCTCGTCTAGTGTATAAGTTACTCCCTATCTTATCAATCAGGTTAGAAGTGAGTAGGTATTTGAACCTGAGTGCCAACAAAATTATCAATTCTTTAAATGGTGGGGAGACCTTGGGTGAGTGGTCTCAGTCAATTGATGGTTCTATCCTATTTTTTATGTATTCGGTAGTTCCTTTGAGCTTGAGGTTGAGGTGATGCATGAGGTGCATCATTATGATTGGGTAATTCACCCCAAGGTAACCAATATGTTTTATAAATTAATAGGTTGGTATTGGTGGCCTAGTATGAGATGTGTAGTGGTGTATTTTATTTCAAGATATTTTACAGGCTAGAAGATCAAAGATAAACATCTGAGACTAGCCAGGTTGTTATATACACTTCCCATTCTAGTGTGGAAGTGGGATTAGATTGGTATGGATTTCATAATTGTACTACCACATACACCAAATTGGGAAATATTCCATATGGATGATTATTGATCATTTAATGAAATCATCTCACTTTTACCCTATTTAGAAGTTAACAAAGGTAGAGGACATTAGAGTCCTATACATTTGAGAGGTTGTTAGGATTCATGGAGTGCCCTCAATAATTTTTATAGACCAGGATTCCTACTTCACTTATCGATTATGGAGAGTAATCTGTGAGTCTTCGGAAATAAAACTGATATTGAGAACCACATATCACCCATAGATATATGGTCAGTCTGAGCAGACCATCCAGACTCTTGGGGACATGCTACGAATATGTTTTCTTGATTTCATAGGTTCATAGGAAAGGAACCTACTATTGGTTAGAATTTATTACTATAATAATTATCAAGCATCAATCAGGATGGACTCGTTTGAGGTGTTGAACGCGCAGTCATGATAATCCCCATTTTTTTGGGATGAGGTGGGTGAGTGTTACTTGACTAGAATGAGTCTCATCCAAGATATGACCAAGATAGTTAGTCTGATTCAGAAAAGGTTAGAGATATATCAAATCCTCTAGATGAATTTTGTTATCCATCATAATAACACATTAGAGTTTTAGTTGGTTGATCAGGTGTTTCTTTAGGTATTAATTTGACTGGGACATCATCACTTGGGTGAGCAGGGAAATATGGTTTTGCATTTTGTCAGGTCACTTCATGTTATAGATTTCCTTGGTAAGGTTTCTTATTAGATTTATTTTCCAATACAAGAAACCTTGATCCATGATGTTTTCCATGTTTCCTGGTTGAAGAGATACCATTCAAACCCATATCATATATTAGAGTGGGAAAAATTGGATCTTGAACCTGATATTACTATTGTGGAGTGGCCAGTTCATATAATGGATTATCAAAATAATGTGATCTATGGTAATTCGATATTGTTGCTTTGTGTGCTCTAGAAGTATAAAGGTGACAGTCACGAGACATGAGAGTAGGAATATGAGGTGAGGGGGCAATGGCCTCACCTATTTTTTTTAAGGAATCATGAGGAATTTCTGGGGGTTCAAAGTGGAATGGTGGGGAGTTTATGACACCCTCCAAGTCACTGGTATATCTAATTTTGATTTTTATTTATCTTTTGATATTCCCTTGTATCTCCTAGGTTCTATTGGATAAAAACGGGAGTTTCTTGGGAATAAAGACCAAGGCACATGGTTGGTAAATATTTTTTATAACTATGTGGCTAACCATTGTAAGGGTAATAGATTGGTGGAAGAGGGGTTTTACATGATTTGATAATGGTTTTTGAAACCATGAATCTTCTAGGGGTAACTGTATAACTTTTTGTGGGGAAATAGCACCCGCATAGTCAACGCATAGTTTTCCTAACCATTCATCCAAATCGTTCAGCCTATCCAGCTTGCTTAAAAAGTGTTTTTTTACCATTTCAACCATTCTATTTTATACCCCCTTCACCCTATTTTTCTCCTCCCACCATATACAACCCCTCTTCCTTGGTCTGGAAAATTTACCTCTCCCTCTTTAGTGATTTTCCCTTAGTATCTTGGTGGTTTGACTTAAGGTAAGTCGTTTTCTTTGAGTTTTCTTCTACTTTTCCCCATTCTCATGCTTGTTATTCCATTTTCATGGAAGTATGGAACTTGTGTTAGTGGGTTTGGCCAAAAATAGGGGTTTTAATGGGGTATTTGGATTTTTTTCATATGGATTGGGTGCGTGATGTATTATCCTACCTATTATGGGTGTTTATTGTTTGAGGAGATGAGGTTGGAACCCAATCTGACATAGCTGTCTCTATTTAAGAGATTTTTCCATGGATTACCTTTAAGTTATAAATAAATTATGGGTTTTTTTGTTTAATTTCTAAATAAATGGTTTATAGTTTATTTATATCCCGTGTTAGATGTATTCTATGACATGATTTGGAAATTGTGTGTTTAAATAGGTTTTCAAAATGGGGTGGAATGAGTGAACCCTAAGTGTTTAATAAAATTACTTAAAGGGTTTTGATGTATTTGAATAGATTTATAAAAAATATATAATTTTCTTTACCATTTTAAAGGTTTTTTAATGAAAGTTGGAATGTTGGTTTTTTGAAATTGTCTTGAGAAAGCTATTTTTATGTTTGGAACTTTTTATTATTATGTTGGCATGGAGTTGCACATGGGTTAACTTGGGCGTGAGAGAGGGGTAGTTTGAGGGACCAGGAGAGCCTTTGGGGAGGAATGCCATGGGAGAATTTGGGTAGAAATACCATGATAACTTCTATTTGGTTGTCAAGAGACTATGATAGCTTTTAAAGTTGGGCCTAGGGAAGACCGTGAGAGATTCCAACTTGCTTAGCCAGCTAGTATATTTTGTTTTGACTAACTCGCATTATATCCTTATGGTAGGAGACTTAGGTTCACTAACTCATATCAGGTTGATTTATATTATTTTTTTATTTTATTAGTTCTATATTGATATGATATTATGTGTTTTATTCCCATTTACATTTTTATGGTTATATGATGATGTTTACACACACATTTATTATTCCCTATTGGATATGTTGATCATGTTGTGCCTTGGTCCTCGTTTCTATATTTAAACCATGTTTGGACTATTTTTTTTGGAAACCCATTTTTTTGAATGGAAGCCCAAATGGATTTCAAAGGCTTACTTAAAATTAAAATATTTTCAAAGTGGTTAGTTTTAGAAATTGTTCTCAAACTAGTCAGTTGGTTTACATAGATAAAATCCTTAAATATATTCATGGTGGTATCCTACTGGGATACATACCTCACACCCTATATATTCCTTTAGGAATGTGTATATTTATTTGTAGAAAACAGGAAAAGGCAAGGAAACCATGTACCTTGGTGGATTTTCTTGATTATCTTCATATGTTATTTGTTGGAGGAGATGTCATCTTATCAGGTTAGATTTTCAAGAGTCATTTTATGATTTTGTACCCATTGGGATGTATTTATTGGTACTGTTAGACCTTGTTTATTACTACTCCCATTATTTTTGACTTTTGGATTATGAATTGAGATACCATGTTTATGTCCTTTTATGGCATGTTTTGTATATATTTTATATTACCACTTATGGTATCTACTCATCTCTTATATGTCTACTCTATATGACATATTATGTATCATTGACTCTGATGATATTGGTCTGTTTTTTCCATTTCATGGGGGTAATGTCATCTTACCATGATAAAAATAGTTCTCAAGAGATTATTGGTTATGGTTGGTGCTTTTCACCAACCTATGGTGATCAGGAACACACTTCGGGCCTTTTAACAGGATGGTTCAGATGGTGGATCGGGTCATCCAGGGTCGGTTTGTTGCATATTTCTACCCATACCTGTGATGAGGTGACACTCTCATGGATATAATTTCAGAACTTTTTCCATGATGAGTACTTAGATTCAACCTTGCACTCTGTGAAAATTTAGGATCTTCTGGAGTTTTAGTAGGGTGATATGATTGTTATAGAGTACACATCGAGTTTCACCAACCTCACATGATACTCTATTGATATGGTGTGAGATTGATACTACCTAGAATGGATGTTTGAGTAGGTCCTCCATAGGTACATCCAATCTAACATGATCTCTCTATGAATTCCTACCTATGATGGGGTGTAAGAGTGGGGCTTGGTGATAGAGATATTCTTGGTAGAAAAGCGTGAGGTAGTTGGAGCTAGGAGGGTACATTTTGAAAAATAGTCATCTTTTATAGCTGGTAGGAATCAAACATCAGGTTCTTAGCATAGGAGTTCTTCATGAAGTTATTCTCATTCTCAAGGATTGGTATCATGAGGATCCTTCAAGAGATCCAATCAGTCAAGAGATGGAAAATGTTATTCTTGCAGCGAGTAGGGTTACCTGACTAAGGGATACTAAACCCAACATGATAAAGATGGTCGATATATAGTGGATAGACCTATGTGGAAACATCAACATCATGATCAAGGATCTCCCATGGGTGTTCAAGGTGGACCCCAAAGCAGTGGTGCTAATATAAGGGGTTGACAGAGGCCCAAGAAAAGGATTTACATGTGGAGGATGATACTATGGTTGAAGTTGGTTCCCTAAAACCAACTTTTTTGTACTTTATGCTGAATTTTATTTATTTATTTCAATATTTATAAAAAATATTATTACATTATTATCTTTCTTCTACATGACATAGTATGTGATAATATCTTATGTGTACTTGTCTCACTGAAAGGTCATAGCAATTCCCCACCATGATGAGAACCTAGAAGTGATATGATAGAATTATTAAATAAAATCTTTATAGTTATATGATATAATTTGATGGGACACAAATGATATTGGATATCAGGGGTGGAGACTCATAGGTATTTTATACACTTTCTAATAGTGTGCACACTTGGTAATCTTCAGATCATGAGATTATGAGAACATGACTCTCTAATAAGAAAACTACATTTATATGTGTCATTAGATATTCCTATTTTTTAACATGTGTCGTTATCCTTAAAATTTAATATTATTATTAATAAATTTCATGAGTCATATAATTTAATGTATCGATGAAAATTATGACAACATATTCTCACAGTGAGGTAGCACATGTTGAGTGTGCCATGAGTGGTGTTGTATTCAGGAATAATGAGAGAAATGATTTATCATTTATGTTATTAACAAAATTTGATATCTCAATCCCTTTGATGGAAATATAATTTCTTGATCAATTCCATTTACATGGTGATATTATCAATAAGTTTTTTTTTGAAAAGTCAAATAATGATAAATCAAGCATATAGGTTGATGACACCAGCATGAAATATGTTTGAATGGAGATATCAAGATGCATGGATTATAGTAAATGGTGTATGTTCGTAGGATGTTTCAAGTCATTGAGTCATTAACTTGTTTCCCCAAGGGATCCTTATCATGTATCTAGAGGCTAATATTGTAATTTTTATATTTTATCCCAATAAAACTGAGAAAGGGGCATATAGGGTCACACACTATGTGTACTAGGAACCTCAGTTAAATTCTATATGAATTTGACAGGTTGAATTAATAATATTCTCATGTGTGGTTTAATCATTGTTCATCTTGGTTTGATCATAAATATTCAATCACCAGTTATTAGATAGAATATAAGTGTGAGTTAAATATTTAATAAATAATTACTCTCTCACTAATTATTTATTTAATTATGTGAATATAAAAATATTTATTAATTTTGGTTTATTCACAAGGTAAAAAAATATTTATTTATTTTGGTTATAAGAATATTTAATCACCAATTTGGATGAATATAATATTTATATATATTTTTGGTGAATAATGCAGTGGTATTTGTTTAATCAAATAAATATCCGTTATTCAAAATATTGATAAATATTGAGGAGGATTTCCAGATTTGGTTTTATGGTCTGGTGACAATTGTCACATTAAATATTATTTTCATAAATTTTAATTTATAACATTAATTTTATTCGTGAGTTTAACGCATGTTAAGTAAATCATAGTATTATTATTATTTAGACATGGGGTTCATTGGAAATTAAGAAAATAATAATATCCATTATGCAATTAATTATTTTATAACCCTAGCACTATATAAACTTATGATATTTTCAGACTAGAGGAATTTTATTCGATCATTGTTCACAACATAATCTTAAGATAACCAATCAAACCTATGATATATCCCTCCCTATAATGCTCTCAAGATCATAGAGCACTCCTCCTCTCCAGATAGGATGAATTGATTCCCTCTTGAATGACTCAGTTGTGATCAATGTCGATCATCATAAGAAATATATTTGTATATACTGGTACCAAAATATTTCTATAGAGATAATCAAAGGTTCATGGTGCACATATGGATCACTGCTACAGGGAATCTAAACTTGACTCCTCTAAAGAAATGTCAGTACAAAAACAGTGGTCAACCAATTCATCAATGAAGAAAGAATTCAATGTAAGGTAACTTTTATTAAATAAATTAATTAAAATTAAATCTGAATGGTCCTATATTCATGGATATCAGGAATTATTTTCTATCTAGTTCCGAGGAGAAATTTGAAGAAGCTGATGGAAAAATATTGTTAGTCATGGGCCTAAATCACTTCCATTGCACCCCAAAACCTGGAAGTGGTATCAAAGGGTTCACATGATAATATATAGTAATTTATTATTTATTGATCTATTATATGTAAAAAAATTAGTTTTTTTCTTCTAATTTATTCATTCTATAATCCAGAGTTTAATTAACATGTTTTATACATATTAATTCTCTTAATTCAAGTTTCATGTAATCTTAAAAAAGTTAAGATATGAGGAATAATTATCAAAGATACCATCAGGGTATGCCTAGGTTTCTGGTTGGAAGGCTAGGCTACACGACGTTTGACTAATGTACACATTGTGTACCCAAGTACACTACACCTCGATGTGTCATAGGATGCATGAAATTCCAAGTTATAACATGTGGTGTATTAATTACACACCATGTGTTGACAGGGCCATCATGGCACAAAGTCTTTTGGATTACATGGTTTGTATGGTCTACACATTGTGTAGTCTACATGGTTTGATGGAGAAATTTAGGCTAACCATTTGGTTATATACATAGAATAACACCACGTGAGACTGAAATATGTAATCATTAATGTGATACATGACATGTATCTGAAGTACATACCATTTAACTCCTCAATATTTCATCTAAAGAACACATCAAGTCAATCTGTGAGTTATGTTGACTTGCAGAAAGTGGAACACAAGGTGTGTAGCTTGTTAGTACACTCTATGCATTCCAACTGAGATTTACCCTGAGTCCCTAGGAATTAATCTTGGATACACGTTAAATTAAGAACATGACGTGTAGCTTATTAGTACATGTTGTGTAGTCTCCCAATATTATAGAGAATAAAATTACATTAAAGATAGTTAATTGCAACATTAAAAACTTAATTACACTATTAACATTTATTGTGTCAACTATGTAATAAAGGATTGCAGAATTAATAAATTATAAACTAATTTCATGTAATTATCTATCATTATTGGTCAATCAATTTATTTTACATATTTCATTTATGATGTATATCTCAAAGAGTCTTAAAATGGTCATAAAGATAAATATAATTAATTAATTGATTGATTTAAGTGTGTTTATCTTAATAATAATAAAGAATGAATTAAAGTCAATGATATCTAGGGTACTTTTTCATATTTGTTGTATACTGTGTGGATGGACATGATATTAGACCAGCTTGTATATATGATTGTTTTATTTAATTTATTATTTCATAATTTTTTTAATAATTTATTAAATAATATAATATCTCATGTGTTATTCCTCGCCTATCATTATGTAATTCCTTACATGTCCACGGTTTCATTTATGTAAACCCCATAACAAATCCTTTGGTTCCCATCAACTATGTATGAGTAAAAATTATAAAATAGATGTATCACCCAAGATAGTAGAGGTGGTTCAAGTTTAAAGCTGAGGAAAAATTGATCTGTGAGGTACATAGGTGTGTATGTGGAGTGTTGCAACTCAAACCAGACTTGGTTCAATGAGTTAATTACCTAGGGTCAAGGATTGGTTTATAGTAAGTGTAATATTTATCTAATACATGGTTAATCACTTAATTAAAATCCAATTAATATTAACAAAAATGTGATAATATAAAATAGGTAGTTTACACATAAAGATAAAAAATCATCAAATAAAATATTAAGTTGGTATCGCCTCCCACGCATTGGGTAAAAATTAAACCATAGTTCTAAGTGATTGAACAACCTCTGTTGTGGTTATTTCAATTATCAGGGAATTTATATCTTGATTTTTGGGTCAAATTAACCTATATTGCATTAAGGGTTGATCGCCACTATGAGAATTAGTGAAACTCCTAGTAAAAGTGTTTAGAAAGTCCTAATATAGGATTTCATGAGTGCGGAGTACACTTAATGGATCCTGAAGTTGCAAGTTAAAGTAGTTTTAAAGTTATTCTTACCTAAATACCTTCCAAGTATCTTGATAGACCTCCATTTGGGTTATGATGAGGGATCTATGGGTCATTTCCACTAGAATATCCATGTGATAAGATATTCTGAAACCAATGTTGAGGGTTATTTGGTTTCTATACAATATTGAGAGGTTAAGGAATAAAATTAAATTTATTTTATAAATTATAATCAAGATAAACTACTAAAATTTTGATTTTATTTATTATAGAAATAGTAATTCACATGACTTTGAAAATATCACTATGATCCATTATATAGAAGGATAACCATCTCATTGACATTAATTTCCAAGAATAGTTGAGTCACTTACAAGTTATAATATGCCATGAATAGAAATTATATGTTCTATATAATCCTCTTACTATAGCGCCTAGAAAAGAGGCTAGTGAGGAAGAATATTATCTCTATATGAAACATTTGGATGATTCCATAGATGACCAATGTTTCATGATATTTTTCATATCTACTGAGCTTTTAAAGAAAAAAAGGTATGGATTTGTATAGAATCATGTCTCACCTTAAGAATCTCTATGAATAGAAAGAGAAACAAGAGAGGTATGAGATCTCTAATTCATTTTTCACATTCAATCTTGGAGATTCGACACCATCAAGGCCTCATGTAGTAAATATTATTTTCTATATTAAGTTCTCAGACATATTAGTTTTTAAGATCCATGATAAGTTATGAACATATCTCATTCTATCTACACTACCTAAGAGTATATCTAGTTTTATTATTAATTATAAAACGAAAACAATGTGAAAACTATTTCGTAACTCCTTACATTATTTTTCCAAGTTAATAAAAACATGGGACATGAAAAACCTACGATCCTTATGGTGAATAAGAAGAATAAAGAACATGGATAAGGGTCTCAATAATCATTCCAAGTCTACGGATCCCAAGCACCATCCTTCCTAGAAAAGAAAGATCAAAAAACATCCAAAAGAAAAGGGTGTAGTATGTTTTCCATGTGGCAAGTTAGGACAGTGGAAAAAAACTACACCCAGTTTAAGAAGGAAGAGAAAGCTTCAGGTCCATTCATTATAAAGTGAAATATTTATATAATTGTACATTAATTATTAGCTATAGATTTTGTTACTCACAACTCTTTTCAAATATATAAGCCTAGTATATTTTGAAATATTTCTATAGGATAGGTGGATTTTTAGGCTATAAATGGTGCAAGGTAGGTTGGTCTAGCCAATGGAGAATACCACCTTCCATTTCCAACAAGTATGGTCTTAGATTTAAAATATTTTTATTATGTACCAATTATTACCAAAATTCTAATTTATGTATTCTTATAATCTAAAGATGATTTTATTTTCAAATTCATAAATAAAATTTATTTCTTTTATAAATACAACATATGTTATGGAATGGAAATTATAAATAACGATCTTTAAGTATTAAATTTGGAAAACTAAGTGTTGGAGATTGATAATGAATCAAGTTCTCATGACTCATTTCACACCCAGTTGTGGAATCTTCATCTTGTTAATGTAAATGAAAATCATGTGACAAAGCTCTACCAAGATTGTTACTAAACTCTTTTTACCTAAAACCACTTGAAAGGTGTCACTCTTGTTTACAAGGTAAAATGAACAATACATAATTTAGAGGACAAGGTGAAAGGGACAAAGATATTCTAGTATTGGTATAAACTAATGGTTTTAGACCATTTCTAGTTTAAGCTAGAGGTGATTATTCGTACTTCATTACTTTTTCTGATCACCTGAGTAGATATAGATATGTCTACCTAATGAGGTATAGGTGGGGATATTTTTGAGAAATTCAAATTATTATATATTGAATTAGATAATAAACTTGGTAAGAAGATAATAAAGTTTTGATCTGATAAAGGTGGTGAACATCTTAACCAAGTGTTTATCAACTTTAAATGGGAGTGTGGGATCCTATCCTAACTCACTCTTACTTACACAACAAAATGGAACGGTGTTAGTGAAAAGAGGAAATGCATATTGATTGATATGGTAAGGTTTATTATGAGTCATGGAAGTATTCTATCATCCTTTTGGGGATATGCATTGCATATTGTGGCGCACATATTAAACTGAGTGCTAACTAAGGAAGAACACTAAATACCATATAAATTAATGTATGGAAATAAATTTGCTTTGTCGCATAATTTTTCATGAGGTTGAGAGGCACTTGTTAAGTAAAAATCAGGTAAAAAATTATAACCCTAAGTCATGAAGTGTATATTTATATATTATCATAAGGAAACAAGGGGATGTTATCTATATAATACCTTAGATGAGAATGTGACTATTGCAAGGAAATCTATTTTTATTGAGAGGGATAACAACCTTAAGAAGGATAGTGGTATAAATATTGACTTTGAAAATGTTGATGCTCAATATATACCAAATTTGGTATAGGAATAGGTTCCATAGGTCCCCATGGAAGATGTTGTTTCTAAAAAAAGTAAAATATAGGATCACTAGAGAGGTTAGAGATCCAAAAAGATATGATTTCTTAGTCACCAAATATGGTGACACATTATTGGTTAAAAATAACGATCATATTTCCTACAAGTATTCATTAGTGAGATAAAAAGATACAAGATGGTGAGAATCCATGAATTCTAATATGGATTCCATGTATCATAACCAAGTCTAGATTTAGGTCAATCCACCAGTTTATCTAAAGAAAATTGGGTGAAAATGGGTATTTATAATAAAAATATACATTCAAGGTAAAGTAAGTGACTATAATGAAAGTATGGTGGATAAAGGGTTTAAACAATGTCAAGTAATTTACTATTATGAAACCTTTTTTCCATTTTCCATTTTTAAATACATCAAAATTTTCTTATAATGGCATATTTGTATGACTACAAAATTTGGCAGATGGAAATAAAAATAGCTTAGCTTAATGGAAACCTTTAGAAATATATCTATATGACACAACCTAAAGGGTTTAGGAATCCAAAAAATTCTAATAATATATTCAAGTTGTAGATATCTATTTATGGGTTAAATCAGTCATCTAGGTCAGGGATCATTTGGTTTGATAATGCTATAATATATTTTGGTTTCATAAAGAAATATTGTGAGCCATGAATTTACAAGAATTTTATAAAAAGTGTGTTCATAATCCTAGTTGTTTATTTTTATGAAATATTACTTATTGGAAATGATATACCAATATTATTTTCAGATAAGGACTGGTTAAATTATTGTTTTTCCATGATGGTATTGGGTGAAGTAGCACATATCCTTAGAATCAAGATCATCCGAGGTAGATCCAAAAGGATGCTTGGAATAAGTAAGAGTATATACATTGACCAGATACTAAATATATTTAGTATGGAACAATCCAATATGGTATTGGTTCTAGTGCCACATGGTATACATCTCTCCAAGAAAATGTGTCCTCAAACAACATAGGGAAGAGAAAAAATGAGTGGGATCCCATATACATCTATGATAGGATCTATCATGTATGTTATGTTATGTACCAGGATTTATGTTTCATATTATTTAATAACGGTTGGTAGATATCAGGATGATCCAGTA
Source organism: Viscum album (assembly GCA_963277665.1). Classification (NCBI taxonomy): domain Eukaryota; kingdom Viridiplantae; phylum Streptophyta; class Magnoliopsida; order Santalales; family Viscaceae; genus Viscum; species Viscum album. The sequence goes on along the minus strand of OY728147.1, from coordinate 467,749,897 downwards.
GAATAGAATTGGTCTTCTATTAAGGCTATCTTTAAGTATTTGAGGTGTACTGAGGATATTTTCCTAGTATATGAAGGAGATGAGGAACTTGTCATTAGAGGATATATTGATTCTAGTTTAAAAAATATATTAGAGAGATCTTAAATGATTGTTAGGATATGTATTTAATATCAATGGAGGATTCATGAGATGGAAGTGTTCAAAGAAGCTAGTTATCACTGATTCTATAGTGGATTATTAGTATATAACAACTTCTAATGAAGCCAAATAATTTGTTTGGATTAGAACTTTGTCCAAGATATTTATATGGTTGCTAGTATTAGATATCATATTACATTATATTGTGATAATACTAATGTGGTGTATCACACAAAGGATCCAAGTTCATATCAATGGACAAAGCATATTCTTCAAGAATATCACCAATTGATGGATTTTTCTCAAAGTGGTAAAGTTGATGTGAGTAGAGTTACCATGGAACAAAATGTGGTGTACCCCTTGCCTAAAGACTTATCTTATTAGAAGTTTGAACATCATGTGATAGCTAACAAACTACAGGTTGTTAGAAATTGGCTCTAGTGAAAGTGGGATTCTATTAGATTTGGTGCCCTAGAACCAAATTATATGTATTTTATGATTATTTGTATTCATGTGTTTGAATATATATAGAATATATTATCACATCATGATTTTTATTTTATGTGTAATAATATTTCATAATATCTTAAGTGTACTTTTTTCAATGAAATATCAAATAAGTTCTCGGCTTTGGTGAGAACCTGGAAGTGCCATGATAGTATTCATAAATATAAGTTCTATATCCAGATGATATCATTTAATGAGACATGGATGATATAGGTTATTAGGGGTGGATACTCATGGGACTTTGAGACATTTTCTCAGGGGGGGTACACCCTTGGTAATCTTTATTGTAGGATATTATGAAAACCTGAATCGCCAATAGGAAATACACATTTATATGTGTCATTGGATATTTATATATATGGAGAAGTGTAATGATACTTATACTTTGATATTAATACTAATACATTTCAGGAGTAATATACTTTGATTTATCGATCAAAACCACAATGACGTATGCTCAAAGAGAGGTAGGGTATGTTGGGTGCATCACAATTGATGTTGTATTAATGAATAATGTGAGAAAGTATTTATCCCTTAAGTTCTTAAGGAAATTTGATATCTCAAACCCTTTAATGGAAATTGAATTACCTGATCAATTCAATGGACATGTAGATATTATCAGTAAGTTCACTTCCATAAATTCAAAGAAAGAGACATCAAGCATATAGGTTTATGACACTTTCATGCAACTTTCTTGATCGGGGATATCAAGATAAAACAATTATATTACACGGTGTATGTTCATATGATGTTACATGTCATTGTGACATTATATTCTTTTTCTATGGGAGCCTTTTAATGTTGATAGATACTAACATTGTGATGTAGGTATTTTATATTATTTCCACTTAGAAAGGGGCCCAAAGGGTCACACACTAAGTGTATTTGGAACATCAGTTAAATTCTATATGAATTTGACATGTTGAATAAATATTATTCTCATAAGTATATTAATAATTACTCAAAATGGTTTGATCAGAGATATTAAATCTCTTATTATAGGATAGAATATATATATATGAGAGTATAATATTTAATAATTATTTATTCACCATGAAATTATTTTTTAAATTACATGGCAAAAAAATATTTATTAATTATGTTTTATTCAAAAGGTAAAAAAATTATTTATTTTGGTTATGTGACTATTTAAAAAAAACTTATTCACTAATTTCAATAAATATAATATCTATATATTTATTAGAGAATAATACATTAGTATTTAATTAATTAATTAATTAATAATTAATCAAAAGGATGATAAATATTGAGCTGGTTTACCAAACCAGGTTTTATGGTCTAGTGAAAAATACCATATTAAATATTATTTGAATAAATATTATTTTATAATTCTTATTTAACCATTTATTTTAGTACATTTCAAGTAAATATTATTATTATTATTATTTTCATATGGGTTTCACTAGAAATTAAGAAAATAATAAGATCCATTGTGTAATTATTTATTTTCTAAACCTGGAAATATATAATCCTTATTATTATATTTTAGGACTATAGGGATTTTATTCCATCATTTTTGTCTAAATGGACTCAAGGCCTTATATTTGTATTTATTTTTTTGATAATTTAATTTTTAACATGGTGGAGAGGGAACCCTTACATGACTCATAGACCCATAGGAACAATTCCTTGTAAATGCCCCAAAGGCCCAAAGACCCGACTATATTATAATTGCCCCTCCCCAACATCTAGTTTACTGATGGTGCTTCGCTCCCCACCTCACATAGATGATCAACTAGAATTTCCCCATACATTGATACATGATTCCTAATATCGATGGATATTCTCATACCCTCTCATTCATTCCCAATACAAATAGATCATCTTTTTTGGCGTTTACTGCTCTGATTTCTATTCTGGGGTCTACTCTTGTGTGGTATGACTTGACTGTTGCATGGAACAAAAGACCTATGGACCAAAATCCCTAGATATAACCTCTCAAACCCAAGATATATACCTCCCAAGAATTATCTCCTGATCTTAGAACATTTCTCCCCTCCATTCAGAATAAATTCCTTCTCTATTGAATGATTTGGTTGTGATCAAAGTTTATTATCACAAGCGATATATTCATTCAAACTATCACCCAGATATTTATATGGTGACGATCATACATTAGTGGTGAACATATGGATCACTACTAGAGGGAATATTTAATTTATTCCTCTGATGTAATTTTGGCACAAAAACAATGGTCTATTGATTCATCAGTAAAGGAATAATTAAATGTGAGTTAATTCTTATTAAATAAGTTAATTATAAATTACATGTCAATTATCATGTCGTTTTAGATTTCGAGAATGCATGTCTATTTAGTTTTAAGGAGAAATATGGAGAATTTGATAGAAAATTTTTGTTTTTCATGGGACAAACCTTCTTTATCCTCACCCTAAAACCTTAACACTATGAACTACTTCCCCCACTACTCCCAGGTGGTCCATGCCAAACTTAGAGGAGTGGTGGTTGAGGATGTGTTAAGTTGAAGGGTATGGAGGTATATGATTTGTCTATGCATGAAATTATTCAATGAATGATTTTTGTATTCTCTACTTTTGTACCAATAATTATAGATAAGGGAATGAGTCATTATCTCGTCGTCTTATCCCTTTTCAAGATTTTTAGATTCTAGTGGTTCCCTTATCCAATCAGTTGAGGTTGGATATTCCTACGAGGAGTGATTCAACTATTCCTCATATCTATTAGTAGTTAAATATGATTCTTAGTGGATATATCTTCATGTGAAACCTTTTGGTAGTCACAATAGAGTTCTATGACATAATTTTGAGAATTGAATGGTTATCCATGGTATGTTCCTAGATAGATTTTCATTATAGGGGAGTTAATTACCTATGAAAGAATGGGATGATATTTTCCTTCAAAAGATAGAAGGGTCTATTGGTGGAATGATTTGTGTTAATGATAAAGAAGTTTCAACCTATCTACCATCTATTGAAAAGTTACCCCCCCCCCCCACCCTGATGAAATGGGCTCTTTAGACACCTATAATCTAGTAATAGTGGATGATTACATGGATTTATTCTCCAAAGATGTTCTACGACTAGCTCTACATTGAGATATCGACTTCTATATTAAATTTCACCCTAGGAATGTACTAATATATTCTTTAGTATATCATATGACCCCTAATAAGGTTTTATAATTAAATTTCAACATGGAGGAACTTCTGGATAAGTGTTTTATTAGGCCCAATGTTTCCCCCTAGGTGTCATCAATGTTGTTCACTAAGAAGACAGATGAGAACCTGAGGTTATTCATTGATTATGACCCCTTAAACCAAGTGAAGATCTATAAAAATTACAATTTCCAAGGATCAGAAACCATTTGGACTAGATAAAGGGTGAAATATGGTTCTCAAATATTGACCTTAGGTATGTCTACCACCGATTTCGGGTTCATGAGGGGGAAAATTTAAAGATAACATTCTGATGTTGCTATAAAATTTATGAGTTCATAATGTCCCTTTGGTGTGATAAATGACCCCATTCTTCTAATGGGACTTATAAACTATATATTCCAACCTTTCTTAGGTTTGTTTGTGGTTATCTTTATTGATGAAATCTTTATTTATTCTACATATAAGGATTAGAAACCAACCATTTGAAGATCTTCCTGTACATATTCTAGGTTTTCAAGTTATATAGTAAGCCCTTAAAGTTTTAATTATATATTATAGAGGTTCACTATCTAGGGAATGTCATCTTTGAACATGGTGTAGCTGTGGAATTGGAAAATATAGAGGCAGTGCTATCTTAGGACCCACCAAATAGAATATCCAAGGTGACAAGATTATTGGTTTGATTGGGTACTATTGGAGGTTTGTGGCTTAATTTTATTAGATTTTGTCACCTTTTATTCCCTTGATATGAAAATTTAAGTTATATTATTATACCTAGTAGTGTTATAAAACCTTAAAGGAGGTGAGGCGGTAGTCATTCAATGCTCATACTTTGATTCTTCCATATGAATGTGTTGAGTACGTGGTGTTCTATGATTCCTCTGAAGTAGGAATAGGGTGTGTGTTGATGTATAGGTGGAAATTTATTTCTTATAAATCTAGGTATTTGAGACCCCATTAGAATAAATATACAACCCATGACTTAAAATTGGAAGTGGTTATTTTCTCCTCGAATATGTGGAGGGATTATATTCTTGGTGAGAAATCTTTTGTTTACTTATTCCTACAGAGTATTAGGTATATCTTTTCCCAGAGAGACCTCAACCTAAGATATAGACATTGATTAGAGTTCCTACAGGATGATTACTTTTAGATATTCTATACTTTAGGGAAGTTCAAAGTGGTAGCATATTCCCTTAGCCGGAAATCTCACTCTCACTTGGTGGAAGAGGCTTTAGTGTAATTGGCCACTTTACAACTGACCATAATATAGGACTGAGGTGCATCTTATCTACAGTTGGTGGTAGTAACTCCCCCAAACTTGTAGAGTGTGAGAGAGGCTCAGTTGGGAGAAATCAATTATGAAGTTCTACATAAATAGATATCCCCAGTAGATACAGCATATGAATTTTCTAAAATTTGGGTTCACTCCATCCTTTACCAAGGAAGGATAGTATTTCTAGTAATGTTGCATGAGGAGGTGTTATAGGAGTTTCATACCTCCCCTTTGGTGGTATATCATAGATTGGATAATATGTATTGGTACCTTCAATGGTAGGTTTGGTGTGAATACATGATTTAGAGTGTTGTTGAGTGTGTTTCTCGATGCTTCATCAGCAAATAGGTGAAGGTAGAGTATCAAGTTCCAACAGGTTTGACTCAACCTCTTAAGATTCCATAGTGGATGTGGGATAAAATATTGATGAATTTTTTTATAGGGATTCCATGTAAATTGAGAGGTCGTGATAGCATCTAGGTGATTTTTACCAAACTACCAAGTGAACTCACTTACCTTCCATCTCAGAGTAGAGGTTGGTAGAGAGTTTTGGGTGCTTGTATATACAGGAGACCATCCAACGTCATGGGGTACCCTTAATGATTATCCCTAAACATGATGCTCAGTTCACATCATGGTTTTAGATAGGTTTTCAAGAGTACTTTGGGGCCTACTTACATATGAGAACAATATTTTACCCTGAAGAATATGGACAAAGACAAAGAAAAATCTAGGTTTTGGATGATATGTTTAGATACTGTGTGTTGGGCTTCGATTGAACTTGGGAAGATCACCTACCTTTGGTGAAGTTCACTTATAAAAAGAACTATCAGTCTACCATTGGTATGGAACCATTTTAGGCTCTTTATAGGAGACCATATAAGTTGCCCTTATGCTAGATAAAAATAGGTGATTTGTAATTTATGGCACTGGAGTTGGTGTACACGGTGATGGAGAAAATTTAGGTGAACCAAGAGAGAATGGATATTATTCAAATTCAGTAGAAATAATATGTAGACCAATTTTATAGACCCTTGGAGTTTGAATAGGGAGACCATATGTTCATTAAGGTCTCTCCATAAAGAGGTTTTCATAGGTTTGGTTGGGGTTGAAAGTTATCATGGGGGTTCATAAGGTCATTCCAAGTCTTACATGGGGTTCGAGAGGTTTCCTACCACATATCTTTACCCCCACAGTTATACCAGGTGCATGATGTCTTCCATTTTTCATAGTTGAGTTGATACATGAATGAATCATAACACATTATTGACTACGGTGGGCTATGCGTAGAGGACAAAGCCACCATTTTTAAGTACCTAGTGGTGATCAAGGATTGGTAGGAAAGGACACTTCATGGGAAATGCATTCCACTGGTGTGAGTTTTTTATAGCTTGGGAACCTCCAGAAGATATCTTGGGAGCGTGAGAGAGAGATGTGGGCACAATGACCTCACCTTTTCGTGTAGGTTTTTCTTTTTTAGGTGAAGATAAAAAATATGGGGAAAATGTAATGACTATGAGATTCATGTTTGGAACCTTTAGATATATTTATATTTTATTCTAGGTTTTTTTTGGAGTTGGTGTCGTGTTACGATTGCCGCAGGACCCCAGAATCAATATATGAAAAATATTTAATATAATAAGGCATGTGTACACATATTTTTAGAATTAATGGTTTTCCAAATGAATGGAGTCTTATATGGGGAAAATGAAACTGATGTTGGTTTCAAAATGCCGAGTGAAACCTAATAATGATGAAAATTTAATTATCCTTAGGTCTTGCTACAGTTGGCCTTCATGCGAATATATTAGATGCATTAATTTAATTTAATTAATTTGATTAATTTAATTATTTAAATATACATTCTAACCTAGAAATAATTTATATAATCCCTACTATAAAAATTTCCCAATGTTATCTACATAACCCTAGAGGTTTAGAAAGAGAACCACCATTTGAGAGGATCTTCAATGAACAAACATAGATGGATCAAGGATTAACAATCAAATTCAATGGAAATCATCATCATAATTGGCACTAAATCATTCTAATTCAATGATTGATCCAATGAGGAGTTATGGAATATTATATATGGATTCTTACCCTGTTATTTTGAATTTATAGAATAGATTATTATACCTTAATTGAATCTATAATTTATCTCCCTTTAGCATGATCCATTAACTAATTGATTATTGTTCTTTTGTCCCTGAAATAATCATTATATTTGTTAAATATTTTACTTTTGATTTCATTATTCAGGATCGATGGTTGGATTCATAATGGCCATTGAGGAACTCGTTTTTCTTATTATTTCATTATACCTTAATTATTCACATCTCTATCGTTGTCCTATAGTGGGTTAGCAATTCAATAATCAATATAAATCGAGACACAATCAAATCTTGGTTTAATGTTGGTTTGTATTATTTTTGGTTAAGATGATGATTTTAGGAGATGAAATGGTATTATGGTCGATTTAAAATGGGAGATAAAGGTTCTGACCCTCATATGACAGGGAATTACATGATGGGATTCACATGGGTCAATGGAATCTCGAATTTCTACCACTAGAGGTTGAAAATCAATGAACGAAGGAGATTCCTTCAATTTTAAGGCCATGGATGGAGAAATTAGTGAGATTTTCAGTGAAATCAATAGATGCTGCAATATTTAGTAGGAATAATTGCCTTTATATGAAAAAACATACTACATTACATATATTACAAGAAAACATATGTCATGCAGTCCACTTTATATGGAAGTTAGGGTTTCAAGAAATGTTAAATATCACATGGTTTTATGGTGGGCCCACATTCCATGTGACTCCACCTTTCTAGTTGATCCATGTTTAGAAGATACATGATCCATGACCCCAAGTGGTCATACAAGATGTGTTCCATGGACCACATGTCATGTATGTTTCTTCTTACAAACCATGTAATGTAGTGAGACATGACCAGGTGTGAACATGGGATTACACCCCATTCACTCTAGGGGACACACCATGTACCTTTCTTAGAGTTTTATACCTACCATATCTCTTTCTTAGAGGATTGAATTTGGAATTGTGAGTATTCTATTCTGAGTATATTTCCACATAGGATGAAATGGTGGCCTTTGTGTCAACATCAGAGATACGGTGTGAGGTGGTGCAATTAGATCACCCCCTCTATCACTTTTGGATAATGTTGAGATTCAAGTGTAATCTCTGGAGAGATATCGGGGTTGGAAACCCCAGTGATGGTAAATGTAGGTCAGGTCATGGGTCCCCCATTTCCTTTATAGGTAGGATTGGACCCCCCCCCCCTCTATATTCATCTTAGGGTGTGGGTCATTTACTACAGAGTTGAAACCTATAAGGTTCATTTTATGCATGGTTTCTCAACCCTCTTTGGGTTAGTACCCCCTAACCATGATGTTTCATCAACAAGGCACGGGCCTCCCATAACTAATCTAGGGAGGATTGCATTGGAACACTTTCTTTGGGACCACACTAGCACTTTGATCTATGGAAAAACTCATCATCCTTAGGTGGTTGTAAAGATCGAGAGCTTCATCTCTCTCTTTGTTTGGTTAATCCTCGATCATATATATTTGTTGGGTTTCTTATCACCTCATTTTATTATGGGTAAAACTAACTATTTGTGTTTCCATTTATTACCTTTTTGTTTTTAGGGCATTCTATTGGGTATGTATATACTCACCCCTATATGATATTTTCCTGCTTGTGTCATGTATTATGTAAATGACAGGAATTTAGACATTGAATTTGGTGGGATTAATGTTGGTGGAGCTTTGAAATATTTGGAGATGGGGGGATTATGTAGGGGTTGGATTTGATATTCATGAGAAGGGATTCCCTCTTCATCATCTATTAGGTTGGAAATAACTTTATTCCTAGTTGGGTGTGTATTTACCCCTTCATACTTTGGATAAATTTATGTTGTTATACTCCTATTTTTCTAGAGGTTATTACAATAATTTGATTCCTTTTTTCTTGTTAGATTATTTTATCAAATACGGTTGTCATGTACTTGAGTGTGTCTGTGTTTGTTTATGTTCATTAGTTTAAGGACTCCTATTTTCATGATATGACAACATGACACTAGTCTCTATCCCATGGTCTATTATAGGCGGCCTTAGGGTGCCATGCTTTCATTATTGTCGATCCAAGTGGGGTTGTGATGGGTCAGTCTTTGACACTAGGGGGATCTATTTTGGGTGGAAATTTATTATAGTTCTTCTGAATTTCAATGTTAATGTAAGGAAGTTTTCTATTACGCTTATCTATCCATTGAATTTTGAGTTTCGTTAAGGTTTTTTGAGTTTCCTTGAGCTTAGAGGGTTGGGATTCAACATGAATTATTAATATGGTTAGGAGAAAATCCTAGAGGAATCTTCTTTGGATCACTATGATATTTTCTATTTAACCTTATTTTAAAGTTATGGTTTATAATTATTGGGTTATTCTCTTGACTTTCTCAACCCAAGATCACTTTTAAACTTTTATCTAGCTTTGTATTATGGATTTTGTAGAGATTTTCACAAATATTTTGAGCATGTTGTCGTATGTCCCTATTTGTGTTTTTTTTTCTAAGATTAGGGTGCTTCTAGTTTTTGGTATCTCTTATGAGGTAACTAGCCATCCCCATTTTTAATTTTTTTACTTCTTTGTTTGTGATACCTTAGGTTTACCGAACTTCAGCCTTTTGGGAAAATCCTCATGTTAGAAATTGGGTATATATGGGGTACACAAATTTTTATTAGTGGTAATTAATTCGATTCTTTAAGTTTGATCCCTTTGATTTTGTATTTTCTCATCTTTTGAGTTATACCTTCATTAGGGAAGCTGAATCTCAACTCACATCTTGGCAAACTAACTCCTTTGAAGATTTCTAGAGGAAGAAAGCATTATGGTGGGAGAATTGTAAGACCCCAATCTCACTTTAGTCTATTAATTATTTATTTTTTATCCTCTTTGTTTCACCCTCCTTTTGGGTTGAATTCCCTTGAATTTTAAATTTTTGGGAATTTAGTGCATTTCGCATGGTTAGCACATGGACATTACTAACTATGAAATAATAATGTGATAGGCCATTAGTTTTTAGTATATCAAATTTCATATTTGGAACAGAATTATTTGAACCATGTGGCCTACCTATATGTCATGCTTCAGGTCCTCCAGTGAGAATCCTGCATTAGGTATATATTTTTGTCCAATCATGTGACCAAACTATGTGATGTGCCTAGCTCATTAAAAATGCAATATTAACTTTATACCCCTACTTGGTTTTTACCCCAAATCACAAACCTTCTATACCATTCGAAACTATGAAACCCAACATCCCTCCACCTTGGTTCTCCTCTAATCCTTGGGTTATACCATGGTATTTTTCATGGTTTGATGCCAAATATCTAATGTAATTTCCCCTAATCTCTTCCCCTTTAATTTTTATTCTTTCATGATTTCTAGGACCAAACAATATCTAGGTGGCCTCGGGTTATCTTTATCTCACTTTTTAATTATTGATTCCTTGTTTTTTGGTTTCCTTATGATCTTTTAGGGTTTTATTGGCTTGGTTGAGGAGGATTTAAGCCTTAGTTTTTATTGAAAGAAAGGTTTAAGGCAGTTCGTCCCATTACATAGCTCTTTAAATTTATAATTATGATTAATTATTGATTTTCATCATGTTTTGGTTGTTTTTAAATTTCTATCATGTATATCTAATAAATTTTTCATAATAAAGTTATTTATAATTGTATTTCATCTAATGAGAATGGATTTTCACTTTTTTTAAGTATAAAATATGTTTTGAAAATCCATGCACTCCAAGTGCTCATATAAATGCCTGGTAAAACTTTTTACTTTTTTTGGATTGGGAAGGTTATTTTGGTTTCAAAACTACATTAAAGGAGTTATTTCAAAAGATATTTGTGTGATGTAATTCAAAAAAAAAATTAAGTCCCTCAAGCATTAGAAGTTTTCAAAAGATATTTTTAAATTTGGTTTCGAAATAATGTTTCATAACTTAATTTTATAAGAAATGTTCATGAGGCATGCTTGGAACTTCTGAAATGATTTTCCAAAGATAAATCCTCTTGAAGCATACCCCATGTATCTTGGAAAATTAATGGTTAGTATGCTATATATGTGATGGTTCCTAGTTAAGAGGATTAGAAATTTTTATGTGTTCTTTTGATGAAATTTGGGTTGTTTCTTGTGGCACGCCAAAGGTGAGGGTGTGAATTAATGTGATTTATATATATATATATATATATATAAAAATATATATATATTACTATGAAATTATTGTTATACTTGCTATTTTTTTTATTTATGGGTAACCAACGGTGTTTGAGAGGGAAGTCTAGGTACACATGTTGCATTAGTTTAGAATAATTCTCTTACTAGTGGCCCTAAGATATATTATTTTATGCTTATGATATTTCCCCATCTGTCAAGATGGATAGGGAAATTCATGTTGTTAGTGTAAATTTTTGTTACCTGGAACCATTCTTATTAAGTAACTCATATAGAATTGTCCTAGATTTTCCCAGTGTCCCCTAGGTTTCTATAATATGGTGTTTTCAAATTATCTATATTGAATGCTCTCAATAGTTTAAGTGTAAATATTTATTTTTTATGAAAATTGAATTACTTACCTATTTACATAAAAATAAATTAGGTTTTGTTTAAATCTTTTACTTCCTCAAAAACTAGATTTAAAAGGTATAATTCACTCTTTTTTGTTTTGGGAAATGGAAATCTCTTTTATTTTGATATATATCCAATTTAAAGGGTGTACATGGAATAGTGGGTGGTTTCCTACTAGGTTTTATAGATCATGTCTATCATATTTATAGATTTAGTAGGATTCTATAATTTATAGTGGATGATATTTGTATTTCAGTTTGGGTATAAGGTGGTGGCTAATGAACGTGTTTCACTTGGTGCATGGATATAGTGGTTGAGGCTTTGGTACTTTTATTTTATTTTGGTATCTTTGATGCATCACCCTTTTAATATTTTACTATATTGACTTTGTATCTTGTATAATTCTAGTGATCCTAATTTTTCTAGTCTTGTTCTTGTTTATCATTAAGCATTGGAATTACTTTTATGATTTTTTTGGCTATGTATTTACTTTATATCTAATTATTCCTATGGAATGAAACTCTAAAGTATGGTATGTTCATGTTATATGTATAGGTCGAATTAATTTTCTTATGTCTGATTCTTCTAGTAAAATCATTTCTATGAGTTCTATATCTGATTCTATGGTACTAGTTCCTTGCCCAGGAGGATTAACAATGTGCCTTGGGTATGTCACGGTCATCCTCAAATGACCAATTCAGGGTTGGACCAGGGTTAGTTCATGAAAATACCTCTTAATATCTATGGATCTGGGTGATATTAGTCCACACACATCCACGTGAACTAACTCAAGGAATCTATTTGACTCATATCATTCATCTTATATGTCTTTTGAATGATCTTCCTGTTTGATAAGTACCACATGTATGGGTGCAATCACATGAAATATTCAGTATGTCATGAACACTTTTATTATTCACCACATCTTATAAGGATTTTTGGCTCAAGTGTATAAGCCTCTTATTTCATAGCCTGTTATCTTATTACTTTGATAGAAATAGTATATCCTCTTCTTCGCCAATGTGGTATAGATTCCCCTTAATGAAAATTCCTTGAATCTCAATTGAACCATCTCTTCCTTTGATAATAAAAACCTATTTTGATGAAGTTCAATACATATCTAGAGTCACACAATTGAATTAAACTTGGAAGTTTGTGATGAGGTCCTTTAGCTACCAACACATCTGTGCACCTCAAATATTTTCCTCCCATATTGACCTTCTCAAAACCAATGATATTTAACCTATAATTGTTTACAAACTAGATGAAAACTTCCTTATCATACTTTACTATAGTGATAAGATTCTATTTTCCCATCACATGGGAAGTATAACCACTATACATAATCTATAATTCCACCCGACCCATCACCTTCAAAGAGATTTCAGCAATTATAGCCTTATCATCTCTCTCCTTATTGATCCATTCTCATCATTTCCTTTTATTTGGTGGTATATTAGGTTCTTCCACATCCATATCCATTGAATCATCCTAGACATGTAAGGATGAAAACTAATTATGAATTTTCATCCTACTTTTTGAAGTTTCCAGCTATTGAGATCTTCTTTTTTGGTTCTCCATAATAACTCTAATTTTCACTATTAATGAGTATTATAAATATTTGTGCTCATATACCTCACACCAAAAACATTACCTATTAAAAATATATCAATTGTGAAATTTTTCTTGTCAATTTTTATTTATCTTAAGACCTGAGTAATTTATAATATAGAACATGCATATTTTGTATGCCCAATATTTCCCCAATAATAACCCTATATTCATTGTTCATTATTCCATGTATTCATTACTCTACTTGAGACCTTTTGGGTATTATATGAGTTACCCAAATCAATCTTCTTTCAGGGTGTGGGTGCTTGTGGTATCAAATCAACCACCACTAATTTTTTTCTTGTGATCAAACCCCTCAACAGACAAACACTTATCTTTGAATCGCTACACTCTAGATAAAGTATCCACTCTATCTATTGACTACTCATGTACCAATTTATCTTATTTATAAATAAATGTATTCAAAATTCCTAGTTTTATACCAAAGGTTAGATGTATTTCTTGATAATCAAAATTTCACCACATCTTAATGGATTACCTTTCATGTTACTCAATTATTTTGAAATGTTCTTTCATATAATTTGTTAATCCATCAATGATTCTGGATTTATCTTTAATATTGAGCCTAATATAAATCTCCTTTTATGAATTTTCTAGCTTCTCATATTTACATCATTTAATATCAGCCTTAAAATTAGTTTTTCCTTCTATTTTTGTTGTATGTACAGTTTGGAGTCACGTGTTACTCCATTATATTTCTTTTTTTTAACCCATAAAATATTTAATTCTTCAAGAGTTTCTTCCAATTAAAAATTGAGGTAGATTATTCCCTGAAAATCAGTCTCTTCATAATCACTTTCTTATAGTTTTTGTATGTCTATAAAATCAATAATAACTTCATCAGTGAGGTATTTATAGTCATATTCTTTATTCACTTCAGTTTCTTCTAAGCTAAAGTCTTCCTACAAAAGAAAATTATTCTTTTAAAATAAATTATATTGTGGAATCCTTTTAACTTTCACTCATTGAATGTATTCTTCATGGGTTCTTCATCTTCATCATTATCTTTAAATTTATTTAGTCACTTTTTAGTAAGATTCCCACCTTTTCATATCTAAAATAAGAAAGTAGAATCTTTCATTTAAATCTTAATTTTCTCTATTTGAGGTTTCAGGAAAGGAAATATACCAACTCATTGATTTACTCATCATCTAGATCATCTTCCAATGAAATATTCCTAATCACCTTTAAAACCATCTCCCAATAACTCTCCTTCATAAAGGATTCATTATTATTATTCCTCATCTCATATGAAATAAGAGTGTGGTGAATACTATCCAGTGTCACCTCGTTTGGTTCCTTTTCTTTTATTATTAATTCCTTCACATTTAAATATCATTATATTATTCTCAAGATTCTATTAATGATCTCGATATCATTGAGTTTTTCTCTATATCCATGAATTTCATCTATAATGATGTTCACATTATCTAAGAATTCATTAATTAACTAATTTGGTTTCATCCTTAGATCTGTATACTTTTTCTAGGGAACCAATAATTTAGTTTCACATACCTTGGAGTCTTATTCATAAATGATGAATAGTTCTTCCCACATGGTGTTTGAGAATTTACATGACATCAATTTTGTGTATATATCATTACAAAACGCATCTCCAAGCATGCTAACTTCTTTGGTATCAGTATCAAGTTTCCTTTGGTCTTTCAATGATAAAGCTCTGCTATCAATACTAACTAAAATCCTAAGAATAGAAATCGTATACACATCCATTATAAATAATTTTAAGTAGTGTTGTATCCTGTTCTTCCATAGTTTTAAATTGTTATTTTTAAATATTATAATCTTCTTATGGTTAATGACCATTTCCATCACTTTAGAGAGATAAAACACCACAAATACCTTCAGCTTTGACACCACTTGTTCACCCTAAACAAGGTAGTAACCTAATAGGGGTGAATCTGTGTTTTATGATCTTTTCTCTTAACCCCTTTAAAAAAATATTTTTATGTATCTATTAAGAACACTCTTCTCCCTTACAAATAAAATGAAGTGATAAAGTAATAAAAGAGGGACCCAAGAAGATTTTATGAATTTCACCAAAACCAGTTTA
This sequence comes from Viscum album, assembly GCA_963277665.1. Lineage (NCBI taxonomy): Eukaryota > Viridiplantae > Streptophyta > Magnoliopsida > Santalales > Viscaceae > Viscum > Viscum album. The sequence continues at coordinate 467,734,458 of OY728147.1, read as the reverse complement.
ATCTAAGGAACATGAAACATTGATATTACATGAACCTAAAATAATAAGTGCACTAATTTTCTATTTATAATTCAAATTAAATGTGCTAACCCTTAAGGTTTAAAACCCTTACAGAAATAGAGAACTTACTAATCTCAATTGCATGAATAGATCATTTCCTCCATGAGTGTTATTGCCATGGTCCTCATGAATAAAAAATGAGTCTACACCAGAGTGTTGTATCAATTATACTCCAATTTTATCAACTAATTAATTCCATAAACCTCCAGTGAGAATACCTCTTAGATATTATTTCATTATTTTTAGTAGTAACCTTGAATTAATTATCCCTTATCAGAATCTCTATGTTCAGTGTCTTCCTTAAATGATCCTTATTCCTCTAATAAATGGGAAAAATCTATCCAAATATTATCGATTATTATGAGTCAAGATCTCCTCTTAACTATCCTAAATTTCCTCCAAAAATATTCGTTTTTTAATTTTGTAGGCATGTTTTCTTAACACCATCAGGACACGTGAAGAACCATCACGTTGTGATGCCCGGTCATAAACATGATCCAAAAAATATGATTCATGTATCAAACTTTATTCTATATAAGATAGAGATAGAGATTTTATAATTTACATTGATCCTCAAACTGGTCATGGAAAGACCCTTTGCTTCATGGTGCAACCCTCAACTGTATTGAAGCACTGAAATCCACCCAGATACAATTACAATGTGATACCTTTTCTCAAATAATGGTAACAAATACTTCTAAAATACTGAAATTTTCATATTGAACCTCTATGTTTCAATGTTATCTCTATGGTGCAACATTTAAATAGATAGTTCCACATAAAACCACTTCATCACCTTCATGGTGTGGAAAAACATTATGGGGTGAAATCTTCTTTTAGATATTGTAAAAGGATAAATTTATACATATACTCCTAACCACTGCAATAAATATCATACATATTGAAGGAATTTTTCATTTTTCTAACCGTTATATCCTTTCTAGCATGATATTTGTGTCACTGTGTGTATAATGAAACATAAAATCAAGCAATGGAAGAAACTTTATAGGATTCAAAAAAACCTTATAAAACCCATCCATGAAGTGAAATTGGAGCTCACGATGCAAATGAATCTCATGATGTTCCCTGAATAAACATTAAAAAGCCCCAGTCACAATTCCACACATGATCTCCCTACAAGAATGGCCCTTATGATCATTAGAGTAGTCAATTTCTTTATAATTTTTCTAGAAACACACCTTCATAGAATAATATAGGTTTCCATGGTGTGACTTCTATTATTCATAATAAATTACAATAGTTCCTTCAATAAATCTTTTAACCACTCTCAAATTCATGTAAACTCCTTTATAAGTGACATCAAACACCATTTTTAATGAACACGATCCAAAGAATGATCCAAGGTGTGTTTTCTAACACACATGTGTGTATTTAACTATATAAAATGTATATAATGTTAATATTATTATAATTTATTTATATAATAATATATAATTGAATAAAACTAGTTATTAACTATATATACAGTGACATATATATGATAAAAATAATTATATATAAAATTTATTGCATGAAAATCTATAAAATTAAAAATTCCAATTAACTAATTAATTTAAAATTTAAAGATACATATCTTTTATTACAATCAAAATATATAAAATACACATTAATTTAATATTTCAAATGATAAATATTCAATCAGTATAAAAACTAGTATGGTTAAAATATACTTTTATTAGTTCTAAAGAAAGAACTAATAAATATAGAAATTTTATAAATGCTAAAATAAGAACAGATAAAATTGTATTTTATAATTTTTTATTAAAAGTTTTGATAAAATTTATACTTTTTTCCACATAATAGCATGGATTTATCATGATTATTTTTGGATGGTAAAAAGTAGTAAAAAAGAACTTATAGAATAAAAAAATATAAAAAATCAAATATATTAAATTTGAAAGGACCAATTTGGGATATACCTAATACTGATATGGGATGAATCAATGTTGAGGACTTTTGAAACCAATTCCAACTTTTTATCCCTATAACTCTTAACCTATTAGGATCTTGATTCTATTAATCTCTTTTCTCGGTCGCGTGCAATAATAGAAAGCAGTAAAAATATGAACATGATATTTTTACAAGGTTCACTACTCAATAAGAGCAGCTACATCCTTTCCCTAAATGGGAATGACTAGTAAAAGAATTCTCTACTATAACGTGATAACTGTTATAGTGGTTTGTCAAGGGAAATAATCTTATGGCTAGTGTGAGTCCCTACACTTTGAAAGGGGGTGGGAAACAATCCACTTCCCTGGATTGGTGATAGCCTAGTCTAATATATATCTTCCTTGCTGGATCTTTATAATTACTATGGAGACAGCCTTCTTCATTCTTCAAAAGGTAGGTTCTTCTCTTGATCTTCTTAAGTGATCTTTACTTGGTTACTTGAAAAGCAGTAGGCAAGTAACTCTTTTCTTCTCTCTCTTCTTCTCTAGTGCAAAACCAATTTCACTAGTTCTTCTACTTTTTTCTTCTTTAGTTAAATAACCAAATGAAATATTCTTCTTCTTTCTTGGAAATAATCACATACACCTATGTGATTGTTCATGAAATGAGGATCATATCACTTGGCATCATCATAGTTAGCTTCTTCACCTTTTTTCATGAATTCATGTGATCATGCATGTGTCATTTAGGTTTAACCTTTCTTATACACTTCCTTTTCTTCTTTACACACGTGCGCACACTATTTTGATTCTTCATTTAAGGGGATTCATGTATTCATGTGCATTCACGTATTCGTGTTCATGCATGTATGCATGTTCATTCATGTATTCATGTTCATGCATGTATGCATGTTCATGCATGTATGCATGTTCATGAATGTATGCATGCGCATGCATGTATACATGCACTTACCTCATATTCTCTCTTGTGTGAAAACCATAATGGGTATAGTTATTTAATCACACACAATGCCTCTTTAATTCTCTTTCTCTTCTTTGCATCAACCACACCCAAATTGGTGATATCCCTTGGACATGTTCTTCACATGTGCACACACACAAGCTTTTCATTCCTTTGCATGTGTGTGTGCATGTGAACATGCACTCCCCATTTCCTTCATGGGTATCCTTCTTCACAAATCCGTGGGACTTCTTCAAACAATGAAAATCTATGCATGAAATCACTCTCAGCCCTACTATCGCAATCTCTTTCTTATTTGAAAATTAACCCCCACAAAATAGAATAGATGTATTGTGGAAAAATTGGGGTGTTCGCCTTTTTTTTTACCCAGGGGCTCATTGGTGTCTTCCTCTTGCAAGGGATGCACGGATCTTCCCCACACAAAGGATGTTTGGTTCTTATTCACAAAACAAGGGAGGTTTATAGATCATTCTATGCAACTCATAACAAGGGTGAAATGCATTGATTTCTTTCCTATGGTATTAAATCCACAAGATACAGAAAGTGTTTTGAGAAAACCTATTGCATGATCTGGGTTCCTTATTTTCATAGGTGGTGTGGTTCTCCATCTTCGTGTGACCCTTCAAGAGTTTATATCACTTATTTAAGGACTATGGGGATTAGATTTCTCCTTCGGGTAGAACATAGAACCAGGGAGTATTGTATTTTCAGAGAGGAAGCACTCAGATATACGGGAGGAAACACCTTTATCTTGGCTTGGACTCACTTTTATAAGTGATAGAAACTCTTCTTTATCATTCAAAATCTATGTGAAATTCCATGGAGATTGTGGTTTGAATGCTCGGGATATTTGTGGTTTTGAAGATCTTGAAAACCATGGTTAAAGATATACTGAGATCCTCAGTTTTTTTCCTTTTCAAATATGGGATCCTTTATTTGTGCATGGAATCAAGGACGCATACATGTATCTCATTTTTAAATCAATCACACGTCCACATGGCCTCGGAAACTATGTTTTCCTTGGATGAACCTTATCCTCCAAAGTATTTGTATGTATGAACAACGTAAGTTTCATGCATGGCTTCGGTGTAAACCAATGATGCTCACAAAGTTAAAATGATAAGCATGATAGCTTGGACATGGTTCTTGATCGTCTCCGATGGAGATCAATAGTGCTGGTGAGCGCAGAAGGAGGAATATGATGGCTCGTACCGGTTCGAATGTCATAAGAGGATTAGACGGATTAGGTTCATACTCACACAGTGTGGGATGGATGGGCAGCCAAGACTAGATGATCAGATGTCATGTTGATCAGATGGTCGAGTGAGATGTGGGATAAGATGAGCGGCTGATATTGCTTGGTTCATTAAAAACTTTACCCCACATCGAAATGGAGATGCGGGTGAGGCACGATTTAAGTATCAAGTCACTCCTCCATTCTCTCAAAATTCTCCTCCCCTCTCCACGGTACCGCCCCATGCCGTGTTCACCACGGGCTTGCTCTATGTCCACCCTACACACTCTGCTGGCATGCTTGTACCCATGCCCTTTAGGTGTGCTATGCGTCCAATATGCCACTCTCGGGCTGGCCTTGGCTAGAATCCTCATGGGTGAAGTTGACCCCAGTAGTATTGCACATGCCTCAGGTTGATGTTGGCCAGATTGATCTTGGTCCTGCCCCATTTTTTAAGTAATCCACAAACAAATTCTTCTAAGTAAAAATGTATGGTTACCTTAAAACATATGCATGACCACCTCAAAGTCGAATCCTCTTATTCAACCTTCATTCTTCTTCTTTTCTTTTTAGATTATTAATTCCAAATAAATTTAATCATCCTCTAATGGATTATACTTCAATTTTGTAAACAATGTTTCAACTTTGACACAAGTTCATTGAACTTAGGATCGGTGCATCAATCGTCTGAATTGAACAACATGGAGAATTTCCCAAGTGTGGTATTCAGTAATATGAATCCATAAAAATTATCTAGGCATCTTCAGCTCAATCAATCTATAATCACTTTGGATTTCCTTCTTCATTTTTACCATTATTGAAAACTATTGACAACAAATATATATTATACAAAAAGTGATCCCAATAATCCTCCCCATTTTATTTGTTGTAAATACTTCAAATTTATATCAAATGAATATGTCATTATAAAAATGAGAATCTTCTCTCTCCCCTTCACTTTTCTGTCTCTCACATTTGAACTTTCATTTCACTTTCTCTCCCATTTATTAACAAGAAATAAAGAGTTAATGGTATAGAGGGTATCATTCCATACTTAAGCATGGTGTCATCAATCATTTCAGTCTAAGTATACTTGATCTATGCTCAGTGTAGAAAACATTATGATTTTATTTAGACAAAAAAGTCTTACATTACCCACTAATCATGATACCTCATGAGATGAGAACTCATGTACTTGTCTTCAAGGGTTTTACACTTTCATTTCAGACTAAGGATAAAAATATAAAGAGTTATGTAAAATAATAAACCCTAAACTCCTACACAAACTTCAACAAACAGATAAAAAAACATTCAAGTGAAATAGCGAGGATGATTGACCTTGGGTCACTTCCATTATTCTTATATAACTGATTAATTCAGTCACTCCCCCTTTGTATAATGATCTCTACTTTGAGTAACCAAGGATGAGAGATTGAGAAATGACATACCTTTTCCAGTGAAATTATCTTCAAACAATATTTAGAGTACTTGAATTTGATACCAACTGAAGTTTATACTAATTGAAATAATAACTCTAGTAGCTTCTTTATGTGTCTCCCCATCAAGGGAACATTCCTCATCACTGACACTCAGGTTCTACCCCTGAGATATTTCTTCACCTTCAATTCCCTATATTATAAGAATAAATACAATACACAGAGATTTAAGGGAATAAGGTAGATCCTACTTGCTTCATCAATGTGAATAGTAAGGTTGAGATGATTTTCTCAACCAAGATGCTTCATTCTTCTCACTTGCACATTTGATCTTTAATTTTGATTGGGCTTGTGTGGTTCTCAATACCTATTCCATTTCATTGTGTGTGAGCCTTCTTTCTTCAAGTGGTTTTAGATCACTATAATCTCCTGGTGCAACATTCATCTTTTTGAGGAATTATTCTTGGGCTAGAATAAATGTGATGCAATTTTTAACAGTGTTTTCAGCCTTATTGTACCTCACACACAGGACTTCCTTTTCTTCATGTAGAATCTTATTTTTACTTTTTTCACTATCCATTGCTTGTGTATCTTTCATTTTTCTCATTCATTCCAAATATTCTAGCCAAATAACTAATAATTCTAAGGAATCAAGATTGGATCTTCCCCAAGGGTTATTCTGGGTGTTATTCTTCTTGGTAGTTCTTTTGGATGCACCACCCTTCACCTTCTTGGATTTAGAATTCAAGGAATTCTCACCCTTCCTTATTGGAATATACTTGGGAGAATTAGTTTTTACAACATTATTCTAACTAATTCCCAAATATGATTCAACTATCTTAGCTAGATTTTGTGATCTTCTTTTCTTATCATCTTTGGGTACCTGTTGATACAAACATGTACCAACCTTTTGACCAATCCGATTACATACATCACAGATGCTATCAAGCATTCCAAATTTGTTTGCAGTAAACAAATGCTTATGGATATATTTATGTTGCTTCTTATTTTCTTTCTTTCTCCCCCTTGATATAGGCTTTATCTATGCTTTTTAATTTAAGGGATTTTACCAACAATCCAATGCACAATTCTCAAATCTATTGTAGCACCAACATTGACCAGAAAACCTTGTCTTCATGATATCTTCTGATTGTGGTTTCTGAGCCGTCTTCTTAATTTGTTGTGCTCTCTATGGGGAATCACCTTCCAACTTCTTCTTTCAATACACCCTAGACATGGTGGTAGGTATCTCCTGAATTTTCTTCATACGTACTTGTTTATATTTTTTCTTCCAGCCTGTATATTTTGTAGAAGCATACTTAGAAACATTGGTACAATATGGTATGGATGGTACAAGTTATTTCTTAGTTTCTTATGATAGATCATTGAGTGAAGTCATGATATTCTTATCACATGTTGGAGTTTTTTTACCTTTATAATCCTCCAGTGAGCATTGAGGACCAGCATCAACTATTTCCTTATTTTTTGAAACTTTAATATGTGTCGTCTCATGATTATCCAACTGGGATTTCATTTCTAGACACTTTATATTGAGAGTGATTTTTTGATCTTCAATAACACTGATCTTCTCTTCACAAGACATCTTTAATATTTCAAATTCATCTTCATGAAATTTAACTTTGTTTTGTAGAAAAGATTCAAGTTCCTAGATCTTCTTGGATATTTCATCCAAATGTAAACCCTTGAAATCAATGATCTTATTCACCTCATATTCAAGTGAATGGATCTTCTCTTCTAGAGTATTATTGACTCCCTATTTCTCCTCAACTTCTTTGAGACATTTTGAGGAACTTTTTTCAAATTCCCTCTTTGTTGCTTCAAAGGATCCAACTTTCCTAGAGAGCTTTAAACATTAAAAAATCTTTCCTTGCAAGACCTTCTCCAAAACATTAGTTTCATGTTCCAACTAGGTGATATCTTATTGCATGCATTGAAATACTCCACAAACAAGAGATGCATTTTCCTCAGGAATATCATGTAGAATATATCTTAATCTATCAACTGATAATTATTGAGAATTTATATATTGATCATCACCACTTGTATTGCCATTTTCATTATGAGAATAATTTCCAAATGTACCAAAACATATCTCCTGATCAATTGAGGTAGAAAGGTTTCCCATCTTCTTGGTGGAAACTTCAGTAACCTGCTCATTAATTTCCAAATCTGATATGTCTTCATTTTCAATAAGGTATGGGTATCTAGATTCTTCCTCTTATTTAAATAAGAGGGACTTCTTCAAATTTATTTTCTCTTTATTTTTTCTATTCATCACAGTCATGGTATATATGGTCTTATATTTAGAGACAATTGAAGCTTCACTGAAACTACACTTCATTGATTAATAAAGAAAGGAACTCAACTCTTTTAAGGATAATAACTTCACTGTATAGAATCCAATAGAGGTGAACCTCCTTCTGATACCAATTGAGAGGACCAGATGGGGATATACCGAACACTAAGAGGGGGGTGAATCAGTGTTGGGTACTTTTGAAACCAATTCCAGCTTTTTATCCTTATACCTCTTGACCTGTTAGGATCTTGATTCTCTTATTCTCTTTTCATGATCACGGTCAATAATATAAAGTAGTAAAAATATACACATGAAACTTTAACAAGGTTCACTACTCAATAAGAGTAGTTATATTATTTCCATGCATGGGAATGACTAGTTCATAGATTATACACTATAGTGTGATAACTCTTATAGTGGTTTGGATAGAGAAACAATCCTATGTTCAGTGTGAGTCCCTACACTTTTTAGGGGGTGGGAAACAATTCTCTTCCTGGGACTGGTGATAGCTAAGTCCACGTTGCAACTTCCTTGTTGGATCTTTATACTACCTATGGTTACAGTCTTATTCCTTCTTCAAAAGATAGGTTCTACTCTTGATCTTCTTAAGTTCTCTTCACTTGGTTACTTGCAAAGCAGCAGGAAAGAAACTCTCTTCTTCTCTCTATTCTTCTATAGTGAAAAACCAATTGTACTAGTTCTTATACTTTTTTCTTTTTTAGTGCAACAACCAAATGCAATATTGTAATTATTTCTTGGAAAAAATCACATACACCTATGTGATTATTTAGGAAATGAGGATCGGCTCACTTGGAATCATCAGAGTTAGCTTATTCTCCTTTTTTCATGAATTCCTGTGATCATGCATGTGGTATTTAGGTTGAACCTTTCTTCTACACTTCTTCCGATTATTTACACACATGAACAAACTATTTTGATTCTTTATTTAAGTGGATTAGTGTGTGAATGTGCGTGAACATATGTATGCACTTACCACTTATTCTCTCTTGTGTGAAAACCCTAATGGGTATAGTTCATTAATCACACACAGTGCCGCTTTCCCTGTCTTTCTCTTCTTTGCATCATACATGCCCGAATGAGTGATATTACTTGGACATGTTCTTCACATGTGTGCACACACAAGATTCTTCATTCCATTTCATGTATGGGTGCATGTTAACATGCACTTCCCCTTTCCTTCGTGGGTATCTTTCTTTACAAAGCCACAGGATTTCTTCAAAAAATGCACATGCGTGCATGCAAGTACTCTTAGACCTTCTCTTGCAATCTCCTTTTTCTTCAAAAATGAAACCCTACAAAATATAATAGATGTATTGTGAAAACATTTGGATGTTCACTTTTTATTTTTGAAACTGAGGGGCTCACAGGTCTCTTCCTTATCCAAGGTATGCATAACTCTTCCCCATAAAAAGAACATGTCGTTCTTCTTTACAGAAACAGGGAGGTTCATGGATCAGTCTATGAAAATCATAATAAGGGATACATGCACTGATTTATTGCTTACGGTATTAACTCCACGAGACATATTGTGGGTTTTGAGAAAACCTATTTCATGCCCAGGGTTCCTTCTTCGCATAGGGGGTGTGTTTCTCCTTCTTCATGAGACCCCTCAAGATTTCATAACACTTATTAAAGGACTACAAGGCTCGAGTTTCTCCTTCATGTAGAATGTAGAACTAGGGAGTGCTCTTTTTCATATAGGAAACACTCGATTATAAGGGAGGAAACACATTCTTCTTCTCTTGGGCCTCTCCTTTTATAGGTGAGTGCAAATCTTCTTCCACATTCAAAATCCATGTGAAATTATATGAAGATTTCGGTTTGAATTCTCAAGATATCTCTAAGGTTTTTAAGATCTTGACACCTGCAGGTGAAGATATGTCGAGATCCTCAGTTTGTTTCCTTTTTGAATGTGGGATCCTTTCTTCATGCATGGAATCAAGGATGCATGAATGTATCATATTTTCAAATCAATCAGGAATCCACATGGCCTCGGAAACTATGTTTTTCTTGGCCAAACCTTCTCCTTAGAAGTATTTGCATGCATAAACAATGTAAGTTTCATACAGGGCTTTGGTGTTATCCAACGATGCTCACAGAGTTAAAATGATAAGCATGATAGCTCGAATGTGGTTCTTGATCATCTCCAATGGAGAGTAGCGGCGATGACGAGTGCTAGAGGAGAAAGATAATGGATTAGGTTGGTTTGAACATTGTGGGAGGATCATACATCTTAGGTTCATACTCACGTAGCACAGGATGAATGGACAACTAGTATTAAATGATCAGATGTCATGTTGATCGGATGGTTGAGTGAGACTAGGGATAAGATAAGTGGCCAAGATCACTCTATTCATTAAAAACTTCATCCCACGTCAAAAAAAGGAGACGTAGGTGAGCCACAATTTAAGTGTCAATGCACTCCAACATTTTCTCAGAATTCTCCTCCCCTCTCCATGGTACTTTCTCATACCGTTTTCATGGCAGGTGAGCTATGCACCCACCCTATGCACTCTGTGGGCGTGCTTGTGCTCATACCCTGAGGGCATGCACAGTTTCCACTATTCCACTCTTAGGCTAGCCTTGCTAGAATCTGCATGGGTGTGGTTGATACTTCAATGCTTTAAACAACATATCACCTTTGACACAAGTTTATTGAACTTAGGATCATTTCATCAATCATCTGAATTGAAATATATGGAGAATTGCTTAAGAATGCCATCCAATTCTATGAATCCATAAAAATTATCCAAGAATATTCACTTCAACCAATCTCTAATCACTTTGGAGTTCCTCCTTCATTTTGACCATTATTGACAACTTTTGACAACAAATACAACTTATACACAAAGTGGTCCCAACAAAATTAATATAAAATTATTGATAAATATGTTCTCGTATACTTAGTTATAATTATCTCAATTAATTAAGTACTACGAATGGGGGTATGGGATTCAAGAGTTTATCTCTCTAACTTCTCATGATGATTAGGGTTTCAATCTGATGGAATTAAATTCTAAATTCTATTTTGATATGTGTGATGAATTTTTTTGGTCTCAAAAGAATACTGAAGACTCTAATGGTTTGATTGAATCCACTAGGACCAGTTCAATTTTGAATCCGGGTGCCTCATGAAGAACAAAAAATCTGGTGAAAAGAAATTGATCGATGCTCCCTATGCTGATAAGATTTTAAATACAAGATTTTTCTCAAGTTTTTGGGGTGCAGATACCTTTTTTAGTAGAATAATCACTAAGAATGGATTGATTTATTTTGTTGAATTGTATTAGATGATCCTTTAGGGATGGATTGCTTACTAAGAGAAATCTATTATCATTCACCCAATACTTCAACCAAAGGGTAATTCTTGGAAAATTTATTTTTTTCATAAATTTATTCATCATATTTGGTGCTTCATCTTATAGAAGATAACATTAATTATTAAGGGTTTATTTCATTTTATTTCCCCTTTAGAATATTTTGAGTTGAATTCATTGGGAATGGTATTTATCTCTCTCAAAAATAACTTTCCTTAGAATTCAGGAATGGGATCCCTATATCAATAATAATTCAGTTAAAAATTCATTCACTCAATCGTGTATTTTAATAAAATGGATTATCTGGTTCTTTTGGAAACCCAAAATCCTCTAGGATATATCCTTTTTTATAGTATTTCCTATCAAAATTGATATGGAGATATAACAGGCGAAGTGTGGGCATTTTTTCATGTCTTGGTTGAGATTAATATATGTCATCCACCTATTGAAATTATTATCCTTATCACTAATAAAAATAAATTATATTTAACCACTGAATTTTATAAATTCCTTACTTATGATAAGAACTAAAATTTTATTGGGCATTCAATGGATGTGCGTCAAAAGAAAATGTTTTCTAACTGTAAGAAGTTTGATCATGTGTTTGATAATTGTAGCCTCAAAGTACCTATTTTCATTATTATTGGGGGTGATTTATCACAAAACGAAATGGTGGGTAGTAATTCAAAGATGAAAAAGATGATGATTAATAACTTATCATTGGAGGAGTGTCGTATAGGAACTTTTGGGGCTGGTGAACTTGGACCAACTATTTTTAATTTGATTACATGTATATGCGATGAATTGAATATTAATTAAACTTTTTATTAAAAATTGTTCATTATTATACATGAATCTAATGTAATAATGTACTAGAGTATATGTTTCATTAATAAGGTCATATCAGATCCCCACTATGATGAAAACCTTGAAGTGTTATGATGATATTCTTAAATAATGTTTTGTGGCTGGATAACATACTATGATGGGACACATAATACATAGACTATCAGGTGTAGGTACTTGTAAAATGATGAGGCTTATTCTCATGAATTTCACACTTGGTAATCTCTAAGATGGGAGATTATGATAATAGATCCATTAGTATGAATTTTGTATGTTTTGGTTTCATCAGGTATTTATATCTATGAGCATGAGTAATAGTCCTTGTACTTTAAGATTATTATTAATGCATGTTATGACTCATGTACATAGATGTATTTTGTAAACCATGATGATAAAAGTTCTTTGAAAAGTTGGATATGTTGATTGGATCATGGGTGACGTGCCATTAATGGATATGTCAATATAGGATTTTCCCCTTCCAACTTTATGGAAGTAGATATCATGGGCCTTTGATTGGAATAGACTGTTACATTAAATTTCATGGCCATGGTGTAATGAAATTTTTATTTTAGATAGTTAATAGGTTGGTTACACAGATGTGAAAACTTCTTTATAAGATTTTTCTACAAAGGGTCTATATTACAGATTGAGCATTCATATGTCGCTTTCAGTGTTGTGATGTTAAGTTCTTTCTCTTGGGAACCTTGATCCAATGATAGACAAAAATCTTAGACTTTAGGCAATCCCACTTAATGCCAATGAGAAAAAAACCTAGAGGGTCACACATTAAGTGTCACTGATGATCTCAATAAAATTATATTTGAATTTAATTAATTGAATAAATATTATTCTCAATACCGAGGGATAATTTTATTCTTGTTTTATCGATCAAAAATATTTATTGATAAATGAAATATTTAAATTAAATATTTATTCAGGTGTTCAATAAATGATAAAGGAGTTTGAACAGACCAAGCCCAAGTATGGTAACAAATATTAATTAAAAAACAATCTAAATAATATTTCTTACTATATAAGTTGGTTCATGCCACAAAATAATATAATTATTATTATTATGATACATGGTTTTTATTAAAGGTTATAATATTATTTAAGGGTCATCATAAAATTAAATAATTATTTTAACCTGAACCTCGTCTCAATAAATAAATTGCTGTGTCTATTGTGTAGAGTATCGATCACTGAAATTGATAATAGATAATCATTTCACACATTGAATTATCTCTATACTCCTCTCCTCCTTATCTCTTCCTCTAAAGAACTAGAAACATGAGATATGTTCCTTCAAGACTGAAGGATGAGCGATCAACACAAACAACACAAGATAATCGATTCTCTGTGCTAGCACCAAGATATTGATTGGAATTTCATGGATATCAAATGATCATGTGTGGATCACCGCAAGAGATATTCAATCCTTGTATCCTCACAGTGCAATGAAGACAATCCAAAATGGTCTTTTTCAGATGATCAACATCATCAAAAAAAGGTTCTTATGCCAAGTTAATTGTTTCATTCGACATTAAATAAATTATTTATAAATTTTTTGTGTAAGATCCTCACTCCTGGTTTTAGGCATAGAAATTTTAAAAGAAATTTTAATATATCACCATCCACCACATGATTCTTCTATTCCTGGAACCAACAAGTGGTATCATAGGGTTCACAATTAAATTTATAATTATCTGTTTTATTTTTTATCCATGTGAAATCATGGTTGGATTTTTATTTCATATTATTAATTATTTAATAAAATTTGAATTAACTTGTTATTTAATTATTAATCATATTTGTTCAGTGTTTTATTTTAATAAATGTTTAATAACATTTGAAGAATGACTGGAGATATCACTGGGAACTGCCAATTTTTTGCCGATAAGAAAGGGTTACACGACCTGCACTTAGAAGTAACACATTGTGAACCCTAGTACACTGCACCTGGACATGCTATGAAATACATGACATGACACATATTTATTACATGTGTTATAAACTATGTGTTGTACAACCATCTTGGCACATGGTTTTCTGAGTACAAAGTATGTATCAATGTACACATTGTGTAGTCTACATGGGTCAACGACGTAAATCGCGCAATCTGTGTGGTCATTATACAAGGTCAAACTATGTGAGAATAAAATACAATATTATGTATGATATAAATGATGTGTATGCATTTTAAATGGAATATAGTCCATAAATTCCCACATCTGAGATGCACACCAAGTTACCTGGATAAAACAACAGAGATACACAGTGTGTAGTTGCCACAAACCAGCTCAGATACCCTAGTACCCTGATACCCATGCCAATCCTAAAATGTACGAAAGGGCATTCTCAATCCCCACAGGTTGGTGACTAAAACCTTGCAGTATAAAATATTAAAGTGGGAATAAATTTTCCTCAAACACAAAAGAAAAGACAATACATATCAATATGCACAAAAGAAAACTCTACAGAGAAAATTGTACCAGAAGTAAAATAGGTATAATAAAAACCCAACAGGTATAACCACAAAGTACCATAAAATAGGATAAACATTGAAAGTCCCAATAGACATAGTATCTCAAAGCCAAAATATTAACAGAAACTACAACCTCCAAGTGGTATTTCCCCTTACTCAAACCTGGCAGGAGTAAATCTACAAATTCCCAAAGGAAAAGGTAGGTTGTGAGCTTGAATCCCAACCGGGTCTCTCCAAGTGCTCCAAAATTAGGGTCCAAAAATAATAAACAAAATAATTATTCAAATTTCAAACAAAACTGGAATGGCAGTATAATTTCATATTTCAATAAAAATATGATATTCATTTCAATTGATGGAAACATTTAGAACAATGTCTTAATAAACATTTTATATAAAATGGCTTATATAAATTCATAAGGCATGAGAAAATTAGTTTTACAAAAAATATAATATATATCAAAATAATCACAAATTAGAAACAAGGTCAAATTCTAAGAGATATAATAGTTATGGGTTATGGGATCCTTACACTCTCATATTGTGATAACGGCAATGTGAACACACATCCCTTCAAAACTGGTCAAAGAAGACTAACCAACATCCTACAGAGGAAAAGATCTTCTAATAAGTTTATGTTAGATTATTAAAGCACCAATACATTAATAGGTAAATTCCAACCTAGCATGTTTTTTTATAATAACTCACTAACTACCAAGTCTTGCATGTCCTCAAACAACCTTCAAAAATGGGAAATTTATTTTAAAACTATTTAAAATAAAATTATCCCATTTCCCATTTCAATATTCTAATTTCTATTTAAAACCCAAACAGGGATTTTTAATCAATTTATTCATTTTTATAGGATAAAACCAAAAGGGTTCTTATCAAAAAAAAATTAATCCATTTTCTCAAATCAATTTCACAAACAATTTTAAAAATCCTTCAATTTAAAATCACACCCTAATTCATTAGAATTGTGGGTTTTCCCCAAATTTCATTCAAACTAATTCAAATCCAAATTCTCTTCAAATTGGGTTTTTCATAATCCAAATTAAAGTAATTTAATTTAAATCAATAAATTATAGGATAAATCAATTGGAAAAACTTAGATGGATCCACCTACCTTAACATAGAGATCACATATCACAATGCCTATAATGGGAAACTCTAATAAAAAATGTTAGCATTGGAGATCCGAGAATAAAACCTAGATTCAAGATATAAAACAATATCGTTTATATCCTCCAATAATATAGATATCTAATAACCCCTATTGAGAAGATAATAATAGGTCATGAGATAGGGAATGGCAGGATAACTCTTACCAGTATGAGATCAAACAAAATTCACCTTGCTTCGATCCACTTTAGAAAGGGTTTTGTGGAGAAAAAATGGGTCCTTGAGAGATCTAATGACCTAGGTGGATGTTCAATCTTAAGTTGGGGTAGAGCAGTGGAAGAAATAGGGGTTTAAAATATTTTAATTTAATTTTCAGAATAAAATAAATTTGTGTGCACAGTTTCCTAGATGGGCCGCATAGTTTGTCAAAATTTCCACCCTTATAAAGTGATGATTTTTTTATACTAGGTGGGAAAATTTTTTGGAAAACTTTGTGCCAACCACAAAAAACTCTCACTTTCTAGGTTTACAGTATTTTTTCGAGTAGGGTTCATGGTTTGTAAAACTGAGCCCCAACTGTGCACAACCTAAGAGCCTTCAATTTTCTTTTAGAATTTAACCGGAAGCACCCCTAAACAAGACCTATACAAAGAATGATCAGAATAGGGGTTAAGGATTACCTAAAATATTAATATTATGTAACAAACTCCCCACCATAGAAACTTTTTGTCCCCAAAAATCCTACTAAGAAGTCTCCATGTCAAAAAGATCGGATCACTGCTCTCTCATCGGTGCCTCAGTATCCTATGTCTCATAAGTATTATAACCATTCTACCATAGTACTCAAACCAAATGTATCATCCACCCATGAAGTTCCTTGATTTCAGAATTAAAAATTTTAACTGGATGCTCAATCATTGATAAATCAATCACAACATCAAGATCACTCCAGCTCATAATGTGAGATGTATCGAAGAGATAATTTTGTAGTTGCAATACTTGAAACATGTTATGTATTAATGTCAAGTTTGGGGGAAGTTTTAAATAATAATATACTTTCCCCACCTACTTAAAAACCAAAAAATAACCCAAAAATGAGGAGAAAGCTTCCCTTTCCTCCCTAGTTGTCAATGACCCAACTGAGGTGAAGCTTTTAAGAACACTTGATCACCAGCTGAAAATTAAAATGGTCTAAAGTGATGATCAACATAAGGATTATACCAAATTTGTTCCGTAAATATTATTTTATGAATCAACTGAATCATTTTTGTCATCTCTTGAACTAATATTGGTCTAACCAAGGAACTTTAATCAATCTCCGACCTACAAAATAGATATTTCCATGGTCATCCATACAATGCCTCAAAAGAATCCATTCTGATCGTGGATTAGAAACTATTATTATAATTCAACTCAACCAGCCCTAAATGTTCATCCCAAGCTCCACCAAAGTCAAGAACATAGGCAAAAATCATATCCTCATGAATATATATAAATCTTTATATCTTTCCATTTGACTGTAGATGGTATACTATACTAAAATAGACTTGAGATCTCAGTGTCTCCGAAAGGCCTCTCCAAAAGTGATAAGTGAATCAGGGATCCCTATCGGAAACTATATTAGATTGAAATCCTAGAAAACAAACATTCTCTTCCACATAGAGATTTCCCAACTCCTCAACATGGGTGGGATCATGAAAGGGTATAAATTGATACAATTTGGTGAGCCAATCGATCACAAAACATATCACATTCTTCTTTCTCTAGGTATAAGGAAACCCTACCAAAAGGTCCATAGAAATATCATCCCGCTTCTAGGTCAGCATCGGAAGTGGATGAAGAAAGACCAAAGGTCTTTGGTTCTCGAGCTTGAGGTATTGGAAAGTATAATACTGATAGACAAAATCACCAATGCCCCATCTCATACCTAGCCACTAGAATCATCAAAGTATGTCATAGAACAAATTTTTTGTTCCCATGTGTACTTTCCATTGGGAATTATAGAAGTCCCCCAAAACATATTTTCTTACAGTTAAAGGTACAACTTACCAATTCCAAAAACATAGAATACCCTCCATGGAGAATGACCACTCAACCATAGTCTTCCCACCCTAAAGAGAGTCTCTAACACTTAATAACTCATCATCAAGTTGTTTTTCATAAATAATCCCCTCAAGAAGAGCATAGGTCAACTAAGCACTGGTCAAGTAAACCTTATCCCTTGATTCCTAGACTCCAATATGAAACTATGAAAAAAGATCTATCAAGTTCAACTCTTTCAATGATTCTTCCATGGAATGGGTAATAAGTTTCCTACTCAGAGCATCTAAAATTAGATTCTTTTCCCCAGTTTATAGGTAATGTCAAAGTCAAAATATTGAAAGTACTCCACCGAATGCCTCTGGTAGAGATTCAAATTTTTTTAGAGAAGATATAACTCAAGTTCTTGTGGTTATAATACATGGTAAACCCTTCTCCAAAAAGGTAATTTTGCCAAATTTTAAGTACATGCATCATGGATTCAAGTTCAAGGTCATATGTCAAGAAATTATTCTCATGTAGACTAAGATATAAAGATTCATAATCAATAACATGATCACCCTACATAAGAAAACATCCCCAACCAAAACCTAAGGTGTCATAGAAGACCACATAGCCCTTACCATCCTTTGGAGGAGTCAAAACTGGCACAGTAGTCAAAATATGTTTCATCTCAACAAAATAACTCCAAAATTTATCATACCAAAAAAAATTTACTCCTTTATGAGTTAGGGAAGTCATTATAAAATCCAACTTTGAGAATTCATTTACGAACTAGTGATAATATCCAGCTAAACCCAAGAAGATCTGAATCCCAAAAACATTTTGTTGTTTCTCCCGTGTCATAACAGCTTCAACCTTCTTAGGATCAATTTAGATACCCTGTTCTAACACCATGTATCCCAAGAACTTGACTTTCCAAATCCAGAAATCTCATTTCGATATCTTGGAATAAAGTTGGTGATTTCTCAACAATTCCAAAACTTCTCTCAAATGATGCACATGATCCTCATAATACTAAGAGTAAAGAAAGATGTTGTTCACAAAAACCACCACAAAAGTATCAAGATACTCATGGAAAATATTATTCATTAAATCCATAAAGACTATAGGATCATTGGTTGGACCAAATTGCATAAAAATGTACTCCTAATGACCATACCTAATCTAAAAGGTGGTTTTCTGAATGTTAGATTCTTTTATTCTCAACTGGTTGTAACCATATCAAAGATCAATCTTTTAAAACCACTTCAACCCTTTGAAAAAGTAAAATATATCATAAATATATTGAAATGGATAACTTTTCCTTATTGTAACTCGATTGAGTTTTCGGTCTTCTACACAAAGGTGAAGTAAACCATCAACTTTTTTAGCAAAGAGAACATGCGCCACTCAAAGTGACTCACTATAATGTATAAATACTTTCTCTAAAATATCATTAAACTGAGTCTTTAGCTCTTTAATTTTAGCTACTTCCATTTAGAAGGAAGAAATAGATACTGGTTGAGTACCCAACACTAAATAAATAGAGAACTTCACCTCCCTTACCAGTGGAAAACCAAAGATGTTAGAACAGAAAATGTTAGAAAACTCGATGAAAACTTGGAAAATATCATCAGTTAAGGATTCATAATCTAGATCAAAAGATAACTTTGATATTACTTTCCCTAAATCTAGATAAGAATATCCGGATCTACTCAACCTCATGTCTCATTCTCCTTGAAAGATACATCACACTCCATCGAATGTAGTGAAGGAGACCCGTCGAACATAAAAATAAATATTGGATTTATTATCAATGATCCAATCTATCCCAAATATGACATAAAATGATATCGAATCCTTAGGTTTGATAAGGAAGAGAAATAGGGGTTTGGGGGATTTATAATTTAATTTTTGGAATGAAATAATTATGTGCACATGATTTCCTGGAGGGGGTCACATGGTTTTTACTAAGTAGGTGTATAGTTTGGAAAACCATGCACCAAAAATGGAAACTCTTACTATATAGGTTTTCATGGTTTGCACTAGAAGGGTGCATGGTTTGGGAAAACAGTGCGCCAACCATGTACAAAACAAGAGACTTCCAAAATATTCAAAATTTCACTTGAAACACCTATAAACAAGACCTAACTAAATCATGAACAAAAGAGGGGTTGACGAGTACCGAAAATAGTAACAGGATGTTACATTAGCTAGAGTGCACAAGTCATGTAGTCTCTCACCTAAGAACACATCGAGTATTTTGGCGCGTTGCACAGGCACGTGAAATTCGGATCACATGACATGTAGTTGGCCTATAAATTCCATGTAATCCTATGAGATACATGACAAAGAACCAGGAGAGTGTCTCAAGGACACAAAAAGAGGATATATAGTGTGTAGCTAGCATGTATGTGTCATGTAGTCTGACCCGGTCAACACGTCGAAGCCCTAGGCATGTAACCTGGATACATGACAATAGAGGTACATAGTGTGTAGATGGATAGTACATGTTGTGTAGTCTCCCAATTACAAGTATAATTAAATTACATTAAATTGAAAAATGACAACCTTAAAACCTTATTGCTTTGATTAGTCTTTTCTATGTTTGAAAATCTAATAATGTTTTTAAATAATTTTGAATGCTTAATTAATTTATTGTAATAAATATGCAACTATTGGTTCTGCCATTTATTTTTCCTTAATTCCTTAATGGTGATTTTATCCAAGAGGATTTGGATGGTCATTAAGATGAAAGGTAATTAATTAATTGATTAATTAAAGAACATTTATCTAAATTATAAAGAATGGATAAAGAAATGAATGTTAGAAATTTACTTTGTGTATATGTTGCATGTATGATTGTTCATGAGCTAGAGAAAGACCAGTATATGTGTTGGTATTTTTTTAATTTAATTTATTTCATGGGTTTGAAATTATTTATTATTAAATTACATTTTATGACTTATTAGTCATCCCTCCCTCCATTATTATCTAGGACCTGTGTGTCCAAGAATATTTATATAATCCCATTTTAACCAAACCTTTGGTTCCCCTCACCTGTGTGTGAGTTATAAATGCATGTAATCAATGGAGTATCACAAGGTGCATGGAGGTGGTTCTAGATAGAACCATTATGATTCCAAATCAGGTGATACATAGGTGGATGGGTGGAATGCTATAACCCGTTCCAAGACTAGAAATTAAGAGTTATTTCCCCTAGGTTAAAAGGTTGATTCAATGTATTCTCATTAGATAAACCTTTAGATAAAGCTCATGAATGGGTCATTTAGTTATTTATTAATTTCTATCTGTACAATTATTTATTTTATGGATACAAGGTCGTGATCACATGAATAACTTATTTAATGTGAAAGATAGAAATTAAATAAATGAATTATTTGTAAATTTTTTACCCAACATGATTAATTAATTAAGTAACATCCATTTAATATTAATGAGATATGTAAGGGATAAAATAAGATAAGATTTATTAAAAATTAATTAAAAACCCTCAACTGAATATTAATTCAGACTAAGTCTTCCATTACTTGATTGGGAACAAAACCATAGAACTAAGTGTAGTACATGGACAAAGTTAGGACACTTACTTTTATTGGGGAGTTATAATGATGGTTTGTATTGACTTAACTAAAGTTGTATTTAGTTTAATGAACAAATAATGTTCAATAAAAATTTGAAGGAAAGTGTTAAAGATATCCAAGTCTGGATATCGGGTAGTAGAATCCACTCAATGGATAAAGGATCTACAAGCCCATAGTTAGAAAGACTGCCTACCCAATTACTTTCTTATGGTTTTAATGGCCAAATTCTAGATCATTTCAAAAAGTAATGGGGATTCCAATAGAATTTCATAGAAACTAGACATTTCAATTTTAATTTTGATGGCTATTGAAAATTGATAAAATAAGGAAGAATTAATAAAATCAATTAATTTATTATTTCTCACATAATTTGTAATCAAGAAAACTACTAATAATATTCTCCTATAATTTTAGAATAAAATGAAAAAATCATCATCTGCAATATCCCTACAATCAATATTGGATAATTACAACCTCCTAACTAGAAGTAACTAGATTAGATGACTTTGGGTTATTCTATTCCATGAATGGAAATCTTACATGCTAGAATCCTCAATGCCTGATCTACCTACCAAAGAGGCAAGTGATGAAGAGTTCCTAATCTACAAAAAAATATTTGAGATATTCGGTCAACGTTCAATATTTTATGCTTTAATCTATATCAAGTTAACTCATGAAGTCGTCATGAAAACATGGATGAATATACCATGATTTAGAATCTCCATGGTCTTTACCATGAGAGAGATATATAGGAATATTTTGAGATTTACAAGGTGCTATTTCAAATAAATCTTAGAGAGGATTCCCTATTTTTTCCTCACGTACTAAAACTCATTTTCTACATTGATCACCTAGAGGTTAGATGGTTTAATCCACCCAAAGAACTAGGCGTTGGTCACATTTTGGCATCACTCTCTCAGAGATTCCCAAGATTTTTATAAATTTTAATATGAACAACATTAAAGTCTTTTCTAGATCTTCCTATTATACTTCTCCAAGTAGATAAGGATATTAAGTGTGAAAATCCTTCCACCCTTGTGGTAAAAAATGGAAGGGAAACCTAATATCTTTAAGTCCAAAGATTCTTCACACTCTTCTAAGAATAATAGGATCAAGGGGTGTGCAATAGAATAGGATGTTGTTTGTTTCACATGTGGAAAGAAGGTCCATTAGAAGAAATATTTCACCCATTCAAAGAAGAAAGGGGATGTTTCAGGTGTGTTTTTTATCAAGTTAAATTTTTCTATATCTAAAAATTAGGTATTGTATATAGCTTGTGGTTCTCACATATATATTCAAATACAAAAACCAAGTATGTTTAGAAAGATTTAATAGGGGAGGTAGATCTGCAAGCATCTAATGAAGCTAAATTTGTCATTGTAGTTATTTTAGATTACTGCCTCACGTTGTTTATTAGAATGATCTTGGTTTTAAAGGGTTTTTATTATGTTCATTTAGTATAAAAAAATAAAATTTATGCATCCAAAATTGATACGGATGGATTTATTTTCAAATTTGGGAATAAATGTTGCATATTTTATAAAAAGGAATTTTTTATGGAAAGATGCATTTAAATAATGGTCTTTTGTTTTGGATTACATGAACCAAGTAAAGGAAATTGATAATAAAGTTACTTTACATGACTCATACCACACCTAAATTTGGAATCACCAGTTAGGTCATGTTAATAAAAAATTCTTGGTTAAATTACATAAATATAGAAATATATATTCTTTCTAACTAAAACCACTTGGTTTATGCCACACATGTTACTCGGAAAAATGACAAAAGTCCGATTTAGTGGAAAATATAAAAGGGCTAAATATATTCTGGAATTATTTCATATTGATGTTCATGGACTATTTCCTATTAAATAAAGTGATGTGTACTCACACTTCATAACGTTTATTGATGATTTCAGAAGTTATGGATATGTCTACTTAAAAAGGCATAAGTCGTATTCTTTTGATAAATTCATGGAATAAAAGAATGAAGTTGAGAACCATCTTGGTAAGAAGATTAAGAAACTCCACTCAGACTGTGGTGGAGAATATCTTAATCAAGACTTTATTGATTATTTACGGGAGTTTAGGAAACTATCTCAACTCACTCCTCCTTATGTGACTTAGTGGAATGGTGTAAATGAAAGGAGGAACTAGACCTTTTTGGAAATGGTGAGGTCAATGATGAGTCATGAAAGTATTTTATTGTCATTTTGGGGATAATTATTATAAATAGTAGTATATATACTAAACCAAGTTCCAAATAAAGTGATAGATGGTATACCATACTAGTTATGGAATAGAAAGAAACATGTGTTGTATTTAATACATGTGTGGGGTTATATATCATTTGTTAAGGCCTATTTAGGTAATAATATTTCACCTTGAGAAACAAAATTGTGTCATTATAGGATATCTCAAAGAAACAAATGGATATTACCTATACAATCCTTTAGAAAAAAGTTTTTGATTGATAGATTCCTTATATTTCTTAAGAAGGATCTTATCTCCAAAATAGTTAGTGGGAGAGAGGTAGATTTCAATAAATTATATTATCAAGATACAAAATAGTTTCCATGGGAACAAATTTCAAAAATTCCCATGGAAGAAGTAGTTTTTTCATAGACACAAGTACCACATAGGAGCAATAGAGAGGTTAGATAATCATAATGGTATAGTATTATAGTCACCGAGGATGGTGACTCATTATTAGTTGAAAATAATGATACTATAACCTACAAAGAAGTAGTAAGTGGAATATGTGTTTTTAAGTGGAAAGAAGCCATGAATTATCAAATGGATTCCATGTAGAAAAAACAAGTCTGTATTTTGGTAGATCCTCTAGTGGATGAAAATCTTGTTGGTTGTAAATGATTATTCAATAAGAAACTGGACATGGAAGGATAAGTTAGTAACTATAAGTTATGATTGGTTAAAAAATGTTTTAAACATCATTTATTCATTGACTATAATGAAACCTTTTCACCAGTTGCAATGCTGAAATCCATCATAATTATACTTTCCATTATTGTTTACCCTAACTATGAGATTTGGAAAATGGATGTAAAAAAAACCTTCCTTAATGGGAACTGTAGAGGCCCAAAGCTTGACGTACATGGACATTACATTAAATTTTCAGAATACTTAATACATAAAAAAAATAGACACCAAAGGATCGTAATAGTTTAGTGTCTTTGGAAACTCAGAACATAATCTTCTAATCATGGTAAAATATCTTCAATATCTCCCATAAAGATCTTCCCCTTTTTTTCTTACCTAAAACCATTCTCTATATCCTGGGGAAAATAAAATATATAAAGGGGTTATCTCAAATTCTTCTTAAGGGTAAATAAAATAAATATAAATCATATCATATTAATAAGAACATAACATTTTGAATATCGTAACCTGCAAAAGAGATCATAATATCATAACATGGGATAAATAATAGTGGTGAAATGTAATCCCAAATAATCATAACATAAAACATGATACTTTGTGTCATACACACATAATCATAGAAAATCATTTCTTATTAGTCAAGACTCATTTCCAAGACTATCATAGCGGACAAAGTCTATTACTGAACCGAGTTCACTCCTCATTCCAGTCCTGTATCACTAAACTGGATTAACTTGTCTTTCCAGCCATGTCTATCTCATGAGATATAAATCTTTACCCAATGAATTGTAGGGAGATATATGTACCACCCATTTCATAATGAAACCATTCTTATTTGTTCCACAAAATCATAATTCATACATCATAGCATAACACATGTAATAAAAATGGGATTCTTAAACATCGTGACATCATAAAACAATTAATATAAGATAAAGGCCTTCATAAAAATAATTCCATCACAACATAATCAAATCAATGTAATAATAGGGATAGAAACATAACCCTTTATTATCTTAGATGGAAAATAATATTGATAAAACACTTGAACTCCATTCTTGAGGAAAATATCATTTTTACTTCAAAAAAATATTTTTCCTTTCGTAACATGTCATAAAATTTTAAACTAAAAGAATTTGATTAAAAATAAACTTTAAAACTTGTAAAGGAAGCTTCATGGAAATAATGTTCTATGAAATCATAAAAATCCATTCATGTCGTATAAGTTAAAAAAACATTCTTCTCATACTTTGGCCAGAAAAGTCAAAAAGTACCTTATACGAAAAACGACAAAAGATTCATTTCATATCTTTTAATAAAACTCACCAATGATTAATATTGGATTTAAAAAATTTTAGGAGGATAAAAATAATATTAAATATTGAGAAAACATGGATGTGGATGATAAATATTCCCCAGTAAATTTTGAAGTATAAACAATCTCGGATACAAATGAGATTGCGAGATTTTCCCTTACCTTAGGTCTGATATGCTTTGTACATATTCGAACCTCCTATATAATGATTTAAATAATGTCAATGACTTATTACGTAATAATATTCATTGTTATTATATCATATATGATTATATTCTTATCTTTTTATTAGTAATATTTCATCGCTATTTGTTATTCGGGTGTTCATTGCTTTATGTTCTTATGCATGTCTTGTCGAATAAATTCTTATTCCTCTTTTTAGATTATAGATACCTCATTTACAGAATGGTATTAATGTAACATATATCATATTTATTCATTCAATTCATTTATATAATCATTATTCAATGAAGATCATGTAGAACGAGTCGCATCACATCGTGGAGACGATAGGTCGTACATACGCACGAGCGATGATATCGTTCCCATGATCTTGGAATTGTATTGAAGTGTATGTATACTATTTCAAAATCAGTATCACTTTAAAATAATCATATATATTTATTCTTTACACAATTATACCCATCCAAGTAAGGTGGTGGTGGAAAACAGATTACACCACGGTGTGGAGACGGTATTCTGTACGTACGCACGTGCGGTGATTTTGTTTTCCGTAGGATGGATAGAAGGTGAAATAGGGTTGTTTCATATTTATAATAACATATCAGTATATTATTGATACTTATGTTATTACTTCATAATGAAACAACAAAAGAAGAATAAGTAGAATAAGAAATAAATTTGAAAGAATAGGTAACGGATATTACCTCTTCTTCGACACGCCTCTTTCAAACCTCCTCTTAGGGCACTAAAATTGGTCTTTGAAGAATACTAGTACCTATAGGACGTTTCTAAGGAAGTTTATAAGATAAATTGGCAGGTTTTGTCCAAGCTTTTAGGCTCAAAGTGGTGTTAGGAGGAGAGGGAGGAGGTTCCCTTTTATAAGGGAGGAGAGGGGCACCTTTGGAATTATAAGAAATATTAATTTATAATAAATTAAAACCCCACTTAAAAACCTCCCAAAATTACTCAAATACAAATCTTAGATGATATAGTGTTTTAATCTCATCAAAAAATAAAATTTATACAAGTTGGGAATTTATTTTAAACATTATCAACATGATTTATCCTTATATAATCTATTTAATTTTATTTGTAGTAAAAATATTCTAAATTTTAAATCATTATAAATAATTACTTATATGTTGTGAATTGTATATAATTGTATACTTTATTACATTTTAGACCATATAAATTTTAATTTATAATTTTTAAATATTTTTGTGATTTTTAATCGATTTTATAATATGTAATTTTTATAAAATAACAATAGTCTCAATTTTGACACTATTCATTTCATTGAATTTAAATAAAATATAAACAGAATATATGTTCAAAATAAAAACTTTAATAGATTCATAACATGTTATATTTATCTAGAAAATTAGTGGAGTACATTAAATAGTTCATATAATATTTATTTTAATACTTTTAAAATCATTTATTTGATAATTCAATCAATAAAATAATTTCAACATCACTATTGTGTCATAATTAATGATAATTATTTAATCCCTAAAAATTATAAATAAATTCACATGATGTATATAATTTTATTACCTTTCTGGAAACTATTCATGTTCGAAGTTTCATGCAGTTTATCACTAAATTAAAATTATTATACTTATAAGATTTAAGAGAGTGACATGTTGTCACTTTGGTTTTAATAATAATTATGTTATTTCATGGTCAAAAGTCCATGAAATAAATCTATTCTGACCCTTAGGAGATATGGGTCTAATTTTATTCATCCAATAGTATTTTGACAAGTGTTATGGTAATTTTATAATCTTATTTTTACCCTTAATTACCTGATTTACCTTTAACTGTAGTAAATAAAAATTACTGTAGTTACTATTCATAATTCCCAAAAATAAAAAGTAGCCTATTAACATAATTTGGACCCACTGATTCAAAATATGGAATCCATTTTTTCAAATTCAATACACAGAAATTGCAGAAATTAAATTAAAATTAATCTCGTTGTCGAAGGAAAACGGGTTTTTGTTTAAAACATTGCAAAAGATTGAATTGATTTAACCTACGAATTCAATGTAAAATCAATTCTAATGAAATACATTATATTAAATTTTAAAAATATATTATATTCATAATTTAAAACCATTAAATATTATAATTTAATCATATAAATTATTACGATGAAAAAAGTTGTTTTTAATTAAAATATATCGTGTTTTTACTATTCATTAAAATATGAAAGTTATTAGATTAATATGAAAAAATTATCCAAAGTAAATTTTTATATACTTATTACAAAGAATAATTTTATTTTGTCAAATTCAACTTATAAACATGTAAAAAACTATATTTAAAGTGGGTACACCATCAAAAGGCGGCAAAACTGCATTTTTTGAAAAATACTTATTTTACCCAAAAAAATTATTTTGTTCTCATACCATGTTCAAGAAAATGTTTAATATGAATAATAATGTAATAAAATTCAAAATATAGTTAATACTATTAATAACGTCTAGTTCATAATAATATTATTACCATATATCGTTGTTTAGTGAAACCCGATATTGTGTACAACACACGCTATCGAGGAAGGTCGTGATAGCGTGTAATGCAAGCCAAGTCAGGGTTGCGTGTAGTGCAAGACTCCTTTGTTGTTTTGTATAACAGAATCCAACCATATTTCATTTATACATTGAATATATATATATATATACACACTCAATGTTGCGTAGAATAACTTCTATCAAACGAACTTGAAATTGTGTGTCACACGATCCAAGAATAGTGTTGCATATACTGCAAGCTAATACAGTGTTGCATATAGCACAAGATAATCTTGGTGTAGTGTATAACAGAAGATATGAAAGAAATTAAAAGGAATATATCTTATAAAATCATAGGGTGTTACTTTCTACCCCCCTTAAAATGAATTTTGTCCTCGAAATTCATCGGGGTTATAAATAATTTACTATTCATAGAAACCCACATCGTAAAAAGGAATACTAAAACCTAATTTTAAACACTAAAGTATGAAATGTAACGATTACCCAAAGTAACTCATCACTGGGTTTCCACATAAGATAACATAGGTGAAAATATGGATATGGAATAAAAATCTAACCATCAAGTTCTGATGGAGAGTGGTAGAGAATATGGCTATGAAAAATCCAACAATCACAAATCAATAAATTTGTGATGATCTAAGGTACCATATGATTCATCGGATATGAGAGTACTAGTACAACATTTTTGGTTTTCAAGATCATTTCCCTAAAGTAGATTAATTAAAATAAATACATACTTTATTTTGGTACAATCTCACCGTTGTTCATGCCTTGAACAATTTCCACTTCATCTCTTAAAGAAATAAAGTTGGATTTGTCATTCGTGAAGGGTTGGCAGATAATGCGCGAGAATGATAAGTCATTCCATCTAACTCAAACATAAGGTTAGCAAAAGTTATATACATAATTCCATCTTATGGTGATATTAATCATATATGGTTCCAAAAATGGACTTATATTTCATCTATTATAACAATTAATAAAATAAAACTAGTTTCTACTAACCAGGGACTTCCTGTAGGTCACTGGTAGGCGATAAAGGCATGTCGCACTTCGGTTGTGGGTTTAATTCCCGCAACCTTGTTCGATGTGATGGGTTGTCGCCCGTCCTACGGGTTATCCTTTTCCTAAAACTACACTATTATAACATTACAGAAATAATATCGAAAAAATAGTTCTAGCCTTAAAAAATACTATATGATGTCTAACATAATCCATTCCAATCTTTATACTTATCCATATGTCCAATATCATAGTATAAAGAAAACTATTACAGTAAATATCGCATAACAAACTTTTGAATACCATCATTTATATTTCATAAGATATATCTTGTTGCTCACATTCCAAACATGTGAATACCTCAATCATGTATTCTCTTGAAACATGAATTGCCATAGAACCTTAGTGAAAACATGAATTGTGTCAAAAGTCAACTCTTTCTACATACCAAAGTCAAAAAAATTCAATATACTCAAACCATGATATCACTTTGTCCTTATATCAGTCATGAGCTCATGAATATTATCATACATATTATTTTCTCTTTATCCCTTCATTATGTGCACATCATCTTCTTTCCAAAAATATTTCAATCACTTTTCATGGTTATCGGTACCATATAATTATTGAAAATCAATACATAGATATTTCAAAATTCCACGATACCATAAATGAGATTCCATGATACTATTTTGAAATCCCATTACATAAACACTTAATCATTACTCAACATCATTTTCATACTCAACATCACAAATAGTGATCGCATGTGACTTCCCTTTATCCTTTGCCTTAAGAGGTTTCTCACGTTGATCATCACTAACCCTTGGATTAGGGAATTGATTAGTATATTGCCCCCATTTCCTTCCACTTGAAGCATTGAAGCGTTGGTAGTGCGTTCTCTATAGTCTTTTCTCTATTCATTTCATTAGAAACATTTTTTACATTACTTTGGCACTCATCTGATCGATGACCTTCTTTTCCACACTTTAGACATATTCTAGTACCTTTTATGCAATCTCCACCATGCTTCTTTCCACACTTTGAGCATAAAGAAACATTCACCTCTGTTCTGAGATTTTTCCTTGAACTCTATCTTTCGTTTCTTGTCAAAAGCATGAGATGGATATGTAACACCAACTTCAATTTCTACCTTGATTGCACAACGCACAATTTCTTCATAGCTACTGAAGTATCTTATAGCTAATTCCCTTCGAAGACTTGGTTTTAAGCCACTGAAGAATCGATCAATTTTACTTTCAGGTTGGATGATAAAGCCAGATTCATACCTTGTAAGCTTTGTAAAATTCGCTTCGTATATACCAACAGATTCATCATCCTTTTGCTTAAGCTCAAGGAACTCCTTTTCCATATTTGTTCGAATAATACGAGGGAAGTACTTATTGAATAATAAGTTCTTGAACTTATCCCATTCCATAGATTCAATATCATTTTGGGGCCTTATATTCTTAATTAGAGTCCAACACTGGTCTGCTTTACCTTATAATGGTAAACATCCAGAATGAATTTTTCTTGTTCTGAACATTGAAGTATTGAAAATATCTTTTCAATGGTACTGATCCATTGTTCAGCAACAATTGGATCAGAAGACCCACTGAAATAAGGTGGGTGTTGCCTCATGAAGGACTCAATAGAATATTGTTCCCTTCTCTGCTCATTCGAAAGTCCACAATGATTTATATCTTGTGTAATTATAGCAATAAGATTATGCACTCCATCTCCCATAACATTGGTTTGTTCAGGAGGACAATCATTGCATTGTCCATTACATTGATCAACACGGTTCTATCGGGTTCCAGCCATCGTCTAAAACCCAAAAAGAATAGTGTGAGAGGCAAAAATCATGCTAGGGAAAACAACATAATAAAGGGGGAGTACCTTTAATATATAACATCTTAGGGTTAATTATAAAATTTTTACCGTAATTCAAGGACTATAAACTGTACTTATAATTAACTTTAGAGACATCCCTAGACATACCTTAGAAATATCTCTAGGGATTTCACTAAAGTTTTCGAATCCTAGTTTCCAAAGGTTGACTAAACCATTCCTCTGATACCAACTGTAGAGGCCCAAAGCTTGATGTACATGGAAATTAAATTACTTTTGTAGAATATTTAATACATAACAAAAACAGACACCAAAGGATCATAATAGTTTAGTGTCTTTGGAAACTTGGAAAATAATCTTCTAATCATGGTGAAAGATCTTCAACATCACCCATAAAGATCTTACCCTTTTTGTTTTCCTACCTAAAACCTTTCTTTATATGTTGGGTAAAAGAAAACATATAAAGGTGTGATCTAAAATGCTCGATAAGGGTAAACAAAAGAAATATCAAGCATATCACATTCATAAGAACATAACATTTTGAATATCTTAACCTGCAAAAGAGATCATAATATCATAAAATGGGATAAATCATAGTGGTGAAATGTAATCCCAAAAAATCATAACATAAAACATGATACTTTTTGGCATACACACATAATCATAGAAAATCATTTCATATTAGTCAAGACTCATTTCCAAGAATATCATAGCGGACAAAGTTTATTACTGAACCGAGTTCACTCCTCGTTCCAGTCCTGTATCACTGAACCGGATTAACTTGTCGTTCCAGCCACGCCCATCTCATGAGATATAAATCTTTACCCAATGCATTGGAGGGAGATATAGGTCCCAACCATCTCATAATGAAACCATTCTTAGGTGTTCCACAAAATCATAATTCATACATCATATCATAACACATGTAATAAAAATGGGATTCTTAAACATCGTGACATCATAAAACAATTCATATAAGATAAAGGACTTCATAAAAATAATTCCATCACAACATAATCAAATCAACGTAATAATAGGGATATAAATAGAACCCTATATTATCTTATATGGAAAATAATATTGATAAAACACTTGAACTCCATTCTTGAGGAAAATATCCTTTCTACTTCAAAAGAACATTTTTCCTTTCTTAACATGTCATACAATTTTAAACTAAAATAAGTTGATTAAAAATAAACCTGAAAACTTGTAAATGAAGCTTCATGGAAATAATGTTCTATGAAATCATAAAAATCCATTCATGTCGAATAAGTTAAAAACATTCTTCTCGTACTATGGCTGGAAAATTCAAAAAGTACATTGTACGAAAAATGACAAAAGATTCCTTTCATATCTTTTACTAAAACTCACCAATGAGTAATATTAGATTTAAAAAAAATTAGGAGGATATAAATAATATTACATTTTGAGGAAACATGGACGTGGATGATAAATATTCCCCAGTAAATTCTGAAGTATAAAAAATCTCGGATAAAAATGAGATTGCGAGATTTTCCCTTACCTTAGGTCCAATATGCTTTGTATGTATCCGAACCTCCTGTATAATAATTTAAATAATGTCATTGAATTATTACAGAATAATATTCATTGTTATTATATCATATATGATCATATTATTATCTTTTTATTAGTAATATTTCATTGCTACTTGTTATTCGGGTGTTCATTGCTTTATGTTCTTATGCATGTCTTGTCGAATAAATTCGTATTCCTATTTTTAGGTTATAGATACCTCATTTACAGAATGGTATTAATGTAATTTATATCATAATTATTCATTCAAATCATTTATATAATCATTAATCAATGAAGATCATGTAGAACGAGTCGCATCACATCGTGGAGACGGTAGGCCGTACGTACGCACGAGCGATGATATCGTTCCCATGATCTTGGAATTGTATTGAAGTGTATGTATACTATTTCAGAATCAGTATAACTTTACAATAATCATATATATTTATTCTTTACACAATTATACCCATCCAAGAAAGGTGGTGGTGGAAAACATATTACACCACGGCGTGGAGATGGTATTCCGTACGTACGCACACGCGGTGATTTCATTTTCCGTAGGATGGATAGAAGGTGAAATAGGGTTATTTCATATTTATAATAACATATCAGTATATTAGTGATATTGATGTTATTACTTCATAATTAAACAACTAAATAAGAATAAGTAGAAGAATAAATAAATTTGAAAGAATCGGTAATGGATATTACCTCTTCTTCGACACGCCTCTTTGAAACCTCCTCTTAGGGCACTAAAATTGGTCTTTGAAGAAGACCAGGACCTCTAGGATGTTTCTAGGGAAGTGGAGAAGAGAAATTGGCAGGGTTTGGCCAAGCTTTAAGGCTCAATGTGGGGTGAGGAGGAGAGGGAGGCAGTGCCTTTTTATAAGGGAGAAGAGGGGCACCTTTGGAATTATAAGAAATATTAATTTATAATAAATTCCAACCCCACTTAAAAACCTCAAAAAATGACTCAAATCAGAATATTAGATGATGTATGGTTGTAATATCATCAACAAATAATATTTAGACAAGTTGGGAATTTATTTCAAACATTATCAACATGATTTATCCTTATATAATCTATTTAATTTTATTTGTGGTAAAAAAATTCTAAATTTTAAATCATTATAAATAATTACTTATATGTTGTGAATTGTCCATAATTTTATAATTTCTTAAATTTTAGACCATATAAATTTTAAATTATAATTTTTAAATATTTTTGTGATTTTTAAACGATTTTATAATATGTATTTTTTATAAAATAACAATAGTGTCAATTTTGACACTATTCATTTATTTGAATTTAAATAAAATATACACAGAAGATATGTTCGAACTAAAAGATTTAATAGATTCATAACATGTCATTTTTATCTATAAAATTAGTGGAGAATATTAAATAGTTTGTATAATATTTATTTTAATACTTTTAAAATCATTTATTTGATAATTCAATCTATAAAATAATTTCAACATCACTATTGTGTCATAATTAATGGTAATTATTTAATCCCTAAAAATTATAAATAAATTCACATGATGTAGATAATTTTATTATATTTCTGGAGACTATTCATTTTTGAAGTTTCAGAAAGTTTATCACTA
The DNA here is from genome assembly GCA_963277665.1 of Viscum album. Lineage (NCBI taxonomy): Eukaryota > Viridiplantae > Streptophyta > Magnoliopsida > Santalales > Viscaceae > Viscum > Viscum album. The sequence goes on along the minus strand of OY728147.1, from coordinate 467,700,161 downwards.
AATTAAAATTATTATACTTATAAGATTTAAGAGAGTGACATGTTGTCATTTTCTTTGGTTTTAATAATAATTATGTTATTTCATGGTCAAAAGTCCATGAAATGATTCTATTCCGACCCTTAGGTGATATGGGTCGAATTTTATTCATCCAATAGTATTTTGTCAAGTGTTAGGGTAATTTTTTAATCTTATATTTACCCTTAATTACCCAATTTACCTTTAATTGTAGTAAATAAAAATTACCGTAGTTACTATTCATAATTCTCAAAAATAAAAAGTAGCCTATTAACATAATTTCGACCCACTGATTCCAAATATGGAATCCATTTTTTCAAATTCAGTTCACAGAAATTTCATAAATTAAATTAAAATTAATCTCGTTGTCGAAAGAAAACGGGTTTTTGTTTAAAACATTGCAAAAGATTGAATTGATTTAACCTACGAATTCAATGTAAAATCAATGATAATGACATACATTATATTAAATTTTAAAAATATATTATATTCATACTTTAAAACCATTCAATATTATAATTTAACCATATAAATTATTACGATGAAAAAAGTTGTTTTTAATTAAAATATAGCGTGTTTTACTATTCATTAAAATATGAAAGTTATCAGATTAATATGAAAAATTTATCCAAAGTAAATTTTTATATCCTGATTTCAAATAATAATTTTATTTTGTCAAATTCAACTTATAAACATGTAAAAAACTAGATTTAAATTGGGTGCGCCATCAAAAGGCGGCAAAACTGCATTTTTTGAAAAATACTTATTTTACCCAAAAAAATTATTTTGTTCTCATACCATGTTAAATAAAAAGTTTAATATGAATAATAATGTTATAAAATTAAAAATATAGTTAATAATGTTCATAACGGCTAGTTCATAATAATATTATAACCATATGTCGTTGTTTAGTGAAAGCCGATATTACGTACAACACACACTATCGAGAAAGGTCGCGATTGCGTGTAATGCAAGCCAAGTCAGGGTTGCGTGTAGTGTGAGACTCCTTTGTTGTTTTGTATGTTATAATCCAACCATATTTCATTTATACATTTAATATATATATACACACTCAATGTTGTTTAGAATAACTTCTATCAAACTAACTTGAAATTGTGTCTCACATGATCCAAGAATGGTGTTGCGTATACTGCAAGCTAATACAGTGTTGCATATAGCGTAAGATAATCTTGGTGTAGCATATAACAGAAGATATGAAAGAAATTAAAAAGAATATATCTTATAAAATCTCAGGGTGTTACAGGAACCTTTAATAAGATGTCAATATAAAGAAACTTGAAGGGTTTTGGACTCCAAAGTATGCCAAAAAGATATGAAAATTGAAAAAAAATCATGTATTCGTTTTGATGAATCCTTGATGGAATTTGGTTTCCTAAAGAATGAGTGTGATCCTTGTGTCTAAAAATGGTTTAGTGGGAGTATATTCATTTCCTTAATAGTATATATTGATGACATATTTCTCATGGGAAACAAAATACCAATCTTATAATCTATTAAGGAATAGTTGAATAAATGATTCTCTATGAAGGACTTCAGTGAGGCAACATATATTCCTGGGATCAAGATCCATCATGATAGATCCAAGAGGTTGTTCATCCTAATTCAAAGTATAGACTTTGACAAGATAAAGAAAATACTTGGTATGGAACAATCCAAGAGGGTATTTTTTTCCTAGCAACAAATGGAATTTATCTTTCTAAGAAAATGTGTCCTCAAACACATGAGGAAATAAATATAATGGAAAATATTTTATACAGGTCCTCAACTGGGTATGTCATGTATATCATTCCATGTACAAGGCTAGATTTCACCTGCACATTATGTGCGGTATGAAAATATCAAGTTGATCTTGGTGGCCACCATTGGATGGAAGTAAAGACTGTCCTTAAGTATTTGAGTAATACTGAGGATATGTTCCAGATTTATGGAGGATATGAGGAACTAGTAATCATAGGATATGATGATTCTAGTTTCCAAACTTATCATAATGACATGAAGTCACAAACAGGATACATCTTCACTTTGAATAGATGTATTTTGAGCCAAGAAGATCTCAAAGAAGGCTATGTTCATAGATTTTATAGTAGAGTATGAGTATATTGTGGCTTCTTAGGTAGATAAATAAGTAGTATGGATGTGTAGCTTCTTCTAGTAGATTCACATGGTATCTAATATTAAAGATCATATCACGGTCTATTGTGATAATACTGCAGTGGTATCTCTCACAAAAGAGCTAGGGTCACATCAGCAGACAAAGTGCATACTTTGGAAGTATCATCTCTTGATGTATTTTTTCCAAATAGGTAAGATTGAATTTAGTAGTATTTCCATGAAAGAAACCATGGAGGACCCTTGACTAAAGGCTTGACTTAGTAGAAACATGATTACCATGTGGGTCCTAGTGGACTAAAAGTTTTTGGTAGTTGGATCTAGTCCAATTGGGAGTTTTTTGGAGTTTTGTCCTAGAAAAAACTATTTGTAATTTAATTACATGTATATTAAATGTGTTGAATATTAATAAAACTAATTATTACATATTTTTTAATATTATGTTTGAATCTAATGTAATAATGACCTAGAGTATACATTGCATTAATAAGGTCACAGTAGTTCCCCACTATGATGAAAACCTTGTAGTGTAATGAAGATATTTGTAAATAATATTTTTTGGTTCGATAACATAATATGATGGGACACATAGTACATATAACATTAGGTGTGTGTTCTTTTAAGAATATGTGGATTCTTCTCATGAATTTTGCACATGGTAATCTCTAATATGGGATATTATGATAATAGACCTGCCAGTATAAATTCTGCATGTTTTGTTGTCATCGAATATTTTTATATGTGAGCATGTGTAATGGTACTTATAATTTCAGATTATTATTAATACATGTTATGAATCATGTACTTAGATGTATTTCATAAGCCATTATGATAACAGTTCATGAAGAAGTTGGATACATTGGGTGTGTCACGATTGACATTTCATTACTGGATAATTCAAGGAAGTATTTGTCCCCTCCATCTTTGTGGAAGCTGATATATTGGCCGTTTTATTGGAATAGAACCATAATATTAAATTTCATGTCCATTGTGTAATGACATGTTTATTTCTGATATTCAAAGAAACACATATTGGGCATATAGATTGGTGACAAAGATGCATAGCCTGCTTAATAAGATATTATGATAAAGGGATTATATTACACAATGATTTTTTATATTTGTTTTTCATTGTTACAGCATAAAGTTATTTCTCTTTGGTGTATTTACTCATTTCTAGAGAGTAATCTTAGACTTTAGGCAATCACTTCTAATTCCAACAATAAATAATCCTAGAGGGTGAAACAATAAGATTTATCGATGATCTTGATTCAATTTTATTTGAATTTAATTAATTGAATAAATATTATTCTCAAGACTGAGGAATATTTTTATTCACATTTTATCTATCCCAAATATTTATTGATGAATGAAATGTTTAAATTAAATATTTATTGGTGTGTTCAAAAAATGTTATAGGAGTTCGAATGGACCAAGACTATGTCTGGTAACAAATATTAATTAATAAGTCGATAAAATAATATTTTTTATTATTCAAGTTGGCACACATCATATTTTAATAATATTATTATTATTATGAGACATGGGGTTTATTAAAGGTTATAATGTAATTCATGTGTCTAAATGAAATTAAATATTTATTTTAACCTAAACCCTAACTCTATAAATAGATAGTTATATCTATCATATAGAGTTCAGATCAGTGTAATTGAGAATAGAGTATTTTTTCACACAATGATTTCTCTCTCAACTCCTCTCCTCCTCCTCTCTCCATATCAAGAATGAGAAAACTAATAGATATTCCTTCAAGATTTAAGGATCATTGATTAACACAAACAATGAAAGATAATTAATTCTCTGCACTAGCACCCAAAGCTCGAGTGGAGTCTCTTAGAGATCAAAGGACCACGTGTGGATAACTTCTAGAGGGGTTCTATACTTGGATCCTTAGAGCATAAAGAATGAAATATAATAGGTTATTCTTCATATGATCAACATCATCAATGAAGAAAGGTTCCTAAGACAAGGTAACTACCTCTTCCAAAATTAAATAAATTAATTATAAATTTGATGTGAAAGATCCTCACTCTTGGTTTCTAGAATAGAAATATTAAAAGAAATTTTAATATATCTACCAACACCATATAATTTTTCTTCACCTAAAACCAATTAGAAAATCATTCAAGATACTAGTAAGGGTACAATTGATGGCCTAGCGGTGAACACTAGAAATGAATCTTACACCATTGGTAACATTAATCAGAACCATTTATGATAGTATGGGATGTTAGTAAGGACTAAACAGCAGCATGATGCAACTATAAGGTAGGGTGAGGATAGCCTTGCTAAAGATTTGGTCCAGCGGGTTGGGAACAGATTTTAGGGCCAGGCTTGTTTGGGCCTATAAAGGCTTGATAACATGGGAGGAGAAACCAAAACTTGTCTTGATCTAGGAGTAAATAAGATATTATAATTACCAATTTTCATGAGGTATAATTCATGAATTTTAGTACCATCATGGAGGGAAAACCCTTTGCACTATTGATTCTTATTACCTTGTTCAGAAAGTCTTGAATTTACTAAAGAAAACTTTTGGTTCGGCTTCCCATTTAAAAAATAAATTTGGGAATCCTTCCTCTTCGAAAGAGTAAAAGGTTAAAGATTACCACCCAATTAAGGGGGGACCAAGGTCACCTCTAGGATCAAAAAATTTTATTCTAAAAAGGAGGTATAAGGTGTGGATGAAAAGGGATACAATTCTTTTGAAATTCATTTTGAAGACACAAAAAATTATAGTTTTATTGTCGTTCCTATGATTTTAGGTGGAAATGGGGATAGAAAGGAATTTTTGGGAACTGGTCAAGTTGTTTCATTATTGGAATTCTCTAGGGCCATCACTCTTAATTTTAATCTACTAATAAAGAAATATTCAATAGAGGGGCATGAACATGTGACTAACAAATTATACATGAGTTGGGGAAGAATTTTAGGAACCTACTACTCCTTCCCCTACAAATAAGGTGGCATAGGATCCTAAGTGGGTTGTACTACACAACATCCATATTCAACACCTCCATATGGATTAAAATGCATCAAAGTAGAACCCATGGGATATAAAGTTTGGTTTTGGGGATTAAAATCTCTCTATTTCCGTCCAATATATGGATTCAGGTATTTTACATAGTTATTTGATTGGATTTGATCTTTAAAAAACAATATTAGTGGATTATAAGACAACCAATGACATGGGAAATGATGATCATGATGAACATGTTCATGTTGGAATGTAATGCCCTGTTACCTTTCTACTAGGTATTTTTTTTTCTTTTGGTTTCCTTTCTCATTGGGTGAGTTTGGTCGACCCTAGAATTGGAAGAATACCTGTAATGGTGAATTCAAGGGGGTTTTGGAATTTTAAAAATAGAACCTAGACTTTTTTTTCTCGTTGGGAACTTACATTCCATGTAATGTCTATAGGGAAGAATCTATGAACTGGGTACATGGCTTGAATGGTTTACATGCCATGTAAATTAGTTAAATTCCATGTAAATGTTATGGTGTTTTTTAGGGTGTCATATGAATGATATGTTTCATTATTTCCTTGTGTAGCACTCCTCTCTCAGATCAGAATACTCCCTAGGTGATTTTGGGTTATTCCTTTCCATCTATATCAATTCGTTTTGTGATTGATTGGTATGGATATACACTTTATCTCTTAGAGTGTTTATTACTCTTGGTTTCTCTTTCTTTTGAGTTTGTGGAAAAGTTTTTGGTAGGAATTGGTGATCACATTATGTTTTCTATCAATCTGTTTCAGTATTTTGTCATGCCTTGTCTTATAAAGGAAAATCTTGTGGTTTATAATCCATGTTTTCTAAGGTGGATTGGTTTTCTATTCCCTTGAGGTAGGTGGATCTATTTAATTATTCTAATTTCTAGAATTTCTTGATATTATTTTTGATTCCTTGAAATTTGAAATGAAATTTCATGTGTTGAAATTTAAAAGGTCATTGTTTCATGTTTAAAAAGGGCGGTTTTCAATTAAAATTGAATTACCATGATTTGAAATGGAAAATTGATTTTAAAACCTTGAAGTATATTGTCTTGGATTTTAAATGGTATTATAAGAATTTGAGCATGTTTTTTAAAACATAAATTGACAAGCATTGCACAGCGGGAACCTTGGGTGTTTTGAGAAAGAGACATGTGTAGCCTTAGTGTGTGTGACACCACTAAGAGGTAACCTCTTGTATGTCAATGGTCTATGGTAGGACCTTATGTTAGTTGGATCCAACTTTATGCCTTCTAGTCTTTGGAGTGTCTAGTATGTTTTTTTCTATAAGCTAGAGCCCGTCTGGTAGGTGTATTGTTGTTTTTGATTATTTATTTCATGATAGATTATTTCCTAGATATTGGATCACATTCTTATTTATATTTCGATATCTTTACCTTATTTTTTCTGTATTTGGTAACATGTTAATCCATTTTTTAAAACTCGATCATTTCTCAAAAAACCTTTTCAAATTATTTCATTTATAAAAATTCTTATAATTTTTTTTTAAAGCTTGGACATGTGCATTATTATTATTATAATTTGTATTGATATTTTGGTGGTATCCTAATGGGATATATTGATCACACCCTAATTCTACTTATGAGTGTATGTAGACCTTGTTTTATATGATAAAGGAAAAGGGAAGGTCATTCTATACCATGTTGTCTTCTCTTTATGTTGTTGTTTCAGTTTGGGTAGAGTTTGGAGGTGACAATTGGTCATGTGGAGACTAGTTTTTCTATACTTATCATACTTTCGGGTTTAGCCTATTTAGATAAGTTTCATCTCCCTTGTTTCTACTTTGTAATTTGGTTGTATGTACTGTTATCCTTATATATGAGACTTATTTTGTTATCTTTTTTTACCTCACCCCATGATGGGCTGATTAGGAGACTGGTCTGGTTAACCTGGGTTGGTCTGTAAAATTTGGTATCATAGGGGCTACTTAGCCTAAAGTGTTTCAGCACTGACTGAGGTGTTTCTCTGTCTTAGTTAGATAGGAGTATGATTATTGGAATTTAGACAATATGTGTGGAAAAGGTTCCTAACCATCTCACTCTCATGACTGAATCTGGGTTTCCATGGGTGCTCAGAAAATCTTTAATAATTCCAAGACCTAGTATTTAGGTCCATTTGAATAAATTATATGGGAAATTTGTTTAAATTAACCTATCTATAAATTTTGGGGATTGGTGTTTTTATGTTCGTTTGAATAAACTAACACTACTATAAATATGGCCTTTATCAGTGCTAGAAAAGTCGATTAACAGTGCTAAAAAAGCGTTGTTAAGCGAGGTGAAGATAAAGGGGGTCCCTTTTATCAGCGCTTTTTTTAGCACTGATAAAAGTTGAAAAAATATTAAAAAAATTAAAAAAATATATTTTTTCAATTCTGGGGGGCTTCAACAGTGCTTGAAGCCCCTCTTTAACAGCACCCACTGCCCATGGTAGCCCATGAATTCCCCAGCCAGCTCCACCCAGCCTCAGCCCCTTTAACAGTGCCCCCCCCCCTTTAACAGTGCTAGGTAATTCCCCACACCTACGCGCGCGACCTGCCTCCCCTAGGATTTGAACGCGAGACCTCTTGCCCATGCGCCTAAGCCTTTACCACTCCACCATATTGCTTTTCTTTTCATTTATTAATATATCTATTAATTTATATATATATTTAGTTATATTTAGTTATATTTGGTTATATTTAGTTATATTTAGTTATATTTAGTTATATTTAGTTGTATTTAGTTGTATTTAGTTATGTTTAGTTATATTTACTCATATATTAATATATATGTATATTTAGTTATATTAATATATATATATCTATATATTAACATATATATATATATTTATTTAGTAATATTAATATATATATATATATTTAGTCATATTAATATATACATATATTTAATTATGTTAATATATATATATATATCTGTATATTAAAATATATTTATATCTATTTATATATATATATATAGTTATAATTTTTTATCCATATATTTATTTGTATATTAATTTATATTAATATATATTTATAAGATTAGTTTTAAATACATTTATAAAATATGTTTTCTTATGTGTGTTTTTATAAATAAATAAATACTTACATACATACATACATACATATATGAAACACACACACACACAGATATATATTATATGTATGTATATATATAGGTATAAATATACATATTTATATATATTTACAAATATTATATATTAATATGTATATACAAAAGTGCTAGAAATGGGGTCTCGAAAAACCTAAAAAATCGCAGAGTCACTAAAAAAGACATAATTTCTTCTCCGGGTGTCTGTTTCAGTTATGTGAATATTCAAAATAAAGATAATGGAAAAAAAATACGATAAAACAGGTGTCGGAGTCCGAATAGACACAGATCAGAAGTTATGACCATTTTAATAAAAATTTGGCTGGGGTCCGGACAAGAAAACTGAGTTTTGGAGGCCTTCTGGTGGTTTTTTGGAATTTTCGGGTCCCAAACATGACTCAAATTATGTCTCAGTCAACCGTATGTGTAGATCTATTCACTTTATTCGATTTTATATGTGGTAGATCCCAAACGGACACCTAGATCGAAAGTTATGGTCGTTTGAAGTTAAACTTTTTTTTTGGAGTGTTATAACTGATATATCTTTCTTTCCTCTGATCTTCTAATGGTTTTGACTGGACGTGGTCTTCACTTGTTTTTCGAGCTTTGATTTGACCAGTAATGGTGCTCAAACAGACAACTGGAGTAGAATTTATGCCCATTTTAGTGAGTTTTTGGTTTCTTAGGTTTTTAGGAGATACGAGAGTTGCAAAATTTCAAACGACAATAACTTCTACTCCGTGTGTCCATTTTGGATCTACCACATATCAAATAGAATCTTTAGAAAATTTACACACTTTTTTGATCACTGAAACCCCTTCTCACATTCTTTTTGGTTCAAAAAGGACCAAAAACCCTCTGAACGGTCATAAGTTTGGCTTTGGGAGTCCGTTTTGCCATAACTTCTGCTCTGAGTGTCTGTTTTGCCTCAACCACATATCAAATCGAATCTTGCGACCAGTCCTACACTATGGTGACCATTATAACACCTTCTAATATTCTTAAAAGTATGAAAAGGTCCTTAATTCCTATAAACGGCCATAATTTCTTCTCTGGGTGTCCATTTTGGGTCTACGACATATCAAATCGATATAAAACATATTTTAAAACATATTTATTATATTTATATCAATATAAATATACTTATATATAAATATATTATTTTTTATGATTTTTTTTGAAATATACACATTTATTAGCACTAGGAAAATGCGTGCTGATAAAACTTCCATTTATCAGCACTACTAAAAAAAGCGCTGATAAAGGGGGCCCCTTTAACAGTGCTAAAAAAGCGCTGATAAAGGGTCACTTTTAATAGAGCTTTTTTTAGCGCTGTTAAAAGTGCCCTTTATCAGCGTTTTTTTAGCATTGATAAATGCCCCCCCTTTATCAGTGCTTTTTTTAGCACTGTTAAAGGGGTATCCCTTCCCTTGCCCATTTTTTTAGTAGTGTAAGTGAGTATTTTATTTAGATGGACCTATTCCTTTCTAAAGGTTCTTCCCTTTTGTGGTAGAATTCATAACTACTTTAAATTATTTTATTTTAAAGATTCTTTTTTTCTGTTGGTTTTGGATTTTCTCATGACTGACTGTTTATTGTCTTGTGTCTAACAAACAATGCCTCCTAGAATAGATCTTACAAATATGATAGGGGAAGCCACAAGGCAGGTTCCACAGGAGGATCCTCTAGTAGACTCTTCTTCGGTAGAAGCATTGATTCATACCATTTAGAATCTGGGGTTAGTGGGCGTAGTGAACTCAGGACGAGTTGTGGATCATGAATCAGAATTTTCCAAGAAACATCCACCTGTCTTATGCAGTGATAAAGGACCACAATATTCAAATAAGTGGCTTGAATGGATTTAGAGGATCTTCAACTTCTTGAATACTCCTTAAGATTCTTTGGTGGGTTTTGCCACATATATTCTCGAGGGACCAGGAAGAATATCGTGGGATTCTATAGTGAAAGTTATGTTTCATGAAGGTCTTACCAAGGTTTCTTTCAAAAATATCCTTAATCAATGGTTTTATACTAAGACTTTACATGTTTAAAATACCTAGGAGTTTCTAACCTTGGATCAATGGGAGTTTACCATTCAATAGTACTCTACCCGCTTTACTGGGGAGGCACATTTGGCACCAGAGCTTATCACTAATGATTACCTGACAGCTCGGAGGTTTGATATGGGTATGAGGGTTGATATTCAATCAATTGTAGTTATTTTTCTCCTTCATACCTTTTTATAGGTAGAAGATAAAGTATCTTTGGTTGAGTCATATATAGCTGGAAGGAAGGGTTTGGGTGGAGCTTCAGTTGGTGTAGCGGTTAGCCAGGGTGTTTCTTCTGGTAAGAAAAGGAAGAATAAGAGTGGTTAGTTTTATGAAGGACTAGTTTTAAGGGATTCTTCATGGAAGAAATAGGTTATTTGATACTAGTGTGTGAGGTGGGTTCGTACCTAGCCTCACTGCATGGTGGATCCTAGGACTTGTCATCTTTGTAGGAAATTTGGCTATCTAAAACATTTCTATGATAAGATGTCCCAAAAAATTAAGGAGGGATCCACATTCACCAAGGGATTGAAGGTTCACGTTGATGCTTACAAGGGTGTTGGGTCTCATTCTTGGGCCAAATGGCATATTCATGTGACTATATCTAGATAGATTTACAAAAAATATTGTGAACTTGAGGAATCTAAAGCAGGGTGGGCTACTATTATAGGTATGGTTTTTATTTCATCTTCTATGGTTCTAGCTTTGTTTGATACAGGTGATACTCATTATTTAATTTTTTAAAATTTGTTTGATGAGTTTATTTTCCATTCATATCTAATGTCATAATTTTTGGATCTTTCTATGAATTTGGGAAAGAGGTCTGAAAAAGGTTTCAAGTTCCCTTCGTGTTGGGTGGTGATTGGTGACTTTAAGGTGGTTTGGGACTTCTTGGTGCTTTATCTTGACACATTTTACTTGATTATTAGCATGGATTGGAAGATTATCATAAAGGCCCATATAGATTGTTATCTTTATTGGGTACAATTATTTTATACTGATGGGGTCACTTGTATTTTCCAGGGTGAGTGGCAATCAAGATCAGAAAGGACAAGGCATGTTGTTCCTTATACCAATATAATCTCATGCAAATTTCTAGAAATGTTTCTTGATGTAGTTGACCCTTGATTCATTGGTCAGATACCTGCTATTTTTTGTGCGTACCATGGGGTATTTTTAGATGATTTTTCTAGTTTAACACCATAGAGAGAGGTCCAGTTAACTATTGACCTCCTCCAAAGAATGATTCCCATTTCTTTTTCATCCTATCAAATGAAGCCTATTGAGTTGGTAGAACTTAAGGTATATCTTGAGAGCCTATTGGTGAAATAATTTATTCATCCTAGCATGTCACCATGGGATTCACCTATACTATTTTCTAAGAAGTCATAAGGGAGCCTTATACTTTTTATTGACTACTGGAAGTTGAATTGGGTGACCGTTAAGAACAAGTATCTTTTACCTAGAATTTATGATCTCTTTGATCAGTTGAGAGGATATCATTGGTTTTCTAATATTTACATCTGGTTAGGTTACCACCAATTGAGAGTTTGAGAAGTGGATATACCCAATACATTGTTTTAGATTCGATATGGTCATTTTGAGTTTTTATTTATTCCATTAGGTCTCACTATCGCTCCTGCAGTATTTATGGCATTGATGAACCAAATATTTTGTCAAATCTTACACTCTTTTTTTGTTGTGTTCATAAATGATATCTTGGTTTACTCCAAGATAGAGTGGGATCATAGATACCATTTGGATATCATACTTTAAAAATTAAAGGCACATCATCTGCGTGTTAAGGTTTCCAAGTGTGAGTTTTGGATCTGAGAAGTAAAGTTTTTGGGGCATGTAAAATCTGAGAGGGGAATCTAAATTGATCCTAAAACGTTTTAGGTAGTTATGTATTGGGATAATCCTAGAAAATGTTGTATATTTGAAGCTTCTTGGGGGTGGTGTGTAACTACAGGTGGTTTATTAGAGACTACTCTAATCTTGCATTTTTTATGACAACTTTAACCTGTAAGGGTGTAAATTTTGAATGGAATGATATGTATCATAGATATTTTGAGAAGCTAAATATAAGTTTGAATTCAATTCTAATTTTGATTCTTCCAAAACCAGGGTTGGGTTATTATATTTTCTGTGATACTTCTAGTACTAGTTTGGGTTGTGTCTTTATGTAAGGGAAACAGGTTGTGGTTTATGGCTCATGATAGTTACACCCTCATGAGAATAAATACCATACCAATGATGTTGAGTTGGCAGCTATTATACATGAAATCAAAATTTGGTGTCACTGTCTATTTGGAGAATAGTTTATAGTATATTTATATCATAAAGTCTTGAAATATATCTTCACTCAGAGGGACCTGAACTTATGATAGAGACGTTTGTTGAAGTATCTTAAGACCTTTTATTTTGATATCGTATATACCCATGGGAAAGGAAATGTGGAATCCAATTAATTGAAATGAAAATTACTGACATAATAAGTGAAGGAATCAGTTAGTCTCTAATGATTTGGTTTGTCGAGATGATCTTGGGAGTGTAGGAGGTTGGTGGATAGGTGTTCTTGACTTTGATAAAGGTTGAATCATCTTTTGATGAGAGATTTTGACATTATAAGATGACATACACCAATAGAAGATGCTTAAGAGAAATCCTAAATGGTGGGGAGACCTCATGTGAGTTGTCTTATTCTCCCAGTGGAGCTTTGTGCTTCTGTAACAGGTTGTTTATTCCATTTTCCTTGTGACAGTAGATTCTAGATAGGGACACCAATAATGTTGGTTCATGAACCCTAGGGATACAAATATGTACCATGATTTGAGACGTTAGTATTGTTGGTTGAGGATGAGGTGGTTAGTTGTGGTTTTTTTATTGTGACGTCTCACTTTTCAAAGAGTTAACACCAAACACCATAGACTTGTGGGTTTTTTGCAGCCTTTACACATTATGGTATGAAAGTGTGATGATATTTTCATGTATTTCATCACTATTTTACCATGGAATTCTAGTAGGAAGGATATTATTTGGGTAATCTTTGATAGAATCATTGAATCGGTATATTTCTTACCAATAAAAGAAATGAAAAAAGTAGAATACCTTGGGAACTTATATGTCCAAGAGATTATTAAGAATTAAGGGCTTCTATTTGTAGTTGTTTTTGATAGGGACTTGAGGTTAAAATCTAGATTCTTGAATGTTTTTTATAATTAAATGGGTTCCCATTTGAAATTGATCACATCTTATCATCCACAGATGGATGGATGGACAAAGAAGGCTATCCAATCTCTTGAAAATATGCTTCGAGCTTGTGTTCTTGATTTTGGTGGATCTTGGGAGAGTAATTTTCATTTAGTTGATTTTTATTATAATATTAGTTATTATTATTTGATAGGATTGTTCCCTTTAAGGCTTTGTATGGGTGTCCATGTCGATATCCTTTATGCTTGGTAGAGTTGGGAGAGTTGTCCTTGGTTGGGATGAGTGTTGTTCTAGAGATGAAAGAGGTGGTGTAGTTGATCTAGAGGTGATTGATCATGGCACATAGTCATAAAAATATTATGTGTACCATAAGAGGTGGCCACTAGAGTTTTAATTTGGTGAATAGATCTTTCTCAGAGTTTCACTTAGCTTGGGACATCGTCAATTGGGTAAGCTTGGTAAGTTTTCACTAAGGTTTGTGCACCCATTTGATATCATTGAGCAACTAGGAAGGGTGTCCTACCAGTTTATTTTACTATCTAGCTTGAGTTATATACATGACATTTTTCATGTTTCCTAGTTAATGAGGTATATACCAGATCATTCCCATGAAATTAGGTGGGAGGATGTTTATCTTGAGCCTGATACCACTTTTGTCGAGTAGCCAGTTAAGATTATAGATCACCATGATAAGGTATTACATGATAAAATTATATCCCTAGTATAGGTATTGTTGTAGTGTAGAAAGTATCACTATGATATATGGGAGTGAGAGTTATTGAAGTGGAAGCAGTGGCCTTCTCTTTTTGTAGATCCCAGATCTTGATCTCTTTCTAGGGATTGAAATATTTTATAGTGGGGAGATTATAATGCCCTGTTACCTTTCTTTCAAGTATGTTCAATTTTTTATTTTGGTTTTATTTCTCATTGGGTGAGTTTGGAAAACCTTGGAATTGGGAGGATACCTATAATGGTTAAGTAAGAGAGTTGTTAGAATTTACAACACAGAACTTGGACTTTTTGTTTCTAGTTGAGCACTTACACATTGTGTAAGTTTAAAACACATTGTGAAATGGTTTATGGGAAGAAGAGGTTAACTAGATACATGGCATGAATGGTTTACACACCATGTAATAGATACACACCGTGTAAGTATAAAATCTGGTTTTTAATTAAAAAGGCAGTGGTTTATTGGTTTATATGGACCCCTAGGATTACACGACGTGTAAATTAGTTACACTCAATGAAAAATGTCGTGTTTTTTTAGGGTTTCGTATGATATGTTTCATTTTATCCTTTTGTACCCCTCCAATCTTGACCAGAAATCCTTCCTAAGAATTTTTGTGTGATTCGTTTTTTTCTGATTGATTCATTCAGTGATTGATCAGTAGGGATTTTCATATCTTTAGGAAAGTATTCCTCTTGGATTCTCTCTCATTTGAGGTTGAAACTTCATTGATGATATGGATTGGTGATAGGATTGTGTTTTAGAAAAATCCTTTTTATTCTTTTTTCATGACTTGTCTTCTAAAGGAAAATCTTGTGTTTTCCAATCCCCATTGTCTAAGGTGATTCAGTTTTCTACATCCTTGAAGTAGGTATATCTATTAAATTGCCCTAATTTCTTGAATTTCTTGTTATTCTTATTGATTCCTTGAGATTTAAAATGTAATTTTATGTGTTGAAATTGAAAAGGGAATGGGTTAATGTTTGAAAAGGGGTTTTTTCTTTGAAAATAGAATTTTCTTGATTAGAAATGAAAAATAGATTTTCAAAATCTAAAGTAGATTGGCATGTCTTTTAAATGGTTTTATAAAAATTATATCAAGGTTTCTAAAACATAAATTGAAAATCATTGCACAGTGAGATCATTGGGTGTGTCAAGAAATAGACCCAGGTAGCCTTAGTGCCTATGACACCACAAGGCGGTAACCTCTTGTATGTTGATATTCTATGTAAGGCCTCTATATTAGTTGGATCCAACTTTATGCCTAGTTAGGATTATGAGTTTCTATTATGTATTTTCCCATAGTCTAGAGCCTAGATGGTAGGTGCATTATTTTTTTTGTTTTCTTATTGCATGATATATTATTTCATGGATGTTGGATCACATGTTTATTTATATTTAGGTATCTTTATTTTTTTTATGGATTTGGAAACATGTTATTCAATTTTTTAAAAATCAAGGATTGTTTGAAAAAGGGTTTCAAATTGTTTTATTTATAAAAAAATCTTATAAAACTATTTTATTTTAATGGTTAGAAATGTGAATTATTATTATTAGAACATTTATAGATATTTTGGTGGTATCCAACTGGGATATATTTCTATCACCCTACTTATTATTGTGAGACTATGTAGAAATTTATTTGAAGTATATGGGTAAATTTAATGGAATTATGTAGCATGTTGGCTTCTCTTTACATCACTATTTCGGTTTAGGGATAGTTTAGAGGTAATTATTGGTCATGTGGAGACTAGTTTTTCTAGACTTGTCGTACTTTTTGGATAAGCCTATTTTCATTATTTCTATTTCACTTGTTTCCAATTTTTACTCTGGTTGTATGTATTGTTATACGTATATACGATACTTGTTTTTTTATATTTTTTTACCCCACCTTTTAATGTCATGACTTGGCTGACTAGTTTGGTTGACTTGGTTTGGTATATTACATGTAAATTCAAAGACTTCATCTAATGTTGTGGTATTGAATTCTTTCAAGGAGGTGGACATAAGAACTATATGAAATATGGACTTCTTATCCATGCTAGGCTTAATTAATGTTCTGGAATTTAATTTTTTTTTTATGTTGAAAGTATTCGGAGGTAATAAGATCAATGTCAGTACATCCTTGAATATGGTTGAGGTGTCTACCCAAGAAAGTAAAGCCCATTTTAAAAAATAGGTTGTGTGTGAGGAGGAAAAATATAAAATAACCAATAAAAATCCTTTAGGAAAGGAGAAATAGGCAATAAACCCTCTAGAAGCTAATAATGAAAGGGATCAACCAACTATTTTGGAGTGCACAGTTATCCATGAATGAGGGGTAGCAAAAGATGAGTAGGATGGTTCGAATAAATGAATATATGATCAATATGGTCCATGGAAGACTCTTAAATAGAGAATATTTAATAACCCTTAGGGTTTTGGAAAATCATGAAATGTGGAAAATAAACCCATAAAAAATTATTTTTTGTCTTTTAACATTTTCATGTGCTTGTGTAGTGGTTTCTAGGTTCAGTCTTATAAGCCACAGTGATGTTTGTTGACCTGTTGGCTTGGTGTGTTCACTCCACAACTAGAGGATGATTATTTATCTAGAGTTTTTAGAGAACACACTCTTATTATAGTTTTTTTGTCTTTTTTTTAGTTCTTTGAAATGTGGTTTTATGTTATTTTCATTTGGGTGGGAAATCAGGCCTGATTATTTCTTTAAGAATTATAGGATGATTGATGTCCACGGTGATTATTTGTATATAGGAATATTGGGTTTTCATAGTCCATAATATAGACATGGTAATGGAATAAAAACCCAAATATATATGATCTATCTTTTATGTAATCAATGTGTAATCAATGAAGAACAAAAATACCATACTCAGATACCCAATTTAGTGATATTCAAGGAGTTTACAGGATGAAGATAATTGGAGAAACAAACAAAAGATTCCTATCTCTAAGGGATTACACCAGTCTATGGATCCTGATATCAATTGGAGGATTCTTATACACTTGAATATGTGATAGAATCTTCATCGAAGATGATGAATTAGCTCTGGGAAGGAATAGAGTTTAGAGAGGCTTTAAAAAAATCAGTTGTTAACAACATGAGTAATCTCATCCCTTCATATATCCATCCATGATGTGTTTCATTTAATTAAATGCATTAACCATATTCAATGTATCCATATATATTTATTCATGTTTTCACTAAATCATTAAATATTATTCAATGAATCTTTAAACCATTTAATCCATTCATAATGGATTATTATTACATGGATGATAAATGAACCTAAATTAAATATTCTATTAATTTTTTAGTGCATATTCAATAATCTCCTACTTGTACTAAAATCTAGAAAGACTCTGTGAAAAACTTCACAACTCTTTTTTAATCCATCCAAAACTCCTTTTGGATGTGTTTTCATCATACTCTATTCAATTTGTAAAAATAACTTTGTCTAAAAAATAATCATTATTCATAGGTCTAACTGTGTGACCCTACGAGCCTTAGATGTGTTGACAACAATTATAAAATATATATTACATAGATGCAAGAAAAGAGAAGCCTCAAGTAAAGCATCAATGCTACTCTAACTACAAAGGGGTCTGGTGTGATCTTCATAAAACTTATCCTTATCTTTATATCAAACTTTCCATCACAATATGTTTCATAGACATCATATGTACACCAGTATAATCCTTTTTACCATGAAATATAGTGACAACTATAAATGGAACATGTAAATATAGAATATCCAATTCATATTTTCTTGGTTCTCAGAAATAGTTTGACCAAGTTGATGAATATATCCCATGTCATTCATCTAATAGATAAATACATCACATATCCCTTATCCAAGTAGTTAAATAAACCTCATGTGTTTTAACTAAGAATAGAAATACATTTCTTCAATATTATTTTATCAAGGGTCAGATGAATTTTCTTATTACATAAGTGGAAAAATCCCATCTTGGTTCTACCCCAACTGACAACATGATCAGCAACATACTCAACCACCCCCATATTAGCTAATTTCATATATTAAATTTCATATATAGGGTATCAAAGTCAGAATTTTCTCATATTATGTATCTCTCAGACCTCAAGTGAGAAGGATTAATAATAAGCATACACCCCTAAGTATATCTATGACTGTATGACACTCCATGAGATATACTTTAATGGATCATTCTAAGTAATAAATCTCTATTTATTACCTCAAGAATCTAATATTTATATCACATATAAAACCTTTTATAACAAACATAATAATCTATTCAAGCTAATATTAACATATCATCATAGCCTATAACACTCTGTGATGATCATCAATTAGGGACAACTCAACATTTATACTTTGAGGGGATATTTATCATTTGATAATTAATGCATAGTAAATTGTAGTATGAATTAATGAATGATAAATGGATATTTAATTTATTATAGATATATGATATTTTTTCAACCATTATAACCAATCCATAAAAGTGTTTAATATTCATAAATTCTACATGACTCTCAGGTTGTTTTTGTAGTAATGATATTTGAACATTAAATTCATATATATTTCTTATCATTTCCCTATGGGAACATCTAATAAAATACTCCCACAGAACTCTTAGCGAGTAAAATTATGAAGCAATCTTGTTTGAATAATGGTGAGGCATTGGAATCAAATTCCTTAAATTAAACTCTTTTAACCTATATTAAAAAACCTTAACTTCATAACATCAAATTTTATAATATTATCTTATTTTGTATACTTAAAAATATTTATAAGATTAAAATAATCATCAACTATGAAATTATTCCATCAAACTTTCTCCTTGAGGTCAATGTAACTATTTAAATTTTTATTCGGCATATCTTAAACCCTTTTAGGATAAAGTGGAATTCACTTCATTGTGGTAAACACATATAACCATTTACATTTCTCTTTACCATTATTTCCTAAAAAAATTACTAAATCAAGTGAATTTAACTTAATAAATAAACTGACATAATAGTGATCCACTTTCTCATGGTAAATAAATGTAACTATTTACATTTTTCATTATCGCCATATCCTAAAAATTATTCTCGGATATCAAGTATAATTCAATTTCTAGACATAACTAAATATAACTATTTATATTTATTTATCATCTCATATCTTAAACCTTTATGACATTAAGTAAATAATCAATTAATCTAAACTAGTGTAATATTTTACTTCTTAAATTTGAAAGTCTCCAAGTTCATAAATACACCCGCTAGCCTCTTAGACACTATATTCACTTCGGAATATCTTTATAAGTCACGGCACAAACTACTTTTTGTTTTAGGAAATAAATTTTTTTTCCTTTTAGTAGGAATATCAAACAAATAAACTATTATTTCTATATCTAAAATATAATTCTATGTGTTTGGAGTATTTTCTTTAAAAAAATATTCATTAAAATACACCACTACTGGGTGGAATCGTATTTCATCATATTTTAAAAAATAGATAGATAAACACTTTATCCTAGATAAAACACTTTCATTCATATCTTCTTCTCAAAACATGTTATAAAATCCAATGAATCATAAGCCCATTCTATAAAATTAATAATCTCATGTTGTTTATAATAACTCTTTGTTAACACCTCTTATCATATAAGAGAATTGAGATGAATATACAAATATTTTATTTATATTCATCTGAGCATGACACATTCCTTTACATTCAATTTTTTTATGTAGAAACTATTTAATTCATCACTGCAATGCAAGATATAATCTCTTTTCTATTCTTCCTATGATTTTGAACTCCTATGTATTTACAAAACCTGTAAAACATACACTTGGTATCTCATACCCTTCAAAATTGAAGAATAAATTTCTATAACATTAATACATGACATGGACAATCCATGAAGTTTCTTAAAGCTCCTTTAGATATTCTTAATAACACCGTCATATAGAATTATTACTCCTTCCTAATAATACACTCATGTTTCGAATAACATAATTTTCATCTTAAAGAAATTTTATTGTACTTTCCAAGTTTTCTTCTTTCAGTTATGAAATTTTAATTCTTTGTACTATCTATACAGTAACAGAACTTAGGCATCGTATGCCTAGTTCTTTTACTCTCAACATTTTTGAGAATATTGAGTAAAATTTTCTTGAACACGTTCATATTTTCAGAAAATTTCCATCAATGAAAATAGGATGAATTTCATGACCATAATAATCCTTATAGTAAATCTTGGGTATCTCCAAGAAAATTACTTTATATTGAATATTTTTGACATACTTGATCATATTGAGTACATGAGACTAGAATTCCTTAGCTTTGTTAGCATCTAGTGACATTGAAACCTTAAATGAATCATTCCATGATTCTATAAGCATCTTGATTTTCTTATTGAAAAAATTCAACACTTAGTTACTCAAGAAGGATCTATTGTAACATATAGAATATTCTACATGTAAAAGCTCAGAGTGATATATAGCCAACCTCATTCACCTATCTTGACAAGACATAAGCCTCTAGGTCAGTAGGTAGTCTGACCCCAATTCTCTCTACCTAGAAAGACTTTACTCAATATATAATTCAATTCATGATATCTCTAAAACCTAATATGCATAAACTATTCGCAACAACTAAATTCAGTATAATAACTTAAATTACAAATCATGATTACCATACTTGAAAACTAAATTTTATAGAGTCATACCTATAATGTAATGCAAGGCTCTATCTCCGAGAGGTGGTTTTACAATTAAATTAAAGCATTCACGTTCCTAATATAAACAATTTATAACTATCAAAAAAGTAGGGAATATATTTTAAATAAATGAACAACTCAAATATTTAAACATGAGATAACCATTTATGAATAATTCCTAAAAAAGATAATTATAAAGACTTTTAAAAATTATCTAAAATTGTAGACATTCAGCAATTTTAAATATAAAATTTTTTATACTCAATTTAATATGAAATCTTTTATATTTTTTATCATATGGAATTTCAAGTTATTATTTAAACCTTTGATCAAATCAAAAATCAAAACCTTTTTTATGTTGTTTAAATAATATATTTAAATAAGGTTCCCTTTTAATTTAAACAATTTCAAATTAATTAATTATGAACAATTCATAATTATTAATGTAAAACACATTTTATATTTTGAATAAAATTATGAGATTTATAAAAACATTTATAAATCATTTTTATAACATTTAAATAAACACTTTATTTAAAGATTTAAAAGATGCCCTATAATTTTAGAAAAAAGGGTTTTAACATAATTTATTATGATTTATAACTTTAAAAAATCATATTAATGTGAAATTTATATTTTTAATATTAACTATTTAATAAAGGGATATTTTTAATAGATGTTTCAAAAAACATTTAATCAATTAATCTAAACATTTTATTGTCAGTTAATTTATAAAACCCCTTTTTAATTTTTTCAAATATTCCATAAAACCTTTTATTTATATATAAATAATATATAAATATTATAATTTAATCTTAAATTGAATTTTATTTATTAATAAACTATTCATTTATTTAAAAAATATTTTTTATAATTGCTTAAAATAAGACCGTTTTTATTTTTAACAATTTAAAATTAATTATTTATAAATAATTCATAATTTCAAATATAAAATTCTTTATATTTTATCCTTACCATAGCCATGAAATCCTTTTACACATATTATTACATGATTTTTAACAAAAACATCCATTAATTACAACCCATAGATCATGCGACCTAGTTTATTTGGAAGACTAGTTTCATAATACATCGAACGAAAACTAAAACATGGCATCTTAATTTTTTTTTCTCCATAATGAGATCTTAAATCCATTTTAACTCCTAAAACTGCATCAGATAACCTAGGGAATACACAAAATAAATGGGCAAGCAAAAAATTCCAATGAGGGAATAAATGTGATAAGGAAACATAACTTGTGAGTCAAAGGTATAACACGATATCATGAAAGACAGGAATCATGAGTAAACACATGGGATCATAACATAAATAACATTATATCATAAGATCATGGAAACATAGGAAGTGGGGAAGCAATATAAAACATGACATAAACATAATTCAAGGACAACTATCGAGATAACATCACAAGGTTGACAGAGTCTTCTAATGGATTAGGTTCACTCCATAATCCCATACTTGATTTCTCATGATACTAGATCATTACCCAATTAATTATAAGAATATATAATTATGGTATCACCTTTAAAATTCATATCATGTATATGCATATGTGTTCCACATAAGTAAATAAATCATATACTATAAATATAAGAATTTCCCATGGAAAGAAATGGGCTACATAATCTTGTCTCATATCAGAATCAAATGATATTTTTCAAAGAATGAATTTGAGAAATTATAATAATTTATGTATAATCCTCATAAAATTAAGTTATAATAATCTAGTTATATATGTTAGAGACATATATAAATAATTTATATGCAATCTATCATAAAAAAGGGTTTCTTCGTTGAGGAAAATGTATTTAAAAGAATACATGGAATATTTCTTGAGGAAAATACTCTTTTCACTTTGAAATAACTTCATAAAAATATGAAAAAATATAAATATTATAGAAAATTTTTTATTTAGAAAAGGCCATGTAAACATATAAAAAAATCTTCAAATAATTGAGTGGTCATGGTGATGAGTAATTTCATACACGGCGTATAAGTTAAAAAATATTCCTTACACACAATTGTAAAAAGGTTAAAAAGTACCTCGTTAGGAAAATGATATGAATAATTATTTAAAAATATTTTATAAAAAGTAAAAAATGAGTAAAAATTTCATTAATAATTAATTTTTAGAATCTTAAAAACATTCTTGAAAATATTTATAGAAAACACAGATATTGAAGAAAAAGTATTTCCAATTGAAAAGATAAATAACATTAAATTTTATTAAAACATATTTTATTAATAATTGTAAGTACTAAAGAGACTTAAATGTTACTATTACTTTAAAACTTCATTAATAACCAAAGGATAATAAAATTAAAGGGTTCAATAAGTTAATGGTCAAATAATTTCCTTTTACACTATTGTAAAAGGGTTAAAAAGTACCTCATTCAGAAACATATGACAAGATTTCATTCAAACCATTTCATAAAAAGTCAAAAATTGGTAATAATTTATTTAATAGATCATTTTTATAATTTTAACAACATTATTCAAAATATTTTAAGAGAACATGGATATTGAAGAAAAAACATTTTCGATTAAAAGATAAATAAGATTGGCTTTTCTTAAAAAGAATTTTATCAATCATTTTAAGTCAAAAAGATAATAAAATTGAAATATTATATGAAAACATCGTTAATAAATATATTAGAATATAATTAAATGGTTTTATTAGTCAATTATGAAATAATTTCCTTCAATGGAAATTTAGGCATAAACAATCCCGATTAAAATGAAATTGAAACATAAAACTCTTACCACTTCAGTAATTTTTAAATCATAATCCCCATAAAATATATAACTTAAAATGGAACATTAAATTCCATTAATATAAATATATTAATTATATAAAACATATCAAATGGTAAATAGATATATCTCATAAAATAAGATAGGTGTATAACATAACATATGTCCCAAAGAAGACAATTTGAGACGAATAACCCTTACAATGATCATAATGTTGAAGTGAGAATTAATTAATTAATTGATTATGTATTAAAAATTTAAATCAACAAAAAATAGGAAAATATATAAAATAAAATAATCAAAATACATTACACATATAATATTATAATATCAAAGACAATGAAGAAGTAATATAACCTAATGGAAAGAAATTGAGTTATGAAACTACTTACCACTTAGTACATTTCAAGTCAAATCCTCTAGAATGAAATAATTTTAATTGGAACATAAAATAACAATAATTAAGAATTATTCATGATATAACATGAAAATTTGAATTATATACACCATATAAAATAAATTGGTGCATAACATTAAAATATCCCTCAATAAAAGGAAACTGAGATGGAATCCCTTACCTCGAGTCCAGACTTGTCATATATATCCTTTATCTCATTTATAATAAACTTATATCTATTATTTTTTTTAATAAAAAAATTAAGGTTTAGTCCCTTATTCTTAAACCATTTACTTCATTTATTTTAATGATATATTTTATTACTTATTCAGTTATGTCCACATCGGGTATTTTGAGGACGCTTGGTTCATAATTTCAAAATGGAATCGGTGTATTGACCATGATCAAAGGGGTATTTTTTAAATTATCTCGATAATAATAATAATTTCATAGCTATCTTTTTTATACATCAATTATACTTTTAAAACCAACTATGAAATATGGTTATGAAAAAAATGAACTACAATATAATCATTGAGACGGTAGGTCATACGTATGCATGAGTAACGTTTCCATTATTCAACAATAATGATAGAAATAAGGTAAGTATTATTTTATATTTAAATAATTATAATTATATAATAAATATCATATTATTTCTTTTAATACACTTACATATTCCAACCATGTGGTGCGGTAATAAAAAATGAATCGCATCGTTTCGCAAGTTAGTAGTCCACCGTACACATGAATGATGTTATAATTTTTAAATGGATGGTGTGTTAAGAATGTATGTGATATTATACTTCTCAAAAATTATTAATATGTTATTAATATAATATATAAACATTTAATATATCATTGGGAAGAGCCATGAGAGGTAATGATGGAAAACAAATTGCATTGGTTCACAAGGTCGTAATCTGCCATACACATGAAAGATGGTTTAGTTTCCCATTTTATGGAAGAGGAAATGGATAAATATTATTGAATCAATATAATAACATCTCAATATATATTATATATTGGTTTTATTACATTTTATTTTTTAATACATAATTGATGGTGGAAAACGAGGATGTAAAAAAAGAGCTTAGTAAAGACAATTACCTTATCTTAGAAGAACCTCCTTTGGATCACTTATTAAGGACCATAAGTTATGACTTTTTGGAAGAATAGAATCTCTATAATGTGTATAAGGATTTTGGAAGGGTTTGGTCAGTCCAAATGGATATAGAGGTGTAAATAAATGAGGGGATGGGGTTTCTTTTTACAAGTAAGGAGGAGTGTTATTATAATGGATTAGACCTATATAGTACATTACATTGTGAAAATACGGTGGTTGAAGTGTATTGGGAGGTCACAGTGACTTATTTCAATAAATTTTAATTTTTATAATTTTTCAGGTTCTCCGATGGTAGTTCGCTGACGGTGAGTCGCGACGGTGAGTCATAGCAATGGATCGGAATGATGACTCGCGATGATGAGTCGCAACTGTGACTCACCAAGGTGAGTTGTAATGATGAGTTGAAATAATGAGTCAAGGTCGGTGAGTCTCAACGGTGACTCACAATGGTAGCTTGCACTGGTATCTCATATCGGTAGCTCGTCGAACGGTGACTCGCACCGGTGACTCACACAGGTGGCTCGCATCGATGACTCACCTAACGATGATTCATTTCCAACGGTTTTTTTTTCATTTTTTCATATTTTCTCCAATTTAACATTTTATTTGAAGTAAAATGAGTTAAGTACCGTATTTAATGGTTTTTGGATCCATTTCAAATCATATCTATCCTCAAAAACCCTGAAGCTTCTTTTGAATTCCAAACTGCATGGTCTTGGTCAAGATCTACCTTTAATGGATTTTAAAAACTGTTTCTCCAGTTGATTTAGAATTTGGCCTTCCTAAATCCAATATCTTATATACCTTGTGTGCTTACCTTTCTTTGGGTATGATATTACCCAAAACTTTCTTCCTCGAGGAGTCGTGTGTTTGTGTTGTATCCTTTGGATCACGTTTTCCCTAGAGGCTTTTCATGCTGCAAGTGAACCCCCTACTTTAGTGTAATAAGTAAGTGCAGGTAGTTTCTTCTTCCAAGTAGGTTTTCCTTCATCTCTATTTTATTTTTACATCATTTGGGTGGGTGTATCAATGTTTCTTGAGAACACAGTTGAATTCGGTCTAACTAAGATAATTAAACCGTCTAAGATCAATCTGCGGGGCCTGGGGGAAGTGGCATATGATTCTATAATTTTATTGATATTTTGATAAATGTTGTGAATTTTATGTGATATATTCCTATTGAAAATCATGGACTATGGGATTATTTGTTTTTTCAATGAATATATTTTGGGTTACATGTTTTTTTCTTGTTGAACCGTTGTTATAAAAAATCTTTTAGTCACATACATTCAGCTAAAATAAATGGATTCCCCAGGATCAAACTATTTCTGTGATAACCCCTTAATTAATAAGTGGAAATTGAGTGAGTAATGACTTGTTAAATATGAATATGCCTTTAATTGATTCTTGTGGTGTTGTACTATGTGTGGGATTGTTCTGACTTGTGTTGTAGTAGGGTTTTGGGTATGGTTGTGTGATGGTGCGTGGTTCGGGTGGTGTAATGAAATCTCAAGTTGAGATATTTTTTGACTGTGAAATGGATGGGAAGTATTTTATAGTCGGTTTATGATCGGGTTGTGCAGTTATGTGTTATTGGGAGCAGTTGTAAGTTGGGGTTTTCTCTATTGAGAGGATGGATTGGGAATAATTAATTTGAATAATGATGATGGTAGTCGTTAGAATTGGTGTTAAACTAAGAGGAATGTGCAGTGGGTTAATTTAATATGGTTCTTATTCCTCTGTGTAACTTTTTTTATGTGGATTGTTAGTGTTTTTCTTGTTAGTTTCCTAGGTAGTAATGGGATGAATAAATTAATTGCTTAATGAAGTATGGAATGGTTTGGGTCGGTTTGGCCAAAAGAATGGAAGTAATAAATATAAAAACATGAATGTGTGTTAAATGCAGAATATGTTTGAATCCAAATTAGTTTATCAGGATCTTCACCGTCTGAAACATGTTCATGTGTTTTTTTGTCTATTTTAGGGGTTAAAATGAGGTTTGTGGTATTGTAAGTTGGTTGTCTATTGTAAACCCATAGGTTGGGATTGAGTGCTTTAAATTATATATGTATACTTTTATTTTTCCTTGTGATTTATATACACACCCCACCCTAGTTGAGTACTATGGGCTGAACACCCCCATCATCGCAAAGGAGGGTGTCTTTCCCAAACATCTCAGTAGAAGGATGGATGGATAGCCACTATATTTTCCCTAATCCCTCTTCTGGGTGGTGGTATCCCAAGATTATTCGAGCATGTGGTGGTTTGTGAGGATCAGGTGCGTACAAGCAAGTTGTGCTTTCCCAGGTGTCTTTGGGATGAGATGAGTTGTTCTTTTCCATGTGTCTTCAGGATAAGATGTGCAGTGCTTTCATAGTTTTTTTTGGGATATTATGTTGTTAGGGACCAGGTGTATGTAGGTGGGATATGATGTGGTATGGGACCCAGTTGTGTGTGGGTAAGATGTGATGTGCTTTGTTTTCCTAGGTGAAGGGACTAGCCGTGAGTCCCATGTGTGTTCTGGCGGATTGTGATGCGGTTTTTTGGGAAGAGGTGGTAGTGTGAGGATATTTTTCATTAGGTAAGAGAGGATAAACCAGTGGGAAGTGGTGTGGGGTACCAAAATCATCTATGTGATTACTATATTACATTACATAACTTTCATTACTTAGTGATTGTGACTTCATGAGGTTGGTATGGCTAATATACCTTGTTAGGTGTTGTTGGGTTTGGGTATTTTCTCACGGGAGCTTAGTATACTTCTCTCACTTGTGCATAAGGGACTTTTTGTTTTCCTAAAGAGTATACTTGTATGCTCAACGTATGTATATAAAACTTTTTTTAGGTATCCATAAGGATTATGTGGACCATAATGGTCACTACTAGCTTGGACGTTGGGACAGTTTTCGTGTCATTGCTTAACCTTACTTTTGGTATTTACTTTTTAGTCTCATTGTATTTGTAACAGTTGTATTTGAAACATGCATGTGGGATGGATTTTGTATTTCTTTTATATATATACTACTTAGAGTTGTTTTGGGATGGACCATATTATCTCTTGATATTGTTTTCTTAAAAATGGAAACGCCTCTTATTTTTGTGACATCTTATAACCTTAGTGTTGGTCGCCACCCCGGGGTCTATTAGAGGCGGGACTTGGAAGGTCACTATCTCCCTTTCTTCATTGCCAGCCTGGTAGGGGCATCTTTAGAGGGGGGAGGTCATGACATAATGGTATCAAAGGTGGTGGTTTAGAGATAGGATGGATTTTGGAGTTAGGAACAGTGAGGATTGCATGGGTTAGTAGGGAAATGAAGTCAATTAAACTCAGTGCGTGACATAGGCCAAGGAAAACTAGCTATGACATGATATTTTAGGGCCCCCCTTGATTTGATTCAAGGACTTTGGGTCTACTGAATGACCAAGTGAGGTTGCACTATTTGTAGGGTAGAGACCCTAGGAAAGGTACATGCATCATAATGAATTATGTTCTAGTATGAATTGGTCTGTTTTGGGGAATTTTAAATGGATAATGAAATGAGTTAAAATGAATCTTAAATAAAATTCCATACTAATCAGGTTTAGGAATTCCTTGTTTATTATTTTTTAGCTATGTCACCTGGCCATCGTCTATGTGTGGCTTGAGAAGTTGAGGTTCAGCAGGCAGATCTGGTTGAGTGGAAAAGGGTTGAACAAGTGAAGGAGGATGACCAGTGGAAAAGAATGTTATATGATTTCTAGTGTCATGCCTTGGGAAAGTATGAGGGTAGTGTTCCGAAAATGGATACGGGGAGCTAGATTGAGGAGATTGAGATCACCTTCAGTTTGATCTAAGCTCCGATGGAGTACTCGGTTACTTTGGCAATGATCCAAATATGGGGAAATACACATCAGTGGTGGACATTATACCTGGGGTAGAAGAAGGAGGCTGATGTTCTTTGGGTTGATTTCGAGGAGTTCTATATAGAATTCCTTTCATCAATAAACAAGGCTGAGAAGATACAGGATTTTATCTTCCTCTAGTAGGGGAGTATGTCAGTACAATAGTAGGGGATTAAGATCAAGGATCTTATTATTTTTTCCTTAAATCTCTTCCCGGATGAAGGGTCTTGTGTAAGACTCCTATAGGAAGCACTTCTTCCTTCTATCAAGTACGTGGTTACTCCCTTTATATTGTCGATGTACTTAGAGGTTCTGAAGAAGGTGGAGTTTATTGAGAGGATTCAATAGTGAGGAGGTATACCATGAGAGGGAATCCAGTAGGGTTCTTTGAGAGGTAGGGTTACCAACATCATGTCTTAGGCGCCAGGGTCTTTGAGGTTTCAACCAATAGGGTGTCAACCTCAGAAGTTTCTGTTTTGACCTTCTAGTCCTCATACATTTCCCGTAAACTTGTTACTAAGGTGTTTCATCTATGGAGTTTGTGGGAATCTTCAGAACCAGTGACCAGTAGCTATTCGAGCTCAGTATAGTGGAGGTGGATAGGTTATGCGCCACCCTCAGTAGGGACAACAGGCTTGTGCTCCACCAAGGGGAGATGGAGAAAGTGAAGTCCAGCATTATGGTGTTCCTTAGAGACCTCGACCGGAGCATAGTCATAGAGTCGGTCATCAGTATAGGGGTATAAAAGATAGGTGCGGGTAGTTACACGCAGTGGAGGTAGTAGTTCTAGTAGGACCAGAGATCATCAGAGGTATGATTATCTTATTTAGTACCCTTTCTTGTGCCTTGTTTGATTCAGGAGATTACCACTCCTTTGTTGAACCCAGTCTAGCCCATGCTCTGGGACTAGATGTAGAGAGGCTTCTTGTGTCCCTGGAGTTGAGAACGCTAGTCAGAGGTCAGAACAACTTGTTTTATGGGTGTTGGGGATGTAGACTGATGATGGGACTACATCAGTCCCTTGGGTATATCTTCTTGCAACAGATGCAACCAAATGATTTCATTCTCAACATTGACTGGTTGTATTCCATATGCACTATTATCAACTGCTTTTCGAGAAGATTCTTGTTTTCAAACATGGATGGCCAACATGTGGTTTTCATTTGTGAGTGGAGTTGTTGTAACACCCCAAGCTTCTATGGTACGCTTCTCTTTGAATAATGTGATAGCGTGTGTTGTACGCAACACTGAGTTATAACACACCATAACCAATCACACTAGCCGTTATGAATAGTAATACCTAATTTTTGAAATTATATACATTTTATATTTCAAAATGGACTTCATTTTTGGATTCATAATATTGAATTTAGCCTAAGGTGAAATTTTGGTACTTTTTGGATAACTTTAATATTTTGATGAATAGTGAAAATTACTAAATTTTAATTAAAAACAACTTTTTTTAATCAAAATAATTAATAGTGATAAATTGTGAATTTTAGAGGTTTTAAAGTATATTTATAATATATTTTTACCATTTAATACAATTTTGTTCATTGGACATAATTTTACAATTAAACCGGACATAAACAAGTGTCAATCTTTTGATAGTTATTATCTCTTAAAAACACGCTTTTTGTTTTAACAACAGAAATTAATTTTAAATTAATTTCTGCCACTTCTGTGTTTTGAATTTCGAAAAATGGATTCCATATTTGGAATCAGTATGTTCAAATTTTGTAAATAGGTAACGTTTCTTTTTAGACATTTTGAATAATTACTTCGGTAAATATTTTATTTACCATGGTTAAGGGTAAATCCGATAAATAAAGGTTAAAAATAATATTATAATAATACTAAATTACCCTAAAACATGTCCTAACCTTATTGGTTGATACATGTTCGACCATAGTCATCTTTGGGTCGATTTTGGGACCCCATGGATCCACTTGTAGGTGATAGGGACACTTTATTTTAATTAAGTTAAAATGAGTACAAAAATGACACAAGCATATATCTTCTAGAAAACAAATTTTTACATAGGGTTATATATGTTGGATTTTCTACTATAAATATTCATTATAAAGATAAAAGGATTTACTATATAATTATATTTTATTTATAATTTTTAGATATTACATAAGGTAATTTATTTATGACACAATGATGATGCAGTAATTACCATAATAGTGAAAATTTAAAATAATTGATATTATAAATACCCAAATAAATATAATTTCAGACTTTTAATGAATTAAAATAATTTTCCAGGATAATATTACATATTATGATTGATTTAATTAACTTTTTTCGAAGTAATAATTCTGTTATAAGTTTCAAAAAAATCAACTATTGAATAGTATCAAAATTGACATAAAAGAGTTTTTAAAACAAATATTATATTATTAATTGATATTAAATTCCAAAAAATATAAGGTTCGGCCAAGAGACTTATATCATGATATTTGTATCATTAATGGACCACTTGTGGGTCTCTTGGATGTATATGGTAAGTTTATTAACCATATAATATAAAAATACAAAGAGACATTGTAAAAGTGAAACTAATTAACTTAGAGTTAATACTTAAATATAAGGTTAATATAAGTACCCAAACCTGTCTAAATTATATTTGTTGAGTGATTTTCGTCCCATCCCCACCTTACACTTTGAATAATAAACTTTGGATCCATTAGAAACCGAATATTAATTTATTATAAACTAATATTTCTAGCTTTTCCAAAGGTGCCCCTCACCCCTCTTATAAAAGGGCACTCCTCCTTCTCATTTATTCACACCTTAAAAGCCTTTTGGTTCGGCCAAACTCTACCCAAATACTCTCCCAACTTCCCTCACTGCAACCTAGAGGCCTTAGTTTGATCAGAAAGCCAACCTAAGGAGCCCTTTTGATCAAATCAAAAGGAAGAAACCGAAGAAGAGGTAATGATTTCACCACCCTTTTCCAAGTTCCTTTCTTCTTCCACTTCTTCTTCCTTTGTTGTTACCATTCTAAAATAATAACTCCAGTATCATATATATACTGTGATGTTATTATAAATATGGTACAACCATATTCAGTATTATATCCACCCTTTGAATAACATGTCACCATACGTGCGTACGTACGACTTACCGTCTCCACGTCGTGGTGTAATTGTTATTCAATATATTATTATTTGGATGGGTATAATAATGATGTGTAACTCATGTAAATAATAAATATAACATGTTAATGATTCTGTATATATGATATACCATCCATTTATATATTATTTTAATATCAAAAGAATGATATTGTCGCACGTGCGTACGTACGGACTACCGTCTCCACGAACGCGATGAGATTCATTCTCCATCGTATCCATTCAAGTATAATTATCATTTCATGATTTAAAAATAATGTTTAAGGACTTGATATCATTCTGGATATGAATAATATACAACCTATCCATTACAAAAATGTCTTACGTAACAAAACATATAAAATAAAACGAGTAAGTTAACACCTGAAACAACGATAATACTAAGATATTATTAACAAAGCAATGTTAAAAGATCATATATGATATCATATGAATGTATATGATTCTTGTATAATTTAATAACAATTATTTCACTATTATATAGGAGGTTAACCTACCTCAACCAAGGAAAGGTACAAGGTAAGGGTTATTTCACAATCTCTTCATTATCCGAGGTTGTTTATATGTAATAATCTACTGGGATCTCTTTATCATCCACATCCATGTTTCTTAAAAATGTATTTCAAAACATTTTTACTATTTACTAGAATATGATTTAAAGTCATTTATACCCTTTTTGACTTTTATAAGTTGTTTATAAAGGAATCTTTCTGTCGTTTTCAAAACAAGGTCCTTTTTAACCTTTTCGACAGAATTAAGGTAAGAATGTTTTTTTAACTTATATGGCGGGTGAAGCTATTTTCCACCGTTATAAAATCTTCAAAGCTTCCCTTACAAGCTTATAAGAACATCTTCAAAGAAAATGTTTTATTTTATATGTCTCTTAAATGATCTCAAAACAAAAATAGATATTTCTCTAAAAAGAGTTTTGATTTCATCTATGTCAACATCCTTTGTTGGATTTTACACTTATGTGAAGTTGATTTATTATGATACATACTTATGTGTTGTATTGAAGGTTTTTTGATATGTTTGACTGTGGATGTGCTATTTTTATACCATTCATGGTTTATGTTGAAAGTATTGACATTTCGTATGCTAGTTTTAATATGAATGTTTATGTTATGTTTAAACCTTTTCATATGGGAATGCATTGGACTAAATATGTGACGGGTGGAGCCCGATATAGCTCCTCGATGCATCGGTAGGTCTCATGAGACAAACTAGTGTCTTGGAACAAGGCCTTGGAAAAATATTATTTGTATTCTTGGCACGAGGCCTTGGCTATGTGGTTATGATAGTCTGTCATTATGCATTCCATCATTATGAAAGTGGTTATTGATATTGCATGTGATTATTCGATTAGTAGAATATCCATGTGAATAATTAAATGGAATTATTTCATTTTACTTTTTCCATACTATGTTTAAGTTCAAGTTTAAAAGGCTTTTGTTTTAGTTATACATTGCCTTAAATGTTTATGCTTATTTTGGAATGTTTCCGCTATATTGTTATCCTTACTGGGCATTTGAGCTCACCCCTTTTCTATGTTTTATTTTTCCCAGGATGTGAAGAAGTAAGTTATGAATGACCTGCAGGGATATTATGAGGGGATAATAGTGTGGACTATGGAGACATTATGTTGTTGTAGTAGTTTTTCACATTATGATGTAATGTAAAACTTTATGAATATATCTAGTGTTTCCAAGGCTACTAAACCAATCGGCCTTTCGAGATTTGATCTTTCTTGTGATCATGCCAATGTTATGCAATAATTCACTGACTCTGGGTAACTAGGGTCAGGGCGTTACAGTTGGTATCAGAGGAAGTTTAGTACAAACCTTGGAAGATAGATTTAGATAAACTCTTATTAGGGCACGTAGACCTAAGATGAACTTTGAGAATTAGTATAGAAGAACTTCCTAGAATTTTGGTATTGTAGAGATTTTGTGAGTTTTCCGAGAAATGCATCCCTGTCTAGATACGAGCAGGTAGAGGCGACTCTGGAACAGATGTACCTAGGGGTAAAACCCGAAAATACCACTTTGATCTAGACTCGAACGGGAACTGGTGCATGACAACGGGCCTTGCTGCACTCTTGGTTATGACACTCCTGGGGGATATGATTAGGATAACTCTCATTTTCTTTACAAATCATTATGAAGGGTTTATGAGTATATACTTCCTCAAAGAAAACTTTCTTATGATTATGGATTATATCCATAAATAGTTCAATTTATGATAAGTATTTTATAAGTATGGGATTATGTATTTTGATTCATAAACTGATCTAGTTTATGCCATTGTTTAGAAATGACGCCTAGTGGAAGAAATGGAAACCGTATCAAAGCACGCACTCCATGTAGGGATTTCCCTCCTACTCAAGATAATTATAGTGGAGCTAGTGATGCAATCGGTGCCGATCAGCTAATCACCGTACTAGGACAACTCACTCAGGTTATGAATAATAACCTTACCCGTATGAAGCACCCTGATCAGCAGCATGGAGGATCAATGTTAGATCGATTCATGAGGCAACAACCACCAACGTTCAATGGGAGTACAAATCCCTTAGTAGCTGAGCAATGGATAAATTCCCTAGAGAAAATATTTCAGGCTTTGGGGAGTAGTGAAAGGGAAAAAGTTATCATGGTAGTTTACCGCCTCACTGGAGATGCTGATTAATGGTGGTCATTGATTCAAAACACGAAGGAAGATGATGAAGTATCAAATATGGAATGGAGGGAGTTCAAAGATCTATTTTTAGAAAAATACTTTCCTCGCGACCATCGAGCAGATATGGAAAGGCAATTTCTGAGTCTGAGACAAAAGGAGGATGAGAATGTCTCAAAGTATGAGGCTAACTTTACAAGGTTAGAAAGGTATTCTAGAGATTATATACGTAACCCAAGAAGTAAGATTGATCATTTATTTGATGGGTTAAAACCATTTCTCCGTCGAGCATTAGTCTCACAATCCTTTTCATCGTACGAAGACATTGTCTCATTTGCTATCCAGACCGAAAAGGAATTCTCTAAGTCTTGTGACTTTAAAGCAAATCAAGAGAAGAAGAGGCCTTCTGATCAATCTGGGAATGGAAATAAGGGGAAGAAGGGAAAGGTTGAATATCCATCATGTGGTAAATGTGGGAAGAAACACCCTGGTACTTTCTTGAAGGGAACGGGAGTCTGTTACAAGTGTGGTGAAAAAGGCCACCAAGCTTGTGATTGCAAGGGGAAGAAAGAAGCCACCAACGTTCAGTGCTACAATTGCAGGGAGATGGGGCATTATGCAAATGAATGTCCTAAGAGTCAGGAGAACTTACCTCAGAAAATGCCAAGGGATCAAGGCCAAGCTTATGTTATCACTACTGCTGAGGTAGAAGCTCCGAAAGACGTGGTGGAAGGTAATTTAATGGTTTCCTCAAGTTTAGAAAATGCATTGTTTGATTCTGGATCATCGCATTATTTCATATCTTTCAAGTTTTCTAAGAAAATTAGATATTTCCAAATCTGATTTAACAAGGGAGTTGTCAGTTAAAACTCCTAAGGGAAGTATCATTGCAACAAAGTTTTGCGAATCAGTCCCCATTAGAGCACATAAATGTCCTTTATCTACTGATCTCATCATCATACCTATGATTGAGTTTGATATAATCCTCGGTATGGACTGGCTTTCGGACTATGATGCGAAGATTTATTGTAAGAAGAAATAGGTTACGATTCTTGATGATAATGATAAGTAACACCTTATCTTTAGAGCATAATCGTCACCACCTAATTCTTATTTAGATCCACCCCCAAAAGCTCAACTAAATTCAATTATTGGGGAGGAAGAGAATTAAATAACTG
The DNA here is from genome assembly GCA_963277665.1 of Viscum album. NCBI lineage: Eukaryota > Viridiplantae > Streptophyta > Magnoliopsida > Santalales > Viscaceae > Viscum > Viscum album. The sequence goes on along the minus strand of OY728147.1, from coordinate 467,664,031 downwards.
TGGGTGAGGAAAGGAATGTTCAAATAGAGGATGTACCTGTTGTGAAAGAGTTTGTAGATGTATTTCTGGAAGATTTACCTAGACATCCTCCAGAACGAGAAGTTGAGTTTTCCATTGATTTAATTCCTGGATCAAGGCCCATATCGAAGACCCCTTATAGAATGGCCACTGTAGAATTAGTTGAACTAAAGAAACAACTAGAGGAATTCAGTAATAAAGGATTTATTCACCCTAGTGTTTCTCCATGGGGAGCCCCTGTTCTTTTTGTTAAAAAGAAAGATGGATCTATGAGGTTATGTATCGACTACAGGGAGATCAATGCTATAACAATAAAGAACAAGTATCCCCTACCACGCATTGATGATTTATTTGACCAACTGCATGGATCTCAATACTTTTCAAAGATTGACCTTCGATCAGGATACCATCAGTTGTGTGTGAAGAAGGAAGACATTCCGAAGACAGCATTTCGAACCAGGTACGGGCATTACGAGTTTACTATAATGCCTTTTGGATTGACTAATGCACCCTCTGTATTCATGGATCTGATGAATAGAGTTTTCAAGGAGTATCTTGATGAATTTGTGGTGGTATTTATTGATGATATCTTGGTATACTCCAATAGCTACGAAGATCAGGAAAATCACTTGCGCATTATCCTGAAGACTCTGAGAAGACATGAATTAGATGGGAAGTTTAGAAAGTGTGAGTTCTGGATTCATGATATTTCTTTTCTTGGCCATATTGTCTCTAAATATGGAATCTTTGTTGATCCTTCTAAGACTAAGGCAATCCAAGAATGGCCAGCACCGACGAGTATAACTGAGGTATGTAGTTTTATTGGTTTGGCAGGTTATTATCGACGATTCGTCCAGAATTTTGCCCGATTGGCTAACCCATTAACGAAGCTCACACGTAAAGGGGTTAAATTTGTTTGGACAAATGAGTGTGAAGAATGTTTCGAAGAACTGAAGAGAAGATTAGTCAATGCTCCTATATTGACTCTACCATCGGGGAATGATGGGTTCGTTATTTATAGTGATGCATCGAAGAAAGGACTTGGTTGTGTCCTTATGCAGAATGATAGAGTTATTGCCTATGCATCACGACAGTTGAAAATTCATGAGAAAAACTATCCTACTCATGATATCGAGTTAGCAGCTGTGATCTTTGCTTTGAAGATATGGAGGCACTACCTCTATGGTGAAAAATGTGAGATTTATACTGATCACAAGAGTTTGAAGTATATTTTCTCACAAAAAGAACTCAACATGAGGAAAATGATATGGCTTGAATTACTCAAGGATTATGATTTTACGATACACTACCACCCGGGGAAAGCAAACAAGGTGGCAGATGCTTTAAGCAGAAAAAACCATGGAGTTTTGAACAATATGAGAATTTAAAGGGATCCAATTTTCATGGATCTAGTGAAGATGGACATGGGAATAACCAGGTAAGGCGAAACATCAATTCGTTTTCAAATGGTTTCCAAACCATCTTTACTAGAAATAATTAAGAGTTCTCAGACCGATGATGAAGAATTTAAAAAGAAGATTAAAGATGTGAATGATGGGAGACTGAGAGACTTTGTGTATTAAGATGGAATTTTGAAATTTGGGAAGAGACTTTGTGTTCCTGATATACCTAATCTAAAAAGGGAATTGTTGGATGATTCTCATAGTTCCAATTTCTCTATACACCCTGGGAGCACCAAAATGTATAGATATTTGAAGGAACATTTTTGGTGGGATAACATGAAGAGGGAGATTACTGATTTTGTGACAAGATGCATGGTTTGTCAACAAGTGAAAACTGGAAGGCAACAGCCTGGAGGAGTCATGCAACCTCTTCCCATACCGGAGTGGAAATGGGACAATATTATGATAGACTTTTTCATGGGGCTACCAAAGACTCCTAGAAGGAACGATGCAATATGGGTTATTGTTGATTGTCTTACCAAGTCAGCACATTTTCTTGCTATAAGAGAAGATCTACCCCTGGAACGTCTAGAAAGACTATATATTAATAAAGTTGTGAGACTTCATGGAGTACCCCTATCGATTGTTTCTGATCGTGATCCCTGTTTTACTTCAAGATTCTAGAAAAGTCTTCAGAAATACCTGGATACTAAACTTCATTTGAGCACTGCTTACCACCCTCAGACAGATGGACAATCAGAACGGACTATTAAAACCTTAGAAGACATGTTGAGATCTTGCTCACTTGACTTTCAGGGTATGTGGGATCAATATTTACCTCTGGTAGAATTTTCCTATAACAATAGCTTCCATTCGAGTATTCAGATGGCACCATATGAAGCGTTATACGGAAAGAGATGTCGTACACCAACCTGTTGGGATGACGTTGGTGAAAGAAAACTTTTAGGCCCAGAACTGGTGGAGGAAACGATGGAAAAGGTGAAGGTAATCCAAAATCACATCAAAGCAGCTCAAAGTAGGCAGAAGATCTATGCCGATAATCGAAGGAAGGATTTGGAATTTCAAGTCGGTGATCATGTTTTCCTAAAGGTATCTCTATGGAAGGGAGTCATACGTTTTGGTAAGAAAGGTAAATTGAGTCCCAGGTACATCGGACCTTTCGAAATTCTAGAACGAATTGGGGTTGTAGCTTACCGATTGGCAATGCCGCCAAGTCTCTCCAAAGTTCACGATGTGTTCCACGTATCTCTGTTGAGGAAATACATGCCTGACCCAATGCATGTACTCACCTATGAAGAATTAGAACTGGAACCTGATCTGTCCTATTGTGAAGAGCCCATCAGGATTCTTGATACGAGAGAACAAGTACTGAGAAACAGGACGACGCGTCTGGTAAAAGTTTTGTGGAGAAACCATAAGATGGAAGAGGCAACGTGGGAACCCGAGGAACTTATGATGAAGAACCACCCGAGTATTTTCATGTGATAAGTATTCTAGAAATTTCGAGGACGAAATTATTTGAAGTAGGGGAGAATGTAACACCCCAAGCTTCTACGGTACGCTTCTCTTTGAATAATGTGATAGCGTGTGTTGTACGCAACACCGAGTTCTAACACACCATAACCAATCACACTAGCCGTTATGAATAGTAATACCTAATTTTTGAAATTATATATATTTTATATTTCAAAATGGACTTCATTTTTGGATTCGGAATATTGAATTTAGCCTAAGGTGAAATTTTGGTACTTTTTGGATAACTTTAATATTTTGATGAATAGTGAAAATTACTAAATTTTAATTAAAAACAACTTTTTTTAATCAAAATAATTAATAGGGATAAATTCTGAATTTGAGAGGTTTTAAAGTATATTTATAATATATTTTTACCATTTAATACAATGTTGGTCATTGGACATAATTTTACAATGAAACCGGACATAAACAAGTGTCAATCTTTTGATAGTTATTATCTCTTAAAAACACGCTTTTTGTTTTAACAACGGGAATTGATTTTAAATTAATTTCTTCCACTTCTGTGTTTTGAATTTGGAAAAATGGATTCCATATTTGGAATCAGGATATTCAAATTGTGTAAATAGGTAACTTTTATTTTTATACATTTTGAATAATTACTTCGGTAAATATTTTATTTACCATGGTTAAGGGTAAATCTGATAAATAAGGGTTAAAAAATAATATTATAATAATACTAAATTACCCTAAAACGTGTCCTAACCTTATTGGTTGATACATGTTCGACAATAGGCATCTTTGGGTCGATTTTGGGACCCCATGGAGGCACTTGTAGGTGATAGGGACACTTTATTTTAATTAAGTTAAAATGAGTACAAAAATGACACAAGCATATATCTTTTAGAAAAACAATTTTTACATAGGGTTATGTATGTAGTATTTTCGACTATAAATATTAATTATAAAGATAAACAGATTTCCTACATAATGATATTTTATTTATAATTTTTAGAGATTACATAATTTAATTTATTTATGACACAATGATGATGCAGTAATTACCGTAATAGTAAACATTTAAAATAATTGATATTATAAATACCCAAATAAATATAATTTGAGACTTTTAATGAATTAAAATAATTTTCTAGGATAATATGACATATTAGGATTTATTTAATTAACTTTTTTTGAAGTAATCATTCTGTTATGAGTTTCACAAAAATCAACTATTGAATAGTTTCAAAATTGACATAAAAGAGTTTTTAAAACAAATATTATATTATTAATTGATATTAAATTCCAAAAAATCTAAGGTTCGGACAAGAGACTTATATCATGATATTTTTATCATTACTGGACCACTTGGGGGTCTCTTGGATGTATATGGTAAGTTTATTAACCATATAATATAAAAATACAAAGAGACATTGTAAAAGTGAAACTAATTAACTAAGAGTTAATACTAAAAGATAAGGTTAATATAAGTACCCAAACCTGTCTAAATTCTATTGGTTGAGTGGTTTTCTACCCATACCCACATTAACCTTTGAATAATCAACTTTTTAGCCATTATAAACTGAATATTAATTTATTATAAACTAATATTTCTAGCTTTTCCAAAGGTGCCCATCACCCCTCTTATAAAAGGGTACTCCTCCTTCTCATTTATTCACACCTTAAAAGCCTTTTGGTTTGGCCAAAATCTGCCCAAATACTCTCCCAACTTCCCTCAATACAACCTATATGCCTTGGTTTGATCATAAATCCAACCTAAGGAGCCCTTTTGATCAAATCAAAAGGAAGAAACCGAAGAAGAGGTAACGATTTCACCACCCTTTTCCAAGTTCCTTTCTTCTTCCACTTCTTCTTCCTTTGTTGTTACCATTATAAAATAATAACTCCAGTATCATATATATACTGTGATGTTATTATAAATATGTTACAACCATATTCAGTATTATATCCACCCTTTGAATAACATGTCACCATACGTGCGTACGTACGGCTTACCATCTCCACGTCGTGGTGTAATTGTTATTCAATATATTATTATTTGGATGGGTATAATAATGATGTGTAACTCATGTAAATAATAAATATAACATGTTAATGATTCTTTATATATGATATACCATCCATTTATATATTATTTTAATATCAAAAGAATGATATTGTCCCTCGTGCGTACGTACGGACTACCGTCTCCACGAACGCGATGAGATTCATTCTCCATCGTATCCATTCAAGTATAATTATCATTTCATGATTTAAAAATATTGTTTAAGGACTTGATATAATTCTGGATATGAATAATATACAACCTATCCGTTACAAAAATGTCTTACGTAACAAAACATATAAAATAAAATGAGTAAGTTAACACCCGAAACAACGATAATACTAAAATATTATTAACAAAGCAATGTTAAAAGATCATATATGATATCATATGAATGTATATGATTCTTGTATAATTTAATAACAATTATTTCACTATTATACAGGAGGTTAACCTACCCCAACCAAGGAAAGGTACAAGGTAAGGTTTATTTCACAATCTCTTCATTATCCGAGGTTGTTTATATGTAATAATCTACTGGGATCTCTTTATCATCCACATCCATGTTTCTTTAAAATGTATTTCAAAACATTTTTATTATTTACTAGAATATGAGTTAAAGTCATTTATACCCTTTTTGACTTTTATAAGTGCTTTATAAAGGAATCTTTTTGTCGTTTTCAAAACAAGGTCCTTTTTAACCTTTTCGACAGAATTAAGGTAAGAATGTTTTTTTTAACTTATACGGCGGGTGTGGCTATTTTCCGCCATTATAAAATCTTCAAAGCTTCCCTTACAAGCTTATAAGAACATCTTCAAATAAAATTTTTTATTTTATATGGCTCTTAAATTATTTCAAAATAAAAAAGAGATATTTCTCTAAAAAGAGTTTTGATTTCATCTATGTCAACATCCTTTGTTGGATTTTACTCTTATGTGAAGTTGATTTATTATGATACAAACTTCTCTGTTGTATTGAAGGTTTTGTGATATGTTTCACATTGGATGTGCTATTTTTATACCATTCATGGTTTATGTTGAAAGTATTGACATTTCGTATGCTAGTTTTAATACGAATGTTTATGTTATGTTTAAACCTTTTCATATGGGAATGCATTGGACTTAATATGTGATGGGTGGAGCATGCTATAGCTCCTCGATGCATCAGTAGGTCTCATGAGACAAACTAGTGTCTTGGCACAAGGCCTTGGAAAAATCTTACTTGTATTCTTGGCACGAGGTCTTGGCTATGTGGTTATGATAGTCTGGCATTATGCATTCCATCATTATGAAAGTGGTTATTGATATTGCATGCGATTATTCGATTAGTAGAATATCCATGTGAATAAGTAAATGGCATTATTTCATTTTACTTTTTCCATACTATGTTGAAGTTCAAGTTTAAAAGGCTTTTGTTTTAGTTATACATTACCTTAAATGTTTATGCTTATTTTGGAATGTTTCTGCTATATTGTTATCCTTACTGGGCATTTGAGCTCACCCCTTTTCTATGTTTTATTTTTCCCAGGATGTGAAGAAGTAAGTTATGAATGACCTGTAGGGATATTATGAGGGGATAATAGTGTGGACTATGGATACATTATGTTTTTGTAGTTGTTTTTTACTTTATGATGTAATATAAAACTTTATGAATATATATAGTGTTTCCAAGGCTACTAAACCAATTGGTCTTTCGAGATTTGATCTTTCTTGTGATCATGCCAATGTTATGCAATAATGCACCGACTCTGGGTAACTAGGGTTGGGGCGTTACAGCTGTTAGGTGTGAAGTCAGTAGGTAGATCCTCTTCTTTCCTTTTTTGATGAGCATTCAGTGGAATTATTAGACGTTGGGATGGTGGAGGTTCCCAGAGTTATTGGGGAGTACCTAGATTTTTTCTCCAAGGAGGTTGTGATGCTACCCCCTTAACATAATGTTGAGTTTGGGATAGACCTACAGCCCAGTGCTTCTCTGATTCCAATGGCTCCTTATCAGATGGCACCTTATGAGTTGTGGGAGCTGAGAATTCAGATTGATTACCTAATGAAGAAGGGATTCATTTGGACTATTGTGTCACTATGGGGTTCTCTAGTGTTGTTCTCTAAGAAGTCGGACAGTGGTACGAGGTTGTTCATAGACTGCATGAGGCTGAATCAGGTGAAAGTCAAGAAATGTTACCATTTTCCAAGGATAGATGATCTTTTTAACCAGCTAAGAGGGGAAAGTTAGTTTTCAAATATTGATCAGTGGTCTAGATATCACCAGTTGCTGGTGAAGGAGGGAAATAAACCAAATACTTCTTTTAGATGTATGTATGGGAACTTTGAGTTCATATTCATGACATTAAGGGTTACGAACACACCAGCCATGTTCATGGGGCTCATGAGCTCTGTTTTTTGTGATTTCTGGGACCATTACATTGTCGTATTTATCGATTAAATCATTATGTACTAAAATTTAGAGGAGGATCTTGATGAGAATCTTGTAACCATATTACAGGTTCTTCGACACCACTAGCTCTACATAAAGTTTTCCAAGTGCAATATATAGACATGATAGGTTCATTTCCTTGGGCATGTGGTGAATCGGTAGGGTGTAGTAATGGAATTTTCAAAGGTTGAAGTAGCTATTTCTTGGGAATCATCTAAGAACATAGAAAAGGTTTGAAATTTTATTGGTCTTGCGGGATATTACCGGAGTCTTGTACCTGATTTCTCTCGAGTTGTAGCTTTGTTGACAACTCTAAAGAGAAAAGACCAAGATTTTGTGTGGAGGGAGTAGTTCTAGGTAGATTTAAAATTTCGAAAGGGTAAATTGGTCAGTGATCCAGTTATCTAGTTTCCAGAATAAGGGTTTATGTTTGAGGTGTTTTGTGATGCTTCTCATTTAGGCTTGGGATGTTTCTTGACGGAGAAACAGGTAGTGATCTCTTATGGGTCTATGTAGTTATGTACCCATGAATGTAACTATGCCACCCATGATCTAGAGATAGAAGTGGTCATGATTATGCTAAAGTTTTGGCAGCATCACCTTATTGGGGAGGGTTTTGTGGTCTTCACATATCACAAGAGTTTGAGTTATATCTTTTCCCAACATGATCTGAATCTGTGACAACAGAGGTATATGGAGTTTCTTCAGGACTATGATTTTGAGATCTCTAACACCTCTAGAAAAGGGAATGTCTTTCCCAATTATTTGAGATGAAAGTCATATAAAGGATGTTTTTCCGGAGTCTGTGAACATTTGAAAGGAAACAAAGGAGTTCGAAGCCTTGCACTTAGATGTAATGGTGGACAACAGTAGAGGTTGTTTGTTTTAGATAAAGGTACAGTATTCTCTAATGTAACAGGTGTAGGAGTCTTAGTGGGGATACTCAGAGGTAGAGGTTATGTGTGATCACGTTTACTGTGGTGATGCTCTGGAGGGATGGTCGGAGGATGGTCAGAATCTAATTTTGTTCTGTGGAAGGATATTTTTTCTAGTGTCAATGTGTGAGGGATTTATCTATGAGTTTAATATCTCACCCTTAGTGGTACACCCATAAGTTTCCAAGATGTATCGTGGCTTGAGGATTTAGTTTTGGTGGCCTGGGATGAAATGGGTAGTGGTGGAGTTTGTGGCGAAGTACTTAGTGTGACAGTAGGTGAAGGTTGAGCACCATGTTCCCAGTGGTTTGTTCCAACCCTTAGATGTCTCTGAGTGGAAGTGGGATGATATCTCAATGGATTTATTTACATTTTTACCCAAAGTTTAGGGAGGATTTTATTATATCTAGTTATTATTGGTTCAGTAAATAAAATATCCTCACTTCTTAGTAATTAAGGAGTCTCACATAGTGGATGCCATGGAAAAGAGGTATGTGGATGAGGTGATGTGGTTTCATGGAGTTATGAGATCTTCTCGGATTCTGATACATGTTTTACCTCACAATTCTATAGGGTATTACAGTATGCTTTTGGCACTCAGATACACCTTAGCACTATATTCCACCCTTAGAAAGATGGGTAGATGGAATAGACTATCCATACATTTAAGGATATGTTGTGAGCATGCATATTGGACTTTTTCAGATCTTGGGTATGACACCTTCCTTGTTAGAGTTTTCTTATAATAATATCTATCACTCTTACATTAGCATGGCTTCATTTGAGGCATTGTATGGGAGACTATGTCATTCACCTTTGTGCTGGACATAGGTTGGGGAGATAGCTGTTCTTGGCCCTGAGGTAGTACATAGCACGATAGAGTAGGTTCATCTTGTTCGTGAGAGGACGAAAGTGGCACAGGACCGATAGAAGTATTATGCTATTCATATGAGGAGGCCCTTGGAGTTTAAGTTTGGGGACCACATGTTCTTTATGGTTTCCCATCAACATGGGCATCAGAGGTTTGGCAGAGGGATCAATATTCCTCCATGTTTTTTAGAACCTTTAAGGTGTTGGGGAAAGTTGGCAAGGTGGAATACCAGTTGGAGTTGCCACTATAGTTGGAGAGGATCCATGACTTCTTTCACATATCTCAACTTTTTTGATATATTTTGGATGAATCCCATGTCATTGATTGGGGAGAGTTGGATATCGAAGACGTCATGAAATATATGAAGTGGCCAGTAGAGATCGGGGATCATTGGGACAAGGGGTTTTTTGGGAGGACCATTCATTTGGTTCATGTTTTTTGGAGGCATGGTGGCCTGGAGAAGAGTACTTGGGAACAAGAAATGCACATTCATAACCAGTACCTAGAGTTTTTCTGAGTTTTTCCTTGTTATGTCTTACCTTTTGATGTAATTTTTGAACTTTGTTATATGAAATAAGATATTTTTCTTGGGTTGAAATGTGTGTGGTGCAATGTGTGATGAAGTCCTAACTTGTGAAAAGGGGATAAATAGATTCCAAATTTATATTCATTAATTGTGATGCAATTAAACCCGTGTGGATGAGTTAGTTCCACACAAAGTGGATAGTAAATTTGACATGGAAAATGCTATTCCCTTATTCATGTGTTTGGGATGGGATAGTTGTTGTGCTTGTGTGGTGTGACTTCTAGTCATTTTGGTTAGAATATGTTGGAGGTGGTGTTTTTGGATGTCGAGGTTTCACTCTAGTTTTTGAAGAACACCAGATGGTTTATCGTTGAACTTTTATGTCAGTAGCGGTGTTTTAAGCATTGCGATATCCTTAAGAGGTATCACACGAGGTGGTTGTTCGGACCATTATTTTTTCTCAGGGATTGTTTTTGGATTCTCTAGGGTGGGAATAGTTTGAGATATATCTAATGTAATGGATCAGACCTCTCTAGTACCTTTGTAAAAATATGGTTTTTGAAGTGTTCTGGGAGTTCACAGTGACTTATTATAACACTTTACAGTTCTTCCAGTTTTTTTGGGTTCTCCAACGGTAGGTCACTAATGGTGAGTCACGACGGTGATTCAAAATGGTGGGTTGGAATGGTGACTCGTGACAGTGAGTCATAATGGTTATTCATGATAGTGACTCACAATAGTGAGACAAAACGGTGAGTTAGAATGGTGAGTCCGGACTGGTGAGTTGTAATGGTGACTCACACTGATAGATCACATCGGTATCTTACTGAAAAGTGACTCATACCGGTGAATCACACCAGTGTATCACACTAGTAGTTCAAACTGGTAGCTCACCGAATGGTGACGCACACTGGTGACTCGCACCAGTGACTCGCACTGGTGACTCACACTGGTGACTCACCTAACGGTGAGTCATTTCCAGCAGCGTTTTTCCAGTTTTTCCCAGTTTTACCCATTTAATGTTTTATTTGACATAAAATTAGTTAAATACCATATTTAATGGTTTTTGGATATATTTTGAATCATATTTATCTTCTAAAAACCCGATGCTTCCTTTGACTTCTAAATCGTGTGGTCTTGGTCAAAATATGCCTTTAATGGATTTTAAAAACGGTTTCTCCCATTGATTTAGGATCTACCCTTTCTAAAGATAAGATATTATATTCCTTGTGTGATTCTCATTATCTTGGTATGAGATTCCTCGAAAATTTCTTCCCCAATGATTCATATGTCTGTATTGTAGACTTTGGATTGTTTTTTCCCTTAAGGCTTTTCCTACTGCATGTTCACCCCCTGCTTTGGTGCAATAAGGAATTGATGATTGTTTCTTATTACAAGAAGGTTTTCCTTCATATATCTTTTATATGTTCATCATGTGGGGTGGTTGTATCAATATTTCTTGAGAAAACAGTTTAATTCAGATTAAAAAATATAATTAAACCATATAAGATCAATTTGTCGGGCCTGGGAAAGTGGTGTATGATCGTAATGTTTTATTGATATTTTGACCAATGTTGTGAATAGTATGGGATATATGCCTACTAAAAATCATGGTTGTTGGGGTTCTTTGTTTTTAAACTGAATAGATTCTGGGTTACATGGTGTTTTTTCCTCTTGAACCGCTATAATGAAAAAACTATTAACCACATACATTCAGATAAAATAAATAGATACCCTAGGATCAAACTATTTTTGTGATAATCCCTCAATTAACAAGTGTAAATTGAGTGATTAATGCCTTTATATGTCTAAATATTCCTTTCCTTGATTCGTGTGATGGTGTGATGTGTGTGGGGCCATTCGGACTTGTGTTGTAGTAGGGTTTTGGGCATGGCTATGTGGTGTGGGGTGGTTTGGGTGGTGTAATGGAATCTCAGGTTGAGAGATTATTTGATTGTGGAATGTATGGGAAGTATTTTATGGTAGGTCTATTATTGGGTTGTTTGGTTATGTGTTGTTGGGTGTGGTTGTAATTTGGGGGTTTTCTCAATTGATAGGATGGATTGGGTGGAATGATTTTGAGTAATGATGATGGTAGAGGTTGGTGTGGGTGTTAAACATAGAGGAATATGAAGTGGGTTAATTTACCATGGTTCTTCTTCCTCTAGGTACCTTTTTCTATGTGTCTTGTTAGTTTTGTAAATTTTGGTTGTTTGGATAGTAATGGGATGAATAAATGAATTTCTTAATGAAGTATTGAATGTTTTGGGATGGTTTGGCCAAAAAAAAGGAGTAAATAAATATGATAACATGAATCAGTGTTAAATGTGGAATAATTGTGAATCCGCATTATTTTATCAGGATCTTCACCTTCTAAAACATGTTGGTGTGTGTTGTTGTGCATTTTAGGGGTATTAACGAGGGTGGTGGTATTATAAGTTCTTTTTTTGTTTTAAACCCATAGGTTGGGCTTGAGTGCTTGAAATTGTCTATCTATACTGTTATTTATCCTTGTGATTTATATATGCACACCACCCTAGTTGAGAAATATGTATTGAAAACCTCATTGTCCTGGGGGAAGGTGTCATTACAAAACATCCCATTAGGGGATGGATGGTTGGCCACCCACTCTTCCCTGCTCCCTCTTCCAGGTGATGGTAGCCCAAGATTCTTTGGGCAGGTAGTGGTTGTGAGGACCAGGTGTGTGGGGGTGATTTGTGCTTTCCTAGGTGTCTTTGATATGATATGAGTTATGTTATCCCAATTGTCTTCATGATGATATATGTTGTGTTTTCCTAAGTGTTTTCGATATATGACTTGGTTTGGGGCACAGGTGTCTGTCGGTGGGATGTGATGTGGTGTGGGACCCAGGTGTGTGTGGGTGAGATGTGATATACTTCTTTTTCCCAGATGACAGGCCTAGATGTGAGGACCAAGTGTGTGATGGATGTTTGTGATTAGGTTTGTTTGGAAGAGGTGGAAGTTTGAGGATGTTTGTCATTAGGAAAGAGCGGATAAACTAGTGGGAAGAGGTGTGGGGTACCCAAATCATCGATGTTCTTACTATATTACTTTACCTAACTTGTGTTACTTACTGAGTGTGCCTTGGTGAGGTTTGTATGGACAGTATACCTTGTTAGGTGTTGTTGGGTTCTGTTGTTTTCTCATAGAAGCACTAGTATGCTTTCTCACTTGTGCACGAGAGAGTTTTCATTTTCCTACTAAGTATACTTGTATGCTCACCCTATATATATAAAAATGTTTTTAGGTCTGCAGAAGGATTATATGGACTGTGTTGGACTTTACTAGCTTGGACTTTGGGATAGTTGGAGTGTTTCTTCTTATCCTTGCTTTTGGTATTTACTTTATATTTTCATTGCATTCATAATAGTTTTATTTTAAACATTCATGTGGGATGGATTTTGGATTTATTTTATATATATAGTACTTAGAGTTGTTTTGGGATGGACTATCTTATCTCCCAATATTGTTTTCTTAAAAAGGGAAATGCCTCCCATTTTTGTGAGATTGTATACCCTTGGTGTTGGTCACCACCTCAGGTCCTACTGGAGGCAGGACTCAGGGGTCACTATCTCCATTTCTTCATCTCCAACCCAGGAGGGGTATCTTTGGAGGGAGGGGTTTGTGAAAGAATGGTATCAGAGGTGATGTTTGAGATATAGGATAGAGTTTGGAATTATAAATATTGAGGATTTCAAAGGTTTGTAGGGAAACAGTGTTAGGTGACCTCGGTGCGTGACATAGGCCAAGGAAGACCAACTAGGACATGGGATTTTAGGGCCCCCTATGATCTGATGCAAGGAATCTAGGTCTACTGAATTACCAAGTGAGGCTACACCATTTTTAGGGTAGAGAACCAAGGAAAGGTACATGCATCATAATGGTTTGTGTTCTTGTTTGAATTGGGTTGTTTTGGGGAATTTTAAACTGATAATGAAATGATTTAAATGAGTTAAAATGAATCTTAAATAAAATTACATAGTACTTGGGCTTAGGAATTCCTTGTTTACCTTTTTCAGTTATGTCACCCACTGATCTTCCACGTGTGGCTTGGGCAGTTGAGGCTCAGCAGGCTAATCTGGTTGATTAGAGAAGGGTTGATTCAGTGGAGGAGTGCAACCAGTGGAAGATAACATTATTTACTTTCTATAGTTAGGACTTGGGAAAGTATAAGGGCATCATTTCAAACCTGGAGATGGAGAGTTGGCTCGAGGATCTTGAGACCACCTTCAGTTTGATCTGGGCTCCAATGGAGTACTGGGTTCTATTGGCAGTGAGCTAGATACGAGGAGCTACACGTTAGTGGTGGATGTTGTGCCTGGGGGAGAGGAAGGAGTTTGATGTTCTATGGGTCGATTTTTAGAAGTAGTTTCAAGCATAATTCCTTTCATTGACCATGAAGGTTGAGAATAGGCATGAGTTACTCTCCCTCTAGCAAGGGAGTATGACAGTATCAAAGCTGGGGATTAATTTTAAGGATATCCTTTATTTATTCCTGGATCTCTTTCTGGATGAGGTGTCTCATGCGACATACCTAGAGGAGGGACTTCACCCTTCTATCTAGTATATGGTTACTCCCTTTACATTGATGAAAAACAGAGAGGTTTATAATAATGTTGAAATAATTGAGTTGATGCACTCACGAGGAGGTATACCATAAGAGGGGAGCTAGTAGGGTTCTTTGAGGGGTAGGGTTACTAGCAGTAGGTCTCTGGCACTTGTTTCTTCGAGGTTTCAACTAGCAGGGAGTTGACCTCAGCAGTTTCTGTTTCAACCTTCTGGTTCTCATTCCTTTCCCATGAACTTAGTACCAAGGATTTTTATCTATGGAGACTATGGGAATCCACATAAACAATGCACATGCGTCTTTCGAGATCATTATAGTAGAGGTTGATAGGTGTCACGCTAGCCTTAGAAGCAGTTGTCGGCTAGGCCGATTCAGTAGCAGAGACAGCAGGCTCATGATCCACCGATGGGAGATGAAGTGGGTAGAGGCAAACTTCAAGGTGTTCCTTAGATACCTAGACCTAGGAATGGTTTTGGAGGAAGTAATTAGCAGTGGGGCGGAGGAGCTAGGCGTGGTCCGTTACATGAACCATAGGTAGCAGTTCTATCAGGACCATAGATCGTTATAGGTATGATCAGCTTGTTTAATACCCTTGCTTTTTCCTTATTTTATTTAGGATGTTCTCACTCATTTTTTGCACCCAATCTATCCCATTCTCTAGGAATAGATGTAGAAAGGCTTCATATGACCCTAGTGTTGAGTATTCCAGTCGAAGGTTAGACCAGCTCGTTTGATGTGTGTTAAGGATGTAGATTGATTATGGAACCACATCAGTCCCATGGGGATCTCTTCTTACTATATATAAAACCATATGGTGTAATTATTGGCATCAAATGATTGTATTACATATGTGTTGTTATCAACTGCTTCTGGATAAGAGTCTAGTTTTCAAACGTGGATGGTCGGTGTGTGGTTTTCGTTGGTGAGAAGAGCTTTCAGGAGGGCAGTCAGCGTGTAGAGCCTCTTTTTTCCTTATTGGATAAGATATTAGTGAAATTAGTAAACTATGGGATGGTGGAGGTTCTTGTATTTTTTGTGGAGTTCCTAGATGTTTTCCTTAAGGAGGTTGTGACGCTACCCCCCTCGACATCATGTTGAGTTCGGGATAGACCTTCACCCCGGTGCTTCTTCGATTTCGATGGATCCTTATCAGATGGCACCTTCTGAGTTTCAAGAGCTAAGGATTAAGATTGATGAACTAATTAATAATAAATTTATCAATCCCAGTGTGTCGTCTTGGGGTGATCCAGTGTTGTTTGCTAAGAAGGTGGATGGTGATCTGAGGTTGTGCATAGACTACAGGAGCTTGAATCTGGTGATGGTTAAGAACCATTGCCCTCTTCCAAGGATAGATGATCTTTTAGACTATATTGTAGGGGAAATTTGGTTTTCTAAGATCTATCTATAGTCTGGATATCACCAGTTGAGGGTGAAGAAGGGCGATATCCCAAATACTGCTTTCAGATGCAGGTACGGGCACTTCGAGTTTGTAGTCATGTCATTCGGTGTTACGAATTCACTATCCATGTTCATGGGGTTAATTAACTATATTTTCGATGTGTTTCTGATTTGGTATGTCATCGTATTAATCAAATACAAATTGATCTAATCAAAGTTAGAGGAGGAGCATGATGAGAATCTCAGATGTCACTACCCGTCCTCCAAGGCCCATGCCGTGACTACCCCAAGCTCGCCTTCCATAGGCCAGAGGCTAGCGACTAGCACCGGAAAGGAATATCCCTATAATGGGAAGGCATTACCTTTAAAACTATACAAATACACAAACCTAGAACACAACAAGAACCAACGATGAAGTAAACTACTCTAGTAAAAAGTGTACTGAAAGTAAAGGGGATGGAATACAAGCCCAACTAAAAAGTAAAAGTACAACTGAAAAGATAGAAAATAGCTCCTAGAACGTCCACCGAGGATCCTACCAAAAGGGTAGGTATAGCTCACGATCAAAATTCCTACGTCATGTCACATCAAATGATCCACCTCTAAGCACTGTTTAGTCCTGGATCCCTCAACCTCGATCAACGTTGTCCATCATCTGCACAAGACACAAAATGGTGCCGGTGAAGCCCGTGCAGGGGTGAGTATAACAATACTCAACAGGAACCTCAAGACCCCCGAAGGTATCCCAGAGTTCCACAAAGGAAAAACCACAAATCACGAAGCATTCAATAAATCTACTTAGGTATATTCCCATACATATACCTAAGTTATCAAGATATACTCATCTCATACATGAGGGAAGAATACCACAAAGGTAACACCATGAAGGTAAAAGTACCACACAGGTAACACCACAAAGGTAACACCGCAAAGGTAAAAGTACCACACAGGTAACACCACGAAGATAACACCACGAAGGTGAAGGTACCACATAGGTAAAACCACAAAGGTAACACCCCAAAGGTTAAATACTCAGCTCACACTAGGTATTAGTGAAGTATAGAAGTATATATGATCATTCGTGAAGCTAGATCATCTTATTCTGTCAAGAGGCACTACTGCTGAACATACAAAATCTGACACACACAGGATCGATAGATACTAACACCCGCGATGACCCACAAAGGATCCTACCCACCCATAGTCGATAGGTACTAACCCCCATTATGACCCACATAGGATCTGACCCATACAGGATCGGTATGCGCTGACCCACACAGGATCGCTGAGCGCTAACCCACAGAGGATCTGACCTACATAGGATAGATATGCACTGACCCACATAGGATAGCTGAGCACTAACCCACAAAGAATCTGACCCACATAGGATCGGTGTTGGCCCACATAGGATCGCTCGGTACTAACCTTTGTATGATAAGTCTCCAACCTCCGCCTCACTACCAACCAATGGATTCTCACTCATAGCATGCTTGATTCTGAGAGAACTTCTCCTCAATCCATTGGTCATATTTCAATCAGCATGAAGTCTCACGAAGAAGTAACCCGATGATATGTCACATCATAAGGGTTCAGATGCAATAGACGGTGAAACAACTGAACGCCCAGTCTGTAAGTTATAGGCATTTTAGTGTTGAGGGCCCGGTTGGATTCATGTGTGATCCAACCTGGTCATACTCCAACTCTCTCCAAAACACAAGTAGAGTATCTCAAAAGGTCTACCTTGTCACAAGGGTCCTTATTCCAGAGACGATGCGTCGATCAAACGTTTGGTCTATTAGTTACACCCCTTTCCGTGAAACGGGGGTGATCGCACCTCGGTCCGGCAAAGCTCGTTTGGGCCTGCCAAAATACATCAAAGGGACCTCTTTCCAAAAGGGATCCCAGCTCTACTAATGGTGTATCGAACAGACACCTGGTTTGTTAGTTATGGGTGTTTCTTTATTTGGGGACCGGTTGGGTCTGGGCCTGGTCCGACTCAGCTAGGTCGACCCAACGCAACGGGTCCCGAGGTCCACCTGACCCTGCTCGGGTCCATCCCACTAAGATTCGGCCTAGTTTATAGGGTCCGGCCCATCGGGGTCAGCCCAATTCAGTTCACAGCCCCAGGCCGCGGTTGGCCCGGCCCATCGGGTGGGGTTCGGCCCACCCATGTTGCCCTACCGGGCTGAGGGTTTGGCCCGGTCCGCTGGGTTGTGGGTCTGACCCAGCCAACTAAGTGGTTCTGGTCCACTGGGCGGGTCTGGTCTGCTGGGCAGGTCTAGCTGGACTGCGCCCGGCCCGGTCTGCCAGAAGGTGGACTGGTCTTCCCAGCTGGCCCCGTAGGTGATGGGCCGTTTTGGCTAGCTAGTGGGGCGCTACCCAACCGCGTAACGATCGGATTGTTTGTCCAACCAAGGGTCCGCAAACCTCATGTGGCACGGGGCTGCACTATTCTCCACCTGCCACGACCTCCTCCAACAGCACGCGATGACGCGTCGTTCCGCCTCCGTCTTCCGTGGCTGACTCAGGCCAGTCACCTTCTTTACCTGCCATGGCTTCTGCTATGACCCTTGCCCACTGGCGGCGCGCGACAGCGTGCCCCACCACCTCTGTGTCCATCCGGTGCTGGCTGCTCTGCTAACTGCCACGGCATAGTGTCATGGCCTCTTCCTACGGCGCGTGACGGCGTGCCGCCTCCATCATGGCCAGCCGGTGCCATCGCACAGGTGGTCTTTCATAGAGAGAGAGAGAGGGTAAAAAATGTAGTGGAGGGTACGGGCCATGTTTGTTTGGCCCACACCCTCTAGGTTATCTTGAAATCATTAGGGTGGAAAAAATGATTCAACAATCACTTGAAAATATAATGAAATAAAATCCCTACCTCAATATCATTAGAGAACGCCCAAGATTGAGGAAGAGTCGGTGCTCGTCATCCCTGCAACAAGCCGCCATCATTGCCCTCAAACATCATCATTTGATTCGTGATTTGGTGTTGCTTGTAACTGCCCGCTCGAACCTGCTCTTTCCTCTAAGTGTTTTCCATCACGACACTTTATCAGAACTTCGTCGCTTGGTGAAGTTGTTCCATTACCTCTCCCCAAGCTCTATATAAATAGGAGAGGGGAAGGGTGAGTAATGCCCAAAGAATTAATGGGGGGTTTATTTAATAGAAACCTTCCTAATTCCAATGGCGTTGTTACAAAGGATTTGAGTATTCAATCCATTTAATGGCTTGACATGTCGTTGGTCCCGCCACTGTCGCTTGTTTGTTGGAGAAAAAGAAAATATAGAAATAAAATAATAAAGTTATTTTATTATTCTTTTAAAAAGTCCAAAATCTAACTTTTTCTCCGAACCTACTACGGTCAAAGTGAAGCCTCCCTTAACCAAATTCTGACAATGCGGATTCAATGGTGCCCTTGATTTTTAATCCGAGCACTGGTTCAAAAGTTATAAAATTCCACCCGAGCGTTCATTGAACGTACCTTAAAAAAAGTTCAATAAATTGTTAACATTAACCCTAGACCCGCGTCGGTCGAGGTTAAGCTCTACCTAAGGAAAACGCACCCCAATGAACCCAACAGTACTCTCAGATTTTTAATCTGAGTTACCATTTAGATTCTATGGATTTTAACAATAAAATAATTGTTACTAAATTATTTTATTTACGGCCAAAAACTAACTTTCATAGTTGGCCCGCACCGACCAACGTTAGTATCTACCTAAAAAAATCATACCCTCACGAGCTCAGTGATGGTCTTGGATTTTTAATCTGAGTCACTATTCTTGAGTTATGACCATTTAAAAAATAAAATAACTTTATTTAATTATTTTATTTACAATTATTCCATTTTGGAGTTTTCTCATAGAAGGTCTGCGCCAACTAAAATTAAGTCGCACCAAGGGTAAACCCGCCATCCTGAATGCAACGGTGCCCTCGGATTTCTGATCTTGGAAACCGTATAGGAGTTATTCCAATTTTTTAGGAAAACTAATTACATGCGCTAATTAAAGTTTATCAAAACTTTGATGGATCATTCTGGGAAATCCAGGCCTCGGAATCACGTTCCATAAGATTTTACAGTCTCAAAATAATTCCATATAATTAAAAAATTATATAGAAATTTAGGGACATTACATCATAACAATCTTACAGGTTCTTCGACACTACCAGCTCTACGAAAAGTTGTCAAAGTGCAAGTTATGGGTATGATAGGTTCATTTCCTTGAGCATGTGGTCTATCATCAGGGTGTAGAAGTGGACTAATTGAAGTTTTAAGTGTTTGTTTCTTGGGAAGCACCTAAGAATGTGGTAGAGGTTCACAGTTTTATTGGTCTTGTGGACAATTACTGGACGGTTTTACCCGATTTCACTCGAGTTGCAACTCCATTGACATCTATGACTAGAAAAGAACAATATTTTGTGTGGAGCGAGAAATTCTAAGCAGCATTCGGATATTTGAAGGGGAAGTTGGTTAGTGATCCAGTGCTCCGATTTCCAGAGGAAGGGGTGATGTTTGAGGTGTTTTGTGGTTCTTCCCGTCTGGGCTTAGGATGTGTCTTGATGCAGCAATGGGTAGTGATATCTTATGTGTCTAGGTAGTTATATCCCTACAAACATAACTATGTCACCCATGATCTAGATCTATCATATTTCATGTTTACGTTAAAGTTTTGGCGGCATTGCCTCATTGGGGAGAACTTTATAGTCTTTACAGATCACAAGAGTTTGAGGTATATCATTTCCAAGAGTGATTTGAATCTACAGCAGTGGAGGTGGATAAAGTTTCTTCATGACTAAAATTTTGAGATCCCCAACACCTCAGAAAATGGGAATTTCGTTCTCAATTCTTTGAGTAGAAATTCATAGAAGGATGTTGTTCGGGAATCTAAGGATGCTTGGAAGCCAATAGAGGGGTTTCTAGCCTTTCACTTGTATGTAGGGTGGAAAAAAGTAGAGGCTATTTATTTTAGATAATGGTGTAGTCTTCTCTAATGTAGATGGAGAAGGAGTATTAGTGGGGAGAATCATAGGTAGAAGTTATGCGTGATCGCGTTAACCATGGTGATGCTCTGAAGAGATGGTCAGAAGATTGTCAAAATCGGATGTTGTTTTATAGAAGGCTATTTTTTTCTAGTGGAAATGTGTGAGGGAGTCCTCTATGAATTTCATAGATCATCCTTAGCGGTATACCTAGGTGTTTTCAAGATGTAACATGGATTGAGGATGTAGTTTTGGTGTCCCGGGATGAATGGGGTATTGGCGGAGTTTATGGAGAATTGCTTAGTGTACCAGTAGGTGAAGACTAAGCACCGTGTTCCCAGTGGTTTCTTATAGCCCTTAAATGTCCTCGAGTGGAAGTGGGATGACATATCAATGGATTTTTTCACAGGTTTACCCAAATCATAGGGAGGATATGATGAAATATGGGTAGCAGTGGATCAGCTGACAAAATCATCTCACTTCTTAGCGGTCAAGGAGTCGAGTGCAGTAGATGCCTTGGAAAAGAGGTATGTGGATGATGTGGTGCAATTGCATGGAGTGATAAGATGTATTGTCTCAAATTGGGATATGAATTTTACCTCATGAGTTTGGAGGGGGTTTCAGCATGCTTTTGGAACTCAGTTATTCCTTAGCACTTCCTTACACCCTCAAATAGATGGACAGACGGAACTGACTATCCAAACATTGGAGGACATACTGCAAGCATGCATCTTAGACTTTGGCGGATCTTGGGTATAACACTTGACCTTGATAGATTTTTCTTATAATAATAGTTATCACTCTTCCATTGGCATGGCTTCATTTGAGGCATTGTATGGGAGACCGTTTCGTTCACCTTTGTGTTGGACAGAGGTTGGGGAGACAGCTGTTCGTGGCCCTGAGGTAGTGAAAAGGATGACAGAGTAGGTTCATATTGTTTGTGAGAGGATGAAACCGGTACAGGACCAGTATAAGTCATATGTTGGTTTCAAGAGGAGTAATTTGGAGTTCAAAGTTAGGGACTATGTTTTCTTGAAGGTTTCCCCTTGATGTGAGTAGCGGAGGTTTGGCAGAGGTAGCAAGATTTCTCCCAGGTTTGTCAGACCCTTCGAGGGGTTGGGGTGAGTTGGCAAGGTGGAATAGAAATTGTTGATACCACCACAGTTAGGATCCATGACTTCATTCACATATCTTAACTCCATTATTATATTCATGATGACTCCCATGTAATTGAGTGGGGAGATATCGATATTGAATACTACGTGACATACATGGAACGGTCAGTAGAGATCCAGGATCATTGGGTGAAGGTGCAATGTGGGCAGACCATTCCTCTGGTTCATGTGTTGTGGAGGCATGGTGGCATGGAGGAGAGTACTTTGGAATTATAAACGTAGATGTGTTCCCAGTATATAGAGTTTTTTTTAGTTTTTCCTTATTCTGTCTCTCCTTGTGATGTAATTTTTTAACTTTGGTTTATGAAATAAGTTATTTTTCCATGGGTTGACATGTGTGTGGTGAAATGTGTTATGAAGTCCTAACATGTGAAAAGAGGATGACCAGATTCCTAATATAGATGCATTAACTGTGATGAGATTAATTCCATGTGGGTGAGTCAGTTCCTCCCAGAGCGGATAGTATCTTGACGTGGAAAATGTAATTCTTCGATTTGTGTGTTTGGGATGGAATGGTTGTTGTGCTTTTGTGGTGTGTCCTCTGGTCGATTGGGTGAGCAGATGTCAGAGGGGGTTTTAATGTATGTTGAGGTTTCATGTTATATTTTGAACAACAGAGGACGGTTTATCATTGAACTTTTATGTCAGTAGCAGTGTTTCAAGCATATAAAGATCCTTGAGAGGTATTCAAGGGGTTATTTTTTGGACCCCTCTTTTTCTTATGGGATTAGTTTTGGATTCTTGAGGGTGATAATAGATTCATAGGTATATGATGTAATGGATTGGACCACTCTAGTCCATTACTTTGTGAAAATCCGATGGTTGAAGTGTTCTGGGAGATCATGGTGACTTATTTTAAAACTTTGTAGTTTTTTCAGTTTTTCAAGTTCTCTAATAGTAGTTCGATGATGGTGAGTCACAACGGTGAGTCAAAATGGTGGGATTGAATGATGACATGTGACGGTGAGTCATAATGGTGAGTTATAATGGTGATTAGTGATGGTGAGTTAGAACAGTGAGTTGGAATGGTGAGTTAAGACCTGTGAGTCACAATGGTGACTCACACTGGTAGCTCACACCAGTAGTTCTCCAAACAGTGACTTGCAATGGTGACTCACATCAATGACTTACCTAACGGTGAGTCATTTCTAACAGTTTTTTTTAGTTTTTTCTAGTTTCACACCTTTAAAATTTTCCTTGACATAAAATGATTTAAATACCATATTTAATGGTTTTTTGAGCCTTTTCAAATCATATATATCTTTTAAAAACCTGAAGCTTCCTTTGACTTACAAACCATGTGTTCTTAATCATGATCTTCCTTTAATGGATTTTAAAACCCATTTCTCTTATTAATTTAAGATTTGGCCTTTCTAAAGCTGAGATCTTATGTTCCTTGTTCGCTTCCCTTTCTCTTGGTATGAGACACCCCAAACCTTTCTTCTCTGAGGAGTCATGTGTTTTTTTTTTGTAGCATTTGGATCGTGTTTTCCCTGGAGGATTTTCTTACTGCATGTGAACCCCCTTCTATGGAATAATAAGGAAGTACTGATCATTTCTTCTTTAAAGTAGGTTTTCCTTCATCTCTCTTTTATATGTGCATCATGTGGGTTGGGTGTATCAATGTTTCTGGAGAACATAGTTGAATTCAGATTAACAAAGATAATTAAACTGGGTAAGATCAATCTATGGGGCTTGGGGAAAGTGGCGTATGATTGTACTATTTTATTGATATTTTGATCAATGTTGTGAATTTTATGGGCTATATTCCTACTAAAAATAATGGTCCTTATAGTTCTTTGTTTTTGCACCAAATATATTATGGGTTACATGTTGTCTATTTCCTGTTGAACCACTGTTTTGAAAAATCTATTAACCATGTAAATTCGGATAAAATAAATGGATGCCCCAGGATCAAACTATTTATGTGATAACCCCTGTACTAAAAAGTGGAAATTGAGTGAGTAATGCCTTATTAAATTTTAATATTCCTTTCCTTTATTCATGCAGTGGTGTGATGTGTGTGGGATTGTTCTGACTTGTGTTATAGTAGGGTTGTTGGCATGGCTATATGATGTGGGGTGGTTCGGGTGGTGTAATGGAATCTTAGGTTAATAGATTTTTAGACTTTGGAATACATGGGAAGTATTTTAGAGAATGGATGTGATCGGTTTGTGTGGTAATGTGTTGCTAGGTGTAGTTGTAAGTTGGGGGTTTTCTCTGTTGAAAGAATGGATTGGGGAGAATGACTTTGATGAATGATGATGGTAGTGTTTGGAATGGGTGTTGAATAGAGAGTAATGTGAAGTGGGTTAATTTACCATTGATCTTCTTACTCTATGTAACTTTTGTTGTGTGGATTATAAGTATTGTGCTTGTTAGTTTCCCAGGTAGTAATGGGATAAATAAATGAATTTCTTAATTAAGTATAGAATGGTTTCGAATGGTTTGGAAAATAGAATCAAAGTAATAAATATGACAATATTAATGGGTTTTAAACATGTATTAAGTGTGAATACACATTAGTTTATCAGGTTCTTTTCCTTTTGAAATATGTTAGTGTGTTTTTTTGTGCATTTTAGGGGTATCCACGGGGGTGGTAGTATTGTATGTTGGTTGGATGTTGTAAACCCATAGGTTGAGATTGAGGGCTTGAAATTATATATGAAAACTTTTATTTTTACTTTTTATTTCTATACGCACCCCACCCTAGTTGAGAATTATCTTATGAACACCCCCATCATTACAGGGGGTGTCTTTCCCAAACATATTGATGGCAGGATGGAAGGTTGGCCATCCACTCTTCCCTGATCCCTCTTCCAGGCAGTGGTACCCTAGTATTCTTTGAGTAGGTAGTGGTTTGTGAGGCCCAGGTATGTGCAGGAGAGTTGTGCTTTCCCAGGTATCTTTGATATGAGATGAGTTGTGTTTTCCCAGGTGTCTTTAGAATGAGATATTTTGTGCTTTCCCATGTGTTTTTGGGATATGACATGGTTTGGGGACCAAGTTTCTATGGTCAAGATTTGATGTGGTATGGGAACCAGGTGTGTGCGGGTGAGATGTGATGTGCTTCATTTTCCCAGGTGATGAGACTAGCTGTGAGGCCCATGTGTGCACGGGCAGGATGTGATGTACTTCGTTTTCTCAAGTGACAAGACTAGTTGTGAGGCCTAGGTGTGTGTGGGAGGGTTGTGATGTGTTTTGTTGGGGAGAGGTGGGAGCGCAAGGATATTTGTCATTAGGAAATAGCATCTAAACTAGTGGTAAGTGGTGCGGGTTACCCAAATCATCATTGTTCCTACTATATTACTTTACTTGACTTGCATTACTTGGTGTGTGTGCCTTGGTGAGGTTGGTATGGCTAGTATACCTTGTTGGGTATTGTTGGGTTATATTGTTTTCTCAAGGGAGCATTAGTTTTCTTCTCTCACTTTTGCATGAGATAATTTGGTTTTTTCTACTGAGTATACTTATATGCTCACCCTATGTATATAAAACTTTTTCCATGTCTCCAAAAGGATTACGTGGACCGTACTAGACTTTACTAGATTGGATGTTGGAACAGTTATTTTGTCGCTGCTTAGCCTTGATTTTGGTATTTACTTTGGAGTTTCATTGTATTCGTAACAGTTGTATTTTAACATTCATGTGGGATGGAATTTGGTTTTCTTTTATATATATAGTACTTATATTTTTTTTGGTATTTACATCTAAGGTTACTCATTTTTACCATTTTATTTTTTCACCATGATAACTAGTTTTTTTATTGTATTTATTATTCATTATGACCAAAATTAATTTTAATTTATTAACTAATATTAATTATGTTGATTAAAAATATAGAACCCATTTTATAAAATTTAAATCATATAATTGGGGTAATTAAATTTAAAATCAAACCCTCAAAATGTGTTGAAAACGGTTGTATAAGGAATGCATTTTTCAAGAAATATATGATCTTATATTAAATTCATGACTAGAAATCACCATCATGTGAATTCAAATTAATATAATTAAATTTATAATCCTTTAATTTAATTTTAATATTTTCTTATTGGAGGTTATTTTAATTGATTAAAATGGATAAACTTTATGCATTTAAAAACAATTTGAGGAAAACCGCATTTTTAAGCATAAAAATAAACTTATACCAAAATCAAGAAAATTGCTGATTCAAATGAAATTAATTATATTATTCCAAATAAAATGGTTCATATTTAAATTCAATACCAAATCCAAAAATATTATGGAACTTTTAAATTACTTTATTTATTGGAAATAAATGACAGTATTTGAAAATTTAGTATTTTTCACTATTTACTAAAAGATAAAACATTTCGTAAAAAAACTCAAAATTTCACCCTAAGTTAATTTTAATATTCTAATTTTAAAAATTATGTTGATTTTAAAAAATAAAATGTCTAAAATTTTCATAAATTAATTAAAATATTTTCTCACAAAAAGAGATAAAAATCATTTTTGAAGGAAATGTATTGTTTGTAGAATAAAATATTTTTATTAATAGTCGAGTGATTATTTAAAAAATAATAATATTTATTATAAAATTTATATATATTTCATAAAATATTTAATACTATTCAAACCCACCAATTTAATGGCTAGGTTATAATGGTAAAATATTTTGTGGGTCGTTTAAGCTTGGTGTCGCATGTCCTATAAACTATCGAGCATTATTTTCTTTTAAAATATTTTGATGTTACACTTACATTATAATGTATAAACCTTTATAAATTACCCCTTGTGACCCTTAAATAAACATTTTATTTTGAGACCACATGACATAAAAAATAATTTGGTAAAAGGTATTGTAAATATTAAAATTTACTATTTGGAATATTTTGTTAATAAATGTTTCATGAACATTTATATAATTAATTTTCATAACCCCCTATTTCCAAAGATACCATAATTAGGGAGTAGAGATAATGTCCCTCGTGTCCCACCTCCAATAGGCTCTGGATTTTTTAGTAACACCGAGGGTATAAAAATCTCATAAATGAGAGGCATTTCCCACTTTAATAGTAGGATCAGGAGATAAGATATCATTGATTGATCAACTCCATGGAATAATATAAAAAGGAGACCAAAACCATCCAATAATTCATGTATAAATTAAATAGATATAAATGAAAATATCCAAATTAAATCCTCAAAATAAAAATCTAAGGCAATGACACAGCAATAGCTCCAATGGATTGAGCTATTAATGTCCAGCGCAGTCCAAGAATTCATCTAAGAAACCTAAAAATGACTTTATATATGTTGAGAGAGCATACAAGTATACTCGGTAGGAAAATCAAAGTCTCTCATGAACACTTGAAATAATCATACTAATCCACCCATAATCAAAAAGTAGAACCAACAACACCTAAACATGTAAACTATCCATCCCAACCTCACCAAAGAATGCTCACCAAATAATGAAATCCAAGTATAATAAAATAATATAAATCATATCGATAAAGGATTCTCTGCACTAATTACCACTAGTTTTCCACCCTCACACCCCAAAATCATACATCCTAGAGCTCCCATATCTTCTGCATAACATATACTACAACCCCATAGCATGGTCACATCACATTACACCTGCAAACGCCTAGCCCATCACATCACAAGAACTTCCATAACAAGAGTGGTAGGGTATCGTGAACATGAAGAACATCAACCTCATTCCCTACTCATACTAGGAATAACCCCCACCATAATCCTCCCCATAACATGGTCATTCCATATCTCGCCTGAAGTCACCTAGGCCAGTTCCCCACAGCACGATCATGTCACATCCTTCCTGAAGACACCTAGGCCATCACCTAATGCACTAGAAAACCTCAGGTCATCACAAATTGTGCATATATACTCACCTGGAAGAGAGAGTAGTAAATATAAGGTATCCATCCATCCATCCTCATCACCATAATGTTGTTAAAAACACCCTCATGTGAAAATACATGAAACATCCTCCGATATGGAACCCTCTCATGTGGTCAAATCAGGTTGGTTATGGGACCTCAAGTGCATCTCCCCATATGCTAAAATTTTCTGAATAGAAGTAGGGTGTGATGAATATAGTGGGGATATTATACCCCCTAGTATAGAGTTACAACATATTGGATACATCAATAATAATAAACATCATAGTAACAAAAATAGAGGAAATTGTACAACATACAACCAGGAAATAAAAGGAGGAACCAATAAACTGAATAATAATGAATCGTGTAATGATAGGATGAAATGTGTCTAAATTTTAAAATGAAAACAATAAAAATAAAAGAATTATCTGACACAAATAAACTCAAAAATACCCCGATCTGGAACCCCATTTCAGTCTTTTCTTCAAACTTTAGTCTATCTAGTAAGCAAGAATCAGCAACAAGGTCCATTGCCCTTATCCATACCTTCATCCATGTAATCTGCCTGGGTACCAAATGGTGTCCCAAATAGGGTGCAAGTAATACTCAATAGGTGTATTAATTAATCGATTAATACAATACATAAATCAACCTCCTTCGGCACCATACTGGAATGTCTCTAAGCATGTAGCACAAACATGTCAACCATAACCATTAACCATGGAAAAATCACATAACCAGGAAAATTCCTTTGTATAAGGATTTTAGCCTTTAGAAAAATCCTTATATGTAATCATTTCATCATCAACTGGGCCAATCTCACTATATAATCATTTCAACATCAACTAGGCCAAGCCCGCTATATAATTATTTCAGCATCACCG
Organism: Viscum album; assembly: GCA_963277665.1. NCBI lineage: Eukaryota > Viridiplantae > Streptophyta > Magnoliopsida > Santalales > Viscaceae > Viscum > Viscum album. The sequence continues at coordinate 467,635,383 of OY728147.1, read as the reverse complement.
AGCATGACACTATATATAAGTATTTCAATATGAAACTGGGCCAAGACCTCTATATAATCATTTCTTCATGGAAATAAACAAATCATAAGAGCAAGGATATCATAATATCACATCATAAGCCTCAATGGTTAATTATGAAAATTTTCATTTGTCTTCCAATTACACATTCATTTATATATCAAATTGTCAACAATCATATCAATAGCCCATAATCTATTTCCAAGGGATTCTATATCAAGTAATCACCTGAAATATCATGTCATGCTAAACATAATTTAAACCATTATCCAATTCGTTATTTATCCAGGGTCCACTCACCCAATGGGTATCCACAAGCCAAGTTGCATTACCATTGTATCTAAAGGGATATAAGTAATGATCCAATCTATGAGTTATCATCATTCATCATTCAATTAATTAATTCACACAATATGGAGGTGTAATCATAGTATTAAACATACATAAAAATTAATCAAACCATAGGGTTAGGATTTATATCACTAAACATTATCTGGTGATTAAGAAACACCAAAAAAGGGATCTTTAGTAGAGGATTTATGAAAAGGAAATCTATAAAGAAACCAAGATCATCCAAACAACATGATCAACACCAGTTTCCATAGTTGAGATCAAAATAACACTCAAAATTTAATGAAATAATGGGGAAATGAGAAGAAAGTAAAATAAAAGAGGCTTACCATGGATCAAACACCAAACCACAATGTTTGGAAGGGATGAACATATTCCATAATTTCCTGGAAAATTGACTAGGCTCAAAGGAGGAAGGCCTTCACCAGATGAATGAAAAACATAAGCGATGCATGTTTTTAAAACCATGCATCCCACAAATTACATGGAGTTTAAGTATATTACATGGTGTGTAATCCTTAATTATGTGGTATGCCTAAATTCATGATCCTTAGGCGAATTAACCAATACCCAAACATTAAACATCGTATAATGTTGATTTATGGCGTGTAATCCAGCTCATGCCATGAACCTGTTCACAGCCTACATCCCTTTCATGACTTCTACCCAGCAGTAGTTACATGGCGCGTAATTCCTTTACATGGAATATAAATTCCCTACATATATATTCAAGCTCCCAAAATACTCATAAGATCCCAAACCACCTCCAAATCCTTCCAAACTTAATAAAACCCCTCATAATCTCCTTTAAAACATTTATACCCAGACTTAATTAATTTAAAAAACATACATCTCCAAACTTTAGGTCATTTTTTCCAAAAAATATTCTCCAACTCCGAACAAGACTTGACTACCAAGGTTTAAAGATAATGAAACCCAAACAAAAGACGTTTAATGAAAAAAACTCAAAGAGTTATGTTCCTAGAAAAAGATAGGATATTGAAATCTCCCCACCATATAATATCTCATCTCCAAGATACTCCAAGCATCACTATGGGGTCTCAAAAAAAGAGTGTGGCCACTGTACTCACATATCAGACTCCCTATCCTAGGTATCCTCTTGAATACGCCCATACTTCCATTGCACGTGAACCAGAGGTATGGTCCTACCCCAATGATACTTCTCACTATGGTCCACAATCTGTATCGGATGCTCCTTAAAGGACACATCAGCACAAAGCTCAATGACCTCAATGTCCACCACATGAGAAGGTTCAAAATGATATCTATGAAGTCGTGGAATGTGAAATATGAAGTGCATGGAACTATAGTGTTGTGGAAGGGCTAATCAGTACACCACTAGACTAAACCTCTCCACTCCCTCAAACAGCCTAACAAACCTGGGCACTAGCTTTCCTTGTTTCCTGATATGGAATTTCTCCAACCTAGACAACACCTAAAGAAAACATGATGAGCAACATAAAACTCTATTGGTCATCTCTAATGGTAATAATATGATTTATTTTTGCTATATATGGTCACCAATCATCTTCTAATAAACTGAACCTGCTCAGACATCTCCTGCATGAGACTGGGTACAACAAGCGTTGACTCAATTGCATCTAATCAATAAAGAGGTGAACTGTATGGACTACCATAAAAATCCTCTAAATTATCCATATAGATTGATGTTTGGAAACTATTATTATATGAAAACTCCATGAGTTTCATATATTTCTTCTATAGACCACCAAAATCAAAAAACAAGCACATAACATATCCTCCAGAATTTGAATGGTCTACTTAGATTGACCTTCAATCTAAGGATGATAGGTTGTTCTCAAAATAACCTACAATACTATATCCTTATGAATACCTTTCCAGAACCGTGATGTTAAATTAGGATCTTTGTCAAAAATGATACTCCTCAAAAGATCATGAAACCAAACTATTTCACACATGTAAATACTACCTAGATAATCAATGGTGAAGATCTCCCTGATATGCAAGAAGTGGGATACCTTCATTAGGCGATCTACAATCATTCATACGTTATCATTCTTATGTATTATCCTGGGTAATCCTGTCACAAAATCTATAGTGAAATCATCTCATTTCCACTTAGGAATGGGAAAAGGCTGAAAAAGCCCAGCTGGCCTTTGGTGCTCGGATTTCACCTACTAATTGGTGAAACATCTCATTTAGAATCCCACTACCTCCTTCTTTATTCCTGACCACTGGTACTTATGATACATCTTTGTCAAACCAAGATGAACCACCCATCTAGAATCATGAAACTCTCTCATCAACTCCTTACACAATCTCATAGGAACCCATACTCATCCATGGAAAATAAGAAAATTATCATTGCCAAAAGACAATCCTGATGGTGTCTCCCAACCATATAAGTTGTCTCTTAAAACTAATCCCTATTGATCAGATAACTACTCCATCTTGATTTGGTTAAAAATCATAGGTATGATAGATGTTGAAGTTAGACGTACTCATCCCTGAGACTCCTAGAAATCTAAATTCATGTCTACAAAGAGTTCCATCATACACCACACATCACAAGACTCCCTCACTACCACTATCTGTGTCTTCTGGATCAAATAATAATCAATAAAATTACCATTTCCTAGTGTATAATCCATCTCAAAGTCAAAATATTTTAGATACTCAACCCACCTCCTCTACCAAATGTTTAGGTCTCACTGAGAAAAGATATACCTGGCGCTCTGGTGGTATATGTACACCACAAACCTCTCACATAAAAGATAGTGTCTCTAACATATCATGGAATGTACCATCATAGCTAACATCAGATCATGAGTAGGGTAATTCCTCTCATGCGGTTTCAATTATCTAGACCATAAGCAACCACATCATCCTCCTGTATTAGAAAATATTTGCTTCCAAATTTGGATTCATTACAATACATGGTATATGATTTACCCGACACAGGTAAAGTGAGGATAGGTGTTGAGTTCTTACTTCTATTTAGCTTCTAAAAAACTCTCTCATGAGCATGTAACCAAACAAAATACACTCCCTTCTTGGTCATCCCATACATCGGTGCTTCCAGATAGGAAAATTCCTAGATGAAATTCCAGTAATAACCTACTAAACCCATAAATCTATGAATTTCAATAAATTATTGGGATGTACCCAAGATACCATGGATACAATATTCTTTATGTCCGCTCACACTCTATCCTATAAGATGAAATGGCCCAAGAAGTGTGATTTATCAATCTAGAAACTACATTTGGTTATCTTGGTGTAAAGTTGGTGCCTCTCAATGTACTGAAGATGATGCCAAGATGTTGCGCATGATTGTCTAATGACTGGGAGTACACTAATATGTCATCAAAAAAACAACAATAAATGGGTCCAGAAAAGTATGAAAAATTAGATTCATCAAATCCATGAATACCATTGGTGCATTCATCAAACCAAACAACATCACTACGTAATCATACAAGCCATACCTTCTCGTAAAGGTAAACTTAGGTATGTTTGATGGTCTCTCCCTCAACCGGTGGTATCCTGATCTCAAATAGATCTTGGATAATATATTTTAACCTCTCAAATGATTGAAGATATTGTCAATATGGTAAATGAGATATTGGTTCTTGATCATCATCTGGTTCAAAATCTGATAATTCACATATATATGCAAAGTCCAATTAGCCTTCTTGGAAGAAAGAACTAGGGAACCCCATGGAGATGTACTAGGTTATATGAAACCTTTAGATTCTAGATTTTACAAATAAACTTTAAACTATCGAAGCTCTGTTAGTTTCATTATATAAGGTGGGATAGAAACTAGCTTTTCTCATAACACTAGCTTGATCATGAACTAAATCTCTCACTCGGGAGGTAAGGCACAGAACTCATTAGTAAAGAAATCCGGAAAATAGTCTACCACTGGAGGAAAAGTATCATGTTTCATTCCACCTTCATCCATAACTAGGATTTCTATCTGGGTCATGATACAATCCAATATACACTGAATTTCTCCTACATGACCATCCTAAAGATCTCACTCACCATGGTGAGAATATTTGTCTCCTTCTGGTGATAAAAAGGTAACTATACACTGGTAATAGTTGATATGATCCTAGTATATAATTAGCTAATCCATGCCAAGAACAAAATCAAAACCTATCATATCTTGCATGAACAGTTTCTAAAATATATAGTAACCACCAATTTCTAGAGAACACACATTAAAATTTTTGATATTCTCTGACCACACTCCAAATGGTGTATCGATAGTCAAAATACTATCAAATATTTACACAAACAAACCCAAATCATTTGTAAAAAGAGGTGGTAGAAAAGGAATATGATGCTCCTATATTAAACAAAATGAAAGAAAGGGTATATAATGCAGTAATAGGTACTCTAATGATAGAAGGTCCTACACCCACACTAGTCGGAGTAGTCTATATAACGTGCAACTAACTCTCCCCTCTACCCTTGGCTCCAAACTAACTCCATTGATATATTCCCTCTGCTTGGAACAAGCACTCCTTCACTAGGGTACGATGTCCCCTACCTTGACCTGAATGTCTAGTGGAACTTCAACTACCTATCTTATGAGGGGTAGTTGAGTCCTTCTCAGACTCAGGTACCTATCCTAATCCCCTACCACTACTCTACATTTTCATTCCCCTATAAAACCTCTATAGGTGGCCCAACCTACCGCAACCATGGAACTCTAGAGAAGGGTATGGACACTGAGTTCACTTGTGTACCAACTTTCTACACTAATAGCACTACTATAGAGCATGTTTATGAGATGGTTGACCACTTCCATGACTACTATTTCTATTATTGTCTTGGTGATAACTATCTTAGTTGTGATTATTTCCACTAGATGAAAAGCTCCTAGTTCACCCTACTGAAATAGCCTAGATGCTGCTCGGGGCCTCTATTAGATTCTCTTCTGTGATGAGTGTCTGGTTCATCACATCCAAAAAGCTACTCAAGTGAAATATGTTCACCAATTACCTGGTCTTTTAGAAAATCTCATCCTAAAAACATCTCTCCCTGGAGATATCATTAGCTTTTAATGATGGTGCAAATCACCACAAGTTGGTGAAGAATTCTATGCAGTCCATCACTAACATTCCCTCTTGTCTCGGATGCATGAACTCATGATCCTTCTCATCACTCAACTTATTTGGATAGAAGTGTCTCAAGAACTTCTCCTCAGAGTACTTCCAATGTAACTCCTCTTTCTTCTCAACTTTCTCTAGAATATCCCATCAATTATTGGCAGGACCACAAAGCATATATGTAGCAAGCTTCGCCCTCCTATTGGTGGGTGTCTCAAGGTACTTGAAGATCATCTAGACTGACTCAATCTAGAACTTAGCTTCCTGGGGGCCTCCCTCCCTAGTGAGCATAGAAAGATGTTGTAGCTGAAACTCTATCATCATCTTAGACATCGAAGGAATGGTACAAATAGTCTCCATTTACATGGATCACAAGACCCTCAAGAATCTGTCGTGAAGCTAAACATCCATCTTATCCTTAGAAACTATTGGAAGCTCCAGTTCAGATACATTATGAGTGTGATGATTTCTACTCTCCTAACACTCAACTCAAAGGTGATTTGGTGACATTTTCTTTACAAGAGAAACACACTCCTTAGAACACTGTATAAAAAACGAGGTCAACCTAAACAGGCGACAACAACAGAGAACCACTAACTCATGGTCTCTCTAAACATGGCTTACAAGTGTTTTAGCATTACATAAATGTTATTTCCTTTAATTTATCAAATATAAGTTGTATCTTATTTCATAGTTCATGAAGGAAAGTATATCACATGTAATAAATATGTCCCTATCTTGAAAAATGCATGTCAAGATATATCATTATGTGTCTATCATGATGCATACATACTCATATCATGCCATATTGGGCCATGAGTATAAATCTCAAGAAAAAATATCATCATGATAAAAAAATATCACAAAACATGTGAATCACCCTAGGTTAAATAACATCAAACTTTAATAAGAGAACGTCATGAACATCAACTTCATCCATGGGTACTCGTATTTTCCCATGTACATGGGTTAGCTACTCCAATGCATAAGGTCATTATCAATTCCAGACACATCCTATTCTTATTTCTACCTTTCCCAAATAGAAAAGCAACAAAAAATAAAAACCCAACCCCTTTGATACCACTTTATAATGTCCCCCGGTCTGGAACTCGCTCACGTGGAAAAATCTGGTTTGTTACGGGACCTCAAGAACGACTCCTTGCATTGTTACAACACTATAGAAAAATAAACAATACTAAAAATTAGAGTAACAAAAATAGTGGAAACAATATAACATACAATTGGGAAATAAAAGGAGGAACCAATAAACCAAATAATAATGAATCATGTAATGAAAGGATGAAATTTATCTAAATTTAAAACTGAAAACAATAAAAATAAAAGAATAAGATGACATAATTAAACTCAAAATACCTCATTCTCAAACCCCATGTCATTCTCATATCCAAACTCCAACCCGTTCAGAAAGAAACAATCAGCAACAAGGTCCCTTTCCCTTTTCTACAAATGCATCCATGTAATATGCTTGGGTACCAAATGAAAACTTGAATAGGATGTGAGTAAAACTCAACAGGCCAACACAACCATATCTAAAAAACCAGTTAGATAATAAGTGAATGCAATAAAGTGATAAATAGGTGTCTTAATTAATCAATTAATACAATACATAAATCAACCTTCTTTGGCACCATGTCGGAATTTCTTAGATCATGTAGCACAACCATGCCAACCATAACCATAAACCTTGGAATAATCACATAACTATAGAAAATCCCTTTTTATAATCATTTTATCCTCTAGGTAGATCCCTATATATAATCATTTCAGCATCAACTGGGCCAAGCCTTCTATAAAATAATTTTAACATTAACTGGTTCAATCCTGTTGTATAAGAATTTCAGCATCACCGTGCATAGCTCTATATTTAATAATTTCAGCAACAAACTATCCTAAGACAACTATATAATAATTTCATCATGGAACTCATGAAATCATAACAGCAAGGATATCACAATATCACATCATAAGACTCAATGGTTAATTATGAAAATTTTTATTTTTATTTTAATTATAGTTTCAATTATATATCAAATTATCAAAAGTCATATCAATATCCAATAATCTTTTACCAAGGTATTATATATCAAGAAATCACCTGAGATATCATTTCATGCTAAACACATTTTAAACCATTAACCAATTCATTATTTATCTAGGGTCCACTCACCCAATGGGTATCAAAAAACCAGGTTGCATTACCATTGAATCCAAAGGGATCCAAGGAATTATCCAATCCATGATTTATTATCATTCATCATTCAATTAATTAATTCTCACATCATGGAAGCATAATCATAGTATTTCATATACACAATTGTAACGCCATGACCCTAGTTACCCAAAGTCAGTTCATTATTACATAACATTGGCATGATCGTAAGAGATCAAGTCCGAAAGACCGATCAGTTTAGTAGCCTTGGAACTATTAGATACATACATAATTTTTACATTACATTATGAAATTCAAAAACAACAACATTATGTCCCCTTTGAACACACTCATATCCCTTAGCCTATTCTTGCAGGTTAATCATAATATACTTCTTCATAACCTGGTAAAAAATAAAACATAAGAAAGGGGTGATTTCAGATGCTCAGGAAGGATAACAATATAGCGTAAACTATCATAAATAAGCATAAACATTTAAGTCAATGTATAAGACTAAAACACAAGCCTTTTAACATAAAATTCAGCATAATATGGAAAAGATAAATTAAATAATTCCATTTATTTATTCACATGGATATTTTACTAGTCGAATAATCACATGTAATATCAATATCTAATTTCATAATGAAGGAATGCATAATGTCGGATATCATAACCACGTAGTCAAGAACTCGTTCCAAGACTACAAATAAAGTTTTTGTCAAGGCCTTGTGCCAAGACACTAATTCGTCTCATGAGACCTACTGATGCATCGAGGAGCTATAGCAGGCTCCACCCGCCACTTACTATGTCCAATTCATTACTCATATGAAAAGGTTGAAACATAATCTAAACATTCATATTAAAACTAGCATACAAAATGTTAATATTTAACCACAAACCGTGAATGGTATAAAAATAGTACATCCACAGTCAAACATAACTCATTCAATACAATATGGAATATTGTATAAATTAACCTCAATTGAGAATAATTAAGGATATTGACATAGATGAAAATAATCATTAAAACTATTTGATAGAAATATCCCCTTTTCTTTAAAACATTTAAAAGTATCAGTATTTATCGAGAAGCTGTTAAAAATATATTTTTGAATCAAAGTGTCTCATACCACTTTGAAACTTTTAAAAGGGATTTTAATTTTAAAACATTCATGTCTATATAAATGAATCCTTAAAACCATTTTTAAAACATGAACTTTAATGAGAAATATTTAGAAGAATAATCTTTAAAACATTTAAAATAATATTTTAGTTAGAGTTCCTAACCAAATGAGAGATGCTTGAATAAAAATAATTGAGGTAATAAAAAAATTATAATATCATGAGAATAATGGCACTCATGATATACTATTTCAAAGTACAGTATATACACCATATAAAAGTGAATTGGCGCATAACAACAGAGAAGTCTCAATAGAATGTAAATTGAGATGAAACCCCTTATAAAGAATGTATCCTTAGGTTAAGGATAAATCAATGAAATAAATATGTTTGACAAATATAAATACACTCAATATGATTATATATACAAGGTAAATCAATCAAAGTATATTCACATATATTCTTGTAAAAACAACACCAATGACTTATATGTTTAACTCAATGAATGTAAATTGATTTAAAATTACTCTTATCAAGTTCATATCAATGACTTGATAATTTATAAATGGAGTGATTATTTGTATAAAAAGTATATCCACAAAAAGGGGAGTGTAAATTACTATATAAGTAAATAAATAGTGATTTCACACATAATCTTGGAGTATAATAATCAATGAAGTTTGCGTAGAACCCAATGAGTGGTAATTGAAAATAGAAATTCCCTTACTGATTTGATAGCTTACAAAACATACACCCCATGAATGAAGGATAATAAAATGAAGATGTAAATACCCATAAATTAAATTATATTACACAAATAATACAATCATAGGCAGTACATACACCACAAAAAAGTAAATAGTGGCCAATATAGCATGAATCTCACGGGAATAGAAAGTGAGATGAAAACCCCTTACCTTGTACTCTTCCTCAATGGAGGGTACATTAACCTCATGTATAATGTTTAAATAATTACTATTAAATTATATAATAACCATATACATAAACATGATATCATATATGATCTTCTAATATTGCTTTGTTAATAATATTTTAGTGGTATCATTGTTTCAGGTGTTAACTGATTCTTTTTCCTTTATATGTTTTGTTACGTAAACCATGTTTGTTATGGATAAGATGTATTTGATTATTATCCATAATAATATTAATTTCTTAAACATTATTTTTAATCATCAAATGAAAATTATTCTTGAATTGTTATAATGGGGAATGACATCCCATCGCGTCGTGGAGACGGTAAGTCATACGTACGCACGAGCGACAATATCATTCTATTGATGGTGAAATCATATGTAATTGGATGGTATATCATATAAACAGAATACTTAGCATGTTATATTTATTATTTTCATCAAATATACTCATTATTATACCAATTCAAATAATGAAGTGTTGAATAACAAATCTACACCACGACGTGGAGACGGTAAGTCGTATGTATGCGTGTACGGTGACTTTGTCATTAATAGGATGGATAGAATAATGAATATGGTTATACCATATTTATAATAAAATAACAGTATGTAGAAGGTACTAGAATTATTACTTTTTTATGGAAACAATATATAAAGAGGAAGTGGAAGAAGAAAAGAAATTTGAAAGGGGTGATGAAATTATTACCTCTTCTTCGTGTTCTCCCTTTTGATTGAACAAAAGGACTCCTTAGGTTGGCTTTCAGATCAAAGTGAGGAATATAGGTTTAATTAAGGGTAGTTAGGAGGATATTTGAGTAGGGTTTGGCCGAGATAAATGGATTTGGAGGAGTTAAATTAAGATAAGGGGAATTACCCTTTTATAAGAGAGGTGAGGGTCACTTTTGGAAAAGCTTGAAATATTGTTTTATAATAAAATCATTTTCGGTTTCTAATGGATAAAAATGGATTTATTTAAAGGATAAGGTGGGGATGGGTCTAAATATTTTCAAAAAATAGGTTTTAGACAAGTTTAGGTCACCATATTAACCTTATCTTTTAAATTTAACACTTAGTTAAATAGTTTAACTTTTACCATGTATTCTTGTATTATTATAATATATGGTTAATGAACTTACTATAAAAATACAATTGAACCCAAAGTGGTTAATTATTGACATATATAACCTTATATAATTACTTTTTCCAAACCTTATATTTTTAGGAATATTATATCATTTAATAATATAGTATTTGTTTTAAAAACTCATTTTTGTCAATTCTAACACTATTTGGTATTTTGTTTTTGATAAAGTCATAACAACTTTATTAATTGAAAAAAAATTATTTAATCAAACATAACATGTAATATTAACTAATAAAATTATTTGAATGCATAAAAAGTCTCAATTTACATTTATTTAGATATTTATAATATCAATTATTTTAATATTTCATTAATAAGGTAATTACTGCATCGTTATTGTGTCATAAATAAATTTAATTATTTAATGTATAAAATTTATAAATAAAATAAAATTATGTAGGAAATATTTTTATCTTTGAAATTAATATTTATAGTCTAATTTATATTATGTATAACCCTATATTAAAAATGTTTTAGTTATGAAAATTTGAATTTAACACTTTTAACTCTTCTTTAAATAAAATAATAATAAATGACCTAATCTAATACAAGTGGACCAAATAAGATGATATTTTGTTCCTAAGGTTTATTTTTTTCGAAATAAATTTATCCAATAGAATTAGGACATGTGTTAGGGTAATTATAATATCATTTTTACCTTTAATTACCGAATTTACTTTTAACCGTGGTAAATAAAATTCAAAAGTTATTATTCACCAAAAATTATTTTCATCCTATTGAACCACATTTTACTTACTGATTTAAACCATGTCTCTAGGATTTTTTAAATTCAATTCACATAAGTGGTAAAATTATGTTTTATACAAATATGCAAATGTGCCTGGAAGGTGGGTAAAAGACGTTAAAAAGGTCAATAAAATTTTCTACATCTAATTTTATTATAAAATGACTCCAATTAATTACATTGAACTTATATAGGTATTATGTGTATATTTTGACTTTAAAATAAATTTAAATAAAAATAATAATTATTTAATTAAAAGTCGGTTTTAAACAATAACGCAGTGTTATTCACTATTCATCAAAAATTGAATGTTTTCAGAAAAATACCAAAAATTAACCCAAATATAATTTGATATTCCAAATTCAAAAATTATGTCTATTTTACCAAATTCAAAACATATAAGTTTCATTAATTAATTTAAAATTAATTCCCGTTGTCAAAACCAGAAAACGTGTTTTTGAGAAGTAAAAACTATCAAAAGATTGATATGTGTTTATGTCCAATTTAAATGTAAAATTACTTCCAATGATCAAAATTGGATTAATTGATAAAAATATAATATAATTATACTTCAAAACCATTCAAATGTATAATTTAACACTATTAATTATTTTGATTAACAAAGTTGTATTCAGTTAAAATTTAGTATTTTTCACTATTCGTCAAAATATGAAAGTTGTCAGATTAACCCCAAAAATTTATGCAAACTAAATTTTTATGTCCCTATTATAAATAAGAAGTTTATTTTGTCAAATTTAATATATAAAAATGTTAAATATTTCATTTAAATAGGGTTCTCCATTAAAAGGCGGAAAAATTGCATTTTTTGAAAAATACTTCTTTTATCTGAAAAATTGAATTTGTTCTTATAATATGTCTAATAAACACATAATATGGATGTTAACATTATATGGAGTATATAAAATTTAAAATGATGTTAATTTGATTCATAACTGCTTTTTTAACGGCTAGTTTGGTAAGTCGTCGTGCACTCGAACTCGATATTGTGTGTGGTGGCAAGCTATTGAATTACTTTAAAGAGATAGCATAATATGAAATCTTGGGGTGTTACATAACAATTTCTCAAACTATAGGGTTAGGATTTAGACCACCTACCTTTATCTGGTGATTAATCAATGTTAACAATGGTATCATTGAGAGAGGATAGATGTGAAGGATATCTATAAACAAACCTAGATCATCCAAAAAAACATGATCAACACCTATTTCCACAGTGGAGATCAAAATAACACACCAATTTAACAGAATAATGAGGAAAGTAGAAGAAATCCAATGCAAAGAATCTAACCAGGGATCAAACACCAAACCACAATGTTCGGAAGGGATGAAATTGCTCCAGAATCACCTCAAAAAATCACCTAGGCTTCAGAGGAGGAAGGGTTGCATCGAATGAATTAAAAACCTAAGTATTAAATGTCTTTAAAACTAACCAACCCTAGAATTACATGTAATTATGTATATTACGTGGTGTGTAATCCTTAATTTTGAGTTATGCCTAAATTTTCATCGCCTCAAGTGAATTAAACCCTGCCTGAACATTACACATCGTGTAATGTAGATTTAGGACATGTAATCCAGTTCACGCCATGAAACCGTTCATGGTCTGAATCCCTTTCATTGATTATTCTTGGTGGTAGTTATATGGCATGTAATGCATTCATATAGTATATAAATTCCCTACAGATAGCTTTAATCCCCCAAAATCCTCAAAAGATCCCAAACCACCTCTGAAGCCTTCTAAACTTACAAAAAACCCTTATAATCCCATTTAACACATTTATACCCAAACTCCATTAATTAAACAAACATACAGCCCCAAACATTAGGTCATTTTCTCTAAAAAGGTTATATGTCTCCAAATGAGACTCGATCATCAAGGTTTAAAGCCAAGGAAACCCAAAGAAATTAGGTTTAACGAAATAACTCAAATAGGGTCATACCTAAAAAAGACAGAATCTTAAAATATGGGTGTCAACACATACTTCTCGTTGCAGGTGGGGTTCATATAGAAATCACAATAAATATACAAGTATATATATATTTATATCCACACACAAGACCAGCCTATGGGTTCACAACAAAACACTAACCAACTCACAACATCTATACTTTCACTGTCACCTCTAAATGCATAACACCGCACAAACCACAAACCACATATCACACCTCTAACCAATTCCATTGTTTTTATCATTCATTTCATTATTTAACAATGACCGCATTTAACCACATAGCCCATCATTTATTTGTTTACTAATAATTTCCACATCATTAACCAAACCAAACCACATTTATTTCAATCATTATTAATTAATTATTCCATCACTACCTGGGATTCTAGCATAATTCAACCACACATTACAAGCAACTCATTATTCCCATTGAACTATTGTCTTGTCTTTAAACAAGCACGGTCAAACAACCATCACCATGCTACCCCAAAATCATGTCCAAACAACCATCACCTTGTTGCCCCCAAAAGCAGTGTAAAACAACCATCACCTCACCTCCCCAAAATCACAGTCAAACAACCATCACCTTGTCTCCCCCAAAGCATGGCCAAACAAACCACACATCATCCCACACTACATCAAAACCACACATCCTACCCCATAGCATGATCACACATCACAACATTCCAAAGACCATTTTATAGATTTAACGAAGGGGCTTTAATCATATTTCACTTTATTTTAGGGATGTTATCACACAAGCCATAAATCCAGGGTAAACCATTTCATTAACAAAATATAAGTGGTTAGCCAATTTTTGTTTTAGGGTGATATCATAACAACCACACAACAAGGGCCCAAAAACACATATTAAACTAGTGAAAACAAGCTCCCAACATCCATAACTTTTAGTAGGTCATTCATCCCATACAATCACAATATCACAATAATGTCAAAGCTCTAAAAGAAAGTGAATCATTCCCCTTCCCCCCTTCAATTTTAATTCTTAAATTATTTATCTTTAGTTAATCAATCACAAAAATCCCCCACTAATAAATAAGATAAAACTCCTCCCTCATGATACATAAAATTAAGAAACAGGGGATTCTCTTCCTTGATTCGATACCCAAAAAATATTTGGAATGATGTTCGGAAGGCCTGGAATGAAGCTATAATCTCTAGATTCTCCATATTCAACAATTTAAATGTAAAAAATATATTTAATTAAATATGGAAATTATAAAATGATTACTATAAAAAAAACTAGGTTTTTACCTTCTTCTTTTCAAGATGAATCCAACAGAACTGACAGTGCCTCAACCCGATTAGTATTGACGGAGATATAGAAGATAGAAGTTGAAAAATTGGGGTATTTTATTTACCCAATTTTCAATTATCAAAAAAAGTTTTTCATTAAATTCCTGCATTTAATTACCTCATTTAATTCAAGACATTTTATACAATTTACTATTTAATTTTGATGTTTTTATTTCACACATTCATTATTATTATTATTGAAATCCTTTTTTTCTTTACTTTTACTTTTTTTTTTCTAGGCATCGCGCCCCACATGGTGCGTCTCCTCTTTTATTATATCATTAATCCCCCCCCATTTTTTTAATGCCACCTCCCAACTCTTTTTATTTATATTCTAAATTATTCATATATTAATATCATTTATTACCCTCTCTTCTATATCCTCTCTTTTTATTTAATTCCCTTTTTTCATTAAATGCCTCACTCACTCTCTCTTCAATTATTATTTATTTATTTTATTTTTTAAACCCCACCCCACACATGTAATAACTCATATATCACATTTTTCATTTTTTTAACTCATATATAGCTACAACATATATATATATAGATCATTAATTTTTTAAATCCAAATCCTAATATATATATATATATATTCAATATGCACCAAACCATATATATAGTGACATATATATAAACACAAAACATTTATATATATACATATGTGTGTGTAACAATATAAACACTTATATGTATAACAATTTAAATTATACATACATATATATATACATATATGTGTAATATACAATTGCGTGACACACACAGGTTTATTTATATAACAATGTAGTGTGTGTGTGTGTGTGTAACAATCAAACACAAACATTTTGAAATGATTAATTACAAAATGAAGCATATAAATATACATAATTACACATGTGTGTAATATGTTGTATAATATTTAATATATCACACCCAATTAAAATTTTGAAAAACATATTTTGATTCAATAATATTGAATTGCTTACAATTAAATAAATATTCCTAGATAAAATCATTTTAAAAATTTCCAAATTTATTTCTAAAAAAACATTTCAATATTTTGAATTTCTTCCATAATTGGTAAAAAAAATTAACCCGCTTTATAAATTACACTAACATTTAAAAAAATCTCAATTTTTTGAAACTGCTCTTAAAGCACCAAACGCCCTAAAATGCCAAAGGAATGCTCAGGAATATTTCAGACTTTTACATTAGATACCTCTCAATCAATTCTAATCCTTGATAATAAAAACAAAATCATAAGGAAAAGAGAATGGTGGTATAGACAAAAAACTCATGAGATACCTATCAAGGTTCTCAATATATTTGGAACACAGAATCCACTAGGGAAAAGAAGTAAAAATCTAGATAACACTTTAAACGATATCTTAAGGGAGATACCTCTCAAATAGGAGTAATACCATTAACAAAGCATTACGTCAAGGAAGTAAATCTATATCATATATCAACATGAGATAAAATAATCCATCCCAAAAAACAATCTTTAAATAACATGGAATATTGTGCACACATCTGTGATTCTCATTCCCAAGAAAGGTAAAATAGATAACCCAAACTAAACCAAGAAACAATACATATCAATCCATCATGAGTAAAACATTATTTTTAACTCAATTCATCATTCACAATTTAAAAAAGCATGTGCCTTTTAAAATCCCCAATAATTTATAGATTTTTTTTAATCTACAACAAAAACACTTCATCAAATAACTTTTCCTTTTAATTCATTATTTTTTCACCCAATATTTTCAAATCCTTTTAAAAGGATTCTTTATTTCAAAATTCCACCCTTTTATTTAAAAACCAAACATTAAATGGTTTTTTTAGAACCCATGCCTCTTATTTTAAATCATCACAACTCAAATCATAAAACATTTCAAACCCTTTTAAATTCATCAAAATTCTTCTCCAAATTATTATTTCAACTCAATTTAATTTTTTAGGAAATCAATAAATAATTTTTTTTAAATTCATTGTCAAGGGTTTTCATCACACACACCATGACATTTCAAATCATTGGCTAAGAGTCTCAAATTTGGAATATGACATGAAACATAAACAAAAAAAAGAAGGTGGCACTTCTGGGTTCTCATCATAGCAGGGATCCGCTACGACCCTTTAATGCAACAACTGTCCTTAGGACATTATCACATGACATGTCACGTAGAAGAACAATCAAGATGTGATAAGGATTTTATTTAATGAATAAAGTACAAAGTAGTTGATTCTAGACCACCAACTCCAACAGACTCCCACTTGGACTAGAGCCAACTGCTAACAACCTTTAACCCTCTAGCTCTCACATGATATTCATGATTCTTCTGAGATAGGACTTTAGTCATGGGGTCCACCACTTTCTCTTCCATGGACACTCTGCTCACTGCAACTTCACCCCTTTGATAGAAATCCCTCAAGAGGTGATACTTCCGTAGTATGTGCTTTGTCCGTTGATGTGATCTTGGTTCTTTTGTAAGAGTCACTGCTGCAGTATTATCACAATACAATGTAGAGGGATCTTTACTTCTAGGCACCACATCAATCTCTTGGAAAAAGTTCTGAATCCAGACGGCTTCTTTGGATGCATCAGAAGCCGCTATATACTCGGACTCCACTGTAGAATTGGCGACAACTGGCTGCTTTAAACTCTTCCAGCTCACAGCTCTTCCATTGAGACAGAGAACATATCCAGAATGCGACTTTAGATCATTCTGATCTGTTTGAAAACCAGCATCAGCATACCCTCTGATGACAAGCTCCTCATCTCCTCCATACACCAGGAACATATCCTTAGTTCTTCTCAGATACTTAAAGATAGTCTTAACAGCAATCCAATGTTGTTCTCCAAGATCTTCTTGATATCTGCCTACCATGCTCAGTGCATAGGCAACATCAAGCCTGGTACATAACATGGCATACATGATGGATCCTATAGCCTAAGAGTATGGGATCTTTCTCATCCTATCTTTCTCCTGTTGTGTCTGGGGACACATTTTCTTAGAAAGATGTAAGCCATGTGACACTGGAACCAATCCCCTCTTGTATTTTTTCATAATAAATCTTTTTAGTATCTAGTTAATGTATGTACTCTGACTTAGTCCAAGTAGCCTCTTGGATCTGTCACGAATGATCTTGATCCCTAGAATTTAGGATGCTTCTCCTAAGTCCTTCATGGAGAAACAATTGTTCAACCTGTCCTTAACTGACTGTAAGGCTAGTACGTCATTTCCAATAAGCAATATGTCATTAACATATACCACTAATATAACGACTGAATTCTCATTAAACCGCTTATAAACACATGGCTCACATTCGTTCTTAATGAAACCGAATTCCTATGGCTTCATCAAATCGAATGTTCCATGACCTGGATGCTTGATTCAATCCATAAATGGATTTCTGCAACTTGAAAACCTGTTTGGATTCACCTGGTGTCACAAACCCTTCTGTTTGTGTCATATAGACATCTTCCTGAAGGTTCCCGCTAAGGAATTTTGTTTTGACATCCATCTTCCAAATCTCATAGTCATGGTAAGCTGCTATGGCAAGTATGATTCTTATGGATTTAAACATGGCAACTGGCGAGAAGGTTTCATCATAGTCAATTCCTTGACGTTCTCTGAATCCTTTAGCCACTAGCCTTGCTTTATAGGTGCTAACTTGACCTTCCATATCCAGATTTCTTTTGAATACCCATTTGCATCCAACAGGTTTTACATTAACTAGCTCATCGACCAGAACCCAAACTTGGTTATGATACATGGAATCCATCTCATAATTCATAGCTTCTATCCATCTTGCATCTTCTGAGCTTTCTACTGCTTCCTTGTAGGGTAGAGGTTCATCATTGTCCAACAATAATGATTCACCATCCTCGGTGACTAGGAAACCAAATCTCTCTGGTTCCCTTACCTCTTTTGGGCTCCTACGCAGTACTTGTGTTTCTGGAACCTCTTCCACGGGGACCTGTGGAACTTGTTCCTGTACCAACTCCTATGTATCTTGAGCATCAACTTCGTCAAAGTCAATCTTTCTCCCAATATCCTTCATGAGGATGTGCTCCCTCTCAATAAAGACGGCTTGTCTGGCGACAATCACTTTCTTGTCTTGAGGGTTATATAGGTAATATCCTTTCGTTTCCTTGGGATATCCTATAAAGATACACTTCGTGCCTCGGGGTGATAGTTTGTTTCCTGAGAAGGCCTTAACAAATGTCTCGCATCCCCATACACGTGTGTGCAACAAAGTGGGTTTCCTTTCATTCCATAACTCGGATGGAATTCCATTATCCATTTTAGTTGGTACTCGGTTTAATGTGTATGCTGCAGTTTGTAATGCATATCCCCAAAAGGATAATGGAAGATCTGCAAGACTCATCATCGACCTCACCATTTCCAACAAGGTGTAGTTCCTCCTTTCACTAACACCATTCCACTATGGTGTATAAGGAGGAGTGAGCTGAGATAGAATCCCAGACTCCCATAGAAGATCGATGAACTCTTGGTTCAGATATTCTCCACCTCGATCTGATCGAAGCTTCTTTATCTTCTTACCAATCTGATTCTCTACTTAATTATTGAATTCCTTAAATTACTCTAAGGACTCTGACTTATACCTCATTAAGTATACATAGCCATATCTACTCAAATCATTAGTAAAAGTAATGAAGTAATAATATACACCTCTATCTTCTATTGGAAATTGTCCACACACATCCGTGTGTACCAATCCTAGAAGCTCTGTGGCCCTTTCACCATGACCACCAAAATGCGGCTTGGTCATTTTTCCTTGTAAACAAGCATGACATCTATCAAGTGGTTTCAGCTCAGTAGAGTCTAAATAGCCATCTTAGAAGATCTTTCTCAAACGCTTCTCGTTCACATGACCAAGGCGGTGATTTCATAACTGGGTGATGTATAAGTCATGTGAGTTTGTTTCGTTATCGATTGCCAACACTTGGTTTTCGTAATTCAATACATAAAAACCATTATTTAAATGTTCCATACCATAACATACGTTGTTCTTATAAAATAGACAACCCTTATTTCCAAATCTCAAAAAAAAATCCATCCATATCCAAACAAGATACAGAAATTATGTTCTTGGTAACACTAGGCACATAATAACAGTTATGTAAAACCAAAATCATCCCAGTCGTCAATGAGGGGTGGTATTCGCCAATAGCCAACACAACCAACCTTGCGCCATTGGCAGCTCGAAGATCCACCTCTCCTCTGGCGATCATTCTAAATCTACTTGGTTCCTGTATTTGAATACAGATGTGATCCCCACAAGATGTATCTAATACCCAATGTGTAGAAATAGAAAGATTGCACTCGATAACAAAGGCACCTTTAGCGTCCCCAAGCTTCTGGGTGCAGTTCCTCTTCCAGTGGCCCTGCTTGCCACATGCAAAACACAATACCTCCAGTTCCTTGCCCTGCCTCTGGATCTTCCCCTTCTTGGAGGGATGGTGATCGGGGGCTTCAGACCATTTATAAGTCTTTGGCCCCTTTGCCTTGTCCTTCCTTTTCTTGTTCACCATAAGGACCGCGGGTTTGTCATGCCCCATGTCCTTATCTACCTGGCGAATCAAGGTTAGAAGATCTGATAGACTCTTCTCATTTCCTCTCATGTTATAGTTGACAATGAATCTAGAGAAGGTCTTGGGCAGTGATGATAGGATGAGATCTGTATGCAACTCATCTGGGAATTTAATCCCTAAGATGTCCAGGCGTTCAATGTAGCCAATAAGATTTACTACATGAGGCCCATCTGGAGAAAACTCTCCAAGATTTGTGGTAAACAAAGCATTGGATATCTCATACCTCTCCAGTCTCGCCTTCTCTTGGTAGAGATCTTTAAGGTGAGACATCATGTTATACGCGTCCATGTTTTCATGTTGCTTCAAGATCTCATTAGACAAGGCCAATAGCATGAAACACGGGACATTTTTGGCATCATCCATGTGTTTCATGTAGAGATATAATTCCTCATCACTATCCTCTTTCCCATGTGGAACTGGAATAGGATCTTCCAGCACATATAATTTCCTTTTGTGGCGAAGGACGACGCGTAAATGCCTCTGCCACTCTTGGAAATTAGTGCCGGTGAGAAGGTTTTCTTTTTCAAGTATGGTGCGCAATGATATGTTTGAAGTCATTTTCTTTCCGTTTCTACAAATTAAGATGAGAAAAGGTGTATTACTTTATTAAAAAAATTGAGACAAATAAATAAATTAATACTTATTAGTCTCCCACTATTTTATCGAAATCCAATAGCCCTCACCATTGACTTCAGAATATTCTGTTGCGTAAATATTCTAGTGGAAAGGATCCATATTTCCCTTTGCATTACCCCAACTAGGGTTGGTCAAGCAACTTGAAGGGTTTATATAGGCATTCCAAATGCCAACTACATTAACTCGCAGCTCCTTGATCCGCTGAGGGGACTCCCCAATCCTAAAATCCTTTTTGGATTTCCTCAACCTTTGCCTCTTGGTCACACCAAGTCCGGTTGTGGCAGTCAACCATTGATGTGAACCAAGTCAAGTCAACCCAAAACCTTGAATTAGAATTCCCCGATAATTTAAAGCACCCCAACAAGTTTTGGTCAAGCACTTTGAACTATGGTTCGATTCTAACCAAGATTATGGAAGGCTATGCCGACTTAATATTTATTTTGAGGGATTTTATCCTTATACGTAAATTGCCATTTTATTATCTTTGATTACATGCTTGAAGTGGGATATACTTAATTGATTAACCATGTCTAAGATAATATTTACGTATAAGCCGGTTTTATTTTAGTTCCATCTTTCATGCTCCTTTAATTCATTAATTGTGTGATCGTGACAACACACCCATAATAAATAAACCATGCAACTGACAGAAATAAAATAAATGGTATGATCATGAGATTTTCTATTGGTTAGTTTATCTATCGGTTGATAAACTAACCCAAGACCTAGGGGAGAAACACCTTGAACCTTTTGGGTTCATGTATACAGCTTTCCACCTATCCACCTTTGTATATCCTTGGATTGGTTTCACCTTGGCTCCTGACTTGAGCCACCTCCACTAGCTTGGGAGCTCCATCTATTACATATGCATTTATCTCACACGCAGATGAGGGGTAAAAGGGGTTTTTACATAAAAGAATCCTTGGGCGCGCAGGCCCTAGATATTAATGAGGAGATGGCTCACAGGCCAAAAAATTTAATTTAAATAAATAAATTAAAAGAAACCATTCACATACAAAGGTCTCGGTATAGCTCATGATCATCCATACATGCAACGATATTTACGCATAAATAAAACTAGCATTCAATTCTTTAATTGTTCTTGTTTAAGATAAATCACGCTCGAATCAATTAATTATCTTTAATTAATCAATCCTTTTATCTTAAATACCTTTTTTGAATTTCCTTGAGATTCTCATCCATCATAATTTTAAACAAATAAATTCATTTAAAATTATCCTTGTACGTAACTTGTACCTTGGAGGCAACCCGGTGAATTCCCATTTATTACGCAGATGTTAAATTAAACACATATATATAAAACACCTATCACGTGTTGTGTCTTAGCTTTACGCCTGCACCATGGTACATGTCTCAAGGGTTTGTATAATATAATAATAAATTTTAATAAATCTACATAATTTGGGTGAGTACACAGCGTGTAGTTCCGACTACATGGTGTGTACTTTTCTTCACCGTCCATCCGAAGTACACGCCCGGGGACAGGGCGTGTTAATGTACTTCGGAAATTTTCGGAGTACACGGCGTGTACAGTGGGACACACGCCGTGTAGTTTCCGTGTTACACGGTTTCCAGTTGGGCAGGCTGTGTACAGAGTACACGACCCGACCCTAACCTGAAGGGACTACACGCCATGTTCATTAGATGACAGGGCATGTATTCTGGAAACTGTGTACCACCTGTTTCTGGTCAACACACGGTGTCTTAAATTCTTATAAATAATCCAATACACGGCCTGATTTGGTGGATTATTCAATGCATTGAACCTAGATTACACGGTGTGTACTTCCGAATACATGCCGTGAATTCTGGTGTTATACGGCCAGAAACGTTTGGATCCTCCAGATGAGTTCCTCTATTTTATTTTAATCAAAATTAAAAGAAAAATTCGTTTCTGTAAGGTGAACGAGAAACGAGGGAGGAGGAATAGATCTCGATATTCAGATTTCCAGAACAATTAAACTAGAATTGAAATAACTAAATTATTAAATGCGTAAATTACCAATGAAAAACTAAATAATTATAATCAACGATATGACCCGCTCTGATACCACTTGTAGGTTTCAGGCGCAGCAGAATCACGTTGGTGGGTTTGCCAAACTTTAATTTTAACGTTAAACAACGTTCAATCTGAGATCCGTCACGATATAAAACACCGAATATTCGGAATAGAACAAAGAACGAAAAGAAAAGAAGAGTCCTGGAACCCTTGAGGAGGATCATCATATGTTGATTATAATTAATTTAATTAATGCATAAGAATTACCTCGTTGGAATTATTTCTTCATTGATGTGTCCGGTCACGATTCGTTGATCCGTCATTGCGTTGTAGAATCCAAGTGTAGGATTCCTCTAGCAGTGATCCACATGTGTGTCACGTATCTCCGGAAGTCGCCAAAGGGATCTCCGGGTGCTAGCGCGGAAGAACCTTCGCTTGCGATGTCCGCCTTCAACCTCCTTGATCCGGTGGAGGATATTGCTCTCGTAACTTGAGGGAATTCTTGGTGGAAAGGGAATTCTCTCCTGGCTTGAGAGTATTTCCAAATCCGTTGTGCACAATAATGGCTCTTAAAAATGTTGGGGTTGTGAGGATATTTATAATCGGGTTTGAGGTTAATAGAGTTATGAAAATAAATAAACGCATTAACATGTTTTATTTATTTCATTAACTCTTATTGAAAACCCCCATGTCGAATTATTAATTCCTTGACATGCGCCCACGCTGATTATAATAAATATCATTTAATAAAACAATATTAAATCCTCAAAATCCCAACTGAAAAAACTACACAGCGTGTAATAATTAATACACAGCGTGTACTTGTTTTCCATAAAACTACACGGCGTGTATATTTAATATACACGGTGTGTACTTTTATTTTCCATTTTTCTCCAACACATTTATTAGACCTTGAGTAATGACTATTTATTTCTTAAATAAATGTAACTGCATTACTCACAAATAAATATATTATTTCATCCACAATATATTCTCTCGAATAACTAGTGTAAAAATAAATACGATCAGACATCCTTAAATAATTATTAAACCACAGTCAGGAATAATATTTATTTAACTTGTTAAATTAATATTTAACTGAGATACATGGACACACTTAGTGTGTGACCCTCTAGGACTCTTTCTCAGTAGCATTAGACTGAGCCTGCCTAAAGTCCAAGGTTAGCGTCTAGCAACATGCCAAGACACCCATAGAGAAAGAAGTTAATGCCGCAATGATGTGTCACCTCCTACGAACGCTTATCGTGTAATATAATCCCTTTGCCTTGATATCTCCAATCAAGCGGGTTTCATGCTAGTGCCATCAACCCATGTGCTTGATTATTATTTCTTTGACTTCCCGAAATTGAACTTTCCCATACCTTACCATGGACATGGATTTATTTAGGATATATCAATTCCATCAAAGGGCCTGATATATCTACTTCCGTTATGGAACGGAAGGGACAAATCCTTTCTCGCATTATCTATTAATGTGGTATTACTCGTGATGCACCCAACGTATCCTACCTCGCTGCGAATAGTGTGTCGTCACAGTTTTCGTCAATACATCTAAGTGTGCGAGTTGTAATACCCATTAATAATAATATTAAAGTCTAAGGACCAATACACACGTTAGCAGATAGGAACATCCAATGACACTATGAAATGTGGATATCCTATTGGCGGGTCTCGTTATCGTAATATCCTCCTGGATATTACCAAGGGCGCACACCATGAGAAGGTGCCTCAAAGTTTTATGAGTCCTCACCCCTAATGACCTGTATTATTTGTGTCCCTCAAATAATATCATCTGGCCATAGAACATACATTCA
This sequence comes from Viscum album, assembly GCA_963277665.1. NCBI lineage: Eukaryota > Viridiplantae > Streptophyta > Magnoliopsida > Santalales > Viscaceae > Viscum > Viscum album. Next base: position 467,610,386 of record OY728147.1, on the reverse strand, counting down.
AGAATAGTGTTATGGCACTTCCAGGTTCTCATCATAGCAGGGATCCGCTACGACCCTTTAATGCAACAACTATCCTTAGGACATTATCACAAGACATGCCACGCAGAAGAACAATCAAGATGTGATAAGGATTTTATTTAATGAATAAAGTACAAAGTAGTTGGTTCTAGACCACAAAATCCAACAAAAATAAGGATAACATGATTATAATTACATATTTAAATGAAATATATTAAATATGTTACATGCTTAAGTCTCACATACTGGAATTTTCCTAGTTACAACACAAATATTTTCAAATTTATACATGATTCCCATAAAAAACAAATCATGACTTACCATTTGAGGAAAGGTTATTTCATCACTAAAAGGTTCTTATCAGTCATGGAAAGAATAATTTTAATCATTTAAATATTTTTATGTATCAATGGGTTTCTACAAGGAATGCATATCAGTTTTTCCAAAATCTGGAAACAATGTCACCAAAATTTCCATCTTAACACATGCTTGAGACATATTATTATATTAATACTACAAAACTGAAATCATGCCAAAAATAAAGATCAAGATATTCTTTTCAAGGTTTCCAATTTCAAAAGAATTTCCAATAATTAAGATGGCCATTTTTCAGAAATTTCAGAATTTAAATGTCTAAAACCAAGTTTTACGACATGTTCATGAAACATGATTATGATAAATTATGAATGGAAAGTAATTCATGGCATATTTAATCACATGGGAACTATGATACTTCTAAGAGTGGTTTCAAAATAGTTCGTTTTTCCATTCCAGTGTGAAATCTAATCAAGGAAACATGCTTCATAAGGGTTTTAAAAATTAAACAGTTTTTCACAACTAATTACACTAAGCATGCTTCTTTAACAATTTAAAACATTAGGAAATCAAGATGGAATGTTATACATTTTAATAAATTAAACAAAATTAAATTCAAAAAGAATCATATTATAATTGATAAAGAAACAACACATTCAATTATCAACAAGGTTTCAAACAAATGGCTCGAGCCGATTAATCACCATTTTACTCTTTTATTTCAGGATATAGGATTAATTCAGAAAACAATAAAAATTCATTAGCAACCACAACATGGGAACAATCATAGAAACACACAAAAAATTACATAATTTATTTAATTTATTTTTTTAAATTCTTGAAACTGCTTTATTCAATCATAAGTGCAATTAATCATGATGCATGTACCTCTCCTAGGTCTATACCCTACAAGCAGTACCACCTCACTTGGTCATTCGGTAGGCTCAAAGTCCTTGAATTGGATTAAGGAGGGCCCTAAAATCCTGTGTCCTAGCTGGTCTTTCCTGACCTATGTCACACACCAAGATCATCTGACATTGTTTCCCTACCAACCCATGCAATCCTCATTTTACCTAACTCAAAACTCCATCTTATCCCTAACCCATACATATGATACTAATCTGTCATGACCCCATCCCATAAAAGATACCGTAATTATAGAAGATAGATAATTACTTCTGAGTCCCACCTCTAGTAGGCAATGGGTTGGCAACTAACACTGAGGGTATAAAAATCTCATAAATTTGAGACATTTACCTCTATAATAAATAGGATCAGAGACATGATATAATAAATCAATCAACTCCATGAAATAATATAAAAAGGAAACAAAAACCATCCCATAATTCATGTATAAATAAAAAAGATACAAATAAAAGTATCCAAATGAAAGCCTCAAAATAAAAGCTAAGGCAGTGACACAACAACAGCTCTAAAGATCTGAGCTATTGATTTCCAACACAGTCCATGAAGTCCTCCAAGAAACCTAAAAATAATTTTATATACATAGGGTGATCATACAAGTATACTTAGTAGGAAAACCAAAGTATCTCATGCACATGTGAAAGAAGCATACTAATACACCTGTGATCAAACAGCATAACCAACAGCACCTAAACATGTCAACTATCTTGCTCAACCTCAACAAGGCATACCCACAAAAATAACATAATCCAAGTATAATAACATCATATGAATCATGTCGATAAAGGGAACTTTGCACCACTTTTCCAATGGTTTTCCACTCTCACACCCCAAATTTGTATTTTCGAGTGATCCCGTATCTTTTATATAACATATACCATTTCCCCACAGCAAGACCACATCACATCATGTTTGTAGACACCTAATCCATAAAATCACAACCACTTCCATAACTAGAGTAGTAGGGTATAATGAACATGAAGGACAATAACCTTGTGTCCTCCCCCTACCATGAACAACCCCCTCCATAGTTCACCCCATAGATGAGTCATATCACACCTGACCGAATACACTCAAGTCACTACCCCACATCACGGTCATATCACATCCCACCTAAAGACACTTGGGCCACCTCCCCACAGCATGGTCATATCACATCCTACCCAAAAATAACTGGGTTATCTCCTAATGCATTAATAGACCTCCAACCATCACAGCGTATGCATATCTATTCACCTGGAAGAGAGAGTGGGAATGATTGGGCAGCCATGTATCCATCCTCATTACCGAGATGTTGGGAAAGACAACCCTGTGAGAAAATATGGGTATCGACACATAGATATCGATGCGGGTGGGGTGTGTATAGAAATCATAAGGAATATACAAGTATATGCATAGATCAACAAACAAACCCAACCTATGGGTTCATGAAAAAACACTAACTAATTCACAACATTTCCTCTTTTATTACCACCTCTAAATGCATAACACCAAAAAAAATCCACATCTCACACCACCAACCAATTCCATTATCCTGTCCATTCATTTTATTATTTACCAACAACCACATTTAACCTCACAGCCCGTCATTTATTTGTTTATTATTCATTTCTATCTCATTAACCAAACCAAACCCCATCCATTTCAATCATTATTAATTAATTATTACATCCCTACTCGGGCTTCTAGAACAATGCAACCACACATTACAAGAATATCATCATTCATAATGAAGCATCATGTTACCGCCACATAAGTGCGGTCACACAACCATCACCTCACCACCCCAAAAATCACAGCTAAAAAAAGAACCCTACCACCCCAAAATTACATCCAAACAACCATCACCATGCTGCCCCAAAATCATGTCCAAATAGCCATCACCCCACCTCCCCAAAAGCATGGCCAAACAACCAACACCTCACTACCACAAAATTCTCCCAACCAACCATCACCTTACTACCCCAAAAACATGACCAAACAAACTACACATCACCCCACACTACATTGCAACCACACATTGCCACCCCACAGTACGACCACACATTAAAACACAACAAAAATCATGTTATGGATTTAAAAAAAAAGTTTCTAATCACATTTCACTTTATATTAGGAGTTTTATCACACAATTCATATATCCAGGGGAAACAATTTTATTAACCAGATATAAGTGGTTAGCTAATTTCCATTTTAGGATGATATAACAATAACCGCACAACAAGGGACCCACAACCCATATAAAACTAGTGAAAATAATCCCCCAATGACCACAATTTTTAATAGGTAATTTAGCTCGTACAATCACCGTATCACAATAATGTAAAATATGTAAAAACATGTGAATCATTCTGCTTCCCCCCTTAAGTTTAAATTAGTCAATACTTTACCTTTAGTTAAGTTAGCACAACCATCCCCCATAGATAAAAAATACAAATACTCTCCTACATGATACACAAAAGTGAGAAATTATAGATTCCCTACCTCAATTCAAGACCCAATAAAGATTTGGAACGATGTTTGCAAGGCCTGATATGAATCTATAATCGTCTGATTATCCATATTCTATAATTTGAATCCAAAAAAGATTTAATTAAATATGGAAATTATAAATCCATGACTAAAAAATAAAACTAGACTCTTACCTTTTACTCATCAAGACAAATCCAATGAAACTTACGGAACATCAATCCAAAAGTATTGATAGAGAGATGGAAAATAGAATTTAAGAAATTGGGTTATTTTATTTACCCGATTTTTTATTATCAAAATATGTTTTTCATTTGACTTCCACATTTAATTCCCTCATTTAAGTTAAAATTTATTACATAATTTATTATTTAATTTTTATGTTTCAATTTCACACATTTATTATTATTATTATTAACAACCTTTTTTCTTTTCATTTCTTTTTTTTTGTTTGGTTGTCGCACCCCACATGGTGCACCTACTCCTTTCATCTATCATTAATCCCCCATTTTTTAATGGTACCACCCCACTCTTATTTATTTATAATATACATTATTAATATATTAATCTCATTTATTACCCTCTCTCATATATCCTCTCTTTTAATATAGTTCCCTTGTTTCACTCAAAGTCTCACTCTCTCTCTCTCTTTAATTCTTATTTATTTATTTATTTTAAAAACCCACCCCACACACCTAATTACAAAAATATCACATTTTAAATTTTTTTAAACTCTTATATAATTATGACATATATATTGATGTTTCAAAGGATTGAAGAACAACTGATAGGGGGGTTGAATCAGTTGTTTCATTTTTCACAAATTTCAACTTTAGGAAATGTAACCCCTACAACTTGTTAGATTTAATTCCTTATCAATTTTTAGTAAACTCAAGTGAATGTTGAATAGAAGAATAAACATGGAAAACATTATTAACAAGGTTTAACCTCAATGTGAGAACTAACATCTGTTCCATAGCCACTCTTGTGGGTCTATGGAAATTCACTATAATGAAGAAGTGAATAAAACTTGTGTCAACTCCCATTAGACACCTTACATATCCTCATAGGAATGGTTATACTAACTCCCATTAGTTTATAATTTTTGTCTTATAAACAATTTGATCCACAATAAAATTGAAACAAATAAACTTTCTACTCTCCAAGAATCTGTCTGGAAACTCATTATGATGTAGCTAAGTCTGATGGACTTTAGTTCAATGAACCCAAGTCTAATACACCTTTTTCAGTCTACACTTGTACAACAAAACAGTGCTCCTCAAACAACTTCTCAAAACTTAGACCGATACCCTCGGTGTGATTCCCTCTATTTAGTAAATTGAATTTTCCTTAGTTCAATGTTCTAATCAGAATACCCAGTTACGAAACTCTTTTTCTACTCAAAACAAGATTGATTGGGAAACTCGCTTCTTCAAAAAAATTGTAGAGTATCAACTTTTTTGCCCTAGTGAATAGTGTCAATTTACTATTGTACTTTCCACCTTTAGGTAGTCTAGAAATAGTAAAGGTGGGAAACTAAAATTACTTTCCTACTCAATCAAATTCACAGATCCTCGAATTTTACTCACATTTAAACTTCATCTTTGACTGCTTCAAACCTTATCATATCTTATGGTGTCTTCTCAAAACTTTGTGAATTATCCAAAACATATCAATTATCAACATTACTTGAATGAGAACTTTTCAAATATTCTGTCCAGAAATTGATAATCCAGAACATCTTTGTCTAGAACTCTGTTCATCATTCCAATTATCTTGACCCAAAAGAAAACAAAACAAATATGATTGCTTGCTCCGATGCTCTAGGCCAACTAAAAATGGTTTAGAACATGGTTGAAACTTCTAAAGACTTCAGAAACCTCTAACCACTTTCAAGTAGAAATTCCACCACATATTGTTTAACTTTATCTTTCTTCCACTTTCTCAACCCGATGGAACTTCTCATTCCGATAGAACTTCTAAGTATGATAGAACTTCTAATCCTAATATAACTTCTCAGTTTGATAGAACTTCTCAATATGATAGAAAATATTAGTCTCATAGAACTTCTCAGTCTGATATAAATTATCATTCTGATAGAACTTCTCAGTCTAATAGAAATTATCACACCAATAGAATTTCTTAGTTGGATAGAACTTATCAGTCTGATAGAACTTCCCAATTTAATAGAACTTCTCAATATGATAGAACATCTTAGTTTGATAGAACTTCTTAGTCTGACAGCCCTTCTAATAGTTCTTCTGAAAACTCTATAAAAATTTCAATTCTATTTTCTTCTTCTAACTCCAGATCACATCAAGACTTCTTCATGATTTTTAGGAACTTGAAAGAATATAAAATCATTTTTTGAATTTATTAATTTTAACAAGTTGTGGATCAATAGATTCTTTGTTCGATGCATTTCATTTGAGTACAAACTCATACTTTGTCATATTTGATGAGCTATGTCTGATCACGTGCATCTGATCCCCATATTTTCAAAACACTTACTTTGTCTGAATTAACAAAACAATCTCAACAAAACAAGTTATAAACTTTCAGCAACATATCTTTCACCTAATTTACAAAAAAAAATCTTTTATAAAAAATTATTTTTTAATAAAAAAAACTTTGTTAAAATAAAAACATCACAAAGTATCTTTAATCTCCCCTTTTGGATTTGTTGACAGCTCTCATTAAAAACTTTTTCAACTCATTGTATTTAAATACTCATAATTTTTCACAACTCATTTTTGTTAAGTAATGTTTTTGGAAGGAATTTCATCCCTTAGAAATATTTTCAAAGGAATTTCATCCCTCAGTGACAAGAAAATTTTAATCCATGTTAAGATAAACTACTCCTTACTTTTATATTTTCCTATGACTTTTCTTTATCTCCCCCATTTTATGATAACCACAACTTCAGATTCATTTAAATAAGAAAATTACTTTTATTTCCCTTGTAGGATAAAGTTATACAAATTATTCCCCCCCCCCCCATTAACATAATCCAAATCATGGTGGGGTAATTCTTTAATATGTTCAGGAAGTTGATGGTGGAGGTTGAAAAAGAAGTTACATCCCCAATTCCACAAATCTTTCTTTGGGAATTACTTTTATGAATATATCAATAATTTGATATTTCATTGAATCATATTTCATCACAACATCTCAATCAGAAACCTTTTCTTTTGTAAAGTGAAACTTTATAGTAATATGTTTTGATCTTGAATGTTGGATAGGATTTTTAGAAAGATCAATTACACTTTGATTATCACAAAGTATCTTTAATAGTTTTAAAACTTCAACTTTCAACTCTGCCAACTAAATCTTCATCCACAAAATTTGAGTACACACCAGTGTAGCAACAACATATTCTGATTCCGTTGTGATAAAATTTATTGAACTCTGTTTCTTACTATGCCAACTCACACAGTATACTCCTAAGTAAAATGTTCTTCCTGAAGTTGATTTTCTTTCACTATAATCTCCATCCCAATCAGCATTATTATAACCTTGAAATTTCATTTCACAAATTTTTTGTATAAAATCCCATGTGGAGTTTTTTCTTCAACATATCTCAGAATTATATTTTTTTCTAACATGTGAGACTCTTTCATATCACTCTCATATCTGGCACAAAAAGTTACAACATAAATATTATCAGATATTGAGACTGTGAGATAAAGAAAACTTCCTATCAACTTCAGAAAATATTTCTAATTCACATTTTTTTAATTTCAACTTTACTCAACTTTGTGCTCACTGAAATGGGAGTTGAAAATTCTTAGGATTCTTCCACACCAAACTTTTATAACAATTATTTGGAATACATTTCTTGAGTTAGGAAAGTGTATTTCTATTTTTTCTGAACTTGTAAACCCGGGAAAAAAGTTGATTCTCCCAAAACTGACATCTTGAAATTCATATTCATTTCCTTAGAAAATTATTTAAAAAAAATTCATCCCTAGAAAAAACTATATCATCCACATAAAAAATTACAGTTAGGGTGATGGAGTTAATATCTTTCACATATAAGTTTCTATCGACATTTTATTTTATAAAATTCAACATTCTCAAAAAATTGAAAAGTTTTAAATACCAAGAATTTGAGTCTTGTTTTATCCCATATAAGGCTTTCTTCAATTTACAAACCATGCTTCCATAATTATTAAGTAGAAACCCACAAGGTGGATCAATGTAAACTTCTTCTTCAATATCACTATTTAGAAAAGATGACTTTACATCCATCTGATAAACTTTTTGATTTTGATGTGAAACCACTGCTAAAAACATTCTAATAGTTTCTAATCTTACAACTGGGGAAAAACTTTCCTCAAAATAAACACCTTATACCTATGAAAAGACTTTGTAAACATGTCTTTCTTTATTTTTTAAACTTATCCATGTTCATTTAACTTATTTATGAACACCCATTTTGTTCCACTAACATTTTTATTTGTTAAAAATGGAACGAGTTCCCAATTGTTTTTTTCTCAATCTAATCTAACTCTTCATTCAATGAATTAACTAATTCTTTGTGTTCAACTAATTCTAGTTGAACATGTGAAATGAGTGATGTCATATTTTCTAATCTCAATCTTATTCTTATTTGGATCCGAGCCTTTTGATTCTTAATAATATTTTTGGTTTTAAAATCATTATTTAAAGTAAGAAATTTCAAAGTTTATATTATAGCTTCACTTTCCTCATTACACAATTCTTATGAATCTTAACAAGTCTATTTTGAATCACTTCCACTTTCAATGGAAATATTTAGTTTGTCTTACTTAACATTTTCAACATTATTTTTTAAGGAATTCAAGTTTTTGATAACTTTAACATCATATGAATCCAAAAACTTTTGAAAATGATTGTTCTAACATTTATAACTTATTCAATTGGGAGAGTATCCCATGAAAATTCTTTTTTCATATTTCTCATTAAATTTTACAAGATTTGGATATTTTATTATTAGTAAACATGGACTTTCAAAAACTTTGAAGTATTTCAATGAAGGTTTTTTTTATAAAACATTTCATAAGAATTCATGTTGGATTTAGTCCTCAGAAAACATATTTTTTGAACATGTATAGCAGTACTAACAGTTTCTCTCTAGTAGAACTTTGAAAGTTTGTATTCTGCTAACATGATTCTTCCCATTTCCACCAAACTTTTATTTTTCCTTTTAGCTAATCCTATTTTTTATGGAGTGTAGGGAGAACTATATTGATGTTTGATTCCATGATTTCTCAGATACAATTTAAAATCATTCCATGTGAATTTTGTACCATTATCTATTCTTTAATTCTCTATATAAACCCTAATTTCTCTCTCAATATCTTTTCTAGAGAATTTTAACATCTCTACCACCTTTGAATTATGTTTCATAAACATTATGTTGGTTATTCAAGTGAAATAATCAATAAAATTGATAAATTAAAAATCTAATTTTGATAATTGATGTATCATTGGCCCACATAAATCAGAATTAATAGGTTCAAGAGGTATCATAGACTAAATCTAAAATTTCTTATGACTTTAACTGTTATTTTCCCAATCTAACAAGTTATGAAAACATATTCTTCCCTTCTCTTCAATTCTAGAAAATTTAAAACCGCATCAACTTTAGAAAGTTTGTTCATACTTTTATACCCAATTCGGAAAATTCTATGATACCACAACTTTTCTCATCTTCAGCACTTGGATAACATGAGTTATCAAGTTCTCAAATTTGAAAAATATTTCCACTAGTGTTTTCTCCTTTTGTAACAACTTTTCAATCTTCCACGTTCTTGATGATACAATAATATTTTATGAAAATCAATTCTTTTACATCATAAAAAAATTTGACTTACACTAAATAAGTTATGTTTTATTTTATCATAAAATAGAACTTCTTTAGATTTCAACTTTTTTGCTTCAATCTCAGTTGTTCGGATTCCTCTAATTTGTAAGGAACTATCATTCCCAAAGGTAATAGCTCCCCCACCATTATTTTCAACATATTTTAATATTTTCATATCACCTTTATGTGTGATGAACAACCACTATCAAGTATAAATGTTTTGTTCTTTTTACTTTCTTTCAAATTTATTTCAACAACAAAATCTATTTCCTTAACTTTCTTCTTTCTAGATTTCTTTTATTTTATACTATAAGAAAATTATTCCATAAGGAGTGTCATACATTTTTAGAAAAGTGAACCAGTTGATAACATCTTTCGCAAACTTCATCCAGACAATAAAGCTATTTTTTTTTTGGAAAGTTTATAACATCTTGAGATTTTACATTTCTAGCTTCCTATAACTTAGGAAAGTTTCTTATTCTGATTCCACCATTTCTACCACTCTGGTCAAACCTCTTTCCTAAAAAACACTTTAGCCAAAAGTTGTAATATTTGTGCTCATAAATTAAACAACACAAATAGAACCCCTAAAATCTTGGTTTTATTTAAAAAATTATCTTTCCCTGTAATAAGATTATCTACGATCAAAGCATATTTCATCTTCAGTTACTCCTGGGTGTGTGACAACTTTCCTTTATGAGTAATTTTAAAATTTTGTAGATGTGATTGGTTTTTCACATCCCTTATCAAACCAAGTTTTACCAAAACTTTTATTTACACCTAAAATGTGAGAAAAATTAGATAAACCTTTTATTTTAGTGGGTTTCAATTTCACTTGATTCTTAGAGTGAGTTTTTTTTGAAGATTTAGATGATTCAGATTTTACTTCTGAAGCCTTGCTGAAATTTTTATTCAACTTTATTAAAGTATTTTCAGCCTAAATAAGTTTTGATTCGTGCTTTTTAACTTCCACTTCCTTAGATTACAACTTCTTCATGAGATATTTAATCATATTTACCTGTTTGTAAATTCTATGTTTTTAACTTAAGATGTCCTAGATTTATTCTTCTTCTTTCTTGAAAACATCTTTCTCACCTTCAAAAAAAATTCACTATCTTTCTTCATCATTCTGATTTATTTCTTGAGAGTTCTATTTTTCTCATGACTTGCAACAAGTTTTGATCTTAGTTGATACTCTCTGTAAGATTCTCCGCCTTCTTCTACTTCACTATCTGAGGAATCATTTGTTTTCTCAACTTCTGTAAAGTAATGTTTTTTGAATGAATTCCATCCCTCAGTAATGTTTTTGAAGGAATTACATCCCTCAGTAACAAGAAAATTTGCATCCATTATAAGATAAACTCCCCCTTACTATTATCTTTTCCTCTAACTTTCCTTTCTCTCCCCCGTTTTATGATAACTACATAGTCAGATTCATTTAAGTAAAAAAATTACTTATATTTCCCTTGTAGTATAAAGATGTACAAATCCCCCCTCCCCTGTCAACATAATCCAAAGCATGGTGGGTAAATTCCTTAATATGTTTAGGAAGTTGATAGTGGAGGCTAAACATGAAGTTTCATCCTCAATTCCACAAATATTTCTTTAGGAATTTCTTTTGTGAAAGTATCAACAATTTGATATTTTGTTGAATCATATTCCAGCACATCTCCACTAGAAAAAATTTCTTTTATAAAGTTAAACTTAATATCAAAATGTTTTGATCATGAATGTTGGATAGGATTTTTAGAAAGATCAATTAAACTTTGATAATAACAAAGAATCTTCAATGGTTTGAAAACTTTGACTTTCAACTCTTTTAATTGAACCTACATCCACAAAATTTGAGTACACGCCAGTGTAGCAGCAACATATTCTTATTCCGCTATGCTCAAAGTTATTGAACTATGTTTCTTACTTTTCAAACTCACACAACATTCTCCTAAGTAATGTGTTCTTCCTAAAGTTTATTTTCTATTATTGTAATATCTAACCTAATCAGAACTAGTATAACCATGAAATTTTATTTCACAAATTATGTTGTATAAAATCCCATGTGGATTTTTTTCTTTTAACATATCTCGGAATTATCTTTTTTTCCAACATATGAGACTCTTTCAGATCACTTTTATATCTGGAACACAAATTTACAGCATAAACAATATTAGATCTTGAGGCTATGAGATAAAACGAGCTTCTTAACATCTTTTGAAAATGTTTCTAATTCAATTTTTTTCGGTTTCATCTTTACTCAACTTTTTTCTCACTAAAATGGGAGTTGAAACTTCTTTAGATTCTTTCATACCAAAATTTTATGAAAATTATTTGGCATACTTTTCTTGAGATAGAAAAATGTATTTTTATTTTTACTAAACTTGTAAACCTAGGAATAAAGTTGATTCTCCCAAAATTGATATCTTGAAATTCATCTTCATTTCCTCAAAAAATTATTTACAAACTTTTTTTAATCCCTAGAAAAAATTATATCATCCACATAAAAAAATTAAAATTAGGGTATTGGAGTTAATATATTTCACATATAAGTTGCTATCAACTTTTCCTTTTAAAAAAATCAACAGTCTCAATCAATTTTCAAGTTTGGAATACTAATCATGTCGGGCTTGTTTTAAGCCATACAATGTTTCTTCAATTTAAAAACCTTGATTCCATAATTATTTAGTAGAAACCCATAAGTTTGATCAATGTAAACTTCTTCTTCAATATCACTATTTAGAAAAGGTGACTTTATATCCATCAGATAAACTTTTTAATTTTGATGTGAAAACACTACTAAAAACATTCTAATAGTTTTTCATCTTACAACTGGGTAAAATTTTATTAAAAATAAACACCTTTTACCTATGCATAGCCTTTGTAAAGAATTCTTGCTTTATTTTTTTAAACTTCTCTATGTTTATTTAACTTATTTATGAACACCCATTTTGTTCCACTAACATTTTTATTTGTTGTACATGAAACAAGTTCCCAATTGTTTTTTTCTCAATATGATCCAACTCTTCATTAAATGCATCAAATCATTCTTTGTGTTCAACTGATTCTGAAACTAATTTTGGTTTAACTTATGAAATGAGTGATGTCATGTTTTCTAATCTCAATCTTATTCTTGTCTGGATCAATGCTTTTTGATTCTCAATAATATTTCTGGTTTCAACATATTTATTTAAAGTATAAAATTTCAAAGTTTCTATTCCACCTTCACTTTCCTTATTACACAATTCTTTTGAATCATGGCAAGTCTGTTTTGACTCACTTCCACTTTCAATGAAAATATTCAGTTTATCTTCCTTAACATTTTCAACATTATTTGTTAAGGAATTAAAGTTTTTGATAACTTTAAAATCATATAAATCTACCAACTTTTCAAAATTCTTGTTCCAATATTTATAACTTCTTCAATTGGGAGAGTATCCCATGAAAATTCCTTTTTCGTATTTCTCATCAAACTTTACAAGACTTGGATTTTTTATTTTTAGTAAACATATAATTTCAAAAACTTTGAAGTATTCCAATGAAGGTTTTTTATTATAACACATTTCATAAGAATTCATGTTGGATTTCAACCTCAAAAAACATCTTTTTGAACTTGTACAGCAGTACTAACAGTTTCTCTCTAGTAAAAATTTAAAAGTTTGTATTCCACTTATATGATTCTTCCCATTTCCAACAAACTTCTATTTTTCATTTCAGCTAATCCTATTTTCATGGATTGTAGGTAGAACTATACTGATTTTTTGATTCTATGATTTCTTAGATACAATTTAAAATAATTTCATGTGAATTTTGTACCATTATCTATTCTCAAATTATTTATATAAACCCCGATTTCTCTCTAAACATCTTTTCTGAAGAATCTGAACGTCTCTACAACCTTTGACTTATGTTTTATAAAAATGATGTTGGTTATCCAAGTGAAATAAATAATAAAATTGATAAATTAAAAATATAATTTTTTTATTTATGTAACTTTGGCCCACATAAATCAGAATAAATAGGTTTAAGAGGTCTGGTAGACTGAATCTCAACTTTCTTATGACTTTTATCAGTCATTTTCTCTTTCTGTCAAGTTATACAAAGATATTCTCCTCTTCTATTCAATTCTAGAAAATTTCAAACCGAATTAACTTTAGAAATTTTGTCCATAATTTTCTTCCCCAATTGGAAAATTCTATGATACCACAACTTATTCTCATCTTCAGCACTTAGATAACATGAGTTATCAAGTTCTAAAATTTGAAAAAGATTACCACTAGTGCTTTATCCTCTTATAACAACTTTTCAATCTTCCACACTCCAGATGTACAATAATATTTTATGAAAATAAATTCTTTTCAACAATCACAAAGTTGAATTACACTAAATAAGTTATGTTTTATTCCATCAACAAATAGAACTTCTTTAGATTTCAACTTTTCTGCTTCAATCTCAGTCATTCTAATTCCTTTAATTTGTAAGGAACTATCATTCCAAAATTTAATAGCTACTCCATAATGATTTTCAACATATTTTAATATTTTCAAATCACCTTTCATGTGCGATGAACAACCACTATCAAGAATCCATGTTTTGTTCTTTTTAATTTCTTTGAAAGTTGTTTCAATAACAAAATATTTTTCCTTAACATTCTTCATTCTATATTTATTTTCTTTTATACTATAAAAATCATGTTCCATAAGGAGTGTCATACATTTTTCAAAAAAGTGACCCATTTTATCACATCTTCCACAAACATCCTCCAAACAATAAAACTAATTTTTTGTTGGAAAGTTTCTGACATCTTGAGATTTTACTTTTCTTACTTCCTGTGACTTAGGAAAGTTTCTCATTATGATTCCACCATTTATACCACTCTATTCAAACCTCATTCCTGGAAAAAAAAATCCAATAGTTGTAATCATTTTTCTCATAAATTACACAAGACCATCATAACCCATAAAATCTTGGTTTTCTTTAAAAAATAATCTTCCCTTATAATAAGATTGTCAAGGTTGAAAGCATATTTCATTTTCAGTTACTCCTGGGTGTGTGAAAACTTTCCTTTGGGAGTAATTTTAAAAAATTTATATGTGATTTGTTTTTCACATATCTTCTCAACCCAAGTTTTCCCAACACATTTCTTCACACATAAAATGTCAAAAAAATCATATGAATTTTTAGTTTAGTGGGTGTCAATTTCACCCGATTCTTGGAGTGAGTTTTTTCTACTGCTCTAGATGATTCAGATTTTACTTCTGAAGCCTTTCTGAAATTTTTATTCAACTTTCTTAAAGTATGTTCATCCTAAATAAGTTTTGATTGAGAGTTTTTAACTTCCACTTCCTTAGCTTCCAACTTATTATCAAGATATTTAATAATCATTCCCTGTTCAAAAATTCTATGTTTTTAACTTATGATTTCCTAGATTTATTATTCTTCTTTCTTGAAAAAATCATTTTCACATTCAAAAAATTTCCACTATATTTCTTCATCATTTTGATTTATTTCTTAAGAGTTATATTTTTCTCATGACGTACAACAAGTTCTGATTTGAGTTGATACTGTTTTTAAGATTCTCCAGCTCCTTCTTCTTCACTGTCTGAGGAATATTTTGTTTTCTCAACTTTTACAATAAATATTCTAAACTTATCTAAACTTAAATCTTTTGTATAGTTGTTTTTAGTTGATTCTAATTCAAATGTAATAACCTGGATCTTCTTTTCAGGTATATTTTCCTTTTCTGGTGTTTTTGAGGAAAAGGGGAGTTTTTAAAAAAAATTGAAGTACACAGCGTGTACTTTATAAGTACATGTCATGTATTCGGTTACCGTGGGTAGCCGTGTGTTGGCCATGTCATGGTTGTGCACACAGCTGTGTGCAGTGACCTGGAGGCTGTATAAAGCGGGGCTCGGTAAGGGTAAGTACACGTCGTGTACTTCAAAAGTACACACCATCTACTTTCCTTTTTTCATTAAATGTACCAGGGTCACGTCTAATGGACAGAACCATCTCCTCCTAGGTTTGGTTCATCCAAGAGAGACCGTACGGCCATGATCTTTCCCTGAGCCCCTGATCGAACATCTGATCTCTAATTTGACTGTCGTCGATTGTGTTGGGATCGCCAAGATGAGCTCTTTCTTCTTCTAGAGCTTCATTTCCTGATTTCTCCTCTTTCAAGAGTTATCTTCAGCTGAATGTTTTAATTTTTTTGTAGATCTATGATGTTATTGGGTGATTCAAGGCTTGAGGTTCATGTATAATGATCCTACAACACTGAGGTAGGTGGTTTGTGCCTTTCTGTATATATTATTTTAGTTATATGTGCAAAATTGCCCAATACTCTTGAACGGGGTATTGTGTGTTTACTGTTTTAGCCCTGATAATTGTCTGCTATGCTTGTATGCTAGAATAGAGTTTAATTGAATGTGAATAGGGTTAATTTCTTTTCTTTGGAATTGTTTTCCCATGCATGTTTTTTTATGACTGCTTGGTCCTGCTTAGCCTGTTAGGCTGCCTTGTTTTTCCCATGTCTAGTATTGTAGGATGGTGTGATTGTTTTTATCTGACATGTTGTTATGTTGTAGACTGTTTAGCCAAGTAGTTGTTGAGGTTTACTTTGTCCGATATGTATCACTGTACTTAATTGACTTACACAGGGCTGTGAGAACCTGGTGTAGTAGACCATAGGGAGAATGGACATAAGGGATTCTCTAGAGTGTTTGTTTTTACTATTATGATACGAGACTATAGGGGGAATTGACATAAGTGCTTCCTCAGAGTGTCTGTAGTTTCTCGACATGGGACACAGGGGGGAATGTGACGTAAGTAATTCCCCAGAGTGCCTTTTAGTTACCGATACAATACTATAAGGGGAAATGATGGCGAGTGCTTCCTCAGAGAGTCTATGCTTAAGCTGAACCAGAGGGGTTAGACTGTGTGTACTTCCCAGAGGGTTACTTGTGTTTTTTGGTTAAACCAGAGGGGTTAGGCAATGAGTACTCCCAGAGGGTTACCTTCTTTGATTAGCTGTTACTTGATATATGGATTTGAATGAAATTGAAATGTAGGAATGTTTACTGTTGAGTACTTCCTTATTTACTGCTCTTTTTACTTATTGTCTGCCATATATTCACTGACTATTAAGAACAGATACTTTGGTGGTTTCCTACTAGTATTTAGTCTCACACTCTATTTGGGTCATGTGTTTGGGCCCAAATGTATTATATTGTTGTAGGTATAGATAAGGGAAACCGCCCTTCTACTTCAGGTACTTGGTTGTTGTGGAGTTGGAGAGCATAGGACCAAGTTGAGGCTTGTGATGATGAGGAGTTTACCTATTTTATTTTGTACTTTTTTTAGTACTATATTTCAGAATTGTGACATGTTTGGATACTTTCCTAGACATATTTATCATTCATCATTTATATATGTGCTCTAGTTGTTTCTTACTTTCAGTTTTATACTGTTTACTACTGTATGGTGTTATTACTACTTCCGCTAGTGTATATCTATTTTACTTAAATTGTGTACTCTGCCAATGAGGGCGTAGTTTCCCCAATATCACACCCAAGGCCCTCACTACTATTCGGCAGCCTCTGGTGTTTGGGGAAATGCGTTTGAGGCCATGTGACCAACCGGGTACGGGGTGCCTCTAGGTGGCTCCTAGAACCGGGATGTTACAAAGTGGGATCATAAGAATTATTTTCTTCTAGACTTACTATTTGGAGCCTATAGTCAGGGATAGGATGGAATTGGTACTTAGTAATAAGTTGTGTTCGGGAGTAGCTAACCCATGTACAGGGAAAAGCCAATTTACCTCGATATTGTAATTTTTTATGGTGTTGCAATTTTACAGTTGATTTGATTTCACCGTGGGTGATTCACATGTTTTGTGCTATTATTGTTGATGATATTGAGGTTCTATTTCTATTGCAACCCAATGAGATGAGGGTATGCCATCTCATGCATCATATAGGAACTTTTTAGAAATCACATGTCATGCATTCTTGCCATGCCATTTAGGGTGAATTAGCATTTTCATGTTGTTGTGATAGATTTTGTGTTAAATATTCTTTTTTGTTGTGATATATGACTTGATATAATACTTACTTTTGGGTAGGGTATTGGATTTTGTTAGCTTTTGGTTGAATGAATGCCAAAATTTGGTTCTTTAGGTGTTATGTGCCCTCATGGACCATAATTTGGTGGATCATTGCCTTGTTTTTTCTTGTATAAAACATGTATAAGATGCCAATATTTTATTAGAGGGGATTATTGGCCCTCACGGATCGGAATTTGGCACTTTAATGTTTGTTTCAGTGTTATTCTGAGTTTTGGAGTAGTTTATGAGGCTTACTGTCCTGAAAAACCCAAAATACACAACGTGTAATGTTAAATACATGTCATGTGTTCTTCTGTTCGGGAAGAAACTGTTTTTCATAAGTAAACATCGTGTAATATATATACATGATGTGTAGTCTCTAACTATGTCTCAGACTGTGTGGGTGGGGACATAGGGTTTGGAATATTTGGTAGGACATGTCGTGTACCGGATATACACGTGGTGTTGTAGAACCGTGTAACTGAACGTGTCACTGACAACACAGGTCAGTTGAGTCTTTTATAATACACTGTGTCCATTTGGAACATGTTGTGTAGTATAAACTGAGTATTCGGACATGTCACGAACAACACGGGTCGGAAAAATTTTCCTAGTACACGTCGTGTCCATCTGGAACGCACTGTGTAGTGTGAGTCGTGTATCCGGTCGTGTCACTAACAACATGGGTCGGTGAAGCTCGTCTAGAACATTTCGTGTCTATCTTGACCATGTCGTGTAGTCTTATTTAGGAGAACTGTGTGGGTTAGCTGTGTAAGAGAACTCGGGAAGGGGAAGAGAAGTCAAGTACATGTCGTGTGTTAGGACAATACATCGTGTGTATGGGGTGTTACATGACCAGTTTTGGTAGAAGTACATGCCCATGTGAAAGTCTTTAGGGAACACAGCATTTAGGAATTATACATGTTGTGTATCCATGTTTTGGAAAGCTTAAATTATTTCTTTATCTTGCTCCCTTCTTACACTTCTAGTTTTTAGTCCCTATTAATATTGATCTAAGGTGTACGCTTGACCTTACAGAGTCATGCCACAGAGACTTCCTCCAGTTGTCCGCCAGTTACATGGCATTGATTAGAAACTGGGAGTGGCTGATCAGGGACTACCAGCAGATCCTACAGTAGTTCCAGTCTTGGAACCAGCCATTATCATGGATACAGGTGATGATGCACAGTTTCGAGAGGGCTTCAAGAGGTTCATGCAGACCTTCCGAGGAGTATCGCATCTTGCCCCGTCTATGGCAGAGTTGGCGTGGGTTTTCTAGCAGAAACTTCATACCACCTTCATAGGGGAAGGAGGACCTCAGGTTGCAGAGTCATGGTTAGAATCCATGTTGTCTATCTTTGATCATCTAGAGACGCCTCCTGAGAGGAGGGTGAAACATGCTACTTACATGATTCAGGATTCTGCCAAGAGATGGTGGGATGTGATATCACAGGTAGGATGCCAGCAGGTTATGGATTGGGATGAGTTCCAGTGTTCCTTCTACAACTACTTCTATCCAGAGACCTTGAGGACTGATCGAGCCTGAGATTCCATGATTCTGGATCAGGGTACTCTTTCCGTTATGGAGTATTCTTCTTGCTTCACAGAGCTTTAGCGCTTCACACCTATTCCAGGAGGTGATGAGTTATTCCTGGCAAGGAAGTTTGAGGATGGTTTTAGGCACAACATTCGATCGCAGGTGAACATCTTCAGGTTGACTTTCATCACTTCTATAGTCAACCAGGTGTTGATCACAGAGCATAATATGAGGGATTATGGAGTTGTGAGCTAGGTTAGTTTGACATCTGGAGTTAGTATCCCTCATACTGACAGTAAGAAGCATCGTAGGGAGTCTTCGCACGATGATCCAAACAGGTGAGACACTTCTTCTGGTGGCCAAATGGTATGCTACCAATGTAGGAAGAGTGGGCATATGAGGCCACATTGCCTGAGAGACCCAGTTGAGTGTCGATCTTGTAGTAATATGGGTCATATTTAGCATTTCTATCAGTTCTTCTCACCAGCAGCTGGTGATAGGGGTTTTTCTATGACTCCTAATTATAGAGCAGCACCACCAATTCCTCACCAGTTTGAGAACTGGAGTTCTTCCAGCTGTTCAGGCTAAGGTGGAGTTCATTTCCATGGTAATCATTCTCCAAGATTTTAGCGACAATAGAGTGGATCAACTCAGAGTGGTCAGGAAGGGTCATAGGGCCACAGTGTAGGTCAAACTTTTTCAGTGGAGAAGACCCAATAGAAGTAGGATCATAGACCCTCTACAGTTCGAGGTATGATTCTAGTTGCCTCAGTTTTATCTTCTTCTCTTTTTGATATAGGGACTTCTCATATATTTATATCTGTTGTTGTTGTGGAGAGCCTTGGGCTATTTATTTTTTCTTCTGCTGATGTTTTGATGTTAGAAACTCCATTGGGGACTAGAATGGCTAGTGTACGATAGTGTAAGGAGTTCCCTCTTTAGGTTGATGAGTGTCACTTCTTATGGGGCCTCTATGTCCTAGAGATCACAGGTTATGACATCATTATTGGAATGGATTGGTTATTTCCCTTCTAGGAAGTTGTCGATTTCTATCATTGTAGGGTGAGTTTCACATCACCAGAGGGTAGATCGTTTCTTCATAAGGTTGAATGGGATGTCCAGGTGAGAAGAGAAGGACCCAAGAATCATGGGTTGGGAGGAGTTACAGTCCAGATCGCTATTCTATATCTGGATGACCAGGGGACTTCACAGATGGACTTTACTCTAGTGGTGGATCATTTCAGGGATGTCTTTACAGATGGATTTTCAGGTTTTCCTCCAGAGCGTGAGGTAGAATTTTCTATTGATCTTGTGCCAAGAGCGGAATTAGTGTCCATTTATCCTTATAGGATAGCTAAACCAGAGTTACAAGAGCTCAAGAAGCAGTTGGAGGAGTTGTAGGAAAAGGGTTTTATCCGACACAGTACTTCTCCTTGGAGTTCACTTGTCCTGTTTGCGAAGAAGGAAGACGATTCCCTTAGACTCTGTGTGGATTATTGGAAGTTGAACCAGTTGATGTTCAAGAACTGATACCCCTTGTCGAGGATTAATGATCTCTTTAATCATCTTTGAGGAGCCCTGGGGTTCTCGAAGATTGACTTGAGATACAGTCATCATCAGTTGCACATTAGACCATCAGATATACCTCTTACAGCCTTCTAGAGTAGGTATGGTCTATACGAGTATGTGGTTATATCATTCGGTCTCACGAACGCGCATGTAGTCTTCATGGAACTACTGAACCAAGTGTTCCATCCATGCTTGGATTATTTCGTGGTAGTCTTCTTGGATGATATCTTGGTGTACTCTCACACTTGATACGACCATGTTACACATCTTGAGATCGTTTTGAGTACACTGAGAGAGAATCAGTTATATGCTTAGCTCTCAAAATGCCACTTTTAGATGGACCATATTCACTTCTTAGGTCATGTTATCTCAGAGACAAGAGTATCAATAGACCCAGAGAAAGTGAAAACAGTAGTTTCCTAGGAGCATCTAAAGAATGTCTTTGAGGTGTGGAGTTTTCTAGGGCTTGATGGGTTCTACAGACATTTCATACAGAACTTTTCACGCTTAGCAGCGCCACTGATGGGTCTAACTAGGAAGGGTGTAAAGTTCTTATGTTCAAATTCATGTGAGTCAGACTTTCAAGAGCTGAAAAGGAGGTTGACATTATCACCAATACTATTATTTCTAGATCTCGGTAAGAGCTATACTGTTTACTGTGATGCTTTAGGTATCGGGCTGGGAGCGGTGCTTATGCAGGGAGAAGGAGTCGTTGCGTATAGGTCTCGGCAGTTGAGTCCACATGGGAAGAATTACCCAATGCACGATATGGAGTTGGGTGTTGTTGTTCATGCCTTACGTTGTTGGAGACATTATCTTCTGGGAGAGCATTTTGTGGTTTTCACCAACCACAAAAGTCTCAAGTACATCTTCACTCATTGTGATCTGAATTTGAGAAAGCGAAGGTGGGTTGAATACCTTCAGTCCTTTGACTTCGAGCTTACCTATATTCATGGGAAAGGCAACGCCGTGGCTGATGCGTTGAGTAAGAGGACTCAAATATAGGCAGTTCAGGAGGCCATTAGTGAGTGGTAGCTTATGGATCTATTCTCTAAGATCCATTTAGAAGTGCATGATAGACAGAGGTAGACTTTTATTTCTTCTGTAGCTGTTACCTCTAGTCTTCTTGATCGAGTGTGAATGAGGCAGCTATCAGATTCAGAAGGCCTAATCCTATGAGAAAGCATGTCAGGAGAGGACCCTATTCCTAGATGGACCATAGGTGAGGATGAAATCTTGCATTTCCATGGGCGTGTATGGGTGTCGGCAGACATATGCGAGGAGCTGATGCGGGATTTTCATTCCTCAGTTTGGCCAGTTCATCCTGGTGTCACTAAGATGTATCATGCTCTACACTGTCAATATTGGTGGCCAGGTATAAAGAGAGATGTTGCTGGCACTACTAGAAATTCGGGCTATAGCCACGGTTCTAAACCGTGGCTATAGGCCCTAAAACCGTGGCTATAGGTAATAGCCACGGTTCCTCAAACCGTGGCTAAGTTTGGCATGGCTATAGGCCTAGACCTATAGCCACGGTTCCAAACTGTGGCTTTAACACTATAGCCACAGTTGCAATCGTGGCTATACTAAAGGCCGGACAGACTTAATAGCCACGGTTTAAAACCGTGGCATTATGTCTATAGCCACGGTTAATAACTGTGGTAATAAACCAATAGCCACGGTTTAAACCGTGGCTATAGGGTGTCCAAATCCATAAAAAAAATACCCCCCCAACCCCCCCCCCCCCCCCCTCGACACCCCCTGGACACCCCCTCGACATCCCCTGGACACCCCCTACCAGTCCCCCCCTGCCAGTCCCCCCCTGCCACCCCCCTGCCAGTCCCCCCTGCCCCCTGCCACCCCCCCTACTAGTCCCCCCTACCCCCTGCTAGTCCCCCCTGCCCCCTGCTAGTCCCCCCCCTGCCACCCCCCTGCTTATCCCCCTGCCAGCCCCCCCCCCCCCCCTGCCCCATGCTTGTCCCCCTGCCAACCCCCCCCCCCCCATGCCCCCTGCCAGTCCCCCCCCCCCTATGCCACTCCCCTGCTTGTCCCCCTGCCACCCCCCCCCCCCTGCCCCCTGCTAGTCCCCCCCCCCCTGCCACCCCCCTGCTTGTCCCCCTTCCACCCCCCTGCTTGTCCCCCTGCCAGCCCCCCCCCCTCCCCCTGCCTAGACACCCCTCCCCCTTGCTGGACACCCCTCCCCCCTGCTGGACAACCCTCCCCCCTGCTAGACATCCCTCCCCCCCCCCGTGCTAGACAGCCCCTCCCCCCTGCTGGACAGCCCCTCCCCCTGCCTAGACACCCCTCCCCCCTGCTGGATAGCCCCTCCCCCTGCCTGGACACCCCCCCCCCTGCCACCCCCTGCTTGTCCCCCTGCCTTTCCCCCCCTTCCCCATGCTAGTCCCCCCTGCCACCTTCTGCCAGCCCCCCCCCCCCTGCCCCCTGCTAGTCCCCCCCTGCCACCCCCTACTTGCCCCCGGCCAGCCAGCCCCCCCCCCCCTGCCCCCTGCCAGTCTCCCCCTGCCACCCCCTGCCAGTCCCCCCCTGCTAGTCCCCCTACCAGCCCCCCCCCCCCCCTTGCCCTCTGCCAGCCCCCCTGCCCCCTGCTAGTCCCCCTGCCCCCTGCCCCCTGCTAGGCCCCCTGTCATTACCCTGCTAGTCCCCCTGCCCCCAGATCTGATAACCAATTTTATCTGATCTGATAACCACAACATCTTCAGCACTGCCAGATTCAGGTTTAACAGGTACTAATTCACCAATTCTGACATGTTTAGCAGCATGAGATAAGACAAGAACAGACTAAACTACATCAGATTTACAGACCATGTTTATCACCCCTCCACCCTGCTGGACACCCCCCCTGCCTGGACAGCACCCCCCCCCCCTCCCTGGATAGCACCCCCCCTCCCTCCCCCCCTGGACACTGGACTCCCCCTGCATATTTACCCCTGCTGGACACTAAACCTCTGCTGGACACTGGACCCATACTCCCCCCCCCCCCACCCCTACCAGCCCCCTTGTACCCCTGCTAGACACAGGACTCCCCCCTGGAAACTAGTTCTTGGGATTCCCAAATCATATTTACCCCTATTGGACACTGGACTCCCCCATGGACACTGGACTCCCCCTGCATATTTACCCATGCTGGACACTGGACCCCTGCTGGACACTGGCCCCATACTATAGGTTCTTATTAGGACCACCCCATACTATAGGTTCTTAGTAGGACTTGGGAAACACTTGAAACAAAATTCAGAAGTAACTATATATGAGTAATCTAGGAAAACATACATATAATCAGTATGGAAAATAAAACAGAATAAACTATAAAATGTTTATGGAAATAAAATAAAACATATTTGAAATTGGAAAACATTACCAGAAAAACTGTTTATCAACTAAACAAACTGCTTGGTGAAATCATGGTCACACATGCTCATCCTCAGATAAAATCTGCTTGCATTTCATGTAGTACTGCATTAAACAAAACATTGGAATTATGATTTGAAATAGAGTTACCATATTTTATAGCACCGTGCTCACTATCTATAGGTGGTGAAATAGTTATACCTGGTGCCTGTGAAGTATCTGTGGGATGTTTTATGATATTTTCCAGATCTGGACAGCACTGCATTTTCTCTATAGAGACATTCATAACCTGCATGGGCTTAGGTTCCTGGACAGCCCTCTTGCACCCCCTTGCAACCCCCTGGATAGCCCCCTTGAACACCCCCCTGCACCCCCCATGCCCCCCTTAGTCCCCCATGCCCCCCCTGCACCCCACTGGACAGCCCCCATGCCCCAACTGGACAGCCCCACTGGACACCCCCTGCACCCCCTGGACAGCCCTCCCCCCCCCCTTCCGGACACCCCTCCCCCCTGCTTGGACAGCCCCTCCCCCTGCTGGACACCCCTCCCCCTACTGGACACCCCTGCCCCCTGCCCCCTGCCCCCTGCACCCCACTGGATAGCCCCCATGCCCCAACTGGACAGCCCCACTGGACACACATCCACCCCTAAATGTTGATTTCCCAAATGAGGCTACCCTCTTAGTGGATCATGTCAAAGAGTATTAGAAAACATATTTTGATGGTGATTTTCAAAGATCGACTGAAATAATGCTTAATAATTCCAATCTTAATTGAGTAGGCCAGGTGGTTATCTTTATCACACCAACACAAGACGTCCAATCATACTTTTTCCTATTTTTATAAGGTTTCATTGATGATGAGGCAAATTATTAGGCTCTCATTACTGGTCATTAGTTATCAGATGATATTTATTTCCCCCAAATGGATATGAAGGGAGAATCCAAGTTAGCCCTCAAATATATTAATGGTGACCAGAGGAGGGGAGTCCTTCGGGGGAGGCGCGGTCGTCCGGGGAGGAGAGGTCGTCGGGAGGAGGGGAGTGCGTCAGGGGAGGAGGGGAGTCCGTCGGCATCGGGGGAGGCGTTGTCGTCCGGGGAGGGGGGAGGCGCGGTCGTCTGGGGAGGGGAGTGCGTCGGGGGAGGGGAGTGAGTCGGGGAGGGTTCAGTAGGAGGATCCTGAGAATATTTTCCTAGCCCTTTCATAATCTGTTGAAGTCCAAAAAAGAATACCAGCAATAGACACCACTGCTGGACACCCCTCCCCCGGGACCACCACCCCTGGACACCCCTGGACCACCCCCCTGGACACCCCACCCCCATGATGGACACCCCTCCTTCCTGCCTGGACAGCCCCTCCCCCTGCTGGACACCCCTCCCCCTGCTGGACACCCCTGCCCCCTGCCCCCTGCCCCCCTGCCCCCTGACCCTGGACACCCCAGGACAAACCCCACCCCAGGACAGACCCCCCCCCCAGACACTGGACACCCCAGGACAGACCCCCCCCCCAGAACCTAGACATCCCCCCAGACCATGGACACCCCCCAGAACCTACCCCCCCCCCCCCAAACCCAGACCCCCCAGGGCAGACCCCCCCCAGACCCTGGACACCCCAGGACAGACCCCCCCCCTCCCACTGGACCCCCTAGACACCCCATGGACAGACCCCCCAGGACAGCCCCCCCCCAGACCCTGGACACCCCAGGATAGACCCCCCCCCCCACTGGACCCCCTAGACAACGGATGGATGTCATGGGATATTGCTAAAAGACCGAATCCGGCTGCTGAAATCAGCAGTAAGTAAGAAGAGGTAAATGAAGAAAAATGAATAAAATTTTCCCAATATACTTGGGGAATTTTATTCATCAGCAGGAAGAAGAACAGAAGAATGGTAGCTAAGAGTTCCTTCCCCGGATGTGGAGAATGATTTTTTTACATAGGATCTGTCTAATATTTAATGGAAGAAAGAGGGAGAGGAAATTAAGTACCTCATTACAAGTGGCAGCATCCAAAAAAATCTCTTCCAATGGAATAAAATATTACAAAAAAAATCTATAAACCTTCTCTCTCCTCTTGTGGATTCCAGGTGTCCAGGTGGTTAATAATTTGGTTGAGGTGAGGCTGTGGACTCATGGGGGAAATCATGAAGGAAACTAAGTTAGACTGGATTTTAAGTAGGCTGCTCTAGTTTTTCTGAAGTGGTAGGGCTGATTGGGTCTAAAATAAGTGAGTTGGAACAGGAATTTAGATGAGGGCTTCAAATGTTAAGGGGTCTGGTTTAATTGGTTAGAATTGTGTGAGGTTTGTAATGGTTTTAAATTGGGATGACTGGTGGAAAATGTGGGGTTTGTGGCTTAGAAGTTGAGAGGTGGGTAGGCCTGATTGGTGGTCAAGTTGTGGATGGGTTGCCTAGGTGGATTGAAAAATGGTGGGGGACTGGGACAGAGTTCATAGTGGCTAAATTGAAGTGGGAGATTGGAATTATAGTGGGTATTGAGTTTGGATTTTTTAGTGAGAGTGGAAATGGCCCTGGAATAGCTGGTTTGATTTTGGTGGGTTGGCCATGGGATTTTTATAGTGCATCGAAAAATAGTCACTAGCAGGGCTTGGTTTGGTGTGAAATTCAGTCAAATGGGCGTGACCGCGGCGTGACCGCGGCGTGACCGCGGCGCGACCGCGGTGTGACCGCCGCAGGGTGTCGTCCTGGAGGAGTAACCGGCGCAGGGTGTCGTCCTGGAGCAGGGCCAAATCACGGCGTGACCGCGGCATGACCGCCGCAGGGTGTGGTCCTGGAGGAGTAACTGCCGCAGGGTGTCGTCCTGGAGCAGGGCCAAATCACGGTGTGACCGCGGCGTGACCGCGGCGTGACCACGGCGTGACCGCGGCGTGACCGCGGCGTGACCGCCGCAGGGTGTCGTCCTGGAGCAGGGCCAAATCACGGCGTGACCGCGGCGTGACCGCGGCGTGACCGCAGCGTGACCGCGGCGTGACCGCCACAGGGTGTTGTCCTGGAGGAGTAACCGTCGTAGGGTGTCGTCCAGGAGCAGGTCCAAATCACGGCGTGACCGCCGCGTGACTGCGGCGTGATCGCGGCGTGACCACGGCGTGACCACCGCAGGGTGTCGTCCTGGAGGAGTAACCGCCACAGGGTGTCGTCCTGGAGCAGGGCCAAATCACGGCGTGACCGCGGCGTGACCGCGGCGTGACCGCGGTGTGACCGCGGCGTGACCACGGTGTGACCGCGGCGTGACCGCAGCGTGACCACAACGTGTTGGCCTGGTCCAGCGACATCTGTGGGGCAACATCTTCCACTTAGTTTCAAATAGGATGATATGGATGGCATGAGAGGATGTTTTCTCAGAAGATTTAAAGAAATGAATGCTAATCTGTGATGACTAGAGGATTGGATGACCCCTGATATACCTAATTCAGTGAGGTTTGGAGATCTAGAAATGTGTAGGAATACCTAGAGGAATACCCCATGGGATCAGGAAAATCACAGGTAGAGGGACTCTACCTCAACCTCAAGGTGCATTTGCTTTTGACGACGACAACTCGATTCTTCCTTTTTTCCGCTTGCACGCATATGCAACTTAACATATATGTAAGGACACCTAGCCCCTATGTACATATTTTCATGGCCAAATATGCACAAGGGGGGCCTTAGATATATGTTTATACTTGAATTTACCCATTTATAATTACAGGCGTATGCATTTTTCATATCTATATATAAGCACACTTAGCCCCAATATATATATTCATACTGCCATGAGTGAATATATATAAAGGGGGAACTTATAAGAGTATATAATCTGCATATAATAAATGTGATGCGACAGGCTCATTTCTCCCTACATTGATTTGTTTATATAATCTCAATTGAGCAAGATCATTAAGACACCTACTAAGATAATCTTGAACAAGGGCTAAAAGAATTCATGAGAGTGGATCTCCTTTCCTCACTCCTCTTGTGCCCTGAAAATACCCTCTTGGAGTCCCATTAATTAAAATGGAAAGCCTTTCTGATGAGAGGATAGAATTAATTAACCTTGTAAAAGTGTATGAAAAAACATATCTCTTGATAATGTTGAGCAGGAAGCTCCATTTAAGAGTGTCAAAATCCTTAGAGATATCAATCTTCAGATCAAAGTTCCCTTCCTTCGCCTTCCTCTTCATGATATTTACACTTTCTGTGGCTGTGAATAGATAGTTCTGGATACATCTTCCAGGAATGAAACCATATTGATTTGGAGTGATAATATCTTTGATGATTTCCCCCATCCTAGAAACCTTGATTTTATTGATGACCTTAGGGATAGTATTATCAAGTGCAACAGGCCTGAAGTTCTTAATTTCAACTTCATTTTCTTTTTTAGGAATCAAGACGGTGAAATTTGAGTTCATTCCACAGGGTAAATAAGCGTGAGTGAAGAAGTCCCTTAATGCACTTACAAGGTCTTCTTGTATGATATCCCAATAGTCCATGAAGAAGTGATTGATAAAACCATCTGGTCTAGGAGCACTTTCCATGTTTAAGGAAAACTGGGACTTTTTGATTTCATCTTTGTCTTGTTCTTTGACAAGGTTACAATTCTGATGATCATCAATACAGGGGAGGATGTTTCCAACCATCATTGAAGTGGTTTCCTTCCAATCATCCATATAAAGGTTACAAAAATAATAAACCACTTACTTAGATACATCATTTGTTGAGGTATAAATATGGTCATTGATGCTAATAACATTGTTTCCACCCTTGATTCTCTTCTCCCTATGGAGCTTGTGAAAAAATTTGAGTTATTGTCCCCTTATTTCAACCATTTTACATTCAACCGATTCCTATTCAGTCTTTATTTCACAGTCATAAGATCATCCAATTTTGTATGGGCCTGGATTTCCTCTATGAGGGGAAATTATGATCCTAATATTGGTTCTAGGTGCTAGAAAGGTGAGCCTCAGCATTCTGAATCTCAATTTCGAGCTTTGAAAATGAGTTCTTTCTCCACTCTCTAAGGAGCCTCTTAGTGTGTTTTAATTTTCCAGTAATCCTCTGTAATGGGCTGCTAATGGGAGTTGAATTCCAAGCTTCTAAGATGATTTCCCTGCATCCCGGAATGGTGACCCATCCATTGTTGAACTGAAAAGGGAGCGGAGTGACTCTTTCCACAGTCAAAAGTTCCATAATAATAGGGTTATGATCAGAGTGATGCTTGGGAAGAGTGTAGCCTAAGAGGCCCCTGGAAACACTCATGTCATCCATTTGAGTAAAGAATTTGTCAATCTTGATGGCTTGACTTCCATTTCAAGTGTACCTACTTCAGGTGAACTCTACTCCGACAATTATGACTTCAACTAGGTTGCATTGATCAATGTAGGTTGAGAATTACGCTGCTGCTATTCTGTTGAAGCTTGGCCTGGTTTTTTCTCCAGGTGTGAGGACTGTATTGAAATCACCCATAATCACCCACTTGTGAGTTTCATTCCCAGAAATTGTTACAAGCTCCTTCTATAAATCTCTTCTCCTGACATAAGATGTTTAAGCATACACAAGATAGACTTTGACCGTGTGGCCTAGGCTATCAAAAGTAACGGTTATACTTTGGTTTCCCTGATTACATGCATCAATCTGAATGCATTCATGTTTGAACACCCATAAGTGATCCATATTGTCATTATGAGAGTTCTGAGAGACAATGTGGTACCCCAGAGTTCCCCATTTGAATGTCTTCTATTTCTCAAATGTCATTTTGGGTTCTGAAATCCTAATAATTGTTGGTTTATTGGCCAATATAAAATGTCGAAGGGCCTTGGCCGTAAGTGGATTCCCTGGCCCTTGAAAATTCTAGTAGAAGAGCTTCATCATTTTAGGGCCTTGCCTCTATTTGTAGGTCCTTCATCTTGTGCCATGCTAACATGGCATTTCCCCTTTTTATTTCTGCCTTTTTTCTTCTCTTCTTTTAGGTCCTCCTTTGCTTCAGGTTGATCACTACCTTGTTCAGTGGGTTGGGGTTCCTCATATTCATCATTCCAGAGCTTTCCACGTATGGGAGTGAACCTGTTTTGAGAATGCAGAGGCGCAGATACTTGAGTGGTGATGATCTGCTTCCTGGATGACTTGGATGAGGGAACCTGTAAAAAGGATTCCTCCTTGTCACAACCACTAGCATGCTGAAAGGCATGATTTTTAGGTTTACTAGAACTATATGAACTCTCCATGAGGCATTGATGATGATCCCCCTTGTGACCTGCTATAGAAAAATCTGCAGTTTCCATCTGCTTCTTAGAATCAGTAGGTCTCCTTGGGCTATTCATAGGCTGAGTTTCCTCTACAAATCCCTTCGTACTTTCCTTTGACTACTTATTTGTATGATTAAGATTTCAGGGGACATGTGTCTCCTTCTCATTGATGGATACTGGGCATTATTGAATGAAATTGTCCCTATCTTGTGAGTCCCTGACAGGCATCTCCTATTCCTGGGTCTCCTTGGCTAACGAATCTCCCACAGAGCCATCAGTGTGTGATCCCACAATATGATATCCATGTGCCCCATATGGTTTGGATCCACCCTTTTTGATTTCATCAGGGACTTCATTAATGGAGGGAGGGTAGGAAGGTCCATCATTCCTAGAATCTCCCGGAAGGATAGTCTCCAAAATACCTGTTCTTTCCTCCAACTGAGCAGATTTCCCATCATTGATAGACACAGATTGGATAGTATGAGAATCCTGCACATTCTTGGGATGCTCAGAGTGCACATCCTTATTATGCTCAGGGTGGAAGTCACCAGAGAGAGAGGCATTCCTATCTGAAGTCTCCCACATGCCATGCACAATTATATCTGTCACAGTTCCATTTTCTGGCTTTTCCACATTAGAAGGGCCAGCAGCATTGTTACCAGTTGTATTAGATGTGGGATCCATTCCTTTATTCCTTATACATTGGGCAGCTTCATGCCCCTTCATATTTTAGAGGGAGAACTCTCTGTCTCTATTTCATTCAGATGTCATGTGGCCAAAAAACATGCATTTCATGCAAAACTTTGGCCTCCACTCATATTGTGTTGATAAATTGATAGTGTCATCTCTAGTTGTTAACACCACTTCCTCCACAAGAGTGTTAAAAATATCAATTTCCACCAATACCCTCACATAATGTCCATAACTTGGATTATCAGTCTGTTTGTCCATCCGAATTGGACAAGCACAAGCCCCAAGAGCACCGAAAACCCCAACACACCACAAGTCTCAAGGACACTAGGGATAGTGAATAACTCGGGTGCTATCACAGCCCCAACCACCCATTAATAGGTTCAACCACATACCCATTAGGCCTATATCGTGCATATATAATTCTTAATTTTTCTCTATCCCATTTTAAATTAACCATAATTTTCGATAATAAGAGATTAGTTAACTGAAATTTCAAGTAAAATTTAAAGAGGAAATTCTTTTATAATTTTTACGTGGAATTTTATTTTGTTTATTCCACATAATAATCAATACAAGCGATCATGTAATTCACTTTTAACCATTCACTTCATCCAGAAGTTTTCCATAACTGAGAATCAGTT
Organism: Viscum album; assembly: GCA_963277665.1. Taxonomy (NCBI): domain Eukaryota; kingdom Viridiplantae; phylum Streptophyta; class Magnoliopsida; order Santalales; family Viscaceae; genus Viscum; species Viscum album. The sequence continues at coordinate 467,578,670 of OY728147.1, read as the reverse complement.
AAATGAAATGTCAATTACAAGTTATAGAGGAAAACACCCTATAAGTTGTATTGGAATTTTATTTAGTTGAGACGTCATAGTAATCAAGGTAATTAATCACATAAAATGATTTTATCCTTCTATATGATTGGTTAAGTAATATGCCACAAAACACTTATACAGGAAAACACAATATAAATGGTTGTAGACACTTTAAATAACCGACTTATGTCACAATTTAGGTAATCAATCATAGGCATCATGAAAATTACATTTGACTCCTATATTCCTTATATGATGCATGAACATAGGCGACATGAGTTCCAAATCCCATAAATCATAACCTCATAACCATGTGTGTTACTCGAGGTGAAATCGGATCAACAGTAATAGAAATCAACATGAACATCAATCCTATCCCTAGAAACATGGACTTTCCTCATATATGGGTTGTCCAGTCCCTAGAAAAGGTCTCGTACCATGTCTTGAAAATATATTATCTCTTTTCTACCTTTCCCAAAAATTAAAAAAACAATTCTTTGATACCATTTTGTAATGCCTCAACCTGGAAGCCATTATACCGGTGCTCCGGGCTAGTGCGCCACAGGGCCTCAGGTGCGCCTCCCCATACACCAGAGGCTTTTGACTAGTAGTGCATGTCTATGTTGATACAGTGGGGAGATTATACCTACACATTAGAGAAAGATAATAAAAATAATAATGTCAATTATAGACACTATCCATATAAATAAACAGTGTAATGACAAAAGGTCAGTGCCGATAAATAATCCAAATAACCCATTCTATAAAAAATAAATTTTATTAAACATGTATGGAAAGTTATACATCAATAATAAACCCTATACATTAGGACTCAAGGGACAAAATAAAAAACTAAGGAGAACCCCATACATAGTCTCGAGTCTTGGTTCGGTCCCAAACTCCCATGCCCTATCCTAGTAACCAAGCAATCAACAACATTGGGCACTTGCCCAAACCTATACATGCAATGAAATAGTGGTAGCTTCTCGATTACCCAAGTTCCATAGCGGCCTAAGCAGGGTGTGAGTACGAATTAGTAGGTCACCACCAACATTGTCTCTAAAATAACCAGTTTATATAGAGGTGAATGTAAGAGTACTATAATTAACAGTTTAAATTATTACAAAATAAATTAACCATACAAAACTCTAATCTCGGGCTCCACAATGACACCTGATGTCAGAACAACCTTTCTTAACTAGTTTTTGTGGTTCTCTAATCATGGTATACAATATGGATCAATTGTTTCCAAGGTACACTACCAATGAAACCATAGTAATAATAATATGAGTGAATCTATGTGTCTCAAGCAGTAATTACCTCCCAAAAAATGTCATGGGGAATCCAAGGGGTGGCCCTTGGCATTTCACTGATCCTATCTACTGGTCTAAACTCAGGGAATTGTCCTTGACATTTATAAGTGTGACTTTATTGGAATCCATGGATCATGACTAAGGTATTCTACCCAAAAAGATCAAGTCTAATATAGGAAGCTTGTCCTGCGACATTTAAAAAGGGTTCTCTCTGCAAGAATCTATGGCATGAATCTGTGGTATTCAACAAGTAAAGATGTTACCTAATACTAAGGGGTCCCACCCCAAAGCATTAATGGTAACAAATATAATTGGAATCCAATGGCTTGCTCAAGTCATTCTATATCATCGACTCTCAATGAATCAAAGGGTGTTATCACACCCCTGACATTCATTTGAGTCCGCTATTGGAATCTAGGGCTCACTCATGACATTCCACACCAATCAAGTCCATATGAAATCTATGGGATTTCTCCAAGGGAATTCCTATAAAATCACCAATAAACAAAAAGAATAACATATAACTCATTAATTTAATTACTTCTTTACTTTTCAAGTAATCTCCTCTTGATTAAAAACATTCAATTCATTATTTAACAAAGTTCCATTGTTACCATTCAATAATTTAATACCAAGGTCATCTCATTATCTCTTTACTCATTTACATGGACTACATCAAGCCCATATAAAACACCTTGAATCATTAGGTTACCAAGTAGTCACCTATTTCAAATTAAATAATTATTATTTTCAATCACAACATCTAGGGTCCTATTCATGGACCATTCTACCAATTATTTAAATTAGTCCAGTATCAACTTATAAATTCCAAATTTCATTTCAAGAACCAAGACAAGATTAAATTCCAATCCAAGGTTTTTGATGATTGTGAAAATACATTTCATTATCATAGATATAAAACATGGTTTCATTTTCAACCATTTAAATAAGACATACCCATTTTACATTAACAAGACAAGGCATCCAATATTCTTGCATTTCTATTCTTATAAGCTACGACATTCCAACAGGACAAACTCAGGTGAAGTTTCAAGTATAAAACCCCATTGGAACCTTCCAATACAATAGGTCTATAGCACATTTAAAAAATGTATTTAATAGAGGAAAAATCATAACAAAAACATCTAAATAATTTCAAGGTCATCACTCAGCAACCAGTGAAACCACACAATTGATGCACTTTAATAATTTAGAAATATTGTGGGTTAAAATTTAGATATCACCTACCTTATCCTTATAAGAGTTCACTTTCCAAATACCAAACTTTGGTTCCACCTAAAAAGGTAAAAATTGAGAAACCAAACAATATCCCTGGAAATATGGAATATTAGAAAAAATCAGAGAGTGTTCACTTGATAGCGATACAAAAGAAGGAAGTAATAGGATTCATAGTCTTACCTCTATATCTCTAATGCTTTAGGTAGAATAAGAAATGGACGTCGGATGAAGGAGATTCACCATGGTGGATGAAAAAAAGGAAATCCCCTTTGGGGTGCTACTACCAGTTGTGAGAGTGGTTCCAATCCTGAATAAGGGTTTAAAGGGATTCCCCCATGTAAAATTATGGGGCTTCCCCCATTAAAATTCTTCTAAGGAGGCCACCGACTAGATAGTGGTGTTGTAGCGACATGTTGCAGCCCCAGCTTCTCTCAGACTCTTCCTGGGACACCTCCACCATGCCTCCTACACCCTAAAAACCTTCGTTAAGATAAGTTACACAAGGATCCACAAAATTTTAACCGGTGTGTACCTTCATAAAGGTGGGAGGGCGCAGCGCGGAGGGCCCGGCGAGGAGGGCGCGGCGAGGAGGGCGCGGCGAGGAGGGCGCGGCGAGGAGGGTGTGGCGAGGAGGGCGCAGCGCGGAGGAGGCGTCGGCGTGGAGGCGTCGGGGAGGGGGAGGGCGCGGTGAGGAGGAGGAATCGCGAGGGGGAGGAGAAGGAGCCCGATGGGTATGGGGGAAAAAAACGGGGCTGGTGGATATAGTCACGGATACATAATTAACCGTGGCAGTATAAAAGATATAGCCACGGACCTATAAAACTGTGGCTATAGGTCCGTGGCTATAGATCAAATTTGTAGTAGTGTGGTTTTTTCATGAGATGTTCCACCTATCATCAGGTGAAGGCAGAGCATTAGTGAACAGTAGGACTTTTACAACAGTTACCCATTACCGAGTGGAAGTGGAACGATGTTGAGATGGATTTTGTGACATGTTTTCCGAGGTCGCCTTGAGGGAATGATGCAGTTTGGGTTGTCATTGGAAGACTCATGAAGGTTGATCACTTCTTTTCAATCAAGGAGACCTTCAGTTTTGATGAGCTGGGAAGGTTGTACATACAAGAGATTGTACGTATACATGGGGTTCCATACTCCATTTATTTAGACAGGGACGCACATTTTACTTCTCAGTTCTGGCAGGGGATTCAGAAGGCTTTAGGCACATAGGTACTTTTGAGTACAGCTTACCACACCTAAACATAGGGCCAGTTCGAGCATATGATACAGGTGATTGAGTACATGCTTCGAGCATGCATCCTGAATTTTAGAGGTTATTGGGAGAATCACATACCTATTGTGGAGTTTTCCTAAAATAATAGTTTTCAAGCAACTATTCAGATGGCACCTTATGAGCCTTTGTATGGTAGGCCATGCCGATCACCCTTATGTTGGCTGGAGGAAGGAGAGGCGGTTATGCTGGGACCTCGTCTTGTCCAGGAGACTATAGAGAAAATGGAGTTGATTCGGAAGAGGATGGATATTACACAGTCTTGACAGAAGTCTTATGATGATCAGTGGAGATGACCTCTGGAGTTTGAGGTTGGAGATCAAGTTTTCTTGCATGTCGCACCGAGGTTGGAACACAGGAGGATTAGGGGGCAGGGTAAGCTTTCACCAAGGTAAGTCAGTCCATTTGAGGTATTGGAGAGAGTTGGTTCGGTTGCCTATCGGTTGCAGTTACCTCAGAGGTACTGGGCTATGCATGACGTCTTCCACATTTCACAGCTTCAACGTTACTTCTCAGACCCATCTCATGTTTTCCAACCCGATGAGGTTGATTTAGAGGTGGATGCCTCATTCGAGGAGCATCCTATTCGGATTTTTGAATGAAGTAAGAAGTTTCTTCATGGTCGGTCTGTTTCTCTGGTACGAGTGCTATGGCAGCACGGGCGAGTTTAGGATGAGACTTGGGAGAGGGAGGTCAATGTACGATCATAGTGGTCAGAGCTATTCGGGGTTTCTTCTTCTACACCACCTTGCTAGGGAAATTCAGGGATGAATTTCTTTAAGGGGGGAAGTTTGTAAGAACCTAGATCTTCCTTTCAGGTATATTTTCCTTTTTTGGTGTTTTTGAGGAAAAGAGGAGTTTGGGAAATTTTTAAAGTACACGTCATGTACTTGGTTACCGTGGGTAGCCGTGTGTTGGCCATGTCACAGCTATGCACACGGCCGTGTGCGGTGACCTGGAGTCCACCTAAAGCGAGGCTCGATAAGAGAAAGTACACACCATGTACATTCTTTTTTTTTCATTAAACGTACCGGGGTCGCGTCTGATGGACAGAACTATCTCCTCCTAGGTATGGTTCGTCCGAGAGAGATTGTACGACCGTGATCTTTCCTTGAGCCCCCGATCGAGCATCTGATCTCTGATTTGACCACCGTCTATTGCGTTGGGATCACCACAGTAAGTTCTTCCTTCTTTTAGAGCTTTGTTTCCTAATTTCTCTTCTTTCAATAATTATCTTTGGTTGAATGTTTTAGGTTTTTTTTAGATCTACAGTGTTTTTAGGTGATTCAAGGCTTTAGGTTCATGTATAACAATCCTACAACACTAAGGTAGGTGATTTGTGCCTTTCTGTAGCTAGTCTTTGAGTTATATGTGCAAAATTTCCCAATACTCTTGAACGGGGTATTGCGTGTTTGTTGTTTTAGCCTTGATAATTTCCTGTTATGATTGTATGCTGGAATAGAGGTTAATTAAATGTGAATAGGGTTAATTACTATGATTTGGAAGTTTTTTCCCATGCATGTTTTGTTTATGACCATTTATTCCTGCTTAGCCTGTTCGGCCACCTTGTTTTTCCCATGCCTAGTATTGTAGGATGGTGTAATTGTTTTTATCTGACATGTTGTTATGTTTTAGACTATTTAACCAAGTAGTTCTTGAGGTTTACTTTGGCCGATATGTATCACTATACTTGATTGACTTACATAGGGTCATGAGAACCTAATGTAGTAAACCATAGGGAGAATGGACGTAAAGGCTTCTCCAGAGTGTCTGTTTTTACTATTACAATGTGATACCATAGGTGGGATTGTCGTAAGTGATTCCTCAGAGTGTTTGTAGTTCCTCGATGCAGGACATTTTTAGTTACCAATATGAGACTATAGGGGGAATTGATGGCGAGTGCTTTCCTCAGAGAGTCTATGCTTAAGCTGTACCAGATAGGTTAGATGTGTGTACTTCCCATAGGGTTGATTGTGTTGTTTGGTTGAACCAGAGGGGTTAGGCTATGAGTACTCCTAGAGGGTTACATTCTTTTATTAGCTGTTACTTGATATAAGTATTTGAATGCAATTGAACTATAGGAATGTTTACTGCGGAGTACTTCCTTGTTTACTGCTCTTTTTACTTATTGCCTGCCATATATTCACTGACTATTAGGCACAAATCTTTTGGTGGTTTCCTATTGGGATTTAGTCTCACACCCTATTTGGGTCATGATTTTGGGCCCAAATAGATTATATTGATGCAGGTATAGATAAGGGAATGTTCCCTTTTATTTCAGGTACTTGATTACTGTGGATCTGGAGAGTATGGGACCAAGCTGAGGTTTGCAATGTTGAGGACTTTACATGTTTTATTTTGTACTTTTTTTTAGTACTATATTTCAGAATTGTGATGTGTTTGGCTGCTTTCCTAGACATATGTATCATACATAATTTATATATGTTCTCTAGTTGTTTCTTACTTTCATTTTTCTGTTTTTTACTGCTATATGGTATTATTACTTCTTCCACTAGTGTATATCTATTTTACTTCTGCTATGTACTCTACCAATGAGGGCACAGTTTCCCCATTATCACACCCAAGGCCCTTACTACTAGTCAGCAGCCTCTGGCATTTGGGGAAATGCGCTTGATTCCATGTGACCAACCGAGTACGGGGCACCTCTAGGTGGCTTCCGGAATCGGAACGTTATATCAACTTTCTTGCTCAATATACTTCTCTTATTTATAGTAAACTTCTTCTTATATTTATTGGATGAATTTTCTTCTTTATAACTTTTGTTTCACTTATTCCATTGAGGTTTTTCATCAGAATCATTTTGATATTCTCCAAATTTATTCTTGAGTCAATTAATAACAAAGTGCTCGATTCCACTACACTCAAAACATTTGAGAGGAATTTTTCCTACATTCTTTCCTCTTCCTCTTCTATGGTAATTAGAAATAAGAGAAATAATTTTATCATTCAACTCATCACCCTCTTCATCTTTTGAATCATAAGGATCAACATTTTCAGCATCTTGGATTTTCATTATTCTCATTGCTTTAAAATTTATTTCATATTTCATCTTATTTTTGAAAACTAGAGATTTTCTTATTTCATAAACAATAAGAAGTTATGTAGTTCATCAAGAGATAAATCATCCTTATCTTCTAAAGCAAAATTTTTTTAATCAAACATGTCTGGAAAGTTTCTCATGAGTTTTTTTACAATTGGAGAATCTTCCAAGACATCTCTAAAACCTTTGATGTTGCAAACAACTTCATTTACTCTATTTAAGTACTCATAAATAGTTTTTTCATCTCTTATTCTTATTTATTCAAAGTTGTTATGCCATGTTTTTAGATTTGATTCCTTCACTTTAGTATTCCCTTTAAAAATACTTTTGAGATTTCCCACATACTCTTTTATGTTTTGAGACCCATCACCTTTATATAAAAATTTACTAATATATTCATAAGAATACAATTTTTATCTTTTTCATCAACTTCAATATTTATCTTTTCATCAAAATTCAAAGGATAGTCTTTCTCAATGGGTGGAAACTTAATTGCATCAATATCAATAACTTCCATGCTAAGAGATAGAAGATAGCGACTCATCCTATTTTTCTGACCATACAAATTTTTGTAATTAAATGTAGGAATTCCTATACCATTGAAATAATTGAGATTTTCCCGGATACTGATTCAACAAGGTAACATTGTCTTTGATACAAATTGAAGTTCTTAATGATAGAAGAACAACTGAGAAGGGGAGGTTGAATCAGTTGTTTCATTTTTCACTAATTTCAACTTTAAAAAACTTAACCCCTGAAACTTCTTAGATTTTCTTCATTATCAACTTTTAGTGAACTCAAATGAATGTAGAAATAAAAAATTAAACATGAAACATGTGATTTACATGGTTCATCCTTAATGTGAGAACATGCATCCTTGTCATAGCCACTACTGTGGGTCAATGGAAAATCAATATAATGAAGAAGTGAATACAATTTGTATCAACTCCCATCAAACACCTTCAATCTCTCGATAGGAATGGTTATGTGAACTCCCATTAGTTTACAAGTTTTTTATTACAAATAATTTGAACCACAAAAAAACTAAAACAAAGAAAATTTCTACTCTGTAAGAATCTGTATGGAAACTGAGTTTGATGTAGTTGAGTCCCATGACCCTCATTCTAATAAACCCAAGTTTGATACACCTTTTTTTCAATCTGCACCTCTATAACAAAACATTTCTACTTCAACTTCTCAAGACTTAGATTAATACCCTCAATCTAATTCCCTCTATTTGGTAAATTAAACATTCCTTAGTCCAATGTTATGATCAGAATACTCTATTTGGAAACTCTTATTTAAATTGAAACATATTCTATTAGAAAACTCACTTCTAACACCAATTATGTAGAGTATAAACTTTTTCGCATGGCTGAATAGTTTCAAGTACTGTTGCTCTTTCCACCTCTATTTATAGGAGGTCTATAAATAGTATAGGCAGGAAACTAAAATTATTTTCCCGCTCACCTAAATTCATAGATCTTATAATTTTACTCACATTTAAACTCCATATTTGACTGCTTCAAACCTTCTCATCTTTTCTGGTGTCTTCTCAAAACTTCTTTAATTCTCAAAAACATCTCAATTCTCAGCACTACTTAAATGAGAACTTTGCAAAATCTCTTTTCAAAAATTCATAATCTAAAACATCTCAGTCTGGAACTTTTTTCATCATTCCAATTCTCTTGACCCGAAAGAAAACAAAACAGATATGATTACTTGCTTTGATGCTCCATGTCAGCTGAAAGAGTTTAAAACATGGTTCTAACTTCTAAAGACAATACAAGCCTTAAACCACTCTCAAGTAGCAATTCCACCAGATCTTGTGAAACTTTATCTTTCTTCTACTTTCTTAGTCTGATAGAACTTCTCAGTCTTAAAGTTACAAAGGATTGAAAAATAAATGAGAAGGGGGGTGAATTATTTGTTCACCTTTTATAAGTTTCAATAAATTTAATACTTAACCCTTATAACCTATTAAAGTTTATAACCTTATCATATTTTAGTAAATTATCAGGCATGAAAATATAGGAAAACAAGTAAATCATGTGAGATTTACAAGTTTTGTCCATAGTGTGATAAACTATATTCTTTCCATATCAACTCCCATGGGTCTATAAAAATTCACTAATTTGAAGAAGTGAATACAAATTGTTTTAAATCCCTTTAGACACCTTAAATCTCCTGATAGAAATGATTATACTTACTCCCATCAGTTTACAAAGTTCTCTCAAAAACAATTTGAGCCCAAAAATAATAGACCACAAAAAAATCTCTAAAACACTTTGTCCATAAGCTCAATTTGATAACCCTGGGTCCGATTTCCTCATACTGATTATCTCATTATTATGGAATCATTACGATGACCCTTCTTCTCAAACTCCACTACTCAAAATATTCTCAACTACTCAGTATGATCTTACTTAGTCATATATTCCACAGTCCGGTAAGAAAACTTTCAGTTGTATGATCTTCTAATGAGATCTTTTTCCAAAAAGATAACTCTGACACAAATTTTGTAGTGCTCTACCTTTTCTGCTCATGTAAGAGGATGAAAATAATGAATTTATTATGCTTCTATTTATAGGCATCCTGTAATGGAAAAGATGGAAAACTAAAAAACTTTTCTCGCTTACTCAAATTCAAAAACCTCTAAAATTGATTCATATTTGAACTTCACGTTTGACCACATCAACTCTTTTAGAACCTTCCTGAATCATCTTGAGTCTTCTTATTAATCAAACTTCTTGAACTTCTTAAATTTTCTTCAGTACAATGGAACTTCCTTAACTCAATATCATTCAACCTCCTCAACTCATTACGATGGAACATCCTCATCTCATTATGAATTGACTTTCCTCCTCAAAGTCATTCTAATTTACTTTCCTTCTCAGTGTCAATTCAATTAAATTTCATTCTCAGAGTTAGTCTAATAGAGTCCTCATAACAATGGAATTTTCATTATTATGGAATTATCATTATGATTGAATTCTCATTATGATGCAAACTCCACTCTAAATCTTTGAAATTCATTAAACCACCTCAGCTATAATTCATTCAGACTTATGAAAACTTCTATGTCTGGTAATTCTAGATCTGATGCAGGTTTTTCTTGGTTCCTAGAACCGATACAATATTTATGATTCCTAAATTTCTTCAAAAGATTTTATCATGATGGTTTTTATGATTTATGATAAATTTAATATTGGCAAAGCATCTTCTGACTTAAGGTTAAAAGGTTTAAGAACTTTCTAAATCATGAAATCACTCTCTCCATTCAACCTATTCATCAAAATTATGGAATTCTAACTCATAAACTTCTTTATTTCTCTCATTATGATAAAGGAAATCTTCTAGAAATCAAAAATTTCTACCTTAGATTCATTTGGATATGATGATATTTATTTTTCATTTATTGGTTTAACTGAAAATCAGCATCTTCATCTTCTCATGTATCATCACGCTGATGAATTCATAACTGTTCATTAGTAGAAAAATGTTCTTTAGCATCATAATTTTAATGTTAGTTCTTTGAGACTGATGTTAAAATTATTCCATGAGGAATTTTAACATCAGTTATTCAGTAACCAATGTTAAATGCACACTTTTAACTTCAGTTTCAGAAAACCAACGTTAAAATTCCTCATCGAAGACTTTTAATGTCAGTTTTTTTAGTAATTGATGTTAAAAGACATTTTTGACATCTTTTTTTCAAATAATTGACATTAAAAATAATTACCAAGTTGTAGCACATTTCCCAATCTTCTATTTCAATGGTCGTGGAGTTAAAACATGATTACGAATCAAAAGTTATGGACATTATAAGTTGAATATTATATGACTCTTAACATTGATTTTTTTTTTCAATAAACGATTTTAAAAATGTTTATCATGATTTAGATAATTTCCTAAGCTTTGATTTTTCTGGTTGTGGAGCTCAAACGGGGTTACAGATCAAAAGTTATGTCCTTCGAAAGTTAGAATTCTCTAATAACTCCAAGAAAAGTCAAATTGAAGCTTGAGAAATGAGCAAAAACGTGGTAATGATTTTTAATATCCATTATTTTAAAAAAGGACATCAAAAATGACTTCTAAAATCAGTTCTTGAAAAAAACGGACGTTAAAATTCTTCTATGAGGACTTTTAACATCGGTTTTGCATGAACCAACGTTTAAAGAAGAATTTTATTGTCAGTTACTAAATAACCAACTTTAAAAGTGTTTTGGTGATCCTTCAACATCAGTTTTATAAAAAAAATGACATTAAAACCCTAATACATGAAGGTTTTAACTTTGGTTATATATTTAACCAAAGTTAAAAGTAAAATTTCAAATACACGGGATTGGTATTTCAATTTTTTTCACAATGTGCATTTCATTTTTTACAATCCTACATAAATTTTAATACAACACCATTGAAAATAATTTTTTTTACTATATATAAATTCATATTCTCTTTCTTTCAACATTTTCGACCACTTCGATTCAATCAAATTTTCAACACATCTTCAATCAATTATTTTAACATGGTATATATTCTAATCATGCAATTTATTTATTATTATTTTCATTTATTACAGAAAATCGTGATAATTTTATTATAATGATAAATTATTATTACGATCATGTTATGAAAATAAAACATCTAGTTGAGATTTACCAACCGAGTTGCAAAATTCATTATAGATCTTCATTTTCATTGTCGCGTGATTTCTACCCTAAAATAAGAGAAATGGTGATAAAAAAACATATCAATTTGAAGGAAACTCCTAAAAGCATTAAAATATGTTTGACTTCTTAAGTTTATTTTTTTTCATTTGGTGTATGTAATTTTCATTCATGTTTCTCATGTTTTCTTTGAAATGAGTTGTATCTATTGAAACTTGGAGAAGTCCAACTTCGGATGACCATAAATTTTGATTTGTAAATATTTTTTTAACTCCATGACTAGTCAAATCGAAGCTTAGAAAATGAGCTAAAACTTTTTAAACATATTTAACGTCGTTTTTTTGAAAAATTGACATCAAAAATGCCTTTTAACATCAGTTCCTAAAAAACAGACAATAAAAGTCTTCTATGAACACTTTTAGCATTGGTTTTTCCTGAAACGATGTTAAAAGAAGGATTTTCACATTGGTTAATGAAAAAAAAATATTAAAAGACTCTATGAGAATTTTTAACATCAGTTTATATCAAAAACTAATATTAAAACCCATATGTAATCAGAATTTTGAAGTCGGTTGTAATGTCCCGGTTGTAGAAGCCACCCAGAGGTGCCCCGTACCCGGTTGGTCCCATGGCCTCAAGCACGTTTTCCCGAACACCAGAGGCTATCGACTAACAGCGAGGGACTTGGGTGTGATATTGGGGAAACTATGCTCTCATTGGTAGAGTACACAGTAGAAGTAAACAAATACATACAAGAGTGGAAGCAGTAATAATGACATACAGCAGTAACAGCAGAAGACTGAAAGTATAAACAGGAGAACATATATATAAAATGATGCAAGATACATATGTCTAGGAAAACAGCCAAACAAGTCACAATGCTAGAATACAACAGTGCTAAACCAAAGTGCAAAATAAAGTAGATAAACTCCTCAGCATCTCAAGCTATATCTTGGTCCCATGCTCTCCAGCTCCACAGCAAATCAAGTACCTGAAGTAGAAGGGTGCTTGCCCTTATCTATACCTGCAACAATATAATCTTTTTAGGCCCAAAAGCATGACCCAAATAGGGTGTTAGACTAAGTCCCAGTAGGCAACCACCCGAAGATATGTGCCTAACAGTCAGTGAATATATGGAAGGTAAAAGTACAGAAAATAGTAAACAGGAAAGTGCTCAGCAGTAAACAATCCACAGTTTCAATATCAATCAATAGTGAAACAAACAGCTAAACCTCAAATAGGTAACCCTCTGAGAAGTACTCATATCCATCCCCTCTGGTCCTACCTAGGAATTAAAAGCAACCATCTGGATAGTGCACTCATCCTAACCCCTCCGGTTCAGTCATAAGATTATAATAAGACTCTCTGAGGAAGTGCTCGCAGTCAATTCCCCTTATAGTCAAAGGTAAAGAAGTACTCTCTAAGGAAGCTCACACAGTCAATTCCCCTTATAGTCTAATTTAGTCAAGGAATCTCTGAGGAAGCTCACATGGTCAATTCCCCTTGTAGCCCCAAGTTTTATGACTCTCTAAGGAAGCTCACATGGTCAATTCCCCTTATAGACCAGGTCGTACAATTCAAACAAATACTCTTTGAGGAAGCTCACGTGGTTAATCCCCTTATAGTCTAAAGAAATCAAGGACTCTCTAAGGAAGCTCACTCGATCAATTCCCCTTATATCCCCAAGTGGTTCTAGGCTCTTCGAGATGCTCACTCAGTCAATCCCCCTTATAGCCAAAAGTGCTCAAGACTCTCTGAGGAAGCTCACCCGGTCAATTCCCCTTATAGTCTACTACACCAGGTTCTCACGGCCCTTTGTAGGTCAACGAGCATAGAAGTGTAATATGGACAAGTAAACCTACAGAAATACTTGGCTAAACAGTCTACAGCATAACAAGCATGTCAGATTACAAACTCTCCATCCTATAGCAACAGGCATGGAAAACAGGCAAGGCAGCCAAACTGGCTAAACAGAACCAATCGGTCATAACAGAACATGCAAGGGAAATACATCCAAAGCATATCAATTATACCTATTCATATCCAAATTACCTCTACACAAGCATACAATCGTGGAAGGAAAACAATAGGGGTAAAACGGTAAACACGCAATACCTCGTCCAAGGGTATTGGTGGAATTTTCACATAATACTCAAAGAATTTGAACGGAAAGGCACAAACCACCTACCTCAGGGTTAGGAGATCGCTATACATGAACCTTGAAGCTTGAAACTCCTTAGAACGGCATAGAACGATGTGATTCCAATGCAACCAATGGTGTTTGATTCGGAGGACGGATGGAGGATCAAGGGCTCGTCGAAGATCTATGGTCGTACAGACTCTCTCGAATGAACGAGACCTAGAAGAAGGGTGTTCTATCCATTAGACCTGACCCTGGTGCGTTTAATTAAAAAAAATAAGTACAAGGTATGTACTTTTGCAGTACAGGGTGTGTACTCACCTTTTTTGTACTCCGCTTTAAGCGGCCTCCAAGTCACTCCCACACGGCTGTGTGTGTGGTTACCACACGACCAATACACGGTCTGTTGTGGCAAGGAAGTACACAGCGTGTACTCATAAAGTACACGGCGTGTACTTAGAAAATTTCCAGAATTTTTTCTTTTTCCCAAAAACGACCAGAAAAGGAAAACATACCTGAAAAGAAGGTCTGGGTTCTTAAAAACTTCCCCCCTTAAAGAAATTTGTCCCCGAATTTCCCTAGCGTGGCGTAGAAGAAGAAACCCTGAACAGTTCTGGCCACTGTGCTAGTACATCAGCCTCCCTCTCCCAAGTCTCGTCTTGCACCTGCCCGTGCTGCCATAGCACTCGTACCAAAGGAACAGACCGGCCACGGAGAACCTTTGTACTACGATCCATAATCCAGATTGGATGCTCCTCAAACGACGCATCCACTTTGAGCTCAACCTCCTTAGGTTGAAAGACATGAGACGGGTCTAAAAAATAATATCTAAGCTGAGAAACGTGGAAGACGTTGTGCATAGCTCGGTACCTCTGAGGTAACTGCAATCGATAGGCAACCGGACCAAATCTATCCAACACCTCAAACGGCCTGACGTACCTCGGTGAAATCTTACCCTATCTTCTAATCCTCTTGTGTCCCAACCTCAGTGTGACATGCAAGAAAACCTGATCTCCGACCTCAAACTCCAGAGGTCGTCTCCACTGATCAGCATAAGTCTTCTGTGGAGACTGTGTGGTAGACATCCTCTTCCGAATCAACTCTATCTACTCTGTGGTCTCCTAAACAAGACGAGGTCCCAGCAAAGCTGCCTCTCCTGTCTCCAGCCAACATAAGGGTGATCAGCATGGCCTACCGTATAAAGCCTCATATGGTATCATCTGAATAGTTACTTGAAAACTATTATTGTAGGCAAACTCCACAAGAGGTATATGCTTATCCCAAGAACCTTCAAAATCCAGAATTCATGCTCGGGGCATTTCCTCAAGCACCTGAATTGTACGCTCGGACTGTCCATCTGTCTGGGGATGGTAAGTTGTACTCAAAAGTACCTGTGTACCCAAAGCCTTCTAAAGCCCCTTCCAGACCCGAGAAGTAAAACGTGAATCCCTGTCTGAAACGATGGAGTATGGAACTCCATGTAGACATACAATCTCACAGATGTACAAACGTCCCATCTCATCAACACTGAAGGTCTCCTTGATCAGAAAGAAGTGAGAAACCTTCTTGAGTCTATCAATGACAACCCAAACTATGTCATTCCCTCAAGGTGACCTCGGCAAACCAGTCACAAAGTCCATCACGACGTCATTCCACTTCCACTCGTGAATGGGTAACTGCTGTAAAATCCCTTCTGGTCACTGATGCTCTGCCTTCACCTACTAACAAGTGAAATATCTCATGACGAATCCAGCAATGTCCCTCGTCATACCTGTCCACCAATACTGATGGTGTAGATCACGATACATCTTCGTGACGCCAGGATGAACTTCCCAAACTGAGGAATGAAAATCCTGCATCATCTCCTTGCGTATATCTGTTGGCACCCATTCGCGCCCCTAGAAACACAAGATCTCATCCTCGCTTACGGTCCATCCAAGAATAGGTTCCTCTCCTGAAACACTCTCCCTTAAGACTATTCCTTCAGAATCTGATAGCTTCCTTATTCAAACTTGATCAAGAAGAGTAGAGGTAATAGCTACAGAAGATAGAAAAGTCTGCCCCTGTCTCTCATGCACCTCTAAATGCATCTCATAGAACAGAGCCATAATCTTTAACTCACTACTGACCTCCTGAACTACCTGTATCTGAGTCCTCCTACTCAACGCATCATCCACTATGTTTCCTTTCCTAGGCGTATAGGCAAGCTCAAAGTCAAAGGACTGTAGGTACTCAACCCACCTGTGCTGTCTCAAATTCAGATCATGCTGAGTGAAAATGTACTTGAGACTCTTGTGGTCGGTGAAAACCACAAAGTTCTCTCCCAGAGGATAATGTCTCCAATAGCATAGGGCATGAACAACAGCTTCCAACTCCATATCATGCGTCAGGTAATTCCTCTCATGTGTCCTCAACTATCGAGACCCGTACGTAATGACTCCATCACCCTTCATAAGCACAGCTCCCAGCCTGATACCTGATGCATCACAGTAAACATTATAGCTCTTACCTGGATCTAGTAAGACTAGTATCGGTGCTGAATTCAACCTCCCTTCTAGCTCTTGAGAGGGTGACTCATAAGAATCTGACCACATGAACTTCGCATCCTTCTTGGTCAAACCTGTAAGTGGTGCTGCTAAGCATGAAAAGTCCTGTATGAAATTTTTATAGTTTTCATCCAGCCCTAGAAAACTCCGCACATCAAAGACGTTCTTCAGATGCTCCCAGGAAACTATATCTCTCACTTTCTCTGGGCCTACTGATACTCCTACCTCTGATATAACATCACCCAGGAAGTGAATCTGATCCATCCAAAAGTGGAACTTTGAGAGCTTAGCATATAACTGATGCTCCCTCAGTGTACTCAAAATGATCTCAATATGGGTAGCATGGTCGTGTCGATTGTGATAGTACACCAAGATATCATCCATGAAAACAACCACGAAGGAATCCAAGTATGGATGGAACACTCGGTTCATCAGTGCCATGAAAACTGCAGGTGTGTTCGTGAGACCGAATGGCATAACCACATACTCTTATAGACCATACCTAATCTGGAAGGCTGTAAGAGGTATATCTGATGGTCTAACGCGCAATTGATGATAACCGGACCTCAATTAAATCTTCGAGAACACCCGGGATCCTTGAAGCTGATCAAAGAGATCATCAATAGTAGGCAAGGGATATTGTTTCTTGACTTTCAACTGGTTCAACTTCCGATAGTCCACACAAAGACTGAGGGTACCATCTGCCTTCTTCACAAACAGGACAAGCGAACCCCAAGGAGAAGTACTGGGTCGGATGAAACCCTTTTCATGCAACTTCTCCAACTGCTTATTAAGCTCCTACAACTCAAGTTTAGTCCTCCTATAAGGAGGAATGGACACCGGTGCCGCTCATGGAACAAGCTCAATCGAGAATTCTACCTCTTGCTCTGGAGGCAAACCTGAAAATTCTTCTGGAAAGACATCTCTAAAACAATACACCACTAGAGTAAAGTATAACAATGAAGTCCCCTGGTCATAAAGATATAGACTAGCAATCTGGGTTGTAACTCCTCCCAACCCATGATGTTCGGGACCCACTCTGCTTGCCTGGACATCCCACATGCCCCTATGAAGAAAGGACTCACCCTCTAGTGATATGAAACTCACCCTGCGGTGATAACAGTCAAAGACTGGCTGGAAGGGAACTAGTCATTCCATTCTGAGAATGATATCATAGTATGTAATCTCTAGGACATAGAGGTCCCATAAAAAGTGACACCCACCAACCTCTAGAGGGAACTCCTTTCACTAACGTACACTAGCTATTCTAGTCCCCAACGGAGTGTCTAGCGTCAAGATATCAGCAGAAGAAAGGATGAAAATCCCAAGGCTCTCCACAACAGCAATAGATATAAGGCTATGGGAAGCCCCTATATCAAAAAGAGCAGAAGATAAAACTGAGGCTACTAAGATCGTACCTCGAATGGTAGAAGGTCTGGGATCCTGCTCCTATAGGGTCTTCTCCACTGCAAAAGTCTGGCCTGTATCGTAGCTTTGTGACCCTGACTAACCACTCTGAGTTGATCCACCCTAATGTCACTAAAAACTAGATGACTGGCTACCACATCCATGACCTCCACCTTAGCTTGAATGGTCGGAAGAACTCCAGTTCACAGACTGGTGAGAAACTGGTGGCACTGCTCCTAAACAAGGAGTCATAGAAGAACCCCTATCACCAGCTACTGGTGAGAAGAACTGACAAAAGCATTAAAGGTGACCCATCTTGCTGCAAGATCGGCACTCCACTGGGTATCTCGGGCAACGTGGCCTCGTATGCCCACTTCTCCCACACTGGTAGCACACAATCTGGCTACCAGAAGATGCATCTCGCCTGCTCTGATCTCCTCATGCAGCCTCCCTGCGGCACTTCCAGCTATCAGCTGGCGGATCACTAACTCTGGATGCCAAACTTCCCAGTCTCACAGCTCTATAATCCCTCATATTTTGCTCTGTAATTATCTCCTAGTTGAAGATAGAGGATATCGAAGTCAACCTGAAGATGTTCACCTGCGATTGGATGTCGTGCCTTAGACCATCCTCAAACTTCCGTGCAAGGAACAACTCATCACCTCCTGTAATAGGCGTGAAATTTTGTAGATCTGTGAAGCGAAAGGAATACTCCATAACAGTAAGAGTACCCTTCTCCATACTCATGAACTCTTGGGCTCGATCGGCCCTCAAGGTATCCGGATATAAGTAATTGTAGAAGATGTGCCGAAACTCTTCTCAAGCCATATTCTGCTGGCGGCCCACCTATGAGATCACATCTCACCACCTCTTGGAGGAGTCTTGGAGCATGTAGGTAGCGAGCTTCACCCTCTTCTCTAGAGGTATCTCCAGATGATCAAAAATCATCAGTGTAGCTTTTATCCATGACTCTGCAGCCTGGGGTCCTCTATCCCTTGAGAAAGTGGGAGGATGCTGCTGCTGAAAGACCCGCGTCAAATCAGCCATTGACGGGGCAGGAGGCGGTGCTCCCTAAAAGGTCTGCATCATCCTCAGAAATCCCTCCTTGAACTGTGCATCAGCACCTATGTCAGGTACAATAGCTGGTGCCAAGGCTGGCATAACTGGAGGATCTGCAGGTGGTCCCTGGTTAGCCATGTCTGGTGTCTGATCACTATCTGGAAACTGGCTCACAATTGGAGGACGTCTCGGTGGCATGAATCTGCAAGGTCAAGTGCACACCTTAGATCAATATTATCAAGGATTGAAAACAAGGAGTGAAATAAGAGAACAAGATAAAGAAATAACTCAACTTTTACAAAACATGACTACATAACGTGTACATTTCCTACACGGCGTGTTCCCTGAAATCATTTACATGGGCATGTACTCCTGCCTAACCTGGTTGTGTAACACCCCAAACACATGGCGTATTGTCATAACACATGGTGTGTACTTGAATCATATTCCCCTATCTGAGTCCTTCTACATGGTTAAGACACACGGCTCTCCTAAGGCAAGACTACACGGCGTGTACAATTCCAACATGACGTATACTAGACAAGCTTCACCTGGCCCGTGATGTTAGTGACACAGCCTGACACACAGCTCACACTACATGTCATGTTCCGAATGAACACGGTGTGTTCATGAAGGTATAACACCAACTCGTGATGTTCGTGACATGGCCGGGTACCTGAGTCAGACTACATGGTGTGTTCAGGGTAGACACAGCGTGTATGTGAAAGGGTAAAACCAACCCGTTTTGTTCGTGACATGGCCGAGTACCTGGGTTAGACTACATGGCATGTTCAATGCGAACACGGTGTGTATATCTTAAGGTTTATCTATTCATTTTGTTAGTTACACGGACGGACACAGGGTCGACACTACACAGCGTGTTCGTCTGGTACACAGCATGTTACCACCAGACTTTCCCCATCCCGTGTCGCTACCCACACAGCCCACGACACGGTCAAAGACTACACGGTATGTATATAAATTACACAACGTGTACTTAAGAAAAACAGCTTCTTCCTGAATAGAAGAATACATAGCATGTACTTAACAGTACACGGTGTGTTTTCTGGGTTTTTCTGGACAGTAAGCCTCAGAAACTACTCTGGAACCCATAAAACACTGAAACGAACACTGAAAGTGCCAAATTCCGATCTGTGAGGTCCAATACTCCCCACGAATCAAATTTTGGCATCTTATACATGTTATAACAAGGCAAATAGAGCAATGATCCACCAAATTCTAGTCCATGAGGGCCCATAACACCTCAAGAACCAAAGTTTGGCGTCAATTCAAGAAAAACTTTACACAAAACAATACACTATCAAATAGTGGGTATTTTATCAAGGCAACTATCACAACAACATGCATATTTTACACAACATAGATCACAACAACATGCAATCTCTAATGCATCCTAGATGGCATGGAAAAAATGGATGACATGTTCTTTCTATCAAGTGCCTATATGATGCATGAGAAATCATACCCTCATCTCATCGGGTTGCAACAGAAATAGAACCTCAATAATATCAACAAAAACAGAAAAAATCATGTGAATCACTCAAGGTGAAATAAAATCAACTGTAATAATTACAAAAGCAGAAAAATTGAGATTAACGAGGTAGATTGTCTTTTCCCTGTACACGGGTTAGCTACTCCCAGGCACAGCTTATTACCAAGTAACTATTCCTTCCTATCCCTGACTAAAGGCTCCAAATAGTAAATCAAGAGAAAATAATTCCTCTGATACCACTTTGTAACATCCCAGTTCCAAAAGCCACCCAGAGGCGCCCCGTACCTGGTTGGTCACATGGCCTCAAACGCATTTCCCTGAACGCCAGAGGCTACTGACTAGCACCGAGGGCCTTGGGTGTGATAGTGGGGAAACTATGCCCTCATTGGCAGAGTACACAGCGGAAGTAAACAAATACATACAAGAGCGAAAGCAGTAATAAGGACATACAACAGTAACAGTAGAAGACTCAAAGTATAAACTGGAGAACATATATATATAATGATTCATGATACATATGTCTAGGAAAACAGTCAAACAAGTCACAATACTAGAATACAATAGTGCTAAACCAAAGTGCAAAAGAAAGAAGATAAACTCCTTAGCATCATAAGCTATATCTTGGTTTCATGCTCTCCATCTCCACAGTAAATCATGTACCAGAAGTAGAAGGGTTCTTTCTCTTATCTATACCTGAAACAATATAATATCTTTGGGCCCAAAAGCATTGCCCAAACGGGGTGTTAGACTAATTCCCAGTAGGCAACCACCTGAAGATCTGTGCCTAACAGTCAGTGAATATATGGCAGGTAAAAGTACAGAAAACATTAAATAGGAAAGTGCTCAGTAGTAAACAATCCAGAGTTTCAATATCAAGCAACAGTGAAATAAACAGCTAAACCTCAAACAGGTAACCCTCTGGGAAGTACTCACAACCATCCCCTCTGGTCCTACCTAGGAAGTACAAGCAACCCTCTGGTTAGTGCACTCAGTCTAACCCCTTTGGTTTAGTCATAATATTATAATAAGACTCTTTGAGGAAGCACTCACAGTCAATTCCCCTTATAGTCAAAGGTAAAGCAAGACCCTATGTGGAAGCTCACACAGTCAATTCCCCTTATAGTATAAGGTAGTCAAGGAATCTCTGAGTAATCTCACGTCGTCAATTCCCCTTATAGCCCCAAGGTCTAGGACTCTCTGAGGAAGCTCACATGGTCAATTCCCCTTATAGCCCAGGTCATACAATTCAAACAAAGACTCTATGAGGAAGCTCATGCGGTCAATCCCCTTATAGTATAAAGTAATCAAGGAATCTCTGAGGAAGCTCACTCAATCAATTCCCCTTATACCCCCAAGTGGTTCTAGGCTCTCTGAGGATGCTCACTCGGTCAATCCCCCTTATATCCAAAAGTGCTCAAGACTCTTTGAGGAAGCTCACCTGGTCAATTCCCCTTATAGTCTACTACACCAAGTACTCACGGCCCTATGTAGGTCAACGAGCATAGCAGTGTAATATGGCCAAGTAAACCTACAAAACTACTTGTCTAAACAGTCTACAGGATAACAAGCATGTCAGAATACAAACTCTCCATCCTACAGCAATAGGCATGGAAAACATGCAAGGCAGCCAAAGTTGCTAAATAGGACCAATTTGTAAGAACCCGGATCTTTATTTCAGGTATGTTTTTCCTTTTCTGGTCATTTTTTAGAAAAATAGGAAAATCTGGAAATTTTCAAAATACACGTTGTGTACTTTATAAGTTCACGCCGTGTACTTTGATACAGCGTCAGGCCATGTTCTGGCCGTGCCCGGGCCACACACACGGTGTGTAGGGGCGATGTGGAGGCCGCTTAAAGCGGAGTACGAAAGGGCCAAGTACACACCATGTACCCCATAATTACACATCGTGTACTTTCTTTTTTTCATTAAATGGATCGGGGTCACGCCTAATCGACGGAAACACCTTCTTCTCTAGGTTCTTTGACCGAGAGCGCCCATACGACCGCGAGCATCCTTCGAGCCCCCGAGCCTCCATCTGTTTATCGAATCGACCGTTGTCGATTGCGTTGGAATCGCAGCGGTGAGCTCTTCCTTCTTATTGAGTCTCCTTCCATAATTCTTCTTCTTTCTCAAGATATCATGGGTTGAACGTTTTGTGTGTTTTCGTAGGTCTAAGACATTCTAAAGAGAATCAATCCTCGTGGTTCAAGTATATTTATCTCCTAGCGTCGAGGTAGGTGGTTTGTGCCTTACCTTTCAAAGTCTTTGAGTTTTATGTGAAAATTCCACCAATACCCGTGAACGGGGTATTGCGTGTTTACCGTTTTTCCCCTGTTGTTTTCTTGCCTTACTTGTATGCTTGTGTAGAAGTAATTTGATCATGTTTGTAGATAATTGCTATGCTCGAATGTTTTTCCCATGCCTTGTTCTTGTTACGAACTTTGGGTCTTGTCAGCCTTTGTTTGTTATACCTATTTTCCATACCTTGTGACTGTAGGATGGAATGATATTCTTGACCTGCTTGTTTTTTTGTAGACTGGTTAGCCAAGTAGCTCCATGGGTGTACTTTGGCCTTATAGCATTAATATGCACTAACTGGCATGGGACCGTGAGAACCTAGTGCTATAGACTATAAGGGATAGACTGAGTGAGCTTCCCAGAGAGTCTTGGATGTTATAGAATACAAGAGGGTAGACCGAGTGATCTTCCTCAGAAAGTCTTGGACATTATAGACTACAGGGGATAGACCGAGTGAGATTCCTAGAGAGTCTTGGATATTATAGACTACAGGAGGGTAGACCGAGTGAACTTCCTCAAAGGGTATTTAACTTGTTTGAATTTCTTTAAAAACATTTCCAGGCTAGAGAAGGAATTGACTATGTGAGCTTCCTTAGAGAGTCTATGATAGACCTGAGACTATAGGAGGAATTGACCGAGTGAGCTTCCTCAGAGAGTTTCTAGACCTTGGGGCTATAAGAGGGTTAGACCACGTGATCTTCCTCAAAGAGTCCCTGACTACCCTAGACTATAAGGGGAATTGACTGAGTGAGCTTCCTCAAAGAGTCTTATAATTTTGTATGACCAAACCAGAGGGGTTAGGCTGAGTACACTGCCCAGAGGGTTGTTGGTACTTCTTGGATAAGACCATAGGGGTTGGTTGTGAGTACTTCCCAGAGGGGTTCCTGTTGTGGTTAGCTGTTTGCTTCTCTACTGCTTGTTGTTCTGTGGATTTATTACTATTGTATATCATCCTGTTACTGCTTACTGTTACTGCATGCTGATTACTGTTACTGTTTACTGATTATTGTACTATTACCTTCCATATACTCACTGAATGTTAGACACAGATTTTTGGGTGGTTGCTTACTGGTATTTAGTCTCACACCATATTTGGGTCATGATTTTGGGCCCAAACAGACTATGTTGATGCACATATAGACAAGGGAAAGCGCCCTTCGA
The DNA here is from genome assembly GCA_963277665.1 of Viscum album. Lineage (NCBI taxonomy): Eukaryota > Viridiplantae > Streptophyta > Magnoliopsida > Santalales > Viscaceae > Viscum > Viscum album. The sequence goes on along the minus strand of OY728147.1, from coordinate 467,554,953 downwards.
CTTCTGGTACTTGATTTCTTTGGAGAAGGAGAGCATGGGACCAATATGAGTCTTGTGATGCTGAGGAGTTACTTATTTGTCTTTCTTTTGTACTTTGGTTTAGTATTTCATTCAGCATTGTAACTTGTTGTCAGTTAATTTTATGGGTCGACGTAAAAATTAATTGTTGTGATTTAATTTTATGTGTCAATGTGAAATTAATTGCTGTAAATTAATTTTATGTGTCAACATAAAATTGATTCATTTCATATGTTTTGACGCAGGCTATGTGGGAAAACTTCTTGGCATCCTCCACTCTTAAGTAGTGCCAACACACCTCTTAAATTCCGCCAACGCAATTTAATTCGCCCGACCCCCTTTTAAAATTAAGTAACTGCATCGTTGGAATTTAGGAAGGTTCCAAATAAATGAACCGTCATAAATTCCATGATGGTTACATACCTCTCCCCCTATTCTATATATAAGGAGCTTGGGAGAAGGTTTTGGGATGACTTCACCAAGCGACGAAGCACTGGTAAAGTATTGTGACACCCAACACTTGGGGAAATCATATCCTCTCCAACGAAGAATGTGAAAATGCCAACGACGATCTTCCACGTGATTCTTCTTCGACCTTCCTTCCCTAGAAACCTATCCTCCGCAACATCGTCAATGAACCGACACAGCTCGGAATTGGGGATGTGTGGCGGACGCGATGAACGACGGTCTTCATCGTCTTCCTTCCGCGACTCCGCCAACGAGCGACGAGCAAGAGGTAGGGGTTTTATTTTTATTTAAAGTATGAACCTTTCCCATGTTCTTCCTTTATCTCAAAACGAAGAACGGTGTTTATTGTGCTTCATACTTGCAAGAACCTATTGCTACCACCCTAAACGCGGAGGGTCCGGGCCAAACCAACATGGCCCAATCCCTTCGTTGTTCTTTTTGTAATGACTCCACGACAGCATGGCAATGAGGCGACGACGACGAAGGTGGCAAACAAAGGTCGCGCTACCCGCGACCTCCGTGAACTACGCCGCCCCTGAGGCCCCCTGGCGTGCACCCAGTGCCCCGCGTCCCTGCCGGCGCACCCGCGAAGCCCCTGCCGGCGCGCTGCCGGCGCACCCGCAGCGCCCTGCCGGCGCACCCGATGCCCTGCCGGCGCAGCCCGGCGCCCCCTGGCGTGCTGCACTGCCAGCCCGGCACCCCGCGCCCTTGTCGGCGTCCTGCCCGGCGCCCCTGCCAGCGGCCTGCCCAGTGCACCACGGCACCCCCGCGTTGCCTTGTCGCGCTACCCGGCGCCCCCCCCCCCCCCCCCCCCGCGTGTTTCCCGGCGTTCGGCACCCTGCCTGGCGCACCCGCGCCCTGCCCGGTGCGCCCGCGACGCCCCCACGGTGTCGCTGGTCGAACCATCCCGGTCTCCCAGGCTGAGTTACCGAGCTGCCTACGTGGTGACTGTCGGGTCGAACCGCCCTCGCGGTCCGTTGGGCCGGGCCTAGGGGACCGGGTCAAAACTTAGCGGGCTGGCTCACCCAATGGGCTGAGTCCGACCCAGGAAGTCTGACCGGGTCGACCCAGACCAGGTCGGCCTAGTTTGGGTTAGGCTGAGTTGGTCTGACCGGGTCGGACCGGACCCGGGCTCATTACTGGCCCATTACCTTCTTGGGCCATATCTTTGGCACCGGACGTCCATTTGACGAACCGTCAGCGGTGTCGATACTATTGGAGTATATTCGTCCCTTTGAGTATACCCCATGGGAGTTAGGGGTATAGTTGAGATATGGCTGGGTTAGTTCGTATATGAAACCAACCGGGCCCCCGGAACAAAGAGGCTAATAACTCACAAACCGGGCGTCCGATTGACGTGTCGTCTGCTGCGTTAAGACCCCTGTGATGAGGTGGTCCTTTGTGATACTTCTTCATGGGACTTTGTGTTACTTGGATTATCAACCAATGGCTCGTGGAGCGGATCCTGTCGGAGGCAAGCATACAGAGTATGGTGACCTTGTAGCTGGATGAGACCTGATGACTGCTTGTCCGATTTGATTCGGAGTGAGTTGCATAGCCCAGTGGGGAGCACTACTTTGGGAGGTGGCAGACCCATGGAGGAGGAGCACTACTTTGTGAGGTGGCATACCCGTGGTACTCGACAGTAGGAGTACCTCTATAGGCTATGAGGGGGAGCACTACTATGTGAGGTGGCAGACCCATGGCGGAGGAGCACTACTTTGTGAGGTGGCAGACCCGCAGTACTCGACAGGAGGAGTACCTCAGTAGTCTAAGGTTAGTGAGTGACACCTTAGAGTCGTGACAGGACTACTGCACTCAACAGAGGAGGAGTTCTCCAGCAGCCGTGTTTTGCGTCATCGTGAATAAAAATCCTAGTTTGAGCTGAGTCAATGAACTTTGTGTTTTCTCATGATTGAGATGGGTTACTTGATAACATAGGTATATGTATGGTCATATACCTAAGTAAAGGTTATCTTTTGAGATCTTTATTTGTGGTTTATCCTTCTTGGATTTAGTGATACCTTGAGGGTCTCGGGGTCCTTACTGAGTATCGTTATACTCACCCCTGCACGGGCTATGACCGCACCTTGTTGTGTTGGATGCAGACGAAGGACAGCACTGATCATGGTTGAGGCTTGTAGAACTGGACGGTACCCGGAGGTGGACTTCATGATGAGACAGTACCCGGAGGTGGACTTCACGATGAGACGGTACCCGGAGGTGGACTTCATGACGAGACGGTACCCGGAGGTGACAGACGGACGTGGAGAGATGAGGCGGCCATTTGTACCTAGCCTTCAGGTAAGAACTCCGGAGGATGATCCAGGAGAAGCTTGACACCTTCTTTCTATTTTGTCTTTTCCTTGTACTTTACTGTTGGGCTTGTATTTCCGGTCCCCTATGTACTTTCAGCACACTTGTCTTATTGCTTTACTTAGTGTTTTCTTCTGCTTGTACTCTGGTTGTGTGTTTGTTTGCGTTTCATAAAGTCAATGTCTTCCCTTTTTATCGGGATTTACACCTTTGGTGCTAGTCGCCAGCCCCGGGCCTATGGAAGGCGGACTTGGGGTAGTCACGGCACGGGCCCTGAGGACGGGTCGTGACAAATTGGTATCAGAGGACATCGGTTCTACCACAGAACTTATGACTCTGATATTTTCTTTCTGTGAAGCAATAGTGTTAAGAGTATCGAGTGTGGTTTTCAGTTCAGGGAGTCCAGTGTTGGTGCGGCGGCCGATGTATCCATACACCAAGACCCTGACTTCTGATTTCTGACTCAGTGCACGAAAACACTGATTACGTGTTTGTCTTCAAAAGTTTTCCTTTAAATCAGCTCAAATCAGGTCAGCTCGCCAGGTTTAGTCTTTTGACCGTGTCACATCTATTTCTTTCAGGATGCCTCCCCGAGGACGACCAGTTGAAGCCCCGAGAGTTGTACGTACTGACAGCCCGCCGAGCGACAAGGCCTCGGTATAGGGACCTCTTCCAGTTGAGGCACCAGCGGAGGCACTAGCGGTACTACCACCTGTTGGGCCACCGATGCCACCAGCCCCAGTAGCAGGCGATGCACGCCACTTGAGTGCGCTGCACGAGTTCCAGCGCCAGAGGCAACCCAGGTTCTGGGGAGAGACAGACCTACAAGCGGCTGAGGATTGGATGGAGGCTGTGGTGAGATTCTTCAGGCTAGTAGGGACGCCAGTAGACTTTATGGTGATCCTTGCTTCCAACCTCCTTCAGGAAGCAGCAGGAAGATGGTGGAGCCTGATGCTCTAGATGCATGACGAGGAGACACTTCTATGGGAAGACTTCGAGATCTTGTTCCGTGCAGAGTTTGTACCAGCCACCCTTCGAGCGGTGCGTATACAGGAGCTACTACATCTTCATATGGGTAGCATGACAGTGGCACAGTATTCAGCGAGGTTCACCGACCACTCGCGTTACTCCACTGATATGGTACGGGACCCGTTCTTCAGGGCCCGGACCTTCAAGTAGGGGCTCAGGCGAGAGATTAGAGCTTTAGTTGTTTCTCACAGCATCCCGACGCAGACAGGGGTGTTGGAGCGAGCCCTCTTAGTGGAGAGTTTCCTTGCTGAGCAATCTCCAGCAGTAGGATCCACTACTAGCCGGTATGCAGCGGAGTCTTCTGCAGCTGGAAGTAGACAGATGACGCAGAGGTCCAAGAGGGCCAGACCTACAGGTGGTCGGCCGCACAACTCAGGGTCGGTAGTGCGAGGCACCAAGGGGAGTGACAGATCCAAACCTGTCATGCTGTGTTACACGTGCGGAAGACAGGGTCACATGGCTCGTGACTGTCCGACCCACCGCTCGGATGATCAGCAGATAGATGAAGGACCTCCCAGGCAGAGGCAGAGGTTCGATCGAGGCGGACCGCAAGGAGCTGGAGACCGAGGCAGGGGAGCTGGTCGTGCAGATGGAGGTGGATGACGTTTCGAGGTGTTTCCACCACCACCACCAGGAGGTCCATCCTGACCACAGGGAACAGGTGGACATGGAAGAGCACAACTTCAGGCAGCTGAATCATATGACTATGGAGCTCCGAAAGTAGGGGGACAGGAGCGGGACTAGTTCCAGGCATGGAGGCCTTTGTTCTTGGTGCTTCTAGTTTCCATGATGTTGTTGTTTGTGGTTGTTGTGTGTCTTTGTACTTGAGCTGCAGTAATAAAATACACTTGTTTTTGTGACGTTTTCTTTCCTTCCCTTTTGTGTGGTTGATACTGAGAGGTTCTGGTTAAAACTGTTGACTTGACACTCACTTTCGAGATTCCTACTGGAGGAGACCCAGTGACCACACACTGATGCCGACAGTGTGTCTCAACCCTTGTAAGCAAGAGTGACGGTTGGATCTCTTGGTAGTAGCGTCGAGGCCTTACGACATCATCCAAGACATGAAATGTACCGTTCATGTCAGGATTGACTGTATTAGGCAAATAACATGGTTCATCCAGAGGATGAGACAAGATTTATCTTTTTCGGCAAAGGGGAAATCTAAGTAGCTCTTGTAAGACCAGAGATGGTGCAGGCTATGATGGAGGAGGTGTAGATCATCCATGAGCGGATGAAGACTGTACAGTGCAGATAGAAGTCCTATGCTGATAGGAGACAGAGACCACTGGAGTTCGAGGATGGAGCCCACATTTTCTTACGGGTCTCACCTCGACGCGGACTACGGAGATTTGTCTGGGGTGGAAAGTTATCTTCGCGCTTCATCTATCCCTTCCACCTCAGTTGCACCGGCTGCATGACGTCTTTCCACGTATCTCAGCTAAGGAGGTACGTGCATGACCCGACCCACGTCATCGATCACGGGGAGCTGGACATCGACGATGGGATGACCTTCCCAGAGGTTCCGGTGGAGATCAAGGATTAACAAGATTGGGTCCTTCGTGGACGGTCGGTTCCTCTAGTGCGCGTCCGTTGGTAGCACGAGAACCTCCAGAAGAGCACTTGGGAGTAGGAGGCTCAGATGCGTGCTCGATACCTCCTTTAGTTTCCCTAGTTTGTGTTGTAGCTTTACGGGGACGTAAAGCCCTGAGGTGGGAGTAATGTAAAGACCCGTAAATTTCAAAGAAATTTTTTTTCTAAAATTCTTTGGAATTTTATGAGTACGCACTTTCTGACGGCACCTGATTCTGAGGCCCGGCGTGCCCGGAATAATTTTCTGAAGTTTTGTTAAGCTTAAATTAACGTGCATAAGCAGTTTTCCTAAAAAAGTGGAATAACTCTTAAACGGTTACTCGGATCAGAAATTTGAGGACACCGTTATGCTCAGGATGGCGGTTTTACCCTAGGTGTGACTTAAGTTTAGTCAGCACAGGCCTCCTGTGAGAAAACCCGAAAATGGCATAACCGAAAATAAAATAATTAAATAAAGTTATTTTATTTTTCAAATGCTTATAACTCGCAAATGGTAACTCAGATTAAAAATCCGAGACCACCGCTGAACTCATGAGGGTATGCTTGCTTTAAGAAGAAACTAACTTTGGCAGACGTGAGCCACCTGAGAAAGTTATTTTTTGGCCGTAAATAAAATAATTAAGTGACAAATATTTTATTGTAAAATTCATAACTTCTAAACGGTAACTCGAATTGAAAATCTAAGAGTAACGTTGAGTTCGTTGGGGCATGTTTCTTTTAGGCAGAGCCTAACCTTGACCGCAGTGGGTCGAGGGTGACTGATAATAATTTTCCGAACTTTTTTTCAGGTACGTTCAGTAAACGTACGAGCGGCATTTTATAACTTTTGAAACGATGCTCGGAATCGAATTCAGAGGGCACCGTTGAACTCGCAGTGCCGATATTCACTTAATAAGACTTTCACCTCAACAGCGGATGATCGGGTATGAAATTTAGTTTTTGGGGTTTTACAAGGATTAATAAAATAAAATAAGTGAATAATTTATTTTATTTTGTTAAACACATGCAGTGCGAATAAAGTGGTTAGAATCTCCACTTGGGAGTTGGTGGTGGAACCGCCACACCCTAACCTCCCATTTAATGGGGAGGGAGAGAAAACCTCCCAATCCCCCCATCAATTAATTTTATATGTCGACGTAAAATTAATTGCACTCAATTAATTTTATGGGTCGATGTAAAATTAATTGTTGTCAGTTAATTTTATGTGTCGACGTAAAATTAATTGCTCTCAATTAATTTTATGAGTTGACGTAAAATTAATTGTTGTCAGTTAATTTTATGAGTCGACGTAAAAATTAATTGCTGTGATTTAATTTTATGGGTCGACGTAAAAATTAATTGTTGTGATTTAATTTTATGTGTCGACGTGAAATTAATTACTGTAAATTAATTTTAAGTGTCAACATAAAATTGATTCGTGTCATATTTTTTGACGCAGGCTATGTGGGGGAAACTTCTTGGCATCCTCCACTCTTAAGTAGTGCCAACGCACCTCTTAAATTTCGCCAAGGTAATTTAATTCGTTCGACCCCCTTTTTAAATTAAGTAACTACATCGTTGGAATTTAGGAAGGTTCCAAATAAATAAACCATCATAAATTCCACGATGGTTACATACCTCTCCCCCTCTCCTATATATAGGGAGCTTGGGATAAGGTTTTGGGACGGCTTCACCAAGTGACGAAGCGCTGGTAAAGTATTGCGATGCCCAACACTTCGGGAAATCATATCCTCTCCAACGAAGAACGTGAAGAACGCCAACGACGATCTTCCACGCAATTCTTCTTCGACCTTCCTTCCCTATAAACCTATCCTCTGCAACATCGTCAACAAACCAACGCAGCTCAGAATTGGGGACGTGTGGCGGACGTGACGAACGACGGTCTTCATCGTCTTCCTTCCGCGACTCCGCCAACGAGCGACGAGCAAGAGGTAGGGGTTTTATTTTTATTTAAAGTATGAACCTTTCTCATGTTCTTCCTTTCTCTCAAAACGAAGAACGGTGGTTGTTGTGCTTCATACTTGTGAGAACCTATTGCTACCACCCTAAACACGGAGGGTCCGGGCCAAACCAACATGGCCCAACCCCTTCGTTGTTCTTTTTGTAATGACTCCACGACGGCATGGCAATGAGGCGACCATGACGAAGGCGGCGAACAAAGGTCGCGCTCCCCACGACCTCCATGAACTACGCCGCCCTCGCGGCCCCCTAGCGCGCACCCGGTGCCCCGCGCCCCTGCCAGCGCACCTGCGGCGCCCCTACCGGCACGCTGTCGGCGCACCTGCGGCGCCCTGCTGGCGCGCCCCCAGCACCCTGCCGGCGCACCCAATGCCCTGTCGGCGCAGCCCGGCGCCCCCCGGTGTGCAGCACTGTCGGCCCGACGCCCCACACCCTTGTCGGCGTCCTGCCTGGCGCCCCTGCCGGCGGCCTGCCCGGCGCACCCCGGCGCCCCCGCGTTGCCCTGTCGCGCTACCCGGCGTGCCCCCGCGCACTGCCTGACATTCGGCACCCTGCCTGGCGCACCCGCGCCCTGCCCTGTGCACCCACGGCCAGCCGGAGCCCAGCCGGCCCGCCCGCGCCCCGCGCGGTCTGCCCGCTGGCCTCCCGGTCACCGGCCTGCTGAACTGGCCCGCGACGGCCCTGCGGTGTCACTGGTCGAACCAGCCCGGTCTCCCGGGCTAAGTTACCGAGCCGCCTATGTGGCGACTGTCGGGTCAAACCACCCTCGCGGTCCGTCGGGCCGGGCCCAGTGGACCAGTTCAAAACTTAGCGGGCTGGATCACCCAATGGGCCAGGTCAGACCCAGGGAGTCTGACCGGGTCGACCCAAACCAGGTCGGCCTAGTTTGGGTTAGGCTGAGTTGGTCTGACCGGGTCGGACCGGACCCTGGCTCATTACTGGCTTGTTACCTTCTTGGGCCATATCTTTGGCACCAGACGTCCGTTTGACAAACCATCAGCGGCGCCGATATTCTTGGAGAATAGTCGTCCCTTTGAGTATACCCCATGGGAGTCCGGGGTATAGTTGAGATACGGCCGGGTTGGTTCGTATACGAAACCAACCGGGCCCCCGGAACAAAGAGGCTAATAACTCACGAACCGGGCGTCCAATTGACGTGCCATCTGTTGCGTTAAGACCCCTGTGATGAGACGGTACTTTGTGATACTTCTTCGTGGGACTTTGTGATACTTGGAGTATCGACCAGTGGCTCGTGAAGTAGATCCTCCCGGAGGCGAGCATACGGAGTACGGTGACCTTGTAGCTAGTTGAGACCTGATGACTGCTTGTCCGATTTGATTCGGAGTGACTTGCATAGCCCAGTGGGGAGCACTACTTTGTGAGGTGGCAGACCCATGGCGGAGGATCACTACTTTTTGAGGTGGCAGACCCGCGGTACTCGACAGGAGGTGTACCTCTGTAGGCTATGAGGGGGATCACTACTATGTGAGGTGGCAGACCCATGGCGGAGGAGCACTACTTTGTGAGGTAGCAGACTCGCGATACTCGACAGGAGGAGTACCTCGGCAGTCTAAGGTTAGTGAGTGACACCTCAGAGTCGTGACAGGACTATTGCACTCGACAGAGGAGGAGTTCTCCAGCAGCTGTGTTTTGCGTCATCATGAATAAAAATCATGGTTTGAGCTGAGTCAATGACCTTTGTGTTTTCCTCATGATTGAGATGGGTTACTTGATAACATAGGTATATGTATGGACATATACCTAAATAAAGGTTATCTATTGAGATCTTTCTTTGTGGTTTATCCTTCTTGGATTTAGTGAGACCTTGAGGGTCTTGGGGTCCCTATTGAGTATCATTATACTCACCCCTGCACGGGCTATGCCCGTACCTTGTTTTGTTGGATGCAGATGACGGACAACACTGATCGTGGTTGAGGCTTGTAGAACTGGACGGTACCTGGAGGTGGACTTCACGACGAGACGGTACCCGGAGGTGGACTTCACGACGAGACGGTACCCAGAGGTGGAATTTATGATGAGATGGTACCCGGAGGTGACAGACGGACGTGGAGAGATGAGGTGGCCATCTGTACCTACCCTTCAGGTAAGAACTCCAGAGGACGATCCAGGAGCAGCTTGACACCTTCCTGATATTTTGTCTTTTCCTTGTACTTTACTGTTGGGCTTGTATTTCCGACCCCCTATGTACTTTCAGCACACTTGTCTTATTGCTTTACTTAGTGTTTGCTTCCGCTTGTACTCCGGTTGTGTGTTTTTTTGCGTTTCATAAAGGCAATGTCTTCCCTTTTTATCGCGATTTACGCCTTTGGTGCTAGTCGCCATCCCCTAGCCTATGGAAGGCGGGCTTGGGGTAGTCATGGCACGGGCCCTGAGGACGGTTCGTGACATGTTTGGCTGCTTTCCTAGACATATGTATCGTGCATCATTTCATTTATATACATGTGTGCTCCAGTTGTTTATTATTTAGTCTTCCACTGTTTTTTTGTTGTTGGGTATTTACTGTTTCCACTATTTTATGCTTTGTTTAATTCCATTGTATACTCTTCCAATGATGGCATAGTTTCCCCACTATCACACCCAAGGCCCTCGCTGCTAGTCGGGAGCCCTGGCGTTTGGGGAAATGCACTTGAGGCCATGTGACCAACCGGGTACGGGGCGCCTCTAGGTGGCTTCCAGAACTGGGACGTTACAAAGTGCTATCAGAGGAATTCTTTCCTCTTTATTTACTGTTTGGAGCCTTTAACCAAGGATAGGATGGATTCGGTACTTGGTAATAAGCTATGCCCGGGAGTAGCTAACCCGTGTACAAGGAAAAGCCAATCTACCCCGTTTATTGCAGTTTTCTGGTTTTGAGACTTTACAGTTGATATGATTTCACCTAGAGTGATTCACATGCCTTGTGTTGTTATTATTGCTGCTATTGCGGTTCTATTTCTGTCGCAACCCGATGAGATGAGGGTATTCCATCTCATGCATCATATAGGTACCTATTAAAAATCACATGCCATGCATTCTTTCCATGCCATCTAGGGTGCATTAGCTATTTCATGTTGTTGTGATAGAAGTTGTGTAGATTATGCATGCTTTTATGATAGATGCTTTGATATAATCCCTCCAGTTTGATAGAGAAATTGTTTGTATTTTACCTTTACTTAAATGAACACCAAATTTTGATTCTTGAGGTGTTATGGGCCCTCATGAATCAGAGTTTGGTGGATCATTGACTTGTTCCCCTTGTATTTGATAGGTAAGAGATTCCAAGATTTGATTCGCGGGGAGTATGGGCCCTCACGGATCAGAATTTGGCACCTCCATGCTTGTTTTTCAGTGTTTTCTGGGTTTCGGTGCATTTTCTGAGCTACTACCTGGAAAAACCCAGAATACACGGCGTGTACTTGACTACACGCCGTGTAGTGTTAAACCATGTCACTGAATGTGTGAGCAGAAACACGGGGTGGTGAAAAGGTTTTCAGAAACACACCATGTACGGTAGTTACACACCGTGTAGTAGTGAGTCGTGTACCCGGCCGTGTCACTGACAACATGGGTCGGGGAATCTCACGTAGTACACGCCTTATTGGGTATAAGAACACCATGTAGCCTCATTCTAGGTACCCGACCGTGTCACAAACAACACGGGCCAGTGATGTATTCTTCTATACACGCCGTGTTTGTTCGGAACACGCCGTGTAATGGGTCAGTCGTGTAATCAGCCGTGTAACTAACAACACGGGCCACCGAAAATTTTTCTGGTACACGTCGTGTCCTTAGTGAACATGTCGTGTAGTCTAGGGTTAAGAGGAATGTGTGGGATAGCCGTGTAAGGAGACACGGGCAAGGGAATGGAGATCCAGTACACGCCATGTGTGGGGACAACAGGTCGTGTAGTCTAGGGTGTTACATGACCAGTTGTGGCTGAAGTACACACCCATGTGTCTGGCTTAAGAGGACATGTCGTGTAGTCGTGTTTTGTAGAAATTGTTTGTTCTTTTCTCCTATTTCCATTTTGTGCTCTTGTGTTCTCAGTCTTTGATGATCCTGATCTAAGGTGTGCTTTTGATCTTTCAGAGTTATGCCTCTGAGACGTCCTCCGGTTGTTCGTCAGCTGCCAGACGGTGACCAGACATCGGATATGGCCGATCAGGGATCTCCTACAGATCCTCCTATAGATCCTCCTGTTGTGCCATCCATGGCACCAGTAGTTATACCCATTGTAGGCATCGATGTGCAGTTTAGGGAGGACTTTCTAAGGACGATGCATACCTTTCAGGGAGCTCTGCTGTAAAGTCCCGTGTTTTTGAACCGGGTTAAACTACGAATGTTTTCGAAAAAAAAAATCGATTTATCAATGGTTCATTTTTTTTAAACCGAGCTCTGTAATTTTATTCTAAGTTTTGAAACAGCTAATGGTGTCGTTTCTAGAATTGCGCAATTACCTGATAAATTTTAGCGGGAGTCCCGATGAGTCTCGGGTGCACCGGATCCAGAAAAATCTACTTTAATGGATCTGCATGGGCAGCGCATGGTTGCGGTCCAACCTATGAAGTTTATCTTATTTAATAAATTATTGTTATTATTTTTAATTAAATATGATTATATGAGTGTTTTGGATTAATTAAAATAAATTTTTAATAATAATAATAATGAAGTTATTATTACTATTATTGTTGTTGTTAAATTTATTGAATGTTAAAGAATTAATTAAATGGCAGTTGAAGGTATTGACATGGCTTTTGGGATTATCAAAGAACCTTTTTATTTAAATGAAGAGTTTCAGAATTATTAAAGGACCATTTTTTTATTAAATGGAGGAATGTGATAATAATAATAATAATGTAATTTTTATTATTATGGAGTCATAAATTATTTTGATACTTTGAAATTTTAATTGCATGTTAAAGGAGTGTATCATTTATGAGAATTAACTGTGGCTTTTGAGCTTCTCAAAGAAACTTTTAATTAAATGAGGGGTTATGGGTTAGAGTTTTTATCATATTAATGATATTGTAATAAATTGGGGGTTTGGGTTTTTAAATAAATGAAAGTTTGAATAATAATAATAATGATGTTATTATTATTTTTTGTGGTTACTTAGTTAAATAAATGTTAAAATAATTTAATGATCAATATGGAGTTTTATAATTAATTACGAAACATTTATTACACGAATAATAAATGAAGGTTAAAAAACAAATTGGATAATTAATTTGGATTTAAATGGGGAGGTTGGACATAATTAAAATGGGCATTTTATTATTTCTTTTAATACAATTTAATTATGGGGTTTGTCAAAGTTCTGTTTTTATTTAATGGGATGTAATATTTAGGTGAATTTAATGAGGTTGTTGGGTATCTCGATGAAATGCTTAATTAAATAAGCAGTTTTGAATTTAATGAAGGAGTGTGGTTATTTAATAGAGTTGTTCGGTTATATCAAAGTATTGAGTAATAATAATTATATTTTTATTATTATGGTTTTATGAGTGTCATAATTATTGATCATTGTGGGTATTATTATTATAAATAATAATAGTAATGAATTGGAGAGTTTTGGTTGGAATTTAAAAAAAATGAAAGTTTTAATAATAATAATAATAATGATTTAATTATTATTATTATTATTTTGTTAATTAATTAAATTCAAGGAAAAAATAATTTTATTAATTGTGGGAAGTGAATTATTTTTTTATTACTTTGAATTCAAAGATATTTTAATTTAATTGAGGAGTAAAGGGGAGTTTGATTTTCTCAAATGAAACGTTTACTTTAAGAAGGATTAATTGGGGAGTTTTTTTTACTTTTTAAATAAGTGTTTAATGTGTATAATAATAATAATAAAATGAGTATTATTATTATCTTTTATTATTATTATTATCGCATTAATGGTAGTATTATTATTGGGTTTTAAGAGTTTAATAATAACTATTATTAATGGCAATTAATTTAGGGGTTTGAAAAAGAAAATAAAGGGAATCAAATTCTCCTCTTCTTCTTCCCTATGCACAAGGTGCAACACGCACACAGCAGCTCACCCCATGACGTGTCCCATTCCTCCCTCCTTTGAGCTCCCTCCTCGGTGTGAGATTTTTCCCGCAGTGCGACCAAGAGGCACGCGAACCCCCGAGAGACCCTTCCTGCAGCACGCGACCTCTGTGGTGCAACCCCCCTCTGGGCAATACCTAGTGGCGCACCACCCCTCTCCCGGAATCCACTTTTCGCACGACGATTCCCCTCGAACTCTTCACGAATCTTGTCTGCCTCGTCAAGGTGAGTATGTCTGCGTATAACTGGTGATTCGCATCAATCATTTGACTCCTCTCTCTCACCTAGTTTTCTTAGCTAAAACCCAAAGGTTTGGGTTTAATCCAATCATTGTGTTCCTCTATTTTTTAGGATATGCGAATGTTGACTCGAGACCCATTAGTCCATAATCTGACAACCGCCACCAAGGGCGAGGCGGATGGTCTTGAATTGTCTTGTCGTCATTGGTTCAGGTTAGTTTCTAAACCCGTGGTTAGGCTTTGCACCGGTTATATTAAGGCCTGTTAGATTTTTTTTATTAGTTCCTGGTACCAAGTTAGAGGTGCGTTGTTTATTACAACTTTGATTCTGGTTACCGGTTTAATATATGTAATTTTCGTTGATCAATTTAGACAACGCACATAGATGTATATGTGTGTGTGTGTGTCTATATATATATATATATATAATGGTGTGCGCACGTGCGATTACGGACCAGTTGTGGACTGGTTGCTGCCAAGTACATTAAAGCGCTTTGGATTTAAAATAGTGCCACCCCGAGGTAGGGTCTCAAATCCTTAACACTTTATTTTAAGAATTACAGCTTCTTTAAATAAATTAAGAATGTAAGTTTCCTTGATTATGATATGTCGATGCATGACACTTTTGAAGTTATTAAATGATGTCGCCCGTGTGAGATAAATGAGGGCTTGAACTTGTGTTGTTTTTTAAGCATGTTTTGCTAATTTGGTTAAAGTGATATGATAAAACCGTTAAATGATTTGAATGGGAAGAATTCTTAATAGGGTAATTTATTGTAGAATTAATTATCAAGTCATGAGTTGGAATAAAATGTGTGGCTTTTAATGATGATTGGGAATATTGAATATTTGACATGTTCAAAAGTATAAATAGGAAATTGGTAATAATTAATGGATGGATTAATTATTACATGTTAAATGTTAAATGGTTAATTAATTTATGATTGGTTTAAGTGATAATATTTAATTAATTAATTTTTGAATTAATTAATTTGCATACATTAAATTAAGATTGTGAATTGATTGTTTGTTACGACTGTTGGCCAAGGGTACTTTTTGATACTTGTTTGATTTCCATGCATTAAGTTGTCTTGGATGGAGTTGTTCTATATTATGAGATTATGGGTGAGATAGTTTCTAAATATATGGGCTTGTTCAGCATGTTTTGTGATGATTATGATGTGCATGTAAATAGTTAAATTCCTGGACGAATCACTATTTGAGTGGAAGGGTTCAGACTTGTTAACGAATTTGGATAATTAAATGTTGAGTTAATTATTTATTTGGATTGCTAAGAACAATTAATTGTTAATTAATTATTTACTATTGAGATGTTGAATGGTTAATTAGGGGTTGACTTTTGATGGGTGATTTATGTTGTTAATTAGTTGTTGAATTAATTAACGGATTGGATTAATTAATTTATGAATTAATTAATGGATGGTTTTGGGGTGTTAGACATGGTGTTCTACACCAATGATAAATATAAATGTATGATTGATAAATGGGTTGTGATACAAGGACTGAAGCACCAAATACTCACGGGGTGATAGACATGGTGTTCTACACCAATGATAAATATATATGCATGATTGATAAATGGGTTGTGAGACAAGGACTGAAGCTCCAAATACTCACGAGGTGCTAGACATGGCGTTCTACACCCAGCTTGCAAGAAAATATTCTTTTTTGGGTCAGGGACTGATGCTCCAAATACCCATGGGTTTTGAGACAATGACTGATGCTCCAAATACTCATGAGGGTGCTATACATGATGTTCTACACCCATTAATTGACATTGGAATGTGGGTCCAATTGTTCGTGCATGAAATGAGTTAATGGTTAATGATGGTTGTTGAGACATGATGATTTTTGAATTGTTTATGAGGAAGTTTTCAGACTTATTTATGAATTGGGTGAAACACTTTTAGTGGGCGGGCTCAGAATTAGTATATGAAAGGTTGACTTGAATAACTTATGACGTGTTATCCAAGCCAAAGCACAAGCTTGGAATTAGTCTTTACTTTGATTACATAAATGGTCTTTAGAGACATATGTGGTGAGTGATTTATACGGGAGATGTTGGGCGTAGGCTGAATCTCAAGACCTTCATAATTTATTAAGATTGGAATAATTAATAACCGATTAATGATTATGTAATGAATATTGAGTATGTATGAAAAATTTATAATACAGGTTCAGACACCAGCTGAGGGCTGAAGCGGGTACTTGGGTATATAGTTACATTGTACTGTTTACTTAATTTATGCATGTTTTCACATTTTATAAGTTATTTATTAAATGTATGGTTTGGGGTAGACACCGGTGGTCCCGACCTACTGAGATTTATATCTCACACCCTTCTCGGGCCGCCATCGCACTGGGTACCCGAGTAGATTCTATTTGGTTGCAGGACTATGTTGTTTACATTTACTTGGGAGTTAGGAGCACAGGACCGAGCAGAGGCTCGGGATTCTCGAGTAGATCGTCCATGGGGATTTGAGTCATTATTTATTTATTTATGCATTGAAATGTAATGCATGCTTTTTTGTTCACCGTTTTCTACTTTTGTATCATTAGCAAGTCATACATGCATCCATTGTATACTTTGGCGTTGTCCATTTGTTTTGTACAAGATTTATAAAATATGCTTTCCACTGCTTATTCATTTATTATACCTTTTCTGATATTTATTTCCTTTGTCTATTTTTGAACACTAAAATGAGGGTATAGTCTCCCCAGTGACTATCCTTAGACCCTCACTGCTAGTCAGCAGCCTCTGGCGTATGGGGAGGCGCGCTTGTGGTCATGTGGAGACCGGTCTGACCTCCGGTTTAGTGGTGAGCCGGGTCGGGACGTTACAAAGTGGTATCAAAGGTTTAGGTTTTCTTTCTTTTCCTTTGTCTTTCTGTTTTGGGGTTTGTAGACAGGAGACTAGGAATGTGTCGGCACTTGGGTTAATAGTCGTGCTTGGGACTGATCACCTCATGTACGGGAAATGACCGAGTGGCCAGGGATGGGAATTGATGTTTGTACTATTAGAGGTTACAATTGATATGATTTTACCTTGAGTGACTAGTGTATTTTCTGATGTTTATTGATTTTGAGAATTTTGAAAAATAATTGTCTTGGCCTGATATGGCAAGGAAGTTTCATACATGTATCATCTTAATCACTTAGAGATTCATATGTCATGTATATAACATGCCATGTAGTTGCATTAGTAGGATTCCTACTAATTTGGATTGTGTTCCTTGGGTGCAATGTCATGTTTTGATCTGCTTTAGCATGCCTCTCTAGATAGCTTGTTCTGGTAATAGATTTAACATGCTTGAGTGATTATATTCTATATTGTTTCAGTTATTAGCATGTTTTGTTGTTGTGCCATGATTTTTTGTTATAGCATGTTGTTGTGTTACTGCTTATGCTAACATGTTAGAGATGTTTTGGATATGTGAAAGGGGTCCTAAAGATAAAATGTTAAATAAATGCTGATTGTGATAAATGGGAGCCAAATTCCAGCGATAAGGTGTATGAGGGCCTTATTGATTGGTATATGGACACCCATGTATTTGAACCTTATAAAACCATAATATGATTGAAAATGGTTACAAATGTAAAACTATTGAGTTTTGATTATAATGAACTATTGTTGGGTTGATTTTGGAAGAACCCAGATGGAATAAATGATAACTTTGGAAGTCGCCTTTTCTGTAAAAGGAATTTAGATGGTAAATTGCCTGTTTATATTTGAATAACTTTGAATGATGATTAAAGAGGATGTTTGTGATAACATGCCTATTTTTTTGGAAGGTTTTTGTTTTGAAAACCAAGTGACTTGTTGTGAATATGTACATGTGTGTATGCTGAAATTCATTTAAATGTTAAAAGGATGAAATAATTAATTAAAATTCATAAAAGAAAAAGGGGGTTTTGAACCTTGTGATTTAATTTTTGCGTGACCAAGAGAGAGGGTAAATGTTTATGGTTCGTAAGGGGCTAACCCGTGGTAGGTAGTACCCATAGAATGTTCTAGGATATTGAAGTAAGTTCGTCCCACTACTCGGGAGGACTTCTTGGGACTTGGTTGTTTTGGCACGCCGATAGGTTTATGTTACGGATTTTTATGATCAATGTTTGATGTGGTGAACATGGTTCGAGAAATGTCAGACACATGCATTAATGTATTCTAAAAACACGCACTGGTGAGCGGATAATCTTTTCTTGAGATGCTAAGGAAAATCCTAAGGTGGGTATTGTTGCATCATTTTTGATAAACGTGTCAGCAGGTGATGTCGAGCTTTTAGAATGGAGTTGTCCGGTAATATTTTGACTGGTCTTCTTAGATGACCTTGGTAGGTCGGTTGATTTAGTAGTGGTTCCTGATGGCTTCTCGGGGATGGGAAGTTTTTAAGGTGGGTATATTGTAAAGTCCCGTGTTTTTTAACCGGGTTAAAATACGAATGTTTTCAAAAAAAAAATTGATTTATCAATTGTTCATTTTTTTTAAACTAAGCTCTAAAATTTTATTCTGAGTGTTCAAACACCTAATGGTGTTGTTTTTGTAATTGCGTAATTACCCGATAAATTGTAACGGGTGTCCTGATGAGTCTCGGGTGCACCGGATCCAGAAAAATTTACTTTAATGGATTTTCATGGGCAGTGCATGGTTGCGGTCCAACCTATGTAGTTTATGTTATTTAATAAATTATTATTTTTTTAATTAAATATGATTATATGAGAGTTTTGGATTAATTAAAATAAAGTTTTAATAATAATAATAATAATAATAATGAAGTTATTATTACTATTATTGTGGTTGTTAAATTTATTGAATGTTAAAGAATTAATTAAATGGCAGTTGAAGGTTTTGATGTGGATTTTGGGTTTATCAAAGAACTGTTTTATTTAAATGAAGAGTTTCCGAATTATTAAAGGACCATTTTTTTATTAAATGGAGGAATGTGATAATAATAATAATGTCATTGTTATTATTACGGAGTCATAAATTATTTTGATACTTTGATATTTTAATTACATGTTAAAGGAGTGTATCATTTATGAGAATTAAATTTGGCTTTTGAGCTTCTCAAAGAAACTTTTAATTAAATGAGGGGTTATGGGTTGGATTTTTTATCATATTAATGATATTGTAATAAATTGGGGGTTTGGGATTTAAATAAATGAAAGTTTGAATAATAATAATAATGATGATGTTTTTTTGTGGTTAATTAGTTAAATAAATGTTAAAAGAATTTAATGATCAATATGAAGTTTTATAATTAATTATGAAACATTTATTACATGAATAATAAATGAAGGTTAAAAAAGAATTGGATAATTAATGTGGATTTAAATGGGGAGGTTGGACATAATTAAAATGGGCATTTTATTATTTCTTTTAATACAATTTAATTATGGGGTTTGTCAAAGTTCTGTTTTTATTTAATGGGGTGTAATATTTAGGTGAATTTAATGAGGTTGTTGGGTATCTCTATGAAACGCTTAATTAAATAAGCAGTTTTGAATTTAATTAAGGAGTGTGGTTATTTAATAGAGTTGTTGGGTTATATCAAAGGTTTGAGTAATAATAATTATATTTTTATTATTATGGTTTTACGAGTGTCATAATTATTGATCATTATGGGTATTATTATTATAAATAATAATAATAATGAATTGGGGAGTTTTGGTTGGAATTTAAAAAAAATGAAAGTTTTAATAATAATGATGATAATGATTTATTTATTATTATTATTATTTTTTTAATTAATTAAATTCAAGGAAAAACAAATTTTATTAATTGTGGGAAAGGAATTATATTTTTTATTACTTTGAAGTCAAGGAGATTTTAATTTAATTGAGGAGTAAAGGGGAGTTTGATTTTCTCAAATGAAACATTTCCTTTAAGAATAATTAATTTGGGATTTTTTTTTTACTTTTTAGATAAGAGTTTAATGTGTATAATAATAATAATAAAATGAGTATTATTATTATCTTGTATTATTATTATCGCATTAATGGTAGTATTATTATTAGGTTTTAAGAGTTTAATAATAACTATTATTAATGGAAATTAATTTAGGGGTTTGAAAAAGAAAATAAAGGGAATCTAATTCTCCTCTTCTTCCTCCCTACGCACAAGGTGCAACACGCACGCAGCAGCACACCCCATGATGCGGCCCATTCCTCCCTCCTTCGAGCTCCCTCCTCGGTGTGAGCTCCTTCCCACAGTGCGACCAAGAGGCACGCAAACCCCCGAGTGACCCTTCCTACAACGCACGACCTCCGTGGCGCAACCCCCCTCTGGGCAATACCTAGAGGCGCACCACCCCTCTCCCAGACTCCACTTTGCGTGCGACGATTCCCCTCGAACTCTTCACGAATCTTGTCTACCTCGTCAAGGTGAGTCTGTCTGCGTATAACTGGTGATTCACATCAATCATTTGACTCCTCTCTCTCGCCTTGTTTTCTCAGCTAAAACCCAAAGGTTCAGGTTTAATCCAATCATTGTGTTCCTCTATTTTTTAGAATATGTGAATGTTGACTCGGGACCCATTGGTCCATAATCCGACATCCGCCACCAAGCACGAGGTAGATGGTCTCGAATTGTCTTGTCGCTGTTGGTTCGGGTTAGTTTCTAAACCCACGGTTTGGCTTTGCACCAGTTATATTAAGGCCTGTTAAATTTTTTTATGAGTTCCTAGTACCAAGTTAGAGGTGCGTTGTTTATTACAACTTTGATTCTGGTTACCGGTTTAATATATGTAATTTTCGTTGATCAATGTAGACAACGTGCACAGAAATATATATATAAAGGTGTGCACACATGCGATTACGGACCAGTTGTGGACTGGTTGCTGCCAAGTACATTAAAGCGCTTTGGATTTAAAATGGTGCCACCCCGAGGTATGGTCTCAAATCCTTAACACTTTATTTTAAGAATTATATCTTCTTTAAATAAATTGAGAATGTAAGTTTCCTTGATTATGATATGTTGATGCATGACACTTTTGAAGTTATTAAATGATGTCGCCCACATGAGATAAATGAGGGCTTGAACTTGTGTTGTTTTTTAAGCATGTTTTGATAATTTGGTTAAAGTGATATGATTAAACAGTTAAATGGTTTGAATGGGCAGAATGTTTAATAGGGTAATTAATTGTAGAATTAATTATCAATTCATGATTTGGGATAAAATGTGTGGCTTTTAATGATGATTGGGAATATTTAATATTTGACATGTTCAAAAGTATAAATAGAAAATTGGTAATAATTAATGGATGGATTAATTATTACATGTTAAATGTTAAATGGTTAATTAATTTATGATTGGTTTAAGAGATAATATTTAATTAATTAATTTTTGAATTAATTAATTTGCATGCATTAAATTAAGATTGTGAATTGATTGTTTGTTATGACTGTTGGCCAAGGGTAATTTTTTATACTTGTTAGATTTCCATGCATTAAGTTGTTTTGGATGGAGTTGTTCTGTATTATGAGATGATGCGTGAGATGGTTGCTAAATATATGGTCTTGTTCAGCATGTTTTGTGATGATTATGACGTGCATGTAAATTGTTAAAGTCCTGGACGAATCACTGTTTGAGTGGACGGGTTCAGACTTGTTAACGAATTTGGATAATTAAATGTTGAGTTAATTATTTATTTGGATTGCTAAGAACAATTAATTGTTAATTAATTATTTACTATTGAGATGTTGAATGGTTAATTAAGGGTTGAATTTTGACGGGTGATTTATGTTGTTAATTAGTTGTTGAATTAATTAACATATTGGATTAATTAATTTATGAATTAATTAATAGATGGTTTTGGGGTGTTAGACATGGTGTTCTACACCAACGATAAATATAAATGTATGATTGATAAATGGGTTGTGAGACAAGGACTGAAGCTCCAAATACTCATGGGGTGATAGACATGGTGTTCTACACCAATGATAAATATATATGCATGATTGATAAATGGGTTGTGACACAAGGACTGAAGCTCCAAATACTCACAGGGTTCTAGACATGGATTTCTACACCCAGCTTGCAAGAAAATATTCTTTTATGGGTTGTGGACTGATGCTCGAAATACCCATGGGTTGTGAGACAAGTACTGATTCTCCAAATACTCATTAGGGTTCTAGACATGATGTTTAACACCCATTAAATAACATTGGACTGTGGGTCCAATTGTTCGTGCATGAAATGAGTTAATGGTTAATAAAGGCTGTTGAGACCTGATGATTTGTGAATTGTTTATGAGGAAGGTTTCAGACTTATTTATGAATTGGTTGAACCACTTTTAGTGGGTGGTCTCAGACTTAGTATATGAAAGGTTTACTTGAATAACTTATGACGCGTTATCCAAGTCAAAGCACAGGCTTGTAATTAGGCTTTACTTTGATTACATAGATGGTCTTTAGAGACATATGTGGTGAGTGATTTATACAGGAGATGTTGGGCGTAGGCCGAATCTCAAGACCTTCATAATTTATTAAGATTGGAATAATTAATAACTGATTAATGATTATGTAATGAATATTGAGTATGTATGACAGATGTATAATGCAGGTTCAGACACCAGCTGAGGGCTGAAGCAGGTACTTGGGTATATAGTTACATTGTACTGTTTGCTTAATTTATGCATGTTTTCACATTTTATAGGTTATTTATTAAATTTATGGTTTGGGGTAGACACTGGTGGTCCCGGCCTACTAAGATTTATATCTCACACCCTACTTGGGCCGTCATTGCACTGGGTACCCGAGTAGATTCTATTTGGTTGCAGGACTCTTCTGTTTGCATTTACTTGGGAGTTAGGAGCACAGGACCGAGAAGAGGCTGGGGATGCTCGAGGAGATCGCCCATGGGGATTTGAGTCATTATTTATTTATTTATTCATTGAAATGTAATGCATGCTGTTTTGTTTATGGCTTTCCAATTTTTTGTCATTAGCATGTCATGCATGCATCCGTTTTATACTTTGGCGTTGGCCATTTGTTTTGTACAAGATTTATAAAATATGATTTCCGCTGCTTATTCATTTATTATAACTTTCTTTTTGCTATTTATTGCCTTTGTCTATTTTTGAACACTAAAATGAGGGTATAGTCTCCCCACTGACTATCCTTAGACCCTCTCTGCTAGTCGGCAGCCTCTGGCGTACGGGAAGGCGCGCTTGAGGTCATGTGGCGACCGGTCCAGCCTCCGGTTTAGTAGTGATCCAGGTCGGGACGTTACAGATGCCTCCTGCCTCGTCGATGGCTGAATTGACATGGGTTTTCCAGCAGCAGCACCCTCCTACTTTATCAGGGAATAGAGGACCCCAAGCTGCAGAGTCGTGGCTAGAGGCCACACTGACGATCTTCGAACACCTGGAGATACCTCCATAGAAAAGGGTAAATCTTGCCAATTATATGCTCTGAGACACCGCCAAGAGGTGGTGGGAGGTGATCTCAAAGTCAGGGCACCAACAGAGTATGGCCTGGGATGAGTTTCGGCACATCTTCTACAATTACTTCTACCCGAAGACCTTGAGGGCCGATTGAGCCCGGGATTTTATGAGTCTCGAGCAGGGTACTCTTTCTGTTATGGAGTATTCGTCTTGCCTTATCGAGCTGCAGCGCTTCACGCCGATTCCAGCAGGTGATTAGTTGTTCCTTGCTAATAAGTTTGAGGACAGTCTTAGGAAGGAGATTTGTTCCTAGGTGAATATCTTCAGGTTGACTTTGATATCCTCTATCGACAACCAGGTTCTGATCACTGATCGCAATCTGAGAGATTCTGGAGCAGTGAGCCAGGGCGGTTTGACATCCAGAGGCAGTGCTCCTCCTAATGATAGCAGGAAGCACCGCAGGGAGTCTGCTCGAGGAGAGCAGGGTAGGTGGAATGTATCTTCGGGCAGCCAGGTAGTATGCTACCAGTTCGGTTTGAGCAGACATACTAGGCCTCAGTGTCAGAGAGACCCGATGGAGTGCCGATATTATGGAAATATGGGCTATCTTCAGCGTTTTTGTCAGATCTTCTCACCTACATCTAGTGGTAGGGGTTCTTCTATGACCCTGCGTTTAGGTAATGCATCTCCAGTTTCTCACTAGTCTGGGAACTGGAGTTCTTCCGGCCGTTCGGGCTGAGGTGGAGGTCGCGGTCGTGGTGGTCAGTCACCAGGTTACTAGCAACAGCAGAGTGAATCAGCTCAGAGTGGTCATCCAGGGGTGCAGGGTCACGGTACAGGCCAGACTTTCGTTGTAGAGCAGACCCATTAGGAGCAGGATCTCAGCCCTTCTACAGTTAGAGGTATGATCTTAGTAGCCTCAGTTTTATCTTCATCTCTTTTCTATACTAGTGCTTCACATGTCTTTATCTCTATTGTTATTGTGGAGATCCTTGGGATCTACATCTTTTCGGCTGCCAACATGTTGACTCTTGATACACCGTTGGGAACGAGGACGTCTAGCGTATGTTAGTGCAGAGAGTGCCCTCTTGAGGTTTCAGGGTGTCACTTCTTATGAGACCTCTATGTCCTAGAGATGACAGGCTATGATGTCATTCTCGGTATGGATTGGTTAGTTCCCTTCCAGGCAGTCGTAGATTACTATCGCTGCAGGGTGAGTTTCATATCACCAGAGGGTGGATCTTTTCTTCATAGAGGCGAGTGGATTATCCAGGTGGGTAAAGCTAGACCAGAGCATCATGGGCTAGGGGGAGTTACTACCCAGATTGCTGATCTTTATCTAAATGACCAGGGGACTTCACAGTTAGACTTTCCTCCAGTGGTGGATCGTTTCAGGGATATCTTTCCAAAGGACTTTTTTGGTTTGCCTCCATAGCATGAGGTAGACTTCTCAATTGAGCTTGTACCAGGAGCGGCACCAGTGTCCATTCCTCCTTATAGGATGTCTACACCTGAGTTGCAGGAGCTCAAGAAGTAGTTGGAGGAGTTGCAGGCAAAGGTTTTCATCCGACCAAGTACTTCTCCTTGGGGTTCGCCTGTCCTGTTTGCGAGGAAGGAAGACGACACCCTTAGGTTTTGCGTGGATTATCAGAAGCTAAACCAGTTGATGGTCAAGAACCGATATCCCTTGCCGAGGATCGATGACCTCTTTGATCATCTTCGAGGAGCCCGAGTGTTCTCGAAGATCGATTTGAGGTCCGGTTATCATCAGTTGCGCGTTAGACCATCAGATATACCTCTTACAGACTTCAGGAGCAGGTATGGTCTATATGAGTATACGGTCATGCCATTCGGTCTCACGAATGCACCATCAGTTTTTATGGCACTGATGAACCGAGTGTTCCATCCATACTTGGATTCCTTCATGGTGGTTTTCATGGACGACATCTTGGTGTACTCTCACACTCGACACAACCATGCTTCCCATCTTGAAATCATTCTGAGTACACTGAGAGAGCATCAGTTATATGCTAAGATCTCAAAATGCCACTTTTGGATGGATCAGATTCACTTCTTGGGTCACGTTATATCAGAGACAGGAGTATCTGTAGACCCAGATAAAGTGAGAGATGTAGTTTCCTGGGAGCAGCTGAAGAATTTCTTTGAGGTGCGGAGTTTTTTAGGGATGGCTAGATACTACAGAAATTTCATACAGGACTTTTCATGCCTTACAGCACCGCTGAAAGGTCTGACCAATAAGGGTGCGAATTTCTTATGGTCAGATTCCTATGAGTCATCCTTTCAGGTGCTGAAGGGGAGGTTGACGTTAGCACCGATACTAGTCTTGTCAGAGCTGTGAAAGAGCTATACAGTCTACTGTGATGTTTCAAGTGTCGGAATGAGAGTTGTTCTTATGCAGGGAGATGGAGTCGTTGCGTACGGATCTCGGTAGTTAAGGCCACACGAGAGGAACTACCCAACGCACAATCTGGAATTGGCAGCTGTTGTTCATGCCTTACGTGGTTGGATACATTACCTTCTGGGAGAGCACTTTGTGGTTTTCACCAACCACAAGAGTCTCAAGTACATATTCACTCAGCGTGATCTAAATCTGAGACAGTGTAGGTGGGTCGAGTATCTTCAATCCTTCGACTTTGATCTTGCCTATATGCTGGGAAAGGCCAACACAATGGCTAATGCGTTGAGCATGAGAACTCAGATTCAAGCAGTTCAGGAGACCAGTAGTGAGTTGTAGCTTATTGATATGTTTTCTGAGATGCATTTGGAGGTGCATGACAAACAGGGGTAGACTTTTCTTTCATCTGTAGTTGTTACCTCTACTCTTCTCTGTCGGGTACGGATGAGGCATCTATCAGACTCAGAAGGCCTAGTCCTACGGGAGAGTGTGTTAGGAGAAGATCCTCTTCCTAGATGAACAGTGGGAGAGGATGATA
Source organism: Viscum album (assembly GCA_963277665.1). NCBI lineage: Eukaryota > Viridiplantae > Streptophyta > Magnoliopsida > Santalales > Viscaceae > Viscum > Viscum album. The sequence continues at coordinate 467,528,907 of OY728147.1, read as the reverse complement.
TCTTACATTTCCAGGGATGCATATGGGTTCTAGTAGACATACGTGAAGAGCTGATGCGGGATTTTCATTCTTTAGTTTGGGCAGTTCATCCTGGCGTCACCAAAATGTATCATGATCTACACCACCAGTACTGGTGGCCAGGTATGAAGAGGTATGTTGTTGGGTTCATCATGAGATGTTCTACTTGTCAGCAGGTGAAAGCGGATCATCATCAACCAGCAGGGCTTTTACAGCAGTTACCCATTCCTGAGTGGAAGTGGAATGATGTCGCGATCGACTTCGTGACCGGGTTACCAAGGTCACCTAGAGGGAGTGATGTTGTTTGGGTTGTCGTCGACAGGCTTACGAAGGTTGCTCACTTATTTCCGATCAAGGAGACCTTCAGTGTTGATGGCCTGGGGTAGTTTTATATTTGAGAGATTGTACGTCTGCATGGATTTCCACACTCCATTGTTTCAGATAGGGATGCACGCTTTACTTCTCGGTTCTGGCAGGGGCTTCAGAAGGCTTTGGGTACACAGATACTTTTGAGTACAACATATCATCCTCGGATAGATGGCCAGTCTGAGCGTAAAATTCAGGTGCTTGAGGATATGATCTGAGCTTTCATTCTAGACTTTGGCGGTTCTTGGGAGAAGCATATTCCTCTTATGGAGTTTGCCTATAACAATAGTTTTCAGGAAACTATTCAGATGGCACCTTACGAGGATTTGTACGGTAGGTCATGCCGATCACTTTTTTGCTGGCTAGAGGCAGGAGAGGCAGCTTTGCTGGGACCTCGTCTTTTTTAGGAGACCTCAGAGCAGATAGAGTTGATTCGGAAGAGGATGGTTATAGCACAGTCTCGACAAAAGTCTTATGCTGATCATGGGAGACGACCTCTGGAGTTCGAGGTTGGGGATTAGGTTTTCCTGCGTGTCGCACCAAGGTTGGGACATAAGAGGATTCAGAGACAGGGTAAGATTTCACCATGGTAAGTTGGGTCGTTTGAGGTGTTGGAGAGAGTTGGGTCGGTTGCCTATCGGTTTCAGTTACCTCAAATGTACCGGGCTATGCACGACGTCTTCCATGTTTCTCAGCTCTGACGTTACTTTTCAGACCCGTCTCATGTCTTTCAACCTGAGGAGGTTGAGCTCAAAGCGGATGCGTTGTTTGAGGAGCATCTTATCCTGATCGTTGATCACAGTACGAAGATTCTCCTTGGATGGTTTGTTCCTCTGGTATGGGTGCTATGGCAGCACGGGCGAGTAAAGGATGAGACCAGGGAGAGAGAGGCTGATGTACGATCGTAGTGGCCAGAGCTATTCGGGGTTTCTTCTTCCACACCTCGCTAGGGAAATTCGGGGATGAATTTCTTTAAGGGGGGAAGTTTGTAAGAACACGGATCTTTGTTTCAGGTATGTTTTTCCTTTTCTGGTCGTTTTTGATAAAAAGAGGAAAATCTGTAAATTTTCAAAATACACGCCATGTACTTTTTAAGTACAGGCCGTTTACTTTGATGCAGCGCCCGACCGTGTGTTGGCTATGTCTGGGCCACACACACGGTGTGTAGGGGCGATGTGGAGGCCACTTAAAGCAGAGTACATAAGGGCCAAGTACACGCTGTGAACCCCAGAAGTACACGCTGTGTACTTTCTTTTTTTCATTAAATGGACCGGGGTCACACCTAATCGTCAGAAACACCTTCTTCTCCAGGTTCTTCGACCGAGAGCACCCGTACGGCCGCGAGCATCCTCCCAGACCCCGAACCTCCATCTATTTGCCAAATCGACCGCTGTCAATTGCGTTGGAACTGTAGCGGTGAGCTCTTCCTTCTTCTTGAGTCTCGTTCCATAATTCTCCTTCTTTCTCAAGATATCGTGGGTTGAACGTTTTGTGAATTTTAGTAGATCTACAAAGTTATAAGGATAATCAAGCATCGTGGTTCAAGTATATTGATCTCCTAACATCGAGGTAGGTGGTTTGTGCCTTACCTTTTGAAGTCTTTGAGTTTTATGTGCAAATTCCACCAATACCCGTGAACGGGGTATTGCGTGTTTACCATTTTTCCCCTGTTGTTTTCCTGCCTTTCATGTATGCTTGTGTAGAGGTAATTTGATCATTTTTGTGGATAATTTCTATGCTCGGATTTTTTCCCATGACTTGTTCTTGTTACAACCTTTGGGTCTTGTCATCCTTTGGTCATTGTACCTGTTTTCCATACCTTGTGACTATAGGATGGAATGATATTCTTGACCTGCTTGTTTTGTTGTAGACTGGTTAGACAAGTAGCTCTGTAGGTTTACTTTGTCCTTATAGAATTATTATACACTGACTAGAATGAGACCGTGAGAACCTGGTGTTATAGACTATAAGGGATAGACCGAGTGAGCTTCCCAGAGAGTCTTGGATGTTATAGACTACAGGAGGGTAGACCGAGTGAGCTTCCTCAGAAAGTATTGGACATTATAGACTACAGGGGATAGACCGAGTGAGCTTCTCAGAGAGTATTGGATATTATAGACTACAGGAGGGTAGACCGAGTGAGATTCCTCAGAGAGTCTTTACCTTGTTTGAATTTCTTTAAAAACCTTTCCAGGCTAGAGAAGGAATTGACTGAGTGAGCTTCCTTAGAGAGTCTGTGATAGACTTGAGACTATAAGAGGAATTGACTAAGTGAGCATCCTCAGAGAGTTTCTAGACCTTGGTGCTATAAGAGGTTTAGACCACGTGATCTTCCTCATAGATTCCCTGAATACACTAGACTATAAGGGGAATTGACTGAGCGAGCTTTCCCAGAGAGTCTTATAATTTCATATGACCAAACCAGAGGGGTTAGTATAAGGACCCGGCCTTAAACATTACATAATATTGAATTAAATGAATAATTAACATTGAGGATCTTTTCAGGTTTAGAGTTTTAGAGAATTAGGACATAACTATTACATCCCAAAAGATTACAAGGTAGACATATCTACACAGTTTCCTTTTTTTTCATAAAATAAAAACTCTTGAAAAAAAAGAGTCATGTCTAGTTCCATGTTTTAGACAGCATGAATTTTCTTTGATCCCATCCTTGACCCTATCCATCTTTAAGTTCTGTGAAAACATTTCAAAACTTGGGATGAGCATAAAATGCTCAGTAAGGGTTATAAAACAAATAATGAAAACATTTGTTCATAAATATATACAGAACATGAAATCATTTACTTACCTCATGAAATCATAAGATTTATGAAAGACACATAGAAATCATTAATCATAAAGGTAAATTGTGTCATACATATCATACTTACATTGTATCTATCACCACTACATAGGGAGTTACTTTGGAATACCCATCATAGTATATTCCTTAAATCTCTTAGGAGAAACATTCATGTTTACCTCCGTCACGTTACCCAATGCATTGGAGAGCTATCTCGGGCTCACCCGCCCTAGGTTTATCACGGAACCACCCGTATATGAAAACAATGCTCAATAACCATAACATAATCATAACATATAACACATGTATAAAGTAAAGATAACATTTCCACATTCCAATATATCAAATCAAGATATTTAAATAAACAATTTTTTATCAAATCATTTTCAAAACCATTTAAAAAGTAATTTTTGAATCAAAGTGCCTTATACCACTTTGAATCTTTTTAAAAGAATTACCATTTGAAAACATTAATGTCCATATTAATAAATCATAAAACCAATTTTTAAAACATGGACATTAATGAGAAATATTTAGAAGAATAAATCTTTAAAACATTTAAAATGATCTTTTAGATAAAGAGTTTTTTAACAAAAAGAGAGATGCTTGAATACAAATAATTGAAGAATAAATTTTAATCAGAACTTTATAATATCATGAGAATAAAGGGATTCATGATATAATATTTCAAAGGACAGTATATACACCATATAATAGTGAATTGGTTCATAACAACAATGAAGTCTCAATGGAAATGTAAATTGAGATAAAATCCCTTATAAAGATGGTATCCTTAAATTAAGGATAAATCAATCACATAATTATGTGTGACAAATATAAATACACCCAATATATGTGGATATTAAGTTTAAAACAATCATATGTCATTCACACATATTCATAGGATGACATATTCAATATGTACAAGTTGAACCCAAAGAATCGAAATTGGGTTAAGAAGTTCCCTTGTAAAAATTCGACAACCTAACGGAGTCACTTTAAAATTTAGAAAATGAGTTGATGAGACAAAAAGGGTATCTCATCACTTTTAAATAATGTTTAAATAAATAAGGATATATAATAAAATATCCCAACATATTAATATGTAATTTAAAAGACATAACAAAAAGAAGCCTTTTTAAAAAGAGAGGGTGAAAGGTTCCCTTACCGATTTGGTAACTTACAAAACATATGCCAAATGAAATAAGGATGATACAATGAAGATGTATATACTCATAAATAAAAGTATATTACACAAATATTACAATTATGGGAAGTACATACACCACACAAAAGAAAATAGTGGCAAATATAGCATGAATCTCACGGGAATAAAAAAGTGAGATGAAACCCTTTACCAAGTTGTAATCAACTGAGTCGTATGACCAAAAGTTAATAACCACAAAGTATACCATGAATATAATTAGAATAATGATAATATATATCAAATGTCAGTACACAATACACCACATGCAATGAATAAGTGGCGAACAATGGAAATCTTACAGAATTAAAAGTGAGATAAGAAAATCCCTTACAAAAATCTGGCACCCTAACGGTGCCACTTAAAAATTATTCAAATGAATTGATGAGAGTAAGAGGGGGTCTCTAATCATATGAAAATAAAAATTAAAATATGGTGAATATAAAATAACATCCTCCAACATAAGAACATTGAGAATAAAAGAAATGACATAAAAGAGAGTACTTGAAAAGAAAGAGAGAGTTTGGATCCCTTACCTCGTGTCCGATTTGACTCGATCGTTATTTAATCTCCTGAATAATAAACTAAAGTTAATTTATACTTGCTTAAGAACCTTTTTCAAGTTTATTATTCCTTTTATATCACTTATTACCATGTTATAAACATTATGTAATTATGTAAGTTAATAATGTTCATTTTGTCGATATTTGGTACTTGAGTAAAAATGAACACCTTATATTTACAAGTTGTCCATGTGGTCAATGGTTCATTATATCTAGAATGATATTCATGATTTGGATATAATATATATCATATATATTCAGTATATACATATTTTTATAATACTACATAACATTTAGATGTAAGAAATGAAATGCACCGTTCATGGAGACGGTAAACCGTACGTACGCATGAATGCTACTTTCATTTCTATTTCTTATTTTAATGGAAATAAAAAATAATTATACATAGGTATATTATAATTCCAGTATAATATCATATATAATATCATTAACTCCATCCTTTATACATCCCACATAAGGCATTAACGAATCAAATCACTTTGAGGGGGAGGTAGTTTGCACTTCCTCAAATGAGATTATCGTATTTACCCACTATGAAAACCATAAAGGTGTGCTATAAAATTGGGAAGTACAGAAGCATAAAGAAATCATAAAAATAATATATATCATATATAAATACAGTTCCATCATAATGGCCACCATGAGAGGCGGTAAGATGTAATTGAACAATCATCGTTTCGTGAGGCGCTAGTTTTCCATCCACAGAAACATTATGTTCTTCATTAATTAGATGGATGTGTGGGTAAGTGTAGTTATAATCCTTCTTATAAAAAAATCCTAGTATATTTAGGATAATGGTTTTGTTACAAAAGAAATAAATAAAAATAGTTTAGGGGTTGGAGAAGTAAAATAAAAGAAAACAATTTAAGAGAAACTGTTACCTTTAATTTGGGTAACTCCCTTTGGTTTGAACCAAAGGACTTCTTGAAGTGTATTCTGCCTAAGGTAAGGTTTCTAAGAGGAGGAGAAGGATTTTTAGAGCTTAATTGGGCAGAGGTTGGACAAGCCAAATGGCTTGAGAGGTGTTCGGAATTGGTTAGAAGTGGTCTCCTTTTATAAGGGGGGGGAGGGGCTCTTTAGGAAATTGTGAAACTATTATTTTATTATATAATGATATTCGGTTTCTAATGGTCCAAAAATCACTATATTCGAAGATAAGATGATTCATGGTCTAAATAAAATCATCCAATCCGAATTTGACATGTTTTGGATAATATTTTAATCATTATAATCTTATTTATTTAAATCATTTATTAATGAGGTAAATACTGCATCATTATTGTGTCATAGATAATTTAATTTATTTGATGTCTAAAAATTATAAAAAAAACACCATGATATAGGAAATATTTTTATCTTTCCAAATAATATTTATAGTCTAAAATAGGACTTATATAACACCATATAAAAATTAATTACTAAAAGATTTTTGTTTATGTCATTTTGGTCTTTACTTTAAATTAATTAATCTAAATTGTCATTATCACTTCCAAGTGGATCAAAGGGGTCCCAAAATAGACCCAAATATTCTCATGGTCGTTAATGAATCAACAAATAAGGTTTTCACAAGTGTTAAGGTAATTTGGAATTATTATAATATTCTTTTTACCTTGAATTACCCTATATACCTTTAATCGCGGTAAATAAAAGTCAAAAGTTTCTATTCTCCAAAAATTATTTTCATTTTAATGAACCACATTTTACTTCTTGATAACAATCATGTATGTAATATTTTTTAAATTCAATTCACAGAAGTGGTAAAATTACATTTAAATGAAAAAATCGGTTTTTTTAACTACCACTAAGTGGTGTCACTATTCATCAAAAATTGAAGTTTTTCAGAAAAATACCAAAAATTCATCCAAAGCATTATTTGATATTACGAATTCAAAATTTATGTCTATTTTTCCAAATTCAAAACATATAAGTGGCATTAATTAATTTAAAAATTAATTCCCGTTGTTAAAAGAAATAGTGTGTTTTTAAGAAACAATAACTATCAAAAGATTGATACTTTTTTATGTCCAATTTCAAAGTGAAATTAATTCTAATGATCAACATTAGATTAAATGGTAAAAATATATTTCAATTTAACTTTAAAACCAATTAAAAAGATAATCTAACCATATAAATAAATTAGATTAAAAGACACTTTTGAATTAAAATACAATATTTAACACTATTCATTAAAAAATGAACTTTATCAGAAAAATACCAAAAAATTACCCAAAGTAAAATTTGATGTCCCCATTCTAAAGGAGGATTATATTTGGTCAATTAGAATGTATTAAAGTGACCAAAACTATATTTAAAGAGGGTTCACCATTAAAAGGCGATAAATCAGCCTTTTAATATAAATTATGCTTAAAATTAGATTTATTCACATTTTAAGCCTCTAACTTTTTTTGGATAAATGTAAATACATTTAACAAACATGTATAATAATATTGTATTTAGTTTTTTTCATTCCTGCCAATACAATGTCTAGGAGTTGACTACCGTTTAAAATAATAATATTATATTATTAGTGTGCAACGTAAGATTTCAAAGAAACCCGTTGTTGTGAATCGGGTACGCTATCGAACATAAAAACCCTTTTAAAGTAAAATTAATATTTAATTAAAAAATATTAATAAATATGAAATATGTCTTATTCTTTATTTACCTGGGTTGTTACATCCTTCCCCCCTTTTGGGAATTGCGTCCTCGCAATTTAAAGAAAAAGGGCTCGGAAACTTCATTGAAAGTCCCACATCAGAGAAAGAGTCAGTAAAACTATCACTTTAAAAGAAAGAAAGAGAAGCACAAAGGTCACCCAAGTTAAACCATACTAAGATTCCATGAAAACATGGATATGGAGGAGAAAACAAAGGGTCAAGTTCTGATGGAGAGTGTTAGGAAACATGTTTAGGAGAAAGTTAACCACCAGAAAATCACAAACATGTGATGGGTTAAACAGTCTTTAATTTCCCAGTAGGAAAATTTAACATACAAGGTTTTTGTTTTAAGTTAATTTTCATTGAGGAATTTATTTATGAGATTATCTAAAAACATAAGGAAACATACTTACTTTTCATATAGACTTTCATCTCTTACTAGATTTCTTACACAAACTCATATTTTCAACAAATGATGAGTATTTAGGATGACTTGTTCGCATTAAGAGCGATATAATAAGCTTCGAGAGAATCACCTAATCTACAAAATATGAACTATATATTTCCCATGTCTTTATACCTTTACCAAAACCAAAATGGTTAGTACAAGATTAGATAATCCCCAAAAAGGATAATCTTTTACATAAAGAGAAACTACTCTTAATCTCCAAAATTTGTCTTAACAAAACCCAAAGTTCAACAAAGACCATTCAATAAACAATTGTCCCTAAAATTCTTCAAAAGTAATCCAAACTTTGATTGTAACCCAAATCTCATAAGGATTTAATTACATAGACTTCCAAGATACATCATGGAATTTATCTCCAAGTAACACCGGTTTCTCATAAAGTCTCATATTGAAAAGTAATTAACCTAATCACATATTCTCCATGATAGGTTAATCATTTTCATAAATAAATCAAATCATTATGTGTCCATAATAAAAACATAGTCTCTTCCAAACTATAATCTTAACCATTATTCCACAATTGAAATCTCATAGTATTCTATCTTCCTTAGGCATATAGTGTTTCCTCAAAAGAGAGAACGTCTTCCACAACAACCTTTTATCACTTAATCACTAAATCATTTTTCAATACTAATTATATCCATTTTATAAAACATAAGTTCCAAAAATCAACTTATTCTTGCTCCATAAAAACATTTTACTAAAAATAATAAGTCATACTAACCAGGGACTTCAAGTAGGCTAGTGGTAGACGATGCGCCCTTGTCGCCCTTCAGTTGTGGGTTCGATTCCTGCAGCCTTTCCGGATGCGACCGGTTGTCACCCATCCTACGGGTTGTCCTTTTTATAAAACTCAAAAATAACCCTAGCATGTTTTAACCTCAATGGTTTCCTTATACCTCTCATTTTCATCCAAATTCATTGTGATATAAACATCTTAATTCTTGAAGTCTTATTTCACCACCAAATGATAAAATAAAACAATCCCCAAAATTAAGAACATCATACCTTGATCATGGTGTCCATTTGGTTTCATCGTCATCTTATTCACGTAGGTAGATGGTCCATGCATTGCAACAATGATTTAGAGATAATTCAAAATCATTTTATTCTTCCATCCAAATACACCTTGTACAATATGGGTCGTATGGGTGTTCACAGAAAAACAGTTTTGAAAAATAATCATGTATGACATATAATTTCAAAACATCTGATAAAACATGATTTCTATAAAATAGTCGGACCGAATTTGAGTTGAAACTTTAAATTAATGGTCCTTTTAAAATACCATAAGTATGTGCTGAGAGACTATATTTTAAAATTAAATATAAATAGGTTGTTCAAGGGTCTCCTTCTTCATCACCTTTTTTAAAATCATAATATGCTTCAAAATCTTGTGATAAGGTAAAATATTTGAAAATTCCTTGAAAATATTTACCTTTCTTGAAAATATGAGAATATTGTGAAAATTGGATTTTTCTAAATACAACCCATGATCCACGATGATAACGAGGTATAGTGGAGGTGTTTGATATCTCAAACAACTGCTTGCAAGTGAGTTGTATGCTAGAAAAAGTTTCACATTCATCCGAACATGACTTTGCAATAATTATAGCAAGCATGTCATTAGGAAGAGATAGAAATGTCATTTGAGATCCTCCTCCTTCCATTTCTAACCGACTTTCCTTGATCTGAAAAAGTTATAAAATAAGGATTTAACTAAAATAATAGACAAAGGAACTAACCATGTGTCTAATAAAAACTCTTAATCCCTAAAGTTGTCTAAACCGACCTCTAATACCAACTATAAGGACCCGGCCTTAAACATTACATAATATTTAATTAAATGAATAATTCACATTGAGGATCTTTTCAGGTTTAGAGTTATAGAGAATTAGGACATAACTATTACATCTCAAAATGTTACAAGGTAGACATATCTACATAGTTTCCTTTTTTTCATAAAATAAAAACTCTTGAAAAAAAGAGTCATGTCTAGTTCCATGTTTTAGACAGCATGACTTTTCCTTGATCTCATCCTTGACCCTATTCATCTTTAAGTTTTGTGAAAACATTTCAAAACTTGGGATTAGAAAAAAATGCTCAGGAAGGGTTATAAAACAAAGAATGAAAACATTTGTTCATAAATATATACAAAACATGAAATCATTTACTTACCTCATGAAATCATAAGATTTATGAAAGACACATAGAAATCATTAATCATAAAGGTAACTTGTGTCATACATATCATACTTACATTGTAGATATCACAACTACATAGGAAGTTACTTTGGAATACCCATCATAGTATATTCCCTAAATCTATTAGGAGAAACATTCACGTTTATCTCTGTCACGTTACCCAATGCACTGGAGAGCTATCTCGGGCTCAATCGCCCTAGGTTTATCACAGAACCACCCGTATACGAAAACAATGCACAATAAACATAACATAATCATAACATATAACACATGTATAAAGGAAAGATAACATTTTCACATTCCAATATATCAAATCAAGATATTGAAATAAACAATGTTTTATCAAATCATTTTCAAAACCATTCAAAAAGTGATTTTTGAATCAAAGTGTCCCATACCACTTTGAAGATTTTTAAAAGAATTATCATTTGAAAACATTAATTTCCATATTAATAAATCCTAAAACCCATTTTGAAAACATGGACATTAATGAGAAATATTTATAAGAATAAATCTTTAAAACATTTAAAATGATCTTTTAAATAAAGAGTTTTTTAACAAAAAGAGAGATGCTTGAATACAAATAATTGAAGAATAAATTTTAATCAGAACTTTATAATATCATGAGAATAAAGGGATTCATGATATAATATTTCAAAGGATAGTATATACACTATATAAGATTGAATTGGTGCATAACAACAATGAAGTCTCAATGGAAATGTAAATTGAGATAAAATCCCTTATAAAGATGGTATCCTTAAATTAAGGATAAATCAATCACATAATTATGTATGAAAAATATAAATACACCCAATATATGTGGATATTAAGTTTAAAATAGTCATAGTTAATTCACACATATTCATAGGATGACATATTAAATATGTACAAGTTGAACCCAAAGAATCGAAATTGGGTTAAGAAGTTCGCTTGAAAAAATTCGACAGCCTAACGACGTCACTTTAAAATTTATAAAATGAGTTGATGAGACAAAAAGGGTATCTAATCACTTGTAAATAAAGTTTACATCAATAAGGATATAGAAGAAAATATCCCATCATAATAAGATGTAATTTAAAAGACATAACAAAAAGAATCATTTTAAAAAAGAGAGGGTGAAAGGTTCCCTTACCGATTTGGTAACTTACAAAACATAAGCCACATGAAAGAAGGATGATACAATGAAGATGTATATACTCATAAATGAAATTATATTACACAAATATTACAATTATGTCAGCACATACACCACACAAAAGGAAATAGTGGCAAATATAGCATGAATCTCACGGGAATAAAAAAGTGAGATGAAACCCTTTACCAAGTTGTAATCAACTGAGTCGTATGAACAGAAGTTAATAACCACAAAGTATACCATGAATATAATGAAAATCATGATAATATATATCAAATTGCAGTACACAATACACCACATGCAATGAATAAGTGGCGAACAATGGAAATCTTACGGAATTAAAAGTGAGATAAGAAAATCCCTTACAAAAATTCGACAACCTAACGGCGCCACTTAAAAATTCTTCAAAGAATTGATGAGAGTAAGATGGGGTCTCTCATCATATGAAAATAAAAATTACAGTATGGTGAATATAAAAGAACATCCTCCAACATAAGAACATGAAGCATAAAAGAAATGACATAAAAGAGAGTACTTGAAAAGAAAGAGAGAGGTTGGATCCCTTACCTCGTGTCCGATTTGACTCGATCATTCTTTAATCTCCTGAATAATAAACTAAAGTTAATTTATACTTGCTTAAGAACCTTTTTCAAGTTTATTATTCCTGTTATATCACTTATTACCATGTTATAAATATTATGTAATTATTTAAGTTAATAACATTCATTTTTTCGATATTTGGTACTTGAGTAAAAATGAACACCTTATATTTACAAGTTGTCCATGTGGTCAATGGTTCATTATATACAGGATGATATTCATGATTTGTATATCATATATATCATATATATCCATTATATACATGTTTTTATAATAGTACATAACATTTAGATGTAAGAAATGAAATGCACCGTTCATGGAGACGGTAAGCTGTACGTACGCATGAACGGTACTTTCATTTATATTTCTTATTTTAATGGAAATAAAACATAATGATACATAGGTATATTATAATTCCAGTATAATATCATATATAATATCATTATCTATATTATTTATACATCCCACATAAGGCATTAACGAATCAAATCACTTTGAGGGGGCGGTAGTCCGCACTTCCTCAAATGTGATTATCGTATTTATACACTATGGAAACCATAAAGGTGTGATATAAAATTGGGAAGAACAGAAGCATAAATAAATCATAAACATAATATATATCATATATAAATACATTTTCATCATAATTTCCACCATGAGAGGCGGTAAGATGTAATTGAACAATCATCGTTTCGTGAGGCGTTAGTTTGTCATCCACAGAAACATTATGTTCTTCATCCATTAGATGAAGGTGTGTGTAAGTGTAGTTCGAATCCTTTTTATAAAAAAAATCCTAGTATATTAAGGATACTTTTGTTGTTACAAAATAAAGAAATAAAAAGAGTTTAGGGATTGGAGAAGTAAAATAAAAGAAAACAATTTAAGAGAAACTGTTACCTTTAATTTGGGTAACTCCCTTTGGTTTGAACCAAAGGACTTCTTGAAGTGCCTTATGCCTAAGGTAAGGCTTATAAGAGGAGTAGAGTGATGTTGAGATCTTAATTGGGCAAAGGTTGGATGAGCCAAATGGATTTAGAGGTGTGAGGAATTGTTTAGAAGTGGTCTCCTTTTATAAGGGAGAGGAGGGGCTCTTTAGAAAAGTGTGAAACTATTATTTTATTATATAATGATATTCGGTTTCAAATGGTCCAAAAATCACTATATTCGAAGATAAGATGAGTCATGGTCGAAATAAAATCATCCAATCATAATTTGACATGTTTTTGGATAATATTTTAATCATTATAATCTTATTTATTTAAATCATTTATTAATTAGGTAAATACGACATCATTATTGTGTCATAAATAATTTAATTTATTTGATGTCTAAAAATTATAAAAAAAATACCATGATATAGGAAATCATTTTAGATTTCCAAATAATATTTATAGTATAAAATAGGACTTATATAACACCATATAAAAATTAATTACTAAAAGATTTTTTTATGTCATTTTGGTCTTTACTTTAAATTAATTAATCTAAATTGTCATTATCACTTCCAAGTAGATCAAAGGGGTCCCAAAATAGGCTCAAAGATACTCATAGTCGTTAATGACTCAACCAATAAGGTTTGGACAAGTGTTAAGGTAATTTGGAATTATTATAATATTCTTTTTACCTTGAATTACCTTATTTACCTTTAATCGTGGTAAATAAAAGTCAAAAGTTACTATTCACCAAAAATTATTTTCATTTTAATGAACCACATTTTACTTCTTGATAACAACCATGTATGTCGTATTTTTTAAATTCAATTCGCATAAGTGGTAAAATTTCATTTAAATGAAAAAGTCAGTTTTTTTAACTACCACTAACTGGTTTCACTATTCATCAAAAATTGAAGTTTTTCAGAAAAATACCAAAAATTCAGCCTAAGCATTATTTGATATTCCGAATTCAAAATTGATGTCTATTTTTCCAAATTCAAAACATAGAAATGGAATTAATTAATTTAAAAATTAATTCACGTTGTTAAAAGAAATAGCGTGTTTTTAAGAAACAATAACTATCAAAAGATTGATACTTGTTTATGTCCAATTTCAAAGTGAAATTAATTATAATGACCAAAGTTGGATTAAATGGTAAAAATATATTTTAATTTCACTTTAAAACCAATTAAAAAGATAATCTAACCATATAAATAAATTATATTAAAAGACACTTTTGAATTAAAATACAATATTTTCACTTCATTAAAAAATGAACTTTATCAGAAAAATACCAAAAAATTACCCAAAGTAAAATTTGATGTCCCCATTCTAAAGAAGGATTATATTTGGTCAATTAGAATGTATTAAATTTACCAAAACTATATTTAAATAAGGTTCACCATTAAAAGGTGATAAATCGGCCTTTTAATGTAAATTATGCTTAAAATTAGATTTATTCACATTTTAAGCCTCTAACTTTTATTGGATAAATGTAAATACATTTAACAAACATGTATAATCATATTGTATTTAGTTTTGTTCATTCCTTCCAATACAATGGCTAGGAGTTGACTACCGTTTAAAATAATAATATTATATTATTAGTGTGCAACGTAAGATTTCAAAGAAACTCGTTGTTGCGTATCGGATACGCTATCGAACATAGCAACCCTTTTAAAGTAAAATTAATATTTAATTCAAAAATATTAATAAATATGAAATATGTATTATTCTTTATTAACCTGGGTTGTTACAGTTAGGCTGAGTGCACTGCCCAGAGGGTTGTTGGTACTTCTTGGATAGGACCAGAGGGGTTGGTTGTGAGTACTTCCCAGAGGGGTTCCTGTTGTGGTTAGTTGTTTTCTTCTCTACTGCTTGTTGTTCTATGGATTGATTACTATTGTATATCATCCTGTTACTACTTACTGTTACTGCCTACTGATTACTGTTACTGTTTAATGCTTCTTGTACTATTACCTTCCATATACTCACTGACTGTTAGGCACAGATCTTCGTGTGGTTGCCTACTGGGATTTAGTCTCACACCCTGTTTGGGTCATGCTTTTGGGCCCAAACAGACTATGTTGTTGCAGATATAGACTAGGGCAATCGCCCTTTGACTTTTGGTACTTGATTTCTTTGGAGCAGGAGAGCATGGAACCAAGTCGAGGCTTGCGATGCTGAGGAGTTGCTTATTTGTCTTTCTTTTGTACTTTGGTTTAGTATTGTATTCAGCATTGTGAATTGTTTGGCTGCTTTCCTTGACATATGTATCGTGCATCATTTCATTTATATACATGTGTGCTCCAGTTGTTTATTGTTTAGTCTTCCGCTGTTTATTGTTGTTGGATATTTACTGCTTCCGCTATTGTATGCTTTGTTTACTTCCGTTGTGTACTCTGCCAATGAGGGAATAGTTTCCCCACTATCAAACCCAAGGCCCTCGTTGCTAGTCAGCAGCCTCTGGCGTTTGGGAAAATGTGCTTGAGGCCATGTGACCAACCGAGTACGGGGCGCCTCTGGGTGGCTTCTGGAACCGGGACGTTACACAATCGGTCGTAACAGAACATGCAAGGGAAATACATCCAAAGCATAGAAATTATCCCTATTCATATCCAAATTACCTCTACACAAGCATATAAGCATGGTAGGAAAACAATAGGGGTAAAACGGTAAATACGCAATACCCCGTCCAAGGGTATTGGTAGAATTTGCACATAATACTCAAATACTTTGAACGGAAAGGCACAAACCACCTACCTCGGGGTTTGGAGATCACTATACGTGAACCTCGAAGCTTGAATCTCCTTATAATGTCGTAGATCGATGCAATTCCAATGCAACCAATGGTGTTCGATTCGGAGGACGAACAGAGGCTCGGGGGCTCGTCGAAGATCTGCAGCTGTACGGGCTCTCTTGAAACAACGAGACCTAGAAGAAGGGTGTTCTGTCCGTCAGATGCGACCCCGGTGCGTTTAATGAAAAAAAAAAAGAAAGTACACAGCGTGTACTTTTGAAGTACACGGCGTGTACTCACCTTTTTCCGTACTCCACTTTAAGCATCCTCCAAGTCACTCCCACACGGCCATGTGTGTGGTTACCACACGACCAGCACATGGCCTGTTGTGTCAAGGAAGTACACGGCGTGTACTCATAAAGTACACGGTGTGTACTTAGAAAATGTATAGAATTTCCTCTTTTTCCCAAAAACGACCAGAAAAGGAAAACATACCTGAAAAGAAATTCTGGGTTCTTACATCGGTTTTCCAAAAAATAGATGTCAAAAGGTAACCATTTTACGTTTTGACATCGGTTTATAAAACCAGACATTGAAAATCTCACTTTTAATGTTGGAAGCTTAAACGTTGGTTATAACTCGACATTAAAATTAAAAAAACAACGTTAAAGACCATTTTTCGACTAGAGATTCAAACACAAACTCATGTTTGTGTCATGAATCTCTCGTGACATTGAGAACTTTTGAGATTAGCATGGCATCGTCTGAATCAAGTTTATAAAGAAGATAACTTCCTAACTCATGACTTTACACTTTTAGCAACAAATGTATTTTTAAGAGAAACTTCAAATGATTATTCATATCGATGGACCTGAGTCTGATGATCAGTATTGCAGAACTTTTAGATTTCATCTTCCTGAAAACTTCTACATCTGGTACTGCTCAGTTTGAACTTATGTGTCTGGAAACAAACTTTCTCAAAGACAAAACTTATTCTCCCAATTTGTATTTGGGTTCAAACATTCAGCAACTTTCACTTATTTTATAAAAACATTTTTTACAAAAGATTAATTGCCAGCAAATACAAAACATTGTAACAAACAAAATATCATAAAGGATCTCCAATATCCCCATTTGGATTTGTTGATAACTTTTGTTAACAACTTTTTCAAGTCTATGAATTTTTTTACAACTCAAATTTTGTAAACAACTCGAGTTTTTTGACTTTTATAAAAACACAGTCTTTCTCCAGAGAGAGTGTCCTAACACCACACTATTGGATATAGTAATATATTTGAAGGAATTTCATTCCTTCGAGATAAGAAATTTTTTTGGCCATTTTAAGATAAACTTCCCCTCATTTTTATCTTTTCCTCTCCCCATTTTATGATAACCATAGTTTCATATTCATTAAAGAAATATATGTTAAAACTTCTTACAAAGTAGAAATATGTTACTTTCTATTCCACTTTGTCAATATAATCCAAAGCATGATGGGGGTACTTATGAGATTTAAGAATTTATTGGAGGAGGCTGAACATGAAGTTGCAAGCTCAACTCAACAAACCTTTCTTTTGGAATTGCATTTGTGAAGATATCAGTAATTTGATCATTCATTGAGATATATTCCAAAAAAACATCTCCAGCAACAACTTTATCTTTTATAAAGTGAAACTTTATATCAATGTGTTTTGATCTTGAATATTGGATAGTATTTTTAGAATGATAAATTGCACATTGATTATCACAAAGTATCTTCAATGGTTTGGAAACTTTTACTTTCTAATCTTCTAGTTGAACTTTCATCCACAACATCTGAGTACAAACCTGAATAACTGCAAAATATTTTGATCTTGTTGTTGTCAAAGTTAATTAACTTTGTTTCTTACTATACCAACTTACACAACATTAACCAAAGAAAAATGTTCCTCCTGCGGTTGATTTTTTATCATTACAATCTCCAACCCAATCGGCATCAGTATAACCATGAAACTTAGTTTCACAATTTTTTGGTAAAACAACCCATGTGAAGTTGTTCCTTAGAAATATCTCAAAATTCTATTTGCTGCCAACGTATGTGATTCTTTAAGATTACTTTGATACCTAGAACACAAAGTCACAGCATAAACAATATCAGGCCTTGAGACTATAAGGTAAACTAGACTTCCTATCATCTTTTGAAAGACTTTATGATTCACACTTTTTATGGACTCGCCTTTACTCAACTTCATCCCCACTAAGATAGGAGTAGAAACTTATTTGGATTCTTCCATTCAAAACTTTTACAACAATTCCCTAACATACTTTTCTTGAAAGGAAAATGTATTTTTCTTTTTGTTGAACTTGTAAACCAAAAACTAATGTTAATTCTTCTAATAATGACATCTCAAAGTTTCTTTTCATTTCTTCATAAAATGTTTTGCAAACATATTCTTCATTCGCTGAAAAAAAATATCATCCACATAATGAATTACAATTAGAGTTCCAAAGTCAACTTCTTTAACATATAAGTTGATATCAACTTTTCCTTTTGAAAAAATCAACATTATCAAATAATTTTCAAGATTATAATACCATGCATATGGATCTTGTTTTAACCCATAAAAATCTTTCTTCAATCTACAAACTTTTTTTCATTCTCATCAAGTAGAAACTCGAAAGGTTGTTCAATGTAAACTTCTTCTTCGATTTCTCCATTGAGAAATGGTGAATTTACATCTATCAGATATACTTTGTAATTTCAATGAGCAGTCACTACTAGAAACATTATAATAGTTTCTAACCTTGAAGCAAGGGTAATGGTTTCATCAAACTCCACACCTTCCACCTGTGCATAGCCTTTAAAAACAAAAATGGCTTTGTTTATTGAAATTTCTCTATGTTCATTCAAATTATTTCTATAAACCCATTTTGTTCTAATGAAATTTTTACCTTTAGTACGTGGAACAAGTTCCCATGTTTCATTTTTTCTAATTTGATCCAACTCTTAATTCATAGAATTCACCCATTATTTGTGCTGAATAGATTCTGAAACTGATTTTGGTTCAACTTTTAAGATGATTTAAGTTTGATTTTCTATTCTCATCTTTCTTTTGGTATGAACTAGAGCCTTCTGATTCCCAATAATATTTTTTGTCTATACTTGTTTTTGTAAAGTAAGAAATTTTAGAGTTCCTCTTCCCGATTCACTTTCCCCATCACACGATTCATCTGAATCTTCATGCACATTACTTTTCTCGCTTTCATTTTCATTGGAAACTTTTATTTTTTCTTCCTCAACATTACCAACAACTTTCGTTAAAGAATTTGGATTCTCAATAACCTTCACATCATATGATTACCTCAACATTTTGTAAATTTTTGTTCCAATATTTGTAACTTCTTCCATTGGGTGAATAACCCATAAATGTTCCATATTTATCTTTCTCATCAAACATTCTCAGATCTGTATTTTGGATTTTAAGTAAACATGGGCTTCTAAAAACATTGAAGTACTTTGATGAAGGCTTTTTTTTATAACACATTTCATAAGAATTAATGTTGGGTTCTTTCCTTAATAATCATATGTTCTAAAAATGTATAGTATTACTAACAGCTTTACTCCAGTAGAACTTAGAAATTTTGTATTATGCTAACATGTTTCTTCCCATTTGCACCAAACTTATATTTTTCCTTTCTATTGCTCCATTTTTTTGTGGTGTGTTATGCAATATAATGATGTTTGATTCCATGATTTCTCAGATAAGTTTCAAACATAATTCAAGTAAACTCTATTCCATTATATATTCTCAACTTCTTTATATAAACCTTAATTTCTTTATCAACTTCTTTTTTGAAGACTCTAAACATTTCTATAGCCTATAACTTATATTTCATAAATATGATGTTTTTCATCCAAGTAAAATCATCAATAAAAGTGATAAAGTACAAATCTCATTTTGTTGATTGATGTCTCATCAGCCCACATAAATCAAAATGAATAAGTTCAATAGATCTGGTAGGTTTAATCTCAACTTTATTAGGACTTTTATTATAAATCTTACCTTTCTAATAAGTTACAAAAACATCTTCTTCTATTATTTTCAATTCTGGAAAGTTTTGAATAGCTTCAAACTTAGAACGTTTGTTCATGTTTTTCTGCCCAAGGTGGCCAATTCTTTAGTGCCAGAACTTATTTTCATCTTCAGCACTTAAGTAACATAAGTTGTTAAATTATCCTAAGAAATTTTGTTCTTTCTCCTTTTGTAATAAATTTTCCATCTTTCACACTTTTGATAACACAATAATACTTTCTAAAGATAACTTCTTTTCCATCATCATATAGTTTACTTAAACTAAGTAAGTTATGTTTTAGTCCATTAACAAACAATATTGTCTTAGATTTTAAATTTTCAACTTCAATCTCAGTCGTTCTAATTCCTCTAATTTTTAGAGAATTGTCATTCCCAAAGGTAACAGCATCTCCATCATTATTTTCAACATGTTTCAATATTTTTAAATCACCTATCATGTGTGAAGAAAAACCGCTATAAAGTATCCATGCTTTGTTCTTTTTTCTTGCTTCCAAGGTAGTCTAAACAACAAAGGATCTTTATTCAACTTTCTTTTTTTCTGCTTCCTTTTCTTTTCTTGCATACAAAAAATTTCCTAGAAGAGTAATCATACATTCTTCATCAATATGACCTGATTGATTTCATATTTTACAAACTTCTTCTAGATATTCAAACTAATTCTTCATTGGAAAGTTTCTAACATCTTGAGAATTCACTTTTTCATCTTTTTGTAAGTTAGGAAAGTTACTCATTCTACTTTCACTATTTCTTCCAATCTGCTCAAACCTTCTTCTGAGTAGAGATAAGTTCTACCAACAATTATAAGAATTGTGCCCAGAGATTCCATAGAACCAACAAAAACCATTGAATCTTGATTTTCAATTGAAGTAAGATCTTTCTCTGTAGAAACTTTGTTGAGGTTGACAACTTCTTCCTGCTCTAACAATCTCTAGATGTGAACCATCTTTTCTTCTGAGTGAGTTTTCATCTTTTGTAGATGAAATAGGTTTCTCATATCCTTTTTCCACCCAAGCTTTCCCAACACTTTTTCTGGAACCTGAAATGTTAGACAAATCATATGAAACATTATTTTTTGTGAGTGAAGATTTCACTTGATTCTTGATTTGAGCTCTCTCAGCAACTTTAGAATTATCAGCTTCTACTTCTGAATCTTTTTTGAAGTTTTAATTCATCTTTATTAAGCTATTTTCAAACTCAAGAAGTTTTTATTGAGACTCGTTAACTTACCCTTTCTTATCATCCAACTTCTTATTAAGATCTTCAACCACCTTTCCCTATTCATCATTTCTGTGTTTGTAACTTAAGATATCCTGGATGTATTATTTTTCTTTCTTGACAACATCTTTCTCACCAACAACTTTTCAACTATCTTTCTTCATTATTCTGATTTATTTCTTGAGATATCTATTTTTCTCAAGACATGCAATAAGTTCTATTCTGATTTGATATTCTATGTAGGATTCTTCGCCTCCTTCTTATTAAATATTTGAAGAATATTTTATTTTCTCAACTTTTTCATTGAATGTTATGAATTTTTCTAAACTTTCATCCTCTGAAAAATTGTTTTTGGTTGAATTTGATTCACCGTTATTACTCAGCACACTTCTTTTGTCTCCAGTGAACTTCTTCTTATATTTTTCGGATGACTTTTCTTCTTTAGAACTTTTGTTCCATTTCTTCCAATGAGGTTTTTCATCAGAATCATCTCAATATTCTTCAACTTTCTTCTTGAGGGAATTCATAGAAAAATTCTCAATTCCACCACACTCAAAACATTTGAGAGCAAGTTTATCTTTATACTTTCTTATTCCTCTTCGATAGTTCTTGGATATAAGAGATATGATTTTGTCATTTAACTCTTCATCTTCTTTATCTTCAGAGTCACAAGGATCAACATCTTCAACGTCTTGTATTTTCATTTTTCTCATGGCTTCAAAATTCATTTCATCTTTCATCTTATTTTTTAACGTTGGAGATTTCCTCATTTCATAAGCAACAAAAAAGTTATGCAATTCATCAAAAGATAAATCATCCTTATATTCTAAAGAGAAAATTTTAGAATCAAATATATCCAGAAAGTTTTGCATAAGTTTCATCACTATTATAGAATCTTCCTAAAATTATCTAAATACACTGATGTTTCAAACAATTTCATTTACCCTGGTGAAGTATTCATCAATAGTTTCTTCATCTCTCATTCTTATGTCTTCAAACTTACTAAGCCAGATTTGTAGATTTGCTTCCATCACTTTAGTATTCCCTTCGAAAATACTTTGCAGCTTATCCCGCATACTCTAAAGTTTTGAGACCCATTACATTTGTATAAACATTTTCTGATAGAGATATAAGAATAGTATTCCTAGCTTTTCCATCAACTTTGATATTTCTCTTATTAATAAAATTTATCAGGGCATCCTTCTCAATAGGTGGAAACCCAATTTGCATCGACAACTTTCAGGCCAAGAGATAGGAGATAAGGAATCATCCTATTTTTTCATTCATATTAATTTTTCCATCAAATGTAGGGATTTATCTACTGTTGACAAAATTGATATTATCCATGATAAGGATTCAACAAGGTAACCTTGGCTCAGATATCAATTAAAGTTCCAAATGATCGAAAAACAACTAAGAGGGGGTGAATTAGTTATTCAATTTCTATAAGTTTCAATACTTTTAAAAATTAACCCCTAAAACCAGTTAAATTTTATAACCTTATCATCTTTTTATAAATACTCATGAATGAAAAAGTAGGAAATCAAGTAAAGCACATGAGATTTACAAGGTTTGGCATCGATGTGAGAACCTACATCCTTTTCATAGTCACTCTCATGGGTCTATAGCAGTTCAATAATTTGAAGAAGTGAATAAAACATGTATCAAATCCCATTAGACATTTTCTATCTCCTGATAGGAATGATTATACTGACTCTCGTCTGTTTACAAAGTTTTCTTACAAACAAGTTGATCCCCAAAATAAAAGACCATAAAAACTTTTTCTTCACAAAACTCTGTCTGGAACCTCAGTCTGATGACCCTGGGTCCGATATTGTCTCATTATGATGGACTCATTATGATGACCCTTTTTCTCAAACTTCACTTCTCAAAATATTCTCAATTTCTCAGTTTGGTCTTCCTTAGTCCTATATTCCTCAGTCCGGTAAGAAAACTTTCAGTTTTCTGATCTTCTAACGAGATCTTTGTCCATAAAGATAACTCTAACACAAATTCTGCAGCGCTCCACCTTTTCTGCTCACGTAGATGGTTGCAAAGTATGAATGTACTATGCTTCTATTTATAGGCATCCCAGAATGGAAAAGGCAGGAAACTAAAAAACTTTTCCCTCTTACTAAAATTCAAAAACCTCTGAAATTCACTCATATTTGAATATCATGTTTGACCACTTCAACTCTTCTGGAACCTTCTTAAATCATCTTGAGTCTTCTTAGTAATCATCTTTCTCGAACTTCCTAACTTTTCTTCAGTACGATGGAACTTCTTCAGCTCAATACGATAGAACTTCCTCAGCTCATTGCGATGGAACTTCCTCAACTCATTATGAATTGACGTTTATCCGTCTGATTGACTTTTCTTCTCAGAGTCAATCTGCTTAACTTTCTTTCTCGGATTCAGTCCGATGGAATCCTCATAATGATGAAATTATCATTATAATGGAATTATCATTACAATGGAAACTCCACTCTGCAACTTTGAAATTCTTCAAACCTCATCAATTATAACTCCTTCAAACTTCTAAAAACTTATGTGTCTGGTACTTCTGGATCTGATGCAAACTTTGTCTTGATTCCTAGAACCTATACAATTTTTATGATTCCTCCATTTCTTCAAAAGCTTTTATCATGAGAGTTTTCATGATTTATGAGAACTTCAAGATTGGAAAAGCATCGTTTGACTTAAGGTTAAAAGGTTTAAGAACTTTCTAACTACTGACATCACTGTCTCCATTCAACCTCTTTAGCAACATTATGACTTTCTAACTCATCAACTTCTTTCTTTTTCTGATTATGGTAAAGGAAAAATTTCAGCAATCAACAATTTTTGCCTCTGATTCTTTTGGATTTGATGATCCATATATTTGATTTATCAGTCTCACTAAAGACCAGCATCTTCGTCTTCTTATGTTTCTTCACACCGATAAATTCGTAACTCTTAAAACACAAACTCTTGTTTGTATCATGACTCTCTCATAACGTTGAGAACTTTTGAGATTGGCATAGCATCGTATGACTCAAGGTTAGAAAGAAGATAACTTTCTAACTCATGACTTCACACTTTTCAGCAACAACTGTCTTTCTAACAGAAACTTCGATCGTTTCTTCATACTGATGGACCTGAGTCCAATGATCAGTATTGCAGAACTTTTAGGTTTCATCTCCCTGAAAACTTCTGCATCCAGTACTGCTCAGTCCGAACTTCTACGTCTGGAAACCAACTTTCTCAAAGACAAAAAAAATTATCCCCTTTGTGTTTGGGTTCGAACATTCAGCAACTTTCACCTAATTTACAAAAACATTCTTTTACAAAAGATTGCTTGTCAACAAATACAAAACATTGTAACAAACAAAACATTACAAAGGATCTTCAAGTCTGATAAAACTTATCAGTCCGATGGAACTTATCAGTTTGATATAACTTCTCGACCCGATAGAACTTCTCAGTCCGATAGAACTTATCAGTCGAATAAAACTTCTTTGTCCAATAGAACTTCCCAGTCTGATAGAGCTTCTCATTCCGATAGAACTTCTCAGTCAGATAGAACTTAACAGTCCGATAGAACTTCTCAGCCCGATAGAACTTCTCAGTCTGATGGAACTTATTAGTTCGATAGCCCTTCTGATGGTGTTTCTAGAAACTCTAGAATAATTGCACTTCTTTTTTTTTCTTCTAACTCTAGCTTGTATCATGAATTCTTCATGATTTTTAGGAGCTTGAAAGAACAACAAAGCATCGTCTAACTTTCTTCATTTTAACAAGTTCTAACTCAACAGCTTCTTTGTAGGAATCATTTTGTCTTTGTACAAACTCGTACTTACTCGCGTTCGATGAGCTGAGTCTGATCTAGTTTGTATGATCTCCATCTTTACAAAACACTTTATCCGGATTCACAACAACTTCTCAACAAAACAAGTTATAAACTTCCATCAACATATCTTTTACCTAATTTACAAAAACATTCTTTTACAAAAAGTTAGTTGTTAATAAAAACAAAACTTTATTAAAACAAAAATATGCCAAAGGATCTTCATATATATATAGAGAGAGAGAGAGAGAGATCATGTGTTTTTTAAAAATCCAAATCATGAAATATATATATACACGCAGATATATATATGTGTGTGTGGATAACAATATACACACTTATATGTATAACAATTTAAATTATACATACATACATACATGTGTAATATACAACTGTGCAACACACACGGGTTTATTTATATAACAATGTAGTATGTGTGTGATATTCGTAACACAAACATTTTGAAACGTTTAATTACAACATTACACATGTAAATATACATATCTACACGTGTGTGTGTAATATGTTGTATAATGTTTAATATATCACATCTAATTAAAATTTTGAAAAACAAATTGAAATTCAATAATAATGAATTTCTTACAATTAAATAAATATTACTAAATAAAATCATTTTAAAAACTTCCAAATTTATTTCTAAAATAAACTTTTAAAACTTTTGAATTACTTTCATAATGGGTAAAAACATTTTAAACCAACTTTATAAATTACAATAGCATTTAAAAAAAACTTCTAGATTTTGTGAAACTGCTCTCGAACCAACGGACACCCGAGAATGCCAAAGGAATGTTCAAGAATATTCTGGACTTTTACATTAATTGTAAACAATTTATAATTAATTAGCTTATAAACCATTTATAAATTAAAATATTCTCAACATACCATATATAATGATCGATAAACATTTTATAAAAAATATTTATCAATTAACCATAAACATTTTATATTTAATTAATTTATAACACTTATAAATCTTTATAAATATTTTAAAATATATTTTTTTATTATTTATAAACAATTCATAAACAAAAGTAATAAATATGAAATTTTCATATTTGACAAAGGCTAGTAAAACAAATTTTATCAAGCCTTAAACATTGGTGTTATATATCGCATTTTATAAACCAATTTATAAACATGAATAAAAATAATAATTAAATAAACCTTTTATTTAATTACCAAGAAAGTTCTGAACCGAGCGTACTTGATCCTAGAAAATTTATTGAAAATAAAAATGCATAAGTTACAAACAGACGTGTGGTACAAAATTACCACCAAAAAAGAGAAATGACAAATTATAGTCATCCAAACAACATATGGTCCACAGACCCACACAAAATAAAAGACATAAAATCTCACAATACCCTTTCAGCCAATTGTTCTTGCTATCCTCCGCCAAGGCCGCCCACTGAGACACAGTATTGCCAGTTTGTACAGACCCTCCTCACCGCACATGACTGTCACGATCCACTTGCACCACCCGTGGAAAACGTCGCCTCCCTAAGATGACCGCCCTACAATTATGCGAGACAGAGCTACACGACGCCGAAAATAAAGAAAAACAGGTTGTAGACCTGCATTCCGAGGTCGAAACACATTCCAAGGTAAACTGAAGACCCAGCCGTGACGCCTCCGGTAAAGACATGCCATCGAGGAAGACAGGATGTCGCCATCTTCAAAAGTCGAAACCCAACCCACGCGCCACCCAGACGCCATCGGGATTCAAGATCCAAACACCGTAGTCGAGACCTTGCGCATCTTCCGCCAAACGAGCTACGCGTTCTTCATTGGATGATAAAATGAACACGTTGATTCGTCAAATAAGTCTAGCCTCTAATACCACAGTTGGGTTTTAGTAGTCCATCATATAGACATGATAGCGGAATCCAAACCCAAATAAATACGATCCATCTTTGATGGAATTAAAGTGTAATGTATAAAGAACAAAAAGTTGCATTCGTCTTCAAGAAGTTTGCTTGATAAAGATCATTGGAGCATCAAACAAAAAACTTCTTGGCTATGAGAGATTATACCGGTATGCGGATTTTGATTTCAATCGGAAAATTCTCGTACACTTGAAGAGGTGTTGGCATCTTCACTGAAGGTGATGAACAAGCTATGAGAAGGAATAAAATTTGGATAGGCTTTGCACGTAATCAGTTGTTAACAAAATGAGAAGTCTCTTCCCTTTATATAGTAATCCATGACATGTTTCATTTAATGAAACGCTTCTGTCACATTCAATGCATCCATATACATATATTTCCGTTGTCATTAATTCATTGAATCTTGTTTAATAAATATTCAAATCATTTAATCCATTTACAATGGTATAGTATCAATGAAACCCTATGAAATATAAATGCACCTAAATTAAATATTTCATCAACTATTTTAATGCATATTCAATAATGAACCAATGCTTCCCTTATGGGTGGCACTGATTTCATATGTGATGTTTAATTTCGAGTTTCACACCTTATGGTCATGTTTTCACCATCCTGTTTGCATTTCCCCACAAAAATAGTGGCTTTGGCCCCATTTGTTTCAAATTATTTATAATTGATTATGTAAAGTTATTAATAAAATATATTTTTTGAGACATAACGGAAAATATATTATTGAGCAGAAGGCTTAGACCTACAAATCCACTCAGAAAAATAGTCGACCCAACAATGATCATCCCAAGATTTCTCGTGTTGCGCCAAATGATGAGCATCCAGGTTGCCCCCACGTTTGATAAAGGAAAATTTTCATTCTGCGAAGCTTCCGCTCAGCGACCAAATCTTTCTCAGAATAAGCCCAAACGAATGCAAATCCTCCTCCTTGGATAAAACGGTAATCACCTCAAGACAATCTGATTCCACCCAAATATGATTCCAACCTTTTGAGCAACCAAGAAGGATCCCTTGAAGAATGACATATGCTTTAGCCACCACATGACTCTAGGAGGTTTAGGCACCCATGTTGTGGGCTTCCACAATCTGGTCATTGCTATGGTGGGCAATGGGACCAACACCTACCTTCGATGTAGCCGAGATAGCCACGTCAGTATTGATTTTGATAAAGCTCTCTGGGGGATTCCAGCAAATAGATTCATGTCGAGTACTACCCAGGGAGTGTCTCGCATCATTCGCTTTCGAGTAATTCATTCATTCAACGGCGCTTTCAACCTAAATACGATCTTGAGTCATCTTCTTTTGGAAAACATACTCGTTTCTTCTGGTCCAAATCAACCAATCAATTGTGCATACAAGCACCACCCATTTCAGTTTCAATAGAGACGCCCATCTATTGAGATTTTGGGACAACCCAACATATGGTCAAAAAAACTTTTTAAATTATGGTGCTCATTTCTTCCAGACCAGACCTACCATAAAAAAAAATAACTTTGGGCGGAAAAGAGACCGCTCGGATATTCTTCTAGCAAACAAAAGGATTGGCCTGAGTAAAGCCATGACCGTGCAATTATTAATAAAATATTAACATTCAAACACATACGTGTGGAATCAGGGGATTGAAAATCCTTATGATATGTAAGTCCCACTTATAAAAATACCTCTGGTATTTATATTTTGGGATTGATTTAATTTAATAAAACAACTTTTTAAAAAATATAAATACTTTAAATAATGTTTAAATTGTTTTTCCTATATATATAATAAAATAAACGAGGTTCACTTTTAATGTTCGGGGGGCAAAGGGTGATACCGTTCACCGTTAATGGCCCAAGTGGAAGGGAAAGCAAGTTCCTTTTCGCAAATAATTTTAACACAAGCCATTTTACGATTTTTTTAAACCCAAATTAAATAAAAAATCATTAAATATCTATGAAACGAGTGATAAAAAAACAAAAAATGAAGAATATTAGTTTAAAGTTAAAATTAAAAAAAACGTGGATTCGTTAGAATTTAATTTGATAAGATGTAAATTTAATGCTCGTTTAATTTGATAAGATGTAAATTTAATGCTCGTCATCATCATGAGTTGGTAGAGTGGGCAAACCGAAAGCTGCCGGCTACCAGTTCGCCTCTTCCCCATCCAAATCAATTGATGTCTATATTACTAAAAACAAAAATAAACATCAAATAAATTACAAATCACGTGATAATGATAGGATATAAAAATTAAATGTCAATAATTATTTAAAAAATATGATGTGAAATCCAGCTGTTATAAATTAAAAAGTTTATAAAACATTGATAAATATAAAACGCTTTTAATGGAATCATTTTAAAATCCAATTAAAAACTAATGATAAATAAAAAACGCTTTTAATGTTATAATTAAAAATCACATGATAATAATAGGATGTTAATTAAAAAATCTATAAAAATAGAGTCAAATGACCACGAAACAACTGCTTTAGCGTGATTTTATGTGATGACTGAAATAAAAGAATGCAGTGAACATAAAATCTTCAATTCAAGTGTTAAAAGATGACACTAAATGGTTGCTCTGTGTTTTTGTGTTTCGTAAATAATACATTTAATTTTTAAAATGTATTGTTGCTTTTATATGAAAATTGCATTAACAAATGAAGAATATGTAAAATTCTATATTCCAAAGTGTACATAAATAATACAAAATAGCTTTTTTGTGTTTTGTTATTTTGAAATGATAAATATATATTTTAAAAAGTCAACAAATTTTCCTACATCTAGTTGAATGATAAAACTAAAGATCAATTAAAAACGCTAAAAAAACATAACAATTATTTTCTGTCATTTATTAACAAGTGTCCCCGGTTTGTGGGTATAATGTGATTTTATTCTGTGTATCATGTTCCATAACGGTGGGTGTATTCGATTTATTATATAAAATCTGTAATGCAATATTCAATAATATTTTTTTCATGATATTAAATAAATAACACAAAAAACAAGGTCAATGTTTTTTTAAATAATACATTCTATTTAAAAAAATGAACTTTGAATTCAACTAAAAAACTATTTTTTTTAATTTTTAATTTTTATTTTTTTTGTTTTGTCTTTATATACATATTTTTTAGTAGAATTTAACTGATATTATATTCAACATTGATTCTACTAAATTAATGTGAAAATATAACTAAAATCCTCACTCAACACTACTTTTTACAAAGGAGTGTCCTAAAAATCCTTATGGATTTCTAATGTGGTTTTCAACCCCCTTTCCTCAACATGAATAATAATATATTATTATTATTATTAATTTGTAATTAACTAATAATAATAATTAATTACTGATCAATAAATTTTAATTGCTAAATAGTATTATCATTAATTAATTAATTAATCGCTAATTAATTCCTAATAGTCAATAGTTATTATTTAATTATAAATTAAACAATAATTAATTACTAATTAATAATATTATTAATAATTAACTGTTAATATTTATTATTAGACATTAATAATCATTAATTGGTGTCTAATCAGTAATTAAATAATATTAAATAATAACTATTGACTAGTAGGAATTAATTAGTAAATAACAACTATTAATAATTACTATTAATAATTGATATCGCATACCAATAATTATCAATGAATTGTAATTAATTAATAAGCCGTAATTAGATAATTTAATAATTATTATTATTAATGATTTTTTAGTTTCAAATTTTAAACATATTTTTTATTTAATTAATAACTATTAATTATTAATAAACTTAATAAACACAAATATTATTTATTATCAGTAATTATTAAAGAAGTGTAAATATTAGTAATTAATTGATAACTATTAATTATTGATAAACTTAATAAAAAACTATTAATTATTAATAATAAACACCAGTGAATTGTAATTAGTTAATAATAACAAATAAATTTTCGCGATTAATTAATAATAATTTTAAATAATAAGAAATTATTTAATCTCTAATAAAAAAACAATTAAATAATAATTATTAATATTGACAAATTAGCAACAATTAGCAAATTGATTAATAATTATTTCATAATAAAACAATAAATAATTAGTAATTCAATAATTTAATCATTATTATTAATATTTAGTAACTAAATAATAATTTTAAATATTGACTAATAATTGTTTAAAAATAATTATGAATATTAACTAATTAATTAATAATTAAATAGTTAATTTGTAATTAATATTATTAATAAGTGATTAACTATTATTTAATTACTAATTAATTAATAACTAATAACTATTAACAATTAATTAGTAATTAATTAGTTATTTATTAATATATTATTAATATTATTAATATTAATTAGTTATTTATTAATACTTAATAGTAAATATTAATAGTTAATTATTGTTTAGTTATTCTTATTATCATCATTATTTATTATCAATTAATTACTAATTAATATTAATAATATATTATTATTCATGCGCATGAAAGAGGGAGGCTGAAAATCTATAAGAATTTTCATGTTACTTTTCCCTATTAATAGGAACCATGGGTGAGAGTTTAGTTATATTTTCAGACTACTTTAATAGAAGTAATGATAGATATATTAGCTCTTAAAAATATAAAAAATAAACAAACAGTATTCATAGTAAATGACCATAACCTTGTCATGTTGAAAATTTCATTTCAGATTTCTTAATTCTTTTTTTTAGGAAAACTAGTACCTGCCCGTGCGTATGCACGATGATATGTAATGATACTTATTTTTTTAATAAGAGAGTAATATTTGTAATAGTTGCGAAGAAACAGTAACTTTTAACGTATTTTAATCACAAAGAAGTGGTTAATAATTTTGAAATAGAATTGACTCCAATAGGAAGACAACATTATAATAGTTCAAATAAGATACATTAATTTTAAAGTGAAACACTTTTGAATAGTCAAGGATGAAAACCTCATTTCAATATCAACTGCATCTTGGAAAACAATATTGCATACCGTGAGACACGTAGTTCAAGAGAAATTACTTAAAGAATAGTTGTACTAATAATAAATATGAGATGTGCGGAGGATTTATTATAATACATAAAGAAAAAACTTTTGTCCACAAACAGAGATGTTGTGATGTTTAGACATGGAGAAATTTTCCAACAAGTAGAAGATGTTCCCATTTTCAATCGGTAACTATTCCGTAAATGTAATATTTTGGCTTCTCCTCATCCTTTGTCTAGTTGCTAAGCAATACAAGAATCAACTGTTGATATTGCGACCTCTGTAGTTGCCTCTGAATCGCTCCATACCAACCATATAGAGGCTTATCAGAACAATTGTCACAGTTATCATGGCAATCCTTGGTTTTTTGAAAACATGCATTGATCCCCTGTTATGAGAAATGACATAAAATCAGGTCCATGAAAATAAAAGATGAGATATTAACATATTAGATAGTATAAAGGACATATCACATACCCTGCTCGATCTTGGAGGTTGTAGGAATGACGGAGTAGTGAATTCTTCACGGTGATAAGTATTCTTCCACTTCCTGAAAGCGTTATTTGGCAACTTCAAACTGGATACATATTCTATGGTACTCAAGAACCCATAAATAGTAGGTACCTTTCGAGGGGGCATCTCAGGCGTTCTGGTGGAGATGCATTCCAGTTCAATATCGTGTACATCTATTTTGAGGGGGCAGCTCAGGCATTCTGGTGGAGAAACATTGCATCAACAAGAGACCTTCTATTTCCAAAAGCATAAAGGCATGCACTTCAACACTCTTGGAATCACCTAAGTGAATCACTGGTCACAACACAGTGGACATCAATGAACAATCACAGATTCAATTAACAGTTAATAGTAGAGCAGGTTTGTGGAAAAGGAAATCTGGATACATGCAGACATGGAATGATGAGATGGAGAGAGGTCATGCCAAGCAAGGATCTCTTCTTCTATCATGCCCCCGATTTGAAGAAAGAAGCTGTAAGTGAAAAAAGTCAGTCTGGTGATGTTACTTCTAAGGCCAGTTAATTAGAAACATTTCAGTCAATCAAAACCCGTTATGACACCCTTTCAACAAAAACAATTTGATCCCTGCCTTAATGCATGACCAACGTTGAAGATAAAAGAAAAGATCTACCTATTACAAAAGGTTCAATACTTTTTATTAACATGATATGTTCATTTCAATCACATTCAGTTAACATGTTTTCAGTAAAAATTAAAGTATCATATGTTACTTTTCTATTAATGATGTTTATGAAAGAAAGTGTTGCAATAATTCGAATGTCATACCATGCCGTAATAGTGAAGAAGTCTTCATGATGATGGTGGTGAAAGCAGGTCACTGATTCAAGCTACATAACAAAAAAATGTGAAGGAAAAACTATAGTGAGACCATTTATTGTAAAACAAACTGATAACTGAAATATAATTGATTGAAATGATCCAATTATAAAAAAATAGGACTTTGCTCAAATGACATTTTAATAATGGGGGAAAACACACAAGAATAATGAATGAACACCTATCAAATCTAAAAAACGATTAAAGATAAACCTGGATAGTTATAAATTTACAAAGATAAACAATTTCATTAAGATGATTAAAAATAGGAAAATATGGGCTTACCAAACATGTTTAGCATGTTCATTTTATAACAGAATATGTAAAAAGAAAAGAATAATCAGAAAAAGAATAAATTCATTTAAATAATCAAAATTTTAGAGGTAGTAAGAGTACCTGCAACTGAAATCCGCTTCAACATAAACAGATATACCCACATACATGGATGCGGGAAAATGAAATAGGTAAGATATACCTGCATGATAAGAGTCAGGATCACTGTAATGAAGTCAAACACATTTAGAGGCATTAAGACTGCCTACAACTGAAATTTGCTTCAACATAAACAAAAATACACACATACATGGATATGGGAAAATGAAAAATGTAAGCTATACCTGCATGAAAAGAGGCAGGATCGCTGTAATGAAATTGAACACATTTAGAGGCAGTAAGACCGACTGCAACTGAAATCTGCTTCAACATAAACAGAAATACACACATACATGGATGTGAGAAAATTATAATTGTAAGCTATACCTGCATGAAAAGTGGCAGGATCACTGTATTGAAGCTGAACACATTTAGAGGCAGTAAGACTGTCTGCAACTAAAATCTACTTCAACATAAATAGTAATACACACATACATGGATGTGGGAAATTAAAAAATGTAAGGTATACCTGTATGAAAAGAGACAGGATAACAATAATGAAGTTGAACACATATAAAGGCAGTAAGACTGCCTACAACTGAAAACTGCTTCAACATAAACAGAAATACACACATACATGGATGTGGGAAAATGAAAAGTGTAAGGTATACCTATATGAAAAGAGATAGGATGACTACTGAACACTTCCAAATGGTCAACTACACCTTTAAAAGGGTAATTTAACAAATGAAAAGCAGAAAATATAAAGCCCTTAGTTAAGAGGGTTGATAAGTCTTGTAAAAGATAATGGTCCAGTTTTGAAATACATGATTGACAATTGATATGTAATACAGGTAGAATAAACTAATGACATAAACATTAGAAAAAGTTCCACAACTCATGCATCCCCTCACATCTTGTCTCTTCGATGAAGTTGTATATCTCCAAAATGAAGATACAGTAATCCCTATTGCATTAAACACGGTAATGATACCATGAATTAATATTTATTACATTGAATGTAAATAAATGATAAAAAACTATTAAAGAATATAACTCTAAGAGTGTGTTCTGAATATGCAAACAAGGATGTTATATATAGTTAACCTTATAAAACATCAACAATACACAGTGTACATCCTGTATTTTTTGTAGTGTTGTTGAACACATATCACTCCACATATGATTTGGGCATATTTGATTTAATTTAATGGTAATGTGAAATACAAAGAGAAACAATATAATTGAAAGTAATATTTAATCTGATTACATAGAAAAAAATAGAAGAAAAAAATCATTGATGTTGTATTACCTTTCATATCTGCAGAAAATATCAGTCATTCTTTTCTGTTTTGTCTTTTAATTTATCCTTCATTCGGATTTCCAGATTTTTTTCCTGACATGCTCTACCCACACTATCATGTGGTAAATGATGAGACTTATCAAAAAAATATTCACTAACAAATTCAGTCAGTAGGTTTTTCTGTATATAGAATGTAGTTAAAAGAAAATAGTGGTTCTCGCAGCAACTGTATTGAAGGTTTAAAATAAGGGCTTGTTAAATAGAACGTATGGAAGATAACATATATATACCTGAATTGTTGATAAAACTATAGATGATGTAACAAATCCCGAGTCAACCTTTGCACTGAGTCGAAAGGATTCAACACTCTAATGATCCTATGATGGAACGATAAAAGCAATAGTCCAGTTACATGTAATTTACTGGCAGGGAAAATAAAATGAAGATAATGGAATATATTGTACCTGAATCTGCTCATGCCCACTACTTACATTTGTACAACCACTTATCTGATGATCCTTTATAAAAATAATAATAGGATTAACGCTTTACAATTTATCTATATTAATGAAATTAAGAATATATATAGACAGTTCCTGATTTTCTGTGAAACTATCATTGAAATTACTGATGTAGTTTTCATTGTCGCTAATGAATATTACCTTGTATGTGTTTTGTTCTGTTGAACGGTGACAATTTTGAATATTAAAATTTGATACTTCAATTGACAATAAAACCTTTTTTGATTTGAAAACATTTAATTCTATAGGAAAACCGTACTCACCATCATCCTAATTTGAAAATCAAAGTAATTGTTAATTCAAATGAAGCGAACATATTTTGTCATCATACTATTTTATTTTTTAGTAATACCTTTATCAAAGATTCTCTCAAATATGTAGCTGTTTTTCTTACAAATTGCATTACTTGTTTATCAAATAGGACTACTGAGAAGGAGTCAGTGATATCAGTCACAAGCAGCTTCACTCTAAATCTATTGATTTATAAATGTGATTACTAAGGGATTACAGATTAGTAAAATTATTGAGTACTATTAAAATATCAAATGACTAATAAACTATTAAGGAAGAGAACAAATAAGAACCTAGGAGTAGTGCAATTTGGAGAAAATTTTCAACTGTTTCACCAAATTTTTCCATCAACATTGGGAATTTTTTTCATGCAAGAATTGCATGATTCGTAGAACCAGTTGTGAGTGGTTTGAATTTTTTGTATCGTGACTAAAATTAAGAATTTTGTAGGCTGTGGAACATTGAGAATACAATAGTTAATTAATTTGTACAATACATTACTGGTACCTACAATATAATAAAGTGCATAATTAAATTTATAATTTGACCATATATTACATACCTGTTCATAATTCTTGACTTTAGAAATGGTTTTTTTATTATCCCAATAAAGTATTGATGTAGAGGAAGAAGTTGGGTATGTTGGTGCTGGAATACGATTCTCTGATGCCATTATAAACCCACATCTGAATATTAAAAAATACAAGTCAACTGTGAAAGAGAATCTGTACATTAATGATACAGTACACATTGGACAACAGATATAAAATTCACAGTTCCATTAAGTATTTAGAGCACCTTTTTCTGAATTTTTGTACATCTTCAATATCAAGGTTGAAAAGTATTTTTGTTGCATTAATGGAAATTGTTATTATAACAGAGCCTAAAAGAATATTTGAAACCAATTTAGAGGGAATACTGGTTTATAACTTAAAAAAGTAATGAATAATCAAAAGGGAAATAAGGAATTTTGTTATTAGAAATCTTACTATTCAATTTCTTCACTCTGAAAAGCTGCAATATTAAAATAGCCGATGACCCAATATTGTCTTCCAAGTAACGTGACATCCGATTTTCATAGTCACCCCATAAACTGCATTTAACTTGTAACCAACTGTATGAAAATAAGTACAACATAATGTTAAATTTAAACAGCTGCTCAGATATACTAAAAGGCTATAATGACTAACCTTTCATCCTCTAAGACAATCTGCATCTTAAAATTGGAATTACCCAAAGTTTCAAGAGGATGTGACCAACGTAAATGTCCAATTATTTCTAAAACAGATAAGAAAGAACAAAATGTTATGTAATGTAACTTATATCTAGTTGAAATTATTTCATTAATTTATGTAATGATCTATATAGAAACTTTATAAACATTTTGAAACTGTTACAAAAACCTCAACAAAGCTGTACCTATTAAATGTTGCTCTAGAATCCTTCTCTGATTTATGTCTTCAAAAGAAGTAAAATCGAAACAAAAATGTGGCAGTGGTGCATCACATGGCCAGACATGCCTTGTTGATGTGAACAATATTTGACAATCATGTCTAGTTTCTAAGTAGCTACCTTGATTAACAACTATTTGGAAATTTTTTATAAAATAACATATTCCTTCACGCAACAAATTTTTTAACTTAGAGAGAATTTGACGGCCAGTAATAGTACAATGTATCTTTGTTCCCTGCAGAATGAT
The DNA here is from genome assembly GCA_963277665.1 of Viscum album. Taxonomy (NCBI): domain Eukaryota; kingdom Viridiplantae; phylum Streptophyta; class Magnoliopsida; order Santalales; family Viscaceae; genus Viscum; species Viscum album. The sequence goes on along the minus strand of OY728147.1, from coordinate 467,491,661 downwards.
TTTTCTAAGATTGTTAATAATTGAAAAACAGAAATATCAAGTTGACAATGTTGTTGTATAGTTAAAATGAAAAGAGAAATACAGTAGAAGAAATATAAACATAGTATATTTTAAATCTTAAGTCACCTATTGATCTCCAAGAACCATATAAATGGAAACAACATCATTGGAGTACCTAGATGATGTGTTTCACAACAAATTCAAAATACACACTTGTATCTTCAATGTCTCATCGGTCTTAGGTGTGATCTCATTCAAAGGGATAATTGATCGCAACATGTTGGAAAATCTGTACTTTTTGAATTTGTGTACAAAGAGATCATATTTAGAAACATTGAGATTCATGAAATCACAGATAAATAAGAAGAACAAACCCAACATTGAAAATTTAACATTTAATTTAAAATATACCTAACACAATCTATCAAATATTTCCTTGTAGACAATATTTTGCATCGATTCCAAGGTTGTGGGATTATTATCACCAAGTACTATTTTAATCCTAATGGTGATGTGACTCTAGATTCAACAACATATAGTTGACCATGATAGAACATAGGTTTTCAAAGATACAATTCAATAGAAGACAGTGATTGTCCTTGACTTTTGTTAATAGTTATAACATAAGAAACAATTAAAGGATATTGTCTTCTTTGTAGTTTGAAAGGCCATCGACAATCGGAGTGTGTCATATTTAATCTTGGAATGAATACAATATATCCAGAATTATAGTCACATAAAATTATTGCTCCAATGACATGGTCACCCAAGTGTGTAACAATCAAACGAGTCCCATTACATAATCTAATAGATTGATCTACATTTCGAATCAACATGACAGACACCCCAATTTTGAGTGTAATTTTATGGGAAGGCATCCCTAAAACATTAATACCATTTAACATATCATATGTGTAAATGTTTTGTGGCTTGTCTGTATCAAAACTTGCATCATAAAATGAATTTGAGCTGAAATAATCTTTTCCTTCAGAACATGTGAGAGACATCATGTACTCATTTACTTCTTCAAAAATTTCACGAGTTGGAGCTAAGATGACACAATCTTTAAGATAATTTGCATCAGCATAGTTACCCATGAAATTGGGATAAGTATGTTCAACAACTGCAAAAATCAGATTTCTAGTCCAAGAAAGAAGATATGCTGATGGAATTGGAATTATACCTTCACCATCATTTGGATCTCCAATGAGACCTTCACCAATATCTAAAGTTCATTTAGCAAAGTCATGAACTTCATCTAAAATTGTAGAAGAATTGGAATGTAATTTCATGTTCTTTTTCAGTGTTAGAACACGACAATGTTGCCACAAGTATGACAATGCTATACTTGCAAACACTATTTCATTTCTTTTACCACCTGATACTACATGTAGTATTTGCCTGAAATCTCCACCCAAGACAACCATTATACCACCGAATCATAAGTTTGAAGTGTTTTCACTTTTTACCAACATTATATCTTTTAATGTACGATCAAGAGCTTCAAAACAGTACTTATGAATCATAGGTGCCTTATCCCAAATAATTAGCTTTGTTAACTGTATAAGATCTGCGACATCATTCCCTTGTTGAATATTTCAAACAGAGTTATCAGAAATAGATACCAGAATTTAAAATTTGGGATGTGCTGTCCTCCCACCAAGTAGCAGTAATGATGAAATTCCACTGAATGCAACTGCTAGAACGATATTACCTTATGACCGTAGTATAGATGTCAATACTTTCCAAATGAAGGTATTACCTATGCCTCAATGTCCAAGAAAAAGAAACCACCAACACATGTATTTAATGAAGACATAATGATAGTCATCATGCCTTTCTGTTTATCAGTAAGCTTACTCTGCAAAGTCGGATACTCATTCTGAAGGCTATCTCTATTATAATTTAGTTCATCTTCTACCAAATAATTTTGTTGGGAAAAAATTTTAGAATCTGGAACTGACATTGGTGGATAATAATGAATAGATCTACCATTCCTTTGAAGAAGGTTCTCTATATCAAGCAAAGCATACATCTGTTTTTGATGATCCGTGAGTGTCAAATCTAAATGAAATTCATAAATAGTGTTATATAATTATTATAATGTTTTACTAAATCAATTATAGTTAATAGAATGAACAATTACATAGGTAAGAAGCTAGATAATCAACAGTTCTATTATATAACTGGTATTTTTAGCCTCTGTTGTTGCGCATAAAGAACATCTTCACTGAGGATCTTCCAGGTTTCATGCCACACAATGTCTGGACGAGACATATTATTTGAGAACAAAATTATGGAAAAAGGTCTGTGCAGATACTGTCCCATATCCCAAGTAGACACCTCTTTTATTGCTTCAATAAATTCCTTTTCATCAGTAAGAAGTCCCAATGTAGAACACGCCTCCCGAAAAGTACAATGAGTAAAGTTGTTAACACTTTTAATACTGTCAAATGAAGTTGAACCTCTGATCTTTGTGAGCATTAATTGTAGGTAATATAGCTCTCCAGTTGTTGGTGGAACATAGTAAAGTCTACCAACAATGAACCCTTACTTTCTTGGATACCATTTTTTTCTCATTGGTGGAATACAAATCTTGTTGGAAATTCTGCATATGTGAGACATCTAACTTCCTGGTAAGCAACATTAACTTGAAACCATGTTGTAAGAATTGATTTAGAAATGTTACCATTACTCAAGACATCCTCAATATGATCAGTGTTAGTGTACGTAATACTATTTTGTCCTGGTAAATGGAAATTCAGCCTTTCTACTAGAAGATATCTATATTGGATATCATAAGAAAATATCCTCCATGAAGCCTCTCAAGGAGAGATGTATCAGCAATCATAATACATCTTAATCTCATCACCATTGTTGCCTGAAAACTCTTTATTGTTGGTCTGATACAAAGTTGTTGTAACACAATCATTACCTTTTCTAATATACTTAAACAAATATTTGATGGAAGTTTATTGATTGCAAACTTCAATATTCAGATTAGCTTGATACTTCATTAGCAAGAAAGGATTATATGGTACAATAAACCGATTATCCAAAGGGACACCATTTTTCATGATAGTGCTTCCATCATTTCTTCATCGGTATAGAACATATCCATCATCATCAACTATTGTACTATCAACAAATTTTCTTGGAAAAAATTTAATACATTTTCCATTCTTTATACAAGGCGAGTTACGATTTGCATCACCACAAGGTCCATGTATCATAAACTTTTTAACAGCCTCATGAAGATTTGGAAAGTCACCTTGATTTGGAACTTCAACACAAACAATTTTTCAATGAACTCATGAGTATTTTTTTTATTAACATAAAAATAGTAAAATGTGTACATGAGGCAGTCCACGTTTTTGAAATTCCACTATACGAACAACTACACAGAAAATATTGATGTTAATGACACAATTCAATAACCGATCCATTAAATAAGAAAATGTATAAATCAATGTTAGAACAAATATTTTCAAATATTTTATTCTTAATTTAATTTTTTCTAATCTCACCAATGTGTTATTTAAAAGGGAAATTGTCACATTTTATGTTTTAGGAGCATTTTTGAGCTTAATTCGAAAAATAGCATATTTTGGATTTTAACAGTTTTAATTTATTTAATTGTTTTGGACATAACTATTTATAAACTGATAAAAATTGAAAAATTATTATTTTATAGGTTCCTATGTTATATGGGTTGCATTTTATCCTTCTGGACCCAAAGCTCAATCCATCATTTGGAATCTCAAATCCAGCTCACAAGTCAGGCCTCAAAAAATGTGCACAAAACTGAATAATTTTATTGTTGGGACTATATCTCATAAATGGACAAACCATTTGAGATGAAATTAAACATGGATAAAGAGGAAATCAGGAGCAACATTTTTAATTAATATTTACATGCCTTATTCTTTCATTCTCAAGGCCATAAATGCATTAAAACTCGGTGCATTGGAATACGAATAGTCAGCCTGGCCAGATTAAATGCCATGAGTAAATTGACAATATATCTCTCCAAACTTGGACAATAAAGCTGAAATTTTGTGATCCAACAGAGGACATATATTGGAATAACTTTAAATAAGGAACATGTCCCAAATTATGCAATTAAATGGGTCATCCACGCACATTATTTTGGAGTATGATTTTGGAGCCAAATTTTCACTCCCATTGCATATAAAAATGTACTCCCTCTTCATTTCAAAGAGTTGGCAACTTAGGGGTAGCCTTTGTTGGAAATTTTTTTAGTTTAGTCTTTTATTTTATTTTTCTTTAATTTTGTAATAGAATTTCATATTTTAATTCATGTGTTATCCTTTATCTCTTTTTCTTTCTCTCTTTCGTTTTCTCCCCCCGTTTTCTTTTCCACTGTGAACTCTTATGCTCGTGATCATGAGAAGCTAACCCAAGGAAGTTCTGGGGGGGAGTAATCCAATGATGAACCCAAGTATTTGAACATTCATGTTTTATTTTTCTTATTTTATTATATTTAGGCCGAGGGTGATATTAGTGGGCAAAGCGCCTTTGGGTATCCACTTGCCACCTGAGGCTTAACTTTCACTTCTACAGTATTTTCCCTAGATCGAGGAGGTGGATGTGCGCTCTCTTGGCGATCATTGATAGTACCATATATTCACAACCATATTTAGATGAGGATTTCACATATATGATGAAGTGTGTTCATTAGGTAAAAATTAGGCGTGGGGTGTAGAAAAATGTAGTGGCCGCTATAAGTCCACCACCTCGAAAGCTAAAAATTATAGTAGTGCCAGGAGGGTGGGGGGGGGGTTGTCCAGGGGTGTGGGGGCTGTCCAGGGGGCGGGGGTAGTCCAGGGGTGTGGGGGGTGTCTAGGGGTGTGGTGGGGGCTGTCTAGTGGGGTGGGGGGGGGGGGGTTCTGGTTGGGTTTTGGTCTGTTTTTGGTCTGGGGGTGTCCAGTGGGGTGGGGGGGGTGTCCAGGGGTGTGGCGGGGGCTGTACAATGGGGTGGGGGGGGGGGGGTTTCTGGTCTGTTTTTGGTCAGGTTTTGGTCTGTTTTTGGTATGTTTTTGGTCTGTTTTAGGTCTTTTGGCAGGCCATAGAAGTGGTTGATCGGTGGTGGGGGCTGTCCAGTGGGGGGGTGTTCTAGTCTATTTTTGGTAAGTTTTTGGTAAGTTTTTGGTATGTTTCAGGTCTTTTGTAAGGGAATAGAAGTGGTTGATCGGTTTTATTTAAAAAAAATTGTTTTTTACGTCGGTTATTTTATAACCAACCTAAAAAATGCATTGGGATTAGTTTTAACATCGGTTATTTGGAAACCAACGTAATAAATGCATGAGAAATGGTTTTTACTTCGGTTATTTCATAATCGACATAATAAATGGAAATGAATAGTTTTTTACATCGGTTATTTTATAACCGACGTATTAGATATGTTTTCACGTCGGTTATTATTTAACCGACGTTGGAAACCACTTGGCTGACAGGTTTATCACGTCGGTTATGAAAATAATCGATGTGATAAATGCTTTGGATTAGTGATTTATGACGTCGGTTATAGGATAACCAATGTGAAAGAGTATATACCACATCAGTTATTAAATAACTGAGGTAATAAACCATGACTCTAAATCATTTTCCATGTCGGGTTTTTATCAACCAATGTGAAAAACGCTTCAAATTTGCATTTTTTACGTCAGTTGTAAAATAACATATGTAAAAAAATGTTTATAATGTCTCCTGTAATAACGTCGGCCAAAAGCCGATGTAAAAAATAAGAAATAACCACCATAAAAAACGTTTTCTGCACTAGTGAAGTAATATATCGATTGGATATGAAATTTTTGGTAAATTGAAATTGAACTCACCATTGGTAGATAAAGGTGACAGTGGTATGCGTGATCCTCTGTTCAAATTGGAATTCATTGGTACTGCTTCATACGTTACACTAGAACATAGGTGATGGTAGTTTGTAGGTGAATTGCCTGGACATGTATGAACTTGTAAAAAAGTAAATAACATTATGGAATGATTGGAAGAAGTTACATTAGTTGTATACCTTTTTGTTGTTCTCTCATACGTAGTCTCCTTTGTAACCTTGCATCTCCCGATGCTAACGGTGTCTGCATCTTTGTATTGGTTTTCTTTTTGTTGAATTTTAAAGGTTTGGAAGGAAACCATAGTATGTTTATGGGTAGGTTGATTTAATTAAAAATATAATGGGAAGACAATTGTGCATCTTGCATAAATATCTTGAAACATATATTTTTTTGTAATTTCAATGTCCAGTAGATAAATCATGGTAGAAAATGAATGCATATTGTTAAAATGTTTCTTGCTGAATCAATAAAGGACATATTAACTACAAAAGCATCGATACATGTGAGTAATTTTTTGTAACTACAATAATGTTGTGAAATGGGTAGTTAGAGAAAATGCAAATTGTTTTACCTATTAAATAATTTTGGACAAAATTGATTGAAGTACCGTTGATGATCTTTCCATATGTTGCACATGAAGACCAATTGATCCAATGTGTAATAGGGAGATATTCCACCTAAAACAGACAACGTATTTATAATGTAGGGATAGCAGTAGGATACACATAATAATAATGTAGTTATAGTAACAATTTAAAACTATAGAAAGTAGATTTTCCTCTTCTATGGTTTGTTACAATAGAAATCAGTGTTAACATCAAATTTCATGGACCTGAATTGTGAGTTGAAGGTGATCATGTTAATGGAATATGACAAAAATGGAGGTGGTTTTTTCTGGTAGTTATTTATTACAGTGGTAGAATTAACTGTGTGAGATAGGGAAGTTTCCTGGTGTTGAAGTTGATAGCTGGTTTTGTAGCCGATGGAGATACTTTGATAGCTTGCTCTAGCAGTAGAACACCATGAGATATATAGTCAATGAACTTCAGACAGATTGATACGCAAGTAGAAGGACTCAACTGTCACGACCCGCCCTCGGGGTCCGTGCCGTGACTACCCCAAGCCCGCCTTCCATAGGCCAGGGGCTGACGACTAGCACCAAGGCGTGAATCCCGGTAAAAAGGGAAGGCATTGCCTTTGTAAAGTAAACAAACACCACAGAGTAAGCAAGCGGAAAGTAAACACTAAGCAAAAGCAGAGTACAACTGAAAGTGCGGAAAGGTAAATGGACCAGTATACAAACCCAAACTGAAAGTAAAGTACAACTCGAAAGGGAAAACAACAACTGAAAAGTAAAAGCCGCTACACCGGGCTGTCCACTGGAAATCCCACCTGAAGGGTGGGTACAGATAGCTCCACTGCTCCACGGGTCCCGCCGTCCGCTCCGAGCACGTCCCGTCCAGTGGTCCACCTCCAGGTACCGTCCTGCTCTGCAAGCCTCAGCTAAGATCAACGCTGTCCGTCGTCTGCAACCAACACAACGTAGTGCGGGCAAAGCCCGTGCAGGGGTGAGTATAAGCTACTCAGTAGGGACCCCGAGACCCCTGAAGGTCTCTCAAATCCACAAAGGATAAACCACGAAGAAAGGTACAATCACGAAGTAACAATCGACACTGCTTAGGTATATGCCCATACATATACCTAAGTCATCAAATTCAAATACGCTCCAACCTCCGAGCCCAAGTACAACTCAGTCCACACAGGAAAGTAAACGTATTCCACACAGGAAAGCAAAACGTAATCCACACAGGATAGCACAACACGATTCACACAGGAATGCAACAGGATTCAACTCACACAGGTATACATCTTCGAAAGACGATAAAGATGATCTCTGATCCATCTAAGTCGTCGGACCCACGAAGGATCGATAAGTAACTAACCCCCACAAAAGACCCACACAGGATCGGGCCCACGTAGGACCTGTAGGCGCTGGTTCACATAGCACCGCTGAGCGCAAAGACCCACACAGGATCGGACCCACACAGGATCGGGCCCACACAGGACCTGTAGCACTGATCCACGTAGGATCGCTGAGTGCTGAAGTCGTCGTCGTCGAATCCACACAGGATCTCTGTACTGTCGTCGTCGCAGTCACAGTAGCAGTAGCGGTCACAGTAACAGTCGCAGCCAGCACTAGGGTTCCCGCACACAGCAAGCTCGTTCGGAGGGTCCGCTCCACGAGCCGAGAGGCTGATACATCAACTGTCACAAAGTCCAGAGTTGATGTATCCAAAAGTTCCGTATCGTCAACAGGAACTCAACGCAACAGACGGCGCGTCGATCGGACGCCCGGTCTGAGAGATATTGGCATTTTCGTCCCCGGGGCCCGGTTGGTTTTTAAGGCAAAACCAACCCGACCGTACTCCACCTGCATCCAAACCTCGGGCGGAGTATGCCAAAAGATCCGTCTCACTAAGAGGAACACAACAAAGCTGACGACACGTCAATCGGACGTCCGTAGCTCAAGATATGAGCGTTTCCGCTCCGAAGGCCCAATTGGTTTCGTGAACGAACCAACCCGGCCGAACTCAAAGTGTTCCGAAACCTTGAGTGCGATATACCGAAACGACCGTCTCGATCCAAGGATCGCGTTGCCGTAGACGGTTCGTCAATCGGAGGTCCGTGGCTCAAGTTATGGCCAAAAGACCGAAACAGTCTCGAAAACGGGGGGTCCGGGTCCGGGCCGACCCGGCCCGACCCCCCCTGGGTCGGCCCGAACTGGGTCGACCCAACCCGGATCCGGCCCAAACCGGGTCGGACCGACCCGGTCCGCTGGACCCGGCCCGGCCGGTGGCGGCGCGGCGGCGCGGCCCGGCCAGCGGCAGCGCGGCCAGGGTGCCGCGCATGTGCCGCACGCGGGGGGTTAAACCCCCCCTTTTTTCGGATCTCGGCCGGCCTAAGGCCGGCCGTTTCTCTTCTCACGCGGGACCCGCGGGTCCCACCTCCTATCCAACCGGCGGTCGGCGCGGCCGACCGCCTTCTTCTTCTCCGCCGCGGCTCTTCCGATCTCCGGCGGCCGGCGAGGCCGGCCGCCCCTGGCTGCTCCGCCGCGGCCGTAGGGCCGCGGCTCTTCATGATCTCCGGCGCCGGCGGCCGGGCTGGCCGCCGGTCGCCTCCTCGTTCCGCCGCGGCCCGTCTCCGGCCGCGGTCTCTTTCGTAAACAACGACGCGGTGCGTCGGCACCGCATTTCTTTATCGCTGCTCGCTCCGGCCATAAATTCTTTTGTTCCTGCGCGGTGCGACGACACCGCGCTGTCTCCGCTAAATCAACACGAAAGATTTAGAAGGGGGAGGAGAATCGGCCGTGTTCGTGCGGTCCGGTCTCCTCCCGTTATAACGATAACAGTTGGCCAATCGTATAAACACAACAATGAACGTTTCACAAATTTTTAATAAAATTTGGAACTACGCCCAATGGATTATTCTTTCATGTTCGAGGGAATGAAAACACGTAATTTAAAAAGGACAAACCCCCTACTTGGTTCTGGAACGAAGTTCGATGATCGATAACGATTCGCGGAAGTCAAGCGTCGCGGAAGAAGAACGTCGATGTCGCGGTTATGTCGTCACGGAAAACGGTTCCCAAGAACGTGGAGTTCTTCGTCGAAGTTCGAAGGTTCTTCGTGTTCTTCGTCAGAGTTGAAGAAGAAGAAGAAGGAGAAACTCCCAAAATTCCTCTAAAGGTGGTAAAAGAAATTCAACCAGAATAAAAATAAGCTTTAAGCTTATATTATTAAATAACTTTACCACATGAATTTCAAAGGTTTGAATTGAACAACTCACCTCAATTAATACTTAAAGTTGTCAAACAATAAATAAAAGGAGGGTTAATGGGAGTTTTGAGGGAAGATGGAGGGTTGGGTTTCGTGTGGGCCCCACCACACTTAATCCTCCCAAGGGAGGTTAAGTAGATGTGGGTCCCACTCCCAACTCCCTTTGGAAGGATTTATAAAAAAAACTTCAAGTTAAAATAAAATTTTGTATTTCACAAATTTTATTTAACTTAATCTAAAAACCCAAAAACTAACTTTCAACCCGTAATAAACGCAACTTCCGAAAAAGTCTCCTTAAGCGAATATCGGCGCTGCGAGTTCATCGGTGCCCTCGGATTTCAATTCCGAGCACCGGATCAAAAGTTAGGAATTCCCGCACGTTCGTTCACTGAACGTACCCGAGCCAAACTTCGGAAATTGATTCCGGGCACTCCGGGCCTCGGAATCAGGTGCCGTCAGAAACCGCGCTCTTGTAAAATTCCAAAGAAAATTAAGAAAAAATTTCCCTTGAATTTTACGGGTCTTTACATCAACGGCCGTCGCAGGGGATGAAGAGTAGGAAATTGTATGCGCGTGTTGATGAATCAAGACGCAATATAGGCAAACAGGTACGTCCAGCGGGATCTATGAGATTGTAGATAGGCGGACATGTAGATGCAGGAAGATTGTTACCAGAGTAGTCGGTCATGACGGATGCTCAGATATCGTAAGATGGAGGGAATATTGAGACTATAGTGTAATCTGCGAGAAGAGAGACGAGAAGAAACTTGTTTGAAAGAGAGTCGATCGCAAACCATACCGAAGGAAGAATGATACCATAAGATTCATCAAGTAAGTGTGGTGTGCGGTGGAAACTGGAAGCTCATCGAGGGACTCCCGACAGTGGAGGGAGGAGATGGGAGGAATATTGGTTGATCGTTGAAGATTACCTAAGCACAGAGGAAACCCTAAACTGGAGGGAGAGATTGAGTTATCGTGGGGGATATGCGAAGCTCATCACGGGACGACCGAAAGGGGTATGAGGATTTTAGAATTTTAGGTGATGTGGGCGTTTTGGAAGGTGACACGTTAGCTTGGGGAAGCAAAGTTTAGTATATATAATAGATTCCACTTGAATTTTCTACATTAAAATTTGAGTGGATTTTTTATCCAAAAGTGAACTAAAGAGAATTAATTTACCCTCCAATTAGTGGAGCAGATAAATCCTACCCAAAAAGTTGTTTCTATTTTGTTTTTTAAAATAACTAATTATATTTATAAAAAATAAATAAACGGTCACATGACATCTATTTATTATGTGATTAATTGTAAATGAAAATTATAATAAAAATTTAGAAAAATCAATACTTTCTATTAAAGAGTATCAATTAATGGCACAAAATAACTGTTATATATATATTAAAACAAACCAAATAAATGATTATACTGATTCAGTAAATAAAAACTGAGTAGATAAAAAGGGAGCAACACCATTCCAGACTAGATCACCCAAAAAAGAGGACTCAGTAAGAGTATGCAGTCTTACTACCATGTTTTTTAACAAAATATTTTTTTGAAATGGAATATCTCAACACTATAAAGAAATATAGGCAATCAAAAGCCTCAAAAAATATTAATATAAAAATCGTGGGATCACACCACAGTCATGAGAGAATGATACTAAAAAAATACAATGGTTCCAGCCTTAATCCTTTTAGTGTTCAAATCTGAAAAAGAATTGTCTTATCCTTTGTAGATGACACTCCAAACAGTATGTTAAATCTTAATGCCAGGAAAAAAACATCACCATTAAAATTCATGTAAACCAAACCAATAAAAAAATTAGGCTCGATCAAGATCAATACCTCAACATTAATCTTATGTTAGAGAGTAACACTCCAGTAATTTAGAATATAAATTTATCTTTAAGATTAATGTCGATGTTTCTCCCTCCAAGGGTGGAATTGTTGGAATTTGATTGATAGTTCGGGACCATTGTGGTAAGATCATTACTGCGAGATAGGAATCGAACCATGCCTTTTGGGAACCCAATGTTGTTGAATCCTACACTGTTTTTACTGGTCTGAACTTTTTAAAAGATTTTGGATAGAATGATATACACATTGAATCTAATTATCTCACCACCATTAATTCCATCAGCACAAATGATTTTGGTCTCCAATATTTTTCCTTTTTCATTAGGAAAATCCAGTCTCTTAGTCGCAGCTTCATAGTTTTTTATTTCTCATTCATCAAAAGGGAGGGAAATGAAGCAGCCCATCATTTGGCTACTCATTGTCTGTCTAGATAAAAACACCTCTGGCTAGATTATTTTCCTTCATGGATGTTCGATCTTATTACTCATTATCTTCGTGATTAATATATTATCCTTCGTTTGTCAAAAAAAAATTATATAAGACCTAATTTTTCAAGAATTTCATTTTCAATACAATATGTTCTTTTAATATAAATAAAATATATTGATCACTAGTGACCATTGATGGAATATATTCACAATTTATATATAATAATAATAATAATCATCATTTTTTAGAAATGAAGATAAAAACATTTGAAGGTAAAAAGAGATATTTTTTTTCTTCAAAAAACTGTTTTTATTACACACAATGTATTTTATCATAATAAATTGGATTAATAAATATTGATGAATGATTTTAATGAAAGGTGTAGATAATATATTAAATGAAATATATTAACATTCATCTAATGATTGTTACGAGGTAAAGAACACTATGGGAAAACATCCTTTTGCAATGGGTCAACTGCCTGTCGTAAATAGTCCGTCGAGAGAGAGTATTTGCGATGATAATCACATCTCATCACAAATAGTTAGTTATAAAAAACTATTTTATAAATACCAATTTTTGGCTTGTAATACTTTGAAATATTTGTAAATATATTTCTAGAGTTAGGCACTGAGATGGCGAACGATTCCAAGGTCCGGTGCTTCCAGAATTAATTTTATAAAAATATTAAATATATTTTATATTGTGCATGAAAATTCTTAAAAAAAAGAGATAACTCTTAAATGATTGATCAGATCTAAAATCTAATACCACGGTTGAATCTTAAATGTGATGTTTACCCTAGGCGCAACATAAAATGAGTCGGCATGGGACGTTTGGACCCCTCGCTTGTCGGCTATACGTTTAATGAATTAATTAATGAATTATTTAATTAATTAATTTGTTAATATTTCAGTGCAATAGATAAAATTATAAGTATATCGATTTGACAAACCTTTCCAGGTTTGGCTCACATGGAGTTGTTTCTTTAACATATCTTAGAATTATCTTTGCTGCCAACATATGAGACTCTTTCAGATCACTCTAATATCTTGCATACAAAGTTAGAACATAAAAAATATCAGATCTTGAGGTTGTGAGATAAAGAAAAATTCCTATCCGCTTCTGAAAATATTTTTGATTCACATTTTTTTGGTTTCATCTTTACTCAACTTTGCACTCACTAAAATAGGAGTTGAAACTTCTTTGTATTATTCCATACCAAACTTTTATAACAATTTTTTAGCATACTTTTATTGAGATAAGAAAATGTATTTTTCTTTTTTTTCTAAACTCTTAAACCCAGGAAGAAAGTTGATTCTTCAAAAATTGACATCTTAAAATTCATCTTCATTTCCTCAGAAAATTATTTTAAATCTTTTTTTCATCCCTAGAAAAAATTATATCATCTGCGTAAAAAATTAAAATTATGGTGGTGGAGTTAACATCTTTCACATATAAGTTTCTATAAAAATTTCTTTTTGAAAAAATCAACACTCTAAAATAATTTACATGTTTTGAATACCAAGCATGTGGGAATTTTTTAACCCATACAAGGATTTCTTCAATTTACAGACCTTGCTTCCATCATTATTAACCCATGTCGATGCCCTAGGCACCGATGACGGAGATTCCCACTCCCCTCTCCTCTTTGGAGGGGGGGGGGGTCCTCTGTTTCTGCCCTCCCCTTCTCGTTATCTCCCTTTCGTTCCTTTCTCCAACCTCAGATCTCTTATGAAACTTCTAGAAATCTTTCTCGGCTCGAAGGTCCCTGATCTTTTTGAAGATTCTCTTCAGCTTCCAATATCGCTTTTAGAGTTCTCTAATGCCTCTATTTTCTTCAACCTAACACTGGTTTCTAGATTCCGGCAGCATCAGCCCTCAATCGATGAGTTCGATCATTTCATTTTTGACTCATGGGGTTTAAATCATTGTGCAATGGTAGGGCTTCTCGATCACAAACACATCATGGTGAGGTTCGTGACTGTAGAGGATCTTGCTATTGTTTGGTCTAGCACCCCCCATAGATGCAAAGGCTGCTCCTTCTTTATCTTCCATTGGTCCTTTGATTTCCACATGAAGAGGTATGCTCCAATGAAAGAAATCTGGGTAAGTCTTCCAGGACTTCCTCTCCCCTTTCAAAACCCTGCTCTCTTTAAGGTTATTGGAAACCTCATCGGGAGATTCTTGTGCTCCGACAGTCAAACGGAAGTTTTCTGCCACCCCGTTTTCCCCCATATTTGCGTTGAGGTTGACGTTTCGAAGGCACCTATGGACTGGTTCTGGATTATAGTAGGCGAGGAACTTCGGTGGAAGCAGGATGTTGCATACGAATTGAGGCATGATTACTGTGAATCTTGTGGCCGGATTGGGCATCTAGATTCTGCATGCCGTAGTGGGTCTCAGAACAGTAGTAAGGGTCCCCGTGAGAAGATTCCCATGGGCGATGGTGGCTCCCTCAACCCAGTGTCTGTTGGGGCTCCCCCTGATCATGGATGCAGTTTGAATGGGGAATGTTTTGATACAATTGAAAGTCAAAGGGTGTATGGGCTTGAGAAGACCTCTTATGGTCCTGTGCTCCTTGGTGTTGGCGCACAGGCTGTTCAGAAATCTCTAACATCCAGGTGGCCAAAACCAAAAGTCCCAGACATTTTTAGAAGACTGAAATGTGATCTAGGAGCTGATGGTCCTTCTCAGGTAGTGGATGTTGTGCCTCTGTGTAGTACTGTGGACCAATTAAATGCTACAATTCCAATCTATGATACACTAACTAGAAGTGGAGGGGCTAGAACGATTATGCATCTAGTTCTATAAACTCAAATCATTGGAGATGCGGTGTTTGGAGAAGTCTATGTTGATCTACCCACTTGTAAGGATCCTCAACAGTTGTTCTTGGAGAATTCAAATACTCAGGTCCAATTTATGGGTCTCGGATATGAGCATCCAAGTGGCCAATAGAAGATAGTGCTATTCCCGTAGGTAAGGTAGTCCTATGCTGAGAAGGTCATGTCTGGGGGTGTCTTGGGACCCTTAGACCGAAACACCCTTGGTACTAAATCTACAATTTACCAGAAGGCTGGGAATGGGGGGAAGAAGAATAGATTGGAGAATAAAGCAAGAGAAGGCTCAATGTTCAAGTTGGGGAACCGATTTGAAAGTCTGGATGTTCACAAACCACCATTAAATCAAGAGGTAGATACTTTAGGTGATGAAAACTATAGTCAATTATTAGTGGATAAAATGGACCGAATTCAAGGGAAACAACATATACCTAGAAGGAATAAGGGAAAAAAGGAATTTGATACTCGGGGAAATGTATAGTGGTCCAGGGGAAAAACTGAAGGGACACAAGGATTACTCCCACTTGCCAAAACTGATGGAGACGAGGTCATCCAAGAAGGATAGAAACAAGGAAATAAAAGGCCTTCAGAATGGGGAAAGTGAAGAATCAAACAGGAAAACAAGAGACAGGGAGGAATAGAATGGTGAGTGCTTGAAACTTATCTCACACTCCATGGAAGAAATTCTAGATAAAGTTGTCCGGTCCAATGTATCAGAATATGAGATTAAAATAATTTATGCAAGAAGGTTGCAAGTTGATTCCAACAAGGAGCAAGAAGTGTGGATAGATAAACAAGATCGAATCATGCCCCGGGGCTTCAACCAGAGAAAAATCAACTCAGATTAATTCATTCA
The DNA here is from genome assembly GCA_963277665.1 of Viscum album. NCBI lineage: Eukaryota > Viridiplantae > Streptophyta > Magnoliopsida > Santalales > Viscaceae > Viscum > Viscum album. The sequence continues at coordinate 467,475,974 of OY728147.1, read as the reverse complement.
GACAATGGAAAGGATGATCACTCACCTTTAAGGGCTTATTAGAGAGGATCCATATATGCATGTTAGTACGCTGCAATGGGAACTTTATAGAGTAGCTGATTCAAGTAATCTTAGTCTTGTGTTCAATCATTTTGTGAGATCTTTTAGCACGTAGTGGTATCTTGTGTGCGAACTATGGTTTTCCATTTTTCCTTAAAATGGAATAATAAAAATTTAAATTTGGATAAACATTTTAATTTTGATGTGAAACCACTTCTAAAAACATTCTAATAGTTTCTAATCTTGAAATTGGGGAAAAAGTTTCTTCAAAATCAACACCTTCTACTTATGCATAACCATTGTAAACAAGTCTTGTTTTATTTTTTTGAAACTTCTCCATATTCATTTAACTTGTTTATGAGCTCCCATTTTGTTCTAATAACATTTTTATTTTCTGTATATGGAACAAGTTCCCAATTTTATTTCTCAATCTGATCCAAATCATCATTCAATGCATCAACTCATTCTTTGTGTTCAACTGATTCTGGTTCAACTTGTGAAATGAGTGATGTATGATTTTTTAATCTCAATATTATTCTTGTCTAAACCAGAGCTTTATGATTACCAATAATATTTTTGGTTTCAAAATGTTTATTTAAATTAGGAAATTTCAAAGTTTCTATTTGAGATTCACTTTTCTCACAGCACAATTCTTCTGAATCTTGACAAGTCTATTTTGACTCATTTCCACTTTCAATAGAAATCTTATTTTTTCTTCATTAACATTTTCAACATTCTTTGTTAAGGAATTCAAGTTTTTGATAAATTTCACATCATATGAATCCACCATATTTTGAAAATGCTTGTTCCAACATTTATAACTTCTTTAATTGGGAGAGTATCCCATGAAAATTTCTTTTTCATCTTTTTCATCAAATTTTACATGATATGGATTTTTTTTATTTTTAGTAAACATGGACTTTAAAAAACATTGAAGTATTTCAATGAAGGTTTTTTTATTATAACAAATTTCATAAGAATTCATGTTGGATTTCATCCTCAAAAAACATCTTTTTTGAACATGTACAATAGTACTAATAGCTTCTATATAGTAGAACTTTGAAATTTTGTATTCTACTAACATGATTCTTCCTATTTTCCCCAAACTTTTATTTTTCCTTTAAGATAATCCTATTTTTTGTGGAGTGTATGGAGAACTATATTGATTTTTGATTCCATGATTTATTAGATACAATTTAAAAGCATTTTATGTGAATTTTGTACCATTATTTGTTCTTAACTTCTTTATATAAACCCTCATTTCTCTCTCAACATCTTTTCTGGAGAATCTGAACAACTCTATAGCCTTTGACTTATGTTTCATAAACATTATGTTGGTTATTCAAGTGAAATCATCAATAAAATTTATAAATTACAAATATAATTTTGTTGATTGATGTATCATTGGACCACATAAATCAGAATAAATAGGTTCAAGAGGTATGGTAGACTGAATCTTAATTTTCTTATGACTTTTATTAGTTATTTTCCCTTTCTGAAAAGTTATGAAAACATATTCTTCTATTCTCTTCAATTTTAGAAAATTATAAACTATATCAATATTAGAAAGTTTGTTCATAATTTTCTACCCAAGTAGGTCAAGTCTATGATACCACAACTTATTCTCATCTTCAGCACTTAGATAACATGAGTTATCAAGTTCTAAAATCTGAAAAAGATTTACACTAGTGATTTATCCTCTTGTAACAACTTTTCAATCTTCCACGCTCCTCATGATACAAGAATATTTTATGAAAATAACTTATTTACCATCATCACAAAGTTGAATTACACTAAATAAGTTATGTTTTATTACATAAAAAAACAGAACTTATTTAGATTTTAACTTTTCTACTTCAATCTTAGTCATTCTGGTTCCTTTAATTTGTAAGGAACTATCATTCCCAAATTTAATAGCTCATACATCACAATTTTCAACATATTTTAATACTTTCAAATCAACTTTCATGTGTGATGAAAAACCACTATCAAGTATCCATGGTTTGTTCTTTTTTACTTTCTTTTAAATCCGTTTCAACAATAAAAGCTATTTCCTCAAATTTATTATTTCTAGATTTCTTTTCTTTTATACTATGAGAAACTTGTTCAATAAGGAGTGCCATACATTTTTTAGAAAAGTTACCTAGTTGATCACATCTTCCACAAACTTCCTTCAGACAGTAAATCTGACTTTTTGTTGGAAAGTTTCTAACATCTTGAGATTTTATTTTTCTTACTTCTTATGATTTAGAAAGTTGCTCATTCCAATTCCACCATTTCTACCACTCTTTCCAAACCTATTTCCTAAAAAAAACATGTTATGGAAATAGTTGTAAGATATGTACTCATAAATTACACAAAAACAACATAAACCATCAAATATTTATTTTCTTTAAAAATCATCTTTCCCTGTAATAAGATTTTTGAGGTTCAAAGAATATTTCATCTTCAGTTACTCCTGGGTGTGTGACAACATTCCTTTGGGAGTAATTTTAAACTTTTTTAGACGTGATTTATTTTTTACATACCTTCTCAACCCAAGTTTTTCCAACACTTTTATTTACACCTGAAATGTTAGAAAAATCAAATGAACCTTTTAGTTTAATGGGTGTCAATTTCAGCTGATTCTTGGAGTGATGTTTTTTTGTAGCTTTATATGATTCATCTTTTAATTTTGAAGCCTTGTTAAAAATTTTATTCAACTTTCTTAATGTATTTTTATCCTAATGAAGTTTTGATTGATACTTTTTAACTTCCACTTTCTTAGATTCCAACTCCTTACTAATATCTTTAATCATATTTCCCTATTCATAAATTCTATGTTTGTAACTTAAGATGTCTTAGATTTATTATTTTTCTTTTTTGACAACATATTTTCCACCTTCAACAAATTTTACTCAATATTTATTCATTATTTTGATTTATTTCTTGAGATTTTTGTTTTAATCATGACATGCAACATGTTCTGATATGATCTGATACTCTCTATAAGATTCTCCACCTCCTTCTTCTTCTTCACTATCTGAGAAATCTTTTATTTTCTTAACTTTTACAATGAATGTTCTGAAATTTTTTGAACTTTCATCTTCTAGAGAGTTGTTTTTAGCTGAGTCTGATTCAACTTTCTTACTCAATATACTTCTATTATTTGTAGTAAAATTCTTCTTATATTTTTTGGATGACTTTTATTCTTTAGATTTTTTTTCACTTTTTCCATTGAGGGTTTTCATTAGAATCATTTTGATATTCTCCAACTTTATTCTTGAGGCAATTAATAGAAAATTTTCTGATTCCACTACACTCGAAACATTTGAGAGGAATTTTTCCTACATACTTTCCACTTCCTTTTCTATAGTTCTTAGAAATAGGAGACATGATTTTATCACCCAACTCATCATCCTTTTTATATTTAGAATCATAAGGATAAACATTTTCAGCATATTGGATTTTTATCATTCTCATATCTTCAAAAGTCATTTCATCTTTCATCTAATTTTTGGAAACTGTAGATTTTCTCATTTCATAAGAAATAAGAAAGTTATGTAGTTCATCTAGTGATAAATCATCTTTATATTATAAAGCATAAATTTTTAAATCAAACATGCTTAGAAAATTTCTCATAAGTTTTTTTTTTCAGAATTGTAGAATCTTCCAGGACATCTCTAAAACCTTTGATGTTGCAAACAACTTTATTTACTCTGTTTAAGTACCCATGAATAGTTTTTTCATCTCTTGTTCTCATGTATTCAAACATTCTATTCTAGATTTGTAGCATTGATTCCTTCACTTTAGTATTCCATTTAAAAATACTTTTGATATTTTCTAACATACTCTTTGATGTTTTGAGACCCATATTCTTCATATAAACATTTTCTGACAAATTCATAAGAACACCATTTCTATATTTTTCATAAAATTAAATATTTCAATTGTTAGTAAAAGTAAAATGAGCATCTTTATCAATGGGAAGAAACCTAATTATATTAGTATAAAAAACTTCCCTGCTAAGAGATAAGAGATACAAAATCAGCATATTTTTTCAACCATAATAATTTTTATCATCAAATGTAGGAATTACTCTACTGTTGACAAAATTGATATTTTCCATGATAAGGATTCAACAGGGGAACCATACCTTTGATACCAATTGAAGTTCCAAATGATCGAAGAACAACTAAGAGGGGGGGGGGGGGGGGTGTTGAATTAGTTGTTTCCTTTTTCACAAATGTCAACTTTAGGAAACTTAACCCTAAAACTTATTAGACTTTCTTACTTATCAACTTTTAGTAAACTCAAATGCATGTAGAAATAAAAAAGTAAACATGGCACACGTGATTTATATGGTTTGAACTCAATTTGAGAACCTAAATCCATATTATATCCACTACCATGGGCATGTGTAAATTCAATATAATGAAAAAGTGAATACAATTAGTATCAACTCCCATCAGACATTTTCAATCTCCTGATAAGAATGGTTATACTAACTTCTATTAGTTTACAAGTTTTTTCTTACAAATAATTTGATCCACAACAAAACTGAAACAAATAAACTTCATACTTTGTAAGAATCTATCTGGAAACACAGTTTTATGTAGCTGAGTTTGATGGACCTCATTCTGATAAACCCAAGTTTGATACACCTTTTTTTTCAATCTACACATGTATAATAAAACAATGCACCTCAAACAAATTCTCAAGATTCAGACTAATACCCTCAATCTAATTCCCTCTATTCAGTAAAATAAACTTGCCTTAGTCTAATGTTATGATCAAAATACTCTTTTCGGAAACTCTTTATAAACTTGAAACAAATTTGATTAGGAAACTCACTTCTAATAACAATTCTATAGAGTATCAACTTTTCTACATGGCTAAACAGTGTCAAGTACTATTGTACTTTCCACCTCAATTTATAGGTGGTCCAGAAATAGTATAGGTGGGAAACTAAAATTATTTTCCCACTCACTCAAATTCATAGATCTATAAATTTTACTCACATTTGAACTTCAAATTTGACTACTTCAAACCTCCTCATCTTTTCTGGTGTCTTGTCAAAACTTATTTAATTATCCAGAACATCTCAATTCTCAACATTACTTGAATGAGAACATTTCAAAATCTCTTTTAGAAATTGATAATTTGAAACATCTGAGTCCGGAACTTTTTTCATCATTCCTATTCTCTTGAACTGAAAGAAAACAAAACAAATATTATTTCTTGCTCTGATGCTCCAAGCTAGCTAAAAATGTTTACAATATCATTTCAACTTCTAAAGACTCTAGATGCCTTGTTCCATCATCAAGTAGAAATAACAATAGATCTTGTGAAACCTTATCTTTCTTCAACTTTCTCAGTTTGATAGAACTTCTCAGACTTGTAGTTAAAAAGGATCGAAAAAATGATAAGGGTGGGGGGGTGGGGGGGTGAATCAGTTGTTCACTTTTTATAAGTTTCAATACTTTTAAAACATAACCCCTGCAAAAATTCTATAACCTTATCGTCTTTTAGTAAATAATCATGCATGAAAAAGTAGGAAATCAAGTAAAGTGCATGAGATTTACAAGGTTCGACCTTAGTTTGTTAACCTACATCCTTGCCATATCCACTCATATGGGTCTAAAAAAATTCACTAATTTTAAGAAGTGAATAAAACTTGTGTCAACTCCCATTAGACACCTTCAATCTCCTGATAGAAATGATTATACTAAATTCCATTAGTTTACAAAGTTTTCTTACAAAAAATTTCAGCCATAAAATAAAATACCACAAAAACCTTTGCTCCATAAAAATCTATTTGGAACATCAGTCTGATAACCATGGGTCCAATTTTCTCATTCTGATTGTCTCATTATGATAGATCCATTACGATGAACCCTTTTCTCAAAATCCACTTCTCAAAATCTTCTCAACTGCTCAGTCTGATCTTCCTTAGTCTGATATTCCTCAGTCCAGTAAGAAAACTTTCAGTTTTCTAGTCTTCTAATGAGATATTTGTCTAAAAAGATAAATCTGACACTAATTTTTCAGTGCTCTACCTTTTCCGCTAATGTAAAAGGATGAAAATTATGAATGTATTGTGATTCTATTTATAGGAATCCCATAATGGAAAATACAGGAAACTGAAAAACTTTTCTAGCTTACTCAAATTCAAAAACCTCTAAAATTGACTCATATTTGAACTTCATGTTTGACCACATCAACCCTTATGGAACCTTCTTGAGTATTCTTATTAATCAACCTTCTCAAACTTAAAAACTTTTATTCTGTATAATGGAACTTCCTCAGTACAATATAATTCAAATTTCTCAGATCATTATGATGGAACTTCCTCAGCTCATTATGAATTGACTTTCCTCTTCAAAATCATTCAGATTTACTTTCATTCTCAATGTCAATACGATTAATTTTCCTTCTCAGAGTTAGTCTGATGAAATACTCATAGAAATGTAATTTTAATTATGATGGAATTTTCATTACAATTGAATTATCATTACAATGGAAACTCCACTCTCCAACATTGAAATTATTCAAACCTCCTCAGCTAAAACTCATTCAGACTTCTGAAAACTTTCGTGTCTGGTGCTTCTAGACCTGATGCAAGATTTTTCTTGATTCTTAGAACCGATCCAATATTTATGATTCCTCAATTTTTCAAAACATTTTATCATGATAGTTTTCATGATTTATGAGAACATATATACTGTAAAAGCATCGTCTGGATTAAGGTTATAAAGTTTAAGAACTTTCTAAATCCTGACATCACTATCTTCATTCAACCTCTTCTTCAAAATTTTGACTTTATAACTTAGAAAATTATTTCTTTATCTGATTATAGTAAAGTAAAACTTACAATAATCAACAATTTTTTCCTCCAATTCATTTGGATATGATGATCTATATATTTAATTTCTTGGTCTGACTGAAAACCAACATCTTCATCTTCTCACATTTCTTCACACCGATGAATTCATAACTATTCACTAGTAGAAAAATGGTCTTTAACGTCACAATTTTAATGTTGGTTCTTTGAGAGCGATTTTAAAAGTCTTCCATGAGGACTTTTAACATTAGTTATTCAGTAACCAATGTTAAATTCACACTTTTAACTCCAGTTTCAAAAAATCTAATGTTAAAATTTTTCTTCGAAGACTTTTAACGTTGGTTTTTTTCCGGAACTGATGTTAAAAGTCATTTTTGACGTCAGTTTTTCAAAAAACTAACATTAAAAATAATTAACAAGCTGCAGCCCACTGCCCAATATTCAATTTGAATGGCCATGAAGCTATAACAGACTTACGAATCAAAAGTTATGGACATCGTAAGTTGAATATTATATGACTTTTAACATCATTTTTTTTTTTCAAAAATCAATGTTAAAACTGTTTAACACGATTTAGATAATTTTCTATGTTTTTATTTTACTGGTCGTGGAGCTCAAGAAGAGCTATGGATCAAAAGTTATGGCCTTAGAAAGTTGGAAATCTCTAATAGCTCCATGTCTGGTCAAATCGAAGCTTGGGAAATTAGCAACAACTTGGTAGTAATTTTTAACATCAGTTATTTGAAAAAACAATATCAAAAACAACTTTTAATATCAGTTCCTGAAAAATACCGATGTTAAAAATATTCTATGAGTACTTTTAACATTGTTGTTTCATGAACTGACATTTAAAGAAGGATTTTATTGTAAGTTACTAAATAACTGACTTTAAACATGTTTGGGTGATCCTTTAATATCAGTTTTATAAAAAAATGACTTTAAAAACCCAATACATGAAGGTTTTTAACTTCGTTTATACATTTAACCAATGTTAAAAGTAAAATTTTAAATACAAGGGATCGATATTTAAATTTATTTCACAACGTGCATTTCATTTTTTGCAATACCACATAAATTTTGATACAACTCCATTGAAAATATTTTTTTTCACTATATATAAATTCATATTCTCTTTATTTCAACATTTTCAACCACTTCAATTCAATCAAATTTTCAACGCATCTTCAATCGATGATTTTAACAAGGTATCTATTCTAATCAAGTAATTTATTTATTATTATTTTCATTCATTACTAAAAATCTTGATAATATTCCTTATAATGATGAATTATTGTTACGATCAAGTTATGAAGATAAAACATATGATTGAGATTTACCAACCGAGGTGAAAAATTCATTATTGATCATTGTTTTCATTGTCGCATGAAATATACCCTAAAAATAAGAGAAATGATGATAAAAAACATATCAATTTGAAGGAAACTTCTAAAATAATTGAAATATGTTCGAATTCTTAGTCTTATTTTTTCCATTTGGTGTAAGTAATTTTCATTCATGTTTCTTATGTTTTCTTTGAAACGAGTTGTATCTATCAAAACTTGGAGAATTACAACTTCCAACAACCATAACTTTTGATATGTAACTCTATTTTAGCTTTAAGACTAGTGAAATCAAAGCTTAGAAAATGATATAAAACTTTTAAAACATATTTAATGTTAGTTTTTTGAAAAACTGACATAAAAAATAGATTTTAAATTTAGTTCCTAAAAAAAACTGACGTTAAAAGTATCCAATGAAGACTTTTAACCTCATTTTTTATGAACCTTTGTTAAAAGAAGGCTTTTAACATTGGTTAATGGATTAAAAACATTAAAATACTTCCATGAGGACTTTTAACATTGGTTTATATAAAAAATTGATGTTAAAAACCATACGTAATCCGACTTTTGATGTTGGTTTTACAAAAAATCAATGTCAAAAGGTAACCATTTTACTTTTTGACATCGTTTTATAAAAACCAACTTAAAAAATCTAACTTTTAATGTTGGAGGCTTAAACATTGGTTAAAACCTAACGTTAAAATTAAAAAAAACCATTGTTAAACACCATTTTTCTACTAGTTCTTAAAACAAAAACTCATGCTTGTATCAGGACTCTCTCATGACATTGAGAACTTTTGAGATCGGTATAGCATCATATGACTCAAGGTTATAAATTAGATAACTCACTAACTCATGAATTCACAATTTTCAGTAACAAATGAATTTTTAAGAGAAAATTTGAATGATTATTCATATCAATGGACCTGAGTCCGATGATCAGTATTGCAGATTTTTTAGCTTTCATCTTCCTGACAACTTCTAAATCTGGTGCTGCTCAGTTCGAACTTCTACATCTGGAAACCTACTTTCTCAAATACAAAACTTCATCTCACCATTTGTGTTTGGGTTTGAACATTCACCAACTTTCACCTATTTTACAAAAACATTATTTTATAAAAGTTTAGTTTTCAACAAATACAAAACATGATAACAAACAAAACATCACAATAGATCTTCAATATACCCCTTTGGATTTGTTGAAAACTTTTATTAACAAATTTTTCAACTCACTAAATTTTTCACAACTCAAATTTTGTAAACAACTCAAGTTTTTTAACTTTTATCAAAACACATCCTTTATCAAAAGAGAGTGTCCTGACACCACACTATTGGATAAAGTAATGTTTTTGAAGGAATTTTATTCCTCGATGATAATAAAATGCCATGGATATGTTAAAATAAACTCCCCATAACTTTTATCTTTTCCGCTCACTTTTATTTTTCTCTCCCCCATTTTATGATAACTACTATTTCAGATTCATTAAAGAAAGATATTTAAAAACTTATTACAAAGTAGAAATTTGTTACTTTCTCTCCCCAATTTTCAACATAATCCAAAGCACAGTGCATATACTTTATTATGATATTTAGGTAGTCATTGGAGGAGGCTGAACATGAAGTTGTAACCTCAACTCAGCAAACCTTTCTTTTAGAATTGACTTTTTGAAGATATCAGCAATTTGATACTTCGTTGAGATATATTCCAGTAAAACATATCAAGTAAAAACTTCCTATTTTATAAAGTAAAACTTTATATAAATGTGTTTTGATCTTTAATATTGGATAGTATTTTTAGAATGATAAATTGCAATCTGATTATCACAAAGTAACTTCAATGGTTTATAAACTTTTACTTTCAAATCTTCCAGCTGAACTTTCATCCACAGCATCTGAGTACAAGCTTGAATAGCCATAACATATTTTTATTCAATTTTTCTCAAAGATTACTTAACTTTTTTTCTTACTATGCCAAATTATACAACATTCACCAAAGAAAAATGTTCCTCCTGAGGTTGATTTTCTATCATCATAATCTCCAACCCAATCGATATTAGTTTAACCATGAAACTCTATTTCACAATTTCTTTTGTAAAACAACCCATGTGAAGTTGTTACTTTGAAATATCTCATAATTTTCTTTACTGCCAACATATGTGATTCTTTAGGATTACTCTGATACATGGATCAAAAAGTCACAATAGAAACAATTGTAAGGTAAAGTAGACTTCCTATCATCTTTCGAAAGTCTTTATGATTCACACTTTTTATGAACTCATATTTACTCAACTTAATCCCCAATGAGACAAGAGTAGAAACTTATTTGTATTATTCCATACAAAACTTTTACAACAATTACCTGGAATAGTTTTCCTAAGATAAGAAAATGTATTTTTATCTTTGTTGAACCTGTAAACCAAGGAAGAATTTAATTCTTCTAACATTAACATCTCAAAGTTCCTTTTAATTTCTTCAGAAAATGTTTTACAAATATATTCTACATCCCCATAAAAAATTATATCATCCACATAAACAATTACAATTAGAGTTCCATAGTCAACATCTATCACATATAAGTTGATATCAACTTTTCCTTTAGAAAAATTCAATATTCTCAAAAAAATTCAAGCTTAGAATACCATGAATATAGAGCTTGGTTCAATCCATTAAAATCTTTCTTCAATATACAATTTTTTTCATCCTCATCAAGTAGAAACTTGCAAGGTTGTTCAATTTAAACTTCTTATTCAATTTCTCCATTGAGAAATGGTGACTTTACATCCATCTAATATAATTTGTAATTTCGGTGAGTAGTCACTGCTATAAACATCTAATAGTTTTTAACCTTGAAATGGGGGAAATGGTTTTATCAAAATCCACACCTTCTACCTATGCATAGACTTTACAAACAATCCTATCTTTGTTTCTTGAAACTTATCTATGTTCATTCAACTTGTTTCTGTAAACCCATTTTACTCTGATAACATTTTTAACTTTCGTACATGAAACAAGTTCCCATGTTTCATTTTTCTTAATTTGATCTAACCATTAATTCATATCATTCACCCATTATTTGTGTTGAATCGATTCTAAAAATGATTTTGGTTCAATTTTTGAGATGTGTGAAGTGTGATTTTCTAATCTCAGCTTTCTTCTGGTCTGAACTAGATCTTTCTGATTCCCAAGAATATTTTTAGTCTCAACTTGTTTTGTAAATTAGGAAATTTCAGAGTTCTTCTTTCTGATTCACTTTCCTCATCACATGATTCATCTGAATCTTTATGCACATTACTTTTCTCACTTTTATTTTCATTGGAAAATTTCAAATTTTCTTCCTCAACATTCCCAACAACTTTTTTTAAAGAATTTCTATTCTCAAAAACTTTCACATCATATGAGTTCATAAAATTTTTTTAAATGTTTGTTCCAACATTTTTTACTTCTTTCATTTGGTGAATAACCCATAAAATTTCCTTCCTCAGCTCCAACGAACCAAGATTTTACATACATGGGAATTGTATTTCTTTTGTGAAAAAATTAATACATTACACAAATAGACTCCCAAAGACCATATTATTTTAGTTTATTTGGAAAATTGGAATAAATTCTACTAACTTAGTGAAATATCTTCAACATATTCTATAAAGATCTTCCCCATTAGTTTTCATACCAAAAACCTTTCTTTATATCCTAGGAGAAAGAAAACATAAAAAGGGTGAGCTAAAATGATCAGTAAGGGTAAACATGGAGAAAATCAAACAAAACATAAACATAATAATGTTAAAAAATGAACATATATTTTTAATATCAAAATCTTGAGTCATAAAATAAATCTTGGCAGTACGTAAGGCATAAATCATAAAGTAACATTAACCATGATAAAATAGTATTGGTATAAAACATGGAATTGTGGAAAACACATAAGCATATAAAATAAATTCCATATTATCCAAGATTCATTTCTAAGAACATCATAGAAGACAAAGTCTATTTCTGAATCGAGTTCACTCCAAGTTCCAGCCCTATATTACTGAACCAGATATACTTTCTATTTCATCCATGTATTACTGAACCAGATTTTCTTTCCATTTCAGCCCTGTTTATCTCATGAGATATAAATCCTTTCCCAATTAATTGGAGGTAGATATAGGTCCCACCATCTCATAATGAAATAATTCTTACATGTTACTTAAAAACATAAATCACTCATCATATCATAACCCAAGAAATAAAATGGGTTTCTTAAACATCATTCCATCATAACATAATCCATATAAAATATCATTACATCATCAACACAATAAAATAATAGTAATAATAGGGATATAAACATAACCCTATTTAAATATCATTATCTTATATGGAAAATAATTTTGGTAAAACACCTGAACTTAATTCATGAGGAAAATATCATTTCTTCTTCAAAAATGTTTTCTTTTCTCAAAATGCCATGCAACTTTAAAAGAAAATAATTTATTTGAAAATAAACTTGAAATAATGTAGAGTAATCTTCATATAAATAAGGTGTTATGAAGATGTAAAAATCTATTCATGCCATATATGTTAAAAAAACATTCTTCTCATACTCTTACTGGAAAAGTCAAAAAGAACCTCATATGGAAAATGAAAGAAAGATTCCTTCCATACCGTTTAATAAAACTTCACAAATGGGTAAAATTGAATTTAAATAATAGTATAAGAATAGAAATAATATTATATATTTAGGAAACATGTATTTGAATGATAAATATTCCCTATTAAATACTTACGTATAAACAATCTCAAATAATAACGAGATTGCGAAATTATCCCTTACCTTAGGACTGATTTCCTTTATATGTATCCAAAACTCATGTATAATTATTTAAATAATGTCATTGATTTATTTTAGAATCATAGTCATCTTTAGGATATCATATATGATCATTTTATCATCCGTTTGGTAAAAATATTTCATTATTACCCGTTATTCGAGTATTAACTGCTTCATTTTCTCATGCATGTTTTGTCGAATAAGTTCTGGTTATCATTATTAGGTCATAGTTATATAATTAAAAATGATATTAACATAATATATATAATATTTATTTTTTCTATAAATTTATATAATCACGTTTTAATGGATATCATGTAGAATGAATCACATCGCATCATGGAGATGGTAGGCCGTACGTATGAACGAGTGATGATATCATTCCTAAATTTGTTGAATGGTATTGAATTGGATGATGTATGTAACGTCCTGGATCCAGGTGCCACTCAACGGGTTCCCCGAACCCGGTTCGCCACGTGACCTCAAGTGCATTTCCCCAAACGCCAGAGGCTGCCGCCTAACAGCAAGGGCCCGGGTCTGATAGTGGGGAAACTATGCCCTCATTTGTCAAAGTGTAGCGCAGCGGAATACAGAATAAAATATACATCAACAGCGGAATCAGTAAACCACAAACAACTAAAATAACCAACAACAATGAATATAACCAACAGTATGTAAATGATGATGCTACTTGTCTCAAGTTCTAAGAAAATAGCCAGAACATGTTATACATCAATACAGTACAACCAAAAGCAGAGTACAACAAAACAAAGTAAAACAGCTGGCAGCGACATCACGAGCCTAGGATCGGTCCCATACCCTCCTACTCTTCAGCAACAGTCAAGTACCTGTATAGGGAATCTTGCCCCTATCCACACCTACAGAAATGTAATCTGTTTGGGCCGAAAAGCGTGACCCAAACAGGGTGTGAGAAATAAATTCCCAGTAGGCACCCACCTAAGGTCCGTGCCCAACTGCGTGTAAGCATGCAACGATAGTACAATAGTAAAATGAAATAAAGTAAGCAGTACTCACAAGTAACCAACTTAACAGTTAAATTGACATTTAATAATCATTTAATCCATTAAATATTAGAAATCACCACAGTGCATTTCTAAGTAAACAATCCACGTCCTCAGAGAAGTAAACCCCTACCCTCAGGTAAGGAGTGTCCAATGCAAGAATCCGCCCTCAGGCATAACATAATTTTCCCTCAGGTGTAGGTAGTGTCTCCCTCAGGCACATAACCAGCTGCCCTCAGGCACGGAAGAAGTTTCCCTCAGGCCGAAATAGAACATTGCCCTCAGGCTAATAAAGTCACGCCCTCAGGCTATAACAAAAGACCACCCTCAGGCATAAGTAACCGGGCCATGCCCAACATGTAAACAAGCAGTAAACAAGCAATTCCTCTCGAGGCAATTCTACAATTACTACTTTAAAGGCATACCCTCGGGTATCTTGGCCAAACTACTAAACAGTGGAACACACCCCCAGGGTGGTCCCAGATCCAAGAAACGATCCCAACCAGCATTTTAATATCATAATTAAATACCTAATCAATTCTAGGTGTTTAATATAGAAACGGACAGAGCCACACGACACCCCAACATGGGTTCATGGCACAAAAACGCACAAAACACACAGCAGTTGGAAAACTAAACACCAAGCCACTTACCTTATACGCCAACGAGCGGTATACCCGAATGTCGACTCCAGAAACGCCCAAGAACGACATAGATCTGATGAAGAACAAAACCCGATTAACCTCATATAACTCTTATTAGGAGAATAATTGGTAAGAAGAAGTCAAGGAGATGGAATCCCTTACCCGTGCGGTTCCAACGAGATCGTCCGAGGTGGAAACCGATTCTAGACGAACACTCGGTGGATCTTCAAAGGTTCGACCTCCTCCTTTGGCTCCAAAATGGCTCAAATGCCTCATCTGCCAAATGAGGAGGCTACTGCCTGTTTTAAGCTAAAAAAACAAAGTACACGGCGTGTACTTCTGAGTACATGATGTGTACTTCCCAAATTTTAAACAGTTCCTCTGGTGGCTTCCCACCAGCACGGCACTGTTCGCCTGCCGACAAGAGTACACGACATGTACTCCTGAGTACACGGCGTGTACTGCCGCCCAGCTGGCGGTTGTTCCACCGCCTTACTATTTTGGCCTGCCGACTGACTACACAGCGTGTAAAGGACCACTACACGGCATGTAGTCAGTCCCTACACCCTTTGTCGCTGACATGGCTACACGCCCCGTGTACTCACCCCTACACGGCCAGAAGTACATGGCGTGTGGAAAAAGTACACGGCGTGTACTTCCAAAATTAAGGATTTTTCCCCATTTTCCATATTTTATTAAAAAAACTTAAGGAAAAGAGAAAAGAAGAAGCACTCACCTCAAAGAGAAGAACCAAGTTCTTACAAACTTCCCCCTTATAGCAATTCATCCCCTAATTGACCTTCTGAGGGTGGAGAAGATATAGCCGTGAACAACTCCAGCCACTGAGCATGTACGTCGGCCTCCCGCTCCCAGGTCTCGTCCTGCACTCGG
Source organism: Viscum album (assembly GCA_963277665.1). Classification (NCBI taxonomy): domain Eukaryota; kingdom Viridiplantae; phylum Streptophyta; class Magnoliopsida; order Santalales; family Viscaceae; genus Viscum; species Viscum album. The sequence goes on along the minus strand of OY728147.1, from coordinate 467,460,402 downwards.
CCATGCTGCCATAACACCCGTATGAGAGGAACTGACCGGCCTCAGATAACTTTCGTGCTCCTGTCAACAATACTAATTGGATGCTCCTCAAAGGACGCATCTGCCTCCAGCTCAACCTCCTCGGGCTGAAAGATGTGAGACAGGTCTGTATGATAGCGGCGCAACTGAGATACATGGAAGATGTCGTGCATGGCTCGGTACCGCTGTGGTAACCGCAACCGATAAGCAACCCGCCCAACTCTATCCAGAATCTCAAATGGCCCCACATACCGCGGTGAAAGTTTACCCTGTCTCCTGATCCGCTTGTGTCCCAGCCTCAGCGAAACACGCAAGAAAACCTGATCCCCGACCACGAATGCCAAAGGTCATCTGCGACGATCAACATATGACTTCTGACGAGATTGCGCGGTAGCCATCCACTTCTGTATCAACTGGACCTGCTCAGAAGTCTCCTGTACGAGATGTGGTCCCAGAAAAGCCGCCTCACCTACCTCTAACCAGCACAAAGGTGATCGTCACGACCTACCATATAAATCCTCGTATGGTGCCATCTCAATAGTCTCCTAGAAGCTATTGTTATAGGAAAACTTGACTAAGGGTATATGATTCTCCCAAGAGCCCACAAAGTCAAGGACACATGATCGTAGCATGTCCTCCAGCATCTGTATCGTACGCTCCGATTGGCCATCGATCTGAGGGTTGTATGCTGTGCTCAGAAGCACCTGTGTACCCAACGCCCTCTGAAAACTCTGCCAGAAACGTGACGTAAAGCGGGCGTCTCTATCAGAAACAATAGAACGAGGAACCCCATGAAGACGTACGATCTCTCAGATATACATCCTTCCGATCTCGTCAATATCGAAAGTCTCCTTGATCAGCAAGAAGTGAGCTACCTTCATGAGTCTATCCACAACAACCCAGACGACATCATTTCCACGAGGTGACCTCAGAAAACCAGTCACGAAATCCATCACAACATCATTCCATTTCCACTCCGGAATGGGTAACTGCTGTAACCACCCGGCTGGTCTCTGATGCTCCGCCTTCACCTACTGATAGGTGGAACACCTCGTAACAAAACCAGCTACATCTCTATTCATACCTGGCCACCAGTACTGAAGTCTCAAGTCACGGTACATCTTGGTAACCCCGAGATGAACTGCCCAAGCTGAAACATGAAACTCCCGCATCAGCTCCTCACGTATATCCCATGGAACCCATACTCTTCCATGGAAATGTAGAACTTCAACATCGCCTATCGTCCAACCAGAAGGAGGGTCCTCACTTGCCACCGACTCCCATAGAACTAGGCCTTCTGAATCAGATAGCTGTATCATCCTCACTCTATCCAGAAGGGTAGAAGTCACAGCTAAAGATGAAAGATAAGTCTGCCCCTGACTATCATGCACCTCCAAATGCATTTTAGAGAACAAAGCCATGAGCTGCCACTCACCACTGGCCTCCTGCACTGCCTATATCTAAGTCTTATTTCCTAGTGCATCAGCTACTGCATTACCTTTACCAAGTGTACAGGAAAGCTCAAAATCGAAGGACTGTAGGTACTCGACCCACCTTTGCTGCCTCAGATTCAGGTCACGCTGTGTAAAGATATACTTGAGGCTTTTGTAGTCGGTGAAAACCACAAAATGCTCCCCCAATAGATAATGTCTCCAACAGCGCAACACATGAACAACTTCTGCCAACTCGAGATCATGCGTCGGGTAATTCCTCTCATGTGGCCTCAACTGCCGAGACTCGTATGCAACAACTCGATCGCCCTGCATCAACACTGCTCCCGGCCCAATACCTGATGCATCACAGTAAAATGTATAGCTATTCCCCTACTCTGGGAGTATCAGGATCAGTGCTGATGTCAAGCTTCCTTTCAGGTCCTGAAAGGCTGCCTCGTAAGCTTCCGACCAAACGAACTTCACACCCTTCTTAGTCAAGCCCGTCAACAGCGCTGCTAAGCGGGAGAAGTCCTGTATAAAACACTTGTAGTAACCAGCCAGCCCTAAGAAACTCCATATCTCAAACACGTTCTTAGGCTGCTCCCAGGAAACTACTGCTCTCACCTTCTCTGGGTCTACTGAAACTCCCGCCTCAGAGATGATATGACCCAGAAAGTGAATCTGGTCCATCCAAAAGTGGCACTTTGAGAGCTTAACATATAGCCGATGCTCTCTCAGTGTACTCAATACGATCTCAAGATGGGTGGAATGGTCGTGTCGAGTGTAAGAGTACACCAAGATGTCATCCATGAATACTACCACAAAAGAATCAAGATACAGATGGAACACACGATTCATCAGAGCCATGAAAACTGCTGGCATGTTCGTGAGTCCGAACGGCATAACCGTATACTCGTATAGACCATACCTGCTCTTGAAAGATGTGAGAGGTATATCAGATGGTCTAAAGCGTAGCTGATGATATCCTGATCTCAGTTCAATCTTCGAGAACACTCGAGCTCCACAAATCTGATAAAAAAGATCATCAATCCTCGGTAAGGGATATCAGTTGTTAACCGTCAACTGGTTCAGCTTCCGATAATCCACGCAAATTCAGAGGGCACCATCTGCCTTTTTTGAAAAAAGGACCGGCAATCCCCACAGAGAAGTACTGAGTTGGATAAACCCCTTTGCCTGTAACTCCTCTAACTGCCTATTAAGCTCCTGTAACTCTGCTGTGGCCATCCTATAAGGAGGAATGGACACCGTTGCTGCTCCTAGCACTAGCTTGATAGAGAAATACACCTCTCTCTCCAGAGGAAGACCTAAAAAGTCGTTTGGGAAGACATCTCTAAAATGATCAACCAATGGAGGGAAATTCGCCTGATAAGTCCCCTGATCATCCAGATATAAGCTCGCAATCTGGGATGTGACTCCACCTCGCCCACGATGCTCTGGTCCATCTCGACTCGCCTGAACATCCCACTCGCCCTTGTATAGAAACACACCGTCCTCTGGTGACGTGAAACTCACCCTACAATGATAACCGTCTATAAAGGCACGAAAGGGAACCAACCAGTCCATCCCGAGAATGAAGTCATAGCTCGTCATCTCTAAGACATAGAGGTCCCAAAGAAAGTGACACCCACCAACCTCAAGGGGGAACTCCTTGCACTGACGCACACTAGCCGTTATAGTCCCCAACGATGTGTCTAGCATAATGATATCAGAAGAAGTAGAAACACAGAGCCCAAGGCTCTCCACTACGGGTACAAATATGAAACTATGTGTAGCACCCGTATCAAAAAGTACTGAAGATAGAACAGAAGCTACTAGAATAGCACCTATGACTGTAGAAGGTCCGAGATCCTACTCCTATTGGGTCTGTTGCACTGCATATGTCTGCCCAGTGCCACGGCCCTGCAACACAGCCTGGATACCCTGAGCTATCCTGCCCTGCTGCCTCTGAGATCCTGGTGTCTAGCTATCACGACCACGACCACCATCTCTGCCTGCACACCCTGACGTATTCCAGTTTCCTGACTGGTAAGAAGCCACTGGTCCTGCCCCCACACGCGAAGTCTGTACAGAACCCCTCTCACTAGCCACTGGTAGAAATGCCCTACAAAAGCACTGTAGATAACCCATCTTTCCACAAGCTCGATACTCCACTGGATCACGTGGACACTATGGCCTCTTGTGCCCCTCTCTACCACACTGGTAGCACATAACCTGGCCACTTGAAGCATTCTTCTGACTGGTACTGCCGCCATGAGAGAAGTCCGCCTGTCTCTTCCTCTTGCCAGAAGAAATAGTACCAGTAACTGGTGCTGAACCGCCCTGGCCCACAACACTAGATTCCCGCATGTTTCTATCTATAATCAGCACCTGGTTCATGATAGCTTGTACAATAGGCAACCTGAAGACATTCACCAGCGTTCGGATGTCATACCGAAGACCATCCTCAAAACGTCTGGCTCTCAGTGTCTCATCACCCACCAACATGGGTGCAAAGCGCTGAAGCTTGGTGAAACGAGCAGAATAGTCCATCACCAACATAGATCCCTACTACAGATTCATGAACTCTCGAGCTCTATCTGCCCTCAGCATCTTGGGAAAGAAGAAGTCATAGAATACTGCCTGAAAATCCTCCCACGCCATGTCCCTGTGATGCTCTGACTGGGTGGTAACATCCCACCACCTCTTGGCGGAATCACGCAGCATGTATGTCGCGAGCTTGACCCTCCGCCCTGGAGGTGTCTCAAGATGCCCAAAAATAGTTTGCATCGACCCCAGCCAAGACTCCGTAGCCTGTGGTCCGCCATCGCTGGAAAACATAGGTAGATGCTGCTGTTGGAAGATACGTGTCAGTTCGGCCATAGATGTGGCAGCTTGCGGTGCTCCCTAAATGGTCTGCATGAACCGCATAAAACCTTCACGGAACTTCACTTCCGCGCCTATGTACGGTATAGCATCTGGCTCTGCTGGAGGATCAACTGGTAGCCCATGGCCCACCATCTCTGGAGTAAAGTCGTTGCCGCTCTTCTGGAGAACAACGCGCGGTCGTCTATGCGGCATGACACTACAAGGTCAAAAGAATGCCTTAGATTCAATATTATTAAGGCTGAAATGAAGAAACCAAAAAGGGAACAAGAGGAAGAAGGCATCTCAAAATTTACAAAACAAGACTACACAACGTGTATACTGACTACACGACATGTACTTTACTTCCCTTCCCCTGCCCAGGTCCTTCGACACGGCTAAGCCACACGCCTCCCGTTTGAACAAAAACTACACGACGTGTATTTCATATACACGGCGTGTATGGTGTTATTTTCCAACTGCCCGTGTCGTTTGTGACATGGCCGACTACTCGGCTTGAAACTACACGGCGTGTTACACCCGTACATGGCATGTACACCACCCCGTTTCCCATCCACATGGCTAAGTCCACACGGTCTGTCCTCGGACAAGACTACATGGCGTGTCCCCAAAGGTACACAGCGTGTTCAAGGATCGGTGACATTGACCCGTGTTGTTAGTTACACGGCCAAGTCCCCAGGTCACACTACACGGCGTGTTCATAATTGACACGACGTGTTCTGTAAAGGAGTTCACCGACCCATGTTTCTTAGTTACATAGCCGGACTCCGGGTCAACACTACATGGCGTGTAGATAAGGTACACGGTGTGTTTTACCCAAGCACTTCCCTACCCCGTGTCGTCGCCCACACGATTTATGACACGGGAAGAGACTACACGACGTGTACTCTTGGTACACGGCGTGTACTCAAAAAGTTCATTTTTCTTCCCAAACAGAAGGCCATACACGACATGTGTAAGGATACTACACGGGGTGTATACTGGGTTTCCAGACAGTATGCCTTAGAAACTTTTCCGGGACCTATAAAATACTGAAAAACAACACCTAAGTGTCAAATTCCGACCCGTGAGGGCCCATACTCACCAAGAATCAAAGTTTGACATCTTATCTGTGTTATAACAAATAAACAGTCAATGATCCACCAAATTCCGGTCAATGGGGGTCCATACTCCCCAAAAACCAAAGTTTGGCGTCCATTATATGAACAACTCACACAAAAATTACCCTATCACAAGGCATGTATTTTTATCAGAGCAGCTATCACAACATCATGCTTTTCTAGCACAACAACTATCACAACAACATGCAATTTTCTAATGCTCTTACATGGCATGGAAACTATGCATGGCATGTGATTCTAGCATGTGCCTAAATGATGCATGAGATGGCATACCCTCATCTCATCAGGTTGCAACTAAATAGAACCCACTGATAAAAGATAAACAACACAATATAAGTGCGTCACCCAACGGTGAAAACATTTCAACTGTAAAATTTAAAAAATCAAAAAAAATTGCAAAATACGAGGTAGATTGGATTTTCCATGTACAAGGGTTAGATATGCCTGGGCACAACTTATTACCAACTACCATTCGTCCTATCGCTGACTACGGCTCCAAATAGTAAGTCAAGAGAAAAGAAACTCCTCTAATACCACTTTGTAACGTTCCAGCTCCGGGTGCCACTCAATGGGTGCCCCGAACCCGGTTCGCCACGTGACCTCAAGCGCATTTCACCAAATTCCATAGGCTGTCGACTAGTAGCGAGGGCCCATGTCTGATAGTGGGGAAACTATGCCCTCATTTGTCAAAGTGTAGCGCAGCGGAATACAGAATAAAACATACATCAACAATGGAAGCAATAAACCACACACAACTGAAATAACCAGCAGCAATGAATATAACCAACAGTATGTAAATGATGATGCTACATGTCTCAAGTTCTAAGAAAAGAGACAGAACATGTTATACATCAATACATTACAACCAAAAGCAGAGTACAACAAAACAAAGCAAAACAGCTGGCAGCAGCATCGCGAGCCTAGGCTCGGTCCCATGCCCTTCTACTCTTCAGCAACAGTCAAGTACCTGTATAGGGACTCTTGCCCCTATCCACACCTACAGAAACGTAATCTGTTTGGGCCAAAAAGCGTGACCCAAACAGGGTGTGAGAAATAAATTCCCAGTAGGCACCCACCCAAGGATCGTGCCCAACTGTGTGTAAGCATGCAACAACATTGCAACAGTAAAATGTAATAAAGTAAGCAGTACTCACAAGTAACCAACTTTACAGTTAGATTTCCATTTAATAATCATTTAATCCATTAAATATTAGAAATCACCACTGTGAATTTCTATGTAAACAATCCACGTCCTCAGACAAGTAAACCCCTACCCTCAGGTAAGGAGTGTCCAATGCAAGAATCCGCCCTCAGGCATAACATAATTTGCCCTCATGTGTAGGTAGTGTCACCCTCAGGCATAGAATCAGCTGCCCTCAGGCACGGAAGAAGTTTCCCTCAGGCCAAAATAGAACATTGCCCTCAGGCTAATACAGTCACGCCCTCAGGATATAGAAAAACACCACCCTCAGGCATAAGTAGCCGGGCCACGACCAACATGTAAACAAGCAGTAAACAAACAATTCCTCTTGAGGAAATTCTACAATTACTACTTTAAAGGCATACCCTCGGGTATCCTGGCCAAATGGCTAAACAGTGGAACACACCCCCGGGGTGGTCCCGGATCCAAGCAATGATCCCAACCAGCATTTTAATATCATAATTAAACACCTAATCAATTCTAGGTGTTTAATATAGCAACGACCTCAGCCACACGACACCCCAACATGGGTTCGTGGCACAAAAACGCACAAAACACACAACAGTTGGAAAACTAAACACCAATCCACCTACCTTATACGCCAACGAGCGGTATACCTAAACTTCGACTCAAGAAACGCCCAAGAACGGCGTAGATCTGACAAAGAACAAAACCCGCTTAACATCAAATAACTCTTATTAGGAGAAGAATTGGTAATAAGCAGTCAAGGAGATGGAAGCCCTTACCCGTGCGGTTCCAACGAGATCGTCCGAGGCGGAAACCGATTCCAGACGAACACTTAGTAGATCTTCAAAGGTTCGACCTCCTCCTTTGGCTCCAAAACGGCTCAAATGCCTCCTCTGCAAAATGAGGAGTCTACTGCCTGTTTTAAGCCAAAAAATCAAAGTACACGACGTGTACTTCTGAGTACATAGCGTGTACTTCCCAAATTTTAAACTGTTCCTCTAGCAGCTTCCTGCCAACGCGACACTGTTCGCCTACCGACAAGAGTACACGACGTGTACTGCCGCCCAGCTGGCGGCTGTTCCACCGCCTTACTATTTTTGTCATGCCGACTGACTACACGGTGTGTAAAGGACCACTACACGACGTTTAGTCGGTCCCTACACCCTTTGTCGCCGACATGGCTACACGCCCTGTGTACTCACCCCTACACGACCAGAAGTACACGACGTGTGGAAAATGTACATGGTGTGTACTTCCAAAATTTAGGATTTTTCCCCATTTTCCATATTTTATTAAAAACACTTAAGTAAAAGAGAAAAGAAGAAGCCCATACCTCAAAGAGAAGAACTGGGTTCTTACAATGTATAATATTTCAGAATTAATATAATGTTTTAATAATAATATATAGTTATTACATACATCATTATACCCATCCAAGTAATGTGGTGGTGAAAAACGGATTACACCATAGTGTGGAGACGGTAGGCTGTACGTATGCACACGTGGATATTTTATTTTTCATAGGATGGATAAAAGGTAGAATATGGTTGTTTAATAATTATAATAACATATAAGTATATAAGTGATACCAGATTTATTACTTTATAATTAAACAACTCATGAAAATGAAGTATAAGAAGAAATAAGTTTGAATGAATCGGTAGAGGAGATTACCTCTTTTTCAATGTGCTCCCTCTAAATCTTTTCTTAGAGTACTAGAGTTGGTCTTCGAAGAAGACCAAAACCTCTTAATGTAACTAGGTAATTTGAAAAGTGAAAATGGTAGAGGATAGCCTAGATTTAAGCCTGAAATTGATGCGATGAAGTGAGGGAGGAGGTTCCCTTTTTATAATTAAGGTCATGGGCACTTTTGGAAACCTAAAAAATATTAATTTATAATAAAATCAAACCCCACTCAAAAACCTCCAAAATGTACCAATTTAGAAGATTAGATGAGACATGGTTTTAATATTATCAACCAATAAATTTTAGACAAGATTTTATGTCAATTTAAACATTTCCATTTTAATTAACACTTAGTTATTCTATTTAATTTTAATTATGATAACAAATATTTCAATATTAAAAGGGTGAAATATTTATTTATTTGATGACAATTAAACCATGAATAATTACATTAAATAATTTTAGACCATATCATAATTATTATATAGTTTAAAAAAATTATTATTTTTAAATAATTTAATAAAACAATGTTTTGACAAAACTTTAATAGTGTCAATTTTGAAACTATTCAATTCATGGATTTTTAAAAATATAAAGATAAGATTTTATGATCAAAAAAATTATTTTATTATATCCCTATGGGGCATAGTTCATATAGAAAAATCATTTTACAAATTAATTAGCTCAAATTATATTTATTTTTATATTTTTAATAACATTAATTTTATATTTCAATTAATAAAATAATTACTACATTAATTTTTGTGTAATTATTTAATATACTTATTTTTTGGGTAAAAATTAAAAACAAAACACTATAATTAATATAAATATACTATATTTCATAAAAATACTTGTAGTCTAATTTAGCTTCTGGAAAATTCAATATTAAAAATGTTATACTTATTAAATTATGAATGTGACAATTTTAACATCACTATAAATAAAATAATATAAGTGTCAAAATATCTTCCATACGGATCCAAATGGTCAATAACTCAACCCTTGGATGATTATGGTCAAGATATAATAGAAAAATAAGAATTGGGAAAGTTTTTGTGTCTTTTTATGGTAATTATCATTTTAATAATAATTTTTTTATTTATTTCTCATCAATTAATTAATTTGTACACCATCAAAGTATAAGTCTTTTAGGTAATTATATTATTCCTAAAAATTAAAAATAAATTACCATGATAAATAAAAAAAATTTATATTTAAAATAAGTATTTATAATCTAATTTATCTTCTATATAACCTTATATAAAAAATGGTGTGGTTATTCAAATTTTAGTGAGACATATTTAACTTTTTTTAAATAAAATAAATTAAATGTCTTAATCTCATTCAAGTGGCTTCCAAAAGACACAATTTCAACCCAAAGATGATTTAGTTTGATAAAAAACTCATACAATGATATTAAGACAAGTGTTATTGTAATTTTATAATAGTATTATTACCCTTAATTACCTGTTTTACCCTTTTATCGTATTAATACAAATTATCAAAGTTACTATTCATAATACCCAAAAATAAAATAAAGATATTTAAATAATTTGTGGATACTGATTCCAAATATGGAATACATTTTTTCAAAATTCAAAACATATAAATTTTAGTAATTATTTTAAAATTATTCCTGTTTTCGGAAAGAGAGAACGAGTTTTTTAAAAGTTAAAATATTACAAAATATTGAAATGTTTTTACATCTGAATTCAATGTAAAATTAATGATAATGAAATAGATTATAATTAATTATAGAAATATATTATATTTATACTTTAAAACAATCCAATAATATAATTTAATTACATAAATTATTTTGATGAAAAAAGTTGTTTTCAATTAAAATTTAGTATAATTTTACTATTCATCAAAATTTAAAACTTATCAGAAAAATATCAAAAATTCATCCAAAAAAAATTATTATATCCCAATTACAAAGAAGAAGTTTGTTTTTTTAAATAAAATATATAGAAGTGTCAAAAATTATATTTAAAATGGGTGCGCTATCAAAAGGAGGTAATATTGTATTTTTTAAGAAAAATACTTCTTTTATTCGAAAAATTTAATTTTTTCTTATATAATGTCTATAAAACATATAAGATGAATTTTAAAAATTATATTGAATACATAAAGAGAAATTTTATTATTTTATAGACTCAATTATTTTCATTTAAATAGTTTTTTAGAAGGAAGTTAATACTATTCATACCTTCCATTATAATGACTAGGTTATAATATTTAGTTGTTCACTTATACTCGGTATTGCATGAAATGAATTCTATAAAAAAACTTGAAATTTTGTGTAACACAAGCCAAGCATAGTATTGCGCACACCTCAATCTACTACAGTGTTGTGTATAGCGCAAGCTAATCTTGGCGTAGCGTACAACATACGACATCAAAGAAATTAAAATGAATCTATCTCATAAAATCTTGGGTTGTTAAATTCTACCCCCCCTTAAAATAAATTTTTCCCTTGAAACTCATTAAGGTTATAAAAGGTTTATTACTTGAAAGTTTATTTCATAGAAACCCACATCGTAAAATGGAATACTAAAATTTTATTTTAAAAAGGAATGTTTGAAACATAGCGGTTACCCAAAGTAACTCCTCACTGGGTTTTCATATAAAAGAGAAAAGACGGGAAGTGAAAAAATGGATATGGAAGAAAAATCTAACCATCAAGTTTTTATGGAGAGTGATAAAGAACAAGGTTTGGAGAAATTTTGCAACCAGAAAGCCATAAATCTGCAATTATTTAAGGGACCCTCTGATTAATCGGATAAGAAGGTACTAGGATATTTTTTTTTGGTTTCAATATAATTTTCCTAAAGTTGAATAATTTTTCATGAGAAGAAATACTTACTTGATTTTGTACAATCTCACTATTGTTCATGCCTTGAAAAATTTCTACTTTATCTCTTATTCAAAGAAATGAAGTTAAAGTTTTCATTCTTTAAGTGTTAGCAGATCATGTGATCCATAAATAGAATGATAGGTAATTACATTTGTCTCAATAAAAAGGTTAGCATAAGTTATCAAATATGCATAAGTCCACCTATAGTGTGATAAAACATTAATCTAAAAAAAATCAATTGGATTATAACTTATAGTATCCATAAATGGATAATATTACAATCCTTCAAAAAACCAGAAATCTAAAACTTTAGAAAGAGGTGAACTAAATTGGCATAGCATTTATCTACCACATATCATAGGGTAGTTCTTGGTTATCACATTCCAAACATGTGAATAACTTAATCATGCATTTTCTTGAAAAATGGTAATAACATGAATTACCATAGAACCTTAGTGAAAACATATATGATGTCAAAAATTAACCCTTTCAACATAATAAAAATCCCAAAAATCTATATACTCAAACCATGATATCACTTTGTCCTTATATCATTCATGAGGTTATTAATACTATTAAACATATCATTATCTCCTTAACCCATCATTATGCACATATCATGTGTTTTCTAAAAATATTTGAAAAATTTTCATGGTTACCGGTACCATTCAACATATACTTTCAAACAGTTAAAGAAAAAACAATAGTGTAACAATCCTTAGATGATTCTTTATTCCATAGTACTATAAAATTACTTATACAACATCATTCTTAATAAACATGCAATTATTGGCTTTGTGTCCTTTTCCACACCCAAAGCATCTTATGGTTCCTTTGAAACATTCTCCTTGATGCCTCTTCCCATAAGATTTACATGAGGAAAATTGAACTTTATTTTCTCTATGCTCACCATGAAACTCCGTCTTTATCTTATCATGTGGGCCAGTGAACTCACCAAAGTTGATATTATTGATCATATTATGAGATTGCTAATTAGGCATAATAATAATGTTTCACCTTACAACTCACATTTAATTTGGTTGATCATGAGGAATATCATTCCATTGTTCATCATATTCTCTATTAACACGAATACTCCTATTTCTAGTCATTTTCTAAAACCTAAAAAGATTAGTGTGAGAGGAAAAAATCATACTAGAAAAACAACATAATCAAGGGGGAGTACTTTCAATATCTAACATCATAGGTTTAGTCCTAATTTATTCATGATCGTTACCATAATTCTAGGATAGTAACCTATATTTAGACTTATCATTAGGGACATACCTAGAGGTATCCTTAGAAATATCTCTAGGGATCTCACTGAAGTTTTCACATCCTAGTTTCCAAAGGTTAACTAAACATCTGCTCTGATACCAACTCTAACAACCCAAAATTGAAATACATGGACATTACATTTATTCTGCAGAAAAATTATTACATTACACAAATAGACGTCAAAATAATGTATTAGTTTAGTGTATTTGGAAACTCAGAACACATTCTTATAACTTGGTGAAAGATCTTCAACATCTCCCATAAACACATTCCTCATTAGTTTTCCTATCTAAAACCTTTCTTTATATCTTGGGGGAAAGAAAATATAAAAATGGTGAGATTAAATTCTCATTAAGGGTAAACATGGATAAAATCAAACAAAACACAAACATAAAAATGTTAAAACATGAACATATATTTTGAATATCAAAATCTGGAGTCATAAAATAAATCTTGGCAGTATGTAAGGCATAAATCATAAAGAAACATTAACTATGATAAAATAGTATTGGAATAAAAAATAGAATTGTGGAAAACACATAAGAATATAAAATCATTTTTAAATTATCCAAGTTTAATTTCCAAGACCATCATAGTGGACAAAGTCCATTACTGAACTGAGTTCACTCCTCATTCTAACCCTGTATTACTGAATCAAATATACTTTCCATTTTAGCATTGTATTACTGAACTAGATTTAAATTCCATTTCATCCCTATCTCTCTCATCAGATAGAAATATTTACCCAATGCATTAGAGGGAGATATAGGTCCCACCCATCTCATAATGAAATCATTCTTACATGTTCCAAAAAAACATAAATCATTCATCATAGCATAACCTAAGAAATAAAATGGGTTTCTTAAACATCATTATATCATAACACAATCAATATAAAATATCATTAAATCATGAACAAAATAAAATCATAGTAATAATGGGATATAAAAATAACCCCTTTTAAAGAGAACCCTCTTATATGGAAAATAATTTTGATAAAACACTTGAACTTAATTTTGGAGAAAAATACCATTTCTTCTTTAAAAATGTTTTCTTTTCTCAAAATTCCGTTCAATTTAAAAAAAAATAATTTAGTTGAAAATAAAATTGAAATATTATAGAGTAATATTCATGGAAATAAGGTGTTATGAAGATGTAGAAATCCATTTATGCTGTATAAGTTAAAAAAAACATTCTTCTTATACTCTTTCCGGAAAAGTAAAAAAGTACATTGTATAGAAAATGAAAGAACGATTCCTTCCATATAGTTTAATAAAACTTCAACAATGGGTAAAATTGACTTTAAAAAATAGTATAATAATATAACTAATATTATATATTTAGAAAACATGGTTGTAAATGCTAAATATACCCTAGTAAATACTTATGTATACACAATCACGAATAATAACAAGATTTCAAAATTATCTCTTACCTTAGGTTCGATTTCCTTTGTATGTTTCTGAAACTCCTATATAATGATTTAAATAATTTAATTGACTTATTTAGGAATCATATTAATTTTTATGATATCATATATGATCATGTTATCATCCCTTTGGTAATAATATTTCATTATTACCTGTTATTTAGGTATTAACTGCTTTATTTTATCATGCATGTTTTGTCGAATAAGTTCTAGTTATCATTCTTAGGTCATATTTATATCATTACAAAATGATATTAAAATAATATATATAATATTTATTTTTTATATAAATTTATATAATCATGATTTAATGGATATCTTGTAGAATGAATCCCGTCGCATTGTGGAGACGGTAGGCCGTACGTACGCACGAGTGATGATATCATTCCCAAATTTGTTGAATGGTATTGAATTAGATGATGTATAATATTTCAGAATTAATATCAAGTTTTAATATGAATATATAGTTATTAATTACATAATTTTACCCATCCAAGTAAGGTGGTGGTGAAAAACAGATTATACCACATCATGGAGACAGTAAACCGTACGCACACACACGTGGTGATTTTGTTTTTCGTAGGATGGATAGAAGGTGGAATATGTTTGTTTCATAATTATAATAATATATAATTATATAAATTATACTGGATTTATTACTTTATAATTAAATAACTCATGAAGAGGAAGTAGAAAAAGAAATAAGTTTGAAAGAATCGGTAGAGGAGATTACCTCTTCTTTGATGTGCTTCCTCTAAATCTCTTCTTAGATAACAAGAGTTGATTTTTGAAGAAGATAGGAACCTATATAATTTAACTAGGGAAGTTGAGAAGGAAAAAGGTTAGGGGATGAATGAGTTTTAAGGCTCAAAGTGATGTGATGAAGTGAGGGATGAGGTGCCCTTTTATAATTGAGGTGAGGAGCACTTTTGGAAACCTCAAAAATATTAATTTATAATAAAATAAAACCCCACTCAAAAACCACCAAAATGTCCCAATTTAGAAGATGCGATGATATAGGGTTGTAATATCATCAACCAATAAATTTTATACAAGTGTTTATGTCAATTTAAACATTATCATTTTAACTAACACTTAGTTATTCTATTTAATTTTAATTAAGATAACAAATATTTCAATATTAAAAGCTGCAATAATTATTTATTTGATACAAATTAGACCATGAATAATTAAGTTAGATAATTTTAGACTATATAATAATTATTATATATTTTTTAATTTTTTTATGATTTTTAAATAATTTAATAAAACATTTTTTTGACAAAACAACAATAGTGTCAATTTTGACACTATTCAATTCATCGTTTTTTTAAAATATCAAGATAAGATGTTATCATTGAAAAACTTATTTTATTATATCCCTATTGGGTCTAGGTCATCTATAAAAATAAATTTACATATTAATTAGCTCAAATTATATTTATTTTAATATTTTTAATAACATTAATTTGATATTTCCATTAATAAAATAATTATTACATCAGTTTTGTGTAATTATTTAATAAACTTATTTTTTTGGGTAAAAATTAAAAATAAAATACTATGATAAATATAAATATAATATATTTCCTAATAATACTTTTATTTAAATTTATATTCAGTAAAATTCAACATTAAAAATGTTAAACTTATTAAATTATGAATGTGACAACTTTAACATCACTTTAAATAAAATAATATAAGTTTTAAAATATCTTCCATATGGTTCCAAATGATCAATAACTATACCCTTGAATGATTATGGTCGTATATATACTCTAATAATAATAATTGGGAATTGTTTTGGGTCTTTTGATGGTTATTATCATTTTAATAATAATCGTTTTATTGATTTCTCATCAATTAATTAATTTGTACACCATCAAAGTATAAGTCTTTATGGTAATTATATATTTCATAAAAATTAAAAATA
The DNA here is from genome assembly GCA_963277665.1 of Viscum album. Lineage (NCBI taxonomy): Eukaryota > Viridiplantae > Streptophyta > Magnoliopsida > Santalales > Viscaceae > Viscum > Viscum album. The sequence goes on along the minus strand of OY728147.1, from coordinate 467,444,590 downwards.
AATTAACATGATAAATAAAAAAAATTATCTTTCAAATAAGTATTTATACTCAAATTTATCTTCTGTATAACCTTATATAAAAAATGGGTTAGTTATTAAAATTTGAGTGAGACATATTTAACTTTTCTTTAAATAAAATAAATTAAATGTCCTAATCTCATCCAAGTGGCTTATGAAAGAAACCATTTAGACCCAAGGATTATTTAGGTCAAGACACACTCATAAAATTATATTAAGATAAGTGTTAGGATAATTTTATAATAGTATTCTTACACTTAATTACCAGTTTTACCATTTTATCGTATTAATAAAAATTACCGAAGTTATTATTCATAATACCCAAAAATAAAATAAATATATTTACATAATTTGGGTATAATGATTCAAAATATATAATCCATTTTTCAAAATTCAAAACATAGAATTTGCGGTAATTAATTTAAAATTATCCCTATTGTTGAAAAGAGAGAATGCGTTTTTAAAAGTTAAAACATTGCGAAAGATTGAAATGTTTTTACATCTGAATTCAATGTAAAATTAATGATAATGACATAAATTATATTTAATGTTAAAAATATATTCTATTTATACTTTAAAACAATTCAATAATATAATTTAATTACATAAATTATTTCAATGAAAAAATTTGTTTTCAATTAAAATTTAATATAATTTTACTATTCATCAAAATTTAAAACTTATCTGGTTAAAATAAAAAATTCATCCTAAATTTTTTATATATATATCTTACAAAGAAGAAGTTTTTTTTGTTAAATATAAGATATAAAATTGTCAAAAACTATATTTAAAATGGATTTTCCATCCAAAGGCGGTAATACTGCATTTTTTTGAAAAATTCTTTTTCATCCAAAAAATTGATTTTGTTCTTATATCATGTCTAAAAAACATATAAGGTGAATTTTAAACATGATATTGAATTTATATAGATTAATTTTATTATTTTATAGACTTGCTTATTTTCATTTAAATATTTTTTAGAAGGAAGTTAATACTATTCATACCCACCATTATAATGACTAGGTTATAATATTTAGTTATTCACTTATACTCGGTTTTGTGTGAAATGAATTATATCAAAAGAACTTTAAATTGTGTGTAACACAATCCAAGCATAGTATTGCGTATACCACAAGCTAATAAAGTGTTTTGTATAGTGCAATCTAATCTTGGTGTAGCATACAACACAAGACATCAAAGAAATTAAAAAGAATATATCTCATAAAATCTCAGGGTGTTACATCAGCTTTCTCATCAAAATTTCATAGATCCTTATTTTGGATTTTAAGTAAACATTGTATTCTAAAAACTTTTAAGTACTTCGATGAAGGTTTTTTTTCTATAACACATTTCATAAGAAGTCATGTTGAATTCTTTCCTTAATAAACATATGTTCTAAACATGTACAAAAGTATTGACAACTTCTCTCCAGAAGAACTTTAAAAGTTTTTATTCTGCTAACATGCTTCTTCCCATTTCCACCAAACTTCTATTTTTCCTTTATGCTACTCCATTTTATTGTGGGGTGTATGGATCACTATAATGATGTTTGATTCCATGATTTCTCAGATAATTTTCAAACATATTGCAAGTAAACTTTTCTCCATTACCTGTTCTCAGCTTCTTTATATAAACCCCATTTCTTTTTCAACTTCTTTTCTGGTGACTCTAAACATTTATACAGACTATGACATGTGTTTCATAAACATGATGTTTTTCATCCGAGTGAAATCATCAATAAAATTGATAAAGTACAAATCCCCATTTTTTATTGATGTTGTATCAACTCACATAAATTGAAATGAATAAGTTCAAGAGGTCTGGTAGACTGAATCTCAAATTTATTGGGAATTTTATTAGTCATCTTACCTTTATCACAAGTTACACAAACATATTCTTCTCTTATTTTAAATTTTGGAATGTTTTTAATAGAATCAACCTTGTAATGTTTGTTCATGTTTTTCTGCTCAAGATGTCCAAGTCTTCAATGCCACAAATTATTTTTATCTTCAACACTTAAGTAACAGGATTTGTTAAATTCTCCTAAGAAAGTATGTTCTTTATCCTTTTGTAATTACTTTTCCATCTTTTATACTTTTAATAACACAAGAATAATTTCTAAATATCACTTATTTTACATCATCACAAAGTTGACTTACACTAAGTAAGTTATGTTTTAGTCCATCAATACACACAGCTACCTTATATTTCAAAATTTCAACTTCAATCTCAATCATTCTGATTCCTATTATTTTTAGAGAATTATCATTCCCAAAGGTAACAACACCTCCATAAATATTTTCAACATGTTTCCAGATTTTTAAATCACCTATCATGTGTAAAGAATAACCGCTATCAAGTATCCATGGTTTGTTCTTTTTTCTTGATTTCAAGGAAGTCTCAACAACAATGGCTCTTTATTCAACTTTCTTCTTTCCTACTTTGTTTTCTTTTATTGCATACAAAAATTTTCCTAGAAGAGTAGTCATACATTATTCATCAATATGACCTGATTGATCACATCTCTTACAAACGTCTTCTAGATAATTAAACTAATTCTTCATTGGAAATAATCTAACATCTTGAGAATTAACTTTTTCAACTTTCTGTAAGTTAGGAAAGTTGCTCATTCTACTTTCACTATTTCTTCCACTCTGCTCAAACCTTCTTCCAATTAGAGATAATTTATGCCAACAGTTATAAGCTCTGTTCCCATAGATTTTACAACACAAAAAAATTGAATCTTGATTTTCAATTGTAGCAAGATCTTTCTCTATAGAAAATTTGTTGAGGTTGATTGCTTCTTCATACTCTAAAAATCTCTAGATATCGACCATCTTTCCTCCTGAGTGAGTTTTCATCTATTGTAGATGAAATAGGTTTCTCACATATTTTTTCCACCCAATATTTCCCAACAATTTTTATGGAACCTGAAATGTTAGAAAAATCATATGAAACATTATTTTTAGTGAGTGAGAATTTCACCTAATTCTTGATTTGAGCTCTCTTAGAAACATTAGAATTATCAACTTTTACTTATGAATCTTTTCTGAAGTTTTCATTCATATTTATTAAGGTATTTTTAGCTTAAAGAAGTTTTTATTGAGACTCGTTAAATTAATCTTTCTTGGAATCCAACTTGTTATTGAGATCTTTAACCATCTTTCCCTGTTCACGATTTCTAATTTTGTAACTTAAGATCCCCTGGATGTATTATTTTTCTTTCTTGAAAAATATATTTCTCACCAGCAACAACTTTTCAACTATATTTATTTATCATTATAATTTATTTCTTGAGATATATATTTTTCTCAAGACATGGAACAAGTTATGTTCTAAGTTGATATTCTCTATAGTATTCTTCCCCTCATCAGAGTCGTCTCAATATTCTTCAACTTTCTTCTTGGGAAAATTCATAACAAAGTGACTAATTCCACACACTGAAAACATTTGTGAGCAAATTTACCTCTATACTTTCCTCTTCCTCTTTGATAGTTCTTAGATATAAGAGATATGATTTTTTATTCAAATCATCATCCTATTTATCTTCAGAGTCACAAGGATCAACATCTTCAACATCTTGTATTTTCATTTTTCTCACGGCTTTAAAATTCATTTTATATTTCATCTTCTTTTTGAACATTGGAGATTTCCTCATTTCAAAAGTAATAAGAAAGTTATGAAATTCATCAAGATATAAATCATCCTTATATTCTAAAGAGAAAATTTTAGAATCATATCTGTCTATAAAGTTTCTCATAATTTTCTTCACTATTATATAATATTTCTAAACTTCTCTAAATCCTATGATGTTGCGAACAATTTCATTTACCCTGGTGAAGTATTCATCAATAGTTTCTTCATCTCTCATTATTATGTCTTCAAACCTACTATGCTATATTTTTAGCTTTTCTTCCTTCACTTTAGTATTACCTTAGAAAATACTTTGCAGCTTATCCTCTATACTCTTTGAAGTTTTGATACCCATTACATTCATATAAAAATTTTCTGACAGAGATATAATAATATCATTCCTATATTTTCTATCAAATTCGATATTTCTATTATTAGTAAGAGTCATTAGGGAATCCTTCTCAATAGGTGGAAGCCCAATTGTAATAGCATCAACAAATTCTAGGCCAAGAGATTGGTGATAAGGAATCATCCTATTTTCCATCCATAATAATTTTTTCCATCAAATGTAGGGATTTATCTACTGTTGATAAAATTAAGATTATCCATGAAAGGATTCAACAAGGGAACCCTGACTCTGATATCAATTTAAGTTCCAAAGGATCGAAAAAGAACTGGGGTTGAATAAGTTGTTTACTTTTTATAAGTTTCAATAATTTAAAAAATTAAACCCTGAAACTTTTTAAATTTTATAATCTCATCATATTTTAGTAAATAATCATGCATTAAAAAGTAGGAAAGAAAGTAAAGAACATGATATTTACAAGGTTTGACATCAGTGTGAGAACCTATAACCTTTTCAGAGTCACCCTCATGGGTCTATGGAAGTTCTCTAATTTGAATAAGTGAATAAAAATTATGCCAAATACCATGAGAAACCTTCTATCTCCTGATAGGAATGATTATAATGACTCTCATATGTCCACAAAGTTTTCTTACAAACAATTTGATCCCCAAAATAAAAGACCATAATTTTTTTTCTCTATAAAACACTATCTGGAACCTCAGTCTGATGACCCCTGGTTTGATTTCCTCAGTATGATTGTCTCATTTTGATGGACTCATTATGATGACCCCTTTTCTCAAACTCCACTTCTCAAAATCTTCTCAACTGGTTAGTTTGATCTTCCTTAGTCCGATATTCCTCAGTCTAGTAAAAACATTTTCAGTTATCTGATCTTATAACGAGATCTTTATCTAGAAAGATAACTTTGACACAAATTCTACAGTGATCCACCTTTTCTACTCATGTAAATGGTTTCAAAGTACGAATTTATTGTGCTTCTATTTATGGGAATCCCCAAAATGGAAAAGGTGAGAAACTAAAAAACTTATCCAGCTTACTCAAATTAAAAAACCTCTGAAATTCACTCATATTTGAATATCATGTTTGACCACTTCAACTCTTATGGAACCTTCTTAAATCATCTTGAGTCTTCTTAGTAATCATATTTCTTGAACTTCATAACTTTTCTTCAGTATAATGGAACTTATTTAGCTCAATATGATGGAACTTCCTCATCTCATTACGATGGAACTTCCTCAGCTCATTATGAATCGACTTTCCTCTTCAAAGTTAGTCTGATTGAATTTCCTCCTTAGAGTCAGTCTGATTAACTTTCTTTCTCAAATTCAGTCTGATGGAATCCTCATAACTATACAATTATAATTATTATGGAATTCTCATTACAATGGAATTATCATTACAACAGAAACTCTACTCTACAACTTTGAAATTCTTCAAACCTCATCAACTATAACCCATTAAAACTTCTGAAAACTTATGTGTCTGGTATTTTTGGATCTGATGTAAACTTTGTCTTTATTCTTGGAATCGATACAATTTTTTTTATTCCCCCATTTCTTCAAAAACTTTTATCATAAGATTTTTCATGATTTATGAGAACTTAAATATTGGAAAATCATTGTCTGAATCAAGGTTAAAAAGTTTAAGGACTTTATAACTACTGACATCGTTGTTTTAATTCAACCTCTATAGTAACATTCTGACTTTATAACTCAGCAACTTATTTCTTTTTCTGATTACGATAAATACAATCTTCCAATAATCAATTATTTCTACCTCTGATTCTTTTGGATCTGATGATCTGTATATTTGATTTATCAGTTTGACAGAAAACTATCATCTTCATCTTCTCAAGTTTCTTCACACTTATGAATTCATAACTCTACAAACAAAAAATCCTGCTTGTATCATGACTCACTCATGACGTTGAGAACTTTTGAGTTCACCATAACATCATATGACTCAAGTTCATAAAAAAGATAACTTTATAACTCATGACTTTAAACTTTTCAGAAACAACTCCCTTTCTAACAGAAACTTCAATAATTTTTCATACTAATAGACCTGAGTTCGATGATCAGTATTGCAGAAATTTTAGCTTTCATCTCCCTGAAAACTTTTGCGTCCAATACTGCTCTGTCTGAACTTCTGCGTCTGGAAACCAACTTTCTCAATGACAAAAAATTTTCTCCCCCTTTGTGTTTTGGTTTGAACATTCATAAACATTCATCTATTTTACAAAAACATTATTTTACAAAATATTAGTTGTCAAAAAATATAAAATATTGTAACAAACAAAACATCACAAAGGATCTTCAAGTCTGGTATAATTTATCAGTCCGATGGAACTTCTCTATCTGGTAAAATTTTCCATCCCGATAGAACTTCTCAGTCCGATAGAACTTATCAGTCGGATAAAACTTCCCTGTTTGATTGAACTTCTCAGTCTAATAAAGCTTCCCATTCCAATAGAACTTCTCAGTCAGATATAACTTAAAAGTCTGATAAAACTTCTTAGTCTGATGGAACTTCTCAGTTCGATGGAACTTCTCAGTACGATAGCCCTTCTGATGGTGTTTTTGGAAAGTCTAAAAAAATTGTACTTCTTTTTTCTTCTTCTAACACTAGCTCGTATCGTGACTTCTTTATGATTTTTAGAAACTTGAAAGAACAACAAAGCAACATCTAACTTTGTGCATTTTAACAAATTCTAACTTAATAGCTTCTATATCTAATGAATTTCGTCTGTGTACAAACTCATACTTTCTCGCATCCGATGAGCTGAGTTTGGTTTGATTTGTCTGATCGTCATATTTGCAAAAAACTTTATCCGGATTCGCAACAACTTCTCAACAAAACAAGTTATAAACTTCCAGAAAATCTTTCACCTAAATTACAAAAACATTCTTTTATAAAATGTTAGTTGTCAATAAAAAAAACCTTGTCAAAAAAAAAATATCACAAAGGATATTCATATATATATATATATATATAGAGAGAGAGAGAAATCATGTGTTTTTTTAAAATCCAAATTATGCTATATATATATGTTCAATATACACCAAACCATATATATATATAGTGATATATATATACACACACAAATTTTTTTTTGAGACACACACACACACATATATGTGTGTGTGTGTGTGTGTGGATAACAATATACACACTTCAATGTATAACAATTTAAATTATACATACATGCATATATGTGTAATATACAACTGTGCAACACACATAGGTTTATTTATATAACAATGTAGTGCGTGTGTGTGTGATATTCGAAATACAAATATTTTGAAATGTTTAATTGCAACATTACACGTGTAAATATACATATCTACACATGTGTGTAATATGTTGTATAATGTTTAATATATCACACCTGATAAATTTTTTGAAAAACATATTTAAATTCAATAATATTGAATTGTTTACAATTAAATAAATATTTCTAAATAAAATCATTTAAAAAGCTTCCAAATTTATTTCTAAAATAAACTTTGAAAACTTTTGAATTATTTTCGTAACGGGTAAAAAATATTTAAACCCGCTTTATAAATTACAATAGAATTTAAAAACAACTTCTAGATTTTTTGAAATCACTCTCGAACCACCAGATACCCTAGAACTCCAAAGGAAAACTTAGGAATATTTCGAACCTTTACATTAATTGTAAACAATTTATAATTAATTAGCTTATAAACCATTTGTAAATTAAAATATTCTCAACATACCATCTACAATGACCGATAAACATTTTATAAAAAATATCTATGAATTAACCATAAACGTTTTATATTTAATTAATTTATAACACTTATAAATTTTTATAAATATTTTAAAATATATTTTCCATTAATTAGTAATAATTAGGATTAATTAGCAATTATTTGTAATAATTAGTAATAATTATGATTAATTAGTAATAATTACAATTAATTAATAATAATTAGGATTAATTAGTAATAATTAGGATTAATTAGTAATAAATAGGAATAATTAGGAATAAATTGTAATAATTAGGAATAAATAGTAATAAATAGTAATAAATAGTAATAATTAGGATTAATTAGTAATAATTAGGAATAATTAGTAATAATTAGGAATAATTAGTTACAATTAGAAATAATTAGTAATAATTAGGATTAATTAGGAATAATTAGGAATAATTATTAATAATTAGTAGTAATTAGTAATAATTGTAACACCTCGACCCCAGCTACCCAGAGTCAGTGCATTATTACATAACATTGGCATGATATAAGGAATCATGTCCTGAAAGACCAATCAGTTTAGTAGTCTTGGAAATACTAGATACATTCATAAGTTTTACATTACATCATGAAATAAGAACATCAACAACATTTTTTACCCTTTTGAACACACTTGTATCCTTAGCCTATCCCTGCAGGTCAACCATAAAATACTTCTTCACATACTAGGAAAAATTAAACATAGAAAGGGGTGAGATCAGATACTCAGTAAGGATAACAATATAGCGGAAAATTTCTAAAATAAGCATAAACATTTAAGGAAATATATAAGTCTAAAACAATGGCCTTTTCAACTTAAAATTCAACATAGTATGGAAAATATAAAATCAAATAATGCCATTTACTTATTCACATGGATATTCTACTAGTCGAATAATCACATGCAATATCAATAGCCACTTTCATAATAATAGAATGCATAATGCCAGACTTCATAACCATAGAGTCAAGGCCTTGTGCCAAGACTAGAAATAAGATTTTGTCAAGGCCTTGTGCCAAGAAACTAGTTTGTCGCATGAGACCTACCGATGCATCGAGGAGCTATAACAGGCTCCACCCTCCACTTACTAAGTCCAATGCATTCTTCATATGAAAAGGTTTAAACATAACATAAACATTCGTATTAAAAATAACATATGAAATTTCAATAATTTATCCATAAACCATGAATGGTATAAAAATAAGACATCCACAGTCAAACATCTCACACCAAATTCAATAAAATATGGATGATTTGTATCATAATAAACCAACTTCAAATAAGTATAAAATCCATTAAAGGATGTTGACATAGATGAAATCAAAACTATTTGAGAGAAATATCTCTTTCTATTTTGAAATCATTTAAAAGTCATGTAATTATAAAAGAAAACATTTATTTTTGAAAATATTCTTATAAGCTTGTAAGGGAAGCTTCGATGATTTTATAATGGTGGAAAATATCCTCACCCGCCATATAATTTAAAAAAACATTCTTACCATAATTTTGTCGAAACGGTCACAAAGTACTTTGTCTGGAAAATGACAGAAAGATTCCTTTCAAAACATATAAGGTCAAATAAGGGTATAAATGACTTTAACCCATTGTCTAGTAAATAGTAAAAATGTTTTGAAATACATTTTTAATAAAACACGGATGTGGATGATAAAGAGGTCTGAGTTGATACTTACGTAAAAATAAACTCGGATAATAAAGAGATTGTGAAATTAACCCTTACCTTGTACTTATCCTTGGTCGAGGGTATGTTAACCTCTTGTATAATAGTTAAATCATTGTTATTAAATTATACATGAACCATATACATAAATATGATATCATATATGATCTTCTAATATTGCATTGTTAATAATATTTTCGTATTATCGTCATTTCAGGTGTTAACTGATTCGTTTTTCTTTACATGTTTTGTTACGTACGTCATGTTTGTTATGGATAGGATGTATTTGATTCATATCCAGAATGATATTAAGTTTTTTAAACATCATTTTTAAACATCAAATGAAAATTATTCTTGAATGGTTACGATGGGGAAATGAATCTCATCGCGTTCATGGAGACAGTAATCCGTACGTATGCACGAGCGACGATATCATTATATTGATGGTGATATAGTATGTAATTGAATGTTATATCATATATAAAGAATAATTAAAATTTTATATTTTTTTATTTACATTAATCATAAATCATTATTATACCCATCCAAATAATAAAGTATTGAATAACAACTACACCATGACCTGGAGACGGTAAGCCGTACGTACACACGTATGGTGACTTTGTCATTCATATGATGGATATAATAATGAATATGGTTGTACCATTTCTATAAAAATATCATAGTATACAGAATATAATGAATTTATTATTTTAGAATGGAAAAAACAAAGAAAGAGGTAGTGGAAGAAGAAAAGAACTTGAAAGAGGTGATGAAATATTTACCTCTTCCTGAGGTTCTTCCTTTTGATTTGATCAAAAGGGCTCCTTAGGTTGGATTTATGACCAAAAGAAGGCCTCTAGGATGAAGGGAGGATAGTTGAGAGTATATTTGGGCAAGGTTTGGCCGATCCAAATGGCTTTGGAGGTGTGAATTTGAGAGAAGGAGAAGTTCCCTTTTATAAGAGAGGTGAGGGTCACTTTAGGAAAAGCTTGAAATATTATTTTATAATAAAATCATTTTCAGTTTCTAATGGATTTAAAATGATTTATTTCGAGGCTAAGGTGGGGATGGGTTGAAAAACTCTCAACCAATAGGTTTTAGATAGATTTAGGTCATCATATTAACCTTATCTTTTAGATTTAACTCTTAGTTAAATAGTTTGACATTTACCATGTGTCTTTGTATTTTTATATTATATGGTTAATAAAATTACTATAACAAGCCAAGAGAACCCCATGTTGTTCATTTTTAATATATATAACCTTATCTAAGTCTTTTGGATGAACCTTAGATTTTTAGGAATATTATATCAATTAATAATATAATATTTTTTTAAAAACTCAATTATGTCAATTTTGATACTATTTAGTATTTGATTTTTTTGAAAGCCATAAAAACTTTATCACTTCGAATAAAATTTATTTAACCAACCCTAACATGTCATATTAACCAAGAAAATTAGTGAAATTCATCAAAAGTCTCAATTTACATTTATTTGGATATTTACAATATCTATTATTTTAATATTTCATTAATAAGGTAATTAATCCATCATCATTGTGTAATAAATAAATTAAATTATTTAATGTCTAAAAATTATAAATAAAATACCATTATGTAGGAAATATTTTTTTTCTTTCTAATGAATATTTATATTCGAATTTATATTGTGTGTAACCCTATATTAAAAATGATTTATTTATTAAACTTTGAATTTAACGCTTTTAACTCTTCTTTAAATAAAATAATAATAAATGTCGTAATCTAATCCAAGTGGACCAAAGAGGATCTTATTTTATTCCTAAGGTTGTTTTTGGTCTAATTATACTTATACAATAGAATTAGGACATGTTTTAGGGTAATTATGATATCATTTTTACCCTTAATTACCCTATTTACTTTTAACCGTGGTAAATAAAAGTCAAAAGTTACTATTCACCAAAAATTATTTTCATCTTATTGAACCACGTTTTACTTACTGATATGAACCTTGCTTCTCAGATTTTTGAAATTCAACTCACAGAAGCGGTAAAATTAAGTTTTATGCAAATTTGCAAATACCTCTAGGAGGTGGGTAAAAGACGGTAAAAAGTTCAATAAAATTTTTATATATCTAAACTTATTATAAAATGATTCCAATGAATTACATTGAACTTATATAGGTATTATGTATCTATTTTAACCTAAAATAAATTTAAATAAAATAAATTATCATTTAAATAAAAATTTGGTTTTAAACAATAACTCAGTGTTTTTCACTATTCATCATAAATTGAAAGTTTTCATAAAAATACAAAAAATTCACCCTAAGCTAATTTCGATATTCTGAATCCAAAAATGAAGTCCATTTTGAAAGATAAAATTTATAAAATTTTAAAATGTGGGTATTACTATTCCGAACGGTTAGTTTGATTGGTTGTGGTGTGTTAAAACTCCAAGTTACGTACAATGCAAGCTACTGCATTATTCAAAGGGAAACGTTCCGTGGAAGCTTGGGGTGTTACAATAATTAGGAATTAATAGTAATAATTAAGAATAAATAGTAATAACTAGGAATAAATAGGAAGAAATAGTAATAATTGGGAACAAATAGTAATAATCATGAATAAATAGTAATTATTAGGAATAAATGGTAAGAATTATGAATAAATAGTAATAATTATTAATAATTAGTAACAATTTGCAATAATTTTTAATAATTAGCAATAATTAGTAATAATTAGGATTAATTAGTAATTATTAGTTATAATTAGTAATATTTAAGATTATAATTAGTAATAGTTAGGATTAATTAGTAATAATCAGGATTAATTAGTAATAATCATGATTAAATAGTAATAATTAGCAATAATTAGGAACAAATAATAATAATTAGGAATAAATAGTAATAATAAAGAATAAATAGTAATAAATAGTAATAATTAATTATAATTAGCAATAATGAGGATTAATTAGTAATAATTAGGAGTAATTAGTAATAATTAGGAGTAATTAGTAATAATTAGGAGTAGTTAGTAATAATTAGGAGTAATTAGTAATAATTAGGACTAATTAGTAATAATTAGGAAAAATTAGTAATAATTAGGACAAATTAGTAATAATTAGTATTAATTAGTAATAATTAAGAATAATTAGGAATAATTAGGAATAAATAGTAATAATTAGAAATAAATTGTAATAATTAGTAATAATTAGCAATAATTAGTAATAATTAGGATTAATTAGTAATAATTAGGAATAATTAGGAATAATTAGGATTAATTAGTAACAATTAGGATTAAGTAGTAATAATTAGGTTTAATTAGTAATAATTAGGATTTATTAGTAATAATTCATAATATTTAGGATTAATTAGTAATAATTAGGATTAATTTGTAATAATTAGGATCAATTAGAAATAATTAGGAATAATTAGTAATAATTATGAATAATTAGTAATAATTAGGATTAATTAGTAATAATTATGATTAATTAGCAATTATTAGGATTAATTAGCAATAATTATGAACAATTAGAAATAATTTGGAATAATTGGGAATAATTAGTAATAATTAGGAATAATTAGTAATAATTAGCAATAATTAGTAATAAATAGTAATAAATAGTAATAAATAGTAATAATTAGTAATAAATAGTAATAAATAGTAATAAATAGTAATAAATAGTAATAAATAGTAATAAATATGAATAATTAGTAAAAATAACAATAAATAGTAATAATTAGGAATAATTAGTAATAAATAGAAATAATTAGGAATAAATAGTAATAAATAGTGATAAATAAAAATAATTAGGAATAATTAGGAATAATTAGGAATAATTAGGAATTATTAGGAATAATTAGGAATAATTAGGAATGATTAGGAATAATTAGGAATAATTAGGAATAATTAGGAATAATTAGGAATAATTAGGAATACTTAGTATTAATTAGTATTAATCAAGAATAATTAGGAATAATTAGGAATAATTAATATTAATTAGTTATAATTATAAATAATTAGTATTAATTTGGAATAATTAGGAATAATTAGAAATAATTAGTAACAACTAGGAACAATTATTAAGAATTAGGAAGAATTAGGAATAACTAGTAATAATTAGGAAAGAAATAGGAATAATTTGTAATAATTAGGAATAATTAATAATAATTAGTTATAATTAGTAATAATTAGTAATAATTTTCAACAACTAGTAATAATTAGTAACAATTAGGATTAATTCATAATAATTAGGATGTAACACCCCAAGATTCCACAATATTTTTCCCTTTGAATAATTTAACAGCTTACATTGTATATAACTTTGAGATTCTAACACACCACGACCAATCAAACTAGCTGTTATGAATAGTAATACCCACTTTTTAAAATTTATAAATTTGATCTTCCAAAATGGACTTCATTTTTGGATTCAGAATATCAAAATTAGCTTAGGGTAATTTTTTGGTATTTTTCTGAAAACTTTCAATTTTTGATGAATAGTGAAAATACTAATTTTTAATTAAAATCAACTTTTTAAATTGAAATACTTTATAGTGTTAAATTATACATTTGAAGTGTTTTTAAGTATAATTAGATTATATTTTTATCATTTAATATAATTTCAGTCATTGGATGTAATCTCACAATTAAACTGGACATAAACAACTGTCAATCTTTTGATAGTTATTATTTCATAAAAACACGCTTTTTTGTTTTGACAATGAGAATTAATTTTAAATTAATTTCTACCACTTTTGTGTTTTGAATTTGGAAAAATGGATTCCATATTTGGAATCATGAGGGCCAAATTGTGTAAATAGGTAACTTTTATTTTTAGACATTAGGAATATTTACTTCAGTAAATATTTTTTTTAGCGTGGTTAAAGGGGTAAATTCAGTAAATATGGTTAAAAAATAATATTATAATAATATTTAGTTACCCTAACACGTGTCCTAACCCTATTGGATGATACATGTCTGACAATGGGTATCCTTGAGTTGATTTTGGGACCCCATGGAGCCACTTGGGAGTGATAATGACATTTTATATAAAATAATCTAAAGTAAAGACAAAAATAAAAAAAGAAAATATCTTTTAGTAAAACAATTTTTATATGAGGCTATATAATTGATCTATTAAACTATAAATATTCATTAGAAATATAAAAATATTTCCTACCTCAGGATATTTTATTTATAAATTTTAGACATAAAATAAATATATTTATATATGGCACAATAATGATGCAATATTTTCCTTATTAATGATACAATGAAATAAATGATATTATAAATACTAGAATAAATACAATTTGAAAGTTTTGATGCAATTAAAAAATTTTATAGGTGACTATGACATGTTAGGTTTGATTAAATATATTTATTCTGAAGTAATAAAGTTGTTAGGACTTTAACAAAATTCAATTATTAAATAATGTCAAAATTGACATCAATGAGTTTTTAAAACAAATACAATATTATTGGTTGATATAATAATACTAAAAATATAAGGTTCAGACAAAAGACTTATATAATTATAGGTGTATCATTAATGAACCAATTGGGGTTCTCTTGGAAGTTTATAGTATGTTTATTAACCATATAATATAAAAATAAAAAGAGGTATGGTAAATGTCAAACTATTTAACTAATAGTTAAATCTAAAATATAAGGTTAATATAGTGACCCAAACCTGTCTAAAAGCTATTGGGTGAGTGTTTTTAGACCCACCCACACCTTATCCTTTAAATAATTTATTTTTATCCATTAGAAACTGAAAATTATTTTACTATAAAATAATATTTCAATCTTTTCCTAAGGTTCCCCTCACCCCTCTTATAAAAGGGTACTTCCCCTTATCTCAAATTCACACCTTAAAAGCAATTTGGATCGGCCAAACCCTACCCAAATATCCTCTCCACTGTCCTCACTTCAACCTATAGGCCTTACTTTAGTATTAAAGCCAACCTAAGGAGCCCTTTTGATCAAATAAAAAGGAAGAACCCGAAGAAGAGGTAAATATCTCACCACCTCTTTCATGTTTTTTATTCTTACACTTCTTATTTACTTATTATTTCCATTATAAAATAATATATACAGTATCTTATATATACTATTATATTATTATAAAAATTGTGCTACCATATTCATTATTCTATCCATCCTATAAATGACAAAGTCACCATACGTGCGTACGTACGGATTACCGTCTCCACGTCGTGGTGTGGTTTGTTAATCAAATACTTCATCATTTGGATGGGTATAATAATGAGTATAAATGATTTAAATAATAAATATAACATGGTAATGATTCTATTTATATGATATACCATCCAATTATTTATGATTTTAATATCAAAATAATGATATTGTCACTCGTGCGTACGTACAGATTACCGTCTCCCCGAACGCGATGAAATTCATTCCCCATCATATCCATTCAAGAATAATTTTCATTTTATGATTAAAAATAATTTTTAAATACTTAATATCATTCTTAATATTAATAAGATATATCTTATCCATAACAAACAATACTTACGTAACAAAGCATATAAAGGAAAATGAATATGTTAACACCCTAAAAGATGATACTACTAAAATATCATTAACAAAGAAATATTAGAAGATCATATATGATATCATATTAATGTATATGGTTCTATTATAATTTAATAATAATTATTTCACCATTATATAGGAGGTTAACCTACCCTTTACCAATGAAAAGTACAAAGTAAGGGGTTTCTTATCTCACTCTTAATTTTGTGAAATTTCCATTGTTCGCTACTTATTTATTGCATGTGGTGTATTGTGTACTAACATTTGATATATATTGTCATGATTCTCTTTATATTAATGGTATTATTTTAATCATTTGTTGGTTATTAACTTTTGTTCATACGACTCGATTGATTACAACATGGTAAGGGGATTTCATCTCAGTTCTTATTCCCGTGAGATTCATGATGTATTTCCACTATTTCTTTTTGTGTGGTGTATGTACTGGCCATGATTGTATTTCTTGTGTTATATAATTTAATCTATGGGTATTTAAATATTCATTGAATAATCCTTCTTTCATGGGGTGTATGTTTCGTGAGTTACCAAATCAGAAAGGGAATTTCAAATTTCAATTTCCACTCATTGCGCTTTACGCATACGTCATTGATTATTTATGTAGTAACTTACACTCCACTTTGTGTGGATATAATTTTGATACACATAATCACTCCATTTATTATTTCTCAAGTCATTGATATGAACTTGATAAGAGTAATCTTAACTCAATTTACATTCATTTAGTTAAACATCCAAGTCATTGGTGTTATTTTTTCAAGTATACGTGTGAATGTCCTATAATTTATTTACACTGAATATCCAACAATATTTAGTGTATTTATATTTTTCATAATTATTTCATTGATTTATCCTTAACCTAAGGATACAATCTTTATAAGTGATTTCATCTCAACTTACATTCTATTGAGACTTCTTTGTTGTTATGCGCCAATTCACTTTTATTTGGTGTATATATTGTACTTTGACATAATATATCAGGAATCCCTTTATTCTCATGATATTATTAAGTTTTTATTACCTCAATTATTTGTATTCAAGCATCTCTCATTTGGTTAGGAACTCTAACTAAAATATCATTTTGAATGTTTAAAAAATTTATTCTTCTAAATCTTTCACATTAATGTCCATGTTTTAAAAATGGTTTTAAGGATTTATTTATTTGGATATTAATGTTTTAAAATGTTATTTTCTTTCAAAAGTTTCAAAGTTTATGGGACACTTTGAGTCAAAAATATATTTTAAATGGATTTTTGATAAATAATGTGACTTTTAAATGTTTTCAAGAAAAAGGGGGATATTTCTCTCAAATAGCTTTGATGATTATTTTAATATATGTAAATATCCATCATTATTCTAGATTTATATTAATTTTTTATAATAAAATCTTCCATATTGTATTGAATAAGTTATGTTTGACTGTGGATGTGCTATTTTTATACCATTCATGATTTATGGTTAAAGTATTGACATTTTGTATGCTAGTTTAATACAAATGTTTATGTTATGTTTCATCATTTTCATATGGGAAATGCATTGGACTTAGTAAGTGATGGGTGGAGCCCGCTATAGCTCCTCGATGCATCAGTAGGTCTCATGAGACAAACTAGTGTCTTAGCACAAGGACTTGACAAAATCTTATTTGTTGTCTTGGCATGAGGCCTTAAATATGTGGTTATAGTGTCCGACATTTTTCATTACATCATTATGAGATTAGCTATTGATATTTCATGTGGTTATTCGACTAGTAGAACACCCATGACTGTGTTTTATTATGGTATTATTTACTCAGCTCATATTCCTACCATAAAGTGCTCATGTTTATTATTCATTAAGGTATGTGTTTTTAATTATTCACCATGCTTAATATTTATGTTATCTTCTGCTGTATTACTTACCCTTAATGAGAATTTGAGCTCACCCCTTTCTTATGTTTCATTTTACCAGGATATGAAAGAGTTAGTTATGAGTGACTTGAAGGCATAATCTAGGAGGCTTGGATGTTTCTAATGGAATAAATTAGTGTTTTTTTCTTTTCAAGTTGTAATTTTGAACTTATATATGTATCTTGTTTCCAAGGCTACTAAACTGATCGGTCCTTTTGGACTTGATTCCTTGTAATCATGCCAATGTATATAAATAATGCACTAGATCTAGGTAACTGGGTTCGGGGCACTACAGTTGGTATCATAGGAAGTTTAGTACAAAACTGGGAAACTAGATTTAGATAAACTCTGATTAGAGCACATAGCTCTAAGATAAACTTTGAAGATTATTATAGAATAACTTCTTAGAATTTTGGTATTATAGAGATTTTGTGAGTTTTCCAAGAAATACATACCTTTCTGGATACGAGTAGGTAGAGGCGGCTCTGGCACAGATGTACCTAGGGGTAAAACCCGAAAACACTATTTTGAGCTAGTCTCGAAGGAGAACTGGTGCACGATAATGAGACTTACTGCACTCTTGGTTACTACACTCCCAATGTATATTCTTAGAATTATTTACATTTTATTTACAAACCGATTTGAAGGATTTTAATATAAGATGAGAATAAATGACCTTGTTTAATTATAAGGTGTTTAAAATTGAAAATATGGTGTCATGATATTCTTTAAATGATTTTATGACTATTGTTACTCACACAATGCTTTCTAGTTTTAGTCAATGACTGGATTCCAAGGAAGTCATAGTAACTTTGAGCATGATGTACAGGGTGGGAACGATGGTGGAAATGAGCAATAAAATGGAATTTTGATAGGTGTAAAAGATATCGTGTTCATGCCAAATCAGTTTTCCAAAAATATGATCAACAACATATATATTAACCAAATCCCGGACTCAACAAAGAAGGGAAAGGTGATAAATGATAAGAGCTACTGTAGTGGAGACTATGGAGAAAAGAATCCTCAATTTCCATCATGCAGGAAATATGGAAGGAGACACCCAGGAAAGTGTCTCAATGGAACAAATAAATGCATTACGTGTGGGAAATAAGGACATAAAGTAAAGAATTGCTGAGGAAAAATGAAGAGTACAGTGGAAGAAAATAAAAATTCTCCCAAGAATCTATTTATAGTCATTTGTTGTAAATGTAGGGGACCTAGCCATTACCCGAGTGAATGCCCTATTCTATAGGATATTTTCTTGGGAAAAGAAGAAGATATGTGAAAATAAATGGTTGGAGAAATATTTAAAAGTATTAGTGCTGTTTGTTGATGGGATTACTTTGGAATAATTTTTTTCTTGTATTTGTAACCCTGCAGTTTGTCATGTAAAATTGATATTTGAGGAAGAATTATCTTTTCTCTTGTGGATATAGTTATAAATAACCATTTCGTTTTATATGATCATTGAGTTTGAGGTAATTACAAGTTATTATATTTTGGGATGAAAATGCAAGGTATGAGATAAAATTTGTGGTTAAATTATGTCATGGTTATTTTGAGGAATTTATCTCATTTTTGTAATATTATAAAATATAGTTTTTGGAAAAAGACAACACGTAGACCGTGTGACAACCCGTCGCACCGGACAAAGCTGCGGGAATCGAACCCACAACCAGAGTGTGATTGAGATTTATCACCTACCACTGGAATACGTGAAGTACTTGGTTAGTGTGACTAATTATTTTTTGTTAAATGATTTTATTGATCAATAATAAGTTGATTTGGGATCTTATGTCTCATCAAATGAATGCCCTTAGTATAGGAAAATGATTTGGTGATTAAGTGATAAATGTTATTTTGGAAGATGTTCGCTTTGTTGGGAAAACTATGTGCCTAAGAAAAATAGAATACTATGAGATTTCATTGAAGAGTAGGTGGATTTTTATCTATGTTTTTATTGTGGATTTATAGTGATTTGAGTTATTTATGGAAATGATTAACCTCTAATATAGAATATGTGATTAGGTTAATTACTTTTAAGTATGTGACTTTAAGAGTAGTTGATGTCATTTAGAGATAAAATTTAACGTGGAAGACTACATAACCAAATTCTTCTAGGTTTTGGGTTTCAATATTAGTTTGGATTATATTGAAGGATTTTAAGGACAATTGTTTATTTGATGATATTTATTTTACTTTGGGGTATTGTTGGTTTAATTTTATGAATTAAGATTAGTGTTTATTTCCCTAAAGGATTATCCTCTTAGGAGATAATCTGATCTTGTACTAACCATTTTAATTTTGATTAAACTCTAAATACAAGGTAATTATATAGTTTATACTTTTTGGATCTTGTGATTCTATAGAAGTTGACTCTCGCTCTTCCGGTGTGACCAAGTCATCTTGAATACTCATCGTTTGAAAAAAAATGAGTTAGTGGTAGAAATTTATTAAAGAGTAAAACTCTACTTAAAAATTAAGTATATCTCTTTATTTTATTAGTCAATCCCATAAATAAATTCCTCATATTTGTGAAATGTAACATAAAAAAAACTTTTTCTGTTTACTTTTCCTACTGGGAAACTAATGACCATTTGTCCCATCACAAGTTTATGGTTTTCTTGTTGTTAACTTTCTCCTGATCATGTTTTCTATCCATCTCCATCAGAACTTGACACTTAGTTTATCTTCCATATACATGTTTTTCTACCTGGAATCCTAGTATGGGTTATCTCAGGTGACCTTTGTAATCCTCTTTCTTTCTTTTAAAGTGATAGTTTTATTGACTCTTTTTCTGATGTGGGACATTAAATTATATTACCAAGACCAATTTTAAAAATTTCAAGGAAGAAATTTCCAAAATGGGGGAAGAATGTAACACCCCAAGATTCCATGGTAAGTTTCCCTTTGAATAATGTAATATCTTGCATTGTACGCAACTTCGAGATTTTAACACACTGCGACCAATCAAACTAGCCATTATGAATAGAAATACCCACTTTTTTAAATTTTTTAAATTTTATCTTCCAAAATGGACTTCATTTTTGGATTCATAATATCAAAATTATATTAGGGTGAATTTTTGGTATTTTTCTAAAAACTTTCAATTTTTGATGAATAGTGAAAATACTAAATTTTAATTAAAAACAACTTTTTTAATCTAAATAATTTATAGTGTTAAATTATACATTTGAATGATTTTTAAGTATAATTAGATTTTATTTTTATCATTTAATATAATTTAAGTCATTGGATGTAATCTCGCGATTAAACTGGACATAAACAAGTGTCAATCTTTTGATAGTTATTATTTCATAAAAACACGCTTTTTGTTTTGACAATATGAATTAATTTTAAATTAATTCTTGCAACTTATGTATTTTGAATTTGGAAAAATGGATTCCATATTTGGAATCAGGAGGCTCAAATTGTGTAAATAGGTAATTTTTATTTTTAGACATTAGGAATATTTACTTCAGTAAATATTTTATTTACCGTGGTTAAAATGGTAAATCCAGTAAATAACGTTAAAAAATAATATTATAATAATATTAAATTACCTAACACATATCCTAACCCAATTGGGTAATACATTTTCGACCATGGGCATCCTTGGGTCTATTTTGGGACCTCATGGAGCCACTTGGGAGTGATAATGACATTTTATATTAAATAATCTAAAGTAAAGACAAAAATAACAAAAGCAAATATCTTTTAGTAAAAAATTTTTTATATGAGGTTATATAAGACTATAAATAATCATTATAAATCTAAAAATATTTCCTATATCATTATATTTTATTTATAAATTTTATACATAAAATAAATATATTTATATATGACACAATAATGATGCAACATTTTCCTTATTAATGAAACAATCAAATAAATTATATTATAAATACTAAAATAAAAATAATTTGAAAGTTTTTATGACATTAAAAACTTTTATTGGTGACTATGACATGTTAGGGTTGATTAAATGTATTTATTTCGAAGTAATAAAGTTGTTTGGACTTAAAAAAAAAATAAATTATGAAATAATGTCAAAATTGACATAAATGAGATTTTAAAACAAATACAATATTATTGGTTGATATAATAATCCTACAAATATAAGGTTCATCCAATAACTTATATAATGATAGGTGTATCATTAATTAACCACTTGGGGTTTGATTTTAAGTTTATAGTAAGTTTATTAACCATATAATATAAAAATACAAAGAGACATGGTAAATGTCAAACTATTTAACTAATAGTTAAATCTAAAAGATAAGGTTAATATAGTGACCCAAACCTATATAAAACCTATTAGTTGAGTGTTTTTAGACCCAAACCCACCTTATCCTTTAAATAATTTATTTTTTATCCATTAGAAACTGAAAATGATTTTACTATAAAATAATATTTCAATCTTTTCCAAAGGTTCCCCTCACCCCTCTTATAAAAGGGTAGTTGCCCTTATCTCAAATTCACACCTTCAAAGCAATTTGTATCGGCTAAACCCTGCCCAAATATCCTCTCCACTTTCCTCACTTCAACCTATAGGCCTTACTTTAGTATGAAAGCCAACCTAAGGAGCCCTTTTGATCAAATCAAAAGGAAGAACCCGAAGAAGAGTTAAATATATCACCACCACTTTAATATTTTTTCTTCTTCCACTTATTATTTACTTGTTGTTTCCATTATAAAATAATAAATCCAGTATCTTCTATATACTGTGATATTATTATAAAAATTTTACAACCATATTCATTATTCTATCCATCCTATAAATGAAAAGTCACCATACGTGCGTACGTACGGATTACCGTCTCCACGTCGTGGTGTGGTTTGTTATTCAAATACTTCATCATTCAGATGGGTATACTAATGAGTATAAATGATAAATAATAAATATAACATGATAATTATTCTTTTTATATGATATAACATCCAATTATATATGATTTTAATATCAAAAGAATGATATTGTCGCTCATGCGTACGTACGGAGTACCGTCTCCACGAACGCGATGAGGTTCATTACCCATCGTATCCATTCAAGATTAATTTTCATTTGATGATTAAAAATAGTGTTTAAAGACTTAATATCATTATAAATATTAATAAGATACATTCAATCCATAAAAAACAATACTTACGTAACAAAGCATATAAAGGAAAACGAATCAGTTAACACCCTAAACGATGATACTACTGAAATATCATTAACATAACAATATTAGAAGATAATATATGATATCATATTAATGTATATGGTTATTTTATAATTTAATAATAATTATTTCACCATTATACAGGAGGTTAACCTACCCTTGACCAAGGTAAAGTACAAAGTAAGGGGTTTCGTATCTCACCCTTAATTTCGTGATATTTCCATTGTTCGCTACTTATTTATTTCATGTGGTGTATTGTGTACTGCCATTTGATATATATTGTCATGATTCTATTTATATTCATAGTATTATTTGAATCATTTGGTGGTTATTAACTTTTGGTCATACTACTCGATTGATTACAACGTGGTAATGGGATTTCATCTCACTTCTTATTCACGTGAGATTCATGATGTACTGCCACTATTTCCTTTTGTGTGGTGTATGTACTCGCTATGATTGTATTCCTTGTGTAATATAATTTAATCTATGGGTATTTAAAACTTCATTGAATAATCCTTCTTTCATGGGGTGTATGTTTCGTGAGTTACCAAATTGGAAATGGAATTTCAAATTTCAATTTCCACTCATTGTGCTTTACGCATACTTCATTGATTATTTTACTCCAAGATTATGTGTGGAATCACTATTTATTATTTCTGTAGTAATTTCCACTCCCCTTTGTGTGGATATACTTTTGATACACATAATAACTCCATTTATTATTTCTAAAGTCATTGATATGAACTTGATAAGAGTAATCTTAACTCAATTTTCATTCATTGAGTTAAACATCCAAGTCATTGGTGTTGTTTTTACAAGAATATGTGTCAATGTCCTCTAATTGATTTACACTGAATATCCAACCATATTTAGTGTATTTATATTTTTCATAATTATGTCATTGATTTATCCTTAACCTAAGGATACGGTCTTTATAAGCGATTTCATATCAACTTACATTCCATTGAGACTTTTTTTTTTGTTATGCGCCAATTCACTTTTATTTGGTGTATATATTGTACTTTGACAGAATATATCACGAATCCCTTTATTCTCATGATATTATTAAGTTTTTTTTACCTCAATTATTTGTATTCAAGAGTCTCTCATTTGGTTAGAAACTCTAACTAAAATATCATTTTAAATGTTTAAAAAATTTATTCTTTGAAATCTTTCTCATTAATGTCCATGTTTTAAAAATGGTTTTAAGGATTTATTTATTTGGACATTAATGTTTTAAAATGTTAATTCCTTTCAAAAGTTTCAAATTGGCATGAGACACTTTGATTCAAAAATCTATTTTAAATGGATTCTTGTTAAATAATATGTCTTTTAAATGTTTTCAAGAAAAAGGGGGATACTTCTCTCAAATAGATTTGATGGTTATTTTCATCTATGTCAATATCCTTCATTATTCTCGATTGAGGTTAATTTATTATAATACAATCTTCCATATTGTATTGAATGGGTTATTTTTGACTGTGGATATGCTATTTTTATACCATTCATGGTTTATGGTTAAAGTATTGACATTTTGTATTCTAGTTTAATATGAATGTTTATGTTATGTTTCATAATTTTCATATGAGGAATGCATTGGACTTAGTAAGTGATGGGTGGAGCCTGCTATAGCTCCTCGATGCATCGGTAGGTCTCATGAGACAAACTAGTGTCTTCGAACAAGGCCGTGAAAAAATATAATTTGTTGTCTTGGAACGAGGCCTTGACTATGTGGTTATGATGTCCGTCATTATGCATTCCCTCATTATGAGATTAGCTATTGATATTTCATGTGGTTATTCGACCAATAGAACACCAATGACTGTGTTTTGTTATGGAATTATTTACTCAGCTCATATTCCTGTGATAAAGTGATCATGTTTATTATTCGTTAAGGCATGTGTTTTAAATTATTCACCATGCTTAATATTTATGTTATCTTCCGCTGTATTTCTTACCCTTACTGAGCGTTTGAACTCACCCCTTTCTTATGTTTCATTTTCCCCAGATATGAAGGAGTTAGTTATGAGTGACTTGCAGGCATAATCTAGGAGGCTTAGATGTTTCTAATGGAATAAATTAGTGTTGTTTTTCTTTTCAAGTTGTAATATTGAACTTATGTATTTATCTTGTTTCCAAGACTACTAGACTGATCGGTCCTTCGGGATTTGATTCCTTGTAATCATTCCAATGTATTAAAATAATGCACCGACTCTAGTTAACTGGGGTGAGGGCACTACATAGGATTTATTAGTAAGAATTAGGAATAATTAGTAATAATTTGGAATAATTAGGAATAATTAGGAATAAATAGTAATAATTAGAAATAATTAGTAATAATTATAAATAATTAGTAATAATTAGCAATAATCAATAATATTTATGAATAATTAGCAATAATTAGGAATAATTAGAAATAATTAGGAATAATTAGCAATAATTTGGAATAATTAGCAATAATTAGGATTAATTGGAAATAATTATTAATAAATAGAAATAATTAAGAATAATTAGTAATAATTATAAATAATTAGTAATAATTAGGAATAATTAGGAATAATTAGTAATAATTAGTAATAATTAGGAATAAATAGTAATATTTAGTAATAATTAGTAATAATTAGTTATAGTTAGCAATAATTAGGAATAATTAGGAATAATTAGTAGTAATTAAGAATAATTAGGAATAATTAGGAGTAATTAGTAATAATTAGGATTAATTTGTAATAATTATGATTAATTAGTATTAATTAGGATTAATTAGAAATAATTAGGAATAATTATTAAAAATTAGGAATAATTATTAATAATTAGTAATAATTATTAATAATTATTCATAATTAGGAATAATTTGTACTAATTAGTAATAATTAGGAATAAATAGGAATAATTAATTGTAAATAGGAATAATTGGAAGTAATTAGAAATAATTAGTAATAATTTAGAATAAGTAGTAATAAATAGTAATAATTAGGATTAATTAGTAATAATTTGGATTAATTTTTAATAAATAGAAATAATTTAGAATCATTAGACATAATTCACAATAAATTGGAATAATTTCCTCGGAATTGGAGACATTACTTTTGCTCGACGGCTCATCTCCTCAAAAATTTCTCCCACTGAAATCCCTATAAAAAATCTGCTCCAACGTACAAATATAAATTTTAATATTCATGAGAATTAGTATGTGTAAATCAGATCAAAATTTTCATACTGATTTTAGTGTGAGAAAGTTACAAGGAAATGAGCAGTCGGGAAAAAGAGGATCTTTTGCCCGACAACTCATCTGCTTGCAACTTTCTTCGACTGAAATCACTATAAAAAATCTACACCGATGTTCGAATATCCATTTTTATATGCATGAGAATAGAGAGCAGTATGAGAAGGCCTCCCTACTCTCCATTCTCGTGCATACGAAAATGGATATTCATATGTCAGAGCATATTTTTCATAGTAATTTCTATCGGAGAAAGTTGTGAGGAGATGAGCCGTCACGTAAAAGAGCTACCACCAATCTGCTGGAAATTTTGCCGCTCATAATTAGAGGTAATTAGTATAAATTAGCTGTAAATACCAATAATTAGAGGTAATTAGTATAAATTATTATAAATTAGTGTATATTAGTATAAATTTTAAAACAAATACTATAAATAAATATGAAATAATAGAAATTATTATAAAGTGCTAGAAAAGTGAATTTATTTATTTTTTCTATTTTTTAGATAGTGTTTGTATAATATTAAATTATTTAAAAAAACTTATTATTTTATATTTTTTAAGAGAAATATGGAACAAGAAATTATACAACAATAATTATTATATGATCACGCTTTAATAAATCAACGCATGAATCCAAACAATTCTAGTTTAAATCTTGCATATATTGAGGGTGTTGAATCATTATTATCAGTTGCATCATCAAAAAAAAAATTTATTTCAAAAGGTACAATTAAATTTCCTTTTAAAAAATGTTCTATGAGGACGTTTGAGACATTAGAGAACATTGGAGGCCATCTATTGCATTTTGTTTTTTAGCTAGATTTTATTTCTTAGTATCAACATAGTGAACGTAGTTCCATAGAAGATACTAATAATTTGGTTTTAGAGCCATCAAAGTTTTGAAATTTAGTACATGATGTGGAATGTATGTCTTTTCAATAAACTGAATGTCAGATGATATTGATTTAACTCCTGAGTTGGAACCATCTCAATTTTATGAGTTGTTGAGGTTCGTTGAGGAAGCCTTATATCCTGGATGCAAGATAAGAAAATTTGAAGCGATTGTAAAATTTATAGCTATTAAATCAGGTAATTGAATGTCCACTACTTTTTTTGACCAGATATTCTCTTTGGTTAAAACACTGTTACCTAAAGGAAATGTGTTGCCTAAAAATTTATATGAGAGGAAGAGGTTGGTTCATAACTGGGTCTTGGTTATCAGAAGATTCATTCATGTTCAAATGATTTCATCTTATATTATATTGAAAATGAGTTGTTGGAAAGTTTTCCCACATGTAGAAAATCAAGGTATAAAGTGGTTTAACTAGGAAAGTTTTTATTTATTCCTATAAAAAAGTTGAGATATTTCCTACTTACACTCTAATTACAGTGCTTATTTATGTCTCAGAACACAATGAAATTGATGTCTTGGCACAAAACCAATATTTCAATTTTTAAAAGATTAAATAGTACCTCTGATGGTGATTCATGGAAACATTTTGACAAAGTGAATCTATCTTTTTTATTTAGATTCTTGAAACATGTGATTGGGTCTTCCTACTAATGGTTTCTATCCATTTGGTTTTTACGGTAGTCATTATCCATGTTCGATTGTCTTTATAACTCTAAATAATTTACCTCCTTAGATGTTGATGAAGGAGACATACATATTTTTGACCTTATTAATTTAAGGACATCTGAAAAAGAATATTTATATTTATTTGAATCCATTGATTGATGAGTTAAATTCATTGTGAAGTAATGGTGTCGGTACATATGATGTTGCTCTGAAACATAATTTTCTATTGAAATCTACATTGATGTGGACAATTAGTGACTTCCCAGCATATGACATGTTATCTGGTTGGAGTACACATAGTCCAAAATTATGTATGTACTATATGAGAGACAGAAAAGCATTTATGCCCATCAATGGAAAAAAACCTTATTTTTTCGATTGTCATCGCATATTCCTTCCAACCGATCATCCTTTTATGAGGAATAAAATATCATTTCATAAAAGGTACAATTGAAAGAGATGAACCTACAACAATGATCTTAGGTACATAGGTAGAATCAATTTTCTTCATTATCTCTCATTACATTTAGACCAACAACAAACCAACAGAAAATTGATGGCTTTAGGAAAGAAAACAATTAGATAAAATAGATCATTTTTTGGGATCTGCCATATTGGTTTGATTTATTGGTCCATCACATGTTAGATGTCATGAATATTGAGAAAAATTGTTTTGATAATTTATTTCATACAATTTTGGATACACCAGGTAAGACCAAATATAATGTAAAGGCAAGATTAGATCTTTCCCAAATTTGTAGGTGACCAGAACTTGAATTATTTGAAAATGCTAGATCACAGAAGTTAATGAAGAAAAAAATAGATTATATACTATCCAAAGAAAATCAATTATTATTTTGTCACTGGATTGCAGATTTGATACTTCCAGATGGTTATTCTTCCAGTTTGGGTAGATTTATCTAAAATGGTCATATTACCAGATTAAAAAGTCATGACTATGATGTGATAATAGAAAGACTTATGCCAATTAGATTAAGAGTTTTGTTGAATTCAATGATTTGGGATGTGATAGTATACATATCATTTTTGTATGAGACATTTGTGTGGTGACAAAAAAATAAAATGCACTAATAAGACTGCAAGAAGATGTTGTTTTAATTTTATATAAACTGGAAAAAATCTTCCTACCAACTTTATTTGACTCTATAGAACATTTGATATTGCATTTGTTGTATGAAGAAAAATGTGGTGGTCTAGTACAATTTATATGGATATACCCATTGGAGAGATGCATGCAGAAATTAAAGAAAAAAGTATACAACAAAGCATCGATTGAAGGATAAATTGCAGAAGCTTATTTACAAGAGGAAATTTCTTTTTTCTACTCTCATTATTTTGAATCTGAATATACCTCAAAACAAAAAATTCATGGGTTGTAACAAGGGAAATTTTGATGATTAAATGAGAAATAAATTATCAGTTTTTAATCAGCCTGAACTTGGATTTGGTAGAGTTCATGAACGATGGTTTTTAGATAATGAACATCATAGAGATCGTACATACGTTCTGCTCAAATGTGAATAAATGACACCATTTTTACTATGAGTGATCCTATCACTTATTCTATAATATTTTTATAGTAAATTAATCTTATTTTATTTGTAGGTTATATGATAATCATATCAAGAAATATCTTCCACAAATTACAACACTTGATCTTGAAGAATGTTGGAAAAATAATTTTTCCTATTGGTTTTAAAAACTGGTAACATAAATTATTTATGGTTTAACATATAAAATAAATTTATTATTTGTTATATTGATAAATATTTTACAAATTTTCATTTATCTCAACATGCTGATAAAATTGATAATCGATTGTGTGTTTTGAGTAACCCACCATCCAAAATGGTTAAATCTTATAATGCATATGCCATGAATGGTTTTAAATTTCATACACGTACATATGAGGAATTAAAAAACTATTAATAGTGGTGTATTCTTGATAGGATCTCATCATAGAGAAACTGTAGTTTCCTTTTACGACATGCTGGAAGAAATTATTGAATTGTGTTATCTGGGACATAATTACATAATGATGTTTAAATGTCAGTGGTTGGATACTGAGGGAGGCCTGCATGTTCATATGACCCATGTAATCATTGATATTAAATATAAAAGTCTTCTTGCAATAAATGAAGCATTTTTATTGGCTAATAAGGTATATCAAATTTATTATTCTAATTGCTGTGATACTTCAAAAGAGTTGGGTGATTGATGGAGTATAATAAAATTTAAATCTTGAGAAAATCAGTTTACTCAAAGTGAATGTGGTTCTGCTAGAGTGTAAACAATTTAATTTTTTGAAAAGACTGCTCCAAATCCATATTTTTCATGAAGAGACACAAATATCGATGATGACACCCTGAAATTAAGGTTCGATGGTGATGAGGATGATGTTAATGATGTTACAAATGAATTTGAAATGACAAGAGATGATGAAATTGAAACTCATATGGAAATTGATGATGCTGAGGAGGAATATGAAGACATTAACATCGTCAGATATGAAGATGAGGATATAAATGAATATTGACACTGTTAAATTCTAGTTATAATCATATATAATATATATCTATATATAATAGTTGTTTTTAACTATTTTCTATTAACAACAATTTCGTGTTTTAGATGGACCCAAATCTATTTCATCAGTTTCAGGAGGCTGATCTACCTTTGGACGAGTATGATGTTGGATCATCTAACCCTTAGACTACTGGCGATTCAGGGAGGACTCGGACAGGGTGTGGTCTTGCCTGATTGATGATTCCTGACCCTATCTTGGAGTGACGTCCACATCTTGACTTTGATCCATGCATATAGAGGTATGTTTACCTGTGTATTTTAGTAAGTTTTCATTAATTTATTTACATACTAATTTTTTGACTATTTTTTCTTTTTTCATATATTTTCACATATAGTTGTTGGATAGGGGATTGCTATATTGCACAATTATTTTTCTGAAGCATGGATCACATGTGATGAGATTCTCATTGATATTTAGCACTACATATTTGATCATGCTGACACATAAATGAATAATATTTATTTTGAAATTTATTTAATTAATAACTTGATATTATAATTTATTTTTAGGGTTTATGGTATCTCATTGATGAGAGCATGTGTGGTATTATCTGGAAGGCATTGGAGGGGTTTATGCGTGATCATTTCTGTCATTTTTTTCACAATTTGAGAAGGAAATAAATAAAAAAAAGTAGGAGTGATAGAGTTTGATGAGTCTTTATTGCACCCACTGACCTAATTACATTTCATATCAGGTTCAAGATGGATTTTGTTCACATTGGTTAGGTGGATGTTTTTAGAAGAGATTGTTGGTAGATCGACAAAACTGAGAGAGATAGGATGTGTCACACCCTGACCAATGTGTTTGGGGTTATTTTATTACCTTTAAATATTTTTTTGGGGTTCGGGCTCAATCCTAGATTAATTTCTTCAAGTTATATTAGATAGTGTGATTTTTGGTATTGACGTCATTAGGCACACGGGCAGAGCACGATTTGGAAGCTGCATGGCTTCTCCCAGGCAACTGTACGACCGTCCGTTTTTAGAAAATGAAAATAAAAAAATTTTATAATTAAAACAAACATTAATTATTTTCATTTAAAATTTTTATTTTTGTTAATAATTTTATTATTATTATTAAAATGAAATGAATATTTTTATCATTTTTTATCATTATGATTATTATTATCATTATTCTTTTTATCATTATGTTATAAATAAATAATTAATTACTGTTACTAAGTTATGATTATTGTTTTTTCTTTTTTCTGGGCCAGTGCGCGGGCATCACACCATTAGCGGAGGCCGTGCGGTCAGCCCGAGCACCCGTGCGGCTGCTTCTGGATCAGAAAGAAACCACCGCACAGTCGGCGCATGGGTTCTAGAGTTGTGCGTGTATAGCATCCCGTCTTTTTTATAACATAACTTTCATTCCATTACACGGAACTGAGGATCGTTAAGGTTTAGTGTCTTGGAAACAAGGAACATAATACAAGAAAAAAAAACATAAAACATTCTTCTTAAACACTTGAAAGGCTTCTCCTTTAGTTCATCCTAGGTTCATTACTGCATCTCGTAACCTGGGGACATACATCAAAAGAAAGGGTGAGCAGAAGGCCCAGTAAGGGAAACAAGAGAAACATTTTTCATGTGAACTTGAGATACTTCAATAAGGACATGAAAAGAACTTTAAGGCATGAGGAAGAAATCATGAGATACATCATAATAAAAATAACATTTTTCATAACTTCAAGATGTGGCTACAACATTTAATATTGACAATCGTTTTGTTTCACCAAGGTCCATCCCCAAGGTGTCGTTAAAAATTACCAAGTTTATTCACCAAGGCGTCGTTAAAATGGTCATCTCTAGAGATTAAGTCTTTACCCAATGCATTGGAGCGCTATCAGGGCGCACCCTTAAATTTGCCTTTATTATCATGTGAGCCACATATATCATCATCAAACATTTCATAAATAACCCATATAGCATAAAATAAATGGGTTTCATTTCATAATCATAACGTTTTAAAAACTGCTTTAAAGACATGATCTTTACATTACTTTAAACCCACGGAAAGGGAAAGCGGGTATCATGTATGTAAATCCCAGAATTTAAAATAGAACATTTTCATATATATGTGAATACCCCTGTAGAAATAGTAGCTTTGATTATTCACTTTATAACATAAAGTAATTTTGAGAAAAGAGAGGCATTTTGAGACGAAAATTCTGCAGCATAACGGCTATGTTATAAGGTTTTAGAAAACTTTGAAAAGAGAGGGAACATGGGTCGAACAATCATAATTGACCCATAAAACAGTAGAGGGACAGAATAAGAAGGATATATGGACATGGTGATGCAATTTTAAGGACATACAATTTGAAATGAAAAACATGGAAGGAAGACAAAAATTTGATTTCTCTTATGAAAATTCGGCAGCCTAACAGCGTCACTTAAACTTCAACAAAAATGAATTGAAAAAATCAAATAGGGTCTCTCATAATATGATCATAAGAGATCAGTATGATAGATATAGAGATCATACCCCAACATAATAAAAAGGAACTTGAAAGATTTGATATGAAAATCGAACTTGAAAAATGAGAAGGGTGAAAGAATCACTTAAACATTCGGCAGCCTAACGGCGTCACTTAAACTTTCATAAAACGAAATGATGAGAGTAAGAGGGGATCTCTCATCATATAAACATGAAAGGGGAAGTAAGAGGAATATAAAAGAACATCCTCTCACATAATAACATGGAGCATAAAAGGAATGACATAAAAGAGATTACATGAAAAGAAAGAGAGGGGTCAGATCCCTTACCTTAAAACGTGACTCTTGAAACTCAAATTTTTGGACCTTGAGGGCTTGGGGGCACCTTGGGAGGACTCCTTGGGAGGTAAGGAGACCATAACTTCGTTGGGGGAGAGTTGGGAGTGGAAAATAAAGGAGGAAAGGGTGGGTATTTATAGGGAAAGTGAGGGGACAAGGCATTAATGGCCAAGGGACACCTCACTAGTGGTTTTGGCAAAACCATGGGCTTGACCATGGTATTTGCCCATGGTATTGGCCACTTGGGACACCTCACACCTTATATTACTATTCATAATTCGACCATATTGAATATATACTTAATACATCATTTAATAATGTCATTAAACACCCGTAACTTAAAAACTATATTTTCACTATTCATCGAAAATTCAACTTTCTCAGAATAATCCCAAAATTTCACCTTAACCAAATATCGATGCTCTAAATAAATTTATGAACTCCATTTTATAAAAATAATTTTCTAAATAATTTTAATTTAATTTTTAAATAAAAACACTATTCATCGAAAATTGGTTTTTTTCAGAAAAATCCCCAAAATTTACCATAACATAATATCGATGCTCTGAGTTCAAAAATAAAGTCATTTTTATAAAAATAATTTTCTAATTATTTTTAATTAAATTTTTAATTAAAAAACACTATTCATCCAAAAAAACTAGTACTTGACTAATAATTTATGAAACTGTTATTTACCCATTTTATTGAATCACATTACTTAATCTAGGTGTCTGAATTATATTAAAACTTTCTTTGAGTGAAATTACTAATCCATTTGGTCACATTACTAATCCTAAGCGTAAAATCACTATTCATAATTTACTATTCATCAAAAATTAAGTTGATCTTATTAGACTCCAAATTCCTTACTGAACACTTTTGTAGAAGACCATTTTTTGAAAATCATTACACATCATTAGTTATTTAGGGTTTACATAAATATTTTAAAATATCCCTTTTTCAAAATTCATCAATAAAATACATTCTAAAATTATCTAGACATTTGAAATTTCACAAACATCACTAAAGGACGAAATCTCAATTTATTCACCCGAAAGGATTACACAAGGAAGCTAGGGTCTCGTCACATAGCCCCTTATAACACCGGCATAAGACCTAAGTGTAAGGTGTGCTATGGTGAGAGAATCCGAGGGAGGCTCAGATAACATTGCCCTAGTAGTAATATCTACTAACTTGAACTTCTCCCGTAGGCGTTTCCGTTCAAGCTTGACACACTGGAGTTCGGCTTGGGCTTGGTCCAAAGCGAAGCCCACAGATGCTACCTCCTTCCTAAGCTCTGATAAGTGGGCTTCATAAGGGTCGAGTCTACTGGATGAAGCCATCGACTCCTCTTTCTGCATTAACCATTAACATCTTATTAAATCATTAAGAGTAAGTTAATATACTACTCAAAAAGATTGGGTCGTTACATTCTTCCCCCCTTAAGAAATTTCGTCCCCGAAATTTATACTTGAGGCCTAGTCGAAAAGGTGAGGGTACTTTTACTTCATTGTTTCCTCCGGCTCCCAAGTCGCCTCTTCATATTTATGATTCCTCCACAACACTTTCACAAGGTGGGTAGTCTTGTTTCGTAGGACCTTGTCTCTACGGTCCAAGATCTCCACTGGCTGCTCCTCGTAAGAGAGGTCATGTTCCAATTGTACCACCTCTGGGTTCAGTACATGTGAAGGGTTGGGTATGTACTTCCTCAAGAGAGATACATGGAAGACATCATGAACTTGAGCTAGGTTCGGTGGAAGTTCTAGATGATAGGCCACTGCTCCTATGCGATCAAGGATTTCATAGGGGCCAATGTACCTAGGGCTGAGCTTCCCTTTCTTCCCAAACCGCATGACTCTCTTCCATGGAGAAATTCAAAGGAAGACTTTGTCACCAACACCAAACTCCAAGTCCCTTCGACGATTGTCAGCATAGCTCTTCTGCCGACTCTGAGCAGCCTTTATGTGTTGTTGGATGGCATGAACCTGTTCCGTCATCTCTTGCATGAGATCAGGCCCAAGAAGCTTCCTCTCACCAGTTTCATCCCAACAAGTAGGAGTTCTACACCGCTTTCCATATAGAGCTTCATAGGGTGCCATCTGAATACTCAAATGGAACCTGTTGTTATAGGAGAACTCAACTAATGGGAGGTGTTGATCCCATCCACCTTTAAATTCCATTGAGCATAATCTCAACATGTCGTCGAGTGTCTGAATAGTCCTTTCAGATTGGCCATCAGTTTGAGGATGATAGGCCGTACTAAAATTCAATTCAGTATTCAGAGCATGTTGAAGACTTCTCCAGAATTTTGATGTGAATCTTGGGTCACGATCAGATACGATGGATAGTGGTACCCCATGCAGCCTTACCACTTCCTTCACGTATATCTTGGCAAGCTGATCCAGAGAGAAATCTTCCTGAATAGAGATAAAATGGGCTGTCTTGGTGAGACGGTCCACAATAACCCATATCGCATTGTTTCCTTTGGATGTTTTCGGGAGACCAGTTACAAAGTCCATAGTGATATTATCCCACTTCCATACTGGTATGGGTAGCGGTTGTAATACCCCCTTAGGAAGTTGTCGTTCTGCCTTTACTTGCTGACACACCAGGCACCTTGTAGTGTAATCCGCAATCTCCCTCTTCATGTTATCCCACCAATAATGATCACAAAGGTCTCTATACATCTTAGTGCTTCCCGGGTGTATAGAGAATGTAGAGCTATGAGCTTCATCCATCAGTTCTTTCTTTATCTCTGGAATAGATGGAACACATAGTCTTGTACGAAATTTCAATATACCTTCCTGATCAATATTGAAATCAGGGAACTTCCCATCCTTTACAGCCTCAAACTTCTCCTGCAGCAAAGGATCTTCTTTTTGAGCCTTCTTGATCCTCTCTAGTAAAGAAGGTTGAGAAATCATTTGGAATAGGGTTGATGATGTCCCTTTCCTTATAATTCCCATGTCCAGTTTTACTAGATCTTTAATCAAGGGATCTCCTATGATCCTCATTGTTGCCAGAACAACAGGATCTTTCCTGCTTAACGCATCCGCGACTTTGTTTGCTCTTCCAGGGTGAAAATGAATTGAACAATAATAGTCTTTAATAAGCTCCAACCATCTCCTTGGTCTCATGTTCAATTCTTTCTGTGTGAAAATATACTTTAGACTTTGGTGGTCAGTGTATATATCACATTTCTCCCAATAAAGATAGTGCCTCCATATCTTTAGAGAAAAAACAACTGCCGCTAGCTCTAGATCATGCGTAGGATAATTCTGCTCATGAATCTTCAACTGTCGAGATGCATAAGCAATTACTTTGTCATTTTGCATGAGGACGCACCCAAGCCCTTTCAGAGATGCATCGCTAAAAATAACGAATCCTTCTCCGATAGAGGGTAGTGTTAACACAGGTGCAGTAACCAATCTCTTCTTCAGCTCTTGGAAACTTTCCTCACATTCCTTTGTCCAGATGAACTTAACCCCTTTTCGAGTCAACTTGGTTAGTGGATTAGAAAGCCGTGAAAAGTTTTTCACAAACCTCCTATAATATCCTGCTAAACCAAGGAAACTACGAATCTCAGTTACTGTTGTGGGTTGAGGCCACTCCTCCACAACCATTTTCTTTGCAGGGTCAACCGAGATTCCTTCATTGGTTACGATGTGCCCCAAGAAAGCCACCTGTTGTAACCAAAACTCACACTTGCTGAACTTTCCAAAGAGCCTTTCCTTCCGCAGAGTTTTCAATATAACCCTTAGATGATCTTCATGCTCCTCATGACTTTTTGAATATATCAAAATATCATCAATAAAAACTACCAAAAAGTTATCAAGGTAGTCCTTAAAGACTCTATTCATCAAATCCATGAAAATAGCAGGAGCATTAGTCAAGCCGAAGGGCATAACAGTAAACTCATAATGACCATATCTTGATCGGAAGGTAGTCTTTGGAATATCTTCCTTCTTCACCCTCAGTTGATGATAACCAGATCGAAGGTCAATCTTAGAGAAGAATTGAGCCCCGTGAAGTTGGTCAAATAAATCATCAATTCTTGGAAGAGGATATATGTTCTTCACCGTGATCCCATTCAGTTCTCTATAATCGATGCATAACCGCATTGATCCATCCTTCTTCTTCACAATGAGAACTGGTGCTCCCCAAGGAGACACACTCGGTCGGAAAAACCCCTTCTCCAATAAGTCTTGGAGTTGTTTCTTTAACTCTTCTAGCTCCACATTTGCCATTCTATACGGAGTCTTTGATATCGGTTGAGACCTAGGTACGAGTTCAATGGAGAAATCTACCTCTCTTTCTGGGGGAGGTCCAGGTAACTCCTCAGGAAATACATCCATGTATTCCTGAACAATCGGAACATCTTCTATTTGTATGCTCCATTTTCCTTCTTCATCATCACCGATTAACTCCATAAAGAATGCTATAGGAGGTGCTTCTAGATAGGGATCAGTTCGGGATATCTCTCCTTGGAAGATAACTGTAGGTCGTTCATTCAAGACTACTGAGATTTCCTTACTTCTGCATTTTATCTTAGCATTATACTTTGAGAGCCAGTCCATCCCTAGTATAATGTTGAATTCCATCATGGGAATGACTACTAGATTTGCGATAATATTGTGCTCATCAAAGTAAACACTAGAGTCTCTAAATACTGTTGATGCAAGGATAATCCCACTTGGAGTCTTGACAGACAACTCTACCTCTAGCAGTTCGGGGATTGATTCTATATTCCTTGCAAACTTGGAGGAAATAAAGGAATGCGTAGAACCCGAATCAAATAAAGTACTTGCTAGTTTTGAGAGGACGACAAGAGTACCTGCTACCACATCGTTCGGGACTTCAACTTCAGCTGTTGTGATATCAAAATCATGACCTTGCTCTCTTGGCCTCTACTGAGGTTGATGGTGATTCCCCTCCACCGCCCTCGGATTTGGACATTAGTTAGCAAAGTGCCCAAGCTGTCCACACTTGAAGAATGTGACTTCGGGTAGGGCCAGAACCATCTTTCCTCTATCGTTAGTGTTGGGAAGATGAGGCTTCACCTCACTATGACAATTCCGAGCAATATGGCCTCCTCTTCCACACTTGTAGCACTTTCCACTTCCATTCAAGCAGTTCCCCAGATGATTCTTCCCACATTTATTGCATGTGGTAAGTTGCATTTGCTTTCCACCTCTTCCTTGATCA
This sequence comes from Viscum album, assembly GCA_963277665.1. Lineage (NCBI taxonomy): Eukaryota > Viridiplantae > Streptophyta > Magnoliopsida > Santalales > Viscaceae > Viscum > Viscum album. The sequence goes on along the minus strand of OY728147.1, from coordinate 467,406,124 downwards.
AAATACTTCCCTAAACTGGGCTTCAATGATCTCTTCTTTTCATTTGGTTTATGAGACCACTGTGTCTCACCAAACTCGAGCTCGACTTTCATAGCACTTCGAACTATTTCTTCATAGCTATCATAGTCCCTGTTGGCTAGATTCTTCCGCAGATGAGGCCGTAGTCCACCAAAGAATCTATCAACCTTCCCATTAGGGTCCATGACAAATCTTGAGGTATAACGGGAAAGCCTTGTGAAGTTCATCTCATAGCTTCCGACAGATTCGTTCTCCTTCTGCTTCAGCTCGAGAAACTCTTTCTCCATTCTCGTTCTCATGGAACAAGGGAAATACTTGTTAATGAAAATTCCCCGAAATTCTTCCCACTCCATAGCTTCTATCTCTTCTTGTGGCTTCGTGTTTTTGATCAGTGACCACCACTGATCAGCTTCTCCCTCTAGGCGGTAAACAGCAAGGGTGACTTTTTCTTGTTCCGAACAATGAAGTACAGAAAAGATCTTTTCAATGGAGCTTATCCATTGTTCCGCAACCAATGGGTCAGTAGATCCACTGAATGTTGGCGGTCGTTGACGCATGAAAGACTCAACAGAGTGTTGTTCCCTTCGTGGTGAGGTCGGCCTCTCAGCTTGATTCAAGTTATTACTCATAAGTTGAGTCAGTTGGTTCATCATTCGCATGAATGTTTCCATTCTGGCTTCCATCGGAGGGCCGTCAGCACATGGTGCATTGCGGTCACCATCGGCACGGTTCCTCCTATTTCCCGCCATTTTCTAAAAGAATAAAACCTTAGTAAGAAACTTATTTCATTTATGAATCTTTTAACTAAGACTTCATGCTTAAACAATTACACTTTTCTATAATTCCTTCATAATGATTCATAAAAAGCTTGTGATTAACCAAACATATCCCCCGGGAGTGTCGTAACCAAGAGTGCAGCAAGGCCCATTATCGTGCACCAGTTCCCGTTCGAGTCTAGCTCAAAGCGGTGTTTTCGGGTTTTACCCCTATGTACATCTGTGCCAAAGCCGCCTCTACCTGCTCGTATCCAGACACGGATGTATTTGTTTGATAAACCACTTACTCAATACTTACCAAAATACCAGGAAGTTTTCCTATATTTAAACTTTTCTATAGGGTTCTTCCTAAAGTTTTTATATCCTAATTTCCACAAATAACTAAACCATCCTTCGATACCAACTATAGCATCCCGTCTTTTTTATAACATAACTTTCATTCCATTACACGAAACTGAGGATCGTTAAGGTTTAGTGTCTTGGAAACAAGGAACATAATACAAGAAAAAAAAACATAAAACATTCTTCTTAAACACTTGAAAGGCTTCTCCTTTAGTTCATCCTAGGTTCATTACTGCATCTCGTAACCTGGGGACATACATCAAAAGAAAGGGTGAGCAGAAGGCCCAGTAAGGGAAACAAGAGAAACATTTTTCATGTGAACTTGAGATACTTCAATAAGGACATGAAAAGAACTTTAAGGCATGAGGAAGAAATCATGAGATACATCATAATAAAAATAACATTTTTCATAACTTGAATATGTGGCTACAACATTTAATATTGACAATCGTTTCGTTTCACCAAGGTCCATCCCCAATGTGTCGTTAAAAATTACCAAGGTTATTCACCAAGGCGTCGTTAAAATGGTCATCTCTAGAGATTAAGTCTTTACCCAATGCATTGGAGCGCTATCAGGGCGCACCCTTAAATTTGCCTTTATTATCATGTGAGACACATATATCATCATCAAACATTTCATAAATAACCCATATAGCATAAAATAAATGGGTTTCATTTCATAATCATAACGTTTTAAAAACTGCTTTAAAGACATGATCTTTACATTACTTTAAACCCACGGAAAGGGAAAGCGGGTATCATGTATGTAAATCCCAGAATTTAAAATAGAACATTTTCATATATATGTGAATACCCCTGTAGAAATAGGATCTTTGAGTATTCACTTTATAACATAAAGTAATTTTGAGAAAAGAGAGGCATTTTGAGACGAAAATTCTACAGCATAACGACTATGTTATAAGGTTTTAGAAAACTTTGAAAAGAGAGGGAACATGGGTCGAACAATCATAATTGACCCATAAAACAGTAGAGGGACAGAATAAGAAGGATATATGGACATGGTGATGCAATTTTAAGGACATACCATTTGAAATGAAAAACATGGAAGGAAGACAAAAATTTGATTTCTCTTATGAAAATTCGGCAGCCTAACGGCGTCACTTAAACTTCAACAAAAATGAATTGAACAAATCAAATAGGGTCTCTCATCATATGATCATAAGAGATCAGTATGATAGATATAGAGATCATACCCCAACATAATAAAAAGTAACTTGAAAGATTTGACATGAAAATCGAACTTGAAAAATGAGAAGGGTGAAAGAATCACTTAAACATTCGGCAGCCTAACGGCGTCACTTAAACTTTCATAAAACGAAATGATGGGAGTAAGAGGGGATCTCTCATCATATAAACATGAAAGGGGCAGTAAGAGGAATATAAAAGAACATACTCTCACATAATAACATGTAGCATAAAAGGAATGACATAAAAGAGATTACATGAAAAGAAAGAGAGGGGTCACATCCCTTACCTTAAAACGTGACTCTTGAAACTCAAAGTTTTGGACCTTGAGGGCTTGGGGGCACCTTGGGAGGACTCCTTGGGAGTTAAGGAGACCAGAACTTCGTTGGGGGAGAGTTGGGAGTGGAAACTAAAGGAGGAAAGGGTGGGTATTTATAGGGAAAGTGAGGGGACAAGGCATTAATGGCCAAGGGACACCTCACTAGTGGTTTTGGCAAAACCATGGGCTTGCCCATGGTATTTTCCCATGGTATTGGCCACTTGGGACACCTAACACCTTATCTTACTATTCATAATTCGACCATATTGAATATATACTTAATACATCATTTAATAATGTCATTAAACACCCGTAACTTAAAAACTATATTTTCACTATTCATCGAAAATTCAACTTTCTCAGAATAATCCCAAAATTTCACCTTAACCAAATATCGATGCTCTAAATAAATTTATGAACTCCATTTTATAAAAATAATTTTCTAAATAATTTTAATTTAATTTTTAAATAAAAACACTATTCATCGAAAATTCGTTTTTTTCAGAAAAATCCCCAAAATTTACCATAACATAATATCGATGCTCTGAGTTCAAAAATAAAGTCATTTTTATAAAAATAATTTTCTAATTATTTTTAATTAAATTTTTAATTAAAAAACACTATTCATCCAAAAAAACTAATACTTGACTAATAATTTATGAAACCGTTATTTACCCATTTTATTGAATCACATTACTTAATCTAGGTGTCTGAATTATATTAAAACTTTCTTTGAGTGAAATTACTAATCCATTTGGTCACATTGCTAATCCTAAGCGTAAAATCACTATTCATAATTTACTATTCATCAAAAATTAAGTTGATCTTATTAGACTCCAAATTCCTTACTGAACACTTTTGTAGAAGACCATTTTTTGAAAATCATTACACATCATTAGTTATTTAGGGTTTACATAAATATTTTAAAATATCCCTTTTTCAAAATTCATCAATAAAATACATTCTAAAATTATCTAGACATTTGAAATTTCACAAACATCACTAAAGGAAGAAATCTCAATTTATTCACCCGAAAGGATTACACAAGGAAGTTAGGGTCTCGTCACATAGCCCCTTATAACACCGACATAAGACCTAAGTGTAAGGTGTGCTATGGTGAGAGAATCTGAGGGAGGCTCAGATAACATTGCCCTAGTAGTAATCTCTACTAACTTGAACTTCTCCCGTAGGCGTTTCCGTTCAAGCTTGACACGCTGGAGTTCGGCTAGGGCTTGGTCCAAAGTGAAGCCCAAAGATGCTACCTCCTTCCCAAGCTCTGATAAGTGGGCTTCATAAGGGTCGAGTCTACTGGATGAAGCCATCGACTCCTCTTTCTGCATTAACCATTAACATCTTATTAAATCATTAAGAGTAAGTTAATATACTACTCAAAAAGATTGGGTCGTTACAGCGTGGGCCACGCGGCTGCAGTATTCAAATTAATAAGATAAAGAAAAGCTACAGAGCATTTTAAGAATAATTAATGATGTTGTTAATGTTTCGGATAATAGTGTTATTATTATTAAATATGTTTTGTTATGAATCTTTATTACTATTATCAAAATGGTTATTAAAATTATTACTATTAAAAATTTTGTTGATGATAATATTATTAAAATTGAAATAAGTGTTATAAATAATTTTATTTTTATGTTATTATAATTATTATAATTTTAGTGATAATATTGTGGAATATTATTATTGTTATTATAAATACTACAATTTAAATTAGTGTCAATTAAAACTACTATTAATAAATATTTATTTGTTAAATTATTCTTTTTATTATTATTATTATTAAAGTTTAATTATTATAATTAAGGTTTTATAAATATTATTATTAATATTACATGTACCTTATTTTTTTACTTGTATTTTTATCTTCATTTTTATTTATTACTATTTTTTAAGGTTTTACCCTTTGTGTGCAGCGCCGCGGACCTCCCCCCCCATTTTCTTTCCCCTTACTGATGCATCACCTGCATTGCTCGACTTTTCCTCTTGCACGCAGGTAGCCACCACAGTTCTTCCTTATTGCAGCACACCTCCACCCACCTCCGGCTTGCTGCCACACCCCTCGCCGACCTTCCCTTCACCAGAACCTTCCTTCCTACCATCCACAATCCCATTCGTCACCCGCTATCTGGCCACCGGCCCGCCCCCGCCTCGCAGCTAGCCTACCCCTTCCTTGCAGCCGCCTTCCGACGAACCTCCCTCCTGCTCAGCGCACCCAGGCACAGTCCCAGCCTCCTCCTGCCCGAACTTCTGTCGAGACCCCTCAGTTCCCATCCTCTCTGGCACCACCACCCTCGTCCGACCCTCTTCCGGTTGGAAACACCCTTGGTTGCCCCTCCTATGGCCAAAAACCCCTTTGGATGACCTCCTCTGGCAGCCGTGACCTCTCTGACCGACCCGCAACCCCCCAATGCCCTCTTCTTCAGCATACACAGCCCTTCGACAGCCCGTCTACAGTCGCAAGCCCCCCTCGCTGGTATACCATTCTGTTTATTTCTTTTTATTCTTGTTTTTTTCCTTCATTTAGGTTAGATATTGCATTCATTTTGGGTTCATTTTGGTAGCATTGGGTTGGATTCAGCTTCTAGAGCGTGCAGTTGAGGTGCGAACGATATCTCTAACCGGTTCTGAGGTTGCGTTGTCATCTTATTTCAGTTTTGAGGTAGGTTTCTCAATGTGATTGCCTTTAAAATTTAAGTTTATATATTTCTTGATATTTTCATTCTATATTTATGCTAATTATTGTTGTAAGACTTGTTGCTAATTTATTTGGAATGTGAATTGATAGTTTAATTCTTTTTTTGTGAAAAAAATCTGTCGTTTTATTATGTTTGTGCATTCCGTTTGTTCGATTAATTGTTTTATTAGTTTCATACCTGATTTATGATGCCTAGAACCTGTTTTATCAATTTAAATAAGTTCGTGGCCTGAAATTTTTGTTTGTACCTAGTTGAGTCTAATTAAAAACTGATTTAGTAAATGTTGCATGTGTTGTTGATAAATTACCTGTTTTTCTCTTATGGCTTGTTTGGGATATAAAATGTTTTGGTTTGGTTTTATAAAAATATTGGCAACATTAAAGGTAGTATTTTGAGGCTCCTTAAATGGTTTCAAACTAGTTTTGGTTTTATAAGGAAATGAGATTTTATAAATGGTTGTGGAAGCTCAAGTGGTGGTTTTTCCCCCTTTTTGGAAAAAGAATTTTGTTCTTTTAAAAGTGGTGGTTTTTTAAATGTGTTTAATGCCTATTTGGCACCTTCTGGAAAATGATGAAATTGTTCTGATGAGAACCCTCCTTGGATAACTCCCTTTCCTTGGTTGTGGCTAATTGTTTGTGAGGCCCACGCTTAAAAGCTCTCGGGTGCTCGAATGTTTTAAAGGCATGAGGTTGTCCCATGGAGTGGATCAGGGTGATTCTTGTTGTTATTTATTTAATTTATATATATATTCATGATTGGATGATCGACTAGCATCATTTGGCTCACCCCTATTATATACAGGAGACATAAGAACCTGACATATTGAGATAACTTTCTAAGAACGATTGCTATACTGGTAGTGGATGGACTGAACAATGTCCTATAGTAGGTGGATATATTTTTGGTTTATTACTATGGGATTGGAACCCTCGGTGTATCCTAAGATAGGATGGCAGGGTGTTTGGGCGTTTTGATTTTCATCGTGTGTGGCATGCCAATGGGGATGGAGTCTCATGTATTAGTATGTTCTGGTTTGTTCTTGATCTCCTGGGTTCACCTATGTCTACCCAATCATAGTTCTTGTAGTGTTGTATGTTTTACTTTTATGTATAATTTATTTTCATTTCCATTATTGTGTAACTACTGTGGTGTTTTCATACGTAGTGTCTTTATTGGAAAGTGATGTGTGGTTTTAATGTGGCTTATGGAAATTGTTTTCAAAGAAAAGTGTTTTATTATTTTTGAGCAAATTGAAAATCTAAATGTCAGTTTCCCTTTAAAAATTCTAATGTATCACTAATATAATGACATGGGTTTTTGAGAAATGAATTATGGAAATGACTCGTACTTTTTTTTGAGTAACATGTAGAAAAATTTACTTTTATATATTTTAGTTCAAACATGAAAATGGATGTTTCTTTTATTTTGAAGGAAGTGCATTGGGAATAGATTATTGGGCTAGCCTATTGAGGTATAATAATCACGCCTATAGTTATTTTTTGTTTTTAGTCCTTTTGAAGGTTCCAACGTGGGTGTGTTTTCCTTGTGAGATGTTTGATCATTGAGTCGGAGAGTGACCCACGAGTTCCCATGGAGTTAGTTTGGTCATCGAGTTCGGTTGGTATTATTTTCTTTATTTATTGTTTATTCATTTTGTTTGGATTATTTATTTTGATATTATATTTATTATTTCAATTGTTATTATTTATTTATCTTGGGAGAAATCATTCCCATCATCACTTTGCCAATGCCCAGGTGCTTTTCTCCAGCCCGAGAGGATCGTGAACGCCTATCGAGCCTTGCTGTGGATTGGTTCAAGTGACCGGTTTAGGGTCGACCTGGGTTGGTTTGTGAAAAAGTGGTATCATAGGAGGTCATATCTTAGCAGACCTCTCTTTTCAAAGTGCCCTTTGTTATTTGGGAATGTAAAGGTAGAATGAGTAGGATTTTCGGGACTCGAGGGGTAGGTTTGGGAAGAGCGCCACGAAATCTTTCTCATTCTGATCCTCATGTTTCCATGAGAAATCTGGTTTAATAAGATAATTTGGTGTTTTAGGGTATGTTTTGTGATTATGATACCACAAAGGGAGTTGGGATAATTTTTTCATGAGCCTCATGGCCTGGGAAGCCATGTGATGCTAAGGGCCTGGTCCTAAAAGGATCTATGTGCCAGTGACGTGTTTAGAATATGGCCTCCAACTATTTGGTCAAGTCACCCACCGACACTAGTTCCCCGTCTAAGTTTTTTTGGGTATCCTCTGACTTCTGAAAGTTGTCTGAATCAGAAAAATTAGTTTTGAAAAATGGTTGTTTAAAATTACATGTTTAATTCAAGGATTTTTTTAAAATAAATGAAATTAATGATTTGTCTTTAGAAAATAAAGTTGTTTTGGTTTGGCCTTGGTGTTTATATGGGTGCTCACATGAATAGTAGTATGTTGGAATATGAATGGATGTTTGGTATGGTGGATGGATGCCCGAAGTGGCAGGAAAACATGCATGTGGGTGAGACTCTAAAGAATACCAATGGTGAGGGTTTAACCCACCAAGATTGTTTTAAATTAAAGATGTTTTCAAAAGGAAATTTTTGATGTTATGATAGCTTGATTTCTTGTGTTTAGAGCTTGTCACCTTTGTGATGTTTGATTTTGGGGATTTTATTTATTGAGTTGGTCTTGGTTGATTTCTTGACTTTTCTTGTCTAGCGGTTATCCCCTTGAAGCTTCGATGGGTGATCATAGTACGTTTGATCATCCCAAGGATTTTATGCTTGAGTTTCGAAAGCTAGATCCACCTCTCTTTTATGGTCAAGTAGACCCTTCCGTAGCGAAGGAGTGGATGTGAAAGATCGAAAGGGACTTTAACCTTGTTGAGTTTCCTGAGTCGTTGAAGGTCAAGTTTGAAACCTTCATGCTGGAAGGTTCACCATGAATGTGGTGGAAGTCAGTGTCTCAGAACAAGCCCCACTAAGTGGTTACTTGGGAGTTTTCAAGGATTTGTTCATTCATCAGTTTTTCTCTAAGAAAGAAAGGGTGAAAAGGGGGATGGATTTGTGTTGTCTACAGTAGGGTGATAGATCAATGTTGGAGTATTTCCAGTGCTTTGTAGATCTATTACCTTTTGATTTAGGGTATGACACAAATGACTTCATGAAGGCTCATCATTTTGAGGCGGGTCTCCATCCCGATCTATAGTCGAAGGTGTCAGGGTCCAACCTAACCTTGTTTTCCAATGTGGTGAGATAGGATTTCCATTTAGAAGCTGTGATGGAAGGAGTAATTGAAGTAGTTCTCCCTCCTTCAATTCCTAGGAGTAGTGGTGAGGAATCCATCAAGGAGATGAGAAAGCGGTTGAAAGTTGATGGAGAAAGTCATGGAATCAAAAGGCCTCCGGGTATTTCATCAACCTCTTCAAAGCGAGAGATCCTTGTGTGTTATCAGTGCGGCAAGCCGGGTCACAAAAATCCATTGTGTACAAATGCTCCGAATCCCTGCCAGGCTTGTGGACGCCTGAGCCACTTATGGAATTTCTGTCGGGGAATTTCTAGAAAGCGTCACGAAGCAAGTTCTCAGAGGTGATCTGCTGTTGGGTTTTTGGTTAAAGTTTCTTGTGTAAGTTTCTTTTCAGTGTAAGGGGTCTTTTATCATGGTAGTTGTACTGATGGTGTTTTGGGTTTTAAAATGCATGGGAATGTCTTGGGTCTTTTTTATGAACTCTGGTTTTTAATGCCAGTGTGGTTTTCATTTCAAAATTATGTCCTTTAAATTTTGAAATCAAAAGATATATGTTTCTTATTGGGATTATCAGAACCTGACTGCAAGGAAAGAGATTCTTCATCCATCAGAGCTCCAGCCAAAAGGCCTCAGAGTGAAGCCAACATGTAGTTCGGAACCCTAGAGGGTTTTAAAGAGTTTGGTTAAGGTTGTGCCTCTATTGTGCGGTGAGACAATTCTAGCATTTCTATTGTGGTTTCTTTATCGTTGTAAATTTTCTCGGGTCGCAAAGATCACAATAGACTTATCCCTCACGCAATGCCAGTAATGGTGACTTTTTGGATGCAAGTTACCGATCAGTGTCCTTGCATGGACCGCCCATGTGAATTGGGCGAGTTATTAGTTTTTATTCGTCCTTAGGTAAAATGGGAGTTGATAGTTTAGATGTTCATGTTGTATTCCTTTTAGCTGGGGTAGGGCCCGGTTCAGGTCTAAGTTGGATTTCCATTTCGTCACTTGTAGGTTGGATCTTTATGGTGGGGAGACCCACCATGGGTCTCTTTGAGTTTTATCTTAAGACATTACCAGATGCTAGTTTAATTCTTATGGTGGGGAGTCTATTCAGGACTCCCCTCTATTGGTGATCTGTTTTGGGCAATGAGGTTGAGTCCCGTTGGTGGTTGATGGAATGTCCTTGGATTAGAGAGGTTGGATCATGTTTATGTGGAGTCCTTAGGTGTTGATCTATCAGCTGGATAGTTTTGTGGATTTCTAGGGGTGGAAAGAATTATGGTGGGGAGAATTGTCACACCCCGACCCTTGTGTTTGGGGTTATTTTATTATTTTTTACCTTTAAATATATTTTTTGGGGTTCGGGCTCAGTCACAGATTAATTTCTTTGAGTTATATTAGATAGTGAACTTTTTGGTGATGACGTCATCGAGCGCACGTGCATAGGGCGATTTGGAAGCCACGCGGCTTCGCCCAGGCAACTGCGTGACCGTCCATTTTCGGAAAATGAAAATATTTTTTTTAATTAAAAAAACATTAATTATTGTAATTTAAAATTTTTATTGTTGTTAATAATTTTATTATTATTATTAAAATGAAATGAATATTTTAATCTTTTTTATTTTTATCATTATGATTATTATTATCATTATTATTTTTATCATTATGTTATAAATAATTAACTAATTACTATTACTAAGTTATGATTATTGATTTTATTTTTTTTGGGCCGGTGCGTGGGAACCACACGGTTAGCAGAGGTCGTGCGGTCAGCCCAGGCACCCGTGTGGCTACTCATGGATCGAACAGAATCCACCACACGGCCCGCGCATGGGCGCTTGGGTTGTGTGCGGGCCGCGTAGTTTCAGTATTCAAATTAATAATATAAATAAAATCAATAGAGCGTTTCAATAATAATTAACGATGTTGTTACTATTGCGGATAATAGTATTATTATTATTATTAAATATGTTTTGTTATTAATATTTATTACTATTATTAAAATGGTTATTAAAATTATTAATATTAAAAATGTTATTGATGATCATATTATTAAAAATGAAATAAGTGTTATAAATAATTTTATTTTTATGTTATTATAATTATAATAATTATTAGTGCTAATATTGTGGACTATTATTATTGTTATTATAAATACTAAATTTGAAATTAGTGTCAATTAAAGCTACTATTAATAACTCTTTGTTTGTTAAATTATTAGTATTATTATTATTACTGTTAAAGTTTAATTATTATAATTATGGTTTTATAAATATTATTATTATTAATTTTACATGGAGCTTATTTTTTAGTTTTATTTTTATCTTTATTTTTATTTATTACTATTTTTTAAGGTTTTACCCATTGTGTGCAGTGCTGTAGTGCCCCCATTTTCTTTCCCCTTCCTCGCGCATTACCTGCACCGCTCGACTTTTCCTCAAGTGTGAAATCACCCACCACCCTTCTTCTTTGTTGCATCGCACCTCCACCCGTCTCAGCCTTACTGACGTTCCCCTCGCTAACCTTCCCTTCACCAACACCACCCTTCATACCGGCCGCGATCTTAGCTGAAACCCTCTGTCGGGCCACCGACCGCCTCTAGCTGGCACGCCCCCGCCTCTCAGTCACTGTCCAACCGGCCTCCCTCCTGCTCAGCACACCCATGCACAGTCCCGACCTCCTCATGCCCGACCTACGATCGAGACCCCCCGGCTCCCCTACTCTCTGGCGCTGCCACCCTCGGTCGGCTCTCCTCTGGTCGAAAACACCCTTGGTCACCCCTCTTATGGCTGAAAACCCCTTTGGCTGACCTCCTCTGGAGGCCGTAACCTCTCCTACCAACCCACAACCCTCCAACACCCTCTTCTACGGCACACATAGCCCTCTAACAACCCGTCTCTAGTCACAACCCCCATCAGTATACCATTTAACCTATTTATTTTTATTATTGTTTTTTCATTCATTTCGGTGAAATATTGCTTTCATTTTGGTAGCGTTGGGTTGGTTTTAGCTTCTGAAGCATGTGGTTGAGGTGAAAACAAGATATCACACCAGCTCTAAGGTTGCATTGTCGTCGCGCTTTGGTTTCGAGGTAGGTTTATCAATGTGCTTTCCTTTATAATTTAAGTTCATACGTTACATTCTATTTTAATCCTAGATTTGTGCTAATTATTGTTTTAAAACTTTTTGCTAATTTATTTGGCATGTGAATTGATAGTTCAATTCTTATTTTGTAAAAAAATCTGTTGTTTTGTTATTTTTGTGCACACCGTTTGTTCGATTAAATGTTTTATTAGTTTTGCAGCTGATTTTTGATGCCTAGAACCTGGTTTATCAATTTAAATAAGTTTGTGGCATGAAATTTGTCTTTGTACTAGGTTGAGTCTTAATTAGAAATTGTTTTAGTAAATGTGGCATGTGTCACTGATAAATTGCCCGGTTGGCCCTTATGGTTTATTTGGGATATAAAATGTTTTGATTTGGTTTTATAAAAATATTAGCAGCATGCGAGGTAGTATTTTGAGGCTTTTTAAATGGTCTCAAACTAGTTTTGGTTTTATAAGGAAATGATATTTTATAAATGGTTGTAGAAGAGAAAGTGGTGGTTTTACCCCCTTTTTGGAAAATTAATTTGGTTCTTTTAAAAGTGGTGGTTTGTGAAATGTGTTTAATGCCTGTTTGGCACCTTATGGAAAATGATGAAATTGTTTTTATGAAAACCCTCCATGGATAACTCTCTTTCCTTGGTTGTGGTTGATTGTTTGGGAGGCCCACACTTAGAGGCTCCCGGGTGCTCAAATGGTTTAAAGGCAAGAGGTTATCCCATGGAGTGGATTAGGGTAACGCTTGTTGTTATTTATTTATTATATATATATATTCGTGATTGGATGCTGAGCTAGAATTAGTTGGATCACCCCTGTTATGTACACGAGACATAGGAACCTGACATATTGAGAGAATTTTCTAAGAATGATTGCTAAATTGGTAGTGGATGGACTGACTAGTGTCCCTTAGTAGGTGGATATATTTTGGGTTTATTACTATGGGATTGGGCCCCTCGGTCTGTCCTGAGTTAGGGTGACTAGAAATTTGGGAATTTTGATTTTGATTGTGTGTGGAATTCCGACGGGGATGGAGTCTCATGTATTAGTACATTCTGGTTTGTTCTTGATCTCCTGGGTTCACCTATGTCTACTCGTTCTTAGTGCTTGCAGTGTTGGATGTGTTACTTGTATGTATATTTTCTTTTCATTGCCCTTGTTGTGTAAATACTATGGAGTTTTCATATGTAGTTTCTTTAATAGAAAGTGATGTGTGGTTTTAATGTGGGTTATGAAAACTATTTTCAAAGAAAAGTGTTTTATTCTTTTTGTAGAAATTGAAAATGTAAACGTCACTTTCCCTTTGAAAATGCTAATGTATCAATAATAGAATGACTTGGGTTTTTGAGAAATGAATGAGGAAAATGACTCGTACTTTGTTTTTGAGTAACATGTGGAAAACCTTACTTTTATATATTGTAGTTCAAACTTGAAAATCAATGTTTCTTTTATTTTAAAGGAAGTGCATTGGGAATATATTATCGGGCTAGCCTACTGAGTTATAATACTCACGCCTATTGTTCTTTTCTGTTTTTAGTCATTGTGAAGGTTCTAGATTGGGTGTGTTCACCTTAGGCGACATTTGATCGTTGAGTCGGAGAGTGACCCGTGGGGTCACATGGAGTTAGTTCGGTCGTCAAGTTTGGTTAGTCTTATTTTCTTCAATTCTTGTTTAGTAATTTTTTTTGGCTAATTTATTTCAAGATGATCTTTATTATTTCCATTTTTATTATTTATTTATCTTGGGCAAAATCATTCCCATCATCACTCTATCGATTCCCAGCTGCTTGTTGCTAGCCCGAGAGGATCGTGAATGCCTCTCGGGCCTTGCCACAGATCGTCTTGGGTGACCGGTTCATGGTTGACCCGAGTTGGTTCGTGACAGGATGTGACACATCAAGCCGATAACCATACATTCAGTACACACAGGGAATATATGATAAGTACTTTTTTAAAATAATTTACTTAACTTTAAATGTAATGGTTTATTTTATATTCAAATTGGCAGTCAAATAACCCAATGTTATGGAGTTCAACATTTATAGGAGGATGCACATAGATTCGGTCATCAAAGAGATTAGAGGTGAACACCAACATTAGATTGTGGTTATTATAATATATTTTTGATTTTTATAATTAACTGAAAATTATATTTTAACTATTTTAATTTTAAATTGAAATTGAAGGAGTCATATGTGGCTGCGGAGTCTCAGCCATAGACTAAGAGTCAGTGCCTAGGCTGAGGGTCAGAACAGTGCCCATCAATTTGATGAGGAAGTATGGATGCAAGAGACCTAGTATGCCTTTAAGAAAGGCTGATTTGTTGGTATCAACTCTCGATTGACGCTTGGGAGTTATTATGACACCACTGCGATATCAGCGTCCAGTTCGAGAGGAGCTCGTAGAGAGTTATCATCATCTGCTGCACATTATCAGGAACAGTTGCGAGCTCAAAGTGAGGTCATAGAGAGTGTGCGTAGGGAGTAAGAGGAGATGTATCAATGACAGCAGCAGGAGATGCACCAAAGTCTGCAGCTGCAAGAAGAGCTCTGACGATAACAACAGCAATAGGAGGAGGAGACGCGTCAATGACAGCAGTAACAGTAGGAGCCGATGAAGTACACGCAATGCCTGACTCATGGTTTAAGGATGAAGTTCCCTCCAAAATATCCTCCAGCTACTCCAGAGGACCCCCCCTTTAGTGATATATTTGTTTTTTATGATAAAACATTTGAATGCAATTTTTTTTGTAATAATAACTATTTACATTTTTATATAGTCTATTTTTTATATTATTACAAATATTCATTTTTTATTATTTATTTATTTATTTAATTTATTTAATTTATTGTTTTTATTTTTTTTTTATATTTTTACAAATATCGAGGTTTTTATTATTTTTTAATTTTTTTATTTTACTCATATTAATATTAATATTTTATTATATTAATAATAATAATAATAATATTATAATAATAATATTATTAATAATATTATTTTATTATTTTAATAATATTAATTTTATTATTTCATTGATATTAATAATATTAATATTATTATTTCATTAATATTAATAATATTAATATTATTTTATTATTATTATTATATTAATATTATTTATATTATTAATATTACTACTATTATTGTTATTTTATGATATTATTTTATTATTATTTTTTAATATTATTTTATTTTTACTAAAAATATTATTTTATTCATTTTTATTATTTTTATTATTTTTTTAAGATATTTACGATAGGCCATCACAAATACTTTTTTTAAAAAAATATTGGGAAAAATATTTGTGAGGAAACATTTTATGATGCATTTTTCTGCAATGGGCCATTTGCGATGGAGTCCTATCATAAATGACCCATCACAAATAGTCTATTTTCCAATACTGAGTGTTCAAAACCAAAAAATAATAGTCTTAGCCACTATAAACAACACTCCAAACAGTTTGTCAAACCTTAACACTGGGAAAAAAATATCACCATTAAAATTCATGTAATCCAAACCAATAACAAAATTAGGCTCAGTCAAGATCACTATCTCAACATTAATCTTAAGCAAGAGAGTAACACCCCTATATTTTAGAATATATATTTCTCTTTAATGAATTTAAAGTGCCCGATAGATTTATTTACACACAATAACGGGCATAAACAAACCACAATATGCTCTTAAAATGTGACTGTTATCACAAAATTGTTGGATTGATGGATATAAATAGTAGTAACTGAATTATAAAAAACATGTCTAAATGTTTTCATTAAAGAAAATGTAATGATCAATGCTTAGGTAATAAGTACTCAAATTTTAATAATAAGAATAAAATTATATAAGACCTAATTTTTCAATAATTTTATTTTTAACATATTATGTTTTTTATCTAAATAAAACATATTGGTCATTGGTGACCATTGATGAAATATATTCATAATTTATATATAAATAAAATAATAATCATTGGTTAGAAATGAAGATAAAAACATTTGAAGGTAAAAAGAGATTTTTTTTCTTCAAAAATCTATTTTTATTGTGCACAATGTATTTAATCATAATAAATGGGATTAATCACTATTAATGAATGATTTTAATGAAAGGTGTAGATAATATATTCAATAAAATATATTAACATTCATGTAATGATTATTATGAGGTAAATAACACTACGGGGAAAACAACCTTTTCTGATGGGTTATTTGCGACGGATTAGCCGCCCATTGTAAATAGTCCATCGAGAGAGAGTATTTGCGATGTGAATCATATCCCATCGCAGATAGTTGGTTATAAAACACTATTTCATAGAGACCCAATTTTTGGCTTGTAAGACCTTGAAATATTTATAAATATATTTTCAGAGCTAGACACTAAGACGACTAGTGATTTTGAGGCCCGATGTTCCCATAATTAATTTTATAATAATATTAAATATATTTATATTACGTATAATCATTATTAAAGAAAATGGAATAACTTTTAAATGGTTGATCAGATTGGAAATCCGAGACCACAGTTGAGTTTGGAACGTGGTTTTTACCCTAGGAACAACATAAAATGAGTTGGCTTGGGACAGTCATATCCCTTACTCGTTGGCGGTGCGTTTAAAAGAATGAATTAATCAATTATTTAATTAATTGGTTAATATTTCAATGAAACAGATAATATTATAAGTATATTTCCATGAAAAAAAATTCTAGGGTTGGATCATAATTTTTGGGATTCTCCGGTGGGAGGTCCTCCCTCCTCCCTTTGACGAACGACAATATGTCTTTGGTTTGGTGCACATTGGGACACAATGAATGCAACAACTCATTCCAATCATTGTACAGATGTGTTCTTCACCATAAATTAATCCAAAATATAGGTAGAACTCATAAATTGGTATTTTTACACCTTGATTAAATGTTTGAGTGGATTAATAGTTTTTCTTTGATCTGCGCCCCTGTTCCAAACCTTTACGTGCACCCCAGAACTGAAATCTTACTTTGTTTCAATTGCGTTCTTATATGAACTGTATGTTCTTGATCGATTGAACAAGAACAATTGACCTCGATCAATTGAATATTTTTCTTGTGCTTTTATCCCAATTTTCTTCATGTTCTTCACCACTTGGATATTTGAGGTCTCAGTTTGACAACTGTCGGGCGAAACCGAGCTCGATCAGGCCCCCAGATCCGCGACGGATCAACGAACATGAACGGTTTGGTGAAACGAGCACAAATTGGTGAAGATTTCATGGTATGGATAATACTTTTAGTGATTTTAAATCATGAAATCAATGGATGAACCCGTGGCAGCGTAGGATTCGTGCGATAAAACCCTTCCTGATGAATAGAGCCGATTCCCAGCAAGCAGCGACCTAGAATCACGATTCATGGCTAGATAATAATTTTTTGGGGGAAATTGCGACTAGATCTAAGATGGTTGGAGAATCTTAGAAGCACCAACCACGGATCTGGAAATCTGAAATTTCTGTGAAAATACCAAGTACAGGCTGTGTAGTATGAAGAACACACGGCGTGTATCCCCCCTTAGCAGCAACACTTGGGTTTCAGAGAAGTTAAGGATGACATGACATGTAGTTCTCCCTCACATGATTTGTATCCCTTCCCCAGTAGGACAAACCATGTGATGGGTCACACATATGGGAACCCGTGTGGAGGAACATGAGGCTAGGTACACTCCATGCACTATAGTACATAGACACGAATTCTGAGTACACATACATGACCAAAAATACACAGAACAACCCCTGGATAGGTGGGACACGCCGTGTAGTCCACATGCATGCCATGTACCCCTACAAAGATAGAGAAACATGTACCGACCAGATACATGGGAAAACGGTGAAGTGAGACCACATGATTCATGGGTCCCGTCACAAGCTTTATACTCCTCAAGCTTATCTGAGTGAATTTCGAAAGACCACATCTCCTTCGTTTGAACTTAGATTTTATCCTGCGAGTAACATATCCTAAGTGTTTTTCCACGTAGAACATGAAGATGTCATCATTAGTGGTTTTCAATATACACTACTAAAAAATAAGACTTTAATTGCTCTAAAAATGGTATTTATCAGCGCTAAAGAAGCACTGACTACCAGAGAAAGATTAAAATACATAGTCTTTTATCAGCACTTTTAGTAGGGATGATAAAGTTATCCTTTATGACTACTTTTAAAAGGGCTGATAAAGGGGAATACTATAGTATGCTGTAAAAGCACACTACAACACCAGTGCACTGTGCTGTAAAAACACACCGCAACACCGCAACACCACAAAATTAGAAAAATAAAGTATGGATAAAAAATTTAAATGAAATAAAATGCACAATAGAAATACAAGAAAAAAACACTATATTATAGACATTTCAAACATTTATTTATACAATTATATAAATAAAAATTATTACATAGATTCAAAAATAGTAGTCTTCCTTTATCTTTTGATCCAAACCCCTGCTCAAGCAAAAAAGTCACCTGTATAAGAAAAAAATTTCTTATGTTAGTAATAATATAAAGAAATAAATTAATATAAAGTGTTAATTCTAAACTAAAATTTTATTTATACAAGGAACTCTATACATCAGATTGATTTTCGATTGATTCTTACACATCACACCATTTCTTGTTCATCTGCAAGAATTATCACAGTGAAAATTAACTAAATTAGTATTAGATAAAAATAATAAGGAAATTAATTAAGTAATAGCAGATAGAATGATGAGAAAAAAATCTAGGCTCATTTTCTCGGTTTCAGTGATGTGATGCATGTTTTAAACTAAAATGATACTTATATATTGAAAAGATGAACTTTTAGTCATACTGGTCATACCATGCATCAGATTGAGCTGCGACTGATTCTTACACGTCTTAAATGACTTATGGATCATTTTCCTAAAGTATCAAAACAATCTGAATTTGTTTTCTCAGTTTCGAGTATGTCACTTGTCTTTTTTACTAAAATGTCATTTTAAACTAGAAACACGCACTTTGACTCATACCAGTCACATCCTGTGTTGGTTTGATGTGATACTAATTCATACATGTTAAACATGGCATATGAATCTTTAACCTAAATTATAAATACAATCCAAGTTAGTTTTCTTGGTTTTCAGTGAGTGACACTTTTTGAACTAAAATGTCGATTTGAAACTGATAACGAACACATTGAGTCATACCAGACACATCGTGTACCATATTGAGGTTTGGATGATTCCTAAATGTCGAAAATGACTTATGTATCATTTTACTTAAGTATCAAAACAATTCGAATGCGTTTGATCGGTTTTGAGTAGATTAGTTGTCCTTTTTACTAAAATTGATGTCAATTTTAGATAAAAAAATGCACTTAGAGTCATATCAGTCACACCATACATCTAATTGAGGTATGGATAATTCTTTCGCATCCCAAATGGATTATTTATCATTTTCATAAAGTATCAAAACAATATGAATGCATTTACTCATTTTTGAGTAAGTTACTTGTCCTTTTTAATAAAATGTCATTTTAAACCGGAAACACGCACTTTGAATCACACCAATAGCATCACATATCAATTTTACATGATATAGATTCCTACGCATAAAAGATGACTTACGAATAAATTTTCTAAATTATTAAAAAAATCTGAGTGTGTTTTCTCGGTTTACAATGTGATTTTTTTGAACTAAACTGTTGATTTTAAACTGATAACAGACACATTAAGTCATACCGAGCACATCCTATATCAGATTGTTATGAGAATGATTCCTAAAATTAAAAAATGACTTATGGACCATTTTCATAAAGTATCAAAATAATATGAATGCATTTGATTGGGTTTGATCAAGTTAGTTGTCCTTTTTACTAAAATTGATGTCAATTTTAAATAAAAAGATACACTTGGAGTCATATCGATCACATAGTGAATTATATTGAGGTGAGACTAATTATTACACGTTCCAAATGTATTATGGTACATTTTCATAAATTATTAAAACAATCTGAATGTGTTTACCCAGCTTTGAGTATGTCACCTGTCTTTTTTACTAAAATTTCATTTTAAACTAGAAACACACACTTTGATGCATACCGATCACATAGAGAATCAATTTGAAATTAGAATGACTCGTAAAAATCAAAAATTAATTTTGAATCAATATATTAAATTATCAAGAAAATATGAGCATGTTTGCTCAGTTTTTAGTGAGTGACTTTTTTTGAATTAAACTCTCGATTTTAAACTAATAACGAGCACATTGATTCATACATGGTACATCGTGTATCAGATTGATATGAGACTAGTTTTTACACCTAAAAAATGTCTTATTGATAATTTACCTAAAGTATCAAAACAATACGTATGTGTTTTTTCAGTTTTGAGTAGGTCAGTTGTCATTTTTACTAAAATTGATGTCAATTTTAAATAAAAGGACACACTTGGAGTCAGACCGGTCACACCGTATGCCGAATTGAGGTGAGTCTGATTACTACACATCAAAAATGAATTATGTATTGTTTTTCTAATGTATCAAAACGATTTGAATGTGTTTTCTCAGTTTTGAGTAGGTTAGTTGTCCTTTTTACTAAAATTGATGTCAATTTTAAATAAAAAGACGCACTTGGAGTCACATCGGTCACACCGTACATTAGATCAAGTTATGAATAATTACTACACATCCTAAATGGATTATAGATCATTTTCATAAATTATCAAAACAATATGAATGCTTTTTCTTAGTTTTGAGTACGTCACTTGTCTTTTTTACTAAAATATCATTTTAAACTGGAAACACGCACTTTGAATCATATAGATCACATCATGTATCAGTTTGACATGAGAATGATTCCTACACATCAAAAATCAATTATGAATTAATTTAATAAATTATCAATAAAATATGATTTCATTTTCTTTGTTTTTAGTGAGCGACATTTCTTGAACTAAACTGTCGATTTTAAACAGATAACGGACACATTGAGTCATATCAGACACATCATGTATCGTATTGAGGTGAGGATAATTATATACATAAAAAAATAATTATGGATCATTTAACTAAAGTATAAAAATAATCTGAATGCGTTTTATTAGTTTTGAGTAGGTCGGTTGTCCTTTTAACTAAAATCGATGTCATTTTTAAATAAAAAGATACACTTGGAGTCATATCGATCACATCATGTGTCAGATTAAGGTATGTATGATTCTTACACATATCAAATGACTTATGGATTGTTTTCATAAAGTATAAAAACAATCTAAATTCGTTTTCATAGTTTTTTAGTACGTCATTTGTTTTTTTCACTAAAATGTCATTTTAAACTAAAAACATGCAGTGACCCATAACGATTACATAGTGTATCAGTTCAATGTGAGACTGATTACTACATATCAAAAATTACTTATGAATCAATGTAATAAATTATCAAGAAAATATTAGTGCATTTTATTTATTTTCAGTGTGTGACATTTTTTGAACTAAATTTTTAATTTTAAACTGATAACGAACACATTGAGTCATAACAGTCAGACCGTATTTCAAATTGAGGTGAGGCTAATTCCTACACATCCTAGATGAATTATGTATCATTTACCTAAAGTATAAAAAATAATTGGAATATTTTTTCTCAGTTTTGAGTATGTCAATTGTACTTTTTACTAAAATTAATGTCAATTTTAAATAAAAAGAAGCACTTGGATTCATACCAGTCACACCGTGTGTCAGATTGAGGTGTGGTTGATTACTAAACACCTCAAAGTCTCAGAAAAATTATAACTACTAATTATAACTATATTTTCATTGTCTTTCTATGTCGAATTTCCAACACTACATATTGAATCAATGTTCTTAGCCGAAAAACATTTCTCATTGTTTAAATTTAGAAGAGAAGAGAAAGCTTATGCTCCCATTATATCATGAGAAGTCACCACAATGGGAACATGATCTTTTTATACTCTTTTTACTTTAAATAGTGAGAAAGGTTTTTCTATTAACAACATTAAATCAATATAAAGTGTTTGCAGCTTGACAAAGAAAGACAATGAAAATGGAAAACGTGGTTAACTTGGAATAAAGAATCATTTTATATCTTTTGTGGCTTATTTAAGATAGTTAAAAGAAAAACATGACTTCCCAAAAGATCTGTGGAAAGTAAAAAAATAAGTATTAGATTAAAATAGTAATGAAATTAACATACAAATAAGTGATAAAATGATGAAAAAATTAATTAAATAAGTAGTTTGAATTCACCTTTTCCTAATGGTTGTATGCATTATTGACACATTTACTTGTTTTCATTATCTCAATTTTAGGCTCTAAGTCCAATCCCTCACAATCATGAGTAGCTTCAAACAAACCACCTCAACTTTAATAAAATAATCGACTTGTATGAGAAAATATTATTATATGAGTAATAATAAAATAAATAAATTAAACATAAATATGAAATAACACATTAATTATATGGATAATGATTTTATTGTGCAAACATTATTGACCATAGGGATATCATGATGATAAATAAATAATGATGATAAAAAACGCAAATAGATCTCATCAAACAATTAATCAATGAGTGAGGAGGATGAGGAGAAAATAATATACATTGGATCAAAGCTTTGAATAATCTAATAGAATATAAATATATCATATTGGGTTCATAAAATATTAATTTTTTACAACAAATAAATAAGTACACATAAGATATTAATTATCAATGGTGAAATTTATAGATAATTTTAATAAGGGACACTCAACATTTGATTGTTTCAAAGAATTTCAATATGATTTTAATAAAATGGGTAATTTAATTTAAGAACAAAATTACTCCATTATGGTAGGTGATATCCTATGAATTTATCCAGAGGTGAAAGTTATAGACAATTTTCATCCTCATCAGATCATCTTTCGAACAGTTATCATTGCATTTTGTTGTTTGGAACTCATCCTCCATATCTTGTGGACATGAACCTATTTTGATTTAAATACTCAAAGTAGTTGTCATCAATATGATGAATACTAGTCAGAGTAGTACACACAACATTAAAGATATGGGGGATGAGTCCCAAGCAAAAAAATTGAATAATAACTATTTGGGAGATAAAACCGATGAGTATGACAGTTGTACTCCATTGTGTTCTCTAAAAGGGGTAATGAATTACATTTATGTGATTTACACGGATGATAATAATAGGTTATTAAGGGTGGAACCAAAATGAAATGTTAAAGAAGGATATTTTTTTAGATGGATTAAAGTAAAACAGGTATAGTGTTTATTAGATGTATGATGAAAGAAATGAAGTGATTTTTATGAAGTATTAATGAGTGGATTATCATTTCAAATATGGATATATTTTTATCAACTGCAATAAATACCATTAAGTCTGAAATCAACGAATAAAATTTCATTGGTGATTGGAATGTTTTAGTGAAAACCCAAAGGAGTAAGACTCTATAAAAACCTCATTTTTTCACAAGTAGAGACTAAAACATTTTTGGGAGTCTGAAAAGGATGATAATTGGATCAAATATATGCACGAGGAGCTTGATCTGAATAAGAAAAATGTGATTTGGGAAATTGTTCCAAGGCTGGAAGAGAAAAATGTTATCAGGACCAAGTGGGTGTTCAGTAATAAACTCATTGAATATGGAAATGTGGATCAAAATAAATAATTGATAGTGTGTGTAAGGGGAACTCCTAGATCAAAGGAATTTATATTTAAGATAAATTTACTCTCATAGTCCGATTGAAAACTATTTGAATTTTTTGGGGTTATTTCAATGAAAATGTAGTTAAAAGTATACAAAATGGATTTCAAATATATGTTCCTCAATGAAGTTCTTAATGGGGGAGTATACATTGAGAAACTGGATGGGTTTATTATGGATGAAAATGAGAGAAACGTGTACTGTTTAAATAATTCTTTATATAAGATAAATAAATCACTGAGGACCTGGTATTTAAGGTTGGATCAATACCTAATAAATCTTGGTTTTTAGAGAGGTAGAGTTGATCACACCCTCTATATCAAGAAGAAGAATGATCAAAGGATTTTGGTACTCATATACATCGAAGACATAATATTTTAGGATTGGACAAAGCACATTGCATTTTTTTTGTGGATTATCTGAGTTACGGTATCGAGATGTCTATGATTGGTGAAACATTTTCCTTGGTTTATAGGCGAATCAAGGAAATCACAACCTATTAATTTATCAATCAAAATATGAAAAATAGGTTCCCAAGTGATTTTAAATGGAATATTCCAAACCAATGATAACACCGACCGTGATATGGATAAATTTTTCATAATTTGACGATTGAAAATAGGTAGATGTCATGGAATATAGGTATTGGGATTCTATTATACCTCACAACAACATGACCCAACATTGGGTTTGATATATTTCAAGTTACACATTACTAATGTTGTCCTAAGAAAGACACATGTTATCGGGGAAGATGATACTTCAGTATATCTAAAAAAGAAAGAATTTTGGGTTGTTTTATTATAGGATAGTGCAACTGGACTTGTTGGGATAAATGAATGTGTGATGTGAAGGTTTAATGGATAACTGATGGAAATTAGAGATATCGAAAAACTTGGTTTTCATCCGAGCCTTTGTTTCGTTCAACCTCTGAATCGGTAGAGCCTTGGATTCAAGCCTTGGAATAGTTGGAGCCTTGATTCTAGCCTTGATTCTATCTTGGATTCAACAAAGAGGAGCATTGGTAGGAGGTTTCTTCCGCAGAGAGCTTTGGATATCATGAAATAGTTCATGATGGTTAGAGTTCCTAAAGTAGAATGTGACACTTTTATTAGTGCTTAAAAAAAAGCACCGATAAAGATACCTTTTATCAGTGCTAAGTTAATAAGCGCTGATAAATACTTATAATACTTTTTAAAAAATAAAACTTTTTTAAAAAATTATAATTATTATATATAATTATAATACTTACAATAATACTTTTTATAAAATAATAAATTTACAATTCTTTGAATATATAATTATTTATTTAAAATTATATAAATACTTTTAAAAAAAATAATATTTATATCATTATATATGTTTATATAATTATATATATATATATATAAATATTTTAAATATATTCATTATTTAAATAAATTTAATATAATTTTATAATTAATTATTTATAATTATATAAATAAATTTTAAACAAATATTTTTATTTATTTATAATTATAAATGTATAAAAATTGTAAATATACATTTATAAATATATTTATTTACAAATATTTATTTACAAATGTATTTTTAACATTATTAATGAATATTTAATCTTAAGTGCATGCATTTCAAAAATGAGTAAAATTGATTGATTAAAAATGAGTACAATATTGAAAATTTGGATAAATTTTATTAATATAAATCAATAAAAAATACATATATATTGAAATAAAGATGAATGCATATTTAAAATATTAAAACATAGTAAATAAATAAATATAAAATAAATAATATAAATTGATTAAATTCCCCAAAAAATATGTGTGTGTGTGTATGTATATAAAAATGCATTAATTATGTATATGTAAAATCAATATAATACGTTTGATCTATGCTAAATTGAAAAATAAAATGATATTCAATTATGTTCATTACTCGATTCAAGTAGTCAATATTTTTAATTAATATTAATTTTTAATTATAAACCATTATTCACTAAATATATTACTATTTAATGTAAAACATAAATAATATTTTGTATTATATAGATCATATTTATATACATTCATATATATCTATATATTTAATATATAATATTTATTAACATTACCAATAATTATTTAATTAATAAAATATTTAATATTTTTCTCAATTTACTTATTTTTTAATATTTATTTGTTTAATTTTTATTTTACATATATCTATATATTTAATATGTACTATTTATAAATTATATATAGTATAATCAATTTATTCATTTTTATCAATAATTATTTAATTTATATTTTTTTAAATACTATTTTAATAAAATCATTATTATTATTTATTTATTTAATTAATCCACCTTATTCATACTTTTATCAGTGCTAAAAAAGAGCTGATAAAAGATTCCTTTATGGGCACTAAAATTAAATCATTGATAAAGGGTGTCCTTTATCAATTCTAAACATAAAACACTGATAAAGGACACCCTTTATGAATGCTAAAAAAAGTGCGAATAAAGGTTTCCTTTTATCAGTGCTAAAAAAAATGCATTGATAAAGGTTTCCTTTTATCAGTGCTAAAAAAATGCGCTGATAAAGGGTGCCTTTTTAGAATGCTAGAGAAAAAATGATGATAAAAGGGTCCCTTTATCAGTGCTTGTTTTAACAGTGATAAAAGGTACCTTTATCACCACTTTTTTATAGCCCTAATAAAGGCCAGTGCTTTTAAAGGTTTTTTTTTAGTAGTGACACGATTTGAAAGGTTCTGATATGGACACCTTCTTAGGCGACGCTCGACGACAGTAGTGACCAGATATGATCACCAGAGACCTTTCTAGGTGTTACCCTCCAACAGGACTAGGTAGTGGAGTTCCTCGATGATCTTTTCACTTTACCCTCCAATAGGGATGGGCAGTGGAGTTTTCCAATGAAATTTATCGACGTTACCCTCTCGCAGGGCTAGGAAGTGGAGTTCCTCAATGATATTTCCAAGCATTACCCTCCAGCGGGTCTGGGTAGTGGAGTTCCCCGATGACATTCCCAAGCATTACCCTCTAGTGGGGAGTTCCTCAGTGACTATCAGAGTAGGAGCCTCTTGTTGTACCAGGGTATGATATCCTTACCTAAAGATTGTGGCTCTCGACTGCGCGACATAGTGATGAGCCACAGTTTTATGTAGGCTTGGACTCACGAGGAAGAGGAATGCCTTCCCCACCAAGGTTAATTCTTGTGATGTGACCTAAAACCATGAGGGAGAGTCAGTTCCACCCAAATTGGATAGTATTAAGGTGTGGTGATTGATTTTCTTAAACTTGAGTTTTCAGGGCAGATGTGAGGGATGCTGGGCATCGTTGATGGACTTTTGGAACTGTTTACTACTCTTCTTCTTGGGCAGAATTATGATATGGAAACCCTGTTACTCTCTCGTTTGAGATTATTTAACTGAGAATATATATATATATATATATATATATATTATTTCTTCTGGATTCACTCCTTTTATTTGTACACCCACCTTATAGAAGAGTTGAAGACGTGTGGGGTATTCTACGTACTTTCTGTGTCTATATTCTCGTGGTTAGATGAGTATACTCTCCTGATATATGTTGAAAAGTTTTGATGAGTAGTTCATCTACTCACCATGTTTATCCCCTTGTTCTTGGATGAGTTTAATTTAACACTTGGTTGGGTTGAGATGTACTCTTTGACCGTACCTTGTGCATATACTTTCCTCTTCATTTTTATCTCTTACTACTCCCCCTTCACCCCTTTTGGGGTATTATACTGGATATGTATATAGTCACCCCCCAAATGGGATTTTCCCACACGTGTCGTGTCTTTTAAAGATGATGAATAGGTCAACTGTGACTTCATAGGATTTTAGAGATACTGGGTGCTTGTACCACGTACGGTGGTCTTAGCTTGAGATTTAGGAGCTGGGGTCTCTCAACTGTTTACTCTTTCCAGTCTCCTGTTAGGTTGAGACACTTTTCTTTTCAGTGTGTATTACCATACTTTTTTATTATCTATAGGTTAATGCATATTTTTTTTATTTTATAGTAGTGTTTCATAATTTCTACTTTGCCTCTACACTTTTGTATTGAGTTGGATGTGTGCATGTGTACAGATTCCTAGGAAAAGGCCTCCTTGAGTTAGTTATCCTTCAGTGCTTATTGCCACCCCCTAACCTATGAAGGCAGGCTTGGGGTAGTTGTTGCTTGAGACCTAACATGGTTCGGGTCATGAAATATTGGTATCATAGAAATTTCATTCCTTGGTATATTTTTTGGACGTTTCTCCTTAAGAGGATTAGTTGAGTTTAGGGAAATAATGTCAAAGTGTCTCGAGTGTGGCTCTCATGCTAGAGTCCAATAATGGTATGGGTGGCCGACGTATCCATTCACCTAGACATTGAGAACCTACTTATTAACTCATCATGTTGAGACATTTGTTGTAGGGATCAATGGTACATGAATCATATATGATTGAGTCTTTGAACATCCTTCTTGAATCATCTTCCCATTATTATTGATATATATATACTCATCTAACTGCGAAACTCCTTGATAACTTTTAGGATTCCTCTACAATGACAGCCAACTGGGATACTAGATCCGGTTCATGATGAAGACCCTATGAGCGATGATTCCTGAGTTCAGGATCCATCTTGCAACCCCTTACTCCAGGTGGGGAGGTAGAATCACCTCAACCTTTCAAGAAACATATAGTCCCAATAGATAAGGATAAAGATATGTGAAGGATTATCACACTCCACTAGTTATATCATTAGATACCACTAAGTTTCCCTAGTGATACAGATCCTCAGGCAACATAGTATTGGTTGGATTCAATGCTCCATGTTTTTTGGCTTATCCGGACACCAAAGAATCAGGTTGTGGTGCTAGAATCCAACATTTTCCATGGATCAGCTGGATGTTGGTGGATACTGGTTATGAAAATGCATAATGATTTGACACTATCATATGATGACTTTCAATAGTTGTTCCATGAGGATTACTACCCCTCCTTACGCTCATTTCGGATCCAGGATCTTCTAGAGCTTTAGTAGAGAGGGATGGCGGTGGCTGATTAGGCGACAAGATTCATAAACCTTACATGCTACTCCCTTAACATGATCCAGGACAACTACTTCCGAGAACCAAAGTTTGAGTAGATACTCTGCAGAGAAATCTGAGCTAGCTTAGTGCCATTGTGTATCCCCACCCATGCTAGGGTGCTAGAGAGGGCACTTGTGACATAGAGTTTTTTTTGTTGGAGGGACATCAGATAGTTTTAGCTAGTAGTGGGTGCAACGAGGTTGAGTCGTCAGCAGTAGCTAGAAAATGTTGGGCGCTAGGATCTTAGAGTAGGAGAGCCTTTCGCGAGCAGTCTCAAACACATAGTCCTATGAGGCCTAAGCAGCACAGAGTACTAGAGAATCCTAAATATGGGTGATGATTTTCTTGTGATGGGTGAGGTCACATGATGCGTAAATTCCTGACCATATGTGCTGAACAATCTAGAAATATAGATGATGTACTGCCATGATAGAGGCAACACCATGACCAGGGATCTCCCAGGCATGGACAAGGTGGCCCTTAGGGAGGAAGAGTTAACATAGGAGCAGAAGGAGCTATAGGTGAGGGAGGAAACTATGTGATCCTTACCTCCCACCAGGCGGCCCATGTTAGGATCAAGGATCTGGTGGTCAGGGCCATAGAAAACTACAAGATTTGGAGGCTTATGACCCCACAACGCACAAGATGATCAGGGTTATGATATGTGTTTATTATACTCTTGCTTAAATACTAGTATAAATAGGTTCCAATCATTATTTTTTCATTGTTCCTAGTCTAAGAGTTGGAACTCCTAGTTGAGACACTAGTAAAATAGCTCTGTCTCGAGGTTCCTATGGGGAACGATTCTTCTGTATCTTTCATATTCTAGAAATGCGAGCTGTCACTTGGTGGAGAGAGGTTTATGTGGGACCTTTTTTTTATCATGATGTAACCTTATGATATTATCTTGGCCATGAATTTACTATCCATGGTTCAATCCTAGACCATCTATCTCCGCAGACTAGTCAGATGCCTATTCATTGATGAGATGAGATTCTCCTTTTTTAACAAGAGAGATCTCATGGAGGGATAAGCGGATGCTGCAAGAAGGAGGCTGCAGCCTATTACCCATTAGTTATAAATCATATCACTTGGTGTAGAAATATATTTAGGCATATTATTTCCTTCAGTTGTGGAGGATTATATGGACATATTTCTGAGGAAGTTCTGGGATTACCTTCGAGGTGGGATATGAAATTTTACATAAAATTACATCCAGAGGCATCCTTGATATATTATATGGAATATCATATGGCACCTATCAAGTTTCTAGATCTACAATTGTAGTTATGGGACCTTCGAGAGAAGGTTTTCATCAGACCCAATGTGTCCCCTTAGGCAGCTCGAGTCCTATTCGTGAAAAATTCAGACAAGATCTTTTGAATTTGCATGAATTATTGTCACCTAAACCAATCCATGATAAAGAACAAGTACCAATTTCCAAGAATTAGTGACCTATTTGACTAGTTACGAGGCATGAGATGGTTCTTGAAGTTTAATATCAGGTTCGATTACCACTAGTTCTGGGTTCACGAGGTTGATATTCCAAATTTGGAATTCTGATTTCGCTATAGACACTATGAGTTCCTAGTGATGCCCTTTGGTGTGACAAATTCCCCCACCGTGTTTATCACTTTGAAGAACCAGGTTTTCCAACTGTACTTAGACCAATTTTTTTTGTTTTAATTGACGACATACTCATATACTATGCATCAGAGAAGTATCATGCATTACACTTGAGAATGGTTCTAGATTTTCTTCGAGAGCACCGGTTTTACAAAAAGATCTTGAAGTTCCAGTTTTGGATACTTGAGATTCACTTTTCGAGGCATGTCATTTCTAAACATGGTTTAGCCATGGATCAAGAAAATATTGAGAAAATAATTTCTTGGGATCCACCTAAGAATTTTTCAGAGGTGCATAGCTTTATTGGTTTAGAGGGGTACTACAAAAAATTAGTGGCAGACTTATCTAGAATTTCATTCCCTTTGACTGCCCTGACATGAAAAGGGAATACATTTATTTGGTTTGAGTATTTTTAGAGGGCGTTTGAGGAGTTGAGATTGAGGCTAACGAGTGCTCCATTGTTGAGACTACCAAAGGAAGGTGTTGAGTTTGTAGTGTATATTGACGCTTCAGGAGCAGGGATCAGTTTTATATTGGTGCAATAACAGGTAGCCATTTCATATTAGTTGAGGTAGTTGAGACCCCATGAGTAGAACTACATGACTAATGACCTAGAGATGACAAAAATAGTCTTCTCCCTGAGGATGTTGAGGCACTATCTTCAAGAAGAGCACTTTGTGGTTTACTTAGACCACCAAAGCCTTTTGTACGTGTTCACTTAGAGATATAAACTAGAGATAGCAATGCTTGTTGGAGGTCATGCAAGAAAATGAATTCGATATAGTCTATAATACAGGGAATGGAAATGTTGTAGTATATTACATCAATAGGAAATGACATGCTCACTTAGTTCATAAAGCCTCAGAGCAGTTAACTTACATGTGGATGACCTTGATGGAGAAGGAGGGTACGACCTTTCTTCAGTCGATGATGGTGACTCCTTTGCTTCTGGAGCATGTGAAAGAGTCTTAGTTTGGATACATCACTAGTGAGGTCTTATGTGATCATATATCCATAGGCAATGCACCAGATGAGTATTATGAAGGAGGTAATCATGAAATATTATTCAAGGGGTGAATAGTGGTTTTAGTCACATTGTGGGAGGAGGTGATGCAGGAGTTCCACAATTCTCCCCTAACTGTACATCCTAATGCAAGAAAGATGTAAATATATATTCAGTGGAAATTTGGTGGTCTAAAATGAGATAAAGCCTAGCTGAGTTCATCTCTCGGTGCTCCACTTTTTAGTAGGTGAAGGTTGATCACCAAGTTTTGGTAGGTTTGTTGCAAACCCTTGAGATCCTAGAGTGGAAATGAAATGGTATATACATGGAATTCATCATAGGTATTCCATGCACAGCGAATGAACACAATGTTATCTGAGTTATATTAGATCAAATCATGAAGTCAATGCACTTCCTTGCTATCAAGGAGCAAAGTTCGATGGAGAGTTTGGGGCATTTGTACATATAGAAGATCGTTCGTCGTCACTAGGTGCCTTCAACGATTTTCTTCGATCGTGATGGGCAGTTTACATCATGATTGTGGAGGGGCCTTTAGGATGCATGCATGAACTCAATGCAGATGATTAAAACCTTTCACCTCCAGACTAATGGGAAGACCGAGCATACTATCCTAGTGCTAGAGGATATTCTAAGGGATTGCGTGTTGGATTTCGGTCGGAGCTGAGAGGATCACCTTCCCTTGGTAGAGTTTTTGTACAAAAATAGCTACCACTCTACCATCGGCATGAAAAATTTTGAGGCCCTACATGGGATATCCTGTATGTCATCCTTGTGCTAGAAAGAGATCAGGGAGACATCTCTTGTGGGCCTAGAGTTGGTTCAAACGACAATAGAGAAAGTACAAGTCATCTATGAATGGATGAGGATAGTCCAGAGTAGACATAAATCCTATGCAAGACTACTATTGTAGGCCCTTGGTGTTTGAGTAGGGAGACCACATCTTCTTGAGAGTATCCCCGCAATGAGGATTGTGGAGGTTTGATCAGGGAGTCAAGTTATCCTCAAGGTTCATCAAGCCATTTGAGATTGTGCAACAGGTTGGTGAGGTTTCCTTCCGCCTCTCTGTACCCCCACTGCTAGAGAGGGTGCATGACGTCTTCCACGTGTCGCAGCTGAGGAGATATGTGCATGACTCCACACACGTTATCGACTAAGGCGAGCTAGACTTTGAGGATTAAACCATATTTTCGAATCACCCTTTGGTGATTGAGGACCGATTGGAGCAGACCTTTTTTGGATAGACCATCCCTTTGGTTTGCATGCTGTGGTAGCACGGAAACATGCTGGAGGGTTCTTGGGAGTGAGAGAGCCAAGTGCGGGCTCATTATCCTGAGTTTTTTCTTTCTAATTTTTCTTTTTAGGGATGAAAATATTGAAGGTTAAAATAATTTATATACCTTATTTTTCCTTTTTAGTACTTTAAAATATTTATAAATATATTTTCAGAGTTAGGAGCTGATATCACGAGCGGTTTTGAGGCCTGGGGTTCCCGTAATTAATTTTATAAAAAATATTAAATATATTTTATATTGCACATGTGTAGATTATTAAATAAAATGGGATAATTATTTAATGATTAATCGGATTGGAAATCTGAGACCATAATTTAGTTCGTAATATGGTGTTTACCTTTGGCACAACATAAAATTAATCGGCATGGGGCGTTTGGATCCCTCGCTCATCGACAATGCATTTAATGAATGAATGAATGAATTATTTAATTAATTGGTTAATATTTTAGTGAAACATATAAAAATATAAGTATATCACCCTGAAAAACCTTACCAGGGTTGGATCAATTTTTCTGGGATTATCCAATAAGAGATCCTCTTTCCTCCCTTTGACGAACTACAACGAATCTCTGGATCATGGAAGATTGGGATGCAATGAAAGCATAAGATCCTTCCAATCATTGTACGGATAAATTCTTCACCAGTGATTGATCCAAAACATAGGTAAGACTTATAAATTGGTGTTTTTACACCTAGATTAAAATTTTGATTGGATCAATAGTTGTTCTTCAATCTGCGCTCATGTTGTAAACCTTTGCATACACCCAAGAACTGAAATCTTACTTTGTTTCAATTTCTTTCTAATATGAACTATCCATTATTGATTGATTGGAAAATAATATTGACGTTGATCAATTGAACCTTATTTTTTTTTCTTTTCTCCCTCTTTTTTTTTCATTCTTCACTGGTTGGATCCGTAAGGTCCCAGTTCGACAATTTCTAGGTGGCACCGAGCTCGATTGGGACTCTAGACCTGTGATGGATCAACGAACATGAATGGTTTGGTGAAAAAAGCACATATATGGAAATATTTCATGGCATAGATGATCCATTAAATTATTTGAAATCAAGAAATAAAGGGATGAACCCATGGTGGCATACGGTTCGTGCGACGAAACCCTTCCCGATGAACACAACCAATTCCTGGTGAGCGACGACTGAAAATTGTGATTCCCAGATAGATCCAAAGTTGTCAAGAGAAATCATGGTGGGATCTAATACAGTTGGAGTAGATTAAAAGCATCGAATTTAGATTAGGAAATCAGAACTTTCTTTGAAAATCCCAACTACACGCCATGTAGTATGAAGAACACACAACCTATAACCCCCCTTAGCGGAGATGCAGGGGTTTCTGAGAAGTTAAGGATGCCATGGCTTGTAATCATCCCTTACATGCCATGTATCCCTTCCCTAGTTGAACAATTCATGTGATGGGTCACACGGATGGGAACCCATGTGAAGGTACACATAGTCAGGTACATACCATGTACTATAGTACACAAACATGAGGTCCGAGTACATAGACACGACCAACAGTACACGGGCCGACCTTCAGATAGTTGGGACACGCCATGTAGTCTGCCTATATGCTGTGTACCCCTAGACAAATAGGGAACCATGTACTAGAAAAAGACAAGGGAAAGTAGTGAAGTGGGACCCCACGCCATTTGGGTCCCCTCACACGCCGTGTACTCATTGAGCACTTCTGAGTGAATTTCAAACGACCGTATCTCATATGTTTGAACTCTGATTTTATCCTGTGAGTAACCTATCATAAGTTTTTATCATCATAGAATACGTTGGTGCACTCAATAGAGGCTTTCAAGATAAAATGTGAAATTTTTTGAGCTCAACAACTTCTTATCTAATGCTCTACGATGGTAGTGATCAGGCGGGATCACTAGAGACCTTTCCAGGCATTACCCTCTAGTAGGGCTGGGCAATGGAGTTTGCCGATGATCTTTCTGAGTTACCCACCAATAGTGTTGGGCAGTGGAGTTCCTGGACACTCCAGTTGGGCTGGGCATTGGAGTTCCTTGATGAAATTTCTGGGTGTTACCCTCCAACAGGGCTGAGCAGTGGAGTTCTCTGATGACATTCCCAAGCGTTACCCTCCAGTGGGGATGGGTAGTGGAGTTTATTGGTGAATATCAGAGTGGGAGCCTCATGTTGTACCAGGTAATGAGATACTTACATAGATATTTCACATCTAGACTATTTAGAATAGTGACAAGATGTGGTTTGACGTAGCCTTGGACTCACAATGAAGAGGAACGCTTTCCCCACTGAGAATCGTTCTTGTGATGTGACCTAAAACCGTGAGGGTGAGTAAGTGCCACCCAAAGTGGATAATATCAATGTGTGGTTATTGAGTTATTTAGACTTGAGTGTTTAGGGAAGACATGAGGGATGCTGGACATCGTTGATGGAATTTTGGGCCTGTTGGCTACTCTTCTTCTTGGGATGAGTTGTGAGATGAAGACCCCCTTACTCTCTCATTTGGGATTCTTTAACTGAGAATATATATTCTTTCTTATGAATTAACTCTTTGGTTTTGGAAAATCTCTTTCTAGAAGAGGCAAATATGTGTGGGTTATGCCATGTGATTTCCGTGTATAACAACTTCTCATGGTTGGATGAGTCTACTCTCCTACTATAGGCAGTGAAGTTTCAATGAGTAGTTTATCTACTCACCGTGTTTAGCCCCTTGTGCTTGGACAAGCTTACTTCCACTCTTGGTTGGGTTGAGTTGTACTCTTTGACTGTACCTTGTGCATATGCTTTCCTCTTTAGTTATGTCTCTTACTACTCCCCCTTCACCCTTTTTGGGGTGTTCTACTGGGTATGTATATACTCACCCCTGCATGGGCTTCGCTCACACATGTCGTGTCTTTTGCATATGATGGATAGGTCAACCATGAATTCAAAGGATCTCAGAGATTTTGGGTGCTTGGACCACGTACAGTGGTTGTAGCTTGGGATTCAGAAGCTGGGCTCTCTTAACTGTTTACTCTCTCCAAAATTCTATCTGGTTGAGACACTTTTCTGTCTTGACGTGTATTTTTCCCCATTTTCTTTTCAGTATACACTATAGTACCTTTGTACTTCCTAGAGGTTCATGCATGCATGATTTATTTTATAGTATTGTTACATCTTTTCTACTTTCTCTCTGCAATTTTTCAATGAGTTAGCTATGTGCGTGTGTACGATTTCCTAGACAAAGGCCTTCCTGAGGTAGTTATGACTTCAACGCTTGTTGCCACCCCTAGCCTATGGAGGTGGGCTTGGTGTAGTTGCGGCTCAACCCCTGACATGGGTTGGGTCATGACATATTTGTGACAGAAAGATATTCCCATCACAAATACCTTTGGTGCACAGTGCGCGCCAAACCGCATGAAGAATATTTGCGATGAGAATGTACCCCCATTGCAAATAGTCCTCCATCATTTTTGTTATTTGCGATGAGAGTTTACTCCTGTCGTGAATGTTATGTCAGCAGGAAAGTATTTGTGATGAGACCAATCGCAAATACTTTTCATCATTTTTTGTAATTTGCGATGAGATTTTCTCCCATCGCAAATAAACCGTCGGTAGAGGGTATTTGTGATGGGACCCATCGTAACTACTTTAATTAACCGATGCTGTAATTAATACTGATGACACTAATTGTGACATGTCCCATCTTAAATACTATTATTTATGATGGGAATCCCATCGCCAATACATCAGTCACAACTGATCTAACCTATATATACCCCTACCCAAATTTTTTCCATTTCACTCTTCTCATAACTTCTCTCTCATTCTTTACTCTCATATTCTTCTGTTTACCTTTTTTGAATTTTTAAATTTTACACCAGAACAACTTTCAACCTTTGCATCCAACAAAAGATTCAATCTTAAGATATTTCTTTAATGTTTTTATTTTTTATTAAATTTATTTTATTTTATATTAGTAATAATTATTATTAATTAGTTGTAATTAAATTTAAATAGAATCAGTTATTTTTATTTTTCATTAATTTGTTTTAGAAATATTTTGCTTTAATTAGCAGTAATGTTTTAATTAAAAGTAAATTGTTTTAATTTGTAATAATTTGGTTCAATTATCAGTAATTAGTAATAATTTGAAGTAATTAGAAATAATTAGCAGTAATTTTTAATAATTAGCAGTAATTAGTACTATTTAGCAATAATTGGCAATAACTAGTAATAATTAGTAATAATTAGAAAAAATTATTAATAATTAGTATTAATTAATATTAATTAGTAATAATCAGCAATGATTAGTATTACTTCGGAATAATTAGTATTTATTAGTAATAATTAGTATTTATTAGAATTAATTAGTATTAATTAGTAATAATTAGTGATAATTAGTATTAATTAATATTAATTAGTATTAATCAGTATTAATTAGTATTAATTAGTAATAATTAGTAGTAATTAGTAATAATTAGAAATAATTATGAATAATGAGAAATAATTAGTAATAATCAGTAATAATCAGTAATAATAAGTAATAATCAGTAATAATTAGAAATAATTAGTAATAATTAGAAATAATTAGAAATAATTAATATTAATTAGAATTACTTAGTATTAATTATTATTAATTAGTAATAATTAGTAATAATTAGTATTAATTAGTAATAATTAGTATTAATTACCAATAATTAGTATGAATTAGTAGTAATTAGTATTAATTAGTAACAATTAGTGTTAATTAGAAATAATTAGTAATAATTAGTATTAATTTGTAATAATTAGTACTAATTAGTACTAATTAGTAATAATTAGTATTAATTGGTATTAATTAGTAATAATGAGTAATAATTAGTATTAATTGGTATTAATCAATAATAATTAGTAATAATTAGCATTAATTAGTAGCAATTAGTGTTAATTAGTAGTAATCAGTATTAATTAGTAATAATTAGTAATAATTAACAATAATTAGTATTTATTGGTAATAATTTGTTTTAATTAGTATCGTCTTTTTCTTATATGAAATTAATAATAAATATTTTTTTATTTTATAATTTTTTTGAGAAATATGGAGCAAGAAAATCGACAACAATCTTTATTACATAATCATGATTGGATAAGTCATCGTAAGAATCTAAATGGTGTGGGTATAAATCCTATACATATTAAGGGTGTTGAAACCTTTTTATCATTTGCATCATCAAAAAAAGAAATTGTTTCAGAAGGGATAATTAAGTGTTAATTTAAGAAATGTGATATGAGGAGGTATGACACATTTGACAACATTGGGGGTCATCTATTGTGTTTTGGTTTTTGAAAAGATTAGGTTTTTTGGTACCAACATGGTGAACACAGTTCCATAGAAGAAACTAATAATTTGG
The DNA here is from genome assembly GCA_963277665.1 of Viscum album. NCBI lineage: Eukaryota > Viridiplantae > Streptophyta > Magnoliopsida > Santalales > Viscaceae > Viscum > Viscum album. The sequence continues at coordinate 467,368,332 of OY728147.1, read as the reverse complement.
TTCTAGATCCATCACAGTTTCAAAATTTAGTACATGATGTGGCAGATCCATCTTTTTAATAAAGTAAAAATTAGGATGATATTGATTTAACTAATGAGTTGGAACCATCCTAATTCTATGATTTATTGAAGTCCCCTAAGGATTCCTTATATCCTGGCTGCAAGAAAAGAAATTTTAAAGTGGTTATAAAATTTATGGCTATTAAATCAGATAATGGAGTTTAAAATATCTATTTTGATCAGATATTATCATTTGTTAAGGCGCTGTTTCCTGATGAAAATGTGTTAACTATAAATTTCTATGAGAGTAAGAGCATGATTCGTAATTTGGGTCTTGGTTATCATAAGATTTATGCATGTTCAAATGATTGAATCTTATATTATAGTGAAAATGAGTCATTAGTTAGTTGTCCTATATGTGGAAAATCAAGGTACAAATAGGATCAACTAGGGAAGTTTGGATTGATTCATGTAAAATAGTTGAGGTATTTCCCGCTTATAGCCATATTATAGTGTTTATTTTTGTCTCAGAACACAATGTAATTGATGTCATGACACAAAACCAATATTTCATCTGGTAAAAGCTTAAATCATACCGCTGATGATGATTCATGGAAACATTTTGACCAAGTACATTAGTACTTTTCTTTAGAAACTCAAAAGGTGTGATTGTGCCTTTCTACTAAAGGTTTCTATCCATTTGGTTCTTACAAAAGTCAATATTCTTGCTGTCTTGTCATTATAACTCCATAAAATTTACCTCCTTGGATGTTGATGAATGAGACATATATATTTTGGACCTTATTAATTACATGACATCCAAAAAGAATATCGATTTTTATTTGAATCCCACTACTGGAAATTTAGACTATTTCCACGGTTTCAAACTGTGGCTATAAGCCCAAAAACCGTGGCTATAGGTTATATCCACGGTTCAATGAATTGTGGTTGGTATTGGCGTGGCTATAGGCCAACTCCTATAGCCACAGTTTAAAACCGTGGCTATAGCCCTATAGCCACTGTTTGAACCTTGGCTAAATCATTATAGCCACGGTTTCAAACCGTGGAAGAAGGTAAAACATAAACAAGCCTTATATCCACGGTTAGAAACCGTGGCTATAAATCAAAGTTTAATAAAAAAAAACAATAGGCCTGCAGGCCTGCCAGTCCCCCCTGCCCCCTGCTAGTCCCCCTGCCAGTCCCCCCTGCCCCCTGCCACCCCCCTGACAGTCCCCCCTGCCCCTGCCAGTCCCCCTTCCCCCTGCCACCCCCTCCTAGTCCCCCCCTTCCGCCCCCTTGTAAGTTCCCCCTGCTAGTCCCCCTTCCAGCCCCCCCTGCCCCCTGCCAGCCCCCCTTCCCCCTCCTAGTCCCCCCTGCCAGTCCCCCCTGCACCCTGCTAGGCCCCCTTCCAGTCCCCTGCTAGTCCCCCTGCCCCTGCTAGTCCCCCTTCCAGTCCCCCCTGCCCCCTTCCATCCCCTGCCAGTCCCCCCTGCCCCCTGATAGTCCCCCTACCTAGACACCCCCTACTGTACATATGTTGGAGTTTTTCAAAGTAGCAACACATCAGAATCCTGTCATAGTACTGGAAGGTTTTCTTAGGTGGTCCGAATAGACTATGGATGAGCATCACTTGGTTTTTGGAATGGAGAATAAAGGCTATAGTTGGGATTCCATTACAGCTGGGCTATATATTCTGAAACTGTTTGGTTTTACACGAGATGTTGGTGGATTAAAGGACATAAAGGTTAAAGAAGCACTGCACCAGAAGGATCTCCTACATGTTCGAGATAATGCTATTATGGAGGGAGAGAAGGATATTGAAGTTATATCCAACAACCGTCTTAAAGATGAAATGAGACAATATGATGTTTGGAATGAAGAGTGCAAACCAATGTTTCCCATGGTTATAGGTATTGGAGTTATCACTGATCTTGGTATCAATGATGATGGAAAGCCTAACCTTGTACATTTATTAATTTTAGAGGAAAATAAAAAATAATAATTGGTTTCTAGTACCACTAGTACTTCAAATATGTTGACTGTAATAGTAAAGAAACATGTCGGTCATGCTATCCTAGTTAGGAAATTAATTCCATGGTGGTGGTGACGATGATGCTGGTGATGGCAGAAACAATGGTTTACTTGATGAAGATGAAGTTTTCTCATGAGTTGAGACTCTTTGAAGCATGTGCAATCAACCAGGCAACGATTTCTGTTAGCGGTTTCTGGATATTCACCTTGAGGACAAGGTGGGTTTTTGTAAGAGTGGAAATGCTAGGAGTGTGGATGTGTGGCTGTCATTTGTGCTTGTCTGGGATGTCCTTATGTGGGTGTGGCTGGTGGGATGTCCTAAGGGAAACATTGTCTTTTACTTTTATTAGTTACTAGGGGTTGGTAATAGTTGGTAGGGGTGGATGGTTGTTGGGTTGGGGTATTAAATAACGACGTGGCTAGGAGTCGATCCTTGGGAGGTCTGGGAGGCCCTTTGAGAAGTGGTCTTTCTAGGAGAAGTTCTTCTCCTCCCTCTTCATTTTCTTTTTCATTTTTTCTTCTTAGTTTGTTGTTAACTCTATTCCAATTACTTATACTGAATATAACAACTTTTGCCATATTGTTGTTCTCTTCTTCCTACCTAATCAGTACCATTGTTAGGAAAGAGTCCTAAAACTATTCAAAAGGTGAATTTTTATCACTCATTTAAGTAATATTCTATAGAAATATATATGTAACTATTTTTTTAGAATCAAAATGTAATTTTCATTAAGTTTTGTGAAATGTAGCTGAGGATAGTTTAGTTCGCTCATTTGTCCAATGTTTTCAGAAGTGGACTGAACATCGAACTAGCTAAAGCACTCGTTAAATATTCAATTATCAAACCATGGTTATACCAGTTATTATTAAAATAATATATTTTAAAAAATATATATCATTAAAATTTAGACAATTTATTTTCATTATTGGAGTCGGTGTTCCACATCGGACATGAGTGTTTTTTAATCTTTATATTTCCCTATAAATAATCTCCAAGGCCTCTCTTAAGAGGTATCTTGGGTACTGGTTCACCTCTCCTATCATTCTACATGGTATCAAATGGGGTTTGATAAAAGAACCCTTAGAAATCCAGGTTCCCTGATCTCACATGATAAATGATCAGTGAGAGAAACAGGGGAAAACTAGGAAGTTTGTTAAGTTGTGTGAGAGTGGGTCTCAGATGGCTTACTACATTGGTCCAGTCCGTATGATATTTGGAGGTTCGATTTTATCATCTTACATGTTGTTATTGAACCCATTATTAAAGATTTATTTTTTCATATTTATCCTATGATGGAAGTATTAATGTTTTATGTTGTTCTTGTATAAAATATACCTATGCAGGTCTAAGTCGTATGCAGGGAGGGATCATTTTCATGTTTATTGTTGTAAATGGACCCAAGATTGGAGATCCAATCAGACCCAAATATCCTATAATGAAAGAAATATATCCACATGAAGTTCTTTAATGGGAAACTATCTATACAATTCTTCCCCATACATAGAGAGGGTCATTGTTCCCATTAATTATTGTAGCTGGACACGAGATTGGAGATTTGGGTGTCACTCTATATCATGTGATAACATAAATAAATCCACATATAGTTCTTGAATGGGAAACTATCTATGTAGGTCTGACCCATATGTAGAGGGAGATATTGTTCCTATTGATTTTTGCAACTGGACCAAGGATGGGAGCTTCATGCATCACTGCATATCGTGTGATGACAAGAATCAAACCACACACAGTTCTTCAAAAACCTCGTAGTTTAATGTCATGCATAAAGGATGTAGGTTCTATAGCATGAAAATGAAATATTGTGGCTGGACCCAAGACAATAGATATGGGTGTCACTATGTATCATGTCATGGTAGAATTAAACCCACATGTAGTTCATGAACGGGTTGTTCCCTATATAGGTATGACCCAAATGTAGAGTTTTCCATAGATAGCTATTTGTAGCGATGAAAACTGGACTTCAATGGGAAAAACTAGATCATTTTTGTGTACGGTGTCTCTTGGGTAGTAGTTCACATGGTGGTATGGTAGGCCCATAAATCATGTAGGATCTTGTCCGTCTAGGACTTATTCTATTTTTCAACCATCTTCTACTACTTATTCGATAGAGACTTATTGGAGGCCTGAATCTATCCATTTGTTGCTACATGATAGCGGTATGAGTGGTTAGTGATAGGTGTTCAAGTCAAAGAGAGAAGAAAAACAAGAGTTTCTGTTGATTTCTACTACAATAACAAGCATAATTTATAGTAGGAAAAAAGAAGAACAGTTGATAAAAGGACTCCCTGTGGTCACACCGTGAGGCCGATGGCCGCTTCCCCTGTATCTACACAGCAAATCCATTTTCTAAAAAACAATATCCCCCTTTTATTATTCCCCCTTCCAAACAACATCTCACAGTAGCCTACTTTTCAGCATCTGTTGGTTTCTATTAGTTAGACTCAATGGTATACTCCTGGTACACTTTCTTTAACTATCTATAGAATAAGTTGGTCTCATTTTCCATATTGTAGAAGGATTTTTTTTCTTTTGGGCCATCCTAAAGTGTAAATCTCTATGCTTGATGCCAAATTTATTCCCTTCCAACTCGCTATATCAGGAGGGTCCCATTTTCAAGATAATCAATTATGGGCACCTGCCATCTAGGGGTGAATATCAGTTCATCAGGAACTAGGGAAGTTTTGATCTGTTTAATTTCCTCCATGTCATAGATGATGATATATGAGACCATCCTTTGATGCGTAATGTGGTAGAAAACATCATATTGATCAGGGTCGGCTAAAACTACGATTTCATTAGACATTACATCAGTAAAATCATTTATTAATAGGGTACAAGATACAATGTGGGTTCAAAATGGAAATATTCCATAAATCTTCAAACATAGCCAGTGAGAGGGGCCAGTTCATCCTTTTTTATTTCATATTCATCATCTTATATTTTATCACTAGCTTTGAATCTCCTAATATATTTAGGTAGTCTATTTTCAGCTATAGTGCCAGTTCCAAGATAGAAATTAGGGCCTCATATTCTATCTAATTATTTGTCCATCCATCAGATAGTGAGAAAGAGTATAGAAAAATTACTTTGTCTAGATAAAGTAATACAATCCCTGGACATACACAGATAATATTTGGATTCTCCATACTTTTGTTGATAGGACTCTAGGAGGCAGAAAAAAAATACATATCCTGTGTTCGTGGAGATTCATGGGAATGGAAAAGCTTCTAATCTAGAAGTTTTATTTCTAGTAATATACTTTCTTGGGAAGGATGTGCCATGAGGAAATTAGATAGGGTCTTCCCTTTCAATAACTTTTGTGATATGAACTACATATCATGTTGTCTTAAAGTGACTGATCATAGGGAAAAATTCCCAGTCAACATAGGGCAGCTAAGTATGTACTTGAGTGGGTCAATATGAGTGACCAGGTGAACATTGTAAGGATACAAGTAAAGCCTCATATTATAATTAGGAAGACGAGTGTGAGGTAGTTTTTCTCAACATCATAATATTGTGTCTTAGTGCCTAACATCATTTTACTAATGTAATAGACATTTGTTTCACTCTCCGCATCATTCTTATTTGCAATGAGAACACTGAGAAATCAATTTATGAAGGCCAAAAATAAGATGAGTGGAATTCCTTCCACCAATGGAATCAATACTGGTCAGTGCAGTAAGTATTTATTTAGAATATCAAAGGCTTCAAGGAATTCATCATCGAAATGGAAGGTGACTCCGTTCTTCATTAACTTGGTGATGCGTAGAGACATGTCATCCAGGTTAGCTATGAAATTATAAATGTAAGAAAGGTTCCCCTAGATCCCCCTCAATTCTTTAAGAATCTGAGGGAGTGAAATAGATAAAACTAAACTTGTTTTTTTTAGATTCAAACTCAATTTTATGGTATCACACCACAAATCTATCGAATTTCCCTAGCGTTACCCTGAAAATGCATTTTACCAGATTCATGTTTAGGTTGTGCTACTGCAACTTGTTAAATATTGTTTCAAGATATTTGAAATAATCACATCTCTATTGAGATATGATAACCATGTCATTAACAAAATCATTCAACTATTATTTCTAAGAAGGTATTAATGATATAATGTGTGTAGTGTTGGTATGTAGTGTCATCCTTATTTAATCCAAAGGGAATGAACTAATTGGTGCGAGCTGGATTGCAGGTGGCAGGGGACTGGTGTGGGCTCGAATGCAGGTGGAAGGGGGCTAGAATGCTGGTGGAAGGGGGCTAGTTGCAGGTGCTGGGGGGATGGTGCGGGCTGATTTGAAGGTGGCAGGGGGGCTGTTGCAGGCTGGAATGCTGGTGGCAACGGGCTGAAATGAAGGTGGAAGGGGGCTGGTGTGGGCTGGATGTGGCTGGAGCAGGGCTAAATCATGACATTACCGCGGCATGACCGTGTCGTGTTGGCCCAGTCCGGCGACATCTGCAGGGCAGCATCTTTAGGTTCCCATGGTAGATACCTGCCCCAGAAAGCCATGCAAAATGCACAGCCCTTCTTTGCTTGATAAATAAATGCAGTTCACTACAAGAAATATTATGGGCATAAAAAAACTAGTAATCTACTCTGAGTGGGAAACCTCGGCTTTTAAACTACCTTAATTTTCATGTGCATTCAAAAAAAAGGGACTCTTGATGTATTGGTGCTGCCATCACCATGGATGTTCTTTCACCCCCATATCTTATCTTTTCTCACCCCCAGCACACCCTCCTCTCCCCCACCTACACAGCCACCTCCAAACCCCTATCCAACCCCCCTCCTCCTCACCTCACCCCTGCGCATCCCCCCCTCCAGCACACCCCCCCTCCTCCCCACCACATTTTGACCTCTTCAATATCAATCAAAATGATTCTATACAGGTAAATTACAAAAAAAACTACAACCTAAAATGATATATTGCTTGTGTTCATAAGGAGATCATAATAGATAGTACATTGTCGCGAAATGGAACTAAAAAATTGAAAATAAATGAAGGGCTACATACTGATTTAAAGTGAATGAACAAAAATTACTTGAATCAAAGATAAGATGACCAGTTGAAAAGTAGAGTTAGAACCCTCGAGATCAGTGGGGAGCTGGGAGCGGCGATCGGCGAGCAGTGAGGGGTGGTTGGGATGGGAGCGGCGGCGAGGGGTGGTCGGTATGGGAGCGGCGACAAGGACGGGAGGAGTATGGGATTGGCGCCGAGGATTTTGAGAAGTGCGACTTAGGGATAGGAGAAGTATCCCGACAAGACTACGAACTGCCACAGGGTGTCGTCCTGGAGTAGGGCCAAATCATGGTGTGACTGTGGCGTAACCGCGGCGTGACCACAGCGTGACCGCGGCGTGACCGCGGCGTGACCGCGGCGTGACCGCGGCGTGACCGCGGCGTGACCGAGGCGTGACCGCGGCGTGACCGCGGCGTGACCGCGGCGTGACCGCGGCGTGACCGCGGCATGACCGCGGCGTGACCGCGGCGTGACCGCGACGTGTTGGCCTGGTCCAGCAACATCTGCGGGGCAACATCTTTAGGTTCCCATGGTAGATGCCTGCACCAGAAATCCATGAAAAATGCACATCCCTTCTTTGCTTGATAAAGAAATGTAGTTCACTACAAGAAATATTATGGGAATAAAAAAACTAGTAATCTACTCTGAGTGGGAAACCTCGGCTTTTAAACTACCTTAATTTTCATGTGCATTAAAAAAAAGGGTGTTTCACATTTATAAATGGGTGTTTCCAATTTATAAAACTTGAACCATTTAAAAAAATTCCAGTCAATTCAAACATGTATTTCAACTTAAAGCTACTAAAATTTAAATATCTATGATTATTAATACCTTGAGACCAAAAACAAATCAACAAACCTACCTGTTTGGTATTTCACCCGGAAGTTCCATGAAATGAACAACTCGGTTTAAATAACCAAAAAAAGGGTGTACAAATCAACCAGCAATCAATAAGCATTAATATTTCATATGGAATGGCCAAATATGATGTTGTGGGATAGAATTTATGGTCGGATTTCATTAAGATACTTATATGCGTCAAAGGGACTCTTGATGTATTGGTGCTGCCATCAACATGGATGTTCTTTCACCCCCATATCTTATCTTTTCTCACCCCTAGCACATCCCCCCCCCTCTACCCCACCTGCACAGCCACCTCTAACCCCCTATCCAGCCCCCCTCCTCCTCACATCACCCCTGCCCATCCCGCCCTCCAACACATCCCCCTATCCTCCCCACCTCATTTTGACCTCTTCAATATCAATCAAAATGATTCTATACAGGTAAATTTCAAAAAAACTGCAACCTAAAATGATATATTGATTGTGTTTATAAGGGGATCATAATAGACAGTACATTGCAGCGAAATGGAACAAAAAAATTGAAAATAAATGAAGGCATACATACTGATTTAAAGTGAATGAACAAAAATTACTTGAACCAAATATAAGATGACTGGTTGTAAAGTAGAGTTAGAACCCTCGAGAGCAGCGGGGAGATGGGAGCGGCGATCGACGAGCGGCGGGGGGTTGTTGGGATTGGAGCGGCGGCGAGGGGTGGTCGGTATGGGAGCGGCATCAAGGATGGGAGGAGTATGGGATTGACACCGAGGGTTTGGAGAAGTGCGTCTTAGGGATAGGAGAAGTATCCCGATAGGACTGAGAACCGCCACAGGGTGTCATCCTGGAGCAGGGCCAAATCACGGTGTGACCGTGGTGTGACGGTGGTGTGACCATGGCGTGCCCGCGGCGTGACCTCGGCGTGACCGCGGCGTGACCGCGGCGTGACCGCGGCGTGACCGCGGCGTGACCACAGTGTGACCGCGGCGTGACCGGAGCGTGACCGCGGCGTGTTGGCTCGGTCCAGCGATATCCGCGGGGCAACATCTTCAGGTTCCCATGGTAGATGCCTGCACCAGAAAGCCATGCAAAATGAACAACCCTTCTTTGCTTGATAAAGAAATGCAGTTCACTATAAGAAATATTATGGGCATAAAAAAACTAGTAATATACTCTGAGTGGGAAACCTCAGAATTTAAACTACCTTAATTTTCATGTGCATTAAAAAAAAGGGTGTTTCGCATTTATAAATGGGTGTTTCCAATTTATAAAACTTGAACCATTTAAAAAAATTCCATTAAATTCAAACATGTATTTCAACATAAAGATACTAAAATTTAAATATCTATGATTATTAATACCTTGAGACCAAAAACAAATAAACAAACCTACCTGTTTGGTATTTCACCAGGAAGTTCCATGAAATGAACAGCTCGGTTTAAATAACCAGAAAAAAGAGTCTGCAAATCAACCAGCAATCAATAAGCATTAATATTTCAGATGGAATGGACAAATATGATGTTGTGGGATAGAAGTTATGGTCGTATTTCCTTAATATATTTATATGCGTCAAAGGGACTCTTGATGTATTGGTGTTGCCATCAACATGGATGTTCTTTCACCCCCATATCTTATCTTTTCTTACCCCCAGCACACCCCCCCCTCTCCCCCACCTGCATAGCCACCTCCAACCCCATGTCCAACCCCCCTCCTCATCACCTCACCCCTGCCCATCCCCCTCCTCCAGCACATCGCCTCCTCCTCCCCACCTCATTTTGACCTCTTCAATATCAATCAAAATGATTCTATATAGGTAAATTACAACAAAACTGCAACCTAAAATGATATATTTCTTGTGTTCATAAGGGGATCATAATAGACAGTACATTGCAGTGAAATGGAACCAAAAAATCGAAAATAAATGAAGGCATACATACTGATTTAAAGTGAATGAACAAAAATTACTTGAATCGAAGATAAGATGACCGGTTGGAAAGTAGAGTTAGAACTATCGAGAGCAGCAGGGATCTGGGAGCGGCGATCGGCGGGCAGCGAGGGGTGGTTGGGATGGGAGCGGCGGAAAGGGGTGGTCAGTATGGGAGCGGTGACAAGGACAGGAGGAGTATGGGATTGGCACCGAGGGTTTGGAGAAGTGCGTCTTAGGGATAGGAGAAGTATCCCGACAGGACTGTGAACCACCACAGGGTGCCATCCTGGAGCAGGGAAAAATCACGGCGTGACTGTGGCATGACCGCGGTGTGACCGCGACGTGTTGGCCCGGTCCATCGACATCCACAGGGCAACATCTTCAGGTTCCCATGGTAGATGACTGCACCAGAAAGCCATGCAAAATGCACAACCCTTCTTTGATTGATAAAGAAATGCAGTTCACTACAAGAAGTATTATGGTAATAAACAAACTACTAATCTACTCTGAGTGGGAAACCTCGGCTTTTAAACTACCTTTATTTTCATGTGCATTAAAAAAAGGGTGTTTTTCATTTATAAATGGGTGTTTCCAATTTATAAAAATTGAACCATTTAAAAAAATTCCAGTCAATTCAAACATGTATTTCAACTTAAATCTACTAAAATTTAAATATCTATGATTATTAATAACTTGAGACCAAAAAAAAATCAACAAACCTACCTGTTTGGTATTTCACCAGGAAGTTCCATGAAATGAACAGCTCGATTTAAATAACCAGAAAAAAGAGTCTGCAAATCAACCAGCAATCAATAAGCATTAATATTTCAGATAGAGTGGCCAAATATTAGCAATAAAGGTCTGGAAGTGCAACATGTTCTGCTTCCATTCTCATAACAAATTAGATTTGCATGGAAAGGTTGCATTGCATAAATAACAGTGGAAGCATAACATGATAATTCCATTTAATATCTTGAGAGTGATGTATAGTATGGTATGACAGAAATGTTTCATATTTTCTAAAACAAGAGTATGAAATTCCGGGTCCCACATAGAGAGGCTACTCAGAAGAGAACTTACTTCCAGAGATCCAATCCCAATGAAAGAATATAGTCATGTAGGAGTAACACCCATGACATAATATCTAGTCCCATCAGTGACAACAACTATTTCCATATGTAAAATGACACAGAATGAAAAAGAGAAGTGCAAAGAATACTCAAAATTGTAAACGTGGTATGGATTTTCCAGCAACATCCAAACCCATCAAGACAGCCACAACCTATGCATCAAGCTCCCTTACACTAAGGGCATGCGTGGTCTCCAAAACTGGGGGCTAGGAAAGCAGGAAGCAGATTGGGGATGGGAATCTACTAGAAACACCTTTCCAAAAGCCAATGATGGAAGCCATTTTTCATCCCTTTCTTTTAGCAGTCTTTCCATGGAAATGTGATTCCTTCAAACCAAGCATATATTCACAAGAAACCCATGGAATCAGATCTTACTGAAAGGGTTTCTCCAGTGTAATAAACATCCCCTCTTAGATCCCCTCAACTTACATTCAAAATTTTAATGGGTTATCTCTCTACCATTCACAGGTTTCTATCTCACCTATACAAACCACTTTTCACAAAACACTCTTCCATAATGCTTTTGATATGAAGGAAAACTGTAAACCCAAATTACAATGTTTGAGGAAGATGTACCTGTAGACCCATAAAAGCCTCGGAAGTTCTTACAATTCAAAGAGAAACTTCATGTACTTCTCCTTCTTATCCTTCTCATCCACAACCATCTCATATAGTTTTCCATTGTTGGTGCCAAGAATTGTCTCTTTTGTAGAAGTTGTGTTCGACATATATACCCAAGGAAAATATTTTATCAAAATCTTTCTTAAACTGCAATGACCAAAAAATGGAAAAAATAATAATTTAAAAAAACACGCCTTTAGTGATCTGCTGCCTATTCCAAGCAACAGAGTTCACCACAAGACCTTTCAATTTGGTTAGAATGCGAGGTTTGCTCCATTTTTCATGCATATAGTATGTATCAACACCCCCATCACCATGTATGGTCGTAATACAATGGCTCCCACCAGGATCAACAAAAACTCTATGTATTGATTGCTCTCCAGCTCACCCAGCACAGAGATCAATATCTGTGTTTTAATTTTACATGGAATAAAGACATCACTTCATCACGTAAGATATAAAGAGGTCAGTTCAGGAAAGGTTCTCCATCCAAACTTCACTTGTAGGCTACTTTGAGCGCATAATGCCGACACTCAATGCATGAGTTCATAAATTCAAAGATGATAAAGTCAGCCTCTCCCATGAAACTTAATTAAGAAATATTGACATCCAACAAATGTTTGCCTAGCCTTGCTGATTAGAGGTAGAGATTTTAAAAAATTAAACCAATAATTAAGCTTAGCATGCATCCCAGAAGTACAACATACAATCAAACCAATATTTAATTTAATTTTTCATAAGAAAAACCAATCAAAGATGAGAATATTACCAAAAGGGGTTATATTTTTCTAATTTAGAAAGACAATACATATCCTGTATGGAAGTTACAGACTCCTCTATTTACACAAGTTCTTCATCGCAGCTAAATATAGATTCTATCACTTAGACAGTATGCCAGGGTCGTGAAGAGCGATAAGTTTCTACCTGAAAATGGTGAGACCTCTGAGTAGAGGTCGTCGGGGAGGAGGGTGCCGCTGTGGGAGAGTTCGTCGGGGAGGAGGGTGTCGCTGTGAGAGAGGGATGCATGGAGAGATCTTCGAGGAGATCGTCGGGAGGAGGATACGTCATCGGGAAGGAGGGCTGCATGGTGATATGGCTGCGAACCGGGGGAGGAGGAGGAGGGCTGCGGGGAGGAGGAGACGCCGTCGGGGAGGAGGGATGCGCGATGATAGGGCTACGAATCGGGGGAGGAGAGGAGGGATGCAGGGAGGAGGAGACATTGTCGGGGAGGAGGGCTGCGTGGTGTGTGAATCAGGGGAGGAGGAGGTGGGATGTGGATCAGGGGAGGAGGAGGAGCCCGATAGAGATTGGGGGAAAAAAACGATGCTGCGGTGTATTCTTGATTTAGCCACAGAGATTGAAATTTAACCATGGAAATATAAAAGCTATAGCCACAGAACTATAAAAACATGGCTATAGGTCCGTGGCTATAGCCCAAATTTGTAGTAGTGTCCACTGATTGATGAGTTAAAATTATTGTGGAGTAATGGTGTCAGTATATATAATGCTATTGTGAAAAAAAATTTCCTAATGAAAGCTGAATTGATGTGAGCAATTAGTGACTTAATAACATATAGAATTTTATTTGGATAGAGTACACATGGTCCAAAATCATTTCTATACACTATGATAGAAAAAATTAATTTATTCTCATCAACAGAAGAAAAACTTTTTTCTTCGACTTTCATAGAATATTTCTTTCTACTGATCATCCTTTTCATAGAAAAAATATTATTTTAGAAAAGGTACAACTGAAAGAGATAAACATTGAACAATTATATTGGGTATTGAGTTAAAATCTATTGTCTCTTGATTACCTACGATTACCTTTGGACCAACTATAAATCAACAAAAAATAGATGGCTTTGAGAAAGAACATAATTGAATAAAACAGAACATTTTTTAGGATCTACCATATTGGTCTAATTTATTGGTTCGTCACTTGTTGAATGTCATGAATATTGAGAATAAATATTTTGATAATATATTATATATAGTTTTAGACACACCTAGACCAAAGATAATGTAAAGGCACAATTAGATCTTTCCCAAATTTGCTTCTGACCAGAACTTGAACTGTTTGAAAATGATAGGTCACAGAAGTTAATGAATCCAAATGCATATTATACAGTTTCTAAATAAAATAATTTATTCTTTTTTCATTGGATTGTATATTTGAGGCTTCCAGATAGTTATTTTTCCAATTTGTCTAGATGTATCAGAAATGGTGATATTATCAGAATGAAAAGTCATGAAAATCATGTTATAATGGAAAGAATTATACCAATTGGATTTAGAGTTTTTTTGAATTATGTGATTTGGGATTCGCTAATAGAAATATCATATTTTTCCAAGAAATTTGTTTGACAACAACATACTACGATGTACTAAGTAGACTGCAAGAAGATGTTGTTTTAATTTTATGTAAATTGGATAAAATAGTCCCACCGAATTTATTTAATTGAATAGAAAATTTGATATTAAATTTTCGCATAAAGTAAAATGCGTAAATCTGGTACAATTCCAATGGATGTACCCACTCGAGAGATGCATGAAGAAATTAAAGAAAAAGGTATGTAATAAAGAATCAGTTGAAGGATTAATTGAAGAAGCCTATTTACAGGAAGAAACTTCTTTCTTCTACTATCATTATTTTCAAACTGAATATCTCTCAAAATATAACTGCATGGAATGTAATGAGGGAAATGTTGACAATGCAATGAAAAATAAATTATCATTTTTTAATCATCCCAAACTTGTAGTTGGTGGAGTTCATGAATAATGGATTTCAGATGATGAAAATCACATGACTTAGACATGTGTTTTACTCAACTGTGAAGAAATGACAACATTTTTACTGCGAGTTCTCCTATCACTTATGATATATATATTAATATTTTAAATAAATTAATATTATTTTATTTTTAGATTATAATATAATCATATCAAGAAACAATTTCCATTAATTATAGAAGCTGCTCTTAAATAACATCGACAAAATAATTTTTCCTACTAGTTTCAAAAACTAGTAAAGTAAATGTTTTATAGTTTAACATATAAAATCAATTTATTACTTATTATATTTATAATTACATTTCAAATTGTTAGGTATCTGAACTTAATGATAAAATTGATAATTGATTGTGTGTATTGGGTAACCCACCGTCCAAAATTGTTAAATATTATAGTATATATGTGGTGAATGGTTTTTGATTTCAAACATGTGCATATAGGGAATAAAAAAACAATGAATAGTGGTGTTTTATTATGATGATATCATCACATAAAAAGTGAACTTGAATTTTATGGCTTGTTGGAAGAAATAATTGAGCTATGTTATCTGGGACAAAATTACATAATAATGTTTAAATGTCATTGGTTGGATACTAATAGAGGATTATGTGTTCATCCACACCATGAAATTTCAGATATTAAATATAAAAGCCTTCTTTCAGTAAATTACCCATTTTTATTATCTAATGAGACACATAAAATTTATTATGAAAATTATTCTACTGCTTCAAGAGAGTTAAGTGACTGTTGGAGCATAATAAAAATGAAATCTCATTAAAATTAGTTTATCTAAAGTGAATTTGGTTCCACTAAAGTATAAATAATTGAATTATTTTAAGAGACTACTCCAAATCCATATCTTCTATGAATAGACATGAATATCGATGACGACACCCCACAATTATGGGTCGATGGGGATGCTGATTTTATTGATGTTACAAATGAATTTGAAATAGGAGGAGATGATGAAGTTGAAACTCCTATGAAAATTGATAATACTGAGGAGGAATATGAATATATTGACACCGTCATATATAAACATGGGGATGAAGATGAGGATTGACACATTTCAAGGTTGATTATAATTATATACAATATATATCTATATATAATACATGTATTCAATTATTTTTATAATAATAGTCATTTCATGTTTCAGATGGACGATAACCATTTTTCTAATATATTTCGTGAGTTGAAGGATGCTGCACAACCTGGTGATGAGCCTGATGCTACATCATCTGACCCTCAAAGTTCTGGAAGATTAGCGATGACTTGGAGGGGTCATGTTCTTGTGAGATTGATGATTCCTGACCCTATCCCTGAGTGATGCCCATGTATGTATTTTTATCCATGCATTCAGAGGTATGTTTAGTTGTGTATTTTAGTTATTTTTCATTAATTTTCATTAATTTATTTATGTACTAATTGTTTGATTATTTTTTATGTATTTTCACAGATTTTCACATATATTTGTTGGAAAGGGGAGTTCTATATTGTGAAATTATTATTTTTGGAGCATGTGTGACATGAGATCAGATTCCCATTGATGTCCAACACTGCATGTTTGATCATTGGATGATACATAATGAAATAATGGTTATTTAAAATTTATTTAATTAGCAACTTGAGATTATTAATTTTTTGTATAGTTTATGGTATCTCGTTGATGATATAATGAGAGCCTCTATCTGGGAGGCATGGGAGATCCTTATTCATGATCATTTCCATCAGGTTTTTCACAATATGAGGTGGATAGCCATGTAGAAAGCGGGAGTCACAGAGTTTGATCAGTCTCATTGCACATACCGACCTGATTACATGTCTTCTCATGTTTGGGATGAATTATGTTCATATTGGATGGGAGATAATTTTTAGAGAAGAGAATAATTAGGTCATAGAATCATGGGAGGTAGGAGGTGATGCATCAAGATGGTAATCATACATTTAGTATACATCTATGATATATGGTAAGTACTTTTTTTAAAATTTATACAAAATTAAATGCAAACTCTTTATTTTATACTCATATAGGAAATTGAACATCTTGATATTAAAGAGTTAGACGTTTTTAAGAGGATGGAGAATGATCTTGTCATTGGAGAGATTACAAGTGGCCACCAATGGAATATTGTGGTTATTATAATTTTTTTGAGTTTTAAAATTAACTACAAATAATTTTTTAACTATTTTAATTTTAAATTACAATTGAAGGAGTCATATGAGACCAAGACTTCTCAGAAATAGGATGAGTGTCAGTCTGAGACCAAGGATTACACCACCAATACAAAAATATTTGATGATGTAGTATGGATGCAGGTGACTCAGTATGCCTTCTAGAATGGCCGGATTGTTGGTATCAAATC
Organism: Viscum album; assembly: GCA_963277665.1. Classification (NCBI taxonomy): domain Eukaryota; kingdom Viridiplantae; phylum Streptophyta; class Magnoliopsida; order Santalales; family Viscaceae; genus Viscum; species Viscum album. The sequence goes on along the minus strand of OY728147.1, from coordinate 467,351,592 downwards.
CCGATTAACACTTGGCAGTTATTATGGAACCACTAAGATGTCGGTTTCTAACTTTAGGGGAGATCATGGAGAGTTATCATCATATATTTCATAGTATAAGGAGCAAATGTGAGGTCAGAGTGAGCTTATAGTGACCATGTGTAGGGATCTGTAGGAGATCTGTCGATAGTAGCAACAATAATAGGATGAGATGCGTTGATTGCAGCTGCAACAACATGAGAAGAAGATGAATTATATGCAACATATGAATTAGGGATTAGGGATAGAGTTATCTCCTCCCCCTACTCTAGTTGACCCCTCCCCTCTCATTGATTTATGTATTTTTTATAAACATTTGAATGTATATATGTTTTGTAATATTTTTATTAATTCAAATATTTAAAATTCTATATTGTGGGTATTTTATATTGCTATGAATATTTTTTTATTCGTATTTTTTTGGTAATTTTTATACTATTTATTATTATTTTCTTTATTTTATTTGTTTTATTCTTCTTTTTTTTTTGTTTTTTTATGTTATTTACGACAGGTGAGCCCTCCTGTCACAAATAACTTTTTTTTAAAAAATGGCTCAGATAATTTACGATGTCGTTTTTTGTGATTGGTTACCTACGATGAGACCCCATCTCAAATGAATATTTTCAATGGGAACCCCTAAAAAATAACCCATCACAAATAGTTCAATGTTTTGTAGTGGAATGAGAATAAAATCATTTTTATGGTTAAAAATACATTTTCTCTAAAAATGATTTTGAGGTGTTTTGTGTGTGGATATTAGAATTGATTTCCACAAATTATAGGAATAAAATCTTATAAAATGGATTAAATATTTGGAATAATCCTAATTAATATTAGATAATAATGATAACTTAATTTTTGTACCTAATGAAAAGTTATCATGGTAAAAATCTTATTACCATTGTAAGAGTTGAAAAGGGAGATTAACCTATGAGACAAGGTTTAAAATAACACAAAAAAATTACTTAAATCTCATTAGTTGATTGAATTTAAACCTTAACTTATAATATTTTAAATCATGACAATTTGAAGCCACTTTACTTGAATAAGACATATATTATATAATAAATTTTCACCTATTTACAAATTTTTTACTCACTTCAGTTATAAAAGGAACCTCCTCTTCTCACTTATCTACACAACTTGAGCACTATAGTTCAACAAAAACCTACCAAAGTCCCTTATCAACTTTCCTACCCATATTCTAGAGGTTTTGGACTCACTAAAATACCATCTCAATAATTATTATGGTGTAATATAAAAGAAGATAACCGAAGAATAGGTAATTATCTTTATCGATCTATTTTGAGTTTCTTTATTACTTAACCTCCCCTAAATTTTCCATGACCAAATTAGCATGAATACATAATCATATTTACAATATTGAAATGTTTTTTTTAAATGGTACAACAATTTATATATCCTTTATATATAATGAAAAATAAAAAACATTGCTCACGCGTACATACAAACTATTATCTCCATGAAGCGATGTATTTTATTTTTCAGCACCATATCTCAATGATGGTTATATAGATTAATTTAATGGATATATATATTTTTTATAACATAATTATTATTCTTAAAAGATAAAATATTATTTACCTTCTTACCCTCCCATATATTGGAAAACAATGACGTCACTAATGAATACGTGTGAACTACCACCTCCACAAAGCGATGTAATTTATTTTTCATTTTCACTTAACATGGATGATAATAAGGATATATTTAATGAATACATATTATTTTTATGATATAATTATGATTCTAGAAAAAAATATTGTTATTTACATTTATTTATTTCCATTCATTGGAAAATGAAAACAACACTCGTGCATACGCATGGATGACTGTCTCCTTAAAGTTATGTAATTCATTTTTCATGATAAATTTATATGAATGGTTATAAAATTATATTTAATGAATAAATATGATAATTATGACATGATTAATATTATAGGAATGATAAAAAATGACCCAATTAAAAGGACTTGAATCATTGAATTGAAACTTTCATGAAAAACAAAATAGTTAACACCCCAAATATTGATTTTAATGAAGAATTATTAATAAAAGTGTAATTTGAGACCCCAAAACACCCTGAGTGGGGAGGGGTGAATCAGGGTTTCAATTTTTTTTATAAAGTAAAAAAATATTTTCCCCACATTGGTAGGAACTTGTTAAACCTATTTTATGTAATTGTATAATCACCCAACACACATATGCTAAAATAGAAACACAACACAACAATATTACTTGGTTCACCGCTAAGGGCTAGTCCAAGGAGCATACACTGGAAGTGTTTCAATCATAAAAGAATCCACTAAGCCTCACTAGATTTTTTGGATTATAATTGTTGGTCCATGGTTACTCTTTTCAAGGCTCACTATCTTTGGAAGAATTTAGCTACAACGCTCTACCTCTCATGGACCGGTTCTGCAAACTCACCCTTGCCAACTAATCTTGGTAAAGTCTACCTCAGTTTGTATAAATGAAGGATACTTCCATAACTGAGTGCATACTAATTATTTTTTTGTATCATATTGGTCCGGATATAAATCTTCAATGTATTCTAAAAAAATTTCCCAAGTGAAACTAAAATCACGCAAGTATTTTCCTGAAACATCCTTTTTCATGAAACTTACAAATTTTGTGAAACTTCTAAATTTCGTGAAATCCCATTCACTAAAATTCATTCTCTCCACTTAGTTATCAACTATAATTTTCATAAAACACATGTTCATATAAAGTTCCTATTTTTCATAAGAAACAAATTCACGTCAGTCTTTCACGAAATCAGAGCGATAAGATCTCATCAAAAAATTAGATACATAAATTGAGGATAAGTGACCCATTTATAGGTCGGAATCACCCTTTCACATAACTTTATCATGCTCGAAAAAAGTTCCACCACAAATTTTCTAACATATACCAATTTTTAAAACTCGATCTTTTGCAAGCCTTTTGACTTTCAATTCTTTCATGAGTTGTCAATTTTTTTGTGAAACTCTACCTTTGAGAAAAAACAATTTATTGTTTCTAATGTCTTGCATGAAAATTTAAAATTAATATAGAACCACTTCATTATTTCTAAGAACATGACTTTCATGAAACTTTTCCTTTGATCGGTATTTTTCAGGGCAAAAAAATTAGCAAACACTAGATAACTATGCCACCATCAACACTATATCATCTTGCATGGATTAGATCACATGGATTGCAAGATACTTGATCAACCAAGTGTGGATTGAAAATAAACACAACATAATATAAATTTCCCTATACGGATAACCTTGGTTTCAACACTATCCCTCTTTAGGTTTGTTGCAAATCCAAACAGAAATTCAATAAAGCACAAACATCGAACAAAAACTTGATAATTGTAAAATAACACATCCATATCTCTATAAGTCTATGTGAGGAAATATTGGTGTAAAAAACAAGAGTTCAAGAGATAATTTCATGCCATGAGAGACCTTATAACCTACAAACCTCGATTCTATTGAATTGCACTATTCACCCCCTTTGGAAAGAAACCTAAAGAAACCAAAATTTCCCCCTTTTTTCTCAAAACACCCCAAAAATTGTATCTCCCCGTGAATCTTTCACCACTTTCACAAATAAATAGAAACTTTTAAAAACATAGTGAGAGGGGTTAAATCTAAAACTCCTCAATTATTGGGAGGTGGTTGATCACCAAAGTTCGATCAATGTTTCTTAAACGATGGTGTTGCCAATGAATTAATCATGATGTCCACCATTTAATCATTAGTTACAACATGATACATTTTAATCATGCCTTATTCAATTTTTTATTTGATGAAGTGATATTAGATCTCAATATGTTTGGTAAGAGAGTGTTGTACCAAATTTTTTGTATTCTTGATCACACTCTTGTTATCATAGAATATCACCATCGACTATTTCACCTCATCACTAATATCAGAAAGATGCTTCTTTATTCATAATAGATGATTGAATTCCTTCTTTATAGAGATATACTCTACTTTATCCATACTAAGATAAGAAATTTCCTACTTCTTACTCAATTATCCCACACATTTATTTCTAATGAAGAAGGATACACCACTTGTGTAATTTTAATCCACTATATCGCTAGTCGAGTTAGCATTGGAAAAATTTGAAAATTCAGGATCCTTTTATACTTTGAAGTATAAGAAAAAATTGAGAGTACATTGAATGTACCTCATGATTAATTTAATCAATGTGAAAAAATATTCCTTTAGATTACTTTGGAAGGGAGCTCCTAAACATGTTTCTAAGATGAAATATCTCCATGTCATAGTAAAAAACAATAAGCTTCAAATTATCCACCTGTATAGGGTGAGATCCATATATTTCCCATCCTCTTACTTCCCAATATTTTTCCCAACCACAATCAGAGTTGACATTGGTTTGGAATCATGCATGTTGAACTTATTCAATAGCTCTATTGAAAATTTTTCCTAATAAATGGAGGTGTATTATTATTTTTGGATCACCTGTAGCCCCAAAAAGTATGCTAGTTCATTAATCATGAACATTTTAAATTTTGAATTAATGTGATTAGAAAATTATTCAACTAATCCATCCATGCTTCTGTAAAAAATTATATCTGTAACAACCCAATGTTTTATCAATGGAAATTAATTTCTTATAAACATATCATATAATCACATGAAACCAAAAAATAATGAACTACTAAGTTCTATGTGATATTTAAACATAATTTTCTCACTTTTGGGTTTGAGATATCAAAAATCTGACATACACGGTTGCAATCAGTAAGTTATTTGGAGTCTAATATGACCAACTTAATTTTTGGTGAATAGTTAAATACCCTTATAAACAGTAACATACCATTAAAAATAGTGATATACCATAATGAATAGTAACCTTACCTATGAATTATATAAATAATATTCAAGTAAAAGTACGATATACTTATATCTTGGAATATGAAAATAAATGTTTTAAAATTGTTATTTTTTTGAGTAAATTGTAATTTTAATTAAATATTAAATTAATCATATAAAGAAAATTATTTTTGAAAAATAGAATTCATTTTTTGATTCTACACATTGAAATATGGTTGAGGTTAATTTTTGGTATTTTTCAGAAATACTTGATTTTTTGATGAATAGTAAAATCCGATAATTCACAATAAATGCTAAAACCTGAATTTATGCATCATGATTGAGTCATGGATGATGTAAATAGACATTGGTTCGAACTCACATGCACACATTATTGTTTTTTTCATGTAATCATCACTATTTCTGGTCTTGAGGGAAATTAATATACTAAAGATTAAAAAATTATGAAAACCCTCTTCTCCTCCACCATAAACCCCCCTCACTCCCTCTTCTCTCCACTCCTCTAAAGACTTATGACTTGCCAATATTCTATAAAAATATCCTAAAAACTACTTCCCCACGTCCAAAAGCCCTTATTATCTTCAAAATACCAAAGCCTCTCCTCTTAAGAGTCTCTCAAAGGAGTTAAACTCAAGAGGTAAATTCCTCTTTCAAATTATTTTATTTCTTTTAAGTTATTTTATTTTCTTGTTTCTTTCCTCACCTCCCTTCACCCAAATGGTATGATAACTCCAGTAACATACATTTACTGGAATTATATTATTCTAATGGGATAATTCTTTATCTTCTCTCATTTCCCCATATTTTATTTGAAAGAGATGAAAACACCGTTTGAGATGTGTTAATTTAGCACATTAAAGGACAACAATTTATCAATTTCTCTTATCATATTTAATTATGGTCCTGAAAACATTTGTGTTATAGTTGAACTAGAATATTATATATGTAATATATCCTAGTTAAGGTCCTAATCCTTTTTGTACAAATGGTATTATGTTATAAAGCAAAACACGTTCATTGTAATTAAACCCATCGATTAACCAAAACAGTTATCACTAAGGATTTATATAATAATTCATCTTCATTACCAATAACCAAATGAATTATTATAATCATTTAATATCATTTATTTTCAATAATAACCTAAAAATTCAATTCTGGACAACCACTTTCATTATATATGTTTATCTGAACATGAACTGATCATTAAAAACCAAGCAAGCAAACTGACCCAAACAATGAAATTGAACATTATAACCAATAAAAAAGGTCTTGAATGAACTAAAAAAATGGTAATAATAAATCAATTACATATAAAAAATGTTTTGGAAATATTAATTAATAAAACTATTTTTTTTATTCAGGTCATTAATAACAAGTGGAGAACACTACCAAACTTAAGGTAAGGGATCCTCTCCATTTCACTCTTAATCAAGATTGTTCTCTATGCTATGCATTTTCATGTGTAATCCCAAATGATAAGGTATTATTTTTTACCTCCTTCTTACTAACCTCATGATGTATAAGTGATTATAAACCTATATTATCTCTAATCAAGCCCTTTTAGGTACACCCGATACCATGCCGATAATTAGTAACGAATTCTACCCGGACCTCCTCAGTTCTTTAGGGTTGCCTTATCTTTCTGTATATCAAAATAAAATTATCTTGTATATTTATCTGAATATTCTATATTCTGTTTAGTTTTAAAAAATTAATTTATCACTACCTTTTCATCACTCTCTTTTGAGGATATACATGTTTTTAAAAGATTTTATCCTGAGTACTTTTCGATAAGCAAACCTATTTTAAGCTAACTTCCCAAATTCTTACCTGATTTCAAGTGAATTATATCTTATGTTTTAAGAAACCATTGAATTTATAAAATCATTATTTTTATTATGAAAACATTCTTGGTTCACTTCTGGTTTTATATAAAATATGGTCCCCTTTTTTTATTTTAAAGGCTCTATAGTATTTTCCTTAAAACCACACAAAAATGTTTTAATGCTAAAATTTCTCAGACACATTTACTACATGTTTTAATTTATGTTTGACATTACTTAACATGATATATTCCTATTTTACCTTATTAACGTCCATGTATGTTCTTATTTATTTCTTCATTGACACTTTCATGATACCCCCATTGGTTATGCTTTATGTCATGATTGTGGAACCCAATTCTTTCCATGGGTAACCATTATGTTTGAGTAAGATTGATTATGTATGATTATTTATATAGAAAAAATATTCATTAAATATAATATGGGTGCACCTGGATAGTGCTCCAATGCATTGGGTAAAGTTAAGTCTTATGAGATGCTATGTGCAACGGTCTTGGCGGTTAGCCTTAGCTTGTGCTACTATGGGAAACGGGATTGGCAGTTAGCCTTGACCCTACTACTTTGGGGAAATAGGATTGGCGATTAGTCTTGAATCATACCAAATACATGTTTTATGTTTCTACCACATTTCTATGATTCCATGTTTATATGATCCCATGTTTATTTGTTATGATTCCATATGTACCATGCTTTTGATATCATTATGTCATGCCCCCTAACTCATGAGCTTAATCTTTATTCTTATGTTCATTCCCTTACTGGGATTTTTAGCTCATCCCTTTGTTCATGTGTTCCCAAGGGTACCTTATGAATATGTAATGGTTCAAAGGAAGTTAGGATAACTTTATGGATATTAAATAAAGAAGTGTTTTTTTAGCCCCATGTTTTATGTTTTATGTACATAGTCTTCAAAGATGCTAGACTTTACGATCCTTGGACTATACTCTGATGTATAATTATGCTTAAAATCATGTAATGTTATATGAAAAAGGCTAGGGTTTCTATAATATCATCTATATACACAATCACTATAAAGTGCTCTTCCTTGGATGTATTCACATAGATATTATGGTTGACACCACCCCATTTAAATTGTAGTTTTTTAAAATAAGAATCTAGTTGAGCATGCCATGATCTTGGTGCTTGCTTTTGACTATATATAGTCTTCTTAAATATATATAAAATTTTTCGTTATTTCCAATCATAAATCCAACTGGCTATTCAATGTAAAATTCTTGTCCAAGATTTCCATTTAAGAATTCGATTTTGATATCCATCTGAAAAACTTTTCACCCTCTTTGAATTTCAATGGATAAAAATATTCAAATCGAATATTTTAGAGCTATTGGAGAAATTTTTTCTTCAGCATCAATTTCCTCAATCTGTGCAAAGCCTTTACAATCCAAGCATGTTTTTTTTCTGATCAAATTTCCCTACTCATCGAATTTGTTCTTTAAGATCCACTTTGTTCCAATCAAACTATGATTTTCTAGACTCTTAAAAAGTTCCCAAGTTAATATTTTATCGGTATGATAAAATTCCTAATTCATGGACTTAACCCATGATTCATCCTTTACTAATTCTTCAAATGAAGTTGGTTCCACCATTGATAGGAGAGAATAATACACTACATTCCTCACTCTCCTTATCTATGTTGGTGATGAACAATCCCCAATAATATTGGATGGATCAACTTTTGATGTTATGCTTATACTATGTGGTTCTAGTTGAGTTTCTTTAGTAATGGTTTCCTCTTCTGATTCTAATTTTGAATCATCATCATTTGGGGAACCCTAAATGTTAGGTGAGATTCTTACAACTTCTGTATTGGAAACGGTTCATTTTTCTCCCTATTATTCACATTATAACCTGTAAACATATAATCTCCTGAAGTTATTTACAATTTTACCCTCAATTCTCATTACATTATTTATCTCTGTAATTTTTTTAAGATAATTATTATATAATTTATAGGATATACTCTTCATTGAGTATCTAAGTAATATTTCTTCATCTGCAGAATCCCCATACTTTCCTTGATTTTCTTATTTGTTTCATAAGAAACATTTACTTATAAAAACTAACAAATTATTTAGTTAAGTTTTCCTTCTATTATATAATTAATAGGGTGTCCTTTCTTCTCTTAAACTAATTACTATATGATTTTGAGTGTACACTATGACTTGAGTATCCTATTTCCAATAGTGATAAGGAATACTACTCTTAATCAGCAAAGTTTTGTCTATATTATTCACCTATTAAATTATTCATCCAATGACCTCATTTTGTTAAGGAGTTATCACTGATGATGACTCATTCTTTATCCCAAGTTTTTCAAGGTAATTTTTAAATTCAATATATATGTATTCTATTTCATTTTCAGACCGTAGTATCTTGATTGTTCGACTAATTTAATTCTCAAAATTTCAAAGGCATCTCTTCATGTAGTCAATCACTTCTCTTTTACTCTGTATAAACATTTCACATGAAATTGTGCTATTATAATCAATAAAAATAATTAATAATATCTCTCTCTATGTTCTATCCACGTTTATTGGACTTCACATATCTATGTGGACTACATCAAGTAGATTTGATGAAATTTTTCTCCGCAGTTGATAATAATTTCAAACCATTTCCCCTCACCTTCAAGCATCTCATGACTTTTCTCGATCACATTTTAGATAGAGTATTCCCACTACAATATTTATATTTTACAAGTTTTCCATTATATATTGATTAATATGACCTAACCTCTCGTGTCACAAGTTGTTTTATTCTTTAGTTTTTTTGAAGCAGGTGCTATCTTTACTGTCCACTTGGTATAAATTACAATATTTCCTCTATCCTTTCACAAGTGAGTTTCCTTACTTGCCTTTGAAAGTGCATACTTTATGATTAAATATCACCACTAGTCCTAATCAATAGAGTTTACTCACTCTCAGAATATTTAAATGTAGACCATCCATATAGGACACTTTCGTTTTATTCATCTCATCACCTGCTAATTGGGTATTTCTACTACCTTTGATCTTTAAGGTAACACCATTACTGAATAACAATTTTATCTAAAATCTTTTCTTAAATGCTTTAAAAAAATTCTCATTTCTTATCATATGGAATCAGAATCCATTATCAATAATCCAAGTGATACTATTATTTATAGCTTTGAGTGTGATCTCTACTAGGTTGTCTTTCTCAATCTTCTTTTTTTCCTTCCATGAGATACTTGGTTGAGTAGAGGAATATTATGGCCCCTCTAATTTATTCTCATCATGTGTGGTTAAATAATACTATTAATCTTCTTCCAAAATAGAGAACCTATTTTCTAGGGTGATTTTACTTGGTTAGCCTGTATTCACTTATCTCTGAGTTCTATAGTTACTGTTTACACTTTAATTTTTCCTACAATAAATGGTTTAATTCCAAAAGTTAGGACAAGAAATACAATATCGATAGAAATTATATCTTCTATATGACTAATAATATGACCTCATTCTACTTTGTTTACTTACAGGTGATTCCCATTTAGATACCTTCTTTCCTCTTTATATTAAGACATAGTATGACCCAAAAATCCAAAAAATTAACATTTTATAAGTGGAAATATATTCTCACTTCCATTCCTCTACATGTCCCAAACTTTCATATAGATATTCAGATAGATATTTTCTCTTAATTATTGAGTATTATTTTCAACCCTTTTTTTTGGTTTGAAGCTATATTTTTCAGAACTTTGTGTGCCTTTGTGCTAACAAATATATGACCAAATTTATTCTTCCAATTATTTTGGACCATCACATTTCACTCATTTAATTTTTTAGTATTATAGACAATTATTATTTTTCCCATTGATTTGGGTCTTTTATCATTAAAATATTTCTCTACTCTTTCATAGCCATGTTTATCTCTTTCTAAAAGATCTGCAGATAAGAACCTTCCAAATTGTTGTTTATTCTTTAGTTACCTTGATTTTTTTCTAGATTCTAACTTACTTCTTAAGGTAATGATTTTTTATTTAAGTTCCTCAACTATATTATCTTTCTCCTACAACCAAAAATTATGGCCATTGATAAATTTTTCATACTCCCCAATCTTTAGTTGAAACTCTACAACCTCTCCTGAGCTTTCATATGTTTTCAAATGTTCTTACGCCTTTCCTTGTAATAGATTAATCTCTGATTCAAATAATACAAATAATATAATTATTATTTGAACAAATATTCAATAAATCTATTTTTATTTCTTTGAATGTAAATCTTGTTAAGAACACCCTCCAGTTCCACCTTAAGATTGATAACACCATCTGGCTAATTGTCTTCATCTTTTATAGGTTCTTCCTTTTTAATTGCATCCATCATGGTATCTTCAAAATTAGATATAAACTATATTCCCAATTCCTCTAAAAAGTCTCTACCATCGTATTCCAATTTTTAAATGAAACTCTTCATTTGAAATTTGTTTCCTGACTTGAAGATTCCTTTTTACAGAAACCTCTCTGAGGCCTCTTCATGATTTCTACTTCACATTATTCATTATAGAACTTTATTGAGAAACTAATAGCAATGTGACCAAATTTACCACACTAAAAAAATCTTAAGGAATCCTTCATTTAAATATCCCTTTTCCTCTCTTGAATTTTTTGAAAAAAAAAATAAATCCATTATCCACATCTTCCGTATCATCACTAACTTTAGTAGTTTCAATTTTTCTAGGGATTTTAATTCCATAAAATTTTATTGATCGAATCAGAATCTATTTGGGTTTGACTCTCATTTCATGGGCCACCAAACTTCTTAATAGATCATCAATAAAAAGTATATATAAATCCATTTTCTTAAGATATGAAACTTTTATATTGTACATATGTGGAAACCTTATGAATATTTTCTTTACAATATAGACATACTCAATTTCATTTTCAAGATCTCAAATCACTCAAAAATATTAGTAATTATATTAAAGAAACTATATTAATTTTTACCAGGATTCATTTTCAAATGATCAACCTTATTATACAGAACATAAAGTTTTTCTTCCTTTACTTTTTTATTTCCTTCGTATATAGTTTATAGTTTCTACCACTTGGCCTTTTCTATAGTGAAACTCATAAAATTAAAATAGTTTTGATATGATAGTTCTATAATAAGAGAATTTTGATTTTGGCATCTATATTAAGCATTTTCTTATCTAATTTAGTCATAGGCAGTCCTATCATATCACTGTTCTAAATACCTTTAACTATGGAAATGATAACTTCTATACCAAGAGATAGAAATGAGATCTCATTCCATTCTTCAAAATATTAATGTTTATTACATAAAAATAGGTAAATCCCCTAAAGTTCACAAAACAATCCATCACAACCAAACCCAAAGTCAGATTTAATGGCTACAACCTGATCCCTCTTATACAAAATTTTAAACCTTGAAACACCTTGACAGGGAAGGGGTGTATCAGGGTGTCAAATGTTTATTTAAATTTAATGGATTTTGTACTCGAATAGGTAGGAAATCGTTAAACCTATGTAATGTAATTATGAAATCACATAACATACATATTATAAAATAGAAACACAACTGAAAAATTTTAATTGGTTCATCACTATGGTCTAGTCCAAGGAGCATACATTGAGAACGTGTTAGTCATAAAAAAATCCATTAAGATTCACTAGATTTTTTGGATTACAATTATTTGGTCACAATCACTCTATGCCAAGCTCACTTCCTTTATAAGAATTTAGGTATAGTGCACTACCTCCCATAAATCATTTATGTTAACTCCCCCTTTCTCACTACTCTGGGTAAAGTCTTAATCAGTTTATATACTTGAAGGTTGCTTCCATAACTAAGTGCATGTTCAATATTTTTTTCATCATGATGGTCTAAATATTATGCTTCAATGCATTCTACAAAGTTTTACCAAGTGAAATTAAGTTTGTGAAAGTATTTTCATGAAACTCCCTTTTTCATGAAACTTCTAACTTTTGTGAAACCCCCTTCACTAAAATCAATTTTCTCCACTTAGTTGTCAACCATACTTTTCATAAATCATGTGTTCATGTAAAGTTCCTATTTCTTGTAAGAAAAACATTCACATAAGTCTTTCATGAAATCATATCAATAATTACCCTTCAAAAACTCTGATACTTAAAATGATGACAATCAACCTATTTATAGGTGAGAATCACTCTTTCATGAAACCCTACAATGATCATAAAATGTGCCGCCTCTTATTCTACGATGTATACCTATTCCAAGAACTTTATATTTCCTGATCTTTTTTGAATTATACTTATTTCGTGATTTGTCAAAGATTTTGTGAAACTATGCCTTTGGGACCAAACCACTTTTTTGTTTTTGGGAACCTGACTTTCATGAAACCATGACTTTGAGATAGAACCACTTCATTGTTTCTGAGAACACGACTTTCATGAAGCTATAACTTTGCTTTAAATTTTTATGGACCAAATGATTTAGAAAAAAATTGATATATAAATCACCTTCAACTGTGAATCCTCCTATACAGATTTTCTCACTTTTCTTGTAAACTCATTGACCAACCTAGTGTGGATTGAAAACAAACACAACATAACATCAATTTATAGCTGTGAATTACCTTAGTTCCAACAAAAATTATAAGGTAATGATTTATTATAAAATAATTATGAATATTATTCTGGTATATATTTATAATAAATCTAAATTTATTATATATAATTTTAATAGTGCATATGAAGAAAGTCAGGACTTGAGGTACAAATTTATGTTACATTCTCATTTTTATCAGGATTGTTTAGGATTCAATTTCCTTTACAAGAAATTATATTTTTCTCTTTAAACCACATATATTTTATTCTCCTCTGTTTATTTTTATATTTTTCAAGTTTAGTAACATTTCCCCCTCTTTGGTACTTAAAAGGAATGAAGTGATGTTTTTAAAAAAATATAACCCTACTTTTTCTATTTGGTCAGAAATATTTCTCTTCCATATACATGTAATTTAAATTATTTTATATAGGTTTTTCCCTATAATTAAATGTTTGATAAAGTTCATTTTTACTATATTTGGATTTCTTTACAAATTATTAAAAGGAACATTTTTAAATATTTTTTATACAACTCACTTGTTAATTTTTACAAAAGTGTGAAAGGGATGTTTTCTTTTTAATGTATACAATATTGATATATTTTTCCATCATCATGTCCTTTATTTATCATAAATATTCCTTTAAAAATTACCACGGTTTTTCAAATAAATCTCTATTTTTTTATTCTTTAAATTTTTTAATTTAAAAAGTTACCAAAAGAAAAGTTTTTTTTCTTAATTTTCATTGCATACTTTTAATCCTTTTATAAAAGATATTTTTCATCTATATTAACACAATTTAAGGACTATTATACTTCACTAGGGATATGATCTTATGAAACCATACACTTACTTTATATGTATGGTTTATTAGGAATATATATTAATGAATTTTTCATGAAACACATTTCTTTCTCATAGTTCAATTAAGTTATGATAGAAGTATGAATTCTATTATGTGCTTGGGGAATATATATGGCTGGTTTATTATTAAGTGAATAGTGGGTCCATTATATCCCTCTTATGAATTGGGTAATGTTTTATGTTCTATGAGTTAAAAGTGTTCACATGTGGTCAACCCAAGCCCAAGAGGGTATAAAGGTATTTATCCTATGCCCAAGAAGGTACAAAAGTGGTTATCCCGAGACTACCATCTGATGAATATCTTGGTGAGTAGACTTGACATGTGATGTAATGAATGTATTGGTAGTTATATTTGACATATGATTTTTATACTTATGTTTGTGACACATTTTTAATCTATATTATTATTTCTGAGGCGTTCTCTCACAAATTATGATTTTTTGATGCTCCACATTCTTATGACTTATTCTTATGTTATGATTTTTTTACATGACTCAATATTTGAGATTTATATATTTGGTTATGACCTTTATTTACCATTATTATGTTCCCATAACTTTATGAAAATCTTATGTTTACTTATGATCTTTGAATTGGTGTGTCCCATATTTACACTTAGTGATATTTTGAGCTCACCCCTTCTTATGTTTCAATTTTCACAGGTTATGATAAATGGTATTAAGTAATACGAGTCTATAAGGGTACCATATGAGAAAAATTTTTGTAGGATATATTTAATATCCTTTATAAAATAATCTTATTATGTATCTAGTATTTAAATACACTAAACCTTTATGGTTCTAGGGAATGTATTATTATGATATGTATTTAATATTCATTTAAAATGATATAATATTTATGTATAGAATGATTAGGTCACATTAGTTAGTATCAAAGTAGTGTTTAGTTATTTTTTGAGATTAGGAATGAGAGGATAAAACCTAATACAACCTATGATGAATTCAAAGTGATATAGGATGAACATAAAGTTTCATAGGTTGATAAGAAGGTTTCATAATTTAGGGTATCTTATGAATGACTTTTATTATCATATAATTACTTACTCTAATTATTGATGCTTAATACTCATAATAATTTTTTTTTGGTTTAGGTCAATGGATAGAACTAAGAGTATTAATGCAAAAAACGAATGCAATGACCAATGCAATGACCATCCTTATGAGAAAACAAACTAAATGATAGCTGGGTTATTAAATCTTACAGCTATGCTCACCCAGGTCACTCAAGATATGAATGGTATCATGAATCATGCTAAACTTATAAATATATAAATGAAGGAACAACTCACGAATGAGTCTTTTATTCATAACATCCACCTTACTTCAATGGTTACTATGATACACTTATTGTTAAGAAATAGATCAAGGCTATAGAAAAGATATTCTTCATTCTTCAGTGCTTAGACCATGAGAATGTTTTTTTAGTTGTGTATCATTTAAAAGGTGAAGTTAATCAATGGTTTAATCTTATCAAGAATATGAGGAAAGAGGAATAAATTGACACTATTACATGGGAAGAGTTGAAAAAGGTATTTCTAAATAAGTATTCCCTAAAATATTTTCATGATAATGGAGAATAAATTTTTAAAATTGAAATAGAATGATGATGAATCCATTAGTATATATGAGGAAAATTTTAGTAAACTTGAAAGGTATGATTATGGTTTTATCATTAACCATGAAAGAAAAAATGACCGATTCTTTAGTGGTTTAAGACCATGTATCTGAAAATAATTTTCTATAAGATTATTTCATAAGTATAAATAAATATTTCAATATTATCTCAAGGTTGAAATGGAGAGTAGAGACTCTCATTATTCTCATGGTTTTGGGGGATAAGAATATAAATGTAGATTTTTGAGAATTCTCAAAGAATAAATCCCATGGATGAAAGAAAATTAATCTTCCTCCATTAAAATATGTGTAAATAAGAACGTAGGAAACTATATATAAGGTATTGGTAAATTCTTCAAGCGTGGAAGATAAGGTCATCGATCACTTGAATGTCGTAGTGACATGAAGAGGTAAACCAATGAAATGAATGGAGTGAAAGATTATCTGAATACACTACCCATAATCTAATGATTCAATTGAAAGGAGTATGTAATTATTCGGAAAATTGAATGAAATCAAGGGTTAATGATTATAATCAACATTAACAACCCCCTAAGATAAAGGATAAATGGAAGGATTATGTAATCACTACCATTGATGTGGGTCATGAGAACAAAGTGGTGAAAGGTAAACTTATCATCCACTCTATAACTAAAAATATATATTTTTATTTAAGTTTTTCCTAATATTTTATATATTAATAATTCATAAAGAGTATAAAATCACCACATAAATGGTAAGATATTGAATTACTAGTGAAAACTCATAATGGTACGATGATCTCATCTCAAGTCTATAACTTCTATTTGATAGAAGTTTGTGAGAATTTATTTCCAATAAATATTTTTATTCTTCCTATAGTCGAATTTGGTGTGATTTTGGGGATGTAGTGAATCTCTTTACATAGAACCTGTATCAATTTCTAAGGAAAGAATGTCTTATTTTATATTCTGAATCAACCTATGATTTTCTATCAGTGCGAGGATAAACATGAACTTCCAATGAAAATTACTTCCATTATATGGGTCTTACCACCTATTAATGAGAGTTAATTATATAAAATGGTTTGAGAGAAACTCAAAGATATACCAATTATTAATTAATATGTCAGTTTATTTATAGAATATTTCCCCAGTCTTCCCTTGAATCGTGATGTTGAGTTTTTAATAGATTTTATACTTGGTGCTGTAACAATTTAAAAGAATCTATATAGAATTAATCTCATTGAGTTTCAGGAATTAAAGAAGTAAATATAGGAGAATATTTACAAGGGGTTAATTTTTCTATGCACTTAATCATGGGGTGCACCTGTTCTATTTGTTAAAAATAAGGATGGATCAATGTGTCTTTACATTGATTTCTGATAACCTAATAAGACAACTATCAAGAAAAAGTATCCTCTTACACGTATTGATAACTTATTTAATCAATTGTGTGGAGGTAAATAATTTTACAAGATTTAACTTCATTCTAGACATAATAAATTGAGGGTCAAGAAGAAGGATATACCCAAGACAACCTTTTGTATGTGGTATGTTCATTATGAATTTATAGAGATTCCATTTGGACTTACTAATTATCATGCTATCTTCATGGATTTGATGAATAGAGTCTTTAGAGATTACCTTAACTAGTTTTTGGTAGTATTTATAGATGATATTATTATATATTTAAAAATTAAGGAAGATAATGAATATCATTTTACAATTGTATTGAGGTCATTAAGGAAGGATAAACTGTATGGAAAATTTAGCAAGTGTGAACTTTGGTAATAGAAAGTATCATTCTTGGGTCATGTGATCACAAACAAGGGTATATATATGGATCATTCTATGATTAAAGTTATTAAAAAATACCATATACCAACCATGGTGACCAAAATACATAGTTTTCTTGGGCTGTAAGGATACTATTGATTCTTTGTGAGAAATTTCTTTGGACTCTCAAATCCAATAACCAAGTTGATGTGAAAGGGATCCAAGTTCCTTTGGATATACAAATGTGAATAAAATTTCAAGGAACTGAAGAGAAGGTTCGTCAGTTCACCTATGATTACACTACCCTACATTATAGAAGGGTTTGTGATATAAAATTATGCATTAAACAGTGGGATGCTATTTTTTCTTATTCATAATAACATAGTGATAGAATATGCCTAATGAAAATTGAAGATTCATGAGAAAAATTAACCGACTCATGATTTGGAGCTAGTAACGGAAATTTTTAGATTAATAATATAGAGTAATTATCTATATGGTGAAATGTGTGATATATATGAATATTGTAAAATTTTTATGTATGTATTCATATAAAAAGAGTTGAATATGCTCCAGATAATATAGTTGGAGTTGATTAAATATTATGACATCTCAATACATTAGCACCCTGAGAAGGTGAACTAGGTGGATAATGATCTGTGTTTAAAGGAACAACATAGTTTTTACATGATGAGGATTTAAAGAGATCTAATACTTTTTATTTGTATAGGATGAACCTTGAAATCATAAGTAAAGGGGAATGATCCTATCTTTCTAAGATGAATGTTCAACTATCCATTCATGTGAAGATTAAAGAGGAAAAAAGGAATATTTGGAGCTATAAAAGAAGGTTCATATTGTTTTGGAGTTAAACCTTGATGATGATAGAATGATAATATTATGAACCATATATGTTTCCCTTTAATACCAAAATTAATGAAAGAGATACTGGATAAAACACACAACTCATCATTATCTATTCATCCTAGAAACATAGATATGTATAGAGATATCAAAGATAATTTACGGTGGGACAACATGAAAAGGGATATTATAGAGAATTAATCTTGATTCATGGTATGAAAGTATATTTAGGTTGAATATCAGAAATTTAACACCCAAGATTCAATTATAATAAGTAAGCTTTTCTTTCTAAAGAAACAGTAGTATAATGCACAAAAATTTATTCAAGAATGTGATTAAAAACTAAATTAAAAAATTTAATAAATTAAATTATATAAAAAGTAAAATAGTTTTTAAATAATAATATCAAAATTATCTTAGTATTAAATTTTGAGATTTTTCTGAAAAGATTAATTTTCCAGTGAATAGTGAAAAAATACTGATTTTTTAGAAACTTGTCTTTTCTATTAAAGTATTTAAAAAATCCCATTTTTTGAGCTGATTTTAAAATTTAATTAGTTCATTTTAATTAAAAATAATATATTTAATGTCATAATAATCTTTATTTTTCTTAATTTTGATATAAAGACATTTTTGTATATAAAAATGTATTTTTCTAGAAAACCATTTTTCTTCATGTTTTTCGTTCTTATATTAAAAGTAATTTCTACCACTTATAGGATTTTAATAATTTAAAATGGATTAAATATCTTGGATAATCATAATTAATATTAGTTAATAAGGTTTAATTTTTTTTTTCAAAATGAATAGTAATCATGGTAAATATTTATCACCTCAGTTACGGGTAAAATTGATTAAAAGGGTTTAAAATAAAGGGATAACACTTATAGATAACTTAAAAAACATGATTAAAATGAATTGGTTGGTTTTATTTTGACCTTTATCTTATCATATTATAATCTATATCATTTTTTATCCATTTGGATTTAGTAATACATTAATATATTTTAATATTTTGAAAAATTCCAATTGCGTCTACTCCCTCACTTATAAACATAGACCACATATCCTCTATTATTCACACTTCAAGAGAATATTATTTAAATTAATACCTAACAAAATTATTTCATATCATATCTTACCACATCCCAGATGTCTTTTTTGATCAAAATACTATTTTATTTTGGATTTAGACATAAACCTAAGGAGGTTTTCCAAAGAAGAGGTATAGTTCTTAATCTTGTGTTTTCATTTTATTTCATCACCTAACATATTAAAATATTCTATAACCATGATAATATAATAATAAAATTACCTTACATATAATTAAATGTTATTATAATTTTATCACAACCCTTATTCATCTTCTTTCTATGCTACATAAAACAAAACCATCACTCATGCATATGTACAACCTACCGTCTCCACGTAGCGGTGCAATTCATTTTTTTCATCACCACTTTACTTGGATGGTTAAAAATATGGAACTAATGATTATATATTATATTTATTAAATAATTATAATTATTTAAATATAATATATCATTTAAAATTTTACCCTTACACCCATTAAAAAATGATAATGTTGCTCATGCGTATGTGTGGACTGCTATCTCTATGAAGAGATGTGATTCATTTTTCATGTACACCTTTTAATAATGATTATAAATATTTATATAATGAATATATATTATATTTATATCAGGATTAAAATTATGGATATTATTTAACCATGATAAAGATTCAAGGACCAAAACTACCAAATTGAAGCTTACATGAAAAACTAAACAGTTAACACTTAGAAAATAAAATTTTAATAAAGAATTATTAATAAATAGATATTGAAATGGTATAATTGGATCATATATGATATTATAATTATTTATATGGTTATTTTATAGAGGTATAATAAATTTAAATTTATTATACATGAGGTTAAAATCACTTATGAAATAAGTTATACCTGAGATAAGGGTTTATTTCCCTATATCATCCTTACTCGGGATTATTCATTTTTAAGTTTCCATTGGAAGAATTATATAACATTTTATCTAGTAAACCCCATATATTTTATTATCAACAATTTATTTTTATTATTTTCAAGTATTATTTCCATTTTTACCTTCTTTGGTACCCAAAAATATGAAATGAATGTTTTTAAGGAAAACTTATTTTTTTCTATTTGGCCAAGAATATTATTGTTCCATGTACATGTTTTCTTTAAAATGTTTTCAAGAATTATTTTACTCTTCTCAAATTATTTATTTAATCTATTTTAACCATTTTTTAATAAATTTTTTTAAAATTAATCTTCTTGTTGTTTTCTAAATGTGGTACTTTTTACCAAATTTGTGATTGAAATATTTGTTTTTACACTTAATAAATAGATGAATTTTCCCACTAACATGACTATTATTTTACTTGAAGATTAATTTAAATGATTACATGGTTATTTCTAAATAAAATTTTCCCTAATATTATCGTGATTTCCAAATTAAAGGGGCATTTTCCTCAAGAAATGTTTTAGTGGTATTTTGAAAGTATTTTTATATATTTAAACATTGTTTTATTAATATTATGTTTTACTAGGTATATACTATAATTTTAAAATTCACCTTACTTATTTGAAGGGTTATGGTCATGTTGTTATAATTATTCATTTGGGAAAATATTATGATTTCATATGCTAGTTTTTTAATACGAATGTTTATGTTGATTAAGCTTTTAATTGTTATGTACCCCATTAATATTATGAATTAATTAGACTCAATAAGTAATTGGAGGGGCATATTATAGACACTCATTTCATATTTAGGTCTCATGTGGCAAACTAGTTTGGGTAATTGGTATAATACTTTTCTATTTACATATGATGTCTTCGAACATGGCCTTGATAATAAGATTATGATGTACAAAAATATGTAGTATATCATTATGAAACTAATTATTATTATCCATTTTAATATTTATGTTTTTATAAAATTCATATATGCAATCCCCTTTTTATGATATTAGTTATATAGAAAATTTTATTATTATTTATCTCCACCATATTATTTATGATTTATTTATTTTATGAAATATTTTTTTGTACGCTTTCCCTTAACGAGCATCTAAGCTCACACTTTATTATGTTTTCATTTACCCAATATACCAATAAGGGATATATGAATGATTTTAGGGGTTTAATAAAATAAATAATAAAGTTATCACTATAATTTTTAATTTTTATTTCATATTTTCAGATGTAATTTGAGAATAATTTTTGTATCTAGTCTCCCAAGACTACTAAACTATTCGATCATTCAAGATGGAATCCCTTATATTTTTCTTCCAATGTAGTAAAATAACCATTGGCTCTAGGTTATTGGAGTTCAGGAGTTATAGTTGTTATCAAAATAAGTTTAGTATAAACCTTGGGAACTAGATTTTGGAAAAAATAGATTAGAGAACATAACCTTATGACATACCCCAAGGATAAGTATAAGTATATAATAACATCATAAAGTTTTGTTAAAGTATATATTGTGTGATATTATAAGAAAATACATCCCTTTTTTAGATACTAGAATGTGGATACAACTATAGGAAAAATTTACTTAGGGGAAACAACTCTAAAAGTGGTAGATTGGTCATTGACTCAATTGTCACTCATTTATGATGAGTGGGATTATGACTACACAACTATCTAGAAACTTATGAGGGATATGATTTGTTTGATTTACATGATCTTTAAAAACCATTATGAAATATTTGAAAATATATTTATGATTTGGGGATTTTCCCAAAGATACTAAGCTTATGGTTCTGAGAATAGTTATGCATAAATTTTTAATTTATGTTAAGTGTTGAACTAGATTTAGAATCATATACTATAATTTAAAATTCATAATGTTATGAGATAATTTATTACATTCCATTATTTATAAATGGATCCCAATATATGGAATGGAAACTAAATAAATTCACATAATCTATGTAGGGATTTCCATCTTGGAAAAAATAGTGAAGCTGGACCTGGAGCTAGAGCTGAACAAATTATAACTATATTGGGGAAGTTGACTTAGGTCACGACAAATAAACTTTCCCATATGAAGAATCTTAATAAACCCCAACATGGTGCAACAATTTTGGACCACTTTACGCATTAGAAAATTACATCATTAAATGGGACTACTAATCAATTATTAGATGAGTAATGGATCGTGTACTTGGAGAAGATATTTCTCACTTTGGGAAGTACAAAAAGAGAGAAATTTATCATGTAATTTTATCATCTTATAGGAGACATTGATCAATGGTTTTCATTGATACAAAACACTAAGTATTCAAATAAAATAAATAATATGATGTGCAATACTTTCAAGGAGATATTATTCAAAAAAATAATAATTTCCTCATGAGAAACAAGCTGATATGGAGAGGAAATTCCTTAATCTAAGGGAAAAATATGGAAAAAATGTTACTAAATATGAAGATAAATTTAAATGGTTATAAAATAATGTTAGAGATTATGTATATAATCCATGGAGTAATATTTATTTTTCTTTGAGGGGATAAATCCTAGACCTTGAATGGTATTAGTCTCTTATATATTTTCTATATATGAGGATATAATATCAAGTACCATCATGATGGAGAAAGAATTCTCTAAGACTTATGTTTTCCAAGGAAAACAAGAAGAGAAGCAGGTGATTGAGGACTCTAGAAATGAAAATACAACAAAAGGAAATAAAGGAAGGGTGGAATTTCTAAATGGTACTAATTTCGGAAAGAAACACCATAAAACATGCTTGCTGGGAATGAGAGTTTTCTTCATGTGTAGAGAGAAAGTCCATAATGATTGTGATTTAAAGGTAAAGAAAGAGGCTTCCAATATTAAATGCTTCAACTATAAATATATGTGGCACTATGTGAATGAATTACCCAGGAATTAAGGGAATTTTCCTTAGAAAATGATAATAGAGAAAGGCTAAGATTATGTGATTAATACAGTTGAGGATGAATTTCTTTAAGATCCAATAATAGGTCCATTGATTTTAGACTCAAATTTAGCTAATTCTTTATTTTATTCTGTAACTTTTCACTCTTTTATATCATTTGTGTTTTCTAAGTAAATTAAATATTTCCCTAGAATATTAAGAAGGTAATTTTCAATAAAGAATCCTTGTGGAAACTATACTACAATAAAGATATGTCCGTCACTTCCCATTATGACACATAGACTTACCCTATTTGAAAACTATATTATTATACCTTTGTTTTAATTTGATATAATTCTTGGCATGGATTGATTTTAAAATTATAATGCAAAAATATATTGTGGATAGAAGAAGATTATAATTTGCGATGGAGATATAGAATTCTTTATTTTCAGAGGGAAGAATCCATTATCTAAATCATGCATGAATCCACATTCAATATCTCCCTTTAACTAAATTATTATAGAAGAATAGAAGACACAACCCATGAATAGAGAAGGTTAATTTATAATAGAGGATATAACTATTGTGTAGGAATACATTGATGTGTTTTCTAAAGAGCTACATAGACACCCACCCAACCGTGAAGTTAAGTTTTCCATTGATCTTATAACTGATGAAAAACCTATATTTAAGACTCCTTATAGGATGTACATAGTGGAATTAGTGGAATGAAATAAACACATAAAGAATTTGTGTAGTAAGTAATTTATATACTCTATTGTTTCACTATGGGGAGACCCTGTGATTTTTGTAAAGAATAAAGATTGCTCCATAAGGTTGTACATTGATTACAAGAAAATAAATTCCATTACTATAAATAACAAGTATCTAATTCACCACATTAATGATTTATTTGATCAGCTTCAAGGAGTTTAATATTCATCAAATATTGATCTTCATTTTGGGTATCATCAACTATGAGTAAAAAAGGAGTATATTATAAAGATGACATTTCATATGAGGTATTTAAATTATGAGTTTACAGTAATTACCTTTGGATTGACTAATACACCCTCTATTTTATAGATATTATGAACATAGCATTGAATGATTATCTTGATAATTTCATTATTGAATTATTGGCGATATCTTGATATAATCTAAATGCTATAATGATTATAAGTGTCATTTTTGAATCATTCTTAAGAATATTAGCGAAATGAAGTTATATGGAAAATTTAGAAAATGTGATTCCTAGATTCAGGAAGTTTCTTTTCTTGTCCATATTTTATCAAAAGATAGAATATCAATTTTTCATTCAAAGACAAAGGTAGTGATGGAATGACCAATACCAATAAATATAATCGAGGTTCCTAGATTCCATGGATTAGCAGGTTACTAGTGAATATTTTTTCAAAATTTTACTCAGTTAACTAACTCGCTAACCAAGTTAACACAAAAATGGGTTATATTAATATAGAAATAATAATTTAAGGAATGTTTTGAATAATTAAAGTGGATATTGGTCAATGCAATGATATTGAATTTACAATTGGGAAGGGATTGATTTGTGATATTTAGCGATGCATCAAATAAGGGACTTAGATGCGTCCTTATAATTAATGATTTAGTGGTTTCCTATGCATACAGATAGTTAAAGATTCATGAAAAAAATTATCCAACACACGATCTTAAGTTGGAATTCATAATCCTTACATTGAAGATAATGAGACATTAACTTTATGGTGAAAGATGTGAAGAATATATAAATCTCAAAAGTTTTAATATATCATCCCATATAAAGAGATCAATATGTGGTAAAGTAAATGGTTATAACTACTCAGAGACTATGATTTCTCAATGCACTACCACTATGGGAAGGAAAATAATGTGACTGATGCGTTAAGTAGTAAAGATCATAGAGTTTTGACTAAAATGAGGATAAAAAATATCATATATTCATGGATTTAATAAAGTTGGATATGAGAATATTTAAGTAAGTGAAAACACCAAATATATTCCAAATGATTTTCAAACAATCATTATTCAAGAAAATAAAAAAAATTTAACTCGTTGATGAGAATAGTCAAAAGAAAATAAATTCTATGAATGATGGGAAGTTTATCAAATTAATCTATGACGATGGTATTTTGAAAATTAGAAAGTAGATATTTGTTCTATCCATGCGTGAGTTGAAAATAGAATTATTAGATGAATCTTATAGCTCAAATTTCTCTATACACCATGGTAGCACCAAAATATATCAGAATTTGGAAGATTTTCTTTGGGGATAATATGAAATAGAAAATTACAGACTATGTATCGAGATGCTTGGTTTGAATATAGTTAAAGGATAATAGACAACATTCCAAAGGATTCATAGAACCTCTACCTATTTCTATATGGAAATGGGATGATATTACTATGTACTTTGCCACAATATTTTCTAATAATCCTAGAAAGGATGATTATATATAGTTTATTATTGATCACCTTACCAAGTTTGAACATTTACTTGCTATATGGGAAGATTTATCTCTTTATCACCTCACACGACTCTATATTAATGAAGTTGTAAGACTTCATGGTGCACCTATTTTGATTTCATCCGATCATGATCCATGGTTTACATTAAAATTCTGGAAGAGTCTTCAGAAGCCTCTTGAAACTAAGCTACATTTGAGGAATGACTATCATCCACGAACCAATGGGTAGTATGAAATGACTATTTATACATTAGAAGACATGTTGAGGTCATAATTGATTTACTTTAAAGGTATGTGGGATTAGTATTTACCTTTGGTGAAATTTTCATATAATAAAACTTCCATTAAAGCATTTAAATGGAACTATATGAGGCATTATATGGAAAGATGTGTCATACGCCAAATTTTTGGGAAGAAGTTAGTGATAGAAATATTTGAGGTTTATATCTCATAGAGGAGAAAATATATGAAGTGAAGACTATTTAGAATCATATTAAGGCAGCTAAAAGTAGACAAAAAAATTCACACCGATAACCAAAGGGATTATAATTTCAATTTAGAGACCATGTTTTCTTGAGGTTATCTCTTTGGAAATGTATTATAAGGTTCCACAAGAAAGGTATACTAATTACTAGGTATGTAAAACCTTTTGAAATTATAAAAACAATTGGAGCTGTAAGTCCGCATACTTCATCTAGATACTTACCTCTTTTAATTTTTGGTTTATATCTTTTAAATTCTATAAAAAATCATAGTTACTGATTAAAAATCTGTTTTAGAGATTGTTGGGGTCTTGGAGGAGATTAACTAGAAAGAGTTAGTAGTGTCATAAAGCATATCGATTGATATAGTTCTACTATCTAGCTGATGGATTCCATTGAATAGCCAGTGGATAGGGAATTATCCTATTATGGTTCAATGAATTCCCCGAATAGCTATTTCTTCAGCATCGGCCAATTGATGGGATCACAATGGCCCACTGGTGGTGCCCTTTGGGGATTTTAAGTGGGGAAACTTCCATAAATTACTCATATTTACTCCATTATGTTTCTTAATCCTCTATTTCAACCCTAACTTGGAATTAGTGATCTTGAAGTGTTCTACATGACTTCCTCATCTTCTCTAATTTCTTGATTTGATCCCTTGATTCTTTGTTCAATCAAGAGGTCCAGTTTTGGCAATTTCTTCCGAGATTTGATGTTTTCCCCCCATTTTATTCTTAGTAATTCTTTTTCTAGCCTTGATATGATGGATCTATCACTGTATATAGTTAATTGTGGGGTTGAGAATTAATCCAAACACTTAATTATTATAATTACCTTCCCTTATCTTAAGGTAGGTAGTCTAAATCATCTCATTATGTCCTAATTTCAGTTCCAAATATATGTAACTTATACGATCATGCTGAGAAACTAGGAATGTGACTTATTTAAATTGTTAAACACTTGTATGACTTGTATTTCCTTACCAAGGCCTATGGACTCTATCGGGTCTGTCGGTGTTTGAAACCTTGGAGCTTCTTCCACCTATGAGGCGTTCGAAACATGACCCTAGGTTGGAAATTGTTTATGTGTGAACTGTCATTACCGTAGTGATTGGGAAATTGGTTATGGGAATGGTTTAACTTGTGATTTGGAAATTAACATTGGCAGCATGGATTATAATTGAATAATTGGAATGTATTTGATAATTGTAATGTTAATTGGTAATTTGTATATTGGAATATTGACATGTAAATTAAAATTTGGCATGTTTTTGAATATTTGGAATGATTAATGGGTTATTTTCATGTAAAATGGAATTTAACATGAATTTAATAAAATAGAATATAGGAAGCATACTTGAAATTTTTGGAATATTATTATGTTTCAAATATTTGTTTTTTCTTGATTTATTGGAATGTGGAATTGACCTTATGTATGAAATTGATAACTAGATATGTAATTTTCCAATATAATGGGAATTTAACTTGAGTCTATTATGAAATGAATTTGTAATTAAACCATGGAATGGGAATTAACCTTGGGTTTATTGTGAATTGAATATGTAACTAACCCATGGAATGGGAATTTTCCTTGGGTATGTTATGAATTATTCTATCACATATGGATATTCTAGATACTAAAACTATACACATTTATGGGTATGAATAGAGGAATCTAACATAATTTCATAGAATTCATGGATAAAACCATGTTTTATATTTGATATCAAGTGTACCAACACTATTGTTTCCTAGTAATATTTTGGAATATTTCTAGGAATATTTTTAAAGTGAGAAGATGAGTCTGCGTGGGATTCTGGGGCCCAGAGAGCCTTAATGCGGCGATTTTTAAAATATTGAATAAATTTTATCATATGAACAATTTTTTTAGTAAAAGTGGAATGAATCATAATCAGAGTACTGAATTGTAAATCCGAGACCATGACTGAGTTTAGAACATGGGTTTTTCCTTAGGAATATTATAAAGTTTAACAGCATTGGGTGGCTGGTTGGTGAAAACTATTGGTGGGGAATTAAATGGAGGCTATTAATTTAATAAGAATTAAATTAATAAACCTACCCACTATTTTTATTATTGTGTATGGAATGGGTATGATAGGTTCTCCCATGGTGATAGATGGATTGGGGAGGAACCGCGGTGAGGAGGTTCTTCCAGACCCTATTTTTGATACTGATCGTCTCTATATCAAGGTGAAGCATGTAAAAGGTCTCATTTCGGACTTGAGGCTATGATGTTTTTCAATGATTTAATAATATTTATTATATTTACATTCTTATACCCTTTTATGTGTTGTTTTATGGTTTTATAACCCTATTATTACTGCTAAAGATCCCCTGAGGGTAGATCTGTGGGTTTCAGGTAGAAATTAGAGGCTTTAGGTGGTTTGTATGGATTTTATGTTCAGAAATACCAATAAAACGACATGTAGTATAAGAGAACAAGTTATTTATTCTTCCTATTTAGGAAATATTAACTTTGGGGACTACTGATCACATTTTTGAGTACGTCAAATTAAAAATTGTTTTTACTAGAATTTCTACAGTATAGCAGGAACCCTAGGTCGTCTCTCAAAGGAGCCTTTGATCATTAATTTTAAAATAGTTTTTTTATTATGTATTTATAAACTAAATAATTGGATTAATATTTTGTGGGTTTTATTTTTTTATTTTTTAAAATGGAAACTATGGTACAAAGTGAGAGAAACTAGTTAGAGAAATCATGATCCACCCGGGTAAGTGTCATTTGATGCTCAACTGCCATCGCTCTCAAGGGAAATGGGAAGGATCACTGATTACTTGATTTATATGTACTAAAAATAGTATGTTACATGATTTATCACCTATTATTTGATCAATCAATGATATTGATTACCAGAAAAAGCTCAAAATCAATGAAATTTTGTCAATGTAAGAATAGAACTCCATCAAGGAATCACATCAACAACGTGATGAGATGACCAGATTTGGGTCTATAACAACATTTTTCTCAAGAAAAATTAATGAATGATCATGGGTTATACCTTATTCATTTAATCAAATAATGAAATCCATAATCACACTCACAAAAGAGAAGAGGTGAGAAAAGAGGCAAACACGCTCAAATCATCACAAGATATGGTTTATGCATGAAAGGATGAATATTATTGTTCCTTTTATTTTTATTATATCATACCAGAATAAACAAAAAATTAAAATTTATAAATTAAGAACAACAGACAATAAATCTATATATTCAATTACCTTCCAATGATTTCAAACGTGGATCTTGTGATTATAATAATGAACACCTACCAAATTGATCACTAAGAGGTTTAGAATTAAATGATGGAGAATAGGATCAAAATGGATGAATAAATCTCTCAATATCTAATCACTCTCACCCTTGGTTGTTCCAACCTTTCCAATGATCCATGGAGTGCTTTTAAATAGAAATTTGGCAAGTTGGATTCAAGAAAAGTCAATGGTTTATGGGTGTAGGTGAGCTGTTCATGATAGTTTTTCCACCATATTGATTCAAATGTATGAGTAATAAACATGCATGAAATTGAATTTAAATTTAGTGGATAGGTGGGTCATCGAGTTAGATATTCAATGGAGGTGTAATCATCCCAGTTGGAGGTAATCTCTTTAGGTGGGTGTAATTTGTTTTGTCCATAATGTATTGACTTTATGGTCCTTCAAATTGATGAATTGGGATCTATGATCTTCTAAAGAAATGTACCCTATATAGTTTTTCATTCTACCACCAATTTTCAGCCCAAATGGATTCATATATTTTCTAAATTAAATATTTATTTCCACATGTATGCTTGGGATCTTGTATAATTTTGGGCCCATTTTGCTTAAATTACACCATGAACTCTCCAAATCACCTCCTCCAAAAAATATAAATATAAAAACAAGTAAAATTTATATTTTTAATAGTGATATAAATTAATTAATTGAACTTAATTTTAATTTATTTTTTTATTATGTTTTGAATTTACAATACAAATTCAGTTTAACAAAGTGGTATAATGGTGTAAATGAATAGTGAATCATTATGCGATCACACCCTCACACCTAATCATTTTCACTCCTGGGAAAAGTCATATTTCCAAAAAATTATACATGGAGATATTCCTAACTTCATGAATATTTAACATTAAATGAAATTTTAATTCAATATAGCAATGTGATCAAAGAAAAAACCACACCAAGGAGTTATTCTTAATGATCATGAAAAAAGATGTCTCATAAATTGTATCAGAATGAAAATTGAAGGAGATGTATGATACCAATATGAGAAATGAATTCAAAAGTAAACCATGTCACTTAGTCTCTATATGTGTGTGTAAAAACCATTTCATTCTATTCTTTCCACTTTCTATCCAGTAAATATAGGTTATTTTAAAAAATTTCTACTTACATGATTCTTTCCACCCAACCCACCCTGCATCCTTTACAATCAAATTTAAAGACCCACTCACTTAACATTCCTAGAATTCAAAAATTTATCTCTCAACCTATATATCTCCATATTTTTTACATTTCATAACTCCCCTCATTATTTATTATTATTATTATTTCTTTTTTTAATTTTTTTAGAGGGCGTACAATAGTCAGAAAACATGTACACACATGTAGGTCAATCTGGTAAAGTAATGAAACAAATCAAATAAGGAATGAACGTATGGAAAAATAATTTTATAATGTTGATAAATATTAACCTAACTTATATTTAAATTCTATTAAGTAATTAATAATCACACATCATAGTTGTGTGTAAAGATATGTGGAGATATTAAATGAAACAAATTTCCCATAAACTACTCACACAAAGGGTGTAAATAATCTCAAAGGATTCATATATATAAAACTATTTATATCATAAAAAACAACCAATTTACTAAAAATCACACCCTAATGTTAATTTAATGCTAAAATTAACATTCTATAACTTATAAAAAATTTCATTAAATGTTAAAATAACATGGAACCAGGAATTTCAGAATCCATTTTTAGTAATTTCCATGATTATGTGAGCATCAAAAGTGAAAATTATAGTACAAAATTGGAATATAAAATTAATAAGGGGTGGGAGGGGGGAATTCTATGTAGTAAGTGAAAAATAGAAGAAATAAGAAAGATGATGAAAATAATAATGAACTCAACAAGGTGGGGAAAATTAAAAATACTACACAGCAAGAGAAAAAGAGAAGAAAGATGCTGAAAATTCTAATGAACCAAAGAATATACCCCCCATATCTAGCATGTGTAATTTACTCACTGTAATAAAATAGAATGTGGGAAGGAAGTATAAAACTTGGTAGGTTTCACAAGAATGTTTCTTCTTGATGGTGGATTTCCTCTACCTGATGCTTTGGAAAATCATCATAGAAGTGTTTAAGTATTTTCCCATTGATGGTAATCCTTTGGACACTCTCTTCATGAAAAAAATTCATTTCAAAAAAAGGGTAAACATTAATAATAGTGTAAGGACCATGCCACCAGGAATGAAGCTTACCCGGGTAGAGCTTTAGCTTGTAATTGTACAAGAAGACCTTATCACTGATATGAAACTTCCACTGATGAATCATATCATCAGGGATATCCTTTTTTTCTCTTTATAGATTCAGGAGTTCTCATATGAATCACAATGAATTTATTCTAACTCATGAATTTGAAATCTCTTATACTCACCTGTATCTGAAATATTTATATTACATTGTTTAACACCCCAATATGCATGGTTATCTACCTCCACCAGGAGGTGAAAATCATTTCCAAACAAAATCCTATATGGTGAAATTTTAATCGGGGTTTTAAAAGATATATAGTATTTCCAAAGTGCATCATTCAAGCACAAAATACAATCTTTCCTTTTGGATTGTACTGTTTTTAAAAGATTATATTAACTTTCTAATTTTATATTTACACTTTTCCCTTAGTTTGGGGGTGATATGAAATGGATACCTTATAAAAAAACCCATACCTACAGAGTAGTTTTTTCTTGTGTTGATTACACAAATGTGAACCTTGATCACTAATAATGAATCTTGGAAAACTAAAATTTCTGAAAATATGAGATGAGACAAAATCAAAAGCCATTCGAGAGTCATCATTCCTGGTAGTATTTTCTTTTACCCATTTAGATAAATATCCAACATACAATAATATGTATGCAAATCTAAATGAATTTGTAAAATTGTACATGTAGTCAATACCCCATTCATTTAAGATATCACAAAATAACATGGGTTGTTGGGGAATTTCATTCCTCTTGGAGATAATCCCCATGAATTGACATCATGTACATGACTTAAAAAACCGATCATAATCTCTATAAAATTTTAGACAATAAAGTCTATAGTCAATAAACTTTTAAGAAATTTGTTGAGAGCCAAAGTGGCCCCTATAAGCCAAAGTGTGTAAGAAGCTCAAAATTGAGGTGAAATCATGGTCATGGATACAATGGTGAACAACTTAGTCACTATAAATTCTCTATAATTACGGGTCATCCCAAATGTAGCATCATGAATCATGCATAGGTCTTTAGGATTGTGAAGTTCTAAAATCAGTGGGGACCCTAGATGTTATTGGAAAATTTACAATATCTTCATACGAGTGGATAAGGTCCACAACATCACAAAGGTCCTCATGAGGGAAAAATTCTCCAATGAGTTGGGATGATTCAACATGGTGGTCTAGTGGTGGGGTAATACTATTTATATGTTCAGCTACCACATTTTACACTCCTCTATTTTCTTGAATATCTAGGTCAAATTCTTGGAGGAGGAGCATCCACCATATGTGGCAGGGCTTAGCTTCAGGTTTCTCGAGGAGAAAACAAAGGGAACATGATCAGAAAAGACAATGAATTTTGACCTAAGAAGATATGAATTTTTTTTTCCAAGGAAAACAAAATAGAAAGAATTTATTTTTCAGTGATCATGTAGTTTTCCTGGACAGGGTCAGGGGTACATGATGCATACATAATTACATTAGGATCTCTCTCAACCTTTTGTGATAAAACTTCCCCATCTAATAAGATAGAGATACCAAACGTAGGTTCAAAGGGAAGATCCCACCTTGGTGGTTAGATTATGGGAGGTCATGTGAGACTCCTTTTTAGTGAATTAAATTCATCCTCAGAATTTTATAAAAAATAAACTCAGAATCTTTTTGTAATAACCGAGACAAGGGAAGTGAGATCTTACTAAAGTCTTTAATGAATCAGTGGTAAAAACCAACATGAATAATAAATATCATGCCTCATAAACAAGTTTTGAATATGGAAGGGATGAAATTGATTCAATTTTTTATTTATCCATTTGAATTACCTTATTACAAATAACATGCCCAAGTACTATCCCCCACTCAACCATGAAATTGAATTTATTATAATTTAATATGATTTATTTTTCAATGAAACAGTAGAGGATACAACATAGGTGTTCTAAATAGTCATCAAAGGAAGATCCATAAACTGTGAAATCATAAATAAAAACTTCTATACAATTCTCAAGATACTAAAAAAATATACTCAATATAAAACTATGAAAAGTACCAAGAGAATTACAAAGACCGAATGAAATCCTCCTGTATTAAAATGTTCCAAATGAAGTGGTATATTTTTTATTTTATTGATCCTATGGTTCTATATGGATTTGAAAATAACCTGAATGTCCATCAAGGAAACAATAATGGGACTTACCAACCAATATTTTTAAAATTTGTTCAATGAAATGTAGAGCAAATTGGCCCTTTTATGTGGCTTTATTTAGTCGATGATAGTCCAGACAAAATCACTAACTATTTTTCCCATGTGTTAGAACCAATTAATTCAATTCATTTGATACAACCATTATTATAGTTTTTTGGAACAATTTTCCTAGGTTTACTCATTTACTATTAGATATAGGATAGATGATCTCACCAATAAGTAATTTACTGACATCCTATTTTACCACTTTAAGGATAGCAGGATTGAACTGGCGTTGAGGTTTCCTTACGATCTTAGCCTTATCATCTAAAAGTATATGGTGCATTAAAATATATGGGACACTCCTAGGAATATCATCCAATGTACATCCTATTTCCTTTTTACACTCTCTCAAAAGGTATAATAGTTTTGATTCCTACTGTGGAGTGAGGTTGTTGGAAATAATGATGGAAAATTAGTCAATACCCTCAAGATAAGTGTATGTTAAATTATATGGAGGTGTTTTTAATTCCAACACTGATGGTTTTTAGATTTAGGGAGGGGATTTAGGGGGAGTGAGGTCTATGAAACTGTCTATTTTTTCCTGTTTATTCTTTAAGGAAAGAGATTCAATGGAAATGATATTTGTAGAATCATTGATGATTATGGGTACCTCCAAATGAACACACTCATCAATTAAAGAAAAAAAATACACTTTTCCAAACCCACACAACACTCAAAACATAAATCATAACTCAAATCATCCATGAGTGAAAAATCAGAAAATGAATCAGAGTATGGGTCATGGAGGGAATGTTGTGTGTGTGTCGTTAGAGAGAACTTCCATCAAATTGACAAGAAGAGTGGAGTGCTCTTCAATAGGGTGTTTCATAGCATCAAGGATATTAAAACTTAAATTTTCTCCACCGAACTACATGGAAAACATACCATAGTGAACATTGATGATCTTATTTACTATTTTAAGGAAAGGTTTTCCAAGTATGAGAGAAGAATTTCCTTGGGTTCAGGTATCTTTCATATCAAGAATGTAGAAATCTATAGGGAATATGAGATTCTTCACTCTAACAAGGACACCCTCGATCACTCCGGATGGGTGTGTTGTGCTTCAATTGGAAAGTTTCAAGATGATTACCATTGGTTTATTCTCTCTAACTTGAAGAGAAGTATACAAAGAGTGAGTAATTACATTAATCGAAGCACCTAAATCAATTATTTAATAAAAAAGGTCTACCATATGGTACAAGGAATCATAAAAGTGTTCAGATCCTCAAATTTAGTTGGAATATTTGGTTGAATAAAATCCAAGAAATTATTTCCAAGGTTTACTCCCTCATTACCCTCTATTTTTCATTTTTGGATGCAAGTTTCTTTAAGAAATTTGGTGTATCATATAATTTTTTTAACTACATACAAGAGAGGAATGTTAAATTGTACCATTTTAAATGTATCCACAATCTCTTTGTCAATTTCATTATCTAATTTTTTCCTAGATTTAGAGATTATTTGGTAAAATGGAAGTGGAATGGATTGTTTATTGGAATCCTTAATGATAACTTGTTTACCCTTTTTGTTTTTTCTTATTCACTAAAATATTTTGAGGGTAGAGAAAGAGGGTTTTCAATAGGTGGACAAACCTATTGGGCAGAATCATTGGAAGTATTAATTTATTTACCACTATGAAGTTTGATAACATATAAATTAACTTTATCCATGGTATTTCCAATAGTTTGGGATGTTATTTTTCTAGAACCATTCCTATTCATCTCACCAATGGTGTTTTCAAGTTGTCCCACTTGAGTTCATTGGTCTTAAAAATCTGATTGCATGGTCTGTTGGAACAAGAGGTTCTGGGATTACATTTTATTTACAATGTCCTTGAGGCTTGGGTCATATTTTGGAGAAGGAGGATTGTTTTATGATGGTGAAGTATAATAAGGTTTCATACCTTGGCCTTGTTGATACCAATTTTGTTTAGGGTAGCTTGAGTTTCCACCTTGTTGAACTGTGTTTTTTCTTACAACCCAGGGTTTGGATTTGGCCTAACGTTATCTTGCTTGAAGGGATGTGCTTATTGAAAATTATGCTTATGAAAGACTACTGCACAAGACTCGGATGAATCATGAAGTTGGGGGTATTGATCATAGAAATGATTATTATCAGAACAAATAACACAGTGTAATGGAACAAGTGGTGAGTGTGCATCACCTTGATTCTTAGATAATTTTATTATAAGGGTATGAATTTCATCATGTTTATTATCTACCTTTTGTTCTAGGATGGATGAATTACCTAATGAACTCCTCTAGTACATGAAATTTCTCATGTACCAAATTATTGTGCATTTTGAGCCATGTTGTCTATTAAGTCATGAGTGACTGCAGGAGTTTTATCCACCAGAAAAACACTAGCTTAAACATATATCATTCCATAATCCATGGGGACAATTACCTCATAAAAGTATTGAATTATCAATTGTTCACTAATTTGGTGGTGGGTGAAACTTGAACAAATTATTTTAAATCTATCCTAATATCCAAGAAGGGTCTCTCCTTGTGATCACATAATTCTATGAATTTCTTTTTAAAATGATTTGGTTTAGGTGGAAAAGAAAAAATTCTCTAGAAAGATCCATTTAAGGTCATTTCAACCCCCAGTTTTGGTAGGAATATAGGATAACCAGTCCTTGGCTACACCATCAAGGGAGAAAGGGAATACCCTGAACTTTATGAGGTACTTAGACACATTTTGGGGTTTTATGGTGGATCACACTATATGAAACTCCTTGAGTTGTTTGTGAGGATCCTTACCAGTAATACCATGGAATTTTGGAAGGATATGGATGAGTCTTGATCTCATCTCAAAGTTGGATTCTTCCTCAGGGTATTGGATGTATATAGGTTGGAACTACTCATCAAGGGTAGTCGGTTCTTTTAAAGATTGATTATTTTTATCCATGTTATTTGTGGTTTGATTTAATTCACAATTAGATTGGTTCAGGACAACTTGAGGTTCCAAAAGGGGTTACTATATTTTACATTACTGTCCTACTCCATATGACCTAATTTGTAAGTGAAGGGTCTTTTCAATTTCTTGGTCAAATTTATGTAATATTTCTTTTACAGATATTTTCATTCAACAATGATGTCCATATTGTTTTATTTTTTTAAAATAAAATACAAATAAAAATAAATCACTAAAGAGAAATGAATGGTAAAAGAAAATAAAGTTCTATATTATAGAGCTAGAGAGAGAAGAAATAGAAGACATGCAAAAAAAAAAACAAAAAATAAAAACAAAAATAAAAACAATCAAAATGGAAGGGGAAAATATTGAATGGAGTAATAAATAAAAAATAAAAGAAATAAAAAATTGAAAAATGATCTTGCCTCCCCGGAAAAAGTGCCAAAATTTGAACGTGTCTTCAAGCACATCAAATAAGATTTTTTTACTAAAACTTCCATAGTATAATAGGAACCCAAGGCCATCTCTCGATGCAGCATTAAATCATTAATTTTAAAAGATTGTTTTAATTATTTATTTATAAAATATATAATTGGGTAAAGGGTTTGGGGTTTTTTATGATTTTTAAAGCAAAAATTGAAACTATACTATAAAGCGAGAGAAACGAGTTGGAGAAATTGTGATCAACATGGGTAAGTGTCCCTTGATGCTCAACTATCATCGTTCACAAGGAAAACGGGAAGGATCATTGATTAGTTGATTTATGTTTACTAAAAACTATATGGTGTGTGATTTATTAATGGGTTATCACCTAGGATTTTATCGACCAATGATATTGATTACTGATGACCGCTTGAAGTCAATAAAATTATGCCGATGTAAGAAATGAACTCAATCAAGGCATCACATAAACATTGTAATGAGATGACCGGATTTGGTTCTATCTAATTTTTTTTTATCAAGATAAAAAAATGGATAATCATGGGTTATAACTTTTGTATTTCATCAAAGGATTCAATTCATAAGTACACTCATGAAAGAGAAGAGGTGAGAAAAGAGGTCAACATGCTCAAATCAACATACGATCTTATTTATGTATGGAGTCATGAGGATTCTTGTTCCATTGATTTTTATTATATAATACTAGAATAAAAAGACTCAAAATGTAGAAATAAAGAACAATTAAAAACAAAACATAAAATTCAATTACCTTCCAATGATTACAAACATGGAGCTCATGATTACAATAAAGAACACCCCCAAATTGATCACTAAGAGGTTTAGAAGTATATTATAGAGAATATGATTAAAATGTATGATGAAAGCTCTCAAACTTGAATCACACTTAACCTTAGTCGCTTCAACATTTCCAATGATCCATGGAGTGATTTTTAATATAAATTTGGAAAGTTGGATTCAAGAAAAGTCAATGGTCTATGGGTGTAAGTGAGGTGTTCATGATAAATTTTTACACCATATTTATTCAACTATATGACTAATAAAAACGTGTTCAATTAACTTGAAATTTGGTGTAGTGATGTGGAATCTATTTAGATATCCAATGGAGGTAGAATCATCCAAATTGAAGGTCCAAATCCCGAGTTATGGCACAATATCTACTGGTGGGTCCAATCTATCTTGTCCCGAATGTCTTCACTTTATGGGCCTCTTTTGGGCCTCCAAATGGATGAATTGGGATATATGGTCTTCTAGATAAATGTATCCAATATTTTGTTCATTAATCCACCAATTTTCAGCCTAATTGGATGCATGTATTATTCACAGTAAATATTTAATTCCACACATATTCTTGGGAAGTTGTGCAATTTGAGATTATTTTGCTTAAATTCCATCACGGGCTCTCTAAATCACCTCCTCCAAAAAGGTAAACATAAAAAAAGTAAAATTTACCATTTTAA
This sequence comes from Viscum album, assembly GCA_963277665.1. Taxonomy (NCBI): domain Eukaryota; kingdom Viridiplantae; phylum Streptophyta; class Magnoliopsida; order Santalales; family Viscaceae; genus Viscum; species Viscum album. Next base: position 467,312,639 of record OY728147.1, on the reverse strand, counting down.
AAGTGATTAAAATTAATTAATTAAACCAAATTTTAAATTCAATTTTTTATGTTTTTAATCTACAACACAAATTCAGTTTAACGTACAAGGTTGGAAATGAATAGTGAATTGCTACTTGATCAAATACACACCTTGTACTATAGGAACAAGTTTTGTAGTGATCCCATTTAATGTAGATGAATATATGAGAATGAATTAAATTTAATGGGACATTTCCATGTGCATGTACATATCTTGAATCTCGAGGTGTACATGGGTTGAAGTACATGGCCTGGAACACGAGCAAAAGGTACCGAACACAAGCACATGATAAGGGCACAAACAGGTAGTTGGATATCCATGAAACTCCATTTAACAAGGGTACACATTTTATGGGGTGACATAGATATCTATTTGTGTATGGGTGAGGAAATTTCCATGAGATTAGATGAGGTCACACGCCATGTGACATGAGTTACAGGCTCTGTATATTCCCAAATATATGTCGAGTACCATGAGGGGACATGACCAGGGATAGATTGGAAAGACATGTCATGTACTATGAGTACATTCCATGTAATCTCCTCATAGACTTCTCCCTAGTATATCTCCATCTCTAGGACTCAGATGGATGGCCGTGGGTAGCCTATCTTAAGTAGTTCTCTGCGTGGGATGTGATGGTGGACATGGTTTTGAAATGTGATATGCAACCCAAGGTGCAATTATTAGGTTACTTAATATCAATGTATATAATAATATTGATTGAGTGGGTTCCCCAAGTCTATCCCTATGAGGGTACAATGTTGAATTACACCCTCAACATAAGATTGTTATCCCCTTGTCAGGATAAGCTCAGATAGAGTTATTGTATCCCTCCAGGAGGCTAAGGTGGGATCCTATATCATATAGATATCCCTAGGTGAGGTTTTTGGTATCTTCACGACAAAAAATACATGAGTGGTGAACCACTATCTAGCAAGATAGCGTAGTAGATTTTGTTTCATTTTCAGATCTACGATCCCCTACTTACCAGACAGTTTTAGTAGGGGTTTTTGGCATCATCGTTTATATGACCCTACATAGTGGGTTGTTCGAGACGGGGTTCATGGAATTTTCCTAACCAACACTACATGGGCGGTGATCCCATATTTGAGCGATATGATATCTGGGGTATCATATTGTATTAGTGGTGTCCCCAAATGGTCCTGCATGTGATCCCCTATCTATGAGATGAGATCTTTAGTGTTTCTTGCAGGTTTTGAGGAGTCCCCCATCAAGGATGGGTGAGATCCTCTATCTGTGTATCAATATCTACTAGGTTCCAATGTGACTTTCTATATAGATAAACCCAATGAGTGTGTTATCTCGGATGTATTCCACCTGAGATGGAGGGGATATGCCACTAGATTATCAATACTCAATGAGTGAGATATCTTAGATGAGTTCCATCAAGGATGGAAGATATATTCTTGATGAGTGATATCTCTCAGATGAGTACCACCAGGGATGGAAGGGATTTTGGGGTGAGATCTGCTGTATGAGTGATACCTTTGAGCCCCAAGTAGAATCCAATGTCTTGTAGTAATGTCATGACCTCTGAAGACTTGGAGGATGAGTTAAATATATCTGGATTATACAGGGAGTCCTTATGGTAATGTTACATATCTTGATTGACATACCATGTGTTTTGAGCCGACTAGTCCTGTATAGCCTAGGAGGGGTTGATATGGAGTTCCTTGTTCTCTCTCACTTGGGTTTCCTCCTCTGTATTGAGGTCGAATAAACTATTTCCTTTCAATTTTTTACTTTTTATTTTGTGTTTTTTGGTTGCCTAATGGGTATTGTTATACTCACCCCTACATGGAATCTTCCTGCACATGTTGTGTTTTATTCAGAGGATAGGCATTTTGACAGAGTCCTAGGAGGACCCAGAGTAGGTGAAGCATAGAGATCTAGATGGACCAAGGTGTGTATCAGTGGTTTCATTTAATAGTAGTCCCATCCTTCCAAGTAGGTTTAATGTCTTTTCAGTTTTTAGTGGTCTTGTATTTTTGCCTTTTCATGATTTTGATACTTTTTTCATACTCTGATTGTGGTATAGATTTATGCATGCATTTTTGGTTTCAGTATTATTATTATCTATATAGTGTTTTAGGGAGATGGATGTGTGTTGATGTGTATATGTACCATAGGCTAAGGACTCCTATGTGTGTGATATTCCTACTCAGTACTAGTCTCCAACCGCTGGCCTATTGAAGGGGGTCTTGGGGTAGTGGTGGATCAACCTTCCACCGGCCAGGAAGGCCCCAGTGGGTTGTTCCATGTGAAAGAGTGGTGTCAGAGTAGGAACTTCCTTAGGACTATATTTTAAAGTTTCATATATGTGAGCTTGATTTTGGATTTACGATTACATAATCGAAGTGTTTCAAGTTCAAATTTCAGACTTGGTACTCCAGCTTTGGTGCAATGGTCTACGTATCCATTAAACCAGACCTTGATAACCTACTTGTTTACTCTAAACATTTAAGAACTGGTTGTAGGGAAACATTGGTACATGCATCATATAGGATTGGGTTTTGGTTTCCATGTTCTTCTTGTTTTAGATCCCCAGATATACTCTTTACCATGGCACTTCTTGATTCTATTTTATAATGACACCACAAAGAAATCCATCCAGGGTTCTATGAAGGTATTGAGATGATGATCCACCCAGTGAGGAGGATTCATTGAATGGGTTTACATAGGAAGTGATATCTCTAGGTGGTCTACTATTCAAGCCAACAACCATTGAAAATAATCCTATGCCAGTATATTTGGTTGAGTATGTGTGTAGGTTGAGTGTTCAAAATGAGTTTTATAGGGTGATACATCTTAGGTATTTGGGTGAGCAAGAAAACCAGGAAGCTGGGGAATAGCTTGAGGTAGTCACACATGTTTTCCACATTTTAAGAACACCTCCCAATCAGATGTTGGTCACAGTATTGCATCTTATATGGGGATCATCTGGTCGATGGCCAATTTTGGGGATATAAACCATGATGAGATGATTCTCACTTAAACAAAGTTTGAGTAGCTCTCCATGGAATAATTTTATCCAGCCACATTGAGATCGGTGCATATATAGAAACTTCTAGTGCTTTGGTTCGGTAACATGGCCCAGGAAGAGTATTCATATAGGTTCAACGACCTTTCATGATACTACATTGATATGTTTTGTGATTTGTTTTTATAAGTATAGACCTTTGAGAAGGTTGTACGTTTGGATATCATGGAATCAGTGATATCGCTGTGAATTTCCTCTTATGCTAGAGTGTTCGTGTGGGCCTTGGTTGTGGTGATATTTCTTGTTAAGAAAACTCTGAATAAATGTGTTGGGAATATAAGAACTAAGACTATTAATGTTGGCAGCAGATGGTAGGATCATGAATCTGGGTGTGCGGGATGCTTCAGTAGACAATCCCAGGATGGAGGGTCTGTGACTTAGGGCTCCCAGACCAGTTCTAGTTATCTATAGGAGAGGATGTGTTTCACTTGTGATAGATAGGGACATATCACATGAGAATTTATGACCTTCCATTATTTTGATATGGATACAATCGATGGGCCACCCCAAGAGATACAACGATAAGAGCAGGGAGTTCCGCATGATGGAAAATGTGGCAGAGGAGTGAGGAGAGTAGTAAGAGGTGGATGAAAGTTCGATTTGTTGGCACCACCAACCCTAGGTGGTCTGAACTAGGCTCAGGGATCTAGAAAATGGGGGTGAGGAAAACTACAAACCATAGAGGCACATGACTTATAGGATCCAAGGATAATCAGAGTTATGATTTATATCCTTTGTACTTTTGTAGTCATATTGTTAGATTCAAGTATGAGATACCTTTTTCTTGACACTTCTTGCTCGAATATTATCTAGGGTGACATAGGGAATTGGTAGGCCCTATGATTGTGATGTTTGATGTAGCTTTAAAGTTAAAAAAGAGGGAAACTTCCCCCATAGAGACACATTTTTGTGACGAGATACACAACCATGCTGGTAATTCAATTCCACCCAAAGCTGATAGTATCAAGATGTAGAAGATGATTTCCTTTGAATTTTGTGTTTTGGGTGGTTCGGTGTGTTTAGATGTCAGTGTAGGCCTTGATTGTGGAAGATATATAGGTGAGGGAAAAGAAGAACTTTAGGCAGAAGGGGCTTCTATATTGGAGGCTCGAGTACGGTTCAGGGTGCAACATATAACTTTACTTCTGTAGTATCACAGGTTTATGAGCCAATTTTTCCTAAGGATATCCCCTGTTTGAGGCATAGAGAAACCAATGGAGCCTTTTTTCTCGACCCTTATGATTTAAGGATCCAATAGAGAGGATCATAGGTGATGAAATTCTATATATAGAATGACTCGACTTTAGTGGAGGTAGATCCTCGCATAAAACCTTCTTGTAGTAGAAGAGAGAGGACCTATAGTGCTTTCCTCAGTGTTGATTGGTTTCTTACCATCCATGTATAGATGGTTGTTTCTAGTGGGTCGAACCGTCACTACTGGAAAATGGGTCTATACCCACGGTTTTGTATAGAACCGTGGGTATAGGCCCCCCCTATACCCACGGTTTTGGAAACCGTGGGTATAGGGACAGTATCGGGACCTATACCCACGGTTTTGGAGAACCGTGGGTATAGGTCCCTTTTACCCACGGTTCTTGGTAAAACCGTGGGTATAGGTTTTTTTTGAAGACCTATACCCACGGTTTTAACAGAACCGTGGGTATAGGTGTTGTTCTGCAGACGTATACTCACGGTTTTTAAAAACTGTGTGTATAGGCAGTATATTTTTCAAAGACCTATGCCCACGGTTTTTCAAAACCGTGGGTATATCATTCCCGCGTTATGGCGGGAACAAAAAATTCCGCGGGATGGGAAATTTTTTTTGTTAAAAGATGATATGATATAATATAAAACTATGGCTACGAAATTTTAAACCGTATAATATGTTCAGATCAGTTTGTAAGTGCCTCACATCCCTCCGCATAGGTCGCGGGTTCGAAATCCCGCGTATTTTATTTTTTGATTATAGCATATATATTAATATAAGAAAACAAAAGTATACTAATATATCAATTGCGTCTGTACCGCTGTTGGTCGAAGTCACTGTTCGGAGAACAGGAAGCACGGGTTCAAAACCCGCTGGAATGTCTTTTTCAATTATAGCATAAACATTAATATAAGAATATTAAAATATAGTGATATGTCAATTCCGTAGTTACCTCGGTTGGTCGATGTTACTGTGCAGCGAACGGGAAGCGCTGGATCGAAACCCGACAGAATTATCATTTTGATTGTAAATGTTATATTAATATATTAAAATTAAATTATACATATATATCAATAGCGGCGTTAGATTAGTTGGTTTCGTGGAGGGTTGCTGGTTTGAGGCGCTGCGGGGTTGCGGGTTCAATTCCCACCCCTGCGTGGTTTTTTAAATTCAATACCCCACGGTTTTGAAAACCGTGGGGTCTGTTGTGTGCCACGTTGGAATAGTGGTGTGGCACACTTTGACCCACCTATACCCACGGTTCTCCAAAACCGTGGGTATAGGCTGAGACCCCTATACCGACGCCGTTCCATCCCACGGTTCCTAAAACCGTGGGTATAGCCTATACCCACGGTTTTGGGGGCTATACCCACGGTTTTGAACCGTGGGTATAAGTCGTTTTTCCAGTAGTGCGTGTTACCAGCTTGTGGGATGGAGTTTTCCTCCTTTATAGAGGAGTGATCCCAGACTGAGAAGGATAATCTCATGTGTGGGTAGATACAACCAAATTTTATTAGATGGCTAGTATGAACCTTGGTGCAGTATTACCTTGAGATTTCAATTCCCAACTATAGTGGTAGAGTTAAGGGTGTCTATTTGAGGTTGTTCCGGGTTTACCTACCCACTGAGAGTTTTTTCTACATAGACTAGAACCCAAGGACTTCCTCGATATTTGTGTCAGCATATCAGTTGAATCCTATAGAGCTTCGTGATCTATTGTGAAATTGGAGTTTATAGATAGAGTTATTGGTAATACCCAATGTGTACACTTGTGAAGCCCTGTGTTCTCCTAGGAGGTAGATGAGAGACTTATGGACCAATTCTTTCATACTTTTAGATCATTTTGTGGGAGGATTATTCATTAGCAACCTTTTATTCTTAGCATCAGAGTTACACATGAAAAACATTTGGATGACACACCATATCTCTATTTATTGGTGGTTACCCCTCAGATTTTCAACGAGGTAGGGAGGCACAACTAAGAGATTCTGTTTGTGGGGTCTGGCAAGGTCAAATATCCAGTCGACAAGTTCTTGATGGGTTTTTTAAAGGTGGGGAGTACATAGACCTTATGATTATTGATGATTACAATAGTCACACAAAGATATGAGGTATTAGGGAAGCCTCTCTCCCTCAATAGTACACCACAGAGAGGGGTAATTGTGTCAAAAAGAGATAACCATTCAAGTTCTAGAGAACATTCTTTGAGATTCAGGGCGTGGTGTGGTTGTTACTCTTCCATTAGTGTATAAAAATTTTAGGCCACATTCAGGACACGTTTTAGGTCACCACTATACTGGTCAGGGCTAGTAGAGATAAAATTTGTGGGCCTAGATTTAGTGCTAGGGATGGATGTTAAGGGTGAAGATCATCCATGGGAAGATGATGAATACTGGGTTACATCAGTTTCTACATTGGTTTAGCGAGGTGGTGTACCACTAGAACCTGAGACCATAGATGGAAAAGTTGGTTGGTGTTACCCAATTATCATGGATGAGGAGACATGTGCACACTTTATTGCGTGATGTCAACCTGGTTTGAGTTGGAACGTAGGTGTGGAGTAACATTTTTAGGTACCCGATGGTGTTTGGGTTTTAACTAGATAAGGACCTATTTGGGATTGTGGTTCCCCTAATTGTGTGTTTATAGATAGCACGAGAACCCTCTGGTGATCTCACTGGTGTGGGAGATTCAGTTGAGAGATCAATTTTCTCCCTTATGCATAGGCTTTCACTTTCTCAGATGAAAATCCTCAAATGTGGGGAGAGTTTAGCGACTCTAGTTTTTCCATGTAAGACTTTGGAATATTTCTTGGAATATTTTTGAATCCAAGAGCTGAGTCGATGTAGGATTTTAGGGCCTGAAGATCCTCTATGTGATGATATTAAAAATATTAAAAATATTTTATCACCAATGCATAGTTTTTCAATAAAAGTGTTATGAATCCTGATCGGAGTCTTGAATAAGAAATCTGAGACTATGGTTGAGTTCATAACATGTTTTTTACCCTTAGAATGGCATAAAGTTTTTCATCATCTTTTGATTAGTTGGTGGAGAGCATTTTTGGGGTATTAAATAGAGGTTTACTAATTTTATAAAAATTAAATTAATAAACCTTTACCCCCATTTAGATTTCTGCATACATAAGGGAGAGGGGAGGTTATCCTATGGTGATAGACATAATGAGGAGGATATGGGGAGAGGAGGGCCTAAAAAACTCCATTTTTGATGCTGATCATCATCATATCAAGGTGTAGTTGGTTCTGGGCATCGTTTTAGACCCGAAGATCCTACCTTTCTGCACAAGGTAGGTGATTTACTAGATTTAAGTATTGATCCAATTTGATACATTTTTTATGGTTTTCGATCCCTATTTTGACTGTTAGAGATCCCTTTGGGTAGATCTATGGGTTTCAGGTAGAAATAGAGGGTTTTGGGTGGATCACATGGATTTCTCATTCATAACACCAATCACACAATGTGTAGTGTAGAATCACATACAATGTGTTCTTCTCTTTTGAGGAAGATTAAATTTGGGGACTACAGATCATGTGATATGGATATATGACATGCAATGATCCTAGGTCGTGTGGCTAAAGATGTGGGTCGTCATGCTATGTAAGGGGACCTGGCCGTGTGTGAGTACACAACCAGATCCCCAGGGTGTAAAAGGGATGAAGTACACAACCAGGAACCTGGGTATTGGGTGATGAACAAAAGCATGAGCTAAGGACACAACCAAGTAGTTAGATAGATAAGACACTCCGTGTACCGTGGGTACACACTATATGGGGTGACATGGCTAGCTGACTATGAATGGGTGAGGAAACACCCAAGAGATCAAATGAGGTCACACATCGTGTGATATGAGGTATATACCATTTATATTCTCAAATAAACATCAAGTACCAGGAGGGGACACAACTGGGGTTCGTCTTGGAGAGACAAACCATGTAATATAGGTAAAAACCATGTAGTCCCATCAAAGACTTCTCTCTCATGTATCTTTATCTTTCGGACTCAGAGGGAGGGCTGTGAGTAGCCTATCTTGAGTAGTTTTCCACATGGGATGCGATGGTGGCCATGTTTTTTTGCGTGTGATATATAATGAGAGGTGAGGTTAGTGAGTCTATTAATAACGACATATATACCAGTATCGGTTGAGTGGGTTCCCTTGATTTATCCTTGTGAGGGTGAAATGTGACATTACATCCTCAACACATGATCATGATCCCCATAATATGATGGGCTTAGATAGAGTTGGTGTATCCCTCCAGAAGGCCGGGGTAGGATCTTCTATCATATCGACCTCCCTAGGTGGGGTTCATGGTATTTTCCTAACCAAAAATACCTAGAAGATGATCCCGAATCTAGTAGGATCTCCTGGTAGGGTTTTTTGGCACCATCAAATATATGATCCCCTACTTAGCTGGAAGTTTTAGTAGGGTTTATGGCATCTTCAGAAACATGATCACCTACTTTAAAGGTTCCCCTATATGAGGTTATTGAAATAATCATGAGAAAAACTGTATAGGTGTAGATCCCCTATCCAAGAGATATAATCTTTGGGGTATCATATTGGGTTTCTGGTGCTCCCCAGCACACCTTGGGTCTGATCCCCTATGTGTGAGATAATATCTTTAGTGTTTCTAGTAGGGTTATAGGAGTCCCCATCAGGGATGGGTGAGATCCCCTATCTATGTATCAAGATACACTATGTTTTATAATGAATTTTTATATGGTGATACCTTATGAGTGTTTTATATTAGTTTTATGTGACGCACACTTGTCGTAGGGTGTGGAAAAAGCATATTTTTATGTTTTCCTAGTGCAACATAAAGGCTGATCACAGTTGTCTAACTTGAGGACCTTTATCAGTTCATTCACCTACTTAATCTAATTCAACTAAGAACTAATTATTTTAATTTTTTTGGTTTATAAATAAAATTTAATAAATTAAATTCAAAATTAAATTCTAAATAACATGAAATACTAAATATAATGAAATTAGAGAATAAAGTAAGTTCTCTCAAGAGAACTTTCTCGGATCACCTTCATTAACTAGCTTCAAATATCCTTAGTGAACACACTCCATCGTATGTGTGAAAACCTCAATTTATCCTGGTTATGAATGAAAATTCCACTTAGATATCTCTAAGAACACCCTTAATCCACCTCCATAATCAAGGAAGAATTGTAGTAGATTAAGAAGTTAAACTTTAGACAACCACAATGAGGATTACACCCAATATAAATTATCCTTAGAATTAACTCAAAAATATTAAAAACATGGTATCGAGTTCAAGAACCTCATTAATGCATCAATATATTCCTTGGTTCAGTTACTCATGTTTATGAGTATTAGAGTTCATGGTGGTAAGTTTAGAATTAGAAAAGAATAAAAGAGGGTGGATGGGTGAACACAAAAATAAAAACAATGCATGAATTTATTAAAATCTAAATTGAAATTGAAAACTAAAAAAATAAAGAAAACAAATAAATTAAGAAGAAAAGGGGAAGATTTTAGGCTGGTCTCTCTTGGTGGAGATCCTCTCCCTAGTGCCTTTAAGGAATAAGATAGAAAATGGGATGATTTGAGAGGTGGGAGATCCTCTCCTTTTATATGAAGAATTTACCCCCCAAAAGTTGACGCATTTTATCCCCAATAAATGACATCTTCATGCATTTAACCTTTCTTAAATGTTGTTTATAAATATCTTGTACGTCTCCTCTCAAACTTTAAGCAAGTTTGGACCAGTATTCTGAGATTTATGCTTGTTTTACTCTGAAAATTTATTCTGTCCACTCAGAGTCTCCAAATTGCAAACCTATGAATTAGAATGCCTTAATGACCCTGAAAACAGAAAATTCACATGTAATAACCTTCATGAAAGATGTTCCAAAACTTTTTTATCATTTAACCAACAAATTTAATAGTAATTGGCCCCACCATGAACGAGTTACAGGAACCAATACAAAAAATAAAAATATTTGTAAATAGTTTTCATGATCCAACTTGTGAACTTCTTTTGAGATTTCATATGGTCAATTTAGATTTTGGTCAAGAAGGATTAAATGAATACCTGCATGTTTATAATATTAAAAATAAATAATTACACTGTTTTTATTAATATTGAAAATGTTATGGCCAAATTACCAAATTAATTTAAAACATGTTAAAAATATGAATTGATCCTTTTTTTACGAGTAAACTCAAAATACCACCAATTTCATAAAATGTGGAAATTCATCATAACATAACAATTTAGTGGGATTTAAAACAATGAAATTAAACCTAAATTTATTGATAATATTTTCTCTATTGATTCCCCCCACACTTAAACTGTGCTTTTCCACAAGCATAAAATCTCAGCATCGAATTCAAAGGACACCAATGTTACCAATATTCAAATTCCAAATTAATAAAATAAAAAAAATAAAATTTAAAATAAAATTTTAAAAAATCCACATGAAAAATCAATTTAATTTCTCAATTTTAAAATAACGAATCAATTCATGTATTTTTATTTTCCCCTTTGAAAAATTATAGAACTTTTCGTTTCATTAATTTAAGCTCCTCAATTCATTATTATTAAGAATGCCACATCACGATTTACCTCAATTTGGATTATTTTGTCTCATTACTCATGATAAAATTCAATTATAGTTATTCTTATATCATGAGAACATGTTCATTATCCATAGTCTTGTAAATGAACTACCTTATCCACTTTTTAAAGAAAAAGGCACATAAAATCATGAGGACTTTCAATAAAGGTTCAAATGACTCTAAGGATTAAGGTTCGTAGGATTTGATTCATTAAAAATTAAGGCTCAATGATGTGGCTAATATCTTATGTAAAATTAATGATATCAAAATTAAAAGTGTAATGAAGTTCTCCTTTCCAATGTAGAAACACTTACTTCCCCCAAAACTCAAAGTAAGGTCATGATCAATAAGCATAATGAATGATTTGTGCAACCTATTGATTTTTTTCTCTTGTATTTTTTTATTTTTTTTTCAGAGTTATGATTAGATCGAACCTCACATCCATCACCTAACCACATACGATCAGAAGATCATTGGTCTAGAAAGTGGTGATTTTTGGTTTTCTTAAATCACAACCAATTTTTCTCATTTTTTGGTTCTTTTTGTCTTTTTTTGTCATTTTTTTTATTTCAAGAGGGAAAAAATGATGTTAAATGAATGATTCCAAAAAATTTTACAATTCCCATAATAGCACCCCCACATTTTTTCCTTAAAATGTAAATCATATCTTTCACCATGGATTTCTTCACCCCCACACTTCAACTTTAAAATACCATGAAAATACCAAGAGTAGGGTAGTAATGGAGAAAAATGTATTGAAACATGGATCATCCCTATAAAGTCTATTCGTAGTCTCTATGGGATAAAAGAAGGATTTATGTAAAGGTGGTATTCAAGTATAAGGGATTTTCAAAAGATTCCTCAGTCATTTTAAATGTGTTTTTGTATAGTCATAGATTTGACAAGTTCAAATGAATTTTTTGGCAGGTGAAATGTCCCAAGATCACTTTAGAAATATGGTCAAGAATAAATAAGAAGTACTTGGTCTATAAATCCTCTTAGGAATGCGACATATGATATTTAGGACAATCACTCAAGGAATGATCACTAATAACAAATAATTTCACATGAATTTGAGAAATTCAAAGCATGAAAAATGGGTGGTAAATTTTATTTATGTAAATCAACTAATTAACTTAAATCATGAGTCCTCATTTCAATATCTATGCTTCATTTAAATCATTAGATTCTCCATTTTACTCACTGAATCTCATCAACATTGTAATCTAAAACATGTCATCACTGGATTCCTAATAAACTCTGGTCTCCAAGATATGTGTGGACATTAAATTCCTATAATTAAATATCAAAACATGTTTTGGACCAAAAAACGTAAGGAGTTTAAAAGTTTAAATAATAAAAATGAACTCCCTTTCCCATGAAGCTTAGTCTATTTCTTCCACCATATGAGGATTTCTTCTTCCATCATGAACCTATAAAAGAAAATAACTCAATTAATCATAAGGATAATTTCATAGAAGATCAAAAATATAGAGGAAGGGGGATTCATGATAGTATAATTCCTAAGACTGAATTTGAAATATAAATTCATAATATTGAAAATGAAATTACTATATAGAAAATAAAGGATAAATCTTGGAATGATCCCCCAAGTGGGACCTGGTAACTTTTAATACCTCTAAAGGGAAGTACCTACTTTTATCCATAATCTATTGGTGGGTGAATTTTCTTGGATTTGAACCACCACATGTGGTCCCTTCTATCTTGGAATTATTATTATTTATTGAGTAGGAAACCATGTATATAGTACCTCAGATCCCACCTTGAAATGTTGTAAAACTTTCATGGTGGGGGTAGGATGAAGTATGGATCATCCTCTTCTTTGGTTTCCAATTGTTCAACATTCTCCTTATTTTCAAGTGCTGGATCATCACGGGATGTATGAATTGAATGTTCAAAGGGAAAGTAAGAAGGTGATTTTTCTTGAATAAAATTTTAATTTGAATTAGAAAAAATAGTACCCCTTTCAAAATTATCATCCTATATATTGATTTACTCAAACTTATTTTCTTATATTTATTCATGGGATTCCTCAAATTTTTGTTCAATAATGTCAGGTAGCTCCAAGTATTCATCAACATATGCAGGTACAATTTATTCCTCTTTCTCTAAGGAAAAACAAGGATTTACCGAATCTGAAAATTCAAAACTATAAGGAGTGATACTCAATACATATTGTATGAAATTAGAAAAGGCATATTTTAAGAAAGAATCATATCCCTTATTTGATCTTGGTTCAATAACTTCTTTAGTGGTAAGTACCTCTTGAAGTTGGATCTCAGTGGATGGAGGAAGGTAGTCAAGCTCATCCATCCTTTCTTCAAATTCCACTATTTGGATAGATTCCTACTCTTCCATGGGTAGAGTGACATGCAATGGTACTGGATTTTCTACTTTTAAGGGACCGAGGAGATCATATTGTACCTTATACTCATTCCAAAAATCATCTATATCTCTTTGATCTCCCACATGACTCTTAGCAGGAAAGTCTTACTCATCATGAACCCACTCTAGATCATCATGGTCTTCTTGGATATGAGTCTTAAAAATGTTCAGACTATTTATGGTCCTCAAATTGGGCCTCAACTTCTTGGATGTCTTCAGTGAAATTGAGGAAAACCATGGGAACTTTCGTCTTGGTCTTCAGTCTTTGATAATAAAGTTTTACTTTATCAACTATTTATACCAATTCATGAAATGAAATTCATATGTATTTCCCATTTATCATCTATTTAGTCTATTCAGTGAGTTTATAAAGCTTTTATAGGAGATACACATCTTCAACAATATGAATTATTGGTTCTTACACATGAGAGTATTTTTTATTCCATGAATCGATAAAATTGTCATATGAAAACATAATGGAAGGATTTTTTTTTGTTTTAAAAAAATAATAGAAACAATATAAAATTTGAAAATAAGAAAATTAAAGTAAGAAACCAATTATATCCTCAGCATCCGCGCCATTTTTGATGTGTTCCTATAGTAGGGTGTGGAAAAAGTGTATTTTTATGTTTTCTTAGTGCAACATAGAGGCTGACCATGGTCATCTCACTTATCTATATTTCTTAGTTTGTTCACCTACTTAATCTAATTAAAATAAGATCTAGTTATTTTTTTTATTTTGTGATTTATAAATGAAATTTATTAAATGAAATTCCAAACTAAATTCTAAATAACATGCAATGCTAAACAAAATGGAATTTGAGAAGAAATGATGTTCTCTTGAGAGAACTTTCAGGGAGCACCTTCATTGACCAGCTTCAAATTTTCTTAGTGAACACACTCCATCATATGTGTGCAGACTTAAAAATACCCTAGTTATGAATGAAGTATCCACTTATATATTTCCAAGTATACCCTCTATCCACCTCTTCAATCGAGGTAAAATGGTAGTAGATTAAGAAGTTAAACTTTAGAAAAACATAGTAAGGATTACACCCACTATAAATTATCCTTATAATTAACTCGAAGAATTTTAAAAACACGGTCTTTGTTTAAAGAACATGATTGTTTCCTTGCAATATTACTCTGGTCAGTTACTCATGATCATGAGTATTATATTTTACGATGGTAAGTTTAGAATAAGAAAATAATAAAAGAGGGTGGACGGTGGACATAGAAATAAAAAAAGGCAAGAATTTATTAAAATCTAAATTACAATTGAAAACTAAAAGAAAAAAAAGAAAAAAAAAGATAAATTATGAAGAAAAAGGGAATATTTTCTGCCAACCTCCCTAAGTTGAGATCTTCTCCTTGGTTCCTTGAAGGAATGGGATGGAAAATGGGATGATTTGAGAGGTGGGAGCTCCTCTCCTTTTATAGAAAGAATTTGTCTCCCAAAAGTTTACACATTGTATCCCAAATAAATGACATCTTCAATAGTTTCAATCTTATTTGCTATTTTTCATAAATATATTGCCCGTATCTACTCAAAATTTCAACATATTTGGACATGTATTCCAAGAGTAATACTCATTTTACTCTGACAATTTATTCTATCCAGTCAGACTCTCCAAATTACAAACCTATGAATTAGAATTCCTTAATGACCATGAAAATGTCCAATTAACACGTACTATCCTTTAAGAAAGATGTTAAAAAACACATTTATTGTCCACCCACTTAATTTCATAGTAATTGGGCCCACCATGAATGATTTAGGGACCCAACACCAAAAATACGAAGACCTGTAAATAGTTTTCACAGTCCAACTTGTGAACTTCTTTTGATCTTCCGTATGGTCGATTCAGATTTTGGTAAATAAGGCTGAAATGAATCCCTAGATTTCAATAATCCAGGAAATAAATAATTTCACAATTTTTATTAATATATAAAATATTATGTCTAAAATAATGAAATAATTTAAAACTATTAAAAATATGAAATGAGCCATTTTTAAGAGTATTCTCAAAATAACACCAATATCATAAAATGTGGAAATTTATCTTAAAGTAACACTTTTGTGGGATTTAAAACAATGAAATTTAATGTAAATTTATTGAAAATATTTTCTCTTTAAATATGCCACATGAGATTGTGGGGATGTGCCATCATCTTAGTGATACCCAATGAGTGACATCACTCATACAATTTCCATCAAGGATGATAAGGCTATTCCTAATGAGTGATATCTCTCATATGAGTACCATTAGGGATGTTAGGAATCATGGAGTGATATATCCCAAACAAGTTATATCTTTGATCCTTGAGTAGAATCCTATGGATGGCAGTGAGGTCGGGATCTCATGAGACTTGGATTCTAAGTCAAGTATATCTAGGTTATTTTGGGAGTCCTTATGATGCGGTAACATATCTTTATTGAACCACCATGTGGATTTATATGACTAGTCATGTATAGCTAAGGAGTGGTCAAGATGGAGTTTCTTTTTCTCTGTCGCTTGGGTTTCCTCCTCTAAGATGGGGTTGAGCGGACTGCTTTCTTTTATTTGTGCCCTTTTTTATTTTGGGTTTTTGGAGCACCTATTGGGTATTGTTTTACTCAAACCTAGATGAGATATTCCTACACATATCATGTATTATTAAAGTGATACTACTTTCGATGGAGTTCTAGGAGGACCCGGAGCAGGCAGAGAAAAAAGAACTAGACATGATGGAGTGTATACTGGTGGTTTCATTTAACAGAAGTCCCATCATTTTGAGAATTTTGGATGATTTTTTCAGTTTTGGTGGGAATATATTTTTTCCATTTTCATAATTTAGTACTTTTTCATACTCTGATTATGGTATAAAAGTATTCATGCATTTTTTTCATTATTTTTATTATTATTTATACATTGTTTCATGTAGATGGATGTGTGTTCATACGTATAGGTACTATAGGATAAGGCCTCACCTGGATGTGATATGCCTACTCAATGCTAGTCGCAATACCATGGCCTGTTAGAGGTAGGAATAGAGTAGTGGTGGCTCAAACTTCCTATGTCGAGGTCGGCCCTAGTGGGTCGGGCTGTGTGACAATGAAGGTTGGTGGGTTTATTTAGATGTTCTGTATTTAATTTATAATTAATACTTTTTTAGTGTATTTTTTATGAACCGTTACTTAGAATAGATTTTTTTAGACACTGTTGGTGGTGGACTACTGAGTTTCACTCATGCCCTATTTGGATCACCATTTGGAACCCAGACAGACTTCATGAATGTAGGTCTTGACAAGGGAAAGTGGCCATGTGTTTGAATTGTTGACTTTCTAGTTGATATTGGATTTGGATATGGGACTGATCATGTGGTTAAAAACCAGATTTAGGAGTCATAATTTTGAGTCTTTCATTTAGTTGGTTTCATGTATGACATTTAGTTCGACATTTAGTATGTCATTACATGGATTGAGAATACCAGATTATTTTGAAAATTTTCTATTTATTTTGATGGATTTGATTTATATTAATTTGTTTTTTGTTTTTCTTACATGTTTTCTATTCTATACTAGAAGGTATCATCTCCCCAACACACTTATTAGACCCTCGCTACTAATCAGTAGCCTCTTGAATATGTGCATACATACTTGAGGTCTCATGGTGGCCCGTATTAGTCATGTGAGGTAAAATCGGGTCGGGGATGTTAAAAAGTGGTATCAATGGTCAATCCTTTTATTTTAATTTACTATTCATGAAAGGTATATAGGATAATTGGATATGTTGGGTCTTGGTAATGAGCTCATTCATGGGAGTATTTAACTCATGTTTAGGGGAAACCCAAATTTCAAGGGATTAGATTGTTGTTCTTGAGGTTTTTGTATTACCATTGTGATGTTATTTCACCTGGGGTGATGCAATTGTTATGTGAAATTATTAATTTATGATATTTTACTAATGGGATATCATGGTATGAGGTGTGTATGCATGAATAATTATAGGACATAGGTAAATATGTTATCATGCATTTTTCAATGACAAAGATTTATTTTCTGCATATGAATCTTCCTTTAAATCTTTTTTCTTAAATTACATGACATGTTTGATAAAAGGAATAAAATTAACCCATTAAAATATGTTAATTCACTTATTAATCCAATATTTTAAGTGACCTCTTTCTATGGTTATCTATGGTCACTTTTTCCTTATA
The DNA here is from genome assembly GCA_963277665.1 of Viscum album. Classification (NCBI taxonomy): domain Eukaryota; kingdom Viridiplantae; phylum Streptophyta; class Magnoliopsida; order Santalales; family Viscaceae; genus Viscum; species Viscum album. The sequence continues at coordinate 467,295,134 of OY728147.1, read as the reverse complement.
TATTTAATCATGTTATGGCCCTATGATTTAAGAAGTTTGTTGACCCTTATAGAGAAATTAGTCTATGTCGTCCTCTAGTTGAATATTAGAAGATTGAAAATGATCACACACTTCATGTAGTGGAATTGGAACCTCTTATAGCTATGATAAATCTGATGGATGATCAAATTTCTTATAGTTTCCTACCATTCATTCGATCAATGGAGAGGAAGACTAATCATGTTGTACCTTTAATGTTTGATTTGAAGATGGAGTTCTAGATACATCAACCACCCATGCTCACTAGGGAGGGAGTCCCTAAAGTAACAGAGTTCTAGATTAAGTTTTTACAAATGATATTTGGTCACCTAGAGACAGCTTTGGATAAGAGGTTGTATCTTTCTACCTATATACTATGAATACCATCCAAGGACCAGTTGAAAATTATACTTTAGGCTAGAAAACATGAGGACCAGTCTTGGAAAGGATTTAAGGAGAAGTTCATGAGTCACTTATACCAAGATATGTTGAGTAATGAAATAGATTGGGTGTTTATTAACTTTTCATAGGGGATAATTTGTGTGATGGACTATACTAGATGTTTTTCTCACCTACAATTTTTTTACATCATTAGTAGGAGTTGTGTTAGCCATGATGAAACACTTCGAGGATGAGATTCAGTATGTAATTAGGTAACATGTGAATGTATTCCCCTTGAAAGACTTCTATAACATGGTGAATTAGGCTATCATCCCCAAATATAACATAAGGGAAACCCTAAGTGGTGTAAAAATAGTTCTAGTGGGATGATCAAGGAGTTCCTCTTTAGAAAATAGGAAATTCCACTTTGAGAATTTCCACCAAGGCAGTGATGGGTAGAGCACCCGGAGGAGTGGACTCACATCATAGGACCACAACTATGTATAGTGATATCAGTGTATCAAGGATGGATAAAATCATTGGAAATTTCATTTTATTCTTGTGGAGTACCGATTTTGTGGTAAGATTGGCCACCTGTAAAAATCTATTGGGTAACTTAGTAATCTAACAGTGGTGGAGGATCATGGAAGACTCTAGAGTTGTAGAGGACTCAACTACCCCTTAACAGACATGTATCTAGAGTTCCACTGGGTGCTTGAGCCTAGGTAGGGGGTTTAGTACACTGAAACATGAGTATATGTATCAATAGAAACGAGTATTACAAGTGAGTTAGGATGAAACCTAGGGTGGAGGTGCGGGTTAGTTGTATGTAGTTCAGTCTACTCCTACTAGTATGAATGTAGGGAATTCTATTGTCACATGTATAATTCTTGTGTAATATATCATTTCTTGTGTTTTTTTGATATATAATCATCATATTTATTTATATCTACTAAATTTTTCAATGAATTGGATTTGTATGTGGAAATATTAGATGGGGTTATGACCATCGATATGCCGTTAGGGGTACGATTAGAGGGTATCTGATGATGTAAGGAGTGTAATCTTGAAATTAGTAGATATCAATTTCTATTGGATCTATTTATATTGGAAATAGATCGATTTTATTTTATTTTGTGTATAGATTAGATAGTTTTGTACTTGGATCATACATACTATTATTAGTGGAGAGTGACCTTTCTATCATTAGAAGGGGATAACTATGTCTATTAAGGTGAATAGGATCTTCAGGATAGTCCAGTAGGATTAATTCAGTAAAAATTAGATTAAATCATAACATAGGTTTCAATACATATTCTGGATGATGGTGAGTTTCATAAAAATATCATTCCTCCAATGGTGTACCACTTTCATGATGTATTTCCTGAAGAGTTATCTGACTTACCGCTTGAGTAGGATATTAAATTTACTATCTACTTAGTTCCAAGAGATGAACATATTTCTAATCCTTCCTAAATAATGACACTAGTGGATCTTAAAGAGTTTAATTTTTATTTGGAGGATATAGAAGCTAAGGGATTCATACATCCTGTTACATCACTATGGGGTTCACCAATATTATTCTCCAAGAAGGTAGATGGAAACTTGCATTTATGTGAGAAAAATGGAGGCCAAACTAGATGACTGTCAAAAATTGATATCCCCTTACATGTATTAATGATCTCTTTGATCATATAAGAGGGTCCTAGATATTATTCAAGATTGAATTGAGTTCAAGGTACCATTAGTTGAGTCTGAGTCCATTTGATATACCTCAAATTTCTTTTAGTAGTAGCTATAGATTGTGTGAATTCATGGTAATTTCTTTTGGTCTTACGAATGTTCTAGCTGTATTCATGGCCATGAAGAACTAGATATTCCATATATACCTAGATCATTTCATGTATATCTTCATTAATAAAATCTTGATGCACTCCTAGTATAGATAAAATCATGCCCAATTTCTGGTAATCTTCCCGAGTATGATTAGAGAGTATCATCTATACACCAATATTTCTAAATTTCATTTCTGGATTGATCAAGTGCACTTATTATCCTATGTTATATCAAAGTATAGAGTGTCAGTGGACCCATAGAAAGTAAGAGTTTTTTGTTATTGTGATCTACCCAAAGAAATATTCAAAATTTGATGTTTTTTGTGTTTATAAAGTTATTATTAGTGATTCATCGAGGGTTTATCCCATTGGGTAGTGATAATATCTGGTCTAACCAAGAAATGGGTGAGATTTCTCTGGTTAGATGTTTTAGAGGATTATTTGTATGAATTTAAGAGAATCTTAACTACAGGGACCTGGTTTTTTTTCTTCTAAGACTTTGAAATATTTATACACATATTTTCAGAGGCAGACACTAAGACGACGTTTGATTCCGAGGCCCAGTGTGCCTAAAATTAATTTTATAAAAAAATAAATATATTTTATATTAAACGTGCAATATTTCTTAAAAAAATGGTATAAATCTTTAATAAAATATCGTTTCAGAAATTTGAGACCGCGATTGAGTCTGTGACACAATGTTTACCGTAGGTGCGACCTAAAGTTGGTCAATGTCGGGTGTTCAGATATCACAACCATTGTTGGGTGTGTTTAGTTAAAATAAATAAATATATTTCTTATTTTAATTAATTAACCTAATTATGTTTCATCAATAAAACCCCAGTTATGTAAAATCATCCAGGTTTAGCAATATAAACCCTATGAGGATTGGGTGTATTTCCTTCCACCTCTCACTAAAGAATTAGGTTCCAATGTTGATGGAACTCTATAACTCTGTATATCAAGATGCAATGAACTCAATGACCCCTCTCAGTCATTGCTGGGTGGGACCGAGCCTGATTGGACCCCCAGATTCAGAATAGTTTCACATGTGATTAATAGATTGGTGATAGAGGATGGATGTGGGATGATTTTCAGGTTTTGGGTGATTGTTTTATAGATAATAATCCAAATCTATGACGGCGGGAAATGGAAGAGATTCATGATGAGATTGGAAGCTGAAAGAAAAAATGAGAATGTGATTTACGACCACCAGATGGATGGAAACGATGAACATAGGAAACATCCACCATTTTTGGATGAATTATAGGAATTATATGAATAAATGGATATATATATGGGTTCCATGGAATAGATTTTATAATCTATGAAAATCATGACTACACGCCCTATAGTCCCAAGAACACACGGTGTGTGGCTGTGGCGGTTAGGGTTTCATGGAATTATAAGTATTACACGCCATGTGCGACACCACATGCCATGTGACCTTGTGGAGGTGACCTAGCGTTTACTCTTGGAGTACATGGGCATGGGCATGTTATGGCACACACTGTGCACTGAAGTATAAAGATACAACTAGGAAGAATGGGCAAGAGCCCGAGTGGCTCAGACATTCCATGTAGACTCTATACACATTGTGTAACCCTACACATGCTGTGAATGATGTACCAGAAGGGAAATGATCAGGAAATGGAGTGGGAACACAAGTTGTGTGGGTCCCCTCACATTCCATTCACCCCATTATTTCCTTTGGATGAAGCTTCAACCTCATGTATCTCTTTCGTTTAGACTATGATTTTACCCAAAAGTAGCATATACTAAGTGTTTTTTCATATAGATTGTAACGGTGGCCTCTATAATGGGTTTTGATATATGATACGTGATCTTTTGAGTGTAATGCTTATTTTGGAATTTCTCAACGATAGTAGTGATTAGTCAGGATCACCAAGGGACTTAGAGTGGAACCCTTTAGTTGGGATGGGTATGGGTTATCTATCGATCATTAGAGTGGAACCCTCCTGTAGGGCAGGGCATAGGTCCTTTATCTACCTTTAGAGTGGTAATCTTCATCTGGGCTATGAATGGGTCCTCTACCTATTCACTGGGTGAAGCCCTCCTATGGTATCAGGGTATGGGTCCTTGACTATTGAGTGACACCCTCCATCTTAGCTAGGCATGGTTCCTCTATCTACTATCTGAGTGGCACCCTCTTGTGGTATCATGGGTCCTAGAATACTAGAGTGGAACCATCCGGGTGAGTTTCTCATAGGTCCTCCATCTTTTAATAGAGTGGCACCCTCTAGTTGGGCTGGGCATGGGTCCTCTACTGACTACTAGAGTGGCACCCTCCAATTGGGCTAGATATGGGTCCTCTACCATTTACTTGAGTGAAATACTCCTGTTGGGACAAGGCATGGGTCCTCTAGCTGTCTACTATGTGGCACCCTCCTATTTTACCATGTTATGGGTCCTCTATCTAGATATTATTTTCACTCGGCTATGCGACATAGTAGAGAGGTTTGTATTCACATGGATATTTTCTATTGGGAAGACATGCGAGATAATGTACATCGTTTATGGACTTCTAGAATCGATGGTGCTCTTTCCTAGGCTGGGCTGTGAGATGTATATCCCATTTATCTCTCTTTTGGGATTCTTTTTTTGAGAATATATATATATGTATATATGTATCCATGTTGTTGTATTTTTACCCTCTTTCCTTGGTTTGAGTTTTCTACTCTCTATATACTCCTATCACATCTCTTACTGCTTCTCCTTTAGCTTTCGGGGTGTCCTGCTGGGTATTTATATAATCACCCATGCTTAGGATTTTCTCACACGTATCATGTCTTATGCTGATGAAGGAAAATTCAATGGTGACTACATAGAATTTTAGGGACACCAGGTTCATTGGACCGTGTATGGTGGTAATAGGTTGTAGATCAAGAGATAGACTCTCTCAACACTTTCAATTTCCAATTTTGTTTTTTGGGACATATTTTTGGTAAAAGTGTGTATTTTTCCCTTTACTGTCAGTTTTCACTATCATACTCTTGTACACCCTAGAGGGTTTTCATTGCATGGTTATATTCTAGACATGACATCTTTTTATTATTATTTCTATGAAATTATTACTTGATATGTTCAGGTGTGTGCATACAGGTACATTAGGAAAAGGTCTCCCATGTTAGACATGCCTTTTATCATTGTTCACCAGCCCATAGACTATAAATTGAGACTTGGGGTAGTTGCGGCTCGAGCCCTGTTGGGTGGAGTCCTCACAGATTAGTATCATAGGGGGTTCTATCCTTAATATGATGTTTTGAGTATTCCCATTAATAGGATTTGGTTTGGATTTAGGGAAACAATGTCAAAGTGTTTCGAGTGTGGATTTCAGGCTAAGGAATCCAGTGTTGGTGTGGTGGCCGACATATCCATTCACTTGGACCTTGACTACCTTCCTTTCAAATCATCATATTGATATATCATTTTTAGGGATCAATGAAACATGAATTATATAAGATGGGGTATTTTATTGTTCTTCTTGAGTCATGTCCCCATTATATATATATATATGCTCATCTGAACATGATACGTCTTGATTAAATTGTTATGATGCATCCGTAATTCCATCCATCTAGGTTACCAGTATTGTATTGTGGCAATGATCTAATGAGTGATGAGTCCTCATTTCAAGGTCTATACCATGAAATCATTCCTCCTGGTGGAAAGGTAGTATCTCCCCCACCTATCAAGTAGCATATCATACCAATATAGTAGGCTAAGGATGTGCACAGTCTTAACGTAGTCCACGAGTTCCTGCATTAGAGGTCATTAAGGTTCTTTGGAAAGACAAATCCCCAAATAGTGGAGGATTGAATAGATTAAGTGGTTTTTGTTTTTATTATTATCAAGACACTGATAGATCAGGTGGTTGTGATGGAAACTATACTTTTCCATGGAGTAGCTGGGTGTTAGTGGAGTCTTGTTACCCAAATACATGATGAGTCAAAATTCTCATGGACCGACTTCTAGAGGCTCTTTCATGAAAAGTAGTCACCCTCATTCATGAAGTCAGTTTATATTTAGGAGACTCATGATCTTTAGAAAGGATGGATTAAATTTTATGAGTACACTGTGAGGTTTACAAAACATACATGGTACTCCCTTGACATGATCTTAGATGGATGCTTCTGACCATAGAAGTTTGAGCAAGGTGTATGTAGATAGATTCATTCCAGTGTGGTAACCTTGTGCATTACAACATCTGATGGTGTGTTGGAGTTTGTGATAGTGATAGAGATATTCCTTTCATAGGGTCACCAAGTAGAAAGAGTTGGCATTGGGTGTTATAGGGCTGATTCATCTACAAAAGCTAGTAAGTTCCAATCGACTGGATCTCGGTGTAGAATATCTTCCCATGATAAGGATTAGGCACATGGTCATGGATAACAGATAGGAATAGGGATTCCTAGTGAGGTAAGGTAACATTATTGTGATGGTATAGGTTCCATGTCTCATTAATTCTTGACCATATATGCTGAGGAGCACAAATAGATATCTAACAATTCGTTATGGTAGAGGAAACATCGTGATTTGGGATCTCCCAGGTGGGGGCAGGGAGGCCCCCAGGGAGGCAGAGATGGAAGGGGAGTATGTGGATATCTATGAGGAGGAGCTATGGGTGGTGGAATACACTATGGGATCCTTCCAACACCACCACTAATAAGCCCACACCTGGCTCAAGGAGTTGGTGGTCAGGGCTACAAATAGTTGTAAGCGATGGATTCTTATGAACCAACGACACACCTGATGATTATAGGTATTATATGTGTCTATTTTAATCTTTTATTAGTATTATAAGACATAGGTGTGAGGCATTACTTCATATCTATTATCCTATTGTAAGAGATAATGCTCACAGTAGAGGTTTTAGCTTGTCAGCTTCGTCTTGAGGTTCATACGAGGAATGCTTCTTCCGTATATTTTATCTTCGAACAGTGTGAGATATTTCTTGGTGGAGATAGGTTCACATGGGAAATTTTTATCATAAAAATGAAACCCTATTATGATATCTTAGGTATGTATTGATTGTTCATGTTCTGAGCCTAGATTGAATTTCACCATAGATGAGTCACATTACTTCACACTAATGGGGTGAGAATCTCCTATATTGGTGAGAGAGATCTCATGGAAGGATGAGCAGGTTTTGTGATCAAGAGTCTATAGCCCATTACCCATTAGTTAGTTATTATATCCATTGGAACATCAATCTCTTATAGAATTTATATTCCTTCCGTTATGGAGGATTATACGCACGTCTTCCCTAAGGATGTTCTGGGAGTACCTCTAAGGAAGGAGATGTATTTTTGCTTTGACTTGCACCCCAGGACCACACCAATATCCTCTACGGCATATCAGATGGCCCCTACCAAGCTTTTAGAGCTGTGGTTGTAGTTGGAGGACCTATGAGAGAATGGTTTTATCAGGCCTAGTGTGTCCCCCTAGGCATCTCTAGTGTTGCTCATAAAAAATGGAAATGGGGGATTTTTGATTTGCATATATTATCAATTCCTGAACCAGGATACAATAAAGAACAAGTATCCCTTTCCAAGGATTAATGACCTCTTTTAATAGTTGTGAATAATGATATGGTTCTCAAAGATCAATCTTAGGTCTAGATAACACCAATTGAGAGTTTGTGAGGATAATTTTTCAAAGATGGAATTCTGATTTCTCTATGGACACTATGAGTTCCTAGTTATGTGATTTAGTGTGACGAATACCCCTATCAGGTTTATGGATGTGAAAAACCAAATCTTCAATACATACTTAGACCATTTTTTCTTGACTTCATCAATGAAATACTCATATAATTTATGTAATAGGAGAAGCATATAGAGCACTTGAGGTTGGACTTAGATTTTATTTGGGAGAAATAGCTTTATGGAAATCTCTCAAAGTGATAGTTTTGGATTTATGGAGTTCACTTTTTGGTGAATGTAATTTCTAAGCATGGTTTGGACATGGACCCAGTGAAGATCGATGCAGTTCTTTTCTGGGATCCACCCAAGAGCGTGTCATAGTTGAAAAGTTTTATTTTATTGGTGGAGTACTACCAGAGGTCTATGGAAAACTTCTCTAGAGTTGTAGCCCCTTTTACCACACTAGTGTAGAAAGGGTATCCTTTTACCTAGACTGAGAAATGCCAGAGGGCCTTTGAGGTGTTGGGGCTTAGGCTGAAGAGTGATCCTATATTGATACTATCAAAGGAGGGCATGGATTATGTAGCGTATTGTGATGCCTCATGATATGGGATGGGTTACGTGTTGATGCAACCATTGGTAGTTATCATGTATGGGTTGAGGCAGTTGAGAACCCATGAGTATAACTATGTGATTGATGACTTAGAGTTAAAAGTGGTAGTCTTTTCTCTAAGTATGTGGAGACAATATCTTGTGGAAGATCTCTTTGTGGTTTACTCATACCATTAGAGTCTTTGGTATGTCTTCATATAGAGAGACATGAACATGAGACAAAAACACTGATTGAAGTTCCTATAGAACTATGAATTTAAGATATTATATACTCTTTGGAAGAGAAATGTGGTATAATATTCCCTTAGCAGGAATTCCCAGACTTATTTATTACAGGAGGATTATGAGCATTGGGATTCCTTGTAACTGACCTCGGTTGAGCAGGAGGGTGAAACTTTTCTTCAGTCGATGGTGTTGAATCCTCCAATTCTCAAGCATGTGAGAGAGTCCTAGATGAAAGAAACTGACTGTGAGGTTTTTCATGACTTGATATCCTCAATAGATTCACCCGATGTATTTTATAAAGGAGGAAATCATATCATCATTTTCCTAGGATGGACGGTATTCAATGTCATGATGGAATAAGAGGTGATGTGAGTGTTCTATACATATCCTTTAGTTGTACATATCAATATGGAGAATATGTCTAGATACCTTCATTATTAGTTTTAGTGGGCTGACATGAGACAAAGTGTGGCTGAGTTCATCTCTCAGTGCCTCACCTGTCAACAAGTAAAGGCTGAGCACCATGTTCCAAAAGGTTTGTTGCAACCTCTTAAGATCCTAGAGTGGAAATGGGATGAAATATATATAGACTTTATGATAGGGATTATGTGAAATGTGGAGGTTAATGACACTATCTGGGTGATAGTTGACTGAATCACGAAGTCGATACACTTCCTTGATATAAAGGAGCAGTGTTTGGTGGAGAGTTTGGGGAATATGTACATAGAGATTATTTGCATTCATGGGATTCCATTGACTATTGTTTCCAATCATGATACACAGTTTACATCATGATTGTGGAGAGGCCTTCAGGAGGAATTCAAGCTCTAGATGAGGACGAGTACAACCTTTCACCCCTATAAATATGGTCAAATCAAGTACACTGTCTCGGTGTTGGGTGATATATTGAGGGATTTTATGTTATACTTTATCTAAAGTTTGGAGGAACACTTTACCTTCTTATAGTTTGCATACAATAATAGATAACACTCTACTATCGGTATGGAACTTTTCTAGGCCCTGTACAGTAGACCCTACAGGTCACCCTTATTATGGATAGATATTGGTGAGGTATCCCTTGTGGGTACAAAGATGGTGCAGGTGATAAAGGAAAAGGTCCAAGTCATTCATGAGAGGATGAGGAAATCTCATAGTAGTCATAAATCTAATATTTCCTTGGAGTTCGAGCATGAAGAAGATTTGTTCTTAAGAGTCTCACCCAATGAGGATTGTGGAGGTTTTTCTAGGTAGGCAATCTATCCTTGAGGTTCATCGGGCTGTTCAAGATCTTATAGAGGGTTTTCAAGGTTTCTTACCACCTTTCCTTACCCCCACAGTTGGAGCAGGTGCACGTTGTCTTATATGTGTCATAGTAGAGGAAATACATGCATGACCCCATGCATGCTTTTATCTGGGGTGAGTTGGACATCAAGGATAGATCCACTTATAAGGAGCATCGATTAGTGATCAAGGATTTGTTGGAGATGAATCTACATGGATAGACTATCCCCTTGGTTTGTGTACTGTGGTAGCATGAGAACGTGTAAGAGAGTTCATGGGAGTGGGATAGCCAAATGCGAGCTTAGTATCTTGAGGTTTTTTCTTTGTTTTTTCCTTTTGAGGGATGAAAATATTAAAATAAGGAAAAATTTAGCAACACTGTTTTTTCCTTATAAGACTTTAAAATATTTTTACATATATTTTTGCAGCTAGGAGTTGAGACAATGTGCGATTCCAAGTCCCGGTGTTCTTGGAATTAATTTTATAAAAATATTAAATATATTTTATATTATGTCTTCACTATTTCCTAAATAAAATGGGATTACTCTTAATCATAATTTTGGACCAGAAATTTGAGAACACAGTTGAGTCTGAAACATGATGTTTACCCCAAGTGCAACCTGAAATTTTTTTGGTGAAAAACTTTTGGATGTCACGATCATTGGAGGGTACGTTTATTTAAAATAAATAATTAAATTTATTTATTTTAATTAATTAAGATAATTTTTTTCATCTATAAAACCCACATTATGGAAAATCCCCCAGATTTAGCCACATAAACCATCGAAGGATTGATAGGATATCCTTCCACCTTTCATTGATGAATTAGGTTTCGACATTGACCAAACTCCAGATCATGGTAGATCGAGAGGCATCTAATGTAATGAACCATTTAAATAATTAGAAATTATGATTTTCTAAGATGAATGATCCATTATCTAGGTAGGACTCTTCAATTTGTGATTTATGACTGTATTGATTAAATTGATTGAGAAGGATCATATTACTTCATGATCTGCGTTCTATTTGATCCATTGTATGCACCCATGTATTGACATTATTATTTTTATTCAGCTTTATCACCCTAGAAAGAAAATTATATATCCATTGGCTAATAATGCTTGGTAAATTCTCATTTCACCTTTGTTTATTTTTCATTTCTCCCTTCACTCTTTATGTTAATCATCACTGGATAATGGCATCACGATTCAACATTGCTGGGTGGGACAGAGCCCGATCGGACCCCTAGATTCACAACTGTTTCACATACGATGAATAGATCACCAATAAAAGATGGATGTGGGAAATTTTTTGGGTTGTGGGTGAATTTTTTATTGATCATAATCCAAATTGATGATGACAGGTGTTGGAAGAGACACACGATGCATTCAGAAGCTGAATGAACCAATGAGATTCCAATTTTTAGTTACCAGATGGACATAAACGATGAATAAAGGAAAGATCCACAATTTTTGGATTTATTAAATGAAAGATCTGAAGAAATGGATGCATATTTGGGTTTCTCAAAATGAATATGAGAATCTATGAAAAACACAACTACATTCCATGTAGTCTGAAGAAGACATGGTGTGTAGGGCCTTGGCTGTGGTGGATATTGTTTCATATAATTATAAGTATAACACACCTTATGGGACCCCCACATGCCATGTGACCTTGTGTTGGTGACCTGTATTGTACTCTGGGAGTAACTGGGAATGGGCATGACGAGGGACACATCATGTTTCAAAGTACACAGACATGACTAAGGAACATAGGTATGACCTCGGGTGGCTCAGACATGTCCTATAGACCCTCTACACACAATATATCCCAACATGGGAAGTGATCTGTGTACCGAAAGTGACATGATCAGGAGATGGAGTGGGACCAATCACCATGTGAGTCCCCTCCCACACCATGTACTCCCCTTCATTCCTTTTGAGGAAACATCAACTTCTCATATTTCCTTAGTTTGGACTTAGATTTTGGTCCTCGAGTACCCTATACTGATTGTTTTTCCATGTAGAATGAAATGGTTTCCTTTGTAGTGTATTTTGTGATACGATTCAATATGTTTCAATCATGATTATTATTTAGGCATTTCTCAATGATGGTAGTGATCAAGATGTATCACAAGGGGTTTAGAGTGGAAGTCTCCAACTCAATTGGGTATGCATATTCTACCGATCTATAGAATAGAACCCTTCTACGTGATAGGGAATGGGTCCTCTATTTACCATTAGAGTGGAACCCTGTATATGAGATTGGAATGGGTCCTCTACATATTCACTATGTTGTACCCTCCTATGGTATTTGGGTATTGGTCCTAGACTATGAGTGTGGCACCCTCCAGTTGGGTTGGGAACGAGTCCTCTATATGATATCTGAGTGGCACCCTCTTATAGTATCATGGTATGGGTCCTCAAATACTATAGTGGAACCCTCTAGCTAGGATGAGCATGGGTCTACTATTGTTTACTAGGGTGCCACCCACCAGCTGGGCTGGGCATGGGTCCTCTACTGACTACTAGAGTGGAATCCTCCAGCTGATCTAGGCACGGGTCCTCTACTATTTACTTGAGTGGAACCCTCCTGGCAGGATAGAGAATGAGTTCTCTATCTATTTACTGAGTGTCACCCTCATGTATTAACATGATATGGGTCTTCTATCTAGAGATTTTTCCCTCAACTGTATGTCATAAAGGAAAGGTATGGTTTGACTTTTATTTTTTCTTTTGGGAAGACACATAAGATGTTGAGCATCATTAATGGACTTCTAAAACTGATGGAACTCTTTCTTGGGCAGGGCTATGATATGAAGATCCCCTTTCTCTATCATTTTGGATTCTTTTGTTTGAGCATATATATATATATATATGTGTGTGTGTGTGTGTGTATCCATGTTGTTATATTTTTACTCTCTTTCATTGAGTTGAGATGTCTACTATCTATCTACTCCCATCATGTCTCTTACTACCCCCTTCAACTTTCAGAGTGTCCTACTAGGTATGTATATATCCACCTCTACATGGGATTTTCCCAAAAGTGATGTGACTTTTTCAGATGAAAAATAGTATGGCGGTGACTACAGAAGAGATTAGGGACACCTGATGCATTGGACCATGTACAATGGGTAGAGCTTGTAGATCACAATCTAAGATCTCTTAGCACTTTTACTTTCCAATTTTGTTAGGTTGGGTATGTATTTTTCCCTTCAATTTCATTTTTCATTATTGTACTCTTGTACACCTTATAGGTTTTTCATATGCATGGTCATATTCTAGATATGACATATTTTTATTATTATTCCTCTACAGTTATTCATTGAGATGGTGGGGGTGTGTGTGTTTAGGACATTAGGTAAAGTCCTCCCATGTTAGATATGCTTTTCAGTGCTGGTCTCTAGCCCCTAGCCTATGGATGCAGGTTTGGGGTAGTTGTAGATAAATACCCATTGGGTTGGGTTGTGATATATTGGTATCATAGGTGGTTAGATCCTTGGAAAAATGTTTGGCATAGTCCCCTTATGAAGATTTTGTTGGGGGTTAAGGAAATAATGTCAAAGTGTTTCAATCATGGAATTCAGTCCTGGGAATCCAGTGTTAGTGTGATGACCAACATATCCATTCACTAGGACCTTTACTACTTACTTGTCAACTTAGAATACCAAGACATTTGTTAAAGGGATAAATGGATCACGAATCATATATGATCGATTCTTTTTCTGTTATTCTTGACTTATCTCCCCATATTCTCATTTAACCTTGGTACATCTTGATTAAATTGTCAGGATGCCTCTATGATGATATCCAACCGGGTTACTATCTTCAGATCAAGATGATGATCTGATGAGTGATAAGGAATTAATTCAAGGTCCATCCCACAATATCTTTCTTCCATGTTGATAGATAGTATCACCCTCACTAGTTGAGATGTAGATTAAACCCATATAGTGGGATGAGAATATATGCAATCTTAACGCACTTTGTGAGATCCAACGCTAGAGGCCATTGAGGTTTCGTGGTGAGCCAGATCCCTGGGAAGTCTAGGATTGGCTAGATTCTGCGGTATTTGTTTTTAGGCTTATCCAGACACTAATGGATTAGGTGATTACACTGGTAGCTATCCATTACTGTGGAGAAGGTGGGCATTGGTGGAGTCTTGTTACCCAGAGGCACAATGAGCGGACACTCTCGTGGCCCGACTTCCAGCAGCTATTTTGTGAGGATTACTACCACTCATTATTGTGTTTGTTTAGGATTTAAGAGCTTATAGATCTACATTATTGAGATATTATTGTGGATTTGTATGTTGTGAGGTTCACATACCTTTACCAGTACTCTCTTGACATGATCTAGGATGACTACTTCTGAGTAAGGTAGTTTGAAGAGGGAATTTGTAGAGTGATTTGTGAGAGTGTGGTACCCTTGTACATTCCCACTTATGATGGGGTGTTGGAGTAGGCACTAGTGAAAGATATATTCATGATAGTGGGATTATAGAAAGATATAGTTGGTACTAGGCATTACAGGGATGAGCCATCTAAAACAACTAGTAGGTGCCAATCGATAGGATCTTGACACAAGAGATCTTCATAGGATGAGGCTCAGGCACATGGTTCTAGGCAATAAAGAGGACTGGGGTAGCCCAAGGAGGGGTGGTGCTATGCTTGTGATGTGATAGGTCACATGGAACATGAATTCATGAACAAATATGACGAGGAGTGCAGGAAGATAGATAACAAATCTCCATAGCAGAGGCAACACTATGATCATGGATCTCCTAGGTGGGGATTGGGAGACCCCAGGGTGGAGCTGGTAGAGGGGTAGGTGGAGCTCTAGGAGGAGGCATTGTGGGTGGTGGAACATTCTATGAAATCCTTCCACCACCACCACCAAGTGGCCCAAATTAGGCTTAGGGAGTTAGTGGTTGGGGTTGTGGATAGCTGTAGGTGATGGATGCTTACGACCCAGTGACACACAAGATGATTAGAGGTATGATCTATGTTTATTCTACTATTGACCAAGTATTATTAGAAATAGGTTCAAGTAGTTACTCATCTCTATACTCTTGGTGTAAGATCTAAAGCTACCAGTAGAGGATTTAGCATAATAGCTTCATCTTGGGGTTCCTATGGGGAACAATTATTTCATATATTTTATCTTCTATCAGTTCGAGTCATCTCTTAGTGGAGATAGGTGCATGTGGGACCTTTTGGTCATCATTATGGATCCCTATTACATCATCTCGGGTATGTATTGGTTTTCAATGGTCTGACTATAGATTGAATGTCACCACATATGAGTCAGATGCCTTTGCACTAATGGGATGATATTATCCTTTACGGGTGTGAGATATCTCATAGTGGGATGAGTGCATTTTTCAAGTAGGAGGATGAAACCCTTCACCCATCAGTTGGAGCGTGCATCCCATGGTGAAAAAACTCTTCATACATCTGTATGCCTTTATCCCTGGAGGATTATAAGGATTTCTTCCTTGAAGATGTTTCAGGACTACCTCCGAGGTGGGAGATGGAGTTTTACATCTACATTCATCTATGGACCACTGTGATATCTTTTTAAGAATATTTTATATCCCCTACTGAGATACAAGAGTTATGGTTGTAGTTGTAGGACCTTTGAGAGAAGGTTTTTATTAGGCCTAGTGTGTCCCCCTGGGTAGATCCAATGTTGTTCGTGAAAAAGGAAGATTAGAGATTATGAATTTGCATGGATTATCATCGCCTGAACTAGGACATGATAAAGAAAAAGTATTTCTTAGAAAGGATGGATGAACAAGTTGACCAGTTGTGATGTGTGAGATGGTTATCAAAGATCAATCTCCATTCTAGATACTACCTGTTGAGAGTTCATGAGGTTGATATTCCAAATATGGTATTCTGATGTCCCTACAAATACTATGAGTTATTAGTGATTCCCTTTGGTGTGATGAATGCCCCTCCATATTTATGTCTTTGATGAACCAAATATTCAAGATGCACTTGGAAAAATTTGTGGTTATCTTATTCAATGACATACTAATATACTCCACATTGGAGGAAGATCATTCAGAGCACTTCAAATTGGTCCTAGATTTTCTTTGGGAGCACTGAATTTATAGAAAGCTATCAAAATACCAGTTTTTGACTCATGAAGTTCACTTTTTGGGAGATGTAATTTTTGAGCATGGTTTGGCCATAAACCCGATGAAGATCAATCTAGTTCTTTCTTGGGAGCCACACAAGAGCGTGTCAGAGGTGCAAAATTTTCTTGGATTGGTGGGGTATTACCAGAGGTTTTTTAAAGACTTACCTAGGGTTGAAGCCCCTTTAACTACCCTAACATGGAAAGGAAGCCTTTTAAATATAATGAATAGTTCCATAGGGACTTTTGTAAATTTTTATGAGGATGATGAGTGATCCTATGTTGAGACTACCACAGGAGTGTGTAGAGTACGTAGTGTATTTCAATGCCTCAGGAGCTGGTCTCAACTGTGTGTTGTTTCAATGGAATAAATTTATCATATATGGATTGAGGTAGTTGAGAACACATGAGTAGAACTATGTGACTTACGACCTAGAGCTAGAAGTGGCAGTCTTCCCTTTGAGGATGTGAAGACACTATCTTATGGAAGAGCGCTTTGTGGTTTACTCAAACCATAAAAGTCTCAGATATGTCTTCACATAAGGATACTTTAACCTGAGACAACGATGCTGGTTGGAGTTCTTGTAGGACTATGAATTTGAGATAGTCTATACTCATAGGAAGGGAAACATGGAAGAAGATTCCCTTATTAGGAATTCTTAGTATCATTTTGTGTAGGAGGATTCTGAATAGTTGTCTTCCTTATAGTTGGCATTGGTTGAGAATTAGGGTGAAAAGTTTCTTCAGTTGTTGGTTCTTACTCTACTTCTTGAGCGTGCGAGAGAGTCCCATTTCTGAGACATCGACTGTGAGGTCTTTCATGACCAGATATCCTCAGGTGATTCACTTGATGTATTTTTTTAAGGAGATAATCATGCAATCCTTTTCAAGGGATGGGCGGTAGTCCCAGTCAATATGCGAGAGGAGGTGCTATGAGAGTTTCAAACTTATCCTTTACACATACATCTTGGTGTGGGAAAAATGAATAGAGACCTTCATCACCAGTTTTTGTGGGATGACATGAGATAGATCATGGATGAGGACATCTCTCGGTGCCTCACTTTTCAACAAGTGAAGGATGAGCACCAGGTTCTGACAAGTTTGTTGCAACCTCTTGAGATCTCGAATTGTAAATGGGATAAAATATCTATGGACTTTGTGACCGGATTTATGTGAGGAGTGAAGGGGAAATATTCCATCAGAGTGATTTTTGATTGACTCACGACGTTGGCACACTTACTTACTACCATGTAGTAGAGTTTGGTAGAAATTTTTGGGAAGATGTATATATGAGAGATTGTCTTCCTTCCTGGGGCACCCTTAACTATTGTTTTCAATTGTGATGCACGGTTTATGTCATGATTACGGAGAGGAATACATGATCATTCATAACCTAGATGAGTATGAGTAGATCCTTTCACCCCTAGATAGATGGGAAAACTTAGCTCAGTATCCAGGTGTTGGAGGATATGATGAGGGCTTGCATGTCAAACTTCATATGGAGATAGGAGGATAAATTGACCCTATTAGTACTACTACAAATAAGGCTTTTATCAACTCTATAAACTGATTTTAATAGCACCAGAAAAGTTCTATTAATCATGGTGAATATAAAGGGATGGTCCCCTTTAATGATGATAAAAAATCGCTAATAAAGGGGGGCCCTTTATCAATGCTAAAAAAAAGAAATGATAAAGGCCGAATTACCTGTGATGTGCTATTTATTTAACAGCACACCCAACACTTGAACCTACACACCTACCCAAAAATAGCTCCTACAGACAAACAACACCTACACAAAACAACACAAAACTATACCTGCACACAAAACATCTACACAAAATAGCTGCAAAAAACAACACCTACACACAAACAAAGCACATAAGAACGAAACAACACACACAAGAGTCTCAAAAACAATTCTATAGACATTTATTTAACATCATGAATAAAAAAATACTACTATATAAATTTTAAAAAATGTTTTATATGGTTAAAATTACACTTATCCAACACACAGTTAAAAAAATTAATGTTTCATTCTTTCTGCATCCGTGATCCCCTCTAAAAAATTGTCATCCATGGTATTAGTTGCTGAAAAAAGCATCCAAATTCAAGAAAAAAATTACACCTATATAAGAAAAAAAATATTATGTTAGTAATACAATAATGATATAAATTAAACATTAATATGAAAGAATACATTAATAAAATGTCAATTTTTAATAAAAAAGACACATTTTGAGTTATACCGGTCACACCATGTGTCGTATTGAGGTGGGTTGATTCCTACATGTCACAAATGAGTTATAGATAATCGTTTTGAAATATTAAAACAATTCAAATGGGTTTTATCAGTTTTGAGTATGTCACTTATTCTTTTGAGTATGTCAGTTTGTTGACGAAATGTGATCTCTTTCATTAATTTTCAAACATAATAACCAAAATCATTTATGTTTGTTTGTTTTGGACACTGTAGAAACATCGATAAAAATAAGTAATTTGTTTTTATATGTTTTTAGATAGTGAAATATTATTATATATACCAAGATACTTGTCCAGTTGTATATCTGATGAGCATTCTTTTCCTTAGGCCCTGGATTCATTCCATGAAGTAGACGATATTGATGCACCACCCTATCATAATAGAGTCCTCATTAAAAGATAATATAAATTATATAACTAGATGTTTAGTTCTAAAATTATGGATTTAGTGTGTTAAAAATTTAAAAACACCATCAGGCGTGGTTGGTTTGTTGGATATCCATGCATTGAATCTAGAAAATAAATCTTTGGAGTATCCAAATTGAACACAATGAGCATCCAATGCTGCCTAAAAACACAAAAAGAAATAAGTAATGAAAGAAATGAAAATATAGTTGATATGGTAAATTATTGAGTTTTACCCCTTCATCATTAGTATTAAAAAGGGTCTGTCATTCATAATTTTGTTTTCAAAAAAGCAGGGATGACATTATTTCACCCTCTTTATCATCATTTATTTCTTCTTTTTAAGAGGTGATGTAAGGACTAGCAAGTCCAAATTTTTTTTCATGGATAAATACCTTAAATTGTTTTTCATATATATGCCTATGAAAAATATGAAATGTATTTATTCATAATTATCATAGTATATCAGCTTTTGTAAAATCAAATCATGTAAACATACCTCATGTATACATTTACAATTGAACTGCCTAGCCATTCATAATTTAGAATTTCATCTACACTGTCATCACTAATGAAATCTGATTCCTCCCCTCCATACATATTTTTTTCAAAATAAACTATGTGAGTATCTCCTTCTATCAAGTTTGTATCCACATGATCCTACAATACTATTAAATGTGGATATATATCGTGCAGGGTGAAGGTGATCTTAGTAGATCATTTCGATTCGTTGGTTGACCTTTGAGATAGTATTGAGCCGATCTTTCGTTTCACCCCTTCCATTTTTAGTTCTATAATAATATTAATCAGTTCAGTCCTTTTTTAATTAAATGTGAAAGGTTTATCTTGAAAAATAAATTGGAAATGAATACCTCCTTGTCAATATGTTTTTTACAATAATTGATGGCCATGCGATGGATGTTACAATAGCTTGTTTGACCATATGAATGTCATCATCGTCATTTGGAACAGGTAGCTCGGTGTTCAGCTCATTAGCTTTGTTAATTGACACTCTGACATGACCTGTTAGAAGTGGTCTTTTTTTTAGCATGTTGTTCTATATATTGAACATCGTATCCCTCGCTACAAGGCGATAAGTGGGAGTTGATAGATATAAATCATAGTCATTTTCACCCTATAGAATATCATTATAAGAAATGTATCAGTGTATATGTGATTCACATTTCATAGAAAAAATTAATATAACATTTATTACCTCAGCTAAGTCATGTTTTTGAGAGGAATGGCTCACCTCAAAGATGGTGGGGGTGGGGTGAGATCTTCACATATAGGTTTTTTGTGTTGTTTCTTCTCTTTGCCTCCCCCATGAAAATTTCTATCATCTCTCTCTGGTGTTGTAATTATTCTTGAAAAATAGATATTGTTTATCTCATATTTTTCATTTCATCATTTTGATCCTACGCTAGTTTCTCTTTCAGAAAATATGTTCAGGGTGTCACCCCAAAACGAGCACCTCTATCGCGGCCATACTATTCTGGATGCTTTAAGGCCACTAAAAGTATGTTTGTATCTGGTGTGGGGTTTGTTGATTCTCGTGACTATGTTAGTTAGAAAATATAGGAAAATAAGTAGTCATTGTTATGTAATAGCAATTTAAATTAAATAAAATTTATATTATGTCATACTTACACATGTTTCACACACTTTTTGTGTGTTTTCATCTATCAGTATCCCCTCTTTATTTACATGAGACTCCTTCTATAACACATGGTTTGGGATGGAAGTGTCTTTCAATTTCGATTCATCAATCTGTATATAAATAGAGGAACATGGTTATGGTTTTGTTTTATGTCCCATAAAATTATTATGGTAGATTTAAAATTTGTACCAATTTTTTCTCAAGTGAAGTGTACCCCATCCTTGCTTTACGGTAGGGGTACGATGTTTTTTCTTCCCATTTTTTATTTTTAGCACTCAGTTTCTATTTCATAAATAAAAAACTGCCAATCATAGTGATGAATACAAGAAACATCAAACAACGTATTCCCAGACACAATGTACATGAAAAGTCTGCTCTACATGACAACTGCTAAACACATCCCACGCTCCTTGGGATATCAAGTGTGTATAAAAAGGAGTTGGGTGCGGCTTTATTTTCACTTCAACATATTTAAGATGATATTTCATTAAAATTGTGTGGAATCCTCTATGAATCCTTCCTGGAACTCTTAATACACATTCCTTGTGTGAGACATCTACTATAAATGCACTCTATAAGGGATGATGAAGAGTAAGTCAATGTTTTAGTATTTTATTTTATTTTAATAAATTAAAGAAATTATATCATAATGTTACCATAATCTCTTCCAACATTAGTGTCTTCAGCCCAATGACAACATGGTGCTACAACTGTATATTAATCAGCACACGTTGATGAGTGAATATTCCAATGTAGCTACTAAACATGGATTTTTTGGAGTTAACATGCTAGCCTCTCTTATTCCATCCCACATCAAATTTTATGCCTTCTTCTTTTGCCTTCCAGATTTTGGATAACACTGTCAAACTATGACGCTCTTGTTTTTTTTGTGTTGTCAGGGTTTCATTGCCTACCATTTTCTCAGTTTCATCACCATCATCATTATGTTCCTATGTAGTTCTAGAATTGGAACTTAGACAAAAAAAAAACAGGTTGAGAAACCTATTTACCTCAACACTATGGCCAACAAAAACAGGTTGAGAAACCTGTTGCAGCTCTAGACTGGGACCAACAATAGTAGGTTGGGAGACTTGTTGTGCCTCAGGATTGGGTGCATCGGCCAGTGCAGAAGTCATTATCTACAGAAGTGGTTTAAAATTTAATTTAGATTACATAAAATAAGTAGAAAACAGATAATAATATAACGTAACACAATGTATATTAAAATAAAAAAATAACCTGATTATTGAACTCTCTTGTTTTTAAAGGTTGAAAATATTTGACCCCTCTATCGACTATGTAAATCCCTTCATTGTGGTCTCTTATGACATACAAAAATCCATCTACATTGGGAGTAATATGAAATGATTATGAAGTCCCAATGAAAGGTTCATCCTCTGTTGAAATTTCATCTAACCCTTGATTTGTTTTAGTCGATAATAGAACAATTGACTAGTTTCAGTTTGCGAGATCTGAATCATAAAATACCTGTACTACCTGTGATGCCATTATAAACGGTTTGTATTTCTCTCATTCCTTACTGAAATCAAATTTCACGAATCCTAATTCATCTATTTTAATATCACTCATATTATCAACCCACTTTCATTGAAATATCAACACTTAGAATTTCATATAATCCAACTCCCATATTTGTTTGATGATGCCAAAGTATGGTATATTTTCATAAATTGGATTTCTTTCCTTAGCACTGGAAACATGCATCGCTTCCGCCACAAGTGTAATCCCACTATTCCTCATGGTACTATCTTCATCATCTTCATTAGTATAGAATATATAACCCTTAACTACATAATCATTATAAGAAAATACATACACACTTGTTCCTCCGATTATCCATCGAAGTCGTTCTAAAACTGAGTCTGGATTTTCATCTTACTTCTTAAAAATATGGTCCCAAAACCATCCTATAAACTGTTTATTATGTGTATCTGATATCTATTTTTTATCCCTAGATTGATTCAAATTCCTAAGAATTTATTTTTGGGTTTGAACATATGGGTCAACATCGAAACTATTATGCAAAATGTAAAGGTGGGCCTGCTCCCGATCTGTAATATTGATTATGAAAAACTATCTTATAGAAATTACTTCACCCTCAAGACACCCAATGTGAGGTTATTTTGGTAGTCCAATGTTTTCCACAACATAAAGGTATTCGGTACATAATTCAAATGCTTCCTCAAAAATATATCCCTCTGCAATACAACCCTCTGGCCGACTTTGATTTTTTACATACCCTTTCAAAATCTTCATATACTGTTCAATGGGGTACATCCATCTATAATATATAGGACCACATCATCGAATCTCTCTCCCCAAATGAACCATCAAATGAACCATTATATCAAAGAATGTTGGCAAGAAGAACATTTCCAATTCAAATAATATGATGGAAATTTCTCTTTTCATAGTTGGTAATTTTGCATAGTTGGGGTTTGGCTTAGTGGTAAGCACCCCGTAATCCTTCATAAAAAATGGTGGTTCAAAACCCATGGGGAGCAGGTACTGTAGCAGTACTGTAGTAGTGGTGGTACTGTAGATCAGTGGGCACTGTAGTAGCGGCAGGGCACTGTAGCAGCAGCAGGTATTGTAGCAGCCGAGTTACTATTCACAGAATGAGTCTTAGGCCAAAAATTTGGGCCTACGGGAAATGTAATGGGCTACATGCCCACTAGGACTTCAGGATATGTAATGGGTCTCCCTCTACCCAGTTAAAAGAGGCCTTTTCTTTTCTTTAATAATAAAATGAGGCTTCGACCCCAACCTTTAAAAAAAATTTACTTTTTTTATAGTTGGTAATTTTGCTGGGTCTATAGCTTTGCTGCACATAGCTTTGATGAAGAAATAGAGCTTCGTTAATGTATGGTGTACATTCTTGGAAAAAATGCAACATAAATCTATATGAATTATATATTATATCAAAACATGGGAATCATGTGATTTCAGACCCTTTAACTTTAAATTGTTCATTGACACGATGTTCATGATATTTGATGAATAGACCTCTAGAACCTTCAAGTCATTCAAGAAGTTGAAAAACTAATATCTCTCGTACCTATAAAGAGTGTAAGCAACAAGAGGAAGAAATGTTCATTTTTCACCCTTCACTGGTGCCAAATCTTCTCGTATTCACATCTCAACCAGGTCCAACCAAGCCTTAATTCCATAATTTGTTTTTCCAGGTGAATTTAACAATGTGCTGATGAAACTATCACATAAATTTTTTTATGTATGCATAACATCAAGAAAATATCTAACATACAGACAATTCTAGTATGGTAATTCAAAAAAGAAAACTGATCTCGTTTTCTAACCAGTTATTGTAAGGTTTTTGAAAACGGTTTACCAAAAGTAATCTTCACATCTTTTACTTTTTCAATCAATTGATCACATATTAGTGGAGATGATGCTATAAATTCTTTTGAACTTCCATCGAATGATGTCGTCCAAGATCAGTACTTATGTCGTTGGGGTAGATATTTGTGATGTTATAGAAACACGGTTTTTATGAATGTTTCAACCTAATTGACTGTGTACTTTGTTTGGAAATGGGAAACCCTTGAGTTCCTTTAATTCTATATCCTAACCAATTTCTATAAGCATGAAAGTCATTTATCATCCCATACAACATGGATCTCAAAGTGCAATCTTCATTTTTGTAAGCATTATACAACGTAACACCTGAATCCCACAATAATTTAAAATCTTCAATCAATGGAGCCAAATAAACATCAATATCATTACCTTATTGTTTTGGTCCTGATATAAGCATAAATAACATGTTGTATTTTAATTTCATGCATAACCATATTGGTAAGTTATAATTTACCAACATAACTGACCATGTTCTGTGACTACTACTTTGAAAACTAAAAGGATTCACTCTATCTGTAAATAACAGAAGATGAAGGTTTCTTGGCTCGTTTCCAAATTCCGGATACTAATGATCAAATCTCTTCCACTAAGGAGAGTCTTCTAGGTGACATAGTTCCCATATTTAATTATTGTATCTACATGCCATGTCAATTTTCCGGAAGTCTCCTCACTTCCATATAGGAACATAAACCTTGGAATGATTGGAATGTACCATATAACTTTTATAGGACTGGATTCATCTTTCTTGTATCGAGAAGAACCACACATTGGAATTCTTTAAGTGATTTTTGGTCTTTGTGAAATAGTATACAGTCATGCAGGTAGGTGTATATTCTTTAAGATATCATACCAATCGAGCGTAGCATTCATCTGGCATCTTATGTTCATCTCAAGAGCTCATTATCTTCTGGGAGCACGTCATTCAGGAGAGTAAGTAGTTTTGTAAAACTGGCATCACTCCATTCATTGCCTTCATTAAAATTATACAACTTTAGTACTACTGACAAGGCTGTATATTTAGTGCAAACAACATACAATGGCGTCTTTTCACAACTCTTTAACTTCTCAATTTTTTTTGGAAATCACAAAGTTCATCTTCAACTGTCCTTGTCATTTCTTCAATATGATCTTAATCATCATTTATATCTATAATCACATCCTCCATACTATTGCCTTCATTGTTCACGCTTGTAATCATATTAGATGATCCATAAAATGGAGTGCTATCCCAACCACTACCTACATTTGTTTTTTTCCCTATGTCTAATCCAACATGTAGAACTTCAATCTATTCTGTGATAGATCAGTTGTTCTTCCAACTCCTCTGAACTAATTTTTCTTGAATAACAACAACGTAAACACGGACAAAGGGTTTGATAAGGTTCATATGCATGATCTTTTGAAAACATGACAAACTCTTTCACTCCATATTCATATACTTTTTTCAATCCATTGGAATTCATACATTCTTTATTGATATTCATACTATTTGATTCAGTAATATTAATATTTAAAAAAATAATTACACAAAATATGTTCAACAAGGGTCATCACCCAAATATAATCAATGGAACTAGCTATATTAAACAATACCCTTACCTCTCCATGAATTACACGAGACCAAAGTAGATCACACCCATATTCCCAACCACATGATCAATGGAACTAGATATGAGGATCTCTTACACTAGAATGTTTTAGTATCCCACATGTGATCTATATGCATTGTTATAAACCAGTTTTTTAGCGTTTCTCTAGAAACATAATTTTCGAGTTAGGAACTATGGTAATAAACTAATAGATGTCATAGTTTTCAATAGAGTGCTTGCGTGTGGAAGGATTCATTACATGTTTTTTATGGTTTTTTGACTAGGGTTTCCATAAAGTATCCCATAGAGTCCTCCAGTGAAGTGGTTTTCTAAGATTCAGTGGAATTGCACTAGTAACAAAGTGGTGGTGCCATTGAAATGGGTAATGTTTGGATTGATATTCAATTATGGAGGAATTAAAAAATGGAAAACTAATGGAATACCAATCATGACAACAACCACAAGACCATACAAACACACAATCATTCTCACAATTGCAACAACATACAAACCAAACAAACACAATTTCAAATTTTAAAAAGCATCCCTTATTCAATTATGTTTGTTAATTCAGGGGTTATCACAAAAGTTTTATTATCCTGGGGAATTCATTAATTAGAAAATTACAAGTAAATTACCAATTTTTATATTCAAATGTTCAATTGGAACCAACCAACATGCAATTCATTTAGTGTGCAAAAAAGGACCACCAACGACCCCGATTTTCAGCAGGGCATTTAGCCTGTACATTTCACAACATAACCATCAATATAAAATAGTAATAACATGTTAACAAGAGGAAGCCGATGAGTAATAGGAGAAAACTAATCGTGAAGGAGTTTTCCAGTGTGTGACAGAGCTACGTTCATGGCAGAGGAGAGGTGCATGAAAGAGGAGATTTCCAACTTACAAGAAAACATAAACTGAGAACTGGTATGTAATACCTATCCAAAATAGGTCCAATTAGATTTAGGAATGGAACGTGTCTAGTTAAAAGTTTTTGGTCAATAGTGGGATTTAATTTTTCATATATGACATCTACTTCCTGTTTATTTACCTTTTGTGTATCTAATATTTCCCTAGATGTTCAACTTTTGAATGGGACAAGTCTGGTTTTCAGGAGAACTATCATTTTTATGTTACTCTATTTTAGGGGTAAAATATTCCACATTAATTGTATCTTTTTCCCTAGGGATCTTTGCTATACCTTAGGGATCATGAACGCCTCTTAGATTAGTGGAAATTCAGGTTAGTTGTTGGTTATGATACCAACCTAGGCTGTATCATTACATTCCTCATTGTAATTGGCCCATGTCCATTTAAATATAGGATTGTGGGGTGTGGGGTGGGGGGGTCAGACACTAATATATTCCCAACTCCACTAGAGTTCCTATGGGGGTGGGTCCTGATAGTATCATATCTAATAAATCTTTTTTAGATTGGACATTAGAGTAGTCACTGCTAAGGATTTCCTCATTTGTATGGTTGTATTGTTTGTTGAACCTAGTGTGTGAAGTAGACATCAGAAACTAATAAGTGATTGAAACTTATTTGATGACTTCATAACCTATGAAAAAAATATAGAAAATATCATAAAATCCTCATTGAATATTAATAGGTTTGGTTTCATTCATCATATAGTTACACGTGATGTGGAATGTGTAAATGATAAGCTTGGGGGGGGGTGAATCATGTGGAGATGTTGATGGAATTAATCTAAAAGGACCTAAATAAAAGGGAGAACAAGATATGAATCACAAAAAAAAGCATAAAAAACATGGAAAAACATGCATCACGACACAACACATAGGTCCATGTCATAATGGGTCCCAAATGAGAAAGAACTACGACACAAAGAAGATGGAGACACCACAATGGTTCCTGGTAAAAACACATCTAGAATCCACGTGCACAGTCAAAAATGACATTATATAATCTAGGGAAAAGGGACTATGATGAATTTGTCATCACTACACCATAACCTCTAATCCCTCACACACCAAATATAATCCTCTGATTCAGTCTAAAATGAGTGGAAATGAGAAAAGAGAAAAATGTAAAAAAATAGGGCATATTAGATTAACCAAGTGGAACACTATATGACAATGAAATAAAACTAAAATATAAAAAATAATAGAGGTAAAATTATCCTAGGATATCCAATATAAGTGATTAAAGATGAAACAAACACTAGGTGAGGGAGAACCACCCAAGAGGAGAGGAGGGAGAGGGTGGCGTAGCGTAAAGGGGTTGTATATGAGAAAAAGGAAAAAAATACAGTAAAACATAGAAGGTTCAGAGGGGAATTTTCTTAAAACTTCACTTTTTAAAGGGGTTCAAGGTTTTTATATATGGTTTTCAAAATCATGTGTAAACTATACAATCTCCACTGTCCAGGACACACCATTTCACATGTTTAATGTGCATGGTTTAACAAACAGTGTGCAAACCATGAGAAATGCCTTTAAATTTTATTAATTAATTTTTTATGGTTTTGTAAGGCCCCTCACATGATTTAAACAAACTGTGTACCTATTCAAACCAATATTCACTATTGTGGTGCATGGTTATCACTAATCATGTGTAAACCATGCTCCTTAGCCTGCTAACCCCAAAACCAGTATTTCTACTCCTAAAGATTTTGTGACTTGTTTAAGAACCTAAGACACATCTAAAGCCTCAAACTAAAGAAAATATCCTTTAAGATGTTCCAACTTCTAGGTTCTATATCCAACCCTCTTATTTAAAAATGGTTTACCCACTAATTGAAAAACATTCCATCTCCTCATAAAAATTCAAATGCCAATATGGATGAGGAATTACAAACTTCCCACCATTGTGCTTATCATACTAAATATTTCATAGTGGTAATAAAATTGAACCACCATTATCAGTTATCTATTTGAAGTCAAACAAACAAATTCTATTCCTGAACTCCCAACATGATTTCAAATCGTAGCACCCAACAGAAGACACAATGCCACCTGATCCTGATCCAAAGCTCATAACCATCCCTAAGATGATGTGATGGTACTTTCTTAGGCTTTCCCATATTGAGGAAATATCATGTAATTGTTTAGTCAATCACACTGTCTAAGACACTCCCCACCATAATACTTAACTCATTAAATCCAATTTCGATCCATGGTGTCTCCCACCTACAAACTTTCTTACCAAAATAAATTTTTAAGTTTTTAATGGCACACCTAATGACACTTAAAATGGAACTTACCCAACTAAAAATGAGAATTACAGTACAATGTCGATCTTCTCCTTCATTTGTAAATTTCTGAACTCCACAAATACACTGACCCCTAATGTGATTCCACAGTCAAACACTGACAAAATTAAACTAGCCATTATGCTATCACCTAACAACCAGCGTGAAACCAATAGGATCCTTCATAGACTACATCATCTATCTAAAAATCAAAATATCCTCTCAGACTCTAATCATCAAAAAAAAAAACAACCTCTGGGATTCCAAAAGGAATCCAGATTTCATAAAAAACAAATGTGCACTAGTATCCAGTGCTTTCACAATGACCCAAAGACTAGATCTACACACCAACTGCCTTTCTAATGCACAAGAGTAAAAATTAATTACATAAGAGACTCAATAGGGGAAATATGTGCAATGTAGAGGAGGCTTCCAGGTCGATCATCGGATGAGGAGGGCGCACCAGAGCAGGTGACATGGACAAGGGGACCGTGCAAGGAAGAGGAGGATAAGAAGAAGGATGAGGAGGAGGAGGTGGTGGTGGCGGCAGAGGAGGATGCGTCTGCGGCCGGAGGAGAAGGAGGAGGAGGAGGTAGAGATGAAGAAGGAGGAGGAGGAGAAGGGTCACTATGGAGGAGGGGTCGCGATGGAGGAGGATGAGAAGGCAGTGGTGGAAAAGGAGGAGGAGAATGGTCATGGAGAAGGAGGAGGAAAAAGAAACAACAATAGAGGAGGAGGAGGAGGAGGGGTCGTGATGGAGAAGGGGTCGACGACGTAGGCTGAGGAGCCTATTAGACTTCTTTTATAAAAACTGCTGGAACCTTTATCAGCTCTAGTTAAAAGCGCAGATAGAGGTATATTTTATCAACACTCAAATAAAAAGCACTAATAAAAAATACATTTATCATCACTTTTTTATCTCTAATAAAGATGTCCTTTATCAGCGCTAATAAAGTACTGATAAAGGAAATATTTATCAATGCTAATAAAGTATTGATAAAATTCCTATTTATGAGCGCTTTCTTAGCGCTGATAAATATAGGCCTTTATCAACACTAAAAAAGAACCGATAAAGGTATAATTTTAATAATTTATTTATATTCTTATATATTTATTTAAAATGATATATAGGATATATATATATATATATTAATAATTATAACTATAAATAGCATATATTTATAAATATTAGTATATAATTGTCAATATATATATATATTAATAAAATTATAATTACAAATGTATTTGAAAAGTATTTATATATATCATTAAAAATATAATAAAATATATTTATTATTTAAATATATTTCATGTAAGTTTATAAATACATTTTTATAACATATATAGTTCTTATGGG
Source organism: Viscum album (assembly GCA_963277665.1). Lineage (NCBI taxonomy): Eukaryota > Viridiplantae > Streptophyta > Magnoliopsida > Santalales > Viscaceae > Viscum > Viscum album. Next base: position 467,265,078 of record OY728147.1, on the reverse strand, counting down.
TAATATTACGAATTAATCAACATACCACATCTATGGAAAATGAGATGTAATATATAAATGAACATTCATGCATATGATACATAACATATAAAAATTTTCAATATATTCATTGACCAAATTCATTGGAAAACACATATAGCCCGAATGACCCGAAGGACTTCTTTTTATTTTATTATAGATAATCCCCCTTTTAAGGGTTGAAGGGGAACCTGTACATGACCCGTAGGCCCAAGGCACCAGGCCCAACATGACCCACAATACATGACCCGAAGGCCCCAAGGCATACCATGCCCATTACATGACCCTTAGGCCCAACCCACTTGAACTGACCCTCCCCAGCATCTTGAATCACTGATCTCCTTATCTCCCCACCTTGCATTACTAATCAGCTTGCATTGCCCCGTACAAAGCTACACGACGCCTGGTCCCAATGGCGGTTGCCATACCCTCTCATTCTTCCAATACGGTTAGCTCTGTATCTGGTGGTTGCTACTCCTATTGCTCTGATCCACTTCTGGGACCTGTTCTGTGTAAACTAGGCTACTCCATGGTCTACGTGACCCGAAGGCCCTGTGGCCCGAAATCCTTTGGATGACCCGAAGGCCCTGGAGACCCGTAGGCCCAAACCAGTGGCCCGAAGGGCCAAATCGGGTGAATAGTTCTGGCTACTATAGTACCGAACAGTAACTGCTATAGTACTGCTACAGTAAACCTGGAAATTCGCCTCCACCCGGTTTTGAACTCGGGTCTCTTGGATGCCAAGCAGGAGCCCTTACCACTCGAGTACGGGCTCTTTGGCATTGGAAAACACATATATATTCAATAATTTTAATTATATATATATATATTAAAAAATATCATATATTTATAAATAAAATAAATAAAATAAATATATTAAATATAACAAATATAATAAATAAAATTAATTAATCCAATAAATCTAAAAAATTTCTAATAAATAAATAAATCTAAAAAATATATTTATAATTTAAGGTAATTTATTATAATCTTATAATTATTTAATTATATATATATTTATTTAATTATAATCTTACAAATACTTTTTTCAATTAAAACATTATATATATTTTTTTTAATTATTAAAAAATATATATTAATTATAAAAAATTGTTTTTTTAATGTATACAAATAAAAATTATTTTCGAATATAAATATAATAATTTTATATAAATTAATAATAAAAACTTTTATCAGTTCTAATAATAGTGCTGATAAATGTACCCTTTATCAACACTAGGAAAAACACTGATAAAGGGTACACCTTTATCAGCGCTTGTGTTAGCACTGATAAAGGGAACATTTATCAGCACTTTTAGCTAGTGCTAAAAAGGACCACCCCTTTATCAACACTTTTTTCTTAGTGCTGATAAAAGACAGTGCTTCCCTTGTCCTGTTTTGTGGTAGTGTAGAGTTTGCGTACAATAATAACTACCACTCAAATATTTGTATGTAACCTTTCGAAGCCATGTATGAGAGACCTTACAAGCCACCCTTGTATTGGAAATAGATTGGAGAGGCATCTCTTTGGGTTCGAGAGATGGTTAAGAAGACAATGGAAAAACTCAAGGTCATCTGTGAGTGGATGCCAACAGCCTAGAGTAGGAAAAAATCTCATTGCTCCTTGGAGTTCAAGTAGGGAGACAATTTTTTTCTAAGAGTCCCCCATTGATGAATTTGAAGGTTCTTCTAGGGAGGTAAGCTATCCCCATAGTTCCTCAGGACATTCAAGATCATTCATAGGGTTGGTGATTTTTCTTTCTGCCTTTCCTTACCCTCATTGTTAGAGCGGGTTCAGTCAGTCCTTCATGTGTCACAACTGAGGGGATACATGCATGACCCCATGCACATTATTGACTAGAGTGAGCTGGACATCGAGGATGGATCCACTTTTATGGAGCACTCTGTGGAGATCAAGGATCAGTAGGAAAAAGACCTTACATGGATATACCATCCCCTTGGTTTTTAGGTTGTGGTAGTATGATAACATGCAAGAGAGCTCCTAGGAGCGGGGGTTCCAGATTCGGGCTCAGTATCCTGACATTTTTTCATAGTTTATAATTTCAAGGGATGAAAATTTTTAATGAGGTATTTATTAAGAGATCCTATTTTTCACTTGTAATATTTTTAAAATTTTGTACACAAATTTTTGGAGCTAGGCGCTGAGGTGACGTGTGATTCAGAGGCCTGGTGTTCCCGAAATTAATTTTAAAAAAATATTAAAAATATTTTATATTAAGAACACATTATTTCTTAAAGAAAATGGGATAAATCTTAAATATAATATTTTATTATAAATAAGAGACTGCGATTGAGTCCGGAACACGATGTCTACCCATAGTGAGACCTAAAGTTGGTCGGTGCAGGGAATTCGGATGCCGTGACAGTTGGAGGGTGCGTTTAGTTAAAATAAGTATGTAAATAAATTTATTTTAATTAATTAACCTAATTATGTTTAATATATAAAACACCCATTATGGAAAATCCTGAAGGTTTAGCTACAAAAACCTTAATAGGATTGGGGGGATTTCCTTCCACCCCTCATTGATGAATTAAGTTCTGACATTGATTAAACTCTAGATCAAGGAGAATCGATACTTAGAAAATGAAATGACACCTCTAAATCATTAGAGAGCATGTTATTTAATGAATAATTATCCAATATACTGGTAGGACTCATCAATTCATGGTTTATTCCCTTATTGATTAAATTAATTGAGCAATACCGTATTACTTCTTGATCTATATTCTATTTGATCCATTTAATGAACCAATGTGTTGAAATTATTTTTTTACTTATTTTTATCACTCTGACACCCCAATTCTATATCTTTTGGCCAAGAATGCCTAGAAAATGCTCATTTCACCTCCGTTTCTTGTGCATTTCACCCGTCGTTCATCGCATTAGTCACCATTGGACCATGAGGTTGCGATTTGATATTTCTGAGTGGGATAGAGCCTGATCAGACCCCCAGATTCACAACGGTTTCACATGCGATGAATGGATCAGTGATTGAGAAGAGATGTGGGATAATTTTCAGGTTGTGGGTGAATTTGTTTCTAGTTGGAATCCGAATTAATGATGATAGGTGATGGAAGAGATGCACGATGCATGTGGACACTGAAAAAACAAATGAGAATCTGATTTTTGGCCACAAGATGGATATAAACATTTAATAAAGGAAATATAAACTATTTTTAGATGGATCAGAGGCAAGATCTGAAGAAAATTATGAAGATCTATGTTCCACAGAATGGAACTGAGAATATGTGGAAAATGTGACTACACACCATAGAGTTTAAAGAACACAAATCATGTATGGACTTGGCTGTAGTAGATAGTGTTTCATAGAATTATTAGAGTCACATCCCATGTCGGACCCCCACACATTGTGTGACCTTAAGCTAGAGAATCAACGTGTACTATGGGAGTACATGGGAATGGGAATGGCTAGGCACATGTCGTGTTCTAAAGTACACGTACAAAACCAAGGATCATGAGTAGGACCCCGGGTGGCTCAGACATTCCATGTAGACCCTCTTCATGCCATGTAACCTTATATGGGCATGATCCATGTACCACTAGGGACATGGCTAGAAAATGGAGTGGGACCACATGCTATGTGGTCTGAGAGTATCTTATCCTGAGTGTTTTTTCATGTAGAACGCGATGGTGTCCTCCATAATGTCTTTTAAGATAGGATGCAAGATGTTCTGGACACGAAACTTATTTAGGTTTCAGTCAATGATGACAGTTATCAGGCATGATCACTAGTGTCTTTAGAGTGTAACCCTCTAGCTAGGCAGAGAATGGGTCCTCTACTGATATATAGAGTGGCACCCCTACAAAACAGGTCATGGGTCATCTATCTACCTTTATAGTGTAACCCTCTAGATGGTCTAGGAATGAGTCCTCTACCTATTCACCAAGTGGAAACCTCCCACAGTATTAGGGTATGGGTCCTTGACTACGAGATTGGCACCTTAAAGTTGGTTTGGGCATGAGTACTCTATCTTATATCTGAGTGGAACCCTCCTGCAGTATCAGAGCATGGGTCCTCGATAATTTGAGTTTCACCCTCCAACTGTGTTGTCCATGAGTCCTCTACCATTTACTGGAGTGTCACCCTCTAGCTGGGCAGGGTGTGGGTCCTCTACAGACTATTAGAGTGGAACCCTATAGCTGGGATGTGCATGGGTCCTATAATATTTACTTGAGTATTAACCTCCAACCAAGTCTTGGAATGATTCCTCTAGCTATCAATTGAGTGGATCCCTCCTGTTATACTAGGGTATGAGTCCTCTATAGAGAGACTGTTTCCCCTTGACTATGTGACATAGTGGAAAGGTGTGGATTGTGTAACACCCCGAGATTTTATGAAAAATATTCTTTTTAATTTCATTAATGTCTTGTGTTATACGCTACACCAAAATGAGCTTTCACAACACGCATCCTTGACTTGCCTTTCAATACACGCAATCGCGATCTTCCTCGATAGCGTGTGTAGTACGCAATACCGAGTTTCACTAAACAACGATATGCTATTAAAATATTATTAAAACTAGTCGTTATGAATAGTAATAACCACTTTTTGGAAATTTTGTAAATTTAATTTTTCAAAACGGACTTCATTTTTGGATTCGGAATATTGAAATTAGCTTAGGTTGAAATTTTGGTACTTTTCGGCTAACTTTCATTTTCCGATGAATAGTGAAAATTTCTAAATTTTAATTAAAAACAACCTTTTTAATAGAAATAATTAATAGTGATAAATTATTAATTTGAGTGGTTTTAAAGTAAATTTAGAATATATTTTTATAATTTAATACAATTTTGGTTATTGGATGTAATTTCACATTTAAACCAGACATAAACAACTGTCAATCTTTTGATAGTTATTATCTCTTAAGAACATGCTATTTGTTTTGACGAAGGGAATTAATTTTTAAATTAATTAATGCAAGTGATATTTTTTGAATTTGGTAAAATAGTCATCATTTTTGAATTCATAATATCAAATATATCTTAGGCCTAATTTTTGGTATTTTTCTAGAAACTTTCATTTTTTGATGAATAGTGAAACCACTAAGTGGTAGTTAAAAAAAATGATTTTTCATAAAACTTAATTTTACCGCTTATGTGAGTGGAATTTAAAAAATCTGAGAGACACGGTTGATGTCATTAAGTAAAATGTGGTTCAATGAGATGAAAATAATTCTTGGTGAATAGTAACTTTTTACTTTTTCTTACCACGGTTAAAAGTAAATAGGGTAATTAAGGGTAAAAATGATATTATTATTACCCTAACACATGTAATAATTCTATTGGATAAGTGTAATTCGACCAAAAACAAACTTAGGAATAAAATATGACCATTTAGGCCCACTTGGATTAGATTAGGACATTTATTATTAATTTATTTAAAGAAGGGTTAAAATAGTTAAAATCAAAGTTTAATAAGTAAATCATTTTTAATATAGGGTTATACATAAGATAAATTCGACTATAAATATTCATTAGAAATTTAAAAAGATTCCCTACATAATGATAATTTATTTTTAATTTTTAGACTTTATATAAGTTAATTTATTTATGACACAAAGATGATGTAGTAATTATCTTATTAATGAAATATTGACATAATTGATGTTATAAATACCTAAATAAATGTAATTTGAGACTTTTTATTAATTCCATTAATTTTCTAGGTTAATATGACATGTTATTATTAATTTAATTAACTTTTTTCTAACTAATAATTCTTTTATGAGTTTCAAAAAAATCAATTACTAAATAGTGTCAAAATTGACATAAAATTGTTTTTAAAACAAATATTATATTATTAATTTTTATTTTATTCCTAAAAATATAAGGTTCGTAAAAATGACTTATATAATGTTATATATATTAATAATAAACATCCTGGGGTTCGTTTGGCTTCTTATAGTAATTTTATTAACCTTATAGTGTAAGAACACAAAAAGACACCGTAAAAGTAAAATTATCTAACTTAAAGTTAAATATAAATGATAAGGTTAAAATAGGAACCTAAACTTGTATAAATTATATTGGATGAGAGGATTTCAACCCATACCCACCTTAGCTTCGAAATAAATCAATTTGGAGCTATTTAAAACAGAATTTGGCTTTATAATAAAATAATATTTTTAGTTTTTCCAAAAGAGCCCCTCTCATCCCTTATAAAAGGGCACCTCCTCCCTCTCTTCCTCACACCACTTTGAGCCTTCAAGCTCGGACAACCAATGACAAATTCTCTTCTTCACTTACCTAGAAACATCATATAGGTCTTTGTCTTCTTCAAAGACCAATTTTAGTGCCCTAAGAGGAGGACTCAAAGAGGCGCTTCAAAGAAGAGGTAATGTCTGTTACCGATTCTTTCAAATTTATTTCTTCTTCCACTTCTTCTTATTAGGTTGTTTCATTATGAAGTAATAACATCAGTATCAATCATATACTTATATATTATTATAAGTATGAAACAACCCTATTTCACCATCTATCCATCCTACGGAAAATGAAATCACCGCGCGTGCGTACGTACAGAATACCGTCTCCACGCCGTGGTGTAATCTATTTTCCACCACCCCCTTACTTGGATGGGTATAATGGTGTAAATAATAACTATATATGGTTATTGTAAAGTGATATTGATTCTGAAATAGTATACATACACTCCAATACAATTCCACGATCATGAGAACGATATCATCGCTCGTGCGTACGTACGGACTACCGTCTCCACGATGCGATGAGATTCATTCTCCACGTTAACAATTCATGAATGATTATAAATTATATATAATAAGTAATCATGAGATATATGACATAATAATACTGTATTTATGTATATATATATATGTATGTCAGCTACTTAATTCCATTCAACTCAATAAGGAAACGAAAACAGCGTTCATGCGTACGTACGACCTACCGTCTCCATGAACGGTGTATTTCTTTCCATTTACTAATCTATTATATATATGTATATTATGAATATATATTATATATAAATCATGTTTTATATTCTGGAATTAATTAATCATGATCTAATTAATCATATGAATAATTACAAGTCAAAACACGGACGACAAATGAAACGATTTTACCCAAAACGCTCTTTAACATAGAATTTACAAATGAACGGGTAATATAAAGTCATAAGTGAACCATATATGATATCATAAAAATGATTATGATTCTGGAATAAGTCACTGACATTATTTAAATCATTATACAGGAGGTTTGGACACTTACGAAGCAAATCAGACCTAAGGTAAGGAAAATATCACAATCTCATTTTTATCCGAGATTGTTTATACTTTGAAATTTACTGGGGTGAATTTTATCATCCACATCCATATTTCCTCAATATGTAATATTATTTCCATCCACCTACAATTTTTTAAATCAAATTTTACCCTTCGGTGAGTTTTTAGTAAAAGATATGAAAGAAATCTTTTGTCGTTTTTTTTGTACGAGGTACTTTTTGACTTTTCCGACAAAAGTATGAGAAGAATGTTTTTTTAACTTATACGGCATGAATGGATTTTTAAAAAAATATTTCCAAGAATCTTCCTTTACAAGTTTTTAAGTTTATTTTTAATCAACTTCTTTTAGTTTAAAATTGTATGACATGTTAAGAAAGGAAAAATGTTTTTGAAGTAGAAAGGATATTTTCCTTAAGAATGGAGTTCAAGAGTTTTATCAAAATTATTTTCTATCTAAGATAATATATGGTTCTATTTCTATCCCTATTATTACATGGATTTTATTATGTTGTGATGGAAATATTTTTATGAATTCCTCTATCTTATATGAATTGTTTTATGATGTCATGATGTTTAAGAATCCAATTTTTATTACATGGGTTATGCAATGATGTATGATTTATGATTTTGTGGCACACATAAGAATGGTATCATTATGAGATGGGTGGGACCTATATATCCCTCTAATGCATTGGGTAAACATTTTATATCTCATGAGATAGACATGGCTGGAGTGGCAGGTTAAACCGGTTCAGTGAAACAGAACTAAAATGAGGAATGAACTCGGTTCAGAAATGGACTTTGTCCACTAAGATAGTCTTGGCAATGAGTCTTGACTAATAAGAAATGATTCTCTATGATTATTTGCGTATGACACAAAGTTTCATGTTTTAAGTTATGATTATTGGGATAACATTTCACTACTATGATTTATCCCATGTTATGATATTACGATCTCTTTTGCAGGTTAAGATTTCTAAAATGTGATGTTCTTATGAATATGATGTGAATAATATTTCTTTTGTTTAACCTTACTGAGCATTTGGTATCACCCTTTTAGTTTTTTATTTTCCCCAGGATATAAAGAAAGGTTTTAGGTATAAAAAAGGAAGATCTTTATGGGAGATGTTGAAGATCTTTCACCACGATTAGAAGATTATATTCTGAGTTTCCAAAGACACTGAACTATTACGGTCCTTGTGTGTGTGTTTTTGTTATGTACTAATTATTCCGCAAAAGTAATGTAATTTTCATGTACATCAATCTTAGGGTCTCTACAGTTGGTATCAGAGGAAAAAGATGTAGTAATGTATCCGATCCTTGGGAACTCTCACATGTGAGCGTTGGACGAAGCATGGATCTCCGCCCAAGGGCTTCATGAGGAAATGGCTGCCACCGGGGATGGTGGTGTGTCCCACCCAGGGGGTGTAGCCGCCCATGGAGTGCCCTGATAGGTATCAATTATAGTCCACTATAAGTAATTCCAAACCGTTATAGTTGGTATCAGAGGAAAGGTTTAGTCAACCTTTGGAAACTAGGATGCGAGAACTTTAGTGAGATCCCTATAGATATTTGTAAGGTATGTATAGGGATGTCCCTAAGGTTAAGTATAAGTATATGTTATAGTACTTGAATTTCAGTAACCTAAGATGTTAGATATTTAAGGTACTCCCCCTTTATTATGTTGTTTTCCCTAGCGTGATTTTTACCTCTCACACTATTCTTTTTGGGTTTTAGACAATGGCTGGAACCCGAACGAACCCTGTTGATCAATGTAATGGACAATGCAATGATTGTCCTCCTGAACAAACAAATTTTATGGGAGATGGAGTGAAAAATATTATTGCTATACTTACACAAGCTATGAATCATTCTGGACTTCCAAATGAGCAGAGAAGGGAACAATATTCTATTGAGTCCTTCATGAGGCAGCGTCCACCTTCTTTCAGTGGGTCTTCTGATCCACTTGATGCTGAACAATGGATCATTACCACTGAAAAGATAGTTTCAGTTCTTCAATGTTCTGAACATGATAAAGTCATCTTAGCAGTATATTGTTTGGAAGGTGAAGCTGATCAATGGTGGAATCTTATCAAGAATACGAGGCCAAGAGATGAAATTGAGTCCATGGAATGGGACGAGTTCAAGAACTTATTTTTCAATAAGTACTTCCCTCGTATTCTTCGAACAAATATGGAGAAGGAGTTTCTTGAACTAAAGCAAAAGGATGAAGAATCTGTTGGTATATACGAAGCGAATTTTACAAGGCTTGCAAGGTATGCATCTGGATTTATCATCCAACCTGAAAGTAAAGTTGATCGATTCTTCAGTGGATTAAAACCAAATCATCGAAGGGAATTAACTATAAGAGACTTCAGTAGGTATGAAGAAATTGTGCGTTGTGCTATCAAGGTAGAAATGGATGTTGGTGTTACTTATCCATCTCATAGTTTTGACAAGAAACGAAAGATGGAGTTCAAGGAGAAATCTCAGAATAATGGTGAAAAGAAGATGGATGTTTTTTTATGCTCAAAGTGTGGAAAGAAGAATGGTGAAGATTGTCTTAAAGGGACTAGAAAATGTTTTAAGTGTGGAAAATAAGGTCATCGAGCAACTGAGTGTCGAAGTAATGGAAAAAGGGTTTCTAATGATGTGAATAAAGAAAAGACTACAGAAAACGCACCACCAACACTTCAATGCTTCAAGTGCAAGGAAATGGGGCATTATGCTAATAAATTCCCTAATCCAAGGGTTAGTAATGATCGACATGAGCAACCACTTAAGTCAAAGGAAAAAGGGAATTCACATGCGATTACTATTGGCGATGTTGAATATGACAAAAATGTGGTGGAATGATTAAGTGTTTATGTAATAGGATTCCAGAATAATGTTGTATATACTATTGTGGAATATTGGAATATTTATGTATTGGTATATTGTGGTTTTCAATGGTACCGGTAACCATAGAATGTGATTGAGATATTTTTGGAAAAAAGATGATATGTGCATAATGAAAGGAAAATGAGAAAATGAAATGTTTGACCGTATTCATGAGCTCATGACTAATATAAGGAGAAGGTTATATCATGGTTTGAGTATATAGAATTTTTGGATTTTGGTATGTGGAAAGAGTTAACTTTTGACTGCATTCATGTTTTCACTAAGGTTCAATGGGTATTTATTCTTCAAGAGAATACATGATTAAGGTATTCACATGGTTGTAATTTGACCAACAAGATATATCTTATGATATATGGGGGATAAATGATGGCATTCACGTGATTGTTATGTGACATTTCAAGTAATCATTTTCTTTATACTATGAGCTTGGACTGAAGTATTTTAGATAAGCCTAAAGATTGGAATGGATTATGTTGGACATAAGTTAGGATAGAACTTTTTTCGATATTATTGATGGGATGTTATAGTAATATAGCTTTAGAAAAATGATAACCTGCAGGACGGGCGACAACCCATCGCGTCGGACAAGGCTGTGGGAATCGAACCCACAACCGAAGTGCGACTGGCCTTTATCGCCTACCACTGGCCTACAGGAAGTCCCTGGTTGGTAGAAACTAGTTTTATTTTATTACGCGGTATGATATATGAAGTATAAGTTCATTTTTGGAATCGTATAGGATTAACCTCACCATATATGGACTTTTTTATATTTGATAACTTTTGCTAACCTTTTCTTTGAAACAGATGGAATGACCCATCATTCTATCACATGATCTATTAACACTTCATGAATAACAAATTCAACTTCATTTCTTTAAGATATGAAGTGTAAATTGTTCAAAGCACGAACAACAGTGATATTGTACCAAAATAAAGTAAGTATTTATTCTAATTAAAAATCTTCAACTTTAGGGAAATGATCTTGAAAACCAAAAAAATGTTGTCCTGGTGCCCTTATATCCGATGAATCAGATGGTACCCTAGATCATCACAAATTTATGGCTTTGTGATTGCTGGATTTTCCATAGCCATGTTCTCTACAACTCTCCATCAGAACATGATGATTAGATTTCTCTTCCATATCCATATTTTCACCTATGTGGAAACCCAGTGATTATTTTATTTGGGTAACCGTTACGTTTCATACTTTTGTTTTCAAAGATTGGTTTTGGTATTCCTTTTTACGATGTGGGTTTCTATTAAAGAAACTTTCAAGTAGTAAACCATTTATAACCCCGACGAATTTCGAGGGCGAAATTCATTTTAAGGGGGTAGAATGTAACACCCCGAGATTTTATGAAAAATATTCTTTTTAATTTCATTAATGTCTTGTGTTGTACACTACACCAAAAAGAGCTTGCACAACACGCATCCTTGACTTGCCTTTCATTACACGCAATCACTAACTTCCTCGATAGAGTGTGTAGTACGCAATACCGAGTTTCACTAAACAATGATATGCTATTAAAATATTATTAAAACTAGTCGTTATGAATAGTAATAACCACTTATTGAAATTTTGTAAATTTTATTTTTCAAAATGGACTTCATTTTTGGATTCGGAATATTGAAATTAGCTTAGGGTGAAATTTTGGTATTTTTCGGCTAACTTTCATTTTCTAATGAATAGTGAAAATTTCTAAATTTTAATTAAAAACAACCTTTTTAATAGAAAAAATTAATAGTGATAAATTATTAATTTGAGTGGTTTTAAAGTATATTTAGAATATATTTTTAAAATTTAATACAATATTGGTTATTGGATGTAATTTCACATTTAAACCAGACATAAACAACTGTCAAGCTTTTTATAGTTATTATCTCTTAAGAACACGCTATTTGTTTTGACAATGGGAATTAATTTTTAAATTAATTAATGAAACTGATATGTTTTGAATTTGGTAAAATAGATATCATTTTTGAATTCATAATATCAAATATAGCTTAGGCCTAATTTTTGGTATTTTTCTGGAAACTTTCATTTTTTGATGAATAGTGAAACCACTAAGTGGTAGTTAAAAAAATGAATTTTTCATAAAACTTAATTTTACCGCTTCTGTGATTGGAATGTCAAAAATCCGAGAGACACGGTTGATGTCAGTAAGTAAAATGTGGTTTAATGAGATGAAAATAATTTTTGGTGAATAGCAACTTTTTACTTTTTTTTACCACGGTTAAAAGTAATTAGGGTAATTAAGGGTAAAAATGATATTATTATTACCCTAACACATGTCCTAATTCTATTGGATAAGTGTAATTCGACCAAAAACAACCTTAGGAATAAAATATGACCATTTAGGCCCACTTGGATTAGATTATGACATTTATTATTAATTTATTTAAAGAAGGGTTAAAATAGTTAAAATCAAAGTTTAATAAGTAAATCATTTTTAATATAGGGTTATACATAAGATAAATTAGACTATAAATATTAATTAGAAATATAAAAATATTTCCTACATAATTAAGTTTTATTTGTAATTTTTAGACTTTAAATAAGTTAATTTATTTATGACAAAATGATGATGTAGTAATTATCTTATTAATGAAATGTTGACATAATTGATGTTAGAAATACCCAAATAAATGTAATTTCATACTTTTTATGAATTCGAATAATTTTATATGTTAATATGACATGTTATTATTGATTTAATTAACTTTTTTTGAACTAATCATTCTGTTATGAGTTTCACAAAAATCAATTACTAAATAGTGTCAAAATTGACATAAAATAGTTTTTTAAAAAAATATTATATTATTAATTTTTATTTTATTCCTAAAAATCTAAGGTTCAGCCAAATTACTTTTATAAGGTTATATATATTAATAATAAACAACTTGGGGTTATTTTGGCTTTTAATAGTAAGTTTATTAACCTTATAGTGTAAGAACACAAAAAGACACGGTAAAAGTAAAATTATCTAACTTAAAGTTAAATATAAATGATAAGGTTAAAATAAGAACCTAAACTTGTATAAATTATATTTTATGAGATTATTTAGACCCATCCGTACCTTATATTCTAAATAAATCAATTTGGAGCTATTTAAAACCGAATTTGTCTTTATAATAAAATAATATTTTTAGTTTTTTCAAAAGAGCCCCTCTCCTCCCTTATAAAAGGGAACCTCCTCCCTCTCTTCCTCACACCACTTTGAGCCTTCAAGCTCGTCAAAACCCTGACAAATTATATTCTCCACTTCCATAGCAACATCCTAGAGGTCCTGGTCTTCTTCAAAAACTAATTTTAGTTCCCTAAGAGGAAGACTGAAAGAGGCGCTTCAAAGAAGAGGTAATTTCTGTTACCAATTCTTTCAACTTTATTTCTTCTTTCACTTCTTCTTATTAGGTTGTTTCATTATGAAGTAATAACATCATTATCACTAATATACTGATATGTTATTATAAGTATGAAACAACCCTATTTCACCATCTATCCATCCTACGGAAAACGAAATCACCGCGCTTGCATACGTACGGAATACCGTCTCCACGCCGTGGTGTAATCTATTTTCCACCACCACCTTACTTGGATGGGTATAATGGTGTAAATAATAACTATATATGGTTATTTTAAAGTGATATTGATTCTGAAATAGTATACATACACTCCAATACAATTCCAGGATCATGAGAATGATATCATCGCTCGTGCGTACGTACGGACTACCGTCTCCACGATTCGATGAGATTCATTCTCCACATTAACCATTAATGAATGATTATAAAGTATATATAATAATTAATCATGAAATATATGACATAATAATACTATATTTATTTATATATATGTGTATTTCATCTACTTAATTCCATTCAACTCAATAAGGAAACGAAAACAGCGTTCATGCGTACGTACGACCTACCGTCTCCATGAACGGTGTATTTCTTTCCATTTACTAATCTATTATATATATGTATATTCTAAATATATATTATTTATAAATGATGTTTTATATTCTGGAATTAATTAATCATGATCTAAGTAATCATATGAATAATTACAAGTCAAAACACGGACGACAAATGAAACGATTTTACCCAAAACGCTCTTTAACATGGAATTTACAAAAGAACGGGTAATATAAAGTCATAAGTGAAACATATATGATATAATAACAATGATTATGATTCTAGAATAAGTCAATGACATTATTTAAATCATTATACATGAGTTTCAGACACTTACGAAGCAAATCGGACCTAAGGTAAGGAAAATATCACAATCTCATTTTTATCAGAGATTGTTTATACTTTGAAATTTACTAGGGTGTATTTTATCATCCACATCCATATTTCCTCAATATGTAATATTATTTCCATCCACATAAAATTTTTTAAATCAAATTTTACCCTTAGTTGAGTTTTTAGTAAAAGATATGAAAGGAATCTTTTGTCGTTTTTTTTATACGAGGTACTTTTTGACTTTTCTGACAAAAGTACAAGAAGAATGTTTTTTTAACTTATACGGCATGAATGGATTTTTAAAACAATATTTCCAAGAATCTTGATTTACAAGTTTTAAAGTTTATTTTTAATCAACTTATTTTAGTTTAAAATTGTATGACATGTTAAGAAAGGAAAAATGTTTTTGAAGTAGAAAGGATATTTTCCTCAAGAATGGAGTTCAAGAGTTTTATCAAAATTATTTTCCATCTAAGATAATATAGGGTTCTATTTCTATCCCTATTATTACATGGATTTGATTATGTTGTGATGGAAATATTTTTATGAATTCCTCTATCTTATATGAATTGTTTTATGATGTCATGATGTTTAAGAATCCAATTTTTATTACATGGGTTATGAAATGATGTATGATTTATTATTTTGTGGCACACATAAGAATGGTATCATTATGAGATAGGTGGGACCTATATCTCCCTCCAATGAATTGGGTAAATATTTTATATCTCATGAGATAGACATGGCTGGAATGGCAGGTTAAACCGGTTCAGTGAAATAGGACTGAAACAAGGAATGAACTCGGTTCAGAAATGGACTTTGTCCACTAAGATAGTCTTGGCAATGATTCTTGACTAATAAGAAATGATTCTCTATGATTATGTGTGTATGTCACAAAGTTTCATGTTTTAAGTTATGATTATTGGGATCACATTTCACTACTATGATTTATCCCATGTTATGATATTATGATCTCTTTTGCAGGTTAAGATTTCTGAAATATTACGTTCTTATGAATATGATGTGAATGATATTTCTTTTGTTTACCCTTACTGAGCATTTGGGCTCACCCTTTTATGTTTTCTTTTCCGCAGGATATAAAGAAAGGTTTTAGGTATAAAAAAAGGAAGATCTTTATGGGAGATGTTGAAGATCTTTCACCACGATTATAAGATTATATTCTGAGTTTCCAAAGACACTAAACTATTACGGTCCTTGTGTGTGTGTTTTTGTTATGTACTAAGTATTCTGAAAAAGTAATGTAATGTTCATGTATGTCAGGCTTTGGGTCTCTACAAATTGACTTGGATGTTTTCTACTAGTCAGTCACATGAGATGTTGGAAATCATTTATGGACTTCTAAAACTAATAGAAATATTTCCTGGGTTGAGTTGTGGGATAGAGATCCCCTTTATCTTTCATTTGTGCTCCTTTTTTTGGGTATATATATATATCCATGTTGTTGGATTTTTACTATCTTTCTTTAAGTTGAATTGTCTACTGTCTATCTACTCCTATAATGTCTCTTAATACTCCCCATCCATCTTTTAGGGTGTCTTAATGGGTATGTATATAGTCACCCCTTCATATGATTTTCGTGTGCATGTCATGTCTTATGATGATGAAGGACTGGTTAGCGGTGACTATAGAGGATCTTTGGGATAACTGATTCATTGGACCATGTACTCTGGTCGAAGCTTGGAGATTAGAAGATGGGCTCTATCAACACTTAATTTCCAGTTTTGTTAGGTTGGGACATCTTTCTAGTTGGGTGTGTATTTTTCTCATTTACTTTTAGTTTTCACTGTCATAATCTTTTATTCCCTATATTCTTTTCAAATTCATGGTTACATTATATATATATATATATATATATATTTCCTCTACACTTATATATTGATATGGTTGGGTGTGTGTGTACAAGTACATTAGTCAAATGCCTCCCATGTTAGATATTCCTTTCAGTACTGGTAGCCAACCCTTGGCCTATGAAGGTGGGATTAGGGTTGTTGTAGCTCAAGCCCTGTTGGTTCAGTTTATGACATTAACCTCAAAACTGATCCTAAACTTACTTGAGTTTGGTAAGTATTATACCATGTTTGACAACACATTAGTAGTTGGGTTTAGAGGAGTTATGATGAAAGAGAATGAAGTGGTTTCATATAGCTCCAAATAATTGAGGTTACTTGAGAAGAATTATCCCAATCATGATCTAGAGTTAGCTATAGTGGTACACACTCTAAGATAATGGTGACATTATCTGTTTGGGGATTGATTTTTGGTCTAAACATACCTTAATATCATGAATTAAATTTTTTCATAGTGGTACCTAAAACTTTGATAGGGGATGTTGGTTGATTATCTATATTCCTTTGACTTTGAGTTGGTATATACTCTTAGAAATGGAAATATTTTCATCAATTCCTTGAGTAGGAAGACTCAGATATAGGCAGTGTAAGAATCTTGTGATGAGTAGCGGTGGATAGTGAATTTTGAAAATATGCCTCTAGATGTTCAGGAGTATCAGGAAAAAAAAACTGTAACATCAACCTCAATTATTCCATCACTTTTGAATTAGATTAAGAGGAATAAATTATTCATTCTAGATGGTTTATCCTTAAAGGACAAAATATATGACAGGAATCCACCACCCAGATGATTCTTGGATAATGAAATTATTCATGTCCATGATCGTATCTATATCCATATGAGAATGTGTTAGTAACTAAAGAGGGAATTTTATTCTTTTAAATGTCAGGTACATCCTCCTTTTATAATGATGTATTGTGATGTTCATAGGTAGTATTTTTGGATAGGGATGAAGAAAGAGATAGTAGAATTCATGGTATGATGATACTCCCATTAGTTGATAAAAGATAAGAATCAGTGGCCTACTAGGTTATTGCAGCCTTTATCCATTCCAAAATTTAAGGGGTATGGTATCATCATGAATTTCATGAAAGGTTTACCTATGAAATCTTAGAATAATGATGTATATTGGGTGATCATGGATCAAATAATGAAGATATCTTATTTCTTGCCTATCAGGGAGAACTTCACCACTAAATGGAAAGGTCCCTTGACCAAAAAGGTCAAGAGTTTGAAGAGGAGAACTTTATTACAATCCCTTTCATGCAATGAAATAAAATCAAGTGGAATATAATTTAACCAGGTGAGCTTTATATCAAAAACTTTGTTGGCAAGACCATCTGCCACATAGTTTTCCTCCTAGAAAATATGAGTGATGATAAAATTGGTACCCATAATAATTTGATGCATTACATTCATCTATCAATAATTCTCCATGATATATGTAACATACCATTTCTGATGGCTTGAATGATAGTAGTGGAAATACATTCCAATAGAAGGTGTTCCATCCTTTATCATGAGAAAAATAGACTGCATGAGTAATACCTTGAATTTCCACTTCAAGTGAAAAGTCCAAACCAAAATACCCATAGGAACATCCAAGAACATTTCCACCATGATCATGATATAAAGATCATGTCCCAAGGTCTTTGGTTCACTTTATATTCCCCATCCGTGTTTATTTTTATCCAAATATAAACTAGAGGCTTCCAAACAACTTCAAGAGTAACAACTGGTGTTTTATAATTTCTAGAAATACCCGATCTCCTTAGAACAATAAAATCATACACACTATTACCACAATAATTATTTTGAACCATGTCAGATACCTTTATTGTGACAATAACCCCTACCAGTAAGGATTGAAGGATTAAAGCTATACCATTTTTCAATGCCACATTTTGGCTGATCCAGATCAATTGAAGAACCTCAAAAACAAAAACCTAGAAGAGTCCTTTGAGTTGGGGAGAGAGGTCTACTTCAAGGATAAGATAATAAAGGGATTCAAGGGAATATATTCTTGGTATCAAAATCCTGAAAAGATAAAAAACTACCTTCTACAGAGCCGAAGTTTTCATACAGCTAATTAATAAGTGATTTGGGTTCTCCCTATATTGGTTGCTGATAGAACAACCAGATCACATAAAAACACCAACTCATTGCATGTAGTTGTCTATAGGTAATATTTTTTGAGTGATCCTCCAAATAAGATTCTAATGTGGGGAATTTATCAAGGATTTTTTGAGGTGTTTGGGATAAATAAAATCATAGTTAAATCTTACAGTGCTATGATTGTAGAACCTTTTTTATTAAGGATACCATTCTTGTCCATTTCCCAGATCAATATGTCCGAACTTGAAACAAAACTGTAATTGATAATAATTTTACCAACCTCATCCTATTGTTGTGGTTTAACATTAAATAAATATTTAATAGAGTTTTTCATGCCTAGGAAAGAATATTGTGGGTTAAACTCTTCAATAAGAGGGACTCCAATATAGTTTTCAAACTAGAATTTGAGAGAGGAATTTTTATTTACAATCCAATGTGAATGGGTCTTGATTTTTTGATATATAGATTTTATTGTACACCATATGGAGAATCCCATTTAAGAATAATTTCCTTGCTTCAACCTATCCAATAATATAGATATGAGAAATTCAAGGGCTGTGGAATTGTTGTTAATAATATTCCAGGTGAATCATGCTTCCAAGGACTCATTAAAATTTATTATGTTTTTATTCCCAATACCACCATTGACTATCATCTAGTAGCATTTTTTCCATGGAATAATCACCATATTTTGTTCAAGAATTATAGAACTCCAAATAATTTTTTTAATACAAGTTTTGAGACATTTTATCAGAACCCCCAATCCATTTATAAATCATGAAAGAGTACACCGGCTTAGTGAAAATTATAAATTTGAGCTGAATAATTCACCCAACCATTGATAGATCCTTCCATTTCTAGGTAGATAAATGGATTTAAATTTGATAAAAAATACTATTAAAGTAAACATCCTTTGGTATTTCCAAGAATAAAGGAACTACAGTATAATTAAAAGGAAAAGTACCCCCAAGGATCTCTAAATTATCTAAAAGGTTGGATTTATAGTAGGATAAAGAATTTCCCAAAATAAACAAATGATTTCTCCTAGTTGATAGATTTCCCTGATATGAATTCATAATGGTTAAGAAATCTCTTCAGAACTGTAATTTTTATTTTATTAGCTTGCAAGAAAAGAATAAAATCATTAGTATATAAAATATGAGATGGAGTAGTGAGATACTTGGAAGATGGAATGGGTGTGATCTTTATTGAGCCACCACATGAGAGAGTAACCTACTAAGGTAATCTTCAGTAATAGATAATAGAATATATGAGAGTGGTTTTCCTTTCCTGAACCCTATTTATAATTTAAAATAACATTTAGGTGAACCATTTACGAGCACTAAAATGTGAGCATATCCAAAAAGACATTTTCCCCAGTTAATGAAAATGGAATTAAACCCAAAGCTAGCCAAACCATTATAAATGAAATTCAAATCCATGGTGTCAAAGTATTTTTTTATGTCAAGATTAAGAGCTAGAGTATCACCTATAGTTGATCTTCTAAGAAGATTGACACACTCTAATGTCATGGAAATACACTCCTAAATGTATCTGCCCTTGAAAATACAAAATTGATTCTAGGAGATGATTCTTTTAGTTATATAAGATAGTATATAATAAAGTATCTTTATAATAATATTGTAAATAGAATTAACAAGAATTTTTTTCCTAAAAATATGAATCTCACAAGAATTTTAAATCTTTGGGATCAGGGAGAGAAATTGTGCATTGAGCCCCTGAGGAATAATGCCTATAATAAAAAAGGATGAAACCAACCTGAATATACCCACATAATGAATATCCTAGTACTTTTGGAAGAAGAAGTTAGTGAAACCATTAAGTCTATAAACACTACCATAGTTGAGACTAAAAACCATTTCCTTGGTATCATATTAAATAGGTATACTAGTGAGCATGGAGTTTTCTTTAATATTCATAAGGCTAGGAATGATATTCTCTTTGAAATCCCTTACTTGTTCAAATATTAATGAGAGAATAGTTTGGGGACAATCTAGTATATGGTGGGGATGTTTTAAGACACCTTCCTTCATTTAGGTAATTTTATCATTTATTTTTTGGTTGATATCATTTAAATTATATAAAAAAACATCATTTTTGTTTAAAAAGGTGTTTCAAAGATTCTTAGGGGCTCATACTATCCGAACTAGAAAGAGTTACCAGGGCCATAAAACAAAGGGGATGTTGCAGTTCGATGTAGAATAAGACTACTATAGTGGAACAGACAAGCCAATGGACATGGAAGTATCCTAATAAGGATACAAGAATTCCCTAGATAGCCTGTTCTGTATCACCTACCATCCGCTAGCCCACCAACTAACCTGTGGGATTGTAATGGCTAATCAGTGGTTCCCTTCATGGATTTTAAGTGGGGATCTCTAGTAATTTCCTCATACAACCTCTTTTATGTTTCTTAATACTCTCCTTAAACCCTAAATTGGGATTAGTGACCTTTAAGGTCTATCTAGGGCTTCCTCAAATTCTCCACTGTCATCCTTCGATCCCTTGACCCATTTTTTAATCTAAAGTTATAGTTTTAGAATTTTTTTTCCATAATTTGATGTTTTCCTCTCGTATTATTCCAAGTTATTATTCTTGCAACCCTAATGTGGTGAATATATCACTTTATATAGGGTATGTGGTGTTTTTAATTGATCTAGATGATCAATTATTGGAATTACCTTCTCTTCTATTGAGGTAGGTGGTCTAAATCATCTCCCTATGGTCTGCTTTTACTTCCTAGTATATGTAACTTCTGTGATCATTCTAGAATTCCATGCATACAGATTGTTTCAATTGGTAAACAATTATATGATTTGTATTACCTTACCAAGACCCTCCATAAACCCCATCAGGATTATTGGTACTTGAAACCGTGGGCCTTCAGCCACTTGTGAGGTGTACAAACCATGGCCCTAGGTTTGAACATATTTATCCGTGAACTCTCATTACCCTAGTGATTGGGAAATTGGTTATGGGAATATATTAACCTGTTAATTTGAAACTAACATGAATAACCTAGATTTTAATTGAGTAATTGAAATGTATTCGATAATATACATGTTAATTTATAACTGGTATAGTGGCATATTGACATGTAAATTGAAATTTAGCATTTTCTTGAATTTTTGGAATGATTAATCAGTAATTGTCATGTAAATCTGTATTTTAAATGAATTGACTAAAATAGAATATTGGCAACATACATGGCATGTTTGGAATACTGTAAAGTATTATATATTTTTTTGTTCTTAATGTATTGGAATGTGGAATTGGCCTCAAACATGAAATTGATAACTAGATAGGTAATTGGACCATGGCATGGGAATTATTCTTAGGTCTACTATGAAATGAATATTTAATTAAACCCTAGCATGGTAATTCACCTTAGGTTTATTGTTAATTGAATTTGTGATTAATCCTTAATATGGTAATTCTACATGGGTCTGTTGTGCATTGTTCTATCACATATGGATTTTATAGATACTAGTGCAAGATCCATTTGTGGGTATAAATAGAGACATCGAAAATCATTCCATAGAAGGTATAGTTTGTCTCAGGTTTTATCTAGGAGCTCAAGGTTCGGTGGGTTTATTTAGATTTTATGCATTTAATTTATAATTAATACATTTGTTGAACATAATGTTGCATGAAATATTTCTCAAATAGTATTTGTTGATGCACCCTTGGTGGTGTCCTATTGAGTTTTACCCACATCCTGTTCAAGCCTCCATTTGGTACCCAAGTAGACTTTATAGATATAGGTATCGACAAGGGCTGGGGGACCTGTGCTTGATTGGTTGACTTGTTAGTTGGGACTAGATCTTGGATATGGTATCAATCATGGGTAATTAAATTGTTTTTTGGAGTCTTTATTTTGATTATTTCATTCATATGGTTATCTATATGTCAATTAGTTTGACATTCATTATGATATTTCATGGATTGATAATTTTGGATTATTTTAGTATTTTACTTTTTATTCTACTAGAGTTGATTTATATTTATTTGTTTATTATGTTTCCATTATGATTGTTATAATGTATAAGAGTTTATAATATCACCAATACACTTATTAGACCCTTTTTTCTATTCCATATCTTCTAGAATATGAGGAATAATGTTGAGGTCTCTTGGTGACCCATTTCAATCACACGAGGGATAACCAAGTCGGGGATGCTACACGAGTTGTGGCTTACCATTTAGAAATGAAACATAACCTCTATAAAATTCATGATGTGTTCTACATATCTTTATTGAGTAAGTATATTTCAAAAGAATTGAATTTTTTCACCTCTAAGGAAATATTATTGCAACCAGATTTATCTTATTGTGAAGATCCTATCCAGATTATGGAAACTATAGAAGAAGTGTTGAGTAACCAGAAAACATTGTTGGTAAATGTACTTTGGAGAAATCATAATATAGAAGTGGAAATGTGGGAAAATAAAGAATTTATAATGAATAAATACCCATATATATTCATGATGTGATTTATGAAAATTTTAAGGATGATTTTTTTAAGTGGGAAGAATATGACACACAAGATTCAATTATAGTAAGTAAGCCTTTTCTTTACAAAGAAACAACAGTATAATGCACATTAATTTATTACATAATGTGATTAAAATATAAATTAACATATTTTATAAATTTAATATGATAAAAATTATATCATTTTTGAAATCATTACATCAAAATTATCTTAGGATAAAATTTTGGGATTTTTCTGAGAAGTTTAATTTTCTAGTGAAGAGAAAAAAAATACTGATTTTATAGAAAACTATCTTTTCCATTAAAGTTTTTACAAAGTACCATTTTATTTGGAATTTATTTTAAAATTTAATTAGTTCCTTTTGATTAAAAATAATTTAATTAATGTCATTATAATTTAAATTGTGCTTAATTTTGGTAAAAAAACTTTTTTATACTTAAAAATGTATTTTTCTAGAAAACTATTTTTTATCTTGTTTTGTGAAATTATATTAATAGTAATTTCCATCGATTCTAAGAGTTTAATAATGTAAAATTGATTAAATATTTATAATAAAAATAATTAATATTAGGTAATAATGTTTAATTAATTTTTTATCTTAATGAATTGTAACCATGATAAATATTTATCACCTCAATTAAAGACAAAATTGATTAAAAAGGTTTTAAATAAAGGGATAAGGATTCAAGATAACACAAAACACATGAATAAACGTCATTTTTTGTTATATTTCAAAATTAAACTTATAATATTTACATATATTCGATTTTGGATCTATTTTTCTTGAGTAAGGCATTAATATATTTTAATCTTTTGAAGAATTTCAAGTGTGTCCTTTCCCTCACTTTTTAAAAGGTACCAACACTCCTATATTAATCGCAATTCAAGAGCCTCTTAGTTCAGCCAATACATACCCAAATTATTTCATAACATACCTATACATGTCATATAGGTATTGTTTTTATCATAATACCATCCTAAGAAGGCTTTAGGTATAAACCTAAGGAGGTTTTTTGAAGAAGATATATAGTTCTTCACTGAGCGTTTTAATTTCGTTTCCTCTTCTACCACATTAAAATATTTTATAACCATGATAATATAGTAACATAAGTATATTATATATACTTAAATGTTATAATTATAGTAAAAAACCCTTATTAATCTCTTTTTCAACCTATAGAAAATGAAAACATCGCTTGTGCGTAAGTATGACCTATCATCTCCATGTAATGGTGTAATTAATTTTTAATCACAAATTTACTAGGAATGTTATAAAGATAGAACTAATGAATATATATTATATTTATGAAAAAATAATTATTTTGTAAATATCATATATCATTCACCTTCTTACCCTTCCACCCATTAAAAATGATAATGTCGCTCGTACGTATGTGTTGGCTACCACCTCAATGAAGCGATGTGATTCATTTTCTTGTCCATATTTCAAAAATGATTATATATGTGTGTATAATATATATATATATATATATGATATTTATTGACCTAATATAGTGATTAATTATTTAATATGGGGATAATAAAATTTGGTAAGTTATTTTTAATCTCAAACTAATGCTATTAACTAATTAAATGTAGTGAGTGGCGATTTTGAGGCCAAACCCAAGAAACTATTTTATGAAAATTTAGTAATATTAAATATCATTGATTAAGAATGAGACTGAATAAAATATATATTTTTGGAAATAAATTGAATAAATCATTCCAAACTTTGTAATTCTGGGTTTGAGTGCAAGTGAAATGTAGTGAGAAATTGCTTGGTTATGTTGTTGTCAAAGTTGAGACTGGGCAAGCCATTGATCTTGGTACATTACCTTTAACCAATAATTCACCCTTTTCTTATGGTTAAATACTTAGGTATATTAATGGGTTAGGTGAATCGATACCATATTTAAACATAATTAACCAAAACTATTCAATCGTTATGATTTATTCAAGGTAATTAGTTGCACAATTAAAAACGTTTTCAATATTCATACATAAATGATCAGGAAATAAGAAGATGAAAAAATTGGAATTCAAAATTGGTTACAAAACCCAACATAAAGTAGAATAAAAAAAAAATAAATCCCATTAACATAATTAACCTTCCTTACATCCCTCATAACATGAGAGAAATACCCCCTCATACAAGTCATGAGAGGTCAAATGAGGTGGAAAGAAAAGAGAAATCCTACTGGATTGATGGAGTAGACTGGAAGAAGAATCTATAGTAAAAACACTTCATACCCAGGTATAACATCCATTATATAATTCTCTTACAAAAATAAATGCCTCTATTATTTATAGGAACATATTTATCCAAAGGGTGACTTTAATTCCATTAATTCGGCTAATAAATATGTTTGGGTCTATCCTGAGAGTCCCTGAGTAATTTAATGTGAACCTTGGTCATAAATTTCAAAAATAAGATCTTTAATTTTTTCTATCACCCAGGTTCATTGAGTGAAAGTTTATTTCACTCCATGAATGTTCATGTTCCACCTCTTATGTTAGATTTTCATCGATTATTCTTTGTACTTGAATTCTATGATATTCATGATTTGAAAATAGGTTTCACAATATGAAACCTTGCAACAAATCCTCTTGCTCAATTTTTTCCTCTAGCCACCAATTCAATTCTTAAACTCATTCTTCGAACACCTCATGAAGTTAATTCCCATTTCATGACATAAATCATGATCATCTACTTAATTTAATCTAAATTTTATTATTTATTCCCCAAATTTAATTTAAATTATTCATACGACAAGATTAATAAAATAATAAATATCAAGGAAATAATGTTCCCTTTATTCCCAAATTCAATGTATTTTAAATATAAAAATATACACGAAATGATAAAATCAAATATCTCATTATTTAAATCTTTCCTATCCTCAAGAATAAAATCTCAACCAACTATAAAGTATTCTCACCCTACTATGATTTAAATGAAACATCAACATAATCATATGTTTAAAAGATAAATTAAATACTCAATTTTCACATATGAAAATTTCATTCTCTCCTTTTTTTAATGAAATAACGTCAACATGTACTTTACTCTTCCTATTTCAGATTTACTATGAATCTTCCTTCTTCTATTCAAATTTTTCAATTCATCATCAATGTGCATGCCAATTGAAATTTACCTCACTATGGTTATTTTCAATCATTACACAAGGTAAAAATATAAATATTCTTTTTTTCTCATGCCTCAAATAATTCTTCTTACCAGAGTGTTGAAATGAATCTATGTTTTCCACCCCATAGAGAGAAAATTCACAATTAATCATGATGTCTTCACCATTAGGATCATATGAATCTAAGTTTTTAGGGTAGGTGGATAAATGATGTGAAAAAATTAAATCTCAAAATAAGGTTAAACTCTAAAGTATGTTTCATGATAATAAGAGGAAACTCCATGATGATTATCCATGAAAATGACATTGCACATTTTTCCAAATCTCAAATCAAGCTCATTAATTAGTGAAATATAGTGAATAAGGCACCCTCTTGATTTTTTGGAAATTTTTAATTGGGGGAAATCTCACATCCAACACCTAAACCCAAATTTTCTCCTCATGACACTATTTTTTATATTTATAATAATATCATTGGTTGTGAAATGATAATTTTCGAATTTCCCAAGATGTAACACATTTTTTATAGAAACTATGTAAGGAAGTATAATAAATAAATAACTATGAACCTTCCCAAATTCCCATGAAACACCCCCATAATTTTATATTTCAGTATTAATCTCCCTTTTACCATGGATCCATCTCCCCCACATTGATATCTTTTAATAATCATATAAAATACTCAGTGTAGGGTAGGGAAGAATTTGATAGGCTTGTAATGTATCTCTTCCCTAACAAGTCTATTCATTACTTCTACATGCTATATATGATTTAATGTATAGGTGGGTATCAGAATAAAGGGCTCAATAAATAAAATTACCTCAATAATTTTAAATGAAAATTTGTAAAATCTTAAATTCAATAAGATGAAAAGAAATTTTTAGAAGAAGTTATGCCCAAGTATCTCAAGAAATATTCTCATGAAAAGAATGGAAATATTTGTATTAGAAAATATCTCCTGAATGAGAACATGTTATTGGGACAATATCTCATGAAAATTCATACTAATTAAAAATTAATTAACATAAATTTCATAAATTTAAAGCATAAAATCTTAGAAAATTTTCATTTACATAAATTAACCAATATCTTAAATCATGAAATGTTAATACCAAATCCCCATGTTTATCTCTACCAATTCATTCCACTAATTTAGTCATTCAAATCTATTGAAAATGAAATCCAAAACATGGTATGATGGTTATCCTAAGTAGTTATTTCCACATTTATCACAAAATGAAGAAAAAATAAAAGTGATTGGAATGTATTTTATAAATGAAAATTCATAATCAGAAATATAGGGTGAGCAACAGAAAATACTAAAATTGAAACTCATAATCCAATTTTGAATTTATTTACTATAGATTTCGGCTATAATCTATTATGATTCTTTATAAAATTAATATTATATAATGGTTCAGGATGTTAACTTCTATCTCATGATGTGAATCAAATGTAGACAATGTGTTCAATTTCCTTCCTACTGCTCACCTCATTCCTTAATTTAGACATATTTATATCAGGTGATGGAAGATTAGAAATATTTCAATTGGTATAGATCTAGAAATTTCCTTAGCTGTGATGTGTCTACATATATGGTCATCCTTATTTATTTCAAAAATAACTTTATTATTCCTTGTGGTAAGACCTTCTCAACTTCCACCAAGCCTATCTGAAAATACTTTTTCAGACTATAAAATCCAATTTATAGGTTATACACCATCCAAACCTGCTTACCTTCTATAAATTTTTTTGTTCTAACTATTCCTCTATAATCAATGATCTTATGTATTATATTTCCACTTTTATTATTAGATTTTATCATTTTTAATTAATATATACAATAGGTATCTATTGATTTTATTCAAGGATGGAAACCACTTCAAGTTCAAACTTGTTTTCTTCTTGAAAGCCATCCTCATTTAAATTGTATTTATTCATTTCTTGGTGTAAGTTGAAACTGGCTTTATCACCACCCACTCTTAGACACATCTCACCACATTATATGTTGATCAAGACTCTTTTATTTTCCAGAAATGGTCTCCCTATAATAATTGGCATCCAATCCCATCCATAACAACTACCAAAAATTCTATAGGAAATATGAACTTGTCCACTTTAACTATAATTTCTTTGGTCAATCCTTATAGGTACTTCACTATTGAATCCTCTAGTTTAATTAAAACTTTTGTGGGATTCAAGGTCTTACGTCCTAGGCTTTTGAATATTGTAAGTGACATGATATTTACCCCCACACCTAAATCCTCTAAATACTTTCAAAAATTGTTATATATAATTTTAATTATAATTAAAAATATATATGTATCTTTATACTTTTTTTGGTTGAGCATTTGATGCCATAGAAGAGAATTCTATTGTGAGTTGTATCATTCCAACCTCTTTCAGATTAATTATTTTTGACACCATTTATTTCATGAACTTTGAGTACATTAAAATATTGGAAAGGGTTTCCCTAAAAGAGATTAATTTTGAACCTTTTAAATTATTCAATAAACTTACCACTTCATGCTTCTAACTTTTCCAACATCAACCACATCATAAATGGAAGGCATGGCTTGTATGGTAGGGAGAATTCCTTCCTTGATTCCTTATTCTACCTTTCTTTATTTTCTTTATCCTTTTAAACTTGTTGTTCTTGACGTTTCTTACTCATTTCAAGACTATATTAGGTGATTTTACCACGTATTAAGGTGATTAAATTAACTTATCATTCTGTTTTTTCCTTGGCTTGTGATGGAAATACCCCCTTGTACTATTCTTAGGATGATCCACAATCTTCCCCACCTATAACTTTAATTTTATGAGGGAATACCCTTGATTAATTTAATCCTCTTTTAGTTCTTTGATAACTAATCTAGTGGTGGTCATTATATTTTCCAATGTCTCCTATAAGAAATAAATTTGGATAATTAGTGCGAGACTTTGAGGTGATTGTTTCTAGTACCCCTGTGGTCTTAGATGGAAGCCTTGAGCTTGCAGTTGTTGTGGCCACTACCCATAAATTTTATTTTAGTGATTATAATCAACATAGTTTAAATTTTCAACACACATAACTTTGGGTTTATGTTGATCCATAATTGCATCAAATTTTCTTATGATAGTCTCCATATGGTCTAAAATCCATCCATGGTTGTCCAATATATACACCCCTTGACTTTGGGTTACTTTAGATTACCATAGGAAGATATTACTGGATATCTTGTCCAATAGATTAGTCATCCTAAGGTGATTTCTTGTAACACCCTGACCCCTGAATCCTAGAGTTAAAGAATTATTTTATTACATTATCATGGTTACAAGGAATAAAATCTTGAAGGAATAATCAATTTAGTAGTCTTGAAAAACCATATTACATAAATGATATCCATAATACATTGGGAAATAGAAACTACAAACATGATACATAAAAAAAGAACAAAAAAAAATCCATGAAACTCAATCAAAAGATTCCTATTCATAACCTAGGTTAAGGAAACATAATAAGGGTGAGGTCAAATTTTCATAAAGGGTAAGTAAAGAATGAGAAATAATGAATCAATGAGAACAATTTAACATGGAAAGGTAAATGATTGATAACATATGACATTAAATCATTTATCTAATAATGAAACTTAACCATGGCTATTATAACTAGTTGAATAATCACATAAAATAACAATAAATAAATACATAATGATGGAATTCATAATTATGGATGTCCAAAACATATATTCAAGGATCCATACCAAGAATCTAATACTGTGAAGGCTTTAATCCAAGAATCTAATACTATCAAGGCTTTATACCAAGAATCGAATACTTTCAAGGATTCATGCCATTAATCTAATAAATGTGAAAGGACTTGACCAAAACCATATCTCTTTTGTCTCATGAAACCTACCGATTAATCGAGGGGCTATAACAAGCCTCACCTATCATATATGAAATCCAATGCATTCATCATATGTAGAATAATCGATTTAATTAATAAAAATGTTCCTTATCATCTAATATTTATACTGAATAAATAATACGATTTTATCAATAATTACCCAGTGGTGGAAATGAAACAATAAGGGTTGTTGATGTTGATGAATGTAAATACCATTTAAATATCTTTAAAATATTCTTGAGGAAAATAATCATTAAACATTCCAAAGTGTATCATACCACTTTGACACATTTGAAACATAATCCATTTTAAATAATAACATTAAATGAAACTTAGAATATCATGATAATAAGGATATTCATGATATTAAATTTCAAAGGGAAGTATATACACCATATAAAAGAAGTAAGTGGTGAATGTGACATTTATCTCATAGATGTAAAAAGTGAGATGAAATACCTTACCTTGACTCTGAATTGTCACTTGTGTCTTTATATTCATGATTAAAAACTTATGTTAATTATCTACTTTCTTCAAAACCTTTTTAATGTTTATCATTACTTTTATTTCACTTATTATAATTTTGTAAACAACTATATAAACAATCGAGTTTACAATTTATGTTTTTATAAAATTTGGAACATGTGTTAAAAATGACTCCAGTAGGTCAACTATGGTCAAAGGGGTTATTATATAAACATCTACAGAATAATAATAATGACATAATTATCATATTTATACATCAATTATACTTTTTTAACCAATAATGAATGATGGTTATGAAAAATGAACCAACATTACAATCAAGAAGACAATATCCAGTACATACGCATGCGTAATGTTCCCTATTTTCCATGATCATTATGTAAATAAGGTATGTAACAGTATGTCTTTATGTAAGGATAATTATAACCAATCCTTTTGTGAGATGGTAGTTCAGCATACAAATAAAAAATATTCTCGTTACCCCACTAGATGGAATACTGTGTAAGCGTAGGTCGAAGACTTAGAATAAAAAAATAAAAAAATATTTTTTATACTGGTGTTGTTATATAATCATTGAATAAATAGATTTTATGGGGTGGATAATGGAAATAAAAGTAAATATCTTGAGGAAAGATGTTACCTATTAGTCAGGAACCTCATTTTGGTTTATACCAAAAGGCTTCATTGGAGTATTTCTACCAAAATGGGGGATTTAAGGAGGAATAGAGGGATGTTGGGGAGTGAATTGGGAAGATATTGCTGATCCGAAGTGGTTTTAGAGGTGTGAGGAAGTGGGGAGAGAGGATACCTTTTTATAGTGGAGGACGAGTGACACTCTTGTAAATACCAAAAGACATACATTAATGGGAGGTCTAATTTCTCTAATGTTCCTAAAAAATGAAAAAATAATGGTTTAAAGGGGAATAATGATCTAGAAAAACATCGACCAAACAAAAATAATTTCATTTTAATAATTGGGCTCCTTAACTTCTAAGATTCCCCAATTTTAATATTTTGGTTTTTATTAAAGTATCTACTTTTCTAACCTAAGTAATTAAACCATGAAGACTAAATTAAAGTGATATTTATTATAAAATATATAATAGCTATATAATAAATATGATATATAATTTATATCATAAAAATACCATGTGTTTTGTAAATTAATTTTAAAACAATCACATTTAACGTGTAAGAACACTACTTTAATCTTGACTGTTCTAAAAATGTTTTTACTATCTATGGGTCAATAAGTTAATTATAAAAGGTTAATTGGTCCATTAATATAAAATATTTTATATTTTTTAACAATTACAGACAACTTTTCATAATATACAATTTTTATTAAATTTTAATCATTTAATGAAATATCATTTATTTCAAAATAACATTAATGTCAATTTTGACATTTTTTATTAAATTTTAATTTTAAAATATAAAAAATATTGTAATTAAAATATATTAGGTTAAAAACTGTGTAAAATTATATATTCCTCTAAAAAAATAATTAAAGACAATAATTCAATCAATTTGCTTCACTAGTAATATTTATAGTATAATTTATTTTAATTGATTTTTAATCAAATAATCAATACATTGGTGTTTCATAAGAATTTTAAGTAACTAATTCATCTCTAAAAAATAATGATAAATTATTATGATAACAATAACCCATTAATATTTCAAAATGATATGTATAACTGAAAATATGTTGTTTTTTACATATCTCAAAGTGTTATTAATATTAAAGGTAAAGAAGGTTCCCTTTTGTCTTTTTCGTTACTTAACTTATCATATAGGGAACCTTCATTAAATATTATCCCAAAAAACAATAAAATTATATCAAAGAGGAAATATGGTAAAAATATTTGTTTCCAATTAATTTTTTATAGGTTTATAGGTCATTTTCCCCTTAAGATTAAGGTTTAATCCCTTGTTAAGTTTAATTTAACCTTAATCACCGTAATTAATTTTAATCAATTTCACTAAACTTTTTAGTAAAAAATTAAGTTGATATTATTAGACCAAAAAATATAAAACTATTACAACCTTTTATGTCCATTTTTTAAAATTCTAAACACAAAAGTGAGAAAATTAAGTTTAACGCTAATCCTGCAGATGTGGTGAGAAAACAAATTTTTAAGTTAAAAACGTTCAAAAGTTCAATAAGTTTTTTATATCTAATTTCAATATAAAAATGTTTCATACGACCTAATTTGGATTAATATTTGTATAATTTATCTATTTTGACTTTAATAACCAATTTAAAACATAATTTAATATTAATAATAATTTAAATGAAAATGAATTGTTTATTAAAATTCAGTATTTTTCACTATTCATGAAAAAATGAAACTTCTCAGAGAAATTCCAAAAATTCACCATAAGATAATTCTGAAATTAGGAATTCAAAAATTAAGATTATTTTGGAAAATAAAATTCACAAAATCTATTTTTAAAATATACGTTTTATTAAAAGGCTGTAAAACTCGGTCTTGCGTGTAACTTAAGCTAACTTAGTGTTGTGCGTAATGTAATATTAATTAGATGTTTCATATAAAAGAAAGATAGAAAAAAAATTAGTTTTATTAAAAAATAAAAATATAGTAAATTATTGGGGTGTTACATTCTCCCCAACTTAATTAAATTGCTTCCTCGCAATTTAAACATGATCTTAGTAATAAAGAGTGTCAAATTTGAAAATATTATTTTTGAAAAACCAACATTGAAAATAGGGTTAATAACAAGTTTTATTAATAATAAATAAAGTAAAATGTTATGGTCTCCACAAATCTAAAATTTCAAATAGGATAATATTTATGAAAACCTAGACATGGAAGAGAAATCTAACCATTATGTTCTAATGGAGAGTGATATAGAATATTTTCAACTGAATGTTATAGACCAAAAAACCATAAACTAGTGGTGTGAATAAAGTTTATTGATATCATAAAAAATGATGATAATAGGATTTTTTATTTCATATCTCTTTTCCTAGGGTTGAGAGATTATTCCAATCTTAAAGGATATAAGAAAATATACAATTCTATAAACATAATATTATCCTTTTATTGAACCTTGAACTATTTATACTTAATATCTTTGAACATGTTCCATCATATGATGATGTAATGCATTAACCTCTAAAGCCACATACAATTTTCAATTTAAACCATTTAAAATATGGTTATCCTTTCCAAAAGATCATGATTCAACACTTTATAATCATTTCCATTGTAGTTAGTATTTTAAAATTTTATTTATCCATATCAATCATCTCTTTATCCAAACATAATTTCTCAACATTAGAAACATATAAAGATTTATCTTTCCATCAACCACGTGTTTTCTAAAAAATTTAACTTACTAGAGAATCAATTTTATTGGTACCATTCAACATATGATCTCAAATATTTAATGAAAAAGTATTACAGTACAATCCTTATGTATTTCATAAATAATAAGATGATAATATCATCAATAAAATATGGTTACAACATATTTCTTGGATATAAATACGGAAGTACATTAATCATACCACTTCAGTTGTTTCAATAACATATTCTTGACCTTGATCCCATAAATTATACTGGGCTATATTATCTTGGCTCTTAGGGAATTCATTCTCATAGTTCCCTATATCCTTATAGTTGAAGCATTGAACAATAGAAATTTTTTTCTTTCCCTTTAAATCCGAAGTGTAACATCCTAGATATGGATTCCACTAAGAGGTTACCCATAACCAATTGGACACATTTAATCAAGCAAATTTTCCCAAATACCAGAGGCTTCTGACTAGCAGTGAGAGTGTAGGGTGTGATAGTGAGGAAAATATTCCCTCATTGGCAGCGTAACACTACAGACCAATAATATTCAATTGTGGAAGTAGTAAATGAATTTACCCAATTAGGATCCACTGATCACTAATAGGGGGAGGGGGTGAGTCAATGATATATTTTTTTTATGTTTCTTTTCTTTTTGTAAAAACCTTCACCTCCTGTTAAAGAGTTCTTTCCCTACTGAATGCACACAACCACTGGAACACGATATTTAAAAAGCTCACTACTCAACAAGAGTAGATACGTCTTTGGTATGGTAAAAAAATAATCCAGTACCACAAAATCCACTAGAAAACAATCCTTTGATGTGGAATACAATGAGTAGGATATTCCATTTCACTTGTGTAGTACTTGGGAGATAATCCTCAAGTGTTTGTGCACCCACTTAGCACAAATAGGGTAATGTAATATCTCTATGCTTCTTGAAAAACTTTATAAAATCTGATATTTGAAAAAAACTCTTATCTTTCCTATCCAAAATATGATAAAAACTATATGGACTTCATAATAATACTTATTCCTATACCCCAGTCATATATTGGCCCACTTGAAAGCACTTATCACTTAATTTGGGTACTCAAATCTTCATCTCGCAGAGCTCCTTTGCAGAGCTCCTTCACGAAGCTCCCAGCTTCACAGAACACACTAGTTCATAAATAACTTTAGTTATTAGAGCTTTCTAGATCACATAGATCACTATTTTTTAGATCACAGATTGGTCTTTGAAAATTTCACTTATTTTGAAAATCTCAAAGGCTTGCTACGAAGCTCTTTTCCCTCGCGGAGCTCACTACCTTCATAGATATTGCTTTCTCCGTGAGCCTTATTCACAAATCAAGAGCTCTAAAATTCTCATTAAGTCTTTCTACTTATGTAGAGGGGGGGTATAGGATTATTAATATGCATTTCCCACTGATTCTATAAGATTCTATCCACCTTAGCACCGTGTCATCAACAAATAACAGAGCTCGAAAATTTCCACCGAAATTCACTCTGTTTCGTGAAGCACAATGGATTTATTCCGGATTCTCAAGGATCATTGTAATCGCATAGCCTTCCATCAAATGATTTGCACCACCGTGATGCTTCTTATTCCTTCTCACCGCCAAAATGTTCCATGCACAATTCTCTTCACCACCGCAATGCTTGTTTTCAAAGCTCTTCAACTCTTCCATTCATGAAGCTCGTCGTAATCGCGAAGCACACCATCATCATTTTTCTTGTCTTCAAGAAATATACTTTATGAATCCTATCTTTACAAAATTCATTCCTTTTTCATATTTTGATGATATCTTAAAGGAAATATTCTTTTCTCAATGCTATCCCAACATACTGATTGACTGCATCTTTTCTCCCCCTTTTCATCATAATGCTTGCATCACAAGTTCATCAACCAACTTCTGATCTTTGGGAAATACATATAAGCAAAGAATCATTATATTTACCATTGAAATTATAGTAACTTTCCAATCTTTCCTCACCCACTTATACAAAGTGAATTTATTTCCTTTATTCTTAAACTTTCTTAACAACAAAAGACAATATTTCATGCATGAAAAATCTTCATCAGCCAACTTGGTCCTAATAGTAAACATCACACAACTGAATTAAACCACGAAAGACTAATAAGATAAATAACCAAGAGTTATTCCTTAAATATAAAATACAAGTATAAAGTATCAAGTATCAAAGAATACAATACAAGTATCAAGTATCAAGGAATAAAAATAAAAAAAAACTTAAAAGCCTCACAAGACTCAGCTTAGTCCCATTCTCTCCTGCTCCTAAGAATCAAGTCAAGTAACAATAGAAGGGTGCTCACCCTTATCAACACCTACAAAAATATAACATGCTTGGGACCAAAACATGGACCAAAAAGGTTGTGAGACTAAATCCCAGTAATCAACCACCTAAGCCTTGTGCCAATCTGTCATTGAAAATATGTGACATGCAGTGTACAATTGTGAAAGCAGTAAAATAGAAAGTACTTAAAAGTAAAAAATCCTATAATCACCATGATTAATTTTAATTTATCTAATGTTCTTTAACCAATTCAAATTAATTGAATTTTATAAGTCCCAGAATCTGGGATAAGCTCATAAATTACCTATATAAAGTGAGCACAAAAGATA
This sequence comes from Viscum album, assembly GCA_963277665.1. Lineage (NCBI taxonomy): Eukaryota > Viridiplantae > Streptophyta > Magnoliopsida > Santalales > Viscaceae > Viscum > Viscum album. The sequence continues at coordinate 467,228,626 of OY728147.1, read as the reverse complement.
CCTTAACAGGATTTCAAAAAAAGAAGTTAATACTCAATCCAATCCAGTGCTTTGGATTGGAAGACACATCATAATTAATTCCATTTCAATATGTTTCGTATCAAAGCCTGATTTATAAGAATTTTAGAATATTAGAATTTGGGACAGTCCTGGTATATCAACATTTCAACATATGTCAAGGTAAAACCTAGTGTATAAGCATTTCAACATGTTTCAGGGACAAGGTCGTTGAATAAGCATTTTATCATATTAAACAACACATGTAAATTACACTATCACCTGGTTAAAAAAATTACAGCTCACATGGGAAATTCATATAATAAACAACACATGTAATCTACACTATTACATGGTTTTCAATAATCAACTCACATTGAATATTTCATTTATCAAACAACACATTCTAATTAAACAATAGCATGGATTTATCATTAAATAACTCACATGGGAAATTTTATTTAACAAGACTAACAAGTGAATTAAACAATCAAGAAGATTCAACATTTATCATATCTCACGGGAAAACATTTAATCAACCAATTTCATCTTAAATAATCTATAAAAGGGAAACAAAGTTAATCCCATTAGAATCCTAGGCCAAACTACTAAACAACGGTCATCTAAGGAAAATGCACCCACGGGGTGGCCCTTAATCAAACCAAACAAACTCAAACATTCTTCAGTTAATTTAATAAATCATTTAAATGTCATTAAGTATTAACACCTGTCAAATTATCATCCAAGAGACACCCTAAACATGGGCACATGGCACTATTTAACTTTTAAACAACCCTACATTTAACGAAATATACAAGACCACCTACCTAGTCCTTGTGTGACTCTCCTCATCCATCACCAGCCACCAATTCAAGCTATAATGAAGTATATCTATGAAAATAGGATAAATTATCAACCTTAAATAACCCAGTCATGATATGGAATCTGAAATAATGGCTCAATATTAATTGATAGCTTACTGATTGGGTTCGAATGCTTCTAACGATGCTTGAATCAGAGTCCGGACGAAGATTTAGGAGGAGATTGAAGGTCCGACACTACTATTTGTGAAACATGACAAGACCCTTATATCTAGAATTTTATAGGATGGATACTACCCGTTTTTAAGAAAAAACACAAAATACACACTATGTATATCATTTTATTGTTCATTTGGAAGCTGTTTTCCACTGAATTACTTTCCATGACCTTCCGACATGACTACATGGCCTCTACTAAGAAGTACACGACATGTAGTTGGTTTTTCCAATATTTCTTTTTGACATGCCCACACACCACGTATTCCCATCATAAAAATACAAACTATACTAAATGTACTTAGTATTACACAATGTGTAACCCTGAGTCATGTCATGTGATAGTATGATTCCAGTACTTGCCTAGTTTTCCCCAGTTTTCTCAAAAACAACTCAAAGGAAAAAGAATAAAAGAAACCCTTACCTCCAAGTAAGAACTAGGTTCTTACACTAAGCATAGTGTCCTTTTTCTCAACACTTAAAGCAAAATCATTTACCTTTTAATCATGTACCAAGGTGCTTCATTCCATAAGTATCACATGTCTTAAAATACTTCTTTCCCTTTTTCCCTTTATCCACATTTTCTCTACTATCCTTTTCTTTCTTGATTCCCTCCGATTCCATAAGACTTGGAGAATTATTTCTCTATCTTGATAACAAATTAAACTATTTCATCAAATGAGATATTTCTATGCAACACCAGTGCCCATAAGATACTTGGAACAATGCCTTTAAAGAAATGGTCAATCTTGCATTCCATATTGTGTATGAATTAATAGCATACCTTTCGAACCTTTTAAATGTATCTTCATACCCCGCAACTCTTTCATCCTATTTGTTCTTTAAACTAAGGAAATTTATCTTCATCTCAATTTTTTTCTCATGTGGGAATTATTTGTTAAAGAATGTATCCTTAAAATATTTTCATTTCTTGAGTTATATCACCTCTTCTTCCTGGATATTTTGGATCAATGACCACCACTGATCAACATCATCTCTAAGATTATACACTGCAAGTGTAACTTTTTCCTTTTCACCACATCCCAAAACTGCAAATATCTTCTATAAAGACTTAATATATTTTTCATCTATAATTGGATGTGTAGTCCCACTAAAGGATGGGTACTTTATCTTATAAAGTGATCCAATATAGGAGAGTCTTATTGTGGAATAGGTTGATACATCTGGGAAAGGTTACGTGTCATAACCTAATTCGACTACCCTAATATATCCATAATTTGCTCATTTCTAATACTAGATACATTTAATTTCTCAATAGGGAAACCTCTATATTGACCATGAGTGTTTATACACTTCTTCCTTCAAGGTTACATTTCTCAACAATGGCATATAAAATATTACCTCATAAAATTATGAACCTTTTATAATTATAAATATGGCATACAATTAACATAAATTGAAAAACTTATGCATAGCTAATCCCATAATCATAAACATGATTTCATAGGGGATATCATTAAATCCTTCATAATAGTTTGTAAATAAAATGTGATTTATCTTAAGCGTATCCCCTAGAAGTTTCAAACTAGGTGCACAGTAAGGCTCATTGTCATGTACCGGGTTACGCCGAGTCCGACCTAACACACCTTTTCAGATTTTTCACTCCTAGGAAAATCCATGATAGAACCATGTCCACTTGTAGTATCCTTGAAGGGATGTATTTCTAAGAACACCCACATAATATCTACCTCAAAAACATTCTAGGATGTTGTTGAATAATTATCCTCAATGTTTATCTTAGGGTTGTGATCCCAAATATAAGTTTTCTAAATCTAGTTTCCAAGGTTTCTGTTGAAATTCCTTTCATACCAACTATAATTCCCTGACCTCAGAAGCCCATAGCTGGTGAATTATTTTATTAAATTGGAATTATTAAAATGAATCAAATCCTAAGGGACTGATCAATTTAGGAGTCTTGAAAATCTAGATTATATACATGATACCCATAATACATTGGGAAATAGAAAATTCAAATTTGAAATAGAAAAAAGAACTAATCAAAATCCTTGAAACTCATTCAAAGGATTCTAATTCATAACATGGGGAAATGAAACATAATAAGGGTGAGCTAAAATTATTTTTAAGTCTAATTAAATTAGAATAAATAATGAATCAATATGAATAATTTAACTTGGAAAGTTAAATGATTGATAACAAATTCCATTAAAATAATAATCTAATAATTAAACTTAACCATGGATATTATTACTAATTGAATAATCACATGGAATAATAATAACTGAATATATAATGTTGGAATGCATAATGATGTATATTTAAAATATATTTTCTAGGATTCATGCCAAGAATCTAACACTTTAAAGGATTCATGCCCAAAATTTAATACTGTTAATGATTCATGCCAAGAATCCAATTCTTTTAAGACTTTATGCCATGAATATAATAAATGGGTAAGGTCCCAACCAAAACCATGTGTATTTTGTCTCATGAAACCTACTGATGAATCTAGGGGATATATTGGGCCTCACCCATCACATACAAAATCTAAATAATTCCATATATATAGAATAGTCGATTTAATTGATAAACAATGTTACTTATCATTAAAAATCTACATTGAATTAATATTATGGTTTTATAAATAATTCCCCATTGATGGATATGTAACAACAAGTATTTTTTATGTTGATTATTGGAAATACCATTTAAATATCTTTAAAACATTCTTGAGGAAAATAATCATGAAACATTCAAAAGTGTCCCATACCACTTTGAAACATTTGAATCATAATCCCCATAAAGAAATAAAATTAAATAAAAATTATAATATCATGAGAATAAGGATATTCATGATATAATATGTCAAAGGGTAGTATGTATACCATATAAAATAAGTAAGTGGTGAATGTGATATTTATCTCATAGATGTAAAAAGTGAGATGAAAATACTTTACCTTGAGTCTGAATTATCACTTGTATCTATATATTCCTGAATAATAAACTTATGTTAATTATTTAATTTCATTATAACCCTTTTCATGTTTATCATTAATTTTATTTCACTTGTTACATTTCTTTAAACAACCACTTAAACAATCAAGTTTATGATGAGTGTTTTTACTAAATTTCGTACATGTGTTGAAGATGACTTTGGTATGTCAAATATGGTCAAATGAATTATTATATAAACATTTAAAGAATAATAATAATTAAATAATTATTATATTTATACATAAATTATAATTTTATAACCAATCATGAAATATGGTTATGAAAAATGAACCAATGTTACAATCACGAAGACGGTAGGTCGTACGTCTGCATGAGTACCGTTCCCATTTTTCAATGATAATCATGGAAAAAGGTAAGTAACACTATATCTTTACATAATTATAATTATAAAATAAATACCATGTTATTTATTCATATATACATATACATATAATTAATGTGATGTAAAATTAATCACATCGTGTTGAGGAGGTGGTAGTCCACACGTCTCGATCGACGTTATCACTTCTTAGCACGTGAAAAAGGTAAAAAAATTATATATTATTTTTCCTGAAAGGTAATAATGTCATGAATATCATATATGTTTCATTGATGTTACATATTTTTAATTAAAACTATCCTTTACACATTCTATGTATAGTGTGAGTGAATCATATCACTTTGAGGGGGTGGTAGTCTACACTTCCACAAACGATGTTATCATATTTACACAAAATGAAAAGTATAAGGATACGTGTTATAAAATAATTTTGGAAGTATAAAGAAATAATAAATATCATATATAAAATATATAAAACATATTTTCCATCATAATACCCAACCATGAAAGGCGGTAAAGGAAAAATGAACAATCATCGTTTGGTGTGGTGGTAGTTCACCGTACACATAAACAGTATGTTAATTACCCATTAGATGGAAGAGTGTGTAAGTTTAGGTCTAACAATTAGCATAAAAAATATAATTATATTTAGCATACCAATTTTCTTATATAATTATGGAATAAATATATTTTAGGGGGTTGAAAATTGAAATAAAACTAAATATCTTGGGGAAAGACGTTACCTCTTAATTGGGTAACTCCTTTTGGTTTGTACTAAAAGGATTTATTGGATTTTTTTCATAAAAAAGGGGATTAAAGGATAATGGGAGGGATTTTTGGGAGTTAATTTGATAGATATTGTCTGAACCTAAGTGCTTTTAGAGGTGTGAATAAGTGGGAGCAGAGGAGATATTTTTATAGTGGAGGAGGAGTGACACTCTTGTAAATACCAAAAGGTATACATTAATGGGAGGTCTCCTTTACCAAAATTTCCTAAAAAATGAAAACAATGATTTAAAGGGAAATAATAGTCTTTAAAAATCTCCATCACACAAAAATATATTCATTTTAATAATTTGATTCCTTAACTTCTAAGATTCCTCAATTTTATTATTTTGGTTTTTATTAAAGTATCTAGTTTTCTAACCTAAGTAATTTAACCATTAATACTAAATTAAAGTGATATTTATTAGAAAATATATATAAAATATATTATAAATATTATATACAATTTAAAACATAAAAATACCATGTTTGTTGGAATTTAATTTATAAAATAAGTGCATGTAACGTGGAAGAACACTACATTAATCTGAACTATTATAAAAATGTTTTTACTATCTATGGGTTAATAAGTTTACTATAAAAGGTAAATTGGTCCATTAATATAAAATATTTTATATTTATTGAAACTTAAAAATAACTTGGAACAATATAAATTTTTTATTAATTTTTAATCATTTAATGAAATATCTATTATATTAAAATAACATTAATGTCAATTTGGACATTTTAAATTTAATTTTAATCTAAAAATATCAAAAAAAATATTTCAATTAAAATATATTAAGTTAAAAAATTATTTATAATTATATATTAAACTAAAAAAATAATTAAATACAACAATTCAATCATTTTTATTCACTTTTAATGTTTATAATATCATTTATTTTAGTTGATTAGTAATCAAATAATCACTACGTTGGCATTTCTTTTTCATTTTATGTTACTAATTCATCTCTAAAAATTATTGATAATTTATTATGATAAAATTAATCCTTTTATCTATCAAAATTATTTTTATAACAAAAAATATGTCATTTTTTACATATCTTAAAGTGTTACTAATGTTAAAGGTAAGGAAGGTTCCCTTTTTGTCTTTTTCACTTATCATATTGGGAACATTCATTATATATTATCCCAATAATCTATAAAATTAGAACCAAGAGGGGATTTGGTCAAAATATTTTCATGCAATGGATTTTGGACAAGTTTATAGGTCATTTTCTCTTAATATTAAGGTTTTGTCCCTTATTAAGCTTAATTTTACCTTAATCACCGTAATTAATTTTAATCACTTTAACTAATATTTTGGTTCAAAAATTAAGTTGATTTTATTATACCAGAAATATTATAATTATTATATTATTTTATGTCCATTTTATAAAATTCAAATCATAGAAGTGTGAAAATTAAGTTTAATGCTAATCTCAGAGATGTGGAGAGAAAGAGAGTTTTTATGGTAAAAATGTTCAAATGTTCAATAAGTTTTTATATCCAATTTAAAAATAAAAATTATTACTATGATATAAATTGGATTAAAATATGTATAATTGATATATTTTTACTTTAATAACCAATTTAAAATATAATTTAACATTAATAATTATTTAAATGAAAATAAATTTTTTAACCAAAAGGGATTATTTTTAACTATTCATCAAAAAATGAAACCACTCAAAAAAATACCAAAAATTCACCCTAAGATAATTATGAAATTAAATATTAATTTTTTTTATTATTAAAAATAAAATTTATAAAATCAAAAAAATTTATATTTAAAATAGGCATGCCATTAAAAGGCGGTAAAACTCGCTCTTGTGTTTAACGCAATCTAACTCTATGTTGTGTGTTGTGTAAGCTTAACTTGGTGTTGTGTATAAATAGAGATTAAACAATACTAATTTTATTAAAGAATAAAAATATTGTAAAGTCTCGGGTTGTTACATTTCCTCATCAATGATCCACCTACTGCAATGTCAATGATAAACCTATTTTCCAACGAAAAACCTTCATAAATAGTGGAATTAAAATCCAAAATTAAGTATCATGATTATGGAATTTAAAAATATAATATTTAAATCATTACCATCATCACAAAATTGGTTAAAATTTAAAATTTAGACTCTTATGTTCATAGATTTTGGTGGGGGAAAGAATTAGGTTATGAAGTTTCTCACCAATTGATCCCTAGTAGTAATAGAATGAGGTGGAAGGCTTTGAATGGATTACATAGATTTATCCATTACTGAAATTTGAAACAACCTATGTATTAAACCGTTATTTGAGGCATTGTTTAATTGTAAAGTTTCATATAGTTCAAGGAGACTCCATATGTGAGCATTCAGATCCTTATATAGTAACTCGAAAAAACTGGTTCGAATTTGAGATCGTCTGATTTTTTGCTGGATTAATCCTAAATTGATGTTTTACAACTTGAGGCGCCTAGATTTTATCCTTAATCCCCACCACTTTGGTATTCCATAGGCAATGAGTTAATTCATCTTAGGTGGTCTATATAGTACTTATCCAGCCATGTTGTATTTTTCTTTCTCATCCATACCCTCTTTATTATCCTTTCTCTATTTTTGTATGGTTCTCTCTAACTTTGGATTATATGTTAGATCATATTATTTTCCTTTTCCATGAGTGGATTATTCATGTTTTGGAGTATGAACTAAAACCATAGCATTGCAAGAACATGTGTAAAACATAGAGATAAAATAAAAATCATTAGATCTATTTTTAATTAAACTAAGAATAATCGGTAGCCATTCCTAGAAATAAAACATAATATTTGTTGGCCTGTAGAGTGTTGTTATTTCCTATGGGGATAATAAAATTTGATAATTTATTTTTAAACTCAAACTAATGATACTGACTAATTAAATTTAGTGATTATAATGTTTGAGGTCAAACCCAAGAGATGGTCTTAAAAAACATTGGAAAATTAAATATAATTGAATTAGAATGAGAGAGAAGAAAAATAAAAGTTTTGGAAATCAATTAGAGAAAGAATTCTAAGATTTTTAATTACAGGTTCATTTTCTAGTGGAATGTAGAGATAAATTTTTTAGTTATAATATTATTGGAGTTGAGACTAGGCATGTCTTTAGTATTGGTACTTTCCCTCTAACCAAGAATTCCCCCTTTATTATGGTCAAATAATTAGGTTGATTAATGGGTTAGGTGACTTGATACTGTGTTTAAATATAATATCCCTAAACTATTCAATGTTCATGTTTAATTTAAGTAAATTAGTTATGAAATTAAAAGTGATTTCCAAATTCATATGTTAATTATCATGGAATAAGAAGGGGAAAGGGATTAGAATTAAAAATTGAATTCACAACCCAACATATATTAGAAGATAAAAAAATAAATTCCACTAGCACAATTACCCTTCTGTACATTATTCAAAATGTTATAGAACTACCACTTCATACTGGTCCTGAGAGGGTGAAATAGGTGGAAATCTAAGAGAAATCCCATGATATTGATGGAGTATCCTGGCGGAAGACTTTACAGTTTTACCACTTTGTACACAGGGCCAATATTATTTCTTCATTTACCTTGTAGTAGAAAATTACTATCATATTTATAGATTTATATTAATCCCATGGGGGATTTAATTACATTAATTCATCGAATAAATGATTATGAATAAATCATGAGAGTCCCATGGTAATATAATGAGAACCCTGGTCATAAATTTCATAAATCAGATCTTCAATTTTTCCCATTTCCCAGTTTTGTGGTGTGAAAATTTATATCACACCAAGAAATTTCTGGTTCCACATCCTCCATTGGATTTACAAGGATTATTCTTATGATGTTAATTTATCCATATTCATGCCTTTAAAATAGGCTTCACAACATGAAACCATGCTTCCCAGATCCTTTTGCTTTGTTTTGCCTCCAGAATCAAATTCTATCCATGAACTCATTATTCAAACATATGATGAAGTGAATTCAAATCTTAAGAAATGAATCATGATCGTCTCCTTAATTTAATCTCTTTTTTATATTTTCTTCCCCAAATTTAATTCAAATTCTTCCTACAACAATATGAATAAAATAATAAATATCAAGGAAAGAATAACCACTTTAATCCAAAATTATATGTCTTTTAAATATAAAAAATATATTCATGAAATTTTAATTTCATTTATATGATGATTTATAGAGATCATATAACTAGGAGAAATAATTAAAGTTTAAAATTACATAATTTAAACTTAAATAAAAAACACTAGTGAAAAATTGTAAACGATGATTTTAATAAAAAATTATTAGTAAACAGATGTTGAAATGTTATAAATAGACCATATATGATATTATAAGTATGTATATGGTTATGGTTTATAAGTATAATAAATTTTAATTTATTATATAGGAGTTTAAAAGAACTTAAAATACAATTCAGACATGAGGTAAGGGTTTATTTCACAATCACACCCTTATTCGGGTTTGTTTATGGTTAAGTTTTTTTGAAGAATTATTTGATATTTTCTGTCTTAAATCCCATATATATTAATTCCCTCTAGTTATTTATTAGGTTTACAAGTATCAGTTCCATTTTATAAATTCTTTAGCACTCAAAAATACTAAATAAATATTTTTAATTAAAATCAACTTTGTTTTTCTATTCGTTCCAGAATATTTTTATTTTATATCCATATTTTCTTTAAAAAAAATTCAAGAATGGTTTTTATATTTTATAATTATTTACTAAAGTAATTTTTACCCATATATTAATTTCCATAAATTCTTTTAAAATAAATCTTCTTATCATTTTCTAAATGAGGTACTTTTCACCGAAGGTGTAAACAAAATGTTTGTTTCAACACTTACTGCATGAACATATTTTACTACCATCATGAATATTCTTTTCTTGAATCTTATTATACAATTTTTCTTGATTACTTTTTAAATAAAATGATTTTTCTAATATTCTTTGAATTTTTATATTTTAAATAAGTTATTTCAAAATGTAAAGGGTATTTCCCGAAGAAACATTACGATGATATTTTAAAAATATTTTCATCCATGTCAACATCTTCTGATGAATCTTATGATTTATTAGGGAAATACTATAATGTTACCATCCACCTTATTTATCTATTTGAATTATTATAATGTTGTTATATTTATAAAATGAGAAAATATTGACATTTCACATGCTAGTTTTTCAATACGAATACTTATGTTGATTATGTATTGAATTGTTATTCATACCTTCCATATGATGAATGAATTTGACATAGAAATTAATTGGTGGGGAACATTATATCCCATCTATGAATCAATAGATCTCATTAGAAAAACTGTTTTGGGTATTTGGCATATGAATTACCTATTTACATATGATGTCTTGGCACAAGGCCATGATGGTAAGATTATGATTTCTGACATTATACATTGTATCATTATGAAACTAGTTATTTTAATCCATATGATTATTTGTGTTACTATGTAATCCATAGATTTAGTCCACGTTTTATGATATTTTTTATGTGGAATATTTAATTAGTTTTTATCAATTCCATATTATTCATGATTTATTTATTTTACGATATCTTGTATTGTACGCATTCCCTTACAGATCATTTGAGTTCACTTTTTATTATGTTTTACTTTACCCAAGATACAAATAAGGGATATATTAATGAATTCAAGGGCGTATATTATAATAAATAATAAATTTATCCTTAGAAATTTTAAGTTTTAATCTATGTTTTCAAATGGAATGTGAGAATCATGTTTGTATATAGTATCCCAATACTACTAAACCATTTGATCCATTGGCATATAATCCATTTTATTTTGTTTTGTGTAGTAAAATAATTTCCAACTCCATGTTACTAGAGTCAGATATATAGTAAGTATAATGGGATATTACAAGCCTTAACCATATTAGAATGGAAAAGGGAAAACATCACCATAGATTTTGTCGCAGGACCCCCAAGGCATTTAGAGGCCATAACACCATTTGGGTAGTAGTCGACATCCTTACGAAGTTAGTACATTTTATTTCCATCAGATAAGATTTATATTTTGATCAAATTTATAAGATATATATGAAATAAGTTGAACGGTTGAATGTATTACCACATTATGTTATTTTTAATTAATATATATGGTTTACCTTGGAGTTGTGGAAAAGTTTTCAACAAGATTTGAATAAAAAGTTGAACTTTAACACAAAATATCATCCTCAGATATATGATCAATCTAAAATGAAAATTTAAACCCTATAAGTTATTATGAAATATTACTCTATGTATTTTAAAGGTTATTTAGATCAAAACATTCCTATGGATTTTTTTTACAATAATAGATTTTTATCTAGCATTCATATGGATCTTTATGAATCCCTATATGAAAGGTAGTAAGGAACTACAATATACAAGGATGGAGTTAGAGGATGAAAGATATTGGGACTAGAGCTTGTTGAAGAAATGTTAGAGAATATTAGAGACATTTAATAGCTTATCAGGGAAGATTATTGAAGATAGAAAAGTTATACTGAAAATAATCTATGATATTTATTGTTTAAAGTTGGTGATAAGGTTTTCCTTTAAATATATCCTAAGAATAAAGTTGTGTGGTTTGGAAATAAGGTCAAGCTGATCCCTAAATATATCAGCCCCTTCTAAATTCTTGATCGTATCAAGATGGAATATGATCACTTAGCATTTTCACTGAGCCTCTTTTAAGTTCATGATGTGTTCCATGTATCACTTTTGAGGAAGTACATACCAAATATTTAATATGTACTAAACTAATAGGCTATACTACTAGAGAATGATCTTTCTTATGTGGAGAAACTAGTTGATATTCTTGATCAAAGACATAAATAGATACAAAAAATACTACTCATTTGGTTATATTTCTATGTCGAAACTGTAAGTTAGAGAAAGCTATGTGGAATTTTGAGGATATGATGAAATATAAGAATCCTTGTTTGTTTATATCGAAGTAACATAATTTCAAGGGAGAAATTATTATGAGTGGGTCAAATGTAACACCCTAATATTTTAAAATATATATTTCTATTTAATAAATTTGAAGTGTTAAGTATTTTATAATATATATTGATAATGTATATATAAAAAATGTAATAATCATTTATACATTGATTATTAATTATTTATAAATGAATATAAAATAATTTTATGGTAGAATAAGATATTTTTTCAAAACATTGTTTTTATTGTGCATAATGTATTTTATTTTAATAAATTGAATTAATCACCATTTATGGATAAATTTAATAAAATTTTAGATGATATATTAAATAAAATACATTTATATTCATATAATAGTTTTTATTAGGAAATTAATGGGGAAAAATCATATTTATGATTAAAAATACATTTTCTCTAAAAATGGTTTTTATATATTTTGTGTGAGGATATTAGAGTTAATTTCTAACACTTCTAGGAATTGAATATTATAAGATAAATTTCATATTTTTATTAGAATAATTAATATTAGGTATTAAGATCAACTTAATTTTTGGGCATAATGGATAGTTACCTTGGTAAAGATCTTATTACCATGTTAAGGGTTAAAATGGCTAAAAGGGGGGTGAACCTAAGTAATAATGTTTAAAATAACACAAAAAATTTACTAAAATATCATTGGTCAATTGGATTTCAACCTTACACTTTTTATCTTTAAAACTATGACAATTTGGTTCCACTTGACTTGATTAATTCATAAATTATATAATAAAGTTTCACGTATTTACAAGTCTAAAACCCACCTAACTTATAAAAGGTAACCTCCTCATATAACTTCTACAAACTACTTGAGAACTCTAGTTCGAAAAATCCCTACCCAAATCCACTCCAAAATTTCTTACCCACATCCTATATTTCTTAGTCTCACTAAAATATCATCTCAAGAATCCTTAAGGTGCAAGATAAAAGAAGATACTTGAATAAGAGGTTATTGTATTTACCAATATATTTCAAGTTTCTTTCTTCTTTAATCTCCTAAAAATATTATATAAACATAATAAAATGATTAAATTAGAATCTTTACTATATAATTTTTTTATATTAATGGTACAACCATTTTTTATCTCCTTCATATCTAATGGAAAATAAAAAACATCGCTCATGAGCATGTACAGACTACCGCCACTATGAAGTGATGTATTTTATTTTTCACCACCATATCTCATAGATTGTTATATTGGTGGATTTAATAGATATATGTGATTTTTAAAATGTAATTATAGTCCTATAATGATAAAATAGTATCTACCTTCTTATCCTCCCAATCGTTATAAAGTAATAATTTGGTTTGTGCATACGTGTGGATTACTAACTCCATGTTGCGATGTGAATCTTTTTTCATTTATTCTTAACATGGATGATATTAATGATATATTTAATGAATAAATGTGATATTTTTGATATTATTATTATTATTATGTAAAGATATATTATTATTTACCATTATTTATTTCTTTCCATTCATTAGAAAATAAAAAAATCACTCGTTCGTATGTGAGCCTGGATTCTATCAGCACACTCAAAAGTCATAAATGTTCTATATAATATATCTTTTATTATCCCCTCTATACTAGTTTTAAATTGCGTTGATAATTTCAAGGACTCTCCAAAAAATGGAATTAAATTAGTCTCATCGATATCAGCACACAAAAATAGAATACATGGAATGATTTTAAGACACCATCCAAAATAATGGTCATATAATAACCATTTTGGGTTCCAATGATTTTCCATGCCCTAATAAATAATTATCCTTTGTGAAACATCTTTTCATGACTAAAAAATAAATTTTAAAAAATTACCTTCCCTTTTATTTCTCATTTTATTTTTCTCATATTAATATATATTCATTTATTTCTGTAAGAATGTGTTCTTTTATTCTTCTCAAAATAATCTCATTATAGTCGTATAAAACATTCTTCATGTTTGCATTAAAATACAATAGTTTCAGGTGTGGCTTGGTTTATTTTATAATAGCTTGAGAGCTTCCCATGAAACCTATATAGACTCATCTCGAGTCTTTAATTTTAGAAATCAACTTAGCACACTAATTCTTCTTCTTAGCTTGGATCATAATGATTTTATATTGTAAAAATTCACCCACTAAAGTTCATCTCATGCATCTTCTAAATTATTTTCCCATTTTTATATTTAATGAAATATAAGAGTTCATTATATCAAGAAAAATAATATTATCTAAAGTATATCCTATAAATTCCTGGAAATTCCATGCAATTTTTTTAATTATATGGGAATTGTTTTTTAAGATTGTGAAATCTGACGGCACCTGATTCTGAGGCCCGGAGTGCCCGGATTGATCCGTAGAAGTTTTGTTAAGATTTAATTAGCGCACGTAAGTAGTTTTTCTGAAAAATTAGAGTATCTCTTAAATAGTTACTTGGATAAAAAATCCAAGGGCACCATTGCACTCAAGATGGCGGGTTTACCCTGGGCGTGACTTTAGTTTAGTCAGTGTGGGCCTCCTCTGAGAAAACCCAAAAAAGAACAACCGTAAATGAAATAATTAAATAAATTATTTTATTTTTAAAATGCTTATAACTCACAAACGGTAGTTTGGATTAAAAATAGGAGACCACCGCTGAACTCCTGAGGGAATGATTTATTTATGTTGATACTAACTTTGGGCGGTGTAGGCCACCCGTGAAAGTCAATTTTTGGCCATAAGTAAAATAATTAAGTGACAATTATTTTATTATAAAATCCATAAATTTTAAATGGTAAATCAGATTGGAAATCCGAGAGTACTGTTGTGTTAGTTTGGGCGTGTTTCACTTGGGTGGAGCTTAAACTTAATCATCGAGGGTCGAGGGTGACTGTTAATAATTTCCAAACTTTTTTTCTGGTACGTTCAGTAAACGCACAAGAGGCATTTTGTAACTTTTGAACCAGTGTTCGAAATTGAAATATAAGCACACCATTGAACTTGCATCACCGATATTCTCTTAAGGATACATTCACTTTGAACGTAGTAGGTCTAGATAAAAACTAGTTTTTGGAACTTTTAAATAGAATAAATAAAATAACTTTATTATTTTATTTTTATTCTATTCATCCAACGGAAAAGCGGTAAGGTGGGACCGACGACGTGTCAAGCCAATAAATGGTTTGACCCTCCAATCTGACTAACAACAACATTGGGAGAAATTAGGAAGCTTCCTTATTAATGAGCTCTATTAACTCTCCGCGTCATTACTTACCCTTCCCCTCTCCTATAAATTTGGAGCTAGGGAAATGGTATCAGGGAGCTTCACCAAGCAGCGAATTACTGAAGGAATTCCACGACACCAGATTCTTTGAAGACGAAGCCGACCTAGTGGGAGGTGAAAGACAACATTGAACCATAAATGGGCGATGTGCGAGTCGTGTCTTTGGGAGAAGATCACGGTAACTAAGAACACGGTCCACCGATAAGCACAGACGATTCTCCAACATTCAAGGTAGGGGGCTATTTAGTTGAGCGTTTTTTATTTCCTCTTCCCTATTCTTGAATTTATACGAAGAACACTATTTAACCGACTAACGGGTTGTCCCGCGATTATTCCGCCTTTGTAGGAGATTGTTGCGGGGTATCTTGTAGGGTTTGTTGTTGATTTATACCCCCTTATCCCATTCTTGACATCCTTCTTGAATTAAGAACGTCTATGCCCCTTGATACCACTCTAACGTGGAGGGTGAGAGTCAAACGAACATGGACCGACCACTCCGCAACCTTTATGGTTTTGATGTGTTCTTCACGACTGTGGAAGATGGAAACCGGTGCCGGCGATTGGCACTGGTGGGACTCGGGAGCGGCAGCCGGCACCAAGGCCAGCTGTGAAGAAGGCGGCGGCGCTACCGCCTCGTCGTAGAAGAGTAGTGGCCCATCGGCCATGGCAGAGCAAGGTCAGTGACTAGCATCGACCAGTCAAGTGAAGGGGCAGCGACGTGCGTTCACGACGCTCGACGTACAAGAGCTGTGACACGAGGCCACAACAGCGAGGGAGGGCGGTCGGCTCACTATCGGCCCCCGGAGACGGCGCGACGCATGACCGCGCTGCGTGGAGGAGGTGCTGGCCATCCGGCCAACCGGGGTCACCCAGTGGATGCCGCACCACGGGCTGCCACAGTGTGGGCGGTCACACTGTGGGCCACCCTACCGCATGTCGCCGCATCGCGGGCTGGGTGGGTCCGACCGGGTCGGACCGGTCCCGGACCAACTTCGACCATTTTTTCTCTGTCGGCCATATCTTGAGCTAGGTGCTTCTATTTGACGAACCGTCTATGGCACTAGAAACATTGGATAGAGATGGTCCGTTTGGTATACTCCACTTGAGTTTTTGATAAAGTTAGAGTACATCCGGGTTGGATAGAACCCCGAATCCCACTAGGCCCTCACAGTAGAAACGCTAATAACTTACAGACCGAGCATCCAATTGGCGCAAAGTCAGTTGTATTGAGTCCCTTTTGATGTGAATGACCTTTGGAATACTTATTCATGGGACTTCGTGGCTATTGGAGTATCGAACTGTGGCTTGAGGAGTGGAACCTCCCAGAATCAAGTGAGCTTATTGTGAGAACCCTGTGGCTGACTGTACGTGAAGAAAGAACATCGATCCTGTGTGGGTCATCACATACCGATTCTGTGTGGGTTAGATCCTATGTGGGTCTACTCTCAAAGATCCTGTGTGGTTCAATGAATATTGATCCAGTGTGGGTCAAATCCTGTGTGGTTCAGCGCTCAGTGATCCTGTGTGGGTCAGCACATATCGATCCGGTGTGGGTCAGATCTTGTGTGGGTTATTGGGGGTTAGTTACCTACCAATCCTGTGTGGGTCAGAATCAGTGCTACATAATAGAATAATATGGTATAGCCTTCGACTAATCATTTGTACTTCTGTACTTAAGTTATACCTGGTGTGAGCTAAGTCCTTTCCTTCATGGTGATACCTTTGTGGTATTCTTCTGTGTGGCGTACCTGTGTGGTACTTACCTTCGTGGTGATACCTTTATGGTATACTTCTGTGTGACCTACCTGTGTGGTACTTTCCTTCGTGGTGATATCTTAGTGGTATTCTTTTTTCTGGCATACCTGTGTGGTACTTACCTTTGTGGTGATACCTTTGTGGTATTCTTATGTGTGGCGTACTTGTGTGGTACTTTCCTTCGTGGTAATACCTTGATGGTATTCTTCTATGTGGAGTACATATGTGTACATACCTTCGTGGTGATACCTTTGTGGGATTCTTCTGTGTAGCGTACCTGTGTGGTACTTTCCTTCGTGGTGAAACCTTTGTGGTATTCTTCTATGTGGCATTACCTTTGTGGTACTTACCTTTGTGGTGTTACCTTTGTGGTATTCCTTCCTTTTTGGAATAGTTGAGACTTGGGATATGGATTTGGTCCTTGTGTTTCCTCATGAATGAGATGGGTATACTTGATAACTTATGTGTATGTATGGGTATATACCTGAAATGGGTTGACAGTTGTTTTCATGATTTTTGGTTTATCCTTTGTGGATTTTGAGAGACCTTTGGGGGGTCTTAGGGTCCATACTGAGTATCATTATACTCACCCCTGCACGGGCTATGCCCGCACCTTGTTGTGTTTAGTTCAGATGACAAACAACACTGACTGAGGACGAGAGTACTAGGACTGGAGGTAGCTCGGTGGTGAACCTTAGACGAGGTGTACCATAGAGACGACCGTTTGAGATCTATACCTACCCTTCAGATAGGATCCTTGGCGGGTGTTCACATGAGCTGTTTTAGTTTACTTGTACTTTCCATTTTTCTTGTACTTTACTGTTAGGCTTGTATTCTAGCCCCTTTACTTACTATACTCACTCTATTTACTATTCATCTTACATTGTGTTCGTATCCAGCTGTGTGCTTGGTTGTGTGTGTTTACAGGTTGTAAAGGAAATGCCTTCCCGGTTTTAGGGAAATACGCCTTCGGTGCTGGTCTCCATCCCCTGGCCTATGGAAGACGGGCTTGGTGTAGTCACGGCACGGGCCCTGAGGGATGGGTCATGACACATCCTACTTTGATCTCCTTCTTAAGATATTATAGATCAATTTATCTCTCATATTTCTCAAATCACAATGATTCATCATTTTAGGAATATCTCAAACATTGAATCAAATTCATCTAAATTATTATTGAAAGTTCATGAAATTTTCCTTAACTTTGAACTTCCTCTAAACAACTTGAATATTGAATTCTCATAATTTTCAATCTTTAATCACACATAATTTTTGGTTTTTTTGATTTTTATAATATTTAATAATGTATTTCGGATCATATAAAATTATTCCATCTTTAGAGATTAATTTCCGAAATCAAAATTGTAGTTTTCATCATTTTCAAATTTTCACTAAGACATGATGATTACATAGATGAAAATCATCCTTATATAGATTGATTCTTATGAAGATGATTCTTATACATATAATGATGTTTAAAAAATTCATGAAATTATTTTTAGGTAGAGTCAATCATCCTTATGAAAATTATGCTTTCAAAGATGGTGTTTATATAGTGACATATTATGATTACGCAATGCGTGTTCAGGCTTACATAGTAGAATAGTTCTAGATTCATGCTTATAAAGAGAATTAATGTTTACACAGACAAATAATTTTATTTACACTAATTGTTTGATGTTTTCATAGATTCTTGGATGATCTATACATAGCTAGGACTTTTCAATTTTCTCAGAATCTCTAGGCTGAATTGATGATTATAGAGGTTTGGGACTTAACCGTATTTCCAACCCAATTCATAGAATTTCAGATTTTTTCCAATAAATTAATGGACCATTTAATTCATCTTTAAACCTTTTGAATAAATTAAAATTTTATTGAAATAACTTTAAATAATTCTGAGAATCATTAGGTTAATTCCAAATGAATATATATTGACTCTAAGGTCCATAGAAACATGTGAATATTCAAGTTTGAGTACTTTAATCAACTCATTTACTTGAAAAATTTATCATTCAAAATCAAACACTCCATTATTCATATAAGTGAATTATATAACTAAAGTAAGAAACCAATATAATCAATAATATAAGGATGGATATTCCAACTTCAGTCTAGCTTATCACAATTCTTAGAACCTATTTTAAGTATTTTTAATGTAGATTTATAAGTTGTTCAATGATGTTTTGTTTGGAAAGATTCTTTTCAACATTACAAATTTACTTATAACTTATTGTAGACATTTATATATCATTTATACCTTCATCATATGTCAGTCATCGAAAAACCAACTCTCTAATTACTTGATATGGGCGGGCTCCTTTCCTAGAATCCTTCTCTTGCAACTTCCTTTTCCAATACCAGATATTCTTTCCTTTGCATGTTCCATGGAAACCAACTACTCACTTATTTTACTATTTACCACATATTCAATTTACATTATATATAAAACCAACTAGAAAAATAAAAATTTAGCTTTACACATCAAAAGATAATTCAATACCCCCTTTGGATTTATTTTCAATTCCAAGACTACTTACAAAGTTAAGGTATATTTTATCTCCCTAATTGAAAATAAATGAAAAGGAGAGAAAAAATTTTCTCTGCATTTATTAACATTATAGGAAAGTTCTTATCATATTTATCTCAATAAAAAATATTATCCCCTTATTGGTACTCTAATTTCAATGTTTTCTATTCATTCCATTAGAGAATGGTGGAATAACATTTCCTCTTTGAAATGATCCATTAACTAATCCAATCTAAGTATACATTGGACAAAATTTTATTGAATTTTTTTTGGGAATAAACCACATGAAGACCTCCTGTATTTATAATAAAGCCACTGGAAGGATTATCATTGGTCTATAGGAAAATTACATAGTTGATTCTCCATGTAGCAGAAAAGAGACCTCCTAATGTTTTCTTCTCATAAATGAGCATATCAGAAGTAAGAGGACTTCACAAAATTTTCACCATACAAATTAATCCTTTGAACACCCAAGTAAACTCATATACATTCAAGGAAACATAAATAAATTCAATGAAAATTCATAAATCAAGAATTAACTATAACGACCCATACTTTACATATATTGTTAATACTTCAAAATTGAAGCACACTTATTACAACATATGACAAAACCACAAAGGACCGTATAGGTATAGTGTCTTTAGAAACTGGGAAACATAAACAACTGGTTCATAAATCTTCTACAGTGTCTCCCATTTATTTCATCATATCTAGGGTCCCTTTTAGCACATTCTACTTAATATCCATATTCCTGACCTGGGGAAAAGAAAACATAAAAGGGTGAGCTCAAATGCTCAGCAAGGGAAAATAAAGGAAATAAAAATCATATCATATCTTTTTGAAAATCATAACCTGCAAAAGAGATCATAATATCTTAACATGGAATAAATCATAGAAGTGAAAATGAGATCCCCATAATCATAACATGAAACTTGAAACTTTGTGGCATGCACACATAATCATGGAAAATCATTTCTTGTTAGTCATGACTCATTGCCAAGACTATCTTAGTGGACAAAGTCCCTTTCTGAATCGAGTAACCCTCGTTTCAGTCCTGTTTCACTGAATCGGTATAACCTACCATTCCAGCCATGTCTATCTCATGAGATATAAAATCTTTACCCAATGCATTGGAGGGAGATATAGGTCCCACCCATCTTATAATGAATCCTTTCTTATGTGTGCCACATAATCATAAATCATACATCATCGCATAACACATGTAACAAAAATGGAATTCTTGAAACATCATGACATCATAAAACAAATCATATAAGGTAAATGACTTCATAAAAATAATTCCCTCACAACATAATCAATTCAATGTAATAATAGGGATAAAAACAGAACCCTATATTATCTTAGATGGAAAATAATTTTGATAAAACATTTGAACTCCATTCTTGAGGAAAATATCCTTTCTACTTCAAAAACACTTTTCTTTTCTTGACATGTCATACAATTATAAACTAAACGAAGTTGATTAAAAATAAACTTGAAAACATATAAAGGAATATTCTTGGAAAAAATGTTTTAAAAATCCATTCATGCCGTATAAGTTAAAAAAAAAATTCTTCTCGTACTTTTGTCGAAAAAGTCAAAAAGTACCTCGTACGAAAAATGACAAAAGATTCCTTTCATACATATTACTAAAAACTCACCGAAGGGTAAAAATGGATTTAAACAATTGTAGGTGGATGGAAATAATATTACATATTGATGAAACATGGATGTGGATGATAAAATACACCCCAGTAAATACTTACGAATAAACAATCTCGGATAAAAATGAGATTGTGATATTTCCCTTAACTTAGGTCCGATTTGCTTTGTATGTGTCCGAAGCTCCTGTATAATGGTTTAAATAATGTTATTGACTTATTCCAGAATCATACATGTTGATATGATATCATATATGGTCATATTCTTAGCTTCTTGTTAGTAATATTTCATTGTTACTTGTTACTCGGGTCTTTATTGCCTTTTGTTCTTATGCGTGTTTTGCCGAATAAATTCTTATTCTTCTTTTAAGGTTATAGATACCTTAGATCCAGAATGGTATTAGTGTAACATATATCATATTTATTCATTCAATTCATTTATATAATTACTATGTAATGATGATCATGTAGAACGAGTCGCATCACATCGTGGAGACGGTATTCCGTACGTACGCACGAGTGATGATATCGTTCCTATGATCATGGAATTGTATTGGAGTATATGTATATTATTTCAGTATCAATATTACTTTATAATAATCATAAATAGTTACCCATTACACCATTATACCCATCCTTGTATGGTGATGGTGGAAAATAGATTACACCACGGCATGGAGACGGTATTCCGTACGTACGCACGCGCGGTGATTTCATTTTTCCGTAGGATGGATAGAAGGTGAATTAGGGTTGTTTCATATTTATAATAACATATCAGTATGTAAGTAATACTGATGTTATTACTTTATCATGAAACAACTAAAGAATAAGAAGTTGAAGAAGAAAGAAATTGAAAAGATCGGTAATGGATATTACCTCTTCTTTGGAACGCTTCTTTGAATCCTCCACTTAGGGAACTAAGATTGGTCTTTGAAGAAGACCAGGACCTCTAGGATTATTCTAGGGAAGTGGAGAGGAGAAAATGGCAGGGGTTGGCCGAGCTTGAGTGCTCAAATTGGTGTGAGGAGGAGGGGGAGGAGGTGCCCTTTTATAAGGGAGGAGAGGGGCACCTTAGGAATATCTCAAAATATTATTTTATATTAAAGTCAAAATCGGTTTATAATGGTTCCAAAGAGTCTTATTTCGAAGATAAAGTGGGGATGGGTCGAAATACTATCAACCAATAGGATTTAGACAAGTTTAGGGTATTATTTTAACCTTATCAATTAGATTTAACTCTAAGTTAAATAATTTAACTTTTACCGTGTCTTTTTGTTTTCTTACACTATATGGTTAATACACTTACTATAACATGCCAAACGAACCCCAAATTGTTTATTATTAATATATATATCCTTATCTAAGTCATTTGGCCGAACCTTTGATTTTTAGGAATAAAATAACAATTAGTAATATAATATTTGATTTAAAAACTATTTTGTGTCAATTTTGACACTATTTGATATATGATTTTTGTGAAAGTCATAACAGAATTATATGTTCGAACCAAATTGATTAAATCAACACTAATATATCATAGTAACCTAGAAAATTAGTGGAATTCATAAAAAGTCTCAAATTACATTTATTTTGGTGTTTATAACATCAATTATGTCAATATTTCATTAATAAGATAATTACTGCATCATCATTGTGTCATAAATAAATTAAATAATTTAATGTCTAAAAATTATAAATAAAATACCATCATGTAGGAAATCTTTTTAGATTTCTAATTAATATTTATAGTCCAATTTATCTTATGTATAACCCCATATTAAAAATGTTTTAGTTATTAAACATTGATTTTAACTATTTTAACTATTCATTAAATAAAATAATATTAAATGTCATAATCTAATCCAAGTGGACCTAAATGGTCATATTATATTCATAAGGTTATTTTTGGTCGAATTAAACTTATCCAATAGAATTAGGACATGTGTTAGGGTAATAGTAATATCATATTTACCCTTAGTTACCCTATTTACTATTAACCGTGGTAAAAAAAAGTAAAAAGTTACTATTCACCAAAAAATTATTTTCATCTCATTGAACCACATTTTAGTCCTTGATATTAACCGTGTATGTCGGATTTTTGAAATTCCATTCACAGAAGCGGTAAAATTAAGTTTTATGCAAAATTCAGTTTTTAACCTACCACTTTGTGGTTTCACTATTCATCAAAAATTGAAATTTTTCAGAAAAATACCAAAATTTCACCCTAGGCTAATTTCGGTATTCCGAATCCAAAAATGAAGTCCATTTTGAAAAATAAAATTTATAAAATTTCAAAAAGTGGTTATTACTATTCATAACGGCTAGTTTTAATAATATTTTAATAGCATATCGTTGTTTAGTGAAACTCGGTGTTGCGTACGACGCAAGCTATCGAGGAAGGTCACGATTTCGTGTAAAGAAATCCAAGAAAGTGTTGTGTAGAAAAAGATTCCTTTGATGATTTATATAACATAAAAGTCTCGGGTGTTACATTCTACCCCCCTTAAAAAGAATTTCGCCCTCGAAATTCGTCATTTTGTAACAAATAGATGAGGATACTTCTCCCTCATCATATCCTCAAGCTCCCATGTAGCTTCTTCAAGTTGGTGGTTCCTCCATAAAACTTTCACCAATCGAGTGGTCTTGTTTCGTAGGACTTTTTCGCTACGATCCAGAATCTCTATCGGTTGTTCTTCATAAGAAAGATCTTGCTCCAGCGGTACAACTTCTGAGCTGAGTACATGTGAAGGATCAAGTATGTACTTTCTCAGGAGAGATACATGGAACACATCATGAACTTGAGAGAGATTCGGTGGAAGCGCCAATCGGTAAGCTACCTTTCCAACACGATCCAGTATTTCGAATGGACCGATATATCTAGGGCTCAACTTCCCCTTCTTTCCAAATCTCATAACCCTCTTCCAGGGAGATATTCGTAAGAACACTTTATCACCCACTTCAAACTCTAGGTCTTTTCTTCGGTTGTCGGCATAACTTTTCTGTCGACTCTGAGCTTCCCTTATGTGTTGTTTAATAGATCTGACCTTTTCTGCCATTTCATCAATGAGATCAGGTCCTAATAGCTTTCTTTCCCCAACTTCATCCCAGCAAGTTGGAGTCCTGCATTTCTTTCCATAGAGAGCTTCATAAGGAGCCATCTGAATACTGGAGTGAAAGCTATTATTATAAGAAAATTCCACCAAAGGTAGGTGTTGATCCCAACGTCCTTTGAAATCCATAGAGCAAGCTCTCAACATATCTTCTAGGGTTTGAATTGTTCTCTCAGACTGACCGTCTGTCTGAGGATGATAAGAAGTGCTGAAACTCAACTCTGTATCCAGAGTATGCTGAAGACTTCGCCAGAACTTCGAGGTAAATCTCGGATCCCGATCAGATATAATAGAAAGTGGTACTCCATGCAATCTTACCACTTCCTTTACATATATCCTGGCAAGCTGATCCAGAGATAAATCCTCTCTAATAGCAATGAAGTGTGCAGACTTTGTAAGACGATCAACTATGACCCAGATAGCATTATTGCCTTTGGATGTTTTAGGAAGTCCTGTAACAAAGTCCATAGTGATGTTTTCCCATTTCCATTCGGGTATGGGTAATGGTTGTAACATCCCCTTAGACTTTTGTCTCTCAGCTTTAACTTGTTGAAAAACCAAGCATCGAGAGACATATTCAGCAACATCTCTTTTCATGCCATCCCACTAGAAGTACTCTTTCAGGTCCCTATACATCTTCGTGCTTCCAGGATGAATAGAGAATGAAGAACTATGAGCCTCATCCAGCAGCTCCTTCTTTAATTTGGGGATGGGAGGAACACAAACCCGATTCCTGAACTTTATTATCCCATCACAATCAAGGTTGAATTCAGGAACATTTCTCACCTTCTTTTGTAACTCGACATCTTCTTTCTGTGCCTCTTTAATCTTCACATGTATAGATGGTTGGACATTCATTTGAGAAAGATAAGATTTTTCCCCTTCCATTATAATTCCAAGATCCATCCTTTGTAAATCCATAAATATTGGATCTTTTGTGATCCTCATCATGGATAAACTAGCATGGTCTTGTCGACTTAATGCATCTGCCACCTTGTTTGCTTTTCCAGGGTGGTAATGGATTGAGCAGTCATAATCCTTAATCAGCTCCAACCATCTTCTTTGACGCATATTCAGCTCCTTTTGTGTGAAAATATACTTTAAACTTTTATGATCAGTATAAATATCACACCTTTCACCATAAAGGTAATGCCTCCAAATCTTTAATGCAAATATTACTGCAGCTAACTCCAAATCATGTGTTGGGTAATTTTGCTCATGGATTTTCAACTGTCGTGAGGCATAAGCTATCACCATATCATTTTGCATAAGAACACACCCCAATCCCTTCTTTGATGCATCACTGTAGATCACAAACCTTTCTCCACTACAAGGCAGTGTGAGCACAGGTGCACTGGATAACCTTCTTTTCAACTCCTTGAAATTCTCTTCACATTCCTCTGTCCAAACAAACTTAACTCCTTTCCGAGTCAACTTGGTGAGTGGATTAGATAATCGTGAAAAATCTTTTACAAAACGTCGATAATATCCAGCCAAACCAAGAAAACTTCAGATCTCAGTTACTGTTGTTGGTCTTGACCATCTTTCGATAACCTCTGTTTTTGCTGGATCCACAGATATCCCCTCTTTTGAGATTATGTGACCCAAAAATGCCACTTTTTGAAGCCAAAATTCACACTTGGTAAATTTGGCATAAAGCTTCTCCTTTCTCAGGGTCTTCAATATAATTCTCAAGTGATCTTCATGCTCTTCCTTGCTCTTTGAATAGACAAGAATATAGTCTATAAAGACTACCACAAATTGATCAAGATATTCTTTAAAGACTCTATTCATTAGATCCATGAAGATAGCAGGGGCATTAGTTAGACCAAATGGCATCACTATAAATTCATAGTGTCCATAACTTGTACGGAAAGTCGTCTTTGGTATATCCTCCCTTTTGACCCTTAATTGATGATACCCTGAACGAAGATCAATCTTGGAAAAGTATTGAGCTCCGCATAGTTGGTCAAATAAGTCATCAATGCGTGGGAGAGGATATTTGTTCTTGATAGTGATCTTGTTAAGTTCTCGATAATCAATGCAGAGTCTCATTGATCCATCTTTCTTCTTAAAAAATAGAACAGGTTCTCCCCAAGGTGACGCACTAGGGCGTATGAATCCCTTATCAA
Source organism: Viscum album (assembly GCA_963277665.1). Taxonomy (NCBI): domain Eukaryota; kingdom Viridiplantae; phylum Streptophyta; class Magnoliopsida; order Santalales; family Viscaceae; genus Viscum; species Viscum album. Next base: position 467,202,053 of record OY728147.1, on the reverse strand, counting down.
GATTCTCTTGGAGTTGCTTCTTCAATTCCTGCAACTCAATTGGGGCCATTCTATAAGGTGTCTTTGAAATAGGCAAAGCACCCGGTACGAGTTCTATTGAAAACTCAACTTCACGATTTGGTGGAAGACCCGGTAATTCCTCTGGAAAGACATCATCAAACTCCCGTACGATGGGCATATTCTTAATCGCGAGTTTCTCACCAACCATTTGAGATAAATAACCTTCATTTAGTGGAATCAATACCCATAAAATGGAAGAAATTTCCACTGGAAGGTTATGTTCATCCTTGCATTGATAGACGATCATAGATTGATCTGGAATATGAAATGTGACTTCCCTTCTTTGGCAATTGATATGAGCTCCGTATAAAGAAAGCCAATCCATGCCAAGAATCACATCAAATTCCACTATAGGAAGGATCACAAGATTTGCAGGAAGAACTTCCCACAAACTTCGATCGGAGAAGAATTATAAACTTTTGATGCGATTGATGTGCCATTAGGTGTTGTCACAGCTAACTCAACATCTAATTGTTGAGGTAATACGGTGATACCCTTAGAAAAGTCTTCAGAAATAAAAGAGTGGGTGGATCCAGAGTCAAATAAAACATTTGCTACTTTAGAGTGGATGGTAAGTGTACCTTTCACCACATCGTTATCGTACTCCACATCGCTGATAGAAATTGCATGTGACTTTCCTTTGTCTTTAGCCTTAAGATTTTGTTGACGTCGACCATCATCATCAACCCTTGGATTTGGGCATTGATTGGCATAATGCCCCATCTCCTTGAACTTGAAACATTGAAGTGTAGTAGGTTCATTCTGTGTATCCCTTCCTTTGTTTGCATCACTAGACATCTTCTTCCCATTATCACGACATTCAAATGCCCGATGACCTTCCTTTCCACATTTGAAACATTTACTTGTCCCTTTAAGACAACTCCCTCCATGTTTCTTTCCACACTTTGAGCATAAGGGAAATCTCATCTTCTTTTCAGTGTTCTCTTTAGATTTTCCTTTGAATTCCATCTTCCTCTTCTTATCAAACCCATGTGACTGATGGGTTACTGCAATCTCCATCTCGACATTGAGAGCACATCGAAGGATTTCCTCGTAGCTATTGAAGTCCCTTATGGCTAACACCCTTCGAAGAATTGGTTTTAAGCCACTAAAGAATCGATCGATCTTACTCTCAGGTTGGATAATAATACCAGACGCGTACCTTGCAAGTCTTGTAAAATTTGCTTCATAGGTACCAACAGATTCTTCATCCCTTTGCTTTAGTTCAATAAACTCTTTCTCCATCTTTGTTCAGAGAATACGAGGGAAGTACTTATTGAAAAATAAGTTCTTGAACTCGTCCCATTCCATGGACTCAATTTCATCCCTTTGCCTCGTATTCTTAATAAGATTCCACCATTGATCAACATCACCTTCCAAACGATACACTGCTAGGATGACTTTATCATGTTCAGAACATTGAAGAACTGAAAATATCTTTTCAGTAGTACTAATCCATTGTTCAGCAACTAATGGATCAGTAGACCCGCTGAAAGAAGGTGGACGCTGCCTCATGAAGGATTCAACAGAATGTTGCTCCTTCCTTTGCTCGTTTGGAAGTCCTGCATGATTCATAGCTTGAGAAAGTTGTGTGAGTATGGCTACAAGATTTTGCATTCCAGCTCCCATATCGTTTGGTTGCTCAGGGGGACAATCATTGCATTGCCCATCGCATTCCGCATTAACACGGTTCCTTCGGGTTCCAGCCATTGACTAAAACCAAAAAGAATAGTGTGAGCAACACTAATTACAATAGGAAAACCACATAATTCAAGAATAAAATTTTCATACTTAAGGTCTTATCCTAGGGTATTCATGGCCATTTCTAAAACACTAAGATTGTGTGCTATGCTTAGACTTATCCTTATGGTTCTTAATAAGGCTTTCACATCCTAGTTTCCAAAGGTTGACTATACCTTTCCTCTGATACCAACTATAACGACCCATACTTTACATACATTGTTAATACTTCAAAATTGAAGCACACTTATTACAACATATGACAAAACCACAAAGGACCGTATAGGTATAGTGTCTTTAGAAGCTGGGAAACATAAACAACTGGTTCATAAATCTTCTACAGTGTCTCCCATTTATTTCATCATATCTAGGGTCCCTTTTATCACATTCTACTTAATATCCATCTTACTGACCTGGGGAAAAGAAAACATAAAAGGGTGAGCTCAAATGCTCAGCAAGGGAAAATAAAGGAAATAAAAATCATATCATATATTTTTGAAAATCATAACCTGCAAAAGAGATCATAATATCTTAACATGGAATAAATCATAGAAGTGAAAATGAGATCCCCATAATCATAACATGAAACTTGAAACTTTGTGGCATGCACACATAATCATGGAAAATCATTTCTTGTTAGTCATGACTCATTGCCAAGACTATCTTAGTGGACAAAGTCCCTTTCTGAATCGAGTAACCCTCGTTTCAGTCCTGTTTCACTGAATCGGTATAACCTACCATTCCAGCCATGTCTATCTCATGAGATATAAAATCTTTACCCAATGCATTGGAGGGAGATATAGGTCCCACCCATCTTATAATGAATCCTTTCTTATGTGTGCCACATAATCATAAATCATACATCATCGCATAACACATGTAACAAAAATGGGATTCTTGAAACATCATGACATCATAAAACAAATCATATAAGGTAAATGACTTCATTAAAATAATTCCCTCATAACATAATCAATTCAATGTAATAATAGGGATAAAAACAGAACCCTATATTATCTTAGATGGAAAATAATTTTGATAAAACATTTGAACTCCATTCTTGAGGAAAATATCCTTTCTAATTCAAAAACACTTTTCTTTTCTTGACATGTCATATAATTATAAACTAAACGAAGTTGATTAAAAATAAACTTGAAAACTTATAAAGGAAGATTCTTGGAAAAAATGTTTTAAAAATCCATTCATGCCGTATAAGTTAAAAAAAACATTCTTCTCGTACTTTTGTCGAAAAAGTCAAAAAGTACCTCGTACGAAAAATGACAAAAGATTCCTTTCATACATATTACTAAAAACTCACCGAAGGGTAAAAATGGATTTAAAAAATTGTAGGTGGATGGAAATAATATTACATATTGATGAAACATGGACGTGGATGATAAAATACACCCCAGTAAATACTTACGAATAAACAATCTCGGATAAAAATGAGATTGTGATATTTCCCTTATCTTAGGTCCGATTTGCTTTGTATGTGTCCGAAGCTCCTGTATAATGGTTTAAATAATGTTATTGACTTATTCCAGAATCATACATGTTGATATGATATCATATATGGTCATATTCTTAGCTTCTTGTTAGTAATATTTCATTGTTACTTGTTACTCGGGTCTTTATTGCCTTTTGTTCTTATGCGTGTTTTGCCGAATAAATTCTTATTATTATTTTAAGGTTATAGATACGTTATATCCAGAATGTTATTAGTGTAACATATATCATATTTATTCATTCAATTCATTTATATAATTACTATGTAATGATGATCATGTAGAACGAGTCGCATCACATCGTGGAGACGGTATTCCGTACGTACGCACGAGTGATGATATCGTTCCTATGATCATGGAATTGTATTGGAGTATATGTATATTATTTCAGTATCAATATTACTTTATAATAATCATAAACAGTTACCCATTACACCATTATACCCATCCTTGTATGGTGATGGTGGAAAATAGATTACACCACGGCGTGGAGACGGTATTCCGTACGTACGCACGCGCGATGATTTCATTTTTCCGTAGGATGGATAGAAGGTGAATTAGGGTTGTTTCATATTTATAATAACATATCAGTATGTAATTAATACTGATGTTATTACTTTATCATGAAACAACTAAAGAAGAAGAAGTTGAAGAAGAAAGAAATTGAAAAGATCGGTAATGGATATTACCTCTTCTTTGGAACGCTTCTTTGAATCCTCCACTTAGGGAACTAAGATTGGTCTTTGAAGAAGACCAGGACCTCTAGGATTATTCTAGGGAAGTGGAGAGGAGAAAATGGCAGGGGTTGGCCGAGCTTGAGTGCTCAAATTGGTGTGAGGAGGAGGGGGAGGAGGTGCCCTTTTATAAGGGAGGAGAGGGGCACCTTAGGAATATCTCAAAATATTATTTTATATTAAAGTCAAAATCGGTTTATAATGGTTCCAAAGAGTCTTATTTCGAAGATAAAGTGGGGATGGGTCGAAATCCTATCAACCAATAGGATTTAGACAAGTTTAGGGTATTATTTTAACCTTATCAATTAGATTTAACTCTAAGTTAAATAATTTAACTTTTACCGTGTCTTTTTGTTTTCTTACACTATATGGTTAATACACTTACTATAACATGAAAAACGAACCACAAATTGTTTATTATTAATATATATATCCTTATCTAAGTCATTTGGCCGAACCTTAGATTTTTAGGAATAAAATAACAATTAGTAATATAATATTTGATTTAAAAACTATTTTGTGTCAATTTTGACACTATTTGATATATGATTTTTGTGAAAGTCATAACAGAATTATATGTTCGAACAAAATTGATTAAATCAACACTAATATATCATAGTAACCTATAAAATTAGTGGAATTCATAAAAAGTCTCAAATTACATTTATTTTGGTGTTTATAACATCAATTATGTCAATATTTCATTAATAAGATAATTACTGCATCATCATTGTGTCATAAATAAATTAAATAATTTAATGTCTAAAAATTATAAATAAAATACCATCATGTAGGAAATCTTTTTAGCTTTCTAATTAATATTTATAGTCCAATTTATCTTATGTATAACCCCATATTAAAAATGTTTTAGTTATTAAACATTGATTTTAACTATTTTAACTATTCATTAAATAAAATAATATTAAATGTCATAATCTAATCCAAGTGGACCTAAATGGTCATATTATATTCATAAGGTTATTTTTGGTCGAATTAAACTTATCCAATAGAATTAGGACATGTGTTAGGGTAATAGTAATATCATATTTACCCTTAGTTACCCTATTTACTATTAACCGTGGTAAAAAAAAGTAAAAAGTTACTATTCACCAAAAAATTATTTTCATCTCATTGAACCACATTTTAGTCCTTGATATTAACCGTGTCTGTCGGATTTTCGAAATTCCATTCACAGAAGCGGTAAAATTAAGTTTTATGCAAAATTCAGTTTTTAACCTACCACTTAGTGGTTTCACTATTCATCAAAAATTGAAAGTTTTCAGAAAAATACCAAAATTTCACCCTAGGCTAATTTCGGTATTCCGAATCCAAAAATGAAGTCCATTTTGAAAAATAAAATTTATAAAATTTCAAAAAGTGGTTATTACTATTCATAACGGCTAGTTTTAATAATATTTTAATAGCATATCGTTGTTTAGTGAAACTCGGTGTTGCGTACGACGCAAGCTATCGAGGAAGGTCACGATTTCGTGTAAAGAAAGCCAAGAAAGTGTTGTGTAGAAAAAGATTCCTTTGATGATTTATATAACATAAAAGTCTCGGGTGTTACATTCTACCCCCCTTAAAAAGAATTTCGCCCTCGAAATTCGTCATTTTGTAACAAATAGATGAGGATACTTCTCCCTCATCATATCCTCAAGCTCCCATGTAGCTTCTTCAAGTTGGTGGTTCCTCCATAAAACTTTCACCAATCGAGTGGTCTTGTTTCGTAGGACTTTTTCGCTACGATCCAGAATCTCTATCGGTTGTTCTTCATAAGAAAGATCTTGCTCCAGCGGTACAACTTCTGAGCTGAGTACATGTGAAGGATCAGGTATGTACTTTCTCAGGAGAGATACATGGAACACATCATGAACTTGAGAGAGATTCGGTGGAAGCGCCAATCGGTAAGCTACCTTTCCAACACGATCCAGTATTTCGAATGGACCGATATATCTAGGGCTCAACTTCCCCTTCTTTCCAAATCTCATAACCCTCTTCCAGGGAGATATTCGTAAGAACACTTTATCACCCACTTCAAACTCTAGGTCTTTTCTTCGGTTGTCGGCATAACTTTTCTGTCGACTCTGAGCTTCCCTTATGTGTTGTTTAATAGATCTGACCTTTTCTGCCATTTCATCAATGAGATCAGGTCCTAATAGCTTTCTTTCCCCAACTTCATCCCAGCAAGTTGGAGTCCTGCATTTCTTTCCATAGAGAGCTTCATAAGGAGCCATCTGAATACTGGAGTGAAAGCTATTATTATAAGAAAATTCCACCAAAGGTAGGTGTTGATCCCAACGTCCTTTGAAATCCATAGAGCAAGCTCTCAACATATCTTCTAGGGTTTGAATTGTTCTCTCAGACTGACCGTCTGTCTGAGGATGATAAGAAGTGCTGAAACTCAACTCTGTATCCAGAGTATGCTGAAGACTTCGCCAGAACTTCGAGGTAAATCTCGGATCCCGATCAGATATAATAGAAAGTGGTACTCCATGCAATCTTACCACTTCCTTTACATATATCCTGGCAAGCTGATCCAGAGATAAATCCTCTCTAATAGCAATGAAGTGTGCAGACTTTGTAAGACGATCAACTATGACCCAGATAGCATTATTGCCTTTGGATGTTTTAGGAAGTCCTGTAACAAAGTCCATAGTGATGTTTTCCCATTTCCATTCGGGTATGGGTAATGGTTGTAACATCCCCTTAGACTTTTGTCTCTCAGCTTTAACTTGTTGAAAAACCAAGCATCGAGAGACATATTCAGCAACATCTCTTTTCATGCCATCCCACTAGAAGTACTCTTTCAGGTCCCTATACATCTTCGTGCTTCCAGGATGAATAGAGAATGAAGAACTATGAGCCTCATCCAGCAGCTCCTTCTTTAATTTGGGGATGGGAGGAACACAAACCCGATTCCTGAACTTTATTATCCCATCACAATCAAGGTTGAATTCAGGAACATTTCTCACCTTCTTTTGTAACTCGACATCTTCTTTCTGTGCCTCTTTAATCTTCACATGTATAGATGGTTGGACATTCATTTGAGAAAGATAAGATTTTTCCCCTTCCATTATAATTCCAAGATCCATCCTTTGTAAATCCATAAATATTAGATCTTTTGTGATCCTCATCATGGATAAACTAGCATGGTCTTGTCGACTTAATGCATCTGCCACCTTGTTTGCTTTTCCAGGGTGGTAATGGATTGAGCAGTCATAATCCTTAATCAGCTCCAACCATCTTCTTTGACGCACATTCAGCTCCTTTTGTGTGAAAATATACTTTAAACTTTTATGATCAGTATAAATATCACACCTTTCACCATAAAGGTAATGCCTCCAAATCTTTAATGCAAATATTACTGTAGCTAACTCCAAATCATGTGTTGGGTAATTTTGCTCATGGATTTTCAACTGTCGTGAGGCATAAGCTATCACCATATCATTTTGCATAAGAACACACCCCAATCCCTTCTTTGATGCATCACTGTAGATCACAAACCTTTCTCCACTACAAGGCAGTGTGAGCACAGGTGCACTGGATAACCTTCTTTTCAACTCCTTGAAATTCTCTTCACATTCCTCTGTCCAAACAAACTTAACTCCTTTCCGAGTCAACTTGGTGAGTGGGTTAGATAATCGTGAAAAATCTTTTACAAAACGTCGATAATATCCAGCCAAACCAAGAAAACTTCAGATCTCAGTTACTGTTGTTGGTCTTGACCATCTTTCGATAACCTCTGTTTTTGCTGGATCCACAGATATCCCCTCTTTTGAGATTATGTGACCCAAAAATGCCACTTTTTGAAGCCAAAATTCACACTTGGTAAATTTGGCATAAAGCTTCTCCTTTCTCAGGGTCTTCAATATAATTCTCAAGTGATCTTCATGCTCTTCCTTGCTCTTTGAATAGACAAGAATATAGTCTATAAAGACTACCACAAATTGATCAAGATATTCTTTAAAGACTCTATTCATTAGATCCATGAAGATAGCAGGGGAATTAGTTAGACCAAATGGCATCACTATAAATTCATAGTGTCCATAACTTGTACGGAAAGTCGTCTTTGGTATATCCTCCCTTTTGACCCTTAATTGATGATACCCTGAACGAAGATCAATCTTGGAAAAGTATTGAGCTCCGCATAGTTGGTCAAATAAGTCATCAATGCGTGGGAGAGGATATTTGTTCTTGATAGTGATCTTGTTAAGTTCTCGATAATCAATGCAGAGTCTCATTGATCCATCTTTCTTCTTAAAAATAGAACAGGTTCTCCCCAAGGTGACGCACTAGGGCGTATGAATCCCTTATCAAGATTCTCTTGGAGTTGCTTCTTCAATTCCTGCAACTCAATTGGGGCCATTCTATAAGGTGTCTTTGAAATAGGCAAAGCACCCGGTACGAGTTCTATTGAAAACTCAACTTCACGATTTGGTGGAAGACCCGGTAATTCCTCTGGAAAGACATCATCAAACTCCCGTACGATGGGCATATTCTTAATCGCGAGTTTCTCACCAACCATTTGAGATAAATAACCTTCATTTAGTGGAATCAATACCCATAAAATGGAAGAAATTTCCACTGGAAGGTTATGTTCATCCTTGCATTGATAGACGATCATAGATTGATCTGGAATATGAAATGTGACTTCCCTTCTTTGGCAATTGATATGAGCTCCGTATAAAGAAAGCCAATCCATGCCAAGAATCACATCAAATTCCACTATAGGAAGGATCACAAGATTTGCAGGAAGAACTTCCCACAAACTTCGATCGGAGAAGAATTATAAACTTTTGATGCGATTGATGTGCCATTAGGTGTTGTCACAGCTAACTCAACATCTAATTGTTGAGGTAATACGGTGATACCCTTAGAAAAGTCTTCAGAAATAAAAGAGTGGGTGGATCCAGAGTCAAATAAAACATTTGCTACTTTAGAGTGGATGGTAAGTGTACCTTTCACCACATCGTTATCGTACTCCACATCGCTGATAGAAATTGCATGTGACTTTCCTTTGTCTTTAGCCTTAAGATTTTGTTGACGTCGACCATCATCATCAACCCTTGGATTTGGGCATTGATTGGCATAATGCCCCATCTCCTTGAACTTGAAACATTGAAGTGTAGTAGGTTCATTCTGTGTATCCCTTCCTTTGTTTGCATCACTAGACATCTTCTTCCCATTATCGCGACATTCAAATGCCCGATGACCTTCCTTTCCACATTTGAAACATTTACTTGTCCCTTTAAGACAACTCCCTCCATGTTTCTTTCCACAATTTGAGCATAAGGGAAATCTCATCTTCTTTTCAGTGTTCTCTTTAGATTTTCCTTTGAATTCCATCTTCCTCTTCTTATCAAACCCATGTGACTGATGGGTTACTGCAATCTTCATCTCGACATTGAGAGCACATCGAAGGATTTCCTCGTAGCTATTGAAGTCCCTTATGGCTAACACCCTTCGAAGAATTGGTTTTAAGCCACTAAAGAATCGATCGATCTTACTCTCAGGTTGGATAATAATACCAGACGCGTACCTTGCAAGTCTTGTAAAATTTGCTTCATAGGTACCAACAGATTCTTCATCCCTTTGCTTTAGTTCAATAAACTCTTTCTCCATCTTTGTTCAGAGAATACGAGGGAAGTACTTATTGAAAAATAAGTTCTTGAACTCGTCCCATTCCATGGACTCAATTTCATCCCTTTGCCTCGTATTCTTAATAAGATTCCACCATTGATCAACATCACCTTCCAAACGATACACTGCTAGGATGACTTTATCATGTTCAGAACATTGAAGAACTGAAAATATCTTTTCAGTAGTACTAATCCATTGTTCAGCAACTAATGGATCAGTAGACCCGCTGAAAGAAGGTGGACGCTGCCTCATGAAGGATTCAACAGAATGTTGCTCCTTCCTTTGCTCGTTTGGAAGTCCTGCATGATTCATAGCTTGAGAAAGTTGTGTGAGTATGGCTACAAGATTTTGCATTCCAGCTCCCATATCGTTTGGTTGCTCAGGGGGACAATCATTGCATTGCCCATCGCATTCCGCATTAACACGGTTCCTTCGGGTTCCAGCCATTGACTAAAACCAAAAAGAATAGTGTGAGCAACACTAATTACAATAGGAAAACCACATAATTCAAGAATAAAATTTTCATACTTAAGGTCTTATCCTAGGGTATTCATGGCCATTTCTAAAACACTAAGATTGTGTGCTATGCTTAGACTTATCCTTATGGTTCTTACTAAGGCTTTCACATCCTAGTTTCCAAAGGTTGACTATACCTTTCCTCTGATACCAACTATAACGACCCATACTTTACATACATTGTTAATACTTCAAAATTGAAGCACACTTATTACAACATATGACAAAAACACAAAGGACCGTATAGGTATAGTGTCTTTAGAAGCTGGGAAACATAAACAACTGGTTCATAAATCTTCTACAGTGTCTCCCATTTATTTCATCATATCTAGGGTCCCTTTTATCACATTCTACTTAATATCCATCTTACTGACCTGGGGAAAAGAAAACATAAAAGGGTGAGCTCAAATGCTCAGCAAGGGAAAATAAAGGAAATAAAAATCATATCATATCTTTTTGAAAATCATAACCTGCAAAAGAGATCATAATATCTTAACATGGAATAAATCATAGAAGTGAAAATGAGATCCCCATAATCATAACATGAAACTTGAAACTTTGTGGCATGCACACATAATCATGGAAAATCATTTCTTGTTAGTCATGACTCATTGCCAAGACTATCTTAGTGGACAAAGTCCCTTTCTGAATCGAGTAACCCTCGTTTCAGTCCTGTTTCACTGAATCGGTATAACCTACCATTCCAGCCATGTCTATCTCATGAGATATAAAATCTTTACCCAATGCATTGGAGGGAGATATAGGTCCCACCCATCTTATAATGAATCCTTTCTTATGTGTGCCACATAATCATAAATCATACATCATCGCATAACACATGTAACAAAAATGGGATTCTTGAAACATCATGACATCATAAAACAAATCATATAAGGTAAATGACTTCATTAAAATAATTCCCTCATAACATAATCAATTCAATGTAATAATAGGGATAAAAACAGAACCCTATATTATCTTAGATGGAAAATAATTTTGATAAAACATTTGAACTCCATTCTTGAGGAAAATATCCTTTCTAATTCAAAAACACTTTTCTTTTCTTGACATGTCATATAATTATAAACTAAACGAAGTTGATTAAAAATAAACTTGAAAACTTATAAAGGAAGATTCTTGGAAAAAATGTTTTAAAAATCCATTCATGCCGTATAAGTTAAAAAAAACATTCTTCTCGTACTTTTGTCGAAAAAGTCAAAAAGTACCTCGTACGAAAAATGACAAAAGATTCCTTTCATACATATTACTAAAAACTCACCGAAGGGTAAAAATGGATTTAAACAATTGTAGGTGGATGGAAATAATATTACATATTGATGAAACATGGACGTGGATGATAAAATACACCCCAGTAAATACTTACGAATAAACAATCTCGGATAAAAATGAGATTGTGATATTTCCCTTATCTTAGGTCCGATTTGCTTTGTATGTGTCCGAAGCTCCTGTATAATGGTTTAAATAATGTTATTGACTTATTCCAGAATCATACATGTTGATATGATATCATATATGGTCATATTCTTAGCTTCTTGTTAGTAATATTTCATTGTTACTTGTTACTCGGGTCTTTATTGCCTTTTGTTCTTATGCGTGTTTTGCCGAATAAATTCTTATTATTATTTTAAGGTTATAGATAAGTTATATCCAGAATGTTATTAGTGTAACATATATCATATTTATTCATTCAATTCATTTATATAATTACTATGTAATGATGATCATGTAGAACGAGTCGCATCACATCGTGGAGACGGTATTCCGTACGTACGCACGAGTGATGATATCGTTCCTATGATCATGGAATTGTATTGGAGTATATGTATATTATTTCAGTATCAATATTACTTTATAATAATCATAAATAGTTACCCATTACACCATTATACCCATCCTTGTATGGTGATGGTGGAAAATAGATTACACCACGGCGTGGAGACGGTATTCCGTACGTACGCACGCGCGATGATTTCATTTTTCCGTAGGATGGATAGAAGGTGAATTAGGGTTGTTTCATATTTATAATAACATATCAGTATGTAATTAATACTGATGTTATTACTTTATCATGAAACAACTAAAGAAGAAGAAGTTGAAGAAGAAAGAAATTGAAAAGATCGGTAATGGATATTACCTCTTCTTTGGAACGCTTCTTTGAATCCTCCACTTAGGGAACTAAGATTGGTCTTTGAAGAAGACCAGGACCTCTAGGATTATTCTAGGGAAGTGGAGAGGAGAAAATGGCAGGGGTTGGCCGAGCTTGAGTGCTCAAATTGGTGTGAGGAGGAGGGGGAGGAGGTGCCCTTTTATAAGGGAGGAGAGGGGCACCTTAGGAATATCTCAAAATATTATTTTATATTAAAGTCAAAATCGGTTTATAATGGTTCCAAAGAGTCTTATTTCGAAGATAAAGTGGGGATGGGTCGAAATCCTATCAACCAATAGGATTTAGACAAGTTTAGGGTATTATTTTAACCTTATCAATTAGATTTAACTCTAAGTTAAATAATTTAACTTTTACCGTGTCTTTTTGTTTTCTTACACTATATGGTTAATACACTTACTATAACATGAAAAACGAACCACAAATTGTTTATTATTAATATATATATCCTTATCTAAGTCATTTGGCCGAACCTTAGATTTTTAGGAATAAAATAACAATTAGTAATATAATATTTGATTTAAAAACTATTTTGTGTCAATTTTGACACTATTTGATATATGATTTTTGTGAAAGTCATAACAGAATTATATGTTCGAACAAAATTGATTAAATCAACACTAATATATCATAGTAACCTATAAAATTAGTGGAATTCATAAAAAGTCTCAAATTACATTTATTTTGGTGTTTATAACATCAATTATGTCAATATTTCATTAATAAGATAATTACTGCATCATCATTGTGTCATAAATAAATTAAATAATTTAATGTCTAAAAATTATAAATAAAATACCATCATGTAGGAAATCTTTTTAGCTTTCTAATTAATATTTATAGTCCAATTTATCTTATGTATAACCCCATATTAAAAATGTTTTAGTTATTAAACATTGATTTTAACTATTTTAACTATTCATTAAATAAAATAATATTAAATGTCATAATCTAATCCAAGTGGACCTAAATGGTCATATTATATTCATAAGGTTATTTTTGGTCGAATTAAACTTATCCAATAGAATTAGGACATGTGTTAGGGTAATAGTAATATCATATTTACCCTTAGTTACCCTATTTACTATTAACCGTGGTAAAAAAAAGTAAAAAGTTACTATTCACCAAAAAATTATTTTCATCTCATTGAACCACATTTTAGTCCTTGATATTAACCGTGTCTGTCGGATTTTCGAAATTCCATTCACAGAAGCGGTAAAATTAAGTTTTATGCAAAATTCAGTTTTTAACCTACCACTTAGTGGTTTCACTATTCATCAAAAATTGAAAGTTTTCAGAAAAATACCAAAATTTCACCCTAGGCTAATTTCGGTATTCCGAATCCAAAAATGAAGTCCATTTTGAAAAATAAAATTTATAAAATTTCAAAAAGTGGTTATTACTTTTCATAATGGCTAGTTTTAATAATATTTTAATAGCATATCGTTGTTTAGTGAAACTCGGTGTTGCGTACGACGCAAGCTATCAAGGAAGGTCACGATTTCGTGTAAAGCAAGCCAAGAAAGTGTTGTGTAGAAAAAGATTCCTTTGATGATTTATATAACATAAAAGTCTCGGGTGTTACATTAACACATGAGATTATATGCTTTAAACATTGTGCCTTATATGCATGGGAGAAACACTACTTATACTTTCCATTACAATTGGAAGTATAATAGATTAAAAAACAATATTACTATGTATAAGTAATATATATAATATTTTACCTATATCCATTATCTATTCTTTATTCCATCATATATACTTATCACTAAGTTTCCACAAACTTATATACTAATTTTCTTCTAGTAAAAAAGTGAAACCTACTGCAATGAAATTATGAACTATTGAACATGACTATTTCGTCTTGCATACCAACCCAGTGACCCCATGACTGTACCAAAAATCCATACCTTCAGTTACCCATAATAAAACCATCCAATTATGTAAAATTATAATGGAAATTCTCCCCCCAGAGAGTTTTATCTAACACAATCTTCACATCAACTCTATTACCTTCCACTAACTAGTTTTCGTTAAATGATGTTATGGTGGGTGAACTTATAGTGAAATGAAATAGACTTCACCTCCCAAAAATATCCCACTTAGAGACTTATTTTAGTGAACGTTGTAAACTCTATTATTTATAAAAATTCATTACCTCATAGCATGCAGTGTTCCTCCATCTTCCTCTTATCATACACCGAAGTCCCAAAAATTCACAATATTACCTTAAACTTTCTTGAACTAATGTATTTGTGAACATATCTATTAGATGTTTTCTACCCACTATCCTCTGTAGCTCAAGTTTTTTTTTACTTGAAATTTTTTTATATGAAACAATAATTTTGGTCAATATTTTGTGTTTGGGCATGGAACATCAGATTATTGTCCATGTGGATTATACTTTTTCTATCATAGAAAAGAACTCCTCCTTCATGAATTTTCCCAATTTCCTTTAAAAAATTAATGAACCAAATCATTTCTTTACTAGCTTCCATTATAGCTACATACTCTGATTCTATTGTACTCAAAGTGAAATTTTTTTTTGCCTAAATATCCAACTTACCATTGTTCCTCCATAGGTAATTTTTTTTATCGTGCTCTTTTGGGTGTCCAATTATCTAAAAAATTAGTATCAATATATCCATATAAAGGATAAAATTTACCATAGTATAAGGATTTATATTTCATTCATTTCAAACACTAAAGAATATATTTTACAGTATCTTAGTGCACCTTACCAACATTTAGCATGTGTTAAATCAGAATGGACACTAAAAATATTTTTCAAGTCCAATGAAAATCATGTCATACATTAAAATTTCAACCATCAATGTATAAGAAACCTTTCTAGGTATGTGACTTCATATTACTCTTTGTGCGATTTCTCTTTTTTAGTCAGTTAGAAGTGTCTAGACAAAGAATTAGATACTGAATTCCATCCGAACATACTAAATATATAAATAAAATTTTATGTATTAACCTTCTGGGATTGAACCAAAGTTTTTTCTCTCCTATATATCTCAATTTTCATCCAAAAAATATTCTTAGCGTGTATGAGATATTTCAACTAAAACATTCCAACCAAGTCATGTTCAACTTCCATATTCTTCCTCTATTCAATAGAGATAATAATATTCCATATGCATATAAAATCAACATGATGAATTTAACTTCATAAAATTTATTTTGAAAACAAGAATTATTTATATTTCAGCTTTGAAACCCTTTTTCTGACATGAACACTTCAAATTTATAGTTCTATTGTTGTGTCATTTGTTTTAAGATATAAATACTTCTCTTTAATTTAAAAACCATGTTCTAGTTTTCATATTCTATGAAACCCATTGGTTTATTCATGTAAATTTCTTTCTTTGAATCACGATGAAGTAAGCCAGTCTTTACATCCATCTATTTTAGATACAAAATTTTTGATTCTACCATGCTCAACACTATCCAGACCATTGTATGTTTAAATATTAGTGTGAATATTTTTTAGAATCCAATTCATTTCTTATATTGAAAAAAATTTCCCACTATTTTTATCATTTATTTACATTAAACTCTTATTTAAATTGGGAAAACCAATTATTCTCCACTACCTTATTCCCTTATGATAAGTCATTGATCGCCCAAGTTCCATTTAATATCAGTGAAGACTTATCTTCATTCATTACTAAATCTAACTCTTTTTTATCACTAAGTTTGGACACTTATTCTAGGCTATCTTGATATCTACTATCCATTATAATAATAAAGTTCATATCATAACCAAATATCTAAACTTGATTTCTAACTTTTGTTATTCCCCTCAACTGACCTGGAAGTACTATACTTCCCAAATCGTCTTTAACTTCCAATAATTTAGATCCCTAGAATATTTTCCTCCACTTTATATTTTTTCACCCTTTTAAATTTATATAATTTTCATTGATGAACTCACCAATAGACCTTTTGTGCTAAAATATTAATTTTCTAGAACATTATTCCTTCCAAAGTTCTTGATGAGATCAACTTGGACTTTTATAGTTTATTTTTCAATAATTTATTTTTCCACCAAGTTCTGTTCCTTTCACAAAACCCCTTAATTGAAGTTAATATCTTGAATCCTAATGAATTTTATCTTTCCTTCATCCCATAACTATTAGATTAAGTTTTTATCACTATACTCAATGAAAAAACTAGATTTGGAGTTAGCATTGATCTTTTTTCTACCTTTATCACCAATAATCATTTGTACCAAACATCCAAATAATTTAATTTGGTGAAATTACAATCACTTTACAAACCATTCCCCCTTTGAAATTTATTAACCAACTACCAAGGATGGAATTATATTGATGAGATATACCATTGTTTTGAGTACCTCTTCCCAAATTCAATTAGTCATTCTTGAGTGCAATCTCATTATTTGATCCTATATTTTTTTCAATGCCTAGTTCAATTGTTCACCCACTCCATTTTATTGTGGTGTTCTATGAAAATTCTTCTAATTAATTATTACTTTAATCTTGTATAAGTTCTAGAAGTTGTATCCGGTGTACTCACCACATTTTTTGAAATGTAGGTACTTTTACCTTCGACCAAACTCCATTTCCACCATATATTTTTATTAAAAGAATCTTGATACACATAATAATTATACTTAAAAAAGTAAATCCAAGATTTTTTTGTTGAATCATAAATAAATGCTATAAAGTAAAGAAAACCTCTGAGTTACTGAACCGGGGTAGGTCCTAATATATAAGTTTGAACTAGTTATAACTTTTAGTATATGATATTCCATCCCTCTAATGTAATTGGTTCTGTTCTTATGGTCAAATAAAAAATCCAATATTTTAATTTGTTTGTGACCACTATGGATCCTTGAGTAACTTTCCACACTCTACTAGGAAAGATATTTCCTTACCCAACCTCGTCAAGTTTTATAGTGCAAATTAAGTTTTTCTGCACCATTGAGAGATGTCTAACTTATTTTAGTTTCAATACTCCCACATTCGTCATCTAAATGTTCATATCTCCTTTTCTAATGATCTCGAGAGCCTTATTATTTACCAATTTTACTTTGATGAGACATCTAGACACATGATTTTTAATCCATATTTACTATCACATTGAATGAAATAATGATACCGAGACAAATCCCCATGACTCCACCAGAATATTAACACTAAGATATAGGTCACAGCCTCCTTCCATATTGATTATGGAATTTTAGCTATCGAAAGTTCATATTATTCTAGAGTTCTTATTGAGGCCCGTGAAATATTTATTAATGTGTCTTTTCATCGCACATTTCTTGTGAGTAGGATTAGGACCAGACAAATTTCCTCAGATATTTCACCTTGACTTATCTTCTGATTGTTTCGTCTGGTATACTTTTTGATGTGGTTACCATACTTTTCAATCAGTATTAAGAGTATTACTAGATGGTGATATGAATTCCTTCTGCCTGACCTTCTAATTTAGGATCAGGATTCCAAAATCAATGAATGCCAAATTATTTCTTTAATAGAGTTACTAATCGCAGTAACCATATCATCCTAGCTCCACATATGCAATTTTAGTAGTTGGATTTCCCACACATTATCAAAGAACTTAACCTTTACTGAATTGATTCACACTCTAATCATATTAAAACCATTCATGTGATCTTAAAATGATATTCCTTCTAATATACTTAAGCTGAATAGATTACACATCATGAACACTTGTTCAATATTATAGGTTTCATGTACATATCCCCCATTTCCTTCATCACTTATTCCATTTTCCTTATATTTAGGATGTTAAATTCAAAATTTCTTTACAAATACATACTTAATAGTACCAAATATTTATAATCCATCTAATCCAATTCTACCTTCTCTATATTATCAAGAAATACATTAATAAGTGGATTATCGAGGTCCTTCAGAGTCAGATGGTCTTCCATTTGAATTTTATAAAAGCCCAAATCCATTCCATCAAACTTTTATAAACTAAACATTATGATCATCCAATTCCATATCTTTTGATGATAGTATCTCCCACTAAAATTGGGATATCTTCAAGGTTAGATAATGAAGAAACCTGAGTTTCTTGTACCATGGATTCTATGATACCACTTATTAGTATGAAACATTAGAATGAGAACCCACATTAATAACACTTTTTTGGAGGTAACCCCTTAAAAAATCATGTAATTATGATATAACCATCATATGGAGGATATCCAATCCATTTAAATTTCACACAATGGAGGCTCAACATAGTGAAAATGAGACCTTTTGAAGTTTTCTTCCCATGATTGAGTGTATTAGAAGTTGGTAGACTCCACACCCTACTCACCACAAAAATTCACCCTTTGACCACTCAAGAAAACTTACATACATTCAAGGAAATATAAATAAATTCAATAGAAATTCAAAAATTAATAAATAAAACATGAGATTAAATCTTTTGTGCATTATGTCCTATGTGCATAGATGAAATAGTACCGGTACTCTTCATTACAATTGTAAGTACAAGATATTATACAAAATATTACTGAGTAAAATTAATATATATAATCTATTACCCCTCTCTCTATAATTTTCTCTTTATTATATCTTCCATACATTTCACTGATTTCCTACACACTTATATACTAGGTATTATCTGGTCATCAAGTTAAAATTGATTCCTTGAAATTACATACAACAGAACATGATCACTTCTCCTTGTATACTAACACAGTGACCCTTTGAATTTATCAAAATTAAGTACATCCAATTCACCATTTTAACTTCACCAAAAGATGAAAAATTTCAATGGTACTATTTTACTTAGAGTTTTTGAGATTCTTCTATCTATATAATGAGTCCAACAACTTCTACTTTCCAATTTCTTGTAAACTAAGTTCCAGTGATTGAACTTTCAAGGAAATGAAACCGAATTCACCTCCCAAGAAAAAATAGTGACTAATTATGAAAAAAATATTTATATTAACTACTCAATGTGATAATAAATCAAACTTCTTCTTTGAGAGTCTGTTTAATGTTATTTTTAAGAAATTTCAAGAATATGAACTAACTTGAACACACACATAAAAAAACATTTGTGTGAAAGGTATTTTCTTCTCAAAATTAGTTAGATAATCACTACCCTTTGATAAAAATATTAACCATGAGTCAAAATTGAATTAGAATAATGAAAATCATGCCTCAATATTTATATTTTAAGGGGTTTTCTAGAATTTAAGATTCAATTCAATTTCATATATGTATGATAGAATTAACTTATTGGATATCCCTCTCTTAAGGGATGCTCTCCAAAACACCTCACCCTAAATATCTAGATAGCTACAATTGAAATAGATACAAATAATGTGGGTTTATGTCAACTCATTAAAATGAGTAGCAGGGATAAAAAATACTTCCCAACCCTTATATTTTATTCCTTGATTCTATATAATGTATGAACTTCATCACGATAGATTCTCCCTTGATTTTCAAATACTTTTATTCTTTGGGAAGAGTGTTATTATTTCCATTTTTAAATTTATTATATTTTGGATTTTTTTATTCACCTTATCAGTTTAAGAGATTTATTTTCTTTCATATTCCTCCATCTATTTGTCCTTTTCTAACTAATCTATCCATATGATAAGGCACTCTTGAGGCACAGTCTCTATATTATTCTTGAGTGTGGACTCATACTTTGAAGAAATAGTTTTTGAACATGAATCCATTTGTGGTTTCCCTTAGTCTCTTTTAATACCCTTTTAACTATGTATCCATTTAATATATCTTAAAATAATATTTCCAACCTATTGGAACCATCCGCACACTTCTTTATCGGCCTTAAAGTCACTCTTTTTTAGGAAACCTCTCAACCTCTTAATCAAGGATTTAAAATTTCATGAAAATTTGGATATTTATTTCTTGGATTGGATATTTTATTATTGATTCTAGATTTCTACCTTTCACATGTAAATTCATATAAATCTTTTAATTATACTTAGTGTGGACTCTTTTTTCACAATAAAATCATCTTATTCTTATAGGTTGTACATCCTTAAAATATTTCTTCATTGAATTATTTGGTGGACTTGATTTAGATTTATTCTTTTGAATCCATCCTAAGTAAATCATGTTCACTTTATTTAATTTATTCTTCAACTATTTTGACCTTTTCATCACATACACATTAGGGTTTTATTGGGTTGGTACATACCAACAATACTCATAATAATGGCTATATATGTTTCAAAAATCACAATATCTCTTTAAGATTTAAAATATTTTATTTAAAGACAAATTACTACCATTTATATAAGGATTTTATAGTATCTATAGATTTAAATATTGTGCCAAAATTCAATATAAATATTCCAAAACCTCTAATAGAACCAACATCTACCAATTAATCTCTTTCCTTTGAAAGTGGGTGTATTTAGTCTAGATTTTGTTCCTTGATAATTTTTTATTGGAACTCTACTCTTTTGGGATCCATTTTAAGAGAAATATTTATAGGACATGATTACATTTATACTTGATATTATGGTTAATTTTGTGGTACTTTTTACTTCTTTACATTTTTATATATTTTTTAATTGAGATATCTACATGAAACTGAGATAGATTTAGCATGATTTTTTTTAGGATTATGGGAGACCTTCTTCCATGAAATTATCAAGGGATGATAAATAGATAATTTAGAATCCTAATTGAAACCATTTGAGTCTTGTTATATATAATGATATTATCATAATCTCTTTTGGTAGTAATTATTTTCTCAACTTTTTGGGAAATTCTTGAATGTATTGTTAACAAAATTTTCAATTTCATCACCAACTAAACACAATTCAAAATGAGAGTATTATTTTCATCCAAAATGAACTAAATATTTCTTATCAATAATCCATATTTTTTAATTTTATAGAAATTAATTTTTCCTACTTTTTATAGGGTATTTTTAGCAATCTTCACTCTCTTTGATATTACTTATAAATGTGAACTCCTAACATCCATAACGACTTTATGTAAGTTATCAAATACATGAATCATTTCCTTAAAAACCTTTTCAAACAATTATTTAACACACAATAATCTTATAAATTATTCATTAACTAATGAAATAATTTTATTTCAAAGTTTGATATATTCTTCCTTGACTTTCACCAGTTTTGTGAGGGTGTTGTAGCAACTCGTATTATTTTTCAATGCTTCTTCCATGGAATCAACTTCTTCCTCTTGTTGTGAATTATCAACATGAAGTACATTGATATAAGAAAATATATATGTGATAACTTAAATAGGAACTTTATTCAAATAATTATTATCCTTAATGTAGATTTATTTAGCTGGTTTTACATATCCATCCTTATCAAATGGTTTACTTGTATCACTAGAGGAATAATATTGAAAAACTTTAACAAAAAAATGCTCGTTGTTATGTTTACCGTTAGCTAATGGAAATCCCTCCTTTAATTTTTTACATTTTAAAAGATAATTTTCTTATTTTATATTCCTTTTTATTAATTTACTTTATAATACATAAAAATATATCTTGATAGGGATGAAGGTAGATTATTCCATCCGATGCACTTTTGTATTCTCTTCAAAGTTGAATTAAAATATATACATCATGTGATATAGAAAAAAAGGATTTTTTTAAAACAAATAACAGTTATAACCTTGTAGTATAATTTTAGTTGTAATAAAAAATAAATCTAATGAGAGGGGTCCTAAGCCTTGATTCTAATTGAGAGTCCTTATAGATCTATGCAGACACACATAAGAGGGGGTGACTTTGGTGTGGTCCAATTTTTACCAAATACCAAATATTATTGTAAACTTTTAAACATTTTTCACGACTCCCTACATCCAAATATACCCCTCCTTAGCTAGAAATTGAGAAATAGAGATAATGACACCCCTGAGTCCCGCCTCCAGTAGGCCCTAGGGTGGCGACTAGCACCAAGGGTATACAAATATCACAAGATGGAATGTATTTACCTTTCTATAGAAGCAAGATCAAGAGATATGATTTATCAACCTCAAATAAAATCCAAGATATATATATATAAAATAATCCAAAATCCATACCACATGCATGTATAAAGTAAAAATTCTAGAAATAAAATGAAAATATCGAAAGTAAATACCAAAAGAACAAAGCTAAGAAGCAGCATAACAACTGTCCCCAACGCCCGAGCTAGTAAGGTCCCATACGGTCAACATAATCTCTTTAGAAACTTGAAAATAGTTTTATATATGTAGGGTGATCATGCAAGTATACTTAGTAGAAAAATCCAAAGTCACTCGTGAACAGGTGGGAGAAGCATACTAATGACCCTGTGAGAAAACGTCAGAAACTCAAAAGCATCTAATAAGGTATACTACCCACCCCAAGATCACCAAGGAACACTACTATAAAATGAGGATATATACACAATTATATAGACATTGTTTAAAAACATTATGGCTGTAGCCTAAGATACCCAACAGGTCATGAGATATATGTGGCGCTATGCCCCCAACCCCACCCTTATTGCGATTCCACCCCCGATTTTTCCCTCATCGTGACCTCTCATCCCCGCGAGTCAGAAAACCTACTCACCTGATGATTCCACCCAACCTCCTTCTATCCTTCGACGATGATGTAGACACCCAACCTCAAGAAGACACTCCTCCTACGATGTGACCACCCATCCTCAGGATGATCCTCCTCCTCCGACACGACCACCCAACCTCCCTGCAATCCTCTTATTCCAACACCGCTCCGCCTATGCCTTTGCCTTCAGGATACCTCCTCCTCAAATCACCATTGTATTAATTTTTTTTAGTCTTCACACATTCTACATGCCCATCAACATCTCACAGGTGGGTGGTCCATGACTCACAGCTTGTCAGTGGCCTCTAGTAGGGTGCGTTAGGGTTTGTTTTGTATTTCCTGAAATCTCTATTCTATTTATGTTGTTTGGATTTAAATTAACTATGATTTTGTCCAATACAAATATTCATACATATGAACCATAATGGTTTTAATTCCTCACATTCCCTCTGATTTCTACTACGAAGAAGGATTTCTTTGATTTCAGATCCACAAAATCTTCAATTTGCATTGGGTAAGATTTATTTGTTTCGATTTTTTGTATTATTAATTGTCACATATGTTTTTATGGGGTTTATATCTTTTCTATTATTATATAAGGTATGATTTCTTGGACTTTTTTTTCTGATTTTCATTGGGTTTGATTGTCTTATAAAGTTTAAATATGCAAATTAAAGAAATCAGAAGTTACTATGATATGATTTTAAGATGGATGAATGGTTTATGCTGAGTTCTAAAAGAAAATTTCATAAATATATATTATTAATTTATTATTATTACTTTGGTTAATGTAAACCTATGTTTCATAGTGATGTATATATAACATATCATGATATTTTTGTAGTTGTTGATTAGAATTAATGTTTGGATGATTTATTAAATTGAATATTGAGTTATCAATTTTTTTCTAGAAAATAATTTTCCCATATAAATAATATCTAGTGCGATTATGATGAGTGACATAGAACATATATTTTTTGAAACCATGATGTGATAGATACATAGTATATTGTTTTCCCACCGGGTCTTATTAATTTCCCACTAGGTGTTTATTCTTAGGTTTTTCTTCTAGAGGTTATTCCACACTACCCTATACCTCCCCACCAATTCTTATATAAATAACACTTTGGGTTAAAAATTGGTTAATATAAGTGTTTACCCAAACCTTGATTTATCAATGTATTTAAAATAATAAGGATTTTTTCGTATTTTATTTTTAACTACTTATGATTAGAACTGCGGTTTGTCAATATAGATTATTGATTACCTCATTACTCCATCTGTCTCTATTGGTACTTCAGGGTTGGATCTTGAATTTTTTCTTATGTTTGGTAACCTTTTGAAGGTTGAGAATTTTTACTTACCTACTGTAAGTGTGGAGGATGATAAATATATTATAAAATATATTATAAATGTGACTTGGATTGATATTTCTTTTCATATCAATATCATACTATTTAATACTTCTTGAAACCTTGGTTGTTCATTGGTTGTTAAAATTATCTTTAGTTCATAGTGTCACATAATTCAGTGCTATAAATTTAAGGGAAAAAGTATATAAAAAACTCTTAATAAAATACACAATGTATAGTCCAATGGGGGTGTAGTTGGTGCCTCTTTCACTTTTCTCAACACTAATTATCTCATACGAGAGGCCGGTTCTTTAATTATAGACTCAAGTAAATGCGAGTTAAAACTTTTCACCTCATGCACACTTTTAGTAGTGGTCCATGTATGAAAATTTTGATATTTCTAATAGAAATTATATATCAAATCCTTGGACCCAATTAAATATTTTTCCATGATATCATAACCTGATGAAGATTCCAATATGTTTCTATCACTGCTCATAAGGCCTCGATATAATAATTTTAAGAAATTATGATCATATATGTTGGTTTGATGTTGATGACAATCATTAAACTTCTAGAACCTGTCCCAATACCCTTAAAGATCCTCTTCACTATCTTTAAGTATGCCATAAATATCATTTTTTTACTATATTATCCTTGAATTAGAGAATAAATTGTAAATAATGGCTCTCTTGGGCTCATACTAGCTTCTGACCTCTCTATGTTATATTTTTTTCATCCATTACTTTGTTTATACCTCTATAGAGAATGATAATTCCTTCCATTTTATTTGAGCTTATGAAATTTATCTCATTTTGAAGTTAATGCACATAGCACCAAATTCCTTCACTTTTTTATTGGGGTCTTCACCTACCAAACAATGAAAAATCAGAAACATTTGGATTAGACCATTATTTAACTCAAAGTCTACTTGATTATTTGGAAACACCAATTGGGTGTTATAATCGTTCAAATTTTATGCACACAAATATCTAATTGGTCGATTTAATTGAGCTAAGTTCTTTCCCATATTATTACTATTTATTAAAAATCTAGAAGTATGTGATGATTAAGAATTTTTAATAAAATAGTATCAAAATCTATCTAAATTATAAATTATTATGAAATTTATAACTCAATTTAGGAGAGTTCTCTCAACCTATGGATCAAAACCAAAGAAGTGATTTTATTTAGATTTGATCATGTGATGGAAAAATTTTAAACAAGGAAAACTTAATGGAAAATAATGAAGGGTGGGGAATAGGAGGGAGTTGGGGGAAGTGGGGTGGGGGGGGGGATTGTGGTGGGGGTGAAGGGTGTAGGGGGTGAAATGGGGGGGGTGTAGGGGTACAAGGGGAAGTGGGGGTTGGGGTTGCAGTGGGAGAAGGGGGTGTAGTGGGGGAAGGGGGTATAGGGGGAAGTGGGGGTGAAATCATAGTATTATAATATATATATATATATATATTAAGGAACACAATTTACTATTTTTTAATTATCTTTATTAAAAAATATATTTTTTATTGTGAAATAATTTTTACTTGTTTAGTTTTGGATTTTAAGGATCATGTAATTTAGAGGGATAATGCTTGGTTTTGAGAATTTGTTGGATTTCTTAAAGATTTAGTTTTGGTAACTTTATTTAATTTTTTTTTTGCGTTGGTTCAGTTTAAGTTGGATTGTCTCAATTCTAGTAGTGTTAGATTAGTTCCATTTAATTTGGATTAGGCCAAATATATTTGGTTTTGTTTAGGTCTATAACTTTAGGTTCTTATTTTAGTGAATCAATTTGGTTGGATTACATAGATTTAGTTAGAGCCTTATAGGTTTTATTAGGTTTTATTTAAACTAGGATGGTTATATCAATTATAGTAGTATTAGTTATATGTTATCTTCGATTTGGATCAGGTGACATCTATTTGGTTTAGTTTAAGTCCATAGATTTTGGTTCTTCATAGTTTTTTGAATCAATTTCATATGGTTAGCTTGATTAAGTAAGAGTATTTGGATCATCATGGTTTGGATTCTTGGTTGATGTTATCATTGGTGAAGGTAATTTTGGGTGTTATAATTATGTGGAATTTGATGATGGTTTGTCTATTGTTGGTTTAGGTTTTTCTTGATTTAATGATTAAAATGGCGTTTCATTCGAAACTGGTTCAAGCGTTGTGGTGTTTAGTATCACCGGCATGGAATTTTTGAGGAGGTGATGCACATTAGAAATAGTGAGTTGAATGATATAAATGGGTCTAGAATAATGGTGATAGTGACCGATGGAATAGAGATTTAGGTGTCACATGATTCCAGCTCTCACATAGATCTTGAGATATGTATTATCTCCTCCCAAATCCTATGGTTCATGGCTGAACTACTTTCTAAGATTAATTTTTGAATTTGAATTTTGGTGCCTGTCTGTAATTTATTTTTTGGTATTTTGGTAATCTATTATGTTCTTTCACACTTAACCCCAAAAAGGTATTTATAAAAATTACAAAACAAAGAGGATTTAGAGATATCATTCAATGAAATTAAATATTTTTTTATAGTTTAGGTTAGTTTGGTTAGGGAACCATAAATTATTTTATATCTCTTATATTCATATAATTGGTGTGAGGACAGTAGTGGGGGAAGTGGGGGTGAAGGAGGGGGCAAAGGATAGGGTCGGTGCAGTGGGGTGGGGGTGTAGTGGGGTGGGGATGTTAGAAGTGTGTGGGGGGGGGGGGTGTAATGTGGGGTGAAGGAGGGGTGTGGGGGGGGGTGGTGCAGGGGGGAGGGTGGGTGAAGGAGGGGTGATGGAGGGGTGCAAGTTCAGTGTTTTGAGCTAAGTCTCCAAATGTTTCCTCAATAATACTCTCACTGAAGAACAAAATTACATTGGTTTGGGTATATTTAGAGTGAACTAAATCCATGACACTAGTTATAAGAGCTGCAACATCTATGTCTGGAACTGTCTTTCCCAATCATAAGCTTGATCCAGCCAATCACCATGCCCATGTACAATATGAAGTAATTGAAATGAAGCCAGCATTCCATTGTCCTTAAATGAAAAAACAAACCCCTCCATAACATGTATTTTCAGTAATAAATTTCTCATTTCATGTTTTCTGTATGCTTTCTTGGATACATTCTCACAAAATACTCTTCCTTTCATCTATTATTAATGAAATTCTAGTGTCAGTATAAGTTTTTTTTCATTGTGGTTGGGTTCTTCATCACCTATGTTTTGTTCTTTGATTTCTCTTCGGTTGGTTTTATGGGATTATTTTTTCCTTCATGTTGGATTCCATCTATTGGGTTAGTGCAGTCTTCATATAGAAAATATTTAGACTTCTCAACATTGTTTACACATGGGTGGCCTGGTTCTCTGATAGAGAGGCAGTTGTATTCTCATGTGTGTTTGATCAGTCTTTGTATGCAGTTTCTTTCTTGTTGGTTGTGGTGATGTGATCTATGTTTTTTGGTTTTTTTATTCAATTTATTATGTTTTTTTGTTGGAAAATTATTTGGAATGATGTTTTAGAGTTATAAGATGATGGTGATGTTAGGTTTTTTCTTTTAATGGATTTGTCTCTTAGAAGTGTTTTGATCTCATTCCATCCCACCTAAATCTATCATAGTGGGGGTGGGGGTGCATAGGGGTTGTGCTGGGGTGTGCATGGGGTGTGTGATGGATATGTGCAGGGGGTGTACTAGGTACATTGGTAGGGGTGTGTGGGAGAGAGTGAAGGGGGTGGAGGTAGTGTGTGTAGGGGGAAGAAAGTGTGCAGTGGAGGGGGAGGAGAGTGTAGGGGTTGTGTTGGGTGTATATAGGGTGTGCAGGGGGAGAAGCTGGGTTCACCATGCCAGGTTTTTCAAGCAAGTGTTTCTAAAAAACTAGTTTTGATTCCTTATGTAATATAATGTTTTTAACAAGAAAGTGTGCTTTTGAAAAGTCAATGTTTTGGAATGTTTTGTTCTTTGTTGAATGGGTGCTTTTTGAAAATTTTCCCTTTATTAATGATCATGTTATTTAATATTGGGTTGTACATATCAATCTTAATATTATTTTTTCATTTTTGTTTATGGATTCATGTATCATTTATCATGTAAAATTGGCACAGTGATCATATATATATAATAAGTGGTTATATCTCATTTCTTTTCCCACTATTTCCTTATAGGTGGTTTCTTATGATGAGGACGATTCTATCCACCACCATTGAAGAGTGTGAGTTCAGCATCGGATTTGGGTAGGGTTTATTCCATTTTTATTCTTTGGTCCAATTTTAATTAGGTATTTTTTGATTTTTGGGTTCCTTGTATTTTTATAGTGTGTTTTGGATCTCTTTGAGGTGGATTTGAACCACCGTTGATGAAGGATTACATGTGCATGCATAGGTATGAATATACATATATAAGTTCCCCCTTTATATATATTCACTCATGGAAGTATGAATATATATATTGGGTCTAGGTGTGAATATATATAGATATGAAAAATACAGAAATGCGTAAGTGTAAAGGGGTATATTCAAGTATAAACATATATCCAAGGACCCCCTTGTGCATATTTGGCCATGAAAATACATACATAGGGGATAAGTGTACTTATATTTATATGTGAAGTTTCTTATGTGTGCAAGTAGAAACAAAGGAAGATTTGAGTTTTCATCATCAAAAGAAGGGCGCCTTGATGTTGAGGTAGGTTCCCTCTACCTAACCCTTTAATTTGAATTCTATAATTTCTTGATTGTTTTAAGAACTTGTTTTGATAACAGCTTGATTGTTTTAAAAATTGGTTTTCTAATAACCACTAGCTTTGTCAAGGTAGAATTAAAGAATAATATGAAGATTCTAAGTTTAATGGCTAATAAAATGAAACTATGATGACATTTTATTAGAGTATTCGAATATACATATACCTTTTAAAATAGAAGGATTAACAACGAACCATAAGTATAGAAATTTATTTTTACTAATCTATGTGAGAAATGATATATGTGTCTCAACATATATCTTATTTAGGTTACTTTATTCTCTTTTATTAGAATATAAAAAAATAAATTTCATGAATCAAGACTTTTTAAAAATCCCCTACCCTTTGGAAATTCCCTTCCAAAATTAACATACAAAGGACCTTCTATTCTAGTTCTAGGTCCTTTACAAGAATATTAATGATTGTATGGGATTCAAATGAATTGAATATTGCATCTAATTGAATAAAAACTCATCATTATTTGTCTTAGGAATAAACATGAGTCTCCCTTCATGTGGTCAGTATAAAATTTTTGCCAACTCAATAGTAAGAAATTAAATTTCCTTCACTTTTGAGATGAAAATATCTTCATTTTGAGAAAATATGAAGTGATCATTCTTATAAAAATATAAAAATGATATGAATCGAGATATTCCTCTTAGTGACCTAAATGTAAATTGTTGGGATATTCCCCTTGGAAACTCCGAATTCCTAGAGTTATGATACTCCCCTTGGAAGCCTAAAATTCCTTAAGTCATGGTATACTTTTTGGAAGTCCAAAATTCATTAATCTGGGATATTTCTCTTGGAATCCCAAATTCCATAAGCTAAGATACTTATTTCAGAAACCATAAAATTTTTGTCTGATAATCTATATCAAGAAAATTGTCATTGGGTATTTGGTACTTGTTTCTTAACCATATTGTCTAATTCTATGGTATATTATACAAGGACTTAAAGTATATATTATGGTCTATTATATGATATCTAATTACTCTACATAAAATAAATATGAGCCTTTCATATATGACATCAAATGAGTTGAATTTCAAGGTGTTTCACACTCAATGAATATGAAAAAATTTGGATCTCCATGTGCTATAATCTTTATCATAAATTAATGGATGGAAACCCTTAATTTTTTTCCCAATATAGTTATGTGGTGGTGAGAACCTCCCACTATAATTAGACTATGAATTTCATCCATTTATGGAGAAAATGTTTCTCCAGTAATGAGATCAATATAGAAACCTCAAAAAGACTCTTGGAAATTTAATTTCATAATATCTGAATCAACAACAAGTAGATTAAAAACTAACATATATGTAACAATTTATTATCATTTTATTTTGGAATGATTTTTTACTAAATCCTAATTAGATCATTTCCTAGTAGTGTTTCCATGCACCCAGTTTAGGAGCATAACCTCACATTCCCCAACTATTATTACCTTACTTTGAACACCTAGTCTATCAAACCATGCTATGCAGCCCTTAACATGTACCAATATGAAACCCTATATAGCTTACTACCATTTCCTTATATTAACCTATAAATTTCCTTCACATATCCACAAATTACTAAACCAATACCTGCGTGTTTTCAATTTTCAAGATTGGTTATTGGTAATGGATGCATGCTCGAGATAGTTTTTTCCTATCAAAAGACCCATGGATAGCCATTTTCAAGTGTAATGAGATAGGGAGGTGATTTAAGAGATCCTTAGAACATAGTTCTCTATCTTATATACCCTAAAATTCTACTGATTTGTATAGGTTTTATCTAAATAAAAATAAATGGATATGTTTTACAGAAATGACTAGCTTAGAACTTTGGATATTTTTGGAACAAAACCCATATTGGAACCATTACCATCCCTAATGGGATGATATAGGTGAGGAAATATGCACCCAACATCCATTAATTTAGATTCTTATTTAGGAACTCCTATATACTTCAATTTAGATTCCCATCCAGGAACTCTTTATTTGGAGGAAATCCTTGGATATTGATCA
Organism: Viscum album; assembly: GCA_963277665.1. Classification (NCBI taxonomy): domain Eukaryota; kingdom Viridiplantae; phylum Streptophyta; class Magnoliopsida; order Santalales; family Viscaceae; genus Viscum; species Viscum album. The sequence goes on along the minus strand of OY728147.1, from coordinate 467,170,990 downwards.
CCACAAAACCTCATCACAAGGGTTCCCAATCACAAGTGATTTAACCAATTTTTGAACCGATCATCATAGTTACACTTATCTAAATTATCATTCCTGGGTTCCCATTAAAAAATGTGACCCACCTGAGTATTCAATCAATTAGGTATCAATCATCAGTTTGGAAAACACATGAGAACTAGTTCAACCATGTCACATACCTAGGGTTCTCAGTCACCACAGTCACCTATTTGAGTTTAGTTCTGATTATGGGGGAAAATTCCATGTTTAAATGTCTATATGGAGATGAATTTGGTGGTTGGAGTCCGCCCTTGATATATTATGTTATATAAGACTATTTTAGGTCTACTTATTTTTGAAGTTGAATGTTTTATTTTTATACTGATACTGTGGGAGTATTTGAGGCAACTGTGTACTATTTATCATAGGTAAAAAGTAGCAGGAAACTACATGTTTGTGGGATAGAGTAAATTGCAGGTTTTTGGGAAACAAAAAACTAGTGGGAGGAGGTGGGGGGGGGGGGGGTAGGGTGAGGGGTTGAAAGTGGGTGTGCAGTGAGGAGGGGTAATGGGGGTGCAAGGGGAACGTTGAGGGGTGAAAGGGGGGAGGGGGTGTGGCAGGGGTGTGCAGAAGTTGGGGGTGTAAGGGGGGAGGGTTTGGGGGCGTATAGGGGGGAGGGTTGGGGTGGGGGTGAAAGGGGGTGTGCAATGGGAAGGGGTAGGGGGAGCAAGGGGAAGTGGTGCAAGGGGAGATGGGAAGGGGGTGCGGGGTAAAGGGGAGGGGTTGTGTAGTGAGGAGGGGGTAGGGGTGAAAGGGGATGGGGGAGGGTGTAGGGGGGATGGGGTGGGGTAGGGGGTGTGTAATAGTAGGTGTGGTGCAAGGGGTAGGGGAAGGTGTGTGTGAAGGGGTAGGGTGAGGGGGGACGAGGTGCATGGGGGTGTATAGTGAGGAGGGGTAATGGGGTGAAAGGGAAGAGGGGGTTTAAGGGGAAGGGGGAGGGTGTAGGTGGAGTGCAAGGGGGTGGGGAAGGGGGTGTGCATGGGGAAGGTTGTAGGGGGAGGGGTGCAAGGGGGTGTGAAGTGAAGAGGGGGAGGGGGGGAAGGGTTCAAGGTGGGTGCACAGTGATGAGGGGGAAGGGGGTTAAAGGGGAAGTGGGAGGGTGAAGGTGGGGTTCAAGGGGGGAGGGGGTGGGAAGGGGGTGTGTAGGAGAAGGGGGTGTAAGTGGAGAGGGGAAGGGGGTGTGAAAGGGGTAGGGTGAGGGGTAGGGAGGTTCAAGGGGGTGTGTAGTGAGGAGGGGTTCAAGCGGGTGAAAGGGGTAGGGGGGATGGGTTCAAGGGGGGAGGGTGGTGGTAAGGAGTAGGGGTTGAAAGGGGGGAGGGGAAGGGGGTGTGCAGGGGGCATGGTGAAGGGGGAGGGAGTGAAATGGGGTGTTCCACAAGAAGGGGGCATGGGGAGGGGTGCAGGGTGGGTGCAAGGGGTAGGGGGAGGGTGCAGGTGGGGTGGGGCATGGGGGTGTGCAGGAGCAGGGGGTGGAAGGGGGGAGGGGGAGGGGTTGTGCAGGGGGAAGGGTAAGGGGGAGGGGGTGTGTATGGTGGGTGTGCAGTGAGGAGGGGATATGGGGTTCAAGTGGTAGGGGAAGGGGTGAAAGGGGGGGGAGGGGGTGGGTTAGGGGGGGTTTGTAGTGCAGGTTATAGGTTGGAGGTTGAAGGGTGTTGGTTGTGGAATGTCTATTTTTTTCATGGAAGGCAAGATGTTTCCACGATTATAAATTGTGGTCATAGAGCTGCTACTTTTTTTTCCTAAAAAGTTAAGTATATAGCCACAGTTCTAAATCATGGAATTCGACCTATTTCCATAGTTTGAATCGTGTCTATTAGCCAAGTTCCAATATTTCAAACTGTGGCAATAGATTTAAATGGGACTACCTACTGCCACAGTTCAAACCAAGGCTATAGGGTTGTTTCCACGGTTAGAACCATGGCTATAGGGCTATATACACGGTTTCAAACTGTGGCTATATGATTTTTCCTATTTCCATGCCAATACCAGCCATAGTTTATTAAACCGTGGATATAAACTATAGCCATGGTTTTTGGGCCTATAGCCATGATTTGGAACCGTGGATATAGCCTTATTTTCTAGTAATGTCACACTCATAAAATAACTCAAGTCATGTAAAGTAAAGTAGTAAGAACATCAATATTTTGGTACCACATGCCACTTCCCACTTGTTAACTACTCATCCCTAATGGTGAATGTCTTGACACTACCACGCTCTTCAAAAAGCCCCACTATCACAACCTACCCGCACACACCTAGGCCACATACCACACCCCTCTAAAAAACACAAGGATCAAAACCACATCACATCCCATCCACACTCACCTAGGCCAGAAAATCACCACCACATCCTAAAAAACCTGGGAAAGTACAATGTATCTCATCCAAAATACACTTGGTAAGCACAACTCACACATAAACTTATGGGCCTCACAACCGCACAATAACCTACCCAGATATTCTAGGGATATGAATGCCTAGAAAAGTGAGTAGAGAAAAGAAAACAACCAACCATCCATCCTCCCACCAAGATGTTGGAAAAAACATCCTCTCCTATAACGGTGGGGGAGTTCGGCACGTAGTGCTCAACACAGGTGGGGTGTGTATAGAAATCACAAAGCGATACATTTATAATTATATATAGGAACCAAACACTAAACACAACCTATGAGTTTTCAAAACAAACAACCAACCCATAAAACCGCCTTTTTCTACTACCCCAAAATGCACATATCAGAACGAATGGCAGTTACTTCCCAATTTGATAAATAAACACTGATTCACTACAATACATGAATCGAAACATGCCCCAACCCTTTCATTTAACCACTTTGCATTCTGCATTATCAAATTATTTATTTATTTATTCCATCCCTACCCAGGTAGCTACCAAACATTGCAGATGTTATATGGTGAAGCAACCATACCAACCACTACCAAAGCCAAACAAATAAAGAAGTAACAATGTAAAATAATCCACTCTAACACCCATTTTTAATATAACGGTTTCTAGAAACTCCAAGCGAAAGGACCACACAAGGTAACACTATCCTTATTCAAAATAATCCATCTTAAACCATTCTTAGCAGCCCCACTGCACAAAAATAACCACATATAACAAAATAAAACTCACCCAACTTGTAGACCCATTGCACACTCCCTTCTCTTGAACACCCATTCAACCACTTCCACCATCATTCTTCAAAGTAATTCCACCCTGTCCTTACTCTCAACAAAAAAAATCCCCAACGCACCTTATCACTACAACACTCAGTAGCCCCACTGTGTTACAACACCAAACCCAGAACACCCATAAACATAAAAATAACAAAACCTGATCCTATAACCCTACTTCCCAACCACTGCACAGATTCAGTCCCACTGCATAATAATCTCATCCATTCCACAATCAACCAATCTCTCAACCTGAGATTCAATTACACCAATTGCACCACCCAACACACACAACCACACTACCATCCATAGCAGCACATGAATATCATAGACACAAGGTTGAAGATAAAAACATACAACACACAACCACACCAATAAGGAAAATTTTATTCAGATTTATCAAACACTCATGCTTTAATTCCACTTTATAAAACAAGGGTTATCACAGAACATGTTTAATCCTTGGGTATCCATTTATTTAACCAAATATACATGGTTAACCTATTTCACAAAAATATTGTCATTCATGGTGTATCAAAAACAAGTATTCACAAACCAAAAAGGTATGAAAATAGAGACCACTAATGACCATGATTTTAAGAAGGCATACAACCTTTACAAAACACGACATGGATCAAGGATAACATATAAAAAAAGTGACGATCATCATCATCTTCAGTACCCCTCATTTATTACTTCTTATTATCTACGTTAAATTTGGTTTGAACTATTTTGAAAAGGGGAAATGAATACACCCACCATGCATGATACACAAATAAAAGAGAGATGAAGGAATACTAACTGGAACAATAGATGATTAGAAATTCCTCCTTGAGAAAAAATAGGGGGCCACGCAAGCAACAAGAGAAACTAATAAGGAAAAAAACTCAATACATAGTTGAATCATAGATGTGAATCATTTAGGAATAAAGGTTTTAGGTGAACATATAAGAAATGGAAGGGTTTAAAAGAAGAGAGAATCTTTGCTTTAGAAAATCCAGATCCTATATCAACAGAAGGGAAACAGTCTCAAGGGCCACTAAAGTCGGATCATGATCAAGACCATGCGCCTTATATATTTCAATGTCCTTGGATTTTTAGGATATTAAATATATAATTAATGTCCTTTTAAATGCCTTTAGAAATGCTCAAACAAGTATATAATTCAATTCATTTCAAATAAAATATAGGAGGGGAGAAACTGGAAAAACTGGAAACGACTCACCGATGTGTGAGTCATCGAAACGAGTCACTGATAGTGAGTCAACAATGCCTAAATCACTAACGTGGCTCATTGACATGAGTCTCTGACATGACCTACCAATAGCGACTCACCGATGCCACTCACCAACACCACTCACCAACGCCACTCAACGACACCACTCACCAATGCCACTCAGTGATGCTCGTCCTACTAGCTCCCTACCTAATTTCACCCAACCTACTGATTCCTCGACCTAATGTTACCTCAACGTACTGATGCCTCGACCTACTGATGCCTCGATCTACCGACACCTCAACCTACTGATGGAAAGATTGGAATTTTGGAAAACTCTTGAAATGAACTACCTTGCCTCCCAGAACACCCCAAAAATTGGATTTTGAGAAATTAATGGACCGGAGAGGTCTGGTTCATTATGTAAGATACCTCTCAAATTATTCTCCCCCTCAAGAATTCAAAACCAAACCTAGAAGAAAGGGGGTTCCAAACAACCACCTCATAAGATACCTCTCTAGGATAAACCACCTTGTGTTGTTTGAAAGTTGGAGTGAAACCTCAACAACTAAGAACACATCCTCCCATATATTCAAACCCAAACATCCATAAGATACTCCGTACTAGCACCAACTATCTAGGCACATGAATTTGGTAATTCCTTCCTCCATGTTAAGATAATATTCACCTTGGGTGGAACTGACTCACCTGCACGAGTTTAATTGCATATCAATTAATGCGTCTCAATTTGGATTATAGTCTCTCCATTTTCACATGTTATGAATTTTTCACACACAACGGAACACGGAAGAAAAAAATATTATAACAAAAAAGGTCCAATCACTACATCACAAATCAAAACTGACAAGAAAAACTCCATACAACTCTGGGTACTAGGCCTGTATTTGCGTCTTTATCTCCCAAGAACACTCCTCCAGGCTACCATGCCTCCACACAAACGAACCAAAGGAATCGTCTGTCCACAAAGCACCTTCTCCTCACAATCTTGGATATCCAACGACTGCTCCATGAATGATGCATGATACTTGATATAAAAATCCCACAGTCAATGACATTGGAGTCATTATGAAGATACAGATGAATATGGGAGACAAGAAAGATGTCGTGGATCCTCCTCAACTACATTGGCAACACCAACCAGTATGCCACCTTACCAACTCACCCCAACACCTCAAAAGGTCCAATGAACCTGGGGGAAAGCTTTCTCCCTCGACCAAACCTCTTCTACCCTTATCAAGGGGAAACCTTCAAGAACACATGGTCCCCAACCTCAAATTCCAAGGGCCTTATCCTACGATCCACATTAAACTTCTTCCGATCTTGTGCTTCATTTATCCTCTCCCGAACAAGCTACACCTTCTCTGTCATACTCTACACCACATCTAGATCAAGAATAGTTGCCTCCCTAACTTTCTTCCAATATAAAGCTGAATGAAACGACATTCCATATAAAGCTTCGAACAATGCCATGCCAATGTAAGAGTGACAAATATTATTATAATAAAACTCTACTGATGAAAAATGTCACAACCAAGACCCACAAAAGTCCAAGACAAATGCTCATAGAATTTCCTCCAATTACTGGATGGTCTTCTCTGTTTTCAAATCTATATGAGGGTAGAAAGCAGTGTTGAGGCGTAATTGAGTGCCAAAAACATGTTTCAATATCCTCTAGAATCTCAAGGTAAAATTTGTATCTGGATCTAAAACAATGGATCTTATAACCCCATGAAGCCACACCACCTCATCCACACACCTCTGCGCTAATACATCCACTACGCCTGACTCCTTAATTACTAATAAGTAAGTTGATTTAATCATCAGATCCACTAATACCTAGTTTTCATTGCATGTTCCCTAATTTCTGGGAAATCTTGTGATAAAATCCATTGATATTTCATCACAATTTCACTCAGGTATATCTAAGGGATGTAGCAAACCACTAGGAACACAATTCTCATCCTTCACTTGTTAGAACACTAGGCATGTTGCCACAAAATCCACCACTACCCGCTTCATCCCAAGACCCCAAAAATATTCCCTCAAGACACGATACATCTTGTAAAATCCTAACTGTACCGCTAGGGGTGAGCTATGAAACTCATGGAGAACTCCCTCACGCATTTACACTAGAACAAACAACTTCTAATGGAACAACATCTAATTCTAACCATCTTGTGACCGTCTATTTGAAGTATCACCCTATTCAAAGTGATCAAACATTAACTCTACCTCTGAGTCTCCCCATTGAGACTCCCCACCTCCTACCTTAGATATGAATATACCATCATCTGAAATAGATAGCCTCTTCTGCCATCCATTTTTGAATCTATGTGCAAGGCAACCAACTCCTCCATTACCTTCCAAGCATCCATAAATTCCTGAACCACCTCATTCTATGACTTTCTACTCAAATAATCAGCAAAAACATTTCCCTTTCCTGAGGTGTAATAGATATCAAAGTGTTAATCTTGGAAGAACTTCATCCACCTCCACTTCCGCATGTTCTGGTCTCATCCGAAAAAAATATACCTTAGTCTCTTGTGATATGTGAAGACCACAAAGTGCCCCCAATGGGGTAATGACTCCCCAATTTCAGTGAAAACACAACTACTACTAGCTCCAGATCATGGTTGGAATAGTTACATTCATGGTAACATAACTTCATAGACCCATAAGAGATCACTCCTCATTGTTACATCAGCACACCCCCCAATCCTAGATAGGAAACATTGAAAAACACCTTGAACATCACCCCTTCCTATGGAAACCAAAGCACTAGAGAACTGACCAACATCCATTTCGAATAGTTGAAATATTCATGACACTACTCTCTCCACATAAATGCCTAGTCTTTTCTTGCCAAATCCGTCAACAGAGTTGCTACTCAAGAGAAATCAGGTACAAAACTCTGGTAATAACATGTGAGACCAATAAAACTGCAAACCTATGCCACATTCTTGGGTGCTTCCCAAGAAACAAATACCTCTACCTTTGACTAATAAACTACTACACCCTGGCGAGACACCACATGTCCAACTAAGTGGACCTCCCATGTCTAAAACAGGAACTTAGAAAGCATTCCGTACAGCTGGTGGTGTTGAAGGACCTCTAGGATAGTCCTGAGATACTTGGTATTATCCTCATCTGACTTTGATTAGATCATGATGTCATAAATAAATACAATGATGAAATGGTCCAGGAAATCATGAAAGGAAGAGTTCATAAGCCCCATGAAAGTGGTTGGTGTGTTCGGAACACCGAACGACATAACAATGAACTCAAAGTTCCCATACATGCACCTAAAAGTAGTCTTCCGGATGCCACCCTTATTCAACCTCAACTAGTGACACCCAGACTGTAGATCAATCTTAGAAAACCAAATTCCTCCCCTAATCTGGTTGAAAAGATTGTCTATCCTCAGGAGAGGGTAATGGTTCTTGACCATTACCTGATTCAACTTTCAGTAGTCTATACACAGCCTCAGGACACCATCTTACATCTTCATAAACAAGAGCATTGAACCCCACATTGGCACACTGAGCCAAATAAAGCCCTTATTCATCAGATAATCAGTCTGGGTCTTAAACTCCCATAGCTCAGAAGGTGCCATTCAATAAGGATCCATCGAAATCGGACTAGCACCAGGTTGTATGTCTATCCCGAAATCAACATCAGGACAATGGGGTAGAGTCACAACCTCCTCAGGGAAAACATACAAGAACTCCTTAAAAAATCTTGAAACCTACACCATCTCAAAATCCACTGATTCCACTAATAGCTCGGCCAAAAAGGAAAGAAAAGGCTTCATAGGCCGACTACCCATCAGACAATGCCACTCGCCAACAAAATCCACACATTGTCCACCCACGTCTGAGAACACAACTCTTCTCTAGAAGAAGTCAATAACATCATGTACAGAGTACAACTAGTTGATGCCAAGGATATCATCATATGGATGCATCTATAGCAGAAATAGATCCCCACTGAACTAATGCGGCCCCAACATCAGTCTATATCCCCGGAAAATATCAAACAACCTGGTCTGACCTCCGACTGGTGTTGTAATGAACCAAGGTTTTATTAATGAAATTCCCTTCCTATAATTATTTCTAATCACGTAATATTACTTATATAACACAATAAAAACCGTATAAATGATGAATGAGTGAAATAAAAGGTATCTCTATATGTTAAGTAACCTATTCCGATGAAATTGCAACTTGACCATTGAAATAGTAATGTGACCCTTACGAATAGTAAATCAACCAATGTAATAGTAACATCACTAATGAAAGTATACGAAAATTTGTCCATCTTATAAGTGGATATATGATATAAATATATCATAGTATAAGTAAGTAAATATTTTAAAAATTATTAATAAGTGTTGGTATTTTTGTAAGTCATGTATATTCAATTAAAATTTTATGATTAATTTAATAATTTAAAAAAAATTATTTTAATAAATTTTATTCATAAATAATCAGTTTTATTAATTATGATTATAAGATAATTTTAAGAGACATTAATTATTTTATCAAAGTATTAGAGAAGTAATTTTAATTTTAAAATTAGTATTTTTTCAAGTAAATTATGATTTTAATTAAAAATTAAATTTCTCATATTTAGAAAATTATTTTTGGAAAATGGAGTTAATTTTTGGATTCTACACATTGAAAATGGTTGGGGTGAATTTTTGGTATTTTTCTGAAATACTTGAATTTTTGGTGAATAATATAATATGATAATTTACCGAATAACCTAAATACATGATTTATTGAGTCATGAATGATTTTATGATAAGGTAAGCACATTGGGTTAGAACTCACATGAGCATATTATTTTTTTGGTCACAAAAATTATTAATATTGTTTGTCTTGAGAAAAGTAATAAAATATCGACTAAAATATTGAGAAAACCCTCCTCTCCTCCACTATAAAACCCACCCTCACCCCTCTTATCTTCACTCCTCTCAATCCTTGTTCCAAGTTCAAATTATACTCAAATATCTCCCTAATTCCTCTCCCACATCAAGAATCCATTGGTCTCTTCAAAAGATCAAATCCTCTACCCTAAAGATGTTCTCAAAGAAGATATATTCAAGACGTAAATTCCTCTTTTCAATTTTTTTATTTTCTTTCAAGTTCCTTTATTTCTTTTCCCCTCCTTTTATACTAGAAATAAAAACACTATCCTATATGTGTTAATTTATCACATTCAAGGATGACAGGTTTTTAATTTCTATTACCATCTTCAATTCTGGCCGTGAAACCATTTTGTTGGTTAAAAAAACTACAATTTATGTATTATTTCTAATTTAGGATTTTTAATCTTTTTTACACATGATATTAATTTATTAAGAAAAATGTGCTCGATGTGATCAAAAAATCACCAATTAATTAAAATGGTTATTATTAAAGTTTTATAAAATGATTCATCTTCACTCCAAATAACCAAATGAATTTTATAACCATGTAATCTTATGGATGTTAACTAATTAAATAAAACTTAAATTATGTATATCCATTCTCATCTTACATGTTTATCCTTACATGTATGTAAGTAAAACAATTGTGAAAACCAAGGAAGCAAATGCTCCCAAACAATGAAATTGAACAGTTTAACCCATTAAAAAGGACATGAATGAACTTAATAAGGTTATAAAAAATCAATTACATGAATAATAGGTTTTTTATATATTAATTAATTAATTTAATTTGGTTATCGAGGAAATTAAGATCAAGTGAAGGACACCATCGAACTTAAAGTAAGGGATTCTACCCGAACCTCCATTATTCATTTGGGTTGTTATATATTTATTTTTACCCAAATTAAGTTATATATTATTTTTATGAACATATTATAAATGATTTATAAATTCTCAAAAATCATGTATCAATATCCATTCATCATTATCTTTTGGGGATGTACATGTTTTTAAATGATTCCCTCTCAATACTTCTCGATAAGAAAACCTGTTTTAAGGGAACTTTTCGAATTCTTACCCATTTTAAAGTACACTATATAATATATTTTTAAGACACAATTATTTTTATAAAACCAATCTTTTTATCATGAAAATATTCTTGGTTAACGTTTGGTTTTATATAAAAAAGTATTTCTTTTTATGTTTTAAATTACTTTTCATATTTTCCTTTAACCTTACTGTAATGTTTTAATTCTAAAGTTTCTTAAGTAATCTTTTTACATGTTACTACTTCATGTTGAAATAAATTTTCATGATACATGCCTATTTTACCCTATGATTTTCCATGCATGATCTAATTTCTTTCCTTCATGGACATTTTTATGATACTCCCATTTGTTATTCCTTATAACATAATTATGATACCCAATTCTTACAATGGGTAACCCTTATGTTTATGGATGATTGATTATGTATGATTATATATGTGGAAAATATATTCATGAACATGTTATGATGGGTGAACCCAAATAGTGATCTAATTCATTGGGTATAGTTGAGTATCATGAGACTTTATGTGCAACGGTCTTGGTGGTTAGCCTTGACGCGTGATACCATGTGCAACGGTCTTGGTGGTTAACCTTGACTTGTGCTCTTTTATGTGAAATAAGACTTAACTCATTCTAAATTCATGTTGTATGTTGCTCCCACATTACTATAAATCCATGTTTATATGATCCCATGTTTATATGTTATTATTCCATATGTTCCATGCCTTTTTAAACCATTATATCATGCCTTCTAACCCATGTACTAAAGATTTATTATTATGCTCGTTCCCTTACTTGGATTTTATCTCATCCCTTTATTCATGTCTTCCTCATGTTATCCTATGGAGATGTATGAGACTAATGAAATTTAGGAGCTATTTATGAATATTAAATAAAGAAATTTTTTATTTAGTCCCATGTTTTCAGTTTTTTGTGCCTAGTCTTCCAAGACACTAGACTTTACGATCCTTGGCTTGTAATGTGATGTTTTATTATGCTTAAAATCATTTAATGATATGTGTAAAAGGATAGGGTCACTATAGTTAGTATCAGAGGATGTTTTAGTTATTTAAGGATATTAGTAATAGATAACTTTAGTAAGGACCTTAGGTATGAGACCAAGTATAAGAAAACATCCCTATATTTTCCTAAGTATAGATTAAGTGGATTATTAATAAAATACACCCCTTTATGGATACGAACAAGTGGATGTGGCTCTAGAAAAGATGTATCTTGGGGTAAACCCAAAAAAACCACTTTGATCCAAAATTTATTGAGAATTGCTGCACGAAAAATAGCCTTGATGCACCCCAGTTTTGACACTCCTAGGGGATATGCTTTGGTAAATTCAGAATCTTAGTACAAACCATTATTAAGGGAAAAAAGCCCATAAGAATAAATGTGAGGAAACAGATCCTGGATAACCTAAATTGAAACTTAGGGAATCAAAAGTTAGGATATAATTTTCCTTTAAGAGTTTATCCTTTTATTTTTAAAGATTCATTTTTATGCTTATTATCTAAATATTCAATCCTTCTAATTGTATGTTCTTTTTCTTATTTAATTGTATGAAATTGAAGAACTCGTTCCCATAATCAATGTGATAAGAAATGTGACGATTTCTCTAATGATGTGCATGATATGATTGGAACGAACTCTCAAAACTTTATGATAGTACCTTCTCAGCTGGCTAAAGTTATGAATAATAACTTGAATCACGTGGAACTCCCTCCTACTCCAAGAAAAGAGAATGTTTCCATATAATTTTTAATACGGAAAAGGATTCCCATTTTTAGTGGATATTCAGATACCCTCCTCACAGAAAAGTGGATTGAATACATTGAAAAGATATTCTATATCCTCTAGTGCTTAGAAGAAGTTAAATTTGTGTTGGCAGTCTATCATTTCAATGGGGAATCTGATCAGTTGTGGACACTTATCAAGAATACGAAGTCCTAGTAGGAAATTGATTCCAAGGATTGGGAGGAATTCAAGAATATATTTTTCAATAAATATTTTCCCCAAACCCTCAATCTCAAAATGAAAAGGTCGTTTCTTAGAGTTAAGTAGAATGAATATGAGTCTATCAGGGTATATGAGGAAAAAGTTTCAAGTATTTCAAGATACACATCTAGCTTTTTCATGAACACCGAAATCAAGGTGGATCGCTTCTTTACCGAACTAAAGCTGAGTCAATGAAAAGTGTTGGTGATAAGGGAATTTTAAAGTTATGAGGATATTGTCCATTGTGACCTCAAGGTTGAAATGGATATTGGATAATCTAAATGTTCTCATGGGCTCGATGAAAAAAATCAGAAACTGAAGTCTAATATGGGTTGTTAGGAAAATAAATCCCATGATGGAAAGAAGATTGAACATAAAACGTGTCAAAATTTGTGGGAAGATGAATCATGAGAACTGTCTAAAGGGAACCATGAATTGTTTAAAATTTTGAATAATAGGACATCTGGCTATGAAATTCCAAAGGGATATGAAGAATCCCACTAATGTGGAAGAATAAAAGAAGGTATAGATCAACATTCAACTAGTAGTGCAATGTTTCAACTGCAAGGAACTTGGGAATTATGTGATAAATTTACCTAAACCTTGGATTGTCATAGGAAATCAACAATAACCTCTAAATAAAAAAAGAATATATTATTCTATCACTAATGCTGAGGTGGAGCTGAACAATGATGTGGTGATAGGTATGATAATTATTCATTGAATAACAATAAACATACTTTTTGGTTCTGCTTCTACGCATTCTTTCATATCTTGAAAGATTAGTAGAACTATTCAGACACCACCTCAAAATCTGGAGGTTGAGTTATCTGTGAGAACAATGATTGAGGAAATTATTATGTCCACGGTTTATAACTCCTCATCAGTAATTTTTTGTAGACTAAACCTCCCAACAAATATTTCCATACTTCCTTTAGTGGAGTCCAATGTTATCTTGGGAATGGATTGGCTATCTTTATACAAATACAACATTAATTTTTGGGAAAAAGATGTCACTCTTCACATCCAAGAGCATCCTCCAATCCTATACAAGTGTAAGGAGGAAGACGTATCTTTTTTAGAATCATTCTCTCAAGTGTGGATAATGTTTTCTTTTTAGCAAGCATATCTTGATCAAATGATTGAGATGAAGGAGATATTATTTATCAAATATATGCGCATTGTGAGGGATTGCATTGATGTATTCCTTGAATAATTTCCTGGTATTCCTCCTAATTGAGATGTTGATTTCTCAATTGAAATTATTCCTGTATCTCTAAATATATCAAAGAAACCTTATAGAATGGCCACTATTGAGCTGGAAAAGCTAAAGAAGTAGTTACAGGAAAATATGGAGAATGGTTTTATACACCCGAGTGCTTCACCATGGAAGGAACCAGTGCTATTTGTTAGGAAGAAGGATGAATCAATGCGCCTCTACATTTGTTATCGTGAGCTAAATTAAATCACAATAAAGAACAAGTATCCTCTACCTTAGATAAATGACTAGTTTGATATTCTACATGGGGCCAATTATTTCTCTAAGGAAGACCTTCGGTCAGGATATCACCAATTAAAGGCGATAAAGGAAGATATTCCCAAGAATACCTTTTGAACGGGGTATAGAAACTATGAGTTCATAGTGATTCCCTTTAGACTCACTAATGTTCCACAAATATTCATGGATTTAATGAATAGAGTCTTTAGATATTACATTGCAAAATTTGTGGTAGTCTTTATCGATGATATTCTAATATACTCCAAGTGGAAGGAGGAACATGAGGAGCATTTTAATACTATGATGATGAATTTTTGAAGGGAGAAACTTTATGAAAAGTACAGTAAATATGAGTTTTGGATGGAGAAAGTATCATTCTTGGGGAATGTTATCACCAGAAAAGGGATATCTGTGGACCCTTCCAAGAAAAAGGAAATTGAATGGTGGCCCAAACCAATATATGTAAAAGAGATCTGACATTTATTGGTATAGATGGGTATTATTGATGATTTTTGAATAAATTATCATGATTTTCAAACCCAATGACCTGGTTGACACAAAATTTAGTGAAGTTCATCTGTTCTCAAGAATTTGGGGAAATATTTAAGGATCTCAAAAGAGGCTTATCGCTACACCAGTACTCACACTCTTCATAAGTGGATAACTATATGTGGTGTATATTGATGACTCAAAGAAGGTATTATAATATGTGCTGATGAAAAATGATAAAGTGATAGCCTATGCCTCAAGGCTACTGAAAATCCATGAGAAAAACTATCGCACACATGATCTCCAGTTGGCGGCTGTGATCTTTGTGTTGAGAATCTGGAAGCGTTATCTATATGGGGAGAAGTGTGAGATATATAATGATTATAAGTGTCTCAAATATATATTAATAGAGATAGATATTAATATGAACCAGAAAATATGGTTAGAGATCATTAAGGATTATGATTTCTCAATCCACTATCATCTCGGTAAGGAAAATAAGGTGTCCGATGCTCTAATTAGAAAGGATATTGAATATTTATTAATGATGAGATTTGAAAAGGATCAAATAATATTAGATTTGTAGAGGATAGACATGTGAATCATTAAGGGAGAAATATAATCAACCATTTCTCAAATGGTTTCTCAACCATTCCTCATACAAAAAATCAAGGATGCTCAAAGAAAATATGTGGAAATTCTGAAAAGGGTGTAAGCTATTAGAAATGGGAAATCATCTAAGGTCAAGATTTATGAGGAAGGAGTTATAATATTTGGGTCACAAATATGTGTACCATCTGATCCAGAGATAAATAAGGAGATTTTAAATGACACACATAACTCAACCTTCTCTATTCACCTAGGGACCACAAACATGTGTCGAGATCTCCAAGAGAACTATTGGCAGAACAATATGAAGAAAGAGATTTCTGAATATACATCAAAGTGCCTAGTATGTCAAAAAGTGAAGGATAAAAGAAAAAAGTATAAGGGAATGATGCAACCAATACCAATACCAACATGGAAGTGGGAGAACATTACCATGGAATTTTTCACTGGACTTCCAAAGAAATCCAGAGGAAAAAATATTATATGGGTCATTGTGGATCGTCTTACAAAGAAAGATCACTTTATCATGATTCAAGATTACTTCTCATTGGATCAACTTGTATGGATATATATCAAAGTGGTGGTAACGATACATGGAGTACCACTATCTATTGTATCCGATAGAGATCTGAGATACACCTCAAAGTACTAGAAAAGCCTCCAGTATGCTCTAAGAACTGAACTAAACTTTAGTACAACCTATCATCCTCAAATTTATGGCCAATCTAAGTGAACTATCCTAACATTGGAAGATATATTAAGAGAAGGTTTTTTGGGCTTTAAAGGAGGGTGGGACCAACATCTTCCACTGGTTGAATTATCCTATAACAATAGTTTCCACTATAGCATCCAAATGAAACCATATAAATCCCATTGTGGGAAAAGGTGTAGAACACTGGTGTGTTGGGATGAAGTTGGTGAGCATAAGCTTCTAGGACCTGGAATGATCAAAAAATGGTGGAGAAGTTGAAAACATTCGACATCATATCAAGGTATCTCAAAGCTGATAAAAGCGTTATGCATACAATCATTGATGAGACCATGAGTTTAAAGTTGGAGACATGATATTCCTCCATATATCTCCATGAAAGAAGGTCATGAGGTTTGGGAACAAAGGAAAGCCAAGTACCAAGTACATCATCCCCTTTTAGATTCTTGATCATGTTGGAGCTGTAGCCTATCAACTAGAACTTCCACCAACCATGTCTAAAGTACAAGATGTATTCTACATATCTCTCTTAAGGAAGTACATACCAGACCTTTCATATGTACTCTATTTAGAGGTGGTATAGTTGTAGAATTATCTTTCTTACAAGGATTAGTTAGTGAAGGTCTTGGATCATAGATATAAATTTCTACGCAATAAGAGTACTCACCTGGTCAAAGTAATATAGCAGTACCATAAGTATGAAGAGGCTACATGGGAACTGGAGGAGGTAATGAAGAAAAAGTACCCACACCTATTTAAGACTAATAATGTAAAATGAAATTTTGAGGGAGAAACTTCTTAAGGGGGAATAATTTAACAAACTAATGTTTTATCAATCGAATTACTTTCTTATAATTATGTTTAATCACATAAAATTACTTATATAACATGATACAAACCTTATAAATGAAGAATGAGTGAAATAAAGGTATCTCTAGAAGTTAAAGAACCTATACCGATGAAATTTTAAATTGACCTTTGGAATACTTATTTGACCATTATGAATAGTAAAATGACCAATGTAATAGTAACATCGCCAATGAAATTATAAATAAAATTTATCCATCTTATAAGTGGCTATATGATATAAATATATCATAATATAAGTAAGTAAATATTTCAAAAATTATTAATTAAGAGTTGGTATTTTTGTAAGTCATGTATATTTAATTACAATTTTTTGATTAATTTAATAATTTAAAAGAAATTTATTTTCATAAAATGTATTCATAAATAATTATTTTGATGTATTATTATTATAAGATAATTTTAAGACACCTTAATTAATTTTTTAAAGTGTTAGAAAAGATGTTTTAATTTTTTATTTTTTATTTTTCCACGTAAATTTTGATTTTAATTAAAAATTAAATTTCTCATATTTAATTTTTTTTGGAAAATGGATTTTATTTTAAGATTCTACAAACCAAATTTTTTTTGGGGTGAATTTTTGGTGAATAGTAAAATATGATAATTTACCGAATAATCTAAATACATGATTTATTGAGTCATGGATGATGTTCTACTGAGGTAAGAATCTTGGGTTCAAACTCACATGAACATACTATTATTTATTGTCACAAGAATCATTAATATTTATTTCCTTGAGCAAAATAACAAAATAATGAATAAAATATTGAGAAAACCCTCCTCTCATCTACTATAAACCACCCTCACCCCCTCATCTCTTCACTCCTCTCAAGCCTTGTGCCTAGTCCAAATTCTACTCAAATATCTCCCTAATCTATCTCCCACATCCATCAGCCCTTAGTGTCTTTAAAATACCAAATCATATCCCCTAAAAAGGTTATCAAAGAATATATATTCAAGAGGTAAATTCCTCTATTCATTTCTCTTATTTTCTTTCAACTTCCTTTCTTTATTTTCCTTTCCTCACCTACTTTTATCCAAATTTTATGATAAATAATGTACCTTACATGTAATGTAATTTTATTATGATAATGGAATAATTCATCATCTTCTCTCATTTTCTCTCCTTTTATACAGGAAATGAAAACACCATCCAAGATGTGGTAATTTATCACATTCAAAGACGACGATTTTTTAATTTCTATTACCATATTCAATTATGGCCATGAAAACATTTTAATGGTTGATCCATACTATAATTTATATATTATATCAAATGTAAGGTTCTATATTCTATTTTACACATTATATTAATTTATTAAGAAAAATGTGTTTTATGTGATCAAAAACCACAAAATTAACTAAAACGGTTATCATTAAAGTTTTATATAAGGATTCAACTTCACTCCAAATAACCAAGTTAATTTTATAACCATGTAATATTATATATTTTCACTAATAACATAAAACTATAATTCTAGAAAACCATTCACATCTTACATGTTTATCCTTACATGTATGTAAGTAAACCAATCATGAAAACCAAGGAAACAAACTCTCCCAAACAACGAAATTGAACCTATTAACCCATCAAAAAGGTCATGAATGAACTTAATAAGGTTATAATAAATAAATTGAATGAATAAGATGTTTTGGAAATATTAATTAATGAATGTAATTTGGTTATCTAGGACATTTAGATCAAGTGAAGAACACCATCATACTTAAGGTAAGGGAATCTACCCAAACCTCCATTATTCCTTCAGGTTATTCTATATTTCTTTTTACCAAAATAAAGTTATCTATTATTTTTATTCACATATTCTAAATTATGTTTAAATTATACAAATTTGTGTATCAAGATTCATTCATCATTCTCTTTCGGAGATATAAATGTTTTTAAATGACCCCCTCATCAATACTTCCCGATAATCAAACCCATTTTAAGGGAACTTCTCGAATACTTACCATTTTTAAAGTACAATATATAATCTATTTTAAGACTCCATTATTTTTATAAAATAACTGTTTTTATCATTAAATTTTTTTGGTTCACTTCTGTTTTTATATAAAAAATTATGTCCTTTTATGTTTTAAATGACCTTTGATATTTTCCTTTAACCGCACTAAAATGTTTTAATTCTAAAGTTTCTTAAGTAATATTTTTAGATGTTATTAAATCCTATTGAAATATATTTTTACAATACATGCCTATTATACCCTATGAGTTTCCATTCACGATCCAATTCCTTTCCTTCATGGACATTTTTATGACACTCCCATTTGTTATGCCTTATGACATGATTATGATAGCCAATTCTTACAATGGATAACCCTTATATTTATGTATGATTGATTATGTATGATTCTATATGTGGGAATAATATTCATGAAATAGTTATGATGGGTACATTTAGATAGTGCTCTAATGCATTGGGTAAAGTTGAGACTCATGAGATGTTATGTGCAATCATCTTGGCAGTTAGCCTTGACTCATGCTACCATGTGTAATGGTATTGGTGGTTAACCTTGACTTGTGATCCTTTATGTGAAACGATCCTTGAATCATTATAAATTCATGTTTTATATTTCATCCAAATTACTATGAATCCATGTTTATATGATCCCATGGTTATATTTTATGATTTCATATGTTCCATGTCCTTTTATATCATTATGTCATGCCTTCTAGCACATGTGCTAAAGCTTTATTATTATAATAAATTCCCTTATTGGGATTTTACCTCATCCCTTTGTTAATGTTATCCTAATGTTATCATATAAATATGTATTATAACAATGTAATTGAGGATCTATTTATGAATATTAAATAAATAAATGTTTTATTTAGTCCCATGTATTTAGTGTTATGTACCTAGTCTTACAAGACACTAGACTTTACGATCCTTGTAATGTAATATGTTGTTTTATTATGCTTAAAATCAAGTAATAATATGTGTAAAAGGTTAGGGTATCTATAGGTGTACACAACACCAAGGGAATAAAAAGTCTCTCTATGTCCAGTCCTAGAACATGGGATAGACTAGGTGCAACAAAGGAGTGGAAATCTCCTAGATCAACAAAAGACACAAACAAGAGTACTGAAAAAGATGATCGTACCTCGAATGATCTCTGACCATACTAAAAATGCTACCTTTTGGTGTGAAATTGACCACACCCAAGTCCTATTCCCCTCGGCTATAGGCCGCCTCCCCTACCACGCCAGGGTCAAGGTCCCTGTGGAATTCCCGGAGGTTTGCCTCCACCTACTTCATCTCCCATCAGTAGGGTGGGAGGTTGTTGTCCCTGGTGCTGAATGGGCCTAGCCGACAACTACTGATGAAGTGGGCACTGAAGTTTCCCACCTCCACCATACTAAGATTAAACTGGTCACTAACTCTAAAAGTGCTTGTGACCTCCACAAGCGAATCACCTCAGTCCCAAGCCTATGGGGAAAGCATGAGGACCAGAAGGTCAAAACTGAAACTGCTAAGGTCGACTCCCCTGGATGAAACCTCAAAGGCCCTGGAGGCTAAGACCTACAGCTAATAGCCTTACCCTTCATAGAACCCAATTGTTTCCCCTCTATCGGTATTATTACTCGTGAGTGAATCCTCTCAACAACCTTATCCTTCTTCTAGACTTCTAGGTACGTTGGCAAGGTGAAGGGAGTAACTGCGTACTGGAGAGAAGGATAGAGTGTCTCCTCTAAGAGTCTCACCTGAGAATTCTCATCCGAAAAAAGATCTAAAGAAAAGAAAAGGATATTCTTGAAATTGATCCCCAACTCCCATACCAACATACTTCCCTAATAGAGAGAGAGTAGCACATGTCACTTCTCAAACTTCATGATTGAAGAAAGGAATTCTGCCCAGAACTCTTTCTCGAAATCGACCCACAGAACATAGGTCTGCTTTCTCTCCCCCAGGTAGAGTGTCCACCACTGGAAAACCACACCCCACATATGAATTATTGTTATAGGAAACTGATAATCCATTGGACCCCGAATCGAGATAAAAGAGATCACGAGATCCTCAAGCCAACTCCCCCACTCAATATCTAAAAAGTTTCCTTTGAATTTTCCCAGAGTCTACCCCTGGAAAGCACGAAGCATCTTCTACCACTAATTTTCCTCCTCCTCTGGATGAACCCCCCCCCCCCCAATCAACCAGATTCTCTTTCTGGGCCTCTACTGCCTAAGCTACTCCTGGACAAAGACCAGGTGCCATAGCTAAAAGGTAAATAAGGAACTCCTAAGCCCGAGTAGTATGGAATTTATTTAGAATTCATGTAACCCATTATTTATTTTAATTTTCAAAAACACCTCAAACATACAAGAATAAAAGTTATCATGATGCATGTACCTTTCCTAGGGTATTTACTATACAAACAGTGTGGCCTCTCTTGGTCGTTAGGTAAGCTTATAGTTCTTCCTTCAGATCACACCCCCACTAAAATACAATGTCTTAGCTAGTATTCCCTAGCCTATGTCACACACTAAGATCACCTAACACTTTTACCCTACCACCCCATGTAGTCCTCCTTGTGACTAACTCTGAACTCCATCTTATCTCTCAACTATCACTTTTGATTCTATTCTATCATGAACCCCTCCCTACAAAGATGCCCCTCCTGAGATGGAAATGGAGAAATAGAGATAATGATCCCCAAGTCCTGCCTCCAATAGGCCGTCGGGTGGCGATCAACATCAGGGGTGTAGAAATATCACAAAATGGATGTCAATACCATTTTAATAGAAAAATTATCAGGAGTTAACTGTATCAAGATCAAAGAAACTCCAAGACATATATACAAAAAATCCAAAATCTATCACACATGCATGTTTAAAGTAAAACTATTGGAAATACAATGAAAAAATTAAAAGTAAATATCAAAATAGAAAAGCTAAGGAGCGACACAACAACTGTCCCCAACGTCCGAGCTAGTAAGGTCCCACACGGTCCGTGTAATCTCCCTATAAACCTTAAAATGGTTTAATATACATACATTGATCATAAAATTATAGTCAATAGGAAAATATAAAGTCACTCCTATATAAGTGGGAGAAGCATAATAATACCCCTATGAAAAAAACTAAAAAATCACCTAACAATGTATACTATCCACCCCATCCTCACCATGGAAAGCTCACTAAATAACACAAGTAAAGTAAAGTAAATAAACTAGTAAGCACATCGATATTTGGGTACCCCACATCAATTCCCAGTGGTTAACTGATCATCCCTAATAGAGAATGTCCTAATGCTACCACGCCCTTCCACAAGCCCCACTTTCACTGTAAAGCCATGACCCTAGTTACCCAGAGTCGGTGAATTATTTTATAACATTGGCATGATCACAAAAGATCAAGTCTCAAAAGACTGATTAGTTTAGTAGCCTTGGAAACACTACATACATTCATAAATGTTACATTAAATCATAAAATGAAAAATCACAATAACATAGTCTCCATAGTCCACACTTCTATCCCCTTCAGACTATCCCTATAGGTCAGTCATAAAATATTTCTTCACATCCTAGGAAAAATAAAACATTGAAAGGGGTGAGCTCAGATGCTCAGTAAGGATAACAATATAGTGGAAGCATTCATAAATAAACATAAACATTTAAGGTAGTGTATAACCAAAGCAAAGTCCTTTTAAACTTGAACTTTAACATAATATGGAAAAAGTAAAATGAAATAATTCCATTTACTTATTCACATGTATATTCTACTGGTCGAATAATCACTTGCAATATCAATAACCACTTTCATAATGATGGAATGCATAGTGCCAGACTATCATAACCACGAAGCCAAGGCCTCGTTCCAAGACTACAAATAATATTTTTTCAAGGCCTCATGCCAAGACACTAGTTTGTCTCATGAGACCTGATGATGCATCGAGGAGCTATAGAGGGCTCCACCCGTCACTTATTAAGTCCAATGCATTCCTCATATGAATAGGTTTAAACATATTTTAAACCATAACATAATCGTATCACATAAAACATGCATAAAGGAAACATAAAATTTCCACATTTCAATCACAATATATCAATAAAACACATTGATATAATAAAAACACATTCAAAACCATTTTCAAGACCAAAATAAAAGAAAATTAAAACTTTGTATTTATTTTTCATTTAAAAAAAGTTATGGCTTGCAGAGGAAGCCGAAACTCAAATAATGGTCACGGCGGCGGAGAAGTCGTTGTCTTCGCATACGTACAATAAAAAAACATTCCTTTTTGTCATTTAGTAAAACACTTCGTATAAAAATATTCCTTTTGAACAAATGTAAAAGTCAAAGGGTTTTATACACCGTATAAAAGAAATTTGTGTATAAAACAAAATATGCCTCAATGAAAGGAGATTGAGACGAAGTCCTTACAAAGATCATTTTTAAATAAAATAGATCTATTATGTGTATTCACTATAAGTACACATAATGAATGTACAAATACAAGGTAGGACATAATAATATCATGACATAATTTGAAAGTAGGAGATTAACCCAAAGAACAAAAATTGGATTAAAAAGTTCCCTTACCTCGTGTCCGACCAGACTCGATCGTTCTTTAATATCTTGAATAATAAACTAGAGTTAATTTATACTTGCTTAAGAACCTTTTTCATGTTCATTATTCCTTTTATATAACTCATTACCATGTTATGAACATTATGTAATTATTTAAGTTAATAACATTCATTTTTTCGATCTTTGGTACTTGACTCAAAAATAAACTTCTTATAATTACAAGTTGTTCATGTGGTGAAATATCCATTATATCCAGAATTATATTAATGATGTAGATATCATATATATCATATATAGCCAGTATATACATGAATTTATAATATTACATAACATTTATAGCTAAGAAATGAAATGCACCGTTCATGGAGACGGTAAGCCGTACGTACGCATGAATGCTACTTTCATTTCTATTTCATATTTAATGGTATTAAATTATAATTATATAAATGTATACTATAATTACAGTATAATATAATGTATTATACCATTTAATCCATCCTTCATACATCCCACATATGGCATTAACGATTCAAATCACTTTGAGGGGGTGGTAGTCCGCACTTCCTAAAATGAAATTATCGCGTTTACCCATAATGGAAATCATAAAGGTATGCCATAAATGAAAAATACAAAAGCATAAGGAAAACATAAACATAATATATATATATATCATATATGAAAATAGTTTCATAAAAATGGCTACCATTAGAGGTGTTAAAAGAATATTGAACAATCATCGTTTCGTGAGGCAATATTTCACCACCCACAGAAACAGTATGTTCTTTAACCATTAGACGATGGTGTGTGTAAGTGTAAATAAAATAATTCTCATAAAAACATCCTAGTATATTTAAGATACCGTTTTTGTTACAAAATAAAGGAACAAAAAGAGTTTAAGGGGTTGGAGAAGCAAAATAAAACAAAATAACATAAGAGAAGACATTACCTTAAAATCAGGTAACTCTTTTTGATTTGAGCCAAATGATTCCTTGATAAGACTTATTCCCAAATTGAGGCTTCTAGGAGTAATATATGAAAGTTGTTAGAGTAGTTGGGCAGAGTTTGGCTGAGAAAAATGGCTTTGATGGTGTGAATAAGGTGGTAGAGGTGGGGGCCTTTTATAAGAGGAGAGGAGGGGCACTCTTGGAAACTCATGAAATGTTACATTATTATGAAATGATTTTCGGATTTCAAAGGTCCCAAAATTATATATTTAGAATATAAGGTGATAAGGGTTCTAAATATACTCATCCAATAGGTTTTTGACAAGTTTAAGTCTTATATTTTACATTATCATTTCATTTTATTTAAATCGTTAATTAATGAGGTAGTCGCTGCATCATCATGGTGTCATTAAAAATTTAATTTATGTAATGTCTAAAAATTATAAAAAAATTACCATGATGTAGGAATTCGTTTTATATTTCCAATGAATATTTATAGACAGAAATATAACTTATATAACCCCATGTAATAATTGTTTTATTAAAACAACACATGTTTGTGACAATTTTATTTTTACTTTAAATAAAAAGTTATTAATGTCATTTTCTTACCCAAGTGGCTCCGTGGGGTCCCCAAGTTTACCCATGTATTTTCTTGGTCGGCCATGACTCATCCAATAAGGGTAGTACAAGTGTAAAGTTATTTTCATATTTTTATAATATCATTTTTACATTAAATTTTACCAATTACCTTTAATTGCGATTAATTAAACTTAAAAGTTACTATTCACCCAAAAAATTATTTTAATCCCATTGAAACATATTTTACTTCCTAATGACAACTATGTATGTCAGATCTTTGACAATCAAATCACAGAAGTGGTAATGTTTCATTTAAACGAAAAATCAGTTTTTAACTACCACTTAGTGGTTTCACTATTCATCAAAAATTGAAGTTTTTCATAACAATGCCAAAAATTCACCCTAAGCTATAATTGATATTCCGAATTAAAAAATGATGTATATTTTAAAAAATTTCAGACATATAAGTTTCATTAATTAATTTTATAATTAATTCCCGCTGTCACAACAAATAGCATGTTTTTAAGAAAGAATATCAATCAAAAGATTGATAATTGTTTAAGTCCAATTTCAAAGTGAAATTAATTCTAATGACCACCATTGGATAAAATGGTAAAAATATATTATAATTATACTTTAAAACCACTCAATAGTATAATTTGTCACTATAAATTATTTTTATTAAAAAAGTTGTTTTTAAGTATTTTCTCTATTCATAGAAAATTGGAAGTTCTCAGAAAATTACAAAAAATTCAACTTAGGATAATTTTGATATTATGAATACAAAAATGAAGTCAATTTCGAAATATAAAATTTATATAATTTCAAAAGTGGGTATTACTATTCATAACTGCTACTTTGATTGGTCGCGGTGTGTTAGAATCCCGAACCTACTTACAATGCAAGCTATTGCATTATTGAAAGAGAAGCGTATCGTGGAAGCTTGGGGTGTTACATTCTCCCCTCCTTCAATAAATTGAATCCTCGCAATTTGAAAATGTTATTCGAAAATTAAAGGTTGATAATAGAAAATAACTTTGTAGAAAACCCACATTGTAAATAGGGTTAATAAAAATATAACATTTAAGGAAAGAAAGAGAAGTGCAACGGTCACCCGAGATAGCCCATACTAGGATTCTATGAAAATATGGATATGGAGGGAAAAAAAACCATCAAGGTCTGATGGAGAGTTGTAGAAAACAGGATTAGGAGAAAGTTAACCACAATAAAATCACAAACTTATGATTGGTTAAACGGTCATTGAATCCCCCATTGGAAAATTTAACCGACAACGTTTTTGTTTTAAGTTACCTTTCATAAAGTTGAGGAATTTATTTAAGATATTTACTAAGAACGTAAGGAAATATACCTACTTGTCATGTAGACTTTCATTCTTTAATAAATTTTTACTACAAACCCATCTTTCACTCCAAATGGTAATAGAACTCAAATATATTCTATTTATCCTAATTGTATAAGGTTGCAAATATTACCACATACCATTTAGATTAGGAAAACTATTTTGTAATAACCAGGGACTTCCTGTGGGCTAGTGGTAAGTAATAAAGGCATGTCGCACTATAGTTGTGGGTTCGATTCCTGCAGCTTTTTCCGACGCGACGGGTTATCCCCCAACCTACAGGTTGTCCTTTTCCTAAAAGTATAGTATTATAATATTCCAAAAATAATCTTCAGAAATGTTTTAACCTTAAACAATACTATCCAAAGTTCAACTTAATCCATTCCAACCTTTATAGTTATCCAAAATACGTCTGTCCAGACTTTCTCTAAAAAGTCTCTAAATTCTAAAATCAATTCATTAGATTCCCCCAACAAAGTAAAGTTTCTCTTATTGTCACATACTAAAAATATGATTACCTTCATCATATTAAAACCTTAATGAAAACAACAAGTACTGTAGTAAAATCCTTATATATATCACATTATTCTTGTAACCAGAATATAATCCTTGAGTCCAAAATCACCAATACATTAATTATTCCACTTCAACTGTAGTAACAACATAAGATTTTCTTTGATCCCTTGGACTTTTCTGAGGTAAGTTTCCATGATGCTTAGGAAATTCATTTGCATAATTCCACATTCCCTACAATTGTAGAATTCAACATTGATAGCCTATTTCTTTCCCTTGCAATCACGAGCCTGGTGACCTTTTTCTCCACATTTATAAAAAACTCTCATTCCTTTTAGGCAAGTACTGAGGCGATTCTTCCCACAATTATCGCATAATGGAAAATACTTCTTTTCCCTTTTCCCCTTTATTAGTCTCTTGTTCCACCATTCTCTTCTTCTCTTGCTTTACTTTATTGTCATAAGATTTAGAAAATTCCTTTTCTGTCTTGATAGCATATGAGACAATATCTTCGTACGACGAGAAGGTTTGTGAGACTAATGCTCAATGGAGAAATGGTTTTATCCCATCAAAGAAATGATAAATCTTACTTCTTGGGTTACGTATATAATCTGCAGCATGTCTTTCTATCCTTGTAAAGTTTGCCTCATACTTTGCAACATTCTCATCCTCCTTTTATCTCAGACTCATAAATTGCCTTTCCATATCTGCTTGATGGTCATGAGGAAAGTAGTTTTCTAAGAAAAGCTCTTTGAACTCCCTCCATTCCATATTAGATACTTCATCATCTTCCTTTTTATTTTGAATCAAAGACCACCATTGATCATTATCTCCAGTGAGGAGGTAAACTACCATGATAACCTTTTCCCTTTCACTACTCCCTAAGGCATGGAATATTTTATCTAAGGAGTTTATCCATTGTGCAGCTACTAATGGATTTGTAACCCCATTAAATGTTGGCGGTTGTTTCCTCATGAAACGATCTAACATTGATCCTCCACGTTTCAGATCAGGGTGCTCCATACGAGTAAGGTTATTATTCATAACCTGAGTGAGTTGTCCCAGTATAGTGATAAGATGATCAGCACTGGTTGTATCACCAACTCCATTATAATTATCTTGATTAGGAGGGAAATCCCTACATGGAGTGCGTGCATTGATACGATTTCCATTCCTCCCACTAGGCACCATTTCTAAAAAATGGCATAAACTAGATTAGTTTATGAATCAAAATACATAATTCAATACTTGTAAAACACATAACATAAATTGAACTATTTATGGATATAATCCATTATCATAAAAAGAAATGTTTTATTTGAGGAATTATATACTCATAAACCCTTCATAATGGTTTGTAAAGAAAAATGAGAATTATCCTAAGAATATCCCCCGAGAGTGTCGTAACCAAGAGTGCAGTAAGGCCCATTGTCGTGCACCAGTTCCCGTATGAGTCTAGCTCAAAGCGGTTTTTTCGGGTTTTACCCCTTGGTACATCTCTGCCAGAGCCGCCTCTACCTTCTCGTATCCAGACTGGGATGTATTGCTCGGAAAACTCATAAAATCTCTATAATACCAAAATTCTAGGAAGTTCTTCTATACCAATCCTCAAATTATATCCTATGGCTATGTGCTCTAATGAGAGTTTATCTAAATCTAGCTTCCAAGGTTAGTACTAAACTGCCTCTGATACCAACTGTAATGCCCCGACCCCAGTTTCCCAGAGTTGGTGCATTATTGCGTAACATTGGCATGATCACAAAAGATCAAGTCTCAAAATACCGATTAGTTTAGTAGCCTTGGAAACACTAGATACATTCATAAATGTTACATTATATCATAAAGTGAAAAATCACAATAACATAGTCTCCATAGTCCACAATTCTATCCCCTTCAGACTATCCCTATAGGTCAGTAATAAAATATATCTTCACATCCAGGGAAAAATAAAACATTGAAAGGGGTGAGCTCAGATGCTCAGTAAGGATAACAATATTGAAGAAGCTTTCATAAATAAACATAAACATTTAAGGAAATGTATAACTAAAACAAAAGCCTTTTAAACTGGAACTTTAGCATAATATGGCAAAATTAAAATAAAAAATGTCATTTACTTATTCACATGGATATTCTGGTCGAATAATCACATGAAATATCAATAACCACTTTCATAATGATGGAATACATAATGCCAGACTATCATAACCACGTATCCAAGGCCTCGTGCCAAGAATACAAATAAGATTTTGTCAAGGCCTCATGCCAAGACACTAGTTTGTATCATGAGACCTGCCGATGCATCGAGGAGCTATAGCGGGCTCCACCCATCACTTATTAAGTCCAATGCATTCCTCATATTAATAGGTTTAAAAATATCATAAACCATAACATAATCATATCACATAAAACATGAATAAAGGAAACATAAAATTTCCACATTTCAATCACAAGATATCAATACAACACATTGATATAATAAAAACACTTTCAAAACCATTTTCAATACCAAAATAAAAGAAAATTAAAACTTTGTATTTATTTTTCATTTAAAAAAAGTTATGGATTATAGAGGAATCCGAAATTCAAATAATGGTCACAGCGGCAGAGAAGTCGTTGTCGCCACATATGTACAATAAGAAAACATTCCTATTTGTCATTTAGTAAAACGATTCGTATAAAAAGATTCACAACCGAACTACAACCTACCCGAAGAGTCTTGGGATACGAATGCCTAGAAGAGGGAGAATAGGAAAGCCAATAACAATCCATACATCCTCCCACCGAGATGTTGAGAAAACACCCTCCCCCATAACAATGGGGGTGTTCGGCATGTAGTGCTCAACACAGGTGGGGTGTGCATAGAAATCATAAGGAACTACATGTATACATATATATAGGTAAAAAACACTCATCCCAACCTATGAGTTTTCAAAACAAAAAAGCAACCCACATAACTACCTTTACTGCTAACCCTAAATGCATGTATCCGAATTAATGACAGTTACTTCACAATTCGATAAATGAAAGCTGATTCACTACAAGACACGACTCAAAACATACCCACATCCCATTCAGTTAACCAGTTTTCATTCTACATGATCAAATTAATATTTATTTATTCGATCCTTACTAGGCAGCTACCAAACATTTCACACATTATAAGGTGAAGCAACCATATGAACCACTGCCAAATACGAACAAAGAAAGAAATTTCAAGGTAAAATAATCCAATCTAAAACCTATTCCTAATATAACGGTCTCTGAAAACTCTAAGAGAAAGGCCCATGCAAGGTAAAAACATCCTTCTTCAAAATTATCCTTCTTAATCTATCCTTGGAAACCCTGCTGTATGAAAATAACCACATAAAACAAAATAAAACTCACCCAACTTGTTGTCCCACTTAACACTCCCCTCTATTTAACACCCATTCAACCAATTCCACCATCATTATTCAATGTAATTCCACACTTTAATTTCTATCAATAAGAAAACTCCCAACACACTTCATCACTACCACACTCGGTAACCTCTCTATGTAACAATATCACTAATACAAGTCACTGATGTGAAATACCAAAAAAAAACTCACTAATTCCACTCACCAACACCACTCAATGATGCCACTCACCAATGCCACTCACCAATGACACTCACCAACACCAATCACCTACACCACTCACCTATGCTTGTCCTACCGATGCCCGACCTACCGTCGTCTGACCTACCAATGCCTCGACCTACCAATGCCTCGAACTTGTAAATCCTTGACTTACCGAGGCCTTGACCTACCAATGGAAAAACTATAATTTTGGAAAACTCTTTAAATGAGCTACGGTTTCCTCCCAGAACACCCCAAACACTGTATTTTGACAAAGTAATTGACCGAGGAGGTCCGGGCCATTACACATTCAAACTTTGAACCTTATAAGTAGGTTAAGACAAATAGATAACTTATATATTAACCTATCATAAACCTATATTCTATGAATATAAATAATTAAAGTTAGAACATGTGTTTTTACCAGGTTTGGTCTCAATGTGAGCCTACTCCTTACTGTAGCAGGTTATACTCCTTGTCGACAAATTTTCAAATATATTGTTATTATCAGTTCAAGTGGATTATCTAGGGATTATCCTAAATACATACATATAATATTATAGAGGTGTTTGTGTTCAAAATATTAAACATGTGAACATAAGATGTATCCCATAGTTCCACTTCTAACTGACATCACAACAGCTTTTTGTCTCATATTTCCTCCTCATATCAAAGTAGATCACCCATGCTATTTTGGATGGTACTACATCCCAAATTATGATTTCATATCTCAATAATAGATAATTAAATAAACTTAAAATATTTTTATTACAATAATTTTAACTTGGTTACTATTTGTTTTGCTAATTTTCCTAGATTCTTCAGAATTTATTTTACGTACTTTATATCAAATCATTCTTTAAGAATATAGTCTTAGAAAATATCACCAAGAATGTTTATACTATAAATATTTCTAAGTGATTTAACACAATGAATCTCAGGTATTCTTCTCAATCATTTCATATATACTCTTGATGGGGGTTTTTCTTCTTTTTATTTTTCTTTCCTAAAATAATTCAACACAATGATTCTGAACATTTACCGATCATCTTCTTTCTTGTATTCTCTTTTTCTTATCCTTCCATGAAATTGAATTAATTATATATTTTGAACTAGTTTAATAAATTATCTTTTATTCTTCATTTATATACTATCTTCTCTCATCACACTCATTGATCATACATGTTATGTGTACTTCTATACCTTTTATTTTCCCTCTTTACCATTTTTTAACAACCTCAATAATTTCAATGACTCTCCATCTGAGGGAATTAAATTACTACCGTCCATAAAAAAATAAAAAATTTAATATATAAATTAATTTTAATCCTCCATAAAAAAATCATTATTATAGAATAATGATTTTTAGTTTCCCATGTTTTTTATGCACCACTCAATAAACTCTACCATGTGAAATTTATTTTTCGTGGCTAAAAACACTATAAAAGATTCACTTTTTCTTTCTTTATCATTTTCATTATCTCAATTGAATGTATTTCCATTTTTCTGAACATGCATGATTTATTTTATTATTCTCAAAAATAATCTCATAGAAGTTATATAAAACATTATTCATGGTTGTATTAATATACATAATTAGTAGGTTCACATTATGTTAGTTCATAATAGCTTGAGTCCTTTCCATGAAAACCTATACTGAATTATCTTGAGTATTTAATTTCATCAATAAAAATATCACACTCATAATTTTAATCATATTTTATCACAAATATCTTTTTATGTTAATATATAATGAATTTTTGCTCATACATCTTCTGAATTATTTTTTCATTTCATTATTTAATGAAATTTATAAGTTCCTAATTTTTGGAAAAATAATTTGTTAATGAAGTATGTCCCTACTTATAATTATCCTATAGATATATTTATCACTAATTTACATTAAAACACAATGGTTTAACCTTTGAATAAGAGATCTAGCATTTACTCAGCTTCATCATCATTATTCTTTACAACTCATGAAAATTTCTTTCACTTTGATCTTACTCCCAGCAACTTGAAGAACAAATTTAAATAATTCTTAGGCTTGAATCCCACACCCTTTATTGGTGTTGTTAAATTTTATAACATTGAATAATGTATTTGGAATCATCTTAAATTATTTTTTCTGCATAGATTAATTCCTGAAATATGAATTTTAGTCACCATTATTTTCAAAATTTCACCAAAGCATGATGCTTGAACAAATAAAAATCATGCTTACATAGGTTGATGCTTACCCAACCAATGATGCTTATGAAATAAATGAAATAATTATTATATAGATATAAATATCTCACCCGAATTTTTCTTCCGTGGATGATCTTTACATTGATCCAAATCATGTTTATGACGTGGGAGTTCATGCTTACGTAGCTCAATACTTCCATATTTATGCTCATGTCAAGCATTCTTGTTTACATAGCTCAAGAACAATGTTTACATAGGCTAGTTAATTTTCACAATTATACATGAATGATCTATGTTCAACCATGTATTTCCATTTTCTCAAAATCCCCACACTGAAATTATTCTTATGCAAGTTTGTAACTTAACTATAATTCAAATATAATTTACAAAATTCCAAGTTTCACTAAATTAATCAAGGATTCTTCAATTAATCTCTATTTATTTTAAATCAAATCAAATAATATTTTTCCAACTTCAGATAACTATAATAATTTTTAAAATAATTCCAAACCAATTTATCTTGAATCCAAAGTCCTTAGTTGCTTGTGAATACTCAAGTTTTATTACTTCAATCAACTCAATACCTTGATAAATTTATCCTTCAAAGTCAAACAAACCAATGTTCATCCAAGTGATGTTTATCACTAAAATCAGAAACCAACATGATCAATAATATAAGGATGGATCTTCCAACTTTAAGATAGATTCTACCAAGACTTGGAAGTTATCTAAATCATTTTCAATGTAAATTTAAAATATTTCTAATGAGGTTAAGTTTAACTAGATTGTTTCTTACTTATTAAATTTACTTATAACTCATTCTAGACAATGATCTATCCTTAAAATATTTATCACTTATAATTTACATAAAAAAATCCCTCTAATCATCTGATATGGGTGGGACACTCACCAAGGAGACTTCTATTGCAACTTCCTTTTCCAATATAAGATCATCCATACTTTTCATGTTCCATGGTACCCGACTCCTGAGTTATTTTCCTCTTTATCACACATTTACTTTCCTTTACATGGGAAATCAATAGATAATAAAAACAAATTCATCTTAACACATCCAAGTTAAATTTTTATTCTAATCAAGATCCTTTATTTACTTCTTTTTTTAGAAGGGTATCTAGGAAGCTATGGGTTCTCAATTTAAATTGATTATAGCCCATCATCCATTGATGTTTGTTTAGATGCATTAGTCTATTTTAATTTTAGAGGATATTCTCAAAGATTTTATGCTCAATTTTCATATCTCCTATGAGAATAACTTATCACGGGCTTAATTTTTTTATAAAAAATTTATCAAGACTCAATCAAAATGGATCCCTTTTAATCTCTTTATAGATGACCATGCTAGTACACTATTTTTTAGTAAGAATTGGGTGTACATTCTTTTCTTCTACCAAGAATAATTTAGGATATGATAAGTAATATTTGGATGATTCAAAAAATAATGGAGATGAATTAGAGTTTACAAAAATCTAATTATGATTGTCACCATAATCCATTTAATTTTAACATTGGTGATTAGGTGTTTCTCAAGTTTTCTCCATGAATGGACATCATCATTTGGGAAAGAAGGGTAAGCAAATGTTGTAGTATGTTAGGCCACCTGAGATCATTATGCATCTTAGAAAAGCGGTATACCTAATGGAATTTCCATTTCAGATGACATCTACTGATGATTTATTTCATGTTTCCCAATTAAATAAGTATTATAATAACCTATATAATGTGATTGAGTGATAGTATATGATTTTAGAGTTCAAAATCACCATGGTTGAGTAACCTATTTATGTCATGGATCATTTGGATAAAGTGTTATACAGTAAATATATCCCTATATTATGTGTGCTATGGTAGATTTCTAGTAATAACTAAAAGACTTGGGAGAAAAATGCACTGATAAGAGGGAAATGGACTCACCTTTTATCTGATGAGGAGTGCTAAGAACTTTTTGGGGGGGTAGAAAGTGGAATAGTGGGTAGAATTGCGACACCCCCGAGCCACTGGTTTGTATTTATTTTGATTAATTATTATATTTATTTCATTTTTATAAGGTTTCAAAAGTTAGTGATTAAAAATTTAAAATTTTGGATTTGTACATCTGATTGAATGGTTGTTTCTAACCATATACTCTAACCATGTGGTAGGGGCAGGTGGTCTTGTAGTGTCCCTAAACTATGAATATCTCCTCCCAATTTCTTCCTGGTGATCTCTTGTGGATTATAGCAAGTTTCTTCAAGGTAAACTCTCAATTTATCTTGGATTTAATCTTTTTTATTCTTTTATTCTCTTTATCTTATACTTTATTGAAGTTCCCTTGCCCTTTTTTTCCAGAGTGGACAAGCCTATAACTTGATATGGGTTTCTAAAGTGGAATCTTAATGTATTTTAAGCTTGTGAGGACCCCCATTCTTTATTCTTATAGTATTTAAAAAAGGTGTGGATCATATTTGAGGTTGGTGTATCTACATAATGGAAATTTAATTTGACATTCCTTGTGTACTTATGTTTTTATAGCTTCAATCATTTAATTTTAATTGAAATTAATCATTGGGAGTTGAATTAAATTCATTCCCATTTTTTCTTGAATTTGTGTTTGATAGAGGGATATGATTTTTTTTATTTTAAAACCTGATCTATAGACATAAGGGGTTTTAAAAAATTATCTATATATTTTTTTAATTCCAAATGATTTTTAAGTAGGTTTTATAAGGAAATTTATTTATGACTATGTCTCATTGATTTATAAACCCTGTATTTTGGAGTTCCAAAGAATCAAAATACAACTGAAAAGGGGGTGTTGAATTAGTTGTTCACTTTTATAAGATTCAATAATTTTTAAAAACGTAACCCCTCCAATTGGTGAAGATATATTTCCTTATCTTGTTTTTTACAAATACTCATGCATGAAAAAGTAGTAAGTAAATTAATGAACACAATATTTACAAGGTTATGGCTTAGTGTGAGAACCTACTTCCTTTCTATAGCCACTCCTATGAGTCTATGGAAATCCACTATTAAGAAAAAGTGAATACAACTTATGCCAACTCCCGTTAGATACCTTCTATCTCTCGATAAGAAAGATTATACTGAATCCCATTATTTTAAAAATTATATTACAAAAAAATTGATCCAAAACAAAAGAATAAGACTTTTTTCAATTTTCTCCACAAAAGATCAGTCTATATCTTATTTTTATGGATCCAATTCACTCAATCTGATGAGTTTAATGTGATTCTTCCTTACATAATCAGTGCTTCTCAAACTCTTCTCAAACACTTAGTATGATCTTCCTCAGTCTGATTGACTTAATATGAATGAATCAATATGATGAACCCATTCTCAATATGAAAAAATCAAACTTTTCTCAAACATTCAATATTATCTGCTCAGTATGATGTTTCTCAATACAATTATCTTTTCTAGTAAACAAAACCTTCAGGTGTCTAATATTATTCAAAGATATTAGTTCAGAAATAACTTTCAATCAATTCTTCATTACTCCACATTTTATTCTTATGTATAATTTATAATGAAAAAAAGATCTGAGAAAATATTTATAAGAAAACAAGAAAAAAAGTTGGATACTTGAAAATTTTCCCCACTTCCTCAAATTTTAAAAAATATGAAAAAAAATCACATTTAAACATCAACTTTGACTTATTCAATACTCCACTAATTTTTCTGAGATTTATGCAAAATTTAAGTTAATGTTTGACCTCATAAACTCTTCATAAAACTTATAGAATATTTTTTTTGAGTCTTTTTGTAATCAGTTCATTACGATTTCTATTTCTTTCTCAGCTCATTATGATTTCTATTTCTTTCTCCGTTCATTATGATTTTTGTTTCTTTCTCAATCATTATGATTTCTACTTCTTTCTCATCTTATTATGATATGTTTTATTCTCAAATCATTACAATACATTTATTTCCCATATGATTATGATTTATTGATTCTTTTTCATGTCATTATATATTTTTTCTGCGCTTGTTACAATTTCCGTTTGTTTCTTGGCTCATTAATTTTTTTTTCTCATCTCATTAAAGTTTATGTTTCTTTCTCAGATCATTATGATTTTTGTTTTTTCTTATCTCATTATGATCTATTTACTTCTCAACTCATTACAATATCTATTTATTTCTCTTCTCATTACGATTTCTATTTCTTTCTCTACTCATTACAATGGAATTCTTTGCTTTTCAAATTTGAAAATCTTCAAACATCATTAGTTTGAAACATTATGACATCTTTAAACTTCTGAGTTTAGTACTTTTGGAATTGATACAATCTTTACAATTCCTCTATTTCTTGAAAATATTTTATTATGAGTATGTCTCATGATTTATGAGAACTTCCTGATCAAAAAATCATGGTTTGACTTATAATAGAAAGTTTTAGAACTTTCTAACTGCTGACTCCACAATCTTCTTTCATAACTCTTCAGGAAAAATACGAATTATTCAGAGAACAACATCCAACTTTCTAATAAATCCCATTACGATGGACTTGGTTTGATTCTTAAATAATAAAAACATTCTCTTACAAAATGTTAGTTGTCAACAAATAAAAAAAACATTGTTAAAAAAATTATCACAAAGGTTCTTCGATTTCCCCTTTTGGATTTTTTGACAACCCTCGTTAACAAATTTTCAACTCTAAATATTCTTTCACTACTAAAATTTTGTTAACAACTCAAGGTTTTTTCTTTTATCAACGGATAAAAATTATCAAAAGAGAGTTTTCTGACACCACACTACTAGATAAAGTAATGTTTTTGAAGGAATTCCATCCCTTAGTAGTAAGAAAACTTTGCAACCATGTAAAGATAAACTGCCACTCACTTTTGTCTTTTCCTCTCATTTTTGTTTTCTATCTCCCCTATTTTATGATAACCACAAATTAATATTTATTTAATAAATATAATTAATAACTTTTTACACATTAAAATTTGTTAATTTCTCTCCCCCTTTGTCAACATATCCAAATCATGGTGGGGGTGGTTCATTATAAGGTTTAGGAAGTCATGGGAGGAGGATGAACATGGATTTGCTGTCTCAATTCCAAAAATCTTTCTTTCATCATGAATTTTGTAAAAATATCATCAATTTGATACTTTATTGAGATGTATTCTAACATAACCTCTCCAACAGCAAATTTCTCTATTAGTAAGTGAAACTTTATATCACCATGTTTTGATCTTGAATGTTGGAAAAGATTTTTAGAAAGATCAATTACACTTTGATTGTCACAAATTATATTCATTGGTTTATAAAATTTATATTTAAAGTATTCTAGGTGAAAAATATTCCAAAATATTTGAGTACAAGCCAGAGTAGCCACAAAATATTCAGATTAAACTGTGCTCAAGGGTACTAAACTTTGTTTATTACTATTCCAACTCACATAATCTTCACCCAAAAAAATGTTCCTCATGAGGTTGATTTTATATCATTACAATCTCAAACCCAATAAGTATGAGTATAACTATGAAACTTCATCTTTCTATTTTTTTTATATAATAACCCATATGAATTTGTTCCTTTGACATATCTCAAAATTATTTTTTATACCAACATATTTGATTCTTTTGGATTACTTTGATATATATCACACAAATTCATTGCATAGAAAATATCAGGTCTTGAGGATGTAAGGTAAAGTATAATTTCCATCACCTTATAAAAATATTTCTGATTCACACTTTCTTCGGAATCATATTTACTCAACATTGTGCTCGCGGATATAGGAGTGATAACTTCTTTGGATTCTTCCATGAAACTCTTATTTAACAATTCCCGAACATACTTTTCTGGAGATAAGAAAACATATTTTTCTTTTTGTTTGACTTGTAATCCAAGGAATAAAGTTATTTATCTTGACATAGAAATTTCAAAATTCTTATTCATTTCCTTAGAAAACTCTTTGAATGCTCTTTCTTCTTCATCAACAAAAATTATATCATACATATAAACAATTACAATTAGAGTTCTAGAGTCAATATTTTTTACAAATAAATTGCTATCAACTTTTCCTTTAAAATAGTTCAAAATTCCCAACCAATTTTCAAGCTTAGAATACCAATAATTTTAGGCTTGTTTCAACCCATACACAGATTTCTTCATTCTAAAATCATTTTTTTCATAATTATAAAGCTGAAAACCATAAGGTTATTTAATATAAACTTCTTCCTCAATCTCACCATTTAAGAAAGTTGACTTTACATCCATCTGATAAACTTTTAAATTCCAATGTGCAACAACTAAAAGAAACATTTTAATAGTTTATAATCTTGGAGATATGGAAAAAGTTTCTTCAAAATCTACACCTTTTACCTATGTATAGCCTCTAAAAACAAGTCTGGTTTTATTTCTTAATACCTATCCATGTCGACTCAACTTGTTTTTGTAAACCCACTTTGTGACATTAACATTTTATTTTACGAACGTAGAACAAGTTAAAATGTTTAATTTTTATCAATCTAATTCAAATATTTATACATTCAATCCACCCATTCTTTGTGTTGAATCACTTGTAAAACTAATTCCAGTTCAACTTTTGAGACAAGTGAAATATAATTTTCTAATCTCAACTATCTTATTATCTGAACCAGATCCTTCTGATTTCAAATAATGGTTTAGATTGAAAATGTTTTTGTAAAGTTATAAATTTAATAGTTTCTTTCCCAACTAAACTTTCCTCATCACATGAATTTTCTGAATCATGATAAGGATGTTTTTACTTACTTTCACTATATTTGGAAATCTCTAGGTTATCCTCCTCATCATTCTCTTTAACTTTTTTTAAGGAATTTTTATTTTCAATTACTTTCTAATCATATGAGACCTTAAATTTTTTTAAAAATTTGTTCCAAAATTTTCTCAAAAAGTATATATTTTGAACATGTACATAAGTAACAACAACTTCTTTCCAGTAAAACTTTGAAAGTTTGTATTCTAGTAACAAACTTCTTTTCATTTACACCAAGGTTCTATTGTTTCTTTCAGCTAATCCATTTTTTGGAGGTGCATATGGAGATCTACACTGATGTTTGATATCTTGTTTTGTTAGATAAGGTTGGAAAGCATTGTCGGTGAATTAAATTCCATTGTCTATTCTCAACTTCTTTATATAGACCCTCATTTCTTTCTCAACTTCTTTTCTGAAAAACCTGAACATCTCCGCAACCTATGACTTCTGTTTCATAAACATAATGTTTTTCATCTAGGTAAATCATCAATAAAAGTGATAAATAATAAATCTCCTTTTGTTAATTAATGTCTCATCATACCACATATATCATAATGAATAAGTTAAAGAGTTCTAGTATACTGAATCTCAACTCTCTTATAACTTTTATTAGTCATTTTTCTTTTACGAAAAGTAATAAAACATCTTCTTCTCTTCATTTCAATTATGGAAAGTTTCTAACAGGATCAAATTTGGAAATATTGTTCATGTTTTTCTTTCTAATATGGCCTAGTCTTTGGTTCCACAATTTATTTCAATCTCTAGTACTTAAGTAACATGAGTTATTGAATTATCCTATTTGGAAGAGATTCACATTGGTTCTTTTATATTTTGTAATAAATTTTCAAATTTTCACACTTTTGATGATAAAAAATATTTTTTTAAAACAAATTCTTTTCCATCATCACAAATTTTAATTACACTAATTTAGTTATGTTTTATCCCATCAATAAATAAAACATCCGTTGGTTTCAACTTTTCTTCTTTAATCTCATTCATTTTGATTCCTATGATTTTTAAAAAACTATCATTACCATAGGTAACTAATTATCCATCATGAATTTCAACATGTTTCCATATTTTTATATCACCTATCATATGTGAAGATCAACCACTATCAAGTATCCATGGTTTGTTCTACTTAATTTCTTTTTTGAGGTTGTTTCAACAACAAAAGATCTTTCCTCAACTTTCTTCTTTTCATCTTCTTTTTTATTTTATATGATAAAAAACATATTCTAGATAGAGTGTCATAAATCTTTTAGCATGATAACTACCCTGATCACATATTACACAAACTTATTCTAAATATTTAAATTGATTTTTTATTATAAGGTTTCTAAAATCTTGAGAATTAACCATTTCAACTTTCTGTAAGTTAGGAAAGCAAGTCATTCTAATTTAACTATTTCATACACTTTTCCCAAACCTTATTCTGAGTAGAGATAAGTTGTAAAACAAATTATAAGGTATGTGACCATATATTCCACAACACTAGAAATAACCATAAAATATTTATTTTTTATTCAATAAAGATCGTATTATATAGAAACATTATTGAGGTTGGTAACTTATTTCAAATCTAATATACTCAGGATGTGGACCATCTTTTATTTTGAGTAGGTTTTCTAATTTTTTAGATATCATAGGTTTCTCAAATCATTTACCCACCCAAGATTTTTCAAAACCTTTTCTAGAACCTAAAATTTTAAAATAATCAGATGAAACATTAATTTTGGTGAGTTAATATTTCACCATATTCTCATATTGAGCCTTCTCGGTGACTTTAGAAGTATCATATTTTACTTCCAATGATTTTTTGAAATTTTAATTAATCTTCTTCAAGCTAATTTAGATCTGAATAAGTTTTTATTGAAGCTTATTGAATTCTTATTCTTTAGCTTCTAGATTCTTACTAAGATATTAAACCATCTTTTCCAATTAAACAATTCTATGTTTGTAACTTAATATCTCCTCAATGTATTCTTAATCCTACTTGATTAAAAAATTTCTTCCATCATAAAGTTCTTCAAAATATTCATTTATTAATATAATTTATTTCTTGGGAGTATTTTTCTCAAGATAGGAAATAAGTTCAGTTTTGATATGACATTATCTATAATATTATTCACCAACTTCTTCACTATCTGAAGAATATTTTGTTTTCTCAACATTTTCAATGATGGTGCTGATTTTTTCTAAACTTTAAGCTTTAGAATAATTATTTTTAGTTGAGTCTGATTGAACTTTATTACTTAGCATACTTCTTTTTTTTCCATTAAACTTATTCCTGTATTTTTTTGATGACTTTTCTTCTTTATCATTATTATTCCACTCTTCCATCAAGGTTTTTCATCAAAATCATATTCAATATTCTCCAAATTTATTCTTGGAGAAATTCACAGTAGAGTTTCTAATTATACCACACTCAAGACATTTGAGAGTAAGTTTAACTCTATATTTTCCTCTTGCTCTCTTTTGGTTTTTAGAGATAATAGACAAAATCTTATCATTAAACTCATTATATTCTTTATCTTCGGACTCACAATGATCAACTTCTTCAACATCTTGGATTTTAATATTTATTATAGCATCAAAAAATATGTCATATTTTATATTATTTTTAAACATTGGATCTTTCCTCATTTCATAAGAAATAAAAAAGTTATAAAATTCACCAAGTGATAAATCATATTTATAGTCTAAAGGGGAAATTTTAAAATCAAACCTATTTGGGAAGTTTCGCATAAGTTTCTTCGTAGTTTTAAAATCTTCTAGGACATATCTAAATCTTATAATGTTGAAAATAATTTAATTTACTATGGTGAACCATTCATCAATAGTTTCTTCATATCTCATTATAATGTATTTATACTTACTACACCAGTTTTTTAGCTTTTCTTCCTTCACTTTAGTATTCCCTTGGAAACAAATTTCAATCTTGTCACATATACTTTTTGAATTTTTAAGTCCCATAACCTTATGATAAGAATTATATAATAAGGGCATAATGATTACATTTTTATTCTTTCCATCAACTTCAATATTTCTCTTATCAAAAAATATCATAGGTGCATCTTTCTCAATAGGTGGGAAAACAATAATAGCTGCATCAACAACTTCCAAGCCAAGATATGGGAGACAAAGAATCATCCTATTTTCCATATATAATAATTTTTTCCATAAAATATATGAATTACTCTACTATTGAAAAAAAATGATAATATCCATGATAAGGAATCAACAAAGAATCCTTCAATCTGATACCAACTGAAGTTTCAAAGGATCGAATAAAAACTAAGAGGGGGGGGGGGGGTTAAATAGTTATTCACTTTTATAAGGTTCAATACTTTTTAAAAACATAACCCCTAAAACCTTTTAAGATATATTTTATTAAAATATTTTTATAAATACTCATGCATGAAAAAGTAGGAAAGAAAGTAAAGAACACAAGATTTACAAGGTTTAGCCTCAGTGTGAGAACCAACATCCTTTCTATAGACACTCCTGTGGGTATATAGAAATACAATGTTATGAATAAGTGAATGCAACTTGTGAAAAATCCAAATTGAAACCTTCTATCTCATGATAGAAAATATTATACTAACTCTCATCAGTTTAAAAAGTCTCTATTTAAAATATTGAGCCAAAAAATACTTTTTTCAATTTCCCCCACAAAATCATAGTCTGGATCTGATTGTATCAATCTGATGAACTCAATACAATTCTCCCTTACTCAATATTTACTTATCAAACTCTATTTTAACACTCAATATGATCTTCCTCATTCCGATTAAATCAATAAAATGGACTCATTATGATGAAAACATTCTAAATCTGCAAAACTAAAACTCTACTATGATATTCAATATAATCTTCTCTATACGATGTTTCTCAATAGGATTATCATATCTGGTAAACAAAACCTTCAGGTGTCTGATCTTCTTTATATATCTCAATATGGAAATAAATTTCACTCTAATTATTTAGTTCACATCCATTTCCATTTATGTAAAATTTAAAATGAATGAAATATCTGAGAAAATATTTATAATCAACTCAGAAAATAAAAGTGGGGAACCTGAAAACGTTCCCCGCTTGCTCAAATTTTAAAAACTCGAAAAATCACTCACATTTAAACTTCAAATTTGACTTCTTAAATCATACTTTGATTTATATGAAATTTATGAAAAATTTAATTTCAGGTTTGAACTCTTCAAAACATCATAAAACTTCTAGACACTTCTTTTTTGGTCTTCCTTATAATCAGTTCATT
Source organism: Viscum album (assembly GCA_963277665.1). NCBI lineage: Eukaryota > Viridiplantae > Streptophyta > Magnoliopsida > Santalales > Viscaceae > Viscum > Viscum album. The sequence continues at coordinate 467,127,596 of OY728147.1, read as the reverse complement.
AAATTTTTTATTTCTTTCTCATCTCATTACGGTCTATATCTCTTTCTCTGATCATTAGGATTTTTTTCTCTCTTAGATCATTACGATTTATGTTTCTTTCTTAGATAATTATGATTTATTTCCTTCTCATATCATTAAAATCTATTTCTTTCTCATCTCATTATGATTTATTTTTTCATTCTCAGCTCATTATGATATCTTCTTCTTTCTCACCTCATTATGATATATGTTTCTTTCTCAGATCATTATGATTTTTGTTTCTTTCTATGACCATAATGATTTCTATTTATTTATTAGATCATTATGATCTATTTCCTAACCATATCAATATGATATCTTTTTCTTCTTCAGATCATTATGATTTATATTACTTTCTTAGCTCATTACGATGGAATTATTCAGTCTGTTACTTTTAAAATTCTGCAAACTTCATCATCTTTAAACAAATTGGCACCTTAAAACTTCTAATTCTGGTAGTTATAGAACCAATAAAATCATTATTATTATTTAATTTAATAAAAATATTTTATCATGAGTATGTTTCACGATTTATTATAACTTGATGATCAGCAAAGCATCGTCTGACTTGGAATATAAATTTTGAGACCGTTCTAACTCTTGGCTTCACAATATTCTTTCAAAACTCTTCAGCATAAATAAGAATTATTTAGAAAGAAACATACAACTTTCTAAAAAATATCATTATGGTGTACTGGATCAGATTCTTGAATAACAAAAACATTCTTTTTCAAAAAGTTTAGTTTAATTTTTTTTAAAAACAATATCAGATAGGTTCTTCAGATTTAAATAAATATTTATCTAATTTTGTGGGTATTTATGTTGATTTTTTATGATAATAATCTTTACTATTGATGAATAATACATGAGAACCTTGTGTAAATATTTTGGTGATAGATGAGCACCCCACTAGTATCGATTATTCTACGACTAGGGATATAGGAATGATTATGTTCTACTAGGGATTAACTCTTGATGAGACCAAGAAGGAAATATAGGGTTGAATTGTAATTAGTCTTTATAAGGCTGACTATTGTTACATAATTAAGGTCATAGAAAACCCTATTTCCCTTGTATATGTCCCAATAGTTTGTTCCCATGTAATATATTATTATGATGTGATTTTGTTCATTTTTATACTTGATGAATATTTTCTATTTCCTTTGGTTATGCCTATTACATACCATGTTTCCTTTTATTTCTAAATATTATCTTGTTTTAATAAAAACAATAGGGGTTTGAAATAGATTACTAAATTTTGTTTTGAGAATAAAAATTCTATCTTATTAAATAATGTGTTTTCTGAAACATATTTTCAAACTCGTACAAGTGGTTTTCACTTTTAAATATGTTATATAGATTTATGGTGGTATCCCACATGGATTTTCCTCACACACTTCAAACATAAATTGGTTTATGTAGGCTATGTTATGTCTAATTTAAGGAAAGGGAATATATTTTAATATTATGGTGATGATTCTTAATGATTTCATTATTTTTCATGGTATTAGATAGTTTGTGACTATGTGTCATATAGAGATGGATCATGTGGAGCATTATGGGGATCCTTGAGTAGTAATTTTGGGTTTATTATGTTTTAGAATCCCCAACCATGTCTTTATTTTTGGGATTCATGTTTATGTATATGATGATTTTGTAAATCACGTTACTTTTGGTTTATAAATTAATGTTTGGTTATCGAATTATTATGGTGTTTTATAGTCTTTTTGGATGTTTTTTATTATTTTTTCTATTTATTCACGTGTATATATATATCTAATGTATGGATATATCATGTTAGATTTCCATATAGGATCTGTGTTGTAGTTCATGTAAATTTTATGGTGAAATCATTCCCAAAGGTTATATTTATACCCTCGGTGCTTATTACTAACCCATGTTGATGAAGAATGTGCTTTAGATCTTGTGGTGCACTAGATTGGGTGGTGTGGAAATTCATCCCATACTATTTTTTATACAAAAAAACTCACATGATCCCCATTTCTAATTTTCTAAAAAATAATTTTTAAAATAATAGGTTTTAAACTCTAAATTCTTCTCCAAATAAAAATTTGAATCTCAATCTATCAAACTTTGTAGGCACGCAAATTTTATTTCAGGAAAAAAAGTGTATCTTATTCCTATTACTCACTATGCTCCCCCAAAAGTTATCTAATAACATATTAATATCATTAAATATTATACAATAAAGCTTAAAATGTTTCATCATATAGATGGGAATGATTGAGAAACTAATTAAATAAGAACCTCCTTCCCTAATCTTGATATATTTTAAAAGTTCCATCCATTCATCGTTTTCCAAATTCTATCCCGAATAATAGGAAAAAACAATTTCTTAGATCTTACAAGAAATGTATGAATCCATAAATTATATAGATAATAAAATGGATTCACTGACAAAAAAATGATAAACCATAGGTTCATTCCTACTCGCCACATCTCCATAAATTTAACCCCTAAAAAACAACCATAAAATAAGTTGGGAAAAATTATTAAAAACCATAATAATTAATAAGGGTGTATAGAATCACCTCATCTTAATACTCTTGAAGTATTGATAATATTTGAAATACTATAATTAATAATAATTCTATTTGAAACCAGTGAAACGCAATTTATAATCATATAATTACAATTCTACTTGAATCCCAAGTACTACATAACTAGATTTAAAAATACCATTCCACCCCATTATAAGACTTCATCATATCCAAAATCATATTTTAGACCCATTTTCAAAAAGATAAAAACATTTTCATATAATAAAAATTCCCATCAACAACACTAGTATTATCTATAATAATTTATAGGTTAAATCCCTCATATACTCACTAATAATAGGATGAAGGATTGTCTTAGGCCCATTAGAATATGAATTTGAATAGATTTTAAAAGTAAAATTACAAAGGAACATATATTGAAACTTTTATAACCTGTAAGGATATAAAAACTTTGGAATAATATTAATAAGAGAATTCTTAAAATCAATCAAATTAGATTCCCCATTCCACTATTAATTCAAAATCTTTAAAACATTAAATTTAAAAACATACCAACATATTTAGTAAAACGTTACATGTAAATCATATATATTAGGAAATTTAGTTGAATTTATTTCTTCAAAAACATTTGTTATTTAAAATTTTGAATGTGGATGTTTCAAATTCTCATTAATTTCATCTAAAACTTGACTGTGCACATAATCCACCCAAACTAATTATTATGCATGTGTATCTCACTAACCTATAGGAAGGACATGTATGGTTTCAATTTTAATCCCCTATTTAGTTTTATTATTTATCATGGAAAATAATTCCAAATATAGTAATTGTGATGCCCTGACACTAGTTTACACCCTATGAGAATTGGGAACATGCTTCAGGCCTTGCAGCAGACTCCCTTAGGTATCAGGTTGGGTTAGCTCTGGTTGGTTCGTTACATATAAAATGTCCAAGGTCTTCCATCAATAATACTCTTCTTATCCAATTCCAAATAAAAATTTAAAAGAAATTATAGGGTTATAATTCATGGATAGTTAAAAATTTCCAAAACATAGGAAAATCATATATTCTACTAGTCACCAATAGAAAAATTAATAAAAAATCTATACAATTACATCTAACATCATCATTCCTTAAGTATTTAAAAAATATTACCTCCCTATATATATTTTTCAATTTTAAAACATGGAATTTCTAGAAAATAACTTCCATAAAATTTTTCAATAAAAACTCTATAATTATTCTATAGATAAGCCCCTAAATAAATAAATAAATAAATAAATAAAAACAATTAACCATAAAAATGATAACAATCCACTAGAAAAAAATAAACCCAATCACATTTTTCCACAAGATAAAATAAATCTAATCCACTAAATTAAAATGAAACTAATAATCTTAATGAAGTTGATCCACTAGTTTCACTCAACTTAATGAATTCAATGTTGGTGATATTCCCTAAAGCTTATATATATTAAATGTATTTTGCGTAATGTCATATTGTATGATATCAAGATATCATGTGGAATAGAATATATCATATAAAATTCATATAAAATCTATTTTTGAATATTATTTGATATGATATAAATATTTTTTATTACAAATTCCTAATCCAATCATAATATATGATTTATCTATGTCGTATATCATTGTTATATGAAGAATAAAATTGTAATATTTACATGAAACTATGATTAACCATGGTAGTTGAGCTTTAAGTGATAAAATTTCAAAGGCTCCCATATAATGGTATAACTGGTTATAAATAATTCATATGATGAAACTTATGGGATAATCAAATGAATTTAATTGTTAAAATCTTGGGATTAAGGTTACAAGTGTTGTAATCATTACCTTAATTATGCATTATGTGACGTACAAGTAAATTAATGGAAGGATCAGGAATATCCTTGAGGCCTATATAAATATTTTAAAGCCATTAGAATGGTGCTACATATAATCTTGTGATCTCTTCCTCTCTATTATCCCAAAGTTCTCTTTCTCCTTTATCCTTTACCACCAAAGATCTTAGTATATCATGGATGGAAGAAAAATACTACCCAAAAATTAGGTGATTTAGGTAATATCATGGATACACCATTGAAGAAGGATTTTTTTGGTTACATAAAATGTATATTCATCAAATATTTGATAGAATTTAGAAGATAGAATCATATTCGGTGTAAAGTATACACACAATTTCATTATTGTTTATACATGGTTTTTGGTTTTGCAGCATTGATGATCTTGGGTTAGGGTTTCTTATTTTCCTCCACTATGTGAATAATTTTTTTTAAATCCTTTGAAACCCATTTATGGTATTATATAAGTTATATACATTTTAATTCATAAAATGATGTTTAAAGTAAAGAAAAATAGATATAATTTTTGATGTCGCATGGGACATCGCAAGCTACAATATATATTTACCTATGGAAAAGGGATATTGTTTTCCATATCATCAAACATGATATATTTTTTATATTATGCCTCATTTTATGACATCTAATATCCTAAAAAATGATACGATCACATCTTTTGGAACTATAAATGTGTAGCATACACTTTACCATGGAATCCATGATGTATACCTCACTTAGTGATCACAAATCAAGTTTTAGTAGAAAATTATATTCATATATTAAGAAGAGGAAAATGGGATATATATGCACCACATGACATATCACTTACCAAGGGATGAATATTCCTAAAAAACATTACCTATTTTGGTGATGTGGTAGTGAGAACCTTATACCAGAAGTATGTCATGTAATATATCCACTACCGAGGAAAAGGTCATTGAAACCTTTAAACCCATTTCTTTAGTATTATAGACATTTTTTAGATTAGAAAAACCCATATAAGTTATCCCAATATCTTGGAGTTTATATTATTTTAACGTTTTTGAATTGTCAACATGGGGAACCCAAATAGACACCCAGATCAAAAGTTAAGGCCATTTTAATTTGGTATTATTTACATCATAAAGGAAGATGGATATTGGGATCACAAAGACCTTTTGATTAAACTAATGGAAGAAAATTCACCAGAACATCCCATATGGAAACAAAAAATCTAATATGAACACCATATATGATTCCCATAACTTGGAAAAAACACCCAAGTCACCATTACGACACATAAAAACACCAGAAGAACACAATATAGACTATAATAAACAATTATTGGAAGAAGAAAAAGAAGGGAAAAGAAAAAAACAAAGAGATTATGTGGTTTAGTCTTTCACCATAATCCATGGGTTTAAATGATGCTTCAATGTTATTGAAAGTAATAAGAGGAAAAAATTAAAATAATCCTAATATCATAACCATATAATGTTTTTTTCATCTTAATCACAAGTTATCCACCCTAAATTTATAAAATTTTACTTCTAGTGCTTCCAGTTTCTACCTCAATTGGATCTTCACAGGTGAAATTACACCATCTCCAAGATCTTAGAATGAACCTTTATCTATTAAAAACCTTCCACTACCCAATAATTCCTAGATAATTGACTATTATATTTACTTAGATATCAAATATATGAAATCCTATAAATATTCCAACAGATAAAATTATAATTTTTTGACTCATGTGGCACTATCATGTGACATCCAGTGAATTAGAATTCTTCCGCTACTACTCCATCACTACGTGATCATCAAAACTAAGGTCACTATATTTTTTACTTTTTTATGAACTCATATTACCTCTTTCTTGAAAAATGAATCTTACACCTCAATAATATCCCACTTGAGATTCATTTTAGTTTTGAGACTAGATCCTCTACCATATCCCTTATCGAATCCTTCTTTTGAATTTTTATAAAATTTCTCCATGGTTCCTCACAATTCCTACCTTCTTGTCAAACCCAACTTACTGAGGTGAAACACTACTTCAACACTTCATATTTCATGAACTTTGTCAAAATGTTGAATATATTCCATATCTATTTTATAATTCATAGGTCAAAAAATCTTTCCTCTATTAACATCTAGATGAAGTGATAATTTATCTGAATGTGCTTCATTAGATAATGAAACATCATATTTTTTGTTAAGTGAATAAAGATATATGAATAAAAAAAACCCTTCATACAAACAAAATAATCCCCCGATTCTATCAAATAGATGTAATTTTCTTATTTTATGTAAATTTATACCACCGATTGAAGTTTGAATATCCATCTACCTTTGATTTTTCTAAATTTAAACACATATCACATTGTACTATTCCATGAATCTGAATCTCAACAAAAGTTGGAGTCTAAAAAATCTTATAGAGGGTCATTTTTTCTGAATAATTGTTCCATGTATCCAGAACTTTTATAGTACCAATGAAACCATTTCCCAGCCTCCTAGTGTTCCCTTCATGGGTTCTATATGAACCCTCTCCCACTACTTGTGCAATGTTCTTATGAGTACAAACCATGACACACATCAAACTTTTGAAAACTAATTCACATGGAACCTTTTCCAAGTACTTGAACATAACTTCAATTTGAGGCAAATTCTCGTTATTTAGCCTGAAATGATCATCTAGAAGTGTGGACACATGTTTTGATTTTGAAAAACTGAAGTGTTCCACCACATTATGGATGTATTCAAACTGGTTCATGTATACTGTACTAGTATTTAAATCTCATATAATTATCATCCCCGAAATTCTTTTTGTTGTACCTAGATCCTTCATCTAGAATATTCTAGATAAATCAACCCTTATTTGAACAATCCTTTCTTTCACTAAACATACTATCAATATGAATCCATATAAAGTAGAAGGATTATACAACTCTCATCATCAAACACCTTCTAATAATAGAAACGACATAAATTTCCCCATTTTAACATTCATTCCATCATGATATTTTTGAACTTATGATTCCAACATCTTGGTTATTTCTTCAAATCAGAAAGGTTTTGTTTTATTGTACACATAAATTCATGTTATTATTAATCCTTGAAACCAGCTGATTTCTCCATATAGAATCTCTTCATCTAAATCTCCATGAAGAAATTCTTTCTTCATGTACATCTACTCCAAATAAAGATCTTCCAATGTGACCATACTCAACATTGTTTGGATAGTCATATTCTTTACTATTGGAGAAAATATTCCAGAGATATATATTCCTTCCTTATATTAAAACCCCTTCTCAACTCGCCTGACCTTATACTTTAATCTACCATCTTCCTCTTTCTTCGACTAATAAACCCATTTGTTTTGAAGAATTTTCTTCCAAGTGGGTCTCTTTGTTAGCTCGCATGTTATGGAAATATAAGGAGACTCAAGTTATCCCCTCATAGAAAAACCCACTTATTTTTAATCCTTTAGACTCTTTTCCTCCTCTAGTAACTTCATCTCTCCATTGTCTGAAACCATGCTTTTCCAGACTATAGTTTTGAGTTGAAATTTCAATTTTTGCATCCAGATGCTCATAAGGGGGTGAAATTGTCATTTTACCATAGAATGAGATCTTAGATAATTTTTATAACAACTCTTTTGGTCCTAGAATAGGGTATTTACCCTAGTAAAAGAGTTTGGTGGAAATTTTTTCCATTCGAATTTTGAGGAAATAATTAATATTTATTAAATTAAATATTAGTTAATTTGTGGCAGTTCGTTCAGACATAAATTTTAAACAGAGTTTCAGATTGAGATTTTGTCTCTTTTTTTGAGTCAATAATGGGGATTTTAGCCTAGGTAAGTCATAAACTTGAGTAGGGTATCGGGGCTGGCCCATGCCCCTTTTTCTTTATTTTTCTTATCTTTATTTTCCTTTATTTTCATTTCTTTCCTCCTCCTTTTCACACACACCTCCAGTGTAGATCATTCTACTTCATTGCCTAAGGGATAAGAGAGAAAGGGATAAATATAGATATAGGTAAGGGAAATGAGGTGTCGTCACAAAACCCTCGATGCACTGGTACATTGTTCGACATCCGTGGATAGTGAAATCAACTCAAGCTTCAGCGTTTTCTGCCTAAAGGTAGGATGGTTTTAGATTTTCTGAAAAACCTCTTTAAGTTCATTTTTTTTCAAAATATAAACCCCTATTATTCTTGTATGTGGTTCCTATTGGCCCGATCTACTGATTTGGGGGTGAAAACGGTGGTTTCAGGCGATCTGAGGGTTTTATCATCAGGAAACCCTATTTACACGTCGTGTGGTTCAGGGGGACATGTCGTGTATTCTTCTTGTTTTATGAAGATAAGTTTTGGTAGTACAAACCATGTAAAAGGGTGTACATATAGCGTACTGGTACTTGGAAGTGTAGTTGAGTACCCTGGCATGTCTACCAGTGTAAGGGTTCATGGTTGTGTAGGTGTACACGACCATACCCTATGCATGGTAGCACATCTTGTATAATTACATGGCCTGGAGAAGTATCCGGCCAAGCCGGTTAAGGGACATGGGCATGTACCCTATTTCGCGTACACGTAGTGTACTCTCCTCACATGACATGTACTTGGGGTGTTTACATACCCAGGCCGGTGGAGGTACACACCATATACCCTTGGGGACATGCCGTTTACTTCCCCTTCTCAACACTTTGAGGTTTTTCCATGTCAGTTTTCCTTAATGCTAGAATTGGACCCCTAAGTAGTCCATTATGAGTATTTTTTCAAGTATATTGAAAAGGTGAAACATGTAGACAATTCCGAAAAATCCAAATGGGTGTTTTGGAGATTTTATTTAAATGGATAGGTTCTTCCTCTGGTTATCTAATTTAGTAGACTCTTCAGGGAGAGGCTTGAACATGAATGGTAGTTTGTGTGTTCATAAAAACCTAGTTGAGACCTTTTATATGAGATGAGATGTGAGATATCTCTTGTGACATATGTTTTTGGGATGTTTTACTTATGAGACGTTCCCTTCTGGTCTATGAGGCCACAAGAAAAATTGTTATCAAGGATCCTCTATAGGATTCCTCTACTTACATTTCAACTTACAGTATCCTGTGTAGGATGCCTCAATCTTTTATCTCACTACCAAGGATCTTCTGAGGGATTCCTTGCTTACTTGTTGACCTAGGGAGTCCCTTTTAGGATCCTTGTACCTATGTATTTTTTTGAGAATACCAAGAAGTATTCCTATCAGTGTTTGACTAGAGGAACCCAATAGGTGACCGTTTCTTGACCAACCTTGAGTTGTTACATCGGTTTTGGGTAGATATGGTGTTCGCGTGTCACCTAGAACCCTTATCGAACTAGTAAGCCCCTAGGGATGTGACTGTAGTGCTAGATTGGGAATTTGGTCCTCCCTCACTCGTTTTTTTAAATCTGAATTGGTTTTTCCGTTGCAATGATGTTAGCCAGAGGTTCTTCGTAGTTGGTGGTTGTTGAGCCTGACATGAGGCATCTTTATTCCTGCTAGGATGTCTATATGTTCTTTATAGGATCCCTTTTTCATATTGTGATGCCAAAACATGATTCCATGGGATCCAGTTTCTGAGAAATGTTATTTATGATAGTTTAGTGATGCCTAGAATTATTACCTGGGACTTGGTTCTTAAGACTAAATGTGTGTGTGTGTGTATATATATATTGTGATATATATTTTGTTGGGATGAACCAAGGTGATTACTTGTATCTGGATATTTTTCCTTACATGATGTTTATAGTAAGCCTTGAGTTATACTTGGATTCATGTTGTAGGAATTCCTTGAACAGACTCATAGGTTGGATGATGTACGGTGAGGATGATTACACTCTCCCCAATTTCGGGCATGACGACTTAAGTCTTTTGGTAGATTATGTACACCAGAGTGGTGGGGATGATTATGATCTCCTCGACCTTTGATCGGAATGATTACGCTCTTCCATATCAATTAAGAGACTAGAGGGGTATAACATGACGTCTCACCAGTGAGTTATCTCTTTATACATGCATGGAGACCCAAGAATTCTGGTAGATTACACACTCTTGAGTGGTGTGTATGATTACGAAATCCTCAGCCTTTTGTTGAAATGATTACGCTCGTCTATATCAGTTACAAGACTCGAGGGGTGTAGCATGGAATATCACTGATGATTTATCTCTTTACAGATTGCCTAAGGGTAATCCCCTTAAAGATTACCCAAGTTCCAAATGTTGTGACCGCCTACAGACCGAGATCTAGGGCTCAGACATTGGATTGGATTTACAGGCCTGGGTAGCATGACGACTGGCTTAGTGACCTTTTACAGGATGTCTGAATGTACTCCTATGAATCCTTCTTTACAATATTGACCACAGGTATATGGTATCCTTCTTTACATGATTGACTATCAGTATATGATATCCTTGTTAGTGATTGGAGGTGAGTATGAGTGAACCCAGGTGTAGGAAAAGCATCCCCCTGTGGTGACATAGCTTTCTCAGAGATATAATTCCCACTTTGGACAAATCAGGTACATGTTGATGGGATTACAGACCTAGAGATCAAGTTAATGATGCACGAATTTAGTAGAACAACCTTCAACTTAATTCCCTTGCACAGGATTTCTAAGCGATTGGGATTATAGACCCGAGGATTGATTACTGGCATGGTTTCATGTTATTTGTATCACTTATGCATGAATGTCATATTTATGTATGTATGTATAGGTATGAGACTATTCATGCATATGCCTATATATATGGACATCCATGGTGGTACTTTCCTAGCTGACAGGGATTACTAACCCTGGGTTTGATTTTGGTTTCACATTGGGTTTTACTCCTTTTAGTTGTGTCTCAGCGAGGCTGAGTAATTTCCTTTTGCATACACTTATAGCTACATAGTTACAGGTTTCATATCAGGGTGTCCTACTGAGATTCTTTCTCACCACCACACGTGAACCTCAGTGTACGTGTAGACCTTATATATAATTTTTATGTTGAGAACAAGTTTTATTATGGATAGGATTGAGGGACATAGTTGCATTATCATGTGGAGATGCTCGTGTGGTTCTTCTGATCAGGAAGGTGTAGTTTGATAGTGTTTGGATATCAGGCATGTGGTTTGGCTCAGAGTTAGTAGTTGAACCCTATAATTTTACTTTTATTTCCTTTTGTACTCTTATATCTGTAAGATTGGCCCAGTGGGTGAATATCATTGTATTGTATGGAATATCTATTTGGGATTTTATAGTATTTCATTTATTAATACATCATGTTCTATTGAGTTGTTTACTACTTCCACACTCTGTTTACGTTCTACTATTTATGATACTTTTCTACTTTTCTCCAATTGGTTAATATGATATGAGGCAATAGTATCCCCACCATCATAGCTTAGGCCCTCGCTACTAGTTGGAAGCATATGGTGTAAGGGGAAGTGCGCTTGGGGTCTTGTAACCCACTGGATCAGAGGATTGGTTTAGTGACATCTGAGTCGGGATGTTACAAAGTGGTATCAGATCTATTTTCTTTTCTTGGTCTTTACTATTTGGGATAATTTAGACAGGTGTATTAGGAATGTGTTAGAACATATGATGGATATTGAACCGGTGCATCGACAAAACTTGTTTTGATAGGAAGTCCTAGTTTCCAAGGGTTTGGGATTTTTTTTTTGATTTATGATGTTTCAGTTGTATATGATTTTCAACTTGAGTGATTCACTTGTTGTGTGTGGGTGTTTTGATTTGATATGGATATATGGCTCTTGACCATTTTCGAGAGGCCAAAGACGGATTTTAAATCTTTTCTAAAAAAGTAAAGAGGCGTCTCATGCATCATACTAGGCACGTAGTATTTTCGGCAGATATTCTAGATAGTGTGTGTTTTTTCTAACGATTGAGACCTTTGGGTTTTCTTAAACATACTTTTTACTCTAATGGAAGGTTATGTGGATCTACATTGAGGTGTTTTGTGGAGAGTTTGATGAATCATTCCTCAGGCACCTCCTGTGCAGTGACCCTAGTAGGTCAGTATAGATCATGATGCCTTTCTGTTTAACCCCTTGCTGGGTGTTGTTTCTCAGGTATGTGGTTATCTATTTAGATCACTGAGTACGATGCTGATAGATACAAAGGATTTTATTGTTAACTGGACCTCATTAGGGTATTATTGTATACGGATACCCGATGAGTGTCAGTTTGGCCTTTTCTCTTCTGCTTTGGTTGTGAACTTTTGGGAGAAGTTCTTTTTGGGGTTTCTCAGAGAGGATCAGGGCCCTAGTAGGATGTGTTTTCAATTTTTTATCTTTGTGGTCGTTGTGATCTTTACTGGTTTTTGGGAGGTTTAATATTTTGGGATATGTAGTTGGACCCTGTGACCGTATTGTGAGACATTTTCTATAGGGATAGGTGGGAGACCTAGAGACCCTTTATTTAGACTTGGACCCCTACAGGTCGATGTCTATTTTGTTCTAGGGTAGCCTACTTGAAATGTTATCCCACGTTTTTTTGATGCCTTATTCAACAATGATCTTTTTTTTTGCACATTTTGTGATTAGGGAATGGTAGGTGCTGAAGTTTTGTGTTAGGCATATTGATGCCTTCAAATTTTGACAAATCACCTAGCGTGTTTTTTTTCAAGTTTGGCATTGATGGGTAAGACTATTAGGGTGCCTAGCCAAGTTGACCAACGTTTTCGTTTTTGCTAATGTTGTCAGAGTGTGGGTAGATTCTCATGACTGTATCGACACCATGTTTATGGGTCAGGTGATAAAGATATATGTTGGTTGCACATCGTTTCATTTGAATCTAAATCTTTGGTTGTTGGGTACCAGCCGAGTACCGATGTTTTAATACTTTATATGGTTTTAGACCCCAGAAGTTTTGGTGAAATGTCCCTCCGTGGTAGAGGTTATATTGTCAAATGTTGGTTTACCATGAGATGGTTGACCCGTGGCTGAATCCTGGTCATGTTTTGACAGGATGGTGAGTATGGATCGGAGGGATATGAACATGCCTTCGATTCAATATTAGTTTACTCTTATTAGATATGGTCATACTCCACCTTGACATCATCTTGAGTATGCTGAAAGAGCTTCATCCCTGTGCAAATATCCCTTTTAATTCTTAATTTTCTTTCCTGTTGTGGAAGGAACCTATTGTGGTTATGCTCTAGGAGCAGTTTAAGGTAATCCATATAGTTGGGAATACACCATTAGCTATTTGAGGGAGGTGACCCTCATTTTCTATTTAAATTTGGTGTTTTTCATGATCTATTGTTCTCAGTGTTTGGTTTTGTTTAAGAGGATGATAAGGGTATTCCTATGGTGGGGAGTACCATATCCATTGTAGTTAAATGTCTTCTGTGTGGAAGGTTGTTGTTAAGGCTCTAAGGTTGGTCGTTGGAGAGTCCAAATAACTTGGTTGTGTAGATTATTAGGTTAGGAGAATGGTTTTTGGCCCTTTTACTAGTCTTATCGAGGATAAGAAGGTTTATGGTTGATATTTTGTAAGGACTTGTGCTTTTCTACACTACAATTTTGAGCAGAAATTTGAATTTTTACATTCAGATGCTCGTAAGGGGGTGAAATGGTCTTTTCCCCTAGTATATGATCTTGGATAATTTTTCTAACCACTCATTTGGTCCTATAATATGGTGTTTACCGTAGGATAAGAGTTTTGTGGAAATCCGATTCATTGAAATTTTGGTGGAATAATTGATATTTAATATTTATTGAATTAAATATTTATCTATTCACGTAGGTTTTTTTTCAGCTGTAACTTTTAAACAGAGCATTAAATTGAGATTTACTATCCTCCACTGAGTCCAGAATGGGAAGTTTATCCACAGAAATGCATAAACTTGAGTCGAGCATCAGGGTTAGCCCGAGCCCCTTTTTCTTATTTTTCTTTTCTTTTTATTTTATTTCACTTCCTTTCTTTTCTTTTCTTTCTTCATCCTTCTCATGCACATATCCTTTTAGGATGCTCCTACATCACGACCTGAGGTAGAGGAGGGAAATTTAGAAATACAGATAGAGAGAGGGAAGAGAAATGAGGTCCCACTGTGAAGCCCTCGACACGCTGGTTCATCATGCGACATCCATGGATGGTGAAATCATCCCAAGCTTTATCGGTTTCTGCCCGAAGGTAGGACAATTTTATATTTTCTTCAAAACCTCTTTAGATTCATTGTTTTCTAAATTTAAACCTCTATTATTCTTTTATGAGGTGCTTAGTGGCACGATCTGATGATTTAGTGGCGATAATGTGGGTTTCGGGCGATCCGAGGGTTTTCTCATTAGGAAACCCAGTTCGAATGGTGTGTGGTTCTGGGGGATACATTGTGTGTTCTTCCTATTTAGGGAAGATGAAGTCTTGGGAGTACACAATGTGTACTGGTACTTGACCGTGTAGATGAGTACCCAGGCATGTCTACCCGTGTAAGGGTACATGGCTATATAGAAGTACACGACCATACCCCATGCAGGGTAGCACACCGTGTATAAGTACACAGCCTGACCAAGTATCAGGCTAGGGCAGTTAAGGGACATGGGAATGTGCCCCATGTTAGGTGAACACCGTGTACCGTACTCACGTGCCATGTACCTAGGGTGTTTACACGCCTAGGCTAGTAGAGGTTCACGCCCATGTTGCATTGCGGGAGTACACACCGTGTACCCATGGGGATACGCTATGTTCTTCCCCTTCTCAGCCCTTTGATGTTTTTTTGTTTCTTTTTTCCTTAGTGTCAGAATCGGACCCATGAGTAGTCTATTCTGAGTAGTTTTTCACATAGATCGTGATGGTGAAACTCATGGAGAATTTTAAAGACTCAAAATGGGTGTTTTGGGTTTTTTATCTTAATAAAGATGTTATTACTCTAGTTATAGAATTCAGTCAACTCCTTTTGGAGATACTTAAACGTGAATGGTAGGTTGGGTGTTCAGACCAATGTAGTTGAGACCTTTAATCTGAGGTGAGATGTGAGATATCTACTTTGACCTATGTTTTGAGGACATTTCTCTTGTGCGATGTTCCCCTCTGTCATATGATTCCATGAGACCAATTGTTATCAAGGATCCTCTATAGGATTCCTCTATTTATATTTCGACTTAGAGGATCCCTTGTAGGATGCCTCTATCTTCTATCCGGATAAGGAGGATCCCCTAAGGGGTTCCTTACTTACTTGTTGGCCTAGGGAGTCTCTTGTAGGATCCCTATACTTGTATTTCGTTCTAAGAATCCAAATTAGGATGCCTCTTAGTGTTTGACTTGAGGGACCCAGCAGGTTCCCGTTACTTGACTGATATTGTGTTTTATGTCAAGTTTGGGTAGAGATAGTGTTTGGGTGTCAGAACTTGTGTCGAACTGGTAATCCCATGAGGGTTGTGGTTGTAGTGTTAGGTTGGGAATTTTGGCCACCCTCACTCGTTTTTTTACATCTGACTTGGTTTTGCTGATGCAATGATGTTAGCCATTTCTTCCTGCTTGGTGGTTGTTGAACCTGATACGAGGTGTCTTTCTTCCTATTGGGATGCCCAGATGTTCTTCATGGGATCTTTTTTTCTTATTGGGATTCCCAAACATGCTTCCCTAGGATCCGGATTTTGATCCATGTTATTTCTGATAGTTTAGTGATACCTAAAAGTATTACCTAGGACTTGGCTCTTGAGCCTGAATGTGTGTGTGTGTATATATATATATTGTGATATATATTTCTTTGGGATGAACAGATTTTATTCTTAGTATCCATATGTTGATCCTTAATTGATGTTTATAGTAATACTTGAGTGATACTTGTATTCCCGTAGTTGGAATGCCTTGGATAGGCTCATATACTGGATGATGTATGATAAGTATGATTATTCTCTCCTCGATTTCGGGCATGATAACACAAGACTTGTGGTAGATTATGCACTCCTGAGTGGTTGGTATGATTATGATCTCCTCAGCCTTTGATCAGAATGATTATGACCTTTCGTATTAGTTAAGATACTCGAGGGGTGTAACATGAAGTCTCACCAGTGAGTTCTCTCTTTATACAGGAATGAAAACCCAAGACTCAGGGTAGATTTCACACTTCTAAATGTCGTGACTACCTACGGACTGAGGCCTAGGACTTAGAAATTGGGCTGGATTTATAGGCATGGGAAGCATGATGATTGACTTAGTGACCTTTTATAGGATGTCTGGATGTACCCCCTGGAATCATTCTTTATAGGATTGACTGTCAGTATATGGTATCATTATTTAATGGATTAACCATCGGTATACATCATCCTTTTTAGTGATTGGAGGTGAGTACAGGTGAACCCAGGTGTAGGAAGAGCATCCCCCTATGGGGACATATCTTGCTCAGAGATATAATTCTGGCGTTGGCTAAAGTATATACATGTTGACGAGATTATGGACCCGGAGATCAACTTAATGATACACGGCCTGAGTGGCACGACATCCAGCTCAATTCCCTTTCCCAAGATCTCCAGATGATCAGGATTATGGACCCAAGGATCGATTGCTGATGTGGTTTCATGTTATTTGTATCACTTACGCATGAATGTCATATCTATGTATGTATGTATAAGTACGAGACTATACATACATACACCTGCAGATATGGACATCCATGGTGGAACTTGACCAGTTGACAAGTATTATAGAACTTCGGTTTGACTGTGGTTTCACATTGGGTTTTACTTCCTTTTAGTTGTGTCTCAGCAAGGCTGAAAAATTTCTTTTTTCAAACACTTATAGCAGCACAGTTACAGGTTGCTTGTCGGGGTGGTCTGCTGAGATTTTTTCTCACCCCAGCATGTGCACCTCGGTGTACATGTAGAAGTCATGTCTACTTTTTAGGTTGAGCATGAGTTTCATGGTGGATAGGGTTGAGGACTTGAGTTTCATGATCATGTGGAGCTACTCATGTAGTTCTTCTGATCGGGCTGGTGTAGTTTGACAGTGTCTAGAGATCAGGTACGTGGTTTGGTTCTGGGTTAGTAGTTAAGCCCTGTACTTTTAATTTCAGTTCCTTTTATCCTCCTGTATCTGTATGGTTTTCCCAATGGGTGACTAGCATTTTGTTGTATGGTATATGTGTTTGGGAATTTACAATATTTCATTTATTATTACATCATGTTCTATTCAGTTTTTTACCGCTTCTGTACTTTTTTTTACTTTCCTTTGTGTATGATACTTAGATATTTTTCTGTTGTTTCTTACTCTGATATGAGGTCATAGTCTCCCCACTATCACACCCTAGGCCCTTGGTGCTAGTTAACATCCTCTCTCATATGGGGAGGTGCGCTTGAGGCCTTATAACCCACCAGATCAGAGCACCAGTTTAGTGTAATTCGGGTCCAGACTTTACATCCATGAAATTTTGATAATAATTATTACTCTCTTGAACTCTCTAGTGCTTTAGGCCCAGCCAACAACATCATAACATAACCTCATTATTTTGGTAACTCCAACAGATGGTATGATGTTTCCTTAATTAATACGCTTTTGGAATTTTCTAAATGATCTGTATCTTGTGGAATTACATATAGGTGAACCTTATCTTCAAATGATACTTTTCTTTAAATATAATTTCCTACCATATTTCAATCCTTCCATAGGATCTCTTTATTGAGGATCATAGTTTTACTTTTTATTATTTTCTTTGAATAATTATCCCATAGTTGAAATCCAAATTCCCCATTTCCATATCCAAAAAAGTAACACACTCGAGACTATTAAGCCTTCCAGACATGCATTCATAGTTGTGGTGCTAAAAACACATACTTTTAAAAGTTAACTTTTATACCAAGTGAGACGATATAATCTAAAATTTCATAAATTTCACATTATTATTAAATATCATAATAATCTCATACAACTCAAAGAAGCTTTTGGTTTAGTGTCTTTGAGGACCAGTTATGAAGACAACTTATTTTATAAACATTGTGGCTATTTTTAGATAATAAAACAATAATAGACTCCCTAATTTACTTCTCATAGGTTACACTCATATTTATAACCTGATGAAAAAAATAATAATGGGGTAAGTTCGAACACTCAGTAAGGTAAAATAACTCATCAACTTGTAATCAAGGGTTAAATAATAAGAATATGATAAAACATGAAAAGATGAGAAATTTATTAATAAAAATAACATGGAACAATAAGAGTCATCCATAAATCATGATATAATGACATATATTCTCATATAAATTGACATACACGACAGAAAAAGAGTGTGGAATAATGAGATGATAAATATGATCCATAGATCAAAATTTTCAGATCTGTGATTTAATTTTGAGGTATTTTTCTTTTTTTTGTTCTACCCTTTACCCCATAGATTTATTTTTGGTTTTTTGAGTAAATTTTAAAATTTTGCATGGATAGACCCTAGTGCATGATTGACACATAGTTATTAGTAACTGTGCACCCTACCTAGGTAACCATGGGGCCAAGTGGGGTTTTTGGACAGAGACTCATCGCACAGTTAGAGAACAATTTACAAACCGTGTGGAATAACCATGCAGCTTGTCCATGTCATTAAAAATGTGGATTTTACCTTTTTTCCCTTCTCAGATATAATACTAAATCCTCTCTCTTCTTCCCCACTCTATATTTTTGGCCCTAGAATCCTCCATTCCCCCCTCTTGCTTCCTTGGACCACCATCTTCGACGTGGATTTGGTGGGAGATCTTCAAGATTCTTTAAGTAAGTGAATTTATCCCTTGTTTTCTTCCTCCAATCTAGATTTTTATTCTCATTTATTTGGGTTTCCTCTTCTCTAGTGGGAAGGGTTATGATTTTATGGTTAGATCTTGATATTTTGGGTTCGATGTTGTTAATTAGGGTTCAATCATTCTTTCTTGAGGTGTGGTTGAGGTGTAGTTGGAGTGTCACACTTAATTTTTTGTAATTATACACCCAAGGTCGGTGATAAAATTCTTAAACATTATTTGAAAATTTTATTAATCTTTCTTGTGTATTTTTATGTGTTCTATTATCTATGTGGTTGGTGTGAAAGGGGGTTTTTAAAGGAATTGATATGAATTTGTATTGAGATTGGATTTTCTATATGAAAATGAGTGTATTTCTTATGTAAAACCTTGTTGTGCCTATGGTAGTGGTAAATTCCTTGTTTGGTTTGATTATTTTTTTGGATGTTTTAGGATTATAAATTCAGGTAAATCATTCCCTTATTGCAATAATGATACCCGAGCACTTATTTCCAACTCATGGGGATTGGTAACTCCCTTTGGGTCATGCCACTAACCAGGTCATGCGCTGGTTCAGATGAAGATCGAGCTTTGTTAATGACCATAATCACAGGAAAATGACATGGAAATACACCAAGGTCTTGAAAAAAATCATAATATAAATATTGGTCATAGACATTACCACATGTAAATTATTACATTGTGAACAAACAACATGTCAACACTTCATGTTGTGAACAATTGTGCATTATTCCTATTATGAAAAAACAAAATGTGCACACTTAACATTTTTATATCTTGTGTTATAAACTTAAAACTTTTAATTGGTGTCTTTGACAAGCCCAAAGAATCTCAGATATTTATCACACCCAAATTATCTAAGGGATTTATCAGACCCAATCTGTCTCAGATATTTATCAGACCCAAACCCTCTCAGGGGTTTATCAGAACCAAAACATCTCGTGTATTTATTATACCCAAACCGTATCATAGTTTTATTGAACCCCAAAACATCTCATAATCAAAACCAAACCCATGTGTTTCATATAAAAAATTCATCCAATATCATAACTTGATGAACCTATGGAATAAAAATGTGTTTCATATCATTTTCAAATGGAATATCCCAAATTTAACTCATAAATATAAATTGTTGATACAAAAAATTTAATCACCCATAAGATTATTTTATAATAACAGTTATAGTTTGATTAATGAAACAAAATTCTAAGGAAACCTAGGCTTTATAGGTAAATAGAAAATGGTACCAAAATCATATAATAGTTTTTTAGAAAATTCCTTTATCTTTGGTGTAAAATATGAAGTTATTATTACTTTGAAAAGTAACTTTCAAAATGGTAAAGTGAAAACATTTGAAAAATGTTTACTTTTAAAAAATAAATTTCAACAGTGGATCCTTGGAAGGGACATAAATATTAAAAAAAATTATGAGAAAATAAATTGAAATTTTTTACTTTTTTAAAAATAATCTTCAATAATGTATCATTGAGAATTATAAAAAGGTTTAAAAATGGAAGTGAAATATTTGGAATGCATTAATTTTTAAAAAGAAATTTCAATGAAATATCTTTTAATATACATAATGTTTATTAAAAATAAATTTATATTATAGGATAAATAATTTTATTTTTAAAGGATAGAAATCCTTTTAAATATTTTGAAATGCCTTTTTTGAAAAAATATATCACAAAAATAGTTGATAATGCCTTATTTTAAAACGAAGTAATAGAAAATTGGAAGAAAAAATGATTAAATACATATTTTGATTTCAAAATAAGAAATGAAAACATTTTTGGGAAAACATAATGTGAAAATGGAAGGAAAACCATCTTTAAAAGAGATGAGTTTTTTTAAAATAGTTTCAAATTTATGAGAAATAAATTCATCAAGAAATTATATTGGAGTTAATAAAATTATTTTTCTCCCATGGATAAAAGTGGAAATATATTATAAAATAGAGAATAGAAAATTTTATCAGAATTAAAATAATGATGCTTAAGGGACGACATCTTAACTCAAATAATAGAAATTTGAGTCAATCAAATACCTCACATATATCATAATTCAGGAAGAAAGAACATTTATAAAGTAATTTTATGGTAGAAATGTTAATCCCAAGAATAAAATAGAAAATTTGACATAAAAAAATCAATTAGTATAATGTTCCCAAATTATATGAAATAATTTCAAGAATAAAAATTGTAACTCAATGAATTGTAATTGAGTTACAAAAAACCCTTACAGTAATGGTAATATAAGAGTAAAAGGAACCTAAGATAGATCACCTGAAATTGATATTTAAATACCTTTAAATTAATGATATTTATTATAATCTATGGAAATTGGTTAGTTAATACACCATATAAATGAACTTACAGTTCACAATATCAAACATGTCTCATGGATTTGAAAATGAGAAAAAGAAACCCTTACTTTAATTCTCAAATTTCACTAAAGAATTAGAATATCCTATATAAAAAATAAATATATTTATAATCTATTAAATAAACTTATTCATATATATAAAATTTTTATAAACATCATTTATAATTATCCTCTTCATTTATCTTAGTTAATTATTGTACATTTTCAATATCGAGTTTGAGTTATCATGATCATTTTGAATTAGTTTCCTAATATCTATATTTTTATTAGTTATTCTGCCAAATATTATCATTAATATATTATTTAAGGAACTAATATATATAAATTATATTTATTTATAAATATTTAATTTTATTCCATTAGTTTTTTAGTTATGTGGTGTGAAAATTAAATTAGTGTCGGCTTATTTCAATAATTTTAGCGACCGAAGTTGATATTTTAAGATTAAGTTAAATTATTACTATAACCTTTACTAAACCATAAAATAATAATTATTATATTGTTAAATTATAATAACGTTATCATTAAATTTCCCATATAACCATGATATATTTTTATAACATTGTTCGAATATGTGGTTAGACTGACCCAAACATGAACATACTATAATTTGATGGGTGAGTATGGATAAGAAATTATTTATATTGACATAATATCATTATAATAAAATATTAATGAAATCATTTAGATATATTTAAGGATTTTAAAAAAATATTAATGGGTTTGGAGAAATAATTTAAATCAATATGAAAAAATAAAAACATTACTTTAGGGAGGAGCTAGTCTGTACAACACACGATTAACATTTTAATTTCCAAACTAATTAGGGGGAATGAAGCTGGATTATAATTTTCCTCTCAAAAATAATAATTATATTTTATATGTTACATTTATTCTTTAATTTTATCCTTATAACATTATAAGAGAGGCGATTGTGAAAAACAAAAGACGTGGATTCATGGAGACAATAGTCCGCACAAACGCACGATCGACATTATTTTGTTTTTCTAAGTAGATGACAAGGAAAAAATTATGGGTTTTATATTAATAAAATAAAACATTAGTATACTAATGATAATGAGGTCATTATATTACTATGTATAGGGTAGGTTTATAAGAGAAACATTAAGAATAAACAGATAAGGATTAAATAATACTCACATTGGGACCTTGGACTTTCTCTTGAGAGTCTCCTTAGAAATGATGGGCATAGAAAAACTAATTGGGACCAGAGGATTAGGAACATGATATAGGTTTTTATTATGATAAAAATGGAGGTATTTAGTAAGAAATTTCAATTAATAAGTGTGGAATGAAGTGGTGGAAGTGTTCCCCCATTTTAAGTAAAAAATGGCACTTTTGGTAACACACATTATTTTTCAGTAATAGAATGAAGGTATTTAAGAATAAAAGGATTAAAAAGTGATAAATAATAGATTTTGGGGTGGTATAAGGTATATAAATCCTCTAAATATAATTTTGACACATGTTTCAAGTAATTTATTATCAGGTTTTTACATTTTACCATTTTAATGTTTTATATAGGTAACATGTTTTTAAATAAGTAATATATGGTTAAATAATAATATAAAACAACCCCTCACACCAAATTATGGTGTGATGAAGTCAAGTTTAAATTTTATTAAATAAAATAAAAAATATATGTTCTATAAAATTAACTTTTAAATTTAAACATTTAATATATTAAAAACTATTTTTTTGAAATTGTTTCTTTACTATAAAGTGATATTAATCTTATGTCGTATTGATTACCAATTAAATGAGTAATAATATATATGTATATAGGTTTAAAAATTATATTAAATTAATTTTTTTATAACATATTAATTTATTACATTAGATAAAAATTACCCAATATTAATAAAACAAATTTTTGAAAATGACAGTTTTACCATTATCATGGAAATTATCTTTAATCATAGTAATCATAGTTTTCTGACCAATATTAAAATTTGAATTATTACATAATATTATAATTTTAATATAAAATATAAAATTAATTTTTATATTTTTAATTTCCACTAGTGATGAAAAATAATTTTTTAATATATGAAAATAAAAATGGTTTTTAGAGTAAAATATTACTTAAGTTTCCAAAACATTACACACAAGTTTAATAAATTCAACATATAATTTTGAAATGATTTATTTTAATTTTTAAATATATATATATATACTGTTTCAAAAAAAAATTAAGTCACTGTTTCATTATGATAATGTCATAAAAGTGACATTATTAGCCATATCAGTATTTTTTACTCTTCGGTTAAAAATTAATTAATTTAGAAAAATATCAAAAATTCACCCAAAGAAAATTGTGTTATGTAGAATTCAAAAATGATGATGATTTTGTAAAATTAAAATTATAAAATTCCAATGCTATCAATACTCTCTAACTCGCTTTTCTCAAACTCTATCAACCCTCTATTACCACAAAATTACATATATATTAAACCTAAGATTTATCTATACCTCAATAATGTTTCCTCTAATAGTTTTCCACCAAAAAATATAACATTGTCATAAAATAACTTTCCAAAGTTATTGATACCATTTAATATATCTTCCCAATCCTTTAAAAAAATTCTAAAGAAAACCCCTTATATGTTTTACATAATCCTCATAAATTTTAGAATATACCATAATTTCATTGATAAATATCACTAACTAATAAAAATTGAAAATATTATCAATATTTATTTTATATTTATATATCAACCACACTACCTTAGGCAAGACAAGGAAACTCACATTTTCCATAATAATAGTCATATAATAAAATTATCATTCATTTAGATATTCTCCCTTATTCAGTTATAAGACATTGTGGTTTCTAGATACATATCTTTCTTAGTTTCATTTTATTGATCCTATTTCATCCAAATACTAAAACCAAAATGGTTATGATCATATACAAAAATAATAATGTTAAAACATCAATACAAGGATGTCTTCACTTATGAAACATTCAATTTTAACAAATGGTACTTTGAGTTAAAACTACGACTCTGTTTGTTCAATCTTCAGTTATCCATGGTAATTTTCTATTAGGTTATCTAACCTAATTAATTAACATAAAACTTACATCCTTCAAAATTGTTCATTAGAGATAATATGAATAAACCATAAAATATATCCTGGGAGTGTCAAACTAGGTGTAAAGTTTAGCCTCTTTTTAGTGCACAAGGTGATGATCAACTTAATACCCAATCCACTCTTTTCAGTGTTATTACCCCTAGGTTCATCTGTGTTATAGCCTATATCCACTTTAGTATCCAAATAAGGATATTGTTACCATCAAAACCACAAAATTTCTACTTAACCAAAACATTGGCATGTTATCCAATACTTAGTGTAACATCCCAGGTAAATAAAGAATACGAAAATTTTAATATTTATTAATATTTTTGAATTAAATATTAATTTTACTTTAAAGGGGTTTCTATGTTCAATAGCGTAACCGATACGCAACAACGGATTTCTTTGAAACCTTACGTTGCGCACTAACAATATAATAATATTATTTCAAATGGTGGTTAACGCCTAGTCATTGTATTGGAAGTAATGGATAGAACTAAATAAAATATGATTATATATGTTTGTTAAATGTTTTTACATTTATCCAATAATTTTTATAGGCTTAAAATTTGAATGAATCTAATTTTAAGCATAAATACTCTAATATTCTTTAAATGGTCGATTTACAACCATTTTATGGAAAACCCTTTTTAAATCTAGTTTTTTTCACTCTTATATGTTCTATTTAACAAAATAAAACTCTTATTTAGAATCAGAAAATCAAAATTTACTTTGGATAAAATTTTAGTATTTTTCTGAAAATGTTCACTTTTTATGAATAGTGAAAAAATGGTGTATTTTAATTCAAAACCACCTTTTAATCTAATTTATTTATATGGTTAGATTATATTTTTAATTGTTTTTAAAGTGTAATTAGAATATATTTTTACCATTTAATCCAGTTTTGGTCATTGGAAGTAATTTCATTTTGAAATTGGACATAAACAAGTGTCAATCTTTTGATAGTTATTATTTCTTAAAAACACACTTTTTGTTTTGACAATGAGAATTAATTATAAAATTAATTAATGAAAATTCTATGTTTTGAATTTTTTAAAATAGAAATCATTTTTTAATTCGGAATATCAAATTTAGCTTAGGGTGAATTTTTTGAATTTTTCTAAAAACCTTCAATTTTTGATGAATAGTGAAATATACTACTTAGTAGTTAAGAACCGACTTTTTCATTTAAATGAAATTTTACCACTTCTATGAATTTAATTTCAAAAATCAAACATACATGGTTGTAATTATTAAGTAAAATTTGGTTCAATGTGATTAAATTATTTTTTGGTGAATAGTAACTTTTAACTTTTATTAACCGCGATTAAAGGTAATTAGGGTAATTTAAGGTAAAAATAATGTTATAATAATATAAAATTACCTTGAAACTTGTCCTAACATTATTTGTTGATTCATGGTAGACCAAGAAAATCCATGGGTCAATTTTGGGACCCCATGGAGCCACTTGGATAAGATAATGACAATAATAACTTTTTATTTAAAGTAAAAATAAAAAAGTCATAAAAATGTATTTTTTTACTAAAAAAATTTAATGTGAGGTTATATAATTGATATATTTGACTATAAATATTCATTAGAAAGAAAAAAATATTTCTTACATCATGGTAATTTTTTATAATTTTTAAACATCAAATAAATAAAATTATTTATGACACAATGATGATGGAGTGTTTACGTCATTAATGGATGATTTAAATAAATAAGAAGATAAAAATTAAAAAAATATACAAAAATATTCTAGTTCTTATAGAATGATTTTATTTTGAACATTGGACACCTTATCTTCGACATTAAGGATTTTTGGACCTTTAGAAACCGAAAATCATTATATAATAAAATAATTTTTTCAACTTTCCAAAAGAGCCCTCCTCACCCTTATAAAAAAACCTCACTTCTTACCCATTTCACACACTTATAAAGCCCTTTGGCTCGTATAAAATCTTTACAATAAGCTCCCAATATCCCTCTCTTTATCCTAGAAGCCTTACCATAGGCAGAAATCACTTCAAGAAACCCTTTTGGTTCAAACCAAAGGGAGTTACCCGATTTAAAGGTAACGTCTTCTCTTAAGTTCTTTTGTTTTATTTTACTTCTCCAACCCCATAAACAATTTTTTTCCTTTATTTTATAACAACACCAGTATCCTCAATATACTAGTATTTTTTTATGAGAATTATTCAAACTACACTTACACACATCTTCATCTAATGGGTAAAGAACATAATGTTTCTGTGGATAGCAAACTAACGTCTCACGAAACGTTGATTGTTCAATTATCTCCCATCGCCTATCATGGTGGACATTATGATGGAACTATATTTATATATGATATATATTATGTTTATATTTTTCTTTATGCTTCTGTATTTTCCATTTATATAATGCCTTTATGGTTTCCATTATAGGTAAACGTGATAATTTCATTTGAGGAAGTGCGGACTACCGCCCCCTCAAAGTGATATGGCTCATTAATGCCATATGTGGGAAGTATAAAGGATGGATTTATTGATATTATATATGATATTATACTGGAATTATAATATACCGATGTATCATTATGTTTTAATTCTATTAAATACTAAATAAAAATGAAAGTAGCGTTCATGCGTACGTACAACTTAGCGTCTCCCTGAATGGGGAATTTCATTTATTACCTCCAAATGTTACATACTAATATAAAAACGTGTATATACTGGATATATATGATATATATGATATCTAAATAATGAATATAAATATGGATATAATGAACTTTTGACCACATGAACAACTAGTAATTATAAGAAATCCATTTTTGACTTAAGTACCAAATATCGAAAAAAGGACCATTATTAAATTAAATGATTACATAATGTTTATAACATTGTAATAATTTATATAAAAGGAATAATAAACATAAAAAAGGTTTTTAAGCAAGTATAAATTGACTTTAGTTTATTATTCAGGAGATTAAAGAATGAACGGGTCAATTCAGACACGAGGTAAGGGACTTCGTCTCAATCTCCTTTCACTGAGGCATATTTTGTTTTAATACACAACTTTCTTTTATACAATTTATAAAACCCTTTGAATTTTTATTTAATTAAAATGGAATCTTTTTTCTATGAATCATTTTTCTAAATGACAAAAAAGGAATGTTTCTTTTTAATGTAAGCGGTGACAATGACTTTTCCGCCGCTGTGAGTATTATTTGATCTTTTTCTTCTTAACAAGCCAAAATGTTTTTAAAAGGAAAATAAATACCATATAATCTTTTATGTATTTTGGTATTTAAAATGGTTTTGATAGTTGATTTTTTTATGTCAATATTTTTAATTGATATATTTTTATTGATATGTGGAAATTTTATCTTTCTATTATGTTTGTTTTATGTGTTGTGAATATGTTATGATTCTTGGTCATTGTTTACGTATACGGGTGGTTCCGTGATAAACCTAGGGTGGGTGAGCCTGAGATAACTCTCCAATGCATTGGGTAACGTGACATAGGTAAACATGAATGTTTCTCCTAAGAGATTTATAGAATATACTATGATGGGTATTCCAAATGTAACCCCCTACGTAGTTGTGATAGCTACAATGTAAGTATGATTTGGATTCCACAAGTTACCTTTATGATTTGTGATTTCAATGTGTTATTCCTAAATATTATGTTTTCATGAGATATGTTAAAGAGATTATGTTATGTATGTATTTGTGAAATAATGTTTTCTTTCTTTGTTTTATAACCCTTACTGAGATTTTTATGCTCATCCTGAGTTTTGAAATGTTTTTCACATGACATAAAGATGAATAGGGACAATGATGGGATCAAGGAAATTTCATGCTGTCTAAAACATGGAACTAGACATGACTCTAATGTTCAAGAGTTTTTATTTTATGAAAAAATGGAAACTGAGTAGAAGTGTCTACTTTTTAATCTTTTGAGATGTAATAGTTATGTCCTAATTCTCTACAACTCTAAACCTGAAAAGACCCTCAATGTGAATTATTCATTTAATTCAATATTGTGTAATGTTTTAATGTTGGGTCCTTATAGTTGGTATTAGAGGTCGGTTTAGACAACTTTAGGAGTTAGGGTATTGTTAAATTAATATCCATAAATTAATTTATGTTAAAGATATAGAATTTACAAATTACCATGTTGCTTAACCAAATATATTTCTATGTTTTGAATGGTTTTCCACAAAGGAAACATGGAAGCTATGTTAAGACGACATCAGGAGGAAGACAACCTTCCAAATCAGAAACCTAAGATGGCCATAATCGGAACTGAATAGTTTGTTGTAGTGATGGCACAATTGACTTAGGATATAAATGGTGGCGGTATCCATGCACGAGATCAGCCCGATCAACCACAAAGAAACATGTTAGTAGTGGAGTATTCCAGGAGGCAGCATCCCCCATCATTCAGAGGATCATCTGACTCTGTGCTAGCAGAAGGGTGGATTGAAGCACTGTAGAAGATTTTAGATGTTACGGGGTGTTCATAAAATCAAAAGGTTAGTTTCATTGTTTACCTTTTTGAAGGTGAAACTGATCAGTGGTGGTCGATAGTGAAAAATATCAGGGATACTGTGGAGATTTATGCACTTGATTGGGATGAATTCAAAGGTTTGTTTCTTGAAAAATATTTTCCTAAGGTTGTTTGTCTTAGGATGGAAACAAATTCCTAGAATTGAGGTAGGAGGATGACTCATTGGATGCTTCTAAAGAAAAGTTCACTCAACTAGCAAGGTATGATTCAAATTTCATCCGAGATCTTGATCGTAAGATAAATCGATTTTACTCAGGACTGAAGCCACGATATTGAATAACATTAGCCTTTCGTGAGTTCAAATGTTATGAAAAACTGGCTTGATGTGCCGAGAAGGTGGAAATTGAGTTTGTCGATGAGTAGCTGTTCTTTGAAAAACAACAGAATAAGAGGTCATGGTGGCAGGTGAAAGGTAATAACTCTTCAAAAAAGTCTTATGGTAAGAAATTTAAGTTTATAGCTTGTGAAAATTGTGGTAAAAAGCATGATGGGGAATGTATTTTGAATTCTGGAAAGTGCTACTGATGTGGTAAAATGGACATAAGGATCATAATTGCACTGAAATAGATCAAGGTAATGGTAAGACAAAATATGATTTACAGTCAGTAAATTTTCTTAAGTGCAATGAAAATGGGTCATTATGAAAATGAGTGTCCAATGAGTAACTCAACTGAGGGAAAGCAGCCAGACTACAAGTAGAAAGGGGTGGTGAAATCCTTTGCAACTACTTCAGCAGATGATGGGCCATCAAATGAAGTAGTATCAAGTACACTGTTTGTTTGTTCTGCCAATGTGTTGTTTGATTTAGGGTCTACACACTCTTTCATTTCTGAGAAATCTTCTAGTAAATTTGGAATCTCATCTCAAGATATGAATCATGAACTTATGGTAAAATCACCCAGATGAAATGTTGAGACAAAAAGAAATTATAAGAACCTTCTTATCCTTGTGTGTGGAAAAAATATAATTGAAAACCAAATTGTTTTTCATCTATTAGAGTTTGATGTTATTCTATGTATGGATTGGATTTCTTTTTATCATGATAAGACTGACTACAGATCTAAAGAGGTTTATTTTTAGAAAGATTTTTATTTTGATTACAAGAATAAACCCTTACTTTTGATAACATATTAGGAAGTTGAGAAACTAATAAAATATAGAAATGAATTTTAACCTGAACATATTGTTTAAAATAAAGGAACTGTTTAGATTAATGATGTGCCGGTGGTAAATGAGTACCTTGATGTTTTTTCTGATGAGTTTCCTTGTATTATACCTAATCAGGAAGTTGAATTTACTATTGACTTAGTTTCTGATGCTAAATCAATTTCAAAACGCCCTTATTGAATGGCTCAAATTGAACTTTTAGAGTTAAAGAAGCAATTGTACGCGTTATTAGATAAATGTTTCACTCAACTTAGCACATCACCATGGGGTGATCCTGTCTTTTTTATTAAAAAGAAAGATGGTTCTATGAGACTTTTCATTGATTATAGATATGACAACCCTACTTTTATTACAAACTTAAACATGATTTATTAAATAAAACTTCACTTGATACAACAAAGAAGATCGAGAGGTTTAGTGTCTTTGGGGATTAGTATCATTACATAAAAACTTGAAACATGAAATACAACATCTTTATTAAAAACTTTCTTTACATGACCACTACATTCCCTCGTACTTAGCATTGCATGGGATAACCTGAGGACATGCATAAGAAAAGGGTGAGCTATAAATCCCAGTAAGGGAATACACATGGAATAACATGAGGATTAAAATACATGTTAGACATTAGGCATATCAATAGAGAACAAGAGAAACATGAACATAAAGTCATGATAAATCATGATAATCATAACATGGAAATGTGGCAACAACACTTAACATGGAATTAGCATGAGCCAAGGCTTATTGCACAAGGAGCAAGAGTAAATCCTAATTGAACATAAAGCATGAGTAAACCCTCGTTGTACTTGAATTAGAATGAGTCAAGACTCATTTTACAAGACGTATCATGATAGTATACTTTACCCAATGCATTGGAGTGCTATATGGGTGCACCCTTCTTAAACATTTCATTTCATGCATAAGTGTGCCACATGGATCATAAAACATGGATTCATAAAACATAATAATTTATTACATGATAAAGGAATGTGAAATTCATACATGAATCTTTATAATAAATAATTAAATGTGCATAAATGTGAATACCCTTGATGGGGAAATGAGCATGGTATTCACTACACAATGGCATTGGCTTAGAAAATCGGTGCGATTTCGGTAGTGTAACGGCGTGACATAAGAATTCATAAAAACGGTTGATGAGAGAGAAATGGGTTCCTCATCTTATTTACATGTAATGGGCAGTATGGAGGTCATATAGATACATGTCCCAACAATTTTAATGTAATTTAGATGGATGATACAAAAGTATTGCTTGAATGTAAAAGAGGAGAGAGAAGTT
Source organism: Viscum album (assembly GCA_963277665.1). Taxonomy (NCBI): domain Eukaryota; kingdom Viridiplantae; phylum Streptophyta; class Magnoliopsida; order Santalales; family Viscaceae; genus Viscum; species Viscum album. The sequence continues at coordinate 467,095,939 of OY728147.1, read as the reverse complement.
CCTTTCAGAATTTCGGCATGGTAACGGGTGCACATGGGAGGAATTAAATGAGAGAGAAAGGGGTCTCCCATCATTAAACAATAAAGAGGGAATTATTAGGGAGGTTCAAAACCATACCCCAACATTCATAATTGAAATTAAAATGGAAAAACAACTCAAAGAAAATTGGACAAAAATGAGAAAGGAAGAAAAAACCCTTACTTGGAAGTGTGCTTCCAAAGGCTAGAGAGAGGCTTGTGAGAGGCTTCTTGAGAGCTTGGGGCACCTTGGGAGGATTCTAGAGAGAGTAGGGAAGAGGTTGGATGAACTCCAAAGTCTTTGAGTGTGGAGGAAGTGGGAGCTTGGGTGGGTTTATATAGGAAATGTGAGGTAATTCTTTATTGTCTAGGTTTGGGACCGCTTATATTAAATTAATCCAAACCACAAACCATCCCATGGTTTTTGCCCATGGTTTTTGGAAAAGGGAAGAGGAAAAAAATATTTTATAAGGCCAAAGTCCAAACTTCTTAAAATAATGAGGTTGCTTATGTTGAGGTGAGTCACACTCCCATGGAAATGAATTTAAAAAGACAAGATGTTTAATAAGTCTTGAGGGGTCCATTAATGCTTTGAAAAGTAAGCCAAATAAACCCAAAATCACATTATTTAAATGGTAAAACATATATTGGCCGAACATAAAGATTATAGTATTTTATTACATCACTATTGGGTCATTATGATGTCATAAAACACATTATATATTTAAACGGTATTTAATTTTTACTCAAAAATTTGACTGTCTCAGAAAATTATAAAAAATTCACCGTTGGATAATTTCGAAGTCCTGATTCCAAAAATAACATTTATTTTATCTAAATAATTTTCTAAATTTGCTAATTTTCACTTTTAAAATAAAAACCGACATTTATCGAAAATTCGCGGGTTTTGACAAAAATGGCTTTCAAACCTTAATAAAAATTATAATTGCATTCATACAATTATATGATCATTTATATATAATAAAATTAATCTAATAATAATAATAATAATAATTTATTAAAATATTATTTAATTCAAAAAACCCTTAATTTAATAAAATAGATTTCTTAATTAAATAATAACTAAAATCACCATTTGTACTTTAAAAACTATTTACAATGTATCAATAATGAAAAGAAATTATATTCATTATTATATACAAAAAAAATAATGTAAATGAACATAGTATTAGCGATTTGTTACATAACCCCTTAAAACAGCCGCATAAGACCTAAGGGTAAGGTGTGCGATGGTGATAGACTCTTGGGGTGGCTCGGATAACATCGCTAGAGTGGTAATTTATATCGACTTCCACTTTTACCGTAGACGGTCCTGTTAGAGTTTAACATGATGAAGCTCAGCTTGGGCTTGGTCAAGAGCGAAGCCCAAGGATGCCACCTCTTTTCCGAGCTTAGATAAATGGGCTTCGTATGGGGAAATTCTACTGGATGAGGCCATCGCTTCCTTTGTCTAAGTAAAACGTGTTGTGTTAAAGCCCTATATTTATACTAATCATGTGATCACTGTTCCACAACTATAAAAGTAACTGTCACAATTCTTATCATAAAACCAATGAAGTTGACATTTTATAAAAACATTTTATATAAAGAGACATTTAATAAGATCAAGAGGGATTTTCCATTAATGAAACTTTGGGTCATTACAATATTCCCTCCTTAAGAAATTTCTCCCTCGAAATTTTCCTTTTCCCACACTAAAACATATGTGGGTAACTCAGATTCATCATTTCCTCTAATTCCCAAGTCGCTTCTTCAAACATGTGGTTTCTCCACAACACCTTGACAAGGGGCATTGTCTTATTTCGTAGAACTTTTCTCTACGATCTAAGATCTTCACTGGTTGCTCCTCATAAGAAATATCATATTACAATTGTACCACCTCAGAAGAGAGTACATGTGAAGGGCCCGGTATGTACTTCTTTAAGAGGGATACATGAAAGAAATCATGTACTTTGGCCATAGTAGGTGGAAGTGCTAGTCGATAGGCCACAACCCTGACACAATCAAGAATCTCGAAGGGGCCGATGTACCTTGGACATAACTTCCCTTTCTTTCCAAACCTCATTACCTTATTCCATGGAGATATGTGTAGAAAAACCATGTCTCTAACATTAAACTCAAGGTCTCATCGACGATTATCTGCATAACTTTTCTGTCGACTCTGGGCTGCCTTGATATGCTGGTGAATGGTTTTCACCTTCTCTACCATTTCCTCGACCATTTCTTGTCCAAGTAGCTTATGTTCACCGACCTCATCCCAACATGCTAGTGTTCTGCACCTTTTCCCATACAGGGCTTTATATGGTGCCATTTGGATGCTCGATTGGAAACTGTTATTATAAGAGAACTCAACCAGAGGAAGATGTTGATCCCATACTCCTTTAATGTCCATGGAGCACGCTCTCAACATATCCTCAAGGGTTTTGATAGTCTGCTTGGATTGGACATCGGTTTGAGGATGATAAGTCCTACTGAAGTTCAGTTCAGTATTCAGAGCATGTTGAAGACTCTTCCAAAACTTAGAGGTGAATCTTGGATCTCGGCCAGACACAATAGATAGTGGTACTCCATGCAACCTTACAACTTCCCTGATATATATTTGTGCCAGTTGATCCAATGATAAATCCTCTCGAATATAAATGAAGTGTGTAGTCTTTGTAAGACAATCCACAACAACCCAGATTGCATTGTTGCCTTTGGATGTCCTTGGAAGTCCGGTGACAAAGTCCATGGTGATGTTCTCCCATTTCCATTCTGGTATGGGCAATGGTTGCATCATCCCATTAGACTTCTGCCTCTCTGCCTTTACTTGCTGACACACCAGGCACTTTGATGTATATTCAACGATCTCCTTCTTCATATTATCCCACCAAAAGTTTTCTCGAAGATCTCGATACATCTTTGTGCTCCCTGGGTGAATAGAGAAATTTGAACTATGTGCATCATCCAAAAGTTCCTTCTTCAGCTCCGTTCTTGATGGAACACATAGTCTTTTCCCAAACCGCACAATTATTTCTTCATTAACATTAAACTCCGATGATTTCCCTTTTTTGATAGATTCCACTTTTTCTTGAATTCCCACATTATCCTTTTGAGCATCCTTTAACCTTTCCAAAAGATACGGTTGAGTAGTCATTTGTGAAAGGATTGATGATGTTCCCTCTTCAATGATTCCCATTTCCATCTTCATTAAGTCTAAAGAAATTTGTATCCTTCTTAATTATCATCATTGATAGAATCGCTGGATCCTTTCTACATAGGGCATCTTCCACCTTGTTCACTTTCCCAGGGTGGTAATGGATTGAACAGTCATAATCCTTGATGAGATCTATCCATCTTCTCTGGTGCATATTAAGCTCTTTCTGTGTGAATATATATTTAAGACTCTTGTGGTCATTATATATCTCACATTTCTCCCCATAGTGATAATGTCGTCAGATTTTCAAGGCAAAGATCACAGCTGCCAAATCCAGATCATACATTGGATGGTTTCAATCATGGATTTTCAACTTCCATGAGGCATAGGATGTCACTTTGTTATTCTGCATCAACACATAGCCTAAGGCCTTCTTTGAAGCATCACTGAATACCAAAAAAAGTTCCCCACTTGTGGGTAAAGTGAGAACGAGTGTAGTGATAATCCTCCTTTTCAACTCCCTGAATCTTTCTTTGCATTCATCACTCCAAGAAAACTTTACTCCCTTTCGAGTTAGCTTGGTAAGAGGGTTGGACAATCTTGAGAAATTTCTCACAAATCGTTGATAATATCTAGCTAACCCTAAGAATCTACGGATATCTGTTACCGATGTTGGCCTCGAGCATCCCTCAATTGCATCTGTTTTGGAGAGATCCACAGATTTTCCATTGCTTGTGATGATATGGTCCAAGAATGAGACCTCCTTCAACCAGAATTCACACTTTCTGTACTTTGCATAGAGCTTCTCCTTGCGCAAAGTCTCTAGTACAGTTCTTAAATGCTCCTCATGATCCTCCTTGGTTTTGGAGTATATTAGAATATCATCTATAAATACTACCACAAATTTGTCTAGGTAATCTCTAAAGACTCTATTCATTAAGTCCGTGAAGATTTCTGGAGCATTAGTGAGTCCGAAAGGAATTACTATGAATTCATAGTCCCCGTATCTTGTATGAAAAGCAGTCTTGGGGACTTCTTCCTTCTTCACCCTTAATTGATAATATCCCGACCGAAAATACACCTTGGAGAAGTATTGTGCTCCACGCAGCTGATCGAACAAGTAATAAATTCTTGGGAGAGGATACTTTTTCTTTATCGTGATTTTTTTAAGTTAATGATAATTGATGTAAAGCCACATTGACCCATCCTTCTTCTTGACTAAGAGGACTGGTGCACTCCATGGTGAAGCACTTGGGTGTATAAACCCTTTATCCAGATTCTCTTGTAGTTGTTTCTTCATCTCTTCAAGCTCTAAAACAACCATTCTATATGGAGTCTTAGATATTGGTAAAGCCCTGGGTATATGTTCAATTGAGAATTCAACATCTCTTCTAGGAGGAAGACCAGACAATTCCTTGGGAAACACTTCAGTGAATTCCCTCACAATAGGCATTTCTTCAAGGATGGTTTCTTCCTTGGACTCAATCATCTGAGCCAGATATGCGTGCTCATAGGGCATTAATATCCATGCTTGAGATGATGGAGCTAAAAGAGATTCATCTTCCTCCTTACACTAGTAAAGAATAGGGGGTTGATTCTCTATATGGAGTGTGATTTCCCTCTCCCGACAATTTATGTTGGCTCTATATAAGTAAATCCAATCCATGCCAAGAATTGCATCAAATTCCACCAGAGGGAGTATGACGAGGTATGCCTGGAAATTCAATCCCCAGATTATAATAGGGGAGGACTTATATTCATGGGATGCAATGATTTCCCCATTTGCCGTACTCACTGACATCTTCACTTCTATGATTTGTGGTGGTGCTGGGATTGTTCTATTAATCTTTCAAGATATAAAAGAATGCGTAGAACCAGAATCAAAAAGTACGTTCGCTATTATTGAATGAATAACTAGCGTACCTGTCACTACTTCGTTTTCAGGGTTCACTTCGGCAGAAGTGAAGGAAAAAAGCTCTTCCTTGCTGCCTTGGAGGTTATTGGTTGCCTCCGAAAAACCTCGGATTAGGGAACTGATTTGCAAAATGACCCGGTTATTTTCATTTGTAGCATTGAACAACGCGTTGAGGTTCGAACGGAGCATTCCTCTCCTCTGTCTCAGCCACAGGTCTTTCTTGCCGATAGTTAACAGTTAGGTGTCCTTCTCTTCCACACCTGAAGCATTTCCTTGTCCCCTTAAGTCAATTTCCAGGGTGCTTCTTTCCGCACTTTTGGAAAGTGGGGTGCTGGATCTTCTTACCACCATTGGATTTATCCATCGGGCCACCAGCATTGAATTCCACCTTGCGCTTCTTATCCCCATGATACCCTTGTGATTCCACGATCTCCATTTCGACCTTGAGGGAACATTGGACAATTTCCTCCTAGCTGTCGAAGTCACAGATCACTAAAGCTTTCCGCATGCTAGGATTCAGCCCACCAAATAAGCGTTCAAACTTGCATTCGGGGGTAACGACAAAGTCAGAATAATATCTTGCAAGCCTTGTAATGTTTGCCTCATACACTCCAACAAATTCTTCATCTTTTTTCTTGAGGGAAATGAATTCCTTTTCCATCTTAAGCCGGAGGGTGCGTGGAAAATATTTATCAAAAAAACATCTTCTTGAAATCCTTTCCATTCCAATGCCTCGATCTCCTCCTCAGGCTTTGTATTTTTCATCAACGTCCACCATTGATCAGCTTCACCCTCCATAGGATAAGCTGCCAGGAGAAACTTCTCTTGTTCAGAACATTGAAGGATGGACAAGATCTTTTCAATGGATTTGATCCATTTTTCAGCGATTGTGGGATCAGATGATCCACTAAAAGTAGGAGGCCTTTGTCTCATGAATCTATCGATAGCGACTTGTTCTTTCTTAGGGGGGGTTGAACATTCCTCTTGACCCGTGTTTCTATTCAAAACTTGAGTTAGCTGAGAGAAAAGCGTGACAAAGTTCGTGATTCCCGCTTCTATTAGATTGGACATCTCATTAGTACAGTCCTCACACTGATCTTCACAACAGTTGTTAGCCCGAGTCCCCCTATTACCGGCCATTGGCTGGTATAAAAGGAAAGTTAGGGGTAACACATAAAGGGTAATCCAAAGACAAAAGTTGATGACTTATAAATAAACTTTTATTTCCTTTACTCATGAGTCTATAGGCTTTAATCTAGGATTTTCATGATCTACTTTCTAACATATATTCTTAGGGGAATTTTTTTTAATTCCCTTAATAAGTGTTCATACTAAGCTTGTGAATTTATCAAAACATATCCCCCGGGAGTGTCGTAACCAAGAGTGCAACAAGGCTCGTTGTCGTGCACCAGTTCCTGTTCGAGTCTAGCTCAAAGCGGTGTTTTTGGGATTTACCTCTAGGATACATCTGTGCTAGAGCCACCTCTACCTGCTCGTATCCAGACAGGGATGTATTTATTCGATAATCCACTTACTCAGTACTTACCAAAACTTAGGGATGTTTTTATTATACTTAGTCTTTTCTCTAAGGGTTTACTACGATTTTCTAATCCTAATCCCAAAAATAACTAAACCTATCCTCTGATACCAACTATGACAACCCTGCTTTTATTACAAAATTAAACATGATTTATTACATAAAACTTCACTTGATACAACAAATAAGATCAAGAGGTGTAGTGTATTTAGGGCTTAGGATCATTACATAAAAACTTGAAACATTAATCACAACATCTTTATTGAAAACTTCCTTTACATGACCACTACATTCCCTCGTACTTATCATTGCATGGGATAACCTGAGGACATGCATAAGAAAAGGGTGACCTATAAAGCCCAGTAAGGGAATACACATGGAATAGCATGAGAAGTACAATACATGTTAGAAATTATGCATATCAATAGAGCACAAGATAAACATGAACATAAAGGCATGATAAAGCATGATAATCATAACATGGAAATGTGGCAACAACACTTAACATAGAATTAGCATGAGCCAAGTCTCATTGCACATGGAGCATGAGTAAATCCTCATTGCACATAAAGCATGAGTAAACCCTCTTTTCAATTAAAATAGCATGAGTCAACACTCATTGCACAGCATGTATCATGATACTATACTTTACCCAATGCATTGGATCGCTATAAGGGCGCACCCATCTTAAACATTTCATTTCATGCATAAGTGTGCCACATGGATCATAAAAAATGGATTCATAAAACATAATCATTTATTCCATGATAAAGGAATGTGGAATTAATACATGAAACTTTATAATCAATAAGTAAATGTGCATAAAGGTGAATACCCTTGATGGGGAAATGGGCATGGTATTCACTACACAATGGCATTGGCTTAGAAAATCGGTGCGATTTCGCCAGCGTAACAGCATGACATAAGAATTCCTAAAAAGGGTTGATGAGAGAGAAAGGGGTTCCTCATATTATTTACATGTAATGGAAAGTAAGGAGGTCATATAGATACATGTCCCAACAATTGTAATGTAATTTGGATTCATGATACAAAAGTATTGCTTGAATGTACAAGATGAGAGAGAAGTTCCTTTCCGAATTTCGGCATGGTAACGAGTGTACATGGGAGGCATTTAATGAGAGATAAAGGGGTATCCCATCATTCAAACATAAAGAGGTCAGTTTGAGGGAGGTGCTAAACCATACCCCAACATTCATAAATGAAATTAAAAGGGAAAAAAAACTCAAAGAAAATTGGACAAAAATGAGAAAGGAAGAAAAAACCCTTACTTGGAAGTGTGCTTCCAAAGGCAAGAGAGAGGCTTGTGAGTGGCTTCTTGGGAGCTTGGGGAATCTTGGGAGGATTATAGAGAGATTAGGGAAGAGTTTGGACGAACTCCAAAGGCTTTGAGTGAGGAGGAAGTGGGAGCTTGGGTGGGTTTATATAGGAAAGGTGAGGGAATTATTTATTGTTTAGGTTTGGGACCCCTTATATTAAATTAATCCAAACCACAAACCATACCATGGTTTTTGCCCATGGTTTTTGGAAAAGGTAAGAGGAAAACAATATTTTATAAGGCCAAAGTCGTAACTTCTTAAAATAATGAGGTTGCTTATGTGGAGGTGATTCACACTCCCATGGAAATTAATTTAAAAAGACAAGTTGTTTAATAAGTCTTGAGGGGTCCATTAATGCTTTGAAAAGTAATCCAAATAAACAAAAAATCACATTAATTTAATGGTAAAACATGTATTGGATGATCATAAAGATTATAGTATTTTATTACATCACTATTGGGTCATTATGATGTCATAAAACACATTATATATTTAAACAGTATTTAATTTTTACTCAAAAATTTGACTGTCTCAGAAAATTATGAAAAATTCACCGTTGGATAATTTCGATGTCCTGATTCCAAAAATAACATTTATTTTATCTAAATAATTTTCTAAATATTTTAATTTTCACTTTTAAAATAAAAACCGACATTTATCGAAAATTCACGGGTTTTGAAAAAAATGGATTTCAAACCATAATAAAAATTATAATTGCATTCATACAATTATATGATAATTTATATATAATAAAATTAATCAAATAAAAATAATAATATTTTATTAAAATATTATTTAATTCAAAAATCCCTGAATTTAATAAAATAGATTTCTTAATTAAATAACAACTAAAAACACCATTTGTACTTTAAAAACTATTTACGATGTATCAATAATGACAAGAAATTATATTCATTATTATATACAAAAAAAATAATGTACATGAACATAGTATTAGCGATTTGTTACAAAACCCCTTAAAACAGCCGCATAATACCTAAGGGTAAGGTGTGCGATGGTGAAAGACTCTTGGGGTGGCTCGGATAACATCACTCGAGTGGTAATTTCTATCAACTTACACTTTTCTCATAGACCATCCCATTAGAGCTTGACATGATGAAGCTCAGCTTGGTCTTGGTCAAGAGCGAAGCCCAAGGATGCCACCTCTTTTCCGAGCTCTAATAAATGGGCTTCGTATGGGGCAATTCTACTGGATGAGGCCATCGCTTCCTTTGTCTAAGTAAAATTGGATGTGTTAAAGACCTATATTTATACTAATCATGTGATCACTGTTAAACGACTATAAAAGTAATAGTCACAATTCTTATCATAAAACCAATGAAGTTAATATTTTATAAAAGAATTTTATATAAAGAGACATTTAATAAGATCAAGAGAGATTTTCCATTAATGAAACTTTGGGTCGTCACAATAGATCATTTAATAACATCAGTGTTAAGAACAAGTATCCTTTGCCTCATATCGATGATTTGTTTGATCAGCTTTAGGGAGCTTAGTATTTTTCGAATATTGACTTGAGGTCGGGGTACCATCAGTTGAAATTAAAATAAGAATACATTTCAAAGACCGTGTTTCATACTAGATATGACCATTATGAATTTTTAGTTATGCCTTCTGGGTTAAACAATGCACCTGCTATATTTATAAATCTTATGAATAGAATTTTCCATGAGTTCTTGGATAAGTTTGTGGCTGTGTTCATTGATGATATTTTTGTTTTTTCCAAAAGTAAATAGGAATATGAAAGTCAATTAATGGTTGTCTTGGAAATATTAAAAGAAAAGAAACTATTTGGGATATTCAGCAAGTGTGAGTTTTGTTTACAGAAAATTTCATTCCTTGGTCACATGTTTTTCAAAAAATGGGATAACAGTTGATCCTGCTAAAACAAAAGTTGTTGAATAATGTCCAAGACCCAAAAATATAATCAAGATCCATAGTTTTCTTATTTTGGAAGTTTATTACCGGAGGTTTGTTGAGAAGTTTTCATGGTTATCTAGTCCAATGACTAAGTTAACTCGAAAAGATGTTACGTTTATTTGGACAAAAGAATGTGAAGATTGTTTTTAGGAATTGAAAAGAAGATTGGTGAATGCTCGAGTTTTGGCATTACCTTCCAGAGATGGTGAATTTTTTATCTATAGTGATGCTTTGTTGAAAGGACATGGTTGTGTCCTTATGAAGAATGATTAGGTAATTCATTATGATTCACGTTAGTTAAAACTTCATGAGATAAATTACCCTCCACATGATTTGTAATTAGCTACTCTTGTTTTTACTTTAACAATTTGGAGGCATCAGATGTATGGAGTAAAATCTGAAATATATACTGACCACAAAAGCTTGAAGTATATATTCACTCAGAAATATTTGAACTTGAGACTGAGGAAATGGCTGGAATTAATCAAGGATTATGATTTCATGTTCCTTTACCATCCAGGAAAAGAAAATAAAGTGGCTGATGCTTTGAGTCAAAAAAATAATGCTTCATTATCCATCCTACATTTGGAATGAGATCCTTTGGTTTTTGATTTGATGAACTTTTGCATAGAATTTGTTGGTGCAGGAAGTTTTTCTGTTTTGTTTCAGGTGTCAATGAGATCATCTCTATCAGATAGAATTAAGCATGTGCAAAAGGAAGACAGTGAGTTGTAGAAAAAGTTAGAGTTGGTTCAGAAGGGTAAGTTTCTTGAATTTAACATAGATAATGATTGTGTTTTGAGGTTCAGAAAGAGATTATGTGTGCCTTGTTATTCACAGATAAAGAATGAGTTGTTATGTGAAGCTAATAGTTATCCATTTCCAGTTCGTCCCAGCAGTACTAAGATGTACAAAGATCTTAAGGAGTATTACTAGTGGGATGGAATGAAATGAGATATTTTTGACTTTACTGTGAAGTGTTTAACTTGTCAAAAGGTTAAAGCAGAGTGGAAGTTACTGAAAGGGATGCTTCAATCTTTATCGGTGCCAGAGTGGAAGTGGGAATATATATCAATGGACTCTGTTGTAGGATTTCCAAAGACATCTCGAGGTAATAATGCAATTTGGGTTATTGTTGATTGGTTGACTAAATATGCTCATTTTTTCCTATTCAAGATACTTTGTCTCTAGATCAACTTTCTCAGTTGTATGTTAAGGAGATAGTCAGGTTTCATGGAGTTCCCCTCTCCATTGTATCTGATCATGATCCCTGGTTTACTTCTAACTTTTGGAAAGGCCTTCAGAAGTCATTTGATACTATATTCAATTTTAGTACAGCTTTTCATCCGCAATCAGATTGGCAGTCAGAATAAACAATTCAGACCTTAGAGGATACATTATGTGCTTTCTCGATAGATTTTCAGGGAATTTGGGACCAAAATCTTTCTTTGGTTAAATTTTCTTTTAATAACAATTTTCATTCCAGTATACAGATGGCTCAGTTTGAGGCATTATATGGAAAGCGGTGTTGAACTCCAGCTTTTTGGGATGAAGTAGGGGAAAGGAAACTGATGGGACTAGAATTGGTAGAAGAGATGGTAGAAAAAGTTCAGTTGATTCCAATGCACAATAGAACAACTCAGAACAGGCAGAAAAGTTATGGGGATAACCATAGGGAAGAACTTTCTTTTGAGGTAGGTTATCATGTATTTCTCAATGTTTCTCTATGTAGAAGTGTGATGCATTTTGGTAAGAAGGGAAAGTTGATTCTGAGGATCATTGGACCTTATGAAATCCTAGAGAAAGATGGATCAGTTGCGTACAAAGTATCTTTACCTCCAAGTTTATCCCAGGTACACAATGGTTTTCATGTTTCAGTGTTGAGAAAGTATATGCTAGATCCATCTCACGTTTTGAGCCTAGAGGTAGTTCAGTTGGAATAGAATATCTCTTATGAGGAACAACCAGACCAGATTCTTGACCATAAAGAGCAAGTGTTGTAGAATAAGGAAATTCCTCAGGTGAAGGTTTTTTGGAAAAACCATATGGTTGAAGAGGCAACATGGGAATCAAAAAATGTTATGAGGGATAAATAACCCCACTAATTTGATAAGTGAATAAAAATTACGAGGGCCCAATTTCTAAAATGGGGGAAGGATGTAACATCCCAGGTAAATAAAGAATAAGACATTTTTCATATTTATTATTATTTTTGAATTAAATATTAATTTTACTTTAGAGGGGTTGCTATGTTCTATAGCATACCTGATACGCAACAATGGGTTTCTTTGAAATCTTACGTTGCATACTAACAATATAATATTATTATTTTAAATGGTAGTTAACAACTATCCATTTTATTTTTGAGAATGGATAAAACTAACTAAAATATGATTATATATGTTTTTTAAATGTTTTTACATTTATCCAATAAAATTTATAGGCTTAAAATGTGAATGAATCTAATTTTAAATACTCTAATATTCTTTAAAAGGTCGATTTACAGCCTTTTGATGGAGAACCGTTTTTAAATCCAGTTTTTTTCACTCTTATATATATTCTATTTTAAAAAATAAAATTCTTCTTTAGAATCGAGACATCAAAATTTACTTTGGATGAAAATTTGGTATTTTTCTGATAATGTTCATTTTTTATGAATAGTGAAAAAATGGTGTATTTTAATTCAAACCCACCTTTTAATATAATTTATTTATATGGTTTTATTATATTTTTAATTGGTTTTAAAGTTCCATTAGAATATATTTTTACTCATTAATCAAATTTTGGTCATTAGAAGTAATTTCATTTTGAAATTAGACATAAACAAGTGTCAATCTTTTGATAGTTATTATTTCTTAAAAACGTGCTTTTTGTTTTGACAATGAGAATTAATTACAAAATTAATTAATGCAACTTTTAAGTTTTGAATTTGGTAAAATAGACATCATTTTTGAATTTGTAATATCAAATTTATCTTAGGTTTAATTTTTGGAATTTTTTTGAAAACCTTCAATTTTTGATGAATAGTGAAATATACTACTTAGTAGTTAAAAACTGACTTTTTTCATTTAAATGTAATTTTACCGCTTCTGTGAATTGAATTTCAAAAATACGACATACATGGTTTTAATTAGTAAGTAAAATGTGGTTCAATGGGATGAAAATATTTTTTTGAATAGTAACTTTTAACTTTTATTAACCGCGATTAAAGGTAATTAAGGTAATTTAAGAAACAATAATGTTATAATAATATAAAATTACTTTGAAACTTGTCCTAAACTTATTGGATGATTCATGGCCGTCCAAGACAATCCATGGGTAAATTTTGGGACCCCATGGAGCCACATAGGTAAGATAATGACATTAATAACTTTTTATTTAATGTAAAAATAAAAATGTCATAAACATGGATTATTTTACTAAAAAAAATTAATGTGTGGTTACATAATTGATATATTTGACGATAAATATTAATTATAAATATAAAAAGATTTAATACATCATGGTAATTTTTTTTATAATTTTTAGACATCAAATAAATAAAATTATTTATGACACAATGATGATGCAGTGTTTACGTCATTAATGGATGATTTAAATAAATAAGAAGATAAAATTTAAAAAAATATCCAAAACTTATCCAATTCTTATTGGATGACTTTATTTATAACATGGTCCACCTTATCTTTGACTTTAATGATTTTTAGACCTTTAGAAACAAAAAACAATTATATAATAAAATAACATTTTCAACTTTCCAAAAGAGCCCCTTCTCTCCCTTATAAAAAGACCTCACTTCTTATCAATTTCACACACATCTCAAGCCATTTGAATCATCCAAACTCTACTCCAATAATCTCCCAAGATCCCTCTCTTCACCCTATAAGCCTTACCTTAGGCATAAAGCACTTCAAGAAACCCGTTTGGTTCAAAACAAAGGGAGTTACCCGATTTAAAGGTAATGTCTTCTCTTAAGTTATTTTGTTTTATTTTACTTTTCCAACCCCCTAAACTCTTTTTATTCCTTTATTTCATAACAAAACCAGTATCCTCAATATACTATGATGTTGTTACCATAATGATTCAAACTACACTTACACACACCTCCATCTAATGGGTAAAGAACATATTGTTTCTGTGGATGGCGAACTAACGCCTCAAGAAACGATGATTGTTCAATTATCTCTTACCTCCTCTCATGGTGAAAATTATGATGGAACTATATTTATATATGATATATGTTATGTTTTTTTATTTATTCTTATATATTTTCTATTTATAACATTCCTTTATGGTTTCCATTATGAGTAAACGCGATAATTTCAATTGAGGAAGTGCGGACTACCGCCCCCTCAAAGTGATTTGACTTGTTAATGAAATATGTAGGACATATAAAGGATTGAGTTAATGATATTATATATTATATTATACTGTAATTATAATATACCTATGTATAATTATGTTTTAATTCCATTAAATACGAAATAGAAATGAAAGTAGCATTCATGCGTACGTACGAATTACTGTCTCCATGAATAGTGAATTTCATTTCTTACCTCCAAATTTTGTGTACTTATATAAATAAATTTTTATACTGGATATATATGATATATATGATATCTAAATAATAAATATAATTCTGTATATAATGAACTTTTTATCACTTGAACAACTTGTAATTATAAGAAGTGTATTTTTGACTCAAGTACCAAATATCGACAAAACGACTATTATTAACTTAAATGATTACATAATGTTTATAATATGGTAATAAGTGATTTAAAAGAAATAATAAACTTGAAAAAGGTTCTTAATAAAGTAGAAATTAACTTTAGTTTATTATTCAGGATATTAAAGAACGAATGGGTCAAGTCAGACATGAGGTGAGGGACTTCGTCTCAATCTACTTTCATTGAGGCATATTTTGTTTTAATACACGAATTTCTTTTATATGATTTATAAAACCCTTTGAATTTTCATTTCATTCAAATGGAATATTTTTTCTATGAAGTGTTTTACTAAATGAAAAAAGGAATGTTTCTTTTTATCATAAGCGGTGATAACGACCTTTCCACCGTCGTGAGTATTATTTGATCTTTGGATTCCTTAACAAGCCGAAATGTTTTTAAAAGGAAAATAAATAACATATACTCTTTTATGTATTTTGTTATTGAAAATGGTTTTGATAATTTATTTTTTTATGTCAATATAATTAATTGGTATATTGTGATTGATATGTGGAAATTTTATCTTTCCCTTATGTTAGTTTTATGTGTTGTGAATATGTTATGGTTCTTGGGAATTGATTACGTATACCGGTGGTTCCATGATAAACCTAGGGCGGGTGAGCCCAAGATAGCTCTCCAATGAATTGGGTAACGTGACAGAGGTAAATGTGAATGTTTCAACAAAGAGATTTAGGGAATATACTGTGATGGTTATTTCAAATGTAACTCCCTACGTATCTGTGATAGCTACAATGTAAGTATGATATGGATGCCACAAGTTACCTTTATGATTTGTGATTACTATGTGTTATTCATAAATCTTATGTTTTTATGAGATATGTTAAAGAGATTATGTTATGTATGTACTAATGAACTAATGTTTTCTTTCTTTGTTTTATAACCCTTACTGAGATTTTTATGCTCATCCCAAGTTTTGAAATGTTTTTCACATGACTTAAAGATGAATAGTGTCAAGGATGGGATCAAGGAAAAGTAATGTTGTCTAAAACATGGAACTAGACATTACTCTTTTTTTCAAGAGTTTTTATTTTATGAAAAAATGGAAACTGGGTAGAAGTGTCTACTTTGTAATATTTTGAGATGTAATAGTTATGTACTAATTTTCTAAAACTCTAAACCTGAAAAGATATTCAATGTGAATTATTCATTTAATTCAATATTATGTAATGTTTTAAGGTCGGGTCCTTATACCTTAGACTTATCACTTAGAATTATCCATAGGGTTTTGCTAATGTTCACTAATATTAAACCCAAAAAATAACTAAAACAATCCATAAAAACAACTAAACACTCTATTGATACCTACTAAATTACCCCAGACCCACACTCCTAGGTCCAGGATTAACAACATTTAATTTTTAAAATTAACTTTGATATCAATTGATATGATCCAAACTAAACTTTCAATAATTTCAAATTAGTTTTACATCCCACAATAATCTCACACAACTCTAAGAACCTTTTGGTTTAGTCTAATTAAGGACCAGTTATAAAGGCAACTTATTTTATTAAACTTATGATCATTTCCCCATAATTGAACCATACTAGAATCTATTTTAGACTTCTCATATGTTACATTTACCTTTATAAACCAGGGTAAGAAAAACATAATCAAGGTGGAGAAATCTAGCACTTAGTAAGGTAAAATAACTCATCAACATGTAATTAAGGGTTATATAATAAGAATATGAGAAAACATGGGCATGGGATAAATTTATTATTAAAAGTAACATGAAAAAATAAAAGTTTTCCATAAATCATGATTAAGGATATGTATTATCAAATGATCAAACATATACCATGGAAAAATAATGTGGAATCGTAATATAATAAACCTGATTAATAGATCATAACCATAGGTATATAACATGAAAATATACCAAGAGCTTGAAACATAACATAACAAATAACTTTTATAGAAGTATTAGCATATGAAAATCATAACATTGTGAGGAAACAAAATGTATATTCTCTATGTTGTGAATAAACAAAATTTTGTGATTCCTATTATGAACACACAAAATATCCTTTAAAAACATCCTTATATCATGAGATATCACTACTGGAAATCTAGAATTTCCCAACGGTTTAGAACCGTTGGGAAAGGCTGCAGAACCGTTGGTATATGTTATACCAACGGTTCTGCAAACCGTGGGGAAGTAAGCCGTTGGGAAAGGCTTTTCCCAACGGTTTACACAGAACCGTTGGGATAGGTCAGAAAAAATCAACCTATCCCAACGGTTCTGCCAAACTGTTGGGAAAGGCCTTTCCCAACGGTTTGGCCCATTGGGAAATCAACACATAATTTCCTTTCCCAACGGTTCCATGAACCGTTGGTAAAAACCACCATGTGACAGGGTATCCCAACGGTTTCAAACTGTTGGGATAGGTGTTTTTACCAACGGTTCCTTGAACCGTTGGTAAAAACAGCTAATAGAGCCTATGCCAACGGTTTTCAAACCGTTGGCATAGGCTTTGCTGTGCAAATTGCACAGCAGCCTGCAATTTGCACAGCAGGTTTGGTTTTTTGGGCATTCACCCTCGGTTTCAATTCAATTTTCAATCCGATTATTCCCTTGTTTTCAATTCATTTTTCAATCCAATTATTGTACCTGTAACACATATAATGCATATATATAGAGAACAAACCAACACATACAAATAATGAAAACCAACACATATAATGCATCCTGAAAATATACTCATCCATAATTAAAGTAGAATTCATAACATAATTATAAACATACATAATTCATTTAGAATTCATTTTAAAATTTAGATGACAATCATATGTGGAATCCAGAATTCAATTCATAATTTGATTGGTTTTTCATATACCATATATTTTTAATAGAAATGATATCCATTTTAAACAAAATACATACATCTGGAATGATACCGGTCACACCGTGCCTCGGATTGAGGCAAGGTTAACTCGTACACGTCACAAATGAATCATTGATCGTTGTCCTAAATTATCAACATATTCCGAAATCGTTTGTTCGGTTTTGCGTATGTCAGTTGTTGTTTTCACTTAAAATGAAGTGTTTTTTAAATAAAAGAGAGACACTTTGAATGGTGTCGGCCACACCGCGTCTCGTATTGAGGCGGGGTTAACTCGTACACATCACAAATGACCCATGGATTGTTGTGCTAAAATATAAACACAATCAGAATGCGTTTGGTTGGTTTTCCGTATGAATTTAAAATGTAGTCCATTTTAAAGAAAAGAGATACACTTAAAGTGGTCTCGGACAAACCACGACTCGGATTGAGGCGTGGTTGACTCGTACACGTAACATATGACCCATGAATCGTTGTCCTAAATTTTCAACAGATTCCGAATGCGTTTGGTCAGTTTTTCATATGTCAGTTGTTTATTTCACTTATAATCTTGTCCATTTTAAACAAAAGAGACACAGTCAGAGTGGTACCCGGCCACACCGCATCTCGGATTTAGACGGGGTTGACTCTTACACATCTCAAATGACCCATGGATCATTTTCCTAACGTATCGACACAATCCGAATATGTTTGGTCGGTTTTCCGTATGCCAGTTGATGTTTTCCACTTAAAATGACGTCCTTTTGAAACAAAAGACGGACACTATGAGTGGTGCCGACCACACCGCGTCTCCAATTGAGGCGGGGTTGATTCTTACACGTCACATATGACCCATGGATCGTTCTCCTAAAGTTTAAATGGAAACCGAATGCGTTTGGTCGGTTTTCTGTATGTACTTAAAATGTTGTCCATTTTAAACAAAAGAGTGACACTTAGACTAATCCTAACCACACCGCGACTCAGATTCATCCCGGGATGGCTCGTACATGTCACATATGACCCATGGATCGTTGTGATAAATTATCAAAAGATTACGAATGCGTTTGGTCGGTTTTGTGTATGTCAGTTGTTCTTTTCATTTATAATCATGTCCATTTTAAACAAAAGAGATAGAGTTAGAGCGGTGTCGGCCACACCGCGTCTCGGATTAAGACGGGGTTGACTTGTACACGTCACATATGACTCATGGATCGTTGTGCTAAAGTATCGATAGAATACGAATGCGTTTGGTCGTTCTTCCGTATGTCAGTTGATGCCTTTCACTTAAAATGACGTCCTTTTGAAACAAAAGACGGACACTTTGAGTGGTGTCAGCCGCACCGCATGTCGGATTGAAGCGGGGATGATTCTTACACATCACATATGACCCATGGATTGTTCTCCTAAAGTTTCAACGGAAACCGAATCCGTTTGGTCGTTTTTCCGTATGTACTTAAAATGGTTTCCATTTTAAACAAAAGAGAGTCACTTAGACTTATCCTGGCCACACCACGACTCAGATTCATCCCGGGTTGGCTCTTACACGTCACATATGACCCATGGATTGTTGGGATAAATTATCAACAGATTCAGAATGCGTTTGGTCGGTTTTCCGTATGTGAGTTGATGCTTTTCACCTAAAATGACGTCCTTTTGAAACAAAAGACGGACACTTTGAGTGGTGCCGGCCACACCACGTCTCCGGATTGAGCTGAAACCACCGTGAAACATTCTAATTATTATTCGTGACGTGTACGCGCAGACGGCACGTCAATCGGACGTGTGGTTTGCGCGGTACGACTCAATATTCGTGTTTTAAGTGATGCGCGCGCTTCGTAAACGCGCGTGAGGGGGGTCCAAACGGGACGAACGAAGTCGGAATGGCCTGAAATCAGACGACAAATACGGGAGAGTGATTTATGAAGTGTTCGAGCAGACGGCACGTCAATCGGACGTGCCGTGTGCCCGCGGTGACCGACAACGTAGTTCTGGTGTTAGAAACGGCCAAAACGGGCGTCCAACGGTCAAATTCATAGCGGACAACCTCAGATTGAGCTGAAACCACCGTGAAACATTCTAATTATTATTCGTGACGTGTACGCGCAGACGGAACGTCAATCGGAAGTGCGGTTTGCGCGGTACGGCTCAATATTCGTATTTTAAGTGATGCGCACGCTTCGTAAACGCGCGTGAGGGGGGTCCAAACGGGACGAACGAAGTCGGAATGGCCTGAAATCAGACGAAAAATACGGGTGAGTGATTTCTGAAGTGGTCGAGTAGACGGCACGTCAATCGGACGTGCCGTGTGCCCGCGGTGACCGACAACGCAGTTCTGGTGTCATAAACGGCCAAAACGGGCGTCCAACGGTCAAATTCATAGCGGACGACCTCATATTGAGCTGAAACCAACGTGAAACATTCTAATTATTATTCGTGACGTGTACGCGCAGACAGCACGTCAATCGGACGTGCGGTTTGCGCGGTACGGCTCAATATTCGTGTTTTAAGTGATGCACGCGCTTCGTAAACGCGCGTGAGGGTGGTCCAAACGGGCCGAACGATTTTAGAATGGCCTGAAATCAGACGACAAATACGGATGAGTGATTTCTGAAGTGGTCGAGCAGACGGCACGTCAATCGGATGTGCCGTGTGCCCGCGGTGACCGACAACGCAGTCCTGGTGTCATAAACGGCCAAAACGGGCGTCCAACTGTCAAATTCATAGCGGTCGACCTCAGATTGAGATGAAACCACCGTGCAACATTCTAATTATTATTCGTGACATGTACGCGTAGACGGCACGTCAATCGGACGTGTGGTTTGCACGGTACGACTCAATATTCGTATTTTAAGTGATGCACGCGCTTCGTAAACGCGCGTGAGGGGGGTCCAAGGGGGAGGGGGGGTTGTCCAGGGTCCAAGAATGAGGGGGGGTTTCCAGGGAGTTCACAAACACACAACCACTAAAATACAACAACATCCATAAAAACAGACAATATATAAAAATAACTCAACTCCAATACTATACTACGAGTCTAGATAAAACCAACAACTAGAATATATTAAACATCAAATCTCAGTAATATAAGTCAAAAATGTAACGAATCAATATGTCCCACATCAGCATCAACATCACCATCATCATCATCATCATCGCCCTCGTCATCGTCCTCCTCATCGTCCTCACCCTCCACAGCGCCTTCCTCCTCGCCTTCGCCCTCCTCCTCGCCCTCCTCATCTCCCTCCTCTTCCGCATCAGACTGCTCACCATCATCATCTTCAAGCTGGACATCGGCCTGACCACCACTAGAACTGCCACCTGGTGCACCATATATAGAATGTATCGACGACATGTATTCATCAATCGCTGGGCTGGCCTCTGCTGGAAGTGTTGGACGTAGAACTTCAATAAATTTCATAAATGCACTGTTTGCCCTAGCAGACTGTTCTGCCATCTCTGTGGCCCTTTTCTCAGCCTGTTCTACCTGTGCCCTAACTTGCTGCAGCTCGGTGGCACTACAACTCGTACCTGAGGCAGGCCAATACCTCGTCGGGTCTATCCTAGGTCGGCAGCGTACTCTGCCAGAATGATCCTCTCCCAACACCTGATGTAAGTGATCAGATGGCCCAAAATTGTCTGCTTCTTGGGCATCGAGGGCCTATAAAGCATCATGTTACAAATATAAATATATTATTAAGTTACGAAATAGATATTAAAATATAAAATCAACAGATTAAAACTTACAATCTGCTGCTGAGTCGCTTCATTGACAGCACTTCCCTCCTTTTTTCGTCTACTCGAGCAAAACAGTTTTGCTCGAGGCACACGTCCTTCAATATTTTGTACTTGCCTCTAGAATGACATTGAAAACAAAAGTTATATAAAGACTTCAGAAAATAGTTAAATAATTGAGGAAACAAAAGAAAATGTAAGTCGTAAAGAAAACTTATAAATAATTGTCATACCTGCTGCCTCTCATGATCCGGCATCGTCGTGCGTCCTAGTGTATGGAGGTATTTTTTTGCATCAATGTTTTTTTTATTTTTTCCAGATGATTCCTAAATAAAATTCGATAATGAAAAGGATAATATTAATGCAAAACTTGAAAGTTATTATTTAAATACCTCAAATGTAATTCATACCTTAAACTGGGTACTCGTCCAATGAGTAATCATCTGACGATACTGCTCTATAAGACAATCATCCACGACTGGTACCGCCTCTAACTCAGTGCCAACTCTAGCACGCCAGCCAATATACAGCTCATGCTTGTAGGCTCTCCAAAGCTCGCCTAAATCCTTTAGACGTTCCAGTCGTGCACCCTCACCATCAGGAAAATTAAATCGAAGCTGAAATGAAAATATTAATTCATATAAATACCAAAAAAAATCATGGCATTAAATACAACAGATTTTTTTACCCATATCTCTGCCCAAGCTCTATCTTTGACCTCATGTGGCAAATGTCTCCACGACAGCGGGCTGACGGGAATGATGTCGGAGTATTTGGAAAGCGTCGCCATAAAACTCCGACATTGCTGCCCTGTTTTCTCAACCATCTAATTGTCTTCATTATATTCCACCATAACCTGTGTGCGACGGTTCCACACCGAACGCATGCGTGTACGGCCCCGCCCCCGCCTCCTGTCAGTAGATGTATCTGTCATGAAAGAAAAACAAATATTTTATCAAAACATGTTATAATGAAAATAAATATTGCTATAAAAATTTGTTAGGGTTTTATAAATATACCTGCGCTAGTCTGATCAATGAGTGGCGCCGGATCCACAGAACCTGATGGAACACCCTCTGGTGGAACAGGAGTCGAAGACGATGGAATATAAAAGCTCGGAGAGACAGAAGTAGAAGGAAATGAAGATGGAACAGCTGTATGACCTGATGCTGACTGGGGAGTGGGAATCATCATGGGATGTGAAAATGATGGGGCAGAAGATGCAGAAGGTAGCGAAAACATGGGAGGTCTAAATATCCCGTGTGTCCCTAACGACACACCGGGATCAGAATGTGGGAAGTCTGAAATGTCAGTGGGAGGGGCATGGTCTAGTCGGGCACGCGCAGCTCTACGTCCACCTCTGGTACGAACCCTCCTCGTACCACCGGCCTGAGTACTAGGACCAGTACTAGGCTCCTCGTCGAATAACTGTCGACGTAATGGTGGATCCTACAAAAAAGTTTACAAAAAAAATTAATCACATGACATTATATATTCTGTAAATATATATATATATATATATATATATTTGAAATAAAGTACTCACTATATGCACTAATGGTGGAATGCCCATCTCCTCCATCCGACGATTGTTCTCCGCCATTTTTTTTCTTCGTCTCTCTTCAATTGGCTGCATTTCCTGCATTGGAAAACAAATATGTAATTAATTAGAAAAAAAATTAATGTGTAAACCAAAAAACTAAATATATGAGGGAATGAGAGGATTCATTGGTAATTTAGCTATCAATTGTTTTAGAAGAGCTTGAATGAATTTAATAAAACATACAAGTTGTAATGTTCACCAAGTTAGAAATATTGTTTGATTTGGTTTGAATACAGTTCAATTCCAAATTAGAAAATGCAATTCAAATAAAACAGCAACCAATAAACATTGAAAATTCACATAACGGTCAAGTCAGCTAAAACATATTTGTGATCAATACTAAATAAATATGAATATTACCAACCTTAACAACCCAACTCGAGGTAAACCAAAAGAATTGAGAACATGGATGAATGATTCTATATATTTCCAACCACAACTTTAGGTTCACAATCAACTCTGACAATTGAGCTATTGGAGTCATCAAAAGAAATAAATGGATTGGTTCCAATGGCAATAGGGACAGTGTCAATTCCATCATCAGCATCATCAAAAATATGTCTTGGAATTACTTCAACTATGACACCAAATTCAGGTTGAAGTTGATCTTTGACATAAAAAACTTGTTTAGCCATTGATGCCAACACATATGGTTCTTCGGTTGCAAGAGTGTGGGTCATATTAATTACTCGAAATCCACAATCATCAATAAATGTGCCATGTCTCGTCATCGAATCAAACCAATGGCATTTCATCATTGTGACTCGTCCATGAGAGTAATAATCCAATATTATTATTTTCTCAACGACTCCATAATAACCCAAATTTTCAAGTCACGGTCTACTATCTGATGCACTGGCATAACAATCTGTTGTGGCAGTAACCATAATACCATCATGTTGTGTTCTCATGTTTTTGGCTCGTTCAGTGACAATAAATCTGTACCCATTGATAACAATTGATTTACAGTCACGAACCACGGTATTAGGACCAAAATCCAAAGCTCTTACTTCCTCAGAGACAGAGTCAGCAGACAAACTCAATACCTGCAATATAAATGACAGTTAAACTTAAGTAAATATTGAAATAATTAATTTAAACAGTAATATTTTTACCTTCAATTTTAACCAAGCAGAAAACTCTTTGCTATGCAAAGTCTCTCTCCTTCTCAAAGATAAAGAACGATGTTTCCTATTTATCATTGTTTTATGTTCCTTGTAGATAAAAAAATATGAATAGTTTAACAGATATATATGTAAGATATACATATTCAATTTTGTTACCTGATATAGTCATCGAACAAATCACAGTTGAACAAAACTGTGCGATGTTCCATCTCCCGCTCTTCATGGCTTAATGTCTTCAATGTATATGATCCAGGAATTCCTCCTGTTTGAGGAAGTGATGGAAAACTGGGTTCAATTTTCTCATATTGTTCTTCTTCATTTCTCATTGGTCTGTTCATTCTTGTAGTAAGATCAGACAAATACATTGAACAGAAATCCATACATTCTTGAGCTAAGTAACCGTTCACGATAGAACCTTCGGGATGATTCTTGTTTCGAACATAAGACTTTAATGTGAACATATTTCTTTCAGTTGGATACATCCAACGAAAAGAAACAGGTCCTCCGAGAAGTATTTCAGTTGGAATATGGACAGTCAGATGCAGCTTGCATGTGAAAAATGATGGGGGAAATATTTTCTCCAACTCACACAAAATTAATGGGGCATCTGTCAACATTTTTTGCAAGAAATACTTGGACAACTTCTTAGCACAAAGATCTCTAAACAAATGGCACAACCGAATAACACCTACCCTTACATTATTGGACAAAAGATGACGGATTGCTATTGGAAGCAACTCATGCAGTAGAACATGATAATCATGAGTCTTCAAAGATTTTAGCTTCAACTCTCTTCTGTTGACCCGTTTAGATATGTTGCTTGAATAGACATCAGGAACTCTAATAGTCTCTAATACTTCCAAAAATTGTTTTTTTTCAGTAGGTGTCATTACATAAGAAGCACATGGAAGTTGCCATTTATTTTCACTGATACGCACAGGATGCAATTCTGGTCTGATGCCCCAATCCACCAAGTCACGTCGAGATCGTAAATCATCTTTTGTCTTCCCCTTGACATTTAGAAGAACTGAAAGCAACATTTCACATATATTCTTTTCAATATGCATTACGTCTCAGCAATGACGTAGCAAATTGGTTGACCAATAAGGCAAATCAAAAAAGATACTCCTCTTCCTCCAATTGTAACAGGTTTCTGTGGAAACATTCTTTCTCTTTCCAGATTTCATTTGACCCTTCCCGAACGAAAAACTGAAATCTTTCAATTCATTAAGCACATCAGTTCCAGACATACGCTGTGGTGGATCATCGGTCTCTATAGTATTATCAAATCCTCGACGATTCATTCTATATGGATGATCCTTTGGCAAAAATCATCGATGTCCCATAAAACTGAAACTACAACGATGTTTCAGTCTTCTGGATCGTGTATTCTTCATACAAACTGGACATGACAGTTTTCCCTTCTTGCTCCATCCAGACATCATTGCATAAGCTGGAAAATCATTGATCATCCACATAAGCGCAGCACACATCTGAAATATGTCTTTCGAACATGCATCGTATGTGTGCACACCCACATCCCAAAGAAGTTTCAACTCTTTTATTAAAGGTTGCATGTATACATCAATATCAATGCCGGGATCAGAAGGACCAGATATGAGTATACTCATGAAAGTGAAAGATTTTTTCATACACAACCATGGGGGAAGATTATAAATGTGTATAAAAACTGGCCATGTGTTGTGCGAAGTAAGCATCTGCCCAAACGGATTAAAACCGTCGCATGAAAGACCCAGCCTCACATTACGCACGTCAGCTGCAAAATCAGGATGTCGAGCATCAAATCTCTGCCATGTAAATCCATCTGCAGGATGAACCAACTCATCATTAGTCTTCTTTCTCTCGGTATCATGCCATCTCATTTTTATTGATATGTCATCAGACATAAAAAGATTCTGGAGTCTGGGGATCAATGGAAAGTGCCACATTATTTTCTGTGGAACGCGGGATGGTGTTCCATTAGATTTTGACTTCCAGCGGGATGTGCCACATTTTATACATTCATTTCGTTCAGCAGTTTCTTCCCAGAATAAACTGAAATCTTTCGGGCAAGCATGAATTTTGTTTCTGGAAAATCCAAGTTCTTCAACTAAATTCCATGCCATATAGTGGTTTGAGGGAATATCTGCATCATCTGGAAGTAAATCCTTCAAGAGGGTAAGAATGTAATCGATTTCTGTATTAGAAATCCCATACATAGTTTTTCCATGAAACAATCGGATTAAAAATTCCAGCTTTTTCATTTTATCGCATTGTCGATATACTGGAGTCGTGGCAGCATCATTCAATTTTTTCACCCTATCAATATCATCATTTTCACTAGATGCATCAGTTGTCCTCATATCGACGTCTTCTTGAGTCGAAATCCTTTCTTTTTCATGATGACGAATAAACGGAAACCGATCATCTAACAAATTCTCCATTCCAGTCCTTTCATTTCGATCATCACCAATTTGAGATTTCATTTTCTCCCCATTGTGATACCACACAAAGTAGTTTGCTTGAAAACCATTTTTGGTTATGTGGTAGCTGACTTCTTCACGACTCAACCAAGGTCTACCAACACAATTGGAACATGGGCAGTGTATGCGACCACTATCTGAAGCATTGTGAAATGCAAAATCTATAAAGCTCTCCAAATTGTTTTGAAAATCGATTGAGATACGATCAGTTTCATACATCCAACTTCTATCCATTCTGTAAAAAAATTCATATAAGTCATTTTGTCATAAACAATTCAATAGGATTGAACTTTAATAGAAAATACATTTAAGTAAACGATAAAGGAAGAAAATAATCATGGTATCAACTAGACATGTGAAAAAAACATACTAATGTGTTATTGAAAAAAATGTAAAACCAACAAGAACTTAATGTGTTATCACATCAGAGCATGCCTCATCCCATAACCATATTAGTAGGGTACCCTCGTGGACAGCCCCGCCCACCCCCATGGACAACCCACCCACCCCCGTGGGCATCCCCTACCCCCTAGACAGCCCAACCACCCCCGTGGACCGCCCACCCACCCCCCTCGACACCCCTTCTCCCTATGGACAGCCCCCCACCCCCTTGGATAGCACGCCCACAACCCTGGACACCCCTACCCCCTGTGGTCAGCCCACCCACCCCCCCTGGACAGCCCTCCCACCCCTCCTTTGTTGTACCCCTCTCTCTTGGATTTTAATGATCACAATCACTCTCATCGTGTTCTAACTTGTTTTCAAGTGTTTTGATGCTAGGAAAAAGGTTGACCGGGAGTTGGCCCAAGAAGGCTGATAGTGGACTCTCTGAGTCCACCGGCCAGCCGGTGGATTTCCACCGGCCCGCCGGTGGTCTCTGGCAGAAGCATTGCATTCTGCCAGAGCCACCGGTCAGCCGGTGTTAGTGCACCGGCCAGCCGGTATGGGCACCGGCCAATCGGTTCTTGCCCACCGGCCAGCCGGAGGACCCAGGCAGTAGGCTTGCCCACTGCCTGGTGCCATTGGCCAACCGGTGGATGACCACTGGCCAGCCGGTGGAACCCAGACAGAAAGCCTGCTCTGTCTGGCCCACCGGCCAGCCGGGAGCTCTGCACCGGCCAGCCGGTGGACCACCGGCTCGCTGGTGAGACACCACCGGCCAGCCGGTGTGCCCAGTCAAACTACCGTTGGGCTTTGACCAGACTTGTACTTTTGACTCCCAACGGCTCCGGAAGCCCTCCAATGGCCATATTGAAGTGTTTATGGGTATTTCTCCTATAAATAAGAAACCATGGATGCCGGGAACATAACCTAATGATATTTTGATGTCTTGACGCTCTAACGACAAATCAAGGCCTCTTGTGATCCATTTCCATCCTTGAAGCTTGAGCTCCCTCTCCATCAGCCCACCCACCCCCCTGGACAGCCCGCCCACCCCTCCTTGACAGCCCAGCCACCCCCGTGGACAGCCCGTCCACCCTTGTGGACAGCCCGCCCACCCCCGTACCCCCCTGGACACCCCGTACCCCCCCTGGATAGCCCCGCCCACCCTCCCAAACAGCCCACACCCCCCTCCCCTGCAACCCCACCACCACCACCTAGACATACCACCCCCCTGGAATGTGTAGAAATAACATAAAAATACATGATATATAGATAGCGCAAAATACTCAACCTATGGGTTCACATTAACTACACAATCACACACTTCACTACTACCATAAAACACATAAACCACACCACCACCACACAAGATGCATAACATTTATCACATTCATTTATAAGCCACTTCATTCACACTTACATTGTCCATTCATTTAATGTTAAATTAATTAAATCCATTTACCACACATCCATTTCTATTCCATCTCATTTATTTAATATCTTGTTTTTTTGTTTTAACAGCATAATTTATTCCATAGATAACCAGGAAACTAATAAAACCACCACACAACAACTCACCATCTCACAATAACCATCGACACCATGTTACATCGACCAACCATCTCACCAAAACAACCAAATATCACAATAAAAATATTGCACATCACAAACCACCGCACAAGCAAAACCACCTCACCACATTATACACCACAACTTCATCACACAACACCTCCACACGACACAACACCACCACACATCATCACTATCATACAACTTCACATGACACATCCATGCCCACTAACCATCACATTACAACCCCACATATCACAAAGCCCAACTGGTCACCTCAATCCCCATAAAACAGCCTACAACATACAATGAAACACAACAAAAAACCTCTCATAGAGGCAACATACCCCAACTTCCACAATTTATTTATTCAAGGTCTTTTATTACATTTCCCCTTTATTTAGCATGAACATTATAACACAACTGATATTCCAGGGGAAACTAATTAATTAACAAAATATTTATTCATTTCCCTATTTTACACGGTGAAATCAAATAAAAATCCAAACTTAAAACTAAAATATTAGATCAATAACAATAAAAACAAGGTACCGTATGTGTATAAAGAAAAAATTACTTGATTTGAGATGATTCAAATGGGTTTTCACCTATTCGGATGGGGGATTTGGAGAGCAGCAGAGAGGTGGAGGTGGATTGATAACTTAAAACTAAAATACCAAAGCAATAACAATAAAAATAAGGAAGTATATGTGTATAAATGAAAAGATACCTGATTTCACCTCTTAGGATAGGGGATTTCGCCAGAGGAGAGCGGTGGAGTGGATGAAATTAGGTTCTGTGCGAATGGGGGAGAACAGGATTTGGGGGAAATAATTCCCAACGGTTATAAAGAACCGTTGGGAAAGAGATGTTAAGGACCCCCCTTTCCCAACGGTTCTCTTGAACCGTTGGAAAAAGGTGATTAACACACCCCTTTACCAACAGTTTGAAGAAACCGTTGGTAAAGGGGTGGCTTTTCCCAACGGTTCATTGAAACCGTTGGGAAAGGCTTTATTAGTCCTTCAAGGCCAACGGTTTTAGAAAACCGTTGGTAAAAACCCGTTGGGAAAAACAGCATTTCCAGTAGTGTATAAACTTAAAGAACTGTATTGACGTATTTAAAATACCCAAATCATCTTAGGGATTTATTGGACATAAAACGTCTCAAGTATTTATCATACCCAATTCTTCTTAGGGTTTTATTGAACCCAAAATATCTCTGGGATTTAATATACCCAAACCAACTCAAGGATGTATCAGAACCAAACCATCTCATAATGAAAATTTAAACCCATGTGCTCTATATAGAAAATCAATCCAATATAATAACTTAAAATACCCAAAGAAATAAAATTGGTTTCATATCATTTCCAAATGGTATCACCAGAATTTACTCATGAATATAAATGGTTGATACTTGAAATTAAATCACCCCAAATGATTATTTTATAAGATCATTTATAGGGCGATTTAGGAAATATAATTTCCAAGGATATAAATCCTTTGTAGATAAATATTATACAGTATAAAAATCATGCAATATTTTTTTAGAAAGTGATTTTATTTATAGCATAAAATATGAAGTTAACGTCACTTTTAAAGGTAATGTTTTTAAAAATTAAGTGAAAATTTTTGAAAAATATTTACATTTTAAAAAGAAATTTCAATATTGGATCCTTTAAATATGAATTAATATTTTAGAAAGGTGAAATGAAAAATTTTAAAAAAAATTTACTTTTTAAACCAGAATATTTAATAAGGGATTATTGAAAAAGACAGAAAAGTTTAAAAAAGGTGAATTAAAATATTTGGAAAATATTTAATTTCTTTAAAAAAATCAATGATAGATCATTGAAAATACATAAAGGTTATCAAAAAGTAATTTAGATTGGAAGATAAAACAATTTATTTGGAAAGGATAGAAAACCTTTTAAATATTTTGAAAACCCATATTGTAAAAAGAGGTAACAAAACTTTATTTTGAAAATAGGTAATGAAAAATAGGACGATCATATAAGTAAACAAATATTTTTATTTAAAAATAAGAAATAATTTTTTTGGGAACAATGAACATGGAAATAGAGGAAAACCCACCATTAAAAGAGATCATACATTTTTTATAAAACCATTACGCCTTTATGAGAAAGAAATTCATCAAGAAAGCATCTTTGAGTTAAAAAAAATCTTTTTCCCCCATTGAGATAAAATGAAATATTTTATGAAATAGGAAATAAAAAATTTATCAAACTTATAAGAATTATTTTCAAGGTAAAACATCTTAACTCAAATAATGGAAATTTGGCTTGATCTAATCTCTCATGGATGTCATAATTATTGAAGAAAGATACATTTAGAAAGGTTTTTTTTGTAGAATTGTTAATGCCTAGAATAAAATAGAATGTTTCACATAATAAAATAAAATAGTAGAATGTTCCGTACTTATATTAAACAAGTTCAACAAGAGCAATCGTAACTCAATGAACAAGTATTTTTAAAATATTACTTAATTTTCCAAAACACTAATCATGGGTTCAATAAATTTAATAGAGTATTTAAAAAAATATTTAACTTTATATATATATATATATAAGGTTTAAAAAACTTTTAAGTCATTATTTTATAATGATACCTATTGTCCTAAAAATAAATTATTTAAAATTTCTAAAAAATTAACCTTAATTTAATTTTTTTATATGGAATTAGAAAATATAGTTCATTTCGTAAAATTAAATTTCTAAAATTTATAAAATTAAAATTTAAACAAAAATCAATATATATATATATAAAGGAAAAATAATTTTCTTGAAAACATGAATTTTAAAACATTAAGTGTTCCTAATGATATTTTATATATGTGTTATAATTTATTATACTTTTTATTTACTAGAGGTTTTATTATTCTTAAATTTTCTTAATAATAAATATGTAACATCTAATTTTAGTTCAGTGTTGTGTTTGGATAAATCTATCAAATATAATTTTAAGTTAAAGTATCTAAAATATCGAGTTGTTACAACTATGACACCATATTGAATTATTCTTTGGAATCAACATGGGAATATGAGAGTGTGCTGAATAATTTGTGGTGGTTTAAATAAACCTTCCTTCTCGAACAACAGTTCTCGAAAAGTTTCTTACCAATGGATGAGGATGAAATTTGATTCTTAAATTTTACTCCGCACACTACCACAAATATAGTTTTTCCCAGCACTAACATTTATCAGCGCTAACAAAAAAGCGCTGAAAAAGGGGGTGCCTTTATCTGCGCTAAAAAAGGCACTGATAAAGGGTCCCTTTACCAGCACTAAAAAAAGCACTGCAAAAATCACCCCTTTATCAGTTCTTTTTTTAGCGCTGATAAAGGTACCCCCTTTATCAACACTTTTTTTAGCGCTGATAAAGGGACCGCCTTTATCAGCACTTTTTTAGTAGCGCTGATAAAGGGGGGCCTTTATCAGCACTTTTAATAGTGCTGATAAAGGGTCGACTTCAAAAAAAATTAATTAAAAATAATATATTAATATATAAATATATAAATATAGTTATATTGATATAAATATAATATATAATTTTTAAATATATTTTATATAAGTATAAATATACATTTACACTTAATATACTTAATATATAAGATATTTAGTGAAAATGGATTATAAAAAAATTAAACAAATATTTTTAATTAATAATTTTCTAATTATTATGGAGTAATAGTCATTTAATAACAATTTAAAAAATAAAAAAATAAAAATAAAAAATAAAAATTGATCCAAAATATGTTGAAAATGCAACCCGAACTTCAAACCGTCATAACTTTTGATCCGGGTGTCCGTTTGAGCTTTACCACATATCAAATAGAAGCCTGTGATTATCTCTACGTCGTTGTGACCCAAGGGACCCTGACCATGGGTTTTTTGAGGCCAAAAGTGGCCCTGAAGGCCTCCAAAACTGAGTTTTTAGTTGGGCTACCCCGATTTTTTAACATTTTTTGGATTTTAATCCCCATTTAAGGGGGTATTATTTGATTTTTTTTGGTGGGGACTGAATTTATTCCAAGGTATTACATTCATATTGATATTATGTCTTTGAAATTTCATCTTTTTTTATAATGAACTTCTATTTATAATCAAATATATAACAATATATACATATTTTTTATATATTCACACCTAAAAATTTAATTATAAATATAAATAATAAAATATATTTACATATAAAATATATTAGCTTTATCTAAATAATAACTAATATCCATTTTATTTAAAATACAAATATATGAATATTTATATACCTAATTATTAATCTAACTATATATAAATATATATATTAATATCACTATAAATATATATATTACTATACAAATAAATATAACTAAATATATATATATAAATATATATTAATATAACTATATATATATTAATATAACTATATATATATATTAATATAACTATATATAAATATATTATTATAACTATATATATTAAAATAAATATATATTACCATACGAATAAATATTACTAAATATATATATATATATATATCATGAAATGGAAAACAAATCAAAATAGAGGAGTGGTAAGGGCTTAGGCGCGCAAGGGGGAGGTCTCGAGTTCAAATCCAGGTGGAGGCAGTGGCGCACGCGCATGAGGGAATATGGGAGCAAGCACTGATAAAGGGTGGATGGGATGCGTGAGGCACTATAGGGTGGTGAAAAAGTGCTGTAAAAAGGGGGGGCTCAAGAGCTATAAAATCCCCCCCGATTGGCAGTATTTTTTTAATTTTTTTTAATTTTTTTTAATTTTTTAATTTTTTACCTTTTACCTGTGATTTTTTAAAAGCGGTGATTAAAGGGGTCCTTTATCAGTGCTAAAACGAAAGCGTTGATAAAGGAAGTACTAATAAAGGGGTCTTTTATTAGCCCTAAAAGAAAGCGCTGATAAAGGACCCTTTTATCAGCACTTTGTTTTAGCGCTGATAAAAGACCCTTTTTATCAGCGCTTTTTTTAACAATGATAAAAGGGGTCTATCCACTACAACATAATCACCGTTTAGTGGCGGTTTTGTAGCGGCGGTTCTAGGAACCACCGCTAAAACTTTTTTTAAAAAGGTTTCGCGGCGGTTTATAATAAACCGCCGCAAAACAATTTTTTTTAACAGCCCCGACCCTTCCCCCACCCCGACCCTCTTTCTCACCCCGCGCTCCCCCGGCCCCCCGCTTCCCCTGCGACCACGGACCCCCGCGACACCGACGACCCCGCAACCCCAACGACCTTGCTTTCCCGGAGACCCCACGACCTCAGCGACCCCGGCCCCCCGCGACCCCGGCGACACCGCGACCCCGACGACCCTACTTCCCGGCGACCTATACAAACCGTAGGGTTTGATTTCTAATTATTTAATTGTTTTGATATTAGTTTTTTTATTATTGTTTCTTGGATAACTGGTACTCTTTACTTGTGTGAGGAGTTGATTTATTTATGAGACTAGTCAACATTGAAAATAAAGAAATTTAGAATTTTAGGTATTATATTTATTTCAGCAACCACATCTCTATGAAAATCTTGTAACATTTCCTGAGAGAGAATCTCACATTTCATAGATGATATGGTTGAAGTCACTGTATCTATAGTGGTGGAAACTCCTTACAACGATTATTCCTTTGAAACCTAGTACATAAAATTCTATCCTGATGCTTCTCTAGAATAATATTTTAAAACTTTTTCCAAAAGTGGTTGAAACAGAAAATTAAACTCACCATTATCAAACTTTGAAACATCTATTTATTAGATATTACTTGTTTTAGATATTAATTCAAATAAATTATTCCTCAAAAAATACACTTTATTCATTATCTTGTAAAAACTCTCTCAAGATATTTTATCCAAATAATCTAATTCATGTGTATGGATTTTAGAACTAGTTTAGTGCAAGCGAATAGAATAAAATAAGTCTTGCTGCATTTCAAAACTATGATATTCATCAACCATTTTAGTTTGATCATTATAGGGTTCTCTAGATTCAAACCTTTCTCTTTTTTTTGAAATAATAACAGATTCATCTTCCATGCATTCTTCTCTTTCCCCACTAGAAACATTTCAACTGATAAACTTACTTATTTTCTTCTTCATTTTCTACTAGTTTCTCAGGATGGAGATATATTAAAGAGTGGGATTACTTTTGATGTAGTAAAAATGATTTTCTATTGACCAATGTTATCTTTACTTTTAATGGGAAAATCATATTTTTATTTACAGAGAAAATAGGTAAAATAGGTGCTTATTCTATAACAAGAGTAATAATATCCACTACTGAACACAATTCCGAGTGAACATTTGGTACATCTTCATTCCCATCTCAAATTTCATTGGAAATGATAACTTGAAACCTTCTTCATATATTCTCAAGAGTCTCATTTTATATAATATATCTTACACCCATACTTCTAATTGGTTCTTTTATGAGATTAGAAAATATTGTTGGTGGTTGAATAGAAACCTCATCAGTAAAAACCATATGAGATGACTCCCCCTGAGTTGTAGAAGGCAATACCTCAAATTTTTCTTCTAATCAGACATGAAATAACATATTAAAATATGATCTGTAGAATAATCCACTACTCTTTATTATACTATAACTCACTACTGTTAATCCAATAAAATGTGTGGTAGTGGTTTCATCCAAACATATCGAAGATCTACCAAACACCAAAGTCAACAACCTTCCAAAAAGGTGAAAATTTACTAATTTATTATGAATATTTCACATATTCTTCATTATATATCGTACAAAATTGATGGGTTTATCTATTATAAACTAATATAATAATTCAACATCTTGAAAAAGGATTTTTTTTCAAACTCACCCTTTTTTCGAGCAATGGAAGACTAAATGAAATTCAAATGAACCTTTTTATCTGGTTCTACTTCTTTTATAGGTTTGTTATCTACTTTTGGATTTTCAAAAAAGGCATAATTATTTCTGTAGGGATTACTTAATTGATTTCCATTGAGGAAGTGTCGAAATAATAATTTCCATCATAAGTATATTCAAAGACTTCAACCATTATTAAGGATGACATCAAAAAATTATTCTAGTTTACTATTGTTGGAAACAGATCCTTATTATCACCAAAATTAAATACAACTGCTTTATAGAAATCTCATACATCTTTATCATAGAATAAATTTTTTGTCTTTTCATCGAACACAAATGACTATCCTTGATGATTTATAGATTTATTAACAAAAATATTCATGGCATCTAGCCAGTTGAAATTGATGGATCTTACACTCAACACTTTTCCTAAGGTCCTTGATCACATGAATCTACTAGAGGTATCTCCCTTTATTTTCTTATATTTTACATTTTTGAACGAGGTTCAAAATACTAAACTATTTGAAATTTGTTTATGACTATTTTATTAATATTAAAAGGTTTTTAAGGGTAATGAACCTATAACTGACTTATTTTATTTTGTTTTATAGTAAGAAAAGGGTCGCTCAGAGTGATATGCATGATAATCATGTCAGAAAAACATACAAGTCCTATTGAGATATGACTAATACTCAAAATTGTGGTGCTAGATCTCAAATAAAATAACTCAAATTAAATATTTACTAATAATAAATTCACAATATAAAATTAGTAAAATAGAAATTATATTAAATAATTTTAAATAATCTTAATTTGGATTCGATAAAATTGAATATATAACTAGGAAGTGGTTCAGTAAAAATTTATGACAATTGATTGTCTATGAAAAAAAATAAAAAAATCTGCATGATATATTAATAAATTATGTGTTAAATATGTGTTTCATCCTATAATGGTTTATCAATCTTTTTTGAAATGTTTATTGAAATTTTATGTCTCATATGATTTAAACCTGATTAAAATTGAATCCAAAATTAGTTAGGGTGTGTTTCATTCATAACAGCTATGCATAGAAACATATGGCTATAATATATTCAACTTTAGTATTAGATAGTTATATAATGTGTTTTTCATTACTATATAATGATACTAAATATTTAGCATGAATTTTACTGGTTCCTGACATTATCTTTCTATCCAGTCTACACCGAACAAAATATGTATCCAAATATAAATTTTAATTAAAATTAGAGGGTTTTGAAAAAATTAGATATTGGAAAATAGTTTATTTTAAATATCTCAAAATATTTTTAGCATCATTTAAATGAGATTCTATTGGATTAGATTTAAATATTTCACAAATAAATAATGAAAATATAAAGTAAAAATTATTTATAATAGATTTATTTGATATTAGATTTTTATATGAAGACTCTATAGAGAAATTAGGTTGGGGTTATTCCAAATTAACAATGTGTTTTGGTTTTCCTGGTAAAGTAGCTACCACGTTGTTAGCACACTGTTTCTCTTTACCAAAGAAACTTCCCCTATCCCGAACACTAAGGGTTCATATCTAACTTAGGGGATCATCTTTATTATATTATGTTCCTGTAATCTTATATTATCATATATATGAATCTCTTTCTCTATTTATTAGTAACTATGTGTTTTAATTTTATTTATTGTGTAGGCACATTGTGATATACATGGATAAAAGTTGGATCACATTACCGAGGAACACACCTTAGTATGTTAAGGGGTTGAATGAGTTTTTAGATTTTGGAATTTCTAATTGATCCGTTGAAGGGAGAATAAAATGTCCATGTCCTAAATGTAAATTTAGAACATGGTTGAAGAGAGATGAGGTTTATGCACATTTAATACTGAAGCAATTGCCTGATCAATATTTGTGTTTGATTTGGCATGGAGAATCAAACGTTACAGAAATATTGAGCACTGATGTTAATCCGCAGAATGAGGTCCCAAGTTCATTGACAATGGAAAATGAAATGCAAAACCTAATAAATGATGCATTCGGCACTACAAGGCACCACTATCAGCATCAAAACATATCAGAACAACTAGAAGAGGGTGCTACAAATTGCAACGTGACAAGTGATGTTTTTGAGACTATAACACAGGCAGATCAAGATTGTCACATATCATTGGATCCTCCTCTTGATTATGTGGAGCCAAATGTAAGAGAAAACTTCACTGAGGAAAATGTGTTTCATGATTTAGTTGATGATGGAAATCAAGAGTTGTATTGTGGGTGTTTGAAATATTCAAAATATTCATATCTGCTGAAGTTGTATCACATCAAATGTCTATGTGGAATTACAAATAAGGAAATGTCCATGATATTGGAATTGATATGTGATGCATTTCCGGAAGCAAAAATCCCAGAATCTTTTTATGATATGAAAAAAGTTGTTAACAAGCTTGGTCTGAATTATACAAAAATACATGCGTGTCCCAATGATTGTATGCTTTAATGGGGAGAGGATTCAAGTAGACAGAATTTCAAGAAATGTTCTTCTTCTAGATGGAAGGAAAAGGGTGATGTTGGAAGTATGAATGAACATAATTTCATGGAGAAGAAGAAGAAAAGAAGCACACCTAAAAAGGTTTTGCGTTACTTTCCTTTTAAGCCTCGATTGCAAAGATTATTCATGTCATTGAAAACTGCCGAACACATGAAGTGACATTCTGTAGATAATAACAATGATGGGTTAATGAGACATCCACAAGATTCTCAATCGTGGAAGACATTTGATTCATTACATCTCTATTTCTCAGCTGATACTAGGAATGTTCGATTGGGATTGGCTACTGATGGATTCAACCCATTTGGGACTTTGAGTACCAATTATAGCATTTGGCCAGTTGTTTTGATCCCTTATAATTTTCCTCCGTGGATGTGTATGCAACAAACATCTTTTATCCTTTCGATGATTATTCCTAGAAAACAAATGCCAGGAAATGATATTGATGTATACTTTCAGCCTTTGATTGGCGAATTGCAGGAGTTATGGAGCAACGATGTTGAGACATTTGTTGCTTCTTCTAAAACAGTGTTCACAATGCATGCTGCTTTAATGTGAACTATTAGTGACTTCCCTGGGCTTGGGAATTTATCTGGTTGGAACACTTACACGGGTTTGTCTTATCCCGTTTGTAACATTTATTTTGAGTCCAAACGGCTACCTCATAGTAGAAAATGGTGCTTCTTGTGTCATCGAAGATTTCTCGATGCATCTCATAGATTCCGGCTGAACAGATCAAAATTTAATGGTTCCATTGATCGTAGACCACCTCCAAAGTTGTTAAATGGTTTTGAAATATTGAAATAGATTGAAAATGCTGAAACAGAATTTGGGAAGGTTCATCATTTGAATGATAGCGGAAAATGGGTCCGAAGTGCATCGTCAAGCGAAACCGGAACGCAATAATGGAAGAAAAAAAGTATATTCTTCAAACTTCCGTATTGGGAATTTAATTTTTTTTGGTATAATCTTAATGTGATGCATATTGAGAAGAATGTCTGTGAAAATTTGATTTTCACATTGCTTAATGAGCATGTAAAGTCGAAGGATCATCTCAATGCTCGCAAAGACTTACAAGCAATGAACATAAAACACGATCTCTGGCCAGATGAGAATGAAAAGTATCCTCCGGAAATTTTTGCAATGAAAAATAGGGATAAAGATACATTCCTTCAAATGTTAAATAATGTTAAGGTATCTGATGGGTATTCAAGTAACATCTCGAGGTGTGTTGACTTGAAGAATTGTAAGTTACCTGGATTGAAAAGTCAGGATTCACATATTTTGTTACAATAGTTACTACCATTGGCATTGCGTACATTATTACCTGAAAAAATTACTGCTGTTGTACTACAGTTTTGCACATTTTTCAGACAACTATGTGAGAAATTTCTACATCCATTTCAGCTTGAAAACCTCCAGAACAGGTTTGTATTGACCCTTTGCGCAATGGAGATGATCTTTCCTCCGTCCTTTTTTACTGTAATGATGCATTTAACAGTGCATTTGGTTGAGGACGCTAAATTAGGAGGCCCCGTTCATTATTGATGGATGTATCCAATTGAGAGGTATTTTATTTATATGTTTTCCAGTTAAGTAAACAATTTTTGGTACTTAATTAAATGCATAATTATGTTTATTTTATTTCACAGATATCTTGGACATTTGAAATCATACGTGAGAAATAAAGCTCAACCAGAAGGCTCAATTGTTGAAGACTATTTGGCTGAGGAGTGTCTTACCTTTTGTTCTCAATACATGGATGATATTGAGACAAGATTTAATCGAGTTGGACGTGTAGACGACACATCGACTCAATCTCAAATACATCAGAAATCCAAAATATTTCCTGCTATTGGCCAATCAGTTGGGAGGACCTCAAATGCGACACTGACTGAATTGGAATTATTACAGGCACATAGATATGTGCTGCTGAATAGTGATATTGCAGATCCATTTATTGAAGAGTTGAGGATACAAACAAAGAGATGAATGAGAGGCCGAACACGAAATGAGAAAGATATAACGAAATCTGTTAATAAAGAGCTTGTAGAATGGTTTGCACGACGTGTAAGTTCATAAATATTACAATAAATACAAATATTAGTTTGACACATACATTTTGTGAATCTAATAAAGTATATTTCTTTTTTTAGATCATGAATACTGATACTCGAGCAGAGGTGTTAGAAGATTTGAAGTTTTTTGCTAGAGGTCCTCTAAAAGAAGTTAGAAAGTTCTACGCTTATAATGTAAATGGATTTAGATTTCGTATAGTCGATCGAGAAGTGGGTTTGAAAACATAGAATAGTGGTATATTTACATTTGCTGAAGTGGAATACTATGGAAAGTTGTATGATATTATTGAATTAAACTACCACGGACATTTTACGGTTGTTTTATTCAAATGCAAATGGGTCGATATTATCAGAGGTGTTAAAAGAGATTCCTTGCAATTTACTTCGGTGAACTTCTCTCACTTGATGGATGTTGGTGATCGTGAACTGCATGATCCATATATCTTAACATTGCAAGAAAAAATGGTATATTATGTGAATGATGTTTTCAATGAAGGGTGGAGTGTAGTTTCTCATGTAATACAAAGAGATTTGTATGATATGGGTGATGAAGTGGAAAATTTAACCTCTGAAATTGAATTTAATCAGCAATAGGAAGCAGAATTAGTTGTCGATCATGATATTGAAAATATTATTCTAGCAAGGATGAATGAAGTGGATGAAGAAATAGAGTAGGAAACCGACATGATTGAAGGAGAAAATGATTGTATGTACAATTATTTATTTATTCATCAACCACTTGTTTCATTTCTGCAGTCATTCATTATCATTGTTATATATATTTTGTTTGTTAGTACTGGGCATCTATTATCATTTTTAATTTTTTTTCTGCATAATTTTTTTGAAATATATATTCTGAACTTAATTTTATTTGATTAAATGATAGGAATGCCAAGGAAGAAGCGGTATATTGTTTCATCTAGTTCCGCGACAGATGGCGATCCATTTGTCTCCCTCCCCACGACATCTGAGATGCCAGGTGCCGACACCCATGCACCATCCCCCCCTGCATCATCTCTCACACCATCCGTGGATGTCCCAGTAGAGGGTGAGTCGTCGACTCCCCTTTCAGGAGGCTCAGCAGTGGGGCAGCATCGTGCCCCTTCCAATTCATCCCGGACACACTGGAGTGTCACTATCATAGGTACAAATATTAATTAAATAAATTTATTGCATTTTGTTTATACTAATTGTTTTCTCATTGAAGATGACAAAAATGTAACTGTGAAGAAAAGTATAAAAAGTTCATATGTTTGGAATCTGAATGGCGAGAATATTGTTGTGCCATTTGATTCTTACGGGGTCCCTATGGATGATGCCGCGAGGTTACTTGGCCAGATTATAGGCCAGCTGGCAGCGGAGCCCATTTCCCTTCCCATTTCATATGACGATTAGAGAAATATGCCTTCAAGATGGAAAAATGAAGTGTTTGATTCTCAAATAAAGGTAAATTTATTATATTATGGTTTAATTGAATGTCATGTTACTAATATGTTCAAAATGAATTTCTGTATATAGAAATTCTTCCACATTACCGTTGATGATGTGATTGTATGGAAGTGGATGTTGAAAAATCTAGGTAAGAAGTGGAAAGATTTCAAATGGATAATATGGTGTGATGTCAACGATACTTCATTGACCACACAACAAATGTATGAGAATCTACCCAGTGGGGTACCGAAAGAGCAGTGGAAAGTGTTTGTTGACAGACATCGTGATCAGAAACGGATGGTATTGAAATATATATTATTATATTATCCTCATTTTACATTTGTACATGTATATGAAAAGGACATGACATTAAATACATCAGTATTAAATTGCCTTTTATTTATTTCAGGATCTTTCAAGACAAAATGCATCAAACCGGGCAAAGCAAGTCATCCCACACACTGCGGGCTCAAAAAGTTTTTCTAGAAGCCGAACGACATTGGTAATCTTTTAATTAGTTTAAATATTTATAAGACAATATTATCTGTTTAATATATTGAATTTTTTATTTATCCTTGTTTAATGTAGTCACAGAGTTTAGGGCATGAAGCATCCAGGACAGAACTGTGGTTGGATGTTCATAAGAAATCAGATGGAAGTTTTGTTAATGATCCTACTAAAGAAGTTGGGGTATGAAGTCAATTTTTCATCATAATAACTTATTATCAGTTTTTACTGTGTTAATATATTTTGATATTTGATTTATAGGTAAAAATTAAAGATCTATGGGATGCCAATCCTATGAAGTCCTACTCAGTCTCCCAGGATGACCCGGTTGCTAAGGTCCTTGGGAAGGAGCATGCTGGGAGAGTGTGCGGGATGGGTTTGGGACCCCTACCATCTGAGATTTTTAGCAGGCCATCAGGGATAGCAGCTGCATCTACTCCTGACTTTAGTCAGCCCATACCCATAGAGGATAAGAGAGAGATTGATTATTTACGAAGCACAGTTCACCAGTAGGGGGATCATATATCTGCATTGCAGAAAGAGTTGATTGAAATACGTCCGCAGATGAGTAGATATGCCCCCAGTGGTAGTGCATCGACTGGTGGTATGCAGGTAAATCACAAAAAATCAAAATCATTTAGTTTGATAACATTCATTGGTTTAAAGTTTTAAAATAAATAAGCAATCGTATTTAATTTTCAATATAATGTTATTACAGGTGACAGCACAAAGTAGAGATGAAGGTGGAGAGGGTGATGATGCATCATCAAACACTGAGTAGTTGTATTGTTGATTTGTAATATGAAAACAGTTGGTTTGTATATGTAACATTTGTGGCACATAGTTGCCACCACACATTTTCATGTCCTAAAATTTCATTGATTTCTCATTTGCCTTTTATGCATTTTATTGATTTCTGATGTTTCTTTTTTATGTCTTGATTTCTCGAGTGTGGTATACATCATTTAGGAATAAATTGTTTGATTAGCCTGCTAAGAACTTTTCCAAGGGTTCTATATTATTATTTTTTTGTGTTTGTTTATGACTACTTTATTACTCATAGTTATGAGGAATGAGAACATGAGGGAACACTCTTTAAATAAGAACAATCTAAATAAATATAGTAAACTAGTTAAGAGTAAATTAGAAGAAAAAGTGAGTCGCTTGAACTTTATGGATTTTCATGATATTACTATGCGTTGAATCTTATTGATTGATAATTGATGATATGGATTACTTCTTGTTTTTATCATCTACTATATCTACTGATCCTGATAGTCAGTTTTGTTATCATTTTTTAATTATAATGACTACTATGTTTTCAACAACTTTTTCCAATCCTTTATAATGACTACTAGGGATATTAGGTTTATTTTTAATTCAGGTACCGACCTAAATTATTCAAGAGTTTTAACAGACCCATCATGAAGCTCTAGTAAAATTGAGCCTATGCCCATGATGTGACCGCTCATATTATTCCCTAGAAATACCTCACCATTATTGAATTCCCTTAATTTAGTAAAGAATTATTTATTTGGGCACATGTGGAATGAGCATCATGAATCCTGGTTCTACTCATATAAGATGGCTATATCAGTGACATTTAACACATTAGTAGTGTCGAAGTCTTGTTCAACTAATAAGAAATGGTCATTATTACTATCTTTAAAGTCACCCTTCCTATTAGTACAATTTTTCTTGATATGTCCAGGTTGTTTACATTTAAAACATTTGATTACCTTGTTTCTAGATTAACTTCAATATTTCTTGAACTGTCCCCTATCTTTTCTCCGACCCATTGACTCACTTCAACCTCTAGATTCACCTCTTTCCCTAACATTCAAACCCTCAGCCTCAGTTTTCACACTACCCTTCCATTGAAGGTCTTTAGATAGAAAAGGATATTTCACTTCTTCAAGAGTTAATGTATCTTTCCCATACATAATAGAGTAAAATGAATCATCCAATGATGTTAACAATATGATGGATTGATCCTCATCATCCAATTTAATGTCAATGTTGGCTAGATCTAAGAATATTTTATTAAATTCATCAATGTGTATCCCGACTGTAGTTCCAAGGTGCATTTTGAATGTATATAATCTCATTTTCTTATATAGTCTACAAATAAGAGATTTAGTCATATAAAGGGATTCCAATTTGGACCATATTTCAATGGCAAAGGACTCATAAAAAACTTCTCTTAACACTTTGTCTCCTAAAGATAAATAATTAAACTATGGGCTTTCCTAAGGGTCTCCTCGGGGACATCTACAAAAGAGGTGGAAGCCTGCCCATCATGGGTTATGGTTGTTATTTTCTTCATAGAGCCAGTAAGGGAGTAGCAATAGGTACGCATATCTGTTTATTTGAGTTGTCTTCTATGTTACTGCGTTGCTGAACAAGAGGGGTGAATACAACATTAGTGTTGTAGTCAGTGGCCCTGCAAACATTCTTTCCCTTATCTGCATTATGATTTGAGGAAATAGGGTCTAGAGAAGGGAAAGACAAGCCATTCTCAAACTTCCTACAAATTGTTTCTAATACAAGAGCTCTTAGCTCCTCATCCAGATAAATATCATTTCTAATATTCTCTTTGTTCCACCAATTCAACCCATGTTCTACCTAAGGTACTTTTTAAGGGATCAATTTTATTTTTTCTTTTCACCAGCATTTCACTCTAACTTTTGTATGATTCATGTATGTCATCTATCTATGTTTTCCCTTTTTTCCTATTTTGTACTTCTTTCCATTCATTTCCAATGGGGTTCACAAACGTTTTTCTAATGATCCTATAGTTATTGAAGTTGTGACCAATTATTTTTCAGACTTCACAAAATGATG
This sequence comes from Viscum album, assembly GCA_963277665.1. Classification (NCBI taxonomy): domain Eukaryota; kingdom Viridiplantae; phylum Streptophyta; class Magnoliopsida; order Santalales; family Viscaceae; genus Viscum; species Viscum album. Next base: position 467,051,290 of record OY728147.1, on the reverse strand, counting down.
GATTTTTATCATACTCAATCTAATATCAGTTTTGTAATCATTAGCACTAATGTTTATGGCATCTGGAAGTGTTGTTTGAAGATTGATTTCTAACATTATTAGAGCATAATGTTCAAGCTCAACATTGATTGTTATTTGATCAATTTCAATATGGTATCCAATACATGATGTTATGTTATCCTAATACCGAACCATGATATTGCATTGTTTTCATGTATTATACTTTTTCTCTCTGTTATATGTGGTTTGATTTGGTTTTCAGGCTGTGGGGCAGCAGAAACAATTTTTTTTTCTGGGCAACTTTCTAGCGGAGGTTTAAACTGCCGCTAAATGAAAGTTGGTGACTATTTCGCGGCAGTTTAAGATGCCGCTAAATGTTCAAAACCGCCGCTAAACGTAAAATAAAATATAAATTTAGCGGCGGTTATAACCGCCGTGAAATAGTCGCATCGTGGCAGTCTCATCCCGCAGCAGTTCTTCTGGATTTAGCGCCTGGTTTACGGCGTTGGATTAGAATTTATTCGCGGTGGTTATAACAGCCGATAAAACCGCCGCGAAATGAGACAGCTATGATGATTTCCTTTAACCGCCGCTAAACAAAAATAACCGCCATGAAAAGATTGGCGACTCCGTATTAGGCAGCGGTTTCTGGAAACCGCTGTCACACCATTTAGCGGCGGTTATAACCGCCACTAAATGAAAAAATAACCTCCGCTAAATGCCTATTCTGGTGTAGTGATCAGCGCTTTTTGGAGCGCTGATAAAGAGCAACCCCCCTCTATCTTCGCTGGCTTTAATAGTGATTTTCTAGCACTGTTAAAGGCCATTTTTAGCACTGATAAAAGGCATATTTGTAGTAGTGACAGTTTATAACATATACCCAAATCACCTTAGGAAACCCTACATGAATACTAATGATTCTATAATTTTCCCCCAAAGTCCTATCTTTCCTCTCAGTAACTTTATTTTGTTCCAAATTCCACTGAAACGTTTTCAAAAAAACCTTCATCTTGTTGAACCTTTGGAAAATCATGCTTCCACAATCACCACCATTTTATGATTGTAAGCACTTTAACTTAATTATAATATCCTTTTCCACTATTTTAATCTACCAGATGAACGTCTCAAACACCATATAATTTTTCTTGATAAAGAACATTGACGCTTCACATGTGCATTCATCGATGAAAGTTACGTAGTTGAGTAAATTTCTATGATAATGAAACATATCTTTCCCCAAAACATCTATGTGAGCCAACTCCAAATTCTGGTGTTTTTCATTTTCCCTCCCATTTGAAAAGAAACTTTCACTAGTTTCCAAATACTCAATCCTTACACATTCAAAAATCCATGTTTCTAGTCTTTATCAATTCATTAACAGCTATAATATTCATTTTATTTTCCCTGAGGTGTCCCTGATAGTCATTACAATGTTTAGTGGAAGTAACTTCACCAACACAAATTTCTCCTTATAATGAACCTTTAAGATATAGGGTGTTATCCTAAAATCCCTTTGCAATTACCATGTATAAATGTCAAATATTCTACATTCCATCTATGAAAATTGTACATAAACCTAGATCATCAAGCTATTCTATGAATATTAATTTGTTCCTTAATATGGGGATGTTCTGTACACCTTGAAAGTTCAAAAGTCTTCCATTCTTTATCTATATAGAGACATATTTCATGCCAACAATCTAAAGAGATTTTAAAACCTCCAAATTAAATATTTTGAAACTTTTTAAAATTTAACTTTTTATTGTCCCCCACTCTAATGTTGAATGGAATGAATCAGTAGAGTCTATCACCTAAGACTCAAGTGAGTATTAAGTACTTCAGAGTAAACAAATCATTTACTATGAAATAAGTTTCATAGACCCACTACCAAAAGTATATATTCTAAAGTTCCCCCTTAAATCATTACAATCTTTCTCAATGTGGACTTTCTTCCCAAAATTCCAATAAAGAGGATCAACTTTACCTGAGTTACTCCTACTTAGGATCATCTTACCATTCCCTTTATGGTGACTTTCCATCCAGCAGTACACCCTATTCTTTCCATTCAGTAATTGTTACTAGAAGAGATATGAATATCATTTTGAATAATTTCTTCATTCATGATCCGGTCATGTATATTTTTGAACTTTAAAATCAGTCTTTCTACTGGAATTACTCACAATAATTAGCATTTGATCCCATGACTCTGGAAGGTAGGAATGTTACAAAAAACAGTTAATTGGGTCTCCAAATTCACACTTTACTAATTTTAATTGAATTTTAATTACATTTAAGTTATTTAGATGATTGGCTATAGAACTTCCTTACAAAATTTTCACAGTGAATAGTCTCCTTAAAAATAAGACCTTGTTCAATATCATGGGATTCTCATACATATTATTTATGGTATAAATGACTTTTGATATTGTTTTCAATTCTCAAATATTGAACTCCACATTCCAAGAAAGTGGAATACACAACATCCCAAGTTATTTCTTATACATACTCTCCCATTAATCATTTTGAGTCTCTTTCATCTTAGCTTCAGTCAATAGAAGATCGAGGTCTTTCTATATAAGATAATCATAAGTCATCATTTTACAAAACCCAAAATCTATTAAATCAAACTTATCTAGCCATACATTTCCTTCTTATAATGAAATCACATAAAAAATCATGAACTCCCACTACTACTGGTCAACATAAAAGGAAGAGGTTAGGAACTTTTTATTGACATTCTCTTACAAGAAAAATGGTAGAAATATGATACTAAACCGATATCTAAAGTACATTCACTAGGTCCCTTCCCTAAAAAACACTCTAACCATGAGCTTAGATACCACTTGTTGGGATCAAAAACAATTTCCAATTAAACCAACATAATAAAATTTATCATAACTTCACCTATGAAAGAAATATATCTTGAATAAGCCCCTTGTGTGATTAATGGAAATTGGAAGAAAAGAAAACAATTCACCACACCAAAACAAAAAACCATCGAAAGAACACTATCAATATAATTAAAAACAATGATTGGAAGAAAAACATAAAGGGAAAAGAAGAATAAAAAGAGATTATGTGGTTTTTTATTTCACTATAATCCATTGGGGAAATGGTGATTCACTTTTATTCTAAGTAATAATAAGAAAAAATAATGATGATCTTGATATCATATTCATACAATGATTTTTTTTCATCCAGATCTTAAGTGATCCACCCTAGAATTATTTTAGTGTCCTTAGAGTGCTTCCAGTTTACTTCAAGATCTAATATGAAAGGGTTGAAGTCAAACTCCTCTAAGATCTATGGTGGAACCCTTTGTCTGGTCAAATCCTTCCACCACCAAAATCTTCCCATTTGTTTGACTATCCCCCCTATATAGATATCTCAATTATGAAATCCCATATATATTTTGTGGATAACCTTCCAATGGACCATCTTTAAGGACTCTAGGTCACCCGGAGTGGGGGTGGGGGTCAGGGTGTCAAATTTATCTCTTGTTTATTGGATCTTGTTCCTACATTGGTAGGAACTTAATTAAACCTATATGATGGATATGTGCAGTAATTAAAACATTCACATGGAGAAGGAAAACACACTAACTTTACTTTTCACCACTAAAGGATACATCCAAGGAGCATATGCTGACAGGTTTTCAGTCATACCTAATTCCACCATTCTTCACAAGTTTTGGATTACATGGTTCGGGTACATTCACTCTATCCCAGGCACACTGACTTTAAAAAAGTTTAGGGATAGCTCACTGCCTCCCTCAAATCACTTCCGTTGACTCCCCCTAGCTCACTACAATAGGTGAAGTCACAATCAATTTATATATGTGAAGGTCCCTTTAGTGGATAGGAATGAAAGTCTTTGTATCCTGTTCAGTATGAGACTTTTCTTGCATCGAGGTCCAGATTTGATGCTCTTTAACGTTCAATCTTCTTCTCCAGTGCAACAACAAAATGTACTAAGACTTCTTACTCTTCTTGGACAGAATCACAAATTCTTTTGTGATCATTCTAACATTGAAAATAAAGTCACAAGGCATCATCAGAAACAACTCTTCTTATTCTATGTATGCATGTGACGATATAGATGTTCTCTTCCTCTATACTTCTTTACTCACGTGCACCCATGATTGTGGCTCTTTCTTTAAATGTCTTCACATATGCATAAAAGAAAACAAATGATCTCCACCATTAAATTCTTATTTCATCACAAATGAACCCACACACTACCTTGAATTTCTTCAAAAGAAAAGTTTATGCATGTATGTTCTTTTTTTTGTCTTTTTCTCAAAGGCACCCCAAAGCCCTATATAAATAATTCCATTTTATGCATCATGTATATATTTATCCATGAATATTCTTCAAAAACCCGAATGGAGGTAGTCCACATTTGGTATATTTTTGCACACTTGGGAGTCTCAAATCATGCATATGATTTTCATGTGCATTATACATGTTCTCTCTGCTTGTTCTCTACACACTCTCACTGCCTCGGGTTTGTTATGGGGTTTATGTTTTCCCATTTGTCTTACACACCGAGGGTATGAAGTTCTCAGTGTGTGAGTGCTGCCTCCATGAACCACAATGGTTCGTGGCTCCTCCTCATGCACTGGATGTGTGGAAAATCCTACGCACATAAGGTGCTGGCCTCCTTCATGCACCGAGTGGTTTGTGGTTCTGTTGGTTCGTGGGAGCCCTTATTCGCAGAACCAAAACAGTGCGTGGTACCATTTTCTCACGAACCTATAATGGTTTGCAGTAACTCTCTTCGTGAACCTAGGATAGTTTTCAGGTCTCGCTCCTCGCGTACTGAAGTCGTAGGTGGTTCACTTCTTTGCGATCCGAAAGAGTATGCGGGACCTCCTCTTCGTGAAACGATAATGGGTTCGCGGTTCTTATTCTTCAAGAACCAGAACGGTATGCAGGATAGACTTCACAAACCTAGAACCATACGCAGATCATGCATGCTTCTTCTCAAATATGAATATTAGAGAAACTCTATTTCTTTGAATAGAATCTCTCGAAGGCTTGGGAGTAGCAGCGTCTCGAATCTGCGGGTCTCTTTTTATAAGTGGAGATCAGATCTTTTCACATCCAAAATCCACACGATACATTCTTCAAGATTATGCTTTGAATAAATGAGATATTTGGTTCTTTAATACCTCAAAATTCACGTGGAAATATGGCTCATATCTTAGATGTTTCCTTTTTCAAAATTCCGGCCTTCTCGCTGATCATTCATGCATTTAAGAAAGCATGTATCACCTTTTGAATACATACTCGAAACCACGTGGCCATGGAAACTTCATTTTCCTCAGACAGTCACTCATTCTTCGTTCCATTCATATTCATGGAAATATAATTGCATGCATGGAATCATGACAGTAAGATGATCAGAACGGTCTTGACTGGAGGTCAAATGGTGGTCGGAGTTGCGAGATCATCATTCGGCTGGAGCTCATGTTTTACGGTTGCATTGAGTTGTCTGAAGGTTAAAAACGACCCTCAGTCGAATATTGGATGACTCCGATTCAACTACACACTTTGTGTGGATGATGAGAAGCTCATATTATATCTATGTATGAGGGATGCAATGTGCGGTCGTGATATTCACTGAGATTAGATAAATGGACAGGATTTCATCCATGTTTTTTAAACCGTGTCCCACATAGAAATGCCACGATGTTTTCTTGCAGTTTATCAATCAATCCACTGCAGCAACGACTCAGATTACCCTTACTCCCTCTACAATACCTCCTCGTACCGTGTTCTCCCTGTGGGCGTGCTATTAGTGCCCACTCTGCTCCTCGGGCGCGCTCACAGATCCCACGTTGCACGGGTTCACCACCGTGCATCACCTGCGGGCTTATACATGGACCGTGCACACCCTGCCTTTTGCGGGCTGACCTTGAGGGCTTCCCTTAAGCGTAGATTACCCCTCAGGTCCTGCATGTTCTTTAGGTGAGGACCTCAGATGGCCTAAATGGATGGCCCCTATTTTTTTGGTAAATTCATAAAATAATTACATAAGTGTAAAACTATGTAAAATGTCAAACCTCCACCTCAACCTCTTCTTCTATTTTTCTTTTACTCCTTCCAAAAATCACTTCAACCATCCTTCATTGATGTAAAAAATTCATCACTCCTGATACAAATATATGAAACTCAAGATCATTCTCAACCAACATCTAATTTTCATTCTCCATTTTACTTAGGAGAGATCCTTCTTCATGTTGATCATCATTGACATCCATTTACACTCATTAAAAACAAATACAATCTTTATATAAAAAGTGGTCCCAACAACCTCCCCCTTTTTGTTTGTTGTTAATACTGCAACGTTCTCTAACATGAGCATGTCAATATTAAAATGAGAGTTTTCTATCTACTCTTTCCCTTTCACTTTTCACCTTTCATTTCATTTCACTTTCTATCTCCCTTATTGACAAAAAAATACAAAGTTTATGGTAGAGAGGGTATCAGTCCATACTTAAGCAATTTTTCCATAAATCATTTCACTCTAAGTCTACTTGATCAATGATCGATGTAGAAAACATGAGAATTTTATCTAGACAACAAAGCTGCCCATTATCCCCTGATCATGATACCTCATAGTGATGAGAACTCATGCGCCTGTCTTTAAGACCCTTTCTACTTTCATTCTAGGATGAGTATATTAAATGTGATATGAGATTATCAACCTAAAACTTATGCGCTCACATTAAAAAATAGATTAAAAACATTCAAGTGCAATGAGTCGGATAGGTGGCCTTCCGGAACATCCATTCTTTTTATGTCATTGATTAACATTTTTACTCCCCCTTTGTAAAATAATGTTATTTTGAGTAACCAAGATTGAGAGATAACATACCATTGTAAATAACATGATCTTCAGACAATCATCAGTGTAATTGAATTTGATACCAACTGAAGTTTATACTAATTGAAATAATAACTCTGGAAACTTCTTGATGTGTCTCCCCCTCAAGGGAACACTACACAAGTTCTCCCCCTGAGTGCTTTATTCACCTTCAATTACTTCTAAGATTAGTAAAACACACAAAGTTTTAAGTGAATAAGTTGGATCCTTTTTTCTTCTTCAATATGAGCTGGAAGACTGAGATGATTTTCTCAACCAAGATTCTCTATTTTCTCCAATACGTAGACTTTCAAATTTTATTTTTAGTTCCAATTTTGGTTGTGTGTGTCTAAATATTTCTTATATTTCTTTGTGTGTGAGTCTGCTTTCTTCAAGAGCTTTTAAAGCACTATAATCTCCTGGTGAAACTTTCATCGTCTTGAGGAATTATTCTTTGGCTGGAATAAATGCACTGCAATTCTTAAATGTGGGACCAGCCTTGTTTCACCTCACACACATGACTTTTCTATCATCATGAGGAATCTTATTATTTTCTGTTACGCTATCCTTAGCCTATGAATATCCTTTCATTCTATTTCTTTCCAAGTCTTCATGCTAGATAACCAATATTTATTTGGAAAAAATGGATGTAAGTTTGGTTTTTCCACATGTACTCTTCAGAGTTTCATCATTTTTAGAAATTCTTTTGGATGTACCACTCTTCAACTTCTTGGATTTTGAATCCACAAACTTCTTAAATTTCCTTCTTAGAGTCTTCTTGGGAGACTATTCTTTTGAATTATTCTTTTTATTTCTTCCCAAGGTTTCTTCTTCTCTCTTAGCTTGCTTTTATGGTCTTCTGATCTTATCATCTCTGGATATTTTTTCAGATAAGCATGCTCTATTTTTTTGACCACTCCCTTTGCATACACCATAGATGTTGTCTAGCATTCCAAATCTTTTTGTAGTATACAGATGCGTCTAGATCTGTTCATGTTTATTATTCTTCTCTGGATTTCTCGTTTTTGACATAGGCTTTCTCTATGTTGTTTCGTTTAAAGGATTGTACCAACAATACAGTGCACAATGACCAAATCTGTTGCAGCACCAACATTGAACCACAAATCATGTCTTCTTAATTTCTTTGGTATAATGTTGTTGGGCCTTTTTCTTAATGTGTTGTGCTCTACTGGGGGAACCATCTTCTAGCCTCTTATCTCTTTCCACTCTATCCATGGTAGTAGGTTTCTTCTCCTCACCTTTCTTTATCCATACTTGTTTATAATTTTTCTTCCAACTTGCCCTTTTAGAAGAAATATATTTAGAAACAATAGTCCAAGTTGGTATGGATGGTACCATCACTTTCTCAACTGCTTATAATAGATCACTGAGTGAATTCGTGATCTTCTTATCACATGATGGAGGTCTTTTGGCTTTAGAATCCGTTAGTGAGCACTAAATACCAACAAAAACTATTCTATTATTATGTGAAGTCTCAATATGTGTCTCCTCAATACTGATCAATTGGGATTCAAATTTTAGACATTCCATATTGAGGATGATATTCTGATATTCAATCATGATCATCTTCTCATCACAATACTTTTCAATCTTTCAACCCCATATTCATGTAACTTGACTTTGGTTTGTAATAATGAGTCAAGTTCCTCAAATTTATTGGAAGTTTCTTCCAAGTCTATAACCTTGAATTCAGTTCCATTTTTCATATCATCATTAAGTGCATGGATCTTTTCTTCAAGAGTCTTTTTGACTCCTTATTTCTCTTCAAGGGATTCAATATATCTGGAGAGATTATAACATTCTGATACTTTCTTTACCAGGCCTTCCTTCATATTATCAGTTTCTCTTCCAAGTCAGGTGATTTCAGCTTGCATGCATTGAATTATTCTACAAATAACAACAACTCTTTTTTCAAGAATATCAGGGAGATGAGTTCTTAACTTCTCATAATCACCTAAAAAAGAGATAGAAGTTTCTTCCTTTTATCTAGTTGAAACTTGATCCCCCTTCTCTTTACTTCCCATGTCACGACCCATCCTCGGGGCCCGTGCCGTGACTACCCCAAGCCCGCCTTCCATAGGCCAGGGGGTGGAGACTAGCACCAAGGTGTAAATCCCGGTAAAAAGGGAAGGCATTGTCTTTGTAAAGTAAACAAACACCACAGAGTAAACAACAGAAGAAGTAAACACTAAATAAAACTGAGTACAACAGTAAGTGCGGAAAAGTAAGTGGGCCAGTATACAAACCCAAACTGAAATTAAAGTACAACTGGAAAGGGAAAAACAACAACTGAAAAGTAAAGCCGCAACGTCGAGCTTCCCACTGGAAATACCACCTGAAGGGTGGGTATAGAAAGCCTCCATGGCTCCTCGGGTCCAGCAGACCGCTCCGAGTACGTCCCGCCCAGTGGTCCACCTCCAGGTACAGTCCTGCTCCGCAAGCCTCCACCACAATCAGCGCTGTCTGTCGTCTGCAACCAACACAACGTAGTGCGGGCATGGCCCGTGTAGGGGTGAGTATAAGCTACTCAGTAGGGACCCCGAGACCCCCGAAGGTCTCCCAGAATCCACAAAGGATAAACCAAAAAGGAAAGATACAATCACGAAGTAACATCCGAAACTGCTTAGATATATGCCCATACATATACCTAAGTCATCAATTCTCGTTCGGTTCCAACATCCGAACCCAAGTACAACCCAGTGCACACAGGAAAGCAAAACGTAAATCCAGACAGGATAGAACAACACAATCCACATAGGAAAGTAAAAAAGGATTCAGCTCACACAGGTATACTTCTTCGTATGACGATAGAGATGATCAGATATTGCCACTAAATCATCTAAGTCATCGGACCCATAAAGGATCGATAGGTACTAACCCCCACAATGACCCACATAGGATCAGACCCACAAAGGATCGATAGGTAACCAACCCCCGCAAAGACCCACACAGGATCGGACCCACACAGGATCTGTAGGCGATGGCTCACACAGAACCGCTGAGCGCTGACCCACACAGGATCGGACCCACACAGGATCGGACCCACACAGGATCGGTAGCACTGATCTACACAGGATCGCTGAGTGTTGTAGTCGTCGTTGTCGAATCCACTGAGGATCTCTGTACAATCATCGTAGTAGTAGCAGTCGCAGCCAGCTCTAGGGTTCCCGCACACAGCAATCTCGTTCGGGAGGGTCCGCTCCACGAGCAGAGAGGCTGATACATCAACTGACACATAGTGCAGAGTTGATGTATCCAAAAGTTCCGTATCGTCAACAGGAACTCAACGCCGTAGACGGCGCGTCAATCAGACGCCCGGTCTGAGAGTTATTGGCTTTTTCATCCCAGGGGCCCGGTTGGTTTTTAAGGAAAAACCAACCCGACCGTACTCCACCTGCGTCCAAACCTCGGGCGGAGTAAGCCAAAAGATCTGTATCACTAAGAGGAATCCAAAAAATTTGACGACACGTCAATCGGACGTCCGGAGCTTAAGATATGAGCGTTTCCACTCCGAGGGCCCAGTTGGTTTCGTGTACGAACCAACCCGGCCGAACCCAAAGTATTCCGAAACCTGGAGTGCGATATACTGAAACGACCGTCTCGATCCAAGGATCACATCACAACTGACGGTGCGTCTATCGGAGACACTTAGCACAGGTTATGGGCATCTGACTGGAAAAGGGTCGGTATTAAGGGGTCCGGGCCTAGTCCGACCCGGCCCGATACCCCCGGGGTCGACCCGAACCGGGTCCGGGTCTGGCCCGCTTGGGCGCCGCCCGGCCCGGCCTGGGCACAGCGCACCCAGTGCGCTGGCTAGGCGCTCGGCCAACCGGCCGGGCCGTTTGGCAAGGGGTGGGGGGGTGCCTTCCCCCCTGGTGTAACTGCGGCCCCCCATTAAATGGGGGTCGTTTGCTTGGCTGGCCGAGGGAATTAATTCCCCCAGTTTCCCTTTGTCTGGCCAGCCCGCACTGGCCGTCCGGTTCTGCCAACAAGGACCGGCGATGGCCGGTCCTTCCTCCTTCGCCGACACCGGCGGCCCGGAACCGGCCACCGGTCACCCTGCTCCGCCGCGGCCCGAAATCAGTCGTGGCTTGGTTCGTCCGGCACGGTGCGACGACACCGCGCCCCTCTGCCGCAGCCCCGCTCCGGCCGTGGTGTCTTCAGTTTTATTTGACGCGGCGCGACGGCGTCGCGTCCTTGTTCAACGTCACGGCGTGGCGTGACGGCGCCGCGTCCTTGTTCGTTTCCATGGCACGACGCGACGGCGCCGTGCATTCCTTGTCGCACGATCACACGCGGTGCGACAACACCACACCATACTCGTTTGAAACCACAAAGAAACAACACACGGATAAGGGAGGAGGGTCGGCCATGTTTGTGCGGTCCGACCCCCTCTCGTTAATCGATAGCATTTAGTTGTATATCCACGAAGAACAAAAAACTAGAAATCAAGAACGAAAATAATTAAATAATTTAAACCCCTACCTTGAGCGTAGCTAGAACGGGGGTTCACCGCGGAAAACGACGTCGCGAGGTGAAGCCTCGTAAGTTGACAGAGAACGCCCGAGGAGGAAGTGGTGTCTCCTTTTCGTTGACACGGGAGGAAGATCGAAAGAGGGTGCGTCGTCAATCTTCGGAAACACACCGGCTGCGAAGAGGAGAAGAGACGGCACGCCGCTCTCTTCTTACGGTGACGGCGTTCTTCGTTGAAGTCTTGGTGTTCTTCGTCAAAGATGAAGAGTTCTCTCCTCAATTTTCCACACACAACATCCAACCAAAATAAAATAAGGCTCACCCTTATTTTATTAACTCAAGCCACAATTCAAAAATTCAAAACTTAAATTAATTAATTGAATTGGGAGTTGGAATACTTAATGAGAGGAGAGGTAAAGTCAAAAAGGGTTACACAACTTAAGTGGGGGGTTAAGAGGAGTTAGGGAGTTAAGGGAATTGAAAAGGTGGGGGCTCGTGTGGGCCCCAACTCACCTTTAATCCACTCAAGAGAACCTAAGAAACAGTGGGTCCCACCCTAACTCCTACACTTAGGTTCTAACTCATGGAGAAGTGAAATAAAATTCTTAACGAAAATTTCATTTCACTAACACTTAATCCAAAAATTTAAACTACCCATAACGAGCAAACGCAGCTCCAGAAAAGGCGTTCCTAAGCAATTACCGGCACTATGGTTTCATCGGTGCCCTCAGAATTCGATTCCGAGCATCGGTTCAAAATTTAGAAATTCACGCTCGTTCGTTCACTAAACGTACCCGAGCTAAATTTCAGATAGAAATTCCAGGCACACCGGGCCTCAGAATCAAGTGTCTTCTGAAACTGCGTTCTTGTAAAATCTCAAAGAAAATTAAGAAAAAATTTCCTTTGAATTTTACGGGTCTTTACATTACTCCCACCTCAGGGCTTTACGTCCCCGTAAAGATACATCAAAAACTAGGGAAACAAATGTGGGTACTGAGCACGCATCTGAGCCTCCCGCTCCCAAGTGCTCTCCTGGAGGTTCCTATGATGCCATCTGATGCGCACTAGAGGAATCGACCGTCCTCGTAGGACCCGCTCCTGTCGATCCTCGATCTCCACTGGAACCTCCGCAAAAGTCACCCCATCATCAACATCCATCTCCCCATGGTCAAAGATATGCATTGGGTCATGCACGTATCTCCTCAGCTGAGATACGTGGAAGACGTCGTACACCCGGTGCAACTGAGGTGGTAGAGCCAGGCGATAAGACACCTTGCCAATCCTGTTGAGGACCTGGAACGGTCCGATGTAGCGTGGAGACAACTTGCCTCCTCAACCGAATCTCCGTAATCCACGTCGAGGTGAGACACGCAAAAAGACGTGGTCGCCATCCTCGAACTCTAGTGGCCTCCGCCTCCTGTCAGCATAAGACTTCTGCCGGCTCTGAGCTGTCCTCATCCGCTCCTGGATAACCTGGACCTTCTCTGTCGTGGGCTGAACCAACTCCGGTCCCACAAGTGCTAACTCCCCAAGGTCTATCCAGCAGAAAGGAGATCTGCAAGGTCGGTCGTACAATGCCTCGTATGGTGCCATCCCGATGGTGGAGTGGTAACTGTTGTTGTACGCAAAATCCACCAAGGGTAGGTGGTCCTTCCAGCTGCGACCAAAGTCGAGGACACATGCACGGAGCATGTCCTCGAGAGTCTGAATGGTCCCCTCCGTCTGACCATCCGTCTGAGGGTGAAAGGCGGTGCTCAGACATAGCTGCGTCCCGAACACCTCCTGCAACCCTTTCCAAAGCCGGGAAGTAAAGCGAGCATCTCGATCGGAGACGATAGATGATGGAACACCGTGAAGCTGTACAATCTCCTAAATTTAAAGTTGTCCCAAGTTCTCCACTGAGCCCTGCTCTCTGATGGGTAAGAAGTGAGCCGACATGGTGAGTCGGTCAACAATCACCCAGATAGAGTCGTGACCTCTGGAAGTGCGTGGAAGTCCAGTCCCGGAGTCCATAGATATCCCGTCCCACTTCCACTCCGGGACCTCCAAGGGCTATACCAAGCCTGCTGGTACCTGGTGCTCAGCCTTCACCTGCTGGCAGGTGAGGCATCGAGAAACGAACTCTGCCACAACCTTCTTCATGCCCGGCCACTAGTGCTGTTGTCTGAGATCCTGGTACATCTTCACCACTCCAGGATGTACCGCCAAAGGAGAAGTGTGAAACTATCTCAGCACCTCCTCTAGTAAAGAAACTAGTACCAAGGTACGTCCTCTGAAAAGGACGTCATGCTCTTCTCCAGAAGAGAAACCATCAGGTGCCTGTCCTGAGGATATCTGTGCACACCGCGTCTCACAGTCAGCGTCCCCACGTTGTGCCTCTCTGACCCACTGCAGTAGTGGAGGAGTGACTGTGAGAGACTGGAGGAAGGTTGCACCATCTCTATCCATGATGGATATCTGCAAAGAGGATAGCTGCTCTGTCGCCTCCTCAAGTAGTTGAATGCCCGTCCTCCTACTGAGAGCATCGACTACCACATTACCCTTCCCAGGAGTATAGACTATCTCAAAGTCATAGTCCTGGAGGAACTCGAGCCATCACCACAATCTCAGATTCAGCTTCTTCTAAGATAAGATGTATCTGAGACTCTGATGATCAGAAAATACTGTAACACTCTCACCCATCAGGTACTGTCGTCAAGTCTTCAGAGCGAAGACCACTGCTGCTAACTCCAGGTCATGGGTAGCATAGTTCTGCTCATGCGGCCTCAACTGACGTGATCCATAGGCGATCACGGACCGCTCTTGCATCAGGACACATCCAAGCCTGGTCCCTGATGCATCTCAGTAGACTACGTACACAACTCCTTCCTCAGGCAACCTCAAGATAGGTGCGCTGGTCAATCTCTGTCTCAGCTCCTGGAAGCTCTGCTGACATCTGTCTGACCATACAAAGGGTTTCCCTTTCTTCATCAAAGTTGAGAGTGGTGCTGCAACTCTAGAGAAGTCTGGCACAAATCTCCGGTAGTATCCAGCTAGTCCCAAGAAACTCCGCACCTCCGTCACGCTCCTGGGTGGATCCCAAGCTAGCACTGCCTCGATCTTCACAGGATCCACCACAAATCTCGCCTCAGAGATGGCGTATCCCAAGAAGTGGACCACACGTATCCAGAACTGACACTTCGAGATCTTACCATAAAGATGATTCTCTCAGAGTGTGTCTAGTACAACCCGAAAGTGGTAGGCGTGCTCCTCCTCAGTCGTCGAGTAAATCAAAATGTCGTCGATGAATACCACGACAAATCAATCGAGGTATGGCTGAAATATCTTGTTCATGACGTCCTCGAACACCGCTAGAGAATTGGTTATGCCGAATGGCATAACCAAGAACTCCTAGTGGCCATACCGACATCTGAAGGTCGTCTTCTGCACGTCCTCATGTCGAACTCTGAGCTGATGATAGCCTGACCTGAGGTCTATCTTTGAGAACCACCGTGGTCCCTTGAGCTGATCGAAGAGGTCATCAATCCTCGGTAGCAGATACTTGTTCCTCACTATCACCTGGTTCAGGCGACGATAGTCGACACAAAGTTTCAAGCTCCCGTCCACCTTCTTGGCGAACAAAATCGGGGAAGCCCAGTGTGAAACACTGGGTCGGATGAATCCTTGCCCTGCAAGTCCTCCAACTGTACCCGTAGATCTTGAAGCTCAGCGGGGGCCATCCGATATGCTGGAGTCGATATCAGGGTTGTCCCGAGGTACAGGTCGATATAAAAGTATACCTATCTGTGTGGAGGTAGCCTTGGAACGTCGTTGGAAAAAACTTCCGCATACTGATCCACCACTGTAGGAAAACCAGGACTTCGCACGTCAACTTCTCCTAGGATGAGGCTAAACAATTGATGAGTGATGGGCTTTCCTCTCTTATGAGATAGTCCATCCTGAGCTGCAAAGGATCCCTTCTCGCCAGTGAAGGTGAACCTACTCCCGTCGGTGCGTACACATCGTACCTTGCGCCTAATACAGTCAATCTGTGCATGGACTGTAGACAACCAATCCATGCCCAAGATGACGTCTTAAGGCCTCAACGCCGCTACAAGAAGATCCCAGTCAAAGCTCTCGCCTCCTAGAGTAAGCTCACACTGCCGGCACCAGTGCGTAATCATCGAGTCTGCTCCCGTAGGAGTCTCTAGCCATAAGGATCGGGCCAACAGCTCTGTCGGAATCTCCGAGTTTCGAACAAGGGCAGCGGCTATGAAAGAATGACTCGCTCTTATGTCTATAAGTACTGCAGAAAGGGTGGAATAGACATAGATAGTACCTCGAATCATCTCGGGCGCGCCGTGGTCGTAGGCCTCCGCTGTCTAGAGTTGTGCCTGTCTCTGCCCGCCAGCTCCCTGTGGTCGGGGTGGACCTCCTGGTGGTGGTGGTGGTAGAGCCTCAAAGCGTCGCCCACCACATGCTGCTCGGCCAACTCCTCTGCCTCGTCCGCCTGCTCCCTGCGGACCTCCATGGTCGACCCTCTGCCTCTACCTCGGTGGTCCTTCAACCGTCTGCTGCTCCTCGGCATGGCGGGTCGGGCAGTCACGAGCCACGTGGCTCTGCCCGCCGCATGAGTAGCACTACCTGCCTCTCGAAATACTGGCTCCACGCTGTTTTCCCCGCACTGCTCAGCCAATGTCCTGAGGTCATCTTCCTGAGGGTCTGGTCTGCTTGGACCCATGAGTCATCCCTCGACTGCCTGCTGCAGAAGACTCTGCTATGTGCCGCCCTGCGGTGGGTCTCGGTGCTGGTGTAGACTCAGCAAGAAAACTCTCGATCAAAAGGGCTCGCTCCAGTACTTGTAACGACCCGAAATTTTGAATAAATCTTGTTTACTAATTTCATGTGTTATTTTATTTTTATACTCAACAAAAATGTTTTATTTGATAAACATGATTATAATTAAAATGAGATCAGTGGGTTTTGAATATTATATAACCATCGGTCAATATGACCGCTGTGAACAAAATGTTTTGATTATTGTCTCTAAATATAAGTAATCTTGGTCAATTATTATAGAAAGAAGATTCGATGGCCTCACTTAGTAGTCTTGGACCGATCGAAACCCATCTAACAGAGCTTGGGAAGGAGGTAGCACCATTGGGCTTTGCTCTGGATCAAATCCAAGCCGAACTTCATCATGTGAAGCTGGAACGGAATCGCCTTCGTGAGAAGTTCAAACTGATAGAAATTACTACTCGGGCAATGTTGACTGAGCCGCCCCAAGCTTCTATCACCCTAGCACACCTTACTCTTAGGTCCTATGCTGGTATTATAAGGGGCTATGTAATGAGACCGTAACTACCTTGTGTAATCCTTGTTTTAAATAAAAATTGGGATTTCTTCTTATGATGAAGTTTATGAATTTTGAAATGACCGGATAAATATAGTATGCATATTTTTTTATGAATTTTAGAAAACGGATATTTTAAAAATGTTTATGTAAACCTTAAATAATTAAAAATGTGTAATGATTTTCAAAAAATGGTCTTCTACAATTATGTTCAGTACAAAATTTGGAGTCTAATAAGATCAACTTAATTTTTGATGAATAGTAAATTATGAATAGTGATTTTACGCTTAGGATTAGTAAGGTGACCAAATGGATAAGTAATCTCACTTAAAGAAAGTTTTAAAATAATCTAGGCACCTTGATTAAGTTATGTGATTCAATAAAATGGTTAAATAACGGTTTCATAAATTATTATTCAAGTATTAGTTTTTTCGGATGAATAGTGTTTTTTAATTAAAAAATTAATTAAAAATAATTAGAAAATTATTTTTATAAAAATGACTTTATTTTTGAACTCAGAGCATCGATATTATGTTAAGGTAATTTTTGGGGATTTTTCTGAAAAAAATGAATTTTCGATGAATAGTGTTTTTATTTAAAAATTAAATTAAAAATATTTAGAAAATTATTTTTATAAAATGGATTTCATTTTTGAAATCAGAGCATTGATATTTGGTTAATGTGAAATTTTGGGATTTTTCTGAGAAAGTTGAATTTTCAGTGAATAGTAAAAATACAGTTTTAGGGTTTCAGTATGTTTAATGACATCATAACGGTGTCATGATGATGTCATGAGATCTTTTGAGGGTTGGCCGGCCAAAGGTGATGAATTATTGTTTTGGGGGCCCCATGTGGCCTAACTCCATGATAAATGCCAAGGGAGAGCACATGGGTTTGAGAAAAGCACATGTGAGGTGTCCCTTGGCCATTAATGTTTTGTCCCCTCACTTTCCCTATAAATACCCACCCTTTCCTCCTTTAGTTTTCACTCCCAACTCTCCCCCAACGAAGTTCTGGTCTTCTTACCTCCCAAAGAGTCCTCCCAAGGTGCCCCCAAGCCCTCAAGGTCCAATCCTTTGAGTTTCAAGAGTCACGTTTTAAGGTAAGGGATCTGACCCCTCTCTTTCTTTTCATGTAATCTCTTTTATGTCATTCCTTTTATGCTCCATGTTTTTATGTGAGAGGATGTTATTTTATATTCATCTTACTGACCTTTCATGTTTATATTATGAGAGATACCCTCTTACTCTCATCATTTCATTTTATGAAAGTTTAAGTGACGTCGTTAGGCTGCCAAATTTTTAAGGGATTCTTTCACCCTTCTCATTCTTTTCAAAGTTCTACTTTCATGTCAAGTCTTTCAAGTTCCTTTTTATTATGTTGGGGTATGATCTCTATATCTATCATATTGATCTCTTATGATCATATGATGAGGGACCCTATTTGATCTTGTCAATTCTTTTTACTGAAGTTTAAGTGACGTCGTTAGGCTGCCGAATTTTCATAAGAGAAATCTAATTTTTGTCTTCCTTCCATGTTTTTCATTTCAAATGGTATGTCCTTCAAATTTCATTACCATGTCCATATATCCTTCTTATTCTGTCCCCTACTGTTTTATGGATCATTTATGAGTGGGTGACCCATGTCCCCTCTCTTTTCAATGTTTTCTAAAACCCCAAAACATAGCCGTTATGCTGCAGAATTTTCGTCTCAAAATGCCTCTCCCTCTTTTCTCAAAATTATTTTATGTTATAAAGTGAATACTCATAGCTCTTATTTCTACAAGGGTATTCACATATATATCAAAATGTTCCATTTTAAATTCTGGTATTTACATATATGAGACCCGCTTTCCCTTTCTGTGGGTTTAAAGTGACGTAAAGATCATGTCTTTAAAGCAGTTTTTAAAACGTTATGATTATGAAATGAAACCCATTTATTTTATGATATATGGGTTATTTATTAAATTTTTGATGATGATATATGTGGCTCACATGATAATAAAGGAAAATTTAAGGGTGCGCCCTGATATCGCTCCAATGCATTGGGTAATGATGTAACCACTAGAGATTACAATTTTCACGATACCTTGGTGAATAACCTTGGTAATTTTCAAATGACACCTTGGGGATAGACCTTGGTGATATGTTCATGATTGTCTATGTTAAATGATGTAGCCACATCTTCAAGTTATGAAAAATGTTGTTTTTATTATGAAATGCCTCATGATTTCTTTCTCATGCCTTAAAGTTCTTTTCATGTCCTTATTGAAGTATATCAAGTTTACATGTAAAATGTTCCTCTTGTTTCCCTTACTGGGCCTTCTGCTCACCCTTTCTTTTGATGTATGTCCCCAGGTTATGAGATGCAGTAATGAACCTAGAATGAACTTAAGGAGACACCTTTCAAGTGTTTAAGAAGAATTTTTTATGTTGTTTTCATGTATTATGTTCCTGGTTTCCAAGACACTAGACCTTAAAGATCCTCAGTTTTGTGTAATGTAATGAAAGTTTATGTTATAAAAAGGCAGGATGCTATAGTTGGTATCAAAGGATGGTTTAGTTATTTGTGGAAATTAGGATATAAAAACTTTAGGAAGAACCCTATAGAAAAGTTTAAATATAGGAAATCTTCCTGGTATTTTGGTGAGTATTGAGTAAGGGGTTTCCAAGCAAATACATCCCTGTCTGGATACGAGCAGGTAGAGGTGGCTCTGGCACAGATGTACATAGGGGTAAAACCCGAAAACACCACTTTGAGCTAGACTCGAACGGGAACTGGTACACGACAACGGGCCTTGCTGCACTCTTGGTTACGACACTCCCGGGGGATATGCTTTGGTAAATTCATAAGATTAGTATGAACCATTGTTAAAGGATCAAAGATAAAATAAAATAAAGGTTCACATAAGAATATATGATCATGGATAACCTAGATGGGAACCTAGGGGATCACAAGTTAGGGTATACTTTTCAACTACAAGTTATCCTTATATGCTTTAAGTTTCTTTTCTTGATTATTGGATAAGTATTTAAGCCCCTAATTATAGTTTCTTTTCTTAGTTAATGGCGGGAAATGGAAGAACATGTCTCAACAACCAATGTGATAGGAAATTCTATGATTTCCGTATTAAGATGATAGAGATGATTAGGGGATTAAAATATGATTTTTATTTTGGAAGACGTTCACTATTTTGGGGACCCTATATGATCGAGGTAAATAGATTACAACGGTATTTTCATTGAGAAGTAAGGTTGACTTATATTTTGAAGAATCGATGAATTTAAGGTGGATTTATAGTAATTTAGGTTACTTTTGGGAATGATTAACCTATCTTGGGTTAAATATGTTTAGATTAGATACTTTTGTTATAAGATGTTAGGAGTGGTTGATGTTGTTCGGAGATGAACAATGAAGTTTATTTTGGAAGACTATGTTATCAAATCCTTCTTGTATTTGGGTTTCAATCTTAGTTTGGTTTATTTTGAGGAATTTTAAGGACCGTTATTTACAGAATGGACTATGATGAACTTTGGGTAGTACCATGGAACTTGAAGATTTAAAAGTATTTTCCATTCCTATGGGATTATTTCTTTTTGAAGAGTTTTTTTTTACCTTACTCTTTCTGTTTTTGGGATAATGTTTAAAAATAGAAGAAATAGATAGTTGATCTTTTGTGGATTATGTGATTCTATAGAAGATGATTCTTGTGTTTTGATGAGACCAAGTAGTTTTGAATGCTCATAGTTTAGAGAAAAGATTAGATTTGGGTAGAAACTTATTAAAGGATGAAACTCTACATGAAGGTAGATATATTTCCTTATGTTTTTGTTCTATGTTGTAAATGAATTCCTCAAAGTTATGAAAAGGAACGTAAAACAAAAAAGTTGTTGGTTTACGTTTCCTACTAGGTAATCAAAGACCGCTTGCACACATCATAATTTTGGGATTTTCTTATGGTTAACTTTCTCCTAATCATGTTCTCTATCACTCTCCCTCAGAATGTGACCCTTTGTTTTCTCCTCCATGTCCATGTTTCCTACATGGAATCCTAGTATGAGTAAACTCGGGTGGCCTTTGTACTCCCTTTTATTTCTTTTAAAGTAATAGTGTTACTGACTCTTTTTCCGATGTGGGACTTTCAATGAAATTTCAAAACCCAATTTTAAAAAATTGCGAGGACGCAATTTCTTAAGGGGGGAAGATTGTAACGACCCAAAATTTTGAATAAATCTTGTTTACTAATTTCATGTGTTATTTTATTTTTATACTCAACAAAAATGTTTTATTTGATAAACATGAATATAATTAAAATGAGATCAGTGGGTTTTGAATATTATATAACCATCGGTCAATATGACCGCTGTGAACAAAATGTTTTGATTATTGTCTCTAAATATAAGTAATCTTGGTCAATTATTATAGAAAGAAGATTCGATGGCCTCACTTAGTAGTCTTGGACCGATCGAAGCCCATCTAACAGAGCTTGGGAAGGAGGTAGCACCATTGGGCTTTGCTCTGGATCAAATCCAAGCCGAACTTCATCATGTGAAGCTGGAACGGAATCGCCTTCGTGAGAAGTTCAAACTGATAGAAATTACTACTCGGGCAATGTTGACTGAGCCGCCCCAAGCTTCTATCGCCCTAGCACACCTTACTCTTAGGTCCTATGCTGGTATTATAAGGGGCTATGTAAGGAGACCGTAACTACCTTGTGTAATCCTTGATTTAAATAAAAAATGGGATTTCTTTTTATGATGAAGTTTATGAATTTTGAAATGACCGGATAAATATAGTATGCATATTTTTTATGAATTTTAGAAAAAGGATATTTTAAAAATGTTTATGTAAACCTTAAATAATTAAAAATGTGTAATGATTTTCAAAAAATGGTCTTCTACAATTATGTTCAGTACAAAATTTGGAGTCTAATAAGATCAACATAATTTTTGATGAATAGTAAATTATGAATAGTGATTTTACGCTTAGGATTAGTAAGGTGACCAAATGGATTAGTAATCTCACTTAAAGAAAGTTTTAAAATAATCTAGGCACCTTGATTAAGTTATGTGATTCAATAAAATGGTTAAATAACGGTTTAATAAATTATTATTCAAGTATTAGTTTTTTCGGATGAATAGTGTTTTTTAATTAAAAATTTAATTAAAAATAATTAGAAAATTATTTTTATAAAAATGACTTTATTTTTGAACTCAGAGCATCGATATTATGTTAAGGTAATTTTTGGGGATTTTTCTGAAAAAAATGAATTTTCGATGAATAGTGTTTTTATTTAAAAATTAAATTAAAAATATTTAGAAAATTATTTTTATAAAATGGATTTCATTTTTGAAATCAGAGCATTGATATTTGGTTAATGTGAAATTTTGGGATTTTTCTGAGAAAGTTGAATTTTCAGTGAATAGTAAAAATACAGTTTTAGGGTTTCAGTATGTTTAATGACATCATAACGGTGTCATGATGATGTCATGAGATCTTTTGAGGGTTGGCCGGCCAAGGGTGATGAATTATTGTTTTGGGGGCCCCATGTGTCCTAACTCCATGATAAATGCCAAGGGAGAGCACATGGGTTTGAGAAAAACACATGTGAGGTGTCCCTTGGCCATTAGTGCTATGTCCCCTCACTTTCCCTATAAATACCCACCCTGTCCTCCTTTAGTTTTCACTCCCAACTCTCCCCCAACGAACTTCTGGTCTTCTTACCTCCCAAAGAGTCCTCCCAAGGTGCCCCCAAGCCCTCAAGGTCCAATCCTTTGAGTTTCAAGAGTCACGTTTTAAGGTAAGGGATCCGACCCCTCTCTTTCTTTTCATGTAATCTCTTTTATGTCATTCCTTTTATGCTCCATGTTTTTATGTGATAGGATGTTCTTTTATATTCCTCTTACTGACCTTTCATGTTTATATGATGAGAGATCCCCTCTTACTCTCATCATTTCATTTTATGAAAGTTTAAGTGACGCCGTTAGGCTGCCAAATTTTTAAGGGATTCTTTCACCCTTCTCATTCTTTTCAAAGTTCTACTTTCATGTCAAGTCTTTCAAGTTCCTTTTTATTATGTTGGGGTATGATCTCTATATCTATCATACTGATCTCTTATGATCATATGATGAGGTACCCTATTTGATCTTTTCAATTCTTTTTATTGAAGTTTAAGTGGCGTCGTTAGGCTGCCGGATTTTCATAAGAGAAATCTAATTTTTGTCTTCCTTCCATGTTTTTCATTTCAAATGGTATGTACTTAAAATTTCATTACCATGTCCATATATCCTTATTATTCTGTCCCCTACTGTTTTATGGATCATTTATGAGTGGGTGACCCATGTCCCCTCTCTTTTCAATGTTTTCTAAAACCCCAAAACATAGCCGTTATGCTGCAGAATTTTCGTCTCAAAATGCCTCTCCCTCTTTTCTCAAAATTATTTTATGTTATAAAGTGAATACTCATAGCTCTTATTTCTACAAGGGTATTCACATATATATCAAAATTTTCCATTTTAAATTCTGGGATTTACATATATGAGACCCGCTTTCCCTTTCCGTGGGTTTAAAGTGACGTAAAGATCATGTCTTTAAAGCAGTTTTTAAAACGTTATGATTATGAAATGAAACCCATTTATTTTATGATATATGGGTTATTTATTAAATTTTTGATGATGATATATGTGGCTCACATGATAATAAAAGAAAATTTAAGGGTGCGCCCTGATAGCGCTCCAATGCATTGGGTAATGATGTAACCACTAGAGATTACAATTTTCACGATACCTTGGTGAATAACCTTGGTAATTTTCAAATGACACCTTGGGGATAGACCTTGGTGATATGTTCATGATTGTCTATGTTAAATGATGTAGCCACATCTTCAAGTTATGAAAAATGTTGTTTTTATTATGAAATGCCTCATGATTTCTTTCTCATGCCTTAAAGTTCTTTTCATGTCCTTATTGAAGTATATCAAGTTTACATGTAAAATGTTCCTCTTGTTTCCCTTACTGGGCCTTCTGCTCACCCTTTCTTTTGATGTATGTCCCCAGGTTATGAGATGCAGTAATGAACCTAGAATGAACTTAAGGAGACACCTTTCAAGTGTTTAAGAAGAATTTTTTATGTTGTTTTCATGTATTATGTTCCTGGTTTACAAGACACTAGACCTTAAAGATCCTCAGTTTTGTGTAATGTAATGAAAGTTTATGTTATAAAAAGGCGGGATGCTATAGTACTCCTGTTTGACTCGGAATGCTGAGAGAGATCAGCGATGCCCTGATCTCGTGTCTCAATCCCTGCTCAAAGGTCTGGGCCCGGAAGAATGGGTCTCGTACCATGTTTGTAGAGTAGCGCGAGAGATCGGTAAATCTCGTTGAGTACTGGGCGACCGTCATGTTGCCATGCCGCAGCTGAAGAAGCTCCTGGATGCGCACTGCACGGAGGGTAGCTGGGACGAACTCTGAGCGGAAGAGGCTCTCAAAGTCTTTCCAAAGAAGAGATGCCTCATCGTGCACCTGGACCATCAAGCTCCACCATCTGCCTGCTGCTGCGTGTAGTAGGCTCGCTGCGAGGATCACCATGAGGTCTGCTGGTGTCCTCACTAACCTGAAAACTCTCACCACTGCCTCCATCCAGTCCTCGGCTGCCTGGGGGTTCGTCTCCCCGCGGAACCTGGGCGGTCGCTGGCGCTGGAACTCATGCAGTGCACTAAGGCGACGTGCATCGTCAGCGGATTGGGCTGGAATCATCGGTGGCTCGGCTGGTAGAGCTACCGCCGGTGCCACTGCTGACAAAGGGCCCTGCACCGAGGCCTCATCACTCGATGGGCTGTCGTCATGCTCAACTCTCGGAACCCTAGATGGCTGCCGTCGTGGGGCCATCCTGAAAATAAAACAGGTGCACCACGGTCAGAACAGTATACCTGGTGAGCTGATACAAAGTAATCACAAAGAAAACTTGAAACACACATGCAATCAATGTTTTCGTGCATCAATTCGAAAATCAGTAGTCCGGGTCCTGGTGTACGGATACGTCGGCCGCCGCACCAACACAGGACTCCCTGGACTGATAACCACACCCAATACGCTAAACACTATTGCTTCACATAGAAAAATATCAAAGTCCCAAGTTCTGCGGTAGAACCGAACTCCTCTGATACCAATTTGTCATGACCCGTCCTCGGGGCCCGTGCCGTGACTACCCCAAGCCCGTCTTCCATAGGCCAGGGGCTAGCGACTAGCACCAAGGCGTAAATCCCGGTAAAAAGGGAAGGCATTGCATTTGTAAAGTAAACAAACACCATAGAGTAAGCAACAGAATAAGTAAACACTAAGTAAAACTGAGTACAACAGTAAGTGCGGAAAAGTAAGTGGGTCAGTATACAAACCCAAACTGAAAGTAAAGTACAACTGGAAAGGGAAAAACAAAAACTGAAAAGTAAAGCCGCAACGTCGAGCTGCCCACAGGAAATCCCACCTGAAGGGTGGGTACAGAAAGCCTCCACTGCTCCTCGGGTCCATCCGACCGCTCCGAGTACGTCCCGCCCAGTGGTCCACCTCCAGGTACCGTCCTGCTCCGCAAGCCTCCACCACGATCAGCGTTGTCCGTCGTCTGCAACCAACACAATGTAGTGTGGGCATAGCCCCTGCAGGGGTGAGTATAAGCTACTCAGTAGGGACCCCGAGACTCCTGAAGGTCTCCCAGAATCCAAAAAGGATAAACCACAAAGGAAAGATACAATCACGAAGTAACATCTGACACTGCTTAGATATATGCCCATACATATACTTAAGTCATCAATTCTCGTTCGGTTCCGACATCCGAACCCAAGTACATCCCTGTCCACAGAGGAAAGCAAAACGTAAATCCACACAGGATAGCACAACACAATCCACATAGAAAAGTAAAACAGGATTCAGCTCACATAGGTATACTTCTTCGTTTGGCGATAGAGATGATCAGATATTGCCACTGAATCATCTAAGCCGTCGGACCCACAAAGGATCGATAGGTACTAAGCCCCGCAATGACCCATATAGGATTTGACCCACAAAGGATCGATAGGTAACTAACCCCCGCAAAGACCCACACAGGATCGGACCCACACAGGATCTGTAGGCGCTGGCTCACACAGAACCGCTGAGCGCTGACCCACACAGGATCGGTAGCACTGATCCACACAGGATCGCTGAGTGTTGTAGTCGTCATTGTCGAATCCACTGAGGATCTATGTACAGTCGTCGTAGTAGTAGCAGTCGCAGCCAGCTCTAGGGTTCCCGCACACAGCAAGCTCGTTCGGGAGGGTCCGCTCCACTAGCCGAGAGGCTGATACATCAACTGACACATAGTCCAGAGTTGATGTATCCAAAAGTTCCGTATCGTCAACAGGAACTCGACGTCGCAGACGGCATGTCAATCGGACGCCCGGTCTGAGAGTTATTGGCTTTTCGTCCCAGGGGCCCGATTGGTTTTTAAGGCAAAACCAACCCGACCGTACTCTGCCTGCGTCCAAATCTCAGGCGGAGTAAGCCAAAAGATTCGTCTCACTAAGAGGAATCCAACAAAGTAGACGGCACGTCAATCGGACGTCCGGAGCTTAAGATATGAGCGTTTCCGCTCCGAGGCCCCGGTTGGTTTCGTGTACGAACCAACCCGGCCGAACCCAAAGTATTCTGAAACCTTCAGTGCGATATACTGAAACGACAATCTTGATCCAAGGATCACATCTCAATTGACAGTGCATCTATAGGAGACTCGTAGCACAAGTTATGGGCGTCCGACCAGAAAAGGTTCGGTATTAAGGGGTTTGGGCCCGGTCCGACCCGGCCCGATACCCCCAGGGTGGACCCAAACCAGGTCGACCCGAACTGGGTCCGGGTCCGACCCGCCTGGGCAAGGCGCGCCCAGCGCGCTGGCCAGGCGCTCGGCCAACCGGCCGAGCCGTTTGGCACAGGGGGGGGGGGGGGCGCCTGCCCCCCTGGTGTAACCGCGGCCCCCCATTAAATGGGGGCCGTTTGCTTGGCCGGCCGGGGGAATTAATTCCCCTGGTTTTCCTTTGTCCGGCCGGCCTGCACCGGCCGGCCGGTTTGGCCAACAAGGACCGGCGACGGCCGTTCCTTCCTCTTTCGCCGACACCGGTGGCCCGGAACTGGCCACTGGTCACCCTGCTCCGCCGCGGCCCGGAACCGGCCATGGCTCGGTTCATCCGGTGCGGTGCGACGGCACCGTGCCCCTCCGTCGCGGCCCCGATCTGGCCGCAATGTCTTCGGTTTTCTTTGACACGCCGTGACGGCGTCGCGTCCTTGTTCAACTTCACGGCGCGGCGCGACGGCGCCACCTCCTTGTTCGTTTCCATGGCGCGGTGCGACGGCGCCGCACATTCCTTGCCGCACGATCACACGCGGTGCGACGACACCGCGCCATACTCGTTTCAAACCACAAAGAAACAACACACGGATAAGGGAGGAGGGTCGGCCGTGTTTGTGCGGTCCGGCCCCCTCTTGTTAATCGATAGCATTTAGTCGTATATCCACGAAGAACAACAAACTAGAAATCACGAATGAGAAAAATTAAATAATTTAAACCCCTACCTTGAGCGTAGCTTGAACGGGGGTTCGCCGCAGAAAACGACGTCACGAGGTGAAGCTTCGTAAGTTAACGGAGAACGCCCGAGGATGAATTGGTGTCTCCTTTTCATTGACATGGGAGGAAGATAGAAAGAGGGTGCGTCGTCGATCTTCGGAAACACACCGGCTGTGAAGAGGTGAAGAGACGGCACGCCGCTCTCTTCTTACGATGACGACATTCTTCGTTTAAGTCTTGGTGTTCTTCATCGAAGATGAAGAGTTGTCTCCTCAATTGTCCACACACAACATCCAACCAAAATAAAATAAGGCTCACCCTTATTTTATAAACTCAAGCCACAATTCAAAAATTCAAAACTTAAATTAATTAATTGAATTGGGTGTTGGCATACTTAATGAGAGGATAGGTAAAGTTAAAAAGGGTTACGCAACTTAAGTAGGGGGTTAAGAGGAGTTAGGGAGTTAAGGGAATTGAAAAGGTGGGGGCTCGTGTGGGCCCCACCTCACCATTAATCTACTCAAGAGAACCTAACAAATAGTGGGTCCCACCCTAACTCCTGCACTTAGGTTCTAACTCATGGAGAAGTGAAATAAAATTCTTAACGAAAATTTTATTTCACTAACACTTAATTCACAAATTTAAACAACCCATAACGAGCAAACACAACTACAGAAAAGGAGTTCCTAAGAAATTATCGGCGCTACGGTTCCATCGGTGCCCTCATAATTCGATTCCGAGCACTGGTTCAAAAGTTAGAAATTCACGCTCGTCCGTTCACTGAACGTACCCGAGCTAAACTTCGGATATAAATTCCGGGCACACCGGGCCTCGAAATCAAGTGCCGTCTGAAACTGCGTTCTTGTAAAATCCCAAAGAAAATTAAGAAAAAAATTCCTTTGAATTTTATGGGTCTTTACATCCCAATATTGATATTTCAAAATTATTAGAAGGACCTGGAGAACTAGACATTGCATCTTCTTTGGTCATGAGAGACTTCTTCAACTGCTTCTTCTCTTTATTTTTCTAGTTCATCATGGTATTGTTGAGTGTAGATTTCTACTCAGAGATAACTGAAATTTCATCAAGACTGTTCTTCATTTTTGAATCAAGAAACAAATTTCAAATCATCTTATGAAAATAATTATTTAGGTGTGTCTAACATACGTAAAAACTGTCACTATGATACCAATTGAAGGACCCTAGGTCACCCTGGGAGGGGGGGTGAATCAGGGTGTCAAATTTTTATCCTGTTTATTGGATATTGTTCCCACATTGGTATGAACTTAATTAATCCTGTATGATGGATATGTAAAGTAATTAAAACATTCACATGTAGAAGGACAACACAAAACTTTTACTTGGTTCACCACTAAGGGCTACGTCCAAGGAGCATACGCTGACAGGTTTCCGGTCATACCTAATTCCACTATTCTTCAAAATTTGTGGATTACAAGTTTTAGGTATAGTCACTATGTCCCGGGAACACTTCCTTTAGAAAATTTCTAGGATATCTCACTGCCTCCCTCAGATCACTTTCGTTGACTCCCCCTAGCTCACTGCTCAGGGTGAAGTCACACTTAGTTTATGGAAATAAAGGTCCCTTTAATGTATAGGCATAAAAATCTTTGTCCCATGTTCATCATGAGACTTTTCTTGCATCACGTTCCAGTGTTGATTCTCTTTAACATTCAATCTTCTTATGCAGTGCAACAACCAGATGTACTAAGACTTCTTACTCTTCTGGCTGAGAATCACAAATTCTTTTGTGATTATTCAAACACTGAAAATCAGTTCACTAGGAATCATTAGAATCAACTCCTCTTATTCCATGTATTTATGTGAACATGCATGTGACAATATATATGTGTTATTCCTATGCACTTATTTACTCACGTGCACCCACGATTGTGTATATTTCTTTAAATGTCTTCAAATATGCATGCAAGAATACAAATATTCTCCACCATTAAATTCTTCATTCTTCACAAATGCACCCACATGCTTCCTTAAATTTCTTCAAATGAAACGTATATGCACACACATTCTTTCATTTTTCTTTTTCTCAAAGGCACCCCAAATCCCTATCTAAATCATTCAATTTTATGCATTATGTATATATTTATCCAAGAATATTTATTAACAATCTGAATGGGGGTAGTACATATTGGGTATATTCTTTCACACTTGGGAGTCTCAAATCATGCATATGATTTCCTTGTGAATTATACAAGTTCTCTCTTATTGTTCTCTAAAAACTCTCACTACCTCGAGTTTATTATGGTGTTTATATTTTCCCCTTTGTATTACACACCGAGGGTATGGAGTTATCAGTGTGTGTGAGCCTCCTCCACAAACCAGGATGGTTTACAACTACTCCTCAAGCACGGGATGCATGGAACTCTTACACGTAGAAGGTACAGGCCTCCTTTGCGTACTGAGTCGTATGTGTTAGAGTTGGTGGCCTAGAACCAAATAATTTGTAATTTATTCATTAATAAAAGCCTTATCACATATTGATTGTTATTCTTTCTGACAATGCATGTGATAATGTCCTAAGGATTGTTGTTGCATTAAAGGGTCATAGCGGATCCCTGCTATGATGAGAACATGGAAGTTCCATAACATTGTTCTTGAATATATGTTCTATGGCTGGATGATGTTATTTGAGGGACACAAATAATACAGGCCATTAGGGGTGAGGACTTATAAAAATTTGAGGCACCTTCTCATGGTGTGCGCCCTTCATAATATCCAGGAGGATATTATGAGAATGAGACCCGCTAGTAGGAAATCCACATTTCATAGTGTCCTTGTATGTTCCTATCTGCGGATGTGTGTATTGGTCCTTAGACTTTACGATTATTATTAATGGGTATTACAACTCATGCACTTAGATGTATTGATGAAAACTGTGACGACACACTGTTTGCAGTGAGGTTGGATACATTGTGTGCGTCACGAGTAATACTACATTAATAGATAATGAGAGAAAGGATTTGTCCCTTATATTCCATAACAGAAGTAGATATCTCAGGCCCTTTGATGAAATTGATATAGCCTAAATAAATCCATGTCCATGGTAAAGTATGCGTGAGTTCAATTTTAGAAATTCAAAGAAAGAATAATTGAGCACATGGGTTGATGGCACTAGCATGCAACCCACTTGATTCGAGGTATCGAGACAAAGGGATTATGTTACACAGTAAATGTTTGTAGGAGGTGACACGTCATTTCAGAGTTAACTTATATCTCTATGGGTGCCTTGGTGTGTTTCTAGACGCTAACCTTGGAATTTAGGCAGGCTCTGCCTAATGCCACTGAGAAAGGGGCCTAGAGGGTCAGACATTAAGTGTGTCTATGTATCTCAGTTCAATATTAATTTAACAAGTTAAATAATTATTATTCCCGACTATGGTTTAATAATTATTTAAGGATTACTCATCGCAATTTTTTTCGACACTAGTTATTCGAGAGAATATATTGTGGGCGAAATAATATATTTATTTGCGAGTAATGCAGTTACATTTATTTAAGAAATAAATAGCCATTACTCAAGGTCTAATAAATGTAGGGGAGTAAATAAAGGAAAGTGGAAAATAAAAGTACACGTCGTGTATATTAAATATACATGCCGTGTAGTTTTATAGAAAACGAGTACCCGACGTGTATTAATGATTACATGTCGTGTAGTTTTTCCAGTTGGGATTTTGAGGATATAATATTGTTTTATTAAATGATATTTATTATAATTAGTGTGGGTGCATGTCATGGAATTAATAATTTGACATGGGGGGTTTTCAATAAGAGTTAATGAAATAAATAAAATGTGTAACGCGTTTATTTATTGTCATAACTATATAACCTCAAAACTGATTATAAATATCCTCACAACCCCATCACTTTTCAAGGAAGAATCATTGTGCACAACAATTCTAAATAATTATTTCAAGCCCGAAAGAACTCCTTCCTCCAACAATGCTCTCAAGACCGAGAGACCAAGGTGATCGAAGGCGGACATCGCAAGCAAAGGTTCTTCCACGCTAGCACCCGGAGATCACTTAGGTGACGTCTGGAGATACGTGGCACACTTGTGGATCACCGCTAGAGGAATCCTACACTTGGATTCTATGACACAATGACGGATCACATCGGATCGTGACTGGAGACATCAACAAAGAAAGAATTCCACCAAGGTAATTCTTGTGAATTAATTAAATTAATTATAACCAACATATGAGGATCCTATCTATATGGTTACGGGATTCCCTCTTAAGTTTTTCGTTCTTCGTTATATTCCAAATATTCGGTGTTTTAAATCATGACGAATCTCGGATTGAATGTTGTTTAACGTTAAAATTAAATTTGGGAAAACTCCCACCAACGCGATTCTGCTGCACCCGGAACCTACAATACGCGGTTCTGTTGGTTCACGGGATCCCTTCTTCGTAGAACCAAAACAGTATGTGGTACCATTTCCTCAAGAACCTATAATGTTTTGCGGTAACTCTCTTCATGAAACCAGTATAGTTCGTGGGTCTCCCTCCTCACATATCGAAGCAGTACGTGGTTTAATTCTTCGCGATCCCAAAGAGTACACGAGACCTCCTCTTTGCAAACCAAGAATGGGTTTGCGGTTCTTCTTCTTCGTGAACCCAAATGGTTCATGGGATAGACTTCCTGAACCCATAACGGGTCGTGGATCATGGATTCTCCTTCTCAAATATAAAGATCAGAGAAACTTTGTTTCTCTGAACAGGAGCTCTCGAAGTCTTGGGAGCAGTAACATCTCGAATCGGAAGGTCTCTTTTTATTAGTATAGATCATATATTTTTGCATCCAAAATACGCATGATATGTTCTTCAAGATTCTAATTTGAATAAATGAGATCTTCAGTTCTTTACTACCTTCAAACTCACATGGAGATATGCCGCAGATCTTGGAAATTTTCTTTTTCAAACTCATGACCTTCTCGCTGATCATTCATGCATTTAAGATCGCATGTATCACCTTTTAAATATCTACTAGAAACCACGTGGCATTGGAAAATTTGTTTTCCTCAACCATTCGATTATTATTAATTCCATTCATATGCATGCAAATTTAATTTCACATATGGAATCATGATAGTCAGACAATCAGAACGGTCTTGACCGGAGATCAAATGATGGACGGAGTGGCGGGATCATCAATCGGCTGGAGCTCCTAGTTCGGGGGGTGCATGCGGGTGTCCAAAGGTTGAATACAACCCTCAGTTGAAGATCAGATAGCTCCAGTTCAACTACATGTGGCATGGGTATGATGAGTGGATCAGATTATATACTTGTATGCGGGATGCGATGTGCAGCTAGAATCTTCATCAAGATCAGATAGACGGTCGGGATTACGTACACGTTTTTAAAAACTTGTCCCACATCGAAATAACGCAATGTTTTCTCACAGTTTATCAATCAAACCACGGCAGCAGCAGCTCAGTTTACTCCACCTCCCTTCACGGTACCGCCCCATACCAAGTTCACCCTACAGGCGCCCTCTTAGGACCCACTCTACTCCTAGGGTGTGCTCCTAGATCCCACACTAAACGGGTTCACTGTGATGTTGTACCTGCAGGCTTATACACATCCCATGAACACCCTACCTCCTATGGGCTAGCCTTGAGGACTTCCCTCAATATCGACTGACCCCTCGGGTCCTGCATGTTCTTGAGGTAAGGACCTTGGATGGCCTCCATGGATGGACCCTATTTTTTGGAAAAGGAATAAAATAATTTCTTAAGTGTAAAACAATGTGAAATTCCAAACCTCTACCTCCAGATCTTATTCTCTTTTTCTTTTACTCCTTTCAAAAATCACTTCAACCATCCTTCATTGTTGTATCCAATGCATCACTCCTGATACACATATATGAAACACAGGATCAAGACCAATCAACGTCTAATTTCCATTCTCCATTTTACTTGGGAGAGTTCCTTATTTATATTGATCATCATTGAAATCCATTGACACTCATTGAAAATAAATAAAATATTCATATACAAATTAGTCCCAACATAACTCTAATTGAAAAATCTTAAATCATCAATTGAACAAAATTATACCTCTATCGTTCCATTACAATGAGGTCATCGAAGATAAGGTCATCTGATTTTACTCCTTATAATGAACTCATATTTTCCTCTTTAATCAAAATAAATATCACACCTTGAAAATATATTTTGATGAAATAATAATGTGGGACATATAAGAATTATGTGGCCAGGGGTGTTATTTTTGGTTGATGGGAAATCATCATTTATGTTCATGAGACTTTTTTTGCCTAATCACCAGTTTTATTTGTGACCTTCATTTGTGGAATTAAAGTACTGATTCTTTATAGAATTTTTTATGTGTTAGAAATTATATATATCTCGAGGACTATTTATGTGGGTTGTCCTATAAATACACCCTTTAAATTCATTTTTATAGGATAATTAATTTCCCAAGGCATCATGTTTGAGAAAACATATTGTTTGTGAGTGATCCCTTAATGAGAAAGTATATAGAGATGAATTGCCTCAAGTATACTTTTAAATTTAATTCTAAAGAGGTGTTTTTATCCTGTGAAAGTTATTCCCAACCATGACTTTATCATGTAATATTTTCATGGGATCTTCCATGTAAATATTTCAGAAGAACCCAATTTTGGTTACCCTATGCAATTTATTCATTCAGGGATTTTTAAATAAATCTTTTGTGGTATCTAGAAATTCACTCCCTTATCATTTATGAACCCCACAGATATACATAATGAATTAGATTTTATATGGTCAAGGGGATTCTTATAGTATGTATTTCCATATTTTAAGTAGACCACATTCAAATAGGATTTGATCCAAGGTGACCCTCTTCACACAAGATCCATTTTGGGGTCTAAAAAATGGTACCTTTGACTCTCCCAAGTAGAGTTATACCTAAATTTATAAATTATACTTGAATAATATATTTTATTTAGCCTCAAAACTTGGATGAATTTAATCCCCTTTCCTTAATGTCTCTACAAACCTTTCTGGTACAATATATTCTCGGCCCAAAATTTGAGATTATTAATCCATAAAATCCTCCTCTAAAGCTACCTGATGTACATGATTGGGTTATATAGATCTAAATTCTTTCTTTTAGATCATGAAATCCTTTGATAATAGGAATATGATATCTAGTAAGAGATCTCCCTTAGTTATCCTCTCTACTTATCTAAATCCTTGGGATGTAATTAATAATGTATTCGTTTGATAATGTAGATCCCTGTCTTTAGTTTGATGGAGATATTTTTAAACCCTAAAACACCTGTGATGAAATTATGTTATATCCTATGGTATGATTTGACTATTTCATAGGTAATAAAATATATTTTTTATTTCCAATTCCATAATATTATCATAGTATATGATACAAACTTGCGGTATAGAAGTCATACATTAAGTATTTCTGTTTACTTTATCTTCAACACTGGTTATCATTAATAGATATTATACATAGAGGATCATAATAAGTTCACAAGATGAATGTGTCTCCAAACCTGAGGTTATAAAATGATTTTAACAACATTCATTACTCATACGTAATGCAATATATGAGTTAATTCACGATCACTCGAGGATCATCATAAAAAGATATATATATATATATATAAGGAGGTATTCACTATGCGATGGTGTTCATTCAAGCCAGATTAAATCACAAATGATTCTTCTGGCATGGGAGCACTCATGCTCCTCAACCTTTACCATGAGAGATACTATGATAATGTGAAGTGAAGAAGGATCTTGACTAAGCATCAGGTGATTCATATTATCCATTGGACACACCATAAATGATGGAGTCTGATGGATACCTCTTAGTTATCTTCTTTTAATATATGATTGATGAAAACAATAGTGGCATTCATTGGAGAAACGTACTTGACAATTTTATTTATCTTATTTATATAAATGATTTTGGTATAATACTTGGTTGATCTTGGGATTTTAGGTTTCTAATTCATTATTATTAAAATATTATAAACTCATTAGTGGTATCAGATAATCACCATTCTTTGTGATTCATGAAATCATGTTTTAAAAATGAGAAAATAAAATATCATTTTTTCATTGTATTGGGTATTATAAAAAATGATATAGAAATTGAAATATGGATGGCTATATGATATATGATATCATTATCTATAGTTGGACTCCTCAATATGATATATGATATCGTATCTGGTGATTCAGCGTAATTATTTTATTTATACCTTATCTCGATGTATGATGTAAGAATTAATAACCAATAATAGTGCCAATTGCATGATCAAAAATAGAGTGTTGTATCACTAAAGAAATATCAATGAAAATAATATGTTGTGATAGTTATGAAAGTCTACTCCTATATAGGTCCATGTTGAATTTTTTATTATTATTACATTGGATATTTAAAACGTTATGATAGCATGAAGGTGTTGAGATAACGTTAGGAATTCCATAATTTGTTGGGTTTGTGTTATGCAAACCAATTGTAAAATAAAATATCTCTATGTGGATTAATTAATAATACACAAGCCACCTAACACCAATTTTATTCTAAATAGATGAATTATCAATCGTATTATACAATTTATAATACTGGTATGAGCTTCGTGTATTGTGGATTATCATTCGTCAATAATAATATAGTTAACATCATTTCTTATGATATATAATAAGAATATGATTTTTAAAAAATTAAAATAAGAATTGACTTATATAATTTATAAATTATTTATAAATTATTGAAAAAGGTTTTTTGGGAAATCTATTTAATTTATAAATTTTTTATAAATTAATTAATTATAATATGTCAATAAAGAAATATTAATTATTTTGAAACATTTAATAAATAAATATCCAAAATATTAAATTTTAATATTAAAATAACTTTTAAAAATTATTGAACATGGCTTAAAATTTATATATAAAATGTTTATATGGATACTATAATT
This sequence comes from Viscum album, assembly GCA_963277665.1. Classification (NCBI taxonomy): domain Eukaryota; kingdom Viridiplantae; phylum Streptophyta; class Magnoliopsida; order Santalales; family Viscaceae; genus Viscum; species Viscum album. The sequence goes on along the minus strand of OY728147.1, from coordinate 467,015,016 downwards.
GTAATTTATAGTGCATAAATTACAAAGAATAAGGAAAATGTAAAGGAGTTTATTTTAAATTATGAATTGTCCATAATTATTAATTTGAAATGTTCAAATTAAAGTCAATATTTGAGAAAATTATTTAGAGAATATAAAAATGATTTTTGATAATTTATATGATAAAGGTTTAAATAATATTAAATATATGATATTAGATATTTTTTGTACAAAAAATATGTTGTATATAAATTTTTTTTATTTCATTTAATATCATATGATTAAGGTAAATGACATATAAAAAATATTATGGAAGAATATTATATTAAAAATAAATGTTAAGTGAATATATTTATTAAGTTATGAAATTTCCATATTTCATGGCTAAATTATGATGTGTTTATAATTGATTTATTTATGAATTGTTCATGAATTGTTTATCTCATATTTAAATATAAGGTTTTCACATTTATTTGTTTTATTCCCATATTTATTCATGAATATAATTGTTATATTATTAATTTAAGTATTCTTTAGTTAAAGGATTTAAGTTTTATCTATTATATTACCATAAATGCATTTAACGAGTTACATGCTATGGATGATAATTGATTTAGTTTCTTCCTCTATAACTTTGGATTGTAATGTGTTATGATCTTGAATCAAGAATTTGATTATAGTTTATACATATTAGGTGTTATAATTATAATGGAATTGATGTCTCTTGTGAGTAAAGTATTCTTGGGTATAGGAACTTTGGATCGGACTGCTCACTTTCTTGAAGGCTTATGCCTTGTTTAGAAATGTGGGGGTTGGTTATGTGTTGCTCTAAGAATTCACTTATGGGTTTATTGATTTAATATGACTATACGACTTTACGTGAAAGAGTTTAATTTAAATTTTTAAGGATATGAATTTAGATAGGTATAAATATAGTTGTCTTTTAGTTTGGGTTAATAACACAAGTAGTGAGTTTTTTTAAAGAGTTACATTTCTATTTTTTGAATGTATTTCATATTTCTCTACATGGGTGATCTTGGGATGGGATTAAATCAATTTTTATGGTTTTATTAAGTATTAATATAACCCTATGAATCCCAAATGTGGTATCAGAGTAATCCCATGGTTTTAGATTTATAAAATCAGGCTTGAAAATGAAGAAATCCTAATCATATTTCATATCAAAATGGAAGTCATAAAATATATCTAGGATATTGTTATGTAGGATTTATATCACGGTGTATGATATCAGATATTATAATCTATGATACAATTTAAATCCAGGGATTTATTTTGGTCATTTTTTATGAATCCCTCCCATCATAAAATATGAAATTCTACACCGCAGATCCAAAAATAGAGCATTATATTGTAAAAATGATATGATGGATGTGATAAAATATGATAACCAGTATCATAGCGAGGGATAGGGATTTTCAATCAAAGAATACGACTAATGGCATGCCATATGTTTTTCGTATTTAGTGACTTAATTATGAATCATAAAATAAGATTGATTTCTTTTTAAAATGTCACATATCAATCATACCTTATGAATCTTGATAAATTGTAAAATAAAATTCATAAATAATGACTTATTTTTCTTTATTTTCAATTTTGAATTGATTTAATTATTTATAAATTTTTAAAAAATAATTAAAAAGGTTATTTCAATAATATTTATTAATTTATAAAGAGATAATAAATTATATAATTATAAAGAGTTTATAATTAATTAATAAATTTTATGAAATAATAATTAATAAACATTTATTAAATATTAAGAGTTAATATTAATATTTTTCCAAAATTATATGGCATGCCCATTGAATTATAAATAAAGTATTTATTTATAAATAAATATGATTAATTTATAAAGAACTTATAAATTTTAAAATAAGGAATAATATAAAGTTTTTATATTTAAAAAAATTATGAAATGTTTATAATGACTAATTTGAAGTGTTCAAATAAAAAGTGCCTAATTTGGAAATTATTTAAACATATTAAAAAGTGACATAATTATTAATATGATCATGATTTAAATAATATTAGGAATATCATATTGATATTATGTAAATAGTTTGCATATAACACCACAATATTTTATGAAATATCTTTTTTCAAATAAATTTGATTTTTTTTTCATTAGCTTTAATTATACGCAACGCCGAGTTGAAATGAACCATGATATACTATTAAAATATTATTACTAAATGTAATAGTTGTAACCTTGCCATCAAAATTTTTGATATGAATAGGAATAACTAAATTATAAAAATAATATGGTTTACCAATGAATAAAATAAATTCATTGGATTTCATTTATTATAAATGAAAATGAAAATTATTTGAAAGTAAAAGAAATATTTTTCTGAAAAAATATTCTCATGCACGCAATGTGTTTTTATCTTAATAAATAAAATTAATCATTGTTGGTGAATGGTTTTAATAAAATTTAAATATTATTAATTAAATAAATTTTTTATCATTCATCTAGTATTTTTTTCTAGGCATGGGATAAGAATAAATCCATTTTTATGCGTGAAGATGTTTTTTATAAAAAGTTTTTTTTTCATTTTATGCACAAATTGTTAGATTTGTTTTTATCCACTTTTAATCAAAATTATATGAAAAAATAATTATTTTTTGGAATTATAATTCCCAAATTATCTAAGAGTGAATTTTTGATAGTTTTCTAAAATGATTAATTTTTTTAGGAATAGTGAAAAATACTCTATTGAAAACTTACTTTTAATTTAAAGAATTTTAAAAAATTAAATTTTGTTTTAAATATTTTTAAATGTAAAAATAGATCAATTATATTATTATTAATCCAATTTTGGACATTGGAATCAATTTTATGTTTAATTTTGATATAAAATATTTTACTTTAGAAAACTCCATTTTTGTTGCACTTGTGGGTTAAATTTTAAATTAACTTCAACCAATTATGTGAATTGAATTAGGTAAAATTGATTAAATATTTGGAATAATCATATATAATATTTTTTAATATGTTCAAATTAATTTTTTTCATGATGAACTGTAAAAATGATAGAAATCAATCAACATGGTTAAGGTTAAAATATGGGTTTTCACATTAGATGCACTTGTCTTAAAATTAATTTTATGCAAACATAGGATTCTTATTTAATAAATTTTATTTCATATTTAGAATAATTGGGTCAAAATTATCTAACAAGGCAAATTTATTTTTATTCTTAAGGGTTAAATTACCATGGTGGGTAAATCAAAAACCAGTTACCATGGTGAAAACTAAAATTGTGAAAGTAAGTAAACTTAAAGGTTAAGGAATAACATGTTTAAAACACATGTTTTTATAGAAGTTTTTATAGACCATATATTCAATAAAATATATTATTTATCAATTTTTTAATCATTTGGGTTGAGAGTGACTTCTCATTATTGAATAGTTTTGGGTATTTACAAAAATACCACACCTCCTCAACTATGAAAGGCCACCATCTTCCATCAGATACTATCCGCTGTTAATCCATTTGGATCGAAAAAAAAGCTACTAAAATCTATCACCAAAACACTTATCCACGTTATATATATTATTTTATTTCCAAAATTCTAATCCTAGGGTCCTTAATAAGAGATCCAAAGTAGGTTCTTCTATGTGAAGACACTAAGTTATTCCTTTTTTTTACTTCTTCTCTTACCACTATCATTAATGTATTAATAATTATTATATAATATAAATATTATCAAAAATATATTGATATGTTATTATTTTTATGGTTTAAACTATATCCATATCTTCTTCCATTAAATGAGAAAATAAATTTTCCATCATGTGTATAGCGGACTACCGCCTCGCGAACCGATGTAATTCGTTTTCCATCACCACCTCTCAAGGATAGATATAATGATGGATTTAATGTATTTATATGAAATAAATGACATAATTATACTTATATAATAATATTATAACATTTACCTTTATACGTTACAATCTAAAGGAAAGTGATAATGTTGCCCATGCGTACGTGTGGACTACTGCCTCCACAAAGCGAAGTGATTCGTTTTTTAATTTATTTCAACATGGGTGGTAATAAAGATATATTAAATGATTAAATATTATATATATGATATAATAATTGTTCTATAAAAGTTAAATAATATTTAAATTTCTTCCTTTCCATATTTTGAAAAAATGAAAACAACTTTCATGTGCACGTACAACCTACCCTCTCCAAGAACAATGTAACTCATTTTTCTATCCCTATTTTTTATAGAAAATTATAAACAATTATATAATTAATATATATATATATATGATATTTATATAATGGTTAATTTTTTTAGATAATTTAACCATGATCAATGTACAACTATCAAAACTACCGAACCAAAACATATATGAAAAACAAAGGATTTATCACTCAGAATAGTGGTTTTAATAAAGCAATTTTTACTAAAAATGTGATAAAATGTTATAAGTAAGTCATAAGTAGTATTATATATATGATTATAATTTTTTAATATATTTATAATAAATATATTTTTATTATATAGTTGGTTCGAACATGTACGAATGAAGTTGGACCTAAGGTAAGGGATTTTCTTCTCACTTTTATTTTTGTGGTACATATGCAATATTCACTAATTGTTTCATCTTTGTGGTGTATATACTTTCCCTGGATGTATTTTTATGATTATTATTATATAAATTATGTTGTATACATATCCATATAGGTTTCTCTATTCCATGGTGCTTATGGTCCAAAAGATACCAAAGTGTCAATGCTTTTATGTTACAATATTGTTGTCTATCGGGATTGTTTATAATCAAGTTTAAGATGACAAAATATTATAATATATCTCTCAAGAAACTAATTAATTTTCATATCCTCATGTTATTTATGGATAATATGTGTTACCATTTCATTTTTATATCTTTAAGAACCCAAGATACCAAAATAATAATTTTAAGGAAAAATGACTTTATTTCTCTCTTCAGTTGAAAATCATTTCTCTTCCATGTCCATGTTTTATAAAAATATTTTTAAGAATGTTTTTATTTTTATAAAATAAATTTTTACCCTTTTTATAATTTTTAAAAAATGTTTTAAATAGAATATTCTCTTCATTTTCCAAATTATGTACTTTTGAATTATTATTGAAAATGTGAAAGAAAAATTTGGTATTTCTCATCATCACGACTATTAAGTGATTTAAATATTACTTTATAAATTTAAAATCTTATTTTAAAATAAAAAATTTTCTTTACTATTTGGAATTTCTTTTATATTTTAAATAAGTGATTTCAAAATAGAAATGATATTTCCCTCCATATTTTTTTAATGATCTTTTATTGAATTTATGTTCATTAACGACAAAAATCATTGACGTTGCTTATGTTTTACTGGGGATACGATCTAATGTCACCATCCTTACTATTTATAAATATGTTTTGTGATTGTGGTGAAAATATGTTTATGAAACCATTTCTTTTTCATTGGATATTATTTTATGAAATGATGAAATGTTTATGAAACCTGTTTAGTTTTCATGGGTTATGCTATGATGAAATGTTTGTAAAACTCTTTTCATTTTCATGGTTTATAATATGATTAATATTTTATGATATTGTGGCACACATATGTATTATTATTATTATGAGATGGATGGTCCTAGAATTATATATCACTTAAATTCATTGGGTAATGATGGATTACTCATGAGTTATTTAAGTTATGCATGAACATGATTTCATATTCACAATGTTATGCATAGATCTAGTATCATGTTCTTAAGGTTATGTCTAGACTAGTTTTAATGTTTATAAGGTTCTATGTGGACCTAGTTTCATTTCTAAGAGGATATGTGTGGACATGGTTTCATGTCTATAAGGTCATGTGTGGACTTAGTTTCATTTCCATAAGGTTATGTGTGGACCTGGTTTAATGTCTATAGGGTTATTTTTGGACCTAGTTTAATGTACATAAGGTTATTTGTGGTCATGGTTTCATGTTTATATGGTTATTTGTGGACCTAGTTTCATGTATACAAGGTTATTCATGGACCTCGTTCGATGTCCATAAGTTTATAAGAGGTCTTGATTTCATGTTCGTAACTTAATGAGTGATCCTATTTCAATTTATGCATGTTCACAATGTTATAAACTTATGTTTTTGACACATTATTATGTCTATGTTATGATCTTAGGGATTATGTTCATTAATTTCCTTTATTATTCATGTCATATGAAATTCCAGGATTTACTCCATGACTCAGGGTTCTGATTTATGTTGTGCAAGGTACAATTTTCAAATGTTAATCTCATGTTATAATACTCTTATGTTCATGTTATGTTTAAGTGATTATTGATATCTCCATTTCCTTCCCTTACTAACAACCTTAGCTTAACATTATTTATATTTCCTTTGTCCAGGTCATGTAGAAAGGTTTTAAGTATGGTATGTCTAAGGAGAAGATCTTTTTTTTAGATATTAAATATCTTTCATGAAATAACAAGATTATGTATTTAGTATCCAAATACATTGAACCTTTATGGTCCTTGGGAATTTATTTGTGAAATGTATTGAATAATCATATAAAAATATATAATATTTATGAATAAAAATCATGGGTAACTATATTACATAGTAATGATGTTAATATAAAGTGTTTATAATTCATGAAAATATCATCTAATTAAAAAAATGTAATTTAATGAATAATATGAAAAGTTTATATTATGTAATGGATGCAGATATTTTATGTTCAATATTTGGGAATATCTATAATGGAATAACTAAAATTATAAAATGTTTATTATTAATATTTGTTTTATGATTTTTTCACACATTATTATATAATGTTTAAATTTATGAAATGTTTATTTATTTAAAGGTTATTCATAGATTAATTCACAAATATAATTATTATATTACAAATTTTTATACATGATTTATTTTATGAGACAAACTTATTCATATAAATTATGAATCCTTGAATTACATTCTAGGGGTTTGTATATAAGATCTAGTTTACATCTACCTAGAAACTTGATTTCTTATTATAGTTACGATCTTGAAAACATTTGTTGATTATAGTTTATAAATATTAAAAATTAGAGTTAAAATGAAATTAAATTATCTCTTGAGTAAATTATCCTCAATTAGAGGGACATTGGGTCAGAATACCTATTAGACTAGAGGCTTGTGCCATTTTATAGAAACATAGGGGTTGGTTATTTATGCCTCAAGGCTTACTCACATGAGTATTACTAGTCTCATATAATTATAACCAGTTACATAAAGAGTTATTCTACCTTATGAATGATATATATTTTGACATGTGTAAATATTTTTGTCTTCTATTTTGGGTGGGTAACATAAATATAGGTTATGTAAATAGTTTCACATCAATATTTCTTAGACATATTGACTTGGTGGAGGGAATATGATTCAAAAACTAAAATCATTAGAATCATGCATACGTAAAGGGAACAACATGTGATTATATAGGGAGATAAATCCCCTTGAAATAATAAGTGTTTGATTCCTTCTAAAACAAAACTTATTCAGGGCTCAATCATTCAGTATAGGTGACCCCAATGGTTTGGTTCTTGTGAATTATCTTGTGTGAGGAAATTAAGTAATGGGGTGAGCCTAATGGTTAGATAGCTTATTCTTGGAAATTTATTTAGGTTAAAATAACTAGGAAACCCTAAAAAATAGGATACCAAAGGAGTAGAGTTGGTTTTATCCACTTAATAGATTGGGCAAAGAGCTTATATGCCCGACTATTCAAGAGTCATATATGATATGATTGAAAAGTGTAGTCTACTAGATATAGTCATGGATTATTTACATACACAGACTACTATAATCCATGATGAAATATAGATCTTGTATCACTAATATATATAATGATTTTAAAAGGGGGTATCATGTTAGTGGGATATCATTTAACAAAATTCTTTATTAGGGGGTAATAAAACATGATAATCATCAGATAAAATATTTGGTTGCAAATAAATCATATCGCCATCCTAAAAATTAACTTTCATATTAATCCTTAGAAGGAAAATATTAATGCAAGTAATTTATAAGATAATAAACTTAAGAATAATTCTTAAGTAAAGAGAAATTCTATGTGTTAGAGTAACACCTTCCTGAGTAACCCAATATTGATTTTTTAATGGGTGGATCTAGTTTCTAATGAGAAGTGTCTATTGATTCACTTATGGTTTGAAAGGCATAATATACAAAATTACCTAAGGAATTTTAGTCTTATATACTCAATATTATTGAGTATGATACTAAATATGAGTGAGTATGCTATAGATACTAGTGGTTTTCTAAAGATTATTTTGGTTAATGAATTAATTATGTTTTCATCTATGGATATATTATGATAAAACTAATGAGTTTACTCAATGTTTTATATAGTTGAGAATACACGAATTAGGCATATGATTTCAGAGTTCTGTTATTTTATCAATAGTTTAAGTGGGTAAAAGTTTCAACTAGAAGAAGAAAAATTAGTTATAGAGCCCAAAAATGCTTCTCCTAGTAGCCATTCCAAGTCATTAAAACCTAAAGGTGAAATATGATAGGAGGAGTTTCGTTTCCATAATATGAAATAATTTAAGATGCCTGGAGGAGTTTTTTAAATTCCTTGGAATATCCATGTCATGCATCAGTTTTATAGAAATCGACTCTTTGATTATGAAGGGTATGTGATACTGAATCTTTACATTAAAAGTGTTGTAAATATAAAAGAGTTCAATATCAATGAAATAATTGATAGATATTATAGTTTTTATTCAAGTGATAAATTAAATAGTTTTTACATCAAGGATTTGAAAGTAAATGAATTTAAGTTAATTTTGGACAGATCTTAAAAGGATGTGCATATTTATCTCATTTATCTAATATGGTAAGTGAAGTTTTTTATTAACAAGGAGTTATCATGAAAAAATGAGATGACTAATTATATACACATGGTTTATGATTCATTAGATTCTATAAATTTTTTTGAAAAGTATAAAAGTATAACGATATTTTATCCTTGATAAAGTGTTTGTCATGTTATTTATGAAAAGATAAGGGAAGGTGTTCCAATCGCTTATTAGTGACATATTTTGATGAATAGTCTTATTTTCAGATGAAAATACTCCCAAAACATAGAACTCCATATATGATATGGATTCATTTTTTTATTGTTTAATGTTCCTACTAATTGTAAATAAGATTTATTTTGCACTCATAGGAATTAGTGTAATGTAGTATAACATTCTAATGAGAAAATAGTGTTTAAGAGGCTAGTGGTAGTATATTTGAACTTAGAGAAGTTAAAATTTAACACATTATACCATTCTAAGTATATTTTCACTTATAAAATATCAATTCTATGATATGTGTGTTGGGATAATGAATATTTCTTTAACTCACAAGTAGTTCACTCCCCATATTTTTAGTCCCATGTAGTTCTCTTTGTTCTTGTTAGAATAATAGAAACAAGAACCCACAACTTATGGGTTAAACTATTATAATTTCACAAATTTAAGATGAATGACGTGAATAATAGTTATTTGGAATGGGGAAAATTGTACCATTTTTGTCAGTTGAGTCAATGGAATCCTTATCTAAATTGATGATTCATTAGATAGCTTACCGCAAATGGAAAATGTCACTGTTACTTGTTTGACCTATAATGAACCTCTATATTAGGAGGTGATACTAGAAATTTAAGTGTTTTAATGGTTCATTACTTTACTATATTACAAAAAGTACAATTGTACCTTACTAGGCTGAAATGTTTATAAAACCTTTACTTATTGTACAAAAACATTTTTCAATATTTTCCCATGGACATAGGATGAAATTCTGAACCATATAAAACTGATGTTCCTTATTTTTTTTCCTTTTCATTGAATTATTGTGTATATGTTTTGAGTGTGTGTGTTTTTTATTTTGAGTGGTGATTTGGGAGAAACTTGAATTCCTTATTACAGATCTCTAAGATAGAAAGGGAAGATCTCATAGTTGAAATTCCAATGTGTTGAATTACCAGTGGATATAATTTTTGAGTGAACCTAATGTTAAATAATTTGGTGAGGGCATCATATTTTTAGGTTTCTCCTTCCCAAAAAGTGGTATCAAAGGATACATGGTCTTGAAAGACTAAAAAAATCAGGTAAATTTATCACTTTCCTCAAATCCATATTGAATATTAGTTGGTTATATTGTTATCAAAAGATATGGAAATGAATAAATTCAAGGTTTATATTAGTCAGTTCAATAGAACCAACGTGGATTTTGGAAGCTAAAGATAGAATAATATCTCATCCAGAAGTATATTGAACATCTATTTGGTGATAAAAATGATGTGATGGAGAAGGTAGAATAGTAAAATTAGGACATAAAATCATTATACGAAGTGATAATGAAATTGGCGAAAAAATGTCGCCTTTGACCTCTAGGAGAAGAAGGTGATAAATTCACTTATAGAGGCCTCGATAGAGATGTATAAAAAATGATATCATTAAAAAATGTGTTCCAGATGAGGCATTTTTTTTCTTATGGATATCAGAGGGACAGTCAGTGGAAGATCCTGTGAATGATTTCAATATGATCATACTTCATCTCGAATTAGTGAAGGTGAACTTCACAAATGATGTGTGGGATATTTTACTACTTTCATCTTTACTATAATTTTTGTATAGAATTGTCACAACGGTAAGAAATTATAATGAACAGTATGATCTTGTGCTTGTATATGTCTATAATTTGATCCTTAATAAAGAGGTCAGGATAATAGAGGTCGTAGAAACTTCTGTTAGTGCATTAAATACTAACCAAAACCTACATTAACCTCATCAGAATAATCATAAAAAATTAGAAGAAAACAATTGAGAGAAAATTTATATAAATTTGACTACTCTAGGACTTAACTACTGGAATCTTGGAAATCAAGGAAATATTTATAAAAAATGTAAAAATTACAAGGGAGATACCATATGGGAATGTTTGGGATGTTTAAAATCAACCAATGTAATAGAAGATAGTTGCAATCTTTTACTCACTATTCATAGTCTATTGAATTCATGGGTGTTTGACTCTAGTAAATCTATCCGATCATCCAATGATCAAAAATGTATGAAAATATATATATCTAAAATCTTTGGGGAAGTTCATCTATTAGTTGATAAATATTTGGAAGTTTTTGTAAAAAGAAATGTAAATCTAAAGATTCAAAATGGGAGTATTCTTTGGTAAAAATGAATGAGTGACATCTCATATCGCAAGAGAAATTTCATTTCATCGGATTAGATAGATGAGTAAGGGATTAGTATTAATTTCAATAATGGAGTCTGCAAATTGACTCAGGGATCCACAATTATGGCATTAGGAGTAAAGGATAGGACTCTTTATCTAATTGGATGTTCATGTGGGAGTAAAATGGCTATAATTTTATCCTTTGAGCATATGATAGTATGGAATTGAAAAGTTGGTTAACTTAGTGACAAGAACATGAATGTTCTAAGAGGGAAAGAAATTATAGAGGTCAATCATACAACTATCGAGAGTTATGAGAGCTGTTTAAAATTTAATATTTAGAAACCTAGATCCCAGAAACTATATCTAGTTCACATAGATGTTTGGGTAACTACTTTAGTTCATTCTCATGGAGCATAACTATACCTTTTGACATTCATTTATGATTCCATGAGAAAGGTATGAGTATATTTTTTTAAAATATATTTTATTTGTTTGATTCCTTTGTACATTGGAAATTCATAGTTTAGATAGAAATAATTAAGAAATTAAAGTTATTAAGATTCAATAATTTTTTTGAATACAATGGTAGTGACCTACAGAACTTATTTCTCATGAAGGGGATAAATATTGATAGAATTGTATCCAGAACTCAAAAAAATAATGTGGTTTCATAGAGGATGGACAAAAATTTTATTGAGAAGGCTAGAAGAATGTGTGTGAACTCTTTTATGCCCATGTCCACTTGATAAGAAGTAATCAACATGAAAACATACTTGGATAACAAAATTACATCCTCTATAGTAGGAAAAACTCTACCTAAACATCTTTTATCTGAAAACTTACTCGAAGTTTCACAACATAAAATCTTCAGTTGCATTGCTTATTCACATAATAATGAAAAGGGGTAGAGGTAAGAATGATGAAAATTACAAATCTTGTTTTCATATAGGATATGAAAATGAAGATTTAAGTTACTAACTTTGGAGTAATGAATTTAAAAATAACATCAAAAGTAGAGATATAATATTCAAAGATAAGGTCCAATGGAAGGATGAGAACTTGATAGGTCAAATACTTAATTACAAGTTTTTCTAGATTATACCATCATAAATTTTTATATACTTGAGATACCATACATCAAAACAAATGCGTCAAAAGTAAAAATAATAGCGGGTGTGCCAGAATGATTAAGAACTAAATAATTATACAGAAAACCAATGGTAAAAGAGTAATCAAAAGACTAAGAACCAAAACTTAAAGTATCACAAAATGAAGTCATAATAAATGAAGAAACAACTCTAAAAAATATTTTAATGTCATATGACTAGTCTAGTGGTACGGGGTCAACACAAATTTGTAACATCTAATGGATGATGGGGAACACGAACGTCCATAAGTGCTAGTAACACTTAGTGGATCGAAGTAGTTGTAGTTAGTGATGGATGAAGAGTTTAATTCGTTAAATTTAAATGAAACATGGGAGCTAAAAAAACTTTTTGAATTCAAATGAGAAAATGATAAAAAAGGAGAATATAATTTGAAATAAGAAGGTATCTAAAATATTAGGTACTTGCCATAGTTGGTGGTGAAAAGATTCCAATATAAATAAAGAATCGATTTCCTAGAATTTTTTTACTAGAAGTAAAGTATACCAAAATCCAAACATTGATAAGTATTGTTGAATCTAATGGTTTACACTTAAGGTAGATGGATATAAAGTCTTACTTTTTTAGTGTGATTTGTAGTACGATATCTACATAAAGTATCCCAAGGGGTTTTCAGACCATCGGAAGGAAGGATTTTTTTGAAACTGAAGTGAATTAGATACGGCTTGAAATAGGAAGCATGATAGTAGAACTAAAAGTCATATTTTTTTATAAATGAGGAATGTTTCATAATGAATGAATTTAATAACTATTGTTATTTTTAGTCCTATAATGATGTAACAAAACAAATTATTTTACTTTACATAGATGAAATGTATCTGGAAAGACTATAAATTCAATGGATTAAGGATCTAAAGAGTAAGTTCTTATAAAAAGGAGTTGATCTAGTTAATGCGGTCATTTAAGGAACAATAAAAACATAAAAAGGAGGTATGTTATTTTATGACAATCAGAGTGATATCCACCATGACAAGAATTCAAAATTCCATGTAATAAAGTAACAAATTGATCTGAAATTCCATTTAATTCTAAATATTCTATAGGAAAAGGTGTTAAAACTTTATAAGACCATAAAGAAAAATATGGATGACATGTTCACAATGGTGTTAGTATAAGAAAGCCTAGGGAGGTATTGTACGTTAGTGGGACTCAAATGAATGAGAGGATAATGGATAAAATTGTAATTAATGTAGAAGAATGAATATATTTCCAAAATATAAGAGGTTTTCAATGAGTTTTGTTAAATAAATATTTTTCAAAAATACCGGATGTTTGTAAACTTCCCAGGAATGATGTCTATACAATTCTTTGGGAGTATTGAACATTGTACCAACTGGTTTAGTTGGGTCGGTGTAATCCTTAGCTGAATGAATAAGTTAAGACGTAGTACTATTTAATTTCTCATGGTAACTAATTATAACTCTTTACATTTTTTCTTACCATCACATTATTGGGAATAAGACACCTGAAAATACTATACACTCACTAAATTATTGAACATTGGATTCACTAGAAAATCATATTGGTTGCGAGCTCAGTATATAGAAATTTTAACTATTGGATCTTCCCTTTCTGTACTAGATAATAGGAACTAAGAAGTATAGTTGAATCATAATAACCACTGAAAATATGAGTCACACACATAAACACTCAAAAAATAAACAAAATAATTCAATGAATTGGAAAATTAAGAAGGGTCGTCAGTTTCATGAAGAAGGGTCATCGCTAGTTGGAGATCAACCAATATGGTTACTCGATGTCTTCAAAAAAAGGAACAAATGAGAATTAATACTAGCGTGAGATGTGGATGGTGGACATAGGTATAGAGATAACAGTGTTTGATGGAGATCATTCCAAATACCTTTATAACTTGAGTAGTATTTAATCTTTTATATAGGTCTCACTTTGATAAAATTTATGGATCTAGTGATTCATTTTTGTTTTCAATAATATAAAGGCTTGTGGGGTCACACTTTTTTATTGATTTAATATGGGTTGAGTTTGACTTAGATAGATACTCCAATGTTTCTTTAGAGTTAATCTAAAAGAGTTTTGGATAGTTTTTCACAAGGTATTTCATATGATGTGGTAGATGGTGAATTTTTAATGATATATTTAAATTTTTTTGGGAGATATCCAAAATATTTTTGGATATGGCTTCAGAAGTTATTTTATGCAATAAAATATATAGTGAAATTGAACAAATTCTTATAAGATTTAGTGAAAGTGGGATGTGGAAGAAGATATACCCCAAATCCATATGCATGGAAAGAATATTTTCATATACCATAGATTATTATTGGAAACCAATCATAAGGAATGAATTAAACCCATTTTCATTATATTTTTATGGGGGAAATAATATAATATTATTACGGTGTATCATAAAGGGAATGAAAATAGTTCCATACCACTCCCTCATCAACCGTACTCTACTACTGGGGAAACCAATATACATGGAATGAGATTCATTATTTCTACCCTTTATATCATATCATATGATTGATGTATCACATTTCATAGTTATGTATTTCTATTTTATCACTACCCATGAAACCCCATGTGATGCCTTTCTAAAAATCATAGATTATTAATCATTTAGAATGGACTGCAATACATATGGAACCCAAAAATTAAGATTTAATGTTCTAAAATAAATCTATCATAATAGTTATCATATATAGATTAGTTACAAGAGATGTAATGTGATAGAGTTCATAAAATATAGGTATATGACGCATGTTAAGACTGAATCATCAACTCATGTATTATAACACATGAGTTAATGAATTCATCAGTCGAGGATCATCATCAACAATATATAAACCACTTTAATTTGATGGAATTGGGTGTGATGATTTTATAATGCTTGACCTAAAATCCAAACCGCTAAAGCTCTCCCCTATTACCACCTTTTCATGAAGAGGTGTTATCATATCCTGGTGGATAAAAGATATCTTACGTATGCCATGTGATTCAACTCCACTTGTGAATACCTTCAAAGGTGGGAGTCTTACATATACCACTTCAATGATCATCATCAAACTCATAAAAAGGTTTTTGTTGGTATATGAAGATAATGTAATAGATTGATAGTAAATGGTATGCGATATATAGTATTCATTTTTTTCATTTTTTTCCAAATATTTCTTAATTTGATACATGATTGATATTGGGATAGAATTTGATATATTTATCTGGTTATATTAATTGTTAGTAAACGATAAAATATCCCATAATGGATTCTTTCAATGTGTTTTAGAGTTATATTTTATTTAAAATGGTTTCTATAAAGCTGATAAAAACATGAATGTGAAATTAATATAATAATGTAGTATTCTTTAAATGATTAAATTATCATAATTAATATTTAAACCATTATTTTAGGAATAATTATAAAATATAAATTACATATTTCAATAAAAATATTAAGCAGGGTTCCATAATTTATTGGGTTAAAGCATGTTAATGTTTATTTAGTATGTGATCATGTTTCATTTTAAATTCTATCATTTTTTTTATGGATGATAATTTTGTTAAACAACATTTTTAATAAAATTATTTAATATAAATTCAGAAAATGTTTTTGAACTTGGTAAATTTTTGTAAATATTTCCCTTGAAAGAAATTTTATAAATTTATTTTAGCAAGTTTCTATTGTTTGTTTAATCTTTTTATGAGCATGTGGGACTAAATGGAATGTATTTTTTATGATAATATTGAGTGTTATATTTAATGTGATTATTTTGAAAGAATACCTATGGTGATATAATTATTAAATTATGGTAAATGGAAAAAATGGGAATGGTATGATAAAGAGAAAAATATCAAAAAAAAGGTTTGAAATGTTTCATGTGAAAATATGATATGGAAGTATGTTAATGGGAATTATATGATTTTTTTTTGTTTTCAAAAATAATTGATGCGGGTATATAAGTTCTTTTGAATTGTATTGATAATAGTGTGAAATAAGTTGATGTTATTTTTATGTTGGAAAGTATATTGAAGTGAAGTTTCGTGTGTATATTAATTATGTTTCTTTTAATTTTGTTCATTTTTTTGAAGAGTGTGATTTATTTTTTAAAATCATTCTCTATGATTAATGGGTGATTATTACAATTGAATTAGTGGAATAATAATAATGTTAACATATTTAGACAAATTAAATGAATTATTTTAATAAGATTGATTTGAAACTTGGATTAATTTTGTGGTAGTATATGATGTTTAATTTTTAAGGTAATATTTAAAGAGAAGTTGGTGTTGTTTGTTAAAAATGATGAGTGTTATTTGAATTCTTTATTTAAAATGTTATGTTAAAGGATAAAGATATTGAATGGGTTTTTTACAATATATAAGATAAAATGGGATTGCTGATTTTTATTTAAAGTGGTTTTTATGAAATTAAAGTGAGTTGGTTGTAATTTTAAAATTTGATTTGATGGTAATTTTTTGTTTAGTGTGCGGATAATGGAATGTTTTTATCAATATTTAAAAAATAATTTTAAGCGGTAAAAATAATTTCTATAATATAATGGTTTGTTTGATTGGTAAAAATGTAATTATTTTGATAGTTTTTTATATATGGATCACCCTCTGTTTATTGTAGATATTATAATCATTGTCTATGATTACTTAGATTAAAAAATATGAAATTGATTTTGGAAGATTTATACCTTGTTTGGGTGATTTTAATGTTTTTATAAAAATAGAATAACATTCATTTTTTGTAAACTAAGGCCTTCTTTGTATGAGAATTAATGTAATTTTTGGTATTTCTTTAATATAATTTGATTATTTATGTTTTTAAATGAAATTAAAGAAGTTTCATGGATGATTTTGAGTATTTTTTGGTGATGTGTAATTTTTTTTGGATATTTATAAAGGTATAATAATGTTATTTATTTATTTGAGATTTTTTGGATTTGGATTTCTAAAAATTAAAACTTTTATAGTTAATTTATTTCAAATTGATGTTTTTGAATTAATTGATCTAGAAATGGTTATTGAAATACATTAATTCTATGTTAATTCATCTTTTGGTTTGTGGTAAGGGATGAAAATGAATTTAATGAATATTAGTTCTTAATTGAAAAATGTTGGATTATACTTGGAAGAAATTTAAGATGTTTTTTATTATTAATGTGTCTAAATAAGAAAATAGATTATGGTAATTGAGATATTTTTTAATAAGTTGGGATTTGTTTAAAATTGGGTTTGATCATGTTTGTTTTTTTGAATATTGATTTAATATGGGAACTCCAATGGTGGGTGTACCATGATTAGTAATTAGTGTATTTAATTAGGTGATAGACATTTGAAATATTAATTTATATTTGTTTTGGGTGTAGAAAATTATTTTCCTGACCAATGATGCTTCTTAAGGAATAGAAGATTTGTGGTGGTGATTTTGTTACATCCCATGTATTTGTATTATAATTTTTGGTTTAATATTTTTTATTTAAATGTAAAATTTTGGTTATGTTATAATTCATTGTATATTTTTAATTTTTGTGTAAAAAAATTAATATTATAAGATATGATAATTGTGATATGATTATTATTATAGTAAAATAATAGTAGTGTCATTATTAGTTAGGGTAAAAAAATATTTTGGTTTGTGTAGGAAAAAATAATTTGTTTTAATTATTATTGATTATTTATTTTCATTATTATTGTTTAGTAGAAAATTCATAATAATAAAAACAAAATGATTGATGTGTGTGGATTCAGGTGACATAAAGGAAGAGTGGAAAAATTATTTTAAAAAATATAAAATAATTCCAATCAAAATCGGTTAGACTTTGTAAAAAATAAATGAGATTCAAGATTCTAAAGAAAATAGGGAAGCAAAGATGCATGAATTAAAAAAAATAATCAATTAATTTAAAAAAATGAATTATATATATATATATACAAAAAACTAAGCTCATTTATTACATATAGAATAAACACATTTTCTCTTTTCCCATCCATTCACCCATTTCACATATCCAGATTTCCCGTTCCCTTCTCCTTCATCACTCCTCCCATAATTTTCCGCCAAATCCCAATCCATGCTCAGTCACTTGCTCCCCGACCCCCTTTCACCTATTACCCCTCTTACATGATCTCCAACAATCCACCCCATCCTCCTCCATTCATGACTCCCTTCACTCTACTATTTCCCTTTAGCATCAACGATCTCCTCTCCTATAAAATGATTTTCAACAAGGATTATATTTTTTTGAGTTTTTCACCTAAGGTTCATTTTATTTTGTTACTTATGCCATTACAATCCCCCATAATCATAAAAATATGATTTAATTTTTGATCTCTAACCTCTATCTACATCATATTGGCCTCTAATTTCTTTATGATGAGGAAACCATTTGTTTTGTAGAGCTCCATATTTTCTCCAACATCATTCTAAAAAATGTAACCTACTTGGCATCCTTACAAAGTAGATATGATTTTGGGTAATTTATTAATGTGTTAACTAGCTTGAAATTTCTTGATACACAGGCTTGGTTATTCAAGATGATAAAAAATTACTTTCCCACCCCATATGGAATCATACATATTATGATGTTTAACAACACCATCTTTTGAAATTCTTATTTTGTTTTAGTTTCCTCTATTTTATGATTCTTCCAACAAGGAATCCAATTATAAATGATTTATTCTAGATTATAACTATGAAAACCTAGATAATCCCTAAAATAAATTATTTTTATGATTTATAAGTATTAATTTTATGGATTTATATTCATCATAGTTAAATATATTATTATATATAATTTTTCAATAAAAAAAGTAGTAGTTTTATATAACTAAATTATTTTTTATTGTATTACATGGTTTTTTAAAAGGTTAAATTTATTTATTTTAGAATTTAAAATTTATAAAAATGATTTAATTTTTAGATTTAGAATACTGAATTTTTCTAAAAGTGATTTTTTGGGATTTTTTTTGAAATGGTTGATTTTCGAGTGAATTTTGAAAAATACCATTTTTAAAAACTCATAACTTTAAAGAAATGGTAATATCCAGAACTAGGAGGCAATAAAATGGTTCCCCAAGTTGGTTATTCACATGATCTCAATGGTTCCTCTTCATATTCTAGAGGTTACTGACTATAAGTGAGGGTATGATGATAGTATGGTGGAGTGACAATAACCCCATGGTTAGAGTAGCACAGTGGTATATCATAATAGGAAAATAGCAAAAGCAATGTAAATAAAGGAGAAAATGAAGTGGAAAAATAATAACTGATAATGTATGACCCCTCCCCATAAATTTTAACCCTCCTGGGATAGAAATGGGAGAAGAGAGATAGTGACCCCTGAGTCATTCCTTCAGTAGGCCCTGTGTTTATAACTAGCACGGAGGGTATAATAAACATGCAGATGGGAGGAATTTCCTCTAAGAGAAACACATATAGAAGAGAGAGATAAGAAAGATATCAACCAACTTATACTCAGACTATAATATAAAATAAATCCTTAGTAAACATATGTAATGTCATACAAGAACTACTATAACTAAAGAAGAAAAATGTAAGTGCCAAAACAATGGTAAAGACGAAATCGACCACAAATCCCAAACAACTCCTACCAAACCCCAAACTAGAAATAACCAAACTGATCTCCAACCCACTCCAAATTACCTAAAAATAATTTATATATACGTAGGTTGAGTATAACAGTATACTCAATATGATCCTCTCCAGATACTCTCATGAAAAATATAAAGAAAGCATGCTAAAGCACAATGAAAAACAAGTGAAACTAACTTATCATATAAATACGTATACTAAGTTCTCAACCTCACCATGGATACTCTCACCAAGTATCGTATACAAGAGAATATAATATATTAAATAATATCAATGGTACCCCTCTACCACTTCCCCACTAGTTTTCCACTTTTCCCCAATGTCGCAAGTCCCAAGAATCTCTCTCCAAAATGACCAACCCGTAGACACCTTGGTGAAGCACCACAATGTCTACATAACAAAAAGTAATTTAGTAGTTTATAATATCCATCAAAACTCAGATAATGTGTATCATACATTGAGTATTATACCTTAATCCATTATAGATCATAAACTGAGTAAGGATCCTCAAGCCATCACAACCTATACACATAATACCAATAGTAACCCTTAGGAATATATATCTAGAATATATGTGTGTTAAATAACCATAATACATTACATCCCTCTATACACATATATGAGGAAAAATAACCATCGTGTATTCCATCACAAGTAGTTATCAAGAGAAGAGAGAGGGGCCAAAGTGGGTAGTCAACCATCCATCCTCCCACCGAGATGTTGGGGGAAAACAACCCCCCCCCCTAGAGCTTGGAATCCCTGATATGTTAGTTTCCTTAACCGATAGGGTAGAGTAGTGTATATAAACACACAAATTACATGATATAATATCACTCATAACCACACTATGAGAATAACCTAGTCTCAAATTCCATTATATCTAACGTCTCTCGGACTCCCTGATGCCACTATTAAGAATAGATATCCTATAAGTACACAACCATTTAAATAGCTAGATTAAGTTATCTTATTTATTTTCATTAGTTTCACTTAATGTTAATTAATTAAAAACCAATATTAACCATTTTCATTTTCTATATTACATTACATTTGAATCACAACAAAGTTTCATGCCCTCTAGGAATAAGAAATTTGAGTCCACAACTTCTCAGAATTATAACCTCACCATTGAATCCCAACAAGCTCCAACCCCATGGGTTAAACATTAATTAATTTATTAACAACATTACTTTCCATTTTACTAGAACTGTAGGAAAACATCCTACTATACAAAATAAGGAAAGAAACTAAGCACATCCATTTGTCTCAAGTAGTGGAAAAAAAGAAGATAAACAAAAAGCCTAGTCGTTGGCCAAACAACAGATTAAAAAAATACAACTTTCATATAAACGGGAAATCCCATCTTCTGTCACGACCCATCCCAGTGGGTCCCACATCGTGACTCCCCAAGCCCACCTCCAGTAGGCCAAGGGCTAGTGACTAGCACCGAGTAGGCATATTAATAACATGGGAGGTATTGCCTAAGTACCTGTACACACCCACACATCTCCAAGACTAAAGATTATGAAATGTAAAATAAAACACTAAGGAACAAAATGAATTCATACAACTAAACCCAACCAACAGAGTACGATGGAAAGTAAAGTACTGAAAGTAAACTGGCCCAGAATACAATCCCACCAAAACAAGAGTCTGAAAACTACAAGGTCCAACTTATAAACACAAAAAGGTAATGGGACTGTTGCTCGTAGCCGTTGGAATGCCTCAGCCTGTAGGGAACTCAGAAAGCTCGGTCTTTTTCTAGTCTTCCCTGGACTCTGTCAAAAGGTTGATCGTCTTCACAAGACACAAAACATGCGGGAAAATCCCATGAAGGGGTGAGTATAACAATACTTAGTACAAGACCCCAAAAAACCACAAGAAATACACAAAGTAAAGGTACAGTCAGGTATGCATAGTATATGTCTACAAAACATATAGCAAGAGAAATAAAAACCACATATACTCAAAACCCATACTCTTAGTCTAGAGACAAGTCACACAACCGCATACCTCCACCAGGGATTCAGTTCGAAGATTCCATGAAGCACTCATTCCAGGATAACACACTCCATGCGTCTTATAGCTCTAATGACGTCTGTCGGAGAAGTATTATTCGTCGGGAACCGTCACGAGAGGTAGTTACACTCATTACGAGAGACACACTCTTGAGTGGGAAGATTCCGATAGATAGATTCACTCATGGCAGGAGACACACTCCGGAGTGGGAAAGATCACGATACAGAGATGAGGATCACTTCCAGGGCCATGGCAGATACCGCGACTCATCCAGAATTCACCTGCTAGGTAGAGGATCGACGCCCAGTGGATTTGGTCATGTCGATGCCACACTCTACCTAGGGTCAAGAATGGATAGAGGATCTCGATCTGGGCCTCTCGGATGGATTCATGACTCTATCATAGAAAGTCCTATTTAAGGGATCATACTCCTATAGAAGGAAATGATTCCTAGCCTTCAGGGGAACGAGAAGAAGGGGAACTAACCCAAACGAAAAATGTCCAAGATACGGTGAACAAGAGGACTATGCCGTTTTCTAAAAAGTACATTGTGTGTAGAAAAGTTACAATCTGTGTTGTTTGACCCCAGGTACTGCCCGTGTACAATGATCTATGTTGTAAGGTTGGTTGTGTAGAAAACTGAGTACATGGCATGTAGTACGGTGTACATGCCATGTCCGAGTGACTGGGTTTGGCTCTGTGTATGCTGGTCATGTGCCCGTACACAGTCATAAACCCGTGTACTCCAACCCGTGTAATCGGTACACGGGGTGACCCGCGTTAATGGCCTCGCATGGCTGTGTGATGGAGTACACAGTGGTGTACTCCATCCTGTGTCCGTGTACCCCCTGGATACACGCCGAGTCCTACATAGCCGCCTCTGCCATGCTGTACACGTCGTGTTCTCAAGCTGTGTAGATCATCCCGTGTCTGTGTACTTCCCAAAATACACGCCGAGCTTCGGGGAAAGTTCAACACGTTGTGTGACTAGGGTCACACGCTATGTGATTCCTCTCTGACCCCTAAAACCCTAGCCGCTGTCGCCATCACTACACGACATGTTCTTTGGAAGTACATGCCTTGTATTCTGGAAATTTCTAGAAACACGAACCTCCACCGTCGCTCCTCCAGTGATATCCCGTTCATCGATCCGGTCATCCGATCATCACTAAACTTCCATGTTTTGGTTGCCCTGACACCACAAAGCTGCTCCGGATGTTTTTAGGGCCCCGATCGGCTCCAAAAACATATTTTGAACTTCCCGCACGAAGAACGCTCGAAGAACAGCCTTTTTCGATCTGAGTAGATTCATTTTCCATCATAGACGTCGCACCTTCGTAGGGTCGTTGCGATGTCATATCTCTATCTTGGGATCGTTGCGTCACAAGATGAGTGCGCAACAATCCATTGTTCATTGCCCCGTGAAGAAATTGAAGAACGTGAAGGACGTGTAAGAGGAAAAAGGAAAAGAAATCCAATAAAAGAACATGAGGAATGAAACTTCGTCGTCGTTCGTCAAGGCATTGATCTGCTCCCATTAGTAGGCATAAACAGAGTAGGAATCAACAATAATAAACAACAAGAAGTTAATTCCCCAAAATCATCCCAATAAAAACCCTCCTACAAGAATGTACGGATCCGCGGATCAACTTGTTTGTGGTTGATCCGCATTCTTCATTTAAAATAAAAAATGGGGAAATGAGAATTGAAATAACAACCCTTACCATTAAGGAAGCATCGATTGCTGATGAAGGTTTCACGCTGCCGCCATCGTCGAGATCCTTAAACGGTGTCGGCGTAGCAATTCGCAGCTTTGATCCATCGTTGTTTGTTGCTGAGAGTTTTCTCCAGAGTTTCCTCTCAATTTTTTTCACCAACAATCGATGTTCGATTATCCCAATAAAAAGGAAAACATGATTTCCATCCATTATGTTGCAACATTAATGAGTCCAACTTTCCTTTCTTGAGTCATTAAGACATGACATAATTATTAAGGAAACAATTGTCCCGTTGTCGCGTTGTAGCGGATGTTTCCATAAAAATAGAATAAACATTTAGAAATTTATTTTATTTTTATTTTACTAAAAAAAATTAAAAATTAACTTCTTCCCTCAACCCGCGTCGGTCGGGGTTAGGCCCATTATTAGGTAAATTTCTTGTCCCGGACGCAACAGTGACCTCAGATTTTCAATCCAGGCATCTGTTTGGAAACTGCCACAACCGCGCACAAGTGCTAACTCACTTAACTTAAAAAAGTTAGAACCACCATTCTGGGATAATCAGGCATTGGAATGATGTGTCATCTCTATTCCTAGTCTTTTAATAATTCCATATAATATTCAAAAATAATACATGGAAAAATTAGAGTCATTACATTCTCCCCACCTTGGGGCTTTACGTCCCCAAAAAGCCAAAACAAAGGCTACTCAAAAAGATGTGGGTATTGGGCACGAATCTGGCCTCCCGCTCCCATGTGCTCTCCTAAAGACTTTTGTGCTGCCACCAGACGCACAACAAGGGAATCTATTTCCCACCAAGGATCCTCTCTTAATGATCCTCGATCTCCACCGAGTAATCAGTAAAGGTCACTCCATCCTCGATGTACAGCTCGCCCCAGTCGATGACCTGCGATGGGTCATGCACGTACCTACTCAATTGCGACATGTGGAAGATATCATGTACCCGATGCAACTTTGGCGGTAGATCTAGTAGGTACGCCACCTCTCCAACTCTGCACAATATTTGGAAAGGTCCGATGAACCTCGGATATAGCTTGCCACCTCGGCCAAATCTCTATAACCCTCGTCGTGGTGAGACTCGAAGAAAGACGTGGTCTCACTATTCGAACTCCAGAGGTCTACGTCGAATGGAAAAATAAGACTTCTGCCAACTTTGTACAGTCTTCATCCACTTCCAGATGACTTTCTCCTTCTCGGTGGTAGCTCTCACCAACTCTGGACCCATGAGTGCTGACTCTCCGATGTCAGTCCAGCAAAGCGGTGACTGGAAGGGTCTCCCATACAAGGCCTAGAGTGGTGTCATACCAATGGTGGAGTGGTAGTTATTGTTGTATTCAAACTCCAACACTGGTAGGTGGTCCTCCCAACTACGACCAAAGTCAAAGACATAGGCCCGCAACATATCCTGAAGAACTTGAATGGTCCTCTCCGTCTGACCATCTATCTGGGGATGAAATGTTGTGCTCAAGCGTAACTGAGTCCCAAAATCCTCCTGCAATCCATTCCACAACTGGGATGTAAAGCGAGCATCTCATTATGAGACTATATTCGAGGGGACTCCATGAAGCTGAACTATCTCCTACACGTAGATGCGTCCCAAGTTCTCTACAGAACTCTACTCACTGATAGCTAGGAAGTGGACCGACTAGGTAAGTTGGTCAACGATCACCCAGATGGAATCATTCCCCTTTGAAGTATGGGGTAATCCTATCACAAATTCCATCGATATTCCATCCCACTTACACTCTAGAACTTCTAGGGGGTGACCTACTCCCGCTGGAACCTAGTGCTCGACCTTCACCTGCTGACATTTAAGGCATCGAGAAACAAACTCTACTACATAATTCTTCATGTCTGACCACCAGAACTGTCGTCGGAGGTCCTGGTACATATTTTCCACTCCAGGATATACTGCTAAAGGGGATGTATTAAACTCCCTCAGGACCCCTCCTACAACTCCATCGGTACAATAGTGCATCCTCTGAAAAGAAGTACGTTCTCCCCACCTTGCGAATAACCATAAGGAGCATGTCCTATGGATAACTGAGCACGTAAGGCCACACAGTCGACATCTCCTAGTTGTGCCTCCCTTACCCGTTGTAAGAGTGAAGGGGTGACAACCATCAACTACAGGTAAGTTGTATCCTCTCCATCCATGAAGGATAACTGCAACACGGATAACTGCTTTGTCACCTCAATCAACAGTTGTGAGCTCGACCTCCTGCTAAGAGCATCTTCCACCTTGTTCCCCTTCCTAGGAGTATAGATGATCTCGAAATCAAAATCCTAGAGGAACTCTAGCCAATGCCTCTGCCTTAGATTCATATCCTTCTGTGAGAAGATGTACTTGAGGCTCTTATGGTCAGGGTAGATGAAAAATTGCTCGCCCATAAGGTAGTGTCGCCACATCTTCAATACGAAGACTATCGCTGCCAACTCAAGATCATGGGTCGCATAGTTCTGCTCATGTGTCCTAAGCTAGAGCGAACCATAAGAAATCACCGCCTGCCTCTTCATTAGTACATAGCCTAGCCCGATCCCTGATGCATCGTAGAAAACTATTTACTCGGCCCCCTCCTCCAGAAATCTCAAGACCAGGGTGCTTGTCAAACTCTATCTCAACTACTCAAAAGCCTGCTAACACTTCTCCGTCCACATGAAGGTTTTCCCCTTCCTGGTCAAAGCGATCATTGATGCTGATATCCAATAGAAAACAGGAATGAATCTCTGATAATATCCTACCAACCCAAGGAAGCTCTACACCTCCGTCACGCTCTGACGTGGCTCCCATGCTAACACAGCCTCCACCTTGGATAGGTCTACAGCTACTCCATCTACTGAGATGACATGTCCCAGAAAGTGGACCTCTTGAATCCAAAACTGGACCTTTGAGAGCTTCCCATAAAGTTGGTGCTCCTGAATTATGTCTAGACCCATCTACAGGTGGCTCGCATGCTCCTCTTTTGACGTCGAGTACAAAAGGATGTCATCAATGAAGACCACTATGAACCAGTCCAAGTACGGCTAGAATATCCGGTTCATCAGTCCCATGAACACTATAGGGAAGTTCGTTATGCTGAAAGGCATCACCAAGTACTCATACTGACTGTAGCGGAATATGAAAGTCATCTTCGTTATATCCTCATCCCGCACTCATAGCTGATGATAGCCTCATAAAAGGTCAACCTTCGAGAACCACTGTGCCCCTCTTAGTTGATCGAAGAGGACATCGATCCTTGGAAGTGGATACTTGTTCTTCATGGTCACATGGTTCAGGCTCCAGTAATCCACACACAACCTCAAACTCCTGTCTTCCTTCTTGGAAAACAAGACTGGGGCCGCCCAGGGTGAAATGCTGGGTCTCACGAAACCCTTGCTATGCAAATACTCCAACTGCACCCTCAGATCACGAAGCTCTGTGGGAGCCATCTGATATGCTGATGAGGAAATCAGTGTCGTCCCATGGTGTAATTCGATGCAGAAGTCAATTTCTCAGTGGAGAGGTAATCCTGGAACATCTTTGGGAAAGAAGTCCTCATACTCTTTCACTACTGCTGGGAATTGCGAGCTCACAACATCCACTGCTCCGAGGGAAAGGCTAGCCAACACATGAGCGATTGGCTGCACCCTCCTTTGCATAATCCCATTCTATGCCGCCTGGGTTTCCCTTTCTTTGAAAAAGGAAAACCTTGTTCCATCGAGGCGGACACACCACACTCTTCGCCTAAAATAGTAAATATGGGCATGGACCAAGGATAACCAATCCATACCAAGAATGAAATTGTAAGGCCTCGACACTACCACCAAGAGGTTCCAACCGAAACACTCAACTCCAAGGGTAATATCACACTGTCTACAGAGGTGCGCGATCATCGAGTCTCCTCCCGGAGTTGTCTCCAAGCTTAAGGATCGAATCAATGGTTCTACTGTAATCGCGAGGTTTCGTACAAGACATGTGGCTATAAATGAATTACTGGAACCTATGTCTATAAGTATATAAACTAAGGTAGAAAAGACATAGACCATACGTCGAATCATCCATGGATCCCCTGGGTCGTATGCCTCGACCGCATACAGCTGTCCCTGTCCCTATCCCCCAGCTCCCTGAGCATCGTGCGGACCTCCTGGGGGTGGTGGTGGAAGTAATTCAAAGATTCTACCACCACACGCAGCTCTCCCTCCTCCTCTGCCACGTCCGCCGCCCGACGGGTTTGTATTCTCTACTCTACTCTTTGCCTCTGCCTTGGTGGTCAATCCACCGCTTCCCTGTCAGCAGCTAGACAGGTCGGAAAATCTCTAGCGAGATGTACCCTACTGTTGCACGCATAACATCGCTTCTCCCTAGGCTGATTGGGTCCAGCCTGAGAGCCCTGGACTATCGATCCCCTATCATGGGTCCTCATATGACGCTTCCCAAGTCCAGATCCCAGTGCCTGACTTTGGCTCCCTGCTGCTGGTGTCTCCACACCTGTCTGCATGCTGCTGAATATCGTCAGTTGTCTCTGCTCCGCCAAGAAGAATTCGATCACCAAATCTTGCTCGATCACTCCAGCATAAGTCAATATGCATAGAGGCACGACACTAGCTCGGATGTCTCGTCATAAACCTCGCTCGAAGGTCCGAGCTCTAAATTACTGATCCCTGACCATATCCATCGAGTACCGGGTGGGGTTCGTGAAACTCGATGAATAGTCAGCTTCTTTCATACTACCCTACTGAAGATGAAGAAGCTCTTAGATGCATACCTTTCTCAGTGTAAAAAAATAGAAATCATCCCTGAAGAGTTGCTCAAATTTCATCCATGAGAGAGTCTCCTCGTCGTGAGTCTGTATGGTCAGACTCCACCATCGTCCCGCTAAACCCTGAAGAAGGCTCGCTCGAAGGATCACCATCTGGTCTGTTGGTGTCCTCACTAGACAGAAAACTCTGGTCACTGCCTCAAGCCAATCCTCAACTGCCTAAGGGTCGGGCTCGCCTTAGAACCTGAGGGGTCTGAGTATTTGGAACTCATGGAGTGCACTAAGTCTGCGCTCCTTGACGGTCGGTACAACAGGTACCACTGGCCGCTCCACTAGTGGAGGAATATCAAGTGCACCACCTAGTGGCAATGCCTGGGGAACTGGTCCCTGTATCAATACCTCGTCACTGAGGGGGTCATCCTTGTGATCGTGCTGCTGAATCCTAGCGGGTATGCATCGTGGAGGCATCCTGTAATGAAACAAGATGTACCATGGGAAATGAGTATATCTGGATAGCTGACACAAAGGACATGGAAAACACAAAACATTTCCATATGATGCATGTATAATTATTTTACTTCCCCGCAACTAGTGTTTCCATGTACCAAGATGAAAATCAGGTTATCAGAGTCCTGGTGTATGGATACTCGGTCGCCGCCCCAACATTGGATTCTCTGGCCTAAAATCTGAACTCGAAACACTTAACACCGTTGCCCCAAACAAAATTTAACAGACTCATGGTTCTAAGGTAGAACTGACCACCTCTGATACCACTCTGTCACGACCCGTCCCAGTGGGGCCTGCGTCGTGACTCCCCAAGCCTGTCGGCAATAGGCCAGGTGATGGTGACTAGCACTGAGTAGGCATATTAATAACATGGGAGGCATTGACTAAGTACCTATACATACGCAAACATCTCTAAGCCCACAAATGATGAAATGTAAAAGAAAACACTAAGGAACAAAATGCATGCATACAACTAAACCCAACCAACATATTACGATGGAAAGCAAAGTATTGAAAGTAAACTGGGCCAGAATACAAGCCCACCAAAACAAGAGTCTGAAAACTGCAAGGTCCAACTTTTTAACACAAAAAGGTACTGGGATTACAACTCGTAGCTGTAGGAATTCCTCTTCTTGTAGGGAAATCATAAATCTCGGTCCTGTCTTGGTCCACCCTAGACTCTGTCAAAAGGCTGCTCATCTGCACAAGACACGATAGGTGCGGGCAAAGCCCGTGGAGGGGTGAGTATAACAATACTTAGTAGAGGACCTAAAAAACACAAGTGATACACAAAGTAAATTTACAGTCATCTATGAACATTATATGTCTACAAAACATATAGGAAGAGAAATACAAACCAGATATACTCAAAACCCAGACCCATAGTCTAGAGACAAGTCACACAACCACATACCCCCGCTAGGGATTCAGTTCAAATATTCCACGAAGCACTCGTTCCAGGAGAACACACTCCACGAGTCTTATAGCTCTGATGACGTATGTCCAATAAGTACAATTCGTCAGGAACCATCACAAGAGGTAGTTACACTCATTACGGGAGACACACCTCTGAGTGGGAATATTCTAATAGATAGATTCACTCATTACAGAAGACACACTCATGAGTGGGAAAGATAACGATACACAGATGAGGATCACTACCAGGGCCATGGAGGATACCGCGACTCATCTGAAATTCACCTTTTAGGTAGAGGATCGATACTCGGTGGAGTTCGTCATGTCGATGCCGAACTCTACCTGGGGTCAAGAATGGATAGAGGATCTCGATTCAGGTCTCTTGAATGGATGCCTCACTCTATCACAGAAAGACCTGCTGAAGGAATTATACTCCTGTATAAGGGAACGATGCCTGACCTTCAGGGGAACGAGAAGAAGGTACATTAACCCAAATGAAAGATGTCCAAGATACTGTGAAAAAGAGGACCATGTCGTTTTATAAAAAGTACACAGCGTGTAGAAAAGTTATACGTTGTGTTGTCTGACCCCAGGTACTACCCGTGTACAACGGCCCGTGCTGTAAGGCTGGTCGTGTAGACACTGAGTACATAGTGTGTAGTATGGTGTACATGCCATGTCCGAGTGACTGGGTTTGGATCCGTGTACACTGTACATGTGCCCGTACATGGTCATCAACCCGTGTACTCCAACCCATGTAATCCGTATACAGGGTGATCTGTGATACTGGCCTCGCCTGGCCGTGTGATGGAGTACACGTTCGTGTACTCCACCCCGTGTCTGTGTACCCCCTGGATACACACCAAGTCCCATGTAGCCGCCTCTGCCATGATGTACACGCCGTGTTCTGAAGCTGTGTAGATCATCATTTGTCCATGTACTTACCAAAATACACTCCGAGCTTCGGGGAAAGTTCAACACGTCGTGTGACCAGGGTCACATGTCGTGGGATTCCTCTCTGACCAATGAAACCCTATCTTCTTCCACCAACACAACATGACGTGTTCTTCGGATGTACATGCCGTGTATTCAGGAAATTTCCAGAAATTCAAACCTCTGTCGTCGCACCTCCGGTGATGTCCCATTCGTTGATCTGGTTGTTTGATCATCACAAAACTTCCGGGTTTTGGTTACCCCGACACCACGAATCTTCTCCTGAGGTTTTCAGGCCTCCGATCGGATCTGAAAACATGTTTTTATCTTCCCGCATGAAGAACGCTGGAAGAAGGGCCTTTTTCAATCCAAGTAGATTCGTTTTCTGTCATGGTCTTCGCACCTCCATAGGGACACTGCGATATCGGATCTCCAGTTTGGGATCATTTCATTGCTAGACGGGTGCGCAACAATCCATTGTTCATCACCCTATGAAGAATGTGAAGGACACGAAGGACGTGTGAGAGGAAAGAGGGAAAGAAATCCAATAAAATAACATAAGCAACGAAACTCCGCCTTCGTTCGTCATGGAATTAATCTGCACCCGTTAGTAGGCTTAAACAGAGAAGGAATGAACAATAATAAACAATCGGAAGTGAATTCCCCAAAATCATTCCAATAAAAACCCTCCAGCAAGAACGTATGGATACACGGATCAACTTGTTCATGGTTGATCCGCATTTATCGTTTAAAATCAAAAATGCGGAAAAAAGATTTTAAATAACAACCCCTGCCTTTAAGGAAGGATCGATTGCGGATGAAGGTGTCACGCTGAATTTATCATCGTGATCCTTAAACATTGTTGGTGTAAGAATTCGCAGCTTTGATCCTTCATCGTTTATTGCCAAGAGTTTTCTCCAAATTTTCCCCTCAATTTTTCTCACTAACGATCGACGTTTGATTATCCCAATGAAAAGGGAAACAATATTGGCATCCATTATTCTTCGGCATTAATGAGTCCAACTTTCCTTTCTTGAGTCATTAAGACATGACATAATTATTAAGGAAACAGTTGTCCCGTCGCCGCACTGCAGCGGATGCTTACATAAAAATAAAATAAACATTTAGAAATTTATTTTAGTTTTATTTTACTAAAAACATCCAAAAATTAACTTCTTCCCTCAACCCGCGCCGGTTGGGTTGGGCCCATTCTTAGGTAAATTCGTCATCCCTGACGTAACAGTACCCTCAGATTTTCAATCTGGGCGTCTGTTTGGAAACTGCCACAACCTCGCACTAGTGTCGACTCCCTTAACTTAAAAAAAGTTCTAACCACCATTCCAGGATCACCGGACCTTAGAATGATGTGTCATCTCGACGCCTGGTCTCGTAATAATTCCATATAATATTAAAAAACAATACATGGGAAAATTCGAGTCATTACATCTTCAACCCATTTTTTCACGTTCAGTGCCATCCCTGACACCCACATGCATAAACTAATGCATCTTTCCACTCTAGGAATCAACGACTTCCTCATCAACCAAGACTCCCTTCCCCATGAACCACAACAGCCCTCTAGAATCAGCCATCCCAGATCACATCACATCTAGGACTCCGAGCCCCACATACCATAATATCCCTAGAGGATCATCCATCCCAGGCTCATGTCACATTACAAGAAGTAGGAAAACAAAAATTGCAACTAAGCTATTGGACCAAAAACAAGGAATTCAACCTTAACACAGAACGATCTATCATATCTCAAAATCACAAGGTACTCGGCCTTTACAAGTAAGTGGGAAACTCAGATCCTAAAAATTCATTATATTTTATCACATAATTGGTTCTTATTCCATATTGAGTTAACCGATCCATTAATCATAGGTTCCAACTATGGGAAAACTATGAAACAAGTTATCCCAACTATTATAAATTAATTAAAAAATTAATTTAACGTGAATTTAATTACTTTATCAACAAGCATCATCATACTTTAGGTTCATTAAACAATTCAATTAAACATGATACTTTCATCAATTTGACAAACATCAAATTACAACAACAACAACTGGATTCCTTAAACATGAATCTTTAATTACTTTAGAAAATTAATTATCAATTAATTATATATTTTTTTTTCAAATTTCCATCAAGAAAAACATGATAAACTAAGAAAGAAAAGGAAATTACACTATCTAGAAAATAAAGAGGTGAACAATTATCATGGTACAAAGCAGCAATATCGTTATACGATCGATACCAATTACATAATCAAGTTTAAATAATCATTAGGAAAATTTCATTGTGATACAAGGTGATAAATCATGCTAGATCAACTATTTCAGGTAAATAAATAGAGAATAAACAAATACCCTACCTCAAAAGGTCATTGATATTTTTTTCACGAGAACAGACCACACAATGGATCTCTAATCACCTCTCCTACAGGAACTGCATCCAACTAAGGACATCGCGACATAACTACACCGACCAAAAAAAATAATTATAACATTAGAGATCATACACCATCTCATGGAAATAAGAAATGGAGTAAAAATAGATTAAACTGGAAGAAATCTATGGATAATGAATGAAAAAATACCTTGGATCAACCCAGGTCACCACAGATCGGAGATGGAAACCTGGAATAGATCATTGATAAAGGAATCTAAAAAACATTAAAGAGGGGGTCACTAGGTTATATGGAGTATATAGAGAGCCACTATAGCTATAGGTTTTGATAACCCAAATGTTTGGAAATATTTTAAAACATACAAAATCGTGTAATTTCATAATTTGTAATCCCCTTTCACATCGTGTAATCCTTAGAATTTTATTTTCTTTGAAAAATGCATCACCTATTAATTTTTATTTATTTTTCAAACTCAGATGTATTAAACATCCTGAAACCCACTTTCATGTCTTTTAAAATGTTTACATGATGTGAAATCTCCCAAATTCCAGATTTTAGCAGTTGAGCCCCACCAAACTTCCTTCGAGCCTCCTCCGAGCAGCTCAAGACTCAGAAACACACAAAGGGTTTATTCACATGGATCTATGACCTTATATCAAATAAATCTCAAAACATTCTCATCCTAGAGAATCCAAAACCATCAAAGAGAGGAAACATAAAGGGGTCATCCAAACATTCACCCCGTGTGATACCTCTCAAATATCTCACCACCACAGAATCTCAACCACCCCCATATAAGCATGAGGGGATGGACACAGAGAGTTGATAAACTACTCATCGAGTCTTGTCCACCTATAGTGGGAGAGTAGACCCATCTAACCTCAGGATTATAAACATGGAAATAACGTGGAATACCCAACACATATTTTCCTCCCATGGAAAGAGACTAATCCATATAAGTAACAAGAGGGGGAGTTGTATCATAAACCAAAAAAAATTCTACAACCATAAAATGAACATCGTTACAAAAGAAGAGATAAACATAAAATAGGTCGAGGTACTAAGCGTGTATCTATAACTTGTGTTCTTGGGTACTCTTCTCAATTCCATCATGCCACCATAATAAACAAACCAAGGGGATAGCATGCATGTGTAACACATTCTCCTAGTGGTCCTGGATCTCCGCAGGCCACTCCCCAAAGTTCACATCATCATCAACATCGATCCCTCCCCAATCGATGACATGAGAGTCATCATAAAGATAATGAAAAATATGTGACAAATGAAAAACATCATGTATCAGCTCATCTGTGGGAGAATCGCTATCTGATACGCCATGAATCCAACACAAGCCAACACCTAGAAAGGACCAACAAACATAGGATAAAGCTTATTCTCATGACCAAACCTTCACTACCCATGATGAGTATTCTCCTTCAAAAACACATTATACCTAATTTCAAACTCCGTAGTTCTCATCCCATTATCAACATAGGATTTATGAGGAATCTGCACTTCTTTTGAACTCTCGTGAATCACCTGAACCATCTCTATCGTGTTTCGTACCAATTTCATCCTAAGAATTGTGAACTCTCCAACCCCAGTCCATTACAATGAATTATGGAAAGGTAGTCCATACGAGGCTTTAAAAAACACCACGATGATGATGGAGTGAAAACTATTATTGTAAGTGAACTCTAACAAGGGAATTTGTCGCATCCACGAACCTCTAAAATCCAATACACAAGATAATAGCATGTCTTTAAGTTTGTGGATGGTCTACTCTATCTTAAAATCAATTTTTAGATGAAGAGAAGTGATAAGGCATAACTGAGAAGAAAAATCTTAGTAGAGATCTCTCCACACCCTATAGTTAAAATAAGGATCTCGATAAAAAAAATTATCATCCTCGGGACCCCGTGGAGTCTCACCACCTCTTATAGATTCTACCTTGACAAAACCTACACTAATATCTACTCTTTGATCACTATAAAGTGGTCTGATTTTGTCAAGTGATCCCCCACCACCCATATAGAATCATAGCCTCCATAAGATTGAGGTAAAACATTAACAAATTCCATCGATATGTACATCTACCTCCACTAAGGAACATCTAACGGTAGTAGAAAACAACTAGGAACATGGTGTCCGGCCTTCAATTTCGGGCAGACAAGACATTGAGACACAAACACTGCAATTGCACACTTCAACCCGAGCCACCAAAACTAACCCCTTAAATCTCAATACATCATTCCCACTCCAGGATGTATCACCATATGAAAACTATGGAACTCTCTGAGAACCATCTCACACATCACTAAAGGAAAAAAAATCCTTCCCTGGAATAAAACCCAACATTGTTCATCTTCAGACAAACCATCTGGGGCCTCTCCCCAGACCTCCACCTCAAGATCCCCCAACTAGGACTCCTCTATCTAATACACCAAATATCTATGAACCATCATCTAAAAAATACAACCTCTTCCCCCAACTTCTCTCATATCTAGATAAAATGCTAAAATTTCTTCCATCACTCTCTAGGAATCACCTGATTCATGCACTGTATCACTACAAGACTTCCTTCTTAGCGCATCGGCTGCAACATTCCCCATTCTAGGTGTATATGAAATCTAAATGTTGTAATCCTATAATAACTCCATCCACAAATGTTGACACAAGTTCAAGTCATGTTGGGAGAAAAAATACCTCAGGATCTTATGATCTGTGAGGATTATAAAATTATTGATAATGAGGTAATATCTAAAAAAATTCCGGGAAAAAACATGACCTCCAAATCAATATCGTGGGTGGTGTATTTAAGCGAATGGGGATGTAAATACTGAGACCCATAAAAAATGACCAATCTCTAATGAAACAGAACACAACCCAACCCAAGATGGAAATCATCAAAGAAAACCTAAAACTAGGCTTCTTCTACTAGCAGAAAAAGAACTAGAGAACTAACCAAATTATCATTCAGATACTCAAATTCTATTTGGAAATGATGAATCCACAAGAACGCCTAATCCTTTTTGTTCAACACTATCATAAAATTCAAAACCTAAAAGAAATTGGTGACAAACCTTCTGTAATTTCCTGTAATACTAAGAAAACTATGTACCTATGCCACTATCTTGTGGGCTACCCAACACAAAACTACTTCTACCTTATATGAATATAGAGTTACTTCCTGCTGGGATAAAACATGGCCTAATAAACGAACTTCTCAAGACCAAAACCCACACTTTGGAAACTTTCCAAACAACTTCTCATGATGATGAACTACCAAAATAAAATGTATATACTCTTAATGATCCTCCTAAGATGCGGAGTAATAAAGGATTTCATTGATGAAAACCACCATGAACTTATCCAGAAACTCACGGAACACAATGTTCATTAACCCCATGAACATAGATAGAGCATTCATCAAACCAAAAGACATCACAAAAGATTCATAATGCCCATGATGAAAATGGAAAGTAGTCTTTAGGATACCCTCATCCCTTACATGGATCTGATGATATTATGACAAAATATTGATCTTATAGAAACAACTTGAACCCTTTATTTGATCTAATAAATCATCAATACAAGGAAGAGGATAGTGGTTATTCATTCTCACTTGGTTCAAGTAATGATGATAGATACACAACCACAAACTGTCATTAGCCTTCTTCATGAACAAAACTGGAGCACCCCATGGTGAGACAATCAGTAGAAAAAAACCCCCACTACAACAGACCATTGATATAGGTGAAATTTATGGTTGTACATTGATCCCGAACTTGATTTCTCTTAAAGGGGGTAATGCTACAACCACATTTAGAAAGACATATGGGTACTATTCTATGACCTTAGGAAACACTTACTCCTAAACCTCTGACAAACTCAGCATCATCTCATCCATCAATGATGACCAGGATGAAACATGCCTCTGACCCATCTAAGGGACCCACTCGCCAATAGAAATTGTTGTCTCTCCATTATCATCGGAGAACACAACCAACCTTTTAAAGAAATCCATGATAGTTTTCATTGAATACAACCAATACATGTTGAGTATGATGTCATATGGTTGTATCCATAAACATGGGAAATATCCCTTAGAACGGTGCTTCCCCAGTACTAGCTCACAGTCTCTACATACATCAAACAAGTTAGCTCAGCCTCCAACTAGCGTAGTCAATTCCAAGGGAAATAGAAGTATCTCTACCTCAAGTCCCAAATCATGGACAAGTTCAGGTGATATGAAGGAGTGCATCACTCTTGGATTAAACAAGGAAATCACCTTAGTAGAAAACAAGCAAAGGGTACCTCGAGTGATGTATCGATTGCCTAATGCTGGCAATGCTAAAGCATGAAGCAGACCACAAACTTCTCCCTAACCTCTATGACCATGATGATGACCACCTGTTTGGACACACTCTAGTATCTAAGGATAGGGAGCATCTCGAGGATATCCTCTTCCTACCCCATCTACTCTCTATTGATCCAAAACTAGAACAACCTGCTGTTGTTGCCTCAAATGGAACTACTGTAATAAAGGAACTTGAAGAAGAACAAATAGTTCACACTAACCACTTAGAAAGTTAGAAAAAACTCACCACTGATTACCTTGACCTCCACTACAAAAACATGTGTCTGATCTCTTGGCATGGTACTGAGTACCGACACCCACTAAGAAACGATACATTGAGATCTTATAATGACCCCCGGTTGATCGGAAGCTCATTTATCCTAACAATTGGGAACCCCAGACAACAGATCTGCTACACGGGGAATCATGAAGAATTCCCTCTCATAATGATCTGGTTTTGACGAACATCCTATTGATGACCTCTACCTTCTCCAGCATCTTAATATAAATCTTCATCATAAATATGGTGACCTAGTGTTGGGTATTTGGATGAAAAGCCTCATTGAAATTCCTCTCCCTAGCCTCCTCATATAGAAATAGGTACAAATAATATCACAAAAGTTTCATTGAAGAGATCCCAAAATCTCACACACTAGAGCGCCCCTGCAAAAGGGTAAGCAGCTCCTAGTGACTATCTGCCTCGCTGGTCAAAAATGAAACTCAACTCTGAGCTGGTCTCGAAACTCATCCCATGATACTTCCAACTCCTCATGATCTCCAAGGATTATCCACATGGAATCGTTATATCCAATGATACCAAGTGCTCCTTTTGATAACGAATCAAACATAAGGGTATCTCAACCTCATCAACCAGTCTTCCATGATATCATATGAAATAGATCCTTCATACCTCTGTAGACTCTAGTACTGAAACTATCAAAGTATCCTCCTCCAAGTTTCATCATCTTAGACCTATAATCTATGGTGATCTACTGGCATAATATAATAAACATCTTCTGCATGAACCTAATGAGAACGTCAATCTAGAGACATACCCAGAAAAGAATAAACTATTATAGATCCTAAACCAAGAACATAGAAGACTATAACATTAATTAATTGTTCTATTTTAATAATTTTAGCTTAACCTATCCCAAGGTATACCCATTCAAACACAAACATAAAGAACAATGTTTCATGATCATTTCTTAGGTTTCTACCCTGTAACTAGTATCACCTCATTTAGTATCCATTTTAAGCTTAAAGGTCTATGCATCAAATCCTAGGGGGGATAAATACCCATGTATCAACCAGTCCCCCAGGTTTATAGTGCTTGATAAACATAGTTGGCACCATTTTCCTTCCATCCCACACAATCTCACATGTGCCTAACTCCAAACTCCGTCCTATCCCCCAACCAGACCTCTGATTCCACTCTGTCATGACACCTTCCACCAAAAGTGTACCACTCATGGGCTGGAAATTGGATAAGAGAGATAGTGTCCCCTTAGTTCTACATCCTGTAGGCATAGAATTAGTGACTAGCACTAAGGGTATAATAAACATGAATATGGGAGGAATTACCCTCTAATAGAAACATATGTGGAAGAGAGAGATAATATAGAAACCAACAAACTCTTTCTCAAACTATAATATAAAAGAAATCCCAATAGAAAATATATAATTTCATTCAAGAACAACTACAACTGAAAGGGAAAACTGCAAGTACCAAAATAAAGGTAAAGATGAAAGCGACCATGAAGACCAAATAACTCCATCTAAATCCTAAGCTAGTAGTAACCATCCTGATCTCCAACCTACTCCAACTGACATGAAAAAAATTTACATATACATAGGGTGAGTATAATAGTATACTCAATAGGATCCTTCCCAGAGCCTCTCATGAAAAATATAAAGAAAGCATGGTAAATCACAATAAACAACAAGTGAAACTAACTTACACCCTAAACATGTATACTATGTTTCCATATTCACCATGGTTATTCTCACCAAGTATCACATAAAAGAGCATATAATATAATAAATAATATAAAGGGTACCTCGCTACCACTTCCCCACTGATTTTCCAATTTCCCCCAACATTGCACGTCCCTATCATCTCTCTCCAAAAAGGAAATCTCATAGACACCTTGGCGAAGCACCACAATGTGCACCACATTCAACACACTAAAACATTCATGTAACCAAAAGTAACCTTGTTGTTTTCAGGATCCACCACAGACCACGTGATGTGTATCATACTTCAGGTATTATACCTCAATTCATTACATCCCATACACAGAGTAAGGATACTCAACCCATCATAGCCTATACAGGTTATACCAATAATATCCCTTATGAAAGTATATCCAAAATATTTTTGTTTGAAGTAACCACAATCCATTACATCCCGCTACACAAATAAATGGGAAAAACTTACCACCATGCATACCAGCACAAGTAACTGACCAGAGAAGAGATTAGGGCCAAAGGGGGTAGTCATCCATCCATCCTCCCACTGGGATGTTGGGGAAAACACCCCCTGGGCTCAAAATCCACTGGGTGTCAGTTGACCTAACTGACAGGGTGGAATATCATATAGAAACACAAAAGGTAAATAATATAATATAACTCAAAACCATACTATGGGAATAACCTACTCTCAAACTCCACTGCAGCTAACGTCTCTTAGACTCACAACTTCCACTGCTAAGACTAGATATCCTATAAGTACACAATCATTCAAATAGGTAAATTAAGTTATCTTATTTATTTTCATCAGTTTCACTTTATGTTAATTAATTCATAACCATTAATTAACCATTTTCATTTTCTGCATTACATTACATTATCATGACATCAATGTTCCATGTCATCCAGGCGTAAGAAAAAAAAGTCCATGACTTCTCAAAATTATAAGCTCAGCATTGCATCCCAGAAAGCTCTATCACCATGGGGTAAAAAATTATTCATTTATTAATAACATTACTTTTCATATTACTAGGTACTCTATGAAATCATCCTAAGATACAAAACAAGGGAAGAAACCAATAACATCCATCAACCTTAAGCAGTGGGGAAAGGAGAGTAGATAAACAAACAACATGCACATTGGCTAAACAATAGATTCAACAAGAATCCAACTTTCAAATCAATGGGTAAGCCCAGATTCAACCCATTCCATCACCTCTTGTGACAACCTCGACACACACATGCATAACCTAATGCATCTTGCCACTCTATGTGCCAACTACTGCCACATCAACCAGGCCTCCCTGTCCCTCGTAACACAACAGCCTTCCAGGCTCATCCATCCAGGCCTCCCTACCTAGAATACCACAATATCCCTCTAGGCTCAACCATCCCAATCACAAATCACATCACAAGCAGTATGAAAAAAAATAGCAACTGGGCTCTTAGATCTAAAACAATGCATCTAGCCTTTATACCCAACAAGCTATCACGGATCCAAAGCACATGGCATCCTTCCTTTAAAAAAAATCAGGCAACTCAGGCCCTAAAAAGGAACTGTCTTTTATCACACAACCGATTCTTATTCCATCTTGAATTCACCAACTCATGAATCATAGGTTCCAACTATGGGAAACCTAAGAAACAAGTTATCACAATTCTCACAAATTAATTGAATAATTAATTTAATATGTATTCAATTACTTTATCAACAAACATCATCATGATTTAGGTTAATTAACCAATTCAATTAAACATTCACACTTACATCAATTTTATTAACATCAAATTACAATAACACCAACCAGATTCCTTAAACATGACTCTTTAATTACTTTACCAATACATTATAAATTAATTTTGACTATACATTCATTACCAATTTACATCAATAACAACATTATAAACCATGTAAGACATAGATATCTAATAATCTATAAAATCAAGAGGCAAATCATTATCATGGTACAAAACAGCAACATTGTTATGCCATTGATAAAAATTATTTAATATGGTTCAAATAATTATTAGGTAAATATCATTATGATCATAGGGGAAAAATAACTATATCTCTACAATTGAACATAAATAAATAGAGAATCAATGAATCCCCTACCTCAAAAGTTTGTCGATGTTCTTCACATGAGAGCAGACCATGCAACAAATCTCTGATCACCTCTCCCAGAAGAACTGAATCCACTCAAGGATGTCACAGAAAAACCGCATCAACCAATAACTAAGAAAACCCTATTATAACATGGGATATCATACAACATCTCATGTAAAGAATAATGGTAGGGAAAATTTATCGAACAGATGAAACCGTTGGAAAACAAAGGAAAAAACGCACCTTGGATCAACCCAGGTCACCAAAGATAGAATATTGAAGCTAGGAATTGATCCTTGATGAATGAATACCCAAAACGACAAAGAGTGGGTCACCAAGTCACCTAGAGTTGAGAAACATTTGCTACAGTTGCAGGGTTTGACAACCTAAGTGGTTGGAAATGTTTTAAAACATACAGCATTAGGTAATTACATAATGTGTAATCCCCTTTCTTGTCGTGTAATCCTCAGAATTCATTTTGTGCCAAAAAATGTGTTACCTCTTCATTTTATTTTATTTTTCAAACCTCGATATATTACACATCGTGAAACCCTCGTTCACGTTGTGTAAAATGTTAACACAGTGTGGAATATCCCCGCTTCAATCTTTTAGCATCCAAGCCCCTCTAGACTTCCTATGAACCTCCATTGTGCACCTTAATCCTTGGGAACATGCAAAGGGTCGATCTATGTGGATCTGGGGTCTTATAGATATAATATGAAATTTCCAATTCCAAATATACAATAATGTGTGTCCATGTGATGCGATATAATCTAAGGTAGTGAACATACAGAAGGTAATACTTAAATAATAAAAAACAAATACAAAATCCTCAAATGTAATCTCTAGGAGAATCCTAAGCTCTTGCTAGTTCATGTACTCCCATTTCCCTGGTACAAGCACAAAAACACAAGAATAATCCAAAGAACCTGTACCTACCTCCATGAGGTCTATTTGGGTACCCTAGTGCAATGGAGACTCGAACAAGGTGAGAAATATACTTTGTAAGCCATCAGCAATAGTTTCTAATGTTATCTAGTCTGTGAATATAAATTAATGTAGTGTGTAGATATAATGAATAAAGAAGGAAATAAACAAAATAAAAGTAGACATGTGAGATCAAGTTCCTCAAGGACACTTCATCGACCATACCCACTTCAGC
Source organism: Viscum album (assembly GCA_963277665.1). Taxonomy (NCBI): domain Eukaryota; kingdom Viridiplantae; phylum Streptophyta; class Magnoliopsida; order Santalales; family Viscaceae; genus Viscum; species Viscum album. The sequence goes on along the minus strand of OY728147.1, from coordinate 466,972,142 downwards.
CTAAGGTAGAATACCTTCAAGTATATACATATATATATATATGTATGTATGCATTTATGTATGTATGTATGTATGTATATATGTATGCACTAAATACATAGTAACATTTATTTCCATATATATATAGGTATGTAGTATTATCCAGAACCCAAGGTGTAACTCTGGAATCTATGAATTATAATACTTATAATAATAATAAGTGTCACATAATAATAAATTAGTTGAGTCATGTCCAAGTATCAAAATCAATATAAAACTACATACCATGTATCTTAATCAAATAATGAGGTGGGTCATTCCCAACCTCCTAATCAAGGGGGCGTGGACCATCATTCCCATAAACCCAAGAAATATGGATGTCATGACAACATCCTCGACCAAGGGGGTGGGACACATTATGGATAAAGACCTTACTCAATGTCCCTTCATCAATTTTGTAGAATAAGGTAATTTGGACTTCCCTAAGATCCCTTGGCCTGATGTTTTGTAAAGAGGTAACAAGCATCACTCAAGGTGTAGTTGATTATTTTTAATATAATTAATATAAAATTTAGTAATAATACAAGTGTTCATCCAAACTGTGCTCCTCAAGAAATAGGGTCAAACAATTGACTCACACAATTAAACTAACCATCTGCTAACAGTGTGCCTGGTGCCTCCCATGAAAAAATAGAATCTTTTAGACTTTGAAGCCTCTAAAACTAAATTTAACTCTCAAGAAACCTACCTAGACTTAAAACTCACAAAAAAAAATACCGCTAAGTTTTAAAATGTTCAAATTCACATTATGTATTTGAATTTAAGAATTGACCCATCCACCAAAAAGGAAAATTTTATATTCTTTTAAAAATTCCATCTGGTCTAAAACATGAGATGCTACAATCTCCCCACCTTAAAACTTTTCACCCATGAGAGTCCTTTGAGTATTATATAAATCATAACATGACCTACTAATTTCATGAAGTTTCATTTAAATGGGCGTATTGCATCTAAAACATCCAACGCACCATCAAGTATCCCTTTCAGAGTATGGTAAATAATCCATTAAAACTTGAGCCAATGCTCATATCCAAGAATGAAACATTGAGATGATGATTACATGAGCCTAAATCACTAGAGACATGATCACATTATTGACTCCTATTCTAGATCATGGTGCTTACCACTATGGGTTCTACCATTTAAAGGCCAATTATAAGTCACGGTATCTCCACCATTGGAATTTTCTATTCTAACATTCCCCTAAAATTTGAATGATGATCTTGGGATGATCCTTATATTAAATGAATGGTAAAACCTTAATTGACCTTAATTATCCATGTTGATAAATAATTTCTTGAAGATCCTTAACTAACTCAAACTACACTTTCCTTATCCCGATGAAGTTCCATGAAGCAGTTCCTCACTGACCTCATTTAACAAAATAAGAAGAAGTATATCGGGCCACTTACAAAAAAAATATTATAAAAAACACTCATAAAAGATGACCTAAATATCTCAAACTGAAGCATGAAAACTTAACTTAATGAACCTCATGTTTACTTTGATCACTTCTACCAAATTTTGTACCCGACTTTTGATGATGTCTCCTCGTCGAAGAATTCATTTATGTTGACATGGTACAACACGAATATAGTTGTATACCTCATCTATCACACTTGTATTTTCATAGTTAAAATATATCATCTAAGCCAAACTAATGTTCAAGGTAACCTCAAAATAATCAACTGGAGTTCAAGGAGCTCATCCTAGGTAGTCCATACTCTATAGTTTACAAGTGAGATGCCAGGACATATCAGAAAATCCCATGCATCAAAACACGGTAGGATCCCAATGACAGTCAAGTAAAAGATCCAATTGGTGTTAGTGAGTCTATAAAAGTCATTCCTACTTTAGAACTTATGTATCGCTCATGACATACCATGCCTTTATAAAAAACCAAGATTCCAAAATATAACACCCATGGAGTTAGTTTATCAGAATATGAGAGCTTTTTTAAACTTTTAGCTTGGAATATAACTAAATCTCTCTAAGTGTGTCCTAGATGATATAAAATCAAGGGACATGGTATTCTATAAGATAATAGTACACCAATAAAAATTTTAAGATTTCCAAGATTTCCCAAGACACTCCCGTTATATCCAAGTTGAAGTGCCCGATGTGGTTCCCAACTAACCATATTCGACTAGACAAAGGAATCAGTCGAACCACCATGGATCTATTTCTTTTAAAAGAGATAGAATGATCCTATTGACATGTAATAATTAACCAATCATGATGCCTTAACCAACCAAATAATTTATTTATCACTCAACCATAACCACTAAAGTCCCTCCCCAACTAAAATTATCTTCAAGGGTTTCATACACAGCCAACCATTTCATCATTACACATCCTCACAAGCACTGACACATTTTCAAACTGACCAGCCCCATGGGAATTCAAAGAAATGATAACCATTTACAAAATGATCCTTCATTATTTCACTCCCTATACTTAGAAGTATATTCTAAAAATATTTTATGTGATTCTCTCCACCTAAAAAGTGTTCTAGTCTTAATTTATTGAAAAAGAAAACTCATTCCATGACACACGCTCCACCGACCATTAATAGTGGGCCCTAGATGTAGATGATACTCTTTTATAAAGCATTAAACAAAATATATAGATATACTGGACATTTAAAAACATTATAGACTAGATTTACCCTATATGTATGCATGATTCCCTCTAGATACACACTCATTCTCATCATTAGCATCCAGAATAAGGACAAAACAAACTGACCAACATGTTAAAACACCTGATCCTCTTAGAACGTCATCCCAAACATTGGGAGGATCCATATTTAATCTAATTCTAAGTCACTATACCTTAGAGATGACTTGTAATTCAAGTTTAATAAATCAAGGACTTAATGATCTTTATTAAACTCATATGGTTTTTTGTACCATTTTACCAATTTGATGGACACCGCGTGTATCAATGTATGCTACCCTAAGGTTTCATTGACACAAAAAAACATCACATGATGCTATCCATAGTCTTATAAGTCCTATTTATTCAGTATCTAATTACCCACACAAAATATTAATCCTAGAGATGTATTGTTTTTTCTAAGATTATGAATATGGATGACAATCTCCCAAATCGTCCAACATTGAAGAATAAGAAAATTCATGTGACCTACTTAGTGGCCAAACATTCCCTATAAATTTCTAAACCACCAAAACTGAGCATCACATGATGATCAAGCCTATAAAAATGGTAAAATTACCAAATGACCACCCATCCATACCAAGTTTCATTTGAGAAACTAGAAGTCTTTCTGAGGACAAACAACATGACATGTCTAAAACTATTAATCATAAGAATTCCCCTAGGTTTTTAATTTCTAAGGGTGATATCTTCCCATGGCTATCCCCTTACCCAAAAATGAAGCATCAAACCTATAACTAGTTCAACCCAAGAAGATTTAATAGGACCCACCTCATATCCTTTATGTTAAACACAAGCTAAGAAAGTAAACTGGGACCTATGGGTAATGCCCACATTCCCATCCCCATCACTCGAAAAAAAAAGAAGTAAAGCTAAACCTTACACGATTATTCATGCTATAAACAAATCTACAAGTTTCATTTAATTCATTAACTTAATTTACATTTAGTTCTTTAAAAATCACAAATATCAGTTTTAAGGAATATCAAGGACCAGTTACAAAATGCAACAATACTTTGAAAATTTATTTAGCTAACACCACTAGGTGCAATTGAAAGTTTTATTGAACTTCCTTTCAAGCATTATTTATTTAACTGACATCCTGTCATAATTAGTCGATTTATTACATAAATTCATTTTATCCTTTTTATTTATCCATAAGGTTCTCATAATTGGTCTTATTTAAAGTTAATTTTAATTCCAATATATAGAGGAAAACACCCTTTAGTTTGTAATTAGAATTTTAATTAACTAACATATCATAAATAATAAAGATCAAAAGAATATAACTGGTATTTTATTAATTATGTAGTGGACTGTTCAAGTAATATGCCACCATACCTTTATATATAACACCATATAAGCAGCCACTGACACCTTCAATAATCATCCCAATATAACATAATCATACCCCCATAGGGTTAAGTACTAAGGAATATCAAAATAAAGGAGACCTATGAAGGTCCCGTTAATCTATTCTATTTTCTTCTAAATGAAACCTGAAGCATTTTAAACATCAAAGTCCTAAAATAACCTTAATGGATTCATCCGGTAATAATTTTGCACCGTGAACAACCTAATTGGGTTGATTTAGGTCTATCTCAAAAGCAACATGCCCAAAATGACATACTCGAGTCTAGTTGTGTATTTAAGAATTTAGTTATATGTGTCATCATTCCCAAATGATAGAGTCAAATACCTTTATATAGGCAACCATTTCCAACAAAATTTTCATTTTAAAAAAAACATATAATCACTATGATTCAGTTAGTTGTATTATCATTGCCATGTTATAAAGGTACTTTACATTAAAATTACAATTGTCGATCATATAACTCTAGCCAAGTTTGAGATTTGATTTTAGAATAACGTAAGTTTTTCTATAAAAGTTTGATTATATGGGTTACCCTTCCTAGTTTATAAGGGACCATACACCTTATAAATTTCTATTGGTCCCCCATTTAATCACAACCATTAGTGTTTCAGTCCATGCAACCAAGGGTCTATAGCTCAAACATTTCCAAATCAGTTGTTTAAATAGAATCACATCATCATGTTATGTAAGAAAACACCACTTAGATTTATGCATACATTTTATTTAACCGGCCATTTATTTCAATTATAAAAAGGCATTATATAGAAGGCACTGAATACTATAATGTATGGAATGATTATACATAAGAAGAAAGCACCCAAGTGTGGTATATAGGTAAATTTGGTAAACATACACAATAATTTTAGAAATATTCTATACAGAAATTCATGATAGATAAATCAGAGAACCATGTAATAACACTCAAGGAATATAACACAACATTAGGCAGTCTAAGAATGCAACCTACATGGTATGATGTATGCATGGAATGTGAATCTCTATGTTCCTATAATGATTTATGTAATTCTAATTAATTTCCATACTAGTCCAAGGGTAAAATAATATAAATCGCATAAATAAATCATATTGTAAAATGTGTCATTTACTCATGGTGAAATCATAATCAATGGTCATAACAAATAGCATGAACAAAAATCTCATCCATAGCCACTTGGAATTTTCTTTCTGTGTGGGTTGATCACTCCTGAACATGGTTATTTACCAAATTCTGATATATTCCTAGTCTCTTGTCTTCTAGTTACCAAATATTAAGAGAAAAAGGGAAAGAAACAAACTTTGATACCACTTTTTAACATCCCAAACCAAGAGCCACTAAAATGGTTCCCTGATCCAATCAATCACATGTACTCAAGTGAACCTCCCTATATGCTAGAGAATGTTGACTAAAAGTAAGGGTCTGATGATTGTATAATGGGGATACTATACTCTCATGGTCCGAGTAGCACAGTGGTTTATCATAAGAAAAACACAATGGAAGAAATGTAAATAAAGAAAAAAAGCAGCATAACAATAATAATATCTGATGAAATAAAAAATAACCAAAGAAAAATATACAACAATTAATGTCCATGTGATGCTACATAATGTAAGGTAGCACACATTTAGGAGGTAATACATAAATGATACAAAATAAAGAAAAAATTCCTTAAAGGATATCTCCATGAGAATCCAAAGCTCTGGTTTAGTCCTGTGATCCTATCTCTCTGATACAAGCACAATAGCACAAGAATAATCTAATGAACCTGGACTTGCAACAATAAGGTATATTTGCGTACCATAGTGTAATGAAGGCCTGAATAAGGTCAAAGATAAAATAAGTAGGACACCACCAATTTTGTAAAATTATATCAAGTCTATGAATATAAAATACATCAGTGTGTAGGTATAATGAAAATGGTAGGAAATAAATAAATAAAAGTAAACAGATCAAGCTCGGGTTCTTCAAGGACACATGGCCAACCATACATAATCCAGCCTATTCTAGACTACCTTTGAGTATAAATATATATATATATATATATATATATATATACATATATATATACATATATATGAACTGTATAAGTAACAATGTTTATAGCCATAAATATATATATATATTCAAAGTATTATCCATAACCCAAGGAGTAACTCAATAATCCAAACGTAATACTACCCATAATAATAATAAGAGTCTCATGATAATAAATAAGGGTCATCATGTCTGGAGATCATAATCAATATATGATTCCATTTGATGTATCATAATTAAATAATAATGGGGGTCATACTTTAACTCCTAATGAAGGGGGTGTGTAACATCATTCCCATCAACCCAAGTGATGTGGACGTCATGCCAACATCCTCAACAAAGCGGGTGTGACACATCATGGACAGCGACCCTACTCAAGGTAACTTTATAAATTATGTAGAATAAGTTAATATTGATTGACTTATAAGCCCTTATCCCAACATTTCATAAAGAGGAAATTGATATCACTCAAGGTACAGTGGATCATTTTTAATACAATTCATTGAATATTTATAAATATTCAATGTGTTCATCCAAGCCATTAGTACTATTCCATTAAAAATAAAGATAATTCCATTCCCATAATCATGGAATATTACCACTCAATTATAAAAATATTTATCAGGGTATATCCATAAACGTTCCACTTTCCATTTCAATTAACTTCATTTGATTTCCCCTTTTTATTAGAGAGGACAAAACACCTTAGATGTAGTTTATCATAAATTGGGAAAATATATCATATTAAGTTCATATAACTCATTTTAATTATCCCTTCCAAGAGGGATCATTCATCACATCCAAAATATAATCAAAAGATAGAAATAAAAGATACTATACATAAAGTATTTGAAGTGAAATCCATATGGGTGTTTTAATTATATAAGAGGACAAGGTGTATAAAAAATTCACCCCAAGGCGGTGAATTAGGTTGAGGTAAACAAACTCTAACATTTTAAATTAAATAATAAATGAAATATCATTTATGAAAATAGGTCTTGCACAACTAATTTCATATTTAAAGGTACTTTCATGAAGAATATGGCATGCGACACAACATCATAATTTATAAACATTATGACTTTAAGAGAGAAGCTATTGACTACTTACCATATATCAGGAATGCTTCACTCATCCAATATCAAGATTTGATTTGATATGGTTCAAGGTAAACCAAATAAATTAACAAAGGCCCTGAAAATATGGTGAATTATCTATCACTAAGATAGAGCCAATGATGGAGAGATAAAAAAAGGAACAAAGTTGAGTGCAGAATTTACCAGGAGGCTTCTATTGAGACATAAAACACTCAAATCATAGGTTGGATAGAGTAAGTATCCCAAATACTAACTTGGAGGGAAATGGAGATAAAGTAAGCGAGGGAGAGGTGCTGCATAGGTGGGAGGAAGAAAAACTATGAGTATTTTAAAATAAAGTAGGGGAAAATTGTAAAATTACACCCTTTAAACTACCACAGGGTAAGGTCACACAGTTTTGAAAACTGTGTGCCAACTGTGCGGCATCCTTTTCCTAGGAACCACACCCAACATGGTTAGGTTATATGGTTTGATATAAACATTCTCCAACCATGTGGTACTACTAGTTAATTGGAATCAAGGGTGTGGGATTGGCGCATAGTTTGGGAAAACCATGCGCTGCCTATGCAGGTCACCCCAAGCACACCTGCACCAAACCGCACAACCTCCTTACCCCCATAAATGGTTTAGAAAAACCATTATCTTCAAGAAATGGGGACACATATCTAACCCACTCATTTAAACTAATCATGAACCAACTGTGTGTCGCTTGTTTCCCTTCTTAAAACCGGAGCTTTCGAATTCTGTTTCCTTTGAAACACAACCAAACTCCAGGGAAACCTCCTGAGACTTAAAACTATCCCAAAAAAACTTTTAAGTATTCAAATGTTCATATTTACATTATTAAGATCAATTTAAGAATTGACCCATCCACCAAAAACAAAAAATTCAAATTCTTTTAGAAATTCCATTTTGTCTAAAATGTGGGATGTTACAGACATAATCATGATGCAATCATAAATTAAAAATTCATATACAATTTGGATCAAAAAATATGTTATTAGGGAGTAAAATAAATCATTTAGAAACATTATTTTGAATTTGGGAACCCATGATTGACTTTTTGGGACTTAAGTTATATTTTATTTTAATTAAAAACTATTTTTGGTTCATAGAATTGAATAGTGTCATTATAAGATTTAATTTGGTTTTATCCACTCCAAATTTCATATAATTTTTATTTATTTAATTATACCTCAATTAAAGTTATTAGAATCCATTTTATGCATAATTTTTGTGTAAAATAATTTTTACTCATAAAACAAGATTTTTTCTAAAAACCATATTTTTTATGTTTTTCATATTTAAATTAAAAGTAATTTCAAACCCATTAGAAACTAAATTTTATAAAACATATTTCATATTTATAATCATCATATAAATTTTTTTTAATAAGGCCCCTTTTATTTTTTTCATACAAATTAATTACCAAGGTGAAAATTTTTCACCTTAGTTAATGATAAAATGGGTTAATAGGGTTAAAATAAATGGATAAGTGTAACATTTTGAGATTTTAGAATATATAAAATTTAACTTATAGCTTTAGGTACACACAAAATAGAGCTTAAATGAACAGTGATATAATATTAAATATTATTATTATATGGTTGTTATAACCTAGATGTTAAATTGGTGGGAATGAATTGTACTAACATGATTCTGAAATACATATAAAGTTCATAATAAATAAAAATTTATTGACTAATTCTTATGAATCAAACACTAAAATTTTAGTAAAGTCATTTTATTCTTCAAATATATGTTTTCTTCAAAGAGTGATTTGTATTGATTTCAACGAAAAAATAATATAATTATTTTTTTACCCCTTTATAAGATTTATTTGATCAAACTAACTTAATTTTTTTAATAATAATATCAAAATTATTTTATGTTGAATTTTTTATATTTTTTTGAAAAAAAAATATTTTCCCGTGAATAGTGAAATACCAATTATTATTGGATACTGTATTTTTAATTCAACCATTTTCAAAGTTCCAATTTATTTTAAAATGGTTTCATAGTAAAATTAGTCATATAATATTTTCAAAAATCTAATTAAGTTCATTATAATCAATTTCATGGTTGAATTTGAAAAGGAAAACATCTTATACATAAAAGGGCATTTTCCTAAAAACTGTTAGTCGTTGCATTTTTTTCAGTTTAATTATAAATTAATTTTTGAAACTTGTGTGTATTGAATTTTGAAAAATGGATTTCACATTTGGATTCATGATTTCCAAATTTATTAAATAGTACCATTTTATATTTGGTCATAATGAATGTAACCATTGTAATTTTTATTACCGCGGTAAAGGGTAAATTTAGTAATTAAGGGTAAAAATAATATGATAAGGATTATAAAATGACCCAAAAATTTACCAAATTTTATTTTCTGAGTAAATTTAATTTATAAAAGTTTAATTTTCAGTTATATTACTATTTATGGCCTTTTGGATGAGATTATGACATTTATAATATTTTATTTAAAGAAAAGTCAAAGATGTCACATTCATGTTTTAATAACTATAAAATTTTTAATACGGGTTTATACAGAGGATATGTTCTGATATAAAATTTATTTCTAATGATAAAGTATTTATCTACCTATTGGTAATTTATTTTTAAATTTTAGTGAAGAAATAATTACCTTAAATACTTACACAACGCTGATATAATAATTATTTAATTAAGGGAGAAATCAAATAAATGATATTAAAAATATTAAAAGTAATATAATTTGAATTTATTGAGGTGATCAAAAACTTTTATATGATAATATTACATATTAGGGATATATAAAAATTTTTGTTTTGAATATATTTCTTATCTTGATATTCTTAAAGAGAAAGTAATGAATAGTGTCAAAATTGACATTAATGATATTTTATGAATATAATATTTTATTAAATTATTTTACAATCATAAAAATATTAAATAAGGATAAATAAGATAATATATGGTATTTAAATTCATACCAAATTCCTTTATGTTCCATTTGGAACCATTTTAATTTAGAATAGTCATATAATATTTTAATCTTTTATGAAATTCCAAAAGTTGTGCCACCTCAATTTAATAGGGAACCGCTTCCTTCACTTATTTTCACAAATTTGTGCCATATAGCTCAAAACAATTATGCCCATTTCTATTTATAAATTCATTATTAAATTTATATATATTATGCTTCTTCCAAAACATGAAACCTAGATCCCTTAAGAATATATCTTAAGGAAGTCTTCTGAAGAAGGGGCAATCATCATTACCCACTATTTCAAGTTTATTTCTCCTTCTACTTCCTCTTCATGTGTTGTTTCCATAATAAATTAATTAATATCATATAATATATATATATAATTATATTTTATTATCATTATTATAAAACCATATTCCACCTTTTATCTGTCCAATGAAAAACGAAAGCACTGCATGTCCGTACATACGACTTATCATCTCCACATAACAATGTAATTTTTTTATCACCGCATTACTTGGATGGTTCTAAGGTTGAAATTAAAATATATATATGAAAATTATAACATGGTTTTTATTTTTTAAAATTAAGATATCATTCACTTCTTTACCAATTAAACTATTTATAACTGATATCTTCGCACGTGCGTACGTACGACTTACCATCTCCACGAAGTGATATGACTCATTTTCTATGTTCAAATTTCAAGAATGATTCTAAAAATGTATATAATGAATATATATGATATATTTTTTTATAATATAATTATATATATTATTTTCTCATATCCTATACAAGAGAACCAAGACTTTCATGACAAAACATGCATGAGAAATCAAGGCAATTAACCCTCGAAACTGTGAAAATAATGAGATATTATTTATGAATGAGTGGTAAGATGTTATAAAAGGATCATATAAGATGTTTTAAATGTTAATATGGTTATGGAATAAATTAATAACATTTTTAAAACCATTATACAGGATGTTTGAACATTTTTTAAGGAATTTGAGGCTGGGGTAAGGGACTTCATCTCAATTTTCATTCGTTGATGCATATTTTGATGTTATGCACCAATATTATTTTATGAGGTTTATATAGCACCTTATATATTTAATTTATTTATTCTCATGATATTTAAAGTTTTTTTTTAAAAAAATATTCATGGGATATACGATTCAATAGATTACTAAGTGGTAAGGGTTTCTCATCTCACTTTTACTTCAATGGGATATATGCCTTATTCACTACTTATTTCTATTCTAGGGTGTATATATTACACCATTGATATATCATATCATTAATCTATTTGTTTTCATGATATTTAAAGTTTTATTTGAAGTTATTTCTTTCATGGGGCTTAAAATTTAAAATAAACCCATTTGGTAAGGGATTATTTCACAATCTCATCATTATTCGAGATTCTTTATATGTAAGTCTCGTATGATGAATATTTATCTTCCATGCCCATGTTTTATAGAATAGTTTTAACAAATGTTTTTACTATTCCCAAATAATTATTTAATTTAATTTTTTCTATTTTTTTATATTTTACAAAAAAATTAAAAGAAATATTTATGTCATTTTCAGAAAAAAGTATCGCTCAATTTTTATTACAAAAGTGTGAAATAATGGTTTTAAAATTATACGGGATGAATGTAATTTAATCCCATAATAATGAATTAATTATTTTAAGAGAAATTTATAAGTATACAAGGTTATTTTTATATAAAATTATTTCTTTATTACATACACATTTTTTTATTTTAGAAACTATTTTCTAAGTGAATGGAATTTTCCTCAATAAATATTCCAATAATCTTTTAAAAGTATTTTTATCTAGGTAAAAATACTTTATTGAATATTACTTTTAGGATTTACCCTAAAAATACCATTTAACATATTTATTTGGATGGTTTATGATCTGTTTGAATGGGGAAATAATTTATTTTTCGTATGACCAGTTCTTCAAATATGGAAAGGTTTTGATTTCGTTAAGGCATATTGATTCAGATGTATTATTTATCTAGATGAATATATTATTATCATAACTATGTGATGGTATTAAATTTAGTCATAAAATCCATGTTATTAGATCTTGGCATTGATTCGATGGTATTAGATGTCGGAATGAATTCGATGGTATTAGATGTTGTCATGAAGTCAACAGTATTAGATATTTTGGTACGAAGCTAAAGATATTAGATGTCAGCATGAAGACTCAACGATATTAGATGTCTTGGCATGAATCCCTGATATTATGTTTTAGATATCTGATATTAATCATTCCATTATTATGAATTCAGTTATTAATATTCCAAGTGATTATTCTATTAGTTATAATATCCATGGTTAAGTTTCATGTTTATGTGAATATTTATATGAAATTAATTGATAATCACTCATTCCCAACATATTATTCTCAATTTATTTATAAAATTGAATGTGTTTAATTTTTTTACCTATCCCTATTAATTATTCCTTTTTTTCATGATAGTCAAGTTATTTAAATGGAATGTGCATTTAGTTATTTTCCTTTACAAGATGATTATGATTATTGATTTAGGATATATTCCATTGTACTTAACAACTACTGAGCATTTGTGATCACACTTAATTATTTTCCTTTCCATAGGAATCCATAAAGTGCACTATGATTTTTATGTGAAGATATTCTAGAGGTAATGATGTTATTATAAAAAAATTATTGTTTAATTTATGTTTAATATGTAATATGGAAACCTTGTATGTATCAAGTTCACCAAGACTACTGAACTATTCAGTCCTTAAAGATGTTATTCCTTATTTCTTATGCCTGTGTAATAATTTAGACATCAGCTTTATGCTAACTGAGTTGGGGTCATTAAATTTGATATCATATAAAGTTTAGTATAAAACTTGGGAACTATATTTAAGAAAAAATAGATTATGTAATATAACCCTATTTCTAACTTTAAGGATAAGTCAAATTATAGGATAAAATTCTATTCATATGTTAAGGACCATGGATAACCTAGGTTAAACCCAAGGAAACACAAATTGAGAATAAGGTGGTATGATACATACATACTTTCAATAATATTTCATGAATTATTTGATAGCTCACTCTGATTATTGTAGTTTTATTATTAAACTTTGAATTTTTTTTAGTTAATGGGAAGAACTAGAAGGACCTAAATTCAAATTGAATGTAATATAAAATGTTTTTAAGAATTATTTCACTAATGGTATTATGGCTATAACAATCATGAAACATGTATATAATTGTTCTTGTTTTGAAATAATATATGTTTTCATTAACTCAATATTTATAGACACCATCATGGGTTTATGAGTTTGATGTTGATCGTAAGTTTATATTATTAAACACTCTTTTGAGGTTTTATATTATAGGAGTTAATCAAGATTAAGGATATTTTTGAGTCATTTGTGCCAATACGACCAACTAGTTTAGTATTTGTTTTAGTGAAAAAATAATTATAGAATTATAACTTTATGTTTTTTTGACATAAGTTCAAAGGTAATAATATCTTTTTAGGTTTAGATGTTCTTTGATTTTAAGGAAATTATGGGTTATTATATATTTTGGAATGAAAAATGAAAAGTATTAGATAAATTTTGAAGCTAAAACATTCCTTTAATTTTGAATATATTAAGGTTATTTTTTGAGTATGTGTATCACATTTTTTGGAAATGTTGTAAGGATTATATTAATATAGATTTAGAAAAATGAGAACCCAGAGGTTGGGTGAAGCCCCGTCGCATCCAGAAAGGTTGCGAGACTTGAACCCACAACTGAAGGGTGACAAGGGTATATCGCTGAACACTGGACACCATGATGTCCTAGTTAGTATAAAATAGTTTTTCTTTACTTAAAATACGTGATAGATAAATGATAAGTTCATTTTGGGAACATATTTTTTATCGTATTTTTAACAATTGGATTTTAAATTAATTTGGTGTTAAATAATTTACATAGGAAGGTGATCACTATTTTTGGGATCCCTATATGATTAAAGTTAATTTTAGGAATAAAGGTTAAATTCTATTTTAGAGGAATATGTGATTTTATTATGGAATGATGGTGATTTAGGTTATTTATGGAAAATTTTAGTATATCTTGAATATTATATGTTTATGGAATGCACATTTTTTGAGATAAATACCAAATTTTTCTTAGAAGACAATGTTATAAAATCCTTATGATTTTTGGGTTTCAATATTAGGATGGAATATATTTGAGGACATTTAAGGATGTGTATTTATTGAATGATTTAAGTTGAATTTTGGGTATTACTATTAAATTTTGGGAGATTAAAGTAGTTTTATTCATATGAAGATTCATTCTATTTGAGAATTATCTTGTCTTGTACTAACAATTTTGGTTTTTGTTAATGTATAAAGGCGGGAGAAATATTTTTTGATTTTATCTATTTTTTAATCTGTATAATTTTATTCTAGTGTTTCATGCATAAAAAATCATACTCATCATTTGGAGAAAAAGATGAGTTTGTGATGGAAATTGATTAAAGTATGAAACTATAATTTTCAAGTAATTATATTTCCTCATGTTCTTTCTCTAGGTAGTAAAATAATTACTCATATCTAGGAAAATAATTTTGGAGAAAAATTCAATTTACTTTTCTTACAAAAAAATAAATGTCATTTTAACCTATAATGGATTTAAAGTTTTGTGATGCCTAACTTTCTCAGGACCATGTTCTCTATCACTCTACATCAGTCCTTGGGAGTTAGTTTTCTCTTCCATATCCATATTTTAACTTAAAAATTATGTTCTTTAAAATAGAAACCTGTTATGTGTTTTCTCATATGACATTCATACTTCCCCTTCTCACTTTTCAAGTGGATGTTTTATTGACCATTTTTACACTGTGTGATTTCCACAAAGAAATTTTCAAATGTGAAACCCATGATTACCGATCATAAGTTCAAATCATGGGGATGTATTTTATTGAATTTTTATAGAATGTAACATCCTGATATTTTATAATATATAAAATTTAATTGATATCTTGTAGTTCCCACAACACTGAGCATAAACGAACCGTGATATACTATTAAATATTATTATTATTTTACCGTTATAACTTAGCCATTAAATTGAAGGGTATGGATTTTATTAACCAAATTATGAAATATATACAAATTTATTAATGAATACAAATTTATTTATTAATTATTAGGATATAAAAACACAAACTATATTTAATCCATTTTATTCTTCAAATAAACGTTTCATCAAAAAGATATTTTTATTAATTTCTATGAGAAAATAATATAATTAATTTTTAAATTTTTTTAAAATGTATATAAAAATATCAACTTCATTTATTTAAATAATCATATAAAAAATATCATATTTTAAATTATTCATATTTTTTAGAAAATATTTATTTTCTTGTGAATAGTGAAAAGTACTGATTATTATTATAAATTGTGTTTTCATTTTAACCATTTGAAATGTTCCATTTTATTAATAAAGTTTAAAAGTAAAATTAGTTATATTATTCCATGAATAATCCAATTAAGTTCATTTTAATCAATTTCATGGTATAATTTAGAATTAAATCATTTTTATATTTGAAAAGGTATTTAAAAAAAACTGTTTTTCATTGTATTTTTTCAACTTAATTTTTAATTAAATTATACCACTTATGTGATTTGAATTTTGAAAAATAGATTTAATATTTGGATTCATAATTTTTATATTAAGTAAATAGTCCCCTTTTAGTTTTGGCCATAATGAATAGTAATCTTAGTAATTTGTATTACCACGGTAAAGGGTAAATCGGGTAATTAAGGGTAAAAATAATATGAAAAGGACTATGCAATAACCCTAAATTTTTTAAAAAAATATATTTGATGAGTAACTTTACTCCATAATAATTCTATTTTCGGTTATATTACTATTTATGTCCATTTGGGTGTGATTATAACCTTTATAATATTTTATTTAAAGAAAATTTAAAGATGACACATTCATGTTTTCTTTACTATAACATTATTAATATGGGGTTATCGAGAGGATATGTTCGACTATAAAAATTATTTTAAAATATAAAATAGTTTACCACATAATTTTAATTTATGTACAATTTTTAGTGAAGAAATAATTACCTTAAATTCATGCACAACACTAATTCAATAATTATTCAATTAATAAAAAATCAAGTAAATGATAATAAAAATAGTAAAAGTAATATAATTTGAATTATTTAAGGTTATGAACAAATTTTATTGATGAATATGACATATTTAGGGTGTATTTAAAGTTTTTTTTGGAATATATATTTTAATCTTGATATTCTTAAATACAAAGTTATGAATAGTGTCCAAATTGACAATAATAAAATTTTATGAATATAATGCTTTATTAAATTATATAAAAATTATAAAAATATTAAATAAGAACAAATGAGTTAATATATTATTTGAAAAGGAATTAAATACAAATTTATAGTAAATTTTAAGCATTTGGATCTAGAATAGTCATATTATATTTTAATCTTTTAAGAAATTCCAAAAGTTCCCCCACCTCAATTATAAAAGGGCACTACTTCCTTCACTTATTTACACCACTTAGAGACATAAATATTGACTAAAATCTACCCATTTATCTTAAAAAATTACTCATATAGGTTCTATATATTATTTTTCTTCCAGAATAAGAACCCTAGATCTCTTAAGAAGAGATCTAAAGGAAGTCCACCGAAGAATAGGTAATCATCTTTGCCAACTCTTTCAAGATTATTTCTTATTCTAGTTTCTATTCATGTATTTTTTTCCCATATTAAATTAATAAATAAAGTATCAAATATATATAGATTTTATTATGGTTATGATACAACCATATTCCACCTTTTATCCATCCTATGAAAAATGAAATCACCGCACGTGCGTACATACGACCTACCGTCTCCACGCAGTAGTGTAAATTGTTTTTAATCACTAATTTACTTTGATGGTTCTAATGATGGAAATAATGGATATATATTATAATCAGGTAATTATATTGATTCTATAAAATTAATATATCATCCTCTTCTTTACCCTTTGAACTATTTATAAATGATATCATTGCTTGTGTGTACGTATAATATACCGTCTCTACAAAGCAATGCGATTAATTTTCTATGTATACCATTAAATAGTTATTTAAAAAATTTATCTAATGAATTAATATTAAATATAATACATTAATATAATTATAGACATTATGTATCTATATACTATTTAAGAGAACATGGACTTTCATAACAAAACTTGCATGAGAAAACAAGGCAATTAACATTCAAAAGAGTGAAAATAATGAGATATTATTGATGAATGGGTGTAAGACGTTATAAAATGATTATAAAAGATTTTATATATGCGAATTTGGTACTATTAAAAATTAATGACATGTTTAAAACCATTATACATGAGGTTTTAACATGTTTTAAGGAATTCAAAACTGAAGTAAGGGACTTTGCCTCAATTTTCATTCATTGAAAAATATTTTCCTGTTATGAACCTATATTATTTTATGAGGTGTATATAACACCCCTTTGAAATTTTATATCATTAATTTATTTATTCTAATGATATTTAACGTTTTGTTAAATTTTATTCATTCATGCGGAATACAATTCAACTAATTACAAATTGGTAAGGGTTTCACTTCTCATTTTTACTTCCAGGGGACATATACTTTATTCACCACTTATTTATATTGTTTTCTGTATATACTATCCCTTTGATAAATAATATAATTAATCTATTTTTATTCTTGGTACTTAAAATTTCATTTGAATTTATTTCTTTTATAGGGATTATAATTCAAAAGAAACCCATGTGGTAAGAGTTTATTTCATAATCTCAAAATTATTCGGGATTGTTTATATTTAAGTATCTATTGAATAATATTTCTCTTCCAAGTCCATATTTTATAAAAAAAATTAAAGTGTTTTTAATATTCTATAATGATTTTTTAAAGTCATTTTTTCCATTTTTTGACTTTTTACAAATTTCTTTAAAAGTAATCTTTATATCATTTTCCAAAAAAGTTAGTTCTTGATTTTTATTAAAAAAGTTTGAAAGGAAGTTATTTTAACTTATACACGTGAATGGAATTTACAACCATCATGGAACCTTAATTTTTTTATTCCTAATTTAAAATTTTACAAGGTTATTTTAAAAGAATTTTTTTTCTATATTACATGTTCATTTTTCGTATTTTAAAAATTATTTTCAATGTGAAATGTCATTTTCCTCAAGAAATATTCCAATAAACCATTTAAAGTATTTTAATCAATGTAAACATCATTTTTTTGAATCCTATATTGAGGATATACTTTAATGATACCATTAATTATATTTATTTCGATGGTTTATAATTTGTTTGACTGGGAAAGTATTGATTTTCAGCATGACTGGTTGTTTCAATATGGATAGTTATTGATTTTGTTAAGACATATTGGTTCAGTGGTATTATTTATCCAGATGAGGAATGTATTAGACTTATTAAGTGATGGAATTATATTTTGGCATTAGTTCCTCTATATTTGATTTTGGAAAAAATTAGAAGATATTAGAAGTTCATACAAAGTCGATGGTATTCGATGTCGGCACAAAGTCAACTGTATTAGATGTTGGCATGAAGTCGAAGATATTAAATTTTGAAAAGAAGCCTCTATGATATTATATGTCTTGGAACAAAGCCTAAATAATATGTTTTATATGTCTAGAATTATTCATTCCCTCATTATGAATTCAGTTATTTATATTCCATGTGATTATTCGATTATTTAGAATATCCATGGTTAAATTTCATGCTCATGTGAACATTTATAAGAATTTAATTTATCATAATTTATTTCTACCTAATTATATTGAATTAATTGATTAAATATAAAGTGTTTACGTTATTTACTTTGAAATATTGATTATTCCTTATCTTTTCATTATAGTCAAGTTGATTAAATGGAACTTTTTTTTGGTCATTTACATTTTCATATTGATTATTCTTATTGATTTGTGATAGATTCTATTATACATAACCCTTAATAATAATTTGATATCACACTTACTTTGTTTCATTTATACATGAATACATGAAGTTTACTATGATTTTATGCGATTATATGCTAGAGGGAATATGGGAATAAATTATTCATCGACTCTAGGCTATTGGAGTCAGGGTAATTATAGTAAGGCTTAAATATAACACAAAAAACATTCTTAAATATCATTGGTTGATTAGATTTAGACATCCCTCACTTTATATTATAAAATTTTGTTTCTTTGTTCCATTTTCATAGAGAAAGTCATATATTATATTAATTTATTTAAGTATTTACAGTAGTGTCACTCCCTTCACTTATAAAATGGTAGCTCCTATGCTCACTTATTCCCATACTTTTATCACCCTATATTGACCATGATATACCCAAATTCATCCCTATATATTCTCCCCACATCCAATTAGTCTTGGTATCCACAAAAGACCATTACTAAAAGGCTTAATATGTAAGCCATAGAGGTTATCCAAAGAGAGGTTATACGTCTTAACCGAACTCTTTCAAGTTTATTTCTTCTTCTACTTATTTAAAAATATATTATCACCATTATAACATAATTTCATCAATATATTCACTATTCTAAAATTTTATTACCTTTTTGGGGAAACTATTTTATACCTCCTTTCGATCTTGTGCGAAATGAAAACATTGCTTGTGTGTACATGTGACCGACCACCTTCATGAAGCATTGTGTTTTGTTTTCCATAAACACCTCATATGGATGGTTAACATGATAAATAAAATTAATATATATATATATATGTTAAATTTTTGATATAATTATGATTCTATAAGTATGATATATTACTTATATTCTTACCCCATATTCATTGAAAAATGATAACATCACTCATGCGTACATATAGATTACCACCTCACCTAAAAAGTTTGGTCATAATGATAAAACTAAAGAATTAATATAAAATTTATAACATATTTATGAATCTATAAATGTAAACTGTTATTTATTTATTTATTATCCACCTAGTAAAAAAATGTAAACATCGTTGGTGTGTACGTGTGGACTATCGCCTCAAGGAAATGACATGTTTCATTTTTTTCATGACTTCTATACATGGTTGTTTTTTAAAAGTTTATTTAATGTATACATATAATAATTATTAAATGAATAATATTCTAAAACCATAACTCCTTTACCATTATCAACCTATAAATTTTGTTTTAAAAATTAAAAACCAAACAACCTTTAAATGTTTGATGTAAAATTAACCGATTTATTAACTAAATAAAACATATTAATAAAAGAAATAACAGAATAATGACTATGGAATGAAAATGAAAATGGTTCTTAAGAAAGTAAATAAAAAGTATAATTTTATTATTTATGATTTAGATAATATAATAATCTTTATGAAACATAATTTAATGTATATTTCTTTAAAACCATGTTTTAAAATTTTCCTTTCAAATTATTTCTTTTACATGTTAATGTTATTCAAAATGTTATAATAATGTTCCTCTATATAATCCAATGATTTCTTAAAGTCATTTTCAAATATACTTAACATATTATAAAGGTTTTAAAAAGTAATATTCTTAAACGTTTTATCATGGGTCACTCTTGAATATTTTTACCAATGTTTAAAATAATGTGTTTTTATTGTTTACCGCCTGACCACATTTTCCATAATCATAGAAGTTATTAATTATCAATATTGCTCTATAATTACTCAAGATTTATAAATAATATTTTATTACCATTATTTTTTGGATTTTTTGTTTTTAATATTTTAAAAAAATGAAAAGTATATTTCTTCTTATTTTTATAAAAAATAGAAAGTGATTTGCTTGTGGGTTAAAATGAATTTTTCAAGGGTTTTATAATGAAAAAGTATAAGATTATAAGTTTTTTATTCATTATATGATATTGTATAATTATATATGATGACATTTTATCCAAATATAGATCATAACTATGGGATATCCTGATATAGATCAATAATGCATTGGTTAATAATTAATCCTTCGAAGGAAAAAATGAGAAAGATAATTAGGACCATTACTTCGATTTAGTTAATTAAGCACTAGTTATTCTAAAACTGGTTAAACATGAGTGAAAAAGGTAATGAATCTTACTCTATAATATACTTATTTTATGATTATTAAGGGTTTTATAAAAAATATTTTCATTTTATGAGGTAAGGAATGTTTATGAACTTTTAAAGGTGAAATGTTTGTTTTCAAATAAAATTTTTCTAGAGTTTTCATGTTCCTATGGATGCCTCAATGATTTTACTTTGATTTCTAATGGGTAATAAATTTCATCTTTGATCAATGGTTGATCTTTTCATGTGAACATATTTAATTAATTCCGTCAAAGTTAATTTTTGAAATAGGTAAACATTTTCATGCGTTTTTATATTTTTTACTAGACTAAAAGGTCCCATTTATTTTTATATCACTTAATAAGATTTGTTTTGATCATACCACATATTAAGATATTTTTCATAGGATCTGAGTATGAGTATAAATTATATAAATGTAAATCTTTACACTATGTTGAAACATCTTAAACAAAGCTAAAGTGCCTTGAATGAAATTTGGGTGTAAATTTAAGCCATATTTTTGTAGAAAAAATGTCAACTGTATAGAAGTGTCCACTTTTATATGTAATATTATACTTTATTTTCTAAAACTCTTAACCTAATAGTTCTTGAAAGTGTAGGAAAGTGAAAATCTTGTTATAAATCATATAATTATGTGTTTTTTTCTGATACAGTTTTGTTAAGTTGGTATCATAGAAAATATTTTGATTACATTGGAAGTTAGGGTGATGTTAAAATACACTTTAAAGAGATTCTAATTTATTTTTACATTATAATGAGATAGTTTTTAAATTTTTCAATATTGCTTCATCAAATCCATGTCTATTTATAATTGTTTTTCACATAGGAAAAATGCAAGCTAATGTTGAAAGGAATAAAGGGGATAATAACCTTCCAAATTAGTAACCTGGAATGACTATAATAGATATATTTGTTCTAGGGTTAACTAAATTGATAATACCATTAATATTTACACATATAAATGGTAGTGAATGAATTTACTATTAAGAAACATGTATATAGTAAATAATTTCATGAAACACAACCCTATGAATTTTGGTGAATCTCTAAACCCGATGAAAGATGAAGTATTAATTAATGTATTGGATAATATATTTTATGTTTTGGGATATATATAACATAAAATGTAACTCTTTCTATTTAATGTGTTGAAGTTGAATCTGATCGATAATGGTATTTGGTTAAGAATACTAAGGAAAATTATGAGATAGATTCCTTGGAGTAAACAATCATTAAATATATTTTTCATGAAAAAATTTCCTAAGGTTATTATAAATAAAATATAGTGTAAATTTATTGAGTTGAAGAATTAGGATGAAGTCTCAGTGACCAATTATGAAGAAAATTATACCAAAAATACTAGGTGTGCACCAAATTTCAATATAGATAATGAGAGTAAAATTAATAGATTTTACAAAAGTCTAAAACCAATGTCATGAAGAGTGTTTACCTCTCATGAATTTAAAAATTATGAGAAAACTGATTGATGTTATGAGAAAGTTGAGATAGAGTTTTATGACACTTTCATTCCTCATGAAAAAAATGAAATAAGTGGTCTAAGTTAAAAAACTTTAGAATCAATCAACCATGAAATATAGAGGTAAGCCCCCCACATGTTATAAATATATAAAAAAAATTCAAATAATGTTTTATAGGATTGGGAATGTGTTATTGATGTGGTAATCTTCATCATTTGGCCTATGGCTATAAGGAAAAGGGTTTTTATTAGACCAGTAATGGGAAAACACATAATTTCAAGTAGTGGAATGTTCTAATTGAAATTAGTTTCTTCATTATGCTAATGTGTGTATGAAGTTTTCTACTCAAGGTGGGAATAAAAAATACTAAAATAAGAAAGATATGGAAATGTATTTTTTACTATTATGGTATATTTTGAACCCTCAATCAATATATTTACAAGTACAATAATTGTTTTTTTTTCAATCTATTATTGGATTTAATATCCATACATTCTTTTATTCCTAGGAAATTTATAAGTGGAATGTAAATTACATATTAAGGAATGATTTCATAATGTTTGGTGAAAACTCATGGGGGTAGCAGTAAGGAAACAATAATTTATAATAATATTCCTATTATCACTGGTGAAATGGTTTTTCAAAGAAACATTATTTTCTTTTGCATTTTAGAGTTTGATTTTATTATATATATTTGAACTGGATTTCATTTTTTCATGCTAAGATAGATTTTAGTGATGAATATGTTATTTTATAGAATTATTTTCAGTTTTCATATAAGAATAAATTCATACATTTGAAAAAAAATCAAGAATATTAGAAATTTTTTAATGATAGTTTTGAAATTTATCTTGAACATATTTTTGAAAAGTAGAAAATTATGATGAGCCAGTATTTAAGGAATATATGGATTCTTTTCTTGATGTTTTTTTATTTTTATTCCTAATTAGGAGGTTTAGGTTACTGCGGACTTAGTTCCTGATGGCAATACAATTTTAAAACCCCCTTATCGAATGTCTCTAGTGAAAATTATAGAATTAAAAAGCTTTTTACAAGAGTTTCTTGATAAGGGTTTCATTCATCCTAGCTATTTATTATGGATTTCTCCTCTTTTGTTTTTTAAAACTAAATATATATTTCATAATTATTTACACTAACTATAGAGCACCAAATAAAATTATTGTTCTAAAAAATTATATATTCCCTCCTATAAATTAATGGTTTGATTAACTCTAGTGTACTCAAAATTTTCCAAAGATTGATCTCAGGTATAGGTATTACCATTTGAAAGTGAAGGGGGAATACATTCAAAGGAAGATGTTTCATACAAGTTATAACGATTATGTGTTTGTGCATATTCCTTTTAGTTTTAATAATATACAAGTTATATTTATAGATTTTGTGAATATATTTTTCCATGAGTATTTAGAAAGTTTTTTGGTAGTTTTCATTAATGACATTCTAGTTTATTCTAATTGTTTTGATGGACATGAGAAATATCTAGGGATTGTTCTACATAGATTGAAGGAAAAAAAGTTTCATGGAAGAATTAGTAAATGTAAATTTTGGTTACAAAAAATTCCATCTTGAGCATATTTTTTATAAATATGGAATAATTGTGGATCCTACTAAAACTAAAGTGGTGTAAGAGTGTACAGTACTAATAAATGTCACTGAGTTTGAAACATTTCTTAAATTAGTGGGTTACTATGAATAGTTTATTGAAAACTTTTCTCTGTTATCTATCCCACGAACTAAGTTAACTCAAAAATAAGTTAAATTAATTTGGATAAATTAATGTGATGAATGTTTTTAAGAATTGAAAATAATTTTAGTAATTAATCTAGTGTTATCCATTCCAACATGAATTGGTGAATTTATTATTTATAGTGACGCTTCTTTGAAGGGACTTGGTTGTTTCTTGATGGAAGATGATTATGTAACTACATATGTGTTATGTCATTGAAAATCCATGATAAGAATTACCTTAAGAATGATTTTTATCTTTCAATAATGATTTTTTCTTTTAAAAATTTTGATTCATATTTTATATGGGGTAAAATTTTAAATATATACTCTATATAAAATATTATATTATATATTAACTCAAAAATATTTGGACATGAGGTGGATAAGATGGTTGGAAATGATAAAATATTATGATTATAAGATTCACTTTTATTTAGGTAAAGAAAACAAATCAGTTGGTGCCTCAAGATAAGAAGATAATTCATCATAAATGATGTGATATTTGGAATATGATCCACCGGATAATTATTTAATGAATGTTAGCCTAAAAATTATGCAAATAGAAACTACCTATCTTTTGGTTCAAGTGTTAATGCAGTCATATTTATTATAAAAAATTAAGTATTCTCAAAAGGAAGGTAATTATTTTTAATAAATGGTATAATTTTTCAATAATTGTATGTTTTCTAAATTTAACCTTGACAAAGAAGATGTTACGATATTTGGAAGACAATTTTGTGTGTCAAGTGATTCCTAGTTGTAGAATGAACTATTGAGTGAATCTCATAACTCTATATTTTATATATATACCTGTAACACTAAAATTTATATCCACATTCAAAAATATTATTGGTGGGGTGGAATGAAGAAAGATATTTTTTATTTTCCCATGAAATATTTCACTTTTTTGTAGGTTAAAGTTGTGTGATAACTACCAATGGGGTGATTTGGCTATTTTTAATTCTTGAATGGGTATGGGGGAATATATCCATGGATTTAGGAGTGGGTTTAAAAAATACATATCAAGTTAATAACATGATTTGGGTTATTTTTTATCGATTAACTAAATTATTTATTTATTTTTCCTTTTTAAGATAGTATGTATTTGATGCTAACGAACCTATACCCAAGTGGTAAAGTCTCATTCTTGGCATCAAAAAGACCCAGAATTGAATCTAGGTAGGGAAAAATTTACGGTACTGTAGAAGCACTATAGAAGGCACTGTAGTTGCAGTGAGACTGTAGCGGATGAAGCACTCTAAGAGGAACTGTAGCGGTAGTGGTATTGTAGTAGGTACTATAGCATCCTTGGTACTATAGCAGTACTATTCACCGAAGGGCCCTTTGAAAAAATGGGCTTTCAATCCTTGTTTCAGACCACTTGGTCTTGGGCCTTTGGGCTATGTAATGGGTCTCCCTCCCCCCAGTTTGAAAGAGGTCTTTTCTTTAAGTAACAAATGAGGTTTCAGGCCCAACCTTTAAAAAAATAGTATGTCTTTGGAGATTCTTTTATATTTTTTATTAAAGAGATAAAAACATTTTATGGAGTCCCTCTCTCAATTTTATATGATCATGATCCTAGATTAACCTTAAATTTTTTGAAAATACTTTAGAATTAGTTGGGTATAGAATTAAATTTCGACACCGTCTTTTATCCACAATATGATGAAAATTCCAAGTGAATGATTTATACTTTAGAGGATATGTTTTGAGATTTCTTATTGGATTAATATGTGAGTTGGGATTAAAAATATTTTATTAGTTGAATTTTATTATAATAATAGTTTTCATTGTACTATATAGATGAACCATTTTGAGGAATTATATGGCATGTAGTAAAAACTCCATCCTGTTGGGACAAAGTTGGTGAAAGAAAGTTTTTGCGTCCATAACTTTTAGAATAAATGATTGAGAAGTTAAAGATGATTCAGAAACACATTAAGATAAAACTTAGTAGGATAAAGAGTTATGAAGATAAATAGAGTAAAGAAATTTCGTTTGAGGAATGGGACCATGTTTTTTATTAAAATATATAATTTTAAGGGTGTTATTTTTTTAAAAAAAAATTAGAAGTTATGTCTATATTTTATTGTTTCACATAAAATTCTTCAAAAAGTGAGTTCAATTGCTAACCAAGTAAAGTTTCCTTTGATTTTATCCAAACTACGTGATATTTTTCATGTTTCATTGATAATAAAATATGTTTTTGATTTAAGAACCACATGATTGATGAAGCAATAAGAGAATCTGAGAAATCTATGAGGGTTAAATACCATCATTTATTTAAGAAATGAATAAAATTGAGTAGAAAAAATTTATTTAGGGGGAATAATTTGACAAACTAGGTAATCCTAAAAATAAATAAATCTTATGATTTTTAATTATTATTTTTATATATTCAATTCATCAAAGTTTTATAAAAAAAATTATATTTTTTTCAATCTAAAAAAGAAATTGTTTTATATAACTAAATTGTTTGTCCATGTATTACATGTTTTGATTTAAATGTTAAAATTCTTTATTTTGTAATTTAAATTTTATAAAAAGGAATTTATTTTTGGATTCACCATATCAAATTTTTCTTACCGTAAATTTTTTGTATTTTTATAAAAAGATGGATTTTTGATTAAATGGTGAAAAATACAATTTTTAAATATTCTGTAGCTTTTATGACATCATTTTCTTGAATTAAAAATTAATAAAACCTTTTTATCAACTTAATATGTTTTTAATGATTAAAATAAGTCATTCAAAAACATTATTTTGAATTTGGGGACTCATGCTTTAATTTATTTAACTAAAGTTATATTTTATTCTAATTTAAAACTAGTTTTTGATATTGGAATTTAATAGTGTGTTTGGATTATTCTATTAGTTTTTATTATGGTAAAAATGTAATTTAATTTCAATTTTTTTAATTATAATACAATAAAGTTCATGATAATCAATTATATGCATAATTTTAGTGTCAAATCATTTTAAGACTTAAATGAGTGTTTTTTTAAAACTATTTTCATAACTTTTTCATAATTATATGAAAATTAATTTCTTCCACCCTTATAAATTAAATATGGAAAAATATAATATATATTTTTAATCATCATGTAATTATTTTTGTTAATTTCCCATTAATTTTTTGATATATAATTTAATTACCTAGGAAAATATTTGACACCTCGGTTAAGTGTAAAATGGGTTTAAAGGAATAAAATAAAGGATTGACGATTTAACATAGAATAAAAACTTTATTAAATATCATTTTATGGGTTTATATAAACCTAAATCACCTTATATTTTAAAATTGATAGGTTTAGTTCAATTTTCCTTGATAAATACTCATATTATATTTAATGGTTTTAAGTATTTACAAGAGTGCCACTCCCTTCACTTATAAAAGTGAACCTCTTCTCCTTAGTTATTTACACACATTAATCAAACTATCTCAAATAATATCTACAAAAATCCATCCCAAAATCTCCTCCCCACATCCTATAGTTCACTGTCTCCTCAAAAGACCCATCTTAGAAGCCTTAGGGCGTAATCCAAAGAGGTTTTCCAAGGATGTGGTATAAGTCCTAACTGAAATATTTCATGTTTATTTATTATTATGACAACTTATAAATATATTATAACCATTATAAGATAATTAAAACTTTATCTTCACTATGCTTAAATATTATTATGTTGATGGAACAACTATTTTGTCCCTCCTTTCCATCCTATAGAAAATTAAAACTTTGATCGTGTATACGTGCGACCAACCACCGCCATGAAGCGATGAGTATTGTTTTTCATCATCGCCACATAAAAATAGTTAAAATGATGAATAAAATAAATATATATGATATTTATTAAATAATTATTAATGTTAAAAGATTATATTTTACTTACCATCTTACACTCTCATTCGTTGGAAAATCATAATGTCGTTCATGTGTACGTGTGGACTACCAATTGCACAAAGTTATGTGATTTTATTTTATTTACCACCTCACATATTTGGTCATAAGAATGTAAATAATGAATAAATATTCCATGTATAAAGTTTTTATGAATTTTTAAAATTAAAATATTACCTATATTTATTTTCCACCAAGAAGAAAAATAGGAATGTTGCTCATCTGTACGTACAGAATACCGCCTCTATAAAATGATGTTTTTAGTTTTTCATGACCACCTTTAATGTTTTTTAAAAAGAATATTTTATTTAAAAACATAATAATTATGACATAAATAATTTT
Organism: Viscum album; assembly: GCA_963277665.1. Classification (NCBI taxonomy): domain Eukaryota; kingdom Viridiplantae; phylum Streptophyta; class Magnoliopsida; order Santalales; family Viscaceae; genus Viscum; species Viscum album. Next base: position 466,943,314 of record OY728147.1, on the reverse strand, counting down.
TTGAAACCATGAACCCTTGACCAAGGTCAGCCTATAATGTTTGTTTAAAAATTTAAAGACCAAAAAACCTATAAATTCCTGTAGTAAACTTTAATTATTTAAAAACTAAATAATAAATGCTAATAAATTAAATAAAAGGACTAGAGATAATTAAATAACCATAAAATAGATTCTTAATAAAGGAAAAAATAAAATTTTATTTTTATTATTGATGAGTTATAGAATGTATAAATCTATACAAAACTTAAGGTAAGATATTTTTCTTTAAAACGTTGCTTTAATGTTTTCTTTTCAAAGTATAACTCTTCCATATAAATTTTCATAAAAATGTTATAATAATTTTCTGATCTATAATATAATTATTTTTTAAATCAATTTTAAAATATCAATAAATTTTTAAGTTTTTTTAAAAAGTAATTTTTTTATTGTTTCCACATGAATCACTATTGACACTTTTTACCAAAGTGTAAGAGAATGTTTTTTAGCATTCACCGCATGAACACCTTTTTACACCATTATAGTATTTAATTTTTATCAATATTCTTCTATAATTTTTCTTGTGTTTTAAAATAATATCATATTAATATTCTTCTAGTATTTTTTAATTTCTCAGATTTTTCAAAAGAAAATGATTTTTCTTCTTATTTTTATCTGAAAAGGGTAAGTGCTTTGCTCGTGGGTTCGAATGCGCTTTTCAAGGGTTTTATGATGAAAAAGTGAAATATTATATATGTTTCCTTCATAATATGGTACTTTAGATTTATAAATGATGATTAGTGTGACCTATATAGATCATGAAAATGGGTGAGCCCGATATAGCTCTCTAATGCATTTGGTAATGATATAGTCTTTGAAGGTGAAATTGAGGGAGATAACTTGGGTAGGTTACTTCTATAGAATTAAATGGTCCCCAATTATTCTTACATGGGTTAAAAATGAGTGAACAAGAGTTATGAATATGATAATCCAATATACTTATTTTATTCTTAGTAAGTGTTTTTTATGGAAATATTTTGATTTCATGATATAAGGAAGTTTTATGAACTTTTGAAGATGAAAATTTTAAATTCAAAGAAATGGTTTCATGAGTTCTAGTGTTCCTCCTCATACCTTAATGATTTTCTTATTTTTTATATTTTTTTTGGAGTTTTTATTTGATAAAAGTTTTATTTTCTAATATTGATATGTTTTAATTCTGTCATCAAAGTTTATTTGTAAAAAAGTTAAAATAAATTCTTGTGTTTTCAAGTTCTTCATTTGACTAATTTGATAAATTTATTTTTATATCCCTTAACGAGCTTTTATTTTCTCATCCTACATTTTCAAGTGTTTTTCACAGCATCTAATGATGATTAAAAATTATTGGAATAAAAATCCTTCCACTACATTGAATCATCCTAAATGAAGCTATAATTTCTTGAATAAAACATGGGTGTAATGTTAAATAACTATTTTGTGGAAATAATGTAAATATTTTGGAAGTGTTCACATTTTTAGAAAATGTTTTTCCTAATTATATCAAAATATAAACCTAAAATATAATAAAAGTTTAATAAAGTGAAACTCTTTCTATAAATCATGTAACTGTGGGGTTTTTATGATGAGGGGTGTTATAATAATTATTGCTTAATATATGTTTTTTAGTTGTGAATGGTTATGGTGATTCCCTAGAAAAAATTAATTTATAGTTATTTATTTCGTTTATCTTTCTTTTCCTTTTCAGTTTTCAGGTCATGCAGGACATGGTGGGACCTGAGCACCCGGAATTCAGGTTAGTGACAACATGAAATGAAACCCATGATTTTTATAAGCATTCCTGTTGGTTTTAATAATACCTATCAAAATTATATTTTTATTTTAGTTTTTTATATTTTATTCATGAAACCATATAATTTTATTAATATTATTTTCCTTTATTATAGTGATATAAATTTATAGAATGACCTTTATTTATATTTTTATTAATACCCACATATGGGTTCTAATATTTATTATTTACAAATTTAAATGATTAAAATTTTAGTTCAAGTAAAAATAAAAATCTTGATGGTTAATTTATATAATATTATATAAAGTTGAAGATTCAAAAATAACTTGGATAATTGGATGAAAAATTTAGAGATTTATGTTATCTTGAATCTTGAATTTCTTCTTAAAAATATAAACATTTTTTTGTGTTTTCCAAAATTCTTTCCTTTCAATTTCTATTTTTAAAAAAATTATTTCCATTTTCATAAATCAATACATTCTTTTATCCTTACTTATTCTCTATTTTATCTAATCTAGTTAGTATAACATGTACAATTCATTAATTTATGTTTGATATCATATTAAAATTTAGTTAATATTCGTAAATTTTTCTTCTCAGTTATCACTTCCATATTCCTTTCAATTTTTAGTTGAACAATTCTTAAGAAACATGGAACAAAATAACTATTTTTTCTATTACACACTCCTTAAAGTTAAATATCTTTCATGAAAGAATCTTTGTTAGCCTACCTATATATATAAAATATATATCAAGTTATTCCACATAAACATAGGTATTACTATTACTATTATTGTTTTTTCATATAAATATTACTTTGATTTCATTGAAATTCTAAATTTTTTCCTTTTTAAAATAATTTAAAATTTAACATATCAAAATTATGTTATTATAACTTTACACTATCCTATATTTTTCAATGATAGCAATTTATTAAGTTATAGTTTTTTTCTTTTGTTGTTTTTATGATTAAAAAAATACTCCCTTTGTATACATTCTTCTAAGACTCAACTCTTACTCTAATAACCGATAATAACCCATGTTTAAATATTTCTCCTTATATCTAATATATTAAACCTAAAAAATATATAATTAAAAATAGTTTGACTTATAACTCAATAGCTTCTAAGGGTTTTCATGATAATAATTTTCATTATATTGATATCCATTACACTGGCCTTACTTTTTTAACAATATAAACGATAATATTTTTTTGTAATAGTATTTATTATTTACATAATCTATATTTTAATATTATTCATTTTTTTCTATACATCCATGTTTTCACTTGAAATGTTATTGAGACTTATTATTTTTTAATTTCTATGTTAATCATGTATTATTCACATAATATTTATTTTTTAAATATAAATGACTTGTTTTTAATTTCTAAAAAAAAAAATAATAATTGCACTTAAATTACAAAGTTAAAGATTTAAAAAAAAAGATTAAAAAAATTTTATAAACCCTTATACATTACCTATTATAATAGGCGATACATGCTAAAATATTTTTTTAATAAATGTTTTTGAACATCTGTTTTTTATATTACATCATTTATTAAATGTTTTTTACAAAATGTATCATTTCTGATAAATATTTGAAATAAATAACGATTTTTTTTATTTTTTAAAAAATATTTAATAATAAATTATATTATAACCTACATCCCACAAAAGGTACCCCTCTTAGGTTAGAAATTGTGGAAGAGAGATAATTACCCATGAGACTCACCTCCAGTAGGCCTCTGGTTGGTGACTAGAATTGAGGGTAAAAAAAGTCATACATATGAGAGGTATTACCATCAATAGAAAAAAAACTAGGATTGGGAGATAAGATATCATTCACAAAACAACTCCATAATATAAATAAAAGAGAAAATCCAAAAATATCACATAATGAATGCAATTTAATATGAATAGAAATAATTGTATCTAAGTAAATTCCCAAAAGAAAATCATATAGCTACAACTCAACAGCTGAAATCTCCAATCTAGAAATGTCTTGTTTATTCTCCTACTCTCTCTTGATAACCTAAAAAAATTATATATATATATATATGGGTGATAATAACTTGTATAATCAATATAATTATATCCAAGGACTCTCATTAAAATGTGATAAGATCATAATAATACACTAGTGAATAAAAAATAGAATTAACAAGCACATATCCGGTCAACTAATTCTTGACCTCACCAAGGTTTACTCACCCAATTTATTATCCAAGTATAATAATATAAGAATAAGCATATCAAAAATGGTACCCCACACCACTCGCCTTCTTATTTTTTATATTATATCATTTATTCAAATCTACTTACAACATTTATTATTTCTCATATATAGTTTGAAAAAATAAGTGGTATTTGTTTTTATTCTTTTTTAGATCATAATATGTATTAAATTATGTCACAACATCCTCCATCCAAAGGTACCCCTCCTAATTTGGCAATTAAGTAAGAGAGATAATGACCTCAGATACCTTCCTCCAGTAGGCCACGATTTGCTGACTAGCACCAAAGGTATAAAAAAGGAACACATATCAGAGGCATTGCCCTTAATTAAAAAAAGTAAGATTGAGTGATAATGCATAAAAAAAACCAATAATATATAGAAAAGGAAAAATTCATAAATATCCTGAAATTAATATAATTTCATATGAAAAGAAATAAAAATATCTAATTAAAGTACCAAAAGACAATCCTATGGCATTAACTCAACAATTCCATGCTCCAAGTAGAAATGTCAAGCTTAGTCTCCAGCTACCTCCTAATAACTTGAAATTAGTTCATATATATATATATATATTACGGTGATAATAAATTTTATAATCAATAGGATCATATAAAATTACACTCATGAAAATTTGATAAGAATATATTAATGATCTAGTGAACAAATAATATAATCAATAAGAACCTATCAGGGTAACTTGTTTCCAACCTCACCAAGGCTCACTCACCAAATATCACATTCAAGCATAATAATACAAGAAGAATCATATCAAAAAGGGTACCCTCAACTGATTAACCACTAATTTTTAAATATTAAATCATTTATTAAAATTCATTTACAAAATTTATCATTTCTGATAAATATTTTGAGAAAATATTTGATGTTTTCTTTTTTCCTCTTCTTTTGAGAAATAATAAGTGGTGAATTATGTCACAATACCATCCTGCCAAAGGCCCCTCCTAGGATGATAATGAAATAAGTGAGATAGTGATCCTTGAGAGATACCTCTTCTAGTTCCCAGCTTGGAAACTAGAACTAAGGGTATAAATAAAGTTACACATATGAGAGGCATTACCCACAATAGAAAAATATAGGATTGGGAGATAATCTATCAACTACCAAAAAACTCCATAATAAAAAGAAAATGGAAACCCAAAAAATATCCCACAATGAATGTAATGTCATATTAATATGAATAAAATTACCCACATAATGTACGAGAGGACAATAGTATGGTAGCAGCTGAACAACTCCAAGTTCTAAGCTAGAAAGGCACAAATTTTTCTCTAGATCCTGCCTGATAACCTAAAAATAGTTTATATATATATATATATTAGGGTGAGAATAAAAAGTAACTCAATATAATCATATCCAAGGAATCTCATGAAAATGTGAGGTGATCATAATAATGTCCCAAGAAACAAACAACATAATCAATAAGAACTTATCAGGACAACTAGTTCCTAACCTAACCAAGGATCAATCGCTAAATATAACATCCAAGTATAATAATATATGAAGAAAAATATCTAAGAGGGTACCCTTCACCAATCTACCACTTATTTTCAATAGTAATCCATCACCAAACCACATTAAAAACTCAACCAAAAAAAGAGGGGCTCACTATGAAAAACTATTCAAACAAGAGGGAAGAACAAAAGGGAGAAAGGTGGGAAAGGGTTAGTTTGATTCAAGGGAACTTGATTCTCTAGTATCTAAGAGGTTTGAACCCTAATAATAGACATTTAAATGGTTCTAAGGGGGTATTAATTCAAACAAATCTCATAGGATAATAAAGGAGATCGAAACAAGGGAGGTTAGACCCTCTATTTATAGTCTAATCCTGGGTAGACTCACCAATACATGGTGAAAACCCTATATTCTATGGTCTCCCTTGGTTAAATTAGACCCAAATATCCCGTTTCAATTTCCCCGTTTTTTGCATGTTTTAAAAAAATTATTTGATCGTCATCATGGCCTACGTTATGATGTGGTCCAATCCAAGTTGGCTCCACTAAATCCTTCCACAAACAGTTACCATGACATATAATAATCAACATGGATGTTTTCTTCTCACCACACCCAAAACAATAATGTGGCAAGCTCTTGCACCCCATGTTACACTAGTGGTCTCCCAAATCACCACTCCCAGTTCCATGCCCTTAACTATTCATTTTATAGCACCCATTTTATAAATGTATACTATTCAAGTTCCATGCCCAACAATATGGCTTTCTATTCCATTTTTCTCACCATGGTACATCCAATCACCACATGGCTAGCTCCATGACCAACCCCCAAGAACCCAATAATAAAACGGAAAGCACCACGCCCACCACTAAGATTTGGTGACAATATGAATGGAAATAAAACTTATATATCCTATAGAGCATATCCAAAATCCATATTAGTGCATCATTCATGACATTCCATTTCCCCAAAGTGTAGAGTATCTCAATTCCACAGTCTTGGTGAAACTCTATCCACCTCTGTTGTCACATATTCAAGTCTTGATGAGATAAAATTTACATAAAACTATTATGATTGGTGAATACAACAAACCATTCTCCAATGAGGTAATGTCTCCAAATATTTAAGAAAAAACACCATTACAACTAATTGTAGATCAGGAGTAGTGTAGTTACACTAATGTGGTGTGTAACTATCTAGAATAATAAGATCTCATTGCTCAGTGTTGTCTCAAGACACAACCTAGACCCAAATGGTAAGTGTCAAGAAAACACCTCAAACATCAACCCTTATCCGGAAACCAAATAAATAGGGTGATTATTAAAAACCATTTTAGATAGTAAAATGCCAAATATCACTAGTTAGTCCAAATGAAATTATGGACCTTCATAGTTTTATCTCTTTATGGGGATTTAATCTAAGATAATTTATACACAAATCTTGGAAAATTTCATATGATACCAAGAATGAAACTAACCTCTGCCATATTCCTGGGTGATTATCAAGAAACAACCACCTCAACCATTTAATGATCCAAAAATATTGCCAATTAATACACCATATATCGAAGTTAATTCACCTACAACATATAGAACAAACACATAAAAAACATCCCATATAGTTTACAGTGTTAGAGAGTTTGTAAAATGATCCCCATATGGTTGACATGCTCCTCCTCAGACCTTGAGTATATAATAATGCATTTGATGATCACGACTATGAAATGGTTTGGATACTCATGAAATATGGATCTCATGAGTCTCATGAAAGCTATCATTGTGTTCATAATGCCGAATGACATAATTAAAAACATGAGGTATCCATATTTTCATCAGAAGGCCTTCTTTGGAATATCTTCTTCCTTTACCCCCAATTGATAATATCTAGAGTGAATATTTATCTTATAAATACATCTATCTCATTTCAACTGGTAAAAAATATCATCAATAATTAGAAGTGGGTAACTATTCTTGATCATCACCTGATTTATCTTTTAGTAGTTTATACCAAGCCTTAGAATACAATCCACCTTCTTAGAGAATAACACCAGAACACCAAATGATGACACACTATTCAGGATGAAACCATTCCACATTAGACCATTGATATGAATCATAAACTCTTAATACTCATATTCTACTATATGATAAGGATCCATTGAAATCAGAGAGACATGTGCCTATAATTCTATACCCAAATCAACACCATGTTGAGGGGATAGTTATAAAACCTACTTAGGAGAAGCATCAACAAATTCCTTGATGAATCTTAGATATTACATTATCTCAACCCCCACTAAATTCAATGAAAATTATGCCATCAAAGAAATAAGGGTCTACACACAACTACTACCCATCTAAAAATCTCATTCATATATGAATAATACACATTGACCATTCACATCAGAGAACACAACTATCCTATGAAATAAATTAATAACCACTCATATATAACACAACTAGTTTATACTAAGGATTAAATTATATGACTCTATTTCTATCATAAACAAACCCCCATGTGATTGATGTTTCCCCATCATCAATCTAAACCCCTGACATACCACCAAACAAGATAGTCTATCCTTAAATTGTCGTATTCAACACCAGAGGCATTAGAAGCCTCTCTATGCTAAGTCCTAGTAAATAGAAAAAGTGGGTGAAATAAAGAAATGTTAGGCTATTCAATCAAATAGGGCATACATAAGAGTATATGATAGGCTAATTATAGAATTTAATATCGCTGGCCCCACTTGTGTTAATATCTCCATAGTATGAAACTATCTATTTCTATGTCTTTTCCCTTACTTTTGTCGACCTCCTTTAAGACCATGATCAGGTTAGGGTCCCTGAATATGGGGAAAATATTGAGGTTGGTCCCTACCCACCACATATACTCTAAAAAGAGAAAAATAATATGACCCCTATTCTTGATAATACCTTACTGGCAATTGCAGCCGAGGCTAATGTTGAATCTGAATACCACCAGCATGTTGAGGACCAAGGCCCACTAAGAACTGGTAATGGTGATGACCATGACCCCAATAAACATAAAAATATATTCTATATTCTCTAGTAAAATAATGGGAACTATCAGTCCTGAAAAATCAAAAAGGTAACTATTGGGGTCAACTCCCCATGGGTTGAAACCTCAAAGGCCTTCACATCTAAGATCACCAAAAAAATTGATGCCTAATGGAACCCCTTTGGATTCCCACTTATGATATCCCTCCTTGAGAGTGAAAATTTTCAATCACTTCTTCCTTCTTTATACCTCTAAATACAACACCTTTGTGAATAGAGTGACCACATACTCTCTATATGAGAAAAGTGGTTCCTCTAGATACTATACATGGGACACCTCATTAGGAAAAAGGTCAAGAAAGAAAGAAAAAGGTACTTAAACATGATTACAAGATCCCACTATATCATACCCACTATTGAAGAGAAATAAACTACTAGCTCTTTATTGTCTTCATCATCAATGACAGAAATTCCTCCTGGAACTCATTGAAATCTGCCCATGAAACATCTTCCTCCTTCCTCTCCCTCAGATGCAATTTCCTCCATTAACACACGGAACCCCTAACCTGAGTATCTTCTAATGGAATATATTACTCCCCTTGATCCAAAATAAAACTAAAGTTTATCTCAAGATCCTCTAACTAGAGATCTATATCAAAATAAGATATTATTCCCTCTTACATTACTAGATCTTACCACAAAAAGGTACACAATGTCCTCTTCAACTGCTCATCGTTCTCAGCCAGGTTGATCTTTCAGTGGTCAACCAAGTCATATTTCTAATAATCAACATATTGAACATCACACAAATGATCTAAATCACCCAATTAAATCAAAATTTTAAATATTATGATTCATGTACCTTTCCTGTGATTTTATACCACAAGTATAATCTCTTCACCTAGAAATTTTGGTAAGCTTTAGGCCAGTGTATCGGATTACGAGAGGGTCTAAAATTATATGTTCTAGTTGGTCTCCCTTAATTATGTCACATGTTAGTTACACTGACATTGTTTCCTTACCAAACCCAAGAAATCCTCCTAGTCCCTAACCCCAAGCTCTATTTTATCCCTCAACCTACTTTTGATACCTCTCTGTCATGACACCCTCTCTCCAAAGGTACCCTACTTAGAATGATAATGAAGGAATATAGATAATGATCCTTGTGTCCTATTTTAAGTAGTCCTCGGGTTTGCAAAAAACATTAAGGGTATAAATAAAGTTACACATATGGGAGGCATTACAATCAATAGAAAATAAATTATGATCGAGATATAAGATATCAACCACCAAACAACTTCATAAAAAATAAAATGGAAAACCCAAAAATATCTCGTAATGCATGTAATTACATATTAATAAAAATAAAAGTCTCTAATTAATGTACTAAAAGACAGTACCATGGAAATAACTCAACTACTCCAAGATTTAATCTTTAAATTTCTATCTCGGTCTCTAGGTTCCACTTGATAACTTAAAAACTATATATATATATATATATATCAGGGTGTTCATAACCTATATACTCAGTAGGATCCTACCCATGGACTCTCGTGAAAATGTGATAAGTTCATATTAATACCGTACTGGACAAATATAAGAATCAAAAAACACTTATCTGGTGAGTGAATTCCCATCCTCGCTAAGGATCACTCCCTAAATATATCATACATGTATAATAATATAAGAAGCGGAATATCAAAAAGTTTTCCCATCACCACTTCCCCATTAATTTTTCTATTTAACACACTAACATCATATGTCCTAGAACTCCCATCCCTTCCATATAATCTATCCTCATATCACCGTAATACTCATCTTAATGAGAAATCCCTAGCTCTCAACCTGTTCCAATCGCCGCATCATGACCTCATTGTAGTCGTACCATGTAACATAACCATTTAATCCTCATTATTTTATGACCACAACCATGTATCTATAATAGTAGGGTATAATTAAAATAATGGAAAAACCCCATACCCTCCTCCTTCCATGAACCCCCCCCCCCCCACAATGAACCACTACATCCTCTCATTAATCATTACCTTTAAAGAAATATATCTAAAATCCATAAAAACCCAGGCATAAAAACCTCACCTGGAAGAGAGAGTTTGGGAGAGTGGGTATCCATACATGCATCCTCACCAACTTGGATGTTTGGGGAAAATTACCGAAACCCAAAAACATTAAACATTGGTATATGCACACTAATTGGGTGGGGTGTGTATAGAAATCATGGGAAAAATACAATGTGTAATAGGTGCACAAAATCCCAATCTATGGTTTTGCATAGCCAAACCATACAACTATAACAACCTTGGAATCAACATGATTACATTCCAATATCACTACCATAACAATATATACTCATCCAGTCCTACTTACCAAGCACACAACCACATATCAATTTCATAGTTTCCTTTTAACCACATTAATAACTAACTACTTATATATTCTATACCATATCTATATATTTAATGACAAAACATTCTCGGTCCAAGGCCTACCTTTATTTATATACATTCCCATTCAAATTAATCATCATTATCCTTTTTACCATCTATTTTTTCAGTAATTTTTATCCCCATAAAATTTAATCCAACCCAAATTCATTTACCATAATTTACCATTTCAATCATTCCATAACTACTGGAAAACTGCCAACACAATACGTAATTCTATAAAAAAACCCACACATTAATACCACACTTTATTCATCACAGGCCATCATCACAACCCCAAAATAAAAACCCAGTAAGAAACCACATCAACAATTCTAGCCACCATGCAAACCATCACATTGAATCAACTTTGAAAAAAAGGAAAAACACAAAAATTTCTTGTTTTACACATAGGTGGTTCAATTACCATCTTTAAGGGAATTACCATTTTCATTAAAGATGACTATGCAAATATATTACAGTAAAAAACAATAATAAATAGTAGTAAGTTCTTTTTATAACCAACAATAATTGCACACATTCAAGGAGAAGAAATATCATGAAATCAAGTAAAAAATATATGATATCACCTCATTCACCTTCAATTTCATCATAAATAATTAATTATATTCATTAGGAAAACTCTTACAATCCAACCAAAGGAAACAAAAGAATTCTAATATCACATATGAAAAAAAATTTAAGAGAAATTGAATCCCTTGCCTTGATCATCACTTCAAAGAGAACAGCTTTCTCAATGAAATAATTAATGGATTAAACTTCACTAAGATTGAAGGGAAACCTACCAAAATATTTCCATAGTAATCCATATCCAAAACATGATCAGAACATAGTCCAAAATAGAGGAGTTATACACTATGAATATTCATACAAGAGGGAATGATTAAAGGGATAAAGGCAAGAAGTAGGTACTTGAATCAAGGAAACATGATTCTCATTTAACTAAGATGTGGGAACCATAAATAGTGATTGACCAAGGGGGGTTGTATTAAACCAATGCCTGGGAGAGAATAAAAGATATTGAAATGGGGTTGGTCCCTTTATTTATGAAGGAATACCGATTGGGATTGCTAAGGCATGGGTAAAACCCTCTATAATGTGGTCACCCTCAGTCAAAATAGATTCAAATCTCGCATGACCATTTCCCCCTTTTACAATTTTTTTAAAAACTGATTTCACCATTACCATGATGTGGTCTAAGCTCTTTTGTCTCTTATGATGCTCTCCATGGAAAACCACTATGGTATATAACAAAAATAATGGTTGTTTTATTCTCACTGCACTCAGTACTACGATGTGATGAGTTCTAAAATAGCAAACCAAACATTTTAAACATATTATTAAGTGATTTTTAACACTAAAATACAATAATTAAAATACAAATATTTTGAGTCCTAGTCTCTTCAGAAAACTGGGATCATAATACATCAAAGGAAACTAAAATATGGAGAAAAAAGTTTTTTCCACAGTGGGATCCTAAATCCATTTTAGCTCTTAAAACTATTTATGATAACATGGGGAATATGTAAATTAAATGATCAACTTAAAAAACCCAATAAGTGAATATATATGACAAGGAAACATAACATGTGAGTCAAAGGTATGACATGATATGATAAAAGAGAAGGCATATGCGCAATCACATGGAATAATAACATAAAGAACATTGTATCATAGGATCATGGAATCATAGGATATATGGAAACAACATATAACATGACATAAATATGAGTTAAGGCTAACTTAATAGAGAATATCATAGGTTCTATAAAGTACCATAAGGGACTAGGTTTACTTCTTAACCCCATACATGAAGCCTCATGAGACTAAAAACATTTCCTAATGCATTGGAGTTCTATCTGGGAGAAACCATCATAACATGTTGTTGAGTTATGTATTACACTTAAAAGAAATAAAAAATAAGGCATAAAAATAAGAGTTACCCATGGAAATAAAATGGGTTTCATAATCTTTTCTCATATCATAATCAAAATTAATTTCATAATGAAGGCATTTGAGGGATGAACATAAGGTATGTATTACCCTATCAAAGGAAGTGAGAATAATTTAGGTGTGTATGTGAGTGAAATATATATAGAATTTTGAATCAATCCAAAAAACAAAAAAGGTTGTTTTTTTAAGAATATAAATACCATTAAAATATTAAAAACATTCATGAGAAAAATAAACCTCCCACCTTGAAAACCACTTTTCAAAATACAAGAATTCATAAAATTTTGTGGAAATTTATTTCTTTCAAAATAAATTTCAAAATTTATAAATTAATCTTTAAATAAAATAATGTTCATGATGTAGGTTAATTTAATACATATCTTATAAGTTAAAAAAATATTCCTTTTATATTTGGGTAAAAATTCAGAAAAAATAACTCATTCGGAAAAAGAAAAGAATATACCATTTAATTTTTTAAAAAAAGTTTAAAAATGGCTAAAATTTAATTTAAGAAATCATTTAATAATATTCAAACATTTTTTAAAATATTTTAATGAAAAAAAGGACATGGACGAGAAAGGGTTTGTGAAAAAAGAGAGAATCAAAGCCGATTTTCCATAAAAATATTTTCTCATTAATTTTGAGTTCCAAAGAGATAAAAATGGAAATATTAATTGAAAACATCATTAATTACCAAAGGATTAAAATTATAAAGTGTTTAATTAGTCAATATTAATTAATTTCCTTTAATGGAAGTTGAAGCATAAACAATCACGATTAAAATTTGATTGTGAAATAAACCCTTACCGCATTGGTAATTTTTGAATCATAAACCCCATGAATGAATTTAAACATAAAATAACATGAGCTATGAAGTATTCATGATTTAAAATGTAAATGGGAAGTATATATACCATATAAAATAAATTAGGTTCATAAAAGAACATGTTCCTTAAAGAAGAATGTTTTGAAGCAAAACCCTTACCTTAAGCCAAGATCGTCATGTGTGTTCCCTATCTTACTGAAAAACAAAAAAAAATTACTTCAGAAATTTTTTCAAGATAAATATTATTTTTATTTTATTTTTTCCCATGTCATATTCAATTACTTAACTAATTAACTTCATATCGGTTGTTTTAACAATAAACGAATCATATGTCCAAAATCACATTAGTAAGTTGATTAAAGTCAAATGAATTATATTTATTAAATAATATACATAACGGTAATAATTAAATAATTATATTTTTTATACATAAATTATACTTTTAAAACCCACCATGAAATATGGTTATGAAAAATGAACTATGTCTCAATCCTGGAGATGACAGGTCGTACGTACGTATGAGTAACGTTTCCATTTTTTGTCCATCATGGTGGAAGAAAGTTATGTGTTATTTTATCCTTAAATAATTATAATTATACCACAAATATCATATTATTTCTTTAAATAAACTTACATATACCATCCATGTGATGAGGTAATAAAATTGAATCGCATCGCTTCACGTGGCGGTAGTCTTCCGTACACACAAACGACATGATCATTTATTCAATGCATGATAAGGTAAGAAAGTGTTTGATAAATTTCATTTATAGAATTATTAATATGTCATGTATATCACATATAAACATAAATTTAATCCTTATTACCTTCCTTTTAAAGTGTAAGTGTAAAATGGATCACATCACTTTGTAGGAAGGTAGTTCGTTGTACGCACGAGTGACGTTATCATATTCCCTAAGGAATAGAAATTAAGAAAGAATATATGATTTTATTATTTTAGATGATTGATTATGTCATAAATACAATATATATATATAAATATTATATACATAATTTTTTCTATCTATCATAAGAAGTGATGGAAAATGATTTATGTTTTTTTATGTGGCGATAGTCCACCATACACACAATCAATAGTTTTGTTTCACATTTGAGGGAGAAGAATATAGTTGTAGGTCAATACATAAAAATAAAAAATATATCAATATATTTTAAATATTTTTGTTATTATTTTAGTATATTTTAATAATATTTTAAGGGTGTGGAATAATAAATAAAATAAAATGCACAATTAAGGACACTACCTCTTCTTTAGAAAACTTCTTTATATTTTCACCAAAAGCCTTCCTAAGTTGTCTTTCTGATAAAAAAAGAATCTATGATAAATTAAGGTAAGTAAGGAATATATATTTTTAGTTATTGTCTGGACCAATGGGTTTTTAAGTGTGTTAAGGGGAATAAAGGGGGTGGGTTTTTATAAGTGGGGGAGGGGACACGCATAAAATTTTTAAAAAGAAAGAATACCACCCATGTTTTTATCTGAAAAAAAGGATAAAAAATATGTTGTTTTATAAATTTATAACATATATGGTTAAAATATGATAAAATAGTAATAATACAAATTTTTGGGTCATTTTTAACCATTATCATTTTAGTTTAACCCTCAGTAAACCCTATTTTACCTTAACCACAGTAAATAATTATTGATATTTTCACTATTCATTTTGTTCAAAAATTATGTTTAACTTATTAAATAATATAAATTATGATAATTATAAATATATAATAAATTTTTCAAAAATTAAACTCACATAAGTGGAAGAATTTAATTTAAAATTAAACCTACAAACATGTCAAAAAATGTTTTTTTCCAAGAAATGTGTTTTTCTTAAGAATAAGATGATCTTGTAATAAATAAGTGAAAAGTGATCATAATTAAATAAATTTAAATTAATATTTATAGATATATAATCTATAAATTTCTTTAAAATAATTCCTCATTAGGTGTTATTTTAATTAATAAAAATAATGAAACATTATGCACTTTAAAACAATTTTTAGAAAAACGTGGTTATAATCCTAATAATAATATTATTTTAAAATACAGTATAAATATGATTTAAATGTAATTATTTGAATTTATGATAACTAATTAATAATTATTTTAATTTTAAATAAAATTTAAATAATAATGAGACTTTTCAAATACTTAATTTATTAAAAAGAAATGATAATTTTATAAAAATAGGTAATTTTCACTATTCACTGAAAAATATATATTTTCCAAAAAAGTCACCCTCGGTTAATTTTGATATTATGATTTCAAAAATTATTTTCATTTTATAAAATGAAATTTATAAAAGTTTCCAACATTACTTATAATATTATCTCATAAAGTAATTAAAAATTATTTTTGAAGGAAACATATTTTTTGTAGAATAGAATATATGTATTACGATTGAGTGCATATTTATTAATAATTTGTAAATAAATTGAGCAAGGCCATTATATATTTCATAAATTATTTAATAATATTAATAACTTCAGTATTAGGCCTCTGCAACCTTACACAAGATAGCTTGTTGAGTGGTCATGAGAGGTGAAGGCTTGACATAACTATGTAGTTGTTAGGGAGGGTAAATTCATGGTAGTTTTCATCTAAGTTTCTTGTATTTTGTATTTCAGTTTTCCCACTTTTTCCTCAAAAGTTATTTTTTAATAAAAAATTATTTTTATTGAACAAGACCAATATATATATATATATATATCATAAATTATTTAATAATATTAATACCTTTCAATTTAATGACAAGGTTATATCCATCACATTTAAATAATAATATTTTAATATTATATCACATTCCATTTAAACTCAATGTTGCATGTAACGCAAGCTATCAAAGAAATAAAATTTATTTAAAGATTAATATCTTCTAAATTCATGGGGTGTTACATTATTCCCCCTTAAATAAATTTTATACTCATTTGAACTTTTTCTCAATAATCAAGGGTTGGGCGTTTGAAAATTCCTTTGTTGAAAAACTCACATCTTAAAATTGGTAATAAAACATTATCAAAAAAAATAGAAATGGAAATAATAATTCCATATGTAATAACATGGGACTGGGTTTCTAATAAGGATAAAATTAAAGGGAAGTTAAAATGTGTACATGAAAGAAAAGTGTAAATAATTTTGGAAAGAGATAGTGATTGTCAATCAAAATAAACTGAATGATCAAGAGAAAGTTAACAATCAAAAAACCATAAATCTATGATGAATTAAAAGACCATCGATTCGTTATATATGAAGGTAATAGGATAATTTTTAAAATTTAAGATCCTTTTACTATAGTTTAGGAATTATTTTTCTATCAAGATAGAGAACCCCAAGAAATGTACTTAATTGATATATTTTTATTTTAAAAACCAAATTCATCATTTCGTTGTGTTTTGATCAATTTACACAAACCTCTAACTCTAAGGAATTAATAAACAATTTTATTCTTTATATCTAAAGCACTAAAATTAACATTTAGAAGATCATAAGATCTATAAAATAGTATCAAAATATTCCTCTTATATTTATTAAAACCAAAATTGTTTTCACAAAATAAGATAACAACCAAAATTAATATGAATATATTAGTCTTCCAAATTCAATAATAAAACCAAAGTTTTAACATGGATCATTCCTTAAATAAGTAACCTTATATCCTAAATAACCTCAATAACCTCAACATGAAAAAATATTTTAACCTCAAAGACTATCTCATACCCTTCAACTTAAATATTTTTTTTAAGAAGGTGATGCCTTAGTCAAAAACAAAAGAACAAAAATTATTATTAAAAAAAGGATTACATTAGTCTAAAATAAGTAAATTTTTTTCAATATTTATCATAAAGGAAAAGTAAATCAATAGGGTGTTCATCCAACCAGGTGGTGACATGGTTGACTCCCATATTTGTAAGACAATCTTCCACCTTGTTCGCTATACAAAATTCATGAGTAACAATATAGTTGAATTCCATGAGAGAATGAAGAAAATCCATCCAGCATGTTGTAAGAGGCCACGTGGTGTATATCACACCATTCCAAATAACTTAAATAATGGTAGTCAAATAAATTTTAATGCAGATATTATTTCAACCATGTTTCTTGGTGAAGGATATATCATAGATCATGCTCATCATTTTAGCCTCCAGAGCCGATGAGATGCCACAAGTGCCATAGAAGCATTCAAGAAGCTACGCAAAGTGGTTTCTGAAAATAGCACCACAACCCGAGGGGCCTGGTTGCCTTTAGAAGCACCATCAACATCAACTTTAATCCATCTGGGTAGTGAATCTTTCCATAACAATTCAAAAGTGCATCTAGGCTGATGATAGATACCATTAACCCCAATCTAATGTAGAATCCCAAATTCATTCACTGTGTTGTTGAAAAATCCCTTTTGAATCGAATCAGCTTCCTGAATGAAAATGAGGATCCACTTCCGACCTACATTTAAACTAACTGAGTATTTGTTATGACTAATATCATTCCAATAATACCAAAGAACATGAACAATATTATCAAAATAAGTTAATAAAAGTATCTTGATTTGTTGATAGGCTTCAAGATCCACAAAATGTAGAATTTCAGAGTTGATTGAGTCATTAAGTAACCATCTTCACTCAAAAAGATCAAGCACATAATTCCACAGAGCATTAACAGTAGTATAAGGATGAAAAGATAGTTAATGTCTTCACAATATTGGTTACAAAGACAACATTTAGAGAAAAGATGGATACCAAAAAACTGAAGACAGGTGTTAGTTGGAACCATCTTGTGAAAAATAGGCCAAACCATTGTGAATCTGGAAGGTTTTAACCATAATTTATCAAAAAAATGTAATCCAACTAAAAGCATTTTCAAAATTAATAAATCCATGTTTGTAAAAAAATTGTCGAGGATGCCAATATGAGCAGGTTCCCAAATTAAAAAATCATCAATTTTTGAAAAAGGGCAGTTTTCAATGACATTATTGATGTTGTCGAGAAAATTATAGTTTTGAGAGCTAAATACATCCTTAATAGTATAGTTAGTGTGATTAGTAAGTTGATTTGGGGAAATCATAAAGATGAGAGGAGAACTTGTCCATTTTTCATGCCAAAAATTCATGGAAGGGTCGCTTCTCACCATCCATCTAGAGTTTGACATGATATTGGAAAAATCATTCTTAATGGATGTCTGAATGGAAGAGCTCATATAATTCAAATTTCCCTTATTCAGTTTGTCAAGAAATATGTTTTTAAGGAAAGTAATGGAATCAGAGTTGTCGTGAAGAAGGTTCCAAGCGAGTCTGGCTTGTAAGACGTCATTAAAGAGTTTGAGATTTTTTATACCAAGACCACCCTTCTCTAAAGGTCTGCAACAAATATACCAAGGAATAGTCACTAGCTTCCTTTCAAGTTTGATTTTTCCACAAACAAATTTTTTTATGGCGGTGTTAATTTTTGTTAGAAGACCACCAGGCTATATATAAATCATCAATGAGTATACTATTTTGAATACCATCGTATATTTGACCAAACAAATAATTCTAGTCATAGATAGGGATTTTCCTCTCCAAGATGAAAGTTGGTGGAGGATTTGGTCAATAATTTTAGAAAAGTAAAAATATTTGGGTTTACCACGAAAAATTGGAACACCAAGGTAGGTGAAGTGAATGGATCGTTATTTAATACTGAAATCATTAATAATATTCGATTTTCTATTAGATGTA
Source organism: Viscum album (assembly GCA_963277665.1). Taxonomy (NCBI): domain Eukaryota; kingdom Viridiplantae; phylum Streptophyta; class Magnoliopsida; order Santalales; family Viscaceae; genus Viscum; species Viscum album. The sequence continues at coordinate 466,923,851 of OY728147.1, read as the reverse complement.
AACCTTTTCCCAAAAAAGGTGAAGGATTTGTTCAAACTAATGATTTGACCAGAAATCTCTTCATAGTGTAAGAGGGCACATTTTGGATTTTGGATATTCCATTTATCCCCTTGTAAAAAAAGGATGATATCATCCGCATATAATAGGTATGTGGGAACATTAAAATTCATAGAATCCTTAATCAGCTTAAGATTGTTTTGCCCGACAAGTTGAGTGATCAATCTTCTTAATTAATCATTTGAAATCAAGAAAATAATGGTAGAGAGAGGGTTACCATTTCTAAAACCTTTGGTGCATTTAAAGTAACCCTTATGATATCCATTAACAAGGATGGATATGTTGGCCAATTTGAAAAGAGTTTTAATTATGCTGATAAATGAATCATTAAACCCAAAGTTTTGAAGAACATGGAAATTAAAACTCAAATCCATTTTATTTAAGGACTTTCAGATATCATGATTAATGGAAATATTTCCACCCTTGTTAGTTCTATTTAATAAGTTGGTACATTTAGAGGCAAGACAAATACAATCTTGAATGGATATACCTTTAATAAATCTAAATTGGTTCAAAGAAAAAAATTTATTGATAATAGAAGAAATATTATTGGCAAGAAGTTTGCTGATAATTTTATAAAGGGTATTTATTAGAGCAATGGGTCTGAATTGGTAAATTTATGTAGCATTATCCACTTTGAGGATTAATGAGAGAAACTGGGCATTCAAACCTTGAGGGATCATACGCTTAGAAAATAAATTCCTAAAAAATCTATAAAATATTTTTTGAATAACATCCCAAAAATTAGAACATAGTCCGTTATTGAAACCATCAGGTCTCGGTGAACATTCATGATTTAAACTAAAGATGGTGTCTCTGAACTTATGATCAAGATGGATGCTAGTAAGAAAATAGTTATCCTCATCATTGACCAAAAATGGGATGACATCAGATAGAAGGTCCTTGTTGGTGGTAGCACTGTTAAAGATATTTTCAAAATAAGAGACTACGTGATTGGAAACACCATCCTCAGTATCAATGAGGTTGTCCCCATATCTTAAGAAGGAAAGAGGCCTATTAGCATTCTTGATTATTTGAAGGGAGTTGTAGAATTTATTATATCTATCACCATTTGTGAGCCATTTGGTTTTGAATTTTTTTTTCACATGTTATCTTTAAATGTGATCATGGAGACAAGTTTAATAGTAATATTGATTTCATGTTGTAGATTAGTGACAAAATTAATGTCAGTAATGGTGCTTTGAAGTTGGGTAAGTTCAACTTCCATATAAAGAATGTCGTTGTCAATTTGTTTGGATTTGGTAATATACCTACCTTTAAAATTATGTTTTAGATTTTTTAATTTATTTTTACAATAAAAAGTATCATTGAAATGATGCATGGAAGACCAAGAATGTTTAATAATGTTAGCATAATTAGGATTAGAATACCAAGTGTTGTGAAATATGAAGGAAAAAAATAGGCTTCTGTTGTTTGATGGAGAGATTGACCAGGATATGATGGTGGTCATAATTATGTTTAGTGAGGGTCAGGCTAGAAATGGTGTCCCATATTTCTAGGTCTATATCCTTTGTGAAAGCTCTGTCCAATTTTCTAGCCACCACCCTATTCTAGTCTCTTCTATTCCACGTATAATTGGAACCAATAAGGTTAATTTTAATAGGTTTTTTAGCCTTAATAGATGATTTAAACTCCCTTTTAGATATAGTGGAGTGATTTGGTCCCATTTTCTCACTCAGGTAAAGGATAGAATAAAAGTCACCAACCAAAAACCAAGGGTCATGAAAACTATTGCCTAAGTATGAAGGCCATTCCAAATATGTCTCAAGTCTTGGTATCTCTTATTATCATAGATAAAAGAACAATAAATATGTGAGTGGTCAATAATAAAATCACAATTGAACTCCTGCTCTGAAATATTTAAAATATTAACATTCTAAATATTAGAGTGAGAAAATATACAAAGGGTTTCAATGGGATAATAGTTTTTACAAGCACCTAATAAGTTATATCCATAATGAAAAAGATGAGAAAAATGAGAGGAGAAACAGATCTTAGGCTTATCAGTGGAAAAACAATTAGGATGATGAGTATTAATAAACCTTTTTAAGACAATAAGAGTGTCAGAGTTTGAAATTCCCTAACAATTCCAAAAAAATCATTATAACCTATTTTGGGGGTTGAACCCCCCCCCCCCCCCCCCCCTCTGTTCTCTTATTCCCAAAACCCTTCCTCCTGGAAGATCTTCTGTGGGTCTTTTCGAGCTTGGATAGGACTTCTCTCCCTACTTACTCATAGTATCAACAGAAGAAATGTTAAAAGTATCTGTATTATCCTTAGTATTTAAAAGGAACCCGCAATTTAGTTTCTAAGGGTGAATTCAATTTCCTATTATTTAAAACAGTCAAAGAGCACTCAATCTAAACCGTAGGCAAGTCAGTGCTAGGAAGAGAAACTTATGATATTGAAGTGCAATGGGTGACTACATCAGAATCAGCGGTAATAACCTGATGTGTGTCACTACTTTCACCTTAAATCGAGTTAATGGGGAAGCACTTAACCCCAAGATATGTAATACTATTGTCCTATTCAGTAAGATCAGTGGTATGAAGCTCCAAATAAGAATAATTTATAGTTTTTTCATCATTTCTATGAAAGGAAGAATGGGTGTTATGGTCCTCAGAAAGAGAAGTGTCACTTGAGACCCATTAAGGCCCCCACCCCCATTAACTATGTGAAGTGGGAGACCAGTACACTAGTCACCCAAATCACTAGCATGGAGAATAGTTGCCTCAATTTTTTCATTACTATAGTTAGTAGGTGTGTTTGAAGAGTTAGGGTACTTCTTGGAGGAGTTAGTAGCCTTCATATGTGACTCAGTCAACACAGGTTCTGGATCAATTTGAGCCTATTTAATGATTTCTATAAGAACAGTTTCTAATTCCTCAACAAAATAGTGTTCTTCAGCTAGATTATCATCCTCTTTAACTAATTCTCCCATTTTTCATTTTTCTTATTAGAGGGCTTAGGTTCATCAAGGGAAGGTCCTTTTCCCTTATTTTGTTTTCTGATTTCAGTCTATTCAAAGTAAATTGGTTGGGTGACTTATTTCTTCGCCACTCTATAGTTTAAAATATAATTCCCTATGAACTTAAAAATTTCACAAAATGGGGGCTTCCACTCATATTTAATTTAACATCTATTCTATATTCATTAGCATTTAAGGTGATACTATGTGGGAGCTAAGATTTTAAATTCACTTCTATCATAACTCTAGAAAATAGGCCTAGCTCACCATTCAATGTTCCCTCATTTTCCACAAATAAATCATCTTCAAGTTCCTCTAAGTCATTTTACCTGGTTCCCCTTACAAAATTTTAGATATATAGGATATTAAATATTATTTTGTTCTTCATCTTTATCACTAGAACTTTCATGATATGCCATCCTAATATTATTTAGTGTGTTTATAAATTAAACTATATTTTAATTTTCAGTCTTAATTCAATAAATCACATTTGGCTTGATCACGGGATGTATAACCTCCATTCCCATTAGGTTAGGCATCTTGTAAAGGAAATCATTAACTTTCCCATCAAATTGGTTATTGGAATGCCTTATCTAATTTCCTATTATTGAATAAAAGAAGATAATAATATGAGAATATATTAACTAATAAAAATATAAATATGAAACTTATAAACCTAAATGAAATAACTTATAAGTGATAAATATATCCTTACGCATGTGTATATGGGTTTAAATATAGGTTATATATTGTAATGATTCATATTAGGTTTTATAACCTAAATTTTTTTTCAAGTCCTTTATAATAGATTGTAAAGAGTTTGTGAAATTACAAAACATATCCCCTGGGTGTGTCAAAACAGGTGCGCAATAAGGATTATTATTTTATACTAGGTAATGCTCATGTTAATCTAAATATTCTTTTTTCAAATTTATTACTACTAGGTACATATGTTCTAGAACCAAATACACTTGTAGTATCCAAACAGGGATTTAATTGCTCGAAACCACTCTTTATATACTTCCCTAAGATTTTCAGATATTTTTATATACTAAGTCTTATCCTTAGACATATTCCTAAGGTTTCCACTAAATGTTTCTCATTTTAGTTCTATAAGTTAACTAAAAACGTTTCTATGATACTAGGTATTGTAGCCTAGACCTGTTACCCACATTATTGCATGATTTTTAACACAAGCATCCAATAATTACAACCCAAATATCATGAGGCCTAGTGCCTTCAGAAAAGTTGGATCATAATACATTAAAAGAAACTAAAATATGGAATTCTATTCTTATTTTCCTTAGTGATCCATTACATCTATTTGATCACATAAAGCTACATAGGATAACCTGGGGAATAGATAAAAGAAAGTGGTGTTCTAAAAATCCCAATAAGGGAATAGACATTATAAGGTAACATAACATGTGTTCAAAGGTATAATATGAAATCACAAAACAGATGGGACGTTAGTAATAAAATGGTATTATAAAATAAAGAACATGCTATCATAATATAATAGAATCATAGAAGATATGGCTAAAATATATAACTTGAAGTAAATATGAGATAAGGCTAACTACCAAAACATTATCACATAGTGGATAACATCCCATAATTTATCATATTTACTCCCATATCCCATACATGATGCCTCATGCGACAAAAAACATTACCTCATTCATTGGAGATCTATACGTGAGAAACCATGATAACATGTTCATCATTTATGTGTTTTACTTAAATTAAATAAACCATAAGTCATAAGTAGAAGATTTTCCCATGGAAATAGAATAGGTGGAATAATAATTTCTCATATCATAATCAAAATAAATTTTATAATGAATACATTTTAGGGGTGAACATAAGTAATGAATTACCCCCATCAATGGAAGATATAATAATATAGGTATATATGTGAGCGACAGATATACTGAATTTAAAAGCAATCCAAAACATCAAAGGTTATTGTTATTGAATGATATCAATACTATAAAAAGGTTAAAAACATCATTGGAGAAAATAACCTTTTCACCTTGAAAACCAATATTGAATATCTAATAATTCAAAAAATATTGTGTAAATCCTTTTATTTGAAAATAAGCATGAAAATTTATAAAGGAATTTTAAATGAAAATAATTCTCATGACAGTGGGTAATTCAGTACATTTTTTACAAGTTAAAAAACATTCCTTTCACATTGGGGTAAAAGGTCCAAAAATACCTCATTCAAAAAATACAAGAATATTACTTTTAAAACATTTAAAAAAAATAAAAATTGGTAAAAACGGATTTAAATAACCATAAAAAAATATGAAAATATTTTTGAAAATATTTTAAAGAAAATATGGAGATGAAGGAGAATTGTTTTTTAAAGAAGAGATAAACAAATTTGGTTTTCCTAAAAAATACTTTATCAATAATTCTAAGTATCAAATAGAGAAAAAATAGAACTATTACATGAAAATATCATGAATAAATAGAGGATAAGAAATTTAAAGTGGTTTATTATACAACGATTAATTTATTACCTTCAATAGAAATTCAAGAATAAACAATCCTTATTAAAATGTGACTGTGAAAATAACCCTTGTTGTAATGGTAATTTTTGAATCATAATCCCAATTAATGAAGTAAATGAATTGTAACTTAAAATAATATGAATTATTAATTATTAATTATATAAAGTGTAAAGAGGTGGCAAATACACCATATAAAATAAATTAAGATCATAAAATAACATGTTTCTTAAAGAGGGAAGTTTTTAGACGAAACCCTAACCTTGAGTCCAAATCATCACGTGCATTACTTATTTTCATGAATAATAAAATTATGTCAATTATTTAATTTCTTAAATACCCTTTTCAATTTTATTATTTCTTTTATTTTATTTATTACCATGTCACATTCAATTACATAACTAATCAATTTCACGTCAGGTGTTTTAATGATAAATTTGTAATATATAAAAAATCACTTTATAAAGTTAAAGAAGGTCAAATAGATTATTATTTGATAATATCCAGAATGGTAATAATTAAAAATTTATCATTTTTATACATAAATTACAATGATATATTTTTATGAAAAATTAACTGTGTTACAATCATGGAGACGGTAGGTCGTATGTACGCATGAGTAACATTTCCATTTTTTGAAGATCCTAAGGAAATAAGTTAATTGTTATGTTCTCCCTAAAAAAGATAATTATATCATATATATCATATCATTTCTTTAATTACACTAAAATATACCATCCATGTGACACATTAATAAAAATGAAACATGCCATTTTGTGAGGTGGTATTATGTCGTACACACAAACGACATTGCCATTTATTTAATGGATGGTTAAGTAAGAAAGTGTATGATATACTTATTTTAAAGTATGATTAATACGTGATTAATTTAAAATATATATAAAAAAATTAATCCATATTACCCTCCATGTAAGTTGTAACTGTAAAACAATCACATGGCTTCATGAGGAAGTAGTCCACTGTACACACAAGCAACGTTATCATATTCCCTATGAAATAGAAAGTAAGAAAGAGTATGTGATATTATAATAAAAGAAATATATTTATATAATAAATATCATATATAAACATTATATACATAAATATATACATACGTTAGAAGAAGTGATGGAAAACGAATTACGTTGGTTCGTGAGAGGGTAGTCTGCCACACACACAATCAACAGTTTTACTTCCCATTTGAGGGTGGAGGAGATGGTTGTAGGTAATTACCATAATATAAAAACATTTGATTATATGAAATATAATGGGGTTATTATATCATCATGGTTTAATAATATTTTAAAGAGTTTTAAGAAAAAATAAAATATAATGCTCAGTTAAGGATGTTACCTCTTCTTCAGACAACTTATTTAGGTCTGCAACAAAAGCCTTCCTAGGTTGGATTTATAATAAAAAGGGATTCTAATATGAGAATAGATAATTAAGAAATTTATTTGGGTTGTTAATGGCTGAACCAATGGGTTTTTTAAGTTTGTAAATAATAGGATGGGCAAGGACTTTTTAAGAGGAAGAGAGGATACACTTAGAATTCATGAAAAGAAAGAATTACACCAACATTTTCCCCTTAAAACAAGGATAAAAATGGACCATTTTAAAACCTTATATGAGATTAGGTATATATATGACCATAAAATAGTAATTATTATTAAATTTTTGGGTAATTTTTAACCCTTATCTTTTTAGTTTCAATCCAGGTAAACCCATTTTTACCTTAACCACGACAAATAATTTTTACTATTTTCACTACTCATTATGATAAAAAATTAAGATGGAAATTTAATATAATATAAACTATGATTATTAAAAATATATAATAAATTTTACCAAATTCAACTAACATAAGTGAAATAATTTAATTTAAAATTAATCCCGCAAACGTGTCGAAAAATGGGGTTTTTCAAGAAATGATTTTTTCTCAATCATAAGATGATATTATAATAACTATATAAAATTTAATAATAAAAAAATGAATTTAAATTTAAATTTATATATTTATTGTATAAATTTATTTTAAATCATTCCTTATTAGATTTTATTTTAATTAAATAAAATATAGAATGATTATACAGTTTAAAATAGTTTTTAGAAAAATGTTTTTTAAGAATATGAATAATATTATACTAAAATATATTATAAAGATTATTTAAATGTAATTTATTGGATTTAATATAAATAAATAATATATGTGTTAATTTTAAACCAAAATAAAATAATAATTACACTTTTATATTAACTAATTTATTAAAAATAAATAAACATTTTATAAAAAATGGTATTTCTCACTATTCATGGAAAAATTAATACCTTCTAAAAAATAAAAAAAATAACCCAAAGTTAATATATATAGGATTACTTTAAAAATTATATTTTTTTTATAAAATAACTCTTCAAAAACATCTAAAAATTAATTATAATGTTTTCTCCTAAAATAAATAAAAAAAACTTTTTTGAAACAAACGTTTTTTTTCTAATATAATATCTTTTTTAAGGTTCAGTTCTTATTTATTAAGAATTTATAAATAAATTTAGTAGGACATTTTTATATAAATTTCATAAATTAGTTAATCCCATTCATTCCCACTAATTTAAAGGATAGGTTATATCGGCCATGTTTAAACAATAATATTTTAATATTATATGACGGTTCTTTAAACCTAGTGTTACGTGTAACACAAGATATCAAACAAATAAAATTTGTTTAACAAATATATTTTAAATTATTGGGGGTGTTATATCTATCTCTCCATGTTATATAGATCTTCTCCCAAAACACCATGGCCAACACCACAACCTTCACTGGGCACTTCCTACCACCCGTTTCACACAGGGAAACTATACAAGCATCGTGCCAAAAAAACTATGGACTAGGCCATTTCACCCACTGTGTCACATCCAAGAACCACCCATACATCCCCACGACCAACACTAAGGTGGGAAAAAACATCGATCACCATTACCAAAACCATAACATGGTGACCCTTTGAATAGCTTGAACACTTTCTTATCCCCTAAAACACCTTGAAACTTCTTATTAGCACCACCAAGCCCTAACAAAACATTGGAGTGAGGGTTAGGAAAACAAGGCCCTTATATACTATTTACTTTTTTTGAAAATATAAATTAATTTTTATTAATTTAAAAAAAAAATTGTACTTAAATGTTTCAGTTAAACCATTGAAAAAAATTGATTTTCAAAAAAATAGAAATGAGTATAAATTACCTATTATAATAAGTGATACGAGATAAAATATTTGTTTTATAAATTATTTCAAACAAGTATTTTTTATATAAAATTATTTATTAAGAACCTTTTACAACATTTTTCATTTCTGATAAATATTTTTAAGAAATAAGTTGTATCTTTTATAATTATTTTAAAAAATAATAAGTATAAAATTATTTAAAATAAATCATCATAAATGATAAAGGTTATAATCATTTTTTATATAGGCTCTGTTCTTATAGTCCATATAATTATTGATGATATCAAATAAATAATTTCTTCTTGATATGTATTCACTGTATTTTATAGGTTAACAATTCTATTTTTAGTAGTATTAATATCATGTTTCCATTAGAAATAAAAAAAATAGTTCCATTACATTATAATTTTATACACTTTTTAATACTATTCTAACTTAGTAAAGACAAATAATTTTTTAGAAACTTTATATAGCTCGGATGGTTGATCATATTGATGTGTTGTGATAATGTATTAAAAATGATTACAAGAGGAAATATATCTTCTAAATTCAAAATTATAATTCTATGTATCATGCCATTTAATGTTATCCAATTTTTATTTTTGAAAACCTTTAAGTGAACTTTTTTAGTTGGACTGTTTATTAGTGGGATTTTTTCTACAATCCTCTTAATGATGGGTTAAAGTTTAGTGTTTTATTTTTTGACATCAAAGTGATTTAAGGAGTATATTTCTCTTTCAGTTGTGTTTTTATATATGACGAGTCAATTTATGTGAGATCCCAGGTTTCCTCATCACTATTCATTACATTTATGATTTCTATAACAAAACATATATACTCCCTATTTCTTCAAGTATTCAATTCCATATCCAATGATTAGGCCCAGTCATATTATTGGTCAAAACCATTCCATTTGATTTCCCATACTGAATATTTTTTAGTTTATCTATTGATTATAATGAAACTTCATTCATTAACATTTTTTACAGACTCATGAATTACTTTCAAAATTTTATGACTTATCTTAGATTCTATTTTATTGGAAAAAAATGAAAATTCATATGTTACCTAATTTTTATGTGTAGCTTTGTTTTTTGTGAATATATTTATGTTTTTTCAGATGGCATGATATTTCTGATTTCATTGTATTCTGTTAGTGGTAGTATTTATGATTTTAGTATACTAATAATTTTAAAAAATTATTAAAATATATTATGCATTATATTAGTATATTTTTCTATTGGTATGCCAATTTTTATCCAAATGAAAGCATATGATATGAAATTGATAATATGTGCAATTTTCTTTTTCTACAAATTACATCCAAAACAGTTGGTAATAGGTTCACTTTTAATTAGCAACAAGTTACATTTCTCTAAATAATATTTTTTATTACCTTAGTATTTATTTCCTGGATATTTTCCCTATAATTGTCTATTTTGTTCATAAATTTAGAATAAATAAATTTCAAATTACATATTTCCTTACATTCATGTATTTTCTATTAAATATTTTATAAAAATGAATTCATATTTTTTATTTATTACTACTTTTTTTCAGGGAACATGCCAATGGAGGAATATAAAGCTATAATAATCAAGGACCAAAATTTAAAATTATCTATTTTTTAACTGAAACAAATATGATAAAATCTTCTACTATATTCTTCATTTTTCAAATATTTCATTAACATTTCCACAAAGCAAAATATATGCAGTCAAAATGAAATATTCATTTCCATATTACAACCTCTTAATTAGCTTTTAAAAACCAATATGTATATCATTAAATACATATTAAAGAGGAAATGTATAATCATATACCAAAATGTAACATGCACATGCTAAAATCCTTAATATAATAATAAAAATAAAATGTAATAAAATAAAATGCCACATCATTAATATACAATTCTCATTTATTGTGTTATGCAACACATATATGAAATATGCATATTATGAATAATTAATATGCATTTTATTGATTGATATATGTAGATAATCTACACTTAGTTTTCAATTTTATTTTTCTTATTCGGAATTCATTATTAGAATATATGTGCTTTGTATTCACTCTTACAATTTTTATATACTCATTATATGTTTCACATGATGGATATATACAAATAATTACTATATTCTTTATGTGGAACTTAATTTTATCTCTGAATATACTATATTTATAATTATCAATATACATATGTTGTTGTATTGAATGTACATATTAAAAATATGCAATATCTATATATTGAATAAGAAATATTCATATACCTTTTCTATAGTATTCATATATTGATTATAAAATCTGTATATAATAAGTTTTTGTTGATGGAATGTTGAGATTATCATTGACTATACAATATAAATAGATGTATATTATTTATTTTTCTTACATTATTTTATATTTGTGAGTATTTTGGTTTTCTGGTGGATGGAAACCTTTTAAATGAGTTTACTAACCAATGAGTTTAGAAAACAATTAAAATAATATAGTATTTTATTAATTTATCTAGAATATATTTCAAATATAACATCTTATATGATTACATGTTAGTTGAATTTTCAATATTTATTTTATAAAGTTTCATGTTTTCATGTTTTGTTAGATTCATATTCCAATCATGAATCATTAATTTATTTAATGATTTATCGATAAGGTATTTGATATTTACATGGAATAAAATAGCTGCTCACATATTGAATTCATCACTTTCTGGATTTTATCTAAATCTTATTAATGAATCAGTTCGTAATAAAATTATGGATTTTGTTTGGGTTTACTGTATTTTTTCTTCTCCAGGATCATTTCTCTTTATTTTTATTCATTTTTTTTTTTGTTTTTTATTATCATTGTTATTATTACTATATTAATTTAATTTTTTCATTTTTTATACCAAAAATTAAAATTATTAATATTTTTAAAATTTATAGTCTATTATTTTGTTTCAATAGATATTGTTTCTCATTTGAATGAACATGAAAAATACCAGATTAAAGAAAATTCAAATGGAAATCTGGGCTTTTAAAAAATGTGGCACATTGGGTGAGTTTATTTTATCTCTCTCATATCCCCTTCCCCACCCTAAAAATCACTTATCTTCTTCAATATTGGTCAAAACAAAGAATGGTTAGTGGCGTTGTATTCATCTAGAAGTGTAGAATGTGAGACCTAAGTTTTTTTCTTAAGGTGTTCAAGTTTAATTTACATATTTAATATAATTCAAATTTCATGGTTTTTAGTTCCTTGGATATAGGAATTCTAGTGATTTAAACTTGTTTTGATATCACCACTTAGTACAGAATCATTATCTAGTATCTTGTAGGTGGAATATTTCTTTTCGATGTGTTAATTTATTATTTACATAATTTATTCATCACTTTAAATTAATTAATTAATTTTTTGGAACATTTAATGTGGAAAATTATTTCTCATTGCGAAGTTGATTTTATATGAGTTAGTATGAATTTATAGTATTTTTATTGATAGTTTGGACTATAGAATCATATATTTTTAAGAATAAAGTGTTCGTTAAATCATAGAAATGGTAAATTAAATTTGAATTTTGGTGTATACTATAATAATACAATTATCAGAGTTAATTAAGGGTATAAAATTTATTGTTTGGTAATATTTTGAAGTGATAACCAATTATTCACTAATGTAGGAATTTATTTCTGGAATGAATAAATTATAATGTGTTTTTTGTGTCGTTTTTTAACATTGTTAGTGTATTATTTAGAGTTAAATGATGGAATTAATGTGTTTATAATAAGAATACAAGATTAATTTATGAAGAATGTGGCCTTAAAGGACTAGGATAATTAACTTAGTGTTTTGGTGAGTTTTGTTTTGAAAATACAAATATTTTAAGTATTAATTTAATGTTTGGATTTATATTTTGGTGATGTAATGTAACAATAAAATGTTGAAATGGTTGAATTATAATTATTAAATAGAGCAGTAAGTTAAGGTGTCTTAAAATTCATCACTTTTATGTTAATTAGTCTAGATAAAATTTTTATATTAAATTGTATAGATGTGTTTGAGAGTAAGGGTGATTATATATGTGTTTATGAAGTCAATGTGCTATTTTTTGGATAGGTTAGAGCTAAACTATAAATTGTATGTGTAAAAAATAATTTAGTGAGTGATTTTTTTTAATTTAAAACATTTTTTTAATTGTACCATGACGATTGTTACTTTCAAGGAGCCTTGGACTAAGTATTGACATGTGTTTGGTGTCATATTTTGGAATCATTGTGTTATTTAATAATTTTGATTTATTAATACATGTATTTCATTGGGGTGTGGGATTGGTTATGTATTATGCCAAGAATTATATAGGTGGGGGATGAGGTGTCCAAAGTGATATCAATTTTCTCGCCAGATAGAGGTATGACATGAGATGTTTGGATGAGATAAGTGGGTAATGGGGTGTCTAGTGTGACATTGATCTCCCTATTAGATAGAGGTGTGGTAGGTGTGAACAAGGTGAAATTGATAACCTCACTACAGTTTGATAAAATTATTGGAATGTGATTAAAATGAGATATCTGTTTTTCATGATATGGATTTGAGACATGTTTTGTCTACCTTGTTCCTCAAATAATATCTATGTTACACCGACACTAGTTGAAATAGGTAATAGACCTTATATTTGACTTGATTTACATCTAAATGTTACTTTCTTGCTCAAAATGGTAATGCTAAATAATTTTAATCTTTTATACCATTCATATATTATTATAAATAACTCATTTGGATGTCATGGGTTGTAGTGGTTTATTCTTGGGATTTCATTCTCATTCCTTATATATACATACTATGTATACATATATATTATATTAATAACATTTTAGGTGAAGTAAAGAGGCCTCTAAAATAAGGGATTTTATTTTAGGTGACATGTTGTATCCAATTACATTGCTTTTATAATTGTTTGGAAGGTTTTTGAGTACTTTTCTCTTTTTTCCATTTCAATTGCATTTCTCTTACTTTCACACATGATTTTTAACTCAGATTCTTGTTTGGTTGTATGTAATATGTGTGAATTTATGGGATATTGTTACAATATTGTGACCTTCTTGTTATTCATTTCCCATGTTTATAGTTTTTGATATGGTTATTATAGTTATTAAATGTGATGAACCATTGAAGGGTAAATCACTCACCAAGGGATATGCTTAGTAAAGAAGCTCTAGTCGCCAACCAATAGTGATCAAGTTTCACACTTAAGTTCATTTTATATTTTGTCATGGTGTCATTTTTGTGTCAGGCTAGGATACTATAGTCCCTAAGTCCAATATAAAGTGGTTGAATCCTTATAATTATTTTCCACCCAAGCTTGTATTCTCTTCCTATTGATTCTCTTGAAGCAATATTTTTTACTTCATACTTTTCCACTAGAGATATAATCCTATCATGGTTGGAAGGATAATGTCACCAAACATTATATTATTTTTCTCAACCAATGGATACATCATGGAGGAAGGAGTAATTTGGCTACATGTTAAGTATCTTCACTAAATGTGTGATTGAAAATAGAAGTTTCGACCATATTCAATGTGAGGTACACAAATAGGTTCTTGATTTTATTTATACGTTCTTATGGTTTCATTGAATGGTTTATATTTTTTGGGGTTTCTTATTTTCTTCATAAATTTAATAAGTTGTATTAAATCCTTATAAACCTATAAGATTGTATCACCCCATATATTTTGAGGAGAAAAATCATCTAATTTTAAACAAAAACTCATGTATTTTTGTGAATTTTGGGTGTCAAGGATATTGTTGGAGGGAAAGGGTCAGTATTTATGGGTTGGTCCAAGGATTAGGATGAAAATAAATAATCAGAATAAGATCATGTCAAAACATAGGGCATTATCACATGGTGAGGGGATGTGTAAGATTAATTTTTTTGAGCAGTTCATTGGTCATGATACAACCCATGTGTTGTACCATGAAGGGTGGTCGAGGGAGAGAGTGTCATTTCATAGAATAACAAGTTATTCTATAATGATATGGATCACAACATAAATGGGAGGTTATCAAATTTTATATCCTCTCAAGGTAGAGGTTCCTTTCATTATGAAGGGAGTAGTCAGACCACAACATCATATAGGGACAAGGCATTACGATATGAATCATGTGGTAACACCGCAATGGAACCCCATTGTATTATTTTATTATAATTAAAATGATTAAAAATATTTAAGATATTAAAACCAATTAAATAATGGTTCCTCATTCCTCCTTTTAGTCACTCAACTATTCTCTCTCCCTCCATGATCTTTTATCTTCCAAGTGTATGATCTCATATATTCATTGTCTTATTAAAGAGATATTAGTTTAAGGGGTCTCTATGGGTAAGGCTACGTTTACCCTTGTTCATATTTCTAGTTTCTCTTTTTTCCTTAGTTCTCTAGTAGTTATGCCCAAATTTATTATTTTTTTCAAGTTTTGTGATTTCCTCCTCCTTGAGTCAAATCAAATCATTTAATTTGATGATCATGATCTTACTAGTACAAAGTAAGATGGGATTAAGATTTAAAAAAAAATTATTCTTGTTTTTTATTTATCTTATGATATATGATAAACATCTACCTTGTGTGCACGCCCTGTATTATTTTTAGAACCATTTCCTTGGTTCTCTATGGTGCGTGTAGCACCAAATAAGTCCATGAGTGGTCCCTCAAATGAATTATATTGTGTAATCAAAAGTGGTTATAGTGACCTTAACTTTTAGTTGACTATATATGATGTAATATTTATGTCACACTCATTTGGGAAACACTAACTGTTAGGGTGAAAAATGAATATAAATTAGTGAATCTATATGATGGTCTTGGATAAGGAGTTGTCAAATCAACAATCCAAGAATAATTTATGATATAATTGACCTAATTGTTCACCAAATATAGTTATGGATCATCTTATGATCTTAGCTGGTATAATTCATTATTAAATATGAATATTATCTTACTAAATAAATATGGTCTTTGGGGTCATCATTTTTAGCGGGAGTAATTTCATTAAAATTACTTTATAAATAGATATAAAACATGATAATATCATTGATATATGTATTTTTTTCATTATATCATGCATTATGATTATAATTTTGAGATATATTATTGGTATGGCCTATAAAATAATTCTATATTAGTATCTAAGTTTGACAAGTGTTCTCAAAGAATATAATTCTAAGTATATAGATTTGAATTCTATAAAAATATATCTATATAACTTTGAATAATGGGTATTAGATAGTGAGAGTACATCCCATAACTATACTAATAAAGAAAAACTTTGAGAAAAGAAATAATTATAGAAATGTAAAGTAGATCTACATGTTGAAAATTGGGAAATATTTGTTGCATTATAGGTTAGAATTTATGATATAAGTAAATCTAGTAGATTAATTAAAGAATTATAAAATGGTTATTATGTTCATTATATAAACAAACATTTTATTTATGTTTATTTTTTGATAAGAAGGGATTTTATTCATCATTAAAAATATGAGTTGTTTTATATATATGAATGAAATATTTTATATAATTTGGAATATAGTAAATGGTTATATATTCTAGACATTGATAATCCTATCAATAAAATTTATAATAATAAGGTAAAGGTTCATTCTAACCCCACTTACCATTGGCATTGTTTATTTAGACATATAAATGAGAAACCCATTCAATGACCCTAGAGAGAATGTTTTTTTAAATCAATCGATTATAAATTGCTTAACACATAAGAATCTTGTTTACTAATAAAAATGACTAAAGAATATTTTAGTAGAAAAAGCTGATAGATATAGTGGTATATTAAATCCTATATATATTTATGTATGTAGACAAATGAGTATAGAAAAAAGTGGTGGGTAAAGGTAATTAGTAACCTTAAATGGTGAATTTAGTTAGTATGGTTATGTGTTTCTAATGTGGTAGAATTTTGAATCATTTGAAAAGTTAAAAAAATTTCTCAATGAAGGAAAGATGTATAGATAGATTATTCTAGGCCTGGTTGATGCTTGGTCATTCCCTAGGTGGAGAAGGGTTTCAAACTGGCCCCTCCCCCTTGGTGGGGGAGGGTCCTCTGCTTCCTCTTGCTAGAGTGGGACCGCCACCATTCATTCCCTTATCTAACCTTATGTTCTTACCTTATTTCCCTCTAATTTCTATAGTCCCTAAAGTTCTTGAATGTTTCGAAGGCACTCCTCAACTTTTGATTTCCACTTTAGAATTTACAGATGCATCCTCTCTCCTGAATCTAACTTTAATTGCATGCTTCAAAAATCATTTTCTAGTAGTGGATTTATTCAATTGGTGGATCTCCGAATCATGGGGTCTATTGTAACAAGAAACGGTTGGGAAAATTGATTCCATAGACATTATGATCTGGTTTTCATCTGAGTATGACCTCATTCTTTCCTGGTCGAGCGCACCTCACACCTCTGATAGAGATCACTTTATACTATACAAGTGGACCTATGAATTCTATAAGAAGAGAGATTCTTAAAAAATGGTTGTCAAGGTAAAATTTATAGAACTTATTATCCCCTTTCAAAACCATCTAATCCTTCATATTCTTGGTAATCTGGTAGGATGATACTTATGTTCGAATAGAAAGACTAAGGCGGTATATCATTCTATTTCACCAAGAATTTGAGTCAAAGTTGATGTTAATAAGCTGTTTGTTAAGTATTTTTTTATTACTGGTGGTGAGGAGTTCCGTTATAGGAAATTTGTTGTGTTTGATTCATGGTTTTAGTTCTTCTCATCATGTATAAGACTAGGACACAATATAGAGTATTGTAGGAGCAGGGGGTTGAAGAATCCAGGTGCTGGTCAAGTGACTCGGTCTTTGAATGATCCTCATATTGGAAATATATTGAATGTGGATTGAAATATTTCAACTAAGTCTCGTGGAAGTACAGTTCAAAAAGATGTTAGGGATGGGGTATGAGTAAATCGAACACTGCAATAGGAAATAAACTTGTAGGGATACTGCTTTCTAACCCAAAGGTCTCTGATATTTTTAACATATTGAAATAGAACCTATATGGTCCTTTATATTGTAATGGATAGACCAGATATGATAGTGGATTTATCCAGAATAATGATTCTAGGAGAGAGGTTCAGCTGAATGTGAGTGATGTTGTTGTGGAATGGGTGGCAGGTTGTGATGATCATGTTACTGGAGAGGGGGTTCCAGGAATGTTTAGTCACTCTTCCTCATCCAATTATGCTTTATTTACTGAGGTATTAAGATCGGTAAGTTGTGCCTTGCTCAAGGAGAGATTGCAAGGGACTTTCCAAGATGTGTCTAATAAAAAAAAATTGGAAATATATGGGGTCCTAGCCCAGTGGCCTGTACTCTGGTTCAACTGAGCAACAGTATTAAAGTTCTTGAAGTGGAATGAATGAATATTGATCAACCTAACTTGTTCAATGACAATGAAGAGGTCTATGAGAAGGATCCTAGTGAAGAGAGTACCATTTTTTTAAGGTGATCCTATGAGCCTGAGGAGCAATAGGAGGCGGAAGCGTACCTGTAAAGTTAAGTATTACTCCTCTTTACCCCCTCCAATGAAGAATTGATAAGAAAAGAAGTCAAATTACAAGAAAATAGATAGAGAGGTTGTTTTTCGGTAGAAGTCAGGTGGTGTGTGTGAACAGTCCTTGGACTCACATTTGAGTTCGAAAGAATAAGTGGTTGAACATGATCTAATACTCAATTCCCCTGAATAAGAAGCTGCTAAATTGATGGAGAGGTCACTAGGGGTGACTCTCAATGAGGATCAATAAACCTGGATTGACAAATACGACCAGATTCTCATTAGGGGATTCAACAATGGGGACATCATCCAAGAGTATTACATCTAGTCCTGGGATAATCTAGCTTATGATTTTGAAGATTTTATAATGGATGAACCAAACACTCAGGTAAACTCTATATCCTAGAAATTTTTTAGAGAGATTAACTCTCTAAGACTTAAATTTTCATTCAATGGTTCTTTTATCTCCTTTTCTAGTTGAATGCTTGGTTTCTCACTTTTTCCTTAAAAGAGTTTGAAATATGAAAAAAAATTCAGTCAATCTTATAATGAAGTATAAAATTAGATGGTAAAAAATATTAGGATTCTCCGATAAGATTTGGGTGGTGAATACTTGAGATAAAATTTTACTAATCACATAAGATATTTTGAAATTGGTTCACAAATCATTTCTTATAGAACACCATAGTGGAATGGTGTATCTAGGGGGATGAATCATACCCTATTAGAAATTATTAAATCTATGATGGGTTAATGTGACCTTTCTATACCATTTTGGGGAAATATTCTTGAAGCGGCATCTTTTATACTAAATTGTGTTCCATCTAAGGAGATTATAAAGACACCATATCAGATGTGGAATAAAATCCATCCCAGATTTTATTTTATGAGGATTTAGGATTGTGAGTCATAATTAAGATTGTTGGATTATGATATTCTTGGAAATAAATCATAGAAATTATTTTTTTAGTTGTCTTAAATATACTATGTGATATTACTTATATAGTACTACTGAACACAAAGTGTTTGTATCCTGACATAGTGTTTTCCATGAGAAGGACTTCATTATTAACTTAGTAATTGTGCTGAATTTTGATGTTATAAAATTTTAGTATCAAAAAATAAGAATTATTCCTGGGATAGAATAAAAACTAGTTCCACAAATAGATTTAAAAGAATAACAGACTCAGGTTTTGTAAGAACCTTGATTTCTTGGTAGTATTTTTAAGAAGATTTAGAGATATGTATTTCTTATAGAAAATGATGATGAAATAATGTTCCTAGATGATGAACTGGATACCTACTAAGAAGCCACTGAAGTCTATGATTCCAAGAAATAGATAAGTTTTATCAAATCTGAGATGCGCTTCATCTACAAAAACCATGTTTGGAACTTGATAGATGAACCTAAAGGGGTAAAACAAACTGACCTAGGTCAACAAAACACATCACACCAACCACTCTGCTATAAGGCTCGAAGTTCATTCCCTTTTTCCATGGATTAGTGAGAAGAACCAAGTTATAAAATTATAACTAGTTCTGAATTATTTAACCCAAAAATAATAATAATAATAAATTGATAGAAATTGAAGGTTCTGGGCGCAGCGGAAGCGCGTGGGTGGATGTGCCCACTTGGCCTTTTTTCATTAGAAATGATCAATCCGGGATCAATACGACGATAAACGCCAGTCTCCATGGATCGAATCACAGAAAAAGACAAAGAATATGGTTTGTCCCGGAACCACAAACAAGGATCGTTACAGGTTGATTATAATTAATTATAAAGAAATACCTTTTGGGTGTTCTTTCGTCGTTGATGTTCTCGATCACATTGTTGATGTGATCCGTCGTTGCGTTGCAGAAGCTAAGTGTAGACTCCCTCTAGCGGTGATCCACATGTGTACCTCGTATCTATGGACGTCGCCAAAGGATTCTCTGGGTGCTAGCGTGGAGAACCCTTTGATTGCATTGTCCGCCTTAGATCGTCTTGATCTGATGGAAGAGTATCTCTCTCGGTCTTGAGAGCGTTCTTGGAGGAAGAGGTTCTTTCGGCCTTGAAAGAATTCTCCAGAGATGTTGTGCACAACGATTCTCTTGTGTGTAGGAAAATATTTGGGGTTGTGAGGATATTTATAATCGGGTGTGTGGGGTTATAGAGTTATGACAATAAATAAACGCGTTACGCGTTTTATTTATTTCATTGACTCTTATTTAAAAACTCCCATGTCGAATAGATAATTCCTCGACATGCGCCCATGCTGATTATAATAAATATCATTTAAAACAATATTATATCCTCAAAATCCTGACTGGAAAAACTACACGGCGTGTAATAATAAATACATGGCGTGTACTTGTATTTCATTGAAAACTACACGACGTGTATATCTTGTTTTCATTTATTCATTTCCTTTCCAAAATAAAACTACACGGAGTGTACAATTAATAATACACAGTGTGTACTTGTTTTATTTTATTTTTCCTCCATCATTTAAAACAACTTAGGCTTCCTTGAATAATTATTAAACCACGTATAGGAATAATTTTTATTCAACTTGAGATACTTGGATACACTTAATGTGTGACCTTCTAGGCCTCTTTCTCGTTGGCATTAGGCAGGCTTGCCTAAAGTCCAAGATTACTGTCTAGCAACGGGTCAAGGCACCCAAGAGAAAGAAGTTGACGCCGCATTGATGTATCACCTCATACGAACGCTTACTGTGTAATTTAATCCCTTTGTCTCAATAACTCATCAAGCAGGTTTCATGGAAGTGTCATAAACCTATATGCTTGATCCGTCGTTCTTTGACTACCTGAAATAAACTCGTCGTTTACACCATGGCCATGGAATTTAATGCGACAGTTCTATTTCAATCAAAGGGCCGAGATGTCAACTTCCATAAATGGAAGGTACAAATCCTTCCTCGACTTATCCATTAACAACATGTCACTCGTGACGCACCCAACGTACCCTACTTCCCGCCAACTGTCTGCGTGACGGTTTTCGTCAGTAAATCTAAGTGCGTGAGTCATTTCATGAGTTAATGATAATCTTCCATTCTAAGGACCATTACACACGCTCGAAAATAGCAAAATTTGATGACACCAAGACATGCGGATTTACTACTGGCGGGTTTGTTCTCATAATCTCCCATCTTGGAGATTACCAAGTGCGAACTCCATGAGAGAGATTCTGGTCTTCTTATGAGTACTCACACATGACAGTCTGTATACTATGTGTCCTATCATAGTATGTCATCCAACCGTAGAACTTTATTTAAGAATATTGTTATAGCATTTCAAGGTTCTCATCATAGCGAGGATCTGCTATGAACTTATTAATGCAACAAATTTTCCAAGACATTATTATATTATAGTCATGCAGAACAATGAACAATATATAATAAGTGAACATTCATGTAATCAAAGTACAAAATAGTTGGTTCTGAGGACACCAACTATTTTATCAAGTCCCAATGGCCCTCACCATTGAACTCAGAATGTCCAGTTGCTTTGACATTCTAGTGACAAGGATCCATATTCCCCTTCGCATAACCCCAAAAAGGGTTGGTCAAGCTATTTGAAGGTATTTAGGTAGGAAGGACTTTGCAAACTGTGAGCTTACAGTTCCCTGATCTGTTGAGTGGACTCCCCAATCGTGAAATCCTGACTTGGATTTCCTCAACTCTTGCCTCCAATATTACATCAAGTCCAGAAAGGGCTACTTCTCTTGATGTAATATGGTTAAGTCAACCCGAAACCTTTCATAAGGGCTTCCTTTATAAAAGTAAGTGTCCCAACAAGGGTTGGTCAAACACATAGTTTTATTGAGTCTTTCCCTTAATCAAGTAACGGAAGGCTTGGTATGACTTAATATGGTATTTGAGGGATTTCATTCTTTATGCGTATTTTTTCATTATCAAATGCTTGTTAATATTAAGTGATGCTTGCTTAAGTGATTAACCATGTTCTGATAATGTTTACACATAGTCCGGTTTTTATTTTATTCCATATTTGCATGCTTGTTCATTTTATTAATTATGTGATCACGACAACACATAAATAAACCATGCAATCAGACAGAAATAAAATAAGATGGCATGATCATGAGCTTCTATTGGTTAGCTTATCTAGCATTTTTGATAAGCTAACCCTGACCTCAGGAAAATACCTTGAACTTGTTGGTTCGTGTTTTGCATCTCCCACCTATCCACCTCTGTATCTTCTGGCATCGGTTTCGCCTCGGCTTCGGGATTTGAACCGTCTCCTCTAGCTTGGGAGATCCTTCATTACATGGGTTTACATTAAAGAAACCATGGGCACGCATTCCCTACATTTTATTGGAAGAAGGCTCGCAGGCCAACAAATTTAAATTAAATAAATTTAAATGAAACCATACACATACAAGGGGTCTTTGGTCTAGCTCATGACCATCCATAGTATGCAACGACATTTACGCATATTTAGAATTCAAATTCTTTTAATCGTTATTTTATTTAAGATAAGACACGCTCGAATTCAATTAATTATGATCTTATAATTAATTAATTCTTTATCTTAAATTCCTTTCTGAATTTCCTTGAGATTCTTCTCATCCATATTCCTTGTATGGGTCTTTTTACATTGGAGGAAACCTGGTAAAATTCCATTTCTGGAAAGTACACGGCGTGTAGTTTATAATTACACGGCGTGTATTTTTCTTTTCACCCTTTATCCAAAGTACACGCCGGGGCTTTGGTGTGTTTTCTGTACTTTGGAAATTGTAGAGTACATGGTGTGTAGATGAATCATACATGGCGTGTACTTCCTTGTTACGCGGTAACCGGCCTGACGATCCCGTGTACGCGGTACGCGGCTTATCTTTGTACACGGTTTGACCTGGGTCGGAACGGACTACACGGCGTGTTGCTCAAACATATACGCCGTGTATTCCAATTTCCACGCGCCATTCAATTCTGGTCAACATGGCATGATTAAAACTTAGGCATAATCAATTCACACGGCGTGGTTTGGCAGACCAGTGCCGGTTCGTTGAACCTAAGTACACAGCGTATAGTTTTAATTATACGTCGTGTAATCCCGTGTTGTACAGACAGAAATAGCGGCTCCTCCGGATGAGTTCCTTGTTTTTATTTTAATCATAATTAAAATTAAAAGGTCGTTTCTAAGATATGAATCGAGAAATGAAGTAGGAAGAATAGATCTCGTTAATTCATATTTATAGAACGATTTATTTCGAATTGAATCAAATATGAAAGCGTAAATTATCAACGAAAATTAAGTAACTATAATCAACGTTGTAACCTCCCTTTGATACCATTTGAAGGTTCCGGGCACAGTGGAAGCACATGGGTGGATGTTCCCACTTGGCCTTTTGTAATTAGCAATGATCAATCCGGGATCAATACGACGATAAACGCCAGTCTCCACAGATCGAATCACAGAAAAAGACAAAGAAGATGGTTTGTCCCGGAACCACAAACAAGGATCGTTACAGGTTGATTATAATTAATTTAATTAATTATAAAGAAATACCTTTTGGGTGTTCTTTCTTCATTGAAGTTCTCAATCACGTTGTCGATGTGATCTGTCGTTGCGTCGCAGAAGCTAAGTGTAGACTCCCTCTAGCGGTGATCCACACGTGTACCTCGTATCTATGGACGTCGCCAAAGGATTCTCCGGGTGCTAGCGTGGAGAAGCCTTTGCTTGCGTTTTCCACCTTATATTGTCTTGATCCGATGGAAGAGTATCTCTCTCGGTCTTGAGAGCGTTCTTGGAGGAAGAGGTTCTTTCGGCCTTGAAAGAATTCTCCAGAGATGTTGTGCACAACGATTCTCTTGTGTGTAGGAAAAGAGTTGGGGTTGTGAGGATATTTATAATCGGGTGTGTGGGGTTATAGAGTTGTGATAATAAATAAATGCGTTATGCGTTTTATTTATTTGATTGACTCGTATTTAAAAACTCCCATGTCGAATAGATAATTCCTTGACATGCGCCCACACTGATTATAATAAATATCATTTAAAACAATATTATATCCTCAAAATCCCAACTGGAAAAACTACACGGTGTGTAATAATAAATACACGGCGTGTACTTGTATTTCATTGAAAACTACACGGCGTGTATATCTTGTTTTCATTTATTCATTTACTTTCCAAAATAAAACTACACGACATGTACATTTAATAATACACAGCGTGTACTTGTTTTATTTTATTTTTCCTCCATCATTTAAAAAAAATTAATATTCCTTGAATAATTATTAGACCACATACGGTAATAATATTTATTCAACTTGAGATAATTTGATACACTTAGTGTGTGACCCTCTAGGCCTCTTTCTCATTGGCATTAGGCAGGCTTGCCTAAAGTCCAAGATTACTCTCTAGCAACGGGTCAAGGCACCCAAGAGAAAGAAGTTGACGCCGCATTGACGTATCACCTCATACGAACGCTTACTGTGTAATTTAATCCCTTTGTCTCAATATCTCATCAAGAAGGTTTCATGGAAGTGTCATAAACCTATATGCTTGATTTTTCGTTCTTTGACTACCTGAAATAAACTCGTTGTTTACACCATGGCCATGGAATTTAATGCGACAGTTCTATTTCAATCAAAGGGTCAAGATATCAACTTCCATAAATGGAAGGGACAAATCCTTCCTCGACTTATCCATTAAAAACATGTCACTTGTGACGCACCCAACGTACCCTACTTCCCACCAACTGTCTGCGTGACGGTTTTCGTCAGTAAATCTAAGTGCGCGAGTCATGACATGATTTAATGAAAATCTTCCATTCTAAGGACCATTACACACGCTCGCAGATAGAAATATCTGATGACACCAAGACATGCGGAATTACTACTGGCGGGTCTGTTCTCATAATCTCCCATCTTGGATATTACCAAGTGCGAACTCCATGAGAGAGAGTCTCGTCTTCTTACGAGTACTCGCACATGACGGTCTGTATAATATGTGTCCTATCATAGTATGTCATCCAACCGCAGAACTTTATTTAAGAATATTTTTATAGCATTCCAAAGTTCTCATCATTGCGGGGATCTGCTATGACCTTATTAATGCAAAAAAAATTCCAGGACATTATTATATTATAGTCATGCAGAACAATGAACAATATATAATAAGTGCACATTCATGTAATCAAAGTACAAAACAGTTGGTTCTGAGGACACCAACCCTTATAGAAATTAACTAAAAATATAGTACGGTGAGTCCACACATTGGATATCTATGAACATAAAATAATCATATACAAATAGATGAAAAATCCAAAAAACGTATAAGAATAATAAATATCACAAAAAACTCAATTTTATATATAAAATGTCATCTATATACATAATAGGAATTTATACATAAAGGAAAAAATATAAATACATCATGATAAATGATATAGAAAAGAATAACTTATAAATACCACATCTTGATGAAATAGAAAACACAACAATGGACTATAATAAAATAGAACGTAAATCATGAAAAAAAATTACGACCCATGATCACTCACCACATTCAATCCTCTCATCAACATAATAAGATAAGAATCAACCAAAATTTCATGGTTATCTATTAAAAATACAATATCTATACACACACAAGTGTTTATGAAATTTTGTAGATAAAAGATCCTAGTTGGATTTCACCATAGATTCAATGAAATTATTTTTGTAAAAAAATTCATTAATTATAGTGTGAACATAATTTATAATGTTGGTTTTCTAATTGTAAATCATTGGGAAAGAAATTACAACACATTTATATTTTTTTCCAAAACCTAAAGTAGAAAAAACATTTAGAAAAAACACGGCATAATTTTCATTTAATCCCAAGATTTTCAAACTTACAAAGATAAAATAACTTTACTTTGAAATTACTCTTTAAAGATCCTTTTATCAATAATAGGGGTAAAGCCACAACTATAAAAGGAAGAATTTTAAAACATAAAAAATGTATTCTCACAATATTATGAAAAAAACTAAATCATTTTCACTTTTTGAAATATTTTCACAAATACTCTCTTTTCAAAAAAAAGATTGAAAAGTAAAGAACAACATGGAAAAATAAGGAATATTAAATATGAACCATTAGATCAAGAAACATAATGTAAACAACAATAAATAGTGATGAAATGTATATTAAATAATTATAAATAGAATGGGATAGAAACAAAGAAGGAAGAAATAATCCATTAGATAATATCATCATAAAGAAAATAAGTGTCATGGGAAACTCACTAGTTCCAAACATGAGACAGTCATAGACATACTTGAGTGGAACAAATTATCATCCTATGTTGTGATCCCAAAAGGTACAATATTTCAATAACCTCTCAAGGTATTAATGGGGTCATCTTCCTAGTTAGCTCCCACATTCTTAATAAACACTTCTCCCAGTCATCTCCCACAATCAAATTGAACACTCTATTAGCAAGTATACAACCTACGCTAGTGATTTCTAGGAAACACTAAATGAAGTAACTATAGTAAAAACAAAATTCCTCACTTAGTTACCTAGGTTCCCATGACATGTCAGATTGGATGTCAACAGTCAAGAAAGCAATAATCTCACCACATAACTCAATGACAATACATAATAATAAATCACATATCACCTTTAACACCCTCACCCAAAACAACCTCTTTCACATTATAAAATCACTAAATTCAAAATCCAATCTGATAAAAATGGAAGGATTACATTCATAAAATAATAAAACAGATCTCTCAAATGGGGTGTCAAATCATCAAGTAAATTCATTTCCATAAAGTTCCAACCGGGCCTTTAATAGAAATTAATTCCAATTTAATGATCCATCCTTGTCAAACACACCATGGATATTTTTATCAAGTGATAAACATGACCTTAAAAAACTTTGAAATTAAAACCAAGTGGTTAACATCCTTTGGAAACCATACAACAATCATGCTTTAAAACAAATATTTCCTTCCTTAGGAGTCCCATGAAAATCAAACACTTTTTTAATAAAAAAACAACCCTTAAAAACATCATTTATATTATTTAAGAATAAAAACAGGTCCAAGAACATTAAATTATCACTAAAAAATATTTAAAGAGACTCATGGTCATTTTCACAATCACTTGAAAAAAAACAATTAACACAAGATGAATGCTATAAATTAATTTAAAAATACACTATTCTGAGTGTAGAAAACCAATAAAACATTTTATAAAACACTAAAGGGTCTTATACATAGATATAACTTGTTAGGAAATGTGTTTAAAATAATAAAGGATTTCATGAAATTTCAAAATAATGGAATTGCAAAAAAAACATCCTCAATCAAGAAAAAAACACACATCTTTTTAATGGTTGAATAATTACTTCATTGTAAAAAAACACTATGAGACTTAAACTATTAAATCCCCACGGTTATACTGATCCTAAAACCTAAATTTAACTTCCTCGGCCATTATATTTCATGGGAGAAAATAAAACCAAGTGTGAATGGAATTAATAAGAGGGTAAGGAGAGAAATAAAGGTCTAACACTAAATAACTCTACTTGAAATAAATAATGAGGCCCAAGATCTAGGGAGGAAGGATGAAAAAGCACCAAGATATCCATTTTTAATTGGGATGGTTGAAATACGGGAGAAAGAAACCCTCACGAATTTTTTATTTTATAAAAGTAGATCTAGAAATTCTAATGATTTAAATATGGGGACATGGACATCATAGTGTGACTCACCCCCATGAATGTCAGGAAAAATTATATCATCATAACACAGGGTTGCATCATGGTATTACCTCAACTTCAAGATATTATTACCTATCATGGTCAAACCTTCATCGTATGTCTTGAGGCTCTGTCAATCCCATAAGAGAGAAATATGCACTATAATTGCACGACCAATCCCCCAATAAAAATAAAACAAAGGAAAAAAACCATACATAGTGGTTTCCACACATAAGGGTAACTTTATTTATTATTATTTATGGGTATTTTTCAAATCTGACTACCCCTGATACTTGTCATGGTAAAACCTATTTGTGTCATGGTATGTCCAACTCCCCCTAAAGACCCCTCACAATAAAACCTTCATTGGTCAAACAGTGATCTACTACAGTCTATGACTATAAAAACACCAAAAAAATTAATAAAAAATCAAAATAAATTTAGATTATATAATATTTAATAAAATAGTGACATGGGGGTGTCATAATTCTCCCCTATCACTTTTTATCCCCAAAAAAATCATCGATACAATAAGAATCCATATAAAAAGAAAACATCAACACCCGCTTACAAGAGGTGGGTGGGTTGAGTAAAAAAGGTGGATCTACAAAAAAGGAATCATGAAAAATGTAAAAAATCCTCAAAACCAAAGAAATAAATCATAGAAAATCATCCAATAACGTCAAGAATCATTCAACCAACCATAAAGGAGCACAAATATAGTATATCAAACATTAAACACATTTTTTCCTAATTTTTAACATAATTTTCTAACAAATACAACCCAATTATTGATAAACCTAGTTTATTTCGCATATTAGACAAATAAATACATCATCTTAAACATAAATTACATTATCATTATTTAAAAAATCATATAGTGCTTCTAAATCCCATTGGTTTTCTAACACTACATAAGCTAACATAGTGAAATATATATACATAAAAATATAGTCAGAAATCGTAGTAAGTAAATAATTAGAGTGGATAATGATGGTGATACAACACATATATGTTTAGGGTCATAACATGATATCAAAAATAGAAAGATCAAATGTAAGATATCTGACTTTTTTAACGTATATCTTTGTTTATATTTTGATTTAAATATATTAATATTGGTTAATGGAATGTATAACAGATGTATGAGGAGGTTCTGGGGTGTTCTAGGGATTCGAGACGTGAAAGAAAAGGGAATTTGGCCATCCATTTCATGTTTCACGGTCAGCGCTTGGTTAGAAATTACCATTCCCCAAAACCATTCTATCCAGGAGGAGGGGAGAATGATTAAGAAAAATCATGAAAGCAGGGGATCCAAACTATGTATACATGAATAGAGGCATTCCCCCAGTTTGTGAATAGTTTTTCAAACCCTGTGAGATTCAAAGATAACTATGTGACTTGGACCCCTCTTGAATAGAGGTTAGAATATGGTTTGTTCATGGTTTGGAAACTCGTGCAGCCAAACCATGCACCTCATTAAAAAGTGAAAAATTACCAAGTCCCCCCCCCCCATGATTTTAAGTTTATCATCTAATTTTATTCCCATTTCTTCCTCCTCCATCCCTAGTGATGATCCTAAACCCCCTGAATCTTCCCAATGATCATTATCCTTTAATTCTAGACCATTTGGAGTGTCATTGGTTTTTAATCTAAGATATGGGAAATTCTAACGATCCGCTTGTTTCTCTTTTCTAGATTAGGTCTTTTGGTTTCATTATCCTTCTTATGAAGCCCTAAAAATCACTTTTTTCAATGGATCTTAGTTTGGGGCTTCATAGGGTGCTTGAATTGAGATCTAAGGCAAAGGTTAAGTATGCGTTCATCTTTGGATTTGAGGTAGGTGCTCTACAAGTTATATCCCATAGTCACGATGTTTATTTATGATTGAAATATTGTGTGTTTTCTCCCTCCTTGTCATGCATTAGATACCTTTAGTAATACTTGTAAAATGGGTGGATAAATAATCAATTAAACTCCTCACGATCCCTGTGAGATGTATTGAGGTTGATTAGACTAAACTAGGGCCACCCAATGGGTGTGCCAGAATTCCCAAACATGGATAATTTTGATGTTAAGAATAAAATTGATTTTTGATAAAGTGGATCCCCTGAGGAGCATGTTTATATATTATTTGGGTTAAAAATAGAATATTTATAGTTGTGTTTAGACCTTGATAATGACATAAGGGATTGTTTTTATTAATATGAAATAGGTTAGGTGTGATAAAGTTATTGTGCTATGTGACATATAAAATTAACTTGAAATGAATAAGTGGTTTAATGTAAGTGAAATGATGAACATGTTAAGTGGATAAATTATTAAGAATTAATAAGTGTGATAAATAGTAAAATGTAAGTTAATTGAGTAATATGGATAATGTATGGTAATTTTTCAATATTATTAATGGTTTAAGGCATGAGAAAGGGAAATGGGTTGAATGGGTTATGTAGTGTAAATGGAAAATGTGATAACAGGTTAAGTCTTGATGTGGATTTATATAATGAATTATTATGAAATGTGAATGTTATGTGTATTTATTGTGTATGATTTTTGATATGGTATATGTAATGAATGGATGAATAAGAATGTTCGGATGGCTTAGTGGTGTGTGATAAAGGAATGAGGCTCCTCCCATGGGATTGGTTGGACTGAGGCTCTAAACCCCAACCTGGAATGCATGCGTTATAGAGTTTGACTGATTATCTAGGCCCCTAATGGTGGCATTGGATGAGACTAACTAGACTAAGGATCCAAGGTAAGTGTGATATAATTGAATATGAAATGTTTATCCTTAGTGAGATAGGGACCTAGACATATTAAATTATGCATTTTAATTGCCTATCTTAGGCCATTGTATAAATGATGTAAATACCTAACCCATGGATTTAGTAATTTAAATGGATTAAGTAATGAGAAAGAAATTAAATGATTAAAAATATAAAAAGGGAATATTGTTAACTAATGGTCCCCTAAGTTTTCTTTTTTTTACCTTTCCTTTTATTTAGTTCTTGCATTCATTATCTGTTAGAATGGATATTTTTTAGACATCATTGGTGGTGGCCTAATGAGTTTTACTCCACCCTGCTCAAGCCATCATTGTGTACCTGAGTATATTTCATGACTGCAGGTTAGGACAAGGGGAAATACCCTATTCTAGGAAGTTGATTTGGGCTTAGAATTTGCATGGATTTGGACTAGGACTTGGAGACAGGACCCATTTTGGGGATTCTTCTGTTTGTTTTTATTTTGGGGTTCCTTTACTTTTAAAACTATTAGCATGAAATGACATATTTATTGTTTGGTTGTGGTTTGTACTAAATTGGGAAATAGTTGGTAATACTTTTCTATTGGTTAAATGTTTATTGTTTCCTTCATTTATTATTGTTATCTGTTATGGTGTACTCTGATAAAGAGGTTATAGTCTCCCCACATGTTCACTTAGATCCTCACTGCTAATCTGCAGCCTTTGGCCTAAGAGGAGGTGCACTTGAGTTCATGTAGTGGCACGGCTCGGGAAACCGGTTTAGTGGAATTCAGTTTGGGGATGTTGCAAAGTGGTATCAGAGCCAGATTTTTTTCTATCACTTACTATTTAGGTATTATAGATACAAGATTAGGATGTTTCTTGTATTGGAAATGAGCTCGTTCATGGGATCAGTTAACCCATATAAGGGTAAAAGTCAAGTAACCCAGGTGGGTATTGTTGTTCTTGAGTTATGTTGTTACAATTGACTGATATTACTCCATTGGGTGATGCACTTGTTGTATGATATGACTATTTTATGATAACTTTATTTTGTTCATAATGTCATGAGGCTGTGAATTCATGCATCATTATATGCACCTAGAGATACATGTGGAACACGTCATGATAGGCACACATGATATGGGTGTGTGGAGATGAAGAGAGCATGAATTTTACTTTCCTGAAAATTTAGAGAAAATAGTGTCTAATAAATATGATGCAAATGGGTAAAATGAAAGAATGTTAAAGAATAGTTAAGGGTTTGTTCTTAATAAAGTCTTGTGAATGATTTAAAATTTTTATTGTAACAAGTTGTGAAATGTTAAATGTTCCTAAGAGGAAGGATTTACATTATGAATGTGAAATGGTTTTAAAAATGTGTTTAATGAAAAGAATTATGGATTTGTAAGTTTGTTTACCCCATTTTGACCTTGACCCATGGTAGGGATGGTTGAGGGTAGTGTTAGAGGTGTTATTATGACCATTGGGATAAGTTTTTCAGGAGTGGGTTATTTAATTCTGAGAGTGTAAAATCATTCCATTTGTGGTTTAATTCTATTTATCATTTCTTTAAGTGTCTGTTGAAGAAGATGTTTTGAAATATGGTCTTGAATAAGGTAGGTACTTTCAAAATGTTGGGTAATTAGAAGGTTTAAAATGTAATTTCTTGAGTTTAAAATTGTGAAGTTAATTAAAAAATTATGTGTAATGATGTAGCTTTTGGATGAACCAGGTATCACATATTCCTTGTGTTTTTTATCTGGCCCATTCTATGGATGGTTTGGGAAATAAGAGTGACCTAGTTTGAGAACTTGGATTTGGGTCATGAGGCATTTTGGGGGTTTTATATATGGCATAGGAGGTGTGATTATTGTACCCTCAATAGGGTTTTGGCCTTTGGGTCATGAGATGGTGTTCAGTAAGGTGAGTGTAGAAACCCTAGTGGGTCATGATCGTATGGAGTGTTTGTTGCACCTTAAGTATGGTACTTATGTTGTGGTGTCCTTTGTGATTTGGGACCTTGAAATTTTTATTTTAGACCCCATATAAGGTATTTATATCATAGTTTTGATGTATTGATATGATTATATTAGGTGTGTAATCTAGAGTGAATGGTCTCTTTGTGTGGTAGGTGCAGTGTGTATCGAAACGGGGGTAAGAGTGATGCATGTGAGAAATTATTTGTTTGTGGCTTAATGCGTATGTATTAGAGAGAGGTCCAATGGATTTTTATAATTGTGATTCCAGTTTAGGGAGTTGGTATCATTTGACTTCAAGGTGACCTATGAGAGAGGTCGGAATAGGTTTCAAGTGCTTTTGGGTGTGTATGGCATGGGTGGATGTTTTGGACTATGGCGGTAGAACACGAGAGTGTTTACTAGTGAGGGTTTATTCTAGATGGATAAGTAGTAAAGTTGATGGTTTTTGTGATATAACTTGAGTTGTGGTTATGCATTGATATTTTTGGGGAAATTGAGGGTAGCCTCAAGGGAGGTTGGCCTGGTGTTGGAAGTTCTTTAGGATATGAAGAGTGGGAGATTCTTTAGAGGTGGAATCAAGGCATAGTGACTATCAAGGAGTTTCAAAAAAATGGTGTGGTTGTGCCCTTGTTTATTTTAAAGAGGTACCTTAGTGATTTTAGTTTGTTGTAAGGTTGGTTTTGAAGGGTTGTATCATTTGGGTATCTAACCTGTTCATTTTTATGGTTATTAATAGAGGCCTCGATATTGATTTCGGGTGAACAATACAAGGGTGACTGAAGCATGGATTAATTCTCTCATTATAAAGGTGACACCTGAGGTGATGGTGGGCACATGGTAGAACTTATTTGTATGAATGGTTGGTTTTTTGGTTGAGATATTGAGAATTACATGATACTGAGGAGGATGATGGGATATGAGGCCTAGTCAGGAAAGTAAGCGAGAAATTACTCCAGCTTCTGGTAATGTTTTGATCATATGACCTAATGTTTATTTCAGTTTGTGGTCACAGGAAAGTGTGAGACCTAAATTGATTCGAGGAAGTCTAGATTTGGATATGTGATGGGAAGGCCCGATGCTGTTTGGGATACGTACATAGGTGGATCAGGAGTAAGCGCCTCTTGTTTTCCATGGACCCATTGAAAGGCATTGTTTATGCGAGAGACCATTTGGTTCGAGATTGGTGTGATGGATCTCTTTGTTTATATTTTAAAATACCAAAATAATATTTCAAAAACTTTAGTGGTGTGGCATTAGTAGGGACAAAGTAAAAAAAATCATAACTACTTGGTATAAATCCCTAAAGTGGTGGTGATTTTGGTTAGTAACCCATGGCCAGGTGTTGATGAGACATTAAGGGTCGACAGGCCAAGTTGTCCCCATCATGGGGGTGAAGTCAATGATGGATAATTTTTGGTGGAGTTCTTCAATGACTTATTATCATACTTTTATCAAGTGACGGTCAAGCCCAGCATCTTGACATCATCCTGGGTATACTGAGAAAGCTCTGACTTTACGCCTATTAACATGAATGTGTTTTGGTTGAATATGGGAAATCATGGATTTTATAATCATGGAGATGTATGTGTGTAGCTAGGTAGTGGTATGTACACCATGGAATGATTATGGGTGAGGTCCCTGGAAGGGACTAGGTGTCGATGAATGCCATGGGTGCAGTTCTTAGAAGCGGGAAATGGGTATCGAGTGATGTTTTTTTGTTGCTCTTGGAAAATATAGACTGTCGCATCCAATTTTTTGGGTTCATATTATGATAAATGTGTGAGTTTAATTAGTTTAAATTTCTTATAGAAATTATTGATAATGAAACTCCTAAGGTGGTGTCTGATAAGTTGGTTCTGGGTGTATGTAGCATTGAGTGGAGTCGATTTGGTGGCATCTGAATCGCAATGAGAAACCTGTTAGGATCATTTTTTGATCCCTAGAAAAATCCGGGTAGGCCATTTAAGTTGTGGTTGAATGAGAAAAGTGTTTTATTTGGAATCAGGGAGGTTCCAAATGAAATTATAGATGCCTGTGTTCAAGTCATGGAAGGGCATGGAAAGTCTTGACAACAGGTCATGATAGGGGAGGTCGGATTTTAGAACCTCATCGAAGGTCAGATATGGACTCTGGTAGGTGTGATTGGGTGACCATGGAGTTTCCATAGGTATAGATACATCATGTTCAAGTCAGGTATTGGCGTTCCAATAGTG
Source organism: Viscum album (assembly GCA_963277665.1). Taxonomy (NCBI): domain Eukaryota; kingdom Viridiplantae; phylum Streptophyta; class Magnoliopsida; order Santalales; family Viscaceae; genus Viscum; species Viscum album. Next base: position 466,888,833 of record OY728147.1, on the reverse strand, counting down.
AAGTTGGGTGTTTTCAAGATAATTCAGTTGGGGAAAGTTCAGCTCGGTCGTGAGCAACGGACGAAAGCAGTGAGTTGTAAACCACCTCTAGTGAATTTTTTGAAGTGAAAATTGTGTTTAAAAGTTTGAAAATGGGATTTTAGTAAGAAACTAGTCATATTTAGTCAATTTATGGATGGGATAAGTGCTTGTGTTAGAAATTTTCATGGGTGTGGTGGAGCATAATGATGGCAGGGACTGTAGTGGATGCCTTGATGGTGGAATTTTACCAAAAGTCAGGGAATGACCTTGGTAGGTACATCAGATGATGGATATATGACTTAAGTGAGGAGGTTCCATGGGAAGGGGTATGGAATATCATGTCAATAGTGGAAGAATGAGTGTTTTAAGACAAGAATTCTAGAATGGTCTGACATGATAAACAAAGGGAATGAACATGTTAAGTTGTAATCCACCATTTGTTTGATGTTTTATGGAAAATGAATTTTGGAAATGAAAGAAAACTTGAGAGAGGTAAAGTTTTTCATAGTCTACAATGGATGTTGGATGAATTTCCATTTTGGGTAGTTTTAAATGTAATGTTTTATTCCAATGTTGGGTAGAGTCCCCATGGATGTCTGGGTGTGGCGAGTTGGGAATTGCATCAAGTCTGTCATGAAATCTGAGTTTAGGTTCTTGTGAATATTTCCAATAGTAGGGGTTTCAACCACCAGAATATGGTGGTGGAAAGATAAAGTGCATGGTGGGGAGAACCATGGTGAGAAATAGGTCGGTTGACAATGTGACAGGTGTTTTAGGTTATATAGACTCAAGTAAGTACCATTCTAGTGTTTCATCCATGAAAACAAATGTTGGATCATATCTTGATCAGTTGAGTGACCTAAGTGTTTAGTTGTGTTTTGTATGTTTGATTATGGAATGGGATCATCGAGCCTCTAGTTGTGAATTTATGTAGGTTTGGGAAATTTGGTTGGGAAATTCGTGTGCTTCTTTAAGTGGTGTCGATTTTGGGACACCATTGGGGTTTTGAAAACAGGTTCGGAATGGTTCCAAGTGATTTAGGCCATGAGTTGTGGATAAGATCAATCTGATGGGGAGATGATTGTCTCTACCACTATGGTATTATGTTTTGGGTGATCCTTAATTGTTTTTTAATTTAGTAATAAGTCTCTGAGTCTTCCCTATGTAGTTCTTGTGGTTGATGTTTAGTATGAGGTTTATGCGTCTTTTGAAGATCATTTGGTTCATGTTGTGGATTGTAGTGAGAAAGTCTTGCAGGGAAAGACTATGCCTTTGGTTCGAGTTTTATGGAATCATGGTAATGTTAGGGGAGATACTTAGGAGAGGGAGATGGATATACGGGCTTAGTGGCCTGATATTTTTACTCTGAAAGCTCGGTGATTCTTGGGAGTGTTGCTTGAGGATGAGTCATTATAAGATGGGGAGGTTGTAAGATTTTGAAATTTGTAGAGGTATTTATTTATTTAAAGTTTGGTTTAAATCTCTTAATATTTGTTAATGTAATGTTAACCAGATGTCTAAGGATGTTAGGGGGTGTTTTGGGGGTTCAGGACATGAAAGAAAAGGGAATTTGTCTATTCAGTGCGTCTTTCACTATCAGAACATGGTTAGAGATAATAGTGTACCAAAACCATGCTATCCAGAAGGATGGGTGTAATGTTAAAAACCCATGGAAAGAGACGATCCAAACTGTGTGGACTTAGATAGAGGCATTATGCATGGTTTGTTGAGCTGTGAGAGATTCCCAAATAACCATGTGACTTACACCCCTCTTGGACCAAGGTGGGAACATGGTTTGTGCATAGTTTGGAAAATTGTTTGCCCAAACCATGAACCCCACTAAAAAGTGAAAAAATACCAAATTACCCCTTAGGATTTTATGTTTCTCACATAATTCCTTTTCCATTTCTTACTCCTCTATCCCTAGGTATAAACCTGAACCCCCAAATCTTCCCAAGGATCATTCTCTATCAATTCAAGTCCATTTTAAGTGTCTTTGGTTGTGGATCAAAGCTCTAGGTAAATATAATGTTCCTCTTAATTACCTTTTGTATTAGGGCTTGTGGTTTTTTTATTCTTATTCTGAATCCCTAAAATCCTCTTTTTCCAGTGGATCATAGGTTGGGGCTTCAAAGGGATCTTGAATCCCTATCTAAGGAAAAGGTTAAGTGTGTGTGTTCATCTTAGGATTCCAGGTAGGTGGTTTGCTAGTTATATTGTTATAGTATCGATGTTCTTTTATGCTTACAAGATTGTGTATTTCTTCCTCCTGGTTTTACAATGGATACCTTTAGTAATACTTGTTAAAATGGGTGGATTAATGATGAATTAAACCCCTCATGATCCTAGTGGGATGCATTGAGGTTGATTAGACCGAACTAGGACCACCCATTGGGTGTTTCTAAATTCTTTAACATGGAAAATTGTGATGTGAAGAATAAAATTGAATTGTAATAAAGTAGAGTCCTTGAGGAGCACGTTGATATGTTATTTGGGTTGAAAATGGAGTATTTATTGTTGTGTCCAGACCTTGATAATGACATAAGTGATTATTTGGCTTAATATGAAATTTTTTGTGTGTGATAAATTGATTGTGCAATGTGAATTATGAAAAGAACTTGAAATGAATAAGTGGGTTAATGTAAGTGAAATGATGGACATGTTCAGTTGTTAAATTATAGGGAATTGATAAGTGTGGTAAATGGGATAATGTATGGTTATTGATGAATATAGATAATATATTTTAATTGTTGAATATACATAAATGGTTAAGGCATGAGAAAGGGAAATTGGTTTAATATTATATGCAGTGTAAATGGTGAATATGCTAAAGGGTTAAGGCTTGATGTGGATTTATGTTTTGAATAATTGTGAATTGTGAATGTTATGTGCATTGATTGTGTATGGTTTTTGATATGGTATATGTGATGAATGGATGAATTGGAATGTGAAAATGGATTTGTGGTGTGTGATAAATGATCGAGGATCCTCTCCTGGGTTGGGTTGAAATGAGGCTCTAAACACCACCCTAGAATGCATGGGTTAGGGAGTTGGACTTATGCTCTAGGCCCCTAACTGTTTCATAGGATGAGACTACCTGGACTGAGGATACAAGGTAAGTGTGGTGTAATTGACTATGAAATGTTTATCCCTAGTGAGATAGAAACCTCGACTTATTCCCTTATGCACTGTAATTGACTGGAGTAGGCTGTTGTATAAATGATGTAAATGCCTAACACATGGATTTAGTAATATACATGGATTAAGTAATTAGAATGAAACTAAATGATGAAAGTGGTAAAAAGGGTATAGTGTTAACTAATATCCCTTGAGTTATATTTTTTTTGCATTTCCTTTATTTAGTTTCTACATGAACTATCTATTAAACTGGATGTTTTTTAGACATCGTTGGTGGTGGCCTACTAATTTTTACACACACCCTTCACAGGACACCATTGGGTACCTGAGTAGATTTCATGGTAGCGGGTCAAGAAAAGGGAAAAGGTGATATGCTAGAGAGTTGAGTTGGGCTTGGGATGTGCATAGATGAGGACCGAGAAATAGAGTCATGAATCGTTTTTTGAATGCTTCCATTAGTTTTTATTTTTGGTTTCCTTCACTTTTGGCACTATTATCATGACATGAAATATTTATCATTTGGTTGTGATTTGTACCCTATTGATAAATAATTAGTAATGATTGTTTATTAATTAATGTTTATTTTTTTACAATTATTATCTGTTGGGAAATACTCTGATAACAAGCGTATAGTCTCCCCATGTGTTAATTTATATTGTCACTTCTAGTTGGCAGCCTCTGGCATACGGGGAAGCGTGCTTGAGGTCATGTGGTGACACGGATCGGGGAACCGGTTTAATAGCCTCAAGTTTGGGGATTTTACTTCATAAGCATGGAAACAAGGCAAGAAATATGATATCATAATATCATGGCTTCATAAATATGTGAAAAAACAAAAAAAAAACATGACATTGTAATCATAAGCCAAGGCTCACTGATAGGAAAACATAACAAAGTGTGCTAGCATAACTACTTGTATATCATACAAGGTATCTCATGAGAGGAAAATATTAAACAATTCATTTGATAGATTTATAATTCTTGGCCCATTCACAATCTCATAATATGTACATTCCTAATTGTCCCACGTGAGGAAAATAAACCATAAATAAATCATAATCATGATAAAATCATGACAAGGAAGTGGGTTTCATAATATTGTCTCAAAACATAACGAAAGGCTATATCACAAAGATTCACATTATAAGAAGAAATTAAATAATTTTTTACATTTATATTAAAAATAATACAAATTTTTTAACATGGATATCCAATGTAGGAAACTTAAAAATAATAATTAGATAATTAAGAATGAAAATTACCCAATTAAGTGATTATATATGAAATGAGAAATGGGTATTTTAAAGAAATAAAGAGCCTATCATTTTACTTTAAATTTCTATTTAATTGGAAAAAAAAATATATAAAATAATGAGGTTTTTTAGAATTAATTAATTGAAAAAAAAAACATTTTATGGTGGTGGTGCTTGACTAAAAGTAATAAATGAATAATTTTTCTTATATTGGGTTTAATTAAAAGGGGGATTGTGAAGGGAACTTAAACATGTATAACACTAGAAAGAAAAGAGAAATTACATTATGTATATATTCAAAGAACGTATATAAAAAATATAATAAGTACATGGGAAAAATATTCAGTAAAATGGATAAAAAGAAAGAGAATATGTAACCTGGAAGTAATAAGGGTGGTTCGGGAGATCCCTTACCTGAGGTATTAATTCACTCTACATGTGTGATTAAATTCATAAAAAATAAAATTAAGTTTATTAATAAATTTATTAAGAAAATATTTCATCGATATTTCATCTTATAATTTATATTTATTATCATGTGTTATTCATTTATAAAATAGTTTTCTCTTATAATGGTTACTTGTGGTGGTTCGATCAATTTCTCTAAAAATTCCTTAGTATATTATTTATGGTCAAATTTGTAGAAAATAACATAATAATATCTATAAATATATAGTAGTATGTATTTTATTATTCTATTAGCATAATATTTATATATTTCCCTATGTTTTCCCAAAATGGACTCAAATTAATAAAGGTGCCTTGAAATGTTCATTTAAGGAGGTTAAATTCACTACTATAATTTATTGTTAATATCACATATATAATGTAAAATTTAATAATTAAATAATATTAATAATATCATAAATATCATGTTTATAACATAAATATATTTTTAAATTCATCCATGTTTTTGGGTGATGAAAAATAGAACACATCATTCAGGGAGGAAGTAGTCAACACATACACATGTCGATGTCTTCATTTTTCAAATGGTTTTGGGGGATGATAGAAAATGGATTTTTTAGTAGTATAATAAAATTTAAGAATATTTATAATAATGATATTATCATAATTTAATATAAAATACCTTAGGGGTAGAATAATAAATAAATTAAGTGATCTCGGTTGAGAATATTACATCTCTATTTAGATGTTCTCCCTTGGGTAATACTTGAAGTCTCCTTAGCTTGGTCTTATTGGGAAAAAAGGAATATATAACTTTAGAATAGGGTTGAGGAGTGCCTAGGTTAGATTTTTTAGATACTTATTTATAATTAATGGATAGATGGGGTTGTGGTGAACACCTTTATAGTTAAGGGAAAGGACATTTTTGTAAATATAACTTCTTAATATAATAGGAACACTTATTTCACATGGAATATGGATCCAAAGTTGATTATAATGAAGTGATGAAAGGGGTAAGGCCACACATCCCTCAACCATTTATTTTCACGCATTTTTTAAACATTCTTTCAGGTCTTTTACTCTTTGATTTATTACATTTACCATTTTAGCTTTTACCACTGTAACTAGTTTTTACCTAGGTAATTTATTTTTTATGGTTAAAGATATAATAGAAACCATTATGTAATTTGAAACGAATAATTTCTAATATGAAATATATTTTATTTTATTTTATTTCTAAAAGTGGTAAAATTAAATTTTAAAGTAATAATTTTATATCAAATTAAAATAGTTTTTAGAAAAATATGATTTTAATTCAAAAAATTAAATTTAGGATAAAATTATGATTATTATTGATTTACATGAAATTAATTAGTTTTTTATTAACAAAATGAGATTTATTTATCTTCTAAAATAATCTAAAACTAAAATCCACCTAGTTAAAACTTAATTAAAAGAAAAATACTAAAATAGTTATTATTAGAATAAAATATTACTTAGTTTAAAAAATGTTATGAATGGGTTTCATAAATTTAAAATAATATTATTTTAAAACATAAATATATTATTGATCATGAAAAATTATTTATAATATTTTAAATTATACTTACTCGGTGATAAGGTCATAAAAACAATAATATCAGTAAAAAAATATATTTTTTACAATTTACCTAAAAAATCAATTATTTCAGAATAATTAGAAAACCTGATACCTATATAATTTTAAAATGATTAGTCAAAAAATAAATTGAAATTTATTATATAAAATTTATTTGAGTGATAAAAAAAATAAGTTTAAGTGTGAATAATGTAATAAAATAATTTTTAGAAGGATTATTTTTAAAGCATGAAATGAATTTATTATTATTACTATACCATAAGTTACTTTTCTATTATAAAGGTTATTATATTGTACCAATTATTATATTATGTACATGTAAAGTTATAATTTACTGATAAAATTAGATTAGTTTTTATTATCAATATTATCTAATATGACACACATATATATATACTTAAAAATAAAATATATGTATATAATTTCTAGGTCATTACAATAAAGATCATAGAGGCCTAAAATAGGTCTCCACTGTATTTATAGTTCTTCTAAAATGGTGATACAAGATTTAAAAATTTATATGAGAATAATTTCACCATAGCCAACATATTTCCTCAAACCACCAAGAAAAATAGAAATCCTTCACCAATCATGATCAACCACTCGAAAAACAAATTTTAATTATCAAAATAAAAGAAAACCCACAAGGATACATAATAGACCATAAGAAAATGTCCACCAATCATAAATAGGCCACCAAATTGGAATGGAAAATATACACTAACAAAAACAAGCCTCAATAAGGATAACATGGGATCTAACCTTAGGTCATGAAGCTGTAGGAAAAATAACTTGAGATATCACTCATGGAACAATGACCCATGTTAAACCTAAAAAAACACAAATAGATCCTAATACTCACTCAATTCACCATATAGTGCATAATATAAATTGGAATATCAATCATCCCAGTTATCAAAACATGTACAAAAGGCTTCCTAGGATCAACCCATCATAATTCAACTCTCATCACGTGGATAAAATCATAGATAAACCTCAAGAGGCATAAAATTTTGACGAGGAATTAGTATGACCTAAGTAATAAACAACACTTAAGGTAAGGATGTAACAGCTACCTAAATAATGAACCAAAAAATCATTCCCTCAAAATATTCAACTACTCTAAACTCAATGAGCATAAGTTCCAAAATAGATAAACACTTGGGTAATTGATATATTCGATACACCCTTTCAATCACACCCTAAAATGATACTAGGATACATTAAATATAGTTTATCTGAGGTTTGGATGAATAATTCTCTAAAAAATAGATTTTTGAGAGTTATCAGAAACTAGCTCAGAAGATAAGAAAATCAACTTTAAAAAATGATCGATATAACCCATCAGTATTCACTCTCCCTAAGGGAGACTCGTGAATTCAAGAAATCTACCATCTTGAAACTCTCAGGATAATTTTACCAATTAAAAATGGTACTAAATAATTTTAAAGACATGTATTCTCAAAATTAGGATAGGATTATAGTATTTAAACACACTTAGCTCAATCCAATAATAAATCCCACCATGGTTTTTTTCTATAAGGGTTTCAAGAATTTTTAGAGAATTTAAATTTAATTAAATTTAGTTTAACCACTCCATAACTTTAATGGGAACTTGATCACCATAAAAAGAAAACGGTTGCCTATTAAAGAATTTCAATATAGGTTATAAAATCATCTCCACCACTCTATTCTGATTCTGGGAAGATTCAATTACTATAAGAATTGTTATAAGATAATTAGGGGAATTCCCCTAAGAATCATTCCAATAGAAAAACTTTTCATGTTCAAACTAGACAATTTTGGGAGGAACATTCTCAACAACATTAAAAATATACTCAAAACATTCTTTATTAATATCTAAAATCAAACAACCCCTATATAGACCAAAAGATCAATCCAAAATCACTAGTTCTCCAATGCAGAACACACTAAAAATACCTTTCTTTGAAACTACCAATATTTGTAAAAGAGTATAAAAAATCATTTCACAAAGGAAATAAACACTTTTGAAACATTCAAAATTATTTTTAAAACCAAAGATATTCCATTTTATGATTTTAAAACAAGCTGAAATTACAACTTCATTTAAAATTCCCTACCAAATAATTAAAAACATTTTCATAATACCCATTTTCATTTCAAAAAAAATCCAAATTTCAAAATGAAATAAAACCATTTAAATAACAACAAATTTAAAGAAAAATTCCTTTTTAAATAATAAAAAAATGGTTTTAAAAATAAGTTATTCGTGTAATTATCTTTTCAAATAAATCACCATAACTGGTTTGAAATCAAAAAATTTCATAAAACTCACCATTCACACAAACTACCTCTTAAAGAAAAAATAAAAATAACATAAACACATAAAAATCCATATTTGATCCTTCTATAACATCTGAGAAACACTTTATAATTAATTAGAAATAAAAATTGGTCCAAAAAATACTTACAAGAGGTAAGAATATTTGTGTATAGGTTGGTCGCATGGTTGGGATGACTGTGTGGTAACATCTAAGAAGCATCCAAGACCATGTGAAAAAGATAAACATAGTGTACCAAACCATGTGAGTTAACTTCTCATCCATGTATACTTTAAAATTTCACCCCAAAACTCTAAGATACCTTTAAATTATCTGATATAACTCAACAGGTATCAAAATACATCAAAAGTAGTCAAAACCGAAATTCATAATCAGGACTCAAACCCTGAGTACCCATGGAAACTCAAGTTTATCACAAAACATGGTGATAAAGAACCTACTAATGACCTAGTTTCTAATATTTTATGGTCCTATATATAATATCATGACTCACCCAAATAATAAGAGGGTGTGAAATACTATTTTATAACAAACCAACCAAGGTCGACCTGACACATCATGTGAATAGCTCTCTCACAATGGTCTAAGAATGTTCCAAATCATGAAGGGATGGAGACAAGAATTAATTCATAAAAACATAAACAATGAATAATGATTTCGGCCTCAAATAATAATAATAGTGTATTGGAAATTAATCTGACATGGTGCATCCATAGACTGGATGTCCATGCACATAAAATAAGTAAATACAAATTGATAGAGAAGCCAAATGTGGAATAAGAATAATAAATAGACTAACCAAAATCACTTCTACATATAACAAATAATTTGTATACATAACATGAACTAGTATAAAATGGTTTTAATATAAATGCATCATGGTAATATAAAGAGTAAAGAACAAAATATAAATACCATTGACACCCCAATTTCTGGATAAACTAGTGGCCCAAAATAAAATAGAACCTAAACCCTAAAAAAATACCTATATGTGAACCATGGTCAATTTTCATATCAAAATATATAACCAATAGGTTAAAAATATCATCAACTAAATTAGAATCCAATCTTGTGTACTAGTATGAATCCTAAGTGACACAAACACACACAATTTTGTATGTTGGGTTTGACATAAATAATCCTAGTAGGATTTCACCAAATTTCTATAAAATTACTTTTATAAAACATTTAATAGATACTAGGGTTCAAATCATTTAAAAATTAGGTTTTATAAGTATAAATCATAAAGAAATCAAGTAATATACATTTTTCCATTTGTTAACCCCATGGTAAAACATTTTTCAAAATAAATGACAAATATCTTTTAATACCATTATTTTTAAACTTATAAAGATAAAAAAATCCTTTAAAGATACTCTTACAAAACTATTTAATCAACCACAGGGGTGGATCCCTGAAATTAAAAGGATATATTTAAAGCATTGAAAAAATTTTCTCCTAAGTTTATGAAAAAAAACTAAATCATTTTCCTTATTTTAAAACCTCTCAAAAATACTCTCTTTTCAAAAAAAATTAAAAAAATTATAAATAAAAATTTCATATTATAACAAGAACCATCTTGTTAAGAAACATACTATAAACAAGCATCAATAATGGAAAAAGGTGACATGAAACCATGATAATAACAAGGGGATAGAAACAATGTTTGAAGCAGGAATACCTAATATAAGATCTTCATCAAGTGAGTAAGTTTCATGGGAAACTCACTAAGTATTAATGTGAGATGATATTCGACACACTCAAGTAAACCTAATTACAATCCAATGTTGTGATCTTAAAAAGGTATTAACTTTCAATAATCTCACATAGTCTTATTAGGTATCTATTCCTAGTTATATCTTATAGTCTATTTGAACAACTCTCTCAATCATCTCCCATGGTCTAATTAGGAACTCCCCTAGAGAGGACACAACCTACACTTGAGTTCATGAGTTAATGCTTCATGAAGTTAGAATGTAAAAAACTAAATTCTGGACTTAGATACTTAGGTTCACATGACATGTCAAAGTATATGTGAGCAGTCAAATAAGCAATGAGGTCATAATATTACTCAAGGATAATACATATCAATAATATCATCTCATCTTCAACACCCTTGAATGAAATAACCCATTTCAAACCAAATAATCACCAAATTCAAATTCAAGTTCTATTAAATGGGTAACGTACTATAAAAGACATAATAAAAATGGGATCACAAATGGGGTGTCACAATATCTAGTAAACTCATTTCCAAAAAGTTCCAACTAAGAATTTAAAATAAACTTGTAACTACTAATTAACTATATATCTTTATCAAACACACTAAGGAGGTTTTTATTGAGTGAAAAAATACCCTTTAAAACAAATATAGAAAATAAAATCTAGTTGTGAAAATCATAAAAAAATTACACTTTAACAAAACATTAACACAATTGGGAGTCACTTGAAAATTAAAAACTTATTTAATATAGAACAAACACTTAAAAACATGGTCTATATTCATTAGAAATAAAAATAGGGACAAACCCCTTCAATTAACACAAAAAAAATTATGGATACTAACATGCATTTTTATAAACACTTAACTCTAAGTAAATACTAGGAAATTCATTTAAATGTACATTGTTCAAAGTGTAAAAAACCATGAATAAATTTTATAAACCCCACGGGTATCTTATACATAGATATATCTGGATAATAAATGAATTTAGAACACAAATAATTGAATAAAATTTCCAAATAAAAAAATTCACAAAAACAACTACCTCAATCAGGTGAAAAACACTCTACTTTGATGGTAGAAACATAAAATTGTTGGGAATAAACTTCTAAAATTAAAAAATTACTAAATAACCATGGTTAAAATAAAACCAAACCCAAAATTAAACCTCCCTTATAGTTAGGGTTCATGTGAGAAAATAAAATCGAGGGGGGGGTAAATGTAAGGAGAGGATAATGATAGTTATCAAGGTATAACCTCTAGGAATTTTCTTGAAACCAATGATGAGGTCAAATATACATATAAGAATGAATTAGAATCATTAATATCCTCCTTACCCAATCGGATTCACAAAATGGGGGAGATAGAAACCCTCATGTAGTTTCAATTCATCATAAGTAAATATAAAAATTCACATAATTAAAATCTAGGAACAGGGACATCATGGAGTGACTCCCTTATTGGGGTGAGACTCACCCCCTTAATTTGACTAAGAGTCAAGAAATCACTATCTTGTTTCACTTAATGACATGACCCTACCTTAATATCATGAATACCCAATGAGGTTAGGCTTTTTTGGCATGACTTGTTCCCGTGACACCCCTGTCATTGCATGATGTATGCCATCATGGCATGACTTATCCCTCACCCAAAATACCATGAAGGAAAAATCCTCACATAGAGGTGACCATGCATAACATTAACTTTTTTTACTCTTGTATATTATAACTTTCCAAATATAGCTTTCCCAGACACTCAATGTAGTATAAACTACCTATTTTTCTGTGTGACTTACTCTCCTTAATGATCTATCATGGGGGGATGCCCCTTGGTTATGGCACAACCAACTATAGTTCAGAACTTATGAACATTAAAAACACTAAAAAATATCCAAAAAAATTTAAATAACACTAGATTATATAATATTTAATACAATTGTTGTAACGACCCGAAATTTTGAATAAATCTTGTTTCCTAATTTTATGTGTTATTTTATTTTATTTTTGTACTCAACAAAAATGTTTCATTTGATAACATGAGTATAATTAAAATGATACTGTTGGGTTTTGACCGTTATTTGACCATTGGTCAATATGACCGCTGTAAACTAAACGTTTCCATTATTGTCTCTAAATACAAGTAATCTTGGTTAATTAATATAGAAAGAAGATTTGATGGCCTCACCCAGTAGTCTTGGACCGATCGAAGCTCATCTAACAGAACTTGGGAAGGAGGTAGCACCACTGGGCTTTGCTCTGGACCAAACCCAAGCTGAACTTCATCGTATGAAGCTAGAACGGGATTGCCTTCGTGAGAAGTTCAAACTGATAGAAATTACTACTCATGCGATGTTGGTCGAGCCTCCCTCAGATTCTCTCACCTTAGCACACCTTACACTTAGGTCCTATGCTGGTGTGATAAGGGGCTATGTAAGGAGACCGTAACTGCCTTGTGTAATCCTTTGTTTTAAATAAAAATTTTGATTTCTTCTTTTGATGAAGTTTATGAATTTTCAAATGACCGGATAAATATAGTATGCATATTTTTGATGAATTTTAGAAAAAGGATATTTTAAAAATGTTTATGTAAACCTTAAATAATGTAAAATGTGTAATGATTTTCGAAAAATGATCTTCTACAATTATGTTTAGTACAAAATTTAGAGTCTAATAAGATCAACTTAATTTTTTATGAATAGAAAATTATGAATAGTGATTTTATGCTTAGGATTAGTAATGTGACCAAATGGATTAGTAATCTCACTTAAAGAAAGTATTAAAATAAGCTAGGCACTTTGATTAAGTAATGTGATTCAATAAAATGGCTAAATAACGGTTTCATAAATTATTATTCAAGTATTAGTTTTTTTCGGACGAATAGTGTTTTTTAATTAAAAATTTAATTAAAAATATTTGGAAAATTATTTTTATAAAATGGACTTCATTTTTGAACTCAGAGCATCGATATTATGTTAAGGTAATTTTTGGGGATTTTTCTGAAAAAAATGAATTTTCGATGAATAGTGTTTTTAATTAAAAATTTAATTAAAAATATTTAGAAAATTATTTTTATAAAATGGATTTCATTTTTGAAATTAGAGCATTGATATTTGGATAAGGTGAAATTTTGGGATTGTTCTGAGAAAGTTGAATTTTCGATGAATAGTGAAAATATAGTTTTAAGTTACTGATGTTTAATGACATCATTAAATGATGTATTAAGTATGTAATCAATATGTTCGACTTATGAATACTAAGATAAGGTATGATGTGTCCCAAGTGGCCAATACCATGGGCAAATACCATGGTCAAGCCCATGGTTTTTCCAAAACCACTGATGAGGTGTCCCTTGGCCATTAATGCCTTGTCCCCTCACTTTCCCTATAAATACCAAGTCATCCTCTCATCAATTAGACTCCCCACTCTCCCCCAACGAAGTTCAGGTCTCATTACCTCCCAAGGAGTCCTCCCAAGGTGTCCCCAAGCCCTCAAGGTCCCAACCATTGAGTTTTAAGAGTTACGTTTTAAGGTAAGGGATCCAATCTCTCTCTTTCTTTTCAAGAAATCTCTTTTATGTAATTTCTTTTATGCTCCATGTTCTTATGTTAAAGGGTGTTCTTTTATTCTCCTATTACTTCCCTTTTCATGTTCACATAATGATATATCCCCTCTTACTCTCATTATTTAGTTTTATGAAGTTTTAAGTGGCGCCGTTAGGCTGCCGAAAGTTTTGTAACGGATTCTTTCTCCCTTCTTATTTTTCAAGATCTATTATCATGTAAAGTATTTCAAGTTCCTTTTTATTATGTTGGGGTATGATCTCTAAATTTATAATACTGATCTTTTATGATCATATGATGAGATACCCCATTTGATCTATTCAATTCAGTATTTTGAAGTTTTAAGTGGCGCTGTTAGGCTGCCGAATTTTTAAGTGGTTCTTCACCCTTCTCGTTTTGAAGTTCTACTTTCATGTCAATTCTTTCAAGTTCCTTTTTGTTATGTTGGGGTATGATCTCTATATCTATCATAATGGACTCTTATGTTCATATTATGAGAGACCCTATTTGATCTCATCAATTCATTTTTTGTTGAAGTTTAAGTGATGTCGTTAGGCTGCCGAATTTTTAAGGGATTCTTTCACCCTTCTCCTTTTCAAAGTTCTAATTCCATGTCAAGTCTTGCAATTTACTTTTTATTATGTTGGGGTATGATCTCTATATCTATCATACTGATCTTTTATGTTCATATGATGAGATACCCTATTTGACATCATCAATTCATTTTTGGTTGAAGTTTATGTGACGTCGTTAGGCTGCCGAATTTTTATAAGAGAAATCTTATTTTGTCTTCCTTTCATGTTATTCATTTCATATGGTATATCTTTCAAATTTCATTACCATGTTCTTATATCCTTCATATTCTGTCCCTCTACTGTTTTATGTGTCATTTATGAATGTTTGACCCATGTCCCCTCTCTTTTCAATGTTTTCTAAAACCTTGTAACGTAGCCGTTATGCTGCAGAATTTTCGTCTCAAAATGCCTCTCTCTTTTCTCAAAATTATTTTATGTTATTAATTGAATACTCAAATATCTTATTTATACAGGGGTATTCACATATATATCAAAATGTTCTATATTAAATTCTGGGATTTACATACATGAAACCCGCTTTCCCTTTCCATGGGTTTAAAGTGACATAAAGCTCATGTCTTTAAAGAAGTTTTTAAAACGTTATGATTATGAAATGAAACCCATTTATTTTACGCTATATGGGTTGTTTATGAAATTTTTGATGATAATATATGTGGATCACATGATAATAAAGGAAAATTTAAGGGTGCGCCCTGATAGCGCTCCAATGCATTGGGTAATGATGTAACCACTAGAGATTACAATTTTCACGATATCTTGGTGAATATCCTTGGTAATTTTCAAATGACACCTTGGGGATGGACCTTGGTGATATGTTCATGATTGCCTATATTAAATGTTGCAGCCACATCTTCAAGTTATGAAAATTTTATTTTTATTATGATATGCCTCATGATTTCATTCTCATGCCTTAAAGTTCTTTTCACGACCTTATTGAAGTATCTCAAGTTCACATGTAAAATGTTTCTCTTGTTTCCCTTACTGGGCCTTTTGCTCACCCTTTCTTTTGATGTATGTCCCCAGGTTATGTGATGCAGTAATGAACCTAGGATGAACATGAGTAGAAGCCTTTCAAGTGTTTTAGAAGAATGTTTTATGTTTTCATGTTTAAAGTTCCTGGTTTCCAAGACACTAAACCTTAAAGATCCTCGGTTTTGTAAAATGTAATGAAATTTTATGTGATAAAAAGGCAGGATGCTATAGTTGGTATCAAAGGATGGTTTAGTTATTTGTGGAAATTAGGATATGAAAACTCTAGGAAGAACCCTATAGAAAAGTTTAAATATAGGAAATCTTCCTGGTATTTTGGTGAGTATTGAGTAAGGGGTTGCCAAGCAAATACATCCCTGTCTGGATACGAGCAGGTAGAGGTGGCTCTGGCACAGATGTACATAGGGGTAAAACCTAAAAACACCTCTTTGAGCTAGACTCGAATGGGAACTGGTACACGACAACGGGCCTTGCTGCACTCTTGGTTACGACACTCCCGGGGGATATGATTTAGTAAATTCATAAGCCTAGTATGAACCATTATTAAAGGAACAAAGATAAAATAAAATAAAGATTCACATAAGAATATATGATCATGGAAAACCTAGATGAGAACCTAGGGGATCACAATTTAGGGTATACTTTTCTTCTACAAGTTATCCTTATATGCTTTCAGTTCCTTTTCATGATTATTGGCTAAGTACTTAAGCCCCTAATTATGCTTTCTCTTCTTAGTTAATGGTGGGAAATGGAAGAACATGTCCCAACAACCAATGTGATAGGAAATGCGATGATTGTCGTATTAATATGAGAAAGATGATTAGTGGATTAAAAGATGATTATTATTTTGGAAGACGTTCACTATTTTGGGGACCCTATTTGATCGAGGTAAATAGATTACTATGGTATTTTCATTGAGGAGTAAGGTTGACTTATATTTTGAAGAATCGATGAATTTAAGGTGAACTTATGGTAATTTAGGTTACTTATGGAAATGATTAACATATCTTGGGTAAAATATGTTTAGGTTAGCTACTTTTGTTATAAGATGTTAGGAGTGGTTGATGTTGTCTGGATATCAACAATGAAGCTGTTTTGGAAGACTATGTTATCAAATCCTTCTTGTATTTGTGTTTCAACCTTAGTTTGGTTTATTTTGAGTAATTTTAAGGACCGTTATTTATGGAATGGTCTATGATGAACTTTGGGTAGTACCATGGAACCTTGAAGATTTAAAAGTAGTTTCCCTTCCTATGGGATTCTTTCTTTTTGACGAGTTTTTTCACCTTAAACTTTCTATTTTTGGTATAATGTTTAAAGATAGAAGAAATGGATAGTTAATATTTTGTGGATTATGTGATTCTATAGAAGATGATTCTTGTGCTTCTTATGAGACCAAGTGTTTTTGAATTCTCATCATTTGGGGAAAATATTAGTGTTGGTAGGGACTTATTAAAGGATGAAACTCTACTTGAAGGTAGGTATATTTTCTTATGTTTTTGTTCTATGTAGTAAATTAATTCCTCAAAATTATGAAAAGGAACGTAAAACAAAAACGTTGTCGGTTTACGTTTCCTACTAGGTAATCAAAGACCGTTTACACACATCGTAAGTTTGGGATTTTCTTATGGTTAACTTTCTCCTAATCATGTTTTCTATCACTCTCCCTCAGAACTTGACCCTTTATTTTTCTTCCATGTCCATGTTTTCCTACATGGAATCCTAGTGTGGGTTATCTCGGGTGGCCTTTGTACTTCCCTTTCTTTCTTTTAAAGTAATAGTTTTACTGACTCCTTTTATGATGTGGTACTTTCAATGAAATTTCAAAACCCAATTTTAAAAATTGCAAGGACGCAATTTCTTAAGGGGGGAAGATTGTAACGTCCCGAAATTTTGAATAAATCTTGTTTCCTAATTTTATGTGTTATTTTATTTTATTTTTTTACTCAACAAAAATGTTTCATTTGATAACATGAGTATAATTAAAATGAGACTGTTGGGTTTTGACCGTTATTTGACCATTGGTCAATATGACCGCTGTAAACTAAACGTTTCCATTATTGTCTCTAAATACAAGTAATCTTGGTTAATTAATATAGAAAGAAGATTCGATGGCCTCACCCAGTAGTCTTGGACCGATCGAAGCCCATCTAACAGAACTTGGGAAGAAGGTAGCACCACTGGGCTTTGCTCTGGACCAAACCCAAGCTGAACTTCATCGTATGAAGCTAGAACGGGATCGCCTTCGTGAGAAGTTCAAACTGATAGAAATTACTACTCGTGCGATGTTGGTCGAGCCTCCCTCGGATTCTCTCACCTTAGCACACCTCACACTTAGGTCCTATGCTGGTGTGATAAGGGGCTATATAAGGAGACCGTAACTGCCTTGTGTAATCCTTTGTTTTAAATAAAAATTTTGATTTCTTCTTTTGATGAAGTTTATGAATTTTCAAATGACCGGATAAATATAGTATGCATATTTTTGATGAATTTTAGAAAAAGGATATTTTAAAAATGTTTATGTAAACCTTAAATAATTTAAAATGTTTAATGATTTTCGAAAAATGATCTTCTACAATTATGTTCAGTACAAAATTTAGAGTCTAATAAGATCAACTTAATTTTTGATGAATAGAAAATTATGAATAGTGATTTTATGCTTAGGATTAGTAATGTGACCAAATGGATTAGTAATCTCACTTAAAGAAAGTATTAAAATAAGCTAGGCACTTTGATTAAGTAATGTGATTCAATAAAATGGCCAAATAACGGTTTCATAAATTATTATTCAATTATTAGTTTTTTCGTATGAATAGTGTTTTTTAATTAAAAATTTAATTATAAATATTTAGAAAATTATTTTTATAAAATGGACTTCATTTTTGAACTCAGAGCATCGATATTATGTTAAGGTAATTTTTGGGGATTTTTCTGAAAAAAATGAATTTTCGATGAATAGTGTTTTTAATTAAAAATTTAATTAAAAATATTTAGAAAATTATTTTTATAAAATGGATTTCATTTTTGAAATTAGAGCATTGATATTTGGTTAAGGTGAAATTTTGGGATTATTCTGAGAAAGTTGAATTTTCGATGAATAGTGAAAATACAGTTTTAAGTTACGGATGTTTAATGACATCATTAAATGATGTATTAAGTATGTAATCAATATGGTAGACTTATGAATAGTAAGATAAGGTATGAGGTGTCCCAATTGGGCAATACCAAGGGAAAATACCATGGGCAAGCCCATGGTTTTTCCAAAACCACTGATGAGGTGTCCCTTGGCCATTAATGCCTTGTCCCCTCACTTTCCCTATAAATACCAAGCCATCCTCTCATCCATTCGACTCCCCACTCTCCCCCAACGAATTTCTGGTCTCATTACCTCCCAAGGAGTCCTCCCAAGGTTCCCCCAAGCCCTCAAGGTCCCAACCTTTGAGTTTTAAGAGTTACGTTTTAAGGTAAGGGATCCAATCTCTCTCTTTCTTTTCAAGAAATCTCTTTTATGTAATTTCTTTTATGCTCCATGTTCTTATGTTAAAGGGTGTTCTTTTATTCTCCTATTACTGCCCTTTTTATGTTCACATAATGATATATCCCCTCTTACTCTCATTATTTCGTTTTATGAAGTTTTAAGTTGCGTCGTTAGGCTGCCGAAATTTTTCTAACGGATTCTTTCTCCCTTCTCATTTTTCAAGATCTATTATCATGTAAAGTATTTCAAGTTCCTTTTTATTATGTTGGGGTATGATCTCTAAACTTATCATACTTATATTTTATGATCATATGATGAGAGACCCCATTTGATCTCTTCAATTCAGTATTTTGAAGTTTTAAGTGGCGCCGTTAGGCTGCCGAATTTTTAAGTGGTTCTTTACCCTTCTCGTTTTGAAGTTCTACTTTCATGTCAATTCTTTCAAGTTCCTTTTTGTTATGTTGGGGTATGATCTCTATATCTATCATACTGGAATCTTATGTTCATATGATGAGAGACCCTATTTGATCTCATCAATTCATTTTTTGTTGAAGTTTAAGTGACGCCGTTAGGCTGCCGAATTTTTAAGGGATTCTTTCACCCTTCTCCTTTTCAAAGTTCTAATTCCATGTCAAGTCTTGCAATTTCCTTTTTATTATGTTGGGGTTTGATCTCTATATATATCATACTGATCTTTTATGTTCATATGATGAGATACCCTATTTTACATCATCAATTCATTTTTGGTTGAAGTTTATGTGACGTCGTTAGGCTGCCAAATATTTATAAGAGAAATCTTATTTTATCTTCCTTTCATGTTATTCATTTCATATGGTATATCTTTAAAATTTCATTACCATGTTCTTATATCCTTCATATTTTGTCCCTATACTGTTTTATGTGTCATTTATGAATGTTTGACCAATGTCCCCTCTCTTTTCAATGTTTTCTAAAACCCTGTAACGTAGCCGTTATGCTGCAGAATTTTCGTCTCAAAATGCCTCTCTGTTTTATCAAAATTATTTTATGTTATTAAGTGAATACTCAAATCTCTTATTTCTACAGGGTTACTCACATATATATCAAAATGTTCTATTTTAAATTCTGGTATTTACATACATGAAACTCACTTTCCCTTTCCATGGGTTTAAAGTGACATAAAGCTCATGTCTTTAAAGAAGTTTTTAAAACGTTATGATTATGAAATGAAACCCATTTATTTTACGCTATATGGGTTGTTTATGAAATTTTTGATGATAATATATGTTGCTCACATGATAATAAAGGCAAATTTAAGGGTGCACCTTGATAGCGCTCCAATACATTGGGTAATGATGTAACCACTAGGGATTACAATTTTCACGATATCTTGGTGAATAACCTTGGTAATTTTCAAATGACACCTTGGGGATGGACCTTGGTGATATATTCATGATTTTATATATTAAATGTTGCAACCACATCTTCAAGTTATGAAAATTTTATTTTTATTATGATATGCCTCATGATTTCATTATCATGCCTTAAAGTTCTTTTCACGACCTTATTGAAGTATCTCAAGTTCACATGTAAAATGTTTCTCTTGTTTCCCTTACTGGGCCTTTTGCTCACCCTTTCTTTTGATGTATGTCCCCAGGTTATGTAATGCAGTAATAAACCTAGGATGAACATGAGGATAAGCCTTTCAAGTGTTTTAGAAGAATGTTTTATGTTTTCATGTTTAAAGTTCCTGGTTTCCAAGACACTAAACCTTAAAGATCCTCGGTTTTGTAAAATGTAATGAAAGTTTATGTGATAAAAAGGCAGGATGCTATAATTGTGACTTGGGGGTATCACAAGATGTGATACCCAGAACTTGTATGGGGCACTTCTATAAGAAAACTAACATGGATGTTAGAGTGTCTACCTATAATTATCATTTGGTAGCACAGAGTTATAAAAAATCATGGTATTTACTATGAAGAAACATTTTCTATAGTTGTTATGATGAATCCCATTCTAATATTTCTTTCCATAGTAGCACATTTTGGTTATAAAATAAATAATATTGTAAAAATTTATTTCCTTAATGATAATTTTCTTAAGGAAATTTTTTTTATAAAACCTAAAGGTTTTTAAGTACCAAATGAAAATGATAAGGTTTGCAATTTATAGTGAAATATTTATGTATTGAAGTAAGCTTATTAAATTTAGAACATCTATTTTCATTGTAAAATCATTTAGTGTTATTTCATCAAGTAAATTTATGATTATTCTACATAAATACAAATTAATGGGATTATTGTGATGTTTTTTGTGTTTTTTATAGATGAAAAACTAATTATAAAAAATGATATCCATAATTTACTATCTATAAGTATGTGGTTGTAAAAATGAATTTTTGATGGAAGAAATTGGTGAATAAGCCTACATACTAGGTATGAGTATCCATATATATAGTTCAAATAGATTTTTTGAACTGAATCAAAATACATATATAGGTAATGGTTTAAAATGGTTTATCATAGAGAACTCCAAGAAGGTGTATTTATTTTTGTTTTGTCGAAAAAATCCTAGGAAGAATCAAAATACTTATTAAGGGTTGGAAAGGATGGATAATATTATTTATGTACCTACCATAGGATCTATCCATATTTCATGTTATATTTGACCTTATTTCACAGATACTTTGTTCATAATAAGTAGATACCAATCCAATATTGGTGAGAGTCACTGGATTTTTATCACTAATATCCTTACGTAATTGGGAAGAAATAAAGTAATTCTCTTGGTCATTGTAGTAAAATATTTGCTCATTATAAGAGGTTACACTAATGCTTGTTTCCAATTTGAAAAAGAAAAAATGAGATCTCATTCAGGTTCCATTTTTCAATAATATTGGATCTATCAATTGGAAGACTTCCGACCAAGTTGCCACAATGAAATCAATAAAATAGTTAATGTACATCGCTATATGAATTTTTTTGACAGAATTTGTTCAGATAAGAATTTTTTCCCTGAACATGGAGTCATTCTTAATATTTAGGGAGTAATTGATATTTCTTGTGACAAAAATAGAGTTATATATCAGGATAAGGAACCCCGATCTCACTAAATAAGCAAACACGTGCTTTGAAAATACTATCTCATTGGAGATAATGTTGTAAAATATATGTTGGTTTTATAATAAAGGTAATATTTATTTATCAATAATTTATATGTATTTTATTTATATTCCATGGATAGTTGAATGATAATATCCCATTAGAATATGACTTCAATTTTTTCTTAATCAATTATCATCATGTACTATTATAGGTTGTGATGAATTTTAATATTATAATGAGTATAATATTGTATAATATATAGAGAATAGAATCCTAAGATAATAAATAGAGGGTGTTTATCTAAACTAACCCATAAAATTATATCACATGGAATTTCATATGTTCATTGATATACTTAGATGTGTCTGGTCATTATGAATAAACATTATCCAAGGTTGTAAATATACTTAGTATGTCATCCTTTATACTTTGATACCATTCTTAGGCTAGATTTGAGGTTGATCTAATTAGGAGTGGTCAGTTATGTTGTTGATTATATCATCAGTTGAGTTCAATCAAGATGGTATTTTTTCACTTGTATGATACGAAAAAACAACTCGACCCATGATTGAATTAGACTAAGGAAATTCATCGTAATTATTAGTTTATTGAAATTTGATGTGTGTGACTACTTAGATGAATGAAATAATATTTATCCATTCAAACTTGTTTGCCTATTTTAGAGAATCATGAATATATGTGATGGCCTTGATGGATTTAAATGTTCCATGCCTAATGGTCACTCAATTCCATATAAAAAATATTACAAATGTTTTCATATAATATATATGTTACATCTTGTGATGGATATATTCATATAGAGATATTGTTTCCATTGGTTTCCTTGAACCAACTAACATCATACTTTGAATTACTAGAATATTAATAAATATCTTATCAAAATATTATTATTTTTCGATTTAACATTAATGTGATAATGTTATTAGACTATTTTTCATATTAAAATGTTATTTTAGATCCTAACTATAATAAAAACCAAGAAATTCAATGAAAAGATTCTCAAACAGATGCCATATGGTCAAAATAACATCAATATGATGGGACAGAGATGGTGTTTGAATATCTGGTGTTAAGGGCTTGTATTAAATTGAGACTTCTTCTCATAATGTTCACACTTGGTAATCTCTAAGAAGGGAGGTTACGAGGACATACTTCTGAATAATAATTCTCCATGTTTTATATGTCATTGGATATTCCTATCTATTAACATGTGTATGGATCCTTATACTTGAGATTGTTAATAATGTATATCATGAATCACATACATTGATGTATGGATGAGAACAAAGATTTCATATTCTCATGGTAGGGAAACATATATTGGGTATGTAATAAGTGATATGATATTAATTAAATAAGTTAAGAAATGATTTTTCCCTTATGAGTTAATGGAAGAAGATATCTTTGGCTATTTGATTGAAATAGAACTATTTGATTAAATCCATGGTCATGGTATCTCATCAACTAGTTTATTTAAAAAATTAAATGAAAGATAAATCATGAATATAGGGTGATAAAACTAGTATGTATCCTATATGACGAGATATTAATGAAAAGATATTATATTATATTGTGGAATATTTAGAAAGGTTGTTGTTATTGCAACATTAACTTCTTTCTCAGTGAATCCCTTGACATATTGTTAGATGTTGATATTCAACATGAGGTGTGTTCACCTAATTACACATAGAAATAGGCCTAAAGGATCACACATTAGGTGTATCCAGAATCTCATTAAATTTTTTTGAATTTAATATTAAGAATAAATATTATTCTCATCTTAGGGAATAATAATTATTCAAGTATTGTTGATCACATAAATTCAATAACCAGATATTTGAGTTTTGAATATGTGAGATTAATTTTATCTATTATTTATTATTCACAAGGTAATAAATTACTATATATTTACTCACCGGTTTAGTGAATAGATTAATATAAATATTTATTAAGTTATGTGAATATTAAAATAAATATTTATTTGTGATATTAATGAATATAACATTTATTTACTCATTTATTAAATGAATTATATCTATTTAAATGAATATTTTATAATTAAAGGATTGATAAATTTCATGGATTATTGACGCACTGAGTTAAGGTCCCAACAAAAATGATGTATTTATTTAATTTCAATTAAATAGTTATTATTTTATTTATTTAAAAAATGATATTTTAATAAACAGGTGTCATGGTAAAGATTATTATTATTATTATTATTATTGTTATTATTATTAAATGGGAATAACTTTAAATATATATTTGATGAAGGGCCAATACACAATTATCAAATTTTAACCCTAAGTATATATTTTAACTTTTATTGTTTTAGAGGGAAAAGTTATTGTTCTTGGTGAAGAGACTCTACAAAATCCTCTCAAGGCCTAGAAAGAAAATTCATCATCCCTCCCTCTTATGAACTAAGAGATAATAAAAATGTCACGACCCATCCCATAGGGGGACCATGTTGTGACTACCCCAAGCCAACATCCAATAGGCTAGGGGCTGAAGACTAGTGTTGGGTTGGAATATCACATAAATGGGAGGAATTTTCCTAAGTATATGTACACACGCACACATCTCCAAGTCCAAATTACTAAAAATTAAAACCCCTAAATAAATAAATACATGTATACCATTATATCCCAAACAATAGAGTACGATGGGAATGTAAAATTCAGAAATGTACAACTGGGACAGAATACAAGCCCTCCAAAAAGAAAGAGTTTGTAGCATGAGGTCATGAAGCTCATCTGCAGAAAACCATACCTGAAGGGTAGGTATAAAAAAAATTCATCTGAAGACACAAGAGCACACCTCAACTGTTTGGTCTCACTCTAAGCACCACCTGGTCCTGGTCCACCTCATACTCCATAAAAGCATTGATGATCTGCACAAGACACGACACATGTGGGCAAAGCCTGTTTAGGGGTGAGTAAAAAATACTCAGTAGGACACCCTGAAACAAAAAGTAAAAGACCACATAGGAAACACCACTAAGAAGAAATAGTCATCTCAAAACAGTTATATGTATACAACACATATAATAGTAACATCCAGCTATACTCCTAAAGGATTCCAAGATGTAAGGTCTCACCACTGCCAACTGCACAGTTCCATTCATAGCACACTCGTTTCAGGAGATATCACTCCTCAATCTATCTGATAGAATCATGTAGAACAGGTCTATCAAAATTACCCAAGAGGACACTAGAGTCTTGAAAAGTTACATAGTTTCCTTGAGACATCTACTCTCTCTAATACATGGAGTTTCGATAACAGATATAGGGTCTATAACACACGGAGTGTCGGTAACACATGGAGTGTCGGTAGCACACGGAGTGTTGGTAACACATGAAGTTTCATTAACACACATAGTGTCGATAATTCATGTATCCTCCAATTAAAATACTCACCAAGTTACATACAAACATCAACCATTAAAAAATGATGGAAGCACACTCGTCAGGTCTGGTCATGTAGAACAGAAAGAATCGGATCTTGACACATAGATAAGGGATCCTCTACACCTAGAGTTCATTGGGGGACTCCTCACCCAACTGGAAACATCATCCTAGATAGGGGATACGTTCCCAAGTAAATATTTTTCACAAATTGTCCAAAAACCCTATCTAAGTTACCAATAGGAGAAGTTAGGACCGACCGGGCCTCTCAGTGTGATATATGCTCCAACTCGATGATTCAACTTTCAAATCTGGGCTGAGACAACTCACTTAATAATACGGTCCATCCTCAATGATGGGAACGGGATCCTGCATCGAAACCTATAGGAAAAAGACCAAGGTTAAACTCTCAACCTCTACTGATCCAAGTAAAAACCCCCCAAGATATCTCAAAAGGACCACTCGGTTACAAGGGTCCCAACTCCGCGTATGGCACGTTAGTCAGATGCTATATTTGAAAGATATGGCCATTTTATTGAAAAGGCATGATTCAGGTCTAGTTTGGGTCTAACCCAACCCATTGGCTGACCCAACTCAGTCCGGATGACCTATCCCAGATCGATTCGACCAACCCAACCCCGTTTGACTGACTCAACCCAGTTCGGTCCGACCCGAACTAGCTCGGCTTGCTGGGCCGCTTGGCTGATCGAACGGCCCAACCCCTCTGCCCCATCCCACATGCATGGGTCAGATTTTTTGCACTGCACGTAGTCCATGGAAACATGTTTTTTTTCTAATAAATGCAATGCTTATGTAGTCAACGCAGTTGGTCACCACATCCCAACACCCCCGCAGATCTCTCTACCAAGGGTTCCACGCGAACCTCCAGCCACGTACGCAGTGGCCCGCATCATGTCTCATATCAGCACTACAACTGCCTTCCGAGGCCCCTTGGTCCCTGCCCACAGCCCTTTTCACAATGGGCTCCCACCAACATGGTCACGCCTGGACCGCATCCTACTTCCACTATCAATCGTTCTGCTAACGACCCGACCTGCTAGCTCTTCCTTGCCCATCCCCCATTGGGATGGTGTCGCCTATACCATTGGTCTCACTACCAATGGCCTTCTCTTCGTTGTTCCCTCTGTCCGGACTCAATCGGATCTGTTGATCTAGAGGTCATCCTACGCCACCTTCTTATGCCATCGTAACCCACTGGCTCAGCTGATACATGTCACATCTTCTTCTTCACACCTTTGTGGTGTCGTTGCGGGGTCAGATCCCTAGTCTTGGATCATTGTGCCACTAATCAAAGGCATAATGATCCTATATTCATATTTCGTGAACAACGAGGAAAACATAGAGGTTTGGGGAAAAGAGATAAATCAAATAAACACCCAAAGAACAGATCATGGAAGTTTTTGTGTCGGCCTTGAAATTTTCATGTTAGAACAGTTATGAAGAACCATTCAACACACAGAACTAATCCCCATTCAAAACCTTTCAAGTAGTTATCCATCCTACAAGAACAAATGAACCACAGATCAAAATGTTCATGGGTTGGTCTGTGTTTGTCATTTTAATCTAATAGGGGAAAATGAAAAAGAGATTAACATCATACCTTTGATTTGGTTCCATCACTGATGAAGAACAGTCATCATGTCGTTGTCGTGGGTGAAGATCCTTTGAATCTGATGTTCGTCGCTGATCGTCAATCCATAATCTGCCACTATTTATTGGGAGAGCTCTGTATCCTTGCCTCATAAGAATTCCAGGGTTATGGTGATAACCTTGAATTATCTGAAAAATGCATATTAAAATAAAATTCATCACTGTGATAGGAATAAAATATTTTTATTAGAATATTTTATTGATATTTACATCCAAAAACTATCATTTACAATCGGCCAGCACCGACCGATGTTAGGCATCGCGTAAGGAAAATACCCTCTTAAGAACTCAACGGTGGTCTCATATTTTCAATACGAGTTACCATTTATGATTTATTAGGATTTTAAAAAATAATTATTTCATTTAATTGTTTAATTTAAAGTTACGCCCCTGGTGGATTTTTCTATAGATGACCCATGCTGACAAATGTAAAGTCGTACATAGGGTAAAGCCACTATTATGAGCTCAATGGTTACCTATGATTTTTGATATGATCAACCACTTAAAATTTATTTCACCTTTTATTAAAAATTGTGAACGTGTGCTATTAAAAACAAAACATTTTTCAGGGAATTGTTCCAGGAACATCGGGCTTTTGAATCATATGTCGTCTTAGTCACTGGTCTTCGAATTTTCTCAAATAATTTCTTAAAATAAATTCAAGAAAATCTAAGTCATTACATTCTCTCCACCTTAGGTATTTATGTCCCCGAAATCCAAAAAAAATGATACTTAATAAAATGAGGGTACTGAGCATGAATAGGATCCTTCCGTTCCCATGTTCTCCCCTAAAGATTCTCATGCCGCCACCGAACACACAATAGAGGAATCAACTGCCCATGAAGGATCCCCTTCTGTTGATCCTTGACCTCTACCGGGTTCTCAGAAAAAGTCATCCTAGTCATTGATGTGCGATGAATCATGCACGTATATCCTTAACTGAGACACGTGGAAGATTTAATGTACTCTATTTAATTTCAGGGGTAGATTCAAGTGGTATGCCACCTCACCAACTCTATACAGAACCAGGAAAGGGTCAATGAAACTCATAGATAGCTTGCCATCCCAGCCAAATCTCTGTATCCCACATCAAGGAGAGACTTGAAGGAACACATGGTCTCCATCCTCGAAATTCAAAGGCCTTAGTCGCCTGTCAGCATAAGATTTTTGATAGCTTTGTGCAGTCTTCATCTGCTCTTGGATAACCTACACCTTCTCAGTAGTTTCCTTCACCAACTCCAAGCTCATGAGCGTCGGATCTCCTAGGTCAGTCCAATAAGGTGTTGACCTTCAGGGTTGCTCGTACAGAGCCTTGAACAGTATCATATCTATAGTGGAGGGTTAGTTTTTGTTGTATGAAAACTCTAATATAGTTAGGTTGTCCTCCCAACTACATCCAAAACATAACATGAAATCCTGAAGCATGTCCTCCCGAACCTGAATGGTCCTCTCTATCTACCCAACCATCGAGGGATGAAACATCATGCTCAAGCGTAAATGAGTCCCAAAAAACTCATGCAGTCCCTTCCAAAACTGGTATGCGAAGTTTGGATCAGGATATGAAATAATCATCAATTGAACTCCATGAAGACAAATTATCTCCTGTACATAGAGGTGTCCCAAGCTCTCTACTACACTATGCTTCTGGATAGGTAGGAAGTGGGCTGACTTGGTGAGTTGGTCAACAATCACCCAGATGGTATCGTTCCCCTTAGATGTACATGGTAAACCCATCACAATTTCCATTGTTATTCCATCCCATTTCCATTTTAGAACCTCAAGGGGTTGAGTAAAACCTACTAGAACCTGATACTCAGCCTTCATTTGTCGACAATTAAGGCATCAAGACACAAACTCTACAACTTCCTTTTTCATCCCTAGCTGCTAAATTGACGTCAGGGGTTTTGGTACATCACTGCCACACCAAGATGTACTGTTAAATTGGATGTATGAATCTCTCTTAGAACTCCCTCTCAAAATTCCACTGGTATCATCATGCATCCTCTAAAAAGAAAAACATTCCCCCTAACTTTTAAATATCCATCAGGGGAATTACTTTTGGACGTTTGAGCATGTTGATCCTCATAGTCGGTATCCCTATGTTGTGCCTCCCTAAATCACTGATAGAGTATAGGGGTGAAAACCATTGACTAGAGATAAGTTGTTACATCTATATCCATGAAGGATAACTACAATGAGGCCAACGTCTCTAATGCCTCATTTAGAAACTAAAATCTAGATCTCCTGCTAAGAGAATCTTCTACCATGTTCCCCTTACTAGGAGTATACACAATATTCAATTCATAGTCATGGAGGAAATCTATCCATCACCTCTATCTCAAGTTCTAATAATTTTCAGAGAATATGTACTTGAGACTCTTTTGGTTGAAGTAGATGATAAAGTGCTCATCCATCATGTAGTGCCACCACATCTTCAATGCAAAGACTACTACTAATAACTCAATATCGCTAGTTGTGTAGTTCTACTCAAGCTACCTCAACTGGAGTGAACCATAGGCAATCATTTCTTGCCCTTGCATTCAGATACAACCAATCTCGGTCCCTGATGCATCATAGAATACCACCTACTCAACACCCTCATATGGAAACCTCAAGAGGGAATCCCTCGTCAAACTATACCTTAACATTCGCTAGATCTATTGCAACTCTAGTCTCTGAGATGATATGTCTGAGATCAAATAATACAACTTAGGGATACCCAGGGTAAAACAATGGGTCTCACAAATCCCTTCCTCTACAAGTACTCTAACTTCACTCTAAAATAATGAAGATATGTGGGAACCATTCAATATGTTGGTGTACCTGTTGGTTTCATCTCAGGGTGTAGATCAACATAGAAGTCTATCTATTGGTGGGGAGGTAAACTTGGAACATCTTCATAGAAGATGTCCTTATACTCTGCCACCATTATAGGAAATTGGGGACTCATAACATCCATTATACTGAGGGTTAGGATATCCAAATAAAGAGTAATTGGTTGCAC
This sequence comes from Viscum album, assembly GCA_963277665.1. Lineage (NCBI taxonomy): Eukaryota > Viridiplantae > Streptophyta > Magnoliopsida > Santalales > Viscaceae > Viscum > Viscum album. Next base: position 466,858,536 of record OY728147.1, on the reverse strand, counting down.
CCTCCTATGCCTAATTCCATCCTGAGCTACAAGGATTTACTTTTCACTAATAAAAATGGAAACTTGTTCTATTATCATAGAAAAACCACACCCTTTTGGATGAAACAATAAATTTGAGAATTAACTGTGGATACTAGTCTATAATGAGAATGGCATCATAAGGCCTCAACATTACTACTAAGAGATCCCAATAAAAACTCTCACCTTTAAGAGTCAGGTCACACTATTGGAACCAGTTTGTGATCATTGGGTCTCCTCCAATAGGAGTCTCTAAACATGAAGGTCAAGTAAAAGGTTTAACCAGAATATTTAAGTATTAAACAAGTAAATTGGTAGGAAATGAAAACACTAGAATAGGTGTCTATCTACTGCAGCTAAAGTAGAAACACACATATCGTACCTTGAACCATTCCTGGAGTCCTGGGGTCATAAGGATCAATTTCCTACAACTATCTCCTCCCATATCCTCTAGCTCCCTAGGTCTGGTATGGACCACATATGGGTGGTGGTGGTGACTTGTCAAAATTTTGACCACCTCCAATTGCTTCCCCAGCTCCTCTTCCATGTTCATCACCCGATGGATCTGTCATCCCTTTCCGCTACCTCTTCCTTAGAGGTTCATCAGCCGCCTCTCTAAATTCATCCTGAATAGTGGGAAAATATCATACAGAATGTACATTTCCATGACAAGCATAGAAATACCCCTTGGGAAACTATCACGCCGCTCAAACTTCTAACGAAACCTCTTTTTTTGCATCCTATGTCGCGCACCCGGTATCAGTAGGTCCTACTGACCCTACATCCTAGTTGATCGCTTCCACAGAATCCTATGATATGCATTTGGACACTATGTATCATCAACTAGTGCCAAAAGATCCATCCATGACTCAATATGGCATGTTGCATCCACCTGAACCACTAGAGGTGGGTCTACGAACTGATCAACAGGAGAAAGTGCCACCTTCTGACCATCCTAAAGAAAAAATGCTCATGACTGGATCTCCTCAGGGAGGCATCATCAAACATCAGGTTGAAATCTTGATCCCTCTTCAAAAACCTCACTAGATTTCATTGTGAATACATCCTGTAAGAAAACAAAATGTATCGTGGTTAAAAGATTATACCTGGTGAGCTGACTCAAGAAGGACATGAAAAACACAACCCATTCCTATATGATGCATGTACCTTTATTTTTTCCTACAACAAATTTTTTCATGTGTCAAGTCAAAAATCATGTGTCAAGGGTCCTGGTGTATGGATACGTTGTCCTCCATTCCAACACTGGATTCCCTATCCTGAAATCCAAACTAAATACACTTAACACTATTGCTCAAAACCTATCTAACAGACTCTCATTCCTAAAGTAGAACTGACCTCTTCTGATACCACTTTTTCATGACCCATCCCTGAGGTTCCCATGCCATGACTACCCCAATCCCGCCTCCAATAGGCTAGTGGCTAGAGACTGGAGCCGAGTAGGCATATCCCACAAATGGGAGGAATTTTCATAAGTACTTGTACACACGCACAAATCTCCAAGTCCAAAATGATGAAAAGTAAAACCCTTAAGTAAATAAATACATGCATACCACAATATTCCAACCAATAGAGTGTGACAGGAAAGAAAAGTGAAAAAATATACAAATAGACCAGAATACAAACACACCAAAAAGAAAGAGTCTATAGCACAAGGTCCTGAAGCTTCTCTATAGAAGAACTTACCCGAAGGGAAGGTATAGGAATAGTTGTCTGAAGCTACAGGATCACACATCAATTGCTTGGTCTCTCTCTAAGCACCACCTGGTCCTAGTACACCACGGACTCCCTCAAACATTGATAGTATGCACAAGACAGGAAACGTTTGGGTAAAGCCTGTGCAGTGATGAGTAAAACAATACTCAGTAGGACACACCAAAAGAAAAAGTAAAATACCGTAGAGGAAACATCATTAAAAGGATATAGTCATCTAAACTCAATTATATTTCTAAAACACATATAACAAGAACATCTAGTTATACTCATAAAGTATTCCATGATGAAAGGTCTCATCCACTGCTAGATATGTGAATCTGTTCGTAGAACACTCATTCCAAGAGATATATATCCTTGAACTATCTGATAGAAGCAATTAGAACTAGTCTACCAAAATTACCCAAAATAGAACTAGGGTCTCCACAAGTAATGTAGTTTCCCTAAAACATCTGGTCTCACTAAGACACATAGTTTCGATAACACACAGAGGTTCAGTAACATACGGAGTGTCGGTAACACACGGAGTGTTGGTAACACATGGAGTGTCGGTAACACATGGAGTGTCGGTAACACATGAAGTTTCATTAACAAAAGAAGTGTCAATAAGTCATAAAAACCCTAAGTCACGAAGTCACCAAGTCACAGCCAAACATCAAACACTAAAAACTTCTCGACTCACACTGGTCAAGTCTATTCACATAGAATGGAAATAATCTGATCTCAATTCACACATGGGGGTCCTTCACACCCAGGGCTCATTGGGGGGACTCCTCACCTTACTGAAAACATCAAACTAGATAAAGGATAGGTTTCCATGTAAATATTGGTCAAACTTTGTCCAAAAAACCTATCTATGGTACCATGAATACAAGTGAGGACCCACTGGGACTCTGGGTGTGATACTTTCTCCAACCTAATGAGTCAACTATCAAAGCCAGGTTGAGACAACTCACTTCAGAGTTTAGGCCATCCTCTCTGATGGGAACGGTATCTTGCATCAAATCCTCAAAGGAAAATACCAAGCGTACACTCTCAACCTCTTAGGATCCAACTAAAACTCAACCAAGACATCTCAAAAGGACCTCCTTATTGAAAGGGTCCCAACGTCATAGATAGCTTGTCAATTAGAGACTCTATTTGAAAGATATGGTCATTTTAGTAAAAAAAGCATGATTCAGGTTCGGTCCAAGGCCGACCCGACCCGTCGGCCGGCCCAAACTGGATTGTCCCACTGGGATGACAGATTGGTATGGCCTTTCTACCTTGTCCCTGATGCACAGGCTGGTTTTCCCACACCGCACATGGTCTGGTGGACCATGTGCCTCTGCCTGGTCAACACGGCGCTGCCGCAGTCAATGTGATCGGTCGCCACATCCCATCTCCCCTGTGGATTCTCGCTGCTGCGGGTTCCATGCGGACTGCCAGCTGCATATGCAGTGACCCTCCTCACGTCTTCTACCAACACTATTTCCGCCTTCCGTGGCCCCCTGGTCGCTGCCTATGGCCTCCACCACTGTGGGCTCCCTCCGATGCAGTCCCTCCTGGACTGCATCCAGCTGCCACCACTGGTCGTCCTACTGGCAGCCCATCATTTCAGCTCCACCTAGCCCAACCCCCACTGGGCCGCTACTTCCTCCTCCACCAGCTTCCCTGAAAATAGCTTGTGCTTCACCACTTCCTCTACCCAGACTCGATCGGAGCCGCTACTCCGGGCGTCATTGTGCACCTCAACCTTGTTCCTCCATAACCCACTACCTCGGGTGATTTATTCCATGACTTCCCCATCACAACTTTTCTATGTCATTGTGTTATCGGATCCCAAGTCATGGTTCATTGTGCCACTTATCGACGGTGCAATGATCCTCTATTCGCATTTCACAAAGAACGGGGAACACGGAAGGTTTGGGGAAAATATATAAATCACATGAATGCCCAAATAATGGATCATGGCCTTATTCATGTCATCCTTGATCCATTCATGTTAGAAGGGTTATAAAAACCATTCAACAAATAGATCTAATCCATATTCAAAACCCTGTAAGTATTGATCCGTCCCACAAGAAAGGATGAACCATGTATCAACCTGTCCATGGGTTGGTCTGTGTTCATTGTTTGAATATAACAGGGGAGAGGAAATCACAAATAGATTAACATCCTACCTCGATTCGGTTCAATTGCTGACAAAGAACAGTCGTTGTGTCATTGTCGTGGGTCAATATCCTGCGAATATGAGGTTATTAATTGATCATCGATCCAAAATCCTCCTCAATTCATTGAGAGAGATCTATATCCTTGCCTCAGAGTAATTCCAGGGTTATGGTGATAACCCAGAATTCTCTGACAAACCCGTATTAAAAGAAGATGTGTCACTGTATCAAGAATAAATTATTTTTATTAGAATATTTTAATGAATTTTATGTCCAAAAACTATCTTTCACATCCAGCCTACTCTGGCCAATGTTAGGCCTCACATAAGGAAAACCCCCTTATAAACTCAATAGTGGTCTCGGATTTCCAATCCGAGTTACTGTGCATGAGTTATTAGGATTTTCAAATAAAATAATTTTATTTAATAATTTTATTTAGGGTTAAGACCCTATTGTATTTTTCTACATATGACTCACGCCAACTATGGTTGGGTCGCACCTCTAGTAAAGCAACTATTTTGAGCACAATGGTGACCTCAGATTTCTAATTCGGGAAACTTATTAATAGTTATTTCACATTTTAGGAAAATTCTTGCGCGCGTGCTATTAAAAACTTAACATTTTTTCAGCCAATAGTTCCAGGCACACCAGTCCTCGAAATCGCACGCTGTCTCAGTGCCTAGTCTCAGAATTTTCCCAAATAATTTATAAAAATAAATTCAATAATATTTGAGTCATTAAAAATAAAATCCCTTTCTATTAGAAAATATGAATGTTTTAAAGCTCTAGGTTCCTACATGATAGCACCTGGAATATCAAGAACATTATTTGGAGATTCATAGTGAATGGTTGAATACAAGTAGAGGAATCCTTAGTTGGATTCTTCACTACAACAATGGTATGCAACAGAGATATTAGATCTAAATAAATGGAATTTCTTATTTTAGGTCATTCTTGTTTTAAATTAATTATAAATTAAATTCTAGAGGTCCTATTTTCAAGTTTCTATGGTTGATTTCATCAAGTTATTTAGGATTTATCCATTTAATTTTATTAAAAATCAAAAATTGAACATCGGTCCACTACTTCCATTACACCATGAAACCTTCAAGTGTTATCAAAGCATCCACATTCTAGTTTATAAATATTAAAAATATGTTTGATCCATTTTCATTTCTATTTATTAGTTTTTCATTTATATATTTTTTTCTTAATATAATAATTGAGATAAAATGTTTATACAAATTAGCGTGGCCCCAAAAATACCAAGAGAACATAAATCACACTTGAAGATTTCATCTGAAGGTGCCAAGGTTGATGGTTACATGACATGGATATATGAAATGTGATGGTAAATTACACTCCATGTAACCATAGTCACCCCACTAAATAATGGACCATGATAATCACAACACCCTGTGTGGATTGGTATACAGTGTCATTATATTTCACGTATTGACCTCCAGAACAACACACAATTTGACTGAGATTGCAATAGGTGTATCTGGAATGAACACCGTGTACCCTAACGTGTTTTTAACCTCATGTAAATCATGAAATGTTTTTTATTGACTTCTATCCAATTGATGGGGGCCAAAAAAAATCACGATGGTTATCAGATTATAAATGTTTTGCAATACATGATAACTCATGCAAGTTACATGACAAGATAGGCATTTCATGTGAGTAAACACATTAATAATTAAAAAAATAAACCACATAGTGTATGGCTAGTTGTACACACCATGTGACAAGTTTCATTCTATACCAGGGATTCCCCAATTGATTTTTATCATTTCGTGTGGATATAAATACTTAATAATTATTATCTTCATAATTTCTATATCTACACATCATGTAACAGTAGTTATACATGTTGTGTACTTCAGATGAATTGATAATGACATATTCCATATATATTTATGTCATGTCATGTGGTCATATACACCACGTAGACTATGCGGCTTGACCAAAAGAATAACACACCTTGTATATCTTGACATATCATGTGGGTATACATGTCATTTAACTACATAGTACACAACAAGGATCATATAATGCATAATATGCATGACGTGTTGACTGATAGTACACAGCATGAAAGAATTAAATTCCAAAAATGCATTTAATTTTATGTAGAATGCACACATCATGTCACCTCCACTATACACACCATGTATGTATTAAATTCCAATAATGTGTTTAATCTGACGCAGGATGGTACACATCATGTGACCTCATTATTAAACCCTCTGTACTTAATTATTTTAAGCTAAAATTAAATTTTATTTGAAATAATATTGGATGGTAATATTTTTAAATCTCAAGGAATGTTTGGAAAATAATATTAAGATAAGTATTTAGTATTTACTTAATATATTAATTCAATAATTTGAGTAAAGTTATCTTAAGTAAAATTAATTGAAATAGATTCTAGAAAATATAGATGTGTACTTGTTTCATGTAATAATTGACGATGAGCTTGACTGCCTATGTATGAATTGGGTTTATTGAATATTATTTTATTTCATAGTTTCATGGTATAATTTATTATTAAATTAGATATGATGATTCATGAGTCATCCTTACCTATTCTATTATGTAAAAGCCTATGTATTCAAGGTTTATTTTATATAAACCTAAACCCCAAGTACCCCTTACCAGTATGTGAATAAACATTTGTAAAGGATTAAACTCCTAATAAGAGGACATAGTTCAATACCCGAGCCAAGGTGAAATCAATCAAGGAGATACCCGAATGGCCTGAAGGCCTTCATTTTTTTTTTTTTGATTTTTTGATAACCCCCCTTTCAAGGGATGAGGGAGAACCCTTACAAGGCCCATAGGCTCAGAGATTACATGGAACGTAGGCTTATAAGATTACATGACCCGAAGGTCTTAGGGAATTCAACCAGACTATCTACAAGGAACTTCCCCTCCCCAGCATCTACATTATGATAGTAGCTCTCCACCTTCACATGACTGTCTGGATAGGCTTCCCATGCAAGCACAAGCTGGTCCCGATGGCATAGTTATACCCTCTCATTCTGACAAATCCATTTGTCTTTGCTCTGGTGAGTGCACCTTCTCTGAATCCTCTTCCGGGGATGCTTCTTTTTTTGTGGTGTGTTTGGGGCAACTGCATGTGGCCTGAAGGACTTGAGGTGGCCCAAAAGCCATACTGACCCAAAGTCCTAGGTGGCCCAAAATCCTTAAGGACTTCAAGCCCAAACTGGTGGCCCAAGGTTAATAGTTCCAGCTCCTAAAGAACCAAACAGTACCTTCTACAACAACTGCTGCAGTGACTGCTACAGTACCCGCACAATGTACAATTCTAATACAGTACCTGTACAGTGTACAGTTCTACTACAATACCCGCACAGTGTATAGTAACTGCTACAATACCTACTACAGTACTGCTACAGTACCCTGGAAATATGCCTCTACTTGGTTTTGAACCTGGGTCTTGTAGATGCACTTAAGGATACCTCACCAATTGGGTTGAGGCTCATGTGCTCAATCAAGGAGATACACATGTTACTAGTGCAATACTGTATCTCAATCCAAGAATGGACTGAAAGAGTTATTCCCCAAAACTTCATGGTTGGTTTTATCTCTACTTGATAAACTAACCAGTTGATAAATACTCATGAACATATCACGTATTTATTTTACTTCCCGTTACATGGTTATTTATTAAACCCATTATTTATTTGGATGATTAAACATGATCACATAAAGTAAATAAATTAACAAGTATGCTAATATGGAATTTAATAAAAATATTATACATAAATTATTTTATAATAAAACGTTAATTAAATATTTAAATTTCCTATAATATTAATAATAATGTGAAGAATAAAATAAATAATATTTGTGCATTAGATAAAAATCCCTCAAAAAATATATTAAGTCATAAAATGCCTTCCATCTTTAGAGTTAAGATGAAACCATAGTTAAAGTGTTTTTCAGGCCATATTCAGGGATTCTTTTCAATTATCTTGGAGTGTTAATAAAAAAAATTGGCTAATTTTATGAAATTGGTATAGAGTGTGAAGACCATAGTATACATAATAAATTTTTCTTGCATGTTTTGAGGAAATATGAGTATGGTATTCTAGATTGGGGAGTTCTGTGAACATATCAAGAGATTGTGAGCTAATACAATTGGAAATTAAATCCTACCTAAATAACTATAAGTAATTTTCATGGACATAGTCTAGGTGATGAGAATGGTAATATGAATCCCTACCACTAGAATATATAAGTGACATGATATACTACATCCAATTGTGAGGGTTATTTGGATTTGATAAAATAGTGGTAGATTAACAAAATTAATTCATTACATCATAACCAATAATCAAGATAAAGTAAAATATATATACTTTTATTTGTTATAGAAAAGACCAAAAGCAATTTGACCTAGTCACTATACTGATGATCCCTCTGGGACAAAGATAATCTTATAATCAATGATAACTTATAGGAATGATAAAAACACTTTTTTTGTCCACTAGACTATTCAGCTTCACTGAGAGATGGGTAAATCAATGTACAAAGCTTTTACCAAATAATTTAAATTTTAACTTTTTACCCATTTAAATTTTTCAATATTTTTCCATCTGTTAGGATGTATGAATCTTTTACATGGTCCCTCAACACTTACTCCCACATGAAATGAAGATGATTTATAGTAAACAAAAGATATATATTTTTACTGGGTTCAATCCCCATATGGGAAACCAACTGATTTATATGTCCAATTCTTATATAGATCTATATATTTTCACTATTATTAAAGGTGTAATAATACATAAATTTATTATCCATTACCCAATAGAATATTTATTATCCTGAACTATAAATACCACAATATTACACATGTGGCTAGGTTATCTCCTAAAAATCCTCTTCTACCTCCCAATAGGAATGGTGGTGGTGTTTATACTAGAACCACCAGTCCTCAAAGGTTCTCCAGGAACTCCATGGATATATCATTGAATGTAACTTGAATTTATTCCATTTTACTTAAAATGAACATTGAAATATCCCTGATTTTGGAAAACTAAATCTGGAGGCTTCGACCTTGATTACTTAAACATTCTAAAATAATGTTTGTTGTATATTACATCGATTTCAATATGAAATTATAGATCATTCACTATAAAGAGCTTTAATATCCATATATTTAATAGGTTTAAAATAATATTGGTCTAGCCTTATACTTTTGGTCACCTAAATCCAACATCCTTACATATATTCTTTGTAACTTCAAATTCTCTCCTTCTTAATGATTTGACCCAACTAATTACACTGAAAACACTAGTCTAATTCTTCCTATTTCTCTAGTGTGTTCTACTCATATTGGGCCCTCTCAATTATCTCCATTTTTATCTAAATGAAAGAATCCTTTTTTAGAATATATCATTCCTAAATAGTTCCTTGTTTTGAAGTTTCTAAACTCTAAGACTTTTTTCTATTTTCCATTTCAGTCCACAACCTTAAATTTTTCACATTTTTCGATTCAATTCAGTCAAAGATTCTTAATCTTCAGTGCCTACTCTTCTTAATAATTCCAAAACTTTTGTCTTGAATCACGAAATTTAATTCTTGAATATTAGAAATTTGAATTTCTATCTCAACATCATCATAATGATCATGAATTTCTAATGTTTATGTAAAGTCATTTGGAATCCCTCAATCACCTAACTTCTGTAGACTTAACTTAGAACTTCTTCTAGTTTTTCTTCTTCTTCTTATCAACTCAATTTTATGTATCCTTAATTACATATAACAACTTTAGAATGAAAAATTTTACTTCACTGGTCTAAATCTGTTGTAATAAAACTATTTTTTAAAATTTCATTGTGGATAATTCCTCCTATCAAATCATAATCTGATCATCTTCATCTTCTAATCAGTTAAACTTAGGTAATTTTGATTTCCACTAGCTTCAGATGTTCTTAGCTTCCACACATATGTAATTAAACTCATCTCCTAATCCTTAATCTCTTTAGTACATAAATTAGTTACTAAATCTTTCAAAATGATGTCGTTATCATCATCCAAAGTCATTATCATGTCTAATAGCATGAACTTACAAGGCATTAACTCATTGTAAAACTTCAACCTTTTGATCGGCCTTAGCTTTAAACACCTTAGGCATCACCTTATCTTCTGGTTCATTCACTTAATTCTCTTATTTCGCTGGTATAATTTCAATTGTATTCATAGATCAGCTATTACCATTTATTTGGATCCTTCAACATCATCATTTCTTATTATAGCTTCCGATAGACCGAACATTCAACCAGTTCATATTGAATCATAGTTGGTCTTTTTCCAATGATATTGTTAATTCCTTAAAGGTCAATACTTATAAATTATTATATTTTTATTCTTTAATTTAATAAAAATATTAAATAAATATTCTTCAGGTTATTGAGTTTTCAAAAAGACATGAACTTTACAGTGTTCACTAAGGAACCTTATGAAGTGCAATGAAACCTTATGATGGTTTTCCTTAACCATATGAGGGAATGCATAAACTATATGTGGAACTATCCCATGGTCTTGTACCAACCTTATATAGACATGAAAAACTTGTCTTGACCTTATGTCGATAGCAGTATCAAACTTATTATGGCTAGTATGAACCTTCCTATCTCAGCCTTTTAAATACATGACTTAACCACTTTTCAAAATTTTGTCTCATATTTGTTCAAATGGATTTAGAACCTCTTCAAAGATCCTTGGGATTTCTCCAATCTTCTCAAAACTTCAACTAAAAAATGTATCATTATTTTATGAAATATAGAACTTAAATATTCTTTGGATGATGTAACAAACAATCCTAGTTTGACTCAACCCAATACATAACCCAACTTGATAAAAGGCCTCGACAACATTCTTGATCACCATGGGTTGGAAAAAAGCACCAATTTATCACACTTAACCATTATAAAATGCTTCTATCCTTGAAAAACTAGCATGACCTCCCCGTAAATTAGACTCCTACTCTAACCAATAATTATTCTCAATAAAATAAAATTATTTAAACAAATTATATGCAACAATGACTAAAATAGATATCATAAGCATCACCAATTTAAAATTTATAAACACTCCATAAACATAATACCCATTAATCAATATAAATAGAATATCAAAATGGGGATAATTCTAAAAATGATAATACATAACATCCCAAATGATCTTAAATATAAAAATGATGTACATGATCTAATCTTCATGAGAAAATTATCTTCACTATCCCAAACCAACCATGAATGATGGTAATCAATGACCAATAAAGATTTTTTCCCTTAGTTTTATTTATATGCTTCAAAAAAATATACATTCAACCAAAGGTGTATGTAGGTTGTAAGGAAATACCCAGTAGGATACCATCATAAATCTTAATAATGATTTTACCCATGAAATCCAATAACTCTAGTTTGAATCCATTTTTAAATTAGTTTCACTTTGAAAACATTTATTTAAAAATTCATTTAGTTTTCCTAAAAAACCATGTCTTAAAAACAAGCATAAAAAAGGATTAATAAGTAGGAACTAAATCCACATGGAATAAACAAATCCAAATCATCCCAAAATGGGATAATAAAAAACATAGAAAAAATTAAATATCCTAAAAAAGAGTTTTATGTATAAACAAAAAGGAATCCAAATCAGTTGTTGGGACCAATAGGGGCCTATATACCCTGAGGGGGGGTGAATCAGGGTATGGATATTCTTTTTCAAAATTCTTCCTGCCCCTCTAGATCTTGACCTCTTTATTACAAGGGTCACTTTTTTTCACTTTTGTTTTTATTATGACCACTTCTTTTCTTCTTTATATGATGATGATTTTGTAAATGCAATGCAGGGAAGCAAGTAGGCATACAAAGATATTTTTACTTGGTTCACCCTCACTGGGATACATCAAAGGAGCATACAATGGCGATGTGTCACTGTTCCAAATCCACTAAAGCATAATCTTATTTACAAGGTTCGGAATAGATCACTTCTATTCCCAGGCTCACTAACTTTACAATGTTTAGGGTCAACTCACTGCTTTCCCAAGGGTCACTCCATGTTTCTCTCTCTCTGGATCACTGCCGGTGGAGAGGATCGCCTTCTTCCTCTTCCTTTGCCCATTGATTTGGAAAGGATCCACTCACAGTTTATAGACTTGTATTTATCTTCTTTATCACTAACGAATACATCCACTATTGTATGTAGATGCTCTGTTGAAGTCCAACTTTCACCCGTAGATGAATCTCACATTGCACTGAAGGTATTAGGCAATATTCCAGCTTTCACGTAGACCTGAAAAGACTGGCATGCTTCATCCAAACCTAGCGTGCTTCTCTAAGCTGGCACGCAAGTTCCATCATTCAAGTTCAAACCGGCATGCAATTTCACCTCAACCACTTGTGTGACACTCACTTCTTCAACTCTAAACTTGTGCGACTCACACCCTTTTACTCCAAAACCAGTTTTGGCGTGCAACTATCAACTTTTGTGCCTTTTAAAATCCTGGCATGCAAGTGTCACCAAACCACCTACACGACACCCCCTTCTTCAACTCTAAACTTGGGAAACTCACACCCTTTCTCTCCCAAACCACTTTGGGAATGTAACTATCAACTGGCGCGCAACTTCTGAATATCTTTATACTTGCGTGACCAGACCACCACTTGCGTGACCACAACACATGCCTGATGGGAGCTCTGATTTTCTATAAGTTTTGAACTCTCTAAGAAATGGGGAGGGTTCTACCTCTATTTATAGGCATTTGGACACCCTGCGCGATGGCGTTCAAGTCTTCTCTTGGCGCGCAAGTCCAGCTTCCCTAGTCTCTGTCACCCTAGTCACTTGCGCGACCAAACCCAAAACAAAGGAGCCCCTTTTTCATTTGACATATTTTGATGTTCTGATCTTGAATAAAAAATGGTACACAAGTTTCCAATCCTCCAAGACATCGGCGTGCAAGTCCCTTTTCCAAAAACACATTTCTCTTTTTGTCAATTTTGAGGTCCAAAAATTTGGAAAACACTGGAAAATGGGGCCACCTTGTATCTGCTCTTTTTGAACCACCTCCAGATCGACCATTCCTTTGTCGAAGTTCTTGAATCAATCATGGATCATTAACAGCATCCCTTTAAATTGACATGCCACCATGAAATCCCCTTTTTTAACAAATTTGTACATCATGTTTTTCTTTGTCAACAAACACAATCACCTCAAAAATACTTCAATGATACCTTGAGGGATTTTTGCCCAACAATCTTCCCCTTTGGGTTTGTTGACAAATCTTCCATAAAAAGATACATCGTTAATTATTCATCCACCATTCTCCTATTGCGATTTTGATAGCGATCAAGGATTTACTCAACACATACTCTAAGACCACATGAGAAATGCTCGGCGTGAGAAACAAGAGTAAATGAAAATTTCATCAATGAATCACTTCAACTCTGACACCCACTGTTGATACCAAACTGATACCAATTGTTGGAAATATTCTTACCACATTCTAACACCACTCTTCTTCTTTTATCACAATCCTTAGAAGTCCTGATATATATTATTTGACCTATCACTTCTAGCATCATCAGATTTGATACTCTCCCTGTCTGCTCACAGCTTTAACTCTTGTCAGATGAAAATCCTTTTCAGCATTATTTACCATGTTGTCCAAGCTAAGATCTGGATAAGCACGTTGAACCAGCTTCAAGTCCACCTATCTGGCTTCTCCACCTGTCAGCTTCTCCTCGTATCTTTCATGATTTCTCAAATATCCACATTGTCTCCCACTTGAACAATCACTATTTTATCCCACTTTGTTAATGAACCCAAAGGTCACTCCTTTGCAGGCTGTAACAGAGTAGAGAACACATGTTAGTACATTAGGGAAAAACACATCATACCTTGGGGAGAAAGGGGGAGCCACATCCACACTTTTTCAAGTGCGATGAGTTGAATGAACTCTCAGAGCCAGTCGATGCCTCTCAAAAGCTTCCTTGGGTAAGTCCTTTGTCAGAATATCTGTAACCTATAGCTCTGTAGGCACATACTCCAACTTTACAATTCCATGCTCAACTTTCTCCTTGATAAAATGATAATTTATCTCAATGTGATTTTTCCATGAGTGATGGATGGTATTTTTTTTCTAAGATTTATAGCACTTGAGTTATCGCACTGGATTCCGATTGAAGACTTCACTTCAATGCCCATATCATCAAGATGATACTTCATCCACAAAAATTGTGTGCGAGCTTGAGTGACGGCAATATATTCATCTTTTTCTGTGCTCAATGAACATCAATCTTACTTATTTCTTAGCCAATAAACACACAAGCAACCAAGATAGAATGCACCTCTTGATGTTGATTTCTTGTCATCTGCTGAACCGCCCCAATCTACATCAGTATATCCCAATAAATCTATCTGAGATTTTCCATTATACATCAAGCCGAAGTCCAATGTGCCCTTGATATACCAAAGTATTCTTTTCATTGCAAGCATGTGGCTTTCCTTGGGATTTTCTTTGATATCATGCTACTTGGCAGGTGGAGAAAAAAATATCAGTCCTTATCGTAGTCAAGAATAATATACATCCAATGATTTTCCGGAATTATGTGATATTAACAGCCTTGCCATTATCATCTTTCGATTATTTCGTCCGGGTAGCAATCAGAGTCTTCATCTCCTTGGAATTTTCCATTCCAAAACTTTTCAAAACATATTTAGCGTGTTTGGATTGAGAAATGAATGTGTCGTTCCTTCCTTGTGTCACCTGTAGACCAAGGAAAGACGTTATCTCTCCAATCATTGAAATTTTGAACTCACACTTCATGAATTCGGAGAACTATCTGCACTAAGCTTCATTTGATCCCCCAAACATTTTTTCATCGACATAAACTAGCACCATATTCTTTTGATTATTATTTTTTTTGAAATAGAGATTGTAATCCACTCCTCCATGCTGAAAACCAAGCTTATTCAAGTACTGATCAAGCCTTGAGTACTATGATCTTGGTTCTTGTTTCAGCCCATAAAATTCCTTCTTCATCTGAAAACCTTGTTCTCATCCCCATGAATGAGAAATCCATCTGGCTGCTCGATATACACTTCTTCTTCTAGAACCCCATTCAAGAATGTAGATTTGACATCCATCTGGAATAACATGAACTTTAGTTGCACTGTAATGTCTAGGAATAATCTGATTGTTTCCAGCCTTGCAAATGGTGCAAATGCCTCATCGACATAAATTCTCTCTATCTAGGAGTATTCTTTGAACACTTGACGTACTTTGTTTTAAATAAATTTTTGATCTTTATTCAAATTTTTGTGAAAGACCCATTTAGTCTCGATGATACTCTTATCAGCTTGCCTCAAAACAATCTCTCATGTCTGATTCTTTTCTAAATCAGCATCATCCAATTCTGCTCCCCCTTTGTTTCTTTCCTCCTCATCACATTTATCAGGAAATTTCTCACTATTTCATTGTTTAGTGGCATCATTTCTTTCAGCTAATTTTCTGAGCTTCTTGTTGAAACATTTTGGATATTCTCTCATAGCTTCTTGGTATCCTGAAAAGAGTCATATGATACCAAAATGTTAGAACAAACAAGATAAGAATGAGATACATGATTATTAATGTTTCTCCCTCAATATGTCTTCCCTCGATAAACAACACCTGAGTTGATTCATCCAACTATTTCTTTGATGGATCTTGCATCTGATTTTGTTATTGAATGCTCCTCCTATGTTATGCAACACTTCCTAGTGTTAGGCCCATAAACATTCTTCTTCTACTGCATCATTTATTCTCATTTTCCACTCAGTATTGATCCATTAATAAAATCACTAAGCCTACTGAGTTGGAACTCGGTGTAGGAAACAAGAGATAAATTTAATAACACAATCACTTCCTATTGTGCTCTGTTTCTCCCTTTCTTCTTCAACTCTGCTACCTGATTTGAGTCAATTGAAACTCTGAAGCATATCACTGCTACTGGGCATCATTAGATTCTACCTCCCCTTGGATCGTATCTCCCTAAAACCAAAAACATTTGAATCATTAGTTAACATTATTTATATACAATGGGAGAGGGTGTTTCTTCCAGACTGCTCAAGATCGGGATTGGGGTTGATCTTGATGGGTCAAATCATTGATTCTTTCTTATAGAGCATCAAACTCCTTCCTTGATTCTTCTAGTTTCCAATCCAACATCAACTTCTCTGGACATATGACTAAGCATTCATTACCCACATGCTGAGTCTTTCTCTGATATATAGATTCTGTAGGCATGTCTTTTCTCACAATTTGGGACTCAATCCCACTGGAGCACACTTCCATCTTTGATGTACCACCAATATTCCACTTCCCTTGATTCCGTATCTCGGTAGTAATCTCTCTTTTAGGAATCTTCCCTTTCTTCTTCAACCATTGTAGGGATATTCCTCTTTCCTCCACTTCCCGTTGTGGCACACGACATGAAAAATTTTCAATACATTCGTTGTTCATATTTATTTTATCAGATACTTGAGTCACCACACTATTTTTTTCTAGTGGTGATTCCTCCACTGAATGTGAATTCTTCTTACTCACAGCTGGAGTTGATCTCCCATTGATCTTCTAGGCTTGTTCACATTCTTTCCATGAAATCTATTCACTTTGTCTTCCAGTGAATAATTTCTTATCATGAACCAATGGAATTGAGAATCTCATTTCGAGTTCCTTTTCCATCTTTGATTTCTTCTTGTAGCAATGTCTTTCCAAATTCCCATAATCAGAACATATAAAACATTTTCTATTAAAGGAATACCTCATTTAATCATTTCTCAACTGAGATATTGATGCATATTGAGCTTCTCTTCTAACATTGATCTCCTGAGCTTCCTGACACATACTCATTGTGTGTCCCTTTCTTCCACAGTAATAACATCTGATGAATGTTTTCCTCTAAGAGACTCTTCTCTCTGATTTCTCATGACACTTATTCTTATTCTCAGATTTAGTACATTTTCTATTTTCACAGCCTAATATGTATTCCTAAGCCTCTAAATAGAAGATTTATGTATGACCACGAATCCCAAAAAAATAGCACATGCTATCATTACTTCCTGTAAAATTATTTTTAGGTCTTTCTCCAGCACCTACAGGGTTTTTACCATTTATGGAACTATTCATGGCTCTCTATCTATAATGCTTGGGAGGGGATTCATCAAATCCAATACCAGTTTTTCCTAAACTGTATGGTCATTGAGCTGAGAAAATATTTTTTTGTTTCTCCTTAAAAATATCATACTTTATTTTCATTTTATCATCACCTTCCGAAGGATAATCGAATAATAAGTGCAGTGCATCCTTAAACTTAGGTTTTCCTTTGTGTTTTGATATCTCCATTTCTTTCTTGGATTTTTCTATCTCTTCCTCCAATTGTTGAATATTCTTATCTCTTGATTCAAGTTCAGCATTGAGTTCTTTTCTGAGATTCTCCCTGCTACTCAACTCATCTTCCAGTTCTCGTGTGAGATTTTCTACCATGTCACTTTTATCCTTCACTTTCAATTTTTCTTTTTCAATGTAATCAGAACAAAATGAATTCTCCTGTTGTAGCCTTTTATTTTTCTGAACTAGTTCAGATAGCTGTGTATAAAGTTCATCATTTCTGGATTTCAAATTTTGAGTCTCAACTGATTTCATATTCTTTCCCTTAACATCAGGTTTTGATTTTTCTAACATTATAGATCTCGTTCACAGTTCTTCATCTTGAGAATCATTCTTCTCCCTTAGATCAGTAGCTATATCAATAAGCCATTGATTCAAACCTTTAAGCATGTTGATCTTAGTTTCTAATGCTTGGATCAGGATATCTTTAGATTTAATATCTTGAACCAACTTATGATCCACTTCCTTTTTTTATGGACAACTTCCACTTTTCGCCTTCTTGGAGCTTCTTCATCATCAGTAGTTCCAACATCACTTGGAATATCAGGTTATTCACTCATTCCTTCAACATCATTGAATGAGTATGAATTTTCACTGTACACTTTATCCAAATTAACATTTGGTTCACTACAAGATTTCTTTAACTGAATCACACTCTCTCCACAGAAACTTCCACACTGAGGTATACCACTTGACTTCTGCTTCTTCTTTGACGTACTAACCTTTTCCATGGAACACAAACATAAGAGTAGACTGAATCTTTAACCACACATATCGACTAAACCAATTCAGAGCAAAAAAATCTGATAAAATAAACCTTCCCTCTGATACCAATTGTTGGGACCAATAGGGGCCTATATACCCTGAGAGGGGGGTGAATCAGGGTATGGATATTCTTTTTCAAAATTCTTTCTACCCCACTGGATCTTGGCATCTTTATTACAAGGGTAAATTTCTTTGCACTTTTGTGTTTATTATGACCACTTCTTTTCTTCTTTATATGATGATGATACTTTAAATTCATTGCAGGGAAGCAAGTAAGTAGACACATAGATTTTTACTTGGTTCACCCTCACTGGGATACGTCCAAGGAGCATACAACGACGATGTGCCACTGTACCAAATCCAATAAAGCACACTGTTATTTACAAGGTTTGGGATAGATCACTTATGTTCCTAGGATCACTGCCTTTACAATGTTTAGGATTAGCTCACTGCTTTCCCAAGGGTCATCCATGTTTCTCTCTCTCTGGCTCACTGCCGGTGGAGAAGATAATCTTCTTCCTCTTCCTTTGCTCACTGATCTAGAAAGGAT
Source organism: Viscum album (assembly GCA_963277665.1). Taxonomy (NCBI): domain Eukaryota; kingdom Viridiplantae; phylum Streptophyta; class Magnoliopsida; order Santalales; family Viscaceae; genus Viscum; species Viscum album. The sequence continues at coordinate 466,839,854 of OY728147.1, read as the reverse complement.
CCACTCACAATTTATAGACTTATAGGTCTCTTAATTATCACTAATTAATACATCCTCTTTTGTATATAGATGCTCTGTTGAATTACAACTTTCACCCGTAGATGAATCTCACTTTGCACTGAAGGTATCAGGTAATCTTCCAGCTTTCGCGCAGCCCTAAAAAGACTGGTGTGCTTCATCCAAACCTGATGCGCTTCTCCAATATGGCGTGCAAGTTCCGGTGTGCAAGTTCAAACCGACGTGCAAGTTCACCTCAACCACCTGCGCGACACTCGCTTCTTCAACTCCAAACTTGCGCGAATCACACCCTTTTACGCCCAAACCAGTTTTGGTGCGCAACTATCAACTGTCGTGATTCTTCAAATCCTGGCACACAAGTGTCACCAAACCACCTGCATGACACCCCCTTATTCAACTCTAAACTTGGTCAACTCACAACCTTTCTCACCCAAACCACTTTGGGTGCGCAACTATCAACTGGCGCACAACTTCTGAATATCTTTATACTTGCATGACCACACCACCACTTGCGCGACCACAACACCTGCGCGATGGGAGCTCTGATTTTCTCTAAGTGTTGAACTCTCTAAGAAATGAGGAGGGGTCGACCTCTATTTATAGGCATTTGGACACCCTTCATGATGGCGTTCAAGTCTCCTCTCAGCGCTCAAGTCCATCCTCCCTAGTCTCTGTCGCCCTAGTCACTTGCGCGAACAAACCCAAAACTTGGGCGCCCCTTTTTCCTTTTCCATATTTTGATGTTCTGATATTGAATAACATATGGCGTGCAAGTTTCCAATCCTCTAATACATCATAATTCAAGTCCCTTTTCCAAAAACACATTTCTTCTTTTTTCGATTTTGAGGTCCAAAAATTTGGCAAACACTGGAAAACGGTGCTACCTTGTATTTGCTCTTTTTGAACCGCCTCCAGATCGACCATTCCTTTGTCGATGTTCTTGAATAAATCATGGATCGTTAACAACATCCCTTGAACTCGACATGCCACCATGAAATCCCCTTTATCAACAAATTTATATATCATGGTTTTCTTTGTCAACAAATATAATCACCTCAAAAATGCTTCAATGATACCTTGAGGGATTTTTGCTTAACATCAGTCAAAGAACAATAAACAATGCACCATGGGATCTGACCAGTGGGATCGACTATGACTTATTCTAAGACACTGTTTTCTATCTGACTTCCCAAGTAAAAAAAATTTAGAAAATACCTTGGTTTTATTTAGGCCCTATATTCCATGGATTATCTCACTCTACATGGGAAATATTATTTCCAAGATCTCACTCAGTCCCTTAGGTAACACTACCTATATAGTATAAAACATAGCCTACGGTTTGAATTGTCTCAGTCACTCACACACTCAAGGTATCCCATGTGACACACATTACCAATCACATAAAGAAATATAAATACCCATTTCATATACCATATATGACCATAATTTACCAATCATTCTAACACATGGTAAAAACCATTCAAAAACATCTTTTTAAATCCATTGGAAGCCATAAATCCTCCATGAGGAATTTCATCGAACACATTGTATGCATTCAAACTACTTACTTATAAAAATCCACTTTAAACCATAACATTTACATAACATTTCATAATTCACTACAAAAATGGATAAAACAACATTATCAAAAAAATTAAATTCAATTATATAAAAAAATTAAATCAAAAACTAAAGGTAATCCATGGAAAAGAACCATTAAATAGAGACACCGTCCACAAAAAAATCAAAACTCATTTCCTAAAGAAAAATAAAAATTAAATTAGAGGTGTCGTCTCACACCTAAACCACATATAATAAACATAAATCCCACTTCAATAGCCCTATTTTTGTCCATATATCATGCTTGAGTTTCATAATTCCATGAAAATGGAAGGACACAGCATAATAAGGAAGAACAGGGATAAAAAGGGTGAAGGAGTAACAAAATAAGAAAGATCAAGCTTACCTCAATATAAACCACCAAATTTTAAAATAGATCCACCAAAAACCATGTGTTAATAATATCTATGAAAAGGAGATAGGTTGTAAATGAATAGGGAGAAAGAGTAGTGAATTTGGGGTAAATCCCATATGGGTATTTTGGTAAAATATAAAAAAATTAATGACTTGTTTAGTTCATATAGTTTGACTGAACTGTGAAGAAAACTATGAACCAACTATAAAAGAGACACAATTTATATAATAAAAATCCTCACAATTCCTAGAAACTCTCACATATTTAAGCAAACTATGTGGAGACCATGTTAAACCGCATTATCCCCTAAACACTTATTTTGCGTAGTTAGGCGCACAATTACTCCTAATCATGTGCCAATAATGCTCCATGATAGTATCTTTAAAAAAATTAAATTTCTACCTAAAACTCCCAATATCCCTGATAATAAATAAAAAACAAACAAAACTCAAAATAAGATGTACTAGGGACCCAACGGGCATCAGAATTCTCACCACTATGTCACTCTCTTCCCATATAAAGTTCTCAAGATTATGAATTAGAAAATAGATGATTCCATTGATCAATTATTGAAATATATCATTTCTATTCCATATAGATTTCACTACTATACTGAGAAAGCGCACAAACCAATGATATTGACTAACCATGTATCACCTTGTTCAAATAATCCAAGATATATACAGGCTACTTCGCAATGGTGGAGTAAGGATCCATCTATAAATCCTTATATTCTATCACATGAGATTGGTATGGATGGTAATTCTTTAACTGTGACACATTTAAAACAACATGAGTTAAGATTATTCATGGTGGATTATCCAACCAATAATCTACCTTCCCTAAATGATCCACAATCTGAAATAACCTAACATAATGTGACACTAATTCTCCCTTATTTCCCAAGACATGATGACCCAGTCAAATAAGTAACTAAAGACCCACCTAATAACTATCCCCAAACTATGATAGGGGATAATGATGATCTATATATGATTTTTGGTGACTAATTTATTTCCACCATCTTTCAAATCATATGGAATTTCTTAGTTTTCTCTTAGATGATACTTTGTCCCAATAAGGAGCACTCACCCAACTCACCCCAACATGATGGGTAATGACTTGGTCGCCCATAAAATGCATCAAAAGGATCCATATTGATCGAGTAATGATTACTTTTTTATATGAAAACTCAACCAATGATAGATTCCTCTTTGAAGAATCCTTAAATTCATGTATGCAATCACGAAGCATATCCTCAAGAATCTAGATGGCCAGACCAGTCTAATAATCTATTTATGGGTGATACACTATTCTAAACTTCAAGTGGGTTTCCATGTCTTTCTAGAGACCCTTTAAAAATTAATAATTAAGAATTAAAATGGGTATCCTAGTTAGATCTCATACCACCTTTACCAGAGTGGAAATAGGATAAAGCAACTCATCCAGCCTCTAATACTCAGTTTTGATCCTCTGGCAGGTAAAACATCAAGGTAAAATTTAGCAACTGGCTATCTCATCTCAGGAAACAAATATCAACTTTACAAGGTATAAAAAATATTTCTAGACTCCAGTTGAATGACCTAACTAGAATAGTTACCCCTATACAACACATCCTACCTTAAGGTCAAAGGAACCACCAACCGCTTCTTGAATAAGAATGTACCATCAGGAGACTGATACTAATCACTCGAGGTATCCCCACTATTTAAACCTAAGCTAATATACTATAATTTAGGGTCTAATTCATTCTAAAACCAAACCTGATCAATAATAGAGGGTTTTCTCTAAACACTGGTCAATGAAACCTACTCTCCATCCACCTACACATCTAGACTCATATTAGAAAACATACCCATTAAACTCCACTCCTCTACAAATTCTTTCACTACCTAGATCAGTAAACTTCGAATCAAGGAATAAACTACCAAATTCTCCTTTCCATGGGTATTAATGATGTCAAAATAAAATAAATAAATATACTCTCTGCATTATATCTGGTATATTTTTAACTCCATCTGGGTGAATATGTACTTTAAGATTTTATGATATGAATAAATTGTAAACCGCTCCCTAAAGAGGTATTGGTTCCAAGTATTTAACATATGCATTAGAACATCCCATTCCATGTCAAGGGTGGGTTAATTTGTCTATTTTAGGTGTAGATAATAAGAAAAATAATCCACTGCATGATCATCCATCATCAATACACACCTAACCCCCACGTCATAGGAATTACAAAACACTACATAACCCTTTCCTAGATATGGAATAATTAAAACTAAATCCAATTTCAATTGAACCTGAAACTCCTAAAAATATTTATATAACATCTCACTCTAATTATACTTCACCCCTTTATAAGTCAAATATTTCATGGTTAAATCTAGCTTGTATAATTCCTGAGAAAAATTCTTATAATAACTAACCAAACCCAAAAATCTTCAAATGTCAAACACATTTATAGGATTCTCCTAGGACATAAAAACATGGATCTTTTTGGGATATTATAAAACCCATTTCACATAAATTTAATGACCCAAAAACATTTTTTCTTAGATCCAAAATAGGCATTTAGGAAGAATGACATATGGGTGATGCTCTCTAAAGGTTCCCAAAAAAACCTACAAATAGTCTCCATGGTCCTATTCCATCATGGAATACACCAAGATATCATCAATGAACTTTAATGTGAAGGAGCCTTAAAATTAATAAAAGATATAGTTCATAAAATCCATAAATACTGCAAGAGAATTGGTAACGAAATATGACATAACTAAATACTCAAAATAATTATACACACACCTGAAGGTATTATTAGGAACATCCTCCTCCCAGACTCTCAACTGGTGAAACCTCAACCATATGTTAATTTTCAAAAACCAGTCATATACTATGGGTTAATAAAAAATATCATCAATTTTAGGCAATAGAAATTTGTTCTTTATGGTCACCTAATATAGTTTGTGATAATCTATGAAAAGTCAGGAACTCTTATTCACCTTCTTTGCACAATGAACTAGTGATGCCCCCAGTGACATGATCATATAAATAAACCCCTTTATTTAAAGATACAATAGGAGATACTTTAACTCTTTTAACCTATTGAGATCCATCTGGTATGATAGTAAAGAAATATGAATTATCTTGTGGAGTAGTTTGATAGTGAACTCAAACTCTAACTAGGGTAGCAACCCAAAAAAATCCTCATAAATACCACAGGGTACCAATCCACTACCACTGCAAGATGACCACCTAGGAAATTCTCCACATCATTAAATAAAAACTTGGATAAATAACATTAAATTAATCCCACAACTATTACAATGGGTCCTTCCCCCTAGCCATGTGTCACTCTAACCCAAGATAAGTTAAGTCTTCCCATCAAGAGATAGAAACATGACCCTACATAAATAATATTTAATTTAAAAAATGAAACTCATCATCAAAAATTTAATAACGATGAAATCAACAATGTTCAATTATAACACAGGTAAGTATCACATGACCTATATGTCAATAAATAAAACATGGCACCCTGGGAACTTAAAGACTCTCTCTTTCTTCCTTCCAAATAGAGTAAGTAAATCTATCATAAATGGAATAAAAAATTTTCTCATAACCAAAAAACAAATTAAATTTAATGAGATAAATAAATGGGAATTTCTCTTATCAAACAAAGACAAATCCATATAAAAGGAAATAAAAAAATATACCTCTTATGGTGGCCTACCTTGATTCTGAGTCCTCATGTTCCATCAATTTTGCATAAAGGAATCCTAACTCAAGCCCAAACCAAGTCTTCTTCAACAAATGACATTTCCATTTTGACTAAGGGTGACATTCCACACCTCTAGAATAATCAAATTTCACTTGATAACCCTTCGAAAACAAATAACCAACTCCACTCCCCTATGGGGGATTCATGTAGAAGCATTGAAGATGAACTGAATGACCATATTTGTGGAAATCCTCATAGCCTTTCTGTACTCATGTTTATTATTTAAAAACTTCCCATTGTGATATAAATCATCATATTACTCCATAAAGAATCCAATAATGTTGAACCCGATGAGTGTTAAACACCTCTTCCACTACTCTGATGACATTCATCCTACTTCCTCTTTTGTCCAGTTGAAGATATATAGAAACCCCTTTCTACTAATGAAACTCCACTAAGACCCATCTTCCCAGATAAATCCTCCTAAATAATAATAGATTTATCCACAACCTCAACATAATTTGATAGGAAAAGAAGAATAAGCATTGACCTGATCTTGGATTTAAGACCCACCTCAAAAATAAATATCCTCAAGATAGTTATTCATGAGGAGATTAGGAGACAAGTGAACCAACTTGGAAAATTATATAGCATATTCTATCATTGAATGGTCCCCTTTCTCTATGTTTATGAACTCATGGTCCTTTATCATTCTTAGTACCTTAGGATAAAATTTATTATTCAATGTCATCTTAAATCTATAATGCATGATATCCTCATGCCTTTATTCTTGAACCACTGATTCCCACCACTTCCTACCCAGTTTTTTCAATATGTAACTATCAAAGACAATTGTAGAGGTCTTAGGGGTCTTCTAGAAGAGAAATATAATATATATACTTTAAATACATTCCTCAGGCTCATGAGTGAATTTCACACCATGGAAAACTGGTTGATTCTGACAGAGAGCTATCCAAGAAATCATCTGCACCTACCTCTCGATCCCTGATAGTTATATCTCCAGTATACAATTGAACCCCAAATTAATAACAGGGATATGATACCATTTTTCAATGAACCATCTTATTTTTCCTTGGTCATCACCCAACCTAACTCTTAAAAAGGCCTAAAGAGCCTTCCTAACCAACTTGGGTTGGTGAAAATCACCATGGTATTACACTTAACTCTTTGGGAATGGTTTCACCCTTGAAAAACAATCATGAATCATCCATGAATTGGATATTCATGTCAAACAATAAGCAGTATAAATTACATAAAAATATCCAAATGAATTATATGAAACAATTAATAAAAACATATATCATAAAAACCACCGTTATATAATTTATAAACAATCCATAAACATTATACCCATTAGTTTTTATAAAAAATATCAAAATTGGGATAATGCCAAAGATTCCAATATATAACAACCCAAATGATCGAAAATTAAAAAAAATGATCCACATGAACAAATATCCATTAGATTATCATATCCACTATCCCAAACTAAACAAAAATTATGGTAATGAATCAGGGCCACCGAATGACATGTCACCCTTAACTTTACCCTTGTCTTACAAAACAAAGTCTGCATACGCTTAAATTCATATGTGGGGTGTGAGGATAGAGCTCGGTAGGAAACCTTCATGAATATTCTTAGTGTATTTTTCCATTATAACAAATAAATCCAGTTGGAAAACCATTTTTTAACAATTTATATTTGAATAAATTTCAATAAAAAACTATGGTTTTCTAAAAAAACCTTATTTTAAAAACATTCATAAACAAGGATCAATAACAAGGATTTGAAACTACATGGAATAATAAAATCTAACTAATCCGAGCATAGAATAAACAGAATTATAAACAATATAAAAAGTCCAAAAATTATTTTTAGGCATAAACATAATGGGATCCCAATAAAACAATGAATAATAAATAATGCATCATGGTCTCTAACCAATGGGATCGAGTATGACTTATCCCATGACATAATTTTCTATTAGGTTAACAAAGTACCATAAGATTGGAAACTCCATTAATCCTCCAAGGGCCATATATTCCTTGGATTCTCTCAGTAAAAATGGAAAAAATTATTTCCAAGAGCTCACTCAGTTCCTTGGGTAACATTCCCTAGTTATTCCATGACATAGGCCAAAGCATCAATTATCTAAGTCACTCACGCACCCAAGGTCTTCCATTTTCCAAAAATTTTCAAATCATAAAATGCAATATAAATACCCATTTCATAAACCACCTATTACCATAATTAACCAATCATTAAAAAGCATTTTAAAACACTTTCAAAAATCCAATTTTCAAATCTATCAAAAAACTTAAATCCTCCTTGAAGAATTTTATCAAACACATTATATCATCCAAACACTTCCTCTTGAAAAGCCACTTTAAACCATGAAATTGACCTTATATTTCACTAATCACCAAAAAAATTAATAAACTTATATTATTAATATAATTTAAAGTCATTTTGTTAAAAATCCAAGGGATGGAAAGAACCAAAGATAATCCATGGAAAAGCGCCCTTAAAGTATAACACCTACCTCAAAACCAAATAAAAACTCATTTCTTTCAATGAAACCCAAAATAATTTATTAGGAGGATCCATATCACACCTAAATCTTAAGAAACCAACATAAATCCACCATATAAAACCCTATTTTTGGCCACATATAATTCTAGGGTTTCACAATTCCATGAAAATGGAAGAATAAGGAAGAATGAGGGTGGAGGAGGGAGAAACCAAGATAAATTGATATTACCACAAGATAAACCATCAGAGATCAAGTGAGATTCCTCAAAACTAAGATAAAAAGATAAAATACAAGGGATGGAGTCTATTAAAAAAAGGGAGGAATATGGGTGAATTTGTGGTAAATTTCATGAAGGAGTTTTGGTCAAATATCAAAATTTTAATGAGTTGGAAAATCCATGTAAGGCCCTGTAATTATTTTTGAGGTGTTTTACACTTTAATTTTGAATAAAACTAATTTTATATTCTTTTTTAAGAATTTTTTATAATTATAAATGGAGGTAGAAGTGAACCAAGATCTAGGAATAAGATCTAGAACTGCAAGAAGTTGTTATAGTCCCATCGTCTAGCAGGTGGACAAACCAGTAACCACATTGGGAAATCAGGCTCCCTGATGAGCAATTGAAATCCTAGTGAAAAGATAGTGTAATATTGGGTGGTTTTTTATATGAGGTATTTTTGGTCTTTTACCCCATATTTCTATAAAACCCCTAACCTATTTTTTCTTCTTTATCTATGGAAAGTATCCATACGCACACCACTCCTTACTTTTCTAATTATTCTTCATAGAACTCATTTTATCCAAGGTTTTTTGAGTTACCATTGGTTTTGAATTAAAGTTAAAGGTATGGATTCATGCATTATTTTTCTTATTCTCTCATTTATTTTATTTTTTATCATTCTCTCCTTCTTGTTATCTAATATTCACTATTTTTAGGGTTTTGTCTTATTTCTAAATTTCTCTCATTCTAGGACAAATCAGGGCTTGATACAAGATGAGTAGTCTTATACATTGATTATTTAGGTTATCATTATATTTTCTATAAGGTATTCCTTAAATTATAAATGCAAGGGTGGTGTGCTCGCCCCGAATTACTGAGTGTCGACTCTAACTCTAATTAAAAAACATCCTTATGATATCACCACAACATAATTCCATTTTACAAGTGTTGATGACCTATATAAAGGGGAATAAAATGGAATTATTATTTTGAGTATTTGACCATGATATTGGTCTCAATTCCAAGGTAAATATAAATCATCCCTTGTGGGATGTAGGGTAATTCCAAGAGGAATCCCTAATCTAGAATTTCTCTTAGAATTGGTTATTGAAATGGTAAATCTTATTATAGTTTCCATTTTAAATAATGAAATTGATGAAAAATGATATTTTGGAAACTAAAGTGATGTTTTAATCGGATATGGTAAATTTTTTGTAAGTTGAATAGTTGAATCAAGAGATAAAGTAAAAATACCTCCATGGTAGTGTTGAAATACTTATAATGAAAACACCCACATAAGTGCTATTGAGATACTTATAACTCAAACACCCACATAGGTGGTATTAATATATTCATAATTCAAATGCACTTTATGTGGTATTTATACTTAGTGTCATTACTTTGGTTATAATGGTAACACGATGTGCTCAGAGACATCCAACATGGGCTGAAGTAGGTATACCCTACCTCGAGTGTCTTTGTATAACCTGAGCATTGGGGATTATTTATTTATCTTTTGGTAATTTAACTATCAGTTATCAATTGTTAGTGCATAAAAATCCTTTATTAATTTTTATTTCCAAACTTGATTTATTTAGTGACACATTTTATAGTGACCTGCTGATTTTTACCCACTCCTTGGTCAAACTACCATCTGGTACCTGAGTAGACTTCATGGTTGTAGGTTAAGACAAGAGGAAACATGTGATGACTAATATTTTATTGATGGGATGTGTGTATTATTTGGAATGGGGACTGGGCTACTGTATTATCCATTTTGGGAAAAGTCCTAATTTTTTGGTCTTTGGACCATGCTTAATTTTCAACTCAATGTGTATGAATTGCTTATATATACCTGACTCACCAATTCATCATACAACTACATTATGATATAACGTGGGATATATTATTATTTTGATTTTACTTTGTTGTTTGTTTATTTAAAATGTGTTGTATGATATCTCTTTACTCATGTTGTGTTTACACTCCGACTTGAGGGTATAGTCTTCCCATGGTATACACAGAGACCCTCTCCACTAGTCGGTAGACAAAGGAATATGAGTAGGTGCGCCAGTGGTTACGTATAATATTAGGTTGGTGCACTAGTTGTGTGGCCTCTGAAGCAGAAAATTACAAAGTGGTATCAAAGATTATTTTCTTCTATATTACTATTTAGGGAATTTAAATAGGATAAGGGGATGTATCAAGGCTTGGTAATCAACTCGTGTCTATGATTAGCTAACTCACATATGGGGGAAAACTATGTCATGATGTATGGGACTTATTTTTCTTAGAATTTTCTTGTTACAATTTTATTATTTCAGAATTAGTGATACACTTTATTTTTATTATTATTTATTTTTGGGATTTTATCACTTAGGATAGCATCTAAAGAGGGAACGTGTGCATTCATTCATAATACTAGGAAAATAATATTCACATTTCATTCATATAATGTTTATGATTGATTAATATATATATATATAAAAACATATACGTATGGATAATAACAGGGTTGATAATTTAAAGTGTTAAAAGTGATTTATATGTAATTTTATCATATAATTCTATGATGGCATATTACTTTACCAACTCCTTGAGTGATATCTAATGAAACACCTAGATATGAATGAATTTTTAAATGATGATATGGGTTAAATATGGTTACAGAAATCAACCTATAATATATTTTCCCTTTTATCTTGTGGATAACATTTTATATAATCAAACATTAGGGATTCTTATATAAAGTGACGATAAATGATCTTGAGTGGGAGATCGGGCTCAAAGAGTGTCCAGTTTTATGAAATTTTGGGGGTTTGAGTATGTGGAATAGTGGGATATTGTGTCTGTACTTATTTTTTTATTCTTTTATAACTATCATGTTATGTTGTTTTGAGAAGTTTGTGTTGGGATTATAGTGATATGACACCTTAGAGAGCAGTGGTACCACAACAGGAGAGAGAGGGTGAGCATGCCCACAGGTAAGTAGACTAGGACCTCCTATATTTTAGAGTACTGATATAGATTGGTAGATTTGGGAGAGTCTAATTAACATGGTTAAGTCCATGGAGATGGGGTCATTAGACTAAACCATCCTTGTCTAATTTTACACACGATTTTTAGTGATAACACCTACCATTGTTCATGAGTGAGTGTAGTCCATAGGTAGATGAGCATTGGATGGAATCTATTCATACTATTCTTGATCACCAAGAGACCCCTTAGTATAAGAGGGTAATGTTGGTCATATAAATATTTTGGGGAGTATCACGATGATTCTAGGATGTTATTTTCTAGTGTGTCTAGTAGGTTGGGTTGACATGGAATGACTTTCAGACTCACTTATTTATTGATTTATTTCCTGAGACATTATGATCAAATAGGGATAGGGAGTTTATATAATTAACATGGGTTATATTATTTATGGATTATCTGTCTTAATTTATAGATATTCAGGAACTCTCTCCCACCTTGGTTGTAAATGTGACCAACAAGTTCAAGCATTTTTAATATGGCCTATGTTATAAGATCAAGTTGAAGGTAAAGGTATTTCACTTGTCATATTTTTCATATATCATGGACCAAGACTTGATCACTAAGAGTAACATTAATGATGTTCATGGTGTTAGAAGTTTTCTTCTTTGCGTGACAGTGGTGGTGGTGCCTCTGGTTTCCAAAAACACCAGTCAGGAAGGTCACACCAAGGTGGTGGTATCCAGTCTAGAACAATTAGTGATTACTATTTTCCATCATAGGGTGGTATTGTGGTAGAGTTCCATCAGTGTGGGGAACTTGATAATTTTAATATTTAGTGCACTCGAACTCTTTACGAGTTCCATTATTGTGAAAGGATAGGGAACCTGTGATATTTTTGAAATAATTCTCAGTGGGTGCCTAATGATGGAGGATCTAGGTCGGAAAAGGGTATTGGGGTAGGGTTGGATATATCTATCCTTTCTAGTAGTTGGTTATCAAGAATTCATTTAGGTCATGGTTAAGTTCTAGACCTTAGGTACAGTCACAACAGTTTCAATAGGGTAGTACAGTTTAGGGTAGTCATGTAGGACCTCAAGGTATAAGGCTGGTAACAAGTTGTTCGACCTACCCCCGGGGAGCTATATGTCAGACCATCCACTATTAAAGGTGTATCCTATTATATTTAACTATACCTTGTGATTTATTTGACATGGTAAACTAACAATAATTTCTTTTTTCTCATCTCGTAAGAGGTTTGGGTTTATCTATGGAGTAAATTTATGGAGTGTTGTTGATTAACACACCCCTAGGCATGAAGTTAGAGGGGATCCTCAAATGTGTAGATTCTTATTTAGTCATTGTAAATTATTAATACCTCTATTATTTATTAATATTGTAAATTATTGGTTATAATATAATTCTTGGGATGGATTATCTTGTTTTTTATCAATCATAGATTGATATCTATCACTGATTAGTATTGTTCACTTCTCTTAAGGGTGAAAACTTTTAATATATTGGTGAGTGGAATATGAAATTAGGCCATGAAATACCTAATAATAAATGATTGGTTGAAATAAACTCCCAAGTCTTAATTCTCATCCTAGATGAGGGAGAGATACGCCAGATAGTCTTTCCCCCTGTCATCGATTAGTTTCAGGATGTATTTGCCAATAATTTTTCAAGATTTTTGCTGGATCATAGAATCGAATTTACTATCATCATTATAATGATAACAAATCCAATATATATTCTGATTTATATCATATAACTATAGTATTTTTGTAGTGTAAATCCCAGCTAGATTACTTAGAGGTAAAGGGGTTCATTTATCACAACTTATCCCTTTGGGGTTCTCCATTCTGATTCACACAGAATATGAATGGTTCCTTGATTTTATGTGTATACTGTCCAAATATTAATCATGTGATGGTTAAAAATCAATATCCACTTCCTTGTATCAATTATTTATTCAGAAATCATAAGGGTTCTCAGGTTTTCTTAGAGACTGGCTTTTTCTCGAGGTACCACTAGTTGAGGGTGCAACCTTCTCACATTCCTCTTACAAAATTCAAGAGTAGGTATGAAATTTATAAGTACTATGATATTAATTTTGGGTTGATTAATGCACTGATGGTATTCATAGAATTTATGAATATGGTATTTAAGACTTATTTGAACTCTTTTACAATCATTTTTATTGATGAAATTTTGGTATACTCTAGTTCAAGGGAGGAGTACGCTTCTGAGAACATTGAGAGGGAAGAAGATATATTCCAAGTGATCAAAGTGTTAGTTATAGATAGATTGATTTTACTTATTAGGACATTTAATATATTATTTATGGGTTTTTGTGGATTTCAAGAAGGTGGAGGTTGCAGAATCATGGGGGAGAGCTAAGAATATATTTCAGGTTTGTAGCTTCTTGGGGTTAGCCAACAATTTTAATCAATTTATTCATGACTTCTCCCACTTGAAAACACCATTAATGTGATTTACCAATAAGGTATTGAATTTTGAGTGGTTAGATACTTCTAAGGTATCCTTTAGAGAGAAGAAGAATAAATTGAATTCTACACCGATCCTGACCTTACCCAAGATATCTATGGATTAAACTCAATATTACAATGCATCAGAAATTTTATTGGGTGAAGTAATGATGTAGGATGGGTGGGTAGTCTCTTATGGTTCCTATAAACATAGGTATCATGAGTTTAATTACCTAAATAATGATTCATAGGTTGTTGTAGTGGTATATTCCTTGAGGTATTCGAGGAAATATCTTCTAGGAGAGATGATCATGGTTTGAATTGATCATAAAAGCATGAAATACATTTTCTCCCAATGTGATTTGAACCTTATATAGAGGATATGGGTTGAGTACCAAAACTACTTCAAATTATATCTAGTATACACCCTTGTAAAGTGGAATGTTGTTGCATCTTCATTTAGTAGGAAGACTCAAAGCTAGGTGATTCATAAGATTAGTGGAGTGTGGAAAGTGGTGGTTCTATTTTATGAGTTTCATTTGGATGTCTAGGTGTTCCAGGACAGATCAACTTAGGATTCCCTATCCATCACTTCCTCATTTCTTGAAAGGCTAAAGGAGGGTCATATTTCAGACTTAGGATGCTTGGTGATGTGGGATAATATATATGGTAGAGAGATACCACTTGATTGGTCTGTGAAAACCGATGAGATTTTGCATGTTCAAGGATGAGTGGCAATCCCAAAGAGTATGTGTGAGGAGATTATAAGGGACTTTCATGCATCAAATTGGGATGTACAACCAGGTTTGGACAAGATGTGTCTTGGCATATGAATTCAATATTAGTGTACTAGAATAAAGAAAGGAAAAGTATTTTTCTTCGCTCGATGCTCCACCTATCAGTAGGTGAAGGCTGAGAACCAGCAACATGCATGTCTTCTTTGGTCATTACCCATTCCATAGTGGAAATGGGATGATGTGACAATAGAATTTATGGTAGTATTTCTGAGGATGCCATAATATCAGGATGTTTTTTGGGTCATTGTGGATTAGAAGAAGAAATTGGTCCATTTATTATCAATCAAGGCACTTATTTATTGGATGAGCTCACCCAATTATATATTTGTGAGGTGATATGATTGCATGGGGTTTCACGGAGAATTGTCTTTGATAGGGATGTATGTTTCACCTATATATTCTGGCATGGATATTATAAGGGACTAGGCATGAATTTACACCTAAATATGACTTATCACCCATAAATGGATGGTACATTTTAGTGAACCATGCAGGTATGAGAGAACATTATTTGCGCATGTGTCTTTTATTTCAGTGGCTCTTAGGAGTGTCATATCACTTTAGTGTAATTTTCTTATAATAATAGTTATCAGGTATCTATTTGGATGGATCCTTTTGAATCCTTATATGGGAGGTTATGTCGATTGTCTTTATACTAGTTGGAAGCTAGAGAGTAGGCCAAACTTAGGATAAGTCTCATGTAGGAGACCATTAAACGGGTTCAATTGATCAAAAAGTGGTTGGAAACTACCCAGAGTGGGTAGATATTATATGATTACCAGATACATAACCCTTTTTAATTCAATGTGGAAGACTAGGTTTTCTTACATGTGTTTACGAGACTTGGGAAGCGTCGAATTTAAAAGTAGGTGAAGTTGGTGCTAATATTTTTAGGACTGTTTAAGGTGAAAAATAAATTCAGTATTGTGGTGTAACAACTAGATATTACATCGAGATATATAGCAACACAAGATATATTATCTATCTCTTAGCTTTGATGGTATCGTCCAGATTCCTATCACGTTATTAATATTGATGACAATTAGCTAGAGGTTGATTCTTCTTTCGAATAATGTCTTGTTTATATTGTGGATGGTAGAGAAAAATATATACACGGGAATATGGAACCTCTAGTACAAGTAATATAGAAGAAAAGGTGGAACTAGGAGGAGACATGGGAGTGGGAAACTGATGTATGATCCTATTGTCTAGAATTTTTATTTGGAAATGTTAAGTGATTCTCAAGAGACCAACTCAGGGATAACTTCTTTATAGTGGGGAGGCTAAAAGACCTATTCATTATTTTGCGATATGTTCTACCTAAATTTTGAATAAACCTCATGTTTTCAGTTTTTTTATAATGTTTTATATGTTTAAAGGGTGATGGGAGAGAACCAAGATCCAAGAATAGGAGTCAGTACTACAACATGTTGTAGTAGTCCCATCAGCTAGTTGGTGGAAAAACTAGTATCCCAATAGGGATAGTATAATAAAAAATTAGTTGGGGGAATACCAATGACTATCTAGTGGCATGTTGGGTACTTTTTCTAAAGTGGGGGATTTTTTATCTTTTTACCACCTATTTTTTAAAAAACCCAAACCTTATTTTTCTTCTTCATTTGTGGAAAACATCCCTATGAATTCCACTTCTTACTTTTTTTCTTCTTCATCACATAACTTCTTTAATATAAGGTTTTTTTAACTATTTTTTTTGTGAATCAAAGATAAATGAAGGATTCATGTAAAATTATTCTTATTCTCATGCTATTTGATATTATAGTATTCTCCACTCATTCTTATAAAATATTCCCAATTTTCATGGATTTTGTCTACATTCTCGATTTCTCTCATTCTAGGTTAAATCAAGGGGGATGAAAATACTTCTAAAGTGATAAGGTAGGTGGTCCCTATATTTTTTCTAAGGACTTATTTAAAGTATAAATACATGGGTTATGAAGTCATGATAACTTACTCATCACCAAATCTAACATTAATTAAATAACTTCCTTGGGACATCTTTATGACATATTTCCATTTTACATGTGTCGATGAACTATATGAAGGGTGAAACTAATGGAATTCCATTATTGATTACTTGACCATGATATTAGTTTAAAGGCTATGGTAAATGTGAATTAGGCCATATAGGATGTTGGGTGATTCAGAGAAGAATCCCTAAACTATACTTTACCTTGGAATTAGTTAATGTAATGGAAAAGATTAATACAACTTTTATTTTAAATGATTAACTTGATGAAAAATAGTAATTTTGAAACTAAAATGATATTATAATCTAATATGGTAAAATGTGTGTGTGAGTTGAATAGTTTAATTATGAGATAAATGAAGATTCCCTCTATGGCGGTGTTAAGATACTTATAATTCAAATTCCCTCAAAGGTGGTGTTTAGATACTTATAGTGAAAACACCCTCATAGGTAGTGTTAATATAATCATAATGAAAACACCCTTGTATACGGTCTTCATACTTTGTGTGGATACCTAGGTTAGCATCATAATGTGACCTAATCAGAGATATTCAATACTGGACAAACCAGGTTTCCCAAATATCGATTGTCACCATATAACCCAGGCATCAAGGACTATTTATCTATATTTTGGTAATTTAACTATTAATTATTCAACTATTAGTTCATTTAACTCTTTTATCCACTTATATTTCCATAATTTATTTATTTAGGGATGTAATTGGTGGTGGCCTACTAATTTGTACTCACACAATTTCTGGGCCACCATCTCATACCTGGGAAGATGTTATGGTCATAGGTTAAGACTAGATAACATTCTTGATGATGAATGTTAGATTTATGGGCTGGGATGGAGTGTTATTGATGGGGATCAGGCTACTTCTCAGGCCATTTTGGGATATTTACTGATTTTTGGTATTTTTCCCATGTTCACTTTTAGAATTATATGACTTTATTATGTAAAAATGGATCACTTATCCAGAATAGAACTACATTATGATATTTCATGGGTTGTATTATTATTATTATTTTACTTTTTTATTTGTTTCTTTAGCATCTATTATATGAAATCTTCTTAATTATGTTTTTCTTTTGCACTCTGAACTGATGGTATAGTCTCACCACGATATAAACATGGACCATAACTGATTTTTGGTAAATTGTACTATATGGGTAGGGTTTACTAAGGTTACAGAGCATACCAGGTTGGGGCATGAGTTGATAAGCCTCTAGATTAGGATGTTACAACCCACATGCTTTGTCCACATCGTTAAACAAACCATGCACCAACTGTACGGGAACCACTATCTTATTAATAAAAGTCTAAAAGACTTCTAGAAACTTAATCATGTTTAGAAAAATTTTACGTAGAGTTTGTGAAAGTGTGCTTCCCATATACACCTCTCTTGCACGGTTAGCCACACGGTTACTCTTAACCAAGCAATAACCATGAACTAAGATAGTTTCATGAAAGTCTTCATATTTAAATCCATGAACTCCAAAGAACCCCAAGATTAATTAAATAAAGAAATAAAAATTAAAATAATATGTACCAATTATAAAAACTTGAGATTTTAAAAAACACTATGTTCAATATCATACACAACACACAACATCGAGTCTTAATGAACTACAATATACTATTAAAATATTATTACTAGCTACAAAATTGGAGGTTATGAATAGTATTAACTAAATTATTAGATATATATATAAATTATAACTCAATAAAAATTCATTTATTAATTATTAATAAATAAGTACTCAATTTTCAGTAAGGTTATTTTATGGTTTACAAATATGTTTTCTTCAAAAATGAAATTTATTACTATCTAAGCGCAAATATTATAATAAATTTATGGAAATTATATAAATTTTATTATATAAAAATTATATCATTTTTGAAATCATCATATCAAAATTATCTTTGGGTGAAATTTTGGGGTTTTTCTTAAAATTTTTATTTTTTAGTGAACAATGAAAAATATTGATTTTTATTGAAAACGATAATTTTTCTTTAAAAGATTTAAAAATTTTCAATTTTTTAAATTATTCCAAAATAAAATTATTTTGTATTATTAAAATTTCAATTAGGTTCACTAGAGTCAATTTTATGGTTGATTTTGGTATAAAAATATTTTTATATATAAAAATGCATTTTTCTGGAAAAAAACTGCTTTTCCTTGCATTTTCGGTTTTGAATTTAAATTAATCACTACCACTTATAGAAATGTAATATTAAAAAATATATTAATATTTAGAATTATTAGGTTCAAAGTTTTTAAATAAACCACTTTTTATCATTATTACTATTAACCGTGCAAAAATTTATCACATCGGTAAAGGGTAAATCGGATTAATCTAGGTTAAAACTAAGGGATAAGGTCATAATATTTTATATTAATTATTATGGGATGAATTTAATTTTACCCTCATCACATTATTATATAAATGTATTTTTTTAATGGAAAATATTCCATGAAAATGACAAATATAATATTTAAATCATATATAGTTACAAAATGTCATGCTCTTAGTTTTTAATATCCCTTATGTGTTAACATAGGGAAAAAACAAGTGGTGAATGAATATAAATGTATATTTTGATCATAATAAAGTTAATTTAATTATGGTAATTTATTTATAATTTTTATTTATTAAATAATTACCCTAAATTCTTACACAACTTTGAAACAATATTTATTCAATTAATGGAAAAATAGAATAAAATATATAAAAAACATTACAATTTATATAATTTTAATGAATTAATGTGTCCCACCAAATTTATAGATATATATGAAATTTTAGGGATGTTTTAAAGGATCATATTTTAA
Organism: Viscum album; assembly: GCA_963277665.1. Classification (NCBI taxonomy): domain Eukaryota; kingdom Viridiplantae; phylum Streptophyta; class Magnoliopsida; order Santalales; family Viscaceae; genus Viscum; species Viscum album. The sequence goes on along the minus strand of OY728147.1, from coordinate 466,820,276 downwards.
TTCCCCCATTGTAATGATTTATTTATAGTCAAATTAAATGAATAGTGTTAGAAATGACCTTAATGATATTTTATAATAAATAATATATTATTACATGATTTAAAAGTCATAAAAATATTAGATTCAGAAAAATGAATAGTATATGGGTTTAAAAATAAACCATGGTCCATTTATGGGTCTTTTATTATTCTATATTAACATTATTAACCTTTAAAGGTTAGAAAATTTTAATATTACTGTAATTGTCAAAAGGGTTAATACGGGTTAAAACTAAAAGATAAGGGTAAAAACATATCCAAAACTTTTCCAAATTTTATTATATGAAATTATTTACACTCATTATAATATTATAATGTAATTGTATCTATTTTTATCCTATTTTACATGAAAAATAATTTATATTAATTTAATACTTCTTGAAATTCTGAGAATGCCCCTCCCCTTAATTATAAAAGGACACCTCTTCTTTCTCTTCATTACACCACTTTGAGCCGTGTAACTCAACCAAACACTACCCATTAATCTTTTAAACATAAATATACAAGTTCTAGAGGTCATATTAATTCCAAAATACCAATCGTTGTTTCCTTAAGAAGATATTTAAAGGAAGTCTACTGAAGAAAAGGTATTCATCTTTATCGACTCTTTCAAGTTAATTTCTTCTACAACTTATACATAATGTGTTGTAACCATCATAAAATAATAACTATATTATCATAAATATAATTATATTTTATTATTATTATGTTACAACCATATGAAATCTCTTTTCCATCCTATAAAATGCCAAAACATTTCTTGTGCATACGTACAACAAACCTTCTCCACATAGCGGTGTAATTTTTTTTCATCACCTTATTAATTGGATGTTTATAAAGACATAAATAATGATTATATATTATATTTATGACATAAATATTATTCTTGAACTATAATATCATATCTATTTATTTACCATCCAATTCATAGGAAAATGATAATGTCGCTCATGCGTACGTGTGTACTACCACCTCAACAAAGCGATGTGATTTTTTTTTCATTTATATTTCACTTGATTGGTAATAAGGATAGATTTAATGAATATATAATATATAAATGATATAATAATTATTCTATATATGTGAAATATCAGTTACCTTTCTTTCATTCCATCCATTGAAAATTGAAAATTGTATTCATGCATACATACGGTTTACCGTCTCCATTAACACTCTAATTAATTTTTATATCTCTATATTTTATAGATTACTCTAAATAAATATATTATGAATATATATAATATTTATATAATATTTATATAATGGATAAAATTCTATAGATAAGGTAAATATAAAAGAACCAAAACAACCAAATCATAACACACATGAAAAAGAAATCAGTTATCGCCTAGAATAATGATTCTAATAAAGAATAATTAATAAACAGGTGATAATGGGTTATAAGAAAATAATATATGGTATTATATATATATGATAATGGTTCTATAATATATTTATAATAAATATATATTTATTATACGTGAGTCTCAAACATGTACAAAGAAAGTTGTACCTGTGGTATGGGGTTTCTTAACTCAATATCTAATCATTGGGTTATACTTCTACTTGATTGACTATATTTTGCATTGATTGTGTGTGAAATAACCTATAATTATATTATTTTTATTTCCAATTTTTTTGAGTGGATTTAAATTTTTTACAAATAATCTCTTCATTGATTAATTATCACTCCAATGATACAATCTTTGTAAAGTATTTCATCTCAAATTATACTCTATTGAGACATATTTGGTATTATCCACCTATTTATTTTTATATCGTGTATATACTACCACTTTGTCATGTTATATAATAATTAACCTTATTTTAATGATATTTAAAGTTTAATTTGAATTAATTATAGTATCTATATTTATATTAAAAATTTACCAAAGTAGTAAGGGTTTATTTCACAATCTCATCATTATTTGGGATTACTTATGTTTAAGACTACTATGGGAGAAATATTTTATATTTATATCTTAAACACAATTTATTTTCCTAAACTATGGTTACTTCTGAAAATTAAAAGTTTTAATTTCATTTTCCTCTTAAATACAGAATATACCAAATGAATGTTTTCATGGAAACTGACTTTTTTTCTACTTAGTCAAGAATATTTTTATTCTATATCCATATTTTATTTAAAATGTTTTAGAGAATATTTTTTAAAATTATACAATGATTTATTAGAGATATTTTTATCCATTTTTGACTTTTAAAAATGTTTTAAAAGAAATATTCTTTTCATTTTCCTAACAAGTTTCTTTTTTAATTTTCTTACAAAAGTGCAAAAGGAATGTTTTCCAACCTATACAGCATGAATAGAATTTCCCACTATCATTACTTCTCAATTATTTAAATATTCATTTACAATTTTACTAGTTTATTTTCAATTAAAATTTTCTTTATAATATTTTGGAATTTTTTAATAAATTTCATAGTGAAAAGGGTATTTACATCAAGAATTTGTTAAATGTATTTTTATAGTATTTATATTCATCAATGGAAAAAATCCTTTATTTTACTTATAAAACAACGGAAATATGTTGTAATGATATCATAATTATCCTTTATATAGATAGTTTATGATTAATTTTATTGGGGATATACCCTTTTAATACCATCCATCGTATTTATATAGATGGATTATGATTATGTTTATTGATTGGGGGAATTATTGTCAATTATTATACAAGTTTATCAATATAAATACTTACATTGATTATGTTTCACCCCTGTCATATGATGAATTCATTGGACTTACTAATTAGTGGTAGGGGCCCGCTATAGCCCCTCGATGTAATGGTAGGTCTCATGAGACAAAATAGATCAGTTTTTGGCTGAGATCTTATCCATTTATGGAGATGTCTTAGCATAAGTTCTTGTTGGTACTTTCAGATGTCTTGGAACAAGGAATTGATGGTAAGTTTTAGATGTCAAAAAATTATGCATTCCATCCTTATTAAATCAATAATTATTTTCCATGTTATTGATTTATTTTTTATGATATACATGGATAAGTTTCTATCTCATGTGATTATTTATATGGAATTATTTTATTCATTATTTATTCTTTCCATATTATTTATGTCTAATTTACTCATGACAGCTTACTCTATAAATAAACCTTACTGAGAATATGATCTCACCCTTAATTTTTTTCCATTCCCTAGGATATGAAGAAGGGATATTTGGATGGGTTCAAGGATGAAAAATATTTACTTTAATTATGTTTTGTAATTTATTTTTACCAATTTAATTTGACGATCATGTATGTATCAAGTTTACTAAGACTTGTAAACTATTCAGTTTATTGGGATGTGATTTATTGTATCTAGTGCCAATGAAATTATGTAACAATTGGATCTATCTATACTGGGGTCAGGGTCTTTAAAATTGGTATAGACCAAATTCAGTAGAAACCTTGGGAACTAAATTTAGGAAAACATAGTTTAGGTAACATAACCCTATGACATTTTTTGAGGAAATTCCCCAAAGGCTCTAAGTTTATTATTATGATGAGGATAATTTATCAATTTTAGGCACCATCCTAGGTTAATAAGTCAAAGTTTAATCATATGTTTAAATACATAGATACCCCCTTTTATTTTTTAAGTGATGGAAGCATAAGATGATTAAGTGTATTTTGTGAGAAATTTATGGTAATACAGCCCTTTGGTTTAATATTTGTTTTAGTGAAAATGTTTTTTGAGGAATAATTATTTTTATTTTATAGACATAATTTTAAAGGTATTGATAACCTATAGGGTTTATATGATCTTTGATGATGAGGTAATTATAGTCTATTAAAATTTGGGAATATAAGTTTTATCATATAGAAAACCATGATATTGTAAAGAGATTTAATGATTAATGTTATTTTTAGGATTTTAATCATATATTTTGGAATTTTATATGAATTATATAAATATAGTTTTAGAAAAAGGACAACTTGTTTGTTATATGGAAACCCGTTACATTTGTAAAGGTTTTGGGGCTCAAACCCACAACTGAAGGGCAATAAGGGTGTAGTGCATACCACTAGCCAATGTGATGAATTGGTTAGCATGAATTTTTTTTAATTAAATGTTTTTATAGATAAATATTGATTTTATTTTAGGAAACATTTTATAAGATAAAATATTTTTAATTTTTTATATTTTTAGTTGATTAGTGGTATTTTAAGAGGCATTTTATTCGGTAGAGGTTTACAACAATTTTAGGTTTAACCTAAAGGATTATTTGGGTAGAAAACTATTATATTTTTGGAGATGTAAGCTAAAGGGAATCAGATAACTTTGATATTAAAACCTTATTTCAAGTTGAGTATAAAACCTTCTTTAATGTTGAGGTTATTGAGGATATTTTAAATATAGGGTTATTTATTTAAGTAGTGATTTATGTTAAACCTTTGCTTTTATTTTTGAATTTTTATTATTAATGAATTATTTCTTCACATGAAGGATTATACATTTTTTTTTCTTACTTTAACTTGTGGTAAACATTTCAATTTTGTTTAATTTATAAAGATATTATGAATATGTTTTTATCCTTTTTTGTATTATATGATCCATTATAAGTGGATTTTAGAACTTCAAGCATAAAAACATCTTGAATACTCATTGTTTGGACTATAAGATGAGATTATAGAGGAAATTTATTAATGAAAGAAATTATACTTTTGAAGTAAGTAAATTTACTTAAATTATTAGTCTATATGTAAATTAATTACCCAAATCTTGGAAAATTATCTTGAAACAAAAATGTTATCATATTAACTACATGGTTTTGTGGTCATTAACTTTCTCATGATGATTCACTTTCTTCTGATTAATGATATCTCTACACCATTAATCTGAAATTAAAATTGTATTTCATGTCCACATTTTCACTACCCACTAATGTTATACTATTCTTAAACATAGTTTTCTAATGACCATTGTATTTCCTTTTCCCTATTTTAAGAGGAAGTTTTATTTTCCCTTTTTACGATGTGGGTTTTCCACAATGGAATTTTCAAATGAAAAACCCATGATTATCAAGAAAAAGTTAAAATTGTGAGGATGTATTTTATTAAAGGGGGATAATGTAAAACCCATAGATTTTAAAATAACACTATGTTTAACAGCTTATGAAACATGCAACACCAATTCTAAAAGAACCATAATATACTTTTAAAATATTAAATTCTCTAACCAATTTAATTAAAGAATAAGAATAGTATTAATTTAATTATTAAATATATATAAATTACCGAATCAATTCTAATTCATTTATTAATTATTAAGAAATAAGTACCCTATTTTCAGTAAGGTTATTTTATGCTTCAGAAATAGCTTCTTCAAAAATGGATTTTATTTTATTTTTAGAGTAAATATTATAATTAATTTATGAAACTTATAAAAATTTTATTTTATATATATAATATCATTTTTTTAATCATAATATAAAAATTAGATTCTGGTGAATTTTTTTATATTTTTCTGAAAAGATTGATTTTTCAGTGAATAGTGAAAAATACTTATTTTTATTGAAAGCTATATTTTTCTTTGAAAGATTTACAAAGTTCCATTTTTTTAAAATTATTTAAAACTAAAATCAGTTCTATTATATTATTCATAATTCAACTGAGTTCATTAGAATCAATTTTATGATTGCATTTGGTATAAAAACATTTTTTATACAAAAAAAGGCATTTTTCTAAAAAAATGATTTTATTTTCATTTTGTGTTTTGATTTTAAATAAATTACTGAGACTTATATAAATTTAATATTAAAAAATTATTAAATATTCAAAATCATGGGGTTCAAATTTGGTAAATAGTACCCTTTTATTTTTGGTCAATATGAAAAGTGATCGTCGTAAAATTTATCACCTCGGTAAAAGGTGAATCGTGATAATCCAAGTTAAAACTATATGATAAGATCATAATATATCATACTAATTATTATTGGATGAATTTAATTAAAATTTATCATCTTATTCTTGAAATTTATTTGTTTAATGCACACATTTCTATGGAAATGACCAATAAAACTTTTAAATCAAATAAAGTTACAAAATGTCACTCTCTTAGTTTTAAATATCTCTTTTTTGTCCAAACAGATAAAAAAAGTGGTGAATGAATATAAATTAATATTTTTATCATAATAAACTTATTTTTATCATGGTAATTTATTTATAATTTTTAGGTATTAAATAATTACTCTAAATTCTTACACAACGTTGAAACAGTATTTATTCAACTGATGGAAAAAATAAAATAAATGATATAAAAAATATTAAAAGTAGTATAAGTTTACTGAATTAATATTTCCCATGAATTTTATAGATTTATATGACATGTTAGGGAACTTTTTATGTGATTATATTCTAATTCCACCTATTTCTTGATGTATTAAAAGTCAAATTAAATTAATAGGGTGAAAATGACATTAATGATATTTTATAATAAATAGTATTTTTTTAAATGATTTAAAATTCATAAAAATATTATACTATACCAAATTAATGGGATATAATTTTAAAAATTATTAAGGTTCTATTTATTAGATTTTTTTTATTTTATAGAAACATTATTAAACCTTAAATGGTAGAAAAATTTAATATTACGGTAATTATCAAAATGTATAATGGGGGTTAAAAATAAAAGATAAAGGTGAAAACATACCCAAAAATTGTCTAAATTTTATTTTATGAGATTAATTATAATTATAATCATCATATACTTGAATTACTTTCATTTTTAATGATTTGGGAATGAAAAATAATTTATATTAATTTAATACTTCTTGAAATTCCAAGAATTATCCTCCCCACAATTATAAAACAACATCACTCCTTTATCTTCTTTATAAAAAATATACCCATATATCTCCAAAAAAACCATGACCATTACTCTTATTTAAATACTAATAAAGTTTCTAGAGATTCAATTCATTTCAAAAGACCAACCCTGGCTCCCTTAAGAATATATCTAAAGGAAGTCTACCAAAGAAAAGCTAATTGTCTTTACCGACTCATTCAAGTTTATTTATTCTTCTACTTCCTCTTAATTTGTTGTGACTATAGTAAAATAATAAATCTATTATCATAAATATACTGAGATTTTGTTATGATTATGGTACTTCCATATTCCATCTCTTTTCTATCCAACAAAAAGTGAAAACATCACTCGTGCGTACGTACGACTTACTGTCTACATGTAGCGGTGCAATTCATTTTTCATCACCGCTTTTCCTGGATCGTTATAAATATGTAACTAATTATTATATATGATATTTATGACACAAATATTATTATGTAACTATAATATCATATCTACCACTTTACCTTCCAATCCATTGGAAAATGATAATGTCACTCATACCTACGTGTGGACTGTCGCCTCCACAAAGCGATGTGATTCATTTTTTGCTTCCATTTTAATTAGATGGTAATAAATATAGATTTAATGAATATAATATTTATATATATATATATATGATATAAAAATGATTTTGGACAGGTGAATTTTTATTTTCCTTTATTTCATTCTATCTTTTGAAAAATGAAAACAACGTTCATTCGTACATATGGATTACTATCTCCTTCAACGGTTTATTTCATTTTCCTATATCTATATTTTATGGAATAATAAATATATATATATATAATTAAACTATATAATATTTATATAATTTTTAACATTATGGACTAATGGAACCATAATAAAATAAAAATCACTAAAACTACCAAACCAGAACATACATGAAAAATGAAGCAGTTATCAGTCAGAACAATTATTTTAAAAAATAATTATTAATAAAATGGTGATAAATGTAACACCCCAAGATTTCATAGTGTGTTATTTCTTCAAAATAATTCAATAACTTGCACTACACGCAACACTGAGTTCAAGCGCACCATGACTTACCAAACAAGTCGTTAAAAAGAGGTTATGAATAGTATTAACTAAATTTTAAACATTATATAATCCTTATAATTTTAGAATCTATATTATGAGTTTCTTAGACATAATGTAAGAACAAATTCATTTTCATTATTGCACTTTTACCAAATTTTAACAGTGAACCCTTTTTAAATCCAATATTTTAAACTTTTATATATTCAATTTGACTAAATGGGGACATCAAAAATTTACAATGAAACATCCTAAGCTTCCACGGTACGCTTTCCTTTGAATAATACAGTACCGTGTGTTGTACGCAACTACGAGTTCTAACACACACCACAACCAATCAAACTAGCCGTCATGCATAGTAATACCTACTTTTTGAAATCTTATAAATTTTATCTCTCAAAATGGACTTCATTTTTGGATTCAGAATATCTAATTTAGCCTAGGGTAAAATTTTGGTACTTTTCGGATAACTTTTATATTTTGATGAATAATGAAAATTACTAAATTTTAATTAAAAACAACTTTTTTAATCAAAATAATTAGTGGTGATAAATTATTAATTTGATTAGTTTTAAAGTATATTTGGAATATATTTTTACCATTTAATTCAATGTTGTTAATTGGACAAAAATTCACAATTAAAACAGATATAAACAGGTGTCAATCTCTTTATAGTTATCATCTCTTAAAAACGCGCTTTTTGTTTTAACAACGGGAATTAATTTTAAATTAATTTCTACCACTTCTGTGTTTTGAATTTGGAAAAATGTATTCCATATTTGGAATCATTATGTTCAAATTGTGTAAATAGGTAACTTTAATTTTAGACATTTTGAATAATTTCTTCAGTAAATATTTTATTTACCATGGTTAAAGGGTAAATCCGGTAAATAAGGGTTAAAAATAATATTATAATAATAAACAATTACCCTAAAACATGTCCTAACCTTATTGGTTGATACATTTCCGACCATGGTCATCTTTGGGTCGATTTTGGGACCCCATGGAGCCACTTGTAAGTGAGAGGGACACTTTATTTTAATTAAGTTAAAATGAATACAAAAATGACACAAGCATATAGATTTTAGAAAAATAATTTTTACATAAAGTTATATATGTTTTATTTTAGACTATAAATATTCATTAGAAAGCTAAAACAATTTCATACATAATGATATTTTATTTATGATTTTTATACATTAAATAATTTAATTTATTTATGACACAATGATGATGAAATAATTACCATAATAGTGAAAAATTAAAATAATTGATATTATAAATACCCAAATAAATATAATTTGAGACTTTTTATGAATTACACGAATTTTATAGGATAATATGACATGTTAGTATTGATTTAATTAACTTATTTAGAAGTAATCATTCTGTTATGAGTTTCAAAAAAAATAAATTATTGAATAGTGTCAAAATTGACATAAAAGATTTTTTAAAACAAATATTATATTATTAATTGATATTAAATTTCAAAAGATCTAATGCTCGGCCAAGCGACTTATATAATTATGGGTTTATAATTAATGGACCACTTGGGGTTTCTTGGATGTATATAGTAAGTTTATTAACTATATAATATAAAAATACAAAGTGACATGGTAAGTGTCAAACTAATTAACTAAGAGTTAATACTTAAATATAAGGTTAATATAGTAACACAAACCTGTCTAAATCCTATTTGTTGACTGGTTTTCGACCTATCCCCACCTTAATCTTTATATAATCCACTTTGGAGCCATTAGAAACTGAATATGAATTTATTATAAAAATATATTTCTAGCTTTTCCAAAGGTGCCCCTCACCCCTCTTATAAAAGGGCACTCCCCCTTATCACTAATTCACACATTCAAAGCCTTTTGGTTCAGCCAAAACCTGCCCAAATACTCTCTAAAATTCCCTCACTTCATCCTAGATGCCTTAATTTAGTCAGAAAGCCAACTTAAGCAGCCATTTTGATCAAATCAAAAGGACGAACCCGAAGAAGATGTAATGTTTTCACCACCCTTTTTCAAATTCGTTTCTTATTCAACTTCTTCTTTCTTTGTTATTACCATTCTAAAATAATGAATCCAGTATCTCCTATATAATTTAATATTATTATAAATATGGTACAACCATATTCAGTATTCTATCCATCCTTTGAATGACATGTCACCATACGTGCGTACGTATGGCTTACCGTCTCCACGTCATGGTGTAATTGTTATTCAATATATTATTATTTGGATGGGTATAATAATGATTTATAATTCATGTAAATAATAAATATAACATTATAATTATTATTTATATATGATATACCATCCAATTATATATTATTTTAATATCAAAAGAATGATATTTTCGCTCGTGCGTACGTACGGACTACCGTCTCCACGAACGTGATGAGATTCATTCTCCATCATATCCATTCAAGTATAATTATCATTTAATGATTTAAAAATAATGTTTAAGGACTTGATATAATTTTGTATATGAATAATATACAACCTATCCATGACAACCACAACTTACGTTACAAAACATATAAAATAAAACGAGTAAGTTAACTCCAGAAATGACGATAATACTAAGATATTATTAACAAAGAAATGTTAAAAGATCATATGTGATATCATATTAATGTATATGATTCTTGTATAATTTAATAACAATTATTTCACCATTATAAAGGAGGTTAACCTACCCCCATCCAAGGAAAAGTACAAGGTAAGGGTTTATTTCGCAATCTCTTCATTATCTGAGGTTGTTTATACGTAATTATCTACTGGGTTCTCTTTATCATCCACATCCATGTTCCTTAAAAATGTATTTAAAAACATTTTTAATATTTACTAGAGAATGGGTTATAGTAGTTTATACCCTTATGTTTTTTGAAAGGAATCTTTCCGTCGTTTTCTAAACAAGCCACTTTTAACCTTTTCGACAAATTTAAGGTAAGAATGTCTTTTTTCAACTTATACAGCGGGTGTGGCTATTTACCACCATTATAAAATCGTCAAAGTTTCCCTCACAAGCTTATAAGAATATTTTCAAAGTAAATGTTTTATTTTATAATTATGTGACTTTTAAATGATTTCAAAATGAATATTTTAAGAATTTATGAAAGGTACTCTTTATCAAGATCATAATTTTAAATATTTTAAAGACTTATCTTTCTAAATATTTTTAATTAATGTCCATGTTTTCAAAATGATTTTAAGGATTTATTTATATGGGCATGAATGTTTTGAAATGACATTTCTTTTCAAAAGTTTCAAAGTGGTATGGTACACTTTTATTCAAAAATATCTTTTAAATTACTTCCTTTATAAATGTGTGACTTTTCAATGATTTTGAAAAAAGAGATATTTCTCTCAAATTGTTTTGATTTCATCTATTTCAACATCCTTTTATGGATTTTAAGCTTATTTGAAGTTGATTTATTATGATACAAAACTTTTGTATTGTATTTAAGGTTTTTTGATATGTTTTACTGTGGATGTGTTATTTTTATACCATTCATGGTTTATGGAGAATGTATTGACATTTCGTATGCTAGTTTTAATATGAATGTTTATGTTATGTTTAAACCTTTTCATATGGGAATGCATTGGACTTAGTATGTGATGGGTGGAGCCCGCTATAGCTCCTCGATGCATCGGTAGGTCTCATGAGACAAACTAGTGTCTTGGGACAAGGCCTTTGAAAAATATTATTTGTAGTCTTGGCACGAGGACTTGGCTATGTGGTTATGATAGTCTGGAATTATGCATTCCATCATTATGAAAGTGGTTATTGATATTGCATGTGATTATTCAATTAGTAGAATATCCATGTGAATAAGTAAATGTCATTATTTCATTTTATTTTTTTCATACTATGTTGAAGTTAAAGTTTAAAAGGCTTTTGTTTTAGTTATACATTGCCTTAAATGTTTATTCTTATTTATGAAAGTTTCCGCTATATTGTTATCCTTACTGGGCATTTGAGCTCACCCCTTTTCTATGTTTTATTTTTCTCGGGATGTGAAGAAGTAATTTATGAATGACCTGTAGGGATAGTATGAGGGGATAAGAGTGTGGACTATGGAGACTATATTGTTGTAGTTTTCATTTTATGATGTAATGTAAAATTTATTAGTGTATCTAGTTATTCCAAGGCTACTAAACGATTCGGTCTTTCGATATTTGATCTTTCTTGTGATCATGCCAATGTTATGTAATAATGCACCGACTCTGGGTAACTGGGGTCAGGGCATTACAGTTGGTATCAGAGGAAGTTTAGTACAAACCTTGTAATCTAGATTTAGATAAACTCTAATTAGAGCACATAGATTTAAGATGGACTTTGAGGATTAGTATATAAAAACTTCCTAGAATTTTTGTATTGTAGAGATTTTGTGAGTTTTCCAAGGAATACATCCCTATCTGGATACGAGCAGGTAGAGGCGGCTCTGGCACAGATGTAACTAGTGGTGAAACCCGAAAACACCGCTTTGACCTGGACTCAAACAGGAACTGGTGCACAACAACAGGCCTTGCTGCACTCTTGGTTACGACACTCCCGTGGGATATGCTTAGGATAATTCTCATTTTCTTTACAGGACCATAACGAAGGGTTTATGAGTATATAATTCCTCAAAGGAGACATTTTCATGATTATGGATTATATCCATAAACAATTTAATTTATGTTATGTGTTTTACAAGTTTGGGATTAGGTATAGTTATTCATAAACTAATCTAGTGTATGCCATTGTTTAGAAATGGCGCCCAGTAGAAGGAATGAGAACTCCAGCAATGCACATGATCCAAAGAGAAAGAAGGGTCATATCTTTCATGGTCTTAAGCCAGAATTTATAAGAGAAATAGTGTCCCATATATTATCATCATATGAAGAAATAATATCATGTGTTGATAAGATAAGTAAAGAATTTACTGAGTCCTATGGCTTTTAAGGGAAGCAAAAGAAGAAAAGGATGGAAGAGGGAAAGATGGATAAAGGGAAGAGGGAAAAGAAGAATTTTCACATATGTGATAACTATGGGAAGAAACACCCTGGAACTTTCCTAAAAGTAATGGAAGTTTGTTATAAGTGTGGAGGAAAAGGTCACATAGTACATGACTGCAAGGGTAAGAAAATGGTTTCAAATGTACAATGCTTCATTTTCAAGGAGTTTGGACATTACGCGAACCTATGTCCCAGTCGTCAGACTATGCCGCAAATGATGCTATTGGATAATAATCAAGTTATGATACTACCACATATGAAGAGGAATGATTAGAGTTCTTATGTTGATTATGTCATTTGAGTGTTGTATCAACAATGTAATTCTTATAATAATTATGGAGTATATAGGGATTGTACTATAGTACTATTTCATTAAGGACTTGAGATTTTGTGGAACAAAGAAAAGTGACTCAATAGAAGGTTAAATTTTTGGAAAATATATGGTTGAGAGAAAGATAAACCATAATATGGTTCTGATACCGAGGCAGTGATTTTAGAATAATACATTATTGATTTGGATAAATTATATTGGATATACTTGACTATCTTAAAACTGATTAATGATTTGTATATTCCATCATTATTGGGGTTTAAAACATTTTTGGATTGAAGGAGCATATATTTTATTCTTTAAGGAATTAGGGATCATGAATGTAATCAATAAGGTTTTATGGTAATTCAGGATGTTGCAGTGTTTTAAAAGAATACATGATGAAGGTGTTAACATGTTATTATGCAGCAAAAAGGATCTTCATTGTGTTTAACTTCCTTATAAATTTTGGACTGAAGTATTTTAGATAGTTCTAGTTTGGATTATTTTGGATTGCCATAAAAGGACAACCCGGAGGTCGGGCAGCAACCCGTCGCGTCTAGCAAGGCTACGAGACTTGAACCCACAACCGAAGGGCGACAAGGGTGTATCACCTACCACTGACCCACGTGTTGTCCTGGATTGAATAATGTCATTTTTTTAATGGTTCTGCTAGATGAATTATTAATTCATTTTTTAACCCTATACGAATAGGATAAATGGAATATTATTTTTAAGTTCTGTTATCTTTTAGAGTGAAAGATGAGTTTGTGGTAGAACTTAGTTAAAGGATGAGACTCTACTTGTCAAGTATATATTTTTCTCCTTCTCTTATTCAATGAAGAAATTAATTCTTATACTTTAGTGAAGGGATCTTAAAACAAAAAAAAATGGGTTATCCTAATACCATATGTTTTGCTGAACTGATGGTATTTTAAATCATCATAGATTGATGAATTTAAGGCCCTCAATTTTACACTTGTCTGTGATTGATGACCTCAATCGCTACCTATAAATATTTATGTTTTTCCTCCAATTATATGTCTCTAATTTCCACCAATGTTCTCCGAATAGATATCATAATTTGGTGGTGACCCTTTTATTTCTCTTTTCCTCTTATTAAGACTAAAGTTTGTTAACCCAATTTCCGATGTGGGTTTTCCCACAAAGATATTTTCTATATTAAACCTTTTATTTTCAAAGAACAATTTCAAATTGCGAGGATGAAATTTATTGAAGGAGGGGATAATGTAACACCCCAAGATTTCATAGTGTGTTATTTCTTCAAAATAATTTAATAACTTGCACTACACGTAACACTGAGTTCAAGCGCACCATGACTTACCAAACAAGCCGTTCAAAAGAGGTTATGAATAGTGTTAAATAAATTTTAAACTTTATATAATCCTTATAATTTTAGAATCCATATTATGAGTTTCTTAGACATAATGTAAAAACAAATTCATTTTCAGTATTGCACTTTTACCAACTTTTAACAGTGAACCCTTTTTAAATCCAATATTTTAAACTTTTATATATTAAATTTGACTAAATGGGGACATCAAAAATTTACAATGAAAAATACCAAGCTTCCACGGTACGCTTTCCTTTGAATAATACAGTAGCGTGTGTTGTACGCAACTTCGAGTTCTAACACACACCACAACCAATCAAACTAGTCGTTATGAATAGTAATACCTAATTTTTGAAATTTTATAAATTTTATCTTTCAAAATGGACTTTATTTTTGGATTTGGAATATCGAATTTATCCTAGGGTAAAATTTTGGTACTTTTCGGATAACTTTTATATTTTGATGAATAGTGAAAATTACTAAATTTTAATTAAAAACAACTTTTTTAATCAAAATAATTAGTAGTGATAAATTATGAATTTTAGTGGTTTTAAAGTATATTTAGAATAAATTTTTACCATTTAATACAATGTTGTTAATTGTACAAAACTTCACAATTAAATCGGATATAAACAGGTGTCAATCTCTTTATAGTTATTATCTCTTAAAACACGCTTTTTGTTTTAACAACGGGAATTAATTTTAAATTAATTTCTGCCACTTCTGTGTTTTGAATTTGGAAAAATGGATTCCATATTTGGAATCAGGATGTTCAAACTTTGTAAATAGGTAACTTTTATTTTTAGACATTTTGAATAATTACTTCGGTAAATATTTTATTTACCATGGTTAAAGGGTAAATCCGGTAAATAAGGGTTAAAAATAATATTATAATAATAAAAAATTACCCTAAAACGTTTCCTAACCTTATTGGTTGATACATTTCCGACCATGGGAATCTTTGGGTCGATTTTGGGACCCCATGGAGCCACTTGTAAGTGATAGGGACACTTTATTTTAATTAAGTTAAAATGAATACAAAAATGGCACAAGCATATATCTTTTAAAAAAACAATTTTTACATAAGATTATATATGTTGGATTTTTGACTATAAATATTCATTAGAAAGATAAACAGATTTACTAAATAATTATATTTTATTTATAATTTTTAGACATTAAATAATTTAATTTATTTATGACACAATGATGATGCAATAATTACAATAATAGTGAAAAATTAAAATAATTGATATTATAAATACCAAAATAAATATAATTTGAGACTTTTTATGAATTACAATAATTTTATAGTATAATATGACATGTTAGTATTGATTTAATTACCTTTTTTCGAAGTAATCATTCTCTTATAATTTTCACAAAAAATCAATTATTGAATAGTGTCAAAATTGACATAAAAGAGTTTTTAAAACAAATATTATATTATTAATTGATATTAAATTCTTAAAAATCTAAGGTCCAAATGAGGAACTTTTTGAATTTTATTATAAAAGTGTGAAATGATGGTTTTTTAACTTATTCAATATGAAATGAATTTCCCACAATCATTACAACTCAATGATTTGAAGCTACCATTACAAATTTACAAGGTTATTTTCAAAGAAAATTTATTTCCTAATATTCTAAAAAATTTAATGAATTTCAGTGTGGAAATTTTATTTTTTTCAATAATATTTTTAATCATCTTTTTATGATAATTCTTTTCATAAATGACAATGAAATTTTATTTTATTTATAAATCACTAGGAATATGATGTAATGATAAAATTATTATTCATTCTCTTGATATTTTATGATCAAATTGACTGTGGGTGTGATCTTATGATACCATCCACCACATTACTTTAGATGGATTATGATTATGTTTATTGATTTGGGAAATTATTGAAATTTTGTATACTAGTTTTTCAATATGAATATTTATGTGGGTTATGTCTCGACTATTTCATATGATGAATAAATTAGACTTATTAAGTGATGGGGTAGGCCTTTCATTGCCCCACAATACATTAGTAGGTCCCCTAAGACAAACTATATTGGGTTTTGGATGAGGCCTTTTTTATGACCCAGAAATTCCATATTATTATTTTTTAATTATATAGAAATATTATGAGTCAGCAAAAATTTACGGCACATGATTTTGAGGCCCGGAGAGCCGAGAACGTAATTTTAAACTTTTTTTAAGGTATGTTTAGTAAACATGTGATCAGGATTTTCTATCTTTTGAATCGGTGCTCAGATTAAAAATCTGAGGGCACTGTTGAATTCACAGCACCGGGATTCGGTTAGGTGAAGCTTAACTTCGATCTGCAAGGGTCGGACAAAAAACCTAATTTTTGGAATTTTTGAAAAAATAATTAAATAATTAAATAATTCATTTTATTCTTTTTGAAAAAGTTGAGCGGCAGATGATGGGACCACAGTATAACGTAGGGCTTTAAATGAGGGACTTTTAAATAACTTGAATCTATCGTTGTGTAACAGCAACGCTTGTAGTTTAATAGGTTCATTAACTAGGATTCATTAATGAATTGTATTAATGAACCAATGTGGGAGTGGTTGTCTTTCCTTTTATTTAATCAAATCTTTGACATGGGTTTTGGAAACCCACAAGAGAACTCTTGAAGAAGTGTTACTTATGTCTTCCTCCAACGAATAATAGAGATTCAATGATGCCATTAAGGATTCGTTCTGAAGACCTTCGAACGCTGATGAACACCTTCAAATGAAAACCCTTCTTCCTCTAAAACTTCTTCCAATGAGTTCAAGGTAGGGGTTTTTTTGTTAAACTAAGAGTTTATTGATTATTGAATTTTATTATAATGCTAACGCGGAGGGCATGGGCCGAACCGAACAAGGCCTGGACCCTCCGCCGATCTTGGTTTGATGTGTTCTTTTTGGTTGATCGATAAATACTACAATAAGGTGAAACCAAGGGCCGCATAGTGTAGGCAGCGTCCCGAGAGGCCTGTAGGAATAGACAAGAAAAAAATAGGACCGTCGGAGCTTCATGGGTGGCCCGTGGAAGCACCGCTGATGCGGCAGCGCCGGCGACTTGCGGCAGTGACCAACGGTGGTGGTAGTGACCAACGGTGGTGGCGTCAACCAACGGCGGCAGCGACCAGCCGTGAGAGGATGGTGGTGCTTGAAAGTGCCACAGCAGACAGGGGCGACCGGCCTTTTTTGGCCACGTTGACGGGGGGCGGCATGCCGCTGCAGTGCGCTGCGGTAGTGCGACGCGGAAGTGTGCCGCAGAAGCACACCGTGGAGGAGGTGTTGTGGCGGATAGGGGCTTCCAGCCTTTTCTTCCGTGTTGACGGCGGGCAGCGCACCACGGAGGAGGCGTCGCGGCTCTAAGCCGTAGCGGAGGGTTGACCCATGCCCGTGGGTCCCTCTTGTTCACTGGTCCATGAGGACCGGTCAAGTGTAGCGGTGCCAACCTGGCACCGTTAATTGAGGAGCTCGAACGGACTCGCCCATTTAGGGAGGCGGACCACGCCCAGTTGGCAGGCCGCACCCAGCCAGCGAGCCAAGCTGGTTCCGCAGCCCAGCACGTCGTGCCCAACTGAGTCGGTCCCACGGCCAAGTGTGTAGAGCCCGTGGCCAACAGGACAAGACAATGGCCCAACAGGCCAGACCAGTCCCCACCAGACCGGGCTAAGCTCAGTAGGTTTGGGCTGGACTCAGCTGGCCTGGTCGGGTCGGGTCGACCCGGATCGGGTCGGACTGGACCGAGACCTATTTCGACCTAGTTTATCTTAAAAGGTCATATCTTCTAAATCAAACGTCCTTTTGATGAACCATCTATGGTGATGGAATCCTTAGGACAAGGTGTTCCTTTTTAGATAATCCACTTAGGTTTTGGATAAATTTGGAAAATGGCTAGGTTGGATTGAACCTAAATCCAACCGGGCTCTCAGTATCAAAATGCCTATAACTTACAGGTCAGGCGTCCAATTAATGTGTCATCTATTTCATTAGAAACCTTATGACATGGTGGTTCTTCAGGTTACTTATTCGTGGGACTTCTTGGTGGTTGATTTATGACTGATTAATTGAGTAGAGAAACCTCCTGGAATCAATCGCATTAAGTGATGGAGTCCATTGGTTGGTTGTGATGTGAAGAAAGAATATAGATCCTCTGAGTAGGTAGCATCTAGGGATCCTCTGAGTGGGTCAGCACCTAGAAATCCTATGTGGGTCTGCAGCTAGAGATCCTCTGTGGGTCCTCACCAAGCGATCTTCTGATTTTGTCAGCACATATCGATCCTCTGAGTGGGTAAGCACCTAGCGATCCTATGTGGAGCTGTACTTAGAAATCCTCTATGGGTCAGCACCTAGCAATCCTCTGTGGGTCAGCACCTAGTGACCCTGTGTGGCCCTACAGCAAAAGCCTCTCAATATAATAAGATGATCAAGATTTGAAACTAATCATATTTATTCCTGTTCTTTAAGTTATATATCTAGTTTGAGATGCCTTTTACTTTGTGCTTTGTGATTTAGATCATTCTTTGTGGTTTTTCCTTTGTGGGATTCTGGGAGACCTTCAGGGGCGTCGGGGTCTCTACTGGGTATTATTATACTCACCCATGAATGGTCATTGCCCACACCTTGTTGGGTATTGTGAAAACGATGGGAAACCTTCACTGATATTTGGGAGTCAGGACTAGACAGTGTACGGAGGGGACCGGTTGACGCAGAGAGATATAGTGACGAGTTGTACCTACCCTTCCGGTAGGATCCTTGGTGGATGACCTCAAGAGTTGTTTTTTCCTTTTTTCTGTATTTAATTTTTAGTTGGGCTTGTGTTCTATCCCCCCTTTTCTTTCAGTACTTACTTTTACTATCAACAATTCTTTTTATGGTTTTCTTTCATTGTATACCTAGTCTGTGTGTATACAGATTTAAAGGCAATGCCTTCCCTTTTTATGTTTCTTCTTTCCGATGTTATCCACCAGCCCCTAGCCTATGGAAGGTGGGTTTGGGGAGTCACATCATGGGCCCCAGGGGATGAGTTTTGACAATGTAATATCAAAGGAATGTTGGATCTACCAAAGAACTAAGAGTCTAGGTTTTAAATGGAGCAATAGTGTTTTGTGTCTTGAATTCGGATTTCAGTTTGGGGAGTCCAGTGATGGTTCAGCGGCCGATGTATCCATACAACAAGACCCTGAATTCTGATTTCCAACTCGATACACAAAAACACTGATTATGTGTATTTTTGAAATGTTTTTCTTTTGATCTCTTTTGAGTCATCTCACCAGGTATAATTTATTGATCGTGGCACATATGTTTCTTTAATGGATGTCGTCACGTAGATAGTCATCCAGGATTCCAGATATAGTTCACAATGATGTCCCACCAAGCGATGAGTCATCAGTATAGGGCCGTCTTTCGGCAATGGTACCTTTGGGTGGTGTACCAGTGCCACCACCACCCGTAGGGCAGCAGTTTCCACCAGCCCCACCAGCGGACCATGGACACTGACTGAGTGCATTTCAAGAGTTCTAGAGATAGATTCCTCTGAGGTATCAATTCAAGACTAATCCCCAAATAGCTGAGGACTGGCTGGAGGTTGTGGCATGGGTTTTTTGCTTGGTTGACACACCAGCAGACCAGATGGTGATCCTAACTACTAGCCTCTTCTAGGGAACAGCAGAGATATGGTGGGTCCTAATGATCAAGGCACACAAGGAGGTGACCCTCACCTAGTTGGACTTCGAGATCCTCTTCTGGGCAGAGTTCATTCCAGCGACTTTACGCTTTGTGCGTATTCAGGAGCTACCACACTTACAGTAGGTTATCCTGAAAGTGGCCTCATACTCGGCGATATTCACTGACCCCTCTTGCTACTCCACCGACATGGTAGGGGACCCTTTCTTCATGGCCCAATCCTTTGAGCAGAGACTCCAACGAGAGATCAAATCATCAACGATATTGCTCAATATCCTGATGCAAGTTAGATTTCTTGAGTGAGCACTATTAGTGGAGAGCTTCTTGTAGGGCAGGTACCAACCACAAGAGTTATCATCGGACGACATGCAGCTGAGTCATCTACATCAGGCATTAGGTAGATGATGTAGAGTCCCAAACAGGCTAGACCTTCTGGAGGAAGACCCCAGGATGTAGGGTTGGAGGTGCGGAGCTTGTGAGGGAGAGGGGGTCATCTAAGGACTAGAGTCTGTTACTCTTGAGGCAGACATGGGAACATGGCATGCAACTATCTGATGCCCCACATGGATGATCATAAGATGGTCTATGGACCGCCGAGTCAGTGATAAAGGTTTGAGTGAGGATGTCTGCAAGGTGGCGTATGTGGTAGAGGAGTCGTCCATACAGTAGGAATTGGGTGACGATTTGAGGTTCTACTACCACCACACCCAGGTGGTCCACCCGGACCATGGGGAGTAGGTGGACAGGGATGAGATCAACTACAGGAAAATGATGCCTATGACCATGATGCTCCAGAGATGATTTGAGGTGCGATCTATGTCTACTCCACCCTAGGTGTAGTTCTTATAGACACAGCTTCTAGTCACTCTTTCATTTCCACAGATTTTTATGTAACGAACCCAGTGGGCCTAAAGCCACATAAAACTCGGCCACGCCTGAGCCCAGCCCTCTAGCAGATAGAATACCCCCTCCCATAGGCAGATAATAGGCCCCCACCTCAGACTGTACCAGATAACACATGGAAGGTATTGTCCCTTTCCTGAAGAGGAGTTAATTCGCCTCCCCCACAACTCGAACCGGAGACCACAGGCTTAATAGCCAACTGAAATCATTAAAAGTACCAAGTTGGAGCTCATAGATTCTGATGGAGCCGTTGTCTCGATCCTTATGATTAAAGACTCCTACGGGAGAGGATTTGATGATTATGCACTAGTGAAGGTAGTGTGAGCTCACTCTAGGAGGTGAGATATTCGGCTGGGATCCCCTAGTAGCAGCGTCGAGGCCTTACAACTTCATCTTGGGTATGGACTGGCTATCCACAGTCCATGCTTAGATCGACTATTTTAGGCACAAAGTGTAGTGTGTCTATGAGAATGGGACCAAGTTTTTCTTCACCGGTGATAAGGAAACATTTGCAGCACAGGATGTACTTTCTTGGAAGAGGGTGGATCTGATCACTCATTAGTTGGCTAGCCTCACCCTCAGTGTAGTAGACAAGAGGAGTCTGAGCTATCCTGTTGTGGTGGACCAGTATGCTGATGTCTTTCCTATTGATGTTTTGGGACTACCTCCTTGTAGATAGGTAGATGTTTATATTGATTTTTACCCCAGAATGACCCTGATATATACACCATCATATTAGATGGATTCTGTAGAGATTTGTGAGTTGAGGGTAAAATTCGAGGACTTATAGAGAAATGGGTTCGTAAGACCCAGTGTCTCTCCATGGGCATCCCTGATTTTGTTCGCTAATAAGGCAGATAGAATTTTGGGACTTTGCGTGGACTATCGGAGCCTAAATCAGGTGACCATGAAGAACAAGTATCATCTTTCAAGGATTGATGATTTATTCGACTAGCTGAAGGAAGCATGGTGATTTTTGAAGATAGACCTCAGATCAGTCTATCATCAGCTCAGGGTACGAGATGAGTACGTACTGAAGACAACCTTTAGATTTTGGTATAGCCACTAAGAGTTCTTGGTGATTCCTTTTAGTGTGACCGATGCTCTGGAAGTGTTCATGGGACTCATGAATAGGATCTTCCAGCCTTACCTCGATCGCTTCGTGGTGGTCTTCATTGACGACATCTTGGTGTACTCAGCGTCAGAGGAGAAACACGCCACTTATCTACAGATAGTTTTGGATACACTCTGAGAGCACCATATTTATGGAAATCTCTCGAAGTTCCATTTCTAGATACAAGAGGTCCACTTTTATGGGACACGTTATCTCAGAGGATGGAGTTGCAGTGGATCCAGCAAAGATAGAGGCAGTGCTTGCTTGGAATACACCCAAGAGTATGACTGAGGTGTGGAGTTTCCTAGGGTTGGTTGAGTACTACCAGAGATTCGTACCTGACTTTTATAGAGTATCAACACCCTTTTCATCTTTGAAAAATAATTAGAAACCCTCCATATGGATTAAGAGATGCCAAAAAAGTTTTTAGGAGTTGATGTAGAGATTGATGAGTGCCCCCATATTGAGGCTACCAGAAGAGGGATTTGGGTATGTAGTCTACTGTGACGTATCAGGGACCAGACTAGGAAGTTTCCTGATGGAGGGGTGAGCGGTGATCGCCTATGGATCATGACAGTTGAGGTAACATGAACAGAACTAGGAGACCCATAACCTAGAGTAAGCAGCAGTGGTATTTACCTTAAAGAGGTGGTGGAACTACTTGATGGTTGAACGGTTTTCTATCTACTCAGATCACAAGAGTATCTGGTATATATTCTCACAGAAACACCTAAACTTGAGACAGAAACGATGGTTGGATTTCCTCTATAACTATGACTTTGAGATAGTATACACTCCTGGGAAGGGGAACTTAGTAGTAGATGCACTCAGCAGAAGTTCTGGTTTACGGATTCTGAGTGAGGCGACAGAGCATCTCACTGCACTGAAAATATTATTTGTGGATAGTGATGGAGTATCTTACCCCCAATCTATGATAGTCACTCCCCCACTCCTTTATCAATTCAGGGAGTCACATCTTGCGGACATTGACTACAAGGCCCGACAGGCTCAGATATCCTTAGAATACACTTCTGAAGGATTTTCTAAAGGTGGAGAGCATGTCATCCTTTTCAGAATACGTACCATGGTACTTGTGATTCTATGAGAGGAGGTGTTGAGGGAGTTCCACACATCTACTTTGGTGGGATATCCTGGTGTGGCGAATATTTACCATGACCTTCGGTATCTGTACTGGTGGCCGATGATGAAGAAAGCAGTGGAAGATTTTGTTTCACGATGCCTCTCTTTTCAGCAAGTGAAGGTCGAGCATCCTTTTCTAGAAGGCTTAGCACAGCCAGTAGAGGTGCCATAATGGAAGTGGGATGGTATCTCCATGGACTTCATGACATGGATTCCATGTACGTCCAGGGGCTACAATTCTATCTGGGTGATCAATGACCGACTCACCAAGTCATCCCACTTCCTACCCATCAGAGAGTAGGGATTGGTAGAGGTATTAGGATGCCTCTATGTACAAGAGATTGTACAGCTTCGTAGGGTGACATAAATGATCATTTCAAATATTGATGCTTGTTTTACAACTCGGTTTTGGAAGGGATTGCAGGAGGTGTTTGGAACTAAGTTGTATTTGAGCACCACCTTTCATCCTCAGATAGATGGTCAGATGGAGCGGACCATACAGATGCTTGAGGACATGCTTCATGCTCGTGACCTTGATTTTGGCCACAGTTGGGAAGATCACTTTCCCGTTGGTGGAGTTCTCATACAACAACAATTATCACTCCACCATCATCATTGCATCATTTGAGGCTTTGTATGGGTGACCATGCATATCACCTCTAAGCTGGACAGACACAGGGGAGTCATCACTTATGGGTCCAGAGTTGGTACGGGATACCACCGAGAAGGTTCAGATCATCTAAGGTCAGATTAAAACTGCACAGAGTAGGTGGAAGTCTAATTCCGATAGGAGACGGAGACCCTTGGAGTTCGAGGAGAGAGACCATGTCTTCTTATGGGTCTCACCCCGACAAGGATTGTGGAGATTTGGCCGAGGTGGGAAGTTATCTCCAAGGTTCATCAGACCTTTCCAGATTTTTAATAGAGTTAGCAAGGTGGCGTACCGCCTAGATATTCCCCCATAGATTCACCGGGTGCATAATGTTTTCCATGTGTCACAGCTGAGGAGGTAAGTGCATGATCCATAATACGTTATCGACTGAGGAGAGATGGACATTGATGATGGGGCGACATTCACATAGTTCCTGGTGGAGATAGATGATCGATAAAAGTGGTTCCTTTGTAGATGATAGATCCCCATGGTGTGAGTTCAGTGGCAGCAGGGGAACCTCCAGGAGAGCGCATGGGAGCGGGAGGCTCATATTCGTGCTCAGTACCCCCATTTGTTTTCTTAGATTTTGTTATGCCTTTTGGGGACATAAATCCCTAAGGTGGGGAGAATATAGAGACTTAAAAATTACATATTAATTTTATTTTATTATATGGAAATGTTTCGAGTTAGTGAAAATTGACGGCACATGATTCAGAGTCCTAGAGAGCCTAGAACGGAATTTTGAACTTTTTTTAAGGTACATTCAATAAACGTGTGAGTGGGGTTTTCTATCTTTTGAATCGGTGATCGGATTAAAAATCTGAGGGAATATTTGAATTTGTAGCACTGAGATTCAATTAGGTGAAGCTTAACTTTGACTAGCAAGGGGTCAGATGAAAAGGTTAATTTTTGGACTTTTTAGTAAAATAATAAAATAACAAAATAAGTTATTTTATTCTTTCTGCAACAGTTGAGCGACAGATGGTAGAACCCCAGTGTAACATTTGGCTTTAAATTAGGGTATTTTAAATAAATTTAACCACTCGTTGTGTAACCACAATGCTTATAGTTTAATAGGTTCATTAATTTGGATTCATTAATGAATCATATTAATGAACCAACATGGGGGGTTATCTTTCCTTTTATTTAATCAAATCATTGGTGTGGATTTTAGAAACCCATGGGAGAATCTTGACGAAGTGCTGGCGATGACTTCCTCTAATGAAGAATAGAGATTTGACGATGCCATTGAGGATTCGATCCAGAGATTGATGAATGTTGAAAAACACCTTCAAAAGAAAACCCCTCTTCCTCTGCAGCATATTCTAATGAGTTCGAGGTAGTGGTTTTTTTGTTGAACTAATATTTTGTTGATTTTTGAATTTCCTTCCCATGTTATAACACTAACAAGGAGGCTGCGGGCTGAACCGAACAAGGCTTGAACCCTCCGCTGAACTCGGTTTGATGCGTTATTTGTGATCGATCGAGAAATACTACAGAAAGGAGAAACTGAGGGCCACACAGTGTAGGCGGCATCCCAGTAGGCCCATAGGCGCACACGGGAGGAAAATCAGACCACATGAGCTTCACCGGTGGCCGGTGGAAGCACCGGCAGCGCAGCGGCGGAGGCGACTGGTGGCGGTGACCGGCGGCATATACCGGCGATGGCGGCCAGTAGTGAGAAAATGGCAGTGCCCGAAGGTGCCATGACAGACAGGGGCAACCGGCCTTTTCCATCCATGCTGACGGCGGGCGGTGCGTCGTGGCATTGTGTTGTGGAGGAGGCACCACAGTTCTGAGCCGTGCCGAAGGGCGGACCCGCGCCCGTAGGTTTGGCTTGTTGACCAGTCCTTGAGGACCAGTCAGGTGGAGCAGCGCCAACCTGGTGCCGCTGATTGAGGAGCCCAAATAGACTCATCTGTTTGAGGAGGCGAATTGCGCACATCTGGCGGGCCATGCTGGTTCTGCAGCCCGGCGGGTTGTGCCCTACCTAGTGGGCCAGGCCGATCCCATGGCCCCACGGACCGGACTGGTTTGAGCCCCACTAGGTTGGCTCAGTTTGGGTCGGGTCGACTCAGACCAGGTCGGGCGGTCCGGTCGGGTCGGACCAAACCTGGACCCATTTCGACCCAATTTCTCTTAAAGGGTCATATCTTCTAAAACAGACATCTGTTTGACGAACCGTCTAGATTGTTGGAATCCTTAGGACGAGGAGTTACTTTTGAGATACTCCACTTAGGATTTTGAGAAAGTTAGAGTACATATGGGTTGGATTGAACCTTAATCCAACCGGGCCCTTGCAACTAAAATGCCTATAACTTACAGACCAGGCGTCTGATTGGCGCGTCGTCTATTGTGTTGTAACCCTTATGACATGGAGGTTATTTGGGTTAATTCTTCATGGAACTTAATGGTGGTTGAGGTATGACTGATGGATTGAGGATTGGATCCTCCCGTAATGAATCGTGTTAAGTGAGGGAATCCAGTGGTTCGCTGTGATGTGAAGAAAGAATAGTGATCCTATGAGTGGGTCTGCAGCTACGATCCTCTGAGTGGGTCAGCACCTAGCGATCCTCTGTGGGTCTGAACCTAGAAATACTATGTGGGTATTAACCTAGTTATCCTCTAAGTGGGTCAGCACCAAGCGATACTCTGTGGGTCAGCACCTAGCGATCCTTTGTGGGTCAACACCTAGCGAACCTATGCGGTCCTGCAGAAAAATCCTATAGACCAATTAAGATGATCTAGTTTTACAACTAATCATCTTTATTATTATTCTTTAAGTTATATAATAGGTGTGACTTTCCTTTTACTTTGTTCTTTGTGATTGAGATCATGTTTTTTGGTTTTTCCTTTGTGGAATTCTGAGATACCTTTGGGGGTCTCAGGGTCCCTACTGGGTATTTTTATACTCACCCCTGCATGGGCATCGCCGCACCTTGTTGTGTCTTGTGTAGACGATGGGAAGCCTTGACTAAGATTTGTGAGTTAGGTTTAGACAGTTTATAGAGGGTACCGGTTGACGTGGAGAGCCGCAGTGACGAGTTGTACCTACCCTTTAGGTAGGATCCTTGGCAGATGACCTTAGGAGCTGTTTTTCCCTTTTTGCTGTATTTAGTTTTCAGTTGGGCTTGTCTTCTAGCACCCCTTTACTTTCAGTACTTACTTTTACTATCAGAAGTTATTTTTGTGGTTTTCTTTCATTTTATACCTAGTCTGTGTGTGTACATGTTTAAAGGAAATGTCTTCCCTTTTTGGGTTTCACCTTTCTGGTGCTAGTCACCAGCCCCTGGCCTGTGGAAGGCGGGCTTGGGGTAGTCACAGCATGGGCTCTGAGGGACGGGTCATGATAGCCTGACCCTTTTATTTAGATATCATGGCTCAAGGACTTGAAGATATTTTTATATATCTTATAATAATGCCTTAATGGTAAGTTTCATATATCCAACATTATGCATTCCATCATTAAAAAATTATTTTTTTAATTTATGTGATTAATTGATTTATTATGATATCCAAGGATAAGTTTCAATCTCATGTGATTATTTATATGAAATTATTTGATTAATCATTTAATATCACCATATTATTTTTTCCTTATTTACCCATGATAGTTTCCTTTGTATGTAACCTTTTACGATCATTTGATATCACCCTTATTTTTGTCCATTCTCTAGGATATGAAGAAGGAATATTTGAATGAGTTTAAGGATATAGAATATTTACTTTCACTATGTTATGTAATCTATATTTAAAAATTTAATGTGAGGATCATATATTTATCTAATTTACCAAGACTACTAAACTATTCATTTTATTGGGATGTAAATTATTATAATTTTGGATAGGTTACACCATAACGGTGGTGATAAACTCTACCTCTAGATCCTTTCACTCTATCACATGAGATGGGTCTAGATTGTACTTATTTAACTAGGATACATGGAAAACATTTTCAATTGAGGTTATTTGTGGTAGAAAGACTATCCAATAAGATGACTTCCAAAAATTACCCATAATATGAAATGGAATGACATAATGCAACACTATTTTCCCCTACTTTCCCAAGTGACGAGGACCCAGTCAAAAAATACCTGAAGAAATATCTAATCACCAACCTCAAAATCTAACGGGAAATAAATATGAATTTTATATGATTTATGGTGACTTTGACTTGTCTCTAACCTCTTTTGAGTCAACTACACCTTCTTCATCATCACTTGGATGAGACTCGGTCCCAATGATAAATGCTCACCCAACTTATTCCAACGCGACATGGACTAACATGGTCACCCATACAATGCCTAAAAATAATTCAACTTGATAGAGTCTATATAATATTTTTGTAAGAAAACTAAAAAAAATAAAAACTCCTCTCCCATGAAGCCCCGAAGTCAACCATGTAAGCATAAATCATATCCTTAAGAATATGGATGGCCTTCTCAGTCTAACCGTCCTTCTCCGAGTGACACACATTACTCAACTTCAGCGGGGTTCCCATGGATTCCTAGAGATCCTTTCAAAAATTAAAATTAAAATGAGTATCATATTCAAATAATATAGACAATGTAACTCTATAATTACTAACAAAATCTCAAACATACAAGTTCTCAAGATCCTACACCTTCTTCAACTCTCTAATGGGGTGAAAATGGACAGATTTAGTCAACCAATATATAAAACCCAAATAGAGTCTTTCCCATTAGGATTATGAAGTATACCAATCACAAATTCCATGTAGATATCATCCCACTTATATACCAAAATGGTAAAAGTCTAAAGCAACCATGTTGTCCACTAATGCACAAATTTGATCCTATGGCATGTAAAACATCAGGATAAGAAATCAAAAACTAAAACTCTCATCTTAGGCCACCAATAATGAATCCTCAAGGTATAAAACATCTCAGTATACCCATGGTGAATAAAATAACTATAAAAATTCCCATCATCCATCAACTCATGCATTAAGGTCAAACAAACCACTAGAGTTTTAGTATATACATGATACTGGAGTTTTTATTCATTTATGGATGAACTAGGTGAAGATAAGGTATAAAACGAGACGAATTTAAGAGATGTTGTTTGAGAAAGTTACCTCTTGAATAACACATCCTTGAAGAATCCCATAAGGAACTTGGAATTTGACTTTGGGTGACAACATAAGCACTTGGACATGGGGAGAGTGGGGAGGAGTTGGGTATATATTTGAAGATCTTCAAGAATTGTAAGGATAAAGGGGGTGTTGAGGAGTGGTATTTATACTTGAGGAGGGGTTGTTTTAAGTGATTAAATGATGATTATTTTATATTTAAAGCCAACCACATTTGGGTGGAATTAATTACAATGAATTTGGATGATAATTAATGTTTTAAAGGCTGGTTAGGATAAATCAACACATCAAAAACCCATTTAATTTTTTATTTTATCCCCTTTTTACATCATTTTACCTTTATCGTGGCTAATAAATATGTTACCTTGGCAACTTATTTTTTATGATTAAAAATAAAAATGATCTCGTAAACAAATTTCCAAATTATGATTTAAAATTTAGAATCAATTTAATATAATTCAATTTATAAATATATAAAATATAACTTTTAAATGAAAAACATAAAATATATATATAATAGTGTTTATAGGAGAATATTTTATAAGAATTTATGTGTTATTAATATTATTTCATATAAATTACCAATTAAATTTTCATTAGTATATATTTTTATTCATATAATAATTACATTATATTCATCATTAAAAATTGATCAATTTAATTTATTAAGGTATAAATACATAATACTAACAAATAAAGCTCTTTAAAACAAATCATTTTTTGACATTAAATAATTTTTACCACATCCTATTAAAATAATTATTCGTTTGATTTTATCCATAAATTTGTATTAAAATATTTATTTTAATTTGAAAATTACATAAAATCATTATTTAATAATAATAAAAATAAAATGTAACATATAAAAAATTTAAAATGAATATTTTATTTTTATTTCATTACAAAATTATATTATTTTCCATTTGTTACTAAAATTACACAACATAAATATATTTCTTGGATACATACACACCCAATTACTATATTTCCAATGACTATATTTCTAATGACCATATATATAACGACTAGACTTCATTTTTATATATATCCTAAGATACATTTCTAAAATAATTCATTCTATTCATTAAATTCTCTCTTAATATATATATTATATTTCTAATATTATACCTTATTTATAACGTTTCAATTGGGTTGATGATATTCAACACAAACCATGAGGACAAGGATTACATGTTTGTGGTATTTTTATTTACTTGTGATTTTATTCATATTTTGGTTTTATTAATGATTTTTCATATTAAATTATCATAATGTATTAATGTTTATCTTGAATTTTAATATTTTATATCAATAAAATGTATCACGGTTTGTTTTATTTAGGTGTTTTATGGGAAAAAATTTATTCAACATGATATATATTTAATGGAAAAATATATATTAAAATAATGAGGTGTTGTATTATACCCCCTTAATAGAATTTATCCCTTGAAATTTTATTACTTTGATGATAAAAAATGAAGGTACTTCAACCTCATTGCATACTCAGGTTCCCAATTTTTGTCCTTAAACTTATCATTCCTCCATAGAACTTTAGTAAAGAAAATGGTATTGTTTCATGGTACTTTTTCTCTATGATCCAATATTTCAACCAATTGTTCATCATACATGAGGTTTTGTTCTAGCTATATGACCTTTGAGTTCATACATATGAAGATTCAAGAACGTACCTCCTCAAAATTAATGTATGTAACTTATCTTGAGTGAGGTTTAGTGGATACAAAAAATGATAAGAAACCATCCTCACATAATTGAGGATTTGGAAGAGGCAAATTTATCTAGGTATCAACTTACACTTCTTCTCGAATCTCATAACCCTCTTCTTTGGTGATATTTTAAAAAATACCTTGTCTCTACATTCAAATCATATATTTCTTTAATGATTATTAACATTTATTCTATACAAACTCAAGGTAGTTTTACTATGTTTTTGAATGGTTTGAATCTTATTTTTCATTTTTTGAGAAATATTTGGTCCTAACATTTTACACTATTTAACTTTATCCCAACGTGTAAGATATTTGTACCTGTTACATTATAGATACTCATATAGTGTCATTTGAAAGCTAAAATAGAAATTGTTTTTATATAAGAACTCTACCAAAGTTAGATAATTATCTCAACCTCCTTTAAATACATTTAAAAGGATCACAACATATCTTCTAGAGTTTTAATGGTCCTTTCAGATTGACCATTAGTCTGAGGATAATAATAAATGATAAAGTTCAACTTTTTATCTAATTTTTTTTGAATAATTCTCTAAAACATTGAGGTAAAACTTAGGTCTCTATCAGATATGATTGATAGTGTTACACTATAAATATTTACCACTTCCTTTATCTATATCTTTTAAAGTTGATCTAGTGATAAATATTCTTTAATAGAAATAAAATGTGAAAACTTCTTAAGGTGATCGAATCAAACCCAAATGGAATTGAAAATTTTGGAGATCTTAGGAAGACCTACAATGGAATTCATAGTGATTTTATCCCATATTCATACAATTATGGGTAATGTTTGCATCATCCCCTTATACTTTTATCGCCATGACTTAACTTGATGCAATACTAATCATCGAGATACATACACTAAAACTCCCTCTTTATATTGTCCCACCAGAAATGATTTTTTAGATCTCTATACATCTTTGTGCTTTTAGGATGGGTAGAGAAATATGAGCTATGTGTATCATCCAATAGCTATTTCTTTAATTACTATATTTATGGAAGACATATTCACTTCACTAATTTTATAATCCCATAATTTTTAATGTTTAACTTTTGAATATTCTCCAC
This sequence comes from Viscum album, assembly GCA_963277665.1. NCBI lineage: Eukaryota > Viridiplantae > Streptophyta > Magnoliopsida > Santalales > Viscaceae > Viscum > Viscum album. The sequence continues at coordinate 466,788,226 of OY728147.1, read as the reverse complement.
CTTCTTCTATAGCTCCATATCATCCTTATGTGCCTCATTGACCTTTAAATGGATGGATGGTTGAGCATCCATTAAGAAAAGATAAAATTTCGCCACTTTACTCGTGATTTCAAGTCCAATACTTATAAAATCCATGAGTGTTAGGTCTCTTTCAATCATATTCATGGATAAGGTCCCATGGTCCTTCATATTAAATGAATAAACCACCTTGTTTTCCTTCCTAGAGTGATAATGTATCAATAAATAATATTCCTTGATCAACTCGATCCATCTATTTATGGAATTTTTTTAACTCCTTCTATGTTAATATATACTTTAAAATCTTGTGATCAGCATATATTTAAAAAAAATTAACATAGATATAATTCCTTCATATCTTTAATGAAAATATTTCCACTTCTAACTCTAAATCATGAATAGATTAATTTTTCACATGAATCCTTAATTGATGTGAGGCATAAGCTACCGTCATGGAATTCTGCTTGAGAGCACATCTCAATCCCTTCTTTGACAAATTACCATATATTTAAAACCCTTCTCCACTATAGGGTAGTGTGAGTACGGGTGTGATGACAAACTTTCTCTTTAGCTTCTTGAAATTTTCTTCACATTCATATATCTATAGGAATTTGACTCCCTTCAAATTTAACTTATATAGTGTATTTGATAGTCATGATAAATTTATCACAAAGTGTCGATATTATCTAGCTAATCCAAGAAAACTATGAATCTATTTTATAGTGGTTAGCTTATGCCATTATTCATTCATTTCAGTCTTTGATGGATCTACATATATACCCTCAATTTTGATTTCATGAGAAAATAATGATAACTTCTTCTTCTAGAATTCACACTTACTAAATTTGGCATCCAATTTCTCTTTTCTCAAGATCTTGGAAAAAATCATCAAATGATCTAAATTTTATTCCCTGTATATATAATAAATGAGAATATAATCTATAAATACTACCAAAAATTGATCAAGGTAATGTCTAAAGACTCTATTCATCATATCTATGAAGATGGTAGGGGAATTTGTGAGTTAAAACGACATCACTGTGAATTCAAAGTGCTCGTATATTATATTCAAGGTTATATTAGGTAAATACTATCTATTCACCCTTAATTAGTGATATCCATATCGAAGTTAAATCCTTGAATAGTTTTGATCCCATCAAATCTGATTAGACAAGTCATCAATATGGTGGGGATGATACTTGTTCTTGATCGTGATTTTGTTAAGTTTATAATAATTAATGTAGAGACACATTGATCCATTTTTATTCTTGAGAAAAAGGACTCGTGAACCCCATGGTGAATCACTTGGGTGTATCAAACCCTTTTCCAAATTCTCTTAAAGCTACTATTTTAATTCCTCTAATTCAATCAAGGCCATTATATATATATATATTCCTTAATATTTTCATAACCCCAGGTATAAGTTTTATTAAAAACTCAACCTCGTGATATGGGGTGGGGGACTGGGATGTTATTTTTGGAATACATCAATATATTCTAACACAATAAGGATATATTCAATATCAAAATTTTCCCCAATAATTGGGGAAAAATACCACTAAATATTGATATTAAGTCCCATATAATGGAAGTAATTTCTATAGGGAGATTATGGTAATATTTTCACCGATTGATAATCAAGGTTTGATTCGAAATATTAAATGTGTCTTAAATATCTTATAAATTTCTTTCGAATTTATGTTGAGATAGAAAATACATGCCCAATACCACATCAAATTTGATGAAAGGAAGAGTAATAATATTTACAGGAAACATATTCCCACAAAATTATATCAGAGAACTATTTTAAACTTGGGATGAAATCATCATACCACTAGAAGTTTTCATCGATAACTCAATATCTATCTATTGGAGTGCTGATTTGATAAAATTATAAAATTTTCCAAATATAAAGATGTGGGTAAAAATATAATCAAAAAATTCACTTATAGTTCTAGATTGGATTATGGGTGTACCTTTCACCTCATCATTTTCATGAACCAATTAAAATTTTTTGATATCATAGTCTTTATAATTATCTCTTGTATTTGGGAGTTACAGATGTCTTTTGTCATCATTAACCTTATTTCAGGTTCACTTTTTTGGTTTATTTCTCATACTCCATACAATTGAAGCATTGGAGTGTTGGTGGTTTATTTGGTTGATCCCTCCCTCCATTGGTTTAATTAGTTTTCCTCTTCATATCTATTTAGAGTTCATGTTACTAATGACCTTATCATCTATAATTAAAGCACTTACCAATTCCTTTGATACAATTCCCTACTTTCTTATTCCCACATTTTTGGAAATTTGAAATATTAATTCTCTTTCCTTCATGGGTTTTATCATTTGAGTTTCCTTAAAAATATTTTTTCTCTTTTTTCCACAATAATTTGAAAATAATGTGAGTCTTTGGTCTCCATTTCTACCTTAAAGAAACATCAAAAAATTTCTTCATAGATACCAATTTCTCTTATATACAATGCCTTTAAAAGGATTAATTTTAAGACACTAAATACATTATTAATTTTTCTTTTATGGTTAATTATAAATATAGAGGCATACCTTTCAAGTATTGTGAAGTTGGTACTAATGGATTCATTCTCCTTTTGTTTCAACTCTATGAATTATCTCTCTGTTTTTTGTAAAGAGTTCTTGTAAAATATTTTATGAATAATATTTTCGTAAACTCATCACATTATATAGATTCAATTTCTTCCTCCTATCTCATATTATTAATGAAAGTCTAGCCTAACCATTTAAATTATAAATATAAAAAACAACCCTTTATTACTACGATATCTTAATTATAGAAAATATATTTTCAATTGTGTTGTTAAATTACTTAGAAATAAGTGGGTTAGATCACCCACTAAAGGAGGTTATTCATTTTTATGAAAAGGATAAAATGAAGAGTTATTCTATCCCTATTGAATTTGGGAGTTAATTATGATTCCTGTCATTCTTCATAGCTTAAGATATTTGAGAAAGCATTTCCATGATATTTTTTCCTCCAAATCCTGTTCGATTTGGCATCTCATTGGGACAATCATAGCATTTTCCATAACATTAATTGTTAACTCGATTCCAATAAGTTTTGGTCATTAAATAAAACCAAAAGGTTTGTGTGCTTATAAAGAAACAATAATTATAGTAAGAAATCATATGATAAATAAAATCAATCCTATGATGTCCTATATTATGAAAACTTCATTTTAAATTTTGGAATTTCATATTCATCTTATATCACTTTTAGTTCAACATAGATATTTTTAGTTTATATTCTATTATTATTCATAAACTATTCCTTAAAAATAACTAAACCTCATTCTAATACTAATATATGTAACTAAATCATTTTCTACATATATATTACATCATTTAACATAATTTTTCTTGACATATCATAATAAATAACACCCCAAAAACTATATGTCTATTGTATTTATATATTTTATACATAAACTATCACCCGCATATATACTTATCATGTGATAACCTTTCTGACCCATCATAGATAATACTCTTCTTCATAACTTTGGAAATGGAAACATGAGAAACGGTGAGCTCAGATGATCAGTAAGTGTAAACATAATTTATATCAATTCAATATAAATAGAGATCATAAGGTAAGAATGTGGGTATGAGAACATAATCAAGGTATATAGTTATAAAATATGATAATCATACCCAGTAATACATGTATCATAAAACCAGATTCATGGAATAAGGCTTTAAGAATAACATAAGACATGATTCATAGGAGAGTGGAAACATTATTCCTAATCTGGAACCATGAGAACATAACATAGGTATGTTTTATAACATAAGAATGTGTCACAAACACATACATATAAATAATAACATATATTAACACAAAACAACAACAGATTCATATAATAATGGGCTACGCTAACCACCATCCCATAATATAGTGCACATGGGCTAAACAACCACATCCTTTAACATAGTAGACTTGGGATAACCACACTTATCTAATACTAATATCATGAGAAATAATTCTTTACCAAATTAATTGCAGTTATAAAATAGACCCACCCATCATATAATGATAAATCATGAATATTTGTGTCATATGATCATGAAAACATTCAAATTACATCATAGATTAATTGACACATAAAAAATAAACACTTATCATAAAAACCTTATTATAACATGATCATAATCTATCCAACACAAGAAGGTGGATGTTAATATTAAAGTTTATCCCCATTGAATTATAATAAAAATTAGAGGATATAGATATAGATTAAAACCCATTTTATAAATTTTTTATAAATTTTTTTTGAAAAATAAGAAGAAAAATTATTTTCTTTTGATAAATTTTTTAAAAAACATAAAATTCAAAAAGAAATTAGGATAAATATTTATATATAAAATCATTAAAAAAATTTAGAGTATGATTCATTATGAAAAATGGTTAAGAAACGTGGAAAGGTGTTTAAGTGGAAATAATTAAAAAATGAAGATTATTTTCACACTTTTTTAAACAGAGTCAAAGTTAGTGAAATACAACAACACCAAAAACATTAAAAGAAGATTAGTTTTTTAAAGTGAGTAAATAATATTGAAAAATACCTCAATAAATCATATATTTATGGATAAGTACATCCATAATATAAAATAAATAATATGGAAATAGAAGAGAAGGATTCATGACTGAAAAGTAGAGTTAAGGTTGGTTTCTCTTATAGGAATCACTTCTAGTAAATTATGAACCATAGAAAAGAGAAATGGTAGGAGGAAATATAATATTTATGAAAATAAAAAGTATAATAAAATATAGGTTGTTTTATAGAGAAATATTAATCATTTTTTCAAGATTTAAACTTATTCAAAATGATCTCAAATACCAAATTATATTGGAAAGAAAACCCTTACCTTTACTATTGTATTTCATGAAAGAATTTTATCCTACAATAATAAATATAAAAATATTAATAAATTATTTTATAACCTTATTAATATCTATTATTTTTTATATTCCTCAATTATAATCATTCACTACACATATATTAGTGAGTAAATGTTAATTTTCATCACTGAATGTGAGTAATTTAGATTGTTACATATAAGTTTCATAATGGAAATGATGGTCCATGTTATTTAATACCAAGTAAATAATTATTATATTATTTAATTTATTTAAATCACTTTGTTTCAATGATTAATTTATCCCTTTTTCATTTGATGGAAATTATGGGAATGATTTATAACAATCGGATCCATGATGAACATTTTTTGAGTAGTTTACCGATAACCATGAGTTATTTTATAATGATGGTTTTTTTAATATCATACTTTAATAAATATATTCAAAACATATATTACTCCTTAATATAATATTTTACCAGTACTAATTTCTTTATAGTCTTTATTGGTGAAAATGGTGATGTTGGTATAGCATCATTCATGTAAGTGGTTGAACTGACCCAAATAAGAACATGTTATACTAATGAATGAGTAATAGTGTATAGTTTTATAATAGTAGTTTCATTTTATCATAAGAATAATGATGTTTATATAACATCATTAAATTGGATTATGACATTTATATTGATTTTATGTGATGAATTAAAGTAAGGGAAGAACTTAGATACTTGATGAATTCTCTACCTCTTGACACAAGTTCCTTTGGAATAAAGGATTTAAGCTTCCTTCTTGGAAATAAAATGTAACACTCTAAGATTTTAGTTTCTATTAAATGAATAATATATTCAATAGAATGTATTGCATGCAACATCAAGCTAAAACAAAATGTGGAGTACTATTAAAATATTATTATTTAAATGTGGCGGTATAACCTAGTCGTTGGATTGGCAAGGATGAATATGAGTAACTGAATCATGAAATATATGTATAAAATATTTCATTAATAAAATTTATGAATATAATCAAGAAATTTTACATTCAAATAATTTTTTTACTAAGAAATTTATAAAAATAAATTCATTTTATCCCATACACTACCACAAAACTGGGCAAGGCATGCGCCTGCCTTTATTAGCGCTAACGGAAAAGCACTGATAAAGGGCCGGACCTTTATCAGCGCTTTTCATTTTAGCGCTGATAAAGGGTCCCGCGGATTTATTAAAAACCCGCGGGTCCTCTTCCTTCTCCCCGCACACAATCAAGCTCTCGAAGAAGCCCTCGTCTGCGCCGCTGCCGCCGCTGCCGCCGCCTCCTTCTCCTCCGCCGCGGCCGCCGCCTCCTCCTCTGCTTCTGCTCCTCCTCCTCCTCCTCCGGTGCCTCCGTCGCCTCCACCTTGCCTCAGCCATACCTCCGCGCCGCTGCCACCGGTGCCTCCTCCTCCACCGCGGCCTCCTCCTCCTCCGCTGGTGCCTCCTCCTCCTCCGCCGGTGCCTCCTCCTCCACCGCGGCCTCCTCCTCCACCGCGGCCTCCTCCTCCTCCGTCGGTGCCTCCGCGGCCTCCTCCTCCTCCTCGGCCTCCTCCTCCTCCATTGTGCGGTATGTTATGCCTGTAATTTGCTTTGTTTTTTGTTTTTGTTCTATATTTCAACTATCATGATTTGTGTGAATCAATTTTATTTGAAGTGGGGGGTGCAGGTGTTGCGGGTGTAGTGGGTGGGGGGGTGTTTAGGTGGGGGTGTTTAGGTGGGGGAGATGTTCAGTGGGTGAACATGTAGGTGGGGCGTATAATGGGGGGTCCAAATACCGTATCTTCCTCATCCTAAAAGGTGCGATCTTTTTCAATACCATTTTATTTCATTGTCCATAAAACATAACATTCGCCCGTTTTCTCTTTTCTCATCCAACACTATCATATCCAGTACCATTACCTATAAAATAACACATTATGCATGCGTTCTTAAAAATATAATAAGCGAGTAGTAAAACTCTGCCGCCTCCTCCTCTGCTCCTGCTCCTCCTCCTCCTCCTCCACCGGCCTCATCCTCCTCCTCCTCCGTTGCCTCCGCCGATGCCTCTTCCTCCTCCGCCGGTGCCGCCGGTGCCTCCGCGGCCTCCTCCTCCTCCGTCGGTGCCTCCGCGGCCTCCTCCTCCTCCACCGTCACGCCGCGGTCACGCCGCGGTCACGCCGGTGCCTCCGCGGCCGCCGCCTCCTCCTCCTCCGTCGCGGCCACCGCCTCCTCCTCTGCTCCTGCTCCTCCTCCTCCTCCTCCACCGACCTCATCCTCCTCCTCCTCCGCTGCCTCCGCCCTGCCTCTGCGTTGCCGCCGGTGCCTCCTCCTCCACCGTGGCCTCCTCCTCCTCCACCGCGGCCTCCTCCTCCTCCTCCGCTGCCTCCGCTGCCTCCTCCTCCTCCGTCGTGGTCGCCGCCTCCTCCTATGCTCCTGCTCCTCCTCCCCTCCACCGGCCTCATCCTCCTCCTCCTCCGCTGCCTTCGCTGCCTCTGCACCGCCTCCGCCCTGCCTCCGCGCTGCCGCCGGTGCCTCCGGTACCTCCTCCTCCACCGCGGCCTCCTCCTCCTCCGCCGATGCCTCCTCCTCCTCTGCTGGTGCCGCCAGTGCCTCCATGTCTCCTCCTCCTCTGCGCGCTGTGGTCACGCTGCGGTCACGCCATGGTCACGCCGCGGTCACGCCGCGGTCACGCCGCGGTCACGCCGCGGTCACGCCGCGGTCACGCCGCGTCCTGCCGCGGTCACGCCGGTGCCTCCGCGGCCGCCGCCTCCTCCTACTTCGCCGCGGCCGCCGCCTCCTCCTCTGCTCCTGCTCCTCCTCCTCCTCCTCCACCGGCCTCATCCTCCTCCTCCTCCGCTGCCTCCGCTGCCTCTGCTGCCTCCGCCCTGCCTCCTCCCTACCTCTGCGCTGCCGCCGGTGCCTCCTCCTCCACCGTGGCCTCCTCCTCCTCCGTGGATGCCTCCTCCTCCTTCGCCGGTGCCGCCGGTGCCTCCGTGGCCGCCTCCTCCTCTGCGGTCACGCCGCGGTCACGCCGGTGCCTCTGCGGCCGCCGCCTCCTCCTCCTCCGCCGTGGCCGCCGCCTCCTCCTCTGCACCTGCTCCTCCTCCTCCTCCTCCACTGGCCTCATCCTCCTCCTCCTCCGCTGCCTCCGCTGCCTCCGCCCTGCCTCCGCCCTGCCTCTGCGCTGCCGTCGGTGCCTCCTCCTCCACCGCGGCCTCCTCCTCCTCCACTACGGCCTCCTCCTCCTCCTTCGCTACCTCCGCTGCCTCCTCCTCCTCCGCCGCGGCCGCCTCCTCCTCCTCTGCTCCTGCTCCTCCTCCCCTCCACTGGCCTCATCCTCCTCCTCCTCCGCTGCCTCCGCCTCCTCCTCCTCCTATGCTCCTCCTCCTCCTCCTCCTTCTCCTCCACCGCAGCCTCGTCCTCCTCCTCCTCCACCGGTGCTTCCTCCTCCTCCTCCTAGTCCGCTGCCTCATCCTCCTCCTCCACCGGCGCCTCCTCCTCCTCCTCCTCTTCCTACTCTGTTGCCTCCTCCTCCACCGCGATTTGAGAGGTGCCTCAAGTGATTTCACCATCTTCCTTACCATTTTATTCTTTATATTTAGTTTATTTTGATTTTTGATTTATCTAGATTAGGTTTTATGGGTGATTCAACTGGCACACGGTGGTATCATATTGATGTGAGGATTGGGGATTATAGTGGTTCCCAATATATTTTTTATTTTGGTATTTATTTATTCCTTTATTTCCTTGAAGTATCTTGTTTTTTATCTAAATTATACTCATATTCCTTATTCTTTAACCTATATACTTATCCTATGTATTTTAAATAGGATGAATATAAATAAAGAATGGATGAATGCCAATCGGTTGACAAAAGAGTATGAAGAAGGCGTGAAAGAATTTATCAAGTTTGCAATAGATCATGCATGTGACTCTTCTCAAATCCTTTGTCCGTGTTTATGCTGTTGTTATTCAAAACAAATTAGTCCAGATGAGTTGGAAGAACTCTTGATCTGTCACGGAATAGATCAAAGTTATACATGTTGGAATAAACACAGGGAAACAACGAATGTAGGTAGTGATTGGGGTGACACTACGTTTTATAGATCATCTGATATGATTACAAACATGAAAAATGAAGATGACCGTATGGAGGATGTGATTACAGATGTGAATGATGATGAAGATCGTATTGAGAAAATGACAAGGACCTTCAAAGATGAACTTCGTGATTGCCCAAAATTGTTTGAGAAGTTAAAAAATTGTGCAAAGACGCCATTGTATGTTGGTTGCACTAAATATAAAGCATTTTCAGCCGTACTGAAGCTGTATAATTTGAAAGTAGATAACGGGTGGAGTGACGACAGTTTTATGAAACTACTTGCCCTCTTGAATGACATGCTCCCAGAAGACATTGAGCTCCCGAGCCGAACATACGATGCCAAACGAATGCTACGCTCTATGGGTATGATCTCTAAAAGAATACACGCCTGCCCGAATGACTGTATACTGTTTCGCAAGGACCACAAATCACTTAAAGAATGCCCAAAGTGTGGTGCTTCTCGATACAAGAAAGATGAATCCAGTCCTACTAAAGTTGTATGGTACTTTCCAGTCATTCCAAGGTTTAGACGCCTATATGGAAGTGAGGAGACTGCAGAACAATTAGCATGGCATGCAGATACAAGAATTAAAGATGGGATACTACATCACCCGGCAGACTCTCCTCAGTGGAAGAGAATCGATCATGAGTATCCTGAATTTGGAAACGAGTCGAGAAACCTTCGTCTTGCATTATCTACAGATGGAGTGAATCCTTTTGGTTTTCAAAGCAGCAGTCACAGTACATGGCCGGTTATGTTGATAAATTATAACTTACCACCGTGGTTATGCATGAAATGAAAATACATCATGTTATCTATGCTTATATTAGGACCAAAACAACCAGGTAATGATATTGATGTTTATTTAGCTCCATTGATCGAAGATTTGAAATTATTGTGGGATTCAGGTGTTACATTGTATGATGCTTACAGAAAGGAAGATTTCACTTTGAGAGTCATGTTGTATGGGACGATAAATGACTTCCCAGCTTATGGAAATTTTTCAGGATATAGCATTAAAGGAACTCAAGGTTGTCCCGTTTGCGAATAAGGTACACAATCAATTAGGTTGAAACATTCATTGAAAACCGTGTTTCTAGGACATCGCAGATTTCTACCACGACGACATAAGTACCGTTCTTGGAAGACATCATTCGATGGAAGTTCAGAAGAACATACAACACCGTATCCACTAACAGGCGATCAATTGTTTGAGAAAGTTAAAAATTTGGACACTACTTTTGGTAAACTGGCTTCGAAAAACCTTACGAAAATCGGTTGGAAAAAAAGATAAATTTTTTTTGAATTACAATACTGGAATTGTCTGTATGTAAGACATTTTATTGATGTTATGCATGTAGAAAAAAATGTATTTGACAGTGTTATCGGCACATTTCTAAATACATCTGGCAAAACAAAAGATGGAATTAAGGCTAGGTTGGACATGGTTGAGATGGGAATACGAGAAGAGTTGGCACCAGTAAAGGGTGAAAAACGAACATTTCTTCCTCCTGCTGCTTACACTCTTTCCAGGAAGGAGAGATATCAGTTTTGTAACTTCTTGAATGACGTAAAGGTTCCAGAGGGGTATTCGTCAAATATCAGTAACCTTGTGTCAATGAGCGACTTGAAGTTAAAAGGTCGGAAATCACATGATTGTCATGTTTTGATGCAAAATCTCATTCCAATTTCTTTACGTTGAATTTTTCCCAAGAATGTCCGCCATACATTAACGAAACTGTGTTTCTTCTTCAAAGCTATATATAGCAAAGTTATAGACCCGGCGAAATTGCCAGCTATGGAAAAAGAAATTGCCGTCATATTATGTGAATTAGAAATGTTCTTCCCGCCTTCATTTTTTGATATGATGGTTCATTTGATGGTCCACTTGGTGAGAGAGATTCGACTATGTGTTCCTATACATTACAGATGGATGTACCCCATTGAACGGTATATGAAGATTTTGAAAGGGTATGTCAAAAATCGAAGTCATCCAGAGGGTTGTATTGCAGAGCGATATATTGTTGAGGAAGCCATTGAATTCTGTACTGAATACTTGTCTGGTGTGGAGAGCATTGGCTTACCGAAATCTCGTCACACTTGGAGGTTAGAGGGTGAAGGAATTTCTGGAAGAAAGGTTGTCATAATCAATATTACAGATCAGGAGCAGGCCCACCTTTATGTTTTGCATAACAGTTTGGACGTTGACCCATATGTTGAAATCCATAAATAAATTCTTAGGCAATTGAATCCATCAAGGGCTGAAAAATGGATATCAAATACACATAATAGACAGTTTATAGGATGGTTTCAAGATCATATTTTTAAGAAGTCAGATGAAAATCCAAAGTCTATTTCGGAACGACTTCGATGGCTATCCGGAGGACCAAGTGTGTATGCATTATCTTACAATGATTATGTAGTTAATGGTTATACATTTTATACTAATGAACATGATGAAGACAGTACCATGCAGAATAGTGGGGTTACACTTGTGGCTGAAGCGATGCATGTTTCCGGTGCTAAGGACAGAAATCCAATTTATGCGAATATGTCATACTTTGGCATCATCAAACAAATATGGGAGTTGGATTATACGGAATTTCAAGTTCCTATATTTCAATGCAAGTGGGTTGATAACAGGAGTGCTGTTAAAATAGATGATTTGGGATTTGTGAAAGTTGATTTTAGTAAGGAAGGGGAGAAAGACGAACCATTTATAATGGCATCACAGGCAGTGCAAGTATTTTATGTTCCCGATCCCACAAACCAAAACTGGTCAATTGTTCTGTTATCGACCAAAATAGCTGAAGGGTTAGATGAAAATTCAACAGAAGATGATCCTTTCATTGGGATTTCGCAATCATTTTGCAGTGGTCCCAATGTAGACGATGTTTTGTATGTCAGAGGAGACCACAATGAAGGGATATGGATAGTTGATAGAGGGGTCAAATCCCTTCAGCCTTTTAAAAAAAAGGGAGTTCAATAATCAGGTTATTGATTTTTATTGTAATATAGATTGTGTTACATTATATTATTATCTGTTCGCTGCTGATTTTATGTGATCTAACTTAAATTTTAAACCAGTTCTGCAGATAATGACTTCTTCACCTGCTGATTCACCCAATCCCGAGACACAACACGTCTCTCAACCTGTTGCAGCTGATCCCATTGCTGAGAGACAACAGGTCTCTCAACCTATTGCAGCTAGTCCCACTGCTGACGTACAACAGGTCTCTCAACCTGTTGCAGCTGGTCCCACTCTTGAGAGACAACAGGTCTCTCAACCTGTTGCAGCTGGTCCCACTGCTGACGTACAACAGGTCTCTCAACTTGTTGCAGCTGGTGTCAGTGCCGAAGCTAGTGCTTCGGAGAAACATAATGATGATGCAGAAACTGAGGAAATGGTAGGCGATGAAACCCCAGCGACACAAAAAAAACAGGTGCGCCGTAGTTTGACAGTTTTAGCAAAAATCCTTAAGGAAAAAGCAAAAGGCATCAAATTTGAGGTGGGATGGAATAAGCTAGGCCAGCATGTAAACCCCAACAAAGCCATGTTTAGTAGCTACATTGGAATCGTCACTCGACAACGCGTGCTGATTGACGTAGATTCGTGGTGCCATGTTGTCAGCGGGTTGAAAACATTAATGTGGGAAGATATTACGGTAACATTACGATATCATCTATTTAATTTATTAAAATAAAATAAAATATTGAAATATTGACTAACCCTTCATCATCTCTTGCAGAGTGCATTTATAATAGATGTTTCGCACAAAGAATATGTTTTCAGAATAGCAGTAAGGATTCATAGAGGCTTTCGCACCATTTTAACGAAAAATCATATGAAAGATGCCGAAGGGAAAATCAAGCCGCACCCGCCTCCCCTTTATGCACACTTGATATCCCAAGGAACGTGGGATGCGTTTTGCAACCGTCGTGCGGAAAATAATTTTCAGGTACATTGTGTTTGGTTACACGTTTTGTAACGTTTCTTGTATTCATCACATTGATTGATAGGTTTTTATTTATGAAACAGCAACTGAGTGCTGAAAATAAAGAACGGACAGCAAAACCAGCGTACCCCTACCGTAAAGCAAGTTTGGGGTACGCTTCAATTGAAAAACAATTGGTATGTATTTTAAAAGTACTGTAATAATTTTATGTGACATAAAAAAACACTGTAACCATGTTTCTCTATTTATAATCAGATTGATGAAGCAAAATCTCAAGTCACTTCCATTCCACGCCATGTGCTATGGAAGGAGGCTCGTGTTAATAAAGAGGGGAAACTGATAGATGAAAACACACAAAAAGTGTGGGAAACATGTGTAAGTATGACATAATATAAACTTGTTTTGCTTTAAATCACTATTAAATAACGATGCTTACTTATTTTTTCATATTTTCTATTTGACATAGTCACAGGAAAAATCAACACCCACACCGGATGCAGACATACTTTCAACGGCCTTGAAACAGCCAGAACAGTATGGCCGCGTCAGAGGTGTGGGTTTTGGGGTGTCACCCAAGACATATTTTAAGAAAAAAAACAAGAGGATGAACAAACTAAAGAATTGCATGTAATGAGAGATAGAGTAGCTACCCTTGAAGAACTAATCCAAACTCAGGTAGAGATGCTAAATAGTTTGATGGAGGAGAGGCGAAGAGAACAAACAACTCAAGAACAACCCCTGTGAGAAGATCCACCCCTCACCAGCTTTGAGGCGAGCCATTCCCCTCAAAGACCTGACTTAACCGAGGTAATCAATGTTATAATATTCGTTTTTGTGAGATGTGAATCACATAGACACTAATACCTTTCATTTAATGATATTCTGTAGGGTGAAAATGACTGTGATTTATATCTGTCAACTCCCACCCATCGCCTTGTAGTGAGGGCTACGGTGTTCAATATGCAGAATGACATGCTACACTCCAGACCACTTCCAACCGGTCATGTCAAAGTATCAATTAACGTAGCTCGTGAGCCGAGCGCTGATCTACCCGTGCCAAATGACGATGACGACATTCATATGGTGGAAAAAGCTATTGGAACATTCGTTGCATGGCCGTCGAATCTTGTAAAAAAACACGTCGAGCAGGAGGTATTCATTTCCAGTTCATTTTTCAAGCATAACCTTTAACATTAAATTAGAAAATGTCTAAACTGATGAATGTTATTACATAAGGATAAAATGGAGAAGCTAAAATGAAAGAGCGGCTCCAAGATTGGATCAACCAACCGATCAAAACGATCTACTGAGAGCACGTTCACCCTGCCCGTTCTATATCCACATTTAATATCATTGCAAGCTCATATGGATATGAAAATGAAAGACGGAAAGAATCATACAATTGTTTGTGAAAAAGATATGTACGGAGAGGAAACAATGGATTTCGTTAGTGCAGATGCTGTTTCTGAGATCATCACATACGACTGGCTAGGCGCCTCAGTTATAAATGTATACATGAGGTATGTTTTCATGATTTGATTTTACAGAAGCTGATATACTTTGATAATTATGGATAAATACATCTCATATTTTTCACAGGCGTATATATGAAAAACAGTTGAAGGGATTTTCCCATGAATACAAATTTGGACTCGTTAGTCCTCACACCATTTCTACACAACGAATAGAAATAGATTCTAATTTTCAGGCTGAATTGATGTCAAATCTGCTCAGAATGTTTCAAAGAAGAATTACGACTGACAGGCTCTTTTTAATACCAACGATGCAAGGGTAAAACTCTACATTTTAATCATATCAATTATATTTTCATTTCTATCAGTACTTATTTCTTTTTGTGTTTTTAGGGAACATTGGATGCTCATTGCAGTCAATTTGGATACTCCAAAGATTTATTTTCTGGATTCACTACATGGATATCCAACTAACCGGCCACACATGATGGCGATTTTCAATTTGTAATACACTAGATCCAACATTTTAGAACTAAATATCTGGTTATATAATTTATATTATCTTTTAATGGGGATTTTGTTATGATAGGGCGGTGTATGAATATCGTCTAAAGGCTGGAATGAATCCAGGGCGTAAGGACGACAATGCCCACAAGATCTACAAATAGAGAAGTATCTGGGTATATATAATTATATTTCACTATCCAAATACATATCAAAACAAATTACTTATTTTTCTCGATGTTTCTGCAGTGTCCGAAACAAACAAATGACAAGGACTACGGTTATTATGTTTGTAAATTTATGAAAGAGATCGTATTTCATGGACAAACTAGCATCCCTGAAGAGGTGTTTTTGAAAATAATTACTAATTTATTTAAAATAATTATTACTCCTTTGTGTATTTATATTTTTCAGTACTACTATGACTGTCGCAAAAACTCCTATTCAGAAGATGATATAAATGTCTTTAGAAACGAATGGGCAGCGTACCTGATCAAAGAATGTAAACAAATAGGATAATAAAGGTGAATTCCTAATACTTATGTTATCTTTATATGGTCATTGATATCTCCCTTTACAATTATTTAGCATCTATGATCTCCCTTTCTTATGTTTCATGTCCTTAGATTAGTGAATTCCTACTACTTAGTTTGAAAATGACATAAACTTTGGAAAACAACACCAATGACATACGCCAAACCGAGCAAACGCCTTCGGATTGTTTTGATACTTTAGGACAACGATCCACGAGTCATTTGTGACGTGTACGAATCAACCTCACCTCAATTCGACGCACGGTGTGACCGGTATGGCTAAAATTGTCTGATATCAGTTTGAAAATGAGATAAAATTTGGAAAACAACACCAATGACATACGCCAAACTGAGCAAACGTGTTCGGATTGTTTTGATACTTTAGGAAAATGATCCACGAGTCATTTGTGATGCGTACGAATCGACCGCACCTCAATCCGACGTACGGTGTGACCGGTATGTCTAAAATTGTCTGATATCAGTTTGAAAATGACATGAACTTTGGAAAACAACACCAATGACATACTCCAAACCAAGAAAACGCCTTCGTATTGTTTTGATACTTTAGGAAAATGATCCACGAGTCATTTTTGATGCGTAAGAATCGACCGCACCTCAATCCGATGCACGGTGTGACCGGTATGGCTAAAAGTGTCTGATATCAGTTTCAAATTGAGATAAACTATGGAAAACAACACCAATGACATACGCCAAACCGAGCAAACGCATTCGGATTGTTTTGATACTTTAGGAAAACGATCCACAAGTCATTTGTGACGTGTACTAATCAACCACACCTCAATCCGACGCACGGTGTGACCGGTATGGCTAAAATTATCTGATATCAGTTTGAAAATGACATGAACTTTGGAAAACAACACCAATGACATACGCCAAACCAAGCAAATGCCTTCGGATTGTTTTGATACTTTAGTAAAACGATCCACGAGTCATTTGTGACGTGTACGAATCGACCGCACCTCAATCCGACGCATGGTGTGACCGGTATGGCTAAAAGTTTCTGATATCAGTTTGAAAATGAGATAAACTTTGGGAAACAACACCAATGACATACACCAAACTGAGCAAATGCATTCGGATTGTTTTGATACTTTAGGACAACGATCCATGAGTCATTTGTGACATCTACGAATCGACCGCACCTCAATCCGACGCACGGTGTGACCGGTATGGCTAAAAGTGTCTGATATCAGTTTGAAAATGAGATAAACTTTGGAAAAAAACACCAATGACATACTCCAAACCGAGCAAACGCATTCTTATTGTTTTGATACTTTAGTACAACGATCCACGAGTCATTTTTGACGCGTACGAATCGACCGCACCTCAATCCGACGCACGGTGTGACCGTTATGGCTAAAAGTGTCTGATATCAGTTTCAAATTAAGATAAACTTTGGAAAACAACACCAATGACATATGCCAAACCAAGAAAACGCCTTCGAATTGTTTTGATACTTTAGGAAAACGATCCACGAGTCATTTGTGACGTGTACGAATCAACCGCACCTCAATCTGATGCACGGTGTGACCGGTATGGCTAAAAGTGTCTGATATCAGTTTGAAAATGAGATAAACTTTGGAAAACAACACCAATGACATGCGCCAAACCGATCAAATGTGTTTGGATTGTTTTGATACTTTAGGAAAATGATCCACGAGTCATTTTTGATGCGTACGAATTGACCTCACCTCAATCCGACGCATGGTGTGACCGGTATGGATAAAATTGTCTGATATCAGTTTGAAAATGACATGAACTTTGGAAAACAACACCAATGACATGCGCCAAACCGAGCAAACGCCTTTGGATTGTTTTGATACTTTAGGACAACGATCCATGAGTCATTTTTGATGTGTACGAATCGACCGCACCTCAATCCGACGCACGGTGTGACCGGTATGGCTAAAAGTGTCTGATATCAGTTTGAAAATGACATAAACTTTGGAAAACAACACCAATGACTTACACCAAACTGAGAAAATGCCTTCGGATTGTTTTGATACTTTAGTACAACGATCCACGAGTCATTTTTTACGCGTAAGAATCAACCGCACCTCAATCCAACACACGGTGTGACCGGTATGGCAAAAATTGTCTGATATCAGTTTGAAAATGACATGAACTTTGGAAAACAACACCAATGACATACGCCAAACCGAGCAAACGCCTTCGGATTGTTTTGATACTTTAGTATAACGATCCACAAGTCATTTTTGACGCGTACGAATTGACCGCACCTCAATCCAACGCACGGTGTGACCGGTATGGCTAAAATTGTCTGATATCAGTTTGAAAATGACATGAACTTTGGAAAACAACAACAATGACATACGCCAAACTGAGAAAACGCCTTTGGATTGTTTTGATACTTTAGTAAAACGATCCAAAAGTCATTTGTGACGTGTACGAATCGACCACACCTCAATCCGACGCACGGTGTGACCGGTATGGCTAAAAGTGTCTGATATCAGTTTGAAAATGAGATAAACTTTGGAAAACAACACCAATGACATACACCAAACTGAGAAAACGCCTTCGGATTGTTTTCATACTTTAGGAAAATGATCCACGAGTCATTTGTGATGCGTACGAATTGACCGAACCTCAATCCGACGCACAGTGTGACCGGTATGGCTAAAATTGTCTGATATCAGTTTCAAATTGAGATAAACTTTGGAAAACAACACCAATGACATACGCCAAACCAAGAAAACGCCTTAGGATTGTTTTGATACTTTAGGAAAACAATCCACGAGTCATTTTTGACGTGTACGAATCGACCGCACCTCAATCTGACGCACGGTGTGACCGGTATGACTAAAATTGTCTGATATCAGTTTGAAAATGAGATAAACTTTGGAAAACAACACCAATGACATACGCCAAACCGAGTAAACGCCTTTGGATTGTTTTGATACTTTAGGAAAACGATCCACGAGTCATTTTTGACGTGTACGAATCGACCGCACCTCAATCCGACGCATGGTGTGACCGGTATGGCTAAAAGTGTCTGATATCAGTTTCAAATTAAGATAAACTTTGGAAAACAACACCAATGACATACACCAAACTGAGAAAACGCCTTCGGATTGTTTTGATACTTTGGGAAAATGATCCATGAGTCATTTGTGACGTGTACGAATCAACCGCACCTCAATCCAACGCACGGTGTGACCGGTATGGCTAAAAGTGTCTGATATCAGTTTGAAAATGAGATAAACTTTGGAAAACAACACCAATGACATACGCCAAATCGAGCAAACGCATTCGGATTGTTTTGATACTTTAGTACAACGATCCACGAGTCATTTTTGACGCGTAGGAATCGACCGCACCTCAATCTGACGCACGGTGTGACCGGTATGGCTAAAAGTGTCTGATATTAGTTTCAAATTGAGATAAACTTTGGAAAACAACACCAATGACATATGCCAAACCGAGCAAATGCCTTCGGATTGTTTTTATACTTTAGGAAAACGATCCACGAGTCATTTTTGACCTATACGAATCGACCGCACCTCAATCCGACGCACGGTGTGACCGGTATGGCTAAAAGTGTCTGATATCAGTTTGAAAATGAGATAAATTTGGAAAACAACACCAATGACATACGCCAAACCGAGCAAATGCGTTCGGATTGTTTTGATACTTTGGTAAAACGATCCATGAGTCATTTGTGACGTGTACGAATCGACCGCACCTCAATCCGACGCACGGTGTGACCAGTATGGATAAAATTGTCTGATATCAGTTTGAAAATGACATGAACTTTGGAAAACAACACCAATGACATACTCCAAACCGAGAAAATGCCTTCGGATTGTTTTGATACTTTAGGAAAACGATCCACGAGTCATTTGTGACGTGTACGAATCGACCGCACCTCAATCCGACGCACGGTGTGACCGGTATGGCTAAAATTGTCTGATATCAGTTTGAAAATGACATGAACTTTGGAAAACAACACCAATGACATACACCAAACTGAGAAAACGCGTTCGGATTGTTTTGATACTTTAGGAAAATGATCCACGAGTCATTTGTGACGCGTACGAATCAACCGTACCTCAATCCGACGCACGGTGTGACCGGTATGGCTAAAATTGTCTGATATCAGTTTGAAAATGACATGAACTTTGGAAAACAACACCAATGACATATTCCAAACTGAGAAAACGCCTTCGGATTGTTTTGATACTTTATGAAAACGATCCAAGAGTCATTTTTGATGTGTACGAATCGACCGCACCTCAATCCGACGCACGGTGTGACCGGTATGGCTAAAAGTGTCTGATATCAGTTTGAAAATGAGATAAACTTTGGAAAACAACACCAATGACATACACCAAACTGAGAAAAAACCTTCGGATTGTTTTGATACTTTAGTACAACAATCCACGAGTAATTTATGATGCGTACGAATCGACCGCACCTCAATCAGACGCACGGTGTGACCGGTATGGCTAAATTGTCTGATATCAGTGTGAAAATGACATGAACTTTGGAAAACAACACCAATAACATACGCCAAACTGAGAAAACGCGTTCGGATTGTTTTGATACTTTAGGAAAACAATCCACGAGTCATTTGTGACGTGTAAGAATCGACTGAACCTCAATCCGACGCACGGTGTGACCGGTATGGCTAAAATTGTCTGATATCAGTTTGAAAATGACATGAACTTTGGAAAACAACACCAATGACATACGCCAAACCGAGCAAACGCCTTTGGATTGTTTTGATACTTTAGGACAACGATCCACGAGTCATTTGTGACGTGTACGAATCGACCGCACCTTAATCCGACGCACGGTGTGACCGGTAAAGCTTTTCATTAGATAAAGAATCAGTATTTATTAAATGAGATAAATCAATCAAAAACATATTGATTTTACATTATTCCCTTTCATTGTTATGAAAATGAAAACTTTTGAGTTTAAAATTTAATATTTTAGTTTCACATTTCCATATTAATGTATTCTTTCATATTACTGTTTTAATTTCTTTCATTATTGCATTACTAACATAATATTTGTTTTCTTATATAGGTGAATTTTTTTCCTTGAGTTCGGATGCTTTGTTCAGCAACAAATACCATCGAGAGCAGATCACGGATATCAAAGGATAAAACATGAATGTTTATAACTGTTGTTGAATAATTGTAAATGTAAACATGTAAAACAATGTTTGAAATGTATATAGCAATGCGTTTTTTTTTTGTATTCATGATGTTAAGTAAATGTATATACCGTTGTCAGTCAAAATATTGGGTGTGGGTGCTATGGTGTGCAGGTGTGCATGTGCTACTTTGTGCAGGTATTCAAGTGTGCAGGTGTGCAGGTACTGTTTTTTAGGTGCAGGCGCTGGGGCCTTTATCAGCGCTTTTTTAGCGCTGATAAAGGACACCTTTAACAGCGCTAGAGGAGCACTGATAAAGGGACCCTGTATCAGCGCTCCGAGAAGCGCTGATATAGTTGAACTTTATCAGCGCTCCACCACGCGCTGATAAAGGACCCCTTTATCAATGCTCCGAGAAGCGCTGATATAGGGGACTCCCCCCCCCCTTTATCTACGCCGGAATTAACAGCGCTTTTCTAGCACTGTTAATGATGGTTTTTAGCGCTGATAAAGGCGCAGGTTGTAGTAGTGATAAGAATACATTCTTCACAAAAATGTTTGTTATTTATTTTATGTGTTAATAATTAGAATTAATTTCTTAAAATTTTATAATTTTTTTAAAAAATGAACTTAATTTCTTTAATATGGTATTTCTAGATTATATTAAAGTGAGATTTTAATATTTTTCTAAAAATGTATCTTTTTGGGTGAACAGTGAAAATTACTAATTTTGAAAATATTATCACTTATATAACTTTATCATGATATAAAAAACATGGAAGCTTAAGAAAAAAAAATTAATATATAAAATTTATTTTTTAGAAGTAATATAATGTATTTAAAAATAATTTTTTGAACTTATAAATCTATTTTTTACATTTTTTAAATCTAAGTGATGTTTTTATTCTAATAAAAGAACTATTTTGATCCATTTATTTAACAATGTATTTTCATGGAAACATTTGAGTTTTGATTGGTTTTAAAGTAACATAAATTTAATTTTATCATAAATAATTTAATTACTTCCATTTTAATAAAAATTATACATTATTTTGGTATAAAATCATTTTCATACTTAAAAGGCATTTTCCTGGAAACTATATTTCATTGTGTTATGTATATAGATATTAAAGTAATTCTCCCAAAATTTAGAAATTTAATATTATAAAATGGATTTAGTATTTTTAATTATGAGGTTTAAATTTTTTAAATAAGTCAATTTTATTTTTTCCCTAATGAATAGTAATTGTTGTAATGATTTACTACAACGGTAAAGGTTAAAATGGGATGAAAGGGGGTTAAACCAAAAAGATAAGGGTTAAAAATATCTAAATTATTTTAAAAATTATATTGTTTGATAATTTTTTAGATCATATACATATAATATTTTTAATTTTAACAATTTGGATCCACTTGAATTTCATAAGCCATATAATATATAATAATATTTTAAGTATCTATAAGATTTCTACCTACCTCACTTAAAAAAGGGCATACCCTCTTCGCTATTATGCATAAATTTGATCCAATTATCTACCAAATACCTAAAAAAATACCATACTAGATAAATTACCCACATATTACAGCTTATCTTATTTAACAAATACCATCCTAAGAAGGTTTAAGGTGCAAGAAAAAGGTGGTGTCTCAAAAAAGAGTTAATCATATTAACCAAATCTTTACAAGTTTATTTCTTATTATACCCCCATAAAATATATTTTATCTATCCTAAAATAGTTAAATATGGATAAAAAATATATTTAAATTTTATTATTTTTATGAAAAAATCTTTATCCACCTCATTTTTATCAAATGGGAAATGAAATCATTGTCTCTGCGTACATATGGACTATCGCCTCCACAAAGTGATGCATTTTTCCATCACTACCTTTCATGGTTAGTTATTATGGTGGATATAATGTTTATGTATTATATTAATGATATTATTATGATTATATCATGATAATATATAATCTACCTTATTATTATTACATCTAATGGAAAATGAAAGCATCGCATGTGTATACATACGGACTACCGTCGCCACGATGTGATGTGGTTCATTTTCAATCACTGCCAATCACGTATGGACTTAATGATGGATTTAATTAATATATATATTAATTATGATATAAATATTATTCTTTAATGATAAAATATTATTTAATATTCCTTTATTTCTTTCATTAGAAAATGAAAGCAATGTTTATGCGTACATATGGACTACCATCTCCATGAATGATGTATTTCATTTTTATAACATAGAATATAATGGATGGTTATAAAACTATATATAATGAATATATATGATGTTTATATCATGATTTATATTATATAAATGATGAAACCATGACCATGATGTAAGAACCAAGACTACCAAACTAAAAGATACAAGAAAAATAGAATATTTAACACCTATAATGATGCTGTTAATGAAGAAATGTTAATTAACAGAGGATGATATGTTATAAGTTAATAATATATGGTATTATGAGGGGGATATTATTTTTTATTAATAAAAAGTAATTATAAAATCATTAAAATGTAGTTTGAAACACGTATGACTAAGTGGAGACCCAAGGTAAGGGATTTCTGCTTCAATCTCATTTTATTTCAGGATTGTTTATATTCAAATTCCATTTGGGTAATTTTTATGATCCCAATCCCTTAAACCCCTTATATTTTATTCTAATTATGTTATTTTTTGGATTTACATGTTTATTTTCCATTTATTCTATTTTGGATCAAGATTCAATAAGTAAGTTACATTAAATTGATATTGAAATCATCTCTTCATTTAGGTTGGGAATATTTTTCCTCCATATTCATATTTTTTATATTATTTAAATAATGTTATTATTTACACTCAAATTATTATTTGAAGTCATTTTCAACTACATTTGATTTTATTCAATAAAAATTAATAATTAATCTTTTAAAATATTTTTCAAAATGTTATTTTTGACTTTCCTTACAAAAGTGTGAAAGAACTATTTTTTAACATATACAATAAGAATGAATTTTCCCACCTACATGACTTTTATTCTCTATTTAGTTTCCTCTAAAATTTTCCATGGTTTTTATAATAAAATAATTTTCCCATTATTCTATGAATTTTTTGTTTTTATATTTAAATAAAAAGTCATAATTTTCTAAATGGTTGAAAAGAGTTTTGAAAATGATTTATTACTTAATATTTACAAAAAAACTACTAAACATTTGAGTAAATTTATTTTTGAAGGTTCACTTATATTTTCCCCTCTAATTCTCATAATAATTTCATTTACTTCAAAACCATAGTTTATAATGAATATATGTTATTCTATCAACATTTTAGATTTATGGATTATACCTTTTTTGAGATCATTCAATTTCTTGATATCATGTTCTCTATTATTATACATAATTATTTTGAAATTATAACCATATTATTTTGTATTATGGATATATTTATAATTTTAATATTTTCTTAACCACATACATATTGTGTTAGTAGAATTTTTCTTATTAAGAAAGTTATTTGATTCACTAGGAAAATATTAATATTTTGTATTCTTGATTTAATATGGATAATTATTGATTCATAAGAATATTTATTAGGAATTGTATTGATCGTATAATATATGTGTAATGAATAGATTGTGAAAATAATAGGTGGGGATCGGTTATCGATATCCCTTTGATGCATCAATAGGTCTCACGAGACAAGAAAAAGTTGGCATGATGTATAGATCGAGGCTATAAGATCATATCAAAATAATTAGGAATTTGGTGTATACATAACCATTATTAAATGTGTATTGTCTAAGGCCTTGATTGTAAGATTCATGATTTCTTGGATGATGCCTTCATGGTAAGAACATAAATGTTTGGAATTATATATTTACTTCATTAAGAATGAATTTATTATTATTCATGTGATTTTTTAGTTAATATTATCTCTAGATTTATTTCATGCTCATGTTTTTTATAGAATAACAAGAGTTTTAATTATCCACCATTCCATATTATTTATGTCTTGTTAACTCATAATAACATCCACTCAATGTAACCCCTACTGAGTATATTATCTCACACTTTATTTATTTTCTTTTCCCTGGGATATGAAGAAGGGATCTTTGGATGAAATTTCAAGTATTCAAGAAAGTTATTCATGCTATGTTTTAAATTTACAATGTAATATGGAAGTCCTATGTGAATCTAGTTTTTAAAAATAGTTAAACTGATTAGTCTTTACAAATGTTATTCCTTGTATCTTATACCAATGAAATAAGCGTGCACTAACTCTAGGTTACTGGAGTTAGGGATACTTCAGTTGGTATTAGAGGGAGTCTAGTGGAAACATTATGTAATAAATTTTAAAATAAAATAGCTACATTTAAATTATGACAATCCCTTATAATATTTGAGAACTTTTACTTTCATATGGATTTTTATTTTATGGCTCAATATTCATGACGATTTTGATTTAATGAAGTGTGTTCCGTTGTATAGAGATGATTCCAAGAGGAAGGAATGGAATCAATACTCAATGTAAATGTAGGTATTTCCCTACTGATCAATTCAATATAGTGGGTATTAGAGCTTAGTATATCATGAACATAATAAAGAAACTAACTAAATTTTTTCAAAGTATACTTTCTCATATAGAGAAACCAAATAGGAGATGAGTTGGGGTAAAGGATATTATGATTATGCCTAACCAACTATCTTGAGTTATGACTAAAAATATAAACCTAGTGGAATTTCTTAATATACAAAATAAGATAAAAGTGGAGTTTCAAAGATGTTCAGGTGAAAAAGACCATGAAAAGTAAAATATTCAACATCCCTCTTGTCAATAGTGTGGAAATAATCACCTAATTAATTGATTAAAAAGGAAATAAAGAATCTAATATAGTACATTTCTTTAATTATAAGGATATGGGGCATTGTAAAAATCAATAACATGAGTGTTAGGGACTTCCTTGATAATTTTATTATGGTATTTATTAATGATATCTTGGATACTCTAAAAGTTATAAAAAACATGAGAATCATTATTCAAACTTTCATAGTAAAAGGAGTTATATGAGAAATTTATTATGTTTGAATTTTGGCTTCAAGAAGTTTTTTTTCATAGAAATATTTTCTCTATGGATGGAAAATCTATTTATATTTCTACAATAAAAAGAAATAAAAAAATATCATTCATGGAAGAATGTAACCATAAGGGATTTGAATTAAGGGTAAATATGGTTAATATTGGAGAATATATGATTATGTTGTATTGTTATTTATCAATTTTATTTTGGTATGATAAGTATATAAGGATTATTCTAGTGGTATTTAATGTAATCAAAATGAATGTAATATTTCCCAAATTTTAATAGTATCGATCAAATTGAAAAGTGATTTTTATCACCAAGTGATACTTGGTGAAATTTGAAAAACTTTATTGTGGTATTATATTATAGAAATACATGTTATTTGGGGAAAATATATTTTGGAATATATGAATAAGGCATATATATATTTGAATATGTGACTTTATTGGTGATAAAGGATGTTTGGGGACAATAAATGGGATGATTTTAAAATAATAGGTTATCAAATAATTTTGATATTTATATTTAGTCAAATTGACTTTAAAGAAAATTATGGTTTAGTTATTTGTGGAATTATTTAATATAATAATTAGGTGTTTTAGCTGATTTTTTTTGAAAATTTCATTACTTATTTATGTATAGTATTTTCTTAATTTGTGCTAGCCATTTCAGTTTTAGATAGGTGGAATAAATTTTCATCATTTCATAGATATTATAATTATTTAAAATTTGTGTTGAGTGCTTTTAAAATTTAAAATTCATCAAGATCATGAAAATTATCATTAAAGGATGAAATCACACTAATAGAATGATAATAAATCAAGTGAGTAAATTTAATCGTATTTTCTATCTCGATGGTAAAGGAATGTCTCAAAATTAAGCAAACTGAAGATGAATCTATTGACTATTATGTGGTAAGTAAAACTCAAATACTGATCTATATTTTCAAAAAAATAATTTTTCAAGTTTGAGATTTATAAAGGTACATACATAATAAGTTTCCTAGTAGTGTCCTTTAAATTAAATTTCATGATAAAATCTATATAAAATTTTATTACTATGATTTTATGTGTTCAATTTTTGAAAGAAGAATTAAAATTGAAAGGATGAAATTTTTATAAGTATAGGAGAATTTAACACCCCAATATTTTAGTTTCCTTTAAATTAATACCTATTTCAATACCATGTGGAAAAAACATTGATCTTAAACGAACCATGAAGTAATACACAAATATTATTTTTTAAATGTGATTGTATGACCTAGTCATTGGATTTTTGGATATGAATATGAGTAACATAATTATGAATTATATATATAAATTATTTCTTTAATAAAAATAATTAATTTAATCAATAAATTTTACATTCATTTAATTGTTGTTATTATGAAAATTATAAGAATAAATGCATTTTAATCCATAATATTGAATTATTTATAAGAATTGTTTTTAAGTGTTTTCTATACGAATAATTAGAATATATTTCATAAATTTTTAGAAATTTTATTTCAAAAAACGAACTTAATTTTTTGAAATTATTATGTCAAAATAATCTTAGAGTGTAATTTTGGGATTTTTCTAAAAAGATTGATTTTTAGGTGAATGGTGAAAATACCAATTTAGATAGTACTATCACTTTTATGAATTTATGATGATATAATAATAACATGAAAGATTATGAAAGACTGTTACTATATCAATGTGATTTTAATAAGTAATATAATGTATTTTAAATATTATTTTGAACTTAGATGTAATGTCCCCTAATCCGGCTCTCTCTCTTATGTGGCCAAAATAAGTTGGTTACTAGACCTCAAGCATACCTCCCTGAATTCTAGAGGTTACCAACTAGTAGTTGAGGTGTAGAGAACATTGTGGGGATACTATTACCCCTATTACAAAGTTATAATTCATCAGAAATAAAAAAAATATCAGAGTAATGAAAATAGTGGAAACAGTACAACATACAGCTATAAAATAAAGGATAACCAAGTAGATCAAATAATAAACCACATAATTTCAAGCTATAATGTATCTAAATATCAAACTAAAAGTAATATAGATAAAAGACTATACTAACACAAGTAAACTCAAAATTCCCTGGTTCTGAACCCCATGTCGGTCTCGTCTCATTGCTCCAACCCATGTAACAAGAAACAATCAATAATAAGGGCCCTTTCCCTTTTCCAAATCTACATCTATGTAATCTGCTTGAGTACCAAATGGTGGACCAAATAGGGTATGATTAAAGATCATTAGGTCAACACCACTGTCTCTAAACTAAAAGAGTATGATAAAAATTTCATGAAATAAATCAAAAAATAGTTTTTTTAATTGAATAATTGAGACAATAAAGCAAAAACCTTCTTTATAACCATTTTGGGGTATCTCTAAGAAAGTAAAAACAACCATGTCAACTATAACCACAAGTCCATGGAATAATATCATAACCGGTTCAAGCCATGTAATCATTAAAGAAAAACCAAGAAAATCCCTTTATATAATCATTTCAGCAACACCATGCATAGCCCTTTATATAACAATTTCATCATCATCAGACAAGGCCCTTTATATAAGCATTTTGAAATCACTGGGTATAGCCATTTATATAATAATTTCAGCATCATTGGGAAAATCCCTTTATATAATCATTTTAGAATCACTAGGCATATCCATTTATATAATAATTTCAGTATGAACCACAACACAAGTCATTGTGGAGAGAATAAAACCTCATAATAACATAAGGCATAATGGTTAATTCATCTAATTACCATTTGTCTCTCAATTAACTATTCATTCATTAAGTTATAGCTTAATTTGTTATCATGAAAGTGTATACACTAATTCATACCAATTATCACATGTCAATTCAATAATCAATTTATCCATTTTACAAGGTGAATCTATAATAATAAATCACTTGAGGTCTCATGAAATGATAAAAAAATACTTTAAGATAATATCCTATTCTTTATTATTGAAGGGAATTTTCACCCTATGGGTAGCCACAAGCTAGTTCTCAACACCTTTGGATCCAAAGGGATCCAATGAGTGGTATAAACATAATATTATCATCACCCATTATTCTGTTTGTTAATGCACACATTTTATCAACACAATTGCATAATATTTCACATACTTGAATAAATAGAAACATACTATAGGTATTTGTTTTAGACCACCTACCTTTATTTGGAGATTCAAACAACACTATCAATAGGAAACTCTAGTGAAGAATAAAGGAAAATAAGATTATAAGGGAAAACCTAGACCACAAAAAATCCAAACCTGATACAAAAAAAGTCAAAATATTACACTAAAATAACAAATAATAATTATAAAATAGAGGAAAAAAATAAATGCAACTCATCGAAGATAAAATTCATGATCGAGACATTCATAAGGGAAGTAAACACTCTAAAATCACCTAAAATCTCCCTAGGGTATAAGAGAGAAAACTTCATAGTGGATGAAAAATAAATCCAACGCAAAATGTGGTTTAAAATCACTAATCTCAAGAGATTAATGATGTGAAACCCTTTCACAATGTGAATTTATCGATTCACAATATATGTTAAAAAACACATCAACTTGGATTAAAATAAGCTCATTTGACCATTTCACGGTGTATACCAATTTCACAAAGTGTACCTATTTAACACCCTAAACTAGTTCACGTCTTATTCTTAGTAACAATTTCACATCATGTAACATTTTCACAATGCGAAAATATCTAGTATATAGATTTCATCTCATATTCTATAGGGAAATCTCGAACCCCCTCTAAATACTTCGATCCCATGAAAACTCTCATAATACCTTAACACATTTATACCTAGACTCTATTAATTAAAATATATATTTATTCCTGAACTTTAGTTAATTTTTCCAATAATTTCTCTTCATCTGAAAAAGGTACTCGACAGCCAAAGTCTAGAGAAGAAGGAAAACCCAACTAAAAGATGTTATACAAAAATCAAAGAGGGATATACCTAGAAAACAATATGGGATTTTAAAAACTCCACACCATATAACATCTCATCCCCAAGCTACTACAAGAATCACTGTGGGGTCTCAAAAAACAATTTTAGGCATTATTCTCACATATCAGATTCCCTCTCCCATGTCTCCACTTGAACACACCTATGCTTCCACTGTACTTAAACTAGAGATATGTTCCTTCCCTAAAGATAATTCTCACTATGGTTTACAATCTATATTAGATGCTAATCAAAATATACATCTATAGAAAGCTTGACAACTATAAGAACCCGGATCTTCGTTTCAGGTACGCCTTTCCCTTTTTTAAGGTTTTTGAGAAAAATAATCTTTCTGGAAATTTTTGAAGTACATGTCGTGTGCTTTCTAAGTACACACCATGTACTCTTTTCCTGCTTGAAGCTGTGTGTTGGCCATGTCTGGGCCACACACACAGTGTGTAGGGGTGACGTGGAGGCCGATTTTGGAGGAGTATGGAGAAAACTAGTACACACTGTGTACTCTAAAAGTACACGCCGTGTACTTTTCATTTTTTTCACTAAAGGCACCGGGGTCACGCCTGACGGACATAACTTGCTTATTCTTCAGGATCTTCATCTGAGAGCGACCTGTACTGCCAAAAATCTTCCCCGAGCCCCCGTGCCTCCGTCCGATCTTCGTTCCAACCGCCGTCGATTGCATTGGAATCGCAGCGGTGAGTTCTTCCTTCTTCTTGAGCCTTGTTTTCCAATTCCTCCTCTTTCTCGAGTTATCATGGTTTATGTGCTTCGGACTTTTTCTCAGATCTAGGATGTTCTAAGGAGAATCTGCCATCACTTTTCACATATATCGATCTCCTAGGATCGAGGTAGGTGGTTTGTGCCTTTCTATAGAAAGTCGATGAGTATTTTCTGCAATTTCGCCAATTCCATTGAATGGGAATTGTGCGTTTTCCTGTTTTCCCCTTGTTGTATTGCCTACTTTTCTCGATTGCTAGAGTAGATGTTTTTCCTATGATTATGGTAGTTTTTACTATAATCTGGATGTTTTCTATGCTTGTTCTGCCTGCTTGGTGTTTTTCCAGTTTCCATGCCTAGTTGTAGGATAGTGGAACTATTGCCTTGTTATGCTGTTGAGCCTTAGATTGATAGCCAAGTAGTTCTTGAGGTTTACTTGGACGTTGCACGCATGCTGAGCATGTTTATTTTCCACACAGGACTGTGAGAACCTAGTGTAGTAGACCATAGGGATAATGGACTTAAGGCCTTCTCCAGAGTGTCTTTTAATACGATCTGAGACCACAGGGGGAATTGACGATGAGTGCTTACTTAAAGAGTCTATAGTTCCTTGACACGGGCCATAGGGGGAATGAGACATTGAGTGCTTCCCCAGAGAGCCTTTACACGATACGAGACTATAGGGGGAATTGACGGTGAGTGCTTCCTCAGAGAGTCTATTCTTAACTGAACCAGAGGGGTGAGACTGTGTGTGACTTCTAGAGGGATTTCTAGTACTGGTAGGTTGAACCATAGGGGTTAGGCTATGAGAGATACCCATAGGTTTACCTATTTTCTACTTGTTGTTGGTTATTACTTGTGTACTTTATATGCTAGAACTATGAATTGTAGATGTTGTGTACTTTCTGTTTACTGTTCTTGTACTTTGCTTGCCATGTATTCATTAACTGTTAGGCACAAATATTTGGGTGGTTTCCTACTAGGACTTTGTCTCACACCCTCTTTGGGCCATATTTTTGGGCCCAAGCAGACTATGTTGCTGCAGGTATAGATAAGGTCAAATGCCCTTCTACTTCAGGTACCTGACATGCTATAGAGATGGAGATCAGGGGACCAATCAATGGCTTGCGATGCTGAGGAGTTTACTTTGTTTTTCTTTTGCACAATTTTTTCAGTTGTACTTTAGCACATTAGTTTTTTACTGTTTTCCATAGACATATATACCATGTTGCATCATAATTATTTTATACATTGCTTCTGTTGTTCAGTTCAGTTGTTGTATGCTGTTTATTGTTTCCGCTATTGTGTCTGCTTGTTCTTCCATTGTATACTTTACCGAATGAGGGAATAGTTTCCCCACCTACTCACCAAGGCCCTCACTGCTATTCGGCAGCCTCTGGCATTTGGGGAAACGTGCTTGAGGTCATGTGGCGATCCGGGTACGGGGCACCAGTGGAGGGGCTCCGGATTCGGGTCATTACAAAGTGGTATAAAAGGTGTTCTTTTCTCTTGCCTTACTATTTGGAGACTTTATCCAGGGGTAGGACGGATTCATTACTTGTTATTAAGCTGTTCTCAGGATTAGATAACCCGTGTACAGGTAAAATTCATACTACCTCGTTTATTTCAGTTTTCTGGTTTTAAGATTTTACGGTTGATATGATTTCACCTAGAGTGATTCACATGTTTGTATTGTTATTGTCTTGATTATTGCGGTTCTATCTCTGTCACAAACCAATGAGATGAGGGTATGTCATCTCATGCATCATATAGGCACTCATATAGAACACATTTCATGCACTCTTGCCATGCCATCTAGGGTGCATTAGCGATTGCATGCTGTTGTGATAGACTTTGTGTAGATTATGCATGCTGTTGTGATAGATGCTTGATAGAATATCTTCTTCCTTGTTAGAGGATTTTTGTATTCTAATTTGCTTAAAGGAATGCCAATTTTCTGATTCTCAGGGAGTATGGGCCCTCACGAATCGGAATTTGGCACCTCCTTGCCTTGTTTTCTGTGTTTTCTAGGCTTCTGTGCAGTTTCTGAGCTACTGCCCAGAAAAACCCATAATACACGGTGTGTACTTTTGGCTACACGCCGTGTAGTTTTTGGGCTGTGTCACTGACCATATGAGCAAGGACACTCTGTTGTAGAAATAACTTCAGGAACATGTCATGTACGTTTGGTACACGCCATGTAGTTCGGTGTCGTGTACCCGACCGTGTCCCTAACAACACAAGTAGGGGAAGCTCGAGTAGAACACGCCGTATTGTAAAGGAACACTCCAGGTAGTCCTGTTTAGGTACCCGGCTGTTTCACAAACAACACGGGTCAGTGTCACCTTCTCTTAGACATGCCGTGTGGTTTTTGGAACACACCGTGTAGTCTTGTTTAGGTACCCGGCCATGTCACGAACAACACGGAACGGTGTCACATTCACCTATACACACCATGTTTTTTTTGGAACACACCGTGAAGGGTCCAGCCGTGTAGACGGCCGTGTATCTAATAAAACGGGCCACCGAAGCCTTATCTAGTACATGTCGTGTTTGTTCAGAACACGCCGTGTAGTCTCGGGTTAAGTCAGACCGTGTGGTTTAGCCGTGTAAAGAGACTCGGGCAGGGTAATAGTTTTCAAGTACACGTCGTGTGTTGGGTCAACACGCCGTGTAGTTTGAGGTGTTACACGACTGATAGGGTAGGGGAACATTCCCATTTCAGTGGCTTAAGAAGACACGTCGTGTAGTTATTATACACATCGTATAGTCGTGTTTTGTAAACTTGTGTGTTTTCCTTCCCCTGTTCCTGTTTTTTACTCTTGTGTTTCTTGTCCTTGTTTTCTAATCTAAGGTGTGCTTTTGATATTTCAGAGCTATGCCTCCTAGATTTCCTCTGGTTGTACGTCTATCATCAGGCAGTGATCAGATACCAGATATAGATGATCAGGGACTTCCGGTCGATCCTCCAATCAGGCCAGCCTTGGCACCGGCTGTCATACCAGTTGCAGGTGATGACGTGCAATTCAGGGAATCTTTTATGAGGATGATGCATACCTTCCAGGGAGCACCACCTCCTACCACGACTATGGCAGACTTGACGCGGGTTTTTCTATAGCATCATCCTCCCACTTTCTTGGGGGAAGGAGGACCTCAGGCTGCATAGTCATGGATGGAATCCATGCTGACTATCTTCGAGCATCTGGAGACGCCTCCAGAGAGGTGGGTCAAGATTTCTACCTACATGCTCCGAGAATCTTCCAAGAGGTGGTGGGACGTGATCTCATAGGTGGTTCATCAGCAAGTTATGGCTTGGGAGGATTTTCAGTATGTATTTTATGACTACTTCTACCCAAAGACCCTGAGGGCCGACCAAGCCTGGGAGTTCATGATCTTAGACCAGGGTACTCTTTCTGTCATGGATTATTCCTCTCGTTTCACCGAGCTGCAACGTTTCACACCCCTTCGGTATGGGAGTGGGGTGTTCTTAGCAAGGAATTTTGAGGATAGTCTCAGGCAGGAGATCCGCTCGCAGGTGAATATCTTCTAGTTGACTTCCATCACTTCCATCGTTAATTAGGCACTGATTGCGGAGCAAAATCTGAGGGACTCTGGCGCTGCGAGACAGGTAAGTTCTACTTCCAGAGCTAGTTTTCCTCTAGGTGATACCAAGAAGCGTTGTAGGGAGTCTACACACGGTGATCCGAGGAAGCGAGATGCATCGTCAGGCAGCCAGGTGATATGCTACCAGTGTGGCCGGTCAGGCCACACGAGGCCACAGTACCAGAGGGACCCTGTGGAGTGCCAATATTATGGAAATATGGGTCACCTTCAGAGTTTTTTCCAGGTTTTCTCACCAGCATCTGGTGACCAGGGTTCTTCCATGACTCCTCGTTTAGGAGCAGCACCACCAGTTTCTCACTAGTCAGGGAACTGGAGTTCTTCCAGCCGTTTGGGCCAAGGTGGAGGTCGAGGTCGTGGCAGCCAGCCACCAGTCTCTTAGCACTAGATAGGTGGATCAGCTCAGAGTGATCATCCAGGGGCGCAGGGCTGCGATACAGGCCAGTCTTTCGCCATGGAGCAGACCTATCAGGAGCAGGATCCCGGCCCTTCTACAGTTATAGGTACGATTTTAGTAGGCTCAGTTTGATCTTCAGCTCTCTTTGATACTGGTGTTACGCATATCTTTATCTCTGTTGCTGTTGTGGAGAGCCTTGGGATCTGTTTCTTTTCTTCTTTTGACTTGTTGACAGTAGACACACCTTTGGGGACGAGGACATTTAGTGTACGTCAGTGTATAGAGTGCCCTCTAGAGGTTGTAGGGTATCATTTCTTATGGGATATTTATATCCTAGAGATGAAACTCTATGATGTCATTCTTGGGATGGACCGGTTGGTTCCCTTCCAGGAATTCATCGACAGTTATCGCCGCAGGCTGAGTTTCGTTTCACCAGAGGGTGAATCTTTTCTTCATAGAGGCGAATGGGATGTTCAGGCGAGTTGAGTAGGACTCAAGCATCATGGGCTGGGAAAGGTGAAAACCCATATTTCTAGTCTTTATCTGGATGATCAAGGGACTTCGCAGTTGGACTTTCCTCCAGTGGTGGATCATTTCAGGGACGTCTTTCCAGAGGACTTTTCGGGTTTGCCTCCGGAGTGTGAGGTAGACTTTTCTATCGAGCTCGTGCCAAGAGCGGCATTTCGGTCCATTCCTCCTTATAGGATGGCTACACCTGAGTTGCAGGAGCTCAAGAAGCAGTTGGAGGAGTTACAGGAAAAGGGTTTCATCCAACCCAGTACTTCTCCTTGGGGTTCGCCTGTCCTGTTTGCAAAGAAGGAAGACGGTACCCTTCAGCTTTGTGTGGATTATCAGAAGTTGGACCAGTTGATGGTCAAGAACCGATATCCCTTACCAAGGATCGATGACCTCATTAATCAACTTTGAGGAGCCTAGGTGTTCTCGAAGAACGACTTGAGGTCCGGTTATCATCATTTGCGCGTTAGACCATCAGATATACCTCTGACAGCCTTCAGGACCAGGTATGGTCTATAAGAGTATACAGTCATGTCGTTCGGTCTCACGAATGTGCCTGCAGTTTTAATAGCACTGATGAACCAAGTGTTCCATCCTTACTTGGATTCCTTCATTGTGGTCTTCGTCGACGATATCTTGGTGTACTCTCACACTCGACATGACCATGCTACTCATCTTGATATCATTTTGATTACACTAAGAGAGCATCGAATTTATGCTAAACTCTCGAAGTGCCACTTCTAGATAGATTAGATTCACTTTTTGGGTCACGTCATCTCAGAGGCAGGAGTATCTATGGACCCAGAGAAAGTGAGAGATGTAGTTTCCTAGGAGCAGCCGAAGAACTTTTTTTAGGTACGGAGTTTCCTAGGGATGGATGGATACTACAGACACTTCATTCAGGACTTTTCACGGCTAGTAGCACCTTTTACAGGTCTGACCAAGAAGGGGGAGAAGTTCTTATGGTCAGATTCTTGTGAGTCATCCTTTCAGGAGCTGAAGGTAAAGCTGACTTCAGCACCGATACTAGTCTTGCGAGAGCCAGGAAAGAGCTACACTATTTATTGTGATGCTTTAGGTATCAGACTAGGCGTTGTGCTTATGCAGGGAGATGGAGTCGTTGCATATGGGTCTCGGAAGTTGAGGCCACATGAGAGGAACTACCCTACGCACGATCTGGAGTTGGCAGTTGTTGTCCATGCCTTATGTTGTTGGAGACACTATCTTCTGGGAGAGCACTTTGTGGTCTTCACCGACCACAAGAGCTTCAAGTATATCTTCACTCAGCGTGATCTGAATTTGAGGCAGCGCAGGTGGGTCGAATATCGTCAGTCTTTTGATTTCGATCTTTCCTATACGTCGGGAAAGGGCAAAGCGGTGGTAGATTCATTGAGCAAGCGAACTCAGATTCAGGCAGTTCAGGAGGACAGCAGTGAGTGGTAGCTTATGGCTCTGTTCTCTGTGATGCATCTGGAGGTGCATGACAGACAGGGACAGACCTTCCTATCTTCTTTAGTTGTTACCTCTATACTACTTGATCGGGTATGGATGAGGCAGCTATCAGACTCAGAAGTCTTAGTCCTGTAGGAGAGTGTGTCAGGAGAGGACCCTCTTCCTGGATAGAAAGTGGGTGAGGATGAGATCTTTCATTTCCAAGGACACGTATGGCTTCCAGTATACATACGCGATGAGCTGATGCGGGATTTTCATTCCTCAGTTTGAGAAGTTCATCCTGGCATCACCAAGATGTATCACGACCTTCATCTCCAGTACTGGTGGCCAGGTATGAAAAAATATGTTGCTGGTTTTTTCATGAGATGTTCTACTTGTCAGCATGTGAAGGCGGAGCATCAGCGACCAACAGGCCTTTTACAACAGTTACCCATTCCGGAGTGGAATTGGAATGATTTTGCGATGGACTTCATGACCAGGTTTTCAAGGTCGCCTCGGGGGAATGATGTTTTTTGGGTTGTCGTCAATGGGATCACAAAGGTTGCTCACTTATTGCTGATCAAGGATACCTTCAGTGTCGACGATCTGGGATGAATTTACCTCAGAGAGATTGTACGTTTGCATGGAGTTCCACACTCCATTGTTTCAGACAGAGATGTGTGCTTTACCTCTCGGTTCCGGAAGGGACTTCAGAAAGCCTTGGGTACAGAGGTACTTTTGAGTACAGCATACCATCCCTAGACAGATGGCCAGTCCGAGCGTACGATCTAGGTGCTAGAGGATATGCTCAGACCTTGCATTCTGAACTTTGGCGGTTCTTGGGAGAAGCATATCCCCCTGGTGGAGTTCTCCTAAAACAACAATTTTCAGGCAACTATTCATATGGCACCTTACGAGGCTTTGTACGGTAGGCCATGTCGATCACCCTTATGCTGGCTGGAGGCAGGAGAGGTAGCTTTGCTGGGACCTCGTCTTGTTCAGGAGACTTCAGAGCAGATAGAGTTGATTCGGAAAGGATGGATACAGCACAGTCTCAGCAGAAGTCTTATGCTTATCAGCGGAGACGACCCCTGGAGTTCGTGGTCGGGGATCAGGTTTTCCTACGTGTTGCACCGAGGTTGGGACACAAGAGGATTCAGAGACAGGGTAAGCTTTCACCATGGTACGTCGGGCCATTTGAGGTTTTGGAGAGAGTAGGGTCGGTTGCCTATTGGTTGCAGCTACCTCAGAGGTACCGGGCCATGCACGACGTCTTCTACGTCTCTCAGCTCCGACAATACTTTTCAGACCCATCTCATGTCTTTCAGCCTGAGGAGGTTGAGCTCAAAGCAGATGCATCATTTGAGGAGCATCCCATCTAGATTGTTGATCACAGTACAAAGGTTCTCCGTGGGCGGTCTGTCCCTCTTATACGGGTGCTATGGCAGCATGGGCGAGTACAGGATGAGACCTGGGAGAGGGAGGCCGAGGTCCGATCGTAGTGGCCAGATCTGTTCAGTGTTTCTTCTTCTACGCCTTTCTAGGTAAATTCGAGGATGAATTTCTTTAAGGGGGAAGTTTTTAAGAACCTGGATCTTCGTTTCTGGTACGCCTTTCCCTTTTCTGGGGTTTTTGAGAAAAAAAGCATTCTGGAAATTTTTGAAGTACACACCGTGTACTTTCTGAATACACACCGTGTACTCTTTTCCCACTCGAATCCGTGTGATGGCCATGTCCGGGCCACACACACGGTGTGTAGGGGTGACGTGGAGGCCGATTTTGGCAGAGTACGGAAAAACCTAGTACACGCCATGTACTCTAAAGGTATACGCCGTGTACTTTTTTTTTACTAAACGCACTGGGGTCACACCTGACGGACATAACTTGCTTCTTCTTTAGGATCTTTGTCCGAGAGCGACCCGTACGGCCGAAAATCTTCTCCGAGCCCCCGTGCCTCCGTCTGATATCCGTTCCAACTACCGTCGATTGAGTTGGAATCGAAGCAGTGAGTTATTCCTTCTGCTTGAGCCTTGTTTTCCAATTCCCCCTATTTCTCAAGTTATCATGGTTTATGTGTTTCAGACGTTTTCTCAGATCTACGACATTTAAGGAGAAGTTTTCGTCACTGTTCACGTATATCAATCTCTTAGGATCAAGGTAGGTGGTTTTTGCCTTTCTTTAGAAAGTCGATGAGTATTTTGTGCAATTTTTCCAATTACATTGAACGGGAATTGTGTGATTTCCTATTTTTCCCTTATTATATTGCCTGATTTTCTTGATTGCTAGAGTAGATGTTTTTCCTATGATTATGGTAGTTTTAATTGTACTCTGGATGTTTGCTATGCTTGTTCTGCCTGCTTGGCGTTTTTCCAGTTTCCATGCCTAGTTGTAGGATAGTGGAACTGTTGCCTTGTTATGCTGTTGAGACTTATATTGATAGCCAAGTAGTTCTTGAGGTTTACTTGGACGTTGCACGCTCACTGAGCATGTTTATTTTCCACACAGGACTGTGAGAACCTAGTGTAGTAGACCATAGGGAGAATGGACGTAAAGGCTTCTCTAGAGTTTCTTTTAATATGATGCAAGACCACAGGGGGAATTGACGATGAGTACTTCCTAAGAGAGTGTGTAGTTCCTTGACGTGGGCCACAGGGGGAATGAGATGTTGAGTTCTTCTCGAGAGAGCCTTTAGCACGATACGAGACTATAGGGGGAATTCACGGTGAGTGCTTCCTCAGAGAGTCTACTCTTAATTTAACCAGAGGGGTGAGATTGTGTGTACCTCCTAGAGGGATTGCTAGTACTGGTAGGTTGAACCATAGGGGTTAGTCTATGAGAGCTACCCATAGGGTTACCTATTTTCTACTTGTTTTTGGTTGTTACTTGTGTACTTTATATGCTAGAACTGTGAATTGTAGCTACTGTGTACTTTCTTTTTACTGTTCCTGTACTTTGCTTTCCATGTATTTATTGACTGTTAGGCACAGATCTTTGGATGGTTGCCTACTGAGACTTTTTCTCACACCCTGTTTGGGCCATGTTTTTGGGCCCAAGCAGACTATGTTGCTGCAGGTATAGATAAGGGAAAGTGCCCTTCTACTTCAGGTACCTGACTTGCTGTGGAGCTAGAGATAAGGGGACCAAGCAATGGCTTGCAATGCTGAGGATTTTACTTTGTTTTTCTTTTGCACTTTTTTTTAGTTGTACTTCAGCACGTTGGTTTATTTACTGTTTTCCATAGACATATGTACCATTTTTCATCATAATTATTTTATACATTGCTTCCGCTGTTCAGTTCAGTTGTTGTATGCTGTTTATTGTTTCTGCTATTGTGTCTGCTTATTATTCTGTTGTATACTTTACCGAACGGGGGCATAGTTTCCCCACCGAATCACAAAGGCCCTCGATGCTAGTCGGTAGCCTCTAGCATTTGGGAAACGTGCTTGAGGTCATGTGGCGAACCGGGTACGGGGCACCAGGGGAGGGACTCCGGATTCGGGTCATTACAACAACATAAATTTCTACCACATGAGAAGGGTCAGGATGGTATCTATGAAGGTGTGACATTTGAAACATTTCATGCATGGAACTATAGTGTTGTGGAAGGATCAATAGGTATGTCACTAACATAGTTCTTTCCACTATCTCGAATGTCCTGACAAAACTGGGAGATAGCTTTACCTATTTCTTAATATGTTGTTACCCTAGTCTAGGTGACACCCGAAGGAAAATATGATGACCAACCACAAACTCCAGAGGTTCTCTCAACTAATCAGTGTAATATTTCTACCTAATCCACAAGGTCACCTACCATATCCTAGTTAAATGAACCTTTTTAGACATCTCCTTAATGAGACTAGGTCCAAAAAGTAATGATTCACCAACCTTCAACCAACAAAGAGGTGAATGAAATGGACTACCATACAAATCCTTGAAAGGTTCTATTTGGATCAATTATTGGAATTATTTATTGTAAGATAAATCCATGAGTACTAAATTTTTATACCATGAACCACAAAAATCCAAAACATAGGCTCATAAATTATCCTTCAAAATCTGAATAGTTCATTCAAATTGGCCTTTAGTCTGAGAATGATAGGATATACTCAGAAGAATCAGGAATCCCAAATACTTATGAATACCCCACCAAAACTAATAAGTGAAATGATGATATCTATTGGAAATTATACTCCTTGGAACACAATGTTATTGGACTATATCTGGAACATAAAGATTACCTAGATCATCAATTTTGAAGATCTCCCTTATATGTAAAAATTGGGCTACATTAGTTAGTTGATTCATGATCACCTATATTGCATCATTATTCTAAGGTGTCCTAGGAAATCCTATCACAAAATCCATAGTGAAATCATCCCACTTCTATTATGAAATGGGAAGAGGTTGCAATAGACCAGAAGGACACTGATACTCGGCCTTCACCTACTGATAGGTGAAACATCTCACCATAAATTCTACTACTACCTTCTTCATTATTGGACATCACTACTATCTACATATATCATGATACATCCTTATCAGACTTGGATGTACCTCTCATCTAGAATCATGAAACTCTCTCATAAAAACCTCATGCAATCCCATAGGAACCCATAATTTTCCACAGATAAAAAAAATTGTTACTACCAAGATACCATCCTGATGGAAGATACCCACCATATAATCTTTCTCACATAGTTAATCCCTCCAGATTAGAAAAATGATATATCTTTATCTGGTCAAAAATCATAGGTATAACAGATGTCGAAGTAATATTTAATCATCCCTAGGACTCCTAAACATCTAAATTCATGTATGAAAATATTTTCTTAATATGTTAATCATTTAAAGACTTCCATATATTCCTTCTAGTTCAAGGGATCAGTAGTGATGTTCCCCTTTCCTTGTGTATAAGCCAACTC
The DNA here is from genome assembly GCA_963277665.1 of Viscum album. Lineage (NCBI taxonomy): Eukaryota > Viridiplantae > Streptophyta > Magnoliopsida > Santalales > Viscaceae > Viscum > Viscum album. The sequence goes on along the minus strand of OY728147.1, from coordinate 466,746,902 downwards.
AAAGTTGAAAGACTACAGATACTCAACCCACCTCCTCTATTGAAGGTTTAGGTCCCACTGAGAAAAGATATACCTGAGGCTCTTGTGGTCCTTGTATACCAAAAACCTATCACCCATAAGATAATTTCTCTAGCATCTCAGGGCATTTACCACCATAGTTAACTTGAAATCATGAGTAGGATAATTCCTCTCATGTGGTCTCAATTGTCTTGAGCTATAAGAAACCACTCCATCCACATGCTTCAAAACTTATCTAAGTCCAACTCCAGATGTGTAACAATACATTATATATTCCTTACCCATAATTGGTAAGGTGATGATTTATGCTAAGTTCATATTTCCCTTCATCTCTTGAAAAACAATCTCACAAGAATCTGACCAATAAAACATCACTACTTTCTTGGTCAGTTTGGGCATTAGTGCTGCCAAATGGGAGAATTCCTGGATAAAATGATGATAATAACCTACTAAGAAAAGAAACCTACAAATCTCAATTACATTCATGGAATGATCCCAAGATACCATAGTTGTAGCCTTGTATAGGTCCACTGAGACTATAGCCTCTAAGATAACATAACCCAAGAAGTTCACTTTATCAATCTAGAAACTGCATTCGGTTAAATTGGCATAAATTCGATGCTCTATCAATTACTCAATATGGTTTCAATATATTGGTAATGATAATCCTCTAACTGGAAGTACACTAATATTTCTTTGATTAAAACCACAACAAACTGATTTAAAATATGATAAAATATCTAATTCATCAAGTCCAGGAATACTATCGGTGCATCTTTCAAACCAAACAGCATCACTATGAACTCATACAATCCATACATGCTACAAAAAACAGCCTGAGGTATATCTGATGGTATCACCCTCAACTGATGAAACCCTGATCTCAATTCTATCTTAGATAAAATATATTCACAATTTAGTTGATCAAATATATCGTTGATTCACAAAAGGGGATACTAGTTTTGGACAATCATCTAGTTTAATCTTCAATATTCCACACACAAGAACAAAGTCCCATCATCCTTCTTGGAGAAAGTAACTAAAGAACTCCATGGTGGAATATTATGTTATATGAAACCCTTAGCTTCCAAATATTTCAAATAGACTTTCAATTCCTGAATCTCTATTAGTTCTATCCTATAAGGTGGGATAGAAACTGGATCTTCTCTTGGTGCTAACTCGATCGTGAAATCAATCTTTTGATTGGGTTGGAATCCATATAACTCATCAAGAAATACATCTTAAAAATAGACTACGATTGAATGAAAAGTATCCTACTACATTCCACCATCATCTAGAGTAATACCTACTATCTAAACCATGAGAAAATACAATCTGCACTGAATTTTTTCCTATATTACCAATCTAAATATCCCACTCAACCTCGGGAAAATAGTTTCCTCCTTATGAATATAGAAAGGAAACACTCCACCAATAATAGTAGATATGATTATAGTAGAGAACTATCTAATTCATACTAAGAATAAAAGAAGAACTTTTCATTTCAAAGACAAATGGTTCCCAAAAGGAATGATAACCACCAATTTTTAGGGGACACGCCTTGCAACATTTGATATCCTCTTATTGCACTCCCAATTGTGTATCGATGGTCAAGATACCATTCAATATCTACACAACCAAACCCAAAAATTTTAAAAAAATGAATATATAAAGGAATGTGACACTCTTGTATCAAAAAAACACAAGGGTAGATGATACAAGAATCATACCTCTGTCGGTAGAAGCTCTTGTATCCAAACCATCTAGAGTGGACTGCATAGGGTGCAATTGAATCACCCCTCTTTCTTGATCTTCAGTATGACTCCCATGTGTTGTTCCCTTTTCCCGGTACTATTGATCCTACACTAGAGTACCACACCCCCTACCTCTACCTGAACATTCAGTGGAACTCCCACTACCAGTCTACTGAGGGGTAGTTGTGTCCTTCCCAAACTTCTGCACCTGTCCCAATCCCTTTACATTGATCCACTAGTGCATTCCCCTATAAAATAAATATAGGTGTCCCATCCTACCATAATCCTAGAACTCTAACGTAGTTTAAAGACACTAAGGCTTCTTCTGACCAAACCTTCCACACTAATAGCAGTGCAACATAACATAGTCATGAGATGGCTTCCCACTTCCTTAACTTCTCTTCCTAGTGTTTCAATGGAAATAACTATCATATTAGTGCTTTTTGACACCAAAAGAAGATTCCCTGGTTCACTCTATAGATATATCCTAGATGTTTCTTAGGTCCTATCTCAGATTCCATTCTATGATGAGATCCAGATTTATCAGCTCCAAAAATATACTCAAAAAAATGTTAACTTGTGACCTACTCTCAGGGTGAATACCATCCTGGAAATGCCTTTACCTAGAAATATCATCATACAATAAAGATGGAATAAAGCATTGTAAGCCGGTGAAATGTCCAGCGTAATCCCTTAATGTCATACTCACTTTTTCAAGTGAATGAACTCATGAGAAATATCATCCATCAACATTTCAAGATATAAGTGACTCAGAAACTTTGCCTTCAAGTCCTTCTAGGATAAATCCTTCTACTAACCACCTTGCTCTACAGTATCTCACCAATGCTTGGCTAGTCCATGAATATTGTATATAGAAAGATTCACCCTCTAATATGTGGGTTTCATGATGTTCTTGAAGGTCATATGGATCGATTCAATCTAGAACTAAGCTACCTAGGGGCCTCCCTCCCCAATTAACATAGGTGGATACTATAATTTAAACTCTCTTATTATCCCATATATTGAAGGAATGTTGTGAACAATATTTCTTTTCATGGGTCGCATGACCCTCAGAAATCTTTCATGAAGCTAAACATCTATCTGATCCTCAGAAGCAATAAGAAGCTCTAGTTTAGCTATATTAGGATCATGTTGATCTATTCTCTCATGACACTCAATTTGAAGATGATGAGGTTGAATTTTCTCTATAAGATAAACAAAATCCTTAGAACATTAGATAACAACTAGGTAAAACTCAATATGTGAAAAAAATAGAGAAACAAAAGCTCATGGTCTCTCTAAAAATGGTTTAACAAATTAATTAGCATGAAATAATAGTTCTTTCATTTCATTTATCAGATATAATAGGTATCTCGTTTCACATTTCATACAGGAAAATATATCACATGCAATAAATATATATATATCATGAAGAATTCATGTTAAGATATATCCTTATGTACCTATCATGATGAATTCATACTCATATAATGTTATACCAATACACACATATAAATTTCAAGAAACAATTACATCACACAATATGTGAATCACCCAAGGTGAAATAACATCAACTGTAACAAATGAACAACATGAACAGAAATCCCATACCTAGGTACTCTAATTGTCCCCCACACATGGGTTAGATACTCCTATGCACAAGCTCATTACCAAGTCCTAAAACATCCTAGTATCCTTTATAGATTTTCAAAAATATTAAAAAAACATAAAAGAACAACACCCCCCCCCCCCCCTATGATACCACTTTGTAATGTCCCCCGATCTGGCTCTCTCTCACATGGACTAACCGGGATGCTTACTGGATCTCAAGAATGCCTCCCTGAAATCTAGAGGCTATTAACTAGAAGTGGGGATGTAGAAAACATATAGGGGATACTATAACCCCTGGTATATCATTATAATATATCAAAAATAAAAAAATATCATAGTAGTGGAAATAGAGGAAATAGTAAAACATGTAACTGGAAAATAAAGTATGAACCAAGTAAATCAAATAATAAACCATGTAATGTAATCTTGGAGTGTGTCTAAATTTAAAACTAAAATTATAATAGATAAAAGACCATGCTAACACAATTAAACTCAAATAACCCTTGTCCCAATCCCCATTTCCACCCCATCTCAAAACTCTAACCCATCCAGTAAGAAAAATCAATAACAAGTTCCCTTTCCATTGTCTAAACCTACATCCATGTAATCTAATCGGGTACCAAATGGTGGCCTGAATAGGGTATGAGTAAAACTTATTAGGTCGACACCACTGTGTATAAACAAAACCAGTCTAATAATATGTGCATTCAAAAAAGAGATAACCAGAATTATTAATTAAATAATTAATACTATACAACAATCAATATGCTTCAACACCATACCAAAATATCTCTGATCATGTACAAAAACCATGCCAACCTTGACCACAAGTCTTTTTCATAATCATATAACCAGTTCAATCCCTATAAGAATTATAGAATAACTGGGAAAATCTCCTTATATAATAATTTCAGCATCATCGAGCATATCCCTTTATATAATCATTTTTTGCATCACTAGGCAAGGCCCATTATATAAGTATTTCAGCATCAATGGACATATACCTTTATATAATCATTTCAGCATCACTAGGAAAATCCCTTTATATAATCATTTCAGCATCACTGAGAATATCCCTCTATATAATCATTTCATTATGAACCAAAAAACAAGTCATAATGGTAAGAATAAAAAATCAAAATAACAGAAGTCACAATGGTTAATTCTGGGAATTACCATTTTTCTTTCAATTAAACATTCATTCATTAAGTTATAAATTAATATATCATCATTCCATTGTACGCACTAATTCATACCAGTTATCACAAGTCATTTCAATAATCAATTTATCCATTTTCCAAGGTGAATTTATCACAAGCAATAGCTTGAGGTCTCATGTCTTGCTAAAACATACTTTAACCCATTATCCAATTCTTTATTATTCAAGGGTATGCTCACCCTATAGGTATCCAAAATCCATGTATAAACACCTCTAGTTTCAATGGGATCCAAGGAGTAGTATAAACATAATTCTATCATCACCCGTTATTCTATTTGTTAATGTGCATGTTGGGTCGGTGTAATCGCATAATATTGCGCATACTTGAACAAATAGAAACAGACCATGGGGCTTTATTTTAGAAATACTACCTTTATATTGTGATTCAAAAAACAATCTCAATTAAAAATTACAATGATGAAATAAGGAAAAATATATCACAAGTAATAATATAGATCACACAACATCAAAACCCAATTTAACAGTGGTCAATTGATTACACTGTGATAGCGGAGAACAATCCAAAAAGAGAGGAAAATAAAATGAAACAAACTCACCAAGGATAAAAATATTTATAAAGATGTTTTTAAGGTAAATAATCACTCTAAAATCACCTAGAGTCACCCTAGTGTCAAAGGGAGATAACTGTACGGCGGATGAAAAGTAAATCCAACACACAGTGTGGTTTAAAACCACTAATCCCGAGAGATCCACGGCGTGGAACCCTTTCACGATGTGATTTTATCGATTCATGAGGTACACTAAAAAAGAATACGGTGTTATAATAACACTGATCAATCCTTTCATGATGTGTACTAGTTTCATGGTGTGTATCTGCCACATGACTTGAACCAGTTCATGGCTTCTACCGGTCAACAGTTTCACATCGGGTAACATGTTCACTACATGAAAGTGTCTAGAAGACATATTTAATCCCTTATTCCAGGGTAAAATCCCAAAAAACCTATTAATTAATCAAAACTACTATAAAATATTTTAATCCCTTAAAACATTTATACCCAGACTCCATTAATTCAAACAAATATCATTAGGTCATTTTCCCTAGTAATTTATCTCCATCCCAAAAAGAGACTCGACCACCAAGGTCTAAAGAAGAATTAAAAACCAACTAAAATAGGTTCAACCAAAATCCAAAGATATAAATTCCTATAAAAATTATGGGATCTTACATTAGAGATTATGGTTTTTCATTTTTTAAATCTAAGTAATGTTTTTATTCTAATAAGATATTTATTTTGATCCATTTCTTTAAATATGTATTTTTATAGATAAATTTGGGTTTTTATAGGTTTTAAAGTAATATAAATATAATTTTATGATAAATAATTAAATTATTTCTATTGGATTCAAAATTATAAATTATTTTGGTATAAAATCATTTTTTACTTAAAAACACATTTTTCCAAGAAATTGTTTTTCATTGCGTTGCGCATAATGATTTTAATATTTATTTTTACCACCATAAGAAATGTAAAATTATAAAATGGATTTCATATTTTTAATAAATAGGTTCAAATTTTTTAAATATATCATTTTCATTTTTTTCATAATTAATTGTAATTGAGGTAAGAAATTATTAGTACGGTAAAGGTTAAACTGGGTTTAAAGGGGATTAAACTAAAAATATATCGGTTATAAATACCTATAAACTTATATAAATTCAATTTTTGATCATATTTATACATTTAAACTATATTTTTAGAAATTTTTATAATTTGGAACCACTTGAATTGATTATGACATATAATATATAATAATATTTCAAGTTTTTATAAGATTTCCACCCACCTCACTTATAAAAGGAAACCCCCTCTCCACTCTTATTCAAAAAATTTTATCCACTTATCTCATAAAATACCTAGACAAATACCTTAAAATATTCCTTCCACATATACTATATCCTTTTTTCTTCCCCTAATACCATCCTAAGAAGGCTTAAGTTGAAAGATAAAGGAGGTCTCTCAAAGAAGAGGTAATCATCTTAACCAACACTTTCCAAGTTTATTTCTTATTATACCTCCTTAAAATTTGAATTGTATATAATAAAATAATTAATTATGTATAATAAATATACTAAAATTTTATTATTCTTATAGAACCATGTTTATCCAACTTCTTTATATCAAATGGGAAATGAAATAATCACTTGTGTGCACGTGCGGACTACCGCCTCCATGAAGTGATGTATTACAGTTTTCATCATAACCTTTCATGGTTTGTTATTATGATGGATATAATATTTACATATTATATTTATGATATTATTATTCTTATATAATGACAATATATAATATACATCATTACTCTTCCATCCAAGGGAAAATGAAAGTGTCCCACGTTCCTGCGTACAAACTATAGTCTCCACATAGCAATGTGGTTAATTTTCAATAACTTCCTCTCATGGATTGATTTAATGAATATATATGATAATTATGATATATATATATTATTATTCTTTAATTATAAAATATTATTTATTATTCTTTTTATCTTTTTATTAGAAAATAAAAACAATGTTCATGCATACGTACAGACTATTATCTCCATGAACAATGTATTTCATTTTTTTATTACTTACTTTCATGTATAGTTTTAAAATAATATATAATGAATAAATACTATATTTATATTATGATTAATAATATTTAAATTATAAAACCATTACCATGATGTAATAACCAAGACTCCCAAATCGAAACATACCTGAAAAATGGAATAGTTAACACCGGGGATGATAGTGTTAATAAAAAATTTATAATTAACAGGTGATAAGATGTTTTAATTTAATTATATTTTGTATGGTAATTATTAATATGGTTATTTTATAAGTGATTAAAAATTATAAAATCATTATACATTAGGATTATAAATGTATGACTAAGCGGAGACCCAAGGTAAGGGATTTCTATTACAATCTCATTTTATTTCATTATTGTTTCTGTTCAGATTTAATTTGGGAAAATATTTGATTATAATCTCTTAAAAACCTTATATTTTCTTATTATATATTTAATTTTTTGTTTTAAATAATTATTTTCCATTTCTTCTCTTATTGGATCAAGAATCAATATGTAAGTTATATGTAAGTCATATCAACTTTCTCTCTTATTTTCAGTTGTGAATTTTTTTCATCTATATCCAAGTTCATAATATTATTTAAATAATGTTATTATTTATACTCAAATGATTTGGGAAGTCATCTTCAACTACCTATGAATTTATTCATTAAGATTTAATGAGGAATCCGATAATAATTATTTGAAATGGGTATTTCTGACTTTCCTAACAAACATGTGAAAAGAATGTTTTTTAACATATACAGTGTGAATGTATTTTACCACCTATATGTATATTATTCTATATTTATCTTTCTATACATGTTTCCATGTTTTTTAAAAGGAAATAATTTTTCTATTATTCTATGAATTATTTGTATTTATATTAAAAATAAAAAGGTATTATTTTCTAAAATCTAAAAAATAATTTTGGAAATGATTTATAACTTCATTTTTAAAAAAAGTTACAAAAGCTTTAAGAAAATTTATTTTTAATGTTTCACTTCTATTTTTCTATCTAATTCTCAAAATTATTTACTTTACTTTAAAAAATTAATTTCTAATGAATCAATGGTCTGATATCACCCTTTACTCATTTATGGATTATACCTTATTTTAAGATCATTCACTTTCTTGTGATCATGTAATCTATCATTATTTATTATTATTTTAACATTATACCCATATTGTAATGTCCCGTATTTTTTTCCATGAATTATTTTAATATTATATAGGAATTATTTCGAGACCAGGCTCTGAGACAGCGTGCAGTTCCGGGGCCTGGTGAGCCCGGAACAAATGTTTGAATTTAATTTAATAACTAAGTTACCAGCGCGTGCGGTTTTCCTAAAAAAGTGGAATAACTCCCGAACGGGTGCTTGGATCAGAAATCTGAGGGCACCTTTGCGTTCAGAATAGCGATTTTACCTAAGGCGAGGCCTAACATTGGCCGGTGCAGGTCGGTGGTGAAATATGGTTTTTGGACGCAATAGTAATAAAATATTTAATTAAAATATTTTATTAAAATTATATTATGTCAAATATCTCTTATCATTTAAATAGAGATTACGTAGGGTATCAGGGTTACAATCCCCATAACCCTGATTTTCCCCTGGAGGCTCTGGGAAAGTTCTGGAGGGAACCCCCAACACGGCGGCAACATTCTTGATGATTTTTGCCGGCAACGACGATGCGGTGACCGGATCATCGCCAACGAACGCTGAGGATCCATGTAGGTTGTCATTGTGATTTTATTCTACCCCGTTTTTTATTTCTACGAGGAACGCGGACTAATCCATGAATAGATTAGCCCACAGATCGATCATTCTTGTGGGATGGGATTTTCCGAGGATTTTGGGGATTTGATTCTTGTTATTGATTGGTTTTGTTCAACCTTCTAACACTGACAAACCAAGATAAACATGAACATAAATCGAGGTTCGTCCCTCTCGATTTGTGTGTGTCTCTTCCCCAATTTTATCGTGTTCTTTGTCAGTGTTCTTCGCGTTCTTCGCTGGACGAGGAACAACGGATCTTTGTGCACCCGTTGTGTGATGAAACGGTCCCAAATTGAAGATCTATCACCGGCACGATCCTAAAGAGGTGCAGTTGCGGTGGCGACGGACGGATCGAAGTGGATTGGAAGAAATCGTTCTTCGAACGATTTCTACACGGGTGACCGGAATCGGATTTTGGAGCTGATTGAAGGCCCAAAACCCATGGTTTCGGCATCATGATGACAAGGAGATCCATCATCTTGAGTTTTGCGGCAAACAGATAGCTGAATCGAAGTCCGTAGGATCAGTCGAGGCGCGTGGAGGAAGACGGCGTTTCTGGAAAAATCCCGACTACACGGCGTGTAGTATGGGCTACACAGCGTGTGTTCGTCAGTGAACAACCTGGCGTGTACTCTGGGCGTACACAGACACGGGTAGGGTACACTACCATGGACATGCCGTGTATACCCCTCCCCGGCCAGACCCGGCTAGATACACGGGATACCCCATGTACTGGTACACAGGCAGGCGACACGGACACGGGCAGAGGCCGTGTACGGGCACATGGCCAGCATACACGGAGCGATCCCAGGTGCTCGAACACGGCGTGTGATTTTCTTCTACACGTCATGTAGTTGTTTTTCTATCCGACAAGCCGAAGGAAACGGGCCATTTACATGGGCAGTACTCGGTGTCAAGGAACACGGCGTGTACTTTACTACACGCCGTGTAGTTTGGTTTTGCACGGCTTGAACAAAGGACATGGGCCGTTTACACGAGCAGTACCCGGGGTCAAGGAACATGGCGTGTAACCATACTACACGCCGTGTAACCTTTTCTTCATGGCTTGAGCCACTTTCCTTCTGTGACTTGGACTACTTCTTAGGGTCCGTACCCTTGGTAATCCCCTGAATGTTCTAGTATCAATTCCTTTATACAGGAGTATGATCCCTTCAGCAGACTCCCAGAATAGATTTATTGGAATACCCTGTGTGAGACTTAGATCTGGTTCCTCTATTCATTCTTGTAACCTTAGGTAGAGTTCTTAGTATCGACGTGACCAAATATACCCGAGCGCTGATCCTCTGCTTAGCGGATTAGCTCAGATTGAGTTGTCGGAATCACCCCATGACATGGTTGTGATCCTCATCTGAGAATCTTGTTCCCAAGGTACTTGTGGAGTGTGTTCTCCCGGAACAAGTACTTTGTTTCTCTCTCTTCAGACCTAGGAGTGTGTTCTCCCGATCGTATGCTTAGTGAAATATTCGAGCTGGATCCTAGTGGCGGTATCACGAAGGTCGTTTGTGTATGAGTATATCTGGATATTCTTGTTATATGTTCCATAGACATATACTGTGTAAAGCTAACTGTACCTTTCATTGTGCTATTTTCCTTGTTTGTATTTCTTTTGTGGTTTTCAGGGTGTCATACTGGGTATTGTTATACTCACCCCTACACAGGCTTTGCCCGCACATGTCGTGTCTTGTTTAGATGAGTGAGCCTTTGACAGGATTCTAGGCGGACCAGGACCGGACGGTGCCTAGTGAGATCAGACAGGCCTAGGTGTGTTCCTTCGGCAATAGGTTGCAGTCCCAGTACCTTTCTCTACAAGTTGGACTTTGTTGCAGACTTTCTTTTGGTGGGCTTGTACATTTAGCCCAAGGTTTTACTCTTCTGTACTTCACTTCCCTATCGTACTCTGTTGGTTGGGTTTTAGTGTATGCATGCATCTTTTCCTTTTAGTAGTTTTTACTTTTTCATCTTTGTGGGCTTGGAGATGTGTGTGTGTGTGTGTAGGTTTATAGACAATTCCTCCCATGTTAGTATCATGCCTACTCAGTGTTAGACACCAGCCCCTGGCCTATTGGAGGCGGTCTTGGGGAGTTGCGGCTCAGGCCCCACTGGGACGGGTCATGATAGAGTGGTATCAAAGGTGGTCGGTTCTACCTTAGGACCGAGAGTTTGTGGGTTGGTTTGGGGCAACAGTGTTAAGTGTTTCAAGTTCGACTCTCAAGCCAGGGACCCTAGTGTTGGTGTGCCGGTCGACGTATCCATACACCAGGGATCTGATAACTTGCTTTTTGACTCGAAACATGAAAACACTAGTTGCTTGGGGGAAAAATAATGGTACATGCATCATATAGAAATGGGTTGTGGTTTCCATGTCCTTTTTAAGTCGTCTCTCTGTATATACTCACTGACTGTGATACATCTTGTTTCTTAAATAGGATGCCTCCGCGACGCACACTCGCTAGTATCCAACAGCCCGATCACGAGGATGACCCCCTTAGTGATGAAGCTTCGATACAGGGACAAGATCCCCCAGTTCTACCACCAAGTGGCGTGCTAGTTATCCCACCACTTATGGGGTAGTTTTTGGCGCCTGCTGTACCAGTGGAGGAGGAGTGTAGGCTGAGCGCACTCCACGAGTTTCAGAGACAGAGACCCCTCAGTTTTTGAGCTGAGCCTGACCCTCAGGCAGCAGAGGACTGGCTTGAGGAAGTGGCCAGAGTCTTTTGTTTGGTCAGGACACCAGCAGACTAGATGGTCATCCTGGCAGCAAGCCTTCTGCAGGGCTCGGCAGGGCGATGGTGGAGTTTGGTCATCTAGACTCACGATGAGGCGACTCTTGTATGGTTGGAGTTTGAGAATCTCTTCAGAGAGGAGTTTTCACCGGTTACCCTGAGAGCAGTACGCATATAGAAGATTCTTCAGCTCCAGTAGGGAACCATGTCGGTGGCTGACTATTCATCGAGGTTTACCGACCTCTCGTGGTACTCGATGGATATGGTCAGAGATCAGTACTTTAGAGCTCGGACTTTTGATCGGGGTTTGGGCAGAGATATTTGATCTAGCATCATCCCTATGAGCATTTCTACTTATATTGGGGTGCTCGAGTGGGCATTGGTGGTCAAGAGCTTCCTGGTAGAGCAGGGACAGCCGGCAGTTGTTAGTAGTGGGTGAGCTGGAGCAGAGACCTCAGCGGTGGGGAGCCGACGTCAGGGACCGGGGCGAGGGAGACATTTCAATAGGAGATCCCAGGATAGGGGATCAGCCATATAGGGTTCACAGGGCGCATCCATCCAACCTCGAGAGAGGCGATGTTACTCAACTGACGGTAGGGGACATCTCGCTCGAGATTGTCCAACCCACCGAACTAATGACACAGGAGCAATGGATGGACCACTGAGGCAGAGGCAACGTATGGAGAAGACAGATCTGCGAGGTGGCGAACGTGGTAGAGGAGCTGGGAGAGTAGCTGGAGGTGGTCGGCGTTTCGACCCTTTACCACCACCACCCCCAGGAGGACCTCCCCAAGCTCAGGGAGCTAGTGGACACAGGCAGGGGTCGCTGCAGGCGGTAGAGGCTTATGACCCAGGTACTCCTTGAATGATTAGAGGTACTATATGTGTCTTTTCTACTTTGGATTCCATATCGATAGACACATGTGCTATTCATTCCTTTCTGGTTGCTTATCTTGTTCGAGACCTTGAGATTCCCGTTTAGCCATTAACTCGACCCTTACGCTTAGAAACACCGACTGGAGAAGATTCAGAGATCACACACCTTTGCAGGCAGTGTGACCTGACCCTTGGAGGTGAGAGTTTCGGCTGGAACCTCTTGGTGGTAGTGTCGAGGCCTTATGATTTCATTCTTGGTATGGATTTTCTATCCGCAGTTCATGCCCAGATTGATTGTTTTAGACGAAGGGTGTGGTGTGTCCGCAGTGATGGGATGGGGTTATCTTGTGTCGGTGAAAGAGATACCCAGGAAGCGCAGGATGGACTCGTGAATAGGAGGGAACAACCGATTTTACATCTGTTGGCTTGCCTAGCCCTTGGCGCGGTAGATGTTACGAGTTTCCAGTTTCCAGTAGTGGTGGCTGAGTACGAGGACGTCTTTCCGGAGGATGTCCCAGGGCTACCTCCCCATCGAGAGATATATTTCTGCACTGAGTTGCAACCTGGGATGACCCTGATATCAGCATCGGCTTATCGGATGGCTCCTGCAGAGCTTCGTGAGCTGAGGATGAAGCTGGATGACTTACAAAAGAAGGGCTTTGTGAGACCCAATGTTTCACCCTGGGCAGCCCTAGTGTTGTTTTCCAAGAAGGCAGACGGGAGCTTGAGGCTGTGTGTGGATTACCGACACTTAAATCAGGTGACTGTGAAGAACCGGAATCCACTTATGAGGATCGATGACCTCTTAGACCAGTTGAGAGGGTCATGATGGTTCTCGAAGGTTGATCTATGATTAGGCTATCACCAGTTGCGATTACGGGAGGAGGATATACCGAAGACGGCTTTCAGATGTCACTACGGTCACTATGAGTACTTGGTGATGCCTTTCGGCGTGACGAATGCCCCGGAAGTGTTAATGGGACTCATGAACCAGATCGTTCAGCCCTATCTAGACCGGTTTTTAGTGGTCTTCATCGATGATATCCTTGTGTACTCTGCGTCCGAAGAGGAGCATGCGAGACACCTAAGGATGGTTCTGGACACACTCCAAGAGCACCAGTTGTATGGGAAACTCTCTAAGTGTCAGTTCTGGTTACAGGAGGTCCACTTTCTGGGGCACGTTATCTCAATGGATGGTGTAGCAGTGGACCCAGCAAAGGTGGAGGCAGTGCTAGCATGGGAGGCACCCCGGAGCATGAAGGAGGAGCGGAGTTTCCTTGGGTTGGCAGGCTACTATTGGAGATTCATCCATGATTTCTATAGGATTGCAGCACCCATGACAGCTTTGACCCAAAAGGGATAGCCTTTCATGTGGACCGAGATATGCCAGCAGGCTTTCCAGCAGTTGAGACAGAGTCTGACGAGTGCCCCGATCTTGAGATTACCGGATGAGGGTGTTGAATACGTAGTGTTCTGCGAAGCATCAGGAACCGGGCTTGGTTGTGTCCTGATGCAGAGGCAAGTGGTGATTGCCTATGGCTCACGTCAGTTGAGGCCACATGATCAGAACTACGTGACTCATAATCTTGAGTTGGCAGCGGTAGTCTTTGCATTGAAGATGTCGCGGCACTATCTGATGGGTGAACGGTTTACCATCTACTCTGATCACAAGAGTCTCAGATATATCTTTTCTCAGAAGGATCTGAATTTGAGATAGAGGTGATGGCTTGAGTTCCTCCAGGATTACAACTTTGAGATCATCTATACTCCTGGGAAGGAGAACGTGGTGGCAGATTCTCTCAGTAGGAAATCCAGTTCGCAGTTGCTGGATGATGTGACAAGGCAGTTGGCCTCTTTGCAGTTGTCCTTCGTGGATAGAGATGATGGAGCTTACCTTCAGTCGATGGTTGTTACCCCTCCACTCTTACAGCAAGTCAGGGAAGCACAGCATGAGGATGCTAGCTGTGAGACTCTATATGCTCAGATATCCACAGGTGATGCTGCTGATGGATATTCAGAAGGTGGGGAGCACGTTGTCCTTTTTAGAGGGCGCACGGTAGTACCAGTGACGTTACGGGAGGAGGTTTTGAGGGAGTTTCATACATCCCCTTTGGCGGTGCATCCAGGCATGTCAAAGATGTACCAGGACCTCCGACGTCAGTTCTGGTGGCCAGGAATGAAGAAGAGTGTGGCAGAGTTTGTTTCTCAGTGCCTTGTCAGCAAGTAAAGTCTGAGCACCAGGTTTCAGCAGGTTTGATTCAGCCCCTTGAAGTTCCAGAGTGGGAGTGGTATGGGATATCCATGGACTTCGTGACGGGTTTACCACACACATCCAGGGGACACGATGCCATCTGGGTGATCGTTTATCGACTCACCAAGTCAGCCCACTTCCTAACCATACGGGAGCAGAGTTCAGTAGAGAGCTTGGGATGCCTCTATGTGTAGGGGATAGTTCGACTTCATGGAGTACCATCCATGATCGTCTCAGATCGTGATGCTTGTTTCACATCCTGGTTGTGGAAGGGATTTCAGGAATCTTTTGGGACTCAGTTACGCTTGAGCACAACGTTTCATCCCCAAACTGATGGTCAAACAGAGCAAACCATCCAAGTCCTGGAGGATATGCTACGAGCTTGCATACTTGACTTCGGTCGTAGCCGGGAGGATCACCTACCACTGGTGTAATTTGAATATAACAACAATTATCATTCCACTATTGGTATGTCATCATTCGAGGCTCTATACGGGCGACCTTGCAGGTCGCCACTTTGTTGGACTGGCCCGGGAGAGTCAGCACTCATGGGCCTAGAAAATGGTGAGAGCTACTACAGAGAAGGTGCAGTTCATCCAGGAGCGGATAAAGACTACACAAAATCGACAAAAGTTTTATTTCGACTGGAGGCAGCGGCCTTTGGAGTTCGAGGAGGGAGACCATGTGTTCCTTCGGGTCTCACCTCGATGAGGATTGCGGATATTTGGCCGAGGCGGAAACCTATCTCTGAGGTTCGTTGGCCCTTTTCAGATTCTGAGTAGAGTTGGCAAGGTGGCGTATCTCTTGGCTCTACCTCCTCAAATGGACCAGGTACACAACATCTTCCATGTGTCACAGCTACGGAGGTACGTGCATGATCCATCGCATGCCATCGACTGGGGTGAGCTGGACATCGATGATGGAGCGACCTTTGTTGAGTACCCAGTGGAGATCGAGAATCGGTAGTAGAAGATCCTTCATGGGCGAGCTATTCCCTTAGTGCGTGTTCGGTGGCAGCACGGGAATCTCCAGGAGAGCACGTGGGAGCGGGAGGCTCAGATTCGCGTGCAGTACCCACATCTTTTTTAGTATCCTTTGTTTTGGATTTTTGGGGACGTAAAATCCCTAAGGTGGGTGTGATGTAATGTCCCGGATTTTTTTCCATGTATTATTTTAATATTATATGAGAATTATTTTGAGACCAGGTTCTGAGACGGCATGCAGATCTGGGGCCCGGTGAGCCCAGAACAAATGTTTGAATTTAATTTAATAATTAAATTATGCATGCATGCATTTTTCCTGAAAAAGTGGAATAACTACCGAATGGGTGCTCAGATCAGAAATTCGAGGGCACCTTTGCATTCAGAACAGCGATTTTACCTAATGTGAGGCCTAACATCGGCCGGTGTAGGTTGGTGGTGAAATCTGGTTTTTGGATGCAACAATAATAAAATATTTTATTAAAATATTTTATTTAAACCCTGATACGCCAAATATCTCTTATATTTTAAATAGAGATTACGCAGGGTATCAGGGTTACAATCCCCATAACCCTGATTTTTCGCTAGAGGCTCTGGGAAAGCTCTGGAGGGAACCCCCAACACGACGGCGACATTCTTGACGATTTTCACCGGTGACGACGACGCGGCGACTGGATCATTGCCAACGAACATCGCGGATCCAGGTAGGATGTTGTTGTGATTTTATTCTTCCCCGTTTTTGATTTCTATGATGAACGCAGACTAATCCACGAACAGATTAGCCCGCGGATTGATCATTCTTACGGGATGGGATTTTGCGGGGATTTTGGGTATTTGATTCTTGTGATTGTTTGGTTTCGTTCAACCTTCTAATAGTGATGAACCAATATCGACACGAACATTGATCGAGATTCATCCCTCTCGATTTGTGTGTCTCTTCCCTAATTTTACCGCGTTCTTCGTGAGTGTTCTTCGCGTTCTTTGTTGGACGATGAACAACGGATCATTTCACACCTGTTGTGTGATGCAATGGTCCCAAATTGAAGATCTAGCACCGGCATGACCCTACGGAGGTGCGGATGCGGTGGAAACGGACGGATCAAAGCGGATTGGAAGAAATCATTCTTCGAACGATTTCTGCACAGGTGACCAGAATCGGATTTTGGAGCCGATTGAAGGCCCAAAACCCATGGTTCCGACATTACAATGACGATTCGATCTAGAATCTTGAGTTTCATGGAAAACAGACAGCTGAATCGAAGTCCAGCGGATCAGATGAGGCGCGCGGAGGAAGACGGTGTTTCTGGAAAAATCCCGACTACACGCCGTGTAGTATGGGATACACGGCGTGTGTTCATCGGCGAACGACATGGCGTGTACTTCGTGAGTACACGGACATGGGAAGGGTACACGGCCATGGAAACGCCGTTTATACCCCTCCCCAGCCAGACCCGTCTAGATACACGGGATACCCCGTGTACTGGTACACGGGCAGGCGACACGGACACGGGTAGAGGCCGTGTACGGGCACAAGTCCAGCGTACACGGAGTGAGCCCAGGTGCTAGAACACGGCGTGTGATTTTCTTCTACACATTGTGTAGTTGTTTTTCTATCCGACAAGCCGAAGGACATGGGCCATTTAAACGGGAAGTACCCGGTGTCAAGGAACACAGCATGTACTTTACTACACGCCGTGTAGTTTGGTTTTGCACGGCTTGAACGAAGGACACGGGCCATTTACACGGGCAGTACCCAGGGTCAAGGAACATGGCGTGTAACCATACTACACGCCATGTAACCTTTTATTCATGGCTTGAGCCACTTGCCTTCTGTGACTTGGACTAGTTCTTAGGGTTCGTACCCTTGGTAATCCCCTGAAGGTTCTGGTATCAATTCCTTTATACAGGAGTATGATCTCTTCAGTAGATCCCTGAATAGATTTGTTGGAATCCCCTTTGTGAGACTTAGAGCCAGATCCTCTATTCATTCCTGGAACCCTAGGTAGAGTTCTTGGTATCGACGTGACCAACTTTACCCGGGCGCTGATCCTCTGCTTAGCGGATTAGCTCAGACTGAGTTGTCGGAATCACCCCATGACTTGGTTGTGATCCTCATCTAAGCATCTTGTTCCCAAGGTACTTGTGGAGTGTGTTCTCCCGAAACGAGTACTTCATGTCTCTCTCTTCAGACCTAAGAGTGTGTTCTCCCAATGGTATTCTTAGTGAAATCTTCGAGCTGGATCCTAGTGGCAGTATCGCAAAGGTCATTTGTGTATGAGTATATCTGGATATTCTTGTTATATGTTCCATAGAAATATACTGTGTAGAGCTGACTGTAACTTTATTTGTAGTATTTTCCTTGTTTGTATTTCCTTTGTGGTTTTTGTGGTGACCTACTGGGTATTTTTATACTCACCCCTGCACGGGCTTTGCCCACACGTGTTGTGTCTTGTGTAGACGAGTGAGCCTTTGACAGGATTTTAGGCGGACCAGGACCGGACAGTGCCCAGTGAGATCAGACAGGCCGAGGTGTGTTCCTTTGGTGATAGGTTACAGTCCCAGTACCTTTCTCTACAAGTTGGACTTTGTTGCAGACTTTCTTTTGGTGGGCTTGTACTTTTGGCCCAGGGTTTTACTCTACTGTACTTTAATTCCTTGTCGTACTCTGTTGGTTTGGTTTTAGTGTATGCATGCATCTTTTCCTTTTATTAGTTTTTACTTTTTCATCTTTGTGGGCTTGGAGATGTGTGTGCGTGTGTACAGGTTTATAGGAAATGCCTCCCATGTTAGTAGCATGCCTACTCAGTGCTAGTCACCAGCCCCTGGCCTATTGGAGGCGGGCTTGGGGAGTTGCGGCTCGGGCCCCACTGGGATGGGTCATGACACATATCCTTTTGTATCATGTATATATTTATCATTTAAATATTTTCTTAACCATATATTGTTGTTATATACAGTGTTAGTTAAAGGATTCTTATTAAGAAAGTTATTTGATTCACTATAGAAATAGTGATATTCTGAATTCTTGATTAAATACGGATATTTATTGATTGATAGAGAATATTAATTATGAATTGTATTGATAACCAAAAATATTAGGAATGAATTGGAATTTAAAGCGATGGGTGGGACCAGTTATATATATCCCCTTTATACATTCAAGGTGTCATGAAATAAAACAAGTTGGCATGATTTATAGGTCGAGGCTATAAGATCGTGTTATAATAGTTTAGTATGTGGTGTATACCAACCCATTATTGAATATGTCTTAGATAATAACTTAACTCTAAGATTAATGAGTTCTTGTCCAAGGCCATTATGGTGTGATCATGAATTTTTGACATCAGGCATTTTCTTCATTTAGAATTCGGTTATTATTATCCATTTGAATTTTTATTTGATATTATTCATGGATTTATTTCATGATTAAGTTTTTGATTTAATGGAAAATATTTTGATTATCTAACCTTACATATTTATTATTCCTTATTTACTCATAATATATTCCACTGAATATTACCCTTACTGTACATCCGAGCTCACCCTATATTTTTTTTCCTTTCCATGGGATATGAAGAAAGGATATTTGAAAGAAATTAAAATGATGCAAGAAATATTTTCATGCTACATTTTAAATTTACAATGTAATATATACATATTTAATGTATTTACTTTTCCAATACTACTAAACTAATCGATCCTTGGTGATTTTATTCCTTCTATCTTGTACTATTGTAATAAGTGTGCACCCACTTAGGGTTATTGGAGTCAGGGTTGTTGTATGGAAGTTATCAAATGTATAGGAAGTATTTTGGAGAGGGGAAATTGGAATATATTAAAAAATAACTAAATGGTTTCAGTGGTTTAGGAGGTGTAGAGGATGGGTCCTTTTCTAGATGAGTTTTCAGTGGCATTTCTATAAATATTCATTTTCTGGGGTGTAAGGTTATCATTTTAAAAGGAAAGGTGTTGAAAAGTGTAAAATAATGGATCTGAGATAATTAATGGTCAATGAATCCATTAAAAAAAATTAGGATAGTGATTTTTTATATTTTATTTAATTACCACTTAATTTATCTCTATTTTACCTCATTTTACATTTTTCGTGGTAACTTAGTTTTTATCTCAGAAATTTCTTTCTTTTTTTCTTAAAAAATAAATCGACCTTCTTGGAAATATTTTACATGATGATCACAAATTTATAATCCATTTAATCAAATCCAATTTCTAAATACAAAAATTTTAAATTTTAAATGAAAACATAAAATATATAAAAAATTATTTTTATAAAAAATCATTTTTAAAACTTTATGTGTTCTTATTCTTATTCCATATCAATTACCAATTAAATATGTATAAATATTGTTTTAATTTAATAATTATATTATATTCATCACTAAAAATTGATCAAATTAATTTATTAATGTAAAAATACATGATACCTAAAAATATATTCCTTTGGAAAATACAATTTTTTAATATTAAATAATTTTAACTACATCCTATTAAAATAATTATTCATTTAATTTTATCAATAAATTAGTCTTAAAATATTTATTTTGTTTTTATAAATACATATTATCATGATTTAATAATAATAATTATTATTATTATTATAATATGTAACATATAAAAAATATAAATATATTTTTATAATAAAAAATTTTAATTAAATTTTAATTTTTTTATTTCCTTTTAGAATTATATTATTTTCAATTAGTTATTAAAATTAAAAAACTTCAATATAAATATTGGATACATGCAAACCAAACAAAAATATATTCAATGACCATATATCCAACAACTATATTTTCAACGACCACGTATATAATGATCAAGTTTCATTTCAATATATAGCTTTACAAACATTGATAAAATCATTTATTTTATGCATTTACATCTCTCTCAACGTGTCTATTAAATTTATAATTATCTACCTTATTTCTATAGTTTCAATTGGGTGATTATCTTCAATACAAATAATGAGGACAAGGATTACATATTTTTGGTTTATTTATTTACTTGTTGTTTTAGTCCTTTTAAATTTTCTTAATTATGTTTCCTATTTTATTCTCATAATGTATTAATTTTTATCTTTCATTATAATATTTTATATTAATAAAATGTATTGTATTTTTTCTAGTTTGGAATTGCGTGTAGAACAATCTGTTTAACAAATTATTTATTTAAAGAGAAAATATATAGTGAAATTGTGAGGTGTTACACTTCTTCAGTGACTTCCCTTGTTGTAGAAATTTCTTATACCAATGTTTTTTACTTTGATGGTTTCATAGATAATTACATATTTTAATATATGTACTTCTAGTGAATATACTTTGGGAACACCCATAGTCATATTCAACATCCTATCCTTTGAATATCATTGAATTCACTCAATAATGGTGATTGAAAACAAATACAATACATCATCATCTCCATCTGACAGGCTCTTTAATCTCTCTATTTATATTTTTTTAATAAAAAATCTCATTTAAGTGAAGGATTTATTCTCCCACTTATTCACAATAAATTTAAATCTTCATTATGTGATGGAACTCTGATTTTCCTTCTTCTCTCCTTATCTCCCATTGAACTAAAATTAAACCTTAAATTTCTTGAGAAAAGTATAGCATCACTTTTCTTAAATAAGTAAGTCATGAATCAACCAAATCTAATTCTATATGAGTCATTATTGGTGTATAAAACAAGAATGATTTACTAAAAATTAAAGTTTTCCACAAACATTCACTAAGTGACACTCATTAACCCTTTATTATTTCAAGGGTTATTCAATAGATTTTTCCTAAAACTTAATTCTCATATCCACCTCAATAAATGGTTCAAAAATCATTCAAGTTAAAAAATGAAGGATTATCCCCCTTTTTCAAGATAATTTACACTTTTCCATTAAAAGATAAATTTATCCCCCTTAATCTTAGAATGTATTTTTATATAAGGATAGGAGATAGTATCAACATACCTCAAAGTTAACAGAAACCAAAATCCCCATATTTTCATTATCTATAAGTTCTGCCTCTAGGTTCTTAATTATTTAGTCCATTATATTTTCACTATCTATTGTCTTTGTAACACCCCAAGATTTCATAGTACGTTATTTCTTCAAAGTAATTAAATAACTTACACTACACGCAACATTAAGTTCAAGCGCACCATGACTTACCAAACTAGTCGTTCAAAAGTGGTTATGAATAGTATTAACTGAATTTTAAACTTTTTACAATCCTTATAATTTTAGAATCCATATTATGAGTTTTTTAGACATAATATAAGAACAAATTCATTTTTTTCAGATAAAAGAATTATTTTTCAAAAAATGCAATTTTACCGCCTTTTAATGGAGAACCTTTTTTAAATCCAATAATTGAAACTTTTATATACTCAATTTGACAAGATAAACTTCTTATTTAGAATCGGAACATAAAAATTTAGTTTCAATAAATTTTTTGTGTTTTTTTTTGATAACTTTCATAATTGGGTGAATAGTGAAAAATACTATATTTTAACTGAAAACAACTTTCTTAATCAAAATAATTTATAGTGTAGAATTATAAATTTTAATGGTTTGGAAGTATAATTAGATTATATTTTTACCATTTAATCCAATTATGGTCATTTTAAGTAATTTCACTTTGAAATTATACATAAACAAGTGTCAATCTTTTGATATTTATTATTTCTTAAAAATACGCTTTTTGGTTTTGACAACGGGAATTAATTTTAAATTAATTAATTAAAATTATATGTTTTGAAATAGGTAAAATAGAATTCATTTTTGAATTCTGAATATCAAAATTGGCTTAGGGTTAATTTTTGGTATTTTTGTGAAAACATTCAATTTTTGATGAATAGTGAAAAACACTAAGTTATTATTTAAAACCGACCTTTTATTTAAATAATTATTTATTTTATTTAAATTTATTTTAGGCGAAAATAGATACATAATACCTATATAAGTTCTATGTAACTCATTGGAGTTAGTTTATAATAATTTTAGATATATAAAAATTTTATTGAACTTTTTACCATCTTTTACCCACCTCCTGTGAGCTTTTGCAAATTTGCATAAAACTTAATTTTACCGCTTCTGCGAGTTTAATTTCAAAAATACAAGAGACACGGTTGATATCAGTAAGTAAAATTTGGTTCAATAAGATTAAAATATTTTTTTGGTGAATAGTAACTTTTTACATTTATTTACCACAGTTAAAAGTAAATAGGTTAATTAAAGGTAAAAATGATATTAATATTACCCTAACACATGTCTTAATTCTATTGGATAATTATAATTCGACCAAAAACAACCTTAGGAATAAAATATGAACCTCTTTGGTCCACTTGTATTATATTAGGACATTTACTATTATTTTATTTAAAGAAGAGTTAAGTGAGTTAAAATCTAATTTTAATAACTAAAACATTTTTAATATAGGGTTATACATAATATAAATTCAATTATAAATATTAATTATAAATATAAAACTATTTCCTACATAATGGTATTTTATTTATAATTTTTATACATTAAATAATTTAAGTTATTTATGACACAATGGTGATGCAGTAATTACCTTATTAATGAAATATTAAAATAATTAATATCTTAAATACCCAAATAAATGTAATTTGAGACTTTTAATGAATTAAAATAATTTTATAGGTTACTATTACATGTTAGGGATTATTAAATGAATTTTTTTTGAATTAATAATGTTGTTATAAATTTAACAAAAACAAAATACCAAATAGTGTCAAAATTGACATAAAAGTGTTTTTAAAACAAATATTATATTATTAATTTATATTCTATTAATAAAAATATGATGTTCAGAAAAATTACTTATATAAGGTTGTATATATTAATAATTAACCACTTGGGGTTCACTTGGCTTGTTATAGTAAGTTTATTAACCATATAATATAAAAATACAAAGAGACATGGTAAATGTCAAAATATTTAACTATGAGTTAAATATAAATGATAAGGTTAATATGGTGACCTAAACCTATCTAAAATCTATTGGTAGAAATTATTTTGGCCCATACCCACACTAGACTCTAAATAAGTCACTTTGGGTCCATTATAAACCGAATATGAATTTATTATAAAATAATATTTTAAGTTTTTTCTAAGGTGCCCCTCACCCCTCTTATAAAGGGCACTTCCCCTTATCTAATATTCACACCTTAAAATCCTTTTGAATCAGCCAACCCCTGCCCAAATATCCTCTCAACTATCCTCCCTTTATCCTAGAGGCCTTTTTTTAGTCAGAAAGCCAACTTAAGGAGCCCTTTTGATTAAATCCAAAGTAAGAACCCGAAAAAGAGGTAAATATTTCATCACCTCTTTCAAGTTCTTTTCTTCTTCCACTTCTTCTTTCCTTGTTGTTTCCATTATAAAATAATAACTCCAGTATATTCTATATACTATGATTTTGTTATAAATATGGTACAACCATATTCATTATTTTATCCATCCTTTGAATGACATGTCACCATACGTGCGTACGTACGGCTTACTGTCTCCACGTTGTGGTGTAGTTGTTATTCAATACATTTTTATTTGGATTGGTATAATAATGATGTATAATTGATTTAAATAATAAATATAACATGATAATTATTCTTTATATATGATATACCATCCAATTATATAATATTTTAATATCAAAAGAATGATATTGTCGCTCATGCGTACATACAGATTACTGTCTCCACGACGCGATGAGATTCATTTCCACGTTCACCATTCAACGATGATTATAAAAATATATATTATTAATAAGTACATAATATATGACATAATAATGATACTGGATATATATATGTATTTATGTATGTACTTACATATATCTTATTCACATCTGTTTAATACGATATGAAAACAGAAACAGCGTTTATGCGTACGTACGGCCTACTGTCTCCATAAACGGTGTTTTCCATTTCATATATCTATCTATTATAAATATTTATATTCTAAATATATATTATATATAAATCAAGTTTTATATTCTGGAATTATTTAAATCATGATCTAAATTATACGATCAAGAATAACAAGTTAAAACACGTACGATAAAGAAAGCGATTATTACCTAAAACGTTAATTTAACATGAAAATCATTATTAAATAGGTAGTATAAAGTCATAAATGAATCATGTATGATATAATAAATATGAATATGGTTCTGGTATAATTTAATAACATACAATGGTCATTATACAGGAGGTTAAACGTACCCTCAACCAAAGGAAAGTGCAAGGTAAGGGTTATTTCCTCAATCTCATTATTTATCCGAGATTGTTCATATGTAAGTACTTTCTGGGACATATTTATCATCGATACCCATATTTCATAAAAAAAAATTAAAAAGGTATTTTTATGTTTTTATCAGAGGTTTTATTTAACTAGATCATCATTTTAAATTTTTTAAATATTTATCTTTCTAAACCCTTTTAATCAATGTCCATGTTTTCAAAATGATTTAAAGATTTATTTATATGGACATGAATGTTTTGAAATGATAATTCTTTTCAGAAGTTTCAAATTGGTATGGTACACTTTGATTCAAAAATATCTTTTAAATAACTTCCTTTATAAATTGTGAGACTTTTAAACGATTTCATGAAAAATGGGTATTTATCTCAAAGCATTTTACTCATCATTTTCATCTATGTCAACATCCTTTGATGGATTTTAAACTTGTTTGAAGTTGATTTATTATGATAAATTCTTACATATTATATTGAATTAGTTTTTCTATGTTTGACTATGAATGTGCTATTCTTATACCATTCATGGTTTATGGATAAAGTGTTTACATTTTGTATGCTAGTTTTAATACGAATGTTTATGCTATGTTTCAACATTTTCATATGAGGAATGCATTGGACTTAGTAAGTGACGGGTGGAGCCCGTTATAGCTCCTTGGTGCATCGGTAGGTCTCATGAGACAAACTAGTGTCTTGGCACAAGGCCTTGTCAAAAAAAATTATTTGTAGTCTTGTCGCAAGGCCTTGACTATGTGGTTATGAAATTCTTGCATTTTTCATTCCATCATTATAAAAGTGGCTATTGATATTGCATGTGATTATTCGACTAGTAGAATATCCATATGAATAAGTAAATCGCATTATTTTATTGTATCTTTTTTATATTATGCTGAATTTTAAGTTTAAAAGGCTTTTGTTTTATTCTTATACATTGCCTTAAATGTTTATGCTTATTTATGAAAGTTTCCACTATATTGTTATCCTTACTGAGCATCTAAGCTCACCCCTTTCTATGTTTTAATTTTCTCAGGATTCCAAGAAGTGTATTATGATTGATATGCAGGTTTAAGCTAGGGGATTAATGTCATTATCAAAGGATCATTTATGTTGTGTTTTATTTTCTAATGTGTAATGTAACGTTCATGTATATAATCTATTTTCTAAGGCTATTAACGGATCGGTCTTTCGGGACTTGATTACTTGTAATCATTCCAATGTATTAAAATAATGCACCAACTCTAGGTAACTGGTGTCAGGGAATTATATTCTTAGTTCCTTGGTTGTCTATAATTTATAATCATCACTTATATTTATCAAATTTCTAAATTCACCAGCTTTAGTTTCACTTCCCCTAAATGGGTGATCACCATCTTCGTTTTAAGGATCCCTCTGAATTGAAACACCTTATAATTCTCCCTCCCATTATAGAATATTTAGAAAATATGAGGGAATAAGGTGATTATTAGATTTTTTTTCTTAGTTATAGAAACAATATTGAGATGGATTTATCATTCCAGAGAGTCCCTACACTTTATCTCAACTATTATTCTTTCTTTTACCCTTGATTTTTTGAGCATAAATATTCTTCGGTGTCATGGACTTATTCTCCTTACTTTTACCTTTAACATTGTGTATATATTTATTCTTAACTTCTGATATCAAGGCATAAACATTATTATTTTCATTATCTTATGTTATCGTTGATTCTTTCAATTATTCTAGCCATGCTTTCATGAAAACTATCAAAACCTGTTTAACCTTATTCTTCTACTGAGATTTCTATTTTGCAATACTCTATATCTTATAATGCTTGTTTCTTCATGGTTAATGAATTCTCATATCCTGGAATTATTTTCTTGATATTTTCAAGAGTGTTATTGGCCTTCATACATCCCCCACACAATTTATTTACCTCTGATGAGTTACCCTTAAATGGTAACTTCTTTTCAAACTCAACTTCTTCATCAGGAATATCTTCTACCAAAACAATTTCCTTGTTTCTTTATAAAAATTATTTTTTTATGATATAATTTTCTTATACTTAATTTATTATTCATGGATAGTTTTCACTTGTCTATGATGCAGCCTTTTCTTCTATAGAATAAATATATTTTATTTTGAATTTTTTCTTCCTTTACAATCTTCTGGGGTGAAATCTTATTTGTAACTTCCTTTCCTTTACACCCCAAGGTATAATTATCATATTTATTTCTTTTATTTTTATTTAGATATTGTGGAATCCTTCTATTATGTGTAACTAACTTGTTCCTGGTAGGTGTCAAGTAGCACTCATCATCACCATGACCACTTCTTTTACACCTTCGGTATAACTTTTCAAGATATTCAAATTTGTTTTATGTCAATAAATTTTCCTTCTTCTTCTAGGGTTGGTTGTATTTAGTTCAATATTTATTAACTTCCACTTTGATCCCCATTTGTGTAGGCCTTATATATTTTCCATCCGTTAACATGTTGTACCAAAATTATATAGATTTGTGTTCAAAATTTCTATAATACTAGAAGTATCCAACAAGTATAGTCCTCTTCTGTTGAGTAAAGAAGTAATTAGTGGAGGGTTATTTCAGTCACTCGATAATGAATTCTTTATTTTGGAAACCTTGAGAGGAACTCTCTTAAATTTTATTATTATTTTAAAAAATTTCAGAAGTGGTTGGTTTATTTAATTATTTATTCACCCATATTTATTTGGAGTTTAAATTATAAACTACACTATTAAAATAATTGAAATTAGTGAAAATTAAATTTCTGGAACTTTGGGTTACCATTCTCATTGAGCTTGTGGAAGATGTATCTTTTGATTGATTTAGATTTATTCTATCATTGGATAGAGTCTTCTGTGAAGTAATAATTTTCTTAGGAATTTTGATAATTACTCTTCTCCCAACTACATGTGAGTATTCAAATTTATTGGACTCTAAGATTTTCAGTTTTATATCCAACTCAAGACACTTTAAATTAAACATTTTTTTATCTTTAAGAAACTTGACTTTTTATTCATATTCAACTTTCATTTTTCAACACTAAAATTCATAAAACTTCCTTTTTTTAAAAAAATATTTTTCAATATATTTTTTTATTTTTTATTCACAAACAATTATTTTTAGTTCTTCCTCAACTAAGGTAATATTTTCATTGTAAATAAATATAGATTATTCATTTACCACAATGAGTTTTATCAAAGCGTTACACATATGTACCTTCTTGTCCAATACATTCTCCATTTCATCAAATTATAATTATAACTTTTCAAATTCTTATAGTTTTCCCTTGATAAATTAACAGTATGTATTTGAAAACCTCAATAGGGGAATTCTTCAAGTATTTCAATATTTAAAAGTAAAACATATTCAATTTTTTCAACAGATTCATACACTTTGTAACTTGAACTCACATTTCTAAAGGATTTATTTTATCATATTTAGCTTCACTCTGTTTACCTCTTAGTAATGGTAGATCCTCATTCCCCTAAACTTAAGAATATATCTTCTTTTTATTATGAGCCTCCATATTCTTATGGAATCTCAATGTTTAGGATGATACCTCCATGCTATGACTAACATAGGTAACATCCATTGTCTTCATCACAGGATCAAATTACTTTTTAATTTCTTGATGCAACATTTATTTAACTTTATGAAATCAATACTTTATGTAAACTAGTGAGAAAAACCTATACAAAAACTAGTAGATCCAAATAGAGGGAACCTTTTTATCTCTAATACTACTTGTTATTTCTGGTGGACCATGTGGCTACACTGAGGGATGGTGTCTATGGAGCATTCAGGCATTAACCACCTCGGATTGTCACTCCTCTTTTCATTCTAGGGTTTCCTAGTTCCTCATGAGGTTGTGGCTGGTAGTTGTGGGCTTTCTCCTGCCTCCTTTCCTCATTGGCCCTTCTAATCTGCCCTTTCTTCCCAACCCATCACGCGAGACCCCATCTTTGGTCTGGCGCGATGGTGTCTTGTGGTGGCTTTGGATTGTGATGGGGAGGCTTGTGATGACAGTTCCTCTGTTATTTTTGGTTCTTTCTTCGTTTCAATTTGCTGGTCTTCCTTTATGTTTGACGAAGGGTGCGCGTCGCAACATTCGAATCTGGATTTGGTGGTGGTTGCTCTTTCTCTGAGAAGTGGTGGTGATACGTTGTGTCCTGTTTCACAGTGGATGTTCTATTGTATGGCTCCTTACAATGTCCCAATTTCTAGCTAAGGTGTTTTACAACAACAGTATCACAGCGGTGTTTTTTCTCTGGTTTTTGTTGGTTCAGTTCATGGCAGTGGTGATGAAGTTGGTGATGGGGATTGTTTTATGGTTTTGTATTGGTTTTTTCTGTGTCGTCGGTGAATTTTGTATCGTTGGTTTACTTTTTTTGCGATTTTCTGGTATGTATTGTCGAGGAGGAAATAAAACAACACACGTATATTTTAAAGTCATTCATCATATCTCAAACACCTAACCTCCAAAAAATTTACACTATGATTATTTTGGTTCTGCCTATAATTCTTCTAAACTAAATATTTGGTATCCATAAGTTCTTCAAAAAACTTATGTGTGAATACTTTTATTCTAATGGTATGAATTTTTTTCACTTACACTACATTTAGACGTTGTCCTGCATCTCCTCCTTCATATTAACTCATTATCTAATCATCATAATATTTTGATTGGTTAGACTTAGTAAATTTTGATTACCACTAACTTAAAATGTTATTATATTCTAAACATTTTTACTTCCACTCATCTTCTACTCCTTAATCTATTTATAACTCATATCAATCATTCAATATTTTGACACTCTAGACTTATCATTGGATAAATTCATCATCATGTCTGATAGAATGTACTAATGGTTCTTTAACTCATGGTCATACTTCTATATTCTAATTAATATTAGCTTCAATCTCCTAAAAATCTCTTTAGTTTCTAGTGCTTTCACTTTTTACCCTTATTCCACTGATCATACTTTTGGTATATTCATATTTCTCTTATTACCTACTTTTGGAGCCTTTAACATCATCCTTTCTTCTTCTATCTTCTGATTGAATCAACACTTGTTCCGTTTATCTTGAATAACAATTTGACTTCTACCAATGTGATTTTTAATTCCTTTATGATAAATTCTTGAGCATAATGAGTTTTTTATCCTTTAATTTCAACAAAATATTGATCCTGGATTATTTAGTTTTTTAGATTTCCACAAATTCATGACCCTTGTGGTGTTCACTGAGGAACCTTAAAAAGTAATTGAAAAACCTTATTATTGTTTTTTTAACAATACAATTAATGTATAAACCATACATGTATCTATCCTATGGATATGGTCAAACCTTACATGGACATTTCCCAACCTTACACAAGCATGCGACACTTTTATCAACCATACACTGATGGTTGTCTAAACCTTTTAGACATTTTTTTGAACCTTATGATAGGGTTTGTCTAAAATTTATGAATATATAACATAGAAAATTTTCAAAAAAAAAATATATACATCCTTGAATTAATTTATAACCTCTTCAAACATCTTCATACTTCATTTGATATTCTCAAAACTTCACTCAAGAACCATTATAAATGTTTTCAGTAGTATCAAACTTAAAAATTTTCTAAATGACAACCCATTATAGCTACCATCATTTATTATTATTCTTATAAGTTATAAAAATTTTATAAACCATCCAATATATAATGATCAAATATTAAAAACTCTCTAATCTCCCAACTATCTTATTATTCCCAAAATACCTTCCAAACTAGTGTAGATAGTGTTTCCCCATTAACATTAGTATTTAACTTATATAAAAGATCAAAAAATCACATATTATGGTTTCTTATAGACATAAATACTTTTAAGGATTTCTCCTTCATATTTTAGCCTCATACATTACACTTTCCTTCCTTACTTTTGATGACATGAGCATTATATCTTCTGGACAATCCATCTATCACTTCTTCAATGACTTCTACCGGTTGTAGAATCGTCATCTATGAGTATAAATTACTTCCATAATTTCCTATATATTTCACATTATGATGTATTTAATTCTAGTGAATATATTTTGGGAACACCCATAGGCATCTTGACCTTACGCTTCTCTAAATATCATTGAATTGACTCAAAAACAATTATTGAAAACAAATATAATACTTTATCATCGCCATCTGATGGGATCCTTACGGTTTCACATTGTACTATGATAAGATCCTAAGTTTTATGTATTGGACTCCCCAATTATTTCTCATCCATTTAAGGAGGAAAACGAGGAGGTACAAAATGACTTCAAGAAACATGTGGACTATGTATTGAATGTCCATTGCCTCTTGTTATTACCCATGACTAGTGACCACCAGAATCTTCATGAAGACAAAGATTCTTACACCATGTTGTCTCATCTCTATTATATCTATCAGGAGAAAGAAATACAATAGGGGTATGAAATTTCCAAGTCTCTCTTTATTTTCATGTTAAGCAATTATGTTACAACTAGACCTCATGTAGTTAAGATGATTGAAAACAATGAGAAATTAAACATTATATGATTCAAGCTACCCAAGTAATTATGTGCATGCCACATAATTTCCTTACTTACTCCAATATTCTCAAGTTTTATTTTGAAATTCAACATGAACAATATAGAGAAGATGTTATGTATATCTTAAATATAATTCTACAAGAGGATAAAGATACAAAGCATGGTAAATATTTTTTTCTATTGGTAAATAATAAAAAATGAAAGGAAAATAGATCTAAGAAAAATTCAATGTATATGGAACCTTTTAACCTCCATTCCAAATGGAGAAAGATCTAGAAAGAGGATAAAGTACATGATGTAGTGTTTTTTTCATGTGGTAAGTGAGGCCACTGGATGAAGATTTGTGCCTCAATAAATAAGCAAGTAGAAGCTTTGTATACATTCACTATCAAGTATAATATTTCTATTTCTACAAATTTGGTATTAGATACAACTTTTGGTCCTCTAATTTGCATTCAAATATAGGAACTAAGTAGATTTTAAAAGATTACCAATGGGGAGGTTGTTCTTTGAGCTTCCAATAGAGAAAGACTACCTACACTATAAATTTGATATTTTCATCTCATATTTCTAAATAAATTGATTCTAGTTTTTAATAATTTTTATTATGTGCCCAGTGTAACTAAAAACCTAATATCTACATCCAATTTAGATATGGACAGATTTTTTTTCATGTTTAAAAATAAGAGTTTCCACTTTTATAAAGATATTATATGTTATGGTATGTCACATTTGAATTTTTGAATTTATATACTAGAATATAAAACTCAATTCTTAGAAATATATAATGAAACAAGTTCACGTGACTCATATCACACCTAGTTGTGGCATCACTAGTTTGGTCATGTAAATGAGAATAATTTGAAAAAAATATTTCAAGAAGGATATTTGGGTTATTTTGAACTAAAATACTTGGATATATATTATGCTTGTTTGTAAGGTAAAATGACAAAAGATCAATTTAGTAGAAAAGGTCGAAGAGCTATAGGGATTTGAGAATTAGTTTATATAAATGTGTGTGGTCATTTTCAACTAAAATATAGAGGTTTATACTCTTACTTAATAAATTTTAACAAATAATTTATTATATATGGATATGTATACTTAATTAGGTATAAGTATGATTCCTTTGATAAATTTAAGGAATAAAATAATGAAGTAGAGAATCATCTTGGTAAGAAGATAAAGAAACTTTCATTAAACTGAAGTAGTGAGCATCTTAAACAATATTTCATCAATTATCTAAAAGATTTTGGGATACTATATCAAATCACATGTCCTTATACACGGATATAGAATGGTGTCAATAAAAAGTTGAATTGAACCTTATTAGACATGGTGAGATCAATGATGAGTCATACAGATCATCTTTAATCCTTTTTGGGATACACATTACAAATTGTAGCGTACATACTAAACTGAGTGATAAAGAAATTATAAAGTCAAATTCTATATGACTTATAATATAGGAATAAATACTTGTTCTCATATATTCATGTATATGGATGAAATTCATTTTATAAGGATAATACTAGAAACAAAATAGAATCATGAGGCATGAAGTGTATCTTTATAGGACATCCTAAATAAACTAAACGATATTACTTATACAATCCCTTAGATAAAAATGTTATTAAAACAAATGTGACACCATTTTTTGACACATATCTAAAATTAATAGTGGTAGAAAGGTAAACTTCAATGAAGTTAAAGTTTATGATGGAAAAGATTTAGAATAAGATCATATTACATAAGTCCTAGTGGAAGAATTTTTTATAGCAACATGATTACTAACAAGGAGAAATAGAGAGTCTAGATAAATAAAGAGATATGGTTTTCTAGTTATCAAGGAATTCTCCATGTCACTAGTTGAAAATAATTAACCTTTTAATATAAGGAAGTAATGCATTGATCCGAAGTTACAAATTGGAAAGAGGACATGTATTCTAAAATAGATTCCATATACCAAAAACATGTTTGGTTTTTGGTATATATTCTATTTGATGTAGATCCTATTAAGTGAAAATTGGAATTAAAGGATAAACTGTACATGGATAGAAAACTCAATACCTATAAGGCATGACCAGTTGCAAAAGGGTTTAAGTGACGTCAAGGCATAAACTATGATGAAACCTTTTCACTGGTATCTTTCATGAAATCCATCGGGATTATACTTTTCATAACAGCCTACCATAAAGATGATATTTGATAAATTGATGTTAAGATCTCATTCCTTAATAGAAACCATGTGGAATATGTTTATCTGACACATCCAAAAGGATTGGTGATATAAAAAGATTACAATAATGTGTGAAAGATAGAGAAATTCATTTGTGAGTTTAAGAAAGAATCAAGATCGTATAATATTCTCTTTGATGGATTCATATGAGAAATTTTTTCACAAATAATATATATGATCCATATATCTATAAGTGTTTTAGTGCAGTTTCATATATTTTATAGTATAATGTGATGTTGATATATTATTTATGGAAAATTAGATATCAATCTTATAGTTAGTTAAGACATGGTTAACCAAATACTTCCCCATGAAGTAATTAAGTAAAGTAGGATAAATCTTAGGGATCAAGATCCATAAAGATATATCTAAGAGTCTTCTTATACTAAGTTGGGGTACATTAATTGATAAGGTATTGATGAAATTAAATATATAGAGATCCAAGAGAGGATTGTTGTTTAATTTCATATGGTATACATATCTCTAGGAAAATATCCTCAAACATAACAGGGGATAAAGAGATATAGAATAGAATCCCTTGAACTTATATGATTGTATCTATCATGTGTTATATGTTATGTGGTAGGCTTGATGTTTCCTACACCTTGATTATGATAATAAGATATCAAGAAAACTTGTAAAATCCACTAGGTTGAGTGTAAATAATAGCTTTAATTACCTTAGGTGTAAAAAATATATTTTCATGGTTTTTAAAGGAAATAAGTAACTAGTTTTCTTGGGATACATAGATTCAAGTTTCTCAATAGATTGGAATGATATGAAATCACAATCAAGATATTTGTTTCTTCTTAATAGACTGTCTATGAGAAAGAGTTTTAAGAAGCCAGTAGTCACAAATTTTATAATAGAGTATGAGTATATTTTATCTTATAATGAATCTAAAGAAGTGGTGTGGATATAAAACTTTATCCAAGATATTTTTATTGTACCTAGAAGTAAATATTTCATCACTCTATATTGGGATAATACTAAAATAGTAGTTTTATAAAAGGATACTAGGTCATGTCAATGGGAGAATCATATACTTTGGAATTATCACCTCTTGAGGTGTTTTTCTCAAAGTTTTAAAGCCATGGTAAGCATATTAGCTACAGAAGAGAATTTAGTAGACCCATTAACTAAAGCCTTATCTCCATAGAAGTATGAATATCATGTGAGCTCAATATAACTAAAAGTTTTTTGTAGTTGGATCTAGTGTAATTGGGATTCTATTGGATTTGGTTCCCTATAACCAACTTACCTTATACTTTCAATTAATAGAATACTAATAAATATATTATCATGTGATAATTATTCTTCTATGTAATATTAATGTGTCAATTTCCTTAGAGTATTTTTTTCATCGAAAGGATATATAATATCCTTTCTATAATGAGAATCTAGTAATGATATAATAATATTCATAAACATATATCCATTGGTCTAAATAAAATATTTTGATGAGACATGTATGATGTTTGAATATTAGGTGTTGGGGGATCATAAGACATTGAGACTTATTCTCATGAAGATCACACTTGGTAATCTTCAAGAAGGGAGGTTATAACGATAGATCTACCAATTGTAATTCAACAAGTTTTATGTGTCATTTGATATTTCTATCTGTGGATATTTTTATTCATCCTTGGACAATAGATTATTATTAATGTATATAATGAATCATTAACTTTGATGTGTGGACAAAAACCATGATGAAATATTATTGTGGTGAGGTAGCATGTATTGGATGCATCATAAGTGATATGAAATTAATTGAATAAGTCAAGAAACGATTTTCCCTTTCAAGTTAATGAAAGAAGATATCCTTGGCCCTTTTATTGAAATATAATTGTTTGATTAAATTTATATCCATGGTAGTTAGTCAATGGAATCATTTCAAAAATTTGAAGAAATGTAAATCAAGCATATAGGGTGATGACACTAGTATGAATCCTACTTGATGAGATATAAAGAAGAAGGGATTGTATTACATAGTAATATTCATAGGAAATTTTTTATCATTCCAAGATTAATTTATTTCTCTATGGTATCCTTGACGTGTTTCTAGACATTGATATTGGACTTTACATAAGTTCAATTAATGCCACAGAGAAATAGGCTTATAAGGTCACACACTAAGTGTATCTAGAATCTCATTAAATTCTATTGAATTTAATATTAAGACAAAAAATCATTCAAGAATTTTGAAATAATAGTTATTCAAGTATTATTGGTCACATAAATTTAATCACTAGATATTTTAGTTTCGAATATTTTAGTGGAATTTTATCTCTTGTTTATTATTCATAAGGCAATGAATAAAAATTTATTTTTTCACTAGTTGAGTGAATATATTTATATAAATATTTATTTAGTTTCCTAAATATTAAAATAAATATTTATTTATGAGTTTAGTGAATATAATATGTGTTTATTTATTTATTAAATGAATAATATTTATTTAAATAAATATTTTATTATTCAAGGCTCGATAAATGTCATAAAGAATTGATGGTTGAGTTAAGATCCCAATAGAAATGATATATTTGTTTAATATCATTTAAATACATATTATTTTATTTATTTAACAAATTATATTAAAATAAATAGATTTTATGGGAAATAATGATATTATTATTATTATTAAACATGGTAAATAACTTTGAATATATATTATATAAAGGGGAATTTTGAAATTATCAAATATTAACCCTAAGTATATATTTTAACTTATATAATTTTAGAAAATAGAGTTATTTTTCATAATAAAGATACTTTATAAAATTCACTCAATCCCTAAGGAGAATATTCCTCCTCCCTCCCTCTCAAGAAAAATGATATAATAGGATAATCCCTTATTACAATCAATGATGAATTATGTAAAGTTATATGTTCCTCTATGATAGAATTCATAATACCAAGAAATTTTTTTAAAGATTCATGGAGCATGTGTAGAAACAACTAGATAAACCCACTTTTTGGATTCCCCACCATAATAAATAGATGATAAGAGTGGAATCAAAATTGATCAAAAGGAATTCTTGGTTTTTGATTCTATTATTTTAAATAAGTTATAAATTAAATATGAAATATCCTCCCTAGGACAGTGTGAGGTTGTATTTATTAAGTTCCTTGAGATTTATCCATTGAATTTTATGAAAAATCAAAATTGGATTTCATCCCACCATTTCTAATGGGCCTCTAAAACCTTCATATATAAGTTTTTTTGATCGAGATGATGCCAGAAACCTTTACTACATGAGTATAACTGACATTTTTATAAAGGTCAATTATTTATTACATATAAGAATTAAGGAATTCATGTTTTTTATCAATGATACAAAGCCTCACATAGTCACCTGATTAGGACTTGTAATAAGTATCAAATAATGGAGAAAGTGTTTATTACAAAATGAAGAGAGTTTTATAAAATAATATCTAAATGATTTTGTATGTATTCACAAAAAGTTTTAAAGTCTTGTATAAAGTACTTATAGGATTTTAGTATAGGTGTGAAATAGTTGGAAATGCACTAAAATAATAAGATTCATATTATATGATTCATCCATATTGTAATCGTTATAATACATGTGTTTTTTGGTGTAGGAGATGATATGGTCATATCAATAAAGTTATATGATGCCTATAATAAATCATACAATATAGATTAAGATATGTGATATTGATTGTATTGGTTGCTGCTACATCTTCATATGGTCTACCTTCAGCTATAAACCATCAGGATGATTCATATATTTAATCAAAAACATTTTTATAATCACTGAAACATTAAAATGATTATAAGTCACCAATAAGGATACATATAGTAATGTATTCCGATTTCCAAATTTTGGTAGCTGATGCTTGTCAATTTCATTAAATTAAGTGAGCTTATATAAGGATTAGATTTTATTTTAGGTGGTGTGGAGATTTTTTTTTGCGAATTGGAAGATTTATTCTTTCCATGTTCTCTATTTTTTTAGAAAAAGGTTATAGAACACCTTTTAAGTTCAAGGGGTCTTCTTAGAGCATACAAGGATTCTAGTGGTCGGTGTACTACCTGAAGAATTGAGATTAATTAGGCTATTACTAGGTGGCCTCTGTCAAACAGACTCTATCATGATGGATCTTGTTGTAAATGAGGTGTGCATATTAGATTTTATTTTCTTCATTTATATTTTTATTTTAAGATGGTAGATCAGAAATTTTATTGGGTTTCTTAAATAGTTGGGAGCATGATATGTTCTTATAAAACTTATCATTTAAAACCTCTTAAATGAGGGTTCCTAATTCTATATTCAAGTCACTAAGTTTTCCTCCCTCCCTCTATATGTTCTTCTCTTCCTAGTGTGGGTTATCATTTATCTATGGTCTGATCGATGAGTTGTAAGTCCCTAGGGATTATCATGGGTAAGGATATGTGTCATCTTATGTCTATTTCTACTCTCTCTCACTCTCTCTTAATATCTCTCTCACTCTTTCTCTATCTATATATATATATATATATATATTTCTTTGTTCTCTATAAGTTATTACCTAATTTAGGGGTTTTATCAGTTTATGTGGTTTCTTCCAGCTTGGTTTGAATCAGCCTCTAGAATTCAATGATTATGATCTTACCAGTACAAGTTAAGTCATCCTTATGATTTACCAATGGTTTATAAGTGTTTCTAATGTGTCATATGATATATAAAAAGTTTCAACCTTTTGTAAATTCCCTATTTTTTTAAAACTATTCCCATGGTTTTTAATGGTTTTTGAAAGACCTACCATTAGAGCATTTCATATTTGAATCATTGATTTCAATGAACACATAACACGTGTAATGTGTTATGGGAATGTGATAAAAATTTGTGGGGGTTATCCCTATGATACAAAATCATTTTCGTGGTCATGGTTTGGGGTGATTATATTCTATATCATGGGGTGGGGTGATGATGATCACCACTGATGGAGGTGATTGAGGTTCATCGAGTGCCTGGTTATAGGATGTTGGTGGTATTTTTACCATTGGGGTTGAGACCATTGGGTTTGTGTGCATAAAAAAGAGGGTGAATTGGTCATAGAATTTTTTGTGGGGTCTTCCATAGATACAATGACTTAGGATTGTGATTTTGGTCACTATACTTATAGAGGGATACACCATAGATGTGGCCACGAGTTTGGTTGATGACTATGATCATCGATTGGTGGTATGAATCTCACTATACGAGGAATTTCATTGGGATTATTGAGGTAAAGGTTATAAAGTGTGATATATTTCTTGTGGTTATTCTAGAATCAAATGTACACTTTCAAGTATTTATGGTGGTTTGGTATGGTTGAATGGAAAGTATGGATTTATGTTACTCTAAAGTATATTGGAATTTTTAGAGATATGTGAGAGTCTCAATGGTTGTCTAAATTATGGAATCATCATCTCATTTCGATACCAGCCAAAGTAGGTAGGGTCTCACTTAGTTTGGGTGTTGATCACTCCATGATGTGATGATTTTATCTTATTTATTATTCTTGTTGGAATTTCATATTGAGTATTTGAAAGTATTTAATATATATTTTTATGAAAAACATTGGTGGTGGACTACTGAGTTTTTATCATACTCAGAATAGGCTCTCTAGAGTGTGTATAGATTTTATGTCTCGTAGACCTAGAAAGGGAAATGGTCTAGTGAACAGTGATTTGGGGAAAGAGTTGTAGTGGGTGTATGGATGGGATATTGGAGTTTTTTCAAGATGAACCAAGTAAATACTTTATAATGGGTTGGGTTGTCCTTTTTGTGTAACATTTTTTATTCTTTTGTATATTTTGAACCATTTTGGGTAATCCATAACCCACACTTCAATATAATTGTATGTTGCATCTCATTTTGTATATCATGAATCATGTCATTCCATGTGTTAACATAATTTTTATCTATATTTTGGATATTATTTTTTATTTTTGTGTGTTATAAAACTTGTTGATTTCATCCAATTATTAACACTCAGATATAAGGGTATAGTCTCCTAACTATTACTCCTAGACCCTCATTTCTAGTTGGAAAACTCTTACATGTGAGGAGGTGTGCCAAAGGTCAATTGTCTCCCTTTGACTTAGAGATGTTCTGGTTGACTAGGATAGATATGTTACATAATAATCCTAAATAAAAGAAATCAACTTAATGATGTTGTTATAGATGAATTTTTATGAAGATGATCCACTAGATGATGTATAAACCTAATAAAACCCTAGCGAGGAAAACACCAAAAAACAAGGAGACTTAATATCACATAAACTGATCCAATAGATGGTCCATTATAGATATGTAATTAGTTTCTGTAAATAATAATATATTAATTTAAAAATAAATAAAATATTAGTTTTATAAATAAATAATAAATATAAATTTCATGATATTTTAAAAAATTTAACTCCAAAGAATATAAAATCTCAACTAAACCCTTTAATATCCCTACCTTTTATATTCTTACTTTCCATATTTCAACCATTGGATTTTACATGAAAAACATTGATCAATATTATTCATTGATTATATTACTATATAGCCTATATGTGTGTGTGTGTGTGTGGTTATATGATAATGACATTGAACTTTTGGACTCTATCGTTCTATCTTTATTTCTTTATCTCTATTTTTTATCTTTACACTATGATTTTATGTCTACATACATTCATCATTTTATTCATATACAATCAACATTGTAATTTTTCAATGATCGATAATGATTTTCTTGTTTCAAAATACTCCATGGTTTCAATAAATGTTTCAATATCATTTCATAATATATTATCATCATGAGTTTTACCTGGATAGAAAGGTTTATAAAATTGGGTAAATAATAATTTTCATGGAAAACATTGTTAAACTTTGTTTCCCCCTCTAAAATCATTGAAAAAATGTGTTATCTTTATTTATTATTGTGTAATAAAATATTTATTCATTATCAACTTATAAATAGTTACAATGAAACCTAATAAAATAAATGGTTCCATTTCACATCATATGAATGGATAAATTGTATTTATTTTCTTAATGATAACCCCTAAATAGATAAGTAATATACCCAACCAAACTTAATTTAACTAAAATCTAAAGTTGTGTATGATAAAGATAAAAAAATAATGTTATCATGGTAAGTAACCTTATTATCCTTATATCAAAAGACCAATTTTCTAATAACCAAATGAGAAAGGTTAGTTACACTTATGGAAATCCATGTGATTCCCACATAGTTATTCATTGTGGTATATAATCTATATAATCTTCATATCGTGTATGAAATTTGAATCTATATATAGTATCATACTCATGTTCATGTATGTTACCTAAAATCATTCATGTTATTTCAGATTAGGGTTATTATTTTATATTGGACCTGAGGTTATCCAGTGTTCCATGTGGTTTGTGAAAAAGGACTAACTGCCCTACTGCTATTGTCAGGAACCATGTTTAGTCCTAAAAAATGATAGGAATTGGAACCACATCTTGAATCCTGCATAGGTAATGGGGGAGTTCTAGGGGAAATATATATATATATCATAAGGTAACTCTCCCCATTCATGAGGCATTTTCACTATCATGGGTGGGATGCACTAGGAAGAACAAAACCACGAGGTGGGACTCCAAATTTTATAATATCATGAAAATAGGTGTGGGAAAGTTCTGTGCATTATATTAGAGCATAGATGCAGATTCAAAACACTCAATTAACACTTATTGGGAGTTTTTTATACCCAAGGATATCTAGTTTTCTCTATGGTTTGTGACAAGGAACTAATCACCCCACTACTACTGTAAATCATTGTGTTTTGTTATGAAAAAGGCTAGGTTAGGTGCCATATCCCATGTCCTAATGGATAATTGGGGAGTTTTAAGTGAAACATATATATCACATGGGAACTCTCTCTATTCGTGAACCCTTTTCCTATTTTTAGTGGGATTCCCTAGGAAGAACAAAATCTTGAAATTGGGCTCCAAAGTGAACAATATCATTAATAGAGGTATGGGAATTTCCTATAATTTCCCATTGGATTGTGATTTTATTTGTTGTAAAAAAGAATATAAATATGTTTTTGGGAGTCTTGGGTGATGGAATAAGAAATCAACCAAATTAAAAACATGATAAGTTGACTATACAATTTATGGGAAAAGATAAATAGAGATAGAAACCATTGAAAATAGAAATGATAATCACTGATTATGTTTGAAAAAGAAGTTATAAGATATGTATTCTATATTAATAGTCCGTCACATCAAATTATTATAGAATTAATCCTAATGTAAACGAAAATTTATGAAGTTAGAACACAACTTACAACATTTTTATAAAATTGAATAAGTTAGTTAATGGGGACATTGAATACCGAAGACTATTTGAGAGAAAATATACATAAATTGTTAGAGAAACTATCATTGGAGTACCAAATATATTGGATCCTAAAAACAATGATAAAACATTATTTAGATTAATTTTTTCAAAGGATTAAGTGGTGGTTGAATTAAAATTGCAGTATAGTTTATGGAAATACTATATCTTGACTATTTAGATGGTAAAAAGTACCTTGGAAAGAAGTTAAAAAAACTTGGGATTGTTTTAATAATTCCCATAATTATTTAAAGATAGTCCAAGATTATTTAAATATATCAAATAATTCCTAAGATGATTTTGAATTGAATATAAATTCATTTATTAAATTTTAAAATTCTTTGTAGGGGTTGGAAATTTGGGAATGTCCCTGAGTTTCATATTATCCATTTCTTCGTATGAATATGAATCATCTAGTGTAGTGTATGACTCATTTTATAGGAAAAGGATATGTGTATGTGTAAATTATGACTCTATGTATGAGTCATATAAAAGGTTAAAACATCTACATATGATTAATTATGACCATTGTATGAATAATTTTGGCATTATTCATACATGTGATGCTCTACAAACTAGAAAATTTAACAAAAGTAATGTGTGTGAGAGTCATTCAATGATGCATATGTGTCATTCTAATATGTGTATAACTCATTCTAGACATGTATATGCATTATTTTAAAATCTTCATATAAGTCATCCTAGAGCTGCGTATGTGTCGTCCAAACCTTCATATGTGTGATTTATATGTTGTATATGAGTCATAGGGGGTCTCCTATGAGTCATTCCAGACTTAGAGAAATTTGATATTTTTTCTAAATGAAATTGGAGTTTCCAAAACTTATTTCTAAATATAAAAAATATATTTGATGATTACAAAGAAATTATTTCATGCTCAAAACATCATGAATATATTTTTTTTCCATGATATAAGATTGAGATAAAGAATATTTGTGGGAAAAGGTAAATAGATCACTGTGTTATTTATCTGGTATTTTTAAATTAGAATATTTTAAAATCATTTAGTGATAAAAATGGAGACTAAAATTAGATAATCCATGAGCTATTATTTATTGATCAATATATAAAAAATTAAATTTGATTCAAACTGTTTGAATGATAATCTTATCTTCAATATGAGATGAGGAATATCAAGCAATGATATAAGGCTGGGAATTTTTTTATAATGAAATGAAGAACTTCTAGATAAATAGCTATGGAAATTTGAATATGATTAAAGATAATGATATGGGAATCTGATCATTATGTTTGAGAAAAATAATATCAAGTTTAGATGGAATTTTTTGAATTTAAATTTCCAAAATTGGAAAAATTACAGATTAGTTAAATCTAAAAATGGAGAGTGATGATGCTTTAATTGATCTTAATTTCTCTATATATCAAAAATGATTTTTTTAATTCATGAATAATAATAATATACTAATATGAGATGCTAGATGAATCTTACATACTCAATATAGAGTTTATATAGAGTTCATGGGAAGTTATCATGGCATAAAGGAAAGCTCCAAACCCCATATTCTAATGTTGTATACTTTTATACAACCTTGGAAGAATATTTATTTATGGTTTCCATAAAAATATATTGAGACCACTATCCTGATATATTTTATTTGTTATATATTTTTGTATGAGATAAAATGATAAAAAAAGTATGGTATTTATTAATACTTCTAGAGATAGTAATTTAAATAAAAAAATGAGGAGAATGTGGTAACAATCCCTTGTACAGCTGCTGAAAAAAAAGAAAGTAGTGGATTGTGGGTGTGATTTTTTATGTTTTCATGTAATGAGATATTTTCATTTATGAAAATTGAAAGTGATCCCACAAATTAAATGGAGTCTCTTATATAACTATGGATCAAATAAAGAAAATAAAATAGAAGAGGAAATTAGAGAGTTGTAGATGATAAAAATGAAGTAAGCTGAGAGAACCAAGAGCTATATCAAAGAAGAATAAAAATTTAATTCAATCCTATACTAAAGTAGAAAACCATCTCGGTATCTAAGAAAATAAAAATAAGGAGGAGGAGGAGGAGGTTGGTTTGCATACCAGACCATATGATACATAGTATTACAGAATTCTATGAAATAAAAGAAATAGACCTTCAAGATTTTGAATGAAGTTATCAAGAAAAGACCTAATACTTTCAATGTTTACTCACTAGGTAAATTTATGGGGTTATATTTCTTGAAGAAGAAGTCTTAGGAGGGCTGATGTGAAAGATTTCCTATAGAATATTTTATGGTTGTTGATCTTCTTGATGTTTTGAGTTGAGAGTGCCCAAAATAGTTTTGGAAGAATAATAGATAATCTAATATCCTCTCTCCAATTCACACTATAGTAATCATATCGGGTCACTATAATACCTCAGGCATACCTCCACATGCACTAAATACTACCAACTAGCGGTGAGGGTCTAGTGTGTTACTGTGTAGAGACTATACACCCATATCAAGGTGTTCAATACCAAAAAATAACTAAAAAATTCATAATAGTAAAAAAAAATAGAGTACATGGAAGTAATATATTATAGCCATCAATAAATAATAAATGAA
Organism: Viscum album; assembly: GCA_963277665.1. Classification (NCBI taxonomy): domain Eukaryota; kingdom Viridiplantae; phylum Streptophyta; class Magnoliopsida; order Santalales; family Viscaceae; genus Viscum; species Viscum album. Next base: position 466,702,064 of record OY728147.1, on the reverse strand, counting down.
TGTGGAAGTATACAGTCATACATACTTACATTCATGACACCATACAACTGATCTCCCACTAGGCTGATCACATATACAACATAAATAAAAAGATTAAAAATCCATTAAGGCTCTATAGCCAATGTTGATACATACCTAAACCCTGGTCTCAAAGTATATCTAATCTATCTCATTTGTTCATGCCACATCAGGCCTCTACCCAACCTGAACCTATGATTAGTGAAGATATTCTAAGGTATCCAAGTGTCATGGTCACCTTAGTAGGGTGTGAGTATAAATTAGTAGGGAATCACCAATGAAGTCTTATACCTTACTAGTAAATATAATATGCGGGTGTTTGATATGGTCAAATGAATAAATAAATAAATTTTAAAGCATAAATAAATAACCATTCTTTATCCTTGGGTTCTAACATGACACCCAAGATTGATTCAAACTTACTCTGTCCAGTGCTGGAGTGTCTCTAAGTATGTCATAAATCCATAAAAACCAATATCAATAACATGTATGATTCCTAGGGGAAAAACTAGGAAATACTATAGTACTAGGATAAATGGATGATTCCTTAGAGCATGTACTAGTCAATCTAGATTGGATCAAAGGATACCTGGGAAGGGTTACATCCCCTACCCCAATTCTAAGAAGAAAGTCCAAGGCAGTCCAAATCAGACTGGAGGCTACCTGAGAGTGTCACATCTCATACCCTGGTTCTAAGGAGAATATACAAGGAAATCAAATTTATGGAACATTCAAATCCAATGAGAATTTCCATATCATTTCAAATTGATATTAGGAACAAAATCTATATCTAAGGAGAATATCCAAGGCATCCTATATATCTCGATACATCTCGGTGGGTAGTGCATCCCACCCAAATCATCTCATTGCATGCATCTCATATGATTTGGTCCACTATATAGAACCACATCACATAATTGAGGTCAACATCTCAAGTGCATGAATTATCATTATCATAGCCATATTAGGCTCTTAACACCGATTTAGGTTCTAAGGTAACACCCAGATCATTAATATCCATTGCCCTCACATACCCTCTCAAGGATCAATATATTACTGGGGCACCCCCAGGGTCCCCTAGTTTACACCATAGCATGGACACCCTATGTGGGATTTTTTCCCCATTATCATATCTTAAGTAAACTCGCATCCCTCGAAGGGAATAGAATCCCTCCGAATCATTATAATCTTTTCATGATCTCACTAGCCTCACAAGGAAAGTTCAGCTTTCATTTCTTACAAGATATGGTAAAAATAACATCTCACATCTTAAAACGTAGGTTAGTCCACTCACCTAACCTTTCATAAAGTACTACCTAGATATTAACACCTCGGTTTAAAAGAAACAATTCCCCACATTCATTTCAACTAACTATAGGATATAATGGTATCTCAAGGGTCCCTAAAGGCTTACTAGGTATAGTGATACTAACCAATTACACTCCTCTACTTAGAGATCTCCAAAAAACCAATACTTAGGAATATTAAATTCACTCAATTCATTTAGGTTCTCACCCCTTAGGATCCATGAATCACAAGGCATACAATTAAAATCCAGGTCACAACTACCAACAATCGAGGCATCAAGCTTGTGTTCAAGGGTCAATCATGGCCCTTGGAACTTCATTAATCAATTCATAAGCATTTAATTTCAATTAAAAATTTTATTTAAATTAAATATCAATTTCATTTAGTGGATATACCACATATCAAATTCACATAAATATAAATAAAGTGCATTTACCATTGGGGGATAAAAAAGGGCCACCTACCTCAATCAGAGTTATCATCCCTTAAAGTAGCTTGACCATCCTAACTGAAGCTCATAAAATGCTGAATCAAAACCCAGGTTCCAATTTTACATCACATGATATAAATAATTAATTATAAACATGTATAACTAATTATTCAAATCACTCTAACAATTTATAATTAATTTATAAATTAACACATTTAAGCATGATTTTCTAACCACTCACTTAGTGCTCAAACTACATCAAAACTAAAACCAACCTCCCAAAGAAGGATTTTTGTATACTCCTGCCACCATCCTAGTAAAAATCCCAAACAATCATAACTAACTCAATCATAAAATTTTATTTTATTTAACCAAAATCTCTCAATAAATGCATCCAGCAATGTACGTCAATCGAAACGGCATGCAACGATGTGATGTCATCATGTCGAGACATACTCTATCCATGTCAAGAAAAATACATATCATATCAAATGATTTACAACATACTCCAGTGGAATAATCACCAATATATAAGACAAAATATCTAAAATTAGTAAAGATTGAGGGAACCCAAAATTGAAGGAATGGAATGGAGTAACTCGCCCAAAAACTTCATCGAACCACACCAAGAATCCTCCCAATACATGGGGACAAATGGGAGGAATATTGGGGGAGTTATAATTGAAATGGCCTCCCTACACACCAAGTTCAACCTAAAATAAATAGGGGATAGATTGGTAAATTTATATTATTCCCCCACTTAAAAATAAAAGGTGGGGTCTTTCTACAGCATAGGCATAGGGTTCATAGCACAATGCACCCTGTTTTGGTGTGGAGTAGGGATCCATGGTGCATTCCACCTTGAGGGAAGCCTAAGTAACTACCTCTCAAGCATCCTATAAGGAAGATCCCTCTAGCGATACACCATGTTCCTCCTCAACCAGGTCCATTCTACAGTGTAGCCTCATCATTTGTAGTGTATTCATCCCCCAAACGGAAAGGCCAACCCCACAACCCACACTTATTATTTGTGGCATATCCCCTCAAGCTATTTCATGGTCTCCCTTGAATAGGCCAAGGCCATGATATGGTGTGGCCTCTTGGTTGTATCACAAACACCCATTAAGGTGTGAGGTATGAATTACTAAGGGTCATTCCCCCTCTATGGCGTGGACCATAGGGATATACCAAAATTCATCCATTATAGGGATCCCTTCAGGGAAAAATCTCCCAGAATTAGTTCAAGGAATCCCTAGCCTCAAGACACCATGCTACAGACCTCATGGGTGAAAAATAGTGGCTCTTTACAACTAAAATTTCAATTAAAGTGTCACCCTAGCCTTGCATTGTCTCTTACCCAAGATTCTGAATACCTATTTGGGCCTCGTTACATGTACAAAAACACCTCTTAGGGATGTTCAAATTCTTGTATTTCATATATGAATCTGAATACATGGAACAACCCCTACTCCAAATTAAAAATTCAAATTCTCTCTGGAATTCTTAACTCATGAAGGTGTGAGGTTTTACAACCTCGCCACCATAGCACTTCTCATTCCCAATAATCCTCAGTGATCTTTCAACCATTAATCTCAAATTCTTCAAATAAATAATCCATGTTCAATTGAACACATTTTATCCTAGAATAGAAAATGGGAATTCATTGGGAAACTCCAAACACGAGGTGCACAATAAAACATAGACCGAGAATCAACTCATCATCACTGAAAAAAACTGATATGGTTCTTACCCAAAACTCATTAACTAATTTCAATATAAGCTTTTGATTCAACCCACCATAAGTCTCAACTCATAAGAATAGATTCTGACCCACTAGACTTTCCACCATTAAAAAAACCTAATGAAAACTCATTCTCAGTGGTCTAATAACATGCTCAGTGCATTTTTTATCTCACTACACCCATTTACATACAAAAAACACTAGTTGGACCTCCTTTAGCCAAATTTTCAAAAAAAAATCTCAGTCACACCCAACAACATATTAGATCAAAATGTGATCATGATACCTTAATTCCTAAAGGAATCCCAAGAGATTTAAAACACCCACACTAAATTATAAAACTAAATTTTAGTATAATTTCACAATTGGATCCTTGACCAACCAAACCCATTGTTGTACTCCTCTCATGAGTAAAAAAATAACTATGATCCCATTCACTATTAACCCATCCCAAGCCTAATTCCAATGTGTAGACTCTATATAATATCTCACCTAAATATTAATTTTGGTATTCACCCACTAACCAGCATAAAAAATCCACATCAACCATATAATGACTAGTACCTTCACACCCATGACCCTACCAATATGGAGTGGTATAACCACTGCTCGCACTCTATCCATTACGGCACATAATAACCAGATGTGGCCATCTCACTCATACCCAATATCCAACCTAAAACATCAATTGTTAACCATTCCCATCTCACATAAATTTAATCCTCAGAATTAATATAAATTCATATATAATGAGGGTCAAACCCTCAAAAGTCCAATGGTGCACTCCCCACCATACAACATCCCTTGTACCACTCCTCAAGCACAACCTCAGTAGGTTTCATCATTACACATGTGTCTCTCCTCCCAATCCATGTTCACCCACTATCGACCCCTAAAAACCAATGACATTATCCACCCTCAGTTTCATCATAATCATATAGGCACCACCTCTGATTATCATCTAAACCTAAAGGGTATATGCTCTTAAGCCACCCAATTGTATAATTCTACTCATACTATCATGAGTCACGCATCATTAAACCTATCCTCACATACCTAAAGTATTATTAATGCTCAGTAACATGTCAATCTATTATAACTAGAAGAAACCTTGGTACTCCTCTTAAAAATCGATCATCCCACTCATTCCATGGTCTAACACACAATCATCCGCCAATCGACACTATTCAAAACTAAAATCATCTACCCATGCTCTATACATTATTGGTCTATCCATCTAGGATCAAAATCAAACATCTCATTGGAAACCATACCCAAGGTAATCAAGGTCTGTAATCCTACCAATACTTCCCTCTAAAACCATCCTTGATTCCAAAATCACTCTAGGAACATTACATCATGAAATCCCAAAGAACCTCACACGCCAATACCATATTCATAACAAAACCTCTGATTCACCAATCTCATAAATTGAAAAATATTCCCATACTTACTATTTCCAAGTCACTCATAATACCAGTTCACCCCTCAGTTGAGTTACCCCCGTATAGAACAGCTAATCTCATCCATGATGCTCGGCTCACCAATATCCCCGATCGCATCTCAAAAGCACTAGGATCTTCATCCTATCCCATAGGTCACATATCACATAGTTCAAAGCTTATGGGTATAACCTCACTTTTACCGTATCTAACATCACCTAAAAACTCATGTCTAAAACACACCCACTCTAGGGTCCCATATATACATCTCAGGCACCACAGGATAACTCATCAGCCTACTAGAGAACTGATCCTTGATAGAAATTTTCTTATGAGACTACCCCTCAATAACCATGATCTCATCCACACGCACACATAAAAATATTTATATATATATATATATGGAATCTTCACACCATGATATGTTTTCAGTAAAAAATGTTCATATGATTCAGTTAAGTAGAATTCCACCAAGAATATATATGGTAAAAAACTATATAGGTTATTGTTAACACTTTAAATAACCAAGACTATTTTCTTTATAGAACCAGTACTAGGATCACCCACAAGAGGTCTGTCACTATGGAATCAAATACATGTACCAAGCTACCAGGTTCACCATACATCCCTTACATAGAGGGACTATATAATCAGCATCAAATTGAATCCCTATATAGAATCCACATAACGTTTCATCATAATAAATATATCATGGCTTAGCTGAGTATAATTCCACCACCAAGTTTTATAGGAAAACACCATATGAGTTATTTTTTACACTTTAAATAGTAGGACCCCATTATTAGTGATATCAATCACAAGAAACACAAAAATTTCATGTGAATCCTACATTCCAAACACGATACATGAACACAGGCCTATTTCTAATGGTCTAAGAGACAAAAAACTATAAATAATATATCCCAAAAATTTAGTGTGCAATGATAGGTGAAATAAAATAACTATAAAATAAAAAACCAAGAATATTTATCTCATATCCCTAGTAACCTAAAATTGCCATAAAAAAAGGTTCTCATAACACATCAATACATGGTCAATCACAAGCCCTCACGCATTCATGTGTCGCTTATCTATAATCTCACAAAAATAATAAGACAAATAAAAACTCTGATATACTCTATGATATCAGTTGAATAAAGGCTCTGGTTCTTCTTTTGTAACATCCCCACTCTGGTTCATGCTATAGTAACCAGAGTGGGCCACTACGAGTCTTCAAGAATGCCTCCTCATATGAAAGATACTTCCAACTAGAAGGGAGGTTCTATGGTGTCACTATGGGGAGACTATACACCCATATCAGAATATATAATACTATAAAAATATTCAAAAATAGTCTATAATAATAAAAAAATCATATTACGTGAAAGTAATATAACATATTCATTGTTAAATAATAAATGAATATAAAAGCATATAGTCATATAGACTCACGGTCATTCCAACATGAAACTGATTACCCACTAATCTAAGAACATATATAAGATAAAATAAAATAATAAAAGAAAATATATAATCTACTTCCATTATTGAGACATACCTCAACCCCTAGTCTCCAAGTCTATCTGATCAACCACACTCACTAATGCCACAATAGGCCTTTATCCAACCTAAACTTTTGATCAGTGAAGATCTGATTAGGTAACCAAGTTCCATGGTCACCCAACTTGGGTGTGAGTAAAAATCAGTAGGGAACCACCAATATAGTTCCATAAATAAATAGAAAAGTCAGTATGTACACAAGTGATATACTCATCAAAATAAATAAATTTGTGTGGAATATTAAATAAATAACCACTTTCAATCCTCAGGTTCTAATATGAAACCTAAGATAAACTCAAACCTACTTCATCCAACATTAGAGTGTATCTTAGCATGTCATACAATAATTCCAACTAATATTAGTCCCATGTATGATTATTATAAGTAATCCCTAAGTAATCTATTAGTATTAGTCTTAATAGATGATTCCTAAGAGTATGTAATAGGAAATACAAATCCTTTTTTAGCTACCTAGGAAGGGTAATATCCACTACTCATATTCCAAAGAGAAAGTCCAAGGAAATAAAAATCAACCCAAAGGCCACCTAGGAGTATATCATCCCTAACTTTGATTCTAAGGATAACATCCAAGGTAATCAAAATCATAGAACATTTGAATCCAAGGAGCATGTCCAAGGCATTCCAAAGCGATATCAGGCATGAAAGATGGATCTAAGGAGAACATCCAAAGCATCCCATGTATCTCGATACATCTCGATGGGAATTCCCTCCCACCAAAATCATATCATTGCATGCATATCATATGGGTTATGCCACTATACAGACCTATCTCACATAATTGATTTTGGCCTCTCAAGTGCACAACTTACCATCATCACATCCATATCATTCTATCATCTCTAATTCGGGTTCTAAGGTGATACCCAAAATCATCACTCTCTATTACTAGAACACACCTTCTTTAGGATAAAAATATCACTGGGGAACCCTTTGGGGTTCTCTAGGTCGGACCATAGCATAGACACCCTACATAGGTTTTATTTTCCCATTCTAGTCTCACAAATCAACTCTTATAATTTTGAGGGAATAGTGTCCCTCGGTGTCATCATAAAATTGTCACGGTCTTTCTATCCATATAGGGAAAGTATCACTGGAATATCTCTCAATAGATTGTGCAATTTCCAAATCACATCCCACATCATAGTTCAATACACTCTTCTAACCTTTCAGAAAGTCTTGCCTAGGGAACATGTACCCAAGCACTCACAACTCAGTGGGGGAGAAACACTCACCCCATGGTCATCTCAACTATTCATTGGATATAATGGTATGTTAAGGTTCCTTAAAGTCAAACAAGATCCATCTATCCCAACCCATCACATTTATCTACTCTGAGGTCCCCAAGGTACATATACTAAGGTCCAATATGTTTACTCAATTAATGTAAGTTCTCACCCCTTAGGGATCATCTACCATAAGGCTTACAATTATAATCTAGGCCTCATCCATCAGCGAATGAGGCATCAACCCAGTGCACAAGTCTCTTTCATTGTCTTTGGAACTTTGTTCATCCATTCATAGGCATTTAATTTCAAATAAAAAATTATTTAAATACAGGTTTGGCCACCTATAGTGGTATACCACATGTCAAATGCACATAAATATAAATAAAATACATTTTACATTGAAGTATTATCAAGGACCACCTACCTCAAATAGATTTATCATCCCTTAAGGAATATCAGTCATCCTCTTCAAATTTAACCCATGAAAATATCAACACACAAGATCCTATCTCATTCCATGCAATAAAAATAATTAATTATAAGTATTTAAAATTAATTATTCAAATCATTCTAGAAATTTATAATTCATTTATAAATTAACACATTTTGTAATAATTGAATAATAACTCACTCAGTGCTCTCGCGACATCAAAACCACAACCAACCACCCATGAAAGGCCCTTGGTATACTCCCATCACCATCCTTGGAAAAAAAACATAACAATCAAAACCAATTCAATCACTATAAAATTAATTAATCTAACAAAAAACTCCAAATAAATTCATCTTGTGACATACCTCAATAAAAATAGCATACGGTGACCTAATATTATCATCTCAAAATATGATCTATCCATTCTATGTAAAATCCATATACCATGGAATTATTTCCACCATTCTCTAATGGAAATCATCACCAATATATAAGATAAATCATCTAAAATCAAAGATGATGGAGGGAACCCAAAATGGAAGGAATGGAATATAATAGATCACCTAAAAACACCTTTTATTTGAATCATGGATCATCCCAAGCTATATGGAATCAAAGTGGATGAAGAGAGTGGAATGCCTTTCCAAAATGGCCTCCTTGTTTTCATGGTTTGAATTAAAACAAAGAGTGGTCCATATGGTAAATTACCAATTTGTCCCCACTTTAATAACAAGGTAGAAAATTTCTACAGTATGGCCATAGTGGATATGGTGAAAGGTCCCCTACTACAGTTTTGATCAAGTTTCCACACCTCATCCCACCTTAGGGACAACATGATTCACTACCTCCCAATATTCCTTCACAACGTAGACATATAGGGATGCGTCGTGGTCCTCTTCACCTGGGTCCATGATATAGTGTGACCTCCTTGGGTACAACGTAGAAAACCCCAAATGGATGGGATGACCCTAAATACCTCCCTTATTCTCTATGGAATAGACCCTTAGGCTGCATCATGGTCACCATTGACCCGACCAAGTCCATGCTACGACGTGGCCTATGGGTTACGACATATCCACCTACGAAGGGGCGGGGCACCAAACCTTGAATTCCTTTCCCCCTATTTGGTTTTACCCTTAAGCCCTTGTCATATCCATCATTCTTTTACCATGTTGTCTACCTATATGTGACGTTTCAAATATAGGGTCACCTCAACCTTACTTTTCCTCTTACCGAACTACCCAAACACCTTTCTGGTCCCTGTTCTATGTCTAAAAAACACCTCTTAAGTATATTCAAATTCTAATATGTTTTTATTTGAATCACTTTTCGTGGAATGATCCCTGATCAATAAAAAAAATTCCATCTCGAATTATTAACTCATAAATAAAAATTATTTTAAAATTAATTTTTCTATAAAATTGATACTGAGTTACATGATTTGTTCTTGAACAATTAAAAGGCATTGGAAGAATCTGATTGAGTAAGTGGATCAGTTGGTTGGATGCAATGGAATACTAGGATATATTAGTGATATACTTCAATATATTAAAAGTTTTCAAAGACTATTGGGATGTTATTATAAAGAATTTCAGTGGGATATTGTGCTTTTACACTTGTGTAATATAGTAAAAAAATCACATGTGTAATATGGGGAGAGGGTGGTAGATGAAAACTATTGTCCAACCCACTTGTAATTGATAAAAAGATTATATTATAAAATCAGTGACTTAATGAAACCTGATCATAGTAAGGAGTATATTTTTACAATAGGTATGAATCATATAAAAACACATTTTTCTTACATTATTGCTTTCCTGTATTGTAGGTGGTGTATGTGAATAGGTTAAACTAAATAGATCTATTATTTTATTTACTATAGATAGAGGGTTGATGTAATAAATGGGGTTAATGAATAATAGAGGGTTTAGAATTTAGTAAATAGTTAGAAACACCATATTCACCCCCAACCCCCCCCCCCCCCCGGTGTCTACACTAGTCCACCAAGACTAATAATTGGTATGAATGCCTAGTTTATCTCTTATTGATCTATTTTAAAGAACAATTTGTTTTATATAAACATATAAAGTGTATTTTTAAGAGTGTTTATAAGTGTCTCGGGTGGAAAAAATAGATTATATCTCTATTAATGTGGATTTTTAGGTTTTCTCCAATGCCTTGAAAAATAGGAATATAATAGAGGTCGTGATTCTAGGTAAAATGAAATGATTAAATATTATCAACCATTACCTGAATATATCCAAAATTCTAAGGGGATTAATAAGTCTGTTGATTATGATACCTATGAATAATCTAGCTCAAGATGTGAGCAAGATGTGTTCAATGAATCACTTAGTGAATTTTATTTATAAATAAAGGATTTCATGAAGAAAGTTCTTATTGCGGTTGTCACTCACATATTTGAATATATCAAGGGCCTATATTATGAACAATCATAACTAGAATTAGTATATTAGGAAATGAAAGGTTTATTTCCCAATAAAGTGAGTAGATGTAACACTCTCACAAAAACTAACTGATATAAAAGATAAATATTTCTTACTTTACAATGAAAAAATTTATTTTATTGATAAATAATTTCAAAGTTATGTATGTCAGAAATAATAATTTGAATAATTTGTCAAAGTGGTGATCTATGCATTATAAAAAATCCAAAAAATCTCCATAAATGTAAAATATGCTCAGATGGTAGTGAAATCCAAGAGGATAAGAGATCTAGATATTTATTTATTAGAGAGAAGTCAAATTCATGATTATCATCTAAATAAGTAAAAAATTGAATGTGAAAAAAGGATAAAAATACTTGAAGAATAGAAATACACTCTTGATATAAAATTTCTTAAGTTAGATATAAATATGAGAAATATAGAAAGTACTCATGAAGAATATTCACAATCTATTGGAAGAATAATTCATTCCACACAAACATATGAAGGGGGTTTTTCTTATAAGAAGACACTTATAGGTGGAAAGAAGATATGGGGGTCATCTTTTGATCAACCCATAACTATTTTAGTGAAAAAGGTAACCCATAACCTAGTTGAATATGTTTATAATAAATTGGTTTTAACTAGTATTAGAAAATTAAAATTAAAAAATATATACTTATGGAAGGATAAAATTCCAAAAAAATCACCACATCATCAAGGGTGAATATTGGAATTTCCAAGAAAACAATCTCCCCAAATGGATTCCTAAAAACTTAGGTACTTTACAAAGACAACAAGTGTTAAAATATATGTCTACCCTACACCTAAAGAGAAAATAAAGAGGTTTTAAGGCCATTGTTCATCATTTAAAATGTTTTTACATATGTCCATAGACTAGTGGAATAAAATTCAAATGTATGCAATTCATAGAAGACCTGATGTTAGTGAGATAAAAGTTGAATCTTAGAAAAGAATTATTGGGCTAAATCAAAATTCATAGAATAAGATAAATGAATCAAATTTAAATTGATTATGTTACTTATAAGACTTATTTTATTATTGAAAAATAATCCATAACTTCTATTATTGGGGAAAAAATGCCTTGATGTGTCCTCTTGGTGTGTTTTGGGTGTTATTGTGTTTGTTGAAAAATCCATATGACCACAAATGAGTACGGTTAGTGTTTGTGGAAGATAGGTTTTTAAGGTGGCACAGTTTCCCAATGTTTGCCAATTTTTTGGGCCTCAAAATTGGGAATTTTTGTTTGAAAATATAAGGATTTATTCATGGGACTGAATAGTGTGAAGAACGGAGAATGAAATTAGAAAAGGAAGAGAAATGTAGAGCTCGGGTCATGGATCGCATACCATGTCCAAGAAGGGTATGTGACCGCATACCAGGTAGTGAGAAAGGTGCGCGGGAGCGGTTTGCGAAATTGAAAATGGTTCACGGTGTAAGGTGGTGTGGTATATGGATGACTTGATGTCGGCGGAGGAGATCAACCGCATAGGAACAAATGTAGTACATGGATAGTGTATGAAAAATGGTTCACAGGAAGGATTGTAGTTCATGGCGGTAGGAGGATTGGTATGTGGTGGATCAAATATTCAATAAATCTTGGATTAGTGGATATTGAGGATATTTTTTCCTATATAAGAATTTCTAATCCCACTGATTATAAGTGAGATCTAATATCATTAGAGAACATCTTTTTGATCCAGGATTTTAGAAAAGTTCTAAGGAAGTTTGCAAGGGAGAATTTTGTGAAGGCTGAAGTGGTTCACGCAGAAGAAATTCTGGAAAAGGTTTTTTCGGAGAATTGTAACCCAAATAGGACACGGTATGTGGAGGAAGAACGTGTGGTACACCAGTGGTTATAGAAGGCAGTCCGCGAACAGAGAACAGTTCACAGAAAAAAGGTGATTTATAGAAGAGATTCGCAGATTCAGTACTCCTAGGTGGTACGTGATAGCAAAGGTGGAGGCAGTCAGTAGACAAAAAGAGTTTCTTGAAGCCAGTACATAGAGGCGATAGGCGATAGTGAAGGCGGAGGCAGTCGGTGAATGAAGGGAGGTTCGTGGAAGTGTAATCAGTTCGCGAAGAGGTATTCTGCGTACTAAACCTGGTACTCAGTATACATGAGAGGAAGGTGGTTTGTGATTTGTAGAAGGAAGATTGAGAAAGCTTCAAATCAGTTTGTGGAAGTATTTTTTGGTACCTAGCAGTACTCAAGAAGTTGGAATTCATCTACATATGAAAAAAGGAATTTTAATGGTGCATCTACCTATAGTTGTGGATGTATAAATTCATGCAAATGAAGGGACCAACATTTCCATAAACTATGTTTGACCTACAAGTCTATAAACTGTGTGTAGATTCCTTTCTAAGATCAGTGAGCGCAGGAAGAAGAAGACAGTGACCCTTTCCACTAGTAGTGAGCCAGAGAAAGAGGCATAGGGAGTGACCCATGAGATTGCAATGAGAAAACCCTAAATATTGTAAAAAAAAGTGATCCTGGGTATATAAGATCTAACTTTAATGTTGTACTCATTATTGGCAGTGAGATTTAGTGAATTTGGTACATCGGCACATCACCATTGTATGCTCCTTGTATATAGCCCAGTGAGGGTGAACCAAGTAAAAATATTTGTGTCATGTGCATGATTTCATACATGTTCATATATTGCTATGGGAGAAAGATATAATTGAGTTTTGTTTAATAATTAAACAAGATCCAAAGGGGAATAAGTTTTAATTTTTCAAACCCTGATTCACCCCCCCCCCCCCCCCCCCCGCTCAGGGTATTCAACCTTGTGGACCTAACATCTATGAAGATAGTTGGTATGTACAAGCCCAAAAAAACTCTTTTGATGATGAAAATAAAATACCAGCCCAATTAAAATAGGTTAAGTTTGAGAAAGAATCCAAGTCTTCCTTAGGAATAAAACAAGTGAGTAAATGTGTTAAACAAAATAAGATTTATGATTAAGTGACTCCCAAGAATAAATATTAAGTGGATATCAAACCAAAGTGGATATGATTCTATTATGGTAAGAAAGGTCACACCATGGACCATTGAAAATGGCCAAAAATCTCAAAATAGATGGGAGAATGTTGGAATATGATAAAGAGCCAATCTAGGAAATAGATAGTGTGATTGGATTGGTAATTCACATCCAAGATGAATAATATAAATTTCATGAGAGGTTTATAAATAATAGTAACTTGAAATCTGGTGAAGATATGTATGGAAGGTGAAATAATGTAAAACACAATCCTATTTAGTGTATGAATATTTTTCCAAGAAAAATTAATAACAAAGGGAAATCACTGATGAATCATAGTTCTATAACTAGTTCTACAAATAAATAATCTACAATTAAAAATAACACTAGTCATGTGAAAAAAGAACGCTTAACCATATGGCCATCCCAGTTGGAAGAGGATAAGAATATGGAGAAAGATAAAAGAAATGAAATTGGTCTATTTGATAAAGTTAATAAGCCTATTAAAACTATAAAGAAAGGTAAAATTAAGTGAAATTCCATACTACCCATAAGTGAATTGATTCATAAAATAAAGAGTGAAACAATCATGAAGTGATCTAGACATTTTATAGATTCAATTAAATGATATTTCAAGTTTACATCATTGTCTCATCCCTTTTTCTCTCATTAAATAGTTGATTAAGACCCATATTATTTCTATATTTTGTGTCAATGCATCATGGAAGAAGGAATTAATGGTGAATCATTGAAGAGGATAAAGGATAAATGTTGTAATGCTCAAATAGTATAGAATAATGATCCATCATGGTCATTCATAATCAGTATCAAGTTGTCTTCTTATAACCCATCACTTAATGTATTTCAATTGGTATTAGATATCAACTAGTATTAAAAATATTTTGAGTATAATTCTTGAAGGAAAAACAATGATGAAGTATGAAGAGCATCTCTTGAGAGGGATCTATCAAAGAAAGAAAAATTCTAGATATTTATTCATTCTTATTAAATCTATAATTTTGGATATACCCTAAAAAATTTGAAGGATGTAGTATTATTATCACTTTCCCTTAATTTTTTTCATATATTGAATATAAATATCAAGAGGGTGTGCATGAGAATCGGATCGGTTGGTGGGGACTCTTCAAGTGCATCCACGAGACCTAGGATCAAATTCAGGTGCAAGGATATTTCTGGGGTACTATAGCATTACTGTAGAAGGTACTATTGTAGGTACTCTTTAGTACTGTAGCAGCTATAACTATTCATATGTTTCAGCCTTTGGGCTACCAGTTTGGTTCTCGAGTCCTTTAGGCCTTAGGGACACCCAAACCTTTGGGTCATTAAGTCTTTTGGGCCACCTTTAGGCCTTAGGGTCACCTAAAGGCCTTCGGGCCCCCTCAAGGCCTTCAGACCACCTCAAGGCCTTTAGGCCACATGATGTGCAGTGTACCAAGACATAATCTACAAGGATCAGGCTTCAAATGAGGATTCATAGCAAGGCATATTCACCATATTAGAACTAAATGGATTTAGAATAATGAGACGGTATAAAAATTTTCATCGGTACCAGGCCTATGAATCTCTACAAGGGAGATTTAGTCTAATAGCCATGCGAAGTTAAAGAGCTAACATCACATTATAGATGCTAGGGAGGGTCATTTCCAAGTATTCATAGTCTCAGATTAATTACTCTAAGACCTTTAGGTAATGTAATTTCACGATGCCTACGGGCCATGTAAGGGTTCCCCTTCAACCCTTAAAAGGGGGATTATCAAAAATGAATAAAAAAAATATAGGCCTTTAGGCTATTCAATAAAATATCAAGGGGTGATTATCTAAAAAAATGGGGGGAAAGGAACTTGTACTTGAATTTTTTTATGTGTTTTTTGAGTTGGTTGAGGTTTTATAAAAATTATTGAAAATCAGTTTGTATGACCCCTAAAAAGGAACATTTGAGTTGGTATCACATTATGAGTATTTTATAGGTAGATTTTAGTGTAAATTAGTCACTCCAGTTTTCAAAATCATGTTATCAAAAGTGTAATTAGAGTTGATTAGTTGATGGATCTTTTCTAAAAGATATGTGGTGCCGCCTATCTATCATGGAATTAACTGAGCACAGTGCAAGTAGAAGAGGAAGAAGCGAGAAGAAGTTTTAATTGAGGAGGATGAAGAGATGAGAATACCAAATAATGGAGAGAGAAATTTTCCTCCTTTTTATTTATTGTTAATAAGGGGGATAAGAAAGTTAACTTCTAAAAAAATATTGACATGCTTATGTCATTTTTGGATGTTCAAAGTATTAACAGAAAATACAAAGGGGTTTATTGAAGTTCTCATTGGGTTCTGATTATATTTCTTGTCAATGATAATATTAATATGTGACATGGAGTCTTGGGTGATAGAATAATAAATAAACTTAATGAATAACATGAGAATCTACCCATATAGTTTATGGTTAATGTAAAATGTATTTGGTTTCTATTTAAGATGAAAAGTATTTTCACTACTTATGTTAGCAAAGGAAGATGGAAGTGATGGTTTCTACATGAGAAGTCCATCACATCATATGATTGGATAGTTGATTATAATTTTAGAGATAAGTGTTAAAGTTATAAGACTATCTATGATAGTTTTATAAAATTAAAGAAGCTAGATAAATGAGAGATTGAAGACCTAAGACTATTTATGAGAAAAATAGATGAATTATTAGAGAATCCATCCTTGGAGAACATAGCATATTGGAAATATAAATCAATGAGAAAACATTATTTAGATTAATTTTTTTGAAGGATTAACTGAAGGTTAAATTAAAAGTATAGTGAGTTTTGTGAAAATGATATAACTTGATTATTTAGAATCTGTAAAGTACCTTAGAAATAATCTAGAAGAGATTGGATTTATTTTAATAATTTCAATAATTATTTGAAGCTAATCCAAAATAATTTAAATTGATTAATAAGTATTTATATGATTTTAAAGTGACTTTGAAATTATTTAAGAAATCTTGAAATTTCATGTAGGATTAGAAAATTCAACAAAGTCTTGGAGCTTCATACGAGTCATTTCTCTATATGAATATGATTCATCCAGTGAAACATATGAGTTGTTTCAGAGGAAAGGGATATGCATATGAGTAATTTTTTAATATATATATGATTCATCTCAAAGGATAACATGTCATGACCCCCCCCCCCCCCCACAAAGTGTACCCCTCCTGGGCTGGCAATGTGAAAAGGGAGATAATAACCCCCGAGTCCCGCCTCCAGTGGCCCCAGGTTGGCGACTAGCACTGAGGGTATAATAAACACACAAATGGGAGACATTACCCTCTAAGAGAACACATGCGGAAGAGAGAGATAAGATAGACACCAACCAAATCCAACTCAGAACTAAAGTATAAAATAACACCCAAGTGCATATATAATTTCATGCAAAAGTACTACAACCGAAAAGAGAAAACTGCAAGTACCCAAAAGAAAATAAATCAGCATCGATCACAAGCCCAAACAGCTCCTGCAACCACAAGCTATTAGTAACCAGCCTGATCTCCAACCTTCTCCAAGTGACCTAAAAAACAGTTTATATATAAGTAGGGTGAGTATAACAGCATACTCAGCAGGATCCTCCCTGAATCCTCTCGTGCAAAAGTAAAGAAAGCATGCTAAAGCACAGTGAACAACAGTGAAACTAACTCGTCACCTAACAGGTATACTATGTTCCCAACCTCACCATGGCTACTCTCTCTAAGTAACGCATACAAAAATATAGCATATAGTAAATAATATCAAGGGTACCCTGCTACTAATTCCCCACTGGTTTTCTGCTTTTCCCCAACGACATACGTCATGTGCATCTCTCTCTAAAGGCTTACCCGTATAAAGTTGGGCTAAGCTCCACAATCTGCACCACATGCTCCACAAAGGCTTGCCCGCAGACACCTGGGATAAGCACCACACCATCCTCACAACCAAAAGTAACCAGGTAGGTTCTAAGATCCACCACATCCCGCATAACATGTATCATATGTCGGGTATTGTACCTCAAGCCATTATAGCCCATACACCGCGTAAGGATCCTCAAGCCATCACAGCCTATACACGTTACACCTATAGTAGTCCATAGGATACTACATCCAGAATATATGTGTGGAAATAACTGCAAGCCATTACAGCCCTCTACACACATATATGGGGAAAACTAACTATTGTGCCAACGGCACTAGTATCTACCAAGAGAAGAGAGCAGGGTCAATGGGGGTAGTCATCCATTTATTCTCCCATCAGAATGTTGGGGAAAACACCCCCCTAGGGATCAGAATCCCCGGGGTGTCAGTTTCTCTTACCGAAAGAGTGGAGTAGTGTATAGAAACACAAAAGGTATAGAATATATATAACTCACAACCACACTATGGGCATAACCTAGTCTTAGCCTCAACTGCAGCTAACGTCTCTCGAACTTTGGGATGCTATTTCTAAGACTAGGCATCCTATAAGCACACAACCGATTAAAGAAATTTATTAGGTTACTTCATTCCCTTTTTCATCAATTCCAATTTACGTTAATTAATTCTTTTCACATTAATTAACCATTAACAAAAACCACATTTAAACTTTCTTGGCATCACATTCAAAAACCATTGTCCCCTCCAAAGTTCTCAATATCATCATTAAGTTCCAAAAAACTCGAACCCCATGGGTTAACATCATTTATTCAAACATTAATTTTAGAATTACTTTCCCATATTCCCGGGCATTCTAGAAAATCATCCTATGCTACTAAACACAAGGGGATCAACAAGGTGAGTAGATATACTACCCGTCAAGTCTTTGCCGCCTATAGCAAGAGTGTAGGCCCATTCTCC
The DNA here is from genome assembly GCA_963277665.1 of Viscum album. Lineage (NCBI taxonomy): Eukaryota > Viridiplantae > Streptophyta > Magnoliopsida > Santalales > Viscaceae > Viscum > Viscum album. Next base: position 466,683,563 of record OY728147.1, on the reverse strand, counting down.
CTCGAGAGGCTAAACACGGAAAGCATGTGGCATGCCCCGCACATCTTCACCCCTTTCAGAAGAAGGGTAAGCAAAACCACCCACCTTGAGTAGTGGGGGAAAGTAAAGCAGATAAACAACCAAGTATCAACAACATCCAACAATCACAACCATCCCATTCCATCATCCCCGGTGTCCTCCCTGACACCCTCATGCATAAAGCAATGCATCTCACCACTCTAGGCATCATCCGCTGCAACAACCACAAGGCCTCCCTGCCTCCACATATCACAACACCCCTCCATGGTCGCATCACAACACAAGATATCTCATCACCCCTTCCAGGGTCACAGCACAGCATAAGCAGCAGGAAACCAATCATTACAACAAATGGGCTCTTGGCCCTTTAACAGGGCATCCGACCTTCAAACAACCAACACCAACAATCACATCAAATGGGATTTTATCCCTAATTCACAAAAAGAGGGTAACTACGAAGCCTTCAGGGAATCCAATCAATCAAGTTCATAAATCCATCTTGAATTAATATATTCAATTCATTGGTTCCAACATAATGAACCAAAGCAGTAAGCTATCACAAGGATTAAACATGCTTACTATGCCAACTTAATCAATATCAAAAATTGCCATAAGAACCAGATTATTTTTTATGCCTCTTTATTTTTAGCCAATTAATTATCAATTAATTCTGGCTTTACTTTCTTTATCAAATTCATCAAGAACAACATACTAACAAGCAAGGCATAGATATCACACTATCTAGCAAACATGAGACAACAACATGCGTTCAATGAAATTTCTTAATCCGGTTCAAGTATTTAATTAGTTCAATTTCATTGTGATCCAAAGGGATAAATCATGTTAACTCTATGATTGCACATGAACAATTAGAGAAGCCACAAATCCTCTACCTCAAGGGTTTTTGAGGAAAACCACAACGGTCGATGAACACCCAAGAAACCGGTTCGATTCTCCATGAATCCTCCTAAGATCTCCTCTCCTAACACAACCAAGGCCAAATATCATCACAAACGTCATCCACACACCTAGATCTACCCATAACGGGCATATATCTATGAAGATGAGAGAAGAGGAGGAGCAGATCTAGGTAGATCTAAGAAACAAAACAAAAGGATCACATACCTTGAGAAACCGGCTTTGATTCGCAAAGAGAATCCTCTGGATCACCTCCAAAACGCTTGGGAGAGGTTCTTCCACCTCCAAGGAAGAGTAATCCCAAGTTATGTCTGATTAGGGGCTTAAATGAGGTGATTAAAGGCAAAACGAGTTAGATCCACAATTTTAGGATCTAACTTTAAGTGCCTGCACGGTTAGTCTACACAGTTTAACAAACCGTGCGCTAACCGTGTGTTAGCTTAGGCCTCAACAATCACTCCCACACGGTTATTCCACATGGTTAGACAAACCATGCGCAAATTGTGCGTTAGCCACTACCTCCAAGACTAGCCTTGCACGGTTTGGCCGCACGGTTTAGGCAAACCGTGCTCCAACCGTGCGAAAGCTATTACCCTTTAACTTTCCTCAAAATTCCACCCAAACGCACCCCCAAGTCACCTTGACTTCCTGGAACACCTCTAGTATCGTATTTTCACAAAGGAATGGACCAGAGAGGTCCGGTCCATTACATCAGATACCTCTCAAATCATTCTCATCCTCGAGAATCCAAAACCCACCTAAAGAGAAAACGAAACAGGGTCTGAACAACCACCCACTGAGATACCTCTCAAAAGAGATCAATCCACCAAGGCAACAAAGGATGTCATCTCATAAACATGAAAGTTCCACAACCACATAAGTTACAACGATACATGAAAAGAGTTAATCATCGAACAACTCTGGGTACTGAGTGCATATCTGTGACTCACATTCCCAAGTACTCTCTTCCAAGACGTCGTGTTGCCACAAGACACGAACTAAAGGGATGGATCGCCCACATAACACCTTCTCCTTGTGGTCTTGGATCTCCACAGGTCGCTCCTCAAAGGTGGCATCATCATCAACATCGATCTCTCCCCAATCGATGATGTGGGAGTCATCATGAAGATAACAACGTAGCTGTGATACATGTAAAATGTCATGTATCCGACTCATCTAAGGGGGAAGCGCTACTCGATACGCCATAGCTCCAACACAAGATAACACCTCGAAAGGCCCAACAAATCAGGGAGAAAGCTTACTCCCACGACCAAACCTTTGCTACCCACGATGGGGAGTCACCTTCAGAAATACATGATCCCCAACATCAAACTCTAAGGGTCTCCGTCTTTGATCGGCATATGAATTCTGACGATCTTGCATTGTCTTCATCCTCTCATGAATCACCTGAACCATCTCTATTGTATTCTGCACTAGTTTCAGTCTGAGAATTGCTGACTCTCCGACCCCAGTCCAGCACAACAGAGAACGGAAATGCCGGCCATACAAGGCTTCAAACGGCGCTATACCGATGGTGGAGTGAAAACTATTATTGTAAGCAAACTCCACCGAGGGTAAGTGCCTCATACATGAACCTCCAAAATCAATAACATAAGGTCGTAACATGTCTTCAAGAGTCTGGATGGTTCGCTCTGTCTGACTATCTATTTAAGGGTGAAAAGCAGTGCTAAGTCATAGTTGAGAACCAAAAGCATGTTGGAGACCCCTCCACACCCTGGAGGTAAAATGAGGATCTCAATCAGAAATTATCTTCCTTATAACTCCATGAAGTCTCACCACCTCCTCCAGATACTGCCTTGACAAAACTTCCACTGAGCTCGACTCCTTGATTGCTATGAAGTGGGCCGATTTTGTTAAATGATCCACTACCACCCATATAGCATCAGGTCCTCCCAGAGCTCAAGGTAAACCTGTAACAAAGTCCATTGAGATGTCCTCCCACTTCCACTGAGTAATCTCTAATGGATGGAGAAGACCACCAGGAACACAGTGTTCGGCCTTCACCTTCTGGCAGACAAAACATCGAGACACAAACTCTGAAACCGCACGCTACAGCCCAGGCCACCAAAACTGACTACTCAAGGATCGATACATCTTTGTCACACCAGGATGCACCGCTAAAGGAGAACCATAAAACTCTCTGAGGACCGTCTCGAGCATCGCCAAGGGAACAAAAAGCCTTCCATGATACAACACTCTGTGTTTTTCATCTTCAGAACAACCATTAGGGGCCTCACCACAAACAACTCGGTCTCTCCAAACCTCCACCTCAAGATCCCAAAATTAGGACTCTTCCACCCTCTACATCAGGAATGACTGTATCGTCATCTGGAAAAGACAACCTCTACCCCCAACTTCTCCCATGTCAAGATGCAAAGCTGACAGTTCCTCCATTACTCTTCAGGAATCACCGGATTCATGCACAGCATCACTAAGTGACTTTCGGCTCAGCGCATCAGCTACAAAATTCCCTTTTCTAGGTGTATATAATATATCAAAGTCATATTCCTACAATAACTCCATCCACCAATGTTGTCTCAAGTTCAAGTCATGTTGGGAAAAAACATAACTCAAACTCTTATGGTCGGTGAATACCACAAAGCGTTCACCAATGAGGTAATGTATCAAAAACTTCAGAGCAAACACCACGGATTCCAACTCAAGATCATGGGTGGCATAGTTACGTTCATGGGGATGCAACTGCCAAGACCCATAAGAAACAACTGACCTCTGCTGCATGAGGACACAGCCTAACCCTAGATGTGAAGCATCGCAGAAAACATCAAACTGAACTCCCTCAACTGGATGAAAAAGGACTGGAGCACTTACTAACTTCCATTTTAGATACTTGAAAGCTACCTAACACTGATTAGTCCATATCAAAGCCTGATCTTTCCTGGTCAAAGTTGTCAGAGGAGTTGCAACTCCGGAGAAATTGGCTATGAACCTCCTGTAGTAGCCGGCAAGACCAAGGAAACTTTGCACCTCTGACACTGTCTTGGGGGCTACCCAAGACACAATATCTTATATCTTTGATGTATCCACAGCTACTCCTTGTTGGGACACAAAATTCCCCAAGAAACGGACTTCTCGAGCCCAAAACTCACACTTCAACAACTTCCTGAACAGCTGATGTCGACGAAGAACTCCCAAAATGGATCATAGATGCTCTTCATGCTCCTCTTAAGATGTGGAGTACACAAGGATGTCATCGATGAAAGCTACCATGAACTTGTCCAGGAACTCACGGAACACAGCATTCATCAAACCTATGAACACATCTGGAGCATTTGTCACGCCGAACGGCATTACAACGAACTCATAATGCCCATGATGACAATGGAAAGCAGTCTTTAGGATATCTTCATCCTTCACACGCATCTGATGATATCCTGACCGCAAGCCAATCTTTGAGAACCAACTTGCACCTTTCAGTTGATCGAATAAATCATCGATCCGTGGAAGAGGATAGCGGTTCTTTATTGTCACTTTGTTTAAGCGACGATAATCGACACACAACCAAAAACTACCATCGGCCTTCTTCACGAATAGAACTGGTGCACCCCATGGTGACACACTTGGTCGAACAAAACCTCACTACAACAGACCATCAAGTTGTATACATAGCTCTCGTAACTTAGAAGGGGACATCCTATATGGAGACATAGATATAGGAGATTCTCCTGGATGTAGCTCGATCCCAAACTTGATCTCTCGCCGAGGGGGTAGGCTACAACCTCTTCTGTAAAAACATCAGGGTACTCCTCTACAACCCTAGGAAATGCCAACTTCTGATCCTCTGAAGAACTCAGCATCATCTCAGCCACCATGGTTGATAAGTACGGAATGCGCCTATGACCCATACGAGGATCTCTCTCACCAACAAACACCACCTTCTCTCCATCTGCACCGATGAAGATGACCTTCTTCCTGAAGCAATCTATGATAGCCTGTACCGAATACAACCAATCCATGCCAAGGATGACATCATATGGTTGTATCCATAAACATAGGAAATCTCCCCAAGAGCGTTGTTGCCCCAACACTAGCTCACAGTCTCTACATACATCAAACAAGCTAGCTCGACCTCCAACTGGCGTAGTCAATGCCAAGGGCACTGGAAGCATCTCTACATCAATTCTCAAAGATTGGACAAGGGTAGGTGATATGAAGGAGTGTATCGCTGCTGAATCAAACAAGGCATGCACCAAGGTAGAAAACAATCAAAGGGTACCTCGAATGACATATGGCTCGTCTGGAGCTGGAAACACTAGAGCATGAAGCTGACCACGGCCTCCTCTACGGCCTCTCTGACCCTGATGACGACCACCACCACGGCCGCGCTCTGCTCTCTGAGGACAGGGAGCATCATGGGGCTATCCTCTACCCGCCCCATCTCCCCTCTGCTGATCGAAAGCTGGTGCAACCTGCCGCTGTTGTCTTGGCTGGAACTGCCTCAACAGAGGAACCTGGAGTAGAGCGTCTGGTTCACGATGACCGCTATGAAAGGTCGGGAACTCCTGTTGCTGATGGCCACGACCACCACAAGAAAAAAAGCGCCTGATCCCATGGCATAGGCCTGAGAGTTGCTGCCTCCAGAGAAACGAGATGTGAAGGGCTTGGACCTACCCCCGTCTGAACGGAAACTCTTCTGCCCTGAAAACTAGGAACCCCGGACCGAAGCCTTGCTTCGTGAGGAATCATGATGATTTCCCTCTCGTGATGATCCAGTCCTGGACAAAGTCCACTCGATAACCTCTACTCTCGCCATCACCTCAAGATATGTCTTCAGCATAAATGGTGTGACCTGGCGCTGGATATCTAGAAAAAAATCCTCCTCAAAATGCCTCACCCTAGCCTCCTCATCTGGTAACTGGTTTGAAGCACATCATAGAAGGTTCCTAAAATGGATTCCAAACTCTCGAACACTAGACTTCCCCTACCGAAGGGTAAGAATCTCCTCGCGACTAGACACCTTTGTAGTCGAAGAAAGGAACTCAGCTGTAAACTTGTCTCAGAACTCCTCCCATGAGATCGCCGACTCCTCATGATCCCTGAGGAACAACAAACACCACTGGCTTGCTGCTCCACACAGCATCGTCACAACCAAGGACACCCAGTGCTTCTTCCGAGCACGGATTGAACTGAAGCCTATCTCGACCTCCTCTAACCAGTCTTCCGTGACTGCATCTGAAATGGAGCCCTCATACTTCTGAAGACTCTGGCACTGAAACTCCCGAAGTGTCTTCCTCCAAGAATCGTTGTCGTCAACCTCTACCCTGCAGCGACCTGCTAGAACAGCCTGTTGAACGTCTTCTACGCAAACCTGACGAGGACGTCGACCTGGAGCCATACCTACAAAATTACAAACAATTAGAGCTCCTAATCCTGGAATATGGAAGACTCAACATTAATTAATTAATTGTTTTCTTTCATTTGGTTTAGGTTAACCTATCCCAAGGTCTACCCATTCAAACACAGGCACAAAGAAGAATGATGCATGATCCTTTCCTAGGTATCTACCCCGCAACTAGTATCACCCTGTTTAGTAGCCATTGTAAACTTAAAGGTCTAGGCAACAGATCATAGGGGGCCCTAAACGCCTATGTCTCTGCCGGTCTCCAGTGTTTACCCCACTTGCTAAACATGAATGACACAGTTGCCCTACCAACCCATGCAACCTCACATGTGCCTAACTCCAAACTCCATCCTATCCCTCAACCACCTCTGATACCACTCTGTCATGATCCCCTCCCCACAAAGTGTACCCCTCCTGGGCCTGCAATGTGAAAAGGGAGATAATGACCCACGAGTCCCACCTCCAGTAGGCCCCGGTTTGGCGACTAGCACCAAGGGTATAATAAACACACAAATGGGAGGCATTACCCTCTAAGAGAACACATGCAGAAGAGAGAGATAAGATAGACACCAACCAACTCCAACTCAGGACTAAAGTATAAAAGAACACCCAAGTGCATATGTAATGTCATGAAAAAGTACTACAACCGAAAAGGGAAAACTGCAAGTACCCAAAAGAAAGTAAATCAGCAGCGATCACAAGCCCGAACAGCTCCTACAACCACAAGCTAGTAGTAACCAGCCTGATCTCCAACCTGCAAGTGACCTGAAAATAGTTTATATATACATAGGGTGAGTATAACAGCATACTCAGTAGGATCCTCCCTGAAGCCTCTCATGAGAAAGTAAGGAAAGCATGCAAAAGCACAGTGAACAACAGTGAAACTAACTCGTCTCCTAATAGGTATACTATGTTCCCAACCTCACCATGGATACTCTCTCCAAGTAACGCATACAAGAATATAGAATATAGTAAAGAATATCAAGGGTACCCCGCTACTACTTCCCCATGGGTTTGCCACTTTTCCCCAACGGCATACGTCCTGTGCATCTCTCTCCAAAGGCTTACCCGTATAAACTTGGGCTAAGCTCCACAATCTGCACCACATGCACCACAAAGGCTTACTCGCAGACACCTGGGCTAAGCACCACACCATCCTCACAACCAAAAGTAACCAGGTAGTTTTCGGGAGCCACCACATCCCACATAACGTGTATCATACATCGGGTATTGTACCTCAAGCCATTACAGCTCATACACCGCGTAAGAATCCTCAAGCCATCACAGCCTATACACGTTACACCTATAGTAGTCCATAGGATACTACATCCAGAATATATGTTTGGAAATAACCACAAGCCATTTTAGCCCTCTACACACATATATGGGGAAAACTAACAACTGTGTCAACGACACTAGTATCTACCAAGATAAGAGAGCGGGGTCAAAGGGGGTAGTCAGCCATTCACCCTCCCATCGGAATATTGGGGAAAACACCCCCCAAGGCTCAGAATCCCTAGGGTGTCAGTTTCCCTTACCGAAAGAGTGGAGTAGCGTATAAAAACACAAAAGGTACAGAATATATATAACTCAAAACCAAACTATGGGCATAACCTAGTCTCTTAGCCTCAACTGCAGCTAACGTATCTCAGATTCCGGGATGCTATTTCTAATACTAGGCATCCTATAAGCACACAACCAGTTAAATAACTTCATTAGGTTACTTCATTCCCTTTTTCATCAATTCCACTTTACGTTAATTAATTCTTTGCACATTAATTAACCATGAACAAAAACCACATTTAAACTTTCTTGGCATCACATTCAAAAACCACTATCCCCTCAAAAGTTCCCAATCTCATCATTAAGTTCCAACAAACTCCAACCCCATGGGTTAACATCATTTATTCAAACATTCATTTTAGAATTACTTTCCCATATTCCCGGGCATTCTAGAAAAGCATCCTATGCTACTAAAAATAAGGGGGGATCAACATGGTGAGTAGATATACTACCCGTAAAGTCTTTACCGCCTATATCAAGATCGTAGTCCCATTCTCCCTCGAGAGGCTAAACACAGAAATCACGTGGCATACCCCGTGTGTATTCACCCCTTTTGGGAGAAGGGTAATCAAAACCAGCCACCTTGAGCAGTGGAGAAAAGTAAAGCAGATAAACAACCAAGGATCAACAACATCCAACAATCACAACCATCCCATTCCATTATCCCCAGTGTCCTCCCTGACACCCTCATGCATAAACCGATGCATCTCGCCACTCTAGGCATCATCCGCTACCACAACCACAAGGCTTCCCAGCCTCCACATATCACAACACCCCTCCAGGGTCACATCACAACACAAGATATCTCAGCACCCCTTCCAGGGTCATAGCACAGCACAAGCAGCAGGAAACCAATCATTACAACAAATGGGATCTTGGCCCTTTAACAAGGCATCCCGCCTTCAAACAACCAACACCAAAAATCACATCAAATGGGATTTGAGCCCTAATTCACAACAAGAGGGTAACTCCAAACCCTTCAGGGAATCCAATCAATCAAGTTCATAAATCCATCTTGAATTAACATATTCAATTTGTTAGTTCCAACATAATGAACCAAAGCAGTAAGCTATCACAAGGATTAAACATGCTTACTATGCCAACTTAATCAATATCAAAAATTACCAAAAGAACCAGATTCTTTTCCATGCCTCTTTCTTTTTATCCAATTAATTATCAATTAATTCCGGCTTTACGTTCTTTATCAAATTCATCAAGAAAAACATGATAACAAGCAAGGCATAGATATCACACTATCTAGAAAACATGAGACAACAACATGCGTTCAATGAAATTTCTTAATCTGGTTCAAGTATTTAATTAGGTCAATTTCATTGTGATCCAAAGGGATAAATCATTCTAACTCTACGATTTCACATGAACAATTAGAGAATCCACAAATCCCCTACCTTATGGTTTTTCGAGGAAAACCACAACAGTCAATGAACGCCCAAGAAACCGGGTCGATTCTCCACGAATCCTCCTTAGATCTCCTCTCCTAACACAACCAAGGCCAAAGATCATCACAAACATCATCCACACACCTAGATCTACCCATAACGAGCATATATCTAAGAAGACGAGAGAGGAGGAGGAGCATATCTAGGTAGATCTAAGAAACCAAACAAAAGGATCACATACCTTGAGAAACAGACTTCGATTCACGAAGAGAAGCCTCTGGATCACCTCCAAAATGCTTGGGAGAGGTTCTTCCACATCCAAGGAAGGGTAATACCGAGTTATGGCTGATTAGGGGATTAAACGAGGTGATTAAAGGCAAAATGAGTTAGATCCACAATTTTAGGATCTAACTTTAAGTGCTCGCACGGTTAGTCCGCATGGTTTAACAAACCGTGTGCTAATCGTGCATTAGCATCTACCTCGACAATCACTCCTCACACAGTTAGTCCACACGGTTAGACAAACTGTGTGCTAACCATGCGTTAGCCACTGCCTCCAAGACCATCCTTGCACGGTTTGGCCGCACGGTTTAGGCAAACTGTGCGCCAACCGTGCGAAAGCTATTACCCTTTAACTTTCCTCAAAAGTCCACCCAAATGCACCCCCAAGTCACCTTGACTTCCAAAAACACCTCTAGTACTGCATTTTCACAAAGTAATGGACTGGAGAGGTCCGGGCCATTACATAACACATCTATGTATGAGTCATTAAAATCATCATATGAGCCATTTTAGAATTATGTATATGTATTATGCTCTACAGACCAAAAAAATCACAAAAAACAATGTGCATACGAGTCATTCAACATTGTGTATGCATAATTTTGATATGTGTATGATTCATTCTATAGAGGCCCGAAGCTTGACGTACATGGACATTACATTACTTTTGCGTAATACTTAATACATAATAAAAACAGACACACAAGGACCGTAATAGTTTAGTGTCTTTGGAAACTCGGAATATAAACTTCTAATCATGTTGAAATATCTTCAACAACTCCCATAACGATCTCCCCCTTTTTGTTTCCTTGCCTAAAACCTTTCTTTATATCCTGGGGAAAAGAAAACATATAAAGGGTGAGCTCAAATGCTCAGTAAGGGTAAGCATGGATAAAATAAAACAAATCATATACATTTGAACTTAAAAACATGAACATAATGTTTAAACATCAAAATCTTGAGAAATGACATAAAACATGGAAGTATGTAAGGCGTAGATCATAAAGAAACATTAAGCATGATAAAATATCATGGGAGTAAAACATGTAATTGTGGAAACCATTAAGCACATGTTATGATTTCCATAGTAGCCAAGGCATTGCTGCCAAGATCATCTTAGTGGACAAAGTCCCTTTCTAAATCGAGTTCACTTCTCGTTCCAGTCCTGTATTACTGAACCAGTTTAACTTGCCGTTCCAGCAATGTCTATCTCATGAGATATAAATCTTTACCCAATGCATTGGAGGGAGATATAGGTCCCACCCATCTCATAATGAAATCATTCTTACTTGTGACAAAACATAAACATAAATCATTCATCATAACCCAAAGAATAAAAATGGGATTCATAAACATCATCTCATCATCACATAATCCATATAAAAGAAATGGATATCATTTCATAATTAGAAAATTGAATCCATTTAAATCATAGAGACTTTATACTTGAAACATACACATTTGAAATAATGTCATCTTAGATGGAAAATGGTTTTGATAAAACACTTGAAATGAATTCTTGAGGAAAATATCCTTTCTTCTTCAAAATAAATTTCTTTTCACAAAACATCAGGAAATTTTAAAAGAAAAATATTTTGTTGAAAATAGTCATGAAATATTTTGGAGGAAGCTTCATGAAAATAAGGCTTTATAAAACCGTAAAATTCTGTTCGTGCCGTGTAAGTTAAAAAAACATTCTTCTCGTACTTTTTCCAGAAAATTCAAAAAGTACCTCATAAAAGAAAGATTCCATACAAACCATGTAGTAAAATTAAAAATGGGTAAAAATAACTTTAAACATACATGAAACCATTTTTAGGAAACATGGACATGGATGAGAACAATAACCCTAGTAAATACTTACGAATAAACAATCTCAGATAAGAATGAGATTGGAAAAGTTATCCCTTACCTTATGTCTGATATGCTTCGTATGTATCTGAACCTCCTGTATAATGATTTAAATAATTTCATTGATTTATTACAGAATCATATTCATTGTTATGATATCATATATGGTTTACTTATGACTTTATATTACCCGTTCTTTTGTAAATTCCATGTTAAAGAGTGTTTTGGGTAAAATTGTTTCATTTGTCATCCGTGTTTTGACTTGTAATTATTCATATGATTACTTAGATCATGATTAATTAATTCCAGAATATAAAACATGATTTATATATAATATATATTCAGAATATATATATATATAATAGATCTATAAATGGAAATAAATACACCGTTCATGGAGATGGTAGGCCGTACGTACGCATGAACACTGTTTTCGTTTCCTTATTGAGTTGAATGGAATTAAGTAGATGACATACATATACATAAATCAAGTAGATTTATAATGTCATATATTTCATTATTATTGCTTATATATACTTTATAATCATTCTTAAATGGTTAACATAGAGAATGAATCTCATCGCGTCGTGGAGACAGTAGTCCGTACGTACACACGATCGATGATATCGTTTCCATAATTATTGAATTGAATTGGAGTGGATGATACAATATATAAGAATAATTATGATGTTATAATAACTATGTATAGTTATTCTTTACACCATTATACCCATCCAAGTAAGGTGGTGTTGGAAAAACAGATTACACCACGGTGTGGAGACGGTATTCCATACGTACACACGCGCGGTGATTTCATTTTCCGTAGGATGGATAGATGGTGAAATAGGGTTGTTTCATAATTATAATAACATATAGGTATATGAGTGATACTTATTTTATTACTTCATAATGAAACAACTAAATAAGAATAAGTAGAAGAAGAAATAAAGTTGAAAGAATCGGTAACGGACATTACCTCTTCTTTGAAGCGCCTCTTTGAGACCTCCTCTTAGGACACTAAAATTGGTCTTTAAAGAAGACCAGGACCTCTAGGATGTTTCTAGGGAAGTGGAGAAGAGAATTTGGCAGGGGTTGGAAGAGCTTTAAGGCTAAAAGTGGTGTGAGGAAGAGAGGGAGGAGGTGCCCTTTTATAAGGGAGGAGAGGGGCACCTTTGGAATCCTCAAAAATATTAGTTTAATATAAATTCAAACCCCACATAAAAACCTCCAAAAATGACTAAATTAGAAGATTAGATGAGATAGGGTTGTAATATCATCAACCAATAAAATTTAGATATGTTAAGAATTTATTTTAAACATTATCAACTTGATTTATCGTTATTTAATCAATTTTATTTTATTTGTGGTAATAACATTCGAAATTTTAAATTATTACAAATAATTACTTATTTGTTGTGAATTATCCATAATTTGACACTTTATGACATTTTAGACCATATAAAGTTAAATTTATAATTTTTTTAAATATTTTTGTGATTTTTAAACAATTTTATAATATGTTATTTTTATAAAATAACAAGTGTCAATTTTGACACTATTCATTTATTTGGATTTAAATAAACAATATACAGAAGATATGTTAAAACTAAAAGATTTAATAGATTCATAACATGTCATATTTATCTAGAAAATTAGTGTAGTACATTAAATAGTTCATATAATATTTATTTTAATATTTTTAAAACCATTTATATAATATTTCTCTTAATAAAATCATTTCAAAATCACTATTATGTCACCTTTAATGATAATTATTTAATCCCTAAAAATTATAAATAAATTTATATGATGTAGATAATTTTATTATCTTTCTTAATAATACTTATATCCAATGTTTCATGTAGTTTATCACTAAACTAAAATTATTATACTTATAAGATTTAAGAAAGTGACATGTTGTCACTTTCTTTGGTTTTAATAATAATTAAATTATTTTCATGGAAAAAAGTCCAATAAATGAATCTAATCCGACCCTTAGGTGATATGGATCGACCAATAGGATTTTGACAGGTGTTAGGGTAATTTTATTATCTTATATTTACTCTTAATTACCCGATTTACCTTTAATTATGGTAAATAAAATTTACCGTAGTTACTATTCATAATGCCCAAAAATAAAAAGTAGCTTATTAACATAATTTGTACCCACTAATTACAAATATGGAATCCATTTTTCCAAATTCAATACACAAAAGTTTCAGAAATTAAATTAAAATTAATCCCATTGTCGAAAGAAAATGGGTTTTTGTTTAAAACATTGCAAAAGATTGAATTGATTTAACCTACGAATTCATGGTAAAATCAATGCTAATGACATACATTATATTAAATAGTAAAAATATATTCTATTTATACTTTAAAATAATTAAATAATATAATTTAACCATATAAATTATTACGATGAAAAAAGTTGTTTTTAATTAAAATATAGCGTGTTTTTACTATTCATTAAAATATGAAAGTTATCAGAAAAATATCAAAACTTTATCCAATGTAAATTTTTATATCCTGATTCAAAATAAAAAGTTTATTTTGTAAAATTGAACTTATAAACATGTCAAAAACTAACTTTAATGTGGGTGCGCCATCAAAAGGCGGCAAAACTGCATTTTTTGAAAAATACTTATTTTACCCGAAAAAATTATTTTGTTCTTATACCATGTTCTAGAAAATGTGTAATATGAATAATAATGTTATAAAATTCAAAATTTAGTTAATAATATTAATAACGGCTAGTCCATAATAATATTATAACAATATATCACCGTTTAGTGAAACCTGGTATTGCGTACAACACAAGCTATCGAGGAAGGTCGCGATTGCGTGTAATGCAAGCCAAGTTAGGGTTGCGTGTTGTGCAAGACTCCTTTGTTGTTTCGTTATAACAGAATCCAACCATTTTTCATTTATACATTGAATATATATATATATACACTCAATGTTGCATAGAATGACTATTATAAAACGAACTTGAAATTGTGTGTAACACGATCCAAGATTAGTGTTGCGTATACTGCAAGCTAATACGGTGTTGCGTGTAGCGCAAGATAATATTGTTGTAGAATAAAACACATGACATCAAATAAATTAAAAAGAATACTTATCATAAAATATTGGGTTGTTACATTCTACCCCCCTTAAAATGAATTTTTCCCTCGAAATTTGTCGGGATTATACATGGTTTTCTACTTGAAAGTTTCTTTAATTGAAACCCACATCGTAAAATGAAATACCAAAACTTAACTTTAAAAACTAAAGTATGAAACGTAATGGTTACCCAAATTAACTAATCACTGGGTTTCCACATAGGAGAACATAGGTGAAAATATGGATATGGAAGAAAAATCTAACCATCAAATTATGATAGAGAGTGGTAGAGAACATGGCTATGAAAAAGCCAAAAATCGTAAAGCCATAGATTTGTGATGATATAAGGTACCATCTGAATCATCGGATATAAGAGCACTAGGACCACATTTTTGGTTTTCAAGATCATTTCCCTAAAGTTGATGAATTAAAAGAAATACTTACATTATTTTGGTGCAATATCATCGTTGGTCTTTCCATGGACAATTTCCACTTCATCTCTTAAGGAAATGAAGTTGAATTTGTCATTGGTGAAATGTTTTCTGATCATGTGATAGAATGATAGGTCATTCCATCTGTCTCAAACAAAAGGTTAGTAAAAGTTATCAAATATACATAAGTCCATATATAGTGAGATTAATCATATATGGACTTATACTTCATATATCATACTTCTTAATATAATAAAACTAGTTTCTACTAACCAGGGACTTCTTGTAGGCCAGTGGTAGGAAATAAAGGCCTGTCGCACTTCGGTTGTGGGTTCTATTCCCACAGCCTTGTCCGACGCGACGGGTTGTTGCCTGTCCTGCAAGTTGTCCTTTTTCTAAAATTACATCATTATGACATTCCATCGATAATATCAAAAGCAGTTCTAGCCTTAAACTAACTTATGTTCAACATAATCCATTTCAAATCTTTAGGCTTATCCAAAATACTTCTATCCAAGCTTATAGTATAAAGAAAACAATTACTAGAAATGTCATCTACCGAGCATGTGAATACCATCATTTATCCCCGATATATCTTGTTGATCACATTCCAATCATGTGAATATCTTAATCATGTATTCTCTTGAAAAATGAATACGCATTTAACCTTAGTGAAAACATGAATGTTGTCAAAAGTTAACTCTTTCCACATACCAAAATCCCAAAAATTCTATATACTCAAACCATGATATCAATTTTTCCTTATTTTAGTCATGAGCTCATGATTACTATCATATTATTTTCTCCTTGTCCCTTCCATATACACATTTCATATGCTTTCCAAAAATATTTCAATCACTTTTTCATGGTTACCAGTACCATATAATAATTGAAAACCAATACATAGATATTCCAAAATTCCACAATACCATAAATGAGATTCCATGATACTATTTTGAAATCCCATTAAATAAACACTTAATCATTACACGACATCATTTTCATACTCAAAATCACAAATAGTTATCGCATGAGACTTCCCTTTATCCTTTGCCTTCAGAGGTTGCTCGCGTTGATCATCATTAACCCGTGGATTAGGGCATTTATTAGCATAATGCCCCATTTCCTTACACTTGAAGCATTGAAGTGTTGGTGGAGAGTTCTCTATAGTCTTTTCTATATTCACATCATTAGCAACCTTTTTCCCATTACTTTGACAATCAACTTCTCGATGACCTTCTTTTCCACACTTAAAGCATTTTCTAGTACCTTTTAGGCAATCTCCACCATGATTCTTTCCACACTTTGATCATAAAGAATCGTTCATCTTCTTTTCACCATTGTTCTAAGATTTCTCCTTGAACTCCATCTTTTGTTTCTTGTCAAAACCATGAGATGGATATGTTACACCAACTTACAGTTCTACCTTGATAGCAAAACGCACAATTTCTTCATAGCTACTGAAGTCTCTTATAGCTAATGCCCTTCGAAGACTTGGTTTTAAGCCACTGAAAAATCGATGAACCTTACTTTCAGGTTGGATGATAAATCCAGATGCATACCTTGAAAGTCTTGTAAAATTCACTTCGTATATACCAACAGATTCATCATCCTTCTTCTTAATCTCAAGAAACTCCTTTTCCATCTTTGTTTGAATAATACAAGGTAAGTACTTACTGAAAAACAAGTTCTTGAACTCATCTCATTCCATGGACTCAATTTCATCTCTTTACATCGTATTCTTGATAAGATTCCACCATTGATCAGTATCACCTTCCAAACAATATACTGCTAAGATGACTTTATCATGTTCAGAACATTGAAGAACTAAAAATATATTTTCAGTAGTACTGATTCATTGTTCAGCCACTAAGGGATCAGAAGACCCGCAAAATGAAGGTGGACGCTGCCTCATGAAGGATTCAATAGAATGTTGCTCCTTTCTCTGCTCATTTTGAAGTCCAGAATGATTTATAGCTTGTGTAAGTATAGAAATAAGATTGTGCACTCCATCTCCCATGACATTGGTTTGGTCAGGAGGACAATCATTGCATTGTCCATTACATTGATCAACACGGTTCCTTCGGGTTCTAGCCATCGTCTAAAACCAAAAAATAATAGTGTGAGAGGAAAATACCATGCTAGGGAAAACAACATAATAAATGGGGAGTACCTTCAATATCTAACATCTTAGGTTTAATTCTAATATCTTTAGCGCAATTTTAGGACTATAACCTATACATATACTTAACCTTAGAGACATCCCTAGACATACCTTAGAAATATCTCTAGGGATTTCACTAAAGTTTTTGCATCCTATTTTCCAAAGGTTGACTAAACCTTTCCTCTGATACCAATTGTAGAGGCCCGAAGCTTGACATACATGGACATTACATTACTTTTGCGGAATACTTAATACATAACAAAAACAGACACACAAGGACCGTAATAGTTTAGTGTCTTTGGAAACTCAGAATATAAACTTCTAATCATGTTGAAATATCTTCAAAAACTCCCATAACGATCTCCCCCTTTTTGTTTCCTTGCCTAAAACCTTTATTTATATCCTGGGGAAAAGAAAACATATAAAGGGTGATCTCAAATGCTCAGTAAGTGTAAGCATGGATAAAATAAAACAAATCATATACATTTGAACTTAAAAACATGAACATAATGTTTAAACATCAAAATCTTGAGAAATGACATAAAACATGGAAGTACGTAAGGCATATATCATAAAGAAACATTAATCATGATAAAATAGAATGGGAGTAAAACATGTAATTGTGGAAACCATTAATCACATGTTATGATTTCCATAGTATCCAAGGCATTGCTTCCAAGACCATCTTAGTGGACAAAGTCCCTTTCTGAATCGAGTTCACTTATTGTTTCAGTCATGTATTACTGAACCGGTTTAACTTGACATTCCAGCCATGTCTATCTCATGAGATATAAATCTTTACCCAATGCATTGGAGGGAGATATAGGTCCCATCCATCTCATAATTAAATCATTCTTACTTCTTCCACAACATAAACATAAATCATTCATCATAACCCAAAGAATAAAAATAGATTTCATAAACATCATCCCATCATCACATAATCCATATAAAATAAATGGATATCATTTCATAATTAGAAAATTGAATCCGTGTAAATCATAGATACTTTATACTTGAAACATACACATATGAAATAATTTCATCTTAGATGAAAAATGGTTTTGATAAAACACTTGAAATGAATTCTTGAGGAAAATATCCTTTCTTCTTCAAAATAAATTTCTTTTCACAAAACATCATGCAATTTTAAAAGAAAAATATTTTGTTGAAAATATTCATGAAATATTTTGGAGGAAGATTCATGAAAATAAGGCTTTATAAAACCGTAAAAATCTGTTCGTGCCGTATAAGTTAAAAAAACATTCTTCTCGTACTTTTGTCGGAAAAGTCAAAAAGTACCTCGTAAAAGAAAGATTTCATACATACCATGTAGTAAAAGTAAAAATGGGTAAAAATAACTTTAAACATACATGAAACCATTTTTAGGAAACATGGACATGGATAGGAACAATAACCCCAGTAAATACTTACGAATAAACAATCTCGGATAAGAACGAGATTGGAAAAGTTATCCCTTACCTTATGTCCGATATGCTTCGTATGTATCCGAACCTCCTGTATAATGATTTAAATAATGTCATTGACTTATTACAGAATCATATTCATTGTTATGATATCATATATGGTTTACTTATGACTTTATATTTCCCGTTCTTTTGTAAATTTCATGTTAAAGAGTGTTTTGGGTAAAATCGTTTCATTTGTCATCCGTGTTTTGACTTGTAATTATTCATATGATTACTTAGATCATGATTACTTAATTACAGAATATAAAACATTATTTATATATAATATATATTCATAATATACATATATATAATAGATCTATAAATGGAAATAAATACACCGTTCATGGAGACGGTAGGTCGTACGTACGCATGAACACTGTTTTCGTTTCCTTATTGAGTTGAATGGAATTAAGTAGATGACATACATATACATAAATCCAGTAGCTTTATAATGTCATATATTTCATTATTATTTCTTATATATACTTTATAATCATTCTTAAATGGTTAACATGGAGAATGAATCTCATCGCGTCGTGGAGACGATAGTCCGTACGTGCGCACGAGCGATGATATGGTTTCCATAATTATTGAATTGAATTGGAGTGGATGATAAAATATATCAGAATCATTATAATGTTATAATAACTATTTATAGTTATTCTTTACACCATTATACCCATCCAAGTAAGTTGGTGTTGGAAAAACAAATTACACCACGGCGTGGAGACGGTATTCCGTACGTACGCACGCGCGGTGATTTCATTTTCCGTAGGATGGATAGATGGTGAAATAGGGTTGTTTAATACTTATAATAACATATCAGTATATGAGTGATACTGATTTTATTACTTCATAATGAAAAAACTAAAGAAGAAGAAGTAGAAGAAGAAATAAAGTTGAAAGAATCGGTAACGGACATTACCTCTTCTTTGAAGCGCCTCTTTGAGACCTCCTCTTAGGGCACTAAAATTGGTATTTAAAGAATACCAGGACCTCTAGGATGTTTCTAGGGAAGTGTAGAAGAGAATTTGTCAGGGTTTGGAAGATCTTGAAGGCTCAAAGTGGTGTGAGGAAGAGATGGAGGAGGTTCCCTTTTATAAGGGAGGAGAGGGGCACCTTTGGAATCCTCAAAAATATTAGTTTAATATAAATTCAAACCCCACATAAAAACCTCCAAAAATGACTCAATTAGAATATTAGATGAGATAGGGTTTTAATCTCATAAAAAAATAAAATTTAGACATGTTAGTAATTTATTTTAAACATTATCAACTTGATTTATCCTTATTTAATCAATTTTATTTTATTTGTGGTAATAACATTCGAAATTTTAAATTATTACAAATAATTACTTATTTGTTGTGAATTATCCATAATTTGACACTTTATGACATTTTAGACCATATAAATTTAAATTTATAATTTTTTAAATATTTTTGTGATTTTTAAACAATTTTATAATATGTTATTTTTATAAAATAACAATAGTGTCAATTTTGACACTATTCATTTATTTGAATTTAAATAAACAATATACAGAAGATATGTTCTAACTAAAAGATTTAATAGATTCATAACATGTCATATTTATCTAGAAAATTAGTGTATCACATTAAATAGTTCATATAATATTTATTTTAATATTTTTAAAACCATTTATTTGATATTTCTCTTAATAAAATCATTTCAACATCACTATTATGTCACCTTTAATGATAATTATTTAATCCCTAAAAATTCTAAATAAATTCATATGAAGTAGATAATTTTATTATATTTCTGGAGAATACTTATATACGAAGTTTCATGTAGTTTATCACTAAACTAAAATTATTATACTTATAAGATTTAAGAAAGTGACATGTTGTCACTTTCTTTGGTTTTAATAATAATTAAATTATTTTCATTGAAAAAAGTCCATTAAATAAATCTAATCCGACCCTTAGGTGATATGGGTCGACCAATAGGATTTTGACAGGTGTTAGGGTAATTTTATTATCTTATATTTACCCTTAATTACCCGATTTACCTTTAATTATGGTAAATAAAATTTACCGTAGTTACTATTCATAATGCCCAAAAATAAAAAGTTGCTTATTAACATAATTTGGACCCACTGATTCCAAATATGGAATCCATTTTTCCAAATTCAATACACAAAAGATGCAAAAATTAAATTAAAATTAATCCCGTTGTTGAAAGAAAATGGGTTTTTGTTTAAAACATTGCAAAAGATTGAATTGATTTAACCTACGAATTCAAGGTAAAATCAATGATAATGACATACATTATATTAAATAGTAAAAATATATTCTATTTATACTTTAAAACCATTCAATAATATAATTTAACCATATAAATTATTACGATGAAAAAAGTTGTTTTTAATAAAATATAGCGTGTTTTTACTATTCATTAAAATATGAAAGTTATCAGAAAAATATCAAAACTTTATCCAATGTAAATTTTTATATCCTGATTCAAAATAAGAAGTTTATTTTGTAAAATTGAACTTATAAACATGTCAAAAACTAGATTTAATGTGGGTGCGCCATCAAAAGGCCGCAAAACTGCATTTTCTGAAAAATACTTATTTTACCCGAAAAAATTATTTTGTTCTTATACCATGTTCTAGAAAATGTGTAATATGAATAATAATGTTATAAAATTCAAAATGTAGTTAATACTATTCATAACGTCTAGTCCATAATAATATTATAACAATATATCGTCGTTTAGTGAAACCTGGTATTGCGTACAACACAAGCTATCGAGGAAGGTCGAGATTGCGTGTAATGCAAGACAAGTTAGGGTTGCGTGTTGTGCAAGACTCCTTTGTTGTTTCGTTATAACAGAATCCAGCCATTTTTCATTTATACATTGAATATATATATATATACACTCAATGTTGTGTAGAATGACTATTATAAAACGAACTTGAAATTGTGTGTAACACGATCCAAGATTAGTGTTGCGTATACTGCAAGCTAATACGGTGTTGCGTATAGCGCAAGATAATATTATTGTAGCATAAAACACATGAAATCAAATAAATTAAAAATAATGCTTATCATAAAATATCGGGTTGTTACACATTCCATATATATGTATGTTTTGTTTTATAAAATTCATATGAGTCATCATAGAGCTGCATACAAGTCATCTATACCTACATATGTGTGATTTATATTCTTTGTATGAGTTTCATGGAGTTTTCTATGAGTCATTATATAATTAGAAACTTTGTGATTTATATTGAATGAAAATGGAGTTTCTAGAACTAATTTATGAAGATAAAAAAATATATTTGATAATGCCAAATATTTTTTATTAGGTTAAAATATTATGAATCTATTTCTATCCATGATTTGAGGTTGAGATGAAGAATATTGAAGGGAGATGAATATAAGAGGTTGGTTGTGTAATTTATTTAAAATTTTCAAATGAGAATATTTTAAAATCATTTGGTGATAAAAATGAAAAATAAAATCAGATGATGCCTCTGCTATTTTTTAGCTATAAAAATATCAAAAATTATATGTGATTCAAGGTGTTTAGATGATAATATGATCTTCAAGATGAGATAAGGAATGTCAAATAGAGATTGAAGGTTGGAAATTTATCTATCCTAAAATTAATAACTTCCAAATGAATAGATTTTGGAATTGGAATTTAAAGATTGTTTTGATGAAGTTTAATGTTTTTTATATGACAAAATTTTTTATTCAAGATGATGAGAAAATAAATTGATCTTCGTGTTTGAGAAAAATAATATCAAGTTGAGATGGAAGGCTGGGAATTTAAATTTCCTAGAAATGAGAATATTTTATATTGATTAAATCTGGAAATGTATATTGATGATACTTACACTAATATTTATTATTATATATATCACAAATGGATTGTTGATTTATTCATGAGAAAAATATACTGACCTAAGATACTATTTGAAGTTTATAGACTCAAGATGGAGTATGTGTAGATTTTATAATAATCTCTCGATTCTCAAAGGAAATATCCACACCCCAGATGTTCCCCGTGAATATTTTTAGACAACCTTGGAAATATAAGAACCTGTATAATCTATGAGGTACAAAACCTTTTTATTTCGGTTTTAATTCCTTATGTTTGACCTAATATGAATGCCTGGAAAGGTTATGAAGGAAACAAGGGTATTGGAGGCTTGTTTGGAGACCAAATCCCTAATTTTTTAAGAATAAAACTGAGCCACATGATTTGAAGAAACCATACAGCCCAGTCTGCATGGCAAGAGTAAAATGTATGGGGAGTTTCAGTGCACAGAATAAGGTGTACAATTTGAGATAACCATGTGACCTAGGCCACACACTCATGTTTTTACTGTAGAGTTTTCAATAGAGGTAAAATTCATGGCCAGCACATAGTTTTTCTAACTATGCACCATAACCATGTGAGGGGGGTCTTGAGACGGACCATTTTCCCCCTCTCCTCATTTAACTCACTTACTTTATTTCTTTCTTCCTCCCATAAACATAACTCTCCTCTTCTCTCCGATTGAAGCTATACTCCTGGGATTTGGTTCCATTTCACCATCCAATGACTAATTTGAGTGATGATCATATCATTGGATAGCCACTGGTTATTCCTTTCTTCCTTAGGCTCTTTTCGCTATGTTCCATGCTACTAGTGACACTATTTTGGTGTAGGCTCTTATGACCTATTTTTAGGGAATTTATTCATTCTTCTATTTTATTCTTATCTAGATCTAATAAGAGGATGATATTGGATGATTACTCCTCCATGGGCTTAAGGTAGTTGGTTTATATTTTTTCCCTTAAATTTTAGTTGTTTATAGCTTGTTTTCGTTGTTCCGCAAGTTGGAATTTCTAGGAAATTATTCCTAAATTAATAAACCCTTGAATTAAATGATAAATTTTTTCTATTACATGCAGTGAAACTCTTAGACAAGGTTGGAGGATTTGATCTCAACCTAAACTGGTCATGGTTTGGGTTCTTCCCTTTGACCATGTTTATGCCACCCTTAGGGTGCGTTGAGTTCATTTTATATAATTGAGAATTGAATGTGGTAATTAAGTGAATTTATAAAGTTTGTAAACACCTTGTATCACCTTTTCATTTGTATATGAAAGGTATTATTTGGGTACAATGATAATGGAGGGTTCACGGCATGGTACTGACGAACCGCTTGGATTCCTTGTACATTTCCACTCCTTGGATCATGTTTAATTATCTCACTTGGATGCCTTAGATATTTATACTCCTTGGATCTAATTGATTGATTTACTTGATATAATAGTATGCCTTGGACATTTCCACTCCTTGGATCTGAAGACTTATTATGATGCCTTAGACATTTCTACTCCTTGGATTCTGGTTGCATGGCTTATTTGGATGCCTTGGACATTTCTACTCCTTGGATCTTATCTATTTGGATTAATTGGATTCCATGAACATTTATAATCTAAGGATCTAGTGCAATTGGATTACTTGGACATTTATACTCCAAGGATCCAGTTTCACTAATTTACTTAACATGTTAGGACGAATTGGATATTTCTACTCCTTGGATCTTGTTTACTTGGATTACTTAGCTTACTCATTCACCTTGGACATTTCTAATCCTTGGACCCTGGACCATGTAGGCCTGATACATGATTACATGGAATAGGATATTTTTTATGCTTTGTATACTTTACATATAGACATCATGATTTAGTTTCTTGATCACAGTGATACTTGATAGACTAGAAAGTACCACTTCTTCTTTTATTACTTGTACTCATGTTATATTTTGGAACCGCTTCAGATTATATTCACTTTTTGTATTTGTTATGGAAACCATTGGTGGTGGCATATTGAGTGTTATGTCACACCCTATTCGGGTTGTTTTTGGTTACATGGATATACTTCATGGATAAAGATAGGGATAGGGGAAAGTGCATGTTTGGTGATGATTGATTGGTTGTGCATAGGATCAGGGGAGCACAAGACCGAGCTATGGCTTGTGATGTTATATATGGATAGTTTATTTTTGGTTTTATATACTTGATACATGTATTGTATAGGATTTATGCTACCGTGTATTTTATTTATTTTGTATATCATGCCATGATCATCATTTGTATATGACACTATTGGATGAGATTACTTAGTTATTTATATGATGGATTTTTATTCTCAGTTTTTCAGATATTTTATATGTATCTGTTATTTATTGATAAAATATATCATTGTGTTACACTCTGATTATGGGGGTATAGTATCCCAAGAGTTCCACCATGGACCCTCACTGCTAGTCGACAGCCTCTGATGTATGGGGAGGCACGCAAGAGGCCATGTGGACAACCGGGTCTGGTTACTATTGAGTGAACTAGGCCTGGGATGTTGCAAAGTGGTTTAGAGGTTTCTTTTCTTTGCCTTACTATTTTGGGATAGTGGAAGGAGATTTGGAATATTTCAGAATTTGGTAATGATTTGTACTTTGTAGTAGCTAACCCATGTATAGGGAAAGGCCAAATTACCTGGGATGGGATACACTATTCTAGATTGTGCTTATTAGATTTGTCTTGATTTCACCATTGGGTGATTCACTTGATGTTTTATGTTCCTTATGATTAAATATTTTTATTTTTGGCCTAGTATGGTAAGGAAATATTGCATCATGCATCATCATAGGCACTTCAAGATATGTATTTCATGCATTATGCCATGCTGCATTTATATTACTGCATGCATTTCTTGTAGCATGATTTGGTACCTTTCTTTATATATCAATGAAATTGTGCTACCATTTCATGTAGGGATTTGATAAATAACCGTTTGGGATTAAATGGATGTCACACTTTAATTTATAAGGTGAATGGGACCTTATAAATTGGAAGTGGTGATCCATATAGTTCAACCTCTTTAATAGAATTTTTATATACATGAAAATGAATTTAAATGAAAATGAATTCTGAAATTAATCAATTTCATTAAATGGGGATAACAATTTCAATTTAAATATTGTTTTCCTCTATAACTTTCAATTAAAACTCTATATACCAGAACCCCTAACTTATATTAGATAACTTGATCCTGAACTGACCTTGGTAGTGGGAAGCAGGAAATATCTTGTGTGTTATTATGATTTGTATGTTGCCCAGACCATGATTTAGGAGCAGGCAGAGGGGTGTGACTCATGGTTAGGAAATCTTGCATCTATCCTATTTTTATATTTGTGATCCTGTTGTAACCGAATCTTTTTTGAGGCATGTGATTGACATTTGTAGAGATATTCCACCATGATGGCCTCCAGTTGTACACTAGGAGAGTGGTGATGACCATACTCTAGAGATAGTGGGACCTAGCCCACCAATAGATCCTCCAGTAGTGTCTCTTTTGGTATTGACTATTATAATAGATATGGGTGTTGATGCCCAGTTTTGAGAGGGCTTCCTATGTTTCATGCAGAATGTTTAAGGGTCACCGTGACTTTCCCTGACTATGGAAGATTTGATGCATGAGTTTCAATAGCAACATCTACCCATATTTTTGGGGGATATAAAAAAAAGGTTGCATAGTCATTTCTAGATTCCATGCCATCGATATTTGAGAATCTTGAGACACCTACTAAGAGGAGAGTGAAGCTCGCTATGTATATGCTTTAGGATTCCACCAAGGGATGGTGAGATATGATTAATCATATGGATAGTCATCATTATATGGATTAGAGGGATTTCCAAACATCCTTATATGATTATTTATATCTTGATACATTGAGGGATGATATATCCAGAGAGTTTATGCATCTTGAACAGGAAGACTTGTCAATCATGGACTATTCTGCCCATTTTACAGAGCTCCATCATTTCGCACCTATTCTGTTAGGTGAAGAGGTATTCAAAAGCTAGGTGATTCGAGGATGATCTTAGGTATGAAATATAATCATAGTTGAATGTTTTTTGGATTACTAATGTATTAGAAATATTAAATCAGGAGCTGATTATTGAGTGTAACTTGAGGGAATATGGGGACACAGAGCAAGGTAGATTAGATTCTCGACCCAATGGATCCTGTCAAGTGGTGGGAAGAGACGCTCTAAGGTCTCTAATGAGGGGAGTGCTATCCAGAGCATGGTGCTAGTAGTTCTGCTCTCTTTCATTGGTGTGGGAGGCAGGGACACATGAGGAGATGGTGTGATAGAGACCCAATCGAGTTTCAAGCCTATGATAGGATGGTCCATCTACATTGGTTTTGCAAGACCTTTCTTCTAGAAACTGGTGAGACAGGGTTTACACCGAGTCTTCATTCAAGATCATGTTCAATAGCTTCTTGTTTGGTAAGGATCTGGAGTGCAACCAACTGATCAGGTTGAGGTGGTGGTCATGGCCAAGGCAACTAGACACTAGACTTACAACACCAATAGAGTGAACCTGCTCAGGGTAGTTAGGCTATATCTCAGGGTTATGGTTCAGGCTAGATGTATATAGTATGGCTGATACCTGAGGAGTAGAATGTTGGACCTTCTACAGTGAGAGGTACTATTCTGGTATCCTCTACTTTAGTATCTTATCTTTTCGATATAGGTGCTTCTCATTTTTTTATATTTGTGCTTGTTGTGGAGAAACTTGGGCTCGATGTTCAGTTTTCCAGTGGCATGATGACACTTGATACTCCATTGGCAATTCGATCGAAGAGTGTATGCCAATGCAGGGAGTTCTCCCTTGAGGTAGGTGGGTGTCACTTTGTATGGGACCTCTTTTTCCTCAAGATTACAAGGTTTGATGTCATTCTCAGGATGGACTTGTTGGTTCTCTATCATGAGTACGTTGATTGCTATCACTGGAGGGTGACTTCCCTACTAAAAAACATGCTATATACAGCACTATCAACACTAAAAAGCATTGATAAAGGGTACCTTTTATCAAGTCTAAAAAAACACTAATAAAAGGTATCTTTTATCAGTGTTTTTTTAGCGTTAAAAATGGCTACATTTATCAGCGCTTTTTTTAGCACTCATAAAGGGTACCTTTATCAGTTCTTTATTTTTAGAACTGATAATGGGTACTCTTTATTAGCACATTTTTAGCGCTGATAAAGGTCTCGATCACGCATGCAAGTCCCACAATGGAATAGCACAGGTTCGACCACTTCTTTATAAATGATTTCACTACATCACAAGCTCAGAAGCCTGCTACGGGGATGGGCTCCCGCATACACTTTCCACACACATTCATATGGGCCTGTTCTCAGGCCTGCGCAGGCCTTGGGCCACTCTATCCTTCCCGCGGACCTTGTCCTGCCCTAATACACCATCAGGTTGCCCACTTGTCCCGCCAACTGGGCCTATACACTGCCCGGCACACAAGCACTAGCCCAATTTTTTAACTAATAAAAAAGAATACAACTATTAAAAATATTAAAAAAAATTAAACAAAAAAAATTAAAAATTAAAAAAATTATTAATTTAAGAATTATTAAAAGAAATAATACATATAAATATTAATTATAAATATTAATAACTATAATATATAAAATATAGATATATAAAATGAATAAATTGAAATAATTAAACAAATAAAATTTAATAAATTAAAAAATTAAAAAAAATAAAATAAAAATTATTAAATAAATTATTATTAATAAAAATGAATAAATTTAATATAAATATATACAAATTATAAATATTAATAAATAATATATATTAAATATAGATACATAAAATGATTAAAATGTAATGGTGAAACAAAAAAATTAAAAATGAATAAATTTAATATATATATATATATATTAATTATAAATAGTAATAAATAATATATATTAAATATAAAAAATGAATAAAATGTAATAATTAAAGACATATTAATGTCTATTCATTTTTAATGGTTTTTATACATAATTATTCATTAATATATTTAATATTTTTAATATAGAAATATATTCATATATATTTCTATATATCTATTTATATATATAAATATATATAATATTTCCTAAAATATGAATTATATAATTTAAAATATTTATACTTACATTAAATAAGTCATATAGTTTATAAAGAATGGTTTGTGATTGAAAATTAATATTAATTAAAAATATTGACTAATTGTATGAAGTGATGGACATTAATTGAATTTCGTTTGATTTTTCAATTTAACATATATCAAACATGTGTTATATTGATTTCACACATGCATGTATGTAATTAATGAATCTTTATATACCACACACACGCACACAAATATTTACGTAATTAACGAAATCTTATATAGAAACACATACACCTAATATTTATGTAATTTATTCAAATTTTAATATTCATTTTAGAATTTCATTTAGTAACATGATATATTTAATATATTATGTTTTTAATTGGTAAGTTTTATTTGTTTATTTTTAATATTATTACAATTAGTATTATTTCTTCATTTTTAATATTTTTTATTTATTTATTTTTTGCAATTTAATCATTTTTTAATATTTATTTATATTTATTTATTTACTATGTTTTAATATTTTCAATATGTATTCATCTTTATTTCAATATATATCCATATTTTTTTAATAATTTATATTTAATTAATAAAACTTATTCATTTTTCTAATATTTTTGAAGTGCACTCATTTTTAATTATTCAATTTCACTCCTTTTTTACATGGATTCATTTATGATTATGTATTCATTAATAATGTTAAAAATATGTTTGAAAATAAATATTTATAAATTAATATATTTATAAATTTTATTTACTATATTTATAAATTATATATTTATAATTATAAATAAATATATATTATATTTTTAAAAGATATTTATATAATTATAAATATATATATATATATATATATATATTAAATAATTATAAAATTATAATAAATATATTTAAATAATGAATATATTTACTATATTTATATTTATATTTATATCTATATGTATATTTATATTTATATTTATATTTATTTATTAAATATATATATATATATATATATAATTATATAAATATATTTATAATTATAAATAAACAATTATAAATATATTTACAGATATATTTATTTATAAATATATTTACAAATATACTTATTTATAAATATATTTACAAATAAACTTATTTATAAATATATTTATAAATATGTATTTAATATATTTATAAAATTATATATTTATAATTATAAATAAATAAATTTAATTTTTTAAAACTATTTATATAATTATAAATAAATAGTTATATATTTAAATAATTATAAAATTATAATAAATATATTTAAAAAATGAATATATTTGATATATTTATAATTATATTTATATATACTTATTATATATATAATTGTATGAATATATATAATGATATAAATACATTTATAATCATATACAAATATTTATAAATATATTTACAAATATATTTATTCATAATGAGCCTGTTAAGGATTATGATCAGAAGCTTGGTCAGCCAATAGAAGTGAAAAATAGGTTTGGGGTGCTAGATTCACTCAATGAGGAGTCAAGACAGGCTAATTCTGCTGGCATAATTGTTGATAAGGAAGAACCTAAAGGCATGGGCATCAAAAATCTTAGAGATGAGGTAAGAATCCAAAAATTTGTGGTCAAGGATGTGGCTAAGATGACTGGGTTGCGGACCAAGGGTGTGGATGAGGTATGTCAACAAGATCTTTTTTCAAGGAATCTAAGACTAAGATCACTCTGAAGTGGTTAAAGATTATGGAGAAGTATGATGTGATCTTAAATCAGAAAATCTCAAATTCAGAGTGGGATACCGTTGATGATGATGATGATGATGATAGATCTGATAGCGATTATGGGAATGATCCTAATTCTCTTAATTTGTAGTTTCTTTTGGATTAGAGCATGCCTTGTTTAACCCCATCCATTCTCCTCTGATTATTTCCCTTTTCTTTTTCATTCAATAAATGGTTAGGAGCTTAGGCTTTTGGCTATACCTACTTAGTATAAATGAACAATTATAAATATATTTATAAATATATTAATTTATAAATGTATTTATAAATGTATTTATTTATAAATATATTTATATATGTATTTATTTATAAATATATTTATAAATGTTTGTTTACTATATTTATACAATTATGTATATTTAGGTTCTTGGGGTATAATGACATTAAACACTCACACACCACACACAGAGGCTGGAAAGGCAAGCCATAGCCCCCCCAAGGGATATTCCACCCATCAATACTTATTTATTCAGTACATGGCCTGAAGACCTAGTGGGCATAAATCTCATTTCATGGACTAAAGGCTCAGTGCAGCATCATGTCTGCATCATACTGACTTATGTCACCCGTCCTACATCATGTCCGTGTCACCGCCCGCATCATTTCTTTTATCGGCGCTCTTTATCAATGACAAAGATGTGTTCTATCAGTGCTTATTATTTTAGCACTAATAAAATTTATCTTTATCAACACTTTTTTATAAGTATTAATAAAACCCTCCCTGTTTTTTTAAAAGAACCCTAACTAAACAAATTTCAGTCATGCCTCTCAAACTCTCGAGGAAGTCCATTGTTGTCATCACCCCCCCCCCCACCAGACCTTCTCAATCAAGCCTTGAATCTAAAGTGTGATATTTTTTTCTCCTCCTCTCTCATTACTTTCAAGTTTGGGTTCTCTGGTGTGAATTAGTGTGGTGTTTTATTTGCTCGGTGCTCTCGTGGGTTCCAAGTTTAGTGCATCGACTCTTCATTTGATTCTTATTGATTTCACAAACCCATATGATCAAAACATCACCCTTCAAGTTCAAATAGCCCCCTGTAATTGGTTTGGGTTCTTTCCCTATGAATTTTAGGCCTAAAATCATATATTCCTCTTCTTTTTTAGTCCTTGTGCAGCGATTTGTGGAATCCTCACATCGAGTTAGGTGATTCAAGAATACTCTTTTACTTTTTGTAAATTGTTGGATTATCATACTATTACTTTCATTGGGTAAATGGTTTGAATTAACCTAGGAAATAAATAACAGCGATGATCAAATTAAAAAGGGTAAGTGCATCTTATGAATTTATATATGTTTTCTATGTGACTTTATGTGATAAATGGATCTTGTTATTATGATACTAAGAATTTACTTACTACTATGAAATATTATTTTTTTACTTCAATTAATTTCTAATATTACCTTCCATGATAGGTTAAATATTTAAAGCTGTTATTTATAACAAACTATACCATTTCTAGAGTTTTTGTATGAAACTGGTTCGGGACAGATTAGCAATCTTGAGATGTCATTGGATGGGATTGAAATTTCATTAAATCCGGAGTTTATGTTGGGACTTGAGATATTGTTTTGTGGGTTTGGGTTTTTTTCTTCTAGAATTGGTTGGTTGCCTCCTAAGAAAAATTTCTTTATAGTCTTGGACTAAATTATTCTATTTGGTCTCAACCAAATTATCATGGGACTTTTTTATTATTTAGTGGAAACCCAAGTGGATTTTCCATGGCTAGTTTATCTTGGATTCCACATAAATCAAGTACTATTATATATTTTCTAAATTTATCCCATTGTGTATCTAATTCTGGGATGAATTTTTTTCTCTAATTCTTCCCATATTTAATTTTAATACCCTCATTGAAAATCTAAACCTTTTGGAATTTTATACCTTCAATCTTGGTGTTTTCTGTTAACTCGTTATAAATATATTTATTTGTGATCCTTTTATTTTTAGATTTATCATAGACATTTATCTTTCCTTCATATCCCACTTCTTGGGACTTAAATTTCTAATTATTCATATAGGTTTAATCCTATTTTTAATTTTTAATTGTGCATTCAAGGATAATATAAACATATTTAATTGCTATCAAATTTCTTCTAGTTGTGGGGAAAAGTGCCCCAATGAATTCTAACTCTACTAAAAAATTTCACATCTTTATTACATATGTTTTTGTTGTTATTAAGATTTAATCCTTCTTGAACATAATATTCAGAATATTGTTTAATATTTTCATCCATAATCATAAGATCATTAATTTCTTATTCATTAATATCTTTCCCTAAAACTAATTTTTTTGGAATTCATCCACTTATTCTTTCATTCATTCTATATAAGATGATTTCTATGGTTTGTATGTGGTATTTAGTTGTTTGGATGAAGTCCCTCACTCTTTATAAATTTCATTATTTCTTGGATTAAATGAACTCTAATATCTCTAAGATAATTGAAATTACATTATCATTCTTTGTTAATGTTGGGTTCTCTTTCTCACGAATCCCAGGTTGAGTTTCTCTTTGTTCTAAAGACTAAAATTTACTCTAATTCCCATGAACTAGAGTATTTAAAATTCATCATGGACCCTCAATGGAATTGAAATCTATTTTCTCTAAGTTGAATGGAATAAATTTAAAAATATATCATCCTTCAATTGATTCTCCAGTTGAATGGGTTGTTTTTTATACTAAAATTTTGTATTTATATCTTTTCTATGTCTATATCTTTCACTTGTTTCCTTTAGTGATTTTGAATATTTGAAATGGGTTTAGTCTGATTTTTAATTTAGTACATTGTTCCAAAGGCTCATTTGGTACTTTAAAAAGAGAGTTCTGAATTATACCATTTTTAAAATGTTTTCAAAAGTGCATTATCAAAAAATTTAATTTATATGTGTATTTATAGTTTTCATGTATATATCTAAACTTTATGATTTCCATGTATATTAATTTTGAAAAATGTTACTTTTAGTATAAAGGATACATAAATTCTTTATTAAATTATTCTTATTATGCAATGAAATGTTTTAAAGAAAGAGTTGAAGTCAGTTATTACTTGAGTTAAATTATAAATTGGTTTTTAAAGTGAGGCAAAGTAATTATTATTGAATAAAGTCTCATTTGTGTATATTAAATTGATTATTATTTTAAAATATAGATAATTATGTATCAATTGAGATATTTTAATGAGTTGTGATGTGTTTATAAATTAAATATATGGATGAATTTATTATTTGGGAAGTTTTATTCAGAATAAAGAGGTTTTAAGGGTTTGGGATATTGTAGCATATGTGAAATAGACCTATGATTGATAACTCTACTATTTTTAAAATAGGGGTTCATTAGTGGGATATTTTACAAATATATTTGTTAGTATACCTATAATACATAGTCTAGAATAATATATAGAAAAATAGAGTAACATGGAATCCAAATTCACTTCAATCATCAATAATAGTTTCAACCGTTGGTTTTATGAAATTCCAAGATCCCTAACCTTGTGTCAAAATATGATGATTATATGACCTTGTATGTTACAAGGTAAGATATTTTTACATTAATTTAGAAATCCATGTCACAATTAAATGAAAATAAATAGCAAGAATTTCCAAGGGAAGTATTCCATCCAATAATAAATAAGCATCAACTCCTCCCACTTACTGAACTCCCACATAGAAAGGTTATAAAAACCATCCTAGAATTACCATCGTTTTTTCATGGGAAGTTAAGAACTTTTAAAATTCATCCCTTAGACCAATGGCCTTTCCCTTTTCATGGAGTAATTGAAGGATTGATTTGAATATTGAAATAGTAACAGTTGTCTCAACATGAGTGTGTGTAAGACCATCCAACTGAGCATTCCCACAGTCACACCAATTAAAGAGCCCCTTATAGTGATCAGACTATTGCTAGAGATTTTTTCAGCTTTAGGCAACAAACTAAGAAATATTTTCTGGTAATTCACCAACTCCCAGTCCAAGAAAATTTATATTTAAAGAGAAAACGGTCTTCCTCATCAAATTCATCTCCCAAACAGTTATTATTATATATTTTTTCTTGAGACTCATCACCCATCTCTTCTAGAAATGCACCTATCTTTCTTGAACTACTCTAAGAAGTAGTCATCCCATACTAGGTATTGATGATAATTTTAGATGAATTCAGAGGATAACACCTACCACTATTGGAATAATTATTTTCTTAAATTTAATTAACCATTTCATTCAAATCATACTAAAATTATTTGAAATAATCAAATGTTGTGTTCCTATTATTAGAATTATCTATAACTTTCACATTTTATTAGGAATATCTTATGTGTATTTATCTATTTTTTGTACAAAATTAATATTTTATTAATGTAATAGGGTGGATATGAATCAAAAATGGATTAATTCTAATCGTATTACAAAAGAGTATGAATATAGAGTAAAATAGTTCATCAGGTTTGTAATAGAGCATGCATATTACCCTTCTCAAATCCTTTTTCTGTGTTTACATTGTTTTTATTTAAGAAAAATTAGTCCAGAAGATTTTTAAGAACATTTTATTTATCATATAATATATTAAAAGCTATAAATGTTAGACTAAACATAGTTAAAAACTAAATGTTCACACCAATTGGGATGATACTACGGTTTATGGATCATTTGATATGAATACCAGTGTAAATGACGATGGAAATCGCCTAAAAATGAAAATGGAAATTAAAGATGACCTTCATGATTGTCCAAAGTTGATTGATAAGTTAAATAGTTATGCTAAGAGACTATTATACACTGGTTATACTAAACACACAATATTTTCAGGTGTATTGAATTTATATAATTTGAAAGCTGGCATCAGATGGAGCGAAACTAGCTTTACAGGTTTACTTGGTATCCTAAACGATATGCTAATATAAGAAAATGAAATTCCTTGTCAAACATATGATACTAAATGAATGCTACATTCAATAGGCATGATCTCTAAAAAATAATTCTTGTCTAAATGATTGCATATTGTTTTTCAAGGACCATGAATCACTCATAAAATTCCCTAAGTATGGCATGGATCAATACAAGAAAGATGAATCAAGTCCTTTAAAAGTTTTATGGTGATTTCCTATCATTCCATAGTTTAGAAGGCTATATAGATGTTTAGAAATAGTGAGGCAATTTACATGGATTGAAAATACAATAATTAAATATGGGAACCTATGTCATCCAATAGACTCTCCTTGGTAAAATAAAATTGATAACGAGAATCTTGAATTTGGAAATGATCTAAGAAACTTATGTCTTGTGTTATCTATTGATGAAACAAATCCTTTTGGTCTATATAGTAGTAATCACAGTACATATCCTATCATGTTGGTAAATTATAACTTACTTCCATGGTTATTCATGAATCACAAATAAAAGATGTTGTCTCTACTTATATATGGACCAAAATAACCCAATAATGATATTGATTTCTATTTAGATTCATTAACTAAAGATATAAAATTGATGTGGGATATAATTGTTACCATGTATGATGCTCACAGAAGTGAAGAATTCACATTAAGGGTCATAATGTATGAGATGATAAATGACTTTACTACTTATAGAAATTTTCTAGGCTATAACATTAAAGTAAAGTTGGGGTGCCCCATTTGTGAAGAATGCACACACTCAGGCTGGTTGAAACAATCCTTCAAGTATATGTTTTTAGTACATCAGAATTTTGTATCTCAATGATATAAATACCAATCTTGGATGATCTCATTTGATGGGAATACAGAACATGGTACAACACTATCTCCACTAATAGGCGATCAACTATTTGATAAATTAAAAATATATTGATATTGTTTTTGGTAAACCATTTTTGAAAAACCTTATAAAATTAGTTTGGAAGAAGAGATCAATTTTCTTTGAATTACCATATTGGAATTATTTGTACGTCAGACATTTTCTTGATGTCATGCATGTAAAAAATGTTTTTTATACTGTTATTTTCACATTACTAAATGTTCTTAGAAAAATAAAAGATTGAATCAAGGATAGGTTGGACATAATTGACATGGGGATAAGGGAAGAGTTGGAACTAGTGAAGGTTAAAGGGCGTACTTTTCTATCAAGATAAAGAAAAATTACAATTTTTCATTTTACTTAATGGTGTAGAAGTTCTAGAGTGGTATTAATAAAATATAAATAATATCATTTTAATGACTAATTTAAAGTTATAGGGACTAAAATAACACTACTATCATGTTTTGATAGAAGATTTGATATCAATGGATTTATGTTGCACTCTTCCTAAAAATATATGACATACATTAAATAGTCTCTACTTCTTTTTCAAATCCATATGCAGTAAAGTTATAGACCTGGCGAAGTTTTCAATCCTGAATAAGGAGGTTTCAGTCATATTATTTGAATTAT
This sequence comes from Viscum album, assembly GCA_963277665.1. Lineage (NCBI taxonomy): Eukaryota > Viridiplantae > Streptophyta > Magnoliopsida > Santalales > Viscaceae > Viscum > Viscum album. The sequence continues at coordinate 466,646,838 of OY728147.1, read as the reverse complement.
AAATGTTCTTACCACCATAATTCTTTGATATAATTGTCTACCTGATGGTTCACTTGGTTAGAGAGTTTTAACTGTGTGGTCCTGTTAATTATAGATGGATGTACCCCATTAAAGGATATATAAATATTTTAAAAGGGTATTTCATGAATTGAAGTCATCCAGAATTGTATTATATAATGATATATTGTTGAAGAAGTTGTTCAATTCTATATTGATTACCAATCATATATTGATAGCATCAGTCTCACAAATTCTCATCATAGTAGATGCCTTATGGTTGAAGGTATTTCTGGATGAGACATTGTTACAATTACCATAATATAGTGAGAGTAAGCACATATTTACATTTTATATAATAATGAATATGTTGTTCCATATTTTGAAGCCAAGAAATCAATTATTAGATATTTGGATCCATCAAGGGTAAAGGATGGATATCAAATACACATAATTAACTATTTATAGGATGGTTATGAGATCATATTTACAAGGATTTATCTAAAAATATGAATTCAATTGTAGAACGAATTTGATGGCTACCGAGGGGACCAAATGAAAATTTTATATCTTACACTAGTTTTATAATCTATGGTTATAAATTCTACACAAAATAATGCGATGATTGTAGTACGATAAAAAATAGTGGATTTATGCTTGTGTAGGAATCAATGTACATATCTAGTTCCAAGGATATAAATCCAATTTATGTGAATATGTCATATTTTGGCATTATCTAATAGATATATGATTTGGATTATACAAATTTTCAAGTGCCAATTTTCCATTGCAAAAGGGTTGACAACATGAGTGAAGTGAAAGTTAATGAAATGGGATTTGTGAAGGTGAATTTTAGTATGGAAGGGGAAAAGAATGAGTTTTTCTTAATGGTGTCATAAGTAGTGTAAGTATTTTATGTCTTGGATCTAGAAAATAGGAATTGGTCGATTGTCCTACTAGCGACTAAAACAATTGTAGGGTCAGATGAAAATTCAATCAAGGATGACCCTTTCATTGGGAGATCAAAATCTATTCATGGTGATCCCAATGTATAAAATGTCTTGTATGTTAGAGAGGAACATAAAGAGTGGATTTTGATTCTTGATAGAGGATCCAAATACCTTAAACCATTAGAAAAGAAAGATATTTAAATGAGAAGGTTAATGTTTTTTTAAATATAATATTATTTTCCTCATAATATTATCTTCTCTTTATTATATAGCATAATTAAAATTAAATGTTTGAATTCTCATGTATACAATGCCTTCTCCACATGATGATGTTACTGATCACAGGGAAGAATAAATTATTGAAGCCAAAACTGTAGAATTATTAAGGGATCAATAGCATGTTGATGAAAAAAACAAGAACGACGTAGTATCACAGTGTTTACTAAAATTATCAAGTCAATAAGTAAGGGGATAAAATTTGAGGATGGTTGGAATCAAAATGGCTATAATATTTACCCCCAAAAATTCAATTTTCATTAGTTATGTTGGGGTCACAATGAGGATTAATGTGTCAATTGATATAGAGTCATGGCACTATGTCCAACCTGTAATGAAGGAAACCCTTTGGAAAGATATAAAGGTAATGTTATGATAACCTTTCTTTATTTTTCTAAAATTTTATATAATAAAACATTTGTTTAATTTTCATTATTCCTTGTAGAGTTCATTTATTTTAGACAATTTCCGTAAGAAATATATGTTAATGGACACTTGAAAATCTGATAAAGACTTATGGACTCTTCTTACCAAATTTCATCTAAGGGATGCTGAGGGGAAATTAAAGTCCCACCTACCACTTACTTATTCTCACATTATAAAATAGAAAACATGGAATGATTTTATCAATTATTGGGAGAATAAATCATTTCAGGTGAATTATAGTTGATAATATATTATTTGAAATTATTTTTTTTATGTAATTTGATTAAAAATTATTAATTTATAAAAATATAAAAGGAGTGCTAAAAATAAATAACGTGCATCAAAACTAATGTACCCTTATCACAAAGCAAGGATGGGGTAAGCTTCATGAGATAAGAAATCAGTATGTATTTTAAATCAACCAATAAAAGTTTTATATGATATGAAACAACAAATGTTCCTTTATTTTTATTCATATTGATGAATCAAAATCTGAAGGCACTTCCATCATATGTCATGCATTATAGAAGGAGGCTCACATAAATAATGATGGCAAACTAGTTGATGAAAACATAAAATATATATGGGAAACGTGTATAAGTATGAAATAATAGTAATTTATTGTGATTTATAATAGTATTTCATAAAAATATCTATTTATGTTTATATGCTTTTTATACGGTGTAAATATAAGAATGGGTAGCGACTATACTAGAAAAGAAACTTCTTTTAGTGGCTTTGAAGTGGCCAAAACAATATGGTCGTGTTAGAGGAGTAGGTTTTAGAGTGTATCCTTGAATGTATTTTTAGAATAAAAACCCACAAGAATATACATGTAAGATGATGAAAGGATTTTAGTCACAAATTGATCCTTTATGATATATTATTGTCTGGTATGGTTTGGTGGACCAATATATGATAAAGGGTCAAAGAAACCCAGTAGTGGAATAAATATCCACACATAAAGAACTAAATGACCCTACTAGCTTTGAGGTTAGTCATTCCCCTCAACCGCATACTTTACCTGAGGTAATAAATTTTTTCATTACTATTTCTCCTAAATGTGAATCAAACAACTTCCAATAACATTATATTACTAAAATCCTACAGGGTGAATTTGTATGTGATTTCTATCTATCAACACCCATGCACCACCTTGTTGCATAGGGTATGCTATATAATATCCTAGGAGGAAAGATACATAATAATGAACTTCCAAAATATCACATGAGAGTGGGGATTGAGGTAGCTCAAGAGTTGACCATTGAGTTTTCTATTCCACTTGATGATCCAGATATTACAATGGTTAATGATACTATTGAAAATTTTATAGCATGGTCAAATGATCTTATAAAGATACATGAGGTATGTCTTTAACAATTTTTTTCTTATGAAAAAACTATAACAGTAGATGAAAAAAGTTCAGAAGTGATTTATGGTATTAAATATGGATAAAGCGATGGAGAAACTGAAGGTCAGATCAAGAAAATCTAGTGAATTAACCAAGAAATCAAAAAGGTCCTTTCAGGCGTACCTTCTCCCTACTAGTTCCACCACAACATTTATTATCATTACAACTTCATGCATAAACCACATTTAAAATGAAAATATGTATTACATTCTATATTAATAAGAAATATTTGTAAATTTCATTATAGTTGTAGTTGATCTCGAGAGTATAAACAATATTTTCAAGTTTGAATGGATGGGATTGACAGTTGTAAATACATAAATAAGGTACATTTTCATAATACATATGTCCAAATAATGATTTAATATATTCATTAAAGTTAATAACCATTCATATTTTCTATAAGAATTTATATTACTACTATATAAATAGAAAATCATGTGAAGAGTGATTTGGATTCATTAATCCCTATATTATTCCTATGTAAAAAAGAAGAATGAAATTGATAATAAAAATGATGAGTTAAATGGTGCATTTAAGAAAAAAATATGATATAATATTTTTTATTCCTATAATATAGGAGTAAAACTATATAATCTAATCACATAAAATATATTTTTTTCATTACTTATTTGTTTTATTTTTTTAGAAAGAACTGGATGTTGATCACACTCAATCTAGATACTCCAAATATTTATTTTTTGGATCCAATGCATAAATATCCAACAAACCGACCACACATGATGTGTATTATCAATTTTTAATACACTGTAATCAACATTTTATAGATAAACTTCAAATTTTATGTTTTAGTCTATGTTTCAAAAATAATTTTGTTATGATAAGGCGGTCACTAAATATAGACTAAATCATGGAATGAATCTGATGACTAAATATAAAAAATCTATATATTACTTAAAATAGAAACAGATTAAGGTATATATAGAAAGATTTAAAAATCAAAACATATTTCAAAAAAAATTACTTATTTTCATTAAATTTTATGTATTTTCTAAAGAAACATAATGGAAACCATTGTGTATATTATGTTTTCAATTTTATGAGAGAGATCGTAAACCATGAAAATAATAGTATCCCCAAATAGGTAATTTATAAAGGTAACTAAAATTTCAATAAAAAAATTTCTTAATATTTTTATTTTCTATATTTTATTAGTACTACCAATATTTTCATCAACCTTTACACTTAAAAGAATAAATAAATTTGTTTAGAGATGAGTGGGTAGTGTACATGGAGTCCGAATGTTTTCTAACATCAAACTTAGGTGATTAACTACTATGTTTTTGATATAGTATGGGATATGACCATGTAAATATATTTGGGGTGTGAAGAATTGGTATATGAATGCTTATATATATTTTTTAATCTGTTTCTCAACAAGAAGTATAATGGAGGAAATCAATTTGTTTAGAAACGAATGGGAAGAATACAAGTTGTCAAAATGTATATAAGAATCATGAAGAGGTGACTTCCTAATACTTATTTAGTTGATTTCTCATCATTTTATATAATTTTTTTAGTTAATTTTAATATCATTTTAATCTGATACATATTTTTTAAAAATTAAACTTTATTTTAAAACACACATCACATGCTCAAAACCAATAAAATGATCTCGGATTATTTTCAAACTTTAGGTAAATGATCCATAAGTCATTTATGTCATGTATTAATTGACCACATGTAAATCTGACACACAATGTAGTTGGTATGACTCTAAGTACATGTTTTAAATACAAAAGTTTCATTTTATTTTAAAACATACATAAAATACTCAAAATAGAGAAAACGAGATTGGATTATTTTCAAAATTTAGGAGAAAGATCCATAATTTATTTTTCATGTGTTGGAATTTATGATACATAAATCTGACACATGGTGTGACTGGTATTACTCAAATTGTGTGGTTTGAGTTTAAAATTTACAATTTAGTAAAAAAGGAAAGTGATATGCTCAAAACCAATAAAATGAATTCAGATTGTTTTGATACTTTAGGAAAATGATCCCTCAATCATTTGTGACATGTTTGAATCAATCATACCTCAATTCAATGCACAATGTACCCAATATGACTCAAATTGTGTAGTTTTAGTTTAAAATTAACATTTTATTTATGTATTATTTCATATTTATGTTTAATTTATTTCTTTGTAGTATTACTGACATAAGAATTTTTTTCTTATACAGGTGGATTCTTTGGCTCGAGTTGGGGTGATTTATTCAAAGTCGCTCATGCCCGTGAGAGATTGCACTTCAAGGCTACAACTTAGATATTAAAAATAAGGAAATGGATCAAGAATGTATACAGACGTCATGAAAATGTGTATTCCTAATAAATATTTAGTTAATTTTGTCACCATTTTATCTACTATTTTTAAGTTAATTTCCTTATAATTTTTATCTAATAATTATTTAATTTTTTCCATAGATCTTTTGGGATTTCATATTTGTCTTTCAACTATATTCATTGGGACACAAAAAATAGAACATTTTCTTTATTTTCTGGCTTATTTTAGATAGTTGAAGGCAAAACACACATCACATACTCAATCAATTGCACCTCAATCCGATACACAGTGCACTCAGTATGACTCAAACTGTATGTTTTTAGTTTTAAATTTACATTTTAGTTCAAAGCACACATTACATACTCAAACTGAGTAAAGACATTAAAATTATTTTTATACTTTGAGGAAAAGATTCATAATTCATTTTCAAAGTTTAGGAATATTCCACACCTCAATCGAACACATGGTGTGACTGGTATGAATTAAAATGTGTCTTTTTATTTAAGATTCATATTAATTTTAGTAAAAAACACAAGTGTCATACCCAAAACTAAGCAAACACATTTGGATTGTTTTTATACATTATAAAAACAATCTATAAGTTATTTGTGACATTTAGGAATTATCTTCACCTCAATCCAACACATAGTGTGACTGATACAACTCCAAGTGTGTTTTTTTATTTAAGATTGATAGTAATTTTAGTAAAAATACAAGTGACATACTCAAAACCAAAAAAAATACATTCATATTGTTTTTATAAATTATTAAAACAATCCATGGGTCATTTGTAACATCTAGGAAGTAGTCATACCTCAATCAGATACTGGATGTTCTCTATATGACTCAAAGTGTCTGTTATCAGTATAAAATGTACATTTTAGTTCAAAAAGTTTCACTCACTACAAACCAATAAAATGTGTTCATATTTTATTTATAATTTAATAAAATTATTTATAAGTAATTTTTTACAAGTATGAATCAATATCATATCAAACTGACACACAATGTGACTGGTATGACTCAAAGTAGGTGTTTCCAGTTTAAAATGAAATTTTTGTAAAAAAGATAATTGACATAATAAAAACCAATAAAACACATTTGTATTATTTTAATACTTTAAGAAAACAATATGTAAGTAATTTTTTACATGTAGGAATCAGACTCACCTCAATCTTATGCACGGTGTTACCGGTATGACTCCAAGTGTGTCTTTTTATTTAACATTGACATTAATTTTAGTAAAAAAGACATGTGACATACTCAAAACCAATAAAATGCATTCATATTATTTTGATACTTTAGGAAAAAAATCCATAAGTCATTTTTGACATATAATAATCATCTTCACCTAAATATGAGACACGGTGTGCCCAGTATGACTCCAAGTGTGTCTTTTTTATTTAAAATTGACATTAATTTTAGTAAAAAAGACAAGTGACATACTCAAAACTAAGAAAAAACATTTATATTGTTTTGATGCATTATTAAAATGATAAAAAAGTCATTTCTGACATGTAGGAATCATAATCCCCTCAATACGATGAACAATGTGCCCGATATAACTCAAAGTGTTTGTTATCATTTTAAAATTGGAATTTTAGTTCAAAAAGTGTGTCACACACTGAAAATTGAGAAAACATGCTCAGATTGTCTTGATAATTTAGTAAAATTATTCATAATTATTTTTTATGTGTATTAATCAGTCTTACATAAAACTGACACACGATGTGACCGGTAAGACTCAAAGTGTGTGTTTCGAGTTTAAAATGACATTTTAGTAAAAAATATATGTGACAAAATCAAAATCAAGAAAAATACATTAGGATTGTTTTATACTTTATTAAAATGATACATAATTCATTTATGATATGTAAGAATCAAATGCACCTCAATATGACACACAGTGTTACCGGTATGACTCCAAGTGTGTCTTCATATTTAAAATCAATATTAATTTTAGTAAAAAATAAAAGTGGCATACTCAAAACTAAGAAAACACATTTTTATTGTTTTTATACTTTATTAAAATGATCCATAATTCAATTTTTACATGTAGTAATTAGTCGCACCTCAATTAAATACAATGTGTTCCTAGTATGACTCAAAGTGTCTCTTTTTATTTAAAATTGACATTAATTTTAGTAAAAAAGACAAGTGACATACTTAAAACCGATAAAACACATTAATATTGTTTTGATACAATTAGTAAAATGATCCATAAGTCATTTTTGACATATAGGAATCATTATCATGTCAATAATATGGATGGTGTGCCCGGTATAACTCAAAGTTTCCGTTATCGATTCAAAATTGACATTTTGGTTCAAAAAGTGTGTCACTCACTGAAAACTAAGAAAATGTGCTTGGAGAGTCTTGATAAATTATTAAAATGTTTCATAATCTATTTTTTACATGTATGAATCATTCTCATGTCAAAATGACACATAATGTGACCGGTGTGACTCAAAGTGCGTGTTTTCAGTTTAAAATGATATTTTAGAAAAAAAGAAAAGTGACATACTCAAAACTCACAAAATTCATTCATATTGTTTTTATACTTTATTAAAATGATACATAAGTTATTTGTGATATGTAGGAATTAGTCACACCTCAATTTTATGCATGGTGTTACCGATATGACTCGGAGTTTGTCTTTTTATTTAAAATTGACATTAATTTTAGTAAAAAAGACATGTGAAATACTCAAAACCAAGAACACATATTCATATTGTTTTGATTTTTTTGGAATTAAGTCTATAAAAAAAATTTACATGTATAAATTATCATCAACTCAATATGATACACAATGTGTCTGGTATGACTCAAAGTGTGTCTTTTTATTTTAAATTGACATTTTAGTTCAAAAGGTGTGTCACACACTAAAAACTGAGAAAATATGCTCGGATTGTCTCAATGATTTAGTAAAATGATTCATAAGTGATTTTTGATTTTTATGAATTATTCTCATGTTAAACTGACACACTATGGGACTGGTATAACTCAAAGTGCGTGTTTCTAGTTTAAAAATACATTTTAGTAAAAAAGGAAAGTGACAAACTTAAAACCAATAAAATTCATTCTTATTGTTTTAATTCTTTTGGATAACAATACATAAGTCATTTTTGATGTATAATAATGAAACACTCCTCAATATAATGCACAGTGTGATTGGTATGACTCCAAGTGTGTCTTTTTATTTGAAATTGATATTAATTTTAGTAAAAAAGAAAAGTGACATACTCAAAACCAAGAAAATGAATTCATATTGTTTTAATACTTTATAAAAACGATCTATAAGTCATTTGTGACATTTAGGAATCATTTTAACCTCAATATGATACATGATGTTCCAGGTATGACTCAAAGTGTACATTATCAGTTTAAAACTGACATTTTAGTTCAAAAAGTTTCACTCACTGAAAAGTAAGAAAACACACTCAGATTATCTTGATAATTTAAAAAAAATGATTCATAAGTTATTTTTGACATGTAGGAATTGGTCTCACGTAAAATTGACACACGATATAACCAATATGTCTCAAAGTACGTGTTTCAACTTTAAAATGATATTTTTGTAAAAAACACAAGTGACATACTCAAAACTAAGAAAATTCATTCATATTATTTTGATACTTTAGGAAAATGATCCATGAGTCATTTTTGACATCTAGGAATCATCTACACCTTAATCTGATATATGATGTGTTCATTATGTCTTAAAGTGAATGTTTTTAATATATAAGTATCATTTTATTTTAAAATGATCTTCACATCGCCAAAACTGAGCAAATAGGCTCAAATTGTTTTCTTATCATTTTATCTGATATTAATTAATTAATTTCCTTATCATTTTTATCTTATACTTATTTAGTTAATTTTCATAGAGATGATTCTTGAAGATAAAAAAGAAATGGTGTGAATTATAAGAATGAACCACGACTCAATCTGATACACGGTGTTCTTGGTATGACTCAAAGTTTCGTTTAAAATTTACACTTTGAGTTTAATTTATTTTTTTATAGTATTACTAACATAAGAATTGTTTTCTTATAAAGGTGCATTATTTTTCTCAAACTAGGGTGGTTTATTCCACAATAGCATGAGTGGGGGTCACGGGCTAAATACAAGGGGACATTTATGTTTTTAAATGTCTATGATAATTTGTACTTGCTCATGTAATTGTACAAAATAATGTTTGAAATGTCTATAATATAGTGTTTTCTTCTTGTATTTTTATTATAAATTTTATTTCATTTAAAATATGTATTTACACCTATTTTTTCTACTGTTTCTACTACTGTAGTGTGAATTAAATTTAACAGAACATTGTAGTATTCCCCTTTATCAGTTCTAATAAATGTACTAATAAATGTATCATTTATCAATATTATTGAAAGCACTCATAAATGGGGTCCTTTATCAGTGCTAATAAAAGCACCCTTTATTGGTGTTTTTTTAGACCTAATAAAGGATCCCTTTATTAGTACTTTTCTAGAATTGATAAAATCCTATGTATTTTAATCGCAGTCTGGTAGTCAACACTTTTTTTTCACTAACAATGGATAATTTTTAAAGTTGTTAGTGGCCATATTTTTAATAGTGAAAAAAGTGTATTTTTCAAGAAAAAATGATTTTATATTAACTATATGAATAATAATAATTTTTGTGGGAATTTAAATTAATATTTATTGATTTATAATCTATAAATTTCATTTAAAACATTCCTTATTAAGTATTTTTTTAATTATTTAAAATGTAGAAACATTATTCATTTTAAAAGAGTTTTCAAAAAAATCCTATTTTTAAATCCAAAAACAAACTTATACTAAAATACAATATGAAGTTGATTAAAAAGTAATTAATTGGATTAAATATAACTAAATAATACTTATGTTATATTAAATCATATTCAAAACATAATGTTACTTTAAAATTACTTAATTTATTGAAAATAAATGACATTTTTAGAGAAAAAAAATCGGTATTTTTCATTATTCACTAAAAAATCAATATTTTCAAAAAAAAATCTCAAATTTTCACCCAAGTAAATTTTAACATGCCAATTTCAAAAATGAAGTTAATTTTATCAAATAAATATTATAAAATTTCAAAAAAAATATAATATTTTTTCATGAAAAGCAATAAAAATCATTTTTTAAGAAAACATATTTTTGAAGAAAAAAATTACTTTACAAAAAATTAACTTATTATTTATTAAAAAATTATCAATAATTTATATTGAGTAGGAAATTTATATATATATATATATATATATATTTCAAAATATAATTAATATTATTCATACTCACCAATTTAACTACTAGGTTATAATGATTATATATATCGTGGGTCATTTAAGATCGGTTTTGTATGTTGAATACGCTATCGAACATAGTTTTATTTTATAAAATATCAAGTTGTTACAAATGACTTCGGATATCATGGTTCATCTTCATTAACCCTGAATGCTCAATCCATTTTTAACATGAGAGTCTTTCATTATCTCTTCTCTCAAGTAATTTGGCATAACTACTCTCGCATGGATATAGATCACTTAGTCATCTTCTAAGGACCACCCTTGAATAGATTTTCCCCCTACCAAAAGTTCATGTATCACTACACACTTAAGGTTTGAATCATTTCTTGCTTTCACATGGTCCACCAAATAACACATGATCACTAAAGGTTCACATATCAACACACAATGATCCTTTGATTCATCCACTAGACACTCTTCCATCAAAATCATCAGATGCCATTCCTCCCATAAAGACCAGACTCCAAGCTCCTATGTCTCTGATATCTTCCTACTAAGAGAATCTTTAATAATATTACCTTTCCCTAGAGTATAGGTCATCTTAAAGTTGGATGTCTACAAATACTCCACACAACACCTCAACCTTAGATTGAGATCTTGCTGAGAGAATATATATCGTAAGATCTTATCGTATGTATTGATGAAAAACCTCTCACTGAAGAGATGGCGTCACTAACACTTCAAAGTGTAGACCACAACTTCCAAATCTAATTCATATTCCGGGTAGTTCCTATAATTGGGGCATAGATGATGTGACCCATAGGTGACTACCTGATCTATCTGCATCATCACAACTACTAAAAAACACCTAAGGTGTTATAGTAAACTATATATCCAATCTCGATCTCTAGGAGGGGATAAACTAGGGTCATCTTCAATAACATATTCAACTCTAGGAACAAATCCTCACATTGATCAGACCACTCAAACTTCTTCCCCTTTTTCATCAGCTCTATCATTAGTGTTTCCAAATGGTAAAAATCCTAGATGAAGCATCGATAATACCCCATAAACCCAAAGAAGATTCTAATATAAAACACATTCCTAGGATATTATCTAGACATCACAGCCTTTACCTTCTATGGGTGTACTGAAATCTCCATCACAGAAATCACATGCCTAAGGAACTACACCTACTAAATCCAAAAGTGACACTTTAAAATTTTGGCATATAAAGATGAACTTGAAGTGTAATTAGTACAATCTCAAGGTGAATGTCATTCATGTCTTAAGCCTTGGGATATATTAGGATATCATCCATGAACACAAAGAAGAAAGAGTTGAGATATGGATGGAAGATCTTGTTCATGAGATCCATGAACACCACTGGAGAATTTATCAACCCAAATGTCATGAAAAGATACTCATACAGTCCATATATACTCCTAAATTATTTCTTGGGAATATCATATTCTCTAACCTAAACCTGATGGTAGCCTGAAGGAAGATCGTTCTTGGAGAACTAGTGGGCTCCCCATAATTGATCAAAAATAACATTAATCTTGGGTAAAGGTTATATGTTCTTCATCGTTACCGGATTCGTAATTTTTTAGTCCAAAAAAATTTAGATTTTATCGCATTCCTTCTTGGAAAACAATATTGGATCACCCCAAGGCAATGTGCTCGATTTGATAAATCCCCTCACCTTTAAATCCAATATTCGTGCCTTTAACTCTCTCAACTCAGTTGGTTTCATATGATAAGGAGTGATCGATATCATTTGTGACCCATTCACAATATCAATCTCAAAATCAATTCCTCTATCTGGAGGAGGATCTGAGAATTTTTCTGGGAAAATATCTTGATAATGATCCAACGCTATAGGAAAAATAAAGGGGGATACTATTAATTCTCCTAAATGATCCAAGACCAGTACTTACACCATGATCACTCTAATCTGGCTCAGTTCTAGTCTCATACTATATTATCTGAGATACCATAAATCAGTCAATATGTAACTCTCTTCTCTAGGCATGGTGAAAGTCACATGTCTCTAATAATAATTGATATGAGCTCGATAACTAGTCAACCAGTCCATTCTGAATATCACATCAAAACTAATCATGTCTAGGATCATGAAGTCTCATTGGTGTCTGTATACAGTAACAACTATGGGAAAATTAGTACATCACTGGATATGGTCTACTTTTTTCCCTGAGGGTATGTCAAGAGAGATTAACTTAGAAGATAACTTAATCAGTAAATCTAGACCAGTAAAAATTGAGAAATTATAAAATAATGGGAATATTCTATATCGAACAAAGTATTAGATAGCATATAGGTAATCAAGACCGTACCTATAACTATAGAAGGACCCTCTCCACTAGTGTTTGTAACCTCATCAATCACCTAAAACCTATATATCCCTAGAGGAACACTCACCTGAGTCACTTATATCTATAGTTCTCAGGTATTTTACTAAGGTCCCCTGCCCGCACCCTGATTTTTTCTCCTAAAATATTGACATGGAATATTAGAAAAAAAATCATTGAAGATTTCCCATCATGAAACATTAGTGAAATTTATTAGGTAACCTTCCACGTGATATACTAAAATATCTCTTACACCCACAATCATAGTACCTTGACAAACTTTCTCCCCATGGAGGGAGTGAAAGAAGTCATAATTTACTCTACCTGCCTATTATAGCGACCCTACTTTTTCTTACATTACTATTACATCATTTTAAATGTAATAAACATATAAGTGCTAAAAAACCAGGATCCAAGGTTTAGTGACTTGGTAAAATTAGAACCATACATAAATTTTTACATAATAAAACATAAACATTTATTTAATCCCTTCTTCTCTAGCTTCTTAGTGGCCTTCAGATTCACCTTAGTACAAGTAATCATCAGATGATATACATCAAGGAAAGGGGTGAGCTAAAATCCCAGTAATAGGATAGGTGAGAACATGAATAAATATAACATGTGTGAGAATAATCAACATCATCATAACATAATCATGAAATCATCATTATAATCAAAATAGGGATCATTAGATAAAGTCATGGAATGTGGCTATGCATAAAAATAAAACATCATTTCTAAGTGTTCAAATACCACACATAGTTTTGAACAAAGCTATCATCATGTTCACACATATTTCACTTTATCTCATGAGATTCATCACATTATGCAATGCATTGTATTTCTATATAATTCTAGGTACACTTGTCACATCATAACACTTTCATGTGCTATGTAATTCTAGGTGCACCCATCACATCATAACATTTTCAGTATCATGCATGCCACATAGAATGTATATCAATCTTGGACATAAAAATAACTCATGGAAAGAAATGGGTTTAATTTCATAAACCCTACATTCATAAATAAACTTTGGGGTTCTCAAAATAAATAGGGAATAAAATTCTTGGTATAAGAATAATAAATCTTGAGTGAATAAGAAACAATCTCATGAGAAGTAAAAGATGTGTTTTTAGAAATAAGTGTTCCATTGGAAAAATATTTTCATTTGTAATAAAACCATATAGCTAACATGTATATACCAAAAAAGATAAGATAAGTATAAGGAAATAATATTTATGGAACATTAATGTAACAACCATACTAAAAATAGAGTGAAATAGGGAAAACCCAAAGGAAGAGAGTTGGGTTCGAGAATTCCCCTTACCTTATGTCTGAATTCTTTCTTCACTTTAATATCCTAGATAATCAAATTAAATTAATTAATTAACAAATAAAAAACCTTTTATACATGTATTTTATTCATTATAGTTTTATTAAGTTCATTTATGGATTTTTTATGAGTTATAGAGTTTAATTTCATTGTTCAGGAGCATTCGTTTTTTGGTTTTCATGATCGGTTCGCTTGTTTATAAGTAATGAAGTTCATGTAAAATGGGTATAACTCTCCAAAATTGGAATTATATGTTATTAATGAAATTATAGAATATTAAATGATCTTATAAATAATTTTTTTATATGTTGTGAGGATAAATCATTAGATAAAGAGTAAATGATAATCATTTAGGTTAATTTTGGTGGTTTTTCAATCACAACGAACTCGTTTTGTTTTATAATTTAGTATTATGTGTGTGTGTGTGTGTATATATGTAAGTTCCAGGTAATAAAAAGGGATATAACATAAATTTTTAAATATTTTTCAACCATTATAATGGTTTTATGAGCAACCTTTATGGCATTAAAGAAAAATGAAAATGCATCTTCCATGAAGTCGGTACATTGACACATCACGGGCGATGATTTAATTTTTAGAACAAAAGAGAGAGAAAGGATTTTAATGATGGTTATTCTATTAAAATGATATAATTTTATTATATAAAAGAAATTTTAGTTATCATGCATATTTTTATAGAGGATGTGAGGAGATGATAAGAAAATAAAAATAAATTAAATGAAAATAAAAGAAAAATAAATAAGATTTTACCTCTTGAATTTCTCCTCCTTGAGAACCTCCTTAGGGAAATGGTTTTAGTATTTTGTTGAGACCAAAGGCTCATGGTAATGGTGAAGGGTCTTAATAATAGTATTGGGTATAATTTATATAGGGATAAAATCTTGGAAGGTGTGAGGAGAAGAGGTGGTGAGGGTGGTGTTTATAGTGGAGGAGAGGGGTGTTTTCTCATTATTTTAATCATTAGTTTATTATTATGGTGCACCACTATGAATAGTTTGAGAATTGTCACTAAATACATTAAAATAACTAATAATGGTTTGATATTTTAGGCTTAAATCATTCATAAATCATCTATGACTCAATAATTCGTGTATTTAGTTTCCATCGTATTTTATTATTCACCAAAAATTCAAGTATTTTAGAAAAATCCCAAAAATTCAACCTATCCATTTTTTGATGTGTAGAATTAAAAAATTAACTCCATTTTATGAAAATAATTTTTTAAATAGGATAAATTTAATTTTTAATTAAAATCATCATTTACTCAAAAAATACATATTTTGAAATTATAACTGATTTTATAACACTTACAAAAATTAATTAAGGTCTCATAAAATTATATTAAAATCATAAGACAACAAAATATTAATTTATTAATATATTTTATAAAAATAAATTTCCTTTTAAATTATTAAATTAATTATAAAATTGTAATTAAATATTTATGACTTACAAAAATACCAATGCTTAATTAATAATTTTTAAAACATTTATTTACTTATACTATAATATAATTATATCATAATTTCATTTATAATATTCATTAATTTTATTTTTACTTTCCTAGGTGATGTTACTTTTCATTTTCCCGGTTTACTATTCATAAAGATCATATTACTATTCTTAAGGTCAAGTTATTATTTTATCGATATAGGTTCCTTAACTTCTAGAAATACCTCTTATTTTATTAATTATTCATTTATAAAGTTTTTTTTGTATTTTCAAAGTGATTTTATGTGATTTATACTATGTGACAAAATTATAAGAAATGAATTTTCATTGATAAAATTTTTGGGTTGTTACATTCGCCCTCCCCCCCCCATGAAATTTCACCCTCAAAATTTTTTTTACATACTATGCTGAAAACAAGTGAGGGTAATTATCTTTTATCACTTCCTCAGATTCTCATGTTTCCTCTTCTTACTTATAGTTTTTCCATAGTACTTTGACCATGTGAGTAGTCTTGTTGTGTATAATTTTATCTCTACAGTCCAAGATCTTCATTGGCTGCTCCTCGTAAGAGAAATAATTTTCCAAATGTACCAGCTTTGGATTCAATAAATGTGAGGGGTCTAGTATGTACTTCCTTAAGAGGGATACTTGGAATACATTGTGTACTTGAGACACGGTAGGTGGAAGTGCTAGTTTATAGGCCACATCTACGACATGATCAAGGATATCTAAGGGGCCAGTGTACCTGGGACTCAGCTTTCCTTTCTTCCCAAATATCATGATCCTCTCCCATGGAGATATGTAGAGGAATACCATGTCTCTGACTTCAAGCTCTAGGTCTCGTCAATAGTTGTCTTTATAACTCTTCTATCGACTTTGGGATGCCTTGATATGCTATTGAATTCTTTTCACCTTCTTCACCATTTCTTCAACAATTTTAGGTCCTAGAAACTTATTTTCACCAACTTCATACCAACATGTTGGTGTTCTGTATCTTTTCCCATAAAGGGCTTCATATGGATCCATTTGGATGCTCAAGTGGCAATTGTTATTGTAAGAGAACTCAACCAGAGGCAGATATTGGTCACATATTCCTTTGAAGTCTATAGAATATTCTCTCAAAATGCATTCCAGTGTTTTAATAGTTAAATCAGATTGTCCATTAGTTTGAGGATGATAGGCCATACTGAAGTTTAACTCAGTGTTCAGAGCATGTAGGAGACGTTTTTAGAAATTGGAGGTGAATCTCAGATCTCGATCGAATACAATCTATAGTGGTACTCTATGTATCCTTACTACTTCTATGATGTATATCCATATAAGTTGATCGAGTGATAATTATTCTCGAATTGAGATAAAGTGAATTGTATTTATAATTTGGTCCACCACAACCCATATAGCATTGTTTCCTCTGGATATCTTTGGAAGTCCGGTGACAAATTCCATGGTTATGTTTTCTTATTTTCATGTTGGTATGGGTAATGGTTACATCAACCCCTTAGAATTTTATCTTTTAACCTTCACTTGCTAACATACTAGTCACTTTTATGTATAATCAGCGATCTCCTTTTTCATATTATCCCACCAAAAGTTCACTCGAATATCTTTATACACTTTGTGCTCCATGGCTGAATAGATTAATAGAGAAGGTTGAGCTATGTGCATCTTTCAAAAGATCCTTATTTATCTTTGGACCTAAAGGTACACATATTTGTGTCCCAAATCTTACAACTACTTCCTTATCAATTTTAAATTATATGTATTTCCCCTTGCTCATAGCTCCCACCTTCTTCTGAATTTCCAAATCATTTATTTGAATATCCTTTATTTTCTCCATAAGGGATGGTTGAGAAATAATTTGAGAAATTATTTATGATTTTACTTCCTTAATGACTCTCATGTCCATCCTTTTCAATTCTAAGAAATAATGGATCCTTCTCAACTATCATCATTGATAATATTGTAAGATCCTTTCTACTTAGAGCATCTGTCACTTTATTCTCTTTGCCATGATGGTAGTGGATTGAGAAGTCATAATCCTTGATGAGATCTAACCATATTTTCTAGAACATATTAATCTTATTCTGTGTGAATATATATTTTAGGCTCTTATGATCAGTATATATTTCACACTTCTCCCCATAGAGATAATGTTGCTATATTTTCAACACAAAGATCACAACTGCCAACTCCAGATCACACTTAGGATAGTTTTTCTCATGAATTTTTAACTACCGTGAGGTTTAGGCTTTCAATTTATCATTTTTCATTAGTACACATCCTAATCCCTTATTTAAAGCATCGATGTATACCAAAAATAGTTTTCCACTTGTTGGAAGTGTGAGTACTGGTGCGGTGATAAGCCTCTTTTTTAACTCTTTGAAGTAGTATTCATACTCACTGGTCAAGAAAAAAATTTCTCCCTTCCAAGTCATCTTAGTTAGTGGGTTTGAAAATAATGGGAGGTTCTTCACAAATCATCGATATTACCCAGTTAGACCAAGGAAACTATAGATTTTTTTTATAGATTTTTTTCTGGGCCACTCTTCAATTATCTTTGTCTTAGAAGGGTCTACATATATTCCTTTGTTGGTGATAACATGCCCCAATAATGATAATTCCTCCATTTATAACTCACATATACTTTAATTTCCATAAATTTTCTCCCTTCACAAAGTCTTTAGGATAGTATTCAAATGCTCCTCATGTTCCTCCTTTCTCTTGGAATATATCATAATATCATCAATACAGACTAGCAAAAATTTATCAAAGTTATCTCTAAAGAATCTATTCATTAAATCCATGAATATTTCTAGAGTATTAGTGAGTTTGAAGGGAATCAATGTGATCTCATAGTGTCTGTACCTTAATCAAAAGGCAGTCTTGGGAATATCTTCCTTCCTCACCTTTAATTTGCGATATCCCAACCGAAGTTCCACCATAGAGAAATACTTGGCCCCACATAGTTGATTGAACAAATCATCTATCTGTGGAAGGGGATACTTTTTCTTTATCATGATTTTATTGATCTCGTGATAATCAATGTAGTGGAACATTGATATATCCTTCTTCTTGACGAAGAGGACTGGTGTACCCCATGGAGAAGCACTCAAGCATATAAAACCCTTGTTATATTATTCTGTAAATACTTATTCAGTTCTTCTAGTTCAACGGTGGCCATTCTATAAGGTGTCTTTGATATAGACATAGATCCATTAATAAGTTCAATTAAGAACTCAATATCTCAATCTGATGGAAGACCAAGAAATTCTTTAGGGGAAAATCAGTGTAGTACCTCACAATGGTAATTTATTAAAGCATTATCATCTCATTTCTCTCTATTATTTTAGCTAGATATGCTTATTCATAAGGCAGTAGTATCCACACTTGAAATGATGACTCTAAAGTAAATCCATCCTTATCCTTGCACTTGTATCGAATTAGAGGATTCTTTGGGATGTGAAGAGTGATATCCCTTTCCCAATAGTTGATGTTGGATTTGTATAAAGATATCCAATACATGTACAAAATAACATCAAACTCCACCAAAGGTAGTAAGATAAGTTTTTCTGGGAGGTTCGGTCCATAAACATTAATTGGTGATGAGTTATATAATTTAGATGCAATAATTTCCCATTTTCTGTTCTCATAGATAACTCAAACACCATATTTTGAGGTGGTGTTTTAATAGTCCTACTAAACTTGAAATATATGAAATAATTCCTAGAACTAGAATCAAATAGTGTGTTTTTTGTTCTTAAATGAATAACAGTGTACCTATCACCACATCATTTTCGGGCTCCACCACAGTAGTAGTGATGGTATAAGACTTTTCTTTCTCTTTTGTATTTAGTGGATAATGACGCTGATTACCCTCAAGGACTCATGGTTTAGTGCACTGGCTTACATAGTTCCCTTGATTCTTATAGTTGAAGAATTGAACCATGGGTGGTGCTCTCTTTTCCTCCACTACATTGTCCAACTTCCTCATGTCTTTTCGAAATTCACGAGCTTGGTGGCCTTATCTCCCACACTTATATCATTTCCTCATCTCTTTGAGGTAGTTACCATGGTGTTTCTTCCCACATTTTTTATATGTGGGTGGTTGATATTTCTTTCCAACTTTATCATTAGATCCTCCATCTTGAAACCCCGTATTTTGTTTCTTATCACCATTTCCATGGGACCATTCTCTAAAATCTATCTCCACTTTGATAACACATCGATCAACTTATTCATAAATTCTAAATTCTCAAATTTCTATATCCTTTACAAGGTGTGGTTTTAAACCACTAAAGAATCTATCAATTTTTCTATCATTATTGATAACAAAACCTGAATCATACCTTGAAAGCCTTGTGAATTTTTATTTGTAGGTCATGATAAAATCAGCTTCCTTTTTATTTAGCTCTATAAATTATCTCTCCATATTTTTATGATGATTTCGAGAGAAATACTTGTTAAGAAATATTATCTTAAAGTCTTACCACTCCATCTCTTCAATTTTGACCTTCGGCTTGGTGTTCTTAATCAACTCCCACCATTGGTCAGACTCTCCATCTAGATAATAAATGGCCTAAGTTACCTTCTCCATCTCATAACAGCAAAGTACAGAAAATATATTCTCCATTGAGTTGACCCACTATTCTGTGACAAGTGTATTGGAAGATCCACTAAATTTCGGTGGTTGTTTCCGCATAAAAAGACTCGATGGCCATTTTATCCCTCTTGGGTGAAGGAGGAGGTTCCAAATTATTCAGTTTATTATTCATATCCTAAGATATATGAGTAATCGTTATTATGAAATTTTTAACTCCAAATCCCAAGGCATTGGTGATGTTGTTCAGGTTATCATTGCATTGTCCCTCACATAGGTTGTTGACCTGGTTTCTCCTAGTTCTCTCCATTCTCTAAAATAGAAACTGTTAGAACAAAACATAAGTCAACAATTCATGAATAATTTATCCCTTTGTGTAATTAACTCAAAAGGAATATCTTGGGGGATCCCTATGTTTAAAATTATTCTAAAATAAGGCTTCTTGGGTGCGTACTTATACTTAGTCTCATACTAAGGGTTTTAACTAAGGTTCTCTAATCCTAATTCCAAAATTAACTAAACCATTATCTTATTCCTACTATAGTTTCCCTATATTTTCTTACATTACTATTACATCATTTTAAAGATAATCAACATATAAGAATTACAAAACCAGGATACAAAATTTAGGGTCTTGGGAAAATTATAACCATACATAAATTTTTACATAATAAAACATAAAAATTTATTTAATTCCTTCTTCTCTTGATTCTTAGTGGACTTCGGATTCACCTTAGTATAATTAATCCCCTGAGGATATACATCAAGGAAAGGGGTGGGATAAAATCCTGGTAAGAGGATAAATGAGAATATGAATCAATATAACATGGGTGAGAATAATCATCACCATCATAACATAATCATGGGATCATCATTATAATCAAAAGAGGAATAATTAGATAAAGGAATGGAATGTGGAAATGCATAAAAATGAAACATCATGTCTCAGTGGTCAAATAACACACATAGTTGTGAACAAAACTAGCATCATGTTCATGAATAGTTCACTTTATCTCATGAGATTCATAACATTACCCAATGAATTAGATCACTATATAATTCTGGGAACACCCATTACATCATAACATTCTCATGCACTACATAATTCTGGGCGCACCTGTCACATCATAACATTTACATTATCATGCATTCCACATAGAACATATATTAATCTTGGACATAAAAATAATCCATGGAAAGAAATGGGTTTCATTTCATAAATCATACATTCATAAATAAACTTTTGGTTCCCAAAATAAATAGGGTATAACATTATTGGTATAAGAATCATCAATCTTGAGTGAAGAAGAAACAATCTCACGAGAAGTAAAGGATATGTTTTTAGAAAGAAGAGTTCTTTTGGAAAAGTATTTTCATTTTTCATAAAACCAAATTGGTAACATGTATACCCTATAAAAGATAATGTAAGGATAAGAAAATTATATTTATGGAATATTAAAGTAACAACCATACTGAAAATGGAGTGAAAGAGGGAAAACCCAAAGGAGGAGAGTTGGGTTCGAGAATTCCCCTTACCTTATGTCTGAATTCTATATTCACTTTAATATCCTGAATAATCAAATTAAATTCATTAATTAATGAATCTAGAATTTTTTATTCATGAATTTTATTCATTATAGTTTTATTAAGTTCATTTATGGCCTTTTTTATGAGTTATATAGTTTAATTTCATCATTCGGGAGGGTTTGTTTTCTTGGTTTTCATGATCGATTCACTTGTTTATAAGTAATGAAGTTTATGTAAAATGGGTATAACTCTCTAGAATTGGAATTATATATTATCAATGAACTTCCAGAATATTAAATGATCTTATAAATCATTTGGTTGTATGGTATGAGGATGAATCATTAGATAAATAGTTAATGAAAATCATTTAGGTTAATTTGGGTGGATTTTCGATGAAAACAAACTCATTCTGTTTTATTATTTTGTATTATGTTTATATATGTAAGTTATAGAACATAAAAATGGATATAACATAAATTTTAAAATTTGTTTCAACCATTATGATTTTTTTATAAAGATCCTTGATGGCGTTAAAGTAAAATGAAAATGTATCGTCTATGATGTCGGTAAATTGACACATCACAAGTGATGGTTTCATTTTTAGAATAAAAGATATCAAAAGTATTTTAATGATAAATCTTACATTAACATGATAACATTACTGTATATAAAATACACTGGAGTTATCATGCATATTTTTATATAGGATGTGAGGATATAATATGAAAAGAAAAAGGAAGATACTACTGGAAAATTGACCTATACCCACAATTTAAAACTATGGGTATAGACTATGAAACCATGGGTATAGGCTATACCCACGGTTTCATGAATCGTGGGATCCTAAGGCGTCGTGATTTCCCTATACCCACGGTTTTCACAAAACGGTGGGTATAGCCACTGAAAATTTCATAATACCCATGGTTTAATTAAACCATGGGTATATATCTATTCCCACAGTTGTGAAAACAATGGCAAAATATTTTTACCAAAATATAATATACCCATTGTTCAATGAACTATGGGTATATGTGATTTTGGGAATAGCATAATACCCACAGTTTTTTTAAACTA
This sequence comes from Viscum album, assembly GCA_963277665.1. Taxonomy (NCBI): domain Eukaryota; kingdom Viridiplantae; phylum Streptophyta; class Magnoliopsida; order Santalales; family Viscaceae; genus Viscum; species Viscum album. Next base: position 466,623,830 of record OY728147.1, on the reverse strand, counting down.
TGGGTATATATTTTTACCAAAATATATCTATTACCACGGTTTAATAAACCGTGGGTATATATTTTTACCAAGATATATCTATTACCATGGTTTAATAAACTCTGGGTATAGGTGATTCACCTGGGGAGCAGCAGCTACCGGCCTTTTTGCTTCTTCTGCTTCCAGCTGCTGCCTGCCTTCTCGCTTCCTGCTTCCTACTTCCAATTGATTCCCGCCTTTTTGCTTCTTCCCACTTCCTGCTTCCTGCCAACATATGTTCCAATGGTTGTAAAGGTATCATGATTGGTTATTAGTGGTGATGTGTCAGTGGGTTAAGTCAAGATCCTTTAAAGTAATTCATCCATCATAGGTTCGAATGCTCTCCCTATCTATACTATTGGTTTGGTTGGTAGAAAACCATGTCCAAAACATCACATTGTTTATGACGTAAGTGTCTCTAGTATTATGGGTTAATATTATTATCCTCTTGGTGTATCTTATATTTGTGACGATCATGACCCCTATCATCACATTGTTCAGATACATTAATAGATCTTCAGTTATGTAACACGGTAAATATAAATGTATTTTTTCTTGTTGAGTGAGACCATTAGAGTGAGAGTTAGAATATTGTTTTTAGTAGAGGCATGGTTAGTCTAGAGTGATACATCGATTAACATGTAGGAAATCCAAGGATGTGCTCATGAACACTAGCTAGACCTCTTGACCTGATTTCATAGTGTATTCTGCTCCATACTGAGTCACTATCCTTGATAAAATGGGAATTTCAATAGTGTATCGATGTGTTGCTTGTGAATGCTAGGTATGATTTTCCTTAAGAGTCTAGTTGGTCATTCCAAGGTTACCTCAAACTAAATTCAGGATTTGATTAAATTTTTTGTAAGTTTTAATGACCCAAGTATCTTTGATTGGTTATACACCCTTGTTCGTTATACAACATGAAAGATTAATTTAACGTTTTTTCTAGAGACATCACTGGAAGCTGGATATGAGCTTCAGTAAATCTGCTGAGAGAAAATATTAATGTGGATTTTTCAAAAGGGAACCAGGACTTTTTTTAAAATTAATAGGCCATCTAAGTTGAGTTTTGTGAGGGTGTATGACGTAATTTGGTTTGAATTTATATTTATATATATCTCTCTTTTCATATGTGGTCGATAATGATTGTTTTGTGCATGTTGTCAAGTTAGGACGGGTGCGATGTCAATTCCCTAAATATCATTTAATGAGAGAATGCTTGAACAGTTCTGTTAGGTCAGTTAAAATTTCATAGTTTCAATAAATATAAGTTCATGTTATTTTCTTAGGAAATATCTATTATAAGAGGAATGGATAGCTTGGCATGGTCATTCTATCGGCCTTCATTGTCCTTCTATAAATTAAAGTATTATAAATTATGTTATTGTATAAATGAGTGAAGTCATATTCAATAGAATATAAGGCTCTGAATTGTTCCATACCAAGGATAGATGGTAGAAATAAATCATTATATTTGATGTGATGTTGAAGGTGGTAGAAGAGGAAATTGAATAATTGTAGGTCAATCCAAGTGATTAGGAAAAATATATCAATCTGTGAGAAATAGGATAGTTTCATTGAGTGAATAGATATATAGAACATGTGAATATACTTATCGAGAATTCTTCTACAATTTTTTTCAATTATATCAATTAATGAAGTGAAATAAAATCCAACACAATTTTAGGGAGATAAAATTCTAAAAAACAGGCATTCAAAGAAAATATTATAATACCATAACATAATAAAACATGATGACCAATACTCAATCATGAATCTAAACAATCACCATCATTTATGGATTGGAACCAGTACCTCTCTTGAGCAGTAGCATAAATGGTGTGCCTTAAATTGGTTAATTTTCTACTAGGATGAACATGAGGAAAAATATGATTGTGTCATGCTTGAATCATAGGCATTGTGAACAAAGAAAGGAAATCAATACCTCTTATTTTAATGAAAATGATACATAAGTGTTAGGAAAAAAATTACTTACAGGTTTTACAAAATCCTTTAATTTTTCAATAGTAATGAATTTTTTATAGAATTCAGAACATTGATAAAATGATTTCTTTAATTCTAAAAATAAAACTAACAATGAAATAAATATATAGAAACGGTCAAAAATCATTAACTACTAACATTTAGATACACGAATTGGATAATCAAAGCTCAAAACCTCGATTATTACCTTATCAGAATAGCTACAATGGAAAAATAGAGAAATCATAATCATGAAATACATCCAAGTGAATAGTGGTTGAAAATCTAGTTTCAACAATATATATGGAAAATATTAAACATTTACCTTGCCTATTTGAATGCTACATCCTCAGCTGTAGTAGCATCCCTGTCATTTCATAGGGTCAATTCCTTCTTGTTTTGATCAATAAAATCAAAAATGTCAATTTTAGTCTAAATAAAAAGGGATAGATGAAATAAAATGTAAGTAAAAAAAGAAATAAAATACATATACATGTATGAAATTAAATGAAAAACTCGTGAAATCCCTTAAAACACATGTAGACATAGGACAGAATAAGGTAATAATATTGAGGTCTCCATATCTGTTTAAACACTGTAGTAATTTTATGCAGCCAAAATGAATGATGAAGCTATCCCCCAAACTATTTATAGTGTTTTGGAAATACACCTTTTGTCGAGGATAATTATCTTTTATGGGTTAAAATATCATCTTCATGGCCACAGTCAGGGTCCAAGGGTATTTCTAAACCCACCCCAAGATGAAATAAATATGTTCCAAACCCTTTGACCCAATCCTTCCCCAAAATGCTGACCTTCCACATTCCTTTATCCAAGTAAGGTGATTACATGCATGTAATAATGATTTCAGGCCCTAAAAACACTGAACATTGAAGAGGATAATCAAAGAGGACCCCATATCTAACCCTCCTACTACAGGTCCTTTCAGCTCTAAATGAATTTATGAGGCCTCCCATCCAGTGAAGCATCTTTAAAAAAATATGGAAAGTGGCAGGAGATGGTTCTATTCTCAAATATTTATAGGTGGATGTTGGAATGAACCAACCCTACCTGCTATAATGAAAATATTAATTTGGAATTATCATAGGCTCGGAAACCCACACACAGTCCGGATACTCCTACATAGGAGTTTAAAAATTGGACATAACATGGTTTTCTTATCTAAAACCATGTGGGATAGAAAGGAAATGTGTAATGTGAAGAAAAAATTGGATTTCAGGGGTGTCTCCTAGTGGACCATCAAGGCCATTTAGGGGGTATGTGACTTATATGTAAGGAGGTTGTAGATGTAATAGTTAATAATTCTTATACAAATCATATTATTGTTGTTAACTATTCATGGGGTTCTCATACATGGGAATTCATAGACTTCTATAGTTGGCCTACCGAGAGTAATAAATGAAGATCTTGGGAGCTTCTCCACTCTTTTCATGAAATATTTCCTATACCCCTTTACATCGATAAGGATTTTAATGAAATCATATTCTGATATGAGAAATGAGGGGGTGATAATAGGATGTTATCGATGATATCATATTTTCTTCAGGATTTCATAATGCGGAGCTAACTGAACTGGGATTCCAAAATGAAGAGTGAATTGATAGGTACCTGGGTTTGTCTGATTGGGTTCATATTTTTGACTCCTTTCAGGTTTCTCACCTTCCTTCCACCTCATCAGACCATTCACTAATCCTTGTTTATTTCTCTTAGAATGGTAGTATACCCAGACATGAGAGGTCCTTCAAATTGGAAAGCTTCTTTGTTAGGTAAGAGGATTGTGCATATTTTTTCCATTCAGGGTGTCTAGGGGATACTTATATTAATAAGAACCAATCCCTAGAGGAATCTAATATGAATAAGTGAAGCAATTATAAATTATTTCGACTATATATAAAATGAAAAATGACTGAAAAGAGGTTGATCGATCTTCTTTCTTTCCCCCACTTAAATGATGTTATGTATAGAATATCAAAACTGGAAGTTGAGCTAGATGAGACCCTCTGAGTTAAGGATTGATTTTGGTTTATGTGAGCATGGTATACTCTTATTAAATAAGTCTATGCAAATTCCCACTACTTCCACCAAAATGAATCAGTGTGGCATCGCAAGAACCATATTTATTAGCTCACAGATCTTGACAGAAGGTCTATTTTGAATAAAAAGTATATAGGTAATATTGTGGTGAATTGTTTCCAGGATCTCTATACTATGGGGTAATATTCCATTTCATCAGATATCAAGACTTGTATTAGTATGGTTGTTACAGAGGCAATGAACCATCATCTTGTGTAATGTATCATAAATGATGAAAATGTATTGTCACTCAATCAAATACATTATACCAAGGCACCGAGCCTATATGGATTCCATGCATTATTTTTCAAAATGTTCTGGCACATCACCAGCCCAAATATTTCTAGTAACATGAAGGATATCTAGAGGGGTAATGCTGATTTTCACTTGATTAATGAAACCCTCATTACCCTCATACCTAAAATCAAAAATCTATCTTTGGTTGTGTATTTTTGACCCGTTAGTCTTTGTAACGTTACTTATAAAATCGTTTCTAATATCCTTGTGAAAAAAATATAGATTTGGATACCCTCTATTATTTATAAGAATCAGAGTGCCTTTAGTCCAATGAGAATCATCATCGACAATTCCATTGTGTCCCATGAAATTTTTCATTCCATGAAAACATGAAATAAAGACAAGATAGGTTTTATGTCTAGGAAACATGACATGAAACTTTATGAGTCTAGTAGAACAAAAAATCATGAAAATATGGATCTCCAAAATTTTAATATTGAGGTAATGCGCTTCCTAGACTTGAGGCTTAAATAGGGTGAAAAATATACATCCTTGGTAACCAATCAATCTTAAATGTGTACATATAGAATCAGTTTCATGGTAGAACAAGAATGGAAGGTGATCTAGATATAGAATGTTTCTACCAATGGGAAATAAAAATCAGTCTCTTAATTACCTATATTCAATGATAGGGGCTCAAGCATCTAGAAAATCCATGAAAATTTTTACTTCCACTACTATGAATAATCAGCTGCAATGAAATAACTTATGGATCATAAAATAGGGAGGAACATATGGGAGACTTCTTGGAATGTTTATGTGGGAAAATCATATTATAAAGGATCTCAACAACATGATCCTAAATTAGTAGTGCTTTCAATTATATTCAAAGAAAAAAATGAGGTGAAATAAAACATTGTAAATGAAAAATGATGTTGCAATAACAATGTAAGGAAGTATAATTTACCTCTAATTTGAATTCTTATTTATTAAATAAAATAATGAAAAATAGAAATTGTGTAGTCAAATTTTTGAGCATGTTGATATAATAATAAGTGATTAGTTTAGAAAGAATAAAAAATCAAGGAGAATAAATTCCAAACCTAGATGCAATGAATCGGCGGGGACGTTGTTGGAGGAGAGGGAGCTGAAAGGGGAGAGGGGGGACGTCGCTGGAGACGAGGGAGCTGAGAGGGGATGTGGGTAGGGAGGCGGAGGCCGGAATGTTGAGGCGGAGGTGAAAGTCAGGAGGTCAAGGTCGGGAGAAGAGGCGAAGGTCGAGGAGGGGAGGAGATGACTGGGAAGCAGTGGTCAGATGACTAGGAGGTGGAGGTCAGAGAGGGGGGAGTAGGTCGGGAGGTGGAGTTTGGATGGCCGGGAGGCAGTGGTCGGGGAGGGGAGGAGAGGGACGGGAGGTGGAGGTTGGGGAAGCGAGGGTTCAAGTGGGGGAGCTCGATGGAAGAGTGAGGAGGAGAAGCCCGATGGTGGGTTGAAATTGGGGATTGAATACCCACGGTTTTAATAAAACTGTAGGTATAGATAATCAAAAAACACTTATCCCCAATATTTTTTTAAACCATGGGGATAAACCCATTTTCCAGTAGTGAGTGGATTTTACCTCTTGAATTTCTCCTCCTTGAGAACCTCCTTAGAGAAAAGGTTTTGGACTTTTATTGAGACCAAAGGATCCTGGACGTGGGGGAGAGGATTTACAAGATTATCATACATAATTTAGATAATTATCAAATCTTGGAAGGTTTGAGGAGAAGAGGTGGTTATGGGTGGTATTTATAGTGGAGGAGAGGGGTGTTTTTTCATTATTTTAATCATTAGTTTATTATTTTGGCTCACCACTATGAATAGTTTGAGAATTATTACTAAATATATTAAAATAATAAAGTATGGTTCTATATTTTGGTCTTCCATTATCCATACATCATTTATGACTTGATAATTCATGTATTTAGTTTTTATCATAAATTGTCGTATTTTACTATTCACCAAAAATCAATTATTTTAGAAAAATCCCAAAAATTCATCCTAACTATTTTTCGACATGCTAAATTCAAAAATGAACTCCATTTTATGAAAATTATTTTCTAAATAGTAGAAATTTTATTTTTAATTAAAATCCTCATTTACTCAAAAAAATACAGATTTTAAAATTATAACTGGTTTTATAATACTTTGAAAAATTAATTAAGGTCTCATAAAATTTTCTTAAAATAATAAGACAACAAAATATTAATTTATGAGTACATTTTATAAAAATAAATTTTCTTTTAAATTATTAAATTAATTTTAAAATTTTAATTAAATATTTATTACTTACAAAAATACCTACACTTAATTAATAATTTTTAAAACATTTATTTATTTATACTATGATATAATTATATCATACTTTAATTTATAATATTACAAAATTTTATTTATACTTTCATGGATGAGGTTACTATTTATTTGGTTGGTTTACTATTCATAAGGGTCATATTACTATTTCTATGGTCAATTTATTATTTCATCAGTATAAGTTCCTTAACTTCTATAAATACCTATTATTTCATTAATTATTCATTTATAAAGTTTGTGTTCTATTCTCAAAGTGATTTTATGTGATTTATACTATGTTATATAATTATAAGAAGGGAATTTTAATTGATAAAATTTTTGGGTCATTACACTTGTCACTTTATTTTACCTCCTCATCCTTCCTCTTACTACTACCAAAAGAGTCACTGGTTATCACACTGAGAAGTCAATGTTTCTTCACACTGTAAGCTATAAGAAAACTATAAATTATGTCATCCTCTAGCCCCTTATCAAAGGTTATAGCCTTGTGAAGTACTTAATCATATATCATTAGGTCAAAGCCCCTAATCTTACATCTAAGATATGGGTGAAGGCCTATCTCAAAATCTTATCCATTTGCACCTCATTCTAATCCAAAAGAGGAGAAAATCATAACAACTCCATGAAACAAGCTGAGTAACCAAAAACCATAATTTTCTCTTACTAAAGCTCCATAAACTCCTTAGATTGATCTATATTTGGCATATTGAGAAATAATTCCTCAAATTATATCTCTTTAAAGGCCTCCCAAGTAAGACCCTCACACATTCCTACCTGTACCATGACACCCCACCACCTCCCAGTGGGTCCCTAAAGCATAAAGGATGAAAGATTCACATTCCTATCAGAGATAATCTCTATTAGGTCAAATATTCCCTCTATGATATCAATTTGGTCCTCAACATCATAAGGGCCACTAGTTCCCCAGAATGATGGAGAATGTTGGGGATAAATGTCTCAAGTATAGTCAACCATTTTTCTCTGTAAGACTCTAGATTGGGGAAGATTCATCACCGGATCCACTGAAGTAGGTTTAGGATCATGCTCATGTTAATCCTCCTGAATATCATGCGGTGGAATGGGCGTGTCATATAATGTTGGAGCAATCTTATGTCTCTGAGGCAAAATTATTTTCTAAAATTCCAAACAAATGTTTAGAATGCCTATAACAACTTTTTTATGAGAACTTAACCAGTTGTAAGGCACTCATATAGAATTTCTATCAGAAGACCTATCTTGGGAGATACCCATGGATAATTTATAACCCTCCTAGTTCTACCTGAGTCTCAAGCTTAGTCTTGTGTACCAGCATGTTAGTCACAATAATATATATACAAAAAATAGTAGCATGCTCAATTTTAACTAACTAATGTCACGTGGATATATCACAGCAGCAAGAAAAATATATTTCACTCAATAAAGAATACAAGTTTATCCCAAACACATAGCACAACCAAGGTATTAAATTAAAGAAAAACTATATAGCACACAACTGGTATATATATGGAATATGATTCTATGTGACTACTCATGATTCATAAATGCACCCAGATCCCATAAAATTGTTAAAAAAATCCCATCACTAGTAACTCAGAGGTCTGTTACACATGATTTGGCCAGGCACATGGAAACTCTCCTACCTGAGTTCCACACAGTCTGTCTCATTTCTACCATAACCCGAGAGAAAAGGAAGAAATGAACCTTGGGCCTTTGAAACCATTTTGAAAAGATCCAACCTAAACCTTCAGGTCTGAGTCAAAGTGCCACATAACCTCATGCACACCTCCTCATATTCAAGAGGATTTCGACTAGCGATGAGGGTCTAATGTAACGTGGGGAGACTATACCCTCAGTAATCACAGCCACCATAGGTTACTACAACATAACCAAAATCCAAAAAAATTGCACAACAGAAGAATAAAAATATAAATGCTACAACAGATTCCATGTCAATTCATACATAAGTAATCAATGGACCCCCAATGTGGCAGGTCAATAAGTACAGCAGAACAACTAGAAAAGATAAATAAAATTATTTCAGTAACTATTTGAAGCCTATCTTGGTACTACATCCATCTCCCATCTTTATGCTCCTCAGTAACCTATTGTAGGGCCCTTACCCTTTGTCAGATACCTAGTTATAAAGTCTACATGTGCACCAATATTCCCATACAGGACGTGAGTATAAACTCTGTAGGATACCGATAATGCATACTTAACACAATTTCACATGTATATAGAAGTGTATGACATTCCAAAAAGTAAATAAAGACACAAGAATATAACCAATCATACATAGAAAAAACATGAACTAACCAAGATTCCATGAATCTCAGTCACACCTGCTTCAGTGCTATGCCATAAGAGTATCATAGTAGTATCACACAGCCTAGATCATTCCAAGTAACTATTTTTTCCTTTAAGGAAAAACTCTACACCCACCTTTAAGGTAAAATCCACCTACCTTTAAAGACAAGAAAATTTTTCTACCTTTAAGGAATATCATATTTGTTCAATTTTAAGGGAAATCATATTCATATTCCTTTAATTACAAGCATGCTCCAACTTTAAGGAACAACTCTACACCTTCCTTTAAGAGAAATATCTCCCCATGACTCATGGATATCTGCTCACATGTGATGGTATGCACACTTGTCACACCCGTATAATAGATACTCTCTCATACACAAGGACATTATCCATTATTAGATCACACCATAATATATGGAAACTAATCCAAATATTATATGGAGTTCCCCCATGCATGTCGAGCTAAGGTATTAACCAACCTATGCTAGCCATCACCAATGAGTCATGTTGTCCACGCTCCCCCTCTAAGGAGTCAGTTAAGTCTGTCAGGGCCACTTTTCAACCTGAACACTGAAATAGAGATTCTACCAGCTATGGAAAAACAACATATAAGGCACAATATATCAAGGAATAGTATAAAATAACAAGAATGAGTATCATTATCCATATATACACACATGTGATCAAACATCGTACATGTTCATGTGGTATACACATGCATACACACGTGTGACCAAACATCAAACATGGTCTCACAGGCTACACAACACCATATCAATCCAATAAATATATACATGGCCTCTACATAGTAAGGAAATTTCTTCCTCAAGTGTGTTGACGTAAATATAAAGGTTCATCAAGAGCATCAACACCCGAACCATGTTTTCAAACCAACTAGAACAGGATCGCATGACAAGTGTTCCTAGAACCAATTCCAATAAAATATTACATGGGTTCTAGAATAAGGCTTAAGAAAGAATCGAGACAAAGGGTAAAACTAACACTTACCCAAGTAAAATTACTATCAATGATTATCTTCAAGTCTAGTTAAAAGAAGTAGAATTTTCATCTCTCTTGGATAGAAACAAGAGAAGATATACAAGGCTCTCATGAATCTGGTTCAATAAAAAAGTGTCTCAATCTCCCAAGTTATGATATTATAATAAGGTTAATCAAAGTGAGTTGAGAAGATCGAGGTTCCCCGATGAAGAAAACTCAACACAAGGAAGGTTTCCCTAGGTTCATATAAGGAGTTTCTAGAATTCATTTGGATCAAGGAATAATCAAGAGAGGAGGTCCAAGTAGATTAATAGAGGAAAGAAACTGATTAATATCACCTTAATGACCCCTCTTTTATGATGAATGTGTTTCCCCTTTGAACTGAATGAGATCTATAAATAATGGTGATGGTTTTTCCCATTTTAAAACTCATGTGACTGTCACCATGGCCTCCACCACGATCGTGATGTTCTTGAACATGTCGAGAAACACAGAAATCCCCTATGATGTTTTTTCCAAGCCCAGACCATTTTCCCTCATTGTTGCCTCCACCACGGGCATGGTGAGTTTATCCAAGTTATGCCTATAAGATCCTTCCTTGAGCACCACAACCATGGTCAGTCATTTCCCTCATTCCCATTTTACACAGGATCACACCATCGACACCATGGCTAGAACCATGATCATGGTGTTGCCCATTTTTAACCAAGGAGTCTCCAAAGACCTCCAAAGGCTACTCAAAACTCCCAATCCTTTACCTAAACATAGAAAAACTTGGATAATCATAAGGAAATGATAGAGATGAGGTTTTACACACAAGAAAAAAAAGTTATAGTACTTTACACTAACTTTTAGTCCTTAACGGATTCAAATTTCTAAGAATTACTTTTTGAGTCTCAACATATAGATAAACTCTATAATGTCATGTAAAATGTAAATTTGAGTTTGTTCCAGCTCTGTGGTGGAAATTGTGACAAGATATCTTTTTAAAATTCCTTCACCTATAAGGCACCCACTGTGATGAGATTTTGGGAGACCAATGCTTTCCACATCAGAAATATAATTAGTGCATAATTCAACAACTTCTTCAACAATATACCACTCCATAATACAACCTTATGGGAGACTTCAATTTTTGATATACCCTTTAAAAATATTCATATATCATTTAATGGGGTACATCCATCTATAATGTATAGAATTACATAGTAAAATTTCTTTAACCAAGTGAACCGTCAAGTGAACCATTATATCAAAGAATAAATACAGAAAGAATATATCTATTTCATATAATATGATGAAAATTTCATTTTCCATGGATAGAAACTTCATTGGGTATGAAACTTTATGGAATATATTTTTGAAAAAAAAACAAATCTTGGTTAATATATGTCAGAAATTTTTAGTAAGAATATAATATAAATCCACAGACATTGAATATTGTATCAAAACATGACGATCATGTGATTTCAATCCATTAAAATTCAATTCAGACATCGATACGATATTTTTTATATTTTATGAATAACCCTTTGAGACATTTACATCATTTAGGAATTTGTAAAACTGAAATATCTCTTGCCTATAAAGAGTGTAATCCAACGGAGGAAAAAAAATTTGTTTTCCATTATTCACATATGTTAACTCCATTATCTCTATATCAATCATGTTCAACCTAAGTGTGATTCCATCCTTTTTTTCAGGTTCATTTAGTAACATGAAAATGACAATATCACATACATTTTTTTTCTATATGCATGATATCAAGAAAATGTATGACATACAAACAATTTCAATACAGAAATTTGAAGAAATTTGATATCTTTTTCCAACCCATTTTTATAAGGTTTTTTGAAAAAAAAAGGTTTACTAAAAATGGTGACAATGTCATATACTTTATCAAATTGTTTATCACCTATTAATGAAGAGGGTGTTGTGCCTTATTCTAAATTCTCATCAAATGATGTCATCCAAGATCAGAATTTATGCCATCGGGGTAAAATTTGATGATATCCTAAAAATTTTGTCTTTAAAGAATGTTTCAACTTAAATGAGTGTGTACTTTATTTCTCAAATGGACTCCCACGTCATTCCTTTAATGGTATATCCTGACAAATTTTTATAAGCAAGGAAGTTATTTACCACACGAAAAACATGGATCTCTATATAAAATCTTCATTTCTATGAGCATTATACAATGTTACACTCATATCCCACATCAATTTCATATCTTCTATTAATGAAGCCAAATAAACATCAATATCATTATTAGGCCTTTTTAGTCCTAAATTAAGCAGAGACAACATAATGTATTTATGATTCATACATAACCACATGGTAAATTATAATTTACCAACACAACCATTCATGTGTTATGGGTGTTACTTTGTACACCAAAAGGATTCATGTCATATTTAGATAGCGCAAGACAAATGTTATCGATTTTTTGTCAAATTCAAGATACTCGTGATCAATTTTCTTTTACTGGTGAGAGTTTACTCGGTTGTGAAATTTTCCATCTTAAATTATTGTATGTGTGTGTCATGTAAATTGACTTATAGTCTCCTCACTTCCATGTAGTCATTTAAACCTTGGAATGATTGAAAAGTATCAGACAACTTTTAAAAGACTTTATTTATCTTTCTTATAATGAATTGTACCACACTTGGGAAATTTTTTAAGTGATTCATAGTCCTTGTGAAATAATATAGCCTCATTTGGAAAGACATGTATTCTTTTTGAGATCATACTCACTGAACATAACATTCGTTCAACTTCATATGTTCAGTAAAGAAACTCATTATTTTCTTGAAACATATCAATTAAGAGAGCAAGTTGTTCTGTAAAGCTGGTGTCACTCCATTCATTATCAAATTTCAAATTATATAGCTTCAATATGACTGATAATGTTGTATATTTAGTACAGCCAGTGTATAGTTTCATGTTTTTGAAACTCTTTAACTTCTCAAACAACTTTAGATAATCGTGAATCTCCTCTTAAACCATTGTGGTCATTTCCTCAATAAGATCATCATCGTTTACAAATATACTTGTATCAGACGATCCATAAACCATATTATTATCTCAATTACTAGCTATATTCAGTTCTTTGTGTTTAGTACAATCTATTTTGTGATAGATAGAGTATTATTCTAACTCATTTGGATAAATTTGTCATGAATAAAAATAATGTAGACCGAACAAATGATCTGAGAATGGTCATTTTCACAATCTATTGAAAACTTGATGGACTTTTTAACTACATCTTCATACTCTTTTGTTATATAATTGAAATTCATCCATTTTTTATTCATATTTTTCATATATAGTTCAACAATATTTATTTTTAAATAAAAAATAAATATATAGAATTTCTTCATATAATGTATCATTTTTTACATGCGTAGAGTATATAATGTATAAATTTAAAAAATATATTTATAGATTATAATGCATACATCTGTAAAATATATAAAAGAATATATATAAAGCACGTGTTTGATAAATATATACAAAATAAATTTTATGTGAACATTTACACAAAATTTATTGTATTATGCGTTCACAAAATATTTAGTGTGTGTGTGTAATGTTCTCTATAATGTGTTCACTAAACATAAATATGCATATGTGTGTTTTCATATTTATTTGTAGTTTTCTAGTTCCACTTCTCTTACTATTTGTAATATAAATAACTATTTTTTATAAAAATAATTATAATTAAATATTATTTAAATTTATAAATATTAATACAATAAGTATGTAAAAATGCAACAAAAAGAAAAAATCTAATAAAACAATATTTAGTGTTGAAAAAATTATGATTGTTTAAACATCATTTTTCTTCTTTTCAAAATGCACATATTAATTTGATGTTATTTAAAATATATATTTAATAAAAAAAATCCACAAAACATATTTATTTTATTTTAAAACATATTAAATATGTTTAATAATTATATTAAAATTATATAGTATTGAACAAAAAATAATTACTAGAAACAAGAATAGTCATTTTTTATTATTAAAATTGTGTAAAAAAAGAAAAAGATAAAACTCCTTTTTGATAATTGAAAATAAAATCTCATTAAACTATAATGAAATATACGTGAATAAATGATTGTGATTTAAATAAAAAAATTAGCATCAAAATTTCTCCTCCAAACTAGAATCATGAAACAAATATCAATATTAAAAACTACCCTTTAATCAAACTATCTTTAAAAATAAAATAAATAGTTTTGGATCCATGATGATTCATATATAATAATACATATTCAATTAAATAAAAACAATTTATTTCAAGTCTAAAACACCGTGTAATTAATCAATAAGTTTGTATATGTTGGTCACATACTATATTTAAACATGCACAATAATATATATAAATTTAAAAAATATAATAATTATGTATATATGTGTGTAAATATATATATATATAGAAAAATATATTTTAAAAAAATAAATATAAAAATATCTATTTATACATACATATATGTATATATATATATGGATGCATGCATGCATGTGTGCATGTATGCATGGGTATATGTGCATAAAACTATATATTCAGACCATATATATAGATATTCAATATTCCCATCGACTGTATATATAGAAAGATACAAATGACATCATAAGATAGAAAAAAATGCAAAAAAATCTGGAAAAATACTTTAAAATGGGTTTCAATTTACTTAAATTCGGTTTATGGAGGAGATTCTTTGAGAAATTGTAGGAAAAAACTGAAAAGTCGGGTTTCGCGGGAGCTTTGGGAGTTCGAGGAAGAGTGGGTTGCGGGGGTGTGGTTAATTAGCACTAATAAAATACATATTATTGTTATGAATTATCATTAATCATGTGGATGTCATAAATCATAATGAATAAGATCTATTCATTTCCCAACAAGTCTCTTCATATGGACAAACCTTTTGTATTCCCGCTGTTAGATTTGATTCATTGGAATTAATTTTTTCTGTTGGATCAACCCTTTTGTAATCTATAAATACAGTGGCATGATAATGGAAATGGGGGTGTGATTTTGTGTGTCCATATACTTGTGTTCTTTCTTTCCTATTCTATTGTGATTGAGACGTTTTACTTCGTCATCGTCATCCCGAGAATTCGACATCTTTATACGCTTTCGCTTCGCTTCTCCTTCAATTGACAAATTTCACAACACGTTATCAGCACGACTGCTCTGTGAAGTAAAAAGGTTATTCATACCGATAAGATAAATTTTCCATGGAGAATATTGCGAAGCATGGATTTCTCTCTCTTGACATTTCTGGAAAGAATTACTTGTCATGGATTCTGGATGTGAAGATGAACCTTGATGCAAACAGTCTCAGCGAAGCAATTAAAGTTTGCAATCATGCTTCCGCTCAAGACTGTGCTTGAGCCCTAATATTCCTCCATCATCACCTCCATGAAGATTTGAATAATCAGTGCCTCTCAGTGAAGGATCCTTTGGTGTTGTGGTAGAATCTCAAGGAGTGGTATGATCATCTTCAACTTGTAATACTACCAAGAGAAAGGTTTGAGTGGAGTCATTTGTGATTCCAAGATTATAAATTGATAAGTGAATACAACTCCGCAATGTTTAAAATAACATCACAACTAAAATTATACAGAGATACTATCATTGATACCGATATGTTGGAAAGAACATATTCTACTTTTCATGCCTCAAATGTCATTCTACAATAACAATATCATGAGAAATGTTTTACAAAATACTCTAAATTACTTTCTTGTCTTCTTGTTGCTGATCAAAATAATAAACTCCTGATGAGAAATCATAAATCTCGACCTATTGGTGTGTCTTCATTACCTGAAGCGAATGAGACTTATTTTAATCAAGGTCATGGGAAGAATCAACGCAATCGAGGCTGAGGAAAGTCATTTGCTCGAGGTGGTCATACACCAAATGAGAAGAGGAAGGGGCACCACCAGAAGTGGTCCAATAACGAACAGCCACAAATGAAGAAAGAGAAGAGCGATGAAAGTAACTATTTTGATGTGGCATGAAGGGGCATTGGTCGCATACCCTATCATACGCCAAAGAATTTTTTTGATCTTTATCAACAATCTATCAAAGGAAAGGAAAATAATTTTTAAGCGAATTTTTCTGACCAGGCTTTGAAATATGATGATGATATTACAAACTTTTATATTTCTGACTATTTTGCACACCCTGAAGGTGATGAGCATATAGATCAAGCATGAATGCTCATTACAGAATCGAAGTTTGATTTTGGGTTTTTGTATGCTTTGTGGTTGAAATTAACTATGGTTTTTAGTTTTGTAATATTTTTAAATATTGCATGTTTGATTTTGGTTTCTTTTATTTTATTCCTTATATGCATGTTTATTTACTTTAATAGAAATGGATGATACAAATCAGTTTGTTGAGAATAATTTTCATGATGAATATATTTGTCTCATCGACAGCGCAACGACGCACACAATTCTTAAATATGAGAAATATTTTATCACCATTAAAATGGGAAGTGATCATGGGTGTACTTTAACCGGTAGTGCGCAATTAATACAAGGCTCCGAAAGAGCAAGAATATGCCTACTCGGTGGTACACAGATTATGATAAACAATGCTTTTTTTTCTCCCAAGTCTCGACGCAATTTCCTAAGTTTTAAAGATATTTGTAATAATGGATATCACATCAAGACAATTGATGAAGGAGGTTCTGAATACCTCTACATAACAAGCATTAAAAATGAGCACAAATTGATTCAATAGAAGATTTTGAGACTTCCGTTCGGATTGTACTTTGACAATATTTGTACAATTGAATCAAACATGATAAACCCGAAGTTTACCAACCATGATACATTTATCATGTAGCATGACCATTTAGGTCATTCGGAATCAATAATGATGAGGAAAATAATTAAATGTACTCATGGTCATCCATTGGTTGATAAAAGGGTTATTACACCACATGATTTCTCATGTGTTGCTTGTTCTCAAGGAAAATTAATCATAAGACCATCACCATCAAAGATCGGGACCGAATCCCCAATGTTCATGGACCAAATTCATGGTGATATATGTGGACCAATTCATCCACCATGTGGGCCATTCAGATATTTCATGAGCATGATTGATGCGTTAACTCGAGGGTCCCATGTGTGTTTATTGTCCACTCACAACCACGAATTTGTGAAATTACTTTCCCAAATAATAAGGTTAAGGGCGCAATTCCCTAATTATTCAATCGATCGTATTAGGGTCGATAATACTGGTGAATATTCATCACATGAATTTAATAATTATTGTGTGTTATTGGGAATAAGTGTTGAACATCCTATAGCTCATGTTCATACACAAAATGGTCTAGCTGGATCATTTATAAAGCGATTACAACTTATCGTTAGACTATTACTTATGAAAACTAAATTTCCCATTTCAACATGGATACATGCAATTTTTCATGTAGTAGCACTGATTCAAATAAGGCCATCAAACTATCATGATTATTCCCCTTTGCAATTAGTTTGTGGCTATGAACCAAATATTTCACACTTAAGGATATTTGGTTGTGCTGTATATGTTCCTGTAGCACCCCCGCAATGAAAAAAAATGGGACCCCAAAGGAGATTCGGGATATACGTTGGTTTTGAATCTCCCTCGATCATTAAATATCTTGAGATTATGATAGGAGATGTATTCACAGTAAGATTTTTTGATTTTCATTTTGATGAAAAATTATTTCCAACACTCAAAGGGGTAAATCAATCAACTTCAAAAGAAATATCATAGAAAGAGACTTCATTATTACATCTTGATCCTCGTACAAATACGAGTGAACCTGAAGTTCAAAAGATCGTTAATTTTCAAAATTTAGAAAATAAATTTCCTGATGCATTCAATGATTCAAAACGTGTAACAAAATCATATATACCTTTTGTGAATGCACCGGTAAGAATTGATGTCCCTAAAGGACAATCTGATGGTATTACCGACAATGCTTCCAACCCGAGCCTAAAGTGTGGGAGACCACTTGGTTCAAAAGATAAAAATCCCCATCAAAGAAAGGGGAAACAACCTATGTTGGTTAAAGATGTTAATGAATTTGAAGAGGATGTAAATGTACTAGAAGTACATGAACATGATTAAGAGGAAATTTCAATAAATTTCACCAACACTAGAAGATGTTGGAACCGAGTGGAGACCATTTTTTATAACACATTTTCATACAATGTATCCCTTGAAATTATGGATGAGGATCAAGAAACTAAAATGGATAATGAATGTCATGAAAGGCCAAATTGGGATCAATGGAAATTTGAAATCCAATCTGAGCTAGACTCACTTGCTAAACATGAGGTTTTTGGGTCAATCATGAAAACCCTGAAGTGATTAATCCCATTGGATACAAATGAGTATTTGTTAGAAAAATAAATGAAAATAATGAATTCGTGATATATAAATCATGACTGGTTGCTTAAGGATTCTCACAAAAACCAGAGATTGATTATGATGAAACATACTCTCTTGTAATGGATGCAATAACCTTTCGGTACCTCGTGACATTTTTTGTACATGAGCAACTTGAATTACGCATGATGGACGTAGTTACTGCATGTCTTTATGGTGATATTGATAATGATGTTTACATGAAAATTTCTGAAGGATTCAAATTTCCATAAAAATATCCTAGATCTCGAGATCTTTATTCAGTTAAGATGAATAAATCATTATATGGATTAAAGAAGTCAGGGCGTATGTGGTATAATCGTCTAAGTAAATATTTAATGAAGGGAGTTTACAAAAATGATTTAATTTTTTCATGTGTCTTCATTAAGAAGATTACATCTGAATTTTCGATCATTGCACTATACGTTGATGATTTAAATATAATTGGGACTAATGATGGACTTTCCAAGCTAGTTGAATATCTGAAGAAAGAATTTGAAATGAAAGACTTTGGAAATAAAAAGTTATGTCTTGGATTACAAATTGAGCATCTTAAGGATGACATTTTTTTCATCAATCACGTTATAATGCTAAAGTCCTACAAATATTTAATATGAATGAATCACATCCATTAAGTACACTAATGGTTGTACGATCTCTTGATCGTGATAATGATTCTTTTTAAACCACGAGTGGATGATGAAGAACTAATTGGTCTTCAAGTACCATATCTGAGTTCTATAAGAGCACTGATGTACCTTGAAAATAATACAATACCTGATATATCATTTTATGTGAATTTATTGAAGTTCTTCTCCTACTCGTCAGCATTGGAATGGTATCAAACATGTATTAAGATACCTTCAAGGTTCAAAAGATCAGGGGTTAATTTATTCTAAATCCTCAGAATCAAAGTTGGTTGGTTATGCTGATGTTGGATACTTGTCCGATCCACACAAATTAAGATCTCAAACTGGATATGTGTTTACATGTGGTGGAACTTCTATTTCTTGGCGTTCTACAAAACAAACCATTACTGAGACATCTTCCAACCATGCTGAGTTGATTTCTATTCATGAAGCAAGTCGAGAATGTGTTTAGTTGAGATCATTGATTAATCATATTAGAAATTATTGTGGATTAGATATGAATAATAATATTCCCACCATATTATATGAATATAATACTACTTTCATAGAACATTTGAAAGGTGGGTTTATTAAAGGTGAGAGAACAAATCATATCTCACCAAAATTCTTTTTCACCCATGACCTTCAAAAGAATGGTAAGATTGATGTCTAGCAAATAAGGTCTTGTGAAAATCTCGCAGATTTGTTCACAAAGACATTCTTCAACATTTGATAAATTTATTTATAAAATTGGAATGCGAATACTAAAAATTATATCATGATTTTATGAGGGGGAGTTAGGAATGTTGTACTCTTTTCCCTTAATTAGTTTTTCCCATTGGGTTTTTTGATAAGGTTTTTAATGAGGCAGCATTGCATGGAATCATTTTAATTTGGGTTCACTTGTTTTTCCCACAGAGTTTTTTTTTTAATGAAGATTTATATTAGATTCTATGGGATTATGACATCCAAGGGAGAGTGTTATGAATTATCATTAATTGTGTGGATGTCATAAATAATAATGAATAAGGTCTATTCATTTCCCAACATGTCTCTTCATATGGACAAACCTTTTGTATTCTCACCATTATATTTGATTCATTGGAATTAATTTTGTTCATTGGATCAACCCTTTTGTAATCTATAAATATAGTGGCATGGTAATGGAAATGAGGATGTGATTTTGTGTGGCCATATACGTGTGTTATTTCTTTCCTGTTCTATTTTGATTGAGACGTTTTACTTTGTCATCATCATCCCGAGTATTCGACATCATTATACGCTTTCGCATCGCTTCACCTTCAATCAAAAAATTTCACAACAATTATTATTTTATAAAACACAATCAAAATAAATACAATGAGCACTAATAAAATACAATTTAATTACAATAAAAATATAGATAAAATTGAATTTTATCCCTGTTAAACCTTTATCTTTATTACAGATAAATTTAGGATGAATACAATAAAATTAATTATTATATATATATTTGATGACATATACAGAATAATATATAAAATTTCTTACATGAAAATTTCTAAAATTTTAAAAGGTCGATTAATTAATTTATTTAAAAATTAAAGTTACATATTATTATTTTATAAAATACAATCAAAATAAATACAATTATCACTAATAAAATACAATTTAATTACAATAAAAATATTTTTAAATACAATTTAATTCATTATTCTATAAAAATGCAAATATGACTGGTGGTAAAACTAGCACTAATAAATTATATATTTATCAGTGTTAAATAAAATTATAAATTTTATAAGAATTAAAATAAATGTTGGTAAAATTGTATTTTATCAATGGGAAAATGACGATTCAGGACCAAACCAAACAGTTGATGGCAGTTTGGGTAAAAAACATGGGAATATCCAATGAAGGATCAATAAGATTATGAATTTTTAAATAAAATTAGATTATATCTTAATTTAAAATATGTGAGTTTCTTAACTAGGGTCCTTGATTGACAATTCCCCTGTATCAATCAGGGTTATATGGTACCACCTTTTTTCTATGTTTATGTGATGTCATGGATTTATCCTGGTTAATTTTTTGATGGAAAAAACTAGTAAAAAAACTGTTGACTCAAAATATTATAAAACTTTAAATAAATTAAACTGACATGAATTTATCGATAAACCTATTTTGTTTACTTAGCTATAATTAGTTGCATGATTTTGAATTTATGTCAATTAGTTTTCATTATTAAATAAAAACAATCAAATATATATAAAATGTGTGGGATTACCCATAATAAAAAAACACAAAAAACGATGGATATTCGCTGAAAACTAGAATCAAAAAAACATGGATTTTTTTAGAATTTAATTTGATAAGATGTCAATTCAATGCTGGGAAGAGTAGGCAAAGTAGGCAAATCGAAGGCTGCTACGTTGCAAACGTGTGTGACTGCTCCCTCGTCCAAATCAATTGATATCACAAAAAACAAAATCAAACTTCAAATTATCTGAAAATTCATTTTTTAAGGGAGGTGAATTTAATAAATTTCATGGCACTGGATATCATTTCCCCTTTTTAAAATTAAAAAAAAATCATTTTAAAAAATGTAAATAATTATCTTAAAAAATATTAAATGTAATTCAGCTGCAATAAATTAAAAAAATTATAAAACATTCGTTATTCATTGTAATTAAACAAATGATTGAATCGATTTAAAATCTAATGATAAATATAAAACACTTATAATGTTATAATTAAATCACATGACAATAAGAGGATATTAATTAAAAAAATATAAAAAAATAAAGTGAAATCACCACAAAATAATTGTTTTCACGTGATTTTATGTGATCACAGAAAAAAATCAGTGAATATAAAATCTTCAATTCAAATGTGTTAAAAGATGACCCAAAATGGTTGCTTTGAGTTTTTGTGTTTCATAAATAATACATTCAATTTTTAAAATATGTCTCCAAAGAATAAAAAAACAACTATACTTTTATTTGAAAATTGTAATAAAAATTTAAGAATATATAAAATTTTATATTCAAAAGTGTAAATAAGTAATACAAAACATCTTTTTTATGTTTTCTTTTGATGAAATGATAAATATTCTATTTTAAAAAGTCAACAAATTCTCCCTCATCTGATTGAATGATAAAACTAAATATTAATTAAAAAATCTAAAAAAACATATTTATTTTGGTCATGGTTAGTAAATGACACGAAAAACATGTTCACTCTTTTTTATAAGATATTACACCCTCTCTCTGTGTGTTTTTTTAAAGGGTTGATCTTGGATTGGTACCCAATCCACACCCACAAAATTTATTAATAAAAACAAAGATATAAATTGATGGCATGAGGTGCAATGTGGTTGCTCTAACTAAGAATTTAAAGATTACACATGAAAATGCCAAAACATATCCCAACCAAATCATCAATTGAAACATCAAAAGAATTAACATGTGTCAATTCTAATTTTCATATTAAAATTGTCATGTTTTATTTATTTACTGTTTATTTTCCTATTATATGCATGCATGCATGAAAAATGAGCAATACACTTTGTGGTGTTGGGCTTCTCGTGTGGACCTCTGTGTTGGGCCACTACCTTTGGTCGGCCTATTACTCTCTTCGTCCCACGCTTGTCACATCACTGATTCGCATGACTTTTGTTTTTGGCCATTGATTTGTGTTACTGCCCATTTCATTGGAGTCCTCCACCTATCCTGGTTTGTTCGAGTGCGTTGTTTCATTTTCTGTTCGGCGTGGCTCTATGACGCTTCCTGGTTGGTTGGGCCATTTTGAGGCGCAGGAGGTGTTAAGGGAATTGATCAACTTTGTCACCCATCCCTTTGCCTCATTTTCACCTCTCTCGTCGTTGTGGTTTTAGATCCCACTCTGGTTCTGAAAACCCTAGTTATCAGTGTGTTCATCTTCCTCAGAGATCAGATTTTCAGAGCCTAGTGGTCGCCATGCATACCGCTGGTGTGCAATTCGTGGTGGATTTTCGACAATTCCCTTCCTGGCTTAGAAGTGAGGCCAAGTTCCAGATCTGAGGACCTTTGATTCTCACCAGGTGAGACCTTCATCAGGTGATATCCAAAAGTGCGGTGGCGGCTTCGCAACAGTAACATCAAGAGAAAAAGACGTTTGAACCCTTGCATCCGGAGTTGTAAGTTTTTTCTTCAATCATGTTTCTTTATTTTGTTTCTTTTGATCTACAAAGCTTTTGTTACTATTTCTTTCTTGATTATATTTGTACTCTGCAAATATTATTTTTGATCATTAATAAATTATGTGTGTAGGTGGTGTTCTTGTCGTACACATAGATAAAAATTAGACCAAATCACGTTAAATCATTACGTTTATCTTTATTTCTTTCTTATTTATTATATCTTGAATGTTCTGTTTCGGTTGGATTTGAATATTGTAAACAAAACACTCAATTCAGTCCTTTCGGGTTTGTGAAAACTGCTCTTGTCAACACACCTACCCCTAACAAAGTGATATCAGAGCTTCATTGAGTTCTCTTTTGTTTTTGATTCTATTTCTTGTTTCAATTTGGTTTTGGTTTTAATTATGCATCGAATTCTTATTTTTATAATTGAAGTCACTGTAACCTCAAATATTTTTTTGAACTATAATACCTAATTGTATAATGTGCATACCTATTGATCTTGATCATTTTGGGGGGGAATACACTTGTCGTTGTCTGCAACAACTCGGTATCTGATCATTTGAGTAAACATAACTAGGTTTGAAATCGAAATATTCGGTAGTGACAATGACTTTAATTTATGAAGGATTAAGACGAGAGTATTGCTGGTTTAGCAAGGGTTAATTGAAATCGAAATATTGTATGTCTAAATTTAAAATGAAATATGGTGTTTTAGTTAAAACTATAACGACCCATACTTTACATACATTGTTAGTACTTCAAAATTTAAGTACACTTATTACAACATATAACAAAACCATGAAAGGACCGTATAGGTATAGTGTCTTTAGAAACTGGGAAACATAAATAACTGGTTCATAAAGCATCTGCACTGTCTCCAATTTATTTCATCATATCTATAGTCCATTTTGGCATATCTTACTTAATAACCTTATTCCTGACCTGGGGAAAGAAAACATACAAAAGGGTGAGCTAAAATGCTCATTAAGGGTAAACAAAAGAAATATCAATCACATCATATTCATAAGAACATAACATTTTGGAAATCTTACCCTGTAAAAGATATTATAATTTCATAACATGGGATAAATCATGGTAGTGAAATGTAATCACAATAATCATAACTTAAAACATGAAGCTTTGTGTCATACACACATAATCATAGAGAATCATTTATTAGTAGTCAAGACTCATAGCCAAGACTATCTTAGCAGACAAAGTCCATTTCTGAACCGAGTTCACTCCTCGTTTCAGTCATGTTTCACTGAACTGGTTTAACCTGTCGTTCCATCCATATCTATCTCATGAGATATAAATATTTACCCAATGCATTGGAGGGAGATATAGGTCCCACCCATCTCATAATGATGCCATTCTTATGTGTTCCACAAAATCAAAAATCATACATCATTGCATAACCCATGTAATAAAAATGGGATTCTTAAAAATCGTGACATCATAAAACAATTCATATAAGATAAATGAATTCATAAAAATAATTCCATCACAACATAATCAAATCAATGTAATAATAGGGATAAAAACAGAACCCTTTATTATATTATATGGAAAATAATTTTGATAAAACACTTGAACTCCATTCTTGAGGAAAATATCCTTTCTAATTCAAAAACACTTTTCCTTTCTTAACATGTCATACAATTCTAAACTAAAAGAAGTTGATTAAAAATAAACTTGAAAAATTGTAAAGGAATATTCTTGGAAATAATGTTTTAAAAATCCATTCATGTTGTATAAGTTAAAAAAACATTCTTCTCGTACTTTTGTCGGTAAAGTCAAAAAGTACCTCGTATGAAAAACGACAAAAGATTCATTTCATATCTTTTACTAAAAACTCACTGAAGGGTAAAATTGGATTTAAAAAATTGTAGGTGGATGGAAATAATATTACATATTGAGGAAACATGGATGTGGATGATAAAATATTCCCCAGTAATTTCCAAAGTATAAACAATCTCGGATAAAAAATGAGATTGTGATATTTCCCTTACCTTAGGTCCGATTTACTTCGTAAGTGTCTGAACCTCCTGTATAATGATTTAAATAATGTTATTGACTTATTCCAGAATCATACTTATTGTTATGATATCATATATTTTCATATTCTTAGCTTCTTATTAGTAATATTTCATTACTACCTGTTATTCGGGTGTTTATTACTTTTTGTTCTTATGCCTGTTTTGTCGAATAAATTGTTATTCTTTTCTTTAGGTTATAGATACCTCATTTACAGAATGGCATTATTGTACTATATATCATATTTATTCATTCAATTAATTTATATAATCATTATGTAATAAAGATCATGTAGAACGAATCGCATCACATCGTGGAGACGGTATTCCGTACGTACGCACGAGCGATGATATCATTCCCATGATCTTGGAATTGTATTGAAGTGTATGTATACTATTTCATAATAAATAACACTTTACAATAATCATATATAGTTATTTATTTGCACCATTATACCCATCAAAGTAAGGTGGTGATGGAAAATAGATTACACCACGGCGTGGAGACGGTATTCCGTACGTACGCACGCGCGGTGATTTTGTTTTCCGTAGGATGGATATATGGTGAAATAGGGTTGTTTCATACTTATAATAACACATCAGTATATGAGTGATACTGATGTTATTACTTCATAATGAAACAACTAAAGAATAAGAAGTGGAAGAAGAAATAAATTTGAAAGAATCGGTAACGGACATTGCCTCTTCTTTGAAGCGCCTCTTTGAGACCTCCTTTTAGGGCACTAAAATTGGTCTTTGAAGAAGGCCAGAACATCTAGGATGTTTCTAGGGAAGTGGAGAAGAGAATTTGGCAGGGTTTGTCCGAGCTTGAAGGCTCAAAGTGGTGTGAGGAAGAGAGGGAGGAGATGCCCTTTTATAAGGGAGGAGAGGGGCACCTTTGGAAAAACTAAAAATATTATTTTATTATAAAGCCATATTCGGTTTTAAATAGCTCAAAATTGATTTATTTCGAATCTAAGGTGGGGATGGGTCGAAATAATCTCATCCAATAGAATTTGGAAAAGTTTAGTTTACTATTTTAACCTTATCATTTAGATTTAACTTTAAGTTAGATAATTTTACTTTTACCGTGTCTTTTTGTGTTCTTACACTATAAGATTAATAAACTTACTATAACAAGCCAAACGAACCCCAAGTTGTTTATTATTAATATATATAACCTTATCTAAGTCATTTGGCCGAACCTTAGATTTTTAGGAATAAAATAACAATTAATAATATAATATTTTTTTTAAAATATATTTTATGTCAATTTTGACACTATTTAGTAATTGATTTTTGTGAAAATCATAACAGAATGATTAGTTCAAAAAAAGTTAATTAAATCAATACTAACATGTCATATTAACCTAGAAAATTATTGGAATTTATAAAAAGTCTCAAATTACATTTATTTGGGTATTTATAACATCAATTATGTCAATATTTCATTAATAAGATAATTACTGCATCATCTTTGTGTCATAAATAAATTAAATTATTTAATGTATAAAAATTATAAATAAAATACCATTATGTATGAAATCTTTTTAGCTTTCTAATGAATATTTATTGTCGAATTTATCTTATGTATAACCCTATATTAAAAATTATTTACTTATTAAACTTTGATTTTAACTATTTTAACCCTTCTTTAAATAAATTAATAATAAATGTCCTAATCTAATCCATGTGGGCCTAAATGGTCATATTTTATTCTTAAGGTTGTTTTTTGTCAAATTACACTTATCCAATAGAATTAGGATATGTTTTAGGGTAATAATAATATCATTTTTACCCTTAATTACCCTATTTACTTTTAACCGTGGTAAATAAAAGTAAAAAGTTACTATTCACCAAAAATTATTTTCATCTCATTGAACCACATTTTACTTACTGACATCAACCGTTTCTCTCGGATTTTTGAAATTCCACTCACAGAAGCGGTAAAATTAAGTTTTATGTAAATTTGCAAATTCTCCTAGGAGGTGGGTAAAAGACAGTGAAAAGTTCAATAAAATTTTTATATATCTAAAATTATTATAAAATGACTCCAATGAATTTCATTGAACTTGTATAGGTATTATGTATCAATTTTGACCAAAAATAAATTTAAATAAAATAAATAATTATTTAAATAAAAAGTCGGTTTTTAAATAGTAACCCAGTGTTTTCACTATTCATACAAAATTGAAAGTTTTCAGAAAAATACCAAAATTTCACCTTAGGCTAATTTCGATATTCCAAACCCAAAAATGAAGTCCATTTTGAAAAATAAATTTTACAAAATTTCAAAAATTGGTTATTACTATTCATAACGGCTAGTTTTAATAATATTTTAATAGCATATCGTTGTTTAGTGAAACTCGGTATTGCGTACGACGCAAGCTATCAAGGAAGGTCGCGATTGCGTGTAAAGAAAGCCAAGAAAGTGTTGTGTGTAGTGAAAGATTCCTTTGATGATTTATATAACATAAAAACAAAATATTTCTCATAAAAGTCTCGGGTGTTACATTCTACCCCCCTTAAAATGAATTTCGCCCTCGAAATTCATCACTTTGTAACAAACAGATGAGGATACCTCTCCCTCATCATATCCTCAAGCTCCCATGTAGATTCTTCTAATTGGTGGTTCCTCTATAAAACTTTCACCAAGCGAGTGGTCTTGTTCCGTAGGACTTTTTCACTACGATCAAGAATCTCTATCGGCTGTTCTTCATAAGAAAGATCTTGTTTCAGTGGTACAACTTCTGAGCTGAGTACATGTGAAGGATCAGGTATGTACTTTCTCAGGAGAGATACATGGAACACATCGTGAACTTTGGAAAGATTCGTTGGAAGAGCCAATCGGTAAGCTACCTTCCCAACACGATCTAGTATTTCGAAAGGACCGATATATCTAGGGCGCAGCTTTTCCTTCTTCCCAAATCTCATTACTCTCTTCCAAGGAGATATTCGTAAGAACACTTTATCACCAACTTCAAACTCTAGGTCTCTTCTTTGGTTGTCGACATAACTTTTTTTCGACTCTGAGCTGCTCTTATGTATTGTTGAATAGATAGGATCTTTTTTGCCATCTCATCAACAAGATTAGGTCCTAATAGCTTTCTTTCCCCAACTTCATCCCAACAAGTTGGAGTCCTGCATTTCTTTCCATAGAGAGCTTCATAAGGAGCCATCTGAATACTGGAATGAAAGCTATTATTATAAGAAAATTCCACCAAAGGTAGGTGTTGATCCCAACCACCTTTGAAATCCATAGAGCAAGCTCTCAACATATCTTCTAGAGTTTGAATTGTCCTCTCAGACTGATTGTCTGTCTGAGGATGATAAGAAGTGCTGAAACTCAACTCTATATCCAGAGTATGCTGAAGACTTTGCCAAAACATTGAGGTAAACCTTGGATCCCGATCAGATATAATAGAAAGTTGTACTCCATGCAATCTTACCACTTCCTTTACATATATCTTGGCAAGCTGATCTAGAGAGAAATCCTCTCTAATAGAAATGAAGTGTGTAGACTTTGTAAGACGATCAACTATGACCCAGATAGCATTATTACCTTTGGATGTTTTAGGAAGTCTAGTGACAAAGTCCATAGTGATGTTTTCCCATTTCCATTCTAGTATGGGTAATGGTTGTAACATCCCCTTAGACTTATGTCTCTTATCTTTAACTTGCTGACAAACCAAGCATCGAGAGACATATTCAGCAACATCTCTTTTCATTCCATCCCACCAGAAGTACTCTTTCAGGTACCTATACATCTTCGTGCTTCCAGGATGAATAGAGAATGAAGAACTATGAGCCTCATCCAGTAGTTCCTTCTTTAATTCAGGTATGGGAGGAACACAAACCCGATTCCTGAACTTTATTATCCCATCACAATCAAAGTTGAATTCAGGAACATTTCTCACCTTCTTTTGTAACTCTACATCTTCTTTCTGTGCCTCTGTAATCTTCACATGTATAGATGGTTGAACATTCATTTGAGAAAGATATGATTTTTCCCCTTTCATTATAATTCCAAGATCCATCCTTTGTAAATCCATAAATATAGGATCTTTTGTGATCCTCATCATGGATAAACTGGCATGGTCTTGTCAAATTAATGCATCTGCCACCTTGTTTTCTTTACCAGGGTGGTAATGAATTGAGTAGTCGTAATCCTTAATCAGCTCCAACCATCTTCTTTGGCGCATATTCATCTCCTTTTGTGTGAAAATATACTTTAAACTTTTATGATCAGTATAAATGTCACACCTTTCTCCATAAAGATAATGCCTCTAAATATTTAATGCAAATATTACCGTAGCTAACTCCAAATCATGATTTGGGTAATTTTGCTCATGGATTTTCAACTTTCGTGAGGCATAAGCTATCACCATATCATTTTGCATAAGAACACACCCCAATCCCTTCTTGGATGCATCACTGTAGATCACAAACCTTTCTCTACTACAAGTCAGTGTGAGCACAGGTGTACTGGATAACCTTCTTTTCAACTCCTTGAAATTATCTTCACATTCCTCCATCCAAACAAACTTAACTCCTTTCTTAGTCAACCTGGTGAGTGGATTAGATAATAGTGAAAAATATTTTACAAAACGTCGATAATATCTAGCCAAACCAAGAAAACTTCGGATCTCAGTTACTGTTGTTGGTCTCGACCATCTTTTGATAACCACTGTTTTTGCTGGATCCACAGATATCCCCTCTTTTGAGATTATGTGACCCAAAAATGAAACTTTTTGAAGCCAAAATTCACACTTGGTAAATTTGGCATAAAGCTTCTCCTTTCTCAGGGTCTTCAATATAATTATCAAGTGATCTTCATGTTCTTCCTTGCTCTTTTAATATACAAGAATATCTTCTATAAAGACTACCACAAACTGATCAAGATAGTATCTAAAGACTCTATTCATCAGATCCATGAAGATAGCAGGGGCATTAGTAAGACCAAATGGTATCACTATAAATTCATAGTGTCCATACCTTGTACGGAAAGCCGTCTTTGGTATATCCTCCCTTTTGACCCATAATTTATGATACCCTGAACGAAGATCAATCTTTAAAAAGTATTGAGCTCCGTGTAGTTGGTCAAATAATTCATCAATGCACGGAAGAGGATATTTTTTCTTGATAGTGATCTCGTTAAGTTCTCGATAATCAATGTAGAGTCTCATTGATCCATCTTTCTTCTTAACAAACAGAACAGGTGCTCCCCAAGGTGACGCACTAGGGCGTATGAACCCCTTATCAAGATTCTCTTGGAGTTGCTTCTTCAATTCCTGCAACTCAATTGGGGTCATTCTATAAGGTGTCTTTGAAATAGGCAAAGCACCCGGTACGAGTTCGATTGAAAACTCAACTTCACGATTTGGTGGAAGACCCGACAATTCCTCTGGAAAGACATCGTCAAACTCCCATACAATGGGCATATTCTTAATCGTGAGTTTCTCACCAACCATTTGAGATAAATAACCTTCATTTAGTGGAATCAAGACCCATAAGAAGGAATAAATTTCCACTGGAAGGTTATGTTCATCCTTGCATCGATAGACGATCAAAGATTGATCTGGAATATGAAATGTGACTTCCCTTCTTTGGAAATTGATATGATCTCCATATAGAGAAATCCAATCCATGCCAAGAATCACATCAAATTCCACTATAGGGAGGATCACAAGATTTGCAGGAAGCACTTTCCCACAAACTTCAATCGGAGAAGAATTATAAAATTTTGATGCGACTGTTGTGCCATTAGGGGTTGTCACAGCTAACTCAACATCTAATTGTTGAGGTAATACGGTGATACCCTTATAAAATTCTTCAGAAATAAAAGAGTGGGTGGATCCAGAATCAAATAAAACATTTGCTACTTTAGAGTGGATGGTAAGTGTACCTTTCACCACATCGTTATCGTACTCCACATCGCTGAATGTTGCTCCTTCCTTTGCTCGTTTGGAAGTCCTGCATGATTTATAGCTTGAGAAAGTTGTGTGAGCATGGCTACAAGATTTTGCATTCCAGATCCCATAACTTTTGGTTGCTCAGGGGTAAAATCATTGCATTTCCCATCGCATTCCGCATTAACACGGTTCCTTCGGGTTCCAGCCATTGACTAAAACCAAGAAGAATAGTGTGAGCAACACTAATTATAATAGGAAAACCACATAATCAAGAATAAAATTTCACACTTAAGGTCTTATCCTAGGTTATTCATGGCCATTTCTAAAACACTAATATTGTGTTCTATGCTTAGACTTATTCTTATGATTCTTACTAAGGCTTTCACAACCTAGTTTCCAAAGTTTGACTATACCTTTCCTCTGATACCAACTATAACGACCCATACTTTACATACATTGTTAGTACTTCAAAATTGAAGTACACTTATTACAACATATAACAAAACCATTAAAGGACCTTATAGGTATAGTGTCTTTAGAAACTGGGAAACATAAACAACTGGTTCATAAAGCATCTACATTGTCTCCCATTTATTTCATCATATCTATAGTCCCTTTTGGCATATATTACTTAATAACCTTCTTCCTGACCTGGGGAAAGAAAACATACAAAAGGGTGAGCTCAAATGCTCAGTAAGGGTAAACAAAAGAAATATCAATCACATCATATTCATAAGAACATAACATTTTGGAAATCTTACCCTGCAAAAGAGATCATAATTTCATAACATGGGATAAATCATGGTAGTGAAATGTAATCACAATAATCATAACTTAAAACATGAAGTTTTGTGTCATACACACATAATCATAGAGAATCATTTCTTAGTAGTCAAGACTCATAGTCAAGACTATCTTAGCGGACAAAGTCCATTTCTGAACCGAGTTCACTCCTCGTTTCAGTCCGGTTTCACTAAATCGGTTTAACCTGTCGTTCCAGCCATGTCTATCTCATGAGATATAAATCTTTACCCAATTCATTGGAGGGAGATATAGGTCCCACCCATCTCATAATGATACCATTCTTATGTGTGCCACAAAATCAAAAATCATACATCATTGCATAACCCATGTAATAAAAATGAGATTCTTAAACATCGTGACATCATAAAACAATTCATATAAGATAAAGGAATTCATAAAAATAATTCCATCACAATATAATCAAATAAATTTAATAATAGGTATAAAAACAGAACCCTTTATTATCTTATATGGAAAATAATTTTGATAAAACACTTGAACTCCATTCTTGAGGAAAATATCCTTTCTACTTCAAAAACACTTTTCTTTTCTTAACATGTCATACAATTC
This sequence comes from Viscum album, assembly GCA_963277665.1. Taxonomy (NCBI): domain Eukaryota; kingdom Viridiplantae; phylum Streptophyta; class Magnoliopsida; order Santalales; family Viscaceae; genus Viscum; species Viscum album. The sequence continues at coordinate 466,591,284 of OY728147.1, read as the reverse complement.
TAAACTAAAAGAATTTGATTAAAAATAAACTTGAAAACTTGTAAAGGAAGCTTCTTGGAAATAATGTTTTAAAAATCCATTCATTTCGTATAAGTTAAAAAAACATTCTTCTCGTACTTTTGCCGGAAAAGTCAAAAAGTACCTCGTACGAAAAATGACAAAAAATTCCTTTCATATCTTTTACTAAAAAATCAACGAAGGGTAAAATTGGATTTAAAAAATTGTAGGTGGATGGAAATAATATTACATATTTAGGAAACATGGATGTGGATGATAAAATACACCCCAGTAAATTCCAAAGTATAAACAATCTTGGATAAAAAATGAGATTGTGATATTTCTCTTACCTTAGGTCTGATTTGCTTCGTAAGTGTCCGAACCTCTTGTATAATGATTTAAATAATGTTATTGACTTATTCCAGAATCATAATTATTGTTATGATATCATATATGGTCATATTCTTATCTTCTTATTAGTAATATTTCATTACTACCTGTTATTCGGGTGTTTATTACTTTTTGTTCTTATGCGTGTTTTGTCGAATAAATTCTTATTCTTTTCTTTAGGTTATAGATACCTCATTTAAATAATGGTATTAGTGTACTATATATCATATTTATTCATTCAATTCATTTATATAATCATTATGCAATGAAGATCATATAGAACGAATCGCATCACATCGTGGAGACAGTATTCCGTACGTACGCACGAGCGATGATATCGTTCCCATGATCTTGGAATTGTATTGAAGTGTATGTATACTATTTCAGAATCAATAACACTTTATAATAATCATATATAGTTATTTATTTGCACCATTATACCCATCAAAGTAAGGTGGTGATGGAAAATAGATTACACCACGGCGTGGAGACGGTATTTTGTACGTACGCACGCGCGGTGATTTCATTTTCCGTAGGATGGATATATGGTGAAATAGGGTTGTTTCATACTTATAATAACATATCAGTATATGAGTGATACTGATGTTATTACTTAATAATGATACAACTAAAGAAGAATAAGTGGAAGAAGAAATAAAGTTGAAAGAATCGGTAACGGACATTACCTCTTCTTTGAAGCGCCTCTTTGAGACCTCCTTTTAGGGCACTAAAATTGGTCTTTGAAGAAGACCAGGACCTCTAGGATGTTTCTAGGTAAGTGGAGAATAGAATTTGGTAGGGTTTGTCCAAGCTTTAAGGCTCAAAGTGGTGTGAGGAAGAGAGGGAGGAGGTGCCCTTTTATAAGGGAGGAGAGGGTCACCTTTGGAAAAACTAAAAATATTATTTTATTATAAAGCCATATTCGGTTTTAAATAGCTCCAAATTGATTTATTTTAAAGCTAAGGTGGGGATGGGTCGAAATCCTCTCATCAAATAGAATTTGGACAAGTTTATTTTACTATTTTAACCTTATCATTTAGATTTAACTTTAAGTTAGATAATTTTACTTTTACTGTGTCTTTTTGTGTTCTTACACTATAAGGTGAATATACTTACTATAACAAGTAAAACGAACCCCAAGTTGTTTATTATTAATATATATAACCTTATCTAAGTCATTTGGCCGAACCTTAGATTTTTAGGAATAAAATAACAATTAATAATATAATATTTGTTTTAAAAACTATTTTATGTCAATTTTGACACTATTTAGTAATTGATTTTTGTGAAAATTAAAACAGAATGATTAGTTCAAACAAAGTTAATTAAATCAATACTAACATGTCATATTAACATAGAAAATTAGTGGAATTTATAAAAACTCTCAAATTACATTTATTTGGGTATTTATAACATCAATTATGTCAATATTTCATTAATAAGATAATTACAACATCATCTTTGTGTCATAAATAAATTAAATTATTTAATGTCTAAAAATTATAAATAAAATACCATTATGTATGAAATCTTTTTATATTTCTAATTAATATCTATAGTTGAATTTATCTTATGTATAACCCTATATTAAAAATTATTTACTTATTAAACTTTGATTTTAACTATTTTAACCCTTCTTTAAATAAATTAATAATAAATGTCCTAATCTAATCCATGTGGGCCTAAATGGTCATATTTTATTCTTAAGGTTGTTTTTGGTCGAATTACACTTATCCAATAGAATTAGGACATGTGTTAGGGTAATAATAATATCATTTTTACCCTTAATTACCCTATTTACTTTTAACCGTGGTAAATAAAAGTAAAAAGTTACTATTCACCAAAAATTATTTTCATCTTATTGAACCACATTTTACTTACTGACATCAATCGTGTCTCTCGAATTTTTGAAATTCCACTCACAGAAGCGGTAAAATTATGTTTTATGTAAATTTGCAAATTCTCCTAGGAGGTGGGTAAAAGACGGTGAAAAGTTCAATAAAATTTTTATATATCTAAAATTATTATAAAATGACTCCAATGAATTTCATTGAACTTATATAGGTATTATGTATCAATTTTGACCTAAAATAAATTTAAATAAAATAAATAATTATTTAAATAAAAAGTCGGTTTTTAAATAGTAACCCAGTGTTTTCACTATTCATCAAAATTTTAAAGTTTTCAGAAAAATACCAAAATTTCACCCTAGGCTAATTTCGATATTCCGAAACCAAAAATGAAGTCCATTTTGAAAAATAAAATTTACAAAATTTCAAAAAGTGGTTATTACTATTCATAACAGCTAGTTTTAATAATATTTTAATAGCATATCGTTGTTTAGTGAAACTCGGTATTGCGTACGACGCAAGCTATCGAGGAAGGTCGTGATTGTGTGTAAAGCAAGTCAATCAAGTGTTGTGTGTAGTGAAAGATTCCTTTGATGATTTATATAACATAAAAACAAAATATTTCTCATAAAAGTCGCGGGTGTTACAAAAACTCATTTAGATGAATTAAATAAAATCATGCTATGTTTAGCCAGCATAAATGTGACTGTTAATGATGAAGATCAAGCCATAAGTCTTTATATTTCTCTAGACGATGCCTACAACACACTAGTAGGGACAATGATGTATTGATGTGACACCTTAACCCCAAAAGACGTTAAGTTCTCCCTACTCTCTAAGGAATTTCATTCTACACCTAGAGTTAAAGGTGAGACAGTGAGACTTTTCACAAGAGGTGGACAACAGTTTAGGGGTAAGAAGAAAGAGTATAATAAGGATAATGACAAGAACAATAAACAACTCAAGTCTAGGGAAATAAAAATTGTTTGCTTCCACTGTGGTAAAGTTTGAACACACTAGACCAAAGTGTAAAAGGCTAAAACAAAACCCAGAGACTAGAAAACCAACTGACCAGTCATTTTTAGTGGATTCTAGTTATGACACTACTGAAGTGTTCAATGCGTCCAACCATTCACTCACCCATGAGTGAGTCTTAGATTCGAGTTGCTCATTCCATATATGTCCCTTTAGTGAGTCTTTCCTTCTCTTTTTGAAAGGGAATTCTCAAGTGTGGCCTTGTTGAACCCTCCACACAAGAGAACCCCCCCTCCCCATGAAGAGATCATTTCGGAGAGAGCACCAGCCAGGAACAAGTCGTTGCCAACCGATATGGCAGTGTCCTAGAGGGTAACAACTCGGGCGGCGATGGGTCGACAAAGCAATCCATCGTCATAGGTGGGTTGTGCCTCATTTCACCCAAAACGTGTGAATGAGTAACACTCTACTCCTAGAGGGGGGCCCGACCAAGCCCATAGTGCGGTACACGTTCCCCAGCTAGACAAATGGCTTTGAATTGCCCTGCTGCGCATAATATACGCAGTATCCGAGTCAGGAAGGACTCAAGTCTATGCCTGTTCCCATGGAGAGCGAGGGGTACAACCAACGGGTACCACATGACTAACACTCCATGAACTTTAGTGAGTCTTTCCTTGATTTGGTAGAAAGGGTAGAAAGAGATGTTGTTTTAAGAAATAACAAGAGGTGTCAAGTCATGAGAAGATGTCATGTTTTGTTGGAACTAGATGACCCCACTATCATTACTTTTCTAAATGTTAGGTAGGTCTCTGACCTTTATAGAAACCTCATACCCTTAGGAATTCTAAACCCAAAGGGATTCACTTTTATGTTTGAACAAGGTTGCCTAAAAATCTTTAAAGGCTCTAGAACTATCATTAAAGGATACCTTGTCAATGAGGTGTGTGTTTTGAATGAGAACATCCATTCTAGACAGTTGGATACTGTGTATACAACAAACACTGATAACACACTATTATGGCATAAGAGATTGGGGAATGTAAGCTCCAAGAATATTGAGGAACTTAATAAACAAGGGTTGTTAACTGATATTACACCTAGTAACCTTCCCTTTTGTGAAGATTGTGCAATTGGTAAAGCTAAGAGAGTCAGCTTCAATAGGCCAAGCTTCAAAGCTGGGTGCCCCTTAGAATATATTCATTATGACTTATGGGGACTAGTAAGGACTACCTCCCACGGTGGAAGGTCCTATATTGTTATCTTTATTGATGAATTCTCTAGAAAAGCATCATAGAAAATCAAGTTGGAAAGAAAACAATGAGGGATGATAATTGTAACACCCCGACCACGGACGCCTGTTATTTTATTCTTTTATCGATCTCGCGTCGTTTGGACAAGGTTTAGTTGGGTCCTTGTTTGAATTTTTCTGAAGTTTGATATTTTTGGCGGGTCTCAGGCCGGTGCGCGGTCACCGCACCGCTAGCGGCGACCGTGCGTTCGGTCCTGGAGACTGCGCGGTTGACCGATTATTATTATTATTATTCAAAATGAAATGAAACAAAGCTTTCATTTTAAATACCATTTAGTTTATATTAGTACTATTTTGTTGTTATTAATATTATTATCTTCTTTTTACTAATAATATTATTATTATTATTATTATTGAGAAAGAATTTTATTTTAATTCTAGTGTTGTTATTATTATCATTATGTGTAGGTTATTATTATTATTATTATTATTATTATATTATTATTATTATTATATTATTATTATTATTATTATTATTATTATTATTATTAATATATTTTTTTAACCCTAAAGCAACCCTTTCCCCCTCCCTCTTCCCTTACCCACAACGCACCCCCCTTTTCCCCCTTGCTTCTGCGTGAGGCGCACCCAGCGCACCCCCTCCCCCTCTCTTCCATGATCCGCCGCCAGCGGCCCCCGACCTCCTCGCCATCCCCCGCCTCCCGTCATGCCGCCCTCCCGCAGCACCCGCTACCTCCCTTCCCGGCGCGCAGCACCCCACACGACGGTCTGCCCCTCCTGGTTCGACTTCCCCTTTCGCCGGCGCCATCCCACTCCGGTCGGACCACCACCTCATGCCACCCCCTTGCATGACCCCTTCTGGCGGTGCCCCTCTCTGCTCGCGCGGCCTCCTAAGGTGCACCCTCTCCCTCCGGCGCCCTATCCTTCACTCAGCAGCCCACCTCCGGCCGGTAGGGCACCTCCAGCTAGGTCTGGCGTGGGAGTCTCCCCCTGCCCCACTTTTGTTTGGTGCGACCCCTCCGGCAGCGGCCCATTCCCCTCCTCCTGGCCAGTCATCTCCGGTCGTGACCTCCCTCGCCGGTGTTCTTCTCCGATGCATTTCGTTTTGTCAAATTTTAGGGGGTTTTGCCCAACCCAAAGTTTGGGGGCTAATTTTTGTGTGTTCCTCTTTTTTTTTAGGGTCTGCGGGGGTCCGCGAAGTTCATTTCTCCCTTCCGTTGAAGCGTTGTTGGATTCGCGCACCTCTGGGGTAGGTGAATTTGCGTATTTTATCTTTGGAGCACTCCGCTAATATTTGTGATCTTCCTTTTAGTTTTAAAACTTGATTCACAGCTTCGTTATGCCCTTAATTAGCATGTTATAGTGTTCTTGAATATTTTTGAATTTGTTAAAAATATGTTTGGAGAGACTTCCTGGTTCGCGTCTGCATGTGTCTGCGATGATTTGTTTGTTTATGTGTCAAATCTTGTTTTGATAATTTTCTAAAAATATAATTTGCATCCCTATGCTATTTTCGTCTATCTTTTTATGATTTTTTGGCATTGATGGAATTGGTTAAAAATTGGTCTTTGGTGTGATTCTTTAATTATGTTTATGTTAAAGTAAATTGATGTGATTTTGAGGGTGTTGCCCTTAGTTTTGTTTTATAAAAATGGTGAAAATGTGGTTTGGGTTTTACTTGTGAACTTTGTGATTTTTATAAGATTGGTTTTTAGATTGTGTTTTGATTGTTTTGTTTACCTTAAATTTTATTTTAGGGATTTGTGGTGTTTTTGGAGTCCCGGTGATTTATCGTAGGGAGTTGCGGTCGATTTCGAAGGTGCGCACACATTTTTTTTTCTCAGGTATGGATATGTATAGATATATGCATCTTCTGTGTGCGTGTTCGGGGCGGGGAACACGTGCATCAGTCTAAGGATATATATATATATATATATATATGGAAGTGTGTGCGTTCGAGCGAGCTGTTGTTTGAGTTAGAATGCATGGCGTGACCATTGTTTGAGGTAGGCGTTTCCATCCCTTCTCTCTTTCCGAAGTTTTCCATAGGCACTTGCAGGGTTTCATTTAATTTATAAATTTTATTCGAACCCTTATAATCCTGATAGTTTATTCATTAGAGTGTTTCTTTGATGGTTAAAAGTGTTAAAAATAGCTTTGAAATAGTTATTTGGTTATGTGTAGGTGTTTCCATGCCCTTACTCCCAGTTTTAATCCATTTAATGCTTGTGTTTTCTTCATTAAATATTGGATTATGTTTCGCACCTCATTTGTGTTTATAGTTAACTTATGGTAATGTTTTCCTGTTAAAATGTTTGATTAAAAATGGATTTTTGGATGCTCCTCTATTTACACACATGTTTATGTCTTGTCAACTTGGTTGGAACTAACTGTCTTTATCTGCAAATGGTACTGTTGGATGTCTTGAGTGGTGTTTGCTTGTAAAAACATCTTTTGGAACTTAGTGTTTTTGTAGAAATGATTTTGTGTCTCTTTGAATTGGTATTTTTCTCGAATCCTTGGTTTATAAGTGGTTCTTGTTTTCTAAATGATGTGGGTCTCCTTGTGCGGTTCTTTAAATTGGTTTGAAAAAAAAATCCATGTGTATATGTCTGTTTGGCTTTTGGTGTATATATTTCGTTGAGTGTGTGGTGTAAGGCGACGCTTGGTTTGTTTTTACAAAATTGAACGTAATATCACTAAAGACTTTTATTGCAATGCTTTGAAACTTGGAACCTAAGGGCCCGTTTGGCTTTTTAAACACAAAAGTGGTATTTGGAGTTGTTTTAGAAGAGCTTCTGCAATGTTTTTATAAAGGCATTTGATTATGTAAAACTAGAGGCCCGATTTACAACTCCAAGTGTTTATATAAAGTGGTTTTGATAACCGAATGATGTAACGGCTCGGTTGGCACTTTGTATGTTTGACATGTATGCATATATATAAGTATATGGGGGCACTCCTATCTAGGGTAACCCTTTAGGGGTGAACACATAGGAAGCGTCCGTGTTTGGGGTAGACAAGTGCGGTGCGATGAGTCACGCGTGCGAGAGTCTTCCTACTTACACAATATTATTATAACCACCATGGGTTCCTGGACGTCTTTTGGATGATCGAGTGACGGTTGTTGACCAACCCCGATTAAACGGGTTGGTACCCCCTGGATTTGTTGTTAGGTCAAGTGGGCTTTACCACTGGATTGGTCAGTTAGGACGGTCAATTGGTTATAAACTTAGGAGTTTCACCATACGCCGACAGGTGGTTCCGAAATCGAGTACATCCAGGGGTCTTCTAGGGATGTTTAGGATTACCCATGGTTACTGGATTATTTACATTGATTGTTTACTTTTCGTTTCACTAGTTTATTTTTAGTTTGCACTTTTTACTTGTTTTACTCTAACCCACCTTTGATATTTTCTGCTTTGGATTTCATTAATAAAATGACAAATAATTTTGGAAACCGTGTGTAGCGTGTGTTGGGTTTTTAAATGGGATCAACATGTTGCTTATTTTTAAAATATGCAAACCCTACTTTTATATTTGTCTTTCAAACTTGTGTCGGTGGATTGTTTCGGAAAAGAGAACTTTTGGATTCAATGGTTTATTTATGGCATCCCTACTGAGCATCTCGGTGCTCATGCCTATTATATCTTTCCAGTTGCAGGTTCGGTTTCTTGTTCAGGTTCTTGGTTCAGGTGCTCAATGTTGGGGCAGACTTGGTTCTAAGTTGGGTGGTGACCTGAAGGGTCGCAAGGAGGTATGTACATTTATTTTCTTTCCGCTGCTAGTATTATTTTCCCATCGTCAGTCTTTATTTGTTTGTTTATCTTTTGTTCACGGGCTAAATCGTTCTCAACGGTTAAGTTTTGATGTCTGACACTAGTTGTCAGCCCGTGGGGATCGGGAACGCCCCTCAGGCCATGCCGCGGGCCGGCTCGGGTGACCGGTTCAGGATCGATCCGGGTTGGTTTGTGAAAATAATGGGTCAGAATACCTCTGTACTAATTTCATTTAGTTCTGTCAATCCGTAGACAATGTGAGACACCATACTATTAGGGAAACCCCCCAACAAAATGGACTTGGTGAAAGTATGAATAAGACTATTCTTGAGAGTTTGAAGCATGATTGCATGCTCCGGTCTTCCTAAATCCTTATGGGTAGAGACTATCACCATGATAGTTTACCTCATAAACATGTGTCCTATATCAACTCAGACTTTTCATACATATAGATTACATATTTTCAGAACAACCATTACATTACAAAAACACACACCTGAACACCATAATGGTTTAGTTTCTTTGAAAACATGGAAACATAAATAACTATTTTTTATAAAAATAATTATTATGAAATATTATTTAAATTTATAAATATTGATACAACAGGTACTTAAAAATGCAACAAAAAGAAAAAATCTAATAAAACAATATTTAGTGTTGAAAAAAGTATGATTATTTAAACATTGTTTTTCTTATTTTCAAAACGCACACATTAATTTGATGTTATTAAAAATATATATATTTAATAAAAAACAATCCACAAAACATATTTATTTTATTTTAAAACATATTAAATATGTTTAATAATCATATTAAAACTAGTATAGAACACTAAATAATTACTAAAAACATGAACAATCATTTTTTATTATTAAAACTGTGTAACAAAAGAAAAAGATCAAACTCCTTTTTGATAATTGCAAATACATTCTCATTAAACTATAATGAAATATACGTGAATAAATGATTAAGATTTAAATCAAAAAATTAGCATAAAAAATTCTCCTTCAAACTAGAATCATGAAACAAATATTAATATTAAAAACTACCATTTAATCAAACTATCTTTTAAAATAAAATAAATAATTTTGGATCCATGGTGATTCATATACAAGTTCAATAACAAAAACAATTTACTTCAAGTCTAAAACATCATGTAATTAATCAATAAGTTTATATATGTAGGTCGCATACTATATTTAAACATGCACAATTATATATAAAAATTTAAAGAATATACTAATAATTATGTATACATGTGTAAATATATACATAGAAAAATATATTTTTAAAAAATAAATATAAAAATATCCATTTATCCATACATATATATATATACATGGATGCGTGAATGGATGGATGCATGTATGTATGCGAGTTTCAATTACTTAAATTCGGTTTATGGAGGAGATTTGTTGAGAATTTGCAGAAAAAAAGCTGGAATGGTCGGGTTTCGCGGGAGCTTTGGGAGTTTGAGGAAGAGTGGGTTGCAGCGGTGGTGCGATTAATGAGGGCAAAATTAGCCCATGGGGCTTTTTTTATTTTCTATTTAGTTAAAAGGGTGTAAGTCAAATTAAATTAGGGAAATGAGGTTCATCGGTGCCAATTGGATTGGCTAAATATATATTTTGAATTTATTATATGTTTAAAAATATTTTCAACTTATTCATAAATAAATATAAATTTATAACTATGTAAATATATTTTTATAAATATACATTTAATAAATATATATTATATTTAATAAATGTATACATTATATCTATTAAATACATTTATTAAATATATAATGCATTTAAATGTATTATATTTAATAAATACATTTATTTAAATATATTGTATTTATAATAAATGTATATTTATTAAATGTATTATATTTATAAATACAATCAAAATAAATACAATTAGCACTAATAAAATACAATTTCATTACAATAAAAAAAAATTAAATACAATTTAATTTATTATTCTATAAAAATACAAATATAACCAGTGGTAAAATTAGCAGTAATAAATTATATATTTATCAGTGTTAAATAAAATTATAAATTTTATAAGCGTTAAAATAAATATTGGTAAATTTTTTTTATCAATGGAAAAATGACCAAAACAGATTATGGGTCAAAATTTTAATACTTGTTTGGGTCAAAAACATGGGAATATCAAACGAATGATCAAAAAGATTATGAATTTTTAAATAAAATTAGATTATATCTTAGTTTAAAATGCGAGAGATACTTAACTGGATTAGGGTTATAAGGTACCGCCATTTTTCCATGTTTATGTGGTGTCGTGGATTTATCCTGCTTAATTTTTGGATGGAAAAAACTAGTAAAAAAAATAACCAGCTGACTCAAAATATTACAAACTTTAATTAAATTAAACTGACAGGAATTTATCGATAAATCTTTTTTGTCTACTTAGCTATAATTAATTGCATGATTTTAAATTTATAATTTAGCGAATTTATGTGAATTAGTTTTCATTGTTAAATAAAACACAATCAAATAGCCATGAAACGTGTGGGGTTCCCCATAAGAAAAAACGCAAAAAACGATGGACATTCGTTGGGACTAAAAATAAAAAAATTAACGTGGATTTTTTTAGAATTTAATTCGATAAGATGTCAATTAAATGCTGGGCAGAGTAGGCAATCGATGGCTGGTGTTGCGTACGCGTGTGACTGCTCCCTCGTCCAAATCAATTGATATCACAAAAAAACAAAAAACAAAATCAAACATCAAATTATCTGAAAATTCATTTTTTTTAAGGGTGATAGGAATTTAATAAATTTCATGCCACCGGATATCATTTCTCCTTTTCAAAATTATAAAATTTTTCATTTTAAAAAATGTCAATGATTATCTTAAAAAATATTAAATGCAATTCACCCGCAATAAATTACAAAAATTATAAAACATTCGTTATTCATTGTAATTAAACAAATGATTGAATCGATTTAAAATAATGTTAAAAAACTAATGATAAATATAAAGCACTTGTATTGTTATAATTACAAATCACGTGATAATAATAGGATATTAATTAAAAAATTCTATAAAAATAAAGTGAAATGACCACAAAATAACTGCTTTCGCATGATTTTACGTGATAACTGAAATAAAAAAATTCAGTGAATATAAAATCTTCAATTCAAATGTGTTAAAAGATGACACAAAATGGTTGCTTTGAGTTTTTGTGTTTCAGAAATAATACATTCAATTTTTAAAATGTGTCGCCAAAGTATACAAAAACAATTGTACTTTTATTTGAAAATTGCAATAACAAATTAAGAATATATAAAATTTTATATTCAAAAGTGTAAATAAGTAATACAAAACATCTTTTTTATGTTTTGTTTTAATGAAATGATAAATGTTCTGTTTTAAAAAGTCAACAAATCCGCCCCCATCTGATTGAATGATAAAACTAAAGATTAATTAAAAAATCTAAAAAAAAGGTTATTTTGGCCATGGTTGTTTTTTTATAACACAATACATTCTCTTTTTTTGAAAATTGTCGAGCTTGGGTTGGATAACCAAACAATTTTTATGATTTTTTTTGATAAATGAGATAGTGTTTTGGGTATTATTAAAAAAGGGTCTCAAGATGCGTGAACCTCATTCATAATTTCTTTAAAATTTTTAATTAAAAAAAATCATCAATAATTATAAATACTAATTAAATATAAATACATATTAATTAAAAAATCGTCAATATGTATATAATATCAATAAATATCAATACATATTAATTAAAAAATCATCAATATGTATAAGATATCAATAAATATAAATAAATAATAATACATATTAATTAAATAATCAAAAATATTAATAATAATGTTCATGACCATTTTGATCAATCGGTACGATTCTTGATGCACCGCTCGATCACTAGTAGTGTTTATTCATTAATTTTTGCAGCAGTCATACATCCAAATTTCTTTCCAACGGAATATGTCAATATGTTAATATATCAACTTTACGTTATCAAACATTCATTCCACTTCCTCGTCCGTACATTAACATGAAGTAAAAAGTTCAAGGGAAAATGGTATCAGTTCATAGTTAAGAAATGTGTCATCCATTATTTCACTCTAAATCTACGTGACTCATACTCGATCTAGAAAATAATAGGATTTGATTTGGGAAACAATGTTGCATTCTACCAACTGATTATGATACCACACGAAATGAGAACTCATGGACTTATCATAAAGGGTAATCCAATTTTATTTCAGGACGAAGATATTAAATGAGATATGAAACTTTTATTAGAACAATCAATCTCAAACACATGCATCCACTTTAACAAATAGATCATAAACATTCAAGTGAAATAAGAAGGATAAGCGGCGTTTGAGATCATCTATACTTCAACTTTTCTTATGTCATTGATTAATTCAATTATAGCTTATTTCTATTGAGTTTATTTTTTGTTAACAAAGGAAGATAGATTTAGAAAAATATACATCTTCCAATAACATGATCTTCTTGAACATTCTACAATAATTAGATTTGATTCTAATTGATATATTAATTCTAGCAGTAATTTCATATTTATTCATTTACCTCTCCCTCAAGGGAAACACTCATAAACATCTTTATAATGGTGGATCTCTTTAACAATGGTTTTCAAGATGTTCCAATATAGAGAATACCCTATAATAATGGTTTTCAAGATGTTCCAATATAGAGAATACCCTATAATTCATCTTCAACTTATGACTGTCTATATTTGAAAACACATATAACTTCACCAAGAATGATCTTATTTTCAATACTTATTTTTCAGGAAACCAAAAACACGATCAAACAATAATGATATCTTCTTTATACTTATTTATCTTGGATATGCCGACACATTTTTAAAATCCATCAATGATGACCCTCTTTTGTTATTTATATTTGAAAACCAATTGAGGAATTATTCAATGATGATAACTTCTTCATATTTGTGATCAAGAATTGATACCACTCACTACTTCTCATGTTCTCCCCTTGAGAACTTGGTTCACCATCAATTCCTTATACCATAAGAATAGATAAAATAAACAATGATTAAGGAAATATGGTGGATCTTCCTTACTTTTTAATGTGAATATGAAGGTTGAGTTTTTTTTCTCAATGAAGTTGGTCTAATTCCTCTAGTATTCGTGATTTCATATTTGAACATCTGTTCTAATTTATATTGGTGTAGAATGGATCTTTTCACATTACATTCTGATTTTTATAGAGATTTTCTTTCCTTATTAGCCTTCATGGATGATGCAATCCTAACCATCTTGATGATTGTTTCTTATTCTGGAACAATATCAAATCAAACTTTTCCACGATGTCCAAAATTTTATCACATGATGAAGGTATTTTAACATTAAAATTCTCCAATAAAGATTCTGAACCGGTAGAAACTGTGTCCTTTTATAAAGCGTGAATATATATCTTCTCAAAATTGGCCAAATGAACTTTTAATTTCATACATCTCATATTGTGGTTTTTCTGATATTCAATCATAATCACCCACTCTTTAGAAATATCCATTACTCATTCATTTTCTTCTTCATGCAACATTTTTTTAACAAAGATTCACGTTTCATGATCTTCTGAAATTTTATATCCAATTTCAAATAAGTGAGATCAATAATATTTTTCAAGATTTTTTCAAGTTCACAGATCTTTTCATCAAAAGTCTTTTTGAATTCAAAATAATTAATATTATTAATATTTATTAATTAATTTAAGAATATTATTTATCATACATATATAGATAATAATACTAAGTATTATTATGAATATCAAAAGTGTAATTATTGATTTTGGTAGATAATATGATAATAGTAAGACACTTAAAAAAAGAACAGAGCTCTATAAATCAGAACAGTAAGACACATACAACATGTATCATAAATCTAATATCAACCTAATCTATGCCTTTGGCGTGAATGCTCATTTGTCCCACAACTAGGCGTATACTGGATGCGTCCACGACGTGTCTGTCTATGTCTCCACTTAGGCGTACGTTGCTCCTGTATATCATCATCGTCAGCCACCTCCACATCCTTCTGTGTGACAGGCGGTGGATGTACAGTCTCCACACTTGTACCCTGTCTTGCTTTTAAGGATAGTGAATGCTGGTTGGAACTCTCACCAATATATGAAGAAGATGGCTGCTGTGATGCTGATGTCTACATAATACAGAGTAATAAAGCATCCAGCTTAGTCCAGCAAACATTTATATATGTCTCTGGGTGTGGTTGAGAAGCCGGAGGAGCATCTCACTGATTATGATGAACACTCTCCTCCTATAGAACAACAACATCTAGCTGATCATGATGAACACCCTCCTCTTGTGGACAACAACATCCATAATAAGGTCGTCACCCCCTACTACATCTATATCAGGCTTAGCAAGCTCCGCAACCTTATCATCATGTGGAAAATCAAAGAAAATGCCATGATAAATCTTGTTCATCGAAGGAAGAAACTCTACCAAAGCGATGTGAAAATATGTCTGGTCAAATGCACCTCTCTACTAGATCAGACATGTGAAGTAGATGACTGATATGAGTATCATGTGAAAAAAAAATTCACAGTTAAGTAATGTTAATAAAAAATATGTTGAACAATGGAAGGAAGAATGCATACCAACTCATGAAACACTCGTTTGTATCGTGTTAGAAATTTGACTGGGGTCCTGCAGTATCGGGACGCATAATCCAACTGATCCAACAAATGAAAACGTACTGTCCCCACCCATCGTCACCGGGACTCATGTCGTCTATCCCATAGATCAATATATGTCGCATGATATCTCCTCCAATCAAATTCTCTCTTCCCTGACATCTTCAGGGAATGCAATGAATCCAACTGACTGAGCGAGTCAGGAATAGACTGAAAGAATCTAAACTGCCTCATAACTCTGTCAGTCTGATGCCACTCGACTATATGAAAATGAATAAATGGAACCATGCGGGAGCTGATAGAAAGTATCGTCGAACAATACGGTGGAAGACTTTGGATGATATCGTCTGTATATGACATCCATTTAATCTAAAAAAATGAATAATCAATTAATAAATGAAGAGATGTACAATAAAGATTAAAAATTTGGCGATATAAATAATAATCACTTACATCGTCTGGTCAAAGGCTGTCCAATATAATTCTGTAGGCATGGACGTCGTGTCTGGTGGAATCTAAATGCCGATGTGTCTGACTCCACCTGTATATAACATTGTTATAGTTACATTTCATAATAGAAAGTTATATAATTAAGTTAGACATTGGAAGGAAGGAATAACATACCATCGTCCATGCAGAGCCTCTGTTACAATATCTATAGGTAATGACGCACAAGCATGTGGAGCTAAACGTGAGATGTGCTCTCATACCCACATTTTTAGAAGAACAACACATCATGTGATCTGCATATTATCGATGCGACATGCGCTGCATAGCGCCCTGTATGTATATGCTAGACAAGCAGACCCCTAGCAATACTGGCATGCGTGGTCCAAATCCTCCAGAAAAGGTAAATACATCACATGTACAGATATAGTAGATTGATTAATGAAAAGCGCACCACCGATCAGCCTCAAAATATATGCATGTGAAAATCGCAACATTGTGATCTCTTCAGCATCCTCTGCTAGATGTGTGAAGTGATGATCTAACCATGACACGTGTAATCTACCATCGATGACGGACCTTCCATCATCATGAACCTCTATGCCTAGTAATCTATGAACAAGCTCGAACCAATCTGATCCAACTCGTCCTGTCAGAGCCGCACCATCGATGGGGAGGCCCAACATAATGGAAACATCTTGTAGGGTAATACTCATATCCCCCTCTCTAAAATGGAATATATGTAACTCTGGCCTCCATCTATCTACAAGCATAGTAATGAGCTTGTGATCGATAAAGGTGCAGTCGCACATCGCTACGCCATAGAGTTCAGTGTGATGAAGATGAGGGATGATAATAGGAGGTGATGCAACATGACGAAAATGATGAGATCTACACACACTCAAAGGAGACACAAGACATCTATCTAAAACCAGCCGTGATACATGCATAGATTGGGATGTGAGTAATGGAAAACCTTCCATCTGCACAAATGATATCATTGTTACTTTGTTATAGTGAATTCAATAAAAATTGTAAACTTTTATTAAAAAAAACTACAACAAGGAAAATAAGATAGAAAATATATGTGGGCGATGTTGTTGGTTTAGGTTATGAATTTATCGTTTTATTGATCTCTAATGAATTTTAATTTATTCTAATTTTTTTATACAACACATCAGTGATGGAAAACCCTCGTTGAACATGTGGAAGCATGATATATTCATTTTCATTATATGTTTATTTTTTTAATAATTATAGTATCACAAAATTCTTTATGATAGAATCTAGAAATGAGACAAACCAAAATTGAAACATGTCATAAATGGAGCTAGTCAGAAATAAAATGATTCATTACTGAAATATCCACATACAAAACAAAATATACACATTGATGATAAAATACACAGACTCTATCATAGATGACGGGATGTGGAGCTCTGTCCTGCCACTTGGGGACATCTCTTACGAGTATGTCCTTCTATGTGACAAATACCGCATCGTAGTCCCCCTCCTCGTTGTTGAGGCCAATTCACATCATTTCTAATTCGAGTTGACTTTGGTGTTTCTCGGGGGTGCAACCTAATAGTATGAAACCGATAATTTAAAAAACGATAGAAATTGAAAAAAACATAAATGAAAACAAAACCAACTTACGAAACCTGGAAATATCAGGGATGATAGTTTTCTGATCAGCAGACAATGGGATGAAATGAAATTCACCAACAGACATCCAAGTCACACTATAACAGTTAACCAAAGTGCTCATGTGATACACCAGGTCAACATAGGGTTCCCGTGATATATTTATCGAAGCACAAGCTATAATAACACGTGTACATGGATATCTCAGTACCTGAAAGTTTCCGTAATCACAATACCTATTATTTGACATCACCACAAGCACTCGACCACTGGTGCATGTAGCCCGGTCGTAGCACTTTCTTACCTGAAAGATCATCTTTTCCCTATCAAAGGTTACAACACTCCATCTAGAATCCCCATTCAGTATCTGATCAATGTCACTTTGGAAATGCTGAGTAAAACGTATTCCATTTTACATCCTTTGATAGACATTTTGGGACTGGTCAACAAAGTAGTGCACACATCTATAAAATGTCTCTTGCACTAACCCTATGATCAGGAGTTTACACACACCCTTGAGGATCCCATTTATGCACTTCACTATATTAGTGGTCATATGGCCATATCTCCTGCCACCATCATATGCTAATGACCATTTTTCCTTTGAAATTTGCATCATATATTCATATGAATCTCCATTATCCCTTTAAATCTCTTCAAGATGTCGATCAAACCTTTTTTTGTTGTGGCTTATATGCTAAAACTATAACAAAATAATGTATTAACATGGATATTAAATTTTCTTTAAAGAAGAGTACATTTAGAAAAACATACCCAACTTGAGGATCACCTTCCACTACTAGATTTTTAAGATTTAGCCTCACTTATATAACCACGGTTTTAAAAAAATATGGCTAAATCCTATTATATCACCACGTTTTTTAAAAAACAGTGGCTTTAGCCACAGAATTTCAACCTCCATCGCCGCTTTCCTCTCTCGCTCACCGACTCACCTCGAAACCCTTCTCCTCTTCCTCGCAGACTCTTCCTCGCGGGCTCTTCCTCGCGGCTTTCATCCGATCGTCGTCCGACCTTCGTCCTCACCCGATAGTGCCACCCAACCTCCCACTATCCTCCTCTGAAGATGTGGCCACCCAACCTCAGGATGATTCTCCTTTGATGACGCGACCACCCAACCCTGAGACAATCCTCCAACAACGACGCAACCACCCAACCTCAGGATGATCCTCCTCCGACAACACGACCACCCAACCTCCCCGTGATCCTCATCTTCCAACGCGGCTCCAGATCCACCTCCTCCTTCGGGCCACCCTCCTCCTCGACTCACCAATGTGTAATGTTTTTTTCAGTATTCACACATTCTAGGCACCCCTCTAATTATCACCGGTGGGCGGTCCATGACTCACAGCTTGTGAGTGGCTTGAGGTAGGGTGTGTTAGGGTTTGTTTTCTATTTCCTCAAATAATTATTCTATTTATGTTGTTGTGGTTTCAATTATCTCTGATTTCCTTCAATACACAGCAGCATACATATGAACCAGGATGGTTCTAATTCCTCACATGCCCTGTGATTTTTTCCACAGAGAAGGGTTTCTTTGATTTCAAATCCACAACCTCTTCAATTTTCATTGGGTAAGATTCATTTGTTTCAATTTTTTGTCTTCTTAATTGTCACATTTTTCTTTGATAGAGTTTATTTGTTTTCAGTTATTGCATCAGGTATGATTTTTTTGATTTTTTTTTGATTTTCATTGGGTTTGATTGTCTTATAGAGTTTAAATATGAAAATTCTAGAAATTAGAAGGTATGATGATATGATTTTAAGTTGGGTTGTCTCAATTCTAGTAGTGTTAGTTTAATTCCATTTATTTTGGATTAGTCCAAATCTATTTGGTTTAGTTTAGGTCTATAACTTTAGGTTCTTATTTTAGTGAATCAATTTGTTTGGATTACATTGATTTAGTTAGAGCCTTATAAATTTTATTAGGTTTTATTTAAACTAGGTTGGTTTTCTCATCTCTATTAGTATTAGTTATATTTTCTATTTGATTTGGATCAGGTTAATTCCATTTGGTTTAGTTTAAGTCCATATCTTTTGGTTCTTCTTATTTTAGTGAATCAATTTGGTTTGATTAGTTTTATTAAGTTAGAGTATTTGGATCAACATGGTTTGTATTCTTGGTTGATTTTATCATTGGTGAAGGTCATTTTAGGTGTTATAATCATGTGGAATTTGATGATGGTTTTTCTATTGTTGGTTCAGGATTATCTTGATTAAATGATGAAATGGAATTTCAGGTGAAACTGGGTCAGGAGCAGTGGTGTTCAGTATCATTGGTATGGAATTTTCAATGAGGTGATTCATATTGGAAACAGTGAGTTGATTGATATAAATGGGGCTAGAATAATGGTGATAGTGACTAATGACATAGAGCTTTATGTGTCACATGATTTCAACTCTCACATAGATCTCAAGACGCGTCTTATCTCCTACCAAATCCTATGGTGCGTGGTTGAACTACTGGCTAAGATTAATTTTAGAATTTGAATTTTGGTGCCTGTCTATAATTTATTTGTGGGCATTTTGGAAATCTATTGTGTTCGTTCACACTTAACCAAAAAAAAGTTTTTTATAAAAATTAAAAAACAAAGAGGAGTTAGAGATATCATTCAATGAAATTAAATATTTTTTTTATAGTTTAGGTTAGTTTGGTTAGGGACCCATTAGTTATTTTATATCGGTTCTATCCATATCAGTGGGGTGGGGACAACAGTGGGGGTGAAGAAGGGGGTAGGGGATAGGGTGGGTTTAGTGGGGTGGGGGGGGGTAGTGGGGGTGAAGGAGGGGTTCAAGGGGGAGGGTGGGTGGATGGGTGGGTGAAGGAGGGGTAAAAGTTTAGTATTTGGTGCTAAGTCGCCAAATGCTTCCTCAATAATAATCTCCCTGAAGAACTGAATGACAATTTTTAGGGTAGCTTTAGAGTGATCTGCAGCTACAACACTAGTTACAAGAGCTACAACATCTGAGTCTAGAACTGTCTTGCCCAATCATAAGATTGATCCAACCAAACCTCATGCCCATGTACCATATGAAGTAACTGAAATGCAACCAGCATTCCATTATCCTTAAATGAAAAAACAAACCCCTCCTTAACAGGCCTGTTCAATAATCAATTTCTCATTTCACATTGTCTGGATGCTTTCTCGGATACATTCCAGTAAAATACTCTTCCTTTCATCTGTTCTTGATGCATATTTGGTACTTTAGTAGTACCACCCCCAAAAAAACCTCTCATGTAAATATAGAAGAAGCAGGGGGAGGGGTAGGGGTTGGTACAACAGGGGGAGGGGGAGGGGCTGTGCAGGGCAGGGGGAGGGGGAGGGGCTAGTATAGTAGGGGGGAGGGGAGGGGCTGGTGCAGTAAGGGGGAGGGGGAGGGGCTATGTAGGGGGATGGGGAGGGGGTGGTGTAGCAGGGGGAAGGGGGAGGGGCTGTGCAGGGCAGGGGGAGGGCCTGGTTCTTCAATAGGGAGGAATTATCTAGCTCACTTAAGTGGGATGGATTTCTTGTAGTGTTTCCAAAAATGCATATTCTATTTGTCTAGACCCTACTAGAATTTGGATTTGGGTGGCCTGGTTCATCTTTAACATATTGAAGTTATATAGAATCTGAATTTTTAGTTTTTCATGAAGAATCTTATACGTGGTTATAAACAAATATGCACAATGGATCATTTTTTTAGATAGATATGAGTATCCAAGCCCCTCTTCTTGATCTTCTTGATTTGAATTTTAGACAAATGAAATTCTTAGGCTCTATTTAACCTTGAATTTAGTTTTTGGTTTGTGGTTTATTTTAGACTTTGGAAGGGGGTGTGAAGGGGTTGTTTTGGGGTTGTGCTGGGGTTGTGTAAGGGTGTGTGAGGGTGTGTAGGGGGTGGCAGGGGTGCAGGGGGTGTGGAGGGTGTGTATGCAGTGGGTGTGTGCAGGGGGTGTGCAGGGTACATGGGTAGGGGGTGTGTGCAGGGGGTGGAGGGAGTGTGTGCAGGGGGTGTACAGGGTTCATGGGGTGGAGGGAGTGTGTACAGGGGGAAGGAAGTGTGCATTGGAGGGGGGGAGGGGGTGTGTTGGGGTTGTGTTGTAGTGTGTAGGGGGTGTGTGATGGGTGTGTGGAGGGGGTGTGCAGGGTACATGGGCAGGGGCTATGTGGGAGAGTGCGCAGGGTGCATGGGGTGGAGGGAGTGTGTTCAAGGGGAAGGAAGTGTGCATTGGAGTGGGGGAGGGGGTGTGCTGGGGTTGTGCTATGGTGTTTAGGGTGTGTGTGCTGGGTGTGTAGGGGGTGTGCGGGGTACATGGGTAGGGGATGTGTGGGAGAGTGTATAGGGGTGGAGGGAGTGTGCGCAGGGGGCAAGAAGTGCGCAGGGGGCAAGAAGTGTGCAGTGGGGGGGGTGTGCATGGGTTGTACTGGGTTTGTGATATATGTGCAGGGGGGGGGAGATGGGTTCACCATGCCATGTTCTTCAAGAATGTGTTTCTAAAAAAAGAGTTTTTATTCCTTATGTAATATAGTGTTTTTTAATGATAAAGTGTGCTTTTGTGAAGTCAATGTTTTGGAATGTTTTTTTTTGATGAATGGGTGTTTTTGAAATTTTCTTCTTTATTAATGATCATGTTATTTAGTATTGGGATGTACATATCAATCTGAATATTATTTTTTCATTGTTGGTTATGTATTCATGTATCATTTATCACTAATAGTTGATGCAATGGTCATATATATATATATACATAAGAAGTCGTCATATCTCATTTCTTTTCCCACCATTTCCTTACAGGTGGTTTCTTATGATGAGGATGGTTCTATCCACCACAATCGAAGATAGTGAGTTCAACATCGGATTTGAGTAAGTTTTATTCCGTTTTTATTATTTGGTCCAATTTTAATCAGGGATTTTGTGATTTTTGGGTTCCTTATATTTTTATAGTGTGTTTTGGATCTCGTTGAGGAGCATAACCTCACGTGCCCGAAATCCCATGCAGACATGTACATAGGGGTTAGGGAATCCTTATGTATATGCAAAGGTGCATATGCCCGGAGGATGGATGGAGCATCTTAGAGTTGTCGCTGATTGAAAGTTTCAAGCGCCGAGTGTGGCTTGACTCCTTTGAGGTAGAGTCCCTCTCCTAGCCTCTTTAATTCAGGAATTTAAATTACATTTAGCTACCTTCTTAATTCTTCTTGTTTATATTAAATTGAAATTCTTTATCAAGTTTTATTTAAAATAATTGTGTCATTTGATAAACAAGTCATGGTTTTGTAATAAAATCCCTCCAATGGAGGTGTGCTATCTGCGAAAACTCACAGTGGTATTTTACGCTTATATAGTTTGCTTGACATTATTGCATTGATGTTTTCCTTGCTCAAATAATATCTGATCACCTATAGATAATCAACTACTTAAGTACAACACTGGTTGGGAAAGAATTATTTATTCTACTTAAAACTTGACCTCACTTAATACTGAAAACTCAGATACAAAAAAAATATTCTGAAACACAGATAGTAATATTGTCCCAGCTTTAGTCTCAAATCACTGCACCCAAATCATGAAAAATATTTTGCATATGTGTTGCTATTTAAACTTCATGCATGTATAAAAATACATTGCATGATCTTCTCAATGTAAAATGTAAAATAATACAAAATTATAAACTTCACATTTTCATGTATTCATAATTACATATGTATATATGTTTTGCATAAAAAACACTAAAATCTACTTAATGCATGGGTTGTTATGGTTAAACTTAAATTCTTTCATGAGAGTATGTGAACATACATGAATTTAGTTATATTTTTTTCATATGGAATCTCAACCACACACTATCCACTTTGCACACTCACTATTCTCACACACTGTCTTCTTTCGTGTGTATTCACCTTATCACAACTGAACACTTGCACAAACTTTGTACAAACTCAAATGGGTGAGAATTGTATTGTTTTATTATTATCAAATATTTCTTGCACATACACACACTTCCTATATTATATACATAGATACCGATCATATGAAGATATACTTCATCCCTCCTTCACACCCAGATGAATGTTTACTTCCCTTCAGATTTGTGCACATTATTCCTTCATGCACAATATACACTCTTTACTATAAAGACCATCGTTCAACTATGATCATGCAAGAATTATCTATAATCTTCACGAAATCCATGAGATACAACATGTTCTATCCTGAGTGATTCATGTAAACTATTTTCTTCATGAAGATAATGAGTGTGAAAAATACATATTATTTTCATCATGGGAACTCTCTTCTACTTCACAAAAAATAGTGTCTGTGAAAATTTTCTTTTCATGAACTAGAGTGATTCTTGATGGATCTATTTCACTAGAAACCATATCCTCTCAAACTTTATAACATATCATGGGTGTAGGACTCAATATTTATAGTCAACGAACCATCGACTCAGAATGTGCACACTTCCTAACTTTCATGACTCTGAGAATCATTATCACGAATAAGACATACTTTATCCACACTGCATTTCTTTGGTTTGTTCTTCATTTATACATGCTAAGAAGATCAAATCAAATGTCACTCCTTCTTTTTGTATTTTTTGAAGAGGATAAACAGTGCACATGGGATTCCCATATCAAAATGGAAGGAGTTTTCCTGCTCCCTTATAATATAAGACACATTGATAGAATTCTAGAAATCAGTTACTGGATATAAACTACTCCCACTAGCACCACCTCGTGCCAGTGTCCACCTCGACCATCATGTCGCCCCGCACGGTGACTCATCATCGCTCACCTGCCTCTTGTAGGTGCTCCTAATGCACACTATGCTACCTGATGGCTAGGCCTAGAGGTAGAACCTACCCACCAAAGTAGTGGTGTGGGTCCCTCATGGCTGGCCAATATGGTTGGATATTTTTTAAATAATAACCTTTTAAAAATGATAATCGAAATTCCATATTTCCAACCAACTCAAACAAAATCAAAACCTCTTCATGAAAAAAATCATTTTGCATGGCATATTCATAAAATTATGTAAACAATGATCCAATTAAATTCAAACAATAACACATGCCTTTTTGAACTTAAGATCGACACATGAGATATTGTTTATATATCGCACATTAGTTCAGTTAGAGACCGGTTTTTTCCTATACTTGTTGCATTTATTCTATTATTGTTGGTTATATTACTACACTATTCTTGTTTATTGAGTTATATTCTTTGTGAATTTTCTAAGATGTTTTTTTTACCATAATTTTAGGGGATGAACACTACTATGTTCTACCTTGTGTTGTAGGTACTTGTGAGCTGGTTCAAGACTTATTTGATAGTTTGTCTTATAGGGAGACTCATGTAAGTGAAGTTATGTGTTTTTTTATATTTGGAGCTATTTAATTCTTAGTATGTAAGTAGATTTAGTGTATAATTTAATTTGGATAGTGATTACCACGTTGATCTTCTGTGTGATAAATAGAGTAACTCATTCTCATTTTTTAACATTGTTTTTAAACCCATGAAATATATTTATTGTCTGTTTGGGAAATTTCACCAATGGTTAGTAGATCCTCTGACCTGATACAAGCAAATGGGTTGGGATGTTAGTATGGAGGGGTAATAGTAGGATCACGGTGGAGGGGGACTGGTAGGGGCTGGGGAGAGGGGAAACTGGCAGGGTGGGGTGGGGTGGGGGGACTAGCAGGGGGTGGGGGGGGGACTGGCAGGGGGCAGGGGAAACTGGCAGGGGGTGCAAGGGGGGACTGGAAGGGGCAGGGGGAGGGGAAACTGGTAGGGTGGGTGGGTGGGGTGGGGGGGACTGGCAGGGGGAGGGGGTGGGGAAACTGGCAGGGAAGGGGGGGGGGGGACTGGCAGGGGGAGGGGGGGTGCAAGGGGAAGGGTGGGTGGGGGTGCAGGGGGACTGGTAGGGGGGACAAGGTGGGGTGGGGTGGGGGGGGGGGATGGTAAGGGGGAACCAACATGTGGGGGGAGGGTGTACTGGGTTCTTTTGCAAGGGGCAGGGGTAGGGTGCATGGGGGTGTGCTGGGAGGGGGGGGGGGGTGCAAGGGGCATGGGGAGGGGTGTAGGGGGGAGGGGGAAAGGGGCAGTGGGGTGTCCAGGAGGGGGGGGGGGTGCTGGGTTCTTTTTCAAGGGGCAAGGGTAGGGTGCAAGGGTGTGTGTTGGGGGGAGGGGGCAGGAGGGTGGTGCAAGGGGCAGGGGGAGGGGCAAGGGGCAGTGGGGTGTCCAGGGGGGTGTAAGGGGCATGGGGAGGGGGGCTGTTCAAGGGGGGGGGGGGAAGGGGGAGGACAAGGTGGAGTGGGTGGGGGGGGATTGGTAGGGGGGACTGGCAGGTGGGGGGAGGGGGACCGGCAGGGGGAGGACAAGGTGAGCGGGGGACTGGTAGGGGAGAACCAGCAGGTGGGGGAGAGGGTGTGCTGGGTTCTTTTGCAAGGGGCAGGGGTAGGATACAGGGAGTGTGCTGTGGGGAGGGGGCAGGGGTGGTGGTGGAAGGGGTAGGGGGAGGGGTGTAGGGGGGAAGGGTCAAGGGGCAGTGGGGTGTCCAGGAGGGGGGGGGGGGTGGTGTGCTGGGTTCTTTTGCAAGGGGCAGGGGTAGGGTGCAGGGGTGTGTGTTGGGGGAAGGGGGTAGGGGTGGTGGTGCAAGGGGTAGGGGGAGGGGGAAAGGGGCGGTGGGGTGTCCAGGAGGGGTGTAAGGGGTAGGGGGAGGGGGCTGTTCAAGGGGGTGGGGTGGGGGGGGGGGCGCAAGGGGGAGGACAAGGTGGGGTGGGGTGGAGGGATTGGTAGGGAGGGGACTAGAAGATGGGGGGAGGGTGTGCTGGGTTCTTTTGCAAGGGGTAGGGGGTGTGTTGGGGGGAGGGGGAAGGGGGTGGTGCAAGGGGTAGGGTTGTAGGGGGGAGGGGGCAAGGGAAGAGGGGTGTCCAGGAGGGGGAGGGGGTGAAAGGGGTAAGGGGAGGGGGCTGCTCAAGGGGGTGGGGGTGGGGTGGGGGGCTACTGCAGGGGTGGGGGGGCATGGGGGCTGTCTAGGGGGGTGGGCTACTGCAGGGAGGCATGGGGGTGCATGGGTGTGTTCAAGGGGGATGTTCAGGGGGGTTGAAGGGGCTGTCCAGGGGGCATGGGGGTGCGGCAGGGGGGGGGGGGGGTTCAAGGGGGTGCAAGGGGGCTGTCTAGGGGGGTGCAAGGGGGCTGTCCAGGGGGGCATGGGGGTGTACAAGGGGGTTCAAGGGGCTGTCTAGGGGGTGCAGGGGGGTGTTCAAGAGAGTGAAAGGTGGCTATCTAGGGGGGCACTGAATTTATTTATTTTTATACCATATAAATAATATAGCCACGGTTTTATATGGCGCTAATATTTGGGCAACACGTGTTGTCTTTCATGCGCTGCGGTGCCCTCAGGGTGGTCTAAACCCATCAGTATGTCTCCTCGTCGGTGTTGATGTTTCCTGGTGGAATAGCTGGAAATGCATAAATGTCTCTTTAGGGGGGGTGTGGTCGGCGACCCCCCCTGGGCGTGGGTCTTGTCCTGCGTGCCTAGAGACACCCAATGTGATGCCCAGTGACATGAAAAATGACATCGACGTAATGCCATGAATGCCTGATGATTCGTCCCGTGATTGGGGCTTGTCTTGCCCGAGGTAGTGCTCCATAAAAACGATGACAATGGGATGGTGTTTGTCACCTTCGAGATCCTGCGGACTGACATTCGCGTTCAGACAATGCCATCCGAGTGAGACGATTTGAAGGGGTCTCGGGGCCCGTCTTGGTGCATGCGGCGTTTCTTGAAAGGAAGGACGTCGAGGTGGGGTTTTTCATATGTTGTTGTGTTTGGAATGTAAAGACAATGACCGCCTAAAGATAATTCATTTCATGCGTGGGGACCCGCTCTGGACATGGGTCCTGTCTTCTCGGCGGTGTTGGATGATACTCGGGACGGATGCCATGACGTGTCGGCGGCCTTCATGTGCCTAAGGGGTCACGTTGGTGGCTGTTCGTATGGATTCGTAGCTCTTTTAGGGCAACACGTGTTGTCTTTCATGCATTGTGGTGCCCATTGGGTTGTCTGAACCCATCCGTATGTGTCCTCGTCAGTGCTGATGTTTCCTGGTGGGACAGCTGGAAATGCATAAATGTCTCTTTAGGAGGGGAGTGGTCGGCGACCCCCCCTGGGCGTGGGTCTTGTCCTGCGTGCCCAGAGCCACCCAGTGACATGCCCACAAACATGGAAAAACGGCCTCCAGACAAATCCATGAAAGCTTGATGATTCGTACGGTGCTTGGGGCTTGTCTTGTCTGAGGTAATGCGCCATAAAAGTGATGACAATGAGCCGGGGTGCATCGCGTGTCAGGTCCGACGTACTGACAATCACGTCGAGACAACGCCATCCGAGTGGGACGATTTGAAGGGGCCTCGGGGCTTGCCTTGGTGGATGCGGTGTGCCATGCAATGAAGGACGACGTGGTGGGGTTTGTAATATGTTGTTGGGTACGGTATGTAATGACAATGATCGCCTAAAGATAATTCCTTTCATGCGTGAGGACCTGCTCTGGACATGGGGCGTGTCTTCTCTGCGGTGATGGACGAGACGCGGGACGAATTCCATGACGTGTCGGAGGCCTTCATGTGCCTAAGGGGTCACGTCGGTTGCCCTTCCTATGGTTTCATAGCTCTTTTAGGGCAACCCGTGTTGTCTTTCACGCACTGCTGTGCCCTTAGGGTGGTCTAAACCCATCAGTATGTCTCCTCGTCACTGGTGATGTTTCCTTGTGGAATAGCTGGAAATGCATAAATGTCTCTTTAGGGGGGGAGTGGTCGGCGACCCCCCTGGGCGTGGGTCTTGTCCTGGGTGCCTAGAGCCACCCAATGACATGCCCAGTGACACGGAAAATGGCATCTACGCAGTGCCATAAATTCATGATGATTCGTCCCGTGCTTGGGGCTTGTATTGCCCGAGGTAGTGCGCCCTAAAAACGATGACAATGAGATGGGGTTTGTCGCATGTGTAATCCTGCGGACTGACAGTCGTGTCCAGGCAATGGCATCTGAGTGAGATGATTTGAAGGGGCCTCGAGGCCCGTCTTGGTGCATATGGCGTGCCTTGAAAGGAAGGACGTTGAGGTGGGGTTTGTCATATGTTGTCGTGTCCCGTATTTAATGACAATGACCACCTAAAGAGAATTCATTTCATGCGTGAGGACCCTCTCTGGACATGGGGCCTGTCTTCTCGGTGGTGTTGGACGCTACCCGGGATGAATGCTACTACGTGTCGTCGGCCTTCATGTGCCTAAGGGGTCACATCGGTGGCTGTTCCTATGGTTTCATATCTCTTTTAGGGAAACACGTGTTGTCTTTCATGTGCTGTGGTGCCCACAGGGTTGTCTAAACCCGTCAGTATGTCTCCTCGTCAGTGCTGATGTTTCCTGGTGGGACAGCTGGAAATGCATAAATGTCTCTTTAGGGGGGGAGTGGTCGGCGACCCCCCCTGGGCGTGGGTCTTGTCCTGCGTGCCCAGATCCACCTAGTGACATGCCCACGGACATGGAAAAACAGCCTCCAGACAAATCCATGAAAGCTTGAGGATTCGTACGGTGCTTGGGGCTTGTCTTGTCTGAGGTAATGCGCCATAAAAGTGATGACAATGAGCTGGGGTGCGTCGCGTGTCAGGTCCGACGTACTGACAATCACGTGGAGACAAATCCATCCGAGTGGGACGATTTGAAGGGGCATCAGGGCTTGGCTTGGAGGATGCAGTGTGCCTTGCAAGGAAGGACGACGTGGTGGGGTTTGTCATATGTTGTTGGGTACGGTATGTAATGACAATGACCGCCTAAAGATAATTCCTTTCATGCGTGAGGACCCGCTCTGGACATGGGGCGTGTCTTCTCTGCGGTGATGGACGAGACGCGGGACGGATGCCATGACGTGTCGGCGGCCTTCATGTGCCTAAGGGGTCTTGTCGGTGGCCCTTCCTATGGTTTCATAGCTCTTTCAGGGCAACCCGTGTTGTCTTTCATGCACTGCGGTGCCCTTAGGGTGGTCCAAACCCATCGGTATGTCTCCTCGTCACTGTTGATGTTTCCTGGTGGAATAGATGGAAATGCATAAATGTCTCTTTAGGGGGGGAGTGGTCGGCGACCCCCCCTGGGCGTGGGTCTTGTCCTGCGTGCCTAGAGCCACCCGATGACATGCCCAGTGACATGGAAAATGGCATCGACGCAATGCCATGAATTCTTGATGATTCGTCCCGTTCTTGGGGCTTGTCTTGCCCGAGGTAGTGTGCCCTAAAAACGATGACAATGAGATGGGGTTTGTCGCATGTGTGATCTTGCGGACTGACAGTCGTTTCTAGACAATGGCATCCGAGTGAGACGATTTGAAGGGGCCTCGAGGCCTGTCTTGGTGCATGCGGCGTGCCTTGAAAGGAAGGATGTTGAGGTGGGGTTATTCATGTGTTTTCTTGTCCCGTATGTAATGATAATGACCACCTAAAGAGAATTCATTTCATGCGTGAGGACCCTCTCTGGACATGGGGCCTGTCTTCTCGGCGGTGTTGGACGCTACCCGGGATGGATGCTACTACGTGTGGGCGGCCTTGATGTGCCTAAGGGGTCACATCGGTGGCTATTCCTATGGTTTCATATCTCTTTTAGGGCAACACGTGTTGTCTTTCATGCGCTGTGGTGCCCACATGGTTGTCTAAACCCATCAGTATGTCTCCTCGTCAGTGCTGATGTTTCCTGGTGGGACAGCTGGAAATGCGTAAATGTCTCTTTAGGGGGGGAGTGGTCGGTGACCCCCCCTGGGCGTGGGTCTTGTCCTGCGTGCCCAGATCCACCCAGTGACATACCCATGGACATGGAAAAACGACCTCCAGACGAATCCATGAAAGCTTGATGATTCGTACGGTGCTTGGGGCTTGTCTTGTCAGAGGTAATGCGCCATAAAAGTGATGACAATGAGCTGAGGTGCGTCGCCTGTCAGACCCACGCCTAGTGAAGTGGAAAATGGCATCGACGCAATGCCATGAATTCCTAATGATTCGTCCCGTGCTTGGGGCTTGTCTTGCCCGAGGTAGTGCGCCCTAAAAACGATGACAATGAGATGGGGTTTGTCGCGTGTGTGATCCTGCGGACTGACAGTCGTGTCCAGACAATGGCATCCGAGTGAGACGATTTGAAGGGGCCTCGAGGCCCGTCTTGGTGCGTGCGGCGTGCCTTGAAAGGAAGGACGTTGAGGTGGGGTTTGTCATGTGTTGTCGTGTCCCGTATGTAATGACAATGACCACCTAAAGAGAATTCATTTCATGCATGAGGACCCTCTCTGGACATGGGGCCTGTCTTCTCGGCGGTGTTGGACGCTACCCGGGATGAATGCTACTACCCGTCGGCGGCCTTCATGTGCCTAAGGGGTCACATCGGTGGCTGTTACTATGGTTTCATATCTCTTTTAGGGCAACACGTGTCGTCTTTCATGCGCTGTGGTGCCCACAGGGTTTTCTAAACCCGTCTGTATGTCTCCTCGTCAGTGCTGATGTTTCCTGGTGGGACAGCTGGAAATGCATAAATGTCTCTTTAGGGGGGGAGTGGTCGGCGAGCCCCCCCTGGGCCTGGGTCTTGTCCTGCGTGCCCAGAGGCACCTAGTGACATGCCCACAGACATGGAAAAACAGCCTCCAGACAAATCCATGAAATCTTGAGTATTCGTACGGTGCTTGGGGCTTCTCTTGTCTGAGGTAATGCGCCATAAAAGTGATGACAATGAGCTGGGGTGCGTCGCGTGTCAGGTCCGACGTACTGACAATCACGTGGAGACAACGCCATCAGAGTGGGACGATTTGAAGGGGCATCGGGGCTTGCGTTGGTGGATGCGGTGTGCCTTGCAAGGAAGGACGACGTGGTGGGGGTTTTCATATGTTGTTGGGTACGATATGTAATGACAATGACCGCCTAAAGATAATTCCTTTCATTCGTGAGGACCTGCTCTGGACATGGGGCGTGTCTTCTCTGCGGTGATTGACGAGACGCGGGACGAATGCCATGACGTGTCGGCGGCCTTCATGTGCCTAAGGGGTCACGTCGGTGGCCCTTCCTATGGTTTCATAGCTCTTTTAGGGAAACCCGTGTTGTCTTTCATGTACTGCGGTGCGCTTAGGGTGGTCTAAACCCATCAGTATGTCTCCTCGTCACTGTTGATGTTTCCTGGTGGTATAGCTGGAAATGCATAAATGTATCTTTAGGGGGGGAGTGGTCGGCGACCCCCCCTGGGCGTGGGTCTTGTCCTGCGTGCCTAGAGCCACCCAATGACATGCCCAGTGACATGGAAAATGGCATCGACGCAATGCCATGAATTCCTGATGATTCGTCCCATGCTTGAGACTTGTCTTGCCCGAGGTAGTGCGCCCTAAAAACGATGACAATGAGATGGGGTTTGTCGCATGTGTGATCCTGCGGACTGACAGTCGTGTCCAGACAATGTCATCCGAGTGAGACGATTTGAAGGGGCCTAGAGGCCCGTCTTGGTGCGTGCGGCGTGCCTTGAAAGGAAGGACGTTGAGGTGGGTTTTGTCATGTGTTGTCGTGTCCCATATATAATGACAATGACCACCTAAAGAGAATTCATTTCATGCGTGAGGACCCTCTCTGGACATGGGGCCTGTCTTCTCGGTGGTGTTGGACGCTACCTGGGACGAATGCTACTACGTGTCGGCGACCTTCATGTGCCTAAGGGGTCACATCAGTGGCTGTTCCTATGGTTTCATATCTCTTTTAGGGCAACACGTGTTGTCTTTCATGCGCTGTGGTGCCCACAGGGTTGTCTAAACCCATCAGTATGTCTCCTCGTCAGTGCTGATGTTTCCTGGTGGGACAGCTGGAAATGCATAAATGTCTCTTTAGGGGGGGAGTGGTCGGCGACCCCCCTGGGCGTGGGTCTTGTCCTGCGTGCCCAGATCCACCCAGTGACATGCCCACAGACATGGAAAAACGACCTCCAGACAAATCCATGAATGCTTGATGATTCGTAAGGTGCTTGGGGCTTGCCTTGTCTGAGGTACTGCGCCATAAAAGTGATGACAATGAGCTGGGGTGCGTCGCGTGTGAGGTCCGACATACTGACGATCACGTGGAGACAACGGCATCCGAGTGAGACGATTTGAAGGGGCCTCGGGGCTTGCCTTGGTGGATGCGGTGTGCCTTGCAAGGAAGGACGACGTGGTGGGGTTTGTCATATGTTGTTGGGTACGGTATGTAATGACAATGACCGCCTAAAGATAATTCCTTTGAGGCGTGAGGACTCGCTCTGGACATGGGGCGCGTCTTCTCTGCGGTGATGGACGAGACGCGGGACAGATGCCATGACGTGTCGGTGGCCTTCATGTGCCTAAGGGGTCACGTCGGTGGCCCTTACTATGGTTTCATAGCTCTTTTAGGGCAACCCGTGTTGTCTTTCATGCACTGCGGTGCCCTTAGGGTGGTCTAAACCCATCAGTATGTCTCCTCGTCACTATTGATGTTTCCTGGTGGAATAGCTGGAAATGCATAAATGTCACTTTAGGGGGGGAGTGGTCGGTGACCCCCCCTGGGCGTGGGTCTTGTCCTGCGCGGCTAGAGCCACCCAATGACATGCCCAATGACATGGAAAATGGCATCGACGCAATGTCGTGAATGCCTGATGATTCGTCCCGTGCTTGGGGCTTGTCTTCCCCGAGGTAGTGCGCCATAAAACCGATGGCAATGAGATGGGGTTTGTTGCATGTGAGATCCTGCGGACTGAAAGTCGCGTCCAGACAATGGAATCTGAGTGAGACGATTTGAAGGGGTCTCGGGGCTGGCCTTGGTGCATGCGGTGTGCCTTGAAAGGAAGGACGACGAGGTGGGGTTTGTCATATGTTGTTGTGTTTGGTATGTAAATACATTGATGACCTAAAGAGAATTCATTTCATGCGTGAGGACCCGCTATGGACATGGGTCATGTCTTCTCGGTGGTGTTGGATGATACCCGGGATGGATTCCATGACGTGTCGGCGGCCTTTATGTGCCTAAGGGGTCACGTTGGTGGCTGTTCGTATGAGTTTGTAGCTCTTTTCGGGCAACACGTGCTGTCTTTCATGCGCTGCATTGCCCATTGGGTTGTCTGAACCCCTCAGTATGTCTCCTCGTCAGTGCTGATGTTTCCAGGTGGGACAGTTGGAAATGCATAAATGTCTCTTTAGGGGGGGAGTGGTCGGCGACCCCCCCCTGGGCGTGGGTCTTGTCCTGCGTGCCCAGAGCCACCCAGTGACATGCCCGCGGACATGGAAAAACAACCTCTAGGCAAATCCATGAAATCTTGATGATTTGTACGGTGCTTGGGGCTTGTCTCTTCTGAGCTTGTGCGCCATAAAAGTGATGACAATGAGCCGGGGTGCGTCGCGTGTCAGGTCCGATGTGCTGAAAATCACGTGGATACAACGCTATTCGAGTGAGACGATTTGAAGGGGCCTCGGGGCTTGCCTTGGTGGATGCGGTGTGCCTTGAAAGGAAGGACGACGAGGTGGGGTTTGTCATATGTTGTTGGGTCTGGTATGTAATGACAATGACTGCCTAAAGATAATTCCTTGGCGGCATTCATGTGCCTAAGGGGTCATGTCGGTGGCCCTTGCTATGGTTTCATAGCTCTTTTCGGGCAACACGTGTTGTCTTTCATGCGCTGCGGTGCCCTCAATGTGGTCTAAACCCATCAGTATGTCTCCTCGTCAATGTTGATGTTTCCTGGTGGAATAGCTGGAAATGCATAAATGTCTCTTTAGGGGGGGAGTGGTCGGCGACCCCCCCTAGGCGTGGGTCTTGTCCTGCGTGCCGTGCTTGGGGCTTGTCTTTCCTGAGGTAGTGCGCTCTAAAAATGATGACAATGAGCTGGGGTTTGTCGCATGTGTGATCCTGCGGACTGACATCCGAGTGAGACGATTTGAAGGGGCCTCGGGGTTGACGGTTAGGGAAGACCGTTTGGGCTTGTGTTGGGGTCTGAGTGGTCAGCTCAGTCATACCTCAGACATTGCAGACGTGGTTGGTGATTATTACTTGGTTGATCCTTCCTCTAGTCATATGCTTGTCTCGAAGATCAGGTTGGTGCATGTACAAAGGACAAACTAATTGAAAGGAATTGACGGTTCGGGAAGATGGTTTGGGCTTGTGTTGGGGTCTGAGTGGTCCGTTCAGTCATACCTCAAACAATGCAGAAGTGGTTGGTGATGCTACCTGGCTGATCCTTCCCTTGTGTCATGCATAGCGGTGCATTCCCCGCCTTCATGTGCTGCATTGTGATGCCTCTTGAGTTTCTTCCCTCGAGGCGTCACGATCAGTTGTGTGGGTTGATGGTTGTGCGTACGCGATTGTGTGGGAGTGGTGGATGGTTGTCAAGATACTTCGGTCTCCCTTTTTGGGAAGGGAATGTCGGTCTCGTTGGCTCTCGGGGGTTGGGTATATCAATCCTTCCCTTGTGTCATGCATAGCGGTGCTTTCCCTTCCTCCATGTGCTGCATTGTGATGCCTCTCGGGTTGCTTCCCTCGAGGCGTCACAGTCAGTTGTGTGGGTTGATGGTTGTGCTTACGCGATTGTGTGGGAGTGGTGGATGGTTGTCAAGATAATGCGGTCTCCCTTTTTTGGGAAGGGAACGTTGGTCTCGTTGGCACCCTCATCCGTAAGTGGGGGTTTAATTTCTCCTCGCTTTCATTTGGTCCTTGTGCATGTTTCCATGTGAATGATGGAACACGGTTTGGCTTGGTTGGATATCCGTTGAGAACACTAGTCATATGCTTGTATCAAAGATCAGTCTGTGCATGTACAGGGACAAACTAACCGAAAGATGGTGATACTGTGAAGGGTCTCATTAAATCAGTGACAAGTCTGACGTTCTCCTCGGTTATACATCAAGCGAAGAATGTGTATCTACTGTTTCTGCAAGATACACGAGCGTAATGCAGAGGTGATGACTCATTAAGGGGAATCCTGTTGATTTGGGAAGATGGTTTGGGCTTGTGTTGGGGTCTGAGTGGTCTGCTCAGTCATACCTCAAACATTGTAGATGTGGTTGGTGATGCTACCTGGCTGATCCTTCCATTAGTCATATGATTGTCTCAAAGATCAGGTTGTGCATGTACAAAGGACAAACTAATCGAACGGAATTGAATGTTTGGGATGATGGTTTGGTCTTGTGTTGGGGTCTGAGTGGTCAGCTCAGTCATACCTCAAACAATGCAGATGTTGTTGGTGATGCTACATGGTTGATCCTTCCACTAGTCATATGCTTGTCTCAGAGATCAGTTAGTGCATGTATAAGGACAAACTAATCGAAAGATGGTGATACTGTGAAGGGTCTCATTAAATTAGTGACAAGTCTGACTTTCTCCTCGGTTATACATCAAGCGAAGAATCCCCAGGTGGGTGAGCTCCACCTAGAAGACCCTCACTTGTCCCTTCGGAGTTCTCCCTGTTGGTAGTGTAATTTTGTCAGTGCTTATATACGGGCCCAATTTATATGCTTGGGTTGAATTCTCTCGCACAATTGCGGTTTCGAGCATCATGCAGAGGTGATGACTCATTAATTGGGTTCCTATCGATTTGGGAAGACGGTTTGGGCTTGTGTTGGGGTCTGAGTGGTCTGCTCAGTCATACCTCAAACATTGCAGATGTGGTTGGTGATGTAACCTGGTTGATCCTTCCATTAGTCATATGCTTGTCTCAAAGATCAGGTTGTGCATGTACAATGGACAAACTAATCGAATGGAATTGAATGTTCGGGACGACGGTTTGGGCTTGTGTTGGGGTCTGAGTGGTGTGCTCAGTCATACCTCAAACAATGCAGATGTTGTTGGTGATGCTTCATGTCTGATCCTTCCACTAGTCATATGCTTGTCTCAAAGATCAGGTCCTGCATGATCAGTTGTGTGGGTTGATGGTTGCGCTTATGCGATTGTGTGGGAGTGGTGGATGGTTGTCAAGATACTGCGGTCTCCCTTTTTTGGGAAGGGAACGTTGGTCTCGTTGGCTCTAGGGGGTTGGGTATATCAATCCTTCCCTTGTGTCATGCATAGCGGGCTTTCCCTGCCTTCATGTACTGCATTGTGATGCCTCTCGGGTTACATCCCTCGAGGCGTCACGATCAGTTGTGTGGGTTGATGGTTGTGCTTACGCGATTTTGTGGGAGTGGTGGATGGTTGTCAAGATACTGCGGTCTCCCTTTTTTGGGAAGGGAACGTTGGTCTCGTTGGCACCCTCATCCATAAGTGGGGGTTTAATTTCTCCTCGCTTTCATTTGGTCCTTGTGCATGTTTCCATGTGAATGATGGAACACGGTTTGGCTTGGTTGGATATCCGTTGAGAACACTAGTCATATTCTTGTCTCAAAGATCAGTCTGTGCATGTACAGGGACAAACTAATCGAAAGATGGTGATACTGTGAAGGGTCTCATTAAATCAGGGACAAGTGTGACGTTCTCCTCGGTTATACATCAAGCGAAGAATGTGTATCTATTGTTTCTGCAAGATACACGAGCGTCATGCAGAGGTGATGACTAATTAAGGGGAATCCTGTCGATTTGGGAAGATGATTTGGGCTTGTGTTGGGGTCTAAGTGGTCTGCTCAGTCATACCTCAAACATTGCAGATGTGGTTGGTGATGCTACCTGGATGATCCTACCATTAGTCATATGCTTGTCTCAAAGATCAGGTTGTGCATTTACAAAGGACAAACTAATCGAACGGAATTGAATGTTCGGGATGATGGTTTAGGCTTGTGTTGGGGTCTGAGTGGTCAGCTCAGTCATACCTCAAACAATGCAGATGTTGTTGGTAATGCTACATGGTTGATCCTTCCACTAGTCATATGCTTGTCTCAAAGATCAGTTAGTGCATGTACAAGGACAAACTAATCGAAAGATGGTGATACTGTGAAGGGTCTCATTAAATCAGTGACACGGCTGACTTTCTCCTCGGTTATACATCAAGCGAAGAATCCCCAGGTGGGTGAGCTCCACCTAGAAGACCCTCACTTGTCCCTTCGGAGTTCTCCCTGTTGGTAGTGGAATTTTGTTAGTGCTGATATACGGGCCCTGTTTATATGCTTGGGTTGAATTCTCTCGCACAATTGCGGTTTCGAGCATCATGCAGAGGTGATGACTCATTAATTGGGTTCCTGTCGATTTGGGAAGATGGTTTGGGCTTGTGTTGGGGTCTGAGTGGTCTGCTCAGTCATACCTCAAACATTGCAGATGTGGTTGGTGATGCAACCTGGCTGATCCTTCCATTAGTCATATGCTTGTCTCAAAGATCAGGTTGTGCATGTACAAAGGAAAAACTAATCGAACGTAATTGAATGTTCGAGACGACGGTTTGGGATTGTGTTAGGGTCTGAGTGGTGAGCTGAGTCATACCTCAAACAATGCAGATGTTGTTGGTGATGCTACATGGCTGATCCTTCCACTAGTCATATTCTTGTCTCAAAGATCAGGTCATGCATGATCAGTTGTGTGGGTTGATGGTTGCGCTTATGCGATTGTGTGGGAGTGGTGGATGGTGCTCAAGATACTGCGGTCTCCCTTTTTTGGGAAGGGAACGTTGGTCTTGTTGGATCTAGGGGGCTGGGTATATCAATCCTTCCCTTGTGTCATGCATAGCGGGCTTTCCCTGCCTTCATGTGCTGCATTGTGATGTCTCTCGGGTTGCTTCCCTCGAGGCGTCATAGTCAGTTGTGTGGGTTTATGGTTGTGCTTACGCGATTGTGTAGGAGTGGTGGATGGTTGTCAAGATACTGCGGTCTCCCTTTTTTGGGAAGGGAACGTTGGTATCGTTGGCTCTAGGGGGTTGGGTATATCAATCCTTCCCTTGTGTCATGCATAGAGGGCTTTCCCTGCCTTCATGTGCTGCATTGTGATGCCTCTCGGGTTTCTTCCCTCGAGGAGTCACGGTCAGTTGTGTGGGTTGATGGTTGTGCTTACGCGATTGTGTGGGAGTGGTGGATGGTTGTCAAGATACTGCGGTCTCCCTTTTTTGGGAAGGGAACGTTGGTCTCGTTGGCACCCTCATCCGTAAGTGGGGGTTTAATTTCTCCTCGCTTTCATTTGGTCCTTGTGCATGTTTCCATGTGAATGATGGAACACTGTTTGGCTTGGTTGGATATCCGTTGAGAACACTAGTCAAATGCTTGTCTCAAAGATCAGTCCGTGCATGTACAGGGAAAAACTAACCGAAAGATGGTGATACTGTGAAGAGTCTCATTAAATCAGTGACAAGTTTGACGTTCTCCT
The DNA here is from genome assembly GCA_963277665.1 of Viscum album. Classification (NCBI taxonomy): domain Eukaryota; kingdom Viridiplantae; phylum Streptophyta; class Magnoliopsida; order Santalales; family Viscaceae; genus Viscum; species Viscum album. The sequence goes on along the minus strand of OY728147.1, from coordinate 466,552,961 downwards.
CGGTTATACATCAAGCGAAGAATGTGTATCTATTGTTTCTACAAGATACACGAGCGTCATGTAGAGGTGATGACTCGTTAAGGGGAATCCTGTCGATTTGGGAAGATGGTTTGGGCTTGTGTTGGGGTCTGAGTGGTCTGCTCAGTCATACCTCAAAAATTGCAGATGTGGTTGGTGATGCTACCTGGCTGATCCTTCCATTAGTCATATGCTTGTCTCAAAGATCAGGTTGTGCATGTACAAAGGACAAACTAATCAAATGGAATTGAATGTTCGGGACGACGGTTTGGGCTTGTGTTGGGGTCTGAGTGGTCAGCTCAGTCATACCTCAAACATTGCAGATGTGGTTGGTGATGCTACATGGCTGATCCTTCCACTAGTCATATGCTTGTCTCAAAGATCAGGTCCCGCATGTACAAGGACAAACTAATCGAAAGATGGTGATACTGTGACGGGTCTCATTAAATCAGTGCCAGGGCTGACTTTCTCCTTGGTTATACCTCAAGCGAAGAATCCCCAGGTGGGTGAGCTCCACCTAGAAGACCCTCACTTGTCCCTTTGGAGTTCTCCCTGTTGGTAGTGGAATTTTGTTGGTGCTGATGTACGGGCCCCGTCTATATGCTTGGGTTGAATTCTCTCGCACAATTTTGGTTTCGGGTTCCAAGGGCTTGCTAAAAAGACGATGCGATACTAGACAGATATAACTTGGATGGGATGATGATAGATGAGCATGGTTGGTTTCCTGGTTCTTGGTTAAAAGTTTCGCAACGGTGGTTGAGTTCTTTTGAATGGTGGGATGTGGGGGGTGCGGCGGGACATAGGGCCTCCATTCCTGTCATGACTCCTTTTCCTCAACGTCCCTAGAGCGTTGTGGGTTCGTCTGCTTAAAATCTGCCTCATGGCGGTTGAGTTCCTTCGGAAGGTGGGATGTGGGAAGCATGGCGGTGGGACGCTGTAATTCCTTTTCCTCACCGGTGGGATGTGGGGGGCATTAGAAAGATTGGGTTTTTTCCCCGTCTCATGCCGTGCCCGCCTTTTTCCTCACCTTTGATGGAGCGTTGCGGTTCGGGCTTGCTTAAAAGGCCACCTGTTGGTGGAGGAGTTCCTTGGATGGTGGGATGTGGGAGGCATGGTGGGTAGGTGTTCCTTTGTCGTCCCTCGACGCTCCTGCCCTTCCCTCGCCTTCTCTAGAGCAGTGCGGCTTTGCTTGCTTAAAATCTGCCTCAGGGTGGTTGAGTTGTTGCGGATGGTGGGATGTGGGAGGCGTGGTGGGATTGGGTTTTTGCCCCGTCCCCTGACGTGCCTGCCTTTTCCTCCCCGTCTGTGGAGCATTGCGGGCTGGGTGCTTAAATACCGCCTCACGGTTTGTGGGATCCTGTGGATGGTGGTATGTGGGCGGCGCGGCGGGACATAGGACCCCCGTACCTACCATGACTCCTTTTCCTCGACGTCTCTTGAGCGTTGCTGGTTTGTCTGCTTAAAAGCTGCCTCATGGCGGTTGAGTTCCTACGGAATGTGAGATGTGGGAGGCACGGCGGGATGGTGGTTTCCCTCCTCATCCACTGACGTTCCTACCTTTTTCCTCACTGGTGGGATGTGGGGGGTATGGGCGGGATTGGGTTGTTTCCCCGTCCTGTCGTACCCACCTTTTTCCTCACCTTTCATGGAGCGTTGCGGGTCGGGCTTTGCTTAAAAGCCCCCGAGTGTGGTTGAGTTCTTTCAGATGTTGGGATGTGGGAGGCATGGTGGGATTGGGTTCCTTTGTCGTCCCTTGCTGTATCCGTATTTTCCTCACCTTCTCTGAAGCATTGTGGAATTTTGGTAGTGGTTCAAGTGTGAAACTGTCGGTATCACCAGGATGCGAGACCGTGCTCCTAAATTTCCCATTTAGTGATATTCCATGCGAACCATCGCAAGCTGCCTTGGGCAACGATTGGCGGGAGTGCTTTGCTCAACGCATTGTCGGGGCCACGTGCGAGATATTTGGGTCCTCAGAAACTCACACCACCAGGGAAACGGTTGCCATGGTTCATTATTGGACAAGTTGGGGTGCCTTCCTCCTCCGTCATGCCTTCGGTGATTATGTTCATAAGGGTGGCTTGAGAATGTGTATCTACTGTTTCTGCAAGATACACGAGCGTCATGCGGAGGTGATGACTCATTAAGCGGGATCCTGTCGATTTGGGAAGACGGTTTGGGCTTGTGTTTGGGTCTGGGTGGTCAGCTCAGTCATACCTCAAACATTGCAGATGTGGTCGGTGATGCTTCTTGGCTGATCCTTCCGCTAGTCATATGCTTGTCTCAAAGATCTGGTTGTGCATGTACAAAGGAAAAACTAATCGAAAGGAATTGACGGTTCGGGATGACGGTTTGGGCTTGTGTTGGGGTCTGAGTGGTCAGCTCAGTCATACCTCAAACAATGCAGATGTGGTTGGTGATGCTACATGGATGATCCTTCCACAAGTCATATGCTTGTCTCAAAGATCAGTTCCTGGATGTACAAGGACAAACTAATCGAAAGATGGTGATACTGTGAAGGGTCTCATTAAATCAGTGACAGGTCTGAATTTCTCCTCGGTTATACCTTAAGCGAAGAATCCTCATGTGGGTGAGATCCACCTAGAAGACCCTCACTTGTCCCTTTGGAGTTCTCCCTGTTGGTAGTGGAATTTTGTTGGTGCTGATGTACGGGCCCCGTCTATATGCTTGGGTTGAATTCTCTCGCACAATTTCGGTTTCGGGTTCCAAGGGCTTGCTAAAAAGACGATGCGATACTAGACAGATATAACTTGGATGGGATGATGATAGATGAGCATGGTTGGTGTCCTGGTTCTTGGTTAAAAGTTTCGCAACGGTGGTTGAGTTCTTTTGAATGGTGGGATGTGGGGGGTGCGGCGGGAAATAGGGCCTCCGTTCCTGTCATGACTCCTTTTCCTCAACGTCCCTGGAGCGTTGTGGGTTCCTCTGCTTAAAATCTGCCTCATGGCGGTTGAGTTCCTTCAGAAGGTGGGATGTGGGAGGCATGGCGGTGGGACACTGTAATTCCTTTTCCTCACCGGTGGGATGTGGGGGGCATTGGAGGGATTGGGTTTTTGCACCGTCCCATGCCGTGCCCGCCTTTTTCCTCACCTTTCATGGAGCGTTGCGGTTCGGGCTTGCTTAAAAGGCCACCTGTTGGTGGCGGAGTTCCTTGGATGGTGGGATGTGGGAGGCATGGTGGGTTGGTGTTCCTTTGTCGTCCCTGGACGCTCCTGCCCTTCCCTCGCCTTCTCTAGAGCAGTGCGGCTTTGCTTGCTTAAAAGCTGACTCAGGGTGGTTGAGTTGCTGCGGATGGTGGGATGTGGGGGGCGCAGCGGGATTGGGTTTTTTCCCCGTCCCCTGACGTGCCTGCCTTTTCCTCCCCGTCTATGGAGCATTGCGGGCTTGGTGCTTAAATACCGCCTCACGGTTTGTGGGATCCTATGGATGGTGGGATGTGGGCGGCACGGCGGGACATAGGACCCCCGTACCTACCATGACTCCTTTTCCTCGATGTCTCTTGAGTTGCTGGTTTGTCTGCTTAAAAGCTGCCTCATGGCGGTTGAGTTCCTACAGAATGTGAGATGTGGGAGGCACGGCGGGATGGGGGTTTCCCTCCTCATCCCCTGACGTTCCTACCTTTTTCCTCACTGGTGGGATGTGGGGGGTATGGGCGGGATTGGGTTGTTTCCCTGTCCTGCCGTACCCACCTTTTTCCTCACCTTTCATGGAGCGTTGCGGGTCGGGCTTTGCTTAAAATCCACTGAGTGTGGTTGAGTTCTTGCAGATGTTGGGATGTGGGAGGAATGGTGGGATTGGGTTCCTTTGTCGTCCTTTGCTGTACCTGCCTTTTCCTCACCTTCTCTGGAGCGTTGTGGGATTTTGGTAGTGGTTCAAGCGCGAAACTGTCGGTATCACCAGGATGAGAGACCATGCTCCTAAATTTCCCATTCAGCGATATTCCATGCGAACCGTAGCAAGCTTCCTTGGGCAATGATTTGCAGGAGTGCTTTGCCCAACGCATTGTCGGGGCCACCTGTGAGTTATTTGGGTCCTGAGAAACTCACACCACCAGGCAAACGGTTTCCATGGTTCATTATTGGACAAGTTGGGGTGCCTTCCTCCTCAGTCATGCCTTGGGTGATGATGTTCATAAGGGCGGCTTGAGAATGTGTATCTACTGTTTCTGCAAGATATACGAGCGTCATGCAGAGGTGATGACTCATTAATCGGGATCCTGTGGATTCGTGGGAAGGGATCGGTTTGGCTATTCTCATCGGTGCTGGGTAAAGGAAGGAATGAATGCGGAGACCTCGTCGATGATGATTCATTCTTGTCTCTGGAATAAAAGAAGTGTTGGAAGTCGGATCTATTTGTTCGGCGCGGTGTACTTGAGCATCATTGGGAGGTGAAGACTCTTTACAGGGAGATCCTATAAAATGTTGGGTAGTACGATCCTAAATGATCAGGTTTCGGACAGGAAATTCTTATCAATGATGAGCGAAGATCGAATGTTGTGACCCCATCGCATGTTAGTGCATGGTGGTGATGTGTGGCCCTTGATAGTCCCTCGGTTGCGTGTTTCCCAAAGGTTTGTTCCCACATTGCATGAAATTTACATCTGGGCATTTAGATTCCGCATGCATCATGTCGGTGAGGGCTCTGTTTGGAGTTTATGAAGTGATTGATCGAAATTGGGTATACTAGTGCATATACGGAGAATTGTGTCAGGTTATGATCCAAGTGGTAAGTGGATGGCCCTGATATGCGGCGAGATTCAAGAATGTCTGTTGGTTGTTTGAGTGGCATG